>CP142133.1:20135000-25135000 GCA_036013995.1 Theobroma grandiflorum | reverse complement strand
AGTGTATTGACTAGAAAAGGTGCCCTCGGCTTGGCTGGCCATGTGTACATGATATGCACTCGTGGTAGGTAGGTCAATGGATGGAACATGGATATGTAAGTTCTATATATATATACTAATCCTTGTCACACTTAATGACTTTCATCTAACTTGATTGATTAGTTGTATATGGAATTATTTAATGAATGATTGTGATAAAACGCGTGAAAAGTTTGTGGGAAGATTATACTATATACTAAAGTTAAAAGAGATTATTTGTATGTATCATAAAAGAAAGTTAAAAAATTATTGTAAAAACAATAATTAACATTTGATTAAAAGTAATGTTAATTATGAGAAACTTAAAAATAGCGATATTTGTATTTAGAAGATTAATTAGGTGATTAAAAGTGCCATACATCCTTTTAAAAAAAATTAACCAAACAAAATTTAATATATTCTCCTCCTTAAAAGCATGCATGCATGCTGCATCCATAAAATGATAATTAAACCAACATTCTTATTCAAATTTGTTTTCCCTTTTCTCATTATTTTATAGATGAATTTAATTATCATTTTTTTTTAGGTGTGTGTTTAGCTATAAGAGGAAGTTGAAGAGGCCAAGTATGATCCCTTCCTGCCATACAAAGTTGATAGTTACTTCATAGATAGTTACTTCATACACCCCCATCTTGGTGGTGATCACAATCAACTTTAATGTGTTAGCCTTTAGCGGAAGTGATCCCTATTTGTTTTATAGTGCTGTTTGGAGTTATTCATGACTTGAGTCATAACTAAAGTAAACCCTTAAATCGATTGGACTAAGTCAAGGTCACAAGTCTTGGTTCCAACAGCCACCTAGGTTTCCCTTATCTTCAATTTCTGATCACAATCGTTTTGAAATGAATCAAAATCTTCCAAGTATAACTAAAAACAAAAGAAAAGGACCAATTCTCACTATTTCAAACTGTACTCCGATGAATAATTAATTTTAGCAAGCTGGAGAAGGCAAGAGAAAAGGCGAGGAACAAATGGTGAGGCTGCTACTTGCATGGGGTTGGTGGACATGCCAGGTCCTTGGACAATCAGTGCATGTAAGATGCATAGAAAGTAGGTTGCCCTAAGAAGAATCAAGTTAATATAATTTATATGAAAAAATTATCTCATACACGGTCACTATTAATGTTATAGTGTTAATTATCCCATATCTTATCATGGTACTGAGCAAAAAAAAATTATCTAATTATGGTATATTAAAAAAAATTACTAAGTTAATATGAATAACACAAGAGTATGTGATAATATTCTAATTTTGATCATAGAGTCTAAATATTATATAAAATAATAATTCACACACACACAAGTATCTATAGGCCACGCACACACAGATATGCATTCAAACTTTACTTTTAAATTGTTGATAAATTGTTATTATCATAGGATTAAATGCCTAAATATTGTAACTTATGTCACTGTTGAAAATGTTTTATTTTTTATCTTTATCTTGAAGGATTTATACATAATTTTTTTATTTTTTCTTAAATTATCTCTGATTTTAATTTCATATACCTTACCTTCTTTTTTTTTTTTATATGTAATTTGTCTGGCAAGTGGATAAAGAATTGCCAATGCTGCAGCACTTTCTAAAGCATATATAATTAAACAGAAATTATATTCCAACAGAAACTAATCGACTGCATATATGCTTAAGGAACTTAAACATGAGAACTGATGTTTTTACAAGAAGAGGAAGAGAAGGAAAGTGAGAAGAGAGATTTATTTGTACTACAAATTAAAGATTGTTTTACAATCTTAAAAGCTATCTCTCTCCTTAACTAAAATCCATCATAGCTAATCAGTTGCTTCAGCTCCATTAACAGTTGCAGCATCATCATCAGCATTATTTGCTTTACTCTTCTGGTTTGCTTCTCCAACATCCAGGGTAGTGTTAGGAGTAACCTCCTTCACCTCTGCTATGGTCCTCGCCGAGAGTCTGGGGGTGCTGTTGATTTTTCCGCCGCTCCCGCTCTGGGTCTTTGGCCTATCTGGTTTCGCACATCTGATCATCCAGGAGGTAATAAATAATACAGTTAGATATATATATACTTGTACAATAAAACTCGAACCCAAAATCATTATCATTTTCAAAACTCAGAAACTTTATGATAAGTATTTAATAGCATCATAGATTAAAACAAAATCTATAAAATGCAGAAGCTGAGGATAATTAACTTACACTATCGTAGTTTTTGGTTTTTGGAGCTTGGAAATGTGCATGGAGAGCATGGTAGGCTTTGGAAGAAAGTTACCAACTAGAGCCATGAGCAAAAATTGAAGGAGAAATCTGATTTTGTTTCAACAATAAGCTCAAATAGCTCTGCATATGTGGTTTCCAACTGGTTCCAAAGGGTAGATTTTATGGCAACTTCACCAGAAAGTCAATGTATACAGTCCCTTGACGTAGTCAATTCAGGATAGAAACATTAATGTTATCCCCCTCTGTCTTTTTCTCCCATGGATTTCCACACCCTGAGACACCAGTAACCACCATGCATGTTCGCATGGTTGATTTTTTATTGTTAATTTGCTTACAGGGCCGGCCCTTGGGTAAGGCCACCCAAGCAAAGGCTTTAGGCCTCAAGTTTGGAAAGGCCTCATATTTTTATAATATAATATAATTAATTAGATAAAAAATATATAAAAAGTAAGGTAATTAATAAAATGTTTATTTATTCTCTAATGCCTAATAAATATTTATTTTCTCTCACTTTCGCATCTCTATTAATTTTCAATTAATTATTTCATTTTCAATTAAAAATATGTAAAAGTCAAAGATAATTAATAAAATAACATATTCTCTCATTTTTCAAATTATATGCCTAATAATTTTCATCTTGTTTATCACTTTCCAATTCTTACAATTTTATTAATTCTCAACTATTTCTTCTATTTTCAATCAACTGACTATAATATCTATTTAATGATCTTCAACTGCTATTTTTTTTCACCTATTTCTGTTATTCCAATCAACTAACGTAATATGTAATTAATATTTTTAATAAATATTTTTTCCTATATATTAAATAAATTTTTCTTTTCAATTTATAATATCTAGTTTTGAATTTTTCTTTCCTCATTTGCACTTTCATCCTTTAATTTTAATTTTCCTCTAAAAAATACATAAAAAGTTTGTTATGCAATAATTTTTATAAAGTAGTGAGTCTCACTTACGGCTTACAATAAACATTCAACAATTAAGTACTATTATTCTAATCTTTACATACTTTTTTACTTTAATTTAGAGTTTGTATTATATTATTGTATT
Source organism: Theobroma grandiflorum (assembly GCA_036013995.1). Lineage (NCBI taxonomy): Eukaryota > Viridiplantae > Streptophyta > Magnoliopsida > Malvales > Malvaceae > Theobroma > Theobroma grandiflorum. The sequence goes on along the minus strand of CP142133.1, from coordinate 25,131,696 downwards.
GTCTTTATTTTATGTGATGGTTGATTTATTTGAATTAGAAATTTTGATTGTTGATTTTATATTAGACATTGAAAAAATATAAGATAATTATAATAACTAAATGTTTTTTGTACTTCATAATAAATATTTGAATATTTTAAATCGAAAATATGAATCTAGTTAATCAAAGCTTAAAAAAAATTGAAAGTTTAATAGAATCTCAAAAAGAGCACTTGATAAATTTTTTACAAGTAACAAAAATAATGAATCAGAAATTATTAAAGAAATATTAGAAGAATTTGATTATAAAAGTTTAATTAAAAATTTTGCATCTCAAAAAATTAGAAGAATGAAATTTTAATAATTTGTTTTCTTAATTTCAATAAAAAAGATATCATTTGAATATTTTGCTTTAAGCCTTTAAGATTATTGAGCTGCTCCTGTTTGCTTACAATATTTCATTGATTTGGAAGCATTTCAATTCATATATATATAGAGAGAGAGTAAAAGACTCACACACCTATATAAATAAAGATAAAATATTCCTTTTTGTAAAAAAATTAAGAATAGAAGACTAATTGGCAGCCAATCTTGACCCTCCCAACACAAACTGTAAATAAAAACACCAATACCCCCTTGTTAAAATTTTAAGCATTCTTAAGAAAAAACTCAAAAAACCAAAAAAGAGAACAATCTATATAAGAAAGAAGATAACAACTATATTAAAGTTCTTAGTAATTTACATACAAGTAGTTAACAAAAGAAAATATAAAGTAATAACATCATAACCACTTAAGCACTAAATGTGCTATAGATAATTCCTTTACATCATGGTTAGTGGGCACACAACATGCAGCAACTAAAAGAAATAAAAGCAAAAAGACTGAAAGAAACTATCAACCAGTAGGTTAGTGGCGTCATATGGAGGTTTGTGCCTCCTTCTAGCCCCATATTCTACAACTTCATACCTCAATTTCAACACACTTCCATGAACTCTATGTTGCAAACATCCACTTTGCTCCTTGAGTCCTTATTTGATTTTTTGAAATCCACCATAACAGCACCATCAAGTCCACCAACATTGGAGTGTAGCAATTGAAATCTTTCTGTAGTATGAGTCAAACTACTCTTGGGAAATAGTAATCTAGTTTGTTTTCCATGGAGACAAGTACCACAAACATCTTCCTGTTTAACTGGTATAAGGAAGTTCTTGTTCAAACCAACAGGCGCCATATGCTTCATGGAAGTATAATCAACATGGAAGAGCCTCCTATGCCATAATTTGGCATCATTAGTCACACACTGATATGCCTTGTCTTCCATTTTTAACCAATCAAGTGGAAAACATTTGTTTTTCATTTGAACCGACAGCAACTTAACACTAAAGGAGTCAAAGATTGTACGTACTTTCTCTTTGAATAGCAAAGTATAATTTTCTTCAACAAGCTGACCAACACTCAATAAATTTTGATTAGTTTTAGGTACATAATGAACATTTGGAATAGATTTAATATCTGAGGGAGTTTGCACTCCAATTGTTTGGTGCCCAAGAATTTTGAGATATTCACCATTACGAATCTCCACTTGATACTTGTAATTCTTGCTCAAGAAAATAAAATTATTTCCATTTCCAGTCATATGATTTGAACGCGCACTGTCAATAAGCTAAACACTAGAGCTTCTTGACTTCTCAAGCTTCTTGGCCATGAATAACACCTTCTCATTCGCATCATGTTTCTCGGCTACTACCTCAGCTATAGCAGCTTTTTCTTCTCCCCGATTAGCTTTTATTCTTGCAAACTTGCTCCATGTGACTAAGCTAGTTACAGGACTTGCATGTAACATTTGGTCTGTACCAGCAAAAATGATTAGTATGGTTGTATTTTTTACAGTAAGAACAGGGAGGGTGTTGAGCCTTTTGCTTACTTTATTTCTTATCACCATTTTTCTTCTCACTTGCTCATGCCAATAAAGCATTTTCTACATTATCTTCTTGCCTTATGGCCCTTCTTTGTTCTTGAGCTTGAATAGCATTTACAAGTTCTATCACAGTCAATGCAGGCATATCCTTCGAGTCTTCCAAAGAAAATATCTTGGCCTCAAATTTCTCTCGCAAGCTTATAAGGAATTTGTTGACTATTCTTCTCTTTGGTAAACTTTCCCCAAGTAATCTCAACTGATTGACTATTTTCAAAACCTTTCCCAAGTAGTCTTTCACACTTTTCTCATCTTCCATCTTCAATACTTCAAACTCTCTAAGCAAATGTAGGACTTGTATTTGACGGGTCCTATCATTGCCATGAAACTCAACCTTCAACCTGTCTCATGCTTCTTTTGTAGACTCATAATCTATTTTATGAGTAAAAATTGAGTCGAAAACAACATAATGGATACAAAATAAAGCTATATATCTTTTTGCAATTTCTTCACTATGCTGCTTTAACTGTGCGATTATTGGGTTCAATTGCCTTATCTCAAGAGGATTTCCACCAACTTCAACAATTTCCCAAAGATCAAATGCATGAAGATATGCCTTCATTGTTACTGCCCATGGGTACTTTTCTCCCGTAAAAACGAGTGGAGCAACAACATTGAAATTTGCAAAGGCCATTTTCTTGGTATTTCAATGATAGATAGTAAAGAGTAAGGGAGAAAAACAAATGGAGATTTTTTTTAAATGATTTTACACCAACACAGTCCCTCAAGATAATTGCTCTAATACTATGTTAAAATTTTAAATATTCTTAAGAGAAAGCTCAAAAAACCAAAAAAGAGAACTATTTATATAAAGAAGAAGATAATAACTACATTAAAGTTCTTGGGAATTTAAATACAAGTAGTTAACAAAAGAAAATAAAAAGCAATAACATTAGAACCACTTAAGCACTAAATGTGTTGTAGATAGTTCCTTTACATCATGGTTAGTGGGCGCACAACATGCAGCAACTAAGAGAAATAAAAGGAAAAAGACTGAAAGTAACTATCAACTAGTAAGTTAGTGGCATCATGTAGAGGTTTGTGCCTCCTTCTAGCCTTATATTCTGCAACTTCAGACCTCAATTTCAATACCCTCGTTCTTGAGCAAAAACAAAGCAACCAAACTTTCCAAATTTACAAGTGGACTCAATAAACCTGAGCAACCAAAGGAAAAAAAGCCAAAACAATAGACAAAAACCAGACGGAACAAAAAAGATATAAGAACAAATTCATTGTTCCAACTCTTGCTAAATTTGAGTACCACAACAGAAGACCTAGTGCAAGTCAATCTAACAAAAATTAGCACCCTATCCCTTTTGCAAACCAAAGTCAAAATTAAAAACTAATAAAACTCAACCACATATGTCGACCAAACAATAGTCGTCATCTTTTGGTAATTAGTGCAGGACTTGTAATAAGTTGTTAACTCTTTCAACCCTTAACTTGGCAAGATTATCTGCCATTACATGACCTAACCTCTGTATATGAAGGATTTGCCACCTAAAGACCTTTCGAAGCATAGCTTTAGTCTTAAGAATTAGATTTCTAAGCCTCTAGTGAGAGATAGAAAGCTTTAAAACCCAAGTAACTCATTAATCTTCCCTAACTTGTTAAGGGCCAAGGCATAAATCCTAGGAAAGACAACTCGAAGGATGACTCCGTCAATCCACTCATCCTCCCAAAAATGGACTTTGGCTCCATTAGCAACCATGAAGCCAATACTTGCACAAAAAAGAGAAGAAAATCTCCTCGAAGGGGTAAGTGGTTTAGTAATAGATTTCCATATAAACGAGGTCCACCAACCCTCTAGGGCCATATGAAAAAGACCCATAGGATCCCTCCCAATTTTAACGTTAATGGTAGATCTCCAAAGACTCTCACTCTCCTCGCAATATCTCCATATCCATTTATTTAGCAGAGCTTTATTTTTCAAACGGAGATCAGTAAAACCAATACCGTCTCTATCCTTCAAAGAGCATATTGACTCCCAATCCATCAAATGTAATTTCCTCTTCTCTGAGCCGCCACTCCATAAAAATCTTATTCGAATTCTATCCAGTTCTTATTTCACCTCTTGCGGTATCTCAAAAAGCGACATGAAGTAAACCGGTAAACTTTCAAGGATAGATCGAATCAATGTCACTCTTCCTCTAATAGAGAGAAGTTTGAATTTCCAACTTGCAATTCTTGTCTCAAATCTATCTTTTATCGATCGCCAAATGGTTATAAAGTGATGTCTAGCCCTTAAAGGCAGCCCTAAATATGTCAATGGCAAGGTTTCAACCAAGTAAGGAATCATCTTGGCCATAGACTCCACTACCTCACCCACCTTAATACCATATAAGCTATTTTTGTGGAAGTTGATTTTCAACCCAAACATAGCATGGAAGCACCTAATCACCCTTTTAATATTAAAACACTTCGAAGGTCCGATATGATAAAAATCATTGTGTCATCTGCATATTAGAGATGAGAAAGTGCGAACCCACTATCTCTGACCTTAATACTTTTACACAATCTGCAAACCACAACCTTGTTCATTAGGGCATTAAACACTTCCGCAACAAGATTGAAAAGAAAAGGCAAGAGTGGGCACCCCTTACACAAACCACGTCTCATTTTCACTTACTTTGTTGGGGACCCATTGACTAAAATCGAAACTACCGCTGTAGATACACATAATCTGATCTAAGTCTTCTATTTCTCGCATAAACCCATTTTACTCATCACAAATTGAAAAAAGTCCCAATCGACGCTGTCATATGCTTTTTCAAAGTCTACTTTGAAGAAAATACCAACATCTTCACTCTTGTACACATAGTTCACAAGCTCGTTAGCAATAAGTGCGTAGTCAATAATTTGTCTACCTTTAATGAAGGCAAAATGATTTGGCCCCACTACTTCCTCTATTACCATTCGGACTCTATTAGTTAGAACCTTTGCCACCATTTTACAAACATAACTCACAAGACTGATCGATCTGCACTCATTCAGGGCTGTTGTATTATGACTTTTAGGAACAAAGTTATGAATGATGCATTAATCCGCTCGTCAAAGACCCCTGAATCATGAAAATTCTACATAAAAGTCATAACATCATCTTTTGTTGTTGACCACCATGCTCTCAAAAATCCAAAATTAAAATCATCCGGACCCAAGACTTTATTCCCATCACTGCTGAAAATAGCCTATTTGACTTCCTCCTTTGAAAATGGTCTCTCAAGTCTAAGCGAATAAGTGTCAAATAATGTTAAAATCCCCACATCTTAATCCCTAATCTTTAAGATCTTCCCATTATTATAGAGGTTCTCAAAATATCTTGTCACCTCTTCCTTAATTCCATGTGGATCTTTAATAACCATATCATTAACCTTTAAACTGTCAATCAAATTCCTTTTCCTCCTTGCTGAAGTTGAGGCAAGAAAGAATTTGGTATTCCAATCTTCCTCCATAAACCATTTTACTCTCGATTTCTAGTGCCGAGATCACTCCTCCTCTTTGTAGAATGCCCACAATTCAAATCTCATCATCTTTATCTCTTCCCTAAAGGAACTATCCCTTGATTGATTTTGCCATTCAACCAAATTTTTCTATATTTCATTTTTAAGAACAATAATTTTTTTTGGGGAGCTGTTATATTTGGCTGCCTATCATTTTTAATAGCTAGTTTGCAGTACCTCAACTTTTGCCATAAATTACCCTCTTTACCTATTATACTGCCACTATCGTCCCATGCCTCAAAAAACATGTTTTGAAAGTTGTTATCCTTTAACCACTGATTGAAGAATTTGAATGATTTTGGTCTCCATTGGACACTTTGCTCTCCCAAGACAATGGATTATGATCTAAAAGAGTAGACAGCAAGCACCATTGTCTCAGAAGCTTAAACCTTCCTAACACTAATTTGTTGACTAGAAAACAATCAAGCTTGTTGAAAGTCACCTCTGCTAGGTTATTAGACCAAGTGAACTTGATGCCCTTCATAGGAAGATCCACCAGCTCCATTGTATTTACAAAGTTCTAGAAGAGTTTCATCTCCTTGTGATCTAAATTGGCCCCTACTTTCTTATTAAGCTTGAGGACAGTGTTAAAGTCTCTTTCTAAGCACCATGGAACCTCAAACTCACTCGTTTTCTCAATAAATACATCCCAAAACCTCATTTTAAGCTTCTTATCATGTGGTGCATATATATTACCTAATCCCATCTTCTAGTTTCCTTTCTTAATAAAGCCGATCAGTAGTATGAAGTTCCTATTAATAACCCGACTTTCAATCTCCATGAAATCCTCTTACCACAAAGTTATAAGACCCATTGACGCCCCATTAGACTCAACCCATGCACCTTTATACATATCTCTACCTCCTAAAGCATCCACAATCTTGTTATTGAAGGACTGTAGTTTTGATTCATGTAATAAACCATATTTTGGTTTAACATTTTTAATCAGGTTACCAATAGCTCTTCTTTTCTTATCAGAGTTTCAAGATTGTAATCCAAATTTCTCTATTCGAGTGCAGGTTTGAGACTGCTGAACGGAAATCACATGAGAATGGATGTGGTTGAATTTCCACAATCAACAGAGGACACAGCTGATGATGAGGATGAAGAGGAGGAAAGCGAATTTTCTTGTTGAAGGGGAGTATTCTTTTCTTAATTTTTTTTTAACATTGAGGTCAATGTTCGATTTAAGTTTGGGGGGGAGTTTTAAAAGCTTTAAAACTTTGCTTTTATATGCCTTGTTTTTAGATATTTGTGATAGTTTTTTTTTTTTTACTTTTGAATTTCAAGTTAGTAAGTTAGCTTAGTTAATTTCTGAAAATGATAGACTGAATAATTCATTGCATCAATTGTTTAGGCTGCTTATCCAATGAAGAAACATAATAGCCTTTTATTCTTTTACTCTTAGTGAATAGGAATATTATGCAAGTGCGGTATTGAACTCTGTTGATAAGCATCATTGTAAATTGTGATTTTCCACCTTATTGTGCACTTATTTCTTGCTTTAACTAGTTGTGATCACTTAAAGAAAGGTTATGCAAATGTGAATCTTTGAATCAAATCTTGAGTTTTAGAATTTGTTTTAGTTTCTCTTGAGGCGAAATCCTAGGCTACACTTAGTTAGGGAGATGACTTAGGCCATCTTTGGATCGATTGAGCTTTTTGAGCACTTCCAAAAACTTCTGGAATTGAGCTTCTGACTTTTGCTTTTGGAGACGCTGAGGGAATGGAGGTGGTGGTGGGTTTGTGACTTGTGTATCCTTGACTTGCTCTTGCTGGTCAAAACTTTCAACTGCAGCTTCATTATCAATTTGTTTTTCTGTAGGCTTTTCTTGCTTACTGCTACCTCCAGCCAATTCTTTTCCACTCCTAAGAGTGATGGCCTTCACATGCTCTTTCCCTTCTCTTCTTGGATTTGGCTCTGTGTCACTAGGCAATGTTCCCTGTGGTCTAGCATTGACAGCATTGGCTAACTGCCCCACTTGAGTTTCTAGATTTTTCAACGAGGCCGCTTGACTGTGAATAAGAGCATCTGTCTTTGCCATGTACTACATGAGTAAGTCTTCCATAGAGGGCTTCTTTTCTTGCACTAGGGGTCTAGGTTGCTGAGGAAAACCCGGAGGAAAATGTGGACGTGGAGCTAATGAAGATCCTTGCTGGCCGCCCCAAGAGAAATTAGGGTGATTTCTCCACCCTGGGTTATATGTATTTGCATATGGGTTGTTTTGTTGTGGAAAATTCTGTTGCTTGTTTCCCACAAATTGCACCGACTCCGTGTTCATTGGACACTACTCAATAGCATGCCCATCCCCACAACATTCACAAGTAACAAATGGACTTTGTACAGCATGGACTCCACAGGAATCAATTTTCTTCGTAAGAGCAGCCACTTGAGCAGTCAATGCATTGATGGCTTCTAGCTCATGAACTCCAGCTACTCTTCTTGGTAAAGCTCTCTCAGAATGCCTATGATAGTTGTTGGATGCCATCTCCTCCAAGAGGTCATATGCATCGTCGATAGACTTTGCCATGAGAACACCTCCAGCTGCCGCATCGATGGTAGTCCGAATCAGGTTTAATAGCCCATTGTAGAAAGTCTGCACTTGCAACCACTTAGGCAGTCCATGGTGTGGACATCTCCTGAGCAAATCTTTATACCTCTCTCATGCTTCGTATAAAGACTCAGAATCAAACTGTGTGAAAGAAGTGATGTCGTTCCTCATCTTTGCAGTCTTTGCTGGAGGAAAGAACTTGGCTAGAAACTTCTGTGCAAGGTCGTCCCAAGTAGTGATGGAGCCAGTAGGAAGAGAGTTCAACCAAACTTTTGCCTTCTCCCTCAATGAGAAAGGAAATATCCTTAGTCGTATAGCATCATCGGTGACCCCATTGTGCTTGAAAGTGTCACAAATAGCTAAAAAATTAGCAATGTGAGCATTGGGGTCATCGTTGGGCAAGCCTCCAAATTGAACTGATGTTTGTATCATTTGGATAATGGCCGGCTTAATCTCAAAGTTGTTTGCTTGAATTGCTGGCCTCCGAATACTTGAATGAAGACCTTGTACCAGTGGGACTGCATAATCTCTCAAAGATCTATTATCTACTACTTCATGCTCCTTAACATGGTGTTCCCTTGGATTCTCAACCATATTTTCAACTTGTTCTCCTTCTTGGGGATCTTGTCTAAGTAGTCTTTGAAAAGTTTCCCCTATCTCCGGATCACGCAAAACCCATTCCAAGCTTCTTACTCTTCTCATATCATGATGGTTTTACGTACTTAATAACAAAGAAAAATAAAGCTTGAATTAAGACTAGCTTGCTTAGTATTAATATTAGCACAAGAATAGAAAACAACTCCCCGACAACGGTGCCAAAAACTTGTTGCTTGAATTTTATGAAAATTTTATCTTTGGCTTGAGCAATATGAGATTTGTTCAAAATTTAATGCAAAGTACAAGCAAAGATTACGAGCAAGTGAACGCGATCGCAACAAGTAGTAAAGTAGTGAGTTGAGTATCGTTCCTCCAGGAGTTGATCTATTAATTGTTGTTAATTACTAAAATTAACACAAACTAGTTTTATCCAAGTACCAATTTTTGAATAATAATTAAAATGTAACCTAATTATCTAATGCTAACCTAAAAGATGCAATCAATAAATTGAGGTGGGAACTATAATATAATAAGCTAGAATTATGGTATCCTTTAATATTTCACTTGGAGTTTGGTTGGCTCAATTACTTAATTTCAATGAAAATTGATGTTAGTCTAGAATCCTAAAGTATGTGTAATTCTCCGTCGAGATATTACACACTTACTTAGTCTAATTGAATCACTATATGTCTATAGGAGACAACTAGGTTAAGTTCTTTAAGCCAAGGTTCTACAAATTGACTATGTATGGCAATTAAATGTATGTCTACTCTAATTGCAAATCAACACACTGAAATTTCTTTCTAAGTGTATTAAACACACATTACCCAAATCAAGGCCTAATTTAGACTAACTCTTTCAAGTGTCATCTAAATACCTAAACACATTTAAAGGGTGATCAAGCAAATAAATGGGCAATAAGTACTAATTTGAGTAAACATCAGTTTTTCCATTGAAAATAAGCAATAAACCAACCAAATATCCCAGTTACATATTAAAATCAACCATAATCTTAGAGTAAAAGGTTTAGCTCAACATACTAAAGAGGAGAGTACACATTTCAGCAAGCAAAAGCATTGTTTTACAAGATGAGTTAGAGAGAGAATCAAATCTGAAAAGAGAGAAAATGATCTGAAATAGCCTTTTTATTGATTTCCAGCTTTTGATTCTTCTTCCCTTTTCCCTTTTTGTTCTTGCCTCAGCTTGCCCAAAGTAGCCTCTCCAGAATCCCCCTTTTTTCAGTGCAAAATTATCTATTTATACCCCCTCATATCTCAGCTTAACCTAAAATCCCGTGTCAAAAATTCCTGTCTGACGTGTTCTGGCTGCAACGAGATTAAGTTCTGGCTGCAGCCAGAAACTTTCTGTTTGGGCTTTGTTAACAGCAGCATTTTGGCTGCAGCGAGAATTGGTTCTCACTGCGACCAGAAGCTTTCTGACTTGGCAGGTGAACTCTAACCCTGTTTCTCGCTGCAGCCAACTTGCATTCTGGCTGCAGCCAGAAACTTTCTGCTTGCTCTGTGTAAGCTGCTGTAGTCCTCAATGTTTAGCTCCATAATTGATCATGATCCATTCAGATTTGGGCTAAGTGTTGAACACCAAAGTTGAAGCTCATTGTCTCGGCTTTCCATTGATTCAAGCTTCACCTCATTCGGACTTCCATAGCTCAATTTACGCCTTAAAACGTTCAGCATGTTCAGTTGCCAATTAAACTCACTTGCATCATCCTTTGGAATTGTGGTCCACTCTCTTGCATTACCTTCAATATTCAAGGATTAAATTATCAGAGGCTGAGATAAGGAACTTGACAAGAAATTAAGCTAAAAGTGCATAAATTGAAATTGATGACATCTAAGTTAATTACCACTAAAAAGTATAAAATTTCCTAAAGTTTGCACTAAAAACTCAAAGACTTAGCACATTTCATACCCCAAAATAGTTTATGATAACTCTATATAATAGAGTTATCACTTACACCTTCCAAGAACCCTAATATTCCAAAATAACAAAATCATAGGAATAAAAGGCATATAGTGACTAACCTTAAATCTACAATCATGCCTCTCTTTTCACCATCATCTCCCTCTCTAATCTTTCAAACTCTCTAATGATTGATTTGTTACTGTCCATAAAAACTAGGCCCAGCTTGCATGCCACATTCCAAATGTTCTCCTTTTCTTTTTGGATGTTGTTGTTCATGAAAAAGATGTCATCATCTGTTGTCCCAACTAATAAAATTTCCTTAATAATATTCTTTGATTTCTCCCTTTTCTTAGTATCCTCTTCAACCTTTATTCTAACCAGCGCCCTATTCAGACATACCTTATCTAGTGGATGAACCCTTTTGATATGATTCAATTGTGCCACACTACTTTGTTCAATGATTGGTAGTGATTCACCAACCACACTTCAGTCACTACTAGCTGACTTCTTTTTTTCTTTTATCTTAAACAATCCCGTCATCGTCATATTCCTTGTTTTCCTCTCCTTGGTTTTATTGCTTCTGAATTTACTATCGCTTCTCACCATTCTTCTCCCACATGTGCCTACCTTGAAACTAGTACACAACTTCCTTTTGGATCCCTTAACCTTCCTCACAATATCTACCAAAGTTAACCCAAACTCCTTATCTCCATCACTAGATGCTTCCCCCAAATCATGCCTATTGCACCTATTTCCTTTTACATTATCTTCCAAACAACTTATTCGAACCAACTCTAATTCGACCGTACTATTACTTTTCATGGGTTTGAGAGCCATTTTGGCATAGTTTAGGTTGTTACTATAAGGTAGTTTAGCATTTTGAGTATTAGGCCACTCCATAATGCCATCTTCCTTATTACTAGTGGAGCCCACTTCCCAGCATCTAGTCAAGCACCTTATATTCCATGGTAAGACCCTTAAGCTATTTTTATAGTGCACCTTACAAGCCTAATCCCTTCCAACAGGACCTTTAACCACTTTAAAGCAGCCAATTTGATATACCCATTCATGCACTACAGTCCACTTTTCTTAAGGGAATTTCTCCTCTATTCTCTTGATCTCACCATAGTCATTATTCCCTCCACCCTTCACTTTTAGCCTCGAACCCCAAATTTCTTTGCCTTTTTGGTTACAATCAGATAAAACCTTAACCCCATTTTCACCTTTACCTTCTATCTTTTTACTCTTGGACCCATAGTTAAAATCTTTTTGACCATCGATTATCAACTTTTTAAATTAAACCTCCGAATCTAATGCTTGTTTTTGCTCATTTCCCAAGGCAACATAAGGGCAGCCATAGCCATCCTTGCAACTCTTCTTTTTTGCTATCAAGGCTGCCGTTCACCGTTCATCACATTCTTGCGATTGGACGATTGTCTTCAAACACGGCTTCCTTAAGGTCATTTGCACCTCGTTCACTTTATTCTTAACCGAGACCTAAATGTCAAAAGTAACACTTTTGACATGAAGTTTTAAGGATTGTGGAAAGTTTTCTTGGTTTTTCATCTCCACCTAAACCAAGGCATGGTCAAACTTGCTTCTATTTTTCGTTGGTTCATCAATGCTGAGAAATTTCCCCCATTTGTTTCCCAATGCTCTAAAAAGGTCCTTATGCCATAAATGCCATGGAACATTTCTGACTTTCAACCTAACTATTAGGAAATCTTTTTCCTCCACCTTGACTGGCTCCAATGATCGAAACCACAAATTAAAGATTTCCTAATACAACTCTATGAGCGTATCCATTTCCTCCTTATCAACAAATGTGACAATCACCTGCTCTCTACTAATCACTATAATAGTCACCTGAATTCTTTTGTTGGCCAACCTAGTTTGAGTTTCCTCTGTATTATTTTTCTTCCGTAATTTACCTACTGTGCTTCGAAATACCCAAAGCATATCATCACTTTCATAATTTCCATCATAGATCAGCTTATTTACAAGTAGTGATGAAGCCTTTTTTTTTAGTAGGAACCTTCAGTTTCTCTATTCCACTTTGCCAGGGCTTGGTAGTAGATGCCTTGAACGATGGAAAACAAGATTCTCTGACCATGTCTCTAAAAGAGTGGCCATCATATCTCACTGCCACTTCGCCATAGTTTCCCACCTTATCTCTCTCTTTTCGTCTATGGCACTATACGTGCCGCAGATTAGCTTGCTTTACCAAAAGATGCCTACCATCCATAATGTTGTTATTACCTCTATCAATGGCTTTAATTATTTCTTCTTTACCTCCAAACCTAACAAAGGAAAAGCTACTTCTACTAGGGCCTTTACCATTGTGTAAAAAAACATCTAAGACTCTATCGAATAGACTAAACTAGTTCTTAGCATCCACCCATGAGACCTTTGGATTGAGATTCATCACAAAGATTGAAAAAAGATTGTCCCTCCAATTTTGGAAACTTTGGGCCACCTTAGCGTTTTTAACTTGGCGATACCCTTGTCTTGGAATTAGTGGGTCAAGGTTGCTCTGATATCCAAAATTCAAGTAGGCTTTGTCGCACACACACACACACACTCTCTCTCCCATCATTTTTCATTGATTACTTTCCTAAGTTTTGATCAAAATTACACAAAGGTCCATTCATTTTCGAAATGGATACTCTGTCTAAAAAATTTTTTTTCATGGGACATGTAAGTCCAACCATTAGTTAACCGTTGGTATTTCCGTCAACTTGTTGATGTGGTAAGAGTAAAATGGAAATTAAAAAAAAAATTATGGAACATCATTCGGTGCTTCTTTCTTTTTTTTATTTTTTTATAAAAAATATAATAATAATTTTTTAAAATAATAAAGAAAGAAAGGGCATTTTATTCTTTTCATAATTTTTGTTAACAGTATTTGCAGTCTTAAGGTTGAGTATCCATTTTGAAAAATAATGGACTTGCGTGTAATTATGGTTAAAAGTTAAGAGTATTTGAATATTTTACCCTAACAAAAACCATTAACAAACTATGCATACTTTGAAACAATTTCATGCATCAATTAAATAATTGCATTTGTCATCATCTCAAAACATTGACTAGAAAATTTTCAAACATGGTTGGCCCCTATTGCAAACATTTATTAGATCATGTTTTTGTTGGTATGGAGGTTAATCTTTCTTGGGTGTTGAATCAAAATATTTACTCGAATTTCAAATCAATAAATTATATGGTTTGGGATTCTTTTTTTTTTTTTTTTTTATTCTTGGTAGATACGGCTTAAAATTTGAGTTAGCAAAATAGTGGGTTGGTACGCCTTGCCATGGCAAGCTATCACTCAAATATCTGTATATTTACCTTGGTCACGACCATTTTGTGGTAGAATACACGAGTATAAAGCTCTCTTATATTCTTAGGCAAGGTTGGAAAATATTTTTATGATTATTAGTTAAAAGTGAAACTTCTAACTCTGAGATTTTGATATTCATGCAATGAGAGAAAACAACTATGTCTTATTATCTTTTTTTGTTAATTCGAATATTCTTTATATCTTTCATTTTTTTTTTCTTTACTTTAATATAAAAGTGCCAATCTCAAAAATGCTAAAAGTAATTGATTAAAGTACTCTTAAAAATTAATAATTTATTAACTTAGCAATTTTATCACTCTTTCTTTAGTATTAATTACAAATTAATTATGTATTTTATTTGCTAGACTCCTATATTGAGGCAATGATCCTTGTTTGTTTTTGCCAAATTCAGAACAGTGAGCGAGAGAAGTCTGCAGGACTATATCTGCCACAGATCCATTCAACGGATTGCTATATAAAGTTCTCTCCAGGGTGATAATCTCTTTTTCAAGCAACAACCTCATAATCCGCAGGGAATTCCTTGGTGCACCCACTCATGTTCTGTGTAGACTTATCTTCTTATCAATAATATGATAATCTCCCATGCCTCCTCAGTGCACATTTGTTTCTTCCCCATCCGAGCATGCAGGAAGCAGCCCTTCCCTTTCCTCATCCCGCGGCAGAGGCAGACTCAACCCGACCAACCACCCTCATCCCCATTCAGCAGTCATCACCCTCACCGCCTCTGCTTCAAGTATTTCTCTACACTCAAGACAAGACTACTGCAGCAGAGCAAAGCAAGAACTCCACACCGCCTCAAGATGACACAACTCATCAAGTATTTAGTGCTGAGTACGCCTGTGGCATTAAATAAGTCACTACCAGTACTAGTGTGTGACTTTTTGGCAGTTGCTGTAATTTTTTATGTAGTTATTAATGAAGCTAAATTTTTGCATCATGTTGCTCTCCTCTGTCTGTTTTATTGCCATGAAAAGTTTCTTCCCATACAAACCAAATATATAAGCAGTTTACTCTAAATCATTCCATGTTGTATGATGACAACTCGACGAGTCTTCCCATATAGTTGAATCGGATCCCCTGCACTCCTACTAAGGAGTGGAGCTAGAGCATTTTTAAGAGGGGACCAAAGTAGAAAAAAACACTTAATAATAAAAAATAATAAAAAGAACTTTACATATAATTCAATTATTATTCATCTAAAAGATTAAATAAAATTCACAAGACATTGAACATACAAAAAATGCACATTAACAATAATAGTGGTGACATATATAAATATATATGACTGAATGAAACCGTTAAAAGAAACTTTCTTACTCTCTAAGCACAAGAGTGGAAAAGAAAACAATTTTTCAAATTCAAATGAATTGTCTTTTTACTTTCTATGTTTTAACTCTTTTTTTAGGTTGGACTATTAAGATATAATATGTTATGATAAACTTAGATTTATATTAAAACCTAAACGGCTTGGATTACTAGACTCATTTTTTAAAAAAAAAATTGATGGATTTAACATATTAATTTAGAATTTATTTGTTAGACTTAACTGGTAATATGCTAACCGTAATTACTTTAATTTTATTAAACAGTTTGAGTAATAAAAATGTTTACTAAATAAAAAAATTATTTTGAAGGTATTAAAAATATATAATAAATAAAATTGTATTGAAAGAAATACAATTATTTCATTATATCAATTTGTATGTATATCATTGTTATTGAAATTTTGCAACATACATGCTAGAATGTATTGGTTATTTTGAATAAAAAATGATATATTGATGAAATTTTAAACAACAATATATCAATACAACTTATATTTGAGAATTACATAATAATTTATTTATTTTTAAAAATTAAAATCATATAAAATAAAATCTACATAACAGAAAAAAAAGAATATGAAAAATAGAACATAGAATTTATATATGACATAATAAAAAAGAAAGGAAAAAATATGATTAATGGTTAGTAAAAATTTATGAAAGAAAATCTATAAAGATTTAGAATATATGAATAAATAGAATAAAAATAAATAAATAAATAAATATAATAATATAAATTGAAAGAAAAAATTTAAAAAAAAAACTTGAAAATTGAGTCAAGCATATGAGAGTATTTTGTTATTTTGTACTTGTATTAATTAGTAAATAAAAAATTATTTTGGGGGAGCCATTAAAAAAATTATATAATATGTAAAAAATAATTTTAATTTTGGCCCCCATCCCATAAGGAGGCTCCACCCCTGCTCCTACTTATTATGAAGAGTGAGCTTAATAGTATGTACTTTCCTCTTAACTGGTGTATATTGAATGCAAAGAAAGTTGTTCCTTGTATACCCCAAACCAAGGTAAATCCTTCACATCAACAGTCTTGATTGCATTTATGTTGTTGACTTGTAGCTAGAACCCCTCTTTACAGAACCGAGGAGGTTGAGGAGTTGAGGAGGTAGAACCTCCCTCATTTGTGGAATGTCTTCCCTTAGCTTGCCCATACTTTGCTCTTTAATTTTTTTCCAGCAACTGGCTAGCTGTCTTGGCCTTACTACTAGGTTGAGGCTCCGATAACAAAACATAACCCGTCAAAAATTAGTATTTCTGGTGTTCTAATGACGCGAAGGATATATATATGCGCCTTTAGGGAAAAGGTCTCTACAATTTTCTGCATGACTCTAGTTAAGGTTTGGCCTCATGTACACCATTCGTTTATTAAAAATCACAGTTTCAAGGAACTTTTTACTAATGAAAAGTCATTTAAGTACCATCATCATTTATTTCTTTGTTTTTCTAGTTGAGGGGAACGGATTCGAAAATTGAATTTAGAGCCTCCAGTTGAGAGTAAAGGATGCCTACCATTGAGGCACTGTCTTAACTATCTTCTGTCAATATGCAGCATACAGTGAAGTAATAAACACAACATAAATTGTAGCTGCAAATGAAGCTCTCTAACAACAGTATGATACATTAACTACCCATGAACTTTCTACAGAATATGGTTGAAGAAGTTCACTACTAGTTGTGACAGGTTGAAAATTATCAATCAGACACACATAAAATATCTTTAATTTAATACACTATCAGACAGTGATGAAATATATGATCCCTTATAAATCACTAGTTATGGTAGTGGATGACGAAAATAATGCTATTTGTGAGGAGTTTTGGGGCGATCTTGAAGGAGAAAACAGGAAAGGTCTGGGTGGAATCGCTAGAGATTGAAGGCTTCCTTGTAACATCTCTAGCACCTTTGTCATTGATGGTCGATCCGCTGGATTAGTTTGAATGCACCACAAGCTCACTACAATCATCTTCTTGGTTATTTCTTCCTCTTCAACTGTGATTCCTTGAAAATTGAAATATGCTTCTTGTTGGAGATGCTCATAAACCCATAAAGGAAAATTCATTTCACTGGTGACAGAAGGTCCATTATGAACATTTTCCTTTGCTCCAACCATTTCAAGGACCATCATCCCATAGCTATAAACATCAGACTTGTAAGAGACTCCTCCAAAGTTTCGACAAAACAGTTCTGGAGCAATATATCCGATTGTTCCTCTAGCACTTATCATAGAAAGAATGCTCTCCTTCCTCTCACATAATTTAGCAAGACCAAAATCTGAAATCTTGGGACAGAAACTCTCATCTAGGAGGATATTATGAGGTTTTATGTCCAAGTGCAAAATCCTTGTGTTACAACCTCCATGTAAATATTCCAGTCCTCTAGCAATGCCAATTGCAATTTCAAACAATGTTTTATGCTCTAGTAGATGACTTTCATCTGGAGATCCTTCCCAACAGATGAACTTATCCAATGATCCATTGGGCATGAATTCATAGATTAGAGCTCTCACTGAGCACTCATAACAGAAACCAAGAAAAGTCACTACATTGACATGAGAGGTTCTACTAATGCTAGCGACTTCATTGATAAATTCCTCTCCATCCCCCTTTGATTCACTAAGGACTTTCACTGCAACAAGACGACCATCAGGTAATTTACCTTTGTAGACAGTGCCAAATCCCCCTTCTCCAAGCTTATCTTTGAAGGACTTGGTTATTTTCCTGATGTCTGAAAAAGAATATCGTTTCGGAGCAAGATCAGAACCATACTTCATTATGAATGCCTCAATCCTTTCACTGTTCTTTTTACTTTGGTGGAAATTCATCAGTATTCCACTTGAGATTAACAATGATGATCTCCTATGCCTCAAGGTAAACAGCATAACACAAACTACCACAACAGCAGCCCCAGCCACACCCAAGCCTGTTCGTAGAGAATGGCCAGTCAGTTTAAAAATGTGAGTAAATGCATATTAAAATATATCAAACGAGTTTAGTATAGTACCTATGATTAGTTTAATCTTCAAACTGGTACCATTAGATGACCCTGTAACACACACCAAAAGAAAAGGAACAAAAAAACGATTTTGTAATAATAAATAATTTCACTTTCTGATATAGGAAATTGCCATATGAAAGTAACAAAGTCATGGTGAGATTTGAATATTGCAATAAAGAATATATTAATTCAGATGATTAGATGTGTCATCTTCACCATATGGAAACTTGACAGCGTCATTGAAATTTCATTGTTTTAATTTGCAGATGGTTTTTAACATTATATGAAGGCAATCGTAGAGTGTCAAGTTTCATAGTTTGAAAATGTCGAGTTGGTTTTCTGAAAGTTGGCAGTAAAGATAAAGTTGTTTGACTATATAGATAACTCAGAATAATTTCCTTGTTCCAGCTTTTTCATGTCAAAAAGCACTATCACATTATAATAATAACATCTGCATCAGCTGTCAACTTAAGGCTGATTCGAAGTGACAAACACGGCTGGCAGCTAATTAAATACTTACCTTCAAATATATTAAAAGAAGCAATTAGTGATACATAAATTCATGCCAGGCCAAAAAAACAATGTGAAACTCGCGATTCCGATTTAGGGGAAAAGCGTGGGATCACCTAGACTATGACGCACAGGGTTGGAAAAAGTTGGGAGGTTTGGGAGAAATTGTTCTACAGGTTCTTTTTCCTTTTTTTAATGGAAAAAGAAAACAAGGGGTGAGGAAAGCAAAACCCAGAAAAAAACCAGAGAGTTATGTGAATTCTTGACCTGACTCTTGAATTTGGAAATGCTTGAACTTTGGTGAAAGTGATAAATATGTGTGGCTGGAATTCTAGACTTAAAATGAAGCTGATGAATGAAATAAAAACAACAAAATATTCACCAAGCAATTTCTTAAACTGATTGGTATGAGATTGACCTTACTGAATTTTCTGCAAGGATCATTATGAAATCCCTTTGATCATGGTTAGGAACCTTTACTTCTATAGAATTTTGTCCAAGAAACTTCATTTGATCAACCAACTCTAATTAATCAAAATAATCTCTGTTTTTGCGCATACCTGATGGACGACAAGTTGATGGATCTGTATGATCTGAGCAGTAACAAGTGAATTCACTCACAGTCTTGTTATAACCACACATCCCACCGGAACCACTGCATGCCGCACACTTGGAAGCCATATTTGCATCCCATTTCAGCCCAAAGCCATTACGAAGTGGTAGAACTAGAGTGTCTGGAGTTGGATTGTTCACTATAGTCTGAACTGCAGTATAAAAAGCTGGAACAATGACATTGCTCCGACAAGATCCCAAGCCACCCTTTGCTTCAGCTGAAAGGTTGCCAAAAGCTGATGCTATGACATAGTAATTTGCCATATCAGTTCCATTGCTGGTGCAGTTAAACTGACTTGGAAACCCTGAAGACTGGTTGGCAATCCTAGGACAATCATAGTATAATGTTACGTTCTCAAGATTCCAAGCATAACTCAACAGGTTGAAGTCCAAGGTGGTGTTGGCAAGGTGCTGGGGACAAAGCGTTGTCAGATAATCAGCTCTAGCCACAGTGAAAGCTTGTATATCCGTGTTGATCTCAATAACTTTGTAACTTAATGACATGATTGTCATCTGGAGTTCTTCATCTCCCTGGCAAGTTAACTCCATCCCAGGATACCCACAGTAGTCTGGCCTATCACCTCCCCAGAAAGGATATGTAACATTTTGGAAGGTTCCACACCGGAGGGGCTTGCTGCATACCTCATATGTATCATTGCCTGCACATAAAAATGTTGGAACTTGGACTGATAAAAGGATAAAGATGACAAAAAACAGGGCTGATGAAGATGCAGAAATACAGAGATGCATATTGAGACGGAGAGATAGAGAGCTATTTCGGTTGGGAGAGAGTAATTTCCAGAGGGACATAAGGGAATCCTCCATTGTTTTAAATGTAAAGTATTTGGGAAATGGATGCAGCGTATTGACCTCTGTTTCTCACCATTTTCATATTCAATTGACTAAAGTAAAAATAACCAAGTAGTGGCTGTATCTAGAAGACTTGTCAAGCCAACCATGGGAAGGAACACAGAGAAATTATATTACATCATTAAGAGACTATTGGCTGATTAAAGAAGTATTTAATGACTCTAATCACTTCAAAGAAGTAACAAACAAGTTTCCCAATACTCCTTTATTTATTAATTCTTGGACTGGGGGTTGTGGTTGGTAATGATGATGCTGGGGGTTAAATTTTATAAAGTGATACTGTACCATGGCAAGATATGCCCGGCGTCCCCCATTAAAGAAAGACGAGAAGAATTGGGCTCCTTTCTTCCCTTCCTTCACTCCAATGTAAATATGATTGCGACATGACAAAGTAAAATGACAAATCGCCTACACCGTACATACTGTAGGTGAGATTGCTGGAAGGGGGGCTGCAGACTCACTTTTCTTTTCTCTCTCCTTTGATTTTTCCAGATAAAAGAATTCCAATTCGGTTTTTGAACAAGAAGATATTTATCTTCACTTATTTTTTAAGATACATGCTCGACAAGCTAAATATTTGTGAACATAATATATTATATTTGATAAATTATATTAGATCATCAGATGCTGTCATGTCGTCAATTCATCGATTCTTCATTTTTTTTTGGTATTTTTGGTGACTATTCTTTTCGTCCGTTCATCAATTCTTCATTTTCTTCTTCTTTGGTGTACAACTTTGAAAATTGTTCTCTCTTTCTATTTTCCGGGAAGAAAATGGGTGACAAAAAGACAATAATTTTTGGTACCTTATGATATTAGCAATTACGTTATCTAGATTGAATATAATTTTTTGAAAATAATAATAAGATATTATTTGTTTTACAATCGATATACAAGCAGGCTTCTTGTATTAAAAAACAAGCAAGCTAATAACTTTGTAGAATTCCTTCAACTTCATAATTGATTATCCAGTTGTTACCTAATCCAAAGGGAAAAAAAAAAAGAAAGAAATTGGTCGTAGAAGGAGAGGAGATTGAGTGGAAACGAGTTGGAAGAAAATAAACAAAATAATTATCTTTTGTTAAAGAAAATTAATAATATTTATTTTTAAATATTTTTAAATTTTTAAAATTATTTTTTAATGAAATGATATCATCTGAAAACTTAATTTTGTGTATAGAAATTATATATTACCAATATTTTAAATTTAAACTCTTATTATAATATATAATCTTTTAATCTACTTGAGTTTTAGACATAGACAAATGGAGAATCCTTATTGCCTTAACAAAGGAAAGAAAGAAAGGATGCAAAAATTACTATTTAAAATTTAACAGAGAGAGAGAGAAAGATGAACACAAATTCATCATGATGCAAATAGGAAGATGAGAGATAATATTATGAATATTGTCATATATATTTTTATTTACAAAATTAATTTATTAGTTTTTTTAAATATATTTTACTGTGATTTATAGCAATCGTTTAATCCGATTTGTGAAGTTTAAAAATTTTATTTAAAAAATAAATAAAATAATAATCCATTGGACATTCATTAATAGTGATTGGACTGTTTTCATTCTTTGAAAATCTCATTCAAGGTACAGTTGATGTACAATGAAAGAACAACCTTCCATCGTGGGTCAGGTCAACTGCAATTTGTACCGTAAAATTCCAAACCTAATTGCCAAACCTAGGTGCTATCTATTTATAAATTATTATATTATTCCAATGTCTAACCTTATCCCACTTGCTATTATTTTGAAAAGAAGCAAAAGAAAGAATGAGATAGAGATTAGTCTTTAGACATCAGATTCATCATTGCCAATTCATAAAGATATGCCTACCTTTGGAGGAAATTTGTATCACCATGGGTCAATCCAAACTTTGGTCTACAAACAGAATGCTTCATAAAGATATGCCTACCTTTGGAGGAAATTTGTATCACCATTGGTCAATCCAAACTTTGGTCTACAAACAGAATGCTAATGGAGATGCCCCAAGTGGGCACCATTGGCTTTTACAATCATTAACTGTTGTGAATTTTAGCATTAATTAATAATAGGAGAAAATCAATTACTATTCTGACTTTGATAAAGTCTCCAAACTCTTCAAATTAACTTGTGAAAAGGTTCTAAACTGAAACAGGAATAGAATTTTGTTCAAAAAAAGTATGTTATACAATTATATTTGATAAACTATGAATAGCTGTTATTTTCAATATCTAATGTAATGTGTAAGAGACAAAAGCTTTGACTACAAAGGAATTATTTTTTGTCACTGTCCATCTTTCTAATATGACTAGTTTAAATAAGTGTCATGTGTCTTCTAATTAATGAACTTAATATGATTTTATATTTTTTTTTAGAAAAAAACATTGATTTTCTTCATAGCATGATTTTAGGGATTAAATACGGTTTAATTATACTTTATTTAATATTGTTTGATCACTCAAATATTATCCTTTATTTGTGGAGATTTGAAAAATATAATGTAATAAGGGAGATTTTTTAATTTTTTGTGGAAGAATTCAGCTAAAGGGATGTGAAAAATAAGTGAAAACTTATTATAAAAAACCCCATTAAAAGTGGAATGATATTCTAAATGAAAACCCAGCAGAGCATGACATAACCAAATGGAACCTAATTTAATTTTTAAAAGAATCTAATTTGAGATACATGACATGACCTTAGTTTTTTATAAATTATTAAATAAGATAAAGTTACATATTTATCTTCAAATTCTAATTTTTTATTCTTTTCTTCACTTGATTGAGATATACCAAATAAAAGATTATGAGGTTTAAATTATGGTTTCTTTATAAATTTAATAATTTAATTTTCCAAAAGTAATTATTGATAATATAATTGAATTCCCATGCATTGCACGGGTTTGAAAGCATACATAAATAATTCACATGCCTGCATGCCCACACATACATAAAAGATATGGTTTCACCAATAAACGCCATACCTGATTGCACTGTCAACATAGGCTCAACATCATGGTATCATCTTCCTAGAAGAAACTAGGAAGAAACCAGCAGATGAATGCCATTTTCATTTCCAGATGCAAAATTTTTCCAATATATACATAAATGGATTATGGATACTTAGACTAGTTGATGTGCATTGTCCATACTCTGTCAGAATAACAAGGCAACACCAGAAACCAAATTCTGATGCCCCAAAAACACCTAAAATGTGCGGAAGCTCGCCTTAGTTTTGCAGGGACGATCAAGAACATATATTGCTGACCCTACTGTGCGATAAAGCTTTAGGCAAAATGAGATATTTAGCCTTGAAAAATACAGTTGCATCATGCAATGCCGAGCTAACTTTAGCATAACGATGGGAGGCCTACAATATGCTTCAATCACTGGGACATTATGGCAATATCCAATACCAGTCCTTGATTTTTTTATCAGCTTCAACTTTGCTCACTTGCCCATGTGGGTTAAAATCCTGCTGATCAAAGCTTCCTTCTTTCCGGTGACAGGAAGGTTGTGTGCACTCAAGTAAGTTTTCAAAGCTGCTACCGTTAAATCCTTCAACTGCAAAACGTGGAATTGACAAGTAAGATAGACTTTCTAAGAATAGACAGTGTAGCCATTTCAACACCACAATTAACAGCAATCATGCTGCACTGGGATTGAGATCTGAGGTTTCAATTTTCTCTTTAAAGTAATTACAACTGACTACAAAAATATCAAGGTTTCATACGACGTCAGTTCCAAAGTCAGGAAAAATAAAAGGAAAAGAATCAGAAACCCAACTTTGAATATTTCTCCTAGTCCAGATTTCCGGCAGAGAAATGTTTCAAGACGCTTATAAATTCTTTTTCTCTAACCCCTCTTTCTCTTGGTCAACAGAATGCTAAGATGCTAGGAAAATTATGAGATGGCTTTTTAAAAAACTTGAGGAATGAAATATCATGACAGCTAGAAGTTCTGTTTTTTACTCTGAAATAGCATTTAATTGAACAAATTTAGCCTAGCCACAAATTCTAATTTGTACACTTTCTCTGTCAAATTTAGTTCAAGAGAATCCGTTTTATGTCTAAGTGAAATTACAAACATATTGAAACACAGCCAAAACACTTAATTTCACCTGCCCATTTTCTGCAAGGTCAGCCCAATCATAATTTGCAGACTCCTTAGCTGCATTTTCCACAATTGTTTTACGCTTCCTAGAGGCCTCACCCACTTTTCCTTTACCCAAAAAGTCCCTTTCCTCATCATAGTTGTCCCCATAGACAGAAAGCTTGAATTCTTCTATAGCCTTGACAACTGCTGGTCTGTGTAAAACAAATCACCTCACAATGACAAATTGATATGTCGAAAGATTCTACAAAAAACCAGAAAAGGATGGAAGCATTTAAAGATGACAAGCCACATTTTTATTACCTAGCCAAACCTTCCTCATCAGGTAGTGTCTCATCAATGGTCTCTGGAATATCATCTTCTTCTAGAGCTAGAGCCTGCAGTACTGCATAATGTCTCTGCAAGGCTGCAAAGATATATCAAGAGATTATAATGTCTCTGGAATATCATGGAGTCAATAAAGTTTAAAGCATGAACGAGATTATATCAACTTGACACTCCACTTTAATGGATGTAAAAATAGACAGAGAGAATTAAAAGAGAAAGTAGTTTACACCTCAGAGATCATTATAATCAAACCTAAAAAGTACCCATATTGCTTGAAAACATGGAAACTGATACTATTTGGCAAGCTGTAATAAACGGATAAACTTGTACGTAAAGAAGAATATGCAAACAACTAACACTAGATCAAATCACATGTTTAACCTTGTCCCGATATGTTTTTATATTCTGTATACAAACTAATTTTGGTTCCCTGATATGACTCCAGAGTAAGTGATGTATGTTTATGATCATTGTACAGGCTCATGGTCTCAATTTCAAACATAAGTTCAATCATGTTGAAAGGAAATAATACTTTTCACACACTTGAAACCATTCTAAAATTTCTGGCCAAATCTAAAGCTCACAAATACAAACATATGATATTATACAATAAAGAGCTATTTAATGATTCATTAATTTTCATAACTGAAACAACACCAGTTATGAATGTCAAAGCAATGGAGTTACAGTGTTTAAGTATATAACATGACAACTTACCAGGGTTAGCAAATTGGGCAACTGAGAAATCCCTCATGTCAATACGTTTTATTAAAGCAGCAGCTTTCTGAATTTGATCCTCATCCACTCGAGGTGCATCATCATCTGTATCTGGAAAAATCTGTGAAACATCACCAATATTATCAGTGATAACATGACTTGAAAATCCTTTTGCATAAACTCATGAATATTTCCTTGCCTCTTCAACATCTCTGATGTCATCAGAGTACGGAAGGTATATCATGTGCATTCCTGGCGGCTCAATCTGAACACCAGCTTTAGCAATCTCATCCTGTGAAGTTTCAAGAAGATTGATAAGCTTTTTCACAATTATTTATATAAACATAAATGTGAGGCAAAAAATTTGACTCATGTTTTGATTCAAATAGTATAATAAGCAATTCGAATTGTCATTTTTTACAACATGATCAATGAGAAAGGCAAAGTACTTTCCTCCAAGTTTCTCGCAAACCAAATTTAATTGCTTTACACACTTGAGGAAGTAAAACAAACTGCATAACATATGAGCACATGTAGCTTACTAAACCTCGTCCAGACTTTGTTTATACATGTCAAGAACAGGTAAACGGTTTCAAATGCATCAATAATGTGCATTATTCTTTCATAGAGTCCTTTGATGTACAGCACCTCTGCGCCAAGATTCAGCGGGAAATGCAGGTCATCAGCAAGCAATTAATAACAACACAAAGATACAATGATGCCTTCAAGTTTGCCTAATGAGTTTTTTTTTTTTTTTTTTTAAGTTTGCCTAATGAGTTTGGATATTTTAACATCATGATAATCCTAAATCAATTAATGATAAACATTGAAGTTCTGCTCTGATTTATATTTACCACTTAGTCTACTCAATCAAAGCGACACAGTTTGCTCAGTTTCATACAGAAATGTTTGAGCAGCCTTCTGTCCTTCCCTTTCCCTTAAGAATTTCTTTCCCTCAACCTTGGTCAAGCAGAGATTCAATTCAAACTCCATACAACAACCAATGGACTCTAACAAAACAGCTCGCTAGCACCTTCCTTTATATGGCATATCAAGTTACAAAGCTTAAAACTCTTACAACTTGTGATAGAAGTTTTCAATTTCCATCACATTTCTGTATCATATTTCCCACTGTTGGGAACTGAAAAGCTGAAGGCTTTGAGTCATACATCAGAGAGCTTAAGTCCACCAAGGTGCTTCTATTAGCTCGGCATTTTATTATAAGGGAAAACAGCGAGAAGCAACAAGTTGACAACACAAAACAAGACAACCAGCAAAGTATAATTTCCCAAAAACAGACCTCACATTAATAACAAGGCCAGATGCATCAAGGTAATAATTTAGTTGAAAGTGTAAAAGTAACTTACTTGCGCAACTAAGGCAACCAATTGAGGATGAGATGAGCTCCCATAAAATGCAACTGCAAAACTGCAATGACACAAACACACCCTCTACATATTTACCATTATTTGTAATGTGTTATCAGAGAGCTTAACTTTAAATACCATTCAATATCAGAATTATGGAAGTAATCATAACAAAGCAAGGCTTTGATCAAAATATCAACGCAAACCAATCAACAACCAAACACAATCATTACCACATGCTTTGTTCCTGTCCAGAAGACCAACTTAATGGAGATTTGCATACTATTCCAGGCAAATATATGCAACACTTATTCATCAGAAAGCAACAAAGAGAAAAGGAGAATACAAGGTTTCTTAGGTGTTAACACCAAGACTAATATTTGTCATAAAAATATGGTGATTTAGTCAACGTAGTCAATTAGGTCAGCTATAATGAACATGATGATAAAGAAAAAACTAGATTTAAATGTACATTTTCAACATGACAACTGCCACTTAAGATTCTGTTTGGTTGTCCATAAAGTGTCACAAGAAATAAACACTTTGCAGAAGCGAAGTAAGAGAAAAAAAAATATTATTCTTGAAAAAGTTGTATCTACAAAAAATTAGGAGAGTCATAAAAACTTTCCTATTTTACAGTTGGAATAGTTGAAGGAAATGCTTTTGTATGGGAGCAGGCTGCATGGTAAGTGGTATTTTCTCGAAAACTGAACACAAAAAGTGAAAGAAAACTGGCAAATGGTTTTAATTTCCATTTCCTCTCAAACATTTCATTGCCTCAGAGTTACTTCAGTCATCCATTACAAGAAACTTTTGAAGCTATCCTTCGTCACCTTATCCTTGCAAATGAGAACCCATGAGATGACTAGTATCTATGTACAATGTGATGATCAAAATGACAAAATCTATAAAGGATACTACACATGCAGAAAAGAATCCCTGAAATCCAATTTAAGAATTACTAATGTTCACTGAGATGAGAAAAACACCATATTAGATCGAATCATATGTTATATCTCACAACGAGAACAATGCACATGACACTTTTAGTAGTTTAGTTCGAAGAATAACAGTAGACCAGCACATAAAAGGTGAAGTTGCAAAGAACTAACCGCTCAAGCCGTAGCATAGATCTGTACAAGGCAATGAAAATGCAGGTGCTACCAACCACTTCCTACATCGGACAACCAGAAAAAAGTTTAGTAATTCTAAAAAACAAAAATATGGAGGTTCATTAAACCTAAGGACACTAAGTGACAAACAGCGGCCTGCATAGGTGTATCCACATCATAATATCAGTGATTAACCATGTTACAACATCATCTGCTGCAACTAAGCTGACTATGAACAGGTTGATTTTGGCCCCTTAAGATGGTAATTTAACCTCAATCAAATACAAAAAGGCCAACTAGAAAGATACATAAACCTGCATAAAAATTGAGTTGAGCTTGGACCACCCATGTTTCACTAATATGTTCTCAGATGTTGTTAATATGCTTTATGAGGAATATGTATTGTGATCTCCGGTCCTCATTTGACGATGTCTTCAATAAAACAACCCAGCAGGTTATCAGAACGGTAAGGACTCAAAGGTGACACCTTACATTTGAATGAGGCAAAGGAGCTTGGGCCACTATTATACAAGGAATTTTTATAGGTTCTTTTAAAACTCTCTTGATTACTGTTGCATTCAAAACTCTACAATGATATCTTCCAGGAGAAGAGGCAGTTATTTATTGAAGGTCAGCCAGATGGATAGAGAAAGGATCAACACTCATTACTAAAATATTAACTATCTCAGCAACATATATTTTTGCACAAGCAAGAACGCAAATGCATCTGCTTTCTCTAAAGTTAACTCATTTTTCTTTTCCTCATGACTGCAGCATAGTTCCATAAGTTTCAAAAGAAAAAATAAAACAAGTAAATAGACATACAATTGTGCTTCCACTAAACTTGTATTCTGTCTTAAGAAAGTTGTCCTAATCAAAATTATCATTCATGTAAAATGATTGTAGTACATTACAATTCCCTTTCTTAATTTCAATAACTGAGAGACATTCGAAAAACAAATAAGTTTTGACATAGGAAAATCTACAAGATCAAGATCAAAGAAGATGCAAAAAATTGAAGAAAATAAACATCTATATCATATGAGGAAATACTAAATAAACCTGGTCACTAGGATATACAAATGTCGATGGCCTCAAGTTGTGATAATCTTTTAAGCAACTTAATGGCTTGAATCCAAGAAGACGAAGGCATCCTGTTGATATTCTTTTCATTTCAGATATTTCATCCATCGAGAACTTGACATTCTCACTGTAAAGCAGGTTCGTGCAGGGGGGTTTGATTAGGAAAAACTTGTAGAAAACTAAACTGAAATATTAACAAATATAACATATGAAAAGGTTTCAAATGCACGTCTTAAAGACATAAACTATGTCATTCCCTAATGAATCAATAACCTAACCATTATCATGACAGGAAGTTCCTTCTAAATTAGAGAACTTTTTTTGTTAACCCTGATGGACCAACAACACAACCATCACAGCAACAGGAAGATACTCTGCATTGGAAAACTTCTTTCATCAATCAAGGACATAAGCTGCCATGTTTGCTCCATAATATGCATCACAGATATTAGCAATTAACAGAAATAACATTTTTACCTTTACCCTTTTGATGAATTATTTTCTATTAGAAAAAGGTTTTTGGTCTTTATTAAAGAAAATATAAAAAAAACTATCTTGTATTGCCTCTTGAATAAAATTGTCCCCAAGAATCATCCCAATATCAGAGGTAATTCTAATAAATGAGGAAAAGGGAAACTTTACATTATTGATTTTCCTTGAGAAAAGAAACACAATGTCACAATATACCGAATCCACTACTGAGACCAATATCGAATAAGTGACTAATATTTTACACATAACTGGCCATATGCATGGAGTTTGCAATAATTTACACGCATAATCTCTTTCCATATTTTATCAGATGAATAACTATGGATGATAGCTGTGCTTACTTTCTATAGGGCTGAAAGCGTTTAGGAGGTTCCTGAATCAATGCACCAGTATCCTCACAGATCAAAGATCTTTCAATCTGCACCATATCATTAAATAATCAAACTTGAAATGTATAACTACAGCTTCACTTCTACATATGGAAAAATAAATAAAAATCACAAATGCTAAACAAGCAGTAAACTTCTTGATGACATTTCTTTCTACCTTACCCTCGTTAAAATATCTCGCAATACAGAAAAGCAAGGATTTCATCAAGGAAAATGATACCACAAAAACCATTTACCAAATTACACAGCTTAATAGCCCACTGTCTCTTCTAGCTCCCTAAAGAAAAATATAAATTATGTATACAAAACTCTACAATGATATCTTACTCCATAATACCTGTATAAAGCAAAACAAGCACTGTCTAACATGCTAAAATGTATCAACATGTCACATCCGAAATTGTGAAAGATCTTTTAACTAAAATCAGTCACAGATATCCCAAAAAAAGCGGACAGGTGGGGCAGCATAGTGAGAGACAGACAGACAGAAATATGTAAAAAATTTGTAAGAGGGAGAAAAAGTTGGAATGTCAAGAATATAAAAGCTTAAAATAGAGAAGCATTCCAAATTAGATCACTGATGTTTATAGTTGTATAAATAATCATTTTCGGTTGTCACACAGCATGAACCTTTTCAGAATTACCAAATATAAGAGCCTATGCACTCCTGAGACATAAAGAACAACTTGTAGTTACCTTTAAAGGAAGATTAGTGACAGAATCAAGCCATGTAATTGCCCCTAGGAATATAGGGAAAAAAAAGTTATGAAGTATGGTACTAGGTGACGTCCAAAGTTTAATTAGAACATGGAGTACTGTCTACCTGGAACAGTTGGACGAATTAAGGCATAAGTATTCAGCTGAATTGACAATCCATTGGCGATAACAAATGTGATCCTTCCAATAATCCTCCTTGTGAACATACGCTTCTTCAGTTGATCTTTCATATCTTCCAATCTGAAATTAGATTATGGGCAATTTCATAAAATGGAAATGTTGAAACTAGATGAATTGTGAATTTACTTAGAGATAGATCTTTTAGCAGTGCACCTGCTCCCAGGTATATCTTTGCTTCATTAAAAAACTAGTGGCCCAGAAAAAAATCAATAAAGATTATTAAATTTAGAAAATATCCATTGAAATTTAATATTAGTTCCATTCATGAGGAAAGAGTTCATAAACAGTGCTTAACCACATGCTTTCAATTTCCAACTCAAATGTAATATGAGTGAAACTGATTGCAGAACTCAGAAAATTATTATATTCAAACAATGTCAGATTTGTGGGCATAGCTGGTTCTTTCACTTAAAAGTATAATGCCTAACAGATATCAAGTGATTGCACAAAAGAGATAAGGTAAATATATAAAACCATAAATACAAACTTCTGGCCAGCAGAAGGCATAAACTGAACAAGGTCTTCACCATCTAAACCAAGCAAATCCTGAAAGACATAAAGATTGGTAACTGACATAAATACATGTAATCAGCCATGGAATCTGCACAAGAAAATACAACATGAAAGAATAAACATACAGCATAGAAAACTTTAACATTAAACTCCTCATCTGGATGACTCAAGGGGAGAAGTTCAATTGAGATTCCAAGATCTTGTGCATCCTGTAAAGAAAAACAAAGAGAGGTAAAGAAGAATGCTGATGGCATAATCTGGTAATGAAATTCTGTTTGATAAATTGCATTCATGGAACACTGAATTGTAAATCATATGCAACTTTATATTTATTTTACTTTAGCCCGCTGCAATGAAGTTCTTGTCATATCTGCTTTTGCAGCACCCTGGAGACCTCCAAAAGGATCGTCTTCATTAGTAAAGAGAAGAATCCTCTTATCAGCTGTCTTAATAGACCTGAAAGAGTTGTGCTGTAAAAAATTACAAAGCCAGACACAGGAACCTTGGGAAACAAAAGAAGAAAAAAATTCCGTGCTTAGTCATATGAAAAATCCAAAAGGTAAGCATACCCTTTACGGAGAAGAGCTTGGGCAACCCAGAGAGCATTGTAAAAGGAATTCTCCCGAGACCCAGGCACAATACCATACTGACTCCCAATCTCGCTCATAAATGATTCTGCACTAGCTCGTAACAAGATGTTTGTTAGTGACTCAAAATTTTGTGACTACAAATTTTTAATATAAAAGATCACATTCACTGAATCAAATTAAAATGTAGTGAACTTTAAAAATCTAGCACTTTAAACATCAGTTTAAGGTATTGTAGGAACAATGCAGAGTCAAAGAATGCGGACCCATGCTTAGAATCAGATTTTCATCATTGATCTCCGTAAAACACAAATTCATTTTGAACAATATTTACCTTGTAAACAGTCAAATTCTTTTATAAGTCTTGCTGTTGGCCTGTCTAGTTGCTCCCTTTCAGCAACATTAAAAACAAAAACACCATTTAAATCCTGCAAATTCTTCTTTTTCCTCTGCATTCAGAAAACAAAGATGGTAAGAAACTATATCATAGGCAGCATACATGATAAGCATATAGCAGACAATACAAAAACAAACTAAGAGGAGTTATCCTACATTCTAGCAAACTATTGACTAGTACGAGCAGCTAATATGACCATACCTCATTGTAGGATAGACACAAACAAAGATGTAATTTAGGCTAGACCAAAATAAAGAATGACAGATTAACAACATTAAACAAGGGGTACATGCAAAAGATACTTTACCCTGTTCAAATCTTGGGGAATATGAGGGGAGTCGGATGAAAGCAAGGATTTTAAAACTTTACCCTTAAAAAACTTAATCATCTCCTCTAGTGTATTCATAGATAATAGTTCATGTTAAAAGGGAAGAGAAAACAAAACGAAAGTGGCAGGAGAGTTGACAGAAAAATAACCTGTCCTAGGAAAATCACTTCTTGACTACCTGATTTGTTTTTGATATAATCATCAGTTGATGGGAACTTGAGCGTTAATTACTAGGTTCATAACTAGTCCTCGTATTACAGGCCACTTATCTAACAACATTTAGATCCGGTTCTAGCATTCATCACTTATGCAACTGTTTATAAACAGTTTTGCAATATCAGACCAAACAATCAGACTTTGATAATAGGATCTGATCTTAACTGATTCAAGCAAGGTATTAGTATTTGTCCTATTGGACAACAAAAACTTGCATTTCTTATTTTTTAACTTTGTTTAAGTGAGAGTTGTAAGGAATTCTGCTATTTCTCATCACTATCCGTGCATGAAATAGTATAGACAAGGAGCATCTTCAAGCCAAATGCCAGATTTTTTAAAATAGTTACTGGGGACCTCAAAGCCAAGAAGATGGGACAACTGCCCCAGATCCTATTTTGAAGCAAGTGATATAATAGGTATCCAAGCCTGCATTTTTGCAACTAAACAATGACAAGGCATGATTATATTTTGAAATCTTCTGTATGCTACTAAAATTATGTATCTTCCAACCACATTGAATTAGTTAAAATACAAACTAAGGTCATTGTAGAATATGGAATCCACTTTATTTAATCTTCTGCTTTACCCTTTGGTTGGTATTGAAAAAAGTATAATGTGCTAAAGTCGCATGCTTTGCCAATTGTTAGCTGTAACTGCACAATTCTCCTAAGAAATCAAACTCAAAATTCTTAACGCTATGCCCTAAGTGAAAGCCCTGCTCTGCCTTTTTCCAATAAAAGAAGTAGATGTTCTAACTACAGCAAACAAAATAGTAATTAATGTCCGCTAAATGGCAGAGTTAGCTAGAATTGAATCTTACAGTGTTAAAGAAGCAAATTGCAACTTCATCGTATGATCTACTAATGATTTGAGTCTTGAGTGTTTCTGCAATACAGCTGACGGCAAGGTGGAAATGACTTTCATCCTTTTGATCTTTCTGTCAATATTTAAACAAATAAGATAAATAAAAATTCAAGAATTGCTAGTCACATTGCATTTCAAATAGAAAAAAGCAACACATGTTAACCAAATAACATGACCATTGATGAACAATTTAACCACCATATTAAACCAGGAGATTAAAAACAGAAGAAAACCCAATCGAGTATAGTTATTTATATACAAAATGTTAAGAGAATGGAAGATAAGAGATTGAAAAAGGAAATCGGTTCTTTTTTTTTTCTTTTATATACAGAACATAGAAAACTTACACCAGGACAGGTAGTGTTGAACATTTTGGGAGAAGCGTCGACCAAGTAAACGACATACTCTTTAGAGCTCGCACTTTGCTGCAAAATAGGATAAAATAAAGCACTACAATTCCCACTTCTTTACCATGGAGAAGAATACAGAAGAAAAGATAGGAAAAATAGAGGAAACCTGGAAGAATTCGTTGTCTGAGTCGTCTTCTTCATCCTTGAAAACATCTTCCGGGTCCAAATCCATTGTTGATGAAAATTCCTTGAAGGGTTTTTGAAGGGGTTTTTGGGGTATTCTTCTTCCCAGTTCCTTCCTCCCTACCTGCCTATGTATTTAAATAGATTTCGAAAATCCGGAGCCGAGGTGTCTTGGACAAGCTAAAAGAGTGTGTCCGGTCAAAATGTTAAACAATCCAAGTGGTGGCTGATCATGGGCTGAGAAGCCTGTTAAGGCCCAGATATTTGGTGTGTGTTTGATTTGATTTATTTTTAACTTATTTATCTTTTAAAAAGTAAAAATTAAATTAATTAGTATTTTATAAAAAAGTCTTAAAAAATAATTTTTTAAATCAAAATCTAAAAAGAATTTAAAAAAACTTCTGATAGGAGCTTTCTATTCTTTTTTTTTAAACACGTCAACTTTATTAAAAAAATATTTTTTAAAAAGATCCTCTCAAAAAATACCTTTCGTTTTGTCTTTATTGATCTCTTTATTTCTGCAAATCATCTTTTTAGGATAGAAGACCCAAAATTCAAAATTACATTTAGATATTATTTTTTTTTTCTCATTTTATTTTCTATGTTTTTTTTAGGCTTTGAAAGCTCTCTTTATTGTTTGATATTTTTCATTTTATTATTTGATATGATAATATATGATGTTTATTTGTTTTTAACTTTTTTCTAGTGTATGTAAAATGTGTTAATTATGATTGAAATAATTAGTCAAATTGATCAAAGGTTGTTGAGATAAATTAGATGAAAATTAAAAATTCAATATATGCACTATGTTTATAGTAACTTAATTTTGAAGAATTTTTTCCTTTCAGTATAACAATAAGCAGCACTACAAAAAAATTGAAATAGAATTTATTTCCTTTGACAATAGGAATTGTAGAATCCTTGAACTTCTTAGTAATAAATTTCACATTTAAGCTAACAGTACCCAACAGATGACGTGACACTCATCATTAATTTTTGAATTATTTATAAATTATGTCTTACTTATAAATTACTGGTGAAACTTTTTTTTATGATTTATTATTAATTATAAACTTTATGTTATATAAAAATACTTTTTATATTTTCAAAAATATATTTTAAATAGATAAAAAATAAAGTTAAATTTTTTCTATTTTGAAAAATGATATTTATGATTAATAGAAAGTTATTTATTAAATACCCTTTATAATAATGTTAACAAAAATTAGAGTTTATATAAGTTATTTTGCCAAACAACTTATCTATAAAAAAGAGTTTATAAAATGTAAATTTACCGAACAGTTTTAACTTAATTTTAAAAACTATTATTTTTCATAAGAGTTTTATAATAGCTTTTAAATTAAAAAAAAAAGTTAAGCCAAACATGCTTTTAAATGCTTTTGTGCATCTCTATTCTCTTATTTAGGTCGAGATTGAGCAAAATTTTCAGCCTTATTTAGGGCTTGCTGAGCTTGAATAACTTTTTCTTCATAATTTTTTTATTATGCATCAAGAAAATCATTTTATTTGTTTCATATTTGTTATGAAATATAAACTTGAAAAGACAATTATTAGAAAAAGTATTTAGAAAGAGTAAGAAAATCTTATTCAAATGTATATTTACAAATGTAGTGAAAGGTCTATCTATAGATTAATGATCCCTTAACTAGATAAAATTTACAAAATAAAGATAATACTAAGAGATTAAATGGATGGATTAAATCTTAATCTTAATCCAATCTAATTGCATTCAAATTTAGATATATATAGCAAAATAGATATTCATACATATATTCATACCACTCCTCCTTAAAAATTTATGGAATTAAGTAAATGCCTTGTTAACACCTTACTAGGAAAAAACCTCATAAGAAAAAGTCAAGTGAAAAAAAAGTGTACATAATTCTTTTCAAAATTATGCTTTTGAATATTGTTTCATTAAAAATCTTATCAAGAAAAACTCAGTGGGAAAAACCTTGATGAAGGAAAAGAGTATAATACGTATTTTACTTCCTTGATGACTATATTATTTAAGATCTTTAAAACAACACATTCTAATATTTTATACTAACTTTTCAAATGTTGCAAAAGGAAGGACTTTGATGAAAAATCTGCTAGATTGTTACTTGAACAAATTTGTTAAATACTAATATTACCATTTTCTTAGAGATCATGAGTGAAGAAGAACTTTGGCAAAATATGTTTTGTTCTATAGCCTTTAATGTATCTTTCCTTTAATTGTGCTATACAAGCAGCATTATTCTCATATAACGTTGTTGGAATTTCTTTCTTGGTTGACAAGCCACATGTTCCTCAAATATATTGAGTTATAGAACTTAACCAGACACATTCACGACTTGTCTCATGAATTGCCAAAATTTTTACAAGATTAGAAGAAGTAGCAAATGTAGTTTGTTTTACAAAATATTATGAAATAGTCGTATCTCCATATGTAAATAAGCAATCTATTTGCGATTGAGCCTTGTATGGGTTAGCTAAGTATTTTGCATTTGCATAACCAATTAAATTTGATTTTGATATATTTGAGTAATATAAGCACATGTCTATTATTCCTAAAAAATATCGAAGTATATGTTTAATTTCATATCAATGTCTTGAGTTGGAAAAGAACAATATCTTGCTAATAAATTTACAAAAAATGATATATTTAGCCATGGCACACAATGGATCCATCCTCGTCCTCAATTATTGATCTTAACAATTTTGGAGCATGTGGGCGATTTCCATGTCTTCCACTTAAAGATGTTATTGTTCGATTAAGTGTGACAAAGTTGATGAAGAAGTACACTGTAAAAGCATGAGGATATTGCTTAGAGGTCCATGTATGGCCATGGGGTCACAATGCTAAACTTTGTGAAGAATTTAAGCATCCGTGGAGAGATAGGAAACATGTTGGCAGGATGTTATAGTTGCTGAAGTTTTCCCATCAAATTACGTTTGGCATCTTTGAAACCTTAAGGTACCTCCCTTGAAAAGTATATTAGAGAGATTTTATGGCAAGGCTCCAACTATGGTTGAAGTGTGCATGCAAACTGGACCTCAAGTCCCTAACAAATATAAGCCCATGATGAAGGTTGACATTATAGTCCCAGAAACTGATGAGGCCAGCTTGTTGAAGAAATGACCCTTTATCTAAATTTCAATAGTAGATAGTTATGGTGAGATTCAATTGATAACTGAAGATTGAAGAAGGCTTGGCTGTATACAGTGTCGTTTGTCTAGTGTCTAATGTTAAGTGTCTAAACATTGGCCAGTATGTCATTTTACTTCTTTTAATTTTAGTTATGGTGAAACGTCAAACGTTTAAGTCGTTTTGGGTGTTTTAGTTGTGTGACACTTCCTTGTGTCATTTTTTCGTGCTCTTTATTTTTTTTGTATGCACATTAGTGCTGTCGTTTTATTCCTTTATTAAAAGGCTTAATAGCCATAGTTGTTCTTTTTGTGTTTGTTACCATTGCTAGTACATAGAAAATAGTGCATTGTTTTTTATGCTTAGCTGACTCACCTCGATTTAGTCTCCCAATGTTGAATTTAAGGGATTTGTTAATATTTTAGAGAGTATATAAATGAAAATGCAACCATTATAGGCTGGTTGCTTCCTATTCACTAGTTCTTTTTCTTTTTTTTCATTCTTTCGGGTTTTGTTTCTTCAATGTAGTTTATTTTTAGAAACTTTTTTTCTTGAAAACTACTTCTTCATGGTATCAGAGCATTAGTTGTAAGGGAGTTACTATTTAACAAATTAGTATTTGAAAACTCATCTGTTGATTAGAATCTAGTATTAATGGCTAATGCAAGCTTCTCTACATCATCACCATCGATTTTCTCAGCTCAAACTACCAAATTTAGGCAATGAAGATGTTGTTGTATCTCAAAGCTTTTGATCTTTGAGAGGTCGTCGAATCTGAAGAAATTCTAGTATAGAGGCATGCAAATCTGTCACTGGCTCAAATTAAATGCAAGGCATGCCAACAAATGAGACATGTTGAGAAGGTTTACAAAGCTAAGAAATCAAAAATACGAGCCATGCTGCTATAGCTGAACAAACTAAAGAAGTTAAAGAAGTCTTGTTTATGGCTAAAACAAGTGAGGACTCTAGTAGAACTAGTAAATGGTTGATTAATAATGCTTGGTATCATCACCTTACTCAAAACAAAGCTTTGTTTACCAAGCTAGATACTAGTTTTGAATCTAAAGTCAAAATAAGAAATAGTGAGTTCATGAGGGTTATAAGCACTAGTATTGTGGTTGTAGAAACTGTATCAAGTACTAATTACATCACAAGTGTTCATTATGCCCTTGAGGCCAATAAAATTTATTAAATGTAGGTTATCTAACAGATAGTAACCATGCTTTATTGTTCAAGGGTAAATACTGCACTATTTTTTATCACTTGGGCGTTAAGTGTTTATAAATGAGATGAAAAGCAATTGTTACCCTTTGAACCTATCTAAAACTGAACATTTAGCTCTTTATAGTGAAAGGGAAGCATCTAAACTATGGCATAGAAAGCTAAGACATGCGAATTACAATTCATTATCACTCATGGCTTTAAAAGATATTGTTGAAGGCTTATCGAAAATCATTAAACCTAACAAACTATGTCAAACATGTCAGTTTGGTAAATAGACAAGAAAGCCCTGACCTAAAGAAAGTAATTGCAAAGCTTCTCAAAAGTTAGAATTGATTCATATTGACATAAGTGGCCCACTAAAAACTCCTTCCTTGAATGGTAGTAGATTTTATATTTTGTTTATTGTTGATTTCTCAAGATACTGTTAGGTTTACTTTATGAAACAAAAGTTAAAAACCTTGGTTCATTTCAAAAAATTCAAGGCACTAGTTGAAAACTATATTAGTTTGAGTATTAAAATATTAAGGAGTGACAATGGAGTTGAATACATAGCAGGGCAGTTTAAGAAATTTCTAGCAAACCTTGGAGTTCAACATTAGGTTACTATCACCTATTGCCTTCAGCAGAATGAAAAGTCCAAGAGGAAAAATAAGACACTAGCAAAAATGGGGAGTTGTTTGCTATAGTAAATGGGCTTACGAAAGAATTTTTAGGTTGAGGTAGTGAATACTGCAATTTATATTCTAAATAAGACATATGCCAAGGTCCTAAGTTAGAAAATTACTTTTGAGATGTGGTATGAATACAAACCATATGTTTCTCATCTAAGAACATTTGGTTGTGTGTGCTTTGCAAAAATTCCAAATTAATGAGATCCAAGTTTGATTCTAAGTCCGTCTTAGCTTTGCATATTGGCTATAGTGAATTATCTAAGGGCTATAGACTCTATGACCTTAAATCAAAGAAGATATTCATAAGCAGGTAAGTTGTTTTTTTGTGAAGGGAAAAGTTAGAATTAGAAAAGTGGAATTATGGAGAACTTAGACAATATGGTTATGTTTGATGAAAATCATGTGCAGATTGAAAATGATGATGATTTATCATATATTGAAGATGAAAGAAATAGCAATGTAGTTAAAAGTACAAGATCATTAAAGGATATATACAGAAGATGCAACATGGCAATTTCAAATCTTGCTAATGTCAAAGAAGCCAATTTTGACAACAACTAGAAAGCTACAATCGATACTGAAATGAAAATGATCACCAAGAATGGAACTTGGGTATTGGTTGATAGACCGGATGATAAGAATGTGATTAGTTTGAAGTGGATATTTAGAACAAAAGTCAATCATGATGGCTTAGTGAACAAGTTCAAAGCTAAACTAGTTTTTAAAGAGTATGCTCAAGTGTATGAGGTTGATTATATGGAAACATTTGTTTTTGTGGCAAGACATTACACCATCAGGATGCTTGTTGCCTTGTCAGCTGAGGATGGAAAATATACCACTTGGATGTCAAATCAGCATCTCTTAATGGTTATCTAACTAGAGACATTTTTGTAGAACAGTCAAATTATACCACATGCATTCTAATTTCTTTAATCCATGTAGATATTTGAATAAATTTCTTGAAAATTATGTGTTTTAGGCAACTTAAATCCTTCAAGGATTTTCATGAAGATATTGATATCAAGTGAGTCATATAAATAGGCTATAGCTACATCCATTAGATACATTTAAATCTTCTCATGTATTGGTAGACTAATTAAATATAAAAATGTAATTGCATCCACCATAAGAGAATATATCTCTTCATAATCAATACAAGGTTTTTTGGTAAAACCTTGTACGACAAGCTATGCTTTATATCTCATAATATAATTTTTCTCATTTTGTTTTTGCACAAATACCCATTTAGATCTCACTAGTTTTATACCATTTCTTATATAAGTTAAAAATTTCACGTTTTGCAAGTGAATTTAATTTTGCATTGTTTACGTCTTTTCACATTGATCAATTATTTCTATATCTACATTTTTCAACAAATGTAGGTTTAAGATCCTCATTTTTTTTCATAATTTTTTTCATAATATTGAACTCTACATTATTTGTAAAAATACCGTCGACGTTTATTTCATTTCAATTTCATCTTATCCCATCATGACATAATTTATTGAGATCTCTTCATTTTCATTGATTTCATATACCTAAATTTTTTTTGAAATTTTATCAATTACGTTAAGAGTCTCTTCTAGAGTTTCTTTTTCCTCTTATTGACAATCTTGTATATTTGCTCTTTTTTTTTTCGAGGATTTTATCTTTGGAATTGATTAGTTTTTCACGTTTTTGGCTTGCCTTATCTTATAGGGACATCAATTTTAATAGGAGCTTTCGCAGTTATTATATGAGATATAGTTGTTCTCTTTAAGTCAGTAAATATGTTTGGAAACTAAATTACTATATTTTGCAAATTAATTATCTTTTGAACTTTAAGTTCACATTAATTTGTGTGAGAATCAAAACTAGATAATGATAACATATTCCAAGAAATTTCTTTTTCCAATTGTTGATTTTCTGCCCTTAATGTTGATAAAATTATTTCATCAAAATGATGGTTGGCAATCTTTATTGTGAATAAATCTCCTATTAATGATCTTAGATATTTAATTATAGATGGAGATTTATATTCAACATATATTCTTAACCTCTTTTAAGGACCCATCTTTGTGCATTATGGTGGAGTAATTGAGACATGTATTGCACATCCAAGAATTCTTGATGAGAAATATTTGATTCATGATCATAAACCAATTGTATAAAGGAGAATTTATAATAACTCATTAACCTAATGTATACAAGTATTCTTGTATCTAAAATGGCATGCCCTCAAACAAAAATTAGGAGTTTAGATTTCATAAGTAATGATCTTACAATCAGTTGGAAGTGTTTAATAAACAATTTTTCTAGATTTTTTTATGTATGAACATGAGCAACAGGTTATTCAATAATTATTCCAAGTAATATGCAATATTTATTGAAAGCTTGATATATAAATTCACCAACATCGTCAAGATGAATAGTCTTGATTACATAATCAGGAAAACGTACTTGTAAACGAATGATTTGAGCAAGTAATTTGTGCCAAATTGCAAATTGATAATAAGTACATATATGACCATTTAGTTGATGCATCTATTAAAATTATAAAATATCTAAATAGTCCACATGTGGATATATGGGTTCACATATATCATTTTGAATACATTTAAAAAATGTAAAGGATTCAATTCCAACTTTTGCTAGTGATGGCCTTATAATTAATTTATCTTCAAAGCAAGCAACACATGAGAATTCATCAAATTGAAATTTTTTTTAATGGATGATCACATGAATTTTTAATAATTTTTTGCATCATTATTGATTCAAAATGGTCCAACTGGTTATACCGAACATTAAAATTAGTAAACTTTCGGTTTACTATAATATGAATTTTACTAATTCTAATATTTGTGTTGTACAAATCAGATAACAAATGTAATATAAAAATATTAAGTGTCTATTTCATTTTTTGTTTCAATATTTTCAACAAACATTTCTTACCCGAGATAATAAATGTAATATAGAGATATTAAGTACCTTTTTCGTTTATTGTCTCAATATGATATCCGTTTAGATGAATATCTTTAAAATTTAATAAATTTTTTTGAGACGTTGAAAATAATATATCTTTTATTATAAACTATGTTCCTCATGGTAGTTAAACATTGGCTCTTTTGGAGCCTACAATTAATTTTGTACTACTTGATATTGTATTGACATTAGCTTTTTCCATTATCAAGTAAAAAAAATATTTCTTGTTTTTAAATATAATGTGTGTTGTGGCATTGTCTACTAGATAATTGATCTTGGATTCTATCACATGAATATCCATATTTTCAATAAAATAAGATTATTAATAAGAAATTTACAAGTTGATATAAGAGAATATTAAATATAAAATTTATTATTAAGACACATAAAAAAAATCTTCCTAATAAACTAATGCTAAAATACATCAACTTCTTAATAGAGTTATACTAAAACATATCAACTTCTTAATGGAGTTATACCAAAACACATCAACAAACTATTTAAGAAATTTCATTCTTGCGATTTCCATCAATAATCAAATGATCAATTTGTCCTTCAAGATGAGCAAAAATAAGTAGCAACATTCAAATGTGTTATATCAACTTGGCTATCATTTTGAACAAAATTTGTTTTGATATTTTTTCTTTTATCTTGATCAAGTTCAATAAAATGTTTTAGAGTACAACATGTATGTGACTAATAGTTTTTCATGCTACATTGATAACAGACATTTTCTATATTCTTTTTATTTTGTCCACTTTCATCTTTTTCTTGTATGTCTTTATTGTTCATCCACTTCTAGTGGTTCAATGTGATCTTATTATCAAAAAAATGATTAGTGCAACCACCACAATTTCAAAAATTATGACGATTTCTTCCATGTTAGCGATTACAACCACGACCATGATCGTAATTTTTAAATGATGTGGCATTCACTTCAAGGAATAGAGTATAACCAGTTGGACAATATTCATGATGTTTCATCAATCGCTTGTTATTTTCCTTAGCCACAAGAAGACATAAAATTAGTTTAGGGTATTTTTTAAAGCCTTTTTCACAGTATTACTATTGTAGGAGCACATTTGAGAAGTGAAAAATAGAGAATATAACTTTTTACTAACTTATCAGCATTGATCACCTTTTCTCCACATAATTTTAGTTTAGAACTAATTTTAAATATTACTGAGTTATACTCACTTATAGTTTTAAAATATTGCAATCACAGATACATCAAATCAGAATGAGCTTTTGGTAGAATTACTATTTTCTGATGGTCATATATTTCCTTTAGAATTTTCCAAAGATCAATTGGATCTTTTATTGTGAGATAAATAATTTTTAATCTTTCATGGAGATGGTGGCAGAGGAAAATCATTACTTTTACCTTGTCCTGATTGGATGTTTTATTTACTTTTTTGATTGTATCTCCAAGACTTATAGCATCTAAATGAATTTCAGTATTTAGAATCAAAGATAGATAGTTCTTGCCAATAATATCAAAGGCCACAAATTCAAGCTTTGTAGAATTTGATAGGGTGATAGCTTAAAAGAAAAACATAGTCGTTAGTATTATACAAAATATCATTATAAGCAAGCAAAACAATAAATTGGCTGATGAATAATAATTAATTTTGGAAATTTGACTAATTATTGATTGGTAAAATATGGACAAAAAATAAAGTGACAATGGACAATAATTGAACAAAAAAACTTACTTAAAGAAAAATTGAATTTCAACTTTGAGATAATCATGAAACCTAAATGGTACCAAAACTTGAGAGATTAGAGAATCGTGTTGATAACGTGTTATGAAATATAATTTGAAAAAACAATTATAAGAGAAAGTATTTAGAGGGAGTAAGAAGATCTTATTCAATTATATATTTAGAGGGAGTAAAAGGATTTTATTCAAGTTTGTATTTATAAATTAAGTGAGAGGTATATTTATGAACTAATAACTCCTTATTTAGATAGAATTTATAAAATAAAATTAATACTAAGAGATTAGATGGATTAATTAAATCTTAATCTTAATCAATTATAATTTACATGCAAATCTAAATATATAAAATAAAATGGATATTCACACATATATTTGTAACAATATTACAATTTTTTTGATTAACTTTAAAAATAAATTTTGTAATTCCCGAGTTTATGTACGAATTTTGGATTTGAAAATTTAACATCGAGGATTTCAAAAGTTAAGGTTCCATTTGGCTGATATTTTTATTATTTAATTTAAATTTTTTTATAAAAAATAAAAAACAAAAATATGAATCAAAAGGAACCTAGAAATTACTTAACAAGTCATAAAACGTCACATTTATATGCTAATGTTTATATAAATTATACTTTCATACACGCTTTACCTTAAAAAGGAAAAAAAATGGCTTGCCACTTAGGAATTCGAACTCAAAATCACCTTAGTAATCATGTTATTTCTTACTAAACAGCTTCTAGTGCTAATTAGCTGTCTATATTATTACAATTAACCACAAGATTAATGAAAACGGACAAACCTAACATCAAACATTGCCAACAGTACCAACATAGCACAAAATAGACAAACTCTTTTATCTTTCTTAAAACACTCCAAGAACAAAGTACACAGTATCCCCAACT
Organism: Theobroma grandiflorum; assembly: GCA_036013995.1. NCBI lineage: Eukaryota > Viridiplantae > Streptophyta > Magnoliopsida > Malvales > Malvaceae > Theobroma > Theobroma grandiflorum. The sequence goes on along the minus strand of CP142133.1, from coordinate 25,086,924 downwards.
AAAAATAACCCTTCAATCGGCTGCCTCATGTTTCTCAGCAGTGCCATCATGATCATCTATTTCTCCATTTGTTCTCTTTCTTTCCTTCATATTATTACTTGAACTGTTAAGAGATATGTTGATCCCCTCCATCATGTTGCTATCCATGGCCTTGGACCACCCTCTGTTGATTTGTGGTGGCTTCCCGGAATTAGTCTTTGGTCTTGGAGGTTTTGCACATTCTCTGATGACCAAACCAAGGTTAATCAATATGGGTTTTGGATTATGTTTAATGTTCCAGTTCCAGAATCAAGAGATTAAGCTACCATATGTCACAAAAGATAATTACCATATCCTCCTGGAATTGGACTACCAGTGATTTACTACTCATTTCTAGTAGCCTAATAACAATCAAATTAACCAAAGTAAAAATTGAGAGAAAAGAAAGAACATTGAAATTTGTGAATCAGTGGAAAGAAATCATTAGCTTACATCACCAATGCCTTCTTCTGATAAGTTCTGAAGTGGGGTGTTTGGAGCAAGGTTTTTGGCATAGAAAGAGAGCTACCCAGGAGAAGAGCCATGGAGATGAAATTTCTCCTTCTGCTTTGTGATCTTCAAGGGGAGCCCAAAATGAAAATAAATACAGTTGAAGTGGAACATCCAATTAATGCAAGTGGTACAGAATTATAGACTGGTCGTTAATGCCATCAAAGTTGGTTCTGGTCTTTTCTGTTGTTTAATTCGTTGACTTACCTTTTGTCAGTTCCTACTTTTTTGCTTTCTGGACCACCTCAAGTCACAACATGCTGGTTCTATCATTGAATGGAACAAAGAGGAATACCAAGACTTCAATAAATAGAAGGCGTTTTACTTTTTTATTATTATTATTTTTATTTTAGATTCATTGAATGTTGTTTTCTTTAAATACCACGTTAGAAATTTTTTTAAATTATTAGAGGTTTAATGCAACATTATTTTTTTTTCATGTTTTATTTTTAAGTTGAAATTAAGTTTTCGGATTCGGACATCAAAAATTGAAGTTCTAAATTAAAATTTCTCAAAGAATTGTAATAAAAAATGATACTACATTTTTTTATAAAATCGTTAGACAAAAATTTGTGTTTTTAACTATTCCAATCATTTCTACATAACAACATTTTTTTGGAAAAAGAAATTATTTTAAGCTGAGTAAAGCAACTTATTAATTAATAATTTTATATATATTTATGTGTGTATGCTTAGGTATATATGCATAAACAATTTAAAAAATATCATCGAATTAATCCCCTACAAAAGCCAAGCACAAAGAAGTGGAGGCATTCAATGTTAAGGTGGGCGTATTTTGTGAAACAAAAGGGGAAAGAATAAAGAGAGATGATGTTCCCATTGTGTGGAAGGTATGATATCAACTAGTAAATGAGGGTCCATTTAGCACTAGTTGAAATGTTCCTTTCCAAATACATCCTTTAATTTGATAAAGTTATTGTGTGACTTATATTAAACATATTGATGGGATAATGCGTTGATTTTGAATTTATACCATATGAGTAAATTACACTGACCCATCAATATTCTTTTCTCACATCTCCTTTCGGTGATGTCAATTTTGACAAAAACTCTTTACGATAAACTCAAACTCAATTAACTTTCATTTGGATGGTATTTTTTTTTAATTTTTTATAAAAACAATAAATATATTAAATAAAATCTTAATTTAATATAAATCAATGATAATTTTCGAATTCTGTTCATTCCTTCCTATTCCCGAAAAACCGAAGTGGCACGACAAACTTGAACCGCCTAAGTAAAAATATGCATTCACTAAGATAAATATCTCATTTGTTAATTTACAAATAACAACTTTGTGATCCAATTGCCATCATCATAACTTTATGTGACTGAAGAGCATGGCCTAATTGTCCTACTTTATGAATAATATTTGTTTTGTTATGGGAAGGGGTCTAAAGGATAATAAGGTTCTTATCAAAATAAAAACTATCAGCAATCACCATACCTTGGGGAAAAAAATGCAGTAAATTTTGCATTGCAATCTTAAGAACAATATTTAAAAAAAAAAACAAAACATGTAAAAATTAAAATGATAATTATAATTAAATAACTTTCAATATATAATATAACTATTACATGTAACAAAAAAATAAACACTAAACAACTCAAAGAAGGAAATTTAGTATTTCTCACACAATTCACGTCGGTTAAACTGGCCACCGTTTTTTTGTTAGAAGGGGGCATAGGAGAGATAAGATTGTGTTCCAAACTTAAGCAGATTCGGATGATGAAGAAGACTAAAGAGCTCATTTACTGCAAAAGTTGTCTTCAATCATGACCAAAATGAAAGCAGCCGTTTGCATTATTGCTTGATAATGAAAATGGTACGAAAATTGGTCTGTGGGGCAAACAATACCCAAATGATTGCCTGCTTTTCCCAATTGACCGACAGGGGATTGCTTTTTTTTCCTTCTTTTTCTTTTAATTAACTTTCCTCTTCTCTTTTTCCTTTTGTCTTCTTACTGGACCATCAAATTAAAGTAAGTGGATTTCGGAGCTGGAGTTGTCCCCTCAGTCATCCATATATGGTTGATGTTTCTGCCTTTATTGTATAGAATTAGAGAAAAAGATATTCAATAACATGTGTGGCAGTTCGGAAACTAACCTTTTATGGCTTTATGACTGCAAAAGGGTTCTTTGTGAAAGAGAGAGGAAGTGTTGTAAATAAGTAAACAACGTACCGAAGGTGACGGAGAGAAAGATTGTTGCAGTTTTTAAGTAGAGTGTGTATAAAAGAATTAGAGAAAGAAGTTAGAAAAGAAAGCTTTGAGTGAGAATGAGATAGTTTTGAAAAAAAATCTCTCAAATGAATTATGAAGGTTCCCTATATAGTGTCAAAAATAACGATTACTCAAGAATAGACTTTAATGTATGTAAGAATGACATTAATATTGGGTGACCGTTAGTGAATTTTTAATGTTGAGTAACAGTTAAAAATCTATCATGTGACTATTAAAGTAATGGGTTTTATAACCATTAATAATATAATATGATTTATTCTTGTGTAGAGGGTAAATGGAAGAGTTATACCAGAAAAGTTATACGAGAACAAGTTAAAAGGAGAAGATGTACATGAACAGGTACATGAGAAAACAAGTTAGAGGGAGAAACATTTATATTTGAAGAAAATGTTAAGAGAAAGACCTTTTAATTATCTTCATATTTGAGTCATTAAGTCAAATTTTTTAAAACATTCTAAAATGAAAATAACTCATAAATCTTACTATTTATTTCGAGTTGTTTTTACTGTTATCCACGTGGAGTAGTTATTCTGTGCAAAGCAATCGTCACATTTGTATTAGTTGTTTCGTATGGAGTAATACTCTATTTTTTCAAGTTATTTTGTGTGAGGTACTACTTCACTTGTTTTAATTGTTTTGCGTGAAGTACCACTTCACTTGTAATCATTGTTCTCATTTTTATTTATACAATATTATGCGGTAAAATAATTTTTTAAAAAATAAATATTAACTAAAATCAACTATATATCATGATCCATTTCAAATTTAGAGAGATGTAGGTTATTAAGCAATAAATAGCATGCATTTGGTGGAATGAAAAACAACAAAATGACAAAGAGATCACAGAATATCCATTTCTTGATTTGGAGAAAGACTTAAAATTTAATGAAAATAGATGAATTAAATATTAATTTAAATTTAATTTTAATTATTAAAGATTTTTTTAAAAAAAATGATAAGTCAGTATTATTAATGTATATCACAATCTAATCGTTTGATAATATTTTTTGTGAATATGGCTTTTTAATATCATATTAGTAACAGATTTTTTTACTAATATCCCTTTTTAATATTTTATTGATAAGACCCTTCTCTCTGCTTCTTGTAGGGTAGTGCTTTATTAAACAATGTTATAAAAATTTCTTTTAACACGTTATTTTAACATAAATATACTATTTTTATCTCTTTCTAAAAGAAATGATTTTGATTATGGTTTTCTTCCTCTTCTTGACTCGTCACCTTTTGTTAGTACTTTCTTTTTGCGTTAACACGGCCACCCTCATGCATAATATTGGGTTAGCGATTGGGATTTTCATCCCCGACATGACTGATTTCTTTGGCTGCATGCATTGAAATGATTGGAAAACAATATATGAGCATGTTCAATCAAATGAAAAATAAATATTATTCACTTCAACTAAAAAATAAGCTAATATTAGGTTTATCACTTCATCTCTGACAGGATTACCTTTCTTTAATTTGTAATGAAGTTTTGTGTTGAATGATAAAATTGTTGTTTGTATATTTGATGGACTTCTTCTTACGGTGTTTAAATGATACTATATGATATCATGAATAGGTGATAAATTAAGTTGGGTTTGCTGTAGTATTAACTATGAATTTAATTTTGGTTATAGTAATATTTAAGAGTTTTTGGATAAATATAAGTTATATTTATCCAAAAAAGCAGAGGAAGTCCTACTGCAATGATTAAATCTTGTTGTTTGCATAATCAAGGAATAGCATCACCAAAAAATTAAAATTTTGTGTACAATTAGGATTGAAAAAGAGCAGGAAAGAGTATGATTTTGAGTTGTGTAAACACCTATTTTTTTTTCCAAATAAAAAAATAATAATAAATAATAACTTAAATAAATAAATCACTATTTAAAAAAAAAAAAAAGCTGCATGCTTGATCTCCGTAGTCAAGCTTGCACAGCGCATTCAATGCTCCCTAAAGCAGCCAGATTTGAGAGTCACCTCCGGTTGATTTTCTTTGACTTGGAGGCCGCCAAACGTGAAATCATGCTAAAAAAAGCGTGATTTCACCTTCTGATTGTCCAAAAATTTAGACAATCGGTTTTTATAAAAAACCTAAGAATTTTAGTTCAAAGGGGGCCCAGGTTGGAGAGGATGGCCGGATGAAGAAAAAGCCAAAAAAGACCTAACGAATCTCTACTGCAAAATCCCTAGAGCAAGAACCAAAATACCCTAGTTTTCCACCAGCCGAAATTCCTAGCCACAATAAAAAAGAAAACTAAACACAAAAAAAAAAAAAAATCAAAAAAACAAAGAAACAAAAGAGAGCTAAAAACCATTAAAACCGAAAATAAGTTTTGGGAAATGGTTTTGGTGAGGTGTTGAAAGGAGAGGTAGTTGCTGGTGGAGAAATGATGAGAGAGTTTAAAAATTTGAAGGTTTAGGTTTTCATTGAGAAAGAGAGTGAAAAGGGTAAGATTTTAGAGAGAAGGTAGGTCAGCCGTTGTTAGAGGGAGAAAGTGAAAGAAGGAAATGAAGAGAGAGGAGAGCAAAGTAGGTTTCTACAGTTAGGGTTAGGCCTTGAAACGGTGTCTTTTATTTGGAGTTGTTGCAGAACAAAAAGGGCACTTTTGAATGGCACCATTTGGAGGAATTCCAACGCAGCAAACGGTGTATTTTGCTATGCCTTGCGTGGTCTGCCGTGGTCCTCACAACCTTGTCCTTCCTGGGCTAGCCTAGGCCTACAGAGGGGAAGATCCAGCTTCAATGTCTTTTACTTAGATGTGGTCTTTTTGTTCACTGTGGTGGGCCCCATTGATTATGCTAAAAATGCATTATTAGGAGCATAGGATTAATTTAACTAGGATTAAAAATATATTATGAAGAGATTACGTGATGTGTTAAAGTACAAAAGTAACAGTAAAAAATATATAAAGCGCTAAATGAAACATATGAGTAAATATTTGATAAAAAATAATAGATTAGGTTAAATAGAATATAGACATATATATATAAAAGAAAAAATAAATGAAATAAAAATGAATGTTTAATCTAAAAAATAAATAATAGTAGATCTAGGTTAAAAATAAAAATATATGAGAGAAATAAATAAATGTTTGGCAGAAAAAGTAGAACTAAGTAAAATAATATCCAGTTATAAAAAAATATAGCTAAAGGAAAGGAAATACTTGAAAATGCTATATATGTGTGTGTGTGTGTGTGTGTATATATATATATATAAAAGATATTTAGTTATAGGAAAAATAGATAATCATATAAAAATGAGTTAAGTAAATAGAAGTAAACAAAATATATTTTCAATAATAAGAATAAGTTAGGTATGTAATAGAAATAAAAATTTAAGTATACAAATTTATATATATAGGTATATATAGAAAATAAGAGAATATATCATAGTATAAAATTATAAATATATAAAATATAATGGTTGTTTTGAAGATTAATACCGTCGATGGGATGTCCATTTGGAACGCAAGAAGTTGCAATTTTGAATGAATTTCCTTAGATTAGAGATTTTTATTAAGACCCTAACAGTATGATAGGAGGGTTTTAATTTTGAATCCCGATATTTGTAATTTTAAATAAATGAAAAATATATTAGCTTAATTACTAATCAAGCAAAATATATAAAAAAATAATATAATAATAATGACAATAATAAATACAAGAAGGAATAAAGAAATGTATTGTTTTAAAATATATAAGGCTATGAAGAATGAGGATATTCATAATGATAAATAAATAGTAAAAATAAAATTTTTGAAAATATTAAATTCACAATAGTCAATACAACTAAAATATAAAAGTCAAATATAAAATAGATTTATGAGAAAAGATAAAAAAAATAGCTAGTCAAAAGGAAAATAGGTTAGGTTAATAAAAAAATAAGGAAGAAATTTATTTATAAAAAATATATACATAAATAATAATTATGAAATGCGATTTTTGGTTTAAAAAGAAATAGTATTTAAGTAAAAAGGAAAATTCATACAGAAAAAATAGATAAATACTAAAATGTAAAAAGTATTCACAATAAAAAGAAAAAAAAATTATAGTTAGATACAAATAATGAATATAACATATTTATCCATGATATATATGCATACTAAAGAAATTTCAAAGAAATAACTAAAGAGTTGTACGAAGATTAAAAAGCAAATATTGAAATTTATGGGCATACCACACATCATTATTGCATTGTTAAATGTCATGGTATATAGATGTATTGTGTACAAAAGCCCGGATGATGAGACTTTTCGAGAGAACTGGTGAAGGCGAGTTTCTTCAAAAAATTCCCAAGAAGAAAAGATATCTTCAAGTCCTATTAGTACGATGGGAGGGCTAGGGGAATGTCTTCAATAAAAAAGCTTTCGCTCGTGTAAAGGATGGCATTCACGAAAATATTATTTTTACCTAAACGACTATCTCAATGATATGATTTACTTAATAAATTTATGAAGGTAAGTTTTTTGGGTATTTTCTTAGGTGAGAAAGTACCCTAGATCCCACCAGTATGATGAGCGGATTCGGAAAGTATTCTCAATAAAAGGTTTTCGTTTGGTATTATCAAGATTTTATGCCATGAATTTCATAATTGCATCATGTGCATGTCTGTGAGATCTTGTCAAGCTCAACATTATAAAATATTTGCCATGTCATTCATGTGCTTGACAACATGCTTGCATACTTGAATACCTCAAAAAAATCGTTGAAAATCGATAGTGTACCTAGTGGTACAATTAAGTTGAATTAAGCCTCGAACTAATCCAAATAGAGATTTTAAGATGAAATTGAGAATTTTAAAATGTCACGACTCGGAACCACCATCGAGTCCGTGACAACCGCCGCGATGTCCCGATATGCACTCATCCCTCGAGTACCATATCGAGACCTCGCAAGGCTCTCGTACCAGTCTTTCCAACCCCCCTGTGAGTTTCTATTTATTAATTTCTTACTTTAAAATATTTCGTCCATTTTCGGACCAAAACAGGCAAAAAGACGAAAATTACTACACAGGGGCGTTTCGGTCATTTTTTCGTCTAAAATTTCAAATTTTGGAAAAAATGTTACTTACGCGTAAAGATTTCAGAAATTGAAGTCGGAATTGAAATTGGATATCTAAAACGTGAAATTTAAGTAAAATTACATTTTATGGAATAAAATAATAATAATTCACAAAATAAATAATTTTCTTATAAAACAATTTTTATATAGATATCCGGATATAATTTTTACAGCGTAAAAACCAAATATATTTTTACACATAGTAATACAGATAACTGAAGTAAAAAATTTTAATTTACAATGTTAAGTGGGTCCAAAATAGAGAAATATAGACTAGGAGATGAACCTGTGCACAGAAGGTTATCTCTCTAAACCTCTTCCTCGACAAAATCCTCTATCTACAACTGTCTGTGAGCTTGAAATGGGAAAATTGAGGGGTGAGTTTTACAACCCAGTGAGTTAGATAAATACCATCTACGACATCTAAAGTCGAGTAGATGGAGACAATATAAATAAAACACAATACTATCTTGTAGTTGATAACATCAATTTAACACGATTGTACAAATCAATATTATTTATCAAAATCTAAGGCTTATGTTTTATTTATACAAAATCAGGCTTAAGCCAAATCTCATACTCGTGGACACTTGATCAGAGTGTCTAATCGAGTCCGCCACGACTGTTAGAATTTCATAAATTTTTTCAAAATACAGCCGATCCTTGGCGTTGGCTAAACTCATATTCACGCGGTGGTTTAACGTGAAGTGAATCGTATCATTACCTCGGGAGTTACCCTACTCGCCTCTACGACCGAGGTAACCGATCATAGGGTTTTCCGTGCTCCTCCTAAAGGCAGTCCACGGCAACCCTCACTGCAGTGTTTCATTACTCGTAATCCACCAATTTTATAGAATAATCCAACAGCATGACAAGGCCATTTTAATAATAACCAGTCTACACAGCAAACAGCAATTCATGCCAATTTTTAACACAATAAATCAGCCAAGCATGGTCACCAAAATCATAAGCCATAATTTAAATTTTAATAGAAGAACACAAATATAAACCGGTCTCCACATACTCAATGTTATTAAATCGATTTTTCGATTTAAAAATTATTTATAAAATTCAATTTATTTTAAAAGCACATAATCAGGTAAAATTACTTCAGATATTGAAAACGGTAAATTATCCACTCACCTCGTCACAGGAGTGCCCGATACTCCCGTTTTAATTTCCACTACACCGTTTTTCTCCGGTGTCCGGGGGACCCACCACCTAGGCGATACGTGTGACACAAATTTCAATAAATTGTGTCAATTTCTCATAATCAATTTCAGGCTCTACGTGATGCATGAACTGAGCTAAAAATGGTCCGGACAGTCGTTTATTCACGGTGTCCGACCGACTCGCCTACACGCGTCTAAATTGCTAAAATCTCCAATTTAACTCCGATTGGACCCGTTTCAGTTTCTAATTATTCAATTATATTCCAATTATCCAGTGGTAGCAACTACGGGTCAATTTACTAGTCTGAGAATGCAAAATTACAATTTTACCCCTAGTGGGTAAAATTTTCAAATTTTATTTTGAAAATTCCTAATTAATTCCTACTTTTACTATTCATCAAATTTACCTAAAATGCCATTCAACCATATCAACTTGCTGTATTTCCAGCAGCCAAAAAGTCTCCAAAAATTCAGCTAAATTGGTTTTCTAACATGAAAAAATGTGATTTCTTGAAATCTATCACTATAATTCACTATTACCTAACTAATAATACCTATTTAACCTAAAAATCACCATATTCAAGCATCAAATCCACCCAAAAATCCAGCCATCAAGGTGCAGCAATACCCATATTTTATTTGTGCATGAAAGTGGAAAAAGAAAGCTAAGGAAATGAAAATCACTAGGAAAAATCAAGAAATTCACCTTTTTCAAGCTTGTTTCCTTAATTTCTCTTAATTTCTCCTTCAAAATCAGCAAGGTTTCATGGCTTTTCTCCTTTCCCCTTTTGCTTTGCTTGGCCGGCCATACTAGGGTTCATTGGCTGAAAAATCAGCCAATTTAAAGGCTTAATAAAATATATTATTTTAATGCCACATGTCACAATTTCATTGATTCATTTTTAAATTCTTATCTTTTTGACTTTCTTTCAGCCAAATTTCAGCCCTTATCTCCTGATTTTTCCAGGAGCTTCTAGAAAAAATCCCAATGATTTTTATAGTGTAATTTTGTGAAATTACACTTTTACCCCCGAAAAAAGTGCAAAATTACATTTTTGCCCCAAAAATTGAAAAATTGCCACAAGGCATATTTTTCAGTCCTCAAACCCATACCACACTCCAATTTGTCAAATTTGATCTAAATCCTCTCAAAAAATTAAATTTGGCCTTCCGGTGGTAAAATTACGATTTTGCCCTTACACTCCAAAAATCACCGAAATTTCTTCTTTTTCCACTTTTCAACCTCAAATAACATTTCATTTGATTAATATGATCAATCTCAATCAAATGGGATCAAAAGAATCTTTTTCAAAAATTTCAAATTCATCCTTTAATGGCAAAATTACTATTTTACCCTTATGTCCCAAAAATACCGAGAATTGCATTTTTCACTGCTAAACTTCATTTTATACTCCAATAATCATATTGTATTTCATATAATTATTCTTGATCATAAAAATCAAAATCTTTATTAAAAATCCCCATTTTGTCCTGAAATTTGAAAATGACTGTTTTGTCCCTAATCGGTCAATTTTTCCGATTAACTCCAAACTGAACCTCGAATTCCGAATCACTGTTTTAAATAACTCTGTGGGTTTTAGTTTTCTCAAATTCATCCTCAATTCTCTGTTTAAACTAGTTCAAGACTTATTTAACTTAACCATACCTTTAGGGGCAATATTGTCATTTATCTTGTTTCCCGAGGCAATTCAATATACAAACATGCTATCCATTGCATGTGAATGACATATCACAGATAAATTAGGTTCGGGTATTACATAAAACCCCAGAATGACTCAGTATGGTGATTCGGAGTTCGAGGATTAATTGAGAGTTAAATTGAAATTTTCATAACGTAGGGGCAAAATGGTCATTTTACCACCCGAGGTTAAAATTGGAATGTTGGAAGAATTTTTTGACCAAGATTGACTATTTAGAACATAATTTGAGTTTGAGAAGTGAAAAATTTTAATTCCGGCATTTTTTCGAGCATAGGGGTAAAATAGTCATTTTGCCATCCAAGGGCAAAATTATAATTTTACACCACCCAACACATGTCCAGCACATGAATTTCACCCATTATCATCATGGATAATTGAGAAAATTTTAAGTGGTGGAGAGAGAATACTTAATGAGTAAGTATAACACATGCACCAATTACATGGTGACATGTGTCAAATTTTCATCCATGCATACTTGGCTTTAAAAACCAGCCCATAACCCTCTCATATCACTCTCATATGGTCGGCCAACTCAAGGAAGAAAGGAAAAAGAAAGAACAAAAACTCAAGATTGAAAATTTCAAGAGAAAATCACTAGATATTAAGGAATTAAGCAATCAAAGGTGAAATTTATTAATTCTAGCTTATGATCTATCCTTTTTATGCATTCTTTTTCAATTTCCATGGTTGAATCACAAGATATCATGAAGGATAGCATGCTGACCGAATATGTAGAGAGAGAGTTTGATGATGAATTTAGTTAGAAAACATGTTATTCTAGTGTTTTTAGTTGTTTGGTGATGTGTAGTATGAAAAGCAAGCAAGAAAAAATTTATGTTCTTACATCACCTCATTGGCCAAATCTTCCCTATGGAATATTGATGATGAATTTGATTGAATTTCAAGTGATTTGATTAGGAATGAATAATTTATGGTGTAAAAATCAAACAAGAAAAATCATAGTGTTCATGCACTCACCATGGCTGAATTTTTCAACAGAAAATGTGAGGATGATTTTGCCATATTTCAAGTTATTTAAATTGTGTTTAATGATTTGGAGTATTGAGAGAGAAATGGAATTATTTGGAGTTGAATTGGACGTATTGGCCAATTAATGGGGTGATAGATCGAATTAGGCTAATACTGTTTTATTTAGGTACACAATTGAATTTATGTAGAACACTGTATTTAGATGATAGTCCGAACAACCTCATGCATTCATATAGAGCCTGAAATAGATTTATAATGGTATGACACAATATATTGAATTATGTGTCGTGAATTGTGTATAGGTGGTGAGCCCTCTAACAAGGGTAAAGACATTGCACCAGAGGACCAAGAATAGGAGTATTTCGAACTCCTAATACAGTGAATGAACTTGTATTTCAAACTGTTTTGGGAATTTTAAAAATGAGTCTTGAGAACAAGCCTTTGATAATTGTTTTAATGTTATGAGTGTGTACCTTGTGTAAAAAAAATGCATACATGCTCATTTATTGTGTTGATAATGATATGAATGAATGGGTAATGTGCATTAATGACCAGGGGATTGTGCGTGTAGGGATTGCACACATGGTCATATTACTATGTACGAGTAAAGGATGCACACATAATGACTAGGGGATTGTGCGAGTAGGGAGTGCACACATCGTCATATTGCTATGTACGAGTAGGGGATGTACACATGATGACCAGGGGATGTGTGAGTAGGGAGTGCACACATGGTCATATTGCTATATATGAGTAGAGAGTGCACACATGGTCTTATTGCTTGGTGCGAGTTAGGGGTGCACCAGAGTTGAGGAAAAATGGAGTGGTGTATGTAATTGCACGTGATTTATATATATATATATATGCATAATATAGTGTGCATGATGGAAAAATGTGATTGTATGATATTTGAACCTTGAAAAATTCTCTTTTATTGCAAATTGACTTAAATCGAGAAAAAAAGGGTTTTATATTAACTGGGTCTAAATTGTCTTGTTCCAAATCAGTGCATCATGGTTATCAACTTTCCTTATTATTATTGCTTGTTCCTTTCTAATATTCGCTTACTGAGTTTTGTACTCACTATTTTAAACATTTATGTTTTCAGATTAGGAGACTGTTGGATCCTAGGTCGAAGAATCTTCGTAGTTCGTCTCCTGGGTAGGTGTTTGGCATTCAATAGCTACCCTTTTACCGTAGTTTCTCCGCTGGAAGTCACGGGTCCTTTTGTTTTGTGAATATATTCATGTAATGTAAATTACTGAGTTACATGTCTTGAACAATATATGTATATTTTAATCGATAATGCCATTGTGAGTTCGCTATGTTCACATCCGTCGAAATGCGTGTGGATGCATTAGTTGATAAGACGTTAAACAACATAAATGGGATAGGCTTGCTTGGGCTTGGTGAGCTACGCTCATTGGGCCCAATGCGCCGATCATGGCTCGAAAATTGGGCTGTGACAACATCACATCCTAAAATCAAATAAAATGTCTTAATTTGTTAATAAAATAAAAGATAAAATAAAAAATGATAATTAAGGAAACATAATGAAATAAATTTAAGAATTAAGGCTCCAATAGGATAACCTATAATTAAATGGTATTGTTCATGGAACAGGTGTCACGGGGTGCTAATCCTTCCCTATGCATAATCGTACTCTCGAACACAACTTTAAAAAATCGTATATCAATTTATCGTTCTTTCGACGGACTTAAAATTAATTTAAGACCTTATTGATTATAATTTAGTCAATAGGTGGCCAATCGCACCTAGAAAAAAAAAAGATTGGTGATGACTCCTAAACCCTAAATTTTCCATATCTAGTGGTCAGGTTATGGACCTGACATGGTATAAGAAGTTAAGTAGTGTTGGTCCCAAATGAATGTGCTAGAGAGGGGGTGAATAGTACTTTTTGGCTCTTAGCAAGATGAAGAAATAATTTAAACATCAAAGAAGATAAAAACAGAGTAGACAATACGCAGCAATTTAGAGTGGTTCAGTCCAAAACATATATCCACTATCTTGATTGTTCAACCAAGGATTTTCACAACCAATCCACTAAGAACGGTGAAATTCACAAGCTTTCACCAAGCTTTACAATGGCTTTTACTGGGCTTAGCTAAAACTTTTACAATGGTTTTTCATGAGATCAACTAAAACCCAACAACTGACTTTTATGAGCTAAGTTATAACTTATACAACCAATCAAGCTTACCTTTGCTTGATCAACCCCTTAGAGTGACTCCCTCACTCTAAGTATATAAGAAGAAAATAAATAAGAGTGTACTTATGATCACCAAGTTGATCTAAGTGGTACAAAGTAAAGTGCTTATCTGAAATACAAAGACAAGAGTGACGTGTAGAAGAGTGTAGAGGATTTTTGCTGTTTTTGGAGCCCTCTTGAACTTGGAAGCCTTCAATCATCTTTTCTTAGCCATTGGAAGTCCCTTTTATACTTGAGAAATCAGCTCTGATGAGTGTTAGGCAGTTTCTGACCGTTAGGAACAGTTTTGTACCAAATTTGGCCGTTAATCTGTCTTCTAGTGCTTAATTCAAATTTTCAGACAGAATGCTCTTAGTCGACTAATATATGTCTTAGTCAACTAAGTCGTCTCTGTCTCTCGGTCGTAGTTTTTGACAGTGAGCACTTAGTCAACTAACTTACTTCTTGGTCGACTAAGTTGGTTAGTCGACTAAGTTGGTTTTGTCTTGAAGTCCAGATTTCTGACAGTAAGCTTTTAGTCTACTAACCTATTTCTTAGTTGACTAAGTTGATTCTGTTTCTCAAATATTCTTGAACCCGTCAACTTCCAGTTTTGAATTTTAGTTGACTAATACCCTTTAATATTCGACTAAAAGACTTACTTTTTGTTGATCAAATGTGGCTTTTTGTTTATAAGACTTTTGAAATGTGCCTTTGAATGATTTATTTATTGTTTGCACACAAATCTTGTCCTGCACACTCAAGTGAAAATATTAGACATAAATGAAATGAGAATGTTTTATTATCATAAAAACTACTGGAGTCAACAAGTAGAGTAACTCGCTAATTAATTTATGTATATTTGTGTGTATATATGAAAACTCTTTTAAAAGATCGAGGGTTTGATAAAAAAAGAAAAAAAAAACAAAAAAGACAATACACTCAGTGTTGAATGGGGGAATATTACCATCAGGCATTTGAGAAGGAATAAAAGAATGTGTGGAAGGTAATAATATCAATTGCTGATTCTATCCTCATACATAAACTGTATAGACTCTAGAGGAAGTGTTTGACTACATCTTGTAATTAGGAATTAAGGAAGACAAATGTTGGTGAATTTTACCAATTAATTCCAAACAAGAAAAGGAAAAGGAACCTTATACCTTATAACTATATACTGTGTGTAGTAACTCAAGTTAATGGTGGTATATATGTCACTTATTTAATCTATCTAATTCATTACGTATAGTTTTCAACGAGATTATGAGATTGTAATGTATTGATGTTTAGTCATCTTGAAATTACTTTTTAGTTTTGTTTGGGGGTGTTGAAGTTCTATAATAAGAGTAGGAAAAAACAAAAATGCTTGATTTGAGGTGAAGTTTATTGAAAGAATTTTCTCACAAGAGACCAATAAATTAGGGTCCCTTGACTTGACGATAAGGTGCATTTAAGTACTGCCGTTGAAAATAATAATAAATCTTTATTTATTTTTTATGATTGAAAATAAATTAATTACAATCGATTTTTTGATCAAAAATCCAGTCGTCGACGGAAATGAAAGTTCAAACGAGGCTATATCAACCAAGCTGAAGACCTTCTGGTCTCTGCCCATCTTCATACGTAAAAGCATTTTAAATGATGGGAGGAAGAATTTTTCAAAAGCTTAATTACCAGCCAGCCTTTGAAAAATTCCCAAGTCCACATACTTCAGCTAACAATAGGAATAATCAATAATTTTCTCTCTAATCGTTGTACAAGTTACAATTTTTATTATTGATTATTTTCTTATATATTCATTATCTAGTTGGTCTCTGCTTTCATTAGCTTCCACCAAACTGTCGAAAAAATATTCCTAAGAAAATTATTCCAACACATGGATTAATTTCAAACAATATTAGAAAGGAATATATAAGAATAAGAATGAAAGTAATTGACTATACAAAAAAAGGTAAACTAAGAAAAAATTAAATTTTGAATAATTTAGAAATTGTATCACTATATATTTGTTTACATCATATGTGTTTTAATTATACAATTAACTGAAAATCTTACTAATGATAGAATTTCAGGAAAGTTGTAAAAGATAATTTTTTTTATAAATTTAATCTCGTAGGTTTTAAATCCACATATATATCCGATAAAGAAAATCTTGAAACAAATATAAGCGTTCTTGAGTTAGTTTCTAATCGTGTGGGACATTTTTGACTATAAGGGAAAGGGAAAAATTGTAATTTCCATACCTTTATGTACGAGGTAGGTAACTTCCATATAGGGACCCCCTTTTTTCGTCCTTTTACACTTTGTTTCTTCACTTTCTATTAGTTCATTGGTTACTAAATGAGTTCCAATTTCTTAGCTCCAGCCCCTCTGACCGTCCCTGTCATGGCTTGACGTTTGGAATTAGACTTCTGTTAGACTTGAACAGCTTAGAGCTTGTTTTTCTTGGCACGGTACAGAAGTGTAAACAATGGAACAAAACAAGCATTTATGACAAGTTTATTGTACTTTGTTTTTTAGCTAAGAGAGACGTGTGAACACTGGGCAAGTTTTTGCAATTGCAGGATTATTTTACAGATTTCTAGTTCAATAATGTCAGGCGGATGCTCTTTGTGAAATACAGCCAATATGTATTTGGTGTCCATAACGTGTGGAGACCGACGAGTCATTAACAATCAAACATTTGCTTTTCCTAACTGAAATGATCATTTGTCCATTTTGCTGTTCTTTGATTTGCTGGGCCTTTTTACAGTGCAAAAACTTATCAACCGCAGAGCTTCGTAAAGAATGCTTCAAGCATTCAACCAAGTTCGAGACGTGCGGGTGCTAGTATTTAAAGAATGAGAGCATCAACCAACACAACGATGCAACAAACTCAGGTGTTTCTTTTTAAAATTTTCTCAACCACAAGTATAACCATATGGAAAATACTGGCTTCTTCCTCCCTCTTGTGGTGTTACTCAACTTTGTGGCTGCTTTCTCAGCAGAATCACCCAATATCACCACTGACCAATTGGCTCTTCTTGCACTAAAAGCCCATGTCACTCATGATCCTCAAAGCATATTGGCAACCAACTGGTCTACTACTACCTCCGTTTGCAATTGGATTGGTGTCACTTGCAGATCCGATTATCAAAGAGTCGTCACTCTTAATCTTTCTGATATGGGTCTTATAGGCACCATCCCACCCCACTTGGGAAATCTCTCTTTTCTTGCTCAGCTTAACATCCGAAACAACAATTTTCAAGGCTCGTTACCGATGGAGTTGGCTAATTTGTCTTCCTTGCAATATATAAACTTCGGTAACAACAACTTCGTTGGGGAAATCCCATCATGGTTTGATTCCTTCACTCAACTTCAGAGATTGTCTCTGCACAGTAACAACTTCTCTGGTATTATCCCATCTTCTCTGGGTTCTTTGTCAAAGCTTAAGGAGTTGTTCCTATATGACAATGATTTGAAAGGGCAGATTCCTGCAACAATCGGAAATCTTTCTAAGTTGAAGTTGTTGGACTTGGGACAGAATCAGCTTTCAGGTTGCATATATTTTTTTGATCTTCAACTTATCTTTATTGCGAATATTGATTTCAACACTACTTATCTCATTGGAGGTCAACTTCCATTGGCTTTATTTGATCACCTTCCTAAATTACAATCTCTAATTTTGGGATTGAACAATCTTTCAGGTAAAATTCCAACCAGTTTATTCAAGTGCCAAGAGTTAGAAGATTTAATTTTATCTAGCAATACCTTGGAGGGAAGTGTGCCTCAAGAAATTGGGCATTTGACTAAAGTAAACAACTTGTTCTTCGGTTCAAACAACTTAACAGGTATGTTTACTGTAGACATTCTTTTAGACAAATTAAAATAATTAAGTGGTAATTTATTTTTATTTGTGAGTTTATATTTATAATTTCAGTTTAATTATATAAGTAAATAAAAATTTTACAAATGATATATAAAAATTGACAATACAACGAAACGGGTTCAAACACTAGTAAGATTTAAAATCCACAAAATTATTCAAAAAAGAAAGTCTTGAAACGAATATAAGTGTTCTAGACTTAGCAGGTTTCTTATGGTGTGGGATACTTTTGGCTATGGAGAAATAAATTCCAATTTCTTAGCCCGGCCCTTCTTACTGTGTCTCAACATTAGAAAAAATATGACTTCCACTAACTGGGTCCTCCAAAGTTAGATTTGTCAGACTTGGCCAGCTTAGTGCTTGTTTTTCTTGGCAAGTTACCCAAGTGTAAAAGCAAGCATTCATGACAAGTTTATTAGACTTCTGTTTTTTGGTTAATAGAGAAGTATGTTCATGCCCATATATGAAGTAAAGCTCTGTTTTAAAGAATAAGATCAGTAATACCCACAGCACTGCAATTCCTTGGTTTACAAATTCTCTCCCAATTAATAAGATGCAATTTCCTTTTCTCATTTGACTCACCCTATAAAAACCGCCTCTGAGTTTTGTCTAACTCATTTCTAACCAAGATTGGCACTTGGAACACAGACATTTAGTAAACATGGAGACCAGATAGAACAACTCTGAGTAAAGTAGTACGACCACCAAGAGAGAGTGGCTTCGATTTCCAACTGGCTAACTTGGCTTCAAAACACTCCAACAACAGACATAAAGAATCAACCGAATTAGCCCTAGAACCCAATTGGAGGCCCAAATATGTAGATGGCCCAAGAATTTAGGCTGCTCTAATCCACGCCAATTCCATGAAGAATGCTTTTCTGAAAATTGATTTTCGGACCTGCCACAGCTTCAAGACATCTTAACACCCTTTTGATATTAGTAAGATCCTTGAAATCAGGTTTGCAGAAAACAAGTGTGTCATCAACGTATTGTAGATGCGTAACTATGAAACCTTTTCTCCCAATAACAGCACCTCTGAACAGTCCTAGGTCAGCCGCCTTATACGTTAAAATCCCAAAAGCCTCAACTACTAAATTAAAAAAAAAAAAGAGGAGAGAGTAGGCAACCCTGTCTCAATTTTCTGTATCTCTTGAATTGGCGAGTAGGAATGCCGTTAACAAGAATCGAGACAACAACAGAGAAAACGCAAAAACTGATATCCAATTTCTCCGTCTATCACCAAATTATGTTTCCTTCATAATAAGATCCATAGACCCCCAATTAACACTGTTGAAAGCCTTTTCAAAATTAACTTTAAATATTAAACCACGATTACCATATTTTCATGTATTATCCACAACTTCATTTGTGATCAAAGAGCAATCGAGAATCTGTCTACCCTTTATGAATGTAAATTGGTTATGACCAACCACCTCCTTAACCACCCTCCTCATATAATGAGCCAAAACCTTTGTCATAATCTTGTACAAGCTACTAACCAAACTAATAAGATAAAAGTCCTTCAGTCCTTCAAGATTACATACCCTAGAAATGAGAGAAACGAAAGAAGCATTAATCTTCAGATCCATAGACCCTGTAACCAAAAAGTTACCTATAAGCTATATCGCACCGTCTTTAATCCATCTCCTTTACTTCTCGAAGAAGTTCAAATTATACTCGTCTGGTCCTGTAACTTTATTACTATCACAGCTCTCAATCGCTTACTAAACCTCCTCCATGGAAAAAGGTTTTTTCCAACTGATTTGCTGAATTTTTGGACAAAGTCTAAAAGCTGCAGTGCAACTCCTTGAGTCTAGCAACCTTTTTCCCACTATAAAGATTTTCATAAAAATTCGCAACCTCTTCTTTAATCATACCAAGGTTGTCCACTAACCTTCCCTGGATTATTAAACCATTAATAGAGTTAACCCTTCTTCTTCCAGAAGCTACTGCATGAAAAATTTAATATTATGATCTCCTTCGAAGAACCACCTAATTCGAGAATTCTGCTACAACGATCTTTCTTCAGCCTTATAAAGCTCAGACAGTTTAGATTTCATCATTACTAATTCATTCCTTATTTCAATATCCTCAACCCCCTTCTTGAGTAGCCATTGTTTTCTCATGAATGGACAATCCAAGCTTCTCGATCTCTTCAGGTTGTTATGCCATTCCTTAATTTTAGGTTTCATGGCTCTCAATCTGTCCCAAATTCCGCTATTGCTCGACTCCCCTGAATCACTATTCTACTAAGCAAACTCAAATATTTTTTGGAAATCTCCATTATCCAACTAGTGGTTAAATATTTTGAATGGTTTCAGAGCCCAATCTAGCACCTCTCCAGTGGATCACATTGGATTGCGATTTGATAAAGATCTTGGAAGGCATTTTTGAATCATGTTATCTTGACAATCAAAGAAAATAGGATCCACCAGAAATCTGACAATTCAGCTGAAGGATGAACTCCCTCTAATTCATCCCCGAGTGAATTTGCCCCCTACCATGGGCATATTGATCATTTGAATGGCGTTAATTAAGCCAACAAAGTCCACAGAACTCCTACCATCATCCAAACCAATACTACGCTCCCTACTGTTCATAACCGCATTGATGTCGCCTCCAATGCACCACTTACACTTGGATCCTTTAATTTATCAATCAAATCAAGCTGTAGCTCACTTCTGGCCCCAACCTCATTTGGAACATATATGTGGCCCAAACCATATTTTCAATCCCCTTTTCTAATACGATCCACTGACAGGATGTAGTGCCTTTCCACTATGCTTGAATCTAACTCAAAAAAGCTTCTGTCCGTAAGCTAATAAGATCACCAGTGGGCCCAACCACCTCCGATTGTTCGAATTTAAAGTCTTGACCGCCCACTAAGAACATGATATCTCTACTAAACGTTCTACTCAACTTCGACTCGTGTAAAAAACCAACTTCCGCTTTTATCTGGTTTTGTCTTACTGATGAGTCTTCTAACTGCTCGCTTCTTCTCCTCTCTGCCTAAACCTCTTACGTTCCAAGTTACAAGAATCATAATCACAGTAGAACACACAAAACTCACACGAACTTACTGTTCTGCTTTCTCCCTATTTTCCTCCTTCAATCTCGAAAACTCACAGACCACGTCACCTCTATTGGTTTCAAAAACAAATCCCAATCCAGATGATACATTCCAGGTTGTTTTAGCATCTTGATAAATAATCATGTTTCTTCTTAATATGTCACTGTCAGAAAGGGAGTCATATGAATTCCTACCTGACAAAATATCCCTGAGATTTCGTCTAACTTTCCTTCTCTTCCTCACACCAGATCCTATGCGAACACTAAGCCCTGTATTTTTTCCATAGCCAGGCGGAGGAGACTTAAAGTTTTTACCCAACCTTTCAGCAAAAGGAGACATAAATAAACCAAATCCACCAACATCCATTAATCGTTCTTCTTGTTCAGTCAATAGAACATCCACTAAATCAGTTTCTTGGAAGGACCCTTCAACTAAAGCTAATGCCTCATTATCAATTATTTCTCGTATCATTTGAACCCACTAACACATCATGAACCTCAGTTGACTCCTCGACCGTCTCCTTATTGGAGTGCTCAGTACTCAATAATCTGAACTCCTCACTCGAGTTATTAATCTTAATGTCTTCTAATTCCTCAAGCCTTAGACAAATTTCAGGAATAACAATTATTGCACCATTGTCACCATCAGCTTCCCTCCGACACCCTTACAGCACCAACATCGACCTTCTTTTCACACTACTATTCCTCCTTGAGAGCAACTTGAGCAATTTCTTCTTCTTCTTCTTCTTCTTTTTTTCTTGATTCCACACTTTAACCTTCTTCATCTTTTGTACAGTAATCACTTTTCCGGTGTTATCCTGTCTTCTTTGGGCTCTTTGTCAAACATTGAGATGTTGATGGTAATGATATAAAAGGGTAGATTCCTATAGCAATCAGAAATCTTTCTAAGTTGAAATTATTTCATTTGGGAGATAATCTGTTTTCAGGTTGCATATCTTTCTCCATAATCAATATTTCTTTATTGCAAATATTGACTTCAACACTAATAATCTCATTGTAGATCAACTTCCATCAGTTATATTTGATCATCTTCCTAAATTACAATCTAGGTTTAATTAAGATCCAACCATCTAACTGGTAGAATTTCAACCAGTTTATTCAAAGGTCAAGAGTTAGAAATCAATGCCTTAGAGGGAAGTGTGCCTTAAGAAATCGAGAATTTGAACCATTTTGTTTTTTTGGAATATAAAGGTAAATAAAATAGATGCCTAGTGCTCAAAGAAGAAAAAGCTAGGTAAAATTTTAACTTAGTTTGAGGAATTGAATTTTGTGTTTCAGGTGAAATTCCATCAACTGTTGGAAACCTGACTTCTATTAAGCACCTTGATTTTTGGCATAACCACTTGACAGGTATAATATCATCTTTCTTCTCCTTTTCAACCGTAATATGCATATCAATCTGCAATCCTTATTAAGAATTTGAGATGAAAATTATACATTATACTTTTTTAATTGTTAGAAGTATTAATTAGTGCAATGCTTTGACACATAATTAAAGAAAAACGTTTTTCACTATAAGATTTTTTATTAATTGATTTTTAATACCACAATGTAAAAGAAAAATGAAAATCTATCTCTAATACAGAAAAATTAAAAATTTTAGATATTCATAAAAATGAGAAAGAGCTTGAATTTATAACATTTAAAAATGTAAATGTGAAGACTAATTGATAAAGAACTATATTTTCATGATATTTTTTTTAAAAAAATTGACATTAAAAATCATAATACATCAATTTTATAAAAAAAATTAAAATTTTAATATTTCAATATTTTTTTTGTCAATTTTTCTGAAAGTTAAATAATGGCAAATAATTCATGACAAATTAATGAAGTAATCTTTTTCCATAGTTTGTGCTCACATATTATTAAGTTTCATTAGAATTTTCTGATTCAACTTATGATTTGTGATATATGGATAGTGATGTGTTAAGATTATAGTTTGGATCTATCCATGGCCAAAATTTTGGGTTTTTCAGGATATGGATGTTTGTCTTTTGTTAATTTTGAAATGGGAACACTACTCCATTCCATTGGATTTGCTTCTTTTGGCCTCTACAATATTTCTTCATTCCACTATTCTGAGAAAAAATTATAGAAGAAAAATAGAAAGAAAGAAATTAGAAGTTATATAATTCTTTTAATTATAGAATTTATAGTATCTCGCTAAAACTTATATATATATATAAGAAAGAAGCTAAAGAATATAAAAATCATGTTTTTTTTTTTTTGGTTTTTGCTTCTATTCTTTCATAATATGCGTGTCTCGCATTGCTGTTTGAATTCCTTTGGTTTTATTGTTGCTATTGCTTTTATCTTTCTTTATTATTTCTCTCTCTCTTTGTTCTGTTAGTAGATTGTGGTCAATCATACCTAAACAAAAAAAAAATTGGTGATGATTCCATTACAAGTTGAGCATTTAGGTTTTCGGACCCACACATTATGACAATATTAATAATTTTTTTCTACTTTTTTGCTTGTCCATCTATTTTTGAGTTATACAAGTAGAGGTAGTCCTCAACATATCTTAAGATTCAAATATAAAAGTTTTAAGTTTTAATGATTGTGTCGGTTGATGAATATTGGCATAATGTGTGATTCCTAAAACTGAGCTATTTGACATAAAAAAGAATTACCATCATTTTTTTTTATTTAGGTGTGATTGATCATCTAGTTGAATCTATTTTTTCTAATAAAGTTTTAGGCTTAACTTACGTTCATCAAAAAGAATAGATTCTAGTTTACGAAACAGACTAGGTTCAAGAGTATTACATATGAGTAAGATATTAGCACCTTCACAACATCTATTTAATTGGTAGATAATTAATCACAGGTTGTCGTTTTAGCTTGTTTAATTCAACATTTAATTTTATTTTCTTCACCTATTTTGTTATTTTTATTGTCTTTGTTAATTTATTTTATTTATCATTTTGTAAATAAATAAAACTCTTTGGTATTTGAATATTCCTTGAAGACCCCAACGCTTAGACAAAATTCATGAAAAATTTCTCACCTAGAAATTTCAAGAACTTATCATTTATAACCTTCTTGAAAATTTCATCATTAGAGAACTTTTATTTATTTGTGTTTCTATTAAATTGACACACACATGAATGTTATGGCTCTATTCCTAATTTACAAAATATTTTGTTTATTAATATTTCATATTTGTAATAACTATTTAAAAAATAAATCTGTTTTGTAAAATTAACACATGAAATTACCCTCCAACACGTATGGCAAGATTCTATAATTATTTTTACTTTGAAAAATTTAAAGAAGTTACCACTTATAACCTTCCTTAAAATTTCATTTAAAATAATTTTCCTTAAATAATTATAAATATTTTCCATTTATTAAAATTTATTTTACTATTTCATCATAATCTATTTCATGATTTATTGTTTTTATTTTTGTGATAATTATATAAAAATAAATCTTTTCTGTAAAAATAATTTATGACAACACTTATGGTAAGATCCCATAATTATTTTTACTCTAAAAAACTTTTATAAAAAGTTAGCACTTGTAACCCTCCTTAAAAATTTCATTTAAAAGATTTTTCCGTAAATAGTCATCGCTCTTGAGCTTTCTAACATGGGTCTTATGGGCACTGTCCCACCTCACTTAGAAAATCTAACTTTTCTTGCTCAACATAACATCCGATTTAATAATTTTCATGGCTCATTGCCCACGACGTTGACTAGTGTGTCTTCGTTGAAATATATAAACTTTGGTAACAACAGTTTTGGTGGGGAAAATGCCATCATTGTTTGCTTCCTTCACTCAACTTCAGAGCTTGTTTCTATACGGTAACAACATCTATGATGTTATCTAGTCTTCTTCGGGTTCTTAATTTGTTAAACTTTGAGAATTTGCTCCTATACGAAAATGATTTAAAAGTGCAGAGTCCTATAGCAATTAGAAATGTTTCTGACTTGAATGGTTGTATTTGGGAGATAATTTGTTTTCAGGTTGCATATCATCAATATTTTTTTATAGCAAATATTGATTTCAACAATAATAATCTCATTGTAGGTCATCTTCCATCGACCATGTTTGATCACCTTCCTAAATTGCAACGTTTGGATTTCCATAACAACTATCTATCGGGTAGAATTCCAACAAATATATTCAAGTGCCAAGAGTTAGAATTTTTATCTTTAGGTTGGAATGACTTGGAGGGAAGCTTGCCTCAAGAAATTGGGAATTTGACTAAATTAATCCACTTGCATGTAGATAGCAACAACTTAACAGGTACGCTTATTATGGGTTTTCTTTTTAGACAAATTAAAATGATTAGCTGCCATTTTTTTTTTACACATGAATTCAAATTTTAATTTCAATTTTTATTTTGGTTGAACTGGAAAACTTAAATTAAAAGTAAAAAATTTAAATTTCAAATTTAGTATAAATATGGGTGATAGAACTCGTGAAAATGTGACTTTTTTAATTATTGTAAAATTTATCAGATGTAGGCAATTTGATATCCAATTACTTATACGCTCTAAAATACTTGTATGGAATTTTTTTTTAAAAAAAAAGCTTATGCATTTTTATTAAGAACCGCAGCCATTGTGCCTTCTAAAGTCTCTAGCCAAGGCCCAAGGGGGCTTGGAGACTTCTGATGGCATATGGACCCTGGCTACTCGTTATGGCACACTGTACAATTGCATCAGCGTGCCACTTACAAAAGAATTGCAACACCACTTAAACCTGGTTGTTACAAAAATTCCTTCCTTATTAGACTTTATTAATCCACTGCCTTTACATTCTTAACCTCAGTCACTTAACTTGCAATGGCTCACAAAACTATACACAAACCATTCCCTAAAGCATTTTCCAGGACAATGAAGATCACACGAAAATATTACACAATCAAAAGGTATGAATATGAGAACTCAACTGTTCTCATTATCCCTTTCTCTCATAATACACAAGATGTCTCTTCCAGCATCATCCAAAACCTTATGTCGAGCCTTCCATCAGGGATCCATTGCACCACTCCCTTAGATGCTATCACCCTTCCTCTCTAAAAACAGTCTCATCTTCCTCTCACCACATTTCCCCTCTTCCACAATTTTTGCTTCAAACCCTTTGCTCTTCATAGCAGCTTAAACCCTCCCTCCTTGCCCTAAGAGTTGTTCCTCCTCCTGTTTATTTCTCTACAGCTAAGTTTTTTCATATTATCGACAGTTTAATCGGTTTTTGAGTACCGAAATGTAAAACAAAATTCAAAAATCAATATCAACAATTGTAGATGTTCAAATATAAGAAATTAAGAACCAAAGTTAGATTAGTTAAAATGGAAATGTTAACACCCCAATTTAATAGAGAGGGAGTATTACATTCATCAGGTTTCATTTGATTGATATTTTGTTGTTTACATTTTGTTTTTAATTTTTTAATATTTGAAAATTTATTACAAAATAAAAGTAGCTAAAAAATAATATTATAATTAATTAAAAATATATAATGAAAAGTTAGTACTAATTATAATATAATTAATCTATATAAAAATAGAACCACCAGTTTTGTCATTTTAAAAAATTAAATCTATTGTGCATAATCATTTTTAAAAAAACTAAAAGTTGAAAAGAATAGGAGCTTAGTGCCCAGGAAAGAAAAAAAGGCATTATTTGTAGTAAAATTTTAAGGGGAGAATTTCATTTTCAGGTGTAATTCCATCAACTATTAGAGGCTTGACTTCTCTTGGAGCCTTTCACATACAGTCTAACGGCTTGACAGGTATCATCTTTCTTCTCCTTTTTATCCTATTTCTGCATACATATGCAAGCCTTTCTTAAGTATTTGAAATATTTTCATTCTTGGTTACAAAGTAGAAAACGACACAATAAAAAGATTATTATAATTATATATCAACAATTAAACAAAAGAAAAAAAAAGCAATGACACATCAGAGAGTATATCATTTTCTTTAACTATATGTGCGCATCAGAAATCATTTAGTTAGAGCAAATTATTTGTCTCTATGTAAAAATTGTAGTGATTTCTTATTAGAGGGCTTCCTTTTGTTAGATGGAATAAGAGTGGATGTTGACTTAAAAAGCCAAAAAAAAAAAAAATAGTGAAGAATTGGTTTTCATAGTTTGTACTCGTTTCATTAGAATGCTCTTATTCAAGTTATGATTGTGCAAAAGGAAGTATCATTTTTTGTGTTTTTATAAAACAACTTCTTCCAAAAAATATTCAATCTCTTAACCTTTGTTCATGTTTTCTTCAAGGACCGCTTCCAACTCTACCACCTTCATTAATTTGGTTCCGCGCATCAGATAATCAGTTAGTTGGAGAATTCCCTTCCTCAATATGCAATTTGAGCTCCCTTCAATTTCTCGACTTAGCTACGAATAATTTGGGTGGAATTATTCCAGAATGTTTTGAAAATTTAACTTCCTCTCTTTTACAGATAAATCTATTTATGAATAACTTTCATGGTAAATTATCAAGAACTTTGTTTCCTAAAAGTTGTTCCTTGATAAGTTTTCGCATCAACAACAACCAGCTTGAAGGGCCAATACCACAATCCTTGGTTAACTGCATGGACTTGGCACTTCTAGATTTGGGGAACAACAACTTAAGTGACACCTTTCCTAGTTGGTTAGGTAAATTGAATCTACAAGTTCTTGGCTTAAGATTCAATAGATTCCATGGTCACATTGTCAATTCTGAAGTTGCATCTTCTTTCTCTCATTTGCGGATCATTGATCTCTCTCACAATGACTTCAGCGGTTGCTTGCCACCAAAACTTTTTGAAAATTTGAATGCTATAAGCAATGGGTATGAAAAGAAAGGTGAAGTAGAGTTCATGCGAAATGGGAGCATTTACGGTTTCTCTGTGTATTATGATGAATCTTTTGATATTACAATAAAAGGGTTGGAGATGGAGTACACGAGAATCTTAATCGCTTTGATGGTTATTGACTTCTCAAATAATCAATTCAATGGACATATTCCTGAAATAATTGGAAAACTTCAATCACTTAGAGTCCTCAACCTCTCTCACAATAGTTTCACAGGTCCTATCCCGTCATCCTTGAGTAATTTGTCTAAAGTTGAATCATTAGATCTGTCATCAAACAAGCTTGAAGGAAGAATTCCAGCTCAGTTAAATAATCTTGGATTCTTAGCAGTATTAAACCTTTCTTGGAATAATTTCATTGGACTCATTCCTAGAGGCAAACAATTTGATACTTTCACAAATGATAGCTACGCTGGGAACTTGGGTTTATGTGGACTCCCATTATCAAAAAGCTGTGGAAGCGATCAGGATTTGGAACCACCTCCAACAATATTTGATGATGATGATGATGATACAAGAAAAGAATTGAACTGGAGATTTTCTATATTGATGGGGTATGGATGCGGGTTAGTATTGGGATTGAGTATGGGATACATTGTGTTCACAACTGGAAAACCGTCGTGGTTCATTAAGATGACCAAAAGAGTTCAGCAAAAATATGTTAGAAGGACATAATTAATGCTCTCAGGTGAGTTTTAGTACTTCTAAAAGTATAACAGTATTTAATTACCATTACCATTTTTCTTTTTAACAAGATGTAAGGTTTAGCTTTGACAAGTTTTAAAAAATTTCCTAGGTTGGATGTGTTCCAATTAAGGACAATACTCCCAAGGGAAGCCAAGTCATCCAATGAGACATTGGTAAAAATAGGATTTTGACAAGGAGATTTTTCAAGCCTTGTGTGGTATGGGTGCTATCATTTTGTATATTGTGGTGAACTTTCTTTTATATACATTCTCACAGCTTTTGTTCGACCCTTGAGATGATTTCCTTTTTTTTTTTTCAGATTATTAGATTGTTAGTCAATAATTTCAGTTGTATTATTCTTATCCTATTTGTTTTATATATGATTTTCATTTGATTTTGTTGAGATTATGGTATGCATTTTCGACATGGCGTATATATTTATTTATCCTATATATGACTGCATGCATTCTCAGACTGGCTGCTTTGTTTATAACCATGTGCAACTTTTCTTAAGCACATTAATTATATCTTCAATGTTAATGCTTTAAGTCTCTTGATGCTTACTGTAAAATAAAAAAAATGTTTTGGTAGTTAAGGAGCACTGTTGTCTTTCAAATTGAATGAATTAATTTCTCAAATTGTTTTAGGATTTCTTTTCTTCCCAGAAAACAATCTTTAGCCGTCAAATTACCCACATATTTCACAGGAAAAAATCTTAATTAAAGCCTTGGAATCGATTAAAAAGCTATTTCATATTTGCTAGGTTTTTCTAAAGCATAAGAACTTTGGCAGTCGTCTGAGGAGGAGCTGGAGAAGTGCTTAGCAAGAATTACTTGAACCAAAAATTATTTGACAATTGAAACAATTATTCCCCACAAGTTTTAGTTGAGCCAAACAGAGTATTATGAAAACCTTAAGTGCTCAGCAGAATCCATACAAAACACGAATCAGCACCCAAAACACCCCAATATAAATCATTATGAGATTCCAAAAGAGCAATTCTTTTTGCCTTCCAAGTTGGGTAAAAAGCTCCCCAACTATTTAAATATTGTAAGCACTGAAATTTACGTGTTTCCTTTATCTACAGACGGAGATGAAAGATACTTCAACCGTGTGATGGACGATAAAATTATCTATTGTAGTCACCACTTTAAAATTGGCCAAAGATACTTCATCCATGTTGGAAATTGGCCAAGAGGAGGAAAAAAATATGAGATTCTAAAACTTTTCAAGTATTAGTTCTTTAATTTCTTTTTTAAATTTATTAGTTCTTTAATTAACAATGCTTATGATCAATATTTCAAAAGTTATATCGTAATACTTTTACCTTTATTAATTCTCTAGACAATTTTAAAATTTACACAAGAGTTGCTTATGAAATTGATTGAGTTAAACATGATTACCGATTTAAAAAAAATTATATGAATTAGAATAAACTATGAGTTCAATTTATATTTGACTTAATTATCATATGTTTAGTGTTGTAATCAAATATTTATCCTTTAATATTATTTTGCAAAACGTAAAATAATTATTACATGAAAAGGCACCCAATTGGAATATTGTCCGCTTTTTTCTTCTTTTTTTCATTATCAATTTGATGAAAAGGGCAAAGGGGGCCTCAAGAGATTAGTTTCAACTTGTATTAATATAGAATTTGAAAAAAAAAGAGAAAAACTAATAATAAAGAAATAAAAAAATCAAAAGAATGCACAAAACTTAATTAAAAGGTGGAACACTCATCATAACTCGAGTAAATCTTGTTGAATTTGTTGACACCAAAATCTAATTAAATTATTGCCCATAGAGGTCACTTGCATTAATTACATTTAAAGGTGGTAATGTTATGGACTCTCATTTTCAATCAAAAAATATATTTATTAATGAGAGAACAATCTATATTTATAAATTTAAGATTCATCTCATCTCTTACTGATGTGGTACTTGTGATATTAGAATTAATCTAAACAACATTGATACTACTCCACTATAGAAATTAAGTTTTCATTACATAAATATAAGAATTAATTCATGCCATTAAGGTTACATTTGGTTGATGGTTTTGCTTTCCACTTTTTATTATTCTTTTCATTTTCTATTAAGTTTTGTTTTTCATTTTTTTATTATTTTTTATAAACAATAAAAAATAAAAGTATCAATCAAATTATTTTAATTAACATGTCAAAAGTGATCTAAAGGACTTGTTTCACGCCTTTACTCTCGGATATGGTTATTTGTACTTTTCTATTGCTCAATCAAGATAATTTCATTTCATTAAACATTAACCATAGGTACAAAATCTTGCTGATGCACTGAGTTGTTGCTTGCTTCGCTGACTTATTTCTAATTAAGCCATGAATGGATTTTCCATGAAGGTCCTCCTTTGTTGTGAGTTTTTTAGTGGAAAGCTTTTCTTTCCTTTGGTTTCAGGCCTCTTTTCGAAAAGGGTTTTGATGTTGAGCTATAGATGTTTTCGGCTCTTTTTTGGATAGGTTAAGTTGCTACTTTAGGTAGAGAGCTCTCTCTTTTGTCTTTATGATCAATGTGTGTAGACACCCACTTTTACCTTTTTAATTTCATATTCAACTAGGACATTAAGCTTAAAATGGATTAAAACAAAACAAAACAGGATTAAAGAAAAAAATAATAAATAAATAAATAAGAAAAAAAAATTGTGATTTACTGCCATGCCGAGGCGACTACTGTGATAGCCAGCTAAGGCTGGACTGCCACGGCAGTCTACCTTCTCCTTCCCCAAGTTGAATCGGCGCCTTTTTCTCCCATGACATGTCAATCTTGGCTAAGTTTTTTTCTCTAAAAAATTTACCACTTTCCCTTCCCTTTTATCTGGTGAAACACTCAAGTCAATTTTGAAAATCAAGGATTTGGCAGCAGTCACCAAACCCAAAGACTCTATTAATACAATCACCAAGGTGCTGCAAATGGTAGGAAGAAGATCAGAAAGATTTTCAAAAACTCCTTTCCCCACAGATAAAAGCAAAGAAAGAGGAGATTCAAGGGGGGAACCCTAGATAAAAAAATTCTTTGAAGGCAGAGAAACCTTAGTGACAAAAATTTTTAGGAAAACTCTAGAAAAAGCAGAAACCCTAGTTTCTTTCTTCTAGCAGTCAGTAGTATACCCAAATATCTTTTAAAAAAAAGCATAAAAAAACAAAAAAAAAAAAAGAAAAAGAAAATAAAAAAATATTCTGGGGAGAGGGATTTTTTTTAGGCTTCCGTGATTTAGGAAGAAAGGAGGAGTTTAGAAGGGTAAGAAAGGAGAGAGAAGATTGGTGATTGAATGGTGGAGCAGCCGTAGCTTAGGGCTAGTCTAATATGTAAGAATATAGTAAGAAATGTTTTAGATTGGCTAATATTATAAGAGAAGAACCGAAAAATAATGCCCAAAAAATCGAATATTCATATTCCTATAGAAATAAAAATGATGAAATATTTGAGCTTTTTTCCCCCTTATGATCGTTATTAAGTACAAATGACAATATAAAAAATAGGTGCTAGGTTAGAAAGAAAGTAAAATGGTAAGATGATAATGAAAATAGTATCATAAATTTGTTAAGTGAAAGAAAAAATGTTATTAGCTAAAAGGGTAAAATACAACAACATAGAACATATATGCTTTAAACAATAGAGAATGTGTGCCCTAAATTTTGATTCATAAAAGAAGTAGTATATTATTTAGATCGGACCAATGATGGAATATTGGTTCGGGATGCAAGAAGTCGTACTCCTAAGTCAATTTTCTTAGGTGAAGGATCTTGGTTAAAACTCCACTAGTATGATGGGAGGCTTTTAATCTTAAGTCCCAACATTTTAATCCAAATAAATATTTCTTTAAAATATTGATAAAAAAGGATACTAAGGAAATAATAAAACAAAACGTAAAAAGGAAAGGATACAATAAAATAATGACATCACTAGGAATTAATTAATTAAATAAAAACCAAAATTAATTAAAAATGTAGATAGTTAGAATATGTAGGCTAAGGAACATTGTCAAGCCCAGCTCTATCATATATTTGCCAAGTCATTCATGCACTTGATAACATGGTCGCATACGTGGATGTTTCGAAAAATCGTTAAAAAATCGGTATAGTACCTTGTGGTACAATTAAGTTGATTAAAGCCTCGAACTAGTTGGAATAAAGATTTTAGGATGTATTTGAGAGTTATTGAATCTTAAAATGTCCTAATATGGTGATTTGGAGTTCGAGGATGGATTTGGAGTCTAATCGAGAATTTTTATAACGTAGGGGTAAAATGGTCATTTTGTCACTTGAGGGCAAAATTGGAATGTTGGATGAAATTTTGACCAATTTTGACTAATTGGAGCATAATTTGAATTGGAGAAGTGAAGATTTTCAATTTCGACATTTTCTGAACATAAAGGCAAAATGGTAATTTTATATGTCCATTGGGACGTACTTGGAATTTTTGAAATTCTTCATCACCATGACACTTGTCAAGCTCATGAATTTCACCTATCATTTTTTTTAAGTGAGAAATTATATGTGGTGGAAATGAAATGCTTAATTATTAAGTACTAAACATGGACCAAATAAATGTGGATAAGTGTCAAACTTTAATATTATTTTAATTTCCTTTATAAACCCACTTGAAACCCTCCTATTCACACTCTCATGGTCGGCCAAACAAGGGAACAAAGAGGAAAAGGAAAGAACAAACCCTAGTGAGAAAATTCAAGAGCAAATTGTTGGATTTCAAGGAATCAAGCAATTAAAGGTAAGATTTTTTGATTTTAGCTTATGATCTACCTTTCCTATGCATTCCTTTTCATTTTCCATGGCTGAAATTCAAGTTTTCATGAGGACATCTTTGCTGGCCGAACCTAGAGGGAGGAGTTTTGATGATGAATTTAGTTAGATTACATGATATCTTAGTGTTTTTAGTTGTTTTGTGATGTGTAGAATGAAAAACAAGCAAGAAAATTCCATGTTCTTCAACCACCCTCATTGGTCAAATCTTCCATATGGCATGTTGATGATGGATTTGGTTGTATTTCATGTTATTTAGCTAGGAATTAATTATTTATGGTGTTGGATATCAAAACCGGTTATCAAAAAGTATAGTCCTTTTAGTAAATGGCTTGATGGAAAATGAGAAAATCATAGTAAATGGACTTGGATTTAAATCCTAATAATATAGATGGATTTATTGGACTATGTTGACACTGAATTGCACGTTAGTTCGGAATTGGAATGAATTTCGAAAATGGTGAAGTTAGTAAAAAATCAAGCTCATTGTAATACTTTGATGTATTGGATTATTGGAAGTGTAACGAATATATTTGGAGTTGAATCGGATGTTTTGGTTAAATCAGTAATGTATAGTTCGAATTAGGTCGAGTACAAATTCATTTCGATCACAATTTAACCTACGGAGAACACCGTCTTTAAGTGACTATCCGAACAATTCTCATGCAATCTCATGCATTCATATAGAGACTGAAATAGTCTTACAACAATTTGGCACAAATATACTGAATTACATGTCATGTATTATGTCTAGGTGGAGAGCCCTCCGATAAGAGCAAAGATATCGTGCTAGAGGATCGAGAATAGGAATACTCCTACCACTCCAAATTCTCATTATTGTGAGTAATCAGATGTTCATCTTAATCATTTAAAGTAGTTTATACTTGTTTTTATTAGACCTGACAATTCGTGTTTTCATGTCGTAAACATGTCAAACATGATTAGATACGAAACACGTTAAGGGTAAACACGAACACAACAAGTTTAATAAACGTGTCTTAGGTGTAAAACACGTATACGAACACATTTAATAAATGTGTAACACGACACGACACGATTAACACGTTTATTAAACGTGTTAATATACGACACGACACGATTAATAACACGTTTAACACGTTTAACACGATTAACACGTTTAAATAAAAATATTTACAATTAAATATAATTTTATTATTTAAATTCAAAATCTATAATTAAAAAAATAATTATAACAAAACAAAAATAATAATAACATCAAATATAATAAAAATTAATATAAATAATATACATAAAATTCATTATTATATAATATGAAAAATACATAATTAACATCAAATCTTCAAATAAAATCCAAAGGTTAAAAATTATGGTATTAATGTATAATTACATTAGTACTTTTTATAAAATTAAAAAACTATTTAAAATAATTATTTAAAATTATTTATATAAGGCTAAAATAATCTTTAATTATCAATGTTTAATGGGTTAATAAACGTGTCATGTGTACATGTTTAAACATGATAACACGTTTAAGTAAACGTGTTTTAAACGTGTCTGTCTTGTCTGACACGTTAGAACACGAAAATTTTCGTGTCTTAACATGTCAGACACAATTAGACACGAAACGCGTTAAGGGTAAACCCATAACCTGTTTAACCTGTATTTTCTTGTGTCGTGTTAACCTGTCGTGTCTAAAATTGCCAGGTCTAGTTTTTATGATTTTAAGAATAATGAATTGAATTTGTAAATTATGATGTTTTAAAATTGAAATGTTGTCTAAATAAAACAAGATTTATAAATTGTTTTGAAACTAAATGATGATTTTAGAAATTGAGTAAGTGGAGACCATACATTTGTGTTATATACATACATGGTTTAAATTGGTGGCTTATGACAATGTGATGGCAATGACTGGCTGGATTTGTGGTTTTGTGAATTATATGAATTGTTTTGTTTTACCTTGACAGGTTGGTCAATATTATATTATCCATGTCATGCTACTAAAATTTTATTGACTTGGAGGGTTATCTGATTAGCTTACTGCAGTAGGCGGGTTTCCGTGGACCAACCTATGAGAGGGGCACGGTAAACCCCGTTATATTTTACCTCGATATGAGAGGTACGGAGGGTATCTCTTGAGGTAACGTTAGAGTTCACTTCACGCCGAACTACCACGTGAGAGTGAAACTCAACCAACGCCAAAAAACGGCTATATTTTCACACATAAAAAATTGTTTTATGTGCAAACGTTGTTTTACAGCCTTAGCGGACTCGGTTGGATGCTCTGGCCAAGGTGTATCCGAGAATGAGTTTTGGCTTGAGCCAAGTTTTTAAGAGATTTATAAGCCTTGTTGATTTTTAAGATGAAATGTAATTGTTTACATGGCTTGAAAGGAATTTAATGTTATGCTCCATATTATGACGAGATGTTTTAAATTTGTCTCAATTTACTAGGCTTTTGATGTTAAAGATGAACGTTGCTTACTCACTAAGTTTATAAAAATTCATCCCTTCTTCCTATCCATTTCAGACTCAAGATAGTCTGTAGACAGTCGATTTCGTCGAGGAATACTTTTGGAGTTGCATCCTTAGAAAGCAAAGGTTTATAGACTTATACATTCTTGGTTATATTGGGGGCTCACATGACATTGTAAAATAAATTGTATACCCTGGCTTCGTGTGTTATCATATATATGAATTTATTTTGTTCTTACGCTACAAAAATTATTTACGTAGAATTCTATAAATATTATTTTATAAGAAAATGAAATATTTTATTTAATATTTTTATTTAGTTTGATTAACTATAATTTCACTTTAAAATGATGATTTAGACAACTAAACTTATGTTTAAACATGCAATGAATGTTTTTTACTTGTATATCATGTTTTCACTAGGTTTTGAAATTTTTGGGTAAAATGACCAAAAACCCAGTGTGGTAGAAATCACTTTTTGAATGTTTTTGATTTGAAATTAGTTTCTATTCCTTTAAATATGATATTTAATAATTGCTGCTCACAGAGGAAGTGTAAAACTGATGTTAAAGCCTTGCAAAGTTTCGGTTGGCATTTTGGGTAAAAAATGTCTATCGAAACATTGCGGCGATTGTCATAGGCTCAATGGGAGTTTCGGGTCGTGACAATTTAGGTGGTATCAGAGCTTTTGATTTTAAAGTTATTTTAAAAACTACAGTGTCAGTATGGCCCAAGTTAAGTTAGGTTAAGTGGAGTTGAATGCATGCATTTGCATATAGAACTTGAAGTTGTCTAAACCCGTTTTGTTTATTCTTATAGATATTATGGCTCCTCAACATGGACGTCCACCTCTCACTAGATCAGTCGAGAGGGGAAGAGGCCGTTTTCGACATAATCAACCAGATCTTGTAGAGGGGGAATCGACTGCGTCTACTTTTTAGGTAGCACCTGTTGCTGAACAGATTGAAACTCCTCCACATCGTCCACCTCCTCCACCACCTACTGGTATTCCTGCCATGTCTCTTGAGGCAGTTCAGGCATTGGCAGCTTTCTTCACTACTATTGCTGGCCAAGCTTAAGTTGGTCAAGTTCCTCCTACTATTCCTTCAACCGCACCTTCAGTGCCACCATCACCACCTCTTCCACCAAAGGTACCTAATATCTCTAATTCTAAGAAACTTAAGGAAGCTAGGCAACTTGGC
This sequence comes from Theobroma grandiflorum, assembly GCA_036013995.1. Classification (NCBI taxonomy): domain Eukaryota; kingdom Viridiplantae; phylum Streptophyta; class Magnoliopsida; order Malvales; family Malvaceae; genus Theobroma; species Theobroma grandiflorum. The sequence continues at coordinate 25,050,062 of CP142133.1, read as the reverse complement.
TGCATTTCTTTTACGGGTGATCTGGACTCAACCGTAGCCAAGGAGTGGATTATTCAAGTATCTGAGACACTTAATGATATGAGATTGGATGATGATATGAAATTGATGGTGGCCACTAGACTACTAGAGAAGAGGGCCCGTACTTGGTGGAACTCAGTGAAATCTCATTCCACCGTTCCTCAGACCTGGTCAGATTTTTTGCGAGAGTTTGATGGCCAGTATTACACTTATTTTCATCAAAAGGAAAATAAGAAGGAATCTGTGAGCCTGAAATAAGAGAGCTTAACAGTATAGGAGTATGAGGCTCGTTTTAACGAGTTAATGTCTTATGTGCCCAATCTGGTGAAGATTGAGCAGGACCAGTCTAGTTACTTTGAGGAAGGGCTCCGGAATGAAATTAGAGATGGGATGACAGTGACGGGTAATGAGTCGTACAAAGAGGTTGTGCAAATGGCTTTATGGGTCGAGAAGCTCACGATTGAGAATAGAAGGATTCGGGCTGAGTTTGCTAAAAGGAGGAATCTGAATGTATCTCTTAGTCAGCCTTTGAAAAAGGGTAAGGATTCATCTACTTCAAGGAGTACTACCACTACTTCAGTAGCATCTTCCCGACCCGCATTTCAACAGCCACAGCAGAGGTCTTCTAGATTCAGTAGACCAGTGGCGAATGTTCTTGGGAAGAATTCTGGAGGTCTTGATAGATGTCGAAACTGTGAGAGATTTCATGTCGGGCTGTGTAGGGAGCCCATACGGTGAGTGTGGTCAGCAAGGTCACATTAGGAGTGCTTGCTCGTAGTTAGGACGAGCTACTATAGCGGCTTCATCTGCCTAGGATCGCATAGATATTTAGAGGAGAGATTCTTCTAGGTCACAGCCGAGGTAGGGTGTAGCGATGCGGTCCTGTGTGGAGAGTAATACCCCGACGTATCCACCCTCTAGACCGCAGACTCGTACTTCGACCAGAGTTTTCGCTGTGACAGAGGATGAGACACGAGTCCGACCCAATGTAGTGATGGGTACTATGGTTTTATTTGACTGAGATGTTTATATCTTAATAGATTTTGGTTTGAATAGATCTTATGTGAGCACGACATTGGCATCCTTTTCTAATAGAAACTTGTCACCTTTAGAGGAGGAAATTGTAGTTTATACCCTTCTAGGAGAATAGTTGGTTAGAAATACTTGTTATAGAGACTATGGGATAAAGATTGGTGAGGAAGAATTCAAGGGTGGCTTAATTCATCTAGAGATCTGGGATTTTGATCTGATACTGGGTATGGATTGGTTGACTACCCATCGGGCAAATGTGGATTGTTTCAGAAAGGAAGTTATACTTCGAAATTCTGAAAGAGTAGAGGTTGTATTTATAGAGGAACGTCGAGTATTACTGTCATGTGTAATCTCGGCTATCAAAGCTTTGAAATTAGTATAGAAAGGGTATCCGGCTTATCTAGCACATGTGATTGATACCTTAAAAGGGGAACCTAAGTTAGAGGATGTCCCAATAGTAAATGAATTCTTTGATGTGCTTTCAGATGAGTTATCGGGACTACCTCCTGATCAAGAGCTTGAGTTCCCTATTGATTTACTTTCGAGTACTGCACTTATTTCTATTCCTCCGTATCGAATGACTCCAGCAGAGTTAAAGGAGTTGAAAGTCCAACTACAAGACTTGGTAGATAAGGATTTTATTTGTCCTAGTACTTCTCCTTGGAGTGCACCGGTCCTATTTGTAAAGAAGAAGGATGGCACTCTTCGGTTATGTATTGATTACAGTCAGTTGAACTGAGTGACCATCAAGAATAAATACCTTCTACCACAGATTGATGATCTTTTTGATCAGCTACAGGGTGCTAAGGTGTTTTCTAAGATTGATTTGAGTTCTAGGTATTATCAGTTGAAGATCAATGAGTTGGATATACCCAAGACTGCTTTCGGGACTCGTTACAGGTATTATGAGTTTCTGGTTATGCCTTTTGGTCTGACTAATGCCTTGGCAGCTTTTATGGACCTTATGAATAGGGTGTTCCACCCATATTTGGATAAGTCAGTGATAGTGTTTATAAATGACATCTTGGTGTATTCGAAGAATAATGATGAACATGTTGCCCATTTGCGTATTGTGTTGCAAACTTTGCGCGAGAGACAACTCTATGTAAGTTTTCTAAATGTGCGTTTTGGTTGAAGGAAGTGGTTTTCTTGGGACATGTTGTGTTTGGAGCTGAAATTTATATTGATCCCAAGAAGATTGAGGCAATCTTATAATGGGAGTAACCGAAAACGGTGACAGAGATTCAGAGTTTCTTTGACTTAGCCGGTTATTATAGGAGGTTTGTTCAGGGATTCTCATTGATAGTTGCTCCTTTGACTCATCTGACTCATAAAGGAGTTAAGTTTGAGTGGGATGATGTTTGTGAGAGTCGATTTCAGGAGCTAAAAAATCAGTTAACCTCTACTCCTGTTTTGACACTTTTTGTTAGTGGGAAGGAGTTTGTAGTATACAGTAATGCCTTAAATTGCAATTAGGGTGCGTGTTAATGCAGGATGAGAAAGTAGTAGCTTATGCTTCTCGGTAGTTGAAGAAGCATAAGATGAATTACCCTACCCATGATTTGGAGTTGGCAGTAGTAGTCTTTGCATTAAAGATTTGGAGGCATTACTTATACGCTGAGCATTGTCGGATCTTTATTGACCATAAAAGTTTAAAATACTTGCTCACCCAGAAAGAACTTAATTTGAGACAAAGACGATGGTTAGAGTTGATTAAGGATTATGACTTAGTGATTAATTATCATCCAGGGAAAACAAATGTTGTAGCAGATGCCTTGAGTCATAAATCCTCATCTTCATTAGCATCATTACGAAATTTTTATCTTCCGATGCTACTTGAGATGAAATCTCTTGGGATCCAATTAAGTAATGGCGAGGATAGAACCCTGCTTGCTAGTTTTGTTATGAGACCTTCACTATTGAATCAAATCAAGGAATTGTAGAAATCCGATGATGAGTTGAAACGGGAAATTCAAAAGTTACGAGATGGAGAAACTAGTGAGTTCAGACTTGGTGATGATGATATTTTACTGCTTGGGGATTGGGTTTGTGTTCCTAAGGATGATTAGCTGAGAAGAGTTATTTTGGAAGAAGCTCATTCTTCTGCCTATGTTTTACATCCCGGAAGCACCAAAATATATAGGACTATCAAGGAAAGTTACTAGTGGCTGGGTATGAAACAAGACATAGCAGAGTTTGTGGCGAAATGTCTCGCATGCCAACAGATCAAGGCGGAACATCAAAAACCATCGGGTACTCTTCAGCTTCTACCTATCCCTGAATGGAAATGAGAACACGTGACTATGGACTTTGTATTGGGTTTACCACGGACGCAGAGTGGGAAGAATGTTATTTGGGTGATTATGGATAGATTGACCAAGTTTGCCCATTTCTTGGCTATCCATAGCACGTATTCCATTGAGAAACTAGTTAAGCTTTATATAAATGAGATAGTGAGATTACATGGAGTTCCAGTTTCTATCGTGTCAGATCGAGATCCCCGATTCACATTTCGATTTTGACCAAAATTTCAAGAGGCTCTCGGAACTAATTTGAGGTTTAGAACTGCCTTTCATACACAAATAGATGGTCAATCTGAAATGACTATTCAGACTTTGGAGGATATACTACAGGCTTGTGTCATTGACTTTATCGGGAGTTGGGACAGACACTTGCCGTTGGTGGAGTTTGCGTATAACAATAGTTTTCAGTCTAGTATTGGGATGACACCATACGAGGCTCTGTATGGGAAGAAATGTCGAACTCCACTCAGTTGGGATGAAGTGGGTGAGGGGAAATTGTTTAATGTAGAACTGATTGATTTGACTAATGACAAGATCAAGGTTATCCGAGAGCGATTAAAGATAGCTCAAGACAGACAAGAGAGTTACTCTGATCGATGGAGAAATGATCTGGAATTTGACGTTGATGATAAAGTTTTTCTTAAGGTTTCTCCTTGGAAAGGTAAATATCTAAATACTTTGAAGTATTAAGCAATATTTGACTATATTATTGTGGTAAATTGTGATATTTTGTTGGATAATGAAAGGTGTGATTCAATTTGCAAAGCGGGGAAAACTCAATCCGAGATATATTAGACCTTTTCGTATCATTGAAAGGATTGGGCTAGTGGCTTATAGACTCGAATTACCCCCGGAGTTAGATCGTATTCACAATGTCTTCCACGTCTCAATGCTAAAAAAGTATGTACCTGATCCCTCTCACATCCTCGAGGCACCTCCGATTGAGTTACAGGAAGATTTAAAGTTTGAGTATGTATTCTAGACCAAGAAGATCGAGTGTTAAGGAATAAGAACATTCCAATGGTTAAAGTGTTGTGAATGAATGCTCGGATGGAGGAGATGACGTGGGAAGTGAGCACCAGATAAGAAACTAATACCCCCATCTTTTCTCCGAGTCCGGTAAGTGAAATTTTGAGATCAAAATTTTATTTAAGGGGGGTAGTGCTGTCAAGCCCAACTCTATCATATATTTGCCAAGTCATTCATGTACTTGATAGCATGTTTGGAAAATCATTAAAAAGTCGGTATAGTACCTTGTGGTACAATTAAGTCGATTAAAGCCTCGAACTAGTTAGAATAAAGATTTTAGGATGTATTTGAGATTTATTGAATCTTAAAATGTCCTAATATGGTGATTTGGAGTTCGAGGATGGATTTGGAGTCTAATCGAGAATTTTTATAACGTAGGGGCAAAATGGTCATTTTATCACTTGAGGGCAAAATTGGAATGTTGGATGAAATTTTGACCAAGTTTGACTAATTGGAGCATAATTTGACATGGAGAAGTGAAAATTTTCAATTTCAACATTTTCCTAACATAAGGGTAAAACGGTAATTTTATGTGTTCACGGGGATCTAATTGAAATTTTTGAAATTCTTCATCACCATGACACTTCTCAAGCTCATGAATTTCACCCATCATTTTTTTTAGGTGAAAAATTATATGTGGTGGAAATGAAATGCTTCATTATTAAGTACTAAACATGGACTAAAAAAATGTGGACAAGTGTCAAACTTTAATATTATTTTAATTTCCTTTATAAACCCACTTGAAACCCTCCCATTCACACTCTCATGGCCGGCCAAACAAGGGAACAAAGAGGAAAAGGAAAGAACAAACCCTAGTGAGAAAATTCAAGAGAAAATTGTTGGATTTCAAGGAATCAAACAATTAAAGGTAATATTTTTTTATTTTAGCTTATGATCTGCCTTTCCTATGCATTCCTTTTCATTTTTCATGGCTGAAATTCAAGTTTTCATGAGGAAATTTTTGCTGGCTGAACCTAGAGGGAGGAGTTTTGATGATGAATTTAGTTAGATTACATGAAATCTTAGTGTTTTTAGCTGTTTTGTGATGTATAGAATGAAAAATAAGCAAGAAAAATTCATGTTCTTCAACCACCTTTATTGGTCGAATCTTCCATATGACATGTTGATGATGGATTTGGTTGTGTTTCATATTATTTAGCTAGGAACTAATGATTTATGGTGTTGGATATCAAAACTGGTTATTGAAAAGTATAGTCCCTTTAGTAAATGGCTTGATGGAAAATGAGAAAATCATAGTAAATGGACTTGGATTTGAATCCTAATAATATAGATGGATTTATTGGATTGTGTTGACACTGAATTGCATGTTAGTTCAGAATCGGAATGAATTTTGGAAATGGTGAAGTTAGTCAAAAATCAAGCTCATTGTAATACTTTGATGTATTGCATTATTGGAAGCGTAACAAATATAATTGGAGTTGAATCGGATGTTTTGGTTAAATCAGTAGTGTATAGTTCAAATTAGGTCGAGTACAAATTCATTTCGATCACAATTGAACTTATGGAAAACACCGTCTTTAAGTGACTATCCGAACAATTCTCATGCAATCTCATGCATTCACATAGAGCCTGAAATAGTTTTACAATAATTTGGCACAAATATACTGAATTACATGTCGTGTATTATGTATAGGTGGAGAGCCCTCTGATAAGGGCAAAGATATCGTGCTAGAGGACCGAGAATAGGAGTACTTCTACCACTTCAAATTCCCATTATTGTGAGTAATCAAATGTTCATCTTAATCATCTAAAGTAGTTTATACTTGTTTTTATGATTTTAAGAATAATGAATTGAATTTGTAAATTATGATGTTTTAAAATTGAAATGTTGTCTAAATAAAACAAGATTTATAAACTGTTTTGAAACTAAATGATGATTTTAGAAATTGAGTAAGTGGAGACCATAGACTTGTGTTATATACATACATGGTTTAAATTGGTGACTTATGACAATGTGATGGCAATGACTAGCTAAATTTGTGGTTTTGTGAATTATATGAATTGTTTTGTTTTACCTTGATAGGCTGGTTAGTATTATATTAGCAATGTCATGCTACCAAAATTTTATTGACTTGGTGGGTTATCTGATTAGCTTACTGCAGTGGGCGGGTTTCCGTGGACCAGCCTTTGAGAGGGGCACGGTAAACCCTGTTATATTTTACCTCGGTACGAGAGGCGCGGAAGGTATCTCTTGAGGTAATGTTATAGTTCACTTCACGTCGAACCACCACGTGAGAGTAAAACTCAGCCAACGCCAAGGAATGACTATATTTTCAAACGTAAAAACATGTTTTATGTGCAAACGTTGTTTTAATAGCCTTGGCGGACTCAGTTGGATGCCCTAGCCAAGGTGTCTACGGGAATGAGTTTTGGCTTGAGCCAAGTTTTTAAGAGATTCATAAGCCTTGTTGATTTTTATGATGAAATGTAATTGTTTACATGGCTTGAAATGAATTTAATGTTATGCTCCATATTATGACGAGATGTTTTAAATTTGTCTCCATTTACTCGGCTTTAGATGTTATAGATGAACGTTGCTTACTCACTGAGTTTATAAAAACTCACCCCTTCTTCCTATCCATTTCAAGCTCAAGATAGTCTGTAGACAGTCGATTTCGTCGAGGAATACTTTTGGAGTTACATCCTTAGAAAGCAAAGGTTTACCGACTTATACATTCTTGGTTATATTGGGGGCCCACATGACATTGTAAAATAAATTGTATACCCTGGTTTCGTGTGTTATCATATATATGAATTTATTTTGTTCTTATGCTACAAAAATTATTTACTTAGAATTCTATAAATATTATTTTATAAGAAAATAGAATATTTTATTTAGTATGATTAACTGTAATTTCACTTTAAAATGATGATTTAGACAACTAAACATATGTTTAAACATGAAATGAATGTTTTTCACTTGTATATCATGTTTTCACCAAGTTTTGAAATTTTTGGATAAAATGACCAAAATACCCCTATGTGGTAGAAATCACTTTTTGAATGTTTTTAATTTGAAATTAGTTTCTATTCTTTTAAATATGATATTTAATAATTGCTGCTCACAGGGAAAGTGGAAAACTGATGTTAAAGCTTTGCGAAGTTTCGATTGGCATTTCGAGTAAAGAATGTCTATTGAAACATCGCGACCGTTGTCACGAGCTCGATGGGAGTTCCGGGTCGTGACAAACATAGGCTATCTATCCCTCTAGAATTTTTACAAATAATGTCTATATAATTTTGGTCATACCTATAATGGAACATTTGCTCGGGACTTGAGAAGTTGCAATCTTGAATTAATTTTCCTAGATGAAGGATTTTGATTAAAATTCCGCCAATACAGTGGGAGGGTTTTAATTCCGAGTACCAATATTTATAATCTTAAATAAGTGTAAAAGATATTCTAAAAAAAATAAAAAAAGGTAATATTGATAATCATAATAAACACACAAAAAAAAGATAAAATACATAAAACAATATAGAGTTTTGCGATAACAAAAACGAAAATTTAAAATAAAAAGGGTAGATATAAAAATAAATAAAACGTTTAGTTATGTAAAACACATATAGGAAGAAAAGTAATATAATAAGTAAGTGAATAATTTGTCTTTCTAAACGATATATGGAAAAGAGAGCAACAAAAGCATAAAATAAATAAAAGTAAAAAAACAATAAAAAGAAAATTTTAAAAATGGTAAAATTATAGTGATAACGATTAATAATGGACATCAAAATTTATAGCATGTCACGCACCATCATTGCATCGTTTAAATGTCATGGCATGTAGACATTCTGTGTGTATGAGTCAAAACCTCAATGATGGGACCTTTCGAGGGGCAAGCGAAGGTGAGTGCCTTCGAAAAATTTCTTTTCACCATTATGATGGGAAGGCTCGAAGATTATCTTTAATAAAAGGTTTTCGCTCGTATTAGGGTTTGTATTTATGAAAAATATTTTAAACATGAATGATTACTCAGATGATGAGATTTACCTAGTAAACTTGCGAAGGTGAGTTTTCTTGAGTAATTCCATAGGTGAGGGGCGATCTTTGGATCCCACCAGTATGATGGTCGGATCCAAGGAACAACCTCAATAAAAAGTTTTCATTCGACATCTTATCAATGTTTACATCATGCATTTTATGATTACATCATGTGCACGACACAAGAGTAAGTTGTAACCCGATTTAATAAAATAAATAATGATTAAGGAAACACAACGAAATTAATTTAAAATTAAGGCTTTTATAGAATAGCATACGATTAGATGGTACCATTTGTGGAACGGGAGTCACAAGGGTGCTAATCCTTCCTTATGCATAATCGTACTCTCCAACCCAAACTTTGAAGTACGTAGACTGAGTCTTTTTTTAGGCGAACCTAAAATCAATTGAGGATTTCGTTGAGAAGCACAAATTTAATAGGTGACCAATCACACGTAGTTAAAAAAGATTGGTGGTGACTCTTAAGTTTTTCACGTCTAGCGGATGGGTTTCCATAGCCGCACGTTACAACAATGTGGCTAGGAATTGTCTTCAATCTTGCGAAGCAACTGTTCTTTTGTAATTGTATATATTATCTTCTTCACACAAGCCTAGTACCAATAGAAGTCTATAACAATTGTTAAAGACTTTGGATGGCATGGAGGCTTAACTTGTTATAAAATCACTTTTCAAAGAAAAAAAACCATAGGTACAATCTTGGAAAGGTAAGGATGATCAAGCAAATGATCACAAGCACAACAATCCAATAAAGAACAGTAAGAAGCAAAAATAAATGTTAGGATTTGACCTCATGCGCAAACATGAAATTAATTATGAAATTAAAAATATAACATAGTGGAAAAATAAACTAGCATTTAATTAGAGAAACAACCGAATCCTACAAGATCAATGTTTGTGTTTTTCATGTAATTTTCATATTAATTATAAACATTTATATGGTTAAGAGTTATATACTTTCCTCTAGATATCGTAATCAATTAAGAGCCAATTAAATCCAAAAACGATTGTGATGAAGCAAGTACCTCGAAAGAGAATAAAATAGTCTAAAATCTTGCAGTCAAAATCTTTGCTTCTTCACGTTTAAGATTTGTCAAATCTTTAATCACCCAAGTGTTTGGCCTTTAACAGTAATCGATATAGTGACCAAATAAGACCTTTTTCAAAGGTAGGATTTCACTTGTGCTAGAAAGTTTTGCTTCTAAAACAAAAAGATAAAAAATTCTTACCGAACCTTATTTCCGTCATACAAAGAAAAGTATTTTTCTTTTAATTATTTTTATGAAATGGCTAAGAAGTAGTTAGACGTTTAGAGTTTTAGTTGGCTAACATAACATATTTATATAGTCAAACTAAGTTGTAACCCCAAATACAATAATTGTATTTTTATTCAATTAAGTCTTTATGAACTTAATTAATTTCTCACTTCATTTTGATCTGTTTCAATTAAGTCCAACTTAATTAATTATCCTTATTTAATCCCAATCATGTCACTTAATGTGTGTGACCCATTAGGCTTCTAACATGTTAGAAATAAATATAAATCCTAATCAAATATCAATTTGATAATTGATTTATATTTATAGATCATGAGCAGCACCTAGCAATACATCATGACTGTTCAAATGTTAGAAAGTCAATTAAAGAATTTAACAAAGCCCTTTAGTGATTAACCTTTCAATGCAATATAGTCTTTTCATCAAATATCCCAAATATGTCATAAAGTGTGGCTTAGTATTTACTTATGACATTCCATATTAGTTCTTATAATTCATGACTAATCTCATGAATTTAGAAAAATAATTTTCCTCATATTCATTATGCTTTGGTGAAAGACTTTATATAAGTTAATCAAGAATTGAGAACAAGTGAGATACATCCCTTCATATCACTTGAGGTGATGAGTTCTTCTTAACTACTCATTCACCTTTACATGCTTCATGGTATACCTAAAAGCACACTGTTTAGGCATCTGGTCGCCTTTAGACCCATAGTAGTTAAATAAAATTATGTCATTCTCCATACAAGATGACCTGATCTCTCAAGTCCAAGGACTAGTTGCATAGTTATCACATGAGAACATGTTCCATAGACACTTGAGTGAAATATCAAATGGAGTTCTCATAACAGGTCATGTTCAGTGAACTTGTTCTTTAACAAACACCTACATGTTATCCTCAAGTATCCCATATACTTCAATCTATCAGATCAATTGCTTACTTTCCAAGTAAGATGGCTTAATATGTATTGAACAGAGTGGTTGGAAAGTTGACTTCCATGGTTTTTAAATTTCATTAGAGTATGTGGACTACTAAGAGCATATTTTCAATATAAAAGGGGAATTTTTGGAGTACCTCTTTTTTTAAGAACATGGGTGTCATTTGTTTAATGATGGAGTTGTTGGGTAGAACTTTAATGATTTCCCATGCTCCGTTAATGAGTACTTCACCAAAAAAATTGCAACTAATGTTACAGGATTTCGACGATGCTTGTAATATTGGATTCCAATTTGAGTGCCTCAATGATTGTAGATCTAGAGCCAAAGTTTTTCTCAACACAGTCTTCCTTAGAAAAAGAGGTAGAAGACATTGCAACAAAGATAGCTTCACTGAGAAAGTGTGAAGTTGAAGTGCGAGAACAATTAGATATCTTTGTCAATAGTAGCTTTTCTCTAAGGAATATGTAATTGGCTTATCTTTTGCAAGCTCATGAGCTAGTACTTTGCTATTGGTATATCGTATCTCTTTTTCTTTTTGCAATAATAATAATGTTATATGCCTATTGCATTCTTATTCACATTTCACATTATATGTGGCTAAAGGGGAACTCTTAACTTTACATCAAGGAGGTTAACTCTAACTTGATGTGAAAGAGATTAATTCAACCTTTTAAATAAGTAAGTGTAAAAGCTATGGCCAATTTGTGAGTAATAGGCTAAGCCAAAAAATGAGCAATAAAGCTTGCAACAAATAACATAACATCATTATAGCCAAATTACAAGCAATAAAGTTAGCGGCTAGAATGTGAATGATAAATTATGGTCAAAGAATGAGTGATAAAGCTTGTGACCGATAGAAAAATAACCTTGTAGCCAAAATATGAGCAGTAAAGCTTGTGGATGAAGTAAGAGTGATAAACTATGGTCAAAGAATGAGCAATAAAGATTGTGACTAATAGTATAATATAACTACAATCAAATATAAGTGACAAAGCTAGCAGCTGAATATAATTTTTTTTTTTAATGTCAAATTGCAATTCATAAAGCAATGAAGAATCAAAGTCATAAAAATATCATACATACGTGGGAAACAAGTTGTTCTGGACCTATTGTTCTGAATCAATAATTCTCTTACTTGCATCTTCTTGTGCAATATTCTACGTAAGCCTCTACATTCAAGAAGTGATAGTGGAACTGTCCATCTTTTCTATTAACACAATTTTTTCTAATAAACTTTTACCTAATGCAATCATTCATCCCCAGTGGAGTAGCCAAAATGTTAAAAGGGTTCTTGTGATAGGGAGAGAAAGCATTGCAAACAAGTAAATGATGCGTTGGAGGTGGCAAAGAAGAAGATCAGAGCAGTTCTTGAAGCACAAAACGTTGTGGCCAGTGGAAGACAATAAGAAAAGAATTATGACATAAAAGAGAATTAGAAGAAGAATTTAGAGAGAAAAGCTCTAGAGGAGAATGTGTTAGCTTTGGGCGAAAGACCCCCTAATGAATTGTAAAGGCTTTAGATATAGTGTCAAAAATAGCAGTTACAAGAAAAAGTTTTAATGCACGTAATGAATGACTTTATTAAGAAGAGCTTTAATGTTGAGTAGTCGTTACTGAGAGTTCATGTCAAGTAATGATTAGAAACCCATTATGTGACCATTGAAGTAATTTGATGTAATAAAACTTGTTCTCGAGTAAAAGGTAATAGAGAAGAAGTTGTACATGAACAGATACAATAGAAGAAACTATACATGAAAATGAATAAGTACAAGAGAAGTAGCTGTAAGTGAATAAGTACAAGAGAACAAGGTAAGAGGGTGAAACATTTGTACTTTAGGAAAATATTAAGAGAAAGACCTCTTAACTACCTCTATATCCGACCACCAAACCAAACTCACTAGAACATTCTAAGATGAAAGTAACCCGCGAACCTTGCCACTCGTTTTAGGTTGCTTTCACTGCTATTCATATGAAGTGGTTATTTTACATAGAGTAGTGCTTCATTTGTTCTAGTCGTTCTACGTGAAGTAGTGCTTCACTTATTCTAATTGTTTTATGTGAAATAGTGCATCACTTATTTTAATTGTTTTGCATAAAGTAAAGCTTCACAATTGTAATATCTATTCTCATTATTCTTTATATAATATTACATTATAAAATAATTCTTTAAAAAATAAATATTAACCAAAATCAAGTACCATGCCTTTTTCCAAACCAAGTTATTTCCCGAGTTGCAGCTGTAGCCAAACCAAGAGAGAAAATAAAGAAGCGGATCAGAGTGTGTTACCCAATCAACTTTCCAAAGCTGCCCCCACCACAGCCACAGCGGCCACGTGAACTCACAAGAAAAGAAAAGATGGTTGATCGTCTCCCTTTCCTTCTTCCACAGGAGCCAAACAGCCGCGGCATCATTGATTTTTTTTATTCTATATAGTTATTAATATTGTTATCTATTCAATTTTGTTGCTTAACAAGAACAAAGATAAGAGAAAATGGGCATAATCATTGACATTACACAAAGGAAATCAATTCATGCACCACTGAAATTAAAAAAGACTTTCTGAAGAAGAAACAAAAGTATATACTTTCTCTCTTATGTTTATCCCAAAGGACTAGCATTACCAACTAATTAAAATCTTGTGCACTCAATGTTGAAGGCGGGCATATTACCATTAAGCATTTGAGAAGGTAATAATATCAGTTAGTGATTCCATCCTCCTATATACACTCTCTAGACTCTAGAGAATATATTCGACTACATCTTGTAATTAGGAATTAAGGAAGACAAATGTTGGTGCATTTTACCGATTAATTCCAAACAAGAAAAGGAAAAGGAACCCAATACCTTACAACTATATACTGTGTCAAGTAACTCAAGTTAATGGTGGTATGTATATCACTTATTTAATCTATCTAATTCATTATGTGTAGTTTTCAACGACATTATGAGATTACGATGTATTAATGTTTAGTCATTCTGTAATTACTTATTAGTTTTGTTCAAGGGTGTTGAAGTTCTATAATATATAAGAGTAGAAAAAACAAAAATGCTTGATTTGAGGTTAAGTTTATTGAAAGAATTTTCTCTCAAGAGACCAATAAATTAGGGTCCTATGAGTTGAGGATAAGGTGCATTTAAGTACTGCCATTGAAAATAATAATAAATCTTTATTTATTTTTTATGATTGAAAATAATAATAAATCTTTATTTATTTTTTATGATTGAAAATAATAATAAATTAATTACAATCGAGTTTTTGATCAAAAGTCAAAGTCGTCAACCGAAATGAAAGTTCAAACGAGGCTAGTCAACCAAGCTGAAGACCTTCTGCTCTCTGCCCATCTTCATACGTAAAAGCATTTTAAATGATGGCAGGAAGAATTTTTCAAAAGCTTAATTACCAGCCAGCCTTTGCAAAATTCCCAAGTCCACATACTTCAGCTAACAATGGGAATAATCAACAATTTTCTCTCTAATCGTTGAACAAGTTACAATTTTTATTGTTGATTATTTTCTTATATATTCATTTTCTAGATGGTCTCTGCTTTCATTAGCTTCCACCAAATTGTCGAAAAAAAAATCCTAAGAAAATTATTCCAACAAGCGGATTGATTTCAAATAATACTAAAAAGGAATATAAAAGAAAAAAAAATGAAAGTAATTAACTATAACAAAAAAAAAGTAAAATAAGAAGAAATTAAATTTTGAATGCCCTTTTCCCCAATTAAATCCACAAAAGTATCCGATGAAGAAAGTCTTGAAACAAATATAAGCGTTCTTGACTTTGTTTCTAATCGTGTGGGACATTTTTTACTATAAGGGAAAGCGAAAAATTGTAGTTTCCACACTCTTTATATACGAGGCAGGTAACTTCCATATAGGGACTCCCTTTTTCCTTCCTTTCACACTTCGTTTCTTCACTTTCTATCAGTTCATTGGTTGCTAAATGAATTCCAATTTCTTAGCTCTAGCCCCTCTGACCGTCCCTGTCATGCCTTAACGTTTGGAATTAGACTTTTGTTAGACTTGGACAGCTTAGAGCTTGTTTTTCTTGGCACGATACAGGGCCGTAAACAATGGAACAAAACAAGCATTTATGACAAGTTTATTATACTTTGTTTTTTAGCTGAGAGAGACGTGTGAACACTGGACCAGTTTTTGCAATTGCAGGAGCATTTTACAGATTTCTTGTTCAATATGTGTTTGGTGTCCATAACGTGTGGAGACCGACGCTTCATTAACAATCAAATATTTGCTTTTCCTACCTGAAACGATCATTTGTCCATTTTGCTTTGCTTTGATTTGCAGGGCCTTTTCACAGTGGCAAAATCTATAAAACTAGTCAACCGCATAGCTTCGCAAAGAATGCTTCAAGCCTTCAACAAAGTTCGAAACGCGCGTGTGCTAGTATTTAAAGAATGAGAGCATCAACCAACACAATGATGCTACAAACTCGGGTGTTTCTTTTTAAATTTGTCTCAACCACAAATATAACCCTATGGAAAATACTGGCTTCCTCCTCCCTCTTTTGGTGTTACTCAACTTTGTGGCTGCTTTCTCAGCAGAATCACCCAACATCACCACTGACCAATTGGCTCTTCTTGCACTAAAAGCCCATGTCACCCATGACCCTCAAGACATATTGGCAACCAACTGGTCTACTACTGCCTCCGTTTGCAATTGGATTGGTGTCACTTGCAGATCCGATCATCAAGGAGTCATCACTCTTAATCTTTCTGACATGGGTCTTATAGGCACCATCCCACCTCACTTGGGCAATATCTCTTTTCTTACTCAGCTTAACATCCGAAACAACAATTTTCGAGGCTCGTTACCCATGGAGTTGGCTAATTTGTCTTCCTTGCAATATATAAACTTTGGTAACAACAACTTCGTTGGGGAAATCCCATCATGGTTTGATTCCTTCACTCAACTTCAGAGGTTGTCTCTGTATAGTAACAACTTCTCTGGTATTATCCCATCTTCTTTGGGTTCTTTGTCAAAGCTGAAGGAGTTGTTCCTACATGAAAATAATTTGAAAGGGCAGATTCCTGTAACAATCGGAAATCTTTCGAACTTGAAATTGTTGAACTTGGGATGGAATCAGCTTTCAGGTTGCATATCTTTCTCGATCTTCGATATAACTTTATTGCAAATATTGATTTCAACACAAATAATTTCATTATAGGTCAACTTCCATTAGCTATATTTGATCAGCTTCCTAAATTACAATCTAGATTTAATTAAGATCCAACCATATTTCTGGTAGAATTTCAATCAGTTTATTCAAGGGTCAAGAAATCAACGCCTTGGAGAGCAGTGTGCTTTAAGAAATCGAGAATTTAAACAGTTTTATTTTTTTTGAAAAATAAAGATAAATAAAATAGATGCCTAGTGCTCAAAGAAAACAAGGCTAGGTAAAATTCTAACCTAGTTTGAGGGATTGAATTTCATGTTTCAGGTGAAATTCCACCAGCTGTTGGAAATCTGACATCTATTGAGTGCCTTGATTTTTCGGATAACCACTTGACAGGTATGATATCACCTTTCTTCTCCTTTTCAACTGATATATGCATATCAATCTGCCATCTTTTTTTAAGTATTTGAGATGAAAATTAAACACACAAATACATGTGAATATATAAATATTTACATTATACTTTTTTAATTGTTAAAAGTATTAATTATTGCAATGCTTTGACACATAATTAGAGAAGAGCATTTTTCATTTTAAGATTTTTTATTAATTTATTTTTAATACCACAATGTGAAAGAACTATATTTTCATGATATTTTTTTAAAAATGACATTAAAAATTATAATACATCAATTTTATAATAAAAATTAAAATTTTAATATTTCAATATTTTTTTTGGTCAATTTTTGTGAAAGTTAAATAATGACAAATAATTCATGGCAAATTAATGGAGTAATCTTTTTTCCGTAGTTTGTGCTTGAATATTATTAAGTTCCATTAGAATTTTCTGATTCAACTTATGATTTGTGATATATGAATAGTGATGTGTTGAGATTATAGTTTGGATATATCCATGGTCATAATTTTGGGTTTTTCAGGATATGGATGTTTGTCTTTTTTTAATTTGAAGTAGGAACACTACTCTATTCCATTGCATTTGATCCTTTTGGCCTCTACAATATTTCTTCGTTCCACTATTCTGAGAAAAAATTATAGAGAAAAATAGAAAGAAAGAAATTAGAATCTATAGAAAAATTTTAATTTATAGAATTTATAGTATTTGTCTAAAACTTATATATATATATATATACACACACACACACACACACAAAGAAAGAAACCCAAAAACATAAAAATCATGCTTTATTATTATTATTATTATTTTGCCTCTATACTTTCATAATATGCATGTTTAGCATTGCTGTTTGAATTCCTTTGGCAATATTATTGCTATTGCTTTTATCTTTCTTTATTATTTATCTGTCTCTCTGTTCCAATTTTGACTTGGTGCGAAAACTAAGAAAAAAGTTTTAATTTAAGTGTATTTTATATTTTTTAAAAAAATTATAATTTTAAATGTCAAAAAATTAAAAAAATTATTAAATATTACTATGAAACATAGAAAAAGTAAGACTTGTATATATCAAAGTAAGACTTGTAAATAGGTGGAGAAAATTCTCTTAAATTCAATCAACAGTGTTGGGGAATTTAGGAGAGATTTCAATATTAAAAAAGTTTTATTTATTTGTATGTTGAAAAAATAAAATAAATTATAAATACATAAATAAATAAAGCAAAGAAATACAAATAAATAAGAATTCTATTACATGGAATTTTAAGTTGTAAGTGACAATTTTTCTTTAAAAGTTCTAGGTGTGAAGTTTTTCTTAAATTCTACAAAAAATTTGGGAGAATTTAGAAATAAGTTTCAATATCAAAATATTTTTATTCAAAAAATAATAAAATAAGAAATAAAATTGAAAGTAGCATAAAAAGAAAAAAAATGTTTTATTCAAATATTTAATAAACATTCAAAAATAACTCCGACTATGGAATCTTTTGAAGAAAATAATGATTTTCTTGAATGTTTTTGTTGGTGAGGAGATTTTCTTAGTTTTTGTCAAAAGTGTTAGGGAAATTTAAATTTTTCAATATTTAAATAATGAAAAAAATATAATAATAAATAAAATTAAGAAAATGAAAGAAAAACTATAATTAAATAAATAACAGAAATACAAACAAATATGAAGTCAAGGATGATTAATTAAGCTTAACATAAGATAACACATGATTAATTAGTACCATTCTTTAAATGGGCATCGCAGGGTGCTAATATCTTTTGTATGCGTAATTGTACATGCTTCTAAACCATAAAATTGTTTTGTAGACCATAACCTATTTTTGAAAATGAACTTACATCAAACTTAGGGTAAACATTAAAAAAAATAGATTAGTCTTGTCGTAATGTGTGGGTTTGAGAACCTGATCGCTAGACATGAAAAATTTAAGGAGTCGCCATTAATCTCTTTTTATCTAGATGCGATTGGCTACCTATTACATTAGTTCTCTTTAATGAGGTCCTAAATTGATTTTAGGTCCGTCGAAGGAGCAATAACCTAGTTAACAATTTTTTAGAGTTAGGTTTAGGAGTATGGTTACGTACGAGGAAGGATTAGCACTTCCATGACACTTGTTCTACAAACGGTACCACTCAATTATATGTTATCCTATTAATCTTAATTTTTTAATTTTATTCATATATTTCCTTAATCTTTGTTTATTTATTTTATCTTTTATTTTATTTACAAACATTTTATTCGATTTTACGAGTGAGACATGCACATGATGCAATTGTGAAGTACATAGCATAAAATCTAGATAATGCCAAACGAAAACCATTTATTGAGTGTACTTCTCAAATCTGCCCATCACACTGGTGGGATCCGAAGGTATTCTTTCATTTAGAGAAATATCCGGGAAACTTGCATTTGCAAGTTTAATGAGTAAATTCCATCATCAGGGTAATCATTTACATTTGAAAGTAATGTTTTTCGTGAATGCAAATCTATTATGAGCAAAAGCCTTTATTAAAGACATTCTCCGAACCCTCCCATCATACTAGTGAGACTCGAAGATATCTTTTCGCATAGGAAAATTTTTGGAGGAACTCACCTTCACAAGCTTCCTTGAAAAGGCCCATTATTGGGGCTTTGACTCGTGCACATAATACATCTACATGTCATGACATTTAACAATGCAATAATGAGGTGTGATATACCCATAAATTTCAATATTTGTTTATTAACCTTCCTATAACTCTTTCGTTATTTCTTTGAAATTTCTTTTTATTAATTTTCTTTGTATGCATGTATATCATGGATAAATATTTTATATCTATTATTTTTATCTAACTATATATTTTTATTTCATTTCATTATATTTTCTTTACATTCAAGTATTTATCTATTTTTGCTATATAAATTTTCCTTTTTATCTAAATACTATTTTGTTTTAAGCCAAATATCTCATTTCACAATTATTATTTTTGTATATATTTTTTAAAAAAATCAATTTCTTTCCTATTTTTTATTAACCTAAGCTATTTTCTTTTTGACTAGCTATTTTTTATCTTTTCTCATAAATCTATTTTAAATTTGCCTTTTATATTTTAGTTGTATTGACTATCGTGAATTTACCATCATTGAAAGTTTTATTATTTTTTACTATTTATTTATTATCTTCATTATTTCCTTACTTCTTTTGTTTATATATTTTGCTTAATTAATGATTAGGTGAATATATTTTCATTTATTTAAGATTAGAAACATCAGAATTCGAAATTAAAACCCTTCATTGTATTGGTAGAATCTTAATCAAAATCTTTTGCCTAGAAAACTCATTCGAGATCGTTATTTCTCACACTCAGCATGAATGTTTCATCATCAGTATGAATTATATAATTTCGCAATTATTAGTATTATAACATTTTCTAAACCAAACCTAGATACTTTCCTAACTATTAATATTGATCCAAAATATATTTTATTATTATTATTATTATTATTACCGTCATTTCTCTACCTTTTTGGAAATAAATACTTTTTCTATGTTTGCTAATTTACCTAACCTATTTTTCATGACCAAATATATATATATATATATATTTGTACTTACTTGACTAAATATTCATCATTTTCATTACTAACCTAATTTATTATGACTAAGATATTTCTTCTCTATTTTCCTTACTTCATATATATATATATATATATATATCCTATCTAAATCTATTTACTTGTAATCAAATATTTATTTCTCCACATATATTTTTTTTTTGAAAACAAACTAAATCTACCTTTATAAAAATATAATTTTTTATTTTTTTATTCATCTAAACTTATGTTCTTTATAAGCAAGCATTTTTATTATTTTTGTTATTATTATTATTTTTAGTTTTCTATTCATTTTAATTCCTAATCTTTGGACTTAAAAAATATATTTTTCTGTACTTCACCATATTTTCAGAAAATATATATACTTTTATATTTTTTTTAAAAAAAGAAAGAACATAATAGGCCTAACCATATACAACAAGTCACACAAAATCCAACCATCAAAGTCCAAAACAATAACCCAAATGCATGAAATGAAATGAAAACACATGGGCTTGACAAAAGCCCCAAAAACAATAAGCTAAAAAACACGTGGGCTTGGTCTGAGAATGAGGCTCGCTAGTTGTAACCCACCAACAATAAGCTCAAAATGCACCATTTGGTGCTTATCGTAATAGCTTCAGAATACCCCAAAAAAGGCATCGTCTTGGCACTAAAACACCTAAGCCCTAAGAATAAAAGCCCTCTGTGTTTCCTTTCTCTTCCTTTCTCCCCTTCATTTTCTCTCTAACGACGATTTTCTCTTTCTTCTCTCTAACCCAAAATATCTACTTTCTCTCGCAAATGAAAACCTAACCCTAAACCTCCTCATTACTTCTCTTCTCTAAACCAAAGATCGGAAACCCAAAACAAAGCCACCACAACCCTAAACTCCCCACCCCAGCCTAGAACATATGATTACCCCTCTCCCTATTGTTGAAAAATATGGCCAACTAGGTTGTACAAGAACCCTAAAATTACAAAAGAAAAAGGGGGCCGTTCTTTTGAAAAAAAAAAAAAATCCTTGCAGCTAGTCAAAAACCCTAAAAATTTTCTAAGTTTCTGAAAACATAAAAATCAAAATAAAAAAAAATCCTAATTTCCTACTAGCATCAAACCACAACCACAATAGAAAAACAAAAATAAAAAAATCGTAAAGCCATGAGAAATAGGTGGGATGAGTTTTCTGGTTTCAAAAGGTTAGGGATTTTGGGACTTTCTTGACATTTCTTGTTTGTTTTTCTGATTGAAGTAAAAAAGGAGGAAGCTTGGGGAGTTTAGCTTGGAGAGAGAGCCGGCAGTAACGGGCTGTCATGGTAGTCTGCCAGGCGGCTGCCATAGCATTTTTTTTATTTGATTGATTTTTTTTTTTTGAAAATTTTGATTTTTTGGTTTACGGGCTTTTGTGGCTTTAAAAGTAAAAAATGTCCAATTTAAAATCAAACTCAGATTAGTTTTCAACTTAAAAAGCTTAAAATGACTTAATTTTAATTGAACTTAAAACAAGCTTGATCCAATAGCATAATGTCAATTAAAGATAAAATTAAATAAATTATAAAAAATTATTTAGACAAAATAAGGTATCTACAATAGGGATGTCAACGAGTACCTTATTATAGGGTATCCGCTGGTATCTGATCCGATTATACAAGGTTAGAGTACTCATAAACGGGTTCGGATAGGGTTAGGGTAGTGATTTCACTATCCGAATATTAATAGGGTAGGGTTAGGGTACCACCTATTGGGTACCGGGTACCCGTTATCCGAACTCGATTACTATTTATAAATATTTTATTATTATTTTAATAATTAAATTAAAAATTTATAATTTTTACCAACTTTACAAGTAAATTTTTTGTTAAAAACTAACAAATATATAAAAAGTATGGTTACTTTCATTATTAATATGTTGACATTATTATATTTAAATTAAAAAATTATTAGATTGTTATTTATGATTAAGTATAATTACTCTAATTATTAATATGATGACATTAACACTTTTATGAATACGTGTGTGTATATATTATGTATTTTAAATATAAATATATTTACTTTTTATTTTGTATTAACATTATAAAAATTATAATTCATAAAATTATTAATTACAGTATATATATGTTTATTTATGAGATTAGAAAAGTTAATTGAGTAATTGGGTTCCCATGAAGAAAATTTTAATAATTTTTTTATTTAATCGGGTATTTAAACGGGTTAGGGTAATTATAGGGTAGTGGGAATGTATTAGGGTTAGGGTTAGGGTAGTAATTTTAAAATTAAACAGGTAGTTAATAGGGTTAGGGTAATTGATTTTTTATAGGGTTAGAGTTCGGGTACCTCGAAATTATAGGGTATCCGACCCGTTGACATCCCTAGTCTACAAGTCCCATCACAGCTAGACAAAAAGGACTATTGGCAACTCCATTACAAGTTGAGCGTTCTCAAACCCATACGTTATAATAATGTTAATAAATTTTTTCTACATTTTTGTTTGTCCATATATTTTTTAGTTATACAAGTAGAGGTAGTCCTCAACATATCTTAAGATTCAAATATAAAAGTTTTAAGTTTTCAAATATAAAAGTTTTAAGTTTTCAAATATAAAAGTTTTAAGTTTTAATGATTGTGTCGATTAAAGAATATTGTCATTACTTGTGATTCCTAAAACTCAATTGATTGCCGAAAAAAGAATTATTATTATTTTTTTTGCTTAATTGTGATTTGACCTATTAAGTGAATTTATTTTTTATAATGAAGTCTTAAGCTTGACTTAGATTCATTAAAAAGAATAGATTCCAATTTATGAAATAGATTAGTTTCAAGAGTACAGTTACATATGAGGAAGGTATTAGCACCCTCACCACACTTATTTAATTGGTAGCTAATTAATCATATGTTGCATTTTTAGCCTATTTAATTCAACATTTAATTTTATTTTCTTCCCTTTTTTTTATTTTTTATTTTTATCGTCTTTGTTAATTTAATTTTTTTTATCTTTTGTAAATAAATAAAACTCTTTGGTATCTAAACATTCCTTGAAGACCCTAACACTTAGGACAAATTTCAAGAAAAATTTTTCACTAGAAATTTTCAAGAAGTTATGGACAATTTTTATTTATTTGCGTTTCTATTAAATTGACACACACATGAGTATTATGGCTCTATTCTTAATTTACAAATTTTTTGTTTATTAAAATTTCATATTTGTAATAATTATTTAAAAATAAACCTTTTTTTTTGTAAAAATAATAAATGAAATTACCCTCCAACACGTATGGCAAGGTTCCATAATTATTTTTACTTTGAAAAATTTAAAGAAGTTACTACTTATAACCTTAAAATTTTCTTTTAGAATAATTTTCCTTATATAATTATAAGTTTTTTCTATTTATTAAAATTTATTTTACTATTACATCATATTCTATTTGATGATTTGTTGTTTTTATGTTTGTGATAATTATTTAAAAATAAATCTTTTCCGTAAAAATAATTTATGACAACACTTATGGTAAGGTCCCATAATTATTTTTACTATAAATTTTTTTTTTGAAAATTACCACTTGTAACCTTCCTTAAAAATTCCATTTAAAAGATTTATCCTTAAACAATTATGAACTTTTTATTGATTAAGATTTTTTCCTTATAATTAAAACCTATTTTGTTTTATTCTATTTTCATGATTTATTATTTTAATGTTTACAATAATTATTTGAAAAAAATAAACTTTTTTTTTAGAAACAATTTGTGAGATTACCATTAGTTGGCAATAAATTTTTAATCATGAGTTCAAATTTATAGCTTTAGTTTTCATTTAGATTGCTTTTGAAAATGTTGATTACTCTAATTACCAATTTTGAAATATTTACTTGTATTTAAAGAATGAAAATCAACCAATAGAATGATGAAACAAATTAAAGAGGTTGTTTCTTTCTTAATTTGCCTTAACCACAAATAGAACCTTACGGGAAACATTGGCTTCCTCCTCCACGTTATGGTTGTGGTGCTATTGCGTAAAACTATGGCTACTTTGTCCAAGAACCCAACATCGTCAGCGACCAATTGACTTTTCTTGCACCAAAAGCCCACGTCACTCATAATCTCAAAACCTAGTGGCAAGCCACTAGACTAGTGCTACCTCCATTTGCAATTGGTCATTGAAGAGTCATCGCTCTTGACCTTTCTAAACATGGTTCTTATAGGCCCTATCCCACCTCACTTAGAAAATCTAACTTTTCTTGCTCAACATAACATCCGATTTAATCATTTTCATGGCTCATTGCCCATGGAGGTGACTAGTTTGTCTTGGGTGAAATATATAAGCTTTGGTAACAACAGTTTTGGTGGGGAAAATCCCATCATTGTTTGATTCCTTCACTCAACTTCAGAGCTTGTTTCTATACGGTGACAACATCTATGATGTTATCTAGTCTTCTTTGGGTTCTTAATTTGTCAAACTTTGAGAATTTGCTCCTCTATGACAATGATTTAAAAGTGCAGATTCCTATAGCAATTAGAAATGTTTCTGACTTGAAATAGTTGTATTTGAGAGATAATTTGTTTTCAGGTTGCATATCTTTCTCCATCATCAATATTTTTTTTATAGTAAATATTGATTTCAACACTAATAATCTCATTGTAGGTCATCTTCCATTGACTATGTTGGATCACCTTCCTAAATTGCAGCATTTGGATTTTCATAGCAACCTTCTATCGGGTAGAATTCCGATCAATTTATTCAAGTGCCAAGAGTTAGAATTTATATCTTTAGGTTGGAATGACTTGGAGGGAAGTTTGCCTCAAGAAATTGGAAATTTGACTAAATTAATCCACTTGCATTTCGATGACAACAACCTAACAGGTTTGCTTATTCTTTTTAGACAAATTAAATTCATTAGCTGCCATTTTTTTTTATACATGAGTTCAAATTTTAGATTTCAATTTTTATTTTGGTTGAACTTGAAAAGTTAAATTAAAAGTAAAAAAATTTAAATTTCAAATTTAGTATAAATATGGGTAATAAAATTCGTGAAAACCTGACTTTCTTAATTACTGTAAAATTTATCAGATTTAGACAATTTGATATCCAATTACTGATACCCTCTAAAATACTTATATCAAATCTTTTTTTTTTTACCTGAAAAAGCTTAGGCATTTTTATTAAGAACCGCAGCCATTGTGCCATCTAAAGTCTCTAGCTAAGGGGGCTTGGAGAATTCTGATGGCATATTGACCCTGGCTATTCGGTATGGAACACTGTACAATTGCATCAGCGTGCCACTTACAAAAGAATTGCTACACCACTTAAACCTGATTGTTACAAAAATTCCTTTCTTATTAGACTTTATTAATCCACTGCCTTTACATTCCTAACCTCAGTCACTTAACTTGGAATGGCACACAAAACTGTACACAAACCATTCCGGAATGGTTTAGGGATCCCTAAAGCATTTTCCCGGATCACACGAAAATATTACACAATCAAAAGGTATGAATATGAGAACTCCACTGTTCTCATTATCCCTTTCTCTCATAATACCCAAGATGTCTCTTCCAGCATCATCCAAAACCTTATGTCGAGCCTTCCATCAGGGATCCATGGCACCACTCCCTTAGATGCTATCACCCTCCTTCTCTTAAAACAGTCCCATCTTCCTCTCACCACATTTCCCCTCTTCCACAATTTTCGCTTCAAACCCTTTGCTCTTCATAGCAGCTTAAACCCTTCCCTCCTTGCCCTATGAGTGGTTCCTCCTTCCGTTTATTTCTCTATAGCTAAGTTCTTTCATATTATCAACAGTTTCATTGGTTTTTGAGAACCAAAATGTAAAAGAAAATTGAAAAATCAATATCAAGAATTGTAGACGTTCAAATATATGAAATTAAGAACCAAAATTAGAATAGTTAAAAATGGAAATGTTGACACCCCAATTTGATAGAGAGGGAGTATTACATTCATCAGGTTTCGTTTGATTGATATTTTTGTTGTTTACATTTTGTTTTTATTTTTTTAATATTTGAAAAATTATTATAAAACAAAAGTAGGTAAAAAAAAATCATTATTAATTTAAATAATATATATAATGAAAAGTTAGTACTAATTATAATATAATTAATCTATATAAAAATAGAACCATCCGTTTTGTCATCTAAAAAAATTAAATATATTGTGCATAATCTTTTTTAAAAAAACTCAAAGTTGAATAGAATAGTAACTTAGTGCTCATGAAAGAAAAAAGGCTTTATTTGTAGTAAAATTTTAAGGGGAGAATTTCATTTTCAGGTGTAATTCCATCAACTATTGGAGGCTTGACTTCTGTTGGAGCCCTTCACGTACAGTCTAACTATTTGACAGGTATCATCTTTCATCTCCTTTTTATCCTATTTCTGCGTGCGCGCGCGCGCGCGCACACACACACACATATATATATGCAATCCTTTTTTAAGTATTTGAAATATTTTCATTCTTGGTTACAAAGTAGAAAACGACACAATAAAAAGATTATTATAATTATATATCAACAATTAAACAAAAAAAAAATGACACATCAGAGAGTGTATCATTTTCTTTAACTGTTTTAGATTAGTTTCTTAACTCTATGTGAGTATCAAAAATCATTTAGTTAGAGGAAATTATTTGTCTCTATGTAGAATTGTAGTAATTTCTTATTTGAGGGTTTCCTTTTGTTAGATGGAATAAGAGTAGATGTTGACTTAATAAACAAAAAAAAAATGGTGAAGAATTGGTTGTCATAGTTTTTAGTCGTTTCATTAAAATGTTCGTATTCAACTTATGATTGTGGAGTGATGTTAAAGTTTGTTCCAATCGTGCAAAAGGAAGTATCGTTTTTTGTATTTTTATAAAACAACTTCTTTCAAAGAATATTCAATCTCTTAACTTTGGCTTATATTTTCCTCAAGGACCGCTTCCAACTCTACCACCTTCATTATGTTGGTTCCGCGCATCAGAGAATCAGTTAGTTGGAGAATTCCCTTCCTCAATATGCAATTTGAGCTCCCTTCAATTTCTCGACTTAGCTACGAATAATTTGGGTGGAATTATTCCAGAATGTTTTGGAAATTTAACTTCCTCTCTTTTACAGATGAATCTATTTATGAATAACTTTCACGGTAAATTATCAAGAACTTTGTTTCCTAAAAGTTGTTCGTTGATAAGTTTTCGCATCAACAACAACCAGCTTGAAGGGCCAATACCACGATCCTTGGTTAATTGCAAGGACTTGGCACTTTTAGATTTGGGGAACAATAACTTTAATGACACCTTTCCTAGTTGGTTAGGTAAATTGAACCTACAAGTTCTTGGCTTAGGATTCAATAGATTCCATGGTCACATTGTCAATTCTGAAGTTGCATCTTCCTTCTCTCATTTGCGGATCATTGATCTCTCTCACAATGACTTCAGTGGTTACTTGCCACCAAAACTTTTTGAAAGTTTGAATGCTATAGGCAATGTGTATGAAAAGAAAGGTGAAGTAGAGTTCATGAGAAATGGAAGCATTTACGGTTTCTCTGTGTATTATGATGAATCTTTCTATATTACAATAAAAGGGTTGGAGATGGGGTACACGAGAATCTTAATCTCTTTGATGGTTGTTGACTTCTCAAAAAATCAATTCAGTGGACATATTCCTGAAATAATTGGAAAACTTCAATCACTTATAGTCCTCAACCTTTCTCACAATAGTTTCACAGGTCCTATCCCGTCATCCTTAAGTAATTTGTCAAAGATTGAATCATTAGATCTCTCATCAAACAAGCTTGAAGGAAGAATTCCAGCTCAGTTAAATAATCTTGGATTCTTAGCGGTATTAAATCTTTCTTGGAATAATTTTATCGGACCCATTCCAAAAGGCAAACAATTTGATACTTTCACAAATGATAGCTACATTGGGAACTTAGGTTTATGTGGACTCCCATTATCAAAAAGCTGTGGAAACGATCAGGGTTTGGAACCAACTCCAACAATATTTGATGATGATGATGATGATGATACAACAAAAGAATTGAACTGGAGATTTTCTATATTGATGGGGTATGGATGTGGGTTAGTTTTCGGATTGAGTATGGGATACATCGTGTTCACAACTGGAAAACCGTCGTGGTTCATTAAGATGACCAAAAGAGTTCAGCAAAAATATGTTAGTAGGACATAATTAATGCTCTCAGGTGAGTTTTAGTACTTCTAAAAGTATAATAGTATTTAATTACCATTACCATTTTTCTTTTTAACAAGATGTGAGGTTTAGCTTTGACAAGGTTTAAAAAATTTCCCAGGTTGGATGTGTTCCAGTTAAGGACAATAATCCCAAGGGAAGCCAATTCATCCAATGAGACATTGGCAAAAATAGGATTTTGACAAGGAGATTTTTCAAGCCTTGTGTGGTATGGGTTCTATCATTTTATATATTGTGGTGAACTTTCTTTTGTATATATTCTCACAGCTTTTGTTCGACCCTTGAGATGATTTCCTTTTCTTTTTTCAGATTATTAGATTGTTAGTCAATAATTTCAGTTGTATTATTCTTATCCTATTTATTTTATAGATGATTTTCATGTGATCTTTTTGAGATTATGGTATGTATTTTCAGCATGATATATATCTTCAACTATCCCAAGTAGGAGTCCATGCATTCTCTCTCTCTTATTATTGCTTTGTGTATACATCTTCAACTTTTCTTAAGCACATTATATCTTCAATGACCAACTTCATGCATAGTATTAAGATTTTCATCCTAGAGATACAAATTTTTTTCCCTTTTTTTCTTAGCTCAAATTTTGAATTATTTTTCTTTTTTTTTTCTTATGTCATCTTTTGATCTTAAAGATGGATTTAATTATTCAAGATTGATGACAATTATTCTTCTTTTTTTTTCCTTTTTTCCCCTTTCTTCAAATTTTGGAATTATTTTTCTTTTCTTTTTTTTTTCTTTAACTCATCTTTTGATCCTAAAAATGGATTTAATTATTCAAGATTGATGACATCTGCAAGCTTGCTCAAAAGTTTCATCTTGATGACATTACTCATCAAGAAAAATTGCATATGCAGCATGAATTATAGTATTTTGAACTTGATATGAGAAGAGATCCATGTTTACAAAGTATTTCAACTCTTTTAAAGCTATGTCAGTTAATGTTAAAAGCAAAAAAATCAGTTGTATATCTTTTTCTATATCGTTTAATTGCATATGAAATATGAATTGGAGCATTTTGAACTTCATATTAGGCAAGATCCATGTTTGCAAAATGTTTCAATTCTTTCAAAGCTATACCAGTTAATGTCAAAGATAGAAAAATCAATTGTATATCCATTCTTATATTGTTTAGTTTGACTTATCTTAACTCTTCTAATTTCTATAACAACCACCAAATGTGCATTTTTAGTTAAAAAAATTATAAAAACGAAGTTGCATAAAAAGATAGAAATGATTTTCTTGCTAATTATTCACTTATTTTTTATATTTTAAAAAATATTGTTAGTATCATTTGTCGTAACATATAGCTTCGGGAACTCGATCACTAGACATGGAACATTAGGAGTCGTCACCAATCTTTTTTATCTAGGTGTGATTAGTTATCTATTGACTCTACTCTAATCGACAAGGTCTTGAATTGACTTTAGGTTTGTCAAAAGAACTATAAATTGGTGTGCAGCCTTTAGAGCGGATTTAGGAGTATGGTTACGCATAAAGAATGATTAGCACCCCTATGACACCTGTTCCATGAATGGTACCATGTAATCATATGTTATCCTATTATAACTTAAACCGTTGATTTTATTCTTATATTTTCCTAGTTATTGTTTATTTATTTTATTCTCTATTTTATTAGCAAATTAAAACATTTTATTTGGTTTTACCAATGTGACGTGTACATGATGCAATTATGAAATATATGGCATAAAAGCTAAATAATGACAAACGAAAACCTTTTATTGAGGGAGTTTCTTGAATCCGTTCATCGTACTAATAGGATCTGGTGATATTTTCTCACTTAGGGAAGTATTTGGAAAACTCACATTCGCAAATTTAACAAGTAAATACCATCATCATGGTAGTCATTTGCACGTAAACATAATATTTTTCGTGAATGCAATCATTAACACGAGCAAAAGTCTCATATTAAAGACATTCTTCGAACCTTCCCGTCATATTGATGAAACTCGAAAGTATTATTTCACTTAAAGAATGTTTTGAATGAAATCACCTTCGTAAGCTCTCTTTAAGTGTCCCATCATTGAAGTTTTGACTCGTATGCATACTATGACATTTGAATGATGCAACGATAATACGTGACATGTTATATATTTGCAACGATAATACGTGACATGTTATATATTTCGATATCCATTATTAATCGCTATCACTATAATTTTACCATTTTTAAAATTTTCTTTTTATTGCTTTTTTTAACTTTAATTTATTTTATACTTTTGTTGCTCTCGTTGCAAAATTATTCCCTTACTTATTATATTACTTTTCTTCCTATATATATTTTTGTAGACACATTTTTTTTAATAATATTAAAAAATATAATAATAATAATTAAAATAAATAAATCACTATTAAAAAAAAAAGGTCTGGAAGCATGCTTGGCCTCCATTGTTCACAATATACATAGCATTCAATGCTTTATGAGGCAGCCAGATTTTGGCGTCACCTCCGGTGATTTCTTTTGACTTGGAAGCCACCCCGTGGAATTCATGCGCAAAGAACATGATTACATCTTCTGATTGTCTGGAGATTAGGACAATCGGGTTCTCTAAGAACCCCAAAAACTCTAGTTTAAAAAAAAGGGCAAGGCAACCAAAAACCAGCAATCAGAAAAAAATCCTAAGTTCCATCAGCGAACTATCCTATCCACAATAAAAAAATAAAAAAATCACAACAAAAAAAAAGAGAAAGCAGTAATCGAAATGGGGGTTCGGGTAATGTGAGAAAAAAAAAAGAGTTGATTTTTATGTGGGTAGAGGGAAAATCAAAAGAGGAGATCGGTGAAGGTAGGGCGGCGGTGAGGGGAGCAGTGACGGAGAGAAAGAGGGTCGCCGGTTAAGAAAGGAAAATAGAGAGAGAGAGAGAGAGAGAGGGTCACCGTTTGTGACGATAGAAAGAGAGAGTTGCCGTTTGTGAAGGGGAGATAGAGAGAGAGAGAGTCGTCGATTAAGAAAGGAAAATAGAGAGAAAAAGGAGTTGCCGGCTTGGGAAAGAGAGATTTGAGAGACAAAAAGAGAAGCTTGAGAAAGGGCGAGGAAAAGCTGAAAACTTTAGAGAAAGTGAGAGTGAAAAAAAAGGAAGAAGAAAAGCAGGAAAGAGAGAGAAAAAAAAAGGGTAAGAAAAAAATAAAAAAAGAAAAGTGAGATGGTGAAGGCTTAAGTTGGTTTGTTGTGGTCCAAGGTTTGAATCCCAGAAGAAGTATTTTCTTTTTTTCGAAGAGAAGAAAGAAAGAGAAGTCGATGGAGAACCACGCTCAAGCCTGTGTCAAGGAAAAGGAAGAAAGGCCTAAGGAAGTCTTTTTACACTAGGCCTGTCAGCCTAGTTCACTTTGAGCCTTGGGTCCAATAGGTATGAATTTTCCTTGGTTTATTCTTGTTTATTTTGTGTATTTAGGCTTGAGTTCACTATTTACATGTTTTCATGTTAGTTATCTAGTTTTGCTAGTTGTGCTAGTTAATATAGTTATTTGGTGTTGTTAGTTGTGTCAATTAACAAATAATGTAAGAATAAAAAAAAATAGATATGGAAATATGCATAATATTGTTAAATTAATTTATTTTTTTTTAAAAAAAGAACATACATATAAAAGAAATAAGATAAAGTAAAATTAAAAAATAAAAATATATTATTTCAGTTATACCGGTGATACAATATTCTTTTGGGACTTGAGGAGTTGCAATGTTTGATTAATTTTCTAAGGCAAGAGGTTTAGCTAAAGCTTCACCAGTATGATGGGAGGGTTTTAGTTTTTAAATCTCAATAATTCTCATAATAATATTTTAAATCATTATTGACTTGTAATAGAAATATAAAAATTTATAATTAAAAATATAAAGAAAGGAAAATATAAAATGTTTATGCTTTTAAAAACAAAAAACCTAATAATATAAAACATGTTTTTTAGGATCAATACCGATGATGGGATGTCCATTCGGAATGTAAGAAATAACAATTTCGAATGAATTTCCCCATGTTAGAGATTTTGATTAGGACCCCACCAATATGATGGGAGGGTCTTAATTTTGAATTTCAATGTTTCTAATTTTAAATAAATAAAAAATTATATATACTCAATTACCAATTAGTCAAAAATATAAAAACAAAAGAAATGGGGAAGTGATGATAACAATAAATATGATAATAACAATAATAATACAAAAAATGGATAAATTACATATACATAAATAATAATAATTATAAAATAAAATATTTGGTTACAAAAATGGTCTTTTTAGTCAAAAGGAAAATCTATATACTAAAGTAAATAAATACTTAACCAGCAAAATATGTAGTAAAATAAAAATATAGTTATATAAAAATAATAAGTAATATATAAAATATTTATTCATGATGTATAAGTATATGAAGAGAAAGGGAAACTTCAAAGAAATAACAAAAAGGTTGCAAGAAGTTTAAGAAACAAATATCAAAATTTATAGACACATCATGTACTGTTATTGCGTTGTTAAATATCATGGCATGTAAACATATTTTATATACGAGTATAAGCCCCGATGATGGGATTTTCCGAAGGAGCTTGTAAAGTAAATTCCCTAGGTAAAAAGATAACTCCAAGTCTCCCAGTATGACGGTAGGGCTTGGAGAATATCTTTAATAAAAGGCTTCTGCTTATAGTAGGTTTGCATTCAAAAAAAATATCATTTTTATTTGCAAACAACTACCCCGATTATAAGATTTACTCATTAAAATTGCGAATGTGAGTTTCTCTGGTAATTCCTTAGGTGAGAGGATATTTTTTGATCCCACAAGTGTGATGGGTGGATTCAAGAAATATCCTCAGTAAAGGTTTTGTTTGGCATTACTCAGATTTTTTGACATGCATTTCATAATTGTATCATGTGTACATCAAAACCATAAAACCACATAAAATATTTTAATTTGTTAATAGAATAAAAGATGAATTAAATAAATAATAATTAAGGAAACATAAGAATAAATCAATAGGTTAGAATAATATATGATTAAATGGTATCGTTCGTGGAGTGGGTGTCACAAGGGTCCTAATCCTTCCTTGTACGTAACTGCACTCCTGAACCAAACTCTAAAAAAATGAGTAGATCAGTTTGTTGTTTTTTAGATAAACATAAAGTCAATTTAAAACTCCGTCAAATAAAAGAAATTTAATAGATGACCAATCACACTTATGTAAAAAAAAAGATTGGTGGCAACTCCCTAAGTTAACAATGTTTAGCGATTGGGTTCTTAGACCCGCACGTTACGACAATTTTACAAAGTTAAACATTTTATTATTTTTTTGTATCTACCCTTTAAATTTTCGTTGTTTATCATTGAAAAACTCTATATTGTCTTATGTATTTTATCTATTATTTTTGTGCGTATTATGATTATCAATATTATCATTTTTTATATTTATGTTTAGAATTTCTTTTACACTTATTTAAGATTATAAATATTGATACTTGAATTTAAATCCTTCCGATCATATTGGTGAAATTTTAATCAAAATCTTTCACTAAGGAAAATTAATTCAGAATTGAGACTTCTTACGTCCCAAGCGAATCCTTCATATAGTGAATTCCTAGTTCCACCCATCATTGGATTTCGGAATTCCTATTTAGGTTTATACTTTTGCATCCACATTTAATATTGAAGCCTACCCACTTAATTTGATCATATAGTAGGCTATAAAATAATCACTTTATCAAGACCAAATAAGCTGAGCCTATTTTTAAAAAAGATAAAATAAATTAAATAATGTAAGTCCACATTTTAATATTGAGAAAATCTAACAACTCCTGTATGAAAATGATCTGAAAGGGTAAATTCCTATAAGAATCTAAAATCTTTCAGAATTAAAATGGTTGTATTCGGGATATAATTAGCATTCATATTGAATATCTTTCTTGATAGTCAATATATCTTTATTGCAAATATTGATTTTAACACTAATAATCTCATTGTAGGTCAACTTCCATTAACTATATTTGATCAGCTTCATAAATTACAATATCTACATTTGGGATCCAACCATCTTTCTGGTAGAATTCCAACCAGTTTATTCAAGTGTCAGGGGTTAACAGTTTTATTTTTATATGGCAATGCCTTGGAGGGAAGTGTGCCTCAAGCAATTGGGAATTTGACTAGATTAAGTCATTTGTCTCTCTATTTGAACAACCTAACAGGTACGCTTATTGTAGACTTTCTTTTTACACTAATTAAAATGATTAGTTGGCCTTTATTGTTATTCACGAGCTCAGATTTTAGTTAAAATTTTAAGACTTTACTCCATTTTTCAGGTGTAATTCCATCAACTATCAGACACTTGACTTCTCTTACATTGCTTGATTTAAAGTATAACAATTTGACAGGTATCATTTTCCTTCTCCTTTTTATCTGATTTCTATAACACGATTTTTCATATAGGGAGTTTAAGTGGTTTTTGAGTACCACAATGTAAAAGAAAAATGAAAAATTGATATAAAAAATTTTAGATATTCAAAAATAAGAAATTAAGAACCAAAACTAGAATAGTTAAAAATGAAAATGTTAACACTCAATTTGATATAGAGGAGTGTTATTTTAGTAAGGTTCGATTTGATTGATATTTTTGTTATTTGATTGATAGTAAAAATGTCAACTAAATGAAGTATAAGTATGTTATGTTCATATGAACGTGAATGCATAAATAAAAGTGTGTGCATGTGTAAAGGGAGATAAAGAGTGAAGAAATTCTTGATAAATCAGGGATGGTATTGAAGTAGAGAGAGCAAAAATACAAGAACCAAAGGAGCTAAGAAAAAAATTGGGAAGAAACAGATTGGGTGAAAAAAACCACCCTCACTTATTTACATATTAGTACTTATACGACAATAAAAAACATAGCCTTGTAAATCGACATTGGAGAATGAAAAACAATGAGGAAAAACAGCTGAGCACAGAATTCTAGAAATGGAATCCTGTGCTTGACAACGGACATTCTAACGGCTATAAGAAACAGACTTAAAAAAAAAACACGTAGCTTTTCAGCCTTACAAGAACCAAGCGAAACAACACAAGTATTAGGCGTTTAAGCCAACTTTAAAATAGCAAACAAAACGACAAGACTTTAAGTGTTTCAATCACTCATTAACTAAAGAATTAAAACGACATCGTTCCTTAGCTCCTTTCTTCCTTCAACAAGCTGTTGATTTGCTCCCAATTCCTTTTTTTCTTTTTTACCAGTTGGAATCACTGAATTCTCAACACACCTTCTTGATTCTAGATGTAAGCTCACAATTTGTTCCTTAGAAACTCAAATTGATTTGTGCTCAACCCTATAGTAAACATATCAGCTAGTTGCTCCTTTGTGGGACAATATTTCAACTCTATTTCACCTTCCTTCACTACATCTCTCAGAGCATGGTATTTCACTCTGATGTGTTTTGTTCAACCATGTTGCACTGGATTTTTGGCGATGACATAGTAGATTGATTGTCTATATGCAATAAAGTTCCCCTGTTCCATGAAAAACCCAATTCAACTAAAATCTTCCTCAACCAAAGTGCTTGGTTTGCAACTGAAGCAATAGCAATGTACTCTGCTACTGCAGATGACTGAGCCACTACTTTCTGCTCTTTGAACTCCAAGAAAACACTCTACTCCCAAGGGAAAAACAATAACCACTTGTGCTTTTAGAGTCATCTAGAAAGCCAACCCAGTCACTATCAATAAATCCTTGAAGCTCACCATTTTCAACTTTCAAGTACTTAACACCACAATCAGCAGTGCCTTTGACATACCTTAGAATTCATTTGGCTACAATAAAGTGTATAGTTGTTGGAGCTTGCATGTACTTGGACAGAAAGCTTGTTGCATATATTAAATCAGGTCTGGTTGCAGCAAGATATAATAAGGAGCCAATAATGCTTCTGTACAGTTTCTCATTAACCTCTAATGACCCATCTTGTCTACAAACTTGCTTCCAGTGGCTAATGGGGTTCTGACAGCTTTATAGTGACTTATGTGAAACTTTTTCAACAGATCATGAGCATACTTTGATTGATGAATGATTATTTGACTGGAGTATTGAATAAATTCCATTCCAAGGAAATAAGGCATCAGTCCTAAATCAGTCATTTCAAAGTCTTATAGCATCGTGAGTTAAATTCAGCTAAGCTTTCATTTTTTGGATCAATAACAAGAAAATCATCAACATATAATGCCACTATAAACTTAAGTGTATCATTGACCTTCTTTATACAGAGAGTTACTTCAGTTGTACTTTTGATGAATCCTTAGTTTAATAGGTGATCATCCATCCTTTCATACCAAGCCTTTGGTGCCTGTTTGAGACCGTATAGAGCCTTCACCAACTTATAGACCTTGCTTTCAGAACCTTTCTCAACATATCCATGTGGTTGTTCTATATAAATATCTTCTTTCAATTAACCATTCAAGAAGGCAAATTTTATGTCAAAATGACAGATAAGTGACCCTTCTTTTACAGACAAGACTGCCAGAAACCTGATGGTGTCATATCTGGTTACAGGTGCATATGTCTCCAAGTAGTCTACACCATAAACCCGTGCAAAGCCTTTAACTTCAAGTCTGGCTTTGTTATTTGTTGACAGATCCATCTGGATTTAATTTGGTTCTGAAAACCCACTTAACACCTATGACATTGTTATTTTTAGGCTTGTCTACCAATAACCAAGTCTTATTCTTATTAATCATCATCATTTCATCTTCCATTGCTTGTTTCCAATGCTTATCAAAAATAGCTTCAGCATGGGAACTAGGTTCAGTGATTGTCAAACGACACCTAGCATATGTGTCTTCCAAGCTCCTAGTTCTTGTCACAAGGATCTCATTTACATTTTCATTTGAAATTAAGTCAACTTCATCTTTTGACAACAAATTAGCAATAACCACAGAATTTTTTGTGCCTTCAACAAACTTAGATTCCCAATTCCACATCCTTTTCTCATCAAACACCACATCTCCACTTATAAAGAACTTCATATTTTTGACATCTAGAAGTCTATATTGCTTTGATACTTCACAATATCCAAGGTGGATAGCTAAAAGAGACTTACTATCCAACTTGGTCCTCTTTGCATCTGGACTCTCAGCAAAGCAAATGCATCCAAAAACTTTCAGATGTTTGACTGAAGGTTTTATATCATACCAGGCTTCAAAAGATGTTTTGCCCACCAAGGCTCTAGTAGGTGTCAAATTAAATAGGTAGTTAGCATTGTTAATTGCTTCTGCCCATAATGACTTAAGCAAACTTTTTTTTTCAAATAGTAAGCACCTAGCCATTTCCATCAAAGTCCTGTTCTTCCTTTCTAACACACCATTTTGTTAGGACTTGTATGAAATAGTTAGTTGATGCACAATGCCAAACTTGATTAAATAGTCTTCAAACTCCTTACCAATGTACTTAGTCCTATTATCAGTCGAGCTTTTTTGCAATCAAGCACATCTGATTTTCAACTAAGGCTTTGAACTTAGTGAACACATTTAAAGCATCAGATTTCATTTTCATGAAATATACCCAACAAAACCTTGAATAATCATCAATAAAAAGTATATAGCACTTACTTCCATTCAAGGATGGAGTTTACATAAAACCTCCAAGATCTATATGCAATAGTTGTAGTTTACTTGTTGCATTCCAAGTTTTGGTTTTTAGAAATGAAACTCTTCTCTACTTCCCATACTGACACAACTCACAAGCCTTTTTTAAGCTTGCCATGAAGGGCAACCCATCAACCAAGTTATCAGTGGCCATTAACTTAAGTGAACCATAATTCACATGACCAAGCCTCTTATGCCATAATTCTGTGTCAGTCAGAGTGCAACTATAAACAATGTTCTTAATTTTCATCTAGTTTAATGGGAAACATTTGTTTCTCATTCCTACTGTGAAGAGTTCTATTCCAGCTAAATCCTTCACTGTGCAAGTCTTGTCTTTGAGGTTTAATTCAAAGCCTTCATCCACAAGTTGACCTACACTTAGTGAGTTTTGACTTACATCTAGAGCATAATAGACATTTGCAACTGATTTAATTCCACCAGGTATCTGCAGTCCCATTGTACCAATTTTAAAGATTAATAGCACATCACCATTTCCTATTTCCATTTGAGTTCTAAAACTCTCATTCAAACTAATAAAATTTTCCTTGCAACCAGTCAAGTGGTTTGAATAGCCATTATCCAGCAAATAGATGTCATTATTCTTTTCACTATCTAACTTCTTAGCCATAAACAAAACTTCATTTTCTGCTTGAAGCCCCTCAACCACAATTATTTTCTCATCAGCATTCTTACCCTTGCTTTTGCATATTGTTTTCTACATTTCCTTACTAGTGACACTTCTTACACTTAACATTTGGTATAAACCAGTAATACTTCTTTATATGATTTGTCTTTTTACAATGAGAACATGGTGGAAATGATTTCTTATGATCCCCATGTCTCTTTTCATCAATTTTCTTCCCTTTATCTTTCTTGTCAAGATTAATCCTCCTAGAATTACTGCTACCATCCTTTAAACTTTTGTTTTTGGCAACAAGAGCACTTTTAGTACGACTTTTTTGCCTAAAAGCTCTCCTCTACTCTAACCCTTCTAGTGCATTGACTAACTCCTTCACAGTCACTTGGCCAAGATCCCTTGAGTCTTCTAAAGAAGATATTTTAGACTCATATCTTTCAGGTAATCTAACCAACATTTTACTAACAAGCCTTTCCTCAAACATCTCTTTACCTAGCAGCCTAAGTTGGTTTACTATACCCATCATCTTACCAAAAAACTCTCTGATAGACTCACTATCATCCATGGTTAACATCTCAAATTGCCTGGTTAAATTGAATGCTTGGATTTTTCCAGTTTTGTCACTACCTAGAAATTCTTACTTTAAATGATCCCAAACTTCTTTTGAATTATCTAAATGCATTATCTTAGCAAAAATATCATCAGATACTGCAAGATTGTAAGTAGGATAAGGCTTTATAACTCTTTTCCTTATCTTCTTCAAATCATCTTGTTTGAGCCAGTGTTGGATTGGTGTGCCTTTGCACTGGTTCTGTCCTAGTCTCCACCACCTCTTAAAGATTGAAGGCCTTGAGGTAAGACTGCATCTTCACTCACCAAAGCACGTAATTTTCTCTAATAAAAACTAGAGAAGTAGAGATACTAAACCTAGCTGTAGCCATGAACCACAAGACAAAGAGTAAAATCTGGGAATTGAAAGTGGGTAAAGACCAAATAAAGAAAAATCCCTTAAGGTCAATTTAAAGCTCTGTTACCATGAAGAAATTCTTGATAAATTAGGGATGGTATTGAAGCAGAAAAAGCTAAAAAAAAAAAGAAGAACCAGCGGAGCTAAGAAAAACTTTGGGAAGAAACAGATTGGGTGAAAAAAACCACCCTCACTCATTTTCATATTAGTATTTATATGACAGTAACAAACATAGCCTTGTAAACCGGCATTGGAGAATGAAAAATGATTAGGAAAAATAGCTGTGCACATGATTCCAGACATGGGATTCTGTGCTTTACAACGGACATTTTAATGGCAACAAGAAACAAACTAAAAAAAAACACATGGCTTTTCAACCTTACAGAAACCAAGCAAAATGACACAAGTATTAGGCATTTAAGCCAACTTAAAAATAACAAACAAAAAGACAAGACTTTAAGTGTTTCAATCACTCATTAACTAAAGAATTAAAACAACATTGTGCCTTAACTCCTTCCTTCCTTCAACAAGCTGTTGATTCACACCCAATTCTTCTTCTTTTTCTTTATTAGTTGGAATCACCGAATTCTCAACACAGAGAGAGAGAGAGAAACATTACTACATGTTAGATCAAATTATTTGTCTTTATGTAGTATTGTAATAAGTTCTTATTCGTCGTTTTCCCTTTGCTAGATGGAATAAGAGTAGATGTTGACTTAAAAGAAAAAAATAATGAAGATTTTGTTTTCATAGCTTATACTTGAATATTATTACGTTCCATTAAAATGTTTTAATTCAACTCATGATTGTGGAGTGATTTGCAGTAAGTTCCAATTGGGCAAAAGGAAGTAAAAGTATCATTTTTGGCATTTTAAAACAACTTCTTCCAAAGAATATTCAATCTCTTAACTTTTTTGCATATTTTATTCAAGGACCGCTTCCCGTTCTACCACTTTCATTACTCTAGTTCAGCGCATCAAAGAATCAATTAGTTGGAGAATTCCCTTCCTCAATATGGAATTTGAGCTCCCTTCAATATCTCGACTTGTCTAAGAATAATTTGGGTGGAATTATTCCAGAGCATCTTGGAAATTTAACCTCTTCTCTTGTACAGATGAATCTATATATGAATAACTTTAATGGTAAAACACCGGGAATTTTATTTCCTAAAAATTGTTCAGTGAGAAGTTTTCGCATCAACAGTAACCAGCTTGAAGGGCCAATACCACAATCCTTGGTTAATTGTAAGGATTTGGAACTTCTAGATTTGGGGAACAATAACTTAAAAGACACTTTTCCTTATTGGTTAGGGATATTGAATCTACAAATTCTTGTCTTGCGATCCAATGGATTCCATGGTCACATTGTCAATTCTGAAGTTGCATCTTCATTCTCTCATTTGAAGATTTGAAAATCTGGAAATATGAAGAACAAGAATGAAAGAGAGCCAAAGAGAATAATCGGATGAGAGGAAAGAGAAAAAATATTGGGTCAGCACAAAAACAGTGTGCATAGCCACTTTCATATATTCAGTAACCAACTTTTTATACATGATGGAGGAAAGAGACAAAAATAAAAAAAAGAGAAATAGCTGGTTAAACAACCACTAGCCATTCCAACCTTCTAGATGCTACGAGAATAGTGAGATATTTCTTACCACTAGTCATCTCTCAACCACTCAAACGATGTAGTTTTGAAGGAATACAATAAACTGAGGCCATGTGGGAAAAGTAAATATTTACAGCAGATGGACAAAGTGAAATAAAAGTCAAATAAGACAAAGACACCAAAAGATATAGATAAAGAAATAAAATGGCAGCCAGAGTCTTCTTCTTCTACTTGAACTTATCATGTTCATCACCTCTGTGGCTGCAAAATAAAGCACCAGATTTCAACACAACTCCTTGGTGTTGATTTTACAGATTCCCAATAAAGCTCTCAATATAAGAAACTTGTCTTTGTTCAGACACTTAGTAAAAACATCAGCTACCTATTCATTTGTTCCACAGTGAATAACAACAATCTCCTGATCTTTTACTGCTTCTCTGATAAAGTAAAATTTCACCTTAATGTGTTTTGTCCTTCCATGATGAACGAGATTTTTAGCAATGGAAATAGCTGATTTGTTGTCAATCATTAGTGGAGTTCCTGTCTTCTGTTCAAATCCCAAATCTCCCAAAATCTTTCTGATCCATATAGCTTGGTTTGCAGCAGCTGCAGCTGAGATGTACTCTGCTTCAGTTGAAGATTGAGCCACCACCTCCTGTTTCTTAACGTTCCATGAGAAGATTGCAGTGCCAAAAGAAAAACAGTAGCCTTTAATACTCCTTGAATCATTTAAGCTTTTAGCCCAATCACTATCATAATAGCCGATTAAATTTCCACTATCCTTCTTTTCAAACTTTAGACCATAATTGATTGTTCATTTAATGTATCTTAGGACTCTCTTAGCAGCAGAAAAATGAATCTGGGATGGTTTTTGCATCAACCTGGACAGTAAGCTAGCTGGATACATCAAATCAGGTCTTGAAGCAGTTAAATGCTATAAACT
This sequence comes from Theobroma grandiflorum, assembly GCA_036013995.1. NCBI lineage: Eukaryota > Viridiplantae > Streptophyta > Magnoliopsida > Malvales > Malvaceae > Theobroma > Theobroma grandiflorum. The sequence goes on along the minus strand of CP142133.1, from coordinate 25,008,328 downwards.
ACCAATAATACTTCTGTAGTTAGAAGTTGCAGTCTCAAGAGCTCCATCATCCTTACTTAATTTGCAATTAGCAGCAAGATGTGTCTCTACTGCCTTACTGTTCTCCATATGAAACCTTTTTAACAACTCAGTAGCATATTTGCCTTGATACATACAAATAAACTCTGAGTGTTGTATGAACTGCATACCTAGAAAATAATGCATTTCACCTAAATCTGTCATTTCAAATTCTGCCATCAGCTTACTCTTGCATTCTGTCACAATAATATCTTCCAAACCAGTTATCAAAAGATCGTCAACATATAAAGAGATTATAACCACATGTGTCTCAGCTGACTTGTACACATACAAGGTAGGTTCATTTGGACTTCTAACAAAGCCTTCTGTAATAAGAAATGCATCAATTCGATCATACCAAGCTCTTGGAGCCTATTTCAAACCATACAATGCTTTAACAAGTTTACATACCTTTCCTTCAGTACCTGGTTTGATGAAACCTTCAAGCTGCTGGATGCAGATATCCTCAGACAGATAGCTATTCAAAAAAGCTGATTTAACATCCAAATGAAAGATTTTCCATCCTTCTTGAGCAGTTAAGGCAAATAGCAGTCTTATGGTATCAAGTCTTGCTACTGGAGCAAAAGTCTCACAGTAGTCAATACCATAAATTTGTGAGTACCCTTTCACTACTAGTTTGGCTTTAAACTTGTTGACAGTACCACCTGCATTGAGCTTGGTTTTGGAGATCCACTTGACACCTATGATGTGTTGATCGGCTAGCTTATCCACCAATATCCAAGTGCCATTTTTTTCTATCATCTGCATTTCCTGCTCCATAGCTTTTAGCCATCTAGTATCTTTTGCTGCTTCATAATAACAAGTAGGTTCTACAACTACCATATTGCATCTTGCATATATGTCCTGCAAAGATCTAGTACCCTTGACTGCCAGATGTTCTGCTTCTATATCCTCATCACTATCAGTCTCACACTGCCCATCCTCGGATGTTTGACCAGAACTACCAAAACTCTCAACAACCAGCTTATCCCAGTTCCACCATGACTGTTCATCAAACCTTATGTCTCTACTAACAAAAATCTATTTTGTCTCAATATTATAGAGCTTATAGCCTTTAGTAATGTCACTATAGCCTATAAATATTGCCAAAATGCTTTTCTCATCAAGCTTAGTTCGTCTATTATCTGGTATTTTAGCATAACAAACACTGCCAAATACTTTAATATGCAGAACACTTGGTTTATAGCCAAACCAGGCCTCATATGTTGTCTTGTTCTCCAGCACTCTTGTCTGTGATCTGTTTAGCAAATAATTTGCAGTACTTGCAGCTTCAGCCCAAAAGGATTTTGGTAATTTTTTCTAGTAGAGTAAGCACCTTGCCATTTCCATAATAGTTCTGTTCTTCCTTTTAGCTACCCCATTCTGCTGAGGACTATAAGGTACAGTCAACTGATGTATTACTCCAACTTGAGATAGGAAATTTTCAAACTCAAAGGTAGTGAATTCTTTTCCATTATCACTCCTTAGTATTTTAATGGACTTAGAAACTTGATTCTCAACCTGCTTCTTGAACTTCACGAAACAAGGCAAAGCTTCTGACTTAAATTTCAAAAACAAAATCCAACTGTACCTGATAACATCATCAATGAACAAAAAAAATATCTACTTCCTCATAATGAAGGAATCTTCATAGGTCCTCCCAAATCAGTGTGAATCAGCTGCAATTTCTCTGTTGCTTTCCGTTTCCTTTCCTTTGGAAATGAAAGCCTACTTTGCTTCCCATATTGACATATTCCACACACTGTTACAGGTTTGGTTATCCTTGGTAGGCCCGCTACTAACTTCTGTGATGACATCTTCTGCAATGAATTATAATTAATGTGCCCTAACCTCCTGTGCCATAACTCATAATCAACAATTAAACTGACAAAAGCTTTGTGTTCAGTATGCTTCCAATCAATTGGATTGCATCTGTTTTTCATTTCCACTATCAACACTTCATCTCCTTTAGGATAAAAAATAGTACAAAATCTATCTTTAAAAACAAAGCATAATGGTTATCAGCAAGTTGACCAACACTTAAGAGGTTTTGATTAGCATCTGGAACCAAATAAACATTAGTTATATACTTATAACCTGAGTCAGTTAGTCTCCACAGCTACAGTTCTTGTACCAACTATCTCCAAAAATACCTCATTACTAATCTCAACCTTACCCTTAAAGCTTCTATCTAAAGTTATAAATTGGCTCTCATCACCCGTCATGTGATTCAAGCAGCCACTATCAATCAACCAGACTTTTTTTCTAGCTGATTCATCAACCATCTTTGCCATAAACAACACTTCATCAGACTCTTCCACATGTTCAGCTACTGCAGCCTTCTCCTTTGAGCTTGAACCCTTGTTCTTACATACTCTCTCCACATGACCAAGTTGGTTACAGGCTCTACACTTAACATTAGGCCTGTACCAACAACACTTGGCTAAGTGAGTAGTCTTTTTGCAGTGTGTGCAAGGTTGGTATTTCTGTTTCTGTTTTCCAGGTTTACTGTCAAAATTTTTCTTCTCTTTATCCTTCTTATCTGACTCACTTTTCTTAGAACTGCTATTACCTAGCTTAAGATTTCTAGTCCTAGCCACCAAAGCACTATCAGTATAGTCTTCTTCTCTAAAAGCCTTTCTCTATTCTTGAGCTTCTAGAGCATTGATGAGCTAACTTAAAGTAAGTCTAGCAATATCTCTTGACTCTTTTATGGAAGAAATCTTGCTATCAAAACCTCTCTGGTAAACTGACTAATACCTTGTTAACAATACGTTTTTCAGTTAACTCTTCCCCTAAAAGTCTAAGTTGATTTACTAGCTTCATGAGTTTTTAAGAAAACTCTTAAACAGTCTATTTTTCTTTCATCCTCAACATCTCAAATTTCCTTTGAAGATTCAAAGTTTGCATTTGCCTTGTTCTCTCACTACCCTGAAACTCATTTCTCAACAAATCTCACACCTCCTTAGGACTATCAGTATGCATAATCCTAGCAAACACAGTTTCTGAAACAGCTGAGTGTAAGGAAGACAGTGCTTTATACCTTTTGGCAACTTCTTCAGAGTGTTGCTTGATCTGAGCAATAGTTGGGTTCTCATGCCTCATTGTTGGTGGTTCTCCTCATGTTTCAATCACATCCTACAGATCAAAGGCTTTAAGGTATGCCCTCATTTTGACTGCCCAGTACTGATAGTTCTCCCCTGAGAATGGTGGAGGAGTTGGTGTGTTGAAACCAGCTGATGCCATGAAGAAATGGTAAAAGGGTACACAATAATTACGTAAGAAAGTTTACAAAAAAAAAATGAATCAGTCTCTTAAGATCCTTAGGATTGCTCTAATACCATTTTGAAGATTTGAAAATCTGGAAATATGAAGAACAGGGATGAAAGAGAGCCAAAGAAAATAATCAAATGAGAGGAAAGAGAAAAAATACTGGGTCAGCACAAAAACAGTGTGCACAGCCACTTTCATATATTTAGTTGTAGACACCTAAAATAATAAATAAATAAATAAATAAAAACTAAATAAAAAATCATAAAAAAAAGGAAAAAGTAAGCAATCATCATCCCTGCAAAGTCACCGGATTTTGGGGGATTACCCAAATCCGGTGACTGACCCCTCACTTTTGGATTGTCAAAAATTTGGACAATCCGATTGTTAAAAAGGGAGAGGGCATTCGGGCAAAGGGAGCAAAATTTCAGATTCAAAAAAGTCACAAAAAAATCAAACCAAAAAACAACCCAAAAATCAACAAGAAAATCCCTAGATCTAGCAACCGACTATCCTAGCCACAAAAAAAAAAAAACAAGCAAAAAAAAAAACACAACACAAAAAAAGAGAAAGGGGAGGGAGGGTTGCCGGATCTGCCGATCGGCAGCCAAGAGAGAAAAGAGAGAGGGGTGGCTGGCGACTGAAGGAGAGAGGGCAAGGGAGAGGTCTCGACTCCCGGTGGAAGAGAAGACCGGAAGCCCAGATCTGGTCGACGGCAAGGCGCGGCACCGGTGGAGGGGGTTGCGGTTTAGAAAGAAGGTAAAGAAATCCACCCTAGAGAGAGAAGGGAGAGGGAAAAAATAAAAGAAGAAGAAAAAAAAGGGGCTTTTATATTGCACTAAGAGACTCAAAATGACGCCGTTTTAAGGGAGTGAGGAAGCTGAAGCGTTTTGGGCAAAACAACGTCATTTTGAGGAGTATTCACCAGTACCAAAACGGTGCGTTTTGGACCTCCCCACTGCGAGCCTGCTGAGCGGACCGTCTGAGGCAACGTCGAGCCTTTCGTGGGCCTGTGAGACTGGGCTGATCTTAGCCTAGTAAGGTATAGTTCATTCTTTTTTAATTTGGGCTTGTGTTGGGCCTAGTTGTTTGTTTAATTAAAATGCAATTTTGTTTTAAATTTGAGTATTATAAGAATAGGTTATATATATCTATTTAACCATTAAAAAGTAAAATAAAAAAAAAATAAATAAATAAAAATAATAATAATGAAATAAAAAAATATAAAAATATAAAAAAAAAGATAAAAAGGGGAAATAAATGAATGTAAAAATAACTATAATAAATAAATAAATAAATAATATATAAATAATAATTATTTTGAGTACCGATGATAGAATTCAACCTAAAAAAGGGTAAAGAGTTACCTCTTTCGGGCAGATTTTCTAGGTGAGGAATATGAGAGGGATTTTCACCGAAGTGTCGGGATAAATCCGAACTCTATACTCTAATATTCGTTACTCAAATAGTCATTAAAAAAAATATATACATAAAAGAAAATATAATAATAGAATAATAATAATAAATTTCTATAATGTTAAATTTAAGCTTAAATTAATATAATTAGTTAAATACTATCAAATAAAGTTAATTTAATCATTAAAAATTTCAATTGTTTGTTTGGTTAACTATGTTACTAATCAATAATGTTAATTAAAAAAAAATATTTAAATAGAAAAAATAAAAAAATATAGAAAAACAAAAAAATAAAAAAATAAATGAACAAAAAAATAATAAATAAAAAAATTCAAAAAAAGTAACAAATGATAATAAACACAAATAATGTGCAAATCATTAAGCACATAATTGAATAAATTACGAACCATCTAAGTCAATAAACGCGTGCATGTAGACATCATAATTCTGTCATGTCATAGCATGCCACATTTATCTTGTAAATGAGGCAGGAATTCCGATGATGGGATTTCTCCGAGGAACTTGTAGAGATGAGTTCTTTCAGGGATATCTGTAGGTGAGGAAAACGTCGAGACTTCACCAAAGCGTTGGGATGGTCTTCAAATGATTTTCCAATAAAAGATTACTGACCCCATCATTTAAAATAAATAAATCATGACATCATTTTATGTTTGCATCATGTGCATACATAAAACCAAATAAAAGACCAATTCAATAAAACTTAGTTAATAAGCAAAGATTAAGGAAATATAACAATAAAATCAAAATCAGGCCGTAATAGAATGACTTAAGATTAAATGGTATTGTTCATGGAACGGGCGTCACGAAGGTGTTAATCCTTCTCCGTGCGTAACCGCACTCTCGAACCCATCTTTGAACAACGTAGACCAGTTTTTTGTTCTTTCGATGGACCTAAAATTAATTTAGGACTTCATCGATTAGAACCGAGTCAATAAGTGACCAATCGCACCTATAAAAGACGATTGGTGGCGACTCCTAAGTTTCTTTTATTTTTGCTCGCGTCTGGCGGGCAGGTTCCCAGACCCGCTCATTGCGACATTAGTAACCAACTTTTTATACATGATGGAGGAAAGAGACAAAAATAAAAAAAGAGAGCCAGCTGGTTGAACAACCACTAGCCATTCCAACCTTCTAGATGCTACGAGAATGGTGAGATATTTCTTGCCACTAGTAATTTCTCAACCACTCAAACGATGTAGTTTTAGAGGAATATAATAAACTGAGGCCATGTGGGAAAAGTAAATATTTACAGCAGATGGACAAAGTGAAATAAAAGTCAAATAAGACAAAGACACCAAAAGATATAGATAAAGAAATAAAATGACAGTAAGAGTCTTCTTCTTCTATTTGAACTTATTGTGTTCATCACCTCTGTGGCTGCAAAATAAAACACTAGATTTCAACATCGATCTATCTCACAATGACTTCAGCGGCTGCTTGCCACCAAAATTTTTTGAAAGTTTGAATGCTATGAGCAATGGGTATGAAAAGACATGTGAAGTGCAGTATATGAGATATATCTCTAGCTTTGGTGTGTACTATGATAAATCTTTATCTATAACAACAAAAGGGTTGGAGATGACACTCCTGAGAATCTTAACGGCTTTGACGATTATTGATTTTTCAAATAATTGATTCAATGGACATATTCCTAAAATAATTGGAAAACTTCAATCACTTAAAGTCCTCAACCTCTCTCACAATAGCTTAACAGGTCATATCCCATCATCCTTAGGTAATTTGTCTAAGCTTGAATCATTAGAGCTCTCGTCCAACAAGCTTGAAGGAAGAATTCCAGCACAGTTACAAAGTCTCGAATTCCTAGAAGTTTTAAACTTTTCTTGGAATAAAATCATGGGACCTATTCCTCAAGGCAATCAGTTTAATACTTTTACAAATGATTCCTACATTGGGAACTTTTGGTTTATGTGGATTCCCATTATCAAAAAGCTGTGGTAATGATCAGGATTAGGAACCACCTCCAACTATATTTGATTTTGAGGATGATACAGCAAAAGAATTGAATTGGAAATTTTCTGTATTGATGGGGTATGGATGTGGGATAGTTCTCGGATTGAGCTTAGGATTCATCATGTTCACAACTGGAGAACCGTGGTGGTTCATTAAGATGGTCGAGAGAGTTCAGCAAAAATATGTTAGAAGGATATAACGCTCTTAGGTAAGTTTACTTCAAAAATTAAAACAGTATTTAATTTACATTGCGTTTTTTCTTTTTTACAAGTTGTAAGGTAGCTCTGACAAGTTTTAACAAATGTTCCCAGGTTGGATGTGCTCCAATTAAGGACAATACTCCCAAGGGAAGCCAATTCATCACTGAGACATTGGCAAAAATAGGATTTTGACAGAAAGGAGATTCCTCAAGCCTTGTGTGGTATGGGTTCTATCAGTCTATATATTGTGGTGAACTTTCAGCTTTTGTTCGACCCTTAAGATGGCTTCCATTCTTTTTTCAGTTTATTAGATTGTTAGTCAATAATTTCAGATGCATTAGTCTTATCCTATTTGTTTGATAGATAATTTTCATGTGATTTTGTTGAGATTATGGTATGCATTTTCGACATGACATATATCTTTAACTATCCTATATATGACTCCATGCGTTCTCAAACTGGTTGCTTTGTTTATAACCATATGCAACTTTTCTTAAGCACGTTATATCTTCAATGTTAATGCTTTAAGTCTCTTGATGCTCACTGTAGAAAAAAATGTTTTGATAGTTAAGGAGCACTGTTGTCCTTCAAATGGAATGAATTAATTTCTCAAATTGTTTTAGCATTCCTTTTCTTTCCAGAAAACAATCTTTTGCAGTCAAATTTCCCACATATTTCGCAGAAAAAAATTCTTAATTAAAGCCTTGGAATCGATTAAGAAGCTATTTCATATTTCCTAGGTTTTTCTAAAGTATAAAAACCCTGGCAGTCGTCTGAGGAGGAGCTGGAGAAGTGCTTAGCAAGAATCACTTGAACCAAAAATTATTTGACAATTGAAACAATTATTCCCCGCAAGTTTTAGTTGAGCCAAACAGAGTATTGTGAAAACCTTAGGTGCTCTGCAGAATCCATACGAAACATGGATCAGCACCCAAATCACCCCAATATAAATCATTATGAGATTCCAAAAGAGTAATTCTTTTTGCCTTCAAGTTGGGTAAAAGGCTCCCCCAATATTTAAATATCGTAAACACTGAAATTTACGTGATTCCTTTATCTACGACGGAGATGAAAAATACTTTAACTGTGTGATGGACGACAAAATTATCTATTGCACTCACCATTTTAATTTCTTTCTTACCACCCTAATCTTTAAAATTGGCCAAAAGATGCTTCATCCATGTTGGAAATTGGCCAAGAGGAGGAAAAAAATATGAGATTCTAAAATTGTTTAAGTATTAGTTCTTTAATTTCTTTCTGAAATTTATTAGTTCTTTAATTAACAATGCTTATGATCAATATTTCAAAAGTTATATCGTAATACTTTTACCTTCATTAATTCTCTCGACAATTTTAAAATTTACACAAGAGTTGCTTATGAAATCGATTGAGTTAAACATGATTACTGATTTAAAAAAATCTATATGAATTAGAATAAATTATGAGTTCAATTTAAATTTGACATAATTACGATATGTTTAACATTATAGTCAAATATTTATCTTTTAATATTATTTCATAAAATGGAAAATAACTGTTACATGAAAAAGGCAGCCAATTGGAATATTGTCCGTATTTTTCTTCTTTTTTCCATCATCAATTTGATGAAATGTGCAAAGGGGGCCTCAAGAGATTAGTTTCAACTTGTATTAATATAGAATTTGAAAAAAAGAAAAACTAATAATAAAGAAATAAAAAAATCAAAAGAATGCACGAAACTTAATTAAAAGGTGGAACACTCATCATAACTCAGTGCAAATCTTGTTGAATTTGTTGACACCAAAATCTAATTAAATTCTTGCCTATAGAGGTCACTTGCATTAATTATATTTAAAGGTGGTAATGTTATGGACTCACATTTTCAATCAAAAAATATATTTATTAATGAGAGAAAAATTTATCTTTATAAATTTAAGATTCATCTCATCTCTTACTAGTGTGGTATTTGTGATATTAGAATTAATTTAAACGACATTGATACTACTCCAGTATAGAAATTAAGTTTTCATTACATAAATATAAGAATTAATTCATGCCATTAAGGTTACATTTGGTTGATGGTTTTGCTTTTCACTTTTTATTTTTTTTGTCATTTTCTATTAGTTCTGTTTTTCACTATTTTATTATGTTTTATAAAAAATAAAATGTAAAAGTATCAATCAAATTATTTTAATTAACATGTCAAAAGTGATCTAAAGGACTTGCTTCACGCCTTTATTCTTGGATGCGGTTATTTGTACTTTTTTTATTGCTCAATCAAGATAATTTCATTTCATTAAACATTAACCATGGGTACAATCTTGCTGATGCACCGAGTTGTTGCTTGCTTCTCTGACTTATTTCTAAGCCATGAATGGATTTTCAATGGAGGTGCTCCTCTGTTGTGAGTTTGTTAGTGGAAAGCTTTTCTTTCCTTTGGTTTCAGGCCTCTTTTTGAAAATGGTTTTGATGTTAAGCTGTAGATGTTTTCAGCTCTTTTTTGGATAGGTTAAGTTGCTAGTTTAGGTAGAGAGCTCTCTCTGTTGTCTTTATGACCAATGTGGCTAGGAATTGTCTTCAATCTTGTGAAGCAACTCTTCTTTTGTAATTGTATGTATTATCTTCTTCACACAAGCCTAGTACCAGTAGAAGTCTCTAACCATTGTTGAAGATTTTGGATGGCATGGAGGCTTAATGTGTCATAAAATCACTTTTCAAAAAAAAAAAAAAAGCCACAAGTACAATCTTGGAAAGGCCAAGGATGATCAAGCAAATGATCGCAAGCACAGCAATCCAATAAGGAGCCACCAAGAGGCAGAAGTAAATACACCAAAGGCAGCCGGGAACTAAACACAACCCTCCCTACTGCCATAAAAACATAAAAAAAGGGCATAAAGCCGTAAGTTCACCCCATCCTCTTTGCTCGCCTGTGCACCCGCGTATCGTAAGCAGAACATGGTCGTAGCAAACAACTCATATAATACCAAACCCAAGATATCCACTAATCACCCGACACAATAACATGTCAAAAGCAGAGGGTAGATTCAAAATCTAGCTCAAGGGAAAGCTCAAACATAACATATAACCAATCACCGCCAAGTAGGGGCGGACTTAGGAATTTTTTGAGTGGTGTCATTAGGATGATATTTAGAAATTTTTTTCTTTGATCTAAGATCTATTGGAAGAGTACTTAAATCGAATTCAACACGATTTTGCTCAGATGAATATTATTGAGTATCATCGTTAGTAGAATTTTGTTGTTACCCGAGATCTGAGTCTTATGAGACAATTTTTTTCTTTTACTTATTTATCTAAAATTATAAAACTTGTTAAAAATTAGTACTCATTAGCATAAATTAAAATGTTATAATTAAATAAAATATGATCTTATATAACAAATTATCAAGTTCAGTAACTAATAATATGACAATTTTCTATTCATTGCTCAAAACTAAATATAAGCATCCATAAACTATATAAAGTTAAATACAAAATTCAAATAATCAAATAATATATCAACAAAATAAATCAAAAAAGAAAGACTCATAATTTGAAGATATTATTTGACATGCAATACTATTTTCTAGTAGCTAGATTATAATTATTAACTCAAATTATCAAATTAATTAAAAAATATTTGGATATGAAGTATTTAAAAATTTAATTTTGATTAAAAATTACTTACAATTGAAGCCTAGATGAGTTGTTTTGAGAAAGTGAAAAACACAAAAAGACCAAGAAGGGGAAGGACTTGAATTTTTAGATAGAGAGATTAGTTTAAGTTTTAACTTTTTCAATAAAATCTTAAATTATATAAAAAGATTTTTGTCTTTTCTTCTAGTATTTAAATATTAATACACAAATTACTTTTTAATAAATCACTTTTATTCGGAGTGTTTGACCCCACTCCTTATAAAATTACAAAACAATAACGGGTTCATTAGTATATTAACTACCTTAAACCCAAAATAAATGATATAAAAATTAAAACATTTTAGGAAGTGAGTGGTGCCATGTGACACCACTCCTTCCAACGTGGGTCCACCCATGCCGCCAAGCATAAAACATCTCTCCCCTATCAACTCTGAATTAGGCCAAAGCAATATCCACCATTGAATTGGCCTCTCAAAATATGTTATCAAAGATGATGTTCCCAATACTATGGCACAAATAGTCTATCTACTTAAAAACTTTCCACAAATGCCATGGCATTATGTTAATATCCTTAAGCCATGTTACTGCAACTTTCAAATTTGACTCAACAATAAGGCGAGAAGATCCCACCCAATTTGTAGATGAGAACAGCTTAATAGTGTATTATAGAGCCATTACCTCTACATAGTTTGAGTCATGGATGCCCAATGGACCATGGAACACCCCTTAACATGTTCTTCACAATCCCTAAATATCCTGCACAACTTGTTGGGTCCAGTTCACTACGTGCAGAATCGTCAACATCAAAATTTATTTTCGATCATTACCCAATGGGTATTTTACCACGCCAACTCTAGGCTGGACGCGCAGTTCAGAAGATTTAACTCTCCATGGCTCAGCCCACCATCCATTTTCCTCCATACAATCATCCCCTTGATTGCCTTTACTCAAAGCATTGCTCTCATTTTAATGAGAAACACAATTTCATCACCATCCCACTTTTTTCCATTTAAAATTGAGTCATTCCTTGTTAGCCATAAAGAGCAAAAAATTTCTCCACGGATAACCATCCATCTAGGCATTCTAAAGGCTAACAAAGGAAGGGTTCTTATCACGTTTTCCAAGGCAACCGGGGTTGTTGATGCTAATAAGGTAGAACTTTTGGCCACTAAGGAAGCATTTTTTATCTTTATCGCTTCAGAATGGGCTATTTCTCATGATCTTGATAATTCTATTTTATAGAATTATTTTAGTCCAACTTTGTTATTAAATATTAGCTAAGTCCTCGATTTTCAATTATAATTTACTTATTTTTAGTGGTTTTTATAATTAGTTTATTTTTAAATGAGTTATTTTAATTTTATGTTATTTCTATTAATTTGGTTAATATTTATTAGTTTTTATATTTTTCATAGGAATTAAAGAAATTGAGCTTAATTTTGAAAAGTAAGGTTTTAAAAGACTCAAAAGTTTGCTTGTATATACTTCAGTTTTTTGACCACAACTCAGGCTACAGAACTCCAAATTAGACCATTGGAAAGCTAAGAGACAGAGCTACAACTTTCATGAGGATCACTTTATCCAGTTCTGCCTCGAAGATAGAGAAATTTGTATTGAAACATGATTGGACGTATTGTGTCGGGAATGGAAATTTGTAAAGATTGACAATTGGTATTTTGGGCCTCTTATTACTCTTTTAAGCCCAATTAAACCATAGGTCAAATTAGGGAATTATAGGTTAAATCTATTAGTATAAATAGGATATTTTCAAGAACATTAGGGGAGACAACTTTTGAGAGATCCAAGAAGCTACAAGTTGAGGTTGAAACTTGGTGATCAAGGTGGCAAATATTGTTTTATTTTCTTCTGTGGCTTTTATTTTTCTTGTTACTCTCAATGGTTGAATTTATGATAATATTATTTGTTTTTGCAATTATGAGTAGCTAATTTTCTTTTTCTAGGATTGTAATTGAACTCGCATGTAATCTATATTTTTAATCTTTTTCTTATTTATTTTTAATGAGATTTGAATTGTTTATTCCAATTTGTTTTTAATGCTTTTAATTCCCTGATTACCAATTAAATTGATTTAGGAACCTAAACAAACTTGAGAAAGGGAGTTCAGTGTAGACTAAAATTGGGATAACATATGATCATATTAATTGATTTGCGTATAAGATAGGGATATATCTATAGGCCATATGTAGCTAAATTAGAGCCTGAATTTAATGAATCTGTTTTAATTTCAATTCATATTGGGATATAATGTTTTGGTTAAAATAGATATTTTTATAAGATGAGTCTAGAGACCTTTATAAATAATTTAGGACTTTAAGTTAGTAATTCAATCCATTGAAATAAGTTAAGGAAGAGAGTTAAGATTTAGATGAAGTGTGAGGGATATTGTAATCCTAGGCTTGTTTGATTTTATATTTTCTCAAATTATTATTATTTTGATTTTTCTTATGGGTTTAAATTTTAGTTAATCAATTAATTTTAAGTGTTTGGATAAGATTAATTTATTCTAATTTTAGTACTTGATAAAATTTTAGATCAATTCTTTATGGGATTGATACTTTGCTTACTTATATACTATCTATTCGATACGTATACTTGCGTAGTAGAATTTTAACTGACAGATCTCTTTACCGAAAGTGATTTGATTGCGACTATCAAATGGGTCAACAGTCCTAAGACTACTCTATGAAGGTTTAGACAATAGATTTTGCACATCAATTATTGTAAAATTAGAGTCAAGAAATGAGAGACTCGGCATGTCTTAAGATTTGCAAACAATATGGCTGATTATTTTGCAAATGTAGCATTTGAAAGAGTTCTAGATCTCTTGCAAGTGCACCAAAGTCTGGGTGATAACAATGAGACTCTTTTCTTAGATAGTGATGATTAATGATTGCTTTTTCCACTTTTTTGGTGAAGTTTGATGCTGATTTTCTCTCTTCTGGCTACCTTATGATGCTTGATCCCTGCATGTTTTGTTTCTTGGATTGATTGGTTCTTGATTGTTTCTTTGTTCCTTTTTTGTTTTTTTGAACATAGTGGTTATACGTGTAGCAACCTACACGTGTCTAGCTTGTAATTAGATAGAGTATTTATCTTCTTGTAATAAGTTTTCTTTCTATTTATTACAGTAAGTTTTAAACCTTGTGTAGATACTTGTAACATATTCTCAATTAATCCAAGCATTCAGTTCCTTTTTACTCCCTTTCTTGTACTTTCTTTCTTCTTTTATATATTTCCTTTTTTCTAGCTTACTGTTCTAAATAAATGAACATGGTATCAGAGATCAATTGGAGCTAGAATCAAGGTTCACATCATCAAATTTTACTTTATTGATTAATTCATTTAGTGTTCCTCATTTTTCTCATTTCCTTTCACACAATTTGTGCTTCATTTATTGTTTCTTTTCTTGTTTAATCAAAACCCTAGAATGGTGGATTCGTCCACAAAATGTCAAATTTCACCATCAGAAAAACCTCTTTCACCATACTACATTCATGACTCTGACCTTCAAGGATCGGTGGTGATAAAGCCTAAGCTCACTACTGCATATTACATTTCATGGAGTCGAGCTTTCTTGCTTTCACTCTTAGTTTGCAAGAAAAGGGGATTCATAGATGGAACAATCAAAAAACCAGATGAGGTAGATTCACTGTTTGAACACTGGTCCAGATGCAACAGTTTCATAGTCACCTGGTTATTTGAATCATTAACATCTGAAATTGCATCAAATGTCCTTTACATGGACTTAGCTAAAGAAATTTGAGAGACATTGAAAAATCGATTTTCTGAACCAGACAAGACCAAGATCTTGATCGTCAGTTTCAATTGGGAAATATATTGCAATGAGTGAGGTCAGTGAATGTTTATTTTACAGAACTGAACTCAATTTGGCAAGAGTTAAAGAACTTTAGGCCTTTGCCCCAATGTGATTGTGGAGGTTGCAAAAACAATTGTGATCAAAAGTATGTTAATTAATAGAATAAAGATATTGTATTTCATTTTTTTAAATGGTTTAAATGACTCATTCTCAAGTTTGAGATCACATATTTTGATGCTTAAACCATTTCCTACTATTGACTAAGCTTATAGTTTAGTGATTTAGGAAGAGGCACAAAGGTCTTTGGTTTTACAATCTTCTGTTGAAAACACAACCATCGAAATTGTTGTAATTGAAGGAAAAAGGAAGATGAAGATTAATTTGGTATGTTCACATTGTTGTAACTCTCATCAAGTATAACAAAGTAAATCGAGAATAGTGATCAATAATTGTTAAAAATAATGATGTTCTAATAAAGATAAATTGACTGCTTTAAATGCCCTTGCTTAAATAGAAACTTCTTCACAACAAGCATAACTAACTGTAATGTGAGCATACCAGATGCTCAGTTTGACTCTTTTTCTTCACAACTAGAAGCTTCTTTGATTCTTAGGAGAAGTAGTCACATCAAATCATTACCTAAATACCTAGAGTCTTATCATTGTGATTTACCTTCATTAACTTCTAATGTTACGGCATACCCTATTAGTAATTACTTGTCAGCTATCCAACTTTCTCCCACATACAAGGCTTTCAATACTAGTTTATCTTCTATTCCTAAGCCTACCACATATGTAAGATGAATTGACTGCTTTAGTTGAGAACAAAACTTGGGAAGTGGTTGTTGTTCCTTCTGATTTCTAGTAATTAGTTGTAAGTGGGTATACAAACTTAAACTCCTTATTGATGGTAGTATTAATAAGTTCAAGGCTAGGTTAGTAGCCAAAGGTTACAACCAACAAAAAGGTTTTGATTATCAACACTCATTTAACCGTGTTGCTAAGCAAACAACTGTAAGGGTTTTTCTTGTTTTAGCTATTATTCATAATTGGTCTTTATCCCAACTAGATATCAGTAGCGCTTTTCTTAATAGTGACCTTGCTAAGGATGTGTATATGGAGTTACCTTAGGGATTTGTCATTCAAAGGGAGTGTCAACCAAGGGCTAAGTTTGTTTGTAAACTCTAGAAATCATTACATGGTCTTAAACAAGCCTCAAGACAATGAAATGCCAAATTTACAGAGACTTTAGTTCAGTATGGGTTTGTACAATCGAAGGCTGATTATTCTTTGTTTACAAAGCAGTATGATGATGGTGAGTTTGTGGCTTTGCTAGTATATGTAGATGGCATTTTAGTAGCTAGCACTATTGCATAAGTTGAAATTGAAGTGAAATAGTATTTGAGGTCTAAATTCAAGCTGAAGAATCTTGGTCCACCTAAGTATTTCTTAGGTATTGAAATAGCTAGATCTCCTAAGGGAATTCTGTTATGTCAAAGAAAGTATGCTTTGGAACTCATTACTGAACATGGCCTGCTAGTTTCTAAGCCTTCTTCAACCCCAATGGAATATAATCATAAGATAGCTGCTATTGATAAAAATGATTTGTTAGCTGATGGTACTGTATATAAGTAGCTCATTGGGAAATTGATATATTTGACTTTTACTAAACTAGATATTGTGTATGGGGTACAAGTTTTAGCACAATTTATGGATAAACCAGAGAATGTACATTTGCAGGTAGCTTTCTGAGTTCTTAAATGCTTGAAAGGTTCTCCTGGTCAGGGAATTTTGATGTCCGCTTCTTCACAATTGAAATTGAAGGCTTATTGTGACAGTGATTGCAACGACCACTCCCTGGTCGCTACCGACGTCCGAAACCTCCGAGAAAGTCCTGCCAAATCCCGAATAAGCCTTTCTCGAATTACTCACTAATTCACATTTTTCACTCTTCATATAATATTATTATTCTCTTGTACTAAATTAAATCATAAACATAAAAATCACTATAAACTTTTTCCTTTTTATTTGTTCACAAACATATACACGAAAATATAAAATTTTTAAATTCATGCTGTATATAAAAAGAAATTTGAACTCGTTTACAATTTAACAAATAAAATATTATGACTCGACCTCTAACAGAAACAGATACAAAGGAGCGACTCAGGACAGTACACTAGGAGATGCTTTTACCTATTCACGGTAGACCAACATGTCGATGACTTCACGCTAAATCGATCCCTGTCTGCAAAAAGGGAATAAAACGGGGTGTGAGTCTCATAGACTCAGTGAATATCATCGACCCAGTTAGTAGGACGTAGATAGGAAACAAGCATACGGCAGATCAGTTGAAGATAAAAACACAGGATCATAAAAGTAAGTTATTTCAAATAGGGATTTTGTGCCTTATAACCATTTTTTGCATCAAATCGATAAAATCGAGCCAGCGCCCGTGAAACCAAATATTATTCAAAATCATATGCAAATCATAGTTCGCCTATATGCGAGGAATTTCAAATCCGTTTCATAGAAAACAAATAAAGGAGCTGCAAAAATCCGTTTAAATCAAATTTCACCATGCAAGGAAATATAACTCATATTCAATCAATGTAAAATGATTACATTTTATCAAAAATAATTAGTAAGGCTTATGACATTCTTAAAAACATGGCTCGTGCCATAAAAACTCATATTCGGTGATACCTTGCGCTGGGGTATCCAATCGAATCCGCCAAGGCTGTTAAAATCTCATTTACATGTAAAAATACTTTTATTTTAGAAAACACAGCCATTTGTTGGCGTTAGCAGAGTTCACCTTCCCGTGATGGGTCGACCGAAGGGAAATCTAACCATACCTCAGGAGATACCTTCCGCGCCTCTACTACCGAGGTATGAATATAACCGGGTAACCGTGCCCCTCCTAAAGGCAGTCCACGGCACCCGCCACTACAGTGACTATCCTATAACCCACCAATCAATAAAATTTAAATAGCATGATATGGCAATCAAATTATTACCGGGCTAATCCAGGCAAAACAATTAGTTCAAGAAATTTTAATACAAATGCCAATCAGCCAATCATGCCATCACACTGTCATAAGCCATAAATTTCAAAGCATAATTTATATAACACAAATATGTATTCTCAAATTATTCAAAATTTTTAAAATCATCATTAGATTTCAAAATGATTTTTAAGGGGATATTTTAAATCTTTTATTTTAAATTATCAATCCCCGTGTCACGTTGAAATTCTTGTTTCACGAAATGTTCGTTGTAAACATTTGCATGATATTTTCTATCAAACTAGTATGGTGAATATTTAAATATTTCATGAAATGCACATCACACAAACATTAAGGCACATTTTTCATTTTGATGCAAATAATTTCAAAACGCTTGTTTCCTGATTTAAAATACTTTACGTATAATATATATATATTTTAAATAATTTCTAAAATAATTTACACTCACAATTCCTTAAAATTTATTCAACACATGTTTTTCGTAAAAATTGCATTATACATAAAATACACGTAAAAGCATATCTATATACGAAATATTTAAAAATTGACACCCCCTACTCACCTCTAAATAGCGGGATTTTACATCGCTATTTTTGTACGCGTATATATTTATTTTTATTTCTCGATCGCGTGTCTCGTTCAGTACGCTTTCTCGATAAACGTGCCATTAGGCTTTTCTATTTCTCTATTTCCTTTTTGGGTTCCTCTCCATGGGTTCCTCCTCTTCTCTTATTGGGCCAAGCCTATTTTTATTTTTCTATTGGGCCTTGCCCATTTAATTGTCTTTGGGCCATGCCTATATTAATTTTTTCATGGGTCATGCCCACCCCTTTTTTTTCTTTCTTTTTCTTTTTCTCTTTTTTTTTTCTTTTTCTTTCTTCTTCCTCCTCCAACCGTCTCTCTCTTCTCTACCATGGCAACACAAATCCTGCTCTTTTTAGCTTCAATTTCCAGCAGCGAAATCACAAATTTCCAGTTGCAAAAACCTTCAAATTTCAGCACCAAACAGCTTCACTTTTCTGCACCAATTGGCAACCAAAACAGCTCAATTTTTTGCTCGTTTTCTACACCATTTTTTGCACCATTTCAACACCATTTTCTGCACTTTCCAGCACCATTTATTGCACTTTCCAGCACTACTTTCTGCTCTATTTTTTGCACATTTCAGCAGCATAACCACTCAATTTTTTGCACCCAAAACTGCACTTTGCAGCCCCCAAAAATAGCAGCAAACTCACCACCTTTTCAGCACCAAAATTAATCATAAAAACCTCAAAAATTTACAGTAATTAACCCCCCAAAATTAAGCTTCTTACCTCAACCATTTTCAGCTCTCTCTTCCTTCAAAAACTTACAGCAAAACTGCACCATGAAGAGCAGATTTTTCGTCATTCCTTCTTTCCTCCACGATTCTTCTTGCTTATTTTCTTTGGCTTTTTTCCTCCCATTTTTCTGTCCGTCCTTTGCTCTAAATGTTTCCTTTTGTTTCTTTGTCTTTTATCTCTTTCTTTGACCGAGCTTTTCACTAGATTTTTCCCTCATCTTCTAGACTTTTCGCTCATCTTCTCATCTCTTCTCCCTTTTTAACCGACCTTCACTTATTTGCCTTTGTCTTCATTGACTTTTCTTGCCTTGGAATTTCATGACCGGCCCCCACCTTCCTTTTATCTCTTTGTTTCATTTCACCTTTCTTCTCTCATCCTTACCTCACTTACCTTGACTTTTCTTTTGTTTTCTTTCCTTTGTTTTATTTGTCTTCTTGTCACATGTACACACATCTACACTTAAAAATTATTTTGATTTTTCAACATTTTATGTCATTATTTTATTATTCATTTCATCTTCTAAATATTCATTTAAGCTTTTAATTATCCTAAGATTTAATTAGGCTTAAAATTGTACTAAAAGATTCCAAAAAATTTAATTATCAATCCTTGATATTTTAATTCTCGAGATATGACACCTCGTCACTTTCCAATGCGATTTTCTCTATTTTAGAGACAGAACTGGGTGAAATAATCTCATCAAAGTTGTAGCTCTGTCTCTTAGCTTTCCAATGGTCTAAGAATTTCTGCAATTGGAGTTCTGTAGCTTGAGATATGGCTAAAATACTCAAGCATGTACAAAAAAATTCTGAGTTCTTCAATACTTTGCTATCCAAAAATTAAGTCCAACATTTTTAATTCCTATCCATACTTATTAAATTTCAATTTCCTTCTAAATTATTCTTTATTTCTTCTCCCCCATTTGAATTAGTCATAGTCTAATTTTTCATGACTAATTTTGACCTCCAATAAAATATTAATATTTTAATAATATTTTATTAATAAAATATTATTTTATTTTAAAAATTTTCACTTGTCTTCTTTGGTCTCGAAACACATTATTATGTGTCGGTTTACCCCCGAATCATCCTTTAACTCACTAATTTATCTTCAATAAAAATATTATTATTTAATTATGAGTTTTACGCGTGCGATACATTTTATTCTTAAGCGTTCCTTAGCACGCTAATTCGCATCAAATGATCATTCCTTTGATCAATAAAGTCTTATTTGTGCCTAACGAGGGTATGGGGTATTACAGTGATTGGACTGGTTATTTGACCATAAGAAAATCAGTGGCTGGTTATGCTATTTTCATTAGTGATTCTTTGATAAGTTGGAAGTCAAAGAAACAAAATGTTGTAGCTAAAAGTTCTACTAAAGCAAAATATAGGTCAATGTCTATAACAAGCAATAAGATTGTTTGGCTGTTATTTTTGTTGACAGATTTTGGAATTGTTCATTCAAGAGTAGTGGAATTGTACTGCAACAATCAATTTGCCTTGACCATATGCAAGAATCCTATCTTTCATGAGAGAACAAAGCATATAGAAGTTTATTGTCATTTTGTGAGAGACAAAGTGATTTCAGGACTCATCAATCCAAGCTATATACAAACTTCGCATCAGCTGGCAAACTTGTTTACTAAAGCACTTTTACCAAGACAATTTCAGTTTTTACTCAACAAGATGAATATTTTGAACATTCATGCTCATAATACTCATCTTAAGGGGCAATGTTAAACATAGTGGTTACATGTGTAGCAGCCTACACGTGTTTAGCTTGTAAATAGATAGAGTATTTATTTTCTTGTAATATTTGTTGTAAATAGATAGCAAGTATTCAGCTTTTATGTACTCTCTTTCTGCTACTTTCTTTCTTCTTCTATAGATTTCCTTTTTTCTAACTTATTATTCCATATAAACGAACGGGTTTTGTTGTTATTGTGAGGCTTTGTTGACTGTTTTGTTTTTGTTCTGTTCTGTTTTGCCTTGGCTGATGTGTTTTTGGTTGTCAGCCTTGGGGCTTTCTTGAGCTGGGTTTTATGAGGATCTGATGGTTTTATTTTTTTGTTTTTGGAAGTCATCCTTTTGTATAAGTTGTTGATCGTTGGGGTCATTAATTGTTTGTTATTCACAGCACTCAAGCATTTGGCTTATTGATTGATGCATAATCCCCTTGCCTAAAAAGTAGGATTTGAATCCCCCTTCCCTAATTACAAAAAAAAAAGAAAAACTATTTGTTATTCACAGAACCCTTTTGATTGATGTTACCAGAAAGTCATGTTTTGCGGCAACAAGTCTTATTTGGTTTCCTCAAGAAAAGACTTTCGGCAGCACCTCTTGTACCTTTTCAATGAATGAAGTATATATTTACCGTTCAAAGAAAGACCATCCATCTAGATCATGAGCCATTTCTACACCAGCTACCCAACCATGAGCGAATGAAAGCCTCCACTAATTGTCGCACTACCCAAAAAACATTGCACCATCTAAGAATGAAGCGCCCAACTCACCAACTCTGCAGTCATGAAATAAGTACATGATCACATGTCTCTTCCTTTCCTCTACACCAACAACACAAAACAGAAGTCTCATTAAAGTGAACTCCACTTGTTCTTAGAAAACATTTGGTAAGGATGTTGTGCAATATAACAAGCCATAAGAAACCTTGCACCTTTGAAGGAATAGCAAATTTCCATATAGATTTAAACCACACCATCCGATCGTCAAGTGCACTTAGGGCCTTCAAAATTATTGTAAACCTTTTAATAATTGTGAAAACACCTTTGGCATCATTAGCTCAAATCAACCTATCCTGGCCCCCTATCTCCAACAGGAAACTTGTAAACAAAAGATTCAAGAATTTCTTAGTATTGGTGGGTCTCCCATCCATATAACCAGCACTGGAAAGGAGCATTCCACCTTTCGTCATGGAACATATCAAACACCAAATTCTCTTCATCTAAGACCAAAGAGAAGAGTCTAGGATAAGAAACAGGAATGTACTAGTATTTAAAGAATGAACATCAACCAACGCAATGATGCAACAAACTCAATTGTTTCCTTCTTAATTTGCCTCAACAACAAATATAACCTTATGAGAAACATTGGCTTCCTCATCCCCTTTGTGGTATTTGTGGTGGTGTTAGGCAACTTTGTGGTTGCTTTGGAAGCAAAATCACTTAACATTACCATTGACCAATTGGCTCTTTTTGCATTAAAATCCCATGTCACTCATGACCCTTAAAACATATTTACAACCAATTGGTTTACTACTACCTCCGTTTGCAATTGGATTGGTGTCATTTGTGGATCCGATCATCAGAGAATCATTGCTCTTAGTTTTTCTAACATTGGTCTTATAGGCACCATCCCACCTCACTTGGGAAATCTTCCTTTTCTTGCTCAGCTAAACATCCAAAGCTACAATTTTCAAGGCTCATTACCAATGGAGTTGGCTAATTTATCTTGGTTGAAATATATAAATTTTGGTAACAACAACTTCAATGGAGAAATCCCATCATGGATTAATTCCTTCATTAAACTTCAGAAGTTGTCTCTATACGGTAACAACTTCTCTAGTATTATCCCGTCTTCTTTGGGCTCTTTGTCAAACCTTGAGAAGTTGCTCTATATGATAATGATCTAAAAGGGCAGATTCCTATAGCAATCAGAAATCTTTCTAATTTCAAATATTTGCGTTTAGGACAGAATCAACTTTTAGATTACATATCTTTCTCAATGGTCAATATATATTTATTGTAAATAGTGATTTTAATACTAATAATCTGATTATAGATCAACTTCCATCAGCTATATTTGATCAGCTTCCTAAATTACTCTTTCTAAATTTGAAATCCAATCTTTGCAGTAGAATTCCAACTAGTTTATTCAACTTTCAAGAGTTAGTACATTTAATTTTATCTGAACATGCTTTGAAAGGAATTCTGCCTCAAGAAATCGAGAATTTGACTAGATTAAGCATGTTGGATCTTAGTTTCAACAAATTAACAAGCACCATGGACTTTCATTTAGAAAAATCAAAATGATTAGTTAACAATTTATTTTTATTCGTGAGTTTATATTTATGATTTTAGTTTTCATTTAGATTGCTTTTAAAATGTTGCTTGCTTTGCAATTAACAATTTCAAAGAATGTACTTTGTATTTGAAAAACGAGTATCAACCAACAAAATTATCAAAGACACCTAGCCCATGTCAGTATCGAACTAGCTTTTCCTGCACTAAAAGCCCATGTCACTGGACTAGTGTTACCTTTGTCTGCAATTGGATTGGTGTCTGTAAATTTTCTGATGAAACTTGAGTTGAAGAACAGAGGAGTTGAAATGATTTTTAGGAATAGAGAAGAAATGGAAAAAACCAATTTCTGGAGAAGAAGAACTCAACAGCCATTTTCATTCTCTAGAAAATATATATTTTGAGTAACAAACTAAGCCAAGAAAATCGGGAATAAAACGGAAAGAGTAAAACCAGCTAAGCACAAGGATCCAGACTTGGATTTTTGTGCATTACAACAGCCTTCAATGGCTGAGAGGAAGGTAAGTAAAAAACAACCAGAAAAATAAAACGTGGCTCTTTTAGCCTTACACAAACAGCCAAAAACGACACCAGCAAAAACGTTTTAAGCAGACAAATAGCTAAGACTCCAAAATGACATTATTTAAAAAGTTTCATTAAACACTATAGCAGCCAAGTGATATCTTCTTTTATATTCTTTCTTCCTGCACCGTGTAGTTGACTTAGTGCCCAATTTCTTCTTCATCTGCAGAAACATCTAGAATCACTGGTTTCTCAACACACCTCCTTGATTCCAAATGAAAAAACTCCAAGTTTGTCTCTTAAAGACTTGAACTGATCAGAACTCAATCCTTTAGTGAAAATATCTGCCAACTGCTCCTTTGTGGGACAGTATTCTACCGATACTTCACCATTTCTCACAGCTTCTCTAATAGCATGAAACTTTATCCTTATGTGCTTAGTTCTACCATGATCAACTGGATTTTTAGCCATTGAGATTGCAGACTTATTGTCAATCCAAAGTGTTGTTGGTAGTTCATAGCCAAACATTAAATCTTGAAGAATTTTTCTTAGCCAAATAGCTTGGTTTGTAGCTGAGGCTGCTGCAACATACTCTGCTTCAGCAGAGGACTGTGCCACTATATCTTGTTTCTTAGAGTTCCAAGAGAACACAACACTGCCAAGTGAGAAACAGTACCCAGAAGTGCTTTTTGAGTTCTCCAGACTTCCACCCCAATCGCTGTCACAAAAACCTTGAAGCTTCTTATTTCCATTCTTAGAAAATTTCAATCCAAAACTCACAATTCCTTTAACATATCTAAGCACTCTTTTTGCAGCACACAAGTGAATTTCAAATGGCTTGTTCATGAATCTGGAAAGTAGGCTTGTGGCTAACATGATATATGGCCTCGTGGAAGTTAAATACAATAAGCTCCCTATCAGCCTTCTATATTAAGTTTCATCAGCTTCAGCCCCACCATCATCCTTGCTTAGCTTAGTACCAACCGCCAAGGGAGTAGCTACAGCTTTACATTTGTCCATTTTAAACCTTTTCAATAAATCAGAAGTATATTTCTTTTGATGCAGTTGAATAAAGTCAGCACCTTGATTAATTTCCATACCAAAAAAGTAAGACATCCTTCCTAAATCACTCATCTCAAATTCAGTTTGCATTTTTGCCTTAAAATCCTCCATAAACTTACCACTAGAGCCTGTGATAAGCATATCATCCACATAAAGTGAAATAATAAGTTGAATCTCATTACCTGTCCCCTTCACATACAAAGTATGCTCACTGCTGCTTCTGGTAAATCCCAGGCTTTGTAAGTAGGCATCCATTCTCCCATACCATTCTCTTGGTGCCTGTTTGAGTACATAGAGGGCTTTGACCATCTTGCAGACTTTGTTCTCTATGTCGAGTTCAACATAGCCTTCAGGCTGTTCTACAAATATATCTTCTTCAATAGTCCTATTCAGAAAAGCTGACTTGATATCCAAGTGCCAAATTAACCACCCTTCATTTGCAGCTAATGCAACCAGTAGCTTTATAGTATCATATCTGGCCACTGATGCAAAAGTTTCAAAGAAATCAACTCCATAGACTTGTGAGAAGCCTTTGACAACCAATCTGGCTTTGTGTTTGTTAATTGTACCATCAGAGTTCAACTTAGTCCTATAAACCCACTTAACACCAATAACTTTCTGGTTTTCTGGCCTATCAACCAAAATCCAGGTGTTATTCTTCTTAATCATCAACATCTCAACATCCATTGCTTGCTTCCAATTCTCATCTGCAACAGCTTCCTTAAAAGAACTTGGCTCAGTGATGGCTATATGACATCTGTTATATATGTCCTGAAGTGATCTTGTTCCTCTGACAGGTACCTCATCAATATTCTCATCATCTTTATCTACAACTTCATGATCATCCAGAACATCATCTGTACTATTTCTAAACCAGCTCCTCTCAATCTTTTGTGTCTCCCAGTTCCACTTTGCTGCCTCATCAAACCTCATATCCCTGCTAACAAACACCCTTCTTGTCTTAACATCAAGCACTCTGTAACCTTTTGATACTTGGCTATAACCAAGATGGACTGCTACCAGAGACTTTTCATCCAATTTCCCTCGTTTAACATCAGGAATTTTAGAGTAACAAATGCACCCAAACACTCTTAGATGGCTAGCAGAAGGCTTAACATTAAACCAAGCTTCATATGGAGTCTTGTTTGGAGTCTTGTTTGGGAGAGTTCTGGTCTGAGCAATGTTAAGAAGATAATTTGCAGTATTAGCTGCTTCTACCCACAGATACTTAGGTAAATTCATCTCAAATAACAAACATCTAGCCATCTCTATAATTGTTCTATTTTTCCTCTCAGAAGTCTTATTCTGTTGAGGACTATATGTCACTGTGAGCTGATGCACTATGCCAAACTGACAGAGATACTGCTCAAATTCAATTGCTGTGAATTCGGTGCCCTTGTCACTTCTCACCTTCTTAATAGTCTGGCTTGCCTAATTCTCCACTAGAACTTTAAACTCTGCAAAAACACTTGAAGCTTCAGATTTTCTTTTTAGAAAATAGATCCAGCTGAACTTTGTCACATCATCAATGAAAAGCAAATAAAATCTGCTCCCATTTAAAGACTCAATTTTCATTGGACCTCCAATATTAGTATGTACCAACTCTAATTTTCGAGTTGCTTTCCAGGTTTTGATTTTAGGAAATGCAACTCTACTTTGTTTTCCAAATTGGCAGATACTACAAACTCTGTCAGGTTCACCAATTTTGGGAAGTCCTTCAACAAGATTATGCATTGCCATTTGCTTCAAGTAAGTATGATTGATATGACCATACCTTTTATGCCAGAGATCAGTATCCGCAGAAATAGCCTTATAAGCTATCTGTTTAAGCTTCATCCAATTCACAGGAAAGCATATATTTCTCATGCCTACTGTAAACAATTCTTGACCAGCAAGATCATTAACAATGCATGTCCTATCTTTGAAAACAAGCATATAGTTGTCATCAACTAATTGCCCTACACTCAACAAGTTTTGGCTAACATCTGGAGCAAAGTAAACATGATATATCAATTTTCTACCAGTGGGAGTCTGGACACCAATAGTTCCCACTCTAAAAATTAGTAGAAAGTCTCCATTTGCAACCTCCATTCTAGTCCTAAAGATAGAGTCCAAATCAATAAAATTTTCTTTGCATCAAGTGAGATGATTTGAGCAGCCACTATCAAGCAGCCACACATCCTTGCTTTCATCACTGTCCACATGTTTCACCATAAAAAGTATCTCTTCATCAGCTTGAAGTTCTTCAACTACAGCAACTTTCTCATCACCAGTTTTATCTTTGCTTTTGCAAACCTTCTCTACATGTCCTTGCTGTTGACACCTCCTGCATTTGACATTTGGTCTGAACTAGCAAAACTTCTCTATATGATTTGTTTTTTTACAATGAGAGCATGGTGGAAACTTTTTCTTTTGTTCCCCATGTCCCTTTTCATCAGACTTCTTACTCTTATCCCTTTTTCCTGCTTCATTTCTCCTAAAGCTACCACTACTAGGCTTCACATTCTTAGTATTAGCAACCAGGGCACTTTCTGTAATGCCTTTTTGCCTAAAAGCTCTCATCTGTTCTAAACCCTCCAAAGCATTCACCAGCTCTTTTAAAGTAATCTGACTGAGATCTCTAGAATCTTCCAATGAGGAAATTTTTGACTCATACCTCTCAGGCAGACTAACCAGCATCTTGCTAACTAGCCTTTCCTCATCCATCTCTTTACCAAGCATTCTTAGTTGATTTACAACACTAATCATTTTACCAAAAAACTCCCTAATGGTCTCAATATCATCCATAGTCAACATTTCAAACTGCCTAGATAAATTGAGAGCTTGAATCCTTCTAGTTCTATCACTACCATGAAATTCCTCTTTCAACTGATCCCAGACTTCTTTTGGATTGTTTAAATGTATGATTCTACTAAAAATATCATCTGAAACAGCAGAATGTAAACAGGACAGGGCCTTATACCTTTTTGCCTTGTCCTCTTCAAACTGCTTAATCTGAGCCATTGTGGGGTTGGCATGCCATTGAACAGGTTCTGCTCCGGTCTCCACCACTTCCCAAAGAGAAAAAAGCTCTGAGGTAAGATTGCATCTTAACAGACCAGAAGACAGTTTTCTCCAGTAAGCACTGGAGGAGCAGTGGTGCTAAAACCAGAGGTAGCCATGAATCACGAATAAAACAGCTAAGTTGGAGATCAACTGAGAGAGAAAAAAATCAGAGAATATGATCCCTTAAGACCTTTAAGAGCTCTGATACCATGTAAATTTTCTGATGAAACTTGAGTTGAAGAATAGAGGAGCTGAAATGATTTTTAGGAATAGAGAAGAAATGGAAAAAACCAATTTCTGGAGAAGAAGAACTCAACAGCCATTTTCATTCTCTAGAAAATATATATTTTGAGTAACAAACTAAGCCAAGAAAATCGGGAATAAAACAGAAAGAGTAAAACCAGCTAAGCACAAGGATCCAGACTTAGATTTTTGTGCATTGTAACAACCTTCAACGACTGAGAGGAAGGTAAGTAAAAAACAACCAGAAAAATAAAACGTGGCTTTTTTAGCCTTACACAAACAGCCAAAAACGACACCAGCAAAAAACATTTTAAGCAGACAAATAGCTAAGACTCCAAAACGACACTATTTAAAAAGTTTCATTAAACACTACAGCAGCCAAGTGATATCTTCTTCTATATTCTTTCTTCCTGCACCGTGTAGTTGACTTAGTGCCTAATTTCTTCTTCATCTGCAGAACCATCTGGAATCACTGGTTTCTCAACAGTGTCACTTGCAATATAATCATCAAAGATTCATATCATTCTTGATCTTTCTAACATGAGTCTTATACGCACCATCCCACCTCACTTGAGAGTTCTATCTTTTCTTGTTTAACTTAACATACTATTTAATCATTTTCATGGCTCATTGCCTTAACATACTATTCAAAACTGGAATTTGTCGCAGGGATATTGGCCTAAGGGGGAGTAGCCTGCTAGTGCAAACCTTGTGTGTAGATTGCACAAATCTTCTATGGGCTTAAAAAGCATTACGGAAGTGGAATTGTAAGTTCATCGAGGCAATACTACATTATGATTTCCAACAATTAAAAATACACGTTTTTGGACTCTTCAAAAAAAAAAAAAGAGTTTTTTGGTGGTTTTCAAGTATACTTATTAAGTTGACATATCCAACTAATTTTTCCCTCAGCAGGTATTCTTAAGTATGCTTCAACCGTGGTCTGGCAACAGTTTCTGTTTTGGAACAGCCAGAAAAAAATATTAATAATAGAGTACCTTGGAAATTCTTATGTCAAGGTTTATTGCCTTGACCAATAAGGGAACATTAAGAAGCTGTGTAATTACTAGTTCATTTCAGTGATGTTGCTGGTGGTTTCTGGAATGAACAATCGAAGTTGCAATCCTCACTTCCACTGTCATGAATCCTACACCATCAAAAGATGGGTGAATCCTGAATGTATAAACATGATTTTTCTTTCAATCTTGAGTTGAAAACGTAGATCCAGTATGGGTGATGCTCACCCCACCCACCCAAAAGAAAAAAAAAAGTGATCACTTTCTGAAATGTGAGCTGGTTAGTAGTCTTTGATGCTTTTCTATCTAAGAAGACATTACTTATTTTTCTTTGTGATTGTTGGGAATTCTACCACTCCTTATTGTGTTTTACGTGGAAAACCAACTATAACTGGGTCACTCATCTCAACACCTAACTTTACTTGACAAGGAGTACCTTTTTTTCACTCAAAAAAAAAAAAAAAAAAGAAAGAAATACAAACTTAGCTTTTTGAATAAATAGAGACATATACTAATAAATTAGTTAAATGTTTGATTGCATTAAAAGAAACTTTAGTATTCGATAAAGAATGCATTCAACCTTGTCATGGACGATAAAATTATTTATTGCTTTCATCACTTTTCAACTAATCCCTTTATTCTCCATGGTTTATGCCGCTGTAATATCAATTATAAGGATTTTCATGAGGAGATCCCACAGAACTTTCACAAATAGATTGCTCTGTATGGAGAAAAAAGGAAATTATTTGTTTTTGTTCTTATAATTCTACGAATTACAATCTATATATAAGGTATAAAATCTGATCTGAAAAATAACCACCTGAAATAGTAATGGAGGATGAAATAGTAATAAAGGTAGAATGCTTAAGAAATTATATACTAAGAAATCATGTCTACTGAAACATTTCTAACATTTACTTTGAAAGAGAGTCATGACTTCTTGTTGGTTTGTTAGTACCCATTAAAGTATTAGGAAAAATAAAGCCTTAAATAATTATTAGTAAAATGCTTGAAGAATTAGGACCCAATTAGCGGTAAGGAGGTCGCTTCATTATTTTAACACCCAACACCTAGAAAAGAAGTCATATCAGCTGATAGTCAAGGTAAATATATTAATTTAGGCCAAAGAAAATTAATTATTTTAATTCGAAGTAATGGGAATTCCGAGTAAATTAATTTATTAAGACCAAAGAAAAGCAAAAGGATATATAAATATAATTATCAAAGAAACAAAAAATGGAAAGCAAAAGGATATCCCATACATGAAGTAATCGGTAATTGCTGGGAAAGTTGCCGAAGACTAACTGAACATAAAGCATGAAAAATGCATACAAAGGCCATCTTTTTTTGGACTATTATGATTTTATCTCCTGTTGAGTTCTTAAATTTAATAGAAGGAGTTAGAATATTATCGGTGGTGGAGTCAAAATTTCGCATTTTGGATGAAGACAATAGCTATAAAATAGTTAGACTAGAAGTTTAATGTTTGATAAAAACATAAAGTAACTTAGATGGAAAAAATTCTTATGAAAAATTACACAAATAGCTCTAATTACAAGTTAAATACAAAATAAAGATATTTTTAACAACTATTGCATGCTAAGATTGGATATCTTTAATTGAGCTCCATAGTCTTTTATAAAGTTGAAGACATCTACCATTGAATCAATGTAAAAGTCTCGAATGATTTCCTTTTCAATAAGATTGATTAACGAATTTTTATGAAAATTATCTAACATTCTATTATGAGTTTTGCTCGTAACGAGTTTCATAATAGAAAATGTACGCTCTGGTGTTGCAGTGGAAACCGAAAGAGTGAAGACAAGTTGGATCAATTTGTCAACAACGAAGTAAACTTTTGATATTCCCGTTTTCTTCAACACTTGACATAGTTTAGAACATGTAGTTACATTTTTCAAAACTTAATTATGAAAAATGTCAAATTTGAACAAATCCAATTGATAGCTTAAATTCATTTATCATACTTAGTAAAGTTATCATTAAGGTAATATTTATTTGCAAGGTTTCAAATACTTTCAATATCAAACGATTCGAAATTATTTTAAGTGTCCAAAGATATGCCAAAAGTGAGTAACTCCACCACACTCTCATTAAATTTGAAATCTAATTCTTGTAAGAGTGAGTCAATATATAGCAACCGGAAACAAGTCAACTTAGCAATAGTGCTCAATTGTGGCATGATCCTTTTAAAGACAACCTTTACTGAATTTATATCTAGCACCCATATCGGGAATCTCAATTTCAAATTTCTCACAAAACTTCTTCACTGACATAAGTTAAGGTTCCCATCCATCCTCCCTCAATTGTTAGAGATACTTTTTAATAAGCGATATTAAACTAATTGCATTTAGTATGTCTTGAGACTTAAGTTGTGAAGCTTTTGAGAAGTCATTTGTTATCTCCAACAACTCCCTCATAAGTTGTATTTAATTTTTTGCCTTACAAAATTCATTCTTTCAATATACTTTCTCTTGTTGTTAACCTTTTTTTTTTGGAATGTATAATCAAAAAGAATCTCATATTCTCTTACTTAGAAAAAAAAAAGAATCTCATATTTTCTAGTATTTTCATTAGATTGTATTACAAGATTATTAAATTCAGTGTTTATATGCCAATTAAGAAAAAATCTCATCTTCTACATAATGAAATTTACAGAATAATTTTAAAGGATTTAGGAAAGACTTAAGGTTGACTTGAGAATGCTATAAATAAGGGCCTCCAGGAGTGCACATTTCATATATCTCTCCAAGCCTCAAATAGTTTGCCTAGTTTCATCGCTTGTTTCTTAGTTTCTAGATATGGGAAGGTTAATCTGGTCGCATCAAAGCCTTTGTCTCCTCTTAGTGTTAATCTTGCCTTTTGGAGTCGATTGTTCTCTGAGTTTCTCTTCCCCTTCTCTTAATTATTCAACTCCTTTATGCCTACCAGAAGACAGCTCTGCGTTGCTCCAATTCAAGAACACGATTTCTATTGATGATTCTGACGATCCTTTCTGTCGTGAGTCAATGACTTCCTCCCCCAGGACAAACTCCTGGAAGGACAGCACAAACTGCTGCTCATGGGAGGGAGTCACGTGCGACAAGGTGACTGGTCATGTGATCGGTCTCGACCTTAGTTGTTCTTTGCTTGTTGGCTCTTTTCCTGCAAACAGCACCCTCTTCCTCCTCAAAGGACTCCAACAACTCAACCTTGCTGGTAACAATTTCCAACAGTCACAACTTCCTTCCACTTTGTTCAACCTCACACAACTTACTTATTTAGATTTATCATTCAATAGACTAGAAGGTCTCCTCCCAAATCATGTGACTGGGCTTCGGAATCTAAAAGAATTCCACTTAACTGACAACTTATTAAGTGGTGGAATTCCATCTTGGCTTTTTACTCTGCCATCTTTAGAATATTTAGACCTCAGCCATAACAGGCTCACTGGTCCAATCGAGCAGATTCTAAAGCCTAATTCAATTCAACGACTTCATTTGGCAAATAATGACATACATGGTGAAATACCAAGTTCTTTCTTTGATCTAGCAAATCTTACTTATCTTGATCTTTCCTCAAACAACTTGAGTGGCAGCATCAAGTCAGATATGCTTCCAAAGCTCGAGAATCTTGAAACACTGGATCTTTCATCAAATAATTTTAGTGGTGTCATCAAGTCAGATCTTCTTTCAAAGCTCAGGACTCTTAAAACACTTCATCTTTCAAATAACAAGCTGCTATCGTTGAGTAGTGGCAGTGATGTTAACTATACTTTTCAAGAGCTCGAGACCTTATCATTCTCTTCTTGCAATGTAAGTCGATTCCCGAATTTTTTGAGAACAGGGAAGAACTTGAAAGATCTTGATCTTTCCTGTAACAAAATTCGTGGCTCAATTTTCAGGTGGGAATTAGAAGGTTGGGAGCAATTGACCACTTTAAATCTTTCTTACAACTTACTGACTAGTTTAGAGCAATTTCCAGGGAATAATCTTAAAACCCTTGATCTTCGTTCCAACCTACTCCAAGGTCCACTTCTAGTTCCGCCCCCTTCATTGCGACAACTCTTCATTTCAAATAATAGGTTGACAGGAAAAATCCCTCCTTTGATTTGTAATATGACTTCACTTAATACTCTTGATTTGTCTATAAATAGATTGGGTGGAATTATTCCAACATGCCTCGGAAATTTTAGCTATTCTCTGTCAATCATAAACCTACGGATGAATGACTTTCATGGCAAAATCCCCGATTACTTTGTTGAGGGTAATATGTTGACGTATCTTGACCTTAGTGACAACCAATTCGAAGGGTTACTACCACGATCCTTGATTAACTGTACTTTTTTGAGAATTTTAGATTTGGCAAATAACAAGTTACGAGATACCTTTCCCCATTGGTTAGGTGTACTTCCACAGCTGCAAGTTCTTATCCTTGGATTTAATAGATTTCATGGTCCCGTGGACAACTCGATAGTTACACCTTTTCAGTCATTGCAAATAATCGATCTCTCTCAAAATGAGTTTAGTGGCCTCTTGCCAAGAAATTTCTTCCAAAATCTATATGCTATGAAATTTACCCGAGAAGGTAGTCTTCCAGACATACTCAAAAGAATTCGTTATGAAAGTCCAATCGATAGAGACGGTCAGACTTCTGTCAATGTGAGATTCAAAAGGTTAGAGATGAAGCTAGAGCTGGCAAAAACATTACTCATTTTCTTTGCCATAGACTTTTCAAACAATCGATTCTCTGGAAAAATTCCTGGGGTCATTGGAGAGCTTTGCTCATTGCGATTGCTCAACCTCTCTCACAACATCTTGACCGGTCATATCCCATCCTCGTTGGGGAACTTGGTAGCGCTTGAATCATTAGATCTCTCATCAAACAAGCTTGGCGGCAGAATTCCTTCCCAAATGACAAACTTGACATTTCTTGCAGTGCTAAATGTTTCGGAAAATAATCTTGCAGGACCCATTCCCCGTGGGAATCAATTTGAGACTTTTGATAATGATTCCTATAGCGGCAACATGGGATTGTGTGGCTTCCCATTGTCAAAGCAATGCGGCAACGATGAGAGATCAAAATCTCCTGCACCAAAGCTTATGGAAGATGAAGGTTCTGCAATAGCTTTCATTTGGAAACTAGCAATGATGGGTTACGGATGTGGAGTGGTGCTAGGCTTGAGCACGGGATACGTTGTGTTCACAACTGGAAGCCCATGGTGGTTAGTAAGAATGGTTGAGAGAGATTGGCAAAAGAATGTTTCGAAGTGGATTAAAAGAAGAAGAAACTAGCACTGCATCCAAAATGCTTAGGTGAGTTTTAAATATTTTAAATAAAGTGAGCAGAATTATATTTAGTTTCTCATTGCTTTCATAATCTAGACTTAGTTTTTCCCATTTTTGTTTCTTCTATTTGTCACAGTGGCGTTTTGAGCTGAATCCGAGGGAAGATGCACCCCTGCTTCTGTAAGATTTGGCTAGAAAGAGCATATGTTCTGGGTTCATTTCCGTGGCAGT
Organism: Theobroma grandiflorum; assembly: GCA_036013995.1. NCBI lineage: Eukaryota > Viridiplantae > Streptophyta > Magnoliopsida > Malvales > Malvaceae > Theobroma > Theobroma grandiflorum. The sequence goes on along the minus strand of CP142133.1, from coordinate 24,974,126 downwards.
GGCTCGAATAATGGGGGTGTTCTTAGTGGATAGCTTGCTTTATTTGTTCAGCTTTGATCATATTACTTGTGTTCGAATAATGGGTGTCTTCATTCGTAAACTTGTATTTATGGGCTTTTGTTACTTTTGTGTGACAATATGTCCTATTTTATTTTCAGGTTTGTTCTTTCTTTTGCAAAAATCCGTGGCTTTTGGTGTTTGTTTAATTTGTTTGAATTAAAATCCTCCTCAATGTTTAATTCGTTATCCATTTTCCTCGAGATTATGAGATTGTGATAAATTAATGTTTAGAATTTCTGTAATTACTTATGAGATTATGATATTGTTTTCCTGCCCCCACCATTTTTCTCGATGTTTATGAAATTTAACGATGCCAAATGAGCTTCAAATCATGTAAGAAGGTTAAGTGGTTGACTACATTGAAAGTTCAGACGAGACGAGGCTATTCAACCAACCTGAAGACTATTGGTCTCTGCCCATGTCATACGTATAAGCCTTTTAGATAATGGAAGAATTTTCAAAAGCTTGCCGGCCAGCCTTTGCAAAATTCCTAAGTCCAGACACTCGAGCAAACTTAGTCACCAGGGGAATAATCAACAATTTTCTCTCTAATCGTTGTACAAGTTACAATTTTTTATTATTGATTATTTTCTTATATACTCATTTTCTAGCTGGTCTCTGCTTTCATTAGCTTCCACCAAACTGTTAAAAAAATATTCCTAAGAAAATTATTCCAACACGTGGATTAATTTCAAATAATATTAAAAAGGAATATAAAAGAATAAAAATAACAATAATTAACTTAGAGAATGTATCACTATATATTTTACCAATAATTAAATTTCAAGAAAACTGTAAAGGAGGAGAATTTTAAAAATTCCACCATTTTAAAAATTTTTCAACAGATAAATTTTCATTTGCTATTAAACAAATTGACAAGTGTACAATGAAAATAAATAAAGAAATAATAAAAGGGGAATAAAATAACCAAGGATAATAAAGCTAGGATAAAAATTAAAATTGTCACATAAAATCTTAAAGCGGGAAAAATATAAAAAAAAGTATGAAAATAATACACTTACACTATGCTTAATTAAAATTATTACATTTTAAGTGTTGATGACGATTCACTATATCATGTTTAGTTTTATATTTTTATAATTCATTGACATGCAAAAGTCTTGAAAGGCTTTCAAATATTTACGTGAAATCCACAAAAGTATTCGATAAAGAAAGTCTTCAAAGGAATATAAGTGTTCTAAACCTAATAAATTTTCAAATGTGTGAGATACTTTTTCATACCTTTATATGCACGGTAAGTAACTTTCATAAAGAGGGTTGCTATTTTTGTTCCTTTGACACTAATTTAATAGCCGGTTACTATGAATTCAAAAAAATTCATTCAAACTTAACTTTTTGAATAAATAGAGACATATACTAATAAATTAGTTAAACGTTTGATAACTTTAGTATTTGATAAAGAATGCATTCAACCTTGTCATGGACGATAAAATTATTAATTGTTTTCATCACTTTTCAACTAATCCCTTTATTCTTCATGGTTTATGCCACTGTAATATCAATTATAATGATTTTCATGAGGAGATCCCACAGAACTTCCATAAATAGATTGCTCTATATGGAGAAAAAAGAAATTATTTGTTTTTGTTCTCATTGTTATACGAATTACAATCGATACATAAGGTATAAAATCTGATCTGAAAAATAACCACCTATAATAGTAATGGAGGATGAAGAAACTAGCAATAAAGGTAGAATGCTTAAGAAATTATATATTAAGAAATCATGTCTACAGAAACATTTCTAGCATTTACTTTGAAAGAGAGTCATGACTTGTTGTTGGGTTGTTAGTAACCATTAAAGTATTAGGAAAAATAAAGCCTTAAATAATTATTAGTAAAAGAGATTGAAGAATTAGGACCCAATTAGCGGTAAGGAGGTCGCTTCATTATTTTAACACCCAACACCTAGAAAAGAAGTCATATCAGCTAAATAGTCAAGGTAAATATATTAATTTAGGCCAAAGAAAATTAATTATTTCAATTCGAAGTAAATTAATTAATTAAGACCAAAGAATAGCAAAAGGATATATACATATAATTATCAAAGAAACAAAAAATGGAAAGCAAAAGGATATCCCATACGTGAAGTAACCGGTAATTGCTGGGAAAGTTGCCGGAGACTAACTGTACATAAAGCATGAAAAATGCATACAAAGGCCATCTTTTTAAGGACTATTATCTCCTGTTGAGTTCTTAAATTTAATAGAAGGAGTTAGAATATTATCGTGGTGGAGTCAAAATTCCGCATTTGGGGTGAAGACAATATCTATAAAATAGTCAGACTAGAAGTTTAATGTTTGACAAAAACATGAAGCAACTTAGATGAAAAAAGTTCATGTAAAATTACACAAATAACTCCAATTACCCGATAAGTAAAAAATAAAGACATTTTTTAGCAACTATTGCATGCTAAGATTGGGCATCTTTAATTGAGCTCTATAGTTTTTTATAAAGTTAAAGACATCTATCACTGAATCAATATCAAAGTTTCGAATGATTTCCTTTTCCATGAGATTGATTAACGGATTTTTAAGAAAATCATCTAACATTCTACTATGAGTCTCGTTCTTAACGAGTTTCATAATAGAAAATGTATGCTCTAGTGTTGCAATGGAAATTGAAAGAATTAAGACAATTTGGATCAATCTGTCAACAATGAAGTAAACTTTTGATATTCCTATCTTCTTCAACACTTGACATAGTTCAAAAGGTGTACATACATTTTTCAAAACTTGATTACGAAGAATGTCAAGTTTGGATAAATCCAATTGATAGCTTAGATACATTTTATCATACTCAGTAAAGTTATCATCAAGGTAATATTTATTTCCAAGGTTGCAAATACTTTCAACATCAAACAATTCAAATCATTCTAAGTGTCCAAAGATATACCAAGAGTGAGTAACTCCACCATATTCTCATTAAATTTGGAATCTAATTCTTGCAAGAGTGAGCCAATAACAACAAGAAACAAGTCAACTTAGCAATAGTGCTCAATTGTGGCATGATCCTTATAAAGACAACCTTTACCTAATTTATATCTGGCCCCCATGTTAGAAATCTCAAATTCAAAAAAACTCTTCACTGACACAAGTAAAAGTTCCCATCTATCCTCCCTCAATTGTTGGAGATGCTTTTTAATAAGTGATACTATACAAATTGCATTTACTATGTCTTGAGACTTAAGTTGTGAAACTTTTGAGAGGTTATTTGTTATCTCCAACAACTCCCTCATAAGTTGTATTTAACTTTTCGCTTTACAAAATTCATTCTTTCAATATACTGTCTCTTGTTGTTAATCTTTCTTCTTTTTTTTTTTTGGGAATATATGACCAACAAGAATCTCATATTCTTTTACTCAGAAAAAAAAAAAAAGAATCTCATGGTTTCTAGTATTTTCATTAGGTTGTATTACAAGATTATTAAAATTCAACGTTTATATGCCAATTAAGAAAAAATCTCGCCTTCCACATAATGAAATTTAAAAAATTTTAAAGGATTTAGGAAAGACTTAAGGTTGACTTGAGAATAATATAAATAAAGGCCTCGAATTCACATTTCATATATCTCTCCAAGCCTCAAATAGTTTGCCAATTTCAAGTAATTTATACAAATTAGAATATACTTTGAGTTAAATCTAAAAATTCAAATTACTTTTAACTTCATAATCAAATATTTATTTTTAATATGAGTTCTTAAACGGTAAAAGTTTTAATTTGTTACAAAAAAAAAAGCGGTCAATTAGAATATTTTTCCGCTTTTTTTCCCCTTTTTCATCATCAATTTGATGAAATATGGGTAGAGGGAGCCCTCGAAAGGTTACTTTCAAGATCTATATATTAATATAGAGTTTAGTATAAGAAAAAGTATTGATATAGAAATAAAAAAATCTAAAGGATGCAATAAGTATAAAACTTGATAAAAAGTGGAACACTCATAATTTTGTTCAATTTGTTGACACAAAAGCTTAAACTCTTGCCTAGAAACCTCACTTGCATTGATTATTTTTAAGGGTGCTAGAATTAGTCTAAAAGACATTATACTAGTCCATTATAGATATTAAAATAATCTTTCCTAATATAAAAATGAGAAACAATTCATGTTTTAAAGGGTTCGTTTGGTTTGATGTTTTTATTATTTGTCTTTATTTATTTATTTATTTATTTTATTTTTAAAAAAATTAAAATAATAACAAAAAGTGAAAATATTACTTAAAAGAGTTTAATTAAGCTCTCAAACATGCGCCCGAGTATTTAGCTCATTGGTTGATATATGATCTTCTGCTTCTCATATAAAAAGTAAAGTTCGAATTTCTTTTCATCCAATTATAAAAAAAAAAAAAAAACCCCTAGACCTAACTGGAGGTCATGCTTCACGCTTTTCCTCTCAAATACGGCTCTCTGTCCATTTTCACTTTTTGCTTTTCTTGATTCCCAATCGTGTGAGATACTTCAAATCCGCAAAAAGTATTCGATAAAGAAAGTCTTGAAAGGAATACAAGTGTTCTAAACCTAATAGATTTCCAATCGTGTGAGATACTTCAAATCCACAAAAGTATTCGACAAAGTAAGTCTTGAAAGGAATATAAGCGTTCTAAACCTAATAGCTTTTCAATCGTGTGAGATACTTTTGACTATGGGGAAAAGGGGCTGCCATTTTCATTCTTTTGACACTAATTTATCTCTTAACTTTCTATCACTTTATTCATTAATTTAATAGCCAGTTACTATGAATTCCAATTTCTTAGCAATTTAAAAAAGATGACTTCCACTTACTGGGTCCTTTCGATTAGACTTTGTTAGACTTGGACAGCTTAGGGCTTGTTTTTCTTGGCAAGACAAACAAGTGTAAACACTGGAAAAATGGAAGCATTCGAATATTATTAATTACTTTATCAGCCCATCGCCCACTCTTGTACCGAAGAAGAGAACGTTACTCTTCGGTCTTTGTCAATGTTAGAATTTGGCAATGAAGAGGGAAAAAAATGTAGGATTCTTATAAGAATTAATTCTTTAATTAACAATGCTTGTTATGACCCAGTACTATTACCTTTATTATTCTTCTCTTTGACAATTTCAAAAGTTACAAAAGAGTTGCTTATGGATTAGGTTGAGCTAAACAAGATTACCAATTTCAAGTAATTTATACAAATTAGAATATACTTTGAGTTAAATCTAAAACTTCAAATTAATTTTAACTTAATTATCAAATATTTATTTTTAATATGAGTTCTTAAACTGTAAAAGTTTTAATTTGTTACAAAAAAAAAAAAGGCAGTCAATTGGAATATTTTTCCCATTTTTTCCCCTTTTTCATCATCAATTTGATGAAATATGGGTAGAGGGAGCCCTCGAAAGGTTACTTTCAAGATCTATATATTAATATAGAATTTAGTATACGAAAAAGTATTGATATAGAAATAAAAAAATCTAAAGGATGCAATAAGTATAAAACTTGATAAAAAGTGGAACACTCATAATTCTGTTCAATTTGTTGACACAAAAGCTTAAACTCTTGCCTAGAAACCTCACTTGCATTGATTATGTTTAAGGGTGCTAGAATTAGTCTAAAAGACATTATTCTAGTCCATTGTAGATATTAAAATAATCTTTCCTAATATAAAAATGAGAATCAATTCATGTTTTAAAGGTTTCGTTTGGTTTGATGTTTTTTTTATTTGTCTTTAATTATTTATTTATTTTATTCATTTTTATAAAAATTAAAATAAAAACAGAAAGCGAAAATATTAGCCAAAGAGCTTAATTAAGCTCCCAAATATGAACTAGAGGGCATGTTTCACGTTTTTCCTCTTGGATTCGGCTATCTGACCGTTTTGCTTTTCGCTTTTCTTGATTAGTAGGAACTCTTTACAATCCAAAATCTATAAAAATTATATTTCATTAGGTGTAATTTTCAATGAGATTATGAGAAATTAATGTTTAGATTTTCTGTAATTACTTGATTTGAGGTGAAGTTTATTGAAAGATTGATTGTTAGATTGAAATTAAGTAGTTGATACTGTCACCTATTATTCATTTTAATAAAACTGAACTAGGAGGGACATAGTCACATAGAATTTAAGTTTCATTTTTGGACAATATAGGGATTTGAGTCTGAATTATTTGAATAGGAAATGTACACTCGCTATTGAATCAAATGCTTAAACACTAATACAGAATTTAACTTCTAATCACCTAATCTTACACCAAAAATTTTATAAGAAAAAAACAAACAATGATAAATGTATTTCTTTCAATTATAAAATTATAGATGTCTGTCTTTAATTATAAAATTTTAATAATAAAATTATCCTGCCCTTCCAGCCCCCACCATTTTTCTTGATGTTTACTGGCATTTACATTAGGCTTACGGGTCCCTATTTTATTATCAGTAATTATGAGACCAATAAATTATTAAGTTCCCATGACTTAATTCAAGCAAGCTGAAGACTATTGTTGTCGGCCCATGTAATACGAAAAAGCTTTCTAAATAATAGAGGAATTTTCAAAAGCTTGCCAGCCAGCCTTTGCAAAATTCCTAAGCCTAGACATGATATTTCTTTGCATTATGCATTATAATTATGCAATTAAACGAAAATCTTATCAATGATAGAATTTCAAGAAAATTGTAAACAATAATTTAAAAAAAATTAAGGGAGGTGATATTTTTAAAACTCTACAAATGTGTTGAGCGAATTTAAAAAAATTCAATATAAAAATTTTCATTTGCTATTAAATAAATTTACAAGTGTTCAACAAAAGAAATAAAAAGATAACAAAAAGGGAACAAAATAAAACACGTATAATAAAGCTTAGATAAAATTTAAAATTATTAAATAAAATCTTAAAAAGGAGAAAAATATAAAAAAAAAATGCAAATGATACATTCACATTATGCTTAATTAAATTATTACATTCTACATGGTGATGATGATTCACTTTATTATGTTTAACGTTATATTTTTATAATTCATTAATACATAAAAATTCACCACACCTCGAAACGATGCCCAAAGATTTAAAATCCACAAAAACATTTGACAAAGAAAGTCTTGACAGTAGGCTTTCAATCGTGTGGGATACTTTTGACTATGAGGGAAAAAATGTAATTTTCATACCTTTATATACACGGTAAGTAACTTTCATAAAGAGGTTCAAATACTAGTAAGATTTAAAATCCACATAAATATCTGATAAAGAAAGTCTTGAAAGTAATATAAGCATTATAGACTTAGTAGGTCTCCAATTGCGTGTAATACCTTGGACTATGAGGGATAAATGTAATTTTCATGCCTTTATATACACAGTAAGTAACTTCCATAAAAGGGGATCAAATACAAATAAGACTTAAAATCCACATCAATATCTAATCAAGAAAGTCTTAAAAGGAATATAAATGTTATACACTAAGTGGGTCTCCAATCGTATGCAATAATTTTGACTGAGGGATAAATGTGATTTTCGCACTTTTATATACATTGTAAGCAACTTCCATAAAGGGGCTCAAATACTAGTAAGATTTAAAATCCACATAAATATATGATAAAGAAAGTCTTTGAAGGAATATAAGCATTATATACTTAATAGGTCTCCAACCATGTGCAATACTTTGGACTATGAGGGACAAATGTAATTTTTGTACATTTATATACACGGTAAATAACTTCCATAAAGGGGGCTCAAATACTAGTAAGACTTAAAGTCTACATAAATATATGATAAAGAAAGTCTTGAAAGGAACATAGGCATTATAGACTTTGTAGGTCTCCAATCAAGTGCAATACTTTTGACTACGAGTGACAAATGTAATTTTCATATCTTTGTGTATAATTTAAGTAATTTTCATAAAAGGGGCTCAAACACTAGTAAGACTTAAGATCCACATAAATATTTGATAAAAAAAGTCTTGAAAGGAGTATAAGCGTTATAGACTTAGTAGGTCTCCAACCGTGTGCAATACTTTGGACTATGAGGAAGAAATGTAATTTCGTTCCTTTATATACACGATAAGTAACTTCCATAAAGGGGGTTCAAATACTAGTAAGACTTAAGATCCACATAAATATTTGATAAAGAAAGTCTTGAAAAGAGTATAAGCGTTATAGACTTAATACATCTCCAACCATGTGCAATAGTTTGGACTATGAGGAAAACATGTAATTTTTGTACCTTTATATACACGGTAAGTAACTTCCATAAAAATGGCTCAAATACTTGTAAGACTTAAAACACACATAAATATATAATAAAGAAAGTCTTGAAAGGAATATAAGCGTTATAGACTTAGTAGATCTCCAACCATGTGCAATACTTTGGACTATGAGGAACAAATGTAATTTTTGTACATTTATATATATGATAAATAACTTCCATAAAGGGGGCTCAAATGCTAATAAAACTTAAAATTCACATAAATATCTTATAAAGAAAGTCTTTAAAGGAATATAAGCGTTATGCATTACAATTATACAATTAAATGAAAATCTTATCAATGATAAAATTTCAAGAAAATTGTAAAAAATATTTTTTAAAAAAAATTAAGAAAGGTGATATCTTTAAAATTCCACAAATGTGTTTAGCAAATTTAAAAAAATTCATTATAAAAAATTTTCATTTTCTATTAAATAAATTGACAAGTGTTAAACAAAAGAAATAAAGAGATAATAAAAAGGAATAAAATAAAACATGTATAATAAAGCTTGGATAAAATTTAAAATTATTAAATAAAATCTTAAAAAGAAGAAAAAATATAAAAAAATGAGAATGATACATTTGCATTATGCTTAATTAAAATTATTACACTTTACGTGGTGATGATGATTCATTTTTCACTTTATATTGTTCAATGTTTTATTTTTATAATTCATTGATATATAAAAAATGAAAACACCTTGAAACAGTGTCCAAAATTTTGAAATTCACAAAAACATTTGATAAAGAAAGTCATGACAGGAATATAAGCATTCTAAATTTAGTAGGCTTTCAATCGTGTGGGATACTTTTGACTATGGGGGAAAAAATGTAATTTTCATACCTTTATATACACGGTAAGATTTAAAAACCACATAAATATCTGATAAAGAAAGTCTTGAAAAGAATAAGCATTGTAGACTTAGTAGGTCTCGTGTGCAATACTTTAAACTATGAGGGATAAATGTAATTTTCGTACCTTTAGATACACGGTAAGTAACTTTCATAAAGGGGGCTCAAATAATAGTAAGACTTAAAATCCACATAAATATCTAATAAAGAAAGTCTTCAAAGGAATATAAAAGTTATAAACTTAGTGGGTCTCCAATCATGTTCAATAATTTTGACTATGAGGGATAAATGTAATCTTCGTACCTTTATATACAATGTAAGTAATTTGTATAAAAAGGGTTCAAATACTAGTAAGACTTAAGATCCACATAAATATTTGATTAAGAAAGTCTTGAAAGGAATATAAGCATTATGGACTTAATTGGTCTCCAACCGTGTGCAATACTTTGGACTATGAGGAAAAAATGTAATTTTCATACTTTTAGATACACGGTAAGTAACTTCCATAAAGGGGGCTCAAATACTAGTAAGATTTAAAATCCATATAAATATCTGATAAAGAAAGTCTTTGAAGGAATATAAGTGTTATAGAGTTAGTGGGTCTCCAATCATGTGGAATAATTTTGACTATGAGGGACAAATGTAATTTTCGTATCTTAATATACAATGTAAGTAATTTTCTTAAAGAGGGCTCAAATACTAATAAAACTTAAAATACACATAAATATATAATAAAGAAAGTCTTGAAAGGAATAAAAGTCTTATAGACTTAGTAGATCTCCAACCATGTGCAATACCTTGGATTATGAGGGACAAATGTAATTTTTGTACATTTATATATATGACATATAACTTCCGTAAAAGGGGCTCAAATACTATTAAACTTAAAATTTACATAAATATCTTATAAAGAAAGTCTTTAAAGGAATATAAGCGTTATAGGTTTAGTAAGTCTCCAATAGTGTGTAATACTTTTGACTATGAGAGACAAATGTAATATTCATATCGTTATGGACAGGGTAAGTAACTTCCATAAAGGGGCTTCCCTTTTTCTTCCTTTGAAACTTTATTTCTTTAACTTTCTATCACTTCATTAATTGCCCACTACATTGGTTTGATAGCAGGTTGTTAAATGAATTCCGATTTCTTACCGTGTCTTTCATGCCTTAGCATTTGAAAAAAGATTACTTCCACTAAATTAGACTTTGTTAGACTACGACAGCTTAGAGCTTGTTTTCCTTGGCAAGATAAACAAGTGTGAACACCGGAACAAAGGAAGCATTCATGAAACGTCAGTCTTCGGTCTTTGTCGACGTTGGAAATTGGCAATGAAGAGGAGAAAACTGTAAGATTCTAGAATTTTTAAGTATTAATTCTTTAATTCTACAATCCAAAATCTATAAAGATATTGTCTTCATCGATTCAACCTATTCATAGTCATACCTTTTGTCTCGTTGGATTGCTCTTTTAATTACCAATTTCGACACATGCATGTACTAGTATTAAAGGAACGAGCGTCAATCAACACAACGATGCAACAAATTAACTGAGTTGCTTCTCTCTTAATTTTCTTCAACCACAAATATAACCTTATGGGAAACATCAACTTCCTCCTCTCTATTATGGTTGTGGTGCTATTGAGTAACAGTGTGGCTACTTTGTCGACGGAGTCACTCAACATCGTCCATGACCAGTTGGCTCTTCTTGCGCTAAAAGCCCATGTCACTCATGACCCTCAAAATCTATTAGCAACAAACTGGTCTACTACTACTTCTGTTTGCAATTGGATTGGTGTCACTTGCGGATCCAGTTCCAATCATCAAAGAGTCACAGCCCTTAATCTTTCAAACATGGGTCTTATAGGCACCATCCCGCCTCACTTGGGAAATCTCTCTTTTCTTACTCAGCTTAACACCCAATTTAACCATTTTCATGGCTCATTGCCTGTCGACTTGGTTAATTTGTCTTGGTTGAAATATATAAACTTTGGTAACAACAACTTCAGTGGGCATATCCCATCATGGTTTGATTCATTCACTCAACTTCAGAGCTTGTTTCTTAATGATAACAAATTCTCTGGTGTTATCCCGTCATCTTTAGGCTCTTTGTCAAATCTTGAGACGCTATTCTTAGAGGAGAATGATCTGGAAGGGCATATTCCTATAGCAATCGGAAATCTTTCTAACTTGAAATGGTTGAATTTGTCAAATAATCAACTTTCAGGTTGCATATCTTTCTCAATCATCAATATATCTTATTTACAAATACTGATTTCAATACTAATAATCTCATTGCAGGTCAACTTACATCGGCTATATTTGATCACCTTTCTAAATTACAATATCTAAATTTGGAATCCAATCATCTTTCCGGTAAAATTCCAAGCAGTCTATTTAAGGGCCGAGAGTTAAAAATTTTAATTTTATCTAACAATACCTTGGAGGGAGGAATGCCTCAAGAAATTGGGAATATGACTACACTAAATAAGTTGTATCTCAATAGGAACTACTTGACAGGTATGCTTACAATGGGTCTTTAGATAAATTAAAATAATTAATTAGTTGGCGATTTTTTTTTATTCTTAGTTCAGATTTATGTTTTTGACAATATATTTTCATTTGTGGCAATTTATGTTAATTAGTTTTCAGTTAGATTGCGTTTGAAAATCTGATATTGCTAGATCTCTATTCAGTGGTGGATTTCAAAACATTATTATTTGATTCATGACAAAATTACTTTAATAATTCATGATAAAAGAAATTGAAAAATGTTATGTGTGTGAACATGTAAAAGTGTTTGTGGGTCGAATCCAATTAACACTTTTAAAACTCGATCAAACTCGTCCTTTTAAATTATATTTATTATTAAAACATTAAAAATATTTATATATTTTAATATTATTCAAAATTAAAGATAAATAAAAATAATTATTTATTAACTAGTAATATCCCGAGTTAGGCTCTCACCTAAAGAGCCATGTCTAAGCATAGCTTGAGTCGGGCCAGGCTCATGAGCTTGGACAAATAGCTTGGCACGTGGATAACTCTATTATAAATATCCATGTAATATAAGAAGAAGGGTAAATTACCTCTGCCTCCTTAAGTTTTGACCATAAGTTTTCAATAGGAAATCTTTCTACCTTACAAAAACTACATTGGAAAATTTCAGGTCCAATTCCTTTCTCAATCTTCAACATTTCTTCACTGCAAATAATTAACCTCGGATACAACAAGCTCTCTGGTCATCTCTCCTCGAGTACGTTTGATCAACTTGCTATGTTACAAGAGTTTAGTTTGGACAACAATCAAGTTTCTGGAAGAATTCCCTCAAGTTTATTCAAGTGCAAACGCTTGGAATATTTATACTTAGCAGATAATCAATTGGAGGGGAGTGTGCCGATCGAAATTGGGAATTTGACTTCGCTTAAGTTTTTGGCTCTCCAAAACAACTGCTTCAATGGTAAACTAAAGTTCCTATTCATTCTTATGCTTAGTGATCTTTTTCTATATAAAAAATTTTATTTTGTTCTAAGTTAATATTACATTCTAGTCGACAACATCTGTTAAAAAAAATAAAATAAAATACTAACGGATGAACTTTCTTGCTACAAATTAAATAGTTGACCTGAAATAGATAGTAAAATAAAAATGGGCAGCCAAAAGTAAAAATTTAAGGGGAACATTCCTATTTGCAGGTGTAATTCCATCAACTATCAGGCGCTTGACTCTTCTTACCTATCTTGATTTTTCTTCAAACAATTTGACAGGTATCATCTTTCTGCTGCTTTTTATCCAATTTATGCATATATGCAACCTTTTAAATATTTTGATAATATCTTCATTCTTCAATACAAATTACATAACCAAACAATAGAACGATGAGAGAAATCGGGCAGAAGAGAGGGACAGATGACATAAGGAGAAGTTTGACGGGTGGCGGTGAGGCTAGGAGAAGGCCGCAAGGGAGTCGAGGCAGAGTTATTCTATGTCTAACTGCATTTAAGTGTTACATTAACGGAGAAAAACACTAGCGGTTAAATGTCACTAGAAACTTAAGACCATATAAAAATATCCGTACATTGATTTCATAGTTTGTACTCAAATATTATTCAGTACTTTCATTACGAATGTTTCATTTGCATTTTTATAAAGCAACTTTTTTTGAAGAATATTCCAACTCCTAACCTTTGTTCACGTTGCTCCAAGGACGGTTACCAATTCTACCGCCTTCGTTGCTTTGGTTCTTTGCTGCAAGGAACAAATTAGTTGGAGAAATCCCTGCCTCAATTTGCAATGTCAGCTCCCTTAAAGATCTCGACTTGTCTGAAAATTATTTGGGTGGAATTATTCCAAAATGCTTTTGGAATTTAAGTTTCTCTCTCATTGACCTGAATTTACAGAAGAATAACTTCCATGGTATATTACCAGCGGGAATAATATTTCCTAAAAGTTGTTTTTTGAGAAGTTTCCGCGTCAATAGCAATCAATTTGAAGGGCCAGTACCACAATTTTTGGTCAACTGCAAGGACTTGGAAATTCTGGACCTCGGGCACAACAACTTCAATGATACCTTTCCTATTTGGTTAGGAAATTTGAATAACCTACAAATTCTTGTCTTGCGATCCAATAGATTTCATGGTCAGATCATTAATTCAGAAGTTGTATCTTCCTTCTCTCACTTACGGATCATTGATGTATCTCATAATAACTTCAGTGGTTGCTTGCCTTCAAAGTTTTTTGAAGGTCTGCTTGCTATAAGCAATGGGTATGAAGAGACAAGTGAACCAAGGTACATAGGCTATGCATATTCTAGCAATATTGTGTATTATGTTGACTCTTTCTTTATCACAATAAAAGGTTCCGAGTATATGTACTCAAGAACTATCTTTTATTTGAAGGTCATTGATTTTTCAAGTAATCGATTTAGTGGACAGATTTCTAAGACAATCGGAAGACTTCAGTCACTTAGAGCTCTCAACCTCTCTCACAATAGTTTAACAGGTCCTATCCCATCATCGTTAGGAAACTTGTCACATCTTGAGTCATTAGATCTCTCGTTAAACAAACTTGAAGGAAAAATTCCAACACAATTAATAAATCTTTCATTTTTAGAGGTATTAAACCTTTCTTGGAATAATCTCATGGGACCCATTCCTCGAGAACAACAATTTAATACCTTCTCAAATGATTCCTACATCGGAAATTTGGATTTGTGTGGATCACCATTATCAAAGATCTGCGATAACGATGAGGGTTTGGAACCACCTCCAGCAATATCGGATGGAGATGATGACATCACAAGAGCATTTGATTGGAGATTTGCTACATCGATAGGTTACGGATGTGGGCTGGTGTTTGGATTTATCATGGGATGCATTGTATTCACAACCGAAAAACCATGGTGGTTCATAAGGATGATTGAGAGAGTTGAGCAAAAATATGGTACAAGGATATATACAATATACTTAACGCTCTTAGGTGAGTTTAAGTACTTGAAAAATTAGAACAGTGTTTAATTACTATTACCTTTTTTCATTTTTACAAGATGGAAAGTCCAGCACTGACAAGTTTTAACAAATGTTCTCAGGTTGGATGTGTTCCACTTAAGGATCAATACTCCCAAGGGAAGCTAATTCGTCCACTGAGGCATTTGGCAAAAATAGGATTTTGACAAGAAGGTGAGTTTTCGAGCCCTGTGTGGTATGGGTTCTATCTTTCTATATATTGCGGTGGACTTTCTCGTATATATTCTCTCAGCTTTTGTTAGTCAATAATTGCAGTTGTATTGGTCTTATCCTATTTGTTTATAGATGATTTTCATGTAATTTTGTTGAGATTATGGTATGCATTTTCGACAAGATATATATCTAATATCTTCATCTATCCTATATACAACTCCATGCATTCTCACACTTGTTGGGTTGTTTACAACCATGTGCAACTTTTCTTAAGCACATTATAGAAGAAAAAAAAATTTTGTGACAGTTAATTTCTCAAATTGTTTTATCATATCTTTTCTTTCAAGAAACCAATCTTTTGCTGTTTTGCAGTCAAATTACCCACATATTTCACAGAAAAGAACCTTAGTAAAGCTTTGGAATCGATTACGAAGCTGTTCCAAATTTTATAGGTATTTTCTAGAGCAGAATAACTCACACTTCTTGAAATTAAAATTCAAGGATCCGGAAGAGCTTCGGCAGGCTGAGAACGTGCTTGAAAAGTGCTTAGCAAGAATACATACAAAAACATTGAATCAGCACCCCCAAATCACCCCAATAAATCAATATGACAATCCAAAATAGTAATTCTTTTTCCGCTTATATTAAAGATCCGACAAAAAGCTCCCAACCATGTAAAACTGTGCTAACTAATTGTTAAATAACAGATATGATTGACTGATGATAATTTTATTCAACCATATTCTACAGGCAATCTTATGCTGATAATTTCTCTCTTAATTTCCAAGTGGACTTGTAAAATATTAAGAGTAATTCACAATGACAAATTTACTAGCAGCATCAGTGGACAACAACAGAGAAGAGGATTGATGGGAAAGAAGTTGTTGCCAAGCTGAAGAAATTCAAAATTAAATTCTTAAACCGCCACACAAATTTTGGTCATTTTTCCAAAAATAAAGCTATTTGTCCTTTGAAAACTGCATTAATAAACTCATATTTTCCTTATTTTTCCAAAAATAAAGTTTCAGGACAACCTTTTAACTATATTTTTCTCCTTTTCAAGTGATCACTTGCTTGTGCAAATTTCATTTGCATTAACAAATTGATCATAACAGGTGACTAGAGATTAAGGAAACGAAATTTTGCAAACTATATGAAAGACTGGCTTACATGACCGTTGCTTTCTTCTGGTAAGCCCTAAGGTTGGATGATTGGCAGGCAAAGACTCATTAACAGAGCCATCAATTAGGAAATGGAGAAATATTTGGTTTCACACTATATCTATGGCAGGATTACCCTGCCATAGTAAACCAAAATTTTTATAAGAAAAGATAAACAATGATAGGTGTATGTCTTTGAATTGTAAACTTTTGGGTGTAAGATGATATTGCTTTCCTACTCCATCCAGCCCCCACCATTTTGTCTTGATGTTTATTGGCTTTTACATTAGGCTTGTAGGTGCTAACTTCATTATCAGTAATTAGGAGACCAACAAATTAGGGTCCCATGACTTAAGGATAAGGTGCATTTAAGTATTGCCCTTGCAAAATTCCCAGGTTCACATACTTCAGAAAACTTAGTCTCTATTACTAACTGAAAGAATAATAATCAAGGACGAAATAGAAGGCAAAGATTTGAAATCCACAAAAATATCTGATAAAGAAAGTATTGAAACGAATATAAACAGCTACCATATTTCTTCCATTGGCACTTTATTTCTTCACTCTGTCACTTCATTCATTGCGCCTCTACATTGATTTGATAAACAATTGCTAAATGAATTCCAATTTCTTAACATTTATAAAAAGATAACTTTGTTAGACTTGGACAGCTTAGAGCTTGTTTTTCTTGGCAAGATACATCATTCACAAGTGTGAACACTGGAACAAAGGAAGAAGCATTCATGACAATTTTATTAGACTTTTATGGCTAATAGAGAAGCGTGAACACCGGAGAATTTTGAAATAGCAGGATGGTTGTACAGATTTTCCTCTGCTATAATGTCAAGTAGGCGTTTGTGTCATAACGTACCACAATCTGGGAACCTGACCACTAGATGTAGGTAACTTAGAGGAAGTTATCACCAATTTATTTTTTTTTTTCTTAGATGTAATTGGTCACCTATTAAATTAATTATATTCGACGAAATTATAAATTGATTTTAGATCCGTCGAAAGAACAATAAATTGGTTTACGTATTTTATTCAAAGTTGGGTTCAAAAGTATGGTTATGCACAGGGAAGAATTAGCACCTGTATGACCCCCATCCCATGAACGGTACCATTTAATCATTTGTTCTCCTAAACCATTGATTTTTTGTTCTTGTGTTTCTTTAATTATTATTTATTTATTTTCTCTTTTATTTTATTAAAAAATTAAGGTATTTTATTTGGTTTTATCGGTTTAACGCACACGTGATCTGATTGTGAAATGCATGGCCTAGAATCGATATAACACCAAACGAAAACCTTTTATTAAGAATACTTTCTGAATCCGTCCATCATACTAGTGGGATCCGAGAGCATTCTCTCACCTAAAAAAATACTTGGGAAACTCACCTTCACAAATTTACTAAGTAGATCCCATCATCGGGATAGTCGTTTGCGAGTAAAAATAGTACTTTTATGAATGCAAATCCTAATACGGGTAAAAGCTTTTTATTAAAGATATTTTTCCGAACCCACCCATCATACTGGTGGGACTCGAATGTATCTTTTCACCTAGGGAGTTTTTTGAAGAAACTCACTTTTGCAAGCTTCCTCGGAAAGTCCCATCATCAAGGCTTATACTCGTATATAAAATATCTCTACATGTCATGACATTTAACAATGCAACAATGGTACGTAATGCACTCATAATTCTAATGTTTGTTCCTTATTTTATTATTTCTCCATGTGAGCATATATACCATGACTATATATTTTATATTTACTTATTGTTCCATTTTTAGAACGTTATGCATTTTGCTATGTAAGTACTTATTTATTTTATTATATGAAAATTTCCAAAATCACGATTTAGATCAAATATTTTTATTGTTTTATTATTTTTATTTCATTATTATTGTTTATTTATATGTATTTTATCCATTTCTTTTTGTATTATTATTATGATTACCAAATTTATTGTTACCATTAATTCCTTATTTCTTTTGTTTGTATATTTTGATTAGTTGGTAATTAAGTATGTATAGTTTTTTATTTAGAATTAAGAATGTTAAAATTCTGAATTAAGACTCTCCCATCGTACTGGTGGAGTCTTAATCAAAATCCCTAACTTTAGGAAATTCACTCAAAATTGTGACCCCTTGCATTTCGAATGGACATCCCATCATTAGTATTGATTCTAAAGCGATTATTATATTTTATATATCATTTTTATTGTTATTGTTATTTATTATTATTTTCTTAATTATCACTATTGTTATTTTTGTTCATTACTTTTATTTTTTATTTTTATTATTTGTTTGTTATACACTTATGTATTATTTTATTTAATTTTTTTATTATTATTTACTATTTACTTTTATTTTACTATTTTACCATATATATATATATATATATCTAGCCTTAGTTAAATCTCCTTATTTCTTATTTATATAAACCTCATGTATTTAAATCTATATTTTGTAAATAAATATTTATTTAAGTTTTGGTTCATCTAACATGTTTGAAATTATTATTTTATTTTATTTTTATTTTTATTTTCTTATTTCTCGTTTTCACTACTATTTCTCCTATTTATTTCCCTAAAATAAACATAAATGATTTTATATTTTATATTTCATATATATAAATCTATACATAACTTTTTGGGGATTTTTTTTTTTGCCATTGAAAAAAACGTGTTTTTTGAAATAACCTGCCAGATAAATTTAACTGTTTTTAGCCCTCAGAAGAGATTTTGGGACAAAAATACCCCTAGTGAGACAACTTGGGAGACGTGCACTCTAAAACAAGTGAAAAATGAGAAAATAAATATGCCATGAATTTCGACCAATTTCGAATTCCCGAACATCTAATTTCGTGCAAAACATCCATTTTTTCGCCAGAAGCTTGTGCAAAACAAAATAACGTTACATGAGAGGGTTTGTGATGAATATTTCAAACATGACATTCAGATAATACTAGAAAGGTGATATGAAATCGAATAAGGAACCGATCGTGATGAATCGAAAGCTTCGAGAATGATGTGAAACAAAAAATCCCTGATACGGTAGTGAATCGAAAGGAGAAAAATGTGAATCCAAAATAGGAAATGGTCGTGCTATAGCAGGCCATATGGCGTTCGTGAAACAGCATAGAAGGAATGTGTGAAACGGCCCGGTGAGAATGTGTGACACGGCCTGGTTTATAGTCTGTGACATGCCATGGTCAGACGTGTGACACAACAAGGTTATAATGTGTGAAACGACACAGGAGAATGTGTGACACGGTAAGGTTTAGAGTGTGTGACACGCCATGGTTAGACGTGTGACACGGCAGAGTTATAATGTGTGAAACGACAAAGGAGAATGTGTGACACAACTGTGACACGGTAGGGTTTAGAGTGTGTGACATGCCATGGTTAGACGTGTCACACGGTAAGGTTATAGTGTGTAAAACAGCAGGGTGAGAATGTGTGACATGGTAGGTTTAGAGTGTGTGACACGTCATGGTTAGACGTGTGACACGGCATGGTTATAATATGTGTGACAGGCCATGGTCTCCACGTGTGACACGTCATGGGTTGAAGATGTGACATGGCATGGGTTGAATATGTGACATGCCATAATTTGAAAGAAAGCGGCCAAATAACGAGGCGCAATAACAAGGAAACCCTTTGGACTTCCATCGAATTTATGAAATGAATATAAAAGGCCATTTAATTTTAAGTAAATATTTTTCTGAAAGCGTAATCCCCTATGTGAAGGAAGTTAGAGATTTTGAATCGATCATCATCCCGAAACGTAGTAGAGAGTTCGACCTTGTTGTTGCCAAGCTCACCAATATTACAGCAACAATGTCAATTATCAGTGAATAGGTTAGTGAGTCTAAAATTCAAATTAAAACTTTCTTCTGTTCGTTGTTTTTTTTGCAATTAAGGTTGGTTTGATAAGTTTGTGTTTTTTTTTTCCAATTGTTATGCATGGCGTAACTGTTATCTTCCTAATTTTGGTCGAACCAAAGTGTTGAAGAAGGGGGTTCGCGTCTGTATATGGTGTCTTCAACATCGGTCTCCTGCATAACATCATGATTCGTCTAATCAAGGTGACAGAATCAGTGGAGCACGAGCTGTGGTTTGCCATTGGCAAGAGCAAGGCCCGGATATCTAAGCAAGAGTTCTGCCTTATCACTAGATTGAAGTTTGGTCCAATGCCCGATGTGTTCATACTACTGTACGAGGTTGTTGCGGATGAAATTTATGCACGATACTGGAACGGGCAGCAGAGCATTAAGCTATAAGAGTTGCTGAATACATTCCGTGGAGGCAGCTTGCAGCAAGCAAGTGACGTGACCAAAATGGCGCTTATCTTGATTACGAATAACATTTTATTCGTTCAAGACTACCGTAGACGGGTGACGCCTTGGCTATTTTCATTGGTGGAAGACATCGACTCTTGGAATGCCTTCCCATGGGGTCATTACGTATGGAGGCTGACCAAGGACTACCTTTTGAAGAGGTTCAAAGTGCCTGCCTCAAACTTGCTGCCAACAACCTATTTACGCTACAACATTTACATATTCACGTGGGTGATTCAGGTATAGGTACTTAACATTGATGAGTTTTCTTTTGATTTAAAATTTTATTGTTGCACTCGTTTATCATTTACGGTCTAACGATGTTATATTTGACTTGTAGTTCTAGGCAATGGAGGTAATTCCAGCCTTCTGAAAACTAGTTGTCCCTCTTGCTCCAAAAGACGTCTACCCACGTATGTTGAAATAGGAATGCAATCAGAAGCTGAAAAACTTCTACATAGCAGTTGAGAAGTTAAAGTCATCTCAGCAGTTGAGTGAACAGATTGGCTAATTTTTTATGTGCATTTCTATAATAATTTTTCATAAAATTATATTTAATCACAGTCCTTATTTTGTAGTTGTGGGTAGTCAAGACCTTGGAGCCCACCTCGGATGAGGCCAACCAGGATTGCTTCGTGGACATTGATGTCCCACTTTCTGAGGACCACTAGTACGTGCCTATAGGGCACATGGATGATTGTGCGAACTAAGGCTTAGGTGCGAGGGAAAAGAGGAGGTAGCTAAAAGACAGAAGAGCCAATGGTGCCATTAAGCGGAGGTGAACCGTCACTGCTTTAGAGGATGAGGATGAGCAGTCAGGCCCTGAGTTGGAGAAAGAGGGTGACCATGCTACGACAGCTCCTCAACCACCGATAACTCCTCTTCATACGTATATTGTTAACGAGCCGATGGTAAGATCAGTTGTAACAGTTTGTGTTAAACATTTCTGCATATGTTTTTCGATTAACACAATAATTTTTGTCATTGCAATTAAGGGAGACAACCCAAGCACCTCAAGAGCTGATCGGTCATGCTCAACCACACAGTACTGATAACGAGCTATTGGTAAGGATTTTAGAGTTCTAACAGTTAATGTTCAACAATTCCATATATGATTACATACTAATTTATAGCATATATGTTATTACAGTTAACTGAATCCACAAGAGTCAATGACGGACTAGTGACAAAGCGTCAGCTGCGACGGTTCATGCATCGACATAAAAAGGAGATGTCAAAGCTGAAGGCTTCAATCCAGTCATTGACTCTATCCCTACAAACGTTTGAGGACCATGTCGTCGCTCGGATTCTAGAGGGACTGAAATCACAAGTACGATATTCAATCTTTGCATATAATATTGGTTGTTTATGTTTATTATGGTTAGTTCTGATTTGAGGCATCGATTTATGCTAACGATTTTCTCATTTGTCTCATTCTATAGGGCAGTCTTTCATCTCCCGATACCGATAAGGACCACGAGGATGCCGCTGATCCATTAAACCATGATAAACCTAGTGTTGGCATTGATGATGATGATGATGTTGTTGGTACCGACAGAGATGATATTGTCACAATGAATGTTAATCAAGTGATCGATGCACCTGCGGGAGGGGATAGGAACCTTGCAATAGTCGTATACGAATGGGACCATCTTCTACACAACACTCCTAAACCCAGCAGCTCCCGATTGTCGCCAACAGAGGCGTCTGATATCCAGGATCGGGCAGCATTCATTTCAGACCCTACTAGTGGGCACGAGTGAGAATAGTAAGCAAGTACATTGCAAGCCCATATGTCGACTCTTCATTGAGCCGTCAGGATCAAAATAGCTCAATGGTGGAAGCGTACGATGCTTTCAAGAAAGACGAGTGCACGAGATCAGCTCATAAATAACATTGTAAATCTTGTTGTTTAATTAAACATCTATCCACCAAGGCTAAATTAATTAATTCATTATGTTACATATGCAGGCATAACGTCAGGATCTTAGGGACCAAGATGGGAAATTTTTTGTGTCATTAGAGGATCCTGAAGAAGAAATGACAAGTGAACATGTCGACGCATGCCTCAACACACTCTGTAAGCGGATGGCATGTCCGAAGTGAAAGCTGTACAATGCTCGTGCCTGCATGGTTGACACGATATTCTTCGTAATTTTATTTTTCATTATTTTCAATTATGAAAATAGTAAGTTATTTATTGCATTAATTGTAAACTAATGTATACATGCTCCACAGGACACTATCCATATACTACACCTCACGTTCTCCACTGAAGATGCTCGGACCAGTATAGAAATTATAGATGAGTTGTGGGGATACGTGTAGGGTAAGAGGCTGACATACGCGAAAAAATGGAAAGATGTCGATTTCATCATCGCACCTTGCAATGTGGGTGGCCATTGGGTGGTGGCGAAGATCGACTTGGCGAGGTAGACGATCAAGGTGGTGGACTCCACAAAAACTTTGGATGCTAAGGATAATGGAGTTCGTGAGGCTCAAATGACCCCCTGACGACATTATTGCCAATCATCTATCACCAAGCTGGTTATTTCAACAAAACATGCCGGAAAACACGAGATCTGAGGTCAATGCCATTGGAAATTCATATGCCCAAAGCTAAAGTGCATCGGCAGAACAATAGTGTCAGCTGCAGTATGTTCATGGTTGCGTACATTGACGATATTTTGCAATCGAAACCAATCAGAGTTAAACAGAATATGGTTGCAAATATGGGTCTCCAATACGCTTTTGAAATTTTTTCTAACAGTTGTGAGAGCAAACCTTAAATATATCGTCAGCCCATGTCTGTACTTGTTTTTTTTTGTATATACAATTCATTTTATTAATTTTAATAATATTCATACAGTTTATACATTACTTTCTCATTACTTTTGTAGAAATTACATTACGTTTCTATATTTTCTAATTGTTTTGATATAATATGTAAATTTAAATTTGTACAATTATTTTGTTCAATGATCAGTACTGATATCTTTTGAAGAATATGTGGGTGACATGTTCGGAGAATTTGTATAATTATAATTTGTATAATTTTAAGTATGCATGGTGTGTCACCACAATTCTGCATCAACTCAACGTGTGGCCACAGAAGACGGCATACACTTAGCGTGTCACCATAGAAGTATTTGTGGCGTGTCACCCCACAATTCTGCATTTACTCAACGTGTGACCACATAAGACTGCATGACTTTGCGTGTCACCAACATGTCTACCTGCACTTAGTGTGTCACCAGCATGTCTACTTGCAGTTGGCGTGTTACCACCATGTCTGCATGCACTTAGTGTGTCACCAGCATGTCTGTATGCACTTGGCATAGCATCAGCATGTCTGCCTGTAGTTGGCATGTCATTAGTATGTCTGCCTGCACTTGGCATGTCACCACCATGTTTGCATGCACTTAGCATGCCACCACCATATCTGCCTGCACTTGGCGTGTCACCACCAAGTCCGCGCCTCAACCTGAAACGTTTAAATTGGTAAAGTTGATTTATATTCCTCTACTATATATGGTCCACAACTCCTCAATTCTCATCGACAGACTGTACATCTCCTCAAAAGTAGTTTTGTCGATGCTTCCTCGGTAGTTCTTCTGAGCATGAGAATGTCGAACGCTAGCTATTTGAAATCCAAAGTCTCTTCATAGAAATTTGCTCCTGCGTATCATTACGCATGGGCAAATTTCTATGATACGCATGAGCAAATTTCTATGAAGAGATTCTGGATTTCAAATAGCTAGGGTTGGACAATTGCTTACAGGTTGGAGGTGAAGAGAAACAAATTAATTATTAGATTAGTGGAGAATTCTAAAGTTGAATATATCAAGGGGGGAGAAAGTCCTTACTGTTAGTGGTTTTAAGTTTGTTTTGAGCTGTTAAAGCAACAGAAAACTTTTTTCTGTTTTCTGTTGTTCGATCTGATTTCTGTTGTTCTTCTGTATTCTAAAGTTGAATATGCCTGCATACACTTGGCGTGTCACTAGCATGTCTGCATGCACTTGGCGTGTCACCAGCATGTTTTTATGAAAAATTTTATACTAATTTTGTCAAATACTTATGTTGCAAGATCTACTCTCTCTGTGTTAAGAAAATAGTAGCACTTTTATTTAGGTTATATTTTATTTCAAATAATGTTTTCCATGTTTTAAAATTATATCCACCTTAATATTTCATCTATTAAAAAAACTTGTTTTTCTACTAATCTCAAACTCTAACATTAGGCTAAAAAATTCCAATTAAAAGAAAAGTTAAGAAATTACTTAAATGGCCGAGAACCTCTTATATATCATCATTATTATGTAACAATTGGTAGTCATAATTTTCAATATATATCCTACATGAAGATATTTTATTTTCTACCCTTCAAAATGGCTTCTATAGAAAGTAAAGTTTTAATTATTTGGTGTTATTTTTATGAAGCTTAAAGCTTTATTGTTTGATCGTTACTAACATCAACAACCTAAGTAAAAGCATGCACTTGGCGTGTCACCAGCATGTTTTTAGACATAATTTTATCTCTAAATCTAATATTATTTTAATCTAATATTAATACATGTTTTGCAAGGATCAATATATGGATGTAAGTTGGATGATTGATGAGTTTTTTACACATAATTGGTGATAAATAATTTGAATTTATTTATAAAATGTATAAATTTAATTAAAATAATTATGATGATTCAGAGATGAAATTTGATTGAATGATCCTTAAATTTTTATAAAATTAATAAAAAAGACTCCTTTACAAGCAGAAACTAACAATCTATCTTCAAATATGAATGAATGTAAGATACTGCAAGTGCGAATTGTGTGAAATGTATTACACATGGGTTACACATTTAGTTGGGCTAACAATCTGTCTTCATCAACAACACATCCTACGTTTTCAGACATTGTCTTTCGGATTGGACAATTGTTGCAGGTGTGACCGCTTTCTCTATAACTTGACCAAGCTTTCGGTCGACACACTCATGAGGGCGCTAATTGACTTGGAGATGGTGCAGGATTTGTTGATGGAATTGCAAATAGAGATGGGTAATTTTGTCTGTTATGCCCGTACCTCTTCTATTACGAACATCTCCGTGCTCGACTGCCTTCACCAGCTGACAGAATCCTTCTCCTCCTAGGTCTTCCTGCTTAACCTCGCCAAGGTGGTGGCAAGACGACAATTTGTTTCACATGCGGGGGGATGTCTCACTCACTAAGATGCCCTATGGGTGAATAGACCTCGCATAACCCTCTACCAAAACGGTTGTCTTGTAGTAGTCGGCGCAGAATTCAATGGCTTCATATTTGCATTTACTAAAAAATACAATGAACTCAATCTTTAAGCACAATGTAAATGCTATGTCAATTAGGGATCAAATAAGAAATAAAGAAAGATATTTTGACCTTATTGCTACAATGGCATGGCTGCATAGCAGTAAATCTATTTGGAACTCACAGCATGAACACGTCTTCATCGACAAGTTAACAAGTCCGTTCATCTTCCCGTCTTTAACTTCGAACTCCACTAGATTGATTGGCTTAACTACAAAGCGATGTGTATCATTGAAGCGTTTGCTCAATTGCCTGGCAACCCGAGAGCTGAGGGGCATGGTCACTTTGATGGCCTCCTCATACTGATCATGGAACCAACACTGGAACATGTCTCTTATGAACTCGATCAAAACAGTAATCGACATTTGTCTTGCATGCTTCAAGCAAGAGTTAACACATTCCACAATGTTCGAGGTCATCATTTGGTATCGCCTTGTCAGTGAACATGCACGTGCCTATCTCTCAGGGCCTATTCTCAAAAGATCAGCATGGGCCCCCACATGAATCTACTTGAGTTGGTTCATATGTCTGTTTTAATTGAAAACCTTATAGCAATCTCGAGCAAGGGTGAAAATCATATAAATGTCATCGCGCTTGAACTTGTTTTTAAAGTTTTTCTTCAAATGGTAACCGTATAAACCATGGTGCGCTTCTGGGTATGCATTTTGGATTGTTTTCTTAATGCCGAGATGCTGATCAGAAATGAACATAGTGTTTTCAGGACAACCAACCGCATCATGCAGCTTGCTGAGAAACCACGTCCATGAGTCTTCGTCCTCAACATGGCCGATGCCAAATGCAACTGGATATACACACTTGTTCGCGTCTTGTATACAGCGACAAACAGAATACCTTCGAACTTGCCTTTCAGATGTGTTGTATCAATTGCAACTATAGGACGCATTACATCCCTAAACCCCCGAATACAAGCCCCGTATGTCCAAAAACAATATTTGAATCTTTCAACCTCATCAGTAGCTAGGGCAGTGACCGTGCCAAGATTTTCTTATTCCAACATATAAAAATGCGAGAGTAGTAGTTGAAATGACTCATCCGGGAGATCAAAAACAAGCCTCTCCGTATACTCTTTTACTTGCCAAGCCTTACCATACAAGTATTCCAATCCCCACTGAACCCTCATCTCACCAATAATGTCCTAAGGTCTCAATGTTACTCCATTAGCCCGAAGCTTAGGTGCCATAAGTTCACCAATTATCTTCTCACTCACAGTTAGAAATCGCCCTTACAAACCATCAACAGTACATGTGTGTACTTTATGGAACGTCCGATTTTGCCAATACTCTCCTCCGTCAGGTACTTTGTTAAATGCACACTGAATTTGCATGCATTTTCCTTGCAACCAACCTCGTAACGACTTTTACATGACTTTTTTACTCTTATCCCAAACTGTCCTTTTAGAGCTAACATGTTCAGAGCTCGTTTCAACTCCGCCTTCGAGGAAAACATTTTTCCTTTGTATAAGCGATCATCAAGACATGTCGACTCCTCAATGCTAATTGTTTGGAAGGAGAACCTTTCTACACCTGCAATTCGCCACGTACAAGATATCCATGTATGTCCATTTTCCTGATAATTATCATCGAGCATTGTATCAACGGAATGAATCTCGTCCTCACTAGCAATGGGGTTATTGTATATGGGGTCTTCACACTGAACATTTCCTACATCAAAACCTTCAACAGGTTTCGTTTCACCTCTAACGTTTTCCGTTTCACCTTCAACATTATTGCAAATTGGAATGTCACTATCATAAAGGCAGTCATTGTCTGAACTGTCATGATCCCATTCGTCAAGGCTATCACAATTGTCATCAAATCTATCTTCACCGATAGCGAACAAATCCTCATTTCCGTCATCACATGTAATATTATCCTCCAGCGTCGTAGTGTTAACCTCCAACGTCATAGTGTTTAACTCAAGTGCCGTATTCCCATTTTAAATTGGCATTACACACTCTATGATTTCACCCGATTATTGCATTCCTTTAACAGAAGCAACTAATTGGTTTGATCCACATTCTGATCGAAATTGTGCACCCAACTGTTTTATCAATGTCGTTTGTCTACCGAGCTACACAAACTCTTGTGCATACCTCAATTGCGAGTTATGAACCGAATGCTCCGGTATATGTGAACCATTGTAAATCTCATTTTGATTGAGCCGATTACCATGTTGTTTAGCTTCTTGATGTGACATAACATTTGTTTGGCGTCTCTTAATGCTGACATATATAGCTAGAACATTCCTCTGTTCTAGCAGAATTAATGCAACATCCTCATCGTCAAGTGCATGCAAAAATGGTGGTGACACACCAAGTGCATGCAAACACTAGTGGTGACATGCTGATGACACATCAAGTGGATTGCATGTAGACATGGTGGTGACACACCAAGTGCATGCAGACACTAGTGGTGACATGCTAAGTACAGGCATACATGCTGGTGACACGCCAAGTGCATGCAGACATTGATAGTGACATGCCAAGTGCATACAGACATGCTGGTGACACGCCAAGTGCATGCAGTTTTATGTGGTCACACGTTGAGTAGATGCATGGCGTGTAACAACTTTGTGCAATATTTCTAATCCGTCTTCTAATTTACAGAAAAAGTTTCACAAATTTATGTGTTGCAACAATAAACCCAAAAACATACCTTGATGTTATATCTGCTATGGGTTCTATTTTTCGAGGACAACATGGTCAGATGGCGAGAGATAGACCACGGCACGATGACAATGGTGCTCAACAGAAAGTTGACAGAGCTAATACAATTCATAGAGCTGAGAGAGCTGATGACGATGGTGCTTAACACAGAGTTGATACAGTTCAGAGAGTTGAGAGAGAAAGATGAGCGAGCACAAACAACTGAGCATTAATTTCTAATTTTTCTCAATGGCGAGAGATAGATATCGACAGCTTAATTTGCCACAATATTTTTTAACGGCATTTTCGTCTACTCATGCTTCTTTTTGGGTAGAAATAGATAACTTTATTTGGGTGGTTATTTTTGAAATCACCCTATGAGGAGGGTTTTTTCTCACAATTTCTTCTAACTTTTTCTAGAATAATGTGAATTAGGTCTAAAAAAAGCATTTTTAGTTGAACAAAATGGGCTAGACCCAAAACAAATAGAACAAACCCTAACAAAGAAATGAGAAAAAAAAACTATACATTTCTAGACTAAGACTGGCCCAACCCATGAGCTTGTAGGAAACCCAAGACCGCAGCACCAAATCTGCCCCAAGCCCACAATGCAGCGTCGAAAACGCACCCTTGGGTGCTTGTATGCCCACTCCAGACGGCGCCATTTAGGCCTTGACCCTTTCAATTCCCAACTACACTAAAACGGTGCCATTTTGCTCTCTTATGCCCGGTGTAAAACCTTTTTTTTTCTTTATTCTTTCCCTAAACAAACACGCTAACATGACTTGACTCGAGCTGAGGGAGAAAAATCTATGGCTAGTTAATTAAGTATTCAATGTTGTGGAAAACAAGGGCATGAATCAAGTCTTGGGTTCACATTCGTATGTCTTAAACCTTATATGTTAAAAAAGCCACCAGCTTAAATTGGGTAGGCAATGGAGGCCCCAAAATAATTACAAAGAAGAAGGGACCATGCCCCCCTTGGACACGTTAGAAGCAAAAGGAGCAACATTTTCCTCAAGTCAACAAAGGAATTTCAACCTATATGAGAGAAATTTAATCATCATTTTCATTTTTGGAGGTGAAAAAAGTTGTCATTGGTGTGATTGGCTTTCCAAGTCACTCATGGTTTTAGCCCAACCACTTCAATTAATTTCAGTCATTCTAGGTAAAAATAATTTATTATAAAAGAAAACTAAAGAATTACCAATTAATAATAAAAGTTAAAAAAGAAAGAATATTTAATCATTAAAAAATAGTTTTAAGCGTTTTTTAATTTGGTTCCTCCCTTATTTCCATTCTGCATGTTTGAATCCCTTTACTTTGATTTTAATGAATTTAATCATTATACTTGTATCAAATGTCCATTTAATAAGAATGATTATTGATGTTAAAATTTTGTTTTTAATATATATGACCTAACATTTTGGTGATGACATAACATAACAAGATGGATTAAGTTTGGATTAATATCACATGTCAATTTAAAAAAAATTATATTTTATTTTTATTAATTAATAATTTAAATAATACGAGGAAAAGCAGTATTGAAGAGATTGGTAGTAAAAGTAGTGAAGAATGGAACTGCAATTGTGAGACAATATGTGTTTGGTAAAACATGACTAAAGATGTGTTGAGAAGATAAAAATAATGTACATTAAATTAAAACTAGATATATTGAAAAAAATATAATATATTTTATATTTGAAATTCTAAAAAATAATGAAAATAATTACAAATTATTCAAATATTAAAATAATAGTAACAAATACATATTAATTATGATCATAATATAAATACACATATTTATAAGTAACAAATTATACTCTTTTTTTTGGAGTGAAAAATTATGCTTTTGATATATTACAATATATCTCCTTCTCTATAATTGACAAACTTGAATGTCATTACAAAGACTTTGCTTGACTCAAATATTATTTTAACCAAATCCTAAACCATCCCAAGGGCAACTAATAAAAAACCACTTGTCGACTTTTGAGAGTCTCATTGAAACTTCCTATAATATATAGTTAGAGATTATAGAAAAGATGGCGGAAGGTCTACCCTCATTTCACTTGACATTCATTCTAACTTTTCTTACAATCCACAACAATTAAAATCATAGTCGTTGAATAAAAAATCCCTTTTTAGCCACTTTATTTATTCTTTTTCTTTTTCTTGTATAGGAAAAGATAGTAGGAAAGATGGCGGAGGTGTACTCTGATTTCTTTCAACAATGCTTTCAAGCTTTTCCATGTTCTTCTTTCAACTCAGATTTTTTAAGGAGGCTGTAACGACCCATCCCCGGTCGCTATCGGCGTCTGAGACATCCGGGAGATCTCGTCAAGTCCCGAACAAGCCTTTATAAATTTTTCGTGACATTTATTAAATATACTAACGCGTATGTAAATTATTAATAATAACAATGAAGTACTATATTGGTATTCCATTTTCAGTAATAGCAATTATATTTAAAATATAGAGTTTTCAACAACGCATAAGTAGGAATTAATAATGCGAATAACATGTAGAATTTCTATGTGATCGAACTCTAGACAGCGGAGTGACTCGGAACGAGATAAGAGATGCCTTTACCTATCTGCCAGAAACTGAGCACGCCGATGATTACGCATTAGGCTGATCCTTGTATGCAAAAGAGGAAATAAAGAGGTGTGAGTCTCACAGACTCAGTGATCATCGGCTCAGCGAGTAGGACGTAGATGGGAAACAAGCAAATAGCTGATCAGTTGAATAATAAATCATAAGATTTTTTTAATGGTAATTTCAATTTAAAAGGAAATTTGTGCCTTATAAAATGATGCGGTAAAATCATCGTGCAACATTTAATTTGGGCAAAACAATGCCAAAAAAACATGTGTAATAACTCTAGCTGAAATCAGCAAAAATTCGACTTATCATTAAAAATTACAAATGAGAAGATAAAAGTGTGCATGCTCCCAAAACATGTAGTCTGTAATCAAATTAAATTATAAACCGCGTAAATCACTTCATGATCTATAAATAAGCATTGAAAGCTTGTTTAAATAAGGGCAGCTGCAGAGAAAATCTTAAATCTTCACCATGCATAAAAATACTTGTCGAAAAATTCATAATGCTCTCGAGTAGGAAATCATAACATCAACACGTGGACCCACTTCCATGTAATAACATCCGGGAGCATCGCTTCTACCGGATTCCCATATAATGCCATGGCAATCTCAACGATGTTGGCCGACATCGGAGATATCAAGCGGTCGCAGTCGCGTAAATCATCTGTGGCCTTGCCACGTATATCACAGACCATGGCCCCAGCCATGTCTAACAGCCCGTCGGTGACCCGAAAATGTCTCTAGCTAGAGCTCACTCGTGCACGAGGGTCACACTTAACCGATGTGACATCTGGCCTACTCTCGACGCTTTTGGTTTATCAAAAACAGAATGTTTTTCGGATCCATAACAAACTTCTCAAGTTTATTTTCTTAAATCATTTAAAAACCAAAAATTTGATAAACCGATATATTGATTTTTCACATCTTTTGTCTTGATATAAACACTTATAAAAATTTCAGAATAAAATCGGCTTTCAGAAGCTACATAAAAATAATTTAACAAATACATTTACTATGCATGTCACCCTAAAATAGAAGGCACGTGTTTTGATGCTAAGCGGTATGAAAGGCTCGTTTCCCAATTTTTTAAATGCTTTACTTATAACTATACATATATATTCAAAACATTTTCTAAAATAATTTGCATCCACAATTTCTTAAAATTCTACCAACGCATGCTTTCCACAATTGTGCATGTTCGATAAATCATGCGTAAGTATATATCTATAGATAATATGGAAATTTTAAAATTGACACCCCCTACTCACCTTGCAATAGCGAGATGTTACGTCGCTATTAATTTCGAAGGTGTGTCTTACTCTTTCTTGCTACCGATTGTTCGCTAATTTCTTCGGCCTGCCAACACAGTATAACACCTTATTTATTTCCTAAATATTAAAATTTCACTTAATATATATATCCTAATTCATTATATTTTATTTTAGTATTATTATTTTATTCAATATATATTATTATATATTTTTATATTTAATATTTTTATCTCTTTCTTCTTTTTTTTTTATTTATTTACCTTTCTTTCTTTCCTCTTTCTTCCCTTCACAGCCCGATGGTTCTCCCTCTCTCTTCAGCATCACCGATCGGCAGTTGTAGCACCCTCTCTTTCTCTCTTTTCACTCACCACCGTTAACCTCTTTTCCTATCCTCTTTCACCCCAAGCAGCCCCCAAAACCAACAACTAATCTTCAAGATTTTTAGAAACTAAACCAAAAAAATTTACAGTCAAAGCTACTCTTTATCTCCTTCTTCCTCTTTTTTTTCTGGTCAGTTTCTCTCTCTCTCTCGGGTTCTTCTCTCTTTCTACAGACTGTTTTCTCTCTTCTTTGTTTCTTTGCTCCTCTTGGCCCGGCAGCTTGCACAAAGATGGCTATCAAAAGCCATTTAAAAAGGGGTGAAAATGATTTGGGGAGCCGGACATGACTCATTGACATGTCCACTCCATAATTTTTCTTATCCCACATGTCTTCTTCTTACACATTTGTTTATCTGGCCCCTACACTCTTCTTATTCTTTTTGCTTTTGTCTTTTATTCATTTTGGTATTCATCCCCCATCCCCCCCCCCCCCCTTTGCTCACTCATTTGTGAGTCTTTGTTTTAAAGTTTGAATTGACCACATGGGCGGCTGCCCATGTGGTCTTTCTTTCTATTATTTTTTTTTTAAAGGGTTGTTACAGAGGCAAAATGTGATCCTTTATTATCAATTAATTATAGCACTGCCAATAATAGATGAAGGAGAGAGTAGTGATTCTAAGAATATTAGTTTTTATTTCTTTTATTTTTTAAATTTGATGATTAATTTTTATTAGTAATCTATCTTTCATTATATATAAATCATGACTTTAAAAAAAAAATTATTCCTTGAGAGCAATAATGTTACTAACTTCAACATGCAATTCTTTGAATAACTTCCATTTTAGTCTATTATGATTTCAACACCATTTCATTTTCATTCGCAATAATTCTATTTTTTTATTTATAATCTTTTAAAATTTTGAATAATTTGTACTACTATAACGAAAGTGATCAAGTTGGTGTCACAAATTAAGAGATATTGACTTAATCTAAATTTCATAAAATATAAATAAAATTAAATATGCTGTTTTTTTTTCTTACTAATGATAAAAATTAATTTAATCCTTTCAATTTTCTTTAAAAAAAGTCAAATGTATAGTTACAAAAAATTTTGCTTCCATGCTAATAGTAGGTGTGAAAATACTCAACCTTGTGGATAACAAGGGGATGAGTCAAGTGTTGGTGGCATGATCATGGGCATTAATTATTCTTATTTCTTAAACCTTATATGTTAGAAGAGCCACTAACTTAAATTGGGTAGGCAATGGAGGGTCAAACTAATTACAAAGAGAAAGCACGATGCCCCCCTTAAGAGCAACGTTTTTCCCAAGTCAACAAAGGATTTTCTACTTATATGAGATATGCAAGCAGAAATTTAATCACCATATTCAGTTTGAAGCTAAAAAAAATTGTAGTTCGTGTGATTGGCCTTCAAAGTCTCTCATGGCTTTAGTCACCTTGTTGACTCCATTGGTGAAAAGCAGAAGTGATCGTGGAGCTAAGAGATTGGTAGTAATAGTAAAAAAGAATGTAACTGCAATGGTGAGACGATGTGTTTGGTAAAACACTACTAGGGATGTGGTGAGAAGATAAAATAATGATTAAGGACATTAAGTTAAAATCAGATATATTGAAAAACATTATAATATATTTGACATTTGAAATTTTAAAAAATCAATGAAAATAATTACAAATTATTCAGATATTAAATTAATGATAACAAAATATATATTAATTATAATCATAAAATAATACACATATTTATAAGTAACAAATTATACTTTTCGATATATTACAATATATAGTTTTGTTTCTCTATAATTGACAAACTTAAATACTTGTAGACACCCATTTCAAAAAGCAAAAAATAATAATAAAATAAAATAATAACAAACAAAAATAAAAATAAAAATAAAAAGAAGAAAAAATAAAATAAAATAAAAAAGTCAAAAAAAAAGAAAGAAAAAAGGAAAAAAGAAAGGAAAAGACAAAACGAAGAGAAGACTGAACCTGCTCAATCTTCTTCACCGGGCATCATTACAGGGCATTTTATGCCCTTGAAAAATCATCGGATTTTGAGGGATTAGCCAGATCCGGTGACTAGCTTCTTTGTGACGGGGTTTAGTGAAACCATACTCAGAAGAGCATGATTTCACTTCTGGATTGTCCAAAAGGTTGGACAATTCAGCTTTTAAAATGAAATGGGGGCATTTGGGCAACAAAAAGGATTGGGCAACAAAAAAATCAGAACAAAAAAAGGAAACAAAAAAACAACTATCTTCTTCAAAGAAAACCTAGCCAACTAGAGTCCAGATTGAAACCAAAATCAGACAAAAAAAATGTTCAAAAAAAGCAATCAAATCCCCGCAAAGAAAAAGAGAGCAAAAAGCAACCAAAAACCAAATAAACAGACAAAAACATCCCATTCTCAAGCACCCGAAATCCACAAAATAAGCTAAAAAAAATCCTAAATTTTATCAGCCAGCTACCCTATCCACAATAAAAAAAAATCAACCAAAATCAAACAAAAAAAAGCAAAAAAAAAAAAGAAAAGGGGCAATTTGGTTCGGCAATAGGGAAAAGAATCGACCTGCAACTGTGAAGAGAGGAGTAGAACTCGGTAGAGAGAGGGAGGTCGATGTGCAAGGAGGAAAAAGAGTGAGGGCTCGGCGGTGAGAGAATGCCGAAAGAGAGAGAAAGGGAAATGGGCAGATGGAAGGTTTAGAAAGAGGGGAGAGCATTTGGAGTTAGAGAGAGAAAGTGAATGACGAAAGTGAAGGAGGAAGAAAAACAAAAGGGCTTTTATACCGGGCAAAAAAAAGCAAAACGACGCCGTTTCAGAGGGAAGAGGTTGAGTCCTTGAAGTGGGCAAGCGAACCTTCCGTGGGCCATTGGGCTGGGCTAATCTGAACCTAGATAGGTACAATCCTTCTCCTTTGGGCTTTGTTCAAACGATTTTGGGTTTAGCTTATTTTAGTTACAATGTATTTTTCATTTTAATTTAAATTTTGTTAGGGAAAATTATATATAAAATATGACAGCCTAATTAAATGTTAAAAAATAAAAAATAAATAAATAAAAAATAATAACAATAATAAGAAAATGAAAAATAATAAATAGTAATAAAAAATAAAAAATAATAGTAATAATAATTATGTATATATACGGAATAGAAGACATGATATAAATATAAAAATTATAAGGAAAATGAAATGATTATTTTGAGTATTCGATGATAGAATTCAACTTGTAAAGAGGTAAACAGTTATCTCTTTCAAGTAGATTTTCTAAGTGAAGAGTTCGAGACAAATTTTCACCAAAGCGTCGAGATAAATCTGAACTCTATACTCCAATATTCATTACTCAAATAGTTATTATTGAAAATATACGTTAAAAAATAATAATGTTGCATTTAACCTTAAATTAATATAATTAGCTAATTAGTTTAAATAAATATTACCAAATAAAGTTAATTTAACCATAAAAAAACTTTAATTGTTTATTTGATAAACTATATAATTAAGTAAATTACTAATCAATAATTTTAATTAAAGAATAAAGATTTAAATAGAAAGCAAAAGATAAAAAAAGTGAAAAAATAAAAAAAAATAATTCACAAAAGTAACAAATGATAATAAATACAAATAATGTGATAAATTATCTTAAACTATTAACCACATAATTGGATGAATTACAAACCACCTAAGTCAATAAACGCGTACATATAGATATCATTATTTTCTTCTATCATAGCATGCCACGTTTATCTTGTAAATGGGGTAGGAATTCCGATGATTGGATTTCTTCGAGGAGCTTGTAGAGATGAGTTCTTTCGGGAATATCTCTAGGTGAGGAAAACATCGAGACTTCATCAAAGCATTGAGATTGTCTTCAAATGATTTTTTAATAAAAGATTACCGACCCCATTATTTAAAATAAATAAATATGACATCATTTTATGCTTGCATCATGTGCATACGTAAAATCAAATAAAAGACTCGTTCAACCCACTCAATAAAAATTATTTAATAAACAAGGATTAAAGAAATATAACAATAAAATCAAAATCAAATTGTAATAGAATAACTTAAGATTAAATGGTACCGTTCGTGGAATGGGCACCACAGAGGTGTTAATCTTTTTCCGTACGTAACCGCACTCTCGAACACATCTCTAAAAAACATGGACTAGTTCCCATTCTTTTGATGGATCCAAAATTAATTTAGGACTTCGTTGATTAGAATCGAGTTAATAGGTGACCAATCGCACCTAAAAAAATGATTGGTGATGACTCTTAGTTTTTTATTTCGGCTCACATCTAGCGATCGGGTTCCCAAACTCGTACGTTACGACAATACTCTGATTAAAAAGACTTTACTTTGACTTAAATTTTATTTTAACCAAATTCTAAAACATCCCAAAGGCAGCTAAAAGTACAGGATATATAGTTTTCATACCGGCTTTCAATCGGTAAGACTCACTTATGGTTATTCCAATTAAGGATTATAAAAGTTTGTTCTCAATTAAGAGTGTGGATTATAAGAGTTTCCTTCAATCTAAAAACAATTAATGATTGTAACCATAGTCGATGATTGAAGAGTCCCCTTCTATATTTATTCTCTTTTTCGAGGAAAAAATTGTAGGAAAGATGGCAGAAGATCTACTCTCATTTCATTGGACAATCCTTTCACCCTTTTCCTACAATCCACAGCAATTAATTATAGCAGTTGAACGAAGAACCCCCTTTTAGCCACTCCATTTATTTTTTTTTTCTTTTTCTTTTTGAAGCAAAAGATGGAAGGAAAGATGGCGGAAGGTTTACTCTCATTTCCATAAACGATCTTTTCTAGCTTTTCCATTTTCTTCTTTCAATACAAAGACCAAATGTGATGCTTGCTCAAGACTTTTGAGGTCAACAAGTCTTCTATTCTATACCATAATAATTCTTGGAGTATTTGATGTTCGACCCCAAATTTGAAATTAAAATAGAATGTTACAGTTTCAATTAAATTTTATTCTTAAACTTATTGGTACACTAAAATTTCCTTTATAAAATCATCATTTGTCATCTATAAAGAGCGTAAGGACTGGGGTTAATTGACATGATCTGTCCCAGCTCCCAATTCGTTAGCATGAATCTGGACCAAGACATTTAACAGATAAGGTCTACGGACATATATATATATATATATATGTCGGCATTGTAACAACTCCAAAAATTTGTGTTCCTATAAGTCAATCAAGTCTTTCAAAGGCAATGTGTTGGTTTCAATCCATATGTGGGGCAATGAAGAAAAATGCAGTCCGTTCGGGGCAGTTTGATTTCCTTTTTCTGATGTTTTGTGGTCCTGGATGAAGTCCATGTATTATGTGTCTCCATTCTTCATAAAAAAAACGCATAGGAGAGGACTAATACAACAAAAAAAAATTTTGGAGTGACTAGTACAACACTTTTGACATTGAAATTATTTATTCAAAAAGAAAAGCATTAAAACTAACAATGAATTTACATTTTCCACCCAAATCCTTAACATTATCAAATTAAAAAAAATTAAAAGAAATAAAAACTAGTATTCTTATAATTATAGTCCGGGGCGATTTTTTTTTTAGCCATTAAAAAAAAAGGTATGTTTGAAAATAACCTTCTATATAACTTTAACTGTTTTTAGCCATTAAAGTACATTTTCGGACAAAAATATCCTTAATGAGACATCTTTGTTGTGGGCACTCTGAAACATCCGGACCGCGAAAAATTATGCAAAGAAATTCACGAACATCTATTTTTTGCACAAAACATCTTTTTTTTTTTGGAGAAGCTTGTGCAAAAGAAAATAATGTTGCATGAGATGGTTTTTCTGAATGTTCGGACATGGCATTCAGATAAACCGAGCGAGGAGGGGGAAGTGGTCGTGATGAATCGAAAGCTTGGAGCACAATGTGAAACCAGAAATCCTGCTTAAAGAGGTGAATCGAAAGAAGAAATATGTGAATGCAAAGCACAAAATGGTCGTGCTACAGCAATCGAGATAGGCCATTGGGTTTAGAGTTTGTTAAAGGGAAAATGTGACACGGAAGGGTGTAGAGTTGGTGACACGCCATGGAGGAAAGCAGTGACACGGCAGGGTGCAGCGTTGGTGACACG
The DNA here is from genome assembly GCA_036013995.1 of Theobroma grandiflorum. Taxonomy (NCBI): domain Eukaryota; kingdom Viridiplantae; phylum Streptophyta; class Magnoliopsida; order Malvales; family Malvaceae; genus Theobroma; species Theobroma grandiflorum. The sequence goes on along the minus strand of CP142133.1, from coordinate 24,935,477 downwards.
CCATGGAGGGAAGCAGTGACACGGCAGGGTGCAAAGTTTGTGACACGACATGGAGAGAAGCAGCGACACGACATGGAGGGAAGCAGTGACACGGCATAGTGCAGAGTTGGTGACACGCCATGGAGGAAAGCAGTGACATGGCAGGGTGCAGCGTTGGTGACAAGCCATGGAGGGAAGCAGTGACACAGCAGGGTGCAGAGTTTGTGACACGACATGGAGGGAAGTAGTGACACGACATGGAGGGCAGCAGTGACACGGTAGGGTACAAAGTTGGTTACACGCCATGGAGGGAAGCAGTGACACGACATGGAGGGAAGTAGTGACACGGCAGGGTGTAGAGTTAGTGACACGACATGGAGGGAAGCAGTGACACGGCAGGGTGCAGAGTTGGTGAAACGCCATGGAGGGAAGCCGTGACTCGGCATGGTGCTGAGTTTGTGACACGGCATGGTGCAGAGTGTGTGACACGGTATTGGTTTAACATCTGACATGTCATGGTTGTTTACAGAAATCCCGCTTACGCATGTCGTTGTTAACATCCCCGCTTGATATAGTAAACTTTATAATTCTCCACTAGCCTAATAATTAATCTATTTCTCTTGGCCTCCGACCTGTTTGCAATGTCCAACCCTGGCTATTTGAAATCCAGAGTCTCTTCATGGAATAGCCTGAGTTGGACAATTGCTTACAAGTCGGAGGTGAAGAGAAACCGATTAATTATTAGACTAGTGGACAATTCTAAAGTTGAATACATCAAGGGCGAGATGGTAACAACTGTCAAAAATGCTCGGAAGAACTGCCGATGAAGCATCTACAAAGTCTATTTTAGAGGCAACGTACGGTCTATCTATGAGAACTGAGGAGTTTTGGACTATATATAGTAGAGGAATATAAACCGACTTTACTGGTTTAAACGTTTCGGCTACCACTGCAGACCTGATCGTGACACGCCAAGTGCATGCAGATATTGGTGGTGACACGCCACTTGCATGCATACTGATGGTGACACGGCATGGAGCTGAGTTGGTGACACGGCATAGAGCTGAGTTTGTGACACGCCATGGAAGGAAGCAGTGCCACAACATGTTCATGGTGCAGTGACATGGCATGGTATAGAGTTTTGTGACACGACATGGAGGGAAGTAGTGACACGACATGGTGCAGAGTTTTGTGACATGACATGGAGGGAAGCAGTGACATGACATTGAGTGAAGCAGTGACACGACATGTTTATGGTGCAGTGACATGGCATGGTACAGAGTTTTGTGACACGACATGGAGGGAAGCAGTGACATGACATTGAGTGAAACAGTGGCACGACATGTTCATGGTGCAATGACACGGCATGGTACAGAGTTTTGTGACACGACATGGAGGGAAGCAGTGACACGGCATGGTACAGAGTTTTGTGACACGACATGGAGGGAAGCAGTGACACGACATTGAGTGAAGCAGTGACACGACATGTTCATGGTGCAGTGACACGGCATGGTACAGAGTTTTGTGACACGACATGGAGTGAAGCAATAACACGGCATGGTGCAGAGTTTGTGACACGACATGGTGAAGTAGTGACACGGCATGGAGTGAAGCAGTGACACGGCATGGTTCAGAGTTTGTGATAGGGCATGGCGGGAATCTGTGACACAGCATGGTTTTGAGTGTGTGACACGACATTACTTTAACATCTGACAGGCCATGGTTTGCTTTGAAATATGTGGCACTGCATTAATAGAAAGGCTGACACGACGGATTGAAAAACAGGCAGTTTCGGAGGTAATCGTTTGAACTTGCCTTAAATTTTATGAATATTAATTTTAAATTTTATTTATTCATTTTTCACAGTAAACAGTTCATTTTCCCTTTTCCTCATTCGTAAACGTCTGTGTATGTGAACCAAGGGCTGTTTGATTCATTTGTCATTGCGAAAAGTAAAAGGGAGTTCAACTTCGTTCTTTAGAAGGTTAACGACACCACTGCAACAGGAAGAAGAATGTCGGATATCGATGAAGAGGTAAGTGAGCCTGGAAAAAAAAACCACAAAAAAAACCTTCTTTGATTTCGGTAATTTTTTTTAAGGGTTTAAGGATATACATATGGTCGTGTTTTTTGCAAATGTTAAGTTTTAAACTGTTTGAGTCCTAGTTTGATGATTTTGGGTGTTAAAGTGGTGCTGGGTTAACTGGACTTTGGGGTTTAGTGTGTGACAACATCTTCATCTGATATGCATGGCATGTTACAGCATTTCACCTGATATGCATGGCGTGTTACAGCATTTCACCTGGTATGCGTGGCGTGTGACATCATTTCACCTCATATGCATGGCATGTTACAACATTTCACCCCATATGCATGGCGTGTTACAACATTTTCGCATGATATCCATGGCGTGTGACAACATTTTACTTGATATGCATGGCGTGTCAGAACAATTATTTATATAGTTAGTATACCTTTTGGGCACATTATTGGTTAACTGACTACTGCACGTGTGCCATGTGATGCAGATGCATCATAGAGAATATAAGGATCTTGACAATATCCTCATTGTACCGAGGGAGAAATGGGCCTTCAATGTTGCAATAAACACCCACTGTAAGTGGTCCAGCTCCATTACATCAACAAGACTTTCCAAGAGAATGGGGAGTTGGATGCAGTGAAGCGTACATGTTTCGGAATGCTCCTTGATGTCTATCCGCAAGGCTACTTCAGCGTTGGTTTCCTTCATAACATAATGATTCGTCGAATCAATGAAAGGGAGGCAACGGAAGAGGAGCTATGGTTTGTTATCGGCAAAAGCAAGGCGCAGATATCGAAGCAAGAGTTTTGCCTTATAACCGGGCTAAAGTTCGATCCAATGCCTAATGTGTTCACACGTCCGTACGAGGTGGTTGCGGACTGAATTCATGCAAGATACTAGAGCGGCCTGGAAAGCATAAAGCTGCAGGCTTTGCTTGACACGTTCCGCGGAGGAAACTTTCAGCGAGAAGGAGATGCGACCAAGATGGCACTCGTCTTGATTGCAAGTAACATCCTATTTGGGCAAGACTACCGTAGACGGGTGACACCTTGGTTGCTGTCATTGGTTGAGGACCTTGACGTTTGGAACGATTTTCTGTGGGGCCACTATGTTTGAAGGCTCACCTTAGACTACCTGCTGAAAGGGTTCGAGGTGCTTACCTCAAGCGTAACAAAGGAAAGCGTTTACGGTACAACATCTACAGCTTCGTATGTGTGATACAGGTATTGTCACATTTACCGCTTTTGTTTGGTTTCTAGAAAATAATTTATTGTTGCACTGTTTAATAATTTACATTTGATAATGTTTACAATTAACTTGCAGTTCTGGGCATTGGAGGTAATTCTGGTCTTGCGAAAAATAGTAGCTCCCTCTGCTTCGAAGGAAAACGTCTACCCGCGAATGTGCAGATGGCAATGCAATCAGAAGCCAAAAGACCTGCACAAGGCGGTTGAGAAGTTTGAGTCATCTAAGCAAGTGAATGAACAGCTACAAATTGATCGATCCTTTATATTTGTATAAGAAATTTGCCTCAAATTTAAACGTTTGATAAATATTTTTTTTTACAATTATGGGCACTGGAGACGTTGGATATCACCCAGGATAAGGCCAGTCGGGAGTATTTGATGGACCTCGATGTGCCCTTATCGGAGGGCCACCAGTACATGCCAATCGGGCAGATAGAGGATCGGGGTGATCATGTTGGTGTCGCTGCCAGGTCGAAGAGGAGAAGCTTGAAGGAGAAAAGATCCACCGCTTCAACTAAGCGGATGCGCACCGACTCTCCCAGTGTTGATGAGCCGTCGGCCCCTGAGTTGATGGAACAAAGGGACGACCATGGTGTAGGAAGTGAACATCTGGTATTTACGGTTCTAACATTTTTTTTCATCCATTTAGATATGTGATTATCTACTAACATTTATGTTCTTGCAGTTGGATCAACCTACGGCAGCTCCACAGCCACCCACTGGTCCTCCTCAAACACACATTCATATTGAGCCATCGGTAAGTTTGGTTATAATGATTTATGTTCAAAGTTTCCACATATGTTGATCTATTAACAAAGTAACTTATGTCATTGCAGTTCACAGAAGCGACGTCCAGTCCGCAACCAGCGATGGCTCCGGCTTCGATTCAACCGCATACTGCCAATGAGCCGCCGGTAAGGATATTAAAGTTGTTATATTGGTTTTCCACACGTTTCCTATATGATTATTGAATAACACCACTAATATATATGTTATTGCAGTTGACCCAGTCGACAAGAGTCAATGACGGCATAGGCACAAAACGTCAGCTCCGACGGATCATGCGGCAAATGTCAGAGCTAAAGGCATCAATTAAGTCCTTAACTTTTACGGTTGAAATGCTAGAGGACCGCATCGTTTCACAGGTTCTAGATGGGCTGAAATCACAAGTACATTAATCTTTCTACGCTTATATTTTGCTATTTTAGGTCTATTCGCTATCAAATTTTCACAGTTGTCTCATTTTGTAGGTCGGTCCTTCATCCAACAATGCTGTTGCGGGTCACGATGAGCCTGCTGATGGGCAGCATAAGGAGCATGGTGTCAGCCTTCAACCAGAATATGTTGAAGGAGCCGAGGTTGGTGAGGCCGATCCGATTGTGGATACTTTCGCCGGACATGAGGGAGACCTTCAGTTAGTTGTGTCAGCCGTAAAGCATCTTCCTCTGTCCGAGGCGATTATCGCGCTTCCAGCAATAGGATCGGGCCAACTTGCTCAGAGCACTCCTAAAGCCACCAAGTCACCACTATCCTCTGATTACCATCATCTTGTAGCAATAATTGCCGACCCTACTGAGCAGGCACGGATGATAATGGCAAGCAAATACCTTGCAAGCCCATATGTCGACCCCTCATTGACCCGTCGGGCAGTGAAGGACACGATGATGGAAGCGTGCGAAGCCTTCAAAAAGAACCAGTCCGCGAGGTCAGCTTGTAAATATCAATTCATTGTTGTTTTCTATAGAAACATTCATCCACCATCGCTTATCAAATTCATTTTGTGACATACGCATGCGTAACGTCGAAATCTTAAGGGATCAAGGTGTTGACTTCTTCACATCGTTAGAGGATCTCCAAGAAGAAATGACGAGTGAACATATCGATGCATGCCTCAGCGTGTTGTGTAAGTGGGCGACAGGCCCAAAATCGAAGCATTACACTGCCCATGCATGCGTGGTTGACACGATATTCTTTGTAAGTTTTTTGCAAAAATTTTCAATTTTTTCTAAGCTTTTCAATGCATTAAGTCTAAACCAATGCAAATTTTTTTTTCCAGGACACCATCCATATGCTACACTTGGCATATCAAACCGAAGATGCACGGTCGAGCATGCAAATTTCAAATGATTTACGGGGGTATGTGGAGGGTGAAAGGCCGACATACGACAAGAAATGGGAAGAGGTCGATTTCATCCTCGCTCCTTGCAATGTGGGTGGGCATTGGGTGGTGGCAAAGATCGATTTGGGAAAATGAAAGATCAAGGTGATAGACTCCGCAACAACTTCAGCAGCGAAGGATAACGGAGTTCGTGCGGATCAGATGAAACCACTTACGACAATTTTTCCAATCATCTGCCACCAAGCCAGGTATTTCAATAAAACACGTCGGAGGAGACGGGATTTGACGCTGATGCCATTGGAAATTTCTTTGCCCAGCCCTTCAGCGCATCGGCAGGAGGATAGTGTTAGCTGCGGCATGTTCATGGTAAGCTACGTTGATGCAATGTTGCAATCGGTGCTGATAAGAGTTAAGCAGAATATGATTGCAAAACTGTGTATCCAATACGCACACGAAATTTTTTCCAACAGCTGTGCAAGCGAACCATGAACATATCGGCAGTTAGTTGTATAATTTTTTTTTCTATAGAATACAATTTAGAGATAAATTTTTTGTTGTATACACAATCATAGGAAATAGAATCATTTTTTTGTTGTATACACAATCATAAGAAATAAAATCATTTTTTTTATTACTCACTTCATTATATTTTTATACAGAATTAAATTTTTTTGTATAGACAATTAATTTTATACAGGAATACATTATCTTTGTTAAGTAATTTTGTATCCTTATATTATATTTTTTTGTATCGCAATTTAGTAATAAGTCAGCGTCTGACAACATTGACAATAGAGCACGTGGCGTGTCACACCCCCAGTATGCATGCAGGTGGCATGTCACAACCAATATCTGCATGCACTTGACGTGTCAGCAGCATGTCTGCATGCGCATGGCATGTGACACCTCCAGCATGCATGCAGGTGGCGTGTCACAACCAATATCTGCATGCACTTGGCGTGTCACAACCACGTCTGCATGCGCATGGCGTGTCACACCCCCAACATGCATGCAGGTGGCGTGTCACAACCAATATCTGCATGCACTTGGCATGTCACACCCATGTCTGCATGCCCTGGTGTGTCACACCCCCAGTATGTATGCAGGTGGCGTGTCACAACCAATATCTGCATGCACTTGACGTGTCAGCAGCACGTCTGCATGCACTTGGTGTCTCACCAGCAAGTCTATGTGCACTAGGCGTGTCAGAAAAATGTCTGCATAGAGCCGGCCTGTCACCAACATGTCTGCATGCACTTGGCGTGTCAACAGCACGAAAAGGATGCCGTGTCACTGCTTCCCTCAATGGCGTGTCACCGACTCTGCGATTTGCTTTAAGCAATAATGTAATGAATGTATTGGCTTTACAATTGTCGAAATGTAGAGTAACATTATTGATTTTTTATTTATATATGCTGTCCAAAGATTACACAATTTACATTCCATACTATATGACCATGCATAGTGTGGCTAAAGTCAATTATTGACTACTTCTATGCCTAGGCAATGCTATTATTATACACTGGTTTATAGCAAATATCATTATTCAATGCAAATATCAATGGCCAAGATCGAAACAGTTCGAATCAAACCCTAACAAAACAACAGATAAATTACAATTAGTTAGGCCCCGATAATATGCCTTCGTCTACAACACACACTATGTTTTCAGACATTGTCCTTCGGATTGGACAATTGTTGTGTATGTGATCGATTTCTCTGTAAATTAAATACGTTTTCGATCGGCGCACTCGTCGGGGTGTTGATTGACTTCGAGATGGTGCCAAATTTGTTGATGGATTTGCAAATGGAGGTGGGCAATTCTGTCTGTTGTGCCCGTACATCTTGCATTGCGAACATCTCCGTGCTCGACTGCCTTCACCAGCGGATGGAATCCTTCTCTTCCTAGGTCTTCCTGCTTGGCCTCGCCAAGGTGGTGGCAAGACAACAATTTGTTTCACATGCGGGGGGATGTCCCATTCACTAGGATGCCCTACTGAGCGAATGGACCCCGCATAACCCTCCACCCAAGCGGTTGTCTTGTAGTAGTCGGCGTAGAAATCAAAGGCTTCACGTTTGCATTTACTAAAAAATACAATGAACCCAATATTCAAGCAGAATATAATGCTATGTTATGTCAAATTAAGGATCAAATAAGAAATAAAGAAAATATAATCTGACCTTATTGCTGCAATGGCATGGCTGCATGGCAGCAAATCTTTTTGGAACTCACAGCATGAACACGTCTTCATGGACAGGTTTACAAGTCCGTCCATCTTCCCATCTTTAACTTCAAACTCCACTTGATTGATAGGCTTCACTACAAAGCGATGTGCATCATTGAAGCGTTTGCTCAATTGCCTAGCAACCCAAGGGCTGAGGGGTGTGGTCACCTTGACAGCCTCCTCGTACCGATCATAGAACCAATGCTGGAACATGTCTCGTATGAACTCTATCAAAACAATGATTGGCATTTGTCTGGCATGCTTTAAGTAGGAGTTAACACATTCGGCAATGTTCGAGGTCATCATTTGGTATCGCCTTGCCGGTGAACATGCACATGCCCATCTCTCAGGGCCTATTCTCAAAAGATCAGCATAGGCTCCTACATGAATCTACTTGAGCTGGTTTATATGTCTGTTGAATTCAGAAACCTTATAGCAATCTCGAGCAAGGGTGAAAATCATAGAAACGTCATAACGCTTGAACTTGTTTTTTAAGTTTTTCTTCAAATGGTAACTGCATAAACCGTGGTGCGCTTCTGGGTATGCATTTTGGATTGCTTTCTTAATGCCGAGATGCTGATCAGAAATGAACATAGTGTTTTCAGGACAACCAACCACATCACGTAGCTTGATGAAAAACCACGTCCACGAGTCTTCGTTCTCAATATGGCCGATGCCAAACGCAACTGGATATACACACTCGTTCGCGTCTTTGCATACAACAACAAACAGAACACCCTTGAACCTGTCTTTCAGATGTGTTGCATCAATTGCAACCGTAGGACGCATTACATCCCTAAACCCCCGAATACAAGCCCCGTATGACTAGAAATAATATTTGAATCTTTCAGCCTCTTCAGTAGCCACTGCTGTGACTGTGCCGGGATTTTCTTGTTCCAACATATAAAAATTGAGGGTAATAGTTGAAATAACTCCTCCGGGAGATCGAAAACAAGCGTCTCTGCATACTCCTTTGCTTGCCAAGCCTTACCATACAAGCATTCCAATCCCCACTGAACCCTCATCTCACCAATTATGTCCTTAGGTCTTAATGCTACCCCATTAGCCCGAAGCTTGGGTGCCATAAGTTCACCAATTATCTTCGCACTCGCAATTGGAAATCACCCTTGCAACCCATCAACAGTACATGTGTGTACTTTATGGAACGTCCGAACTTCCCAATACCCTCATCCGTCAGGTAACTTCCTTGAACGGACACTAAACTTGCATGCCTTGTCTTTGCAACTAACCTCGTAACGACTTTTGCATGACCTTTTCACTATTATCCCAAACTGCTCTTTTAGAGCCAACATGTTCAGAGCTCGTTTCAACTCCACCTTCGAGGAAAACATTCTTCCTTTGTATAAGCGATCATTGGGATATGTCGACTCCTCAGTGCTAATTGTTTTGAAGGAGAACCTTTTTGCACTTGCAATTCGCCACGTAGAAGATATGCCTTCATTTCGCCTTTCTTGATAACTATCATCGAGCATTATATCAACGGAACGATTCCCGTCCTCACCAGCGATGGGGTTATTGTATATGGGATTATCACACTGAACATTTCCTACATCAAAACCTTCAACAGGTTCCGTTTCACCTTCAACATTATTGCAAATTGGAATGTCACTGTCATAAAGGCAATCGTTGTCTGAAATGTCATGATCACATTCGTCAAACCCATCACTCGAACTGTCATCAAATCTATCTTCACTGCCAACAAACAAATCCTCATTTCCCTCATAACATGCAACATTATCCTCCAGCGTCGCAGTGTTAACATCCAACGTCACAGTGTTGTACTCACGTGTCGTATTCTCATTTGAAATTGGAATTACACACTCTACCATTTCACCCGATCGATGCATTCCTTTAGCAACAGACCCTAATTGGTTTGATGCACATCCCGATCGAAATTGTGCACCCAACTCTTCTATCAATGTCCTCTGGTTATCGGGCTGTACAAACTCCTGAGGATACCTTAATTGCGGGTTACGGATCGAATGCTCTAGCATATGTGAAGCATTGTAAATCTGATTCTAATTGAGCTGATTACCATGTTTTTCAGCTTCTTCATATGACATAACATTTGTTTCGGGTCTCTTAATGCTGACATACATAGCCGGAACATTCCTCTGTTCTAGCAGAATTAATGCAACATCCTCATCATCCTTGATAATTGGCCGTGATAGCTCACTAGGTGTACTGATCAATGCATGTAACTCAATATCGTCAATTTCTGAGTTTACCCCAACAACATCTTCAACCAGCTTCATCAAGCCCGTAAACGACAAACCACTCCTAACCCCCCGCATTCGTGACTCACCACCCTTGTACATGCCATCTACCCACTGACCACCGTGTCTTATCACAAGTCGCAGAATTAGAATCCCACTGAAATTTTGAAAATAAAAATAATTATTTAATTTACTTAATTATTTAATTATTTACTTAATTACATGGTGGTGACAGGCCAAGTGCATGCATGCATGCATGCTGGTGACACACCAAGTGCAGGCAGACATGCTAGTGACACGACAAGTGCATGCATGCATGCTGGTGACACGATAAGTGCATGCATGCATGTTGGTGACACGCCAAGTGCACATAGACATGCTGGTGACACGACAAGTGCATGCATGCATGTTGGTGACACGCCAAGTGCACATAGACATGCTGGTGACACGACAAGTGCACATAGACATGCTGGTGACATGACAAGTGCATGCAGACATGCTGGTGACACGTCAAGTGCACATAGATATGCTGGTGACACGACAAGTGCATGCAAACATGCTGGTGACACGCCAAGTGCATTCAAACATGCTGGTGACACGCCAAGTCCACATAGACATGCTGGTGATACGATAAGTGCACATAGACATGCTGGTGACACGACAAGTACATGCAAACATGCTGGTGACACGCCAAATCCACATAGACATGCTGGTGATACGATAAGTACACATAGACATGCTGGTGACACGACAAGTGCATGCAAACATGCTGGTGACACGCCAAGTGCATTCAAACATGCTGGTGACACGCCAAGTGCACATAGACATGCTGGTGATACGATAAGTGCACATAGACATGCTGGTGACACGACAAGTACATGCAGACATGCTGGTGACACGCCAAGTCCACATAGACATGCTGGTGACATGACAAGTGCACATAGACATGCTGGTGACACGACAAGTGCATGCAGACATGCTGGTGACACGTCAAGTGCACATAGACATGCTGGTAACAACTTTGTGCAATGTTTCTAATCCGTCTTCTAATTTACAAAAAAAGTTTCATAAATTTATGTGTTGCAGCAATGAACCCAAAAACATACCTTGATGTCATCTCCCCAATGGGGTTTAATTTTCGAGGACAATATGGCCAAATGGTGAGAGATAGACCACGGCACGAAGGCGATGGTGCTCAATAGATAGTTGACAGAGCTCACACAGTTCAGAGAGTTGAGAGAGCTGATGACGATGGTATTGAATACAGAGTTGATACAATTCAGAGAGCTGAGAGAGAAAGATGAGCGAACACAAACAACTAAGCATTAATTTCTAATTTTTGGAAGATGACGGGAGGCAGATATCGATAGCTTAATTTACCACAGTATTTTTTAAAGGCATTTTCGTCTACTCATATTTCTTTTTAGTTAGAAACAGATAACTTTATTTTGATTGTTACTTTTGAAATCACCTTATAAGGAGGGTTATTTTTTACAATTTCCTGTTGTAGTCACTACTCTGTCCTTGCAGTATCTCTTTCCCCTGTTATTGGTAGTGCTATAATTAATTAAAACTAGTATTGCAATATATCTTTTTTGTCGGCAACGCTCTTCCTTTCTCTCATCTTTCCATTTCTCTTCCCTGCCGGCATTTCTCTTCCTTCCCTCGCCGGCGTCGCTCCTTTCCTTCTTTCTTTCTTTTTTTTTTTCTCTTCCCCGCCGGTCGGCATCTTCATTCCTTCTACCTCTCTTCTTTTCTGAATTGTTGTTGGACAATTCAGATATGAAATCATGCTTTTCTTAGCATGATTTCACGAGGCTTCTGGCAACAGGAGGTTTGGCGGCCGAAGGTGACCTTTCCTTCCTAAATTTGGCTGCTCCCCATGGGCATTAACTGCCCTGCAATGATTAACCGGAGAGGAAGGCTAAGCATACATTCAGTGCTTTCCTTTTTCTGTTTTTTTTATTATTATTATTATATTATATTATTATTTATTTTTATTTTTAGTTGAATTTTTTGGAGAACAGGTGTCTACAGTTTGTTGTGAAATAGTCATGTCAATCACACATGGTAGAAGGAAACTAAAACTTGATTCAACTGATCCGATGAAAATTGAAATTATGTATTTTGCACTGTGAACTGAATAAGCAATTCCAAATTATATTCTTAAACGATGTTGAGCCGGTTGAATTGATGAATAGACCGCTACACAAATTTTGCTCATTTTTCTAAAAATAAAGCTATTTGTCCTTTGAAAACTTTATCAATAAACTCAAATTTTCTTTATTTTTCCAAAAAAATAAAGTTTCAGGAGAACCCTTTGATCATATTTTTCTCCTTTTCAAGTGATCACTTGCTTGTGCAAATTTCGTTTGCATTAACAAATTGATCATAACAGGTAACTGGAGATTAAAGAAACGAAATTTTGCAATTATACGAAAGACTGGCTTACATGAGCGTTGCTTTCTTCTGGTAGGCCCTAAAGTTGGATGTTTGGCAGGCAAAGACTCATTAACAGGGCCATCATTTAGGAAATGGAAAAATATTTGGTTTCACACCATATCTGTGGCGGGATTACCCTGCCATATTAAACCAAAAATTTTATAAGAAAAGACAAACAATGATATATAGGTGTATGTCTTTGAATTATAGAATTTTGGGTGTAAGATGATATTGCTTTCTTGCCCCATCCAGCCGCCACAATTTTTCTTGATGTTTATTCGCTTTTACATTAGGCTTGTGGGTCCTAACTTTATTGTCAGTATTTAAGAGACCAATAAATTAGGGTCCTTTGAATTAAGGTGCATTTAAGTGTCGCCATTGAAAATAATCATAAATATTTATTTTTATGAAAATAAATTAATTACAATGGAGTTTTTAATCAAAAGTCAAGTCGTCGACCGAATTGAAAGTTCATAGGAGCCTATTCAACCAAGCTAAAGACCTTTTGGTCTCTGCCCATTTCATACGTAAAAGCCTTTTAAATAATGGAAGAATTTTTCAAAAGCTTAATTGCCAACCAGCCTTTGCAAATTTCCCAAGTTCACATACTTCAGCAAACTTAGTCTCTATTACTAACCGAGGGAATACTAATCAACGGCGAAAAGGAACGCAAAGATTTAAAATCCACAAAAATATCTGATAAAGAAAGTCTTGAAACGAATATAAGCAACTTCCATAAAGGGGCTCCCATTTTTCTTCAATTGACACTTTATTTCTTCACACTCTGTCACTTCATTCATTGCCCCTCAACATTGATTTGATAAGCGATTGCTAAATGAATTCCAATTTGTTAGCTCCGGCCCCTCTTACTATCTCTGCCTTGACCTGAGAGCTTGACAAAATATCAACGAGGGTCATGGTCATGCACCTAACCTCTTAAAGAAGATAACTTCCACTTACTGGGACCTCTCAAATTGGACTTTGTTAGACTTGGACAGCTTAGAGCTTGTTTTCTTGGCAAGATACACAATCGTAAACATTGGAACAAAGGAAGCATCCATGACAAGTTTATTAGACTTTTGTTTTTTAGCTAAGAGTGAAGTGTGAACACTGGATCAATTTTTGAAATTACAGGAACATTGTACAGATTTTCCTGTGCAATAATGTCAAGTAGATTCTCGTTAAGAAATAGACATGTCAATCACTCATGGCAGAAATAAAAAATGGATTCAAGTGATCCAATGAACACTCCATGCAATTTCATTGAATTTTGTCGCTATACTTTTCAATTTCATTGATTTTTGGACCAAAGGTGATAGAATTTACACTTGCAACTTGCATTGATAAAATATTTTGTGAAAAATATTCTATTTATATTTTTTTCTCCAAAAATCAAAAGTGTAATGATCGAAATATTTATATTTTTCTTTTCTTAATTTGCAGGGCCTTTCTACAGTGCAAAATTCTATAAAAATATTGTCTTATATGGACTCATCCGCATAGCTGCGTAAAGAATGCTTCAACCAATTTCGAAACATGCATGTACTAGTATTTTAAGAGCATCAACCAACACAATGGTGCAACAAACTCAGTTGTTTCTTTCTTAAAGTGCCACAACCAAAAATATAACCTTATGGGAAACACTAGCTTCCTTCTCCCTCTTATGGTATTTGTGGCGGTGTTGTGCAACTTTGTGGTTGCTTTATCAGCAGAATCACCCAACATCACCACTGACCAATTGGCTCTTCTTGCATTAAAAGCCCATGTCACTCATGACCCTCAAAACATATTGGCAAGCAACTGGTCTACTACTACCTCCGTTTGCAATTGGATTGGTGTCACTTGCAGATTCGATCAGCAAAGAATCATCGCTCTTGATCTTTATAACATGAGTCTTATAGGCACCATCCCACCTCACTTGGGAAATCTCTCTTTTCTTGCTCAGCTTAACATCCGAAGCAACAATTTTCAAGGCTCATTACCCATGGAGTTGGCTAATTTGTCTTCCTTGCAATATATAAACTTTGGTAACAACAATTTCAGTGGGGAAATCCCATCATGGTTTGATTCCTTCACTCAACTTCAGAGTTTGTCTCTATACAATAACAACTTCTTCGGTGTTATCCCGTCTTCTTTGGGTTCTTTGTCAAACCTTGAGGAGTTATTCCTACATGACAACGATCTGAAAGGGCATATTCCTGTAGCAATCGGAAATCTTTCTAACTTGAAATATTTGTATTTGGGACAAAATCAACTTTCAGGTCACATATCTTTCTCAACCTTCATTATATCTTTATTGCGAATATTGATTTCAACACTAATAATCTCATCGTAGGTCAACTTACATAGGCTATATTTGATCAACTTCCTAAATTACAATCTCTAATTTTGGGATTAAACAACCTTTCAGGTAGAATTCCAACCAGTTTATTCAAGTGCAAAGAGTTAGAAGATTTAATTTTATCTGGTAATGCCTTGGAGGGAAATGTGCCTGAAGAAATCAAGAATTTGACTAGATTAAGCTACTTGTGCCTCAATGGGAACAACCTAACAGGTATGCTTTCTGTTGGCTTTTCTTTAGACAAATTAAAATGATTAGTTAGCAAATTATTTTTATTCATGAGTTTAAATTTTTTACTTTAGTTTTAATTATACAAGTAAATGAAAATATTATGAATGATATACAAAAACCGACCACATTACTAAACAGGATCCAAACACTAGTAAGATTTAAAATTCACAAAAATATCTGATGAAGAAAGTCTTGAAACGAAGTTTCAGAGGTAGTAGGTTTTCAAGCATGTGGGATACTTTTGAACATGGAGAAAAAATATAATTTTTATACCTTTATATACACGATATGTAACTTCCATAAAGGGGCTCCCACTTTTCGTCGTTTGACACACTTTATGGCTTGATTTTCTATCACTTCATCCATTGCCCCTCTACATTGATTTGATAGCCGGTTGCTATACGAATTCCAATTCGTTAGCTCCGGCCTTTCTTACTGTCTCTGTCATGCCTTAACATAACATTTGGAAAAAGATGACTTCCACTAACTGAGTCCTCTTAGACTTTAACAGACTTGGACGGCTTAGAGCTCTTTTTTTTTTTTTTTGCAAGATACAGAAGTGTAAGCATTGGAACATGAAAAGTTTATTATACTTTGTTTTTGGCTAAGAGAAAAGTGAACAATGGACTAATATTTGAGATTGGAGGAACATTGCACAGATTTTCCTCTGCAATAATGTCAAGTAGACATGTCAATCACACATGGTAGAAAGAAACTAAATATTGATTTAAGTGATTCAACGAACACTTCATGCAATTTCGTTGTATCTTCTCACTATATTTTTAATTTTGTTGATTTTTGGACAATAAGTAATGGAATATACTAAAATTTGTCATTTACATTGTCATAACGTATGAGTCCAATAGCTCAACCGTTCAACGTAAAAAAGAATCACTATCAATTTTTTTTTATTTAGATGTGATTGATTACCTAAATGAATCTATCTTTCTTAATGATATCCTAAACTTGATTTAGGTTCATTAAAAAGATAGGTTATAATCTACAAAACAGATTGAGTTCAAGAGTACAAGTACATGTGAGGAAGGTGTTAGCAGTTTCACAATTGGTACATGGGAGTATGGGTACATGTGAGGTAGCTTTAGAGCATGAGTTGAATGGTTTGTGTTTTGTGAAGTTTTAGCATAGCCTTGACACTTATCAAACTATCAAATTCATCATTTTTATGAGAGTGCCTTATAAATTGGTTTTTTCGAAAAGAATCTAGCAAATGAGAGTGCCTTATAAATTGGTATTTTCGAAAAGAATCTAGCAAATTAACATTTTATTTCATTGATCATTACCTAGACAAAAATTATCAACTTTTGGTATCATGTGATAAAGTTGATGAAATTTCAGAACTTTTGCTTTCTTTTGGATTTAGTTGCTTGAGTGGCCTAGGGTGTGAGAGTGTTTGGAGAGTTGGTTTGGGGTATTTATTAGAATGTGCTCATTTCAAATAGTAAAAATCAATTCTTTTGAAATCATTTTCATCATATTTTTTAAGAAAAAGCATCTTTTTTTGTCACTTGATTTCTTATTCAAAAAATCTAAAATTTAAATTTTCAAACAAAAGCTTACACATGCATATGAAAACAAATGTAAACTTGAAAGAGTTTACAAATTCTCTCATATTCTTTCAAACAAATTGTTTGAGACTGGAGGCTTTCATTGTGATTTCACATTTTCGACCAAAGGTTCAATCTATGATAAAGTAGATTTCTTTCGCATACTTTTACCCTCACGTTACGTCGGGGAGATATTGTTGTACTGTAAGTTTTAATGAAAGCAACACGAAAAATTTTTTTACATATAATAATAATAGTATGAAAATATTTTTAACATTAAAATCTTTAATAAATATATTTACAAAAAAAAAAAAAAACATCTGATGCATTCACAAATGCAACCTACAAATGTAATGGTTAACATATATTCTCAAAGGAGTATTCTAATGTTGGTTAGAATGGAAGCTTTACAAAAAAAATTTCAAAGTGCTTTTGAGCGGTGCGGATAAATTTTGAACTCCAATATATAAACGTCACTATTATAAAAAATTAATATTATAAGAAAATATTATAGGAGCTATGAGTGTGTTTAGGAGTGCTAATTTATCCAAAAAAAATTATAAACAATCTTAATGGGGAGTTGACAATAAGTAATGTTTCTTGTCAACAAGCCATAAGAGAAGAAAAGTAAAAGAAAACCAATAAAGCAAGAAAAAGGAGCTGCAAAAGACAGAAGAAAGACACGAAAGTGACAAAAAGAGAAGAGAACTTTAGAACTCTAAGACGATGGAAAGGACCAAAAGAGCATGGACATATATTATAAATCCGAAAATGCCCGAATAGGTGTGAACCGAGCACCTGCTTCGGGACACTTTTAATAGAGTGTTATAGATATTTTAAACTACATTAAATCAATTTTTTTCTCAGGAATGTTTTTTCTCCTTTCTGTCCCCCTACGTGAAATCAATCCAAAAAAGGATACCAAACAATTATCCTCAATTAATAAAATACCATATATGTCCCAACCAAATTTAGCCACCATCTGTTAACCAATTGAGCATTCAAATCCAACTCCTCCTAAGCCGCTTCCTCCCAGCCCAGTTAATCACCACGTGTCACTTAATTACACTCACCACATGGCTCTCAATTCAACTCCCTCGGGGATAGTTTTAATATATAGGTATAAATGGCTGAGGTATTGGCTTTTGATTAGTAGAGTCAAAAGATTGGGAATTGGTATTGACAATGGACGAGTCTTGGGATTTGGAAATGGTTGAGACATACATGAAGATTGGTTGTGAAACCAACTGATAAGAGCATAGATTTTTTTTTTTTCAGCCATAAAAATTTGTATTAATAATCACTGAAAGTTATATAACATGCATTCAGATTGAAGAGAAATGAAGCCTGATGCAGGGCAAATTATAACATGCATTCAGTGTTACCACCAAGCAGAAAAAAAGAATGATTTGTAACTTGAAATGAAATGGTTGTATTTGGAAAATAATCAGATTTTAGGTTGCATAATTTTCTCGAGCATCAACCTTATCTGATCGCAAATATTCATTTTAATATTAATAATTTCATTGTAAATCAACTTACATCGACTATGTTAAGTACTGTCTAATTAGATTTTGTTTGAGCTGTAAATTTGAGATTCATCCTCGTAATATCCTTTTTGAGCTATCTAACAAGGATCTTGGGAAAATACCATGCAAAAGTACGATTTAAAGAAGATAAAAACAGGAAAATGAGAGCACCCTGTTCAACAAAGAAAGGGATAGGTGAAATTTTAACTTCGTTTGAGGGATTAAATTTTATGTTTCTGGTGAAATTTCATCAGTTGTTGGAAGCCTGACTTCTATTATGCACCTTGATCTTTCGGATAACAACTCGACAGGTATAGTATCATCTTTCTTCTCATTTTTCATATGATTTATGCATAATATATATATATACATAGTATGTGTGGGTTTTTATTTTTCATTTCAAATACTTAAAAAGGATAGCATATTGATATGCATAGGATCTTCATAAAATTCCATGCAAAAGTACGATTTAAAGAAGACAAAAAAGCGAAATGAGAGCGCCTGTTTTGTTGAATAATAAAGATAAATAAAATATATGCCTAGTGCTCAACAAAGAAAGGGATAGGTAAAATTTTAACTTAAATTGAGGGCTTGAATTTTATGTTTCAGGTGAAATTCCATCAGTTGTTGGAAGCCTGACTTGTATTATGTACCTTGATCTTTCGAATAACAACTTGACAGGTATGGTATCATCTTTTTTTCTCCTTTTTCATATGATATATGCATATTAATCTGCTATCCTCTTAAATATTTGAAATGACAATTAAAAGCACACATACCCATAATGAATATTAAGGATCTTCGTAAAATTCCATACAAAAGTACAATTTAAAAAAGACAAAAACAGGAATATGACAACACTTGTTTTTTGAAAAATAAAGATAAATAAAATATTTGTCTAGTGCTCAACAAAGAAAGGGCTAGGTGAAATTTTAACTTAAATTGAGGGCTTGGATTTTATGTTTCAGGTGAAATTCCATCAACTGTTGGAAACTTGACTTCTACTAAGTATATTGATTTTGGGATTAACAACTTGACAGGTATAATATCATCTTTCTTCTCCATTCATCTAATACATGCATATCAATCTGCAATCCTCTTAAGGTATTTGAAATGAAAATTAAATACACAAATAATATATATATATATATAGATAGATAGGAGAGGATTTAGGAATTTTTCTAACTGGTATCATAATTATTTTTAAGAAAAAGAAAGTCACTGCAAATCTAAAGAGTAGGACTTGAATTTTTTAAGAGTCAGAATAGTTTAGGTTTTGGCTTTTTTAATAAAATCTTAAATTATAGAAGCAAATTTTTTTGTCTTTCCATGTAGTATTTAAATATTAGTATATAAATTAGTTTTTGATAAATTTAGTTTGACTTGGGGTCTTTAACCCTAATCTCTACAAAATTGTAAAAAATTTTGTGGGTTCATTAGTATCATTAATTATATAAAATTCTAACATACGTAATATAACAAGTACAAATATTTGACACTTCAATGAATGAGTGGTGTCACGTGACGCCACTTGTTTTAACGTAGGTCCCATGTATATGAATGTATGTAAGCATATATTTATTTATATTATATTTTCTTAATTGTAAAAATTATTAATTACTACAATGCTTTGACACATAATTTAAGAAAAGCGTTTTTAACTTTAAGATTATTTCTTAATTGATTTCTAATACGACAATGTAACAAAAAAATGAAAAATTAATGTCAAATACAAAAAAAAAATTGTAGTTATTCATAAAAATGAGAAAGAACCTAAATTTAAAACATTTTAAAAAAAGTGAAGGAAAAGACTCAATCTAGCAAGAACTTTGGGTCTACCACTCCCTGCTCACTTCTTTTGAAATTGTTATAATACATATCATTGCATTTCTATCATAATGTGCGGGTTCAAGAACCCGACTATTAGGTGTGAAAATTTTAGAGAGTAGCCACCAATCTTTTTCATCTACGTGCGATTGGCCATTTATTAAATTCATTCTTCTCGACGAAGTCTTAAATTCATTTTAGGATTGCTTAAAGAACAATACTTGCTTTATGTATTTTAGAGTTGGATTTGAAAGTACAGTTACGCATAAGTAAAGAGTAGCACCTCTGTGATGCCCGTTCTACTAACATTACTACCTAATCATATGTTATTCTATTAACCTCAACTTTTTTATTTTATTCTTATGTTTTCCTAATCCTTGTTATTTATTTTATCTTTTATTTTATTCACAAATTAAAACATTTTTTTTTGTTTTACAAGTGAGACGTGCACATGATGCAATTGTGAAATGCATGGCATAAAATCTAGATAATGCCAAATGAAAACCATTTATTGAGTGTACTTTCCGAATACGTCTATCATACTGGTGAGATCTGACGATATTCTCTCACCAAGGGAAATACCTTGAAAATTTACCTTCGTAAGTTTAACAAGTAAATCCCATCATTCGGGTAATCATTAACATTTGAAAATAATAGTTTTTGTGAATGCAAACCTATTACGAGTATAAGCCCTTATTAAAGGCATTCTCCGAGCTTCCCATTGTACTGGTGGGACTCAGAGATATCTTTCTGACCTAGAAAATTTTCTAAAGGAACCCACTTTCGCAAGCTCTTTCAAAAAGTTCCATAATCGATGCTTTGACTCGTGCACATAGTATATCTACATGCCATGACATTTAACAATGCAATAATGATGCGTGATGTGCTACAAACCCCTATGTCCACTATGGATTATTCTCTATATTCATTATTATTATTATCTTACCATCTTTAAGAAAGTTTTATTATCATTACTTATTTATTTATTATCACGAGTATCATTATTCTTCATTATATTATATATTTTTGAAACTATAAATATATATACCATTTATTCTCTTGTATTTATTATTAAAACTATTATATTTATTATTTTCATTATTTCTTTACTTCTTTTGTTTTTATATTTTGCTTAATTAATAATTAGGTTAACATATTTTCATTTATTTAAGATTAGAAACATCGAGATTCAATATTGAGACTTTCCCATTGTATTAGTGGGATCTTAATCGAAATTTCTAACCTAGAAAAATTCATTTGAAATTACGCCTTCTAGTTTTCCAGATGAACATCCCATCATCGATATAATTTGATATTCTCTTCATTTGAAATATTATACTTGTACATACATTTTTTTTACATGCACATATGTTCTACTTTCTTACCTATAGACTAAGTGTTATTTATCCTTCTCTATTTTATTTTTTTCTATGCCTATTTTCTATAACTAAATATTTACTCTTTTATTTTAATTGGATTCATTATTATGATCTTAGAACTAAATAATTTTTATATTATATATTTCTATTTTTTTACCCACCTAAATGCATTTCCCTTGCTACTAAATATTTATACTATTATTCTTCACTTACCTAAAAGCTAATTTTTTTTAGATAAATTTTCTTCATTTTTTTATATATTTTTTTGCTTTTTTCTACTTAAACCTGTTTTTATATTGAGATGTATTTTTCCTATTTATTATTCTTTCTATCTATTTCATAGGAGTACCTATTTTTTGCTCCTATTTGTCTATAGTATTTTTATGCCTATATATACATTTCCCTATTTTGATAACTTCCTTTCCCTTATTTCTAATATTCATACTACAAATACATTTTCCCCTATTTATTATTTCATAAATATATGTTTATCATGCAAAACTATATTAAAAATACTCATAAAATTAATACTAATATTAATATTCAAGCCCAAATAATCAAAGGTCTAGAACATACCCAAAACTTTGGACCCAAGATACCCAAAGTAGATCAAATTGTAAGAAAGCCAACGAGCCTGCTTCAAGAAGCCCAACTCTCTCCTATGAAATGTACCATCTGAGGGCCCAGAGGAGAAGTCTCCTTCTCTTTGAAACGGCACCGTTTTAAGCATCCCTTCAAACTTAACTACTTTAGCCAAAACGGTGCCGTTTTGTGCCCTCATCCTTCATAACCTTGGGTATTTAAACTCTCTTTTTGGTCTCTCCCTTCATTTCTCCTTCCACTTTCTCTCCAGCCGCCAATGCTCTCTCCTCTCTCTACCCGATTCTTCCCTTCACTCTTTCTTCAGAACCTTAACTATTCTTACTCTTTAATCCTCCTTTCTTGATCATCGCTTCTCATTGTTGAACGGTGGGTCCGTCACACCAATAGCACCCCACACATTTCAAACCCCAAAATTTTGAGACTTACCTCCTTAAGCTTAAAACTCAAAACCCAAAACCCTTTTCTTTTCCTTTCATTTTTGTGCTTCTGTTTTCATATTCTCTTAGTGATTTCATTTGGGTCTTTTACCGATTGCTAGAAAAGGTGAATCTAGGGTTTTTAGAAAGGTTTCTTTTTTTTTTTTTTGTGGTATTTCGCCGACTGGTAGGATAAGAAAGTTAAGATTTTTGGCTTTTGGGTTTTTTGGTTTACAAGGATTCCTACGATTTTCAGTAGGGTTTCTAGGATTTTTTTTAGAGATCTGGCTACTATTATAATTTTTTATTTCCTTTCTTTGAAATTTGGCCTCCTTTATAAACAAGGGAAGAATTTTCAAAATCTTTCCTCCCTGTTTGCTGTCATTGGCAGCATCTTTGGGTTTGGTAGCTTGCTACCAAGCCCCTTGACTTTTTGAAATTGATTATCCCTTTTCACAATTTGAAGGAAAGGGAAAAAGTGGGGTAAATCGTCAAAGGAAGGAAGCTTAGCCAAAACTGGCAAGCCTTGGGAGAAAGAGGCATTAATTCGTCTTGGGGAAAGAGAAGGTAGACTACCATGGCAGTCCATCCTTAGTTGACTACCACAATAGATACTTCTGCCATGCCAAGCGTTACGAATTACGTTTTTCGGCTTAAGAATGTGATAATCCATGTGACACTTGACTGGATGCTTCCAGTTAACCAATATTTACCTTCGCAAGCTCTCTCGAAAAGTTTGATCATTCAAGTTTTGACTCATGCATATAATATATTTACATGTAATGACATTTAACAATGCAATAATGATGCGTGAAGTGCTCGTAAATTTCAATATTTGTTCCTTAGCCGTTTTACAATTCTTTTGTCATTTCTTTAAGATTTTTTTATTATTTTTCATTATATGCATATATATATATATATTATGAACAATATTTTTTATATTATTTTATTATATATATTTTTTATTTAAAGATCTATCTACTTTGCCCTATAGATTCTCTTTTTACTTAAATATTATATCCTTTAAATAAAATATTTCATTTCATTATTTCTTTTCATTCTATATTTTTGTTTGATTAGTAATTAGTTTAATGCATTTTTTATTCACTTAATATTGTAAAATATCAAGACTCAAAATTAAATTCCTCCTATTATGCTGATGGGGATTTAATCAAAAATTCTAATTTAAAAAAATTCATTCGAAATTGTGACTTCTCACGTTTCAAATGAACATTTCACCATCAATCTTGTCTAAATAGTAAAATATTAGCCTCACTATTAATATTATATATTTCACCTAAAAATATGTATAGATAATTTTTTCCAGCTTTATATTTTATGACTAAATATTTATTTATTTCTTTATATTTATCATATTATTATATTTTTTATTTACATAAAATCTATATACTTTTTTATTAATTATACATTTACATATTTTGTTAAATCGCTTATTATCATTATTTTTTTTTACAAATTTATTTATTCTACCTACCTAAATCTATTTATCTCTTTTTAGGGATATTTATCTTTTCTCTCCCGATGGTCTTCTACTCATTTGCTCTCATCATCTAGATAAAAGAAAAAAAATGCATTTTTCATTTTTTGACGTATTCTATACAATATATATTTTGACTTTTATATTTCCTTCTTATAAAATAGAATATAATAAATTGGGCCTAACCACATAAAACATTCACAAAACGCTCATTAACACAAACTTAGTGAAGATCCAAAAGGAATAACTGCACGTTTGGTTCGCGGAATAGACAGGAATAGAATAGAATAAGTATTCTGTGGGAATAGAATGAGGTGGGAATAAAAAAGAATAATTATTACTTTGTTTGGTTCAGTGAATGGAATAGAGTAGGAATGGCTATTACTACTTAATGCAGTGTTTGGTTGGTAACAATAACTTTGGAATAAGAAAGGAATAGAAAATAAAAAGACAAAAATACCTTTTATTATATATAATTATTTATTATTTATTTTATTTTTTAAGATAATAATAATTTATAATTTAATGAAAATATTAATAATTAATAATTTAAATATTAATATTTTAATATTAATATAATTTAATTATTAATACATTAAATATTAATAATTTATTTATAATTTAATATTATTATGATTAAAATATTAATAATTTTTTATTTTGTATTTATATTCATTAAACATTTAATGAAAGACGAAGAACGGCCAGATCTGGCCGTTGAACGCCAGATCGATAGAGAGAAAGACGAAGAACGGCGGAAAAGGGGCAGATCAGAAGAGGGGCAGATCGGAAGAGGCAGATCGGCGGCAGAAGGGAAGATCGGAAAGGAGAAGAGGCAGATCGGGAGAGGGGGAAAGAGGAAGAGAGAGAAAAATAAAAATCTTTTATATGGCCAGAGTTGAAATTTTCAAATAAGGATGAGGGTATTTTTGTCATTAACAATATTATAGCTATTCCATGAGACATGGAATAGCTATTACCGGGAGGACCTTGAGTTTACTTAAGGCCCCTCTATTACCCTTTTGCAAGGAATAGAAATTCCTCAGAAAATTTTATTCCCTGCCAACTTTTGAACCAAACAAAGAAGATGGCATAGAAGGGGAATAGAAAGGGAATGACATAGCCATTCCCTGAACCAAACGAGCGGTAAAGGAGGTAACCATACCTTATTTAGGCTCAGCCTAGTCTAAAATATTAGGGCCTAGAGAAAACTGGTGAGTCTCCGCTACGAGCCTACTCCCCCTTCAATTAAAACGCACTATTCAAGTGCACAGGGAGGAGAACTTACTCCTCTTAAAATGGCGTCAGTTAGGCATTTTTTCTTTAACAAAGAAGCTTTGGCAAAACTGTGTCGTTTTGGCACTTACCCACCCAAAGCCCTAGACATAAAAACCACTTTTTTCCCTCCTCTTTTCATTCTTTCTTTTTCACTTTCTCTTTCTAGCAGCTACTTCTCTCCCTTCTCTCTAGTCTACCGCTCAACAAAACCTTACCCCTTTCGACGCCGTCGTTCCCCACCGTTGAACGGCATAGCAAAAATAAAAAATGAAAACGAACGTTTTTTCGTTACTCCTTTGAACCCCCTTCGTCCTTCAATCGAAAGCGAAAGAGGGAAAATTATTCAATCCAAAAAACTTCTTAAACAACCGAAAACCAAAAAAGAAAGCATCTCCATCACACTGCCTTTTCTTTTCAGTTTTTCCTCGTTGTTTTCTTTTCACTATTTTCTATGGTTTTTGGTTGTGGTTTCTGGCTGATAGAAGATAGGATTATTTTATGTGTTCTAGGGTTTTTGAAATACCAAATTTTAGGGTTTTTCAAATTTGTTGAACGTTAGCTTAGGGATTCTGTCCTGTTTAACCAAAAATTTTAAGGGTTCTTAGAAAGCCTGATTATCCAAGTTTCTGGACAATCAAAAAGTAAAATCATGCTCTTCTGAGCAGGATTTTACAAGTGAAGGGTTCACAGTCAAAGAAAACTTGTGGGTGGCAATCAGAGGTGACCTAAATCCAATTGCCCATGGTTCATTGAATGCTTTACGCAGGGTGTTGACTATTTTGGCCAAGCATGGTTTTTTTTAAATAGCGATTTATTTATTTTATTTATTATTTGAGAAAAAATAAGTGTCTAGTTGCCCTTCTTTACAAGTTGTTGAGAATCAATAATGGTGTAAAGATTTAGACATCATATTCGACATATCTTAAAACAAGTTCAATTTAAGTAATTGAAGGTTTTAGACTTTACTTAGGTTTGACCTTTATCAAAACATGTTTGATTTAAAAATTAAAATTTTTAAATTTGATCTAGGATCGATTTATATCAGAATATGTTCAATTTAAAAATTAAAATTTTTGGACTTAATTTAAGCTTGACTTATATCAGAACATATTCGATTTTAAATTTTCTAATGCCAATTTAATTGGATTAACATCTTTTTTAAACTCATGTTGGTGTCAACTAAATTTGGCTTGGAGTCTCTTGTGCCAACTAAATTAGGCATAAATCCTTTCTCCATTGGTTGTTTTATGAAAATGAAAGACTTAAATCCTTTCATCAAAGTTTTACAACTTCAACACTTTAGGTTAGGTGAATTTTCACTTTTGAAGCTTGGAACATGCATTAATTTTGGTTATTGATTTTAAAATGATCATTTGCATGGTTAGCTATGTATGCATGATTGAAATGATAAAATGCTTGCATGTTTATGATTCATTAAGGTTCCTTGACCTTTCTCTCCTTTCATCCAACCTTTCCACTACAGCTTTAACTCATTTTTGTCTATGCCTTTCTTCATTAGCTGAAATTCTTAATTTCCCTCTAGCGTGCTTTCCTTTGACATTTGACCTTTTTTCCTGTAAAGGCTCTTTTTTCTTTTTACCTCATCATTAAGTCTTTTTATTGAACAACAAATGTAGTTTCTTGCTTAATTAGTTCATTTCCTTACTAGTCATTATTCATTTCCATGACAATCATCATGTGGAATTATGTAATGGTGGAAAGTAGGGCTTGAAGTAAAAAAAGGAAGGAAATTTTCATATACATATATAACAACACAATAAAAGTCAAGGGAAAGAGAATTTACAATGCAATTATTAGATCTTTCAAACAATGAACACTCAGACCATTTAGAGTAAACAATTTAATCCTCTAACTTTAAAAATTGTCCTTGATTGATGTCTTGATCAAATCCGAAGGTTGTAGATTCCATGACTTCTCCTTGTTTTGCAAGGTCGAGGGACTCCATTTTCAATGCATTTTTTCATACTCCATTTTGTACTTCATTTGAGTAGGCATCTTCATATCTTCATCTTAAATTTCTCTTTTTGGTCTCAAGCTATAATTTGCGGCTTTTCAACAAGAGCCACCTTTTTTGGATTTGAGTCGCCTTTTTTGAATTTTCAGCAAGAATCCCTTCCCACTTTTTTGCCTTTCTTTTTTGTCTTTTTTTTTTCTTTTTTTTCTCTTTTTTTTAGGCATAGTATTTCTTTATCGCATCTGCATTTATCATATTAGGCAAGTCTCTTCCATCCATGTTGGTTAAAATTAAAGCTCTTCCTTAAAAAGCCTTTTTCACCACATACGGTCCTTCCTAGTTTAGCATCCATTTTCCAAGAGAATAATTTTGGTTAGAGAGTATCCTTTTGAGGACCAACTCTCCTTCTAAAAAATGCTTAGGATGAACTTTTTTCTTGTATGCTTGCATCATCCTTCGTTGGTACATTTCACCACGACAAATTGCCGCAAGTCTTTTTTTCTCAATCAAATTCAACTATTCATAACTATCGTAACATGTCGAGTCCAAGAACCCGACCGCTAGATGTGGGGAAACTTAATGAGTCACCACCAATCCTTTTTAACCTAGGTATGATTGGTCACCTATTAAATTGGTTCTATTCGACGAAATCTTAAATTGATTTTAGGTCCGTCAAAAGAACAATAAACTGGCCTATGTATTTTATTTAAAGTTGGGTTCGAGAGAATGATTACACACAGTGAAGGATTAACACCTATGACACCTGTTCCACGAACAATATTATTTAATCATATGTTATCTTAACCCATTAATTTATTCTTGTATTTCCTTAATGATTATTCATTTATTTTATATTTATTATATTTTATTTTTTATCTTTTATTCTATTAAAATAATTTATGCTGACGTACTCGTGATGCAAATTATGAAATGCATGGCATAAAATTCAGATAATGTCAAACGAGTACCTTTTATTGAGGATATTTCTCGAATTCGTCCATCATGTTGGTGGGATTTAGAGATATCCTCTCACCTTGAGAATTAAACGGAAGACTTACCTTCGAAAGTTTAACGAGGAAATCCCATCATCGGGATAATCGTTTATGAGTAAGAATAATATTTTCATGAAAGTTAATCCTAATATGAACAAAAGCTTTTTATTAAAGATATTTCTCCGAACCCTCCCATCGTACTGGTGGGATTCGGGAATATCTTTTTCACCTAAGGTGTTTACCGAAGAAACTTGCCTTCACGAGCTTCCTCGAAAAATCCCATCATTGGGCTTATACTCGTATATGGAATATTCATATATACCATCACATTTAACAATGCAGCAATGGTATGTGATGCACTCATGAATGCAATGTTCATTTCTTTCACAAAATTTACTACTTTTCTTTGTGTGCATTTTTTTATCAAGAACAAATATTTATATTTATTTATTATTCCATTTTTATTTTGTTATGTGTTTTGCTATATAAGTACTTATTTATTTTGCCATATGAAATTTTTTCAAAACACATTTTTAGACCAAGTATATTTTTTATTTTTATCTGTAGTTATTATTATTCATGCATATGTATATTCCCATTTTTGTATTATTATGATTAACAAATTTATTATTATCATTAATTTTCTATTTTTTTATTTGTATATTTTGATTAATTGGTGATTAAGTATGCATAGGTTTTTTATTTATTTAATGTTAGGAACATCCGAATTCTGAATTAAGACCCTTCTGTCGTACTGGTGGAGTCTTTATTGAAATCCCTAACTCAAAAAAATTCACTCGAAATTGTAACTTCTCGCATTCCGAATGGACATCCTATCATCAGTACTAAATTAATGATTGTCTTTGCTATATTAAATAAATTTATTTTTATCCCACTTTCATCATCTCTT
The DNA here is from genome assembly GCA_036013995.1 of Theobroma grandiflorum. Taxonomy (NCBI): domain Eukaryota; kingdom Viridiplantae; phylum Streptophyta; class Magnoliopsida; order Malvales; family Malvaceae; genus Theobroma; species Theobroma grandiflorum. Next base: position 24,906,643 of record CP142133.1, on the reverse strand, counting down.
TATTTTTTATAAAACTATCTCTTTGAACTAGTTTATCATCCATACATGAGATTTCTATTTATTTATTATTATTACCATAAGTATCATTTTTATAATTGTATCTTTATCTCTTAATGACTTAAATGAGTATAGGTCATCTTTTCTTTTGTATTTATATTTGGGCTAATTTATTAGATAGTAATATTTTTGTTTATTTAATTAAAAATTTCGAAATCCTATAATTGAGACCCTCCCATCATACTGGTGGAGTTTTAATTTTGAATTCTGAGCTGAGGGAAAATTCATCTGAAATTATGACTCCTCGCATTCTGACCAATCATCCCATCATCAGTATTACCTATACATTATCCTTGTGATTAATATTTAAGACTTATTTTTTCATACTTTATTAATATTAACCCAAAACATAGATTTTACCACTATAATTGATATATTTTTTATCCACCATTTTAACCCTTGTTAATAAACATATACTTTTTCTTCTATTTTATTATTACTATATATTTTTATTTATTTTTGTTATTCTTTCATTTTTATTATTTATTTTATTTTTTATTAATCATTTATTTATTCCTATATCCTTTTCCTTCTTTTTCATTTTTCTTTTCAAATGGACCAAAATCTATTACTATGGAAATACTTTATCTAGACATTTATTCCCCATTTATATGTATTTCAACTTACTTATTTTCACATATTTTCATTAATACCTTTTCAACTAAGTTCCAAAAATTTTTTATGACTTGAAATATTTAAAACACTTTCACTAATTCCTACTATTATATTTTTATTTTCATGTTCTTCTTTGAGTTTTAATTCTTTAATCCTAGAATATTATCTAAAATCTTAGAGCATTAGAATAAAATGAAGTTCACTATATATATTACCAAGAAAATAGATCTAAATAAGACATAGTGGGCTAGATCCAAACACTAAGCTACATCAACACTAATGGCCAAGATCGCAACAAAGCCTACCAAAGAATAAGCTTTTTACCTGATTGGATCAGACTGACCCAAACTATGCTAGTTTGGCCCACGATCTGCTCCCCAAAAGTGCATTGTTCGATGCTTTGTTCAGCCCCCTCCTAGACGTCGAAAACAACACCGTTTGATGGAGTAAGGAGGGATTTTTGGTGAGTTACAAAACGATGTAGTTTTAAGCATTCCAAACCCTAAGTATAAAACCCACTTTTTCCACTCTCCCCCTCATTTCCCTCTTCCATTTTCTCTTTTTACCTAGACGGCATTTTCCCCTCTCTCTATAAAAAACTTCTTTTTTCTTTTCTCCATAAACTCTTCCCACCGACAAATCCTCCACCGTCATCGGATCTGGTGTCGTGACACTGCCTTTGCACTTCTTCTCTTTCTTCTCTCTTTTCCCCTTTTTTTGTCAGTATTTTCCTTAATCTTCTCGCTCGCCACTGCGAGCTATGCAACCGTGTCTCCCTTTTCCTGCCAACCACCCAAAACTTTAGCTTCTTACAGTCGACTTTCCAAAAGGATCTCTCTTTCTTTCTTAACTGGTTGCCTTAGCCTCACTGGTCTTTCTCACTATTAGACCTAGCCAAACACCCATTTCTTTGATCTTTACTGTTGGCCGGATCTCACATAGCCAAATCTAGCCAAAGCAAAACTCTTTCCTCTATCCTTTTGACTTTTCCCCTTCTCTGACCGCCGACTTTTCTTTTTTTGTTATTGCTCCTCTCACCGCTAGCTTACCTTTATCGATCTCCTATTTCAATTTTCCCTCTACCCATACAAAAATCAACTTTTTTTTTCACTCTACCCAAACCCCTTTTCAACCACTAGCTATCTCTTTTTTTTGTTGTGATTTTTTGATTGATTTTCGTTTTTTGATTGTGGCTAGGGTAATTGGCTACTAGAACTTAGGATTTTTTTGATTTGCAAGATTCTGTTGTTTAAAGAAAATGGGGCTTTTTTGTTGTTGTTGAATCTATTTTTTTTGAAACGTTTTCTCTCTGGTTTCTTCTAAATCTCCTCCAGCTTGGTTTTCAATTCGGCTTTCCTTTTATGCATGGGTTTTAAAAATGTTTCAGAGTTTGATTGCCCAAAATTTTGGACAATTAGAAGCCTTAAACTTAAAATAAATTCATCGGAAATGATCACCCAAATCTTGGTTGCCTGAGGAGCATTGAATGCTTTGTATTTTGTTGACAATGGAGGCCAAGCGTGCTTCAACCTCTTTTTTTTTAATATTTATTTATTTATTATTTTTATTATATTATATTATTATTGATTTTTATTTTGTATAAACAAAGGTGTCTACAATAACAAAAGTGGATCCACTCAGCTTCTTCCAATTCTATCTCCATTAACACCTTCAATAATGGGATTTCCACTTCAATGGGTAGCACTGCTTCCATTCCATATACTAATGAATACGGGGTTGCCTCGTGGAGCTAGGCATAGAAGTTTGATATGCATGCAAAGCAAAATGAAGTTTCTCGTGCCAGTCTTTATAAACTTTAGTCATGATTTCAACAATTGTTTTAATATTCTTGTTGATTGCCTCTACTACTCCATTCATTTTTTGATGCGAAGTTGTTGAGTTGTGATGTTTAATCTTGAATTTAGCACAAATTCCTTTTATCGTCACACTATTCAGATTGCTTGCATTGTGGGAAATTATTCTTTCTGGAAATCCATAATGACATATTATTTCCTTCTTGATGAATTTGTATACCTCTTTTTGCGTTACATTGGCATAGGAAGCCATTTTTACCTATTTTGTAAAGTAATCGATGGCCACCAATATAAATCGATGTCCATTAGAAGCCTTTGGAGTAATAAGCTCAATCACATCCATTCATCACATTAAAAAAGGCCAAGGTGCCATGAAAACATGCAATGGAGCTAGTGGAGCATGGATTTTATCTGTATAAATTTGAAATTTGTGGCATTTTCGAGCAAAGTTTATGTCATCTAATGGTAATGTCAACCAATAATATCTAGCTCTCATAACTTGTCAAGCCAACATGTGTCCTTTGGCATGAACTTGACAAGGTCCCTTGTAGTCTTCTTCTATTTTTTTGTTGGCTTCACAGCATCCTCACATCTCAAGAGTACTTGGTCTCGACTTCTTTTGTAGAGTACCGCTCCACTGAGGAAGAAACCCATTACTAATTTTTTTAAGAATCCGTTTGTCATTTTTCGTGACATTCTCAGGATACGCCTGATGCTTGATGTATTGCACAATATTATAATATCGAGGTTTATCATTAACCTCTTCTTCAACATTTAGGCAATGTGTAAAGACTTTTTAGATTCCCAAATTAAAAAGTCACACATGGACCGTTTTATTTATTTTGAACATTGCTATAAGGGTGGTTAAAACATCAGCAATTTGGTTCTCTTCTCAAGGCAAATGGTTGAAACAAATGGTTGAAATTGATTTTCTCAAACTGTTTGCTTAATTCTACAACCAACTTTTGAAATGGAATCAATTTAAGTCTCTTGTTTCCCATTCTCCTCACATTTGACATATCACTAAAGCGGAATCTCCATAAACTTCTATTGTGTCAACCTTCATGTCGATTACTACTTGTAATCCCATTACACATGCCTCATATTCTGCCACATTATTGGTATAATTGAAATTTAATCTTGCAGTGGTCGGGTAATACTTCTTATTTGGGGAAATTAAGACTACCCAAATTTCATGCCCCAAAGCATTTGATACTCCATCAAAATAAATTTTTTAAGGGTTAGGTTCACTAAACTCTTCATCTATATGCAAAATGGACATTAGATGTTCGTATGGAAAATTAAAACTTACTAGCTTATAATCTTTAGTGGCTTGATTTGTAAGGAAATCGGCAATGGTTCTCCCTTTAATCAATTTTTGGGACGTATACACAATATCATATTTTGATTGTAGAACTTGCCATTAGGCTATTCTTCCAAACAAAGATGGCTTTTCAAAAATGTATTTGATGGGATCCAATTTTGCCATTAACCTTGTTGTATGATACAACATATATTACCGGAGCTTATGAATAGTCCATGCTAGTGCGCAACACATCTTTTCAAGTGCAGAGTATTTGGATTGATACTTAGTGAATTTCTTCCTTAAATGGTATATGGCATGTTCTTTCCTGCTTGTTTCATCATGTTATTCTATCACACATCCTATGGAGTTCTCGTTCATTGTCAAATATAGGACAAGAGGTCTTCCAACTATTGGTGGTGCCAACACTAGTGGATTTGTGAGATATTCTTTGATTTTATCAAAAGCTGCTTGACATTTTTCATTCCATTCTCTTGAGTCACGCTTTCAAAGTAGTATAAAAATCAGATCACATTTAGAAGTGATTTAGGATATAAATCGAGCAATGTAACTTAATCTCCTTAAGAATCCTTTCACCTCTTTTTGTGTTTTGGGAGGTGATAATCTTTGGATAGCTCATATTTTGTTTAGGTCTACTTCAGTCCCTTTTCTGGCTTACTATGAAACACAACAATTTCCCAAACATAACATCGAAAGTGAGTTTTGCAAGATTCAACTCAAGCTGAAACTTTCGTAATCTCTCAAACAACTTCTTGAGATTGATAGTATGATCCTCATCCCTACGAGATTTTGCAATCATGTCATCCACATATACGTCTATTTCTCTATGCATCATATCATGGAGCAGGGTTACCATGGCCTTTGGTTAATAGTAGCACCTGCATTTTTGAATCCGAAAGGGCATAACTTTGTAATAAAATGTTCCCCACATGGTTACGAACGTTGTCTTCTTTATATCTTCAGGTGCCATCTTAATCTGACTGTATCCAGAGAAACCATCCATAAATGAAAATAAAGAGTGTCTTGCTGTGTTATCTATAATGGTGTCAATATATGGTAAAGGGAAAGTATCCTTTGGACTTACTCTATTCAAACTATAATCTACACACATTCGAACCTTTTCATCTTTTTTTGAAATTGGGACTATGTTAGTTACCCACTTTGGATACTTGGCTACCTCCAAGAACCTGGCATCAAATTGTTTCTTTATCTCCTTTTTAATTTTTAGCAACATGTTTGGCTTCATCTGTCTCAACTTCTGTTTAATTGGTTTGCACTTCGGTTTCAATGGTAATTTGTGAACAACAATGTTGGTGTTAAAACCTGGCATATCTTGGTATGACCATGCAAACACATCAACATATTCACTGAATAGCTCTTCCAACTTTCATTGTTCATTAAGCGATAATGAAGTACTGATTTTAGCTTCCTTTTTATCTTATTTATTTCCCAAGTTAACCATTTATGTGGTTTCCTAGTTAAGTAAAATCTTTTTTTCCTCATATTCCAACAATCTTGACAAATCAGGGGGTAAGTCATAACCATCCAACTCCTCTTCATTTTCCAGTTCATTAATACTCAAAATTTTCTTGAAATCAAAATTCTAATTGCTCTCTAAATTGTCTTCATGTTTATTATATAAAGACCTACGAATAGGTGAAATTGGATATATATAGATATATACACACACAAGCAATCATTTATTGGCTAAAGGAAAAATATGGAGATGGTATGTGCAAAAAAAGATGGTAACAAATAAGATGATAAAAACATATCATGCTTATCATTTATTTGAATGATTAAAGTAACAGAAAGCCTATATTAAGCAAGAAACTACTTTCTAATGCTCTTGGGCATAAGTATTTAGGTGAGATTGTTCATTACATTTTCTGAGACTTAAAGATGATAGGCAATTCGATGACTATCTAGTTGGTTAGCTCTTTTCCTAATGACATCAGATACACCACAAGAACCTTTTCTTTAGAATCAATTGTTTATTTAAATTCAAAGAGTTACAATATATACACTTGTTTGGTAATCAATTGGAGGGGATTGTGCTTTTAAAAGTCGGGAATTTGACTTGCTAATATATTGTTTTGGTTTGCCTAAAAAGAAACTGACATAATAAGTAAGTGGCATACAAGATTAGTTAAAAATTTATACCCCTTTTGTAATTTTATATTTTTTTCTTTTAAATTTCAACTTTCCTTTAAGAATTTGTAACAAAAACTTTAACATTTTCACATATAACCTTGAGATTTGTCCTCATAATAACCATATTAAACCATTTAATTATAAAAAAAAACCATATTGAACCATTTAACAAGGACTTTCGTAAAATACCATGCAAAACTATGATTAAAGAACAAGAAAATAAGAGCGCCTGCTTTGTCAAAAATAAAGATAAATGAAATAGACGCCTAGTGCTCAAGGAAGAAAGGAAATTAATTTGAGGGATTGACTTTCATGTGTTAGGTGAAATTCCATCAGTTGTTGGAAGCCTGACTTCTATTGTGAACCTTGAGTTTTCGCATAACAACTTGACAGGTATAACATCATCTTTCTTCTTATTTTCATATAATATATGCATATTAATCTGCAATCCTTTTTAAGAATTTGAAATGAAAATTAAACACTTCATAAATACCATGAAAAGGTATGATTTAAAGAAGATGAAAAAGGAAAACGTGAGCACTTGTTTTGTTGCTCCAAGAAAGGTCTAGGCAAAATTTTAACTTAATTCGAGGAATTGATTTAATGTTTCAGGTGAAATTCCATCAACTGTTGGAAACATGACTTCTATTGTGTATCTTGATTTTTCGCATAACAACTTGATAGGTATTATATCATTTTCTTCTCCTTTTCATCTAATATATGCATATCAACCTAAAGACACACACACACACACACATATAAGAAAGAAGCCAAAAAACAAAACAATAATTTTTTTTGCTACTATACTTTCATAATATGCTTGTTTTATATATCTGCTTGAATTCCTTCGATTATGTTATTGCTAGTGCTTTTATCATTCTTCATTATTTCTCTTTTTTTTTTTCAATTTTGACTTAATATGAAAATTTTTTAAAATATGTTTTAGTTTTAGTGTATTTAATATTGATATATTATAATTTTTAATGTCAAAAAGTGGAAAAAGTTAATAAAATGGTCAAAATATCTTAGCAATCCTTATACTCATGCATTTTCTTCACTTTAATCTCTTTACTCAAAATCATAACAATTTAATCCTTTAATTTTGAAAATTGTTTCAATTTAATCCCTTTTAACATTTTTCTTTTGAAATTACCCTTCACAAATCTAACGTGGCATGTGAAGTGGATTGCCTCGTGTCTCTTCATTGTTTCCTCTAAAAGCCTCGTGTCTCTTCATTGTTTTCCCTAAAAATATTAAGTATTTGTTGAGTTTTGAATCCCAAACCTCATGCAAACATAACAAATTGTTTACTACTTACTCTAAGCCTTCACGTTTAAGTATATATTACTTTTTTTCTTTTTTTCTTTTCTTCTTGACTATCCTCTTTTTCTTTTTTCTTTTTTTCTCCCTTTTTTTTCTTTTCCTCTCTCTTCTCACCTTCTCCCTCAAGGACCAGTTGTCGATTATCGATCAATGGTCATTACTCATGATCATGGCATGGCATGTCCAATGACCGTTGCTCGACCATCAACGTCTGATGACGGGCGACCAATGATCAATGATGATGTCTGATGATTGGTGGTCGGTCTTTAAGGGAGAATGTGAGAAGATGGAGAGAAAGAAAAAAAAAGAGAAAAATAGAAAAAAGAAAAAGAGGAAAGAAAAGAAAAAAAGAAAAAAAAGTAATATATAATTAAAGGTGAAGGCTTAAAGTAAGTGGTAAAAAGTTTCTTGTAATTGCATGAGGTATGGGTTCAAAACTCAACAAGCATATAATATTTTTAAAGAAAACAAGGAAAAGACACGAGGCATCCTCTTGACATGCCACATGTTGCTCTTTTTTCATGCCACATGGTGCCTTCCTTGACACATCTCAAAGTGATATAGCACTATCAAGTTAGCATTTTCAGTCCACCTCACATGCCAAGTTAGCAAGCAATGCCATGTTAGCGCCAAGTCAACAATGACATCAATTCTGTGAAGGGTAATTTCAAAAGAAAAATGTTACTTTCTTGTCATGCCATGTGTCACCTTCAAGACATGTCATGTGGCATGACATGGATGGGTGAAATAGAGTGTGACACATGGTGCCTTCCTTGACATGCCATGTGGCATATCTACATCAATATGTTAGTGTTACGTGGCATTGCCACATTAACATGTCAAAATGATATGGCATTACCACATCTGCATTTTTAGTCCACCTCACATACCACGTCAACAAGTGGTGCCATGTCAGCGCTAAGTTAGCAATGACGTTAATTCCATGAAGGGTAATTTCGTAAGAAAAATGTTAAAGGAGTTGAATTGAAGCAATTTTCAAAATTAAAAGACTACATTGTTACGACTTTGAGTAGAGGAACTAAAGTAAAGAAAATGCATGAGTACAAGGACTGTTGAGATATTTTAACCTAGTAAAACTTACTATAAAACATAGAAAATGTAAAACTAGTAAATATTCAAAACTAAAAATCGAGAAAGATTTGAAATGGACTAAAAAGAAGGTGGACAAGTCTGAGCCTTCTTGGCTGAACAACTACTAATAGCTTGTGGAGTGGCTGTCTTTTGTTAATTGTACAAGCCTTTACCCAAGCCGGTTCACTAAATTGTTGGGAGTGTCAAGCCGATAAGGCCGCAGAATTGCTTTGCATACCGGCTGGATGGTTAATAAATTCACTTTTCAAAAAAAAAAAAGAATAAAATTTTTTTTGTGGGATATAAGTGGACATTATTATTGCCAATGCTTTTATTGTGTTGATATATATTATAATCTTGATATTTTGGGATTTGCTTGGTACGTGGAAACATAATAATGGGATGATGGGATAGAGGTAAGGGGGAAAGAAAAGATAAAATTATCATATTTGTTACAGCCAAGATAGGTGAATGGGAAAGAAAATACAAGTAATTATGATTTTACAAATAATGATATATGACATGATAACCCTTTTCAAATTTGTAGTGAAGTTTTTTGCTAAATGATAGAGTTGTTATTTCTACATTTGAAGTTCATATCACATGATGAATTTCTTCTCACAATATAAAGTCCTGAACCAGTAATGGTATAATACTAAATCCAAGCATTTAAAACAAAACAAATGTCACACACTTATGAGACGAATCTTATAAATATGTAAGGCAACAAATAAAATATTAAACCAAATACAATATCTCTAAATTTTTTTAAAAAAATTTACACTTTACAAAACCTCAAGTCTCCAAACATTATAAAACTTACAATTAATACAAAATTTCATCTAACTAACATTTCTTCCCAACTAAAAGCAAATACTCACATCAAAACTTATATAAGAATAACAAGCAAAAACTAATCTTACTAACCAAAGCTCTTGTTAGACAAATCTACTTCCTCAAAGATGCAAAAAATATCGAAATCTATAAAAACAAAGAATATTAAAACAATGACTATAACCACTTTGTAAGTAACCGACATCCCTCATATAGATATCATTAATCATATAGATATCAAAAGAAAGTTTGATTAATTTTATTCAGAATCATATTATTCCAAAATTTTATTTTCAAATATCAGAATAAAACATAGTTTCTCAAATATTTCAAATTTTTGTAATTTCTTGTAACATGCTATGGCCACTCTTATGGCATAGGTTAGAAGTAGAACAAAACCCACAATTAACTCTAATAACATGGGTGAAAATCATATTGAAAACCACAATTAACCTTAGTGGTGTAAAAAATGTACCAAAAGCAATTATTAGCTATACTAAACAGATATTACAAAAATCACTATTTTGAAACTAGTGGCATAATTTGAAACTAATCTCATATAACAAAATACATGTCAATATGGTCAACAATTAACTTCCATTGGTAAGGTCAGACATAGTCATATTAAGAGACAAAATAAAATATATTTTTAGATTACCCAAAATATACAAAGTAGTATTTATCTCCACCACCTCATCTATTACCTCTCTCAATCTCCAAGCCAGGGCTTTAGAAACAATTTTATATTGGCTCCCAATCAACTAATCGGCTTATATTGGTTCGGCTCTCTAGGATTTTCACATTTAAGAACTAGCGCCGGGAAAGAAGCATTCACCTCTCTTGCCATGAACCTATACTAATAAAAATCCTAAACAAACTGCATCACATCTGCCTTAATGATCTTCCACTCATTTTTAAAAAGGAAGTTGAAACCGTCCGACCAAGGGTCTTGTTCCCGTCACAACTTTTAATTACTTCCCAAATTTCATTTTCAGAAAAATGACTTTCAAGGAAAGAGACCAACTGCTCCTTAAGCTTCATAATTTCACAATTCAACTGCATTAGTTTACAATTACTCTGATAGCTGTAAAGAGATCCAAAGTGTCTTGCAATCTCTTCTCTAATTTCTCCAGGTTTTTCCACCTCTCTGCCAGGAACAAGAATTTTCCTCGTATGATTGGGCCTCTTCCTATTCGAGGCTATCATGTGGAAATAATGCGTGTTCTGGTCCCCCTCAAGGAACCATCTAGCTTTAGCTTGTTGCTGCCACGCACGCTCTTCCATTCTATACTGTTTCCATAGCTTACCTTTTTTGCTTGCCAGAGCATTTTTAGCTTCCAAATCACCCCCACCTTGTTGAATTGTCAATTCTAATTGTTGGATTCCCAATTCCAAAGAATTAATCTTTTCCCTTATATCTCCAAATGTCACCTTTTACCATTCTCTGATTGACTATTTAGTACCTCTCAACTTAGTCTTTCTCCAAGCATCTACAAACATCTCATTAAAACCCCTTTCCTCCACCCAATAATTAAAAAATTGAAATGGCTTTGGTCCCCAATTAAAGTATGCCAAGCATAACATTACTAGACGATGATCTGAAATAGAACTAAAAAGGCTTGATTAAACAATAGTGGGGTAGTTTCCACAATATCAACCGCAACAAGAATCTATCAAGTCTGTAACAAGAGACATTCTCATGAAATCTACCCCATGTGTAGCTAGCCTCATTCTTCGGCAAATCAAGTAGCCTAGATTCCTCAATAAAGTTGCTAAAATTTTCCATCGATCTATCAAAACAGAAACAGCCAAGCCTTTCCTCAATGCATTTAACCACATTATAATTTGCCTGAGTGCACCATATAATGTTCCATTCTTTAATGCCTTGAAGAAATTCATCCTAGGACACTGATCTTTCACCCTCATCATAAGGCGTATACATATTCCCCTGACCATCATCAACATTTAGACCTTTAAGTTTTCCAATCATCAAAAAGTCCGGCTATCAATAATAAAGTGCTCCATAAAAAATAGAATTCTTGCATCAACGTGTAATCACCTCCCCCCCTCGAGGCACCAATAAACAGCATCTGAAGACTACCATTTACACATCCTTCTTTTCCATAAACTTTCCACTAATCTTGAATTGGCCTCCCTTAGCTTAAGTCTTTTGCAATAGAAGAAAACGTTGTTTAAACTTCATCGACAAATTTTTTATAGCCCTCTTCTTCTCTGGTAACCCCAGCCCTCTCACATTTTAATTAATTGCAATCATATTAAACATAATCAGCACATAAAAATGATAGCAAAATGCCTTGACCAAACCCAACCATACCTCGACTATACCTATCCCATGTTTGTCTTCTTCTTCCACTGAGACGAAGACCTCCACCATATGTGTCATCCTGATCAAATACCATCCCAACATTCCCCACCACCTCCAACGTACTCTTCACTTCTTTTAAAAGCATTGCATTCCTTATAGCAATATCGTTGTCCATAAGCAAATTCCCAATAATTTCCTACTATAATCTTTGCTCCTTTTTATTATTTTTAACAGCTTTATCACTAGGCTTCCTCTCTCTCCTCTTTTTAACCCCCACGGACCCATCCTATTGTGTGGGTTGCTTCAAGATGGGAGTCTTCTAAATGCGCTCACTCTATTGCTCCATGGTCCCTCTTATCTCCTCAATCAATCCTTTATCCCTTGCTTTATTACTCACTTGCTTCGAGATTTGCTCCTCTGCATCAAGCCTTCGCTGAGTGTGTCCTGCCTTCACCAAACCACAACTCAACTATTCTCTGACATATTCCGACCATAGCAAGATTATCATGTGATCGGCCAAGCTCTTTAATCTTACTAAATGAAGAAACCTTTTTATTCTCTTTTCCTGGTACACCTCGGAAGACTACAATAGTATTGATACATGATGTCTCCTTCAAAATCCTATATTCAACCATATCTATGAGAGCTATGTGTCCATTCTCTCCTGATACTCCCGCTTAGGATAAACCAAGCCTAGGTCTAGACTCTTCAAACAACCTGTCAACATCACAAAGCCCAAAATCAACAATCACACTCTCCCACGGCCCATAAACTTGGGTCAAGATATTCCACTCATGGAATTCCCTTTAATTCTTGGTCCAACCTTGGCATTCTCAAGTGGGCTTCATTCCCATCTTCAGTTCTAATCTCTTCCAATGGCAAACTGGCCTCATCCCCATTTAAATGTTTCCCTTGACTTAACCCAAGCCCGATAGAAGACCCAAAACCTTCTTGCAACAGCTGATTGAGAGGTAGTTGCTCATCACAAGAAAACTCCTTAAGCCTCGACATCTTACCATCCTGCCCCTCGAGGATGGCACGTCGCTCAAAGGATACCGTTGACCCTTTTCAAATTTACCCATTTAAGAAGGCAAAACAATCCCTTTCCCTTCCACATATTCTGACCTCAAAAAAGCCACAACCAAGGAGAAAATCTCCCTTATCTTGACAATAGCACTTCTCTTTATGCATTCGAGTTCACTGTCAAGTATCACATTATTCACGACCACCACTCGCTTCTCCTTATTCATTCCACCCTCATTACTGTTCCTGCAATCCTTCTTCTCAAGCCAATCGCTTCTTGCATTAACCAGGGCTTCCTTATATGACCATTTAGGCAACCTTTGCCTATGGTCGCGAAGCAACATTTCCCCTTCTCTATTCCTCCTATTCTTCTTTCCACCATTCAAAGCCCTATTAACAGCAATTTTGTGCCCATCCAACACTCTCATGTTCCCCCTAGCGATGGCTTTTTGCATTTCCTCCAGAGAATCATACTTGATAAGCCCAGAACTAGCCTTGACCCCATTCATTTCCTTCTTGGATCTAGCAATAAATGCATCAACGACAACCCTGCACTCTTGAAACACATCTTTGGGGCTTTTCCTCGTGATTCTCAGGCTTAAATTTCCAATGAAAACTGAATAAAGCCCATCTCTCCACTGACAAATATCATTTTTGAAAGAGAAACCCTTTTTCTGCGATCCACCATTGTCCTCCTAGGTAGCCTTCTGCCCCCACCTGTCATCCATTCGTGTTCTTCCTCTTTCTACCTAACATTCTCTATCCACTAATATTTTTGTTTGAAGGCTAGAGGAAATCATGTGAGAAATGACCATCTTGTTATCCAACTCTCTCTAATTTTATCAATTTCTCTCTCTAGCATTTGTCTGCTATACTTTTGATTTCTCTCTCCCACTGCTCTCTCTCATTTTATTACCATCGCCACCTCTTTTTTTCTATTTGTCACCATATCATCGTCGATCTAAAAACCAAAGAGCAAATAAAGCATCAATGTATGTTTTTGAGTTTATTGGTTTACATTCACCAAATCCCAAAGTTAATGGATTGAAGTTATATACATGAAATTTGTAAATTAGAATATTGCCAAAGTTGTTACATGCCATGCTTGCATGTAACAACTTTAATGCACTTAGCTTGTAATAAATCTATTGAATATAACATGATTTAAACATGACATATAACTTCATCTCTATTTTGTAATTCACTAAGATATAAACTCTTAGAGTTAAATACCTTAAATATGACATGTAACAACATGACGTGTAACTTAGTCTCTATCTTTATATTTTACTAAAGCATAAACTCTTGGGAATTAAACACGTTAAACATGGTATGTAATAACTATTTTTTCAAAATGGTATATAACAATTTTTTTTGAACACAACGTGTAATAACAATATTTTTTAAATATGATGTGTAACTTGGTCTTCATCCTTATATTTCACTAAGACATAAACTCTTAGAATTAAATACCTTAACCATGGTGTGTAATAAATTTTTTTCAATATGGCGTGTAATAATTTTTTTTTCAATATGACGTGTAACTTGGTATCTATATTTTTATTTTGCTAAAACATAATTCTTAGAGTTAAACACTTTAAACATGATGGATAATAATTTTTTTTAACATAGTGTGTAACTTGGTCTCTATCTTTGTATTTTACTCAAACATAAACTCTTGAAGTTAAATATTTTAAACATAACGTGTAACAATTTTTTTTTTAACATGGTGTGTAATAACATTTTCTTGGACATGACGTGTAACAATAATATGCTTTAAGTATGGTGTGTAACTTGGTCTCTATCTTTATATTTCACTAGAACATAAACTCTTAAAGTTAAATACCTTAAACATAACGTGTAATAATTTTTTTTCAACATTGCGTATTACAACATTTTTTTAACACATGCGCTTGAATATAAAGAGGTTTTATTAAGAGTAATTTTATCCAAAAATTCTTCTCTTGATTATAAACAGTTAAAATTAAAAAGAGAATTATTTTTTAAAACACTTTATTTTTGAAAGCAAAAAAAAAAAAAAATCATCCTAAACATGTATTAGTATCAAAACTCTAACTCATGTGTGAAAACAAAATTCTCCAACCCTTTAGCAACTTTACCAACTATTCTTTATAACTATCTTTATTTGCCAAAAAGTCTTTCTTTTATTTTATCTTCACCAATAAACCTCAAGGGTCGTAATAGCAATCATAATAAGATGGACTGAAAAAGGTGGGATATTACAAAAGTGAAGTACCAATATTGTTGGAAACAGTTTGTTGAAGTAGCTTCTTTACTTCAAAACAATGAAGCTAAGACAAATATGCTTTTTGTTTTGGTACTACTAACAATTCTTTTTCTATTTCTTTTATTTTGTACATAAATTTTTTAGTTATACAAGTAGAGGTAGTCTTTTGCGTATCCTAAGATTCAATTATAAAAAGTTTTAAGTTTTAATGTTCAGGGTAACCCTTGAAAATTTTGTTTTCTAATTAGAAGTTGAAAATACATTTTCAGAGACCAAAGGTTGAAATGCTAAATTATAACTTCTAAAAGATTTGCAATGAAAAATTGATAAATAGTTATATATATATATATATATATAAACTTGTATGTGCATGCTTGTGCCTTAAAGGAAAATATGTCCCAAAAAATCAAGAATTTGACTAAATAAAATTACTTATATCTCAATGCAAACAACCTAAAGAGGTATACTAACTCTCGCTCTTCAAACAAATTAAAATGACTAGTTAGTAATATAATTTTATTCGTTAGTTCAAATTTATATTTTTAGTATTCATTTAGATTGTCTTGGAAAACGTTGATTGCTCCTTTAATTATCAATTTCAAAATATGTACTTGTATTTAAAAAATAAAAATCAACCAACAAAATAATGAAACAAATTAGCTTTTCTTTTGATAAGTCAGTCCATTTTATTAATGACCAAAAAAGACAACCATGGTCATAACTTTATGCAAGAGCTTAATTGTCCAATAACACCTAGCTTAAAAATATCAAACACCCTTACCAACCTAGAATAAAAAATAGTGTGAAAAATAACTCCCCCTAGTAAAATGTTCAACCATCACAATCCCAAATCAGCCTCCTAAATTAGATGCAACCTAAAGCATTTTTAGCAGCGTTTAAACATAACAACATTGCCTTACAGTGCCAGCAAAATACAATCAGTCTTCTCCAATTTTTTATTGGTAACATTAAAACACAACAGTATATCCTTACTGTAATTCCAATACATAATCTAAAATTTTGTTCCTTTGTTGCACTTCATGTCCTACATTCATTTAAGTCAACGCTACATGTAATTCTTCCCTTGTTACACCAGTTTTTGCCAAAAAATCATTACAATCATTTTTTATCTTTCTACCAACAAGCTTCTTTCTATCTTCTTTGTAAAACCAGAATCTTATAACCTTATGTACATCATATCCTATATCCATCACCTTATCCACTTCAAGCTTGAGAGAAAAGGTTCACAACTAGAAAATAAGTCATGGGAAATGATCATTCTAGTACCATAATTCTCCTTTTGCCCTTAACATAGGAAGAAACAAGAAACCAATGTTCAATTTATTACTTATCTTTTTGGATAGGTACTATAATGAAATAGATCTAAGCTCCACTAGCTCAATAACTTTTCAAGCCTAAACCAATTGAACCTCAAAAGTTTAAACTCAAGTTGTTAATAGAACTCTTATATAAGTCTTAACAATAACATTCATATCCGATGTTAGATGAGGTATTACAATCTCACTCACTTAAATCCTTGATGTGCTTATCAAGACCACATATCAAATCACGATCAATGTCCATTCTAGAAGATCAAGATCTCACTAGCATAATGCGGAAGCCCACATCAAACTAGCACTTGCTTTGAAACCAATTGTAACAACCCAAGTCCAAGCACCACTAGCCCAAAAACTTTTCAGGCTCATCACTTCTGATCTTTCTAACATAGGTCTTATAGGCACCATTTCTTATCTTAACACTCGATTTAATCATTTTCATGGCTCATTAATCATGGACTTCACTAGTTTGTCTTAGTTTAAATATATAAACTTTGGTCACAATAGCTTTGGTGGGGAAATTCCATCTTGGTTTGATTCATTCACTCAAATTCTAAGTTTTTATATGAATGACAACAACTTATTTAGTATTTTCTGTCACATCCCAATTCTGAGATCATGATCGGTGCAAGAGTCTAATGGGAAGGACTCACTTGACCTAAGCAAATCTTAGAAATAATAGACAAAAATCAAATAATAGATTATAAAACCATTAACAAATCTCTATGTGATGTAGCAGAAAGGTTTAAGGCAATTAAAACTCAACAATTAGGCTAGAATGGGGTTGATTGTGTTGAAACAATAGAAAGATAATTGGTTTTTAAGGAAAAAAAATCTCTTAAATAAAAATTTAGAGTAACAAAGATGATGATAATCCTCTACCTAGGACCACCTATTTATACTAATTAAGATAAATTCTAATCAAATAAAAGGATTGGAATTCTACTCATAATAAAAATTCCTCTTCTTAATAAATAAACTTATTGTATTAAAATCCTAATAAACATAAGAAAAGAATCCCAAACTAAATAAAATAAAGAAAATAAAATCCTAAACCAACCAAAATACTATATAAAATAAAAATTCTAAATGCGTCTACATCAATCCCCTCGAGATAGAAAAAACTCAGCTCTGACGAGTAAGCCTTAACATACTCCTCATAAATGTCTAGATCCACTCGTTTCAACTCTTCTTCAACAATCCAAGTGCTTTCATTAGTAGGTTTACCAAGCCATTTCACCAAAAATCGTCTATGTGGGTTCCATCATCTAGATCGAACTCCTTTCACATCTAACACTTCTTCAATAACTTTAGCCTTATCAATTGGAAGGTGCTGAACTTGAGCATCTATAATAGATGGAGTCCCATCACATCCATTAAATGGATACAGGTCCTAAACATTGAAAATGGGACTACCTTATAACTCAGATGGTCGCTTAATTAAGTTGGCATTTGAACTGATTTTTTTTAGCACTTGGCAAGGTCCAAACTTTCTAGACTTGAGCTTGTGATAAGTACTTTTAGGAAATGTTTCTTGCCTCAAGTGCACAAGTACTTGATCACCTTCCTCAAATTCCCGTTTACAATGATCTTGATTTGTAGCAAAAGAGTATTCTACATTGCTAGCTTTTAAATCAACTTTTACTTTTTCATGAATCTTCTGAATATGTTTAGCAAATAGCTCCCATCTCGTACTCACTCTAGCTTCTTATGGTAATGGCAGTAAATCAAGCACGTGTTGAGGTTTTCATCCATATGCAGCCTCAAATGGTATTTTCTTTATGCTTCAATTAACAAAATTGTTGTAGGCAAATTTAGCTTGGGGTATGACTAAATCCTAAGTCTTTAGGTTGTTCTAAATAAGATATCTTAACATATTACCCAAACTTTGATTCACAACTTCTGTTTGACCATCTGTTTGCAGATGTCAAATACTAGAATATTTTAACTCTGTCCCAAGTTTCCTCCACAAAGTTCTCTAAAAATTTCCCATAAGCTTCACATCTCTATCAAAAACAGTGGAAGTTGGAATACCATGTAGTCTTATAACCTCACGAAAGAATAATTCACCAATATGAGTTACATCAGAAATCTTAAACATAAAATAAAATGTGTCATTTTTTAAAAATGATCCATCACCACAAAGATAGAACCAAACCTTTTTGCTATCTTTGGAAGTCCCAAAACAAAATCTATACTCAAAAGAATCCATGGTGCATCTAGCTCAAGGAAAGGAACATATAAACCTTTTTTTTAAGCACTGCTTTTACCAAATAAACAAGTTAGACAGCTTTTCACCAACCTTTCCACATCTCGACACATTTTTGGCCAATAATAACAATCAACCACCATTGCCATAGTCTTGTCTAGACCAAAATGTCCTCCTAAACCATTCCCATGAAGTTCTCTAATGATTTGCCCCTTTAAAGATCTTTCTGGAATGCATAATTGGTTACCTTTTGAATAAATAATCTTCATGCAACCTATAAGGTAAATTTTCAACTTGTGATGAACCTTGTAAATCAACTATTATCTTGCTAAAATAAGGATCAGAACCATATTGATTTTTAAGTTCTTCAAAGCCTATGACTTGAGTGCTCGTAATTGATAATAGTACATATCGTCTACTCAAAGCATCTGTAACAGTATTAGATTATCCAGATTTATATGTTAGAGAGAAATTAAATTCATCAAGAAAAGAACTCCACTTGGCATGTCGATAACTAAACTTTTTCTACAAATGCAAGTACTTTAAAGCTTGATGGTCATAATAAACAACAAACTCATGATAAGCCAAGTAGTGTTGCCAGTGACTAATAGCCATTACCAAAGCATAAAACTCAAGTCATAAGTTGAATAACGTTGTCTAGAGTCCATCAACTTTTCATTAAACAACTCTATAGGCCTTTCATCTTGATTAAGAATTGTTCCAATTCCTACATGTGAGGCATCACACTAAACAACAAATAACTTCACAAAACCTGGTAGTGCAAGAACTGGGGCTTTGGTCATCAAAGCTTTCACTTTTCCAAAGGCTTTTTGTGCAGACTGTGACCACTCAAATCCATCTTTCTTCAAAGATTCAATTATAGGACTCATAATAGAACTAAAATTTCGAATGAATCTCTTATAAAATATGCCAATCCATGAAAACTTCTTATTTTCTTGATAGATGTAGGAGCTGTTCACTTTAAAATTAAAAGAAGCTTCACTAGATCTAGTTTCAAACCTTCCGTCAACACAATGAAACCAAGAAATACCACTCTGGTTGCATAAAATTTCACCTTTTCAAGTTTATATAGAGCTATTCCTTGTGAAGTACTTCTAAAACTTGTTGTAAATGTTTTAAGTGTTCATCCTTAGTGCCCGTTTAGCCTAGCTTATTTTTAGCTTATCTATTGCTTAAAAGTGGAAGCTGTGTCAAATAGGATTTCATGAAAAGCTCTTAAAAAAAGTAACTTTTTTTTTAAAGAATAAAATCTTTAAAAAAAAAAGCTTAAAAAAAAGCTCTAATTAGGAGCTATCTCTTCTCTTTTTTTTTAAAAAGAAAACACGCCAGCTTATTATGAGAGTTATTTTTTTCCAAAAAAATCCTCTCTCAAAAAATACTCTTTTCCTCTCTTCCTATTGATCTCCCTCTCCTCTCTTCCTTTCTGCAAATCAAGTTTTTTTTTTTGTTTTTACAAAAATTAAGAAGAACAAAAACAACAAATCAAAACTGCATTCAGGTATTATTTTTTTTCTACTTTGTTTTTTTTTTTTTTGGGTTTTGGAAACCCTGGATGATATATTTTTTTCATTCCTTTATATCACGAAGTTGATGCTGTTAGATATGATCATATAGCTTGATCCAATTCTCTAATCTCTTTGAAATTGTTTTATATTTTTATTTCAGTTTTAAGCCAGGTTTTAATATTCCATAAAAAAATTACTACAGAATCAATATCCAAGAGACATATTATTATGATTGAATTGTTTTCAATTATTTTCCATAATAAAAAATATAAAAATGATGAATTTTAGTATATTAATGATTTAGATTGAATATAATATCATACCGATTTGTTTTGCATTGACATTGCGACATTGCCCATGTAAGTTATAACGTGTATCGTTGATTTGTGAAACTCTTTTTTTATGATTTATTATTAATTATAAACTTTATGTTATATAAAAATACTTTTTATATTTTTAAAAATTTATTTTAAATAAATAAAAAAATAAAGTTAGTTTTTTCTATTTTGAACAAAGAAATTCATTATTAATAGAAAATTATTTATTTAATACCCTTTTCGGTAACTTTAACCAAAATTAGATTTTATATAAATTGTTTTGCCAAACAGTTTATCTATAAACAAGAACTTATAAAAAGTAAATTTACCAAATAGCTTTAACTTAATTTTAAAAGCTATTATTTTTTATAAGAGCTTTATAATAGCTTTTAAGTTAAAAAAAAAACCAGGCCAAACATGCTCTTAGTGCGGCTATAGATAAAAAAATATCAAAGTAAACCACCACAAATGAATTCAAGAAAGGCTTGAGCACTTTCTTCATTACTCTCGTGAATGTGCTTGGAGCATTAGAAAGGCCAAATGGCATCACCAACCATTCAAATAATCCATTTGGACTTTTGAAGGCTGCTTTCCATTCATCTCCGCTCTTCATTCTAATTTGATGATATCCACTCTTCAAATCGATATTTGAAAATACTATGGAACCAATTAATTGACCAAGCATCTCATCCAAATGAGGAATAGGAAAATGATACTTGACTATAATTTTATTTATGGCACGACTGTCTACACACATCCTCCATGAACTATCTTTCTTAGGAGCTAACAAAGCTAGGCAAGCATAAGGACTTTTACTTTCATGCACTGGACCTTTCTCCAACAACTCTTCAACTTGTTTTTGTACCTCGACTCATTGTGAAGTTAGCAGTCTATATGCTAGCAGATTTGGTAATGATGCTTCCAATACCAAATCAATTGCATGTTGGATACTCCTTAGAGGTAGTAGACTTTTTGGCAAATCTTCATTAACGAACTCTCGAAACTCTTTCAATAGCTATTGAATTTCGATTAGATACTAAGGCGATTTACCCATCTGATCACTCTTCAAAAGCTTAGTTACCAAAGCACGCATAATTCCCTTCTCACTACTTTTAGCTTCAAAATTTCAGTGGATAAGTACCTAGGGATTTTGCTAATTTTGCTGTTAGTAGAGCTTGAAGTTGTTGATCTCTTAGCCTCTTCTTTAAGAAAAATATAAAGTATATCTATTGTTTTCTTTATAGAAAGAATAAGTATTTTGCTTCGTCATATAATCCATATCATGATCATACAACCAAGGTCTACCAACAAGAATATGATCAACATCAATAGCCATAACATCACATAAAGCCTTATCATCTAAGTTACCTCCTATAGTGAATTTCACCAAATATTAAGTAGTTACTAGTACCTTGGGTCCTTTCTTTAGCCACCCAATCTTGTAAGGATGAGGATGTTTGCTTGTAAAAAGATTTAATTTGTCTACTGCCTTTTTTGATATAATATTTTTCATGCTTCCTCCATCAATGACAAGATCACACACTTTACTTTCATAAACAACTCGTATGCAAAAAATACTTCACCTCCTCTAATCTTTTGATTCGTCATTTATTGTTTTGTCATCACTCTTTGTACCAGTAATGACTCACCTTTTGTAGGATAAACATTGATTTCTTCATTTCCTCATCATACTCATCATAAACAAGCTCTAACTCTTCCCTTAATTTTGCTAAGGTCACCCTTCGTTGTGGACAAGCAAAAGAAGTGTGTCTCTTCTCCCTATAAGTAAAACATCGAATTTGGGAATTGTCACCCTTTTTATTTGTAGAAGAACCAAAACTGTTTTGTCCATCGTAAGGCATTATACCTTTGCCTTTATCATTCTTTTTAACATTGGTTGCATCTTTATTAGTTTATTTGGTTATGGTAGCCCCTCAATAATTTTGTTGGGATGCTTGCTAACCTCGTTGTGCTTTAGAATTGCTTTGTCAATTGGTGCCATATAAAGGCTTTCTAGCACCATAGCGTAAAACTTGTTTTTCTGCTACTAAATTATATTGACGAGCATCTTCAATGTTGTTCAAACGAACTACTCCCATCTTGTCTCTAATAAAATTATTGAAATAAACAAGATAACGAGAAGTAATTTTTTTTGTTGTTCTCAGTTAACCTAACTCAAATTGATAGGTTATTGAACTCTTATGTATATTCCTCAACAATTAAGTTCTTTTGCTTCAAACAATAAAACTTTTCATATAATTCCATAGTATAATTAGTAGATAAAAATTGCTTTCGTAATTTACTTTTCATGTGCTCCCAAGTGTTGACTTTATGCTTCATTTGTTGTGCTCCCAACTTTCAATTTTAGCTTTACAAATAACACCTTTCGATTTTCTGTCATGGGTTTTCATTCAATGTAATTTTCCAAACTGGCTTCCCAATCCAAATAATCTTCTACATAAAACTTCCCATGAAAATCAGTTACTTCGATCTTGATTCCTCCACTATTTAAATCAAGAGCATGTAAAATATGGCCTTATAATCCAACTCTTGCCACTTGATTTGCGAGTCCATCTTCATGAAAAAGGTACTCAACTTCAAATCCATCATTATCCTCAAGATCTTGGATCTCAAAGGGGTTGTCGTCACTTTTGGGATTCTCCATTCGGGCTCCCATTGGTTCCTAACGCTGCAAGACTTGTACAGCTTGGGTCAAGTCATCAATCATTCTTTACATCTCAACCAACTCAATTTGTTGGGGTTGGTTGCCTTTAATTCGACCTTTGCCTCAGCCAACCATAGTCTCCTATCTAAAAATCCTTATAGAATAGTAAGATCATTTACTCTGATACCACTTGATGTAGTCAGAAGGTTTAGGGTAATTAAAACTCTACAATTAAGCTAGAATAGGGTTGATTGTGTTGAAACAACAAAAAGATAATTGGGTTTTTTTAGAAAAAAATCTCTTAAATAAAAATTCAGAATAACAAAGATGATGATAATCTTCTACCTACGACCACCTGTTTAAACTAATTAAGATAAATCCTAATCAAATAGAAGGATTATAATTCTACTCATAATAAATATTCTTCTCTTAATAAATTAACTTACTGTACTAAAATCCTAATAAAGATAAGAAAAGAATCCCAAACTAAATAAAATAAAGAAAATAAAATCCCAAACCAACCAAAATACTAAATAAAATAAAAATTCTAAATGTGCTAGCATCACTATGTATGAATATATATAAATCTCAATGTTCAAGTACGTTATCCCGTGTTTGACATTCAGAATTGAAATAATTTTCATTTTCGAAAGCAGTTGTTACTATCCTCGAACATCATAATGCCATTTCAAGTTTCTAATCCTTCTGTTTAAAGACTCCTTATGCATGAAATCTAATTTGGGCAGTATAACAAAAAGATAAAAGTTCATTATAAATAATACAAAAACTGAAAGCCACGCAAAAAGATAAAGACAACTTCAACCTAACAGAATCAATACTACAAAAACAAAAGTTCACAGCCATCATACAAGGGGACAAAACTAAACTAACTAGAAAAAAGAACAGTTATACATAAATCAAGAACAATCATGCACTAAATCGAAATTTTAAAAACAGATAATGTCATATGCCATGTTGTGGCCAAATAAAAAAGTATGAATATTTATTACAAAGTATAAAATAGAGTATAATAGACCTAATAGATAGGCAGATAGAAACAACAGAGTACAACTCAAATAAAGGGTGATGTCTATCAGATGCGTTATCAGCCACCCACCACAGAATTGAAGTAGTTCTCTCCAAAAGACATTGAGCTAAGCAGTCCATTAATTTGAAACAACAAATGTAGCTTATGTGTGTGAATTATAAAAACTCCATGAGTAAATATGGGGAGAAGTAACTAGTTAAACAAAAGAGTGTTTACCAAAATACATTTTAAAATATAAAAAATGTAACCATAAGTTCAAACCTCAAATCTTTCATATTTCATTTCAAAAACGTGACAAGAGCTTAATCAGAATGTTTTAGATCAACACAAAACCCTTGGAAAGTTTAGTTGGAACTAACCAAGTCAAATACATCTTAAAATCCTTTTAAGAGAGTGAAAATTTCATATATAAGCCTTAAGTATTGATGCATATTTCACAAGTATCAATACTTATTAAACAGAATGCTTTCCAAAGCCTTCTAAACATAAGGTATCAATACTTGTACCAAAAATATCAATCCTTTTAACATAGAGAGCCTACTGACTTTCAAGTATCATTACTTTTAACATAAAATGTATTTCTAGGCAATTTGAGGAATATGTATCTATACCTCATTCAAGAGTATCAATGCTTCTTTCATAATTTTCTAGATTTCAACGTTAACTCAATCTTTTAGTTCCTAAACAAAGTATAATATCATTCCATTTCCAATGTTCTCAAATTTTAGATCAAGAATAAAGTAAAAAACTGATTCAGTATAGGTTTCTTCAAATCAGTAATTAGAATAGATATATTAATTTTAAATTCAAAATCATAGTCATAAAATCATCCTTTTCAAGTCTTAAACATCACTTAATAGAACTTAAATATTTATGGAGCACTAGCGTAAGAAGAACTGATAGAAATTGAGGATAGGGTATTGTCCCAACTATCTAGACATACAGAAAGTGTTGTAACACCAATATATCTAATGCATGTAGCCACCAACTTTAAAACTGAACAAAAAACAAGGTATCATTCCCCCTCTTTGGACATACAAAGGATGTCATCATACTAATATAGTATGGTGTGTATAGCCACTGACATCAGAGCATAATAGATCATGTGCACAACAATTAGTGTCCACTATTGCTAACTATAGGTCTTTAACTTAATAGGCTCCACGAAAACTTATCAAAACAAATCTCATTCCAAATTATCAAAACTGAAAACCATTGGGCGAATTTGTTCGTCTATGCAAATAGATATGTTGAGACATGATTCGGATCAATGTCATCAACTCAAACTCATTTTCCAAAAACAAAGTGTCCGTATGCTATGGCTTTTTCAAAACATAGTTCTACATGATTTACAAATTTGAACATACTTGTGATTCACGGACAAACACAAGAATTTTGAGATATTAAACATTCAAAGCATTTGTTCCCCATGCGCAAAACCATGTATGCAATAAACATATTTAAATAGCATATACATACACTTTCTCAAACATATTTAAACATGACAAACATTGTCATAAACTTTTTACATAATTCGTTCTTAATTAATCAAAAATAGAATTTGATGCAAAATCATAGATAAGGCATGCTTAATTATATCAAAATAATTAAAAATGCCACATCTACTCACCTAATAAAAAATTGCCTTTTCATCTAGCAATTCCGACAAAAAGTCATTCAATCCAGTATAATTACATCTGCACCACAACCTAACAACGAACAACCATTATCAACCATTCCTAATCTTTCCATCAATTTCGTAATAATCCATGTATTCCATAAAAAATTCCTTCAACCATTCTCTACCCTAAACTCAATGTCTAAATCTTAGTCTAACTATGAATTTAAATACAACTAGAGTTCTTTGCAATCTCACCTTTGTGAGCTTGAGAGAATGAAAACCAAACCAAAACCTAGAGTTTTAGATAGAAATGGTTTCTCAAAAAATCATTAAATGTGGAAATGTAAAGCCTAAAATTGTATGTATAAGATATTGAAATCTTACCTCCAAGATGATTAAAAATGAAAATTTGAGCTCAAATGAGTTTGTTTGGTGAGAAAAGTGAGAAAGAAAGATGAGAGAGAGTGGAAAGAGCAAAGAGAAATGACAGGTTGAGAGAAAGAAGAGAAAGAAAGTCAAACATAAGTTTGGAGTGGCTACAAGGTTTAAGGTATTAAAAATTTTGTTAAGAGACTGTTTTAACCTTTTTTTTTTTTTTTGTAATCCGAGTCATAGGTATATATCTTGGATATAAGTACCTTTCTAGGTAAGGGTATAAATACTCACGAAATGAGTATCAATACTTATTCATCAAGAAGTCTTTTTGGGTTTCAAGCATTGATACCTCATTTAAAGGTATTGATACTTTCTTTCTTAACAAAATTTTACTTTGAGTTCCAAAACAAGGCGAATTGACCTATCTATGCCCTATATTTCAAATAGGCTTAATGATTTATGAACAGTCATTTTTTAGGCTATAAACGTTTAGAATTTCAAACCATAAACATTAAATCTATGACTCACCAAGCTAAGCTACATTTCTACCTTTAATTTAAGGTTAGGGGTTCAAATTATCCTTCATCTTTAGGCGCTTTGTATTTGATACATAATTAGCTTTCAAGTTGCATATCTTTCATGTTCATAAATATATCTTTATTGAAAATATTGATTTTAACACTAATAATCTCTTTGTAGGTCATCTTTCGTCAACTATATTTGATCAACTCTATGAATTATGGTATCTAAGATTGGAATACAACCATTTTTCTGGTAGAATTCCAACCAATTTATTCAAGTGCCAAATGTTAGAACATATAAATTTAGCTAACAATGCCTTCAAAGGAAGCGTGCCTCAAGAAATTGTGAATTTGACTGGATTAATAAGCTTAGACCTCAAAGAGAACAATCTACAAGGTATGCTACTATGGGTCTTCCTCTAGAAAAATTAAAATGATTAGTTAGCAATTTATACTTATTCATAGGTTCAGATTTTGCATTTCGGTTTTTGTTTAGATTGAGCTTGAAAACTTGAATTTAGAAGAAAAAAAATTAAAACTACAAATTTGTTATAAATGTGAGTGATAGAATTCATAAAAACATGACGTTAATTATTTTGGATTCGTTGGATTTGTGAGATCTCCATTAAGTGGTGGATTTGAAATACAATTTAGACAATTTGATATTCAATCAAATTTTAGGTAATTAGCATTTGATCACCTTCCTAATTTACAATGACTTGATTTTAATTGAAATTCCAACAAATTTATTTAAATGCAAAGCGTTTAGAATATACACCCTGTTTGGTAATCAATTGGAAGTCATTGTGCCTTTAGAAGTCAGGAATTTGACTTGCTAATATATTATTTTGGTGTGCTTAAAAGAAATTAAAATAAAAATTAAGACACGGTACATCATTAGTTCAAATTATATATCCATGCAAAAGTACAATTTAAAGAAGATCAAAACCTGTATTGTCGAAAAATAAAGAAAAGGCTAGGTAAAATTCTAACTTAATTTGAGGGATTGAATCTTATGTTTCAGGTGAAATTCCACCAGCAGTTGGAAGCCTGACTTCTCTTGGGATCCTTAATTTTTGGCATAACAACTTGACCGGTATAATTTCATCTCTCTTCTCCTTTTCTTATGATATATGCATATCAATTTGCAATCCTTTATAAGTATTTGAAATTAAAATTAGAAATATATATATATTAATATATATAAATGTAAGACTTGTACATATTCAAAAAAAAAAAAGTGGACAAAGAAGAAGAGGAAAAATAAAAATAAAAAAAATCTTAAAATCTTAGATTCAATATATTTCAGATTGATTGAGTGATTAGTGAAATGCAAATACTGTTTGAAACAATTTACCATGTTAAAAAATTGCATATATTATGTATTAATCTTTTTCAAAAAATTATTTTCGTATGAAAACTCACTTTTTTACTTTTATACTTTCAACAGAAAAAATTTTATGATAAAAAATGATGACTAAATGAAATATATATATATGTATGTATATATGTATGTATTTATTATGTGCATACGCATTTGAACACGTAAATAGAAGTGTGTGTATGTGTAAAGAGATAGAGTTTAGTAATTTAGCTTTATAACTTTTATGCCTTCTTTCATAAACATCAAGAGCAACTACAGATTACAGCAAGTTATTTGTCTCTATATATGTAGTATTATAAAAATTCCTTTTGGTTAAATAAGAGTAGATGTTGACTTAAAAGTAAAAGAAAAATAGTGAAGCATTGGTTTTCATAGTTTATATCATTAAGTTTCATTAATGATTGTGAAGTAATGTTGCAGTAAGTTTCTATTGTGCTAAAGAAAAATTCATTTTCGCATTTTTAAAAAGCAACTTCTCCCGAAGAACATTCAATCCCTTAACGTTTGTTCATATTTTCTCCAAGGACGGCTTCCAACTCTACCACCTTCATTAAATTGGTTCAGCGTGTCAGAGAATCAATTAGTTGGAGAAATCCCTTCCTCAATATGCAATTTGAGCTTCCTTCAAGATCTCGACCTGTCTAAGAATAATTTGAATGGAATTATCCCGGTATGTCTTGGAAATTTAACTCTTTCACATTTGAATCTATATCTGAACGACTTTCATGGGGAAATAAGAGAAATTCTATTTCCTAAAAGTTGTTCATTGAGAAGTTTTCGCATCAGCAGCAACCAGCTTGAAGGACCAATACCACAATCCTTGGTTAATTGCAAGAACTTGGAACTTTTAGATTTGGGGAGGAATAACTTGACTGACGTCTTTCCTTATTGGTTAGGGAGATTGAACCTACAAGTTCTTGCCTTGCAATCCAATAAATTCTATGGCCACATTGTCAATTCTGAAGTTGCATCTTCCTTCTCCCATTTGCGGATCATTAATCTCTCTGACAATGACTTCAGTGGCTGCTTGCCATCAAAATTTTTTGAAAGTTTGCATGCTATAAGCAATGGGTATGAAAACAAAAGTGAAGTAGACTACATGGGAACTAAGTATGGCACTTATGTGTATTATGATGAATCTTTATTTGTTACACTAAAAGGGTTGGAGATTGAGTTCAAGAAAATCTTAACCACTTTGACGGTTATTGATTTTTCAAATAATCGATTCAGTGGACAGATTCCTGAAATAATTGGAAAACTTCAATCACTTATAGTCCTTAATCTCTCTCACAATAGTTTAACAGGACCTATACCATCGTCCTTAAGTAATTTGTCTAAGGTTGAATCATTAGATCTCTCATCAAACAAGCTTGAAGGAAGAATTCCAGCACAGTTAAAAAATCTTGGATTCTTAGCGGTATTAAACCTTTCTTGCAATAATTTCATCGGACCCATTTCTCAAGGCAAACAATTTGATACTTTCACAAATGATAGCTACCTTGGGAACTTGGGTTTATGCGGACTCCCATTATCAAAAGACTGTGGAAATGATCAGGATTGGGAACCACCTCCAACAATATTTGATGATGATGATGATACAACAAAAGAATTGAGCTGGAGATTTTCTATATTGATGGGGTATGGATGTGGGCTAGTACTGGGATTGAGTATGGGATATATTGTGTTCACATCTGAAAAACCGTGGTGGTTCATTAAGATGATTGAAAGAGTTCAGCGAAAGTATGTTAGAAGAACATAATTAATGCTCTCAGGTGAGTTTTAGTACTTCTAAAAGTATAACGGTGTTTAATTTACCATTAACTTTTTTCTTTCTAAGAAGATGTAATGTCTAGCTCTGACAAGTTTTAGCAAATTTTCCCAGGTTGGATGTGTTCCGATTAAGGATCAATACTCCCATGGGAAGCCAATTCATCCACTGAGACATTGGCAAAGATTGGACTTTGACAAGGAGATTTTTCAAGCCTTGTGTGGTACGGGTTCTATCATTTCTATATATTATGGTAAACTTTCTTTTATATATATTCTCACAGCTTTTGTTCAACCCTTGTTCAACCCTTAAGGTGACTTTAGTCAATAATTTCAGTTGTATTAGTCTTATCTTATTTATTTTATAGATTATTTTCATGTGATTTTGTTAAGATTATGGAATGTATTTTCGACATGATATATACCTTCAACTATCCTATATATGACTCCATGCATTCTCATACCGGTTGCTTAAGCACATTATATCATCAATGTTAATGCTTTAAGTCTCTTGATGCTCACTGTAGAAAAAAAAATGCTTTGATAGTTAAGGGGCACTCTTGTCCTTCGAATTGTATGAATTAATTTCTCGAATTGTTTAAGCATATCTTTTCTTCCAAGAAAACAATCTTTTGTAGTCAAATTACCCACATATTTCGCAGAAAAGAACAAAAGTTAAAGCCTTGGAATCGATTAAGAAGCTGTTCAAAACTTTCTAAGTATTTGCTAGAGCATGATAACTCACACTTCTTGATATTATAATTTAAGGATCTGGAAGAACTTCGGCAGGCTCAGGAGGAGCTTGAGAAGTGCTTAGCAAGAATTACTTGAACCAAATATTATTTGATAAACGAAACAACTATTCCCCACTAGTTTTAGTTGAGCCAAACAGAGTCTTATGAAAGCCTTAGGTGCTCTGCAGAATACATACAAAAACATTGAATCAGCACCCCAATAAATCAAGATAACAATCCAAAATAGTAATTCTTTTTCCCTTTAAATTAAAGATCCGACAAGAAAACAAGTAGGGTAAAAAGCTCCCAACCATGTGAAACTGTGTTAACTAATACTTAAATAACAGAAATGATTGACTGATGATAATGTTATTCAACCATATTCTACAGGCAATCTTATGCTTATAATTTCTCTCTTAATTTCAGAGTGGACTTGTAAAATATTAAGACTAATTCACAATGACAAATTTATTAGCAGCATCAGTGGCCGACAACAGAGGAGAGGATTGATGGGAAAGAAGTTGTTGCCAAGGTGAAGAAATTCAAAATTAAATTCTTAAACTATGTTGAGCCAGTTTAATTGACAAATTTTGCTCATTTTTTCCAAAAATAAAGCTATTTGTCTTTTGAAAACTGTATCAATAAACTCAAAATTTCCTTATTTTTCCAAAAAATAAACTTTCAGGACAATCTTTTAATTATATTTTTCTCCTTTTCAAGTGATCACCTGCTTGTGCAAATTTCATTTGTATTAATAAATTGATAATAACAGGTAACTAGAGATTAAAGAAACGAAAATTTGCAATTATATGAAAGACTGGCTTACATGACCCTTGCTTTCTTCTGAAGTTGGATGTTTGGCAGGCAAAGACTCATTAACAGAGCCATCAATTACGAAATGGAGAAATATTTGGTTTCACGTGTCGCAACATGCGGGTTCGTGAAACCCGTCCGTCAGACGCGGGCGAAAAATAAATAAAATTAGGAGTCGCCACCAATCGTTCATTGTAGGTGCGATTGGTCACCTATTGACTCGGTTCTAATCGATGGAATCTCAAATTAATTTTAAGTCCATCGAAAGAACGAAAACTGGTCTACGTTTTTTCAAAATTGGGGTTCGGGAGTACGGTTACGCACGGAGAAGGATTAGCACCTCCGTGACGCCCGTTCTATGAACGGTACCATCTAATCTTAAGTCATTCTTTTTTATGGCCTGACTTTGATTTTATTGTTATGTTTCCTCAACCTTCGCTTATTGATTAAATTTTTTTATTGAATTGGTCTTTTATTCGATTTTACGTATGCACATGATGCAAACATAAAATGATGTCATGATTTACTTATTTTAAATAATGAGATCGGAAATCTTTTATTGGAAAATCATTCGAAGACCATCCCAACGCTTTGGTGAAGTCTCGATATTTCCCTCACCTAGAGATATCTCCAAAGAAACTCGTCTCTACAAACTCTTCGGAGAAATCCCATCATCGGGATTCCCGTCTCATTTACAAGATAAATGTCGCATGCCATGACAAGAAAGAATAATGATGTCTATGTCTATATGCACGTGTTTATTAACTTAGGTAATTTTTTATTTTTTTTCAGGTATATCTTCGATAATGACTTATTTGAGTAATGAATATTGGAGTATAGAGTTCGGATTTATCCCGACGCTTCGGTGAAAAT
Source organism: Theobroma grandiflorum (assembly GCA_036013995.1). NCBI lineage: Eukaryota > Viridiplantae > Streptophyta > Magnoliopsida > Malvales > Malvaceae > Theobroma > Theobroma grandiflorum. Next base: position 24,874,643 of record CP142133.1, on the reverse strand, counting down.
CTGTCTCGTATTCCTCACCTAGAAAATCGATCCAAAAGAAGTAACTCTTTACCTCTTTTTAGATCGAATTCCATCATCGGATTACTCACAATAATTATATATGTTTATGCACATTTTAAATTTATTTATTTATTATTTTATTATTATTATTTATTTATCACATTTTTTATTATTATTATTTATTATTATTTTTTTATTTTTTATTTTTTTATTATTATTTCTCACTATCCTATTTTTTTTATGTGTTTGTTACTAAGATTTCATTATATTTCCATTTCTTATAATAAAATTTAAACTAAATTAAAATACATTAAAATGAAACATAAACACATAAATAGATCATATCAAAACAAAGCCCAAAAATATACCTGTTTGGGCTAGATTAGACCCAAAACCAGCAAGCCCGGGAGGCCCAAAACCGGTAAGCCCGCAGAAGGCCCAATGCGCAGTACCCTGATCCGCTTAGCAGGCCCGCAGAGTGGCTGGCCAAAACGCACCGTTTTGGTGCTGGTACCCCCCTTGCAAAACGACGTCGTTTGTGTCCCAAACGTTTCAGCTCCCTTTCCCGCTAAAACGACACCGTTTTATGGCCTGGGTTACTGCTCTATACGGCGTCGTTTCTGCCTCAACCGCTTCAGCTTCCTCTCTCGCTAAAACGGTACCGTTTTGGGCTTTCCCCTCTGCTATAAAAGCCTCTTTTTTTTTTCTTATTTTCCCTACCCGTTTCTCTCTCTACCCTCGATTCTCTCTGCCTTCTCTCTAGAACGCAGAACCCCCACCGGTGACCTCTCCCGTTCGATCCCCCTCTCTCTTCCCTTCTATCCGGCGCCGATCACCGGATCTATGTTTCCCCTCTCACAGCCCTTCCTTCCTTCGCCGGTCGTCGGATTCTCACCCGGTCGGCCTCTCCCTCGCCCGAAATCGTCTCTCTTCCTTCACCGGACAGCCCAAACACAAACACCCTTTCCTCCAAATCACCGGCCGATCAACCCTCCTTTTTTTTGTTTTTGTTGTTGTTTTTTTTGTTTTTGTCTTCGATTGGGGTATCCTGTCAGCTGGTAGAAGAACTAGGTTTTTTGGTTTGAATGCTCTCTATGTTTTGTTTTTTTTTTGGTTTTCAAAATCCTCTCCCGTTTTTTTTGAATGCCCGTTTTTAACAACGGGGTTGTCCAATATTTTGGACAACCCCCTTAGGTGAAATCATGCTCTGTTGAGCATGATTTCCCTAAGCTAGCTACTTAGGGGGGGCTGATCACCGGATTTGGGGAATCCCCCAAAATCTGGTAATTTGCATGGGGTTTAGAGGCCCCGGGGAAGGGGACTGAGCAAGCTCAGTCCTTTCCCAATTTTTTGATTTTTTTTATTTTTTTATATTTTTTATATTTATTTATTTTATTATTATTATTTTTTATTTTATTTTAGGTGTCTACATCACGCCATATCTATGGCAGGATTCCCCTGCCATAGTAAACCAAAAATTTTATAAGAAAAGACAAACAATGATATAGGTGTATGTCTTTGCATTATAAAATTTTGGGTGTTATCCAGGCCCGACCATTTTTCTTGATGTTTACGGCCTATTCCATTAGGCTTGTGGGTCCTAACTTTGTTATTAGTAATTAAGAGACCAATAAATTAGGATCCCATGACTTAAGGTGGGTTTAAGTATTGGGATTGTAAATAATAATAATAATAAATTTTTATTTATTTTTATGACTGAAAATAAATTTATTACAATCGAGTTTTTAATCAAAAGTCAAGCCATCGACCCAATTGAAAGTTCAAACGAGGCTATTCACCCAAGCTGAAGATTTTTTGCTCTTGGTCCATGTCAAGACCTAATTTCCAAATCATGGCTGGCGCATGGGTCCAATGGGCATAGCCCATTAAGCCTAAGCAAGTCTATTATTATAATCCTGTTCATTCTTCTAACAATCATGCCCCATCATTTCTAAACCATGATTCATAATTCGAAATTTTAAGTATCTCTACAATATGCGATGGCAAACTAATATTTACATTTATATCATCTCAAAATATTGTCTTTCATTTCTATCTCATAATGGCATCATAAGTCAAAATATACACATGGTTTCTACCATAAATCTTAGTGATTTACATTGAGCGTATATATATAAATGCAAAGACTCTTTATGACTAGCGGAGTGACTTAGGTGAGCATACGGCTATCAAATGCCATAATACCTACCAAGGGTGAATTGCAAGTGGACGCCTCAATCTAAGTTATGATTATCTACGAATCTTAAAATATGGAATTTAAAAGAGTGAGTATAAACTCAGTGAGTGAATATAAAAAGGGAACAAGCAAATGATAAGGAATGTGTAGAAATCATGATGCACTTGTTTTTAAAAACAATGCAATTTAGTTTGATTTCTTGCTAAAACCCTTCATTTCAAACTTTGATTAATAATCTCATAGTGTTGAAAAACCCATGATCAACCATGAAGATATATGAGTGAAAACCATAGCAGAATCCAACCAAGGTAAGCATGACAAAGAGAATCTCGCTGCAGCGAAATTGGACCAAATTCTTTAAACAAATTGAGAGTTTCTTGCTGTAGCGAGATTCATTCTCGCTACAGCGAAAACCACCCGTGCACTTCTCACTACAACGAGAATGCATTCTCGCTACAATGAAAACCCAGGCTGGTGGAAACATTCACCACCCTAGAGTTTCTCACTACAACGAGATTCTGGCCAATTGAGAATCAAGAGTTTTTCACTACTATATACAAAAGGTCTATCCCGACCACATCGAAAATCAATTTAAACATATTGACAATAACAAAAAATTTCAACATTCAATATAATCACATGTTCTTTTCACAACCTTTTTATAACATAGATAAACAGTTCCATAGCATATATGATCATTTCTATGGCATACATATAAATATATATATATATATACAAGCATGTACACTCCCAACGGTCCTCAGCACATGTGCCTTCCCACACTGCACATAACTGGATATAGACCACTGCCAGTCATCAACTTATGTGCACTCCCACACCACAACATAGCTGGAATCACCCACTGGTCATCAACTCATGCACTCCCACATCGCACATAGTTGGAATCACCCGTCATTACCAGCATGTACCTTCCCATACCGCACACACTCGGTTATAACTACCACACAATATTAATTGTCAATACAAACCATATCTTTATATACATTGACATAATATAGGGGCACATGGACTCATCATATTCATATTCCACAATGCAAAAACATTTTATTAAGGGCTTGTTCCCTTGCTTATTTTAAAGAAAAAGCCAATAAAATATTTCGAGTAATTTAATCAAACACATACACGTTAATCCCAAAACATTTTTACGCATGTCCACTCATTGGTCTTTGTTGGTTCTTAAATCGACTCCAACTTCCACTAATGCTCTGAATGGAGATGTGGGGTCTCATTGGAACCTATCACACACACAATAGCATCACAAATCAACTCAATTCACATAACCATAATTCTAAAAGCGATCTTTTAAATCATGTTCTACTAGTTATTCCTACCAAGCTTCCAACTACCATTTAGGGACTATCTATTTTCACTATTTTAGTCACACTAAAATGAATAAACCACCTCAACTACAAAACACTCACAAATCTAACCACTAGCCATTCCCAACAACTTAAAAATCAACTCAATTTCATTACTCACACTAAAATGAATAAACCACCTCAACTACAAAACACTCACAAATCTAACCACTAGCCATTCCCAACAACTTAAAAATCAACTCAATTTCATTACTCACCTTGGTAGATTTGTAATTGAATTCCTCCCCAAGATTCCTCAAGCTATTATAGAAAGTCTCTCTTTCTCTCTCTAAAACACCTAGCTAGTGAGAGAAAGTATTAAAATAAGTTTTTTAAGGGTTTTAAGGTGAAAGAGTAAAAGGGCACAAAGGACTTTGTGAAAAGGTGCACAAAAGCATGAAAATTGAGGTTAACTTGAGAAAATTTATGGAGGTTTCAAAGCAAGCTTCCACGGAAGGTGAGAAAACGTGAGAAAAGGAGAAGAGATGGGAAGAAGAAGAAGAAGCTGTTGAAAATTAGATATTTATATCTAAAGTTTATCCTAGCTTTACTTAATTTACAAAAATGCCTTTAACAAGGTGGCTTTGTCTCCCTCCAATCCTTTGTGCAATCGTTTTACTCTTTTGACACTAAGACAAAGTCCATAGTAGTCTAGAAATACTCGAGTTCATAAAAACTTAAAAATTTCGACCCGAGATGAAAAATAACCGACTAAGAAAATTATCATTATTTCTATCTTCTTTGTTTATTTATCATTATATACACCATTCATTTATTCCTTAGGCCTACTTAGGCCTTAATAATATTAGGAAGCCTTCTTTTAGGAGCTCATCAAGAAAATGATGAAATTACCCTTAGTTCATTTTATCGCATCTACTTCTAGTTACGTGTTTATGGAAGTCGAGGCTTCATAGTCCATTTCATACGTAAAAGCTTTTTAAATAATGGAAGAATTTTTCAAAGCTTAATTGCCAACCAGCCTTTGCAAAATTCCCAAGGTCACATACTTCAACAAATTTGCATTCGGATATTTGATTCATTGATTGATGCATGATCTCTCTACTTTAAAAGTAAGATTCGAATCCTCCTTCTCTCAATTTCAAAAAAAAAAAAATACTTCAGTAAACTAATCTCTATTCCTAGCTAAGGGAGTAATAATTAAGGACAAAATGGAACGCAAAGATTTAAAATCCACAAAAAAATCTAATAAAGAAAGTCTTGAAACGAATATAAACAGCTTCCATTTTTCTGCCATTGAGACTTTGTTTCTTCATTCTCTGTCACTTCATTCATTGCCCATCTACATTGATTTGATAAACGATTGCTAAATGAATTACAATTTCTTAACATTTACGAAAATATAACTTTGTTAGACCTAGACAGATTAGAGCTTGCTTTTCTTGGCAAGATACATCATACACAAGTGTGAACACCGGAACAAAGCATTCAGGACAAGTTTATTAGATTTTTTGGCTAATAGAGAAGTGTGAACTATGGACCAATTTTTGAAATAGCAGGAAGATTTTCCTCTGCAATAATGTCAAGTAGGTGTTTGTTGTGAAACAGACAAATCTATCACACATGGCAGAAGGAAACTAAAAATAGATTCAAGTGATTCGATGGAAATTGAAAAGAGGTATTTTGGACTGTGAACTGAATAAAAAGTTACTTTAAATGTCGAAATCCGAGACAGTGAGGGTTCATATCAGACATTTTTAGAGACGAACTCAGAAATTTTTCTGAATGGTGTCAACAAGATAATAATTAACAATTTTGACAAATTTCTATTCATTGTTCAAAATTAAGTATAAGCATTCACAAACCACATAAAGTTAAATACAAAAATCAAATAAGCAAATAATATATCTACAAAATAAATAAAAAAATCTCAGAGTTTTAAAATATTATTTGACATACAATACTATTTTCTATGGGCTAGATTATGTTTGGGTCTCAAACTATCAAATTAATCAAAAAACATTTAAACATAAAGTATTTAAAAACTTAATTGATGTTGAAAATTACTAAATAGGTTGTTTTAAGGGAGTGAAAAACGCACCCAAGGACTAAGGAAAAGAAACCTCACTACAAGTCTCAAAAAGTAAGGCTTAAATTTTTGAGAGGGAGAGGAAGAGTAATTTAGATTTTGACTCTTTTAATAAAATCTTTAATTATAGAGGAAAAATTTTTCTTTTATCTTTTAGTATTTAAATATTAGTGTATAAATTACTTTTTGATAAATTTACTTAGAATCTTTGACCCCACTCTTTACAAAATTGTTAAAAAAAAATTAATAAGTTCATTAGTATCAATAACTATATAAAACTCTAAATAAGTAATATACTTGTATAGATTTTTAGCAATAGATGACACTACTCCTACAAGGTAAGGTCCACCCATATTCATCCTCCCTCTTATCATTGTGGTGTTGTTGCATAACATTTTTGTTGCTGTATTTTCAAAATTTTGTCTTTTAATATAAAAAGTTGTAAATTAAAAGGTATGGTTTTTTATATGAAAAGTTGTGACTATTCAAAAGCCACATCAATAGAAAGGTTATTATCATATAGTGTTACATATTGTGACTGTTAGATTGTAAGTGATTTTTCATATGAATAGTTATGTCTCTTGGTAAAACAACATATTGAAAAAATACCTCTAAATCCAAACGTTATGAAAAGTTATATTTTCATAGTTCAAAAGTTTGGACATCAAAAGTTATATTTTCATATTGTAGCTAAAAGGTTATTTCTTATAGAATGAATGATTGTCTTTTCATAAGGTAATTATTGAAATAATACCTTTATTCAAGAATTGTATTTTGCAATATGCAAAGGTGTTTTAAGACATAGAGGTACCTTAATAAAAGAATTGTGTCTTTAAAAAAGATACACTTGTAAGTCTATATAAAAAACTTGCTGCCAACCATTTTGATACACCAAAAACAAACAAGATGAGCAAAAAATTAAGAGCGAGAGAAATGTTATATTCTGAATAAAATTCAAAAAATAAACATAAACACTTTAGTTTCCATCATCTTTGGAAATAGTCCAAATTCCTTAAAATCTATTTGCTACAAAAAATATACTCTAAGTCCGAACAATTTTGCAACCCTCGAGTGTGTCTAGTAATTTACTCTCATAAAGTGCAAGACAAAATTAGATGTTGACTTCATTGTATCTCAATTCCCAAAGGCTATTCACATAATTTCCTTTTGCATACTGAGTGATGGAAACGAAATAAGTTTTAAAGATAATGCATATTAAAGGCAAAGCTTGAAGTCAGTTTTCCTAGTTCCTTTTGAATTCCAGCTAAACACCACATAAAACAACAATTTTAAGATTTATTTTTTGTGTGATTGGAATTCAAAATAACTTTACAAAAAGATATGACTGTCAACATTGTCAAGTTAGACTGCTTTGAAAGATGAAACTTTATTCTCTTACTTAGAAAAAAAAAGAATCACATATTTTCTAGTATTTTCATTAGATTGTATTACAAGATTATTATAATTCAGTGTTTATATGCCAATTAAGAAAAAATCTCATCTTCCACGTAATGAAATTTAAAGAATTTTACAGGATTTAGGAAAGACATAAGGTTGACTTGAGAATGATATAAATACAGGCCTCCAGAAATGCACATTTCATATATCTCTCCAAACCTCAAATAGTTTGCCTAGTTTCATCGCCTGTTTCTTCGTTTCTAGATATGAGAAAGTTAATCTGGTCGCATCAAATCCTTTGTCTCCTTTTAGTGTTAATCTTGCCTTTCGGAGTCGATTGTTCTCTGAGTTTCTCTTCCCCTTCTCTTAATTATTCAACTCCTTTATGCCTACCAGAAGACAGCTTTGCCTTGCTCCAAATCAAGAACACCATTTCTATTGATGATTCTGACGATCCTTTCTGTTGTGAGTCAATGACTTCCTCCCCCAGGACAAACTCCTGGAAAGACAGCACAAACTGCTGCTCATGGGAGGGAGTCACGTGCGACAAGGTGACAGGTCATGTGATCGGTCTCGACCTTAGTTGCTCTTTGCTAGTCGCCTCTCTTCCTGCAAACAGCACCTCTTCCTCCTTCAAGGACTCCAACAACTCAACCTTGCTCGTAACAATTTCCAACAGTCACAACTTCCTCCCACTTTGTTCAAACTCACTCAACTTACTAATTTAGATTTATCATTCAATAGACTAGAAGGTCTCCTCCCAAATCATGAAAGTGGGCTTCAGAATCTAAAAGAATTCCACTTAACTGACTACTTATTAAGTGGTGGAATTCCATCTTGACTTTTTACTCTGCCATCTTTAGAATATTTAGACCTCAGCCATAACAGGCTCAATGGTCGAATCGAGCAGATTCAAAAGCCTAATTCAATTCAACGACTTCATTTGGCAAATAATGACATACATGGTGAAATACCAAGTTCTTTCTTTGAGCTAGCAAATCTTACTTATCTTGATCTTTCCCCAAACAACTTGAGTGGCAGCAATTTTCAAGTGGAAAGTTTTAAGAACAGGGAAGAACTTGAGAGATCTTGATCTTTCCTTTAACAGAATTCGTGGCTCAATTTTCAAGTGGGAACAATTGACCACTTTAAATCTTTCTTACAACTTACTGACTAGTTTAGAGCGATTTCCAGGGAGTAATCTTAAAACCCTTGATCTTCGTTCCAACCTACTCCAAGGTCCACTGCTAGTTCCACCCCCTTCATTGCGACAACGCTTCATTTCAAATAATAGTTTGACAGGAAAAATCCCTCCTTTGATTTGTAATATGACTTCACTTAACACTCTTGATTTGTCTATAAATAATTTGGGTGGAATTATTCGAACATGCCTCAGAAATTTTAGCTATTCTCTCTCAACCATAGCCAGCCTTTGGAAAATTCCTAACTCTAGACATGATATTTGTTTGCATTATACTTACAATTATGCAATTAAATGAAAATCTTATCAATGATAGAATTTTAAGAAAATTGTAAACAATAATTTTTTAAACAAATTTAAGGGATATACAAATTTTCATTTGCTAGTAAATAAATTGACAAGTGTTCAACAAAAGAAATAAAGAGATAATAAAAAGGGCATAAAATATAACAAGGATAATAAAGCTTGGATAAAAATTAAAATTATTAAATAAAATCTTTAAAAGGGGAAAAATATAAAAAAGTAAGAAAATAATAAATTTACATTATGCTTAATTAAAATGATTACATTTTACGTGCTGATGATGATTCACTTTATTATGTTTAGTTTTATATTTTTATAATTCATTGATAAATATAAATTGACCACACCTCAAAATGGTGCCCAAAGATTTAAAATCCACAAAAATATTTGGTAAGGAAAGTCCTGAAAGGAATATCAGTGTTCTAGATTTAATAGGGTTTCAATCATGTGGGATACTTTGGCTATGAGGGGAAAAATGTAATTTTTAGAGACACGGTAAGTAACTTCCACAAGGGGAAAAGTGTAAACACCGGAACAAAGGAAGCACTCATGAAACGTCGGTTTTCGGTCTCTGTCAACGATGGAAATTGGCAACGAAGAGGAGAAAACTGTAAGTTTCTAGAATTTTTAAGTATTAATTCTTTAATTCTACAATCCAAAATCTATAAAATATTGTCTTCATCGATTCAACCTATTCATAGTCAGACCTTTTGTCTCGTTGGATTACTCTTTTAATGCATGTACTAGTATTAAAGTAACGAGCATCAATCAACACAACGATACAACAAATTAGCTGAGCTGTTTCTTTCTTAATTTGCCTCAACCACAATTATAATCTTATGGGAAACATCAACTTCCTCCTCTCTATCATGGTTGTGGTGCTATTGAGTAACACTGTGGCTACATTGTCTACGGAGCCACTCAACATCGTCCATGACCAATTGGCTCTTCTTGCGCTAAAAGCCCATGTCATTCATGACCCTCAAAATCTATTAGCAACAAACTGGTCTACTACTACTTCTGTTTGCAATTGGATCGGTGTCACTTGCGGATCCAATTCCAGTCATCAAAGAGTCACCGGTCTTAATCTTTCGAACATGGGTCTTATAGGCACCATCCCGCCTCACTTGGGAAACCTCTCTTTTCTTTCTCAGCTTAACACCCAATTTAACCATTTTCATCGCTCATTGCCCGTCGACTTGGTTAATTTGTCTTGGTTGAAATATATAAACTTTGGTAACAATAACTTCGATGGGCAAATCCCATCATGGTTTGATTCCTTCACTCAACTTCAGAGCTTGTTTCTTAATGATAACAACTTCTCTGGTGTTATCCCGCCTTCTTTGGGCTCTTTGTCAAATCTTGAGACGTTGCTCTTACAGGAGAATGATCTGGAAGGGCATATTCCTATTGCAATCGGAAATCTTTCTAACTTGAAATGGTTGAATTTGTCAAATAATCAACTTTCAGGTTGTGTGTCTTTCTCAATCATCAATATATCTTTTTGATAAATATTGCTTTCAACACTAATAATTTCATTGTAGGTCAACTTACACCAGCTATATTCGATCACCTTCCTAAATTACAATATCTAAATTTGGAATCCAATTATCTTTCTGGTAAAATTCCAACCAATCTATTCAAGCGCCAAGAGTTGAAAATTTTAATTTTATCTAGCAATGCCTTGGAGGGAAGTGTGCCTCAAAATATTGGGAATATGATTGCACTAAACGAGTTGCATCTCAACGGAAACAGTTTAACAGGTATGATTATGATGGGCCTTTAGATAAATTAAAATGATTAATTAGTTGGCAATTTATTTTTATTTTTAGTTCAAATTTATGATTTTGACAATATATTTTCATTTGTGGCAATTTATGTTAATTAGTTTTCATTTAGATTGCGCTTGAAAATCTGATATTGCTAGATCTCTATTGAGTGGTGGATTTCAAAACATTATTATTTGATCCATGACAAAATTGCCTTAATAATTCATGATAAAAGAAATTGAAAAAAGTTGTGTGTTTACATGTAATGGTGTTAATGGGTCGATTCCAATCAACACTTTTAAAATTCCATCTAACTCGTCTTTTTAAATTATATTTATTATTAAAATATTAAAAATATTTATATATTATAATATATTTCAAAATTAAAGATAAAAATAATTATTTATTAACTGATAATATCCTGAGTTATGCTCTCACCTAGAAAGCCATGTCTAAGCATAGCTTGAGTCGGGCCAAGCTCATTAGCTTGGACAAGTAGCTCGGTACGTTGATAACTCTAGTATAAATATCCATGTGACATAAGAAGAAGGGTAAATTACCTCTGCCTCCTTAAGTTTTGATCATAAATTTTCACTAGGAAATTTTTCTACCTTACAACTTTTGTTAGTCAATAACTGCAGTTGCACTGGTCTTAACCTATTTGTTTATAGATGATTTTCATGCAATTTTGTTGAGATTATGGTATGTAGTTTCTACATGATATATATCTTCAACTATCCTATATATAACTCCATGAATTATCACACTTAGTTGGTTTGTTTATAACCATGTGCAACTTTTCTTGAGCACATTAGATCATCAATGTTAATGCTTTAAGTCGCTTGATGCTCACTCTAGAAGAAAAAAAAATGTTTTGACAGTTAAGGAGCACTGTTGTCCTTCAAATTGGATGAATTAATTTTTCAAATTGTTTTAGCATATCGTTTCTTTCAAGAAACCAATCTTTCGCAGTCAAATTACCCACATATTTCACAGAAAAGAACCTTATTAAAGCTTTGGAATCGATTACGAAGCTGTTCCAAATTTTATAGGTATTTTCTAGAGCAGAATAACTCACACTTCTTGAAATTAAAATTCAAGGATCCGGAAGAGCTTCGGCAGGCTGAGAACGTGCTTGAAAAGTGCTTAGCAAGAATACATACAAAAACATTGAATCAGCACCCCAAATCACCCCAATAAATCAATATGACAATCCAAAATAGTTGTTCTTTTTCCGTTTAAATTAAAGATCCGACAAAAAAACAAGAAGGGTAAGAAGCTCCCAACCACGTAAAACTGTGTTAACTAATTGTTAAATAACAGAAATGATTGACTGATGATAATTTTATTCAACCATATTCTACAGGCAATCTTATGTTAAACAAGAGGAGAGGATTGATGGGAAAGAAGTTGTTGCCAAGCTGAAGAAATTCAAAATTAAATTCTTAAACGGCCACACAAATTTTGCTCATTTTTTCCAAAAAAAAGCTATTTGTCCTTTGAAAACTGTATTAATAAACTCAAATTTTCCTTATTATTCCAAAAAATAAAGTTTCAGGACAACCTTTTAATTATATTTTTCTCCTTTTCAAGTGATCACTTGCTTGTGCAAATTTCATTTGCATTAACAAATTGATAATAACACAGGTAACTAGAGATTAAAGGAACGAAATTTTGCAAATTATATGAAAGACTGGCTTACATGACCGTTGCTTTCTTCTGGTAAGCCCTAAAGTTGGATGATTGCCAGGCAAAGACACATTAACAGAGCCATCAATTAGGAAATGGAGAAATATTTGGTTTCACACTATATCTATGGCAGGACTACCCTGCCATAGTAAACCAAACGTTTTATAAGAAAAGACAAACAATGATAGGTGTATGTCTTTGAATTATAAAATTTTGGGTGTAAGATGATATTGCTTTCCTACCCCATCCAGCTCCCACCATTTTTCTTGATGTTTATTGGCTTTTACATTAGGCTTGTGGGTATTAACTTCATTATCAGTATTTAAGAGACCTATAAATTAGGGTCCCCTGACTTAAGGATAAGGTGCATTTAAGTATTGTCTTTGCAAAATTCCCAGGTTCACAGCAAACTTAGTCTCTATTACTAAAGGAGGGAATAATAATCAAGGACGAAATAGAAGGCAAAGATTTAAAATCCATAAAAATATCTGATAAAGAAAGTCTTGGAAAGAATATAAACAGCTTCCATATGTCTTCTATTGACAGTTTATTTCTTCACTCTTTGTCACTTCATTCATTGCCCCTCTAGATTGATTTGATAAACGATTGATAAATGAATTCCAATTTCTTAACATTTATACATCACACACAAGTGTGAACACTGGAACAAAGGAAGAAGCATTCATGACAAGTTTATTAGGCTTTATGGCTAATAGAGAAGTGTGAACACTGGACCAATTTTTAAAATAGCAGGAAGGTTGTACAGATTTTCCTCTGCTATAATCACTCATGGCAGAAGGAAACTAAAACTCGATTCAACTGATCCGACGAAAATTGAAAATATGTATTTTGGACTGTGAACTGAATAAAAAGTTACTTTAATTGTCGAAACCCGAGACAGTAAGGTTTCATATCAGGCACATATTATTTCTTTTCCCCAACTTAATAATTGTCAATTTTCTCAAAAGGTTCAAATATTGATGAAGAATGAACAATCAACACTATTTACACCAAACCGAATTGTTCTTTTTTTTTATTTTTTCTTAATTTTACTCACCCAGACATCCTCATGAATGGATTCAGAAAATTTTTTAAGTGGTGCCAACAAGATAATAATCAATAATTTGATAAATTCCTTTTCATTGATCAAAACTAAATATAAGCATCCACAAACCATATAAAGTTAAATACAAAAATTAAATAACCAAATAATATATCTACAAAATAAATAAATAAAAAGCTCATAATTTCTAGATATTATTTGACATGCAATACTATTTTATATGAGTTGGATTCTGTTTTAGGTCACAAACTATCAAATTAATAAAAAAATATTTTAACACAAAGTATTTAAAAACTTAATTTGTGTTGAAAATTACTAAATAAGTTGTTTTAAGAGAGTGAAAAATGTAGCCAAGGACTGAGGAAAAGAAACCTCACTACAAGTCTCAAAAGTAGGGCTTATATTTTTGGGAGGGAGAGGAAGACTAATTTAGGTTTTGACTTTTTTAATAAAATCGTAAATTATAGAGAAATTTTTTTATCATTTAGTATTTAAATATTAGAGTATAAATTAGTTTTTGATAAATTTACTTAGAGTCTTTGACCCCACTCCTTACAAAATTGTAAAAAAAAAAAAAAAAGAGTTCATTAGCATCAACAACAATATAAAACTCTAAATAAGTAATATGCTTGTATAGATTTTTAGCAATAGATGACACAACTCCTAGAAGGTTGGGTCCGCCCATGCTCATCCTCTCTCTTATCATTGTAGTGCTGTTGCATAATGTTTTTGTTGCTATATTTTCAAAATTATGTCTTTTCATATGAAAAGTTGTAAATGAAAAGTTATGTTTTTTCATATAAAAAGTTGTGACTATTCGAAAGCCACATCAATAGAAAGGTTATTGTCATATAGTGTGACCTATGGTGACTATTGGATTGTAGGTGATTTTTTATATGAATAGTTATGTCTCTTGGTAAAATAAAATGTTGAAAAATACCTCTAAATCCAAAGGTTGTGAAAAGTTATATTTTCATAGCTCAAAAGTTTGGATATGAAAAGTTATATTTTGATATTGTACCTAAAAGGTTATGTCTTATGGAATGAATGGTTGTCCTTTTATAAGGTAATTATTGGAATAATACCTTTATCCAAGAATTGTATCTTGCAATATGCAGATGTGTTTTAAGGCATAGAAGTACCTTAATGAAAAAGTTGTGTCCTTAAAAAAGATTCACTTGTAAGTCTATATAAAAGACTTGCTGTCAACTATTTTAACACATCAAAAATAAACAAGACAAGCAAAAAATAAGAGCAAGAGAAACATTATGCTTTGATTAAAATTCAGAAAATAAGCATAAATACTTGAGTTCCCATCATTTTCGAAAGGACTCCAAATTCTTTATAATCCACTTGCTGCAAAAAGTATACTTTACGTCCAAACAATTTTGCGACTCTCGAGTCTGTCTAACAATCTACTCTTGTAAAGTAAAAAACAAAATTAGATGTTGACTTCATTGTATCCCAAAGGCTATTCGCATAATTTCTTTTGCATACTGAGTGGTGGGGGTGAAATAAAGATAACGTCTATTAAAGGAAAAGCTTGAAGTCAATTTTTCCAGTTCCCTTTGAATTCTAACTAAACCCCACATACAACAACAATTTTAAGACTTATTTTTCATGTGTTTGGAATTCAAAATAACTTCACTAAAAGAGATGGCTACCAACATTATCAAGTTAGACCACTTTGAAAGATGAAACTTTATTCAGTGGCAGCAAAAAATGCACTTCATCCTTACAACTCTCAAAGTTGCTTATGTTCTAAGCACACCAAGATCTACCTAACGGTTTACCACCCATGAGGGATATTCAGCACCATATTGATTTGATTCATGGTGCTAGTTTACCAAACTTATCTCATTATAGGATGAGTCCAAAGGAGAATGAGATTCTCAAAGGGAAAGTGGAGGACTTACTGCGTAAAGGACATATCGAAGAGAGCATGAGTCCATGTGTAGTTCTCACCTTACTAACCCCAAAAAAGGATGGGAGTTAGAGGATGTGTGTGGATAGCCGAGCCATCAACAAGATTACTATTGGATACAAGTTTCCAATTCCTAGGCTAAAAGACATGCTTGATAGGTTACATGGGGCTAAGGTATTTACAAAGATTGATTTTCATAATGGATACCACTAGATTTGAATTAGACTTGGGGATGAATGGAAAATAGCTTTCAAAATGAATGAAGGATCATATGAGTAGCTCGTAATGCCATTTAGGTTGACTAATGCGCCTAGTACCTTTATGCGATTAATGAATCAGGTACTGAAACATTTTATTGGAAAATTTGTTGTGGTTTATTTTGATGATATCTTGATTTACAATCGATAAGAAAAAGAGCATCTTTTGCATTTGCACGAGGTATTAACATTTTTACAAGAAAATAAGCTATATGTGAATTTAAAGAACTGTAGCTTTATGACAAATAAGCTATTATTTCTAGGCTACGTAGTTAGTGCAGATGGAATTCAAGTGGATGAAGAAAAGATTTGAGCTATTAGAGAATGGCCTACCCCAAAAACAATAACGAAAGTCAGAAGTTTTCATGGGTTGGTGACATTTTATAGGTGTTTTATAAAAAATTTTAGTAGTATTACAACACTTATTATAGAGTGCCTAAAGAAGGGGAAGTTTCAATGGAACGAGAAAGAAAAGCTGTAACCAGTTTTGTAGTGCTAAAAGAAAAGCTAAGTATAGCTCCCGTTTTAGCATTGTCAGATTTTGATACATTATTTGAAGTTGAATGTGATGCTAGTGGTGTTTGGATAGGAGCTATTCTTTTACAAAAGAAGAAACCGATAGCTTATTTTAATGAGAAGCTTCGTGATGGGAGACGTAAGTGGACCACATATGACAAAGAATTTTATTCTGTTGTGCATGCTTTGAAGAATTGGGAGCATTATTTGGTCTAGCGAGAATTTGTTCTGTACTCAAATCATGAGGCATTAAAGTAGTTGAATAACTAGAGTGAATTAGTAAAGACATGCATGCCAAGTGGTATCAGTTTCTGTAGAAGTTTCCTTTTAAGTTGAGGCACAAGGCAAGAGTACAAAATAAAGTAGCAGATGCATTGAGTAGACATGTAGATTTGATGATGACTATGTGACAAGAAGTTATGGGTTTCGATACAATTAGGGAATTGTAACATATAGATGAGGATTTATTCCAACACTTCAATGAAAATCCGCCTCAAACTCCTCACCTAGAAAATCTACTTGAAAGAGGTAACTCTTTACCCCTTTACAAATTGAATTCCATTATCGGATACTCAAAATAATCATTCATTTTTTCATTTTCATTTTCATTTTTCATAATAATTATTATTTTTATATATTTTTTTATGTATATTTTGTTTTTATTTTTTTTATTATTATTTTTGCCAAACTCGAAATCTTTATTAGCTATAAACATTGACCCAAAATATACGTTTTAATATTATTAATATTGCCATTTCTATACATATATTATTATTATATACTCTTTTACTAAAAAATAAACTAAGTTTCCTACATAAAAATGTATTTTATTTTATTTTATATTTTTTTATTAGTTTTACTTATCTAGACTCATATTCTTCATATTTATTATTATTTATTATCCTATATTTTTTTATGATTATTACTAAAATAGGTATTCATATTTTATATGTTTAGGATTTTTTTCTAACAAACTTCAGATTAAATTAAAATACATTGTAATTAAGAATAAACTAAAAAAAATAGATTCAAAATTATTTGAACAAAGCCCAAAGGAAGGGATTATACTTATCTGGGCTTGGATTAGCCTAACTCAATGGTCCACATGAGGCCCAAAGTTGCCCTAGGCGGTCCACTCAGCAGGCCCGTAGTGTGACACTTCAAAACGCACCTTTTTGGTGCTGGCAATGCTGCTCAAAATGACGTCGTTTCGGCCCGAAATGTTTCAGCTTCCTCCACTTCCCTAAATGACACCGTTTAGCCCTTCTCTACTCGGTATCAAAGCCTCTTTTTTTCTTCTTTTCTTTATTTTCTCCTTCCACTTTTTCTCTCTAAGGCATATCTCTCTACTTTCTCTCTAATCGTGCCTCCTCTCTCTTCTCTCCCTCACCATCGATTTGCCTTTTCCGATCAGCCTCCCTTCTCACCACCGATCAAACCCAGCTCCCAGTCTCTTCTCTTTCGTCGATCTCCCTCATCGATCGACCTCCCTTCTCACCACTAATTCTGTCACGACCCGGTACCCTTTTCGAGCCCGTGACAACCGCCGCGAAGCCTCGACAGACATTCTTCCCCCGAATGCCCTTCGAGACCTCGCAAGGCTTTTGTACCAGTTTTTCCACTCCTCTTTTTTTTTAAATAATAAATAAAATAAAAATAGTAATTAAAATAATATATTTTAATGTAAAACAGTATATATATTATTGAAACATCAAAAATTAATTTTCCGCACATGAAAACAAAATAAATTTATACATACTGAAATATAGAAATCTAGAGTATACAATTCAAGTATACAATGACACGTGGGCCCCAAAATAACTGAGAAGGTTTAAGTCTATAACCTTGCTTTCTAGGATGCAACTCCAAAATTTACTTCTCGAGGCAATTGATAGTCTACTGCCTATTCTGAGCCTGAAAAATGTATAGGAAGAAGGGTGAGATTATATAATCCCAGTGAGTAAAAATATACCATCTAAAATGTCTAAAGCCGAGTAAAAGGAGACAATGAAAATATCCCTTCGCAAATCACATTTCACAACTTGGAAATTCATCCCAACCCATATAAATAATTGTATTTAAATCAATTTCTCAATATGGCTTATGCACTTTTCAACGCTTGGCTTATCAGAGTACTCGGCAAGAGGCGTACCAAGAAACCTCAACTAAAGGCTCTCTGCCTGCCCTCTTCCAAGCTCCTGCCACTTGGCCTATGCCAAAAATCCATTCTCGGGGATACCCTGGCCGAGGCATCTTTACCGAGACCGCCAAGGCTGTTTATTGTCACACACACACAAACATATTTTACCTTTGACAACACAGCCGTTCCTTGGCGTTGGCTGAGTCTCACTTTCACGTGGTGGCTAGCGTGAAGTGTACTCAAATCCTACCTCGGGAGTTATCCTACGCGCCTCTCCAATCGAGGTAAGCTCAATTAATGAGAACCGTGCCCCTCCAATAGGCGGCCCACGGAACCCCCGTCACTGCAGTGCCCACTTTAAATATCCACCAATTCATAAAAATCACAATAGCACGACATGGCCCTCATAACACATTCAAAGTAAATCAAAGCAATTCACATATTCTTGAAATCATAAAAACAACCAGTCATGCTCACATTTATCATAAGCCATTTAATTTAAAATCATAGATAAACAATACAAATCACAGTATGGGTCTCCAATTACTCTATTTTTGAAATCATTATTCAATTTTCAGAAATTTATAAAATCATATTTTTTCCCATAAAACACAATAATTTTCCAATTAAACCATTTTTCATAAAATCACACAATTAAATAAAACTGCTCTAGATAATTAAGACGATAGTAAGTTTACTCACCTCGTCACAGGAGTGCACGATACTCCTGTTTTAATTTCCACTACCCCTTAATCTTTCCCGCGTCCGGGGAATCCATCACCTATGCACGATTCACGACACAAAATCTCATTATTTGTGTCCAACATAATAATTTATTAAAGGCTCTTTATAATGCATGAAATGCCATGCATCCAGTCCGAATTACCGTCTAAACACGGTATTCGACCTAGTTCACCTACACACGTCGAATTGGCTAAAATCCTCATTTTAACTCCGATTTGACCCGTTTCAGTTTCTAATTGTTCGATTATATTCCAATTACCCAATGGTAGCAACTACGGGTCAATTTACCGGTTTGAGAATGCAAATTACGATTTTACCCTTTGTGGGTAAAATTTTCAATTTTTGCACTAAATTTTCTCAATTAATTCTTACACCCATAATTCATCAAATATTACCCAAAATGCCACCAAATCTCAACAATTTGCTCAATTTCCAGCATCTAGATTCACCTTAGAAAATTCAGCATTTAAAATCCTTCAATTGTTCATGGAAAAATTCGATCATTACGGTACACTTATACCGTAATTTTTCCTAGTCAATTTTCTCACTCTAATTCATCATTTTCCAGGCCATATCTCTTGAAATTCAAACAATCTCTCATTGATACCCAACATACCAGGTTCAGCCAATGAAGAACACTATAGAGAATCAATTTTTTTCTTTCATTTTTGTCCATAATCATGCTTAACTACCCCTAAACACTAACATAGTCTAAATTCAATCCAATCCAACATCAAATCCATACTCATACCCATTTTTCAGAATTCATTCCATCATGATATCTCCATATTTAACCATAGAAATTAAGAACAAAAGCATAGATATTGTAAATCACAAGCCAAAGTAAAGATTTATTACCTTTTTCAAGTGCTTTCTTTTGAAAATCACACTTTTCCTTAAATTTCCACCTAGGTTTTGTGTTTTTCTCCTTTGTTCTTCTTTTCTTCCCTTCAATCGGTTTTTTCCAGAATTTGGAGAGAGAAAATGATGGTTAAAGGCTGATTTTTAGGCTTAAATAA
The DNA here is from genome assembly GCA_036013995.1 of Theobroma grandiflorum. Lineage (NCBI taxonomy): Eukaryota > Viridiplantae > Streptophyta > Magnoliopsida > Malvales > Malvaceae > Theobroma > Theobroma grandiflorum. The sequence goes on along the minus strand of CP142133.1, from coordinate 24,854,997 downwards.
TAAAATATAAAAGCTTGCCACGTGGCACCATGTGATTGGCCCGTTTTCTTTACTTTTTGACTTTTTCTTCCATTCTTTCTCCACCACTTGATTAATCAAGTAAAAATCTGATCCATAGATGATCATGGCTGGAAAAATTATTCTGGTGGTGGAAAATTACCGTTTTGCCCCCGGGATGGCAAAATTACGGTTTTGCCCCTATACTCTGAAATGTCCCGGAATTGTTTTATTTTCACTGTCCAACCTCAAATAACACTAATATAAATCAATATTACCCAATTGGGGCAAAATCCTTTCAAAAAAATTCACATTTCGCACTCCGGTGGTAAAATTACCATTTTACCCTTGTGCTCCAAAACACCGAAAATCACAATGTTTACACTGCTAACATCATTTTATACTCCAATAAATCACATTATACTCCAAATAATTGATCTTAGTCAAAAGTGCTCAAAATCTTTGCTAGAAATCTCCATTTTGTCCTTAAATTGAAAAATGATCGTTTTGTCCCTAATCGGTCAATTTTCTCGATTGACTCCAAATTGGACCTCGAACTCCGAATCACTGTTTTGAGTAATCCCTGGACTGTGAAATTCTCGATTTCACTCTTAAAGTCCTTATTTGAACTCATTCGAGGCTTAATCCATTTAATGGTACCATTAGGGACAATATCGTCTTTTAATAATTTCTCAAACGTCTCAAATATTCAAACATTCTATTGAGCATGTAAATGACATCATAATTATTTTATAGAGCAAGGTTTGACAAATTCCCCCTAACCCTACGACCTTTTCTTCTTTTTTTTTTTTTGCTTTTTGGTTTTGATTTCTCCAATTGTGGCTTTGGTTGCTAGTTTTTTTTGGACCTCTTTTGTTGATTAGTTATCATATCGGCTGCTAGAAGAGATTAGGGGTTTTTTTTGTTGTTTTGGTTTGTCTTTTTTGGCTTTTTTTTTGTTTTCGGTCTTGCTGTCTAGTTTTGAACAATTTTTTTGGTTTTTGATTCGGAAAAATTTTTTGCTCTCTTTTGTTGCCTGTTTTCCTTCCCTTTCTTCATTTTCCCGAATGTCCCCTTTTTAACGGTTGGATTGTCCAAAATTTTGGACAATCCATAGGTGAAATCATACTCTTTTGAGCATGATTTCAACTAGGCTCTAGCTACTGGGGGGCTGGTCACCGGATTTGGCTAATCCCCCAAAATCCGGTGACTTTGCAGGGGCATTAAATGCCCCCTTGCAATAATGCCCGGGGAAGAGGACTGAGCAAGCTCATTCTTCTTCCTGACCAATCTTTTCTCTCATTTTCTTTTTATTTGTGATTTTTTTTTATTTTTTTGATTTATTATTTTTATTATTTAGTTTTTATTTTTTTAATTGGTGTCTACACCATGGCCCCCCCAAAACTTTTAAATTTTTTTCATAACATATAAAATTTTTTTATTTTTTTATATATTCTATTACTAGCTCCCTCAAAATAATGTTTTATTTAATAATTAATATAAATAAAAAATAATAAAAAGATTTCACTTGTCTCACTCAATTTTAAAATTTTTTAATTTATGTTATTATTTTTATTTATATTTGTTTATTTTTTTCATTTCTATTCTATTTGTTCATATGTTATAAGTTTCTATAAATATTCTTTCTTAAATTTGTACAAACTATTAACCATATTTTTTTCTTTCTTGTTTGTTATATAATATGTGGTATCTACCTTCTATTTGTCATGTTCTTCTTTTTTATGTTACACAAATTTTTTTTTTATGATTTTAATCTTTAAAAATAAATAAATTATTATATAATTCTCAATATAAGTTGTAGTATTACATTGTTACTTAAAATTTTATCAACGTATCATTTTTTTATTAATTCTGATTATGTAAGAGGAAATTAACTTGAGGATAATTTTTTGTATATGCCTTACGTTTTATGTTCAATTAAAATGAAATTATCTTGAATATATAGTATTTAAATAATTCTGATTATATAAGAAAAAACTATTAATCTTATATATCGTTTTTAACTATTTATATTTTACAAATTATAGTTTTATATTTACTTTCATATATCTATTATCAATATTTTTATTGTTGATTGAATTTAACATATTAGTTTTTTAAAATCTTTAATCCTTATTCATCTATGTTTGGCCCCCCAATAAAATCTGTAATACCCGACCCTAATTTATCTGTGATATGTTATTCACATGCAATGGATAGCATGTTTGTATATCGAATTGTCCCGGGAAACAAGATAAATGACAATACTGCCCCTAATGGTATGGTTAAGTTAAATAAGTCTCGAATCAGTCTAAACAGAGAATTGAGGATGAATTTGAGAAAACTAAAACCCATGGAGTGATTTAAAACAGTGATTCGGAGTTCGAGGCTCAGTTTGAAGTCAATCGGAAAAATTGACCGATTAGGGACAAAACGGTCATTTTTCAATTTCAGGACAAAATGAGGATTTTAATAAAGATTTTGATTTTTAATGACCAAGAATGATTATATGAAATATAATATGATTTTTTGGAACATAAAATGAAGTTTAGCAGTGAAAAAGTACAATTCTCGATATTTTTAGGACACAAGGGCAAAATAGTAATTTTACCATTAAAGGATGAATTTGGAATTTTTGAAAAAGAGTTTTTGATCCCATTTGATTGAGATTGATCATATTAATCAATTGAAGTGTTATTTGAGGTTGAAAAGTGGAAAAAGAAGAAATTTTGGTGATTTCTGGAGTGTAGGGGTAAAATCGTAATTTTATCACCGGGAGGCCAAATTTAATTTTTTCAGAGAATTTAGATCAAATTTAACAAATTGGAGTGTGGTATGAGTTTGAGGAGTGAAAAATATGCCTTGTGGTAATTTTTCAATTTTTGGGGTAAAAATGTAATTTTACACTTTTTTGGGGGCAAAAGTGTAATTTTACAACATTACACTATAAAAGAATTTGGAATGGTCCAGAATCTTCTTGAAGGCTGGGGATAAGAGTGACAAGTGTGTGGTGAAGATTGGGAGACAAATGGATGGCTAGGATTTAAAAGAATTAATAATATATTAAAAAAATGAATAGAATAATATTTTTATTATTTAAAGCTTTTAAAAAGGTAAAAATTCAGCCCTCATCTTCTTCAAACCGTGCCAACAAGAGAAAGTAGAAAACTTGAAACCCTAGGCTGAAATTTCAAAGAGAAATCAAGAAAAAACAAGATTCAAGCTTGAAAAAAAGGTAAAAATCTTTATTTTTCTTAGTGATTTGCATTACTCAACCTTTGTTTTTCATTTTCCATGCAAATTTGACATGTGGGTATGATCACCCTATGCTGGCTGAATCTTGATGAAAGGATTTGGGGTGTGATTTGGTTGAATTTTAGCTTGATTAAATGTTTGTAGGAAGTTTGGTTAAGTGTAGAAATGGAAACTAGCATGATAAGCAAGAAAAATAGAAATTTCCATATTGCACCAAGCTTGACCGAATTTTTAGAGAGAGAAATGCTGTTGATCTTGAGGTTATTGTGAGGTGTGATGATGAATAATGGTGAATTATAAGCCTAGGAAAATTATGGGAATTTTTAGGGTAAAAATTAGAATTTTTACCCACTAGGGGTAAAATCATAATTTCTAGTCCAAGACTGATAATTAGACCCGTGTACGCTGTTAGTGGATAATGTGAATAAAATTTGACTATTAGAAATTGAAATGGGCCCAATCGGAATTAAAATAAGGATTTTAGCAATTTAGACGCGTGTAGGCGAGTCGATCAGACATCGTGAATAAACGACTGTCCGGACCATTTTTAGCTCAGTTCATGCATCATATAGAGCCTGAAATTGATTATGAGAAATTGACACAATTTATTGAAATTTGTGTCACACGTATCGCCTAGGTGGTGGGTCCCTTGGACACCGAAAAAAAACGGTGTAGTGGAATTAAAAACGGGAGTATCGTGCACTCTTGTGACGAGGTGAGTGGATAATTTACCGTTTTCAATATCTGAAGTAGTTTTACATGATTGCGTGCTTTTAAAATAAATTGAATTTCATAAGTGATTTTTATATGGAAAAATGGATTTTTAATATTGAGTATGTGGAGATTGGCATGAAATTACGTTTATGTACTAAAATTCAAATTATGGCTTATGAAATTTTAGAAGCATGACGGCATAATTGGCTAAATTGTTTATGGTATTGGAAAATGTGAATTGACTGCTTTGTTCTGATAAATTGTTTAGAAATAAAAATTGCCAAATCATGTTAAATGAATTATTATCGATTGGTGGGTTGATGAGTCACTGCAGTGGCGGGTTTCCGTGGATTGCCTTTAGGAGGTGCACGGTAAACTCAAGAATTATATAATCTTGGTTGGAGAGGCGCGTAGGATAACTCTCGAGATACACAGAGAATTCACTCCATGTTTAACCCAACGTGAGAGTGAATTAGGCCAACGTCAAGGAACGGCTATATTTTTCAATTATGGTATAAATTGTAACAGTCTTGGCGTACTCGATGGGACACTTTGATCAAGTGTTCACGAGTATAAGATTTGGTCAAAGCCTAGTTCTTACGAAATAAATCATAAGCCTTGTGTTTGAATAAATGAAATTATTTGGCATGATTTTGCTAAATTTGGTGTTATGAACTATTTGTTGATATGGTATTTTTATTATATTGTCTCAATCTACTCGACTTTAGATGTCGTGGATGGTAGTTATCCAACTCACTAGGTTGTAAAACTCACCCCTCAATTTCCCCATTTCAGGCTCACAGCCAGTTGTAGATAGAGGATTTTGTCGAGGAAAAGGTTTAAAGAGATAACCTTCTGTGCACAGGTTCATCTCCTAGTCTATATTTCTCTATTTTGGGCACACTTAACACTGTAAATTAAATTTTATACTTCAGTTATCTGTATTACTATATGTAATAATATAGTTTGTTTTTACGCTGTAAAAATTATATTCGGATATCTATATAAAAATTGTTTTATAAGAAAATATTATATTTTATGGGATATTAATATTTTATTCCATTAAATGTAATTTTACTCATATTTCACATGTTAGATATCCGATTTCAATTTCGACTTCAATTTATGAAATCTTTACCCGTAAGTAACATTTTTTCCAAATTTCAAAATTTTTGATGAAAAATGACCGAAATGACCCTGTGTAGTAATTTTCGTCTTTTTCCCTGTTTTGGTTCGAAAAAGGGATAAGATGATTTAAAGTATGGGATAAATAAATAGAAACTCACAGGGGAACTGGAAAGACTGGTACGAGTGCCTTGCGAGGTTTCGATATGGTACTCGAGGAATGAGTGCATATCGGGACATCGCAACGGTTGTCACGGACTCGAGGGTGGTTTCGGGTCGTGACAATTCTATTGGTATAAGAGCTTTAGTTTTATTAAAGCTTTTGAGTTTAAAGCTTATGAACTTGGAAAATTGTTTTAAAGGAAATTACAATGTTAGTGTGGCCCCAATTGAGATAAGTCAGTTGCATGTAGTTGCATATAGAATATTAAGTCACTTGGACTTGTTCCATTCTCTCTTGTCAATCACTATGTCTAGTGAGGGACCGTTGGACTCGACAGTTGGGAGTCGTAGACGTTCAGTACCCAGTAGCCCAGAGAGGTATCCTTTCAAAGTTCTTGAAATTTGGGATCCCTCAAGGTTGAGAGCACAAGTTCAGACTCCTAAAAGCTCTAGTGCTACCGAGACCGATGAGAGTGTTACTAGTAATGACACTAATATGTGCATTAGAAATTCTCTCTTGAGAGAGATTGAGAGAGATGAGGAGGCGAGAGAAAGAGTGAGGAGGTTAGAGGAAATTTGGACTGCTAGGAGACCACCTTCCCCAGTAATTAGACATTCCTCTCCCGGATGTGGGCTAAGTGAAAGAGGCCAACCATGGAAAACTAAACCGAGAATGACTGTGAGGGGCCCTTCTCTTGGAAGAGTACTTGCGATACGAGATTTTCCTCCCGGTTGTGGAAGGAATGCCGCCCCGGTGAGCGATAAGGAACGCAAAATAATTCAACAAGCGGGGACTAGCAAACAAAAAGGGAAGTCTCCCAAGATGACAGAAGAGACAGATGGGGACGACTCTAGTGATACCTAGGGTACTAGTTAGATTTCTCACAACTTCAAATTTTGATAGAAATCATGTAAGCGGAAATAGCCATAGATAAACGTATAAAGGAACTGAGTGTTGACTTCTGCCTTGTATAATATGAATGTAAATTAAGAGGAAAAATAAGTTCTTTGTATAAAAGACTTAAAGGTTGATTTTGGATCTTGTACAATATAAATGTACCTATGGGAGAATTTTTCGGTATAATAGAAGCAGATTTGTAATATAAGTACTAAGAAGAAATATTTGTAGTAGTGGCATACTTGATCACCACTTAATGAGATTAAGATAAGAATTGTAAATTTGAGTATGGTGGAAATGAGGAGACGATATCATGGCATTATAAGATAATGATTTGACCCAATTATGGATCTATGGGAGATAAGTTAAGTACGTATGTGAATACTCTGATGAGCAAGTGTCACGACCCGGTACCCTCCTCGAGCCCGTGACAACCGCCGCGAAGCCTCGACAGACATTCTTCCCCTGAATGCCCCTCGAGACCTCGCAAGGCTTTTGTACCAGTTTTTCCACTCTTTTTTTTTCTTTTTTGAATAATAAAATAAAGTACAATAAAAATATTAATTAAAATAATCTATTTTCATGTAAAACAATATATATTTTTGAAACATTAAAAATTAATTTTTCGCACATAAAAACAAAATAAATTTATACATATTGTAATATAGAAAACTAGAGTATGCAATTTAAATTACAATGACACGTGGGCCCCCAAATAACTGAGAAGGTTTAAGTCTATAACCTTGCTTTCTAGTATGCAACTCCAAGATTTACTTCTCGATGCAATTGACAGTCTACTGCCTATTCTGAGCCTGAAAAATGTATAGGAAGAAGGGGTGAGATTATATAATCCTAGTGAGTAGACAGACATCATCAAAATAATCTAAAGCCGAGTAATAGGAGACAATAAAAATATCCCTTCGCAAATCATATTTCACAACTTGGAAATTCATCCCAACCCATATAAATAATTATTTTTCAATTAATTTCTCAATATGGCTTATGCGCTTTTCAAACACTTGGTTTATCAGAGTACTTGGTAAGAGGCGTACCAAGAAACCTCAACTGGAGGCTTTCTGCCTACCCTCTTCCAAGCTCCTACCACTTGGCCTATGCCAAAAATCCATTCTCGGGGATACCCCACGGAGGCATCTTTACCGAGACCGCCAAGGCTGTTTATTGTCACACACACACACAAACATATTTTACCTCTAACAACACAGTCGTTCCTTGGCATTGGCTGAGTCTCACTTTCACGTGGTGGCTAGTGTGAAGTGTACTCAAATCCTACCTCGAGAGTTATCCTACGTGCCTCTCCAATCGAGGTAAGCTCAATAAATGGGAACCGTGCCCCTCCAATAGGCGGCCCACGGAACCCCCGTCACTGCAGTGCCCACTTTAATTATCCACCAATCAACAAAAATCACAATAGCATGACATGGCGCGCATAACACATTCAAGGCAAATCAAAGCAGTTCACATATTCTTCAAATCATAAAAACAACCAGTCATGCTCACATGTATCATAAGCCATTAAATTTAAAATCATGGATAAACAACACAAATCTCAGTGTGGGTCTCCAATTACTCTATTTTTTAAATCATTATTCAATTTTCAGAAATTTATAAAATCATATTTTTCCCATAAAACACAATAATTTTCCAATTTAAGCATTTTTCATAAAATCACAGAGTTTAATAAATCTACTCTAGATAATTAAGACGATATATGAATACTCACAGTATTAGGAGTAAAAATACTCCTATCCTCCGTCTTCGGGTGCTGTCTCTTACCCGAAATAATTGACTCACCACTTATCCACAATCTATGACACAAAATTCAATAACTTGTGTCAATTTATCATGAATTATTTCAGGCTCTTATCCATGCGTATGCACTAGATATGGTGTGAAATGTCTAGACAATTGCTCAATTACGGTGTCCGACCTAATTCCCTTATACACGGTATAAATTCTTAAAATCCCCAATTCAACTCCAATTCCATCAATTTCAATTTCAATTATCCAATCATAACCACAATACCTCAATGACTGTGAATTTGGTCCAATTTATCAGTGCGGACCAAAAATTACGCTTTTAACCCTAGTGGGTAAAAATTTTAATTTTTGCACCGAAAATTCTCATTTAATTTTCTAACTCCATAATTCATCAAATATCACCAAATACATGCCAAATAACCTAAAATTCAGCTTAATTACCTTCAAAATTATTTATGGGAATTTCGGCTATACTAGGTGGAATTTCACTAAAATTTTTCCTATTTGATTTTCATCCCAAAATTCATCAATTCTCAACAAATTCACTTAAAATGAAATCATTTCATTTCAATAAACTCACTATGAAATTCAGCCTAAATGAATTCCCATGGAATAGATGATTTTCTCACTTAATTTTCTTCCTACACATGACTAACTAACTACAAACACTAACATAGTTAAAAATCAAATAATTCCATCAACTTTCTCTCTCTAAACCCATTGGACCAGCCATGAAATCACCATGAAAATATGTAATTTAACCATGAAAAATAATGAAAAATACATGGAAATGATAGATCATAAGCTAAACTTGAAAAATCATACCTTTAAACACTTGAATCCTTGAAAAATCACACTTTTTCTTTGATTTTCTTCCACCTAGGGTTTATTTTTGTGTTTTCTCTCTCTTCCTTCAGGTTAGAACGAAATTTTTGGGGAAGAAGGCTGAAATTTGACCTTTTTAAGCCATTAAATAAAATAATATTATTTTATTATATTTTTTAAAATTTTTTATTAATTTATTATTTTTAATTTTTTTTTCTTTATCTTTTGACTTTATTTTCAGCCACCAATTTTCCTTCCCTTATCCTCAGCCTTCAAGAAGGTTCTGGACAAATCCCAAAGATTTTTATGGTGTAATTCTGTAAAATTACACTTTTGCCCCCGAAAAAGTGCAAAATTACATTTTTACCTCAAACATTGAAAAATTGCCACAATGCATATTTTTCACTCCTCAAACTCATACCACATTCCAAATAATTAAATTTGATCAAAATCCTTTCTAAAATTCAATTTTCAGTTCCGGGTGACAAAATTACCATTTTACCCCTATACTCCAAAAATACCGAAAACTCATATTTTTCACTGCTAAAATCTTTCAATTGTACTTAAATACCCATATCATACTCAAACATGTCAAATGGGGCTAAGAAAATCTTTTTTAAAAATTCTCATTTTGTCCTCAAATTGCAAAATGACCATTTTGCCCTTAACCGGTCAATTTTTCAGATTGACTCCAAATCAGACCCCGAACTCCGAATTACCATTTTGAGTCATCCCTGGACTGTGAAATCTTAAATTTCACCTTAAATTTCTATTTTAACTTGTTCGAGGTTTAAATTGGCTTATTTGTACCATAAGGGCAATATCGTCTTTTAATGATTTCTCAAGAATTTCTCAATATATAAACATTATATCGAGCATGTAAATGACATTGCAATCACTTTATAAGGTAGGGTTTGACAGCAAGAATACGTCTTTAGAGAAATAGTGTATTTGGAATATAAATGAAGGAATTTTGGAGTCAAATATTGGAGTAATGGAGTCAACATAGAGTCTTATTTATAGTCAGTGACTGCAGCACTGATTATACGCAGGAAATTGTGTAGACTTTCGATTTAAAATTTCAAGCTATAATCATTGATGAAGGAATTTGAGAAGGACAAATTGTCCTATGACTTATTTGTACCAGAAGTGAATAAATTATCAGAGTTATATGATATGAAGGATAATTAAATATGAATAATAAAAATAGTAGTGGGGTACAATAATATCAGTATTAAGGCACCGGATCCTATAAGCACTTCGAAGTTAAGAGTGCTTGAGCAAGAGAAATATTATGATGGGTGACCTTTTGGGAAGTATGTTTTAAGATAAAATAGAGAGTGTGAGGATTTGAAGATATTTAATGATGGAAGTATAAATGGTAAAATATTTGATAAGAGTAAACAAGAACTAAATTACGACCCAAGTATTTGGAGATTTAGAGTGATATGAATTAACTATAGGATATTTTCATTGAAAAAGGAAGTGGAAATATGTTATGAAAATTGCAAAAGTCCATTGAGAAATGGTGAATTTGATGTATTAAAATAGATAACATGGATAAGATGAAATTGAAGTACTGATCCTGAAATTGAGATGGAAGATCAATTGTATTAATTGAGGTTTAAATTCAAAAATGGAGTATGTTACAACAATAGTTGTGAAAATAGCTTAAAGGCAAAAGATTTATTTTAATTAAGTAGATTCCAAAGGTAATAATGAGGTAACAGTGATTGTTTAATACCATTATGTTAAGAATCTTTTGTGGCTGAATAGCATAAGTAAAAGTTTGAGGGATATGAAAGTTAATTTCATGAGATAAAGGATATTCATTGGTTTAATACGGAGTTTTGTTCATTGGAATTTTAAGTACATCAGAAAAGTGTTGAAAAGGAAATGAAGAGTAAATCAAAAGATTTCTATATTGATCCACATGCATAGACATGTGAATATAAAGAAAATTTAAAAGTTACCAAAAAGGTCACATTGAAGTACATTATTTTGAAGAGTAGTAAGATCAATGATGAGTTGATTGAAGTTTGATTTTAAAAGAATAAAGGGGATAGAAAGAGTTAAAGTTTGGAAATGGTAAAATAAAATTAAAGGAAGAGTTGAATAAATGATGGAATAGTGACAAGAAATATCAATGCTGAGTGATAAACATGTGAATGAAAAGTTACAATGGTGACACAACAAAAGAGATAATGTGAAGTATTGTTATGAAAAATTTTAAATTTGGTTTTAAACCCAGTAGAATAAAAAGAATTGATAACAACACTAGATTATTTAAGTGATATACTGGGAATCCTTGAAGATAAAGTGAAATGTGAATAGTGGAGTATGTATTTGAATATTTTGGTAAGCAAATATATGCCATTATAGAAAGAATATGTTTGGAGTATGGAGAAATAAACAAAAGGGTTAAGTATTCCCAAAGTTGCTTAAATTCTTTAAGAAAGAAAATTTCAAAGCATATGTGATGAATATAATAAGTGTGGTTTAGAAACTGGCTAAAGAGCCAAATGGCTAAATCATGAATTGGGTAATCATAGGTTGTGAGAAATAAGACCTTGATAGATTTTTCTAAAGAGAATATATTTAAGAGGAGTTTTACTACGAATGTGACAAAAATAAGCCTAGAACCAAGTGGTGATGAATAGGAAATGATAAGTTAAAAAAAATAGTACTTATGTTGGCGTTGAAAAATACAGAAGAAAAACTTAGTTTCGAATTTTGCCAACTTCAAGTACAATTGATAAATTGATTAAGAGAAAAGTACGATATGTGTATGAGAAAGAGTGAAATAAGGGGTAATGAAAGAGAACCCCAATAATGAAAATCATTTAAAAAGTTTTGGAGACAGTGATCTGGAATTGTTTGAGATATATATAAGGTTCAAATTGGTTTAAATCTTGAATGGCGAATCAAAAGTGAAACTGATGATATTGTGTGAGATATATAATGAATCGTGTCAAAGTGAAAACTTAAAGTATCAATGGAATTAGAAAATGTATGTGCATAATAGACAACAAGTGAATAAAAATGGTATGGAGTACATGAGGAGTATATAAGAATATGATGCAAATTAGATACGAAAAGCTTATTATGGATTCAAAAAACATTCTATTTTTGATAAATCGAAAGCGTCGAGAGTAGGCCTGATATCACATCGATTAAGTGTAACCCTCTTGCATGAGTGAGCTCTAGCTTGAGACATATTCGGGTGGCTGACGGACTGTTAGACATGGCTGGGACCATGGTCTGTGATATACGTGGTAAGGCCACAAATGATTTACGTGATTGTGACCACTTGATAGCTCTGATGTCGGCCAACATCGTTGAGATTGCCATGGTATTATATGAGAATCTAGTAGAAGCGATGCTTTCGGATGTTATTACGTGGAAGTGGGTCCATGTGTTAATATGATGTTTTCCTACTCGAGAGTATTGTGAGTTTTCGACGCGTACTTTTATGCATAGAGATGATTATATGATCAATTAAAGTAAAAAATGAACTTTAAAAGTTCAAAGTTTGAAATTGATGTGCGATGAGTGGAGTGAGTAACACAATAATGAAAATTTTCATCGAAAGTTAAAATTTTATGGATTTAAGGAATTGTTAGAAAAAAAAATAATAGTCAAGAAAATGAAATCTATAGTATGGATCCATGTGAGATGGATTTAAATGTTGACAGTAAGAGGATTAAGGAAAAATCTAAGTTGTATGAATTTAAAGCCAATATGAGGTATATGGGGATCATAGAGATTATTAATTTCCCCTACATAAAAGTTGTGTACGGAAAGAATGTGATATGCAAATAATGTTATAAGATACATGATCATGTTTGAGGATGAGAATGAATGAATGGATGTTAAAAAGATGTTGAGGAATGATCAAGTGATAATGGTGATTGGTATATACTCACATAAGTATGAGAAAAGATTGAAATTGATACAAATGGAACAGAATTTTTGGTTCAAACTTGATAAGAGGAATAGAGACAGTGAGCATGTCTCTAGGTAAAGGATTGTGATTGAAGAAGCTATTGATTGATTAAATTTCTAGAGGATCAGGATAAATATATGTGAAATATGTAAGTCGAGTTGCAGGAAACCGAGGTAATGAATCAGAAATTTCCTTATAAAAGAGATAACTGAGAAAGTTAAATATAAGATGAAAATCGATTACCCTATTTTCGAGGAATAGGATGAGTGAAATTTTGAGGTCAAAATTTTATTTTAAGGGGGGTAGTGTTGTAATACTCGACCCTAATTTATCTATGATATGTTATTCACATGCAATGGATAGCATGTTTGTATATCGAATTGCCCTAGGAAACAAGATAAATGACAATATTGCCCCTAATGGTATGGTTAAGTTAAATAAGTCTCAAATCAGTCTAAATAGAGAATTGAGGATGAATTTGAGAAAACTAAAACCCATGGAGTGATTTAAAACAGTGATTCGGAGTTCGAGGTTCAGTTTGGAGTCAATCGAAACAATTGACTGATTAGGGACAAAAACGGTCATTTTTCAATTTCAGGACAGAATGAGGATTTTAATAAAGATTTTGATTTTTAATGACCAAGAATGATTATATGAAATATAATATGATTTTTTGGAAAATAAAATGAAGTTTAGCAGTGAAAAAGTACAATTTTCGATATTTTTAGGACATAAGGGTAAAATAGTAATTTTACCATTAAAGGATGAATTTGGAATTTTTGAAAAAGATTTTTTGATCCAATTTGATTGAGATTGATCATATTAATCAATTGAAGTGTTATTTGAGGTTGAAAAGTGGAAAAAGAAGAAATTCTAGTGATTTCTGGAGTGTAGGGGTAAAATCGTAATTTTATCACCGGGAGGCCAAATTTAATTTTTTCAGAGAATTTAGATCAAATTTGACAAATTGGAGTGTGGTATGAGTTTGAGGAGTGAAAAATATGCCTTGTGGTAATTTATCAATTTTTGGGACAAAAATGTAATTTTACACTTTTTCGGGGGCAAAAGTGTAATTTTACAAAATTACACTATAAAAGAATTTGGAATGGTCCAGAATCTTCTTGAAGGCTGGGGATAAGAGTGACAAGTGTGTGGTGAAGATTGGGAGACAAATGGATGGCTAGGATTTAAAAGAATTAATAATATATTAAAAATGAATAAAATAATATTTTTATTATTTAAGGCTTTTAAAAAGGCAAAAATTCAGCCCTCATCTTCTTCAAACTGTGCCAACAAGAGAAAGAAGAAAACTTGAAACCCTAGGCTGAAATTTCAAAGAGAAGTCAAGAAAAAACAAGATTCAAGCTTGAAAAAAGGTAAAAATTTTTATTTTTCTTAGTGATTTCCATTACTCAACCTTTGTTTTTCATTTTCCATGCAAATTTGACATGTGGGTATGATCACCCTATGCTAGCTGAATCTTGATGAAAGGATTTGGGGTGTGATTTGGTTGAATTTTAACTTGATTAAATGTTTGTAAGAAGTTTGGTTAAGTGTAGAAATGGAAACTAGCATGATAAGCAAGAAAAATAGAATTTTTCATATTGCACCAAGCTTGACCGAATTTTTAGAGAGAGAAATGTTGTTGATCTTGAGGTTATTTTGAGGTGTGATGATGAATAATGGTGAATTATAAGCCTAGGAAAATTATGGGAATTTTTAGGGTAAAAATCAGAATTTTTACCCACTAGGGGTAAAATAATAATTTCTAGTCCAAGACTGATAATTAGACCCGTGTACGCTGTTAGTGGATAATGTGAAAAAAATTTGACTATTAGAAATTGAAACGGGCCCAATCGGAATTAAAATAAGGATTTTAGCAATTTAGACGCATGTAGGCGAGTCGATCGGACACCGTGAATAAACGACTATCCGGACCATTTTTAGCTCAGTTCATCATCATATAGAGCCTGAAATTGATTATGAGAAATTAACACAATTTATTGAAATTTGTGTCACACGTATCGCCTAGGTGGTGGGTCTCCCGGACACCGGAGAAAAACGGTGTAGTGGAATTAAAAACGGGAGTATCGTGCACTCCTGTGACGAGGTGAGTGGATAATTTACTGTTTTCAATATCTGAAGTAGTTTTACATGATTGCGTGCTTTTAAAATAAATTGAATTTTATAAATGATTTTTATATCGAAAAACGGATTTTTAATATTGAGTATGTGGAGGCTGGCATGAAATTACGTTTATGTACAAAAATTGAAATTATGGCTTATGAAATTTTAGAAGCATGACGGCATGATTGGCTAAATTGTTTATGGTATTGGAAAATGTGAATTGACTGCTTTGTTCTGATAAATTGTTTAGAAATAAAAATTTCCAAATCATGTTAAATGAATTATTATCGATTGGTGGGTTGATGAGTTGCTGTAGTGGCGGGTTTCCGTGGACTGCCTTTAGGAGGAGCACGGTAAACTCAAGAATTATATAATCTCGGTTGGAGAGGTGCGTAGGATAACTCCCGAGATACACAGAGAATTCACTCCATGTTTAACCCAACGTGAGAGTGAATTAGGCCAACGCCAAGGAACGGCTATATTTTTCAATTATGGTATAAATTGTAACAGCCTTGGCGTACTCGTTGGGACACTCTGATCAAGTGTTCACGAGTATAAGATTTGGTCAAAGCCTAGTTTTTACGAAATAAATCATAAGCCTTGTATTTGAATAAATGAAATTATTTGGCATGATTTTACTAAATTTGGTGTTATGAACTATTTGTTGATATGGTATTTTTATTATATTGTCTCCATCTACTTGACTTTAGATGTCGTGGATGGTAGTTATCCAACTCACTGGGTTGTAAAACTCACCCCTCAATTTCCCTATTTCAGGCTCACAGACAGTTGTAGATGGAGGATTTTGTCGAGAAAAAGGTTTAAAGAGATAACCTTCTGTGCACAGGTTCATCTCCTAGTCTATATTTCTCTATTTTAGGCCCACTTAACACTGTAAATTAAATTTTATACTTTAGTTATCTGTAGTACTATATGTAATAATATAGTTTGTTTTTACGCTGTAAAAATTATATTCGGATATCTATATAAAAATTGTTTTATAAGAAAATATTATATTTTATGGGATATTAATATTTTATTTCATTAAATGTAATTTCACTCAAATTTCACGTTTTAGATATCCGATTTCAATTCCGACTTCAATTTATGAAATCTTTACGCGTAAGTATCATTTTTTTCAAATTTCAAAATTTTTGACGAAAAATGACCGAAATGCCCATGTGTAGTAATTTTCGTCTTTTTCCCTGTTTTGGTCCGAAAAAAGGATAAGATGATTTAAAGTATGGGATAAATAAATAGAAACTCACAGGGGAACTGGAAAGACTGGTACGAGACCCTTGCGAGGTTTCGATATGGTACTCGGGGAATGAGTGTATATCGGGACATCGCGACGGTTGTCACGGACTCGAGGGTGGTTTCGAGTCGTGACAAAATTTGACTAGCTCCGCCCCTGCATGGGCAGAGAACAATAGTCTTCATCTTGCTTGAATTAAGTCATGGGAACTTAATAATTTATTGCTATCATAATTACTGATAATAAAATGCATATGATATAAACAAATATATAGTGATACATTCTCTAAGTTATTCAAAATTTAATTTCTTCTTATTTTACTTTTTTTTTGTATAGTTACTTATTGTCATTTATATTTTTTATTCTTTTTAATATATTTTGAAATTAATCCATGTGTTGGAATAATTTTCTTAGGAATATTTTTTCAATAGTTTGGTGGAAGCTAATGAAAGCAGAGACCAGCTAGAAAATGAGTATATAAGAAAATAATCAATAATAAAAAATTGTAACTTGTACAACGATTAGAGAGAAAATTGTTGATTATTCCCCTAGAGACTAAGTTTGCTCAAGTGTCTCAGCCCATGTAATACGAAAAAGCTGTCTAAATAATAGAGGAATTTCCAAAAGCTTGCCTGCCAGCCTTTGCAAAATTCCTAAGCCTAGACATGATATTTGTTTGCATTATGCATTATAATTATGCAAGTAAATGAAAATTTTATCAATGATAGAATTTCAAGAAAATTGTAAACAATAATTTAAAAAAAAATTAAGGGAGGTGATATTTTTAAAACTCCACAAATGTGTTGAGCGAACTTAAAAAAATTCAGTATAAAAATTTTTATTTGCTATTAAATAAATTGACAAGTGCTCAACAAAAGAAATAAAAAGATAACAAAAAGGGAATAAAATAAAACACGTATGATAAAGCTTGGATAAAATTTAAAATTATTAAATAAAATCTTAAAAAGAAGAAAAATATAAAAAATATGAAAATTATACATTTACATTATGCTTAATTAAAATTATTACATTCTACGTGGTGATGATGATTCACTATATTATGTTTAACGTTATATTTTATAATTCATTAATACATAAAAATTGACCACACCTCGAAATGATGCCCAAAGATTTAAAATCCACAAAAACATTTGATAAAGAAAGTCTTGAAAAAAATATAAGCATTTTAGATTTAGTAGGCTTTCAATCGTGTGGGATACTTTTGACTATGAGGGAAAATATGTAATTTTCATACTTTTATATACATGGTAAGTAACTTCCATAAAGAGGTTCAAATACCAGAAAGATTTAAAATCCACATAAATATCTGATAAATAAAGTCTAGAAAGGAATATAAGCGTTATAGACTTAGTAGGTCCCCAATTATGTGCAATACTTTGGACTATGAGGGATAAATGTAATTTTCATGCCTTTATATACACAGTAAGTAACTTCCATAAAAGGGGCTCAAATACAAATAAGACTTAAACTCCACATCAATATCTAATAAAGAAAGTAAAAGGAATATAAATGTTATAGACTTAGTGGGTCTCCAATCGTGTGCAATAATTTTGACTGTGAGGGATTAATGTAATTTTCGTACGTTTATATACACTGTAAGCAACTTTCATAAAGGAGCTCAAATACTAGTAAGATTTAAAATCCACATAAATATATGATAAAGAAAGTCCTTCAAGGAATATAAGCATTATACAGTTAGTAGGTCTCCAACCATGTGCAATACTTTGGACTATGAGGGACAAATGTAATTTTTTTACATTTATATACATGGTAAATAACTTCCATAAAGGGGGCTCAAATACTAGTAAGACAAAAAATCTACATAAATATATGATAAAGAAAGTCTTGAAGGGAATATAAGCATTATAGACTTTCTAGGTCTCCAATCAAGTGCAATACTTTTGACTATGAGGGACAAATGTAATTTTCATATCTTTATATACAATGTAAGTAATTTTCATAAAAGGGGCTCAAATACTAGTAAGACTTAAGATCCACATAAATATTTGATAAAGAAAGTCTTGAGAGGATTATAAGCGTTATAGACTTAGTAGGTCTCCAACCATGTGCAATACTTTAGACTATGAGGACAAAATGTAATTTTCGTACCTTTATATACATGATAAGTAACTTCCATAAAGGGGACTCAAATACTAGTAGGACTTAAAATCCACATAAATATCTAATAAAGAAAGTCTTGAAAGGAATATAATTGTTATAGACTTAATAGGTCTCCAGTCGCGTTCAATAATTTTGACTATGAGGGACAAATGTAATTTTCACACCTTTGTATACAATGCAAGTAATTTTCATAAAGGGGGCTCAAACACTAGTAAGACTTAAGATCCACATAAATATTTGATTAAGAAAGTCCTGAAAGGAGTATAAGCATTATAGACTTAGTAGGTCTTCAACCGTGTGTAGTACTTTGGACTATGAGGAAAAAATGTAACTTTGGTACCTTTATATACATGGTAAGTAACTTCCATAAAGGGGGCTCAAATAGTAGTAAGACTTAAAATCCACATAAATATCTGATAAAAATAAGTCTTCAAAGGAATATAAGCATTATAGACTTAGTGGGTCTGCAATCATGTTCAATAATTTTGACTATGAGGGATAAATGTAATTTTCGTACCTTTATATGCAATGTAAGTAATTTTCATAAAAAGGGTTCAAATACTAGTAAGACTTAAGATCCACATAAATATTTGATAACGAAAGTCTTGAAACGAGTATAAGCGTTATATACTTAGGTCTCCAGCCATGTGCAATACTTTGGACTATGAGGTAAAAATGTAATTTTCGTACCTTTATATACACGGTAAGTAACTTTCATAAAAGGGGCTCAAATACTAGTAAGACTTAAAATTCACATAAATACCTGATAAAAAAAAGTCTTTGAAGGAATATAAACGTTATAGAGTTAGTGGGTCTCCAATCGAGTGCAATAATTTTGACTATGAGGGACAAATGTAATTTTTGTATCTTTATATACGATGTAAGTAATTTTCATAAAGAGGGCTCAAATATTAGTAGGACTTAAAATACACATTAATATATAATAAAGAAAGTCTTGAAAGAAATATTTTGGACTATGAAGGACAAATGTAATTTTCGTACATTTATATATATGATAAATAACTTCCATAAAGGGGGAGCAAATACTAATAAGACTTAAAATTTACATAAATATCTGATAAAGAAAGTCTTTAAAGGAATATAAGCGTTATAGATTTAGTAAGTTTCTAATCGTGTGTAATACTTTTGACTATGAAAGACAAATGTAATATTCATATCTTTATGGACACGGTAAGTAACTTCCATAAAAGGGCTTCCCTTCTTCTTCCTTGGACACTTTATTTCTTTAACTTTCTATCACTTCATTAATTGCCCACTACATTGGTTTGATAGCAGGTTGCTAAATGAATTCCGATTTCTTACACGGTAAACACCGGAACAAAGGAAGCATTCATGATGCGTCGGTCTTCGGTCTTTGTCAACGTTGGAAATTGGCAACGAAGAGGAGAAAACTGGGAGATTCTAGAATTTTTAAGTATTAACTCTTTAATTCTACAATCCAAAATCCATAAAAATATTGTCTTCATGGATTCAACCTATTCATAGTCATAACCTTTGTCTGGTTGGATTACTCTTTTAATTACCAATTTCGACACATGCATGTACTAGTATTAAAGGAACGAGCATCAATCAGCTTAACTGAGTTGTTTCTTTCATAATTTGCTTCAACCACAAATATAACCTTATGGGAAACATCAACTTCCTCCTCTGTATTATGGTTGTGGTGCTATTTAGTAACACTGTGGCTACTTTGTCTACGGAGTCACTCAACATCGTCCGTGACCAACTGGCTCTTCTTGCGCTAAAAGTCCATGTCACTCATGACCCTCAAAATCTATTAACAACAAACTGGTCTACAACTACTTCTGTTTGCAATTGGATTGGCGTCACTTGCGGATCCAACTCCAGTCATCAAAGAGTCGCCGGTCTTAATCTTTAGAGCATGGGTCAGAATAACTTACACTTCTTGAAATTAAAAGTCAAGGATCCGGAAGAACTTCTGCAGGCTGAGAAGGTGCTTGAAAAGTGCTTAGCAAGAACACATACAAAAACATTGAATCAGCACCCCAATAAATCAATATGACAATCCAAAATAGTAATTCTTTTTCCCTTTAAATTAAAGATCCGACAAAAAAACAAGTAGGGTAAAAAGCTCCCAACCATGTAAAACCGTGTTAACTAATTGTTGAATAATAGAAGTGACTGACTGATGATAATTTTATTCAACCATATTCTACAGCCAATCTTATGCTGATAATTTCTCTCTTAATTTCCAAGTGGACTTGTAAAATATTAAGACTAATTCACGGTGACAAATTTACTAGCAGCATCAGTGGACAACAACAGAGGAGAGGATTGATGGGAAAGAAGTTGTTGCCAAGCTGAAGAAATTCAAAATTAAATTCTTAAACGATGTTGAGCCCGTTTAATTGATGAATAGACCGCCACACAAATTTTGCTCATTTTTTCTTAAACTAAAATTATTTGTCCTTTGAAAACTATATCAATAAACTCAAATTTTCCTTTTTTTTTCCAAAAAATAAACTTTCAGGACAACCTTTTAATCGCATTTTTCTCGTTTTCAAGTTATCACTTGCTTGTGCAAATTTCATTTGCATTAACCAATTGATCATAACAGGTAACTAGAGATTAAGGAAATGAAATTTTGCAAATTATATGAAAGACTGGCTTACATGACCGTTGCTTTCTTCTGGTAGGCCCTAAAGTTGGATGTTTGGCAGTCAAAGACTCATTAACAGAGCCATCAATTAGGAAATGGAGAAATATTTGGTTTCACACTATATCTATGGCAGGATTGCCCTGCCATAGTAAACCAAAAATTTTATAACAAAAGACAAACAATGATATATAGGGCTCCCATTTTTCTTCCATTGACACTTTGTTTCTTCACACTCTGTCACTTTATTTCTACAGTGATTTGATAAACGATTGCTATATGAATTACAATTTGTTAGCTCCGGCCCCTCTTACTGTCTCGGTCTTGACCTGAGAGCTTGACAAAAGTATCAACAAGGGTCACGGTCATGCACTTAACCTCTTAAAAAAGATAAATTCCACTAACTGGGACCTCTCAAATCAGACTTTGTTAGACTTGGACAGCTTAGAGCTTGTTTTTCTTGGCAAGATACACAAGCGTAAACATTGGAACAAAGGAAGCATCCGTGACAAGTTTATTAGACTTTTGTTTTTTGGCTAAGAGAGAAGTGTGAACACTCAACACTGGATCAATTTTTGAAATTACAGGAACATTGTACAGATTTTCCTGTGCAATAATGTCAGGTAGATGCTCGTTGTTAAATAGACATGTCAATCACACATGGCAGAAATTAAAAATGGATTCAAGTGATCCAATGAACACTCCATGCAATTTCATTGAATTTTGTCGCTATACTTTTCAATTTTATTGATTTTTGGACCAAAGGTGATAGAATTACAAAAACTTGCAACTTGCATTGATAAAATATTTTGTGAAATATATGCTATTTATATTTTTTTCTCCAAAAATCAGAAGTGTAATGATTAAAATATTTATATTTTTCTTTTCTTAATTTGCAGGGCCTTTCTACAGTGCAAAAATCTATAAAAATATTGTCTTACATGGACTCATCCGCATAGCTGCGTAAAGAATGCTTTAACCAATTGCGAAACATGCATGTACTAGTATTTTAAGAGCATCAACCAACACAATGATGCAACAAACTCGGTTGTTTCTTTCTTAAAGTGTCTCAACCAAAAATATAACCTTATGGGAAACACTAGCTTCCTTCTCCTTCTTATAGCATTTGTGGCGGTGTTGTGCAACTTTGTGGTTGCTTTGTCAGCAGAATCACCCAACATCACCACTGACCAATTGGCTCTTCTTGCACTAAAAGCCCATGTCACTCATGACCCTCAAAACATATTGGCAACCAACTGGTCTACTACTACCTCCGTTTGCAATTGGATTGGTGTCACTTGCAGATTCGATCATCAAAGAATCATCGCTCTTGATCTTTCTAACATGAGTCTTGTAGGCACCATCGCACCTCACTTGGGAAATCTGTCTTTTCTTGCTCAGCTTAACATCCAAAGCAACAATTTTCAAGGCTCATTACCCATGGAGTTGGCTAATTTATCTTCCCTACAATATATAAACTTTGGTAACAACAATTTCAGTGGGGAAATCCCATCATGGTTTGATTCCTTCATTCAGAGTTTGTCTCTATACAGTAACAACTTCTTTGGTGTTATCCCGTCTTCTTTGGGTTCTTTGTCAAACCTTAAGGAGTTACTCCTAGATGACAACGATCTGAAAGGGCATATTCCTGTAGCAATTGGAAATCTTTCTAACTTGCAATATTTGTCTTTGGGACAAAATCAACTTTCATGTCACATATCTTTCTCAACCTTCAATATATCTTTATTGTGAATATTGATTTCAACACTAATAAAATCTCATTGTAGGTCAACTTGCATAGGCTATATTTGATCAACTTCTTAAATCACAATCTCTAATTTTGGGATTAAACAACCTTTCAGGTAGAATTCCAATCAGTTTATTCAACTGCAAAGAGTTAGAAGTTTCAATTTTATCTGATAATGCCTTGAAGGGAAGTGTGCCTGAAGAAATTGGGAATTTGACTAGATTAAGCTACTTATTTCTCTTTTCGAACAACCTAACAGGTATGCTTTCTGTTTTCTGTTGGCTTTTCTTTAGAAAAATTAAAATGATTAGTTAGTAAATTATTTTTATTTGTGAATTTAATTTTTTTTAGTTTTAATTATACAAGTAAATGAAAATATTATGAATGATATACAAAAACCGACCACATTACTAAACAGGATCCAAACACTAGTAAAATTTAAAATTCACAAAAATATCTGATAAAGAAAGTCTTGAAACGAAGTTTTAGAGGTAATAGGTTTTCAAAAGTATGAGATACTTTTGAATAGGAGAAAAAAAATGTAATTTTTATACTTTTATATACACGATATGTAACTTCCATAAAGGCGCTCCCATTTTTCTTCCTTTGACACACTTTATGGCTTAAGTTTCTATCACTTCATCCATTGCCCCTTTACATCGATTTGATAGCCCCTCTACATAGATTTGATAGCCGGTTGCTATATGAATTCCAATTTGTTGCCTTTCTTACTGTCTCTGTCATGCCTTAACATAACATTTGGAAAAAGATGACTTCCACTAACTGGGTCCTTTTAGACTTTAACAGACTTGGACAGCTTAGAGCTTTTTTTTTTTTTTGCAAGATATAGAAGTGTAAGCATTGGAACATGAAAAGCTTATTATACTTTGTTTTTGGCTAAGAGAAAAGTGAACAATAGACTAATTTTTGAGATTGGAGGAACATTGCACAGATTATCGTCTGCAATAATTTCAAGTAGACATGTCAATCACACATGGTAGAAAGAAACTAAATATCAATTTAAGTGATTCAACAAACACTTCATGCAATTTCGTTGAATCTTCTCACTATATTTCTAATTTTGTTTATTTTTGGACAATAAGTAATGGAATTTACTAAAATTTATCACTTACATTGTCATAACATATGAGTCCAATAGCTCAACCGTTCAACGTAAAAAAGAATCACTATCATTTTTTTTTATTTAAGTGCGATTGACTACTTAAATGAATCTATCTTTCTTAATGATATCTTAGACTTGACTTAGGTTCATTAAAAAGATAGGTTATAATCTACAAAATAGATTGAGTTCACGAGTACAAGTACATGTGAGGAACGTGTTAGCACTTTCACAATTGGTACATGAGAGTATGGGTATATGTGAGGAAGCTTTAGAGCATGAGTTGAACGGTTTGTGTTTTGTGAAGTTTTAGCATAGCCTTGACACTTATCAAACTAACAAATTCAGAAATTTTTATGAGAGTGCCTTATTAATTGGTTTTTTCGAAAAGAATCTAACAAATTAACATTTTATTTCATTTATTATTATAATGACAAAAACTATCAACTTTTGGTATCACATGATAAAGTTGATAAAATTTCAGAACTTTTGCTTAGGTGCTTGAGCGGCCTAGGGTGTGAGAGTGTTGGGAGAGTTGGTTTGGGTTATTTATTAGAATTTGTTCATTCCAAATAGTAACCATCAATTCTTTTGAAATCATTTTCATCATTTTTTTTAAGATAAAACATCTTTTCTTGTCACTTGATTTCTTATTCCAAAAATCTAAAATTTAAATTTTCAAACAAAATCTTACACATGCATATGTAAAAAATGTAAACTGAAAAGAGTTTAAAATTTCTCCCATATTCTTTCAAACAAATTGTTCGAGACTTAAAGCTTTCATTGCGATTTCACATTTTCAACCAAAGGTTCAATCTATAATAAAGTAGATTTCTTTCACATACTTTTGCCATCGCATTACGTCAGGGAGATATTGTTGTACTGTAAGTTTTAATGAAAGCAATACGAAAATTTTTTTTACATATAATAATAATAGTATGAAAATATTTTTAACATTAAAATCTATAATAAATATATTTACAAACAAAAACATCTGATGCGTTCACAAATGCAACCTACAAATGTAATGGTTAACATATATTCTCAAAGGAGTATTCTAATGTTGGTTAGAATGGAAGCTTTACAAAAAAATTTCAAAATGTTTTTGAACGGTGCAGATAAATTTTGAACTCCAATATACACACATCACTATTATAAAAAAATAATATTATAAGAAAATATTATAGGAGCTATGAGTGTGTGTAGGAGTGTTAATTTATCAAAAAAAATTATAAACAATCTTAATGGGGAGTTGACAATAAGTAATGTTTTTTGTCAACAACCCATAAGAGAAGAAAACTAAAAGAAAACCAATAAAGCAAGAAAAAGGAGCTGCAAAAGAGAGAAGAAAGACACGAAAGTGGAAAAAAGAGAACAGATCTTTAGAACTCTAAGACGATGGAAAGGACCAAAAGAGCATGGACATATATTATAAATCCGAAAACGCCCTCAAGAGGAAAAGAAAACTTATCATGAAGAGGCAAAATGGCCCCAAAAATTCGACAATCACCCAAAAAACCATTAAAAAAATCTATTGTACACAAACCCCTTTAAACCTTGAAAATACCTAACATGTCCCGGATAGGTATGAACCGAGCACCTGCTTCGGGACAGTTTTAACATAGTGTTATAAATATTTTAAACTACTCAAATCAATTTTTTTCTCAGGAATGTTTTTTATAGCCTTTTCATCTCCCTGCGTGAAATCAATCCGATTAAGCCATCATGTGTTAACCAATTAAGCATTCCAATACAACTCCTCCTAAGCCGCTTCCTCCCAGCCCAGTTGATCACCACGTGTCACTCAATTACACTCACCACATGGCTCTCAACTGAACTCCTTCGGGCATAATTTTAATATATAGGTATAGATGGTTGAGGTATTGGCTTTTGATTAGTAGAGTCAAAAGATTAGGAATTGGTGTTGACAATGGACGAGTCTTGGGATTTGGAAATGGTTGAGACATACATGAAGATTGGTTGTGAAAACAACTGATAAGAGTACGGATTTTTTTTTCTCAGCCATAAAAATTTGTATTAATAATCACTGAAAGTTATTTAGTGAGTTCAGCTTAAAGGCTCGGGATAATCTACTGCTACATAGAAAATACAACATAACCAGAATGTAACACATTACATAAAATGATCAACATATCAAACCATAGGGACATAGAACGAAACACTACACATAAAGTGACAACCCAAGATTGAAGAGATTTTATTTGAGCTGTAAATTTGAGATTCATCCTCGTAATATCCTTTTTGAGCTATCTAACAAGGATCTTTGGAAAATACCATGCAAAAGTACGATTTAAAGAAGATAAAAACAGGAAAATGAGAGCACCCTGTTTTGTTGAAAAATAAAGATAATTAAAATAGATGCCTAGTGCTCAACAAAGAAAGGGATAGGTAAAATTTTAACTTAGTTTGAGGGATTAAATTTAATGTTTCTGGTGAAATTCCATCAGTTGTTGGAAGCCTAACTTCTATTATGCACCTTGATCTTTTGGATAACAACTTGACAGGTATAGTATCATCCTTTTTCTCCTTTCTCATATGATATGTGCATATTAATTTGCTATCCTCTTAAATATTTGAAATGAAAATTAAAAACACACATACGCATAATGTATATTAAGGATCTTCGTAAAATTCCATGCAAAAGTATGATTTAAAGAAGACAAAAACAGGAATACGACAGCTCCTATTTTGTTGAAAGTAAAGATAAATAAAATCTATGCCTAGTGCTCAACAAAGAAAGGGCTAGGTAAAATTTTTACTTAAATTGAGGGCTTGAATTTTATGTTTTAGGTGAAATTCCATCAGCTTTTGGAAGCCTGACTTCTATTATAAACCTTGATCTTTCTGATAACAACTTGACAGGTATAGTATCATCTTTTTCCACCTTTTTCATATGATATGTGCATATTAATCTGCTATCCTCTTAAGTATTTGAAATGAAAATTAAAAACACAATGTATATATATATTTATGTATATATGTATGTGTTTACATTATACTTTTTTAATCAC
The DNA here is from genome assembly GCA_036013995.1 of Theobroma grandiflorum. Classification (NCBI taxonomy): domain Eukaryota; kingdom Viridiplantae; phylum Streptophyta; class Magnoliopsida; order Malvales; family Malvaceae; genus Theobroma; species Theobroma grandiflorum. The sequence continues at coordinate 24,828,235 of CP142133.1, read as the reverse complement.
TACAATTACTACTGCATTGCTTTGACACATAATTAGAGAACAAACATTTTTCGCTTTAATATTTTTTATTAATTGATTTTTAATACGACAATGTAAAAGAAAAATGAAAAATCAATATTAAATATAGAAAAATTAAAAATTTTAGATATTCATAAAAATGAGAAAGAACCTGAATTTAAAACAGTTTTAAAATGTAAATGTGAAGACTAATTGAGAACAAACTATATTTTCATGATTTTTTTTTAAATTGACATTCAAAATCATGATACATCAATTTTTACAAAAATAAAATAAAATTTTCATATTATTCAATATCTTTTTGTTTCAATTTTTGTGGAAATTAAATAAGAACAACTAATTTAGGATAAATTAATGGAGTAATTTTCTTTCTTTTGAAAAGCTGAAATTTTATTCACTATAAGAGAAGGCAACAAAAGGGTGCCTCTCCCTGCATTAGAATTTTCTTGGTCAACCTATGATTGAGATACATGGATAGTGATGTGTTAAGATTATAGTTTGGATCTATGCATGGTCATAATTTTGGCTTATTGAGGATACAGTTGTTCGTCTTTGTTAATTTTGAAGAGGCAACGCTTTTACTCCTTTTGGCCTCTGAGATATTTCTTCACTCCACTATTCTGAGAAAGAAATTGTAGGAAAAAAAAAAGAAACAAACAAATTAAAATTTAAAGAAGGTTTTTTTTTTTCTTTTTAATTTCCAAGCCAAGTAGAGCTAAGAGGACTATTCTTTTCACTTTCATAGGATCTGGCTACAGCTTTAATTTGCTTCTATATATAAAAAAGAAGCCAAAAAACATAAAAATCATGTTTTCTTTTTCTCTTTGCTACTACATTTTCATAATATTCCTTTTTTACATTGCTGCTTGAATTCTTTTGGTTATGTGATTGCTAGTGCTTTCATCGTTCTTTATTATTTCTCTTTCTATTCCAATTTTGACCTAGGATGGAAATTAAGAAAAACGTTTCAATTTTGAATAGGAGTATTGCTTTTTTGGGATATAGGCCATCGCTTTTATTGTGTTGACATATTATAAACTTTATATTTTTTGGATTTGCTTGGTATATACAAACGTAATAATGGGGTGATGAGAAAGAGGTAAGGAAAAGAAAAGATAAAATTATATATTTGGTATAGCAAAGATAGGTGAATTGGAAAGATATTGCGAGTAATTGCAATTTTATAAATAACTGCGACATGATATCCCTTCTTTAATTTGTATTGAAGCTTTTTGCTGAATAATAAACTTGTTATTTCTACACTTGACGTTCATATCACATGATGAATTTCTTCTCACGATATATCATCATGAACCAGTAATGATTAAGTTAGGGATCATCACATAGAATTAACTATGAATTTAATTTTGATTATAATAATATTTAAATTTTTTTATTTTATGTAGTCAATACTCAATTATTTCCAAATCCACCTTTCTTTCATTCCTCAATACTCAAATGATTTCCTAATTCCTAATTTATACTTTAATTATGTTTTCTTTTAATTTTAATTTTTTTTGAATGAATAAAAATTTTATTTATCTAAAAAAGCAGAGAAAGTTCGACCACAAAGATACAATTTAAAGAAGATAAAAAAAAAGAAAATGAAAGCACATGTTTTGTTGAAAAATAAAGAAAAAATAAAATAGATGCCTAGTGCTCAACGACGAAAGGGCTAGGTAAAATTTTAACTTAATTTGATGGATTGAACTTTATGTTTCAGGTGAAATTCCATCAGCTATTGGAAACATGACTTCTATTAGGTATATTGCTTTTGGGGATAACAACTTGATAGGTATAATATCATCTTTCTTCTCCATTTCATCTAATACATGCATGTCAATATGCAATCCTCTTAAGGTATTTGAAATGAAAATTAAATACACAAGTAATATATATATATATATATATATATATAGGAGAGGATTTAGGAAATTTTCTGAGTGGTGTCATAATTACTTTTAAAAAAGAAAAAGGTCACTGGGGATCTAAAGAGTAGGACTTTAATTTTTTAAGAGTGAGAGTAGTTTAGGTTTTAACTTTTTTAATATAATCTTAAATTATAGAAGAAATTTTTTTTTTGTCTTTCCATGTAGTATTTAAATATTAATATATAAATTAGTTTTTGATAAATTTAGTTTGACTTGGGGTCTTTAACCCTACTCTCTACAAAGTTGTAAAAAAATTTGTTGATTCATTAGTATCATTAATTATATAAAACTCTAAATTTGTTCTTCTCAACGAAGTCTTAAATTAATTTGAAGATCGCTTAAAGAACAAGACTTGGTCTATGTATTTTAGAGTTAGGTTTTGGAGTACAGTTATGCATGGGTAAAGAGTGGCACCCCCGTAATGCCCATTCCACTAACGTTACCACTCAATCATATGTCAAAATACCTTAGTAGTCCTTATACTCATGCATTTTCTTCACTTTAGTCCTTTTACTCAAAATCATAACAATTTAATTTTTAATTTTGAAAATTATTTTAATTTAATCCTTTTTAACATTTTTCTTTCGAAATTACCCTTCACAAAGTTGGCATGGCATGTGAGGTGGATTGCCTTGTGTCTCTTCATTGTTTTCTCTAAAAATATTAAGTACTTGTTGAGTTTTGAACCACAAACCACATGCAAACATAACAAATTTTTACTACTTACTCTAAACCCTTACCTTTAATTATATATTACTTTTTTTCTTTTCTTTTTTACTTTCTTTTTTTTCTCTTTTCTTTTTTATTCTTTTTTTCTCCATTTTTTTCCTTGCCTCTCTCCTTTCACCTTCTCCCTTAAGGACTAGTCGCGGATTGTTGGTCAATGGTCATTAGTCACGATCATGGCATGGCATGTCCAATGATGGGCAACCAATGATCAACAATGATGTCTAGTGATTGGTGGTTGGTCCTTAAAGGAGAAGGTGAGAAGAGAGAGAGAAAGAAAAAAAAAAGAGAAAAAAAGAAAAAAGAAAAAGAGGAAAAAAAGTAATATATAATTAAAGGTGAGGGCTTAAAGTAAGTGGTAAAGAGTTTGTTGTGCGTACATAAGGTATAGGGTCAAAACTCAACAAGGATATAATAGTTTTAGAGAAAACAAGGAAAAGACACAAGACACCCTCTTGACACGCCACATGTTGCTCTCTTGTCATGCCACATGATGCCTTCCCTAACATGCCACGTGGCATGTCTACGTCAGCAATGTTAGTGCCACATGGCACTATCACATCTCAAAGTGATATGGCACTACCAGGTCAACATTTTCAGTCCACCTCACATACCAAGTTAGCAAGCGATGCCATGTTAGCGTCTAGTCAACAATGACATCAATTATGTGAAGGATAATTTTGAAAGAAAAATGTTAGAGGAACTAAATTAAAAGGCACCTTCCTAGCACGCCAAATGTTACTTTCTTATCATGCCATGTGTCAGCCTCTAGACATGCCATGTGGCATGACATGGATGGGTGTTGAAATAGAGTGTGACACATGGTGCCTTCCCAAACATGCCACGTGACATATCTACATCAGTATGTTAGTGCCACGTGGCACTGCCACATTAGCATGTCAAAATGATATGGCATTACCACGTCAGCATTTTTAGTCGACCCCACATACCACATCAACAAGTGGTGCCATGTCAGTGCCAAGTAGGCAATGACGTCAGTTCTACGAAAGGTAATTTCATAAGAAAAATATTAGAGGAACTAAATTGAAATAACTCTCAAAATTAAGGGATTAAATTGTTACGATTTTGAATAGAGAGACTCAAGTAAAGAAAAAACATGAGTACAGGGACTGCTGAGGTATTTTAACGTAGTAAAAATTACTATAAAACATGGAAAATGTAAGACTAGTAAATATTTAGAATTGAAAATGGAGAAAGTTCTGAAACGGACTAAAAAGAAGAAGGTGGACAAGTCTGAGCCTTCATGGCCGAACAACTACTAATAGCTTGTGGAGTGGCTACCTTTTGTTAATTGTACAAGCCTTTACCGAAGCCGGTTCACACTAACTGTTGGGAGTGTCCAGTCGATAAGGCCGCAGATTTGCTTTGCATACAGCTAAATGGCTAATAAATTCACTTTTAAAAAAAATGAATAAAAGTATTATTTTTGTGGGTTATAAGTGGACATTATTATTGCCAATGCTTTTATTGTGTTGATATATATTATAATCTTGATATTTTTTGGATTTGATTGGTATGTAGAAACATAATAATGGGATGATGGGATAAAGGTAAGGGGGAAAGAAAAGATAAGATTATCATATTTGTTATAGCCAAGATAGATGAATGGGAAAGAAAATACAAGTAATTATGATTTTAAAATAATTATATATGACATGATAACCCTTTTTAAATTTGTAGTGAAGTTTTTTGCTAAATGAAAAGTTGTTATTTCTACATTTGAAGTTTATATCACATGATGAATTTCTTCTCACAATATAATATCATAAACCAATAATGATATAATACTAAATCCTAGCATTTAAAACAAAACAAACGTCACATACTTACGAGACATCTTATAAATATGTAAGGCAACAAATAAAATATTAAACCAAATACAATATCTCTAAATTTTTTTAAAAAAATTTACAGTTTACAAAACCTCAAGTCTTCAAATATAATAAAAGTTACAATTAATACAAAATTTCATCTAACTAACATTTCTTCCCAACTAAAAGCAAATATTCACATCAAAACTTATATAAGAATAACAAGGCAAAAACTAATCTTACTAACCAAAGCTCTTGTTAGACAAATCTACTTCCTCAAAGATGCAAAAAATATCGAAATCTATAAAAACAAAGAAAATTAAAACAATAAGTATAACCACTCAGTAAGTAACTGACATATCTCATATAGATATCATTAATCATATAAATATCAAAAGAAAGTTTGATTAATCTTATTCAGAATCATATTATTTCAAAATTTCATTTTCAAATATCAGAATAAAATATAGTTTCTCAAATATTTCAGATTTTTGTAATTTCTTGTAACATGCTATGGCCACACTTATGGCATAGGTTAGAATCAGAACAAAACCCGCAATTAACTCTAATAACATGGGTGAAAGTTATATTGAAAACTACAATTAACCTTAGTGGTGGAAAAAATATACCAGAAGCAACTATTGGCTATGCTCAACAGATATCACAAAAATCACTATTTTGAAACTAGTGGCATAGTTTGAAACTAGTCTCATATAACAAGGTGCATGTTGATACGATCAACAATTAACTTCCATTGGTATGGTCGGAGTATAGTCACACTAAGAGATAAAACGAAATGTATTTTTAGATTACCTACGGTATACAAAGTAGTATTTATCTCCACCACCTCATCTATTACCTCTCTCAATCTCCAAGCCAGGGCCTATATAGGCTCCCAATCAACTAATTGGCCTATATTGGTTCAGCTTACTAGGATTTTCACATTTAAGAACCAGAGCCAGGAAAGAAGCATTCACCTCCCCTGCCATGACCCTATACTAATAAAAATCCTAAACAAACTACATCACATCTCCCTTAATGATCTTTTACTGATTTTTAAAAAAGAAAATTCTCGCATCAACATGTAATCAAACCCCCTTCGAGGCACCGACAAACAGCATTTGAAGACTACCATTCACACATCCTTCTTCCCCGTAAACTTTCCACTAGTCTTGAATTGGCCTCCCTTGGCTCAAGTCTTTTGCAAGAGAAGAAAACGTTGTTTGACCTTCATCGACAAATTTTTTATAGCCCTTTTCCTCTCGGTAACCCCAGCCCTTTCACATTTTAATTAATTGCAATCATATTAAACATAATCAACAGATAAAAATGATAGCAAAACGCCTTTACCAAATCCAACCATACCTCGACTATTCCTATCCCATGTTTGTCTTCTTCTTCCACTAAGACAAAGACCTCCACCATATCCGTGTCATCCTGATCAATTACCATCCCAACATTCCCCATCACTTCCAACGTACTCTTCACTTCTTTTAACAGCATCGCATTCCTTTTAGCAATATCATTGTCCGTAATCAAATTCCCAATAATTTCCTACTGTAATCTTTGCTATTTTCTATTATTTTTAGCAGCTTTCTCATTAGGCTTCCTCTCTCTCCTCTTTTTAAACCCCACGGACCCATCCTGTTGTGTGGGTTGCTTCAAGATGGTAGTCTTCTAAATGCGCTCACTCTATTGATCCATGGTCCCTCTTATCTCCTCAATCAATCCCTTATTCCTTGCTTCATTACTCACTTGCTTCGAGATTTGCTCATTTGCATCAAGCCTTTGCTGAGTGTGTCCTGCCTTTAAGCCACAACTCAACTATTCTGTATGACACATTGCGGCCATAGCAAGATTATTATGTAATTGCCCAAGCTCCTTAATCTTACCAAATGAAGAAACTTCATTAATCTCTCTTCCTAGTACTCCTTGGAAGACTAAAATAGTATTGATACATGATGTCTCCCTCAAAATCCTATATTCAACCATATCTATGAGAGCTCTGTGTCCATTCTCTTCGGAGACTTTCGCTTAGGATAAACCAAGTCTAGGTCTAGACTGCTCAAACGACCTGTCAACATTACAAAGCCCAAAATCAACAATCACACCTTCCCATGGCCCCTTAAACTTGGGTCAAGATATTCCACTCATGGAATTCCCTTTAATTCTAGGTCCAACCTTAGCATTCTCAAAGTGGCTTGATTCCCATATTCAGTTTTAATCTCTTCCAATGGCGCACTAGTCTCATCCCCACTTAATGTTTCCCTTGACTTAACCCAAGCCCGATAGAAGACCCAAAGCCATCTTACAACAGCTGATTGAGAGGTAGTTCCTCATCACAAGAAAACTCCTTAAGCCTCAACGTCCTACCCATCCTACCCCTCGAGGATGGCACATTGCTCAAAGGAAACTGTTGACCCTTTTCGAATTTACCCATTGAAAAAAACAAAACTATCCCTTTCCCTTCCACGTATTCTGACCTCAAAAGAGGCACAACCACCCGCCTCGAATCACCTTCCAACATATAATTCTCATTCTCTTCCTCCCTCTCTGACGAGCTATTCTCGCTCATCTTACTCTCAAGCTCTCACTCCAATTTTTCTTCAATAGACAATTTCAACGTCAGTTTATTCTCATTAATAACCATCTCTTGCCATTCAAGAATCTTCATGACAGGATCTAATGAAACGAACATATGAGCAAAATCAAACCTCTCCAATCTACTCGTAGCCATAAATAAATTACTTTTCCTCATGTACTTTCCATGAGATTGAAAACTGTCACATTCCATAGATGGACTAAAAGATTCTCAATTTTGACCTACACAAACATGACATACCTTTCCAATACCTTCTCAAAAGGAATAATTGAGTCGAAGCAAAGGGAAAACATCTCAGGATATCTTTCCAATAAAACTTTTATCTCATGCTCATCACGAAAAGTTATCAACGCCTCTAACTCTCACCAAAGTTCCTTTCCTGAATTAACTAGATTGAATTCCACTCAAGGAGAAAATCTCCCTCATCTTGGCAACAGCCCTTCTCCTTATGCATTCGAGTTCACTATCAGGTATCACATATCATTAACGACCACCACTCGCTTCTCCTTATTAATTCCACCCTCATTACTGTTCCTGAAATCCTTCTTCTCAAGCCAATCGCTTCTTGCATTAACCAGGGCTTCCTTATGTGACCATTTAGACAACTTTTGCCTCTAGTTGCGAAGCAACACTTCCCTACCTCTATTCCTCCCATTCTTCTTTCCATCCATAAAAGCCCTATTAACAACAATTTTGCGCCCATCCAACACTCTCATGTTCCCCCTAGTGATGGCTTTTTGCATTTCCTCCAGAATATCATACTTGACAAGCCTAAAACTAGCCTTGACCCTATTCATTTCTTTCTTGGATATAGCAATAAATGCATCAACCATAACCCTGCACTTTTGAATCGCGTCTTAGAGGCCTTTCCACATGATTCTCAAGCTTAAACTTCCAATGAAAACTGAATGAAGCCTCTCTCTCGATCGACAAATATCATCTTTGAAAGAGAAACCCTTTTTCCGGGATCCACCATCGTCCTCCACTAATATTTTTGTTTGAAGCCTAAAATGATATAAAAGAAATAGTGAGAAATGGCCAACGTCATAAGATCATTTTAAAAATAATTTTTAATATAAAGTTAATTATTTTTACTCAATTTTTATCATAATTTGATGAAAATGCCTTTAAAAGTCATTTCAGACAAATTAAAATATTTATTAGAATTTTCCCTCTCGATTTCTCTCTCTAGCATCTATTTGTTGTGCTCTCAATTTCTCTTTCTAATTTTATCAATTTCTCTTTCTCTCATCTGTTTGCGATGCTCTCAATTTTTCTCTCCCACCATCTAACTCTCTCTAATTTTACCACTATCGTCATCTCTCTTTGTCTATTTCTAGCCATATTATTGTTGATTTACAGATCAAAGAGTATAAATGACATCAATATATATTTTTGAGTTTATTGGTTTACATTTGCAAAACCCCAAAGTGTATGAGTTGAAGTTATATAAGTGAAATCTGTAAATTAAAAAATTGCCCAAAGTTGTTACATGCCATGCTTGCATGTAACAACTCTAATGCACTTGTCATGTAACAAATTAATTGAATATAACATGGTTTAAACATAACATGTAACTTGATCTCTACTTTATATTTCACTAAGACATAAACTCTTGGAAATTAAAACCTTAAACATGGCATCTAACAACATGGCATGTTACCTAATCTTTATCTTTATATTTCACTAAAAGATAAACTTTTGGAGTTAAATAGTTTAAACATAACATATAATACTTTTCTTTTACAAAATAACGTGCAACAACTTTTTTTGAACATAACATGTAACAACAATATTTTTTAACTATGACATTTAAATTGGTCTCTGTCTTTGTATTTCACTAAGATGTAAACTTTTAGATTTAGATACCTTAACCATGGTGTGTAATAATTTTTTTTCAACATGGCGTGTAATTTGGTCTCAATCTTTGTATTTCATGAAGACATAATTCTTGGAGTTAAACACCTTAAACATGACGTGTGATAACTTTTTATTTTCAACATGACGTGTAACAAAATTTTTTTTTCAACATGGCATGTAACTTGGTCTCTATCTTTGTACTTCATTAAGACAAAAACTCTTGGAGTTAAACACCTTAAACATGACGTGTAACAACTTTGTTTTTCAACATGGGGTATAACAACATTTTTTTTGGATGTAGCGTGTAATAATATTATTTTTAAGCATGTCGTGTAACTTGATTTCTATTTTTTTTGTTTCACTAGAACATAAACCCTTAAATTAAATACCTTAAGCATGACATATAACAAAATTTTTTTTATATGGCGTATTACAACATTTTTTTCAACACATGCGCTTGAATATAAAGAGGTCTTGTTAAGGGCAATTTCACCTAAAAATTTTTCTTTAACTAAAAACAATTAAAATTTTTAAAAAAAGACTATTTTTAAAAATACCTTATCTTTGAAGACTAAAAAAAATCATCTCAATGATATGTTAGCATCAAAACTCCAACTCATGTGTTAAAACAAAATTCTCCAAATATTTACCAACTCTACCAACTATTCTTTGTAACTATCAATATTTGCCAAAAAATCATTTCTTTTATTTTATCTTCACCAATAGACCTTAAGGGTCTTAATTGCAATCATAATAAGATGGACTAAAAAAGGTGGGATATTACAAAAGTGAAATACCAATACTGTTGGAAACAGTTGTTGAAGTAGCTTCTTTACTTCAAAACAATAAAGCTAAGACAAATATACTTTTTGTATTGGTACTACTAACAATTCTTTTTCTACTTTTTTGTTTTGTACATAAATTTTTAAGTTATACAAGTAGAGGTAGTCTTCTGCATACCCTAAGATTCACTTATAAAAAGTTTTAAGTTTTAATGGTCAGGGTAACACTTAAAAGGAAAAATTTTGTTTTCTAATTAGTAGTTGAAAATATGTTTTCAAAGACCAAAGGTTGAAATGCTAAATTATAACTTCTCAAAGATTTGCAATGAAAAATTGATATATATATATATATATATATACACTTGTATGTGTATGCTTGTGCCTTGAAGGAAAGTATGTCTCAAGAAAATTGAGAATTTGAAGAGATAAAACAACTTATATCTCAATGCAAACACCCTAAGAGGCACTACAGCATTTTTGATCTGTGGCTGCCAAAAAAAAAATTGCAACCATAAGTGAAAAGTCTACTGCCTTAGGTTAAGATTGCACTTAAAAAAAAGTGTAACCTTAGCCAATGTATGGAAAAGTTTAGCTACACTTCTTTATATGATTTTGCAACAGAATTAATATGCAGCCATATAGCATATGGCTGCAATCCTAAAACCTGTGGCATCATTTAAAATGTGCAGCTAAAAGGTATACATAACAATACATACAACATTCTAATATGCAACAATAGCAACCTATAAAGTACAAACCATGCAAATTTTACAGCAAACTTTAGTATATATTGATCAACAAACTTGGATTTTACAACAAATTTTACAAAAGTATAGAACAACAAATTTTACAACAATCAATCTCAAATTTTACATAAAAATGCTCTTTTATCCAAATTTGTTACTCTAACAAAAAAGATGCTCCAACAAGTTTGCTAATCTTAAAATAAGAAAAGTAAAAGAACATTAGATTATAAAATATAATATAAAATAATATAAAGACACTAATAAAGTTAAAGAATCAACTCAAGGAAACATAGATAAAATCCTTTTCTTTACAAACATGGGATCAAGGTCATCATCCTTTAGGTCAAAAAACTTTGTTCTCATGAGCTGAGGCCGTAAGTTCAAATTTAAAGCAATTAGATACTCTGGGTATAGATTTTAACATAAAGCTAGGTTATGAGGATTGAACTCAAACTCAAGAATAGGTATACTCTACTTGGTCATTTAGCACTTTGCACATGCTTGAGAATTCCAAGATTCCAACTATTGCTATCAATGTTGATTTGTAGATGTCAATATAAGATTTAGTTAATAGCACCAATGTTGCACCTTTATATATCAATTATGCAACTAATAATTATGTTAAATATTTCAATTAATGTCAAGCATTGAGGAAAAACACACCTCTCCAACAGTTGTATCCTTCATACCACCACAGAAAATTCACAAAAGAGCAAAGTATAATTTGCAATCCAACATAATAGCATGGGAGAAGATGAAGAAGTAGAGACTTGACTTTGAGATTAATTATCAGTCTGTTTTATTATTAATAAGCTATTACTATGGCAGTGAAATTAATATTAATGATCAAACTTGTTAATGTTGAGGAAGAGACTGTATAATGTCAATTATAGGTGATCTGAATGTCGTTGACAATGCAAGAGCCATATGATCAATCCTGATCTGAAATATATCATTAAAACAATGTGTAAGCAACTGTAGAAGTTGTAATACGTAAGCAAGATGTGTAAAACTAACATAACAAGCTCAAGTTTGGACAAGGTTAACAATAACTTATTAATGGCTACTTACAGTATTATTTTCTTGCGATTGGAAGATTCCAAGAGCTAGAGCTATCTACTAACTAATGAGCTCCCATTCCACTAATGGCAAACTTAGGTTGCTTGCACATTCTCTTAACTCTGCTTCTAGAATTTCCATCGCACTCTTAAAACAAACTAAAAAATATTAGCCAATAATTTAAAGTGACTACTCTAGTCAAAGCAAGGAAAATCTTATTCATTAGGAAACAAGCTATCTACAATGTTGATTTTTTACAATCAAACATGCAGAATAATCCTTTTTGCGACAACATTAAACTGCTACATTTGTTATCAATTTTAACTAATATCATTTATAATGTCACTTCTAAGGCCTAATTTGTCAAAGACTGAACAATTGAATACATAAGATGATAAGACCATAGTTACATTTGTAGCAACAACAATGAAGCACTAACCTATAAACACAAAGAGCCTTCTGCATATCTCCAAATGCAGCTGCAACTTTCTATTAAATTTCAAGCTGTCAGTATCTATTGATAGTAGATCAATTAAAAATGGACAAAGGTTTTCAACAGAATAGGTCAGATCATATAACTCACTTTAGCACAAAGTTGCAATGACTGTTGCTAAAAGACAATATATAGAAGTATCTATTAGAGAGCAAACTCATTAAAACTCAATAAGATGAAGTTACCACACAAAAGAAATTAGAAGTAAGTCCACAGAAAAAAAAGTGGAATGTAATAATTACCATGAGCCTCTCCCGAAGTATTAATAGCATTTAATCTTTAAAGTAGGCACAGAAGGTTACAACCATAGGTTTACTTAACACATAAGTGGTAGCATAACTAATTAGCATTACTTCCAAACAAACCAAGCATCCATATCGCATCATTGCAACTAGCCATTACTATAGAAAGGGGCTAAAGCATTGCTTGAAGTTAATATAAGTGGAGAAATACAATAAAGGAATAAAAAGAATTTTGCACTAGATTGAGTTCACTACATTTCTTATTTTCCTAGAAATCGAAACTCTAAAACATAAAATGCACACGGTAAATCTAAAATAACATCAAAAAAATTAAAACAAATATATAAAATGTCTTGTATCATGGGCGTGATTAGCGTTGCGGTCGTTGCAACAAACGGTGCTGAAGGGGGCCACCTAAGGCTTAACTTGTCCTAACATGAAAAAAATAAAATAAAGTCAAAAGAGTTTAGAAAATGTTTGAAGATTTCTTTAGATCCATGCCAATTGAAAATTTTCTTAGTAGCAAAATGGAAAAAATGAAGAAAGAGAAAAAAAGAGAATTTACCTGTCTTAGGAAAAATTCAAGAGGACAAATATCTAAAAAATATTGGTGAGAAACGAAGTAAGAGAAGATATATCATTTGAGCTTTTGAGAGATAGATAGTATAAAGTGAGTGATTTTTCAAGAAAAAAAATTCTAACTAAAAGGCAAAGGGCTTTGTTTTAGGTTGTTTCATGGCCTATGACTTCTTCTATTTTACGAGCTTTTTTTTTAATTTTCCTTTATTTTGTGGGTTTGTCTCTTTTTAATTTATTTTAATTTGTCTTATTTATATTTTTACTAAATTTATATAATAAATTTAGTTACATTATAACAAATGTAGCTAAAACTATGCTGTAAAAAGTCTAAAAGATTGTAGTATCAGACAAATTAAAATGATTAGTTGGTAATATAACTTTAGTCATTAGTTCAAATTTATATTTTTAGTATTCATTTAGATAGTCTTTGAAAATGTTGATTCCTCTTTTAATTACCAATTTCGAAATATGTACTTGTATTTAAAGAATGAGAATCAACCAACAAAATAATGAAACAAATTAACTTTTTCTTTTGATAAGTCAATTCATTTTATTAATGACCAAAAATGACAGCCATGGTCATAACTTTATACAAGAGCTTAATCGTCCAATAACACCTAGCTTAGAAATATCAAGCACCCCTACCAACCTAGAATACAAAAACATTGTGAAAAATAACTCCACCTAGTCAAGTGTTCAGCCATCACAAACCCAAATCAGCCTCTTAAATTACATGCAGCCTAATGCATTTTTAGCTACATTTAAATGTAACAACATTGCCTTACAATACTAGCAAAATATAATCAGTCTTCTCTAATTCTTTATAGGTAGTATTAAAACACACCAATCTATCCTAACTGTAATTGCAATACATAATCCAAAACTTTGTTCCTTTATTGCACTTCTTGCCCTGGATTCATTTAAGTCAACGCCACATGTAATTCCTCCTTTATTACACCAATTTCTGCCAAAAAATCATTATAGTCATTTTTTTTCTTTCTACCAACAAACTTTCTTCTATCTTTTTATAAAACCACAATCTTAGAACCCTATGTACATCATATCCTATATCAATCACCTTATCCACTTCAAGCTTGAGAGAAAGGGTTCACAACTAGAAAATAAGTCTAGGGAAGTGATCGTTCTAATACCATAATTCTCCTTTTGCCTTTAACATAAGAAAAAACAAGAAGTCAGTGTTCAATTTATTACCTATCTTTTTGGATATGTACTATAACAACCTAGATCTAAGCTTCACTAGCTCGATAACTTTTCAAGCCTAAACCACTTGACCTTTAAAAACTTAAGCTCAAGTTGTTAGGAAAACTCTTATATAAGTTTCAACAATTACATTCATGTCCTATGTGAGATAAGGTATTACAATCTCACCTACTCAAATTCTTGATGTTCTCATCAAGACCACACATCAAATCACAATTAAAGCCCATTCCAGAAGGTCAAGATCTCACTAGCATAATGCAAAAACCCATATCAAACTGGCACATGCTCCGATACCAATTGTAACGATCCAAGTCCAAGCACTCTTAGTCAATAACTTTTCAAGCCTAAACTATGTGACCCTTAAAAGCTTAAGCTTAAATTAATAGTAATGAATGACTTAAACCCTTATATATGCCTTAATGATCACATTCACATTCGATGTTAAATGAGATATCACATGTACCTTCTAATTCCATACACTTCTTAAGAATTAAGTCTTCATCAAAATTTACTAACAAACCAAGATTCTTTCCTATGTTCCATATTTCTCTTGCTTCTGCCAAATCAAAGCATTTCTAATTTAAAACTCCCCATCCAAAAAGGATTCATTGACCACTCTCAGATATGTTCCCTAATCTTGGGATACTTCATTCTTTTTACCTTCATACCTTTTTTTTTTTTTAACTTTGTTGATTTCCCTTTCCATAATCTCTCTTCAATCTCCCTTAAACAAGATTTGCGATTTCCAAGCTTTGTTGATAGCGGCAACGTTGAAGCTAAAATATTTTGTTCTAATGTGAAATTTCTAACAAATGATAGTTCAATGGTGGGCTTGGGCTTTTCATTTTTTTCTGGGATAATGATAACTTTAGGTTTGTCATTATCACTCTTAAGCTCATTTTCCCTCCCTTTTCTTTTAAAATTTTAATATTCCTTGTGATTCCACCACCAAATATAACGTTATGGTAAACATTCGCTTCCTTCTCCATGTTATGGTTATGGTGCTATTGCTTAACAGTTTGACTACTTTGTCTACGAAATCACCCAACATCATCAATAACTAATTGGCTTTTCTTGCACTCAAAGCCCAAGTAACTCATGACCATCAGAACTTGGTAGCAACCAACAAGATTAGTTCTATCTTTTTTTCCAATCGGATTGGTGTCACTTGTGAATCTGATCATCAAAGAATCATCATTTTTTATCTTTCTAACAAAGGTCTTATAAGCACCATTTCTTAGCTTAGCACCCGATTTAATCATTTTCATGGCTCATTAATCATGGACTTGGCTAGTTTGTCTTACTTTAAATATATAAACTTTGGTCACAATAGCTTTGGTGGGGAAATCGCATCATGGTTTGATTCATTCACTCAAATTTTATGTTTGTATATGTATGATAACAACTTATCTAGTATTATTTGTCACATTCCAATTCAAAATCATGATCGGTGTAAGGGTTTAATGAGAAAGACTCACTTGACCTAGGCAAACCTTAGAAATAGCTAACAAAAATAAGCTAATAGATTATCAAACCATTAGCAAATCTCCATGTAGGAATATATATAAATCTCAAAGTTTAAATGCACTATCTCGTGCTTAACATTCAGAATCGAAATAATTTTCATTTTCGAAAGCAATTTTTATTAGCTTCAATGTAGAAAATATTCAAGGTCTAAGCAAAGAATTAAATTGCTTGATCAAAAAAATAAAGAATAGCATAAAGGGCTATTTAAAATAGCTAACTAAACATAACCTTACTAGGTGTGCAAGTAAAGAAAATAATAAATAAGGAAGTATACTAACCTTAGACTTCCTTGGAGTACAAGCAAAGTAAAAAGAAAAATATAAAAATATCCTCCCTAAAATATTCCTAAAATTAATAATTACAGGTCATGATGACACTCCCTTTCAAGTTGGAGCATAGATATCAATCATGCCCAACTTCTCAATTATAGCATGGAACATTTTCCTTAAAACTACTTTCGTGAGAATATCAACTAACTGACCTTCAGATTGGACAAATGAAATTTGTATAATTTTTTTTTAGGTTCTCCTTTATGAAATGTTGGTCAATTTCAACATGCTTGGTGTGATCATGTTGTACAAGATTTTGTGCAATTTCAATGGCTATCTTATTATCACAACAAATATTCATAAGTTTTTCATATTCAATTCCCAACTCTTTGAGAATACTCCTAATCCACAATAATTCGCATACACCATAAGCCATACCTTGAAATTCAACTTTTGCACTTGATCTTGCCACAACCTTTTGCTTTTTGCTTTTCTAAATGACAAGATTAAAATAACCAGATGTGGATCTTTTGGTTGTTTGATCACCTACCCAGTTTAAATCCGTAAATTCTTCAATGTTAGAGACACCACTTTTCTAGAAGAACAAACCTTTGCTCGAGGCACTCTTCAAGTATATTAAGATTTGATATACTACATTCATATGCACTTCACTTGGTGCATGCATTAGCTGACTTACAACACTTACAACATAAGCTATATCTGGTCTTATGTGTGACAAATAAATTAATCTTCCAACCAAGCACTGATAACAACCCTTATTTGTTGGAACTGGATTTGAAAAAAATTCTAAACTTATGATTCATTTCTATAGGCGTGCCTGCTGGTTTGCAAGTAAGCATTCTGGTTTCAATTAAGATATCTAGCACATATTTTCATTGCGAAAAGAAAATCCCATGTTTCGATCATGCAACCTTAATCCCTAAGAAATATTTAAGTTGCCCCAAATCCTTCATTTCAAATTTAGCTACCAAATATTCCTATAATGCTTTCATTTTGTATGGGTCATCTTTCATCAAAACCATATAATCAACATACATGATTAAAGTTGTTGCCTTCCCCTCTTTGTGTTTTATAAATAATGTATGGTCTGAGTTACTTTGCTTAAAACCAAATGCTTTCATTATAGAAGAAAACCTCCCAAACCAAGCTCTAGGTGACTATTTCCGCCTATATAATGTCTTTTTCAGTTTACAAACTTTCCTTGTACACAAAAAATTGTATTTAATTCTTGGTGGTAACTCCATGTAGACTTTTTCCTCTAAGTCTCCATTGAGTAAAGCATTTTTAACATCAAATTATTGTAAAGGCTAATCTCGATTTGCTGCTATAGATATGAGAATGCGAATTGTATTGATCTTGGCTACTTGTGCAATTGTCTCTTGATAATCCACCTCATACCTCTGCATATACCCTTTTGCAACTAACCTTGCTTTATATTTGTCAATGTTGTCATATGTTTTGAGTTTCATCGTAAATACCCATTTGCATCGAATCGTCTTTTTTCCTCAGGTAAGGGAGCTAGTTCCCAAGTATCATTGTTTTGCAAAGCCTCTATTTCTTCATTCGTTGCCTTGATCCATGTCAAATCTTTTAATGCATCTTGTAAACTACTAGGAATAGATACAGTGGATAATTGATTAATAATGAGTACATACGATTCAGACAATCTATGGGAAGGCACATAATTATTAGTTAGGTATTTGACCTTAGCCTTAGGATCAGGTTCATATTGTTTCTTTGGAACTTCCTTATTTGATCTTTGTGAATATTTAGGAACTATCATTTCTATAGGAACATGCGTTTCATAGGACTCATCTGATATGGAATTTGAGATTTCATAGGATTCATCAAAATATGGGATTTGAGATTACCTTATCAAATATAGGATTTGGGATTACCTGAGGGAGAACATTCTGGGATGATTTTTCAGTTAATAGTGTAGGCATAAGCATGGGCAATTCTGAGGACTCTATAATGGAAACAGTTGATTCTTGTAGGAATAACTAACTCACTCTTAATATCAAGAAACTATCACAACATTATTGAACACATTTCCCAAAACATTCAATCACTTCCTCTAATTCCATAAACACCTCTCTTCTACCACCTTGCTGTAACACATTCTCTTCATTAGAGCTCTCCCCTGAATAAAAGGTCTAAAGACTCCCTTGAAAAGTAAGGCTCTAATTCATGAAAGAAACATCAAGGTTACATGTAATTTATGGGTTTGAAGGTCATAGCACCTATACCCTTTCTGAAAATCAAAATAGCCAACAAAAACACATTGTTTTGCCCATGGATCAAGTTTATTTTGCAAGTTTTGGAGAAAGTGAACATATGCAGTGCGACCAAAAACTCGTGGTTCATGATTCGAGAGATGAGGAACTAAAAGTAAAGATCACTTTTTTTATTAGGGGTTTGAAAGTCTATTACTCAAGAAGGTAACCAATTAATAAGGTAGGTAAAGGATTTTATAGCTTCTCCCTAATAAAACCGAGGCATCTTCATGCTAAAGAGAGAAGACAAACCACTTCCAAAATCTGTTTATTTTTCCTTTTTGCCAATCCGTTTTGCTGTAGATTATAGGTACAAGAAGTTTGATAATGAATCCCATGATGACTCAAAAAATCATTAAGAGATCCATCATACTCAAGACCATTGTCTATTTATAAAGCACGAATTTGCTTTCGGAACTAAGTGCCCACGATAATATAAAATTTCTAAAATGCTGTGCATACATCACTTTTATTTTGAAGCAAAGATACCCAAGTCATTCTACTGCATTCATCAATAAATGTAACAAAGTAGCGAGTTTTAGAGATAAAAGGAATTTTTGTAGGACCCCAAACATTAAAGTGAATAACCGTAAAAGGTTTTGAGCTTTTATTCAAACTTGGTGGATAAGAAATGCGATGGCTCTTAGCTAGTTCGCAAATATCACAATGAAAATCCAAATCATTCAAACTTGAAAATAGATGTGGTTGTAACTTCCTAAGATAATCGAAAGAAAGATATCCCAATATTCAGTGCCATAACCATATAGTCGCTCAAGCCTTGTCTTTAATACTTGTTAGATTCACCTTGCTGAATTTTGGTATCTCACTTTTTGTTAACTCCAAATAGTAGAGTTTGCCCTACCTAACACCATAACCAAGAACCTTTCGAGTCAAAATATCTTGAAAAATGGAAAATGAAGGCCAAAGGTTACAATGCAATCACGAGTAGAGGTAATTTGACTAATAGACAAAAGATTACATTCAAGGGATGGAGCAACAAAAACTGTATCCAATGTAAAAGTATTGGATCATATAACAGATCCATTTCTGATAATAGGACATGTACTACCATTAGCTATGGAGATAATAGATTGAAAATAAGGGAGGACTAATTGTAATTGACTATAGTCCTTAGTTGTATGGTCAAATGCACCTGTATCAATAATCCAAGTATTATTCTTAGAAGTTGCAAAGAATACCGGTGCCTTACCACCTATACCTGATTAGGCAATGTTTGTTGTAGACTTCGATTGTTTTTCTTTCATGAATGTCACCATGGCTTTCCCTGCAATATGCTTTCTAGGTTTCTTTATGAAGTCTCACCACTCAAGATAGCCAATGATTTCATAAATCGCTGTTTCGAATAACTTGTTTCACCACAATAGGTACATACCAGAATGTCAAATTTTTTAGTTGATTGATTGCTTTGATTCTTCAAGGAGTTAGATGATGGTCCTTGCCAAGTTCAGTTGGCTAGCGTAGTTATGCTCTCAAGATTTGGACGAGAGCCTTCCATTATCTATCTTTGTTGATATTTTCTCCTGACATATGCATACGTGCTTTCCAAATCAAGTTTTGGATCTTTTCATAGGATTTCTCCATAAACCTGATCAAATTCAAAATCAAGTCCACTTAGAAAAATAAGGACTCAAAGCTTAGCCATCTCAGAATGCAATTGGACTACACCTTCAACTATTCCTTCTTGTAACATAGTCCTATGATCAATTTGTTGAAAAATTGCCACAAGTTCATTATAGTATATTGATAATGGTCGGCCATTTTGTTTGGTAGAGAAAGATCTCTAGCTCAAATAAAAAATACAAGTCTCATCCGATCCATCAGAGAAGGTTTTTGATACAGCTTCCTATATCTCTTTGGCTATGGGAAGGTGAATAAATCGTTGCATCAGTGATGGACTTATTGAATCAATAAGCCAGCTTTTCACTTTGTTATCTTCAGTAATCCATGTTCCAAGATTCAGATCTCCGGGTGCAAGGTTTTTTGCTTTTTCGGTGAGGTATCCAGCTTTGCTATGAGCACAAATATGCATTTCCATGAGTTGAGACCATAATGAATAATTTGTCTCATCTAGTGTAATACCAGTAAGAAACACAAAATTGTCTTGGTGGACAATAATTGGTGGTGTTGGGTTGCCAAGTATCATTGGAACCATAGAATTGCTTGGTTCAATTGAAACATTAGAATTGGTTTCT
Organism: Theobroma grandiflorum; assembly: GCA_036013995.1. Taxonomy (NCBI): domain Eukaryota; kingdom Viridiplantae; phylum Streptophyta; class Magnoliopsida; order Malvales; family Malvaceae; genus Theobroma; species Theobroma grandiflorum. The sequence goes on along the minus strand of CP142133.1, from coordinate 24,807,838 downwards.
GCCATGTAGTTTCAGATGAATGGAAAAAAGAAAAAAATGTGATGGTGATTTTTGAGTACGAGATTTGCGTTAGAGAGTTCCTTTTGGATTAAAACCTGACCCTGATACCATGTAGAAAATATTCAAGATCTAAGCAAAGAATTAAACGGCTTGATCAAAAAATAAAGAATTACATAAGGGGTTATTTATAATAGCTAACTAAATTTAAACCTACTTGGTGTGCAAATAAAGTAATTATAATAGCCAACTAAACCTAAACCTACTTGGTGTGCAAGTAAAGAAAATGGTAAATAAAAAAGTATTCTAACCCTAGACTTCCTAAGAGTACAAGAAAAGTAAATAGAGAATAGGGAAATATTCTTTCTAAAATATTCCTAAAAATTAATAATTATAGCTCATGCTGACACTCAAAGATCAGAATGTCATTTAAAGTCTCTAATCCTTTTGTCTAAAAACTCTTTATGGCATGAAATCTAATTTGGGTAGCATAACAAGAAGATAAAAGTTATTTCTGAACAATATAAAAACCGAAAGCCACGCGAAAAATAAAGACGACATCAACCTGACAGAATCAGTACTACATAAACAAAAGTTCACAGCCATCATATAAGGCCACAAAACTAAACTAACCAGAAAAATGAACACTTGTACATAAATCAAGAACAATCATGCACTAAAACGAAATTTTAAAAATAGATAAGGTCATATGCCATCTTGTGGTCAAATCATAAAGTATAAATACTTATTACAAAGTATAAAATAGAGTATAATAGACCCAAAAGATAGGCAGGCAGAGATAGCAGAGTACAACTCAAATAAAGGTAACGTCTACTAGATACCTTATCAACCACCTACCACAAAATTGAAGTAGTTCTCTTCAAAAGACGATGAGCCTAGCAGTCCATTAATTTGAAACAACAAATGCAACTTATGTGTGTGAATTATAAAACTCCACGAGTAAATATGGGGAGAAGGAACTAGTTAAATAGAATAGTGTTTACATAAATACATTTTTAAATATAAAAAATGTAACCATAAGTTCAAATCTCAAATCTTTCATATTTCATTTCAACAACGTGACAAGAGCTTAATCGGAATGTTTTAAATCAACACAAAACCCTTGGAAAGTTTCGTTGGGACTAACCCAGTCAAATACATCTCAAAATCCTTTTAAGAGAGTGAAAATTTCATATATAAGCCTTAAGTATTGATACATCTTTCTAACATATCGATACTTATCAAACAGAATGCTTTCCAAAGCCTTCTAGACATCAAGTATCGATACTTATACCAAAAGTATCGATTCTTTTAACATAGAGAGCTTACTGACTTTCAAGTATCATTACTTTCAACACAAAACGTATTTATGGGTAATTTGAGGAACAAGTATCTATACCTCATTCAAGAATATCAATGCTTCCTTCATAATTTTCTAGATTTCAACTTTAAATCAATCTTTAGTTCCTAAACAAAGTATAATATCATTTCATTTCCAAATTTCTCATATTTTTTTTTTGGCATAAATTTCTCATATTTTAGATACAAAATAGAGTAAAAAATCAATTTAACATAGGTTTTTTCAAATCAGTAATTAGAATAGATATATCAATTTTAAATTCAAAATCAAAGTCATAAAATCATCCTTTTCAAGTCTTAAACATCACTTAACAGAACTTAAACATTTATGGAGCACTAGCTTAAGAAGAACAAATAGAAATTGAGGATAAGGTATCTTCCCAACTATCTAGACATATAGAAAGTGTTGTAACACCAATATAGTCTGGTGCATGTAGCCACTGACTTTAAAACTGAACAAAAAACAAGGTATCATCCCCACTGTTTGGACATACAAAGGGTGTCGTCATACCAATATAGTCTGCTGTATATAGCCACCGACATTAAAACATAATAGATCATTGTGCACAATGATTAGCATCTACTGTTGCTAACTATAGGTCTTTAACTTAATAGGCTCCACTAAAACTTATCAAAACAAATTTCATTTCAAATTATCAAAACTGAAAATCATTGGGTGAATTCGTTCACTTATGCAAACAGATATGTTGAGACATGATTTCAATCGATGTCATCAACTCAAACTCATTTACCAAAAACAAAGTATCCTTATGCTATGGCTTGTTCAAAACCTAGTTCTACATGATTTCCAAATTTGAACATACTTGTGATTCACAGACAAACATAAGAATTTTGAGATATTAAACATTCAAAGTGTTTGTTCCCCATGCATAAAACCATGTACGTAATAAACATATTTAAATAGCATATACCTACGCTTTGTCAAACATATTTAAACATGACAAACATCGTCATAAACCTTTTACATAATTCATGCTTAATTAATCAAAAATAGAATTTGATGCAAATTCATAGAAAAGGCGTACTTAATTATATCAAAATAATTAAAAATGCCGTATCTACTCACCTAATAAAAAAAATGACTTTTCCTCTAGCAGTTCCAACAAAAAGTCGTTCAATCCTGTATAATTACATTTGCAACACAACCTAACAATGAACAACCATTATTTACCACTCCTAATCTTTCCATCAATTTCATAATAACCAATATATTCCATAAAAAATTCCTTCAACCATTCTCTAACCTAAACTCAATGTCTAAATCTTAGATACAACTAGAGTTCTTTGTAATCTTACCTTGGTTTAGGTTAGAGAATGGTTGAAGGAAGCGTGCCTCAAGAAATCGTGAATTTGACTAGATTAAGAAAGTTTGACCTCAAAGAGAACAACCTACAAGGTATGCTACTGTGGGTCTTCCTCTAGATAAATTAAAATGATTAGTTAGTAATTTAAGAAAGTTCAGATTTTGGATTTTGGTTTTTGTTTAGATTGAATGAAAACTTGAATTTAGAAGAAAAAATTTAAACTACAAATTTATTATAAATGTGAGTGATAGAATTCATAAAAACATTACGTTGTTAATTATTTTGGATTCATTGGATTTGTGAGATCTCCATTAAGTGGTGTTGTTGAAAAATAAAGATAAATACAATTAGGATAGATAGATATATATATATATATATGGACCTAGTGCCGAACGAAGAAAAGGCTAGGTCAAATTCTAACTTAATTTAAGGGATTGAATCTTATGTTTCAGGTGAAATTCCATCAGTTATCGGAAGCCTAACTTCTCTTGAGTTCCTTTATTTTGAGCATAACAACTTGACTAGTATAATTTTATCTTTCTTCTCCTTTTCTTATCATATATCCATATCAATTTGCAATCCTTTTTAACTGTTTGAAATTAAATTAGAAATATATATATATATATAAATGTAAGACTTGTACATATTCAAAAAAAAAAAGTGGACAAAGAAGAAGAGGAAAAATAAAAAAAATCTTAAAATCTTAGATTCAATATATTTCAGATTGATTGAGTGATTAGTGAAATGCAAATACTGTTTAAAACAATTTATCATGTTAAAAAATTACATATATTATGCATTAATCTTTTTCAAAAAATTATTTTTATATGAAAACTCACTTTTTTACGTTTATACTTTCAATAGAAAAAAGTTTATGATAAACAATGATGACTAAACGAAATATATACATATATATGTATGTATGTAGGTATTTATTATGTTCATACGCATTTGAACACGTAAATAGAAGTGTGTGCATGTGAAAAGAGATAGAGTTTAGTAATTTAGCTTTAAAACTTTTATGCCTTCTTTCATAAACATCAGGAGCAACTACGTGCAGATTACAGCAAGTTATTTGTCTCTATATATGTAGTATTATAAAAATTTCTTATTAGAGGGTTCCCTTTGGTTAGATAGAATAAGAGTAGATGTTGACTTAAAAGTAAAAGAAAATTAGTGAAGCATTGGTTTTCATAGTTTATATCACTAAGTTTCATTAATGATTGTGAAGTAATGTTGCAGTAAGTTCCTATTGTGCTAAGGGAAGTAAAATTATCATTTTCGCATATTTATAAAGCAACTTCTCCCAAAGAATATTCAATCCCTTAACCTTTGTTCATATTTTCTCCAAGGACGGCTTTCAACTCTACCACCTTCATTATTTTGGTTCATCGTGTCAGAGAATCAATTAGTTGGAGAAATCCCTTCCTCAATATGCAATTTGAGCTCCCTTCAAGTTCTGGACTTGTCTGGTAATAATTTGAACGGAATTATCCCGGCATGTCTTGGAAATTTAACTCTTTTACATTTGAATCTATATCTGAACGACTTTCATGGGGAAATACGAGAAATTCTATTTCCTAAAAGTTGTTCATTGAAAAGTTTTCGCGTCAGCAACAACAAGGTTGAAGGGCCAATACCACAATCCCTGGTTAATTGCAAGAACTTGGAACTTTTAGATTTGGGGAGGAATAACTTAACTGACGTCTTTCCTTATTGGTTAGGGAGATTGAATCTACAAGTTCTTGCCTTGCAATCCAATAAATTCTATGGCCATATTGTCAATTCTGAAGTTGCATCTTCCTTCTCTCATTTGCGGATCATTAATCTCTCTGACAATGACTTCAGTGGCTGCTTGCCATCAAAATTTTTTGAAAGTTTGCATGCTATAAGCAATGGGTATGAAAACAAAAGTGAAGTAGACTACATGGGAACTAAGTATGCCGCTTATGTGTATTATGATGTCACTTATGTGTATTATGATGAATCTTTATTTGTTATACTAAAACGGTTGGAGATTGAGTTCAAGAGAATCTTAATCACTTTGACGGTTATTGATTTTTCAAATAATCGATTCAGTGGACAGATTCCTGAAATAATTGGAAAACTTCAATTACTTATAGTCCTCAATCTCTCTCACAATAGTTTAACAGGACCTATACTATCATCCTTAAGTAATTTGTCTAAGATTGAATCATTAGATCTCTCGTCAAACAAGCTTGAAGGAAGAATTCCAGCACAGTTAAAAAATCTTGGATTCTTAGCGGTATTAAACCTTTCTTGGAATAATATCATTGGACCCATTCCTCAAGGAAAACAATTTGATACTTTCACAAATGATAGCTACATTGGGAACTTGGGTTTATGCGGACTCCCATTATCAAAAGGCTGTGGAAATTATCAGCATTCGGAACCACCTCCAACAATAATTGATGATGACGATGATACAACAAAAGAATTGAGCTGGAGATTTTCTATATTGATGGGGTATGGATGTGGGCTAGTATAGGGAGATTGAAACTACAAGTTCTTGCCTTGCAATCCAATAAATTCTATGGCCACATTGTCAATTCTGAAGTTGCATCTTCCTTCTCTCATTTGCGGATCATTAATCTCTCTGACAATGACTTCAGTGGCTGCTTGCCATCAAAATTTTTTGAAAGTTTGCATGCTATAAGCAATGGGTATGAAAACAAAAATGAAGTAGACTACATGGGAACTACGTATGGCTCTAATGTGTATTATCATGAATCTGTATTTGTTACACTAAAAGGGTTGGAGATTGAGTTCAAGAGAATCTTAACCACTTTGACGGTTGTTGATTTTTCAAATAATCGATTCAGTGGACAGATTCCTGAAATAATTGGAAAACTTCAATCACTTATAGTCCTCAATCTCTCTCAAAATAGTTTAACAGGACCTCTACCATCATCCTTATGTAATTTGTCTGAGGTTGAATCATTAGATCTCTCATCAAACAAGCTTGAAGGAAGAATTCCAGCACAGTTAACAAATCTTGGATTCTTAGAAGTATTAAACCTTTCTTGGAATAATTTCACTGGACCCATTCCCCAAGGCAAACAATTTGATACTTTCACAGCTGATAGCTACATTGGGAACTGGGGTTTATGCGGACTCCCATTATCAAAAGGCTGTGGAAATTATCAACATTTGGAACCACCTCCAACAATATTTGATGATGATGATGATACAACAAAAGAATTGAACTGGAGATTTTCTATATTGATGGGGTATGGATGTGGGCTAGTATTGGGATTGAGTATGGGATATGTTGTGTTCACTTCTGAAAAACCATGGTGGTTCATTAAGATGATTGAAAGAGTTCAGCGAAAATATGTTAGAAGAACATAATTAATGCTCTCAGGTGAGTTTTAGTACTTCTAAAAGTATAACAGTATTTAATTTACCATTAACTTTTTTCTTTTTAAGAAGATGTAATGTCTAGCTCTGACAAGTTTTAACAAATTTTCCCAGGTTGGATGTGTTCCGATTAAGGATTAATACTCCCATGGGAAGCCAATTCATCCATTGAGACATTGGCAAAAATTGGATTTTGACAAGGAGATTTTTCAAGCCTTGTGTGGTATGGGTTCTATCATTCTATATATTATGGTGAATTTTCTTTTATATATATTATCACAGCTTTTGTTCAACCCGACTTTAGTCAATAATGTCAGTTGCATTAGTCTTATCTTATTTATTTTATAGATGATTTTCATGTGATTTTGTTGAGATTATGGAATGTACTTTCGACATGATATATTCCTTCAACTATCTTATATATGACTCCATGCATTCTCACACTGGTTGCTTAAGCACATTATATCATCAATGTTAATGTTTTAAGTCTCTTGATGCTCACTGTAGAAGAAAAAAAAATGCTTTGATAGTTAAGTAGCACTGTTGCCCTTCAAATTGGATGAATTAATTTCTCGAATTGTTTTAGCATATCTTTTCTTCCAAGAAAACAATCTTTTGCAGTCAAATTATCCACATATTTCACAGAAAAGAACATAAGTTAAAGCCTTGGAATCGATTAAGAAGCTGTTCAAAACTTTCTAGGTATTTGCTAGAGCATAATAACTCGCACTTCTTGAAATTATAATTTAAGGATCTGGAAGAACTTCGGCAGGCTGAGGAGGAGCTTGAGAAGTGCTTAGCAAGAATTACTTGAACCAAAAGTTGTTTGATAATCGAAACAACTATTCCCCACTAGTTTTAAATGAGCCAAACAGTCTTATGAAAGCCTTAGGTGCTCTGCAGAATACATACAAAAACATTGAATCAGCACCCCAATAAATCAAGATAAGAATTCAAAATAGTAATTCTTTTTCCCTTTAAATTAAAGATCCGACAAAAAAACAAGTAGGGTAAAACGCTCCCAACCATGTAATCTACAGGTAATTTTATTCAACCATATTCTATAGGCAATACCTTTCTCGGTCTTTTGGCCAAGATCAAGTGTAGTATCTATTCTTATCAGTTTAATATCTGATATGTGGGCCATTGGTCCACATGATATTAAGTTAATTTTTGAAGGGGGATAGCCCACCATAGTAGCTTGCTAGTGGGGCTCTCGCGCATCACCCAAGTGTTGCACTATAGCTCGGGCCCGGCGCACCCCGCTAAAAAAAGAGAGGAGATTTTCTTTTTACCCTTGAAAATAACGTGTTTTCAAAAATAACCCTCCACATAAATTTAACTGTTTTTAGTCACTCTAATTGATTTTGGAACAAAAATGTCCTTAGTGAGACAATTTGGGTGACGCGCATTCCTAAACAGGCGAAAAAAGGGAAAATTAATATGCGAAGAATTTCTTATAATTTTGAATTCCTGAACATCTAATTTTGTACAAAACATCCATTTCTTTCCCCAGAAGCATGAGAGAGTTTTTCATATGTTTCGGACATGGCATTCAGATAATACTAGAAGGGTGATATTAAATCGAAAGAGGAATCGGTCGTGATGAATCGAAAGCTTCGAGAATGATGTGAAACCAAATATCCGAAATAGGCTTTAGAGTGGTGAATCAAAAGGAGAAAAATGTGAATCCAAAACAGTAAATGGCCGTGCTATAGCAGGCCATATGTGAGACGTCTGTGTGACGGCAGGCTTTAGAGTTCGTGAAACGGCACGAAGGGAATGCGTGAAACAGTAAGGTGAGAATGTGTGATGCGGCTGAGACACTGTAGTGTTTAGAGGGTGTGACATGCCATGGCTAGATGTGTGACATGGCAGAGTTATACTGTGTGAAACGACAAGGCGAGAATGTGTGACGTGGCTGTGACACGGCAGTGTTTAGAGGGTGTGACACGCCATGGCTAGACGTGTGACACGACAGAGTTATAATGTGTGAAACGGCAAGGCGAGAATGTGTGACGTGGCTGTGACACGACAGTGTTTAGAGGGTGTGACACACCATGGCTAGACGTGTGACACGACAGAGTTATAATGTGTGAAGCGGCAAGGCGAGAATGTGTGACGCGGCTATGACACGATAGTGTTTAGAGGGTGTGACACGCCATGGCTAGATGTGTGACACGACAGGGTTATAATGTGTGAAACGGCAAGGCGAGAATGTGTGATGTAGCTGTGACACGGTAGTATTTAAAGAGTGTGACATGCCATGGCTAGACACGTGACACGACAAAGTTATAATGTGTGAAACTGCAAGGTGAGAATGTGTGACGCTACTGTGACACGGCAGTGTTTAGAGTGTGTGACATGCCATGTCTAGACGTGTGACACGGCAATGTTTCGTGTGTGCGACATGGCATGGTTAGACGTCTGACACAGCTAGGTTGAATTAGTGACACGTCTGACATTTGAAAAAAAAGGGCAAATAACGAGGAAACCCTTTGGACTTCTAAGGATTTCAGAAATGAATATAAAAGGCCATTTAATTAAAAATAAATATTTTTCTGCTATTTTGAAATCGTAAAGGTCTGTGTGAAGGAAGTAAGAGATTTTGATTCATTCATCATCCCGAAATGTAGCAGAGAGTTTGACTTCGTTCTTGCCAAGCTTAACTACATCACAGCAATGATGTCTGCTATTAATGAAGAGGTCAGTCAGTCTAAAATTAAAACTTTCTTTTGTTCGTTGGTTTTTTGTGATTAGGTTTGGTTTGATACATTGGTCTTGTTTTCTTTTTTTTTTTCTTTGCCAAACCGTTTTATTCTTGGTTATGGTCGTACCAAAGTGTTGAAGAAAGGGGTCCGCGTTTACATATGGCGTGTTGTGGGTTTACTAGTTTTTTTTTTGTTTTAAGGGTTTCACAGCTTTAAGGATGCGTGTTGTGGGCTAACTGGTTTTTTGGGTTTTTTTCATGTCACGGGTTTAGGGTTGGCGTGTCACGACATTGAGTGATGCATGGCTTGTCACGACAATGATGCATAGCATGTCACGATTGTGAGTGTTATATAGGTTGTCACGACAGTGGTGCATGGCGTGTCACGACACATATATGCGTGGCGTGTCACGATAGTGATGCACGATGTGTCACGACACTTATGCGTAGCGTGTCACAACACTTATGCATGGCGTGTGACCACATTTATTTCTTTTTTTTCCTATCTTCAGTGTACCTTGTTTCCGTGTTATGGGCTAACTCAATTGTGCATGTGTTCCATGTTTTGCAGATGCACTCCGAACAGCATGAGGATATTGATAGCTTGCTGATTATGCCGAGGGAGAAGTGGGCGTTCAATGTCGGCATCAACACCCACTGTAAGTGGTCGCAACTGTATTACATCAACAAGACTCTCTAAGAGAAAGGGGAGTATGATGCAGTGAAGAGTACGTGTTTTGACATGCTACTGGACGTATATCCACAAGGCTACTCCAGTGTCGGTCTCCTGCATAGCATCATGATTCATCGAATCAAGGTGGCAGAATCAATGGAGCACGAGTTATGGTTTGCCATTGGCAATAGTAAGGCACGGATATCATAGTAGGAGTTATGCCTTATCACCGGCCTAAAGTTTGGTCCAATGCCGGATGTGTTTGCATGACCATATGAGGTTGTTGCTGACGAAATTCATGCAGGATACTAGAACGGGCAGCAGAGCTTTAAGCTGCAGGAGTTGTTGCATACATTCCGCAGAGGCAGCTTGCAGCGAGTAGGTGACACCACCAAGATGGCACTTGTCTTGATCACGAATAACATTTTATTCGGTCAAGACTACCGTAGACAGGTGACGCCTTGGCTATTTTCATTGGTGGAGGACATCGACTCCTATAATGCCTTCCCATGAGGTCATTACGTATGGAAGCTGACCGAAGACTACCTTTTGAAGGGGTTCGAAGTGTCTGCCTCAAACTTGCCCCTGCTACCCGTTTGTGGTACAACATTTACGGATTCCCGTGGTGATTCAGGTACTGGCACTTAACATTGATGAGTTTCCTTTTGACTTAAAATTTTATTGTTGCTCTCGTTTATCATTTACCATTTAACGATGTTATATTTGACTTGTAGTTCTGGGCACTAGAGGCAATTCCATCCTTTCGAAAACTAGTTGCCCCCTCTGGTCCAAAAGACGTCTACCCACAGATGCTGAAATGGGAATGCACTCAAAAGTCGATTGCATTTTACAAAGCAGTTAAGAAGTTAGAGTCATCTCAGCAGGTGAGTGAACAGCTTGGCTACTTTCTGATGTGCATTTCTATAATAATTTTTCATAAAATTATATTTAATCACAGTCCCTATTTTGCAGTTATGGGCAGTTGAGACCTTGGAGCCTACCCTGGAGGAGTCGAGCCGGGATTACTTCATTGACATTGATGTCCCGCTATCTTAGGGACACTAGTACGTGCTTATAGGGCACATGGAGGATCGGGCTGACTGGGGCTTAGGTGCGAGGGAAAAAAGGAGGCAATTAAAAGACAGAAGAGCAAGTGGTGCCATTAAGTGGAGGCGTATAGCCGCTCGCTTAGAGGATGAGCTGTCAGGCCCTGAGTTGGAGGAAGGGGGTGACCATATGCATGGCAGTGAACAACCGATAAGGACGGATTTAACTGTTTGTATTCAATAATTCCACATGTGAGTATCGACTAACATATATGTTTTTGCAGTTGGATCATGCTACGATAGCTCCTCAACTACCGAGAGATCTTTCTCATACGCACAGTGATAACTCCCCGTCGGTAAGGATTTTATAGTTCTAATGTTTAATGTTCAACAATTCCATATCTATTTACATAGTAACACAATAATTTCTATCATTGCAGTTAAGGGAGGCGACTCAAGCACCTCAAGAACCGATTGGTCATGCTCAACCACACACTGGTAACGAGCCACTGGTAAGGATTTTATAGTTCTAATAGTTAATGTTCAACAATTCCCTATCTATTTACACTGACCCACATTAATATATATCTTATTGCAGTTGACTGAATCCACAAGAGTCAATGACGGACTAGTGACAAAGTGTCAACTACGACAGTTCATGAACCGACATAAAAAGGAGATGTCGGCGCTGAAGGCTTCAATCCAGTCATTGACTTTGGCCCTGCAGACATTTGAGGACCGTGTTGTCGCTCGGATTCTAGAGGGTCTGAAATCACAAGTACGAAATTCAATATTTACACATATATTGGCTGTTTATGTTTAGTATGGTTAGTACTAATTTATAGGCATCGATTTATGCTAAAGATTTTCTTATTTCTCTCATTCTATAGGGCAGACCTTTATCTAAAGATGTTAGTGCCGATCACGAGGCTGCTACTGATGAAGGGCACCAAGATGAACCTGGTGCAAACGGAGATGATACACTGGCAACAGATGTTGATCCGGTGATCGATGCAACGGCGGAAGGGGATGGGAACCTTGCAATAGTCGTGTATGAAGGGGACCATCTTCTTCACAGCACTCTTGAAGCTAGCAACTCGCGATTGTCGCCACCAGAGGGATCTACTGTCCAGGATCAGGTAGCATTAATTTCAGACCCTACTAAGCGGGCACAGGTGAGAATGGCAAGCAAGTACATTGCAAGCCCGTACATTGACCCCATGATAAGCCGTCACGATCAAAAGAGCGCCATGGTTGAACCGTACGAGGCCTTCAAGAAAGACAAGCATGCGAGGTAAGCTCATAAATAACATTGCTAATCTAGTTTTTTAATTAAACATTAATCCACCAAGGCTAAAGTAATTAATTCATTATGTTACATATGCAGGTGTAATGTCGGGATCCTAAGGGATCAAGGTGCGGATTTTTTCATATTATTAGAGAATCCCAAAGAAGAAATGACAAGTGAACATATCGACGCATGCCTCAGCATACTCGGTAAGCGGATGACAAGGCCAAAGTCGAAGCTTTACAAGGCTCGTGCATGCGTGGTTGACATGATTTTCTTTGTAAGTTTATTTTTCTTGATTTTAAATTATTAAAATAGTAAGTTATTTATTGCATTAAGTGTAAGATAATGTATACATGCTTCACAAGACACCATCAATATGTTACACATCTTAAACCCCATCGAAGATGCCCGGGCCAACATGGAAATTATAGATGAGTTACGAGGGTACGTGCAGGGTGAGAGGTCGACATACGGAAAAAGATGGGAAGATGTCGATTTCATCCTCGCACCTTGCAATGTTGGTGGCCATTGGGTGGTGGCGAAAATAGACTTGGGGAGGTGGATGATCAGGGTGGAGGACTCCGTAAGAACTTCGAATGCTAAGGATAACAGAGTTCATGCTGCTCAAATGTCACCCCTTACGACATTATTCCCAATTATATGCCATCAAGCCTGTTATTTCAACAGAACACGACGGAGGGAATGGGATTTGACGCCGATGCGATTGGAGATCCATTTGCCCAAAGCTAAAGTGCATCGGCAGGATAATTGTATCAGCTGCAGTATGTTCATGGTTGGGTACATTGATGATATGTTGCAATCGAAACCAATTAGAGTTAAGCAGAACATGATTGCAAATATGCGTTGGCAATATGCTCTCAAAATTTTTCGCAACAGTTGTGAGAGCGAACCGTGAACATATCATCGGCCTGTGTCTGTACATCATTTTGTTATGTATATACAATTCATTTTATTAATTTTGCTAATATTCATACAGTTTACACATAACTTTCTCATTACTTTTGTATAAATTACATTACGTTTTTATATTTTTTCTCAAATTGTTTGGATATAGTAGGTAAATTTAAATTTGTATAATTATTTTGTTCAATAATCATTTTCATATCTTTTGAATGGCCCTGTGAGTGACATGTTGACAAAATTGGTCTTCATATTTTGAATAGGTTGTTATTTTTCTTTTGTTTTGATTAATTATCCACAGAAGGAATTTACAATGCAACTTATGTTCAAGATTTACGGTGGTGACACGCACAAACCGATGCAAACATGTTAATGACACGCCAAATGCAGGCAGATATGGTAGTTGTGACACGCCAAGTGAATGGCGTGTCACCCGCACGTCTGCATGCAATTGGCGTGTCACCATCATGTTTGAGTGCACTTGGCATGTCAACAACATCATCTCTGCCTGCACTTGGTGTGTCAACAGCACGACTGCCTGCACTTGGCATGTCAGCAGCACGTCTGCATGCACTTGGCATGTCACCACCACGTCTGAGTGCACTTGGCGTGTCAACAACACGTCTGCCTGCACTTGGCATGTCACCACCATCTCTGCATGCACTCTGCGTGTCACCAGCACGTCTGCATGCACTTGGCGTGTCATCAGCACGTCTGCATGCACTTGGCATGTCACAACCATCTCTGTATGCACTTGGCGTGTCACCAGCACGTTTGTTCATTGCCTCAGACAGAAACGTTTAAACTGGTCATGTCCGTTTATATTCCTCTACTATATATGGTCAAAAACTCCTCAGTTCTCATCGACTGACTGTACATCTTGTCAAAAGCAGTTTTGTCGATGTGTCCTTCCGCAGTTCTTCCGACCACGAGAATGTTGAACCATTTTAATACAGAAGAACAACAGAAATCGGGTCAGACAATAGAAAACTATCGAAAGTTTTTTATTGGTTTAACTAGTCAAAACATGCTGAAATCCACTAACAGTGAGGACTTTCTCCCTCCCCTCTTGATATATTCAACTTTAGAATTCTACCCTAGTCTAATAATTAATCTATTTCTCTTCACCTCCGACCTGTAAGCAATTGTCCAACCCTGGCTTATAGGATGATACAAAGACTCTGTATCAGTTTAGAAGCTAGGGTTGGACAATTACTTACAAGTCAGAGGTGAAAAGAAACAAATTAATTATTAGACTAAGGTAGAATTCTGAAGTTGAACATATCAAAGGGAGGGGGGGAGAATGTAACGACCCATCCTCGGTCTCTATCGGCGCCCAAGACTTTTGAGAAATCCTGCTAAGTCTTGAACAAGCCTTTATAAATTTTTTGAGACCTTTATCAAATATGCTAACACGTATGTAAATGGTTATGAGTAACAATAATACTCTATTGGTATTTCATTTTCAGTAATAGCAATTATATTTAAAATACAAAGTTTTCAACAATGCATAATTAGAAATTGACAATGCTAATAACATGTAAAAATTATATGTGGCTGAACTCTAGACAGCAGAACGACTCGAAGCGGGCTAAGATATGCCTTTACCTATCCGTAGGAAACTGAGCACATCGATGATTACGCCCTAGGCCAATCCTTGTCTGCAAAAGGGAAAATAAAAGAGGTGTGAGTCTCACGGACTCAGTGATCATCAGCTCAGGAAGCAAGGCGTAGATGGGAAACAAGCAATTAGCTGATCATTTGAATAGTAAATCACAAGATTATCGAAATTCAATTTAATTGAAAGGGAGGTTCATGCCTTATAAAAATGATATAGTAAAATCATCATGTAGCATTTAATTTTTGACAAAACAATGTCGAAATCAAGTTTAATAATTCAGGGTGAAATCACCGAAAATCCAACTTATCGTCAAAATACAAATAATAAGATAAAAGCATGCATGCTCCCAAAACATGTAACTTGTAAACAAATCAAATTATAAACCACGTAAATCACTTCATGATCAATAAATAAGCATTGAAAGCTTGTTTAAATAAAGGGAGCTACAGAGAAAATCTTAAGTCTTCACCATGTATAAAAGTACGCATCGAAAGATTCACAATGCTCTCGAGTACGAAAACATAACATCAACACGTGGACCCGCTTCCACGTAATAACATCCGGGAGCATCGCTTCCACCGGATTCTCATATAATGCCATGGCAATCTCAACGATGTTGGCCGACATCAGAGATATCAAGCGGTCGCAACCGCGTAAATCATCTATGGCCTTGCCACGTATATCACAGACCATGGCCTCAACCATGTCTAATAGCTCGTCGATGATCCGAAAATGTCTCTAGCTAGAGCACACTCGTGCACAAGGGTCACATTTAACTGATGTGACATCCGGCTTACTCTCGATGCAATCAAATTGTCAAAAGTGTTTTTAAAAATCATAATAAGCTTCTCGAGACTATTTTCTTAAATTCTTTAAAATCAAAATTCTTATAAACTAATAAATTTGTCTTCCATGTTATTTGTCCTGGTGTAAGCACTTATATAAAAATCAGACTTAAACCGGATCTCAGAAACTTTCATAAAACAAATTAGTTAACAAATGCATTTACTATGCATATCACACAAAAATTATAAGGCACAAGATTTTGATGCTAGATGGTGCGAAGGGCTTGTTTCCCGATTTTCAAAATGCATTACGTATAATATACATACATATATAGTCAAGACAATTTTTAAAAAAAATTTACATTCACATTTCCTAACATTTCTACCAGCACATGCTATTCATAATTTTTGCATCGAAATTAAAATACTCATACATAGATACTATTATGGAAATTTTAAAGTCGACACCCCCTACTCACCTCGAAATAGCGAGATTTTACATCGCTATTTTCGTACACGTATATACTTATTTTTATTTCTCGATCACCTATTTCGCTCGGCTCGCCTCCTTGACAAACGTTCCTAGCAATCATTTAAATCCAATATACTTAATCATACACTTATATGGGTATTAATTTAATTAAAATTCCCTAAATAACTTGCATATTTTTTGAATCTAAAATATGCATAATATTAATTATCCATAAATCTTAAAATATAATTCCAACTTACCATTTGGGCCTTCTCCATTTCTTTATTTCCTTTGAGCCTTCTCCATGGGCTTTTTCTCTTTTTCTTCCCATTGGGCTAAGCCCATTTATTTTTCTTATTGGGCCTTGCCCAATTTATTTCTCCTTTGGGCCTTGGCTAATTTTTATTTCTTCATTGGCCCACTTTTATTTTTTCCTATTCTTTCATTTTCATTTTCTATTTTCTTTCTTTTTCCCTTTTTTTTTCTTTTCTTTTTCTTTTTCTCTCTTCCACGGTTTTTCTTCCTTTCTTCCTCCCAGCTTGTGGCTTCTCTCCACCATGACCTTCCTTCTCCGCCGATGGTGGCAACCCTTCCTCCTCCACCACTGGTCACCCTTTTCCTTCTCTTTTTCTCACCGTTTGACAGCAAAAATCAACCCTTTTTGGTCTTCAAAATCAGCAGTTGTAATACCCATATAAACCTCAAGCATTTTAGCTTTAAACCTGAAAAATTCCACCAACAAAACCTCAATATTTCAGCAACCACACTGCCCATTTCCAACCCAAAATCAGCAGCTTTCCAACCCCCAAAACCTATGGCAAAACCCATAAATTTCTTACAACAAAATCCACAATGTTCTTGCAACAAAAGCCACAAATTTCCAACAACTAACCTAAAAAAATTTCAACAGCAAAATCAGCTCTTATCCTCCCTTAAAAGAGCAGAAAAATCAACATTCTTCTTCTTTCCAAATAGCCAAATTTTTAGTTTCATTTCCTTCTTCTTTCTCTTCCTCTCCCACGGCTGTTTCTTTTCTTCTTCTTTCTTTTATTTTTTTTGTTTGTCCCATCCTATCACCCTTTTCTTCTATTTCTTTTATTTTTTTTTCAGCCGACCCCTTTGACATTTCTTCTTACTTTCTTCTTTCTCTTCATGGCTTCTAAGGCCGACCCCTACATCTTTTTCTTTCCTTTACTTTTGTCTTATTCCAAGTCTCATTTGGCCTTCTTTATTTTTTTATTTGACCACATGGGCGGTTGCCCATGTGGTCCTTTATAATTTAATTAATAAATATATTTTTAAAAGATGTTACAATCTCCCCCACTTAAAATAAATTCGTCCTCGAATTAAAATAAAGTGGGTCGGTAAAGCATACCTTAGTCGTGAAAGACGTATGGGTATTCCTTCTTCATCTCCTTATCAGGTTCCCAAGTCGCCTCTTCCACCACATGATTTTGCCACAAGACCTTTACTGAGGTAATTTCTTTAGAGCGCAGTTGCTTTACTTGGCGATCTAATATTGCCACTAGTTGTTCTTCAAAAGTTACTCCTTCATCCAATGGAACCAGATTATATCATATAACATGTGTCGGGTCCTTGACGTACTCCTTTAACATAGACACATAAAATATGGGATTTACTCAAGCTAATTCCATCGACAAAGTTAGTCAATATGTTGTGGACCCAATTCGCTCCAGATCTTCAAAATGTCCAATATATCTTAAGCTCAGCTTTCCTTTCTTCCCAAATCTTTTGCTTCGTTTCAAGGGAGACACCTTCAAAAATACAAATTCCCCTACTTGAAACTCTAAAGGACAACACATATTATAAACATAGGACTTTTGTCTACTTTGGGTTATCCTTAAATGATCCTTTGTCAAACTCACCACATCCGTTGCTTGTTGAACCAAATTAGGACCAAATAACTTCCTTTCTCCTACTTCAAACCATCCAATGGTTGACCTGCACTTCCGTTTGTACAATGCTTCAAGCGGAGCCATTCCAATACTAGCTTGGTAGATGTTATTATATGCGAATTCCATTAAAGATAATTGTTGATCCCATGTGGTTCCCAAATCCAACACAATTGACTTTAGCATATCTTCGAGCGTTTGTATCACACGTTCCGACTGACCATCCATTTGAGGATGATATGCAATACTGAAGCCTAAACGAGTGCCTAACGCTCCATGTAAACTTCTCCAAAACTTGTTAGTAAACTGTGGCCTTCAATCAGACATTATGGTCACGAGAACTCCATGCAATCGTACAATACAATCAACATAAATCTTAACATACTTAGCTGAATCATAGCTAGTTTTTACTGAAAGGAAGTGAGCCAACTTGGTCAATCGATCTACTATCACCCATATGGAATCAAATCTTCCCTTGACACGGGGCAATCTTGTCACAAAATCCATAGCGACATGCTCTCATTTTCATTCAGGAATCGACAAAGGTTGTAGAAAACTTGTGGGTTTTCTGTGTTCAACTTTAACTTGTTGACAAGTGAGAAACTTGGCTACATATTTCGCTACATCCTTCTTCATCCCTAGCCACCAATAGACCATCTTTAAATCGTGATACATTTTAGTGGTTCTTGGGTGTACGGTATATGCGGTAATGTAAGCCTCTTTCAAAATGTCTTCTCTCAAGTTATCTCGTTCTTATGAATTATATCAATTTTCAATCTTTATAGAAAACTCAACAATGTCATATTACGTTTAATTATAAGTGCCACATTTCTTGAATTAAATTAATATTATTCTTCCTCTTATAAAGAGAAATTAAATATATCATTAATCTTAGTCACACCTACATCAAATCATTCTTAAAACATCAATTATGCATGTTTACATAGCCATTTACAATTCCTCTACCTTGATATTTTATCAAACCTTCTAATATTTGAACATTTATCCAACCCTTGACTACGGGTCAAACTTGTCAACCAACTTTTATTTTGGTTTACACACTTTCATACCATTTCCATTTGAGCATTTCAGAATACGTAAGGATCAAGACATGCTCTATTTATTTCAGATATATTGAACATCATGAGCTTTATACTAATCAAGGTAGATTTTTAAGCTTTTCTTACATGATTTTAAATGCACACTTCATGCAGAAGCTATCAACTCTTATCCAAATCTTCACATACATTTCCAAAATGTTCAACCCCAAATAGCCTTAGGCATACAAGCTCAATAGGCCATTTGTAAAATTGAAATAACTAACAATCAAGTTTAAGATCGTCTCCTCTTACAATTAACCAGATCACGCTCACCATCTTGTGAGGATTACACAAAGCCTACTCCGATGTTTTATTTTCATATAAAAGTCGATCGTTAATTAATGCCATCCCTGAACATCATGTGTCAAAAATCAATTTTTACCTATCCAAAATTCATATTCTAATATCAATTCACTTGACCATATTATCACACCATCTCTTTAAAAATGGCCTACAAAATATATACCATGAAAATACTGAAATGACACCTAACTGTAAAACAAATGGATAGGAAAATAAGTTAAATGCAATTGAATTCAAAGGATTAGTGCTGATGATCAATTTGGTTGTCGAAGCTATTTAAAAAGAAAGTTTTGGTAATGTGAAAGAGATAAACAATCTAAGGACAGAACAATTTTGTAATGGCTTTTCTCCAAACTCCTCGAAAAGTAGTAAAAATCAATTTTAAGACTATATTTCCTTTTCATAATTCTTTATACTAGCAGATTCAAGAAGAGCTTAAATGTCTCTTACTGTTTGATCCTTAGATCCAAATTGATGGAAATGAATAAAAGGGCATGCTACCCGTGTAAGTGCGATTATGGGATGACAATTAGCCCAAGAAAAATTGCATTTCACATTGCTTGTGTCTATTGTCATCAATGCTTAAATTCAGGTTAGGTGGCCATTATATAATTATAGAGAAGACCTATGATCATAAGTGATGGTGCTTCATTGATCAGAGATAGGGAGATCAAGCAAATTGTGCTGATTGCATATTTAAGAGCCATTGCCATTATAATAGGGTAAGCCTCTTAACCCTTTCTATTAATTTTTTGATCAAATGATAGATTAGAATTTTTAAGCAAAATATTTATTTGAAAATACAAGAGAGAATTTAAAAATACTTTTAAAGGTTATTCTTATAACAAATATTATTTAAATTAGAGGCTTTAATTTCTTTTGGAGATTATGGGCTATAAGGATAGTTAATTTGGTTAACTGTTTCAATTAGATGTTTGTTGAGAGCTTTTATGGTTATACAAATTACTGTATTTAAGCTCGGATTCAAATCAACTTTTATATACCTGCAATGACCAGGCTTATTTAATAAACCAACATTTTAAGATTAACTAACCTGGTTACCAAGCTTAAAAGTATAAATAGTCACTGTAATTTGTCTTCAATAAACCTTGGTTATCGTTTTATGTTTGTTCATTGCTTCCATAGTTTTATGTTTAGATTTAAAATGCATAGCTCGCGATACTCAATCCATCTTTCAAAAGAAAATTGAAGAAAAGCACATCTGCAACTTCCTTCAACCTTAAATAAAATTCTTCCAAGTTTACTATCTTTCATGGTGACTTTTCAGGCTATCTAATGGACTCTCAACAGACTAGCAACCTAATTTCTTTAGTAGCCCTTGTGGTATTAAAAAGAGCAAGAAGTTGTTTCCCTTAATTCACATCTTTTCAACAGGATTTAATCATTCATTTTTTTTATTTTTTTTATATTTCCAAGTTCAAAGTAAAACTGAGAAACAGTGAACTTGTATCAGTATGAAAGTCTTGAGAATAATGTTGGTTTAGTGACTAGTTTAAGGACATTTCCAAATCTTCTTCAAGATTTATTTTTTCACAGCTAGTACGATTAAGGATGTTATTAACCAGAGATAGAAAAAGTAACCTGTTGTAAGGAGGGAATAACATTCTAAGGGGCAGATAGCTATGTTTATCAAAAATTAATGGACTATATGAGATTAGAAGATCCACAGAAATACCATTTAATGAGGTAGAATAGATGAGTTTAAACATGACCCAGCTAAGGTGAGAAAGGTGTAAGACAATGAAAGTAAGTTGTCCACCAAGCGAAAATCAAAGAAACTGAACTACTTCACCATTGTTCCAAATATAAAGTAGCACAATAGCAAGCTATTAAGACTTGATAGAATGCTTTTGCGAGAAACATCTCCAAGAGTCAATGATAGGGGAAAGGTTTTTTTTTTTTTTTGGAAAGATATTTAGAATGCAAAATGCAAAGGAAAGATTGAAAGATAAGTTTTGCTATTTATCTTTTATACTTCCATTGTATACATCTTTATTCATTTCGATATTAGTTACTTACTTAAAATTTAGATTCATGGGAGTCATATGCACCTCTTGCATTTTTTTTTTGAATTTTAAATTCTACGTTACGAGATTCTCATTAACCAGCATAGTTCCATCAAACCTTAAGATCTCATTGTCGCTTAATTGAATTCAAAACCAACTCCAATTAAAACTGCTATACACCTATTTAGCATATATTCGCATTTAAAATATTTCAAAAGTTCAACACAATTCATATATGGGTAGGGCAACTTACTTAACACGGTGCACTTACTTTCGTGCACATGAGTATTGGTTTATACCTCTCTCAATACTCATAGCTATAAATCTCGAGTGAATCACAACTATCACTTTTCGTTTCGGTCAAAGTATGCCCCTTGTTACTATTAACACACTTCTCATTTATAGTATCCTCAAATACAATCCATAGTCATCTAATTTTCTTCCCATTGACAATCATGGGCTCATATTATACTCCACTTTCCTCTATCCTTAGTCGAAGGGTTACATCATTATAGTAACCATTTATTAGTAGCTTTTGCTTTAAAATCTTTCCAACAATGACTCGTGTCTTGGGTGGTATCTTAAACTTGGACATTAGCAATCAATTATTGTTATTTAATTTTCTTTTATAATTACATAAGGTGGTTTTCTAAGATAAAAAGTCTATGCAGCCTCTTGTCTATAATCGGTACTGCAGTCACTGACTATAAACAAGACTTTATGTCGACTCCACTACTCCACTGTTTGATACAAGAATTTCTAGAACTCACTAAACCTAGAGCTCTGATACCAACATTGTAACGACCCATCCTCGGTCTCTACCGGTATCCAAGACTTTCGAGAAATCCCGCTAAGTCTCGAACAAGCCTTTATAAATTTTTCGAGACCTTTATCAAATATGCTAACACGTATGTAAATGGTTATGAATAACAATAATACCCTATTGGTATTCCATTTTCAGTAATAGCAATTATATTTAAAATACAAAGTTTTCAACAATGCATAATTAGAAATTGACAATGCTGATAACATTTAAAAATTCTATGTGACTGAACTCTAGACATCGGAGCGACTTGAAGCAGGCTAAGAGATGCATTTACCTATCCACAGGAAACTGAGCACATCGATGATTACGTGCTTGGCCGATCCCTGTCTGCAAAAGGGAAAATAAAAGAGGTGTGAGTCTCACGGACTCAGTGATCATCAGCTCAGCAAGTAAGGTGTAGATGGGAAACAAGCAATTAGCTGATCATTTGAATAGTAAATCACAAGATTATTGAAATTCAATTTAATTGAAAGGGAGGTTTGTGCTTTATAAAAATGATACGGTAAAATCATCATGCACCATTTAATTTTTGACAAAACAATGTCGAAATCAAGTTTAATAATTCAGGGTGAAATCACCAAAAATCCAACTTATCGTCAAAATACAAATGATAAGATAAAAGCATGCATGCTCCCAAAACATGTAACTTGTAAACAAATCAAATTATAAACCTTGTAAATCACTTCATGATCAATAAATAAGCATTGAAACCTTGTTTAAATAAAGGGAGCTGCAAAGAAAATCTTAAGTCTTCACCATGCATAAAAGTACCCATCAAAAGATTCATAATGCTCTCGAGTAGGAAAACATAACATCAACACGTGGACCCGTTTCCACGTAATAACATCCAGGAGCATCGCTTCCACCGGATTCCCATGTAATGCCATGGCAATCTCAATGCTGTTGGCCGACATCGGAGATATCAAGCGGTCTCAACCGTGTAAATCATTTGTGGCCTTGCCACGTATATCATAGACCATGGCCCCAGCCATGTCTAACAGCCCGTCGACGACCCAAAAATGTCTCTAGCTAGAGCTCACTCGTGTACGAGGGTCACACTTAATCGATGTGACATTCGGCCTACTCTCGATGCAATCAAATTGTCAAAAGTGTTTTTCAAAATCATAATAAGCTTCTCGAGACTATTTTATTAAATTCTTTAAAATCAAAATTCTTATAAACCAATAAATTTGTCTTCCATATTGTTTGTCCTGGTGTAAGCACTTATATAAAAATCAGACTTAAACCGGATCTCAGAAACTTTCATAAAATAAATTAGTTAACAAATGCATTTACTATGCATATCACACAAAAATTATAAGGCACAAGATTTTGATGCTAAATGGTGCGAAGGGCTTGTTTTTCGATTTTCAAAATGCATTACGTATAATATACATACATATATAGTCAAGACAATTTTAAAAATAATTTTACATTCACATTTCCTAAAATTTCTACCAGCACATGCTATTCACAATTTTTGCATCGAAATTAAAATATTCATACATAGATACTATTATGAAAATTTTAAAGTCGATACCCCCTACTCACCTCGAAATAGCGAGATTTTACATCGTTATTTTCGTACGCGTATATACTTATTTTTATTTCTCGGTCACCTATTTCGCTCGGCTCGCCTCCTTGACAAACGTTCCTAGCAATCATTTAAATCTAATATACTTAATCATATGCTTGTATGGGTATTAATTTAACTAAAATTTCCTAAATAACTTGTATTTTTTTTAATCTAAAATATGCATAATATTAATTATCCATAAATCTTAAAATATAATTCCAACTTACCATTTGGACATTCTCCATTTCTTTATTTCCTTTAAGCCTTCTCCATGGGCTTTTCCTCTTTTTCTTCCTATTGGGCTAAGCACATTTATTTTTCTTATTAGGCCTTGCCCAATTTATTTCTCTTTTGGGCCTTGCCCAATTTTATTTCTCCATTGGCCCACTTTTTTTTCCTATTCTTTAATTTTCATTTTCTATTTTCTTTCTTTTTCCTTTTTTTTCTTTTCTTTTTCTTTTTCTCTTTTCCACATTCTTTCTTCCTTTCTTCCTCCCAACTTGTGGCTTCTCTCCATCGTGACCTTCCTTCTCCGTCGGTGGTGGCAACCCTTCCTCTTTCACCACTAGTCACCCTTTCCTTCTCTCTTTCTCACCGTTTGACAGCAAAAATCAGCCCCTTTTGGTCTTCAAAATCAACAAGTGTAATACCCATATAAACCTCAAGCATTTCAGCTTTAAACTTAAAAAATTCCACCAACAAAACCTCAATATTTCAGCAAACACACTGCCCATTCCCACCCCAAAATCAACAGATTTCCAACCCCCAAAACCTACAGCAAAACCCATAAATTTCTTACAACAAAATCCACAATGTTCCTGCAACAAAAGCCACAAATTTCCAGTAACTAACCTAAAAAAATTTCAATAGCAAAATCAGCTCCTATCTTCCCTTAAAAGAGCAAAAAAATCGACATTCTTTTTCTTTCCAAATAGCCAAATTTTTAGCTTCATTTTCTTCTTCTTTTTCTTCCTCTCCCACGGTTGTTTCTCTTCTTCTTCTTTCTTTTATTTTTTTTGTTTGTCCCGTCCTATCAC
This sequence comes from Theobroma grandiflorum, assembly GCA_036013995.1. Lineage (NCBI taxonomy): Eukaryota > Viridiplantae > Streptophyta > Magnoliopsida > Malvales > Malvaceae > Theobroma > Theobroma grandiflorum. Next base: position 24,783,475 of record CP142133.1, on the reverse strand, counting down.
CCTTTTCTTCTATTTTTTTCATTTTTTTTTCAGCCGACCCCTTTGACATTTCTTCTTACTTTCTTATTTCTTTTCATGGCTTCATAAGGCCGGCCTCTACAACTTTTTCTTTCTTTTACTTTTGTCATCTTCCAAATCTCATTTGGCCTCCTTTCTTTTTTTATTTGACCACATGGGCGGCTGCCCATGTGCTCCTTTATAATTTAATTAATAAATATATTTTTAAAGGATGTTACAGAGAAAGTCCTCACTGTTAGTGGTTTTCAGCATGTTTTGGCGAATTAAAACAACAGAAAACTTTCGATTGTTTTCTGTTGTCCGATCTAATTTCTGTTGTTCTTCTGTATTCTAAAGTTCAATATGCCTGCACTTGGCGTGTCACCATCATGTCTGCCTCCACTTGGTGTGTCAAAAAAAGAAATTCAATAGACTGGGCTTGTCACCAGCATGTCTATGTGCACTGGGCGTGTCACCAGCACGTCTATGTGCACTAGGCATGTCACCAGCGTGTCTATGTGCACTTGGCGTGTCACCAGCATGTCTATGTGCACTTGGCATGTCACCAACATGTCTATGTGCACTAGGCGTGTCACAAACATGTCTGCATAGACTCGATGTGTCACCAACATGTCTGCATGCACTTGGCGTGTCACCACCACGAAAAAGATGCCGTGTCACTACTTCCCTCAATGACGTGTCACCGACTCTACAGCCTGACTTCTCACATTTTTACGTTTTCACAAACTCTAAGCCTAAGTGGACAATTGATATAGTTTTGCAACGTCGTTTGTAAAATGAGTAAAATTTCTTTATGTATATTGAAGCGATTTGCTTTAAGCAAGAATGTAATGAATGTATTAGCTTTACAATTGTCGAAATGTAGAGTAACATTGTTGATTTTTTATTTATATATGTTGTCCAAAGATTAGACAATTTACATTCCATACTATATGACCGTGCATGGTGTGGTTAAAGTCAATTATTGACTACTTTTATGCCTAGGCAATGCTATTATTATACACTGGTTTATAGCAAATATCATTATTCAATGCAAATGTCAATGGCCAAGATCGAAACAGTTCAAATCAAACCCTAACAAAACAATAAATAAATTACAATTAGTTAGGTCCCGATAGTATGTCTTCATCCACAACACACACTACCTTTTCAGACATTGTCCTTCGGATTGGCTTTCAATACACTTTCGGTCAGTGCACTCGTTGGGGCGTTGATTGACTTGGAGATGGTGCCAGATTTGTTGATGGATTTGCAAATAGAGATGGGCAATTCTGTCTATTGTGCTCATACATCTTGCATTGCGAACATCTTCGTGCTCAACTGTCTTCACCAGCGGATGGAATCTTTCTCTTCTTAGGTCTTCCTGCTTGGCCTCGCCAAAGTGGTGGCAAAACGACAATTTGTTTTACATGCGGGGGGATGTCCCATTCACTAAGATGCCTTACTAGGTGAATGGACCCCGCATAACCCTCCACTTAAATGGTTGTCTTGTAGTAGTCGGCGTAGAAATCAGAGGCTTAACGTTTGCATTTACTGAAAAATACAATGAACCTAATATTCAAGTAGAATATAAATGCTATGTCAAATTAAGGATCAAATAAGAAATAAAGAAAATATAATCTGACCTTATTGCTGCAATGGCATGGCTGCATGGCAGCAAATTTGTTTGGAACTCACAGCATGAACATGTCTTCGTGGACAAGTTAACAAGTCTGTCCATCTTTCCGTCTTTAACTTCAAACTCCACTCGATTGATAGGCTTCACTACAAAGCAATGTGCATCATTGAAGCGTTTGCTCAATTGCCTAGCAACCCAAGGGTTGAGGGGTGTGGTCACCTTGACAGCCTCCTCGTACCGATCATGGAACCAATGCTAGAACATGTCTCGTATGAAGTCGATCAAAACAGTGATTGGCATTTGTTTGGCATGTTTTAAGTAGGAGTTAACACATTCGGCAATGTTCGAGGTCATCATTTGGTATCACCTTGCCGGTGAACATGCATGTGCCCATCTCTTAGGGCCTATTCTCAAAAGATCAGCATAGGCTCCCGCATGAATCTGCTTGAGCTGGTTCATATGTCTGTTGAATTCGAAAACCTTATAGCAATCTCGAGCAAGGGTTAAAATCATGGAAACGTCATCACGCTTGAACTTGTTTTTAAAGTTTTTCTTTAAATGGTAATAGCATAAATCGTGGTGCGCTTCTAGGTATGCATTTTGGATTGCTTTCTTAATGCCGAGATGCTGATCAGAAATGAACATAGTGTTTTTAGGACAACCAACCGCATCACATAGCTTGATGAGAAACCACGTCCACAAGTCTTCGTCCTCAACATGGCCAATGCCGAACCCAACTGGATATACACACTCGTTCGCGTCTTTGCATATAGCAATAAACAGAATACCCTTGAACCTGCCTTTCAGATGTGTTGCATCAATTGCAACCGTAGAACGCATTACATTCCTAAACTCTCGAATACAAGCCTCGTATGACCAGAAACAATATTTGAATCTTTCAGCCTCGTCAGTAGCCACTGTTGTGACTGTGCCAGGATTTTCTTGTTCCAACATATAAAAATATAAGGGTAGTAGTTGAAATGACTCCTCCGGGGGATCGAAAATAAGCGTCTTTGCATACTTCTTTGCTTGCCAAGCCTTACCATACAAGCATTCCAATCCCCACTGAACCCTCATCTCACCAATCATGTCCTTAGGTCTCAATGCTACTCTATTAGCCCGAAGCTTGGGTGCCATAAGTACACCAATTATCTTGGCACTCGCAAATGGAAATCACCCTTGCAAACCATCAACAGTACATGTGTGTACTTTGTGGAACGTCCAAACTTCCCAATACCCTCATCCGTTAGGTAACTTTGTTGAACGGACACTGAACTTGCATGCCTTGTCTTTGTAACCAACCTCGTAACGACTTTTGCATGACCTTTTCGCTCTTATCCCAAACTGCTCTTTTAGAGCCAACATGTTTAGAGCTCGTTTCAACTCCGCCTTCGAGGAAAACATTCTTCCTTTGTATAAGCGATCATTGGGACATGTCGACTCCTCAGTGCTAATTGTTTGGAAAGAGAACCTTTCTGCACCTGTAATTCACCACGTAGAAGATATCCTTGCATTTCTCCTTTCTTGATAACTATCATCGAGCATTGTATCAACGGAACGAATCCCGTCCCCACCGGCGATGAGGTTATTGTATATGGGATCATCACATTGAACATTTCCTATATCAAAACCTTCAATAGGTTCCGTTTCGCCTTCAACATTATTGCAAATTGGAATGTCACTGTCATAAAGACAGTCATTGTCTGAACTGTCATGATCCCATTCGTCAAGCCCATCACTCGAACTGTCATCAAATCTATCTTCACTGCCAGCAAACAAATCCTCATTTCCCTCATAACATGTAGCATTATCCTCCAGCGTCGCAGTGTTAACATCCAACGTCACAGTGTTGTACTCACGTGTCGTATTCTCATTTGAAATTGGAATTACACACTTTACTATTTCACCCGATCGTTGCATTCCTTTAACAGAAAACCCTAATTGGTTTGATGCACATCCTGATCGGAATTGTGCACCCAACTCTTCAATCAATGTCCTCTAGCTATCGGGCTGTACAAACTCCTGAGGATACATCAACTGCGGGTTACGGACCGAATGCTCTAGCATATGTGAAGCATTGTAAATCTCATTATGATTGAGCTGATTACCATGTTTTTCAACTTCTTCATGTGACATAAAATTTGTTCCAAGTCTCTTAATGCTGACATACACAGCCGGAACATTCCTCTATTTTAGCAGAATTAATACAACATCCTCATCATCTTTGATAATTTGTCATGATAGCTCCCCAAGTGTACTGATCAATGCATGCAACTCAATATCATCAATTTCTGAGTTTACCCCAACAACATCTTCAACCAGCTTTTATCAAGCCTGCAAACGACAAATCACTCCTAACCCCCCGCATTCATGACTCACCACCCTTGTACATGCCATCCACCCACTGACCACTGTGTCTTATCACAAGTCGCAGAATTGAAACCCTAATAAAATTTTGAAAACAAAAATAATCATTTAATTTACTTAATTATTTAATTATTTACTTAATTACATGGTGGTGACAGGCCAAGTGCATGCATGCATGCTGGTGACACGCCAAGTGCACATAGACATGCTGGCGACACGACAAGTGCATGCAGATATGCTGGTTACAAGCAAAGTGCAGGCAGTCTTATGTGGTCACACACTGAATAGATACATGGCATGTAACAACTTTGTGCAATGTTTCTAATCCGTCTTTTAATTTACAAAAAAAGTTTCACAAATTTATGTGTTGCAACAATAAACCCAAAAACATATCTTGATGTCACCTCCGCAATAGGGTTTATTTTTTTTATGACAATATGGCCAAATGGAGAGAGATAGACCACGACACGAAGACAATGGTGCTCAACAGAGAGTTAACAGAGCTCACACAGTTCAGAGAGTTGAGAGAGCTGATGACGATGGTGCTGAACACAAAGTTGATACACTTCAGAGAGCCTGAGAGAGAAAGATGAGCGAGCACAAACAATTGAGCATTAAGTTTTAATTTTTGGAAAATGATGAGAGGCAAATATTGGCAGCTTAATTTGCCACAGTGTTTTTTAAGGGCATTTTCGTCTACTCATGCTTATTTTTGGATAGAAACAGATAACTTTATTTGGGTGGTTACTTTTGAAATCACCTTATAAGGAAGGTTATTTCTCATAATTTCCTAAAAAAAAAAACCATATTCTACAAGCAATCTTATGCTTATAATTTCTCTCTTAATTTCCAAGTGAACTTGTAAAATATTAAGACTAATTCACAATGACAAATTTACTAGCAGCATCATTGGATGACAACAGAAAAGAAGATTGATGGGAAAGAAGTTGTTGCCAAGCTGAAGAAATTCAAAATTAAATTCTTAAACTATGTTGAGCCGGTTGAATTGATGAATAGACCGCCACACAAATTTTGCTTATTTTTTTACAAAACCAAAGCTATTTGTCCTTTGACAACTATATCAATAAACTCAAAATTTCCTTATTTTTCCAAAAAATAAACTTTCAGGACAACCTATTAATTATATTTTTCTCGTTTTCAAGTGATCACTTGCTTGTGCAAATTTCATTTGTATTAACAAATTGATAATAACAAGAAACTAGAGATTAAAGAAACGAAAATTTGCAATTATATGAAAGACTGGCTTGCATGACCCTTGCTTTCTTCTGAAGTTGGATGTTTGGCAGGCAATGACTCATTAACAGAGCCATCAATTAGGAAATGGAGAAATATTTGGTTTCACACCTTATCTATGGCAGGATTACCCTACCATAGTAAACCAAAAATATTTTAAGAAAGGACAAACAATGTGTCGTAACGTGCAGGCCCAAGAACCCGAGTGCTAGACGTGGGTGAAAATAAAAGGATTAGGAGTCGTCACCAATCGTCTTTTATAAGTGCAATTGGTCACCTATTAACTCGGTTCTAATCGATGAAGTCTTAAATAAATTTCAGGTCCATCGAAAGAACGAAGACTAGTCTACATTTTTTTTTATTTTATAGATGGGTTCGGGAGTGCGGTTACACACGGAGAAGGATTAACACCTTCGTGGAACTCGTTCCACGAACGGTACCATTTAATCTTAAGTTATTCTATTACGGCCTGATTTTGAATTTATTGTTATATTTCCTTAATCTTAGCTTATTAACTAAGTTTTATTGAGTCGGTTGATTGAGTCTTTTATTTGGTTTTACATATGCGCATTATGCAAACATAAAATGATGTCATGATTTATTTATTTTAAATGATGGGGTCGGTAATCTCTTATTGGAAAATCACTCAAAGACTATTTCAACGCTTTGGTGAAGTCTTGACATTTTCCTCACCTAGAGATATACCCGAAAGAACTCATCTCTATAAACTCCTCGAAGAAATTCCATCATCAGAATTCCCGCCTCATTTACACGATAAATGTGGCATGCTATAACAAGATAAAAATGATTATATCTATATACACGCGTTTATTGACTTAGGTGGTTCGTAATTCATCCAATTATATGGTTAATAGTTTAAGATAATTTATCACATTATTTTTATTCATTATCATTTGTTACTTTTTTGAATTATGTATTTATTTATTTATTACTTATTTATTATTTTATTAATATATGTTTTTTTGTTTTATATTTAAATTCATATCCCTTAATTAACGTTATTAATTAACATTTTACTTAATTTATCAAATAAACAATTAATTGATTCTAATCTTTTAATGATTAAATTAACTTTATTTTGTAATATTTATTTAACTAATTGACTAATTATATTAATTTAAGTTCAAATGCAACATTATGTAAATTTATTATTATTTTTTTATGTATATTTTTAATAATGACTATTTGAGTAATGAATATTGGAGTATAGAATTCGGATTGATCCCGACACTTCGGTGAAAATCCGTCTCGAACTCCTCACTTAGAAAATTAACTTGAAAGAGGTAACTCTGTACTCCTTTTTAAGTTGAATTCCATCATCGGATACTCAAAATAATCATTCATTCATTTTTTTATTATAATTATTATTTTATATATATTTTATTTTTATTTTTGTTTTTTACCAAACTTAAAATCTTTATTAGCTATAAACATTGACCCAAAATATAAATTTTAATGTTATTATTATCTCCACTTCCATACATATATTATTATTATGTATTCTTTTTAAAAAATAAACTAAGCTTTCCTACATAAAAATACATTTTTTATTAGTTTTATTTATCTAGGTTTATATTCTTCATATTTATTATTGTTTATTATCCTATATTTTTTCTTTTATGTTTATTATTAAAATGGGTGCTTATATTTTATGTGTTTATGATTTTTCCTAACAAAATTTAAATTAAATTAAAATAAAAAAAACACATTGTAATTAAAATAGGTTAAACCCAAAAATTATTTGAACAAAACCCAATGAAAAAGGGTTATACCTGTTTGGGCTTGGACTAGCCTAGCTCAATGGCCCACAAGAGGCCCAAAACTGCAACACTCGATCCGATCCGATAGGCCCACGGTCTAGTTTACCAAACACACCGTTTTTTGCCTATGATGCCCCTTCAAAACGATGTCGTTTTGGCCCTAGACGTTTTAGCTTCCTCCACTCCTTTAAACGACACCGTTTATCCCTTTTCTACCCAGTATAAAAGCCTTTTTTTTTAACACTTTACTCTTCACTTTCTCTCTCTTACCCGAATTCTCCCCCTTCTCTCTAAAATTTTTTCTTTTTCTTCGATCGGCTTCCTTCTCACCGACCGGATCTAGGCTTCCGATCTCCACTCCCCACCGGTAGTCGAGCTTTCTCCCTTGCCCTCTCTCTTTCTCTCACCTTTTTTCTCTTCCTCTCTCTTTTTGTCGATCTCCCTCACCGATTGGCCTCCTCTCTCACCATTGACCTCTAGCCCAACAACCCTTTCTCTTTTTTTTTTTTTTGATTTTTTTTATTGTGGTTTCTAGCTACTAGATTTTAGGGCATTCTTGGTTGTTGTTTTTGTGGTTTTTTGGTTGCAAGGATCCGATCTTTGAAAATGTTTTTTTTTTTGTTTTGAAAGGTCTTTTTGTTTGGTTTGAATTTTAAAAATTTTTTGTTGCTTTTGGTTGCTTGCTTTTCTTCTGTTTTCGTTGCCTTCTCCATTTGCCCGAATGTCTCCTTTTTTAGTAGCTAGATTGTCCAAAATTTTGGACAATCCATAGGCAAAATCATGCTCTTCTGAGCATAATTTCAACTAGGCTCTAGCACAACTGGGGGACCGGTTGCCGGATTTGGTTAATCCCTCAAAATCCGATGACTTTGCAGGGATTTGATTTTTTTTTTTTGTTTTATGATTTTTAATTTATTATTATTTTTTTGAAATGGTGTCTACACAATGATATATAGGTGTATATCTTTGAATTATAAAATTTTGGGTGTAATCCAGCCCCCACCATTTTTCTTGATGTTTACGGCCTTTTACATTAGGATTGTTGGTCCTAACTTTGTTATTAGTAATTAAGAGACCAATAAATTAGGGTCCCATAACTTAAGGTGCATTTAAGTATTGGGATTGTAAATAATAATAATAATAAATTTTTATTTATTTTTATGATTGAAAATAAATTTATTACAAACTAGTTTTTAATCAAAAGTTAAGTCGTCGACCCAATTGAAAGTCCAAATGAGGCTATTCAACCAAGCCGAAGATCTTTTGCTCTCTGCCCATTTCATACGTAAAAGCCTTTTAAATAATGGATGAATTTTTCAAAGCTTAATTGCCAACCAGCCTTTGCAAATTTCCCAAGGTCGCATACTTCAGTAAATTTGTATTTAAATATTTGATTCATTGATTGATGCATGATCTCTCTACTTTAAAAGTAAAATTCGAATCTTCTTTCTCTCAATTTCAAAAAAAAAATGCGGCAAACTTAATCTCTATTGCTAACTAAGAGAATAATAATCAAGGACAAAATGGAACGCAAAGATTTAAAATCCACAAAAAATCTGATAAAGAAAGTCTTGAAACAAATATAAACAGCTTCCATTTTTCCGCCATTGACAGTTTATTTCTTCACTTCATTCATTGCCCCTCTACATTGATTTGATAAGCGATTGCTAAATGAAAAGATAATTTTGTTAGACCTGGACAGCTTAGAGCTTGCTTTTCTTGGCAACATACGTCATACGCAACTGTGAACACTAGAACAAAACATTCAGGACAAGTTTATTATATTTTTTGGCTAATAGAGAAGTGTGTACTATGGACCAATTTTTGTGATATAGCCAAGTCTATCACACATGGCAGAAGGAAACTAAAAATAGATTCAAGTGATCCGATGAAAATTGAAAATACGTATTTTGGACTGTGAACTGAATAAAAAGTTACTTTACATGTCGAAATCCGAGACAGTCTATCAGGCACAGTCAATTTTATCAAAAGGTCCTAATCATGATAAAGAATGAATAATCAACATTATGTACACCAAACCAAATTGTTCTGTTTTTTATTTGTTTTCTTAATTTGCCTCACCCAGACATTCTTAGAGATGGACCCAGAAATTTGTTCTGAATGGTGTCAACAAGATAATAACAAACAATTTTGACAAATTTCTATTCAGTGTTCAAAATTAAATATAAGCATCCACAAATTATATAAAGTTAAATATAAAAATCAAATAATTAAATAATATATCTATAAAATAAATAAATAAAAAGACTCATAATTTTAAGATATTATTTTATATGCAATATTACTTTCTATGAGCTAGATTCTGTTTAGGTCTCAAACTATCAAATTAATCAAAAACTATTTAAACATAAAGTATTTAAAAACTTAATTTGTGTTGAAAATTACTAAATAGGTTGTTTTAAGAGAGTGAAAAACGCAACCAAAGACCGAGGAAAAGAAACCTCACTACAAGTCTCAAAAGTAGGGTTTAAATTTTTGATAGGGACAGGAAGAGTAATTTAGATTTTGACTCTTTTAATAAAATCTTAAATTATAGAGAAATTTCTTTTTATCTTTTAATATTTAAATATCAGTGTATAAATTACTTTTTGATAAATTTACTTAGAATCTTTGACCCTACTCTTTACAAAGTCATAAAAAAAATTAATGAGTTTTTTAGTATCACTAACTATATAAAACTCTAAATAAGTAATATACTTGTATGGATTTTTAGCAATAGATGACACCACTCCTACAAGGTTGGGTCTGCCCATGTTCATCCTCCCTCTCATCATTGTGATGTTGTTGCATAACATTTTTGTTGCTATTGTCATGACCCGGTATTCTCTTTGAGCTCGTAACAACTGTCGCGATATCCCGATAGACATACCTTACCTGAAATGTCAATCGAAACCTCGAAAAACTCTGATATCAGTTTTGCGCCTCCCATGTGAGCAACAGTTACTAAATATCATGTTTTAAAGGAATATAGACTATTTTCAAATCAAATACAATCAAAAAGTAATTCATACTACATAGGGGTATTTTGGTTATTTTACTTAAAAATTTTGAAACCTACTAAAAATATAGGATATAAATGAAAAATATACATTTCATGTCTAAAAAATAAAGTTAGGTATCTGAATCATCCATTTAAAGTGAAATTATAGTTAATTGAACTAAATAAAAATATTGATTAAAAATATTCTATTTTCATATAAAACAATATTTATAGAATCCTACGTAAACAGTTAGTGTAACGTAGTAACAAAATAAATTCATATATATAATAGCACACTAAGCCAGGGTATACAAAATATTCTACAATGACATGTGATCCCCAAAATAACCAAAATAAACAAGGCTATAGGCCTACGATTTCTAAGGGTGAGAATACAACAGCAAACCCTCGATAAAATCGACTGTCTACAGACTGCCCTGAGCTTGAAATGAGTGAAATAAGGGTGGTGAGTTTTTATAAACCCAATGAGTATGCAAAGATTATTTATAACATCTAAAGCCGAATAAATGGAGACAATTAAAACATTTCATCATAATATAATTCATAACACTAAAACTTATTTCAATCCATATAAAACAATTACAATCCATTAAAATAATCAACAAGGCTTATGACTCTCTTAAAAACTTGGTTTATGCCAAAACTCGTACTCGGTGACACTTTGGCCCAGGCATCCAACCGAGTTCGCCAAGGCTGTTTAAACGACATATACACATAAAACATGTTTTTATGTTTAAAAACATAGTCGTTCCTTGGTGTTCGTTGAGTTTCATCATCACGTGGTGGTTCGGCGTGAAGTGAACTCTAAATTACCTTAGGAGATACCCTCGGCATCTCTCATACTAAGATAAAATATAACGGAGTTTACAGTGCCTCTCTAATAGTCCGGTCCACGAAAACCTGCCTATTGCAGCAAGCTAATCAAATAACCCACCAAATCAATAAAAATTTCGATAGCATGGCATGACTAATATGATATTACCCAGCCTGTCAAGGTAAAACAAAGCAGTTCATATATTCCACACAAACATAAATCTAGCCATCCATGCCATCACATTGTCATAAGCCATCAATTCAAACCATATATCAATTTCAAATCCCGTTATACCGAAACATTCAGTACAAAGTAAGGTTGGCATAACGAACAATAGTCAAAACATATATATATATATAATACAAGTATATAGTCTTCACTTACTCAATTTCCAAAACCAGCATTCAATTTCAAAACAATTTATGAATCTTATTTCATTTAACCAACACTTCAATTGTAAAACATAATAATTCATAGTTTAAGTTCATTATTCTTTAAAATCATAAAAACGAGTATAAACTACTTTAGATAATTAAGATGATTCTCTATTTACTCACAATAATAGGAGTACTCCTACTCTTGGTCCTTAGGTACAATATCTTTACCCTTATCAGAGGGCTCACCACCTATACATAATACATAACAAGTAATTCAATACATTTGTGCAAACTGTTATAAAACTATTTCAGGCTCTATATGAATGCATGAAATTGAATGAGAAATGTTCGAATAATCACTTAAAGGTGGTGTTCTACGTAGGTTCAATTGTTATCGGATTGAAATGGTATTTGGCCTAACTTGAACTATACACTGTTGAATTAACCAAAACATCCGATTCAACTCCAAATATATTCATTGCACTTCCGATACTCCAAATACACCCAAAGTACCTCAATGAACTTGATTGTAACTTAAATGATCATATCTGAAATTCATTCTGATTCCGAACTAACGTGCTAATTAGTGTCAACATAGTCCAATAAGTCCATCTATATATCATTAGAAATCAAATCCAAGTCCATTTACTATGATTTTCTCATTATCGTTCAAGTCATTTACTAAAGGAATTATACTTTTCGATAATCGTTGTCGATATCCGACACCATAAATCATCTAATGCGAGCTAAATAATATGAAATATAACAAAATTCATCATCAACATATCCCCTATTGAATTCGGCCAAGGAGGGTTTGTTGAAGGACATATGGTTTTCATGCTTGTTTTTCATACCGAATATCACAAAACAACTAAAAACACCTAGATAACATGAAATCTAACAAAACCCACCATCAAAACTTCCCCCCTTAGGTTCGGCCAGCATGAATTCCTTCACAAAAATTTAGGTTTCAACCATAGAAAATGAAAAAGAAAGCATGCGAAAGGTAGATCTTAAGCTAAATCACGAAATCTTACCTCAAATCGCGTCGTTTTTTGAAAATCCGATGAATTTCTCTTGAATTCTCTTCCTTAAGGGTTTTTTTATTCTTTCTCCCTTTTTCTTTAGCTTGCACGGCATGAAAGAGTGAAATGGGGAAAGGTTTATGCGGTTTATAAAGACAATTATAAAAGAATTAAAGCTTGACACGTGTCGACGTGTGATTGATCCATGGTTAAAACTTAACTATTAAGCATTTTCTTACCACCATATATAATTCCTTAATTATCCAAGGTATAAAATGATAATAGGTGAAATTCATGGACTTGACAAGTGTCATGGTGGTGTAAAATTTTAAAAATTCCAATTACGTCCTCGTGGACACATGAAATGACCGTTTTACCTTTATGTTCGAAAAAATGGCGGAATTGAAAATTTTCACTTCTCAAATTCAAATTATACTCCAAATAGTCAAACTTGGTCAAAAATTTCTTCCAACATTTCAATTTTGCCTTCAGGTGGCAAAATGACCATTTTACCCATTCTTTATGAAAATTCCCGATTAGACTCCAAATCAATTCTCAAACTCCAAATCACCATATTAAGATATTCTAAGGTTCAATAACTCTCAAATACATCCTAAAATCTCTATTTGGATTAGTCCGAGGCTTTAATCGACTTAATTGTACCACTAGGTACGATATCGACTTTTAACGATTTTCTGAGGCATCCCAGTATGCAGACATGCTATCAACTACATGAATGACATGGCAAGTATATAACAAAGCTGGACTTGACAACTATATTTTCAAAATTATATCTTTTCATATAAAGAGTTGTAAATGAAAAGTTATGGTTTTTTTATATGAAAAGTTGTAACTATTCGAAAGCCACATCAATAGAAAGGTTATTATCATACAGTGTAACATATTATGACTATTAGATTGTAAATGATTTTTCATATGAATAATTATGTCTCTTGGTAAAATAACATGTTGAAAAAATACCTCTAAATCCAAATGTCATGAAAAGTTATATTTTCATAGTTAAAAAGTTTGGATATCAAAAGTTATATTTTCATATTGTAGCTAAAATGTTATCTCTTATGGAATGAATGGCTGTCCTTTCATAAGGTAATTATTGAAATAATACCTTTATCCAATAATTGTATCTTACAATATGCAGAGGTGTTCTAAAACACAGAGGTACCTTAATGAAAGAGTTGTGTCCTTAAAAAAGATACACTTGCAAGTCTATATAAAGAACTTGCTGCCAACCATATTGATATACAAAAAACAAACAAGATAAGCAAAAATCAAGAACAAGAGAAATGTTATGTTCTAAATAAAATTCAAACAATAAACATAAACACTTGAGTTCCCATTATCTTTGGAAAGAGTCCAAATTCCTTAAAATCTATCTGCTATAAAAAATATACTCTAAATCTAAACAATTTTGCAACCCTCGAGTGTGCCTAGCAATTTACTCTCGTAAAGTGCAAGACAAAATTAGATGTTGACTTCATTGTATCTTAATTCCCAAAGGTTATTCGCATAATTTTCCTTTACATACTGAGTGATGAATATGAAATAAGTTTTAAAGATAACACATATTAAAGGCAAGCCTTGAAGTCAATTTTCCTAGTTTCTTTTTAATTCCAACTAAACCCCACACAGAACAATAATTTTAAAACTTATTTTTTGTGTGATTGGAATTCAAAATAACTTCACAAAAAGAGATGACTACCAATATTGTCAAGTTAGACTGCTTTGAAAGATGAAACTTTATTCTCTTACTTAGAAAAAAAAAAACTTTATTCTCTTCCTCTCTACCACCAATCTAGCCTCAAAAACCATCAACATATGAACCTTAAACTCCCTAAATCGGAACAAAAAAAATTTAAAAACCTACCTATTACGATTTTCATATTTTAGTTTTTTCTTTTTTTTTTTTTGGAATTTCTTATGCATCTAGCTTCGATTTTGGTTAGGCTCTTCAGCTAGTAGAACACTAGGGTATTTTTTATTCTTGTTAATATGGGATTTTTAAATTTCTAACATGGGTTTTCTTTTAGAAAATGGGGATTTGTGTTGAAATTTGCCCTTTGTTTTTTTGGTTGCTTTCTAAAGGTTTCGAAATAGGAGTTGCTAGGGTTCTTCAAAAAATAGGATTTTTGGCTCCTGGCCTTTTTTTTTATTATTATTATTTGTAGATTCGCCCCCTTCTCTTATTTTTCAATCCAGCCTCTTCCCTTTTGAACCAAAAATTTTAAGGTTCTTATAGAACCTGATTGTCCAAATTTTTGAATAATCAAAAGGTAAAATCGTGCTCTTCTAAGCATGATTTGAAAGATAAGGGGCCTCCAAGTCAAAGAAAATAAACTGGAGGTGACCCCCAAATCCGGCTGCCCAAGGGAGCATTGAATGCTCTGTGCAGGCTTGACTATGGAGACCAAACATGCTTCCAGCTTTTTTTTTCTTTTGTTATTTATTTATTTTTTTCATTGTTTGGGAAACAGAACGGTGTCTACCAGGTTCAGTGCAAAAATGCTATGCAAGATGAATTGACTACTTTAGTTGAGAACAAGACTTGGGAAATTGTTGTTGTTCCTTCTTATTTTCTAGTACTTGGTTGTAAGTGGGTATACAAACTTAAACTCCTTACTAATAGTAGTATTAATAAGTTCAAGACTAGATTAGTAGCCAAAGGTTACAACCAACGAGAAGGTTTTGATTATCAGGACACCTTTAGCCCTGTTGCTAAGCAAACAACTATAAGGATTTTTCTCATTTTAGCTACTATTCATAATTGGTCTTTATCCCAATTAGATATCAGTAATGCTTTTCTTAATAGTGACCTTGTTAAGTATGTGTATATGAAGTTACCTTAGGGATTGTCATTCAAAAGAAGCGTCCACCAGGGGCTAAGTTTGTTTGTAAACTCTAGAAATCGTTATATGGTCTTAAACAAGCCTCAAGACAATGAAATGCCAAATTTACAGAGACATTAGTTCAATATGGGTTTGTACAATCGAAGGTTGATTATTTTTCATTTACAAAGAAGTATGATAATGGTGAGTTTGTGGCTTTGCTAGTATATGTAGATGGCATTTTAGTAGCTAGTTCTGTTGCATAAGTTGAAACTGAAGTGAAACAGTATTTGAGGTCTAAATTCAAGCTGAAGGATCTTGGTTCACGTAAGTATTTCTTAGGTATTGAAATAGCTAGATCTCCTAAGGGAATTCTGTTATGTCAGAAAGTATGCTCTGAACATGGTCTGCTAGTTTCTAAGCCTTCTTCAACCCCAATGGAATATAATCATAAGATAGCTGCTGTTGATAAAAAAGATTTGTTAGTTGATGGTACTGCATATAGGCAGCTCATTGGGAAATTGATATATCTAACTTTTACTAGGCTAGATATTGTGTATGGGGTACAAGTTTTAGCACAGTTTATGGATAAACTAGAGAATGTACATTTGCAGGCAGCTTTCAGAATTCTTAGATACTTGAAAGGTTCTCCTGGTCAGGGAATTTTGGTTTCCACTTCTTCACAACTGAAAATGAAGGTTTATTGTGACAGTGACTGGTTGTTTGACTATAAGAAAATCAGTGACTGGTTATGTTTTTTTCATTGGTGATTCTTTGATAAGTTGGAAGTCAAAGAAACAAAGTGTTGTAACTAAAAGTTCTACTGAAGCAGAATATAGGTCAATGTCTGTAACAAGCGATTAGATTGTTTGGCTGTTATTCTTGTTGATAGATTTTGGAATTGTTCATTCAAGAGTATTGGAATTGTACTGCGGCAATCAATCTGCCTTGAGCATATGCAAGAATCCTGTCTTTCATGAGAGAACAAAGCATACATACAAGGTGATTTTGTGACTCATCAATCCAAGCCATATACAAACTTCTCATCAGCTGGCAGACTTGTTTACTAAAGCGCTTTTACCAGGAAAATTTCAGTTTTTACTCAACAAGAAGAATATTTTGAACATTCATGCACATAATACTCATCTTGAGGGAGAGTGTTAAACATAGGGGTTACACATGTAGCAGCCTACACGTGTTTAGCTTGTAAATAGATAGAGTATTTATTTTCTTGTATTAAGTCTTCTTTCTATTCATTACAGTCAGTTTTAAGCCTTGTATAAATACCTGTAACAAATTCTCAATTAATCCAAGTATTCAGTTCTAATTTACTCTCTTTCTGCTACTTTCTTTCGTCTTCTAAAGATTTCCTCTTTTCTAACTTACTATTCCATATAAACGAACATGTTTTGTTGTTATTGTGAGGCTTTGTTGACTGTTTTGTTTTTGTTCTGTTCTGTTTTGCCTTGACTGATGTGTTTTTGGTTGTCAGCCTTGGGGCTTTCATGAGCTGGGTTTTATGGGGATCTGCTGGTTTTATTTTTTTGTTTGTGGAAGTCATCCTTTTGTATAAGTTGTTGATCGTTGGGGTCATTAACTGTTTGTTATTCACAGAGCCCTTTTGATTGATGCTGCCAGAAAGTCATGTTCTGCGGCAACAAGTATTGTTTTGTTTCCTCAAGAAAAGACTTTCGGCAGCACCTCTTGTACCTCGTCAATGAGTGAAATATATATTTACCTTTCAAAGAAAGACCATCCATCTAGATCATGAGCCACTTCTACACCAGCTACCCAACCATGAGCGAATGAAAGCCTCCACTAATTATCGCACTACCCAAAAAACATTGCACCATCTAAGAATGGAGCACCCAACTCACCAACTCTGCAGTCATGAAATAAGTATATGATCACATGTCTCTTCCTTTCCTCTACACCAACAACACAAAACAGTAGTCTCATTAAAGTGAACTCCACTTGTTCTTAGAAAACATTTGGTGAGGATGTAGTGCAATATAACAAGCCATAGGAAACCTTGCACCTTTGAAGGAATGGCAAATTTCCATATAGATTTAAACCACACCATCCGATCCTCAAGTGCACTTAGGGCCTTCAAAATTGTTGTAAACTTTTTAATCGTGAAAACACCTTTGGCATCATTAGCCCAAATCAACCTATCCCGGCGCCTTATCTCCAACAGGAAACATGTAAACAAGAGATTCAAGAATTTCTGAGTATTGGTGGGTCTCCCATTCATATAACTAGCACCGGAAAGGAACATTCCACCTTTCGTCATGGAACATATCACACACCAAATTCTCTTTATCTAAGACCAAAGAGAAGAGTCTCGGATAAGAGACATGAAGGTACTAGTATTTAAAGAATGAACATCAACCAAAGCAATGATGCAACAAACTCAATTGTTTCCTTCTTAATTTGCCTCAACAACAAATATAACCTTATGAGAAACATTGGCTTCCTCATCTCCCTTGTGGTGTTTGTGGTGCTTTGTCAGCAAAATCACTCAACATTACCATTGACCAATTGTCTCTTTTTGCATTAAAATCCCACGTCACTCATGATTCTCAAAACATATTGACAACCAATTGGTCTACTACTACCTCCGTTTGCAATTGGATTGATGTCATTTGTGGATCCGATCATCGGAGAATCATTACTCTTGGTCTTTCTAACGTTGGTCTTATAGGCACCATCCCACCTCACTCGGGAAATCTTCCTTTTCTTGCTCAGCTAAACATCCAAAGCTACAATTTTCAAGGCTTATTACCGATGGAGTTGGCTAATTTATCTTGGTTGAAATATATAAATTTCGGTAAAAACAACTTCAATGGAGAAATCCCATCATGGATTGATTTCTTCATTAAACTTCAGAAGTTGTCTCCATACGGTAACAACTTCTCAAGTATTATCCCATCTTCTTTGGGCTCTTTGTCAAACCTTGAGAAGTTGCTCTATATGATAATGATCTAAAAGGGCAGATTCCTATAGCAATCAGAAATCTTTCTAACTTCAAATATTTGCGTTTGGGACAGAATCAGCTTTTAGATTACATATCTTTCTCAATGGTCAATATATATTTATCGTAAATAGTGATTTTAACACTAATAATCTGATTTAGATCAACTTCCATCAGCTATATTTGATCAGCTTCCTAAATTACTCTTTCTAAATTTGAAATCCAGTCTTTCCAGTAGAATTCCAACTAGTTTATTTAACTTTGAAGAGTTAGTGCGTTTAATTTTATCTGAACATGCTTTGAAAGGAATTCTGCCTCAAGAAATCGAGAATTTGACTAGATTAAGCATGTTGGGTCTTAGTTTCAACAAATTAACAAGCACCATGGACTTTCATTTAGAAAAATCAAAATGATTAGTTAACAATTTATTTTTATTCGTGAGTTTATATTTATGATTTTAGTTTTCATTTAGATTGCTTTTGAAATGTTGCTTGCTTCGTAATTAACAATTTCAAAGTATGTACTTTGTATTTTAAAAATGAGTGTCAACCAACAAAATTATCAAAGACACCTAGCCCATGTTAGTATCCAACTAGCTTTTCTTGCACTAAAAGCCCATGTCACTGGACTAGTGTTGCCTTTGTTTGCAATTGGATTGGTGTCACTTGCAATCTGATTAGGGATGTCAACGGGTACCCTATTATAGGGTACCCGTGGGTATCTGATCCATTTATACAGGGTTAGGGTACTTATAAACGGGTTCGGGTAAGGTTATGGTAGTGATTTCACTACTCGAATTTTAATAGGGTAGGGTTAGGGTACCACCTCTTGGGTACCCGTTACCCGAACCCGATTACTATTTATAAATATTTTATTATTATTTTAATAATTAAATTAAAATTTTATAATTTTTACCAACTTTACAAGTAAATTTTTTTGTTAAAAACTAACAAATATATAAAAAGTATGATTACTTTAATTATTAATGTGATGACATTAATATATTTAAATTAAAAAATTATTATATTGTTATTTATGTTTAAGTATGATTACTCTAATTATTAATATGATGACATTAATACTTTTATGAATACGTGTGTATATATATTATGTATTTTAAATATAAATATATTTACTTTTTATTTTGTTTTAACATTGTAAAAATTATAACTCATAAAATTATTAATTACAGTATATATATATTTATTTATATAAACATATAACATATAAATCTAAAGGTAAGTTATGAGATTAAAAAAGTTAATTGGGTAATTGAGTTCCCATGAAGAAAATTTTAATAATTTTTTTATTTAATCGGGTATTTAAACGGGTTAGGATAATTATAGGATAGTGGCAATGTATTAGGGTTAGGGTTAGGGTATTAATTTTAAAATTAAACGGGTAGTTAATAGGGTTAGGGTAATTGATTTTTTATAAGGTTAGGGTTCGGGTACCTCGAAATTATAGGGTACCCGACCCGTTGACATCCCTAAATCTGATCATCAAATATTCATATCATTCTTGATCTTTCAAACATGAGTCTTATACGCACCATCCCGCCTCACTTGAGAGATCTATCTTTTCTTGTTTAACTTAACATACTATTTAATCATTTTCATGGCTCATTGCCTTAACATACTATTCAAAACTGGGATTTGTCGCAGGGATATTGGCCTAAGGGGGAGTAACCTGCTAGTGCAAAGCTTGTGTGTAGATTGCGCAAGTCTTCTATGGGCTCGAAAAGCATTACGGAAGTGGAATTGTAAGTTCATCGAGGCAATACTACATTATGATTTTCAACA
The DNA here is from genome assembly GCA_036013995.1 of Theobroma grandiflorum. Lineage (NCBI taxonomy): Eukaryota > Viridiplantae > Streptophyta > Magnoliopsida > Malvales > Malvaceae > Theobroma > Theobroma grandiflorum. The sequence continues at coordinate 24,763,580 of CP142133.1, read as the reverse complement.
GTTGGAATCAGACTATTAAAAATACACGTTTTTGGACTCTTCAAAAAAAAAATACAAGTTTTTGGGGGTTTTCAAATATACTTATTAAGTTGACTTATCCGACTAATTTTTCCCTCAGCAGGTATTCTTAAGTATGCTTCAACCGTGGTCTGGCAACAGTTTGTGTTTTGGAACAGCCAGAAAAAAACATAATAGAGTACCTTGGAAATTATTTCGAGTTTGATTGCCTTGACCAATAAGGGAACATTAAGTTGCTGTGTAATTACTAGTTCATTTCAGTGATGTTGCTGGTGGTTTCTTGAATGAACAATCGAAGTTGCAATCCTCACTTCCACTGTCATGAATCCTACATCATCAAAAGATGGGTGAATCCTGGATATTAAAACATGATTTTTCTTTCAATCTTGAGTTGAAAACGTAGATCCATGACACTCACCCCGCCCACCCAAAAGAAAAAAAAAAGTGATCACTTTCTGAAATGTGAGCTGGTTAGTAGTCTTTGATGCTTTTCTATCTACGAAGACATTACTTATTTTTCTTTGTAATTGTTGGGAATTCTACCACTCCTTATTGTGTTTTACGTGGAAAACCAACTATAACCGGGTCACTCATCTCAACACCTAACTTTACTTGACAAGGAGTACCTTTTTTTCACTCAAACAAAAAAAAAAAGAAAGAAATTCAAACTTAGCTTTTTGAATAAATAGAGACATATACTAATAAATTAGTTAAATGTTTGATTGCATTAAAAGTAACCTTAGTATTCGATAAAGAATGCATTCAACCTTGTCATGGACGATAAAATTATTTATTGCTTTCATCACTTTTCAACTAATCCCTTTATTCTCCATGGTTTATGCCGCTGTAATATCAATTATAAGGATTTTCATGAGGAGATCCCACAGAACTTTCATAAATAGATTGCTCTGTATGGAGAAAAAAGGAAATTATTTGTTTTTGTTCTTATAATTCTACGAATTACAATCTATATATAAGGTATAAAATCTGATCTGAAAAATAACCACCTGAAATAGTAATGGAGGATGAAATAGTAATAAAGGTAGAATGCTTAAGAAATTATATACTAAGAAATCATGTCTACTGAAACATTTCTAACATTTACTTTGAAAGAGAGTCATGACTTCTTGTTGGTTTGTTAGTACCCATTAAAGTATTAGGAAAAATAAAGCCTTAAATAATTATTAGTAAAATGCTTGAAGAATTAGGACCCAATTAGCGGTAAGGAGGTCGCTTCATTATTTTAACACCCAACACCTAGAAAAGAAGTCATATCAGCTGAATAGTCAAGGTAAATATATTAATTTACGCCAAAGAAAATTAATTATTTTAATTCGAAGTAATGGGAATTCCGAGTAAATTAATTTATTAAGACCAAAGAAAAGCAAAAGGATATATAAATATAATTATCAAAGAAACAAAAAATGGAAAGCAAAAGGATATCCCATACATGAAGTAATCGGTAATTGCTGGGAAAGTTGCCGAAGACTAACTGAACATAAAGCATGAAAAATGCATACAAAGGCCATCTTTTTTTGGACTATTATGATTTTATCTCCTGTTGAGTTCTTAAATTTAATAGAAGGAGTTAGAATATTATCGGTGGTGGAGTCAAAATTTCGCATTTTGGATGAAGACAATAGCTATAAAATAGTTAGACTAGAAGTTTAATGTTTGATAAAAACATAAAGTAACTTAGATGGAAAAAATTCTTATGAAAAATTACACAAATAGCTCTAATTACGAGTTAAATACAAAATAAAGATATTTTTTACAACTATTGCATGCTAAGATTGGATATCTTTAATTGTGCTCGATAGTCTTTTATAAAGTTGAAGACATCTACCATTGAATCAATGTAAAAGTCTCGAATGATTTCCTTTTCAATAAGATTGATTAACGAATTTTTATGAAAATTATCTAATATTCTATTATGAGTTTTGCTCTTAACGAGTTTCATAATAGAAAATGTACGCTCTAGTGTTGCAGTGGAAACCAAAAGAGTTAAGACAAGTTGGATCAATTTGTCAACAACGAAGTAAACTTTTGATATTCCCGTTTTCTTCAACACTTGACATAGTTTAGAACATGTAGTTACATTTTTCAAAACTTAATTATGAAAAATGTCAAATTTGAACAAATCCAATTGATAGCTTAAATTCATTTATCATACTTAGTAAAGTTATCATTAAGGTAATATTTATTTGCAAGGTTTCAAATACTTTCAATATCAAACGATTCAAAATTATTTTAAGTGTCCAAAGATATGCCAAAAATGAGTAACTCCACCACACTCTCATTAAATTTGAAATCTAATTCTTGTAAGAGTGAGTTGATATATAGCAACCGGAAACAAGTCAACTTAGCAATAGTGCTCAATTGTGGCATGATCCTTTTAAAGACAACCTTTACCGAATTTATATGTAAAGCCCGACCCTAACTTATGCTTGACATGACATTTACATGCATTGGATAGCATGTTGGTATATTGAAATGCCTTGGAAACGTAATAAAAGATGATAGTATACCAAGCTGTACAATTAAGCAGATCGAACCTCGAACTAGTTTAAATAGAGATTTGAGGATGAAATTGAAGATTTTAGAACCCTAGAATGCCTTATAATGGTGATTAGGAGTTCGAGGGTGAATTTGGAGTCAATTGGACAATTTTGGGTCCTAGGGGCAAAATGGTCATTTTGCCACCTGGGGACAAAAATTGAATTTTTGAGAGAATTTTGATCAAATTTAAATATTTGGAGTGTGATATGAGTATAAGGAGTAAAAATTATCCATTTTGGCAAATTTTTAGATTTTGGGATAAAAATGTAGTTTTTGAAAAGTTTAAGGGCAAAAACGTAATTTTGGAAAATTTGCTCCACCAAAAATTTAGATGAGTCTAGAAACTTCATGTGGACCATGGATAAGTAAGAAAAATTGAATGGTGGAGATTAAAAGTCAAAAAGAAAAGGATTTAAAAATGAACCAATGAAAAGTGGACAAGTGTCATTAAACTATAATATTTTATTTGGCTATAAAAAGCCTTAAATTTTCAGCCCTTCCTCCTCACATGGCCGGCCACTCAAAAGGGAAAGAAGAGAAAGCAAAACCCTAAAAGCTTGCTGGAAATTGAAGGGAAAATCAAGAGGAAATAAGGAAAAGTCTTGGAAAAAAGTAAAATTCTTAGTTTTTCTTAGTGTTTTTCACTTTCCCACCATTCTTTTTTCATTTTCTTGCAAAAATGAGAAGTGGGTATGACACCCACATGCTGGCTGAACCACCATGGGAGGAGTTTGAGCAATTTAAATGATGAATTTAGGTTGATTTAATATAGTTTAGCTAGGTTATGTTGTTAGATAACAAGTTAGCATGAAAACCCATTTTTCCCACATTGAACCCACACTAGCTGAATATTTTTGGGTGTGAAATGCTACTGATTTTAGTGTTATTTAGAGGCATTTAGATGAATTATTATTAATTATGGTGCTAGGAAAATTATAGGAATTTTCGGTGCAAAAATATGACTTTTTGCCTAATAGGGGCATTTTCGTAAATTGTCGTTCGGACTGGAAATTTGCACCACATTCAGTGGCATTAAATCAATTTGGGTATAATTAAGGCATAGAAATTGAAAGAACTCGATTCAGACTTAAATCGGAAATTTTAGCGAATTAAATCGCATCCCATGCGTTTTAGGCCGAATACCGCATTTCAAAGGTTATTCAGACAATTTTTGCATCACATTTCATGCATTCATATAGAATTTAGAGCCTGAAATCAATTTTGATAAATTGGCATCAATCATTGAAATTCGTGCCACGTGTGTCGTGTAGGTGGTGAATCGTCCGACAAAGGTAAACAAATCGTGTCGGACCAGCAAGACTAGGAGTATATCTGACTTCTAAAAACGGTGAGTGGATAAACTATCTTCCTCAAGATCTAGAGTGATTTTATCTATTTTTGTATCTTTAAAGAATTGAATTTTTGTAAATGGTTTATAAATTGAAAAACTGATTTTTTTTAACGCTGAGTGTATGGAGACGGGTTTTTAACCTATGTTATGTGTTTAAATTAATGTTTATGGCTTATGAATCTTGGGATGCATGATGGCTGGAATTATTTTATATGAAATGTGTAAATTGCTTTCTTTGTCTAACAGGCTGGGTAATGTTTTAATTGCCATGTCATGCTGCCAAAATTTTTATTTATTAATTGGTGGGTCATTTAGTCGCTACAGTGGCGGGTTTCCGTAGACTAGCCTACTAGAGGGGCACGGTAACCCAGTTTCATTTTACCTCGGTATGAGAGGCGAGGAGGGTAACTCATGAGGTAAAGATCGAGTTCACTTCACACTGAACCACCACGTGAAGTTGAACTTAGCCAACGCCAAGGAGCGGCTGTTTTCTAAACGAAAAACGTGTTTTATTTGTACATGGTTTTAACAGCCTTGGCGAGCTCGATTGGACACTCTGATCAAGTGTCCGCGAGTATGAGATTTGGCTAAGCCTAGTTTTTAAGAAAACAATCATAAGCCTTATTATTTTGATGTATCAATATTTGTTTTGTATGAATGTATTAAAATGATGTTATGAACTACCTTATGGTATCATATTTTTATGTTGTCTTCATCTACTCGACTTTAGATGTCGGGGATGGTATTTATTTACTCACTGAGTTGTCAAACTCACCACCTCAATTTCCCCCTTTCAGGCTCACAGACATCTGTAGATATCAACATTTTGTTGAGGAGACAGTTGAAGTGACGACCTTGGTTACCAAAGGTTTACTCCTATTTTCATGTTTTTCTCTGTTGTGGGCACACTTAGCATTGTAAATTAAATTTCATACTCCAGTCAGTTGTATTACTATATGTAATAATATATTTTGTTTTTACGCTGTAAAAATTATATCCGGATATCTATATAAAAATTGTTTTATAAGAAAATATTATATTTTATGAAATATTATTATTTTATTCCATCAAATGTAATTTCACTCAAATTTAACGTTTTAGATATCCGATTTCAATTTTGACTTCAATGTATGAAATCTCTACGCGTAAGTAACATTTTTTCCAAATTTTGAAATTTTCGACGAAAAATGATTGAAACGCCCCTGTGTAGTAATTTTCATCTTTTTCCCTGTTTTGGTCCGAAATTGGATAAAATGTTTTAAAGTATAAGATTAATAAATAGAAACTCACAGGGGAGCTGGAAAAGATTGGTACGAGAGCCTTGCGAGGTTTTGATATGGTACTCGGGGGATGAGTGCATATCGGGACATCGCGGCAGTTATCACGGACTCAAGGGTGGTTCCAGGTCGTGACATTATATCTAGCACCCATATTGGGAATCTCAATTTCAAATTTCTCACAAAACTTCTTCACTGACATAAGCTAAGGTTCCCATCCATCCTCCCTCAATTGTTGGAGATACTTTTTAATAAGCGATATTAAACTAATTGCATTTAGTATGTCTTGAGACTTAAGTTGTGAAGCTTTTGAGAAGTCATTTGTTATCTCCAACAACTCCCTCATAAGTTGTATTTAATTTTTTGCCTTACAAAATTCATTCTTTCAATATACTTTCTCTTGTTGTTAACCCTTTTTTTTTTTGGAATGTATAATAAAAAAGAATCTCATATTCTCTTACTTAGAAAAAAAAAAGAATCTCATATTTTCTAGTATTTTCATTAGATTGTATTACAAGATTATTAAATTCAGTGTTTATATGCCAATTAAGAAAAAATCTCATCTTCTACATAATGAAATTTACAGAATAATTTTAAAGGATTTAGGAAAGACTTAAGGTTGACTTGAGAATGCTATAAATAAAGGCCTCCAGGAGTGCACATTTCATATATCTCTCCAAGCCTCAAATAGTTTGCCTAGTTTCATCGCTTGTTTCTTAGTTTCTAGATATGGGAAGGTTAATCTCGTCGCATCAAAGCCTTTGTCTCCTCTTAGTGTTAATCTTGCCTTTTGGAGTCGATTGTTCTCTGAGTTTCTCTTCCCCTTCTCTTAATTATTCAACTCCTTTATGCCTACCAGAAGACAGCTCTGCGTTGCTCCAATTCAAGAACACGATTTCTATTGATAATTCTGATGATCCTTTCTGTCGTGAGTCAATGACTTCCTCCCCCAGGACAAACTCCTGGAAGGACAGCACAAACTGCTGCTCATGGGAGGGAGTCACGTGCGACAAGGTGACTGGTCATGTGATCGGTCTCGACCTTAGTTGTTCTTTGCTTGTTGGCTCTTTTCCTGCAAACAGCACCCTCTTCGTCCTCAAAGGACTCCAACAACTCAACCTTGCTCGTAACAATTTCCAACAGTCACAACTTCCTTCCACTTTGTTCAACCTCACACAACTTACTTATTTAGATTTATCATTCAATAGACTAGAAGGTCTCCTCCCAAATCATGTGACTGGGCTTCGGAATCTAAAAGAATTCCACTTAACTGACAACTTATTAAGTGGTGGAATTCCATCTTGGCTTTTTACTCTGCCATCTTTAGAATATTTAGACCTCAGCCATAACAGGCTCACTGGTCCAATCGAGCAGATTCTAGAGCCTAATTCAATTCAACGACTTCATTTGGCAAATAATGACATACATGGTGAAATACCAAGTTCTTTCTTTGATCTAGCAAATCTTACTTATCTTGATCTTTCCTCAAACAACATGAGTGGCAGCATCAAGTCAGATATGCTTCCAAAGCTCGAGAATCTTGAAACACTGGATCTTTCATCAAATAATTTTAGTGGTGTCATCAAGTCAGATCTTCTTTCAAAGCTCAGGACTCTTAAAACACTTCATCTTTCAAATAACAAGCTGCTATTGTTGAGTAGTGGCAGTGATGTTAACTATACTTTTCAAGAGCTCGAGACCTTATCATTCTCTTCTTGCAATGTGAGTCGATTCCCGAATTTTTTGAGAACAGGGAAGAACTTGAAAGATCTTGATCTTTCCTGTAACAAAATTCATGGCTCAATTTTCGGGTGGGAATTAGAAGGTTGGGAGCAATTGACCACTTTAAATCTTTCTTACAACTTACTGACTAGTTTAGAGCAATTTCCAGGGAATAATCTTAAAACCCTTGATCTTCGTTCCAACCTACTCCAAGGTCCACTTCTAGTTCCGCCCCCTTCATTGCGACAACTCTTCATTTCAAATAATAGGTTGACAGGAAAAATCCCTCCTTTGATTTGTAATATGACTTCACTTAATACTCTTGATTTGTCTATAAATAGATTGGGTGGAATTATTCCAACATGCCTCGGAAATTTTAGCTATTCTCTGTCAATCATAAACCTACGGATGAATGACTTTCATGGCAAAATCCCCGATTACTTTGTTGAGGGTAATATGTTGACGTATCTTGACCTTAGTGACAACCAATTCGAAGGGTTACTACCACGATCCTTGATTAACTGTACTTTTTTGAGAATTTTAGATTTGGCAAATAACAAGTTAAGAGATACCTTTCCCCATTGGTTAGGTGTACTTCCACAGCTGCAAGTTCTTATCCTTGGATTTAATAGATTTCATGGTCCCGTGGACAACTCGATAGTTACACCTTTTCAGTCATTGCAAATAATCGATCTCTCTCAAAATGAGTTTAGTGGCCTCTTGCCAAGAAATTTCTTCCAAAATCTATATGCTATGAAATTTACCCGAGAAGGTAGTCTTCCAGACATACTCAAAAGAATTCGTTATGAAAGTCCAATCGATAGAGACGGTCAGACTTCTGTCAATGTGAGATTCAAAAGGTTAGAGATGAAGCTAGAGCTGGCAAAAACATTACTCATTTTCTTTGCCATAGACTTTTCAAACAATCGATTTTCTGGAAAAATTCCTGGGGTCATTGGAGAGCTTTGCTCATTGCGATTGCTCAACCTCTCTCACAACATCTTGACCGGTCATATCCCATCCTCGTTGGGGAACTTGGTAGCGCTTGAATCATTAGATCTCTCATCAAACAAGCTTGGCGGCAGAATTCCTTCCCAAATGACAAACTTGACATTTCTTGCAGTGCTAAATGTTTCGGAAAATAATCTTGCAGGACCCATTCCCCGTGGGAATCAATTTGAGACTTTTGATAATGATTCCTATAGCGGCAACATGGGATTGTGTGGCTTCCCATTGTCAAAGCAATGCGGCAACGATGAGAGATCCAAATCTCCTGCACCAAAGCTTATGGAAGATGAAGGTTCTGCAATAGCTTTCATTTGGAAACTAGCAATGATGGGTTACGGATGTGGAGTGGTGCTAGGCTTGAGCACGGGATACGTTGTGTTCACAACTGGAAGCCCATGGTGGTTAGTAAGAATGGTTGAGAGAGATTGGCAAAAGAATGTTTCGAAGTGGATTAAAAGAAGAAGAAACTAGCACTGCATCCAAAATGCTTAGGTGAGTTTTAAATATTTTAAATAAAGTGAGCAGAATTATATTTAGTTTCTCATTGCTTTCATAATCTAGACTTAGTTTTTCCCATTTTTGTTTCTTCTATTTGTCACAGTGGCGTTTTGAGCTGAATCCGAGGGAAGATGCACCCCTGCTTCTGTAAGATTTGGCTAGAAAGAGCATATGTTCTGTGTTCATTTCCGTGGCAGTGGCTCGAATAATGGGGGTGTTCTTAGTGGATAGCTTGCTTTATTTGTTCAGCTTTGATCATATTACTTGTGTTCGAATAATGGGTGTCTTCATTCGTAAACTTGTATTTATGGGCTTTTGTTACTTTTGTGTGACAATATGTCCTATTTTATTTTCAGGTTTGTTCTTTCTTTTGCAAAAATCCGTGGCTTTTGGTGTTTGTTTAATTTGTTTGAATTAAAATCCTCCTCAATGTTTAATTCGTTATCCATTTTCAACGAGATTATGAGATTGTGATAAATCAATGTTTAGAATTTCAGTAATTACTTATGAGATTATGATATTGTTTTCCTGCCCCCACCATTTTTCTCGATGTTTATGAAATTTAACGATGCCAAATGAGCTTCAAATCATGTAAGAAGGTTAAGTGGTTGACTACATTGAAAGTTCAGACGAGACGAGGCTATTCAACCAACCTGAAGACTATTGGTCTCTGCCCATGTCATACGTAAAAGCCCTTTAGATAATGGAAGAATTTTCAAAAGCTTGCCGGCCAGCCTTTGCAAAATTCTTAAGTCCAGACACTCGAGCAAACTTAGTCACCAGGGGAATAATCAACAATTTTCTCTCTAATCGTTGTACAAGTTACAATTTTTTATTATTGATTATTTTCTTATATACTCATTTTCTAGCTGGTCTCTGCTTTCATTAGCTTCCACCAAACTGTTAAAAAAATATTCCTAAGAAAATTATTCCAACACGTGGATTAATTTCAAATAATATTAAAAAGGAATATAAAAGAATAAAAATAACAGTAATTAACTTAGAGAATGTATCACTATATATTTTACCAATAATTAAATTTCAAGAAAACTGTAAAGGAGGAGAATTTTAAAAATTCCACCATTTTAAAAATTTTTCAATAGATAAATTTTCATTTGCTATTAAACAAATTGACAAGTGTACAATGAAAATAAATAAAGAAATAATAAAAGGGGAATAAAATAACCAAGGATAATAAAGCTAGGATAAAAATTAAAATTGTCACATAAAATCTTAAAGCGGGAAAAATATAAAAAAAAGTATGAAAATAATACACTTACATTATGCTTAATTAAAATTATTACATTTTAAGTGTTGATGACGATTCACTATATCATGTTTAGTTTTATATTTTTATAATTCATTGACATGCAAAAGTCTTGAAAGGCTTTCAAATATTTACGTGAAATCCACAAAAGTATTCGATAGAGAAAGTCTTCAAAGGAATATAAGTGTTCTAAAGCTAATAAATTTTCAAATGTGTGAGATACTTTTTCATACCTTTATATGCACGGTAAGTAACTTTCATAAAGAGGGTTGCCATTTTTGTTCCTTTGACACTAATTTAATAGCCGGTTACTATGAATTCAAAAAAATTCATTCAAACTTAACTTTTTGAATAAATAGAGACATATACTAATAAATTAGTTAAACGTTTGATAACTTTAGTATTTGATAAAGAATGCATTCAACCTTGTCATGGACGACAAAATTATTAATTGTTTTTATCACTTTTCAACTAATCCCTTTATTCTTCATGGTTTATGCCACTGTAATATCAATTATAATGATTTTCATGAGGAGATCCCACAGAACTTCCATAAATAGATTGCTCTATATGGAGAAAAAAGAAATTATTTGTTTTTGTTCTCATTGTTATACGAATTACAATCTATACATAAGGTATAAAATCTGATCTGAAAAATAACCACCTATAATAGTAATGGAGGATGAAGAAACTAGCAATAAAGGTAGAATGCTTAAGAATTTATATACTAAGAAATCATGTCTACAGAAACATTTCTAGCATTTACTTTGAAAGAGAGTCATGACTTGTTGTTGGGTTGTTAGTAACCATTAAAGTATTAGGAAAAATAAAGCCTTAAATAATTATTAGTAAAAGAGATTGAAGAATTAGGACCCAATTAGCGGTAAGGAGGTCGCTTCATTATTTTAACACCCAACACCTAGAAAAGAAGTCATATCAGCTAAATAGTCAAGGTAAATATATTAATTTAGGCCAAAGAAAATTAATTATTTCAATTCGAAGTAAATCAATTAATTAAGACCAAAGAATAGCAAAAGGATATATACATATAATTATCAAAGAAACAAAAAATGGAAAGCAAAAGGATATCCCATACGTGAAGTAACCGGTAATTGCTGGGAAAGTTGCCGAAGACTAACTGTACATAAAGCATGAAAAATGCATACAAAGGCCATCTTTTTAAGGACTATTATCTCCTGTTGAGTTCTTAAATTTAATAGAAGGAGTTAGAATATTATCGGTGGTGGAGTCAAAATTCTGCATTTGGGGTGAACACAATATCTATAAAATAGTCAGACTAGAAGTTTAATGTTTGACAAAAACATGAAGTAACTTAGATGAAAAAAGTTCATGTAAAATTACACAAATAACTCCAACTACGTGTTAAGTAAAAAATAAAGACATTTTTTAGCAACTATTGCATGCTAAGATTGGGCATCTTTAATTGAGCTCTATAGTTTTTTATAAAGTTAAAGACATCTATCACTGAATCAATATCAAAGTTTCGAATGATTTCCTTTTCAATGAGATTGATTAACAAATTTTTAAGAAAATCATCTAACATTTTATTATGAGTCTCGTTCTTAACGAGTTTCATAATAGAAAATGTATGCTCTAGTGTTGCAATGGAAACTGAAAGAATTAAGACGATTTGGATCAATCTGTCAACAACGAAGTAAACTTTTGATATTCCTATCTTCTTCAACACTTGCCATAGTTCAAAAGGTGTACATACATTTTTCAAAACTTGATTACGAAGAATGTCAAGTTTGGATAAATTCAATTGATAGCTTGATACATTTTATCATACTCGGTAAAGTTATCATCAAGGTAATATTTATTTCCAAGGTTGCAAATACTTTCAACATCAAACAATTCAAAATCATTCTAAGTGTCCAAAGATATATCAAGAGTGAGTAACTCCACCAAATTCTCATTAAATTTGGAATCTAATTCTTGCAAGAGTGAGCCAATAACAACAAGAAACAAGTCAACTTAGCAATAGTGCTCAATTGTGGCACGATCCTTATAAAGACAACCTTTACCTAATTTATATCTAGCCCCCATGTTAGAAATCTCAAATTCAAAAAAACTCTTCACTGACACAAGAAAAAGTTCCCATCCATCCTCCCTCAATTATTGGAGATGCTTTTTAATAAGCGATACTATACAAATTGCATTTAGTATGTCTTGAGACTTAAGTTGAGAAGTTATTTGTTATCTCCAACAACTCCCTCATAAATTGTATTTAGCTTTTCGCTTTACAAAATTCATTCTTTCAATATACTTTCTCTTGTTGTTAATCTTTCTTCTTTTTTTTTGGAATATATGACCAACAAGAATCTCATATTCTTTTACTTAGAAAAAAAAAGAATCTCATGTTTTCTAGTATTTTCATTAAATTGTATTACAAGATTATTAAAATTCAACGTTCATATGCCAATTAAGAAAAAATCTCGCCTTCCACATAATGAAATTTAAAAAATTTTAAAGGATTTAGGAAAGACTTAAGGTTGACTTGCGAATAATATAAATAAAGGCCTCCAGGAATGCACATTTCATATATCTCTCCAAGCCTCAAATAGTTTGCAATTTCAAGTAATTTATACAAATTAGAATCTACTTTGGGTTAAATCTAAAAATTCATATTAATTTTAACTTCATAACCAAATATTTATTTTTAATATGAGCTCTTAAACGGTAAAAGTTTTAATTTGTTACAAAAAAAAAAAGGCGGTCAATTGGAATATTTTTCCGCTTTTTTTCCCCTTTTTCATAATCAATTTGATGAAATATGGGTAGAGGGTGCCCTCGAAAGGTTACTTTCAAGATCTATATATTAATATAGAATTTAGTATGAGAAAAAGTATTGATATAGAAATAAAAAAATCTAAAGGATGCAATAAGTATAAAACTTGATAAAAAGTGGAACACTCATAATTTTGTTCAATTTGTTGACACAAAAGCTTAAACTCTTGCCTAGAAACCTCACTTGCACTGATTATGTTTAAGGGTGCCAGAATTAGTCTAAAAGACATTATACTAGTCCATTATAGATATTAAATTAATCTTTCCTAGTATAAAAATGAGAAACAATTCATGTTTTAAAGGTTTCGTTTGGTTTGATGTTTTTATTATTTGTCTTTATTTATTTATTTTATTCATTTTTAGAAAAATTAAAATAATGATAAAAAGTGAAAATATTATCTAAAAGAGTTTAATTAAGCTCTCAAACATGCGCCCGAACATTTAACTCATTGGTTGATATATGATCTTCTGCTTCTCATCTAAAGAGTATGGTTTGAATTTCCTTTCATCCAATTATAAAAAAAAAAGAAAAAAAAAACCTCCCAGACCTAACTAGAGGGCATGCTTCACGCTTTTCCTCTCAGATACGGCTCCCTGTCCGTTTTCGCTTTTTGCTTTTCTTGATTTCCAATCGTGTGAGATGCTTCAAATCCGCAAAAGTATTCGATAAAGAAAGTCTTGAAAGGAATATAAGTGTTCTAAACCTAATAGATTTCCAATCGTGTGAGATACTTCAAATCCACAAAAGTATTCGACAAAGTAAGTCTTGAAAGGAATATAAGCGTTCTAAACCTAATAGATTTTCTATCGTGTGAGATACTTTTGACTATGGGGAAAAGGGGCTGCCATTTTCATTCTTTTGACACTAATTCATCTCTTAACTTTCTATCACTTTATTCATTAATTTAATAGCCAGTTACTATGAATTCCAATTTCTTAGCAATTTAAAAAAGATGACTTCCACTTACTGGGTCCTTTCGATTAGACTTTGTTAGACTTCGACAGCTTAGGGCTTGTGTTTCTTGGCAAGACACACAAGTGTGAACACTGGAAAAATGGAAGCATTCGAATATTATTAATTACTTTATCAGCCCATTGCCCACTCTTGTACCGAAGAAGAGAACGTTACTCTTCGGTCTTTGTCAATGTTGAATTTGGCAATGAAGAGTGAAAAAAATGTAGGATTCTTATAAGAATTAATTCTTTAATGAACAATGCTTGTTATGACCCAGTACTATTACCTTTATTATTCTTCTCTTTGACAATTTCAAAAGTTACAAAAGAGTTGCTTATGGATTATGTTGAGCTAAACAAGATTACCAATTTCAAGTAATTTATACAAATTAGAATATACTTTGAGTTAAATCTAAAACTTCAAATTAATTTTAACTTAATTATCAAATATTTATTTTTAATATGAGTTCTTAAACTGTAAAAGTTTTAATTTGTTATAAAAAAAAAAGGCGGTCAATTGGAATATTTTCCTGCTTTTTTTCCCCTTTTTCATCATCAATTTGATGAAATATGGGTAGAGGGAGCCCTCGAAAGGTTGCTTTCAAGATCTATATATTAATATAGAATTTAGTATAAGAAAAAGTATTGATATAGAAATAAAAAAATCTAAAGGATGCAATAAGTATAAAACTTGATAAAAAGTGGATCACTCATAATTTTGTTCAATTTGTTGACACAAAAGCTTAAACTCTTGCCTAGAAACCTCACTTGCATTGATTATGTTTAAGAGTGCTAGAATTAGTCTAAAAGACATTATACTAGTCCATTATAGATATTAGATTAATCTTTCCTAGTATAAAAATGAGAAACAATTCATGTTTTAAAGGTTTCGTTTGGTTTGATGTTTTTATTATTTGTCTTAATTTATTTATTTTGTTAATTTTTATAAAAATTAACATAAAACCAAAAAGCAAAAACATTAACCAAAGAACTTAATAAGCCCCCAAATATGAACTAGAGGGCATGTTTCACGCTTGTCCGCTCGGATACAGCTATCTGTCCATTTTGCTTTTTGCTTTTCTTGATTAGTAGGAACTTTTTACAATCCAAAATCTATAAAAATATATTTCATTAGGTGTAATTTTCAAGAAGATTATGATAAATTAATGCTTAGATTTTCTGTAATTACATGTTTTGAGGTGAAGTTTATTGAAAGATTGATTGTTAGATTTAAATTAATTAGTTGATATTGTTACCTATTATTCATTTTAATAAAACTGAACTAGGATGGACATAGCCACATAGAATTTAAGTTTCATTTTTGGACAACACAGGAATTTGAGTCCGAATTATTTGATTAGGAAATGTACACTTACTATTGAATCAAATGCTTAAACACTAATACAGAATTTAACTTCTAATCACCTCATCTTACACCAAAAATTTTAGAAGAAAAAAACAAACAATGATAAGTGTATTTCTTTCTATTATAAAATTATAGATGTATGTCTTTAATTATAAAATTTCCCTGCCCTTCCAGCCCCCACTATTTTTCTTGATGTTTATTGGCATTTAGATTAGGCTTGTGGGTCCCTATTTTATTATCAGTAATTATGAGAGCAATAAATTATTAAGTTCCCATGACTTAATTCAAGCAAGCTGAAGACTATTATTCTCTGCCCATGTAATACGAAAAAGCTTTCTAAATAATAGAGGAATTTTCAAAAGCTTGCCAGCCAGCCTTTGCAAAATTCCTAACAGTAGACATGATATTTGTTTTCATTATGCATTATAATTATGCAATTAAATGAAAATCTTATATATCAATGATAGAATTTCAAGAAATTGTAAACAATAATTTTTAAAAAAATTAAGGGAGGTGATATTTTTAAAACTCCACAAATGTGTTGAGAGAATTTTAAAAAATTCAATACAAAAATTTTCATTTGCTATTAAATAAATTGACAAGTGTTCAACAGAAGAAATAAAAAGATAACAAAAAGGGAATAAAATAAAACACGTATAATAAAGCTTGGATAAATTTTAAAATTATTAAACAAAATCTTAAAAAGGAGAAAAATATAAAAAAAATGAAAACGATACATTTACATTATGCTTAATTAAATTTATTGCATTCTACGTGGTGATGACGATTCACTATATTATGGTTAATGTTATATTTTTATAACTCATTAATACATAAAAATTGACCACACCTCAAAACGATGCTCAAAGATTTAAAATCCACAAAAACATTTGATAAAGAAAGTCTTGAAAGGAATATAAGCATTTTAGATTTAGTAGGCTTTCAATCATGTGGGATACTTTTGACTATGAGGGAAAAAATGTAATTTTCTTACCTTTATATACGCAGTAAGTAACTTCCATAATGAGGTTCAAATACTAGTATGATTTAAAATCCACATAAATATCTAATAAAGAAAGTCTGAAAAGGAATATAAGCGTTATAGACTTAGTAGGTCTCCAATTGTGTGCAATGCCTTGGACTATGAGGGATAAAAGTAATTTTCATGCCTTTATTCATACATTAAGTAACTTCCATAAAAGGGGCTCAAACACAAATAAGACTTAAAATCCACATCAATATCTAATAAAGAAAGTCTTAAAAGGAATATAAACGTTATAGACTTAGTGGGTCTCCAATCGTGTGCAATAATTTTGACTATGAGGGATAAATGTAATTTTCATACCTTTATATACATTGTAAGCAACTTCTATAAAGGGGCTCAAATACTAGTAAGATTTAAAATCCACATAAATATATGATAAAGAAAGTCTTTGAAGGAATATAAGCATTATACACTTAGTAGGTCTCCAACCATGTGCAATACTTTGGACTATGAGGGACAAATGTAATTTTTGTACATTTATATACACGGTAAATAACTTCCATAAAGGGGGCTCGAATACAAGTAAGACCTAAAATCTACATAAATATATGATAAAGAAAGTCTTGAAAGGAGTATAAGCATCATAGACTTTGTAGGTCACCAATCAAGTGCAATGCTTTCAACTATGAGGGACAAATGTAATTTTCATATCTTTATGTACAATGTAAGTAATTTTCATAAAAGGGGCTCAAATACTAGTAAGGCTTAAGATCCACATAAATATTTGATAAAGAAAATCTTGAAAGGAGTATAAGCATTATAGACTTAGTAGGTCTCCAATCGTGTGCAATACTTTGCATTATGAGGAAAAAATGTAATTTTATATACACGATAAGTAACTTCCATAAAAGGAACTCAAATACTAGTAAGACTTAAAATCCACATAAATATCTAATAAAGAAAGTCTTGAAAGGAATATAAGCGTTATAGATTTAATAGGTCTCCAACCGTGTGCAATAATTTTGACTGTGAGGGACAGATGTAATTTTCAAACCTCTATATACAATGTAAGTAATTTTCATAAAGGGGGCTCAAATACTAGTATGACCTAAGACCCGCATAAATATTTAATAAAGAAAGTCTTGAAAGGAGTATAAGCATTATAGACTTAGTAGGTCTTCAACCGTGTGTAGTACTTTGGACTATGAGGAAAAAATGTAATTTTCGTACCTTTATATACACGGTAAGTAACTTCCATAAAAGGGGCTCAAATAGTAGTAAGACTTAAAATCCACATAAATATCTGATAAAAAAAGTCTTCAAAGGAATATAAGCGTTATAGACTTAGTCGGTCTCCAATCATGTTCAATAATTTTGACTATGAGGGATAAATGTAATTTCGTATCTTTATATACAGTGTAAGTAATTTACACAAAGGGCGTTCAAATACTAGTAAGACTTAAGATCCACATAAATATTTGATAAAGAAAGTCTTGAAAGGAATGTAAGCGTTATAGACTTAATAGGTCTCCAACCATGTGCAATACTTTGGACTATGAGGAAAAAATGTAATTTTCGTACCTTTATATACACGGTAAGTAACTTCCATAAAAAGAGCTCAAATACTAGTAAGACTTAATATCCACATAAATATCTGATAAAGAAAGTCCTTGAAGGAATATAAGTGTTATAGAGTTAGCGGGTCTCTAATCGTGTGCAATAATTTTGACTATGAGGGACAAATGTAATTTCCGTATCTTTATATCCAATGTAAGTAATTTTCATAAAGAGGGCTCAAATATTAGTAAGACTTAAAATATACATAAATATATAATAAAGAAAGTCTTGAAAGGAATACAAGAATTGTAGACTTAGTAGATCTCCAACCGTGTGCAATACTTTGGACTCTGAGGAACCAATGTTATTTTTGTACATTTATATATGATAAATGACTTCCATAAAGGGAGAGTAAATACTAATAAAATTTAAAATTTACATAAATATCTGATAAAGAAAGTTTTTAAAGGAATATAAGTGTTATAGATTTAGTAAGTCTCCAATCGTCTACAATGCTTTTCACTATGAGAGACAAATGTAATATTCATATCTTTACGTACACGGTAAGAAACTTCCATAAAAGGACGTCCCTTTTTCTTCCTTTGACACTTTATTTCTCTAACTTTCTATCACTTCATTAATTGCCCACTTCATTGGTTTGAACGTCGGTCTTCGGTCTCTGTCAACGTTGGAAATTGGCAACGAAGAGGAGAAAACTGTAAGATTCTAGAATTTTTAAGAATTAATTCTTTAATTCTACAACCCATTCATAGTCATACCTTTTGTCTCGTTGGATTACTCTTTTAATTACCAATTTCGACACATGCATGTACTAGTATTAAAGGAACGAGCATCAATCAACACAACGATGCAACAAATTAACTGAGTTGTTTCTTTCTTAATTTACTTCAACCACAAATATAACCTTATGGGAAACATCAACTTCCTCCTCTCTATTATGGTTGTGGTGCTATTGAGTAACACTGTGGCTACTTTGTCTACTGAGTCACTCAACATCGTCCATGACCAATTGGCTCTTCTTGCGCTAAAAGCCCATGTTACTCATGACCCTCAAAATCTATTAGCAACAAACTGGTCTACTACTACTTCTGTTTGCAATTGGATCGGTGTCACTTGCGGATCCAATTCCAGTCATCAAAGAGTCACCGGTCTTAATCTTTCGAACATGGGTCTTATAGGCACCATCCCGCCTCACTTGGGAAACCTCTCTTTTCTTTCTCAACTTAACACCCAATTTAACCATTTTCATGGCTCATTGCCCCTCGATTTGGTTAATTTGTCTCGGTTGAAATATATAAACTTTGGTAACAATAACTTCGATGGGCAAATCCCATCATGGTTTGATTCCTTCACTCAACTTCAGAGCTTGTTTCTTAATGACAACAACTTCTCTGGTGTTATCCCGCCTTCTTTGGGCTCTTTGTCAAATCTCGAGAAGTTGCTCTTACAGGAGAATGATCTGGGAGGGCATATTCCTATTGCAATCGGAAATCTTTCTAACTTGAAATGGTTGAATTTGTCATATAATCAACTTTCAGGTTGCGTATCTTTCTCAATCATCAATATATCTTTTTTACAAATATTGATTTCAGCACTAATAATTTCATTGTAGGTCAACTTATATCGGCTATGTTTGATCACCTTCCTAAATTACAATATCTAAATTTGGAATCCAATAATCTCTTTGGTAAAATTCTAACCAATCTATTCAAGTGCCAAGAGTTGAAAATTTTAATTTTATCTAGCAATGCCTTGAAGGGAGGTGTGCCTCAAAAAATTGGGAATATGACTGCACTAAACCAGTTGTATCTCAATGAAAACAGTTTAACAGGTACGCTTACGATGGGCCCTTAGATAAATTAAAATGATTAATTAGTTGGGAATTTTTTTTTATTTTTAGTTCAAATTTATGATTTTGACAATATATTTTCATTTGTGGCAATTTATGTTAATTAGTTTTCATTTAGATTGTGTTTAAAAATCTGATATTGCTAGATCTCTATTGAGTGGTGGATTTCAAAACATTATTATTTGATCCATGACAAAATTGCCTTAATAATTAATGATAAAAGAAATTGAAAAAAGTTGTGTGTTTACATGTAAAGGTGTTAATGGGTCGAATCCAATCAACACTTTTAAAACTCCATCCAACTCTTCTTTTTAAATTATATTTATTATTAAAATATTTAAAATATTTATATATTATAATATATTTCAAAATTAAAGATAAAAAATAATTATTTATTAACTAATAATATCCTGAGTTATGCTCACCTAGAAAGCCATGTCTAAGCATAGCTTGAGTCGGGCCAAGCTCATGAGCTTGGACAAATAGCTCGGCACGTTGATAACTCTAGCATAAATATCCATGTGATATAAGAAGAAGGGTAAATTACCTCTGCCTCCTTAAGTTTTGATCATAAATTTTCACTAGGAAATTTTTCTACCTTACAAAAACTACATTGGAAAATTTCAGGTCCCATTCCTTTCTCAATCTTCAATATTTCTTCACTGCAAATAATTAACCTCGGATACAACAAGCTCTCTGGTCATATCTCCTCGAATACGTTTGATCAACTTGCTATGTTACAAGAGTTTAGTTTGGACAACAATCAAGTCTCTGGAAGAATTCCCACGAGTTTATTCAAGTGCAAACGCTTGGAATATTTATTCTTAGGTGATAATCAATTGGAGGGGAGTGTGCCGATCGAAATTGGGAATTTGACTTCGCTTAACTTTTTGGCTCTCCAAAACAACAACTTGGAAGGTAAACTAAAGTCCCTATTCATTCTTATGCTTAGTGCTTAGTGATCCGAGCTGTTTCACAAACAACATAAATAACATTTTAATTTTTCAAAAATGAAATTAGTCAAATTTATATAAAAAATTTTATTTTGACCACCTTTGTTCTAAATTAAAATTACATTCAAGTGGACAACATCTGTAAAAGAAAAAAACAGAAAAATACTAACAGACGAACTTTCTTGACCTGCAATAGATAGTAAAACAAAAATGGGCTGCCAAAAGTAAAAATTTAAGGGGAACATTCCTATTGGCAGGTGTAATTCCATCAACTATCAGGCGCTTGACTCTTCTTACATATCTTGATTTTTCTTCAAACAATTTGACAGGTATCATCTTTCTACTGCTTTTTATCCAATTTATGCATATTTGCAACCTTTTAAATATTTTGATAATATCTTCATTCTTCAATACAAATTACATAACCAAACAATAGAACGATTTGTAATTAATCGAACGAGAAAGAGGGGAAGAGAAAGGGATGGATGACATAAGGAGATGTTTGATGGGTGGCGGTGAGGCTAGGAGAAGGAGATGGACAAGGCCACAAGGGAGACGAGGCAAAGTTATTGTATGTCTCGCTATTGGTTAAATGTCACTTTAAACTTAACAACATATGAAATTATCGGTACATTAATTAACAATGGGAAAAAGAAACACAATTTCTTAGTAGAGAGTTTCTTTTATTAGATAGAATAAGAGTAAATGTTGACTTAAAAGAAAAATAAATAACTAATGAAGTATTTGATTTCATTGTTTGTACTCAAATATTATTCAGTTTCCTTACAAATGTTTTATTTTCATTTTTATAAAGCAACTTTTTTCGAATAATATTCCAAGCCCTAACCTTTGTTCACGTTGGTCCAAGGAGAGTTACCAATTCTACCACCTTCGTTGCGTTGGTTCTTCGTTGCAAGCAACAAATTAGATGGAGAACTCCCCGACTCAGTTTGCAATCTCAGCTCCCTTAAAGATCTCGACTTGTCTGAAAATTATTATTTGAGTGGAATTATTCCAGAATGCCTTTGGAATTTAAGTTTCTCTCTCTCAGACTTGAATTTACAGATGAATAACTTTCATGGTATATTACCAGCAGGAATAATATTTCCTAAAAGTTGTTTTTTGAGAAGTTTCCGCATCAATAGCAATCAAGTCGAAGGGCCAGTTCCACGATTTTTGATCAACTGCAAGGACTTGGTAATTCTAGACCTCGGTAACAATAACTTCAATGATACCTTTCCTAATTGGTTAGGAAATTTGAATAACTTACAAATTCTTGTCTTGCGATCCAATAGATTTCATGGTCAGATTGTCAGTTCTGAAGTTGCATCTTCCTTCTCTCACTTACGGATCATTGATATATCTCACAATGACTTCAGTGGTTGCTTGCCTTCAAAGTTTTTTGAAAGTTTACTTGCTATGAGCAATATTGGGTATGAAGAGATAAGTGGACCAAGGTACATGAGCTATGAATATTCTAGCAATATTGTGTATTATGTTGACTCTTTCGTTGTCACTATAAAAGGATGGGAGCTGATGTTTAACAGAATCCTTGTCCGTTTGACAGTCATTGATTTTTCAAATAATCGATTTAATGGACAGATTCCCAAGATAATCGGAAAACTCCAGTCACTTATAGCCATCAACCTCTCTCATAATAGTTTAACAGGTGCTATTCCTACATCATTAGGAAACTTGTCAAATCTTGAATCATTGGATCTCTCATCAAACAGACTTGAAGGAAAAATTCCAGCACAATTAATAAATCTTTCATTCTTAGAGGTATTAAACCTTTCTTGGAATAATCTCATGGGGCCCATTCCTCGAGGAATACAATTTGATACCTTCTTAAATGATTCCTACATTGGAAATTTGGGTTTGTGTGGATTACCATTATCAAAGATCTGCGATAATGATGAGGGTTTGGAACCACCTCCAGTAATATCGGATAGAGATGATGACATCACAAGAGCATTTAATTGGAGATTTGCTACATTGATAGGGTATGGATGTGGGCTACTGTTTGGATGTATCATGGGATACATTGTGTTCACAACCGAAAAACCATGGTGGTTCATAAGGATGATTGAGAGAGTTGAGCAAAAATATGGTACAAGGATATATACAATACACTTAATGCTCTTAGGTGAGTTTAAGTACTTGTAAAATTATAACAGTACCGTTTAATTAATATTACCTTTTTTCATTTTTACAAGATGGAAGGTCCAGCACTGACAAGTTTTAACAAATGTTCTCAGGTCGGATGTGTTCCAATTAAGGATCAATACTCCCAAGGGAAGCTAATTCGTCCACTGAGACATTGGCAAAAATAGGATTTTGACAAGAAGGTGAGTTTTCGAGCCCTGTGTTGTATGGGTTCTATCATTCTATATATTGCGGTGGACTTTCTTATACATATTCTCACAGCTTTTGTTAGTCAATAATTGCAGTTGCATTGGTCTTAACCTATTTGTTTATAGATGATTTTCATGCAATTTTGTTGAGATTATGGTATGTATTTTCTACATGATATATATCTTCAACTATCCTATATATAACTCCATGCATTCTCACACTTAGTTGGGTTGTTTATAACCATGTGCAACTTTTCTTGAGCACATTACATCATCAATGTTAATTCTTTAAGTCGCTTGATGCTCAATCTAGAAGAAAAAAACTATATTTTGACAGTTAAGGAGCACTGTCGTCGTTCAAATTGGATGCATTAATTTCTCAAATTGTTTTAGCATATCGTTTCTTTCAGGAAACCAATCTTTTGCAGTCAAATTACCCACATATTTCACAGAAAAGAACCTTATTAAAGCTTTGGAATCGATTACGAAGCTGTTCCAAATTTTATAGGTATTTTCTAGAGCAGAATAACTCACACTTCTTGAAATTAAATTTCAAGGATCCGGAAGAGCTTCGGCAGGCTGAGAAGGTGCTTGAAAAGTGCTTAGCAAGAATACATACAAAAACATTGAATCAGCAACCCAAATCACCCCAATAAATCAATATGACAATCCAAAATAGTAATTCTTTTCCGTTTAAATTAAAGATCCGACAAAAAAACAAGAAGGGTAAGAAGCTCCCAACCATGTAAAACTATGTTAACTAATTGTTAAATAACAGAAATGATTGACTGATGATAATTTTATTCAACCATATTCTACAGGCAATCTTATGCTTATAATTTCTCTCTTAATTTCCAAGTGGACTTGTAAAATATTAAGACTACTTCACAATGACAAATTTATTAGCAGCATCAGTGGACAACAACAGAGGAGAGGATTGATGGGAAAGAAGTTGTTGCCAAGCTGAAGAAATTCAAAATTAAATTCTTAAACTATGTTGAGCCAGTTTAATTGATGAATAGACCGCCACACAAATTTTGCTCATTTTTTCCAAAAATAAAGCTATTTGTCCTTTGAAAACTGTATCAATAAACTCAAATTTTCCTTATTTTTCCAAAAAATAAAGTTTCAGGACAACCTTTTAATTATATGTTTTTAGTTTTCAAGTGATCACCTGCTTGTGCAAATTTCATTTGCATTAACAAATTGATAATAACACAGGTAACTAGAGATTAAAGGAACGAAATTTTGCAAATTATATGAAAGACTGGCTTACATGACTGTTGCTTTCTTCTGGTAAGCCCTAAAGTTGGATGATTGCCAGGCAAAGACTCATTAACAGAGCCATCAATTAGGAAATGGAAAAATATTTGGTTTCACACTATATCTATGGCAGGATTACCCGCCATAGTTAATAAAAATTTCATAAGAAAAGACAAACAATGATATATAGGTGTATGCCTTTGAATTATAAAATTTTGGGTGTAAGATGATATTGCTTTCCTACCCCATCCAGCCCCCACCATTTTTCTTGATGTTTATTGGCTTTTACAGTAGGCTTGTGGGTACTAACTTCATTATCAGTATTTAAGAGACCTATAAATTAGGGTCCCCTGACTTAAGGATAAGGTGCATTTAAGTATTGTCTTTGCAAAATTCCCAGGTTCACAGCAAACTTAGTCTCTGTTACTAAATGAGGGAATAATAATCAAGGAAGAAATAGAAGGTAAAGATTTAAAATTCACAAAAATATCTGATAAAGTGTCACAACGTGCGGGTCCGGGAACCCACCCGTCAGACGCGGGCGAAAGTAAAAGAAAATTGGGAGTCGCCACCAATCGTTCCTTGTAGGTGCGATTGGTCACCTATTGACTCGGTTCTAATCGATGAAATCCTAAATTAATTTTAGGTCCATCGAAAGAACGAGAACTGGTCTACATTTTTTCAAAATTGGGTTCGGGAGTGCGGTTACGCACGGAGAAGGATTAGCACCTCCGTGACGCCCGTTCCATGAACGGTACCATTTAATCTTAAGTCATTCTTTTTACGGCCTGATTTTGATTTTATTGTTGTATTTCCTCAATCTTGGCTTATTGACTAATTTTTTATTGAGTCGATCATTTATTCGGTTTTTACGTATGCACATGATGCAAGCGTAAAATGATGTTATGATTTATTTATTTTAAATGATGAGGTCGAAAATCTTTTATTGGAAAATCGTTCGAAGACCATCCCAACGCTTTGGTGAAGTCTCGACGTTTTTCTCACCTAGAGATATCTCCGAAGAAACTCGTCTCTACAAGCTCTTCGGAGAAATCCCATCCTCGGAATTCCCGCCTCATTTACAAGATAAATGTCGCATGCTATGACAGGAAAGAATAATGATGTCTATATGCACGCGTTTATTAACTTATGTGATTTATAATTCATTCGATTATATGGTTAATGGTTCAAGATCACATTATTTGTTTTGAATTTATTATTATTATTATTATTATTTATTTTATTATTTTTATTCTTATTTCTTTTATTATTATTATTATTTTTATTATTATTTTTCCTTCATCTTCTACTCAAATCTTTATTTTTTAATCAACACCATTGATTAGTAATTTGTCTAATTATATAGTCTCTTGAATAAACAATCAAAGTTTTTTTTTTATGGTGAAATTAACTTTATTCGGTGATATTTAAACTAATTAACTAATTATATTAATTTGAGTTTTTTTATGTAAATTATGAAAATTTATTTTTTTTATTTTTTCATGTATATTTTCAATAATGACTTATTTGAGTAATGAATATTGGAGTATAAAGTTCGAATTTATCCCGACGCTTCGATAAAAATCCATCTTGTATTCCTCACCTAGAAAAATCGACCCAAAAGAAGTAACTCTTTACCTCTTTTTAGGTCGAATTCCATCATCAAATTACTCAAAATTATTATTTTATATGTTTATGCACATTTTAATTTTATTTATTTTATTATTATTATTATTATTTATTTTTATTATTTTTATTATTTATTTTTTTTATTATTTTATTTTTTTATTATTTTTATTATTTCTTATTATCCAATTTTTTTTATGTGTTTATTACTAAGATTTTATGTATTTTCATTTTTGTAATAAAATTTAGAACCAGCAAGCTCGCAGAAGGCCCAAAGTGCAGCACCCAAATCTGTTTAGCAAGCCCACGCTTTTTTGGGCTGAGATTGGCCCAGCTTCACAAGCCTAGGAGCCTGCAAGAGGTCCAAGCCCGCAGCACCAAGTCCGATCCGATAGGCTCGTAGTGGGGAGTCCAAAACGCACTGTTTTGGTGTAATACCCCGTACCTTCGTTAAACACAAATAAGATTTTATTGATCAAAGGAATGATCATTTGATGCGAATTAGCGTGCTAAGGAACGCTTAAGAATAAAATGTATCGCACGTGCAGAACTCACAATTAAATAATAATATTTTTGTCGGAGACAAATTAGTGAGTTAAAGGATGATTCGGCGGTAAACTGACACATAATAATGTGTTTCGGGACCAAAGAAGGCAAGTGAAAATTTTTAGAATAAAATAATATTTTATTATTAAAATAATATTAAAATATCAATATTTTAACTATTATCGAAATTAGTCATGAAAAATGAAATATGACTAATTTAAGTGGGGGAGGAGTAGTAAAGAAGAATTTTGGACGAAAACGGCGAAAATCGTAAGACACACATTTTAGTCGAGTTAACGCGGGGAGAAAATATTTAAATATTATGGAGACACCGTGTTGGAATGTAATCTCAATAATTCGATTTTATATATATGAAAGAAGAATAATTTTAAAGGAAATTGAAATTTAATAAGTGTGGATAGGAATGAAAAATATTGGACTTAATTTTTAGAGAGCAAAGTGTTGAAGAACACAAAAATGTTCTTGTACATGCTTGAGTATTTTGGCCATATCTCAAGCTACAGAACTCCAATTGAATAAATTCTTGGACCATTGGAAAGCTAAGAGATAAAGCTACAACTTTGATGAAGATCACTTCACCCAGTTCTGTCTCTAAAATAGAGAAAATTATGTTGGAAAATGACGAGGCGTTATTTCTCGGAAATGAAAATTTCAAGGGTTGATAATTAAATTTTTAGAGTCTCTTAGTATAATTTTGAGTCTAATTAAATCCAAGATTAATTAAAGGTTTAAATGAATATTTATAAGGTAAAATGAGGGTAAGAGTTGATTAAAATTTTAAGTTATAAATATAATAAGTATATATAAATATATATATAAATATATGTGTACAAGGTAACATGGGTAGCAGCCCATGTGTAAAATTTGAGACTTTTCTAAGTCAAAGGGGCTGGTCAAGGAGAGTGAGAGGGAAGAAAAAGATAAAAAGAAGATGGTAGGAGGCTCTAGAAGAATCGGCTGAAGAAAGACACAAAAGACAAGAAACACAAAATGGAGAGGAAGGAAAGAACGGTGAAAGAAAATTCTGCAGCTAGGGGGGGCACGCTTTTGTTGCCAAATCTTGAGTGAAGAAGGAGGGTAGTTTGCTACAAATCTTAGGAATAAGAAAGCTGAAAAATCTTGCTATTTTGAGAGAGAAAGAGGGCTGATTTTGCTGCTGCTTTGGTGGTTGAAATGAGGAGTATGAAAGCTGAAAATAGTCAAGGTAGGTTGCTGAAATTTTCAAGTTTAAATTGCTGGAAATTTTGAGACCTTAGAGCCGAAATTATGGAGGGTTATATTGCTGGAAATTGAGCTCAAAAAGCTGCTGGTTTGGTGTTGAAAATTCAGGATGTTGCTGTTGGAAATTTTTGATTGTTGCTTGCTGATTTTGGGACAAAGATGGAGCTGGAAATTAAGCTAGAAACCAACTGGTTTGGGGGCTGAAAGTGTTGCTCAAATGGTGACAAAGAGAGGAGGAAAAAGGGTGGCCAACGGTGGTGGAGAGGAAGAGCCACCACCGGTGAAGGGCTGCCACGGTGGTGAAGGAAAGCTTGGTTGGAAGAAAGGAAGAAGAAAGAGAAAAGAAAAAAAAAAGAAGAAAGAAAAAAAAAACAAAGAAAATAGTTGGGCATGGCCCAATAGGAAATAATTGGGTATGGCCCAATAGAAAATATAATTGGGCATAGCCCAATAGAGAAAGAATAAATGGGCTTAGCCCAAGTGAGAAAAGAATTTGAGAAGTTCATGGAAATGGGCCCAAAGATCAAGAAGAAATGGATAAGGTCCAATGGTAAGATTAGTACAATATTTCAAAGTTTTATAGTGATTTAATGTTTTGTATATTTTGATAAAAATACATTCAAGTGTTTAAAGAATTTTAATTAAATTATTATTCATAAAAATGTATGATTAAGTATGTCGGAATTAAATTATTGTTAGGAAAGTCGTCACGGAGGCATGTCGGACGAAATAGACGATCAACAATTAGGAATAACTAGATACGCATGCGAATCAATAGTGAAGTAAAATCCCACTATTACGAGGTGAGTAGGGGGTGTCAATTTCTAAATATTCCGTATATAAATATGCTTCTACGTGTATTTTAAGTGCAATGCAATTTTTACGAAAAACATGTGTTGAATAAATTTTAAGGAATTGTGAGTGCAAACTATTTAAAAAATCATTTGAAAAAAATATATATTATACGTAAAGTATTCTAAATCGGGAAACAAGCTTTTTGAAATGATTTGTATCAAAAAGAAAATTGTGCCTTAATGTTTGTGTGATGTGCATTTCATGAAATATTTAAATATTCATCATACTAGTTTGATAGAAAATATCATGCAAATGTTTACAACGAACATTTCGTGAAACGAGAATTTCAACGTGACACGGGGATTGATAATTTGAAAAAAAAAGATTTAAAATATCCCCTTAAAAATCATTTTGAAATCGAATGATGATTTTAGAAAAATTGAATAATTTGAGAATACATATTTGTGTTATAGAAATTATGCTTTGCAATTTATGGCTTATGACGGTGTGATGGCATGATTGGTTGATTGGCATTTATATTAAAAAATTATTTTAACTGATTTATTTTGCCTGGATTGGTCTGGTAATAATTTGATTGCCATATCATGCTATTTAAATTTTATTGATCGGTGGGTTATAGGATAGTCACTGCAGTGGCGGGTGCCGTGGACTGCCTTTAGGAGGGGCACGGTTACCCAGTTATATTCATACCTCGGTAGTAGAGGCACGGAGGGTATCTCATGAGGTATGGTTAGAGTTCCCTTCGGTCGACCCATCACGGGAAGGTGAACTCCGCTAACGCCAAGGAACGGCTGTGGTTTCTAAACAGAAAAAAATATGTTTTATGAGTACATAAAATTTTTAACAGCCTTGGCGGATTCGGTTGGATGCCCCGGCGCAGGGTACCACCGAATATGAGTTTTTGGCACGAGCCAAGTTTTATTAAAATCATAAGCCTTATTGAACATTTTTTATAAAATGTAATTATTTTACATGGATTGGAATAAGTTTTAATATTACGAATTATATTTCTCTGTATTGTGGGAATATAATTAAAGGGATTTTTGCAGCTCCCTTATTTGTTTTCTATGAAACGGATTTGAAATTCCTCGCGTATAGGCGAGCTATGATTTGCATATGATTTTGAATAATATTTGGTTTCACGGGAGCTGGCTTGATTTTAGTGATTTGATGCGAAAAATGGTTATAAGGCACAAAATTCCTATTTGAAATAACTTACTTTTATGATCCTGTGTTTTTATCATCAACTGATCTGTCGTATGCTTGTTTCCCATCTATGCCCTACTTACTGGGTCGATGATATTCACTGAGTCTATGAGACTCATCCCCAATTCTATTTCCCTTTTTGCAGACAGGGATCGATTTGGCGTGAAGTCATCGACATGTTAGTCTACCGTGAATAGGTAAAGGCATCTCCTAGCACACTATTTCGAGTCGCTCCGCTGTGTCCTGTACCTGTTATGTTTGAAGTCAATTCATAGTATTCTACTTATTAAGTTGTAAATAAATTTTAAATTTGTATATAAACATTTTTTTTAAAAAAATTATAGATTTTGGCATATATGTAATTGTGGATAAATAAGGAAAAAGTTTTTTATGATTTTTATATTTATGATTTAATTCAGTATATGAAAGTAATACTACTATTTGATGAGTGAATGTAATGGATTAACGAGCAATTTTGGTCAGGCTTGTTCGGGACTTGGCGGGTCTTTCTTGAAAGTTTCGGACGCTGGTAGCGACCGGGGAGTGGTCGTTACATTTGGGGCCTGTGGAGTCACTCAAAACAGCACCGTTTTGGCTCTGGCTCTTCAACTCCTCCACTCCACTAAAACAGCATCGTTTGGCTTTTTTTTTTTTGGTGGATATAAAAACCCTTTTTTTTTCTTCACTTTCCCTACTGCCTTCTCTCTCTAAACCGCAGACCCTCTGCCCTCTCTCTAAAAACCAACCCTCCACCGGTGACCTCTCCCGTCCGATCTCCCTCTCTCCGACGACCCTTGCTTTCCAGTCGTTCAGTCCTCCTTCGCACCGATCGGCCTCCCCTCTCTTCCGATCGGACCAAGCTCACCGGCAACCCTTCTTTTGCCTTTTTTTTTTGGGTTTTATTTTCTTGTTGATTGTGGATCTTTGGCTATTAGGCTTAGGTTTATGTTTTTTTTTTTAAATGCGCTCTGTTTTGTTTTTTTTTTTTTTTTGAATCGAAACTGCCTTCTTTTTTTGGTGTAAAAATTTTGGGTTCTTATAGAACCCAGTTGTCCAAATTTTTGGATAACCAGAGGAGGCAAATCTGCCTTGTTCAGCTTGAATCCTGGATGGAATCCCCAAGTCAAACGCACTGGTGTCGGAGCTGATTTTCAAATCTTTGGCCATCGGAGGAGCATTAAATGCTCCGTTTTTGTTGACAATGGAGGCCGACTGTGCCTCCAGTTCTTTGTCTTTTGTTTTTTTTTGTTTTTATTATTATTTTTTATTTTTTTATTTATTTTAATTAGTTATTATTTTGTTAATTTTCAAATAGGTGTCTACATAAAGAAAATCTTAAAAAGAATATAAACAGCTTCCATATGTCTTCCATTGACAGTTTATTTCTTCACTCTTTGTAACTTCATTCATTGCCCCTCTACATTGATTTGATAAACGATTGCTAAATGAATTCCAATTTCTTAACATTTATAAAAAGATAACTTTGTTAGACTTGGACAGCTTAGAGCTTGTTTTTCTTGGCAAGATACATCATTCACAAGTGTGAACACTAGAGCAAAGGAAGAAGCATTCATGACAAGTTTATTAGACTTTATGGCTAATAGAGAAGTGTGAACACTGGACCAATTTTTGATGTACAGATTTTCCTCTGCTATAATGTCAAGTAATTGTTTGTGTCGTAATGTGCCGGGGTCTGGGAACCTAATCGGTAGACGTAGGTAATTTAGGAAGTCGTCACCAATATTTTTTTTACCTAAGTGTGATTGGTCACTTATTAAATTAATTATATTTAACTAAATTATAAATTGATTTTAGGTCCATCAAAAGAACGATAAATTAGTCTACATATTTTATTTAGAGTTGGATTTGAGAATACGATTACGCACAGAGAAGGATTACCACCCCTATGACACCCGTCCCACGAACGATACCATTTAATCATATGTTCTCCTAAGCCATTGATTTTTTTATTCTTATGTTTTCTTAATTATTATTTATTTATTTTCTTTTATTTATTAAAAAATTTAAAGTATTTTATTTGGTTTTGTGGGTTTAACGCACACGTGATGTGATTGTGAAATGCATGGCATAGAATCGATATAATGTCAAACGAAAACCTTTTATTGAGAATACTTTTTGAATCCGCCCATCATACTGGTGGGATCTGAGAGTATTCTCTCACCTAAAGAAATACTCGAAAAACTTACCTTCACAAATTTACTAGGTAGATCTTATCATCGAGATAGTCGTTTGCGAGTAAAAACAGTATTTTCATGAATACAAATCCTAATACAGGTAAAAGCTTTTTATTAAAGATATTTCTCCGAATCCACCAATCATACTAGTGAGACTCAAAATTATCTTTTCACTTAGGGAGTTTTTTGAAGAAACTCGACTTTGCAGGTTTCTTGGGAAATTCCCATCATTAGGGCTTATACTCGTATATAAAATATCTCTACATGCCATGACATTTAATAATGCAACAATGGTACGTGATGCACTCATAATTCTAATGTTTGTCCCTTATTTTATTATTTCTCAGTGTGAGCATATATACCATGACTAAATTTTTATATTTACTTATTGTTCCATTTTTACTTCGTTATGAGTTTGCTATGTAAGTACTTATTTATTTTATTATATGAAATTTTCCAAAATCACGTTTTTAGATCAAGTATTTTTGTTTTTTATTATTTTTATTTCATAATTATTGTTTATTTATATGTATTTTATCCATTCCTTTTTGTATTATTATTATGATTACCAAATTTATTGTTACCATCAATTCCTTATTTCTTTTGTTTGTATATTTTGATTAATTGGTAATTAAGTATGTATAGTTTTTATTTATTTTTTATTTTCTTAGAATTAAGAATGTTAGAATTTTGAATTAAGACTCTCCAATCGTACTCATGGAGTCTTAATCAAAATCTCTAACCTTAGGAAATTCACTCGAAATTGTGACTTCTTGCGTTCCGAATGGACATCCCATTACAAGTATTGATTCTAAAGCAATTATTTTATTTTATATATCATTTTTATTGTTATTATTTTTTTTTAATAATCATTATTATTATTTTTGTTCATTACTTTTATTTTTTATTTTTGTTATTTGTTTGTTATACGCATATGTATTATTTTATTTAATTTTTTTTATTTACTATTTAATTTAATTTTATTATTTTACCATATATATATAGCCTTAGTTAAATCTCCTTATTTCTTATTTATATAAATCTCACCTATTTAAATCTATATTTTGTAAATAAATATTTATTTAAGTTTTGGTTCTTCTAACATGTTTTAAACGATTTTTTTTATTTTTATTTTGATTTTCTTATTTCTTGTCTTCACTACTATTTCTCCTATTTATTTTCCTAAAATAAACATAAATGATTTTATATTTTATATTTCATATATATATATATATACACACACATAACCTTTTCTAGAATAATGCGAAGTAGGCCTAAAACAAACATTTTTAGTTGAACAAAATGGGCTAGACCCAAGACAAATAGAACAAACCCAAACAAAGAAAAGAGAAAAAAAACTATCCCTTTCCAGACTAAGACTAGCCTAGCCAACGAGCCGGCAGGAAGCCCAAGACAGCAGCACCAGATCTGCCCCAAGCCCACAATGGGGTGCCCAAACGCACCGTTTGGTGCCTGTATGTCCACTCCAGACGGCGCCGTTTAGGCCTTGACCCTTTCAATTCCCTTACTCCACTAAAACGGTGCCGTTTTACTCTCTAATGCCTGGTATAAAACCTTTTTTTTTTTTTTGTTCTTTCCCTAAACAAACACGCTAACATGACTTGACTGAAGCTGAGGGAGAAAAATCTGTGGCTAGTTAATTAAGTATTCAATGCTGTGGAAAACAAGGGCAAGAGTCAAGTCTCGGGTTCACATTCTTATGTCTTAAACCTTATATGTTAAAAGAGCCACTAGCTTAAATTGGGTAGGCAATGGAGGCCCCAAAATAATTACAAAGAAGAAGGGACCATGCCCCCCTTGGACACGTTGGAAGCAAAAAGGGCAACGTTTTCCCCAAGTCAACAAAGGAATTTCTACCTACATGAGAGAAATTTAATCATCATTTTCAGTTTGGAGGTGAAAAAAGTTGTCATTGGTGTGATTGGCTTTCCAAGTCACTTATGGTTTTAGCCCAACCACTTCAATTAAATTCAGTCATTCTAGGTAAAAATAATTTATTGTAAAAGAAAATTAAAGAATTAACTATTAATAGTAAAAGTTAAAAAAGAAAGAATATTTAATCATAAAAAAGAAATAGTTTTAAGCGTTTTTGAATTTGGCTCCTCCCCTATTTCCATTCTGGATGTTTGAATCCCTTTGCTTTGATTTTAATAAATTTAATCATTATACTTGTATCAAATGTCCATTCAAGGAGAATAATTATTGACGTTAAAATTTTGTTTTTAATATATGTGACGCAACATTTTGGTGATGATATAACATAACAAGATGGATTAAATTTGGATTAATATCACATGTTAATTTTAAAAAAAATTATATTTTATTTTAATTAATTAATAATTTAAATAATACGAGGAAAAGCAGTATTGAAGAGATTGGTAGTAAAAGTAGTGAAGAATGGAACTACAATTGTGAGACAATATGTGTTTGGTAAAACATGACTAAAGATGTGTTGAGAAGATAAAAATAATGTACATTAAATTAAAACTAGATATATTGAAAAAAATATAATATATTCGATATTTGAAATTCTAAAAAATTAATGAAAATAATTACAAATTATTCAGATATTAAAATAATAGTAACAGATACATATTAATTATGATCATAATATCAATACACATATTTATAAGTAACAAATTACGCTTTTTTTTTTTGGAGTGGACAAATTATTCTTTTGATATCTTACAATATATCTCTTTCTCTATAATTGACAAACTTGAATGTGATTAGAAAGACTTTACTTGACTCAAATATTATTTTAACCAAATCCTAAACCATCCCAAGGGCAACTAAAAAAACCCAGTTGTCGACTTTTGAGAGTCTCATTGAAACTTCCTATAGTATATAGTTATAGATTATAGAAAAGATGGCGGAAGGTCTACCCTCATTTCACTAGACATTCCTTTCTAACTTTTCTTACAATCCACAACAATTAAAATCATAGTCGTTGAATAAAGAACCCTTTTTTAGTCGCTTTATTTATTCTTTTTCTTTTTCTTTTATAGGAAAAGATAGAAGGAAAGATGGCGGAAGGTGTACTCTGATTTCTCTCAACAATGCTTTCAAGCTTTTCCATGTTCTTCTTTCAATTCAGATTTTTGAAGGAGGCAAAATGTGATTCTTTATTATCAATTAATTATAACACTACCAATAATAGATGAAAGAGAGAGTAGTGATTCTAAGAATATTAGTTTTTATTTCTTTTATTTTTTAAATTTGATAATGAATTTTTATTAGTAATCTATCTTTCATTATATATAAATCATGACTTTTTTTAAAAAATTATTCCTTGATAGCAATAATGTCATTAACTTCAACACGCAATTCTCTGAATAACTTCCATTTTAGTCTATTATGATTTTACAATGTTTCATTTTCATTTGCAATAATTCTATTTTTTTATTTATAATCTTTTAAAATTTTGAATAATTTATACTATTATAACAAAAGTGATTAAATTGGTGTCACAACTTAAGAGATATTGACTTAATCTAAATTTCATAAAATTTATAAATAAAATTAAATATGTTGTTTTTTTTTTCTTACTAATGATAAAAATTAATTTAATCCTTTAAATTTTAAAAAAAGTCAAATGTATAGTTACAAAAAATTTTGCTTCCATGCTAATAGTAGGTGTGAGAATACTCAAATCTTGTGGATAACAAGGGGATGAGTCAAGTGTTGGTGGCATGATCATGGGCATTGATTATTCTTATTTCTTAAACCTATATGTTAGAAGAGCCACTAACTTAAATTGGGTAGGCAATGGAGGGTCCAAACTAATTACAAAGAGAAAGCACGATGCCCCCTTAAGAGCAACGTTTTTCCCAAGTCAACAATGGATTTGCTACTTATAATGAGATATGCAAGCAGAAATTTAATCACCATATTCAGGTTGAAGCTGAAAAAATCGTAGTTGGTGTGATTGGCTTTCCAAGTCTCTCATGGCTTTAGTCACCATGTTGACTCCGCCGGTGAAAAGCAGAAGTGATCGTGGAGCTAAGAGATTGGTAGTAATAGTAAAGAAGAATGGAACTGCAATGATGAGACGATGTGTTTGGTAAAACACTGCTAGAGATGTGGTGAGAAGATAAAAAAATGATTAAGGATATTAAGTTAAAATCAGATATACTGAAAAACATTATAATATATTTGACATTTGAAATTTTTAAAAATCACTGAAAATAATTACAAATTATTCAGATATTAAATTAATGATAACAAAATATATATTAATTATAATCATAATATAAATACACGTATTTATAAGTAACAAATTATACTTTTCGATATATTACAATATATAGTTCTGTTTCTCTATAATTGACAAACTTAAATATTCTGATTAGAAAGACTTTACTTTGACTTAAATGTTATTTTAACCAAATTCTAAACCATCCCAAAGGCAACTAAAAGTACAGGATATATAGTTTTCATACTAGCATTCAATCGGTAAGAATCACTTAAGGTTATTCCAATTAAGGATTATAAAAGTTTGTTCTGAATTAAGAGTGTGGATTATAAAAGTTTCCTTCAATCTAAAAACAATTAATGATTGTAACCATAGTCGATGAATGAAGAGTCCCCTTCTATA
This sequence comes from Theobroma grandiflorum, assembly GCA_036013995.1. Classification (NCBI taxonomy): domain Eukaryota; kingdom Viridiplantae; phylum Streptophyta; class Magnoliopsida; order Malvales; family Malvaceae; genus Theobroma; species Theobroma grandiflorum. Next base: position 24,727,521 of record CP142133.1, on the reverse strand, counting down.
TTTATTCTCTTGTTTGAGGAAAAGATTACAGGAAAGATGGCGGAAGGTCTACTCTCATTTCACTGGACAATCTTTTCTCCCTTTTCCTACAATCCACAACAATTAATTATGGCAGTTGAACGAAAAATCCCCTTTTAGCTACTTCATTTATTTTTTTTCTTGAGTACTTTTCTTATATAGGCCTCATGCATAAGGTGTTTCTGAGAATAGACCTTTTCATAATTTTAACTATTTTTAGACAAAAGAAGTCACATTTGGACGAAATTGTCCTTAATGAAACCGACCCATTCGTTTGGGTCCACACTTCAACCTGAAACGTTTCAACGGGTAAAGTCTGTTTATATATGGTCCACAACTCCTCAATTCTCATAGACATACCGTACATCTCTTCAAAAGTAATGTTTTCGATACTTTCTCGGCAGTTAAACTTTTGAGCATTTTTACAATGGTAGGACTATTTTGGAGTGGTTGTTGTTCGCATAAAAGTACTTCACATACTGAGCAGTAAGAGGAAGTTGACATTACGAGGAGAAAGGTATAATATTTATTTTATTTAATTTTATTGGAAAAGTAGTCATATTTATTTTATTTTATTTTGAACCGTGTGGAGAAATGATTATTCTTCATGTTTATGGAGCTTAAACCTATACATATTGGTTGTTCATATTGTTATTCTTGTTGTTTGAAATGGTTAAATAGCGAGGTGAAAGTGGTATTGTTGGTGTTAATGGGGTCGAAAGGTGACCGGCCTCCCGTGACTGGTTGATATGTATGCGTTATGACCCTTTGGTAGGAATTGGGTTGAGGGTGACTGAGGGCTTGCTTACCTGTTATGCGTGATTGAATTTTGGCATGGGGTCACTAAGGGTGTGCGTGATTGCAATAGGGTTTAACTTTGCGTAAATGTTTGATATGTGATTGCATGACATATTCATAGGTCTTTGCGTGACAGCATGAGTGGATGGCATGGGGTTAGGGTGTGCGTGATTGCAATAGGGTTTACATTGCGTGAATGGTTGATAAGTTTATATCAATGCGTTACTTGTTTATAGATCATTACGTGATTTAATGTTCATAATTGTGTGACTAAATGAAAAGGCATTGTATGATTGTTTTTGTATGGAATTGCACAAGTGTCATAACTGTATGAAATTTATCTGTATGACATTGTATAACCGACATTGGGTTCATTCTATATTATTTTGGATAAACTGTAATGCTTTAATGTGTATATGTTGATTTGCTTAATAATCCATGCTCGACACTTACATTAATTATTCTGGTCCAAGGCTGTCTAAAAACAGTAAAATTATTGAAAGGGTTATTTTATGAGTGAACTTATGAGGAGGGCTATTTATGAGAAACTCCTCTTGTTTTTTTGTTAATCTACAATGATGGTATTAACATGACTAAAATGGGAAGGTTATCTGTTATATATTATAGATGGGCAGCATAGAAACAGAACATGAGAATGTCGAATCTTTACTTTGTGTACCGAGGCAACAGTGGGGGTTCAATGCGAGCATTAACATTCACTGTAAGTGGTCCCAACTCCATGTGATACGTGAGATGATGTCCAAAGTCAATGAGTTGGAAAGGTTGAAGGGAACATGTTTTGGGCACATGATGGACGTCGAAGCTGATAAGAGTTTATTTTATGTCAGTCTCGTGCATAACCTAATGCTGCGTAGAATAAATGAATCGGACTCCATCGAGGGCGAGCTATGGTTCACCATAGGTAGAACAAAAGCCCAATTTTCAAAGAGAAAGTTTTGCCTCGTGACAGGGTTTAAGTTTGGTGCCCTACCGGGCCTTATTATCAATCGATATGAGGCCGTCCCTGGAGGAATTCACTTGCATTATTAGAGAGAGGGGAACGAGGTGAAAATTCAATAAGTTTTAGTTACATTCAAGGGAGGCTAATTTCAGTAAGAGGGAGATGCGACCACGATGGCCTTTGTCTTAATGGCCCAAAACATTTATTCGGTCAAGACTACAGATTAGTAGTGATTCCATGGTTGTTGTCGCTAGTGGAGAACATCGACGAGTGGAACGCATTTCCATGGGCACTTATGTTTGGAGTTTGACCGTAGATTACTTGACGAGGGGCTTCGAACCTCCTGCTGCGGGAGTAGCGGAGAAAAAATGCTACCACATCTAAGGATTTATTTAGGCGTTTCAAGTAGTGTGCCATCCCCTATTGTTTATCAGTATCCTTGTCATATAAGATTTTATGAGGTGAATTTTTTTCGCATAAGATTTTATGAGGTGGGTAAAAAATGTTTGACATTTGATGTGTAATTTTAGGCGTTGGAAGCAATTCCTGTAATCCGAAGCTTATTTGGAAGGCAGCGCCTTCGAGACAGGTTTGGCCAAGAATGCTAAAATGGCATTGTAACGAAATGCTTGTAGGTTTCCAAGCCAACATTGCAAGTTTTGATGAAGAAGGGAATGTGAGTAAAAAAACCATATTTTTTAATTTAATAAAATTTTATTTTTATTGTCATTACGTAACGAGGGTTATACCTAATGGCATGTATGTTTTGGTGTAGTTGTGCATAGTGAGGACATTAGAGCCAACTGCAAAAGAGATGTTGACCGCGTACTGGGTCAACATTGAGGTCAACATCTCCGAGGTGCAGCAATACTTGCCATTATGGAAGTTGGAGGGTCAGACAAAATTCAGTCCCTAACAAATGAGGAGGATAATGGACCGCAAAGGGAAAAGTAAGGCAGTACGAAGCGTTAAGAGGAGATGTAGCGTGGATAAGGAGGTCATTTCTCAATTCATTGTTACTGAGGCCCCAGGTCCTGCTGAAGCCCCTGATTCTCCTCCTATGGGTCTTCAAGCTTCCCATCCTGCTACTCCTCCTGTTCCTACTGCTGCCCCTGATGGTGAGGTACGCAACCGGCTGCTGTGTCCGCAAAAGACTATAAGCATTAAGCGAGAGCTGCAACAGATGCGGACATAGTGAAAGAAAGACCTACAATCCTTGCAGACGGATATGCATATGCAGATGCAAGCAATGTAGTTGGAGATCCAGTAGGCAATGTAATTGGAGATTCAGCAAGCGATGCAGATACAGATGCAGTCAATGCATCAGCATATCAAGCAATCACTGCAAGGGGTAGAGGATCGGATTGTCAGTCGGCTGATCGACCTTTTGAGGTATGAGCATATATGATTTTCATTGAAAATGTTATAACATGCATGATGTAGACAGTATTCTAATGTGTTTGATTTTTTTAATCATTTAGAGTCGATTGATGGGTGAAGAGGATGGTGCGCGTGACAAAGAAAACAACGGGAATGAGGTTGATATTGAGGATGCATGTGGCATAAATCAGTCATTTGCATCAGCTCAAAGCTCACATTTCGCTTGCTCGATCGAACATCATCTTGCGCCTATACCATCTCCAGTAGACGCAGCGTAGTATTCTTAATGCATACCTTCTCCTGCAAGTAGTCGAGCTACAACTTCCTTGCGTCCTGCTCTTGTCTCAACTCGACCAAAGGCCCTTTTGCATGGTGAGATCATACCCTCTAGTGAGGCTCCACCTCGACCTAAGCCCGAAGATACACGTGTGACCTTGGTCAGCAAATACCTTCGAAGCCTGTACGTTAACCCACTATTGGTTCGGCGCAAAGTGAAGGATGAATTGAAGGACAGATATGAGTCTTTCATGAAAAATGAGTAAGCTAGGTCAAATGAAAATAGTAGAGGATATTAATGTTTACGGTTCTAATGTATTTATTTCATAGTATTTTGACCTTGGTATTATTATAAAATAAATATGCAGGGTTAATATTCTAAGCATCGAAGGAGATGAAGGCCTTGATTTTTTTCAACAATTAGAGATTCCAACAAAGTTGATGGACAACCAACAGATTGATGCATGTATCAACGTGTTGTGTAAACGGGCACGCGAGCACCATCCACAACACTACAAGCAGAGAATATGCATCGTTGGCACCACCTTTTATGTAAATATATCATATTTTAGTGAGTTATAATTATTCAAATGTAAAAGGTATGTATTAGTTAATTGCATCTAACTATTGTACGTATCATAATTGACAGCTTATTTTGTTGGGTTTGAGCCAAGAAATGAAACCTTCTCCCAACGAGAAGACATTCAAGCCAAGTGAGGCGGTAATGTCAGACCACGTGCTTCAGTATGCAAGGGGTGAGAGTCCTCCGTGGCATTTGCCATGGCATGAGGTTGACTCAATTTTCATACCGTGCTATTTCGACGGCCACTAGGTGGTAGTGCGCATCAACTTGCTGAAATGAAATATGATGTTAGTGGACTCATCGTACAGTCGGAATGAAGCACAGAAGTTTGGCTTGCGTGATAAGCATATGAGTCCACTAACATCATTGTTTCCCATTATATGCTACCAGTCGGGGCACTTTGTCAGCTCGCGTCGTCAAAAGCAACCTTTGATGCGGATGAGGTATAGTTTAAATACAAAGACCCCATTACAGTAAGATTCGCTAAGCTGTGGGGATTGGGTTATCACCTCATTACAGTGGTTCATCCAGTCAAAAGGTCAAACGCTAAAGGCAAATGCGATAGAGGGCATTCGAAAAAAGTTTACCCTTGAGATTTTTACAAATAGTATAAGTTGTTAAATTTTTTAATTTGTTTATTCTTTTTTAATTTGTAAATAACATTGTTCTGTATCATATCCATATTATTCTTTGTTCTATCATGTACATATGATTCTTTGTATTCTTTGTTGTTTCAATTAACAACAAAGAAAAATGACAATAAAAACAGTTCTGTATTCATTGTTGTTATAAGCATATGGGTGCAATAAGAACAACATTGTTTCTTCTTTCTTTGTTTAGGTTCTTATTCGCATCGTAAAGTCTTTTAGTTTGTTACATAATTTACATGCCAGTGTTCATGCATCTACATATGCCAACCCCCTTTACTTGACAGCTTATTTGACATCGTGAATTGCATTGTGTGACATAGGGTTGTAATCGGGTGATATTGAATTGCGTAACATTAACTATTGGAATCGCATTCCCAATTGATATTGATTCACGAGAGTATTTAAGATGGATTGAGGCCAATACTTATTTTTGAATCATGTGAGTAGTTATTATGGAATCACGTGAGTAAAAAATGGAGTTACGTGACTGGTTATTATGGAATTGCGTTACTAGTTGACATCGAATCACATGAGTAATATATGGAGTCCCGTAACATGTTATTATGGAAGCGCGTGACTATTTTTTATCCAAGCGCGTGACTAGCTGATATCGACTCGCGTGAGTAATATATGGAGTCGCGCTATTAGTTATTGTTGAATGGCATGAGTATTTATTATAAAATTACGTGAGTAGAAAATTGAGTCACGTGACTAATTATTATGGAATTGAGTTAGTAGTTGATATCGAATCACGTGAGTAATATGGAGTCCCGTAACTAGTTATAGGAACCGCATGACTAATTTTTTTTTGAATCGCGTGACTAGTTGATATCGACTCACACATGTCTGGTTATTATTGAGAACATTGACCTAAAGCTGCTTGGCATGCTTTTATTTGAGTTAGTTTCGCCTGAATGATTGTCGATAGCAACTGCAGGTCACATTATAGAACTGAACCCCCAGATACATGACTCGTATGCCCAGAAGCAATATTTGAATCGTTGTTCCCCATCCATAGCGACAGTTGTGAGCGTATCGGGATTTTCAGATTCTAACATATGGAAATATGAAAGAAAGAGTTGGAATGACTTTTCCGAGGGACCGAACACAAGGCTTTCGGCATACTCCTTCACTTGCCAGGCCTTTCCATACAGGCATTACAATCCCCACGTGCGATTCATCTCTTTCATTATTTTTTTAGGTCTCAATAAGGTTACATAATTTCCTTGCAGCTTGGTCGAGATAAGCTCACTAATTAACCTCACGCTCAGAGTTCGGTACCCACATTGCAAACCATAAATAGTACACGTGTGTACCTTATGCAACGTTCGAATTTACCAATAGTCTCCCTCAAGTAACTTCGTTGCACGCAAAGCAAACTTGCATGCCTTCTCCTTACAACCAACCTCAAAACGAACGTGACATGACTTTCTAACTCTAATATCAAAATGATCTTTTATTGCCAACATGCTCAAAGCTCGTTTCTATTCGGCCTTCGATGGAAACACTTGTCCGCGATATAAGTGGTCGATGTATGATCCGGATTCCTCACTCGCAACTGTTTAGAAGGATATCACATTTACCCTGGGAATGATCCATTGACGAGATACCCATGTATTTACCTTCTCTTGATTATTGTCAGCTGGAGAACGAATGTCGTTCTCAAGTGCGATGTCGTTGTCGTAAATAGGCTTGGCACCATCAACATCTTCTAATTCAACAGTTGTGGCATGGTCTTCGAACTGAACCTCTTCTAACGCAATAGTTGTGGCATGTCCTGTACTGCTATCTGCATGATTCCAATCCGAAATGTCACTATGCTCACCCATGTCGTCCTCTGAACATGCATAATCTCCGACAACATAATCATCTTCACAGTCATCTTGTAAGTCATCATTCCAATCCACTATGTCTTTCTCTTTAACATCATCTTCAATCTCATCAGATGCATCGTCATCACTCACAACCAGCATAATGTCCTTTACGAATTCCAATGGACCCACTGAATTTTTGATTGACAGTTGCGTTTTTTGCAATGTGCCATGAACTTCGTTCGATGCACATTCTAATCAGAATTGTGTAGACATCATTTGCAGACACCTCATGTGTGTTTCAACCTGTTCAAACTCTTGAGTATACATCAAACATGATTGCCATGGTTGTATGTTAGGAAATGCATGGTGTGGTATGTCAGAATAATTAACATTCTGTTGTAAGGTGATGACTATGTTGGATACCATGTTCATGTGAAATATCGTTTGCATTTCATGCCTTAACTGTCACAAAAACGGCAACTGCCCTCTCATTTCGCAGAATACTTGCTACATCTTCATCATCCCTGATAACTTCACGCGAAACCCTTGTCGCATGTCTCAGTGATGCATGTAGTTCAATTTCATTATTATGTGAGTTGACCCCAACAACCTCTTCAACTAGCTTCACTAGGCCCAAAAATGACAAATCACTCCCAACAACCCTCACTTGTGTCTCACCACCGTTGTAACTATCATCGACCTATTGATCACCATATGTAATCATAAGCTTCACATTTGGCAAGCTACTGAAATTTTACAGAAAATAAGTGTCACAATTAGTCAATTTTTTTTAAAAAAGCACAATTAACCCTCAATGCATAAAAACAACTTACGCAATACCTAAGTCACATTTGGCCAGCGGCTGAAATTTAACAGAAAAAATGGAGTCGCAATGTATAATACGCATTCATGCAATGCCTATAAAGCAGTGAGCAAAAGCCTCAAAACAAGAGATGAATTGCACAAATCACTCAGCAGCAGTCTCACAATACCTAATAATAAGTCACTGAATGCGTAATATCCACTCACTCACATTATGCCAACATAATGAGTCACGTGATGGCCCAATGTCATGCAATACTTAACAACATGTCACGCAATATATCAAAACCAGTCACGCAATACCCAAAAACTAGTGACACAAAAGATCAAAACAATGATATTGGGCCAGTCACGTAGTCACCCAATGTCACGCAATACATAAAAACCAGTCATGTTAACCTTAAAAAGTAGTGAACAAAACTCTCAAAACAACAGGTGAATTGCAGAAGTCACACAGCACCAGTCTCGCAATACTTAATAATAAGTCACTCAATGCGTAATACTCACTCACATCATGCCAACATAACCATTCACGTAATGGCCCAATGTCACGCAATATATCAAAACCAGTGACACAATATTTCAAAACCATAAGCCTCAAAACAAGAGATAAATTACACAACTCAGTCACGTACCAGCAATCTCGCAGCACCTAATAATAAGTCACCCGATGCCTTATATCCACTCACCTTATGCCAACATAACCTTCCACGTACTGCCCCAACATCACGCAATACATCACAACACTTCACCATATACACACAAACCACTCACGTAATGTCTCGACAAAATATATGCACAAATTATTCACGCAGCACGTATAACCCAATCTTCCAATACCTAATAATAGCTCACGCAATGCCTAACATGCATTCACGTAGTTTTTCAGCATTATAAAACTTAAACGAAGATAATATATAAGAACCATAAGAAAATATCTGCTCAAAGATAATCAAGAAAAATTTTTAAAATTTTATTCATATTGCAATTCTCGGAAATACAAGAAGATAAAGGAAATGATAAAATGAACCGTAGTTCATTTCTTCCTAAGTTCATCTACTTTTTCCTCTATCTCGACGAGAATCTTTTCGTTGTACAGGATGCTAGCCTCCAGGTCCTGAGCCCTCTCCATTATCTTGTCGAAAAGGATGCGCATCTCTTGCTGGAATATCTCTAGCTGGTTCCTCAAGCCCCTTACCTCTTTCTTGGAGGCTGCCCCATGCCAATTCCCGACTGTACGATCTCTGGACACCATTTTAAACTTTAACAATTATCTAAAAATGTTAAAGATAATTGAATTTGATTCAAATGGTTAATGGTTCTCTTTATTTATAGGCATGAATGCTGACTCTTCGTTTTCTACACACATATCCTCATATAAGTGTAATTAAGGGGGGCTGAATTGGATATTAAGTAGCTGTTCGGCTTGGCGTTTCATCTCTTCATCTTACCTACCTCTTAAAAGTAAAAGCTAGGCCAAAAATCATTTTTTGAGAAAATCTTAATAAACAAAGCTTAAAGCTAAACTCGAGGGAATAACTTTCCCTTTATCTTCTTTTAAAATGATATTAATTTTTTAATTTTTCAAAAAATACCCCTCTCTCAATCAATCTCTCTCTCCTCTCATTCCATCCGTAAATTATCATTCTTCAGCCATGTAATATTCAGTCACGTAATGCCTACAAACAAGTAACGCAATGCTCATCGAATATGCAGTCACATAATATTTAGAAAACTAATGCCATATAAATAGTTTACGATTTCTAATATCCAGTCACACACCCTAATATCCAATGGCGCAATGCCTAACAAATATTCACGCATCGGCTATAAACTGATTGATTTCGCTACTCCCAATCGAATTTAAGTTTCCAAACTCATATAATTTACCCATCAACTTTTGCGTTCTATGAATAACCTTAAATAAACCCAAGAACCCATAACAAATACCTTGATGCCATCTTCGCACTTTGAGATCCTCAGAAAATTCACTGGCGATATAGACCTCGATAGAAAGAGCTAGACAGCAAGTTATATACCCCAATGGCCTTGGAGAGCTGGACGAAGGGATAGCTCAATCGAGATTTAATTTTGAAATTTTAATCTGAATGACGAGAGAAGAGAAAGAAACTGAATAGATGAATAGATGAATAGACCGCCACACAAATGTTGCTATTTTTTCTAAAACTAAAACTATTTGTCCTTTGAAAACTGTATCAATAAACTGAAATTGGGGTGTAAGATTATATCAATAAACTCAAATTAGGGTGTAAGACCGCCACACCATATCTATGGCAGGATTACCCTGCCATAGTAAACCAAAAATTTGCCATAGTAAATAAAAATTTTTATAAGAAAAGACAAACAATGATATATAGGTGTATCTCTTTGAATTATAAATATTTGGGTGTAAGATGATATTGCTTTCTTGCCCCATCCAGCCGCCACCATTTTTCTTGATGTTTATTGGCTTTTACATTCGGCTTGTGGGTCCTAACTTTATTATCAGTATTTAAGAGACCAATAAATTAGGGTCCCATGATTTAAGGTGCATTTAAGTATCACCATTGAAAATTAATAATTGCAATCGAGTTTTTAATCAAAATATTTATTTTGATAATAATTACAATCGAGTTTTTAATCAAAAGTCAAGTCGTCGACCGAATTGAAAGTTCATAGGAGGCTATTCAACCAAGCGGAAGACCTTTTGGTCTCTGCTCATTTCATACGTAAAAGCCTTTTATGTCAGCTCCACAAAAATATCTTATAAAGAAAGTCTTGAAAGGAAAATAAGCAACTTCCATAAAGGGGCTCCCATTTTTCTTCCATTGACACTTTATTTCTTCACACTCTGTCACTTCATTCATTGCCCCTCTCCATGGACTTGATGAAAGATTGCTAAATGAATTACAATTTGTTAGCTCCGGCCCCACTTACGGTCTCTGCCTTGACCTGAGCGCTTGACAAAAGTATCAACGAGGGTCATGGTCATGCACTTAACCTCTTAAAAAAGATAAATTCCACTAACTGGGACTTCTCAATTAGACTTTGTTAGACTTGAACAGCGCAGAGCTTGTTTTTCTTGTCAAGTTTATTAGACTTTTGTTTTTTGGCTAAGAGAGATGTGTGAACACTGGATCAATTTTAGAAATTACAGCAACATTGTACAGATTTTCCTGTGCAATAATGTCAAGTAGATTCCCGTTGTGAAATAGACATGTCAATCACACATGGCAGAAATTAAAAATGGATTCAAGTGATCCAATGAACACTTCATGCAATTTCATTGAATTTTGTCGCTATACTTTTCAATTTTATTGATTTTTGGACAAAAGGTGATAGAATTTACAAAAACTTGCAACTTGCATTGATAAAATATTTTGTGAAATATATTCTATTCATATTTTTTTCTCCAAAAATCAAAAGTGTAATGATCAAAATATTTATATTTTTCTTTTCTTAATTTGCAGGGCCTTTCTACAGTACAAAAATCTATAAAAATATTGTCTTACATGGACCCATCCGCATATAGCGTAAAGAATGCTTCAACCAATTTCGAAACATGCATGTACTAGTATTTTAAGAGCATCAACCAACACAATGATACAACAAACTCAGTTGTTTCTTTCTTAAAGTGCCTCAACCAAAAATATAACCTTATGGGAAACACTAGCTTCCTTCTCCCTCTTATGGTATTTGTGGCGGTGTTGTGCAACTTGGTGGTTGCTTTGTCAGCAGAATCACCCAACATCACCGCTGACCAATTGGCTCTTCTTGCACTAAAAGCCCATGTCACTCATGACCCTCAAAGCATATTGGCAACCAACTAGTCTACTACTACCTCCGTTTGCAATTGGATTGGTGTCACTTGCAGATTCGATCATCAAAGAATCATCGCTCTTGATCTTTCTAACATGAGTCTTGTAGGCACCATCCCACCTCACTTGGGAAATCTCTCTTTTCTTGCTCAGCTTAACATCCGAAGCAACAATTTTCAAGGCTCATTACCCATGGAGTTGGCTAATTTATCTTCCTTGCAATATATAAACTTTGGTAACAACAATTTCAGTGGGGAAATCCCATCATGGTTTGATTCCTTCACTCAACTTCAGAGTTTGTCTCTATACAGTAACAACTTCTTTGGTGTTATCCCGTCTTCTTTGGGTTCTTTGTCAAACCTTAAGGAGTTACTCCTAGATGATAACGATCTGAAAGGGCATATTCCTGTAGCAATTGGAAATCTTTCTAACTTGAAATATTTGTCTTTGGGACAAAATCAACTTTCAGGTCACATATCTTTCTCAACCTTCAATATATCTTTATTGTGAATATTGATTTCAACACTCATAAAATCTCATTGTAGGTCAACTTGCATAGGCTATATTTGATCAACTTCTTAAATCACAATCTCTAATTTTGGGATTAAACAACCTTTCAGGTAGAATTCCAACCAGTTTATCCAACTGCAAAGAGTTAAAAGTTTTAATTTTTTCTGATAATGCCTTGAAGGGAAGTGTGCCTGAAGAAATTGGGAATTTGACTAGATTAAACTACTTATTCCTCTTTTTGAACAACCTAACAGGTATGCTTTCTGTTGGCTTTTCTTTAGACAAATTAAAATGATTAGTTAGTAAATTATTTTTATTCGTGAGTTTAATTTTTTTTTAGTTTTAATTATACAAGTAAATAAAAATATTATGAATGATATACAAAAACCGACCACATTACTAAACAGGATCCAAACACTAATAAAATTTAAAATTCACAAAAATATCTGATAAAGAAAGTCTCGAAACGAAGTTTTAGAGGTAATAGGTTTTCAAACGTATGAGATACTTTTGAATAGGAGAAAAAAATGTAATTTTTATACTTTTATATACACGATATGTAACTTCCATAAAGGCGCTCCCATTTTTCTTCCTTTGACACACTTTATGGCTTAAGTTTCTATCACTTCATCCATTGCCCCTCTACATTGATTTGATAGCCGGTTGCTATATGAATTCCAATTTGTTGCCTTTCTTACTGTCTCTGTCATGCCTTAACATAACATTTGGAAAAAGATAACTTCCACTAACTGGGTCCTTTTAGACTTTAACAGACTTGGACAGCTTAGAGCTTTTTTTTTTTTTTTTGCAAGATACAGAAGTGTAAGCATTGGAACATGAAAAGCTTATTATACTTTGTTTTTGGCTAAGAGAAAAGTGAACAATGGACTAATTTTTGAGATTGGAGGAACATTGCACAGATTATCGTCTGCAATAATGTCAAGTAGACATGTCAATCACACATGGTAGAAAGAAACTAAATATCAATTTAAGTGATTCAACGAACACTTCATGCAATTTCGCTGAATCTTCTCACTATATTTTTAATTTTGTTTATTTTTGGACAATAAGTAATGGAATTTACTAAAATTTATTGCTTACATTGTCATAACATATGAGTCCAATAGCTCAACCGTTCGACATAAAAAAGAATCACTATCCTTTTTTTTTATTTAGGTGCGATTGACTACCTAAATGAATCTATCTTTCTTAATGATATCTTAGACTTGGCTTAGGTTTATTAAAAAGATAGGTTATAATCTACAAAATAGATTGAGTTCACGAGTACAAGTACATGTGAGGAACGTGTTAGCACTTTCACAACTGGTACATGAGAGTATGGGTATATGTGAGGAAGCTTTAGAGCATGAGTTGAATGGTTTGTGTTTTGTGAAGTTTTAGTATAGCCTTGACACTTATCAAACAAACAAATTTAGAAATTTTTATGAGAGTGCCTTATTAATTGGTATTTTCAAAAAGAATCTAGCAAATTAACATTTTATTTCATTGATCATTACCTAGACAAAAATTATCAACTTTTGGTATCACATGATAAAGTTGATGAAATTTTAGAACTTTTGCTTTCTTTTGGATTTAGTTGCTTGAGTGGCCTAGGGTGCGAGAGTGTTTGGAGAGTTGGTTTAGGGTATTTATTAGAATGTGTTCATTCCAAATAGTAACGATCAATTCTTTTGAAATAATTTTCATCATTACTTTTAAAGAAAAACATCCTTTTTTGTCACTTGATTTCTTATTCCAAAAACCTAAAATTTAAATTTTCAAACAAATCTTACACATGCAGATGTAAAAAATGTAAACTTAAAAGAGTTTAAAAATTCTCCCATATTCTTTCAAACAAATTGTTTGAGACTTGAGGCTTTCATTGTGATTTACCATTTTCAACCAAAGGTTCAATCTATGATAAAGTAGATTTCTTTCACATACTTTTACCCTCGCATTATGTTCGGGAGATATTGTTGTACCGTAAGTTTTAAAGAAAGCAATACGAAAAAATTTTTACATATAATAATAGTAGAATGAAAATATTTTTAACATTAAAATCTTTAATAAATATATTTACAAACAAAAACATCTAATGCATTCACAAATGCAGCCTACAAATGTAATGGTTAACATATATTCTCAATGGAGTATTCTAATGTTGGTTAGAATGGAAGCTTTACAAAAAAAATTCAAACTGTTTTTGAACGGTGCAGATAAATTTCGAACTCCAATATATAAACGTCACTATTATAAAAAAATAATATTATAAGAAAATATAGGAGCTATGAGTGTGTTTAGGAGTGCTAATTTATCCAAAAAAATTATAAAGAATCTTAATGGGGAGTTGACAATAAGTAATCTTTCTTGCCAGCAACCCATAAGAGAAGAAAAGTAAAAGAAAACCAATAAAGCAAGAAAAAGGAGCTGCAAAAGAGAGAAGAAAGACACGAAAGAGAAATAAAGAGGAGATGGAAAGGACCAAAAGAGCATGGACATATATTAAAAATCCGAAAATGCCCTCAAGAGGAAAAGATAACTTATCATGAAGAGGCAAAATGGCCCCAAAAATTCGACAATCACCCAAAAAACCATTAAGAAATCTATTGTATACAAACCCCTTTAAACCTTTCAAATACCTAACATGTCCCGGATAGGTGTGAACCGAGCACCTGCTTCGGGACAGTTTTAATATAGTGTTATAGATATTTTAAACTACATCAAATCAATTTTTTTCTCAGGAATGTTTTTTCTAGCCTTTTCATCTCCCTGCGTGAAATCAATCCGATTAAGCCATCATGTGTTAACCAATTAAGCATTCCAATACAACTCCTCCTAAGCCGCTTCCTCCCAGCCCAGTTGATCACCACGTGTCACTCAATTACACTCACCACATGGCTCTCAATTGAACTCCTTCGGGAATAATTTTAATATATAGGTATAGATGGTTGAGGTATTGGCTTTTGATTAGTAGAGTCAAAAGATTAGGAATTGGTGTTGACAATGGACGAGTCTTGGGATTTGGAAATGGTTGAGACATACACGAAGATTGGTATTAATAATCACTTTATATTTGTATGGATTTTTTTTTGTCAGCCATAAAAATTTGTATTAATAATCACTGAAAGTTATATGGTGAGTTCAGCTTAAAGGCTTGGGATAATCTGCTGCTACATAGAAAATACAACATAACCAGAATGTAACACATTAAATAAAATGATCAACATATCAAATCATAGGGACATAGAGCGAAACACTACACATAAAGTGTGATCAATTTAACAAGGATCTTGTGAAAATACCATGCAAAAGTACGATTTAAAGAAGATAAAAACAGGAAAATGAGAGCACCCTGTTTTGTTGAAAATTAAAGATAAATAAAATAGATGCCTAGCGCTCAACAAAAAAAGGGATAGGTAAAATTTTAACTTAGTTTAAGGGATTGAATTTTATGTTTCTGGTGAAATTCCATCAGTTGTTGAAAGCCTTGCTTCTATATATTATGCACCTTGATCTTTTGGATAACAACTTGACAAGTATAGTATTATCTTTCTTCTCCTTTTTTATATGATATATGCATAATATATATACATATATATAGTATGTGTGGGTTTTTATTTTTCATTTCAAATACTTAAAAAGGATAGCAGATTGATATGCATAGGATCTTCATAAAATTCCATGCAGAAGTATGATTTAAAGAAGACAAAAAGGGAAATGAGAGCACTTGTTTTGTTGATTAACAAAGATAAATAAAATATATGCCTAGTGCTCAACAAAGAAAGGGCTAGGTAACATTTTAACTTATATTGAGGGCTTGAATTTTATGTTTCAGGTGAAATTCCATCAACTATTGGAAGCCTGACTTTTATTATGTACCTTGATCTTTCGGATAACAACTTGACAGGTATAGTATCATCTTTTTTCTCCTTTTTCATATGATATGTATTTGAAATAAAAATTAAAAACACACATACGCATAATGCATATTAAGGATCTTCTTAAAATTCCATACAAAAGTATGATTTAAAGAAGAAAAAAACAGGAATATGACAGCACCTTTTTGTTGAAAAGTAAAGATAAACAAAATATTTGCCTAGTGCTCAACAAACAAAGGGCTAGGTAAAATTTTACTTAAATTGAGGGCTTGAACTTTATGTTTCAGGTGAAATTCCAACAACTGTTGGAAACTTGACTTCTATTAAGTATATTGATTTTCGGATTAACAACTTGACAGTTGTAATATCATCTTTCTTCTCCATTTCATCAAATACATGCATATCAATCTGCAATCCTCTTAAGGTATTTGAAATGAAAATTAAATACACAAATAATATATATATATATATATTAAGGATAGGATCTAGGAATTTTTCTGAGTGATGTCATAATTACTTTTAAGAAGAAGAAGGTCACTGCGGATCTAAAGAGTTGGACTTGAAATTTTTAAGAGTGAGAGTAGTTTAGATTTTAGGTTTTTTAATAAAATCTTAAATTATAAGAGAAAATTTTTTTTGTCTTTCCTTGTAGTTTTTATATATTAGTATATAAATTAGTTTTTGATAAACTTAGTTTGACTTGGGGTCTTTAACCCTACTCTCTAAAAAATTGTAAAAAAATTTGTGGGTTCATTAGTGTCATTAGTTATATAAAACTCTAACATATGTAATATAACAAGTACAAATTTTTGACACTTCAATGAATAAGTGGTGTCATGTTACACCACTTGTCTTAATGTAGGTCCCATGTATATGGATGTATGTATGCACATATGTATTTATATTATACTTTCTTAATTGTAAAAATTATTAATTTGTGATACCCCAAATTTTAATATAAGCGTAAAGAAATATAATAGTGGTAACATGGACCAAGAGCAATTTCATCTTTTTCAAATTAAAATTAATCAAACATCTTATAAGTAAAATTAAGATTTTTATACTTTTTATGAATCACTTTGTATTTCTTAAAAGAATTTATAAATATAAAAATATTTACCAAAGTTGTTGGTTGAAGTTACGGGTCTTGGTGCTAAGGCTTGTGTGAGAACATTAGTTTAAAATGCTGGCTATGGGGAAGGTTGGTAAACATATGGATTCTGCATTATGTTGCCTATATTTAGATAGAAGGGTTGATACGGAAAGTATGGGTGATATGGGTTGAAGTTGTGGGTTTGTTCCTTGTCATAAAAGACTACTTGTACGTCCCCTTCTTTTTTCTTGGACATATAACCTTTTTTCGATCTAGAAACTTTATTCCCTTCAATTTTTCCATTTTTGATAACTCCCTCTATTATCTCTCTAAATAAAACCAAGTTCGCGAAGTTTTTCATGGCATTGCCAATCAATTGTTTATAGAATTGAACTGAAAGTGTATTTATGAATAACACAATCATTTCTTTATCAGTGAGAGGTAGTTGACCTTGTGTTGTCATATCTCTCCATCTTTAGACATACTCCTTGAAGCCTTCATTTTGCCTTTTTTTCATGGTTTGTAATGACAACCAATCAGGAGCCAATTCAACCACATGCTTATATTGTGCTATGAAGGCTCTTGTAAGATCTTTCCAAGTCTTAACGCAGCTTCGATCTAGCTGTATGTACCATTATGCAGCTGACCCATTCAGACTATTTTGGAAGAAATGTATTAGTAGCTTGTCATCATGAGACTATAATGCCATCTTTCGACAATGCATAGTAATGTGTGTCATTGGACACTTCGTTTCGTCATATTTTTCAAATTTTGAAACCTTGAACTCGGTAGGGATCACTACATCAAGCACTAAGCATAGTTCTATTGCATCCATAACACCGAACCTATCAATTCCTACAATAGCACAAAAACGTTATTCCAACAAATCGTACTTTTTCTTGACTTTCTCATTTTCCCTATTTATGATGAACTTTTTTTTAACTTTTCTTGCTCTATTAGGTTGTTTAAATTTGGGACGTGTATTGGTTTTGTGGGATTTGTTCTAGAATTCGACCCAAATTGCCCATAAATTGGTAGATGACCTATTGAGGGTGGTACAGTATAATAAGCGTAAGAAAACCCGGCAACGAGTGGTGTCAGCTGTGGGTGAACTTTTTGAAAATTTTAGGTATGAGGTGGAGTGAACCTTGATAGATAAGGTCGATCATCTCTCAAGTTGTCGGTGTCTTATGGGTTTTCGAGTGGAGCTGGCTTTTTCACTACTCCTTTCCCTTTACTCAAACTCATCATTAATTCCATCATTTTTTCTAATTGTTCTTTCATTTCTTTTTTACTTTTTTCCATCCTATCTATTCGATCCCTTTGCTCTTCCTCCATGCTTCTTACTCGTTGACAAGTATTAAGAATGTGCTGGTCACGAGGCTTAGATGGTCGAGCTATTTTGTAAACCTTTATAACCATAAACATGAATTAGATGCATTTCTATTTCATGAATGTGATGAAAAGGGTAAGATTCTTAAGCTTTTTATTTTATTTTATTTTATTTGTTTATCTGTTTTCAAAGAATTAGGAATCGATAATGACAAGAGTTAAATTGTTATGCTTTTTATATGCCTTTATGGAGCAAATTATGCACATGTGATGCGAGTGAAAAATATTGGCCATCCAACAACAATTGTCATAAGAAATCTTGATTCATAGAAGTTGAGCATATAATTACATCCCCGTTTAAAACATTTACATAATTGGTTTCAAAAGAAAAGGCCAACTCGATCCTATTGGTCTTGTACTATCTTGAAGTGACCTATTAAGTGCTCATTAAGCTCGTTTTTTGGAAAAATCTCCCACCTAAGCTCTTTAGTCTGGTTTGCCATTTCCCTTGCTTTGAAAGCTACCTCCCTTATTTGCATCAATATCCATTTCATTTCAATTTGCGTCCTTAGGAGGTCTTGCTCATACAAGTTTCCCACTTTTCGCATTCGAAAATATTCTTGCTTGTTGGCTTCACACTGCTCTTTATAACCCTCCATGGTTGCCTCAATTAAGTTATAATCGCTCTTGAGTTCTTGTATGATCCGTTCCTACAGTTATATCCTGTTTTGCAAGGTATTATTAGCGATTTACATTCCTTGAATCTTGACAATCAAAGATGAATATGTCGCATTTGAACTTTCAAACTTGTTTTTCCACTCATTGCGTTCATCAAAAACTTTTTGAACTTTCCTCGATATTTTTTTCTTTACTTCTGCTAGTTCAGCTTTGTATCTATGTCTCATATTCATCATTTCGGTCTCAAGCTTCCTTCTAGCCAGCTCACTTTCTAGGAGAACATCTCAAGGCTTTAAACCAACAGGGAATTTGGATGCACTTTTTGAAGGACATATGACATTTTTTACTCTTTGGGCATGCCAAGCTAAATATCCAATAGTGACCTCATCAATGAACCTTCCTTGATTCACCCTACATGTTTTTTTCCATGCTTAAATGATATCTTGGATCTTTTTAAGGGTTATCAACTTTTCGTACATGAACTTTAGTTGGTTGAACCTGTGCGTCATTGGTACAAATTGCTCAAATCCAAATTGCCTCTATACCATTATTAGAGCATAACTAACTACTCCTCAAGGTCCCATCAATGGTACCCATGGTTCGTCTCCACACTTGTACATCATTTGCATCCTAAGCATCCAAGGAGCCCTCTAGGTCACCTTTACACTTATAAGCCTCCTGAGGCTTGCAAATTCTTTTTTTCCTTGCAGGCTAGCCATTCAGTTTCATATAATTCATGGTAAGACAACTTAATGAAATGAAAGGCTTTCGAAATCTATCAACTTTGCACTCAAAGTGGCTCTTTATCCATATAGTGAGAAGTTAGGTGGACCCGATGAAATGTCTTTCACCTTTCTGACTGTAATAATCCAACGACTTTAATGTCTCGACTATAATGGCAAGTGCTAGATTGATGTTCTTCGTTACTTGGTCAAAGAAATCTATAACTGAGACTTCAACATATCCTAAGAGTTTTGGGAAGACCACTATTTATTGCCAAGGCAAAGGCAAAATGACCCTGTTCATTTTCTATGTGTTTTTTAATATAATTATTCAAGAAATTCCATGGGAGCCACTTGGTATCTCCCTTCTTTTTCAAGTTTTGATCAATTTCTTCAATGGTGATATCTAAAAAGTTGGCCAGGTTCCTTCGATGCCCTGTCTTTTAAGCTTCTAGTATATCTTGTTTGGTTGCATTTGGTTTATATGAAGTAGTAATGAATACTCTTCTACTGTTAGTGTCATATCTACTTCATTGAACATGAAACATCGGTAAGATGGATCCCAAAACTGAGTGATTACCCTAAGTAGTTAATTGTTCACATGTACATAGATAAGCCATGCAATGTGCCCATATTTGTTAGAGAAACTTTCTCAACTATTGCGTCTCCATTGCTTCCAAATACCTTTCACCTTTGAAACATCATTTTGTTGAGATCAGGTTGAACTTTTTTTAGGAGGGTCGAGATATGCCCTTTGGCCAAACAATCCCTTTCGTCTTGTTGAGCTTGTCTCATTTGTAATTCAACCTCATAGTCGTTCTTATACCTATTGAGCAAGCTAGCCAACAACGATGCCATGGATGTAATCAAGATTCCTTCAGTTAATAATTGTTGTATAGCCAATATTTCCCTGTATGCAACACGATGGATGCAAATGGGTGCATATGAAATGACAAATGAAAGAAAGAAAATGAGAAAAGAAAAAAATATTCAAGTCAGTATGGTGAATTAAATTAACTTGCATTAGAAATAAAAATGGTAATTATTGTCATGGGTATTTATCACGTTGTTAGACATAATCTTCTTCACGATTCTTATTATTTTTGGTGAGGAACTTAAAGTAGAGGGTGTAAAAGGTGTTCTTTCACGTGTGCTTAATTCAAGGTCATACTCAGGTGAAACTCTGCCTAAGGAAAGGATACTTACAACATTCTATATGCTAGGTTTGGTTTTGAATGAGGCTAAAGGTTCTCAAATTGTTCCTCACTGTTGTCCACGTGGACTAGTAAGGCACCCTAGTCTTCACCCATTACAGGCTTCAAATAGACTAGGTTCAATTTGAATGGGAGTGTTCACTAGCCCATGCGGAGGTTATCACCTTAAAAGAGCATAACTCTAAACTCCCTCCTAATAAAGGATAGAGCTCGAGCTAAAGGCTTATGCATGAATGCAGAATGTGTTGTATGTGTGAAGGAACGTATCAACCTTTGATAGACAATTTCACATTTCTCTATCTTAAATTCCCTACAATTAATAAAAGTAATAAAATAATGATGATAAAATAATTAATGCACAAAACAAATGCTCAAATTTAAAGGAAACACTAAATTATTTAGGACTTAGGATAACCTATGATTAATTATGGCTCGACTCTTATTCATTCTCAATAGAGTTGCTAAGCTGTCGTAATGTGCGAGTTTGAGAACGCGACCGCTAGACGTGGAAAACTTAGGAGTTTCCACCAATCTTTTTTGTCTAGGTGCAATTGGCTACCTGTTAAATTGGTTTTATTCGATGGAGCCCTAAATTGATTTTAAGTCCATTTAAAGAGCAATAAGCTGGTCTACGAATTTTTAAAGTGGGGTTCAGGAGCATAGCTATGCACGGGGAAATATTAGTACCCCCATGATGCCCGTTCCACAAACGGTACCATTTAATCATATGTTATCCTATTATAACCTAAACCATTGATTTTGTTTTTATATTTCCCTAATTATTATTTATTTACTTTATTCTTTATTTTACTAGCAAATTAAACATTTTATTTAGCTTTGCGAGTGTGACTTGCACGTGATGCAATTATGAAATGCATGGCATAAATTTTGGATAATGCCAAACGAAAACCATTTATTGAGTGTATTTTTTGAATCCACCTATCATATTGGTGGGATCAGAAAGTATTCTCTCATTTAGAGAAATACTTGAGAAACTCGCCTTCGCAAGTTTAATGAGTAAATCCCATCATCAGGGTAATCATTCGCATTTGAAAATAATATTTCTCGTGAATGCAAACCTATTATAAGCAGAAGTCTTTATTAAAGACATTTTTCTGAGCCCTCCAATCGTACTGGTGGGACTCAGTGGTATCCTTTCACCTAGAGAATTTTTCGAAGGAACTTGCCTTCACAAGCTCTTTCGAAAGGTCCCATCACTGAGGCTTTGACTAGTGCACACAATA
Organism: Theobroma grandiflorum; assembly: GCA_036013995.1. NCBI lineage: Eukaryota > Viridiplantae > Streptophyta > Magnoliopsida > Malvales > Malvaceae > Theobroma > Theobroma grandiflorum. Next base: position 24,705,730 of record CP142133.1, on the reverse strand, counting down.
AGTCTATATGCCATGACATTTGACAATGCAATAATGAGGTGTAATGTACTCATAAATTTCAATATTTGTTTATTAACCTTCCTATAACTCTTTAGTCATTTCTTTGAAATTTCTTTTTATTATTTTTCTTTGTATGCATATATATCATGGATAAATATTTTATATTTATTATTTTCATCTAACTATATTTTATTTTATTTTATATTTTTTATATTTAAGTATTTATCTATTTTTGTGATATAAATTCTCTTTTTACCTAGCTACTATTTTTAATCAAATATTTTTTTTCAGAATTATTATTATTTATATATATTTTTATGACTCAACTTCTTTCCTAAATTTTTCATTAACCTCTCCTATTTTTCTTTTTGACTAACTATTCTATTATATATATATATATATATTACTAATATTATTATTTTTATCAGGACTCAAAATTAAAACCCTCCTATCATACTGGTGGGCTTTTAATCAAAATCCTTTACCATAAAAAATTCATTCAGAATCGCGACTTCTCACTTTTCGCAAGAATATTTCATTATCGATATGATTTATATAATTTTCGCAGTTATTAATATTATAACATTTTTTAAACCAAACCTAGATGCTTTCTTACCTATTAATATTGATCCTAAATGTGTGTATATATATATATATATTATTTCTCTACCTTTTTGGGAATAAATATTTTTTCTATTTTTTTAAATATTCTCTTTTTACTATATTTACTTATTTTTCTAACCTATTTTTAATGACTAAATATTTCATTGCTTTCCATATTTGCCATTGATCTAAATTTATTTCTCTACAACTACATATTTTGCTATTCCTTCCTGTTTAAATCGTTTTTTTTTTTTGCTTAATAGTTATTTATTTTTATAACTTTCTACCTAAACCTATTACCATTTATTTTCCTTTTATATATTTTACCTATCTAAACCTAAACATTTATAGCTAAATATCTATCTATCATTTTCATTTTCAGATTTCTATTTATTATTATTATTATTTATATCTTTTTTACTATTTCTTTAATTCTTATTCTAATAATACTTTACATATATATTTTTTGTTCCTACATCATTTATTAATATGCACAACCAACAAAATGCAAACAAGCCCAAGCACATGAAAAATAAGAAAGGGTGAGATGAACCCATACCAAGTGGACACAAATAGGCCCAAAAGTCAACAAACTGCATTAATACTTGTGTGGCTAGCTACAACCCGCCTCTTCCAGCCCTTTTTCTCTTTTTTTTTTTTTTTATATTTTATGTTATGCTCCAAACAATACCGTTTAGCACTTTGCTCCTTACAACCCTAACTACAAATTTTTTTTTCTTTCTCTCTCTCTCATTTTTCATTTTTCATTTTCTCTCTCTAATGGCTGCAAAACTCTTCCATTTCTCGAGCTAAACACTCTCACTTCTTCCTCAATTGGAAACCTTAGCCCTAAAACCTTCAACTTATTCCCTTTCACTTTCTCAATCGATGACCCTCTGTTCTCTAAAACCCCAAAACCGAACCTCAAACCCTATCTCCTCTCTTTTTGAGAATCCAATGTTGTTTTTATATTTTTTTTATTGCTTTTTGGTGATTTTTGCTTTTCTTTTTCAGTTGGGATTATGGTATTTCACTCATTGGTAAAGGTTAGGTTTTTTTTGGTTCTTAAGGTTTTTAGCTTAAGGATTTTTAAGATTTTTAAGCCTTTTTTGGATACTTTTTTTTCTTTGATTGAGATTGTGGTGTATAGGCTACTAAAAACTAGGATCTTTTTATGGTTCTAGGTTTTCAAAAAATAACAAAAGTTTTTAGGATTTATGTTTTGGGCTCTTGACTACTAGGGATTTTTAGGTTGGTTGCTAGGGTTTTTTTTTCTTTGTTTTTGCCAATTCGACTCTTTAGGTTTTTTCAATCCGACCTTCTTCATATAACCAAAAATTTTGAGGGTTCTTATAAAACCCTATTATCCAAGTTTTTGAACAACTAGAAAGTGAAATCATGCTCTTTTGAGCATGATTTCACAAGTGAGGGCCTCCAAGTCAAAGAAAATCTATGGGTGGTAGTCGAAGGTGGCCCAAATCTGGCTGCCCATAGGACATTGAATGCTCTATGCAAGTTGTTTCCTTAAGGAGTTGACTATAGAGGCCATGCGTCTCAATTTTTTTTCATTGTTATTTATTTATTATTTGGAAAAAAATAAGTGTTTATAACTATCTAGAGTTCTCTTTTTTTAATCTTCAAAAACTCCTTCCATTTTCTATTATTATCATCACCTATTGTAGCCTCATTTGCCTTAGTTATTTCCTTTTTAATCCTTACAATTCTCTTATTAGAAGCTCTTAATTCTCTTTGTTGCCATTTTCTAATAATAGCTTCACACTTTTGCCTTTCCTTCTTTCTCTCTCTAAGCTTTCCCAAGCAGCCCTAAACATAACATGAAAAGATTTTTCATCTAACCAGTGATTAAAAAATCTAAAAGGTTTAGGACCCCAGTCTAGGTGAAGTTCACCCAAAACAATAGGGTTGTCATCCTAGATCAAGGTTGGCAGCCTTTTCTGCCCTACCTCTCTAAACTTACTCAAAAAGTCCCCTACAACCAAGAATCTATCAAGCCTGCTGAACACCTCATCCTCTTTGAAGTTCTTATAATTGAGCGTCCTCTAACTAAAGGGAGATCCTGTAACTTAAAGTTGTCAATAAACTCGTTGAAAGTTACCACAAAGCTTTGGTTGCTACTCCTACCTATTTTCTCTTCTGTAATCTTAGTGACATTGAAATCCCCGTCCAAACACCATGGAACATCCTCAAAACTCATCACTCTGCCAAGCTGTACACAAAGAACCTGAGACTCATTATCTAAATTAAGAGCGAACACATTGCCAAGGCCACATTTAAAGTTATGGCTTTTAATCACACCCACCATCAAGATGAAATTTCTATCTACATACAATCTATCTAACTTCTTTCTTCCACATACTCAACAACCCACCTAATGGACCAACTAACAGTACTGCTCTATGATCACACACCCCACTCCCTCGCACTAATATAATTTTCCAGCTCTCAATTTTTCCAACTTAGTTTCCTGAATATGAATGATATCTTGTTTTTCCTAGCCCACTAATTGCCTAACTACTTTCTTCTTTTTCAAGCTCCCTAAACCTTTAATGTTCCAAGAGATATTCATTAACAAATCAATACAATAAGGGCAAAGCAAACGTGCCTAACCTTTAAATTGGGTATGTGCTACTATTGGTAGCACTACTCATCTTTCCCTATCCATTCGTCCTTTCAAAGTCCATTAACTTTTGAATTACAGCTTTCTCATTCTCCTGGAATGACAACCCTAGCCTTTTTTACAATTTCAAAATTTCTTTTGCTTCATCTCTGATTGTTGAGTCCCTTAAATGCAAATTTGAATCGAAGATGATATCCACATCATGGAGGTTAAAATCGACATACATCAATCTTTTTTTTTCCTCTTCTTCCATCTTATCTTTTAAGCTTCTCTTCTTTCCACTTGAATTCCTCCCCCTTGGTGTTGATGCCTTAACCTTGACAACTCCTTTTCTAGATTTCCTACTACCCTTGTTTTTGTTTGAATTGTTCTACCCCAATCTCTAGTCATGCGAATATTTCTTGAAAGAATTTCTTCCTCTCTTACTTTTGTGGGATAAATATGGTATACCTTCGTCCTCTTCAAATAACCCATTTTCATTATAAACTCCATTCCTCTCACTTTGATTGAACACCTTGAAAGCTACCCCTCTTTTGCCTTTCAAGCTAGCAAAGATATTGGTTTTCTTTTCTCTCGATAAATTTTCAGTCTTGGTTTGTCGTTGCACTTGGGCTTTCATCTTCTACTTAGGAGTTGAACATTTGCTTTTCCTATCATTAACAACATCATTGTCTAAGCAGAGATATGGATGAAATTTTACATTCCTACTTTTGCATTTCCATTTCTGCAAGTTCTTTTTCTATTGACTTATTCCATTATTCAATAAGCCCATCTTCAATTAGCCTATCTCCACTCTAGACCAACCCATTATGTTTTCATCAAGTTCAACCCAATCCTTTTTCTTTGGCCCACAATTGAATTATGGTCCACCCAAACTAATGGGTTAACCTTAATTGGTGATTAAAGGGTTACCCTTAAGTTGGGTCCTCATGAGCTTACTCTTTTCAAGGATTTTATTCTCTCTTAGACTTGAAACCATCTCCTTAATTTGCTCTCATGGTAACCTGGTTTGACACTCTAACAAGTCTCTATCCATCATCGATGTCTCACCTCTTTATGACTTTTTCCTCTATTTAAGTTTTACCACCCGCTTACTATTGTAATTCCTATCAGTTTGGCATCCTCATTTGTTACCCTTTTCAGCTACCGGATCTTCAACCCCTCTATCAATTGGATATTGTTTGTCTTTTTTCTTTCATTCCTAGATAAAAGTGTCATAAAATCCCATTTCCATTCCTTTTATCTTTGACACCGAGCTGTTCCCACTTCCTTTATATAGCTTTTTTTTTTAAAAAAATATTTAAAAACTTTAGTCTTCCTCGTGCCTTGGTCCATTTGTTCACTGTTCCCTGTCACCTTTGTTTGCAATTCCTCCATTGAATCACCAGCAAATGCTTCCAAGTTATCATCATTCATCTTTTTAACTAGGCTTTCAGATCTGATTTCAAGATCTAGTCTTTTATCTTTGGAGTCTTCAATTTTTCATTATCTTCATTTCCTACAATTTTGACATAGGCTTTAAAGAAATTACCTTTTTTCTTAATTTCCACATAATTGGGAATTAACAACCTACTCTTAACCTTCACCATAATATATGCTTGGTCAAATTTTTCCATAATAAACGTGCTTCTATCAACACCAAGCACTTCACCTTAACATTCACCAATAGCTTTAAATGTATTAGAATGCCATGAATGTAGAGGTATTTCTAAAAGTTTCACCCAAAGTCTTATGTCCCTTTCATACCTAGCAATATTAATCGAGATTAATGATTCAAAGAACATTTCAAATAGCTTTTAATGATTTTACAATAAGGTTATCATTTTATCACAATCTTCAAATGAAACGGCCATTGTTAAAGCTTCAAGTATTCTTACTTGAACATGAATCCGTTCTTGGTAGACACTATCCTGGATAGAGCTACATGGCACATTTGCTGTCAGCTTGCCTATCACACTACACTTAACCCAATCTTGCTCCTCATCTACTATAACTATTTTTATTGTAGTCTTTCTAACTCCTCCCCGATCCACCTCATTCCTTTTAGTGTTTCCAATAGTAGTCTTCCATGCTGAGGGTCCATGAGCTATGCCTAAAGCTTCACCCTTACTGTTCAACTTGGGTAATTCTCCCAATGGATTCCCACGAGAAGAGATTCATTCCTTAGGCCCTTCCTTTTCTTAATGGCTAATGTTACCAACAACCACATCTTTATAGGTTCATTTATTTAAGTGCGTGGGTTCAGTTCTGTTATGTTGCTCCTGTCCATTCCATTTTTTCTCAATCTTGCTTTGTCTTTGTAATGGTTGCACTATCCTAACTATGATCCGTTTTTCATCCATCCACTGGTGATTACCTCACTTCAGTGCGTTCTCCAATTCTTTCTTTTCCCTATAGCCAATGAAGGCAAAGTTTGCTCCTCTATTCTTATCTAGAGTGGCTTTTCTAAGGATGAAGACATCCATGACTTTGTCGAACTCTTCAAAAGCCCCTCAGGTAGCTTCCCATGACAACCTTCTACTAAAATTATCAACAAAAACAAAGTGCAAACTGTTGAGCCACCATATTCCACCTTAGTGGGAACAAATTAACAAGCATGCTTCTAGTGGGTCTTTAGATAAACTAAAATGTTAGATTAGTAGGAAAATTTATTCTTATTTGTTATTTCAAATTTATTATTTTTGCAATCTACTTTAATTAGTTTTCATTTACATTGCATTGGGAAAAAAATCAGCTTTTAGGTTGCATATCTTTTTCTTTGGTCAATATGTCTTTATTGCAAATATTGATTTCAGCATTAATAATCTCATTGCATGTAAGCTTTTGTCAATTATATTTGATCAGCTTTCTGAATTAAACCATCTAAAATTGGGATTCAACCATCTTTTCGATAGAATTCTAGCCAGTTTATTGAAGTGCCAAGACTTAGTATTTCTAAGTTTACAAAGAAATATCTTGGAGGGAAGTGTGCCTCAAGAAATTGGGAATTTGACTAGATTAAGCTACTTTTATCTAGGAGAGAACAACCTACAAGGTATGTTTATTGTGGGCCTTCCTTTAGACAAATTAATATGATTAGTTAGCAATTTATATTTATTCATAGGTTCATATTTTGGATTTCGTTGTTTGGATTGAACTTGAAAACTTAAATTTAGAAGAAAAGATTTAAACTACTAATTTACTATAAATATGAGTGATATAACTTATGAAAACATGATGTTTTTAATTATTTTGAACTCGTTGGATTTGTGAGATCTCCATTAAGTGGTGGGTTTGAACTATGATTTAGACAATTTGATATTCAATTATTTATACCCTTTCAAATATTTGTATTGAATTTTAACTTTATTTTAGGTAATTAGTGTTTGATCACCTTGCTAATTTATAACTGCTTGATTTGAATCGAAATTCCAAAAAGTTTATTTAAATGCAAAGAGTTACAATATATACACTTGTTTGGTAATCAGTTGGAGGGGACTGTGCCTTTAAAAGTTGGGAATTTGACTTGCTAATATATTGTTTTGGTGTGCCTAAAAAGAAACTGACATAATAAGTCAATGGCATACATGATTAGTTAAAAATTTATACCCTTTTTGTAATTTTATATTTTTTTCTTTTAAATCTCAACCTTCCTTTAAGAATTTGTAACAAAAACTTTAACATTTTCACTTATAAACTTGAGATTCGTGCTCATAATAACCATATTGAACCATTTAATTATATAAAAAAAACCATATTGAACAATTGAACAAAAATTTTTGTAAAATACCATGCAAAACTACGATTTAAAGAACAAGAAAATAAGAGCACCTGCTTTGTCAAAATAAAGATAAATGAAATAGATGCCTAGTGGTCAAGGAAGAATGGAACTTAATTTGAGGGATTGAATTTCATGTGTCAGGTGAAATTTCATCAGCTGTTGGAAGCCTGACTTCTATTTTGGACCTTGACTTTTCGCATAACAACTTGACAGGTATAGTATCATCTTTCTTCTCATTTTCATATAATATATGCATATTAATCTACAATTCCTTTTAACTATTTGAAATGAAAATTAAATACTTCATAAAATACCATGAAAAGGTATGATTTAAAGAAGATACAAAAGGAAAACGGGAGCACTTAATTTGAGGAAATGAATTTAATGTTTCAGGTGAAATTCCATCAGCTGTTGGAAACATGACTTATATTGGGCATCTTGATTTTTCGCATAACAACTTGATAGGTATTATATCATCTTTCTTCTCCTTTTCATTTGATATATGCATATCAACCTAAACACACACACACACATATAAGCAAGAAGCCAAAAAGCAAAAAAATAATATTTTTTGCTACTATACTTTCATAATATGCTTGTTTTACATTTCTGCTTGAATTACTTTGATTATGTTATTACTAGCGCTTTTATCGCTCTATATTATTTCTCTTTTTTTCAATTTTGACTTAATATGAAAAAATTTTAAAAAATGTTTTAGTTTTAGTGTATTTAATATTGATATATTATAATTTTTAATGTCAAAAAGTGGAAAAAGTTAATAAAATAGTCAAAATACCTTAACAGTCCTTATACTCATGCATTTACTTCACTTTAGTCCCTTTACTCAAAATCGTAACAATGTAATCCTTTAATTTTGAAAATTGTTTCAATTTAATCCCCTTTAACATTTTTCTTCTGAAATTACCCTTCACAAAGCTAATGTGGCATGTGAGGTGGATTGCCTTGTATCTTTTCATTATTTTCTCTAAAAATATTAAGCACTTGTTGAGTTTTGAACCTTAAACCTCATGCAAACATAACAAACTTTTTACTACTTACTTTAAACCCTTACCCTTAATTATATATTACTTTTTATCTTTTTTTTTTTACTTTCCTCTTTTTCTTTTTTTTTTCTTTTTTTCTCCCTTTTTTTTCTTTCCCTCTTTTCTCTCAACTCCTCCTTTAAAGACCAGTCACCGATTGTTGGTCGATGGTCATCAGTCATGAACATGGCATGGCATGTCCAATGACCATTGCTCAACCATCGACATTTGATGATAGGCAATCGATGATCAATGACGATGTCTAGTGATTGGTGGTCAATCTTTAAGGGAAAAGGTGAGAAGAGGGAGAGAAAGGAAAAAAAAAGAGAAAAAAAGAAAAAAGAAGAAGAGGAAAGAAAGGAAAAAAAGAAAAAAATGTAATATATAATTAAAGGTGGGGGCTTAAAGTAAGTGGTAAAGAGTTTTGTTGTGCTTGCATGAGGTATGGGTTCAAAACTCAACAAGCATATAATATTTTTAGAGAAAACAAGGAAAAGACACAACGCAGCCTCTTAACATGCCAGTCCACCTCACATACCAAGTCAACAAGCGATGCCATGTCAGCACCAAGTCAACAATGACATCCTTTTTGTGAAGGGTAATTTCGAAAGAAAAATATTAGAGGAACTAAATTAAAAGGCACCTTCCTAACATGCCAAATGTTACTTTCTTGTCATGTCACGTGTCACCCTCTAAACATGCCATGTGGCATGACATGGATGGGTGTTGAAATAAAGTGTGACACTTGGTGCCTTCCCTAACATGCCATGTGGCATATCTACATCAGTATGTTAGTGACATGTGGCACTATCATATTAGCATGTCAAAATGATATGGCATTACCACATCTACATTTTTGGTCCATTTCACATACCACGTCAAAAAGTGGTGCCGTGTCAGCGCCAAGTCAGCAATGACGTTAATTATATGGAGGGTAATTTCGTAAGAAAAATGCTAGAGGAATTAAATTCAAAAAATTCTCAAAATTAAGGTACTAAATTGTTGCGACTTTGAATAGAGGAACTCAAGTAAAGAAAATGCATGAGTACATGAATTGTTGAGGTATTTTAACCTAGTGAAACTTATTATGAAACATAGAAAATGTAAGACTAGTAAATATTCAAAACTGAAAATGAAGAAAGTTCTGAAACGGACTAAAAAGAAGGTGGACAAGTCTAAGCCTTCTTGGCCGAACAACTACTAATAGCTTGTGGAGTCGCTGTCTCTTGTTAATTGTACAAGCCTTTACCTAACGGTTCACTAAACTGTTGGGAGTGTCAAGCCGATAAGGCCGCAGACTTGCTTTGCAAACCGGCTGGATGGTTAATAAATTCACTTTTCAAAAAAAAAAAAAGAATAAAACTTATTATTATTGCCAATGCTTTTATTGTGTTGATATATATTATAATCTTGATATTTTTTGAATTTGATTGGTACGTAAACATAATAATGGGATGATAGGATAGAGGTAAGGACGAAAGAAAAGATAAATTTATCATATTTGTTATAGCCAAGATAGGTGAATGGGAAAGAAAATATGAGTAATTATGATTTTATAAATAATTATTTATGACATGATAACCCTTTTTAATTTTGTAGTGAAGGTTTTTGCTAACTGATAAAGTTGTTATTTCTACATTTGAAGTTCATATCACATGATGAATTTCTTCTCACAATATAATATCATGAACCAGTAATGATATAGTACTAAATCCAAGCATTTAAAACAAAACAAACATCACACACTTGTGAGACGAATTTTATAAATATGTAAGGCAACAAATAAAATATTAAACCAAATACAATATCTCTAAATTTTTTTTAAAAAATTTACACTTTACAAAACCTCAAGTCTCCAAATATAATAAAAGTTATAATTATACAAAATTTCATCTAACTAACATTTCTTCCCAACTAAAAGCAAATACTCACATCAAATTTTCTATAAGAATAACAGGCAAAAACTAATCTTACTAACCAAAGCTCTTGTTAGACAAATCTACTTCCTCAAAGATGCAAAAAATATCGAAATTTATAAAAATAAAGAAAACTAAAACAATGAGTATAACCACTTAGTAAGTAACCAACATCCCTTATATAGATATCAAAAGAAAGTTTGATTAATCTCATTCAAAATCATATTACTCCAAAATTTCATTTTCAAATATCAGAATAAAACATAGTTTCTCAAATATTTCAGATTTTTGTGATTTCTTGCAGCATGCTATGGCCACACTTATGGCATAGGTTAGAATCATAACAAAACCCACAATTAACTCTATAACATGGGTGAAAATCATATTGAAAACCACAATTAACTTTAGTGGTGTAAAAAATGTACCAAACGCAACTATTGGCTGCACTAAATAGATATAACAAAAACCACTATTTTGAAACTAGTGGTATAGTTTGAAACTAGTCTCATATAACAAAGTGCATATCGATATGGTCAACAATTAACGTCTATTGGTAAGGTCATAGCATAGTCATACTAAAAGACAGAACGAAATGCATTTTTAGATTACTCAAGGTATACAAAGTAGTATTTATCTCCACCACCTCATCTATAACCTCTCTCAATCTCCAAGCCAAGGCCTTAGAAATAATTTTATATAGGCCTATATGGGTTCATCTTACTAGGATTTTCACATTTAAGAACCAGAGCCGGGAAAGAAGCATTCACCTCCCTTGCCATAACCCTATACTAATAAAAATCCTAAACAAACTGCATCACATCTCCCTTAATGATCTTCCATTGATTTTTAAAAAGGAAGTTGAAACCGTCTGACCAAGGGTCTTGTTCCGTCACAACTCTCAATTACTTCCCAAATTTCATTTTTAGAAAAAATACTTTCAAGGAAAGAGACCAACTGCTCCTTAAGCTTCATAATTTCACAATTGAACTGCGTTAGTTTACAATTACTCTGATAGCTATAAAGAGATCCAAAGTGTCTTGCAATCTCTTCTCTAATTTGTCTAGGTTTTTCCACCTCTCTGCCATGAACAAGAAATTTTCTCGTATGATTGGACCTCTTCCTAGTCTAGGCTATCATGTGGAAATAATGCGTATTCTGGTCCCCTTCAAGGAACCATCTAGTTTTAGCCTTTTGCTGCCAGGCACGCTCTTCCATTCTATACTGTTTCCACAGCTTAACCTTTTTGCTTGCTAGAGCTTTTTTAGCTTCCAAATCACCCCCACCTTGTTGAATTGTCAATTCTAATTGTTGGATACCCAATTCCAAAGAATTAATCTTTTCCCTTATATCTCCAAATGTCACCTTTTACCATTCTCTGATTGACTATTTAGTACCTCTCAACTTAGTCATTCTCCAGGCATTTTCAAACATCTCATTAAAACCCTTTTCCTCCACCCAATAATCAAAAATTGAAACGGCTTCAGTCCCCAATTAAAGTATGCCAAATATAACATTACTGGACAATGATCTGAAATAGAACTGAAAAGGCTTGATTAAACAATAGTGGGGTAGTTTTCCACAGTATCAACTGCCAACAAGAATCTATCAAGTCTGTTATAAGAGACATTCACGAAATCTACCCCAAGTGCAGTTGGCCCCATTCTTCGGCAAATCAAGTAGCCTAGATTCCTCAATAAGGTTGCCAAAATTTGTCATCAATCTATCAAAACAGGAACAGCCAAGCCTTTCCTCGATGCATTTAACCGAATTATAATTTGCCTCAATGCAGCATATAATGTTCCATTCTCTAATGACTAGAAGAAATTCATCCCAAAACACTCATCTTTCACCCTCATCATTAGGCGTATACATATTCCCCTCACCATCATCAACATTAAGACCTTTAAGTTTTCCAATCATCAAAATGTACCGACTCTCAACAATGAAGTGCTTCATAAAAAAAGAATTCTCACATCAACATGTAATTAACCCCCCCTCGAGGTACCAACAAACAACATATGAAGACTACCGTTTACACATCCTTCTGCCACAAACTTTCCACAAGTCTTGAATTGGCCTCCCTTAGTCTTTTGCAAGAGAAGAAAACGTTGTTTAAACTTCATCGACAAATTTTTTACAACCTTTTTCTTCTCTGGTAACCCCAGCCTTCTCACATTTTAATTAATTGCAATCATATTAAGCATAGTCAACACATAAAAATGATTGCAAAATGGCTTTACCAAACCCAACCATACCTTGACTATACCTATCCCATGTTTGTCTTCTTCTTCCACTGAGATGAAAACCTCCATCATATCTGTGTCATCCTGATCAAATACCATCCTAACATTCCCCACCACTTCCAACGTACTCTTCACTTCTTTTAACAGCATCGCATTCCTTGTAGCAATATCATTGTCCGTAATCAAATTCCTAATAATTTCCTACTGTAATCTTTGCTCCTTTCTATTATTTTTAACAGTTTTCTCACTAGGCTTCCTCTCTCTCCTCTTTTTAACCCTCACGGACCCATCTTGTTGTATGGGTTGCTTCAAGATGGGAGTCTTCTAAATGCGAGCACTATATTGCTCCCTGGTCCCTTTTATCTCCTCAATCAATCCCTTATCCCTTGCTTTACTACTCACTTGCTTCAAGATTTGCCCCTCTACATCAAGCCTTTGCTGAGTGTGTCCTGCCTTCACCAAGCCACAATTCAACTATTCCCTAACACATTCCAGCCATAGCAAGATTATAATGTAATCGCCCAAGCTCTTTAATTTTACCAAATGAAGAAACTTCTTTAATCTCTCTTCCTGGTACACCTTGGAAGACTACAATAGTATTGATACATGATGCCTCCCTCAAAATCCTGTATTCAACCATATCCATGAGAGCTCTGTGTCCATTCTCTACTGATACTTCCGCTTAAGATAAACCAAGCCTAGGTCTAGACTCTTCAAACAACCTGTCAACATTACAAAGCCCAAAATCAACAATCACACTTTCCCATGGCCCATTAAACTTGGGTCAAGATTTTCTACTCATGGAATTCCCTTTATTTCTGGGTCCAACCTTAGCATTCTCAAAGTGGGCTTGATTCCTATCTTCAGTTCTAATCTGTTCCAATGGCCTACTAGTCTCATCCCCACTTAAATGTTTCCCTTGACTTAACCGAAACCTAATAGAAGACCCAAAACCTTCTTGCAACAGCTTATTGAGAGGTAGTTGCTCATCACAAGAAAACTCCTCAAGCCTCGACGTCCTACCTATCCTGCCCCTCCAGGATGGCACCTTGCTCAAAGGAGACCGTTGACCCTTTTCGAATTTACCCATTTAAAAAGGCAAAATTGTCCATTTTCCTTCCACATATTTTGACCTCAAAAGAGCCACAACCATTAACTTCGAATAACCTTCCAACATATAATTCTCATTCTCTTCCTCGCGCTCTGACGAGCTATTCTCGCTCATCTTACTCTCTAGCTCTCACTCCAATTTTTCTTCAATAGACAATTTCAACGCTAGTTTATTCTCATTAATAACCATATTTTGCCATTCAAGTATCTTCATGCTAGGATCTAATGAAACCAATATATGAGCAAAATCAAACCCCTCCAATCTACTCGTAGCCATAAATAAATTAATTTTCCTCATGTGCTTTCTATGAGAATGAAAACTGTCACATTCTAGAGATGGACTAAAAGATTCTCAATTTTGACCTACACAAACATGACATACCTTTCTAGCACATTCTCAAAAGGAATAATTTAGTCGAAGCAAAGGGAAAACATCTCAGGACATCTTTCTAGTAAAACTTTTATCTCCTGCTCATCAACAAAAGTTATCAACGCCTCTAACTCTCACCAAAGTTCCTTTCCCGAATTAACTAGATTGAATTCCACTCAAGGAGAAAATCTCCCTTATCTTGGCAACAATACTTCTCCTTACGCATTCGAGTTCACTGTCAGGTATCACATCATTAACGACCACCACTCGCTTCTCCTTATTCATTCCATCCTCATTACTGTTCTTGCAATCCTTCTCAAGCCAATCGCTTCTTGCATTAACCAGGGCTTCCTTATATGACCATTTAGGCGACCTTTGTCTCTGGTCACGAAGCAACACTTCTCTACCTCTATTCCTCCCATTCTCCTTTCCACCATTAAAAGCCCTATTAACAACAATTTTGCGCCCATCCAACACTCTCATATTCCCCCTAGCGATAGCTTTTTGCATTTCCTCTAGAGAATCATACTTGACAAACCCAAAACTAGCCTTGACCTTATTCATTTCCTTCTTGGATCTAGCAATAAATGCATCAACCACAAGCCTGCACTTTTGAATCGTGTCTCAGAGGCCTTTCCACGTGATTCTCAAGCTTAAATTTCCAATGAAAATGGAAGCCTCTCTCTCCATCGACAAATATCATCTTTGAAAGAGAAACCCTTTTTCTACGATCCACCATCGTCCTCCTTCTACCCCACCTGTCGTCCGTTCGTATTCTTTCTCTCTCTACCTAACATTCTCTCTCCACTAATATTGTTGTTTGAAGCCTAAAATGTTATAAAAGAAATCGTGAGAAATGGCCAACTTCATAAGATTATTTTAAAAATAGTTTTTAATATAAAGTTAATTATTTTTACTCAATTTTTATCATAATTTGATAAAAAAATGTTCTTAAAAGTCATTTCAGCCAAATTAAACCATTTATTAAAATTTTCCCTCTCTATTTCTCTCTGGCATCTATTTATTGTGCTCTCAATTTCTCTTTCTAATTTTATCAATTTCTCTTTCTTGCGTCTATTTGCTATGCTCTCGATTTCTCTCACACCATCTAACTCTCTCTAATTTTACCATTATCGCCATCTCTCTTTGTCTATTTCTCGCCATATTGTTGTTGATCTACAAACCAAATAGTAGAGACGACACCAATATATGTTTTTGAGTTTATTGGTTTACATTCAGAAAATTCTAAAGTTTACGAGTTGAAGTTATATAAGTGAAATCCGTAAATTAAAAAATTACCCAGAGTTGTTACATGTCATGCTTGCATGTAACAACTCTAATGCACTTGCAGCGCTACAAATCTATTGAATATAATATGGTTTAAACATGACATGTAACTTGATCTTTACTTTATATTTCACTAAGACATATACTCTTGGAAATAAAAACCTTAAACATGGTGATCTCTATCTTTATATTTCACTAAGAGATGAACTCTTGGAGTTAAACACTTTAAACATAGCATATAATACTTTTTTCTTTCAAAATAACGTGTAACAATTTTTTTTGAACATGATGTGTAACAACAATATTTTTTAAATATGACATTTAAATTAGTCTCTATCTTTGTATTTCACTAAGATATAAACATTTAAAGTTAGATACCTTAACCATAGTGTGTAATAATATTTTTTTTCAATATGACATATAACAAATGTCTTTTCAACATGGCGTGAAACTTGGTCTCAATCTTTGTATTTCATCAAGACATAATTCTTGGAGTTAAACACCTTAAACATGGTATGTAATAACTTTTTATTTTCAACATGACGTGTAACTAATTTTTTTTTCAACATGACATGTAACTTGGCCTCTATCTTTGTATTTCATTAATATACAAACTCTTAGAGTTAAACACTTTAAACATAGCGTATAACAACTTTGTTTTTCAACATGGGGTGTAATAACATTTTTTTTTTATGTAGCGTGTAATAATATTATTTTTTAAGCATAGTGTGTAACTTGGTCTCTATTTTTGTATTTCACTAGAATATAAACTCTTGAAGGTAAACTCTTTAAACATGACGTGTAACAAAATTTCTTTTTTGACATGGTGTATTACAACATTTTTTCAACACATGCGCTTGAATATAAAGAGGTTTTGTTAAGGGCAATTTTATCCAAAAATCTTTTCTTTAACTAAAAACAATTAAAATTAAAAGCAGATTATTTTTAAAAATACCTTATCTTTGAAGACTAAAAAAAATCATCTCAATGATATATTAGCATCAAAACTCCAACTCATGTGTGAAAACAAAATTCTCTAAATATTTACCAACTCTACCAACTATTCTTTATAACTATCAATATTTGCCAAAAAATCATTTCTTTTATTTTATCTTCACCAATAGACCTTAAGGGTCATAATTGCTATCATAATAAGATGGAATAAAAAATGTGAGATATTACAAAAGTGAAATACCAATACTGTTGGAAACAGTTGTTGAAGTAGCTTCTTTACTGTAAAACAATGAAGCTAAGACAAATATGCTTTTTGTATTGGTACTACTAACAATTCTTTTTCCACTTTTTTGTTTTGTGCATAAACTTTTGAGTTATACAAGTAGAGGTACTCTTCTGCGTACCCTAAGATTCACTTATAAAAAGTTTTAAGTTTTAATGGTCAAGGTAACACTTAAAAGGAAAATTTTTATTTTTTAATTAGAAGTTGAAATAGGTTTTCAAAGACCAAAGGTTGAAATGCTAAATTATAACTTCTCAAAGATTTGCAATGAAAAATTGATATATATATATATATAAACTTGTATGTGTATGCTTGTGCCTTGAAGGAAAGTATGTCTCAAAAAATTGAGAATTTGACTGGATAAAATTATTTATATCTCAATGCAAACAACCTAAGAGGCACTACAACATTTTTGATCTGTGGTTGCAAAAAAAAAAAAAAATTACAACCATAAGTGAAAAGTCTATGGCCTTAGGTTAAGACCACAATTAAAAAAAAGTCTAACCTTAGCCAATGTATAAAAAAGTTTAACTACACTTCTTTATATGATTTTGCAACAGAATTAATATGCAGCCATATAGCATATGGCTACAATCCTAAAACCTATGGCATCATTTAAAATATGCAGCTAAAAGGTATACACAACAATACATACAACATTCTAATATGCAACAATAGCAACCTATAAAGCACAAACCATGCAAATTTTACAACAAACTTCAGTATATATTGATCATCAAACTTGGATTTTACAACAAATTTTACAAAAGTATAGAGTAACAAATTTTACAACAATCAATCTCAAATTTTAAATAAAGAATGCTCCTTTTATCCAAATTTGTTGCTCTAACAAAAAAGATGCTCCAACAAGTTTGCTAATCTTAAAATAAGAAAAGTAAAAGAACATTAGATTATAAAACATAATATAAGATAATATAAAGACACTAATAAAGCTAAAGAATCAACTCAAGGAAACATAGATAAAATCCTTTTCTTTACAAACATCGGATCAAGGTCATCATCCTTCAAGTTAAAAAGCTTTGTTCTCATGAGATGAAGCCGTAAGTTCAAATTTAAAGCAATTAGATACTCTGGGCATAGATTTTAACCTAAAGCTAGGTTATGAGGACTAAACTAAAACTCAAGAATAGGTATACTCTACTTACTTGATCATTTAGCACTTTGCACATGCTTGAGAATTCAAAAACTCCAACTGGTGGTATCAATGTTGATTTGCATATGTCAATATAAGATTTAGTTAGCTGCACCAATGCCGCACCTTTATATATCAATTATGCAACTAATAATTATGTCAAACATTTCAATTAATGTCAAGCATTGTGGAAAAACACACCTCTCCAACAGTTGTATCCTTCATACCACCACAAAAGCCTTCACAACAGAGCAAAGTATAATTTGCAGTCAAACATAGCAGCATGGGAGAAGATGAAGAAGGAAAGACTTGACTTTGAGATTAATTATCAGTTTGTTTTATTATTAATAGGCTATTACTATAGCAGTGAAATTAATATTTATGATCAAACTTATTAATGTTGAGGAAGAGACGTTGACAATGCAAGAGCCATATTATCAATCATGACCTGAAATATGTCATTAAAACAATGCATAAGCAATTGTAGCAGCTGTAATACGTAAGCAAGATGTGCAAAACTAACATAACAAGCTCAAGTTTGGACGAGGTTAACAGTAACTTATTAATGGCTACTTATAGTATTATTTTCCTGTGATTAGAAGATTCCAAGAGCTAGAGCTATCTACTAACTAATGAACTCCCATTCCACTAATGGCAAACTCAGGTTGCTTGCACATTCTCTAAATTCTGCTTCTAGAATTTCCATCGCACTTTTGGAACAAACTGAAAAATATTAGCAAATAATTTTAAGTGGCCACTCCAGTCAAAGCAAGGAAAATCTTATTCATTAGGAAACAAACTATCTATAGTGTTGATTTATTACAATCAAACATGCAGAACAATCCTTTTTGAGACAACATTAAATTGCTACATTTGTTATCAATTTTAACTAATATCAATTATAATGTCACCTCTAAGGCCTAATTTGTCAAAGACTGAACAATTGAATACATATGATGATAAGACCATAGTTACATTTGCAACAACAACAATGAAGCACTAACCTATAAACACAAAGAGCCTTTTGCATATCTCCAAATGTAGCTGCAACTTTCTATTAAATTTCAAGTTGTCAGTATCTATTGATAGTAGATCAATTAAAGATAGGAAAAGGTTTTCAACAGAAGAGGTTAGATCATATAACTCACTTTAGCACAAAGTTGTAATGGCTGTTGCTAAAAAACAATATATGGAAGTATCTATTAAAGAGCAAAGTCATTAAAACTCAATAAGATGAAGTTACCACACAAAAGAAATTAGAAGTAAGTCCATAAAAAAAAAGTGGAATGTAATAATTACCATGAGCCTCTCCTAAAGTATTAATAGCATTTGATCTTTAGAGTAGGCACAGAAGGTTACAACCATAGGTTTACCTAACACAGAAGTGGTAGCATAACTAATTAGCATTACTTCCAAAACAACCAAGCATCCATATTGCATCATTGCAACTAGCCATTACTATAGAAAAAGGCTAAAGCATTGCTTTAAGTTAATATAAGTAGAGAAATACAATAAAGGAATAAGAAGAATTTTGCACTAGATTGAGTTCACTATATTTCCTATTCTCCTGGAAATCGAAACTCCAAAAAAAAATGCACATGGTAAATCTAAAATAAGACCCAAAAAATTAAAACAAATATATAAAATACCTTGTATCATGGGCGTAATTGGCATTGCAGTCGTTGCAATAAACGGTGCTGAAAAGGGCACTTAAGGCTGAACTTGTCCTAACGTGAAAAAATAACGTAAAGTCAAAAAAGTTTAGAAAATGTTTGAAGATTTCTTTAGATCCATGCCAATTGAAAATTTTCTTAGTAGCCAAATGGAAAAAATGAATAAAGAGGGAAAAAGAGAATTTACTTATCTTAGGAAAAAATCGAGAGGAAAAATATCTAAAAAATTTTGGTGAGAAACGGAGTAAGAGAAGATATATCATCTAAGCTTTTGAGAGATAGATAGTATAAAGTGAGTGGTTTTTCAGGAGAAAAAATACT
This sequence comes from Theobroma grandiflorum, assembly GCA_036013995.1. NCBI lineage: Eukaryota > Viridiplantae > Streptophyta > Magnoliopsida > Malvales > Malvaceae > Theobroma > Theobroma grandiflorum. Next base: position 24,686,376 of record CP142133.1, on the reverse strand, counting down.
AACTAAAAGGTAAGGGGTTTTGTTTTAGGCTATTTCATGGCTTATGACTTCCTCTATTTTATGAGCTTTGTTTTTTTTTTCAAATTTTCCTTTATTTTGTGGGTTTGTCTCTTTTTAATTTATTTTAATTTGTCTTTTGTTGTTACCCTTTAAATTTTGCATTTGAATGGAAATATATTTAGTTTTATATTTATTACCTGTCTTTTTGGATATGTACTATAACAACCTAGATCTAAACTTCACTAGCTCAATAACTTTTCAAACCTAAACCACTTGACCCTTAAAAACTTAAGCTCAAGTTGTTAGTAGAACTCTTATATAAGTCTTAACAATAACATTCATATCTTATGTGAGATGAGGTATTATAATCTCTCCTATTCAAATCTTTGATGTTCTCATCAAGACCACACATCAAATCACAATTAAAGTCTATTTCAGAAGGTCAAGACCTCACCAGCATAATGTAAAAGCCTACATTAAACTGGAACATGCTCTGATACCAATTGTAACGACTTAAGTCCAAGCACTACTAGTGAATAACTTTTCAAGCCTAAACCACGTGGCCCTCAAAAGTTTAAGCTTAAATTGATAGTAATGATTGACTTAAACCCTTATATAAACCCTAATAATCACATTCACATCCGATGTGAAATGGGATATCACATGTACTTTATAATTTCATACACTTCTTAAGAATTAAGTCTTTATCATAATTTGCTAACAAACCAAGATTCTTTCATATGTTCCATATTTCTATTGCTTCTGCCAAATCAGAGCATTTCTAATTTAAAACTCCCCATTCAAAAAGGATTCATTGACCACTACCAGATATCTTCCTTAATATTGAGACACTTCATTCTTTTTACCTTCCTACCTTTCTTTTTTAACTTTGTTGATTTCCCTTTCCATAATCTCTCTTCAATCTCCCTTAAACAACTTGATTTGCGATTTCTAAGCTTTGTTGATAGTGGAAACGTTGAAGCTAAAATATTTTGTTCTAATGTGAAATTTCTAGTAAATGATAGTTCAATGGTGGGCTTGGGCTTTTCATTTTTTCTAGGATAATGATAACCTTAGGTTTGTCATTATCACTCTTAAGCCCACAAAATAAAACTGGCTTCTTCTTCTTTTTCCTCTTCCTTCGTGGTCGTTTTCCCTTATTTTTTCTTTTAAAATTCTAATATCCTTTGTGATTCTACCACAAAATATAACCTCTCCATGTTATGGTTGTGATGCTATTGCTTAACTTTTTGACTACTTTGTCTACGAAATCACCCAACATCATCAACAACTAATTGGTTTTTCTTACATTCAAAGCCCATGTAACTCATGACCATTAGAACTTGGTGGCAACCAATAGGATTAGTGCTACCTTTTTTTCCAATTGGATTAGTGTCACTTGTGAATCTGATCAAAGAATCATCACTTTTGATATTTCTAACAAGGGTATTATAAGCACCATTTCTTAGCTTAACACCCGATTTAATCATTTTCATGGCTCATTAATCGTGGACTTGGCTAGTTTGTCTTAGTTTAAATATATAAACTTTGGTCGCAATAGCTTTGGTGGGGAAATCGCATCATGGTTTGATTCATTCACTCAAATTTTATGTTTGTATATGTATGATAACAACTTATCTAGTATTATTTGTCACATTCCAATTTAGAATCATGATCGGTGTAAGGGTTTAATGGGAAGGACTCACTTGACCTAAGCAAACCTTAGATACAGCAGACAAAAATCAGCTAATAGATTATAAAACCATTAGAAAATCTCTATGAATGAATATATATAAATCTCAAATTTCAAATGCACTATCTCGTGCTTAACATTCAGAATCGAAATAATTTTCATTTTCAAAAGCAATTTTTATTAGCTTCAATGTAGAAAATATTCAAGATCTAAGCAAAGAATTAAATTGCTTAATCAAAAAATAAAGAATTACATAAAGGGTTATTTATAATAGCTAACAAAACATAACCCTTACTTGGTGTGCAAGTAAAGTAATATAATAGCCAACTAAACCTAAACCTACTTAGTGTGCAAGTAAAGAAAATAGTAAATAAGGAAGTATTCTAACCTTAGACTTCCTTGGAGTACAAGCATATTAAAAAGAAAATAGAAAAATATTCTCCCTAAAATATTCTTAAAATTAATAATTACAAGTCATGATGACACTTCCCTTCAAGTTGGAGCATAGATAGCAATCATGCCCAACTTCTCAATTATAGCATGGAACATTTTCCTTAAAACTGCTTTCGTGAGAATATCAACTAAGTAACCTTTAGATTGGACAAATGAAATTTGTATAATTTTTTTATCGAGGTTCTACGTGATGAAATGTTGGTCAATGTCAACATGCTTGGTGCGATCATGTTGTACAGGATTTAATGTAATTTCAATGGCTGCCTTATTATCACAACAAAGATTCATAGGTTTTGCATATTCAATTCCCAACTCTTTGAGAATACTCCTAATCCACAATAATTCACATACACCTTGAGCCATACCTTAAAATTTAACTTTTGCACTTGATCTTGCCATAACCTTTTGCTTTTTGCTTTTCTAAGTGACAAGATTACTTTCCACGAAAGTAAAATAACCAGATGTGAATCTTCTGGTTGTTTGATCACGTACCTAGTTTAATTCCATAAATCCTTCAATGTTAGAGGCATCACTTTTCAAAAAGAACAAACCTTTTCCCAAGCACTCTTCAAGTATATTAAGATTTGATATGTTGCATTCATATGTTCTTCACTTGGTGCATGCATAAACTGACTTACGACACTTACAACATAAGCTATATCCGGTCTTATATGTGACAAATAAATTAATCTTCTAACCAAGCATTGATAACAATCCTTATTTGTTGGAACTTGATCTGAAAAAATTCCAATCTTATAATTCTTCTCTATAGGCGTGCCTGCTGGTTTGCAAGTAAGCATTTTGGTTTTGATTAAAAGATCTAACACATATTTTCATTGCGAAAAGAAAATCCCATGTTTCGATCTTGCAACCTCAATCCCTAAAAAATATTTAAGTTGCCCCAAATCCTTTATTTCAAACTTAGCAACCAAAAATTCCTGTAATGCTTTCATTTCTTATGGGTTATCTCTTGTCAAAACCATATCATCAACTTACATGATTAAAGTTGTTACCTTCCTCTCTTTGTGTTTTATAAACAATGTATGGTCTGAGTTACTTTGCTTAAAACAAATGCTTCATTATACAAGAAAACATCTCAAACCAAGCTTTAGGTGACTGTTTTAGCCCATATAATGTCTTTTTCAGTTTACAGACTTTCCTTATACACAAAAAACTGTATTCAATTCTTGGTGGTAACTCCATGTAAACTTTTTCCTCTAAGTCTCCATTGAGTAAAGCAGTTTTAACATCAAATTGTTGTAAAGGCCAATCTCGATTTACTGCTATAGATATGAGAATGCGAATTGTATTGATCTTGGCTACTGGTGTAAAAGTCTCTTGATAATCCACCCCATACCTCTGTGTATACTTTTTTGCAACTAACCTTACTTTATATCTGTTAATGCTGTCATTTGTTTTGAGTTTCACCGTAAATACCCATCTATATCCAATCGTCTTTTTTCCTTCGAGTAAGGGAACTAGTTCCTAAGTAGCATTATTTTGCAAAGCCTCTATTTCTTCGTTCATCACTTTGATCTATTTCAGGTCTTTTAATGCATTTTGCAAACTACTAGGACTAAATATAATGGATAATTGATTAATAATAAGTACATACAATTTAGACAATCTATGAGAGGACACATAGTTGCTAATTGGGTATTTGACCTTGGCTTTAGGATCAAATTCATATTGTTTCTTTAGGACTCCTTTATACGATCTTTGTGACTATTTAGGAACTATATTTTCTATAGGAACATGTATTTCATGGGACTCATCTGATATGGGATTCGAGATTTCATAAGATTCATAAAAATATGAGATTTGAGATTACCTTATTAGATATAGGATTTGGGATTACTTGAGGGAGAACATTCTAGGTTGATTCTTCAGTTAATGATATAGGCATAGGCATGGGCAATTCTAAGGACTCTATAATGGAAACATCTGATTCACTTGCAGGAAGAACTAACTCACTCTCAATATCAGGAATACTATCACAACATTGTTAAACACTTTTCCCAAAATGTTCAGTTACTTCCTCTAATGCCATAAACTCCTCTCTTCTACCACTTTGTTGTAACACATTCTTTTCACTAGAGCTTTCCCTTGAATAGAAGGTCTAGGGACTCCCATTGAAAAATAAGGCTTTAATTCACGAAAAGAAACTTCAAGGTTACATGTAATTTATGGGTTTGAAGGTCATAGCACTTATACCCTTTTTGGAAATCAAAATAGCCAACAAAGACACATTGTTTTGCCCATGGATCAAGTTTATTTCACAAGTTTTTGGGAAAGTGAACATATGCAGTGCAACCAAAAACTTGTGGTTCAAGATTCGAGACACGATGAACTAAAAGTAAAGATCGCTTTTTTTGTTGGGGTTTTGAAAGTCTATTACTCAATAAGGTATTCAGTTAATAAGGTAGGTAAAGGATTTTACAGCTTTTCCCCAATAAAATCGAGGCATGTTCATGCCAAAGAGAAAAGCACAAACCACTTCCAATATCTGTCTATTTTTCCTCTTCGCCAATCCATTTTACTATGGATTATAGGTACAAGAAGTTTGATAACAAATCCCATGATGGCTCAAAAAAAATTTAAGAGATCCATCACACTGAGGACCATTGTCTATTTATAAAGCATGAATTTGCTTTTGGTACTAAGTGCCCACCATAGTATAAAATTTTTGAAATGCTCTGTATACGTCACTTTTATTTTGAAGCAAAGATACTCAAGTGATTCTAGTACATTCATCAATAAATGTAACAAAGTAACGAGCTTTAAAGATAAAAGAAATTTTTGCAAGACCCCAAACATTAGAGTGAATAACCGCAAAAAGTTTTGAGCTTTTATTCAAACTTGGTGGATAAGAAATGCGATGGCTCTTAGCCGGTTCACAAATATCACAATGAAAATCCAAATCATTCAGACCTGAAAATAGATGTGGTTCTAACTTCCTGAGATAATCGAAAGAAAGATATCCCAATCTTCAGTGCCATAACCATATAGTCGCTCGAGCCTTGTCTTTAATACTTGTTAGATTCACCTTGCTGAATTTTGGTATCCCACTTTTTGTTAACTCCAAATAGTCAAGTTTGCCCTGCTTAACACCATAACCAAGAACTTTTCGAGTCAAAATGTCTTGAAAATTGCAAAATGAAGGCCAAAGGTTATAGTGCAATCAAAAGCATAGGTAATTTGGCTAATAGACAAAAAGATTACATTCAAGGGATGGAATAACAAAAGTTGTATCCAATGTAAGAGTATTAGATAATATAACAGATCCGTTTCTGATAACAAGACATGTACTACCATTAGCTGTGGATATAACAGATTGAGAATCAAAGAGGACTAATTGTAACTGACTAAAGTCCTTACTCATATGGTCAAATGCACCTGTATCAATAATCCAAGTATTATTCTTAGAAGTTGCAGAGAATACTAGTGCCTTACCACCCATACTTGATTAGGCAATGTTTGACATAGACTTCGATTGTTTTTCTTTCATGGATGTCACCATGGCTTTCCCTGCAATCTGTTTTCTAGGTTTCATTGTGAAGTCCCACCACTCAGGATAGCCAATGATTTCATAATATCACTATTTTGAATAACCTATTTCACCATAATGAGTACATACCAGAATGTCAGTTTTTTAGTTGATTGATTGCTTTGATTCTTAAAGGAATTAGATGATGGTCTTTGCCAAGTTCAGTTGGCTAGCATAGTTGTGCTCTCAAGATTTGGATGAGAGCCTCCCATTATCTATCTTTGTTGATATTCTCTCCTAACATATGCATATGTGCTTTCCAAATTAAGTTTTGGATCTTTTCATAAGATTTCTCCACAAACCTGATCAAATTCAAAATCAAGTCCACTTAGAAAAATATGGACTCAAAGCTTAGCCATTGCAGAATGCAATTGGACTACACCTTCAACTATTCCTTCCTACAACATGGTCCTGTGATCAATTTCTTGAAAAATATCCACAAGTTCATTATAGTATATTGATAATGGTCGGCCATTTTGTTTGGTAGAGAAAGATCTCTGGTTCAATTCAAAAATAAAAGTATCGTCCGATCCATAATAGAAGGTTTTCGATACAGCTTCCTATCTCTCCTTGGCTGTGGGAAGACGAATAAATCATTGCATCAATGATGGACTCATTGAATCAATAAGCCAACTTTTCACTTTATGATCTTCAGTAATCCATGTTCCAAGATTCAGATCTCCAAGTGCAGTTTTTTTGCTTCTCCGGTGAGATATCTAGCTTTGTTACGAGCGCAAATACGCATTTCCATGAGTTGAGACCATAATGAGTAATTTGTCTCATCCAGTGTAATACCAGCAAGAAACACATAATTGTCTTGGTGGACAATCATTGGTGGTGTTGGATTGCCAAGTATCGTTGGAGCCATGGAATTGCTTGGTTCAATTGAAACAATAGAATTGGTTGCTGCCATGTAGTTTCAAATGAATAGAAAAAAAATGTGATGGTGATTTTTGAGTATGAGGTTTACATTAGAGAGTTCCTTTTGGATTAAAACCTAGTTTTGATACTGTGACATCCCCTCCGGGGGCAACACATCCAAGGTATTGTTCTATTTGGGTCAGATCATAGCTCCAGTCCGCTGCAGCGGCCCCTCAGCACCTTGACCTTGCGTTCGAGTCCCGCGGGGATCAAATGCAAGGTCAAGGTGCTGAGGGGCCGTTGCAGCGAACTAGAGCTATGACCCGACCCAGATAGAACAATACCTTGGATGTGTTGCCCCCGGAGGGGATGTCACAAAAAAAGACGCCTTTTTTTTGCACTCCAAATGGTAAAAGGCGTTCCCTTCGGGGGAAGCAAAAGGTCTGGGGTTCGAGTCCCGCGGGGATCGAACGCAAGGTCAAGGTGCTGAGGGGCCGCTGCAGCGGACTGGAGCTATGACCCGACCCGGATATAACAATACCTTAGATGTGTTGCCCCCGGAGGGGATGTCACAGATACCATGTAGAAAATATTCAAGATCTAACCAAAGAATTAAATTGCTTGATCAAAAAATAAAGAATTACATAAGGGGCTATTTATAATAGCTAACTAAATTTAAACCTACTTGGTATGCAAGTAATTATAATAGCCAACTAAACCTAAACCTACTTGGTGTGCAAGTAAAGAAAATAGTAAATAAAAAAGTATTCTAACCCTAGACTTCCTAGGAGTACAAGCAAAGTAAAAAGAAAATAGGGAAATATTCTTTCTAAAATATTCCTAAAAATTAATAATTACAACTCCTGCTGACACTCAAAGATCATGATGTCATTTCCAGTCTCTAATCCTTCTATCTAAATACTATTTATGCCATGAAATCTGATTTGGGCAGCATAACAAAAAGATAAAAGTTATTTCTGAACAATATAAAAACTGAAAGCCACCCAAAAAGATAAAGACGACATCAACCTAACAGAATCAGTACTACATAAACAAAAGTTCACAGCCATCATATAAGGCCACAAAACTAAAGTAACTAGAAAAAAGAACACTTATACATAAATCAAGAACAATCGTGCACTAAATCGAAATTTTAAAAGCAGATAATGTCATATGCCATCTTGTGGCCAAATCATAAAGTATAAATACTTATTACAAAGTATAAAATAGAGTATAATAGACCCAATAGATAGGCAGATAGAGACAGCCGAGTACAACTCAAATAAAAGGTGACATCTACTAGATACCTTATCAACCACCTACCATAGAATTGAAGTAGTTCTCTCCAAAAGATGATGAGCCAAGCAGTCCATTAATTTGAAACAACAAATGCAACTTATGTGTGTGAATTATAAAACTCCATGAGTAAATATGGGGAGAGGGAACTAGTTAAACAGAAGAGTGTTTACATAAATACATTTTTAAATATAAAAAATGTAACCATAAGTTCAAATCTCAAATCTTTCATATTTCATTTCAACAACGTGACAAGAGCTTAATCAAAATGTTTTAGATCAACACAAAACCCTTGGAAAGTTTAGTTGGAACTAACCAAGTCAAATACATCTCAAAATCCTTTTAAGAGAGTGAAAATTTCATATATAAGCCTTAAGTATTGATACATCTTTCAAACGTATCGATACTTATCAAACAGAATGCTTTCCAAAGCCTTCTAAGCATAAAGTATCGATACTTATATCACAAGTATCAATTCTATTAACATAGAGAGCTTACTGACTTTCAAGTATCATTACTTTCAACACAAAACGTATTTATGGGTAATTTGAGGAGTAGGTATTTATACCTCATTCAAGAATATCAATGTTTTCTTAATAATTTTCTAGATTTCAATTTTAAATCAATCTTTTAGTTCCTAAACAAAGTATAATATCATTTCATTTCCAAAGTTCTCATATTTTAGATACAACATAGAGTAAAAAATTGATTCAACATAGGTTTCTTCAAATCAGTAATCAAAACAAATATATCAATTTTAAATTCAAAATCAAAGTCATAAAATCATCCTTTTCAAGTCTTAAACATCACTTAATGGAACTTAAACATTTATAGAGCACTAGCTTAAGAAAGACAAATAGAAATTGAGGATAAGGTATTTTCCTAACTATCTAGACATATAGAAAGTGTTGTAACACCAATATAGTCCGGTGCATGTAGCCATTGACTTTAAAACTGAACAAAAAACAAGGTATCATCCCCACTTTTTGAACATACAAAGGGTGTCGTCATACCAATTAAGTCTAGCATATATACCATCGACATCAGAACATAATAGATCATTGTGCACACAATTAGCGTCTACTGTTGCTAACTATAGGTCTTTAACTTAATAGGCTCCACTAAAACTCATCAAAACAAATTTCATTCCAAATTATCAAAACTGAAAATCATTGTGTGAATTCGTTCACCTATGCAAAACAGATATGTTGAGACATGATTTTAATCAATGTCATCAACTCAAACTCATTTACCAAAAACAAAGTATCCTTATGCTATGGCTTGTTCAAAACATAGTTCTACATGATTTCCAAATTTGAACATACTTGCAATTCACAAACAAACATAAGAATTTTGAGATATTAAACATTCAAAGTGTTTGTTCCCCATGCATAAAATCATGTACGTAATAAACATATTTAAATAGCATATACCTACACTTTCTCAAACATATTTAAACGTGACAAACATCGTCATAAACCTTTTACATAATTCGCGCTTAATTCATCAAAAATAAATTTTGATGCAAATTCGTAGACAAGACATGCTTAATTATATCAAAATAATTAAAAATGCCATATCTACTCACCTAATAAAAAAATGCCTTTTCCTCTAGCAGTTCTAACAAAAAGTCGTTCAATCCGGTATAATTACATCTGCAACATAACCTAACAATGAACAACCATTATCAACCACTCCTAATCTTTCCATCAATTTCATAATAACCAATATATTCCATAAAAAATTCATTCAACCATTCTCTTACCTAAACTCAATGTCTAAATCTTAGATACAACTAGAGTTCTTTGTAATCTTACCTTGGTTTAGGTTAGAGAATGGTTGAAGGGAGCGTGACTCAAGAAATCGTGAATTTGACTAGATTAAGAAAGTTAGACCTCAAAGAGAACAACCTACAAGGTATGCTACTGTGGGTCTTCCTCTAGATAATTAAAATGATTAGTTAGTAATTTATATTTATTTATAGGTTCAGATTTTGGATTTCAGTTTTTGTTTAGATTGAATGAAAGCTTGAATTTAGAAGAAAAAATTTAAACTACAAATTTATTATAAATGTGAGTGGTAGAATTCATAAAAACATGACGTTGTTAATTATTTGGATTCATTGGATTTGTGAGATCTCCATTAAGTGGTGGATTTGAAATATGGTTTAGGGAATTTGATATTCAATTATTATAACCTCTCAAATTCTTATATTGAATCTTAACTACATTTTAGATAATAAGTGTTTGATCACCTTCCTAATTTACAATGGCTTGATGTTAATTGAAATTCCATCAAATTTATTTAAATACAAAGCGTTAGAATATATACCCTGTTTGGTAATCAATTGGAAGGCATTGTGACTTTAGAAGTCAGGAATTTGACTTGCTAATATATTATTTTTGTGTGCCTAAAAGAAAATAACATAAAAATAACATGATTAGTTCAAAATATATATCCATGCCAAAGTACAATGTAAAGAAGATAAAAACTGGAAAATAAGAGCACCTGTATTGTTGAAAAATAAAGATAAATACAATATATAGACCAAGTGCTCAACGAAGAAAAGGATTTGAGGGATTGAATCTTATGTTTCAGGTGAAATTCCATCAGCTGTTGGAAGCCTGACTTCTCTTGCGTTCCTTAATGTTTGGCAAAACAACTTGACCGGTATAATTTTATCTTTCTTCTCCTTTTCTTATGACATATGCATATCAATTTGCAATCCTTTTTAAGTATTTGAAATTAAAATTAGAAATATATATATATATATATATATATATAAATGTAAGACTTGCACATATTCAAAAAAAAAAAAAAGTGAACAGAGAAGAAGAGGAAAAATAAAAATAAAAAAATCTTAAAATCTTAGAGTCAATATATTTCAGATTGTTTGACTGATTAATGAAATGCAATACTGTTTGAAACAATTTATAATGTTAAAAAATTACATATATTATGCATTAGTCTTTTTCAAAAAAATTATTTTTATATGAAAACTCACTTTATTACTTTTATACTTTCAATAGAAAAAAGTATATGATAAAAAATTATGACTAAATGGAATATATATATGTATGTATGTATGTATTTATTATGTGTATCCGCATTTGAACACATAAATAGAAGTGTGTGCATGTGTAAAGACAGAGTTTAGTAATTTAGCTTTAAAACTTTTATGCCTTCTTCCATAAACATCAAGAGCAATTACGTACAGATTACAGCAAGTTATTTGTCTCTATATATGTAGTATTATAAAAATTTCTTATTAGAGGGTTCCCTTTGGTTAGATAGAATAAGAGTAGATGTTGACTTAAAAGTAAAAGAAAATTAGTGAAGCATTGGTATTCATAGTTTATATCATTAAGTTTCATTAATGATTGTGAAGCAATGTTGCAGTAAGTTCCTATTGTGCTAAAGGAAGTAAAAGTATCATTTTCGCATTTTTATAAAGCAACTTATCCCGAAGAATATTCAATCCCTTAACCTTTGTTCATATTTTCTCCAAGGACGGCTTCCAACTCTACCACCTTCATTACGTTGGTTCGGCGTGTCAGAGAATCAATTAGTTGGAGAAATCCCTTCCTCAATATGCAATTTGAGCTCCCTTCAAGATCTGGACTTGTCTGATAATAATTTGAATGGAAGTATCCCGGTATGTCTTGGAAATTTAACTCTTGTACATTTGAATCTATATCTGAACGACTTTCATGGGGAAATAAGAGAAATTCTATTTCCTAAAAGTTGTTCATTGAGAAGTTTTCGCATCAGCAGCAACCAGCTTGAAGGACCAATACCACAATCCTTGGTTAATTGCAAGAACTTGGAACTTTTAGATTTGGGGAGGAATAACTTAAATGACGTCTTTCCTTATTGGTTAGGGAGATTGAATCTACAAGTTCTTGCCTTGCAATCCAATAAATTCTATGGCCACATTGTCAATTCTGAAGTTGTATCTTCCTTCTCCCATTTGCGGATCATTAATCTCTCTAACAATGACTTCAGTGGCTGCTTGCCATCAAAATTGTTTGAAAGTTTGCATGCTATAAGCAATGGGTATGAAAACAAAAGTGAAGTAGACTACATGGGAACTAAGTATAGCGCTTATGTGTATTATGATGAATCTGTATTTGTTACGCTAAAAGGGTTGGAGATTGAGTTCAAGAGAATCTTAACCACTTTGACGGTTGTTGATTTTTCAAATAATCGATTCAGTGGACAGATTCCTGAAATAATTGGAAAACTTCAATCACTTATAGTCCTCAATCTCTCTCACAATAGTTTAACAGGACCTATACCATCATCGTTAAGTAATTTGTCTGAGGTTGAATCATTAGATCTCTCATCAAACAGGCTTGAAGGAAGAATTCCAGCACAATTAAAAAATCTTGGATTCTTAGAGGTATTAAACCTTTCTTGGAATAATTTCACCGGACCCATTCCTCAAGGCAAACAATTTGATACTTTCACAACTGATAGCTACATTGGGAACTTGGGTTTATGCGGACTCCCATTATCAAAAGGCTGTGGAAATGATCAGGATTTGGAACCACCTCCAACAATATTTGATGATGATGATGATACAACAAAAGAATTGAACTGGAGATTTTCTATATTGATGGGGTATGGATGTGGACTAGTACTGGGATTGAGTATGGGATATATTGTGTTCACATCTGAAAAACCATGGTGGTTCATTAAGATGATCGAAAGAGTTCAGGGAAAATATGTTAGAAGAATATAATTAATGCTCTCAGTCTCAGGTGAGTTTTAGTACTTCTAAAAGTATAACAGTATTTAATTTACCATTAACTTTTTTCTTTTTAAGAAGATGTAATGTCTAGCTCTGACAAGTTTTAACAAATTTTCCCAGGTTGGATGTGTTCCGATTAAGGATCAATACTCCCATGGCTTTAACTTATGTGTGGTATGGGTTCTATCATTCTATATATTATGGTGAACTTTCTTTTATATATATTCTCACAGCTTTTGTTCAACCCTTAAGGTGACATTGGTCAATAATTTCAGTTGTATTAGTCTTATCTTATATATTTTATAGATTATTGTCATGTGATTTTTTTTTTTTTTTTGAGATTACAGAATGTATTTTCGACATAATATATACCTTCAACTATCCTATATATGATTTCATGCATTCTCACACTGGTTGCATAAGCACATTATATCATCTATGTTAATTCTGTAAGTCTCTTGATGCTCACTGTAGAAGAAAAAAAATGTTTTGATAGTTAAGGAGCACTGTTGTCTTTCAAATTGGCTGAATTCATTTCTCGAATTGTTTTAACATATCTTTTCTTCCAAGAAAACAATCTTTTGCAGTCAAATTTTCCACATATTTCACAGAAAAGAACATAAGTTAAAGCCTTGGAATCGATTAAGAAGCTGTTCAAACTTTCTAGGTTTTTGCTAGAGCATAATAACTCACACTTCTTGAAATTATAATTTAAGAATCTGGAAGGACTTCGGCAGGTTGAGGAGGAGCTTGAGAAGTGCTTGGCAAGAATTACTTGAACCAAAAATTATTTGATAATCGAAACAACTATTCCCCACTAGTTTTAATTGAGCCAGACAGAGTCTTATGAAAACCTTAGGTGCTCTGCAGAATACATACAAAAACATTGAATCAACACCCCAATAAATCAAGAAAACAATCCAAAACAGTAGAGTGTTCCAATTAAGGATCAATACTCCCAAGGGAAGCTAATTCGTGCACTGAGACATTGGCAAAAATAGGATTTTGACAAGAAGGTGAGTTTTCAAGCCCTCTGTGGTATGGGTTTTATCATTCTGTATATTGCGGTGGACTTTCTCATATATATATTCTCGTAGCTTTTGTTAGTCAATAATTTCAGTTGTGTTGGTCTTATCCTATTTGCTTATAGATGATTTCATGTAATTTTGTTGAGATTATGGTATGTATTTTCGACATGATATATATCTTCAACTATCCTATATATAACTCCATGCATTCTCACACTTAGTTGGGTTGTGCAACTTTTCTTAAGCACATTATGTCATCAATGTTAATGCTTTAAGTCTCTTGATGCTCACTGTAGAAGAAAAAAATGTTTGGACAGTTAATTCTCAAATTAGATGAATTAATTTTATAGGTACTTTCTAGACCAGAATAACTCACATTTCTTGAAATTAAAATTCAAGGATCCGGAAGAACTTCGGCAGGCTGAGAAGGTGTTTGTAAAGTGCTTAGCAAGAATACAGACAAAAACATTGAATCAGCACCCCAAATCACCCCAATAAATCAATATGACAATCGAAAATAGTAATTCTTTTTCCTTGCCATTACCCCGCCGTAGTAAATCAAAAATTTTATAAGAAAAGACAAACACTGATATATAGTTGTATGTCTTTGAATTATAAAATTTTGAGAGTAAGGTGATATTGCTTTACTACCCCATCCAGCCCCCACCATTTTTCTTGATGTTTACTGCCTTTGTTATCAGTAATTAAGAGATCAATAAATTAGGGTCCCATGACTTAAGGTGCATTTAAGTATTGGGATTGTAAATAATAATAATAATAAATTTTTTATTTATTTTTATGATTGAAAATAAATTTATAACAATCGAGTTTTTTTATCAAAAGTCAAGTCATCGACCCAAGTGAAAGTTCAAACGAGGCTATTCAACCAAGCTGAGGATCTTTTGTACTCTGCCCATTTCATACGTAAAAGCCTTTTAAATAATGGAAGAAATTTTCGAAAGCTTAATTGTCAACCAGCCTTTGCAAAATTCCCAAGTTTCCATACTTCAGCAAATTTACGTTCGGATATTTGATTTATTAGTTGAAGCATGATCTTTGTACTTAAAAAACAAAATTCGAATTCTCTTTTTCCCAATTTCAAAAAAAAAAAAAAACTTCAGCAAACTTAATCTCCATTACTAACTAAGGGAAAAACAATCAAAGGCAAAATGGAATGCAAAGATTTAAAATCCACAAAAATATCTGATAAAGAAAGTCTTGAAAAGAAAATAAACAGCTTCCATTTTTGTTCCATCGACACTTTATTTCATCACTCTCTGTTACTTCATTCATTGCCCCTCTACCTTGATTTGATAAACGATTGCTAAATGAATTCCAATTTCTTAGCATTTATAAAATGATAACTTTGTTAGACCTGGACAGCTTAGAGCTTGCTCTTCTTGGCAAGATACATCATACGCAAGTGTGAACACTGGAATAAAGGAAGAAGCATTCAGGACAAGTTTATTAGATTTTTAGCTAATAGAGAAGTGTGAACACTGGACAAATTGTTGAAATAGCAGGAAGATTTTCCCCTGCAGAAGGAAACTAAAAATAGATTCAAGTGATCCGATGAAAATTGAAAATATGTATTTTGGACAGTGAACTGAATTAAAAGTTACTTTAAATGTCGAAATCCGAGAAGTGAGGGTTCATATCAGGCACATATTATTTATTTTTCCCCAACCTTATAATTGTCAATTTTCTCAAAAGGTCCAAATCATGATAAAGAATGAACAATCAACACTATGTACACCAAACCAAATTGTTCTGTTTTTTTATTTTTTTTCTTAATTTGCCTCACCCAGACATTCTTAGAAATGGACCCAGAAATTTTTTCTGAATGGTATCAACAAGATAATAACTAACAATTTTGACAAATTTCTATTCATTGTTCAAAATTGAATATAAGCATCCACAAACCATATAAAGTTAAATACAAAAATAAAATAATTAAATAATATATCTACAAAATAAATAAATAAAAAGACTCATAATTTTAAGATATTATTTAATATGCAATACTATTTTCTATGAGCTAGATTCTGTTTGGGTCTCAAACTATCAAATTAATCAAAAACTATTTAAACATAAAGTATTCAAAAGCTTAATTTGTGTTGAAAATTACTAGATAGGTTGTTTTAAGAAAGTGAAAAATGCAACCAAGGACCGAGGAAAGGAAACCTCACTACAAGTCTCAAAAGTAGGGTTTAAATTTTTGATAGAGAGAGGAAGCGTAATTTAGATTTTGACTCTTTTAATAAAATCTTAATTATAGAGGAAATTTTTTTTATCTTTTAGTATTTAAATATTAGTGTATAAATTACTTTTTGATAAATTTACTTAGAGTCTTTGACCCTACTCCTTACAAAATTTCTAAAAAAAAATTAATGAGTTTATTAGTATCACTAACTATATAATACTCTAAATAAGTAATATACTTGTATAGATTTTTAGCAATAGATGACACCACTCCTACAAGGTTGGGTGCACCCATGTTCATCCTCCCTCTTATCATTGTGATGTTGTTGCATAACATTTTTGTTGCTGTATTTTCAAAATTATATCTTTTCATATAAAAAGTTGTAAATGAAAAGTTATGGTTTTTTCATTTGAAAAGTTGTGACTATTCGAAAGCCACATCAATAGAAAGGTTATTATCATATAGTGTGACATTTGTGACTTAGATTGTCAGTCACATGAATAATTATGTCTCTCAGTAAAGTAACATGTTGAAAAAATACCTCTAAATCCAATTCTTATGAAAAGTTATATTTTCATAGTTCAAAAGTTTGGATATCAAAAGTTATATTTTCATATTGTAGCTAAAAGGTTATCTCTTATGGAATAAATGGTTGTCTTTTGATAAGGTAATTATTGAAATAATGCCTTTATCCAAGAATTGTATCTTGCAATATGCAGAGGTGTTGTAAGACACAAAGGTACCTTACCTTAATAAAAGAGTTGTGTCCTTAAAAAAGATACACTTGTAAGTCTATATAAAGAACTTGCTGCTACCCATTTTGATACACCAAAAACAAACAAGATAAGCAAAAATCAAGAGCAAGAGAAATGTTATGTTCTAAATAAAATTCAGAAAATAAACATAAACACTTGAGTTCCCATCATCTTTGGAAAGAGTCCAAATTCCTTAAAATCTATTTGCTACAGAAAATATACTCTAAGTCCAAACAATTTTGCAACCCTTGAATGTGTCTAGCAATTTACTCTCATAAAGTGCAAGACAAAATTAGATGGTGAATTTATTGTATCTCAATTCCCAAAGGCTATTCGCATAATTTCCTTTTGCATACTGAGTGATGGAGATGAAATAAGCTTTAAAGATTATTTCATATTAAAGGCAAAGCTTGAAGTCAATTTTCCTAGTTCCCTTTGAATTCCAACTAAACCCCACATACAACAACGATTTTAAGACTAATTTTTTGTGCGATTGGAATTCAAAATAACTTTACAAAAAGATATGGCTACTAACATTGTCAAGTTAGACTACTTTGAAAGATGAAACTTTATTCTCTTACTTAGAAAAGAAAAAAAATTCATATTTTCTAGTATTTTCACTAGATTGTATTACAATATTATTATAATTAAGTGTTTATATGCCAATTAAGAAAAAATCTCATCTTCCACACAATGAAATTTAAAGAATTTTACAAGATTTAGGAAAGACTTAAGGTTGACTTGAGAATGATAAAAATAAAAGCCTCTAGGAATGCACATTTCATATATCTCTCCAAGCCTAAAATAGTTTGCCTATTTTCATCGCCTGTTTCTTAGTTTCTAGATATAGGAAAGTCAATTTGGTCGCATCAAATCTTTTGTCTCCTTTTAGTGTTAATCTTGCCTGTTGGAGTCGATTATTCTCTGAATTTCCCTTCCCATTCTCTTAAATATTCAACTCCTTTATGCCTACCGGAAGACAGCTCTGCCTTGCTCCAATTCTAGAACACCATTTCTATTGATGATTCTGACGTTCCTTTCTACCATGAGTTAATGACTTCCTCCCCCAAGACAAACTCTTGGAAATATAGCATAAACTACTACTTATGGGAGGGAGTCATGTGTGACAAGGTGACAGGTCATGTGATCGGTCTCGACCTTAGTTGCTCTTTGCTTGTCACCTTTCTTCCTGCAAACAGCACCCTCTTCCTCCTTCAAGGACTCCAACAACTCAACCTTGCTTGTAACAATTTCCAACAGTTACAACTTCCTCCCACTTTGTTCAACCTCACACAACGTATTTATTTAGATTTATCATTCAATAAACTAGAAGGTCTCTTCCCAAATCATGAAAGTGGGCTTCAAAATCTAAAAGAATTCCATTTAGCTAACAACTGATTAAATGGTGGAATTCCATCTTGGCTTTTTACTCTTCCATCTTTAGAATATTTAAACCTCAGCCATAACAGTCTCACTGGTCCAATCGAGCAAATTCAAAAGTCTAATTCAATTCAATGACTTCATTTGGCAATAATGACATACATGGTGAAATACCAAGTTATTTATTTGATCTAGCAAATCTTACTTATCTTGATCTTTCCTCAAACAACTTGAGTGGCAGCATCAAGTCAGATATGCTTCTAAAAGCTCGAGAATCTTGAAACACTTGATCTTTCATCAAATAATTTTAGTGAAGTCATCAAGTCAAATCTTCTTTCAAAGCTCAAGAATCTTAAAACACTTCATCTTTCAAATAACAAGCTGTTATCGTTGAGTAATGGCAATGATGTTAACTATACTGAAAAACATGGTACAAACAAAAGAGGCACAGCAAGGATGATATGAAAGGATATTCCTCATTCATAGAAAAACCCTCATAGGGTACTGTATAGAGAATGTCAGATTTTTATATAGACGATTATAGGTACAAAAATAAGAAAGCTTAACTAATTTTATACTTAACTAACACTAGTTAACTATTTAGCCAAAATTTGAAACAAAGACTTATTAATTGAAACGAGGAGTTTCAAATACAATACTCCTCTATCTCCTTGCTTTAGTTAAATGGTGCATATAGGGAGAGTGGTCCTTTGCAATGGCTTCAAGACTTGACAACCTCTTTTTTTTTTCCTTTGCTCTTCAGCTATCCAAGTTAATCTTGAAGTTATTTATATATTGCCATTTGTGATAGTCCCCCTTAAGATGAACGATGAATGTTATCAGCGTTCATCTTGCTTAACAAACTCTTGAAATGTTTTGGCTGTAAAGCCTTGGTGAAAGTATCTGTTAACTACAGATTTATTGAAATATGTAAAGGTTTGATTTCTCCAAGCCATTACCTTCTCGTGAATGAAATGGCAATCCATTTCAATATGCTTAGTTATCTCATGGAAGACTAGATTTCTACTGATATAAATTGCTGACTGACTATCTGAATATAACTCTAATACTCCTTTGATGCACAATTCCAAAATCTGATAACAGAGACTTTATCCACACAATTTCACAACAAGTTCCTACCATTGATCAATATTCGACCTCTACTGAACTCCTTGCAACCACTGTCTATTTCTTCAACTTCCAACTTACTAGAGAGTTTACAATGAAAATGTTGTATCCAGTAATCGCCCTTCTTAAATCAGGGCATCATGCCCAATCCTTGTCATAGTAAGCTTTAATTTTCAAGTCTGATTTGGAACTCGTGAAAATTCCTTATCCTAGTGATCCCTTTAGATACTTCAACACTTTATATGTTGCCATATGATTTTTTTTATATATATAATTAGGGGAGGGGGGATTCGAACCCTACTCTTTAGGCAGGGGGTCATGCACTAACCAATGAGCCAAATGCTCGAGTGTTGTTGCCATATGATGTTTGTGTGAAAGCTTTTCCATGAATTGAGAGAGAACCTGCATAGTAAAAGAAATGCCAGGTCTACTAAATGTTAAATATAGTAATTTACCAATGAGCTGTCCGTAACTTGTTAGTTTCTCTAACTTTTTCTCATCATCAGTTTTATGCAATCTATGATTACAATCTATAGGAGTACTGACAGGCTTGGCTCCTAATAAACCATGCTCTTCCAATAGATCCAAGGTATACTTCCTCTAACAGATTGAAATTCCTTTTGGTGATCTTGTAATCTCAAGTCCAAGAAATAATTTAACAACACCGAGGTCTTTTAATCTAAACTGTGTACTAAAACATTCTTTCACATCATGTGCTACTTTGGTAGATGTACTCCCAATAATAATGTCATCTACATAAAGTAACAAAGCAATGAATTCTCCATCTGTTGTCTTCATAGTAAATAGTGAATAATATGAAGTTAACTGTTTGAAACCATAATGTAGGATTGTTGCGTGAATTTAGCATTCCATTGCCTTGAGGCCTGTTTGAGTCCATAAAGTGCCTTGTTGAGTTTGCATACTAGTTCTATACTTGTAGAATACTCCCCCTTAATGTCATAAACTTCAGGTATTTGCATGTAGACATCCTTTTCCAAGCCTCCATTTAGAAAGGCATTATTCACATCTAATTGTGATAATGTCCGATTATGTACAGCAGCCAATGCAAGGAATACTTTAATTGTGGTATGTTTGGCAACTGGACTGAAAGTCTCCTAATAGTCAAATCATGCTATATGGTTGTAACCCTTGGCCACAAGTCTAGCCTTATATCTTTCAACCTGACAATTGGCATTAAGCTTAGTTTTGTACACCTATCTACAGCCTATGATGTGAGCATTGGAAGGCCTAGGCACTATTTTCCATACATCATTATCCTCCATAGCTTTAAGCTCCTGTCTCATAGCGTTTTTCCAATGTAAATGACTAATAGTTCATGATAGGAATTTGCTTCATGTAATTGTGACAATGTAACAATGAAAGCTTTATATGTAGGAGAAAAGTATTTGCAGGATATGTACTTTGAAATGGGATAGGTTGTAACATTGTTTGATACA
Source organism: Theobroma grandiflorum (assembly GCA_036013995.1). Classification (NCBI taxonomy): domain Eukaryota; kingdom Viridiplantae; phylum Streptophyta; class Magnoliopsida; order Malvales; family Malvaceae; genus Theobroma; species Theobroma grandiflorum. The sequence continues at coordinate 24,665,822 of CP142133.1, read as the reverse complement.
AAAGGTAAATTAGTGTAATATGCTTATAGATATTTAGGAGGGTGTTTTGATCTTAAACTTTTTCTGACTTGTAAATTGTCTAATGAATCATTGTTGTTTTGGTTACTAACTGCATCAGACACATTTTGCATACTGTCAGCCGCAGTAGGCATGCTGACTGTGCTAGGTGAATGAATTGCAAAATCATGTGAATTTGGTGTCATTGATGTTTGTGATGGAGAAATAGGTTCAAATGAAGTTGGTTCAACTATTGGTTGGTCTTGTGAAGAAAATTTTGGATGATAAATGTTAGAATTGTCCAGATAATCAGCATGCACACCAAGTGTTTGATAAATGAAAAAGATTGTGAATCATGTTGTTTTGAGTGAAATGGAAACACATGCTCATGAAAAACAACATTTTTGGATATGAAGACCTTATTTGCTTCCAGATCGTATACCCTATACCCTTTAATGTTGTTTGGATATCCTAAGAAAATGCATTTATTTGCCTTTTTCCCCAGTTTCTTCCTATTTTATGCTAATGTGGATGCAAAACATAGTGAACCAAAGACTCTAAAATAATCATATAAAGGTAATTTATTGTATAGCAATTCAAAAGGTGATTTGTTTTTAAGAATTCTTGAAGGCATCCTATTGATTATATGCACTGCCATTAACATTATATCTCCCAAAAATCAATAAGAACCTTAGACTGATGCGTAAGTGCTCTTGCCATAACTAGAATATGTTGTTGCTTTCTTTCAACAACTCTATTCTGTTGTGGAGTGTTTACTCAAGATAGTTGATGGACAATTCCATTATTTTGATAAAAATCACAAAGTTTGAACTCTTGTCCAATGTCAAACCTTAAGCTTTTAATTGTTAAATTAAATTGTCTTTGAACAAATTTCTCAAAAGAAAGAACCACTGTTAAAACATCTGATTTACTTCTTAACAGAAATATCCAAGTAAAACGAATATAGTCATCCACTATAGTGAGAAAAAATCTTTGCCTACCATTGTTGGTGTCTCATATGGCCCCCAAATGTCAAAATGCGTCAATTCAAAAAAATTTTCAATATTTTGCACATGTACTGGAAACAAAAGCTTTTTTTGTTTACCTAAGGGACAAACTTCACAAACTAAATTTTCAATGCATTTAACATTTGGAAACTTTTGATTTATCTTGACTATCTTGCATCAAGTAAAGTCCTAAGACAGCTCTAACTACCCCAATCACAGTCGATGAATGAGTGTCCTGAACAACACAACACTTATCAATAAAAAACATAATTTTTCTTGTTTTTGGTTATCTGTCTTATTGACAACAAATTGAATTTAAAGTTGGGGACACATAAGACATCATGTAATATCATTTTTGGACTCAACTTCACTATTCCTATATATGAAGCTAGAATTTTCTTGTTGTTTGGCAAATGAACAAAGTAGTTTCTTATTGGTTTAGTATATATGAAACATTTCAAAGAATAAGCTATATGATCTGTAGCCCCTAAGTCAACTATCTAGTGATGTTGTTTAATCATGTCAGTGCTTACATTATTGAATCTAGAAGGCATGTTATTGACAGTGTTAAAACAAAAATGGTTTGAAACAATACTTGCAAATGCTGAATTAACAAGTGAATGTTTGATTGGTTGAGTGTTTGTTGGGACATTGTTGCCATCTTTGCCATTTGCCTCATTTACATTCAAAAACTCTATGAGCCTATTCACCTATTGCTATAGGATGGATAATTGAGACATAGAATCAGTTCCTAAGTCTTTTTCTTGCTCAACATGTTTTTCATCCCTTGTACCAGTTTCATAACTCCCTAATACACTGTTAGCTACCATTTTCCCTTTTCTGACACTATTCTTCCCTTTTGTGAATTTGAAATCTTTTGGGAAACCAATAATTCTGAAACATTTATCCTTGGTATGTCTCTTCTTGCCACAATGATTGCAAACAACTTCTTTTCTCCATTTCTTCTAGTTGTCTGCATCTACCATCATAGTAAAAGACTCAATGATAGGTTGTCTTTGTAGTATCATGTGTCTTTAACTTTCTTCTCTTAAAACTAAACTGTAGACTTTATCCAATGCAAGAATTAGGTCCATGAGAATTGATTGAGATCTGATAGTTGAAAAAGACTCATTTAAACCATTCAAAAACCTAAATACCATGTCTTTCTGGTGTTGTTCTGTATACTTCCTAAAGCAATCAAGATTACATTTCCCACACTGATAATGAGGTAATGGTCTAGAGCTTCTCATTTTTTCCCAAATTCCTTTTAATTCAATAAAATAAGCATCCACGGTTCTAGTTCCTTGAGTCATATTTCCAAGGGAATACTGAAGATTACAAATCCTAGTGTCATCCATTTGAGCAAAGTTTTCCCTAAGTGTTTTCCATAACTCAGTAGCAAAGTCCATATAAAATATGGTTGAAACAACTAGTTGTGTGAAAGAATCTAATAGCCATGCCATAATTAAATTATTACAGCGGGTCCAAGACAGTAAAACATGGCTTGAAACATTAGGTTTGGGGATTTTTTCATTAATAAATCCTATTTTGTTTTTGATCGAAAAAGCTAACAGAAAGGATCTACTTCAAGCAACATAGTTGCTAGTTGTCAATTTTGGGTTAATGCTACTGATCCTGGATTATTAGTATGGTGTAAATAGTAAGGTGATTAGGGGTCTAAAATAAGTGGAATTTGAGTGATTTGGGTAAAAGTTTGTGAAGGTGAGAATTGAATTGGTGTTGATGTAGTTGAATCAGCCATTTTGTATGAGTAATGACTAGTTAAATATGATTAAAAGATTTAAAGAACTAGATCTAAAAACCTTGAGAAAAGAGGTGAGTTACTTATTGAATAAACGATTGAAGAAACGATCTATATTCTTCAGTGACAGATATTTGTCAATCTAGAGAATCAATCTACTCTGATACCATGAAAAACATGGTGCAAACAAAAGAGGCATAGCAAGGATGATATGAAAGGATATTCCTCATTCATAGAAAACCCCTTATAGGTTACTGTACAGAGAATGTTAGATTTATATACAGAGGATTACATGTACAAAAATAAAGAAGTCTAACAAATTTTATACTTAACTAACACTAACTAACTATTTAACTAAAATTTGAAACAAAGAATTATTAATTAAAACGGTGAGTTCCATATACAATACTCATCTGTCTCTTTGCTTTAGTTAAACAGTGCATGTAGGGAGAGTGGTACTCTGTAATGGCTTCAAGACTAGATAACCTCTTTTCTTTTTCCTTTGCTCTTCAGCTATTCAAGTCAATCTTGAAGTTATTTATATACTTCCATTTCTGATATATACTTTTCAAGAGCTCGAGACCTTATTGTTCTTTTCTTGCAATGTAAGTCGATTCCGGAATTTTTTATGAACGGGGAAGAACTTGAAAGATCTTGATCTTTCCTATAATAAAATTTATGGCTTAATTTTTAGGTGGGAATTAGAAGGTTGGGAACAATTGACCACTTTAAAGCTTTCTTACAACTTATTGACTAGTTTAGAGCAATTTCTAGGGATCAATCTTAAAACCCTTGATCTTCGTTCCAACCTATTCTAAGGTCCACTGCTAGTTCCACGCCCTTCATAGCGACAACTCTTCATTTCAAATAATAGTTTGATAGGAAAAATCCTTCCTTTGATTTGTAATATTATTTCACTTAATATTCTTGATTTGTCTATATATAATTTGGGTGGAATTATTCCAACATGCCTAGGAAATTTTAGCTATTCTCTCTCAACCATAAACCTATGGATGAACAACTTTCATGGCAAAATCCCTGATTACTTTGTTAAGGTTAATATGTTGATGTATCTTGACCTTAGTGACAACCAATTCGAAGGGTTACTACCACGATCCTTGATTAACTGTACTTTTTTGAAATTTTAGATTTGGCAAGTAACAAGTTAACAGATACCTTTCCCCATTGGCTAGGTGTACTTCCACAACTGCAAGTTCTTATCCTTGGATTTAATAGATTTCATGGTCCCTTGCACAACTCGATGGTTACACCTTTTTTTCTGTCATTGCAAATAATTGATCTTTCTTAAAATGAGTCAAGTGGCCTTTTGCCAACAAATTTTTTCCAAAATCTACATGGTATGAAATTTACCCGTGAAGGTAATCTTGTAGACATACTCACAAGAATTCATTATGAAAGTCCAATTGATAGAAATGGTCAGACTTCTATCAATGTGAGATTTAAAAGGCTAGAGATGAAGCTAGAGCTAGCAAAACTGTTACTCATTTTCTTTGCCATAGATTTTTCAAAGAATTGACTCTTTGGAAAAATCCCTAAGGTCATTAGAGAGCTTTACTCATTGCAATTGCTCGACCTCTCTCACAACATCTTGACCAGTCATATCCCATCATCGTTGGGAAACTTGGTAGTGCTTGGATCATTAGATCTCTCATCAAACAAGCTTGGCGGTAGAATTCTTTCCCAAATGACAAACTTGACATTTCTTGAAATGCTAAATGTTTCGAAAAATAACCTTACAAGACTCATTCCCTGTGGGAAGCAATTTGACACTTTTAATAATGATTCCTTTAGTGGCGACATGGGATTATGTGGCTTGCCATTGTGAAAGCAATGTGGCAATGATGAGAGATCAAAATCTCCTGCACCAAAATTTATGGAAGACGAAGGTTCTGCAATAACTTTCATTTGGAAACTCGCAATGATGGATTACGGATGTGGAGTGGTGCTAGGCTTGAGCACGAGATACGTTGTGTTCACAGTTGGAAGACCATGGTGGTTGGTAAGAATGGTTGAGAGAGATTGGCAAAAGAATGTTTCATAGTGGATTAAAAGAAGAAGAAACTAGCACTGCATACAAAATGCTTAGGTGAGTTTTAACTATTTTAAATAAAGTGAGCAGAATTGTATTTAGTTTCTCATTGCTTTCATAATCTAGACTTAGTTTTTCCCATTTTTCTTTCTTCTATTTGTCATAGTGGCATTTTGAGCTGAACCCGAGGGAAAATGCATCCATGTTTTTGTAAGATTTGGCTAAAAAGAGTATATGCTCTGGGTTCATTTTCGTGGCAATAGTTTGAATAATGGGGGTGTTTTTAGTGGATAGATTGCTTTATTTGTTTAGCTTTGATCATATTACTTGTGTTTGAATAATGGGTGTCTTCATTTGTAAACTTGTATTTACTAGCTTTTGTTACTTTTGTGTGACAATATGTCCTATTTTATTTTCAAGTTTGTTCTCTTTTTTGCAAAAATTTGTGGCTTTTGGTGTTTGTTTAATTTGTTTGAATTAAACTTCTCCTCAATGTTCAAAGAAAATATTGTTTTTGTCACTTTTATTGAAATTGTTAAAATTTTGAAATTCTTTTAGAGTAATAATTAAGAATATTTTTTATCTCAATTAGACCTTATCATTGGAAATCCTTAAAGGAGACTTTTGATGTCATGCTTATCATTTTAATGAGTCTAATATTCAGCTAGGCCCACTCTGCTATACTTCAACTGTATAAGAATTAAGTGTAATTTTCAATGAGATTATGAGATTATGATGAATTAATGTTTAGACTTTATGAAATTACTTATAAGTATTTTTTAGGGTATGTTGAAGTTTTATAATAAGTATAGCACAAAAGCAATATTTGATTTGAGGTGAAGTTTACTGAAAGAATGATGTTGGTTTGAAATTAATTAGTTGAAGCAAGTAAAAATATTGTTACCTATTATTCATTTTAATAAAATTGAATTAGGAAGGACATAGAGTTTAAGTGTTTTTTTTGGATAAAATCGAAATTTGAATCCAAATTATTTGAATAGGAAACATACACTTATTATTAAGTCAAATGCTTGAACATTAATATAGAATTTAACTTTTAACAATCTCATATTTTACCAAAATTTTATAAGAAAAGACAAGCAATGACAGGTGTTAAGCACAAGAATTGATTGAAGTTATAGTTAGCAAATAGCAAAGTTGGAGGAATAAGTGAAGCATAGATGTCTGTATACATGGAGGAAAAAGGTACTTGGAAGTAAGAAAGGGAATAAATATTGGAATGCATCGTTTCAGTATTGTTTGAGGAAGAAAAAGATAAAGGCACAAAGTGCACCGTTTCATTAAAAGGATTATGTGGAGAAGCTAGTTGTTTGTTACTATTAAGCATTTTTTAATTTATAGTTAGTTAGTTAATACTGTAATTAGTTACACCTCTTTTGTCATGTTCTTATTCTTTTGTAAAGGCAGAGTATAAAAGGCCTTTTTTTTTGTATAGTTTCTTTTGAGGTGAATAGAATGAATCATTCCTTAAAACATTCTCTGCACCACTATTCACTGTTCATCATGGTATCAAAGCTAGTAGGGCTGCTATAAAGGTCGATTTGGGGAAATCATTGAAGTTTTCATCCACTGATTATAATATTCATCTCCTATTTCAGCTTCCATTATCGATCATTTCTCTCAAGAAGTTGGGTCAATCTTATTCTTCATATTGTTTTTGTTTTTCTTAGTCAAGGTAGTGAATCATGTTAGAATCAATAGATTTGACACCTCAAATGTCTCAAACTTTAATAGATTCTAGGTCACCAATATCACCTATTGTATATCCTCAATAACCTTACTTCTTACATCACACTAATCATCCAGGATCTATTGTGATCACCCTAAGCTAACCACCAATAATTATGTAGTGTGGAGTTAGTCATTTTTGTTAGTATTATCAATCAGGAATAAGATAGGATTCATGAATGGAGCCATCCTAGAACCCGATGCTACAGAATCTATTTTCCTTTCTTGGACTCGATGCAATAACCTACTAGTAGCATGGCTTCTAGATTCCATCACACAACCTATTGCATCAATAGTTTTCTACATGGAATTAACTATGGAGATACGGAATACCCTTAAGTAAAACTTTGCTCGGCTAGATGATACTAGGGTATGTAATCTACAATATACCTTAGGTTACATAACATAGAGTTTTAAATCTATTGATACCTACTTTATAAAGCTTAAGGGAGTTTGGGAGGAATTAAAAAGTTTTAGACCTCTGCCCCACAATGAGTGTGGTAGATGCAATGTGAACTGTTTTAAGAGGTATAGTGATCAATATTAGAAGGATATGGTATTTAGATTCCTTAATGGTTTAAATGACACTTTGTCTGCTGTGAGATCTCAGATTATCCTTATGGATCCTATACCAAGCTTGGACAAGGTATATAGTCTTGTTTTGAGAAAGGAAACCTAGAGGAACTTAATGCTTCAGACATAACCTGTGCTGGAATCTTCAACCATGTTAACTGCTAGTGATATAAGGAAGAAGTCCATAAAAGACCTTTTATGTTCACACTGCGGTAAGAAAGGGCACATTAAAGAAAAATACTATAGGTTGGTGGGGTTTCTAAAGGATTTTAAGTTTACAAAGACCAAGGCAAGTTACAAGAAAGGAAAAGCAGTGGCAAACAATGTTACTAGTGATCAGTTTGAAGGTATACAACCAGATCAGGAGCATGATGCTATTAATACAGGTTTTATGTCACAAATGTCCATAATTAAGTAGCAAGTCAACATGCTAATGGAAATCTTAAATGAGAATGGAATCATTTGCAAAGATGCTAAAGTTTCTTCACCAAACAGTTCACAAAATAAACCATCCTTAGTCAACTCTACCTTTGCAGGTATAGTTTCAAACCAACTTTGTTTCAATACTTCAAATAATCTGCCATATAGTTTTAAACATATAAGTAACCTTGTGATTAAACAAGATAATTGGGTAATGGATTTTGGTGCTACTGATCATATTTGTCACTCTTTAGACAAATTTATCTTAGCTGAACCAGTTAATGATCATTTTGCTCATCCACCAAATAACAGTAAAGCCTTTGTTTCTCACATGGGAACAATTAGGTTAACACTTTTGTTAGTTCTAAAACATGTTCTGTGTGTTCCTAGCTTCATATTCAATCTCATATCAGTAGGTGAATTGACCAAATCTAAGAAATCATGTCTTCCTTTCACTAATTCACACTGTGTTGTCCAAGACCTATCTTTATGGAGAGTGATTGGGTTGTTAAGGTGTCACTAGGCCTTTATATGATGCAGGATAACCAATTTAAACAAGCCCTATCTCAGTTTTGTTTTGAAAACTTTGTTAAGAATCCTTTTGCATTTTATCTTAATTCCTTCAAACCAAAATATAAAGACTGTGATCTTTGGTAATTTAGGTTGGGACATGCCCCTATGGAAAGAATCAGTGTACTGAACAAAATTATTCCAAAAATTAATTGTTCAAGTGATTTGTTATGTGAAATCTGTCCCATGGCAAAACAACAGAGATTGCCATTTCCAATTCACACTCAAATCTCCAAAACTGCTTTTGAAATAATACATATGGATATATGGGGTCCATATGAGGTTCTTACTAGAAATGGTCATAGATATTTCCTAACCATTGTTGATGACCACACACATTTTACATGGATATATTTAATGAAAAAAAGTTTGAAGTTTCATCCATTATTCCTGTTTTCAGTAAACTTGTTCAAAATCAGTTTAATAGTTCCATAAAGTGTTTAAGGCTTGATAATGGTCAAGAGTTTAACTTATTGAGTTTTACAACAAAACTGGCATTATTCATTAATTGTCCTACACTGGTACACCACAGCAAAATGGTGTTGTAGAAATAAAACACTAACACATTTTAGCTGTGGCAAGGGCCCTAAGACATCATTCAAATGTTCCACTTGTTTTCTGGGGGGATGTAGTGTTAACAGCAATACACATAATCAATAGAGTACCAACCAGAGTTCTTCATAACAAGTCACCATATGAATTGTTGTTTAAAAGACTTCCTTCTTATGATCACTGTAAAGTGTTTGGATGTTTATGTGTTGCTTCCACATAAACACAAAATAGAGAGAAATTTGAGAGTAGGGCCAATAAGTATATCTTCATAGGGTATCTAAATCATGTCAAAGGGTACAAATTGTATGATCTTAAAGCACAAAAGGTCATGATATCCAGAGATGTTGTTTTTCATGAGGAAACTTTTCCATTTCATTCTTCAAGGCATGAAAACCAAGACTTAACATTTCATCAAACACCTGGTATACACATTACTTCTTTTGATCCTCTTGATTCAAATTATATAAATTTTTACCTTTCTTACCAAAATCAACCCGAATTACCCACCAAGCTTAAAATCATCCTTCCACATTAAGAAATGGTGAAATTTCTCATAATTCATCACAAAATAATAGTATGCCTAGTGAAAACAATACTAGTCAACCAATGACAAGCCCTAATGTTGATTCAACTGAACCAGTTAGGAAAAGTTTAAGAGTTAGAAACATGCCAAAATATCTAAAAGCATATCAGGTTTATTTGCCATCCCAAACAAATAGTGTTACCTCACATCCTATATCTAGACACCTTACTTACCACAATTTATCACCTACACACAAGGCATTCACAGTTTCATTATCTAATGTCCAAGAACCTAAAACTTACCATCAAGCTATGACTCATTCACATGCAATGGTTGTTGAACTAAAAGCTTTGGAAGACAATGGCACATGAAGCATAGTACTATTGCTTGTAAATTCTCACACTATTGGCTGTAAGTGGGTGTATAAGACCAAGTTGAATGCCAAAAGAGAAGTGGAAAGGTATAAAGTAAGACTTGTTACAAAAAGGTGCAGTCAAGTAGCTGGTTTTGACTACCAAGAATCCTTCAGCCCTGTAGCAAAGCAGTCTACAGTTAGAATCTTTCTTGCCTCAGTAGCTGCAACGAATTGGTCATTATCCCAATTAGATGTGAACAATGCATTCTTGCTTGAAGATCTAAATGGAGAAGTCTACATGGAGTTGCCTTAAGGTTACACAATTGAAGGGGAGTGTTCTACTGGTTCAAAACTGGTTTGCATGCTACACAAGTCCTTATATGGACTCAAACAAACTTCAAGACAATGGAATGCAAAGCTGACAACATCCATTCTTCAGTATGGTTTCAAATAGTCACTGTCAGACTATTCATTGTTTACCATGAAAACAGTTGATGGGGAATTCATAGCCTTGTTGACATACGTTAATGATATACTGATAGGGAGTACCTCCACTCAAGCAATAGCTACCATAAAAGATTACTTAAGTTCAAAGTTTAAACTTAAGGACCTAAGCATTGTGAAATACTTCCTTGGTCTTGAGGTGGCTAAATCACCACAAAGTATCTCAATATGTCAAAGGAAATATGCACTTGATTTGTTGGAAGAACATGGATTACTGGGAGCTAAACTAGCATCAACACCTATTGATTATATTGTCAAGTTGAGAAAGATAAGAAAGGAGGAAAAGATTGTAAACCCTGCAAAGTACAAACAACTAGTAGGGAAATTACTCTACATAACATTCACAAGACTTGACATATCTTGTGTAGTGCCAACCTTAGCTCAGTTCATGGACAAACCATCACATGAACATTATATGGCAACCTTAAGAGTGTTGAAGTAATTAAAGGCAGGACTAGGCCAAGGGATACTTATGAAAGCATATTCCAATTTAGAGACGTCAACATACTGTGACAGTGATTGGGCTGGATTTGCAAACACCAGAAAGTCAGTTATTGGTTATTACATATTCATTGGACAATCATTGGTAAGTTGGAAGTCAAAGAAGCAACAGGTAGTGGCACAGAGTTCAACTGAGGTAGAGTACAAGTCTATGGCAACTACATGCTGTGAAGTCATCTAGATAAAAGGCTTACTCGCTAACTTTGGAATTAAGCATCAGAATGCTATAAGACTCTACTGTGATAACTAGTCATCAATCTACATCAACAAAAATCCAGTCTTTCATGAAAGGGAAAAACATATAGAGATTGATTGTCATTTTATTCGTGAAAAGATACTAAATGGTATGATTGAGCTTGTTCACATATCAACAGAAGTCCAAGTTGCTAATGTATTTACAAAAGCTTCGCAGATTGGACAATTTCAGAAGTTATTATCCAAGACGAACATTCATAACGTTCATGGTTCATCTTGAGGGGGAGTGTTAAGCACAAGAATTGATTGAAGTTACAATTAGCAAATAGCAAAATAGGAGGATAAGTGAAGTAGAGATGTCTACATACATGGAGGAAAAGGGTACTTGTAAGTAAGAAAGGGAATAAATATTGAAATTCATCGTTTCAGTATTGTGAAGAAAAAGAGAAAGGCACAAAGTGCACCGTTTTATTAAAAAGATGATGTGGAGAAGCTAGGCGTTTGTTACTATTAAGCATTTTTTAATTTGTAGTTAGTTAGTTAATAATGTAATTAGTTACGTCTCTTTTGTCCTTTTCTTATTCTTTTGTAAAGGCAGAGTATAAAAGGCCTTCTTTTCTGTACAGTTTCTTTTGAGGTGAATAGAATGAATCATTCTCCAAAACATTCTTTGCACCACTCTTCACTGTTCATCAGCAAGTGTATTTCTTTCAAATTATAAAATTTTGGATCTAAGATGATATTGTTTTCCAGGCCCCACTATTTTTCCCCATATTTATAAAATTTAACGTTGCCAAATGAGCTTCAAATCATGTAAGAAGGTAAAGTGGTTGACTACATTGAAAGTTCAGACGAGGCCATTCAACCAAGCTGAAGACTATTGGTCTCTGCCCATGTCATACGTAAAAGTGTTTTAGATAATGGAGGAATTTTCAAAAGCTTTCCGGCCAGCCTTTGCAAAATTCCTAAATCCAGACACTCGAGCAAACTTAGTCTCTAGGGTAATAATCAACAATTTTCTCTCTAATCGTTGTACAAGTTACAATTTTTTATTATTGATTATTTTCTTATATACTCATTTTCTAGCTGGTCTCTGCTTTCATTAGCTTCCACCAAACTGTTGAAAAAAATATTCCTAAGAAAATTATTCCAACACATGGATTAATTTCAAATAATATTAAAAAGGAATAAAAAATAAAAACGAAAGTAAGCAACTATACAAAAAAAAAAGTAAAATAAGAAGAACTTAAATTTTGAATAACTTAGAGAATGTATCACTATATATTTGTTTACATCATATGCATTTTAATTATACAAGTAAATAAAAATCTTACCAATGATAAAATCTCAAGAAAACTGTAAAATGTCCCTTTTTTATTTGAAAATTTTAAAGGAGGAGATATTTTTAAAATTCCACCATTTTAAAAATTTTTCAGTAGATAAATTTTCATTTGCTATTAAACAAATTGACAAGTGTACAAAAAAGGAAATAAAGAAATAGTAAAAGGGGAATAAAATAACCAAGGATAACAAATCTAGGATAAAAATTAAAATTGTCACATAAAATCTTAAAACGGGAAAAATATAAAAAAAAAGTGTGAAAATAATACATTTACTTTATGCTTAATTAAAATTATTACATTTTAGTGTTGATGATGATTCACTATATCATGCTTAGTTTTATATTTTTATAATTCATTTATAGACAAAAGTCTTGAAAGGGTTGCAAATATTTATTTGAAATCCACAAAAGTATTCAATAAAGAAAGTCTTGAAAGGTATGTAAGTGTTCTAAACCTAATAGATTTCCAATCGTGTGAGATACTTTTAACTATGGAGAAAAAGAATGGTAATTTTCATACCTTTATGTACACGGTAAGTGACTTTCAAAAAGGGACTGCCATTGTTCTTCCTTTGACACTAATTCATTTCTTAACGTTCTATCACTTTATTCATTAATTTAATAGCCGGTTACTATGAATTCCAATTTCTTAGCAATTTAAAAAAGATGAATTCCACTAATTGGGTCCTTTCAGTTATACTTTGTTAGACTCGGACAGCTTAGGGCTTGTTTTTCTCCGCAAGACACACAAGTGTAAACACAGGAACAAAGGAAGCATTCAAATATTGTTAATTACTTTATCAGCCCGTTCCCCACTCTTGTGCCGAACAAGAGAACCTTAGTCTTCCGTCTTTGTCAATGGTGGAAATCGGCAATGAAGAGGAAAAAAAGAAATAATGAGATAATAAAAGGGGAATAAACTAACCAAGGATAATAAAGCTAGGATAAAAATTAAAATTATTACATAAAATCTTAAAACGGGAAAAATATACAAAAGTATGAAAATAACACATTTACATTATGTTAATTAAAATTATTACATTTAAGTGTTGATGATGATTCATTATATCATGCTTAGTTTTATATTTTTATAATTCAATGATATAGAAAAATTGACCACACAAGAAAACAGGTTTCAAAAATTTAAAATCCACAAAATATTCGATAAAGAAAGTCTTGGAAGGAATATAAGCAGAGGCCGAGGGGAGGGGGCTAGTAGAGGCACCTGCCCCCCCAATAATTTTAAATTTTTAATAACTTACTTTTATTTTTATTTTTTTTGAAATTTTATAATTTTGTCTTTATAAAATTTTTAAAAAATTTTTTAACATATGTTTATTTTTTGAAATTTTTTAATTTTGCCTTTATAATAATTTTTTATTTGGTGAGGTCTCCACAACAATTAGTCAATAATTAATTTTAATAAGACTAAAATAAAAACAATTGTCATAGAATTATTCCCAAACCTTACTTCTCCAAAACTTCACAACCACCACCTCTTGTTCTCTTTTCTTTTTACCAAATATTGTAGAAAGCAAAAAATCATTTTTTTTACACTTTTTTACTTGCCAGTATTCTCTTTGTAGAAAACCTCTAGTCAATAACTCAATTTTCATATCATAATAATTGATAAATTTGGCTTATTTACTTATTTTATTTTTAATATTTTCAACTTAAAATTTTTTTATTTAATAATTCTACTTGGTGTTTTTTGATTTAGGATTTACTGTTTTAGTCGTTTGTTGTTGAAAGCAGCAAAACAAGGATTTGATTAAGCACCTGATGTTACTTATTACTTATTTATTTAGGGGTTGCTTGATTGCTTTCTTACAAATTCTTTGTGTTTTTTTTTTCTTAGATTCTTGTAAACAATTAAGTTTTTTATTTGAGATTGCTTCCTCATTGAATTGTTTATTGATATTGTATTTAATTTTTGTAATTAATTTTAGGGAATTGCTTCTCCATTTAATTTTTTATAGATAACCCTTAATATTTTTAGGAGATCGCTCTCATTGAGATTTTTGTTATTATATTTGTTAATTTTTTTGTTGTTAAGTTTATCTAGAAATTGAGATTGTTATCATTATTAAATGATTTACGATCATACTAGTTAATTCTTTTAAGTAAATTATTAAGATTGAATCCTTTGAATAATTTTTAGAATTTATTTGTATAATTTTTATATGAACTTTTTTCATTTAAGTTGTTTTATATTTTTGTCAAACATTTAACTTTTAGTATGAATATTTTATAGATATTATGCTCTTTGTCCTCCAAACGCGAAATCTTAGCTCTGTCATAGAATATAAGCATTCTAAACCTAATGCATTTCCAACCGTGTGAGATACTTTTGACTATGAGAAAAAGAATGGTAATTTTCATACCTTTATATACACGATAAGTAACTTTCATAAAGGGGTGCCACTAATTTATTTCTTAACTATCTATCAATTGATCCATTAATTTAATAGCCGGTTACTATGAATTCCAATTTCTTAGCAATTTAAAAATGATGACTTCCACTAACTGGGTCCTTTCAATTAGACTTTGTTAGACTTGGACAGCTTAGGGCTTGTTTTTCTCGGCAAGAGACACAAGTGTAAACACTGGAACAAAGGAAGCATTCAAATATTATTAATTACTTTATCAGCCCATTGCCCACTCTTGTGCCGAAGACGAGAACGTTAAGTCTTCGGTCTTTGTCAATGTTGGAAATTGGAAATGAAAAGGAAAAAAAAAATGTGAGATTCTTATAAGAATTAATTCTTTAATTAACACTGCTTTTTCCTTATTATTTTTCTCTTTGACAATTTCAAAAGTTACAAAAAAGTTGCTATGGATTGGGCTGAGCTAAACAAGATTACCAATTCAAGTAATTTATACAAATTAGAATATACTTTGAGTTAAATCTAAAAATTCAAATTAATTTTAACTTAACTATCGAATATTTATTTTTAATATGAGTTCTTAAAATGTAAAAGTTTTAATTTGTTACATGAAAAAGACAGTCAATCGGAATATTTTTCTGCCTTTTTCCCCTTTTCATCACCAATTTGATGATATATGGGTGGAGGTGGCCCTCAAAAGGTTACTTTCAAGATCTATTAATTAATATAGAATTTGGTAAAAGAAAAAGTATTGATATAGAAATAAAAAATCAAATGGATGCAATAAGTGTAAAACTTGATAAAAAGTGGAACACTTATAATTTTGTTCAATTGGTTTACAAAAAAGCTTAAATTCTTGCCTACAAAACTCACTTGCATTGATTATATTTAAAGGTGCTAGAATTAGTCTAAAAGCCATCGTACTAGTCCGTTATAGATATTAAATTAATCTTTCCTAATGTAAAAATGAGAATCAATTCATGTTTTAAAGGTTTCGTTTGGTTTGATGTTTTTATTATTTGTCTTTAATTAATTATTTATTTTATTAATTTCTATAATAATTTAAAAAAAAACAAAAAGCGAAAATATTAACCAAAAGAGCTTAATTGAGCTCCCAAACATGAACTAGAGGGCATGCTTCACGCTTTTCCTCTCGGATACGGCTATCTGTCCATTTTGCTTTTTGCTTTTCTTGATTTGTAGGAACTTTTTACAATCCAAAATCTATAAAAATATATTTCATTAGGTGTAATTTTCAACGAGATTATGATAAATTAATGTTTAGATTTTCTGTAATTACTTGATTTGAGGTGAAGTTTATTGAAAGATTGATGTTAAATTGAAATTAATTAGTTGATATTGTTACCTATTATTCATTTTAATAAAACTGAACTAGGAGGGACATAGTCACATAGAATTTAAGTTTCATTGTTGGACAATATAGGAATTTGAGTCTGAATTATTTGAATAGGAAATGTACACTTACTATTGAATCAAATGCTTAAACACTAATGCAGAATTTAACTTTTAATCACTCATCTTATACCAAAAATTTTATAAGAAAGAAACAAACAATGATAAGTGTATTTCTTTCAATTATAAAATTATAGATGTATGTCTTTAATTATAAAATTTTCCTGCCCTTCCAGCCCCCACCATTATTCTTGATGTTTATTAGCATTTACATTAGGCTTGTGGATCCCAATTAGATTACCAGTAATTATGAGACCAATAAATTATTAAGTTCCCATGACTTAATTCAATCAAGCTGAAGACTATTGTTCTCTGGCCATGTAATACGAAAAAGCTTTTTAAATAATAGAAGAATTTTCAAAAGTTTACCAGCCAGCCTTTGGAAAATTCCTAAGTCTAGACATGATATTTGTTTGCATTATGCTTACAATTATGCAATTAAATGAAAATTTTATCAATGATAGAATTTCAAGACAATTGTAAACAATAATTTTTTTAAAAAATTTAAGGGAGGTGTTATTTTTAAAATTCCACAAATGTGTTGAGCGAATTCAAAAAAAAATCAATATAAAAATTTTCATTTGCTAGTAAATAAATTGACTAGTGTTCAACAAAAGAAATAAAGATATAATAAAAAGGAAAAAAATATAACAAGAATAATAAAGCTTAGATAAAAAGTAAAATTATTAAATAAAATCTTTAAAAGGGGAAAAATATAAAAAAGTAAGAAAATAATACATCTATATTATGCTTAATTAAAATGATTACATTTTACGTGCTGATGATGATTCACTTAATTAAAAGTAAGAAAATGGGATTTGTTGTTGTTGTTGGATCCTCCTCTTTTCATAGGAGCCTATTCAACCAAGCTAAACACCTTTTGGTCTCTGCCCATTTCATACGTAAAAGCCTTTTAAATAATGGAAGAATTTTTCAAAAGCTTAATTGCCAACCAGCCTTTGCAAAATTCCCAAGTTCACATACTATTTCGAAATTCTTAATTTGCCAAGCTTAATTGCCAAGCTTAATTGTAATGATCAAAATATTTATATTTTTCTTTTCTTAATTTGCAGGGCCTTTCTACAGTGCAAAATTCTTTAAAAATATTGTCTTATATGGACTCATCCGCATAGCTGCGTAAAGAATGCTTCAACCAATTTCGAAAATGCATGTACTAGTATTTTAAGACCAGTATTTTAAGAGCATCAACCAACACAATGATGCAACAAACTCAGTTGTTTCTTTCTTAAAGTGACTCAACCAAAAATATAACCTTATGGGAAACACTCGCTTCCTTCTCCCTCTTATGGTATTTGTGGCGGTGTTGTGCAACTTTGTGGTTGCTTTGTCAGCAGAATCACCCAACATCACCACTGACCAATTGGCTCTTCTTGCACTAAAAGCCCATGTCACTCATGACCCTCAAAACATATTGGCAACCAACTGGTCTACTACTACCTCCGTTTGCAATTGGATTGGTGTCACTTGCAGATCCGATCATCAAAGAGTCGTTACTCTTAATCTTTCTGACATGAGTCTTATAGGCACCATCCCACCTCACTTGGGAAATCTCTCTTTTCTTGCTCAGCTTGACATCCAAAGCAACAATTTTCAAGGCTCATTACCCATGGAGTTGGCTAATTTGTCTTCCTTGCAATATATAGACTTTGGTAACAACAATTTCAGTGGAGAAATCCCATCATGGTTTGATTCCTTCACTCAACTTCAGAATTTGTCTCTATCCAATAACCACTTTTTTGGTGTTATCCCATCTTCTTTGGGTTCTTTGTCAAACCTTAAGGAGTTATTCCTAGATGACAACGATCTGAAAGGGCATATTCCTGTAGCAATCGGAAATCTTTCTACCTTGAAATATTTGTATTTGGGACAAAATCAACTTTCAGGTCACATATCTTTCTCAACCTTCATTATATCTTTATTGCAAATATTGATTTCAATACTAATAATCTCATCGTAGGTCAACTTACATAGGCTATATTTGATCAACTTCCTAAATTACAATCTCTAATTTTGGGATTAAACAACCTTTCAGGTAGAATTCCAACCAGTTTATTCAAGTGCACAGAGTTAGAAGATTTAATTTTATCTGGTAATGCCTTGGAGGGAAATGTGCCTGAAGAAATCGAGAATTTGACTAGATTAAGCTACTTGCACCTCAATGGGAACGACCTAACAGGTATGCTTTCTGTTGGCTTTTCTTTAGACAAATTAAAATGATTAGTTTGCAAATTATTTTTATTCATGAGTTTAATTTTTTTACTTCAGTTTTAATTATACAAGTAAATGAAAATATTATGAATGATATACAAACACTAGTAAGATTTAAAATTCACAAAAATATCGGATGAAGAAAGTCTTGAAATGAAGTTTCAGAGGTAGTAGGTTTTCAAGCGTGTGGGATACTTTTGAATATGGAGAAAAAATATAATTTTTATACTTTTATATACACGATATGTAACTTCCATAAAGGGGCTCCCACTTTTCTTCCTTTGACACACTTTATGGCTTGATTTTCTATCACTTCATCCATTGCCCCTCTACATTGATTTGATAGCCGGTTTGCTATACGAATTCCAATTTGTTAGCTCCGGCCTTTCTTACTGTCTCTGTCATTTTCCTTAACATAACATTTGGAAAAAGATGACTTCCACTAACTGGGTCCTCTTAGACTTTAACAGACTTGGACGGCTTAGAGCTTTTTTTTTTTTTTTTTTTTGCAAGATACAGAAGTGTAAGCATTGGAACATGAAAAGTTTATTATACTTTGTTTTTGGCTAGGAGAAAAGTGAACAATGGACTAATTTTTGAGATTGAAGGAACATTGCACAGATTTTCCTCTGCAATAATGTCAAGTAGACATGTCAATCACACATGGTAGAAAGAAACTGAATATTGATTTAAGTGATTCAACGAACACTTCATGCAATTTCATTGAATCTTCTCACTATATTTTTAATTTTGTTGATTTTTGGACAACAAGTAATGGAATTCACTAAAATTTGTCACTTACATTGTCATAACGTATGAGTCCAATAGCTCAACCGTTCGATGTAAAAAAGAATCACTATCAATTGTTTTTTATTTAGATGTGATTGACTACCTAAATGAATCTATCTTTCGTAATGATATCCTAAAATTGATTTAAGTTCATTAAAAAGATAGGTTATAATCTACAAAACAGATTGAGTTCAAGAGTACAAGTACATGTGAGGAAGGTGTTAGCACTTTCACAATTGGTACATGGGAGTATGGGTACATGTGAGGAAGCTTTAGAGCATGAGTTGAATGGTTTGTGTTTTGTGAAGTTTTAGCATAGCCTTGACACTTATCAAACTATCAAATTCATAATTTTTATGAGAGTGTCTTATAAATTGGTCTTTTCGAAAAGAATCTAGCAAATTAACATTTTATTTCATTGATCATTACCTAGACAAAAATTATCAACATTTGGTATCATATGATAAAGTTGATGAAATTTCAGAACTTTTGCTTTCTTTTGGATTTAGGTGCTTGAGTGGCCTTGGGTGTGAGAGTGTTTGGAGAGTTGGTTTGGGGTATTTATTAGAATGTGTTCATTCCAAATAGTAACCATCAATTCTTTTGAAATCATTTTCATCATTTTTTTAAAGAAAAAGCATCTTTTTTTGTCACTCGATTTCTTATTCAAAAAATTTAAAATTTAAATTTTCAAACAAAAGCTTACACATGCATATGAAAAAAAAATGTAAACTTAAAAGAGTTTAAAAATTCTCTCATATTCTTTCAAATAAATTGTTTGAGACTGGATGTTTTCATTGCAATTTCACATTTTCAACCAAAGGTTCAATCTATGATAAAGTAGATTTCTTTCACATACTTTTACCCTCGCGTTACGTTGGGGAGATATTGTTGTACTGTAAGTTTTAATGAAAGCAATATGAAAATTTTTTTACATATAATAATAATAGTATGAAAATATTTTTAGCATTAAAATCTTTAATAAATATATTTACAAAAAAAAAAAACATATGATGCATTCACAAATGCAACCTACAAATGTAATGGTTAACATATATTCTCAAAGGAGTATTCTAATGTTGGTTAGAATAGAAGCTTTACAAAAAAATTTGAAAGTGTTTTTGAGCAGTGCAGATAAATTTTGAACTCTAATATATATACGTCACTATTATAAAAAAATAATATTATAAGATAATATTATAGGAGCTATGAGTGTGTTTAGGAGTGCTAATTTATCCAAAATAATTATAAACAATCTTAGTGGGGAGTTGACAATAAGCAATGTTTCTTGTCAACAACCCATAAGAGAAGAAAAGTAAAAAAAAAAGGAGCTGCAAAAGAGAGAAGAAAGACACGAAAGAGAAATAAAGAGGAGATGGAAAGGACCAAAAGAGCATGGACATATATTAAAAATCCGAAAATGCCCTCAAGAGGAAAAGATAACTTATCATGAAGAGGCAAGATGGCCCCAAAAATTCGACAATCACCCAAAAAACCATTAAGAAATCTATTGTATACAAACCCCTTTAAACCTTTCAAATACCTAACATGTCCCGGATAGGTGTGAACCGAGTACCTGCTTCGGGACAGTTTTAATATAGTGTTATAGATATTTTAAACTACATCAAATCAATTTTTTTCTCAGGAATGTTTTTTCTAGCCTTTTCATCTCCCTGCGTGAAATCAATCCGATTAAGCCATCATGTGTTAACCAATTAAGCATTCCAATACAACTCCTCCTAAGCCGCTTCCTCCCAGCCCAGTTGATCACCACGTGTCACTCAATTACACTCACCACATGGCTCTCAATTGAACTCCTTCAGGAATAATTTTAATATATAGGTATAGATGGTTGAGGTATTGGCTTTTGATTAGTAGAGTCAAAAGATTAGGAATTGGTGTTGACAATGGACGAGTCTTGGGATTTGGAAATGGTTGAGACATACATGAAGATTGGTTGTGAAACCAACTGATAAGAGTATGGATTTTTTTTTCTCAGCCATAAAAATTTGTATTAATAATCACTGAAAGTTATTTAGTGAGTTCAGCTTAAAGGCTCGGGATAATCTACTGCTACATAGAAAATACAACATAACCATAATGTAACACATTACATAAAATGATCAACATATCAAATCATAGGGACATAGAGCGAAACACTACACATAAAGTGACAACCCAAGATTGAAGAGAAATGAAGCCTGATGCAGGGCAAATTATTACATGCATTCAGTGTTACCACCAAGCAGAGAAAAAGAATGGTTTGTAACTTGAAATGGTTGTATTTGGAAAAAAATCAGATTTCAGGTTGCATATCTTTCTCAAGCATCAACCTTATCTTATCGCAAATATTCATTTCAATACTAATAATTTCATTGTAGGTCAACTTACATCGACTATGTTAAGTACTGTCTAATTAGGTTTTGTTTGAGCTGTAAATTTGAGATTCATCCTCGTAATATCCTTTTTGACCTATTTAACAAGGATCTTGGGAGAATACCATGCAAAAGTATGATTTAAAGAAGATAAAAACAGGAAAATGAGAGCACCTGTTTTGTTGAATAACAAAGATAAATAAAATATATGCCTAGTGCTCAACAAAGAAAGGGCTAGGAAAAATTTTAACTTAAATTGAGGGCTTGAATTTTATGTTTCAGGTGAAATTCCATCAGCTGTTGGAAGCCTGACATCTATTATAAACCTTGATCTTTCGAATAACAACTTGACAGGTATAGTATCATCTTTTTTCTTCTTTTTCATATGATATGTGCATATTAATCTGCTATCCTCTTAAGTATTTGAAATGAAAATTGAAAACACAGATACGCATAATGTATATTAAGGATCTTCATAAAATTCCTTGCAAAAGTATGATTGAAAGAAGACAAAAACAGGAATATGACAGCACCTGCTTTGTTGACAATAAGGATAAATAAAATATTTGCCTAGTGCTCAACAAAGAAAGGGCTAGGTAAAATTTTAACTTAAATTGAGGGCTTGAATTTTATGTTTCAGGTGAAATTCCATCAGCTGTTGGAAGCCTGACTTCTATTATGCGCCTTGATCTTTCGAATAACAGCTTGACAGGTATAGTATCATCTTTTTTCTCCTGTGTCATATGATATGTGCATATTAACCTGCTATCCTCTTAAGTATTTGAAATGAAAATTAAAAACACACACACACGCATAATGTATATTAAGGATCTTCGTAAAATTCCATACAAAAGTATGATTTAAAGAAGACAAAAACAGGAATATGACAGCACCTGTTTTGTTGAAAAATAAAGATAAATAAAATATTTGCCTAGTGCTGAACAAAGAAAGGGTTAGGTAAAATTTTAACTTAAATTGAGGGCTTGAATTTTATGTGTCAGGTGAAATTCCATTAGCTGTTGGAAACCTGACTTCCATTAAGCATATTGATTTTCGGATTAACAACTTGGCAGGTATAATATCATCTTTCTTCTTGATTTCATCTAATACATGCATATCAATCCGCAATCTTCTTAAGGTATTTGAAATGAAAATTAAATACACAAACAATATATATAGATATATAGGAGAGGATCTAGGAATTTTTTTGAGTGGTGTCAAAATTACTTTTAAGAAGAAGAAGGTCACTACGGATCTAAAGAGTTAGGACTTGAATTTTTTAAAAGTGAGAGTAGTTTAGGTTTTGACTTATTAATAAAATCTTAAATTATAGAAGAAATTTTTTTTGTCTTTCCATATAGTATTTAAATATTAGTATATAAATTAGTTTTTGATAAATTTAGCTTGATTTGGGGTCCTTAACCCTACTCTCTACTAAATTGTTAAAAAATTTGTGGATTCATTAGTATCATTAATTATATAAAACTCTAACATATGTAATATAACAAATACAAATATTTGACACTTCAATGAATGAGTGGTGTCATGTGACACCACTTATCTTAATGTAGGTCCCACGTATATGTATGTATGTATGCATATATGTATTTATATTATACTTTCTTAAGTGTAAAAATTATTAATTACTACAATGCTTTGACACATAATTTAAGAAAAGCATTTTTCACATTAAGATTTTTTATTAACTAATTTTTAATACGACAATGTAACGGAAAAATGAAAAATTAATATCAAATACAAAAAAAAAATAAAAATTGCGGTTATTCATAAAAATGAGAAAGAACCTAAATTGAGAACATTTAAAAAAATGTGAAAGTAAAGACTCAATCTAGCAAGAACTTTGGATCTGCCACTACCCTGCTCACTTCTTTTGAAATTTTTATAATACATATTATTGCCTTTTTGTCGTAACGTATGGGTCTGAAAACTTGATTGCTAAACATGAAAAATTTATAGAGTAGCCACCAATCTTTTTCACCTAGGTGCGATTGGACGCATATTAAATTTGTTCTTCTCGATGAAGTCTTAAATTAATTTTAAGATTGCTTAAAGAACAAGACTTGCTTTATGTATTTCAGAGTTGGGTTCAAGAGTACAGTTATGCATGGGTAAAGAGTAGCACCCCTGTGATGCTCGTTCCACTAACATTACCACTTAATCATATGTTATTCTATTAACCTCAACCTTTTAATTTTATTTTTATATTTTCCTAATCCTTGTTTATTTATTTTATCTTTATTTTATCTTTATTTTATTCACAAATTAAAACATTTTATTTGGTTTTATGGGTGAGACGTGCACATGATGCAATTGTAAAATGCATGGCATAAAATCTAAATAATACCAAATGAAAACCACTTATTGAGTGTACTTCTCAAATATGCCGATCATACTGGTGGGATCCAACGGTATTCTGTCACTAGGGAAATACCTGGGAAACTCATCTTCGTAAGTTTAACGAGTAAATCCCATTATTGGGGTAATCATTAACGATTGAAAATAATATCTTTTGTGAATGCAAACCTATTAATAATCACTGAAAGTTATTTAATGAGTTCAGCTTAAAGGCTCGGGATAATCTACTGCTACATAGAAAATACAACATAACCATAATGTAACACATTACATAAAATGATCAACATATCAAATCATAGGGACATAGAACGAAACACTATACATAAAGTGACAACCCAAGATTGAAGAGAAATGAAGCCTGATGCAGGGCAAATTATAACATGCATTCAGTGTTACCACCAAGCAGAGAAAAAGAATGATTTGTAAATTGAAATGGTTGTATTTGGAAAATAATCAGATTTCAGGTTGCATATCTTTCTCAAGCATCAACCTTGTCTTATCGCAAATATTCATTTCAATACTAATAATTTCATTGTAGATCAAGTTACATCGATTATGTTAAGTACTGTCTAATTAGGTTTTGTTTGAGCTGTAAATTTGAGATTCATCCTCGTAATAACCATTTTGAGCTATTTAACAAGGATTTGGTGAAAATACCATGCAGAAGAACGATTTAAAGAAGATAAAAACAGGAACATGAGAGCACCCTGTTTTGTTGAAAAATAAAGATAAATAAAAATAGATTCGTAGTGCTCAACAAAGAAAGGGATAGGTAAAATTTTAACTTAGTTTGAGGGATTAAATTTAATGTTTCTGGTGAAATTCCATCAGTTGTTGGAAGCCTAACTTCTATTATGCACCTTGATCTTTGGGATAACAACTTGACAGGTATAGTATCATCCTTTTTCTCCTTTCTCATATGATATGTGCATATTAATTTGTTATCCTCTTAAATATTTGAAATGAAAATTAAAAACACACATACGCATAATGTATATTAAAGATCTTCATAAAATTCCATACAAAAGTATGATTTAAAAAAGACAAAAACAGGAATATGACAGCACTTGTTTTAGTGAAAGATAAAGATAAATAAAATAATTGCCTAGTGCTCAACAAAGAAAGGGCTAGGTAAAATTTTAACTTAAATTGAGGGCTTGAATTTTATGTTTCAGGTGAAATTCCATCAGCTGTTGGAAGCCTGACTTCTATCATGTACCTTGATCTTTCGAATAACAACTTGACAGGTATAGTATCTTTTTTCTCCTTTTTCATATGATATGTGCATATTAATCTCATATCCTCTTAAGTATTTGAAATGAAAATTAAAAACACACATACGCATAAAGTATATTAAGGATCTTCGTAAAATTCCATGCAAAAGTATGATTTAAAGAAGACAAAAACAGGAATATGACAACACCTGTTTTGTTGAAAATAAGGATAAATAAAATATTTGCCTAGTGCTTAGCAAAGAAAAGGCTAGGTAAAATTTTAACTTAAATTGAGGGCTTGAATTTTATGTTTCAGGTGAAATTCCATCAGCTGTTGGAAGCCTGACTTCTATTACGGTTCTTGATCATTCGAAGAACAGCTTGACAGGTATAGTATCATCTTTTCTCTCCTGTGTCATATGATATGTGCATATTAACCTGCTATCCTCTTAAGTATTTGAAATGAAAATTAAAAACACACACACATGCATAATGTATATTAAAGATCGCCATAAAATTCCATACCCAAGTATGATTTAAAGAAGACAAAAACATGAGTATGACAGCACCTGTTTTGTTGAAAAATAAAGATAAATAAAATATTTGCCTAGTGCTCAACAAAGAAAGGGCTAGGTAAAATTTTAACTTAAATTGAGGGCTTGAATTTTATGTTCCAGGTGAAATTCCATCAACTGTTGGAAGCCTCACTTCTATTCAGTACCTTTATCTTTCGTATAACAACTTGACAGGTATAGTATCATCTTTTTTCTTCTTCTTCAGATGATATGTGCATATTAATCTGCTATCCTCTTAAGTATTTGAAATGAAAATTAAAAACACAAATATGCATAATGTATATTAAAGATCATCATAAAATTCCATACAAAAGTATGATTTAAAGAGGACAAAAACAGGAATATGACAACACATGTTTTGTTGAAAATAAGGATAAATAAAATATTTGCCTAGTGCTTAGCAAAGAAAAGGCTAGGTAAAATTTTAACTTAAATTGAGGGCTTGAATTTTATGTTGCAGGTGAAATTCCATCAGCTGTTGGAAGCCTCACTTCTATCCAGTTCCTTTATCTTTCGAATAACAACTTGGCAGGTATAGTATCATCTTTTTTCTTCTTCTTCAGATGACATATGCATATTAATCTGCTATCCTCTTAAGTATTTGAAATGAAAATTAATAACACACATACGCATAATGTATATTAAAGATCTTCATAAAATTCCATACAAAAGTATATGATTTAAAGAAGAGAAAAACAGGAATACGACAGCACCTGTTTTGGTGAAAGATAAAGATAAATAAAATATTTGCCTAGTGCTCAACAAAGAAAGGGCTAGGTAAAATTTTAACTTAAATTGAGGGCTTGAATTTTATGTTTCAGGTGAAATTCCATCAGCTATTGGAAGCCTGACTTCTATCATGTACCTTGATCTTTCATATAACAACTTGACAGGTATAGTATCTATTTTCTCCTTTTTTAATATGATATATGGATAGTAATCTGCTATCCTCTTAAGTATTTGAAATGAAAATTGAAAACACAGATACGTATAATGTATATTAAGGATCACCATAAAATTCCATACCCAAGTATGATTTAAAGAAGACAAAAACAAGAGTATGACAGCACCTGTTTTGTTGAAAAATAAAGATAAATAAAATATGTGCCCAGTGCTTAACAAAGAAAGGGCTAGGTAAAATTTTAACTTAAATTGAGGGCTTGAATTTTATGTTGCAGGTGAAATTCCATCAGCTGTTGGAAGCCTGACTTCTATTATAAACCTTGATCTTACGAATAACAACTTGATAGGTATAGTATCATCTTTTTTCCTCTTCTTCAGATGATATGTGCATATTAATCTGCTATCCTCTTAAGTATTTGAAATGAAAATTAAAAACACACATACGCATAATGTATATTAAAGATCTTCATAAAATTCCATACAACAGTATGATTTAAAGAGGACAAAAACAGGAATATGACAACACATGTTTTGTTGAAAATAAGGATAAATAAAATATTTGCCTAGTGCTTAGCAAGAAAAGGCTAGGTAAAATTTTAACTTAAATTGAGGGCTTGAATTTTATGTTGCAGGTGAAATTCCATCAGCCGTTGGAAGCCTCACTTCTATTCAGCACCTTTATCTTTCGCGTAACCGCTTTACAGGTATAGTATCATCTTTTTTCTTCTTCTTCAGATGATATGTGCATATTAATCTGCTATCCTCCTAAGTATTTCAAATGAAAATTAAAAACATACATACGCATAATGTATATTAAAGATCTTCATAAAATTCCATACAAAAGTATGATTTAAAGAAGACAAAAACAGGAATATGACAGCACCTGTTTTGGTGAAAGATAAAGATAAATAAAAAATTTGCCTAGTGCTCAACAAAGAAAGGGCTAGGTAAAATTTTAACTTAAATTGAGGGCTTGAATTTTATGTTTCAGGTGAAATTCCATCAGCTGTTGGAAGCCTGACTTCTATCGTGTACCTTGATCTTGCACATAACAACTTCACAGGTATAGTATCTTTTTTATGCTTTTTCATATGATATATGCATAGTAATCTGCTATCCTCTTAAGTATTTGAAATGAAAATTGAGAACACAGATACGCATAATGTATATTAAGGATCGCCATAAAATTCCATACCTAAGTATGATTTAAAGAAGACAAAAACAAGAGTATGACAGCACCTGTTTTGTTGAAAAATAAAGATAAATAAAATATTTGCCTAGTTCTCAACAAAGAAAGGGCTAGGTAAAATTTTAACTTAAATTGAGGGCTTGAGTTTTATGTTCCAGGTGAAATTCCATCAACTGTTGGAAGCCTCACTTCTATTCAGTACCTTTATCTTTCGTATAACAACTTGACAGGTATAGTATCATCTTTTTTCTTCTTCTTCAGATGATATGTGCATATTAATCTGCTATCCTCTTAAGTATTTGAAATGAAAATTAAAAACACAAATATGCATAATGTATATTAAAGATCATCATAAAATTCCATACAAAAGTATGATTTAAAGAGGACAAAAACAGGAATATGACAACACATGTTTTGTTGAAAATAAGGATAAATAAAATATTTGCCTAGTGCTTAGCAAAGAAAAGGCTATGTAAAATTTTAACTTAAATTGAGGGCTTGAATTTTATGTTTCAGGTGAAATTCCATCAGCTGTTGGAAGCCTGACTTCTATCATGTACCTTGATCTTTCGAATAACAACTTGACAGGTATAGTATCTTTTTTCTCCTTTTTCATATGATATGTGCATATTAATCTCATATCCTCTGAAGTATTTGAAATGAAAATTAAAAACACACATACGCATAAAGTATATTAAGGATCTTCGTAAAATTCCATGCAAAAGTATGATTTAAAGAAGACAAAAACAGGAATATGACAACACCTGTTTTGTTGAAAATAAGGATAAATAAAATATTTGCCTAGTGCTTAGCAAAGAAAAGGCTAGGTAAAATTTTAACTTAAATTGAGGGCTTGAATTTTATGTTTCAGGTGAAATTCCATCAGCTGTTGGAAGCCTGACTTCTATTACGGTTCTTGATCATTCGAAGAACAGCTTGACAGGTATAGTATCATCTTTTCTCTCCTGTGTCATATGATATGTGCATATTAACCTGCTATCCTCTTAAGTATTTGAAATGAAAATTAAAAACACACACACATGCATAATGTATATTAAAGATCGCCATAAAATTCCATACCCAAGTATGATTTAAAGAAGACAAAAACATGAGTATGACAGCACCTGTTTTGTTGAAAAATAAAGATAAATAAAATATTTGCCTAGTGCTCAACAAAGAAAGGGCTAGGTAAAATTTTAACTTAAATTGAGGGCATCAATTCTATGTTTCAGGTGAAATTCCATCAGCTGTTGGAAGCCTGACTTCTATTATGTGCCTTCATCTTTCGAATAACCGCTTGATAGGTATAGTATCATCTTTTTTCTCCGGTGTCATATGATATGTGCATATTAAACTGCAATCCTTTTAAGTATTTGAAATGAAAATTAAAAACACACACACATGCATAATGTATATTAAGGATCGCCATAAAATTCCATACCCAAGTATGATTTAAAGAAGATGAAAACAAGAGTATGACAGCACCTGTTTTGTTGAAAAATAAAGATAAATAAAATATTTGCCTAGTGCCCAACAAAGAATGGGCTAGGTAAAATTTTAACTTAAATTGAGGGCTTGAATTCTATGTTTCAGGTGAAATTCCATCAGCTGTTGGAAGCCTGACTTCTATTATGCGCCTTGATCTTTCGAATAACTGCTTGACAGGTATAGTATCATCTTTTTTCTCCTGTGTCATATGATATGTGCATATTAACCTGCTATCCTCTTAAGTATTTGAAATGAAAATTAAAAACACACGCACATGGATGATGTATATTAAGGATCGCCATAAAATTCCATACCCAAGTATGATTTAAAGAAGACAAAAACATGAGTATGACAGCACCTGTTTTGTTGAAAAATAAAGATAAATAAAATATTTGCCTAGTGCTCAACAAAGAAAGGGCTAGGTAAAATTTTAACTTAAATTGAGGGCATCAATTCTATGTTTCAGGTGAAATTCCATCAGCTGTTGGAAGCCTGACTTCTATTATGTGCCTTCATCTTTCGAATAACCGCTTGATAGGTATAGTATCATCTTTTTTCTCCGGTGTCATATGATATGTGCATATTAAACTGCAATCCTTTTAAGTATTTGAAATGAAAATTAAAAACACACACACATGCATAATGTATATTAAGGATCGCCATAAAATTCCATACCCAAGTATGATTTAAAGAAGATGAAAACAAGAGTATGACAGCACCTGTTTTGTTGAAAAATAAAGATAAATAAAATATTTGCCTAGTGCCCAACAAAGAATGGGCTAGGTAAAATTTTAACTTAAATTGAGGGCTTGAATTCTATGTTTCAGGTGAAATTCCATCAGCTGTTGGAAGCCTGACTTCTATTATGCGCCTTGATCTTTCGAATAACTGCTTGACAGGTATAGTATCATCTTTTTTCTCCTGTGTCATATGATATGTGCATATTAACCTGCTATCCTCTTAAGTATTTGAAATGAAAATTAAAAACACACGCACATGCATGATGTATATTAAGGATCGCCATAAAATTCCATACCCAAGTATGATTTAAAGAAGATAAAAACAAGAGTATGACAGCACCTGTTTTGTTGAAAAATAAAGATAAATAAAATATTTACCTAGTGCTCAACAAAGAATGGGCTAGGTAAAATTTTAACTTAAATTGAGGGCTTGAATTTTATGTTTCACGTGAAAGTCCATCAGCTGTTGGAAGCCTGACTTCTATTACGTTTCTTGATCTTTCGAAGAACAGCTTGACGGGTATAGTATCATCTTTTTCCTCCTGTGTCATATGATTTGTGCATATTAACCTGCTATCCTCTTAAGTATTTGAAATGAAAATTAAAAACACACACACATGCATAATGTATATTAAAGATCGCCATAAAATTCCATACCCAAGTATGATTTAAAGAAGACAAAAACAAGAGTATGACAGCACCTGTTTTGTTGAAAAATAAAGATAAATAAAATATGTGCCCAGTGCTCAACAAAGAAAGGGCTAGGTAAAATTTTAACTTAAATTGAGGGCTTGAATTCTATGTTTCAGGTGAAATTCCATCAGTTTTTGGAAGCCTGACTTCTATTATCCGACTTGATCTTTCGAATAACAGCTTGACAGGTATAGTATCATCTTTTTTCTCCTATGTCATATGATATGTGCATATTAACATGCTATCCTCTTAAGTATTTGAAATGAAAATTGAAAACACACACACATGCATAATGTATATTAAGGATCGCCATAAAATTCCATACCCAAGTATGATTTAAAGAAGATAAAAACAAGAGTATGACAGCACCTGTTTTGTTGAAAAATAAAGATAAATAAAATATTTGCCTAGTGCTCAACAAAGAATGGGCTAGGTAAAATTTTAACTTAAATTGAGGGCTTGAATTTTATGTTTCAGGTGAAATTCCATCAGCTGTTGCAAGC
This sequence comes from Theobroma grandiflorum, assembly GCA_036013995.1. Classification (NCBI taxonomy): domain Eukaryota; kingdom Viridiplantae; phylum Streptophyta; class Magnoliopsida; order Malvales; family Malvaceae; genus Theobroma; species Theobroma grandiflorum. The sequence goes on along the minus strand of CP142133.1, from coordinate 24,634,788 downwards.
CTGACTTCTATTACGATTCTTGATCTTTCGAAGAACAGCTTGACAGGTATAGTATCATCTTTTTTCTCCTGTGTCATATGATATGTGCATATTAACATGCTATCCTCTTAAGTATTTGAAATGAAAATTGAAAACACACACACATGCATAATGTATATTAAGGATCGCCATAAAATTCCATACCCAAGTATGATTTAAAGAAGATAAAAACAAGAGTATGACAGCACCTGTTTTGTTGAAAAATAAAGATAAATAAAATATTTACCTAGTGCTCAACAAAAAATGGGCTAGGTAGAATTTTAACTTAAATTGAGGGCTTGAATTTTATGTTTCACGTGAAAGTCCATCAGCTGTTGGAAGCCTGACTTCTATTACGTTTCTTGATCTTTCGAAGAACAGCTTGACGGGCATAGTATCATCTTTTTCCTCCTGTGTCATATGATTTGTGCATATTAACCTGCTATCCTCTTAAGTATTTGAAATGAAAATTAAAAACACACACACATGCATAATGTATATTAAAGATCGCCATAAAATTCCATACCCAAGTATGATTTAAAGAAGACAAAAACAAGAGTATGAAAACACCTGTTTTGTTGAAAAATAAAGATAAATAAAATATGTGCCCAGTGCTCAACAAAGAAAGGGTTAGGTAAAATTTTAACTTAAATTGAGGGCTTGAATTCTATGTTTCAGGTGAAATTCCATCAGGTGTTGGAAGCCTGACTTCTATTATGCGCCTTGATCTTTCGAATAACCGCTTGACAGGTATAGTATCATCTTTTTTCTCCTGTGTCATATGATATGTGCATATTAACCTGCTATCCTCTTAAGTATTTGAAATGAAAATTAAAAACACACACACATGCATAATGTATATTAAGGATCGCCATAAAATTCCATACCCAAGTATGATTTAAAGAAGATGAAAACAAGAGTATGACAGCACCTGTTTTGTTGAAAAATAAAGATAAATAAAATATTTGCCTAGTGCTCAACAAAGAATGGGCTAGGTAAAATTTTAACTTAAATTGAGGGCTTGAATTTTATGTTTCAGGTGAAATTCCATCAGCTGTTGCAAGCCTGACTTCTATTACGATTCTTGATCTTTCGAAGAACAGCTTGACAGGTATAGTATCATCTTTTTTCTCCTGTGTCATATGATATGTGAATATTAACATGCTATCCTCTTAAGTATTTGAAATGAAAATTAAAAACACACACACATGCATAATCTATATTAAAGATCGCCATAAAATTCCATACCCAAGTATGATTTAAAGAAGACAAAAACAAGAGTATGACAACACCTGTTTTATTGAAAAATAAAGATAAATAAAATATGTGCCCAGTGCTCAACAAAGAAAGGGTTAGGTAAAATTTTAACTTAAATTGAGGGCTTGAATTCTATGTTTCAGGTGAAATTCCATCAGGTGTTGGAAGCCTGACTTCTATTATGCGCCTTGATCTTTCGAATAACCGCTTGACAGGTATAGTATCATCTTTTTTCTCCTGTGTCATATGATATGTGCATATTAACCTGCTATCCTCTTAAGTATTTGAAATGAAAATTAAAAACACACACACATGCATAATGTATATCAAGGATCGCCATAAAATTCCATACCCAAGTATGATTTAAAGAAGATAAAAACAAGAGTATGACAGCACCTGTTTTGTTGAAAAATAAAGATAAATAAAATATTTGCCTAGTGCTCAACAAAGAATGGGCTAGGTAAAATTTTAACTTAAATTGAGGGCTTGAATTTTATGTTTCAGGAGAAATTCCATCAGCTGTTGCAAGCCTGACTTCTATTACGATTCTTGATCTTTCGAAGAACAGCTTGACAGGTATAGTATCATCTTTTTTCTCCTGTGTCATATGATATGTGAATATTAACATGCTATCCTCTTAAGTATTTGAAATGAAAATTAAAAACACACACACATGCATAATCTATATTAAAGATCGCCATAAAATTCCATACCCAAGTATGATTTAAAGACGACAAAAACAAGAGTATGACAACACCTGTTTTGTTGAAAAATAAAGATAAATAAAATATGTGCCCAGTGCTCAACAAAGAAAGGGTTAGGTAAAATTTTAACTTAAATTGAGGGCTTGAATTCTATGTTTCAGGTGAAATTCCATCAGGTGTTGGAAGCCTGACTTCTATTATGCGCCTTGATCTTTCGAATAACCGCTTGACTGGTATAGTATCATCTTTTTTCTCCTGTGTCATATGATATGTGCATATTAACCTGCTATCCTCTTAAGTATTTGAAATGAAAATTAAAAACACACACACATGCATAATGTATATTAAGGATCGCCATAAAATTCCATACCCAAGTATGATTTAAAGAAGATAAAAACAAGAGTATGACAGCACCTGTTTTGTTCAAAATTAAAGATAAATAAAATATTTGCCTAGTGCTCAACAAAGAAAGGGCTAGGTAAAATTTTAACTTAAATTGAGGGCTTGAATTCTATGTTTTAGGTGAAATTCCATCAGCTGTTGGAAACCTGACTTCTATTATGTGCCTTAATCTTTCGAATAACCGCTTAATAGGTATAGTATCATCTTTTTTCTCCTGTGTCATATGATATGTGCATATTAACCTGCTATCCTCTTAAGTATTTGAAATGAAAATTAAAAACACACACACATGCATAATTTATATTAAAGATCGCCATAAAATTCCATACCCCAGTATGTTTTAAAGAAGACAAAAACATGAGTATGACAGCACCTGTTTTGTTGAAAAATAAAGATAAATAAAATATTTGCCTAGTGCTCAACAAAGAAAGGGCTAGGTAAAATTTTAACTTAAATTGAGGGCTTGAATTCTATGTTTTAGGAGAAATTCCATCAGCTGTTGGAAACCTGACTTCTATTATGTGCCTTAATCTTTCGAATAACCGCTTAATAGGTATAGTATCATCTTTTTTCTCCTGTGTCATATGATATGTGCATATTAACCTGCTATCCTCTTAAGTATTTGAAATGAAAATTAAAAACACACACAAATGCATAATGTATATTAAGGATCGCCATAAAATTCCATACCTAAGTATGATTTAAAGAAGATAAAAACATGAGTATGACAACACCTGTTTTGTTCAAAAATAAAGATAAATAAAATATTTGCCTAGTGCTCAACAAAGAATGGGCTAGGTAAAATTTTAACTTAAATTGAGGGCATGAATTTTATGTTTCAGGTGAAATTCCATCAACTGTTGGAAGCCTGACTTCTATTACGGTTCTTGATCTTTCGAAGAACAGCTTGACAGGTATAGTATCATCTTTTTTCTCCTGTGTCATATGATATGTGCATATTAACCTGCTATCCTCTTAAGTATTTGAAATAAAAATTAAAAACGCACACAAATGCATGATGTATATTAAGGATCGCCATAAAATTCCATACCCAAGTATGATTTAAAGAATTCAAAAACAAGAGTATGACAGCGCCTGTTTTGTTGAAAAATAAAGATAAATAAAATATTTGCCTAGTGCTCAACAAAGAATGGGCTAGGTAAAATTTTAACTTAAATTGAGGGCTTCAATTTTATGTTTAAGGTGAAATTCCATTAGCTGTTGGAAGCCTGACTTCTATTACGGTTCTTGATCTTTCGAAGAACAGCTTGACAGGTATAGTATCATCTTTTTTCTCCTATGTCATATGATATGTGCATATTAACCTGCTATCCTCTTAAGTATTTGAAATGAAAATTAAAAACACACGCACATGCATAATGTATATTAAAGATCGCCATAAAATTCCATACCCAAGAATGATTTAAAGAAGACAAAAACAAGAGTATGACAGCACCTGTTTTGTTGAAAAATAAAGATAAATAAAATATGTGCCCAGTGCTCAACAAAGAAAGGGCTAGGTAAAATTTTAACTTAAATTGAGGGCTTGAATTCTATGTTTCAGGTGAAATTCCATCAGTTATTGGAAGCCTGACTTCTATTATCCGACTTGATCTTTCGAATAACAGCTTGACAGGTATAGTTTCATCTTTTTTCTCCTGTGTCATATGATATGTGCATATTAACCTGCTATACTCTTAAGTATTTGAAATGAAAATTGAAAACACACACACATGCATAATGTATATTAAGGATCGCCATAAAATTCCATACCCAAGTATGATTTAAAGAAGATAAAAACAAGAGTATGACAGCACCTGTTTTGTCCAAAAATAAAGATAAATAAAATATTTGCCTAGTGCTCAACAAAGAATGGGCTAGGTAAAATTTTAACTTAAATTGAGGGCTTGAATTTTATGTTTCAGGTGAAATTCCATCAACTGTTGGAAGCCTGACTTCTATTACGGTTCTTGATCTTTCGAAGAACAGCTTGACAGGTATAGTATCATCTTTTTTCTCCTGTGTCATATGATATGTGCATATTAACCTGCTATCCTCTTAAGTATTTGAAATGAAAATTAAAAACACACACACATGCATAATTTATATTAAAGATCGCCATAAAATTCCATACCCCAGTATGTTTTAAAGAAGACAAAAACATGAGTATGACAGCACCTGTTTTGTTGAAAAATAAAGATAAATAAAATATTTGCCTAGTGCTCAACAAAGAAAGGGCTAGGTAAAATTTTAACTTAAATTGAGGGCTTGAATTTTATGTTTCAGGTGAAATTCCATCAACTGTTGGAAGCCTGACTTCTATTACGGTTCTTGATCTTTCGAACAACAGCTTGACAGGTATAGTATCATCTTTTTTCTCCTGTGTCATATGATATGTGCATATTAACCTGCTATCCTCTTAAGTATTTGAAATGAAAATTAAAAACACACACACATTCATAATTTATATTAAAGATCGCCATAAAATTCCATACCCCAGTATGTTTTAAAGAAGACAAAAACATGAGTATGACAGCACCTGTTTTGTTGAAAAATAAAGATAAATAAAATATTTGCCTAGTGCTCAACAAAGAAAGGGCTAGGTAAAATTTTAACTTAAATTGAGGGCTTGAATTCTATGTTTCAGGTGAAATTCCATCAGCTGTTGGAAACCTGACTTCTATTATGTGCCTTAATCTTTCGAATAACCGCTTAATAGGTATAGTATCATCTTTTTTCTCCTATGTCATATGATATGTGCATATTAACCAGCTATCCTCTTAAGTATTTGAAATGAAAATTAAAAACACACACACATGCATAATGTATATTAAAGATCGCCATAAAATTCCATACCCAAGAATGATTTAAAGAAGACAAAAACAAGAGTATGACAGCACCTGTTTTGTTGAAAAATAAAGATAAATAAAATATGTGCCCAGTGCTCAACAAAGAAAGGGCTAGGTAAAATTTTAACTTAAATTGAGGGCTTGAATTCTATGTTTCAGGTGAAATTCCATCAGTTATTGGAAGCCTGACTTCTATTATCCGACTTGATCTTTCGAATAACAGCTTGACAGGTATAGTATCATCTTTTTTCTCCTGTGTCATATGATATGTGCATATTAACCTGCTATACTCTTAAGTATTTGAAATGAAAATTGAAAACACACACACATGCATAATGTATATTAAGGATCGCCATAAAATTCCATACCCAAGTATGATTTAAAGAAGATAAAAACAAGAGTATGACCGCACCTGTTTTGTTGAAAAATAAAGATAAATAAAATATTTGCCTAGTGCTCAACAAAGAATGGGCCAGGTAAATTTTTAACTTAAATTGAGGGCTTGAATTTTATGTTTAAGGTGAAATTCCATCAACTGTTGGAAGCCTGACATCTATTACGGTTCTTGATCTTTCGAAGAACAGCTTGACAGGTATAGTATCATCTTTTTTCTCCTGTGTCATATGATATGTGCATATTAACCTGCTATCCTCTTAAGTATTTGAAATGAAAATTAAAAACACACACACATGCATAATTTATATTAAAGATCGCCATAAAATTCCATACCCCAGTATGTTTTAAAGAGGACAAAAACATGAGTATGACAGCACCTGTTTTGTTGAAAAATAAAGATAAATAAAATATTTGCCTAGTGCTCAACAAAGAAAGGGCTAGGTAAAATTTTAACTTAAATTGAGGGCTTGAATTCTATGTTTCAGGTGAAATTCCATCAGCTGTTGGAAACCTGACTTCTATTATGTGCCTTAATCTTTCGAATAACCGCTTAATAGGTATAGCATCATCTTTTTTCTCATGTGTCATATGATATGTGCATATTAACCTGCTATCCTCTTAAGTATTTGAAATGAAAATTAAAAACACACACAAAAGCATAATGTATATTAAGGATCGCCATAAAATTCCATACCCAAGTATGATTTAAAGAAGATAAAAACAAGAGTATGACAGCACCTGTTTTGTTCAAAAATAAAGATAAATAAAATATTTGCCTAGTGCTCAACAAAGAATGGGCTAGGTAAAATTTTAACTTAAATTGAAGGCTTGAATTCTATGTTTCAGGTGAAATTCCATCAGCTGTTGGAAACCTGACTTCTATTATGTGCCTTAATCTTTCGAATAACCGCTTAATAGGTATAGTATCATCTTTTTTCTCCTGTGTCATATGATATGTGCATATTAACCTGCTATCCTCTTAAGTAATTGAAATGAAAATTAAAAACACACACAAATGCATAATGTATATTAAGGATCGCCATAAAATTCCATACCTAAGTATGATTTAAAGAAGATAAAAACATGAGTATGACAACACCTGTTTTGTTCAAAAATAAAGATAAATAAAATATTTGCCTAGTGCTCAACAAAGAATGGGCTAGGTAAAATTTTAACTTAAATTGAGGGCTTGAATTTTATGTTTCAGGTGAAATTCCATCAACTGTTGGAAGCCTGACTTCTATTACGGTTCTCGATCTTTCGAAGAACAGCTTGACAGGTATAGTATCATCTTTTTTCTCCTGTGTCATATGATATGTGCATATTAACCTGCTATCCTCTTAAGTATTTGAAATGAAAATTAAAAACACACACACATGCATAATTTATATTAAAGATCGCCATAAAATTCCATACCCCAGTATGTTTTAAAGAAGACAAAAACATGAGTATGACAGCACCTCTTTTGTTGAAAAATAAAGATAAATAAAATATTTGCCTAGTGCTCAACAAAAAAAGGGCTAGGTAAAATTTTAACTTAAATTGAGGGCTTGAATTTTATGTTTCAGGTGAAATTCCATCAACTGTTGGAAGCCTGACTTCTATTACGGTTCTTGATCTTTCGAAGAACAGCTTGACAGGTATAGTATCATCTTTTTTCTCCTGTATCATATGATATGTGCATATTAACCTGCTATCCTCTTAAGTATTTGAAATGAAAATTAAAAACACACACACATGCATAATTTATATTAAAGATCGCCATAAAATTCCATACCCCAGTATGTTTTAAAGAAGACAAAAACATGAGTATGACAGCACCTGTTTTGTTGAAAAATAAAGATAAATAAAATATTTGCCTAGTGCTCAACAAAGAAAGGGCTAGGTAAAATTTTAACTTAAATTGAAGGCTTGAATTCTATGTTTCAGGTGAAATTCCATCAGCTGTTGGAAACCTGACTTCTATTATGTGCCTTAATCTTTCGAATAACCGCTTAATAGGTATAGTATCATCTTTTTTCTCCTGTGTCATATGATATGTGCATATTAACCTGCTATCCTCTTAAGTATTTGAAATGAAAATTAAAAACACACACAAAAGCATAATGTATATTAAGGATCGCCATAAAATTCCATACCCAAGTATGATTTAAAGAAGATAAAAACAAGAGTATGACAGCACCTGTTTTGTCCAAAAATAAAGATAAATAAAATATTTGCCTAGTGCTCAACAAAGAATGGGCTAGGTAAAATTTTAACTTAAATTGAGGGCTTGAATTTTATGTTTCAGGTGAAATTCCATCAACTGTTGGAAGCCTGACTTCTATTACGGTTCTTGATCTTTCGAAGAACAGCTTGACAGGTATAGTATCATCTTTTTTCTCCTGTGTCATATGATATGTGCATATTAACCTGCTATCCTCTTAAGTATTTGAAATGAAAATTAAAAACACACACACATGCATAATTTATATTAAAGATCGCCATAAAATTCCATACCCCAGTATGTTTTAAAGAAGACAAAAACATGAGTATGACAGCACCTCTTTTGTTGAAAAATAAAGATAAATAAAATATTTGCCTAGTGCTCAACAAAAAAAGGGCTAGGTAAAATTTTAACTTAAATTGAGGGCTTGAATTTTATGTTTCAGGTGAAATTCCATCAACTGTTGGAAGCCTGACTTCTATTACGGTTCTTGATCTTTCGAAGAACAGCTTGACAGGTATAGTATCATCTTTTTTCTCCTGTGTCATATGATATGTGCATATTAACCTGCTATCCTCTTAAGTATTTGAAATGAAAATTAAAAACACACACACATGCATAATTTATATTAAAGATCGCCATAAAATTCCATACCCCAGTATGTTTTAAAGAAGAGAAAAACATGAGTATGACAGCACCTGTTTTGTTGAAAAATAAAGATAAATAAAATATTTGCCTAGTGCTCAACAAAGAAAGGGCTAGGTAAAATTTTAACTTAAATTGAAGGCTTGAATTCTATGTTTCAGGTGAAATTCCATCAGCTGTTGGAAACCTGACTTCTATTATGTGCCTTAATCTTTCGAATAACCGCTTAATAGGTATAGTATCATCTTTTTTCTCCTGTGTCATATGATATGTGCATATTAACCTGCTATCCTCTTAAGTATTTGAAATGAAAATTAAAAACACACACAAAAGCATAATGTATATTAAGGATCGCCATAAAATTCCATACCCAAGTATGATTTAAAGAAGATAAAAACAAGAGTATGACAGCACCTGTTTTGTCCAAAAATAAAGATAAATAAAATATTTGCCTAGTGCTCAACAAAGAATGGGCTAGGTAAAATTTATCTTAAATTGAGGGCTTGAATTTTATGTTTCAGGTGAAATTCCATCAACTGTTGGAAGCCTGACTTCTATTACGGTTCTTGATCTTTCGAAGAACAGCTTGACAGGTATAGTATTATCTTTTATCTCCTGTGTCATATGATATGTGCATATTAACCTGCTATCCTCTTAAGTATTTGAAATAAAAATTAAAAACGCACACAAATGCATAATGTATATTAAGGATCGCCATAAAATTCCATACCCAAGTATGATTTAAAGAAGTCAAAAACAAGAGTATGACAGCGCCTGTTTTGTTGAAAAATAAAGATAAATAAAATATTTGCCTAGTGCTCAACAAAGAATGGGCTAGGTAAAATTTTAACTTAAATTGAAGGCTTCAATTTTATGTTTCAGGTGAAATTCCATTAGCTGTTGGAAGCCTGACTTCTATTACGGTTCTTGATCTTTCGAAGAACAACTTGACAGGTATAGTATCATCTTTTTTCTCCTATGTCATATGATATGTGCATATTAACCTGCTATCCTCTTAAGTATTTGAAATGAAAATTAAAAACACACGCACATGCATAATGTATATTAAAGATCGCCATAAAATTCCATACCCAAGAATGATTTAAAGAAGACAAAAACAAGAGTATGACAGCACCTGTTTTGTTGAAAAATAAAGATAAATAAAATATGTGCCCAGTGCTCAACAAAGAAAGGGCTAGGTAAAATTTTAACTTAAATTGAGGGCTTGAATTCTATGTTTCAGGTGAAATTCCATCAGTTATTGGAAGCCTGACTTCTATTATCCGACTTGATCTTTCGAATAACAGCTTGACAGGTATAGTATCATCTTTTTTCTCCTGTGTCATATGATATGTGCATATTAACCTGCTATACTCTTAAGTATTTGAAATGAAAATTGAAAACACACACACATGCATAATGTATATTAAGGATCGCCATAAAATTCCATACCCAAGTATGATTTAAAGAAGATAAAAACAAGAGTATGACAGCACCTGTTTTGTTGAAAAATAAAGATAAATAAAATATTTGCCTAGTGCTCAACAAAGAATGGGCTAGGTAAAATTTTAACTTAAATTGAGGGCTTGAATTTTATGTTTCAGGTGAAATTCCATCAACTGTTGCAAGCCTGACTTCTATTACAGTTCTTGATCTTTCGAAGAACAACTTGACAGGTATATTATCATCTTTTTTCTCCTGTGTCATATGATATGTGCATATTAACATGCTATCCTCTTAAGTATTTGAAATGAAAATTAAAAACACACACACATGCATAATCTATATTGAAGATCGCCATAAAATTCCATACCCAAGTATGATTTAAAGAAGACAAAAACAAGAGTATGACAACACCTGTTTTGTTGAAAAATAAAGATAAATAAAATATTTGCCCAGTGCTCAACAAAGAAAGGGTTAGGTAAAATTTTAACTTAAATTGAGGGCTTGAATTCTATGTTTCAGGTGAAATTCCATCAGGTGTTGGAAGCCTGACTTCTATTATGCGCCTTGATCTTTCGAATAACCGCTTGACAGGTATAGTATCATCTTTTTTCTCCTGTGTCATATGATATGTGCATATTAACCTGCTATCCTCTTAAGTATTTGAAATGAAAATTAAAAACACACCCACATGCATAATGTATATTAAGGATCGCCATAAAATTCCATACCCAAGTATGATTTAAAGAAGATAAAAACAAGAGTATGACAGCACCTGTTTTGTTGAAAAATAAAGATAAATAAAATATTTGTCTAGTGCTCAACAAAGAATGGGCCAGGTAAATTTTTAACTTAAATTGAGGGCTTGAATTTTATGTTTAAGGTGAAATTCCATCAACTGTTGGAAGCCTGACATCTATTACGGTTCTTGATCTTTCGAAGAACAGCTTGACAGGTATAGTATCATCTTTTTTCTCCTGTGTCATATGATATGTGCATATTAACCTGCTATCCTCTTAAGTATTTGAAATGAAAATTAAAAACACACACACATGCATAATTTATATTAAAGATCGCCATAAAATTCCATACCCCAGTATGTTTTAAAGAAGACAAAAACATGACTATGACAGCACCTGTTTTGTTGAAAAATAAAGATAAATAAAATATTTGCCTAGTGCTCAACAAAGAAAGGGCTAGGTAAAATTTTAACTTAAATTGAGGGCTTGAATTCTATGTTTCAGGTGAAATTCCATCAGCTGTTGGAAACCTGACTTCTATTATGTGCCTTAATCTTTCGAATAACCGCTTAATAGGTATAGCATCATCTTTTTTCTCATGTGTCATATGATATGTGCATATTAACCTGCTATCCTCTTAAGTATTTGAAATGAAAATTAAAAACACACACAAAAGCATAATGTATATTAAGGATCGCCATAAAATTCCATACCCAAGTATGATTTAAAGAAGATAAAAACAAGAGTATGACAGCACCTGTTTTGTTCAAAAATAAAGATAAATAAAATATTTGCCTAGTGCTCAACAAAGAATGGGCTAGGTAAAATTTTAACTTAAATTGAGGGCTTGAATTTTATGTTTCAGGTGAAATTCCATCAACTGTTGGAAGCCTGACTTCTATTACGGTTCTTGATCTTTCGAAGAACAGCTTGACAGGTATAGTATCATCTTTTTTCTCCTGTGTCATATGATATGTGCATATTAACCTGCTATCCTCTTAAGTATTTGAAATAAAAATTAAAAACGCACACAAATGCATAATGTATATTAAGGATCGCCATAAATTTCTATACCCAAGTATGATTTAAAGAAGTCAAAAACAAGAGTATGACAGCGCCTGTTTTGTTGAAAAATAAAGATAAATAAAATATTTGCCTAGTGCTCAACAAAGAATGGGCTAGGTAAAATTTTAACTTAAATTGAGGGCTTCAATTTTATGTTTCAGGTGAAATTCCATTAGCTGTGGGAAGCCTGACTTCTATTACGGTTCTTGATCTTTCGAAGAACAGCTTGACAGGTATAGTATCATCTTTTTTCTCCTATGTCATATGATATGTGCATATTAACCTGCTATCCTCTTAAGTATTTGAAATGAAAATTAAAAACACACGCACATGCATAATGTATATTAAAGATCGCCATAAAATTCCATACCCAAGTATGATTTAAAGAAGACAGAAACATGAGTATGACAGCACCTGTTTTGTTGAAAAATAAAGATAAATAAAATATTTGCCTAGTGCTCAACAAAGAAAGGGCTAGGTAAAATTTTAACTTAAATTGAGGGCTTGAATTCTATGTTTCAGGTGAAATTCCATCAGTTGTTGGAAGCCTGACTTCTATTATGCGCCTTGATCTTTCGAATAACCGCTTGACAGGTAAAGTATCATCTTTTTTCTCCTGTGTCATATGATATGTGCATATTCACCTGCTATCCTCTTAAATATTTGAAATGAAAATTAAAAACACACACACATGCATAATGTATATTAACGATCGCCATAAAATTCCATACCCAAGTATGACTTAAAGAAGACAAAAGCAAGAGTATGACAGCACTTGTTTTGTTGAAAGATAAAGACAAATAAAATATTTGCCTAGTGCTCAACAAAGAAAGGGCTAGGTAAAATTTTAACTTAAATTCAGGGCTTGAATTTTATGTTTCAGGTGAAATTCCATCAGCTGTTGGAAGCCTGACTTCTATCGTGTACCTTGATCTTGCATATAACAACTTGATAGGTATAGTATCATCTTTTTTCTCCTGTGTCATATGATATGTGCATATTAACCTGCTATCCTCTTAAGTATTTGAAATAAAAATTAAAAACACACACACATGCATAATGTATATTAAGGATCGCCATAAAATTCCATACCCAAGTATGATTTAAAGAAGACAAAAACAAGAGTATGATAGCACCTGTTTTGTTGAAAAATAAAGATAAATAAAATATTTGCCTAGTGCTCAACAAAGAATGGGCTAGGTAAAATTTTAACCTAAATTGAGGGCTTGAATTTTATGTTTCAGGTGAAATTCCATCAGCTGTTGGTAGCCTGACTTCTATTATGGTTCTTGATCTTTCGAAGAACAGCTTGACAGGTATAGTATCATCTTTTTTCTCCTGTGTCATATGATATGTGCATATTAACCTGCTATCCTCTTAAGTATTTGAAATGAAAATTAAAAACACACACAAATGCATAATGTATATTAAGGATCGCCATAAAATTCCATACCCAAGTATGATTTAAAGAAGATAAAAACAAGAGTATGACAGCACCTGTTTTGTTTAAAAATAAAGATAAATAAAATATTTGCCTAGTGCTCAACAAAGAATGGGCTAGGTAAAATTTTAACTTAAATTGAGGGCTTGAATTTTATGTTTCAGGTGAAATTCCATCAGCTGTTGGAAGCCTGACTTCTATTACGGTTCTTGATCTTTCGAAGAACAGCTTGACAGGTATAGTATCATCTTTTTTCTCCTGTGTCATGTGATATGAGCATATTAACCTGCTATCCTCTTAAGTATTTGAAATAAAAATTAAAAACGCACACAAATGCATAATGTATATTAAGGATCGCCATAAAATTCCATACCCAAGTATGATTTAAAGAAGTCAAAAACAAGAGTATGACAGCGCCTGTTTTGTTGAAAAATAAAGATAAATAAAATATTTGCCTAGTGCTCAACAAAGAATGGGTTAGGTAAAATTTTAACTTAAATTGAGGGCTTCAATTTTATGTTTCAAGTGAAATTTCATTAGCTGTTGGAAGCCTGACTTCTATTACGGTTCTTGATCTTTCGAAGAACAGCTTGACAGGTATAGTATCATCTTTTTTCTCCTATGTCATATGATATGTGCATATTAACCTGCTATCCTCTTAAGTATTTGAAATGAAAATTAAAAACACACGCACATGCATAATGTATATTAAAGATCGCCATAAAATTCCATACCCAAGTATGATTTAAAGAAGACAAAAACATGAGTATCACAGCACCTGTTTTGTTGAAAAATAAAGATAAATAAAATATTTGCCTAGTGCTTAACAAAGAAAGGGCTAGGTAAAATTTTAACTTAAATTGAGGGCTTGAATTCTATGTTTCAGGTGAAATTCCATCAGTTGTTGGAAGCCTGACTTCTATTATGCGCCTTGATCTTTCGAATAACCGCTTGACAGGTATAGTATCATCTTTTTTCTCCTGTGTCATATGATATGTGCATATTCACCTGCTATCCTCTTAAGTATTTGAAATGAAAATTAAAAACACACAAACATGCATAATGTATATTAACGATCGCCATAAAATTCCATACCCAAGTATGATTTAAAGAAGACAAAAACAAGAGTATGACAGCACTTGTTTTGTTGAAAGATAAAGACAAATAAAATATTTGCCTAGTGCTCAACAAAGAAAGGGCTAGGTAAAATTTTAACTTAAATTCAGGGCTTGAATTTTATGTTTCAGGTGAAATTCCATCAGCTGTTGGAAGCCTGACTTCTATCGTGTACCTTGATCTTGCATATAACAACTTGATAGGTATAGTATCATCTTTTTTCTCTTGTGTCATATGATATGTGCATATTAACCTGCTATCCTCTTAAGTATTTGAAATAAAAATTAAAAACACACACACATGCATAATGTATATTAAGGATCGCCATAAAATTCCATACCCAAGTATGATTTAAAGAAGACAAAAACAAAAGTATGATAGCACCTGTTTTGTTGAAAAATAAAGATAAATAAAATATTTGCCTAGTGCTCAACAAAGAATGGTCTAGGTAAAATTTTAACCTAAATTGAGGGCTTGAATTTTATGTTTCAGGTGAAATTCCATCAGCTGTTGGAAGCCTGACTTCTATTATGGTTCTTGATCTTTCGAAGAATAGCTTGACAGGTATAGTATCATCTTTTTTCTCCTATGTCATATGATATGTGCATATTAACCTGCTATCCTCTTTAGTATTTGAATTGAAAATTAAAAACACACACACATGCATAATCTATATTAAAGATCGCCATAAAATTCCATACCCAAGTATGATTTAAAGAAGACAAAAACATGAGTATGACAGCACCTGTTTTGTTGAAAAATAAAGATAAATAAGATATTTGCCTAGTGCTTAACAAAGAAAGGGCTAGGCAAAATTTTAACTTAAATTGAGGGCTTGAATTCTATGTTTCAGGTGAAATTCCATCAGCTGTTGGAAGCCTGACTTCTATTATGCGCCTTGATCTTTCGAATAACCGCTTGACAGGTATAGTATCATCTTTTTTCTCCTGTGTCATATGATATGTGCATATTAACCTGCTATCCTCTTAAGTATTTGAAATGAAAATTAAAAACACACGCACATGCATAATGTATATTAAAGATCGCCATAAAATTCCATACCCAAGTATGATTTAAAGAAGACAAAAACATGAGTATCACAGCACCTGTTTTGTTGAAAAATAAAGATAAATAAAATATTTGCCTAGTGCTTAACAAAGAAAGGGCTAGGTAAAATTTTAACTTAAATTGAGGGCTTGAATTCTATGTTTCAGGTGAAATTCCATCAGTTGTTGGAAGCCTGACTTCTATTATGCGCCTTGATCTTTCGAATAACCGCTTGACAGGAATAGTATCATCTTTTTTCTCCTGTGTCATATGATATGTGCATATTCACCTGCTATCCTCTTAAGTATTTGAAATGAAAATTAAAAACACACAAACATGCATAATGTATATTAACGATCGCCATAAAATTCCATACCCAAGTATGATTTAAAGAAGACAAAAACAAGAGTATGACAGCACTTGTTTTGTTGAAAGATAAAGACAAATAAAATATTTGCCTAGTGCTCAACAAAGAAAGGGCTAGGTAAAATTTTAACTTAAATTCAGGGCTTGAATTTTATGTTTCAGGTGAAATTCCATCAGCTGTTGGAAGCCTGACTTCTATCGTGTACCTTGATCTTGCATATAACAACTTGATAGGTATAGTATCATCTTTTTTCTCTTGTGTCATATGATATGTGCATATTAACCTGCTATCCTCTTAAGTATTTGAAATAAAAATTAAAAACACACACACATGCATAATGTATATTAAGGATCGCCATAAAATTCCATACCCAAGTATGATTTAAAGAAGACAAAAACAAAAGTATGATAGCACCTGTTTTGTTGAAAAATAAAGATAAATAAAATATTTGCCTAGTGCTCAACAAAGAATGGTCTAGGTAAAATTTTAACCTAAATTGAGGGCTTGAATTTTATGTTTCAGGTGAAATTCCATCAGCTGTTGGAAGCCTGACTTCTATTATGGTTCTTGATCTTTCGAAGAATAGCTTGACAGGTATAGTATCATCTTTTTTCTCCTATGTCATATGATATGTGCATATTAACCTGCTATCCTCTTAAGTATTTGAATTGAAAATTAAAAACACACACACATGCATAATCTATATTAAAGATCGCCATAAAATTCCATACCCAAGTATGATTTAAAGAAGACAAAAACATGAGTATGACAGCACCTGTTTTGTTGAAAAATAAAGATAAATAAGATATTTGCCTAGTGCTCAACAAAGAAAGGGCTAGGTAAAATTTTAACTTAAATTGAGGGCTTGAATTCTATGTTTCAGGTGAAATTCCATCAGCTGTTGGAAGCCTGACTTCTATTATGCGCCTTGATCTTTCGAATAACCGCTTGACAGGTATAGTATCATCTTTTTTCTCCTGTGTCATATGATATGTGCATATTAACCTGCTATCCTCTTAAGTATTTGAAATGAAAATTAAAAACACACGCACATGCATAATGTATATTAAAGATCGCCATAAAATTCCATACCCAAGTATGATTTAAAGAAGACAAAAACATGAGTATGACAGCACCTGTTTTGTTGAAAAATAAAGATAAATAAAATATTTGCCTAGTGCTTAACAAAGAAAGGGCTAGGTAAAATTTTAACTTAAATTGAGGGCTTGAATTCTATGTTTCAGGTGAAATTCCATCAGTTGTTGGAAGCCTGACTTCTATTATCCGCCTTGATCTTTCGAATAACCGCTTGACAGGTATAGTATCATCTTTTTTCTCCTGTGTCATATGATATGTGCATATTCACCTGCTATCCTCTTAAGTATTTGAAATGAAAATTAAAAACACACAAACATGCATAATGTATATTAACGATCGCCATAAAATTCCATACCCAAGTATGATTTAAAGAAGACAAAAACAAGAGTATGACAGCACTTGTTTTGTTGAAAGATAAAGACAAATAAAATATTTGCCTAGTGCTCAACAAAGAAAGGGCTAGGTAAAATTTTAACTTAAATTCAGGGCTTGAATTTTATGTTTCAGGTGAAATTCCATCAGCTGTTGGAAGCCTGACTTCTATCGTGTACCTTGATCTTGCATATAACAACTTGATAGGTATAGTATCATCTTTTTTCTCTTGTGTCATATGATATGTGCATATTAACCTGCTATCCTCTTAAGTATTTGAAATAAAAATTAAAAACACACACACATGCATAATGTATATTAAGGATCGCCATAAAATTCCATACCCAAGTATGATTTAAAGAAGACAAAAACAAAAGTATGATAGCACCTGTTTTGTTGAAAAATAAAGATAAATAAAATATTTGCCTAGTGCTCAACAAAGAATGGTCTAGGTAAAATTTTAACCTAAATTGAGGGCTTGAATTTTATGTTTCAGGTGAAATTCCATCAGCTGTTGGAAGCCTGACTTCTATTATGGTTCTTGATCTTTCGAAGAATAGCTTGACAGGTATAGTATCATCTTTTTTCTCCTATGTCATATGATATGTGCATATTAACCTGCTATCCTCTTAAGTATTTGAATTGAAAATTAAAAACACACACACATGCATAATCTATATTAAAGATCGCCATAAAATTCCATACCCAAGTATGATTTAAAGAAGACAAAAACATGAGTATGACAGCACCTGTTTTGTTGAAAAATAAAGATAAATAAGATATTTGCCTAGTGCTCAACAAAGAAAGGGCTAGGTAAAATTTTAACTTAAATTGAGGGCTTGAATTCTATGTTTCAGGTGAAATTCCATCAGCTGTTGGAAGCCTGACTTCTATTATACGCCTTGATCTTTCGAATAACCGCTTAACAGGTATAGTATCATCTTTTTTCTCCTGTGTCATATGATATGTGCATATTAACCTGCTATCCTCTTAAGTATTTGAAATGAAAATTAAAAACACACACACATGCATAATCTATATTAAAGATCGCCATAAAATTCCATACCCAAGTATGATTTAAAGAAGACAAAAACATGAGTATGACAGCACCTGTTTTGTTGAAAAATAAAGATAAATAAGATATTTGCCTAGTGCTCAACAAAGAAAGGGCTAGGTAAAATTTTAACTTAAATTGAGGGCTTGAATTCTATGTTTCAGGTGAAATTCCATCAGCTGTTGGAAGCCTGACTTCTATTATGCGCCTTGATCTTTCGAATAACCGCTTAACAGGTATAGTATCATCTTTTTTCTCCTGTGTCATATGATATGTGCATATTAACCTGCTATCCTCTTAAGTATTTGAAATGAAAATTAAAAACACACACACACATGCATAATGTATATTAAGGATCGCCATAAAATTCCATACCCAAGTATGATTTAAAGAAGATAAAAACACGAGTATGACAGCACCTGTTTTGTTGAAAAATAAAGATAAATAAAATATTTGCCTAGTACTCAACAAAGAATGGGCTAGGTAAATTTTTAACTTAAATTGAGGGCTTGAATTTTATGTTTCAGGTGAAATTCCATCAGCTGTTGGAAGCCTGACTTCTATTACAGTTCTTGATCTTTCGAAGAACAGCTTGACAGGTATAGTATCATCTTTTTTCTCCTGTGTCATATGATATGTGCATATTAACCTGCTATCTTCTTAAGTATTTGAAATGAAAATTAAAAACACACACACATGCATAATGTATATTAAAGATCGCCATAAAATTCCATACCCAAGTATGATTTAAAGAAGACAAAAACAAGAGTATGACAGCACTTGTTTTGTTGAAAAATAAAGATAAATAAAATATGTGCCCAGTGCTCAACAAAGAAAGGTCTAGGTAAAATTTTAACTTAAATTGAGGGCTTGAATTTTATGTTGCAGGTGAAATTCCATCAGCTGTTGGAAGCCTGACTTCTATTATAAACCTTGATCTTACGAATAACAACTTGATAGGTATAGTATCATCTTTTTTCTTCTTCTTCAGATGATATGTGCTTATTAATCTGCTATCCTCTTAAGAATTTGAAATGAAAATTATAAACACACATACGCATAATGTATATTAAGGATCTTCATAAAATTCCATACAAAAGTATGATTTAAAGAGGACAAAAACAGGAATATGACAACACATGTTTTGCTGAAAATAAGGATAAATAAAATATTTGCCTAGTGCTTAGCAAAGAAAAGGCTAGGTAAAATTTTAACTTAAATTGAGGGCTTGAATTTTATGTTGCAGGTGAAATTCCATCAGCCGTTGGAAGCCTCACTTCTATTCAGCACCTTTATCTTTCGCGTAACCGTTTTACAGGTATAGTATCATCTTTTTTCTTCTTCTTCAGATGATATGTGCATATTAATCTGCTATCCGCTTAAGTATTTGAAATGAAAATTAAAAACGCACATACGCATAATGTATATTAAAGATCTTCATAAAATTCCATACAAAAGTATGATTTAAAGAAGACAAAAACAGGAATATGACAACACCTGTTTTGGTGAAAGATAAAGACAAATAAAATATTTGCCTAGTGCTCAACAAAGAAAGGGCTAGGTAAAATTTTAACTTAAATTCAGGGCTTGAATTTTATGTTTCAGGTGAAATTCCATCAGCTGTTGGAAGCCTGACTTCTATCGTGTACCTTGATCTTGCATATAACAACTTGACAGGTATAGTATCTTTTTTATCCTTTTTCATATGATATGTGCATAGTAATCTGCTATCCTCTTAAGTATTTGAAATGAAAATTGAGAACACAGATACGCATAATGTATATTAAGGATCGCCATAAAATTCCATACCCAAGTATGATTTAAAGAAGACAAAAACAAGAGTATCACAGCACCTGTTTTGTTGAAAAATAAAGATAAATAAAATATTTGCCTAGTGCTCAACAAAGAAAGGGCTAGGTAAAATTTTAACTTAAATTGAGGGCTTGAATTTTATGTTCCAGGTGAAATTCCATCAACTGTTGGAAGCCTCACTTCTATTCAGTACCTTTATCTTTCGTATAACAACTTGACAGGTATAGTATCATCTTTTTTCTTCTTCTTCAGATGATATGTGCATATTAATCTGCTATCCTCTTAAGTATTTGAAATGAAAATTAAAAACACACATACGCATAATGTATATTAAAGATCTTCATAAAATTCCATACAAAAGTATGATTTAAAAAGGACAAAAACAGGAATATGACAACACATGTTTTGTTGAAGATAAGGATAAATAAAATATTTGCCTAGTGCTTAGCAAAGAAAAGGCTAGGTAAAATTTTAACTTAAATTGAGGGCTTGAATTTTATGTTTCAGGTGAAATTCCATCAGCTGTGGGAAGCCTGACTTCTATTATGGTTCTTGATCTTTCGAAGAACAGCTTGACAGGTATAGTATCATCTTTTTTCTCCTGTGTCATATGATATGTGCATATTAACCTGCTATCCTCTTAAGTATTTGAAATGAAAATTAAAAACACACACACATGCATAATTTATATTAAAGATCGCCATAAAATTCCATACTCAAGTATGATTTAAAAAAGACAAAAACATGAGTATGACAGCACCTGTTTTGTTGAAAAATAAAGATAAATAAAATATTTGCCTAGTGCTCAACAAAGAAAGGGCTAGGTAAAATTTTAACTTACATTGAGGGCTTGAATTCTATGTTTCAGGTGAAATTCCATCAGCTGTTGGAAGCCTAACTTCTATTATGCGCCTTGATCTTTCGAATAACCGCTTGACAGGTATAGTATCATCTTTTTTCTCCTGTGTCATATGATATGTGCATATTAACCTGCTATCCTCTTAAGTATTTGAAATGAAAATTAAAAACACACACACATGCATAATGTATATTAAGGATCGCCATAAAATTCCATACCCAAGTATGATTTAAAGAAGATAAAAACAAGAGTATGACAGCACCTGTTTTGTTGAAAAATAAAGATAAATAAAATATTTGCCTAGTGCTCAACAAAGAATGGGCTAGGTAAAATTTTAACTTAAATTGAGGGCTTGAATTTTATGTTTCAGGTGAAATTCCATCAGCTTTTGGAAGCCTGACTTCTATTACGTTGCTTGATCTTTCGATTAACAGCTTGACAAGTATAGTATCATCTTTTTTCTCCTTTTTCATATGATATGTGCATATTAATTTGCTATCCTCTTAAGTATTTGAAATGAAAATTAAAAACACAATGTATATAAGTATATATGTATGTGTTTACATTATACTTTTTTAATCACTAAAATTACTAATTACTGCATTGCTTTGTCACATAATTAGAGAACAAACATTTTTTGCTTTAATATTTTTTAGTAATTGATTTTTAATACGACAATGCAAAAGAAAAATGAAAAGTCAATATTAAATATAGAAAAATTAAAAATTTTAGATATTCATAAAAATGAGAAAGAACCTGAATTTAAAACGGTTTTCAAATGTAAATGTGAAGACTAATTGAGAACAAACTATATTTTCATGATTTTTTTTAAATTGACATTCAAAATCATGATACATCAATTTTTACAAAAAAAAAATAAAAATTTCATATTATTCAATATCTTTTTGTTTCAATTTTTGTGGAAATTAAATAAGAACAACTAATTTAGGATAAATTAATGGAGTAATTTTCTTTCTTTTGAAAAGCTGAAATTTTATTCACTATAAGAGAAGGCAACAAAAGGGTGCCTCTCCCTGCATTAGAATTTTCTTGGTCAACCTATGATTGAGATACATGGATAGTGATGTGTTAAGATTATAGTTTGGATCTATGCATGGTCATAATTTTGGCTTATTGAGGATACAGTTGTTCGTCTTTGTTAATTTTGAAGAGGCAACACTTTTGCTTCTTTTGGCCTCTGAGATATTTCTTCACTCCACTATTCTGAGAAAGAAATTGTAGGAAAAAAAAAAGAAACAAACAAATTAAAATTTAAAGAAGTTTTTTTATCTTTTTAATTTCCAAGCCAAGTAGAGCTAAGAGGACTATTCTTTTCACTTTCATAGGATCTGGCTACAGCTTTAATTTGCTTCTATATATAAAAAAGAAGCCAAAAAACATAAAAATCATGTTTTTTTTCTCTTTGCTACTACATTTTCATAATATTCCTTTTTTACATTGCTGCTTGAATTCTTTTGGTTATGTTATTGCTAGTGCTTTCATCGTTCTTTATTATTTCTCTTTCTATTCCAATTTTGACCTAGGATGAAAATTAAGAAAAACGTTTTAATTTTGAATAGGAGTATTGCTTTTTTGGGATATAGGCCATTGCTTTTATTGTGTTGACATATTATAAACTTTATATTTTTTGGATTTGCTTGGTATATACAAACGTAATAATGGGGTAATGAGAAAGAGGTAAGGAAAAGAAAAGATAAAATTATATATTTGGTATAGCAAAGATAGGTGAATGGGAAAGATATTGCGAGTAATTGCGATTTTATAAATAACTGCGACATGATATCCCTTCTTTAATTCGTGTTGAAGCTTTTCGCTGAATAATAAACTTGTTATTTCTACACTTGACGTTCATATCATCATGAACCAGTAATGATTAAGTTAGGGATCATCACATAGTATTAACTATGAATTTAATTTTGATTATAATAATATTTAAAATTTTTTATTTTATGTAGTCAATACTCAATGATTTCCAAATCCACCTTTCTTTCATTCCTCAATACTCAAATGATTTCCTAATTCCTAATTTATACTTTAATTATGTTTTCTTTTAATTTTAATTGTTTTGAATGAATAAAAATTTTGTGTATCTAAAAAAGCAGAGAAAGTTCGACTACAAAGATACAATTTAAAGAAGATAAAAAAAAAGAAGTGAAAGCACATGTTTTGTTGAAAAATAAAGATAAAATAAAATAGATGCCTAGTGCTCAATGACGAAAGGGCTAGGTAAAATTTTAACTTAATTTGATGGATTGAACTTTATGTTTCAGGTGAAATTCCATCAGCTATTGGAAACATGACTTCTATTGGGTTTATTGCTTTTGGGGATAACAACTTGATAGGTATAATATCATCTTTCTTCTCCATTTCATCTAATACATGCATATCAATCTGCAATCCTCTTAAGGTATTTGAAATGAAAATTAAATACACAAATAATATTTATATAGGAGAGGATCTAGGAATTTTTCTGAGTGGTGTCATAATTACTTATAAAAAGAAGAAGGTCACTGTGGATCTAAAGAGTAGGACTTGAATTTTTTAAGAGTGAGAGTAGTTTAGGTTTTAACTTTTTCAATAAAATCTTAAATTATAGAAGAAAAATTTTTTGTCTTTCCATGTAGTATTTAAATATTAGTATATAAATTAGTTTTTGATAAATTTAGTTTGACTTGGGGTCTTTAACCCTACTCTTTACAAAGTTAAAAAAAAATTTGTGGATTCATTAGTATCATTAATTATATAAAACTCTAACATATGTAATATAACAAGTACAAATTTTTGACACTTCGATGAGTGAGTGGTGTCATGTGACACCACTTGTCTTAATGTAGGTCCCATGTATATGTATGTATGTATGCATATATGTATTTATATTATACTTTCTTAATTGTAAAAATTATTAATTATTGCAATGCTTTGACACATAATTTAAGAAAAGCATTTTTCACTTTAAGATTTTTTATTAATTGATTTTTAATACGACAATGTAACAGAAAAATGAAAAATTAATATCAAATACAAAAAAAATTAAAAATTGTAGTTATTCATAAAAATGAGAAAGAACCTAAATTTAGAACATTTAAAAAAATGTGAAAGTAAAGACTCAATCTAACAAGAACTTTGGGTCTGCCACTGCCCTACTCACTTCTTTTGAAATTTTTATAATGCATATTATTGTCTTTTTCTCACAACATGCGGGTCCGGAAACCCGACTGTTAGACGTGAAAAATTTAGGGAGTAGTCATCAATCTTTTTTATCTAGATGCGATTGGCCACCTATTAAATTTGTTCTTCTCAGCGAAGTCTTAAATTAATTTGAAGATCGATTAAAGAACAAGACTTGGTCTATGTATTTTAGAGTTAGGTTTTGGAGTACAGTTATGCATGGGTAAAGAGTGGCACCCCCATGATGCCCATTCCACTAACGTTACCACTCAATCATATGTCAAAATACCTTAGCAGTCCTTATACTCATGCATTTTCTTCACTTTAGTCCCTCTACTCAAAATCGTAACAATTTAATCTTTTAATTTTGAAAATTGTATTAATTTAATTCTTATTAACATTTTTCTTTCGAAATTACCCTTCACAAAGTTGACGTGGCATGTGAGGTGGATTGCCTTGTGTCTCTTCATTGTTTTCTCTAAAAATATTAAGTACTTGTTGAGTTTTGAACCACAAACCACATGCAAACATAACAAACTTTTACTACTTACTCTAAACCCTTACCTTTAATTATATATTACTTTTTTTTCCTTTTCTTTTTTACTTTTCGCTTTTTCTTTTTTCTTTTTTATTCTTTTTTTCTCCATTTTTTTCTTTCCCTCTCTCCTTTCACCTTCTCCTTTAAGGACTAGTCGCCGATTGTTGGTCAATGGTCTTTAGTCACGATCATGGCA
Organism: Theobroma grandiflorum; assembly: GCA_036013995.1. NCBI lineage: Eukaryota > Viridiplantae > Streptophyta > Magnoliopsida > Malvales > Malvaceae > Theobroma > Theobroma grandiflorum. The sequence goes on along the minus strand of CP142133.1, from coordinate 24,609,974 downwards.
TGGCATGTCCAATGACCGTCACTCGACCATCGATGTCCAATGACGGGCGTCCAATGACGGGCAACCAATGATCAACAATGATGTCCAGTGATTGGTGGTCAGTCCTTAAAGGAGAAGGTGAGAAGAGAGAGAGAAAGAAAAAAAAAGAAAAAAGAAAAAAAGGAAAAAAAGTAATATATAATTAAAGGTGAGGGCTTAAAGTAAGTGATAAAGAGTTTGTTGTGCGTACATAAGGTATAGGGTCAAAACTCAACAAGGATATAATAGTTTTAGAGAAAACAAGGAAAAGACATAAGGCACCCTCCCGACACGCCACATGTTGCTCTCTTGTCATGCCACATGATGCCTTCCCTGACTTGCCATGTGGCATGTCTACGTCAGCAATGTTAGTGCCACATGGCACTATCACATCTCAAAGTGATATGGCACTACTAGGTCAGCATTTTCAGTCCACCTCACATACCAAGTTAGCAAGTGATGCCATGTCAGCGTCTAGTCAACAATGACATCAGTTATGTGAAGGATAATTTTGAAAGAAAAATTTTAGAGGAACTAAATTAAAAGGCACCTTCCTAACACGCCAAATGTTACTTTCTTATCATGCCATGTGTCACCCTCTAGACATGCCATGTGGCATGACATGGATGGGTGTTGAAATAGAGTGTGACACATGGTGCCTTCCCAAACATGCCACGTGACATATCTACATCAGTATGTTAGTGCCACGTGGCACTGCCACATTAGCATGTCAAAATGATATGGCATTACCACGTTAGCATTTTTAGTCCACCCCACATACCATGTCAACAAGTGGTGCCATGTCAGTGCCAAGTAGGCAATGACGTCAGTTCCACGAAAGGTAATTTCATAAGAAAAATATTAGAGGAACTAAATTGAAATAACTCTCAAAATTAAGGGATTAAATTGTTACGATTTTGAATAGAGAGACTAAAGTAAAGAAAAAACATGAGTACAAGGACTGCTGAGGTATTTTAACATAGTAAAAATAACTATAAAAAATGGAAAATTTAAGACTAGTAAATATTTAGAATTGAAAATGGAGAAAGTTCTGAAACGGACTAAAAAGAAGAAGGTGGACAAGTCTGCGCCTTCATGGCCGAACAACTACTAATAGCTTGTGGAGTGGCTGCCTTTTGTTAATTGTACAAGCCTTTACCCAAGCCGGTTCACTAAACTGCTGGGAGTGTCAAGTCGATAAGGCCGCAGATTTGCTTTGCATACAGTAAATGGTTAATAAATTCACTTTTCAAAAAAAAAATGAATAAAAGTATTTTTTTTTGTGGGTTATAAGTGGACATTATTATTGCCAATGCTTTTATTGTGTTGATATATATTATAATCTTGATATTTTTTGGATTTGATTGGTATGTTGAAACATAATAATGGGATGATGGGATAAAGGTAAGGGGGAAAGAAAAGATAAAATTATCATATTTGTTATAGCCAAGATAGATGAATGGGAAAGAAAATACAAGTAATTATGATTTTAAAATAATTATATATGACATGATAACCCTTTTTAAATTTGTAGTGAAGTTTTTTGCTAAATGATAAAGTTGTTATTTCTACATTTGAAGTTCATATCACATGATGAATTTCTTCTCACAATATAATATCATAAACCAATAATGATATAATACTAAATCCTAGCATTTAAAACAAAACAAAGGTCACATACTTATGAGACGATCTTATAAATATGTAAGGCAACAAATAAAATATTAAATCAAATACAATATCTCTAAATTTTTAAAAAAAAATTTACAGTTTACAAAACCTCAAGTCCTCAAATATAATAAAAGTTACAATTAATACAAAATTTCATCTAACTAACATTTCTTCCCAACTAAAAGCAAATGCTCACATCAAAACTTATATAAGAATAACAAGGCAAAAACTAATCTTACTAACCAAAGCTCTTGTTAGACAAATCTACTTCCTCAAAGATGCAAAAAATATCGAAATCTATAAAAACAGAGAAAATTAAAACAATAAGAATAACCACTCAGTAAGTAACTGACATATCTCATATAGATATCATTAATCATATAGATATCAAAAGAAAGTTTGATTAATTTTATTCAGAATCATATTATTCCAAAATTTCATTTTCAAATATTAGAATAAAACATAATTTCTCAAATATTTCAGATTTTTGTGATTTCTTGTAACATGCTATGGCCACACTTATGGCATAGGTTAGAATCAGAACAAAACCCACAATTAACTCTAATAACATGGGTGAAAATTATATTGAAAACTACAATTAACCTTAATGGTGGAAAAAATGTATCAGAAGCAACTATTGGCTACGCTCAACATATATCACAAAAATCACTATTTTGAAACTAGTGGCATAATTTGAAACTAGTCTCATATAACAAGGTGCATGTTGATACGGTCAACAATTAACTTCCATTGGTACGGTCGGAGTATAGTCATAGTAAGAGATAAAACAAAATGTATTTTAGATTACCTAAGGTATACAAAGTAGTATTTATCTCCACCACCTCATCTATTACCTCTCTCAATCTCCAAGCCAGGGCCTATATAGGCACCTAATCAACTAATTGGCCTATATTGGTTCAGCTTACTAGGATTTTCACATTTAAGAACCAGAGCCAGGAAAGAAGCATTCACCTCCCTTGCCATGACCCTATACTAATAAAAATCCTAAACAAACTACATCACATCTCCCTTAATGATCTTTTACTGATTTTTAAAAAAGAAAATTCTCGCATCAGCATGTAATCAAACCCCCCTCGAGGCACCGACAAACAGCATTTGAAGACTACCATTCACACATCCTTCTTCCCCATAAACTTTCCACTAGTCTTGAATTGGCCTCCCTTGGCTCAAGTCTTTTGCAAGAGAAGAAAACGTTGTTTGACCTTCATCGACAAATTTTTTATAGCCCTTTTCTTCTCTGGTAACCCCAGCCCTTTCACATTTTAATTAATTGCAATCATATTAAACATAATCAACACATAAAAATGATAGCAAAACGCCATTACCAAACCCAACCATACCTCGACTATTCCTATCCCATGTTTGTCTTCTTCTTCCACTAAGACAAAGACCTCCACCATATCCGTGTCATCCTGATCAATTACCATCCCAACATTCCCCATCACTTCCAACGTACTCTTCACTTCTTTTAACAGCATCGCATTCCTTTTAGCAATATCATTGTCCGTAATCAAATTCCCAATAATTTCCTACTGTAATCTTTGCTATTTTCTATTATTTTTAACAGCTTTCTCATTAGGCTTCCTCTCTCTCCTCTTTTTAAACCCCACGGACCCATCCTGTTGTGTGGGTTGCTTCAAGATGGGAGTCTTCTAAATGCGCTCACTCTATTGATGCATGGTCCCTCTTATCTCCTCAATCAATCCCTTTTTCCTTGCTTCATTACTCACTTGGTTCGAGATTTGATCATTTGCATCAAGCCTTTGCTGAGTGTGTCCTGCCTTTAAGCCACAACTCAACTATTCTGTATGACACAGTCCGGCCATAGCAAGATTATTATGCAATTGCCCAAGCTCCTTAATCTTACCAAATGAAGAAACTTCATTAATCTCTCTTCCTAGTACACCTTGGAAGACCACAATAGTATTGATACATGATGTCTCCCTCAAAATCCTATATTCAACCATATCTATGAGAGCTCTGTGTCCATTCTCTTCGGAGACTTTCGCTTAGGATAAACCAAGTCCAGGTCTAGACTGTTCAAACGACCTATCAACATTACAAAGCCCAAAATCAACAATCACACCTTCCCATGGCCCATTAAACTTGGGTCAAGATATTCCACTCATGGAATTCCCTTTAATTCTAGGTCCAACCTTAGAATTCTCAAAGTGGCCTGATTCCCATCTTCAGTTTTAATCTCTTCCAATGGCGCACTAGTCTCATCCCCACTTAATGTTTCCCTTGACTTAACCCAAGCCCGATAGAAGACCCAAAACCATCTTGCAACAGCTGATTGAGAGGTAGTTCCTCATCACAAGAAAACTCCTTAAGCCTCAACATCCTACCCATCCTGCCCCTCGAGGATGGCACATTGCTCAAAGGAAACTGTTGATCCTTTTCGAATTTACCCATTGAAAAAAACAAAACTACCCCTTTCCCTTCCACATATTCTGACCTCAAAAGAGGCACAACCACCTGCTTCGAATCACCTTCCAACATATAATTCTCATTCTCTTCCTCCCTCTCTGACGAGCTATTCTCGCTCATCTTACTCTCTAGCTCTCACTCCAATTTTTCTTCAATAGACAATTTCAACGCCAATTTATTCTCATTAATAACCATCTCTTGCCATTCAAGTATCTTCATGCCAGGATCTAATGAAACGAACATATGAGCAAAATTAAACCTCTCCAATCTACTCGTAGCCATAAATAAATTACTTTTCCTCATGTACTTTCTATGAGATTGAAAACTGTCACATTCCAGAGATGGACTAAAAGATTCTCAATTTTGACCTACACAAACATGACATACCTTTCCAATACCTTCTCAAAAGGAATAATTGAGTCGAAGCAAAGGGAAAACATCTCAGGATATCTTTCCAATAAAACTTTTATCTCATGCTCATCACGAAAAGTTGTCAACGCCTCTAACTCTCACCAAAGTTCCTTTCCTGAATTAACTAGATTGAATTCCACTCAAGGAGAAAATCTCCCTCATCTTGGCAACAGCCCTTCTCCTTATGCATTCGAGTTCACTATCAGGTATCACATATCATTAACGACCACCACTCGCGTCTCCTTATTCATTCCACCCTCATTACTGTTCCTGCGATCCTTCTTCTCAAGCCAATCGCTTCTTGCATTAACCAGGGCTTCCTTATATGACCATTTAGACAACTTTTGCCTCTAGTCGCGAAGCAACACTTCCCTACCTCTATTCCTCCCATTCTTCATTCCATCAATAAAAGCCCTATTAACAACAATTTTGCGCCAATCCAACACTCTCATGTTCCCCCTAGTGATGTCTTTTGCATTTCCTCCAGAATATCATACTTGACAAGCCTAAAACTAGCCTTGACCCTATTCATTTCTTTCTTGGATATAGCAATAAATGCATCAACCATAACCCTGCACTTTTGAATCGCATCTTAGAGGCCTTTCCACATGATTCTCAAGCTTAAATTTCCAATGAAAACTGAATGAAGCCTCTCTCTCGATCGGCAAATATCATCTTTGAAAGAGAAACCCTTTTTCCGGGATCCACCATCGTCCTCCACTAATATTTTTGTTTGAAGCCTAAAATGATATAAAAGAAATCGTGAGAAATGGCCAAGATCATTTTAAAAATAATTTTTAATATAAAGTTAATTATTTTTACTCAATTTTTATCATAATTTGATAAAAATGCCCTTAAAAGTCATTTCAGACAAATTAAACTATTTATTACAATTTTTCCTCTCGATTTCTCTCTCTAGCATCTATTTGTTGTGCTCTCAATTTCTCTTTCTAATTTTATCAATTTCTCTTTCTCTCATCTGTTTGCGATGCTCTCAATTTTTCTCTCCCACCATCTAACTCTCTCCAATTTTACCACTATCGTCATCTCTCTTTGTCTATTTCTCGTCATATTGTTGTTGATTTACAGATCAAATAGTATAAATGACATCAATATATATTTTTGAGTTTATTGGTTTACATTTGCAAAACCCCAAAGTGTATGAGTTGAAGTTATATAAGTGAAATCTGTAAATTAAAAAATTACCCAAAGTTGTTACATGTCATGCTTGCATGTAAAAACTCTAATACACTTGTCATGTAACAAATCTATTGAATATAACATGGTTTAAACATAACATGTAACTTAATCTCTACTTTATATTTCACTAAGACATAAACTCTTGGAAATTAAAACCTTAAACATGGCATCTAACAACATGGCATGTTACCTAATCTTTATCTTTATATTTCACTAAAAGATAAATTTTTGGAGTTAAACAGTTTAAACATAACATATAATACTTTTTTTTTTACAAAATAACGTGCAACAACTTTTTTTGAACATAACATGTAACAACAATATTTTTTAACTATGACATTTAAATTGGTCTCTGTCTTTGTTTTTCACTAAGATGTAAAATTTTAGATTTAGATACTTTAACCATTGTGTATAATAATTTTTTTTCAACATGACATGTAACAAATTTTTTTTCAACATGACGTGTAACTTGGTCTCAATCTTTGTATTTCACTAAAACATAATTCTTGGAGTTAAACACCTTAAACATGACGTGTAATAACTTTTTATTTTCAACATGACGTGTAACAATTTTTTTTTCAACATGGCATGTAACTTGGTCTCTATCTTTGTACTTCATTAAGACATAAACTCTTTGAGTTAAACACCTTAAACATGGCGTGTAACAACTTTGTTTTTCAACATGGGGTATAACAACATTTTTTTTTGGATGTAGCGTGTAATAATATTATTTTTTAAGCATAGCGTGTAACTTAATCTCTATTTTTTTATTTCACTAGAACATAAACCCTTAAATTAAATACCTTAAGCATGACATATAACAATTTTTTTTATATGGCATATTACAACATTTTTTTCAACACATGCGCTTGAATATAAAGAGGTCTTGTTAAAGGCAATTTCACCCAAAAATTTTTCTTTAACTAAAAACAATTAAAATTAAAACAAAGACTATTTTTAAAAATACCTTATCTTTGAAGACTAAAAAAAATCATCTCACTGATATGTTAGCATCAAAACTCCAACTCATGTGTGCAAACAAAATTCTCCAAATATTTACCAACTCTACCAACTATTCTTTATAACTATCAATATTTGCCAAAAAATCATTTCTTTTATTTTATCTTCACCAATAGACCTTAAGGGTCTTAATTGCAATCATAATAAGATGGACTAAAAAAGGTGGGATATTACAAAAGTGAAATACCAATACTGTTGGAAACAGTTGTTGAAGTAGCTTCTTTACTTCAAAACAATAAAGCTAAGACAAATATGCTTTTTGTATTGGTACTACTAACAATTCTTTTTCTACTTTTTTGTTTTGTACATAAATTTTTAAGTTATACAAGTAGAGGTAGTCTTCTGCATACCCTAAGATTCACTTATAAAAAGTTTTAAGTTTTAATGGTCAAGGTAACACTTAAAAGGAAAATTTTTGTTTTTTAATTAGAAGTTGAAAATATGTTTTCAAAGACCAAAGGTTGAAATGCTAAATTATAACTTCTCAAAGATTTGCAATGAAAATTTGATATATATATATATATATATACACACACACTTGTATGTGTATGCTTGTGCCTTGAAGGAAAGTATGTCTCAAAAAATTGAGAATTTGACGAGATAAAACCACTTATATCTCAATGCAAACACCCTAAGAGGCACTACAACATTTTTGATCTGTGGCTGCCAAAAAAAAAGTTGCAACCATAAGTGAAAAGTCTACTGCCTCAGGTTAAGATTGCACTTAAAAAAAAGTGTAACCTTAGCCAATGTATGGAAAAGTTTAGCTACACTTGTTTATATGATTTTGCAACAGAATTAATATGCAGCCATATAGCATACGGCTGCAATCCTAAAACCTATGGCATCATTTAAAATATGCAGCTAAAAGGTAAACATAACAATACATACAACATTCTAATATGCAACAATAGCAACCTATAAAGTACAAACCATGCAAAATTTACAGCAAACTTTAGTATATATTGATCAACAAACTTGGATTTTACAACAAACTTTACAAAAGTATAGAGCAACAAATTTTACAACAATCAATCTCAAATTTTACATAAAAATTCTCTTTTATCCAAATTTGTTACTCTAACAAAAAAGATGCTCCAACAAGTTTGCTAATCTTAAAATAAGAAAAGTAAAAGAACATTAGATTATAAAATATAATATAAAATAATATAAAGACACTAATAAAGCTAAAGAATCAACTCAAGGAAACATAGATAAAATCCTTTTCTTTACAAACATGGGATCAAGGTCATCATCCTTCAGGTCAAAAAGCTTTGTTCTCATGATATGAGGCCGTAAGTTCAAATTTAAAGCAATTAGATACTCTGGGTATAGATTTTAACCTAAAGCTAGGTTATGGGGATTGAACTCAAACTCAAGAATAGGTATACTCTACTTACTTGGTCATTTAGCACTTTGCACATGCTTGAGAATTCCAAAATTCCAACTATTGCTATCAATGTTGATTTGCATATGTCAATATAAGATTTAGTTAATAGCACCAATGTTGCACCTTTATATATCAATTATGCAACTAATAATTATGTCAAATATTTCAATTAATGTCAAGCATTGAGGAAAAACACACCTCTCCAACAGTTGTATCCTTCATATCACCACAAAAAACTTCACAAAAGAGCAAAGTATAATTTGCAATCCAACATAATAGCATGGGAGAAGATGAAGAAGTAGAGACTTGACTTTGAGATTAATTATCAGTCTGTTTTATTATTAATAAGCTATTACTATAGCAGTGAAATTAATATTAATGATCAAACTTGTTAATGTTGAGGAAGAGACTGTATAATGTCAATTATAGGTGATCTGAATGTCGTTGACAATGTAAGAGCCATATGATCAATCCTGATCTGAAATATATCATTAAAACAATGTGTAAGCAACTGTAGAAGTTGTAATACATAAGCAAGATGTGTAAAACTAACATAACAAGCTCAAGTTTGGACAAGGTTAACAATAACTTATTAATGGCTACTTACAGTATTATTTTCTTGTGATTGGAAGATTCCAAGAGCTAGAGTTGTCTACTAACTAATGAGCTCCCATTCCACTAATGGCAAACCCAGGTTGCTTGCACATTCTCTTAATTCTGCTTCTAGAATTTCCATCGCACTCTTGGAACAAACTAAAAAATATTAGCCAATAATTTAAAGTGACCACTCTAGTCAAAGCAAGGAAAATCTTATTCATTAGGAAACAAGCTATCTACAATGTTGATTTATTACAATCAAACATGCAGAATAATCCTTTTTGAGACAACATTAAATTGCTACATTTGTTATCAATTTTAACTAATATCATTTATAATGTCACTTGTAAGGCCTAATTTGTCAAAGACTGAACAATTGAATACATAAGATGATAAGACCATAGTTACATTTGTAGCAACAACAATGAAGCACTAACCTATAAACACAAAGAGCCTTCTGCATATCTCCAAATGCAGCTGCAACTTTCTATTAAATTTCAAGCTATCAGTATCTATTGATAGTAGATCAATTAAAGATGGACAAAGGTTTTCAACATAATAGGTCAGATCATATAACTCACTTTAGCACAAAGTTGCAATGACTATTGCTAAAAGACAATATATGGAAGTATCTATTAGAGAGCAAAGTCATTAAAACTCAATAAGATGAAGTTACCATACAAAAGAAATTAGAAGTAAGTCCACAGAAAAAAAGTGGAATGTAATAATTACCATGAGCCTCTCCCGAAGTATTAATAGCATTTAATCTTTAGAGTAGGCACGGAACGTTACAACCATAGGTTTACTTAACACAGAAGTGGTAGCATAACTAATTAGCATTACTTCCAAAACAACCAAGCATCCATATCGCATCATTGCAACTAGCCATTACTATAGAAAGGGGCTAAAGCATTGCTTGGAATTAATATAAGTGGAGAAATACAATAAAGGAATAAAAAGAATTTTGCACTAGATTGAGTTCACTACATTTCTTATTTTCCTAGAAATCAAAACTCTAAAAAATAAAATGCACATAGTAAATCTAAAATAACATCAAAAAAATTAAAACAAATATATAAAATGTCTTGTATCATGGGCGTGATTAGCGTTGCGATCATTGCAACAAACGGTGTTGAAGGGGGGCACCTAAGGCTTAACTTGTCCTAACGTGAAAAAAATAACATAAAGTCAAAAAAGTTTAGAAAATGTTTGAAGATTTCTTTAGATCCATGCTAATTGAAAATTTTCTTAGTAGCAAAATGGAAAAAATGAAGAAAGAGAGAAAAAGAGAATTTACCTGTCTTCGGAAAAATTCAAGAGGAAAAATATCTAAAAAATGCTGGTGAGAAATGAAGTAGGAAAAGATATATCATCTAAGCTTTTGAGAGATAGATAGTATAAAGTGAGTGATTTTTCAAGAAAAAAAATTCTAACTAAAAGGCAAAGGGCTTTGTTTTAGGTTGTTTCATGGCCTATGACTTCTTCTATTTTACGAGCTTTTTTTTTAATTTTCCTTTATTTTGTGGGTTTGTCTCTTTTTAATTTATTTTAATTTATCTTATGTTATTACCTTTAAATTTTGCATTTGAATGGAAATATATTTAGTGTTATATAATAAATTTAGTTACATTATAACAAATGTAGCTAAAACTATGTTGTACAAAGTCTAAAAGATTGTAGTAAGGTATACTTACTATGGCCCTTCAGACAAATTAAAATGATTAGTTGGTAATATAACTTTATTCATTAGTTCAAATTTATATTTTTAGTATTCATTTAGATTGTCTTTGAAAATGTTGATTGCTCTTTTAATTACCAATTTCAAAATATGTACTTGTATTTAAAGAATGAGAATCAACCAACAAAATAATGAAACAAATTAACTTTTTCTTTTGATAAGTCAATTCATTTTATTAATGACCAAAAATGACAGCCATGGCCATAACTTTATACAAGAGCTTAATCGTCCAATAACACCTAGCTCAGAAATATCAAGCACCCCTACCAACCTAGAATACAAAATCATTGTGAAAAATAACTCCACCTAGTCAAGTGTTCAGCCATCACAAACCCAAATCAGCCTCTTAAATTACATGCAGCCTAATGCATTTTTAGCTACATTTAAATGTAACAACATTGTCTTACAATACTAGCAAAATATAATCAGTCTTTTCTAATTCTTTATAGGTAGTATTAAAACACACCAATCTATCCCAACTGTAATTGCAATACATAATCCAAAACTTTGTTCCTTTATTGCACTTCTTGCCCTGGATTCATTTAAGTCAACGCCACATGTAATTCCTCCCTTGTTACACCAGTTTCTGCCAAAAAATCATTATAGTATTTTTTTTTCTTTCTACCAACAAACTTTCTTCTATCTTCTTTATAAAACCACAATCTTAGAACCCTATGTACATCATATCCTATATCAATCACCTTATCCACTTCAAGCTTGAGAGAAAGGGTTCACAACTAGAAAATAAGTCTAGGGAAGTGATCATTCTAATACATAATTCTCCTTTTGCCCTTAACATAAGAAAAAACAAGAAGTCAGTGTTCAATTTACTACCTGTCTTTTTGGATATGTACTATAACAACCTAGATCTAAGCTTCACTAGCTCGATAACTTTTCAAGCCTAAACCACTTGACCTTTAAAAACTTAAGCTCAAGTTGTTAGGAAAACTCTTATATAAGTCTCAACAATTACATTCATGTCCTATGTGAGATGAGGTATTACAATCTCACCTACTCAAATCCTTGATGTTCTCATTAAAACCACACATCAAATCACAATTAAAGCCCATTCCAGAAGGTCAAGATCTCACTAGCATAATGCAAAAACCCATATCAAACTAGCACATGCTCTTATACCAATTGTAACGATCCAGGTCCAAGCACTACTAGTCAATAACTTTTCAAGCCTAAACTATGTGGCCCTTAAAAGTTTAAGCTTAAATTGATAGTAATGATTGACTTAAACCCTTATATAAGCCTTAATAATCACATTCATATTCGATGTGAAATGAGATATCACATGTACCTTCTAATTCCATACACTTCTTAAGAATTAAGTCTTTATCAAAATTTACTAACAAGCCAAGATTCTTTCCTATGTTTCTTATTTATCTTGCTTCTGCCAAATCAAAGCATTTCTAATTTAAAACTCCCCATCCAAAAAGGATTCATTGACCACTCTCAGATATGTTCCTTAATCTTGGGATACTTCATTCTTCTTACCTTCATACCTTTTTTTTTAACTTTGTTGATTTCCCTTTCCATAATCTCTCTTCAATCTCCCTTAAACAAGATTTGCGATTTCCAAGCTTTGTTGATAGCGACAATGTTGAAGCTAAAATATTTTATTCTAATGTGAAATTTCTAACAAATGATAGTTCAATGGTGGGCTTGGGCTTTTCATTTTTTTCTGGGATAATGATAACTTTAGGTTTGTCATTATCACTCTTAAGCCCATAAAATAAATTAACTTCTTCTTTTTCTTCTTCTTCCTTCGTGGTCATGTTCTTTCCCTTTTCTTTTAAAATTTTAATATTCCTTGTGATTATACCACCAAATATAACGTTATCGTAAACATTAGCTTCCTTCTCCATGTTATGGTTATAGTGCTATTGCTTAACATTTTGACTACTTTGTCTACGAAATCACCCAACATCATCAGTAACTAATTGGCTTTTCTTGCACTCAAAGCCCAAGTAACTCATGACCATCAAAACTTGGTAGCAACCAACAGGATTAGTTCTACCTTTTTTTCCAATCGGATTGGTGTCACTTGTGAATCTGATCATCAAAGAATCATCATTTTTTATCTTTCTAACAAAGGTCTTATAAGCACCATTTCTTAGCTTAACACCCGATTTAATCATTTTCATGGCTCATTAATCATGGACTTTTCTAGTTTGTCTTAGTTTAAATATATAAACTTTGGTCACAATAGCTTTGGTGGGGAAATCGCATCATGGTTTGATTCATTCACTCAAATTTTATGTTTGTATATGTATGATAACAACTTATCTAGTATTATTTGTCACATTCCAATTCAAAATCATGACTGGTGTAAGGGTTTAATGAGAATGACTCACTTGACCTAAGCAAACCTTAGAAATAGCAAACAAAAATAAGCTAATAGATTATCAAACCATTAGCAAATCTCTATGTATGAATATATATAAATCTCAAAGTTTAAATGCACTATCTCGTACTTAACATTCAAAATCGAAATAATTTTCATTTTCGAAAGCAATTTTTTTTAGCTTCAATGTAGAAAATATTCAAGGTCTAAGCAAAGAATTAAATTGCTTGATCAAAAAAATAAAGAATAACACAAAGGGGTTATTTAAAATAGCTAACTAAACATAACCCTACTTGGTGTGCAAGTAAAGAAAATAATAAATAAGGAAGTGCACTAACCTTAGACTTCCTTAGAGTACAAGCAAAGTAAAAAGAAAATAGAAAAATATCATCCCTAAAATATTCCTAAAAGTAATAATTACAGGTCATGATGACACTCCCTCTCAAGTTGGAGCATAGATATCAATCATGCCCAACTTCTCAATTATTGCATGGAACATTTTCCTTAAAACTACTTTCGTGAGAATATCAACTAACTGACCTTCAGATTGGACAAATGAAATTTGTATAATTTTTTGATCGAGGTTATCCTTTATGAAATGTTGGCCAATTTCAACATGCTTGGTGCGATCATGTTGTACAAGATTTTGTGCAATTTCAATGGCCATCTTATTATCACAACAAATATTCATAGGTTTTGCATATTCAATTCCCAACTCTTTGAGAATACTCCTATTCCACAATAATTTGCATACACCATGAGCCATACCTCAAAATTCAACTTTTGCACTTGATCTTGCCACAACCTTCTGCTTTTTTGCTTTTCTAAATGACAAGATTAAAATAACCAAATGTGGATCTTCTGGTTGTTTGATCACCTACCTAGTTTAAATTCGTAAACTCTTCAATGTTAGAGACACCACTTTTCTAGAAGAACAAACCTTTGCCCGAAGCACTCTTCAAGTATATTAAGATTTGATATACTACATTCATATGTTTTTCACTTGGTGCACTTCACTTGGCGCATGCATTAGCTGACTTACAACACTTACAGCATAAGCTATATCTGGTCTTATGTGTCAAAAATAAATTAATCTTCCAACCAAGCACTGATAACAACCCTTATTTGTTGGAACTTGATTTGAAAAAATTCCAAGCTTATGATTCATCTCTATAAGCGTGCCTGCTGGTTTGCAAGTAAGCATTCTGGTTTCGATTAAGAGATCTAGCATATATCTTCATTACGAAAAGAAAATCCTATGTTTCAATCATGCAACCTCAATCCCTAAGAAATATTTAAGTTGCCCCAAATCCTTCATTTCAAATTTAGCTACCAAATATTCCTGTAATGCTTTCATTTTGTATAGGTTATCTTTCATCAAAACCATATCATCAACATACATGATTAAAGTTGTTACCTTCCCCTCTTTGTGTTTTATAAATAATGTATGGTCTGAGTTACTTTGCTTAAAACCAAATGCTTTCATTATAAAAGAAAACCTCCCAAACCAAGCTCTAGGTGACTGTTTCTACCCATATAATGTCTTTTTCAGTTTACAAACTTTCCTTGTACACAAAAAACTGTATTTAATTCTTTGTGGTAACTCCATGTAGACTTTTTCCTCTAAGTCTCCATTGAGTAAAGCATTTTTAACATCAAATTATTGTAAAGGCTAATCTCGATTTGCTGTTATAGATATGAGAATGCGAATTGTATTGATCTTGGCTACTTGTGCAATTGTCTCTTGATAATCCACCTCATACCTCTGCATATACCCTTTTGCAACTAACCTTGCTTTATATTTGTCAATGCTATCATCTGTTTTGAGTTTCATCGCAAATACCCATTTGCATCGAATCATCTTTTCTCCTTCAAGTAAGGGAGCTAGTTCCCAAGTATCATTCTTTTGCAAAGCCTCTATTTCTTCATTCGTTGCCTTGATCCATGTCAAATCTTTTAATGCATCTTGTAAACTACTAGGAATAGATATAGTGGATAATTGATTAATAATGAGTACATACGATTCAGATAATCTATGGGAAGACACATAGTTATTAATTAGGTATTTGACCTTAGCTTTAGGATCGAGTTCATATTGTTTCTTTGGAACTTCCTTATTCGATCTTTGTGAATATTTAGGAACTATCCTTTCTATAGGAACATGCGTTTCATGGGACTCATTTGATATGGCATTTGAGATTTCATAGGATTCATCACATTATGGAATTTGAGATTACCTTATCAAATATAGGATCTGGGATTACTTGAGGGAGAACATTCTGGGATGATTTTTCAGTTAATGGTGTAGGCATAAGCATGGGCAATTCTGAGGACTTTATAATGGAAACACCTGATTCACTTGTAGGAAGAACTAACTCACTCTTAATATCACGAATACTATCACAACATTATTGAACACATTTCCCAAAACATTCAATCACTTCCTCTAATTCCATAAGCACCTTTCTTCTACCACTTTGTTATAACACATTCTCTTCATTAGAGCTCTCCCCTAAATAAAAGGTCTAAAGACTCCTTGTAACGACCCATCCCCGGTCGCTACCGGCGTCCGAGACCTCCGGGAGATCTCGCCAAGCCCCGAACAAGCCTTTGTAAATTTTTCCGAGACATTTATCAAATATGCTAACACGTACGTAAATAATTAATAATAACAATAATACCCTATTGGTATTCCATTTCAAGTAATAATAATTAAATTTAAAATACAAAGATTTCAACAATACATAATTAGGAATTGACAATGTTAATAATATGTAGAAATTTGATGTGACTGAACTTTAGACAGCGGAGCGACTCGAAGCGGCTAAGAGATGCCTTTACTTATTCGCAGTAGACTAAATACGCCAATAGTTACGCGCTAGGTTGATCCCTGTCTGCAAAAAGAGAAATAAGAGGGGTGTGAGTCTCACAGACTCAGTGATCATCGGCTCAGTGAGTAGGGCGTAGATGGGAAACAAGCAAATAGCTTATCATTTGAATATTAAAAATACAGGATGATAAAACAATTTACTTCAAACGGACATTTGTGCCTTATATATAAAGAAAATATCAAGAATTCGTTTATGATATAACCAAACCAAAAGTATATACATAAATACGCACCAAAGCTAGTGTGAATAATAATTTCACGTAGAAATCATTTAGAATAATTTATTCAAATCAATTTCCTTAAATCAGGCAAGCTCCCGTAAAATCAATCTTTTGAAAACTGACACTCAAATCAACAAATCACCTTTTTTTTTTTCATGAGGCATTAAGTCAAATTATTTTGTAAACAGGGAGCTGTCGAAAACTTTATAACTCTCACCATGCACGGGAAAATTATAAATTTGGAAACCCAAAGAGACTTTACTCTCAAATAGGAAATAAGATAAAAACTCGTGGTCTCGCTACCACGTAATAACATCCGGGAGCATCGCTTCTGCCGGATTCCCACATAATACCATGGCAATCTCAACGATGTTGGCCGACATCGGAGATATCAAGAGGTCGCAACCGCATAAATCATCTGTGGCCTTGCCACGTATATCACAGACCATTGCCCCAGCCATGTCTAACAGCCCGTCGGTGACCCGAAAATGTCTCTAGCTAGAGCTCACTCGTGCACGAGGGTCACACTTAACCGATGTGACATCCGACCTACTCTCGAATCTCTCGATTAAATAAAATCACTTTAGAAATTATTTTATGTCTTGGAAGTCTCGTTCGAAAATTATTCTTAAAACATTCGACCTAAAATATAACAAAATCAATTGTCATTTTCATAAAATAAAATTTGGTGCATGAATTTCGAAATACTTCACATGGTAACCAGGCATCATAATCATGGATGCACATTACACAAGTATAAGGCACAATTTTGAATGTAAATTCCATTGAAAAGCTTGTTTCCCGGTTTAAAACACTTTACGTATACTTTATACATATATATTCAAAGCACGTTTGAAATTTATAGCATTCACAAATTTCCTAAAAATCTTCCAACTCATACTTTCCACAATTGTACGTAATATAATTCATGCATATACATACATATATAATTATGAAAATTTTCAAATTGACACCCCTTACTCACCTCATAATAGCAGGATGTCACGTCGCGATTTATTTATACGAGTATATAACTATTCTTATGTGCCGATCACGTTATCACCTCCAATACGCCACCATGGTAACCCTTCCTTATTTACGTACTTCCTAGCAACAATTCATACTCAATATATTTAATTCTACATGCGTACGATAACACTTCAATCAATTAATCCTTAATTTAATTCACATTTACCTTTATATATTGTACTTACACAAATTTTCATATTTTAAATACTATTGAACAATTTTAGAATATTAAACCAAATAATTCAACTTATTCTACATCATCAAATCACACATTCAACCCAATGAATTGGACTAAACCCAAACAACATACTCCATAATAGATCCATAAAGAAAAGGGCTTGATTTTAATTTTTACCTCACTTGGGCTCAAATGTTAACCTAAGAAAAATATTGCAGCCCATCGGACTTTCTTTGCCAAATGCATTGTTGGAGGCCCAAAGAAATACTTCTTTTCTTTTCTTTTTTTTCCTTCTTTTTTTTTTCTCTCTATTTTCTATTCCTCTTCCCCGTCGGTTGGCAGCACATTTCTTCTCTCTCTCTCTCTTTTTTTTTCTTTCTTTTCCGTCATTCTACCTCCTTTCCCTCATAAATCGGGAGCTCAAACCTTTGTTTACTCCCTCACCAGCCTAATAGCACCAGCCTTTGTTTTCCTCTCAAAATTTGCAGCAAAACTCTTTCTTTTTCCCTCTCAAAATTTACAGCACAAAACCTCTCTCTTTACTCCTCTAAGCGGCAACAGCTGTCATTGTTCATTCATTTTTTTCTTCTGTTCTCTCTTCCAGCCCTCTCTTTATCTTTTCTCTCCTTAGTTTGATCGATTTTTCCTCTCTCACTCGGGTCCCCAGCTCTCCAGACCATTCTCTTCCTTTCTCAAATGGTGGGCTGATGCAGGCCACATAAAGACAATGATATATTTATTAATTTTTTTTCAGCTCTCTTTCTTCTTTCCTTCACTTGTCCCATCACTATTGTATTTTATTTCTTCCTTCTTCTTTTGTTCAGTTGACCCCATCATTTCTTTATCTTTCTTCTTCAATGATCGAGCCCCTCTCCTTTACGGGTGTTACAATCTCCCCCACTTAAATAGAATTCCTCCCCGAATTCAGGTCAAAGTTGATTCATTAATTCCGCTCTAGGCTCCTATTTCATTCCTTCCTTTATAAGGAATTTTTTTTTCCACCTTGTTTACTTTCAATCCTATTAGAATACTTTACTTGTAATTATTATCACCTTTTTTTTTTTTTTGCAAATTGGCGATACCCTTCATAATCATTATCGCTTATCATTTCGACTCCAAGTGTGCCTCTATCTCCGCATTAACTTGGAGCCATAGCTCCCTTTTAATCAGACCAATTTCGATTACCTATTATATCTATGTATACCTAATCACCCTCTTATTCCTTCGTTCATTGTCAAACGTCTCGACATCCATTCATTCATTTCATTCCTATACCTTCTTAGATAGTTTATAGCATCATAAACATGCCATAGTCATTCTTGTATACATTCTCAATGTTAAGGAAAAATTAACATCTTCAATTATCTCCACATACTTCATGTTTATCTTGCATTTATGCACTCCCATCTTTTTCATCTTTTCGTTAATTACACGTTCAAAATTTCACACTTCTACCTCATTTTTAATTTAATAAGGTTTAGATTATGTGGAAAAGGCAATTCACTTATCACTCTTGATTTGTAATTGTAATTCTTTCATTCGCCATTAAACTCTTTTCAGTAGTTCTAGTCCTTTATAATTTAGAATATATTAACCTTATTATGACTTAGAACTTTTGATCCCCATTGATGAAATTAAATTTTAACTTACTTACTCAATCCCTCCATATACTCACATTATAATACTAGCATTATTTATTATTCATCCATCGCATTATTGCCGCATAGAGAATTTAGCATAATTATGACGTAACTCTTCATTTATTCTTGCATCTTGATCATATTATTCCAAAATTCTTCTTATGTCCACATAGTTCAATTTTTCCTCATGGTATCTTTTATCCTTGTACCATTTATGCAACTCATCAAACATATTGTGTTCAAACTCAAATTACTAAAAATGATTCTTCATTTCCACATATTACATATGGAAATTCACATATACACACACATATATATATATTCATTTAAATGTCAATATTCATCACCATATATAGGGACTCTTGTAAATTATATTCGGATTGAACTCTCTTTTTACTTTTCTCATTTTTTACATCTCTAATTTATCCTTCTATTTCACTTCCATAAATCATAATTAGTCTATAAATATTAAAATATAATCAATCCCCAATTCACTATTTGGACATTTAAATTATCATTCAACTTACATTTTTCCATACTTTATCTCTCATTTATCCCTATGCATTCACATCCTACCTACGTAGAACTTCATGTACTTTACCTGCTCGGGCTCTTCTTTAATTATTTCCATCATATGCACAACTTTCATTATACCACACATCATTGTATCACAATGTCATTATCCCTATCTCAATCACTAAATATTATTTTCATCCAATTTTATTTCGGTATCCATGTATGCTTTACAATCCTATTGATCCCCTCAAGTTCATCTTTACTGGATCATTACATCTTATGCAATATCCTAATTCCTAAAAGTCATCTTCGTTTCTCATTTACCTTTTGCACTGCTATCGTATATGTCCTTATTCATTTCAATATTAATATATCACTTAAAATTTAGATTTATTGAGCTCGTGTACACTTCTGGCATTTTTAAATTCCAATTTCCACATTAGGAAATTTTCGTTAACCAGCTTCATTATTAGGATTACCTTCAATCATTTTGTACTATTTCTTTGCACTAATATACCATTACCTTCCCTTTAGTGTCTACACAATCAACACTGATATATTTATAAAACTCGATATAGATTTTATTTAAATATCCTTCAACATCATCGCTAATATCCAATGTCAATCTCACATCGAATGGCCTCGTAACTTCTGCTTTAGCCATTAGGTTCCCTAGGCAATTCCATATGCCACATTTTTGTATCAGGCATCAAAAATATACTTAAGTAATATTGACCGTCATTCAATTAGTACTCGCAATTACGAAACACGAAACAAGATTATACTTAAGTATTTCTTAATGTCATTGCAAGTATACGCTTCCTACTTGCTTCTTTCCTTTTGTAACTACACAATTCATAGCCCTGTTTTTTTTTTTAAGATTCATAACAAATTCTTCTTGAGTATTACCTTATGAATATCTACCTTAAAGTTATATCTCTCAGTCTATAACTACATAACCCGTGATTTAATCATTAGGTTTTGTAACAGATTCCAACTACCACGTTATATAGATGGGCATATAAAATTCACCAAGGTAATATGAGTCATCGTCCTTGGCACGTCTGGTTGGCGTGTTTCCTTCAAAACTTTTTGTGCGTTTCCAATTACTTGGTCACTTACTTGTTCATTATCCTTTGAACAATTTGGCTTATAAGCATGTAATCATTCCCCAAAAGATTTAATAGTATTCGCTTATACTCATACCTCAATTTATATTTGTAAAGTCTAATACAGCACATAATTAACCTTGTTTTATCTCTAGTCTCTTTTTCTTTAATTATTTTATAATGAGATTACAGAACTTCTTAATGATACAATAAGTTCGTTATGTCATTATGACCACCTCATAATCATTCATTCACAATTTCCTCACTTGATATTGTCATCCCTTTATCTTTTAAAATTCATCTTCAATTGACTTAATATTCTTCTTGATTCTTCATATTATAGCTTATCACAATAACTGTCTAACTTCCCCTTTTTATACATGCCATGGGATATAAGGCAATAAGGAAACCTTTCAATCATGTATCGCCCTCTTAATCATTTAAATTTCCCATAGCAACATTCAATACCAGGTTCAACGACTTGAATTTAACTTGTACGTTCATTTTCCATACCTTCCACGCCTTGCACATGCATTCGACACATGAAATGTTCTTGGCATAGTGGCGCTGGACAATTAGTATTGTGGCAGTGCAACTATTGTAAATTTCTTTCACAAGAAAGTTTTTCTACCTTTTTTTTTAAAATTACTACGTCCATTTTTTTTTCTCAACCATATGGCTTCTCTTGAAGCCCTTATCATAATTTCTTTATCCGTTTGTAGTCCTTGACTTATCACATACATTAGGTTCAGTTAATCCCTTTAAGCTTATGTTATCCTTTAGTATTGTGATTAATCAAATAAGTCTCACTTAAAACATCCTTTCCATATGGCACAATCAATTTTCAATTACATATTGCCACACATAATTATTCATCATTTCTAGTGTTCTACTATTCTTTTAAAATTTCACAACTTATTGTCCTTCTAATCTTACAACTTATGTAATTCAACCATTTCAACTTAAAATTATCATAAAATTTATCCATCTTAGTCATCCTTTTTATGCTCACATCATTATTTCAAAAATTAAGAATTTATTCTTCCCCCTATTTTTAGCAGCATTGCCAATAATATAAATTGTATTAGTTATCATCACATAGTATCAGGGCACTAGGTGCCTTCGTTCTACCAACATTCATACCCCGTAAGAACTAATTAAAAGATTTACGTACTTTAACTAATACTAATTCCCTTCAAGCATACCTTAAGTACTCCAAGTGTATGCTCACATATTGATAACCTTCTTATATTTCATGATCAGGAAAACTACAATTTACAAATAACTTTCTATCATATGCACACTATTAGAATATTAATTTCAACATGTTTAATTCACCTTTGGTGGTATGTCAAAATCATCCCTGGACACATTTCTATACTAACATTGATATACCTTTACCATAAAATTTAGTGCAAATTTGTTTAAGCAACGATTTCCAAATTTACTCCTTGTTACGTATATCTCAAATTGTACATCGCTTATCGTCGAGATCTTGGCTTTACTCTTCAATTTTTTTAACCAATTACATTTATAAAGTAAATAATTTACTTAATTATTGCATCTTGCCTTTGCGATCTTAAAATCCAAGTTGTCTTAAACTTAAGATGCAGAAGCTTCCTCTTAGAGCATATCCAAAAAATCAAAATTTTCTAAGTTCGTTACTTTTGGAGAAATCAAATTCAAGACTAATCATTTGCACCATAGTTTGCATACTAATCCAATTAGACTCTTAAATTGATCCTTTAAAGTGGCTCATGTAGCAAACTCAATTTAGAATTTCATAAGGCATTTAAACTAGAATCAACTTTTCTTAAGTCGTTTAACTTTAAACAACCACATTCACCATTTATATATAGGCAAGGTAACTTAATTAACACAGTGCATTTACTTTCGTGCACGCAAGTATTAGTTTACACCTCCCTTAATACTTAAATTTATAAATTTTGAGTGAATCTCAACTATCATTATTCATTCCAGCCAAAAATATACCTCTTATTACCATTATTGTATGTTCTCTTTTATATTGTCCTCAATTACCCCATAGTCAACAAATTTCTTCCCATTGACAATCATGGTTCAACTTTTAATTCCACTAATTGAATGAGTTATTACGGACTTATTAGTTCGATTTCACTTTCCTCCACCTTTAGTCGAAGGGGTATCATCATATCCACATTTCATTAGAAGCATTTACTTAAAATATTTTCAATAATAGTTCGTGTCTCGGATGGCATCTCAAACCCGAACATCGATAATCATTTCTCGTTATTTAATTGTCACTTATGATTACACAAGGTGGTTTTCTAAGATAAAAAAGTCTATGCAGCCTCTTGCTTATAATTGGTGCTGCAGTCACTAACTATAGGCAAGACTCTACGTTGACTCCACTGCTCCGTTGTTTGACACAAGAATTCTTAGGACTCACTAAACCTAGAGCTCTTATACCAACATTGTAACGACCCATCCCCGGTTGCTACCAGCGTCCGAGACCTTCGGGAGATCCCCCCAAGCCCCGAACAAGCCTTTGTAAATTTTTTCGAGACATTTATCAAATATGCTAACACGTACGTAAATAATTAATAATAACAATAATACCCTATTGGTATTCCATTTCTAGTAATAATAATGAAATTTAAAATACAAAGTTTTCAACAATGCATAATTAGGAATTGACAATGCTAATAATATGTAGAAATTTCATGTGACTGAACTCTAGATAGCGGAGTGACTCGAAGCGGCTAAGAGATGCCTTGACCTATTCGCAGTAGACTAAATACGCCAATAGTTACGCGCTAGGCTGATCCCTGTCTGCAAAAAGAGAAATAAGAGGAGTGTGAGTCTCACAGACTCAGTGATCATCGGCTCAGCGAGTAGGGCGTAGATGGGAAACAAGCAAATAGCTAATCATTTGAATATTAAAAATACAGGATGATAAAACAATTTACTTCAAATAGACATTTATGCCTTATATATAAAGAAAATATCAAGAATTCGTTTATGATATAACCAAACCAAAAGTATATACATAAATACGTACCAAAGCTAGTGTGAATAATAATTTCACGTAGAAATCATTTAGAATAATTTATTCAAATCAATTTCCTTAAATCAAGCAAGCTCCCGTAAAATCAATCTTTTGAAAACTGACACTCAAATCAACAAATCACCTTTTTCTTTTTCATGAGGCGTTAAGTCAAATTATTTCGTAAACAGGGAGTTGTCGAAAACTTTATAACTCTCACCATGCATGGGAAAATTATAAATTTGGAAATCCAAAGAGACTTTACTCTCGAGTAGGAAATAAGATAAAAACTCATGGTCCTGCTACCATGTAATAACATCCGGGAGCATCGCTTCCACTGGATTCTCACATAATGCCATGGCAATCTCAACGATGTTGGCTGACATCGGAGATATCAAGAGGTCGCAACTGCATAAATCATCTGTGGCCTTGCCACGTATATCACAGACCATGGCCCCAGCCATGTCTAACAGCCCGTCGGCGACCCTAAAATGTCTCTAGCTAGAGCTCACTCGTGCACGAGAGTCACATTTAACCGATGTGACATCCGACCTACTCTCGAATCTCTCGATTAAATAAAATCACTTTAGAAATTATTTTATGTCTTGGAAGTCTCGTTCGAAAATTATTCTTAAAACATTCGACCTAAAATATAACAAAGTCAATTGTCATTTTCATAAAATAAAATTTGGTGCATGAATTTCGAAATACTTCACATGGTAACTAGGCGTCATAATCATGGATGCACATTACACAAGTATAAGGCACAATTTTGAATGTAAATTCCATTGAAAAGCTTGTTTCTCGGTTTAAAACACTTTATATATACTTTATACATATATATTCAAAACACGTTTGAAATTTATGGCATTCACAAATTTCCTAAAAATCTACCAACTCATAGTTTCCACAATTGTACGTAATATAATTCATGCATATACAGACGTATATAATTATGAAAATTTTCAAATTGACACCCCTTACTCACCTCATAATAGCAGGATGTCACGTCGCTATTTATTTATACGGGTATATAACTATTCCTATGTGCCGATCACGTTATCACCTCCAATACGCCACCATGGTAACCCTTCCTTATTTACGTACTTCCTAGCAACAATTCATACTCAATATATTTAATTCTACATGCGTACGATAACACTTCAATCAATTAATCCTTAATTTAATTCACATTTACCTTTATATATTGTACTTACACAAATTTTCATATTTTAAATACTATTGAACAATTTTAGAATATTAAACCAAATAATTCAACTTATTCTACATCATCAAATCACACATTCAACCCAATGAATTGGACTAAACCCAAACAACATACACCATAATAGATCCATAAAGAAAAGGGCTTGATTTTAATTTTTACCTCACTTGGGCTCAAATGTTAACCCAAGAAAAATATTGCAGCCCATCGGACTTTCTTTGCCAAATGCATTGTTGGAGGCCCAAAGAAATACTTCTTTTCTTTTTTTTTTCCTTCTTTTTTTTTTCTCTCTATTTTCTATTCCTCTTGCCCGTCGGTTGGCAGCACATTTCTTCTCTCTCTCTCTTTTTTTTTTCTTTCTTTTTCTTCCTTCTACCTCCTTTCCCTCATAAATCGGGAGCTCAAGCCTTTGTTTACTTCCTCACAAGCCTAATAGCACCAGCCTTTGTTTTCCTCTCAAAATCTGCAACAAAACTCTTTCTTTTTCCCTCTCAAAATTTGTAGCACAAAGCCTCTCTCTTTACCTCTAAGCGGCAGCAGCTGTCATTTTTCATTCATTTTTTTCTTCTGTTCTCTCTTCGAGCCCTCTCTTTCTCTTTTCTCTCCTTAGTTTGATCGATTTTTCTTCTCTCACTCGGGTCTCCAGCTCTCCAGACCACTCTCTTCCTTTCTCAAATGGTGGGCTGATGCAAGCCACATAAAGACAATGATATATTTATTAATTTTTTTCAGCTCTCTTTCTTCTCTCCTTCACTTGTCCCATCACTATTTTATTTTATTTCTTCCTTTTTCTTTTGTTCAGCTGACCCCATCATTTCTTTATCTTTCTTCTTCAATGATCGGGCCCCTCTCCTTTACGGGTGTTACACTCCCTTGAAAAGTAAGGCTCTAATTCACGAAAAGAAACATCAATGTTACATGTAATTTATGGGTTTGAAGGTCATAGCACCTAAACATTTTCTGAACATCAAAATAGCCAACAAAAACACATTGTTTTGCCCATGGATCAAGTTTATTTCGCAAGTTTTTGGGAAAGTGAACATATGCAGTGCGACCAAAAACTAGTGGTTCATGATTCGAGAGATGAGGAACTGAAAGTAAAGATCGCTTTTTTTGTTGGGGGTTTGAAAGTCTATTACTCAAGAAGGTATTCAATTAATAAGGTAGATAAAGGATTTTATAGCTTCTCCCCAATAAAACCGAGGCATGTTCATGCCAAAGAGAGAAGACAAACCACTTCCAATATCTGTTTATTTTTCCTTTCTGCCAATCTGTTTTGCTGCAGATTATAGGTACAAGAAGTTTGATAATGAATCCCATGATGGCTCAAAAAATCATTAAGAGATCCATCATACTCAAGACCATTGTCTATTTATAAAGCACGAATTTACTTTCGAAACTGAGTGCCCACGATAATATAAAATTTCTAAAATGTTGTGCATACATCACTTTTATTTTGAAGTAGAGATACCCAAGTCATTCTACTGCATTAATCAATAAATGTAACAAAGTAACGAGCTTTAGAGATAAAAGGAATTTTTGTAGGACCCCAAACATTAAAGTGAATAACCGTAAAAGGTTTTGAGCTTTCATTCAAACTTGTGGATACGAAATGCGATGGCTCTTAGCTAGTTTGCAAACATCACAATGAAAATCCAAATCATTCAAACTTGAAAATAGATGTGGTTGTAACTTCCCAAGATAATAGAAAGAAAGATATCCCAATTTTCGGTGCCATAACCATATAGTCACTCAAGCCTTGTCTTTAATACTTGTTAGATTCACCTTGCTAAATTTTGGTATCTCACTTTTTGTTAACTCCAAATAGTAGAGTTTGCCTTGCCTAACACCATAACCAAGAACCTTTCGAGTCAAAATGTCTTGAAAAATGCAAAATGAAGGCCAAAGGTTACAATGCAATCAAGAGTAGAGGTAATTTGGCTAATAGACAAAAGATTACATTCAATGGATGGAACAACAAGAACTGTATCCAATGTAAGAGTATTGGATCATATAACAAATCCATTTCTGATAACAGGACATGTACTACCATTAGCTATGGAGATAATAGATTGAAAATAAGGGAGGACTAATTGTAACTGACTAAAGTCCTTAGTCGTATGGTCAAATGCACCTGTATCAACAATCCAAGTATTATTCTTAGAAGTTGCAAAAAATATTGATGCCTTACCACCCATACCTGATTAGGCATTGTTTGTTGTAGACTTCGATTGTTTTTCTTTCATGAATGTCACCATGGCTTTCCCTGCAATATACTTTCTAGGTTTCTTTATGAAGTCTCACCACTCAGGAGAGCTAATGATTTCATAATATCACTGTTTCGAATAACTTGTTTCACCATAATAGGTACATACTAGAATGTCAAATTTTTTAGTTGATTGATTGCTTTGATTCTTCAAGGAGTTAGATGATGGTCCTTGCCAAGTTCAGTTGGCTAGCATAGTTGTGCTCTCAAGATTTGGACGAGAGCCTCCCATTATCTATCTTTGTTGATATTCTCTCCTGACATATGCATACGTGCTTTCCAAATCAAGTTTTGGATCTTTTCGTAGGATTTCTCCACAAACTTGATCAAATTCAAAATCAAGTCCACTTAGAAAAATATGGACTCAAAGCTTAGCCATCGTAGAATGCAATTAGACTACATCTTCAACTATTCCTTCCTGCGACATAGTCCTGTGATCAATTTGTTGAAAAATTGCCACAAGTTCATTATAGTATATTGATAATGGTCAGCCATTTTGTTTGGTAGAGAAAGATCTCTGGTTCAAATACAAAATACAAGTCTCATCCGATCCATCAGAGAAGGTTTTCGATACAGCTTCCTGTATCTCTTTGGCTATGGGAAGGTGAATAAATCGTTGCATCAGTGATGGACTCATTGAATCAATAAGCCAGCTTTTCACTTTGTTATCTTCAGTAATCCATGTTCCAAGATTCAGATCTCCGGGTGCAAGTTTTTTTGCTTCTTCGGTAAGGTATCTAACTTTGCTATGAGCATAAATACGCATTTCCATGAGTTGAGACCATAATGAGTAATTTGTCTCATCTAGTGTAATACCAGTAAGAAACACAAAATTGTCTTGGTGGACAATAATTTGTGGTGTTGGGTTGCCAAGTATCGTTGGAACCATGGAATTGCTTGGTTCAATTAAAACATTAGAATTGGTTTCTGCCATGTAGTTTCAGATGAATGGAAAAAAGAAAAAAATGTGATGGTGATTTTTGAGTATGAGATTTGCATTAGAGAGTTCCTTTTGGATTAAAACCTGACCCTGATACCATGTAGAAAATATTCAAGATTTAAGTAAAGAATTAAACTGCTTGATCAAAAAATAAAGAATTACATATGGGGCTATTTATAATAGCTAACTACATTTAAACCTACTTGGTGTGCAAGTAAAGTAATTATAATAACCAACTAAACCTAAACCTACTTGGTGTGCAAGAAAAGAAAATGGTAAATAAAAAGTATTCTAACCTTAGACTTCCTAAGAGTACAAGCAAAGTAAATAGAGAATAGGGAAATATTCTCTCTAAAATATTCCTAAAAATTAATAATTATAGCTCATGCTAACACTCAAATATCAGAATGTCATTTAAAGTCTCTAATCCTTTTGTCTAAATACTTTTTATGGCATGAAATCTAATTTGGGCAGCATAACAAAAAGATAAAAGTTATTTCTGAACAATATAAAAACCGAAAGCCACGCAAAAAATAAAGACGACATCAACCTAACAGAATCAGTACTACATAAACAAAAGTTCACAGCCATCATATAAGGCCACAAAACTAAACTAACCAGAAAAACGAACACTTGTACATAAATTAAGAACAATCATGCATTAAATCAAAATTTTAAAAATAAATAATGTCATATGCCATATTGTGGTCAAATCATAAAGTATAAATACTTATTACAAAGTATAAAATAGAGTATAATAGACCCAAAAGATAGGTAGGCAGAGACAGCAGAGTACAACTCAAATAAAAGGTGACGTCTACTAGATACCTTATCAACCACCTACCATAGAATTGAAGTAGTTCTCTCCAAAAGACGATGAGCCTAGCAGTCCATTAATTTGAAACAACAAATGCAACTTATGTGTGTGAATTATAAAACTCCATGAGTAAATATGGGGAGAAGGAACTAGTTAAACAGAAGAGTGTTTACATAAATACATTTTTAAATATAAAAAATGTAACCATAAGTTCAAATCTCAAATCTTTCATATTTCATTTCAACAACGTGACAAGAGCTTAACCAGAATGTTTTAGATCAACACAAATCCCTTGGAAAGTTTAGTTAGAACTAACCCAGTCAAATACATCTCAAAATCCTTTTAAGAGAGTGAAAATTTCATATATAAGCCTTAAGTATTGATACATCTTTCTAACATATCGATACTTATCAAACAGAATGCTTTCCAAAGCCTTCCAGACATAAAGTATCAATACTTATACCAAAAGTATCGATTCTTTTAACATAGAGAGCTTATTGACTTTCAAGTATCATTACTTTCAACACAAAACATATTTATGGGTAATTTGAGGAACAAGTATCTATACCTCATTCAAGAATATCAATGCTTCCTTCATAATTTTCTAGATTTCAACTTTAAATCAATCTTTAGTTCCTAAACAAAGTATAATATCATTTCATTTCCAAAGTTCTCATATTTTAGATACAAAATAGAGTAAAAAATCGATTTAACATAGGTTTTTTCAAATCAGTAATCAGAATAGATATATCAATTTTAAATTCAAAATCAAAGTCATAAAATCATCCTTTTCAAGTCTTAAACATCACTTAACAGAACTTAAACATTTATGGAGCACTAGCTTAAGAAGAACAAATAGAATTTGAGGATAAGGTATTTTCCCAACTATCTAGACATATAGAAAGTGTTGTAACCCCAATATAGTTCGGTGCATGTAGCCACTGACTTTAAAACTGAACAAAAAACAAGGTATCATCCCCATTGTTTGGACATACAAAGGGTGTCGTCATACCAATATAGTCTGGTGTATATAGCCACCGACATTAGAACATAATAGATCGTTGTGCACAACGATTAGCATCTACTGTTGTTAACTATAGGTCTTTAACTTAATAGGCTCCACTAAAACTTATCAAAAGAAATTTCATTTCAAATTATCAAAACTGAAAATCATTGGGTG
This sequence comes from Theobroma grandiflorum, assembly GCA_036013995.1. Classification (NCBI taxonomy): domain Eukaryota; kingdom Viridiplantae; phylum Streptophyta; class Magnoliopsida; order Malvales; family Malvaceae; genus Theobroma; species Theobroma grandiflorum. The sequence continues at coordinate 24,580,089 of CP142133.1, read as the reverse complement.
AATTCGTTCACCTATGCAAACAGATATGTTGAGACATGATTTCAATCGATGTCATCAACTCAAACTCATTTACCAAAAACAAAGTATCCTTATGCTATGGCTTGTTCAAAACCTAGTTCTACATGATTTCCAAATTTGAACATCCTTGTGATTCACAGACAAACATAAGAATTTTGAGATATTAAACATTCAAAGTGTTTGTTCCCCATGCATAAAACCATGTACGTAATAAACATATTTAAATAGCATATACCTACGCTTTCTCAAACATATTTAAACATGACAAACATCGTCATAAACCTTTTACATAATTCATGCTTAATTAATCAAAAATAGAATTTGATGCAAATTCATAGACAAGGCATACTTAATTATATCAAAATAATTAAAAATGCCATATCTACTCACCTAATAAAAAAATGACTTTTCCTCTAGCAGTGCCAACAAAAAGTCGTTCAATCCCGTATAATTACATCTGCAACACAACCTAACAATGAACAACCATTATCAACCAGTCCTAATCTTTCCATCAATTTCAAAATAACGAATATATTCCATAAAAAATTCCTTCAACCATTCTCTAACCTAAACTCAATGTCTAAATCTTAGATACAACTAGAGTTCTTTGTAATCTTACCTTGGTTTAGGTTAGAGAATGGTTGAAGGAAGCGTGCCTCAAGAAATCGTGAATTTGACTAGATTAAAAAAGTTAGACCTCAAAGAGAACAACCTACAAGGTATCTTACTGTGGGTCTTCCTCTAGATAAATTAAAATGATTAGTTAGCAATTTAAGAAAGTTCAGATTTTGGATTTGGGTTTTTGTTTAGATTGAATGAAAATTTGAATTTAGAAGAAAAAATTTAAACTACAAATTTATTATAAATGTGAGTGATAGAATTCATAAAAACATGACGATGTTAATTATTTTGGATCCATTGGATTTGTGAGATCTCCATTAAGTGGTGTTGTTGAAAAATAAAGATAAATACAATAAAGATAAACATATATATATATATATATAGACCTAGTGCCCAACGAAGAAAAGGCTAGGTCAAATTCTAACTTAATTTGAGGGATTGAATCTTATGTTTCAGGTGAAATTCCATCAGCTATCGGAAGCCTAACTTCTCTTTGGTTCCTTAATTTTGAGCATAACAACTTGACCGGTATAATTTTTTCTTTCTTCTCCTTTTCTTATCATATATCCATATCAATTTGCAATCCTTTTTAAGTATTTGAAATTAAATTAGAAATAGGTATATATATATATTATGTTAAAAAATTACATTTTTTTGAAATTAAATTAGTGAAATGCAAATACTGTTTGAAACAATTTATCATGTTAAAAAATTACATATATTATGTATTAATCTTTTTCAAAAAATTATTTTTATATGAAAACTCATTTTTTTACGTTTATACTTTCAATAGAAAAAAGTTTATGATAAACAATGATGACTAAATGAAATATATATATATACATATATGTATGTATGTAGGTATTTATTATGTTCATACACATTTGAACACGTAAATAGAAGTGTGTGCATGTGTAAAGAGATTACAGCAAGTTATTTGTCTCTATATATGTAGTATTATAAAAATTTCTTATTAGAGGGTTCCCTTTGGTTAGATAGAATAAGAGTAGATGTTGACTTAAAAGTAAAAGAAAATTAGTGAAGCATTGGTTTTCATAGTTTATACCATTAAGTTTCATTAATGATTGTGAAGTAATGTTGCACTAAGTTCCTATTGTGCTAGAGGAAGTAGAAGTATCATTTTCGCATTTTTATAAAGCAACTTCTCCCGAAGAATATTCAATCCCTTAACCTTTATTCATATTTTCTCCAAGGACCGCTTCCAACTCTACCACCTTCATTACGCTGGTTCAGCGTATCAGAGAATCAATTAGTTGGAGAATCCCTTCCTCAATATGCAATTTGAGCTCCCTTCAAGGTCTGGACTTGTCTGATAATAATTTGAATGGAATTATCCCGGTATGTCTTGGAAATTTAACTCTTTTACATTTGAACCTATATCTGAACGACTTGCATGGGGAAATACGAGAAATTCTATTTCCTAAAAGTTGTTCATTGAAAAGTTTTCGCGTCAGCAGCAACCAGCTTGAAGGGCCAACACCACAATCCTTGGTTAATTGCAAGAACTTGGAACTTTTAGATTTGGGGAGGAATAACTTAAATGACGTCTTTCCTTATTGGTTAGGGAGATTGAATCTACAAGTTCTTGCCTTGCAATCCAATAAATTCTATGGCCACATTGTCAATTCTGAAGTTGTATCTTCCTTCTCCCATTTGCGGATCATTGATCTCTCTGACAATGACTTCAGTGGCTGCTTGCCATCAAAATTTTTTGAAAGTTTGCATGCTATAAGCAATGGGTATGAAAACAAAAGTGAAGTAGACTACATGGGAACTAAGTATAGCCCTTATCTGTATTATCATGCATCTGTATTTGTTAGACTGAAAGGGTTGGAGATTGAGTTCAAGAGAATCTTAACCACTTTGACAGTTGTTGATTTTTCAAATAATCGATTCAGTGGACAGATTCCTGAAATAATTGGAAAACTTCAATCACTTATAGTCCTCAATCTCTCTCAAAATAGTTTAACAGGACCTCTACCATCGTCCTTATGTAATTTGTCTAAGGTTGAATCATTAGATCTCTCATCAAACAAGCTTGAAGGAAGAATTCCAGCACAGTTAACAAATCTTGGATTTTTAGAAGTATTAAACCTTTCTTGGAATAATTTCACTGGACCCATTCCCCAAGGCAAACAATTTGATACTTTCACAACTGATAGCTACATTGGGAACTGGGGTTTATGCGGACTCCCATTATCAAAAGGCTGTGGAAATGATCAGCATTTGGAACCACCTCCAACAATATTTGATGATGATGATGATGATACAACAAAAGAATTGAACTGGAGATTTTCTATATTGATGGGGTATGGATGTGGGCTAGTATTGGGATTGAGTATGGGATATGTTGTGTTCACATCTGAAAAACCATGGTGGTTCATTAAGATGATTGAAAGAGTTCAGCGAAAATATGTTAGAAGAACGTGATTAATGCTCTCAGGTGAGTTTTAGTACTTCTAAAAGTATAACAGTATTTAATTTACCATTAACTTTTTTCTTTTTAAGAAGATGTAATGTCTAGCTCTGACAAGTTTTAACAAATTTTCCCAGGTTGGATGTGTTCCGATTAAGGATCAATACTCCCATGGGAAGCCAGTTCATCCATTGAGACATTGGCAAAAATTGGATTTTGACAAGGAGATTTTTCAAGCCTTGTGTGGTATGGGTTCTATCATTCTATGTATTATGGTGAACTTTCTTTTATATATATTCGCACAGCTTTTGTTCAACCCGACTTTAGGCAATAAATTCAGTTGTCTTAGTCTTATCTTATTTATTTTATAGATGATTTTCCTGTGATTTTGTTGAGATTATGGAATGTATTTTCGACATGATATATACCTTCAACTATCCTATATATGACTCCATGCATTCTCACACTGGTTGCTTAACCATATTATATCATCAAGGTTAATGCCCTAAGTCTCTTGATGCTCACTGTAGAAGAAAAAAATGCTTTGATAGTTAAGGAGCACTGTTGTCCTTCAAATTGGATGAATTAATTTCTTGAATTATTTAAGCATATCTTTTCTTCCAAGAAAACAATCTTTTGCAGTCAAATTACCCACATATTTCACAGAAAAGAACATAAGTTAAAGCCTTGGAATCGATTAAGAAGCTGTTCGAACTTTCTAGGTTTTTGCTAGAGCATGATAACTCACACTTCTTGAAATTATAATTTAAGGATCTGGAAGAACTTCGGCAGGCTGCGGAGGAGCTTGAGAAGTGCTTAGCAAGAATTACTTGAACCAAAAATTATTTGATAATCGAAACAACTATTCCCCACTAGTTTTAGTTGAGCCAAACAGAGTCTTATGAAAACCGTAGGTGCTCTGCAGAATACATACAAAAACATTGAATCAGCACCCCAATAAATCAAGAAAACAATCCAAAATAGTAATTCTTTTTTCCCTCTAACTTAAAGATCCGACAAAACAACAAGTAGGGTAAAAAGCTCCCAACCATGTAAAACTGTGTTAACTAATTGTTAAATAAGGAAATGATTGACTGATGATAATTTTATTCAACCATATTCTGCAGGCAATCTTATGCTTATAATTTCTCTGTTAATTTCCAAGTGGACTTGTAAAATATTAAGACTAATTCACAATGACAAATTTACTAGCAGCATCAGTGGCCGACGACAGAGGAGAGGATTGATGGGAAAGAAGTTGTTGCCAAGCTGAAGAAATTCAAAATTAAATTCTTAAACTATGTTGAGCCAGTTTAATTGACAAATTTTGCTCATTTTTTCCAAAAATAAAGCTATTTGTCTTTTGAAAACTGTATCAATAAACTCAAAATTTCCTTATTTTTCCAAAAAATAAACTTTCGGGACAACCTTTTAATTATATTTTTCTCCTTTTCAAGTGATCACTTGCTTGTGCAAATTTCATTTGTATTAACAAATTGATAATAACAGGTAACTAGAGATTAAAGAAACGAAATTTTGCAATTATATGAAAGACTGGCTTACATGACCCTTGCTTTCTTCTAAAGTTGGATGTTGGGCAGGCAAAGACTCAATAACAGAGCCATCAATTAGGAAATAGAGAAATATTTGGTTTCACACTATATCTATGACAGAATTACCCTGCCATAGTAAACCAAAAATTTTATAAGAAAAGACAAACAATGATATATAGGTGTATGTCTTTGAATTATAAAATTTTGGGTGTAAGATGATATTGCTTTCCTACCACATCCAGCCCCCACCATTTTGCTTGACGTTTACTGCCTATTACATTAGGCTGGTGGATCCTAACTTTGTTATTAGTAATTAAGAGACCAATAAACAAGGGGCCCATGACTTAAGTTGCATTTAAGTATTGGGATTGTAAATAATAATAATAATAAATTTTTATTTATTTTTATGAATGAAAATAAATTTATTACAATCGAGTTTTTAATCAAAGTCAAGTCATCAACCCAATTGAAAGTTCAAACGAGGCTATTCAACCGAGCTGAAGATCTTTTGGTCTCGGCCCACTTCATATGTAAAAGCCTTTTAAATAATGGAAGAAATTTTCAAAAGCTTAATTGCCAACAAATTTGCATTCGGATATTTGATTCATTGATTGATATATAATCTTTCTGTTTAAAAAGTAAGATTCGAATCCTCTTTATCTCAATTTAAAAAAAAAAAAAAAACATTCAGCAAACTCAATCTCTATTACTAACTAAGGGAATAATAATCAAAGACAAAATGAACCACAAAGATTTTAAATTCATAAAAATTTCTGATAAAGAAAGTCTTGAAATGAATATAAATAGCTTCCATTTTTGTTCCATTGACACTTTATTTCTTCAGTCTCTGTCACTTCATTCATTGCCCCTCTCCATTGATTTGATAAACGATTGCTAAATGAATTACAATTTCTTAACATTTATAAAAAGATAACTTTGTTAGACCTGGACTGCTTAAGGCTTGCTTTTCTTGGCAAGACACATCATACGCAAGTGTGAACACAGGAACAAAGCATTCAGGACAAGTTTATTAGATTTTTTGGTTAATAGAGAAGTGTGAACACTGGACCAATTTTTGAAATAGCATGAAGGTTGTGCAGATTTTCCTCTGAAATAATGTCAAGTAGGTGTTTGTTGTGAAATAGACAAGTCTGTCACACATGGCAGAAGGAAACTAAAAATAGATTCAAGTGATCCGATGAAAAATGAAAATATGTATTTTGGACTGTGAACTGAATAAAATGTTACTTTAAATGTCGAAATCCGAGACAGTGAGGGTTCATATCAGGCACATATTATTTTTTGTTTCCCCAACCTAATAATTGTCAATTTTCTCAAGAGGTCCTAATCATGATAAAGAATGAACAATCAACACTATGTACATCAAACCGAATTGTTCTGTTTTTTATTTTTCTTTTAATTTGCCTCTCTCAGACATTCTTAGAACGGATCCACAAATTTTCTGAATGGTGTCAACAAGATAATAACTAACAATTTTGATAAATTGTTCAAAACTAAGTATAAACATCCATAAATCATATAAAGTTAAATACAAAAATCAAATAATCAAATAATATATCTATAAAAAAAAAACTCATAATTTCAAGATATTATTTGACATGCTATATTATTTTCTATGAGCTAAATTCTGTTTGGGTCTCAAACTATCAAATTAATCAAAAAACAATTAAACATAAAGTATTTAAAAACTTAATTTGTGTTGAAAATTACTAGATAGGTTGTTTTAAGAGGGTAAAAAACGTAGCCTAGGACTGAGGAAAAGAAACCTCACTACAAATCTCAAAAGTAAGGCTTAATTTTTTTGGGAGGGAAAGGAAGAGTAATTTAGATTCTGACACTTTTAATAAAATCTTAAATTATAGAGGAAATTTTTTTTTCTCTTTTAATATTTAAATATTAGTGTATAATTACCTTTTGATAAATTTACTTAGAATCTTTGACCCCACTCCTTACAAAATTGTAAAAAACAAATTAATGGGTTTATTAGTATCAATAACTATATAAAACTCTAAATAAGTAATATACTTGTATAGATTTTTAGCAATAGATGACACCATTCCTACAAGGTTGGGTCTGCCCATGTTCATCCTCCCTCTTATCATTATGGTGCTGCTGTATAACGTTTTTGTTGCTATATTTTTAAAATTATGTCTTTTCAAATGAAAATTTATAAATGAAAAGTTGTGTTTTTTCTTATGAAAAGTTGTGATTATTTGAAAGCCACATCAATAGAAAGGTTATTGTCATGTAATGTGACATATTATGACTATTGTATTGTAGGTGATTTTTCATATAAATAGCGATGTCTCTTAATAAAATAAAATGTTTAAAAAATACCTCTAAATCCAAAGATTATAAAAAGTTATATTTTCATAGTTAAAAAGTTTAGATATGAAAAGTTATATTTTCATATTGTAGTTAAAAGGTTATGTTTTATGGAATAAATAGTTATTCTTTCATAAAGTAATTATTAGAATAATACATTTATTCAAAAATTGTATCTTGCAATATGCAGAGGTGTTTTAACACATAGAAGTACTTTGATGAAAGAGTTGTGTTTTTAAGAAAGATACACTTGTATATCTATATAAAGGACTAGACGCTAACCATTTTAATACATTAAAAACAAACATGACGAGCAAAAAATCAGGAGCAATAGAAATGTTATGTTCTAAATAAAATTCAAAAAATAAACATAAACACTTTAGTTCCCATAATCTTCGAAAAGAGTCTCAATTCCTTATAATTTACTTATTGCAAAAAGTATACTCTAAGTCCAAACAATTTTGCAACTTTCGAGTATGTCTAGTGATTTACTCTCGTAAAGTGCAAGACAAAATTAGACGTTGATTCATTGTATCTTAGAGGCTATTCACATAATTTCCTTTTGCATGATGAGTGGTGGAGGCAAAATAAGTTTGAAAGATATCGTCTACTAAAGGCAAAGCTTGAAGTCAATTTTCCCAGTTCCCTTTGAATTCCATCTAAACCCCACATACAACAACAATTTTAAGACTTATTTTTTATGTGATTGAAATTCAAAATAACTTCACTAAAGGAGGTGGCTACCAACAATGTCAAGTTAGACCACTTTGAAAGATAAAACTTTATTTAGTGGCAACAAAAGATGCACTTCCTCCTTACAACTTGCAGGGTTGCTTATGTTCTAGGCACACCAAGATCAAATGAAAAAAATAATAAAGAATCTATGAATCAAACTCATTTGAGGCAAAAATGAAATAATGACGACTACATATGCAGGGGACATATTCTTAATGGAATGTCGGATGTAATGTTTGATGTGTACTTGAATAAAGCTAGTGCAAAACAACTTTGAGACAAGTTGGAAACAAGATACATGACCGAGGATGCAAGTAGTAAGAAATTTTTGGTTAGTCATTCTAATAACTTTAAAAGGGTTGATGATTGTTCTGTCATAGATCAATTTCATGAGCTTGAATGCATTCTAAATAGCTTTAAGCAATATGATCTTAACATTGATGAAGCTATTGTATGTCTTCCATAATTGACAAGCTTCCCCCTTGTCACGACCCAATTTCCCAAGCCATGACCGGCGTAAGGACCCAATGAGCATAGCTCATTAAGCCCAAGCAAGCCTATCCATTTACTTTACTTATCGTACGACTGTGTGATACATACACACGTAATGCACCCAGTGTGCATACAAAGCCAATTAACAATGGCATTATCAATATAATATACATGCACTATACCAGTCATGTATTTAGCAACTTACATTGCATACACTTATTCATATTGTTTGAGTGTATTTTCAATACAAAGGACCCATGACTTTCAGCGAAGAAATTTACAGTAAAAGGGATCACTATTGAATGCCATACACATACCCAGGAGATGCACTACATGGACTCCTCGATCTAGGGTCCAATAGTCTCTGATCTGAAAACATGAATTTTTATAAAACGTGAGTACAATACTCAGTGAGTGAATATTAGAAGGGAACAAGCAATCTCAACTAGGAAATTTGACAATCATGATGCACTAATTGAAAAATAAGGCCATTTTCATCTAACTACTATTCCAAACCCTTTTTCCCTTAACTAGAAATTTATTACGCATTCAAGGATTAAACATCCTTGAGTTTACACCGATCATTATAGCAAAGTAGGAAAACTGACGGTTGTTTACAAACTGTCACATAATAAGGGTTTCACAACCCGTACAATTCATATATGCATACATATCACGTACAATTTCATTCACCAATCCTTCTATCCAGCAAAATAGCAAAATTAACGGTTTATCACAAACTGTTACAGAACAGGGGTTTTACATATCATACAATCACATGTTCCATCATACACATTATATCACGCATATATATAATCATATGCAATAACATCCACCACTTCACTCTCTGGCTCTAGTGCACTCCTTACTCGCACCAAGCATTAAGATCATGTGTGCTCTCTCTACTCGTACAAAGCAATATCATCATGTGTATTATCCACTCTCTCATGGGCGTTACGTCTCGATGTCCCCACGTTGCACACCATTACAAGCATGTGCATTATTCACTCTATCTCGTGGGCGTTACATATTGCCGTCCCCACGTTGCACACCATTGCAAGCATGTGCATTATTCACTCTGTCTCGTGGGCGTTACATATTGTCGTCCCCACGTTGCACACCCTTGGTCATTATTACACATTGTAGTTTCATTCATATAATTATCAATACATTAAACGGACATACATCCATTTTCTTTTCACACAGTGCATAATCACAGCACACAGATTCAGTACACTCAATTTCACACAAATTTCTCAATAATACATATAAGCATCATATAGATATACACAGATGTATCGTTTCCCATATCACATGATCACACATATATACACAAAGACATGAGCAATTATATACACCGCCAAGTCTTCATTGTCCTTGGTGGTACAAAGAAATAACTATCGAAGTACTCGGTAAGGGGTATCACTTAGTATAATCATTCACTCAGGCATAGGGGTCACTCAGCATAATTATTCACTCAGGCATGGGGATCACTTAGCATCCCATTTCATTCAGGCATGGGGATCACTCAGCATACTTATTCACTTAGGCATGGGGATCACTTAGCATCCCATTTCATTCAGGCATGGGGATCACTCAGCATCCTATCTTGCACACCATTACATCGATTTCACATAAATTTATTAACAATACATGTAAGCACCATATAAAGGTACACCAATTCAACACAATCAATTTCACACAATTTCTTAACAATACAAGTAAGCATCATGTAGATGAGCATAATTCAGCACAAACATATTTAACATCATAGAAATATTTTCAATAAAGGCTTGTTCCCGGGATTCATTTTTAAATGGGAATTAGATATAATCATTCACGTATTTCATTTCAACTTCATTAGAATTCCCAAATAAATTTTGAAATGCAAATTCACTCACAGTATCAAAAAATTCGGATTCCGGGTGCACTCGGACTAATAGTCCTCAAGCGCAATTCCTTTGCCTTTTCCGGACGTCTCACTACCTTGACAAATAACAAAGTCGAGGAATTTACTATATTGTCCTTAAATTGATATAAACTAATTTAAATTACTAATGCTTGATATGTAAATGCAAAAATACGTCCGATTACCGCTTAATCGCAGTATCAATTAAATTCGATCGATCACCCGATTAATTGGTGATTGTGTCCAAATCACCTCCAAATTAATCCATTCCTCCTCTAATACATTAATTCACCACATATTACTCAAATAAAGTCAAATTCAGCATTAAAACCCTTACATTTCCTTATAGAAAAATTCGGTCATTTGGTGCACTAGTATCGAAATTTTTCCTACATAATCGTTTCACCTTAATTCATCATTTTCCAATTCATTTCATTTCAAATGAAATCATTTCATTTGAAATGAAAACAATTCCTCATTGATTCTCAATACCCTAGGTTCGGCCAATGAAGAACAACCAAGAGAATCAATTTTTTTCTTACAGTTTTGCTTATAAACGTGCTTAACTATCTCTAAATACTAACATAGTCTAAAATCAAGCTATTCCAACCATCATTCCTCATCCATACCCATTTTTCAGAATTGAGTTCATCATGATATCTCAATATTTAACCATGGAAATCAAGAACAAAAGCATAGGTATTATAGATCATAAGTAAAAGTGAAGAAATGTTACCTTTATTTTTCTTGATTCATGAAAAACACATGGAAATCTCTTGATTTTTGGCTAGGTTTTAGCTTTTCTCCCTTTGTTCTCTTTTGTTTCCCTTCAATTCTGGTCCATGCCGATTTTGATGAAAGAAAATGGGTTTTATGGTTGATTTTTATGCTTTAATATTAAAATATTAAAGCTTGACACATGGCATAAAGCCATTGGTCCATTATTTTAAAATTTTGACTTTTTCTACTTAATTTCCCACCACATGCTTAGTCAAAGTCAGGATGTGAATAAAAGGATGACCATGGCTAGAAAAAATGTTCTGGCGGTGAAAAATTACTGTTTTGCCCCTAGGATGGTAAAATTACGATTTTGCCTCTATACTCTGAAATGTACCGAAATCACATTATTTTCACTTTCTAGCCTCAAATAACACCAATATTGATCAATTTTAATCATATGGGGCAAAAGTCTTTTCAAAAAAATTCCCGTTTGGTCCTTTAGTGAAAAAATTACTATTTTGCCCTTGTGCTCCAAAAATACCAAGAATCACAATTTTTCACTGCTAAACACCATTTTATACTCAAATAATCTAATTATACTTCATATAATTATTCTTGATCAAATGTGATCAAATCTTGGCTAGAAATCTCCATTTTATCATAAAATGGTAAAATGACCATTTTGTCCCTAACCGATCAATTTTTCCGATGGACTCCATCCTGAACCTTGAACTCCGGATCACTATTCTAAGCCATTCTGTGGGTTTTAGAATTTTTAAATTCCTCTTAGAATTTCTATTTGAACTAGTTCAAGGCTCGATTTAACTTAGTTGTACCACTTGGTACAATACCGGCTTTTAATCGAGCTTGACAGGGTCTCACACCCCTTCATGGAGAGGCACTAAAAAAACTCTAAAGCATAAGAAAAAAGAGATATCTCTTGAAGACCTTGATAATCATCTTCGAATTGAAGAAGATTATCACAAACATAATGAAGTCAAATATGATGAAGTCAATCAAGATGACAAAGATGAAGATTATAAAATAAAGAATCTTAAGAATTCAAAAGTCCATGTGATGGAATATAAACCATCAAACAAGCCAATTTCGTACAACAGAAGAAAACATTTCATTAAAATGAATGACAAAAGTATAAACTTTTGAAATATAAGACACAAGATGTGAACAACAACAAGTTTGTTGCTATGATTTCCAAAGTCAATCTTCTTCAAGATGATGGAGCATAGTGGATTGACAATGGTGAAACCAAGTATGTATATAAGGACAAGAGTTTCTTCAAGTCCTTGGAAGCAGTTGATGATAGAACAATATTGTAAATAGGAGATTCCTCCACTACATAAGTGAAAGAAAAAGGCACTGTAGAACTCATGTTTACTCCTAGAAAAATACTTGTACTAAACAATGTCTATTATGTACCGAAAGTTAGAAAAAATCTTGTGTTGGCTGGCTTGTTGAATAAGTATGGCTTTAAATTAGTGTTTGAGGAGTATAAGTTCATCATCACAAAAAATGAACAACATGTGGGAAATGGATAATATGTGAAGACATGGTCAAGTTTAATATTAATAAGAATGCTACTACTTCAACTTATATTGATGCCTTATTTAATGTTTAAGGTAACATTGTCTAATCTATGACATAATAGATTAAGTCATGTTTATTATAAAAGAATACATGATATCCCTGACTTGGAGTTGATAACAAATATTGATGGAAAACAATTATATGTGCAAGACATGCATGGTTACTAAAATCACTAGAAGTTCATTTCTTAAAGTAGAAAGGAACTCCAAATTACTTGTATTGATACATTTCAATGTTTGTGACATGCGTAGTACTCCATTTATTGATGAAAAGAAATACTTTATAACATTTATAAATAACTTATCTAAATATTACTATGTTTACTTGTTGCATGCTAAAGATGAAGTAATGAAGAAGTTTAGAATCTATAAAAATAAAGTTGAATTGCATTATAAATTACTTATTAAATGTTTACAAAGTGATAGAAGAGATGAATACTATGATCTCAAGTATTTCGAATACATCAGTATTATTCATGAGATTATAGCTCCATACTCGCCAATGCAAAATGGTGTATCAAAACGTAAGAATTGAATTCTTACGGAAATGGTCAATGCTTTGTTTTCTACTTCTAGTTGAGGAAAAGGATTTTGGAGCAAAACTTTATTAACGGCTTGCTGCATATTAAATAGAATTCCAAAACAAATGGAGTAAAATTACTACTTATGAGTTATAAAAAAAAAGTCAAACTTTAATTATTTAAGGGTTTAAAGATATCGAATTATGACCTATTGAAAAGAAAAAAATCAAACTTTAATTAGTTAAGAGTTTGGGAATGTGGAGTTATAGTAAACTTTTCAGAACCAGACAAAAAAAAGCAATTGAACTCTTGAAATACAAGATGAAATGTAACATTGTAACAAACTTGAATTCTTATGAGTTATGAAAAAAAAAAGATAATTAAATTTTAATTGTTTAAGAGTTTAAAGATGTCGAGTCATGACCTATTAAAAAGAAAAAAAAATCAAATCTTAATTAGTTAAGAGTTTGGGAATCGAGCTCTAGTAAAACTTTCAGAACCAGACAAAAAAAATTAGGTAGAAAAGGAGACAAAAAAATTTAGGTGAAAGAGGCATTTATTGTGTATTTATTAGTACAACCATACTAAACACGTCTTCTAACTTAAGGTTCTCACATGCTTCTTGCGTGACTATCTTCTTCTCTATATCAAGCTGCTCTACTGTTGTTCTTTGAATCTTCACTTCTCTAAGTAGCTTGGTGCCTCAGTAATCTCCTTCTTTCACTAATACCAAAGGACGCAATTTCTTCCCCTTCCGCTTCTTCTTCTTCCTCCTCCTCCTGCCCGACATGTGGAATTACCTTCTCATACCCATCCTCTTCTATCTCTCCCAAGACCTCTCCCTCGCTAGAGCTCAAACCCCCACTCCTCCCCACTCCCCCAATCAGCACGTAAACGTGACACACCGAGTTTCGGCTCGAGTTGTACGACTCTTGACCCAGTGATCGGGATACAGAGTCATCGGGCGGACGGCGCGTCGGGGAGGCTGAACAATGATACAAACGAATCGTATATAGCGGCGTCGTATGTGAAGTTCGTGGAAGCTGCTGGGGCTCTAGTGATTCCTCTTATATATAATGAGCCTGAAGAGATTCTTTTCGAGGTAAACACGCTTGTAGATGTTTGTCTTTTAAAAGAAAAAGAATGTTTATTTCAGCTGTAAAAATGCTGCATTTTGAATATAGTGATATGTGATATGTGATGATTTTCCACATTTAAATGAAATATTTCTTTAGATATTTAGTTTATAAGTTCACAATCTCTCATTGTCTTCCATTTTAGCAATGATGTGGGTTGTGATTTGTAAATGTGTTGACACACAGGATTATGGGTTGCAGTTTTGTGGATGTTCTTCTGAGTATATCCTTTAGGTTTTTAATAGTTGAAAAGTTATTTCGATTCCCTTGTTGATTGCTTTGCATTCCATTTTATTGCTTTGGTTTGCTATGATTAGACACTGGTATGATGCTACGATACTTGCTTTAGCATGAAAAAATTGTCTTCTTGCTAAGTCTCATCACTGTTGCATTACAGAAGCTTGAATTAGTCAACGGCGTGCTTTTTACTGGAGGGTGGGATAAAGCCGGCTTGTACTATGAGATTGTTCAAAAAAATTTTGAGGTAATTTATATTTATTTGACTGTTGATTCTCTTTTACAAATTTCAGATGAAATTAACACAAACATAGGCAATACATTGATTTAACAAGTGAGGTTATTATTCTTCATGTTATTTTTCCAAATGTTTATATTTCCAGGCGTTAATTATAAAGGAAAATAGATCAAGTGGCTTTTTCCCCTCACACATTGTTTGTCTCACTGTAAGAATTCTTCACCTTGTACAATCTATTTATTCTCTGTTTCTTGCAGAAAGTTGTAGAGAAGAATAAAGCCGGAGACCATTTCCCATTGTATGCCATTTGCTTGGGTTTTGAACTTTTAACAATGATTATCAGCGGAGTAAGCATCCCTTTCATTATCTTCCCTCTTTTCTTAATGTAGTTTAGGGTTTTAAGCACATTGTTATGTGTGCTTGTAAGAGATTACTCTTAGCCTCCAATGGCTAAACATGGCCAACTCCTGCCTGTTCACCTTGTTGTGGAAATTGCAGTATTTGATAGGTTAGGATTTCATGGTTACCTTCTTGGTGTCACCCAAATCAATAGTTGACCTTATTGGAAAGTATTTCATAATGAATTTCAAATCATCCTAATCTCATCTCATCACTTTATTATCTTAGGCCCTATGGGTAACTATATATTGTACATCTCTCTTATGCAATCACTTTGTTTTAAATTAGCTTAACGCTAGCCATGTCTACTTTGTCTGACAAACTATTTTAATTTGGGATTTTCTTTGTTAAATTATAAACTTTAGAGCACCATCATCTCCCACAAATCAGTAACAAATCTCGCATAAAACAACAACAAATTACTCACCAAACCAGCAGCAAATCAACAACAAACATGGCAACATATCAGCACCAAAGCAGCTACAAATCAGCAACAGACATGGCAGCACATCAGCACCAAATCAGCAACAAATCAGCAACAGACATGGCAGCAGATCAGCACCAAACCAGTGGCAAATTAGGAACAAACATGGCAGCAGATCAACACCAAATCAGTGGCAAATCAGCAACAGACATGGCAGCAGATCAGCACCAAACTAGCAGCAAATCAGTAACAGACATGGCAGCAGATCAACAACAAGTATAGTAGCATGTGTTTTAATATTCTTATAAAGAGACGTTGTACCAATTTAGTAATTAAATTCTATAATCTCTCCTTATTGCTTGTCCCTATTGTTAGGCATAGTTTCCTTGTATAACATAGCTTGTAGCCAATATAAAGAGAGGAGAACGAACTAAGTTCTCAAGCAGAAAAAAATACAGTAAACTTATACATTTGTCTTTCTCTTCCTCTCTTGTCTACTTTCTCTCTCAAATTCTTTCTCTCCCTCTCTTTTTTCTTGAAGATTCTTCATGGTATCAGAGCCTTTTTCTAGGTGAATTCTAATTGTTTTTTTCTTTCCTTCTGCCTTGTTTTCTCCTACCATACGTGAGCTGCAATCTCTGTTTCTTATACTTTCTCTTTTTATTTTTTTTTCTCCTTCTTATCATTCTATTATTCTAAACTTATTCTATTTGTTCTTTTCTTATCTTATAATTCTATCATTTTACTATTTCTAATAAATTTCTTCTAAATCTTACTTCTATTTAATCTCAACCTCTTTCTCTTTTAAAATTTACTATCATTGTATTTTTTTTTGTTCTTACTATTACATTACTATCACTTTTCTTTTACTATTTTTTTTTCTTCTAACATCATCATTTTTTTTTCTCTTCTATCACCACATATCTATTTTTCCTTTATTGTTTTGAAATTTTACTTGCTCTCCTTATTCCCTCAATGGCCTCATCTATTAAATATCCTTACCCTTCAACATTGAATGTAGGGAATTTTGTTTCTATCCATCTGAACCAAACAAACTTTCTTTTATGGAAGACTCAAATCATCGGATTAGTTGAAAGCCAAGATATGCTTGGTTTTCTTGATGGTAAATATACCATGCATGACCAAACTAGTCCAGAATTTATGCTTTGGAAAAAATCAGATTCTCTCTTGCAAGGTTGGATAACAGGTACATTAACTGAAGAAGTGCTTGGGTTGGTTGTCGGATTAGAAACATCACTAGATGTGTGGAATGCCTTAGTGGATGCTTTTGCTCAAGAATCACAAGAAAGGGAGTTTTATCTTTTACAAACTCTACAAACTCATAGAAAGGATAATCTCTCCATTCCCAACTACATCAAAAAATTCAAAGCAATTTGTAATGACTTGGCTGCTATTGGAAAACCAGTAAGTGATCGAACTAAAGTGTTTCAATTGCTCAGGGGTCTTGGTCATGGATATGAGTCATTTGTAACAACTATGATGAAACCTCTAATACCATCATTTAGTGATATTGTTCCCCTACTTCAAGGACATGAGACAATGAAATCTATCAATTCTCTTTATAGTTTTGGTTCTTTAAATCAAAATATGGCTTTTGTTAGCCAACGTTCTCCACATCCATCTAGTAAAAGGACCTTCAACAATAGATCTCGACAACCACATATTAGTTTCTCATCTCAAGGTAGAGGTTTTCCCCAATCTACTCATTCACATGTTAAGGATGGCATTCTAGGTGCAAAACCCTTAACATCTACAGCAACTCTCTTTGCCAAGCAAGACCAAGATACTCAAGCCTGTTGTCAAATCTGCAACAAACCAAGACATACTGCTCTTAATTGCTGGCAACGCTTCAATCAACTTTATCAACCTGAAATTCCCTCACAAGCTCTAGCAGCCATCACTATATCATATATTCAAGATGAAACTTGGCACCCAGACACTAGCGCCTCGTCTCATATGACTTCTGACATTGGTAAGCTAAATAATTTCAATTCATATCATGGACCTGATAAAATTATGGTAGGTAATGGACACATGCTAGACATTACTCACATGGGATCTGCCTCACTTAAAACTGAAAAAAATAATTTACATTTAAATAATGTTTTTATTGTACCTCAGATTAAGAAAAATTTATTATCTGTTAGTCAATTAACCTCTGATTATCCTTATACTTGTAAATTCTCATCTAATGGATTTGTGATAAAGGACAAGGAGACAAAGCAGGTCATAGCAACGGGAAATAAAAGTGGAGGACTTTATGCCTTGCAACCAGATTACAGTTCAACAACAACATCATTGTTCTCTAACAGATTTTGAACTGCTTTAGCTGAAGTTTGGCATGCAAGGCTAGGACATCCTCAAATGATCGTTATTGATATGCTCAAACAGCAGAATTTAATCTCCAGTAAGACTAATTCTAGCAATAAAGAACACGTTTGCTCTAACTGTCAAATGGCCAAAGCATGTAAGCTGCCGCTTGCAAGTAGAAAGGATTTTAGTAAGGAACCTCTTTTTGTCATTCATTGTGACTTATAGGGAAAAGCACCAGTTGCTTCATATCATCATTTTTAATTATTATGTTATTTTTATTAATGAATGCACAAGGCTTACATGGTATTTTCCGTTAAAAAATAAATCTGATTTTTTACAATGTTTTTATTGAGTTCCATAAATATGTTGAAAATCAATTTGAAAAAATGATCAAAGTGTTTCAATCTGATTGTGGGGGAGAATTTACAGACATCAGGTTTAATGCCTATCTATCTAAGTTTGGCATAAAACACCAAATGTCTTGTCCTAATACACCACCACAAAATGGGATTGTAGAAAGAAAACATAGGAACATAACTGAATTAGGCTTAACGATGATGTTTCATGGGAGAATTCCCAAATACTTGTGGAATGAAGCCTTTGGAACTGCAGTTTGGTTGCTTAATAGACAACTTTCTAGAATATTACAATGGAAGAGTCCTTATGACCTTCTATATAATAGAAAACATGATTATTCATCCTTGAGAGGCTTTGGTTGTTGTTGCTTCCCTTACTTAAGACCCTACAACAAAACCAAAATTGACCCTCGCTCCTTACCATGTGTATTTGTTGGATATAGCGAAATATATAAAGGATATAAGTGTTATTCTCCTTCAACAAAAAGAATGTATATATCTCGGCATGTAGTTTTTGATGAAGAAACATATCTTTTTCAAGAACCTACCAAGTTATTCTCTAACAATTGGACTGCTAATGAAGTTACTTCTTTTAGTGAGTGGTATGCAGGTACTACAAACTCCATCACACCTTCAGCAATAATATCTCATCCTAGATCCCTACCAGTTGTTTATGAGCAAAACTGACAAACCACTTTTGATGAAAACACAATGGAACCTCTTTCCTCTATCCAGGATAAACACTAAAACCAATCTCATCTTGAGTCCTCACTAGATACAATTCCATTATCCAATGTTATTCAATCTAACCAAAACTTGTTAACCACAAGAGAGCCTTTAAATCCACAACAACACCCTTCTACCCATGATAGCCCTCTAGACCAACTTAACCATGAATTTTCTTCAACTGTCATACCATCTTCCTCAACAACACAAACTAATGTTCTCCCTTCATTGTCCAACTTTATCGAATCTTCCTCACCTACAACTCAGTCTCCATCATGCACTCAAACAAATTCACATACAATGACTACTAGGTCTAAAATTGGCATTATCAAACCAAACCCTAAATATGCATTTCTAGCATACACATTCCTAGCTCACATACCTCCTGAACCTAAAACACTTAAAACTGCCCTTTAACATCCGGGATGGCTAGTTGCAATGCAAGAAGAGATTGCAGCACTTCATACTAATGAAACTTGGGAACTTGTTCCATGAAAATCTGATATGAATGTCATTGGAAGTAAATGGGTCTACAAGACAAAACTTAAGTCAGATGGCACCTTAGAAAGATTAAAGGCTTGATTGGTGGCAAAAGGATACTCTCAAGCACATGGCTTAGATTTTTCATAAACATTTTCTCCTGTCATTAAACCAGCTACTATCCGAGTTGTTCTTACTATTGCTCTAGCACATAATTGGGATATCAGACAATTAGATGTAAAGAACGCTTTCCTCCATGGCACTATTTCTGAAGCTGTCTATCTTGAGCAACCACTTGGATTTCAAGACACTAGTAAACCCAATCATGTCTGCAGACTAAAGAAGGCATTATATGGTCTCCGTCAAGCTCCACATGCCTGGTTTGATCGTTTTAGATTATTCTTTCTTTCAATTGGTTTTTCTTGCAGTACTGCAGATTCATCACTTTTTATTAAACATAGCACACATAGCATTATCTATTTACTCGTATATGTTGATGACATTCTTCTCACAAGTAGTGACACAAATTCTTTGCATGATTTTATTCAAACATTAAATAAAGAATTTTCAATGAAAGATCTTGGATTAATTCATTACTTTCTTGGTATAGAAGTTCATAAGTTTCTTCAAGGTCTTTTTCTCAACCAAACCAAATATGCTATTGATCTTCTAACCAAAGCCCAAATGCTTGATTGTAAACCAATCTCTACCTCACTGCCCTCAAAAAATCTCTTTCCCACCACTAACCTTTTTGAAGATCACTATCTCTATCGAAGCATTGTTGGTGGCTTACAATATTTAACGTTAACTAGACTAGATATTACCTTTAGTGTTAATTATGTCTCTCAATTTATGCATTCACCCTCTAAATACCATTTTCAACTTGTTAAAAGAATTCTTAGATATGTTAAGGGCACTATGTCATTTGGTATTCGACTACTATCTCAAAATCCTTTAGTTCTTTGTGCTTATTCAGATGCAGATTGGGTAGGCTGCCCTTCCACACGACGATCCACTACTAGCTTCTGCACCTTTCTTGGTGGTAATTGCATTTCCTAGAGTTCTAAAAAGCAATCTACTGTTGCTATATCTAGTGCTGAAGCTGAATATCGAGCTTTAGCCTCAACGATAGCAGAACTCACTTGGCTATCCTATCTATTGCGTGATCTTGGTCTCTATATGGCTCACCTTGTGTCAAACCCTACCCTATAAAGTGATCGTAATGTCATTTACATGCTCGATAGAATGTTTGTATATTGAGGAAGTCCGGAGAAATCGTTAAAAGATGATATTGCCCCTAAAAGTACAGTTAAGTCGATTAAACCTCGAACAAGATAAAATCGAGATCGTAAAGATGAAATTGAAAATTTCATAGTCCAGGGATGACTCAAAATGGTAATTCGGAGTTCGAGGTCCGATTTGGAGTCAATTCGGAAAAATTGACCGATTAGGGACACAATAGTCATTTTTCAATTTCAGGACAAAATGGTAATTTTTAATAAAGATTTTGATTTCAAATGATCAAGAATAATTATATGAAATATAATATGATTATTGGAATATAATATGAAGTTCAGCAGTGAAAAAGTGTAATTTTTGGTCCGCACTGATAAATTGGACCAAATTCACAGTCATTGAGGTATTGTGGATATGATTGGATAATGAAAATTGAAATTGATGGAATTGGAGTTGAATTGGGGATTTTAGGAATTTACACCGTGTATAGGCGAGTTAGGTCGGACAATGCAATTAAGCGATTATCCAGACATTTCAAACCCTATCTAGTGTATACGCATGGATAAGAGCCTAAAATAATTTATAATGATTTAACATAAATTATTGAATTTTTGTGTCATGTATTGTGGATAGGTGGTGAGCTATCTGATATGGGTAAAAGACTACACCCGAAGATCGAGAATAAGAGTATATCTACTCCTAGTGCAGTGAGTACTCCTATATCGTCTTAATTATCTATAGTAGTTTTATTCAATTATGTGATTTTATGAAAAATGGTTTCAATGGCAAATTGTTGTGTTTTATTGGAAAATGTGATTTTATAAAATGATTTTATAAATTTTTTAGAAAATTGAATAATGGTTTTAAAAATAGAGTAATCGAAGATTGTTATGTGTTATGAAATAAATTTTATTTTTAATTTGAATGGCTTATGATATTTTGTTAGCATGAATGGTATAATTGATATTTGTTATTATGTTAAATTTATATTTGAACTGTTTTGAGCAGCCTAAGAGAAGCTAGGTAGAAAAATAAATGGCCATATCATGCAGTTAAGAATTTTTATGAATTCGGTGGTAGATAAATTCCCCGCTGCAGTGGCAGGTTCCATGGACCAGCTTATAAGAGTGGCACGGTTCCTAGATATATTCTTACCTTGATAAGGAGAGTCGTGTGTAGGGCATCTCCTGAGGTAAAGTTTGAGTGCACTTCACGCGGACCACCACGTGAGTGTGAGACTCAGCCAATGCCGAGGAACGGCTAGATTTTCAGATGAAAAATGAGTGTAAGAAATTTAACAGCCTTGGCGGTCTCGGTTAGATGCCTCTGGCCGAGGTATCCCTGAGAATGATTTTGGCATAAGCCAAGTTTTGTGAAATCCATAAGCCAAGTTAATCGTTTTGAGTACAATGGAAATTTATGTTATGGAAAACGTACTGGAAGGAACATTTTATTTGTCTCCATTTACTCGACTGTAGATAGTTTAGAGGGTATATGTTTACTCACTGAGATTTATGAAATCTCACCCTTCTTCCTATACATTTTTCAGGCTCAGAATAGGCAATAAACCAACAATTGCATCGAGAAGGAAATCTCGAAGTGGCATCTTAGAAAGTAAGGATTCGCAGTCCTGTACCTTCGTGGTTAATTGAGGGCCCACGCGTCACTATAACTGAATTTTTATACTTTAGTTATCTTTATTATTGTATAAATAAATTTATTTTATGTTTATGCTACAAAAAAAAATGATTTTTGAAAGACTTTGTAAATATTGTGTTTTAAGAAAATAAAATACTTTATCGAATATGTTGGGTTTATTCAAATAGTTGAAATTTTTACTTTAAACAAATATTTTAGATCGCTAGATTTATTTTTAATTATGAAATATGCGTTCTCCGCTTGCATATTATATTTTAATCGGTTTCGAAGTTTTTGAGAAAACTGGTACGCAAGCCTTGCGATGTTTCGGGCGGTATTTGGGGTATGAATGCTTATCGAAATGTCGCGATGATTGTCACGGGCTCGAAGGGGAGTTCTGGGTCATGACACCTTGCCTTACTTTTCTATGACAACTTATTTGCCCTTCATCTCACTATTAATCCCGTGTTTCCTGCTCGAACAAAACATATAGAGATTGAATATCACTTTGTTCGAGAAAAGGTGGCCCTAGGATCTCTTGAAACTAAGTTTATTCCTTCCCAGCTACAAGTAGCGAACATTCTCACCAAGGCATTACCTCGGAACACTTTTGGAGCATTTTGTGGCAAACTTGGACTATGTTCTCCTTCCATGTCAAGTTTGAAGGGGAGTGTAGAGCACCATTATCTCCCACAAATCAGCAACAAATCTCCCATAAAACAACAACAAATTACTCACCAAACCAGCAGCAAATCAATAACAAACATGGCAACAGATCAGCACTAAAGCAGCTACAAATCAGTAACAGACATAGTAGCACATCAGCACCAAACCAGGGACAAATCAGCAACAGACATGGTAGCAGATCAGCACCAAACCAGTTGCAAATTAGCAACAAACATGGCAGCAGATCAACACCAAATCAGTGGCAAATCAGCAACAGACATGGCAGCAGATCAACACCAAACCAGCAGCAAATCAGTAACAGACATGGTAGCAAATCAGCAACAAGTATAGCAGCATGTGTTGTAATATTCTTGTAAAGAGACATTGCACCAATTTAGTAATTAAATCCTGTAATCTCTCCTTATTGCTTGTCGCTATTGTTAGGCATAGTTTCTTTATATAACATAGCTTGTAGCCTATATAAAGAGAGGAGAACAAACTAAGTTCTCAAGTAGAAAAAAATACAGTAAACTTATACATTTGTCTTTCTCTTCCTCTCTTGTCTACTTTCTCTCTCAATTTCTTTCTCTCCCTCTCCTTTTTCTTGAAGATTCTTCATAAACACTTTAACAAAGTCTTAATTAATTTATTGAATACATGAACTTTTTCTTCTTGATGATAGGACGAAAACATTCTTGAATCATTTAATGCAACAAATCAGGCATCTACTTTCCAATTTGAGAAAAACTTTACTATGGAAGGAACAGTATTTGAAAGGTACAAAAAACTTTTTATCATTCTAGGTCCATAATATTGTTTTATTTGGCATATACATTAGGCTTGTGGGCCCTTATTGTATTATCAGTAATTACGAGATCAATAAATTATTAAGTTCCCATGACTTAATTCAACCAAGCTGAAGACTATTGTTCTCTGCCCATGTAATACAAAAAAGCATTTTAAATAATAGAAGAATTTTCAAAAGCTTGCCAGCCAGCCTTTGCAAAATTCCTAAGTCTAGACATGATAGTTGTTTGCATTATTCATTACAATTATGCAAGAAAATGAAAATCTTATCAATGATAGAATTTCAAGAAAATTGTAAACAATAATTTTTTAAAAAAATTTAAGGGAGGTGTTATTTTTAAAATTCCACAAATGTGTTGAGCGAATTCAAAAAAATTCAATATAAAAATTATCATTTGCTATTAAATTAATTGACAAGTGTTCAGCAAAAGAAATAAAGAGATAATAAAAAGGGAATAAAATAAAACACGTAGAATAATACTTGGATAAAAATTAAACTTATTAAATAAAATATTAAAAAGGAGAAAAATATAAAAAATATGAAAATGATACATTTACATTATGTTTAATTAAAATTATTACATTTTACGTGCTGATGATGATTCATTGACACAAGCAAATTTCTCACAATACTTCTTCACTGACACAAGCAAAAGTTCCCATCCATCCGTCCTCAATTGTTGGAGATGCTTTTAATAAGCGATACTAAATAAATTGAATTGAGTATGTCTCGAGACTTAAGTTATGAAGCTTTTGAGAGATCATTTGTTGTCTCCAACAACTCTCCAATAAGTTGTATTTAATTTTTTGCTTTGCAAAATTCATTCTTTCAATATACTTTCTCTTGTTGTTAATCATTTATTTTTGGGGAATATATAACAAACGAGAATCTCATATTCTCATCTTTTCTAGTATTTTCATTAGATTTTATTACAAGATTATTAAAATTCAGTGTTTATATGCCAATTAAGAAAAAATCTTATCTTCCACGTAATGAAATTTAAAGAATTTTAAAGGATTTAGGAAAGACTTGAGAATGATATAAATAACGGCCTCTAGGAATGCGCATTTCATATATCTCTCCAAGCCTCAAATAGTTTGCCTAATTTCATCGCTTGTTTCTTAGTTTCTAGATATGGGAAAGTTAATATGGTCGCATCAAATCCTTTGTCTCCTTTTAGTGTTAATCTTGCCTTTCGGAGTCGATTGTTCTCTGAGCTTCTCTTCCCCTTCTCTTAATTATTCAACTCCTTTATGCCTACCAGAAGACAGCTCTGCCTTGCTCCAATTCAAGAACACCATTTCTATTCATGATTCTGACGATCCTTTCTGTCGTGAGTCAATGACTTCCTCCCCCAGGACAAACTCCTGGAAGGACAGCACAAACTGTTGCTCATGGGAGGGAGTCACGTGCGACAAGGTGACAGGTCATGTGATCGGTCTCGACCTTAGTTGCTCTTTGCTTGTCGGCTCTCTTCCTGCAAACAGCACCCTCTTCGTCCTTAAAGGACTCCAACTGCTCAACCTTGCTCGTAACAATTGCCAACAGTCACAACTTCCTCGCGCTTTGTTCAACCTCACACAACTTACTTATTTAGATTTATCATTCAATAGACTGGAAGGTCTCCGCCCAAATCATGTAAATGGGCTTCAGAATCTAAAAGAAGTCCACTAAACTGATAACTTATTAAGTGATGGAATTCCATCTTGGCTTTTTACTTTGCCATCTTTAGAATATTTTAGACCTCAGCCATAACAGGCTCACTGGTCCAATCGAGCAGATTCAAAAGCCTAATTCAATTCAACGACTTCATTTGGCAAATACTGACATACATGGTGTAATACCAAGTTCTTTCTTTGATCTAGCAAATCTTACTTATCTTGATTTTTCCTCAAACAACTTGAGTGGCAGCATCAAGTCAGATATGCTTCCAAAGCTCGAGAATCTTGAAACACTCAATCTTTCATCAATTAATTTTAGTGGTGTCATCAAGTCAGATCTTCTTTCAAAGCTCAGGAATCTTAAAACACTTCATCTTTCAAATAACAGGCTGCTATCGTTCAGTAGTGGCAGTGATGTTAACTATACCTTTCAAGAGCTCGAAACCTTATCATTCTCTTCTTGCAATGTAAGTCGATTCCCAAATTTTTTTAAGAACAGGGAAGAACTTGAAAGATCTTGATCTTTCCTGTAACAAAATTCGTGGCTCAATTTGATGTGGAAATTAGAAGGTTGGGAACAATTGACCACTTTAAATCTTTCTTACAACTTACTGACTAGTTTAGAGCAATTTCCAGGGAACAATCTTAAAACCCTTGATCTTTGTTCCAACCTACTCCAAGGTCCAGTTCTAGTTCCACCCCCTTCATTGCGACAACTTTTCATTTCAAATAATAGCTTGACAGGAAAAATCCCTCCTTTGATTTGTAATATGACTTCACTTAATACTCTTGATTTGTCCATAAATAATTTGGGGGGAATTATTCCAACATGCCTCGAAAATTTTAGCTATTCTCTCTCAATCATAAACCTACGGATGAATGACTTTCATGGCAAAATACCAGATTACTTTGTTGAGGGTAATTTGTTGACGTATCTTGACCTTAGTGACAACCAATTCGAAGGGTTACTACCACGATCCTTGATTAACTGTACTTTTTTGAAAATTTTAGTTTTGCCAAATAACAAGTTGAGAGATACCTGTCCCCATTGGTTAGGTGTACTTCCACAGTTGCAAGTTCTTATCCTTGGATTTAATAGATTTCGTGGTCCCCTGGACAACTCGATAGTTACACCTTTTCTGTCATTGCAATTAATCGATCTCTCTCAAAATGAGTTTAGTGGCCTCTTGCCAACAAATTTCTTCCAAATGTACATGCTATGAAATTTACCCGAGAAGGTAATCTTGCAGACATACTCTCTAGAATTCGTTATGAAAATCCAATCGATAGAGATGGTCAGACTTCTGTCAAGGTGAGATTTAAAAGGTTAGAGATGAAGCTAGAGATGGCAAAAACATTACTCATTTTCTTTGCCATCTATTTTTCAAACAATCGATTCTCTGGAAAAATCCCTGGGGTCATTGGAGATCTTTGCTCATTGCGATTGCTCAACCTCTCTCACAACATCTTGACCGGTCATATCCCATCATCGTTGGGGAACTTGGTAGCACTTGAATCATTAGATCTCTCATCAAACAAGCTTGGCGGCAGAATTCCTTCCCAAATGACAGACTTGACATTTCTTGTAGTGCTGAATGTTTCGGAAAATAATCTTGCGGGACTCATTCCCCGTGGGAAGCAATTTGACACTTTTGATAATGATTCCTATAGGGGCAACAAGGGATTGTGTGGCTGGCCATTGTCAAAGCAATGTGGCAACGATGAGAGATCAAAACCTCCTGCACCAAAGTTTATGGAAGATGAAGGTTCTGCAATAGCTTTCATTTGGAAGCTTGCAATGATGGGTTACGGATGTGGAGTGGTGCTAGGCTTGAGCACCGGATACGTTGTGTTCACAACTAGAAGACCATGGTGGTTGGTAAGAATGGTTGAGAGAGATTGGCAGAAGAATGTTTCAAAATGGTTTAAAAGAAGAAGAAACTAGCACTGCATGCAAAATGCTTAGGTGAGTTTTAACTATTTTAAATAAACTGAGCAGAATTGTATTTAGTTTCTCATTGCTTTCATAATCTAGACTTAGTTTTTGCCATTTTTGTTTCTTCTGTTTGTCACAGTGGCGTTTTTAACTGAATCCGAGTGAAGATGCACCCCTGCTTCTGTAAGATTTGACTAGAAAGAGCATATGTTCTGGGTTCATTTCCGTGGCAGTGGTTCAAATAATGGGGGTGTCCTTAGTGGATAGCTTGCTTTATTTGTTCAGCTTTGATCATATTACTTGTGTTCGAATAATAAACGTCTTCATTCGTAAACTTGTATTTATGGGCTTTTGTTACTTTTGTGTGATAATGTAACGACTCATCCTCAGTCGCTACCGGTGTCCAAGACCTCCGGGAGATCCTGTTAAGTCTCGAACAAGCCTTTATAAATTTTTCGAGACTTTTATCAAATATGCTAACACGTACGTAAATGATTATGAACAACAATAATACCCTATTGGTATTCCATTTCCAGTAATAGCAATTATATTTAAATTACAAAGTTTTCAATAATGCATAATTAGGAATTGATAATGCGGATAATATGTAGAATTTCTATGTGACTGAACTCTAGACAGCGGAGTGACTCGGAACGGCTAAGAGATGCCTTTACCTATCCGTCAGAAACTGAGCACGCCGATGATTACGCGCTAGGCCGATCTTTGTCTGCAAAAGGGAAAATAAAGGGATGTGAGTCTCACAGACTCAGTTATCATCGGCTCAGCGAGTAAGACGTAGATGGGAAACAAGCAATTACCTAATCATTTGAATAATAAATCATAGAATTACCAAAGGTAAATTTAATTAAAAGGGATATTTGTGCCTTATAAAATGATGCGGTAAAATCATCGTGCAACATTTAATTGGGCAAAACAATGCCAAAAACATGTGTAATAACTCAAGGTGAAATCAACAAAAATTCGACTTATCGTCAAAAATTACAAATCAGAAGATAAAAATGTGCATGCTCCCAAAACATGTAGTCAGTAATCAAATCAAATTATAAACCATGCAAACCACTTATGATCAATCAATAAGCCTTAAAAACTTGCTTAAATAAGGAGAGTTGCAAACAAAATCTTAAGTCTTCACCATGCATAAAAGTACGCGTCGAAAAATTCATAATGCTCTCGAGTAGGAAAACATAACATCAACACGTGAACCCTGTTCCACGTAATAACATCCGGGAGCATTGCTTCCACCGGATTCCCATATAATGCCATGGCAATCTCAACGATGTTGGTCGACATCGGAGGTATCAAGCGGTCGCAACTGCGTAAATCATCTGTGACCTTGTCACGTATATCACAGACTATGGCCCCAGCCATGTCTAACAGCCCGTTGGCGACCCGAAAATGTCTCTAGCTAGAGCTCACTCGTGCACGAGGGTCACACTTAACTGATGTGACATCTGGCCTACTCTCGACGCTTTCGGTTTATCAAAAATAGAATATTTTTCGGATCCATAATAAGCTTCTCAAGTCTATATATATATATATTATCATTTAAAACAAAAAATTTGATAAACCGATATATTGATGTTTTTCACATCTTTTGTCTTGGTGTAAACACTTATAAAGTTTTTCAGAATAAAATCAGTTTTCAGAAGCTACATAAAAATCATTTAACAAATGCATTTACTATGCATGCCATCCAAAAATATAAGGCACGTATTTTGATGCTAAGCAGTACGAAGGGCTTGTTTCCCAATTTTTAAAATGCTTTACTTATAACTATACATATAAATTCAAAACATTTTCTAAAATATCTTACATTCACAATTGTGCGTGTTCGATAATTCATGCGTAAATATATGTATATATATATATCTATAGATAATATAAGAATTTTAAAATTAACACTCCCTACTCACCTTATAATAACGGTATGCTACGTCGTTATTAATTTCGAAGGTGTGTCTTACTCTTTCTTCCTACCAATTGTTCACTAATTTCTTCGGCCTGCCACCACAGTGTAACACCTTATTTATTTCCTAAATATTAAAATTTCACTTAATAGATATATATATATATATATATCCTCCTTCATTATATTTTATTTTATTCAATATATATTATTTTATATATTTTTATATTATCTTTTTCTTTCTTTTTTTTTCTTTTTTTTTTTTACCTTTCTTTCTCTTTTCTTTCACGTTTCTTCCTCTCTCTCCCTTTGGCTTCACTTTTCCTCCGTCGGTGGCAGTACCTTCCTTCCCTCTCTTTGGCTTCTATTTTTCCTTCAGTACACTCCCAAATCGATTACAATTTCTACACTTTTCTTCCAAACAAAATCAGCAATTGTAATGCCCATATAAACCTCAAACATTTCAACTCTAAGCCTCAAAAATTTCACCAACAAAGCCTTAAGAATTTCAACCACTAAACCTCAAGATTTCAGCCACCACACTACCCATTTCCACCTCCAAATCCGCAGCTTTCCAACACCCAAAACCAGCAACAAAACCCCTAAAAATAATCAACAACTAAACCTCAAAATCAACCTCCACATGCAACAACAAAATCATAAAATTTCAACAACTCAAGCTCCCCAAAAAGGCATAAAATTTTCTCTCTATTCTCTTCTTTTTTCTCGGCTCTTTCTCTCCTTTTTCTCCCTGTTTCTTTGCTCTTTCTTGGCTCGGCAGCGCTGCACAAGAATGGCTATTGAAAGCCATTTAAAAGATAAACATGGAGGGGACCAGATATGACTCCTTGTCATGTCCCCTCTTCACATTTTCACACATGTTTTTCTACTTCACATGGCTCATAACCGGCCCCTACACTCTCTCTTTCTTTGCTTTTGTCTTTTCTTTTCTTTTTTTTTATTCATCCGGCCCCCCCTTACTCACTCCTTTTATAAGTTTTAGTTCAAAGTTTCAATTGACCACATGAGCGGCTGCCCATGTGATCTTTCTTTTTTTTGTTTTATAAAAGGGGTGTTACAGACAATATGTCCTATTTTATTTTCAGGTTTGTTCTTTCTTTTGCAAAAATCAGTGGCTTTTGGTGTTTGTTTAATTTGATTGAATTAAACTTCTCCTCAGTTTTTAAAGAAAAGATTGAATTGTTAAAATTTCGAAATCCTTTTTGTAAACTTATAGATTCGATATCCATTTTAGAGTAATAATTAAGAAAGATTTTTACCCCAATTAAATCTTATTATTCGAAATCCTTAGAGGAGACTTTTGATGTCATGCTTATCATTTTGATGAGTCTCATATTCAGCTGGGCCCACTCTGCTATACTTCAACTGTAGAGGAATTAGGTGTAATTTTCAACGAGATTATGAGATTATGATAAATTAATATTTAGACTTTCTGTAATTACTTATATGTATTTTTAAGGGTATGTTGAAGTTTTATAACAAGAATAGCACAAAAACAATATTTGATTTGAGGTGAACCTTACTTAAAGAATGATGCTAGATTGAAATTAATTAGTTCAAAAAGGTAAAAATATTGTTAGCTATTATTCATTTTAATAAAACTGAACTAGGAAGGACATAGAGTTCTTTTAGATAAAATAGAAATTTGAATCCAAATTATTTGAATAGGAAACATACACTTATTATCAAATCAAATGCTTGAACACTAATACAAAATTTAACTTTTAACAGTCTCATCTTTTACCAAAATTTTATAAGAAAAGACAAACAGTGACAAATGTATTTCTTTCAAATTATAAAATTTTGGATGTAAGATGATATTGTTTTCCTGCCTCCACCATTTTTCTCCATGTTTATAAAATTTAACGATGCCAAATGAGCTTCAAATCATGTAAAAACGCCAGCCTTTGCAAAATTCCCAAGTCCAGACACTTGAGCAAACTTAGTCTCTAGGGATCAACAATTTTCTCTCTAATCGTTGTACAAGTTACAATTTTTTGTTATTGATTATTTTCTTATATACTTATTTTCTAGTTGGTGTCTGCTTTCATTAACTTCCACCAAACTGTTGAAAAAATATTCCTATGAAAATTATTCCAACACGTGGATTAATTTCAAATAATATTAAAAAGGAATATAAAAGAATAAAAACAAAAGTAATTAACTATATAAAACAAAGTAAAATAAAAAGAAATAAAATTTTGAATAACTTAGAGATTGTATCACTATATATTTGTTTACATCATATGCATTCTAATTATACAAGTCAATAAAAATCTTACCAATGATAAAATCTCAAGAAAACTGTAAAAGGTCTCTTTTTTATTTTGAAAATTTTAAAGGGAGAGATATTTTTAAAATTCCACCATTTTAAAAAATTTTCAAGAGATAAATTTTCATTTGCTATTAAACAAATTGACAAGTGTACAACAAAAGAAATAAAGAAATAATAAAAGGGGAAAAATAACTAAGGATAATAAAGCTAGGATAAAAATTAAAATTGTCACATAAAATCTTAAAATGGGAAAAGTATAAAAAAAAAGTATGAAAATAATACATTTACATTATGCTTAATTAAAATTATTACATTTTAAGTGTTGATGATGATTCACTATATCGTGCTTAGTTTTATATATTTATAATTCATTTATATACAAAAGTCTTGAAAGGGTTTCAAATATTTATTTGAAATCCACAAAAGTATTCGATAAAGAAAGTCTTGAAAGGAATATAAGCGTTTTTAAACCTAATAGATTTTCAATCGTGTGAGATACTTTTAACCATAGAGAAAAAGAATGGTAATTTTCATACCTTTATATACACGGTAAGTAACTTTCATAAAGGGGCTAACTTTATGAACTTTCTTAACTTTCTATTCTTCCTTTGACACTAATTCATTTCTTAACTTTCTATCACTTTATTCATTAATTTAATAGCCGGTTACTATGAATTCCAATTTCTTAGCAATTTAAAAAAGATGATTTCCACTGACTGGGTCCTTTCAATTAGACTTTGTTAGACTTGGACAGCTTAGGGCTTGTTTTTCTTGGCAAGACACACAAGTGTAAACACTGGAAAAATGAAAGCATTCAAATATTATTAATTACTTCATCAGCTCATTGCCCACTCTTGTACCGAAGAAGAGAACGTTAGTCTTCGGTCTTTGTCAATGTTGGAAATTGGCAATGAAGAGGAAAAAAATGTAAGATTCTCATATGAATTAATTCTTTAATTAACAATTCTTATGATAACCCAGTACTTTTACCTTTATTTATCTTCTCTTTGACAATTTCAAAGTTACAAAAGAGTTGCTTTTGGATTGGGTTGAGCTAAACAAGATTACCAGTTTCAAGTAGACTTGTCAGTATGGGTCAGCTCGGCCTAGACCTTTGTGGGCTGAAAAAATATGAACTGGACCAGGCTAGCCCATATTTTATATGAGTTGTGAAATCTCCAACTCAACCCAACTCTTGTTAGCCCATAGATCGGGTTGGGTCAATCCATTTTTTTTAATTTTTTTTACTCTTTATCAATAAAATTATGCAATGATTTAATACATAAATTGAATAATAAAAACATGTTACAAACAAATAAATTACACCAAACATAAATGAGCAAATACACTACATCAAATATAAAAAAAATTTTAATCTTTAACACAATTACACAAACTAGTACAATCCTATTAGCATAACTACATAAATACATAATCAAATATTTATAAACTTCAAGACTAATTCTTCTCATTCTTCATCCTCAATCAAAACATTTGAGTTTTGTTTGGATAGCAATGATGTCTCCAACTCTGAATCATTATCATCTAATATTCATTGTCATAAAAAAAAAGATATAGTGAGTTTCAATTTTAACTAAAATTATTAATTTAACAAGTAAATATTAAAAACATTGAAATATATAAAGTAAACAATACCATTGGCAGCTAAAGAAAAACCATGCAAACAATTTTTCATGCAAACAAGCATTGGAACATTTTCATGGTGGAGGAAATTTCTAAACTTGGTGAGAACATGACCACCAATACTAAAAGCAGACTCTGATGCTACCATAGTAATCAGAATCTTCAATACATCTCATGCCATAATAAAAAGATCAAGAAAGCACTTAGCATTATCCTTCCAATAATTAAGCACATTCAAGTCTTCAAGTACTTCATAATCAAGCTTTGCCTCATCTAAATAAATGTCTAACTCAGACTTTCCAACAATAGAAATTGTTTCTGTAACGACCCTTCCTCGATCGCTACCGGCGTCTGAGACCTCTGAGAAAAGCTCGTCAAATCCCGAACAAGCCTGTCTAGAATTGCTTGTCAGTTAATTATATACAATCACCATTTCATATTGATACTTAGAACAATGTACTTTCATATACTAATTTGAACCATAAACATAAAAATCAATACAACCGTTTTACCTCTTATTCACAAGTATGTACACTAGAATCCACAATCTCCAAATTAATGCTTATATAAAAATTTAGAATCCGTTTACAACTTAATAAACAAATTACTAAGACTTTACCTTTAACAGCGAAGCGACTCGGGATAAAATGCTAGAAGATGCCCTTACCTATCCACAGTGGACCGAATGCGTCGATGATTTTACATTAGGTTGATCCTTGTTTGCAAAAGGGGAAAAAGAGGGGTGTGAGTCTCATAGACTCAGTGATAATCAGCTTAGTGAGTAAGGCGTAGATGGGAAACAAGCAAATAGCAGATCAGTTGAATATAAAAATGTAGGATTATAAAAACAATTTGTTTCAAACAAGGGTTTATGCCTTATATGAAAAATTGAGTATTTCTTACGTATTGTAATCACTTCCAGTAATAAATCAACCAAGGTCGATAAAAATTTCCACTACAAAACAGGTCAATAACCTTATTCAAGTCAATCATTTGAAATATTGATTTAAAACATATTTTACATAAAAGAATTTCTTCGTCGAAATCGATTGACATTTTACTCCAATAAATCAATAGATTCGAGCAAGCTCGCATGAAATTGAATGTTAATCAAGCTTACACATAAATCACAAATCGCTTCATACTCGAGGAAGTAAAATTCATTTAACAGTAAAACTAGGGGAGCTGCAGAATATCGTATAATTTAATTTTCATCATACAAGAATTTATAAATTAAAAGACTCAAAGAAATGTCACTCTCAAGTAGATAATAATAATATAAACCCATGGTCCCACTACCACGCGATAGCATCCGGGAGCATCGCTTCCATTGGATTCCCACATTGCCATGGCAGTCTCAACGATGCTGGCCGACATAAAAAAATCAAGCGGTCGCAATCACATATCACAAGTGGTCGAGCCACATATCTATATCATAGGTCGTGGCCTCCGCCACGCCTAATCGTCTGTCGGTGACCCATAGGTTCTCTAGCTAGAGCTTACTTGTGCACGAAAGTCACACTTAACCGAAGTGACAACCAGCCTACTCTCAAGTCTTTTGATTTATAAAACCATTTTAGAAATTGTGTTATGTCCTTAAAAGCTAGGCTCAAAAATTATTTCCAAAGCATTCAACGTCTAGCACGATAAAATCTATTATCATTTGCATAAAATACAAGTTTGTGCATGAATTTCGAAACACAATTCACATGTTGAAAAACATTATAACCATGAATGTACACTGCACAAATATAAGGCGCATTTTTTATATAAACTATCTTGAAAAGCTTGCTTCCCGTTTTAAAACACTTTACGTATGATTATACATATATATATTCGAAACACTTTTGAAATTCGTTGCAATCACAAACTTCTTAAAAATCTACCAATTCATGCTTTTCATAATTTTTCATATAAACTAAATCCTACGTGCAGCTATATATTTATAGGTATAATTACAAAAATTTTAAAATTAACACCTCATACTCACATCAAAATAGCGGGATATTACATTGCTATTTCTACTTGCCGGTTGCTTGTCAATTCCTCCGGCATACCACTATAGTGCACTATTTTCACTTTAGCCCTTCTAAATTGGGCTAAGTAGGCCCAAGTCTCCACCTTTATTTTCTTTTTTGAACTTTTCTTTCCTTGTTGCCATTGGGCCCTTTCCATGGGCTCTTCCCATTTCTTCCTATTGGGCCATGCCCATTTTTTTTCTTTTTTTCTTTCTTGTTTCATTATCTCTCTCTTTTGTTTCACTTTTTCCTTACCATATGGCAATTGCCATGATTCCTCCTCCACTCTCAATGCCGACCACTATTTCCTCCTTTCTCTCTCTCACAGTCGACAGCAAGTTTATACTACTTTTTCCCTAAAAAATCAATAGCCAAACTGGTCTTTTTCAGCTTCAAAACCGACAGCCAAAACCTGAAAAATTAGCAGCCAAAGTTACTCATTCCAGCCTCAAAAATCAACAACCAAACTGCTCCCTTTCAACCACAAAACTGACAGTCAAAACCTCAAAAATCAGTAGCCAAAGCTACTCCTTTTAGCCTCAAAAATCAATAGCCAAATTGCTCCATTTTAGCCTCAAAAATCAACTTTTTCTCTCTCTTAAAATTGCAAAAAAATAACTCTTTTTTGTCCTACACAATCTAGCAACAAATAGCCTAATTTTCTCACCCTCTTGCTACCCTTTTTTCTACTCTCTCACTAACACTCTTTCTCTCTTTTTCCTTACTCCCGGGTGGATGTCTAAAGGCTTCCTTTCTCACTTTTCCCTAGCCTACTTCTTCCTTCTTTATGTCTCTATATGTGCAGCTTATTGCAAGAAGAAGAAGTAAAAAAAATATCATTTGATGCTTGTATATGTAGGGGCCGACTTGACAAGTCTAACACTTGTCAATATCTCTTTTTTTTTCCTTTCCTTTTCATCTCATGGCCGGACCCCCACCTCTAAGACCAACTTTAGAATTTATTTTTTTCTCTTTCTTTATCACACATGGGCAGCTGCCCATGTCATCTTTCCTTTATTATTATTTTTTTCTCTTTTCTTTACTTTCCTTCTTCTTTTGCTCAACTAGCCCCTATACATTTCTTCACATGAGGTGTTAAAGTTTCATTTTGAAAAATTTTGAACTCCTACAATTTTTAAATACATAGACAAAAAAAATAATTATCAAAACATAAATAAAATAACATAAATTCTCATGTAATAAGATGAAGAAAAAACACAAAACTTACACTAAAGATCTTTGATCTTTTGGGTTTAGTTCCCTCTTTAGTTTGCTTTGACAAATTACTCGTTGAGTGAGAAGATGTACTTGGTGCACGAGTGTTGCTTGCTTATTCTTCAAAGAGCTCGTACAACTTTGTCTTCACATTTTCTAACTTTTCATGACAAGTAGAAGCATCAATCTTAGAATAACAAAATCTTAAGAAATCAAGCTTCATCCTTGGGTCAAGAATAGCTCCAAATGCAAGCACTACACAATAATCTTTCCAATACTTATCAAATTTCATTTTCATCCTTTGAGACATATCTTTGATAACCTCATCTTCATTATGCAAATTCTCATTTAAAATCGATTCAATTTTCCAAATTTGCATGAAATACTAGTTGGAAGTTGTATAAGATGAGCCGGATATCAAGTTTGTGGTCTCATAAAAGGGCTCCAAGAATTCACAAATTATCATTGCTCTCCCCCATTCCTCATTAGATGGATTATATTTATAAGTTCTATCAACAAATTAGAGGCTAGCAATAGCTTTTTTATATTTGATTGCACTTTCAAGCATCAAATATGTTGAATTCCATCTAGTTGACACATCTAAACACAACCTAACACTTGCATCAATACCAACATGCTGAACACATTCTTGAAATTTTTTCATCTTCTCATCCAATGCCTTTACATGTTTCACACTCTCCCTAATTTTAAACAATGCTTCATTGACTGCTTTCAAGCCCTCTTGAACAAGAAGATTTAATATATGAGCACAACAATGCACATGAAAAAATTCAACATCACAAATTAAGCTACTTTGCAAATGAAGATAACCTTTCAAGATACCTTGCATGTTATCATTAGCAGAAGCATTATCTAAAGTAAGAAAGAAAACTTTTCTATCTATTCCCCATTCTTGCAAACAATCAAATATAGTAGTAGCTAACTCAACTATAGTATGTGGATGAGGCATATGACAAAAGTTGAGTAACTTGCTATATAACTTCCAAATTTCATTAACAAAGTGAGCAATCAAACAAATATAGCCCTCAAAAGTAGATGCTATCCATACATCAAAAGTTAAACAAATTCTATTAGGTACCTTGGCCATGGCTTATTTAAGCTTATCTTTCTCTTTCAAATAAATTCTCTAGACATCAGATACAGTAGTGTTTCTAGGAGGCATCACCACATCTGGTTTTGCATACTTAGCCCAAGCTCTAATCTTATCTTATTCAACAAAAGCATAAGAAAAGTCATGCTTAATTATGGCTTCAGCAAGCATGTCACATGAAATCCTAGGATTAAACTTTCTAGCCTTTACTTTCCCTTCATAATCTATTAACATTTGATGTCGATTAAAATAGGAAATGAATTTACAAGTGTCAATGTGACGATGCAAATGTGAAATGCCATAATTAGAGCCATCAGGTTTAAGGCGAACCTTATACTTCGTTTTACAATCGTTACAAGTTGCCCTTTCTACTCCATCTTGCTTTTGGCCTATTTAAGTGAAAGAATTCCAAACATTTGAAGTTTCTTTTTTGGCCCTTTTATTCAATTGTTTAGATTCAGATATATGAGATTGAGAGGGAATTTCATCCTCATTCAAAAAGTTCACGTCATCATCCACATTTATACAGTTTTCAACTGATTGATCCATCACTGTTACCTTCAAATAACATAAACAAAAATAAAAAATATTAAAAATTTACATAAACTAATTAATCCAATTCAAAAGTTGGATTGTAGACAAAGGTGAATTCATTTATAAAGGGAAAAAATTATAGAAATTAGAACTGTCATATTCATCTTGCAAATTTAATTTTATCCATTCTCTAGTGTTAATATATTGTTCATCTTAGAATGACCAAAATTTACAATTCATTTAAAGAAAAAAAATATCATCTTTCTTTTACCTTATTCTATCATCTTGTTTAGTAAGAGAATTAAACCATTTATGATAAGGGAAATATATTAAGATTTCAAGACTACTACAACCTACAAGCTACCTTTGCCATCAATCGTGTTAGTGAAACATTAGGCAAAAACATGAACAAAATAAATAACTTGAGTTTTACACTTGAGCATGACTTCACACAGCAACAATAATAAAGCTCAAAACTCTTACACAAAACATCTTAGTTTAGTAAAATAACTGCTACAAATGCCGATGTATTCTTTATCATAAGATGTGGAAATGTCCAACAAGCAGCAACACATCACAATTCACAAAAGTTAAACCACTTCTAACATTTCTAATTTTCTCTACAAAATTACTATTAAAAGTAATCGGAGGTTTACCTGGGCTATTTGCTGGAGGTGGGTCGGGTAGGAGAAAACTCTTTAAACTCAAAGCACTAGGCAGGACCACAAGAATGGTGCGATCTGCGATGGCCAATGGCGATGGGAGTGGAGAGTGTCGGAGACTTGGAGCGGTGACCTGCTGAAGGTGACTGGTGATGGGGTGATGCATCGATGTCGATGGCCTAATGCTGGATGGGGAGTGGGAATTGAGAAATGAAATCAAAAAGGTGACTACGCGAGAAGTCGAGAAGCTGTAGTGCCTAGTGAAAAGTCAAGATTCTCGAGAAGCCAAAATCGAGAAGCTATAGTCTAAAAGGCAAGAAAGAAGGCTAGAAGTAAGTAGAACAGCAAAAGTGGTGCGATCTGCGATGGCCAATGGCAATGGGAGTAAGGAACGCCAGAAACTCGAAGTGGTGACCGACTAAAAGTGACTGGCGATGCGGTGAAAGGTGATGCATTAATGCTGAGGGCTAGATGCCGATGGCCAGATGCTGGATGGGGAGTGAGAAATGAAACCGAGAAGGCAACTAGGTGAGAAGTCGAGAAGCTGCAGTGAGAAGTCGAGAAGGCCAGAACCCAGAAGTCGAGATTATCGAGAAGCCATAATCGAGAAGTTGCAATCAAGAAGGCGAGAAAGAAAGCCAGAACCCAGAACAGGCAACAGCTGAACAATTAAGATGGCTTGGGACGCGAGGAATTTGGGGATTTGGGATTAGCTGGTTAAGGCGATTAGGGACTTAGGGTCTTAGGCTTCTTGGGTCTTACAGATTAGGGACTTGGGGTCTTGGGCTTCTTGGGTCTTACTTGGCTAATGGCACTGCAGCATTTTTTTTGGCCCATCGAGCTAGCCCGCCTCAACCCGGGTCAGCCCCCTAATCAAACAGGTTAACCCATTTATACCCGATTATAATATGGGCCTAAATTTTCTGACCCAACTTATCTTATATTTAATAAAAAATAAGCTGACCCAATGGGCTAGGCCCATATTGACACCTCTAGTTTCAAGTAATTTATACAAATTAAAATATAGTTTGAGTTAAATCTAAAAATTCAAATTAATTTTAACTTAATTATCAAATATTTATTTTTAATATGAGTTCTTAAACTGTAAAAGTTTTAATTCGTTGCAAAAAGAAAAAAGGTAGTCAATTGGAATATTTCTTGCTTTTTTTCCCCTTTTTCACCATCAATTTGATGAAATATGGGTAGAAGGGGCCTTCGAAAGGTTACTTTCAAGATCTATATATTAATATAGAATTTAACATAAGAAAAAATATTGATATAGAAATAAAAAAGTCAAAAGGATGCAATAAGTATAAAACTTGATAAAAAATGGAACACTCATAATTTTGTTCAATATGTTGACACAAAAGCTTAAATTCTTGCCTAAAAAGCTCACTTGCACTGATTATATTTACAGGTGCTAGAATTAGTCTAAAAGCCGTTTTGCTAGTCCATTATAGATATTAAATTAATCTTTCCTAATATAAAAATGAGAATCAATTCATGTTTTAAAGGTTTTGTTTGGTTTGATGTTTTTATTATTTGTCTTAATTTATTTATTTTACTAATTTTTATAAAAATTAAAATAAAACCAAAAAGCAAAAAATATTAACCAAAGAGCTTAATTAAGCTCCCAAATATGAACTAAAGGG
Organism: Theobroma grandiflorum; assembly: GCA_036013995.1. Classification (NCBI taxonomy): domain Eukaryota; kingdom Viridiplantae; phylum Streptophyta; class Magnoliopsida; order Malvales; family Malvaceae; genus Theobroma; species Theobroma grandiflorum. The sequence continues at coordinate 24,539,799 of CP142133.1, read as the reverse complement.
CATGTTTCACGCTTTTCCTCTTGGATACAGCTATATGTCCATTTTGCTTTTTGCTTTTCTTGATTAGTAGGAACTTTTTACAATCCAAAATCTATAAAAATATATTTCATTAGGTGTAATTTTCAACGAGATTATGATAAATTAATGTTTAGATTTTCTGTAATTACTTGATTTGAGGCGAAGTTTATTGAAAGATTGATTGTTAGATTGAAATTAAGTAGTTGATACTGAACTAGGAGGAACATAGTCACATAGAATTTAAGTTTCATTTTTGGACAATATAGGAATTTGAGTCTGAATTATTTGAATAGGAAATGTACACTTTCTATTGAATCAAATGCTTAAACACTAATACAGAATTTAACTTCTAATCGCCTCATGTTACATAAAAAATTTTATAAGAAAAAAGCAAAAAAAAAACAAACAATGATAAGTGTATTGCTTTCAATTATAAAATTGTAGATGCATGTCTTTTTTTTTTTTGGAATGAAATATGATTTCATTATCACATTAAAATGTAATACATTAGATAAATATCAAAGTACAATTCCCTTAACATTCTTTTTCTCGCAATTAAGCTCCTTTAACGAAAAATTCAGCCTCTTTAATGACAGCACGTTGTATATCATCCGGCATTTGAGAGAGGTCAAACTAGGCAATCGCTTCCTCACTCATTTCTTTTGCCTTTTTAGCCAACATGTGTGCCACTTCATTGCCTTCTCTTGGGCAATAGAGGATAGCTTCGCATTTAATGCTCACCATCAAATTGAGACTGTCTTCAACATTATGGCCCAATATACCAATCAGTTGTCTTCCTTTAATCCAGTTAACAACCACCTTACAAACCATTTCGATCTCCTTGACCATGATGTTCTCCCTTTGGTAGCAACGGAGAGACCAAGCTAAAGTAGTTAATTCAGCTTCCTCTATCGTTTAACCCATAACCATTCTTCTTGTGCCAGCTAGTTCAACCTTTCCTGTAGCGTTCCAAACAATAAATCTAGCTCTTATCCTCCTTTCACCTGTTATCTCAAAAATATATGCATCCACATTTAGTTTTTTGTTTTCCGACACTCCCCATGTACATGTTCTATTTAGTTGGAAGTTCTTCCTCTTTGGCCTTCCCTCATTAATTGATTTGTATTGTTCTAACATATTGCTAGCTAACTATATAACTTGCAACAGTACAAAGCTCTTGCTTTGTAAAATCTTCATGTTTTGAGTTTTCCATAAAGCCCATAAGATGCAAACAATTTCTTCTATCTCCGTTTTCTCCATCAGTTGGAATAAGTGGAATATCCAATCTTCCACGAAAGAAAACAACTCCTCTATATTCTTAAAGCTCCATTTCAAGGCAAGCCACATTGCCCTTACTAATGGACAACAGCAAAGACAATGGAAATCAGTTTCCATGTCATTGTCACAGGATGGGCATTTACTTTCAAAGATAACACGCCTATAAATTAAAGCTTGGCTGGTTGGGAGGATACTGTTTATTGTCTTCCACAAGAAGAAAATGACTTTCCTGGGTAAATCAAGATGCCATATTCTTTTTCAGAATCCCAACATATTTTTGTTTGAACTGCCCGCTCCCTGCAAAAATAGTGAAAAGTGAGACATTCTATACCTCAATTTCACTAAGTAGTGTCCATGCCCATGTTGGTCCCAAAGTGAGTGCTAGAGAAAGGGTGAATAGCACTCTCTTGGCTCTTTTGTAAGATTGAGACTTGATCTCAAAACAAAGAAAGTAAAACAATGAGGACAATAGACAAAGAATTTATAGTGGTTCGGTCTAAGACCTACATCCACTACCTTGATTAGCCAACCAAGGATTTTCAAACCAATCACTAAAACTAGTGGAATTCACAAGCTTCCACCAAGCTTTTACAATGGCTTTTACAAGGCTTAGCCACAACCTTCTCACTAGTTTTTTTTCAAGCTCAACTAAAACCCTAAGGTGGTTTTCTAAAGGCTCAACCACAACCTTACACTAGTTTTTCTCGGGCTAAATTAAGACTCCAAGGTGGTTTTTCAATGGCTCAACCACAACCTTTACAATGGCTTTTAAAAGGCTCAACCAAAACCCAACACCCAACTTTCCAAGGCTAAGTTGGAACCTTTACACTTTCAAGCAACCTAGCTTGAAACTACTACTTAGAGTGAATCCCTCACTCTAAGAACACAAAGATGAGTAGAGAAAGTACCTATTGATCACATAGTTGATCTAAGGGGTGTAAGTTTAAGTGTTAAACACAAATACAAAAGATAGACATTTGAGTGCAGTGAAGAGTACAAAGGATTTTCAAGTTTTCTGCTATTTCTTGGCTTGAGTATGATGAAATCTCTCTCAAGGCTTTCAAAAGTTAGTTCTTTGCCATTTGAAGATCCTTTTATAATTGAAGAAGCATGTCTAATAGCTGTTGGGACGTTTTTGACCATTAGAAATAGTTTGGGGAAGGTTCTAGCCATTAATCTGTTTTGCAGTGGCCTGGTGTATGTTGCAGACAGAGAGCACTTAGTCAACTAAAATTTTTCTCTTGGTTGACTAAGTTGGTTCTGTCCTAAATGCAGATTTGGCAAAGAACACTTAGTCGACTAACCTATTTTCTTGGTCGACTAAGTCGATTCTGTTTCTCACTAACCTTTAGCCTTCCATTTCTCCATTTTGACTTTTGTCCAACCAATGATCTTCCTTGTTCAACTAGGGGACTTCCTTTATATTAATCATCCTTGTTCCTTATTCAAATCACATCTTTAAGTGCTCATTAGGAAGATTGAAATACTGTTTCTTTGTAGACATTTCCCCTGTACATTTAGGTAGAAATGTTAGACACAAATGACATGGAAATGTTTTATTATCATCAAAAACTAATAGAGCCAACAACCCATTATAGAACCACGCTTGTTTATCACTAGGTCATCTATAGATCAAAGGAATTGACAAAATCAACCCACGTTCGTAAGTGGAAATAACGTGGTTATTTTCATTTCATCCCATGTCATAGTCTTGTGATCTATCAGTTCTGACACCTTCATCTCAACATCAATTGAATGGTTAGGAAAAGATAGCAGCCTTGGTGATTCATATGGAATCCAATAATCTTTTAGGACACTTATACTCTGACCATCACCTACTCTCCAAATTAAACCCCTTTTAATCATTTGTTGGCTATCCCGAATACTCCTCCATAAATAGCTTAGGTTAGCACCAATTGAAGCATTTAAAAATTCTATGGTGGGGAAGTATGTTTCTTTAAGAACTTTGTAAGCAAGCATGGGAACTTTCATCTGAAGTCTCCAACCTTGTTTCGCAAGCATGGCTAGGTTGAAACTTTTAATATCATGAAAGCCCATTCCTCAAAAAAATTTTGATTCACACATCGATTTCTAGTTCTTCCAATGGATTTTTTTATTTGAGCTATTTCCACTCCGCCAAAATTGTGCAATCACTAAATTAATTTCATGACACATGGAATCCGAAACTTTGAAACAGCTCATAAAGTAAGCTAGAATAGCTTGCGCTACAGATTTAATAAGAATTTCTCTCCCCGTTGTTGATAACATTTTATTTTTCCAATTAGAGGTGTGTTTAACAACCTTTTCTTTGAGATACCTGAACATCTTTTTTTTTTGGACCCTCCTGCAACTAAAGGCATTCCCAAGTACATACCACCCCATTGAGCTTCATTAATACCAAGTATTTGACTTGCCATTACTCTATCCTCTGCTGGCGTGTTTTTGCTAAATAATAAGCTAGATTTATCCTTGTTAAATTTTTGTCCTGAAGCAACTTCGTATTTTTCAAAAATTTCTTTCAATACTTGTACTTCCTGCTTTTTGACCTTTCCAAAAATCATACTGTCGTCAGCAAACAAAAGATAAGTAATATTTGTCCCACTACGACATATCTTCATTCTAGAAATACTCTTTGTCACTTGGGTCCAATTTATTAAGCTATAAAGGGCTTCTGACATAATTACAAAAAAAAAAAGGAGAAAGTGGATCCCCTTGGCGCAAACCTCTCAAGGGAACAAATCTCTATCCTGGTGCCTCATTGATTAACACCGAGCAAGACACCATTGTAATGCATATCCACATCATATCAATAAATTTTCCTTCAAAGCCCATCTTTCGCATGATTTCTTTTATGCAAATCCACTCCACCCTATCATAAGCTTTGCTTATATCAAGTTTAAGAGCAAAATTACCTACCTTCCCCAATCTTTTGTTATGTAAGGCATGAATTATTTCTTGAGCCACAATGACATTATCTGATATTTGCTTGCCTTGAATAAAAGCACTCTGATTTTCTGAAATGATGGAAGGCAAGATAGGTTTTAATCCGTTGGTGAGGACTTTGGAGGTAATTTTGTAAAGGGTATTGCATAGTCTAATTGGTCGACATTGGGTCACTTTCTCCAGTTGTTTGACTTTTGGAATCAAGACAAGATGTGTATGATTAAAATCCGAGTCCTGTGTCCTTCCTTCCAAAAACTCAACAACATATTTATGCACATCATTGCTAAAGTTTTTCTAAAATTTTTGAAAGAATATTGCAGGGAAGCCGTCAGGTCCTAGTGCTTTCTGTGGGGTGCATTAGAAACAAAGCTATTCTTACTTTTTCTTTCGATATCTCTCCATTCAACTGCTCATTCATCTCAATCGTAACCTTAGCTTGAATTCTTCACAAAATTTCATCAATTGCTGTTGTTGGATTTGAACTGGTGAATAGTTGAGAGAAAAAACTACTAGCCTCTTAGAGAAGTTCTTCTTGTGACTCCGTCCATGCATCATCTTTTTTCTTTATAGCCCATATTGTGTTTTTCCTTCTTCTTTCTTTTGCTCTTTGATGAAAGAATTTGGTGTTCTTGTCACCATCTTGTAACCATTCAGTCCTGGACCGTTGTCTCTACATTACTTCTTCATCCCGATTCAAGCAACTTAGCTATGCTTGAGACAGTTTTAACTTTTGCAAATTAACTCCTGCCAATAGCATATCCTGTATTTCTTCTTTTTTCTTCCTAATCTTCACCTGCAACTGAGTCAATGGGTTTGATTTGTGAACTTGTAAACTGCTTTTGATTCTCTCCATTTTACCCATCAGCCCATCAGAATCATCTACTCGAGAGGATAAAACATCCATGATAGCTTTGTTACATGCTTCATCCAATAGCCATGCTTCCTCATAATGGAATCGTCTTTGCCAATGTACCTTTCGAAGATGGAATAAATCCAGTCTTTATGCCAGGTGGTCTAAATTTCCCAAATATTCATTGAACACTAAGGCTCGTAGAAAAGCCTCTCTCCACTTTTTCGTACATAGTGCCCTGTCTAGACAACAACAAATGAAGACGTCAACTTCTCTATTATTCCACCAAGTATGCTTTGGCCCTATGTAACCCATATTGCGCAATGCACAATCGGAGCATGTCTCACGGAATTCCTGCATTTGTACCTCCCTCCTTTTTAGTCCACCTTCCGTTTCCCTAGCAAAGAATATTTCATTGAAGTCCCCCATGCATAGCCACGATAACTACGATCTTAACCCTAGCTGTCAAAGTAAACTCCAACTATGATGTCTTTCATTTGTTTTAAGATGGCCATAAAATCCAATAAATCTCCATTTAGATCCTCTCAACATGATTTCCATGTCTATATGGTTTCTAGAGTAAGAAGTCACCGTAACATCAACCTCTTTCCTCCAAACAATTGCCAGACCTCCAACTCTACTAATAGCATCTACTGCCAGACATCCATCCATACCAAGCCTAATTCTTAATTTCTCCATCTTCGAACTACACTTTTTTGTCTCCATAAAAAAGGATTACATCGGGAATTTTGCTCCAATTATAGTCTAGGAGCGTTTGAATTGTACAAGGATTCCCGAGCCTTGACAATTCCAACAAATTATCATTATTTATCCAAGTGGTGCTAGTCATTTTGACCATTCTGCACCGCTGGTTCAATAGAAGCTATGTCAGCCACTTTCAATTTCTTACCACGTTCCACTGCTCTCTTCTTAGTCGAGTCAGCCTTCCTTTTCAACTTTGTTGGCATTCTTGCCAAATTTTTCTACCTATATTCCTGACCTCTTTTTCCAGGTGAAGCACTATTCTCAATAATGTGCTTGCAGCTATTTTGTAAATCACCCATAGAGGCAGATGTCATGCTTTTACCTTCTGCATTAGTCTCACTATCTTCACCTTTATTTATCATATCATCCTTATGAGAGCTCCTAGTTGTTTCCTTATCACGTGACAATTTAGATTGGTCCCCATTTTCATCCAAAATTGTGTTGTTTGCAGTTTTGTTTCTTGATCTCTGCTCATCATCTTCAGCACCTGCATGACTCTCATTGTTCTTTAATTATAAAATCTTAATAATAAATTTTCTTGCCCTTCCAACCCCAACCATTTTTCTTGATGTTTATTGGCATTTACATTAGGCTTGTGGGTCCCTATTTTATTATCAGTAATTATGAGAGCAATAAATTATTAAGTTTCCATGACTTAATTCAAGCAAGCTGAAGACTATTGTTCTTTGCCCATGTAATACGAAAAAGCTTTCTAAATAATAGAGGAATTTTCAAAAGCTTGCCTGCCAGCCTTTGCAAAATTCCTAAGCCTAGACATGATATTTGTTTGCATTATGCATTATAATTATGCAATTAAATGAAAATCTTATTAATGATAGAATTTCAAGAAAATTGTAAACAATAATTTTAAAAACAAATTAAGGGAGGTGATATTTTTAAAACTCCACAAATGTGTTGAGCGAACTTAAAAAAATTCAGTATAAAAATTTTTATTTGCTATTAAATAAATTGACAAGTGTTCAACAAAAGAAATAAAAAGATAACAAAAAGGGAATAAAATAAAACACGTATAATAAAGCTTGGATAAAATTTAAAATTATTAAATAAAATCTTAAAAAGGAGAAAAATATAAAAAAATATGAAGATGATACATTTACATTATGCTTAATTAAAATTATTACATTCTACGTGGTGATGATGATTCACTATATTATGTTTAACGTTATATTTTATAATTCATTAATACATAAAAATTGACCACAACTCGAAATGATGCCCAAAGATTTAAAATCCACAAAAACATTTGATAAAGAAAGTCTTGAAAGGAATATAAGCATTTTAGATTTAGTAGGCTTTCAATCGTGTGGAATACTTTTGACTATGAAGGAAAAAAATGTAATTTTCATACCTTTATATACATGGTAAGTAACTTCCATAAAGAGGTTCAAATACCAGAAAGATTTAAAATCCACATAAATATCTGATAAAGAAAGTCTAGAAAGGAATATAAGCGTTACAGACTTGGTAGGTCTCCAATTATGTGCAATACTTTGGACTATGAGGGATAAATGTAATTTTCATGCCTTTATATATACAGTAAGTAGCTTCCATAAAAGGGGCTCAAATACAAATAAGACTTAAAATCCACATCAATATTTAATAAAGAAAGTAAAAGGAATATAAACGTTATAGACTTAGTGGGTCTCCAATCGTGTGCAATAATTTTGACTGTCAGGGATTAATGTAATTTTCGTACCTTTATGTACACTGTAAGCAACTTTTATAAAGGGGTTCAAATACTAGTAAGATTTAAAATCCATATAAATATATGATAAAGAAAGTCTTTGAAGTAATATAAGCATTATACACTTAGTAGGTCTCCAACCATGTGCAATACTTTAGACTATGAGGGACAAATGTAATTTTTGTACATTTATATACACGGTAAATAACTTCCATAAAGGGGTCTCAAATACTAGTAAGACATAAAATCTACATAAATATATGATAAAGAAAGTCTTGAAGGAATATAAGCATTATAGACTTTGTAGGTCTCCAATCAAGTACAATACTTTTGACTATAAGGGACAAATGTAATTTTCATATCTTTATATACAATGTAAGTAATTTTCATAAAAGGGGCTCAAATGCTAGTAAGACTTAAGATCCACATAAATATTTGATAAAGAAAGTCTTGAGAGGAGTATAAGCGTTATAGACTTAGTAGGTCTCTAACCATGTGCAATACTTTAGACTATGAGGACAAAATGTAATTTTCGTACCTTTATATACATGATAAGTAACTTCCATAAAAGGGACTCAAATACTAGTAGAACTTAAAATCCACATAAATATCTAATAAAGAAAGTCTTGAAAGGAATATAGGCGTTATAGACTTAATCGGTCTCCAGTCGTGTGCAACAATTTTGACTATGAGGGACAAATGTAATTTTCACACCTTTATATACAATGCAAGTAATTTTCATAAAATGGGCTCAAATACTAGTAAGACCTAAGATCCACATAAATATTTGATTAAGAAAGTCTTGAAAGGAGTATAAACATTATAGACTTAGTAGGTCTTCAACCGTATGTAGTACTTTGGACTATGAGGAAAAAATGTAATTTTCGTACCTTTATATACATGGCAAGTAACTTCTATAAAGGGGGCTCAAATAGTAGTAAGACTTAAAGTCCACATAAATATCTGATAAAAAAAAGTCTTCAAATGAATATAAGCATTATAAACTTAGTGGATCTCCAATCATGTTCAATAATTTTGACTATGAGGGATAAATGTAATTTTCGTACCTTTACATGCAATGTAAGTCATTTTCATAAAAAGGGTTCAAAAACTAGTAAGACTTAAGAACCACATAAATATTTGATAAAGAAAGTCTTGAAATGAGTATAAGCGTTATATGCTTAGGTCTCCAGCCATGTGCAATACTTTGGACTATGAGGTAAAAATGTAATTTTCGTACCTTTATATACACGGTAAGTAACTTCCATAAAAGGGGCTCAAATACTAGTAAGACTTAAAATTCACATAAATACCTGATAAAAAAAGTCTTCAAAGGAATATAAGCGATATAGAGTTAGTGGGTCTCCAATCGTGTGCAATAATTTTGACTATGAGGGACAAATGTAATTTTCGTATCTTTATATACGATGTAAGTAATTTTCATAAAGAGGGCTCAAATACTAGTAGGACTTAAAATACACATAAATATATAATAAAGAAAGTCTTGAAAGAAATACTTTGGACTATGAAGGACAAATGTAATTTTTGTACATTTGTATATATGATAAATAACTTCCATAAAGGAGGAGCAAATACTAATAAGACTTAAAATTTACATAAATATCTGATAAAGAAAGTCTTTAAAGGAATATAAGTGTTATAGATTTAGTAAGTCTCTAATCGTGTGTAATACTTTTGACCATGAAAGACAAATGTAATATTCATATCTTTATTTCTTTAACTTTCTATCACTTCATTAATTGCCCACTACATTGGTTTGATAGCAGGTTGCTAAATGAATTCCGATTTCTTACACGGTAAGTCTTTCATGCCTTAGCATTTGAAAAAAGATGACTTCCACTAAATTAGACTTTGTTAGACTTAGACAGCTTAGGGCTTGTTTTTCTTGGCGAGATAAACAAGAGTAAACACCGGAACAAAGGAAGCATTCATGATACGTCGGTCTTCGGTCTTTGTCAACGTTGGAAATTGGCAACGAAGAGGAGAAAACTGTGAGATTCTAGAATTTTTAAGTATTAATTCTTTAATTCTACAATCCAAAATCCATAAAAATATTGTCTTCATGGATTCAACCTATTCATAGTCATACCTTTTGTCTCATTGGATTACTCTTTTAATTACCAATTTAGACACATGCATGTACTAGTATTAGAGGAACGAGCATCAATCAACACAGCGATGCAACAAATTAACTGAGTTGTTTCTTTCATAATTTGCTTCAACCACAAATATAACCTTATGGGAGACATCAACTTCCTCCTCTCTATTATGGTTGTGGTGCCATTGAGTAACACTGTGGCTACTTTGTCTATGGAGTCACTCAACATCGTCCGTGACCAACTGGCTCTTCTTGCGCCAAAAGCCCATGTCACTCATGACCCTTAAAATCTATTAGCAACAAACTGGTCTACTGCTGCTTCAGTTTGCAATTGGATTGGCGTCACTTGCGGATCCAACTCCAGTCATCAAAGAGTCATCGGTATTAATCTTTCGAACATGGGTCAGAATAACTCACACTTCTTGAAATTAAAATTCAAGGATCCGGAAGAACTTCTGCAGGCTGAGAAGGTGCTTGAAAAGTGCTTAGCAAGAACACATACAAAAACATTGAGTCAGCACCCCAAATCACCCCAATAAATCAATATGACAATCCAAAATAGGAATTCATTTTCCGTTTAAATTAAAGATCCGACAAAAAAACAAGTAGGGTAAAAAGCTCCCAACCATGTAAAACCGTGTTTACTAATTGTTGAATAACAGAAATGACTGACTGATGATAATTTCTTTCTTAATTTCCAAGTGGACTTGTAAAATATTAAGACTAATTCACAGTGACAAATTTACTAGCAGCATTAGTGGACAACAACAGAGGAGAGGATTGATGGGAAAGAAGTTGTTGCCAAGCTGAAGAAATTCCAAATTAAATTCTTAAACGATGTTGAGCCGGTTTAATTGATAAATAGACCACCATTTTTCTTGATGTTTACTACCTTTTACATTAGACTTGTGGGTCCTAACTTTATTATCAGTATTTAAGAGACCAATAAATTAGGGTCCCATGACTTAAGGTGCATTTAAGTATCACCATTGAAAATAAATAATTACAATCAAGTTTTTAATCAAAATATTTATTTTGAAAATAAATCATAAATATTTATTTTTATGAAAATAAATTAATTACAATCGAGTTTTTACTCAAAAGTCAAGTCGTCGACCGAATTGAAAGTTCATAGGAGCCTATTCAACCAAGCTAAAGACCTTTTGGTCTCTGCCCATTTCATATGTAAAAGCCTTTAAAATAATGGAAGAATTTTTCAAAAGCTTAATTGCCAACCAGCCTTTGCAAAATTCCCGAGTTCACAACCACCCATCAACTTAAGCAAGTAGTCTTTATTAGTAGCGCAAAGATTTAAAATCCACAAAAATATCTGATAAAGAAAGTCTTGAAACGAATATAAGCAACTTCCATAAAGGGGCTGCCATTTTTCTTCCATTGACACTTTGTTTCTTCACACTCTGTCACTTCATTCATTGCCCCTCTCCACGGACTTGATAAACGATTGCTAAATGAATTACAATTTGTTAGCTCCGACCCCTCTTACTGTCTCTGCCTTGACCTGAGAGCTTGACAAAAGTATAAACGAGGATCATGGTCATGCACTTAACCTCTCAAAAAGGATAAATTCCACTAACTGGACCTCTCAAATTAGACTTTGTTAGACTTGGACAGCTCAGAGCTTGTTTTTCTTGGCAAGATACACAAGCATAAACATTGGAACAAAGGAAGCATCCATGACAAGTTTATTAGACTTTTGTTTTTTGGCTAAGAGAGAAGTGTGAACACTGGATCGATTTTTGAAATTACAGGAACATTGTACAGATTTTCCTGTGCAATAATGTCAAGTAGATTCTCGTTGTGAAATAGACATGTCGATCACACATGGCAGAAATTAAAAATGGATTCAAGTGATCCAATGAACGCTCCATGCAATTTCATTGAATTTTGTCGCTATATTGATTTTTGGACCAAAGGTGATAATATTTACAAAAACTTGCAACTTGCATTGATAAAATATTTTGTGAAATATATTCTATTTATATTTTTTTCTCCAAAAATCAAAAGTGTAATGATCAAAATATTTATATTTTTCTTTTCTTAATTTGCAGGGCCTTTCTAAAGTGTAAAAATCTATAAAAATATTGTCTTACATGGACTCATCCGCGTAGCTGCGTAAAGAATGCTTCAGCCAATTTCGAAACATGCATGTACTAGTATTTTAAGACTACTATTTTAAGAGCATCAACCAACACAATGATGCAACAAACTCAGTTGTTTCTTTCTTAAAGTGCCTCAACCAAAAATATAACCTTATGGGAAACACTAGCTTCCTTCTCCCTCTTATGGTATTTGTGGCGGTGTTGTGCAAATTTGTGGTTGCTTTGTCAGCAGAATCACCCAACATCTCCACTGACCAATTGGCTCTTCTTGCACTAAAAGCCCATGTCACTCATGACCCTCAAAACATATTGGCAACCAACTGGTCTACTACTACCTCCGTTTGCAATTGGATTGGTGTCACTTGCAGATTCGATCATCAAAGAATCATCGCTCTTGATCTTTCTAACATGAGTCTTATGGGCACCATCCCACCTCACTTGGGAAATCTCTCTTTTCTTGCTCAGCTTAACATCCGAAGCAACAATTTTCAAGGCTCATTACCCATGGAGTTGGCTAATTTGTCTTCCTTGCAATATATAGACTTTGGTAACAACAATTTCAGTGGAGAAATCCCATCATGGTTTGATTCCTTCACTCAACTTCAGAGTTTGTCTCTATCCAATAACCACTTCTTTGGTGTTATCCCATCTTCTTTGGGTTCTTTGTCAAACCTTAAGGAGCTATTCCTAGATGACAACGATCTGAAAGGGCATATTCCTGTAGCAATCGGAAATCTTTCTAACTTGAAATATTTGTTTTTGGGACAAAATCAACTTTCAGGTCACATATCTTTCTCAACCTTCAATATATCTTTATTGTGAATATTGATTTCAACACTAATAATCTCATTGTAGGGTAACTTGCATAGGCTATATTTGATGAACTTCCTCAATTACAATCTCTAATTTTGAGATTAAACAACCTTTCAGGTGGAATTCCAATCAGTTTGTTCAAGTGCAAAGAGTTAGAATTTTTAATATTATCTGGTAATGCCTTGGAGGGAAGTGTGCCTAAAGAAATCGGGAATTTGACTAGATTAAGCTTCTTGTTTCTCAATGGGAATGACCTAACAGGTATGCTTTCTATTGGCTTTTCTTTAGACAAATTAAAATGATTAGTTAGTAAATTATTTTTATTCGTGAGTTTAAATTTTTTATTTTAGTTTTAATTATACAAGTAAATGAAAATATTATGAATGATGTACAAAAACCGACTACATTACAAAACAGGATCCAAACACTAGTAAGATTTAAAATTTACAAAAATATCTGATAAAGAAAGTCTTGAAACGAAGTTTTAGAGGTAGTAGGTTTTCAAGCGTCTGGGATACTTTTGAATATGAGAAGAAAATGTAATTTTTATACTTTTATAAACACGATATGTAACTTCCATAAAGGGGCTCCCATTTTTCTTCCTTTGACACACTTTATGGCTTAAGTTTCTATCACTTTATCCATTGCCCCTCTACATTGATTTGATAGCCGGTTGCTATATGAATTCCAATTTGTTAGCTCCGGCCTTTCTTACTGTCTCTGTCATGCCTTAACATAACATTTGGAAAAAGATGACTTCCACTAACTGGGTCCTCTTAGACGTTAACAGACTTGGACAACTTAGAGCATTTCTTTTTCTCTTTTTTTTTTTTTTTTTTTGCAAGATACAGAAGTGTAAGCATTGGAACATGAAAAGTTTATTACACTTTGTTTTTGGCTAAGAGAAAAGTGAACAATGGACTAATTTTTGAGATTGGAGGAACATTGCACAGATTTTCCTCTGCAATAATGTCAAGTAGACATGTCAATCACACATGGTAGAAAGAAACTAAATATCGATTTAAGTTATTTAACGAATGCTTCATGCAATTTCGTTGAATCTTCTCACTGTAATTTTTAATTTTGTTGATTTTTGGACAATAAGTAATGGAATTTACTAAAATTTGTCACTTACATTGTCATAACATATAAGTCCAATCGCTCAACCATTCAACGTAAAAAAGAATCACTATCAATTTTTATTTTTGTTTAGGTGCGATTGACTACCTAGATGAATCTATCTTTCTTAATGATATCCTAGACTTGATTTAGGTTCATTAAAAAGATAGGTTATAATCTACAACACAGATTGAGTTCAAGAGTACAAGTACATGTGAGGAAGGTGTTAGCACTTTCACAACTGGTACATGAGAGTATGGGCACATGTGAGGAAGCTTTAGAGCATGAGTTGAATGGTTCGTGTTTTGTGAAGTTTTAGCATAGCCTTGACACTTACCAAGTTATCAATTTTAGAATATTTTATGGGAGTGCCTTATTAATTGGTTTTTTTGAAAAGAATCTAGCAAATTAACATTTTATTTCATTGGTCATTACCTAGACAAAAATTATCAACTTTTGGTATCACATGATAAAGTTGATGAAATTTCAGAACTTTTGCTTTCTTTTGGATTTAGGTGCTTGAGTGGCCTAGGGTGGGAGAGTGTTTAGAGAGTTGGTTTGGGGTATTTATTAGAATATGTTCATTCCAAATGATAACCATCAATTCTTTTGAAATCATTTTCATCAATTTTTTTAAGAAAAAACATCTTTTTTGTCACTTGATTTCTTATTCCAAAAATCTAAAATTTAAATTTTCAAAGAAAATCTTACACATGCATATGTAAAAAATGTAAACTTAAAAGAGTTTAAAAATTCTCCCAAATTCTTTCAAACAAATTATTCGAGATTGGAGGCTTTCATTGCGATTTCACATTTTCAACGAAAGGTTCAATCTATGATAAAGTAGATTTCTTTCACATGCTTTTACCCTCGCGTTATGTCGGGGAGATATTGTTGTACTGTAAGTTTTAATGAAAGCAATACGAAAAAAATTTTACATATAATAATAATAGTATGAAAATATTTTTAACATTAAAATCTTTAATAAATATATTTACAAAAAAAAAAAAAACATCTGGTGCATTCACAAATGCAACCTACAAATGTAATGGTTAACATATATTCTCAAAGGAGTATTCTTTACAAAAAAATTTCAAAGTGTTTTTGAGCGGTGCAGATAAATTTTGAACTCCAATATATTATAAAAAAAATAATATTATAAGAAAATATTATAGGAGCTATGAGTGTGTTTAGGAGTGCTAATTTATCCAAAAAAAAATATAAACAATCTTAATGGGTAGTTGACAATAAGTAATGTTTCTTGTCAACAACCCATAAGAGAAGAAAAGTAAAAGAAAACCAATAAAGCAAGAAAAAGGAGCTGCGAAAGAGAGAAGAAAGACACGAAAGTGAAAAAGAGAGAAGAGATCTTTAGAACTCTACGACGATGGAAAGGAAAAAAAGAGCATGGACATATATTACAAATCCGAAAATGCCCTTAAGAGGAAAAGAAAACTTATCATGAAGAGGCAAAATGGCCCCAAATATTTGACAATCACCCAAAATCCATTAAAAAAATCTATTGTACACAAACCCCTCTAAACCTTACAAATACCTAACATTAAATCAATTTTTTTCTCAGGAATGTTTTTTCTATCCTTTTTGTCTCCCTACGTGGAATCAATCCGAAAAAGGATACCAAACAATTATCCTCAATAAAAAAAATACCATATATGTCCCAACCAAATTAAGCCACGATGTGTTAACCAATTGAGCATTCCGATACAACTCCTCCTAAGCCGCTTCCTCCCAGCCCAGTTATCACCACGTGTCACTCAATTACACTCACCGCATGGGTCTCAAGTGAACTCCTTCGGGGATAATTTTAATATATAGGTATAGATGGTTGAGGTATCGGCTTTTGATTAGTAGAGTCAAAAGATTAGGAATTGGTGTTGACAATGGACGAGTCTTGGGATTTGGAAATGGTTGAGACATACATGAAGATTGGTTGTGAAACCAACTGAAAGTTATATAGCGACATAAAAAGAATGTAACATAACCATAAATGATCAACATAACCAGAATGTAACACATTACATAAAATGATCAACATATCAAATCATAGGGACATAAAGCGAAACATTACACATAAAGTGACAACCCAAGATTGAAGAGAAATGAAGCCTGATGCAGGGCAAATTATAACATGCATTCAGTGTTACCACAAAGCAGAGAAAAAGAATGATTTGTAACTTGAAATGGTTGTATTCGGAAAATAATCGGATTTCAGGTTGCATAATTTTCCCAAGCATCAACCTTATCTTATTGCAAATACTCATTTCAATATTAATAATTTCATTGTAGATCAACTTACATCGACTATGTTAAGTACTGTCTAATTAGGTTTTGTTTGAGCTGTAAATTTGAGATTCATCCTCGTAATAACCATTTTGAGCTATTTAACAAGGATCTTGGGAAAATACCATGCAAAAGTACTATTTAAAGAAGATGAAAACAGGAAAATGAGAGCACCCTGTTTTGTTGAAAAATAAAGATAAATAAAATTGATGCCTAGTTCTCAACAAAGAAAGGAACTTAGTTTGAGGGATTAAATTTTATGTTTCTGGTGAAATTCCATGAGTTGTTAGAAGCCTGACTTCTATTATGCACCTTGATCTTTCGGATAACAACTTGATAGGTATAGTATCATCTTTCTTCTCCTTTTTTATTTCAAATACTTAAAAAGGATAGCAGATTAATATGCATAGGATCTTCTAAAATTCCATGTAAGAGTACTATTTAAAGAAGACAAAAAGGGAAATAAGAGCACCTGTTTTGTTGAATAACAAAGATAAATAAATATATGCCTAGAGCTCAACAAAGAAAGGGTTAGGTAAAATTTTCACTTAATTTGAGGGCTTGAATTTTATGTTTCAGGTGAAATTCCATCAGCTGTTGGCGGCCTGACTTCTATTATGTACCTTGATCTTTCGGATAACAACTTGACAGGTATACTATCATCTTTTTTCTCCTTTTTCATATGATATGTGCTTATTAATCTGCTATCCTCTTAAGTATTTGAAATGAAAATTAAAAACACACATACGCATAATGTATATTAAGGATCTTCGTAAAATTCCATACAAAAGTATGATTTAGAGAAGACAAAAACAAGAATATGATGGCACCTGTTTTGTTGAAAAATAAAGATAAATAAAATATTTGCCTAGTGCTCAACAAAGAAAGGGCTAGGTAAAATTTTAACTTATATTGAGGGCCTGAATTTTATGTTTCAGGTGAAATTCCATCAGCTGTTGGAAACCTGACTTCTATTTGGTATATTAATTTTCGGAATAACAACTTGACAGGTATAATATCATCTTTCTTCTCCATTTCATCTAGTACATGCATATCAATCTGCAATCCTCTTAAGGTATTTGAAATGAAAATTAAATACATAAATAATATATATATATATATGTATATAAAGGATAAGATCTAGGAATTTTTTTGAGTGGTGTCATAATTGCTTTTAAGAAGAAGGTCAATACGGATCTAAAGAGTAGGACTTGAATTTTTTAAGAGTGAGAATAGTTTAGGTTTTGGCTTTTTTAATAAAATCTGAAATTATAGAAGAAAAATTTATTGTCTTTTCATGTAGTATTTAAATATTAGTATATAAATTAGTTTTTGAAAAATTTAGTTTGACTTGAGGTCTTTAACCCTACTCTTTACAAAATTGTAAGAAAAATTGAGGGTTCATTAGTATCATTGATTATATAAAATTCTCACATATGTAATATAACAAGTACAAATTTTTACACTTCAATGAATGAGTGGTGTCATGTGACACCACTTGTCTTAATGTAGGTCCCATGTATATGTATGTATGTATGCATATATGTATTTATATTATACTTTCTTAATTATAAAAATTATTAATTTGTAATACCCAAATTTTAATATACGTGCAAAGAAATATAATAGTGGTGACATGGACTAAGAGCAATTTCATCTTTTTCAAATTAAAATTAATCAAACATCTTATAAGTAAAATTAAGATTTTTATCCTTTTTATGAATCACTTTATATTTCATAAAAGAATTTATAAATATAAAAATAATTACCAAAGTTATTGGTTGAAGGTACGGGTCTTGGTGCTGGGGCTTATGTGAGAACATTAGTCTAAAACGCTAGCTATGGGGCGGGTTGGTAAACATATGGATTCTGCATTATGTTGCCTATATTTGGATAGAAGACTTGATACGAAAAGTATGGATGATATGGGTTGAAGCTATGGTTTTGTTGCTTGTCATAGGAGATTGCTTGTACGTCACCTTCTTTTTTCTTGGACATATAACCTTTTTTCGAGCTAGCAACTTTGTTCCCTTCAATTTTTTCATTTTTGATAACTCCCTCTATTATCTCTCCAAATAAAACCAAGTTCGCAAAGTTTTTAATGGCTTTGCTAATCAATTGTTCATAGAATAAAGCTCGAAGTGTATTTATGAATAACACAGTCATTTCTTTATCAGTGAGAGGTGCCTAAACTTGCCCTGTCATATCTCTCCATCTTTGGGCGTGCTCCTTGAAGCCTCCATTTTGCTTTTTTTTCATAGTTTGTAATGACAATTGATCAGGAGCCAATTCAGCCACATGATTATATTGTGCTATGAAGGCTCTTGCAAGATCTTTCAAAGTCTTAACACAGCTTCGATCTAGCTGTACGTACCACTATGCAATTGACCTATTCAGACTATCTTGGAAGAAATGGATCAGTAGCTTGTCATCATAAGACTATGATGCCATATTTCGACAATGCATAGTAATGTGTGCCATTAGACACTCCATTTCGTCATCTTTTTCAAATTTTGAAACCTTGAACTTGGTAAGGATCACTACATTAAGCACTAAGCATTGTTCTGTTGCATCTATAGTATCGAACCTATCAATTCCTACAATAGCACGAAGATGCTCTTCCAATAAATCGTACTTCTTCTCGACTTTCTCATTTTCCCTTGCTTGTGATGAACTCTTTTTTAACTTTGCTACTCTATTAGGTTGTCTAGATTTGGGATGTGCATTGGTTTAGTGGAATTTGTTCCTGAATTCGACCCAAATTGCCCATGAATTGGTAGATGACCTATTAGGGGTGGTACATTGTAATAAGCGTAAGGGAACCTAGCAACAGGTGGTGCCATTTGTGGGTGAACTTTTTGAATATTTTGGGCATGAGGTGGAGTGAACCTTGAGGGATTAGGTTGATCATCTCTCAAGTTGTCGGTGTCTTGTGGGTTTTCTAGTGGAGCTGGTTCTTTCATTACTCCCTTCTCTTTACTCAAACTCATCATTAATTCCATCATATTTGCTAATTGTTCTTTCATTTCTTCTTGACTTTTTTCCATCCTATCCATTTGATCCCTTTGCTCTTCCTCCATGCTTCTTACTCGTTGACAAGTATTATGAGTGCACTGGTCACGAGGCTTAGGTGGTCGAGCTATTTTGCAAACCTTTTATAACCATAAACATGAATTAGATGCATTTCTATTTCATGAATGTGATGAAAAGGGTAAGATTCTTAAACTTTTTAATTTGATTTAATTTTATTTCTCTATTTGTTTTCAAAGAATTAGGAAACGATAATGACAAGAGTTAAATTGTTATGCATTTTATATGCCTTTATGGAGCAAACTATGCATATGTGATGCGAGTGAAAAATATTGGCCATCCAACAACAATTGTCGTAAGAAATTTTGATTCATAAAAGTTGAGCATCCAATTGCATCCCCATTTAAAACATTTACGTCATTGGTTTCAAAAGAAAAGGCCAACTTGATCCTATTGGTCTCATACTATCCTTAGGTTGCTTATTAAGCACTCACTAAGCTTTTCTTTTGGAAGAATCTCCCTCCTGAGCTCTTTAGTCTTGTTTGCCATTTCCCTTGCTTTGAAAGCTACCTCCCTTATTTGCATCAATATTCATTCTATTTCAATTTGCTAAAGTGGGAGACTTGCTCATCTTGAGCTCTTTAGTCTTGTTTGCCATTTCCCTTGCTTTGAAAGATACCTCCCTTATTGGCATCAATATTCATTCCATTTCAATTTGTTAAAGTGGGAGACTTGCTCATGCAAGTCTCCCACTTTTCGCATTTGAAAGTATTCTTGCTTGTTGGCTTCATATTGCTCTTTATAACCCTTCATGGCAGCCTCAATTAAGTTGCAATCGCTCTTGAGTTCTTGTATCCATTCCTACAGTTGTATCCTGTTTTGCAAGGTATTATTAGCGATTTGCATTCCTTGAATCTTGACAACCAAAGATGAACATATCACATTTGAACTTTCAAACTTGTTTTTCCACTCATTTCGTTCATCAAAAGCTTTTTGAACCTTCCTCGATGTTTCTTTCTTTACTTTTTCTAGTTTTGCTTTGTGTCTACGTTTCATATTCATCATTTTGGTCTCAAGCTTCCTTCTAGCTAGCTCACTTTCTAGGAGAACATCTCGAGGCTTTAGACCAACAGGGAATTTGGATGCACTTTCTGGATGACATACGACATCTTTTACTCTTTGGGCATGCCAAGCTAAATATCCAGTAGTGACCTCATCAATGAACCTTCCTTGATCCACCCCACATGTTTTTTTCCATGCTTAAATCATATCTTGGATCTTCTTAAAGGTTCCCGACTTTCCATACTTGAACTCTAGTTAGTTGAACCTGTGAGTCATTGGTACAAATTACTCGAATCCAAATTGCCTTTGTACCATTATTGGAGCATAACTAATCACTCCCCAAGGTCTCATTAATGGTACCTATGGTTCGTCTCCACGCTTGTACATCACTTGCATCCTAAGCATCTAGGGAGCCCTCCAAGTCACCTCCACACTTATAAGCCTCCTAAGTCTTGCAATCCATTTTTTTTCCTTGCAAGCCAGCCATTCACTTCCCTAGATTTTGTGGATAGGACAACTTGATGAGAGGAAAGGCTTTTAGAATCTATCAACTTTGCACTCAAAGTGGCTCTTTATCTATATGGTGAGAAGTTGGGTGCACTTGATGAAACATCTTCCACCCTTTCGACTATAACAGTCCAATGACCTCAATGTCTCAATTATAATGGCAGGCTCTAGATTGATGTTCCTCGTTACTTGGTCGAAGAAATCTATGACTGTGACTTCAACATATCTTAAAATTTTTAGGAAGACCACTAAGTCATATATTGCCAAGGCAAAGGCAAAATGACCCTTTTCATTTTCCATGTGTTTCTTAATATAATTATTCAAGAAATTCTATGGGAGGCACTCGGTATCTCCCTTCGTTGTCAAGTTTTGATCAATCTCTTCAATGGTGATAGCTAAAAACTTGGCCAGTTTCTTTTGATGCCTTGTGTTTTAAGCTTCTAGTATATCTTGTTTGGTTGCATTTGATTTATATGAAGCAGTGATGAATACTCTTTTATTATCGATGTTATATCTACTTCATTGAACCTGAAACATTGGTAAGAAGGATCCCAAAACTGAGTGATTGCCCTAAGTAGTTAATCATCCACATGTGCATAGAGAAGCCATACAATGTGCCCATACTTGTTACAGAAACTGTCTCAACTATTGCTCTTCCATTGCTCTCAAATACCTTTCATCTTTGAAATGTCATTTTGCTTGGGATCAAGATAAACCTTCTTTGGGAAGGTCAGGATATGCCCCTTGGCCAAACAATCCCTTTTTTTTTTTTTTGAGCTTGTTTCATTTGTAGTTCAACCTCATAGTCGTTCCTATACCTATTGAGTAAGCTGGCCGACGACGATGCCATGGATGTAATCAAGATTTCTTCAATCAATAATTGTTGTATAGCCAATATTTCCCTATATGCAACATGATGGATGCAAATGGGCGCATATGAAATGACAAATGAAAGAAAGAAAATGAGAGAAAAGAAAACAATATTCAAGTCAGTATGGTGAATTAAATTAACTTGCGTTAGAAATAAAAACGATAATTATTGTCATGGGTATTTGTCATGTCGTCAGACGTAATCTTCTGAACGATTCTTATTATTTTTGGTGAGGAACTTAAAGTAGAGGGTGTAAAAAGAGTTCTTTCATGTGTGCCTAATTCAAGGTCGTACTCTTTAATGCACAAGTGAAGCTCTACCTAGGGAAAGGGTACTTATGGCATTCCATATGCTGGGTTTGGTTTTGAATAAAACTAAAGGTTCCCAAATTGTTCCTCACTATTGTCGACTTGGACTAGTAAGGCACCCCGATCCTCACCTATTACAAGCTTCAAACAGACTACATTTAATTTGAGTGGGAGTGTTCACTAACCCATACAAAGATTATCACCTCACGAGAGCATAACTAATAAACTCCCTCCTAATAAAAGATAGAGCCTAGGCTAAAGGCTTATGCATGAATGCAAAATGTGTCATGTGTGTGAAGAAACGTACCAACCTTTGATAAACAATCTTGCATCCCTCTATCTTAAATTCCCTACAATTAATAAAAACAATAAAATAATGACGATAAAACAATTAATGCACAAAACAAATGCTCAAATTTAAAGGAAACACTAAATTATTTAAGGCTCAAGATAACTTATAATTAATTATGGCTTGACTATCATTCATCCCTAATAGAATCACCAAGCTGTTGTAACATGCAAGTTCCAGAACTCGACCGCTGGACATTGAAAACTTAAGAGTCGCCACCAATCTTTTTTGTCTAGGTGCAATTGGCTACCTATTAAATTGGTTTTATTCGACAGAGCCCTAAATTGATTTTAAGTTCGTTTAAAGAGCATTAAGCTAGTTTACGAATTTTTAAAGTGGGGTTCGAGGAGTACGGTTATACACAGGGAAAGATCAGCACCCTTGTGATGCTCGTTCCACAAATGGTACCATTTAATCATATGTTATCCTATTATAGCCTAAACCATTGATTTTATTCTTATATTTCCCTAATTATTATTTATGTACTTTATTCTTTATTTTACTAGCAAATTAAACATTTTATTCAGCTTTACGGGTGTGACTTGCACATGATGCAATTGTGTAATGCATGGCATAAAATCTGGATAATGCCAAATGAAAACCGTTTATTGCGTGTATTTCTCGAATCCGCCCATCATACTAATGGGATCAAAAAGTATTCTCTCACCTAGGGAAATACGCAGGAAACTCACCTTCACAAGTTTAATGACTAAATCCCATCATCAAAGTAATCATGCACATTTGAAAATAATATTTTTCGTGAATGCAAAATTATTATGAGCATAAGTCTTTATTAAAGACATTCTCCGAGCCCTCCTATTGTATTGGTGGGACTTAGAGGTATCCTTTCACTTAAAGAATTTTTCAAAGGAACTCGCTTTCGCAAGCTCTTTCGAAAAGTCCTATCATCGGGGCTTTAACTAGTGCACACAATACGTCTATATGCCAGGACATTTAACAATGTAATAATGAAGTGTAATGTACTCATAAATTTCAATATTTGTTTATTAACCTTCCTACAACTCTTTCGTTATTTCTTTGAAATTTCTTTTTATTATTTTTCTTTGTATGCATATATATCATGGATAAATATTTTTTATTTTTTATTTTCATCTAACTATATTTTATTTTATTTTTTATTTTTTATATTTAAGTGCTTATCTATTTTTGTGATATAAATTCTCATTTTACCTAAATGCTATTTTTTAATCAAATATTTTCTTTTAGAATTATTATTATTTTGATATATTTTTATGACTCAACTTCTTTCCTAAATTTTTTATTAACCTCTCCTATCTTTCTTTTTAACTAACTATGCTATTATATATATTTATATAATATTTCACTATATATTATTATTTTTATCAGGGCTCAAAATTAAAACCCTCCCATCATACTGGTGGGGTTTTAATCGAAATCCTTTACCTAGAAAAATTCACTCAGAATCGTGACTTCTCACTCTCCCCAAGAATATTTCATTATCAGTATGATTTATATAATTTTCTCAATTATTAATATTATAACATTTTTTAAACCAAACCTAGATACTTTCTTACCTATTAATATTGATCCTAAATATATATATTATTATTATTTCTCTCCCTTTTTGGGAATAAATATTTTTTCTATTTTTTTAAATATTCTCTTTTTACTATTTTTACTTAGTTTTCTAACCTTTTTTTTTATGTGACTAAATATTTCATTACTTTTCATATTTGCCATCGATCTAAATTTATTTCTCTACAACTACATATTTTTCTATTCTTTCTTATTTAAAAATCTTTTTTTTTTTGCTAAATTGTTATTTATTTTTACAACTTTCTAACTAAACCTATTACCATTTATTTTCTTTTTATATATTTGACCTATATGAACCTAAACATTTATAGCTAAATATTTATCCATCTTTTTCATTTTCAGATTTCTATTTATTATTATTATTTATATCCTTTTTACTACTTCTTTAATTCTTATTCTAATAATACTTTACATATATATTTTTGTTCCTACATCATTTATTAATATGCACAACCAACAAAAATGCAAACAAGCCCACGCACATGAAAAATAAGAAAAGGTGAGAGGAACCCATACCACGTGGATACAAATAGGCCCAAAAGTCAACAAACTCTATTAATACTTGCGTGGGCTAGCTGCAACCCGCCTCTTCCAGCCCTCTTCCTCATTTTTTTTTTTATGTTATGCTCCAAACGGTACCATTTAGCACGTTGCTCCTTACAACCCTAACTATAAATTCCTTTTTTTTTCTCTCTCTCTCTCATTTTTCATTTTTCATTTTTCATTTTCTAATGGCTACAAAACTCTTCCTTCTCTCTAACCGAACACTCTTTCTTTTTCCTCAATTGAAAACCTTAGCCCTAAAACCTTCAACCTCCTTCTTTTCACTTTCTCAACCGATGACTCCTCTCTTCTCTAAAACCCCAAAACCAAACCTCAAACCCTATCTCCTCTCCTTTTGAGAATCCAACTCTGTTTATATATATATATATATATATATATATTGTTGCTTTTTGGTCCATTCTGCTTTTATTTTTCGATTGGGATTGTGCTATTTCACTGGTTGGTAAAGCCTAGGTTTTTTTTTGGTTCCTAGGGTTTTTAGCCTAAAGATTTTTTAGGCTTTTTTCTATACTTTTTTTTATTAAGATTGTGATGTTTAGGCTACTAAAAACTAGGATCTTTTTATGATTCTAGGTTTTCTAAAAGTAAGAAAAGTTTTTAGGATTTCTACTTTGGATTCTTGGCTACTAGGGATTTTTAAGTTGGTTGCTCAGGTTTTTTTTTTCTTTCTTTGTTTTTGTTGATTCGGCTCCTTAGGTTTTTTCAATCCAACCTCCTTCATATAACCAAAAATTTTGAGGGTTCTTATAAAACCCGATTGTCCAAGCTTTTGAACAACTAGAAAGTGAAATCATGCTCTTCTAAGCATGATTTCACAAGTGAGGGCCTCCAAGTCAAAGAAAATCTATGGGTGGCAGTCGAAGGTAGCCCAAATCTAGCTGTCCAAAGGGCATTGAATGCTTTGTGCAAGCTGCTTCTTGAAGGAGTTGACTATGGAGGCCATGCGTCTCAATTATTTTCTCATTGTGATTTATTTATTTTATTTATTATTATTTTTTATCCGAAAAAAAATAAATGTCTATAACTCTTTAGAGTTCTATTCTTTTAATCTTTAAAAGCTCCCTCCATTTTCGATTATTATCATCCCCAATTATAGCCTCCTCTACCTTAGTTATTTCTTTTTCAATCCCTACTATCTTCTTATTAGAAGCTCCTAATTCTCTCATTGCACTTTCGAATAATAGCTTCGCACCTTTGCCTCTCCCTTATTCTTTCTTTGAGCTTTCCCAAGCAGCCCTAAACATAGCATGTAAAGATTTTTCATCTAACCAGTGATTAAAAATCTAAAAGGTTTAGGGCCCCAGTCTAGGTCAAGCTCACCCAAAACAATAGGGTTGTCATCCTAGATCAAGGCTGGCATCTTTTTCTACCCTGCCTCTCTAAGCTTACTCAAAAAGTCCTCTACAACCAAGAATCTATCAAGCCTACTGAATGCCTCATCCTCTTTGAAGTTCTTATAAATGAAGGCTCCTTTATTTCAAGGGAGATCCTCTAACTTAGAGCTATCAATAAACTCATTGAAAGTTACCACAAAGCTTTGGTTGCTACTCCTACCTGTTCTCTCCTCTGTAATCTTAGTGACATTAAAATCACAGTCCAGACACCATGGGACGTCCTTAAAACTCATCACTCTACCAAGCTCCTCATAAAAAGCCTGACACTCATTATCTAAATTAGGAGAATACACATTGCCAATGCCATATTTAAAGTTATGGCTTTTGATCGCACCCACCATGAAAATGAAATATCGATCTACATACAATTCATCTAACTAAAAAAGTCTTTCTTCCACATACTCAACAACCTACCTGATATTGATTTATGTTCACACACCCTACTCCCCTACACTGATCTAATTGTCCTGCTCTCAATTTTTCCAACTTAGTTTCCTGAATATGAATCATATCTTATTTTTCCTACCTCACTAATTGCCCAACTACTTTCTTTTTTACCATGCTCGCTAAACCTATAACATTCTAAGATATCTTCATTATCAAATCAAAACACTAAGGGTAAAACAAACGTGCCTAACCTTTAAATTGGGTACGTGTTGCTATTGGTAGCACTGCTCCTCTTTCCCTCTCCATCCACCCTTTCAAAGTCCTCTAACTTTTGAATTACAACTTCCTCATTCTACTAGGACAACCATCCTAGCCCTTTCGGCAATTCCAAAATTTCTTCTACTTCATCTTTGATTGCTGAGTCCTTTAAATGCATATTTGAATCGAAGATGATATCCACATCATGTAGGTTAAAATAGATGTCCACCAACCCTTTTTCTTCATTTTCCTCTATCTGATCTTTTAAGCTTATCTTCCTTCCACTTGAATTCCTAACCCCTTAGTGTCTATGCCTTAACCTTGACAACTATTTTTCAAGATTTCCTACTACCCTTCTTTTTGTTTAAGCTATTCTGCCTTAATCTCTAGTTAGGCGAATATTTCTTAAAAGAATTTCTTCCTTTCTTACTTCTATAAGACAGATATGGTGTACCTTCATCCTCTTCAAATGACACATTTTCACTATAGACTCAATTCTTCTCACTTTGATCAATCACTTCGAAAGTTGCCCCTTTTTTGCCCTTCAAGCTAACAAAGATATCGATTCTTTTTTCTCTCAATAAATTTTCAGTCTTGGTTTGTCGTTGCACTTAGGCTTTCATCTTCTACTTAGGAGTTAAACATTTGCTTTCCCTGTCATTAACAACATCACTGTCTAAGCAGAGCTAGGGATGAAATTTTACATTCTTACTTTTGGGTTTCCATTTCTACGAGTTCCCTTTCTATTGACTTATTCTATTCTTCAATAGGCCCATCTTCAATTAACCTATTCTTCACTCTAGACCAGCCCATTATGTTTTCATCAAGTTCAACCTAATCCTTAATGTTTGGCCCACGATTGAATTGGGGTCCACCCAAACTAATGGGTTAACCTTAGTTGGTTATTAAAGGGTTACCTTTAAGCTAGGTCTTCACAAGCTTACTCTTTTCAAGGATTTTATTCTCTCTTAAACTTGAAATCATCTCCCTAATTTCCTCTTTTGGTAACCCGGTTTGACATTTTGACAATTCTTTATCCATCATCGACATTTCACTTCTTTATGACTTTCTCTTCTGTTTAAGTTATACCATCTGCCTACTATTGAAATTCCCATCAGTTTGGCATGCTTCTTTGTTGCCTTTTTCAGCTACCAAATCTTCAACCCCTTTGTCAACTGGATCTTGTTTGCCTTTTTTCTTTCACTCCTAGCTAAAAGTGTCATAAAATCCCATCTCCATTCCTTTTATCTTTGACACCAAGCTACTCCCACTTCCTCTATATAGCTTTTTTTTTTAAAAAAAAAATTCTAAACACTTTAGTCTCTCTCGTGCCTTAGTCCCTTTATCTACTATTCCTCATCACCTTTGTTTGCAGTTCTTCTACCAAATCACCACCAAGAGCCTCCAAGTTATCGTTGTTTATCTTTTTAATTGGGCTTTCAGATCTGATTTCAAGATTTGCTCCTTTATCATTGAGGTAAACCTTCAATTTTTAATTGTCTTCATTTCCTACGATATTGACACAGAGTTTAAAAAAATTACCTCCTTGCTTAATTTCCACATAATTGGGAATTAATGACTTGCTCTTAAACCTCACCATAATATATGCTAGGTCAATTTTTTCCATAATAAATGTGCTTCTATCAACACCAAGCACTTCACTTCAACATTCACCAATAACTTTAAATGTATTGGAATGTCATGAATGCAGAGGTACTTCTGAGAGTTTCACCTAAAGTCTTATGTCCCTTTCATACCTAGCAATATCAATCGGGATTAGTGATTCAAAGAAGATTTCAAATGGCTTTCAGTAATTTTCCAATAAGGGTATCATTTTATCATGATCTCTGAATGAAACAACCATTGTCAGACCTTCAAGTATTCTTACTTGAACATGAATCCCCTCTTAGTAGACATTATCTTGGATAGAGCTACATGGCACATTTGCGGTCAGCCTGCCTATCACACTACACTTAACCCAATCTTGCTCTTCATTCACTATAACTATTTTTATTGTAGTCTTTCTAACTCTTCTCCAATCCACTTCATTCCTTTCAATGTTTTTTATAGTAGTCTTCCATGTTGAGGGTCCATGAGCTATGCCTCAAGCTTCACCGTTACTGTTAAACTTGAGTGAATCTCCCTATGGATTCCCATGAGAACAGATTCATTCCTTAGGCTTTTCTTTCTCCTGATGGCTAATGTTACCAGCAACCACATCTATAAAGGTTCATTTATTTAAGTGCATGGGTTGAGTTCTCTTATGTCACTCCCATCCATCCTATTTTTCTCAATCTTGCTTTGTCTTTGTAACAGTTGCACTAACCTAACTATGATCCATTTTCTATCCATCCACTGATGATTACCTCGCTTCAGTGCATTCTTTAATTCTTTCTTTTCCCTATAGCAAATAAAGGCAAAGTTTACTCCTCTGTTCTTATTTAGAGTGGCTCTCTTAAGGATGAAGACATCCATGACTCTGCCAAACTCTTTAAAAGTCCCTCGAATAGCTTCCCATGACAACCTTCTACTAAGATTATCAACCAAAACAAAGTGCAAACCATCGAGCCACCATCTTCCATCTTTGGCAATGTCGTCTTGCCTCTTAACCCTTGATCTTCTTTTCATTGGTCTTTTCCTTTTGTCCAAAGAGAAATTAATTTGGCGATCCCTTAATGGGAATAACTTAACAAGCATGCTTCTAGTGGGTCTTTAGATAAACTAAAATGTTTGATTAGTAGGAAAATTTATTCTTATATGTGGTTTCAAATTTATTATTTTTGCAATCTATTTTAATTAGTTTTCATTTACATTGCATTGGGAAAAAAATCAGCTTTTAGGTTGCATATCTTTTTCGTTGGTCAATATATCTTTATTGCAAATATTGATTTTAACATTAATAATCTCATTATAGGTCAGCTTTCATCGATTATATTTGATCAGCTTCCTGAATTAAGCCATTTAAATTTGGCATTCAACCATCTTTCCGGTAGAATTCCAATCAGTTTGTTCAAGTGCCAAGACTTAGTATTTCTAGTTTTAAATAGCAATATCTTGGAGGGAAGTGTGCCTCAAGAAATTGGGAATTTGACTAGATTAAAGTACTTTTATCTCTTCGAGAACAACCTACAAGGTATGTTTATTATGGGCCTTCCTTTAGACAAATTAATATGATTAGTTAGCAATTTATATTTATTCATAGGTTCATATTTTGGAATTAGTCGTTTAGATTGAACTTGAAAACTTGAATTCAGAAGAAAATATTTAAACTACAAATTTACTATAAATGTGAGTGATATATAACTTATGAAAACATGACATTTTAAATTATTTTGAACTCGTTAGATTTGTGAGATATCCATTAGGTGGTGGGTTTGAACTATGATTTAGACAATTTGATATTCGATTATCTATACCCTTTCAAATATTTATATTGAATTTTAACAATATTTTAGGTAATTAGTGTTTAATCACCTTCCTAATTTATAACTGCTTGATTTGAATCGAAATTCCACCAAGTTTATTTAAATGCAAAGAGTTACAATATATACACTTTTTTGGTAATCAATTGAAGGGGACTGTGCCTTTAAAAGTCGGGAATTTGACCTGCTAATATATTGTTTTGGTGTGCCTAAAAAGAAACTGACATAATAAGTAAGTGGCATACAAGATTACTTAAAAATTTATACCCCGTTTGTATTTATATATATTTTTTAAATTTCAACTTTCCTTTTAGAATTTGTAACAAAAACGTTAACATTTTCACTTATAAACTTGAGATTCACCCTCATAATAACCATATTGAACCATTTAATTATATAAAAAAAACCATATTGAACCGTTTAACAAGGATTTTCGCAAAATACCATGCAAAACTACGATTTAAAGGACAAGAAAATAAGAGCACCTGCTTTGTCGAAAATAAAGATAGATGAAATAAATGCCTAGTGCTCAAGGAAGAAAGGAACTTAATTTGAGGGATTGAATTTCATGTGTCAGGTGAAATTCCATCAGCTGTTGGAAGCCTGACTTCTATTGAGTATCTTCATTTTTCGTATAACAACTTGACAGGTATGATATCATCTTTCTTCTCATTTTCATATAATATATGCATATTAATCTACAATCTTTTTTAAGTATTTGAAATGAAAATTAAACACTTCATAAAATACCATGAAAAGGTACGATTCAAAGAAGATACAAAAGGAAAACGTAAGCACTTGTTTTGCTGCTCCAAGAAAGGTCTAGGTAAAATTTTAACTTAATTTGACGAATTGAATTTAATGTTTCAGGTGAAATTCCATCAGCTGTTGGAAGCCTGAGTTCTATTGGGTATCTTGATTTTTCGCATAACAACTTGGCAGGTATAATATCATCTTTCTTCTCATTTTCATATAATACATGCATATTAATTTGCAATCCTTTTTAAATATTTGAAATGAAAATTAAACACTTCATAAAATACCATGAAAAGGTATGATTTAAAGAAGATACAAAAGGAAAACACGAAAACTTGTTTTGCTGCTCCAAGAAAGGTCTAGGTAAAATTTTAACTTAATTTGAAGAATTGAATTTAATGTTTCAGGTGAAATTCCATCAGCTGTTGGAAACATTACTTCTATTTGGTATCTTAATTTTAGGAATAACAACTTGACAGGTATAATATTATCTTTCTTCTCATTTTCATATAATATATGCATATTAATCTGCAATCCGTTTTAAGAATTTGAAATGAAAATTAAACACTTCATAAAATACCATGAAAAGGTACGATTTAAAGAAGATACAAAAGGAAAACTCGAGCACTTGTTTTGCTGCTCCAAGAAAGGTCTAGGTAAAATTTTAACTTAATTTGACGAATTGAATTTAATGTTTCAGGTGAAATTCCATCAGCTGTTGGAAACATGACTTCTATTGAGTATCTTGATTTTTCGTATAACAACTTGACAGGCAAGATATAATCTTTCTTCTCCTTTCAATCTGAAATATGCATATCAACCTAAACACACACACACACACACATATATAAGAAAGAAGCCAAAAAACAAAACAATAATATTTTTTGCTACTATACTTTCATAATATGCTTGCTTTACATTTCTGCTTGAATTCCTTTGATTATGTTATCACTAGTGCTTTTATCATACTTTATTATTTCTCTTTTTGTGAATTTTGACTTAATGTGAAAATTTTTTAAAAAAAGTTTTAGTTTTAGTGTATTTAATATTGATATATTATAATTTTTAATGTCAAAAAGTGGAAAAAGTTAATAAAATGGTCAAAATACCTTATCAGTCCTTATACTCATGCATTTTCTTCACTTTAGTTCCTTTACTTAAAATCGTAACAATTTAATCTTTTAATTTTAAAAATTATTTCAATTTAATCCCTTTTAACATTTTTTTTTTGAAATTACCCTTCACAAAACTGGCATGGCTTGTAAGGTGGATTGCCTTGTGTTTCTTCATTGTTTTCTCTAAAAATATTAAGTACTTGTTGAGTTTCGAACTCCAAACCTCATGCAAACATAACAAACTTTTTACTACTTACTCTAAGCCCTTACCTTTAATTATGTATTACTTTTTTTCTTTTTTTTGTTTACTTTCCTCTTTTTCCCTTTTCTTTTTTTTTTCTCCTTTTTTTTTCTTTCCCTCTCTCTTTTCAACTTCTTCCTTAAGGACTAGTCATCAATTGTTGGTCGATGGTCATCAGTCATGATCATGGCATGGCATGGCATGTCCAATGACCGTTGCTCGACCATCAACGTCCGATGATGAGCGACCGATGATCAACAACGATGATCGGTGATTATTGGTCAGCCTTTAAGGGAGAAAGTGATAAAAGAAAGAGAAAGAAAAAAAGGAGAAAAAAAGAAAAAAGAAAATGAGGAAAGAAAAGAGAAAAAGAAAAAAAAGTAATATATAATTAAAGGTGAAGGCTTAAAGTAAGTGGTAAAAAGTTTGTTGTGCTTGCATGAGGTATACGTTCAAAACTCAACAAGCATATAATACTTTTAGAGAAAACAAGGAAAGGACACAAGGCACCCTCCTGATAAAGTTGTTTTTTCTACATTTGAAGTTCATATCACATGATGAATTTCTTCTCACAATATAATATCATGAACCGGTAATGATATAATACTAAATCCAAGCATTTAAAACAAAACAAACATTACATACTTATGAGACGAATCTTATAAATATGTAAGGCAACAAATAAAATATTAAACCAAATACAATATCTCTAAATTTTTTTTAAAAAACTTACACTTTACAAAACCTCAAGTCTCCAAATATAATAAAAGTTACAATTAATACAAAATTTCATCTAACTAACATTTCTTCCCTGCTAAAAGCAAATACTCACATCAAAACTTATATAAGAATAATAGGCAAAAACTAATCTTACTAACCAAAGCTCTTGTTAGACAAATCTACTTCCTCAAAGATGAAAAAAATATTGAAATCTGTAAAAACAAAGAAAATTAAAACAATGAGTATAACCACTCAGTAAGTAACCGACAATCTTCATATAGATATCAAAAGAAAGTTTGATTAATCTCATTCAAAAGCATATTATTCCAAAATTTCATTTTCAAATATAAGAATAAAAGCATAGTTTTCCAAATATTTCAGATTTTTGTGATTTCTTGTAACATGTTATGGCCACACTTATGGCTTAGGTTAGAATAAAAACAAAACCCACAATTAACTCTAATATCATGGGTGAAAATCATATTGAAAACCACAATTAACCTTAGTGGTGTAAAAAATGTACCAGAAGCAACTATTGGCTATACTAAACAGATATCACAAAAATCACTATTTTGAAACTAGTGACATAGTTTGAAACTAATCTCATATAACTAGGTACATGTCGATATGGTCAACAATTAACTTTCATTGGTAAGGTTAGAGCATAGTCATACTAAAAGACAAAACTAAATATATTTTTAGATTACCCAAAATATACAAAGTAGTATTTATCTCCACCACCTCATCTATTACGTCTCTCAATCTCCAAGCCAGGGCCTTAGAAACAATTTTATATAGGATTCCAATCAACTAATCAGCTTATATTGGTTCAGTTCACTAGGATTTTCACATTTAAGAACCAAAGCCAGGACAGAAGCACTCACCTCCCTTGTCAGGAACCTACACTAATAAAAATCCTAAACAAACTGCATCACATCTCCCTTAATGATCTTCCACTCATTTTTAAAAAAGAAGTTGAAACCGTCCAACCAAGGGTCTTGTTCCCGTCAAAATTCTCGATTACTTCCCAAATTTCACTTTCAGAAAAAAGCCTTTCAAGGAAAAAGACCAACTGTTCTTTAAGCTTCATAATTTCTCAATTCAACTGTGTTAGTTTACAATTACTCTAATAGCTGTAAAGAGATCCAAAATGTCTTGCAATCTCTTCTCTAATTTCTCCAAGTTTTTCCACCTCTCTGCCATGAATAAGAATTTTGCTCGTATGATTGGCCTTCTTCCTAGTCGAGGCTATCATGTGGAAATAATATGTGTTTTGGTCCCCCTCAAGGAACCATCTAGCTTTAGCTTTTTGCTGCCATGCATGCTCTTCTATTCTATACTGTTCCCACAGCTTACCCTTTTTTATTGCCAGAGCTTTTTTAGCTTCCAAATCACCCCTACTTTGTTGAATTGTCAATTTGTCACGACCCGGAATCTCCCATCGAGCCCGTGACAATTGCTGCGATGTCCCAATAAGCATTCAATCCCAGAGTACTCTATCGAGACCTCGCAAGGCATCTCGTACCAGTTTTCCATTTCCCCCGTAGTTATTAGTTTCCAAGAAACATTTTTCACAGAATAAAATTCTGTTTTCGAATTAAAATAATTAGATCACATAATTTACCAATCGGGGGTATTTTCGTCTTTTATTTCATTCAGAAATTTTGAAATCCAGTTTTTTTGAACGCAAAGGTAAAATAAATTTATACATAATAACTCAAATATACAAATCAGTTTACAATCACACGTGGGCCCTACTATGTACAACTATGTACCTTTGTATGCTAAAGACGCGGCTTTAATCAAGCCTCCATATGCACTCCGAGTGCTTACCAGTGATCTCGAGCCTGAAAGGGGAGAAAAGGGTGGTAAGTTTTACAACCCAGTGAGTTAGATAATTATCATCTACGACATCTAAAGTCGAGTAGATGGAGACAATATAAATAAAACATAATGCTATCATGTAGTTCATAGCACCAATTTAAATACAATTGTACAAATCAATCTTATTTATCAAAATCCAAAGCTTATGTTTTATTTATACAAAATCAGGCTTAAGCCAAACCTCATACTCGTGGGCACTTGATCAGAGTGTCTAATCGAGTTCGCCAAGGCTATTAGAATTTCATAATTTTTCAAATACAGCCGATGCTTGGCGTTGGCTAAACTCATCTTCACATGGTGGTTTAACGTGAAGTGAATGGCAACATTACCTCGGGAGTTACCCTGCTCGCCTCTACGACCGAGATAACCAATAATCGGGTTTTTTCGTGCTCCTCCTAAAGGCAGTCCACGGCAACCCTCACTGTAGTGTTTCATTAATTATGAACCACCAAGTTTATAGAATAATCCAACAGCATGACAAGGCCATTTTAATATTAACTAGTCTACACAGCAAACAACAATTCATGCCAATTTTTAACTCAATAAATCAGCCAAGCATGCTCACCAAAATCATAAGCCAAAATTTTCAATTTTAATACATAAACGCAATTTCATACCAGTCTCCACATACTTAGTGTTAAAATCCATTTTTCGATTTAAAAATTATTTATGAAATTCAATTTATTTTAATAACACATAACCAAATAAAACTACTTCAGATATTGAAAATGGTAAATTATCCACTCACCTCGTCACAGGAGTGCCCGATACTCTCGTTTTTAATTCCACTACACCATATTTCTCCAGTGTCCGGGAGACCCACCACCTAGGTGATACGCGTGACACAAATTTCAATAAATTGTGTCAATTACTCATAATCAATTTCAGGCTCTATGTGATGCATGAAATGATAGAAAAATAGTCTGGACAGTCATTTACTCACGGTGTCCGACCGACTCGCCTACGTGTGTCTAAATTTCTATAATCTTCATTTTAACTCCAAATCGATTTTTTTCAGTTTCTATACCTCAATTATATCCCAATTGACTTAATATTCCCTAGTGTGGCGCAAATTATCAGTCTCGGTAGCAAATTACGAAAATACCCCTAGTGGGTAAAAATTCATATTTTTGCACCGAAAATTCTCATTAAATTTCTATATCTTTAATTCACCAAAATACACTTAAATACCATAAAATATCCTCAAACCAGCAGCCATTATTCCTATAAAAATTCAGCATTAAAATCCTTCAATTTGTTCATGGAAAAATTTGGTCATTACGGTGCATTTACACCGTAATTTTTCCTAGTCAATTTTCTCACTCTAATTCATCATTTTCCAAGCCATTTCTCTTGAAATTCAAAAGATCTCTCATTGATACCCAACATACCAGGTTCAGCCAATGAAGAACGCTATAGAGAATCACATTTTTTTCTTGTGGTTTTGCTTATAAACATGCTTAACTATCTCTAAACATCAACATAGTCCAAAATCAAGCCAAACCAACATCAATTTCTCTTCCATACCCATTTTTCAGAATTGAATTCATCATAATAACTCAATATTCAATCATGGAAAACAAGGAATAAAGCATGGGTAAGCTAGATCACAACAAAAATCAAGAAAATTTATCTTTTTCTAGCTTGAATCCTTGATTTTTCTTGTTTCCCCCTTGAATTTTTGGACTAGGGTTCTTAGTTTTCTTTCTTTCTTCTTCTCCCTTCTTTGCTGAGTTTAAACCGTCCCTCACAAGGTTAAAAGGCTGAAAATTTTGGCTATTTAATAGTGAAATAAAATATTATTATTTTATTTTACTTTTTGATTTTTTTATTAATTTATTTCTTTATTAATTTTTCTTTTGACTTTCTTTTCAGCCAAATAAATTCCAGCACTTATCCTTTAAATTCAGGAAGCTTCTAGAAAAATTTCCAAAGATTTTTATAGTGTAATTTTGTGAAATTACACTTTTGCCCCCAAAAAAGTACAAAATTACATTTCTGCCCCAACAATTGAAAAATTGTCGCAAGAAATATTTTTCACTCCTCAAACTCATACCACACTCCAATTTGTCAAATTTGATCAAAATTTTCTCGAAAAATTAAATTTGACCCTCCGATGGTAAAATTACCATTTTGCCCCTATACTCCGAAATATACTGGAATTGCATTTCCTTTTCACTTTTCAACCTCAAATTATGTTTTAACTAGTATAAATAATTAATATAAATCAAATGGGGCTAAAATCCTCTTTAAAAATTCTCGTTTTGACCTTTAGTGGTAAAATTACTATTTTACCTTTGTGCCCCAAAAATATCGAGAATTGTACTTTTTCACTTTTAAATTTCATTTTATGCTCCAATAATCATATTGTATTTCATATAATTATTATTGGTCATCAAAATAAAAATCTTTATTAAAAATCTCCATTTTGTCCTGAAATTGAAAAATGATCGTTTTGTCCCTAATTGGTCAATTTTCCCGATTAACTCCAAACTGAACCTCAAACTCCAAATCACTGTTTTAAATCACTACATGGGTTTTAGTTTTCTCAAATTCATTCTCCATTCTCTGTTTAAACCGATCCAAGACTTATTTAACTTAACCATACCATTAGGGAAAATATTATCATTTAACTTGTTTCCTGGGACAATTCAATATACAAACATGCTGTCCAAAGCATGTGAATGACCTATCACAGATAAATTAGGGTCAGGTGTTACACAATTTCAATTGTTGGATACCCAATTCCAAAGAATTAATCTTTTCCCTTAAATCTCCAAATGTCACCTTTTACCATTCTCTGATTGACAATTTATTACCTCTCAACTTAGTCTTTCTCCCAGCATCTTTAAACATCTCATTAAGACCCCTTTCCTCCACTCAATAATTAAAAAATTGAAACAGCATCAGTCTCCAATTAAAGTATGCCAAGCATAACATTACTGGACAACGATCTGAAATAGAACTTAAAAGGCTTGGTTAAGCAATAGTGGGGTAGTTTTCAACAGTATCAATTGCCAACAAGAATCTATCAAGTCTATTACAAGAGACATTCCCACAAAATTTACCTCATGTGCAATTGGCCCCATTCTTCGGCAAATTAAGTACCCTAGATTCCTTAATAAAGTTGCTAAAATTTTCCAACGATCTATCAAAACAAGAACAGCCAAACCTTTCCTCGATGCATTTAACCGCATTATAATTGCCTCAATGCACCATATAATGTTCCATTCTCTACTGACTAGAAAAGATTCATCCCAAAACACTGATATTTCTGATATTTCACCCTCATCATTAGGTGTATACATATTGCCCTCACCATCAGCAACATTAAGACCTTTAAGTTTTCCAATCATCAAAATGTACCAACTGGTAATAATGAAATGCTTAATAAAAAAAGAATTCTTGCATCAACATGTAACAAAACCCCCTTGAGCCACCAACAAACAGCATCTGAAGACTACCATTTACACATCTTTCTTCCCCATAAACTTTCCACTAGTCTTGAATTGGCCTCCCTTAGCTTAAATCTTTTGCAAAAGAAGAAAACATTGTTTAAACTTCATCGATAAATTTTTTACAGCCTTTTTCTTCTCTGGTACCCCTAGCCCTCTCACATTTTAATTAATTGCAATCATATTAAACATAATCAACACATAAAAATGATAACAAAACGTCTTTACCAAACCTAACCATACCTCGATTATACCTATCCCATGTTTGTCTTTTTATTCCACTGAGACAAAGACCTCCACCATATCTATGTCATCCTAATCAAATACCATCCCAACATTCCCCACCACGTCCAACGTATTCTTCACTTCTTTTAACAGTATTGCATTCTTTTTAGTAATATTGTTGTTCGTAATCAAATTCCTAATAATTTCCTACTATAATCTTTGCTCCTTTCTATTATTTTTAACAGCTTTTTCACTAGGCCTCCTTTCTCTCTTCTTTTTAACCCCCACGAATCCATCTTGTTGTGTGGGATGCTTCAAGATGGGAGTCTTCTAAATGCGCTCATTATGTTGCTCCATGGTCCCTCTTATCTCCTTAATCAATCACTTGCTTCGAATCACCTTCCAACATATAATTCTCATTCTCTTCCTCACTCTCTGACAAGCTATTCTCACTTATCTTACTCTAATTTTTCTTCAATAGACAATTTCAATGCTAGTTTATTCTCATTAATAACCATCTCTTGCCATTCAAGTATCTTCATGCCAGGATCTAATGAAACCAACATATAAGCAAAATCAAACCTCTCCAATCTACTTGTAGCCATAAATAAATTACTTTTCCTCATGTGCTTTTTATGAAATTGAAAATTGTCACATTCTAGAGATGGACCAAAAGATTCTTAATTTTGACCTCCACAAACATGACATTCTTTTCCAGTACCTTCTTAAAAGGAATAATTGAGTCGAAGCAAAGGGAAAACATCTCAAGATATCTTTCTAGTAAAACTTTTATTTCCTGCTCATCACCAAAAGTTATCAACGCCTCTAACTCTCACCAAAGTTCCTTTCCTGAATTAACCAGATTGAATTCCACTCAAAGAGAAAATCTCCCTCATCTCGGCAACATCACTTCTCCTTACGCATTCAAGTTCACTATCAGGTATCACATCATTAACGACCACCACTTCCTTTTCCTTATTCATTCCACCCTCATTATCGTTCCTGCAATCCTTCTTCTCAAGCTAATCGCTTCTTGCATTAACTAGGGCTTCCTTATATGACTATTTAGGCAACGTTTGCAACTGGTCACGAAGCAACACTTCTCCACCTCTATTCCTCCCATTCTCCTTTCCACCATTAAAAGCCCTATTAACAACAATTTTGCGCCCATCTAACACTCTCATGTTCCCCCTGGCGATGGCTTTTTTCATTTCCTCCAGAGAATCATACTTGACAAGCCCAAAACTAGCCTTGATCCTATTCATTTCTTTCTTGCATTTAGCAATAAATGCATCAATCACAACCCTACACTTTTGAATCGCGTCTTAGAGGCCTTTCCACGTGATTCTCAGGCTTAAATTTCACATGAAAACGGAATGAAGCCTCTCTCTCCATTGACAAATATCATCTTTGAAAGAGAAACCCTTTTTCTACGATCCACCATCGTCCTCTTTCTACCCCACCTATCGTCCGTTCGTATTCTTCCTCTCTCTACCTAACATTCTCTCTCCACTAATATTTTTGTTTGAAGCCTAAAATGATATAAAAGAAATCGTGAGAAATGGCCAACTTCATAAGATCATTTTAAAAAAAAATTAATATCAAGTTAATTATTTTTACTTAATTTTTATCATAATTTGATAAAAATGTCCTTAAAAATCATTTCAAACAAATTAAACCATTTATTACAATTTTCCCTCTCGATTTTTCTCTCTGGCATCTATTTGTTGTGCTCTCAATTTCTCTTTCTAATTTTATCAATTTCTTTTTCTTGCATCTATTTGCTATGCTTTCAATTTCTTCTCTCCCACCATTTAACTCTCTCTAATTTTACCACTATCGCCATCTCTTTGTCTAATTCTTGCCATATTGTTGCTAATCTACAAACTAAAGAGTAGAAACAATATTGCTATATATTTTTGAGTTTATTGGTTTATATTCACAAAACTCCAAAGTTTAAGCAAAATCAGTAGATTAAAAAATTGCCCAGAGTTGTTAAATGCATAGATTTGTTGCACAACAAGTGTATTAGATTTGTTACATGCCATGCTTGCATGTAACAACTCTAATACACTTGTTGTCCAACAAGTCTATTGAATATAACATGGTTTAAACATGACATGCAACTTGATCTCTACTTTATATTTCAAAGACATAAACTCTTGGAAATAAAAACCTTAAACATAACATGTAACAACATGGTGTGTTACGTGATCTTTATCTTTATATTTCACTAAGAGATGAACTCTTGGAGTGAAACACTTTAAACATAACATATAATACTTTTTTTTTTCAAAATAGCGTGCAATAACTTTTTTTGAACATGATGTGTAACAATAATATTTTTTAAATATGGCATTTAAATTAGTCTTTGTCTTTGTACTTCACTAAGATATAAACTCTTAGAGTTCGATACCTTAACCATGATGTGTAATAATTTTTTTTCAATATAAAATTTAACAAAAGTTTTTTCAACATGGTGTATAACTTGGTCTCAATCTTTGTATTTCACTAAGATATAATTCTTGGAGTTGAACACCTCCAACATGGAGTGTAATAACATTTTGTTTTCAACATGACGTGTAACAAAAATTTTTTTTCAACATGGCATGTAACTTGTCTCTATCTTTGTATTTCATTAAGACATAAACTCTTAGAGTTAAACATGTAACAACTTTGTTTTTCAACATGTGGTTTAACAATATTTTTTTTGGACATAACGTGTAATAATATTATTTTTTAAGCATGACGTGTAATTTGGTCTCTATTTTTGTATTTCATTAGAACATAAACTCTTAAAGTTAAACACCTTAAGCATGACGTGTAATAATTTTTTTTTTCGACATGGCGTATTATAATATTTTTTTCAACACATGCGCTTGAATATAAATGGGTTTTGTTAAGGGCAATTTTATCCAAAAATATTTTCTTTAACTAAAAACAATTAAATTTAATAAAAAAGATTATTTTTAAAAATACCTTATCTTTGAAGACTAAAAACAATCATCTCAATGATATATTAGCATCAAAACTCCAACTCATGTGTGAAAATAAAATTGTCCAAATATTTACCAACTCTACCAACTATTCTTTATAACTATCAATATTTGCCAAAAAAAAATCATTTATTTTACTTTATCTTCACCAATAGACCTTAAGGGTCATAATTGCAATCATAAAAAGATGAACTAAAAAAGGTCGGATATTACAAAAGTGAAATACCAATAGTGTTGGAAACAGTTGTTGAAGTAGCTTCTTTACTTCAAAACAATAAAGCTAAGACAAATATGCTTTTTTTATTGGTACTAGTAACATTTCTTTTTCTACTTTTTTGTTTTGTACATAAATTTTTGAGTTATACAAGTAGAGGTAGTCTTCTGCATACCCTAAGATTCACTTACAAAAAGTTTTAAGTTTTAATGGTCAAGATAACACTTAAAAGGAAAATTTTTGTTTTCTAATTAGAAGTTGAAAATACATTTTCAGAGACCAAAGGTTGAAATGCAAAATTATAACTTCTCAAAGATTTGCAATGAAAAATGGATATATATATATATATATATACACATATATAAACTTGTATGTGTATACTTGTGTCTTGAAGGAAAGTATGTATCAAAAAATTCAGAATTTGACTAGATAAAACTACTTATACCTCAATGCAAACAACCTAAGAGGTACTACAGCATTTTTGATCTGTGGCTGCAAAAATAAAATTGCAACCATAAGTGAAATGTCTACTGCCTTAGGTTAAGACTGCACTTAAAAAAAATGTGTAACCTTAGCCAATGTATGGAAAAAATTAGCTACACTTCTTTATATGATTTTGCAACAAAATTAATATGCAGCCATATAGCATATGGCTGCAATCCTAAAACCTATGGCATCATTTAAAAAATGCAACTAAAGGTATATATAACAATACATACAACATTCTAATATGCAACAATAGCAACCTATAAAGTACAAACCATACAAATTTTACAGCAAACTTCA
Source organism: Theobroma grandiflorum (assembly GCA_036013995.1). Taxonomy (NCBI): domain Eukaryota; kingdom Viridiplantae; phylum Streptophyta; class Magnoliopsida; order Malvales; family Malvaceae; genus Theobroma; species Theobroma grandiflorum. The sequence continues at coordinate 24,497,646 of CP142133.1, read as the reverse complement.
GTATATATTGATCATCAAACTTTGATTTTACAACAAATTTTACAAAAGAATAGAGCAACAAATTTTACAACAATCAATCTCAAATTTTACATAAAAAATGCTCATTTATCCAAATTTGTTACTCTAACAGAAAAGATGCTTCAACAAGTTTGCTAATCTTAAAATAAGAAAAGTAAAAGAACATTAGATTATAAAATATAATATAAAATAATATAAAAACACTAATAAAGCTAAAGAATTGACTCAAGAAAACATAGTTAAAATCCTTTTCTTTACAAACATTGTATAAAAGTCATCATCCTTCAGATCAAAAAGCTTTGTTCTCATGAGATGAGGCAGAAAGTTCAAATTTAAAGCAATCAGATACTGTGGGTATAGATTTCAACCTAAAGCTAGGTTATGAGGACTGAACTCAAACTCAAAAATAGGCATACTTACTTGGTCATTTAGCACTTTGCACATGCTTGAGAATTCCAAAATTCCAGCTGGTGGTATCAATGTTGATTTGCAGATGTCAATATAAGATTTAGTTAACTGCACCAATGTCACACCTTTATATATCAATTATGCAACTAATAATTATGTCAAATGTTTCAATTAATGTCAAGCATTGAGGAAAAACACACCTCTCCAATAGTTGTATCCTTCATACAACCACAAAAAACTTCACAACAGAGCAAAGTATAATTTGCAGTCAAACATAACAGCATGGGAGAAGATGAAGAAGCAGAGACTTGACTTTGATATTAATTATCAGTCTGTTTTATTATTAGTAGGCTATTACTATAGTAGTGAAATTAATATTAATGATCAAACTTGTTAATGCTGAGGAAAAGACTATATAGTATCAACTATAGGTGATTTGAATGTCGTTGACAATGCAAGAGCCATATGATCAATCCTGACCTAGAATATATCATTAAAACAATGTGTAAGCAACTATAAAGGCTGTAATACATAAGCGAGATGTGTAAAACTAACATAACTAGCTCAAGTTTGGATGAGGTTAACAGTAACTTATTAATGGCTACTTATCGTATTATTTTCTTGTGACTAGAAAATTCCAAGAGCCAGAGTTGTCTACTAACTAATGAACTATTCCACTAATGGCAACTCAAGTTGCTTGCACATTCTCTTAATTCTGCTTCTAGAATTTTCATCGCACTCTTGGAACAAACTGAAAAATATTAGCCAATAATTTAAAGTGACTACTCTAGTTAAAGCAAGGAAAATCTTATTCATTAGGAAACAAACCATCTACAGTGTTGATTTATTACAATCAAACATGCAAAACAATCCTTTTTAAGACAACATTAAATTGCTGCATTTGTTATCAATTTTAACTAATATCAGCTATAATGTCACCTCTAAGGCTTAATTTGTCAAAGACTAAACAATTGAATACATAAGATGACAAGACCATAGTTACATTTGCTACAACAACAATGAAGCCTTAACCTATAAACACAAAGAGCCTTCTGCATATCTCCAAATGCAACTGCAACTTTCTATTAAATTTCAAGCTATCAGTATCTATTGATAGTAAATCAATTAAAGATGGGAAAAGGTTTTCAACAGAAGAGGTTAGATCATATAACTCACTTTAGCACAAAGTTGTAATGCTTGTTGCTAAAAGACAATATATGGAAGTATCTATGTAACGACCCATCCTTGGTCACTACCGATGCCAGAGACCTCCAGAAGATCCCGCTAAGTCTCGAACAAGCCTTTATAAATTTTTCATGACATTTATTAAATATACTAACGCGTATGTAAATTATTAATAACAACAATAAAGTACTATATTGGTATTCCATTTCCAGTAATAGCAATTATATTTAAATTACAAAGTTTTCAACAACGCATAATTAGGAATTGACAACGCTAATAACATGTAAAAATTCCATTTGACTGAACTCTAGACAGCGGAGTGACTCGGAACGGGCTAAGAGATGCCTTTACCTATCCACCAGAAACTGAGCACGTCGATGATTACGCGCTAGGCTGATCCTTGTCTACAAAAGGGAAAATAAAGGGGTGTGAGTCTCACAGACTCAGTGATCATCGGCTCAGCGAGTAGGACGTAGATGGGAAACAAGCAAATAGCTGATCAGTTGAATAATAAATCACAAGATTTTCAATGGTAAATTCGATTTAAAGGGAGATTTGTGCTTTATAAAATGATGCGGTAAAATCATCGTGCAACATTTAATTTGAGCAAAACAATGCCAAAAATAGGTGTAATAACTCTAGGTGAAATCAACAAAAATTCGACTTATCGTTAAAAATTACAAATGAGAAGATAAAAGTGTGCATGCTCCCAAAACATGTAGTCTGTAATCAAATTAAATTATAAACCACGTAAATCACTTCATGATCAATAAATAAGCATTGAAAGCTTGTTTAAATAAAGGGAGCTGCAGAGAAAATCTTAAATCTTCACCATGCATAAAAATACGTGTCGAAAAATTCATAATGCTCTCGAGTAGGAAATCATAACATCAACACGGGGACCTACTTCCACGTAATAACATCCGGGAGCATCGCTTCCACCGGATTCCCGTATAATGCCACGGCAATCTCAACGATGTTGGTTGACATCGGAGATATCAAGCGGTCGCAATCGCGTAAATCATCTATGGCCTTGCCATGTATATCACAGACCATGGCCCCAGTCATGTCTAACAGCCCGTCGATGACCCGAAAATGTCTCTAGCTAGAGCTCACTCGTGCACGAGGGTCACACTTAACCGATGTGACATCCGGCCTACTCTCGACGCTTTCGGTTTATCAAAAATAGAATATTTTTCAAATCCATAACAAGCTTCTCAAATCTATTTTCTTAAATCATTTAAAAACCAAAAATTTGATAAACCGTTATATTGATGTTTTTCACATCTTTTGTCTTGGTATAAACAGTTATAAATTTTTTTAGAATAAAATTAGCTTTCAGAAGCTACATTAAAATCATTTAACAAATGCATTTATTATGCATGTCACGCAAAAATATAAGGCACGTATTTTGATAATAGATAGTGTGAAAGGCCTGTTTCCCAATTTTCTAAATACTTTACGTGTAATTATATATATCTATATATTCAAAACAATTTCTAAAAATAACTTACATTCACAATTTCCTAAAATTTTATCAATGCATGCTTTTCACAATTATGTGCGTTCGATAAATCATGCGTAAATATATATCTATAGATAATATGGAAATTTTAAAATTGACACCCCCTACTCACCTTGTAATAGCGGGATGTTACGTCGCTATTAATTTCGAAGGTGTGTCTTACTCTTTCTTCCTACCGATTGTTCGCTAATTTCTTCGGCCTGCCACCACAATATAACAACTTATTTATTTCCTAAATATTAAAATTCCACTTAATAGATATATATATATATCCTCATTCATTATATTTTATTTTAATATTATTATTTTATTCAATATATATTATTATATATTTTTATATTTAATATTTTTATCTCTTTCTTTTTTTTTTTTTACCTTTCTTTCTTTCCTCTTTCTTCCCTTCACTGCCTGATGGTTCTCCCTCTCTCTTCAGCATCGCCGGTTGGCAGCTGGTAGCACCCTCTCTTTCTCTCTTTTCACTCACCACCGTTCACCTCTTCTTCTATCCTCTTTTACCCCCGGCAGCCCCCAAAACCAACAACTAATCTTCAAGATTTTTAGGAACTAAACCTTAAAAATTTACAGTCAAAGCTGCTCCTTATCTCCTTCTTCTTCTCTTTCTTTTTTTTTTCTTGATCTGCTTCTCTCTCTCAGGTTCTTCTCTCTCTCTACAAACCGTTTTCTCTCTTCTTTTGCTCTTTTGTTTCTTTGCTCCTTCTTGGCTCGGCAGCTTGCACAAAAATGGCTATTAAAAGCCATTTAAAAAGGGGTGAAAATAATTAGGGAAGCCGGACATGACTCATTGTCATGTCCACTCCATAACTTTTTATCCCACATGTCTTCTTCTTACTCATTTGTTTATCTGGCCCCTACACTCTTCTCATTCTTTTTTCCTCTTTCAAAGCCTATATTCAATCTCAATTGACCACATGGGCGGCTGCCCATGTGGTTTCCCTCTTTATTCTTCTTTGTCTGCCTTCATTTTGTCTTTTGCACCGTTCCTTTTCAATCTTTATCCAAAGTTTCACTTACTCTTATTATTTTATACATATATATGTTTTGAAAAAGGGTGTTACAATCTATTAGAAAGCAAAGTCATTAAAACTCAATAAGAAGAAGTTACCACACAAAAGAAATTAGAAGTCCAAAAAAAAAAAGTGGAATGTAATAATTACCATGAGCCTCTCCTGAAGTATTGATAGCATTTGATCTTTAGAGTAGGCATAGAAGGTTACAAACATAGGTTTACCTAACACAAAAGTGGTGGCATAAGTAATTAGCATTACTTCCAAAACAACCAAGCATCCATATCGCATCATTGCAACTAGCCATTACTATATAAAGGGGCTAAAGCACTGCTTGAAGTTAATATAAGTAGAGAAATACAATAAAGGAATAAAAAGAATTTTGCACTAGATTGGGTTCACTACATTTCCTATTCTCTTGGAAATCGAAACTCCAAAAAAATAAAATGCACATGGTAAATCTAAAATAACATCAAAAAAATTAAAACAAATATATAAAATACCTTGTATCATGGGCGTAATTGGCGTTGCGGTCATTGCAAAAAAACGGTGTTGAAGGGGGCATCTAAGGCTAAACTTGCTGTAACATGAAAAAAATAACATAAAGTCAAAAGAGTTTAGAAAAAGTTCAAAGATTTCTTTAGATCCATGCCAATTGAAAATTTTCTTGCTAGACAAACGAAAAAAATGAATAAAGAAAGAGAAAGAGAATTTACTTGTCTTAGAAAAAATTCAAGAGGAAAAATATTTAAAACATTTTGGTGAGAAACGGAGTAAAATAGGATATATCATCTGAGCTTTTGAGAGATAGATAGTATAAAGTGAGTGATTTTTCAAGAAAAAAAATACTAACTAAAAGGTAAGGGGCTTTGTTTTAGGCTGTTACATGGCCTATGACTTCCTCTATTTTACAAGCTTTTTTTTCAATTTTCCTTTATTTTGTGGGTTTGTCTCTTTTTAATTTATTTTAATTTGTCTTATGTTATGACCCTTTAAATTTTGCATTTGAATGGAAATATATTTAGTGTTATATAATAAATTTAGTTACATTATAACAAATGTAGCTAAAATTATGTAGTAAGAAATCTAAAAAATTGTAATAAGGTATACTTACTATGGCCCTTCAGAAAAATTAAAATGCTTAGCTGGTAATATAATTTTATTCATTAGTTCAAATTTATATTTTTAGTATTCATTTAGATTGTCTTTGAAAATGTTGATTGCTCCTTTAATTATCAATTTGAAATATGTACTTGTATTCAAAGAATGAGAATCAACCAACAAAATAATGAAACAAATTAATTTTTTCTTTTGATAAGTCAATTCATTTTATTAATGACCAAAAATGATAGCCATGGTCATAACTTTATACAAAAGCTTAATTGTCCAATAACACCTAGCTTAGAAATATCAAACACCCATACCAACCTAGAATACAAAAACATTGTGAAAAGTAACTCCACCTAGTCAAGTGTTCAACCATCACAACCCCAAATTAGCCTCCTAAATTAAATGCAACCTAATGCATTTTTAGCTACATTTAAACATAACAACATTGCCTTACAATACTAGCAAAATACAATCAGTCTTTTCCAATTCTTTATAGGTAGCATTAAAACACACCAATCTATCCTAATTGTAATTGCAATACATAATCCAAAACTTTGTTCCTTTGTTGCACTTCTTGCGCCGGATTCATTTAAGTCAATGCTACATGTAATTCCTCCCTTGTTACACTAGTTTTTGCCAAAAAAAATCATTATAGTCATTTTTTATCTTTTTACCAACAAGCTTCCTTCTATTTTTTTTGTAAAACCACAATCTTAGAACCCTAAATACATCATATCCTATATCTATCACCTTATCCACTTCAAGCTTGAGAGAAAAGATTCACAACTAGAAAATAAGTATGAGGAAGTGATCATTCTAATACCATAATTCTCCTTTTGCCCTTAACATAAAAAGAAACAAGAAGTCAGTGTTCAATTTATTACTTGCCTTTTTGGATATGTACTATAACAACCTAGATCTAAGCTTCACTAGCTCAATAACTTTTCAAGCCTAAACCATTTGATCCTTAAAAACTTAAGCTCAAGTCGTTAGTAAAACTTTTATATATGTCCTAACAATTACATTTATATCCTATGTGAGATGAGGTATTACAATCTCACCTACTCAAATCATTGATGTTCTCATCAAGACCACACATCAAATCACAATTAAAGCCCATTCCAGAAGGTCAAGATCTCACCAACATAATGCAGAAGCCCACATCAAACCGGCACATGCTCTGATACCAATTGTAATGATCCAGGTCCAAGCACTACTACTCAATAACTTTTAAAGCCTAAACCATGTGACCCTCAAAAGCTTAAGCTTAAATTGATAGAAATGATTAACGTAAACCCTTATATAAGCCTTAATAATTACATTCACATCCAATGTGAAATGGGATATCGCATGTACCTCCTAATTCTATACACTTCATAAAAATTAAGTCTTCATCAGAATTTGCTAACAAACCAAGATTCTTTCCTATGTTCCATATTTCTCTTGCTTTTACCACATTAGAGCATTTTTAATTTAAAACTCCCCATTCAAAAAGGATTCATTAACCACTCTCGGATATCTTCCCTGATCTTAGGACACTTCATTTTTCTTACCTTCCTACCTTTCTTTTTTAACTTTGTTAATTTCCCTTTCCATAATCTCTCTTCAATCTTCCTTAAACAACTTGATTTGCAAGTTTTAAGCTTTGTTGATAATTGCAATGTTGAAACTAAAATATTCTATTATAATGTGAAATTTCCAATAGATGATAGTTCAATGGTGGGTTTGGGCTTTTCATTTTTTCTGGGATAATGATAACTTTAAGTTTGTCATTATCACTCTTAAGCCCACAAAATATATTAACTTCTTCTTCTTTTTCTCTTTCTTCGTGGTCGTTTTTCTTCCCTTTTTTTTAAAAATTCTAATATCCCTTGTGATTCTACCACCAAAAATAACCTTATGGTGAACATTCGCTTTCTTCTCCATGTTATGGTTGTAGTGCTATTACTTAACATTTTGACTACTTTGTCTATAAAATCACCCAACATCATTAGTAACTAATTAGCTTTTCTTACACTCAAAGCCCATGTAACTCATGACCATCAAAACTTGGTGGCAATCCAACAGGATTAGTTCTACCTTTTTTTCCAATTGGATTGGTGTCACTTGTGAATCTGATCACCAAAGAATCATCACTTTTGATCTTTCTAACAAGGGTCTTATAAGCACGATTTCTTAGCTTAACACTCGATTTAATCATTTTCATGGCTCATTAATTGTGGACTTGGCTAGTTTGTCTTAGTTTAAATATATAAACTTTGGTCACAATAGATTTGGTAGGGAAATCGCATCATGGTTTGATTCATTCACTCAAATTTTATGTTTGTATATTTATGATAACAACTTATCTAGTATTATTTGTCACATTCCAATTTAGAATCATGACTGGTGTAAGGGTTTAATAGGAATGACTCACTTGACCTAAGCAAATCTTAGAAATAGTAGACAAAATTCAGCTAATAGATTATAAAACCATTAGCAAATCTCTATGTATGAATATATATAAACCTCAAAGTTCAAATGCACTATTTCATGCTTAACATTCAAAATCAAAATAATTTTCATTTTCAAAAGAAATTTTTATTAGCTTCAATGTAGAATATATTCAATATCTAAGCAAAGAATTAAATTGCTTGATCAAAGAACAAAGAATTACATAAAGGGCTATTTATAATACCTAACTAAACATAACCCTACTTGGTGTGTAAGTAAAGTAATATAATAGCCAACTAAACCTAAACCTACTTGGTGTGCAAGTAAAGAAAAAAGTAAATAAGGAAGTATTCCAACCCTAGACTTCATTGGAGTACAAGCAAAGTAAAAAGAAAATAGAAAAATATTCTCCCTAAAATATTCCTAAAATTAATAATTACAGGTCATGATAACACTCTCCCTCAAGTTGGAGCATAGATATTAATCATGCCCAACTTCTCAATTATAGCATGGAACATTTTCCTTAAAACTGCTTTCGTGAGAATATCAACTAACTAACCTTCAAATTGGACAAAGGAAATTTGTATAATTTTTTGATCGAGGTTCTCCTTGGTGAAATGTTGGTCAATTTCAACATGCTTGGTGCCATCATGTTGTACAAGATTTTGTGCAATTCTAATGGCTACCTTATTATCACAACAAAATTTCATAGGTTTTGCATATTCAATTCCCAACTCTTTGAGAATATTCCTAATCCACAATAATTCACATACACCATGAACCATACCTCAAAATTCAACTTTTGCACTTGATCTTGCCACAACCTTCTACTTTTTGTTTTTTTAAGTGACAAGATTACCTTCCACGAAAGTAAAATAACCAAATGTGAATCTTCTGGTTGTTTGATCACCTACCTAGTCTAAATTCGTAAATCCTTCAATGTTAGAAACACCACTTTTTGAAAAGAATAAACCTTTGCTCGAAGCATTTTTCAAGTACATTAAGATTCGATATACTGCATTCATATGTTCTTCACTTGGTGCATGCATAAAATGACTTATGACACTTACAGCATAAGCTATATCCGATCTTATGTGTGACAAATAAATTAATCTTCCAACCAAGCACTGATAACAACCTTTATTTGTTAGAAATTGATTTGAAAAAATTCCAATCTTATGATTCATTTGTATAGGCGTGCTTGCTAGTTTGCAAGCAAGCATTTCGATTTTGATTAAGAGATCTAGCATATATTTTCGTTGCGAAAAGAAAATTCCATGTTTCGATCTAGCAACCTCAATCCCTAAAAAATATTTAAGTTGCCCCAAATCCTTCATTTTAAATTTTGCAGCCAAATATTCCTGTAATACTTTCATTTCGTATGAGTCATCTATCACCAAAACCATATCATCAACATACATGATTAAAGTTGTTACATTCCCATCTTTATGTTTAATAAACAATGTATGGTCTAACTTACTTTGCTTAAAACCAAATGCTTTCATTATAGAAGAAAGCCTCCCAAACCAAGCTATAAGTGATTGTTTCAGCCCATATAATGTCTTTTTCAATTTACAAACTTTCCTTATACATAAAAAACTGTATTTAATTCTTGGTGGTAACTCCATGCAGACTTTTTCCTCTAAGTCTCCATTGAGTAAAGCATTTTTAACATCAAATTGTTGTAAAGGCCAATCTCGATTTGCTATTATAAATATGAGAATACAAATTGTATTGATCTTGGCTACTGGTGCAAAAGTCTTTTGATAATCCACCCCATACCTCTACATATACCTTTTTGAAATTAACCTTGCTTTTATATCAGTCAATGCTGTTATCTGTTTTGAGTTTCATCGTAAATACCCATCTACATCCAATCGTCTTTTTCTTTCGGGTAAGGGAACCAGTTCTTAGGTAGCATTCTTTTACAAAGCCTCTATTTCTTTGTTCATTGCTTTGATCCATTTCAGATCTTTTAATGCATCTTGTAAACTACTAGGAATAGATACAATGGATAATTGATTAATAATGAGTACATATGATTCAGACAATCTATGGGAAGACACATAATTGCTAATTGGGTATTTGACATTGGCTTTAGGATCAAGTTTATATTATTTCTTTGGGACTCCCTTATTTGATCTTTATGGATATTTAGGAACTACCTTTTCTATAAGAACATGTATTTCATAGGACTCATCTGATATGGGATTCGAGATTTCATAAGATTCATCAAAATATGGGATTTGAGATTACCTCATCAGATATGGGATCTGGGATTACTTGAGGGAGAACATTTTGAGTTGATTCTTCAGTTAATGGTGTACACATAGGCATAGGCAATTCTAAGGACTATATAATGGAAACATCTGATTCACTTGCAGGAAGAACTAACTCACTCTCAATTTCAAGAATACTATCATAACATTGTTGAACACTTTTTCCAAAACGTTCAGTCACTTCTTCTAATTCCATAAACTCCTCTCTTCTACCACCTTATTATAACACATTCTCTTCACTAGAGCTCTTCACTGAATAGAAGGTCTAGAGACTCCCTTTGAAAAATAAGGCTCTAATTCACGAAAAGAAACATCAAGGTTACATGTAATTTATGGGTTTGAAGGTCATAGCACCTATACCCCTTTTGAAAATCAGAATAGCCAACAAAGACACATCGTTTTGCCCATGGATCAAGTTTATTTCACAAGTTTTTAGGAAAGTGAACATATGCAATGCAACTAAAAACTCATGGTTCAAGATTTGAGAGATGGGGAACTGAAAATAAAGATAATCTTTTTTTGTTAGTGGGTTTGAAAGTCTATTACTTGAGAAGGTATTCAGTTAACAAGATAAGTAATGGATTTTACAGCTTTTCCCTAATAAAACCAAGGCAAATTCATGTGAAAGAGAGAAGCATAAACCACTTCCAATATCTGTCTATTTTCCTCTATACCAATCCATTTTGCTGCGGATTATAGATACAAGAAGTTTGATAACGAATCCCATGATGGCTCAAAAAATCATTAAGAGATCCATCATACTCAGAACCATTGTCTATTTATAAAGCACGAATTTGCTTTTGGTACTACGTGCCCACCATAGTATAAAATTTTTGAAATGCCATGCATACATCACTTTTATTTTGAAGCAAAGATACCGAAGTCATTCTAGTGCATTCATCAATAAATGTAACAAAGTAACGAGTTTTAGAGATAGAAGGAATTTTTGTAGGATCCCAAACATCAAAGTGAATAACTGCAAAGGGTTCTGAGCTTTTGTTCAAACTTGGTGGATAAGAAATGCAATGGCTCTTAGCTAGTTCACAAATATCACAATGAAAATCCAAATCATTCAGACCTGAAAATAGATATGGTTGAAACTTCCTAAGATAATCGAAAGAAATATATCCCAATCTTCAGTGCCATAACCATATAGTCACTCGAGCCTTGTCTTTAACACTTGTTAGATTCACCTTGCTGAATTTTGGTACCCCACTTTTTGTTAACTCCAAATAGTAGATTTTGCCCTGCCTAACACCATAACTAAGAACCTTCTGAGTCAAAAGTCTTGAAAAATGCAAAATAAAAGCCAAAGGTTACAATGCAATCAATAGCAAAGTTAATTTGGCTAATAGACAAAAGATTACATTCAATGGATGGAACAACAAGAAATGTATCCAATGTAAGAGTATTGGATAATATGATAAATCCATTTCTGATAATAGGACATGTACTACCATTAGCTGTGGAGATAACAGATTAAGAATAAGGGAGGACTAATTGTAACTGACTAAAGTCCTTAGTCATATGGTCAAATGCACCTGTATCAATAATCCAAGTATTATTCTTAAAAGTTGCAGAGAATACTGGTGACTTACCACCCATACCTGATTAGGCAATATTTGCCATAAACTTCGATTGTTTTTCTTCCGTAGGTGTCACCATGGCTTTCCCTGTAATATACTTTCTAGGTTTCTTTTGAAGTCCCACCACTCAAGATAGCTAATGATTTCATAATATCGTTGTTTCGAATAACCTATTTCACCACAATTAGTACATACCAGAATGTTAGATTTTTTAGTTGATTGATTGCTTTGATTCTTTGAGGAGTTAGATGATGGTCTTTGCCAAGTTCAGTTGGCTAGCATAGTTGTGCTCTCAAGATTTAGATGAAAGCCTTCCATTATCTATCTTTGTTGATATTCTCTCCTAACATATGCAAACATGCTTTCCAAATCAAGTTTTGGATCTTTTCATAATTTCTCCACAAACCTAATCAAATTTAAAACCAAGTCCACTTAGAAAAATATGGACTTAAAGCTTAGCCATCGCGAAATGCAATTAGACTACACCTTCAACTGTTCCTTCCTATGACATAGTACTGTGATCAATTTCTTGAAAAATAGCCACAAGTTCATTATAATATATTGATAATGGTTGGCCATTTTGTTTGGTAGAGAAAGATCTCTGGTTCAATTCAAAAATACATGTCTCGTCCAATCCATAATAAAAGGTTTTTGATACATATTCTTATATCTCCTTGGCTATGGGAAGATAAATAAATCGTTGCATCAGTGACAGACTCATTGAATCAATAAGCCAGCTTTTCACTTTGTGATCTTCAGTAATCCATGTTCCAAGATTCGAATCTCTAGGTTTAATTTTTTTGCTTTTTCGATGAGATATCCAACTTTGTTGTGAGTGCAAATACTCATTTCCATGAGTTGAGACCATAATGAGTAATTTGCTCATCCAATGTAATACCAATAAGAGACACAGAATTGTCTTGGTGGACAATAATTGGTGGTGTTGGGTTGCTAAGTATCGTTGGAACCATGGAATTGCTTGGTTCAATTGAAACATTAGAATTAGTTTCTGCCATGTAATTTCAAATGAATAGATATAAGAAAAAAAATGTGATGGCGATTTTGAGTACGAGATTTACGTTAGAGAGTTCTTTTTGGATTACAACCTGACTTTGATGCCATGTAGAAAATGTTCAAGATCTAAGCAAAGAATTAAACTGCTTGATCAAAAAATAAAGAATTACATAAGGGGCTATTTAAATAGCTAACTAAATTTAAACCTACTTGGTGTGCAAGTAAAGTAATTATAATAGCCAACTAAACCTAAACCTACTTGGTGTGCAATTAAAGAAAATAGTAAATTAAAAAGTATAACCCTAGACTTCCCATGAGTACAAGCAAAGTAAAATGAAAATAGGAAAATATTCTCTCTAAAATATTCTTAAAAATTAATAATTATAGCTCATGTTGACACTCAAAGATCAGAATGTCATTTCAAGTCTCTAATCCTTTTGTCTAAATAGTCCTTATGGCATGAAATATGATTTGGGCAGCATAACAAAAAGATAAAAGTTAATTCTGAACAATATAAAAACCAAAAGCCACGTAAAAAGATAAATGCAATATCAACCTAACAGAATCAGTACTACATAAACAAAAGTTCACAGCCATCATATAAGGCCACAAAACTAAACTAACTAGAAAAAAAGAACACTTATACATAAATAAAGAACAATCGTGCACTAAATCGAAATTTTAAAAATAGATAATGTCATATGCCATCTTGTGGCCAAATCATAAAGTATAAATACTTATTAAAAAGTATAAAACAGAGTATAATAAACCCAATAGACAGGCAGATAGAGACAGCAGAGTACAACTCAAATAAAAGGTTGACATCTACTGGATACCTTATCAACCACCTACCACAGAATTGAAATAGTTCTCTCCAAAAGACGATAAGTCAAGCAGTCTATTAATTTGAAACAACAAATGCAACTTATGTGTGTGAATTATAAAACTCCATGAGTAAATATGGGGAGAGGGAACTAGTTAAACAGAAAAGTGTTTACATAAATATATTTTTAAATATAAAAAATGTAACCATAAGTTCAAATCTTAAATCTTTCATATTCATTTCAACAACATGACAAAAGCTTAATAAGAATGTTTTAGATCAACACAAAACCCTGGGAAAGTTTAGTTGGAACTAACCAAGTCAAATACATCTCAAAATCCTTTTAAGAGAGTGAAAAATTCATATATAAGCCTTAAGTATTGATACATCTTTCAAATGTATCGATACTTATCAAACAGAATGCTTTCCAAAGCCTTATAGACATAAAGTATCGATACTTATACAAAAGTATCAATTCTTTTAACATAGAGAGCTTACTGATTTTCAAGTATCATTACTTTCAACACAAAACGTATTTATGGGTAATTTGAGGAATAGGTATCCATACCTCATTCAAGAATATCAATGCTTCCTTCATAATTTTCTAGATTTCAACTTTAAATCAATATTTTAGCTCCTAAACAAAGTATAATATCATTTCATTTCCAAAGTTCTCATATTTTAGATACAAAATAGAGTAAAAAATCGATTCAACATAGGTTTCTTCAAATCAGTAATAAGAACAAATATATCAATTTTAAATTCAAAATCAAAGTAATAAAATCATTTATTTTCAAGTCTTAAACATCACTTAACAGAACTTAAACATTTATGGAGCACTAGCTTAAGAAGAACAAATAGAAATTGAGGATAAAGTATTTTCCCAACTATCTAAACATATAGAAAGTGTTGTAACACCAATATAGTCCGGTGCATGTAGCCACTGAATTTAAAACTGAACAAAAAATAAGGTATCATCCCCACTTTTTGGACATACAAAGGGTGTTGTCATACAAATATAGTCTGGTGTATATAGCCACCGACATCAGAACATAATAGATCATTGTGCACAATGATTAACGTCTACTATTGCTAACTAGAGGTCTTTAACTTAATAAGCTCCACTAAAACTTATCAAAGCAAATTTCATTCCAAATTATCAAAACTGAAAATCATTGGGTGAATTCGTTCACCTATGCAAACATATATGTTGAGACATGATTTTGATCAATGTCATCAACTCAAACTCATTTACCAAAAACAAAGTATCCTTATGCTATGGCTTGTTCAAAACATAGTCCTACATGATTTCCAAATTTGAACATACTTGTGATTCACAGACAAACATAAGAATTTTGAGATATTAAATATTCAAAGTGTTTGTTCCCCATGCATAAAACCATGCACGTAATAAACATATTTAAATAGCATATACGTACACTTTCTCAAACATATTTAAACATTATTCCAAAAAAAAAAACATATTTAAACATGACAAACATCATCATAAACCTTTTACATAATTCAAGCTTAATTAATCAAAAATAGAATTTGATGCAAATTCATAGACAAGGCATGCTTAATTATATCAAAATAATTAAAAATGTCATATCTACTCACCTAATAAAAGAATGCCTTTTCCTCTAGTAGTTCCAACAAAAAGTCGTTCGATCCAGTATAATTACATCTGCAACACAACCTAACAACGAACAACCATTATCAACCACTCCTAATCTTTCCATCAATTTCATAATAACCAATATATTCCATAAAAAATTCCTTCAACCATTCCCTAACCTAAACTCAATGTCTAAATCTTAGTCTAACTATGAATTTAAATACAACTGGAGTTCTTTGTAGTCTTACCTTGGTGAGCTTGAGAGAATCAAAACCAACCCAAAACCTAGAGTTTTAGAGAGAAACGGATTCTCAAAAAATCATTAAATCTGGAAATGTAAAACTTAAACTTATATGTATAAGATATTGAAATCTTACCTCCAAGATGATTAAAAACGAAAATTTGAGCTCAAATATGAGTTTGTTTGGTGAGAAAAGTGAGAAAGAAAGATGAGAGAGATTGGAGAGAGTAGAGAAAGATGGCAGGTTGAGAGAAAGAAGAGAAAGAAAGTAAAACATAAGTTTGGGGTGGCTGAAGGGTTTAAGGTATTAAAATTTTTGTTAAGACTATTTTACTATTTTTTTTTAATCCGAGGCATAGGTTTTGATATCTTGGATATAGGGACCCTTCTAGGTCAAGGTATCAATACTCACAAAATGAGTATCAATACTTATTCATCAGGAAGTCTTTTTGAGTTTCAAATATTGATACCTGATTTAAAAGTATTGATACTTTCTTTCTTGACAAAATGTGGCTTTGAGTTCCAAAACAAGGCCAGTTGACCATATCTTTGTCCTATTTTTCAAATAGGCTTAATGACTTATTGAACATGCATTTTCTAGATTATAAACGTTTAGAATTTCAAACCATAAACATTAAATCTATGGTTCACCAAGTTAAGTTACATTTCTACCCTTAATTTAAGGTTGGGTTTCACATTATCCCTTTATCTCAAATTCTTATATTGAATCTTAACTACATTTTAGGTAATAAGTGTTTGATCGCCTTCCTAATTTACAATGGCTTGATTTTAATTGAAATTCCAACAAATATATTTAAATACAAAGCGTTAGAATATATACCCTGTTTGGTAATCAATTGGAAGGCATTGTGACTTTAGAAGTCAGGAATTTGACTTGCTAATATATTGTTTTGGTGTGCCTAAAAGAAAATAACATAAAAATTAAGACGCGGTACATGATTAGTTCAAAATATATATCCATGCAAAAGTACAATGTAAAGAAGATAAAAACAGGAAAATGAGAGCACCTGTATTGTTGAAAAATAAAGATAAATACAATACATAGACCAAGTGCTCAACGAAGAAAAGGCTAGGTAAAATTCTAACTTAATTTGAGGGATTGAATCTTATGTTTCAGGTGAAATTCCATCAGCTGTTGCAAGCCTGACTTCTCTTGAGTTCCTTAATTTTTGGCATAACAACTTGACCGGTATAATTTTATCTTTCTTCTCCTTTTCTTATCATATATGCATATCAATTTGTAATCCCTTTTATGTATTTGAAATTAAAATTAGAAATACATATATATAAAAATATGAAAGACTTGTACATATTCAAAAAAAAAAAAAGTGGACAAAGAAGAAGAGGAAAAATAAAATAAAAAATTTAAAATCCTAGATTCAATATATTTCAGATTGATTGAGTGATTAGTGAAATGCAAATACTGTTTGAAACAATTTATCATGTTAAAAAATTACATATATTATGTATTAGTCTTTTTCAAAAAATTATTTTTATATGAAAACTCACTTTTTTACTTTTATACTTTCAATAGAAAAAAGTATATGATAAAAAATTATGACTAAATGGAATATCTATATATATATATATAAGTATGTACTTATTATGTGCATACGCATGTGAACACGTAAATAGAAGTGTGTGCATGTGTAAAGACATAGAGTTTAGTAATTTAGCTTTAAAACTTTTATGCCTTCTTCCATAAACATCAAGAGCAATTACGTACATATTACAGCAAGTTATTTGTCTCTATATATGTAGTATTATAAAAATTTCTTATTAGAGGGTTCCCTTTGGTTAGATAGAATAAGAGTAGATGTTGACTTAAAAGTAAACGAAAATTAGTGAAGCATTGGTTTTCATAGTTTATATCATTAAGTTTCATTAATGATTGTGAAGTAATGTTGCACTAAGTTCCTATTGTGCTAGAGGAAGTAGAAGTATCATTTTCGCATTTTTATAAAGCAACTTCTCCCGAAGAATATTCAATCCCTTAACCTTTGTTCATATTTTCTCCAAGGACGGCTTCCAACTCTACCACCTTCATCAATTTGGTTCATCGTGTCAGAGAATCAATTAGTTGGAGAAATCCCTTCCTCAATATGCAATTTTAGCTCCCTTCAAGATCTGGAGTTGTCTGATAATAATTTGAATGGAATTATCCCGGTATGTCTTGGAAATTTAACTCTAAGATATATGAATCTATATCTGAACGACTTTCATGGGGAAATAAAAGAAATTCTATTTCCTAAAAGTTGTTCATTGAGAAGTTTTCGCATCAGCAGCAACCAGCTTGAAGGGCCAATACCACAATCCTTGGTTAATTGCAAGAACTTGGAAATTTTAGATTTGGGGAGGAATAACTTAACTGACGTCTTTCCTTATTGGTTAGGGAGATTGAATCTACAGGTTCTTGCCTTGCAATCCAATAAATTCTATGGCCACATTGTCAATTCTGAAGTTGCATCTTCCTTCTCCCATTTGCGGATCATTAATCTCTCTGACAATGACTTCAGTGGCTGCTTGCCATCAAAATTTTTTGATAGTTTGCATACTATAAGCAATGGGTATGAAAACACAAGTGAAGTACACTACATGGGATCTAAGTCTGACACTTTTGTTTATTATGATGAATCTTTATTTGTTACACTAAAAGGGTTGGAGCTTGAGTTCAAGAGAATCTTAACCACTTTGATGGTTATTGATTTTTCAAATAATCGATTCAGTGGACAGATTCCTGAAACAATTGGAAAACTTCAATCACTTATAGTCCTCAATCTCTCTCACAATAGTTTAACAGGACGTATGCCAGCATCCTTAAGTAATTTGTCTAAGGTTGAATCATTAGATCTCTCATCAAACAAGCTTGAAGGAAGAATTCCAGCTCAATTAAAAAATCTTGGATTCTTAGAGGTACTAAACCTTTCTTGGAATAATTTCATCGGACCCATTCCTCAAGGAAAACAATTTGATACTTTCACAAATGATAGCTACATTGGGAACTTGGGTTTATGCGGACTCCCATTATCAAAAGGCTGTGGAAATGATCAGGATTTGGAACCACCTCCAACAATATTTGATGATGATGATGATACAACAAAAGAATTGAGCTGGAGATTTTCTATATTGATGGGGTATGGATGTGGGCTAGTACTGGGATTGAGTATGGGATATATTGTGTTCACATCTGAAAAACCATGGTGGTTCATTAAGATGATTGAAAGAGTTCAGCAAAAATATGTTAGAAGAACATAATTAATGCTCTCAGGTGAGTTTTAGTACTTCTAAAACTTTCCCAGGTTGGATGTAATGTCTAGCTCTGACAAGTTTTAACAAATTTTCCCAGGTTGGATGTGCTCCGATTAAGGATCAAGACCCCCATGGGAAGCCAATTCATCCACTGAGACATTGGCAAAGATTGGACTTTGACTAGGAGATTTTTCAAGCCTTGTGTGGTACGGGTTCTATCATTCTATATATTATAGTGAACTTTCTTTTATATATATTCTCACAGCTTTTGTTCAACCCTTGAGGTGACTTTACTCAATAATATCAGCTGTATTAGTCTTATCTTATATATTTTATAGATTATTTTCATGTGATTTTTTTTGCTTGAGATTACGGAATGTATTTTCGACATAAGCACTGCTCATATATATATATATATCTTATAATACATAAGCCAATGTATTTTTTTTTGCTTCAACTATCCTATGTATGACTCCATGCATTCTCACACTGGTCGCATAAGCACCTTATATCATCAATGTAGAAGAAAAAAAATGTTTTGATAGTTAAGGAGCATTGTTGTCCTTCGAATTGTATGAATTAATTTCTCGAATTGTTTAAGCATATATTTTCTTCCAAGAAAGCAATCTTTTGCAGTCAAATTGCCCACATATTTCACAGAAAAGAACAAAAGTTAAAGCCTTGGAATCGATTAAGAAGCTGTTCCAAACTTTCGACGTATTTGCTAGAACATAATAACTCACACTTGTTGAAATTATAATTTGATCTGGAAGAACTTCGGCAGGCTGAGGAGGAGCTTGAGAAGTGCTTAGCAAGAATTACTTGAACCAAAAATTATTTGATAATCGAACAACTATTCCCCACTAGTTTTAGTTGAGCCAAACAAAGTCTTATGAAAGCCTTAGGTGCTCTGCAGAATACATACAAAAACATTGAATCAGCATGTCAAACCCGGCCCTAAAATATCTGCCATATTATACATGTAACTGATAGAGTGATAGCATATTTGAACAGTTGGGAAAATATTTAAAAAACAGTATTATAACTAGAAATATGACTAAGATGATTTAAACCTCGAATAAGCTCAAATATGGATTTTAAGAGTGAAATTGAGAATTCCACAGTCTAGGGATTACTCAAAATAGTGATTCGGAGTTCGACGTCCAGTTTGGAATCAATCGAAAAAATTGACCGATTAGGGACAAAACGGTCATTTGCCATTTAAGGACAAAATGGAGATTTTCATAAAAAATTTTGATTACATTTGACCAAGAATAATTTTATGAAATATAATATGATTTATTGGAGCATAAAATGAAAGTTGGTAGAGATAAATTTAATTTCTCGGTATTTTTGGGACACTGGGGTAAAATAGTAATTTTATCATTAAAGGACAAAACGAGAATTTTTGAAAAAGATTTTGACAACAATTGATCAAGATTAATTCTTTAGATTATTTAGAACATAATTTAAGGATTTAGCAGTGAAAAGTTTCAATTTCCAGTACATTTTGGAGTATAGGGAAAAAATGATAATTTTACTAGCGGAGGACCAAATTTAATTTTTTGAGAGAGTTTAGATCCAATTTGATAAATTGGAGTGTGGTATGAGTTTGAGGAGTGAAAAAAATATGTCTTGTGGCAATTTTTCAATTTTTGGAGTAAAAATGTAATTTTTCACTTTTATGGGGGCAAAAGCGTAATTTTTGAAAACTTCTCCACCAAGACTTTGGATAAGTCTGAAAATTTTATCTAAGCTGGGGATAAGAGAGATAAAGACATTGTAGAAATTTGAGAATAAATGAATGGCTAGAAATTAATGGATTAATAAAACATTAAAAAAATGAATAAAATAATAATATTTTATTATGCCTTTAAATAGGCTGATTTTTCAGTCAATGACCCTTAGGAGGGTCGGGTAGAATCAGGCAAAAGAGGGAAAGAAGAAAAGGAAGAACCCTAGGCTGAAAATTTGGGGAAAACAAGGAAAAATCAAGTGTTCAAGCAATTAAAAGGTAAAATTCATTAATTTTCTATGTGATTTCCATTACCCATCCATTCTTTTTTCATTTCCATGCAAAATTAACATATGGGTATGATGATCCCTTGCTGAACCAGCATCCTTAGGTGGGTTTTGATTCATTTTGTTGGTAGATTTTATGGTGATTTAATGTTACTAGGTGGGTAGAAATGGAAAGTAACAAAAACTAGTGAGAAAAATTATTTTTCTCCATTGAAACCGATTATACTGAAATTTTCAGGAGAGAAATTGCTGCTGGAAGTGATGAGATTTCATGGTATTTAGATGAATTATGATGAATTATGGCTAGAGGAAAATTTTAAGAATTTTCAGAGTAAAAATCAAAATTTTTACCCGCTAGGGGTAAAATCGTAATTTTCAATCTAAGACTGGTAAATTGACCAGTAGATGCTGCCATTGAGAAATTGAAATATAATCAAACAATTAGAAATTTAAACGGGTCAAATCGGAGTTAAAATGAGGATTTTAGCAATTTAGACGTGTATAGGCGAATTAAGTCGAAAACCGTGTTTAGACGGTTATTCGGACAATTTGTAGGACATTCCATATATTTAGAGCCTGAAATAATTTATGATGAATTGACACAATTTATTGAATTTTGTGTCATGGATTATGGATAGGTGGTGAGTAAATTGGTTCGGGTAAATGACTGCACCCGAGGACAGAGGATAGGAGTATTTCTACTCCTAGAACAGTGAGTAAACTTATTATCGTCTTAATTATCTAGAGTAGTTTTTATTCAATTGTGTGATTTTATAGAAAAATGGTTTAATTGGAAAATTATTGTGTTTTATGAGAAAATGTGATTTTGTAAAATGATTTCATAAATTTTCTGAAAAATTAAATGGTGATTTCGGGAAATAGAGTAATGGGAGACTGTTTGCTTGTATTGCAAATTATTGTTTGAATTGTATGGCTTATGATAAATTGTGGGCATGACTGGCTATTTTTATGAATTGATAAATACATGAACTGCTTTGATTTGCCTTAATTGGTAAAATAAGAATTGTGGGCCATGCTATGCTATGATAACTTTATTTAAGTGGTGGGATAATTGTGGTCGCTGCAGTGACGGGTTCCGTGGACCAACCTTTAGGAGGGGACGGAAACCCAAAAATTTATTGTGCTTACCTTGGTAGAGAGGTGCGTAGGGTATCTCCTGAGGTAGGATTTGAGTTTACTTCACGCCTAAGCACCTCGTGATAGTGAGCTCAGCCAACGTCAAGGAATGACTGAATTTCGAGAAATATGAAATTTTACAACCTTAGCGGACTCGAGTGGATGCCTCCGTACAAGGTATCCCCGAGTACATGTTTTGGCATAAGTCAAGTTTTAAAGATTGTGCATAAGCCAAGTGAATTATGGGAATAAAATTGAGTATTGATGCTGTGAAAAATATATTGCATTCGAATATTTTATTTGTCTCCCTTTTACTCGGCTTTAGATACTTTAAATGGTGTCTGTTTACTCACTGGGATTTTATAATCTCACCCTTTTTTTCCATACCTTACAGGCTCAGAGAATTCATAGTTAGCTGATTCGATCAAGGACCACAGTAGACTTAAATCAACGAGAACTGTAGGTTCACAGTTTTTGAGACATTCTGGTTAGTTTTGGGGCCCACGTATCACTGTAATTTAATTTTAATATTATAGTCTTTTGTATTAAAGTATGTAAAAACATAATTAATTTTTACGCTGCGAAAATTGTTTATCAATAGTTTTATAAAATTTGTTTTATGAGAAATTATATTATTTTATTAAATATTTTATTATATTCAAATAATTAAATTTCATTTCCAAATATATATTTTAGATACTTAAATTTATTTTTATCAAGATAAATGTGTTTTATACGTATTTACTACATTTTTAACAAATTTCAAAATTTTCGATGAAAAACGATGAAAATGCCCCTGTGAGCTGGATGAAACTATTTTAGTATTTTTAAATTAAAAATGACTGGTGGTATTTAAAATTTGACATTTTGTAATCGTCGCTCACCGAGGAAGCGTGAAAACTAATACGAAAGCCTTGTGGGATTTCAGTCGGTATTCAGAGTGTGAATACCTATTGAGACTTCGCGGCAGTTGTCGTGGGCCCGATGGGGAGTTCCGGGTCGTGACAATTCAATTGGTATCAGAGCATGGTTTTGGTTTTAAATAGTTTGGAATATTTAGCTCTAAAGTTGATTTAAGAAACTATACTGACACTGTGTGGCCCCGAGTTAGGTTAGGGTGACTAGAATATGTGTGTCTGCATGTAGACAGTTTGAGGTTGCCTAAACCTGTATCGTTTTTCTTCTAGATCACTATGCCTCCTAGACACAAGCAACCGTATGTTACTAGATCGGCTGGGAGGGGAAGAAGTCGCCCTAGGCAAAGTCAGCTAGATCCTATAGGAGAGGAATCGGTTGCACCTACTTTTCGAGCAGCACCTGCTGCTGAGCAGGCCGAAATTCCTCCGCCACCTACTAGTATTCCTACCATGCCTCCTGAGATGGTATAGGCATTGGCAGCCTATTTTACTGCTATGGTTGGCCAGGCTCAGGCTAGTCAGGCTTCTTCTATAGTGCCTTCGGCTACTCCTTCAGTTCCGTCAGTACCTGATGTGTCTATCTCTAAGAAACTGAAGGAGGCTAGACAGCTCGACTGTATTTCTTTCACGGGTGATTTAGATGCTACAGTGGCCAAGGACTGGATTAACCAGGTTT
This sequence comes from Theobroma grandiflorum, assembly GCA_036013995.1. Lineage (NCBI taxonomy): Eukaryota > Viridiplantae > Streptophyta > Magnoliopsida > Malvales > Malvaceae > Theobroma > Theobroma grandiflorum. Next base: position 24,474,359 of record CP142133.1, on the reverse strand, counting down.
CGGAAACTCTCTCTGATATGAGAGTGGATGATAACATGAAACTGATGATAGCCACGCGATTATTGGAAAAGAGAGCCCGAACATGGTAGAATTCGGTAAAGTCCTGCTCCACTACTCCATTGACCTGGTCTGAATTTCTAAAAGAGTTTGATGGTCAGTACTTCACATTTTTCCATCAAAAAGAGAAGAGAAGGGAATTTTTGACCTTGAAGCAAGGAAATTTATCAGTAGAGGAGTACGAAGCTTACTTTAACGAGCTGATGTTATACGTACCGGATCTGGTGAAATCGGAGCAGGATCAAGCTAGTTATTTCGAGAAAGGGCTCCGAAATGATATTAGAAACAGAATGACAATGATTGGTAAGGAGTCGCAAAAAGAGGTAGTGCAAATGGCTTTAAGGGTTGAAAAGCTTGCTAATGAAAATCAGAGAATGCAAGCCTAGTTTGCAAAGAGAAGGAACCCAGGTGTATCCTCCAGTCAGCCGCCTAAAAGAGGCAAAGATTCATTTGTTTTAAGGAGTACTACCTCTGATCCAATAACATCTTCCCGACCCTCATTTTCACGGACACAGCAGAGGCATCTGAGATTTGGTAAGTCTGAGGTAACTAATTCTAGAAAGAATTCCAGAGGTTCTGATAAATGTAGAAAATGTGGGAGATATCATATTGGGAGGTGTTGGGGGCTTATACTATGTTCTCATTGTGGTCAGCCAGGTCACATCAAGAGAAATTGCCCATAGTTAGGCTAGGCTACTATAGTTGCTCTATCTCCATTAGTCCATACAGATATGCAGAGGAGAGATTCCTCTGGATTACAATTGAAACGAGGAGTAGTTATACAGTCTGATGTGGAGAAAAATGAAAGAATTGGAGAAAGATAAAATTTTGAGTAATAAGGGAATGGTAGTTATTTGTGCAAATTGATAATTATGTGTTTAAGAGTTATTTGGGGATTTTTGCTTAACTGAACTTGTACTAAATATTATGGTATAGATTCATAAATGGTAATGGCAAAATAAATATGTTAAAGCAATGATCTGATTGTGTACCTGTAATGGAAAGTTAGTTTTATTAATTATGGTATAGATTGAGAGGAAAACCACACGATTGTGAATAATTATGGTGGCAGCCTTAAAGGTAAAAGAATTGATAGGATAGAATAAATTTTAACAGCCCTAACGCCACAGTACTGACAATTGAATGCTGTCGCGTAAAGAACTCCTTATGGTTGGAAAGTATGAGCAAACTGTGAGCGGCATAAAGATTGGACTTATAAATTGGAAAATGGTTATTAGTTTGATGCTAAGCTTTAACAATTGGAGTCTTAAGTGTAATAGGAAGTATCAAGGAAAAGATGAGGAGTGAATTGAAAAGTTTCTATCTTGTCTTATTTAATGGCATATGAGAAAAGGAAAAAGTTAGAGAACTATCGAGATGGATAAGTAAAGAGGAATTAATATGGAATAGCAAGATGAATAATTTGTGGAATAAAGTTAAATCATAAGAAATGGAAAAGACCAGAGGTTAAATCTTGTTAAAGGTTATAGAGAAAATGATAAAAGGTTAGATGAATATACAAGATGCTGATATGAGGTGAAGATACCAAGTAATGAAAATGTGAATGGAAAATTTCTAGATATTATTTTGACTTTGTTGAAAGGAAATGATTAGTAATAATACAAATAAACCAATACTTAGGTGCATGAAGATAAATGCACTATGTTAATTAAGTTGTTATGCCCATATATCAATGGTGCTAGGATTTCAAAATATTTTATAAGTTAACCAGTGAGGAGTATGTATGGTAGCTCAGAGGGAACTGGCGTTGATTTCAATTAAGTGATTGTGAAATTTCAATAGTGATTGGATCTATTGAGGTTTAAAGATATAAGTGTATGAATCAATTTAATAATGAACATCAAGGATTATTATGATGGACGTGTCATCATGAAGTAACAAGTTAATGAATAAATTTACTTTAAAAGTGAGCTTGAATTTTGTTGTGCACAGTATGGAGAGTTACAAGATTTAAGGACTAAATGTGATGCAATGGTTAAAAGCGTTCTTTTCAAGGGAAGGAAAGGTTTCGGGTTTGAACCTCCCCATGTCCAACTGCAGGCTGCAGACTGCAGGGAAAACCGTGTTAGAGGGATGTGGACCCAGACATGACGATGCCCTAGAAAGATAGTCATTCGAGGAGGTTGCCACATGTGGAATTGGCAATTTGAAATTAAATGATTTGGAAATGTTGAATCTGAGTTAAGTGTCAGGCAAAGTTTTATAACAAAGATTGATATATAAAATACCTGAGAGATCAATTTTAAAAGTCTATTTAGTTCAAAGTGTGACTTATGACACGAATGATCAAATGAAGGCATATCTTTGAAGCATCAATGGTGTTACAAAGTATACGTGTATAATAAATTGCAATTCAATGGAAGTGACATTGTGATGCAGTGATATATAGTATAGGGAAACTTAAACATATGATTGAGAATGAATAGGAAAAGAGTATGAATATGTGAATTGTATAGGACTATGCAGGGACATGATGAAAATATTGATAAGAATTATAGGGAGTATTCTATTGGATCTTGGTTATAGAGAAGGACAAACAAAAGAAAATTAGTTCAAATGCATTAGAGAACAAAGGCAGTTATATATAATGAGAAGTATGGACATTCGAAAGTACGTATACATATGTATATATGGAGTCAATAATATGCTCAGCGAGAGTAAAGAATTATACAAAGAAATAAATTGATGTTTGATATACATAAATGGGTATAAAAGTATATTGAAATTGGCATGATTGAAATGGACTTATGGTTCAAAACCTTATGATGGTAATAGAGATCATGGCTGTGAAAGATGCTGCAAACATGATTTTAAAGGACAATGCTAGATAAGAGTGAAGTATTCAAGTTGACCCAAAGGTAAATAAATTGAAGTTCTCTACAATAAGTGATGACATGGGAAGGTAAATATCAAAGGATAATATAATACCCGTTTATTCTTCAGGTTTGATCAATGAAATTTTGAGGACAAAATTTTATTTTAAGGGGGGTAGTGTTGTCAAACCCGACTCTAAAATATCTGCCATGTTATACATGTAACTGATAGAGTGATAGTATATTTGAACAGTTGGGAAAATATTTAAAAGACAGTATTATAACTAGAAATATGACTAAGATGATTTAAACCTCGAATAAGCTCAAATATGAATTTTAAGAGTGAAATTGAGAATTCCACAATCCAGGGATTACTCAAAATAGTGATTCAGAGTTCGAGGTCCAGTTTGAAATCAATCGGAAAAATTGACCGATTAGGGACAAAACGATCATTTTTCTATTTAAGGACAAAATGGAGATTTTCATAAAAGATTTTGATTGCATTTGACCAAGAATAATTATATGAAATATAATATGATTTATTGGAGCGTAAAATGAAAGTTGGTGAGATAAATTTAATTTTTCAGTATTTTTGGGACACAAGGGTAAAATAGTAATTTTACCATTAAAGGACAAAACGAGAATTTTTGAAAAAGATTTTGACAACAATTGATCAAGATTAATTATTTAAATTATTTAGAACATAATTTGAGGATTTAGCAGTGAAAAGTTTCAATTTCCAGTACATTTTGGAGTATAGGGGCAAAATGATAATTTTACCATCAGAGGACCAAATTTAATTTTTTGAGAGAATTTAGATCAAATTTGATAAATTGGAGTGTGGTATGAGTTTGAGGAGTGAAAAATATGTCTTGTGGCAATTTTTCAATTTTTTGGGCAAAAATGTAATTTTTGACTTTTACGAGGGTAAAAGCGTAATTTTCGAAAACTTCTCCACCAAGACTTTGGATAAGTCTGAAAATTTTATCTAAGCTGGAGATAAGAGAGATAAAGACATGGTAGAAATTTGAGAATAAATGAATAGTTAGAAATTAATGGATTAATAAAACATTAGAAAATGAATAAAATAATAATATTTTATTTTACCTTTAAACAGGCTGATTTTTCAGCCAATGACCCTTAGGCGGGTCGGGTAGAACCAGGCAAAAGAGGGAAAGAAGAAAAGGAAGAACCCTAGGTTGAAAATTTGGGGAAAACAAGGAAAAATCAAGTGTTCAAGCAATTAAAAGGTAAAATTCATTAATTTTCTATGTGATTTCCATTACCCATCCATTCTTTTTTCATTTCCATGCAAAATTAACATATGGGTATGATGATCCCTTATTGAACCAGCATCCTTAGGTCGGTTTTGATTCATTTTGTTGGTAGATTTTATGATGATTTAATGTTATTAGGTGGGTAGAAATGGAAAGTAACAAAAACTAGTGAGAAAAATTATTTTTCTCCATTGAACCCGATTATACTGAAATTTTCAGGAGAGAAATTGCTGCTGGACGTGATGAGATTTCATGGTATTTAGATGAATTATGATGAATTATGGCTAGAGGAAAATTTTAGAAATTTTCAGAGTAAAAATCAAAATTTTTACCTGCTAGGGGTAAAATCGTAATTTTTAATCTAGGACTGGTAAATTGACCAATAGATGCTGCCATTGAGAAATTGGAATATAATCAAACAATTAGAAATTTAAACGGGTCAAATCAAAGTTAAAATGAGGATTTTAGCAATTTAAACGTGTGTAGGCGAATTAAGTCAAAAACCGTGTTTAGACGATTGTTCGAACAGTTTGTAAGACATTCCATACATTTAGAGCCTGAAATAATTTACGATGAATTGACACAATTTATTGAATTTTGTGTCATGGATTATGAATAGGTGGTGAGTAAATTGGTTTGGGTAAAAGACTGCACCCAAGGACAGAGGATATGAGTATTTCTACTCCTAGAACAGTGAGTAAACTTATTATCATCTTAATTATCTAGAGTAGTTTTTATTCAATTGTGTGATTTTATGGAAAAATGGTTTAATTGGAAAATTATTGTGTTTTCTGGGAAAATGTGATTTTGTAAAATGATTTTATAAAATTTCTGAAAAATTAAATGGTGATTTCGGGAAATAGAGTAATGGGAGACTGTTTGCTTGTATTGCAAATTATTGTTTGAATTGTATGGCTTATGATAAATTGTGGGCATGACTGGCTATTTTTATGAATTGATAAATACATGAACTGCTTTGATTTGCCTTAATTGGCAAAATAAGAATTGTGGGCCATGTTATGCTATGATAACTTTATTTAAGTGGTGGGATAATTGTGGTCGCTGTAGTGGCGGGTTCCGTGGACTAACCTTTAGGAGGGGCACGAAAACCCAAAAATTTATTGTGCTTACCTCGATAGAGAGGCGCGTAGGGTATCTCCTGAGGTAGGATTTGAGTTTACTTCACGCCTAAGCACCTCGTGATAGTGAGCTCAGCCAACGTCAAGGAATGACTGAATTTCGAGAAATATAAAATTTTACAGCCTTGGCGGACTCGAGTGGATGCCTCCGTACAAGGTATCCCCGAGTACATGTTTTGGCATAAGCCAAGTTTTAAAGATTGTGCATAAGCCAAGTGAATTATGGGAATAAAATTAAGTATTAATGCTGTGAAAAATATATTGGATTTGAATATTTTATTTGTCTCCTTTTTACTCGGCTTTAGATACTTTAGATGGTGTCTGTTTACTCACTGAGATTTTATAATCTCACCCTTTTTTTCCACACCTTACAGGCTCAGAGCATTCATAGTTAGCTGATTCGATCAAGGACCACAGTGGACTTGAATCGACGAGAATTGTAGGTTCACAGTTCTCAAGACATTCTGGTTAGTTTTGGAGCCCACATATCATTGTAATTTAATTTTAATATTATAGTATTTTGTATTAAAGTATGTAAAAACATAATTAATTTTTACGCTACGAAAATTGTTTATCAATAGTTTTATAAAATTTGTTTTATGAGAAATTATATTATTTTATTAAATATTTTATTATATTCAAATAATTAAATTTTATTTCCAAATATATATTTTAGATACTTAAATTTATTTTTATCAAGATAAATGTGTTTTATACGTATTTACTACATTTTTAGCAAATTTCAAAATTTTCGATGAAAAACGATGAAAATGCCCCTGTGAGTTGGATGAAACTATTTTAGTATTTTTAAATTGAAAATGACTAGTGGTATTTAAAATGTGACATTTTGTAATTGTCGCTCACCGGGGAAGCGTGAAAACTAATACGAAAGCCTTGCAGGGTTTCAGTCGGTATTCGGAGTGTGAATACCTATTGAGACTTCGCAGCGGTTGTCATAGGCCCGATGGGGAGTTTCGAGTCATGACACAGCACCCCAATAAATCAAGATAACAATCCAAAATAGTAATTCTTTTTCCCTTTAAATTAAAGATCCGACAAAAAAACAAGTAGAGTAAAAAGCTCCCAACCATGTAAAACAGTAAACCAAAAATTTTATAAGAAAAGACAAAGAATGATATATAGGTGTATGTGTTTGAATTATAAAATTTTGGGTGTAAGATGATATTGCTTTCCTATACCCCATCCCGCCCCCACCATTTTTCTTGATGTTTACGTCCTTTTACATTAGGCTTGTGGGTCCTAGCTTTGTTATTAGTAATTAAGAGACCAATTAATTAGGGTCCCATGATTTAAGGTGCATTTAAGTATTGGGATTGTGAATAATAATAATAATAATAATAAATTTTTATTTATTTTTATGATTGAAAATAAATTTATTACAATCGAGTTTTTAATCAAAAGTCAAGTCGTCGACCCAATTGAAAGTTCAAACGAGGCTATTCAACCAAGCTGAAGATCTTTTGCTCTCTGCCCATTTCATACGTAAAAGCCTTTTAAATAATGGAAGAATTTTCCAAAGCTTAATTGCCAACCAGCCTTTGCAAATTTCCCAAGGTCGCATACTTCAGTAAATTTGCATTCAAATATTTGATTCATTGGTTGATGTATAATCTCTCTACTTTAAAAGTAAAATTCGAATCTTCCTTCTCTCAATTTCAAAAAAAAAATAATAATTCAGCAAACTTAATCTCTATTACTAACTAAGAGAATAATAATCAAGGACAAACTGGAAGGCAAAGGTTTAAAATCCACAAAAAATCTGATAAAGAAAGTCTTGAAACAAATATAAACAGCTTCCATTTTTCTGCCATTGACACTTTATTTCTTCACTCTCTATCACTTCATTCATTGCCCCTCTACATTGATTTGATAAACGATTGCTAATGAATTACAATTTCTTAACATTTATGAAAAGATAACTTTTTTAGACCTGGACAGCTTAGAGCTTGCTTTTCTTGGCAAGATACATCATACACAAGTGTGAACACTAGAACAAAACATTCAGGACAAGTTTATTAGATTTTTTGGCTAATAGAGAAGTGTGAACTTGGATCAATTTTTGAAATAGTAGGAAGATTTTCCTCTGCAATAATGTCTAGTAGGTGTTTGTTGTGATATAACCAAGTCTATCACACATGGCAGAAGGAAACTAAAAATAGATTCAATTGATCCGATGAAAATTGAAAATACGTGTTTTGGACTGTGAACTGAATAAAAAGTTACTTTACATGTCGAAATCCCAGACAGTGAGGGTTCATATCAGGCACATATTATTTCTTTTTCCCCAACTTAATAATTGTCAATTTTCTCAAAAGGTCCTAATCATGATAAAGAATGAACAATCAACGTTATGTACACCAAACCAAATTGTTCTGTTTTTTATTTTTTTTCTTAATTTGCCTCACCCAGACATTCTTAAAGATGGATCCAGAAATTTTTTCTGAATGGTGTCAACAAGATAATAACTAATAATTTTGACAAATTTCTATTCATTGTTCAAAATTGAATATAAGCATCCACAAACCATATAAAGTTAAATACAAAAATCAAATAATTAAATAATATATCTACAAAATAAATAAATAAAAAGACTCAAAATTTTAAGATACTATTTGACATGCAATATTATTTTCTATGAGCTAGATTCTGTTTGGGTCTCAAACTATCAAATTAATCAAAAACTATTTAAACATAAAGTATTTAAAAACTTAATTTGTGTTGAAAATTACTAGATAGGTTGTTTTAAGAGAGTGAAAAATGCAACCAAGGACCGAGGAAATGAAACCTCATTATAAGTCTCAAAAGTAGGGTTTAAATTTTTGATAGGGAGAGGAAGAGTAATTTAGATTTTGACTCTTTTAATAAAATCTTAAATTATAAAGGAAATTTTTTTTATCTTTTAGTATTTAAATATTAATGTATAAATTACTTTTTGATAAATTTACTTAGAATCTTTGACCCTACTCCTTATAAATTTGTAAAAAAAAATTAATGAGTTTATTAGTATCACTAACTATATAAAACTCTAAATAAGTAATATACTTGCATAGGCTTTTAGCAATAGATGACACCACTCCTACAAGGTTGGGTCCGCCCATCTTCATCCTCCTTCTTATCATTGTGATGTTGTTGCATAACATTTTGTTGCTGTATTTTCAAAATTATATCTTTTCATATAAAAAGTTGTAAATGAAAAGTTATGGTCTTTTTATATGAAAAGTTGTGACTATTCGAAAGCCACATCAATAAAAAGGTTATTGTCATATAGTATGACATATTGTGACTATTAGATTATAAGTGATTTTTCATATGAATGATTATGTCTCTTGGTAAAATAACATATTGAAACAATACCTCTAAATCCAAATGTTATGAAAAGTTATATTTTCATAGTTCAAAAGTTTGGATATCAAAAGTTATATTTTCATATTGTAGCTAAAGGTTTATCTCTTATGGAACGAATGGTTGTCCTTTTATAAGGTAATTATTGAAATAATACCTTTATCCAAGAATTGGATCTTGCAATATGCAGAGGTATATTAAGACACAGAAGTACCTTAATGAAAGAGTTGTGTCCTTAAAAAAGATACACTTGTAAGTCTATATAAAGAATTGTTGCCAACCATTTTGATACACAAAAACCAAACAAGATGAGCAAAAAATCAAGAGCGAGAGAAATGTTATGTTCTGAATAAAATTTAGAAAATAAACATAAACACTTGAGTTCCCATCATCTTTGAAAAGAGTCCAAATTCCTTAAAATCTATTTGCTATAGAAAATATACTTTAAGTCCAAACAATTTTGCAACTCTTGAGTGTGTCTAGCAATTTACTCTGATAAAGTACAAGACAAAATTAGATGTTGACTTCATTGTAACTCAATTCCCAAAGGCTATTCGTATAATTTCCTTTTGCATACTGAGTGATGGAGACAACATAAGTTTTACAAATAACGCATATTAAAGGCAAAGCTTGAAGTCAATTTTCCTAGTTCCTTTTGAATTCCTACTAAACCCCACATACAACAACAATTTTAAAACTTTTTTTTTGTGTGATTGGAATTCAAAACAACTTCACAAAAAGAGATGACTACCAATATATTCTCTTACTTAGAAAAAAAAGAAAAGAATTTCATATTTTCTAGTATTTTCATTAGATTGTATTACAAGATTATTATAATTCAGTGTTTGTATGCCAATTAAGAAAAAATCTCATCTTCCACGTAACGAAATTTAAAGAATTTTACAAGATTTAGGAAAGACTTAAGGTTGACTTGAGAATGATATAAATACAGGCCTCCAGGAATGCACATTTCATATATCTCTCCAAGCCTCAAATAGTTTGCCTAGTTTCATCGCCTGTTTCTTAGTTTCTAGATATGGGAAAGTTAATCTGGTCGCATCAAATCCTTTGTCTCCTTTCAGTGTTAATCTTGCCTTTCGGAGTCGATTGTTCTCTGAGTTTCTCTTCCCCTTCTCTTAATTATTCAACTCCTTTATGCCTACGAGAAGAAAACTTTGCCCTGCTCCAATTCAAGAGCACCATTTCTACTGATGATTCTGACGATCTTTTCTGTCGTGAGTCAATGACTTCCTCCCTCAGGACAAACTCCTGGAAAGACAGCACAAACTGCTGCTCATGGGAGGGAGTCATGTGCGACAAGGTGACAGGTCATGTGATCTGTCTCGACCTTAGTTGCTCTTTCCTTGTCACCTCTCTTTCTGCAAACAGCACCCTTTTCCTACTTCAAGGACTCCAACAACTCAACCTTGCTCGTAACAATTTCCAACAGTCACAACTTCCTCCCACTTTGTTCAACCTCACACAACTTACTTATTTAGATTTATCATTCAATAGACTAGAAGGTCTCCTCCCAAATCATGAAAGTGGGCTTCAAATCTAGAAGAATTCCACTTAACTGAACTTATTAAGTGGTGGAATTCCATCTTGGCTTTTTACTCTGCCATTTTTAGAATATTTAGACCTCAGCCATAACAGGCTCACTATTCCAATCGAGCAAATTCAAAAGCCTAATTCAATTCAACGACTTCATTTGGCAAATAATGACATACATGGTGCAATACCAAGTTCTTTCTTTGATCTAGCAAATCTTTCTTATCTTGATCTTTCCTCAAACAACTTGAGTGGCAGCATCAAGTTAGATATGCTTCCAAAGCTTGAGAATCTTGAAACACTCGATTTTTCATCAAATAATTTTAGTGGTGTCAGCAAGTCAGATCTTCTTTCAAATCTCAGGAATCTTAAAACACTTCATCTTTCAAATAACAATCTGCTATCGTTGAGTAGTGGCAGTGATGTTAACTATACTGAAAAACACGGTACAAACAAAAGAGGCACGGCAGGGATGATATGAAAGGATATTCCTCATTCATAGAAAAACCCTCATAGGGTACTGTATAGAGAATGTCAGATTTATATACAGAGGATTACATGTACAAAAATAAGGAAGCTTAACTAATTTTATACTTAACAAACACTAACTAACTATTTAACTAAAATTTGAAACAAAGACGTATTAATTGAAACAGTGAGTTTCATATACAATACTCCCCTGTCTTCTTGCTTTGGTTAAACGATGTGTTTGGGGAGAGTGGTACTCTGCAATGCCTTTCAAGACTCGACAACCTCCTTTCTTTTTCCTTTGCTCTTCAATGATCCAGGTCAATCTTGAAGTTATTTATATACTTCCATTTCTGATATATACTTTTCAAGAGCTCGAGACCTTATTGTTCTCTTCTTGCAATTTAAGTCGATTCTCGAATTTTTTAAGAACAGGGAAGAGCTTCAAAGGTCTTGATCTTTGCTGTAGCAAAATTCGCTATAACACCCCATTTATAAAATATATATATATATATAACAATTAAAAAAAAGAGGGACAAGACCACATGGGCAGCTGCCCATGTGGTCAATTGAAGCTTTGAAAGAGTTGAAAGTGGGGGGGGGGGGGGGGTCGGATAGAGAGCTGAAAAAGGGAAGAAAGAGAAGAAAGGTAAGACAAAAAGGGAAGAAAGAAAGCTGAAAAAAAAAAAGAAAAGGGAAAAAGAAAAAAAAATATAAAAAATGAAAAAAATGCAAGAATAGGAAAATAAAAATGGGCCAAATGAGAAATAAATTGGGCAAGGCCCAATAAGAAAAAAAAATAAATGGGCATGGCCCAATGGTAATTAAATGGGCAAGGCCCAATAGAAAGATGAAATTGGGCAAGGCCCAAGTGGAAAATAAAATTGGGCTTGACCCAATAAAGAAATTGAAGAGGTTCTTGGATAAGGTCCAATAGCTAGGAGGGATGGAAAAGGCTCAATGACACGTTTATCGAGAAGACGTACTGAACAAGACACACGACCAAGAAATAGAAATAAATACATATGCGTACAAAAATAGCGATGTAATATCCCGCTATTTCGAGGTGAGTAGGGGGTGTCAATTTGAAAATTTTCGTAATTATATATGTATGTATATGCATGAATTATATTACGTACAAATTGTAGAAAGCATGAGTTGGTAGATTTTTAGGAAATTTGTAAATGCTACGAATTTCAAACGTGTTTTGAATATATATGTATAAAGTATACGTAAAGTGTTTTAAATCGGGAAACAAGCTTTTTCAATGGGATGTATATTCAAAATTGTGCCTTATACTTGTGTAGTGTGCATCCATGATTATGATGCCTGGTTACCATGTGAAGTATTTCAAAATTCATGCACCAAATTTTATTTATGAAAATGACAATTGATTTCATTATATTTTCTGTCAAATGTTTTGAGAATAATTTGGAATGAGACTTTCAAGACATAAAATAATTTCTAAAGTGATTTTATTTAATCGAGAGATTCGAGAGTAGGTCGGATGTCACATCGGTTAAGTGTGACCCTCGTGCATGAGTGAGCTCTAGCTAGAGACATTTTCAGGTCGCCGACGACTGTTAGACATGGCTGGGGCCATGGTCTATGATATACGTGGCAAGGCCACAGATGATTTACGCGGTTACAACCGCTTGATATCTCTGATGTCGGCCAACATCGTTGAGATTGCCATGGCATTATTTGGGGATCCGGTGGAAGCGATGCTCCCGGATGATATTACGTGGTAGCGGGACCACGAGTTTTTATCTTATTTCCTACTCGAGAGTAAAGTCTCTTTGGATTTTCAAATTATATTTTTCCGTGCATGGTGAGAGTTAAAAAGTTTTCAACAACTCCCTGTTTACGAAATGATTTGACTTAACGCCTCATTCAAGAGGTGACTTGTTGATTCTTCTGAGTTTTCAGACTCATATTTCGTGTATGGTGAAAATGAATTTAAAATGGCTTTTCCGCAGCTCTCCATTTTTACAAAAAAAATAAATTTTAACTCCTCGAGTACGAGGCAATTTGTGGTTTACGTATATATTTGACAAATATATGATTTTACGAGAGCTTGCCTGATTTAAGGAAATTGATTTGAATAAATTATTCTAAATGATTTCTGCATGAAATTATTATTCACACTAGATTTGGCGCGTATTTATCTATATACCTTTGGTTTGGTTATATCATAAACGAATTCTTGATATTTTCTTTATATATAAGGCACAAATGTCCGTTTGAAATAAATTGTTTTATCATCCGGTAATTTGATATTCAAATGATCAGCTATTTGCTTGTTTCCCATCTACGCCCTACTCGCTAAGCCGATGATCACTGAGTCTGTGAGACTCACACCCCTCTTATTTCTCCTTTTGTAGACAGGGATCGGCCTAGCGTGTAACTATTGGCGTATTCAGTCTACTGCGAATAGGTAAAGGCATCTCTTAGCCCGCTTCGAGTCGCTCCACTGTCTAGAGTTCATTCACATGAAATTTCTACATATTATTAGCATTGTCAATTCCTAATTATGCATTGTTGAAAACTTTGTATTTTAAATTTAATTACTATTATTGGAAACGGAATACCAATAGGGTATTATTATTATTATTAATTATTTACATACGTGTTAGCATATTTAATAAATGTCTCAGAAAAATTTACAAAGGCTTGTTCGGGACTTGGCGGGATCTCCCAGAGGTCTCGGACGCCGGTAGCGACCGGGGATGGGTCGTTACAAAGTTGGTATCAGAGCTCTAGGTTTAGTGAGTCCTAGGAATTCTTGTGTCAAACAGCGGAGTAGTGGGGTCGACGTAGAGTCTTGTTTATAGTCAGTGACTGCAGCACTGATTATAGGCAAGAGGCTGCATAGACTCTTATATTTTAGAGAACCACCTTGTTTAATTATAAAAGAAAATTAAATAGTGAGAATTGATTGCCAATGTCTGGGTTTGAGATGCCACCCGAGACACAAGCAAATGTTAGAAATAAGTTAATCAAATGCCTTTAATGAAAGGTCGATATGATGACGTACTCCATCGATTAAAAGTGAAGGAAAATGAAATCGGACTAATAAGTCCATGATAATTTATTTAATTGATGAAGTTAAAAATGTGAATCATGATGGTTGATGAGAAGAAATTAGTGATTATGGATTGTATTTGAGGACAATATAGAGGAAAACCTACCATAATGATAATAAGATGTATATTTTGACTGGAATAAATAATGATCTTTGAAATCCACCCAAGGATTATAAATTTAAGTATTACGGAGAAACATATTGATAATTGCGTGCACTGAAGTAAGTGCACTGTATAAATTAAGTTGCCTTACCCGTATATGATTAGTGCTGAACATTTGAAATATTTTAAATGTGAATATGTGTTAAATAAGTGATAACAACGTAAATGAAGCTGATTTTGAATTCAATTAAATGTGATGAGACCTCAAGGTTTGATGGAATAATGCTGGGTTGTAATTATTAGTGTATGAATTAACTCAATATCGAAATTAAATATTGGTGATAATGTCGAAGGACATTTAAGTAAAATTTATGTTAAGTTCTATAAATATTAGAATGGCGCAACGGAAGCGTGGTGGGCCTATAACCCACAACTCCAATGATCTCGTAAAGATAAACTTAAAAGGTCAATAAGATCATAAAGTATATGTAAATACCAGATTATGATTGTATGAACGATGGAATAAATATGGATGTTATTACATCGCACCTAAGAAGTTTAAGGATAATCCATGTAATTATATTAAGTTGGTTCTATATGGTCCGGACTAAGAACACAGACACATTAGGAGGATTTTACGATAATGTTCATTGGAACTAATAAATTGAAATGTTAATAAGTATACGTCGAAATATTAAGGTTATGAAAGGCTTTGGAGATCAGCCTTTAATTGTTTTAATACTCAACAAAATTGTATTAAAATATATATATTTAAGTGGTTGTGGAAATGCATGGAAAAGTGTGAGGATGCACTAGTTTGATTAATCATGAGAGTTCAAATTTGAATGTTTATGTGTGGTTTGTGAGCAACCAAACAATGCGTAAGGTAAAGAGCATCGATTTTTCTTGTAAATAAATGAGCAAAAGAGTTATGATCAGTAAGTAAGAGTAGAACTTCAATGAGGAGATTGTGTTCACTGCTTTAAGCATTGAACTATAAATTATGAGCTTGTTTCTACTCTGCGAACACCCTGACGACAAGGTTCGAGAAATTTTTCACTATGAGGAACATTAAGACTCAAAGAGAAAATGGCTCTATAGTTAAATTGAGATTTGCGACTGATATGTCACATAAATATGAAGATGTATTGTAAACATATAAGATGTTTGGAATGTTGGTTGAGACAACGATTACCTTGTCGATATCAAGATCTGATGAAGTTATGATCTTAATATACTTGTAGATACAAGACATAAAGTATGAAATGTATCTTCTCCATCAATTTCAATTTATTTAATTAATTATCAAGGCAAAATGCCTAAAAATGATAAGCAAAGGATGAATTGCGCTTCAAACATTTTGAAAACAAGGATAATATGGTTTAATTAAATGATATTAGCTTTGGTAAAGGAATAAAAATAAGCTACGGGAATTATAAGATTTATTTAGGAAAAAGGATAATGATTTGAGATTTCGAGTATTCATATACTAGTAAAGACTTTGGTAATGAGCCATGACTTATAGATATGACATTAGAATATGAATTTTGGCTAAGTAAAGTTGATTTAATGACACGTGGAATCTAAGGATGGCGTCAATTGATAATTAACTTTTGCATGGAAATAAAACATCGGCATTGGCTTGATGTAATTATCACATGATGGAGAACATAATTATACTAAACGTGAGAAGAGATAATTTTCAACTCAATTTGATGATTGTTTCAGTAATACAAATAGTTTATTGAATTGGTTATGCATAAGACTATTTGAAGTTGAAAATTTTGGAAATATATATATGTATATAGCCCGAAAGACTTGGCATATGAATTAGCTTAATTGTAAGCTGGAAATTTGTCAGGTTATTATGGAGTACACAAATAAAGAAGTATGCCTTGAATTTAATGTCCTAAGGGGCAATGGAAAATAATGTATTATTATTGGATATAAATCCAATAGTAGTTTTTATATATGAAGATTGATAAATTAATGAGGCCGTGAGATTCGCCATTTGGAGTAAATTTGAGGAATTTTAAGTTAGATACGTTGTATGTAGTTGATGATGAATTAATCAGCTATTGATTAAAGAAATTGATTAAGATTATAAAGGTTTATATAATAATATCATTAATTACCAAAATGCATTGAGGTATAAGTTGAAAATTATTTAGTGGGCATTTGATCATGAAAATATCAGAGATTTAATTTTGAGAATGTGGTCATTAATGGTTATTAGATTTGAATTACTTATGATGTTGAATATATCTGAAAGAAATAGAATGTCGCGATCTTTACATATTATGAAGTACTTGAATGGAAATGATATGGAAGTAAGTAAACCGAAATAAATGTGGTTTGATAAGTAGACCGATAGTCAATGGTTAAATAAATATTCGAATGTTGGGAGGCTTGATAAAAGATTAAGGTAGAAGAATTGTGAATGGCTATGTAGATATGCATAATTGACGATTTAAGAATAATTTGATGGACGTGTGACTAAGATTAATGATATATTTGATTTCTCTTTATAAGAGGAAGAATAATATTAATTTAATTTAAGAAGTGTGCTGCTTATAATTAAACATAATATGACATTGTCGAGTTTTCTATAAAGATTAGAAATTGATATAATTCATAAGAACGAGACAACTTGAGAAAAGAAATTTTGAAAGAGGCTCACATTACCGTTTATACCATACACCCAAGAACCACTAAAATGTATTACAATTTAAAGATGGTCTATTGGTGGCCAAGGATGAAGGAGGATGTAGTGGAATATGTAGCCAAGTGCCTAACTTGTCAACAAGTTAAAGCTGAACACAGAAAACCCCCAGGTTTGCTACAGCCTTTGTTGATTCTCGAATGAAAATGGGAGCATGTGGCTATGGATTTTATGACAGGATTGCGCGGTGTAAGAGAAGGATATGATTCCGTATGGGTGATAGTAGATCGATTGACCAAGTCAACTCACTTCATTCCAGTAAAAACTAGCTATGGGTCACTAAGTATGCTAAGATCTATGCTGATTGTATTGTACGATTACATGGAGTTTCCGTGACCATAGTGTCTGATCGAGGGCCACGGTTTACTAATAAGTTTAGGAGAAGTTTATATGGAGCGTTAGGCACTCGTTTAAGCTTCAGTATTACATATCATCATCAAATGGATGGTCAATCAGAGCGTGTGATACAAACGCTCGAAAATATGCTGAGGTCAATTGTATTGGATTTGGGAACCACGTGGGATCAACAATTATCTTTAGTGGAATTCGCATATAATAACATCTACCAAGCTAGTATCGGAACGGTTCCATTTGAAGCATTGTACAGACGAAAGTATAGGTCACCTACTAGATGGTTTGAAGTGGAAGAAAGAAAATTATTGGGTCTCGATTTGGTTCAACAAGCAACGGATGTGGTGAGTTTGGCAAGGGATCGTCTAAGAATAGCCCAAAGTAGACCAAAATCATATGCCGATAATAGGTGTCGTCCTTTAGAGTTTCAAGTAGGGGATTTTGTATTTTTGAAGGTGTCTCCCTTGAAACGAAGCAAAAGATTTGGGAAGAAAGGAAAGCTAAGCCCAACATACATTGGACCTTTTGAAGTTCTGGAGCGAATTGGGTCCACAGCATATCGACTAGCTTTATCGGTAGAATTAGCTCGAGTAACTCCCACATTTCATGTGTCTATGTTAAGGAAGTACGTCAAGGACTCGACCCATGTTATACGATATAATTTGATTCCATTGGATGAAGGATTAACTTTTGAAGAACAAATAGTAGCAATATTAGATCGCCAAGTAAAACAACTGTGCTCCAAGGAAATTGCCTTAGTAAAGGTCTTGTGGCAAAATCAATCGATGGAAGAGGCGACTTAGGAACCTAAAGAGGAGATGAAAAAGGAATACCCACACCTCTTTCACGATTAAGTTATGCTTTACTGACTCACTTTATTTTAATTCGAGGACGAATTTATTTTAAGTGGGGGAGATTGTAACACCCCACTTATAAAATATATATATATAACAATAAAAAAAAAAAGGAGACAAGACCACATGGGCAGCCGCCCATGTGGTCAATTGAAGTGTTGAAAGAGTTGAAAGTGGGGGGGGGGGCCGGATAGAGAGCTGAAAAAGGGAAGAAAGAGAAGAAAGATAAGACAAAAAGGGAAGAAAGAGAGCTGAAAAAAAAAAAGAAGAAAAGGGAAAAAGAAAAAAAAATATAGAAAATGAAAAAAATGCAAGAATAGGAAAATAAAAATGGGCTAAATGAGAAATAAATTGGGCAAGGGCCAATAAGAAAAAAAAAATAAATGGGCATGGCCCAATGGTAATTAAATGGGCAAGGCCCAATAGAAAGATGAAATTGGGCAAGGCCCAAGTGGAAAATAAAATTGGGCTTAGCCCAATAGAGAAATTGAAGAGATTCTTGGATAAGGTCCAATAGCTATGAGGGATGGAAAAGGCTCAATGACACATTTATCGAGAAGACGTACTGAACAAGACACACGATCGAGAAATAGAAATAAATACATACGCGTACAAAAATAGCGATTTAATATCCCGCTATTTCGAGGTGAGTAAGGGGTGTCAATTTGAAAATTTTCGTAATTATATATGTATGTATATGCATGAATTATATTACGTACAAATTGTGGAAAGCATGGTTGGTAGATTTTTAGAAAATTTGTGAATGCTACGAATTTCAAACGTGTTTTGAATATATATGTATAAAGTATACGTAAAGTGTTTTAAATCGGGAAACAAGCTTTTTCAATGGGATTTATATTCAAAATTGTGCCTTATACTTGTGTAGTGTGCATCCATGATTATGATGCCTGGTTACCATGTGAAGTATTTCAAAATTCATGCACCAAATTTTATTTATGAAAATGACAATTGATTTCATTATATTTTCTGTCAAATGTTTTGAGAATAATTTGGAATGAGACTTTCAAGACATAAAATAATTTCTAAAGTGATTTTATTTAATCGAGAGATTCGAGAGTAGGCCGGATGTCACATCGGTTAAGTGTGACCCTCGTGCACGAGTGAGCTCTAGCTAGAGACATTTTCAGGTCGCCGACGAGCTGTTAGACATGGCTGGGGCCATGGTCTGTGATATACGTGGCAAGGCCACAGATGATTTACGCGGTTACAACCGCTTGATATCTCCGATGTCGGCCAATATCGTTGAGATTACCATGGCATTATGTGGGGATCCGGTGGAAGCGATGCTCCCGGATGATATTACGTGGTAACGGGACCACGAATTTTTATCTTATTTCCTACTCGAGAGTAAAGTCTCTTTGGATTTTCAAATTATATTTTTCCGTGCATGGTGAGAGTTAAAAAGTTTTCAACAACTCCTTGTTTACGAAATGATTTGACTTAACGCCTCATTCAAGAGGTGACTTGTTGATTCTTCTGAGTTTTCAAACTCATATTTCGTGTATGGTGAAAATGAATTTAAAATGGCTTTTTCGCAGCTCTCCATTTTTATGAAAAAAATGAATTTTAACTCCTCGAGTACGAGGCAATTTGTGGTTTACGTATATATTTGACAAATATATGATTTTACGAGAGCTTGCCTGATTTAAGGAAATTGATTTGAATAAATTATTCTAAATGATTTCTGCATGAAATTATTATTCACACTAGATTTGGCGCGTATTTATCTATATACCTTTGGTTTGGTTATATCATAAACGAATTCTTGATATTTTCTTTATATATAAGGCACAAATGTCTGTTTGAAATAAATTGTTTTATCATCCGGTAATTTGATATTCAAATGATCAGCTATTTGCTTGTTTCCCATCTACGCCCTACTCGCTGAGCCGATGATCATTGAGTCTGTGAGACTCACACCCCTCTTATTTCTCTTTTTGCAGACAAGGATCGGCCTAACGCGTAACTATTGGCGTATTCAGTCTACTGCGAATAGGTAAAGGCATCTCTTAGCCCGCTTCGAGTTGCTCCGCTGTCTAGAGTTCATTCACATGAAATTTCTACATATTATTAGCATTGTCAATTCCTAATTATGCATTGTTGAAAACTTTGTATTTTAAATTTAATTACTATTATTGGAAACGAAATACCAATAGGGTATTATTATTATTAATTATTTACAAACGTGTTAGCATATTTAATAAATGTCTCATAAAAATTTACAAAGGCTTGTTCGGGACTTGGCGGGATCTCCCGGAGGTCTCGGACACTGGTAGCGACCGGGGATGGGTCGTTACATTCGCAGCTCAATTTTTAGCTGGGAATTAGAAGGTTGGGAACAATTGACCACTTTAAATCTCTCTTACAACTTATTGATTAGTTTAGAGCAATTTCCAGGGAATAATCTTAAAACCCTTGATCTTCGTTCCAACCTACACCAAGGTCCACTACTAGTTCTACCCCCTTCATTGAGACAACTTTTCATTTCAAATAATAGTTTGACAGGAAAAATCCCTCCTTTGATTTGTAATATGACTTCACTTAATACTCTTGATTTGTCTATAAATTATTTGGGTGGAATTATTCCAACATGCCTTGGAAATTTTAGCTATTCTCTCTCAATCATAAACCTACGGATGAATGACTTTCATGGCAAAATCCCCGATTACTTTGTTGAGGGTAATATGTTGACGTATCTTGACCTTAGTGACAACCAATTCGAAGGGTTACTACAACGATCCTTGATTAACTGTACTTTTTTTAGAATTTTAGATTTGGCAAATAACAAGTTAAGAGATACCTTTCCCCATTGGTTAGGTGTACTTCCAACGCTGCAAGTTGTTATCCTTGGATCTAATAGATTTCATGGTCGCCTGGACGACTCGATAGTTACACCTTCTTTTCAGTCATTGCAAATAATCGATCTCTCTCAAAATGAGTTTAGTGGCCTCTTGCCAACAAATTTCTTCCAAAATCTATATGCTATGAAATCTACCCAAGAAGGTAGTCTTCCAGACATATTCAAAAGAATTCGTTATGAAAGTCCGATTGATAGAGATGGTCAGACTTTTGTCATTGTGAGATTTAAAAGGTCAGAGATGAAGCTAGAGCTGGCAAGAACATTACTCATTTTCTTTGCCATAGATTTTTCAAACAATCGATTCTCTGGAAAAATCCCTAGGGTCATTGGAGAGCTTTGCTCATTGCGATTGCTCAACCTCTCTCACAACATATTGACCAGTCATATCCCATCGTCGTTGGGGAACTTGGTAGCGCTTGAATCATTAGATCTCTCATCAAACAAGCTTGGCGGCAGAATTCCTTCCCAAATGACGAACTTGACATTTCTTGCAGTGCTAAATGTTTCAGAAAATAATCTTGTGGGACTCATTCCCCGTGGGAAGCAATTTAGCACTTTTGATAATGATTCCTATAGCGGCAACATGAGATTGTGTGGCTTGCCATTGTCAAAGCAATGCGACAACGATGAGAGATCAAATCCTCCTACAACAAAGTTTATGGAAGATGAAGGTTCTGCAATAGCTTTCATTTGGAAACTTGCAATGATGGGTTACGGATGTGGAGTGGTGCTAGGCTTGAGCACGGGATACGTTGTGTTCACAACTGGAAGACCATGGTGGTTGGTAAGAATGGTTGAGAGAGATTGGCAAAAGAATGTTTTAAAGTGGATTAAAAGAAGAAGAAACTAGCACTGCATCCAAAATGCTTAGGTGAGTTCTAGCTATTTTAAATAAATTGAGTAGAATTGTATTTAGTTTCTCATTGCTTTCATAATCTAGACTTAGTATTTCTTATTTTTGTTTCTTCTATTTGTCACAATGGCATTTTAAACTGAATTCAAGGGAAGATGCACCCCTGCTTCTGTAAGATTTGGCTAGAAAGAGCATATGTTCTGGGTTCATTTCCGTGGCAGTTGTTCGAAAAATGGGGGTGTTCTTAGTGGATAGCTTGCTTTATTTGTTCGGCTTTGATCATATTACTTGTGTTCGAATAATGGGTGCCTTCATTTGTAAACTTGTATTTACGAGCTTTTGTTACTTTTGTGTGACAATATGTCCTATTTTATTTTCAAGTTTGTTCTCTCTTTTGCAAAAATCCGTGGCTTTTGGTGTTTGTTTAATTTTTTTGAATTAAACTTCTCCTCAATGTTCAAAGAAAAGATTGTTTTTGACACTTTTATTGAAATTGTTAAAATTTTGAAATCCTTTTAAAGTAATAATTAAGAAAATTTTTACCCCAATTAGACCTTATCATTGGAAATCCTTAAAGGAGACTTTTGATGTCATGCTTATCATTTTGATGAGTCTGATATTCAGGTAGCCCACTCTGCTATACTTCAACTGTAGAAAAATTAGGTGTAATTTTCAACGAGATTATGAGATTATGATAAATTAATGTTTAGACTTTCTGAAACTACTTATAATCATTTTTTGGGGTATGTTGAAGTTTTGGAATAAGCATAGCATAAAAACAATATTTGATTTGAGGTGAAGTTTATTGAAAGAATGATGTTGGATTGAAATTAATTAGTTGAAATAAGTAAAAATATTGTTACCTATAATTCATTTTAATAAAACTGAATTAGGAATGACATAGAGTTTAAGTGTTTTTTTTTTTTTTTGATAAAATCAGAATTTGAATCCAAATTATTTGAATAGAAAACATACACTTGTTATTAAGTCAAATGCTTGAACATTAATACAAAATTAACTTTTAACAGTCTCATCTTTTACCAAATTTTTATAAGAAAAGACAAACAATGACAAGTGTTAAGCACAGGAATTGATTGAAGTTACAATTAGCAAATAGCAAAGTAGGAGGAATAAGTGAAGCATAGATGTATGTAAACATGGAGGAAAAGGGTACTTGTAAGTAAGAAAAGGAATAAATATTGAAACGCATTGTTTCAGTATTGTCTGAGGAAGAAAAAGAGAAAGGCACAAAGTGCACTGTTTCATTAAAAGGATGATGTGGAGAAGCTAGCCATTTGTTACTGTTAAGCATTTTTTAATTTGTAGTTAGTTAGTTAATACTGTAATTACTTACATCTCTTTTGTCCTGTCCTTATTCCTTTGTAAAGGCGAAGTGTAAAAGGCCTTCTTTTCTGTATAGTTTTTTTGGAGGTGAATAGAATGAATCATTCCCTAAAACACTATCTGCACCACTCTTCACTGTTCATCATGGTATCAAGCTAGTAGGGCTCCTGTAGAGGTCGATTTGGGGAAATCATTGAAGTTTTCATCCACTGATTACAATATTCATCTCCTCTTTCAGCCTTCATCATCGATCATATCTCTCAGTAAGTTGGGTCAATCTTATTCTTTATATTGTTTCTGTTTTTCTTAGTCAAAGTTGTGAATCATGTCAGAATCAACAAATTTGACACCTCAAATGTCTCAAACTTCAATAGATTCTAGGTCACCAATATCATCTATTATAGATCCTTAATCACCTTACTTCTTACATCACATTGATCATCCAGGATCTATTGTGATCAACCCTAAGCTAACCACTAGTAATTATGTAGTATGGAGTTGGTCATTCTTGTTAGTATTATCAATTAGGAATAAGATAGGATTCATGAATGGAACCATCCTAGAACCTAATGCTATAGAACCAGTTTTCCTTTCTTGGACTCAATGCAATAACCTATTGATAGCATGGCTTCTAGATTGCATCACACAACCTATTGCATCAACAATTTTCTACATGGAATCAGCTATGGAGATATGGAATACTCTTAAGCAAAACTTTGCTCGGCCGAATGATACCAGGGTATGTAATCTACAATATACCTTAGGTAACATAACACAGGGTTCTAAATCTATCGATAGCTACTTTATAGAGCTTTAGGGAGTTTGGGAGGAATTAAGAAATTTTAGAGCTCTGCCCCACTGTGAGTGTGGTAGATGCAATGTGAACTGTTTCAAGAGGCATAGTGATCAATACCAGAAGGATATGGTATTCAGATTCCTTAATGGTTTAAATGACACTTTTTCTGCTATGAGATCTCATATTATCCTTATGGATCCTATACCAAGCTTGGACAAGGTATATAGTCTTGTTTTGAGAGAGGAAACCCAAAGGAACTTATTGTTTTAGACACAACTTGTGCTAGAATCTTCAACCATGTTAATTGCTAGTGATACAAGGAAGAAGTCCAGAAAAGACCTTCTGTGTTCACATTATAGTAAAAAAAGGCACATTAAAGAAAAATGCTATAGATTGGTGGGGTTTCCAGAGGATTTTAAGTTTACAAAGACAAGACAAGTTACAAGAAAGGAAAAGCAGTGGCAAACAATGTTACTAGTAATCAGTTTGCAAGTATACAATCAAATCAAGAGGATACTGTTGCTAGTACAAGTTCTATGTCCCAAATGTCCATCATTAAGTAATAGGTCAACAAGTTGATGGAACTCTTGAATAAGAATGGAATCATTTGCAATGATGGTAAAGTTTCTTCACCGGTAAAGTTTCTTCACCAAACAGTTCACAAAATAAGCCATCCTTAATCAACTCTACCTTTGCAGGTATAGTTGCAAACTAGCCTTGATTCAATACTTCAAATAATCTGCCAAATAGTTTTAAACATATAAGTAACCTTGTGATTAAACAAGATAGTTGGATAATGGATTCTGGTGCCACTGATCATATTTGTCACTCTTTAGACAAATTTATCTTAGCTGAACCAATTAATGATCATTTTGTTCATCTACCAAATAATGGTAAAGCCTTTGTTTCTCACATAAGAACAGTTAGGTTAACACCATTGTTAGTTCTAAAAAATATTTTATGTGTTCCTAGCTTCAAATTCAATCTCATATCAGTAGGTTAATTGACCAAATCTAAGAAATCATGTCTTTTTTTCACTGATTAATACTGTGTTATCCAAGACCTACCTTCATAGAGAGTGACTAGGGTTGCTGGGGTGTCATTAGGCCTTTATATGATGCAGGATAGCCAATTTAAACAAGACATATCTCAGTTTTGTTTTGAAAACTTTGTTAAGAATCCTTTTGCAATTTCTATTAATTCCTTCAAAGCAAAGTATAAAGACTTTGATCTTTAGAACTTTCGGTTAAGACATGCCCCTATGGAAAGAATCAGTGTACTAAACAAAATTTTTCCAGAAAATAATTGTTCAAGTGATTTGTTATGTGAAATATGTCCTATGGCAAAACAATAGAGACTGCCATTTCCAGTCCATACTCAAGTCTCCAAAATTGCTTTTGAAGTAATACATATGGATATATGGGGTCTATATGAGGTTCATACTAGAAATGGTCATAGATATTTCCTGACCATTATTGATGACCACGTGCATTTTACATGGATATATTTAATGAAAAACAAGTCAGAAGTTTCATCCATTATTCGTGTTTTCAGTAAACTTGTTCAAAATCAGTTTAACAGTTCCATAAAGTGTTTAAGGTCTGATAATGGTCAAGAGTTTAGGCTTATTGAATTTTACAACAAAACTAGCATTATTCATCAATTGTACTACACTGGTACACCATAGCAAAATGGTGCTGCAGAAAAAAAACACTAACACATTTTAGCTATGGCAAGAGTCCTAAGACATCAGTCAAATGTTTCACTTGTTTTCTAGAGGGATGCAATTTTAGCTACAATACACATAATCAACAGAGTACCAATCAGAGTTCTTCATAACAAGTCACCATATGAATTGTTGTTTAAAAGACTTCATATGATCACTTCAAAGTGTTTAGATGTTTATGTTTTGCTTCCACAGAAACGCAAAACAGAGAGAAATTTGAGAGTATGGCCAATAAATGTATCTTCATAGGGTATCCAAATCATGTCAAAGGGTACAAATTGTATGATCTTAAAGCATAAAAGGTCATGATATCCAGAGATGTTGTTTTTCATGAAGATACTTTTCCATTTCATTCTTCAAAGCATGAAAACCAAGACTTAACATTTCATCAAACACCTGGTATACACATTGCTTCTTTTGATCCTCTTGATTTAGATTATATAAATTCTTACCTTTTTGACCAAAATCAAGTTGAATTACCCACCAAGCTTAAATCATCCTTCCACAATAAGAAGTGGTGAAATTTCTCATAATTCATCACAAAATAACAGTATGCCTAGTGCAAATAGTACTAGTCAACCAATGACAGACCCTAATGTTGATTCAGCTCAACCAGTTAGGAAAAGTTTAAGAGTTAGAAACATGCCAAAATATTTAAAAGCAAATCAGGTTGATTTGTCATCCCAAACAAATAGTGTTAGCTCACATCCTATATCCAGACACCTTACTTACCACAATTTATCACTTGCACACAAGGCATTCACAGTTTCATTATCTAATGTCCAAGAACCTAAAACTTACCATCAAGTTATGACTCATTCACATCGGTGAGATGCAATGGCTATTGAACTAAAAGCTTTGGAGGACAATGGTAAATGAAGCATAGTGCCATTGCTTGCAAATTCTCACATTGTTGGCCGTAAGTGGGTGTATAAGACCAAGCTGAATGCCAAAGCACAAGTGGAAAGGTATAAAGCAAGACTCGTTGCAAAAAGGTGCAGTCAAGTAGCTGGTTTTGACTACCAAAAGACAGCTAGAATCTTTCTTGCCTTAGCAACTGCAAAGAATTGGTCACTATCCCAATTAGATGTGAACAATGCATTCTTGCATGGAGATCTAAATGAAGAAGTCTACATGGAGTTGACTGAGGGTTACATAATTGAGGGGGAGTGTCTTACTGGTTCGAAACTGGTTTGTAGGCTACACAAGTCCCTATATGGACTCAAACACGCTTCAAGACAATGGAATCCTAAGCTGACAACATCTATTATTCAGTATGGTTTCAAACAGTTATTGTCAAACTATTGATTGTTTACCATGAAAATAGTTGATGGGGAATTCATAGTCTTATTGACATATTTTAATGATATCCCAATAGGAAGTACCTCCACTCAAGCAGCAACTGCCATAAAAGATTATTTAAGTTCAAAGTTTAAACTTAAAGACCTAAGCACTGTGAAATACTTCCTTGGTCTTGAAGTGGCTAGATCACCACAAGGCATCTCAATATGTCAAAGGAAATATGCACTTGATTTGTTGGAAGAACATGGATTACTTGGAGCTAAACCAGCATCAACACCTATTGATTATAATGTCAAGTTGAGAAAGATAAGCAAAGAGGAAGAGATTATAAACCCTGCAAAGTACAGACAAATAGAAGGGAAACTACTTTACATAACATTCACAAGACTTGACATATCTTATGTAATGCAAACCTTAACTCAGTTCATGGACAAACCATCACATGAACATTATATGGTAACCTTAAGAGTGTTGAAGTATTTAAAGGCAGCACCAAGCTAAGGGATACTTATGAAAGTAGATTCCAATTTAGAGATCTCAGCATACTGTGATAGTGACAGGGCTGGATTTGCAGACACCAGAAAGTCAGTTACTAGTTATTGCATATTCATTGGATAATCATTGGTAAGCTGGAAGTCAAAGAAACAACAGGTAGTGGCACGAAGTTCAACTGAGGCAGAGTACAAGTTTATGGCAACTACATGCTGTGAAGTCATTTGGATAAAAGGCTTGCTGGCTGACTTTGGAATTAAGCATCAAAATGCTATAAGACTCTACTGTGATAACCAGTCATCAATCTATATCAGCAAAAATCCAGTCTTTCATGAAAGGACAAAACATATAGAGATTGATTGTCATTTTATTCGTGAAAAGATACTAAATGGTATGATTGAGCCTATTCACATATCAACAGAAGTCCAAGTTGTTGATGTATTTACTAAAGCTTTGCAGCCTGGACAATTTCAAAAGTTATTATCCAAGATGAACATTCATAACGTTCATGGTTCATCTTGAAGGGGATTGTTAAGCACAGGAATTGATTAAAGTTACAATTAGCAAATAGCAAAATAGGAGGAATAAGTGAAGCAGAGATGTCTACATACATGGAGGAAAAGGGTTCTTATAAGTAAGAAAGGGAATAAATATTGAAACGCATCGTTTCAGTATTGTCTGAGGAAGAAATAGAGAAAGGTACAAAGTGCACCGTTTCATTAAAAGGATGATGTGGAGAAGCTAACCGTTTGTTACTGTTAAGCATTTTTTAATTTGTAGTTAGTTAGTTAATATTGTAGTTAGTTACATCTCTTTTGTCCTTTTCTTATTCCTTTGTAAAGGCAGAGTATAAAAGGCCTTCTTTTCTGTACAGTTTCTTTTGAGGTGAATGGAATGAATCATTCCCCAAAACATTCTTTGCACCACTCTTCACTGTTCATCAACAAGTGTATTTCTTTCAAATTATAAAATTTTGGATCTAAGATGATATTGTTTTCCAGCCCCCACTGTTTTTCTCCATGTTTATACAATTTAACGTTGCCAAATGAGCTCCAAATCATGTAAGAAGGTAAAGTGGTTGACTACATTGAAAGTTCAGACGAGGCTATTTAACCAAGCTGAAGACTATTGGTCTCTGCCCATGTCATACGTAAAAGCTTTTTAGATAATGGAAGAATTTTCAAAAGCTTTCCGGCCAGCCTTTGCAAAATTCCTAAGTCCAGACACTCGAGCAAACTTAGTCTCTAGGGGAATAATCAACAATTTTCTCTCTAATCGTTGTACAAGTTACAATTTTTTATTATTGATTATTTTCTTATATACTCATTTTCTAGCTGGTCTCTGCTTTCATTAGTTTCCACCAAACCGTTGAAAAAATATTCCTAAGAAAATTATTCCAACACGTGGATTAATTTCTAATAATATTAAAAAGGAATTAAAAAAATAAAAATGAAAGTAAGTAACTAAACAAAAAAAAAGTAAAATAAGAAGAAATTAAATTTTGAATAACTTAAAGAATGTATCACTATATATTTGTTTACATCATATGCATTTTAATTATACGGGTAAATGAAAATCTTACCAATGATAAAATTTCCAGAAAACTGTAAAAGGTCTTCTTTTTTTTTTTTTGAAAATTTTAAAGGAGGAGATATTTTAAAAATTCCACCATTTAAAAAATTTTTCAATAGATAAATTTTCATTTGCTATTAAACAAATTGACAAGTGTACACAAAAGAAATAAAGAAATAATAAAAGGGAAATAAACTAACCAAGGACAATAAAGCTAGGATAAAAATTAAAATTGTCACATAAAATCTTAAAACGGGAAAATATTAAAAAAAAGTATGAAAATAATACATTTACATTATGCTTAATTAAAATTATTACATTTTAAGTGTTGATGATGATTCACTATATCATGCTTAGTTTTATATTTTTATAATTCATTGATATACAAAAGTCCTGAAAGGGTTTCAAATATTTATTTGAAATCCACAAAAGTATTCGATAAAGAAAGTCTTGAAAGGAATATAAGCGTTTTAAACCTAATAGATTTCCAATCGTGTGAGATACTTTTGACTATGGAGAAAAAGCATGGTAATTTTCATACCTTTATATATATGGTAAGTAACTTTCATAAAAGGGCTGCCATTTTTCTTCCTTTGACACTAATTCATCTCTTAACTTTCTATCACTTTATTCATTAATTTAATAGCCAGTTACTATGAATTCCAATTTCTTAGCAATTTAAAAAAGATGACTTCCACTTACTGGGTCCTTTCAATTAGGCTTTGTTAGACTTGGACAGCTTAGGGCTTTTTTTTCTTGGGAAGACACACAAGTGTATACACTGGAAAAATGGAAGCATTCAAATATTATTAATTACTTCATCAGCTCATTGCCCACTCTTGTACCAAAGAAGAGAACGTTAGTCTTCGGTCTTTGTCAATGTTGGAAATTGGCAATGAAGAGGGAAAAAAAATGTAAGATTCTTATAAGAATTAATTCTTTAATTAACAATGCTTATTATGACCCGGTACTATTACCTTTATTATTCTTCTCTTTGACAATTTCAAAAGTTACAAAAGAGTTGCTTATGGATTAGGTTGAGCTAAACAAGATTACCAATTTCAAGTAATTTATACAAATTATAATATACTTTGAGTTAAATCTAAAAATTCAAATTAATTTTAACTTAATTATCAAATATTTATTTTTAATATGAGTTTTTAAACTGTAAAAGTTTTAATTTGTTAAAAAAAAAAAAGGCAGTCAATTGGAATATTTTCCCGGCTTTTTCCTCCTTTTTCATCATCAATTTGATGAAATATGGGTAGAGGGGGCCCTCGAAAGGTTACTTTCAAGATCTATATATTAATATAGAATTTAGTATAAGAAAAAGCATTGATATTGAAATAAAAAAATCAAAAGGATGCAATAAGAATATAACTTGATAAAAAGTGGAACACTCATAATTTTGTTCAATTTGTTGACACAAAAGCTTAAACTCTTGCCTAGAAAGCTCACTTGCATTGATTATATTTAAGGGTGCTAGAATTAGTCTAAAAGCCATTGTACTAGTCCATTATAGATATTAAATTAATCTTTCCTAATATAAAAATGAGAATCAATTCATGTTTTAACGGTTTCGTTTGGTTTGATGTTTTTATTATTTGTCTTTATTTATTTATTTTATTCATTTTTATAAAAATTAAAATAATAACAAAAAGTGAAAATATTAACCAAAAGAGTTTAATTAAACTCTCAAAAATGCACCCGAACATTTGATTCATTAATTAATATATGATCCCCTACTCTTTATCTAAAGAGTAGAGTTTGAATCCTCTTTTATCCGATTAAAAAAAAAAAAACTCCCAAACCTAACCGGAGGCCATGCTTCACGCTTTTCCTCTCAGATATGGCTCTCTGTCCATTTTCGCTTTTTGCTTTCTTGATTTTAAGAACTTTTTGTGATCCAAAATCTACAAAAATATATTTCATTAGGTGTAATTTTCAATGAGATTATGATAAATTAATGTTTAGATTTTCTGTAATTACTTGATTTGAGGTGAAGTTTATTGAAAGATTGATGTTAGATTCAAATTAATTAGTTTATATTGTTCCCTATTATTCATTTTAATAAAACTGAACTAGGAGGGACATAGTCACATAGAATTTAAGTTTCATTTTTGGACAATATAGGAATTTAAGTCTGAATTATTTGAATAGAAAATATACACGGACTATTGAATCAAATGCTTAAACATGAATACAGAATTTAACTTTCAATCACCTCATTTTATACCAAAAATTTCATAAAAAAGAAACAAACAATGATAAGTGTATTTCTTTCAATTATAAAATTATAGATGTATGTCTTTAATTATAAAATTTTAATAATAAAATTTTCCTGCCCTTCCGGCCCCCACCATTTTTCTTGATGTTTATTGGCATTTACATTAGGCTTGTGGATCCCACTTATATTATCAGTAATTATGAGACCGATAAATTATTAAGTTCCCATGAATTAATTCAATCAAGCTGAAGACTATCGTTCTCTGCCCATGTAATACGAAAAAGCTTTTTAAATAATAGAAGAATTTTCAAAAGCTTACCAGCCAGCCTTTGGAAAATTCCGAAGTCTAGACATGATATTTGCTTGCGTTATGCTTACAATTATGCAATTAAATGAAAATCTTATCAATGATAGAATTTCAAGACAATTGTAAACAATAATTTTTTAAAAAAATTTAAGGGAGGTGTTATTTTTAAAATTCCACAAATGTGTGGAGCGAATTCAAAAAAAAATTCAATATAAAAATTTTCATTTGCTAGTAAATAAATTGAGAAGTGTTCAACAAAAGAAATAAAGAGATAATAAAAAGGGAATAAAATATAACAAGGATAATAAAGCTTGGATAAAAATTAAAATTATTAAATAAAATCTTTAAAAGGAGAAAAATATAAAAAAGTAAGAAAATAATACATTTACATTATGCTTAATTAAATGATTACATTTTACGTGCCGACGATGATTCACTTAATTAAAAGTAAGAAAATGGGATTTCTTGTTGTTGTTGGATCCCTTTTTTTGGTTTCAAAAATCCCCTTGTTTGTTTGAAAACCACCTTAGAAGAGTTGGATTGTCCAAATTCCTGGACAATCCAAAAATGAAATTATGCTCTTCTGAGCATGATTTTACAAGGCTGCTAGCAATAGGAGGGTTGGCAGCCGGAGGTGACCCTTCCTCCCCAAATCCGGTTGCTTCTCAGAGGCATTAAATGTGCTGCAATGATTACCTGGAGAGAGGCTGAGCATACGCTCAGTCCTTTCCCTTTTCTGTTTTTTTTTATTATTATTATATTATATTATTATTTATTTTTATTTTTGATTTATTCTTTTAGAAAATAGGTGTCTACAGTTTGTTTTTTTTTTTTTTGTGTCTACAGTCTGTTGTGAAATAGTCATGTCAATCACACATGGCAGAAGGAAACTAAAACTTGATTCAACTGATCCGATGAAAATTGAAAATATGTATTTTGGACTGTGAACTGAATAAGTAATTCCAAATTATATTCTTAAATGATGTAGAGCCGGTTGAATTGATGAATAGACCGCTATACAAATTTTGCTCATTTGTTTTCTAAGAATAAAGCTATTTGTCCTTTGAAAACTGTATCAATAAACTCAAAGTTTCCTTATTTTTCCAAAGAAAAAAAAAGTTTCAGGAAAACCTTCTAATCATATTTTTCTCCTTTTTAAGTGATCACTTGCTTGTGCAAATTGCATTAACAAATTGATCATAACAGGT
This sequence comes from Theobroma grandiflorum, assembly GCA_036013995.1. Classification (NCBI taxonomy): domain Eukaryota; kingdom Viridiplantae; phylum Streptophyta; class Magnoliopsida; order Malvales; family Malvaceae; genus Theobroma; species Theobroma grandiflorum. Next base: position 24,441,847 of record CP142133.1, on the reverse strand, counting down.
AACTAGAGATTAAAGAAACGAAATTTCGCAAATTATATGAAAGACTGGCTTACATGACCGTTGCTTGCTTCTGGTAGGCCCTAAAGCTGGATGTTTGGCAGGCAAAGACTCATTAACAGAGCCATCAATTAGGAAATGGAGAAATATTTGGTTTCACACCATACCTATGGCAGGACACCCTGCCATAGTAAACCAAAAATTTTATAAGAAAAGATAAACAATGATATATAGGTGTATGTCTTTGAATTATAAAATTTTGGGTGTAAGATGATATTGCTTTCTTGCCCCATCCAGCCGCCACCATTTTTCTTGATGTTTATTGGCTTTTACATTAGGCTTGTGTAACTTTATTATCAGTATTTAAGAGACCAATAAATTAGGGTCCCATGAAAATAATCATAAATATTTATTTTTATGAAAACAAATTAATTACAATCGAGTTTTTAATCAAAAGTCAAGTCGTCGACCGAATTGAAAGTTCATAGGAGCCTATTCAACCAAGCTAAAGACCTTTTGATCTCTGCCCATTTCATACGTAAAAGCCTTTTTAAATAATGGAAGAATTTTTCAAAAGCTTAATTGCCAACCAGCCTTTGCAAAATTCCCAAATTCACATACTTCAGCAAACATAGTCTCTAATACTAACCGAGGGAATAATAATCAATGACGAAAAGTAACGCAAAGATTTAAAATCCACAAAAATATCTGATAAAGAAAGTCTTGAAACGAATATAAGCAACTTCCATAAAGGGGCTCCTATTTTTCTTCCATTGACACTTCATTCATTGCCCCACTCCATGGACTTGATAAACGATTGCTAAATGAATTACGATTTGTTAGCTCCGGCCCCTCTTACTGTCTCTGCCTTGACCTGAGAGCTTGACAACAGTATATTAGACTTTGTTAGAATTGGACAGCTTAGAGCTTGTTTTTCTTGGCAAGATACAGGAGCGTAGACATTGGAACAAAGGAAGCATCCATGACAAGTTTATTAGACTTTTGTTTTTTGGCTAAGAGAGAAGTGTGAACCCTGGATCAATTTTTGAAATTACAGGAACATTGTACAGATTTTCCTGTGCAATAATGTCAAGTAGAAGCTCGTTGTGAAATAGACATGTCAATCACACATGGCAGAAATTAAAAATGGATTCAAGTGATCCAGTGAACATGCAATTTCATTGAATTTTGTCGCTGTACTTCAATTTTATTGATTTTTGGACCAAAGGTGATAGAATTTACAAAAACTTGCAACTTGCATTGATAAAATATTTTGAGAAATATATTCTATTTATATTTTTTTCTCCAAAAATCAAAAGTTTAATGATCAAAATATTTATATTTTTCTTTTCTTAATTTGCAGGGCCTTTCTACAGTGCAAAAATCTATAAAAATATTGTCTTACATGGACTCATCCGGATAGCTGCGTAAAGAATGCTTCAACCAATTGCGAAACATGGATGTACTAGTATTTTAAGAGCATCAACCAACACATTGATGCAACAGACTCAGTTGTTTCTTTCTTAAAGTTCCTCAACCAAAAATATAACCTTATGGGAAACACTAGCTTCCTTCTCCCTCTTAAGGTATTTGTGGCGGTGTTGTGCAACTTTGTGGTTGCTTTGTCAGCTGAATCACCCAACATCACCACTGACCAATTGGCTCTTCTTGCACTAAAAACCCATGTCACTCATGACCCTCAAAACATATTGGCAACCAACTGGTCGACTACTACGTCCGTTTGCAATTGGATTGGTGTCACTTGCAGTTTCGATCATCAAAGAATCATCGCTCTTGATCTTTCTAACATGAGTCTTATAGGCACCATCCCACCTCACCTGGGAAATCTCTCTTTTCTTGCTCAGCTTAACATCCGAAGCAACAATTTTCAAGGCTCATTACCCATGGAGTTCGCTAATTTGTCTTCCTTGCAATATATAAACTTTGGTGACAACAATTTAAGTGGGGAAATCCCATCATGGTTTGATTCCTTCACTCAACTTCAGAGTTTGTCTCTATACAGTAACAACTTCTTTGGTGTTATCCCGTCTTCTTTGGGTTCTTTGTCAAACCTTAATGAGTTATTCCTATATGACAACGATCTGAAAGGGCATATTCCTGTAGCAATCGGAAATCTTTCTAACTTGAAATATTTGCGTTTGGGACAAAATCAACTTTCAGGTCACATATCTTTCTCAACCTTCAATATATCTTTATTGCAAATATTGATTTCAACACTAATAATCTCATTGTAGGTCAACTTGCATAGGCTATATTTGATCAACTTTCTAAATTACAATCTCTAATTTTGGGATTAAACAACTTTTCAGGTAGAATTCCAACCAGTTTATTCCAATGCAAAGAGTTAGAATTTTTATTTTTATCTAATACTGCCTTGGAGGGCAGTGTGCCTGAAGAAATCGGAAATTTGACTAGATTAAGCGACTTAGCCCTCAATGGGAACAACCTAACAGGTATGCTTTTTGTTGGCTTTTCTTTAGGCAAATTAAAATGATTAGTTAGCAAATTATTTTTATTTGTGAGTTTAAACTTTTTATTTTAGTTTTAATTATACAAGCAAATGAAAATATCATGAATGATATGCAAAAACCGACCACATTACTAAAGAGGATCCAAACACTAGTAAGATTTAAAATTCACAAAAATATTTGATAAAGAAAGTCTTGAAACGAAGTTTTAGAGGTCGTAGGTTATCAAAAAAATATCTGATAAAAAATATTTGTATATTTGTTGAATTTCTTCTCAGGATATCTAAATGATATATAATATCATGAATTGATGATAATTAAGTTAGGAATGCTATAGTATTAACTATGGAATTTAACTTTGGTTATAATATTATATAAAATTTTATTTTATATAGTCATTTATGTTGTTATCTATTTCAAAATCTACTTTTCTTCCTTTCCTCAATACTCAATGATTTTTAATTTTTAATTTATAATTTAATTATGATTTTTGAATTCTTTTTTGGGATAAGCAAAAGTTTTATTTATCCAGAAAAGCAGAGAAAGCACTACTCCAAAGATAAAATCTTGTTGTTTAACAAGAACAAGATAAGAGAAATGGGCCTAATCATTGACATTACATAAAGGAAATCAATTAATGCACCTCTGAAAAACGGAAAAGATTTGTTGAAGAAGAAACAAAAGTATATACTTTCTCTCTTTTCTCTACCCCAGAGGACTAGCATCACCAAATAATTAAAATCTTGTGTTCTCAATGTTGAATGGGGGCATATTACCATCAAGCATTTGAGAAGGAATAAAAGAATGTGTGGAAAGTAATGATATCTATTAGTGATTCCATCCTCCTATATGCACCGTATAGACTCCAGAGAACATGTTCGACTGCATCTCGTAAATAGGAATTAAGACAAATGTTGGTGAATTTTTCCGATTAATTCAAAACAAGAAAAGGAAGAGAACCTTATACCTTCCAACTGTATGTTGTGTCAAGCAACTCAATTTAATGGGTTTATGTTTATCAATTATTTAATCTATGTAATTCATTAGGTGTAGTTTTCAACGAGAATATGAGATTATTAAATCTTTATTCAAGTATTGCCATTGAAAATGATAATAAATCTTTCTTTATTTTTATGATTGAAAATAAATAATTACAATCGAGTTTTTGATCAAAAGTCAAGTCGTCGTCGGGAATGAAAGTTCAAACGAGCCTATTCAACCAAGTCTTGGATCAAAAGTCAAGTCGTTGACCGAAATGAAGGTTCATAGGAGCCTATTCAACCAAGCTACAAACCTTTTAGTCTGTGCCCATCTCATACGTAAAAGCTTTTTCGTTGCCCGTCTACATTGATTTGGTACCCGTTTGCTAAGTGAAGTCCAATTTCGTCCCTGTGACCGTCTCTGTCAAGCCTTAACATTTGAAATTAGACTTTTTTAGACTTGGACAGCTGAGAGTTTGTTTTTGTTGTCACGACACAGCAGCGTAAAGAATGGAACAAAGCAAGCATTCCTGACACGTTTATTATACTCTGTCTTTTTGGCTAAGAGAGAAGTGTGAACACTGGACCAGTTTCTACAATCGCAGGAGCATTGTATAGATTTTCATGTGCCATAATGTCAAGCAGATGCTCTTTGTGAAATACAGCCAATATGTATTTGGTGTCCCACCTCACTTGGGAAATCTCTCTTTTCTTAGTCAGCTTAACATCCGAAGCAACAATTTCTAAGGCTCATTACCCATGGGGTTGGCTAATTTGCCTTGGTTGCAGTATATAAATTTTGGTAACAGATTTAGCGGAGAAATCCCATCATAGTTTGATTCTTTCAATCAACATCAGAGGTTGTTTGTACAATAACAACTTCTTTTGATGTTATCCCGTTTTGTTCGGGTTCTTTGTCAATTCTTAAAGAGTTGTTCCTATATGACAATGATTGTAGCAATTAGAAATCTTCCGAGCCTGAAATATTTGTATTTGGGACAAAATCAACTTTCAAGTCACGTATCTTTCTCAACCTTCAATATATCTTTATTGTGAATATTGATTTCAACACTAATAATTTCATTGTAGGTCAACTTGCATAGGCTATATTTGATCAACTTCTTAAATTACAATTCTAATTTTGGGATTAAACAACCTTTCAGGTAGAATTCCAACCAGTTTATTCAAGTGCAAAGAGTTAAAAGTTTTAATTTTATCTGGTAATGCCTTGGAGGGAAGTGTGCCTGAAGAAATCGGAAATTTGACTAGATTAAGCTACTTGTCCCTCTATAAGAACGACCTAACAGGTATGCTTTTGCTGACTTTTCTTTAGACAAATTAAAATGATTAGTTAACAAATTATTTTTATTCGTGAGTTTAAATTTTTTATTTTAGTTTTAATTATACAAGTAAATGAAAATATTATGAATGATATACAAAAACCGACCATATTACTAAACAGGATTCAAACACTAGTAAGATTTAAAATTCACAAAAATATCTGATAAAGAAAGTTTTGAAACAAAGTTTTAGAGGTAATAGGTTTTCAAGCGTGTGGGATACTTTTGAATATGGGAAAAAAATGTAATTTTTATACCTTTATATACACGATATGTAACTTCCATAAATGGGCTTCCATTTTTCTTCCTTTGACACACTTTATGGCTTAAGTTTCTATCACTTCATACATTGCCCCTCTACATTGATTTGATAGCCGGTTGCTATATGATTTCCAATTTGTTGGCTCCGGCCTTTCTTACTGTCTCTGTCATGCCTTAACATAACATTTGGAAAAAGATGACTTCCACTAACTGGGTCCTCTTAGAATTTAACAGCCTTGGACAGCTTAGAGCTTTTTTTTTTTTTTTGCAAGATACAGAAGTGTAAGCATTGGAACATGAAAAGTTTATTATACTTTGTTTTTGGCTAAGAGAAAAGTGAACAATGGACTAATTTTTGAGATTGGAGGAACATTGCACAGATTTTCCTCTGCAATAATGTCAAGTAGACATGTCAATCACACATGGTAGAAAGAAACTAAATGTCGATTTAAGTCATTCAACAAACACTTCATGCAATTTCGTTGAATCTTCTCACTATATTTTTAATTTTGTTGATTTTTGGACAGTAAGTAATGGAATTTACGAAAATTTGTCACTTACATTGTCATAATGTATGAGTCCAATAGCTCAACCGTTCGACGTAAAAAAGAATCACTATCAATTTTTGTTTTTTTATTTAGGTGCGATCGACTACCTAAATGAATCTATCTTTCTTAACGATATCTTAGACTTGACTTAAGTTCATTAAAAAGATAGGTTATAATCTACAAAACAGATTGAGTTCAAGACTACAAGTAACATGTGAGGAAGGTGTTAGCACTTTCACAACTGGTACATGGGAGTATGGGTACATGTGAGGAAGCTTTAGAGCATGAGTTGAATGGTTTGTGTTTTGTGAAGTTTTAGCATAGTCTTGACACTTATCAAACTATCAAATTCAGAATTTTTTATGAAAGTGCCTTATTAATTGGTTTTTTCATTGATCATTATCTAGACAAAAATTATCAACTTTTGATATCACATGATAAAGTTGATGAAATTTCATAACTTTTGCTTTCTTTTGGATTTAGGTGCTTGAGTGGCCTAGGGTGTGAGAGCGTTTGGAGAGTTGATTTGGGGTTTTTATTAGAATCTTTTCATTCCAAATAGTAACCATTAATTCTTTTGAAATCATTTTCATCATTTTTTTTAAAGAAAAAACATCTTTTACTGTCACTTGATTTCTTATTCCAAAAATCTAAAATTTAAATTTTCAAACAAAATCTTACACATGCATATGCAAAAAATGTAAACTTAAAAGAGTTTAAAAATTATCCCATATTCTTTCAAACAAATTGTTTGAGACTTGAGGCTTTTCATTCGATTTCACATTTTCAACCAAAGGTTCAATCTATGATAAAGTAGATTTCGTTCACATACTTTTACCCTCACATTACGTCGGGAAGATATTGTTGTACTGTAAGTTTTAATGAAAGCAATATGAAAAAAAAATTACATATAATAATAATAGTATGAAAATATTTTTAACATTAAAATCTTTAATAAATATATTTACAAACAAAAACATTTGATGCATTCACAAATGCAACCTACAAATGTAATGGTTAACATATATTCTCAAAGGAGTATCTAATGTAGGTTAGAATGGAAGCTTTACACAAAAATTTCAAAGTGTTTTTGAACGGTGCAGATAAATTTTGAACTCCAATACATATACATCACTATTATAAAAAAATAATATTATAAGAAAATATTATCGGAGTAATGAGTGTGTTTAGGAGTGCTAATTTATCCAAAAAAATTTATAAACAATCTTAATGGGGAGTTGACAATAACTACTGTTTCTTGTCAACAACCCATAAGAGAAGAAAAGTGAAAGATAACCAATAAAGCAAGAAAAAGGAGTTGCGAAAGAGAGATGAAAGACACGAAAGTGAAAAAAAGAGAAGAGATCTTTAGAACTGTTAAGACAATGGAAGGACCAAAAGAGCATGGACATATATTAAAAATCCGAAAATGCCCTCAAAAGGAAAAGAAAACTAATCATGAAGAGGCAAAATGGCCCCAGAAATTCGACAATCACCCAAAAAACCATTAAAAAATCTATTGTACACAAACCCCTTTAAGCCTTACAAATACCTAACATGTCCCGGATAGGTGTGAACCGAGCACCTGCTTCTGGACAGTTTTAATATAGTGTTATAGATATTTTAAACTACATTAAATCAATTTTTTTCTGAGGAATGTTTTTTCTAGCCTTTTTATCTCCCTACGTGAAATCAATCCGAAGAAGGATACCAAACAATTATCCTCAACAAAAATACCATATATGTCCCAACCAAATTAAGCCACCATATGTTAACCAATTGAGCATTCCAATACAACTCCTCGTAAGCCGCTTCCTCCTATCCCAGTTGATCACCACGTGTCACTCAATTACACTCACCACATGGCTCTCAATTGAACTCCTTCGGGGATAATTTTAATATATAGGTATAGATGGTTAAGGTATTGGCTTTTGATTAGTAGAGTCAAAAGATTAGGAATTGGTATCGACAATGAACGAGTCTTGGGATTTGGAAATGGTTGAGACATACATGAAGATTGGTTGTGAAACCAACTGATAAGAGTATGGTTTTTTTTTTCTCAGCCATAAAAATTTGCATTAATAATCACTGAAAGTTATATAGTGAGTTCAGCTTAAAGGCTCGGGATAATCTTCTACTACATAGAAAATACAACATAACTAGAATGTAACACATTGCATAAAATGATCAGCATATCAGATCATAGGGACATTGAGCGAAACACTAAACATAAAGTGACAACCCAAGATTGAAGAGAAATGAAGCCTGATGCAGGGCAAATTATAACATGCATTCAGTGTCACCACCAAGCAGAGAAAAAGAATGATTTGTAACTTGAAATGGTTGTATTCGGAAAATAATCAGATTTCAGGTTGCATATCTTTCTCAAGCATCATCGTTATCTTATCGCAAATATTCATTTCAATACTAATAATTTCATTGTAGATCAACTTACATCAACTATGTTAAGACAAAAAAAGGTAATGAGAGCACCTGTTTTGTTGAATAACAAAGATAAATAAAATATTTGCCTAGTGCTCAACAAAGAAAGGGCTAGGTAAAATTTTAACACAAATTGAGGACTTGAATTTGATGTTGCAGGTGAAATTCCATCAGCTATTGGAAGCCTGACTTCTATTATGCGCCTTGATCTTTCGAATAACAGCTTGACAGGTATAGTATCATCTTTTTTTCTCCTTTTTCATATGATATGTGCATATTAACCTGCTATTCTCTTAAGTATTTGAAATGAAAATTAAAAACACACACACACATAATGTATATTAAGGATCTTCGTAAAATTCCATACAAAAGTATGATTTAAAGAAGACAAAAGCAGGAATATGACAGCACATGTTTTGTTGAAAAATAAAGATAAATAAAATATTTGCCTAGTGCTCAACAAAGAAAGGGCTAGGAAAAATTTAACTTAAATTGAGGGCTTGAATTTTATGTTTCAGGTGAAATCCCATCAGCTGTTGGAAACCTGACTTCTATTATCCATATTGATTTTCGGATTAACAACTTGGCAGGTATAATATCATCTTTCTTCTCCATTCATCTAATACATGCATATCAATCCGCAATCCTCTTAAGGTATTTGAAATGAAAATTAAATACACAAATAATATATATATATATATATATGAGAGGATCTAGGAATTTTTTTGAGTGGTGTCAAAATTACTTTTAAGAAGAAGAAGGTCACTGCGGATCTAAAGAGTAGGACTTGAATTTTTTAAGAGTGAGAGTAGTTTAGGTTTTGACTTTTGTAATAAGAGTAGGACATTCTCCGAGCCCTCTCATTGTACTGGTGGGACTTGGAAGTATCTTTTTATCTAGGGAATTTTCTAAAGGAACTCACATTCGCAAGCTCTTTTAAAAAGTCCCATCATCAGGGCTTTGACTCATGCACACAGTACATCTACATGCCATGACATTTAACAATGTAATAATGATGTGCGACATGCTACAAACCTTTATGTCCACTATGAATTATTCTCTATATTCATTATTATTATTATCTTACCATCTTTAAGAAAGTTTTATTGTCATTATTTATTTATTTATTATCATGAGTATCCTTATTCTTCATGATATTATATATTTTTGAAACTATAAATATATATACCATTTATTCTCTTGTATTTATTATTATTACTATTATATTTATTATTTTCATTATTTCTTTACTTCTTTTGTTTTTATATTTTGCTTAATTAATAATTAGGTTAACATATTTTCATTTATTTAAGATTAAAAACATCGAGATTCGATATTAAGACATTCCCGTCGTATTGGTGGGATCTTAATCGAAATCCCTAACCTAGGAAAATTCATTCGAAATTGCAACTTCTAGCATTCCAGATAAACATCCCATCATCAATATAATTCGATATTCTCTTCATTAGTAATATTATACTTGTGCATACATTTTCTTTTTTTTACATACACACGTTCTACTTTCTTACCTATAGACTAAGTGTTATTTATCCTTCTCTATTTTATTTTTTTCTATGCCTATTTTCTATAACTAAATATTTACTCTTATATTTTAATTGGATTCATTATTATTATCTTAGAACTAAATAATTTTTATATTATATATTTCTAATTTTTTACCCACCTAAATGCATTTCCCTTGCAACTAAATATTTATCCTATTATTCTTCACTACCTAAAAGCTAATTTTTTAGATACATTTTCTTCTCGTTTCTTTTTATATATTTTCTGTTTTTTCTACTTAAACCTGTTTTTATATTGAGATGTATATTTTCTATTTATTATTCTTTCTATCTATTTCACATGAGTACCTATTTTTTGCTCTTATTTGTCCATATTATTTTTATGCCTATATATATATATATATATATTTCCCTATTGTGATAACTTCCTTTCCCCTATTTCTAATATTCATACTACAAATACATTTTTCCCTATTTATTATTTCATAAATATATATTTATCATGCAAAACTATATTAAAAATGCTCATTAAATAAATACTAACATCAATATACAAGCCCGAATAATCAAAGGTCCAAAACATACCCAAAACATTAGACCCTAGTAGCCCAAAGTAGATCAAACAACAAGAGAGCCCATGAGCCTGCTTCAAGAAGCCCAACTCCCTCTTGTGAAATGTACCATTTGAGGGCCCAGAGGAGTGGTTTCACTCTCTTTGAAACAACGCCGTTTTAAGCCTCCCTTCAAAGTTAACAACTTTGGCCAAAACAGTGCCATTTTGTGCCCCTATCCCACACAACCCTAGGTATTTAAACTCTTTTTTTTGCCTCTCACTTCATTTCTCCTTTCCACTTTCTCTCTAGCTGCCAATGCTCTCTCTTCTCTCTACCCGATTCTTCCTGTCACTCTTTCTTCAAAACCCTAACTATTCTTTCTATCTAATCCTCCTTTCTTGATCATCGCTTCTCACCGTTGAACGGTGGGTCCTTCACACCAATAGCACCCCACACGTTTCAAACCTCGAAAATTTCGAGACTTACCTCCTTAAGCCTAAAACTCAAAACCCGAAACCCTTTTCTTGTCCTTTCATTTTTGTGCATTTGTTTTCTTTTTTTCTTGGTGATTTCCTTTGGGTTTTTTACCAGTTGCTAGAAAAGGTGAAACTAGGGTTTTTAGAAAGGTTTCTTTGTTTTCTTTTTGTTGTGGTATTTCGTCGGCTAGTAGGATAGGAAAGTTAGGATTTTTGGTTTTTGGGTTTTTTTGTTTACGTATCATGAACTATATTTTTTTTGTTATTTTATTATTTATATTTTTTATTTAAGTATCTATCTACCTTGTTATATAGATTCTCTTTCTATCTAAATATTATACTTTTTAAGCAAAATATTTTATTTCATTAATTCTTTTCATTCTATATTTTTGTTTGATTAGTAATTAGGTTAATGCGTTTTTTATGCACTTAAGATTGTAAAACATTGAGATTCAAAATTAAAATCCTCTCGTGATCCTGGTGGGATCTTAATTGAAATCTCAAACTTAAAAAAGTTTATTTGAAATTACGCCTTCTCACATTCAAAATGAACATTTCATCATTAGTATTGTCCAAACAGTAAAATATTAATCTCATTATCAATACCATATATTTTACCTAAATATATATATATATATATATATTTGCCAACTCTATTTTTTATGACTAAATATTTATTTATTTCTTTATATTTATCATATTATTATATTTTTTATCTACATAAAGTTTATATATTTTTTTATTAATAGTACATTTACATATTTTCTTAAATCCCTTATTATCATTATTTTTATTTACAAATTTATTTATTCTACCAACCCAAATCTATTTATCTCTTTTTGGGAATATTTATCTTTTCTCTCCCTATGGTCTTCTACTCCGTTGCTCTCATTATCTATATAAAAGAACAAAAATGCATTTTTCATTTTTTGATGTATTTTATATAATATATATTTTGACTTTTATATTTCCTTCTTATAAAATAGGATATAATAAACTGGGCCTAACCACATAAAACATTCACAAAATGCTCATTAACAAAAAGATCCAAAAAGAATAAAGGAAGTAACCATACCTTGTTTGGGCTTAAGCTAGTCTAAAATATTAGGGCCTAGAGAAAACTGGTGAGTCTGCTCTAGGAGCCCATTCCCCCTTTAATTAAAACGCAGTATTCAGGTGCACAGGGAGGAGAACTTACTCCTCTTAAAACGGCGCCATTTAGGCGTTCTTCCTTCAACAAAGAAGCCTTAGCAAAATTGTGCCGTTTTGACACTTACAAATCCAAAGCCCTAGACAAAAAATCCCCTTTTCCCCTTTCTCTTTTCATTCTTTCTTGTACACTTTCTCTATCTAGCGGCTACTGCTCTCCCTTCTCTTTAGTCTGCTGTTCAACCAAACCTTACCCCTTTCAATGTTGCCGTTCCCGCACCGTTGAACGGCACAGCAAAATTAATAAATAAAAACAAACGTTCTTTCATTACTTCCTTAAACCCCCTTTGTCCTTCGATCAAAAGAGAAAGAGAGAAAATTATTCAATCTAAAAAATTTCCTAAACCACCAAACACCAAAAGAGAAAGCATTTCCATCACATTGCCTTTTTTTTTCCTTGTTTTCTTTTCACTATTTCTTACGATTTTTGGTTGTGGTTTCTGCCTGGTAAAAGATAGGTATTTTTATGTGTTTTAGGGTTTTTGAAATAGCAAATTATAGGGTTTTTTAGAATTTTTGAAAGCTAGCTTAAAGATTCCGTCTTGTTTAACAAAAAATTTTGAGGGTTCTTATAAAACTTGATTGTCTAAATTTTTGGACAGTCAAAAAGTGAAATTGTGCTCTTCGGAGCATGATTTTACAAATTAGGGGCTCCAAGTCAAAGAAAGCTTGTGGGTGGCAACAAAAGGTGATATAATTTAGTTGACCATGGGTAATTAAATGCTCCCTGCAGGGTGTTGACAATGGAGGCCAAGTATTTTTTTTTGTAATTATGTTTATTTATTTTATTTATTATTTATTATTTGAGAAAAAATAAGTGTCTATTATTGTTTTTTTAGATATTTTTAAAAATCAAGAATAGTGTAATGATGCATACATTGTATTCGATTTATCTTAAAGTAAGTTTAATTTAAGTAATTAGAGGTCTTAGACTTAATCTTTTATTTCAAAATAGGTTTAATTTTAAAATATTTTAAAATTTGTAGATTGAATCTAGATTTGATTTATTTCAAAACAAGTTTGATTTAAAAATTAAAATTTTTAGAATTTTTTCTAAGTTTGACTTATATCAAAACAAGTGTGATTAAAAATTGAAATTTTTAAAATTGATTCAAGTTCCATTTATTTCCGAACAGATTTAATTTAAAAATTAAAATTTTTAGATTTGATCTAAACTCAATTTATATAAAAATAGGTTTGATTTTTCTAATGATAACTTAATTGGATTACCATCATTTTTAAACTCATATTGGTGTCAAACAAATTTGGCTTAGAGTCTCTCGTGTCAACTAAATTAGGTTTAAATATTTTCTCCATTGGTTGTTTTATGAAAATGAAAATCTCAAATTCTTCTATCAGAGTTTTACAACCTCAACATTTTAAGTTGGGTGAATTTGCACTTTTAAAGCTTGAAACATGCATTAATTTTGATTCTTGTTTTGAAAACGATTATATACATGGTTATGCATGTATGCATGATTGAAATGATATAATGTTTTCATGTTTATGATTCATTAAAATTCCTTGACCTTTTTCTTGTTTCATCCAACCTTTCTACTACAACTTTCACTCATCTTTGTCTGTGCTTTTTTTCATTGGTTGAAATTCTTAATTTCCCTCAAGCACGCTTTTTTTTGACATTTCACCTTTTTTCATGTTGAGGTTCTTTTTTCTTTTTACCTCATCATTAAGTTTTTTTTTATTGAACAACAAATGTAGTTTCTTACTTAATTAGTTTATTTCTTTACCCGTCATCATTTATTTTCATGACAATTATCATGTAGAATTATGTAATGGTGGAAAATAGGGCTTGAAATTAATAAGGGAAGGAAAATTTCATATACATATATAATAACGTAACAAAAGCCAAGGGAAGGAGAATTTACAAAACAATCATTAGATCTTTCAAATAATGAACACTCAAACTATTTTGCGTAAACAATCTGATCCTCTGACTTTAAAAATTATCCTTGATTGATGTCCTGATCAAATCCGAAGGTTGTAGATTCCATGACTTCTCCTTTTACAACGTCAAGGGACTCCATTTTCAATGCGTTTTTTCATACTCCATTTTGTACTTCATCTGAGCCAGCATCTTCAGATCCTCATCCTAAATTTCTCTTTTTGGTCTCAAGTCGCCTTTTGCGAGTTTTCAACAAGATCCACTTTCTTCGGATTCGAGTTACCTTTTCAGATTTTCAACACGAATCCCTTCCCATTTTTTTACCTTTCTTTTTCTCTCTTTTTTTCTTTTTTATTTTTTTCTTCTTCTTTAGGCATAGTATTTCTTTACCACATTTGCATTTATCAAATTAGGCAAGTCTCTTCCATCCATGTTGGTTAAAATTAAAGCTCCTCCTTAAAAAGCCTTTTTCACCACATACGATCCTTCATAGTTTAGCGTCTATTTTCCATGAAAATCATTTTGGTTAGAGAGTATCCTTTTAAGGATCAACTCCCTTTCTTGAAAATGCTTAGGATGAACTTTTTTCTTATATGCTTGCATCATCCTTCGTTGGTACATTTAGCCACGGCAAATTACGGCAAGTCATTTTTCCTTAATCAAATTCAACTATTCATAAAGAAAGCGGATCCACTCAGCTTCTTCCAATTCTGTCTCTATTAAGACCTTCAATGTTGGGATTTCTACTTTAATGGGTAGCACTATTTCCATTCCATATACTAATGAATACCGGGTTACCCCTATGGAGGTACGTATATAAGTTCGATATGCATGCAAAGCAAAAAGAAGTTTCTTGTGCCAGTCTTTATAAACTTTAGTCATCTTTTCAACAATTGTTTTGATATTTTTGTTGGTTGCCTATACCGCTCCATTCATTTTTGGATGATAAGTTGTTGAGTTGTGATGTTTAATCTTGAATTTAGCACAAATTCCTTTTACCATCGCACCATTTAGATTGCTTGCATTGTCAGTAATGATTCTTTCTAGAAGTCTATAACGACATATTATTTTCTTTTTGATGAATTCGGATACTACTTTCTACGTTACATTGGCATAAGAAGCCGCTTTTACCCATTTCGTAAAGTAATTGATGGTCACCAATATAAATCAATGTCCATTAGATGTCTTTCGAGTAATGAGCCCAATCACATCCATTCCTTACATTGAAAAAGGCCAAAGTGCTATGCAAACATGCAATGGAGCTGGTGAAGCATGGATTTTATTTGCATAAATTTGACATTTGTAGCATTTTCGAAAAAAGTTTATGTAATCTGATTGTAATGTCAACCAATAATATCCAGCTCTCATAATTTATCAAGCCAACATATGTCCTTTGGCATGAACTTGACAAGGTCTCTTGTAGACTTCTTCCATTATTTTGTTCATTTCAACAACATCCGCACATCTCAGGAGTACTTGGTCTCGACTTCTTTTGTAGAGTACCTTTCCACTGAGGAAAAAACCCATTTCTAATTTTTTTAAGAACTTGTTTGTCATTTTTCGTGACATTCTTAGGATATGCTTGATGCTTGATGTATTGCACAATATCATAATACTAAAGTTTCCTATCAACCTCTTTTTCAACATTTAGGCAATGTGCAAAGACTTCTCATATTCCCAAATTAAAAAGGCACATATCGATCGCTTTATTTATTTTGAACATTGCTGCAAATGTGGCCAAAGCATCAACAATTTGGTTCTCTTCTAGAGACAAATGGTTAAAGCTGATTTTGTTGAACTGTTTGCTTAATTCTGCAATCAACTTTTGATATGGAATCAATTTAAAGTCTCTTGTTTCCCATTTTCCTCGCATTTGACATATCACTAAAGTAGAATCTCTATAAACTTCTATTGTGTCAACCTTCATGTTGATTGCTGCTTGTAATCCCATTACACATGTCTCGTATTCTACCATGTTAATGGTACAATTGAAATTTAATCTTGCAGTGGCTGAGTAATACTTTCTATTTGGGGAAATTAAGATTACATCAATCTCATGCCCTAAAGCATTTGATACTCCATCAAAATAAATTTTTCAGAGGTTAGGTTTACTAGACTCTTCATCCATATGCAATATGGACATTAGATCTTTATATGAAAAATTGAAACCTACAAGCTTATAATCTTCAATGGCTCGATCTACAAGGAAATTGACGGTGGCGCTCCTTTTAATCGATTTGTGAGACACATATACAAGATCATATTCTGATAGTAGAACTTGCCATCGGGCTATTTTCTTGAACAAAGATGGCTTTTCAAAAATGTATTTGATGAGATCCAATTTTGCCACCAACCATGTTGTATGATACAACATATATTGCTGGAGCCTATGAGCAATCTATGCCAATGCATAACTCATCTTTTCAAGTGTAGAGTATTTAGACTGATACTTAGTGAATTTCTTGCTTAAATGGTATATGGCATGTTCTTTCTTGCTTGTTTCATCATGTTGCTTTAGCACACATCCCACGAAGTTCTCATTCACTGTCAAATACAAGATAAGAGGTCTTCTAACTATTGGTGGTACCAACACCGGTGGATTTGTGAGATATTCTTTGATTTTATCAAAAGTTGCTTGACATTCTTCATTCCACTTTCCTGATTCACGTTTCTGAAGCAATTTAAAATTAGATCACATTTGGATGTGAGTTGGGATATGAATCGATCAATGTAATTCAATCTCCTTAAGAATCCTCTCACCTCTTTTTGTGTTTTAGGAGATGGTAATCCTTGGATAGCTCATATTTTGTTTGGATCTGTTTTAGTCTTTTTTTTGCTTACTATGAACCACGACAATTTTCCAGACGTAACATTGAAAGTGCGTTTTGTAGGATTTAGCTTGAGTTGAAACTTTCGTAATCTCTCGAACAACTTTTTGAGATTGATGGTATGATCTTCTTCCTTACGAGATTTTGCAATCATTCATCCACATATACCTCTATTTCTCTATGCATCATATCATGGAACAAAGTTACCATGGCCCTTTTGTTAAGTGTAGCACCTGCATTTTTCAATCCGAATGGCATAACTTTGTAATAGAACATTCCCCACATGGTTACGAATGTTGTCTTCTCCATATCTTTAAGTGCCTTCTTAATTGACTGTATCTACAGAAACCATCCATAAATGAAAATAAAGAGTGTCTTGCTGTGTTATCTATATGGGTGTCAATATGTGGTAAAGGAAAAGTATCCTTTGGACTTGCTCTATTCAAATCCCTATAATCTATACACATTCAAACCTTTTCGTCTTTTTTTGAAATTAGGACTATGTTAGCCACCCACTTAGGATACTTGGCTATTTCCAAGAACCCGGTATCAAATTGTTTATTTACCTCCTCTTTAATTTTTAGCAACATGTCTGGCTTCATCCATCTCAACTTCTACTTAATTCGTTTGCACTCAAGTTTCAATGGTAATTTGTGAACAACAATGCTAGTATTAAGACCCAACATATCCTGGTATGACCATGCATACACATAAGCATATTCATTGAATAGCTCTTTTAACTTTTGTCAGTCACCAAGCGACAATAAAGTACCGATTTTAGCTTCCTTTTTATCTTCTTTATTCCCTAAGCTAACCATTTCTGTGGTTCCTAGTCAGGTAAAATCTTTTTTCCTCCTATTCCAACAATCTTGACAAATCAAGAAGTAAGTCATAGCCATCCAACTCCTCTTCATTTTTCAATCCATCAATGCTTAGAATTTTCTCGAAATCAAAATTCTAATTGCTTTTTAAATTATCTTTGTGTTTATTATTTAAAGACCTACGAATAGGTGAAATTGGATATATATATATATATATATATAGGCAATCATTTATTGGCTAAAGGAAAAATATGGAGATGGTATGTGCAAGAAAAGATGATGACAAATGAGATCAGAAAAACATATCATGTTTGCCATTTATTTGAATGATTAAAGCAACAGAAAGCCCATATTAAGCAGGAAACTACTTCTACTGCCCTTGGGCATAGGTATTTAGGTAAGATTTTCCATTACATTTTTCGAGACTTAAAGATGATAAGCAATTTGATGACTGTCCAGTTCGTTAGCTTTTTTCCTAACGACATCTGATACGCCCCAGGAACCTTCTCTTTAGAATCTTCATCCTTGATCTTGTGAATCAACAGTTTCTTAAATGCATCCTCAAGAGTCCCAGTAAACTCATTCGAGCCTTCAAGATGAATGTATCCTGTAGAGCGAAATGTCTCATACAAGTATAGGATTGTCTTTTTCTCATACTCTTCCTTTTTTCCCTTGAAGTGAGCCATCCTTTTCATTTTTTTTAGACTGCTAGCTTTCTTTTTTCGTCTTTGTTAGGCTTATTCCTCAAATCAAACTTTTCCTCATTCTTAACTAGAGTTAAAGGTTTTCTAATTCCCTACAAGTTCTTTTCTAGCCCAAACTTAACGCGTCACCCTTTTCCTATTGTTTACTTGATCTCCATGTTAGTTGCCCTTAACAAGTGCAGAGTTGGTATTAATGCTCCTTCTCCTATATAGGTAGCATTAACAAACTCAAAAGATTTGGAAAAACACTCGAGGGCTGCTTTTGCTGCCTCTACATAGAGAGCAGATGAAGGTTGAATAACTAGTATGTCTTCCTTTGCAGATACATTTACTAATTGGCCTCTAGTTATGAATTTAACTCTCTGATGGAGGGAAAACGATATATTTCCTACCATATGGATCCACGGCCACCCTAGTAAGCAATTATAGGATGGGGCAATATCATGACTTGGAATTGGACATCAAAGATGGAAGGGTTAATTTTTACTAGTATTTTGATATAGTCTACCACCTCTTATATGGTCCCGTTGAAAACTTTTACGATCATGTGACTAGTCCTTATATAAGACATATCAACCGGTAACCCAGTCATGGTAGAGCGAGGCATGACATTTAGAGCCAAACCATTATTGATTAAGACTCCAAGTAAAGCATGGTCCTTGCACTTGATGATTATACGGAGAGCTTTGTTACTTCCTCGACCACTTGATGGGATTTCTTCATCGCTAAAAGCAATGAAGTCCCTAATCCACATAAGCTTGATTTAAGACTTTGAGCAATGTATTCTTGTGTGACTCAGAATTTAGAAGCAATGATAACATTAAGATGCATGCAGGCATCTTAGTCAATTGTTCCACTATACTGTATTCACTATGCCTGATGAACTTAAATAACTTGCTTGCTTTTTTTTCTATGACCAGCTTTTTGATCTCATCGTCTCAAACCACTATGGGTCCATTAGTTTGGTCCTTATGAAGGATTTTTGCCACTTTTGGACCCTTATCTCCTTATTTATCCTTTCCTCTTTAGTTTTTTTCCATCATTTGGGGAGTAGCATCACCCACTTTGAGTTATGCCTCTTATACCAATTAGATTTACAAAAGATGTTTGGGCAATAGAGGAAGTCATGTTAAGAATATTACATTCATAATTCCATGGGATGGCCTTATCACTCTTGTATAGGAATGGAATAGGAATTTCAATGGTGATTTCAGTTTCAACAATACCATGGAGCTTGTTATTCATTAGACACT
The DNA here is from genome assembly GCA_036013995.1 of Theobroma grandiflorum. NCBI lineage: Eukaryota > Viridiplantae > Streptophyta > Magnoliopsida > Malvales > Malvaceae > Theobroma > Theobroma grandiflorum. The sequence continues at coordinate 24,422,519 of CP142133.1, read as the reverse complement.
TTTCTTCTTCATAGAAGATAGTAAAAGGTTTGGGTTTATTTGTATTAAATGAACTTGACACCTCTTCAGTTAGGGGATCTTCATTTATGGCTCAAACTTCATCTTTATATAAAATTCAATGATTGACATATTCATCAACTTTTGAAGCTTGCGACAAAAATCATCATAACTTTGAATGGAATGTCCAATGGCATCTATATGAAATTTGTAAGAAAGATTGGGATTGTGCCCCATTATGGCATCTGTTGATTCTAGAATAATGGCATTAATTTTGAGTAAAGCATCAAACACTATATCCATTGGTGTTGGGACCTCATCAACGCTTCTTTTCACTTTACAAGTCATTCCATCATGTACAACATTTATTGTTGGCCTTGTATGATTAGGCAAAAGGTTTCTAACAACATTAAAACCTTTCTTTTTAGCGAAATTTATGAGTCTTGCCTTGATGAGTGATTGGACCTTATGTTTCAATACAGTACAATTCTCCGTGGAATGTCCTTAAACTCTAAAATGGTAAGCACAATGTGCATTTGGGTCATACCATTTTTGAAAAGGAGGTCAGAGTGGTTCCAAAGGCGTTCAAGCAAAGAGTCAATTTTATATAAGTTATGGCAACAATGTAATGTAGGAAAATGGAATGGGATCAAACTTGGGTTTCTCTTGGATAGTTTTGGGTCCCCTCTGACCATTACCAAAGTTGATGGTTGAAGTTATGGGTCTTGGTGTTGGGGCTTGTGGGAGAACATTAGCCTAAAATGCTGGCTATGGGGCGAGTTGGTAAACATATGGATTCTGCATTATATTACCTATATTTGGATAGAAGGGTTGATACGGAAAGTATAGGTGATATGGGCTGAAGCTATGGGTTTGTTGATTGTCATAGTAGACTGCTTGTACGTCCCTTTCTGTTTTCTTGGACATATAATCTTTCTTCTAGCTAGTAACTTTATTCCTTTCAAATTTTCCATTTTTGATAACTCCCTCTATTATCTCTCCAAATAAAATCAAGTTCAAGAAGTTTTTCATGGCATTACTAATCAATTGTTCATAGAATGGAGTTTTGAAGTGTATTTACGAATAACATAGTCATTTCTTTATCAATGAGAGGTGGCTGAACTTGCACTATCATATCTCTTCATCTTTAAGAGTACTCTTTAAAGCCTTGATTTTGCTTTTTTTTCATGGTCTGTAATGACAACCAATCAGGAGCCAATTCAGCCACATGCTTATATTGTGCTATGAAGGCTCTTGCAAGATCTTTCCAAGTCTTAACACAGCTTCGATCTAGCTATACGTAGCATTGTGCAATTGACCCAATTAGACTATCTTGGAAAAAATGGATCAGTAGCTTGTCATCATGAGACTATGATGCCATCTTCCTACAATGCATAATAATGTGTGCCATTGGACACTTCATTTCATCACCTTTTTCAAATTTTGAAAGCTTGAACTTGGTAAGGATCACTATATCAGGCATTAAGCATAGTTCTATTTCATCCATAGTATCGAACTTATCAATTCCTACAATAGCACAAAAACGTTCTTCTAACAAATTGTATTTCTTCTCAACTTTCTCATTTTCCCCTGATTGCGATGAACTCTTTTGTAACTTTTCCTGCTTTCTTAGGTTGTCTAGATACAAGACGTGTATTGGTTCAGTAGAATTTATTTTGAATTAGGCCCAAATTGCATATGAATCGATTGATGACCTATTAGGGGTGGCATATTGTAATAAGTGTAAAGGAACCCGACAACAGGTGGTGTCACTTATGGGTGAACTTTTTGAAAAGTTTAGGCATGAGATGGAGTGAACCCGGGGGGATAAGGTTGATCATCACTTAAGTTGTCGATGTCTTGTGGTTTTTCTGGTTAAGCTGACTCTTTAACTACTCCCTTCCCTTTACTCAAACTCATCATTAATTCCATCATTTGTACTAATTGTTCTTTCATTTCTTCTTGACTTTTTTTCATCTTATCCATTTGATCCCTTTGCTCTTCCTCCATGCTTCTTACTTGTTGATGAGTATTATGAGTGCACTGGTCCCAAGGCTTAGGTGGTTGAGCTATTTTGCAAACCTTTAATAATTATAAACGTGAATTAGATGCATTTTTATTTCATGAATGTGATGAAAAATGTAAGATTCTTAAGCTTTTTTATTTTATTTAATTTTATTTGCTTATCTATTTTCAAAGAATTAGGAATCGATAATGACAAAAGTTAAATTGTAATGCTTCTTATATGCTTTTATGGAGCCAATTATGCACATGTGATGCAAGTGAAAAATATTGGCCATCCAACAACAATTATCGTAAGAAATCCTGATTTATAGAAGTTAAGCATCCAATTACATCCCATTTAAAACATTTACATCATTAGTTGCAAAAGAAAAGGCTAACTTGATCATATTGGTATCGTACTCTCTTGAGGTGACCTATTAAATGCTCACTAAGCTCGTCTTCTGGAAAAATCTCCTTCGTGAGCTGTTTAGTCTTGTTTGCTATTTCCCTTGCTTTGAAAGCTACCTTCCTTATTTGTATTAATATCCATTCCATTTCAGTTTGCTTCCTTCAGAGGTCTTGCTCATACAAGTCTCTCACTTTTACATTCTGAACTGTTTTTGCCTATAGGCTTCATACTGTTCTTTATAACCTTCCATGGCTACCTCAATTAAGTTGCAATCACTTTTGAGTTCTTGTATGATCCGTTCCTACAGTTATATCCTATTTTGCAAGGTATTATTAGTGGTTTGCATTCCTTGAATCTTGACAACCAAAGATGAACATGTCGTATTTGAACTTTCAAACTTGTTTTTCCTTTTATTTCGTTCATCCAAAGCTTTTTGAGCTTTCCTCGATGCTTATTTCATTACTTCTTCTAGTTTAGCTTCATATCTACATTTCATATTCATCGTTTTGGTCTCAAGCTTCCTTCTAGCCAGCTCACTTTTTAGGAGAACATCTTGATGTTCAAGACCAACAGGGAATTCAGATGCACTTTTTGGAAGACATATGACATCTTTTACTTTTTGGGCATGCCAAGCTAAATATCCAATAGTGACCTCATTAGTGAACCTTCCCTGATCCACCCTACATGTTTTTTTCCATGCTTGAATGATATCTTGGATTTTCTTAAGGGTTCTCGGCTCTTTGTATGTGAACTCTAATTAGTGGAACCAACGTCATTGGTACAAATTACTCAAATCTGAATTGCCTTTATACCATTATTGGAGTATAACTAGTTACTCCCCAAGTTTCGATCAATGGTACCCATGGTTTGTCTCCACACTTGTACATTACTTGCATTCTAGGCATCCAAGGAGACCTCAAAGTCACCTTCACACTTATAAAACCTCTTAAGTCTTGCAATCCATTCTCTTTTTCTTTACAGGCCAACTATTCACTTTCATAGAATTCACAGATAGGACAACTTGATGAGAGGAAAAGCTTTAGGAATCTATCAACTTTAAACTCAAAATGGCTTTTTATCCATATGGTGAGAAGTTAGGTGCACCCGATGAAACGCCCTTCACCCTTTTGACGGTAATAGTCTAACGACCTCAATGTCTCAGCTATAATGGCAGGTGCTAGATTGATGTTCCTCGTTACTTGGTCGAATAAATCTATGACTGAGACTTTAACATATCTTAAGATGTTTAGGAAGGCCACTAACTTATATATTGCCAAAGCAAAGGCAAAATGACCCTATTCATTTTCCATGTGTTTCTTAATATAATTGTTCAAGAAATTTCATGGGAGGCACTGGGTATCTTTTTTCTTTTTCAAGTTTTGATCAATCTCTTCAATGGTGATATCTAACAACTTGGCAGTTTCCTTCGATGCCCTATCTTTTAAGCTTCCAATATATCTTGTCTGGTTGCATTTGGTTTATATGAAGTAGTGATGTATACTCTTAAATTGTCGGTGTCATATCAACTTCATTGAACACGAAACACCGGCAAGAAGGATCTTAAAATTAAGTGATTGCCTAAAGCAATTAATCATCCACATGTACATAGAGAAGCCATGCAATGTGCCTAAACTTGTTACAAAAACTATCTCGACTATTACGCCTTTATTGCTCTCAAATACCTTTCATCTCTGAAACATCATTTTGTTTGAGATCAAGATGAACCTTTTTTAGGAGGCTCGGGATATACCCCTTGGCCAAACAATCTCTTTCGTCTTGTTGAGCTTGTCTCATTTGTAGTTCAACCTCATTGCCATTTTTATACGTTTTAAGCAAGCTAGCAGACTACGATGCCATGGATGTAATCAAGATTCCTTCAGTCAATAATTGTTGTGTAGCCAATATTTCCCTATATGTAACACAATGGATGCAAATGGGTGCATATGAAATGACAAATGAAAGAAAGAAAATGAGAGAAAAGAAAAAAATATTCAAGTCAATATGGTCAATTAAATTAACTTGCATTAGAAACAAAAACGATAATTATTGTCATGGGTATTTATAATGTCGTCAGACATAATCTACTTCACAATTTTTATTATTTTTAGTGAGGAACTTAAAGTAAAAGGTGTAAAAGGAGTTCCTTCATGTGTGCTTAATTCAAGGTTGTACTCTTTAATGCACGAGTCAAACTTTACCTAAAGAAAGGGTACTTATGGCATTATATATGCTAGATTTGGTTTTGAATGAGGCTAAAGGTTCCCAAATTATTCCTCACTTGTTGTCCACTGGGACTAGTAAGGCACTCTGGTCCTCACCCATTACAAGTTTCAAATGGATTAGGTTCAATTTGAGTGGCAGTGTTCACTAGCCCATGCGAAGGTTATCACCTCATGAGAGCATAGCTACTAAACTCCCTCCTAATAAAGGACAGAGCCCGAGCTAAAGGCTTATACATGAATACAGAATGTGTCGTGTGTGTGAAGGAATGTACCAACCTTTCATAGACGATCTCACATCCTTTTATCTTAAATTCCCTATGATTAATAAAAACAATAAAATAACGATGATAAAACAATTAATACACAAAACAAATTCTCAAATTTAAAAGAAACACTAAATTATTTAAGGCTTAAGATAACCTATGATTAACTATGGCTCAACTCTCATTAATCCTTAGTGGAGTCACTAAGCTGTCATCATGTGCGAGTTTGGGAACCTGATCGCTAGACGTGGAAAACTTAGGAGTCACCACAATCTCTTTTGTCTAGCTGCGATTGGCTACTTGTTAAATTGTTTCTATTTGATGGACCTCCAAATTGATTTCAAGTTCGTTTAAAAGCAATAATCTGGTCTGTGAATTTTTAACGTGAGTTTTCGGAGTACAGTTATGCACGGGGAAAGATTAGTGTCCCCTATGATGCTTGTTCCACAAAAGGTACCATTTAATCATATGTTATCCTATTATAGCCTAAACCATTATTTTCTTCTTATATTTCCGTAATTATTATTTATTTACTTTATTCTTTATTTTACTAGCAAATTAAACATTTTATTCGATTTTACGGGTGTGACGTGCACATGATGCAATTGTGAAATGCATTGCATAAAATCTAGATAATGCCAAACGAAAGACATTTATTGAGTGTGTTTCTTGAATCTGCCCATTACATTACTAGGATCTGAGAGTATTCTCTCACATAGGGAAATACTTGAGAAACTCACATTCATAAGTTTAATGAGTAAATCCCATCATCAAGGTAATCATTCACATTTGAAAATAATATTTTTAGTGAATGTAAACTTATTATGAGCAAAAGCTTTTATTAAAGACATTCTTCGAGCCCTCCCATCGTACTAGTGGGACTCAGAGGTATCCTTTCACCTAGAGAATTTTTCGAAAGAACTCACCTTCGCAAGCTTTTTCGAAAAGTCCCATCATCGGGGCTTTGACTAGTGCATACAATGCGTCTACACGCCATGACATTTAACAATGCAATAATGAGGTCTAATGTACTCGTAAATTTCAATATTTGTTTATTAACCTCCCTACAACTCTTTCATCATTTCTTTGAAATTTCTTTTTATTATTTTTCTTTGTATATATATATATATCATGGATAGATATTTTATATTTATTATTTTCATCTAACTATATTTTATTTTATTTTATATTTTTTATATTTAAGTATTTATCTATTTTTGTTATATAAATTCTCTTTTTACCTAAATGCTATTTTTAATTGAATATTTTATTTCAAAATTATTATTATTTATATATATTTTTATGACTCAACTTCTTTCTTAAATTTTTGATTAACCTCTCTCATTTTTCTTTTTGACTAACTATTCTATAATTTATATATATATTACTAATATTATTATTTTTATCGGGACTCGAAATTAAAACCGTACTATCATACTGGTGGGGTTTTAATTGAAATCCTTTATCTAGAAAAATTTATTAGGAATCGTGACTTCTCACTGTCCACAAGAATATTTCATTATCAGTATGATTTATATAATTTTTAGCAATTATTAATATTATAACATTTTTTAAACCAAACCTAGGTACTTTCTTAGCTATTAATATTGATCCTAAATATGTATATATATATATATATATATTATTCTCTATCTTTTTGGGAATAAATATTTTTTCTATTTTTTTAAATATTCTTTTTTACTATTTTTACTTATTTTTTTAACCTATTTTTTTTATGACTAAACATTTCATTACTTTTCATATTTGCCATCAACCTTCATTTTATTTCTCCACAACTACATATTTTTCTATTCTTTCCTCTTTAAATCTCTTTTTTTTTATGCTAAACTGTTATTTATTTTTATAACTTTCTACCTAAACCTTTTACCATTTATTTTCTTTTTATATATTGTACCTATCTAAACCTAAACATTTATAGCTAAATATTTATTTATCTTTTTCATTTTCAGATTTATATTTATTATTATTATTTATATCCTTTTTACTATTTCTTTAATCCTTATTCTAATAATACTTTACCTATATATTTTTGTTCCTACATCATTTATTAATATGAACAATCAACAAAATGCGAACAAGCTCAAGCACATGAAAAATAAGAAAGGGTGAGAGAAGCCCATACCAAGTGGACACAAATAGGCCTAAAAGTCAACAAACTCTGTTAATACTTGCGTGGGCTAGCTGTAACCCGCCTCTTCTAGCCCTTTCCCTTTTCTTTTTTTTTTTCAATATTATGCTCTAAATGGTACGTTTGGCACTTTGCTCCTTACAACCCTAACTATAAATTCCATTTTTTTCTCTCTCTTTCTCAATTTTCATTTTTCATTTTCTCTCTCGAATGGTTGCAAAACTCTTCTTTCTCTCTAGCCGAACACTCTCTTTTCTTCCTCAATTAAAAACCTTAGCCTTAAAACCTTCAACCGCCTTTTTTTCACTTTTTCAACTAACGGCTTCTCCCTTCTCTAAAACCCCAAAATTGAACCTCAAACCCTATTGCCTCTTTTTTTAAAATCCAACTCTCTTCGTATATTTTTTTTGTTGCTTTTTGGTGATTTTTGCTTCTATTTTTCAATTGGGATTGTGGTATTTCACCAGTTGGTAAAGGCTAGGCTTTTTTGGTTCTTAGGGTTTTTAGCCTAAGAATTTTTTAGATTTTTAAGGCTTTTTTGGACACTTTTTTTTTCTTTGATTGAGATTGTGTTGTTTGGGCTGCTAGAAACTAGGATTTTTTGTGGTTCTAGGTTTTCAGAAAATAAGAAAAGTTTTTAAGATTTCTGTTTTGGGCTCTTAGCTGCTAAGGATTTTTAAGTTGGTTACTAGGGTTTTTTTTCTTTTTTGTTTTTGCCAATTCGGCTCCTTAGGTTTTTTCAATCTGGATGCCTTCATATAATTAAAAATTTTGAGGGTTCTTATAAAACTTAATTATCCAAGATTTTGGACAACCAGAAAGTGAAATCATGCTCTTTTGAGCATGATTTCACAAGTGAGGGCTTTCAAGTCAAAGAAAATTTGTGGGTGGCAGTTGAAGGTGGCCTAAATTTAGTTGCCTAAGGGGCATTGAATGCTCTATGCAAGTTGTTTCCTAAAGTTGACTATGGGGGTCATGCGTCTCAATTTTTTTTATTATGATTTATTTATTTTATTTATTATTTATTATTATGTTTTTTTATTGTGATTTATTTATTTTATTTATTATTTATTATTATGTTTTATTTGAAAAAAATATGTGTTTATAGCTATCCAAAGTTCTCTTCTTTCAATCTTCAAAAAGCACTTTCATTTTCTATTATTATCATCCCTTATTGTAGCCTCATCTGCTTTAGTTATTTCCTTTTCAATCCCTACTATCTTTTTCTTAGAAACTCCAAATTCTCTCTATTAACACTCTCTAATAATAGCTTCACACCTCTGTCTTTCCCTCATTCTCTCTCTTTGAGCTTTCCAAAGTAACCTTAAACATAGCATGAAAAGATTTTTCATTTAACTAGTGATTAAAGAATTTAAAAAGTTCAGGGCCTCAGTCTAAGTCAAGTTCACCCAAAACAATAAGGTTGTCATCTTAGATCAAGACTAGTAGCATTTTTCTACCCTAACTCTCTAAACTTACTCAGTAATCCCCTAACACCAAGAATCTATCAGGCCTGCTGAACGCCTCTTCTTCTTTGAAGTTCTTATAAGTGAAAGCTCCTCTAACTAAAAGAAGATCTTGTAACTTAGAGCTGTCAATAAACTCTTTGAGAGTTACCACAAAGCTTTAGTTGCTACTCTTACTTATTTTTTCCTCTGTAATCTTAGTGACATTGAAATCACTATCTAGACACCATGGGACATCTTCAAAACTCATCACTCTACCAAGCTTCTCACAAAGAACCTGACATTCATTATCTAAATTAGGAGCGTACCCATTCCCAAGGCCACATTTGAAGTTATGGCTTTTGATCACACCTACCATCAAGATGAAATTTCTATCTACATACAATTTATCGAACTAAAAAAAGTCTTTCTTCCACATACTCAACAACCCACCTAATGGACCAACTGACAGTACTGCTCTATGTTCACACACCCCATTCCCCCACATTAATCTAATTGTCATGCTCTCAATTTTTCCAGCTTAGTTTCCTGAATATGAATCATATCTTGTTTTTCTTGCCTCACTAACTACCTAACTACTTTCTTTTTTTTCAAGCTCCCTTAACCTTTATCGTTTCAAGAGATTTTCATTAACAAATCAAAACACTAAAGGTAAAGCAAATGTGCCTAGCCTTTAAGTTGGGTATGTGCTACTATTAGTAGCACTACTCCTTTTTCCCTCTCCATCTACCTTTTTAAAGTCCACTAACTTTTGAATTACAGCTTCCTCATTCTCCTGGAATGACTATCCTAGCCTTTTTGTCAATTTCAGAATTTATTCTGCTTCATTTCTAATTGTTGAGTCTTTTGAATGCATATTTCAATTGAAGATGATATCCACATCATGTAGGTTGAAATCAACGTCTATCAACCCTTTTTTTCATCTTCCTCCATATGATCTTTTAGGCTTTTTTTCCTTCCATTTGAATTCCTCCCCCTTAGTGTTGATGTCGTAACATTGACAACTCCTTTTCTAGATTTCCTACTACCCTTTTTTTTTGTTTGAGCTATTTTGCCCTAATCTCTGGTCAGGCGAATATTTCTTGAAAGAGTTTCTTCGTCTCTTACTTCTGTGGGGTAGATACAGTGTACTTTCATCCTTTTCAAGTGACCCATTTTCACGATAAACTCCATTCCTCTCACTTTGATTGGACACCTTGAAAGTTACCCCTCTTTTGCCTTTCAAGCCAGCAAAGATATCGACTTTTTTTTCTCTCGATAAATTTTTAGTCTTGGTTTGTCATTGCACTTGGGCTTTCATCTTCTACTTAGGAGTTGAACATTTGTTTTCCCTGTCATTAACAACATTATTGTCTAAGTAAAGCTAGGGATGAAATTCTATATTCCTATTTTGGGTTTTTATTTTTGCGAATTCCCTTTCTATCGACTTATTCTATTCTTCAATAGGCCCATCTTCAATTAGCCTATTCTCCACTCTAGACCATCTCATTATGTTTTCATCAAGTTCAACCCAATCCTTTTTCTCTGGCCCACAATTGAATTGTGGTCCACCTAAACTAATGGGTTAACGTTAGTTGGTGATTAAAGGCCAACCCTTAAGAGTATGTTTGGCCTGATTTTTTTCTAGCTTAAAAACTATTATAAAGCTCTTATGAAAAATAATAGCTTTTAAAATTAAGTTAAAATTTTTTGATAAATTTACTTTTTATAAGCTCTTTTTTATTGATAAGTTGTTTGGAAGTCAATTTTTATCTAATTTATTTCAATAACTATTGATTTATTTAATTTATTTCAATCATAATCAATAAATATTATATACACAAAAAAAATTAAGAACAAACAAAAATCACATAATTATCATATCAAATAATAAAGAGAGTTTTCAAAACTTAAAAAAAAAAAAGAATGATAAAAAAATGAAGAACAAAACAAAAAATAAAAAAAATAATACCTGAATGTAATTCTGATTTTTTTTATGTTCGTTCTTCTTAATTTACCCTAATTTACAAAAAAAGGAGAGAGAAAAGGAAAATCAATGGAAGAGAGAGAAGGGAGAGGAGATGAAGATCAATGGGAAAGAGAGGGGGTATTTTTTGAGAGATGATTTGTTTGAGAAACAATAACTCTCCTACTAAGTTGGCGTGTTTTTTTTTAAAAAAAAAAGAATAGAAAGCTCTTAATTGGAGTTTTTTTTTAAGCTCTTTTTTTTTTAGATTTTATTCTTTAAAAAATAGTTATTTTTTTTAAAAGCTTTTTACGAAACCTTATTTGGTCCAGCTTCTACTTTTAAACAATAGATAAGCTAAAAATAAGTCAGGCCAAATGGACCCTAAATTGGGTCTTCACGAGCTTACTTTTCTCAAGGATTTTATTCTTTCTTAAACGTGAAACCGTCTCCCTAATTTCCTCCTTTGGTAACCTGGTTTGATGCTCTGACAAGTCTCTATCCATTATCGATGATTCACCTCTTTATGACTTTCTCCTCTGTTTAAGGTCTACCACTCGCTTACTATTGTAATTCCCATTAGTTTGGCATGCTCCTTTGTTGCCTTTTTCAACTACCAGATCTTCAACCCCTCTATCAACTAGACCTTATTTGCCTTTTTCCTTTCATTCTTGGCTAAAAGTGTCATAAAATCCCATTTCCATTTGTTTTATCTTTGACACCGAGTTGCTCCCATTTTTTTATACAGCTTTGTTTAAAAAAAAAATTGTAAACACTTTAGTCTTCCTCATGCCTTGGTCCCTTTGCCCACTGTTCCCCATCACCTCTGTTTGCAGTTCCTTTACCAAATTACCACCAAGAGCCTCCAGGTTATTGTCGTTCATCGTTTTAACTGGGCTCTCAGATCTGATTTCAAGATCTGCTCCTTTATCTTTGGAATAAACCTTTAATTTTTCATTATTTTCATTTCCTACAATATTGACACAGACCTTAAAGAAATTACCCTTTTTCTTAATTTCCACATAATTAGGAATTAACAACCTACTCTTAACCTTAACCATAATATGTGCCTGGTCAAATTTTTCCATAATAAATGTGCTTCTATCAACACCAAACATTTCACCTTAACATTTACCAATAGCTTTAAATGTATTGGAATGCCATAAATGTAGAGGTATTTCTGAGAGTTTCACCTAAAGTCTTATATCCCTTTCATATCTAGCAATATCAATCGGGATTAGTGATTCAAAGAACATTTCAAACAGCTCCCAGTAATTTTCCAATAAGGTTATCATTTTATCACAATCTTTGAAAGAAACAACCATTGTCAAACCTTCAAGTATTCTTACTTGAACATGAATCCCCTCCTAGTAGACATTATCTTGGATAGAGCTACACAGCGCATTTGTAGTCAGCCTACTTATCACACTGCACTTAACCTAATCTTGCTCCTCATCCATTATAATTGTTTTTATTGTAATCTTTCTAACTCATTTCTGATCCACCTCATTCCTTTAAGTGTTTTTGGAAGCAGTCTTCCATGCTGAGGGTCCATGAGCTATGTCTAAAGCTTCACCTTTACTGTTCAACTTACGTAATTCTCTTTATGGATTCTCATGAGAAGAGATTTATTCCTTAGGCCCTTCCTTCTCTTGATGGCTAATGTTACCAGCAACCACATCTTTATGGGTTCATTTATTTAAGTGTGTGGGTTGAGTTCCATTATGTTGCTCTCGTCCATCCCATTTTTCTCAATCTTGCTTTGTTTTTAAATGGTTGCAATATCCTAACTATGATTTGTTTTCCATCCATCCACTAGTGATTACCTCGCTTCAGTGCATTCTTCAATTCTTTCTTTTCCCTTTAGCAAATGAAGGTAAAGTTTGCTCCTTTATTCTTATCTAGAGTGGCTCTACTAAGGATGAAGACATGCATGACTTTGTCAAACTATTCAAAAGCCCCTCAAATAGCTTCCCATGACAACATTTTACTAAGATTATCAACAAAAACAAAGTGCAAACCGTTGAGCCACCATCTTCCACCTTTGGCAATGTCATCCTTCCTCTTACCCCTCAACCTTCCTTTCATTGTTCTTCTTTTTCTATCCAAAGAAAAATCAATCTAACGATCCCTTAGTGGGAACAACTTAACGAGCATGCTTCTAGTGGGTCTTTAGATAAACTAAAATGTTTGATTAGTAGGAAAATTTTTTCTTATATGTGATTTCAAATTTATTATTTTTGCAATCTATTTTAATTAGTTTTCATTTACAGTGCATTGGGAAAAAAATCAGCTCTTAGGTTGCATATCTTTTTCGTTGGTCAATATATCTTTATTGCAAATATTAATTTTAACATTAATAATCTCATTGTACGTCAACTTTTGTTGATTATATTTGATCAGCTTCCTAAATTAAACCATCTAGATTTGGGAATAAACTATCTTTCAGGTAGAATTCCAACCAGTTTATTCAAGTGCCAAGACTTAGTATTTCTAAGTTTATATAGAAATACCTTGGAGGAAAGTGTGCCTCAAGAAATTGGGAATTTGACTAGATTAAAATACTTTTCTCTCGGAGAGAACAACCTTCAAGGTATGTTTATTGTGGGCCTTCCTTTGGACAAATTAATATGATTAGTTAGCAATTTATATTTATTCATAGGTTTATATTTTGGATTTCGTTGTTTAAATTGAACTTGAAAACTTGAATTTAGAAGAAAAGATTTAAACTACAAATTTACTATAAATGTGAATGATATAACTTATGAAAACATGACGTTTTTAATTATTTTGAACTCGTTGGATTTGGGAGATCTCCATTAAGTGGTGAGGTTGAACTATGATTTAGACAATTTGATATTCAATTATTTATACCCTCTCAAATATTTGTATTGAATTTTAACAATACTTTAGGTAATTAGTGTTTGATCACCTTTCTAATTTATAATTGCTTGATTTGAATCGGAATTTCAACAAGTTTATTTAAATGCAAAGAGTTACAATATATACACTTGTTTGTTAATCAATTGAAGGGGATTGTGACTTTAAAAGTTGGGAATTTGACTTGCTAATATATTGTTTTGGTGTGCCTAAAAAGAAACTGACATAATAAGTTAGTGGCATACATGATTAAACTGACATAATAACTACGATTTAAAGAACAAGAAAATAAGAGCACCTGCTTTGTCAAAAATAAAGATAGATGAAATAGATGCCTAGTGCTCAAGGAAGAAAGGAACTTCATTTGAAGGATTGAATTTCATGTTTCAGGTGAAATTCCATCAGCTGTTGGAAGCCTGACTTCTATTTTGGACCTTGACTTTGCTTACAACAACTTGATAGGTATAATATCATCTTTCTTCTCATTTTCATACAATATATGCATATTAATCTGCAATCCTTTTTAAGTATTTGAAATGAAAATTAAATACTTCACAAAATACCATGAAAAGGTACGATTTAAAGAAGATACAGAAGGAAAACACGAGCACTTGTTTTGCTGCTCCAAGAAAGGTCTAGGTAAAATTTTAACTTAATTTGAGGAATTGAATTTAATGTTTCAGGTGAAATTCCATCAGTTGTTGGAAACATGACTTCTATTGGGTATCTTGATTTTTCACATAACAACTTGACAGGTATGATATCATCTTTCTTCTCCTTTTCATATGATATATGCATATCAACCTAAACACACACACACACATAAGAAAGAAGTGAAAAAACAAAACAATAATATTTTTTGCTACTATACTTTCATAGTATGCTTGTTTTACATTTCTGCTTGAATTCCTTTTATTATGTTATCGCTAGTGCTTTTATCATTCTTTATTATTTTTTTTTTCAATTTTGGCTTAATATGAAAATTTTTTAAAAAATGTTTTAGTTTTAGTGTATTTAATATTAATATATTATAATTTTTAATGACAAAAAGTGGAAAAAGTTAATAAAATAGTCAAAATACCTTAACAGTCCTTATACTCATGCATTTTCTTCACTTTAGTCATTTCACTCAAAATCGTAACAATTTAATCCTTTAATTTTGAAAATTGTTTCAATTTAATCCTTTTTAACATTTTTCTTCCAAAATTACCCTTCACAAAGTAGACATGGCATGTGAGTTGGATTACCTTGTGTATTTTCATTGTTTTCTCCAAAAATATTAAGTACTTGTTGAGTTTCGAACCCCAAAACTCATGCAAACATAACAAACTTTTTACTACTTAATCTAAGCCCTTACTTATTTTCTTTTCTTCTCTACTTTCCTCTTTTTCTTTTTTCTTTTTTTTTCCCTTTGTTTTCTTTTTTTTTCTTTCCCTCTTTTCTCTCATTCTCCCTTAAGGACCAGTAGTTGATTGTTGGTTGATGGTCATCAGTCACGCTCATGGCATGGCATGTCCAATGACCATCAATCAACTATCGACATCCGATGATGGGCAATTGATGATCAATGATGATGTTTGGTGATTGGTGGTCGGTCCTTAAGGAAGAAGGTGAGAAAAGGGAGAGAAAGAAAAAAAAAAGAAAAAAAGAAAAAAGAAAAAGAGGAAAGAAAGGAAAGAAAGAAAGAAAAAGTAATATATAATTAAAAGTGAGGGTTTAAAGTAAGTGGTAAAGAGTTTGTTGTACTTGCATGAGGCATGGGTTCAAAACTCAACAAGCATATAATATTTTTAGAGAAAACAAGGAAAAGACACAAAGCACCCTCCTGACACGCCACATGTTGATCTCTTGTCATGCCACATGGTGATTTCCCTGACATGCTACGTGACATGTTTATGTCAGTATGTTAATGCCACGTGGCACTGTCACATCTCAAAATGTTAATGGCAACATTTTCAGTCCACCTCAATGACAAAAGGCACCCTCCTGACATGCCACATGGTGCTTTCCTTTACATGCCACGTGGCATGTCTACGTCAGCATGTTAGTGCCACGTGGCATTATCACATCTTAAAGTGATATGGCATTACTGGGTCAACATTTTCAGCCCACCTCACATACCAAGTCAACAAGCAATGACATCAGTTCTGTGAAAGGTAATTTCGAAAGAAAAATGTTAGAGGAACTGAATTAAAAAACACCTTCCTAACACGTCAAATGTTACTTTATTATCATGCCACGTGTCAACCTTTAGACATGCCATGTGGCATGACATGGATGGGTTTTGAAATAGAGTGTGACACATGGTGCCTTCCTTGACATGCCACGTGGCATATCTACATAAGCATGTTAGTGCCATGTGGCACTATCACATTAGCATGTCAAAATGATATGGCATTACCACGTTAGCATTTGTAGTCCACCTCACATACCATGTCAAAAATTGGTGCCATATCAAAGCCAAGTCAACAATGGCGTCAGTTCTATGAAGGGTAATTTCATAAGAAAAATGTTAAAAGAATTAAATTGAAGCAATTCTCAAAATTAAAGAACTAAATTGTTATTATTTGAGTACAGAGACTAAAGTAAAGAAAATACATGAGTGTAGGGATTGTTGAGGTATTTTAACCAAGTAAAAATTACTATAAAACATAGAAAATATATGACTAGTAAATATTCAAAACTGAAAATGGAGAAAGTTCTGAAATGGACTAAAAAGAAAAAGGTGGACAAGTCTGAGCCTTCATGGCCGAACAACTACTAATAGCTTGTGGAGTGGCTGTCTTTTGTTATTGTGCAAGCCTTTACCCAAGCCGGTTCACTAAATTGTTGGGAGTGTCAAGCCGATGAGGCTGCAAACTTGCTTTGCATACCGGCTAGATGGTTAATAAATTCACTTTTCCAAAAAAGTGAATAAAAGTATTTTTTTTTTTGTGGGGTATAAGTGGACATTGTTATTGCCAATGCTTTTATTGTGTTGATATATATTATAATCTTGATTTTTTTTTATTTGATTGGTACATAGAAACATAATAATGGGATGATGGGATAGAGGTAAGGGGAAAGAAAAGATAAAATTATCATATTTGTTATAGCCAAGGTAGGTAAATGGAAAAGAAAATACAAGTAATTAGGATTTTACAAATAATTATACATGACATGATAACCCTTTTTAAATTTGTAGTGAAGGTTTTTGCTAAATGATACAGTTTTTATTTCTACATTTGAAGTTCATATCACATGATGAATTTCTTCTCACAATATAATGCCACAAACCTTCTTGGCTAACAAAACAAACATCACACACTTATGAGACGAATCTTATAAATATGTAAGACAACAAATAAAATATTAAACCAAATACAATATCTCTAAATTTTTTAAAAAAAATTTACACTTTACAAAACCTCAAGTCTCTAAATATAATAAAACTTACAATTAATACAAAATTTCATCTAACCAACATTTCTTCCCAACTAAAAGCAAATACTCACATCAAAACTTATATAAGAATAACAGGCAAAAACTAATCTTACTAACCAAAGCTCTTGTTAGACAAATCTACTTCCTCAAAGATGCAAAAAATATCGAAATCTATGAAAACAAAGAAAATTAAAACAATGAGTATAACTACTCAGTAAGTAACCGACATCCCTCATATAGATATCATTAATCATATAGATATCAAAAGAAAGTTTGATTAATCTCATTCAAAATCATATTATTCCAAAATTTCATTTTTCAAATATCAGAATAAAACATAGTTTCTCAAATATTGCAGATTTTTGTGATTTCTTATAACATGCCATGGCCACATGTATGGCATAGGTTAGAATCAGAACAAAACCCACAATTAAGTCTATTAACATGGGCGAAAATCATATTGAAAACCACAATTAACCTTAGTAGTGTAAAAAATGTACTAGAAGCAACTATTGGCTACACTAAACAGATATCACCAAAATCACTATTTTGAAACTAGTGGTATAATTTGAAACTAGTCTCACATAACAAGGTGCATGTCAATATGGTATACAATTAATTTCCATTGAAAAGGTCAGAGCATAGTCATACTAAGAGACAAAACGAAATGTATTTTTAGATTACCCAAAATATACAAAGTAGTATTTATCTCCACCACCTCATCTATTACCTCTCTCAATCTGCAAGCCAGGGCCTTAGAAACAATTTTATATAGGCTCCCAATCAACTAATCGGCCTATATTGGTTTAGCTTACTAGGATTTTCACATTTAAGAACCAAAGCCAGGAAAGAAGCATTCACTTCCCTTGCCATGACCCTATAGGAACAAAAATCCTAAACAATTGCATCACATCTCCTTTAATGATCTTCCACTGATTTTTAAAAAAGAAGTTAAAACCGTCCGACCAAAGGTCTTGTTCTCGTCACAACTCTCAATTATTTCCCAAATTTCATTTTCAGTAAAAAGACTTTCAAGCAAAGAGACCAACTGCTCCTTAAGCTTCATAATTTCACAATTCAACTGCGTTCGTTTACAATTACTTTGATAGTTGTAAAGAGATCCAAAGTGTCTTGCAATCTCTTCTCTAATTTCTCCAGGTTTTTCCACCTCTCTGCCATGAACAAGAATTTTGCTCGTATGTTTGGCCCTCTTCCTAGTCGAGGCTATCATGTGGAAATAATGCGTGTTCTGGTCCCCCTCAAGGAACCATCTAACTTTAGCTTTTTGTTGCCACGCATGCTCTTCCATTCTATACTGTTTCCTCAGTTTACCCTTTTTGCTTGCCAGAGCTTTTTTAGCTTCCAAATCACCCCCACCTTGTTGAATTGTCAATTCTAAGTGTTGGATACCCAATTCCAAAGAATTAATCTTTTCCTTTATATCTCCAAATGTCACCTTTTACCATTCTCTGATTGACTATTCAGTACCTCTCAACTTAGTCTTTCTCCAAGCATCTTCAAACATCTCATTAAAACCCCTTTCCTCCACCCAGTAATTAAAAAATTGAAATGGCTTCGGTCTCCAATTAAAGTATACCAAGCATAACATTACTGGACAATGACCTGAAACAGAACTAAAAAGGCTTGATTAAACAATAGTAGGTAGTTTTCCACAATATCAACCACCAAAAAGAATCTATCAAGACTCTTACAAGAGACATTCTCACGAAATCTACCCCATGTGCAGTTGGCCCCATTCTTCGGCAAATCAAACAGCCTAGTTTCCTCAATAAAGTTGCTAAAATTTTCTACTGATCTATCAAAACAGGAATAGCCAAGCCTTTCCTCGATGCATTCAACCGCATTATAATTTGCCTCAATACACCATATAATGTTCCATTCTCTGATGACTAGAAGAAATTCATTCCAAAACACTGATCTTTAACCCTCATCATTAGGCATATACATATTCCCCTCACCATCATCAACATTAAGACCTTTAAGTTTTCCAATCACCAAAATGTACGCCATTCGAGGCATCAATAGCCCCCCGCCCCTCAAGGCACCAACAAACAGCATCTAAAGACTACCACTTGCACATCCTTCTTCCCCATAAACTTTCCACTAGTCTTGATTTGGCCTCCCTTAGCTTAAATCTTTTGCAAGAGAAGAAAACGTTGTGTAAACTTCATCGACAAATTTTTTACAGCGCTTTTCTTCTCTAGTATCCTCAGCCTTCTCACATTTTAATTAATTGCAATCATATTAAACATAATCAACACATAAAAATGATTGCAAAACGCTTTTACCAAACCCAACTATACCTCAACTATACCTATCCCATGTTTGTCTTCTTCTTCCACTGAGACGAAGACCTTTACCATATCTATGTCATCCTGATCAAATACCATCCCAACATTCCCCACTACCTCCAACGTACTTTTCACTTCTTTTAACAGCATCACATTCCTTTTAGCAATATCGTTGTCCGTAATCAAATTCCCAATAGTTTTCTACTGTGATCTTTGCTCTTTTCTATTATTTTTAACAACTTTCTCACTGGGCTTCCTCTCTCTCCTCTTTTTAACCCCCACGGACCCATCCTGTTGTGTGGGTTGCTTCAAGATAGGAGTCTTCTAAATGCACTCACTCTATTGCTCCATGGTCCCTCATATCTCCTCAATCAATCCCTTATCCCTTGCTTTATTATTCACTTGCTTCGAGATTTGCTCCTCTGCATCAAGCCTTTGCTGAGTGTGTCCTGCCTTCACCAAGCCAGAACTTAACTGTTCTTTGACACATTCTAGCCATAGCAAGATTATCATGTAATCGCCAAAGCTCTTTAATCTTACCAAATGAAGAAACTTCTTTAATCTCTTTTCCTAGTACACCTTGAAAGACTACAATAATATTGATACATGATGTCTCCCTCAAAATCCTATATTCAACAACATCTATGAGAGCTCTGTGTCCATTCTCTCTTAATACTTCCGCTTAGGATAAACCAAGCCTAGGTCTAGACTCTTTAAACGACCTGTCAACATTACAAAGCCCAAAATCAACATTCACACCTTCCCATGGCCTATTAAACTTGGGTCAAGATATTCCAATCATGGAATTCCATTTAATTCTATGTCCAACCTTAGCATTCTTAAAGTGGGTTTGATTCCCATATTCAGTTCTAATATCTTCCAATGGCTTGCTGGCTCATCCCCCTTAAATATTTCCCTTAACTTAACCCAAGCCCGATAGAAGACTTAAAACCTTCTTACAACAGCTAATTGAGAGGTAGTTGCTCATCACAAGAAAACTCCTTAAGCTTCGACGTCCTACTGATCCTGCCCCTCGAGGATGGCACGTTGCTCAAAGGAGATCCTTGACCCTTTTTCGAATTTACCCATTTCAAAAGGCGAAACTATCTTTTTCCCTTCCACATATTCTGATCTCAAAAGAGCCACAACCACCTGCTTCGAATCACCTTCCAACATATAATTCTCATTCTCTTCCTGGTTCTCTGACGAGCTATTCTCGCTCATCTTACTCTCTGGCGCTCACTCCAATTTTTCTTCAATAGACAATTTCAATGCCAGTTTATTCTCATTAATAACCATCTCTTGCCATTCAAGTAACTTTATGCCAGGATCTACTGAAACCAACATATTAGCAAAATCAAACCTCTCTAATCTACTCGTAGCCATAAATAAATTACTTTTCCTCATATGTTTTCTATGAGTTCGAAAACTATCACATTCTAAAGATGGACTAAAAGATTCTCAATTTTGACCTAAACAAACATGACATTCCTTTCCAGCACCTTCTCAAAAGGAATAATTGATTCGAAGCAAAGGGAAAACATCTCAAGATATCTTTCCAATAAAACTTTTATCTCCTACTTATCACCCAAAGTTATCAACGCCTCTAACTTTCACCAAAGTTCCTTTCTTGAATTAACTAGATTGAATTCCACTCAAGGAGAAAATCTCCCTTATATTGGCAATAGCACTTCTCCTTATGCATTCCAGTTCACTGTCAGGTATCACATCATTAACGACTACCACTCACTTCTCCTTATTCATTCCACCCTCATTACTATTCCTGCAATCCTTATTCTCAAGCCAATCACTTCTTGCATTAACCAGGGCTTCCTTATATGACCATTTAGGCAACCTTTGCCTCTTGTTGTAAAGCAACACTTCCCCACCTCTATTCCTCCCATTCTCCTTTCCACCATTAAAAACCCTATTAACAACAATTTTGCACCTATCCAACACTCTCATGTTCCCCCTAGTGATGGTTTTTTGCATTTACTCCAGAGAATCATAATTGACAAGCCCAAAACTAGCCTTAACCCTATTCATTTCTTTCTTGGATCTAGCAATAAATGCATCAACCACAACCCTATACTTTTGAATCACATCTTAGAGGCCTTTCCATGTGATTCTCATGCTTAAATTTCCAATGAAAACAGAATGAAGCCTCTCTCTCCGTCGACAAATATCATCTTTGAAAGAGAAACCCTTTTTCTGAGATCCACCATCGTCCTCCTTCTACCCCATCTGTCGTCCGTTTGTATTCTTCTCTCTGCCTAACATTCTCTCTCCACTAATATTTTTGTTTGAAGCCTAAAATGTTATAAAAAAAAACGTGAGAAATGGCCAACTTCATAAGATCATTTTTAAAAATAGTTTTTAATATAAAGTTAATTATTTTTACTTAATTTTTATCATAATTTGATAAAAATGTTCTTAAAAGTCATTTTAGACAAATTAAACCATTTACTACAATTTTCCCTCTCAATTTCTCTCTCTAACATCTATTTATTATGCTCTCAATTACTTTTTCTAATTTTATCAATTTTTCTTTCCCGCATCTGTTTGCTATGCTCTCAATTTCTCTCTCTCACTATCTAACTCTCTCTAATTTTACCATTATCACCATCTCTCTTTGTTTATTTCTCGGCATATTGTTGTTGATCTACAGACTAAAGAGTAGAGACTATATCAACATATGTTTTTGAGTTTATTGGTTTACATTCACAAAACTCCAAAGTTTATGAGTTGAAGTTATATAAGTGAAATCTATAAATTAAAAAATTGCCCAGAGTTGTTACATGCCATGCTTGTATGTAACAACTCTAATGCACTTGCCGTGTAACAAATCTATTGAATATAACATGGTTCAAACATGACATGTAACTTGATCTCTACTTTATATTTCACTAAGACATATACTTTTGGAAATAAAAACCTTAAACACAGTGTGTAACAACATGGCGTGCAACAACATGGTGTGCTACATGATCTTTATCTTTATATTTCACTAAGAAATGAACTCTTAGAGTTAAAAATAACCAAACATCCATATCGCATCATTGCAACTAGCCATTACTATAGAAAAGGGCTAAAGCATTGCTTGAAGTTAATATAAATAGAGAAATACAATAAAGGAATAAAAAGAATTTTGCACTAGATTGAGTTCACTACATTTCCTATTCATTTGGAAGTTGAAACTCTAAAAAATAAAATGCACATGGTAAATTGAAAATAACATAAAAAAATTAAAACAAATATATAAAATACCTTGTATCATGGGCGTAATTGGCGTTGCGGTCGTTGCAACAAATAGTGCTAAAGGGGGGCGCCTAAGGCTTAACTGGTCCTAACATGAAAAAAATAACATAAAGTCAAAAGAGTTTAGAAAATGTTTGAAGATTTCTTTAGATCCATGCCAAAAATTTTCTTAGTAGCCAAATGGAAAAAATGAATAAAGAGAGGAAAAGAGAATTTACCTATCTTACGAAAAATTCGAGAGGAAAAATATCTGAAAATTTTTGTGAGAAACGGAGTAAGAGAAGATATATCATCTGAGCTTTTGAGAGATAAATTGTATAAAATGAGTGATTTTTCAAGAAAAAAATACTAACTAAAAGGCTAGGGGCTTTGTTTTAGGCTGTTTCATGGCCTATGACTTCCTCTATTTTACAAGCTTTTTTTTTAATTTTCCTTTATTTTGTGAGTGTCTCTTTTTAATTTATTTTAATTTGTCTTATGTTATTACCCTTTAAATTTTGCATTTGAATGGAAATATGTTTAGTGTTATATAATAAATTTAGTTACATTATAACAAATGCAGCTAAAATTATGTAGTAAAAAGTCTAAAATATTGTAGTAAGGTATACTTACTATGGCCCTTCAGACAAATTAAAACGATTAGTTGGTAATATAATTTTATTCATTAGTTCAAATTTATATTTTTAGTATTCATTTAGATTGTCTTTGAAAACGTTGATTGCTACTTTAATTATCAATTTCGAAATATGTACTTGTATTTAAAGAATGAGAATCAACCAACAAAATAATGAAACAAATTAACTTTTTCTTTTGATAAGTCAATTCATTTTATTAATAACCAAAAATGACAACCATGGTCATAACTTTATGCAAGAGTTCAATCGTCCAATAACACCTAGCTTAGAAATATCAAACACCCTTACCAGCCGATAATACAAAAACATTGTGAAAAATAACTCCACATAGTCAAGTGTTCAACCATCACAACCCCAAATCAGCCTCCTAAATTACAGCAACTTAATGCATTTTTAGCTACATTTAAACATAACAACATTGCCTTACAGTACTACCAAAATACAATCAGTCTTCTCCAATTCTTTATAGGTAGCATTAAAACACACCAATCCATCCTAACTGTAATTGCAATACATAATCCAAAACTTTGTTCCTTTGTTGCACTTCTTGCCATGGATTCATTTAAGTTAATGCTACATGTAATTCCTCTCTTTTTACACAAGTTTCTACCAAAAAATCATTATAGTCATTTTCTATCTTTCTACCAACAAGCTTCCTTCTATCTTTTTTGTAAAACCACAATCTTAGAACCCTATATACATCATATCCTATATCCATCACCTTATCTACTTCAAGCTTGAGAAAAAAGGTTCACAACTAGAAAATAAGTCTGGGGAAGTGATCATTCTAATATCATAATTCTCCTTTTGCCCTTAACACAAGAAAAAACAAGAAGTCAGTGTTTAATTTATTACATGTCTTTTTAGATATGTACTATAACAACCTAGATCTAAACTTCACTAGCTCAATAACTTTTCAAGCTTAAACCACTTGACTCTTAAAAACTTAAGCTCAAGTTGTTAGTAAAACTCTTATATAAGTCTTAACAATTACATTCATATCCTATGTGAGATAAGGTATTACAATCTCACCTGCTCAAATCCTTGATGTTGTCATCAAGACCACACATCAAATCACAATTAAACCTATTCCAAAAGGTCAAGATCTCACCAGCATAATGCAAAAGCCCACATCAAACTGGCACATGCTCTGATACCAATTGTAATAACCCAGGTCCAAGCACTACTAGTCAATAACTTTTCAAGCCTAAACCATGTGGCCTTCAAACGCTTAAGCTTAAATTGATAGTAATTATTGACTTAAACCCTTATATAAGCCTTAATAATCACATTCACATCCGATGTAAAATGGGATATCACATGTACCTTTTAATTCCATACACTTCTTAAGAATTAAGTTTTCATCATAATTTGCTAACAAACTAAGATTCTTTCCTACGTTCCATATTTATTTTGCTTCTGCCAAATCAGAGCATTTCTAATTTAAAACTCCCCATGCAAAAAGGATTCATTGACCACTCTCAGATATCTTCCTTAATCTTGGGACACTTCATTCTTTTTACCTTCTTACTTTTCTTTTTTAACTTTGTTGATTTCCCTTTCCGTAATCTCTCTTCAATCTCCCTTAAACAACTTGATTTGCGATTTCTAAGCTTTGTTGATGGTGGCAACGTTGAACCTAAAATATTCTATTCTAATGTGAAATTTCTAGCAAATAATAGTTCAATGGTGGGCTTGGGCTTTTCATTTTTTCTAGGATAATGATAACTTTAGGTTTGTCATTATCACTCTTAAGCCCACAAAATAAATTGGCTTCTTCTTTTTCTTATTCCTTCCTGGTCGTTTTCCCTCCCTCTTTCTTTTAAAATTCTAATATCCCTTGTGATTCTACCACTAAAAATAACTTTATGGTAAACATTTGCTTCCTTCTCCATGTTATGGTTGTGGTGCTATTGCTTAACATTTTGACTATTTTGTCTATGAAATCACCCAACATCATCAATAACTAATTGGCTTTTCTTGCACTCAAAGCCCATGTAACTCATGACCATCAGAACTTGGCAGCAACCAACAGGATTAGTTCTACCTTTTTTTCCAATTGGATTTGTGTCACTTGTGAATATGATCATCAAAGAATCATCACTTTTGATCTTTCTAACAAAAGTCTTATCAACACCATTTCTTAGTTTAACACCCGATTTAATCATTTTCATGGCTCATTAATCATGGACTTGGCTAGTTTGTCTTAGTTTAAATATACAAACTTTGGTCACAATAGCTTTGGTGGGGAAATCGCATCATGGTTTGATTCATTCACTCAAATTTTATGTTTATATATGTATGATAACAACTTATCTAGTATTATTTGTCACATTCCAATTCAGAATCATGATTGTTGTAAGGGTCTAATGAGAAGGACTCACTGGACCTAAGCAAACCTTAGATATTGCAAGCAAAAATCAACTAATAGATTATAAAACCATTAGCAAATCATGAACATATATAAATCTCAAAGTTCAAATGCACTATTTCGTGCTTAACATTTAGAATTGAAATAATTTTCATTTTCAAAAGCAATTTTGATTAGCTTCAATGTAGAAAATATTCAAGATCTAAGCAAAGAATTAAATTGTTTGATCAAAAAATAAAGAATTACACAATGGGCTATTTATAATAGCTAACTAAACATAACCCTTACTTGGTGTGCAAGTAAGGTAATATAATAGCCAACTAAACCTAAACCTACTTGGTGTGCAAGTAAAGAAAATAGTAAATAAGGAAGTATTCTAACCCTAGACTTCCTTGGAGTACAAGCAAAGTAAAAAGAAAATAGAAAAATATTCTCTCTAAAATATTCCTAAAATTAATAATTACATGTCATGATGACACACCCCTTCAAGTTCGAGCATAGATATCAATCATGCCTAACTCCTCAATTATAGCATGGATCATTTTCCTTAAAACTACTTTCGTGAGAATATCAACTAACTAACCTTCAAATTAGACAAATGAAATTTGTATAATTTTTTTATCGAGGTTCTCCTTGATGAAATGTTGGTCAATTTCAACATGCTTGGTGCGATTATGTTGTACAAGATTTTGTGCAATTTCAATGGCTACCTTATTATCACAACAAAGATTCATAGGTTTTGCATATTCAATTTCGAACTCTTTGAGAATACTCCTAATCCACAATAATTCGCATACACCATAAGCCATACCTTGAAATTCAACTTTTGCACTTGATCTTGCCACAACCTTCTGCATTTTGCCCTTCTAAGTGACAAGATTACCTTCCACGAAAGTAAAATAACCAAATGTGGATCTTCTGGTTGTTTCATCACCTACCCAGTCTAAATCCATAAATCCTTCAATGTTAGGGACACCACTTTTTGAGAAGAACAAACATTTGCCTGGAGCATTCTTCAAGTATATTAAGATTTGATATACTGCATTCATATGTTCTTCACTTGGTGCATGCATAAACTGACTTAAAACACTTACAACATAAGCTATATCTGGTCTTATGTGTGACAAATAAATTAATCTTCCAACCATGCACCGATAACAACCCTTATTTGTTGGAACTTGATCTAAAAAAATTCCAAGCTAATGATTCATCTTTATAGGAGTGCCTGTTGGTTTGCATGCAAGCAAGCATTCTGATTACGATTAAGAGATCTAGCTCATATTTTCATTACGAAAGAAAATCCCATGTTTCGATCTTGCAACCTCAATCCCTAAGAAATATTTAAGTTGCCCCAAATACTTTATTTCAAATTTAACAGCCAAATATTCCTGTAATGCTTTCATTTTGTATGGGTCATCTCTCGTCAAAACCATATCATCAACATTCACGATTAAAGTTGTTACATTCCCCTCTTTGTGTTTTATAAACAATGTATGGTCTGAGTTACTTTGCTTAAAACCAAATGCTTTCATTATAGAAGAAAACCTCCCAAACCAAGCTTTAGGTGACTATTGCATCCCATATAATGTCTTTTTTAGTTTCCAAACTTTCCTCATACACAAAAAACTGTATTTAATTCTTGGTGGTAACTCCATGTAGACTTTGTCCTCTAAGTCTCCATTAAGTAAAGCAATTTTAACATCAAATTGTTGTAAAGGCCAATCTCAATTTGCTACTATAGACATGAGAATGCGAATTGTATTGATCTTGGCTACTGGTGCAAAAGTCTCTTGATAATCCACCCCATACCTCTCCATATACCCTTTTGCAACTAACTTTGCTATATATCTGTCAATGCTATCATCTGTTTTGAGTTTCACTATAAATACCCATCTATATCTAATTGTCTTTTTTCCTTCGAGTAAAGGAACCAGTTCCCAAGTAGCATTCTTTTGCAAAGCCTCTATTTCTTTGTACATCGCCTTGATCCATTTTAGGTCTTTTAATGCATCTTGTAAACTACTAGGAATAAATACAGTGAATAATTGATTAATAATGAGTACATACGATTCAGGCAATCTATGGGAGGGCACATAGTTGCTAATTAGGTATTTGATCTTGGCTTTAAGATCAAGTTCATATTGTTTCTTTGGGACTCCTTTATTTGATCTTTGTAAATATTTAAGAACTATACTTTTTTCAAGAACATGTGTTTCATGGGACTCATCTGGTATGAGATTTGATATTTCATAGGATTCATCAAAATATGGGAATTGAGATTACCTCATCAGATATAGAATCTGGGATTACCTAAGGGATAACATTCTAGGTTGATTCTTCTGTTAATGGTGTAGGCATAGGCATGGGCAATTTTGAGGATTCTATAATGGAAACACCTGATTCACTTACAAGAAGAACTAACTCACTCTCAATATCAAGAATATTATCACAACATTGCTGAACATTTTTCGCAAAATGTTCAGTCACTTCCTCTAATTCCATAAACTCTTATTTTCTACCACTTTGTTGTAACACATTCTCTTCACTAGAGCTTTCCCCTGAATAAAAGGTCTAGAGACTCTCCTTGATAAATAAGGCTCTAATTCATAAAAAAAAAAAACATCGAGGTTACATGTAATTTATGGGTTTAAAGGTCATAGCACCTGTACCCTTTATGAAAATCAAAAGAGCCAACAAAGACACATCATTTTGCCCATGGATCAAGTTTATTTCGCAAGTTTTTGGGAAAGTGAACATATGTAGTGCAACCAAAAACTCATGGTTCAAGATTCAAGGGATGGGGAACTAAAAGTAAATATCGTTATTTTTGTTGGGCGGTTTGAAAGTCCATTACTCGAGAAGGTATTCAGTTAATAAGGTAGGTAAAGGATTTTACAGTTTCTCCCCAATAAAACCAAGGCATGTTTATGCCAAAAAGAGAAGCACAAACCACTTCCAATATCTGTCTATTTTGCTTCTCTACCAATCCATTTTAGTGCAGATTATAGGTACAAGAAGTTTGATAACGAATCCCATGATGGTTCAAAAAATCATTAAGAGATCCATCATACTCAAGACCATTGTCTATTTATAAAGCACGAATTTGCTTTTGGTACTAAATGCCCACCATAGTATAAAATTTCTGAAATGCTGTGCATACATCACTTTTATTTTGAAATAGAGATACCCAAGTCTTTCTAGTGCATTCATCAATAAATGTAACAAAGTAACGAGCTTTAAAGATAGAAGGAATTTTTGCAGGACCCCAAACATTAGAGTGAATAACCACAAATGGTTTTAAGCTTTTGTTCAAACTTGATGGATAAGAAATGCGATGGCTCTTAGCTAGTTTGCAAATATCACAATGAAAATCCAAATCATTCAAACTTGAAAATAGATGTGGTTGTAACTTCCCGAGATAATCGAAAGAAAAAATCCCAATCTTCGGTGCCATAACCATATAGTTGCTCGAGCCTTGTCTTTAATACTTGTTAGATTCGCCTTGCTGAATTTTGGTATCCCACTTTTTGTTAACTCCAAATAATAGAGTTTGCCCTCCCTAACACTATAACCAAGAACATTTTGAGTCAAAATGTCCTGTAAAATGCAAAATGAAGGCCAAAGGTTATAATGCAATTAAGAGTATAGGTAATTTGGCTAATAGACAAAAGATTACATTCAAGGGATGGAACAACAAGAACTGTATCCAATGTAAAAGTATTGGATAATATAACAAATCCATTTCTGATAACAAGACATGTACTATCATTAACTGTGGAGATGACAGATTGAGAATAAGGGAGGACTAATTGTAACTAACTAAAGTCCTTAGTCATATGGTCAAATGCACCTTTATCAATAATCCAAGTATTATTCTTAAAAGTTGTAGAGAATATTGGTGCCTTACCATTCATACCTGATTAGGCAATGTTTGCCGTAGACTCAATTGTTTTTCTTCCATGGATGTCACCATGGCTTTCCTTACAATCTACTTTCTAGGTTTTTTTATGAAGTCCCACCACTCAAGATAGCCAATGATTTCATAATATCGTTGTTTCGAATAACCTGTTTCACCATAATGAGTACATACCATAATGTCAAATTTTTTAGTTGATTCATTGATTTGATTCTTCGAGGAGTTAGATGATGGTCCTTGTCAAGTTCAATTGGCTAGCATAGTTGTGCTCTCAACATTTGGATGAGAGCTTCCCGTTATCTATCTTTGTTGATATTCTCTCCTGACATATGCATACGTGCTTTCCAAATCAAGTTTTGGATCTTTTCATAAGATTTCTACACAAACCTGATCAAATTCAAAATCAAGTCCACTTAGAAAAATATGGACTCAAAGCTTAGCCATCGCAGAATGTAATTGGACTACACCTTCAACTGTTCCTTCTTGCAACATAGTCCTGTGATCAAATTCTTGAAAATAGCCACAAGTTCATTATAGTATATTGAAAATGGTCCACCATTTTGTTTGGTAGAGAAAGATCTCTGGTTTAATTCAAAAATACAAGTCTTATTCGATCCATAATAGAAGGTTTTCGATACAGCTTCCTATATCTCATTGGCTGTGGGAAGACGAATAAATTGTCGCATCAGTGATGGACTCATTGAATCAATAAGCTAGCTTTTCACTTTGTGATCTTTAGTAATCCATGTTCCAAGATTTGGATCTTCGGTTGCAGTTTTTTTGCTTCTCCGGTGAGATATCCAGGTTTGTTACGAGCCCAAATATGTATTTCCATGAGTTGAGACCATAATGAGTAATTTGTCTCATCTAGTGTAATACTAGTAAGAAACACATAATTGTCTTGGTGGACAATAATTGGTGTTGTTGGGTTGCCAAGTATCGTTGGAACCATGGAATTGCTTGGTTCAATTGAAACATTAGAATTGGTTTCTGCCATGTAGTTTCAAATGAATACAAAAAAGAAAAAAAATGTGATGGTGATTTTTGAGTTCCTTTTGGATTAAAACCTAACTCTGATATCATGTTGAAAATATTCAAGATCTAAGCAAAGAATTAAACCACTGGATCAAAAAATAAAGAATTTCATAAAGGGCTATTTATAATAGCTAACTAAATTTAAACCTACTTGGTATGCAAGTAAAATAATTATAATAGCCAACGAAACCTAAACCGAATTGGTGCGCAAGTAAAGAAAATAGTAAATAAAAAAATATTCTAACCCTAGACTTCCTAGGATTACAAGCAAAGTAAAAAGAAAATAGGAAAATATTCTCTCTAAAATATTCCTAAAAAATAATAATTACAACTCATTCAGACACTCAAAGATCAGAATGTCATTTCAAGTCTCTAATCTTTTTGTCTAAATACTCCTTATGGCATGAAATCTGATTTGGGCAACATAACAAAAAGATAAAAGTTATCTTTGAACAATATAAAAACCAAAAGCCACGCAAAAAGATAAAGACGACATCAACCTAACAAAATCAGTACTACATAAACAAAAGTTCACAACCATCATGTAAGGCCACAAAACTAAACTAACTAGAAAAAAGAACACTTATACATAAATCAAGAACAATCGTGCACTAAATCGAAATTTTAAAAATAGATAATGTCAGATGCCATCTTGTGGCCAAATCATAAAGTATAAATACTTATTACAAAGTATAAAATAGAGTATACTAGACCCAATAAATAGGCAAACAGAGACAGTAAAGTACAACTCAAATAAAAGGTGATGTCTACTAAATACCTTATCAACCAGCTACCATAGAATTGAAGTAGTTCTCTCCAAAAGATGGTGAGCCAAGCACTCCATTAATTTGAAACAACAAATGCAACTTATGTGTGTGAATTATAAAACTCCATGAGTAAATATGGGGAGGGGGAACTAGTTAAATAGAAAAGTGTTTACATAAATACATTTTTAAATATAAAAAATGCAACCATAAGTTTAAATCTCAAATCTTTCATATTTCATTTCAACAACATGACAAGATCTTACTCAGAATGTTTTAGATCATCACAAAACCCTTGGAAAGTTTAGTTGGAACTAACCAAGTCAAATACATCTCAAAATCCTTTTAAGAGAGTGAAAATTCCATATGTAAGCCTTAAGTATTGATACATCTTTCAAACGTATCGATACTTATCAAACAGAATGCTTTCCAAAGCCTTCTAGACATAAAGTATCGATACTTATACCAAAAGTATCAATTCTTTTAACATAGAGAGCTTACTGACTTTCAAGTATCATTACTTTCAACACAAAACATATTTATGGGTAATTTGAGGAATAGGTATCTATACCTCATTCAAGAATATCAATGCTTCCTTCATAATTTTCTAGATTTCAACTTTAAGTCAATCTTTTAGTTCCTAAACAAAGTATAATATCATTTCATTTCCAAAGTTTTCATATTTTAGATACAAAATAGAGTAAAAAATCGATTCAACATAGGTTTCTTCAAATAAGTAATCAGAACAGATATATCAATTTTAAATTCAAAATCAAATTCATAAAATCATCCTTTTCAAGTCTTAAACATCACTTAACAGAACTTAAACGTTTATAGAGCACTAGCTTAAGAAGAACATATAGAAATTGAGGATAAGGTATTTTCCCAACTATCTAGACATAAAGAAAATGTTGTAACACCAATATAGTCCAGTGCATGTAGCCACTGACTTTAAAACTGAACCAAAAACAAGGTATCATCCCCACTTTTTGGACATACAAAGGGTGTCATCATACCAATGTAGTCTAGTGTATATAGCCACCGACATCAGAACATAGTAGATCATTGTGCACAACGATTAGTATCTACTATTGCTAACTATAGGTCTTTAACTTAATGGGCTCCACTAAAACTTATCAAAACAACTTTCATTCCAAATTATCAAAACGAAAAATCATTGGGTGAATTCGTTCACCTATGCAAACAGATATGTTGAGACATGATTTCGATCAATGTCATCAACTCAAACTCATTTACCAAAAACAAAGTATCCTTATGCTATGGCTTGTTCAAAACATAGTTCTACATGATTTTCAAATTTGAACATACTTGCAATTCACAGACAAACATAACAATTTTGAGATATTAAACATTCAAAGTGTTTGTTCCCCATGCATAAAACCATGTACATAATAAACATATTTAAATAGCATATACCTACACTTTCTCAAACATATTTAAACATGACAAACATCGTCATAAACCTTTTACATAATTTGTGCTCAATTAATCAGAAATAGAATTTGATGCAAATTCACAGACAAGGCATGCTTAATTATATCAAAATAATTAAAAAGGTCATATCTACTCACCTAATAAAAAAATGCCTTTTCCTTTAGCAGTTCCAACAAAAAGTCGTTCAATCTAGTATAATTACATCTGCAACACAACCTAACAACGAACAACCATTATCAACCACTCCTAATCTTTCCATCAATTTCATAATAACCAATATATTCCATAAAAAATTCATTCAACCATTCTCTAACCTAAACTCAATGTCTAAATCTTAGATACAACTAGAGTTCTTTGTAATCTTACTTTGGTTTAGGTTAGAGAATGGTTGAAGGAAGCATGCCTCAAGAAATCATGAATTTGACTAGATTAAGAAAGTTAGACCTCAAAGAGAACAACCTACAAGGTATGCTACTATGGGTCTTCCTCTAGATAAATTAAAATGATTAGTTAGTAATTTATACTTATTTATAGGTTCAGATTTTGGATTTCGGTTTTTGTTTAGATTGAATGACAACTTGAATTTAGAAGAAACAATTTAAGCTACAAATTTATTATAAATGTGAGTGATAGAATTCATAAAAACATGACATAGTTAATTATTTTGGATTCATTGGATTTGTGAGATCTCCATTAAGTGGTGGATTTGAAATATGGTTTAGAGAATTTGATATTCAATTATTATACCCTCTCAAATTCTTATATTGAATCTCAACTACATTTTAGGTAATAAGTGTTTGATCACCTTCCTAATTTGCAATGGCTTGATGTTAATTGATATTCCAACAAATTTATTTAAATACAAAGCGTTAGAATATACACCCTGTTTGGTAATCAATTGGAAGGCATTGTGACTTTAGAAGTCAGGAATTTGACTTGCTAATATATTGTTTTGGTGTGCCTAAAAGAAAATAACATAAAAATTAAGACGCAGTACATGATTAGTTCAAAATATATATCCATGCAAAAGTACAATGTAAAGAAGATAAAAACAGGAAAATGAGAGCACCTGTATTGTTGAAAAATAAAGATAAATACAATACATAGACCAAGTGCTCAACGAAGAAAAGGCTAGGTAAAATTCTAACTTAATTTGAGGGATTGAATCTTATGTTTCAGGTGAAATTCCATCAGCTGTTGCAAGCCTGACTTCTCTTGAGTTCCTTAATTTTGGGCGTAACAACTTGACCGGTATAATTTTATCTTTCTTCTCCTTTCCTTATGACATATGCATATCAATTTGCAATCCTTTTTAAGTATTTGAAATTAAAATTAGAAATATATATATATATATATAAATTTAAGACTTGTACATATTCAAAAAAAAAAAGTGGACAAACAAAAAGAGGAAAAATAAAAATAAAAAAAATCTTAAAATCTTCGATTCAATATATTTCATATTGATTGAGTGATTAGTGAAATGCAAATACTGTTTGAAACAATTTATCATATTAAAAAATTACATATATTATGTATTAGTCTTTTTCAAAAAATTATTTTTATATGAAAACTCACATTTTTACTTTTATACTTTCAATAGAAAAAAAGTATATGATAAAAAATTATGACTAGATGGAATATCTATATATATATATATATATATGTATTTATTATGTGCATACGCATGTGAACACATAAATAGAAATGTGTGCATGTGTAAACAGATAGAGTTTAGTAATTTAGCTTTAAAACTTTTATGCCTTCTTTCATAAACATCAGGAGCAACTACAGATTACAGCAAGTTATTTGTCTCTATATATGTAGTATTATAAAAATTTCTTATTAGAGGGTTCCCTTTGGTTAGATAGAATAAGAGTAGATGTTGACTTGAAAGTAAAAGAAAATTAGTGAAGCATTGGTTTTCATAGTTTATATCATTAAGTTTCATTAATGATTGTGAAGAAATGTTGCAGTAAGTTCCTATTGTGCTAAAGGAAGTAAAAGTATCATTTTCGCATTTTCATAAAGCAACTTCTCCCGAAAGTATCATTTTCGCATTTTTATAAAGCAACTTCTCCCGAAGAATATTCAATCCCATAACCTTTGTTCATATTTTCTCCAAGGACGGCTTCCAACTCTACCACCTTCATTAAATTGGTTCACCGTGTCAGAGAATCAATTAGTTGGAGAAATCCCTTCCTCAATATGCAATTTGAGCTCCCTTCAAGTTCTGGACTTGTCTGATAATAATTTGAATGGAATTCTCCTGGTATGTCTTGGAAATTTAACTCTTTTACATTTGGATCTACATCTGAACAACTTTCATGGGGAAATAAGGGAAATTCAATTTCCTAAAAGTTGTTCATTGAGAAGTTTTAGCATCAGCAGCAACCAGCTTGAAGGGCCAATACCACAATCCTTGGTTAATTGCAAGAACTTGGAACTTTTAGATTTGGGGAGGAATAACTTAACTGACGTCTTTCCTTATTGGTTAGGGAGATTGAATCTACAAGTTCTTGCCTTGCAATCCAATAAATTCTATGGCCACATTGTCATTTCTGAAGTTGCATCTTCCTTCTCCCATTTGCGGATCATTAATCTCTCTGACAATAACTTCAGTGGCTGCTTGCCATCAAAATTTTTTGAAAGTTTGCATGCTATAAGCAATGGGTATGAAAACAAAAGTGAAGTAGACTACATGGGAACTAAGTATGCCACTTATGCGTATTATGAAGCCACTTATGTGCATTATGATATATCTTTATTTGTTACACTGAAAGGGTTGGAGATTGAGTTCCCGAGAATCTTAACCGTTTTGACGGTTATTGATTTTTCAAATAATCAATTCAGTGGACAGATTCCTGAAATAATTGGAAAACTTCAATCACTTATAGTCCTCAATCTCTCTCACAATAGTTTAACAGGACCTATACCATCATCCTTAAGTAATTTGTCTGAGGTTGAATCATTAGATCTCTCATCAAACAAGCTTGAAGGAAGAATTCCAGCACAGTTAAAAAATCTTGGATTCTTAGCAGTATTAAATCTTTCTTGGAATAATTTCATCGGACCCATTCCTCAAGGCAAACAATTTGATACTTTCACAACTGATAGCTACATTGGGAACTTGGGTTTATGCGGACTCCCATTATCAAAAGGCTGTAGAAATGATCAGGATTTGGAACCACCTCCAACAATATCTGATGATGATGGTGATACAACAAAAGAATTGAATTGGAGATTTTCTATATTGATGGGGTATGGATGTGGGCTAGTACTGGGATTGAGTATGGGATATTTTGTGTTCACATCTGAAAAACCATGGTGGTTCATTAAGATGATCGAAAGAGTTCAGCGAAAATATGTTAGAAGAACATAATTAATCCTCTTAGGTGAGTTTTAGTACTTCTAAAAGTATAAAAGGATTTAATTTACCATTAACTTTTTTCTTTTTAAGAAGATGTAATGTCTAGCTCTGACTAGTTTTAACAAATTTTCCCAGGTTGGATGTGTCCCGATTAAGGATCAATACTCCCATGGGAAGCCAATTCATCCACTGAGACATTGGCAAAGATTGGACTTTGGCAAGGAGATTTTTCAAGCCTTGTGTGTTACGGGTTCTATCATTCTATATATTATGGTGAACTTTCTTTTATATATATTCTCACAGCTTTTGTTCAACCCTTAAGGTGACTTTAGTCAATAATTTCAGTTGTATTAGTCTTATCTTATTTATTTTATAGATTATTTTCATGTGATTTTTTTTTTTTAGATTATGGAATGTATTTTCAACATAATAAATACCTTCAGCTATCCTATATATGACTCCATGCATTCTCACACTGGTTGCATTGCATAAGCACATTATATCATCAATGTTAATTCTGTAAGTCTCTTGATGCTCACTGTAGAAGAAAAAAAATGTTTTGATAGTTAAGGAGCACTGTTGTCCTTCGAATTGTATGAATTAATTTCTTGAATTGTATAAGCGTATCTTTTCTTCCAAGAAAACAATCTTTTGCAGTCAAATTACCCACATATTTCACAGAAAAGAACATAAGTTAAAGCCTTGGAATCGATTAAGAAGCTGTTCGAACTTTCTAGGTTTTTGCTAGAGCATGATAACTCACACTTCTTGAAATTATAATTTAAGGATCTGGAAGAACTTCGGCAGGCTGCGGAGGAGCTTGAGAAGTGCTTAGCAAGAATTACTTGAACCAAAAATTATTTGATAATCGAAACAACTATTCCCCACTAGTTTTAGTTGAGCCAAACAGAGTCTTATGAAAACCGTAGGTGCTCTGCAGAATACATACAAAAACATTGAATCAGCACCCCAATAAATCAAGAAAACAATCCAAAATAGTAATTCTTTTTTCCCTCTAACTTAAAGATCCGACAAAACAACAAGTAGGGTAAAAAGCTCCCAACCATGTAAAACTGTGTTAACTAATTGTTAAATAAGGGAAATGATTGACTGATGATAATTTTATTCAACCATATTCTGCAGGCAATCTTATGCTTATAATTTCTCTCTTAATTTCCAAGTGGACTTGTAAAATATTAAGACTAATTCACAGTGACAAATTTACTAGCAGCATCAGTGGCCGACAACAGAGGAGAGGATTGATGGGAAAGAAGTTGTTGCCAAGCTGAAGAAATTCAAAATTAAATTCTTAAACTATGTTGAGCTGGTTTAATTGATGAATAGACTGCCACACAAATTTTGTTCATTTTTTTCAAAAATAAAGCTATTTGTCTTTTGAAAACTGTATCAATAAACTCAAATGTTCCTTATTTTTCCAAAAAATAAAGTTTCAGTACAACCTTTTAATAATATTTTTCTCCTTTTCAAGTGATCACTTGCTTGTGCAAATTTCATTTGTATCAACAGATTGATGATAACAGGTAACTAGAGATTAAAGAAACGAAATTTTGTGAATTATGTGAAAGACTGGCTTACATGACCCTTGCTTTCTTCTGAAGTTGGATGTTTGGCAGGCAATGACTCATTAACAGAGCCATCAATTAAGAAATGGAGAAATATTTGGTTTCACACCGTATCTATGGCAGGATTACCCTGTTTGTCACGACTCGGAACTCCCCTTTAAGTCCGTGACAACCGCCGCCACGTTTCGATAAGCATTCATACTCCGAATACCGACCGAAACATCGCAAGGCTTTCGTACCAGTTTTCTTATCTCCCATGTTAGTAATATTTACTGTAATTGTCTTTTGAAATGTTATGGACCATTTTACGTTCAAAAATAATAAAATTTTAATTTCTGCAGCACAAGGGCATTTTGGTCATTTTTTATTAAAATTTTTAAAATTCGTAAAAATGTAGTAAGTGAAGGGAAAACACATATTTCATGATTAAAAATAAATTTTGATATCTAAAATGTTCGTTGGAAGTGAAATTGTGACTTCTTGAATATAATAAAAATATTCAATAAAATAATCTATTTTCTTATAAAGCAATTTTTATAGGAAAATCCGTAAAAAATTTTCACAGTGTAAAAGCTAAATAAATTCTTTCATACCGTGATACAAACAACCAAAGTATGAAATTCAACATACAATGACAAGTGGGCCCCCGACATAAACACAAAAGTATAAGGCTATAACCTTTGGTTTCTACAGATGCACTTCCGAAATTGTTTCTCGACCAATCAGCTGTCTAAAGCCTATCTCGAGCCTGAAAAATGTATAGGAAGAAAGGTGAGATTACATAAATCTCAGTGAGTAAACATAGACCTTTTAAACTATCTACAGTCGAGTAAATGGAGACAAATAAAATTTTCCTTTCCAGTATGTTTTTCATAACATCGGTTTTCAGTGTACTCAAATGATTAACTTGGCTTATGGATTTCACAAAACTTGGCTTCTGTCAAAATCATTCTCGGGGATGCCCTGGCCGAGGCATCTAACCGAGATCGTCAGGGCTGTTAAATCTCTTATACTCACTTTTCATCCGAAAATCTAGCCATTACTTGGCGTTTGCTGAGTCTCACTTTCACGTGGTGGTCCACATAAGGTGCACTCAAACTTTACCTCAGGAGATGCCCTACACACAATTCTCCTTATCGAGGTAAGAACATAACCGGTTTTTGTGCCCTCTCTCTTAGGCTGGCCCACATAACCTGTGTCATTGCAGTGATTATTTTATCTACCATCTTATTCATAAAATTTTACTGCATGATATGGCCATTTATTTTTACTTAGCCTTTCTTAGGCTGACCAAACAATTCACATATAAATTCAACATAATAACAAATATAGCCAATCATGCCTAATTTATCATAAGCCATTTAATTCAAAATCAAAAATTTACAACACAATTAACCAGTCTCCAATTACTCTAATTTAAAACCATTATTCAGTTTTTCAAAAGATTTACAAAATCATTTTATAAAATGACATTTTCCCATAAAACAAATTAATTTGCCATTTAAACCATTTTTCCATAAAATCACATAATTGAATAAAAACTACTCTAGATAATTAAGACGATATAAGAGTACTCATTATACTAGGAGTAGATATACTCATATTCTCGGTCCTTGGGTGCAGCCTTTTACCCGTATAAGATAGCTCACCACCTATCCACAATACATGACACAAAATTCAATAATTTGTGTCAAATCATTATAAATTATTTTAGGCTCTTATCCATGCGTATGCAATAGATAGGGTGTGAAATGTCTAGACAATCGCTTAATTGCGGTGTCCGACCTAACTCGCCTATACACAGTGTAAATTCCTAAAATCTCCAATTCAACTCCAATTCCATCCATTTCAGTTTCAATTATCCAATTATATCCACAATACCTCAATGACTGTGAATGTGGTCCAATTTATCAGTTCAGACCACAAATTACGTTTTTACCCCTAGTGGGTAAAAATTCTAATTTTTGCACCAAAAATTTCCATTTAATTCCTACATTCATAATTCATCAAATATCATCAAATACATGCCAAATAACCTAAAATTCAACTTAACCACCTTCCAAATTCTCCATGGAAATTTCGGGCTATACAAGTTGCAATTACACTAAAATTTTTCCTATTTGATTTTCACCCCACAATTCATCAATTTTCAACAATTTCACTTGAAATGAAATCATTTCATTTTCCACACACTCACTATGAAATTTGGTCATGATGGGGGTGGAAGAAATTGAATTTTTCTCTTGTTGTTTTACTCCTAAACATGTTAAACTAACACTAAACACTAACATAGTTCAAGATTAAATCAATCCAACGCCATTTCTCTCTCTAAACCCATTTTTTCATCATCAAACCCATTATGAAATCATGCAATTTTGCCATGAAAATGAAAGAATAAAGCATGGGTATGATAGATCTCAAGCAAAAATGAAGAAATCAGACCTTTTCCACTTGATTTCCTTGAATTTCTACACTTTTTCTTTGAATTTTCTCACTCTAGGGTTTATGTTCTTATCTTTCTCTCTCTTGCTGTTTTTGGCCAAATATTTTGGGAAGAAAATGGGATTTATGGGCTGATTTTTATGGAAAATAATAAAATAATAAAATATGCCACATGTCATTACCTTATTGGCCCATTTTTCTTTTTCTACTTTAATATTTGACTTTTATTCTCCACCACATGATTAGTCAAAAGTCAAGATGATGATAAATGAAGACCATGGCTGGACAAGTGTCCTGGTGATGAAAAATTACCGTTTTGCCCCTGGTATGGCAAAATTATAATTTTGCCCCTATACTCCAAAAATATCGAGAATTGAAATTTTTCACTGCTAAATTCTCAAATTATACTCCCATAAGTTAAATGTGATCAATCTTAATCAAATGTGATCAAAATCTTTCTTAAAATTCTCATTTTGTCCTTAAATGAAAAAATGACCATTTTACCCCTAGATAGTGAATTTTTCGATTTGACTCCAAATGGGACCTTGAACTCCGAATTACCATTTTGAGTCATCCCTGGACTGTGAAATTCTCAATTTCATCTTTAAGATCTCGATTTTAACTTGTTCGAGGTTTAATCAACTTAGTTGTACTTCTAGGGGTAATATCGTCTTTTAACGATTTCTCAAGACTTCCTCAATATGTAGACATTCTATCGAGCATGTAAATGACATTGCAATTACTTTATAGAGCAGGGTTTGACACTGCCATAGTAAACCAAAAATTTTATAAGAAAAGACAAACAATGATAGATATGTGTATGTCTTTGAATTATAAAATTTTGGGTGTAAGGTGATATTACTTTCCTACCTCATCCAGCCCGCACCATTTTTCTTGATGTTTACTGCCTTTTACATTAGGCTTGTGGATCCTAACTTTGTTATTAGTAATTAAGAGATCAATAAATTAGGGTCTCATGACTTAAGGTGCATTTAAGTATTAAGATTATAAATAATAATAATAATAAATTTTTATTTATTTTTATGATTGAAAATAAATTTATTACAATCGAGTTTTTTTTATCAAAAGTCAAGTCATCAATCCAAGTGAAAGTTCAAACGAGGCTATTCAACCAAGCTGAAGATCTTTTGTTCCCAAACCATTTCATACGTAAAAGCCTTTTAAATAAAGGAAGAATTTTTCAAAAGCTTAATTGCCTACCAGCCTTTGCAAAATTTCGAAGTTCACATGCTTTAGCAAATGTGCATTTGGATAATTGATTCATTGGTTGATGTATGATCTCTCTACTTAAAAAATACGATTCGAATTCTCGTTTTCCAATTTCAAAAAAAAAAAACTTCGGCAAACTTAATCTCTATTGCTAACAAAAGGAATAATAATCAAGGACAAAATAAAACATAAAGATTTAAAATCCACAAAAATATCTGATAAAGAAAGTCTTGAAAAGAAAATAAACAGCTTCCTTTTTTGTTCCATTGACACTTTTTTTCTTCACTCTATATCACTCATTCATTGCCCCTCTGCCTTGATTTGATAAAGGATTGCTAAATTTTATTTTTTTTTATAATTGAGGGAGGGGGGATTCGAACCCTGCTCTTTAGGCAGGGGGATAATGCACTAACCAATGAACCAAATGCTCGGGTGTTGATAAACGATTGCTAAATGAATTCCAATTTCTTAACATTTATAAAAAGATAACTTTGTTAGACTTGGACAGCTTAGAGCTTGCTCTTCTTGGCAAGATACATCATACGCAAGTGTGAACACTAGAACAAAGGAAGAAGCATTCAGGACAAGTTTATTAGATTTTTTGGCTAATAGAGAAGTGTGAACACTGGACCAATTTTCAAAATAGCAAGAAAATTTTCCTCTGCAATGATGTCAAGTAGGTGTTTGTTGTGAAATAGACAAGTCTATCACACGTGGCAGAAGGAAACTAAAAATAGATTCAAGTGATCCGATGAAAATTGAAAATATGTATTTTGGACTGTGAACTGAATGAAAAGAAAGTTATTTCTTTTTCCCCAACTTAATAATTGTGAATTTTCTCAAAAGGTCCAAATCTTGATAAAGAATGAACAATCAACACTATGTACACCAAACCGAATTGTTCTGTTTTTTATTTTTTCTTAATTTGCCTTGCTCAGACATTCTTACACCGGATCCAGAAATTTTCTGAATGGTTTCAACAAGATAATAACTAACAATTTTGATAAATTTCTATTCATTGTTCAAAACTAA
This sequence comes from Theobroma grandiflorum, assembly GCA_036013995.1. Taxonomy (NCBI): domain Eukaryota; kingdom Viridiplantae; phylum Streptophyta; class Magnoliopsida; order Malvales; family Malvaceae; genus Theobroma; species Theobroma grandiflorum. The sequence continues at coordinate 24,380,361 of CP142133.1, read as the reverse complement.
GCATAAGCATCCATAAATCATATAAAGTTAAATACAAAAATCAAATAATCAAATAATATATCTACAAAATAAATAAAAAAAGACTCATAATTTCAAGATATTATTTGACATGCAATACTATTTTCTATGAGTTAAATTCTGTTTGGGTCTCAAACTATCAAATTAATTAAAAAACAATTAAACGTAAAGTATTTAAAAACGTAATTTGTATTGAAAATTACTAGATAGGTTGTTTTAAGAGGGTAAAAAATGTAGCCAAGGATTGAGGAAAAGAAACCTCACTACAAGTCTCAAAAGTAGGGCTTAAATTTTGGGAGGGAAAGGAAGAGTAATTTAGATTTTGACTCTTTTAATAAAATCTTAAATTATAGAGGCAAAATTTTTTTTATCTTTTAGTATTTAAATATTAGTGTATAATTACTTTTTGATAAATTTACTTAGAATCTTGACCCTACTCCTTACAAAATTGTAAAAAACAAATTAATGGGTTCATCAGTATCAATAACTACATAAAACTCTAAATAAGTAATATACTTGTATAGATTTTAGCAATAGATGACACCATTCCTACAAGGTTGGGTCCGCCCATGTTCATCCTCCCTCTTATCATTATGGTGCTGTTGCATAACGTTTTTGTTACTGTATTTTTAAAATTTTTTCTTTTCATATGAAAAGTTATGCTTTCATATGAAAAGTTATGATTATTTGAAAGCCACATCAATAGAAAGGTTATTGTCATATAGTGTGACATATTGTGACAATTGGATTGTAGGTGATTTTTCATATAAATAGCTATGTCTCTTAATAAAATAAAATGTTGAAAAAATACCTCTAAATCCAAATATTATAAAAAGTTATATTTTCATAATTAAAAAGTTTAGATATAAAAAGTTATATTTTCATAGTGTAGCTAAAAGGTTATGTTTTATGGAATAAATAGTTATCCTTTCATAAAGTAATTATTAGAACAATATCTTTATTCAAAAATTATATCTTGCAATATGCAGAGGCATTTTAACACATAAAGGTTCCTTAATGAAAGAGTTGTGTTTTTAAAAAAGATACACTTGTAAATCTATATAAATGACTTGATGCCAACCATTTTAGCACAATAAAAACAAACATGATGAGCCAAAAAATCAAGAACAACAGAAATGTTATGTTCTAAATAAAATTCAAAAAATAAACATAAACACTTTAGTTCCCATCATCATCGAAAAGAGTCCAAATTTCTTATAATCTATTTATTGCAGAAAGTATACTCTAAGTCCAAACAATTTTACAACTTTCAAGTATGTCTAGCGATCTACTCTCGTAAAGTACAAGAAAAAATTAGACGTTGACTTCATTATATCTCAAAGGCTATTTACATAATTTCCTTTTGCATGACGAGTGGTAAAGGCGAAATAAGTTTTAAAGATAACATCTATTAAAGGCAAAGCTTGAAGTCAATTTTCCCAATTCCCTTTTGATTCCATCTAAATCCCACATACAACAACAATTTTAAGACTTATTTTTCATATAATTGGAATTCAAAATAACTTCACTAAAAAAGATGGCTACCAACAATGTCAAGTTAGACCGCTTTGAAAAATGAAACTTTATTCAGTGGTAGCAAAATATGCACTTCCTCCTTACAGCTCGCAAGGTTGCTTATGTTCTAGGCACACCAAGATCGGATGAAAAAAATAATGAAGGATCTGTGAATCAAACTCATTTGAGGCAAAAATGGAATAATAACGACTACATATGCATGGGACATATTCTTAATGGAATGTCGGATGCAATGTTCAATGTGTACTAGAATAAAGCTTATGCAAAACAACTTTGAGACAAGTTAAAGACCAGATACATGGCTAAGGATGCAAATAGTAAGAAATTTCTAGTTAATCATTCCAATAACTTTAAAAGGGTTGATGATTGTTCTATCATATATCAATTTCATGAGCTTGAATGCATTCTAAATAGCTTTAAGCAATATGATCTTAACATTAATGAAGCTATTGTATGTCTTCCATAATTAACAAGCTTCCCCCCTCATGGAGAGACACTAAAAAAACTCTAAAGCATAAGAAAAAAATATATCTCTTGAGGACCTTGATAATCATCTTCGAATTGAAGAAAATTATCACAAACATAATGAAGTCAAACATGATGAAGTCAATCAAGATGACAAAGATGAAGATTCTAAAGTAAAGAATCTTGAGACTTCAAAAGTCTATGTGATGGAATATAAACCATCAAGCAAGCCAATATCGTACAACAGAAGAAACCATTTCATTGGAATGAATGACAAAAGTATAAACTTTTGAAATATAAGACACAAGATGTGAACAACAACAAGTTTGTTGCTATGATTTCCAAAGTCAATCTTCTCCAAGATGATGGAGCATGGTGGATTGACATTGGTGAAACCAAGTATGTATATAAGGACTAGAGTTTTTTCAAGTCCTTGGAAGCAATTAATGATAAAACAGTATTGTAAATAAGAGATTCCTCTACTACACAAGTGAAAGAAAAAGGCACCGTAGTACTCATGTTTACTCTTAGAAAAATACTTGTACTAAACAATATCTATTATGTACCGAAAGTTAGAAAGAATTTTGTGTCGAGTGGCTTATTAAATAAGTATGGCTTTAAATTAGTATTTCAGGCAGATAAGTTCATCATTACAAAAAGTGAACTACATGTGGGAAGTGGATAATATGTGAAGACGTGTTCAAGTTTAATATTGATAAGAATGCTACTACTTCTACTTATATTAATGCCTCATTTAATGTTTAAGGTAACATTGTTTAATCTATGACATAATAGATTAAGTCATGTCAATTATAAAAGAATACATGATATGGCTGACTTGGAGTTGATAACTAATATTGATGGAAAACAATTATATGTGCAAGACATGCATGGTTATTAAAATCACTAGAAGTTCATTTCTTAAAGTAGAAAGGAACTCCAAATTACTTGTATTGATACATTCCAATGTTTGTGACATGTGTAGTACTCCATCGATTGATGAAAAGAAATACTTTATAACATTTATAAATAACTTATCTAGATATTACTATGTTTGCTTGTTGCATTCTAAAGATGAAGTAATGAAGAAGTTTAGAATCTATAAAAATAAAGTTGAATTGCATTATGAATTGCTTATTAAATGTTTATGAAGTGATAGAAGAGGTGAATACTATGATCTCAAGTATTTCAAATCCATCATTATTATTCATGAGATTACAGCTCCATACCCACCAATGCAATAAGGTGTAGCAAAATGTAAGAATTGAATTCTTACGGAAATGCTCAATGCTTTGTTTTCTAATTCTAGTTGAGGAGAAGGATGTTGGAGCAAAACTTTATTAATGGCTTGTTGTATATTAAATAGAATACCAAAACAAATGGAGTAAAATTACTACTTATGAGTTATGAAAAAAAAGAAAGTCAAACCTTAATTATTTAAGGATTTAAAGATATCGAATCATGACCTATTAAAAAGAAAAAAAAAACCAAACTTGAATTAGTTAAGAGTTTGGGAATATGGAGCTATAGTAAACTTTTCAGAACCAAACAAAAAAAAGCAATTGAACTCTTGAAATACAAGATGAAATGTAACATTGTAACAAACTTGAATTCTTAGAAGTTATGAAAAAAAAAAGAATGTCAAATTTTAATTATTTAAGAGTTTAAGGATGTCGAGTCATGACCTATTAAAAAAAATCAAATCTTAGTTAGTTAAAAATTTAGGAATATCGAGCTCTAGTAAAACTTTCAGAACTAGACAAAAAAAAAATTAGGTAGAAAAGGAGACAAAAAAAATTAGGTGAAAGAGGAATTTATTGTATATTTATTAGTATAACCATACTAAACACGTCTTCCAACTTAAGGCTCTCACGTGCTTCTTGCTTGACTATCTTCTCTATATAAAGTTGCTCTGCTATTGTTCTTTAAACCTTTACTTCTCTATGTAGCATGGTGCCTCAGTGATCTCTTTCTTTCACTAACACCAAAGGACGCAGTTTTTTCCCCTTCCGCTTCCTCTTTCTCTTCTTCTTGCCCGATATGTGGAATTACTTTCTTGTACCCATCTTCTTCTATCTCTCCAAAGACCTCTCTTTCGCTAAAGCTCAAACACCCACTCCACCCCACTCCCCCAATCAGCACGTAAACGACTACTCCGCTGACACACCGAGTTCCGCCTTGAGTTGTACGACTCTTGACCCGGTGATCGGGATATTAAGTCATCAGGGGGACGGTGCGTCGTGGAGGCTGAACAATGATATGAACGCGTCGTATATAGCGGCGTCGTATGTGAAGTTCGTGGAAGCTGCTAGGGCTCGAGTGATTCCTCTTATATATAATGAGTGTAACGACCCATCCCTAGTCGCTATCGGCGTCCGAGACATCCGGGAGATCCTGCCAAGTCCCAAACAAGCCTTTATAAATTTTTCTGAGACATTTATCAAATATACTAACACGTACTTAAATGATTAATAATAACAATAATACCTTATTGGTATTCTATTTCCAGTAATAGCAATTATATTTAAAATACAAAGTTTTCAACAATGTATAATTAGGAATTGACAACGCTAATAACATGTAGAAATTCCATTTGACTGAAGTCTAGATAGTGGAGCGACTCAGAGTGGGCTAAGAGATGCTTTTACCTATCCGCAGGAAACTGAGCACACCGATGATTACGCGCTAGGCCGATCCCTGTCTGCAAAAGGAGAAATAAAAGAGGTGTGAGTCTCACAGACTCAGTGATCATCAGCTCAGCGAGTAGGACGTAGATGGAAAACAAGCAATTAGCTGATCATTTGAATAATAAATCACAAGATTATCAAAATTCAATTTAATTAAAAAGGGAGGTTCGTGCCTTATAAAAATGATGCGGTAAAATCATCATGCAACATTTAATTTTTGACAAAACAATGCCGAAATCATATGTAATAATTCAGGGTGAAATCATCGAAAATCCCACTTATCGTTAAAATACAAATGATAAGATAAAAGCATGCATGCTCCCAAAACATGTAGCTTGTAAACAAATCAAATTATAAACCATGCAAATCACTTCATGATCAATAAATAAGCACCGAAAGCTAGTTTAAATAAAGAGAGCTGCAGAGAAAATCTTAAGTTTTCACCATGCATAAAAGTACGCATCGAAAGATTCACAATGCTCTCGAATAGGAAAACATAACATCAACACGTGGACCCACTTCCACGTAATAACATCCGGGAGCATCGCTTCCACCGGATTTCCATATAATGCCATGGCAATCTCAACGATGTTGGCCGACATCGGAGATATCAAGCGGTCGAAACCGCGTAAATCATCTGTGGCCTTGCCACGTATATCACAGACCGTGGCCCCAGCCATGTCTAACAGCCCGTCGACGACTCGAAAATGTCTCTAGCTAGAGCTCACTCGTGCACGAGGGTCACACTTAACCGATGTGACATCCGGCCTACTCTCGATGCAATCAATTTGTCAAAAGTGTTTTTCGAAATCATAATAAGCTTCTCGATACTATTTTCTTAAATTCTTTAAAATTAAAATTCTTATAAACCAATAAATTTGTTTTCCACATTATCTGTCTTGGTGTAAGCACTTATATAAAAATCAGACTTAAATCGGATCTCAGAAGCTTTCATAAAACAAATTAGTTAATAAATGCATTTACTATGCATATCACACAAAAATTATAAGGCACAAGATTTTGATGCTAAACAGTGCGAAAGGCTTGTTTCTCAATTTTCAAAATGCTTTACGTATAATATACATACATATATAGTCAAGACAATTTTAAAAATAATTTTGCATCCACATTTCTTAAAATTTCTACCAGCACATGTTATTTACAATTTTGCATCAAAATTAAAATATTTATACATAGATACTATTATGAAAATTTTAAAGTCGACACCCCCTACTTACCTCAAAATAGCGGGATTTTATATCGTTATTTTCATACACGCATATACTTATTTTTATTTCTCGATCACCTATTACGCTCGGTTCATCTCCTTGACAAATGTTCCTAGCAATCATTTAAATCCAATATACTTAATCATACGCTTGTATGGGAATTAATTTAATTAAAATTCTTTAAATAACTTGCATATATTTTTTATCTAAAATATACATAATATTAATTATCCATAAATCTTAAAATATAATTTCAACTTACCATTTGGGCCTTCTCCATTTCTTTATTTCCTTTTAACCTTCTCCATGGGTTTTTCCTCTTTTTCTTCCCATTGGGCTAAGCCCATTTATATTTTTTTTCCTATTGGGCCTTGTCACATTTTATTCCTCCATTGGGTCTTGCCTAATTTTTTTAATTTCCACTTAAGCCCATTTATTTTTCCCATTCTTGCATTTTTTATTTTCTATTTTCGTTCTTTTTCTTTTTCTCTTTTTTTTTCTCACGTTTTTCTTTCTTTTTGCTTCTCTCTTCCTTCCAGCTCGTGGCTTCCTCCTTTCTCTGTGTCAACCCCACCACCGGTGGTGGCAGCCCCACCGTCCTTCCTCCTTTCTCCTCCCTTTCTTCCTCCCGTTTCACTCACCGTAGTAGCACTTTTTAGCCCCCAAACTAGCATAATTTCAGCTCCATTTCTACCCAATTTTCAGCAACACAAAGCTTAAATTTTCTGCACCAATTGGCAGCCAAAACAACTAAGAAATCAGCCATAAAAATCGCACCTTTAAGCCTCCAAAAACAACAGACTTTTAACTAAATTTTCAGCCATAAAATTCACAAAGATTTGGACAGCAATTAGCTAAAAAAAATCAATTTCATACTTCCTTAAAGACTGCTGAATTTCAGCTTTCTTCCTTCCTTAAAGCCATAGCAAAATCATTCTCTTTTTCCTCTTTAAATTGATAGAAATCAACCCCCCCTCAACTTGGCTCTTCCTCTATTCTTTTTCTCTCATTTTTCTCTCTATTTTCTCAATCTTTCTCAACTGCCTTTCGTTCTCTTTTCCGTCCTTTCTCCCTTTTTTCCTTTTGTTTTTTTTCACTTGTCTTCTTCTTATTCATTTGTCTATTCGGCCCTTACCCACTCTCAACTCTTTCTTTTACTTTTGTCTTCTTCCAAGTCTCATTTGACCTTCTTTCTTATTTTTATTTAACCACATGGGCGGCTGCCCATGTGGTCCTTTATAATTTAATATATATATATATATATATATGTTTTTAAAGGATATTACAATGAGCCTGAAGAGATTTTTTTTGAGGTAAACACACTTGTAGATGTTCGTCTTTTAAAAGAAAAAGAATGTTTATTTCAGCTGTAAAAATGCTGCATTTTGAATATAGTGATATGTGATATGTGATGATTTTCCACATTTAAATGAAATATTTCTTTAGATATTTACTGTATAAGTTCACAATCTCTCATTGTCTTCCATTTTAGCAATGATGTGGGTTGTGATTTGTAAATGTGTTGACACACAGGATTATGGGTTGCAGTTTTGTGGATGTTCTTCTGAGTATATCCTTTAGGTTTTTAATAGTTGAAAAGTTATTTCGAAACCCTTGTTGATTGCTTTGCATTCAATTTCATTGCTTTGGTTTGCTATGATTAGACACTGGCATGAGGCTACGATACCTGCTTTAGCATGAAAAAATTGTCTTCTTGTTAAGTCTCATCACTGTTGTGGTACGGAAGCTTGAATTAGTCAACGGCGTGCTTTTAACAGGAGGGTGGGATAAGGAGGGTGGGATAAAGCCGGCTTGTACTATGAGATTGTTCAAAAAATTTTTGAGGTAATTTATATTTATTTGCCTGCTGATTCTGTTTTACAAATTTCAGATGAAATTAACACAAATATACCAAGTGAGGTTATTATTTCTTCATGTTATTTTTCCAAATGTTTATATTTCCAGGCGTTAATTATGACGGAAAATAGATCAAGTGGCTTTTTCCCCTTACACATTGTTTGTCTCACTGCAAGAATTCTTCACTTTGTACAAGCTATTTATTCTCTGTTTCTTGCAGAAAGTTGTAGAGAAGAATAAGCCAGAGACCATTTTTCATTGTATGCCATTTGCTTGGGTTTTGAACTTTTAACAATGATTATCAGCGGAGTAAGCATCCCTTTCATTATCTTCCTCTTTTCTTAATGTAGGTTAGGGTTTTAAGCACTTTGTTATGTGTCATTGTAAGAGATTACTCTTAGCCTCACATGGCTAAACATGGCCAACTCCTGCCTGTTCACCTTGTTGTGGAAACTGCAGTATTTGATAGGTTAGGATTTCATGGTTACCTTCTTGGTGTCACCCAAAGCATAGTTGACCTTATTGGAAAGTATTTCATAATGCATTTCAAATCATCCTAATCTCATCTCATCACTTTATTATCTTAGGCCCTATGGGTAACTATATATTGTACATCTCTCTTATGCAATCACTTCGTTTTAAATTAGCTTAACGCTAGCCATGTCTACTTTGTCTGACAAATTATTTTAGTTTGGGATTTTCTTTGCTAAATTATAAACACTTTAACAAAGTCTTAATTAATTTATTGAATACGTGAACTTTTTCTTCTTGATGATGGGACAAAAACATTCTTGAATCATTTAATGCAACAAATCAGGCATCTACTCTCCAATTTGTGGAAAACATTACTATAGAGGGAACAGTTTTTCAAAGGTACAAAAATCTTTGCTTTTTATCATTCAAGGTCCATATAATATTGTTTTATTTTGGTGTCATTACTTTTTATGATATCAATGCTACACATTATATACGATTATCCTAACTGGGTCAAATTTTCGTGATTCCTTATATGTTTTGCTGGTTGTCATTAATTAGATGCTTAATAGAAAACTTTGAAACAGCATATGTGGTTAATGCTCTGTCTGAATGATCACTCAATTTCATGTTAATGCTATGGGTCTGCCACTTTTGTCCTGGTTATGTTAGGTTCAGGCTGTGAGACACATGGCAATAAGATGGCACAAGATCCACACAACTTTGTCTGAACCTTGCAGTCGAGCACCGCAAACACAATTAACACTTTGTTAGGAAGAGAATAAATGTGTGCTTCTTTAGGTGCCTGGTCAGTAACGGAATCTGATTTGAGTGTATCCTTCTCTGATAAATAACAATAGCTATAATTGCCAATAATAAACCTTAATATCATGTTGGCTTTGCAATAGAGGGTTTTATGCATGTTGTTTGTATATATGTTTATGATTATTGAACTCTTCAATCATTGGTGGATATAGTGATTTTTGGCCGATAATTTGTTCTTTGGTGCAAGTTGATTGCAATCACATTTTCAATGACTAGAAAGATAGGGATTGTTGCAAACATTCCATTTTGGCCCAACCTGACTGAGATCTATTTTGATGAGAGCTTATGTAATTTCTTATAGTCGGTGTAATTATATGTTAACATGTTAATCTCTCTTATCACAGCTTGATATTTACATTCTTTTGCAGATTTCCTTCAGATTTGCGGGGAAAGCTAGGTACAGATCGCCTAGCCATGCAAAACCATCGTGTGAGTTTCCTGGCTACCTTTTATTGATTGTTTAAATTAGTCATACAATGTATTACTTTTAGTTTTTTCTTCTCTAACATGGCCGCTGTGGTTGATTCCTAAAAGCAAAAACTAATAATCTAGCATCTACATCCTAATTTATTTAGATGTTTTCTAATCAATGCTTTCTTATTCGATTCTGTTGCCACTGGTTGCCAGGTTTCCATTAACTGGCACTTTTAACAGCTTCCTACTTGTCAGCTTATTAGGATACATGAGGGGTGAAATGGATTTTAAATTATAACTTTGCAAACTAAATTGTTCATGCCTTCTGTTTTTCTAATCTTTAATTTGATTTCCTTGAAAGAAAAAAATTGCTGGGCTTTCAGGCATGCCCACCTCTTTCGTGGTAGGTAAAATATCAGAAAAACCAAAGGATGACATGTCCTTCAGGGAATAGCTAGCTAAGAGTAGAGGCCAAGAAAGAAGAAAGATGCTAATACAATTTAGTGGGGGAAAAAGAAAGGAGCTCAAGGACAAGCAATGGAACTTTAGTTGTTCAGCTTTAAAGATGATGAATTTCTATTGAAAAATGTCTGCATTTTTTAATGCGCACAAAGAGAATAAGCTATTTGGCAATGTCTAAACCAATGTCTCGTTACGCTGTAACAGTATGGCATTTCACCAGAGAGGCTTCAGAATAATCAAAATCTATCCAGCTTCTTCAAGATTTTAACGACAAGCACAGATGAAAATAACAGGGTACTGAACTTTACCAACAGTAACTGTTGTTTACTATGCCATAGGACATGCCTAACTTAATTTATCTCATTACCTTTTATGGTTGCTTTAGGAATCCTTATTTCTGTAAAAGTGGTAATAACAGGTCTACGTCTCCACTGCACAAGCGCATGATTATCCTGTCACTGCCTTCCAGTGGCATCCAGAGGTACTTCTTTTAATGTGCCTTCCGATCATCTTCATGTTTGTGCCTCCCAAAATTCATGGTTTTCTGTTAGATATTTTACAATTACATGTTGCTTTGCCGGATGTTACTTCAATGGAAAGAGTTCTGATAAATGAATTAATCTGTTTCAAAGTGAAATGATCTCTAATGTTCACACACTTGAGCACCAACCATGACTGCTGAAAACTAAAGTTTACTTCTACATTTTTGAAAAGCTGTCAACAGCTTCCTATTAGACTTCCTTTCTTTATGCTTGTTTGACACAACAATCCCCAATCAAATGCTACAATAGTTGTTTCCACTGGATGCTTGACTCTTTCAGAAACCTCCCAAGTTTGCTTACTAGGAATATTTCTCGTTTTTTTTGAATTTGTGGAAATATGATTTTCTTGATCCCCTTCCCTTGTGGCAACCTTCTATGCCATCTTAATTGTTTTTATTCCATAGTAAAGAACACTAATAGCTGTCCAGTGGGAGCTCAAGCTACTAGTTTTCCCCTTGACAATCTCTTTTTTTTGCTTCCCAGATTTCCACGGAAGTAAAATAAAGAAAATGCATATACTCAGTGTACACCATTTAGTACAGAAAGGATCTCCCTAATTTATATGCTCATCAGTTACACAAATCACATTTGTTACTCGGAAAACCGTGTGGGAGTTCTTGGAGACAGGCAAATTGGATTAAAATTTTTTTACAGATGAAGTACCATTCATTCCTCGCTTTTGATGGCTGCATGCATGTATTTGGTAAAGGAATGGATTCAATGAAATACATACTACTATAATTCACATCTTTAAAATCTTTGAAAGGATACAATCAGAGTAAGAATAGGTTTTTGGGGTATGCCTCTGCAGGGTACTTGGGATGTTTTATTTAGTATAATTGTTTTATTTCAACTTTTCCTTTTGGAGCAAATGCTGTATTTGGATTGAGTAATTTCTGCCATTTGCTCAATTTTGGCGTGAGATTTGACTTCCACATAATTTTCCTTTTGTCTTCTTCTAACTTTTTTTGTTTCTCCTGCTCATATTTCTCTTGGTCTGACTTTGTTTGCAAATTTATTGCTGTATACTTTGACCCAGCAATATTACTCCTGACCACATAAATTGCAGAAAAATGCTTTCGAATGGGGCTTGAAAATGATCCCACACTCAGAAGATGCCATCCAAGTGACACAACATGTTGCTAACTTTTTAATCAGGTGAGGAATGTGAAGAACGGGAGTTTTTAATAGTTTGTTCTCTATATTCTTTCTATTCAGTTATCTGCAAATTGAGTTCGTGACACCATGCATGAAGTGAGGCACAGGCGAACTTCAAATTTCAACGTTAAAGACTGCAAGTAATATTCTGGCCGCAAAAGAAATGCCTGTAGTTTTTCGAACATAGGAATGATGAAAGGAGAAGAAGTCATGGAGTAGTAAATGCAAATCTAAGAAGCTAAATCAAATTTTGGTATTGAGTTATTATCATTTTTCTGGTGCAGTGAGGCTAGGAAGTCAAGAAACAGGCCACCTACTCGAAAAGTGCTTGATAACCTCATTTATAATTACAGCCCTACCTATTGTGGGAAGGCTGGGTAAGCTGACACTATCCTTTAGAGATTTTTAACGCCTACCTACATATTTGTATGTTAAAGCTATAAACATGTTCCTTGTATTTGACTGCATGCAGGAAGGGATACGATCAGGTCTACATCTTCACGCAGCCTCAACCTTTGCAATCAGGTCCACGTCTTTACACAGCCTCAACCTTTGCAAAATGTTCCTTGCATTTGACTGCAGGAAGGGATACGATCAGGTCTACATCTTCACACAGCTTCAACCTTGAATTTGAAAGGGTTGCGCCGGGTGCGTAGCCATTGTTATCTGATGTGACAGATGTATGTTGTGTAGAAATATATATACATTGTTCTTGTGTAAATGTTTCGGTCCACCTGTTCGCGTTCTGAATCTGAATGTTCCCTTCATGTCTTAAGATTGAGCTGTGCTCAGGAACAATCTTTTATCAGACATGAAGGGGTATTGAATGATTGTCATCCCTCAGCATGTAACATTTATAATCGTAAGCTACATTTACTGCTGCCACTTTAATTTGGGGTTTCTAGAAAATATTTAATGATTTGATTTTATTAATACGAGTTACAATCAAATAAGAATTTCATTATATCTTAAGATTATTCAACAAATTAAACACGTTGCACAACATAAATGATAATGGCAAAATAAACCTAAATGAGGGTGACATTTTGCAGCACATATTGAACTCATTTCCATTGCTTTTCCCCAGTCTTTTCATACACAAATTTAACAACACAATTTTGGGTTTCCCTTTGAATTGCAAGAAAAACCATTCACTTCAACCTAGAGATCTATATAACATTGAAAATAGCCCTTTTCTTCTTATTAATCCAAATTCAAATGAACACAATAGTAAACCAATATATATAGTCGTGACTCGTGACTTATAATCTTCTTTCCATAGCTATGTTGCTTAACATATAAACTTCAATATGTAAGGCTAAGGCCGAAAACAATGACAAGAAAATATAAATATATATATAAATTCAAGGTGACATTTTTAAAGTATATGTAAATATATATATATATATATATATATTCTAAGATTGCGGCAAGCTTTGAACTTCTAGAATACATATTTGAATTAAGTTTCAAATATAATTTGTTCTTTTACCATTCTCTACATAAAAACTTTTATAAATCATCCTTTTTTTCCATAATTATTTAACACTATAAGAAATTATATTAAAAATATACAAAAATTAGGATAATTATTAAAATATTTACCTATCTCTTAGGCCTAATAAATATTTATTTTCTCTCCATTCCACATAGTTATTTATTCTCAACTATTTAGCTCATTTTTCATGTAAAAGTCAAGATAATTATTAAAATAATATATTTTCTCACTTTTTTAATCATGTATTTAATAAATCTAAATTTTTTATCACTTCTTAATTCTTATAATGCTATTAATTCTCAATTATTTCTCCTATTCCCAATTAAGTAATGGTAATATATATTTAATGATCTTTAATAGCTTTTTTTCTAAACTATAACCCTAATAACCCTAAACTTTTTTAATTTAATTTAAAATTTATATTATATTGTTATATTGTTTTTATTTTATATGATAAATTAATTTATTGAATTATAAATTTAATAAAAAATTTTAATAATTTTTTTTCAATTTCAATAAAAAAAACCTTATTTGAATAGTTAACTTTATGTTTTCAAAGTTATTGAGCCGCCCCTGATAAAATGCAATGGTGTCAATAAATCAAATGTGCACATGAATCATTCAAGCTTGACTTTGTAACTTAATTCACATACTTAATTTGTTTTTGAACATTTTATTTGAATTTTAAATTCGAAATCAAAATCAAATTGAACTTCGAAATTAAATCGAGTTGGGGTAGCTAGGCCCATAGCCCATAGCCCATAGCCCGTAAGTGACCACTTTAACCGTCAGTACCAGAAATTTGTATATTCACGCCAACAGTTAAAGGCTCCCAGCGCTTCTCCTCCGCAAGTTTATAAAACTCCTTCGTTTCCTTTCCTTTCCTTTACTTTCTCTCTCCATGTCACTTCCCAAAAATGCCCTCCCTCTTTCACTCTAACCCCTCCTCGCCCTCTTCCTCCTCCTCCCCTCCAATCGACGCCGTCCCTTCCCCTACCCTTTCCCCTTCCGCTTCTTCTTCCTCCTCCTCCGACATGTGGAATTACCTTTTTTTACCCATCCTCTTCTACCTCTCCAAAGACCTTTCCCTCGCTAAAGCTCAAACCTCCACTCCACTGCTCCTCCCTAGTCAACGCGGAGACAACTCCTCCGCTGAAACACTGAGTTCCGCTTCTAGTTGCACGACTCTTGACCCGAAGCTCTATTATCGGCCGGTAATCGGGATATTGAGTCATCCGGGGGACGGCGCGTCGGGGAGGCTGAACAATGATACGAACGCGTCGTATATAGCGGCGTCGTATGTAAAATTCGTGGAAGCGGCTGGGGCTCGAGTGATCCCTCTTATTTATAATGAGCCTGAGGAGATTCTTTTCGAGGTAAACACTCTTGTGTATGTTCCTTTTCAAAAGAAAAAGAACGTTTATTTCAGCTGTACAAATGCTGAACTATGACTTAAGGCTTTTTGGGGTTTTAACTTTTAAGTTAAGTTAAAAAAATTAGACACTGTCTTGGAAGATGAGCTAAGATTAATATATTTTTGGTAAATCTTATTTTTGGGTCACAACTTTTACTGATGGTAATAAATTTGCTAGATTAATAAATACTAATAATTTCTCTTGTTTTTGATAATAAATTAGTTAGTTATGGCTCTTCATTTAGTCTTGATTCTCTTGAATGATGTGCACTTTAGTTAATAATGGCAAATGCTAGTGAGTGTGCAAGGGAACTTGTTTATTTTTAGTTCATTTAATGTAGTGATATGTGATGATTTTCCACTTTATAAGTGCCCATGGGGCATTCTTAGCAACACTCTATTACAATCTCTCATTGCCTTCCATTTTAGCAATGATATGGGTTGTGATTTTGTAAAATGTGTTGGGATGGTGGGTGGCATTTTTGTGGATGTTCTTCTGGGTATATCATTTAGGTTCTTAATATTTGAAAAGTTAATTCGATTCCCATGTTGATTGCTATGCATTTCATTTTATTGCTTTGTTTTGCTATGATTAGACACTGCTATGATGCTATGATACCTGCTTTAGCACTCTTGTTGTCTTTCTTCCCTGGAAACAATTGTCATCTTGCTAAGTCTCATCACTATTGTATTACAGAAGCTTGAATTAGTCAATGGCGTGCTTTTTACAGGAGGGTGGGCTAAAGCCGGCTTGTACTATGAGATTGCTCAAAAAATTTTTAAGGTAATTTATATTTATTGGCCTGTTGATTTTTTTTTTTAACAAAATTCAGATGAAATCAACACAAATATAGGCGAGAGATTGATTTTATCAAGTGAGGTTATTATTTCTCCATGTTAAATGTTTCTATTTCCATGCATTAATTACAAAGAAAAATAAATCAAGTTGCTTGTTCCCCCTACACATTAATGATCTCACTCTAAGAATTCTTCACTTTATACAAAATATTCATTTCACTGTTTCTTGCAGAAAGTTGTAGAGAAGAATGATGCCGGAGACCATTTCCCATTGTATGCCATTTGCTTGGGTTTTGAACTTTTAACAATGATTATCAGTGAAGTAAGCATCCCTTTCATTGTCTTACTGCTTTTTTGCCTTTTTTCTTTTTTTTTTTATATAAAGGGAAAAACAATTTACTCTTCCTAGGATTTTTATTATTTATAAGGATTTTCTTAATGGAGTTAAACTTGCTCCTCTATGTTGTAATTGGTACACCGTACTTATATTCATTCATTCATCATGGCAAAATGACAAAAAAAGATTGTTTTTTTTTTTTTTTTTTAAGCACTTTGTTATGTGTGTTTGTGAGAGATTACTCTCAGCCTTACATGTCTAAACAAGGCCAACTCCTGCCTGTTCACCTTATTGTGAAAACTGCAGTATTTAATCGGTTAGGATTTCATGGTTACCTTCTTGGTGGCAACCAAATCAATGGTTGACCTTGTTGAGTATTTCATAATGGATTTGAAATCATCTGAATCACATCTCATCACTTTATTATCTTAGGCCCTATGGTTAACTATTTCTCTCTTATGCAATCACTTCATTATAAATTAGCTTAATGCTAGCCATGTCTACTTTGTCAGACAAACTATTTTAGTTTGGGATTTTTTTTATTAAATTGTAAAGAATTTAACAAAGTCTTAATTTAATCAAGACATCAATTTTTTCTTCTTGATGATAGGACAGAAATATTCTTGAATCATTTAGTGCAGCAGATCAGGCATCGAGTCTCCAATTTGTGAAAAACATTAATATCGAAGGAACAGTATTTCAAAGGTACAAAAAAAATTTTATCATTCAAGGTCCATTCATATTGTCTTTTTTTGGTGTCATTACTTTTTATGATATCAATGCTACATACTATACATAATTATCCTAACTGGGTTAAATATTTGTGATTCCTAATGTGTTTTGCTGGTAGTCATAAGATGCTCAATAGGAAAGTTCAAAACAGTTAACCTGTGGATGCAATAAAGGCCAATGCATTTGCATTGCTAAGAAGGCAAAGAGTTTAATTGTACATACGCGTTTAACATTCAGTCTGAATGGTCTAGCAATTTCATGTTAAGGCTATGGCCCTGCCGCTTTTGTCCTTATTATGTTAGGCTTAGACTGTGAGACACATGGCAATAAGATGGTGCCAGTACCAGCCAATGCTGAAGCTTGTAGTCAAGCACCACTAGCACTATTAAAACCTTGTTAGGAAGAGAACAAATGTGTGCTTCTTTAGTTGCCTGGTTAGTAACATTGAATCTGATGTCCTTAGCCTACTAGGCTAGTTTTGAAATAGATTTTGAGTATATCCTTTTTGGAACTTCAGGTTCACACCTTTGCTGAATAACAATAGCTATGAAAGCTAATAATAAACTTTTATGCACTTATTGATAAATAACAATAGCTACAATAATATCCTGTTGTCTTTGCATTAGGGTTTTATGCTTGTTGTTGGTATATATGTTTATGATATTTAACCTTTCAATCATTGGGTGGATATGAGGTGATTTTCAGCCAACAATTTGTTATTTGGTACAAGTTAATCGCTCTTACATTTTGAATGACTAAAAAGATAGGGATTGTCACAAACTTTCTAATTTAGCACAACCTGACTGAGATCTATTTTGATGAGCGCTTATGGAATTTCTTATAGTTGGTGTAATTATATGTTAATATGTTAATCTCTTTGATCACAGCTTTACAGCTCGATATTTACATTCTTTTTTCAGATTTCCGCCATATTTGCTGAAAAATCTAGGTACAGATTGCCTAGTCATGCAAAACCATCATGTGAGTTTCATGGCTCCTTTTTTTTTTTTATTGTTTAAATTAGTCATACAATGTATTATTTTTAGTTTTTTCTTCTCTAACATAGCCTCCATGGTTAATTCCTAAAAGCGAAAACTAATAATCAAGCATCTACATTCAAATTTATTTTTATTTTTTCTAATCAATATTTTCTTATTTGATTCTGTTCACTGGTTGCCTGGTTTCCTCTAATTGGCAATTTTAACAGCTTCCTACTTGACATCTTATGCATTTTAGGATATATGAGAGATGAAATGAATTTTAAATTTTAACTTTACAAACTAATTTGTTCATGCCTTTTGTTTTCTTAATCTTTAATTTGATTTCCTTGAAGGAAAAAATTTGCTGGGGTTTCAGGCATGTCCACCTCTTTCTTGGTAGCTAAAATAGCAGAAAAATCCAAGGACAAGTTGTCCTTCAGTATATAGCTAGCTAAGAGTAGAGGCCTAAGAAAGAAGAAAGATGCTAATACAATTTAGAGAGGGAAAAAGAAAGGAGCACAAGGACAAGCAATGGGACTTTAGTTGTTCAGCTTTAAAGATAATGAATTTCGATTGAAAAATAGCTGCCATTGATGAATGCACATAAAGAGAACCTCTGCCGCCCCCCCCCCCCCCCCCCCCCCCCCCCCCCCCCCCGCCCTTCTACTGGCACATTGTCAGTGTTATGCTTAGATCTACAAGCTAATTATCAATGTCTAAACCAATGTCTCGTTATGTTGTAACAGTATGGCATTTCACCAGAGAGACTTCAGAATAATCCAAATCTATCCAGCTTCTTCAAGATTTTAACAACAAGCACGGATGATAATAACAAGGTACTGAACTTTACTATTAGTAACTGGTGTTTACCATGCCATAGGACCTGTCTAACTTGATTTATCTCTTTACTTTTTATGGTTGCTTGGAGAATCCTTATTTCTGTAAACGTGTTAATAACAGGTCTATGTCTCCACTGTACAAGCACATGGTTATCCTGTCACTGCCTTCCAGTGGCATCCAGAGGTACGTTTTTTAATGTGCTTTCCGATCATCTAGCTTCATGTTTATGCCTCCCAAAATTCATGGTTTTCTGTTAGATATTTTACCATTAAATGTTGCTTTGCTGGATGTAACTTCAAAGGAAAGAGGTCTGATAAATGGATGAAATTTATTTCAAAAAGAAATTATCTCTAATGTTGACACACTTGAGTACAAAACATGACTGCTGAAAACTAAAGTTTACTTGTATATTTTTGAAAAGCCTGTCCAACATCTTCCTATGAGCCTTCCTTTCTTTATGTTTGTTTGACACATAAATACTCAATCAAAGATTACAATAGTTGTTTCCACTGGATGATTGACTCTTCCAGAAACCTCCTAAGTTTGCTTAGTAGGAATATTTTTCGTATTCTTTGAATTTATAGAAATGATGATATTCTTTATCCCCCTCCCTTGTGGCGACCTTCTGTTTCATCTTAACGGTTTTTATCCCATACTAAAGAATATTAATAGCTGTCCAGTGTGAGCTCAAGCGACTAGTTTTCCCCTTGAGAGTCTCCTTTTGTTGCTTCCCTGATTTACAAGGTAGTAAATAATGAAAATGCATATACTCAGTCTACACCATTTAGTACAGAAAGGCTCTCTCTAATCTGTTTGCTCACCAGTTATCCAAAAAACATAATTTTTCACTCATGGACAAACCATGTGGGAGTTATTGGAGACACAACCTCAAATTGGATTAAGTTTTCCTTTATAGCTGAAGTACTATTCGTTCCTTGCTTTTGATGACTGCATGCATGTATTTGGTAAAGGAATGAAGTTCACTTTGGAGGTGCCTCTTTCACATAATCTATTCAATGAAAAGCATACTACTATAATTCACGTCTAAAATCTCTTGAAGGATGCAATCAGAGTAAGAATGGGTTTTTGGAGCATGCTTCAGCAGGATACTTGGGATGTTTTATTTAGTATAATTGTTTTATTTCAACTTTTCCTCATAGGAGCAAATGCTGTAGTTGGTTTGAGTAATTTCTCCCATTTACTCAATTTTGGCATGAGATTTTGACTTCCACATAATTCTTCTTGTAAAATAATAGTCAAATGTATGACTCATTATAAAGAATCGGTGTCTCCTTTTTCTTTTTGTAACTTTTGTTGTTTCTCCTGCTTATGTTTCCCTTGGTCATTTGACTTTGTTTGCATATTTATTGCTTTATACTTTGATCCAGCAATATTACTCCATTTCAAGCTGAATAGCCTGACCACATAACTTGCAGAAAAATGCTTTTGAATGGGGCTCAACAATGATTCCACACTCAGAAGATGCCATTCAAGTGACGCAACATGTTGCTAACTTTTTAATCAGGTTAGGAATGTTAACAACAGGAGAAATTAATAGTTTGTGCTCTATATTCTTTCAATGCCGTGAGCAGTAAATTTAATATATGACACGATGGAGTGAGGCACAATCTTGCTCTTCACACACGTTATAGAGTGTTGTATAATTGTTCCTATGTGGATATGCTCTGCTTCATGCTATGGCATACATAAGGAAGAAATATTAAAAGGAAAATTTGATGAAATTTAGTTTAATAAGGTATAAGTAGTAAATTGCTTTTTATGAAAGAAAAGGAAAGAATATAGGTGAACTTCAATTTTCAACGTGCAAGACTGCAAGTAATATTCTGGCCGAAAAAGAAAATCCAGTGGTTTTTAAGAACAATGGAAGGAAAAAAAGAAATGTATTTCTAAGTTAGGTACAAACCAGCTGATTTAAAAGATACCAAGCCATTGTGAAGTAGTTAATGCAAATCTAAGAAGCTAAATAAAGTTTTGGCAGTAAGTATTTTTGACTACTACTTGTAGTACTACATTATTTGTTTGCAATTGAGTTATTATCATTTTTCTGGTGCAGTGAGGCTAGGAAGTCACTAAACAGGCCACCTGCTCGAAAAGTGCTTGATAACCTCATTTATAATTATAGCCCTACCTACTGTGGGAAGGCTGGGTAAGCTGATACTATCGTTATGGGACTATTAACAGCTTCATATTTGATTGTAAGGCTACCAACATGTTCCTTGTATTTGACTGCAGGAAGGGATACGATGAGGTCTACATCTTTACACAGCTTCAACCTCGAATTTGAAAGGGTTGCACCATTATCTGATGCTACGGATGTATGCTGTTTAGAAATATATATACATTATTCTCATGTAAATGTTTTAGGCCATCTGTTCTCAGTTCTGAATCTGAATGTTCCCTTCATGTCTTAATATTAAGCTGTGCTCAGGAACAATCTTTTATCAGGCATGAAGGGATATTGAATTATTGTCATCCCTCGGCATTAAAACATATTCATAAGCTACATGTACTGCTGCCACCTTATGTTTCAGTTTTCCTCTTCACTGAGTGAGGAAGTCTATACATTCAGTGGCTAATACACATGCTTATCTATTTATTTATTTTATTATCCAAAAAAAAGGAGAACAGAAAAGATAACTACAATCAAGAGGGAGGAATAATAAAAAGACAAAATGAAAATTCTACAAATCACATGTATTCAAACAGTCCTACTAAGATGCTTGACTAAAAACTTGAGAAAGTAAGAATGAGAAATAAAATCCAATCTCTTACTATTTCTGTTAGCGTTGATGATTATTTTTTTTTTAGCAAGATTGAAAATATTATTATACATGTTACAGTAAATGTGATTATTTTAATAGGTACTTGAACATTTAATTCAATTATAAGTGAATGTATTTTCTTTCATATTTGAATCTTTCAATAGATACTTTATAATCGGATATCTTATATTATTTAAGATTAACGTAAGGTTTGGATATATATTTTATTTTTTGTTTGTAAAGTTTTTATAATTAGTATAATAATAAAATTAATTATTACTATAAATATGATTTATTTTATTTTTTATGAATTAATTTTAATTCATTAATTCAATTTTCATTAATACTATACATAAAAATTAATTTTAAATTTATTTTAATTAAGTATTTAATTGAGCAGATAACACTTAAAATATTAAGATACGAGTTCAGATTATAATTTAAACTTTTAATCAGGAATTTATAAGATTCAGATATCCTATCAAATAATCAAATTCAGATTAAGGTACCTCAAATATGGTGGGGTTGCCCTTCCTTCCCATGATTTATAAAAAATTATTTTGACATATTGACTAAGAAAAGTAATATTTAAAAAGAAATTCCCAAAACTCTAATTTGAACCCAAAAAAGGTCCATTAACTAACAAAATGGGTCCCCCAGAAACAATAGCTTAGGCCCCATTAAAAATTTCATTACTTAGCCCAAGGCCCACAATCCAAAGTCATGGGCCCATTGCATCCAATCGGGTCCTTCATAGTCACGTGCAAACCCCAATATCACGTGCGAACAAGAACCATTCGTCCATTCCGATTCTACAAGCCCTTTATACTCCCCGTACCCAAATGGAATGGCGGGAAAGCCAGTGTCCTTCGTAGAGGGAAAACCTCCCAAAGCTGACTTCAAAACCCTTCCCAAAATAAGGAAAATGTCCCAAATTGAAACCCTAGGTATTCTTGAAGAGATCCAAGCTCTCGTCTCCGATAAACTTCAAGTAGTAAGTTCTATTTATGTTGGATTTTATTTGAATTTAGATATTGACTTAATTCTTCGATTTTTTTCTGGTTCCTGTTTATTTTTCTCTTTTCCTTCTGCTAATTTGAATTTTTACTTTTATTTCATGGTCTTAATCTTCATGGGTTCTGTCCAATTTTCTTGCTTTTTACTGATTTTATTGATAAATTGATTTCTGGGTAGTGGCTAAAATGGAGCCTCTTTTTGATTACTTAGTAAACTAGAGGGATAATTTATTCCTCTCTACCCTCTTAATGTTTTATTTCTTCTTTTTTTTTTGTCAAAAATGAAATTTACGATTTTTATAGTGCAGCAATTCTCTTTCAAGGTGGAATTGTGTAGTATAAAGTTTTTAGTAGAAAATTTTCAGTCTTTAGCAGGTTGAATGACGTTTTTGATAAAAATGGTGAGAACAGGACAACAATTTGCCTGCCCTTGTATTATCTTCCTGATTTTTATGCTCAAAGAAAATTACTTTCCTTTTTGAATTGTAAGCTAGAAATATCATTCAAGGCTGGGACTTTGTATAAAGTTCTCATTGTTTAAAATGGTTTTTCTTTTCAGGTGTCCTACAAGTGGCTGAGCCGTAATTTTCTGGTGTCATCCAATGTAGCGAAAAGGTACGAATTCCCTGTCAAGAATGTAGTTAAAGTTTGTTTTCATGTATATAGCCATGTTCATTCACAGACACATACAGAGATAATATATAACAACTTACCGATAGTTGTACGTGTACTTAGATTGCTTGCTGAGTTTGTTGAGAAACATGGAAGTGGGTTAGAAGTTGTATATAGTCTGTCTGGCTGGTTGAAGAACACTCCATCAAACTATCATATACAGCTTGTGACAGGGCCTAAACTTGCAGGTTAGACTTTCCATGACAGTTTCATCTCTCCACTTATTTTTATAATTTTACAGTTCAGGGTATATGCAACTTTACATCTGTGCTTGTGTACAGCAGGCAGGACCATTCTTGGGATGGATGACCTATGCATTATAGAATATTCATGGTAAATTAGATGGAAGTTCATTGATCTGTGGATCTCCATTGTAGCTAGAATGCTAACTTTTAATATATTTTATGAGAAATCCTTATTCAGTTGACTGACTGACCTGTTTTTACTTTTTTATAATTAAGACTCACAAAGGGGGATTTAAAATTGTACAATGGAAATTTAAATACAATTATATACAATGAATGAGATAGATTGCCTTTTTAATCTATTTTAACATCCAAATTTTCAATATTGCTGCTAAAGCTTCCTCCATATCAGTTTCTCTTTACTTAGGAAGTTATCTTATGGGTTCTCATTTCTGGATTTTTCACTATAAGTTATTGAAATATGCGCAATGCTCTCCAGTTTGTGCATTAAATCAACCCAACGACTTCTCCATCTGAATAGACTTAATACAGCTGAGTACACTAACTTTTTAAGAGATGTCTTGGGTGGTTTTGAGCATCTTATCTATCTCTAACTGTTTTGCCATAATTGTACTTATGTTGTTTAGCTATTAAAAATAGGTAAAAGAGATTAATGGCAATTCTCTTTCCTAACTTTCTTGCAGAAGCCAAGCAAGAATATGATGGCAATTGCAGAGTTCATGTGTACAGTGTGCAAGCTTGCATCCCAAAGGACCCAGCTGCACTTTGGAATACTGAATTTATACAAGCTGAAGAGCTCTTCAAGCAGCCCACCACAGCGGATAATTGCTTGAGAGATAACAGGTATCCATATATAAATTGATCATTGCAGCACAGGAACAGAAATAGATTGCATGTTGTATTGGTGGGTCCTTCATAGTAAGGAAAAAAAGGGCCTTTTCTTTTCTGGGGTTGGGGGCCTGGGTTCAAGATATAAGTCTACTCATTCTCTGAATAAACTCTTGCCAGAATTTCACATGCTAGTTTCTCAATCATGTAAACATTTAGAAAACTCTATGAGTAATGTGTACATGTCCTTAATGTTGTCATCAGATTCTGTGGGATATTAACTTCATTTGTCAAACGCAACATCAATGGAACTTCCATGAGGGTTGCAGCTGTACAGCCAAAAAGTGTAGGAATCTCAGGACCGCCCAAACATAATTCTGCTCAAAACAATGCAGCTTTACCATCTCAACAAAATAAAGTTCAGCAATCAAGCTTAAAAGTTGCTCAGCAGCCTCCCAGTGTGGTAAAAGATGTTAAAAGCGACAGTACTGACATACGAGTCCATGATCTGGCCAGCAAGCCTTCTTCTGATAAAGAAAAAATTTCTTCCTTGTCTTCTAATAAAAAGAAAGGCCAGAATGATAAAAGCTCCACTGCAAGTGGAGGTTCATTAGCAAATTTATGGGGTCATGCATCTACAAAACCGAAGCCTAGTTGTGTGCCGGCAGATGATAGTGATTCCATCCAAAATCGCAATGGTTTGTTTCCATTTGATTTGTTTCTAGAGTTACCTTGGTATATGATTTTTTTTTTTATATAAATTGTAAAGTGAACTTATATTCAACAAATCTAGGGCTCACATTACTTAGATGGTTCTGATATTTGATTTTTTTCATTTCTACAACACGGTTTTTATATTCTTAGCTGACTCTTTTTCTTGTTTCTATAATTTCTTTTTTATTATTAGTTAGTGCAGATGCACAAATTTGTGCTCGTGAAGCAGTAGAGGATGAGAACAGTGATGATGGTGCTCAAGATGTTAATTTTAGGAGAGCTTCTAATGGTGAAGGCAATAGAAAACGGAGGGTAGTTTTTGATTTCTCAGATGAAGACGAGTATGAAGATGCTGTCAATCTAGCTTCACCTGATCCCCCTAAAGGGAAATCATTTTTTGATTCTGAGCAAAATTCTAAAACTTTGGTTCCAAAGATACCCAATTTGATTGTAGACGAGCCAAAAAAAGATGAAGTAAAGGTCAAGGAAGAGAAAACTAATAATAGAGAACCCAAATGCACAAGCAACAGCACAATTGGTGGACATACCTCTTCGGTTAAGGTTGAAAACCAGCTTCCTGAAACTGATGTGAAGGATAAAGTGATTGATGCTGCTCCAAATTCACCTAAAAGGAGAAAAGTGATGAAGACACAAATTGATGACCGAGGAAGGGAAGGTAAATCCAATGCCTATCCTCTCTCTAAGAATGCTTTGTTTTCTTTGTCAGTGAATCATCCAATTTTGAAAATTTTGTCACCTGCTTTTTCTTAGGTCAATTAGGATTTGAAATACTGAAGACAAAGTTTAATCTTGGCTTATATTTACATGTTTATCTGTCATCATGCAACATTTCTTACTTCATTCTGAAGGTATGCTCTTGTGAAGTTCCTCCAATGCCTACAGTTTTACTCATCCAATTAACTTTTTTATGGATACTTCAAATTTAAACTTGACCACTGGAAACCTATAATTGAATATTTTTATCCATCTTGCTTTCTATGAGAGATGTGGACATTGGTGTTTGTGCATATGCATACTTAATGCACTAAATTGGAGCAAACAGTGTTCATAGTGCTAAATTCAACAGATTCTATCTTCTCATATTAATATTTTTCTCCCATTTTTGTTAATATTAGTAACTGAGGTGGTCTGGGAAGGTGAAGAGACAGAAGTGAAAGTTGAAAGTGACATGCCAAAGAAAGTTGGAAGTGGAACACCCAATGCTGACACCAATACTGTCACAAATACTAATAACAGGTTAATGCTATTTTTTTTCATTGTTTTTTGCTAGTTCTCATTTTTCCCAGCAGAAGTGTGCTTTCACAATTGCTTATCATGTCTAACGAAACACTTGTGTGTCTGAAAAATGGCCAGCTGTTTGGTTTATTTGTTTTTGCCTGCTAATAAACACTATGTTTAGTTGTACTGATTCCTATGCCTGGAAAATGATGATAGGATACCTAATTCTCTGCTGTTGCACTCAGGAAAAGGACAAAAATAAAAATTATAAGTAAAAACATATCTCTTATAAAATCCCCCTAAATGAGAGAAAAAGAAATGCCTTCTTTATTCTTGTATAATGTGCTCTCTGTCATTATAATATTAGTACATTCTGCTTTTGATTTTTATGGTAATTCAGTTGGCATCCTAGTTATTTGAAACTCACCATGCCAAAATATGAATTTATTTTTTCAGGATTCTCACTTTGGATAACCCTTTACCCGTATAACCTCTCCTTCATCTCTCTTTCCTCCTGCCAGGCATGACCAAAGCAAAAGCCCAACAGTTATTTGCTAAAATACTAGGTCCTATGAGGGAGGGTTAACAATTGTCACGAGAATAACAAAGAGGACAGTAGGGCAGAGTGGAATTTGTGTTGCACTTTTACTTTTTAGGGTATTCATAGTTAACACACATCTTGAAGTGGATGGTAATCCTCTAAAATTGTGTACCCTAACTGTAAGGAGGGAAGAAAAGAGAGTGAGAAAGGGGGAAGTTGTATATATCTCCTTACTGCAATGACCTAAATATATTGGCTGCTTGTGTTTCATGCCTTAAAGCTATTGAAACATTGATAGGTTTCTAAGCTATGTGCAAGTCACTGAGGTCAATGTTTGTGTCAATTATTTGGATCTTTTACTTTCATTTTTCTGTTTTAGTAGAAAATTAGTAGCTAGGGCATTGGTGCCATCTAACTATTTGATTTGTTGATGCAGGCCTCCTGCAGCCAAGAAGTCTCCTACACTTGGAAACACTGCACCATCTAATCCAGGAGGCAAAGTTGGAAACAAGAAAGCCGGAAATGCAAAGGATCCTAAGCAAGGGAACATTCTCACGTTCTTCAAAAGGGTTTGATCAGATTGATGCCAAGCGGCTTTGCTTTTTCTTCCTATTTTGTATGAGCTTTGCAGTAATGAAAGGTTGCTTTAACAGACATCAGTATATGTTCATGTATATTCTCATGGATTTTTATGAAGTTATATTTCTCAATTTGCATCTTCATCTGCTAGTTATGAGAATTTGCCAACGCTGTTCAAGTAATCTGCTAGTTTCAAAAGGGAATCTTTCGAGTTCATTCATCAAACTTTAGAATCAGCAGGTGAGATGCAGAGCTTGGAGTCTGCAGCTCCAGCAATGCTCCAGGATGAGATATTATGCCAATGCATACTCTGTTTGATTCAACTCAGTTATTTTAGTTTTACTTTGGAAAACCTTCCAGAATCAAATTGGTTTTGTATGCTATCTGCTTGGCTTCGGGTAAAATAATTCAGTCAACAACTATTCTATTCATGGAATATATATATATATATATATATATATATATCTATATATATATATATAGAATCTTCAAGCTGGGACAAGGATCAAAGCTCAAACAACAATTATCCCCACATAACAGCCTGAGAAATAACCTTTGCCTAGCAATCCCAGAGAAAAACTGAGACAACTTACCAACCAATGTTTTATGCTCTTGATCGATTCGTCAAAGAAACTTACAGCAACCTAGTGAAGGTCCATGGTCAAACATAAAAGTTACAAAAAAAAAGGCATAAAAGCCGGCACTGAGTTTATCAAGTTTTTCCAAAGAACATGAGAGAATAATATACATGATTTACATTCATTCTTGCATACACAGCACTCCAGAATTCTCTCTATTTTCAACTATCTCGGATTAAGTTGGTCGGCTCACTCAAAACATACTTTGGTAGTTCATACTTAGCACCTGCAAACAAGAGTTCATATAAGGCATGTTAGAAGGAATTTCTCAAGCCAGAGAAAGCAACACTTTCTAAGTTAAATTATTTGCAATAAATTATTGGAAAATACACCATTCCATACTAGATAGCACCAGTTTTAGTTTTAAATTTGTTAGAAATTCAGTGGCATCAACAACACCCTACTAAAAACTTGTGTGTTTGGTTTTAAAAAACATTTTTCATTCTCTATTTTCCAATTTATTGAACGTGTGTTTTATAAATCAAAATGAAAAACTATTTCTAAACATAAAAACAGTGAAAACGCATTTGGTATTGTATTTTGTCAATATGTATTATATAACTGCTATTGATGTTCTCAATATGTGTCACATACATATTCATTATTGAGTAAAGATCGACTTAATTTAATATACACAAATATTCAATATAAGAAAAATAACATATAATTAAATGTTACAATTTTACCTAAATCTTTTGGTTAATTTTCCATCCACCTAACACTTGAATGCACTTGATCAGACAAAGCAAATATATACCTTGAAATTAGAAAGACAAGATAAAATGAAAATGAAAACATAAAAAGCTTATCTTTTCTTAAACCCAACAGAGTCATAATTATTTCCTGGGAGGTTGAATCTTGGCGCTATTGAAAGAAGGCTCAAATAGTCATCAAAATCTGATGCAGCAAAGTTTTTTTACCTCTTTCATCATAGCAGATGGTTAAATCAGCATTTTGCACTATGACCCCTGCACTGTCCACGATAGCTTGAGCAAGGGTTAGATCAGCTTCAGCAGCAGCTCGAAGTGCATCCCAGATCTCTAGTGTCCAGGAAGTTGACATACATTTCAGGTCCATGCAAAAAATAACCAATTTATTTTCATGTATGCAGAGTCAAAGGAAAAAGTTATATTGGAAGTGGAAGGCTATCAAGAAAACCATACTTGTTCAATTTACTTTCAATCATTTACTTCTAATGTTCTATTCTACAGTAAAACTAGATTGCACTTATACAATATAATGGATTTCTTGTCAAAACCAGATTTCTTTATCATACACAAAAAATGGTTTTATATACCACCTCAAGTTAGAAATATAATCTTCACTCTTCAAAAAAAAAAAGGTAGAAATATAATCTTCAACTGAATCTTTGATGCAGAACCACCTTGGTGATATATTTGGAACTTGGAATTATGTTGAAGTTTTATGCCTTGCATTTATATAATTTGGTTGGTTATTTTTCATTCAGCTTTGAGTTACTGAGACTTGAGTATTGATGTCTCCCCCTTGGTTCTCTCTTTTCCTTCCCTTATTTCTTTTAATTCTATCCTATGTTCCTCTGGTTCTTTTTCCTCTTTGATAGTCATGTAATTTCTATTTCTCTCTTTCCCACCCTTGGTTCATCTTACAACCATAATACTATTCAGTAATTGAATTTTAAAGTGCCAACTACTGGCACTAAGTATTGAGAGTTTGTATGCTTAATCTAGTGATTTGCAAAAATCATTGTAGGCTTTCAGTGAGACGCGATTTTAATTAAAATAAGTGTAGCTAAAATGGCTATTCTCCTAAATCATAAGTGTCATAAAACAGTAATCATCTTTTACTCAGTACAACTTGGCCTGTCTTTGTATTTAAGTGGGGTTAAATACTGTTATTAAAACTCCTAAATATCAATGTTTAGTTTGACAGTCATGTCCATGGAGAACCTTCTAATGAAAGCTTTAGTTCTCATTAGTAACTTTAGTCTGGTCAATCAAACATTAAATCTAAGTCATCAGCAATGTGTAGGTCCGCCATCTCAGAATTCAAGTTGTGGGTAGACTGTCAACGAGTTTTAAGGCTGATCTAAATTTCACATTGTAAAAAAATTAAACCTAAAGCCATCCTGTTAGCAATGTCCTTATTTCTCATCATTCACAAGAAGATTGCGAAGGGGAACCTAAAGCCAACTCTACATTCATGCCTGTGTCAGTTTTTCTTTCGTTTCTTTTTGGGCTACAAAACTTTAAATTAGTCTGATCAGTGAAAGAGTTGGGCTGGCTAGTTTACACTTACCATTTTCAGTTAATGCATGCTTAAGTAATTTACACGCAAAATCCAAGATCCTAATTTTATATTGCACAGGGGATGTGGAACTTAACTGATTAACATGAAAATACCTTCCTACACAAATCTGAGTATCTAAGTACAACCATTTCATTTTTATAGTTCTAGGTCTAACTTCAGAAAGAACCAAAATTTGAAATAGATCAACTCAGTCTGATTCAGTTTTCCATAAAAAAGGATTCACCACATAACTAGGTCTGCATATTGGTGGTGTTAGCAGCCATTATTAGACTAACTCATAGAGAGAAGAAATGCTTTTGTATATGGCCAACTCAAGATCACAAAAAACGAAATTGGGAGCATCTACATGCAAATATTCACAATCTTATCCATGTTAACCTAACAGTCGATTTAGATTAACAAAGTCTTTGGTGATTATAAGTCATAGGTAACTACCTTTCCTGCCACCATAATGAGGAGCAGTGTCCCAAAACTCTTCACGCATCTGCACAAGTTGAGACTTTGTAATTGGCTGAGGGTGTTTCCAGGGTTTTGGCTTCCTGATCTTTTTCACATTCCCTGTTGAAGCCAAAAAAGTTAACAGTATTACTTTTAGACTATAATACATATAATATTCGACTGTGAATCTAAAAGCATGAGTTCATACTGCACTTTTACCAGAAGGAGTTAGTTAGCACAAGGTGAAAAGAAACTAACAACCCAAATACTCGAATACTACCTCTTTTGAAGATAGCATGCTTGGAGCTCAAACTTCACGGTATTAAAATGAAAATGTCCTATATGAACAGTGCTAAGATCCATTAAGATACCCATTACATGAATGAATTTAAAGCCAATTTCATGAAGCCGAGGGATTAGTCCTTCTGTTTTCATTAAATTTCAACACAAAAGCATATAAATAAATAAATAAATATTGTTGCAACTCCTAAAATGCCATTTTTCTTCATTGAAAAGTAAATCAGCAAAACAGTTCAAAAGCAAATGAGTACTAATTGCAAGGTAATAAGTAAATATTCAAATCTTCATCCTAAATTTAGCAAATCCTTTTCAACTGACCAGCCACTTATTTATTTATTTATTTATTTTTGACAATTCGTCAAAGAAGAACAATATAATCACATAATTGAATAACGAAAAATGCTGATAATCTATAACATTCAAATCAATAAAAAAAACTAAAAATTGGAAAAAAATAAAAAATAATAAATGAAATTCAAGCGGCTGCCTTTTAGTTGCTTAGAAGATATCGGAAACTTTTGCTAGTCAATCTACCATTTGACTATCTTAGCTCAAAGTTTTTCTTAAGCTGAAACAATTCCAATATGTTGTCATTGCTCTATAAGCTTCCAATTTTCCCTACGATTTTCCCGCGAACCAAACAGAAATTCCGCAAACAGAAGAAGCAAAAAGACTAAAGTCAAAAAGCCTGACCGTCTCCCTTGGCCGGCGTCGATCCAGCGCAGCCCATTCTGCTTTTCTTCTAAAGCCCAAAAGCTCACAATTTTCAAAGCCCAAAAAAAACAGGGGAAAAACAAAAGTTTGCTTCTTTTATATATTTTCAGAACAAACTCTCGTAGTGTTGTTCATTGAAAATTGAAGTCAAAGCTTCTTTAAAGAAGAAAGGGAGAAGGAGATGGAAACGTTTCTCCGGTGAAAAACTCCCTGCAGTGTTTCCGGTGAGTTAAATTAAATTATGAAAGGAAAAAAGAAAGGAGGAAAATGATGATTTGATGATGATTGGTTAAATAAATAATATAATAATAATATTAATAATGTAAATAATAAGAGAGAAATCGTGAATCGATTGTGATTGGTCGTTGGCTGTCATGTTCCTTGGTCGTGAGTTTCTTTATTCATCTTCCTAACTTTTTTTTCCTTTTTGGGGGACTTCCAATAATTTATCCTACATTTTAGCAAACTTTACATTTTATCCTCATAACTTTAATGACCCTACCAATTAAGCCCTTGAGAATCTTATCATTATATATCTTACATTATCCGATATTTTATAATTGGGTTCGAGTAATAATTAAGTCTCTGAAAGTCTACTAGTTGAGTTTTCAATTTGGAAATCTCAATGCTCAAATATTGAGAAGAGAAATTTTGAATTTTTTCAAAGTCAACTTAGTTTACAAAGAAATTGAATCTAATATTTAAATATTTTCATGAGTAATTTGTTATCTATTTTTAATTCAAAATTTTGCTTAATTGTTGTTTATTTATATCAAATATAAGTTTCGAATTCATCCTCTTAAGATTCAAATTGTAGTATACATGTCTAAAATAATTTTTTTTTAATCTATTTGAGGTTAGGAATTGGGATTAGTCTCTAAACTCTTATTCTTATTGAGTAAGGATCTCGATTTTTGTTTAATTTGATTCTTAAATATAATATTTCTTTAGAATGTATTAATAACTATTTTAAAATGATGAAAGGTTTTTGATAAAGAAAAAAAATTCATATCTTATTCGCTCTCGTGATAACGTATGTTATTTACTTGATTATATAATTTAAATTTTTAAAATTTTTTAATATTTGTTTAAAAAATATAAATATTTTAATAAAATATTATATTACCTTGAGAATGAAATTCAAAATCCTCACTTGACCATATGGGAATTCACAACACATGTAATCTCGTATAAAAGTTTAAAAAATATATATATTAGTTTATAATGCAGATCAATAGGACTTAATTGTAAGGTTTTAAATTATAGGAACGAAATTGGTATTTACACAAACCTTGAGGGACAAAAATGGGCATTCACCCAAAAGTACGTTGTGGTGAAGTCTATGGAATCTTCATGATACAGCAACGTTAATTGACTTGTGAGGATTTGGCATGTCAGCATTGGATGAAGATTTGGACCTTCTGTAGGACCCACTTTTTAAACGTCCTATTATTGAAGATAATTGGGCCCGCCAATGGCGGCTTTGGGCAAATCTATTGGTCTCGGGAGTGTGAATGACATTTCCGTTGATGATCATGAAACTGATATTTTCTTTTTCTTTTTCATGAAATTTTCATATTTTCCTAGTTATTCAAATAATAGATTTAATCCGTCGTTAACTAATAAATTAAATACTTAAATATAATATTTTAGAATTACTTTTAAAATTTTAATTCATAATTCATCACAAAAAAATCTCAAAAAAGAGAACAAATTTAAACTTCAAACCCTAACCCTCAAAAAAAATAATAATAACTAAACTGAACTTTATTTGTAAACATAAGATTAATTTGAGGGAATAATCTTTCTCAATGTCAGCAAAGACTGTAATTTATGGAATTGTACATTAAATCTCTCTCTCTCTCTCTCTCTTTGTTTAATTGTGTTGGTTATCAAAACAAACCTACTAAAACCCAAGGAGGTTTTTCTGGTGAAGGCTTTACTAGTGTGTAAAGCTGTTGTTAATGCCTTGTAGTGGTGTGGGTTTGTTGATTCAACTGCACCCACTTGTGCGCCAAAAGCCTCCAAGATCCTCAAGAATTATAAAAGCTCAATTCACTCTACAGGAGTTGGATTGCTGTTTGCAGTAAAATTATTGGTAATGCATTTTAAGAATACTTTGGCAAGTTCATTGATATTTGCTTCTGCAGGGTTTGACTGCATTGACACAAAAACAAGTACACACAACGTTTATCATCTGCGTAGTAATGGCTTTCTTAACAACTATGCTTTTAACATATGATCAGTTTCCTTCCAAATGCCATACCAAGTTGACACAATGCTTCATATTAATCGGTTATGCAGGGATTATAGAACCTTACCTATGTTACAGAATCTGGCCAAGAAATAATCTGTGCTAAGTCGCTATTCTCATACTTGAAAGGTACAAATTCCTGCTAATACATATCTGATTCCGTTACAGACTAGCTTAAAGAGAAATATGGTGATCCATATTCAAGATGGATAGTGTAGACTCAAGAAAGGAGGGTGAAAATCAGTAGCTGGACAAGCTTGTCGTCAATAGTTGTAATTAGTTCAGAAACGGAATGAATCACTGGATCCATACTTGCTCCTCATATTGTAATGGTCAAACTTTGAGTTATCATAGTCCACTGGCTTGGTCTCCACAGGTTTTTGATCTGTCCCAGATGTTCCAAAAGCCACCTCTCCTGTTTTATCACGTTGGCGATGTCTCGTTCTTTCCTTCTGGGTCTTAGACCTGCTGTAAGGAGGAACCTCACCTGACCCATAGAATTCTGCAAATTCTTGTCGTTTGGAGGAACGATGCTTGCTAGACAAAGATGGATCCTTGAAGCTGCTTGATTTTATTATCTTCGAAGGCTTCATTTCTGAATGCTTATCACTTGTATTAGTTGTATGTGTCTGCCGGGTTTCAGACACCGGAGCTGGAGTGGTCTGCCTTCGAACTAACGGGGGTGGGGCTTCATCTTCAGGCATCCTAAGAGAATCCTTCATTGGTGTAAGACCTTTCTTGGAGCCCCTTGATCGGAAACGAGAGGGAACAAAATAAAGGAACATTGTGGCCATTGCTTCGAGTGCAAGCTTGGATAGATCCATGACAAGTTGGCCGAAAGATGGCCACCCGGGTTCCTCTTTCACACTTTCCACAATAGGAGTGGGCTTCTGCTTGCTTGGTTGTTCTTTGAATTCACTCTCTGAAGGTTGCTGCTGCGACAGTTTACACATCAGATGAAGCCAATAGAGCAACAATGCATGAAAAACAAATTAAAGGCCATGAAAAAAAATTATTTTGGGGCAGCAAAGTATAAGATGCTTTAACCTCCCAAGACCATTATAAAGGAAATCAACAACAACAATACTGAGATAGATATAGCAATGAGGCAGACATGGTGCTTGTTAGCACACTTCCCTACAAAGACAACTTGAAGCCACAACTAAAACGGCAGCAGAGCTTATTGGTACATGTGTGAGAAAATTAATATGGAATATATCTTCGCAGCAAGGGTGGCAGAGTAATTTAAAGTTCATGAGACTGAATTTGCTCACCAAAAAGAGATGAAAAAATAAATAACAGTCAGAGGGCTGTCAAGGTTGTTATAATTGTCATGTTACATTGTTGAGATGAAAAGTAAGAGTTATACCATTCTTGGGAAGAAAGAAGATCCAAATCCCTGCTGAAGCAAGCACGTAGCATATCCAACCAAGACTGCACCAACAACCATCAGGATATCTGCAAAAAGGGCAAAGTGTGAAAGTCAGTAAGTACTTTGACATAACAAGACTACAGATGCACAATTGTTAATGTCAAAATTATCAAGATAACCACTTGTTCAAAAGGACTCATTTCATCCTCACTAAAAGCCTGTACCACAAATATTAATAAGGTAGCTATGATTTACTTCAACTGTCACACTTATCACTATAAGTTATCCTGAGTAACATGGCTGTCCCAGCCCTGATTATGGGCAACCACATTCCTACTTTAAGGGCCAGACTTGTTCCCTATTTTGCCAACTTTGAAGTTCTGCTAGAAATCTTCCTGGATGGTTTGATTCTTTTATTCTCAGAGTTAGGCTTATATGTGGTCATCTTGATGATACAATTCATTCATCAAAAAGAAAAAACAACAGATCCATTATGGTGTTGCTCAAGAAAGTAAACTAATATCCAAACAATAAGTAAATTAATTTCTCAAATAATCAGATTGGTGTTTTTCATTAGCATGAGGGGGGGAGGGGGGGGGGGGGGGGGGGGGGGGGGGGTGTTGGTTGGGGTGTTGAGGGCTCAGTACTGTAACAGAAAATTGACCATGCAACAAGAAGAATTTAAGGTAAAAAAGGCTATGCACATTGTGATGCATAGAGATAGGAGTACAACCTGTGGGAGAAACAGAACTATACTGATAATCACAATCGTCTTGGTTGAGGGAGATTTGCCGAAGGGCAGCATTTCCTCTATCAATAACTAACAAGGAACAGGTGGGCTGAACATATACTACGTCAAAATCATTTGAGAATTTTGCATCCTCACTGGGTCCATCCCTATATCCCGCAACATTTGATTTTCCTCCAGCAATAGTTGTGACACCTGCAAATAATTACCAGACTCAACATCCTTTTCCCTTAGAAATTGATCTACAATAGGGGCTGACAACTAAAATGAAGATACATTATTTTTCCCTATAATGAAAGCAAAAATGAAGGATTTCAATTGACAAAGCTTCAATAGTTCTGATATATCACTACAGTAGAGTCATTTCATTATTTAAAGCTGTTTAACATCTGCATAGATGGATGATTTTTATTTGAATTTTTACCAATTAACAAATTTTACGAATACAATTCAACCTCAGTTTTAAATTTATTTTTTTCAGTTAAATATATTCTTCGTCATTGTCTGCATATACCTGCATCTCCTATCTTTCTGATAGCAAGATTCATGGTATCAGCAACATACACATTTCCTTTATCATCCATGGTTACACCTTTGGGATGATTGAAACGAGCATCACTTGGCTTTCCATCCACATGCCCTGTGTAACCCTGAAATGACCCAGCAACCAATCTTCCCCGGCTATCTGCAACAATCAGTAATCATAAAAAATAAGACAAAGCGCATATTTATCACCAAATTAATAAATCAAAACAAATAATTCCGACAAACCCATAGCATAAAACGTTCCTATTTGATTCACTAAATAAACAGCATAAAAAAATAGAGAAAAATAAACATTTATAGTTCCCATATTCACTGAGCAAAAAAAATTTCTCTTATTCAAAAAGATAGAACACATACATTGAGATAATGGTGGAGTAATCTTAACAATGTTACTATTAACTTCATCAACAGCAAATAATTCGCCATCCTCAGATACGCGAATTTTGTAAGGAACAACTCCAATCTCATTGCCTTCAACCACAGTCTCAACTAAGTATCCGTTCTCAAATTGAAGAACATTGCCATCTGTAAAAGTAAAAAAGGAAACCCATTAAAATATTAAAATTCATACAAAATACAGAATTAAACATTAGAAAAAATCATATTTTTACCTGATTGAGGGGTTTTGGTGGAAGACCTGGTCCATTTAAGTAAAGAAGAGAAGTGCTTTATCAATGGCCCTAAGTAAATCACATTACATTTGAGTAAAGCATTAGAACCAACAAATAAGACCCAGAAAAAGGGTACAACTAAAAACAATAAGAAAACCCATTTGAGCAAATTCTAGATCAAAAGAATTAAAAGCCAACAGCTTTACACCAACACGTGCAAAAGATGAAGCAAAAAGAAGCACAGAAAAAAAATGTAGCATTAACAGAAAGCAGAAACAAGTAAATAGAAAAAATTAAATTAAAAAAACACCCATTAAGCCAAAAAGATGAATAGAATCTAAGATCATCAAAAAAAATAAAGAAAAACAAAAGAAAAGGGTACCAGCAGGGGCAGCATGAGCTTGGAAATGAAGGATGTAAAGAACTAAAAGAAGTATTGGTGTGAAAAAGAGATGGGATTGTCTCATTTTCCTCTAACTAAGCTTAGGAAGCTAGTTCTTCTCCTACAGCCAGTACGGAGAGAGTGTGAGAGAGAGAAAAAAGAGAAAAATTTCGGGGCGTTAAAGGTAAAGTAAAAGGAAAAAGTAACATTGTATTTTTGTCGAACTTTTTAAAGAGTTTTTTTGACGGAGAGAACAAAGTGTACTTTAAACAAAAATCTTCAAGTTTTGCAGTCCCAAGTGAATTTTACAGTCCCAAATTAGTAGCATTTGTCTACCATTTGGAATGGGATAACATTCAGTGCGTGCAACTTACAACTTAATCATGCTCAGAGTTTTAGATTGTTAGAACAGAGAGCATAACACATAAAAGTATGTTGGTATAAAATCGTATTTATTAAAAGGTCATCACTATGTTCACCTACACCCATTCAATTGCATTGGGTAAATCGGGTCAAATGCAAAGGACAAAGTAACAACTAGTCGAGTATGATCCAAATTGGGATTCTTGGTAGGGGTTCGGTTAAAATTTTTAAAAGTTTTATGTGAGTTTAATTTCTAATTTATTAGGTTAAATAAAAAAAACAAATATCTATTAATACTTTATTATCTCAAGCTGAATCTATACCTAAAAAATAATCCTATTCAGCACTAATCTCGAGAATCTGAGGGACAGGTCTAAAGAGGAGCCTGAAGCCAAGCCAATGGGACATCACATGAGCTGATGGGCAGAGACAGAGACAGGGCCTTGGGGGCTGCGGGGGATGGCCGCCTTTGTCACCTCCTAGGTTTTGATGATTCCTTTGAAATGCTATATTTTCTCAGCAAGAAAAACGGGGCAAAACTCTTGATTAAAACGTATATAATCCGGTTAATTTTCGGCACTTATTACTTAGACTTGGATGCATTATTACAACATTAAGTGTTTATTCAATCTTCTATGTTTTATGTGTACATAATACAATTTAAATTATATAATAAATAAATACGAATTTTTTTTAAATTAAAATAAAGAAATTTGAAATCTATTCTTTAAATAAAAAGATCATGAACTAAACATTCCAATGCAATAAATATGAGTGTTGACCTTAATCACAACCTAAGCATTCATGCATGCGTGAAACATTAAATATGGGGCAAGACTACATACATCGAAGTGGTTGCAGTTTAAGAAATTATTGCGGTACGCACTTCTAGCATTATGTACAAGAATATAAATATATGTCTTTAACTTGGATCTCCATCTCATAGAGTGCAAATTAACCAGCAAAGAAGATTCATTATGTGGCTATTCTCAGCATATGTCTTCCTCTCTCTTTCTCAGCTCACTCTTTCCTTGTCATCTGCACGGGCGTCACTCTGCCATGGAGATGAGCGTCTTGCCTTGTTGCAGTTCAAGGAAAGCTTTATCACTTATAAGAATGTTTCTGCTGATCGATGTGTTCTTCCCAAGGTTGATCAATGGGAATTTCAAGGTGCTGATTGCTGCTCATGGGAAGGCATCGAGTGTGATCACATCACTGGCCATGTCATCAGCCTTAACCTCAGTAAAAGCTGTCTTCATGGCTCTATCAATTCCAGCAGTGCCCTTTTTCGTCTTGTTCATCTTCAAAAGCTGAACCTGGCTTTCAATAACTTTAGTTACTCCGAGATTCCATCAGCACTGGGCAATCTTTCGAGGTTAACATATCTGAACCTTTCTTATTCTTTATTTTCTGGTCAGATTCCATTTGCAATTTCAAAGCTTTCCAAGTTATCTACTCTCGACCTGTCTCTTAATTTTGCTGCTGGTAATCCCTATGGAGGATTGTTGGAACTTAAAAGGCCTGATATGAAGAGCTTAGTACAGAATTTAACCTGCTTGACATACCTTGATCTTTCTTTGGTAGATGTATATTCTCCACTACCAAGTGTCTTGGCAAATTTGTCCTCATTAACATCTCTTCGTTGCCACAATTGTAAATTGTTTGGCAAATTCCCAGAAGCTATTTTCCAACTACCCAATCTTGAGCTCCTTGAGGTGTCCAAAAATACGGATCTTGCTGGTTATTTGCCAGAATTTTACTTCAGCAGTCAGCTTAAGGTATTGTCAATTTGGAACACAAGTTTTTCTGGTGAGGTACCTGCCTCAATTGCGAATCTTCATTCCTTGGAATTCCTGGCACTTAGCCATTGCAAGTTTGTAGGATCAGTGCCCCCTTCACTCAGTAATCTCACAAAGCTCACTCATTTAGGCCTTGAAAATAATTCTTTTACAGGTGAGATACCTTCTTTTTTGTCAAACTTCACCAACCTGATTTTTCTCTCCCTTGGCCACAATAAATTTCGTACTTCAGAGATCCCTTCCTCTTTCGAAAAACTGGTTCATCTAGAGAGGTTGGACCTGGCTGAAGGTTCGTTTACTGGTTGTTTCCCAATTTGGCTCACAAACTTGACCCAACTAAGACATCTAGACCTTGGGTTCAATGCATTACAAGGCCAACTTCCAAGCTCAATTTCAAGACTCAAGAACCTTCAGTATTTCGACATGGCCTCGAACAATGTGAGTGGTGTAGTAGAGATGGAA
Organism: Theobroma grandiflorum; assembly: GCA_036013995.1. Classification (NCBI taxonomy): domain Eukaryota; kingdom Viridiplantae; phylum Streptophyta; class Magnoliopsida; order Malvales; family Malvaceae; genus Theobroma; species Theobroma grandiflorum. Next base: position 24,340,601 of record CP142133.1, on the reverse strand, counting down.
ACATTGCTAGGGCTCAAAAATTTAGAGATTTTAACTTTATCCTTCAATAATTTGTCAGTGCTCACCAAATCTAGTGCGAACGCCACTCTCCCCAAGCTTGGGAAATTACGATTGGCTTTATGCAATATAACAGAATTTCCAGACTTTCTACGCAACCAAGAAGGACTCAGGACTCTAGACCTTTCCTTCAACCACATTCATGGCCATATACCAGAGTGGCTGTTGAAAATGAGTAGAAAAACTTTGTTCCTAATAAACCTTTCGCATAACTTTCTAACTGGCTTCGTGGAGTCTCCGTTAATTCTTCCTTGGACAAGCCTAGTTCTTCTAGACGTCCGCAATAACATGCTCCAGGGCTCACTGCCAATTCCGCCACTCTCCACAATTGTATATTTAGTCTCCAACAATTTACTCACAGGAGAAATCCCCCCAGTGTTATGCAACGTTAGCTCTCTTCAAGTTCTTGATCTGTCTTACAATAATTTGAGTGGCATGATACCCCAATGTTTGGCCAACTTCAGCAAATCTTTGTCGATATTGAATTTGCATGCCAACAAGTTTTACGGGCCAATTCCACAAACTTGGAAAGTCGGAAACAAATTACAGTATATTAACTTGGGTCGCAACGAGTTTCACGGACAAGTTCCAAGATCACTAACCCGTTGCAGGATGCTACAGTATCTTGATCTTGGGGACAATCGAATCAAAGACACTTTCCAATCCTGGTTGGGAACTCTTCCGAACTTGAAAGTTCTCATTTTACGTTCTAATGAATTTCATGGTGCAATTGGGACTCCAGAGTCTGGTCTTGCATTTCCTGAGTTGCATATCGTTGATCTCTCCCACAATGAGTTCACCGGTGTTTTGCCTTTAAATTACTTGAAAACATGGAATGCTATGAGAAGTCTCAGTGCGGAGCCCTTGAAGTACCTGCATGCCACTGACATTCTTGTGTATCATCTCGTCTATATATATCACAGTTTCTATAATTACTCAATGACATTTACCAACAAAGGTGTAATAATGGAGTTTGCGCATGTCTCAGAAGTGTTTACTGCTATTGATCTTTCATGTAATAGATTTCAAGGTCAGATTCCAGAGTCAGTTGGGAATCTAAAAGGGCTTCAATTGCTCAATCTCTCCAATAACCTTCTCGTTGGCCAAATCCCACCAGTCATAGGATCCCTGTCAAACCTTGAAGCATTGGATCTTTCTTGTAACAAATTGGTTGGAAGAATCCCTTGGCAATTAACGCAGCTCAATTTCCTTGCAGTTTTCAATGTCTCTTACAACAATCTCAGTGGGCCTATTCCACAAGGTCGACAATTTGGTACATTTGACAATAGTTCATTTGATGGGAATTTGGGATTATGTGGAAGTTCATTGTCAAAAAAATGTGAGGATTCTAAGTCTCCATCACTTCCATCATCGGAAGAAGATGAAGACCGGGTATCAATTTTCCATTCTGGTTGGAAAGCAGTGTTGATTGGTTATGGCTTTGGCATGGTAGTTGGGTTGATCATAGGGAACATCACAATCACGAGAAAAGATCATTGGTTTATGAAGACTTTTGGAAAGGAGCGATGGAGGGGGCCTATCAAAAGCCTAGCAAGGTGGTAAAAGAAGGGCGCAACAGGCAAGACAATGAAACCTATCAAAGCCAGCATGCCTTGAGCTATCATAGGTAAAGCTTTTACTCGTTCAAAAATCTCCAGCTTATGTAATGGCAATAACTCTAAATCTTTGTAAGTTTTTGTACCTTGTAATTATTAGATGTTGCCAAGAATAATCATAGATGTTGTTCATTTCTAAATGGAATGTAACTTCTATAAAATGGAGACTGCAAACATTAGATTAGGAAGCTCAATCCACTCACTACTACACAAGAAACGGACAACGAAGGCTACAAAAAGATCCTCACCACTGGCAACATAAATAGCATACAAGCTTTGAAACCCAACCAGACTTTATCTCAATAGCAATAAAGACTTTTGATCCTTTTAAATCCCAAGTTCGAATACCATCATGTGGGATTAATTTTATTTTACATAAATTTTTAGATTTTTTTTTATAAGTGAAAAGAAATTTATTAAATAATAAAGAGATTACAAAGTTAACTAAAATTTTAAAAATAGAAAACGAAATTTTAATACAAAATATAGAATCAAGGAAAGAAATTACACATTAAAAGAAAAAATAAAAAAATAAAAAGATCGTACTAAAAATCCAAAATAAAAAAACACCCAAAAACTACAGTTTGTTAATCTATTCTTCTTCATTTGTTATAGTTGTATTAAGAATTAATAATTTGATCATGATATAATGTTTACTCGTATATATACAATCTCATTTTAAAACAAAATCATATTCGTTATGAACTATATATTGAATATGTATTATTACTTATAAAAAATATTAGAATTCTTAGATAGATGTTAGTTTTATAATTTGAGGAGAATTATTTGCAATATCTTTACATAAATTTTCTTCCCTTTTATTTACGAAAATGGTGAAATTATTTATTAATTTCGAATTAGCTACTAATAATTAATCATGCATCTTGAAATTTCTCCAATTATTAGAGACATTGATACACCAACTTATTCATGTCTCTGTTGACCGACACCGACCAACCAAGCATTGTTTAGGGGAGGACACAGACCAAGCATTCAATTCCTTTTGATCAAACATGTTCAATGCAATGAACTAATTTAATTGCAAGGGACCCTCAACCCATGTCCGAATGGGACATTACACCATGGGCATATGTGGTTAAGTAAAAATCTTGTCATGATCAATTCTTGTGTATTGGACCTTTTAACTCAATTTTTTGAAGGAGAATGATAATATAGTAGAATTGTCTACAAAACACTGCATCTCCTGTAAATAGAATATGATGTTTAAGTACCCCATGCTTTGAATATTGTTTAAATAATAATTAAGGGACCACAGGCTACCTCCTTAAATTGATGAAAATAGATATCATAAGCAATGAAAAAAAACACATATATTGTATCTGTCACAAAATTAAAGTTTATCGAGCTTTACAATATAACGTAAATAATTAATAAAGTAAGTTAGTAAACAAGGTTAAATCTATACATCTTTTGCATATGTACCTTTAACATCTCATGTGCACTTTATCTTATGTTTGGGAACTATGAGGGAAATGGAAGGAAAGGAGAACAAATGTCTTAAGGTTGATAGACTTTCACTCTTCTCTTTTGCACTAATTTGTTATGCATGTCTTGTAATCAAATCCTGATTTTTCAACAAATTACATCACTAATCTAATCAAGAAAAATAATTAAACAAGAGCTAGACAACCCCCTCAATGTTGACCTTAATCAGCCTAAGCATGCTGGATAAACATTAAGTACGGGGCAAACATTAATTCAAAGTGGTTGTCTATTGCTTTACTATTATTGCTACAGACATCTAGCAATGTGTGTAGGAATGTGTTGTTGCACGTATAATGTCTTTCAATTGGATATTTCTTCATCTCAGAGTGCAAATTAACCAAACACAGCAAACGTATATAGGGCTTTACTTAGTATACTTCTTGCTCTCTCTTTTGCAACTCACTCTTTCAATTCAATCAGTGCAGCTACTCTGCCATGGGGGTGAGCGTCTTACCTTATTGCAATTCAAGGAAAGCTTTATCACTGATAAGAATACTTCCGCTGATTGATGTGCTTATCCTAAGGTTGATCAATGGAAATTTCAAGGGGAAGAGTCAAGTGTGACCACCACACCTGCCATGTGATCAGCCTTAACCTTAGTAAAAGTTACCTCCATGGTTCTATCAATTCTAACAGTAACTTGTTCCATATTGTTCATCTTCAAAAGCTTAACTTGGGATTCAATAACTTTAGTTATTCCAAGATACCATCGGCATTGGGCAACCTTTCAAGGTTAACATATCTGAACCTCTCTTATTCTTTATTTTCTGGTCAGATTCCATTCGCAATTTCAAAGCTTTCCAAGCTATCTACTCTTGACCTGTCCCTTAATTTTGCTGATGGTATTCATTCTTATGGATTATTACAACTTAAAAGGCCTGATATGAAAAGCTTAGTACAAAATTTAACCAACTTGACATACCTTGATCTTTCTTTGGTAGATGTATCTTCTCCAATACCAATTGTCTTGGCAAATTTGTCTTCATTAACATCTCTCAGTTGCCACAATTGTAAACTTTTTGGCAATTTTCAAGTACCGAACCTCCAGCTGCTTAAGGTGTCCAAAAATAAGGATCTTGCTGGTTATTTGCCAAAAGTTTACTTCAACAGTTAGCTTAAAGTTTTGTCAATTTGGATAACAAGCTTTTCTGGTGAAATACCAACCTCATTTAGGAATCTCCACTCCTTGGAATTCTCGGCACTTAGCCATAGCAAATTTGAAGCTTTAATGCCTTCATCACTTGGTAATCTCACCAAGCTCAACCATTTAGGCCTTGAAAACAATTCTTTTACTGGTGAGCTACCTTCTTTTTTGTCAAACTTCACCCACCTAAAATTTTTAGCACTTGGCCATAATCAATTTCGTACTTTTGAGATCCCTTCCTTTTTAGAAAAATTAATTCATCTGGAAAGGCTTGACTTGGTTGAAAGTTCATTTACTGGTTGTTTTCCAACTTGGCTCAACAACTTGACCCAACTAAGATTTTTGGACTTGGGATTCAATGAATTGCAAAGCCAACTTCTAAGCTCAATTTCAAGACTCAAAAACTTCAGTATTTTGACTTGGCCTCAAACAATTTAAGCGGTATAGTAAAGCTAGATACATTTCTAGAGCGGTGTAGTAAAGCTCAATTTCAAGACTCAAAAACTTCAGTATTTTGACTTGGCCTCAAATAATTTAAGCGGTGTAGTAAAGCTAGATACATTTCTAGAGCTTAAAAATTTAGAGTTCTTGCATTTGTTAAAGTTGAAGCATGCATTGACTTTATCATTTTGTCTGTTTTTGAGTTTTGCTTCATTGTACTGGTTGTTGAATGTTATACACAGGTGTCTATGATGTGTCACCTTGCATACTTTATCTTGATGCCACTTAATACTTGTCTTTTGTATTAACAGCTGTTGAGCTTGTATAATTTGTACAAATACTTTGTTTATAGTTGAATGAAAAAGGGTAGAACTCTCAGCTTATCTTTATTTGTTTTTTATTAGTTTTTACTCTATACTAGAGCATTACATGTTATCGTTTTGCTCTGTTATAATTCAACAAATTTGTTTTCTATTTTAGTTTCCTTACATGGTATCAGAGCAGATAACTAGTTCTTGTGCCTGCTAAAAACTCCTTTTATTCATCCAAGTTCATTCCTTAGCATAATGTCAGCCTCTACTGTCACACAGCAAACATCACTCATTTTTTATGGTTTAAATTATCCTGTGTGGGCCATCAAAATGAAAACATTCCTCAAGGGAGTAAATTTATGGAATGTGGTTGAAAATGACATACCAGTACCAGTGCTAAGAGACAATGCTACACTAGCACAAGTGAAGCAACATGAAGAGGATATAGCAAAGAAGTACAGGGCCTTATCCTTTATACACTCAGTTGTTACTAAGTCTATTTTCATTTAGATCATGAGTTGTGAGACAACAAAACAAGCTTGGGATAAGCTTAAAGAAATATTTCTAGGATCTGCTGAAAGCAAGCAGATTCGACTTTAGAATTTGAGGAGGCAATATGAATTGTTGACGATGAAAGATAGTCAAAATGTACAAGAGTTTATTGATGCTATGATGAAGGTGGTCAACCAAATTCGATTGCTAGGAGAACCCTTGTCTAATGCTAAAGTTGTAAAGAAGATACTCATAAGCCTTTCTGAAAGGTTTGATGCAACAATATCATCTCTTGAACAGGTAAAGGATATCTCGCAACTTGCTATATCTGATTTGGTAAACATCCTTGAAGTTGATGAGCAAAAAAAGAATGTAAAGAAGAATGATAAGTCTAATCTTGACTTAACTATCCAAATGAAAGGCAAGGCACATGAAAAGGCATCAACCAAGAAAAATTTAAGTGAAGTTAAAGAGAAGAGAAACACTCACAGTAAAGAGGTTCAAAACAATAGGAAAACAAAATTTCCAATTTGTTCTTTTGGTAAGAGGAGGAGTCATTTAGAATCATATTGCTAGTTTAGGCCAAATGCAAGGTGCAATGCTTGCAAACAGCTTGGTCATGTTGAAAAGGTTTGTAAGAACATACTTGAAACCAAAGAAAAAGTTCTAAATGTTGTTGTGAAGATTAAAACCAATGAAGGCTAATTGTTTATGGCTATTAAAGGCAAGAAAATCGATGATGAGCAGTAGCTTCTGGACAATGGAAATTCAAACCATGTGACATCAAATCCGACCTTGTTTACTAATCTGGATACAAATTACAAGTCTAAGGTAAAAATAGGAAATGGTGTTTATCTTGATGTTGTGGGGAAAGGCACAATTGGCATTTACACATCTTCAGGCCTGAAGTATGTCCATGATGTTCTATTGATATCAGGCATGGTACAAAACCTACTTAGTATAGGACACATAGTGGAAAATAACTATGAACTGGTATTTAAAAATGGTGTTTGCACTATTTATGACTCTTTTGGTAATTTGATGATGAATGTTCAAATGAAAAACAAATGTTTTCATGTCAATCTAATTGAAGTTTGTATGCAAGTTAGCAGCACTAATGTTGATACTTCATCACTTTGGCATAGAAGACTAGGTCATTATAATTGTAATTACTTGACTCTGTTACAATCTCAGAACCTAGTGGATAACTTACCAAAGTTTAGCCGGTTCACCTCAATATGCGGTATTTGTAAACTTGGCAAACAAAGTAGAAAACCTTTCCCAACTGATTCCCCACAGATAGCAAGAAACAAGCTCGAATTAGTGCATTCTGATGTTGCAAGGCCTATGTCTCACCAATCACTATCTGGTAACAGATATTTTATAATTTTTATTGATGATTATAGCAGATATACTTGGATTTATTTTCTTAAATCCAAGTCAAATGCCTTTGATAAATTTGTGTTGTTTAAAGCCAAAGCTGAGAACTAATCAGGTCATAAGCTAAAATGTCTCAGATCAGACAATGGTGGTGAGTATACTTCCCAACAATTTCAAGGATTTCTCATGGCAAAGGACATAAATCATCAGCTTACAGTGCCCTATTCTTCTCAACAGAATGGAGTGAGTGAGGGGAAAAATAAGTCCATATTGGATATGGTAAGATGCCTTTTATTTAAGAAAAGCCTTCTAAAGAAGTTATGGGCAGAAGCATGAAATACTACAGTGTATCTGTTGAACAGACTACCAACTAAGGCTGTGACAAGACTGACCTCATATGAAGCCTAGTACAATAAACGACCTTCTATTGGATACCTCAAAGTCTTTGGGAGTTTGTGTTATCATCAAATTCTGGAAAGTTTTAGAAGAAAGCTTGATCACAGATATGAACCTACAATGTTTATAGGGTACAGTGAGCAATCAAAAGGATTCAATCTATATCTTGTGAATTCAGACAAAGTCATTGTATCTAGGAATGTTAGTTTTGATGAAAATGCCAAATGGAGTTGGGATTCATCTGAGTTAGAGAAAATAAAAGCTCTATTCAAAATTGAACCACTTGAACCAAATGAAGATAGAACAGGTTTTTTAGATTTTACTGTTGATGCAGATAATGATGATGAGCACTATGCTGTTAGAGGTTCTCAAAGCCTTACTGATGTTTATCATAGAAGTTTGATAACTATCTCTAAACCAGATTCATACCAAGCAACAACTAAGTCAGAAGAGTGAAAGCTGATATGCAAGAAGAGATCAATGTAATCAATCAAAACAACACCTAGACATTGGTTGACAGACTTCAAAAGTAGCATATAATAAGAGTAAAGTGGATTTTCAAAAAGAAGTTTAACTCCAATGGAAATTTGAACAAATGCAAGGCAAAACTCATTGCTAAAGGATACTCTCAGCTTCCAAGCTTTAACTTCATACATACCTTTGCTCCAGTAGGTCGATATGAGACTATTCGATTGTTACTAGCTATTTCAACTGCATTAGGTTGAAAGGTATACCACTTTGATGTGAAATTGACTTTTTTGAATGGCACATTGAATGAAGAGGTTTATGTGGAGTAGCTAGAAAGATTTAAGGATGACTTTAATCTTGACAAAGTTTTCAGGCTGCACAAAGCCCTTTATGTCCTCAAACAAGCTCCACATACCTGGAATTGTAAGATTGATTCTTATTTGATAAACCTTGGATTTGAAAAGAGCTTTAATGAAGCTACTTTATATGTGCTTAAACAAAGAAATCAAGCTCAGGTGATTGTCTCTCTTTGTGCTGATGATTTGCTAATCACAAGATGTAGTACAACAGTAATCAACAAATTCAAATCCGATATGGAAAAGAATTTTGAGATGTCTAACCTAGGTTTGATGAATTATTTCATTGGAATGGAAATTTGTCAAACAAACAAAGGCATTTTTCTATCTCAAGGAAATTACATCCAAACCATTCTGAACAAGTTTAATTTGAGTAGCTGCAATCCTGTCTCAACACCATTAGTTGCAAATTAAAAGCTGACAATAGGGGATGGTTTAAAACTTGAAGATGCTACCAGCTATAGAAGTTTGATTGGAAGCCTGCCCTATATTTGCTCTACTCAACCTAAACTGATGTATTCCACCAATTTACTATCAAGATTCATAAAGGAACCTACTAATGTTCACCTTGCAATTGCTAAACAGATACTTAAATATTTAAGAGGCAGCATACATCATGGCTTGTTCTTTAACAGAATGTGTGAAATCAAATTGGTTGGATATCTTGACAATGACTGGGCAGGCAATGTTGAAGATTCCATAAGCACTTCAGGATATGTTTTCTCATTAGGCAATGGAGTTTTCTTGGAATTCACATAAGCAACCTATAGTTGCACAATCATCAACAGAGGTTGAATATATTGCAGCTAATGCAACAATGAATCAAGCAGTTTGGTTGAGAAAAGTTTTAAAAGATTTAATCTTTGAGCAATTAACTCCCACCAGTATTCTGATTAACAGTTTGTCTGCAATTACTGTCACTAAAAATCTAGTGTTTCATGGGAGAACAAAGCAAATAAAGGTAAAGTTTCATGCAATCAGAGAAGCTGAAAATGGTGGTGAAATCGTGCTTGAACATTGTCCCTCTATTGATCAACTTGCAGATATTTTCATTAAGACTCTGCCTATATCCAGGTTTGCAACTTGAAGGCAAAGTTGAAAGTTATCAATGCAGACTTCAAGGAGGAGTGTTAGAGTTGAAGTATGCATTGACTTTATTATTTTGTTTGTTTTTGAGCTTTGCTTCGTTGTACTGGTTGTTGAGTGTTATACACAGGTGTTTATGATGTGTCACCTTACATGCTTTGTCTTGATGCCACTTAACACTTGTCTTTGGTATTAACAACTGTTGAGCTTGTATAATTTGTATAAATACTTTGTTTATAGTTGAATGAAAAAAGGCAGAACTCTCAGCTTATTTTTCTTTGTTTTGTATCAATTTTTAATCCATACCAGAGCATCACACACTACAAAAATTTTGCCTATTTCCAACGGAATTTTCCGTTGGAAATAGGATCTTTTCCGTTGGAAATAAGCATTTTCAACGGATTTCCAACGGAAATTTCCGTTGGAAATTCCGTCGGTACAAGCCTTGTGGGTAATACTTTCCGTTGGAAATCCGTTGGAAATTTCCAACAAAAATTTCCGTTGGTAATTCCGTTGGAAATTCCGTTGGAAATCCGTTGGAAATATATACAGTTTCTCCAAGTTATTGCAATTCCGTTGGAAATTTCCAACGAATTTTCCAACGGAATTTCTGTTGGAAAATTCCGTTGGAAGACATATTTAAATAGGAAAAATCATTTTAAACAATTTCCGTTGGAAAAATAATTTCCGACGGAATTTCCGTTGAAAATTTCCAACGGAAATTCCGTGGAAAAACATCTTTCCAACGGAAAATTTAGTTGGAAAATTTTCGTTGGAAATAGGATTTTCCAACGGAAATTCCGTTGGAAATGTTGGTTAGAAGTTTAGGGTTTTCCAACAGAATTTCCGTTGGAAATCCTATTTCCAACAGAACAATATTGAATATTTCCAACGGAAATTTCCGTTGGAAAAATATTTACAACGAAAATTTTCGTTGGAAATATTTTAACCTATTATTTTTATAAAAATAATTTTTAAAAAATTTTCTATAAAAAATTATCAATTTTTAAAAAGTGCTTAATTTAATTCTGCATTCAAACTGTAACATATATAGATAAAATACACATTAAAAAATTGAGATCAAAGTATAAACATCTAATTATAAATTATCCTTAACAAACAATATATAAAATATAAGGATACATATAAGAACTCATAACATAATTAAAATAAACAGTATCCAAGTGTTTGCAACAAATATGATACATCAATTGAGGGAACTTTTTATCCTTACTTGTCACGTCTTGAAGGGCCCGCATCGCCAACGGTTGAACGTGTATTACTCATGAACATGGTTTCCATACGTGCCATAAATTCACTCATGCCTTCTGCCATCACATTTCTCATTTCTTCACGTACTTCCCCACGTATTTCTTCACGTATCTTCAGCAAGTTTTGTGCAAGATTTTTCACCTTTTCTTCCAATGCAGTTGTGGGACTGTTGAAGTTTGAGTTGATTGGGCCACACGCAGACTCAGATGTTGCTACATTGGATTGTGTTCCAGTAAGTAAAGCTGTAGCGGGGACACGAGAGCCAAACCCATACACGTGAGTGCGTGTAGTCTCCTTCCCTCCAATTGCTTCAGTCCAAGCATGCGGATCGAATTCAGGCTGAGAAGATGACTCATCGCCATACTTCTGCGATAGGACAGAATTATACATTTCCTACAGAAAAAAAAAATTAATGATTAATATTGAAGTAGACCATTAACTTAGAATAAATTGTAAAAATTAATGAAATTGTTCTTACACTCGTAGACTTGGACTTGTTATCAATAAAATCACCATGACCCCCTGAACGCTTATGAGTACGATTGAACAATTCCAAGAATGTAACATCTCGTTTCAGCTCAATTGCCTGAATTTTGCCACGGACTTATTTTTAGTCAACCATAATCGATATACATATATATATCTTGATATATATAACATGTATATGAAAACCGAGATCCAACTACTAAACTTACGTATTTAAATGAAATTCATGGAAAAACAATTTTATAAATATTATGAATAGCATTAATTCATACCATCCTTTTTGCATGAACCACAAATGGAACTGAACCTCCAGTGTGCTTTGGAATGCATCCATCTTTTGGCGTTAAACGATTTTGCCTTGCTTTGCGTGATTTGTTTTGCCACTCTTCTGTACCCCATACTGTATCGATCAGGGTGTCCCATATGTCATTGGTGATCCATTCCCTCGACATGCCTCTGCATTCTGTAATGTTGTTAGTTTTGGCTTCAGTCATTGCTTTATGCCTTTCTTCTGAAAGCATGTCTCTTAATCGATCGGAACAAATTTTTTCCCATATGCGTCGAACTACAACATCTTCATGTGCAGACCAAACACATTTTTCCTAAACACAATGTAATACAATAATTTAACAAAGTAATACAAATCAATTGAAACAATATATTATTAATAAATAAATCTTGTAACATAGTACCTGAAATTTTCGAAACATTAAGTTTTTGATATCACTTGGGACTTTCCTCCATGTCGACCATGGACCATGAAAGTGATTTTTGATGATCCTTGTTATTGTTGATGTCACCCCTCTCTCGAAAAAAGAGCTATATGATTGATATGCACAAATAATTGTATATATTAGCAATTAAGAAAATTGCTAATTGTTGCAAAATATAACAAGTATAAACAAGATAACATACCTATCCGCAATAGGAGTAATACGTAATCTATCCGATGGATCTTGTGGAGTCTGTAATCCTACACTAGGTCCCTTACCTCTTGATCTTGACGCTGTCTCATTTGCATTTCCACCTAAATCGATAGATGGGGATCTTGTAATATCATGTGTAGCCGCATCATTTTCGACGTGCTCTGCAAATGCATCGTACAAAGACTGTGTCTCAAGTGACGCATCTATATTATCCTGCTGTACCTGTTGTGGATCGAATATAGCATCACATGCTTGGGAACTAGTCTGCATAGCCATACTTGCGGATGCATATGAAGACCTGGGTCTCGGCTTTGATTGCTTCCCTTTAACCATCGTGGTTTAGATATCCTATTGTTAACATCCCATTAGCAAGTGTTATTAATATTATTATTATTAAAATTCGATTAAATTACTTTCCATGCAACGGAATTACATATATAAATCTTAGCTATATGAGGCAACACAGCAATTAATATACTAATTAATTGCAACATTTATATGTTGATTTAAACTCAAGCCTTATATTTAATAATAACGTCAAAATACTCCGACTTAAAAAAATTTTAAGATAAACAATAACGTTAAACCGTAAATATTAAAGCAATATCTAACATGCATAATGTGATCATTCACTTCCTGAATAATGAAACTCATGGTCCGCATTATTATCACTGTCATCATTATAAGTTTCGCTGTCGTCATGCTCCACATGATCTTCATCTTCATCTTCATCTTCATTATCTTCTCCATCCGTGTCATCGTCTGCATCTTCATCTTTATCGAAATCATATTCTTCATCCTCAATCGGAATTCCGACATCTTCATATTCACCACTTGCTAACTCAGCTAAATCAACTGCTTTTGTTTGAGTTCTAGTGAATGAATTGGACACATCTTCTTGGTATACTCCTTCATTCAAATCACTTTCATTTTCTTTTTCACCACTAATTGGAATTTGAAATCTACTCCTAGCCTTTGTTTTAAATACTGCCCACCAATCACGTCGATCTCTCCTTCTTGAAGGATAACTACTATAATAAACTTGGTTAGCTTGGGCAGCTAAAACAAATGGTTCATTAGTGGATAGTATTGACTTGGAATTAACATCAACAAGACCATGCAATCGATCAACTTTTATTCCTTTTTCCGTATCAAACCAATGACACTTGAATAGAACTACTCTGTTTCCTATTCCAAAATACTCCAACTCGATTATATCCACTAAGATGCCATAAAAGTCACGCTCATGATCATTGTAAAAACTCCCTTTTATGCATACCCCACTGTTCATTGTCTTACAATTATTGCCGTAATCTATTGTGTGAAACTTGAAACCGTTTACAAAATATCCGCTGTAAGACCTTATCATACGTCCGGGACCATAAGAGATATCAATTATGCGTTGGTCAATTTCCTCATTATGCTTTGCAACCTAAGAACATTCAATACAATAAAATAAAATAATTGATATCATAACATAGTCGTCAATGCATTTTTCTAAGTTAACGTGTATGTTTATTGTACTTACATAATTTTTAAACCATTTAACGAATCTCGAATCACGTACTTTCTCCAATTCATCTTCCGAAATGTATTCAACATCTCCCCTCACCATGTCATCAAAGATCCTATCATAAAATCCACAACTACGTTACAAATAAAAATTCTTATTATGCTGTATTAGCAAGAGAAAACAACAAATTGTACTTACTTTATATATGGGAGTATCTCATCGCAATTCATTAAAATATATAACTCAGCCGCATAAAACTCATCCTCATCCAAAAATCGAGACTTATCTGATGGACCAAAAGCTCGTCCCGGGTGAGTGAAAATTGAGAGACGACCCATAGAGTCTACCTCTCCCCCATCATCGTTACGTGGCACTCTATTTACTCTTGTTCGCACAGTATGTTCAAAATACAATGAACAGAACGAGGAAACTTCCTCGATAACATAAGCCTCGCATATGGAGCCTTCAACAGAGGCACGATTTTTTACTTTCTTCTTCAACTGTTGCAAAAACCTATCAACCACAAAATGCATCAATCTTATGAAAACCTTCAAGCTTTTCAAAAGAATTTTATTCAAACAAATAACCATTATTTTACCTCTCAAATGGATACATCCATCGATATTGTACCGGTCCACCAGCCTTCGCCTCGTAAGGCAAATGAATCGGCAAATGCTCCATTGAGTCAAAGAAAACCGGAGGGAATATCTTCTCCAGTTTGCATATAGTTTCACATATTTTTCCTTGCAACGTTTCCATATGATCACCATTTAGTTCAGTTGCACACAAATCGTAAAAAAATTGAGATATCTCTGTAAGTGCCGCCCAAATTGTTGGATGCAGCATATCACGGAAAACAATTGGGAGTAACCATTGCATAAAAACATGACAATCATGACTTTTCATCCCATAAAATTTTTCTCCATCATCATTAACACACCGAGAAATGTTTGACGCGAAACCATCTGGTAATCTCAGTTGTTTAACCCAATCACAAACACTTCTGATTTCCTCCTTATGTAATGTGTACGCAACCTTTGGCTTATATAATTTTCCATTATGTTCCACCAACTCCAACTCTGGCCGCTTACAATACACCTTCAAATCTTGTCGTGCCTTTATGTTGTCCTTTGTCCTTCCTTTAACATCCATCACTGTGTTCACTATATTCTCAAAAAAATTTCGTTCAATATGCATAACATCTAAATTGTGACGAATAAGAAGCGTATGCCAATAAGGCAGAGACCAAAAAATGCTCTTCTTCACCCAATTATGACAAACACCATATCCTGAACTTTTTCGCTCACCACATTTTGTTCCGAATGGGAGCTGAGGCAGTGAATTCAAACGTGTTAATATTTCTTCGCCTGATAATCGAGAAAATGCTATGTCATGTTCAACTCTTTTTTTAATAAATTTGTCTCTCTGCCTCCTAAAAGTTTGATTAGTTGGCAAGAATTGCCGATGACAATCAAAGAAACAAGGTTTCCTACCATGCTCCAATATGAAAGATTTGGACTTTTCCATGCAATACGGACATGATAACCGTCCATGTGTACTCCACCCTGACAACATACCATAAGCAGGAAAATCATTAATTGTCCACAATAATGCTGTCCTCATCTGGAAATTTTGTTTTCTAAATGCATCATAGGTGAGAACACCGTCTCCCCACAATAAATTCAACTCATCTATCAAAGGCTTCAAGAAAACATCTATATTTTGGCTTGGACTTTTCTTGCCTGGAATAACCATGTTCAGAAAAATATATGGTTGTTTCATACACATCCATGGCGGTAAATTATACACACAAAGCATTACTGGCCAAACAGAATATGAGTTGCCAGTTGATCCAAAAGGGTTGAAACCGTCAGCACATAACCCGAGCCTAACATTTCGAGGTTCCATTGCAAAGAATTCATGTGTGCGGTTGAAGTGTTGCCAAGCTTCGCCATCAACTGGGTGTCTAAGGCGTCCGTCATCACTTTGGTGTTGCGCATGCCACGTCATATGTTCAGCAGTTTTAGATGACATATAAAGCCTTTGAAGCCTCGGTATAAGTGGCAAGTAACGCAAAATTTTGTAAGGAATTTTTTTCTGCATTCGCACACTCGAATTCTTCTGTTTATACCGAGGATGTCCACAGACATGGCAATACTCAAATGTAGCAAATTGCTCATAAAATAACATGCAGTTGTTCTTGCAAGCATCAATTTTGATATATCCCAACCCAAGCTTTGCTACCTTTTTTTTCATCCTATAAAAGTCTGTAGGTAAATTCTCGTCAGATGGCAACATATTCTTTATTATCTCTAACAATCGATCAAAGCATGATTCACTCAAATTGTACTCCGCCTTAACATTTAAAAGTTGCGACACAGCTGAAAGCGTCGTGTGCTTTGTGCAACCTACCCACAAAGGTTCCTCTGCATTGCTTAACAAAGAGTAAAAAGTAGATGCATTTGGATTGGGATCTTCTTCCACGAAGCTTGACTCATGAGTATTGTCCATGCCATGGTTCATTCCAACTTCGGGATGCAATGCATCCATAACCATTCGACTGTATGGATTTTCTATTTCATCCTCATATGTAGGTTCTCGAAAAACAGCATCTCCTTCAAATCCAAGGGATGGTTCAACTCTAGATTGGCTTCTTGATGATTGTCCAACATCAATTTCCCCATGAAAACTTCAAATTGTGTAAGCACCAGTAAATCCCCGGTTTAGGATGTGTTCTGTGACTTTATCTTTGTCTAAGAACTTATTGTTACTACATCGCGTGCAAGGGCATCTAATTCTATTATTCCACATACTTGTAGTATTCGAAGATGCGAAATTAATGAATTCAGTGACTCCATTTACAAATTCAGCTGTAATGTATCCATTCTGTAAACGACGGTACATCCAAGACCGATCTCCCGACATTCTGCAATCCTAAGTATCATAGAATATCATTATGCATTTAAAATTTGTATTGTTTGTAACAAACCTACACCCTAAACACTACATTCCAATTTGTATTTCATATATATCCATATATATTCGAAATTACTTTGTAAGATGTTCAGTATGGGTTATAGTATAAATTATTGCGTACATTAATTATCAAACAATCAACATCAGATGGATTACGCCTTAACATTTTGAATACTTGTTTTAATTATAGACCATAAACATTAAAGTGTAGTTTCATGCCTGTACATGAAGTTTGAACGGATTATATATATACCTAATGTCTACCCTCTACTATAATTGTCAAAATATTGAAAATTTTGAATTTATTATAAATTTTAAATAACGTATGCCAATTTGTCTGCATTCGTTCATGTGGGTATGACTATCTAATTTTGCGGCTTTAAATAGCAATATGAATTGAAACTCGTAATTTTAAGATGTAATAAATTTAATTATAATAAAGGATATAGGAAAAATTTAAGATTAAGCTCAAATATTTTAAATGCTTTTGATTATTTCGAGTAATAAGATTTTAAGATAGTCGGAGAGATTTACAAATTGTATAACTCATATAAATGTTCGTGTAATTTAATTATGTTTTATAATTAGTCGTCAAAAGTTTTAATCATTTTAAAAAAGTAAATTAAATTACATTAACGTATTGTGCCTTAACATATAATATAACAATATAATATTTCATATATGTGTAATACAATAAAATTATTTAAATTTAAAAATTAAAATAGACTTCTGTTCAAATGTTATGTGTATGTATAAAATATATCAACGTTATTACGTTAAAGGGCAAAGATAATTGATTTCCACATAAATGATATTTACTGAAAGGTATTTTGTAAAATGTAATTTCATTTAAAATAAATAATATAAATGATTAATTGGAGATAAAAAATGTTCAAATTAGTAATTGATTAATTTGATATTTCGAATTTTAATTCCAACCAGATTGCATAAGATATCAATAGACGAGCTTATGTTGTAAGATTTTATTCACCCGTCAATTTCCTCACCAATATTGTTTAATTATTTCGTATGTATAATCGGAATCGTTGACAGTGATTAAAAAATGTTTTTTGATTCGATCGTTATACGATGATCTCACTCCAAAAAAAAAAAGTACATTCCCGACGTCAAATTTCCAACCCGTGATTGAAAACAACGTATCTTATAATATCGAACACATAAGAGATATCTAAACAACATATATTAAATAAATTATTCATAATGCGTAAAAATTGAAATTTTTAATCACTGCCCAAAAAACAATATACCGCGTAATTATAAATTGATTTAATTATGAAATCATAGGTTATACATTAAATTTCGTCCAGGCATAAAGTCAGAATGAAAAATAAAGATTTGTCGACGGGCCACAATATATGTAATTCCTTGTGTGTTTTTCTTACTCACCTGCAAAATTATAACTAGACACAATCTGAATTTGAAGCAGAGTGGACGAAGGTTCAATCCTTATATAGCCAACCAGTTAATATGTCTGAATTGGGCATATAAATTATAATTTAGAATTGTACCCTAAACACCAACATTAACAGGTAAAAACAATATATGTATAGGAACCATCACCTGCAATGGATGCATAAAAACCCAAATCCGTCAGCGAAGCAGACTGGTGATTTCAAGCTGCAAGATCTTAGGTCATTTTGTGCTATCAAGCTACAAAACAAGGCTCATCAGCAATGTTTCTATGCATTTTGTGCTATCAAGCTACAAAACAAGGCTCCTTTTTTTTGTAATCAATTTTTCTAGTATGCTTATTGCTATGAAAAGGTACTGATATTAAGTCTAATATCCAATTTTTGAAACTTGTTTTGTCCCACATGGTGATTTTTCCTCTTTTACATTTGTTAGTATTGGACCACTATAATCATGTCTATACTAAAATCAATTAGCAATCGGTGGTTGTACTGAAATGGCCACGGAAAATATGCATTTTGTACCCTCCCCCGCCTCTCTCTCTGTTAGACATTTATACGCCTATTTCTTAATGCAGAAGGGTGAGAGAAACATGAAAAAGCCTTTCACACCCCCAATTAAGGCAGCAATTCATTATCAATTTCAAATTTGAAAGAAACGAAAATAATTTGTTTCAAATTTGACAAATCAAAAGTGAGCAATACCATGGTTCTCAAACATCTTATCATTGCCACGGAAACAAAGTGCTTTGGAATTTTTAGCTGGGGGCTGGAGCAGCAGGCCGGGCAGGCCACTCAGAGGGGTGACAACCGGGTAGAGGTCACCGGCAGCAGGAGGGCACCAGGACGGGTGTGGAACAGGGCTGCCACGGAAACAAAGTGCTTTGGAATTTTTAGCTGGGGGCTGGAGCAGCAGGCCGGGCAGGCCACTCAGAGGGGCAACAACCGGGTAGAGGTCACTGGCAGCAGGAGGGCACCAGGACGGGTGTGGAACAGGGCTGCCACGGAAACAAAGTGCTTTGGAATTTTTAGCTGGGGGCTGGAGCAGCAGGCCGGGCAGGCCACTCAGAGGGGCGACAACCGGGTAGGGGTCACCGGCAGCAGGAGGGCACCAGGACGGGTGTGGAACAGGGCTGCCACGGAAACAGATTTCAAACGGAATTTTTAGCTGGGGGCTGGAGCAGCAGGCCGGGCAGGCCACTCAGAGGGGCGACAACCGGGAGAGGTCACCGGCAGCAGGAGTGCACTAAGACCACCGTGGAACAGGGCTGCGTCGGGCTTAGAGAGAAGAGAGGGTGCCGCTGGTAGAGAGAGAATACGAGAGACAGAAAGTGGGGAAGGGGAAGGAAAAAGGGATTTTATAGTTAGGGTTTAGAGGGCCAAAACGACGTCGTTTTGGCCTTGTATACAGGGCATATATAGAGGGCCAAAACGACGTCGTTTTGGCCCTGTATACAGGGCAGATATAGAGGGCCAAAACTACGTCGTTTTGGACCCGTATACAGGGCAGATATCCTCCTCCAAAAACGGCACCGTTTGGTATGATACATAAATGAATTCAAATGGGGAGAATATTATTGTTATTAAATAATATTTATATATATATTTATATACCATACAAAGTATAACTTATACTTTGTAATTTAATGTTATTAAATTATAAATTGATTTTTCCACATAAATCATACTTCTTACAATACTTCAATCATAATAAATATAAATATATGAGTCAGAGCTATATGAATATATAAATATAATAAAATTATACTTTTTAAGCACAAATATAATGAGTAAATTAGTAGACTTCAATCATAATAAACTAATTAACTACTTACATTTAAAACATAAATATATACCTACTAATATATCTTATTTAGATTATATTTATATATAATCATGGATTCTTAAATCATACTTGTCTAACTATATATAAATATTTTTTTTTTTCTATAGCTCTCGGTCAACGAAATATGAGTACATAAATATAATAAAATTATACTTTTTAAGCACAAATATAATATCTAAATTATAAGCCTTCAATCATACGTAGCTAATTAGCTAATTACATTTACAACATGAATATATATCTCCTAATATATATTTTTTAGATTATATTTCTATCTAATAATGGGTTTTTACAAAATATAAAATTAAACGTTGTTATTTTTTACAAATTTGGAATAATATAACATTATCAAAATTTGGTATTATGTACCCAATATTAAACCCTAACATCAAAGTTAAAAAAATTATACAGATAATTATTAACTGCTTCTATTTAATTTTAGTAGTATTTTATTTTTTAACAAAATTAAAAAAATTTTAAAAAAATTTCAATTTGACAAGAGGAAATTTCATAATTATTTCCAACGGACTTGTCTTACGGAAATGCCGTCAGAAAGTTTAAAAAATAAAACAAAGTGTGGTAAATTAAATGTTTTCGTTCCAACGGAAAATCCGTTGGAAATCCGTTGAAAAATGTAGCTGAACAAATTGATTTTGCTTAAGGTTCCAACGGAATTTTCCGTTGGAAATCCGTTGGAACCAAAGTGGCATGTTCTGATGATTAGTTCCAACGGATTTCTAACGGAAAATTTCGTTGGTAATTTCCAACGGAAATTCCGTTGGAAAGTCTAAAGGAAAATTTTTTTAGCTTATGGTTCCAACGGAATTTTCCGTTGGAAATCCGTTGGAACCAAATTGTTTTATGTTCTGATGCATTTTTCCAACGGATTTCTAACTGAATTTTCCGTTGGAACTTTCCAACGGAAATTCCGTTGGAAATCCGTGGGAAACTCTAAAGGAAATTTTTTAGCTTATGGTTCCAACGGAATTTTCCGTTGGAAATCCGTTGGAACCAAAATGTTTTATGTTCTGATGCATTTTTCCAACGGAAAATTCCGTTGGAACTTTCCAACGGAAATTCCGTTGGAAATCTGTGGGAAACTCTAAAGGAAATTTTTTTAGCTTATGGTTCCAACGGAATTTTCTGTTGGAAATCCGTTGGAACCAAATTATTTTATGTTCTGATGCATTTTTCCAACGGATTTCCAACGGAAAATTCCGTTGGAAATCCGTGGGAAACTCTAAAGGAAATTTTTTAGCTTATGGTTCCAACGGAATTTTCCGTTGAAAATCCGTTGGAACCAAAATGTTTTATGTTCTGATGCATTTTTCCAACGGATTTCCAACGGAAAATTCCGTTGGAACTTTCCAACGGAAATTCCGTTGGAAATCCGTGGGAAACTCTAAAGGAAATTTTTTTAGCTTATGGTTCCAACGGAATTTTCCGTTGGAAATCCGTTGGAACCAAAATGTTTTATGTTCTGATGCATTTTTCCAACGAATTTCCAACGGAAAATTCCGTTGGAACTTTCCAACGGAAATTCTGTTGGAAATCCGTTGGAAATAGTCCATATAAATTGCCAAGTCAATTCCCAACGGAAATTTCCGTTGGAAATTCCGTTGGAAAAATATGTTTCCAACGGAATTTTCCGTTGGAAATTTCCATTGGAATTCCGTTGGAAATCCGTTGGAAATCCGTTGCAACCATTTTCTGTCAATTATAATTAAATTCCGTTGGAAATCCGTTGGAATTCCGTTGCAATTTTTCAACGGAATTTTTCAACGGAAAAAATTCCGTAGGAAAAAGATGATTTTTTGGTAGTGACATGTTATCGTTTTGCTTTGTTATAATTCAACAAATTTGTTTTCTATTTTAGTTTCCTTACAGCATTTATCTAACGATAAGTTGTTAGTGTTGTCTAAAACTAGTCCCAACGCCTCTCTTCCAAGACTTATCAAATTAAGATTGGTTTCATACAATCTAACAAGTTTTCCTGACTTTCTTCATAACCAAGGACTTTAGATTCTAGACCTTTCCTTCAACCACCTTCATGGTTTTATACCCAAGTGGCTATGGGAAATGAGCAAGAAGACTTTGATGCTTATAAACCTTTCACATAACTCTTTAACGAGCTTTGAGGAGCCTCCGTTGATTCTTCCTTGGATTAATCTAATTCGGTTAAAAATCGGCAACAACATGCTCCGAGGTTCACTTCCAATTCCGCCATTATCCACAGTTATGTATTTACTCTCTAACAATTCACTGGGAAGGGAAATCTCACCACTGTTATGCAACGTTAGTTCTCTTCAAGTTCTTGATGTGTCTTACAATAATTTGACTGGCATGATCCCTCAATGTTTCACCAACTTCAGAAAATCTTTGGCGATATTGGATTTGTATGCCAGCAACTTCTCTAGACCAATGCCTCGAATATGGAGAAGTGGAAACAAATTGCATTTGATGAACTTGGGTCGTAACAAGTTTTATGGACAAGTTCCAACATCAATTGCAAGGTGTACATTGCTATAATACCTTGATCTTGGAGACAATCAAATCCAAGACACTTTCCTATCTTGGTTGGGAGTTCTTCAGAACTTGAGAGTTCTCATATTACGTTCTAATGGATTTCATGGTACAATAGGAGCTCCAAGATCTGATTTTGTGTTTCCTGAGTTACGTATTATTGATCTCTCGAGTAATATGTTTACTGGTTTTTTGCCTTCAAAGTACTTAAAAATATGGAATGCTATGAGAAATCTTAGTGCAGAGTCCTTGACATACATGCATTTGATTAGCATTGGGTTTGCTGTCGAGTACAACTACAAATATAGAATGGTGTACAATTACTCGATGGCATGGACCAACAAAGGTGTAAGTACGAAGTTTACCCAAGTCTTAGAAGTGCTCACTGTTATTGATCTTTCATGTAACAGATTCCAAGGAGAAATTCCAGACTCAATCCGGAATCTAAAAGGGCTTCAAGTGCTCAATCTCTACAATAACCTTCTCGTCGGTCAAATTCCACTAGTCATAGGATCCCTATCAAAACTCAAAGCATTGGATCTTTCTTGCAACAAGTTGGTGGGAAGAATTCCTTGGCAACTAAAGCAGCTCAATTTCCTTGCAGTCTTCAACGTGTCCCACAACCATCTGACAGGGCCTATACCACAAGGTGGGCAATTTAATACCTTTAAGAGTAGTTCATTTGATGGGAATTTGGGATTGTGTGGAAATTTATTGTCGAAAAAATGTGAAGATTTTGAGGCCCCATCACCTTCATCATCAACCTCGGAAGAACATGAAGACTTGGTACCAATTTCCCATTTTGGTTGGAAAGTAGTGTTGATGGGCTATGGCTTTGGCATGGTGATTGGAGTGATCATAGGCCAGATCACAATCACAAGAAAACACCATTGGTTCATAAAGATTGTTGGAGAGAAGTAGTGGAAAAGGCTTATCAAAAGCTTAGCAAGGTGGTAAAAAAATAATCGGCAACATGCCTTAAGCTGTCATAGGTGAAATTAACTTAACTCTTTTGGAAAATCTCTACTAAAAACAGTAATGATTTTTTTTTTTAAAGAAAAGAGGATTTTCAAATTTTACTTTTTAAATAAAAAGGAAAATGTACAAATTATTGAATCAAATGTTTAACTATTATTAATCATGAAATTAGTATCTGGGATATTTAACATGTTTTATGGAAGTACACGTACCATTTCAATATACTCTTAGCTGCCTAGCTATATATAAAGAAATTGAACAAAATATTGTACTATATACTAAAATAAAAAAGATTGGAATTATTCCCATAATAGTGCTAACTTTTTTTTATCAATTTTTTAATTTATTATGTAAATTAAATTTTTATCTTTCTAATTGCCTTCTTTACTTATTTACTTCTCAATTTTTAAAACACTTTAAACTTAACTTTGTATTTATTATTTATTTAATTTCTTTTTTTTATCTTAAAATTAAAATTTTAACTCTATGTCTTGACCTTAGAAGCCAACTCAAAACATGTCATGCATCATTCATCAATTCAATATTTCTCTTTTAGAGATGTTTTCTTCTTTCTTTTTTTTTTTTTTAAACTAATCATTTATTACTGTTCATAGTCATAGATTAAGACAGTTTAGTGGCTTATTAAGTACAAAAAGAACATGAAAGAGAAAACAACCCATAGTATCTAAAGAATCTAGACTTGAGATGTCTCTTATGGTAAATTATAACTAGCTAATCATGTTGTTTGAATTTGGACAATCACTTAAGTCTCAACATGCTAAAATCTCAATTTTCTCATCAACACAATATATCCTATGGTAGATAGTTAGTAGCATAGTGTTCCACCACCACTCAATATAAAGAGAGTATCACTCCCATAGAACTTTATCTCTACTGCACACTAACATTTCAGCATAGAGATTTTCAATTCCATCCAAATATATCACTCTGAATTGCAGCCTGAGTCAATCAAAAGACCATGTTCAAGTATCTACAAGAATTAACTGTTTATATTTCATCATCATATCTACAAGAATTTGTCCTGTATATTTTATCATCAAATCAACCTCTCACTACTGTTCGACCTATCAAACACTGCCAACCACCACTATATATATTAAAAACTCCACCTACGACCATGACTTCCGCAGTTTTGCCCACTCATTGCCACTATTCAATTAATTACCATAATTACCACTAAGTAAATTAATCTAACACTTTTAGCAACTCAGTAGCTCTTTGAACAAGCTCCTGAGCATGTCAGCATCACTATTAGCTTCTTGTAAAACATAGGTTATCTTCCATTATCTAACTATGTGTTGCAAATTTTCCATAGGCACTAACCATTTTCTTAATCTCCAAAGAACTTCTTTGGAGTTGTTCGACCACCTGATTGCATTTTCCGACTCACAAATTAATGAAAATTCACGGGAAAAGATGTTTTATTATTCGCCATTGGCACAAAATTTAATGAAAATTTATGGCTCCGTTGACCTACAGAGGTCTAGCATTCAATTGCTTTTGGTAAATAGCGTGCAATGCAATGAACAAAGTAAGAACTAGAGCCTTCCAAGCCCAATTCCTGGAAAGGGACATTACTTGAGCTGATGAGCTGCCAATTCTTCGCCTATTGGCCCTTAGCTTCATGCTTTTCAATGAGAAATCTATTTAATATGGAAAACAGTTGCAGCACCTGGTTGAATTTTCAGAGAACAATGAAAAGGGTCGACAATGACCACCTTAAATTCATGAAGATATAGCTAATGCTTGGGGTAGGGGAGGGGGGAAAGACGTCTTAATTCAGCCCTAAAGCTAAGCTAAATGCAGCAGATAGATAGATATATATATATATATATATATATTTATGCACAAATACTTTGTGGCAATTGACAGGACAACTTCTGAGTTCTTAATGCATCAATTTTATAAGCAATTTTAAATATTTGATGCATTTGCATTACAATTATAAATATAAGAAATCACTAGGTTAACATAAGCACTTATATATATATATATATATAGATTGCAATTATTTAAATGCATTTATGGGAATTTAAAATTTTTATTATTAAATAGACACTTTTTAGATATTGAGATATTTCGTTATATAGAGGCTTTTTTATGTTGTTGTGTAGAAAAAATCTTATCTTCATGAAGGCATAATACAATTTACGTAATTATCGAATGTGTTTTCCGTTAATGCATAAATTATTTTATAAATATTTTCTCTTCCGAACAATCAACTCCGGATTTAAAAAAGAAAAAAAAAAGAAAATTTCTTCAAATCGAACAAAGCCTTAATGCAAATGGGCTGGGTTTTGATTGAATTGGAGAAATCCAAAAAATAAAAAAGAAAAGTCCCAGAATTTAGGATAATATTATCCAAAAATGTATGAACGTGCCAAGTAATGCAATTCCAATCAAAAGCCAAAACGGGTCAAACCTGGAGTCTCCGCGTCCACGTAACTCTCATAATCCACGTTTACCGTCTTCATTCGCCCGACCTCCTGTCCTTTTTAACAAACGCAGAACTTTCGTCTTTAAAACCAAGCCTTACCACAACAGCTTCCCCTCATAATTCACCCTCTCCGCCACGGTTCCTTCAGTTTCCGGTGTGTACGGTTAGTCTTCGTTTCATTCTTAGATCTTTCTTAGCTTCCTATGGTAATTGAATTGTCTTTTTTTTTTTCTTTTCCTGGTAAAGATATGATATTGCTGATGGATTTGATATAGTGTTTCTGCTATTAAGGTTGGTTAACTATTGTGTTTTAACCTCTTCATCATATCATGTTGTTATGCGCCTTTCCATTTAGGAATTTATCCCAAGTCAATTGCATGTTTTTTGTGATTCATTGCTTAATGTGTTAGAAGTACAAACTTGAATGTTTTATTTGCTATGTCTATATAGAGTTCTATCGGGTTTATTGATTTATTTATATCTATGAATGGTTTGTGCAGGTTGCAGTAGTTTAGTTTCTGAGTTGCCTGAAACAAAATGGATGGTGGGTTTAGGGTGCTTCATCTTGTGAGACCGTTTCTTTCGTTTCTGCCTGAAGTGCAGAGTCCTAACAGGAAAGTTCCCTTTAGAGAGAAGGTCATATACACTGTGGTCTCTCTTTTCATTTTCTTAGTTTGTAGCCAGCTCCCTCTGTATGGGATACATTCTGCAACTGGTGCAGATCCATTCTATTGGCTGCGTGTTATTCTTGCTTCTAATCGTGGGACTGTTATGGAGCTTGGGATCACTCCCATTGTGACATCTGGAATGATAATGCAACTCCTTGCCAGTTCGAAGATCATTGAAGTGGACAACAATGTTCGTGAAGATCGTGCTCTGTTGTAAGTATCTTTTTAGGGTAAATTTTGTTTTGATTTATAGTCAATGACTGAAGATTGATTACTTTTCTATTGCAAGCTTTCTTTTTCCCAATATTGGATGGTTTCATGAGTTCCATTAGAGTTTTAGCTTATAACTTTCTATTGATTATAGCTTTAGAAGTGATGCTTTTGGTGTGCATTGTGTGCATTAATAATGCATGCTTACACCTTTCTTTATTTCTAGGCAATAAAGGGGCTTGTATATTTTTTTAAGCTGCAGCTGCTTCTTTGGTTTCCACGATGAATATTGTATATGATGAATCCTTTTCTTTTTCCAGAAATGGTGCACAAAAGTTATTAGGCATCTTGATAGCCATTGGCGAAGCAGTTGTCTATGTTCTCTCAGGGATGTATGGTAGCGTCGGCCATCTTGGAGTAGGAACTGCCATTCTCATCATCCTTCAGCTTTGCTTTGCTAGTATCATTGTTATGTGTCTGGATGAACTTCTTCAGAAAGGATATGGTCTGGGCTCTGGAATTTCCCTTTTCATAGCAACCAATATCTGGTGAGTTTTTGTCGCTTTTTATTTTTATTTTTCTTTGCTTTCTGGATCTATTGCATAAGTGTAATAAGGATTCTTATTGTCTCACAATTACCTTGCAGCTGAGTGTGATTACATGATGAAAACTTTGGTAGCTTACAATTGCTAGCACTGAAAATAGATTTGGTTTATTTGCAGTGAAAACATAATCTGGAAGGCATTAAGCCCCACAACCATCAACAGCGGCAGAGGTGCTGAATTTGAAGGATCTGTTGTTGCTATGTTCCATATGCTTTTAACTCGAGAAAACAAGATTCGTGGTCTCCGAGAAGCCTTTTATCGGCAGAATCTTCCAAACGTGACAAATCTGCTTGCTACAGTCTTGGTTTTCCTGATTGTTATCTACTTCCAAGGTTTCCGAGTGGTTTTGCCTGTGAGGTCAAAGAATGCCCGTGGGCAGCAGGGCTCATATCCTATCAAGCTGTTCTACACCTCTAACATGCCCATCATTCTACATTCGGCTCTGGTTTCCAACCTATATATGATCTCTCAGGTACTGGAGTTTACTTGTATTGTACACATATGATTGTCTACGTCTGTTGATTTGTTATACAATTCATCTAATCGTTTGTCCCTCTGCAGTGGCTGTACAGGTGGTACAGTGGAAACTTCTTTGTGAATCTCTTAGGCCAGTGGAAGGAATCTGAATATGGAAATGGTCAATCCGTTCCTGTAGGTGGCCTTGCATATTATGTCACTGCTCCATCAAGGTGATTATAACCTTTCCTGTTTCCAACAAATATTTTTCCAGCATGGTCTCTAATGCTGGCGCTTTGGTTGGTTGAATCAATAACTGTCATTTGGGATGTGATTGTATCCTTCGTTATCTAACTATGCCGACACTTCTGGCTATGTTATCTTGCAGCTTAGCTGATATGGCAACCCATCCTTTTCATGCAGTGTTCTATCTTGTGTTTATATTGTCAGCCTGTGCATTATTCTCAAAAGCTTGGATTGAAGTTTCAGGGTCATCTGCTAGAGATGTTGCCAAGCAGCTCAGGGTATGTCATCTGTCCATATTTAGGTTTACTTTGTTTTGTGAACTTGCTTGTGTTTTTACTTCCTATTGTGTAGATTTTGGTTTACCCATGAGCTTCAAAATTTCAAAACTTGGAGTATTTTGTACTTAATTATGTGGTTACATGAATTCTAATTTGGGAAAAAAAATTAAGATTGCTGTAATTTTAATAATTATATTCTGAATATCCTTTAAATTACATAATTGGTAGTTGTTTGGGGGATTTATATGATAGATATCTAATGCTAGGTGGACTCAGGTTCAAGTTTTGGAAGTGTATACTTGCCCACATAGGTTCATTCAATTTTTACCAGTTTTTACATGAGCTTCCAAGGTTATACCCCATAGCAAAGTTGACTTCAAAGTGTCTGGGATGAGTACATTAGGAAAATGAAGAGTCAGTGACATAGTTGAAATTGTTCATTGATTGAATTTCAGTTATGAGCTAAATGTCTGCTTGGGATTGGACTTGAGCTACCTTAATTTTGGCACTACAGATCGAGCTGACAATGTCTGCATATATGCTACCTTAATTTTTGTATATCATCAGCTAAACGGTACCAGGTGGCAGTTAGCAATTGGTAAACCATTTTTGTTTTGCTGTTATGCAGGAACAACAAATGGTAATGCCCGGCCACCGTGATGCAAGCTTACAGAAAGAGTTGAACCGTTACATACCCACTGCAGCTGCATTCGGAGGCATGTGCATTGGTGCACTTACAGTATTGGCAGATTGTATGGGAGCAATTGGGTCAGGAACTGGCATTCTTCTTGCAGTCACAATCATTTATCAGTACTTTGAGACTTTTGAGAAGGAGAAGGCCAGTGAGCTTGGCTTCTTTGGATTCTGAGACTTGGGGTTTGACTCGAGGGATGGTTGTGCTTACAAGCCTGCAACAATTTTAGGTAAGCTGAGAGATGTATTTAAGGCCGCCTTTTGATACCAAAGGTTAGAGTTTTAGGTAGTTCAATATGTTTTTTTAACTCATTCTTTTAGGAAGGATTGTTATGCATAGAGGGTTCTTACAATTTGTTTGATGAATATGGTAGGAAGAGAATATAGGCAGAGATGAGGCTTCGAAGCCCAAAATCTCCATTGTTTTTCTTTTTCCATATTCATCATTGTAAATTTGACTTTCTGGATCTATTGAAATTTTTAGTTTAATCCAAGGTTGGTTTTCGGATCCATTGAATTCGAGTTTCTTAACTGAAATTGAGAATTACTAGCATCAACAAAAGGGAAAGAAGAAAGAGGATACCATCATTAAATTTCAACAGGCAAAACAAAATCAAACAACTCAATTTGCAGGATATACTGCCATTGGATTCCATGTCATAGTGGCCGCACATCTAAGTGGCAACAAAGAAAGTAGAAAAATGAAAAAGCTGGGAAAAATCTAATAAGCCTAATTGTTGTCTCATTAATATCAGGCCTATATTTGTTGAGAGAAGGCATATTGTCCTTTAAAAGTGTTGCATGAATCTTAAAAGTTTTCTGAAATGTAAGGCAGGAGATTATAGCCTAGACTTGATAGATCCAGGCCAATCAATAAGGGAATATTAATAGTATCATAATATCAACTTTGAATGAAATTTCTGGGTTCAGGCTTCTCTGCACAACATTATACAACTTTCAGAAGAACAATAATGTTATTCACTAACTCGTGGATCAACTGTCTTAATTTTCTCCTTTTTTTTGGTTCAATGCACTATGTTCTGACCAGGTCCTAATTCTGCTTTCCTCGGTCTCTGCTGTTGTAGGACTTCGTATATTCTAGATGAGTGCTAAGCGAAACTTTATTGGAAAAGAAAAACTATGTCCTCTTAATAAGTTGAAGAACATAGCCTAGGAAATCATCGAAGTAAGAACATAATCCCCACAGTCACACTTGCATCTAAACTGTCTGCTTTCAAGATTTTCCATAATCGAAGTGAAGAAAAATAAAGAAAAAAAAGCAGCATAAAGCAGGAATTATAGTGGCATATACCCACAACACGTCATAGTTAGAAGCAACGGAATACCAGGAGATGAAAGATCTGTTTCAATCTAGAGAAATGAGGTTGATAAATCAATATAACCTTCCACTATGCTAAAAAGTGTATCAAGTATACAAAAAACATGCTGTATAGAAATTGCTCTTCACAAAAAGTGGTTGGAGGCAGAAAAAATTATCATAGAGTAAAGCGCTCCTTACATTGGGGAAAGCCGTCCAAGAAAATAAACTGCTCTGTTAACCTCCATGTTGGTTGGTATGAAACTTTCGAAATTGGTGAAGAATGGTGCTTTTATATCAAAACAAAAAAAAATGTATCAAACCAATCTATCTGCTTAATGGCTCTAACTGAACTTCCATCAGTCCGGAATTCTGTGAACCTTTTTGTGTCAGAGCCCTGTTAGGGCTTAAAAGATCCACAGAATCTTCTTCTTCTTCAAGGTTACCCAAGACCCAGTTGCCCATTCCTAATAGTCTGTCCCTCCTCCGCTGTCTTTCACGATATTCCAAATAAATGATCATCAATGCACCTATCACAAACCATATAATCAAAGCCCAGCTAAGTCCATGAACATTTTCCCCCCCATATCTTTCTCCTAAATGCTTCATTCCACTGAAAAGTGCTGCGATTCCTACAACAACAGCACCTCTGCCAACAATTACATGGAAATACTCCCAAAGAAGCCTCTTTGAGGAAGCCTCCTCCCCATTAGCAGGTTTCTTAGGCCTGAGATATGCATTTACTGGTTGCACACAGGCCAAAAATATGGCAGCAATCCCAAACTTAACATGTAACGAGCTGACATAGAAACCCCGAAGTTCAACAACTGCAAAAAGAAGCGCAAGTAGGACAATTGCTAATCCTGAATACTGTAGGTAAACGTGAATTTGGTACCATCCATCACCCTTTACATGTTTTAAATATCTAGCTGCCAGTATTCCACCAGGAAGCAAAATACCCCAAGCGAGGAACATCATAAACCCATGTACAGTTAAGACTGGTCGTAGATCTTGCTCAGCCTCTGAAGAACCACGCATAAGCAGCACCCGCACAGGCCTTTGACTTGTGACAGAATGCATATTTCTTTCACTAAGATGTTCATCAGTCCACTTGGCACCCATTGCCCATATTACTCTAAGAGGAGTTGTTGGATCAACGATGTTCTTGCACTCTGGTCCATTATTATGGCTGCATGATGGCTTCAAGGGACGTGTGAATTCCAAAGTAATGATGCCATTTTCTGACCTGCACCTCACATGAGTCAAATTCTCATTCGTTGGATGCACACTCGAGGCATCTTTTCCATCAATCCAATATGTATTTACACGCCCTTTTCCAATATTGTCAATCCAGCCCACATAAGCATAGCTATTCACCATCCCACTACCAAATCCTATTGCAAGATAGCCACTCTTCTTTACACCACGGGCAGCAATAGATATCAAATCCTCAGACAATGTCCAAAAGAAAGTAACTTGTTGATCATCTAAAAACACACTACTATTATACATATCAGATAGACCACCATCAACAACTTGAACTCTCCACCCCATCTTCTGCTGGTACAATGACTGATAATACACTTGATCTGGGGTATTCCTATCAGGAGCCCAAACCAATTCAAAAGGGCTTGCCAAAACTCCTTCTGCTTCTGGCCCTCCGGCATAAATAGTCTCAGTTGCATTCCTTGATGTCGCATTCCCACCTAGAGAATCTGAAGTAATATATAATGCAACATCATGCCCTGCCTGTACTGAAAACTTCACCGGCACCCCTCTTTCCACTCTCAGCACAGGAGCTTCCTTCTTATTAATATACAAAACCTTCGTCGGATTTGGCGGATTCGGATAATGCAATGCCTCCCCTGTTGTAACAATGAGTGGAACATTTGCATCAGCAATAATCAAATCTTGATCCTCCGTATCATCAGCATCCAATGGCCCCAAACAATCATCAACTTTCTCTGAAACATTAAGCACCAAATGTCCAAAGGTAACCTTCCTGGGACCCCCATGATTTTGGGGCAAATAATTAGGCCGAATACTATCCGGTGGTTTCATCAACCCTAATGCCCAAATAACCGTCATTTCCTCTGTAGCATTCACAGGCAAATCGTATTTCTCATCAGGTGATTTCAATGGTTTCCTAAACCTAACAAACGAAACCCCATCTCTCCTATGTCCATAAATCAACCTAGTATTATTTACCAAGTCATTTTCCGAGTTCTCATACACTACATCAGGACAAACACCCATTGCTGAACCATCCGTACCATTCAACATGCATTCACTATATGTCGTAATGTAAAAATCATCAACAAACGGCCTGCCTTCCTCGGTGAAACCCGCCACTGCCACGTCAGCTCCCGACATTAGCTCCGTCGTCCTATTCGGATTTGCCCATCCAAAAGCCACGTAATTCATCATCCCCGTCGCCGCTTCTAACCCGATCTCGATCCAATTTTCCTCAACATCCAAACTCCACCTAACCCTATAATTATCAGACAAGCTCTTGCAGTTATCCAACATTGTGTGTACCCGAACCGGTTCTGAATCCGACCCGTTGAGGGTGACGTGGCCGAAGTCTGAGTTTGTTATACGGTCCCAGACGGAGAGAACGTTGATCTGGTTCCAAGTGAGATTGGAGAGTAATTGGAGCGAAAATGACGCATTTTTGTAAGTTGTTTGGTTGAGACGGCGATCGGAGATGGGGAACCCACGGGTGAGGTTAGAGAAATCGAGGGAGACGGCGCCCCAGAAAACGACGTCGGCTGACCCGGATAACATGTCGAATCGGGTGACTTGAAAAGAGCAGTCGTCGAGAATTTTGAGATGGCCTCGGAGTTGGTGCTGGACCATCGTGAAGTTCGATTCGAACCCGATTAGGGAGCTCGTGTTGGAACATTTCCGACCCGAATCCGCACTGGAAAAAAAGAGGAAATTGGTTAGCAAGAGTAGGATTGGAAGGAAAGATTCCGAATTGTACATTCGGATCGGATCGCAGGTAACTAGAGGATCTAACTTGGGTGAAAAGGGAAATAAATATTTAAAAGAAAAGGGAGGAGCGAGTTAGGTGATGGTGGTGGTGACTCGATGGAGAGCGAGTGGACTCGTCATCTTATTGGAGGCTTTTTTGTTTGCTTTATTTTTTCTGGGTTTTTTTTTTTTTTTTTTTTTGAGGGGGAGGGATTGGAAGTGTGGAAGAGAGAGAAGACGAAGGGGACGATGGGAGGCGACTGAGGGGCAGTTTCGTGATTTAAGTAATATTTTGTCCAAAGGTCCTATGCCTGTCTTTGAAACCATGACGTCCGCGTATGTTATATAATATAGATGTCTGAAGTTGTTTTTTTTAAATTATATAACTAATCTTTCTATTTTATAAAAGTGGTGAATTTAATTTTATGTAATAATTTATTAAAATTGAATTAATTTATTTTTTAAAATTGATAATATATTTGTTAAAATTTTTTATTATTTATGTTAATATAACATTTGACTATATTAGTATAATATTTTTGTATTAATGTCATATTGAATCTAATGATATGATAATAATAAAGTGATAGTTTTTGAATAATATAATTAAGTTATGTAAAATATATAAATATGGACATGAAATTATTTAATTTGAATTAATAAGTTAAACAAAATTGAAAAAGAAATATATTAAAAAATAAATTTATGGATTAAAGAAAAAATGATTTGAAATAGAGGAAATTGAATATTTACGTTTAACAATTTAAAATAATGAAAAAATTATAAAATAAATAAAAAATCACATGATTAAATTTAATATCATAATAATAAAAAATATTTTATTAATATAAATAATAAGCAGAGAAATGCAAGCAGCCACTGAGGGTTTACTTTCCAAGGTTCCTTTCCCTCCGATTCTTGATGATCGAAGCAAGAAAAAAGTAAGGAAAGGGATCAAGCAAGGATCCACCATAATCCTTCCTGTCGAGATGTCTTAATGTCATCTAAAGGCAAAGACTTATTTTCAGAGGACAACAGGGATTCAGATGGTGAGATCGAATTGGAAAACACCAATATGGAAGATTCTGGCAATGACCCATTAGAGATTGAGCAAGATTATGATGCGATTACACATTTGGCACTCGCGAGGGTGAACCTTCCTTTGATATCTCAGATCGAAAACAACAAGAGCTTGCTAGAAAATGGTGTAGATCGGTTTTGGTTCGCCTCTTAAGTCGTCCTATTTTTTACAGGGTGCTTTGTGATAGGATTATTTCCTTATGGTCACCTAGAGGTCATGTCACAACTCAAATTTCAAGCCACGACTGACGCACGGGTCCAATGGGTATAGCCCACTAAGTGCAAGCAAGCCTTTCTAAGTAATCATGTACAACATGTTATAAATCTTGCATTACCATTCCTAAACCACAATTCATAATTCACAACTCAATGTATTTCAGTACATAACATGTATACCCAATATTTATATTTGTATTATCTCAAAGTACTATCATTCATTACCTTCTCATAATGGCATCATTAATCTAAAATATACATAATTTATAACATGACTCCTAGTAGTTTACGTTACATATACGTGTACACAGACAAAAGACTCTCAACGATCAGCGGAGTGACTTTGAATAAAGGCACAGCTACTGAGATGCTATAGTACCTACCAAAAGACAAGCATGCGTGAACAACTTAGTCTAGGTCCCAATTACCTCTAAATCTGAAAATATGAAGTTTAAAAACGTGAGTATAAATCCAGTCAGTAAACATAGAAAGGGAACAAGCAATTGATAAGGAGATTTTAGAAATTTTGATGTACTTGTTTCAAAAACAATGTAATTGAGTTAATTTCTTACAAAAAACCCCTCATTTCAAATTTTAATTAATAGCTTCAAAGTGTTGAAAAACCCATGAACATTCCAAGAAGTTAAATGGATAAAAATATGTTAAAATCAAACAAAGTAACAAGCATGACAGCAAGTTTCTCCGTTCATGGTTTGCATATGTTTCGGTTTTTCATACATATGTTTCAGTTTTTCAAGCATATATCTCACTACAGAAGTCCAATTGACATGATTTATAGGTCATTAGAAAGCTAAGAGGCTGGGATACAATTTTGATTATTGACCACTTTGCCCAGTTCTATTTGGAAAGTGGCTAACATATTTTTCAAAATGAAAGCACTTTCTCACTATAGTGGGAAGGCATTCTTGATTTGCACATGTCTTTATTTCTCAAGTATATCTCATGCTACAGAGGTCCAATTGATATGATTATTGAACCATTAGAAAGATAATAGATTGGGTTACAACTTTTATATTTACCACTTTGCCGAGTTATAATTGTAAAGTGGTTAAAATCATTATTAAAGTGAAGACAGTGCATAAAAATTTGGAACCACTCGAGAGTTTCTGGCTGCAGCAAGAATCCATTCTCGCTGCAGTGAGATTCAAGGCAGATGACAATTAAGTGGTTTTCACATGCCACAAAATCCATCCCTACCATGTTGCACATCAAAGTGAACACATTGACAATAATCAAGTTATCAACATTTAAAACAATCATATATTATAATCATAAACTTGCTATCACATATACATATATAAACACAAATACCACCACCACCTTACCCAACTCACGTGCAACCCCCACATCGCACACAACTAATGTCATCCTCCACACTCCCACACCCTGTCATCACCGGCATGTGCATCCCCCCCACATCGTGCACACGCATGGTCATACTTAGTCTTCACTGGCATGTGCATCCCCCCACATCGAGCACACGCACGATCATATTCAGTCCTCACCGACATGTGCATCCCCCCACATCGTATACACGCATGGTCATATTCATTACACAATATTATTTATAGATGTACAATACATATATATACATATCGACATATAAAGGGACTTTGCAATTTCATTACAATCACATTTCACAACACGAAAACATTTCAATAAAAGCTTGTTCCCGTGCACGTTTTGAAGATAAAACAATTAAAATATTTTCAAGTAATACAATCAACATACATGCATTTATTTCTCAAGCAATTTTAATGCAAGTTCACTCACCTAACAAAACTAGCACCGACAAAGTCCTAATTCAGGTAATCTCGAAATATCATTAAAACCTATATTTACCAATAAATCATAACAACCTCAATTAAGTCATAAATTAAATCTAATAATTCTAATAAATTTAAATTAGACAATCTACCATCTACCCTAACATTTAACCTAAATTTCTAATCTAATTCTCAACCCATCATATCAACTATTCCAAATTTAAAGATCTTTTACCTTGGTGAGCTTGGAGGCATGAATATCATCAAGAAAACCTAATATTTCTAAGAAAATTAACTTGAAGAAATTAGGAAATAAAATCTGAAAATATAACCATAAATTCAAAATTTTCAAAAGTTGGAAATATATACCTTTTAGCCTTAAAAATAAAGATTTGAAGCCAAAAATTCATGTGTTGTTAAAAGTAAAGTAGAAATAGAAAATAAAGAAAACAAGGAGAGATTTTTCTTTCTCTCTCCTAGGGTTTAGGTGTGCTGAAAATTTGGGTTAAAGGCTATAAATTTGGTGCTTAAGAAGTTAGGAAAAGAAAGAAGCAAGAAAAGAAAGGAAATGAAATGAAAACAAGGAAAAATCACATAGAAAAGTTTGATTTTCATGGACTTGAAATGAAAATGGTGTTGGATGGGTGAGGAAGAAGAAGAAATTGCTAGAGCTTTATATATTTATATCTAAAGTTTATCCAATTCTCACATAAATTACCAAAATGCCCTTTAACATGGTGACTTTGTCTTCCTTTCATCCTTTGTGCAACCTTTTTACTCTTTTGACACTGGAACAAGATCCATAATAGTCCAAAAATACTCGAGTTCACGAAAACATAAAAATTTATACTCGAGATGTAAAATGACCATTTTGCCCCTATAGGGAAATTATCATTATTTTTATCTTCTTCATTTATTTTGGTATCATAAACATCATTCATTCATTACTTAGACCTATTTAGACCTTAATTGTATTAGAAAACCCACTTGTAGGAGCTCACTAAGAGAAATTATGAAATTACCCTTAGACTACATTATCACGTCTACTTCTAGTTACATGTCTATAGAGGTCAAGGTTTCATAGATTCACTTCCAAATTAGCTTTTTAACTCGGTAATTAACCTCAATAGGGATCCATAAGCTTTATTAGCCACCACATCAAAGTATGGGATATTACAGGTCAATACAAAATGGTTAACCTTGATGAAAAGAACTATTTGGTTAATTTCTCCTTGAAAGAGGATTATCTTAAGGCATTGCTAGATAGACCATGGATAATGCAGGGATAATACTTGATTGTAAGACCTTATTCTCCTTTTTACTATAAAGAGACACAAGATTTGACAACAATAGCAGTCTAGATTAGATTCCCTAGAATGCCATTACATTTCTACCATAAATCGGCTTTGAGAAGGATCGCAACTATCTTTGGTAAATTGCTAAAGATATATTATAGCACATATGTTCAAAAACAGGGAAAATTTGCTCGTATTGCTTTTGAACTTAATCTCTCAAAACTGTTATGCTTAAGGTTCTTTCTTAACAAGCGTCCGCAACAGGTGGAATATGAGGGTTTACCAAGGGTTTGTTTCAATTGTGGTATCTATGGACATGTTCAGGAGGTTTGTCCTCAACAGAATAGTGAACAATCGACAAACTCGAAAAAAAGTGACATTGCACAATCGGAACCATCTATTTTTAGTCCTTGGATGTTGGAATCAAGAAGAAAAAACAAGCACGAAGAAGGCAAGTGATATCAACTACTGAAAAAGAATGGTGGTAAGCAAAAAACTCAAGGGTCACACTTTATGATTCTATAAGATAAAGAGGAAGAGGACATTGTTCTTGATCAGAACACAACAACAAGGGGATAAACTTTAAAGCAGAATTTGTGAGGAAAAGAAAAGACTGAATCTTTTCAATAGAACGGTGAATATAGCAGATTAGTTGAGAGATACAAGTCATAGAATAGAAGACAAAGTAGGACAAGTAAATTGAGGAAAGGAGAACCGTGTTGTGACCCAAGCGAATAATGGTCTATATGTGAGGGCATTGAAGGGTAAGGAAGTAGAGAAAGAGTCCTTGTCCATGGATGTTTTGATAACTAAGCGAGTCTTTTCCCTAGTGAAAAAACATAATGAAGCAAATTTAAACAATGTCGACAAAAACAAAAACATCTTACCGCAAAAGATCATACTTGATCCAAACAAACATACTATTGCAACAATGGTGGATAATAAGGTGGAAGATGGTCTTCATACACATAAGTTGATGACTCAAAATGCAAAAATTGGAGGGGTTGCAATCCATGAAAAGGATTTTAAAACTACTGATAAGAAGATATTAACACGATTGTATGTTATATTGATTAAAAAATAAGCTAAAGCTCAACCCATGATTACTACAATGCATTCAAATGCAATGTCCAGTTTATTAGAAGATTATTGACTTAATTTAGCTTTTGAAGATGCTGTGGTGGAGGCAATAAAGCAGCTTGTTGTAGCTAATGATTTTGACAAGTCTTCAACCATATTAGGTGAAGACATGAAAGAGAATTAATAGCCTACTTAAGGTCAGTACACTTAATTTCCTATCTATGTCTTTTAATTTTTTGGTGTGGAATTATTAGGGTGTTGGTGATAATAATTTTGTCAGTTTGCTTAGAGAGTTTGTGAAACAAAATAACTGCTCGATGGTCATTATAGTGGAACCAAGGATCAACGAGCTTCATGCAGAAAGAGTGATTAATTCAACAGGTTTTGAATGATCACATAGAGTGGAATCTACTAGCTTTTCAAGTGGTATCTAGATACTTTGGCAAGAGGTTGTAAAAATAGAGGTGATTGGGAATCATGCTCAATGTATTCATATTACAATTGAACATCCAATGGGAAACGTTTGGAACTTATCTATTATTTATAATGTTCAAATGTATAGAGATCAATGAGTAGGTTATGCAGTGAATTCATCAAACATAAGAGATGGTCAATTGAGGATGGTGCTCTAATTAATTTCTGGATCGATGTTTGGGTAGGTGAAGTGCCATTGATTAATTTTGTAGCAGATACGGGTTTCATGTTAAATCTAAGTGCATAGGTAAGGGATTATATCATGCCTAATGGAGATTGGGATAATGAGAGGTTAGCAGCTACCTTACCAGCCAAAGTGGTGAATCAAATCCTTTACATTATTCCCCCACCTTATTGGCCTCACCAAATATGTTTTATTAGGCTCTTTCTCTTTTTGGATATTTTACTATTCCCTCAACATATGAATTAGAGAGTCTTGCTAATTCTAGTCGAATAGAGAACAAAAAAATATGGAACTTGGCTTGGGATTGGAAAGGTCCCCAAAAAATATGTTTTTTCCTATTTCTTTGTTTGCACAAATGCATATTTCTTTGTCTGCACAAACGCATCTTGACAAACACAGAAAGAGTTAAACGTAGGCTTTCATCGGGTGCGTCATGTTCTCATTGTCATGGTGTTGAGGAAACATGTCTCCACTTGCTTAAAGATTGCCTTGTAGCAGAGGCTCTTTGGAGGCATATATTGCCTCAAATTGGTATTAATCAATTCTTCCAAGCACCACTAATTGATTGGCTGTCAAAGAACCTTGGTCTTAAGTATCTCGATACCTTTGATGTCCCTTGGAATATTGTTTTTGGTATAGTTTACTGGTAAATTTGGAAATGGTGAAACTTGTTTATGTTTGAAGGTTGTGAACTCTCCATTGAAGGCTAATTGAGTATAATCAAAAGTATGGCTATGGATACTCATAACACATGGACAACCTTTCCCTTACTAAATGGGGGTTTGAGTTGATAAAAAGAGATCCTAGTGGGATGGACACTACCACCAAAAGAATGGATAACAGTGAATTCGAATGGGGCAAACAAAGGTGTAGTAGGGACTGTTTCTGCTAGAGGAGTTTTGAGAGACTCACATGGTACTTGGTTAGTGGGATATGCAAGCAAGTTAGATACAAGTTTAGCCTATCGTGCGGAGTTATGGGGGGTCTACAAAGGCCTCTAACTCGCTTGGGAGTGAGGCTTTCGCAAAGTTAAATTACAAATTGATAACAAAGTAGTGGTTCAAGCGATCAACTTTTCTTTTGCTCATCCTTGCTCTAATCTAGGTGTAATTAGAACAATTAAAGGCTTGTTAAGTAGGTATTGAGAGATTAGTATAAGTCAAAATTGCTAATTTTATGGCTAATATAGGATTTGAGTTAAACTATGATATTACTTTGTATGACTTTCGATCATAAAAAGGTGTCCTCTTTACTCTTGAATGACATGATGGGAGCTTGTATTTCACCTTTGATTAATCAATAAATTTTATTTTTAAATATAAATAATAAAATATTTTAATATTATTAAATCCAATACTTTACGAAAGTATAGTATTAGTTTCATAATTTAACCTTTTTTTTCTATTGACTTAGTAAACAAAATTAAAGGAATTTTCACCCTATCCAGTACGGTTCGTTCAATTTCCATTTCGTACGGTTAGTCTTCGTTTCATTACAAGATCTTTCATTTCCCAATGGATAATTTTCATTTTATTTTAAATCTTTTTCTTAGCTTCAGATGGCAATTGAATCGTCTTTTCTTCTTTTTTCTTTTTTGGTAAAGATCTGATTTTGCTGATGAATTTGATTAGGAGTGTAAGTTTTTTTTTTCTGAATTTTTTGTTTTGCTATATTTTTCGTTGAAAATTTGAATAATCTGTGCTACATTAAAGGCTAAATTGTTCTAAGTAGGTGGGATTTTAATGAAGTATAGGAGTTTAGATCGCCTTTCAATGATAGAGTCTATGTTATTGAGGTTCCTTACACCTGCGAAACCGTCTGTGTTTCTCAAATAGAATTATGTTAAGGGTTTCAGATGTATTTGGATCATTCTCTTTTCTGCTTCCAAATAGGAGTAAACTTTGCTGGAGTGTTTTGACCTCTTCATCATATCACGTTGTCATGCTCCTTTCCATTTAGGAATGTTCACAATGTTGTTCACTTTTAACTAATGCATGCTTTACAATTTCTTTAACTTTTTCATGGTTGCCCTTGCCCTTTTAAGACGATTTTTGAAAGGCTGTTTTAAGGTCTGGAAACTATTCGATGGTCTGAGGGTTTCAAGTCCTTCACTCAAATTTTGAATAATCAAGACGAGTTTCAATTCTTTTCCCCTTTCATTATACAATTTGGATGTAAAATATTTTCTCTCTTTTCAACTCCCATTGTTTCTGAGATGTATAGAATTCCAATTATAGCTTTTCGAAAGTTGGGCACGGTATAAACTGGCAGGGGGCTAATGGGCCAAACTTGGAAATTATCCCGCATCAATGTCATGTTTTTCGTGAGTCATTGCTTAAAAATGTTAGAAGTACAAACCCCAATGTGGAACAGTTTCTGCGTGGAGTATGGGGTGTATTTGATATGTCTATATAGAGTTCTATCCGGTTTATTGATTTGTTTATATCTATGAATGGTCCGTGCAGGTTGCAGTAGTTTAGTTTCTGAGTTGGATGAAAGAATATGGAGGGTGGGTTTAGAGTGCTTCATCTTGCGAGACCATTTCTTTGGTTTCTACCTGAAGGTCAGAGTGCTGACAGGAAAGTTCCCTTCAGAGAGAAGGTCGTATACACTGTGATCTCTCTTTTCATTTTCTTAGTTTGTAGCCAACTCCCACTGTAGGACATACATTCTACAGCTGGTGCAGATCCATTCTATTGGATGCGTGTTATTCTTGCATCTAATCGTGGGACTGTGATGGAGCTTGGAATCACTCCCATTGTGACATCTGGACTAGTGATGCAACTCCTTGCTGGTTTAAAGATCATTGAACTGGACACAATGTTCGTGAAGATCGTGCCCTGTTGTAAGCATCTTTTTAGTGTAAATTTTGTTTTCATTTCTTGCATTATTCAAGTAATTATAGTCAGAGACTGAAGATTGATTACTTTTTTATTTTAAGTTTCTGTTTTTCAATATTGGATAGTATTATGAGTTCCATTAGAGTTTTAGTTTTACGGTTTTTGGTGATTATAGCTTTAGAAGTGATGCTTTTGGTGTGCATTATGTGCATTAATCATGCATGTTTACACATTTCTTTATTGCTAGGCAGTAAAGTGGCTTCTATACTTTTTTAAGCTGCAACTGCTTCTTTCGTTTCCATGATGTATATTGTATGTAGGGTGAATCATTTTTTTCTTTTCTAAAAATGGTGCACAAAAGTTGTTAGACATCTTGATAGCCATTGGCAAAGCAGTTGCCTATGTTCTCTCAGGGATGCACGGTAGTGTTGGCCAGCTTGGATAAGGAAATGCTATACTCACCATCCTCCAGCTTTGCTTTGCTGGTATCATTGTTATATGTCTGGATGACCTTCTTCGGAAAATATATGGTCTGGCTCTGGAATTTCCCTTTTCATAGCAACCAATATCTGTTTAGTTTTTCTAGCTTTTTATTTTTATTTTTCTCTGCTTTTTGGATCTATTGCATAAATGTATAAGGATTCTTATCGTCTCACAATTACCTTGTCGGTGAGTGTGATTCCATGATGTAAACTTTGGTAGATTACAGTTGCTAGCACTGAAAACAGATTTGGTTTATTGGCAGTGAAAACATAATCTGGAAGGCATTTAGCCCCACAACTGTCAACAGGGACAGAGGTGCTGAGTTGAAGTATTTGTTATTGCTTTATTCCATATGCTTTTAACTTGAGAAAACAACATTCGTGGTCTCCGAGAAGCCTTTTATCGGCAGAATCCTCCAAACGTGACAAATCTGCTTGCTACAATCTTGGTTTTCCTGATTGTTTTCTACTTCCAAGGTTTTTGTTTGGTTTTGTCTGTGAGGTCAAAGAATGCCCATGGGCAGCAGGGCTCGTATTCTATCAAGCTGTTCTACAACTCTAACATGCCCATCATTCTACATTCTGCTCTTGTTTCCAACCTCTACGTCATCTCTCAGGTACTGGAGTTTACTTGTATTGTACACATATGGTTATCTATATCTGTTGGTTCGTTATATAATTTATCTAATCAATTGTCCTTCTGCAGTTGCTTTACAGCAGGTACAGTGGAAACTTTTTTGTGAGTCTCTTGGGCCAGTGGAAGGAATCTGAATATTCAAATGGTCAATCCATTCTTGTTGTGGCCTTGCATATTGCATCACTGCTCCATCAAGGTGATTATAACCTTACCTATTTCAAACAAATATTTTTCCAGCATGGGCTGTAATGCTGGTGCTTCTGTTTGTTGATC
This sequence comes from Theobroma grandiflorum, assembly GCA_036013995.1. Classification (NCBI taxonomy): domain Eukaryota; kingdom Viridiplantae; phylum Streptophyta; class Magnoliopsida; order Malvales; family Malvaceae; genus Theobroma; species Theobroma grandiflorum. The sequence goes on along the minus strand of CP142133.1, from coordinate 24,297,139 downwards.
AGTAACTTTTTCATTTGGATCGTGATTGTATCCTTCCTTATCAGCCTATGCTGACACTTCTGCCTATGTTATCTTGCAGCTTAGCTGATATGGCAGCCCATCCTTTTCATGCACTGTTCTATCTTGTGTTTATGTTGTCTGCCTGTGCATTGTTCTCTAAAACTTGGATTGAAGTTTCGTGATCATCTGCTGGAGATGTTGTCAAGCATCAGGGTATGTCATCTCCTATAAAAGTCCATCTTTAGGTTTACTTTGTTTCTGTGAACTTGCTTTTGTGTTTCTACTTCCTATTGCGTCAATTTTGGTTTACCCATGAGCTTCATAAGTTAAAAACTTGCGGTATTTTGTTTTTAAATTATGTGGTTACATGAAATTTTACTTTAGGAAACGTATATTAAGATGGCTATAATTTTAATAATTTAATCATCATTTTATACTGAATAACCTTTACATTACATAATCGGTAGTTGTTTGGAGGGTTTATTTAAGTGCATGGCAAGTATGGTTGTTAATGTTATATTATAGATATCTAATGCTAGGTGGACTCAGGTTCAAGTTTTGGAAGTGGATACTTGCCCACATAATACAATTTTTTATTAGTTTTAACTAAAGCTTCAAAGGTTATGCCTCACAGCAAAGTTGACTTCAAAGTGTCTGGGATGAGTACATTAGGAAAATGGAGTTAGTGACATAGCTGGAGTTGTTCTTTGATTGTATTTCAGTTATGAGCTAAATGCCTGCTTGGGATTGGACTGAGCTACCTTAATTTTGGCACTATAGATGGAGCTTATATTAGAGCACCCGTTGTTGTCATTTTGTGTATTTTTCTCCTGTTTAAGTTAAACTTAACTTAAACCTAAATCCAACTTTTTATGAATACATTTACAGTCTAGCAGAGAGTGATTAATACATTATATGGTATGGTGCAAAAGCTTACATGCTGAGATAGTGTATAAACTTACCCCTCTAGATGGTAACTATGCACCTGAAAGAAGCTAACACTTTCATTACCTGTCAAACAGTGACTTGTCTTTTCCACCCAGCCTCGAACTGTTGATTCCACTGACTACTGATCCTACCTTGTAGATGCCTTTATAGGAAGTTATTATTTAGTGATTACGTGTTCAACCACTATATGATGAATTGAGAGGATGAAATGAGTAAGCTATTTTTGTATATCATCAGCTGAACGGTACCAGGCGTTGGTTAGCAATTGGTAAAACCATTTTTCATTTAACTGTTATGCAGGAACAACAAATGGTAATGCCCAGCAGAGCTGAACCGTTACCTACCCACTGCAGCTGCATTGGGAGGCATGTGCATTGGTGCACTTACAGTATTGGCAGATTGATTGTATGGGAGAATATATGCACAGAGGGTTCTTACAATCTGTTTGATGAAAGTGAAAGGAAGAGAATGTATGCAGTGATGAGGGTTTGAAGCCTAAAATCTGCATTGTTTTCTTTTTCCCATATCCATCATTGTAAATATGATCTTACAAAAAAGGCTGCCATCATATCAAATTTCAACGGGCAAAACAAAATCAAACAGCTCTCAAAATGCCATTGGATTCCATGTCACAGTGGCCGCACATTTAAGTGGCAACAGAGAAAGCAGAAAAAGAAAAAGCTGGGGGAAATCAAAAAATATCTGAATCATTAAATCAGGCCTTTGTTAGTCTGGGAGGGCATATTGTTCTTTAAAACTGTTGCTTGAGTCTTGAAAGCTTTCTGAAAAGTAGCTTAGAGTTGACAGATCCAGGCCAATGAATATGGGAATATTACTAGTATTATAATATCAACTTGGAATGAAATTTCTGGCTTCAGCTTTCTGCACAACCATTTATACAGCTTTCAGAACAGCAACAATGTCAGTCACTTACTCTTATGCACAACTGTCTTCATTCTCTCTTCTTTTGGTTTTTGGGGGTTCAATGCACTATGTCAATTATATAATGTTTTAACCCTAAATTGCATGAGAATCATGCATATATAGAAGATAAATAAAATTTGATAAATCCAAATATTTTAAAGTTTAAAAGAAAAAAAAAAGTAAAGAATAATTTTATTTTTCAATTATATATTAGAAAAATTTAGCGAGTTGGAGAATTTTATTAAATCATCGATCTTAACCCTCCTAGAAAAGTTAATAATTAATAAAATCAAAGTTGGGTCATTAAAAAGGGTTTTCTATTCTTCATTTACAAGTTGTATATTTTAAAAAAAATAATAATAAATAAATAAATTGTGGCTGAGAAATTATTAGTCTTTTATTTTGTTTTTTTTTTAAATCAAAGAATAAGAAAAAGCAGTCACAATCATGTAGGGGCAAAATTATTTTATTCCCATGTGTTTTGCATATCTATGATTATGTAGTTCAACATTTTCATACCGTGAGTGGTGCCAAAATGGGCCATTTTATTTAATTTTTAAGACAACTTCCATTATTTCGGCTGCAACATCTCCTTTTCCTAATAATCCAGAAGAAAAATTAAATAAATTAATTATATTCTCCATCATTGTTTCCAACCTCTTTTCCATAGTTTTTTTAATTTTTTTCTTTTTTTATGATATTTTTCTTTTTGTACATAAAGAGATTATTAGTCATAAATATGTCCACTCTTGTTAGGGAGATATTTAGAATTTCAATTTTCCATAATGTTATTTTTTCATGTACATTTGTTTCCTTTTTATATACAAAAAGGAAAAGTTAGATATTAAATTAAGACAAGTCATAATTTTATACCACAAAAAAATTTATGGAAAATAAAATTGACAAAATACTCCAAATTCTAAAGGTAGATTGTGATAAAATATGTAAAAAAAAAAATTATTATCAAATGGTGGGCCTTCACAATTTACTTAACTCTTACTAAGCCATATGAGTGCCAGACTTAAGTAGATTAATGCATCATCTAAAACATTTAAGACAATTTATCTATCATTATTTTATTAGTAATTGAGACAAGAGCTTTCTCTTTGATTTGATGTTATTCGAACTCATTTAATCAAATATGTCAATATTTTCATGACATGTTTGATTCGTAACATAAAATAAATGAGAAATAAGATGTCCATTTTGTGAGAATAAAATAAGTTAAAAATAATTATTATATAATTTGATTCATAAAATAAAATTATCATTATGACAAATACTATAAATAAAATTAAAATTAAAAAATGTTTATTTTTCTGGAGAGTACTTGTGCACTATTCAGTTTTAAAAAGTTCGACCTAACAAACATTTCCTTTATATATTTGATTGTTAGGTTTCCACATTCTCATCTAAAAAGAAAAATTTGATAGGAGACAAGCATGGACAAGTCATGAAACATGATGATACACCTTTTGGATTAAATAGCCTCAACATATATATATATATATATATATATATAGCCAGGTTATGTAATTTGTATTAATATCTACATTCCTTTTTTAATTTTTTTTTTATTATTATTATTATATTTGAGGTAGTTTTTATTTAATAAAAAAAAGAAAGAGAAAACAATGAACAATTATATATGTGCAACATTTTTTTCATTTGGTAGTATGAATAAAAATAAAGTAATAATCTGTTTTGGTTTATTTTTTCAAGCTTTGCTGTAGAATGGTTGTAAAGCATAATCTGTCATGATTGTATAATTTGGACTCCATCTTGTGACAAAACATTTGCATGAGGAAATGTTTTGTTTGTATCAAAAGTATCTTAGATGTTGAATAATTGGTGATTAGATGACTTAAAATGTTTTCCACTTCTTTTATAGCCAACTAAAAGTCATTCCCAGGTGCATAATGTCTTTGTTGTTGTTGGGGGAAATGACATTTTCTCAATACATTTATTTATTTATTAGTTTATAAATTCTTTCTTTCAAAAATCCCAAAATAAAATTAAAATTAATTTAATTACAAGGAATCACTCCCTAAACAAAGTGTGATCCAATTCATTCACTCCTGTATGCAATATATCACTTTCATCATGGGTGGCTATGTAATATCATATTCTCATAAAAGACATTTTTTTTTCTTGGAGGGGGCCATGGGTTTTGTTCATATTATAAGAACAAGAAGAAAGATAGAGTCAAAACCCTCAAAACCCAAATAAATAGATCTTCCACTTACTTGATTTGGCCTTTAATGTCATTTTCAATGGAAAAATTTTTTCAATTGTATTCTAAGATTGAGACTAAATATAAAATTTCTTTAAGAAAAATCTAGAAAGAAAGGGGCAAAGTATATGCTCTTATCTTTGGCTTTAAATTTCCTGGGGGCCCCTATGATATGAAAGATTTGCCATTTTCCTTTTTCTAAGATAACAACCACATAATAGATTTGTGGTTTTTGGTTGACCACACCCTAATCATCATCAAAGATTAAAGCAAAAGGATCATATATTTATTTGTTTTTACCCATGATTTGAAGTTTTAAAGTATGTATCAAGGGGCCATAAGAAAGAAAATGCAGAGTCAGGTAAACCTAAATTATGTTTAGTTAATCTCATTAAACATGGCATTATTTCTGCCAGCCCTGTGCTTGATAAGACATGAATATATCTTTACTTGACTTTGGGGGAGAGAGAAATTATAGTTTCTCTACTACTGTTGGGGTTATGGATTTGGAACACTAATTAAATTTTGGTGCTTTGCTCTTTGGTCTGTCCAATTTATTTTCATCATTCAATTTCGAAGATTAATTTTTTTTAATTATCAATGTTTATAAATGTTATTGTTTTATTCACTCAATCGCCGATAAAAGATTTTTCAAGTAACATTCCCCGTTATTGTACCTTATCCACTAATTTTATCGCATAACAATTAATTTTTTTTTAAAAAAATTATTAACATATAAACATGTCACATAATAATGAAATTGACATAGACTCGTCACTTGCCCAAAATTTAACACATAAAATGTTATATAAGATGATTTTTTTTATTTTTTAACATTGAAATATTAATAATAAATATTTACGATGAAAAAATTAAAAAAGTAAAAATTGGTGAATTTTAGCACTTGAAATTTTAAACATTTTATGCTGTCAATATCAATGCATGAAATTGACATGTTTCATATTCAAAATCATAGTCTAAACATCATATTAAGGTGAGTCAGCAAAACTTATTAATTCCAAAACAATAACTATTTTTTTTTTCAACAGAATCTTGTCAATGCCTAAGCTTTTCCATTCTTATCTCAACCTTTGTGAAAATAGAAAATATTGTTTAGTGGATTAGATTGATAAACAAACATTGTATGAGAAAACTTATAGATGGTGAATTGGACTGACAAACAAACATGGTTAGACTTTAGACCAACCCAAATTTATTTTATAGTTCTTAATTAAGCCTTTATAATGTTAAATTTCACCTACCAAATCCCAAAGATATCCAACTACACCCCAACTCTCCTTTCTCATTCTCAAGATTTTCCATTGCAGAGGTGGTAATTAGTACTGGTTTAGTTTACTAATAATTTCTTCTTTTTCCCTGTTTTTTAACAAATGGGTAAAGAGGAAAAGAGAAGGGAAAAGTAGATGATTTATAAGCACTTGAGCATTTGGCTAATTAGTTAGTGCATTATCTCCTTACCAGTTAGTGCATTATCTCTCTACCTAAAGAGCAGGCTTCGAATCTTCTCTCCCCAAATTATTAAAAAAAAAAAGATAGATGATTTATAAGGGTTAGTTCCTTTCTTGTTTTTCCAATTTTAACATGTTCTGGTTACTCACACTATCACTTTTCTAAAAATAGTAACCTTTTTCTTAAGACAAAAAGAAAATAGTAACCTAAATTACTACGAAGTGATTGGTTCTTGATGCTAAAATGTAATGCCACAATGGATTCTTGTATGATGTTATGTTTTAAAAAAAATTTAAATTATTTAAAAAATTTTGAATAAAATTTTATTTTTTATTGAAATCGATTAATTTTTTATATTTTTTTTTAAATTAAATAAATTTTTATAATTAATGATCGATTAACTGTTACTAATCAAAACAGTTATTCGTTATTTTATTTTGATATGGTGTTGATGTGACGTTAACATGGAAGGTGCAAATGTCATGTGCATATATTATCATTTTATATCGACATGTCATATCATTATTTAATATTACATGTCCACATACCACATTAATACCATGTGATATACAATAACAAATGATATTTTTATTAACAATAGTTAGTTAATCGTTAATTATAAAGATCTATTTGACATAAAATAAAAATAAAAATACTTGTTTAAATATAATAAAAATTAAAAATTTATTTAAAATTTTTTAAAATAATTTTATTCATATACTTTGAAAAATACACAAAGGGTTGAATTACAAATTTGTTTGTACAATTATATGAAAAAACAAAATTATTTTCTTGTACTTTACATGACCCTGAACTCAAAAATTTGTGTTGTCAATTTTCATATGCCTCCCTTTCTTCAACCACAACCACAATACAAAGAGAACGAAAATAACTCTCATTTATGGACTTTTAATATATATATATATATATATATAATTTTTAAAATGTGAGAAAAATAAATGTGTTTTTGTTAAATTTATGGAAAGTTCAATTTGAATAAATTTTAATAAGATTAAATTTTTAATCCCTCATATAAAAAAATGCAAATGTTTCATGATTTTTAATCGTACTTAACGAAGAAGAGAAGATAAAATATTTGAAACATGATGAATCTAAGAAACTATTAGAGATTAAAAAAAAAGTTTAATAAAAAGAAGATCGAGATGCCCATTTTTATTATATGAAATGATAATTAATTTTTGTTTTTTGGATTATAATTGGAGTTAACTTGTCATCGTGATTGCATAATTACACCCTATTTAATTTTCGAGATTCAAATATGATATCTTGAAATTGAGATTTTAAATATAAATAACATTAAAGAAAATTAATTGTAATTTTTTTTTAATTTCGTAAAAATACGATCAAAAGCAGCTATTTGACAGATCCAAATGGGAACACAACACTTCACGACTTTCAAGAACCAGATTGCCAGTTGGACCCATTCGATCTGACCAAGAATCTGCCGCCCTTGGGCCCACCTAAACTTCCCTCTACTCCCAACGTGGCATTCAGCTAATGCACTCTCACTCATTCCAAAACTCCAAGAAGTAACACCCAAAACAATCCCCCCCAACTCCGAATCCCCACCGTCCATTTCCCTCTTAAAAAAAATCATACATACGTCAGATGTACGAGTTTCATTCCCAACATTACCCCTCCCGGGTTTGACAATCTCCTTGCCCTTACCAGTCCTAACGGATATGTGATATGGGACAAAAGAAGGGGTACAAAAGTAATATAGTAAATAACCGAAAATGACCCAACCTTGGGTAGCTTTCTAATCCGAATGCCTCCCGTGTCTGGACAGAACCCTTTTTATTTATGTCCCCTTTTGTCTTTTCACTTCCATCCCTACCAGGCTCCCGTTTTTTCTTTCTGCAACATCAAATCAAAAACTTGATATCAGCTCAAAGAAGCAAAATTTTGATCACAAATTTGAAGAAAGATTTTGTTTGCATTGGAGACGTTTCGTTGTTGGTTTTAATCATTTTAAGTTAAAGAAGAGAGATTTTTTCTTTTCTATGTTCCTTTCTGTTTGCTAATTGTATGATAAACAGGACTTCTGTTTAAGGTAAGTTGGAAATTTTAATAAAGATTTTTCACTTTTATTGATTCTTTTTATTGAGTTTCCATTTTTTGGTTGATGTTCTTTCCATTTTTTGTTTATTTTGTTTTTCCAATTTAAGCAAGGAAGTTTCAAAGTTGGGTTGTTCCAAATATTACTATATATGAAGGTTTGTGCTTGTATTGTTATTAGATTTTTTTTGGTTATATAAAATCTGAATATTTGAGGGTTTTAATTTATTCGTCTTTTCTTCATTGGGGAGCTCCTGGTTGGTACTTTTTGTTTTCCCCTGTTTCTCACTTTGTTTTTGAATGTTAAAGAACAATCTTTGAAGTTTTTTTTCTTCATTTAGAAAATTTTTTGATTCAATTTTTACTTCTTTTGTTTCCATTTTCCTGCTTCTAATCTGGGTTTCAGTTGCTTTTATTTGGTTTTCTTGAGTTTCTTTTCTATTTTCTGTTTGCTTACCAGGTCTCAGCTTCTGGGTTTTCTTCATTTCCATTTTTCTTTCAAGATTTTATTTTGTTTCCTCAATAGTCAATATTCTCTATTTCTGGGTTTTTTCATGCCCTTTTGATTTTACTGCAAATTCGACGTCATTTTTTATTAATTTTCTTTTTCTTTTTGATGAATATTACAAGATTTTGCTATGTTTTCTTTTTAGAAAAAGTGTGACGATTCGAGGGAAGGATCAATTGTCATATCGTTTCTGTTTACTTGAGATTTACGTAAACGAAACAATGGAGAAGTGAAGAAGGCGACAGACTCGTACGATATCTCGTGACCTTTTTCTTGTGTTTCTTTTCTAGGTACTTCTCGAGCTATTTTCTGGCAGGAGAATTTCTATCTCAAAATAATAATACCAGTACTATATACATATATTGATTGATTTATGTACCTATTTTTTTAGCTTTTCGAGTTTGATGATCTCTTTTAAGATATGGATTTGTCAGAGTGTCGTTGCATAAGCATGATGATTCATAGTTGTCCCCATTGTGATTTTAATTCACACTTTGGTAGGTAGGCCCTGTTGTATCCAGTTCAATATATTTAATATCTGTACTGTTCATTTTGACCCTTGATTTGTCCCAATTTTCTATATATCTTTCCTTGTAAAGTTCTGGGTTCACTCAGTAAAGGGTGATGAGAAAGATATATATATCTATGCATATTTGACAAATATTATTGTCTACTTAGTTGTGCCTTTTTTGTTATACTGTAATATTATATGATATTTAGGTGCTTAATGGTTTCCTAAACATGCAAAAAGATGTAGATTTTGATCTTAATAATTGCACGTGTATTGCACAAAGGAGACTGAAACTAGATTTAGATGTAGATTGGCAAAGAGTCTTGATTGTAAGACAAATAGGCTCGAATCTCAGTAAATCCAAAAGTGCTGCAGAAATCCAACGGATGTTTGAGGAGGCTGCTGCTGCTGCACTGCAAAAACAACTTTTCAGTGCATTGTTTGTGTTAGGGCAGTTCTTTTCTTTTTTATATTGACGTGATCTATGAGTAGTCGTAGTGATGATGAGAAATGCTTACTAAAAAGTCATTGCATTACAGTGCACTCATTGGATAGCCACGTGAATATGTAAAGTTCATGAATATGCAGTAATTGTTCCTGTATCAGTTTTCACTTTGGTGGGTCCCTAATAAACCTAGCTTACTTTCTTTGAGGAGGGTTTTTTTTTTCGGGTGTGAAGACATAGACCCTAAGGTATCCTATGAGTTGATGAACTGTTAATTCTTCACTCTTTAGGGTTTTTTTTTTTTATAAATTTTCCGAAGTTTTGCTTTTTACGAAAAAGGGTTCATTGATTGGATTGCAGCCTGGGAGGAGAGAAGGGGTATGGGATATTCAATGTTGTGGGGTCAAATATGGCAAGGTGTAAATGAAATATGTGGAACACGGTTGGAATTTCAAGTGGTTCTATGGACCACAGTTGGGCTTCTGTCTACTTTTGTCCAAATGGAAAAAAAATTTCATGTTTGTTTGTTGTTTCCTCATGAATCTTAGAAAAATACAGCACATCTTGGTTTGGATTTGTGCTGCAAAATTTTAAGTGTTCTTTACCATTTTATAGGAACTTTGTATGGTATGTTTTTAGATCATCTTCTATATTTTTACTTTTTGGATTTAATACTTTGGGTCTTTTTCTCTCTTTGCCAAAAAGCCTTTCATACCAAATGCTTTTGCCATGCATTATTTTTCCTGGACATTTATCTGATTCTTCCATGTGGTTGGGACTGACCTCTTCCCTTGCTCATTTTCTGATTCGACGAAGTATATTTCCAGGAAAAAAACATAAAGTTGTTGGTAAAATTCTTGTCAAGCATTAAAAATTCAGCATGGAATGTATTAAAATAATATATGCTGACTGTCTCCTTGCGGTTGGAAGTCTGCTTTATTTTTTGGGCAAGTGGGTTGTTATGTAAAAGATTATTGAATGGTATATTAGTATGGATATTTTGACCCCATCTGAACTGTGCAACATATATAGAGAAGGAACATATCAGGCAGGTTCCATGGGATGTTTTATTCCTCTATATGTTTTCTCCACCGCCTGATTTCCTCCTTGCATAGAATATTATTGCTTCAAATGAAGGTGCTTGTGTCGGATATGCAGGCTTTTTGAACTATGTGAACGTTAAACGCGTCTTTTGAGCATGTCGTGAATCATTTCCATCCATTATGAGCTTACCTTCTTCTTGTTCTTCCTGGTCCTCTTTATTTGTCTTCTCTCTTTTTTCCCGCGTTAAAAAAGTCTTCCTCTTTTTTACTCTGTCAAAAGAAGATTAATTAGAAACTTACAAAAGTGAAAGAACTTAACAAAAAGAAAATTCCTCCATTAAATGCCTCGGTCCAAGTGTTAAAGCATTCTGCTTTCACCCTTTTCATCAACACGCTTATCATCGTTATTATCATCCTTAGATCTTTGTTGCCTCCCCATCTCTCCCCTTTATTCATTCTTTTGTTCACTTATTGGTGTCCGTTAAAGTTTCATTGGAGAAATCCTCTTATAGACTTGTAACCGTTGTTAACATTTGTGATCCTTTGCAGATGGAAGCTGTGAAGCCATCGGCTGTTACTCCATCAATGAGTAAATGGGTTCGGACCTTATCCAAAGTTCTTCACCTGCATGCTGCTGGAGCTGGGATTGTCCCTGATGATGGGGTTCAGAAGGTGCCTAAAGAAGCCGATGAGTGGAATGACGGTAAGACGACCAAGAGATTATCTCAGAAATTCGACAGATTACATGATGAAGAGCTTGAAAGAAGGGTTGCCTTGGAAGCGCTTATTGCAAAGATCTTTGCCACCATTTCAGCAATTAAGGCAGGATATGCTCAGCTGCAGCACGCTCAGTCTCCTTATGATGCTGGGGGGATTCAAACTGCTGATCGATTGATAGTTTCTGACTTGAAGAAATTGTCAGAATTGAAGCAATGTTTCTTGAAGAAACAGTATGATCCTTCCCCAGAACATTCAATGCTTTTAGCTGAAAATCAGGAACAGAAAAGTCTTTCAAAGACGTTTGAAATCATGGGGAAGAAACTGGAATCTCAGCTGAGACTCAAAGAGTCGGAGATCATATTTCTTCGAGAAAGTTTGGATGAATCAAATAAACAAAACAAGTTGCTGGAAAAGAGGTTGAACCAAAGTGGTCAGTTATTTGTGCTTGACAATCTACACCTTTCGGGCTTAGGTCCTAGCCATTTTATGACAGTTCTCCGGCAAACTGTCAAGTCCATTAGAAGTTTTGTCAGGCTGATGATCGACGAAATGCAGTCTGCTGACTGGGATATTAATTCAGCAGCTAATTCAATAGAACGAGCTGTAATTTATTGGAAAGCAGATGACAAATGTTTTGCATTTGAGTCCTTCATTTGCAGGGAAATGTTCAAGGCCTTCCAGCATCCTTACTTCTTTCTTCTTGGTGACTCTGTGCCTGAGGGAAAGAAACATCCACGAGTCTTCTTTGAGAGATTTATGGAATTGAAATCTACGAAAGTTAAGGAGTATCTAGCCACGAAGCCTAAGTCAACATTTGCAAAATTCTGCCGGACCAAGTACCTGCAAGTTGTTCACCCTAAGATGGAATCATCCTTTTTTGGCAATTTGAGCATTAGAGACATGGTGAGTTCCTATCAATTCCCAGACACCACTTTTTTCACCTTATTTGCTGACATGGCGAAGCGGGTTTGGCTCTTGCACTGCTTAGCCTTTGCTTTTGTGCCTGAGGCATCAATCTTTCAAATAAGCAAAGGGTGTAGATTTTCTGAAGTATACATGGAAAGTGTTGCTGAGGAAGCATTCCTTTCATCGGAGATTACACCGCAATCAGAACCACGAGTGGCTTTTACTGTTGTTCCTGGATTCAGGATTGGTAAAACTATAATACAGTGCCAGGTCTATCTCTCTCAACTCAAAACAAGGTAACTTGTTGATCCTCTGTTAGTCACAGAGAATTTGACAGGTACATTTGGACCCACAACATAGTAGATTAAACTGGATGGCCATTCTCTTGAAAGTTTTTGAGATAATTAAATTAGAGAAATGGCTTTTGCTTGGTTGCCGTGTATGTTGTGGAAATTCGAAACATGGTTGCCTGGGCAATTTGTCTCCTTGTGTTTGTGGCTGTAATGATAATGAAAGGGTCATTTACCCTAGTTTATTTGTAAAGGCATCTCCCAATTTTGTTAGTATTAGGCCAATGATGTTCAAGCTGTTTTACATTATTGCCTTATGTTGATGCTTTTTTATGTATATAATTTATAGGTTTGGAAACCTTTAATATTCATTATCTGTATGTATAGCGTTGGGTGCCATGCCAAGTATTGCCAGAAGGGTCGTCTATCTTGTCTCTATGTTCTCTTGATGCCACCAAAATCTCTGATTCACTCCCTTTTAAGCTTGAGTTAGGAGTTGCTTGTTCTTTGCTGCCTCTCTGCCTTCTTACACCAACTTGAGGTGAACCTGAACCACAAATCCGTTACCTTTAACGGAAATTAATTGTTGGTACAGAAGAAAAAAGTAAACTAAGAGAGCTGAAAATCAATCGAGGGGTAAGGGTGAAGAAACTAGCTCAAATGGTAAGGGTGAGGTGGGATTATAGGGGTAAAGTAAGAATGAGGGGAGATTGGGGTTTGTGTTCCAAACAAAGAAACTGGCCCAACTTATAAATTCCAGTAAAGTAATCCCTGGATTGACTTGAAGCTTCTTACCAAACTCCTGTCTGGAAGCTTTGAAGAAATCAAAACCTTCTAGATATCATCAAAAAGCGTCAATTGGACTGCAAAAACACAAACTTTGAATAGCAAGGAAGGAAGAACAGAATAGTTGGTTTATAATTAAATGTGGTCGGCCATGTAGGGGCGTTGGAATGACAAAACATTCGCCCACCTCTGCTTAAAATGAAAGAACAGAAATCATGGGATTGTCTAATTGGTTTCTATCAACTGACAGTGGGGATCTGTCTGAAGAAGAAGAAAAAAAAAAAATCAAAGTCTCAATTTCAAAATGATATGGAACCACATCAGATTATCAGGAGTGGGAAAAGGACAACATAAAATTGGATGGTTGTGGGCATTGAATTGAGGAGACATCTTTCTCTGAAGAAAATAATTTTTGTGGTCCAGTGTCGTATTCATGATCAACCACGTGCTTCTTGGTTCATGCATGAATGGTTTTTTGTAATCTCCTCCTCATTTCCTTACAGTTTTTGCGTCTCCAAGTGATTTGGAGGATTGGGTTTTAGAAGATTGTGTGGTTTTATGCACCAAAAAGTCTGGTTTGATATTTCAGTCACCAAAGGATCTCTCCCATCAGGATAGGGTCCATGGCCATGGGAGACGTTGCTGGATGATTTTGTTGCTTCGTGCTTGTTTTTCTCATAATTCTATTTAACCATCCACAGGGCAATGATTGGTTTAATGATGATTGATGTGGGTCGGGCTGCTTCACATATTTGCTCTGAAATGGCAGGGCTTTGATCAGTTCCTACTCTAGTATGGTCCGTTTTGAAATAAGCCTGGGCTTATCATGTTGGTCTTGACAGGCGTGCCTCCCTTGGTTGCACCAACCAATCTAATTTATTGATTTGATAATGAGAAGAATGCTAAAACCAGGGTGTCTCTTTTCCTTTAAAAATCTCTAGTTTACATCACCAACTAATTAAACACACGGCTGTCAGTCGTAGGGTGCCAAGTTGGATGATCATCACGAAATTGAACATCATTGATCAAAGATCAAAGCTCCTTCCCACGTAATTAGACACATATTTCAGGAAGATCCTTGGTGGCCTTTACCAATGGCGTTAGCCACGTGCTTCTTGGGTTATAGTCCCACAAAGACGAGCGTGTGTACCATATAAATATTGAGAATTCTGGGGGGAAGATCAGTATCATATATAGATGGCAATGATTGTCTTAGTTTATTTGACAAGAAAAAGAATACTGCATAGTTCATTTGTCTGTCTTGAGTAATATTACTGACCTTTCACCTTTATCTGTCAAGGTTTGTTTTTTCGTAAGTGATCCCCACTCCTCATTGATAATGGTGGCCTGCTTCTCCAACTTAAGCCATATGGCGAGTTGCCGTAAGGACTAGCAATGGGAGACATTATAAACCAAAATAAAGAAAAAAAAGTAGAAAGAATAAAACAGAACTCATTTTCTTTGACTGAAGCAGTATTTAAATAAACCAAGTAGGAACATAAGTTATGAACTCTGTCTAGAGCTAAATTTCTCACGACAATAAGAACAGAGTGAAGATCATCTTGTTGCACACTACTGGGGATTATAGAATATTGTTTACTTTTCTTAATTTCTTCTTTTTTTTTTATAAAACTTGACACCATGCTGATTTCTTCAAAAGTGTCTAGTTGCTAACATAGTTGATGCTTGGCCAGTTCATCCATCCTTGTCTTGTTGAGCAATTAGGTCAACTCATCAGTTCTGAGAACTATTTATTTATTTCAACAGAACTAGAATATAGCATTAAAATATAAACATTTTAAATTTGCTGGCCGGTAGTCTATCCTGATAGCAATCCAAATGGAAATCAATTTGGAGCATTAATATAAATAGAATGAAAGCAGTCAGTCAATCCTCTTGAATCTAAAATAGACATTATTCTAAAGAAGAGAATCTTTTTCATATAAGAGGTACAGTAGAGAAATAGGGAGATCCCTACTGAGTTTCATGGCTTGTCTTGAGTGGATTGTTCTGTTTTTTCTTCTTATCTTCTATAGCACTCTAAATAGTGTCATTTCGCAACGCTTCCCTTCAACTAGTCCCCCCGGAATATGGAAAAACAACCCAAATAATAGAAGCTGGAATTTTAATGATGGAACTCAAGTGAGACCCATCCTAGCCAAGTACAGCTATGGCAAGCCAAATTTTGGATTTGGTTTTTTCAAAAATGGAAGTACCAGTGCCTTCTATCTAGTCGTAATTAAATTCCGAGCTGGAACCATTTTAGCTACAAGTGAATACGATCCTCCTCCAATAGTAGTTTGGTCTGCCAATAGAAATGATCCAGTTGGAGAAAACGCCACACTAGAACTAACCGCAAGTGGCAACATGGTATTGACAGAGAGTGATGGCAGCCGTGTATGGTCTACAAACACCATTGCACAAAATTCTACCAGCATATCTTTAGATGGAAAAGGAGACTTGAGACTTAATAACAGTGTGCTAGGTCTTCTCTGGCATTCCTTTGCCAATCCAACAGATGTATGGCTCCTGGGGCAGCACTTTCATTTACCACATCAACTGAGCTCCAGTGTCTCAAGCACCAATTTCTCTAGAGGTATGTTCTATCTTACTATTGATGATGGTGGCCTTCAGGCATTTGTTGCTTCTGATCAACCACAAATGCACCGTGCCATATTTCCTTTTAAAAGGGACTTCCTGTTATACAATTTTAGCTGTGGTTTTCTCAGTTACACCGTTGGACATGTGTACTACGGGTCAGAAAGAGGAGATTTTCAGTACATAAGATTGGAATCAAATGGCCACCTCAATGTTTACCTACTTGTTGAGGGGTACAAGGAGACGCTAATGGCTAATCTTCTGGAAGACAAGCAGCTTGGGGACTGTATATTTCCAACAGTATGTGGCAGATATGGAATTTGCAATGATGGAAGATGCACTTGTCCTGGAGCAAGCAGAGAAAACGTAAGCTATTTTAGTCCATTAGATGCCACTCATCCCAGTTCTGGATGTGCAGAAATCAATCCTCCCTCTTGCTTAGACACCAAACTTCACACCTTTCAAGAACTTGAGAATGTCACCTACTCCAGTTTTGAACCTCAGTTATATCATACAGATATAGACAGGTGCAAGAAGGAATGTTCGAGTGATTGCCATTGCAAAGCAGCTTTCTTCATATATGAAGTCAATATGTCAGATGGAAATTGTTCATTGTTAACAGAGCTCTTCTCGCTGATGACTGTGGGAGAGTCAGCTTCAACTTGTAATAACTTTGCATTTATCAAAGTACAGAGCCCATCAGATCGAAAGAAGTCATTTTTGGTTTTGACATTGGCATCCTCTCTATCGAGTCTCCTAATTTTTAGTGTACTTTTCATTGGATCATACTATCATTATGCAAAGTGGAGGAATAAATTTTTCTTTGGGAGGCAGAGGGAGGAGAAGTTTACAGAAGAA
This sequence comes from Theobroma grandiflorum, assembly GCA_036013995.1. Taxonomy (NCBI): domain Eukaryota; kingdom Viridiplantae; phylum Streptophyta; class Magnoliopsida; order Malvales; family Malvaceae; genus Theobroma; species Theobroma grandiflorum. The sequence goes on along the minus strand of CP142133.1, from coordinate 24,280,820 downwards.
TCTTCACTTGATGTATTCACTGTGTTGAAGAAATACCCTTTTGAAGATATGATATCTGCAACAACAAATTTCAATTTGATGCTTGGTAAAGGAGGATTTGGGACAGTATCCCAGGGTACTTTGGAAAATGGTGAGAAAGTTGCTGTGAAACAATTAGGTTCTAATGTGCAGCAAGGCAAAAAGGAATTTGTTGCAGAGGTCAAGACAGTTGGCAGTATCCACCATGTTAATCTGGTTAGGTTGATGGGATACTGTGCAGAGAGATGTAACAGGCTTCTTGTTTACGAGTATATGTGCAATGGCTCTTTCGATAAATGGATTTTCGATCAAAGCAAAGCACAAGCTCTGACTTGGGAGATTAGGCAGAAGATCATTGTTGGAATAGCCAAGGGACTTGAGTATTTGCATCATTATTGCAATAAAAATATCATTCATTTCGACATCAAGCCTCAAAATATTCTCTTGGACAAAGATTTTAATGCAAAGATTTCTGATTTTGGCTTAGCAAGGCTGTTTGACAAGAATCAAAGCCACGTGTCTTCTTTGCCAAGGGGAACTCCAGGATATATTGCCCCTGAGTTGATTAGGGGCCATGATATCACAGCCAAGATTGATGTCTACGGTCTTGGATTTGTGATCTTGGAAAGTATTTGTGGACGGAGGAATTCAGATTCGCCAGGTGATTATCTGATTGATATTGTGAAGAAGAAGGTCGAACAAGATCGACTTGCTGATCTTGTTGATGACTGTAACAATGATATGCAAGTCCATAAAGAAGATGCTGTTAAGGTGATGAAGATTGCAATCTCATGTCTACAGACAAATCTCTGTAGAAGGCCCTCCGCATCACAAGTGGTGAAGTTTTTGGAAGGTTCAATGGACATAGAACCTATATCTGATTATAGTTTCTTAACTATCATCCATGATGAAGCGCCAGTAGCTATAGTTGATAGAATTGATTCATCTTTTCCCATGGCCTCTATTCTATCAGGGCCTAGGTAAAGATGTATTCGTGTATGTATATCTTGTCTTTGTGTTTTGTATGTCTAAATGTTGAGAAAATGATCTTTTATCTGGAAGTTGAATAGTAGTTAGCTTTGGAGGGAATCAACTGTTATTTGAAAAGCTTGAAGGAGGGTGCTGTGCAGTCTAAACAGTACCGCAATTGCCTTTACCAAATTGAGTCTTGTCAAATGGTGGTTTTCAGTGTCGTTTTATCTTTCCTCTGTTAGTTGTATTCAAACAATCTCTTGTTGTGTCGTTTTTTATGTTTGCTTGTGTAAGGTTTTTCGACATATACTTGTGTCATTTAACCATGTGTTTGTTGCTTCCTTTTACGCGTCTCCTATTCTTTTGTAAGGCTGTTAAGCCATTTGAGTTTGTTTTATGAGATAGTGTAACGACCCATCCCCGGTCGCTACCGGCGTCCGAGACCTCCGGGAGATCCCACCAAGTCCCGAACAAGTCTTTGTAAATTTTTCTGAGACATTTATTGAATATGCTAACACGTATGTAAATAATTAATAATAACAATAATACCCTATTGGTATTCCATTTCCAGTAATAGTAATTAAATTTAAAATACAAAGTTTTCAACAATGCATAAGTAGGAATTGACAATACTAATAATATGTAGAAATTTCATGTGAATGAATTCTAGACAGCAGAGCGACTCGAAGCGGGCTAAGAGATGCCTTTACCTATTCGCAGTAGACTGAACACGCCAATAGTTACGCGCTAGGCCGATCCCTGTCTGCAAAAGGAGAAATAAGAGGGGTGTGAGTCTCACAGACTCAGTGATCATCGGCTCAGCGAGTAGGGCGTAGATGGGAAACAAGCAAATAGCTGATCATTTGAATATCAAATTAATGGATGATAAAACAATTTATTTCAAACGGATATTTGTGCCTTATATATAAAGAAAATATCAAGAATTCGTTTATGATATAACCAAACTAAAGGTATATAGATAAATACGCGTCAAATCTAGTGTGAATAATAATTTCATGCAGAAATCATTTAAAATAATTTATTCAAAATAATTTCCTTAAATCAGGCAAGTTCTCGTAAAATCATATATTTATCAAATATATACGTAAACCACAAATTATCTCGTACTCGAGGAGTTAAAATTCATTTTTCCATAAAAATGGAAAGCTGCGAAAAAGCCATTTTAAATTCGTTTTCACCATACACGGAAAAATATAATTTGAAAATCCAAAGAGACTTTACTCTCGAGTAGGAAATAAGATAAAAACTCGTGGTCCCGCTACCACGTAATATCATCCGGGAGCATCGCTTCCACCGGATCCCCACATAGTGCCATGACAATCTCAACGATGTTGGCCGACATCGGAGATATCAAGCGGTCGTAACCGCGTAAATCATCTGTGGCCTTGCCACGTATATCACAGACCATGGCCCCAGCCATGTCTAACAGCCCGTCGGCGACCCGAAAATGTCTCTAGCTAGAGCTCACTCGTGCACGAGGGTCACACTTAACCGATGTGACATCCGGCCTACTCTCGAATCTCTCAATTAAATAGAATCACTTTAGAAATTATTTTATGTCTTGAAAGTCTCATTTCAATTTATTCTCAAAACATTCGACAGAAAATATAATAAAATCAATTGTCATTTTCATAAATAAAAATTGGTGCGTGAATTTCGAAATACTTTACATGGTAATCAGGCATCATAATCATGGATGCACACTACACAAGTATAAGGCACAATTTTGAATATAAATCTCATTGAAAAGCTTGTTTCCCGGTTTAAAACACTTTACGTATACTTTATACTTATATATTCAAAACACGTTTGAAAATTGTAGCATTCACAAATTTCTTAAAAATCTACCAACTCATGCTTTCCACAATTTGTACGTAATATAATTCATGCATATACATACATATAGAATTACGAAAATTTTCAAATTGACACCCCCTACTCAACTCGAAATAGCGGGATATTACATCGCTATTTTTGTACGCGTGTATGATTATTTCTATTTCCCGGTCGCGTGTCTCGTTCAGTACGTCTCCTCGATAAACGTGCCATTGAGCCTTTTCCATTCCTCTTAGCTATTGGACCTTATCCAAAAACATCTCTAATTTCCTATTGGGCCAAGCCCAATTTTATTTTTCACTTGGGCCTTGCCCATTTAATTACCATTGGGCCTTGTCACATTTTTATTTTTCTATTGGGCCTTACCCATTTTCTTATTTTCTATTTGGGCCATGCCCAAATTTCATTTTTCCTATTGGCCCACTTTTATTTTATTTTTATTTTTTTTATTCTTTCATTTTCATTTTCTATTTTTTTTCCTTTCTTTTTTTTTTCTCTTTTCTTTTTCTCTCTTCCACGTTCTTTCTTTCTTTCTTTCTCCCAGCCGTGGCTTCCTCATCACCACCGTTGCCTTCCTCCTCCACCGGTGGTGGCAGCCTATCCTCCTCCACCACCGGTCACCCATTCCTCTTCTCTTTCTCATTGTTTGGTAGCAAAAACCCTACCCTTTTAGCTTTAATTTCCAGCAGCTTTGCTGCACAGATTTTCAGAAATTTCCAGCCCTCAAAATCACACCTTCAAGCATCCAAATCAACAGATTTTTCACTCCAAAAACAGTAGCTTTCCAACCCCCAAAACCAGCAACAAAACGCTCAAAAATAAACAGCAACTAACCTCAAAATCAGCCTCCAAAAGCAACAATAAAGTCATAAAATTTCAGCAACTCAAGCTCCCCAAAAAGGCATAGAATTTCTCTCTATTTTTTCTGGTTTTCTCGGCTCATTCTCTTATTTTTTCTCCCCTGTTTCTTTGCTCTTCCTTGGCCCGACGGTGTGCTGCACAAGAATGGCTTTTGAAAGCCATTTGAAGAATAAATGGGGAGGGGACCAGACATGACTCCTTGTCATGTCCCCTTTCCACATTTTCACACGTTTTTTCTTCTTCACCAATCTCTTAACCGGCCCCTACACTCTTTCCTTCTTGCTTTTGTCTTTTCTTCTTTTTTGGTTTTCATCCGGCCCCCCCTCTTTTGCTCACTCATTTTGTGAGCCTTTGTTTTAAATTTTTTGTTGACCACATGGGCGGCTGCCCATGTGGTCTTTCTTTCTATTATTATATTTCTTTTAAGGGTTGTTACAGATAGCCGTTGTTGTGCGCAGAAAACAATGTATAGTTTTTTATGCTTAGCTAACTTGTGGTGATTTTCACATCTCTAGGCAGAATCTGTGGTTGTTTACTCATCTTTCTTGTTATTTTAAAGCATATAAAAGCTTGAATGAAAACATAACCAGTGAGCTTGTTACCATTTTAATGACTACTAGTCAGTTTCATCTTTCCCAAAATTTTCCTTTGTTCTTCGATTGTTCTTCATTTATTTGGAAATATTTTCTCTCTAAAATTCTTCATGGTATCAAAGTTACTTTGTTGAGGGCCCTATGATTCAATTATTCTTTTAAAACCTTTTTTAGATTTCTCTTTATTCTCAATTCAAATGGTAACAACTGGTTTTTCAACTTCAACTCTTCCTATTTTTTCTAGCTCAAATTATCAAATTTAGGCTATGAAGATGCAATCATAATCGAAGGCATTTGATCCATGAGAGGTGGTTGAGCTTGGTGGAGATCTTTAAGTCCAACGATATGCTAATCCTACACTAGTGCAGATCAAACAACACAGTGAGGAAGTTGCAAAGAGGTATAAAGCTCTCTCATGTCGTCAATATGCAGTTTCATATTCAATATTTACTAGAATTATAAACTTTGATGATTCCAAGCAAGTTTGGGATATATTGAGAGAGGAATTTCAAGGTAATGACTGTACCAAACAAATATAGTTTCTCAATCTGTTTAGGGAGTTTGAGTTGTTAAGGATGAAGAAGAATAAAGGAATTCAGGATTATTCTGATAATGTTTTGAAAATAGTTAATCAAATCAAGCTATTGGGAGAAGAAGTAATGGAGAGAAGAATGGTGATCAAATTTATGATAAGTTTACTAGAGAGGTTTAAAGTAAAAATTTCGTCTATGGAGGACTTAAAAGATCTTACCAGAATTTCAATGAATAAATTGATTCATGCTTTATTTGCTCAAGAACAGAAAAGAGCTTTTAGGAATGGAGATTTTATAGAAAATACTTTGGTATCTAAGACCATAGGCTTGAGAATCCAAGAGAGTGGTTCTCAGACGTCTAAGAGCAAGGGGAGCAAATTTGGTAATGAGAAGTAGGGAAGAAATCAGAGAAATACCCTACTTGCCTGCATTGTAAGAAAACAAATCACACAACTAAATACTATTGGTATAGGCCAAATGCTAAGTGTTGAGCTTGTAACTAATAAGAACATGTAGACAAAGTCTGCAAAGCAAAAAAGAATAGTGGAGAAGACAAGATTGCTAGTGCTGTAATTCAACAAAATGATGAGTAAGAGGAACTGCTGTTAATGGCAAAGTTGGAAGATGATATAGTAATGAAAAATATCTAGTTGATTGACAACGGGTGTTCTAATCATTTTACTGGTAATGAAAATCTATTCACTAACCTTGATAAAAGTTTCAAGGCTAGAGTGAAGATTGCAAATGGTGTGTTTCTGAAGATTCTTCGCAATGGTATAGTGGCAGTTGAGACTTCTTCAAGCGCTTCTAATGTTCATTTTGTTCCAGAAGCTAAGCAAAACTTACTAAATGTCGGTTAGCTAGCAAATAATCATTATGCTCTTTTATTCAAAGATAAATACTGCACCATTTTTGATCTACTGGTTTTGAGTTGTTAACTATGAAGATGAAAAACAAATGCTACCCTTTAAATTTGTTGGATACTGACCATGTTGCACTGCATACTAAGCATGCTGTTTCTAATTTGTGGCATAAACGAATAGGACATGTGAATTATAACTCATTGATGAAGATGCCTGAATGAGGCTTAGTTAAGGGACTTCCTAGTATTTCTAGATTAGATAAGTTGTGTGAAATTGTCAAGTTGGTAAACAATGTAAAAAGCCATTTCCAAATGAAAGGAAGTGAAGAGCTAAGGTAAAATTGGAGCTGATTCATACTGATATTAGTGGTCCTATGAAGACCTTGTCTCTAAATAGAAGTAAATACTACATATTGTTTATAGACGGCTTAACTAGGTTCTGTTGGGCATACTTCCTAAAATAGAAGTTTGAAGCTTTAATGACTTTTATATGGTTTAAAGTTCTAGTTCAGAATCAATCCAATTAAAGTATCAAAACTCTTAAGAGTAATAATGGTATTGAGTACACAGTTGCTAAATTTGAGAAGTTTTTGGTTGACTTTGGTATACTGCACAAACACATTGTTGCTTATAGTCCACACTAGAATGGTGTTCTTAAAATGAAAACTAAAACCCTTACTGAGATAGGCAAATGCTTACTCTACTAGATGAACTTACCAAAACAGTTATGGGCAGAAGCAGTGAACATTACTAATTACATATTAAATAGGACCTATACCAGGTCTCCAACTTAGAAAATTCCTTTTGAAATATGGTTTGAGCACAAACCATTTATTTCACACTTAAAAGAACCTTTGGTTGTGTGTGCTTTGCTAAGGTTTTTGATGAAAAAAGGTCTAAATTTGACTCGAAGTCTGTTATAGCAATACATATTGGCTATAGTGATGTTTATAAAGTTTATAAACTTTATGGTTTAAAAAAAAAAAAGATTTCATCAAAAGGGATGTAAACTTTAATAAAGGGTAAAAAAAGAACTGGGAAAAAAAAGCTTGTTGAAAGCTCAAAAAGTGTGATTTAGTTTGACAAGAATTACTTGCAGATTGATAATGATGAGTTTATTGATATAAATGATAAAGATCATGTAGTAAAAGGGACTAGGACCTCGGAAGACATTTACAGTAGATGTAATGTGGCTATATTAGAACCTACCAATTTTATAGAAGCTAATTCTGATGATAATTAGAAAGCTGCAATGGATGTGGAGATGAATATAATTACTATGAATGGGACTTGAATTTTGGAAGATAAACTAGCAGATAAGAATGTAATTAGGTTTAAATGGATATTTAGAACTAAACTGAATCCAGATGGATTAGTGAACAAGTTTAAAGCTAGACTGGTGGTTAAAGGGCATGCATAGGTGTATGGGATAGACTACTTGGAAACTTTTGCTCCAGTTGTAAGACATGATACAATTTTTTTTTTGAAGATTAAAGTTCTTTCATAAATAAAAGATGCCCATGTACAAACAGATGAGGTTCAAATCTGGACCTCTGCTCACATATTGGCGTACAAAAAATACCAGCACCCAACCTTGCCCTTAAAACCATCCACCTAAGCATTTACAAAAGTCCCTTTAGCGAAATGCATCCCCATTAGCCCAAAAGATTAAAGCCAAAGAATAAGTCAAGACATGATACAATTAGAATGTTAGTTTTTTTGTCTACTAGGGAAGGGTGGAGAATTCATCGTTTAGATTTTAAATATGCTTTTCTTAATGGTCTTCTATTTGAAGAAATCTTTATTGAACATCTTGAAGGCTATGAAGTGAAAGGGGTAGAAAGTAAAATTTGTAAGTTGACAAAAGCTCTTTATGATCTCAGATAGGCTCCTGGAGATTGATATGAAAGAATTGATAATCACTTTAAAAGTATTGGCTTTATTAGAAGTGTAACTGAACCAACTTTGTATGTGAAAAGTTCAAATGGTATGGTTGCTTTCATAATGGCTTTATGTGTTGATGACTTACTGATTATTAGACCTAATGAAGAGTATTTGAGAGTTTTCAAAGATCAGATGATGAATGTCTTTGAGATGATAGACCTGGGGTTAATAACCTATATGTTGGGAATGGAAATTCTTCAATCTCAACCAAATTATTGTGCATCAAACTAAATATGCTCAAGCTGTGTTGAAAAGGTTTCATATGAGTTCATGTAAAGCTGTGAGTACACCATTTGTTAGTAGAACTAAATATAGCAAAGAAGATGGTTTTGCTGAGGAAAATGGATAATTGTACAGAAGTATTATTGGTTCTCTCTTGTATTTGTCTGCCACATGACTTGATATTATGTATGCTACAAGCCTGTTATCAAGATTTATGTAGGCTCCTTCAATATTGCATTTCACAACTACAAAAAGGATTATTAGGTATGTCAAAGGAACATTGGATTATGGTTTAAAGTACCTGAAACAAGAGAGCAGTGAGCTTCAAGGTTACTGTGATAGTGATTGGGCTGGCTCTGTAGATGATTCCAAGATCACAGGAGGTTTTTGCTTTTTTTTTTTAGTGTTGTTTTTGCATGGAATTGAAAAAAGCAAAAGGTTGGAGCATAATCTTTTGCTGAAGCAGAGTACAGTACCATCGTAATTGTAATTAACCATGCTCAATGGCTAAGGAAAGTGGTGATTGATATGGGATTCACGCAAATTAAAAGGATATTGCTTTATATGGATAATCAATAACCAATTGCAATAGAAAGAATCTAGTTTAACATAGGTGAACGAAGCACATCAAGGTTAAGTATCATGCATTAGGAGAGGTTATAAAAGAGAAAGAAATTGAGCTCAAGCAATGCAATATTGATGCTTAATTGACAAAAGTTTTTACAAAGGGTTTGAACACACAAAGATTTGAAACCTTGATATCTTGGCTAGGTGTTTACCAAATCAAAGATCATGAGGGTGTGTTGAGAAAATGATCTTTTATCTGGAAGTTAAATAGCGGTTAGCTTTGGAGGGAATCAATTGCTATTTGAAAAGCATGAAGAAGGGTACTATGCAGTCTAAATGGTGCCGTTATTACCTTTACCAAATTGAGTCTTGTCAAATGGTGATTTTAGTGTCGTTTTATCTTTCCTCTATTAGTTGTGTTCAAACAATCTCTTATTGTATCGTCTTTAATATTTTCTTGTGCAAGGTTATACGACATCTACTTGTGTTGTTTAACCAAGTGTTTGTTGCTTCCTTTTATACTTCTCCTTATTGTCATTTTAGCTCTTTTTGTAAAGCTGTTAAGCCATTTAAGCTTGTTATATGAGGTAGCTGTTGCTGTGCAAAGAAAACAATGCATAGTTTTCTATGCTCAGTTAACTTGTTGTGATTTTCACATCCCTAGGCAGAATCTATGGTTGTTTACTCAGATTTCTTGTTATTGTAAAGCATATAAAAGCTTGAATGAAAGTATAAACAATGAGCTTGTTACCATTTTAATGATTGTTAGTTTTTTTAATCATTCCCAAAATTTTCCTCTGTTCTTCGATTGTTGTTCTTCATTTATTTGAAAATAATTTTTTCTCTAAAATTCTTCACTAAAAGATTACAATGCTACTATGCTATATAATGTTCGAGCAACAGTGTTTAAAAATATTGTCAAACTATTGATCAATGGTTGGTCAATGCCATGTCAAATTTTAAACCTATTTCTGATATATTTATAATATATTTTGAGATATAAAATTATTTTTTTTGTTGTGTCGGTAACATGGAGAAATTGTCATCAAGGGTTCAGAAGATGATGATGAATTTTTTTTTAAACTTTTGTCTTGCCTATTATGGTTCATGCTTAAAGGCGACACTCATATCAAACAAGGTTTTAATACATGTAGACCATGACCAACACCCCTTGCTGAATTGCCCAATCAAAGGAGAATTCAGTAACATATACCTTATTACAAGGTACTTAGGGTACCTAACTCGATTATATAAGCTTAAGGTACCCTATAATCAGGTTTGCAACGAGTTCAGGTGGTAATTTTACTACTTGTATCGAGTTCGTGTTGTAAGATCTTAGGTGCTACCATTTCACCTAAAACTAATTGGTGATAGAAAAGGTGCATACCTAAACCTTATAATGCATTCAGCACATAAGCATCCATGACATTTGATTGTGACTTGACGAACACTTGGACCTTTGCCATGGAACAATTGCTACCAATACCTTGGCCACCAATCTTTTCCTCAGTAATTGCTTCCGTTAAAAATTGAACTTGTGACATTGACTCCAATACCATTTGTGAGACCTTAAGTGTTACCATTTTGCCTAAAACCAATTGATGATAAGGAAGGCGTATACGTTAACTTTATAGTGCATTTAACATATAAGCACCCACAGCATTCGATTGTGACTTGACCAACACTTGGACCTCCACCATGTGACACTTGTTGCTAATACCCTAGCCAACAATTGCCCCTTAGCAATTGTTTTTGTTGAAAATCGAACCGGTGACCTTGGCTTTCATACATAGGGATGTCAACGGGTACCTTATTATAGGGTACCCGTGGGTATCCGACCCGGTTATACAGAATTAGGGTACTTCATAAATGGGTTCGGGTAGGGTTAGGATAGTGATTTCACTACTCAAATTTTAATAGGATAGGGTTTGGGTACCACTCATTGGGTATCTATTACTCGAACTCGATTACTATTTATAAATATTTTATTATTATTTTAATAATTAAATTAAAAATTTACAATTTTTACCAACTTTACAAGTAATTTTTTTTTGTTAAAAACTAACAAATATATGAAAAGTATGGTTACTCTAATTATTAATATGATGACATTAATATATTTAAATTAAAAAATTATTAGATTATTAATTATGTTTAAGTAATTTGAATATTTTATCATTGAATATTATGTTTAAAAAATTATTAGATTGTTATTTATGTTTAAGTATGGTTACTCTAATTATTAATATGATGACATTAATACTTTTATGATTGCGTGTGTGTATATATTATGTACTTTAAATATAAATATATTTACTTTTTATTTTTTATTAACATTGTAAAAATTATAACTCATAAAGTTATTAATTACAGTATATATACATTTATTTATACAAACATATAACATATAAATCTAAAGGGAAGTTATGAGATTAGAAAATTTAATTGGGCAATTGGGTACCCATGAAGACGATTTTAATAATTTTTTTATTTAATCGGGTATTTAAACGGGTTAGGAAAATTATAAGATAGTGGAAATGTATTAGGGTTAGGGTTAGGGTAGTAATTTTAAAATTAAACGGGCAGTTAATAGGGTTAGGATAATTGATTTTTTATAGGGTTAGGGTTCGGCTACCTCGAAATTATAGGGTACCCGACTCGTTGACATCCCTATTCATACCACTTATAAAACCTTAAGTACTATCACTTTGTCTAAAACCAATTGGTGATAGGGACGACATATACCGTAACCTTATAGTGTATTCAACACGCAACATTTACAACATTCGATTGTGACTCAACCAACACCTAGACCTCTGCCACTGGATAATTGCTACTAATATCCTGACCAACAATTTCTCCGTCTCCCTCAACAATTGCTCCCACTAAGAATCAAATCCATGACCTAGACTCTGATACTTGTTGGTTTTAAAAGGAGTGCTAGAGGGGGGTGAATAGCACTAAAAAAAATTGAAAGAAATCCTTGGAGTTAAAAACTTTTTAGAAGAAATGAGATGGAAGGTTTAAAAATTTGTTGAGGTTAACGAACACCAAGTAAATAAAAGGTAAACAGAAGTGGACAAAACTCAGTAAATATAATGGTTTGATTCACTTGACCTACATCTATTACTTTGATATTCCCAATCAAGGATATTCAATATAATTTCACTAAAACTAGTGGAATTAACAACTTTCACCAAGTTTTTATAAGGTGAGTTTCTAACCTAAAGTCTAAACTCTTACAAAAGCCCTTAGAATACCTTGCACACTCTAATCAAATAAGAAATAAGAGAAAAATGATGTACAAATGATCACCTAGCTGATCTAAGAAGTACAAGTTCATGGTCAAACATTTTTACAAGGGATGAGAGTGAAACACAAGTATAAAATAAGAGGTTTTTGCTTTTCAAAGCTCTTTCAAACTCTTGGTAGCTTCTCTATCTCATTTATAACTATTAGAGATCCTTTAAATACTTGAGAGACACATTTTGACCATTAGAGACAGTTTCTAGTGGTTACTAGTTGTTATTTTGTCTTTAGAGATTAAATTCAAATGTTCTAACAGTGAACCTTTAACCGGTTAAAAATAGGCTTTAATCGATTAGCCCTTTTCTAACTAGCAGTTTGTTTCTGTATGTTAACTAGTTAACGGTAGCTTTAACTTATTAGAAACTTTTTGTTTTCAAGCAACATTCTTCACCAACCTTCTTTCAACTGACTAGTTTTCCTTTTAACTGATTGGGGTTTTTTTTCCTTCAATCTTACTTGATTGAAATAGACTCCAATTGATTAAGAATTCTTAAACTTTGACGATCATCCACATTTTGAATTTGGATTTGGCGCTTCTTGATACTTCAAGCTTGATCTTTAATCAATTAACTCTTTTGGTTAATTGATTAAAAGGCTTTTGTTTTGCACTCAGTTTATTCTTAATCAGTTATGTCTTGTGCTAACTGATTAAGTCTTTTCTTCATTTCTTTGATGTAGTGCTTTGAATAGCCTTAATTGATTAAGGCTCCATGTTAACTAGTTAACATTATTCCGACTTTACTTAGCCTTTTGTTCTTTGCTTTTTTAATTGATTAACCATTATTGTAACACAATAAGCTTCTTGACTTGCTTTCAAACAACAATTCTATTACGAGATATAAACTTTATCCTACACACGTAATAATGTAATTAGACATTAATGATTGAGGAATGTTTGGTTATCATAAAAAATATATGAAGTCAACACAAGTAGGGTTCGTGCACAACCCTTTGAGTACCTGTTACCCAAACCTTATTATGTTGATATCTGGGTTTAGGTAAGTGCTTGCCCCAAACCCAAACCTTATACCCATTTATATAATATTTTATTATTATTTATATAATATATAATAGATAATTAAATTAAATATGTAAAATACTTGTGTGAGGATGAGAAATATTCCACATTTTTACCAACTTTGTGAATAACTCATTTTGATAGAAATTGATAGATATATTAATGATGTATGATTGTTAGTCAAATTATTAATGTGATGTCATTAATATATTTAAAATAATGTTTAAATAATATGAATAGCATATCATATTACCAGGAATATAATTACTATTATATATATTTTTAATATAAATATATTTACTTTCTATTTGGTATTTTACAAACATTATAATTTATAAAATTATTAGTTATAATATATATACCTTTGCTTATGTAATAATATATGTCTAAAAAGAGGTTGTGCGATTAAAATAGTTTTGCAACTTATTTTTTTTAATTTCTTGTAATTAAGGACAAACTTATAAAGTTACTTAAATTAATTCATGAAAGTATGATTATCGATAAACTTGTAATGTCTTTTAATATATATACTTTATATATTGTGTTAATTTATAATAAATATAATTACTATTATATATATACTTTTAATATAAACATATTTACTTTTTATATAGTGTTAATGTTATAAAAATTATAATTTATAAAATTATTAATTATAAATATATACACTTTTGTTTACATAAACTTATAATATGCATACACTTAAAAAGAGGTTATGAGATTAGAATATAATTATTGTTTGTTTGCTTTTATAAATTTAAATTAAACAATGATTGTTGTCAACTTGTAATTTTATTGTTTGTTTGCTTTTTTTAAATTTAATTATTAGTGAATTGTATGGAATATGAAAGTGAATTGTAAAATATAATTTAATTGTATGTAGATAAGGGTTTGGATTTGATTTTGGATAATTAGGTAGCCATGAAGAGTTAAATAAAATTTTTTAACATAATTGGGTTTTCAAACGGATTTAGGTAATTATCAAATAGTGGATATATAATAGAGTTCAGGCTAGGGTAATAAATTTAAAAAATATCCGAGTAGTTATAAAGTCCGGGTACCCTGCAACTTAATAGGATTCAAATTTTGGTATTTCAAAATTAATGGGTACCCTACCTATTGACATCCTTGTGCATAGTTCAATAGATTTTGAAGTCAACTTTGTAAAACTGAAACAAAGATCAATTCTGAGTATATGTTTCTATATGGTTCATCACATCAAATGTGAAGTGTAAACAACTAATAAAGCTCCTCTTCTTATTTCTAAATTTGAAGTGTAAACAACTAATAAAGCTCCTCTTCTTATTTCTAAATTTGCAATTTTTTTCTTCAAAAAGCTTATATTTTGCATGTGATATATTTATTATTTATTATAATTTAATTTTTTTTGTAATTTTATTGATTAAATTAATGTCATTTAACTTGTAATAACAAAATATATAAAACAATTTGTAGATAGTTTAAATTAAATATGCCAATTTGATTGATATCATATCGCCTAATGAAGCATGTTTTTGCGACGTTAAAAAATATCATGTATTTACTATAATTTTTTATTTATAATAGCAATTGAATTAATATTACGTGACTTGTGATATATTTATTATGATTTTTTAATTTTAACAATGGAATTAATATTACTTAATTTGTGATACTAAAGTTAGTGAAATTTTATATTATGTAAATAACAAAAATACCAAATTGATTGATATAAACTAGTGTTACAAAGCACATTTTCACACCGTTAATTAAAAAGTGTGATATATATATATATATATATATATAAAACCTTTTATTTATTTGGCAGCCAGAGAGTAATAGGTTCCAGGAGCTTTTACGTGCAAGTTGGGGCATACCAATCTGCTAGAAGGTTTGGAACATTCTAGATTTAGAGTGTGTTGACAACACATTATAAATCTTGAACAGTGTTTCTAAATGATTCGTTACTAGAGTTCAAACTAAAAGCTTGTATAAGGTTTAGAACCATCCAATGTACGAAGCTCTCCTCATATAAGGGGCCTCATTCATTTGTACAGTCATTGATTTTTACCCAAGCAGCACAGGCTAGCATTCATTTATTCCCTTGCATTGCATTTTCATTTATGCTTCAGCATGAGTTGCCATCTATCTTATTTCTTTAATTTCATTAAGAAAGGGAGTTTCGAAGGTTGACTTTGTCCCTTAAGACTAGGCTATAAACCATGTTTAAAGATTGCATAAAATCCATCAAGATAATTTGGGACCTGATTCCTGAATATGTATCATTTAAGTCATTTAAAAATCTGAAAGTCATATCCTTTTGGTACTGTTCAGAGTATTTCTTAAAGTAATTTGAATTACATTTTTCACATTCACATCTTGGTAGGGGTTAGAAATTTCTCATTTCCTCCCATATGCATTTCAACTTAAAAAAATAAGCATGTATAGATTTGGTACTTTGAGTAACATTGCCTAGCATATATTGCAAATTGCATGCTTTAGTATCATCTAGTTGTGCAAAATTTTGTTTTAGAGTATTCAGATTTCCATAATGTTGTCCATATAAAAGATTGTTGAAGCTATTGGTGTAGTAACAGACTCTAATATCCAAGCCACAGTTAAGTCATTACACTTTTCTAATATCCAAGCCACAGTAAAGTCATTACACTTTTTCCATTTTTCAAATAGAGAATTTGTAGGTTTTGGTTTCAACATTGACAAAATCAAGTTATTTATAATAGACAATGCAAGTAAGAATGATCTACACTAAGTTATGTAATTATTTGCAGACAACTTAGGGTTTATCTTTAATGATTTAAGATGATCATTGTGATGTAGATAAAATGGTGATTGAGGATTCTTAACTGATGAAACACTATTCCTTAGATTTGTTGTGTTTGCCATTGACAAATCTTCAGAAGAAGACAAGTTAGATTTATCATTCACCATTGATACCAAAACTTAAGAAGCAACAAATCAAGAATGAACAAGAATTTCTGAAATCTGTAACTAAGGTTTGATATTAATTCAAAATCAAGTAATGTAAAGTACTTGCCTAAACCAAAGTCAATCACCGCAAGATCGAATGCTCTGATGCCATGTTGAAAAGTTGAAGAAGAGAAATTGAAAAATGAGAAACTAATGTATCAAGAGATGAAATAATGATAATTAGTTGAAGATTTTGTAGAATCTTCATTAAGCAGAACTTTTTACAAAGAAACTATTTATAATCACCTATTGGAAGAGTAAAGTAAAACTAACAGCCAACTAATTGAGTAATTGCAAGACTAACTAATTAATTACTATTGTACAACAGTAACTCAGTAAAAGATAAAACTTTATAGTAAATAAAAAATGGGTCATGTGGCTTCTATTTGACTTCCTTTCCTTTTTAGTCTTCATTAGCTCTAAACTTTGGACTTCAACAATTTCAGCCCTACATCTTATTATTGGACTTTAGCTCTTTATATCTTTATTTACAAACTCAATGTCTAATACTCCCCTTTAAGAAGAAATGTGTTTATTGTGCACGTTCATCTTGTTGAGTAGACGATGGAAATCCTTTGGTGATAAAGCCTTGGTGACAAAATCTGCAAGTTGTGTTTCTATTGAAACAGATGCTGGTTCTACAGTACCTACAAGTATCTTTTCCCTAACAAAATGACATTCTAGCTCAATGTGTTTTGTATATTCATGAAACATAGGATTTCTGTTAATGCAGATTGCAAATTGACTGTCACAGTACAACCTTACTTTATGTTTGTGACAAATTCCAAAATCTTCCAGCAAAGCTTTCAACCATATAATTTCATAGGATGTGGTTGCCAAGGCACGATATTCAGACTCAACAGAACTACGAGCAACAATAAACTGCTTTTTAGATTTCCAACTAACCATGGAATTCCGAATGAAAACAACATACCCTGTGACAGATTTGTGAGTATTTGGACAGCCTCCTCAATCATTATCTGAATACGCATGAATTTCCATGTGGTTGCCTTATGTTGATGCTTTTTTATGTATATAATTTATAGGTTTGGAAACTTTAATATTCATTATCTGTATGTATAGCGTTGGGTGCCATGCCAAGTATTGCCAGAAGGGTCGTCTATCTTGTCTCTATGTTCTCTCGATGCCACCAAAATCACTGATTCACTCCCTTTTAAGCTTGAGTTAGGAGTTGCTTGTTCTTTGCTGCCTCTCTGCCTTCTTACACCAACTTGAGGTGAACCTGAACCACAAATCCGTTACCTTCAACGGAAATTAATTGTTGGTACAGAAGAAAAAAGTAAACTAAGAGAGCTGAAAATCAATCGAGGGGTAAGGGTGAAGAAACTAGCTCAAATGGTAAGGGTGAGGTGGGATCAGGGGTAAAGTAAGAATGAGGGGAGATTGGGGTTTGTGTTCCAAACAAAGAAACTGGCCCAACTTATAAATTCCAGTAAAGTAATCCCTGGATTGACTTGAAGCTTCTTACCAAACCCCTGTCTGGAAGCTTTGAAGAAATCAAAACCTTCTAGATATCATCAAAAAGCGTGAATTGGACTGCAAAAACACAAACTTTGAATGGCAAGGAAGGAAGAATAGAATAGTTGGTTTATAGTTAAATGTGATCGGCCATGTAGGGGCGTTGGGATGACAAAACATTTGCCCACCTCTGCTTAAAATGAAAGAACAGAAATCATGGGATTGTCTAATTGGTTTCTATCACCTGACAGTGGGGATCTGTCTGAAGAAGAAGAAGAAAAAAAAATCAAAGTCTCAATTTCAAAATGATATGGAACCACATCAGATTATCAGGAGTGGGAAAAGGACTACATAAAATTGGATGGTTGTGGGCATTGAATTGAGGAGACATCGTTCTCTGAAGAAAATGATTTTTGTGGTCCAGGGTCGTATTCATGATCAACCACGTGCTTCTTGGTTCATGCATGAATGGTTTTTGGTAATCTCCTCCTCATTTCCTTACAGTTTTTGCGTCTCCAAGTGATTTGGAGGATTGGGTTTTAGAAGATTGTGTGGTTTTAGGCACCAGAAAGTCTGGTTTGATATTTCAGTCACCAAAGGATCTCTCACATCAGGATAGGGTCCATGGCCATGGGAGACGTTGCTGGATGATTTTGTTGCCTCGTGCTTGTTTTTCTCATAATTCTATTTAACCATCCTCACAGCAATGATTGGTTTAATGATGATTGATGTGGGTTGGGCTCCTTCACATATTTGCTCTGAAATGGTAGGACTTTGATCAGTTCCTATTCTAGTATGGTCCGTTTTGAAATAAGCCTGGGCTTATCATGTTGGTCTTGACAGGCGTGCCTCCCTTGGTTGCACCAACCAATCTAATTTATTCGTTAGATAATGAGAAGAGTGCTAAAACCAGGGTGTCTCTTTTCCTTTAAAAATCTATAGTTTACATCACCAACTAATTAAACACACGGCTGTCAGTCGTAGGATGCCAAGTTGACTGATCATCACGAAATTGAACATCATTGATCAAAGATCAAAGCTCCTTCCCACGTAATTAGACACATATTTCAGGAAGATCCTTGGTGGCCTTCACCAATGGCGTTAGCCACGTGCTTCTTGGGTTATAGTCCCACAAAGACGAGCGTGTGTACCATATAAATATTGAGAATTCTGGGGGGAAGATCAGTATCATATATAGATGGCAATGATTGTTAGTTTATTTGACAAGAAAAAGAATATTGCATAATTCATTTGTCTGTCTTGAGTAATATTACTGACCTTTCACCTTTATCTGTCGAGGTTTGTTTTTTCGTAAGTGATCCCCACTCCCCATTGATAATGGTGGCCTGCTTCTCCAACTTAAGCCATATGGCGAGTTACCGTAAGGACTAGCAATGGGAGACATTATAAACCAAAATAAAGAAAAAAAGGTAGAAAGAATAAAACAGAACTCATTTTCTTTGACTGAAGCAGTATTTAAATAAACCAAGTAGGAACATAAGTTATGAACTCTGTCTAGAGCTAAATTTCTCACGACAATAAGAACAGAGTGAAGATCATCTTGTTGCACACTACTGGGGATTATAGAATATTGTTTACTTTTCTTAATTTCTTTTTTTTTTTTACAAAACTTGACACCATGCTGATTTCTTCAAAAGTGTCTAGTTGCTAACATAGTTGATGTTTGGCCAGTTCATCCATCCTTGTCTTGTTGAGCAATTAGGTCAACTCATAAGTTCTGAGAACTATTTATTTATTTCAACAGAACTAGAATATAGCATTAAAATATAAACATTTCAAATTTGCAGGCCGGTAGTCTGTCCTGATAGCAATCCAAATGGAAATCAATTTGGAGCATTAATATAAAGAGAATGAAATAAGTCACTCAATCCTCTTGAATCTAAAAAAGACATTATTCTAAAGAAGAGAGAATCTTTTTCATATAAGAGGTACAGCAGAGAAATAGGGAGATCCCTACTGAGTTTCAATGGCTTGTCTTAAGTGGATAGTTCTGTTTTTTCTTCTTATCTTCTGTAGCACTCTAACTAGTGTCATTTCGCAACGCTTCCCTTCCACTAGTCCCCCTGGAATATGGAAAAACAACCCAAATAATAGAAGCTGGAATTTTAATGATGGAACTCAAGTGAGACCCATCCTAGCCAAGTACAGCTATGACAGGCCAAATTTTGGATTTGGTTTTTTCAAAAATGGAAGTACCAATGCCTTCTATCTAGTCGTAATTAAATTCCGAGCTGGAACCGTTTTAGCTACAAGTGAATACGATCCTCCTCCAATAGTAGTTTGGTCTGCCAATAGAAATGATCCAGTTGGAGAAAACGCCACACTAGAACTAGCTGCAAGTGGGAACATGGTATTGAAAGAGAGTGATGGCAGCCGTGTATGGTCTACAAACACCATTACAAAAAATTCTACCATCATGTCTTTGAATGAAGTAGGAGACTTGAGACTTAAAAGCAGTGAAGGTTTTCTCTGGCATTCCTTTGCCAATCCAACTGATGCATGGCTCGTGGGGCAGCACATTCGTTTACCAAAACAACTGAGCTCCAGTGTCTCAACCACCAATTTCTCTATAGGTATGTTCTATCTTACTATTGGTGATGGTGGCCTTCAAGCATTTTTTGCTTCTGGTCCACCACAAATGTACCGTGCCATATTTCCTTTTCAAAGGGACTACCTGTTATACAATTTTAGCTGTGGTTTTCTCAATTACACTGAAGGACATGTGTACTACGGATCAGAAAGAGGAGATTTTCAGTACATAAGATTGGAATCAAATGGCCACCTCAATGTTTACCTACTTGTTGATGGGTACAACGAGACGCTAATGGCTAATCTTCTGGAAGATAAGCAGCTTGGGGACTGTATATTTCCAACAGTATGTGGCAGATATGGAATTTGCAGTGATGGAAGATGCACTTGTCCTGGAGCAAGCAGAGAAAACGTAAGCTATTTTAGGCCATTAGATGCCACTCATCCCAGTTCTGGATGTGCAGAAATCAATCCTCCCTCTTGCCTAGACACCAAACTTCACACCTTTCAAGAACTTGAGAATGTCACCTACTCCAGTTTTGAACCTCAGTTATATCATACAGATATAGACAGGTGCAAGAAGGAATGTTTAAGTGATTGCCATTGCAAAGCAGCTTTCTTCAAAAATGAAGTCAATATGTCAGATGGAAATTGTTCATTGCTAACAGAGCTCTTCTCGCTGATGGCTGTGGGAAAGTCAGCTTCAACTTATAATAACTTTGCGTTTATCAAAGTACAGAGCCCATCAGATCGAAAGAAGTCATTTTTGGTTTTGACATTGGCATCCTCTCTATCGAGTCTCCTAATTTTCACTGTACTTTTCATTGGATCATGCTATCATTATGCAAAGTGGAGGAATAAATTTTTCTTTGGGAGGCAGAGGAAGGAGAATTTTACAGATGAATCTTCACTTGATGTATCCACTGTGTTGAAGAAATACTCTTTTGAAGATATGATATCTGCAACAAAAAATTTCAATTTGATGCTTGGTAAAGGAGGATTTGGGACAGTATCCCAAGGTACTTTGGAAAATGGTGAGAAAGTTGCTGTGAAACAATTAGGTTCTAATGTGCAGCAAGGCAAAAAGGAATTTGTTGCAGAGGTCAAGACAGTTGGCAGTATCCACCATGTTAATCTGGTTAGGTTGATGGGATACTGTGCAGAGAGATGTAACAGGCTTCTTGTTTACGAGTATATGTGCAATGGCTCTTTGGATAAATGGATTTTCGATCAAAGCAAAGCACAAGCTCTGACTTGGGAGATTAGGCAGAAGATCATTGTTGGAATAGCCAAGGGACTTGAGTATTTGCATCATTATTGCAATAAAAATATCATTCATTTCGACATCAAGCCTCAAAATATTCTCTTGGACAAAGATTTTAATGCAAAGATTTCTGATTTTGGCTTGGCAAGGCTGTTTGACAAGAATCAAAGCCACGTGTTTTCTTTGCCAAGGGGAACTCCCGGATATATTGCCCCTGAGTTGATTAGGGGCCATGATATCACCGCCAAGATTGATGTCTACAGTCTTGGAGTTGTGATCTTGGAAATTATTTGTGGACGGAGGAATTCAGATTCGCCAGGTGATTATCTGATCGATATTGTGAAGATGAAGGTCGAACAAGATCGACTTGCTGATCTTGTTGATGACTGCAACAATGATATGCAAGTCCACAAAGAAGATGCTGTTAAGGTGATGAAGATTGCAATCTCATGTCTACAGACAAATCTCTATAGAAGGCCCACTGCATCAAAAGTGGTGAAGTTTTTGGAAGGTTCAATGGACGCAGAACCTATATCTGATTGTAGTTTCTTAACTATCATCCATGATGAAGCACCAGTAGCTATAGTTGATAGAATTGATTCATCTTTTCCCATGGCCTCTATTCTATCAGGACCTAGGTGAAGATGTATTCATGTATGTATATCCTGTCTTTGTGTTCTGTATGTCTAAATGTTGAGAAAATGATCTTTTATCTGGAAGTTGAGTAGTAGTTAGCTTTGGAGGGAATCAACTGTTATTTGAAAAGATTGAAGGAGGGTGCTGTGCAGTCTAAACAGTGCCACAATTGTCTTTACCAAATTGAGTCTTGTCAAATGGTGGTTTCCAGTGTCGTTTTATCTTTCCTCTGTTAGTTGTATTCAAACAATCTCTTATTGTTTCGTTTTTTATGTTTTCTTGTGTACGGTTTTTCGACATATACTTGTGTCATTTAACCAAGTGTTTGTTGCTTCCTTTTATGCATCTCCTTGTTGTCATTTTAGCTTCTTTTGTAAGGCTGTTAAGCCATTTGAGTTTGTTATATGAGATAGCTGCTGTTGTGCGCAGAAAACAATGTATAGTTTTTTGTGCCTAGTTGTTTACTCATCTTTCTTGTTATTGTAAAGCATATAAAAGCTTGAATGAAAATATAACCAGTGAGCTTGTTACCATTTTAATGACTGTTAGTCCGTTTCATCTTTCCCAAAGTTTTCCTTTGTTCTTCGATTGTTCTTCATTTATTTGGAAATATTTTCTCTCTAAAATTTTTGATGATATCAAAGTTGTTTTCTTGAGGGACATGTGATTCAATTATTCTTGTAAAACCTTCGTTAGATTTCTCTTTATTCTCAATTCAAATGGTAACAACTGGTTTTTCAACTTCAACTCTTCCTATTTTTTCGAGGTTAAATTATAAAATTTAGGCTGTGAAGATGCAATTATAATTGAAGGCATTTGATCTATGAGAGGTGGTTGAGCTTGGTGGAGATCCTTACGTCCAACGATATGCTAATCCTACACTGGTGTAAATCAAGCAGCATAGTGAGGAAGTTGCAAAGAGGTATAAAGCTCATTCATGTCTTCAATATGCAGTTTCATATTCAATATTTACTAGAATTATAAACTTGATGACTCCAAGCAAGTTTGGGATATCTTGAGAGAGGAATTTCAAGGTAATGATTGTACCAAACAAATATAGTTTCTCAATCTGTTTAGGGAGTTTGAGTTGTTAAGGATGAAGAAGAATAAAGGAATTTAAGATTATTCTGATAATGCTTTGAAAATAGTTAATCAAATCAAGTTATTGGGAGAAGAAGTCATAGAGAGAAGAATGGTGATCAAATTTATGATAAGTTTACTAGAGAGGTTTAAAGCAAAAATTTCTTCTCTGGAAGACTTAAAAGATCTTACCAGAATTTCAATGAATAAATTGATTAATGCTTTACTTGCTCAAGAACAGAGAAGAGCTTTTAAGAATGGAGATTTTATAGAAAATACTTTGGTATCTAAGACCAAAGGCTTGAGAATCTAAGAGTGGTTCTCAGATGTTTAAGAGCAAAAGGAGCAAATTTGGTAATGAGAAATAAGGAACAAATCAGAGAAATACCCAACTTGCTTGCATTGTAAGAAAACAAATCACACAACTAAATACTATTGATATAGGCCAAATGCTAAGTGTAGAGCTTGTAACTAATAAGGACATGTAGAAAAAGTTTGCGAAGCAAAAAAGAATAGTGGAGAAGACAAGATTGCTAGTGCTGTAATTCAACAAAATGATGAGTAAGAGGAATTGCTATTCATGGCAAAGTTGGAAGATGATCTAGTAATGAAAAATATCTAGTTGATTGACTGCGGGTGTTCTAATCATTTTATTGGTAATGAAAATCTATTCACTAACCTTGATAAAAGTTTCAAGGCTAGAGTGAAGATTGCAAATGGTGTGTTTCTGAAGATTCTTCGCAATGGTATAGTGGCAGTTGAGACTTCTTCAAGCACAACATATATTTCTAATGTTCATTTTGTTCCAGAAGCTAAGCAAAACTTACTAAATGTAGGTTTGCTAGCAAATAATCATTATACTCTTTTATTCAAAGATAAATACTGCACCATCTTTGATTTACTACTTTTGAGTTGTTAACTGTGAAGATAAAAAACAAATGCTACCCTTTAAATTTGTTGGATACTAAACATGTTGCACTGCATACTAAGCATGATGTTTCTAATTTGTGGCATAAACAAATAGGACATGTGAATTATAACTAGGGATGTCAACAGGTCGGGTACCCTATAATTTCGAGGTACCTGAACCCTAACCCAATAAAAAATCAATTACCCTAATCTTATTAACTGCCTGTTTAATTTTAAAATTACTACCCTAACCCTAACCCTAATACATTCCCACTACTCTATAATTACCCTAACTCGTTAAAATACCCGATTAAATAAAAAAATTATTAAAATCTTTTTCATGGATACCCAATTACCCAATTAACTTTTCTAATATCATAACTTACCTTTAGATTTATATGTTATATGTTTATATAAATAAACATATATATATATACACTGTAATTAATAATTTTATAAGTTATAATTTTTACAATGTTAATACAAAATAAAAAGAAAATATATTTATATTTAAAGTACATAATATATACACACACACATTCATAAAAGTATTAATATTATCATATTAATAATTAGAGTAACCATACTTTTCATATATTTGTTAGTTTTTAACAAAAAAAAGTACTTGTAAAGTTGGTAAAAATTATAAAATTTTAATTTAATTATTAAAATAATAATAAAATATTTATAAATAGTAATCAGGTTCGGGTAACTAGTACCCATGGGGTGGTACTTGAACCCTACCTTATTAAAACCCGAACCCATTTATAAGTACCCTAACCTTGTATAATCGGGTAGGGTACTCGCGGGTACCCTATAATAGGGTACCCGTTGACATTCGTAATTATAACTCATTGATGCAGATGCTTGAATGAGGCTTAGTTAAGAGACTTCTTAGTATTTCTAGGTTAGATAAGTTGTGTGAAATTTGTCAATTTGGTGAACAATGTAAAAAGCCATTTCTAAAGGAAAGGAAGTGGAGAGCTAAGGTAAAATTAGAGTTGATTCATACTAATATCAGTGGTCCTATGAAGACCTTGTCTCTAAATAGAAGTAAATACTACATATTGTTTATAGATGACTTAACGAGGTTCTGTTGGGTGTACTTCCTAAAATAGAAGTTTGAAGCTTAACTTTTTTATGGTTTAAAGCTCTAGTTCAGAATCAATCCAATTAAAGTATCAAAACTCTTAGGAGTAATAATGGTATTGAGTACACAGTTGCTAAATTTGAGAAGTTTTTGCTTGAATTTGGTATACTGTACAAACACATTATGGCTTACAGTCCACACCACAATGGTGTTCTTAAAATGAAAACCAAAACCTTTACTGAGATAGGCAAATACCTACTATACTAAATGAACTTACCAAAACAGTTATGGGCAGAAGTAGTGAACACCACTAATTACATATTAAATAGGACTTATACTAGGTCTCTAACTTAGAAAACTCCTTTTGAAATATGGTTTGAGCACAAACCATTTATTTCATACTTAAAGAACCTTTGGTTGTGTGTGCTTTGCTAAGGTTTTTGATGAAAAAAGGTCCAAATTTGACTTGAAGTCTGTTATAGCAATACATATTGGCTATAGTGATGTTTATAAAGTTTATAAACTTTATGGTTTAGAATAAAAAAAAAGATTTCATCAAAAGGGATGTAAACTTTAATAAAGGGTAAAAATGGAACTGGGAAAAAAATCTTGTTGAAAGCTAAAAAAGTGTGATTTTGTTTGACAAGAATTACTTGCAGATTGATAATGATGAGTTTATTGATATAAATGATAACGACCATGTAGTAAGAGGGACTAGGACCTCGGAAGACATTTACAGTAGATGTAATGTGGCTATATCAGAACCTACCAATTTTATAGAAGCCAATTCTGATGATAATTAGAAGCTGCAATGGATGTAAAGATGAATATAATTACTATGAATGGAACTTGAATTTTAAAAGATAAACTAGCAGATGAGAATGTAATTAGGTTTAAATGGATATTCAGAACTAAACTGAATCCAGATGGATTAGTGAACAAGTTTAAAGCTAGATTGGTGGTTAAAGGGTATGCATAGGTGTAAGGGATAGACTACTTGGAAACTTTTGCTCCAATTGTAAGACATGGTACAATTAGAATGTTTGTTTTTTTGTCTACCAGGAAAGGGTGGAGAATTCGTCATTTAGATTTTAAATATGCTTTTCTTAA
The DNA here is from genome assembly GCA_036013995.1 of Theobroma grandiflorum. Lineage (NCBI taxonomy): Eukaryota > Viridiplantae > Streptophyta > Magnoliopsida > Malvales > Malvaceae > Theobroma > Theobroma grandiflorum. The sequence continues at coordinate 24,254,979 of CP142133.1, read as the reverse complement.
TGGTCTTCTATTTGAAGAAATCTTTATTGAACATATTGAAGGTTGTGAAGTGAAATGGGTAGAAAGTAAAATTTGTAAGTTGACAAAAACTCTTTATGATCTCGGATAGGCTCCTAGAGCTTGATATAAGAGAATTGATAATCACTTTAAAAGTCTTGGCTTTATTAGAAGTGTAACTGAACCAACTTTGTATGTGCAAATTTCAAATGGTATGGTTACTTTCATAATGGCTTTATGCGTAGATGACTTACTGATTATTAAACCTAATGAAAAGTATTTGAAAGTTTTCAAAGATCAGATGATGAATGTCTTTGAGATGACAGACTTGGGGTTAATTACCTATATTTTAGGAATGGAAATTCTTCAATTTCAAAACCAAGTTATTATGCATCAAACTAAATATGCTCAAGCTATGTTGAAAAGGTTTCATATAAGCTCATGTAAAGCTGTGAGTACACCATTTGTTAGTGATTGGGCTAGCTCTGTAGATGATTCCAAGATCAGAGGAGGTTTTTGCATTTTTTTAGTGCTGTTTTTGCATGGAATTCAAAAAAGCAAGAGGTTGGAGCATAATCTTTTGCTGAAGCCGAGTACAATACCATCGTAATTGTAGTTAATCATGCTCAATGGCTAAGGAAAGTGGTGATTGATATGGGATTCACGCAAATTAAAAGGATATTGCTTTATATGGATAATCAATAAGCAATTGCAATAGAAATAATCTAGTTTAACATAGGTGAACGAAGCACATCAAGGTTAAGTATCATGCATTAGGAGAGGTTATAAAAGAGAAAGAAATTGAGCTCAAGCAATGCAATATTGATGCTTAATTGACAAAAGTTTTTACAAAGGGTTTGAACACACAAAGATTTGAAACCTTGATATCTTGGCTAGGTGTTTACCAAATCAAAGATCATGGGGGTGTGTTGAGAAAATGATCTTTTATCTGAAAGTTAAATAGTAATTAGCTTTGGAGGGAATCAACTGCTATTTGAAAAGCTTGAAGAAGAGTGTAAAGCCCGACCCTAACTTATGCTTGACATGACATTTATATGCATTGGATAGCATGTTTGTATATTGAAATGCCCTGAAAACGTAGTAAAAGTCGGTAGTATACCGAGCTGTACAATTAAGCAGATCGAGTCTCGAACTAGTTTAAATAGAGATTTGAGGATGAAATTGAAGATTTTATAAGCATAGAATCCCTTATAATGGTGATTAGGAGTTCGAGGGTGAATTTGGAGTCAATTGGACAATTTCGGGTCTTAGGGGCAAAATGATCATTTTGCCACTCGGGGATAAAAATTGAATTTTTGAGAGAATTTTGATCAAATTTAAATATTTGGAGTGTGATATGAGTATAAGGAGTGAAAATTATGCATTTTGGAAAATTTTCAGATTTTGAGACAAAAATGTAATTTTTGAAAAGTTCGGGGGTAAAAATGTAATTTTTGAAAAGTTACTTCACAAAAAATTTAGATGAGTCTAGAAACTTCATGTGGACCATGGAGAAGTGAGAAAAATTGAATGGTGGAGATTAAAAGTCAAAAAGAAAAGGATTTAAAAATGAACCAATGAAAAGTGGACAAGTGTCATTAAAATATAATATTTTATTTAGCTAGAAAAAGCCTTAAATTTTCAGCCCTTCTCCCTCACTTGGCTGGCCACTCAAAGGGAAAGAAGAGAAAGAAAAACCCTAAGACCTTGCTGAAAATTGAAGGGAAAATCAAGAGGAAACAAGGAAAAGTCTTGGAAAAAGGTAAAATTCTTAGTTTTTCTTAGTGATTTTCACTTTCCCACCATTCTTTTTCCATTTTCTTGCAAAAATGAGAAGTGGGTATGACACCCACATGCTGGCTGAACCACCATGGGAGGAATTTGAGCAATGTTATTGATGGATTTAGGTTGATTTAATGTAGTTTAGCTAGGTTATGTAGTTAAATATCAAGTTAGCATGAAAACCCATTTTTCCCACATTAAAACCACCATAGCTGAACCTTGAAGAGTGTGAAATGCTGCTGATTTTAGTGTTATTTTGAGGCATTTAGATGAATTATGATGAATAATGGTGCTAGGAAAATTATAGGAAATTTTGATGCAAAAATACGACTTTTTGTCAAAAGGGGCATTTTCGTCAATTGTCGTTTGGACCGGAAATTTGCACCACATTCAGTGGCATTAAATCAATTTGGGTATAATTAAGGCATAGAAATTAAAAGAACTTGATTCGGACTTAAATTGGAGGTTTTAGCGAATTAAATCGCGTCCCGTGCGTATTAGGCTGAATATCGCGTTTTAAAGGTTATTCGGACAATTTTTGCATCACATTTTATGCATTCATATAGAATTTAGAGCCTGAAATCAATTTTGATAAATTGGCATCAATCATTGAAATTCGTGCCACGTGTGTCGTGTAGGTGGTGAATCGTCCGACAAAGGTAAACAAATCACGTCGGACCAGCAGGACTAGGAGTATATCTAACTTCTAAAAACGGTGAGTGGATAAACTATCTTCCTCAAGATCTAGAGTGATTTTATCTATTTTTGTATCTTTAAAGAATTGAATTTTTGTAAATGGTTTGTAAATTGAAAAATTGATTTTTTTAACATTGAGTATATGGAGACGGGTTTTGAACCTATGTTATGTGTTTAAATTAATGTTTATGGCTTATGAATCTTGGGATGCATGATGGCTAGAATTATTTTGTATGAAATGTGTAAATTGCTTTCTTTGTCTAACAGGCTGGGTAATGTTTTAATTGCCATGTCATGCTGCCAAAATTTTTATTTATTAATTGGTGGGTTATTTAGTCGCTGCAGTGGCGGGTTTCCATGGACCAGCCTATTAGAAGGGCACGGTAACCCAGTTTCATTTTACCTCAGTACGAGAATCAAGGAGGGTAACTCCTGAGGTAAAGATCAAGTTCACTTCACGTCGAACCACCACATGAAGTTGAACTTAGCCAACGCTAAGGAACGACTGTTTTCTAAACAAAAAACGTGTTTTATCTGTACATAGTTTTTAACAGCCTTGGCGGGCTCGATTGGACGCTCTGATCAAGTGTCCACGAGTATGAGATTTGGCTAAGCCTAGTTTTTAAGAAAACAATCATAAGCCTTATTATTTTGATGTATTAATATTTGTTTTGTATGAATATACTAAAATGATGTTATGAACTACCTTATGGTATCACGTTTTTATATTATGTCCATCTACTCGACTTTAGATGTCGGGAATGGTATTTATTTATTCACTGAGTTGTCAAACTCACCACCTCAATTTTTCCCTTTTTAGGCTCACAGACATCTGTAGATATTAACATTTTGTCAAGGAGACAGTTGGAGTGACGACCTTGGTTACCAAAGGTTTACTCCTATTTTCATGTTTTTCTCTGTTGTGGGCCCACTTAGCATTGTAAATTAAATTTCATACCCCAGTCAGCTGTATTACAGTATGTAATAATATATTTTGTTTTTACGCTACAAAAATTATTTCCCGAGTTGCCTAAAAATATTGTATAAAAGAAAAATAGAATATTTTTATTGAATATTTTTGAATAGTAAAATCAATCTTTAAATCCTTTAAAATGCATGTTTCAGACTTCTGATTTTAATTTCGACTGCGAATCATGTATTCTCTACACGTGTGCTATGTTTTTACCAAATTTCAAAATTTTCACCAAAAATGACCAAAATGCCCATGTGTAGCAAATTTTTATTTTTTGATTGTTTTCGACTTGAAATCAATTTATATTCACTCTAACATGATATTTCATGATAAATATTCACAGGGGAAGCAAAAAAAAATGGTACGAGATGCCTTACGGAGTCTCGGTTTGCGTTCGGGGGATGAATGCCTATCGAGACCTCGCAGCAGTTGTCACGGGTTAGATGGGAGTTCTGTGTCGTGACAAAGGGTGCTATGTAGTCTAAACGGTGCCATTATTTCCTTTACGAAATTGAGTCTTGTCAAATGGTGGTTTTAGTGTCGTTTTATCTTTCCTCTATTTGTTGTATTCAAACAATCTCTTATTGTGTTGTCTTTAATGTTTTCTTGTGCAAGGTTATACGACATCTACTTGTGTTGTTTAACCAAGTGTTTGTTGCTTCCTTTTATACTTCTCCTTATTGTCATTTTAGCTCTTTTTGTAAAGCTGTTAAGCCATTTAAGCTTGTTATATGAGGTAGCCGTTGCTGTGCACTGAAAACAATGCATAGTTTTCTATGCTCAGTTAACTTGTGGTGATTTTCACATCCATAGGCAGAATCTATGGTTGTTTACTCATTTCTTGTTATTGTAAATCATATAAAAGCTTGAATGAAAGTATAAACAATGAGCTTGTTACCATTTTAATGATTGTTAGTCTTTTTTATCATTCCCAAATTTTTCCTCTATTCTTTGATTGTTCTTCATTTATCTTAAAATATTTTTTTCTCTAAAATTCTTTACTAAAAGAATGCAATGCTACTATGCTATATAATGTTCGAGTAGTAATGTTTAAAATCTTGTTAAACTAGTGATCAATGGTTAGTTAATGCCATGTCAAACTTCAAACCTATTTATGATATATTTATAATATATTCTGAGATATAAAATTACTTTTTTTTGTTGTGTTAGTAACATGGAGAAATTGTCATCAAGGGTTTAGAAGATGATGGTGAATTTTTTTTATACTTTTGTCTTGCCTACTATGGTTTATGCTTAAAGGTGACACTCATATCAAACAATGTCTTAATACATGTAAACCATGACCAACACCCCTTGCTGAATTGCCTAATCAACGGAGAATTCAGTGACATATACCTTATTACAGGGTGCTTAGGGTACCTAACTCGATTATATAGGCTTAATGTACCTTATAATCAGGTTTGGGACGAGTTCAAGTGGTAATTTTACTACTTGTATCAAGTTCGTGTTGTAAGATCTCAGGTGCTACCATTTCACCTAAAATTAATTGGTGATAAAAAAGGTGTATGCCTAAACCTTATAATGCATTCAGCATGTAAGCATCCACGACATTTGATTGTGACTCGATGAACACCTGGACCTCTACCATGGAACAATTGCTACCAATACCTTGGCCACCAATCTTTTCCTCAGTAATTGCTTCCGTTAAAAATCAAACTTGTGACATTGACTCTGATACTATTTGTGAGACCTTAAGTGTTACTATTTTGCCTAAAACCAATTGATGATAAGGAAGACGTATACGTTAATTTTATAGTGCATTTAGCATATAAGCACCCATAGCATTCGATTGTGACTCGACCAACACTCGGACCTCCACCACGTGACATTTGTTATTTATACCCTAGCCAACAATCGCCCTTTAGCAGTTGTCCCTATTGGAAATTGAATCGGTGACCTTGGCTTTCATATCGCTTATAAAACCTCAAGTACTATCACTTCGTCCAAAACCAATTGGTGATAGGGATGGCGTATACCCTAACCTTATAGTGTATTCAACATGCAACATCTACAGCATTCGATTGAGACTCGACCAATACCTAGACCTCTGCCATAGGATAATTGCTACTAATATCTTGACTAACAATTTCTCCCTCAACAATTGCTCCCACTAAGAATCGAATCCATGACCTAGCTCTGATACTTGTTGGTCTTAAAAGGAGTGCTAGAGGGGGTTGAATAGCACTAAAAAGAATTTGAAAGAAATCCTTGAAGTTAAAAACCTTTTAGAAGAAATGAGATGGAAGATTTAAAAATTTGTTGAGGTTAACGAACACCAAGTAAATAAAAGGTTAAGAGAAATGGACAAAACTCAGTATTTATAGTGGTTTAATTCACTTGACCTACATCCATTATTTTGATATTCCTAATCAAGGATTTTCAATATAACTTCACTAAAACTTGTGGAATGAATAACTTTCACCAAGTTTTTATAAGTTGAGTTTCTAACCTAAGGTCGAAACCCTTAGAAAAGCCCTTAGAATACCTTGCACACTTTAATCAAAAAGAAATAAGAGAAAGATGATGTACAAATGATCACCAAGCTGATCTAAGAAATACAAGTTTATGGTCAAACATTTTTACAAAGGATGAGAGTGAAATACAAGTATAAAATAAAAGGTTTATGCATTTCAAATCTCTTTCAAACTCTTGGTAGCTTCTCTATCTCATTTATAACTATTAGAGATCCTTTAAATACTTGAGAGACACATTTTGACCATTAGAGATAGTTTCTAGTGGTTACTAGTTGTTATCTTGTCTTTTAGCGATTAAATTCAAATATTCTAACAGTGAACCTTTAACCGGTTAAAGATAAGCTTTAACTGATTTGGCCTTTTCTAACTAGCAGTTTGTTTCTCTATGTCAACTAGTTAACGGTAGCTTTAACTTATTAGAAACTTTCTATTTTCAAGCAACATTCTTCACCAACCTTTTTTCAACTAACTAGTTTTCCCTTTAACTGATTGGGGCTTCTTTTCCTTCAATCTTAACTGATTGAAATAGACTCTAATCGATTAAGAATTCTTCAACTTTGAATTTCTTTGTTTGATGCCTTTTGATGGCCATCCACATTTTGAATTTGGATTTGGCGTTTCTTGATACTTCAAGCTTGATCTTTAATCAATTAACTCTTTTGGTTAATCGATTAAAAGGCTTTTGTTTTATATGTAGTATATTCTTAATCAGTTATGTCTTGTGCTAACTAATTAAGTCTTTTCTTCATTTCTTTGATGCAGTGCCTTGAATAGCTTTAATTGATTAAGGCTCCATGTTAACTCGTTAACATTATTCCGGCTTTACTGAGCCTTTTGTTCTTTGCTTTTTTAATTGGATAACCATTCTTGTAACACAATAAGCTTCTTGACTTGCTTTTAAACAACAATTCTATTACGAGATTTAAACTTTATCCTACACACGTAAATAATATAATTAGACATTACTGAATAAGGAATGTTTGGTTATCATAAAAAATATATGAAGTCAACACAAGTAGGGTTCATGCACCACCCTTTGGGTACCTGTTACCCAAACCTTGTTATGTTGATATCTAGGTTTAGGTGAGTGCTTGCCCTGAACCCAAACCTTATACCCATTTATATAATATTTTATTATTATTTATATAATATATCATAGATAATTAAATTAAATACGTAAAATACTTGTGCAAGGATGAGAAATATTCTACATTTTTACCAACTTTGTGAATAACTCATTTTGATAGAAATTGATAGATATATTAATGATATATGATTGTGAGTCAAATTATTAATGTGATGTCATTAATATATTTAAAATAATATTTAAATAATATGAATATCATATCATATTACTAGGAATATAATTACTATTATATATATTTTTAATATAAATATATTTACTTTCTATTTTGTATTTTACAAACATTATAATTTATAAAATTATTAGTTATAATATATATTCCTTTGTTTATGTAAACTTATAATAATATATATGTCTAAAAAGAGGTTGTGAGATTAAAATAGTTTTGTAACTTTTTTTTTAATTTCTTGTAATTAAGGACAAACTTATAAAGTTACTTAAATTAATTCATGAAAGTATGATTATCGATAAACTTGTAATGTCTTTTAATATTTATATTTTATATATTGTGTTAATTTATAATGAATATAATTACTATTATATATATGTAGTTTTAATATAAACATATTTACTTTTTATATAGTGTTAATGTTATAAAAATTATAAATTATAAAATTATTAATTATAAATATATATGCTTTTGTTACATAAACTTGTAATATATATACACTTAAAAAGAGGTTGTGAGATTAGAATATAAATATTGTTTGTTTACTTTTGTAAATTTAAATTAAGCAATGATTGTTGTCAACTTGTAATTTTATTGTTTGTTTGCTTTTTTTAAATTTAATTATTTGTAAATTGTATGGAATATGAAAGTGAATTGTAAAATATAATTTAATTGTATGTAGATAAGGGTTTGGATTTGATTTTGGATAATTGGGTAGCCATGAAGAGTTAAATAAAATTTTTTAACATAATTGGGTTTTTAAACGGATTTGGGTAATTATCGAATAATAGATATGTATTAGGGTTCCGGTTAAGGTAGTAAATTTAAAAAATATTCGAGTAGTTATAGGGTTCGGGTACCCTATAACTTAATAGGATTCGAGTTTGGGTATCTCAAAATTAATGGGTACTTTAGTTATTAACATCCCTGTGCGTAGTTCAATAGATTTTGAAGTCAACTTTGTAAAATTGAAATAAAGATTAATTCTAAGCATATGTTTCTATATGGTTCATCACATCAAATGTGAAGTGTAAACAACTAATAAAGCTCCTTTTCTTATTTCTAAATTTGTAATTTTTTTCTTCAGAAGGCTTATATTTTTCATGTGATATATGTATTATTTATTATAATTTGATTTTTTTTTTGTAATTTGATTGATTAAATTAATGTCATTTAACTTGTAATAACAAAATAGATAAAACAATTTGTAGATAGTTTAAATTAAATATACCAATTTGATTGATTTCATATTGCCTAATAAAGCACGTTTTTGCGATGTTAAAAAATGTCATGTATTTACTATAATTTTTTATTTATAATACCAATTGAATTAATATTACGCGACTTGTGATATATTTATTATGATTTTTTATTTTTAACAATGGAATTAATATTACTTAATTTGTGATATTAAAGTTAGTGAAATTTTATATTATGTAAATAACAAAAATACCAAATTGATTGATATAAACTAGTGTTACAAAGCACATTTTCTCAATGTTAATTAAAAAATGTGATAAATATATATATATATATATATAAAACCTTTTATTTATTTGGCAGCCAGAGAGTAATAGGTTCTACAAGCTTTTGCGTGCAAGTTGGGGCATACCAATTATAGCATCCTTGGTAGGGGTTGGCATGGGGAGAAGAAAAAGAGAAGAGAAAAAGACAATAGAGAAGAAAGAAAGAGAAGAAAGGAAAAAAAAAGGGAAAGGCCGGTCAACAAAGGCGAAGAAAAAGACAAAAGAAAGAAAGAAAAAGGAAGAAAGAGAAGAAAGAAAAAGAAAAGAAAGACGAAAGAGAAAAAAAGGAGAGGAAAAAAAAGAGAGAAAAGAGAGAAAAAAAAGAGAGCAGTAGATTGAGCAGAAGATAGAGAAGAAAGAGAAAGAGAAAGAGGAAAGAAATGAGGAAGAAGAAAAAGAAAGAAGAAGACTCGAGGTCTAGGAGAGAAAGAGAAAAAAAAAAAAGGAAAAAAGAAAGGAAAAAAGGAAGAAGGAGACCCACGAACCAGGAGAGAAGGAGAAGGAAGAAAAATGAAGAAAAAAAGGAAAGAAGGAAGAAGAAGGAGACCCACGAATCAAGAGAGAAAGAGAAGAAAAAAGAAAGAAAGAAGGGATAAGAAAAAGAAGAAGAAAAAATGGAGAGAGGGAGAGCTGCGGACCAGGAGAGAAAGAGAAAGAAAGAAGAAAAGGAAGAAGAATGAGGAGAAAAAGGAGCAGTGACGCAACACGAAAAAAAAAGAAAAGAAAAAAAAGAAATGAAATGGAAGCAAAAATAACTAGGTACACGCGCAAACCAATAGCGAATGAGTATTCCGCTATTGTGAGGTGAGTGAGTGCTAAATTTTAAAATTATATTCCTTTAAAATATTATATATATAGCATGTGACGAAAATTGTGTATCACATGAGTTGGTAGAAAATTTTAAGTTGTTTGTGAATGTGACAGAATTTTTAAAATCCGTTTTCTTTATACTATACGTAGTACGTATATATACGTTTTTAAGTATGAGGAATCAATCCTTTGACTGATTTTACTTCAAAATCATGCCTTGCAATTTGTGTACTATCTAGGCCAATAGCCATTATATTGATTCTCAAAATGTGATGATAAATTGTTTACTTCTCTTAGCACGCTAATTTGATAGACGTGCCATGTTTTAAATGATTTATGTATAATGTGCAATTTATGAGTGAAATATTTTTAATCTATTATGCTTTGCAAATGCATTAAATTGCAACAACTTTTACTTTTACGTGATTGAGAAACCTGGGGGTAGACCTTGTCACCACATCGGGTTAAGTGTGATCTTTGTGCACAAAGTAGAAACTACTAATTATCGATATTCGATTCTTAGAAAAAGGGGGACCTGAAGCCCTGATTTGTATTGGAGCCGTGGGTAGTTCCCATAAGTAGGTAAAGAGGGACTTGAAGCCTCGATTTGTATTAGTGGCGTGGGTAGTTCCCACGAGTAGGTAAAGGGAGACCTGAAGCCCCGATTTGTATTAGTGGCGTGAGTAGTTCGGGCAGCTCCCATGAGTAGTTTAAAGGGGACCTGAAGCCCCGATTTGTATTGGTTGCGTGGGTAGTTCCCACGAGTAGGTAAAGGGGGACTTGAAGCCTCGATTTATATATGGTGACGTGAGCAGTTCCTACAAGTAGGTGATGATATATGAGAATAAGCCTAAGGGTTATACTAAATCTATCCGAGGATGATGCTCATTCGTCAATTGTTTTAGTATACATTGCATGTCATTGACATGAAAATTTTTATTAATGATTGATAAGTGAAATTTACATATACATTTACTTGAAATTCATCATTTTTAAGACTTGCACGACGTAAAATACCTTTCCGTTTAAATGAAATATTTTCTTCTCGTACTCTCAGATTTATAATTGTTCCACCCTTATGTTGTTTCCCCTTCTCATCTACTCACTGGGTCGATGATTATCACTGAGTCTATGAGACTCACACCCTCTTATTTTCCCTTTTTGCAGATAGGGACTAGGCTAATGTGAAATCATTGATGAATAAAGTCTGTCGTAGATTAAGTAAAGACATCTCTTGACCCATTTTTGAGTCGTTCTGCTGATAGAGGTCGAGTTGTAGTACTCTGGTTTTATTATGTGGCAAACATTGGTTTTCGATACAATGAAAATTTGAGATTTGAACTCAATGTAGTTTAATTGTGACAGCATGACTTAAAGTAAAAATGTAATGATTATGCTTATTTTTGAATACACGTACACATGTATATATTCATGGTTTAATATTTACACGGTTTAATGGAATTATACAAGAAATTATTGAAAAAGTCAAATGAGGCTTATTCGAGACTTGACGGGATATCTTGAAAGTCTTGGACGTCGGTAGCAATCTAGAAGGGGTCGTTACAATGTTAGTGTTAAAGCCCTAGGTTTAGAAAAGTCCTAGGATTTCTCTAGTTGTCAGCGGAGTGTCAGGGGTAGTGTAGAGTCTTATCCATGGTTTATGACTGCAGCATGGATTATGGGTAAGAGGTTACATGAATTCCCTAATCTTAGTAAACCACATTTATTACTAATTTTTAATATTTATTTAAAAGGGTGGTTGTTGCTGTCTAGGTACCAAGATACTGCCTAAGACATGAGCCACCTCAAGAGCAATTAGAGAGTTTAATGCCCCGGACGATGTAACGGAGGGATCACGTGCGTCCTTCTCTAGGAGCAATGGGAGAGGTAGACCTAGAGGTTGAATTGTTGACCTTCAAAGCAACTAAAGTTCTGATGAAAGGAGCCAATACCAGTTTTGGAGATACAGTAAGTGAGCATCTTGAGGTCCCCACTACCACGTTAGAGGAGATAGCGGCTAGACTGAGAGGATTGGCCCAGGAATTTACACAGTTCAGGAAACATAGAGTATATCAACCAAACAAGACAATGGGTTCTAGCTTTGAAGACTTGGAGTATCAACCTTATGAGGAAGCAAATAGGGGAAATGTTATGGTGACTTTAGGTGAGTCATGAAATTGAGACCTCTTTTTTTTTTCGGATACTAGCTCAGCAGAGGACCCATAAGTATTTTTGGATGAAATGGATAAAATTTGCATGGCATTAGGTTGTTCTAGCCGACGGGCAGTCGAGTTGGTAGGCTTCAGGCTGACGGAGGTAGTCCAAATATGGTTAGCTACTTTTAAGCGCTGCAGACCTCTTGGCTCCACTCCATTCACTTGGGAAGAATTTACGTAAGCTTTCATGGATACATTTTTACTCGAAAGTGTGAGAAACACTAAGGCGCAGGAATTTGAAACCTTGAGGCAAGCGCTGAGGATGATAGTGTCAGACTATGACATTCAATTTATTTAGTTGTCAAGATATGCCCCTTACCTAGTTCAGATTGAAAAGGAAAGGATCAAGAGGTTCATCAAGGGGTTACTTGAACCAATATACAGAGTCTTAGTCTCTCAAAGATTTACCTCATATTCTGAAGTAATTGATGCTGCTAGGAAAGTTAAGGCAAGATGTAAGGAGGTTGGGGTGGAGAGAGAGAAGAGTAAGAGGAATCGAGGAGAGGGATATTCCAAATATAGAGACCCAAGTAAGGGTACAGGTGCTAACATAGCTAGCCAACAAGGTCCAAGCGATGGCAATTTGCTCATAGGATCTGTGTTCTAGAGCCCACCAAACCAACAAAGAAATGTCCAGTTTTGTAGCCCTCCACGCAGCAGTGATTTCAATGGGGTTAATTATAGACGAGCTTTGAGTAGTGGGATAGGTAATGTGAATCCCAGATAAAGTAACTAGTAGGGTCCTTTTTGTACCTTCTGTGGTAACATACATACAGGGTCATGGAATCAAACTGTGATGTTCTGTTACGAGCGTGGGGGAGTTGACCATGCGAAGAAGGATTGCCCTACTTTCAGACATAATCAGGAAATGGCTCGTGGTTCAACGCAATTTGATTTTGCTACCGTATTAGCAACTATATCGCTAACCAGGAATGTCAAGAGGGATAAAGGAAAAGGGATAGCTTCATCGTCATGAGGAAGATTAACAAGGTCAACTCAACAAGGTGCTTCCGGAGGAAGACAAGATAGAGTATTCGCTTTGACGCCACAAGATGCTCATGTCTCGAATGTAATGGTGACATGTACTCTTCTTATTTGTGGTTATGAAGCATTAGTTTTATTTGATCCAGGATCCACCTATTCCTTTATGTCTTTAAGGTTCATGCCTAATTTAGGCAAGCACTATGAATATATGGATGAATCGTTAGTAGTAACCACCCCGTTGGAGGAATCATATGTTGCGGAGTATATGTTTCATTCTTGTGTGGTCCAGATTAAACATAAGTATACTTGGGTGGACTTAGTGTTAATGACCACGTTGGGGGTTGACGTGATACTAGGAATGGATTGGTTGGAGTCTTGCTATGCCAATGTGGATTGTTATCATAAACTGGTGAAGTTTAAATTCTCGGAAGAGCCGTCATTTATTATTTATGGTCATAGCAGCCAATTGGGTAATAGTGTGACAGTTATAATTATTGGAGAAGTACAGAGTGAAAAAGGAAACTTAGAGGCGACACTAGTAGTAAATGAATCTGTGGATGTGTTTTCAGAAGAGTTACCGGGATTACCTTTAGAAAGAGAGATTGAATTTCGTATTGACCTTACTCTAGGGACGCAACCAATATCGATACCTCCATACTGAATGGCACTGACAGAGCTAAGGGAGTTAAGGGAACAATTACAAGATTTAATTAACAATGGCTTTATTCGTCCGAGTGTGTCTTCATAGGGAGCACCAGTGCTGTTTGTAAAGAAAAAAGATGGTAGTCTCAGGCTATGCATAGATTATTGACAGCTAAATAAAGTCACAATCAAGAATAAATATTTGCTTTCAAGGATTGATGATTTGTTTGACCAACTACAAAAGGCCCAATGCTTTTTGAAGATTGATCTGAGGTCTGAATATCATCAATTAAGGATCAAGGAAGAGGACATACCCAAGATCGCATTTCGTATGATGTACGGACATTATGAATTTTTGGTGATGTCTTTTGGATTGACTAATGCCCTTGCTGCGTTTATGGATACTTGGATAGATTTGTAGTCATCTTTATTGATGACATTCTCATATGCTTGAGGAGTTGGAAAGAACATGCACAACATTTAAAGATTGTGCTATAGACCCTACGAGAGTATAAATTGTATGCGAAATTTTTTAAGTGCGTATTTTGGTTGAGGAGCATTGGTTTTCTGGGACATATTGTATCTAAGGACGGAGTGCAAGTAAATCCCAACAAAGTTGAAGTGATTCAGAATTGGGCTAGATCCATGACAGTTATAGAAATTAAGAGTTTTATGGGGTTGGTTGGGTATTATTGACGATTTACGAAGGATTTCTCGAAAATAGCTTCCCCGCTAACGAGGTTAACTCAAAAGGGGGTAAGATTGGAATGGTCGGAGTCTTGTGAACATAGTTTCCAAACATTAAAAGCTTGTTTGACTTCAGCACCCCTATTAAGTTTGCCATGTGGGTCCGGGGGTTACATTGCTTATTGTGATGCTTTAAGGGTTGGATTAAGGTGTGTACTGATGCAGCATGATAAAGTCATCGCTTATGCCTCAAGACAACTTACAAGGCATGAACAAAATTATCCTACACATGATTTAGAGATGGCAGCGATCTTGTTTGCCTTAAAAATATGGAAGCATTATTTGTATGGAGAAATGTGTGAAATATATACGGATTATAAAAGTTTGAAGTATATATTTCAACAGCAAGATCTAAACCTAAGGCAACACAGATGGATGGAATTGTTGAAAGATTATGATTGTACAATACTCTACCAGCTCGGCAAGGCAAATGTTGTAACGAATGTCTTAAGTCGAAAGTCAATGGGTAGTATAGCCCACATAGTAGTGGAGAGAAGGTCGATAGTGCAAGGATTGCAGGATCTAGGTAACATGGGAGTCAAATTTGAGGTCAATGGATTAGATGCACTATTGGCACATTCAGGGTCTGACCAATACTAATTGATCGAATTCGAGATGCCCAAGCTAGAGATACATTTGCGATGACTATTTTGGGGAGTATGGGTGAACATGTTTCTGAATTCGATTTTGGGTCCAATGGATTGTTGAGATACGGGTCTCGAATCTATGTACTGAATTTGGATGGATTAAGGGAAGATACTCTAGAGGAAGCACACGTTGCTGCTTATGCAGTACATCCAAGAGCCACTAGGATGTATCGTGATTGAAGATCTGTATATTTGTGGCAAAGATTGAAGAAAAATGTAAGGGAATACGTTTCAAGATGTTTGGTGTGCCAACAAGTGAAGGCAGAGCACCAAAGGCCTTCAGGATTACTACAACCATTACCGATACCCAAATGGAAGTGGGAACACATAGCCATGGACTTCTTAACCGGATTGCCACAAACTAGTGGAGGATACGATTCCATATGGGTGATTGTCGATCGGTTGACTAAGTCAGCACATTTCTTTCTTGTCAAGACCAAGTTTGGGGCAATACACTATACTCGAATTTACATTAATGAGACTGTTAGACTCCATGGCATATCGGTGACTATTGTGTCAAATCGGGGACTACAATTTACTAATCGATTTTTGAAGAGGTTACAAGATGAATTAAGAACCCGATTGGACTTTAGTACAACATATCACCCTCGGACAGATGGTCAATCTGAGCACACGATCCAAATATTAGAAGATATGTTAAGAGCGATCATGTTAGATTTTAGAGTTTCTTGGAATTTATACTTGCCTTTGGCAAAATTTGCATACAACAACCGTTACCAAACGAGTATTAAAATGGTGTCATTTGAGGCACTGTATGGGCGGAAGTGTAGGTCACCCATTTGATGGTTGGAAGTCGGGGAGAAGAGGTTGTTAAGGTTGGAAATGGTTCAAGTGGCAGAATAAAGAGTACAAATAATTCAAAAACGAATGTTGGCAGCTTAAAGCAGACAAAAGTCATATGCCGACAACTGACATAGGCCCTTGGAGTTCGGGGTAGGTGAATATGTGTTTCTATAAGTGTCGCCTTGCAAAAGAATACGAAGATTTGGTAAGAGAGGGAAGCTCATTCCTCTATACATTAGCCTGTTTGAAATATTGGAATGCGTAGGTACTGTTGCTTATCGATTGGCATTACTACTGGATTTTGAAAAGGTCAATCTAGTGTTTCATGTATCCATACCCAGGAAATATGTTCGAGACCCTTCACACATGATAAGAAATGATATGGTACTGTTGGAACACGGGTTGAAATACCAATAGTAGCCTGTGGTTATATTAGCTATATTGGACCATCAAATCAAAAGGCTTCGCTATAAAGACATCACTTTAGTGAAAGTATTACGGTAAAACCATTTAGTGGAAGAAACGACTTGGGAACCAGAAGAGGAAATGCGAGCGAGATATCCACAATTGTTTGAGGATTAAAGGTGCGGATAAGTGCCTCTACGATGTTGAAATTTGAAGACAAATTTATTGTAAGTGGGGGAGTTTGTAGCATCCTTGGTAGGGGCCAACATGGGGAAAAGAAAAAGAGAAGAGAAAAAGTCAAGAGAAAAGAAAAACAAAGAAGAAAGGAAGAAAAAGGGGAGGGGTCGGTCAACAAAAGAGAAGAAAAGGATAAAAGAAAGAAAGAAAAAGGAAGAAAGAGAAGAAAGAAAAAGAAAGGAAAGAAGAAAGAGAAAAAGAAAGGAGAGAAAAAAAATAGAGAGAAAAGAGAGAGAGAGAGCATCAGATTAGGTAGAAGAGAAAGAAGAAAGAGAAAGAGAAAGAGGAAAGAAAGGAGGAAGAAGAAAAAGGAAAAAGGAGACTTACGAACCAAGAGAGAGGGAGAAGGAAGAAAAAGAAGAAAGAAAAGAAAGAAAGAGGAAGAAGAAGGAAGAATGAAGAAAGAAGAAGGAGACTCGCGGACCAAGAGAGAAATAGAAGAAAAAAATGAAAGAAGGGAGAAGAAAAGGAAGAAGAAGAAAGAGAGAGAAAAAGAGCCACGGACTAGAAGAGAAAGGGAAGGAAAAAAGAAAATGAAGAAAAAGGAGGAAAAAAGAGAGCAGCGACAGCAGCACAGAAAAAAAAAATAGAGAGAGGGAACGGAAGCAAAAATAACTAAGGACACGCGTGAACCAATAGCGAAGTAGCATCCCGCTATTGTGAGATGAGTGGGTGCTAAATTTTAAAATTATATTCTTATAAAATATTATATATGTAGCATGTGATGAAAATTATGGATTACATGAGTTGGTAGAAAAACTTAGGTTGTTTGTGGATGTGACATAATTTTTAAAATCCATTTTCTTGATATTATACGTAGTACGTATATATATGTTTTTAAGTATGGGGAAACAAACTTTTGACTGATTTTACTTTAAAATCATGCTTTGCAATTTGTGTACTATCTAGGCCAATGGCCATTTTATTGATTCTTAAAATGTGATGATAAATTGTTTACTTCTCTTAGCACGCTAATTTGATATACGTGCCATGTTTTAAATGATTTATGTATAACGTGCAATTTATGAGTGAAATATTTTTAATCTATCATGCTTTGCAAATGCATTAAATTGTAACAACTTTTACTTGCATGTGATTGAGAAACCTGGGGGTGGACCTTGTCACTACATTGGGTTAAGTGTAGTCTTTGTGCACAAAGTAGAAATTGCTAATTATCGATATTCGATTCTTAAAAAAAAGGAGACTTGAAGCCCCGATTTGTATTGAGGGCGTGAGTAGTTCCCACGAGTGAGTAAAGGGAGACCCGAAGTCCAGATTTGTATTGACGGCATGGGCAGTTCCCACGAGTAGGTAAATAGGGACTTGAAACCTCGATTTATATATGGTGACGTGGGTAGTTCCCGCGAATAGGTGATAATATTTGAAAATAAGTCTAAGGGTTATACTAAATCTATCCGAGGACGATGCTCACTCGTCAATTGTTTTAGTATACATTGTATGTCATTGACACGTAAATTTTATTAATGATTGATAAGTGAAATTTGCATATACATTTACTTGAAATTCATCATTTTAATACTTGCAAGGTGTAAAATACCTTTCCGTTTAAATGAAATGTTTTCTTCGCGTACTCTTGGATTTATAACTGTTCCACCCTTATGTTGTTTTCCCTTCTCGCATGCTCACTGGATTGATGATTATCACTGAGTCTATGAGACTCATACCCTTTTATTTTCCCTTTTTGTAGACAGGGACTAGTCTAACGTGAAATCATCGACGAATACAATCTATCACAGATTAGGTAAAGACATCTCTTGACCCGTTTTCGAGTTGCTCCGTTGATAGAGGTTAAGTTGTAGTACTCTGGTTTTATTATGTGACAAACATTGGTTTTCGATACAATGAAAATTTGAGATTTGAACTCAATGTAGTTTAATTATGACAGCATGACTTAAAGTAAAAATGTCATGATTATATTTATTTTTGAATTGACGTACACATGTATATATACATGGTTTAATATTTACACGGTTTAATGAAAGTGTACAAGGAATTATTGAAAAAGTCAAATAAAGCTTGTTCGAGACTTGACGGGATATCTCGAAAGTCTCGGACACCGGTAGCGATCTAAGAAGGGTCGTTACACCAATTTGCTAGAAGGTTTGGAACATTCTAGATTTAGAGTGTGTTGACAACACATTATAAATCTTGAACAATGTTTCTAAATGATTTGTTACTAGAGTTCAAACTAAAAGCTTGTATAAGGTCTAGAACCATTTAATGTATGAAGCTTTCCTCATATAAAGGGCCTTATTCATTTGTACAGTCATTGATTTTTATGCAAGCAACACACGCTAGCATTCATTTATTCCCTTGCATTGGATTTTCATTTATGCTTCAGCGTGAGTTGCCATTTATCTTATTTCTTTAATTTCATTAAGAAAGGGGGTTTCGAAGGTTGACTTAGTCTTTTAAGACTAGGTTATAAACCATGTTTAAAGATTACATAAAATCCATCAAGATAATTTGAGACCTGATTCCTGAATATGTATCATTTAAGTCATTTAAAAATCTGAAAGTCATATCCTTTTGGTATTGTTCAGAGTATTTCTTAAAGTAATTTGAATTACATTTTTCACATTCACACCTTGGTTTCTCATTTTCTCCCAGATGTCTTTCAACTTAAAGAAATAAGCATGTATAGATTTGGTACTCTGAGTAACATTGCTTAGAGTATATTGCAAATTGCATGCCTTTGTATCATCCAGTTGTGCAAAATTTTGTTTTAGAGTATTTTAGATTTCCATAGTGTTGTCCATATAAAAGATTGTTGAAGCTATTGGTGTAGTAACAAACTCTAATATCCAAGCCACAGTTAAGTCGTTACACCTTTCTAATATCCAAGCCACAATTAAGTCATTGAACTTTTTCCATTTTTCAAATAGAGAATTTGTAGGTTTTGGTTTCAACATTGACAAAACCAAGTTATTTATAATAGACGATGCAAGTAAGAATGATCTACACTAAGGTATGTAATTATCTGCAGACAACTTAGGGTTTATCATTAATGATTTAAGATGATCATTGTGATATAGATAAAATGGTGATTGAGGATTCTTAACTGATGAAACACTATTCCTTAAATTTGTTGTGTTTGCCATTGGCAAATCTTCAGAAGAAGACAAGTTAGATTTATCATTCACCATTGATACCAAAACTTAAGAAGCAACAAATCAAGAATGAACAAGAATTTTTGAACTCTGTAAATAAGGTTCGATACTAATTCAAAATCAAGTAATGTAAAGTACTTGCCAAAACCAAAGTCAATCACCACAAGATCGAATGCTCTGATACCATGTTGAAAAGTTGAAGACGAGAAATTGAAAAATGAGAAACTAATGTATCGAGAGATGAAAGAATGAAGAGTAGTTGAAGATTTTGTAGAATCTTCATTAAGCAGAACTATTTACAAAAAAACTATTTATAATCGTCTGTTGGAAGAGTAAAGTAAAACTAACCGCCAACTAATTGAGTAATTCCAAGACTAACTAATTAATTACTATTGCAGCAACAATAACTCAGTAAAAGATAAAACTTTATAGTAAATAAAAAATAGGTCATGTGACTTCTATTTGACTTTCTTTCCTTTTTAGTCTTCATTAGCTCTAAACTTTGGACTTCTACAATTTCAGCCCTTCATCTTATTATTAGACTTTAGCTGTTTATATCTTTATTTACAAACTCAATGTCTAATACTCCCTTTTAAGAAGAAATGTGTTTATTGTGCACATTCATCTTGTTGAGTAGACGATGGAAATCCTTTGGTGATAAAGCCTTGGTGACAAAATATGCAAGTTGTGTTTGTATTGAAACATATGCTGGTTCTACAATACCTACAAGTATCTTTTCTCTAACAAAATGACATTCTAGCTCAATGTGTTTTGTACATTCATGAAACAAAGGATTTCTGCTAATATAGATTGCAAATTGATTGTCACAGTACAACCTTACTTTATGTTTGTGACAAATTCCAAAATCTTCCAGCAAAGCTTTCAACCATATAATTTCATAGGATGTGGTTGCCAAGGCACGATATTCAAACTGAACAGAGCTACGAGCAACAATAAACTACTTTTCAGATTTCCAACTAACCATGGAATTTCGAATGAAAACAACATACCCTGTGACAAATTTGTGATTATTTGGACAGCTTCCCTAATCATTATCTGAATAAGCATGAATTTCCATAGTAGATTGTGATATTAAGATTCCTTGTCCAGGAGCCCCTTTCCAATACTTTAATACTCGAAATGTTGCTAAGAGATGTTCCTGTGAAGGCTTATCCATGAACTGTGATAATACTTGAACAACATAATTGATAACTAGCCTTGTAAATGTCAGATACAGTAGTTTACCTACCAATTTTCTATAAATTGTAGAATTTGATAGCTTATCTTCTTTTGTAGCCTTTTGCAGCTCATGGTTAGAATTCATAGGAGTTGATATTGGTTTAGTGCCCAACATACCATGCTTGTCAAGCATATCCAAAGTATGTTTACATTGACGAATTGATATTCCTTCAGGTGACCTAGCAACTTCTAGCCTCAAGAAATATTTGACTATGCCAAGATCCTTTAATTTGAATTGTGAGCTCAAATATTCCTTTACACTATCAACCAATTGATTTGATATACTACCAGTAACTATGTCATTTACATAGTCAAGCAATGGTACAAAATTTCCATTTACAGTTGACATAGTGAACAAGAAATAATCTGAAATAGAGTGCTTGAAGCCATACCTTGAAAGAAAATTAGTAAACCTGGTATTTCATTGCCTAGAAGCTTGCTTGAGTCCATATAGGGATTCGTGCAACCAACAAAAGTAGCTTTGAATAAGATGAATATGAGTGCTCCCCCTGTATTGAATAACCTGGAGGTATTTCCATATAAATATCTTCTTTATAATCTTCATGAAGAAAAGCATTATTGACATCGAGCTGTCTCAAACGCTACCCTTGTGCTATTGCAATGGCCATACAAACTTTACTATAGTTTGCTTAGCAACAAGACTAAAGCTCTCTTGATAATCAAATCTTTCAATTTGACTATAGCCCTTTGCTACCAAACGAGCTTTATATCTTTCCACACTTCCATCAACCTTCATTTTCAATTTGTATACCCATATACGACCAATGGTATGACAATTTGGGGGCAAAGGTCAACTAACCATGTTTTGTTGTCTTTTAAGGCTTGTAATTCAAGAGCCATAGCATCTCTTTAATGAGAATGCTGAATTGCATGATGATATCAGTCAAGTTCCTAAATTTAGGACAAGGAAAAGAAAAATGTCTTCTGAAAAGATGACAATTTATGAGCTAACAAGTAGTTTGATATTAGATGTAAAGTAGAACAATTTAAGCTTGAGGGTAAATTAGTGTGATATGGTTATAAGTATTTAGGAACATGTTTAACTTGAGAGCGTTTTCTTGTTAAAGTAGCAACATCAGGTGAGACATGAGTAGGATTGACGTGAGCATGTTCATTAGTGTCAATAGAAGAATTTTCAATAAGAATAGGACTATATTGAACATGTTCAACACTATTAGAAGATGGGATGGATAGTTCTAGAGTCAAATGATTCTTTAAAGAAATATCATTAGAATTTGAAGGAGATGGAAGTGAGGACACTAACTTACTTAAAGTATCATAATTAACAAATAAATGATTAAGAGTAAAGGTAGATGTTTGATGAAATGAAGAAATATGATCATCATGATTCAAATTCAAGAAAGGAAACACATGTTCAAAGAAAATGACATTCTTGGATATTGAAACTTTATGAGCATCAACATCATATACCTTCTACCCTTTTAACACCACTAGGATATCTCAAAAAGATACATTTGGTAGCTCTTTTATCAAATTTCTTTTTATGTTGAGACAAAGTGGAAACAAAACACAGACAACCAAACACTTTAAGATGATTATTTGTTGGCAAGGTATGATACAACAACTCAAATGGTGTTTCGTTTGAAAGAATCTTAGAAGGCATTCGATTTATATTATGTATCGCAATCAAAACAACATCATCCTAGAACTTCAAAGGTAAATGTGATTGATAAAGTAAAGACCTAGCCACTACCAGAATGTGTTGATGTTTTCTTTCCACTAACCCATTCTGCTCAAGGGTTTTATTACAAGATAAATGATGGATGATTCCTGTTTCTGCATAAAAATCATTCAATCTAAATTCCAGTCCATTGTCCAATTTCAAAACTTTAATTGATGTTTGAAATTGATTTTGAACGAACTTTTGAAAAGAAGGAATAATACTTGATACATTTGATTTGTATCTCATCAAAAACATTCAAGTAAACCGAGAAAAATCATCAACAATGGTCAAACAATATGTATGCCTGGATAATGTAGGGACATCATAGGGTCCCTAGATATCTACGTGCATAAGATCAAAAGGATTCTTTGAACTTTGAACATGGATGAGAAATGGAAGTTTTGCTTGTTTTGTAATATGACACATTTCACAAAATAGATTGTTTGAACATTGTATATCTGAAAACTGTTTATGCAATACATTTATTCTTTCCATAGGTACATGACCTAACCTAAAATGCTACAAATCAAAAGACTTTAAAGTTGAAGTACAAACATTATTTTGAAAAAAATTACAACCATTAATGATAGAAACAGCTAAAGATTTAACTAGTTTTTCAAGATTGAATTTGGACAAATCTTTTTCATCCTTATTATTAAGAGAATCTACCTAAAGCCTATATATGGGTTTACACATTCGTTTTATGCCATCATGTTATTCCTGTAAAAATATATAGTTTACTAATGTTAAACTTGATTTTTCGTTGCCGAACATCATTGCTAGTTTTGTCCTCAGCTCCCCGATTCCTCAATGTAATAGCACTCCCAAAGATAAATACACTGATATATTACATATAATCTCAAATTTGACAAATAGGTTCCTTATTAATTTTTTTTTGAAAAGTTGTTTTTATTAGTCCTATCACCATCATACCATTTAAGTCTTTAGCTTGAGTGGCAGAAGACTCTGATGGCATGAATCTCAACAATTTTTAAAAGGACCTAACAACAAGAAGAATCTCAACAACGTCACAAACTAGGGGCAAATGAGTAGACTCAGACCAAAACTCATGAGAGTAGGCATTAAAATCACCCTTCGGCAGACAAAAACAAAAACTTTGTTGTTCACAAATTAGAATTATCTAGAAAACAAGAAAGCACTTAGATAACCACAAGAATTGTGATGAAAAAACAACCCAAGTAAAGCCAACATCCAAGAGAGCCAGAGCACAAGGCTTTCCATTTGACAGAGGTGAACAAAGCCTGAATTGTAAACAGCCGTGGAAGAGAGAAAACCTGGAGCATAAACAAAGCTGCCCCTTGGGAACACCTTAAACAATCACGCACAATAGAAAAGAAAATTGATTAAGGAGTGAGAAACCATAAAGAGCAAAGACGAAGGGCAAAATGCAAAGACAATCACAACAGGTCCCCAATAGAGAGGAAAACATCAAGAAAGATCAGAACCACAACTCTTTAGCTCTTCCTTATTAAATTACTTTATAAATAGTTGAAATTATAATAGAATATCTTTTATTTTAAAGGTTTGTTAAAAAATTATTAACTAGGACTTGTTTAAACGTTGATTTGATACGACAGTTTCCTTTCGAGAGAAAACTCTCCTGAGTCAGTTTTCTTTGAAGAAGAAAATCCTAAGACAATAATGGAGTCTGGAAATTGAGAGAAAATCCTTTCCATTGAAGTATTAAGTGAAGATTATGTTTTTATTTTATGAAACTCTTGTATTTTGTCTAGTTTTGCACAAAAAGTTTAGTTATGTTCCTTCAACTTCCTGCAAATCTGATACTGTTTCAATGACTTTCTGACAACATGATGGGTAACAATTGAAAGGTCTTGAAAGATTTGGTTTTTGTAACACTTCATTTGGTTAAGTTGTTAGGGAGATATAAATTTTTGAAGTAGGCTAGAAATATATTTTTGATAGTTTTGATGAACCAACTTTGGGTCACCAGAACATTACATTCCAGTAACATTTTGAGTCAATTCTTGGGCGATTTTGTAGTATGAAATGTGTTCTTCATTTTGGTTTCACTAGTTCTGTTAGAGGCTTTTTTTTGTTAAGAGAATCGAAGGCTTAAATTTGCCTAGTTGAATTTGGAAACTCAAAAATCTAGGATTGTCTGTGATGATTTTCAAACTTTTGGTTTTTGGGACTTATGAATCTTGTAATCCTTTTCATCGAAACATATTCTAATGTTATAGTGTGACATGAATGCTTCAAATTGATCTTGAGTTTAAAGTAGGTAAAATGGCCATCTAGATTCTAAAAATTTCAAAAATTAAAAAAATTCCTTTTTAATTATTTCAAAATTAGAATTTAATTAAGGTTTGATAAGTTTTGTTGTAAAGTTTCATAAAATTATGGATATGTGATTTTCTACTATACTTTTATATAAAAAGATATATACACACACGCATACTTTATAAATTTATTTCTTATATTAGTAGATTTTGTAAAAGTATCAAAATTAAGAAAAAAGTTACAAATATGATTTTTACATGAAATTAATATTAGATTTCTATCAAAAATTAAAATCATTACTAGCTTTATATTTTAACTTTAATTCTCAACTTCACTTGATTTTTTTTATTTTTTTCTATGATAAAAAGGAAAAATAGTCTTATTAATTGAAAATGTTTCTTAATTGCAATAGAGGTTGCTACACACCCTCAGTTCTTAGGATGATCAGCCAAAAGTCATTTTATCGAATTTGTTTGAAACTTTAGTTTTGATTTTGTATATATTTTCTTGAAATATTAGGCAATTAGGAGAATTTTTGATTTGTTGCTTGACAATGAACTTGGCAAAACAGGTACGTGATTAATATCCCTTTGGTGTTTTCACATCTTTTTAGCCTTAATGTGAATTTGTACTTAGTATATGATATTTTATCTTATGGTTTGTAAAATCGGGTGAGCATGCTGATATATATAAGTAAATATGATCTCTGTTCTGGTTTTTGGAGTATGATCTCAATTTTAGTTTTGAAATGTGATTTTTGTTCAATGTATGCATATATGTTTTTGTAAATACACATATAAAATATTTAGTCTACAATGAATATGTATTTGATGTGTACTGGATGTGTTTTAGAAAAGTGAATATATTATTTTATGAAATTAGGTAATCTAAAACTATGTTTTGTTTTGTCTTTTAGTATGGCTATGTTCTAACTCTGCCAATGGGGTTTGAATATTGGCCATGTCGACATTTATTTTGTGATTAGAGATCGATCTCCAAACTATACCACCAGTTATAAAATATTAGTTTTTGTGATAACTATTCAGTGCAGTCAATAGTTGCTTCTGATATACTTTAGACTCATGTCAATGGGGTTAATTGTAGTTTTGATTCTGACCTGTCACATGCGTTAAATGTGGTTGTAGTATGTCGCAAGAGACTAATATAATCTAAAAGTTATTGTAAAATTATGTTTTGTTCTGTTATTTGAAAATTTTGGAATTATGACAATTCTGTTGTTTGAAGTGAAATTACATTTACTTTTGTTATCTAAAAATAAAATTGTGGAATAATATGATTCTGAATGAAATTATCTAAAATTCTGTTTTGATACTTATATGTGTATTAGTAATTTTGGCCTAAATATTTTGAACATGCTTAATCCGATTGAAGGGATGTCAGTTACTTGTTGAATGGTTATACTCATTCCTATAATCTTCATCATTTTTATAGATTTTGACATTTTTGTATGTTTGGGAATTATACTTGCTTGTTGAGAGTTTTGATTAGTAAGATTAACATTGTCCTTGGATATTTATAAGCTTTGTTGTAAGTATTTGATTTTAATTTGAAAAGAGAT
The DNA here is from genome assembly GCA_036013995.1 of Theobroma grandiflorum. Taxonomy (NCBI): domain Eukaryota; kingdom Viridiplantae; phylum Streptophyta; class Magnoliopsida; order Malvales; family Malvaceae; genus Theobroma; species Theobroma grandiflorum. Next base: position 24,228,789 of record CP142133.1, on the reverse strand, counting down.
ATCAGTTAGATAAGAAATTTGTATTTTTTGTAGAATTACATATATTGTATTATTTGGATATTTGAAGTTTTGTAAAGTGTAAATTTGAAGTGACTTTAAAGATATTGCATTTGATTTAATATGATACTATTATTTACATGCCTATGAGAGTCGTCTTTTAAGTATGTGGGTTTGTTACATCCTAAAACTTTAAGTTTAGGACGTGACACTCAAATACTAACTCATCAACCTTCTACCACCTCTCCATTAGGGATAAATGTAAGATTAGTTAAAGTGAAAACTTGAGCTGACCTTGAAAAGCAAAGAAAAAAAAATACATTGGCAAAAAGAGAATTTCAATTGATTTTACCATAGGTTAATGCAAAATTACTATATATGTCACTTCTGTTGACAACATTTTTAACATGTTTTTATCCTAGATTAAAATAGACCAATCAAAACTAGCTAGGGATGTCAACGAGTCGGGTACCCTATAATTTTGAGGTACCCGAACCCTAACTCTATAAAAAATCAATTACCCTAACCTTATTAACTACCCGTTTAATTTTAAAATTATTACCCTAACCTTAACACAAATACATTCCCATTACCCTATAATTACCCTAACCCGTTTAAATATCTGATTAAATAAAAAAATTATTAAAATTTTCTTCATGGGTACCCAATTACCCAATTAACTTTTCTAATCTCATAACTTACCTTTAGATTTATATGTTATATGTTTATATAAATAAATATATATATACTATAATTAACAATTTTATGAGTTATAATTTTTACAATATTAATACAAAATAAAAAGTAAATATATTTATATTTAAAATACATAATATATACACACACGCATTCATAAAAGTATTAATGTCATCATATTAATAATTAGAGTAATCATACTTAAACATAAATAACAATCTAATAATTTTTTAATTTAAATATATTAATGTCATCATATTAATAATTAAAGTAACTATACTTTTCATATATTTGTTAGTTTTTAACAAAAAAATTTACTTGTAAAGTTGGTAAAAATTATAAATTTTTAATTTAATTATTAAAATAATAATAAAATATTTATAAATAGTAATCGAGTTCGGGTAACAGATACTCAAGGGGTGGTACCCTAACCCTACTCTATTAAAATTCAGGCAGTGAAATCACTACCCTAACCCTACCCGAACTCGTTTATGAGTACTCTAACCCTGTATAACCGAGTCGAGTACCCGTGGGTACCCTATAATAGGGTACCCGTTGACATCCCTAAAACCAACCATATGGAGTTCATCTTCTTTCAAAAAGAAAAAAAAAACAATATATTTCTTCATACCTTTAATTTTGATATGTATGTATTCCTGTTTCGAGAATTAAATCACTTTTTTGTTATGTCGGGTAGGCTATAGAGGATGATATCATTTAACTGATGTCATTTAAACTTGTAATAACAAAATCAATTAAATGTTTTATACATAGTTTAAATTAAATATGCCAAATTGATTGATATCAAATAACGTTATGAACACATTTTTGCAGTTTTAAAAAAATATGATATATTTACTATAATTTTTTATTTATAATTTTAATGATTAATTTATGTTATTTATTTGATGATATTGAAGTTAATTAAATGATATATATATATATATATGTATAAAATACAAAATTGATTGATATATCAAATGGTCTTGCAAAACACATTTGGTTGCTTCCTCAGACGTAGAGTACTATGAACGACAAAACATTTTGGTGTTAAAATATTCCTGACTCCAAAATTTTTCCTCTTTGATTATTAGTATAGCACAGATTTTATAAACGCTAAATACCCAAATAAATTCATAATTATACAAGAAAAATCAATTAAATTTTTATATTTTTATTGCATTCAATTAAATTCCTTTATTTTTTATTTTGAGTCAATTAAACCGTTTTTACTAACCGTTAATTAATTTTTGTTAATCAGAGTAATAGTTGTTAATTTTATATCATATCATCTGCCATGTAATAGGTTAACGTGTCATTTTTAAGAAAACATTGCTGTTTGGCAATCGGTAGATGACAGGACTAGAAAAAAATAAAATAACTTAATTGTTGATTGGATTTTTTAATTGTTAACCTGATTTTAGCCTTTTTGTCTAATTACAAGTCTAATTAGAAATTAATTGTTTGGATATTCATTTTTTTTTGTTTTAAATACCTAAACCCCTGATTTTAAGACATGTGATTGGAAGAAAAAAAGCTAAAAACAAGTCAATAATTAAAAAATCCAGTCAACAATTAGGTTATTTTAATTTTTTGGCCTCATCATTTGTTACGTGGCAATGTCATTTTAAAAAATGACATGTCAACATACCATACGGCGGATGATGTGATATTAAATTAACAATTATTACTTTGACTAATGAAAGTTGGTTAATAATTAATGAGATTGATTTATTTGATCTAAAATAAAAATATATAAAACAACAGATACAAGAAAGAGACCACGAAACATAAGTAGAAACATGAAAGTAATTCACTCTGTTTAGACTAACAATTCTAAACATGAAGGTGAAGAATCGGTTCAACTTCTTCTCATTTCACATCCGATTGAAGAATATACACAAATATAATGATATTTTTGCATTCAGCTAGTGTATATTAGTATCAGTTTTTCCTTTTAGTGCAAACTTGTATATTGCTAATGAACATTGAAAATATACTCTTTATCAAGCATCTTATCCTCATCTCAATATTTCTTAACTTATGCAAGTTTTATTCATGTACATACCAGCCAAACGAGAGCAGCCCCTTGATGAACTGAAACTAAAATCCTATGAGTAGGTTCATTCTCTAATAATTACTATTCTGGAGTTCAGAATACAGAGTCAGTGATGAAGTATGCAGAATAGGTATATATACATATTTATTCTAGATTTTAAAAAATTGTTTTTCCTCCTAGGTTGTTCTGCACAGACCAAGAACAAGTCTTCATATACCAAAATAGGCGGCTGGATTAGATAGAGATAAAGGGTCTAGATTGAAATGGCAAGTGTTTTTTGTTTTGACTATACAATATATCCGTTTGCTATAGTTATTAGTACGAGAAACAGAGGGAAGCTGCCTGAGTAAGCCAAAATAAGAGTTTGCAGTGACGTACTGTTTTTCTGCTTTACAATGGATGCTGAGCCAATCAGCGACTACAACTTTTTAACCATAGTCCATCCAGTAGATATTCAAACACTTCATTTTCTTAAAAGTTTCCTCTTCTTTCTCACAACAGATGATAAAGAAAACAAGTAATCAATTTACTTCATGAACTAGAATGCAAGTCAATTTGTCCAGAATCATGTACAGCATATATTTGATCTTCCGCACTTGGTTTACCTTTGTTACCTCGTAGTAATTGTTATTTTATCTTATTTATTAACTTTCGAAGCTGTTGCTTCATGTTAGAAGGATGATCTTTATGTGGCTGGAGAAAGCTCAGAACTGTGGAGCAGAAACGGAACTATGGCTGGCTGCAACGACAAAGCTGAAGCAGCAGTTGGAGTCAAAACTCAAAGAGTAGGAGTCGTTTTGGTTTACAGGTTTCTGTCAGTAAATGAAACGTTGCTATTGTGTGTCGTTTCATTAAAGTCTTTCTATATTTTCTTTGTGCTACGGTGTCGTTTTAACATTCTTCTAAAAGCTGTTAGTTTGTTTGTTTCTGTTAGTTGATCTGTTAGCAGAGTATTGTTTTTCATGATGAATCTGAGCAAAGTTCAGGCTCGATTCATTCTTTGTTCAAAAGTTTGTTGCTAGAATTTAGGAGCTAGACGGTTATGTGTTCTAAGTTTGTTCATATAAATGCTGAGTAGTGTATCAAATAAATATAACTTCTAGAATCAGTTTTTACTACTCAAAACAGAGCTTCATTTTCTTTTCTTCCGTATGCTTTCTGGTTCTCTGGATTCTTATCAAACTTCAGTTAAATTTTCTACACTTCATAATTATTCAGAATTGAATTTGTATTTGGACTTATAACTTGCCTTGCCTTCTATAATTGAAATTAGATGATTATGAAGTATGCGATCCCCTTCATTCACTCTATTGTCATTATGAAGTAGTATGTGTCGTCACAACTTTCATGTGAAGAGATTATCTAATGCAGATACCAATCGGACTGCAGCAAATGAACCCATGTTTCACTGTTTACTCAATATGTAAAGCCACTTGCTTACAACGTAGAAGTTTATACTGCTAATTTCTTCCACGTACAAATGGTGAAGTATTAAGCTAAACGCCACCGAGGAATAAACTAAAGTACACGAGCCAAATGGTAGGAAACAACTTTATAAGATTTTATTGTAAATTGTCCATATTTCAATGGGGAACTTGAGAGTTGACACTGGCATTGTGTCTAATTGCCAGCTCCAGGACTTGGAACTGACTCGCCAGACAGAGCAATGTGCTTGGTTATGTTTATCTCATATACAGCCATTCCATGACCATTTTTAGCTGGAGTTGAAGGCGGACTAAGAACCTTAGGATTAGCACTCACAATCATACTCTGCTCCAAAACAGGACCATCCATGTTTTCCTTGCTTAAAGCCTTTCTGGCTTGAAAACATGGAACATGGCATAGTAATACAATAGCGATTATAAGTATTATGGTTTTACTGAAAAGAGCCATTAAGAGTGTTGAGAGAGGAAAGTCTAGGAAGCAAAACTTAGGTTGCAAACAATGAAGTACTGAGGTCTTGTATGGGATAATGGATTTGACTTATAAACTAATCTATTTATAGGCTTATGTATGACATGAGGTAGAGGCGTGAGGGTCAAGTTAGCTCAGTTTAGATGATACGTATAATTGAAGCCCTGAGCAACTCTTTGATAGGGTTAGGTACATTGGAACTGAATGTCTGCCAATCTCATTTTCTTGCACTTTTTCTAGTGACATGAGAGCCTAAATTAGATTGTCTCCAACAATATAAAAAGAAGAATGATGGTATGGTGACCAGAGCTTTAGGACTATCTTACATGCAATGCGATTTGGAACCATTAATCTAAACCTGCCTCGTATTCTGCATACAAGGTAGTGATGAGTTTGCAGGTTGTAGCTAATATCTTTATGTTTCGCTTTAGAAATACTAATTTCTTTAACATCTAGACTCATAACGGATAAATTTGTTTGTTTTAGGTAATATTTGCCCCAAGTAGGTGATTCTGCAGATTAGTGCAGATGCCTCTAACTTTTGAAGGGGTTTCTTGATTCAATGTATGATAGAAGACATAAAAGGCACAATACACTGACAGCAATGTCGGATGCGTGTAAGGCTTTTTAGATAACAGTACCAAAATATCAATCTTACAATTTTATTGGACACTAAAATTATCAGTGCTCAAAGATCAAAGTTACATTCTATTGGACACCACCAAGTATTTGATAATGACAACCATGGAGAATTGTGCTGTAACTGCATTTGTGCATCTTGCTTTACATAGGCAACTTATTAATGTTAAATATGAGATGACAAAGCGTAAACTTCTGGCATTGTAAAGCCTAGAACTCTTTTATCCAACTCAGCTCCCTATTATAACATATATGATAGAGAGGACCCTACATCAGTGGGGAAAAATTCAGAGTCAAAGCTGTACCTAATTCAGAGCTAAAGCTTAGTAGAGCAAAGTTTAGTCGATATTCTCAGCTCCAGTTATTATTTTTTAATTTTATTGTGCAGAGTTCACTAAGCTATATTTTGTATGGTTAGACAAGTCACACTTGGAAATGCTATCACCTTCAAATCTAACCAAAATTTTTGTGACAAAGAATTTAGTCATCAAACTGGGAGTAGTTTATTGGAGGACAAGACTAATGATTACTACCTACAAGGGTTAGTACGTAAAAGAGCATTTCTGCTGGAGTGCCTAAAAGTTTGGTCCTCTTTTTTGAATGACTTGTTGCTAATAATAATGAACCTAAGAAATATTCATGTAGGATCAGCCAGCATCTCCTTGCCCTGGGAATTATCAAGGAGCAGGTTTCTGATCTTTGCTTTGTCACCTCATTAAGTTTTTTACTAAACCCTGGCTTGTGTTACAGATCCTAACGTAAAGCATTCCCATTGAACATAACATGTGCTTGAGAAAGTTGCAGATGGTTAAAAGCAAGCAATGGAGAATATATGCAGCCATAGGATATAGAGTTCAAGATATCTGCAAGTCGAAAATATATACTGTAACAACCCTTAAAAGAAATATAATAATAAAAAGAAAGACCACATGGGCAGCCGCCCATGTGGTCAACTAAAAATTTAAAGCAAAGGCTCACAAAATGAGTGAGCAAAGGAGGGGGGGCCGGATGAAAACCAAAAAAAAAAAAAAGGACAAAAGCAAGAAGGAAAGAGTGTAGGGGCCGGTTAAGAGATTGGTGAAGAAGAGAAACGTGTGAAAATGTGGAAAGGGGACATGACAAGAGTCATGTCTGGTCCCCTCCCCATTTATTCATCAAATGGCTTTCAAAAGCCATTCTTGTGCAGCACACCGTCGGGTCAAGGAAGAGCAAAGAAACAGGGGAGAAAAATTGAGAGAAAGAGTCGAGAAAACAAGAAAAATAGAGAGAAAATTTTATGTTTTTTTTTGAAAGCTTGAGTTGCTGAAATTTTATGACTTTGTTGTTGCTTTGGAGGTTGATTTTGAGGTGAGTTGCTGATTATTTTTGAGGGTTTTGTTGCTGGTTTTGGGGGTTGGAAAGCTGCTGTTTTTGGAGTGAAAAATCTGTTGATTTGGATGCTTGAAGGTGTGATTTTGAGAGCTGGAAATTTCTGAAAATCTGGGCAGCAAAGCTGCTGGAAATTAAAGCTAAAAGGGTAGGGTTTTTGCTACCAAACAATGAGAAAGAGAAGAGGAATGGGTGACCGGTGGTGGAGGAGGATAGGCTCCACCACCGGTGGAGGAGGAAGGCAACGGTGGTGATGAGGAAGCCACGGCTAGGAGAAAGAAAGAAAGAAAGAACGTGGAAGAGAGAAAAAGAAAAGAGAAAAAAAAAATAGAAAATGAAAATGAAAGAATAAGAAAAAAAAAATAAAAGTGGGCCAATAGGAAAAATGAAATTTGGGCATGGCCCAAATAGAAAATAAGGAAATGGGCAAGGCCCAATAGAAAAATAAAAATGTGACAAGGCCCAATGGTAATTAAATGGGCAAGGCCCAAGTGAAAAATAAAATTGGGCTTGGCCCAATAGGAAATTGGATATGTTTTTGGATAAGGTCCAATAGCTAGGAGGGATGGAAAAGACTCAATGGCACGTTTATCGAGGAGACGTACTGAACGAGACACGCGATCGGGAAATAGAAATAATCATACACGCGTACAAAAATAGCGATGTAATATCCCGCTATCTCGAGGTGAGTAGGGGGTATCAATTTGAAAAATTTCGTAATTATATATGTATGTATATGCATGAATTATATTACGTACAAATTGTGGAAGGCATGAGTTGGTAGATTTTTAGGAAATTTGTGAATGCTACAAATTTCAAACGTGTTTTGAATATATAAGTATAAAGTATACGTAAAGTGTTTTAAACCGGGAAACAAGCTTTTCAATGGGATTTATATTCAAAATTGTGCCTTATACTTGTGTAGTGTGCATCCATGATTATGATGCCTGATTACCATGTAAAGTATTTCGAAATTCACGCACCAAATTTTTATTTATTTATGAAAATGACAATTGATTTTATTATATTTTCTGTCGAATGTTGTGAGAATAAATTGAAATGAGACTTTCAAGACATAAAATAATTTCTAAAGTGATTCTATTTAATTGAGAGATTCGAGAGTAGGCCGGATGTCACATCGGTTAAGTGTGACCCTCGTGCACGAGTGAGCTCTAGCTAGAGACATTTTCGGGTCGCCGACGGGCTGTTAGACATGGCTGGGGCCATGGTCTGTGATATACGTGGCAAGGCCACAGATGATTTACGCGGTTACAACCGCTTGATATCTCCGATGTCGGCCAACATCGTTGAGATTGCCATGGCATTATGTGGGGATCCGGTGGAAGCGATGCTCCCGGATGATATTACGTGGTAACGGGACCACGAGTTTTTATCTTATTTCCTACTCGAGAGTAAAGTCTCTTTGGATTTTCGAATTATATTTGTCTGTGCATGATGAGAGTTAAAAAGTTTTCAACAACTCCCTATTTACGAAATGATTTGACTTAACGCCTCATTCAAGAGGTGACTTGTTGATTCTTCTGAGTTTTCAGACTCATATTTCGTGTATGGTGAAAATGAATTTAAAAAGGGCTTTTCCGCAGCTCTCCATTTTTACGAAAAAATGAATTTTTACTCCTCGAATACGAGGCGATTTGTGGTTTACGTATATATTTGACAAATATATGATTTTACGAGAGCTTGCCTGATTTAAGGATATTGATTTGAATAAATTATTCTAAATGATTTCTGCATGTAATTATTATTCACACTAGATTTGGTGCGTATTTATCTCATAAACGAATTCTTAATATTTTCTTTATCTATAAGGCACAAATGTTCGTTTGAAATAAATTGTTTTATCATTCGGTAGTTTGATATTCAAAGGATCAGCTATTTGCTTGTTTCCCATCTACGCCCTACTCGCTGAGCCGATGATCACTGAGTCTGTGAGACTCACACCCCTCTTATTTCTCCTTTTGCAGATAGGGATCAGCCTAGCGCGTAACTATTGGCGTATTCAGTCTACTGCGAATAGGTAAAGGCATCTTTTAGCCCGCTTCGAGTCGCTCTGCTGTCTAGAATTCATTCACATGAAATTTCTGCATATTATCAGTATTGCCAATTCCTACTTATGCATTGTTAAAAACGTTGTATTTTAAATTTAATTACTATTACTGGAAATGGAATACCAATAGGGTATTATTATTATTATTAATTATTTACATACGTATTAGCATATTTAATAAATGTCTTAGAAAAATTTACAAAGGCTTGTTCGGGACTTGGCGGGATCTCCTGAAGATAGGCTAGTTAGTAAAATGCTAGTTAGCTTACCTGAAAAGTATGAATCTAAAATTTCTTCCTTAGAAGATTCCAAAGATCTATCACAGTTCACTTTGAAAGAGTTGGTGAATGCCTTAGAGGGGTTAAAACAGAGGAGGGCTTTTAAACAAAAAAAAGCAGTGGATAATGCTCTTGTGGCTAGAACTAAGAACTTGAATTTGGGTGGTAATAGTTCAAAAAAGATTGATGGAGAGAAGAAGGAGAAAGGGAAGAAACCAATGGAGGATAAGTCTGGGAAACAGAAGACCAAATATCCTCCTTGTGCTCATTGTAAAAAGACCACTCACACTGCTAAGTTTTGCTGGTATAGGCCTAATGTTAAATGTAGGTCTTGTGGTCAGCAAGGACATGTTGAGAGAGTATGTAAAAACAAGAGTTCACATCTTGATGAGAAGGTTGCTGTTGCAGAGGAAGTGGAGACTACAGATGAGGTGTTATTCATGGTTCGAGAGGTTAGAAATTCAGACAAGAAAAATTTGTGGCTGATAGATAGTGCTTGTTCAAATCATTTGACTGGAGATGAAAGTCAGTTTACTTCATTGAACAGGAGCTATAAAGCTAAGGTGGAGATTGGTGATGGGTCATTTCTAAGGATTCTTGGTATAGGGACAGTAGCTGTCCAGACTCAAGCAGGCAGCAAATACATACATGATGTTTATTTTGTCCCTAAAGCCACTCAAAATTTACTTAGTGTTGGTCAGCTCACAGAGAATCATTATTCTCTTTTATTTAAGGGTCAATATTGTACCATTTTTGATCCTAAAGGTGAGGAGGTGCTGACTATTGAGATGAAGAACAAGTGCTACCCTATTGACTGGAACAGGGCAGCTAGCAAAGCTTTTATCAGTTGTGTTGATGATTCTGAATTATGGCACAAAAGATTTGGACACGTCAACTACCATTCTCTACAAAGGATGTACTCTTAGAAGCTGGTGGATGGCTTACCTAAGGTTGAAATACTTGAGTTACTATGTGGGATATGCCAGATAGGCAAGCAATGTAGGCTGCCATTCCCAAAAGAAAGGAAGTGGAAAGCATCCGAGAAGCTGCAGCTCTTACATACTGATCTGGGAGGCCCCATGAAAACTATCTCTCTAGGTGGCAGTAAGTATTATCTTATATTTATTGATGATCTTACCAAGTATAGTTGGATTTATTTTCTTAAGCTCAAGTCTGAAGCTTTATCTTACTTTGTTAAGTTTAAGAATATGGTTGAAAACCAAGCTAATGTGAGCATCAAGATCCTTAGGAGTGATAATGGTAAGGAATACACTGCTGGGGAGTTTGAGAAATTTCTTTCTAAGTTTGGCATTACTCATCAACTCACTGTTGCATACAGCCCTCAGCAAAATAGGGTTGCTGAGAGAAAAAACAGAACATTGATGGAGATGTCTAGATGCTTGTTGTTTCAAAAGCAATTACCAAACCAATTTTAGGCAGAAGCTGTGAATACAGCAAACCACTTATTGAATGTAACTCAGACAAGGGCATTGGCTGATAAAACACCATTTGAAGCTTGGTTTGGTTACAAACCTTTAGTAGCTCACTTAAGAGTTTTTGGGAGCATTTGTTATGCAAAAGTTCCTGATCAAAACAGGACCAAGTTGGATGGAAAAAGTATTGTGGCCATTCATATTGGATACAGTGAGATCTCGAAAGGATACAAATTGTACAATGTGAAGACTCAAAAGTTTTTTGTTAGTAGAGATGTCAAATTTGATGAACATTCTTATTGGAATTGGGAGAAGTCAGCTGTTGATTCTTTAAATTTTCAAGACTCGGTGCAAGAGCTGCCAGTGAGAGAAGATGATGCAGAAGTAGATATTGAAGATGAAAGCCTTGCTGTGAGGGGTACAAGGTCACTGCAAGATATTTATGCCAGGTGTAATATGGCAGTGTGTGAACTTGTTAGTTATGCAGAAGCTGCAACGGACAGCAGGTGGGTGCAAGCAATGGAGCAAGAAATGCTGATGATTGAAAAGAATGGTACTTGGTTATTGGTGGATAAACCAACAGATCAACATGTAATTGGAACCAAGTGGATTTTTAAGACAAAGCTTAATGTTGATGGAACAGTGAACAAGTACAAAGCAAGACTAGTGGTAAAAGGGTATTCTCAGATTTATGGAGTGGACTACTGGGAGACTTTTGCTCCGGTCGCGAGACATGACACCATAAGGTTGTTGGCTGCATTAGCAGCTCGAGAAGGGTGGAACATTTGGCATCCTGATGTCAAATCTACTTTTTTGAATGGCTATCTTGCAGAAGACATCTATATTCATCAACCAGAAGGTTTCATCAAACCAGGGACTGAGAATAAAGTCTGCAAGCTGGTGAAAGCATTGTATGGCTTGAAGCAGGCTCCAAGAGCCTGGTATGACAGAATTGACTCTTTTCTCATTGCTGAAGGTTTTCAAATGAGTCAAAATGAGCCAACATTGTATGTGAGCAGCCCTACAACTTTAGTCAAGGTAATTCTCTCTCTATATGTTGATGATTTACTGCTTACTAGTTCAGATGTTAGTTCCTTAAGTGTTTTTAAGAACAAGTTGATGAAAGAATTTGAAATGTCTGACTTGGGAGAGATGCACTATTTTTTGGGGTTACAATTCATTCAAAGGTCAGATTATATTTGCATACATCAAAGTAAATATGCAAATGAAATTTTGAAGAAATTTAACATGGAGAAATGTAAAGCTGTGGATACTCCTTTATCTTCAAACTGTAGATTAACCAAGGATGATGGCACCCCAAGTGTAGAAAGCTTAATGTACAGAAGCATCATTGGAAGTCTACTTTATTTAACTGCTTCAAGACCAGATATTATGTTCTCTGCTAGTTTGTTGCCTCGATTTATGCAAAGTCCCTCACAAACTCACTTTGCAGCAGCTAAGAGAGTTTTGAGGTATATTAAAGGAACAATAAATTTAGGCTTGAAGTTTGAGAAGAAGAAAAGCTCTGATACCATGTTGGAACTCTGTATATTTAAGGATGAAGAAGACGATGAACAGGGGAGAGAACAGTCGAGAGAGAAGAGAGAGAAAAAATACTCTTTGCTCAGAAAATGGCTACACTCCCTTTCATTTTTTAACAACCCGTATATGCTGTGCAAGGAGAGAGAACATGAAAAAAGAAATAACAAACCAGAGGAAGCCATCTGGCATTACACTGACCGAGGTTCTGAAATGAAAAAAACTTTTCTGGCATAAGACTCGTACACTATCACTACTACACAGCTTCACTGATTCAAGCAGCTAAATTTGACTTTTCAACTAGCATAAAATAAACAATAAAAGAAACAAACAAATAAAAGTTGAATATGTCTTCTTCTTCTTCTTTCATAATTTCAACCCAAGAGACCTTCATTAATTCTTCCTCTGCTGTAGCTTTATTTGCAGATAAAAAAGCCATCAATATTCAACAGAAAAAAACAGTTGGTTTTGATTAGAAGTATTGAAACTCACCTAAGAGTATCAGCCACGTTGTTTTCTTCCTCCCCTTCTGATCTGGATTTTCCTTTTAACATATTTTTCCTAAGCTTTCTCAATGATCCTAATAAACCACCATGGTTTTCCAATAGTGAAGACAATGTATCCCATGCTGAATCCCAACACCAGCCCACATCCATACCCCAGCAATATAGAAAATTTCCAATTCAATTCTCTTGTATCATCACCTTCATCAAATTTTGTTACTTGTGGTTGCAAATTCTGCTCATCACTACAACTTTTTGATAAAGGAAGTCCACATAAACCCAAGTTTCCAATGTAGGAATCATTTGTGAAAGTGCCAAATTGATTACCTTGAGGAATGAGGCCAGTGAGATTATTCCAAGAAAGGTTTAATACCTCTAAGAATATAAGATTGACTAATTCTGCTGGAATTCTTCCTTCAAACTTGTTTGATGAGAGATCCAATGATTCAAGCTTTGACAAATTACCTAACAATGATGGGATAGGACCTATTAAACTATTGTGAGAGAGGTTGAGGACTCTAAGTGAATGAAGTTCTCCAAGTACTTCAAGAATTTTCCCGTTGAATCGATTATTTGAAAAATCGATAACCGTCAAAGTGGTTAAGGTGTCCATGAATTTTATCTCCAACCCTTTGGTTGTAATGAATACATATTCTTGATAATACGTAAATCCATTATATACATCTCTCATGTACTCTGCTTTCTTTTCTTTCGCATCCCTTATAGCATGCAAATTTTCAAAAAATTTCGATGGTAAGTAGCCATGGAAGTCATTGTGAGAGAGATCAATGATCCGCAAATGAGAGAAAGAAGATGTAACTTCTTCAAAATTATCTATCTGGCCATAGATTCTATTAGCTCGCAAGACAACAATATTTATATCCAAATCTCCTAACCAATGAGGAAAACTGTCATTTAAGTTGTTGTTTGCTACATTTTGAATTTTCAAGTCTATGCAATTGACCAAAGAATGCGGCAACGACCCTTCCAGCTGGTTGTTATTCAGGTTAAAATTTCTTACCGAACAACCTTTAGCAAAATTTCCTGGTATTGTACCATGAAAGTTATTCATCTGTAGCTCCAAGTCAAGAAGAGAGGAGCTTAAGTTTCCAAGACACTGTGGAATACTTCCAACGAAATTATTGTTATAGAAGCTGAGAGCTTTAATTGACCTTACACTGCAAATTGAGGAAGGCATGTCTCCAACTAATTTATTGTTTGAAACGAGGAACCAACTCAATGAAGGTGGTGGAGCTGGAAGTCGCCCTTAGAGCAAATTAGAACACAGGTCAGGAGTTTGAAGATTGCTGAATAACATATTTGTGATGTCTAACGAGAAAAATGATGCTTTTACTTCGCTATGCACATTTGGAATTGGAAAGTTTTCCAATACATCTAGGCCAATTGTACGTATAAGTTAATACTACTTGAGTATAAACAACGAAAAGCACTTACAGCACTTGTTTTTTAATTTAGGTATTCCAAGTCAAAATTTAATTTGTCTAACATAAAGGAAACCTCTAAGAAGAAATGATTAAAAAATTATCTTGGGACTAATAACATATTAATTACATGAGTCATGTTAAAGAAAACTTCTTATCGGTTATATTCTCATAAGTTGGGTCATAACTTATGAGTCCTCAAACTCAATTGTTCGATTTAAAATAGAGTTGTCATCAATCTTTTTATTTAAAGGTGAATCTATTTTTCTTGATGAGGTCCTTAGCTCAATTTAGGTTCATTAAAAAGAATAGGTTCTGGTTTACAAAAACTCATTAGGTTCGACATTACAATTACGTGTGAGGAAGGTATTAATTAGCAATTTCACAACGATCATTAAATTGTTATCTAGTCAGTTATCTGTCACCTTTTAACCTTATTAAATAAATTTTAGTTCAATATTAAATTTTATTTCTTTTACTTACTGTCAATTTTATTATTTTTATTATCTTTGTAATTTGTTTGTTTTATTTTTTTGAAACAAATAAAAATTCTTAGTATTGAAAGTTTTTCCAAATCTCTGCCACTCGAATTAGCATAATTTTGAAAGATTTTCTCACCTAGGAATTTCAAAAAGTTGTCTCTTACAATAGTCTTGAAAATCTATCATTGGAGAATTTTTATTCATTTGTGTTTTTATAATTTTATTTATTTATTTACTTTATTTTGTTATTGGCATTATTATTATTATATATGTCAATCCTTTGTATTGAAAATGTCCTCCCCTTAGTCGGATTTTAGAAGATCTCCTTACCTAGAACTTCTATCGAAGTTGTTTCCTACAGCATTCTCGAGATTTCATTGTTAGAGAATTTTCATAAATTTATTTAAATATTTTATGTTATGAACACATGAATAATGGCTCTATTCTTAATTTACAAAAGTTTTAATTGTTTATAATTTCCCTTTTGGCACTGAGGCTTGGGATTTTTATATCCAATGCGTGTTTTTTCTTTTTAAATGTGACTTCTTGAATCTTGTTTTGTTTTAACTTTAGTTTCTTTTATAGATTTTCAGTTGAATTGGGATTAGGATTCCATCCATGCTTCTTTTTTATTTTTTTGTTTTTCTTCCTAAATTTTTGATAAACCCTCGGATAAATTGGGGTGTCTACAAGTTGTATTAAACAATTGTTACTAAATTTGAAATCAATATCTTATTTTCAAATTTAAGTTCACATATGTAACTAACAACATATTTGTTTAGGAGATTGAACTATTGTGTTCATCTGTTTGTTCGCAGAATGATCATTGTGGGAAATGACCATTTTGAAATAAGTTGAAATAGCTATTATCAACCCCCAATAATAGCTATTTCGCGAGTCAGGAAACGGGCTAAAATAAATTTGAACAAAAATACATTTAACTATTTTACCAAATTACTACCCTAGCATATAACTATTTTACCAAATTACATGTACGTTCATTAATTTTCAAAACGAATACTAAACCCCAAGCGCATAAATAATGTTAATATCGAATATAAAAGATCTAAAATACCTTTATTCTTTTTTCGTCCATTTTTTTCCTTAGGTCGATTGGCGGTTTCCTTTACACTAGTCAACCACCCATCTCCTTGGGGCTCCCTTAGGGTGCACTAGATCGTGGTGCTCCTAAATTCATACGATTTGGCTGAATCTGGTGCTCTTCAGCTAGACTCGACTGTAGAGTGATCAACCGTGGGGTAGCTGACCGGTGAAACAATTATTATTTTTGAAAAATTATTACGGCGGTTGCTCTGTTTCATACTTGTTCTCATATCCACCACTCGATCCTAACTCTACCGAAAAACACAACAAAAATATTACTACTAGCCAGAAACTAGAAAGTAGTGCAGCAGATAAAGTAAGTTCATTTGCAGTTGAGCACTCAGTGTCTGTCAAATATGGCTTAAAAGCTTTCAAAACCAACCAAACAACCGGCCCTACCTCGTCTGCCTTGGCTGTTGGAGGTTGGAAATGTTGGGAGATGACACTGGTTGCTCTATAAAAGGGCTGCCTTAGATGAAAATTGAAACAAAAAACAAATTATTATTATTATTATTATTATTATAAGAATGAATATATTATACCTTGGAAGTGGTTATGGCCGAGAGCCAACTCAGTAAGCCAAGTTAAATTCTTGATTTCCGTCGGAACATTCCCCTCCAATTGATTAAAAGACAAGTGTATGTATCCTAGTTCTTTGCACTTGAATAAACTTGTCGGGATTCTTCCAAAAAACTGATTCCTGCTCAGATCAATTAATACTGATTCAGAAAGGTGATTGAACATATCTGATGAGAGATGACCGGAGAACTTGTTTTCCCTGAGCTGAAGAACTTGTAAAGAGGAAATGTTGAGGATTGACGAAGGAATGGAACCTAAAAATTAACTTATCATTATCCACACAGTTTTATTAGAGGTAGATAGAAATACAATAACTAACTTAACGTACCTTCAAGGTTGTTTATCGCAAAATTTAACGCCTTGAGCATAGTCAAATTTCCGATTTCTACAGGTACACTTCCGTCCAAAGATTTTTCAATCAAGTATAAAAGTTCTAACTCTTTGCAATTGGATATACCGGCTGGAATTTTTCCGGGGAACTGGTTTGAAGACAAATCTAATTCCTGTAATTTAGGAAGGCCATTAAAGAAATCTGATGGAAGATGACCTGTAGAATGAGATTATTAGTGTTGAAATCAATAATTTTGCAATGAAGATTATATGAAAGATTGAGAAAGGATGGAACCTGAAAGATAATTTTCATCCAAATATAGCCATTGCAGGTTAGAAAGATTTCCAATTGCTAAAGAAATCTGCCCTTCAAGAGTATTTTTATATAGGACCAACTTCTCTAGCTTTGACAAATAGCCCAACGAAGATGGGATAACACCTGTGAAATTGTTATCATACAACAACAAGCTTTGAAGTTCAGTGAAGGAACCAAACCATGATGGGATTTCTCCACTGAAGCCATTGCTACCAACATTTACATATTTCGCTCGACGCAAATTAGCCAACTCAATTGGTAACGAACCATGAAAACTGTTGTTTCGGATGTTGAGCCAAGTAAGAAAAGACAGATTTCCCAAGGTTGGAGGGATGATTCCTGTGAGACTCATACTAGTAAGATTTAGAGCAGTGACTCTGCGGTGTTTGGATCCACAACTGACACCAATCCAATGGCAAATAGAGGTACCAGTGGACCAGTTGGTTGCCAAGAGGTTTTGAGGGTCATGAGTGACATGGGCTTTCAGTGCAAGAAGAGCCATTTGGTCAGTGGTAATGTTGGGTGATTCCATAGAAAAAGTAGACAAAACGTTATGCAACAGCACCACAATGGTAAGAGGGAGGCTGAACCGAGTGTCTGCCATAGGCATATGTTCGGGTGAGGCAAATTAAGAAAAAATAAAAAACAGAACAATTCGGTTTGGTGCATATGTTGTTCGCTGCTCATTCTTTATATACTAAATTCTAATAAATCATTCTTTATCATCATGACTTAAATTTGAGAGAAAATTGACAATTATTAAGTTGGGGGGAAAAGAATAACATGTGCCCGATCTGAACCCCCACCGTTCCGGATTTCGACATTTCAAGTGAAGTAACTTTTTCTTCGGTTCACATTCCACAATAAAATATTGGATCTCTTGAATTGAATTTTTAGTTTCCGCCGTTTTTGATCGACATTATTGCCGAGGAAAATCTGTACAATGTTCCTGTAATTTTAAAAATTGGTTCAGTGTTCTCACTTGTCTCTTGGCTAAAAACCAAAAGTCTAGTTGACTTACCATGAATGCTTCCTTTGTTCCAGTGTTTACACTTGCGTATGATATATCTTGCCAAGAAAAACAAGCTCTAAGCTGTCCAAGGCTAACAAAGACTAATTTGAGAGGCCGCAGTTAGCGGAAGTCATCTTTTTCCAGAGGTTGAGTGCATGATCATGAGCCTCGTTGATACTTTTGTCTAGGTCTCTGGTCAAGACAGAGACAGTAAGAGGGACAGCTGGTAACAAATTGCAATTCATTTAGCAACTGACTATCAAATCAATATAGAGGGACAATAACGGTGGTGACAGAAAGCTGAGAAATAACGTGTAAAAGGAATCTGTCACGATCTGGAACTCCCATCGAGTCCGTGACAACTGCCGCGAGGTCCCGATAGGCACTCATCCTTCGAGCGCAAACCGAGACTCCGCAAGGCATCTCGTACCAGTTTTTCACTTCCCCTGTGAGTATTTATTATTAAATATCATATTCAAATGAATATAAATTGATTTCGAGTCGAAAACTCTCATAAAGTGAAATTTGCTACATAGGGGCATTTTGATCATTTTTGACTAAAATCTTGAAATTTGGTAAAAACATAGCACACGTGTAGAGAATACATGATTTGCAGTCAAAATTGAAATTGGAAGTCTGAAACATGCATTTTAAAAGATTTAAAATTTGATTTTACTATTTAAAAATATTCAATAAAAATATTCTATTTTTCTTTTGTATAATATTTTTAGACAACTCGGGAAATAATTTTTGTAGCATAAAAGCAAAATATATTATTACATATTGTAATACAACTGACTGGAGTATGAAATTTACTTTACAATGCTAAGTAGGCCCACAACAGAGAAAAACATGAAAATATGAGTAAACCTTTGGTAATCAAGGTCGTCACTCCGACTGTCTCCTTGACAAAATGTTGATATCTACAGATATTTATGTGCCTGAAAGGGGGAAAATTGAGGTGGTGAGTTTGATAACTCAGTGAGTAAATAAATATCATCCCCGACATCTAAAGTCGAGTAGATGGAGACAATATAAGAACGTAATACCATAAGGTAGTTCATAACATCATTTTAGTACATTTATACAAAACAAATATTAATACCTCAAAATATTAAGGCTTATGATTATTTTCTTAAAAACTAGGCTTAGCCAAATCTCATACTCGTGGACACTTGATCAAAGCGTCCAATCGAGCCCGCCAAGGCTGTTAAAACCCATGTACAGATAAAACAGGTTTTTCGTTTAGAAAACAGCCGTTCCTTGGCGTTGGCTAAGTTCAACTTCACGTGGTGGTTCGACGTGAAGTGAGCACGATCTTTACCTCAGGAGTTACCTTCCTCGCCTCTCGTACCGAGGTAAAAATGAAACTGGGTTATCGTGCCCCTCTAATAGGCTGGTCCACGGAAACTCGTCACTGCAACGACTAAATAACCCACCAATACATTAATAAAAATTTGACATGGCAATTAAAACATTACCTTGCCTGTTAGACAAAGAAAGCAATTTACACATTTCATACAAAATAATTCTAGCCATCATGCATCCCAAGATTCATAAGCCATAAACATTAATTTAAACATCTAACATAGGTTCAAAACCCGTCTCCATACACTCAGTGTTAAAAAAAATCAGTTTTTCAATTTACAAACCATTTACAAAAATTTAATTCTTTAAAGATACAAAAATAGATAAAATCACTCTAGATCTTAAGGAAGATAGTTTATCCACTCACCGTTTTTAGAAGTCAGATATACTCTTAGTCCTGTTGGTCCAACGCGATTTGTTTACCTTTGTCGGACGATTCACCACTTACATGACACATGTGGCATGAATTTCAATGATTGATGCCAATTTATCAAAATTGATTTTAGGATCTAAATTCTATATGAATGCATGAAATGTGATGCAAAAATTATCCGGATAACTTTTGAAACGCGATATTCGGCCTAATACGCACGGGACGAGATTTAATTCACTAAAACCTCTGATTTAAGTCCGAATCGAGTTCTTTTAATTTCTATACCTTAATTATACCCAAATTGATTTAATGCCACTGAATGTGGTGCAAATTTCCGGTATGAACGATAATTTACGAAAATACCCCTATTAGGCAAAAAACTGTATTTTTGTACTGAAAATTCCTATAATTTTCCTAGCACCATAATTAATGATAATTCATCTAAATGCCTCTAGATAACACTAAAATCAGCAGCATTTCACACCCAAAAATATTTGGCTAGGGTGGGTTCAATGTGGGAAAAATGGGTTTTCATGCTAACTTGTTATCTAACAACATAACCTAGCTAAACTATATTAAATCAACATAAATTCATCAATTAAATTGCTCAAATTCCTCCCATATTGGTTCAGCCAGCATGTGGGTGTCATAACCACTTCTCATTTTTGCAAGAAAAAGGAAAAAGAATGGTGGGAAAATGAAAATCACTAAGAAAAACTAAGATTTTTACCTTTTTCCAAGACTTTTCCTTGTTTTCTCTTGATTTTCTCTTCAATTTCCAGCAAGGTCTTAGGGTTTTTCTTTCTCATCTTTCCCTTTTGAGTGGCCGGCCATGTGAGGGAGAAGGGCTGAAAATTTAAGGCTTTTTATAACCAAATAAAATATTATATTTTAATGACATTTGTCCACTTTTCATTGGCTCATTTTTAAATCTTTTTCTTTTTGACTTTTAATCTCCACCATTCAATTTTTCTCACTTATCCATGGTCCACATGGAGTTTCTAGGCTCTTCCAAATTTTTGGTGGAGTAAATTTTCAAAAATTACGTTTTTGCCCCTGAACTTTTCAAAAATTACATTTTTGTCCCAAAATCTGAAAATTTACCAAAATGCATAATTTTCACTCCTTATACTCATATCACACTCCAAATCTTTAAATTTGATCACAATTCTCTCAAAAATTCAATTTTTGTCCTTAAGTGGCAAAATGACCATTTTGCCCCTAGGACCCGAAATTGTCCAATTGACTCCAAATTCACCATAAAACTCCTAATCACTATTATAAGGCATTCTAGGGTTCTAAAATATTTAATTTCATCCTCAAATCTCTATTTAAACTAGTTCGAGGTTCGATCTGCTTAATTGTACAGCTCGGTATACTATCGACTTTTACTACATTTCCAGGGTATTTCAATATACAAACATGCTATCCAATGCATGTAAATGTCATGTCAAGCATAAGTTAAGGTTAGGCTTTACAGAATCAAAATGGGAGTTTCAATTGGTGTACTCATTATCCAACATTGAAATAGAGACCAACTAAAACACAACTTAATAAAAGCAAAGGCCAGATGGAACATAGATTATAAGAAAATTAATCAATAATAAAAATTGTAACTTGTACACTGATTAGAGAGAAATATGTTGATTACTCCTCTGGTTAGTAATAGAGACTAAGTTTGCTGTATTGTATGGACTTCGGAATTTAAAATGTAATAGCCAATAAACATGAAGAAATATGGAAGATTCTAAGTTTGTGATCGTGCAATATGCACTTGTTATTCAGAAAAAAGTTTTTGCAAATATTTGTTGATACATATTCAAGAGAATTGCTAAAAAAAAAATTACAAGATTAATTACAATTTGGCTTCATTTCTTTGCAAACTTAATTATATTGATTACAGCTTATATCAAGAAAACCCTAAATCAAGAGGAAAGAAGAGCAGAGAGGAGAAGAAGAAAGAAAAGCAAAAATAAGGGAAAAAAGATCTTTTAAAATTTGAAGTATGGAGTTGTGTTAATATGGTTATTTTCTTTCCCATTCACCTATAGTTGCTACACAAAATGTGATAATTTTATCTTTCTCTTTTCCACCTACACTATTTCCCATCATCCCATAAATAGTACATAGACCTATCAAAATGGGCTTGGCCCATTGGGCTAGCCCATTTTTATTAAATATGGGGTGAGTTGGACCTAAAAAATTTAAGCCCATATTACAACCGGGCCTAGATGGGCTAGCTCGGTTGCTTAAGGGGCTGACCTGGGTTAGGGTGAGCCAGCCCGACGGGTCAAAAGAAAAAGAAAAAACCATAACCTCCTGCCTAACACCTGACTACCCGAGTCTCGACTCCTAGTCCCAAGTCCCAAGTCCCAACCTGTCTATTTCTTTCCTTAACGGACTCTAGCATCTGGCACTACCATCGTCCTATCTAACCATCCGGCAACCTTCCTCCCATCTGACATCTAGTAGCCGACCATCATCCATCAGAATTGGAGTCGTATCTGGCATCCACCATCTCGCCTTCTCGCTTGTCGCCTGTTCTTTTCATTTCTCCCATCTGGCGGGCATCCGGCCATCAGCCATCAGCATCGGCGGCTTATTGTCCAACGGCCCAAGTGAGTCACTTCTCGGTTCTCTCCTTCTCTCCTATCGGATCGATTTCATTTGAATCATTTCTCCCATCTAGCATTCAGTCATCGGTCATCACCCATCGGCATCGACGGTGCACCGTGCATCGCCCAAGTGAGTCACTTATCGCATCTCGGTTTCATTTCAGCCAACTGACATCTGACCATTGTCCATTGATTTATGTAATTAAATTAATATTTAAATTAATTTTATATGCTTCTTATCTAGAAAATCTAATTGTCACTGTACAAGCTATTGGATTTATACAGTTTTCTTCGATTTTTGAGGGTGGAATCTTGGGGAAACTGGCCCTAGTATTTTAGTAAAATTTTTTGTAACTTGTTTGTTGGAAAATATAAGATATGATCTTAAGTTTCTTTAATTTTGTATCTCCTTCATAGATTGAAACAGTAAAATTGAATATGATTGTTTCTTGCATTTCTTTTTGCATACTATAAAAAGCATAATGAGATCTCAGTTGTAAATGCTTATCTCTGCTTGCAGTTCCTACAAATTATATTAGCTTTATAATTTTACTAGAGAATGGATAAAATGAAATCTACAAGATGAATATAGTAGTTTATGTAAATTTTTAATAATTTTTATTCATGTTTATGTTATTTGAAGGTAACGGTGATGGATCAATCAATTGAAAATTATATAAATGTGGATGATGACGTGAACATTTTGAACGAGGATGAAATTCCTTTTCAATCTCATATATCTGAATATGAACAATTGAATAAGAGGGCCAATAAAGAAACTTCAAATGTTTGGAATTATTTCACTAAAATAGGCAAAAAACAAGATAGAGTAGAAATGGCAACTTGTAATGGTTGTAAAATGGAGTATAAGGTTGGCCCTAAGCTTGGTGGCTTTAATTATGGCACTTCACATTTGTGTCGTCACATTGACACTTGTAAATTCATTTCCTATTTAAATCCACATCAAATGCTAATGGTTTATAAGGGAAAGTAAAGGCTAGAAAGTTTGATCCTAGGATTTCACATAACATGCTTGCTGAAGCCATAATTAAGCATGACTTGCCTTGTACTTGTGTTGAATATGATAAGATTAGAGCTTGGGCTAAGTATGTAAATCCAGATGTGATGATACCTTCTAGAAGCACTGTTGTATCTGATGTCTAGAGAATTCATTTGAGAGATAAAAAGAAACTTAAACAAGCCATGGCTAAGGTACCTAATAGAATTTGTTTTACTTCTGATGTATGGACAACATCTACTTCTAAGGGCTATATTTGTTTGACTGCTCACTTTGTCAATGAAAATTGGAAGTTATGTAGTAAGTTACTCAACTTTTGTCGTATGCCTCCTCTACATATTGAAGTTGAATTAGCTACTACTGTATTTGATTGTTTGAAAGAATGGGGTATATATAGAAAAGTTTTCTCTCTTACTTTAGATAATGCCTCAGCTAATGATATAACATGTAAGGTATCTTGAAAGCAGTCAATGAAGCATTGTTTAAAATTAGAGAGAGTGTGAAATATGTAAAGGCATCGAATGGGAGGATGAAAAAATTTCAAGAATGTGTTCAGCATGTTGGTATTAATGTAGGTGTTGGGTTACGTTTAGATGTGTCAACAAGATGGAATTCAAAATATTTGATGCTCGAAAGTGCAATCAAATATCAAAAAGCTTTTGGTAGCCTCCAATTTGTTGATAGAACTTATAAATATAATCCATTTGAAGGAGAATGGGAGAGAGCAATGATAATTTGTGAATTCTTGGAGCCTTTTTATGAGACTACAAACTTGATATGCGATTCATCTTATCCAACTTCTAACTTGTATTTCTTAAAATTTTGCTATTCTAAGATTGATGCTTCTACTTGTCATGAAAAGTAAAAAATGTGAAGACAAAGTTGTACGAGCTCTTTAAAGAATATGCAAGCAACACTTGTGCATCAAGTACATCTTTTTAGTCAATGAGTAATTTGCCTAAGCAAGCTGGAGGGGTAACTAAATCCAAGGGATCAAAGATCTTTAGTGTAAGTTTTGTGTCTTTCCTCCATCTTATTACTTGAGAATTTATGTTACTTTATTTATGTTTTGATAATTATTTTTTTGTCTATGTATTTAAAAATTATAGGAGTTCAAAATGTTTCAAAATGAAACAATTTCTATTTCTGGAAAGTCTGAGTTAGATGTTTATTTAGATGAGGCAAAGCTTGATTATGAAGTATTTGAAGACTTTGATGTGCTTAAGTATTAGAAGGATAATGCTAAGCGCTTTCCTGATCTTTCTGTTATGGCACGAGATGTATTGAGCATTCCAATTACTACGGTAGCATCAGAGTCTACATTTAGTATTGATGGTCATATTCTCACCAAGTTTAGAAGTTCCCTCCACCATGAAAATGTTCAAATACTTGTTTGCACAAAAAATTGGTTGCATGGTTTTTCTTTAGCTGTCGATGGTATTGTTTATTTTATATATTTCAATATCTTTAAACTTTATTTGTTAAATTAATAATTTTAGTTAAAATTGAAACTCATTATTTTTTTTACGACACTGAATATTAGATGATGATGATGATGACTTGGAGACATCATTGCTGTCCAAACAAGACTCAAATGTTTTGATTAAGGATGAAGATTGAGAATAATTAATCTTGAAGTTTATAAATTTTTGATTATGTACTTATGTAGTTATGCTAATGGGATTGTAGTTCGTGTAATTGTATTAAAGATTGAAATTTTATTTTATATTTGATGTAGTGTATTTGCTCATTTATGTTTAGTGTAATTTATTTGTATGTAACATGTTTTTACTTTTCAATTTATGTATTAAATTATTGTATAATTTTTATTGATAAAGAGTAAAAAAAATTTGAAAAATATGGATTGGACCAGCTCGACCCATGGGCTAGTCCAGCTCGGCCCATGGGCTAGCAAGGGAAAGGCTATGTTAGAGATTTCACAATCCATATAAAATATGAACTAGCCCCGCCCAACTCATATTTTTTCAACCCACAAGGGCCAGAGCCGGGCTGGGTTGGCCCGACCCATATTGACTGGTCTATTAGTATGTAGTATGTAGCAAGCAAATCCAAATAAATATTAAGTTTATAATATGTCATCACAATAAAAAGCACTGGCTTATATTCCATAATAATATTAATAATTCTATCCAAATGATGAATATCCACTTTCTCCCTTTTAGACTGTTCCAAAATTCATGGGGCGAGAGTTGGGGTGATAATGGATACATGAAGGTTTAGAGGGATGTGAAAACCCCAGAAAGTCTTTGCGGCATTGCCATGAAAGCATCCAATCCTATTGCATAATTTAATATATGGAAAATTTTTTATCTTCGGATGTCTACCTATATGTAATAAACAAAGGATAGTAGCACTCTTTTGTTTCCTTAAATTTAGGATTTGCTCTGGTTCTATGATCTTATATGTCGTACGCCTTTTGCTTCCAAAAGCAAAATGCAAATGGCAACGTAGCAAAAGTTTAACTAAGAAATTCATAAATAGAATTATAATTATTTATAGTTATACTTTTATATGAAATTGTATATTTGAATATTTCTAAACTTTACTACTAAAATTATCTATTTATATATTTTTAATTTTGTTTTATAGCAAAACATTCATGTTAAAAAAAAATAAATAATAACAGTAACAATAAGATTATATATATATTTATATAACATTTATAATAGATTACAGGTACATAGAGGAGGATAGAGCTCATTTAGGCTTCTCTTTTTAAAGTCAAGCCTAGCCTCTACAACTTTATTAAACATTATTTTATTTTTAAATATTAATATTCTTAAACGTATATTATAATTATAATTAAATAAAAATATATTATTTATCAATGAAATAATTTAATCGAATCATATTGAACTGGTTCAAGCCTAAAAACTTTTGCCCAATCCTAGCTCGAGTCGAGCCAAGCCCATAAGCTTAGGTAGGTGGCTTGATCCAGGAACACCTTTAAATTTACATGTATGCTTTTGTATTTTTAGAAAATTAAGCATTCTTTTGGGTGCAAGAAAAGATTTATGAAGTATTAAAAGTTAGTATTCAATCAATAAATTGAGATTTTACATACATGGCTCGTTAGAACAATGGGGTGTTGAAATTCAAAGAGAACATGCAAATCGACTTTAAGGCGAGCTATAATAATAATTATCTTTAAGATTTATTTCACCTTCACGATTTTGTATGTAAAAAGAAATATGTGAATAGCCTCGAGGATCCAATGAAGTCAACGTCTAATTTTGTCTTGCATTTATGAGATTAGACTACTAGACATGATTAGAGGGTTGCAAAGTTGTCGTGGGCTTATTACAACCTACTTTTTTGCAGCTACTAGAATATAAGAAATTTCAATATATTAGTACATAGTAAGAACTTGAAGTGCTTGTATGCCTTCTTTTGAATTTTTTTTTATTCATTTCATGTCTTAAACTAGTTGCTAGCAAGTCTTTATATAGACTTGCAAGTGCCTTTTTATTAAGGATGCAACCTTTCATTAAAGTGCCTATTGTCTTTGGACTCAACCTTTAATATTATAAGCCATAACTTTTGGATTAGAAGTGTTTTCCCAATAGTCATATTAATAAGTGATTATGGACACAACCTTTCATTTTGGACCTACAATTCCCTATCATTTTCAAAATTTAAAATACTAACAACTTTGGGAATCTTATATATAAATAAAGATAACGATGGGATTTGAACCTTCACATAGTGAAATGTGTTACCGTTAGTTTGAATTGCATGTTTACCTAAGCATTGAGCCAGCGATTCTTCATTGACTAATTGGGGAATAGATCACACATAAAACTTCTACTCCATTTGTTTCTAGTCTTGTCAACATGTTTATGGCCTTGTGTTATGCATCATTTCATGAGTGCTGTTAGAGTTAAGCCTTTAAGTCTTAGAAAGTGGCCACACTTTTCACTCATATAGGTAGCACTTATCACAAGTATCCCCATAATTACACTATGTCAACAAATATATGCTATAGGTCTATTAAGTTCAACCTTGTCTTTATTCATGTTTTCTTACAATATTATGTTGAAGTCCAATGTATCTATTATTTTCATTATATACTTGACTATATGCTTTTGATATCTAGCTTTATCGAAAAACAATGTATTAAAATTAGTTACATTAGTCTTGGCTACAACGAAATTCCATTGAGTAAATGCCTTAACCATTCCGTTTCTTGAGAGGCAGATGCTAAGGCTATAAATTTTGCTATCATGGTGGAATCTGCTTGACAAAATTTTTTCTTAGAACCCCATGAAACAACATCCTCACCAATTGTAAAAATTGAACTTGTAATAAAGGTGTAATCTTTTCTATTTGAGTTCCAACTAGTATGTGTTAACCTTCTAAAATTGAAAGAAAACTTGAATAACAAATGCTATAGTTTATTGTCTTCATTAAGTACTTTAAAGCATTATGAATTGCATACCAATGCACTTTAATTGGATTACTTGTAAATCAACTTAACATGCAAATTGCAAAAACAATGTCTAGCCTTGTTCACACCATAGCATACATTAGACATCCAATTACCCTTGCTTATTCCAATTGCGTTAGTGGCTTGTCTTTATTTGGTACTAGCCTTAGATTAGAATCATAAGGCATAGATATAGGCGTACAAATTGACTTACTAAACTTTTTTACTATCTTTTGAATGTAATGAGATTGAGATAGTGTTATGCCATCATTATCTCTCGTTATTCTTATACCAAGAATAACATTAGTCACACATATATCCTTCATGTCAAAATTGTTTGACAAGAACCTTTTTGTATTCTCAACTTGCTCCAAAAAAGTACCAAATATTAACATGTCATTCACATCTATACAAATGATGAAACCTTTGCCATTATTGAATTTACTATAGACATATTGGTCAAATTGATTAATCTTGTAGCCATTAGTTAAAACAATCTCATTAGACTTTAGATGCCATGGTTTAGGTGCTTGCTTTAATCTATACAAAGACTTAACAAGGCTTATATATTTTCCTTTCATGATTAAGAACCATAAACTATTTAGGTTGTTCTATATATAACTCTTCATCTAATTCACCATTTAAGATTGCCATTTTAACATCCATTTGATGAATTCCCAATTTGTGGATTGATGCAAGTACTTTAAGCACTCTAATTGTAGCTATTCTTGTCACTGGTGCATATGTGTTGAAGTAGTTAATTCCTTACTTTTGTGTAAAGCTCTTAGCAACTAGTCTAGCTTTAAACTTATCAATAGTTTCATCAACATTAGTTTTTTTTTTGAAAATCCACTTACAACCTATTAACTTAAAACCAAGTGAATGGTCAACCACTTACAACCTATTAGGTTAAAACCAAATGGATGGTCAACCAATTTCCAAGTTTTATTACTCATTATTGAGTCCATCTCATCTTGTATTGCTTCTCTCAACAATGAACCATCTTAAGACCTTATAGCCTTCTCATAAGTTTGAGGATCATCCTTACCTTTTGTGTTAAAACATTAAGGTAAATATTCACAAATTTCTTCTTTTGTACCTTTTACTAAGTGCATGAAAAAAAATCAAAACCATATATCTTTGCTTTTCAAATTCTTTTACTTCTTCGAGGCTCAATATTATCCTCATCATTTGATTTTTCATTTTCTAGAATTTTATCATTTCCTGTTGGTAGTTTTTTAGGTCTTAAGATTGATTAAACCTTATTTCACTAAAGATAGTGTTCCTTGGTTCTATGACTATATGAATAAAGTACTAATCATTAGGGTCTATCAGCAAGAAATGATATGCTTTACTATGTTCAACATATCTTATAAATATACATTCAATTCCTCTTTTACCCAATATCCTTTCTTTGATTCTGGAACTTTTATTACGGCTTGACATCCTCAAACTCTTAAATAATTAAGGTTTGATTTTCTTTTTTTCTAGAATTCGTAAGGACTAGTTTTATTTCTTTTATTTGGGATTCTATTTAATATATGACAAGTTGATAATAAAGCTTCGCCCTAAAACCCTTTTCCTAAACTAAAATTAAAAAGCATAGTATTGATCATTTTTGTTAAAACTCAAATTTTACATTATGCTACACCATTTTGTTCTGGTATATACAGAGCTATAATCTCATGAATAATATCTGTGGACTTAAAATAAATGGGATTATAGTGTTCATCTCCTTTATCACTTTGCAAACATTTAATAAATGATTCCATTATAATTCAACTTCAGTTTTATAAATTCTAAACTTATCCCAAGACTTCATCTTTACAATGTAACAAATAAACATGGCAACATTTGGAAAAATCATTTTTAAATATTACGAAGTATATCTTTACACCAATAGAAAGACTGCTATGCAAATCATAAATATTTATATGTATTGATGCAAGCAATTTAGAATTTACTTTTACTTTAGAAAATAAATTTCTTGTGATTTTATTAACCATGCAAGTTTTACACATATCATTTTTTTTTTAAGTTGTAATTTTATTGAGCAAACCTTCAACCTGCCACTTCAAGTCTTTAGTCTTGATTGACTAAAGACTCTTGGTGGCATAAAAGTTGTTTTTAGTTGGACGAAAGCCAGTACACTTGTGAACAAAAAGAGATCTGCCCAAAGAAAAATAGGCATCACATTCCTGGAATGCAATCTAATCCTGAAAACAAAGGCATCCTAAAATTGTCCTGATATCAGAGAACAAGACCCTCCCAGTGGCAACAAAAAACTCTCCCACCGCAAGGATCCCCTCGGAGGATGTCGATCATCTCAGTGCAAGCAAGAAGTCACATGAAAAGAGATCAAAAGGAAGACACGGGAGAAGACCGCACCAACAGCATGACAGCCCCATGGGCCAAGCTGAAAGATCTAAGGAAACCAGCCATGAGAAAACCCAAGAAATTGGCTTTGCCAACACAACATTAGGGCTGGCTTTTTGGGAAGCCCGTTCCCACCGCGCTCACAGCTCAGCTGGCCTACCAGCGGTAATGGGAATTCCCCCGTTCCCTGGTCAAAGACTTGGTCAGATGCGGGATCTACTCCACGAGGAGCGGTACGGACATAGATGATATCATCTTGATTGCAAGGATTATTTTTACCAAATGCGGGAATTAAATCTAAATTAGTCATATCATGCATTTTTTTTATAATTAACATTACCTAAACGATAATGCCATAATGAAGCTTGATGATGATATATTACTAACCGAAACATTGAAAGAACAAAAGCCAACAACATGAGCAGAACATGTAGCATTATTGCTAATGTTAGGTTTAAACATGTTCTCATACAAATAACCACTTTCCACATACAATCCTCATTTAGTAAGAATAAACTTATCTACCTCACATACTAATTTGAAATCATAATTATTTAACAAGTCATCAGACATAAGATTTTTTTTTAATTTTTAGTACAAAAAGACATAATTTAATATAAAAATCTTTCCAAATGTAAACATAAGTTTAATGTTGTCGTTTCTTTTCACTTGTGCACTAGAGAAATTCTCCATGTACAACATTGTTCCATCACTAACAGATTCAAATGGCTTGAAGAAATAGTTATCCTTACATACATGTTTTGTAGTATTAGCGTCAAGCCACTATACTCTATATATCATCTTGGTGAACCAAGTTCGATGATCATCATTTATCAAAGATTAAAGCTCCTTCCCATGTAATTAGACACATATTTCTGGAAGATCCTTGCTGGCCTTGCCAGTGGCATTAATTATGTCCTTCTTTGGTTATACTGTACCATATACATATCGAGATGGAAGGGAATAGAATTGAAGGAAAGGAAAAATATTGCAGAGGCTAAAAGAATCAAATGCAATGGAATAGAGTAAGGTTCCCACTTCAAAATTAGCAAAGACAAAATATCCATATCTACAGAATAGTAATTTTAAGAATAGTTATTTTTAGGTTGGTAATTGTACAGCTTTTTTGATGTCATCTATTTATATAGATAAATTACCAATAATATAATATTTTTTTTGTTGTTATCATTTTTTACATCATTTATGTATATATATATATATAAAGAAAATAACATCTTAGTTAATGTAATTTTTCGATTGCACGTTAACATTTTGGACAAGACAATAAGATTCATGTTTGTTGTTTGATTGGCGAGAAACTAATGGAAAATAAAAGAAAATGATAGCCAAAAACAAAAATTAGCAACCCTTAAAGAGTTATACCATTAATATTTGCAAACATAACAAACGAAGGCCCAAAGGAAGGTCAGCCCAATAACTTCAAAATGAAATTTGAAGAGTTCCTACTTCCGAGAACAGGTAGATGATTCCTTCTAAAAGCTTATGTGCATTAAATTTTGGAATGAATAATATATTGTTTAGAAACATATAAAAAGCTCATTAGATTTTGAGATTTTAAAAAGAGAAGAAGATAGATTTTTTTTTTATTCTATAAACTCCATTTTTCTTTTTCGATATCTGAATTTGTACTTCTTATGTTGAAAATTTAAATTCTATTAATTGAGTGTCCCCTTAAAAACATGGTGAAAAATTTGATTGTCTTGAAAAATTGATGAGATGAAATCATATTATGAAATTCTTTGAATTCTTATTAGTTATCTGTCAAATTAGAGCCCCTTTTATTTTCTATAGCAAAATTTTTTTTTTGTGGTCAAAGCTCCCTTTTATCTATCCAGCACTATTGTTAATTGGTAATCGTATGCTAAGGGTATCCTTTTGGGGATGTTTGTACCAAACTTTGAAGAGGAAAATTGTAGGGAAAATCAACACTACTAATTAGTGCACCAATTAAGTAGTAAGTAGCGTGCGGCAAAATCATTTGGTTCCATTGTCCAGACGATCATTGGCTTATAAAATTGTCTGAATCTAACAAAGTCTAACTTGTTAACCATGGCATTTTGTAGTTTGCAGTCATCTTTCTAGTGATGGAACAAGAAAGAGGAGGTTTGTCTCATCAGAAAATAGGGCAGAAGAAGACTGGACTCTAGCGACTAATGTCATGTGAGTTTTAACCACTTAAGTCCAAGTATACATTTTACAAGTATTTGATTTAAACACAAAGATTTGTCATATATATAAGTAATTGCAGCGCATTTAGATACAAAAATAAATAATATTTTTAAAAAAATTGTAAATAAAAATATATAATCTTAATAGATGATAAAATGCATGCTTCTTCTTTTATATAGACTAATTATATATGTTATAATTAAAAGAAGCATATACTTGGAAAGGGTTTTATCATGACTTTGGTCTAATAGGGAGCTGAGTTGGAGCAGATGAAGATCGCAGGTGCCTGCTTTAGGCATGAAAGGGTTGCTTAGTGTTTAAGAGGCATGGGGGCTTCTACTATGACTTTGATTTGGGTTTCAATGGAATTTAAAGAAGGCTTATTTAGAAAGGAATTATGCTTTTTCCTTATGTTTTTCTAACTTGTGGCTACCAACTGGTGTGATGGATAGGTTGGTTTTTGATATTGATTAAAAATTTCCGCTATCATGGAAACAGATTTATGGTTATTTTCGGCTGAAATTTATTGAAACTTTTTGTAACCTGTAAAACAAGTGTTCCAAGGAGAAGGTGGTATAGCTCTTTTGGTGTTTTGATATTTGTTTTCAGATATAGGCTGTTTTTGTCAATTCGATAGTTTTTTTCTCTTAAACAAAGTTCATTGCATTAATTAAATCACTAAAAGAAATTTCACAATTCAAGTAATTGAATTGATATAAAATTATTCACCTGAAAGTAACTAATAACAAGCCATCTAGGGAATATTGACATAAAGAACATTAAATCCGTGAGACACAAGCCAATGATCATTCCACTGCAACCAAATTAACTTCTTTTTTTCAAAACGATTCACACAATCACTTTAATAATTAGATTTAGAACTAAATGCACTAGCATATTATAGATATTGCCATATCAACCATAAATTTTTTGTAAAGGTGGTCAAAATAAACATTTACCTTTCTAGGTTGAGGAAAGCTAGCTAGCATAGTTCCTATAAATTTACATGTACGTTCTTTTATTTTATTTTTCCTAAAAGATAAGTTGTTCCTTTAGGTAAAAGAAAACTACTTTTGAAGAAGTCAAATTGATTTTAAACATTGATTTATAAAGTATTAAAAATTAGTATTCAATTAAGAACTTGAAATTTAATATACATGACTTGTTAGAACAATGAGGTGTTGGAATTCAAAGAGAATCGATAAAATTGACTTCAAAACGTGTTATAATGGTCACTATCTATAAAGGTATGTTTGGTTTGCAGGAAGGAATAGAATGAAAATGGAATTGCATTTCATGGGAATAGAATAAAGGAAAAATAGCTATTATGTAGATTGGTTAATGGAAATGGAATAGAATAAAAATTATTATTATTATTTATTCCATTGTTTGCTTGACAATAAAAATTTTAGGAATAGTTAAAAAATAAGTGATAAATGAGAAAAATACCATTTAATAAAATTTAAGATTTTTAAGTAAAACAATACCCAAATAATAGATGGTGAGACAAAAATTATCTTTATCATAAAAAAGTAATATTTTTACCAAAATAAAAAATAATTTAATAATATTTTTTAATAATACATGCTTTAATTTTATTTTGTTTAATAATACCTTTTGTACTAATTTCTTTATGATCTGAATAAATGGAATTAAGAACTTGTACTTCTATTGTATTCAATTAAGCCATAAATTTTTATTTGGTTGTAATTACTAAAAGAAAGTAAACTCCTATTTTTTTTCTCAACAGTAAACTTCTATTATAATTGCAAGACAATTATTACCACATTTAAAATTAATGAGATGCTGCCTATATAAGCAATTGAAATAAAACAAACAAAATGCTAGCACTTGATGGAAATATTAATTCCAATTAAAAGGAGAAAAGGCAAAGGGAAGTGATTAAGGAATAACAAATGAATTGGAAAAAACCTATAAAAAGAAAAAGGTAATAACATAACCAATGCGGCAAATATCTCATCTCTGAAGGTCAGTGCCCCTCTCTCCATATTCTTCTCCACCACCACTTTCTTCTTTCTTCACTAGCCACAATCATCCTTTCTTCACTACAAACCGCACCACCAGTTATAAAATAGTGGTTTTTGTAATATCTATTCAGTGCAGTCAATGGTTACTTTTCATATACTTTTGACCCATGTCACTGGAGTTAATTGTAGTTTTGATTCTAACTTATGTCACAAGGGTTAAATGTGGCTGTAGCATGTTGCAAGAGACCTATAAAATCTAAAAGTTATGGTGAAACTATGTTTTGTTCTATTATTTGAAAATTTTGAAATTATGACAATTCTGCTATTTGAAGTGAAATTATATTGACTTTTGTTATCTGAAAATAAAATTTTGGAATAATATGATTTTGAATGAGATTATCCAAAATTTTATTTTGATACTTATATGTGTATTAGTAATTTTGGCCTAAATGTTTTGAGTATGTTTAATCCGGCTGAAGGGATGTCAGTTACTTGCTAAGTAATTATACTCATTCTTATAATTTTCATCATTTTTATAAATTTCAACATTTTTGTATGTTTGGGAATTATACTTGCTTGGTGTAACACTTGACCCTAATTTATCTGTGACAGGTCATTCACATGCTTTGGACAGCATGTTTGTATATTGAATTACCCCGGAAAACAAGTTAAATGACAATATTGCCCCTAAGGGTCTTGGATCAGTTTAAACAGAGAATGGAAAATGAATTTGAGAAAACTAAAACTCATGGATTGACTTAAAACAGTGATTCGGAGTTCGAGGTTTAGTTTGGAGTTAATCGAGAAAATTGACCGATTAGGGATAAAACGGTCATTTTTCAATTTCAGGACAAAATGAGGATTTTTAATAAAGATTTTGATTTTTAATGACCAAGAATGATTATATGAAATATAATATGATTTTTGGAATATAAAATGAAGTTTAGCAGTGAAAAAGTGCAATTCTCGGTATTTTTGGGACACAAGGGTAAAATAGTGATTTTGTCATTAAAGGACGAATTTGGAATTTTTGAAAAAAGATTTTTTGATCCCATTTGATTGAGATTGATCATATTAAATTTATTGGAGTGTAATTTGAGGGTTTGACAGTGAAAAAGTTTAATTCCGATGATTTTTGGAGTGTAGGGGCAAAATGGTAATTTTGCCACTAGAGGACCAAATTTGATTTTTTGAAAGAATTTAGATCAAATTTGATAAATTGGAGTGTGGTTTGAGTTTGAGGAGTGAAAAATATGCCTTATGGCAATTTTTCAATTTTTGGGGCAAAAATGTAATTTTGCACTTTTTTGAGGGCAAAAGTGTAATTTTGTAAAATTACACTATAAAAAAAAATTTGGAATGGTCCAGAATCTTGTTGAAGGCTGGGGATAAGAGAGACAAATGTGTGGTGAAGATTAGGAGACAAATGGATGGCTAGGATTTAAAAGAATTAATAATATATTAAAAAATGAATAAAATAATATTTTTTTATTTAAGGCTTTTAAAAAGCCAAAAATTCAGCCCTCATCTTCTTCAAACCGTGCCAACAAGAGAAAGAAGAAAACTTGAAACCCTAGGTTGAAATTTCAACGAGAAATCAAGAAAAAACAAGATTCAAGCTTGAAAAAAGGTAAAATTCATTAATTTTCTTAGTGATTTCCATTACCCAATCTTTGTTTTTCATTTTCCATGCAAATTTGACATGTGGGTATGATCACCCTCTGCTGGCTGAACATGGAGGAGAGAGAATTGAGCTTGAATCTAGCTAGTTAATTAGCTAGGAAGTGTTTTCGGTTAGTTTAGTAATGTGTAGAAATGAAAAATAGTAAAAACAAGCAAGAAAAATTGATTTTTCTCTTAAAACCCATTTATGCCGAATTTTCCAGGAGAGAAATTGTTGCTGAAATTGATGATATTTCATGGTATTTAGATGAGTTATGAGGAATTATGGAGTTGGAAAAATTAAGGGAATTTTTAGAGCAAAAATCAAAATTTTTACCCACTAGGGGTATTTTCGTAATTTCAGTCCAAGACTGATAATTTGCATCACACTGAGGGACAATAAGTCAAATTGAATATAATTGAGGTATAGAAAGTGAAAAAAAAAATCGATTCGGAATTAAAATGAGGATTTTAGTAATTTAGACTCGTGTAGGCGAGTCGGTCGGACACCGTGAATAAACGACTGTCCGGACCATTTTTAGCTCATTTCATGCATCATATAGAGCCTGAAATTGATTATGAGAAATTGACATAATTTATTGAAATTTGTGTCACGCGTATCACCTAGGTGGTGGGTCTCCCGGACATCGGAGAAAAACAGTGTAGTGGACTTAAAAATGAGAGTATCGAGCACCCTTGTGACGAGGTGAGTGGATAATTTACCGTTTTCAATATCTGAAGTAGTTTTACATGATTGTGTGCTTTTAAAATAAATTGAATTTCATAAATGATTTTTAAATCGAAAAACGGATTTTTAATATTGAGTATGTGGAGACTGGCATGAAATTACGTTTATGTACAAAAATTGAAATTATGGCTTATGAAATTTTAGAAGCATGACGGCATGATTGGCTAAATTGTTTATTGTATTGGAAAATGTGAATTGACTGCTTTGTTTTGATAAATTGTTTAGAAATAAAAATAGCCAAATCATGTTAAATGAATTATTATCGATTGGTGGGTTGATGAGTCGCTGCAGTAATGGGTTTCCGTGGACTGCCTTTAGGAGGAGCACGGTAAACTCAAGAACTATATAATCTCGGTTAGAGAGGCGCGTAGGATAACTCTCGAGATGCACAGAGAATTCACTCCATGTCTAACCCCACATGAGAGTGAATTAGGCCAACGCCAAGGAACAACTATATTTTTCAATTATGATATAAATTTTAACAGCCTTGGCGTACTCGTTAGGACACTCTGATCAAGTGTTCACGAGTATAAGATTTGGTCAAAGCCTAGTTTTTACGAAATAAATCATAAGCCTTGTGTTTGAATAAATGAAATTATTTGGCATGATTTTACTAAATTTGATGTATGCATTAATTGTTGATATGGCATTTTTGTTATATTGTCTCCATCTACTCGACTTTAGATGTCGTGGATGGTAGTTATCCAACTTACTGGTTTGTAAAACTCACCCCTTCAATTTCCCCATTTCAGGCTCACAAACATTTGTAGATAGAAAATTTTGACACGAAGTGCATTTGTGGTGACGACCTTAGCTCTCATAGGTTCATTTCATAAATTATATTTCCCTATTTTGGGCCCACTTAGCATTGTAAATTAAATTTTATACTTCAGTTATCTGTATTACTATATGTAATAATATATTTTGTTTTTACGCTGTAAAAATTATATCCGGATATCTATATAAAAATTATTTTATAAGAAAATATTTTATTTTATGGAATATTATTATTTTATTCCATTAAATGTAATTTTACTCAAATTTCATGTTTTAGATATTCAATTTCAATTTCGATTGCAAATTATGAGATCTTGACGCATGAGCAACATTTTTACAAATTTTGAAATTTTCGACGAAAAATGACCGAAACGCCCCAGTGTAGAAAATTTTGTCTTTTTCCCTATTTTGGTCCGAAATTGGACGAAATGTTTTAAAGTATGAAATTAATAAATAGAAACTCACAAGGGGGTTGGAAAGACTGGTACAAAAGCCTTGCGAGGTCTCGATATGGTACTCGGGGGATGAGTACATATCGAGACATTGCAGCGGTTGTCATGGACTCGATGGTGGTTCCAGGTCGTGACACTTGGTGAGAGTTTTCATTAGCAAGATTAACATTTGCCCTTGGATAATTATAAGTTTTGTTGTAAGTAGGGATGTCAACGGGTACCTTATTATAGGGTACCTGCGGGTACCCGGCCCAATTATACCGGGTTAGAATACCTTATAAACGGATTAGGAGCGGGTTCGAGTAGTGATTTCACTACTCGACTCGGTTCGGGTATCACACTTTGGATACCCGTTACCCGAACTTGATTATTTTTTAGCTTGCAGATACCCCTAATTTCATAAACACTAAGCAGCTGATTCAAAGAATAAAAAAACCTAGCTACTTGAAGCCTTAAAAACCCCTCCTAAAAATCCTAAAATATCAGCAAAAAAAGATAGAACCCTAAGTTCTACCAACAACTGAAAACTA
Source organism: Theobroma grandiflorum (assembly GCA_036013995.1). Taxonomy (NCBI): domain Eukaryota; kingdom Viridiplantae; phylum Streptophyta; class Magnoliopsida; order Malvales; family Malvaceae; genus Theobroma; species Theobroma grandiflorum. The sequence goes on along the minus strand of CP142133.1, from coordinate 24,190,486 downwards.
TAATCAGAAACGAAATAGCAAAAACAACCAAAAAGAAAAAAGGGAAACAAGTTGGAAGATCGAGGAGAGGTTTTTCTTCTTTTGATTCTCGTGGCGTTTAGGAGTTTAAGGGTTGGTGGCTTTGTTTTTTATTTTGATCAGAAGAAATGGTGCTTAGGTTCGGTGAGGAGGGGCGGCGAAGGTGAGATTGCCATTTGAACGACAACCCTTGGTGGTTGCTAGGAAGGGAAAATGATTTTGTCTTAAAGAAAAGGTAGAAAGAGTGGCGGTAGAGAGAGAAATGGAAGAACAAATATAACGAAAGGGGAAGAAATTTTAGCTTATATACTTAGGGTTTGTGAAAAAGAAAATAGCCAACACAGCATTGTTCGGTTAAAGCTTTTGGCTTTGGAGGCTAAAGCTTGAAACAACGTCGTTTGGGAAGGATCCTGTAACACCCCAGGAGGAAAAGTCAAATGGAAGAAAAAAAGGGGAGATTCGGTCAAAAAAGGGGGGAAGGAAAAAGACAAAGAAGAAAAAGGGAGCAGAAGAAAAAGAAGGAAAGGAAAGAGAAATGGGAGAAAGGGGCAGCGACGGGGGAAGAAAGGAGAGAAGAAGAAAGAGAAAGGGGAGAAGAAAAAGGAGAGAAAGGGGCAGCGACGGGAGAAGGAAGAAGAGAAGAAGAAAGAGAAAGAAAAAGAAAGGAAAGAAGAAGAAGAAGAAGAAAGAAAGGGAGAAAGGGGCCAGCGACGGAAGGAGAAAGGAGAGAAGAAGAAAGAGAAAGAAATGGAAAGAGAAAGGAAAGAAGAAGAAGAGAAAAAAAAAAGAGGGAGGGGGCAGCAACGGGAAGAAAGAAAGGGGAAGAGGAGAGAGAGAAATAGTAAATAAAAAAAAAGGGACAAAACTACCGAGTGCACAAGTGAAACAATAGCGAAGTAGTATCCCGTTATTTCAAGGTGAGTGGGTGCTAAATTTTAAAAATAGTATATTCTTATAATATTATATAATTTGTGTTAATGGTTGATGGAATTGTGGATGGCATGAGCTGGTAGAAAAATTAGGTTGTTTGTGAATGTGACAATTTTTAAAAATCTAGATCTTTGATAATATATGTAGTACACTATATATATGATTTTTTTTAAGTATGGGGAAACAAATCTTCGACTGATTTCACTTCAAATAATGCCTTGCAATTTGTGTACTGCTTAGGCCAGTGATTATTATACTGTCTTCGAGATACGATAATAATTGATTATATTTTTTTTACGTTGATTTGGTATACATATTATGATTTGAATGATTCACATATAAAGCGCAATTCATGAGAGAAATATTCTCATTTTGTTTAGTATGCTTGGTAAATGCTTTTAATTAGAATGATTTTTAGTTACACGTGATTGAGATATTTTGTGCACGAGTAGGTAAAGGGGGACCTGAAGTCCCGATTTATATTGGTGACGTGGGTAGTTCCCACGAGTAGGTAAAGGGGGACCTGAAGCCCCGATTTATATTGGTGACGTGGGTAGTTCCCACGAGTGAGTAAAGGGGGACCTGAAGCCCCGATTTATATTGGTGACGTGGGCAGTTCCCACGAGTAGATAACGACATCTGAGAATAAGCCTAAGGGCTGTACTAAATTATCAAAGAACTAGATTCGCTCGTTTATTATCTTAGCACACATCGCGTGTCATTGACACGTAAATTTTTATTAATAATTTATAAGTGATATATATATACATATATATATATTTTCTTGGATTACACTATTTTAGATTTGCAAGGCATAAAACATCTATCCATTTAATGAAATATTTTTCTACGTATACTCTCGGATTTAGAACTAATCCATCCGTATATTGTTTCCCCTTCTCGCCTGCTCATTGAGTCGATGATTATCACTGAGTCTATGAGACTCATACCCTCTTATTTTCCCCTTTTGCAGACAGGGATTAATCTGACGTGAAACTATCAGTGAGCATGGTCTACCACAGATTTGGGTAAGAATAAGTCTCAACTTGTTTTAGAGTCACTCCGTTGATAGAGGTCAATTTGTAATACTCTGGATTTGTAGATGGCAAATATTGATTTTTTTTTGGATTAATGAAAGTTGAGATTTTGAACTCAACGTAGTTAATTGTAATAGCATGTCTTAACATAAAAATTGAATTGATTGTGCTTGATTTTAAATTCAAGTACACGTGTATATATGTGTTTGACTAAAAATTTATGCAGTCTATTGCAAGTGTACAGGGAATGGTTGAAAAGTCAGATGAGGCTTGTTCGGGACTTGGTGGGACACCTTGAAAGTCTCAAATGCCAGTAGCGATCTAGGGGGGGTCATTACAGTGTTGGTATCAAAGCCTAGGTTTAGAAAGTCCTAGGATTTCTCCAAGTTGTCAGCGGAGTGTCGGGGTTAGTGTAGAGTCTTATTCATGGTTTATGACTGCAGCATGAATTATGGGTGGGAGGCTACACGAATCCCCAAATCTTAGTAAGCCACCCTTATTACTAACTTTGAATATTTATTTAAAAGGGATGTTTGACGTTGTTTAGGTAACGAGATGCCGCCAAAGACACGAGCCACTTCAAAAGCAATTAGAGGGTTTGATGCCCCGAAAGAGGCTATGGAGGAGCCACGTGTGTCTTTCTCTAGGGGCTGTGGGAGAGGTAGACCTAGAGGTCGGATCGGCAAGTTTCACGGTAGTCAAAGTTTCGAGAAAATGAGGGCCAACACCAGTTCTGAGGATACGGGAGGTGAGCATCCTGAGGTACCCACTGCCACGTTGGAGGAGATAGCGGCCGGACTGCGAGGTTTGACTCAGGAATTTACGCAATTCAGGAGATACGGAGCATATCAAACCAACGAGACCATGGGTTCTAGGTTTGAAGATTCAGAGTATCAACCATATGAGGAAGCAGAGAGAGGAAATGTTATGGTGAGTTTGGAAGAGTTTATGAAATTGAGACCTTCTTCCTTTTCGGGTACTCACCTAGCGGAAGACCCACAAGTCTTTTTGGATGAAATGGATAAGATTTGCACGGCTTTGGGTTGTTCTAGCCGTCGGGCAGTTGAGTTGGTAAGTTTTAGACTGACAGAGGTAGCGCAAGCATGGTTCGCCACTCTCAAGCGCTGTAAACCACCTAGCTCCGCTCCACTTAATTGGAAAGAATTTGCACCAGCTTTCATGGATAGGTTTTTACCTGAAAGCGTGAGAGACGCTAAGGCTCAGGAATTCGAAACCTTGAGGCAGATGCCAAGGATGACAGTGTCAGAGTATGATGTTCAATTTACTCAATTGTCGAGGTATGCTCCCTACCTGGTTTAGACTGAAAAGCAAAGAATCAAGAGATTCATCAAGGGATTACCAAAACCTATATATAGAGTTTTAGTCTCTCAAAGATTCACTTCATACTCCGAAGTAGTTGATGCTGCCAGGAAGATTGAGGCAAGACGTATGGAGAGTGGGGCAGAGAGAGAGAAGAGTAAGAGGAATCGAGGTGAGGGGTCTTCCAGATTTAGAGACTCTAGTAGGGGTACGGAAACTAATATAGCTGGTCAACAAGGTCGCGGGGATGGCAATTTACTCTGAAGATCGACGTTCACTAGCCCACCAAACCAACGCAGAAATTTTCAGTTCCGTAGCCCTCCACGTAGCAGTGATTTCAGTGGAATTAATTACAGATGAGCTATGAACAGCGGGATGGCTAATATGAATCCCAGACAAAGTAACCAGTGGGGTCCTTTTTGTACTTTCTGTGGTAACATACATACAGGGCCATGCAATCAAACTGTGATGCTTTGTTACGAGTGCGGGGGAGTTGGCCATGCAAAGAGGGATTGTCCTACTTTCAAACATAGTCAGGAGATGGCTCGTGGTTCAGTGCAATCTGATTTTGCTACCATACCATCAGTCAGGAATGTTAGGAGAGATAAGGGAAAGGGGATAGCTTCTTCATCACGAGGTAGACCGGTGAATTTCACTCAACAAGGTGTTTCCGGAGGAGGACAAGCAAGAGTATTTACTTTGACGCCACAAGATGCTCACGCCTCGAATGCAGTGGTGACAGGTACTTTTTCTATTTGTGGCTATGAAGCATCGGTTTTATTTGATCTAGGATCCACCCATTCTTTTGTGTCTTTACATTTCATGCCTAAATTAGGCAAACATTATGAATGTATGGATAAACCATTAGTAGTAACTACTCCATTGGAAGAAGCATATGTTACGGAATATGTATTTCGTTCTTGTGGGGTCCAGATCAAAGATAAGTACACTTGGGCAGGCTTAGTGTTAATGACTACATTAGGAGTTGACGTGATACTAGGAATGGATTGGCTGGCATCTTGCTATGCCAACGTGGATTGTTATCGCAAGCTGGTGAAGTTTAAATTACCGAGGGAGTCATCATTTATTATTTATGGTCACAGCAGTCAATGGGATGACAGTGTGACGGCTGCAATCGCTGGAGGAGTAGAGAGTGAAGAGAAAAACTTGGAGGCGACACTAGTAGTGAGTGAATTTGTGGATGTATTTCCAAAAGAGTTGCCAGGATTACCTGCAGAAAGAGAAATTGAATTTCGTATTGACTTGATTCCAGGGACGCAACCAATATCAATACCTCCGTACCGAATGGCACCGACAGAGCTAAGGGAGTTAAGGGAACAGTTGCAAGATTTGATTAATAAGGGTTTTATTCGCCCGAGCGTGTCTCCTTGGGGAGCGCCAGTACTGTTCGTAAAGAAGAAAGATGGTAGTCTCAGGTTATGTATAGACTATCGACAGCTAAATAAAGTCACGATTAAGAATAAATACCTACTCCCAAGAATTGATGATTTATTTGACCAATTGCAAGGGGCCCAATGCTTTTCAAAGATTGATTTGAGGTCGGGATATCATCAATTGAGAATCCGGGAGAAAGACATACCCAAGATCGCGTTTCGTATGAGGTACGGACATTACGAATTTTTAGTGATTGTCTTTCGGATTGACTAATGCCCCTGTTGCATTTATGCATTTAATGAATAGGGTGTTTCGAGCGTACTTGGACAGATTTGTAGTCGTCTTTATTGATGACATTCTCATATACTCGAGGAGTTGGGAAGAACATGCGTAACATTTAAAGATCGTACTACAGACCCTACGTGAGCACAGATTGTACGCGAAATTTTCTAAGTGTGCATTCTGGTTGAGTAGCGTTGGGTTTTTGGGACATATTGTATCTAAGGACGGAGTGCAAGTAGATCCTAGCAAAGTCGAGGCTATTGAGAATTGGGCTAGGCCCACAACAGTCACTGAAATTAGGAGTTTTCTGGGGTTGGCTGGGTATTATCGAAGATTTGTGAAGGATTTTTCTAAAATAGCTTCCCCACTGACGAGGCTAACTAAAAAAGGGGTAAGATTTGAATGGTCGAAGGCTTGTGAACATGGTATCCAAACATTAAAGGCTTGTTTGATTTCAGCACTCGTATTAAGTTTGCCTTGCGGATCCGGTGGTTACACGGTGTATTGTGATGCTTCGAGGATTGGATTAGGGTGTGTGTTGATGCAACATGGTAGAGTCATCGCTTATGCCTCGAGACAGCTTAAAAGGCATGAACAAAATTATCCTACGCACGATCTGGAGATGGCAGCGATCGTGTTTGCCTTAAAAATATGGAGGCATTACTTATATGGAGAAACATGTGAGATATATACGGATCATAAAAGTTTGAAGTATATATTTCAACAACGAGACCTAAACCTCAGGCAACGAAGATGGATGGAATTGTTGAAAGATTATGATTGTACGATACTCTACCAGCTTGGCAAGGTAAATGTTGTAGCAGACGTTTTAAGTCGAAAGTCAATGGGTAGTATGGCCCACATAGCAGTGGAGAGAAGGTCGATAGTGCAAGGATTACAGGATCTAGGTAACTTGGGAGTCAAATTTGAAGTCAATGGATCAGACGCACTATTGGCACATTTTAGAGTTCGACCAATTCTAAATGATCGAATTTGAGATGCCCAGGCTAGAGATACCTTTGTGATGACTATTTTGGGGGGTATAGGCGAACACGTCTCCGAATTTGATTTTGGATCCGATGGATTATTGAGATATGGGTCTCGAATCTATGTGCGAAATTTAGATGGATTAAGGGAGGAGATTTTAGAGGAAGCACACGTTGCTGCTTATGCCGTGCATCCAGGGGCGACCAAGATGTTTCATGATTTAAGATCCGCATATTGGTGGCAAGGACTGAAGAAAGATGTAGGGGAGTACGTGTCAAGATGTTTAGTGTGCCAACAAGTGAAGGCAGATCACCAAAGGCCTTCGGGATTACTACAACCATTGCCGATACCCGAGTGGAAGTGGGAACACATAGCCATGGACTTCGTAACCGGATTGCCCCTAACCAACGGAGGATACGATTCCATATGGGTGATTATTGATCGATTGACTAAGTCAGCACATTTCCTTCTGGTTAAGACCAAGTATGGGGCAATACAATATGCTCGAATTTACATTAATGAGATTGTTAGACTACATGGCATACCGGTGACTATTGTGTCAGATCGGGGACCACAATTCACTAGTCGATTTTGGAGGAAGTTACAAGGCGAACTAAGGACCCGACTGGACTTTAGTACGGCATATCATCCTCAGACAGATGGTCAATCTGAGCGCACGATCTAAACAATGGAAGATACGCTAAGAGCAATCGTGTTAGATTTTGGAGTTTCTTGGAACTTGTATTTGCCTTTGGCAGAATTTGCATACAATAACAGTTACCAAGCGAGTATCAAGATGGCACCATTTGAGGCACTGTATGGGCGGAAGTGTAGGTCACCCATTGGATGGTTGGAAGTGGGGGTGAGGAGGCTGTTAGGGGTGGAAATGGTATAAGCAGCGGAGGAAGGAGTACAAATAATTCGAAAACGAATGTTGGCAGCTCAAAGTAGACAGAAATCATATGCCGACAACCGACGTAGGCCCTTGGAGTTCGGAGTAGGTGAATATGTGTTCCTAAAAGTCTCACCTCGTAAAGGAATACGAAGATTTGGCAAGAGAGGGAAGCTCAGTCCTCGATACGTTGGCCCGTTTGAGATATTGGAGCGAGTAGGTACTGTTGCTTATCGATTGGCACTACCACCGGATTTTGAAGGAGTCAATCCAGTGTTTCATGTATCCATGCTCAGAAAATACGTCCGAGACCTTTCGCACGTGATAAAACATGATACGGTATCGTTGGAACCTGGGTTGGAATTCCAAGAGCAGCCTGTAGCTATATTGGACTGTCAAGTCAAAAGGCTTCACCATAAAGACATCACCTTAGTGAAAGTATTGTGGCAAAACCATCTAACGGAGGAGGCAACTTGGGAACTAGAAGAAGAAATTCAAGTAGGGTACCCACAACTATTTGAGGATTGAAGGTGCGGATAAGTGCTCCTATGCTATTGAAATTTGATGACGAATTTATTATAAGTGGGGGAGTTTGTAACACCCCAGGAGGAAAAGTCAAATAGAAGAAAAAAAGGGAAGATTCGGTCAAAAAAGGGGGGAAGGAAAAAGACAAAGAAGAAAAAGGGAGCAGAAGAAAAAGAAGGAAAGGAAAGAGAAAGGGGAGAAAGGGGCAGCGACGGGGGAAGAAAAGAGAGAAGAAGAAAGAGAAAGGGGAGACGAAAAAGGGGAGAAAGGGGCAGCGACGGGAGAAGGAAGGAGAGAAGAAGAAAGAGAAAGAAAAAGAAATGAAAGAAGAAGAAGAAGAAAGAAAGGGAGAAAGGGGCCAGCGACGGGAGGAGAAAGGAGAGAAGAAGAAAGAGAAAGAAAAGGAAAGAGAAAGGAAAGAAGCAGGAGAGAAAAAAAAAAGAGGGAGGGGGCAGCAACGGGAAGAAAGAAAAGGGAAGAGGAGAGAGAGAAACGGTAGATCAAAAAAAAAAGGGAACAAAACTACCGGGTGCACACGTGAAACAATAGCGAAGTAGTACCCCGCTATTTCAAGGTGAGTGGATGCTAAATTTTAAAAATAGTATATTCTTATAATATTATATAATTTGTGTTAATGGTTGATGGAATTGTGGATGGCATGAGCTGGTAGAAAAATTAGGTTCTTTGTGAATGCGACAATTTTTAAAAATCTAGATCTTTGATAATATATGTAGTACAGTATATATATGATTTTTTTTAAGTATAGGGAAACAAATCTTCGACTGATTTCACTTCAAATAATGTCTTGCAATTTGTGTACTGCTTAGGCCAGTGATCATTATACTGTCTTCGAGATACGATAATAATTGATTATATTTTTTTTACGTTGATTTGGTATACATATTATGATTTGAATGATTCACATATAAAGTGCAATTCATGAGAGAAATATTCTCATTTTGTTTAGTATGCTTGGTAAATGCTTTTAATTGGAATGATTTTTAGTTACACGTGATTGAGATATTTTGTGCACGAGTAGGTAAACGGGGACCTGAAGCCCCGATTTATATTGGTGATGTGGGTAGTTCCCATGAGTAGGTAAAGGGGGACCTGAAGCCCCGATTTATATTGGTGATGTGGGTAGTTCCCACGAGTGAGTAAAGGGAGACCTGAAGCCCCGATTTATATTGGTGACGTGGGCAGTTCCCACGAGTAGATAACGACATCTGAGAATAAGCCTAAGGGCTGTACTAAATTATCAAAGAACGAGATTCGCTCGTTTATTGTCTTAGCACACATCGCGTGTCATTGACACGTAAGTTTTTATTAATAATTTATAAGTGATATATATATACATATATATATATATATATTTTCTTGGATTACACTGTTTTAGATTTGCAAGGCATAAAACATCTATCCATTTAATGAAATATTTTTCTACGTATACTCTCGGATTTAGAACTAATCCATCCGTATGTTGTTTCCCTTTCTCGCCTGCTCACTGAGTCGATGATTATCACTGAGTCTATGAGACTCATACCCTTTTATTTTCCCCTTTTGCAGACAGGGATTAATCTGACGTGAAACTATCAATGAGCACGGTCTACCACAGATTTGGGTAAGAACAAGTCTCAACTTGTTTTAGAGTCACTCCGCTGATAGAGGTCAATTTGTAATACTCTGGATTTGTAGATGGCAAATATTGATTTTTTTTTTTGGATTAATGAAAGTTGAGATTTTGAACTCAACGTAGTTAATTGTAATAGCATGTCTTAACATAAAAATTGAATTGATTGTGCTTGATTTTAAATTCAAGTACACGTGTATATATGTGTTTGACTAAAAATTTATGCAGTCTATTGCAAGTGTACAGGGAATGAAAAAAAAGTAAAAAAAAAAAAAAAAGTGTACAGGGAATGGTTGAAAAGTCAGATGAGGCTTGTTTGGGACTTGGTGGGACACCTTGAAAGTCTCGAATGCCAGTAGCGATCTAGGGGGGGTCGTTACAGATCCTTACATCCCAAACGATGCATTTTGAAGAGGATTAAGTGGGTTAAGTAAGCTGATTTGGCGCCTCACCATGGGCCAATCAACTTGAGCTATTTGTAGCCCAATCAAGGTGAAATCTTCTATCTTTACTATATGGATTTGTGACCTAGTTTTTGTTGAAAAACATATTACTTTAGGTACATGATTAATCAAAATAAAGAGAATATATAGAAAAATTATATGATATTATGTTAGGAATTTTGAATGAAAAATATAGAAAATCACAAATAGACAATAAATAAATTTTTAGGTTTAGTTAGGTAAAATATATAAAAAGAAAATAGATGGTAATAGGTTTAGGTAAAAAGTTATAAAAAAATAAATAACAATTTAGTATATTTATACAAGTTCGGGTAATTGGGTAGCCATGAAATAGATTTTAATAATTTTTTAATCTAATCGGGTTTTTAAACGGGTTAGGGTAATTATAGAGTAGTAATAAAATAATAGGGTTAGGGTTAGGGTAGTAATTTTAAAATTATACAAGTAATTAATAGGATTAGGGTAGTTGATTTTTAACAGGGTAAGGGTTCGGGTATCTCGAAATTATAAGGTACCCGACTCGTTGACATTCCTAGTTGTAAGTATTTGATTTTAGTTTGAAAAGAGATATTAGGTAGACGAGAAATTTGTATCTTTTGGAGAATTATATATATTATATTATTTGGAGATTTAAAATTTTGTAATGTGTGAAGAGACTTTAGAGATATTGCATTTGATTTAATATGATATTATTATTTTACATGCTTTTGAGATTCGTCTTATAAGTATGTGGATTTGTTACATCCTAAAATTTTAAGTTTAGGGCGTGACACTCAAATACTAACTCATCAACCTTCTACCACCTCTCCATTAGGGATAAATGAAAGATTAGTTAAAGTGAAAACTTGAATTGACCTTGAAAAGCAAAGAAAAAAAATGGATTGGCAAAAAAAGAATTTCAATTGATTTTACCATAGGTTAATGCAAAATTACTATGTCACTTCTGTCGACAGCATTTTTAACATGTTTTTTATCCTAGACTAAAATAGACCAATCAAAACCAACCAAAACATGTTTTTATACTTAGATAACAATCTGAAGTTCATCTTGTTTCAAAAAAACAAGAAAGAAAAAACAATATATGTGTTCATACCTTTAATTTTGATGTATATGTATTCCGGTTACGAGAATTAAATCACATTTTTGTTATGTCGGTAGGCTATAGAGGATGATGTCATTTAACTGATGTCATTTAACTTGTAATAACAAAATCAATTAAATGTTTTATATTAAATTAAATATACTAAATTGATTGATATCAAATAACGTTATGAGCACATTTTTGCAGCATTAAAAAAATGATATATTTACTATAATTTTTTATTTATAATTTTAATGATTAATTTATGTTATTTATTTGATGATATTAAATTTAATTAAATGATATATATATATATATATAATGCGAAATTGATTGATATATCAAATGGTCTTGCAAAACACATTTGGTTGCTTCCTCATACGTAGGGTACTATGAACGACAAAACATTTTGGTGTTAAAATATTCCTGACTCCAAAATTTTTCCTCTTTGATTATTAGTATAGCACAGATTTTATAAACACTAAATACCCAAATAAATTCATAATTATACAAGATAAATCAATTAAATTTTTATATTTTTATTACATTCAATTCTATTTTATTTTTATTTTGAGTCAAATAAATCATTTTCATTAACCATTAACTAACTTTTATTAATCAGAGTAATAATTGTTAATTTAATATCATATCATTTGCCATGTGATTGGTTGACATGTCATTTTCAAAGAAGACATTGCCATTTCGCAATCGGTAGATGACATGACTAAAAAAAATAAAATAAATTAATTGTTGATTGGATTTTTTAATTGTTGACCTGATTTAGCCTTTTTGTCTAATCACAAGTCTAATTAGAAACTAATTGTTTGGATATTAGTTTTTTTTTTTGTTTTAAATGCCTAAACCAATGATTTTAAGACACATGATTGGCAGAAAAAAGTTAAAGACAAGTCAATGATTAAAAAATCCAATCAACAATTAGGTTATTTTAATTTTTTGGCCTTGTCATTTGTCACGCGGCAGTGTCATTTTAAAAAATGTCACGTCAACATACCGTGCGATAGATGATGTGATATTAAATTAACAATTATTACTTTGACTAATGAAAGTTAGTCAATAATTAATGAGAATGGCTTATCTGATTTAAAATAAAAATATATGAAACAACAGAGATAAGAAAGAGATAACGAAATACAAGTCATTTTCAGCAAAGTAGAAACATGAAAGTAATACACTCTGTTTAGACTAACAATTCTAAACATGAAGGTGAAGAATCGGTTCAACTTCTTCTCATTGCACGTCCGATTGAAGAATATACACAAATATAATGATATTTTTGCATTCAACTAGTGCATATTAGTATCAGTTTTTCCTTTTAGTGCAAACTTGTATATTGCTAATTGTGACATCCCCTTAGGGGGCAACACATCCAATGTATTGTTCTGCCTAGCCCAAACAGCTTGAGTGCCAACGTGCCTGTAGCACTTCTCGAACCCGGGACCCCTCAGGCCTTTTGCTTCCCTCTAAAGGAACGCCTTTCACCATTTGAGCTGGGCCTGAGGGTCCTGGGTTCGAGGAGTGCTGCAGGCACGTTGGCACTCGAGCTGTTTGGGCCAGGCAGAACAACACCTTAGATGTGTTGCCCCCTAAGGGGATGTCAAAAAAAAAGTGAAAAATCAATATATCGGTTTATCAAATTTTTGGTTTTTAAATGATTTAAGAAAATAGAGTTGAGAAGTTTGTTATGGATTCGAAAAAAATTCTGTTTTTGATAAACCGAAATCGTCGAGAGTAGGCCGGATGTCATATCGATTAAGTGTGACCCTCGTGCACGAGTGAGCTTTAGCTAGAGACATTTTCGGGTCGCCGACGGGCTGTTAGACATGGCTGGGGCCATGGTCTGTGATATACGTGGCAAGGCCACAGATGATTTACGCGGTTGCAACCGCTTAATATCTTCGATGTCGGCCAACATTGTTGAGATTGCCATGGCATTATATGGGAATCCGGTGGAAGCGATGCTCCCGGATGTTATTACGTGGAAGTGGGTCCACGTGTTGATGTTATATTTTCCTACTCGAAAGCATTGTGAATTTTTTGATGCGTACTTTTATGTATGGTGAAGACTTAAGATTTTCTCTACAGCTCCTTTTATTTAAACAAGCTTTTAGTGCTTATTTATTGATCATGAAGTGATTTGCATAGTTTATAATTTGATTTGTTTACAAGCTACATGTTTTGGGAGCATGCATGCTTTTATCTTATCATTTGTATTTTGGCAATAAGTCGGATTTTCGGTGATTTCACCCTGAATTATTACACCTGATTTCGACATCATTTTGTCAAAATTAAATGCTGCATGATGATTTTACCACATCATTTTTATAAGGCACGAACCTCCCTTTCAATTAAATTAAATTTTGATAATATTGTGATTTACTATTTAAATGATCAGCTAATTACTTGTTTTCCATCTAAGTCTTACTCGCTGAGCCGATGATCATTGAGTCTGTGAGACTCACACCCCTTTTATTTCCCCTTTTGCAGACAGGGATTGGCCTAGCGCATAATCATCGGCATGTTCAGTTTCCTACGGATAGGTAAAGGCATCTCTTAGTCCGCTTCGAGTCGCTCTGCTGTCTAGAGTTCAGTCACATGAAATTTTTACATGTTATCAGCATTGTCAATTCCTAATTAGGCATTGTTGAAAACTTTGTATTTTAAATATAATTGCTATTACTAGAAATGGAATACCAATAGGGTATTATTGTTATTATTAATTATTTATGTACGTGTTAGCATATTTGATAAATGTCTCAAAAAATTTATAAAAGCTTGTTCAGGACTTAGCAGGATCTTCCAAAGGTCTCGGACGCCGATAGCGACCGGGGATGGGTCATTACACTAATGAACATTGAAAATATACTCTTTATCAAGCATCTTATCCTCATCTCAATATTTCTTAACTTATGCAAGTTTTATTCATGTAAATACCAACCAAACGAGAGCAGCCCCTTGATGAACTGATATTAAAACACTATGAGTAGGTTCATTCTCTAATAATTACTATTCTGGAGTTCAGAATACTCAATCAGTGATGAAGTACGCAGAATAGGTGTATATATATATATATATATATATATATATATATATATTCTAGATTTTAAAAAATTGTTTTTCCTCCTAGGTTGTTCTACAAAGACCGAGAACAAGTCTTCATATTCCAAAATAGGTGGCTGGATTAGATACAGATAACGGGTCTAGATTGAAATGGCAAGTGTTTTTTGTTTTGAGTATACAATATATCCGTTTGCTATAGTTAATAGGACGAGAAACCGAGAGAAGCTGCCTGGGTAAGCCAAAATAAGAGTTTCCAGTGATGTACTGTTTTTCTGATTTACAATGGATGCTGAGCCTATCAGTGACTACAACTTTTTAACCATAGTCCATCCAGTAGATATTCAAACACTTCATTTTCTTCAAAGTTTCCTCTTCTTTCTCACAACAGATGATAAAGAAAACAAGTAATCAATTTACTTCATTAACTTGAATACAAGTCAATTTGTCCAGAATCATGTACAGCATATATTTGAATCTTCAGCACTTTGTTTACCTTTGTTACCTCATAGTAATTGTTATTTTATCTTAGTATTAGCTTTCGAAATTGTTGTTTCAAAATTATTCAGAATTGAATTCATATTTGGACTTATAACTTGCCTTGCCTTCTATAATTGAAATTAGATGATTTTGAAGTATGCGATCCCCTTCATTCACTCTATTGTCATCATGGAGTAGTATGTGTCATCACAACTTTCATGTGAAGAGATTATCTAATGCAGATACCAATCGGACTGCAGCAAATGAACCCATGTTTCATTTTCGCTGTCAAAACAGTTTGGTTTTACATTTAAAGTACAAAGAATCGGCTTGCAAGTCTAACATAAACAGAATTTATTGGTAGATTATGCAACAAGAAAACAAAAAAAAGAAAGAAAAGAAACAAGCAATAAGGTTGTCAGGAAAAAGATAAATTGAAGATTTTTCACCGTTTACTCAATATGTAAAGCCACTTGCTTACAACGTAGAAGTTTATACTGCTAATTTCTTCCACGTACAAATAGTGAAGTATTAAGCTAAATGCCACCAAGGAATAAACTAAAGTACACTATTCAAATGGTAGGAAACAACTTTATTAGATTTTATTGTAAATTGTCCATATTTCGATGGGGAACTTGAGAGTTGACACTGGCATTGTGTCTAATTGCCAGCTCCAGGACTTGGAACTGACTCGCCAGACAGGGCAATGTGCTTGGTTATGTTTATCTCATATACAGCCATTCCATGACCACTTTTAGCTGGAGTTGAAGGCGGACTAAGAACCTTAGGATTAGCACTCGCAACCATACCCTGCTCCAAAACAGGACCATCCATGTTTTCCTTGCTTAAAGCCTTTCTGGCTTGAAAACATGGAACATGGCATAGTACTACAATAGCGATTATAAGTACTATGGTTTTACTGAAAAGAGTCATTAAGAGTGTTAAGAGAGGAAAGTCTAGGAAGCAAAACTTAGGTTGCAAACAATGAAGTACTGAGGTCTTGTATGGGATAATGGAATTGGCTTATAAACTAATCTATTTATAGGCTTATGTATGACATGAGGTAGAGGCGTGAGGGTCACGTTAGATCAGTTTGGATGATACGTATAATTGAAGCCCTGAGCAACTCTTTGATAGGGTTAGGTACATTGGAACTGAATGTCTGCCAATCTCATTTTCTTGCACTTTTTCCAGTGACATGAGAGCCTAAATTAGACTGTCTCCAACAATATAAAAAGAAGAATGATGGCATGGTGACCAGAGCTTTAGGACTCCCTTACATGCAATGTGATTTTGAACCATTAATCTAAACCTGCCTCGTATTCTGCATACAAGGTAGTGATGAGTTTGCAGGTTGTAGCTAATATCTTTATGTTTCGCTTTAGAAATACTAATTTCTTTAACATCTTGATTCATAACGGATAAATTTGTTTGTTTTAGGAAATATTTGCCCCAAGTAGGTTATTCTGCAGATTAGTGCAGATGACTCTAACTTTTGAAGGGGTTTCTTGATTCAATGTATGATAGAATACATAAAAGGCACAATACACTGACAGCAATGTCGGATGCGTGTAAGGCTTTTTAGATAACAGTACAAAAGATCAATCTTACAATTTCATTGGACACCAAAATTATCAGTGCTCAAAGATCAATGCTACATTCTATCGGACACCACCATGTTTTTGATAATGACAACCATGAAGAATTGTGCTATAACTGCGTTTGTGCATCTTGCTTTACATAGTCAACTTATTAATGTTAAATATTAGATGATGAAAACGTAAACTTCTGGCGTTTTAAAGCCTAGAACTCTTTTATCTAATAGACTTGGTAGCCTGAGCTTGATAGAGAGGACCCTACATCACTGGGGAAAAATTCAGAATCAAAGCTGTACCTAATTCAGAGCTAAAGCTTAGTAGAGCAAAGTTTAGTCGATATTCTCAGCTCTAGTTATTATAATTTTAATTTTTATTGTAATGAACCATCCTCGGTCGTTATCGGTGTCCGAGACCTCCGGGAAATCCCGACAAGTCCCGAACAAGCCTTTTTAAATTTTTCTAGATCTTTATCAAATATGCTAACATGTACGTAAATGATTAGTAATAACAATAATACCCTATTGGTATTCCATTTCCAGTAATAGCAATTATATTTAAAATACAAAGTTTTCAACAACACATAATTAGGAATTGACAATGCTGATAACATGTAAAAATTCAATGTGACTGAACTGTAGATAGCGGAGCAACTCGAAGCGAGCTAAGAGATGCCTTTACCTATCCGCAGGAAACTGAGCACACCGATGATTACGCGCTAGGCCGATCCCTATTTGCAAAAGGGAAAATAAGAGGGGTGTTAGTCTCACGGACTCAGTGATAATCGGCTCAGTAAGTAGGGCGTAGATGGGAAACAAGCAATTAGCTGATCATTTGAATACTAAATCACAAGATTATCGAAATTCAATTTAATTGAAAGGGAGGTTCGTGCCTTATAAAAATGATACGGTAAAATCATCATGCAGCATTTAATTTTTTGACAAAACAATGTCGAAATCAGGTGTAATAATTCAGGGTGAAATCACTGAAAATCCAACTTATCGTCAAAATACAAATGATAAGATAAAAGCATGCATGCTCCAAAAACGTGTAACTTGTAAACAAATCAAATTATAAACCACATAAATCACTTTATTATCAATAAATAAGCATTGAAAGCTTGTTTAAATAAAATGAGCTGCAGAGAAAATCTTAAGTATTCACCATGCATAAAAGTACGCATTGAAAGATTTACAATGCTCTCGAGTAGGAAAACATAACATCAACACGTGGACCCACTTCCACGTAATAACATTCGGGAGCATCGCTTCCACCGGATTCCCATATAATGCCATGGCAATCTCAACGATGTTGGCCGACATCGGAGATATAAAGCAGTCGCAACCGCGTAAATCATCTGTGGCCTTACTACGTATATCACAGACCATGGCCCCAGACCATGGCCCCAGCCATGTCTAACAGCCTGTCGGTGATCCGAAAATGTCTCTAGCTAGAGCTCACTCGTGCACGAGGGTCACACTTAACCGATGCGACATCCGGCCTACTCTTGATGCAATCAATTTGTCAAAAGTGTTTTTTGAAATCATAATAAACTTCTCGAGACTATTTTCTTAAATTCTTTAAAATCAAAATTCTTATAAACCAATAAATTTGTTTTTCACATTATTTGTCTTGGTGTAAACACTTATATAAAAATCAGACTTAAACCGGATCTCAGAAGCTTTCATAAAACAAATTAGTTAACAAATGCATTTACTATGCATATCACACAAAAATTATAAGGCACAAGATTTTGATGCTAAACGGTGCGAAGGGCTTGTTTCTCGATTTTCAAAATGCTTTATGTATAATATACATACATATATAGTCAAGACAATTTTAAAAATAATTTTGCATCCACATTTTCTAAAATTTCTACCAGCACATACTATTCACAATTTTGCATCGAAATTAAAATATTCATACATAGATACTATTATGGAAATTTTAAAGTGGACACCCCCTACTCACCTCGAAATAGTGGGATATTTCATCGCTATTTTTGTACGCGTAAATAATTATTTTTATGTCTCGGTCACCTATTTCGTTTTGCTCGCATCCTTGACAAACGTTCCTAGCAATCATTTAAATCCAATATACTTAATTATACGCTTGTATGGGTATTAATTTAATTAAAATTTCATAAATAACTTGTATATTTTTTATCTAAAATATGCATAATATTAATTATCCATAAATGTTAAAATATAATTCCAACTTACCATTTGGGCTTTCTCCATTTCTTTATTTCCTTTGAGCTTTTTCCATGGCTTTTCCTCTTTTTCTTCCCATTGGGCTAAGCCCATTTATTTTTTTCTTATTGTGCCTTGCCCAATTTATTTCTCTTTTGGGCCTTGCCCAAATTCTTTTTTTCTATTGGGCCTTGCCCATCTAATTACCATTGGGCCATGCCCATTTTATTTTTCCTATCATCATTTTCATTTTCATTTTTTTCTTTCTCTTCCACATTTTTTTTTCTTTCTTTCTCCTCCAACCGTGGCTTCCTCACCGTGGCAGCCCTTCACCACCGCCAGCAGTAGCTCTTTTTCCTCCTCTCTTTTTCCCTTTCTTTTCCTTTCCTTTCACTCCCAATTCGGTTACAACTTTTGCACATTTCTCCCAACCAAAGTCAGCAGTTGCACCATCCATTTGAACTTCAAAATTTCCAAATTTCTAACCCAAAAACCAGTAGCTGATCCTCACTAATTTCAGCCATCAAACCGTACCTTCAAGCCTCCATAACCAACAAATTTTTCAAGACAAAAATAAAAAATTTCCAGCCATGAACTCACAAAATTCGGACAGCATAAGCCTTAAATTTTCAGCACCAATTTACATCCAAAATCAGCAAATTTTTCACCAATTTTCAACAATCAAAATCAACCATAAAAAAGCAAAATTTTCCTTCTCAAAGTGTAGAAAAAAATCAGCTTCCTTACCTCAAAATTTGTAACAAAAACTTGTAAATTTTTAGCTCTCTTCTTCCTCACCTCATGGCTGTTTCTCTTCTTCTTCTTTCTTTTATTTATTCTTTCCTTTACTTTTTCAACTTTCTGCCTTTCTCTCACTCACAACTAACCCTTTTATTTTTCTTTTTCAGCTCTCTTTCTTCTCTCTTTGTCTTATCTCATACCTTTCTTTTTTATTTCACTTGGCTTCCTCTTAGTCAATTGTCTATCCGGCCCCTACCCTCTTCTCTTTCTTTTTTTTTCTTCTTTTAAAAGACTTCACTCAAGTTTCATTTAACCACATGGGCGGCTGCCCATGTGGTCTCCCTTAACTATTATTTAGTTTGTTTTATTATATATATTATTGTTTTAAAGGGTGTTACAAGACTTTTATTGGAGCTTGAGGAATGCTTGCAGGAGGTGACTTTGCCTTTTCTGCCAATCTTGAAGACTTCATTGTTCTTTGAGGAACTGATTTTCTTGCTGTCTTCTTCTATCTCATGGCAGGTGGCTGAGGCTTAGATGCAGGAGTTGTGTCTTTTGCTTTTGCCTTTCCTGTTTTCTTCCCTTTTTCTACAGCTCTTTGTTCTAAGGTCATTGCTTGAGCAGTTTGAGCTGCTGTTGCCTCTTTTTCTGCTTGCTCTTCTCTTGCCATCTGATAGAATAGTCCCATGACAGACACTTCATCAGAATGAAGAGGTGATGCTTCTTGTTCAGGATTCGATGGAGATGGTGCTAAGGAGAACCAAGTGGTGACCCAACTACCTCAGTACCTTGTTCAGACGTTTCCCTTTCTGCTGAGGTGGTTTTATGGGGTTCTTCAATTTCTGGTTCAGGGTCATGATGACCAGGGCTTGCACTCTGGTAGGTTGATCCTTTAGCTTGAAATTTAGATCCCTCAGGTTGCAATGCTGATCCTTCAGCACCTTGTCCTTTTGGTGCCATGCTCTCAGTAGCAGAGGAGTCAACATTAGCAAGTCCAGTTGGAATTTTAGATCTTGCTTTTAAGCTGGCTTTAATTTCATTCATTCTTTCTTCAATTTTAACAAGCCTAGCTCCTTGATCAGTGAGCTTGGCATCCATTCTCATCAGCAAGTTGAACATTACTTTATTGGAGAATGAAGAGGCTGTTGTTTCTGGTTGAGTGGGGGCTGCCTCTGGCTGTGGTTGTACTGAAGTGATCTTTGAGGTCTTGCTAAAGGTGTCCCCATACACTTTGTATCCCATTTTGATCAAACTTCCTAGGTAGATTAGTTGGTCTCTACTCTTGACCATATCCATATCATACCTCTTTGCCCATACTATTTTCTTCTTGACAAGAGATGTGATTACATTCCCATAGGGCAAATGGATATTTTCCAGTTTACATGCTATCCTCATCCTTTCAATCATGAACCGTCCAAGGTTCAGAACTTCACCAGTGAATGCATGCTCCACCAGCCAAAGGTCTTGAAGGCTGATGTAGCTTAAGCTACCACTTCTACCATGCAGATTCGCAGCAACAAAGTAATGTAGGATTCTAAATTGTGGACTAATAATCAGTCTTACATTGCTCTTTGAAGAGAATTTTCTTTTCTTTCTAGTGACAATTTCCCACACAGACGTAGGATCATACTTGTCAAGCATGTCATACTCTTCATTTTCTCCTTCTATTCCTAGCAGGTTACTCAAGTTTGAGGCTATCACCAAGAATTCCTTCCCATTTAGAAAAACATTCAGATTATCTTTAGAATAGTCCTTTAAGTCATCAAGTTCCCTTTCAATATATGCAATGCTAGTATAAAATTCTTTAACTAAGCTAGCACAATATGTTATATCTTTGAAGGAGCTATACTCTTTAATGCTTAGTTCATTGAAATAATCTGTCAAGCTTGTTTGGAGTTTAGGAGTTTCACTGAAACTCTCCCAGTCAATGAACTTCCCGCATGTAATGGGGGCATTTTCGATTTTCTTAAATCTCTCTTTATGAATTTTGTTTCTAAATTTCATGGAAGAGGCAAATGAAGTACCTTTTTCGCTTTTGTCTTTCTTTCTCAATTTCTCGGCTTTCTTCTTCTTCTCTTTTTGTTTTTTCATCTCAAACCTTTCCCAGTCTTCTTTGTTGCAGAACTCGATGCCCTTTTTTGCTTCTTTCTTGGGTGCTCAGCTTTGGGGTTTTCTTTTGTTGGTCTCTTCCCTTTTTTCTTTGCAAGTAAATCTTTGAGAAGGGTCAACTTAGCCATTACGGATTCTAAGAATGGTTTTCACTTAAGGTTCCAAGAGATGACAGAATGAGGGTTCTCGGTTGATTTCAGAAGATTGAGAGAAGCAAATAAGATTGATGGAACTGAGAGAGTTGGTTTTCAGAGAATTAAGAGTGAATGACGGTTTTTGACTTAGGGAACTACCTGCCTCCCCCTTAATCGATACCTTATTTTTTCAAATTTCAAAAAAAAACTCCCTCTCATATTTTTACTATTTACTGTACCAGGTTTCTCCCTTTTATTTTGTCACCCGGTAGGCACAAAATTCCATCAATTTAATCCTATATCAAACACCATCAGTTCTTTTGATTTAATGAAACAGAGTGTTCTTAGTTGACTGAGTTTTACACTTTAGTCGACTATGTCTCTTCTATTTTCCTCTATTCAATCCAGACTTCTTCCTATAACTCTTCTACACAACACATCCCTAGATTCCTTATAATTTCACAAAACCTATCCTCATTAAGGGGTTTTGTGAATATATCTGCAAGTTGGTGCAATGTGCTCACAAATTCAATATTAATTTCTCCTTTAGTTACATAATCTCTAATGAAGTGATGTCTAATCTCAATGTGTTTTGTTCTTGAGCCTTGTACAGGATTCTTTGAAATATTTATAGCAATGGTGTTGTCACAATATATGGGAGTGTTATTCATGGACAACCCGTAGTCTCTTAATTGTTGCTTAATCCATAAAACCTGTGCACAACAACTTCCTAAGGACACAGACTATGCTTCAGCAGTGGACAAGGCTACAAAATTTTGCTTCTTGCTCGACCAGTATACAAGCATGCTTCCTAGCAGCTGACATGTTCCATTTATGCTCTTCCTATCAGTTCTACTTCTAGCAAAGTCAGCATATGAATATCCTACAAGGCTGAATGGTGATTCTTTTGAATACCGCAATCCTAGGCCTTGAGTTTCTATGAGATATCTAAATATTCTTTTCACAAAAGTGAGGTGTGTTTCTTTAGGTTAAGACTGAAATCTAGCACATAAACACACACTAAACTGAATAACTGGTCTACTTTCAGTTAAGTAAAGAAGAGATCCAATCATACCTCTATAGAGCTTTTGATCTACATCTTTACCTTTCTCATCAGCATCAAGCTTTGTAGATGTACTCATTGGTGTGCTGATGGATTTCAATTTCAGCATATCATATTTTTTGAGCATGTCTTGAATGTATTTGTCTTGGCTGACAAAGGTTCTTCCTTTGCATTGCTTAATTTGAAAGCCAAGAAAGTACTTCGATTCTCCCATCATGCTCATCTTGAATTCTCCCTGCATTTCCTTAGCAAAATTCTTGCAAAGAGATTCATTAGTAGCATCAAATATTATGTCATCAACATAGATTTGGACTATGATTAGATCATTTAGGTATCTCTTGATAAACAGTGTGGTGTCAATGCTGCCCCTAACATAGTCTTTTTCTACCAAAAATTTAGAGAGCCTTTCATACCAAGTTCTAGGAGCTTGTTTCAATCCATACAAGGCTTTGTGAAGTTTGAGGACATGATCTGGTTTTTCGAAATCTTTAAAACCAATAGGTTGTTTAACATATACCTCTTCTTGAATAATTCCATTAAGGAATGCACTCTTCACATCCATTTGGTATAGTTTGAAGTTCATATGACAAGCGAAGGCAACTAATAATCTTATGGTTTCTATTCTAGCTACCGAGGCAAAGGTTTCTTCATAATCTATTCCTTCCTCTTGATTGTATCCCTTTGCCACTAATCTTGCTTTATTTCTTACAACATTTCCTTGTTCATCAATATTATTTCTAAACACCCATTTAGTGCCAACTATAGGATTATTTGAAGGCTTAGGCACTAGTGACCATACTTCATTTCTCTTGAATTGCTCTAGCTCTTCTTGCATGGCTAAAATCAAACTTTCCACTTTTTCAGCTTTTTCAAAACCTTTAGGTTCAATTTGAGAAATGAATGCTGAAAATTCACATGTCTCCCTAGTTCCTTTCCTAGTCTTAACTCCTTAAGATATGTCACCTATGATTTGCTCTTGAAGGTGACCTCTTACATATCTCCAACTTCTAAGTAAGTCACTATGTTGGATTTCTTATCTTTGTAAGTTTTCAAGTGGAGGAGCTACGGGCTCTTCCCTAGATGAGTCTTACTCATTATTTTTGCTATCATCTAAACTCATTTCTTCCATATTTTTTTCTAGATTTTCTAAATCTTCATCATTCTCATGAGTTTCCTTTTCAACATGGATTGATTCATCAAAAACTATATGGACAGATTCTTCAACATTTAGTGTCCTTTTGTTGAAAACTCTATAAGCTTTTGAGTTCATGGCATATCCCAAGAATATTGCTTCATCACTCTTGGCATCAAATTTTCTTAGTGCTTGTTTTTCATTGTTCAAAACAAAGCATTTGTAGCCAAAGCTCCTAAGGTGAGAGATGTTTGGTTTTCTTCCTTTGTACAACTCATATGGGGTCTTTGACATGATTGCTCTAATTGAAACTCTATTAAGTATGTAAGCTACAATATTTACAGCTTCAGCCCAAAAATACTTATAAAGGTTATTCTCACAAAGCATGGTTCTTGCCATCTCTTTCAATGTTTTATTCTTTCTCTCCACAACTCCATTTTGATGGGTTGTTCTAGGTGCTGAAAAGTTATGTTCCAACCTCTTTTCATTGCAATATTTCTCGAACTCATCATTTTCAAATTCTCCTCCATGGTCACTCTTAATCCTAATAATGGATGTATCTTTTTCATTCTCAACTTTCTTGCAATATCCTACGAAAGCTGATAATGCATCATTCTTGTGAGCAAGAAAATAAACCCAAGTGAATCTAAAATAGTCATCAACAATCACTAAACCATAAGATTTACCACCTAGACTTGTGGTGCTAATTGGACCAAAAAGGTCAATATGAAACATTTCAAGAGGTTTCGATGTTGATAGAACATTTTTAGCTTTGAAGGAAGTTCTGACTTGTTTTCCTAGCTGACATACTTCACATACTCTATCATTCTCAATCATAATGCTAGGCAGTCCAACAACTAGATCTTTCTTAATCAGTTTCGACATGGTATTCAAGCTAATATGTCCTAGTTTCCTATGCCACAACTAACTATAATTTTCAACCATGGCAACTAAGCACATTTCACTATCCTTTACTAGATCTTCAAGAAAGATAACATACATATTTTTCAATCTATTTCCTATGAAGGTAGTCTTGTTGGTGCCTATGTCTATTACTTCAAATTTGTTGGAATCAAAACAAACTTTAAACCCTTTGTCGCATAGCTGACTTATGCTTAGCAGATTATGCTTTAATCCTTGAACAAATAACACATGGCTAATTTGTGTGTAGGAGTTCTTACCAACCGTACCTGTACCTTGAATTTTTCCTTTTGAATTATCTCCAAAGGATACGGTGCCTCCCTTTCTCTTGTCTAGTTGTGCAAATAGCATTTCATCCCCTATCATGTGTCGAGAGTAGCCACTATCCATGTACCATGGCTGCTTCTTCTTGTGTTGAGCCTCTGAACATGTCTCCTTTAGGTGCAACTCAACCTACAAAAATATGGTTCAGTTCTTCTTGATAGGTACCCATGCTTTGATGGGTCCTTAAGTGTTAGTGTCAATAAAATAGCCTTTCGGCAGTCAGACTTTTCTGGTTTTTTGCATATTAATGTTTTTGACACAATTATATGATATATAATCATATTTTCCACAACAATAGCATCCAGATGATGTATTATGATGATTTTTCTTCATATGTGAATTTTTCTTTAAAGGATCATTGTTTAGACACTTGAGAGCTGTATTTTCATTGAGAGCTTTTTGCAAGTCATCAGTTTTATTTTTCAACTCTACTCTCATGATTTCAAAATCTGTTTTTGAGTGTTCCAGTTCAGTTTGAAGTAAATTTCTTTATTCAAAAATAGAATTGAAATCGAGTTTTATTTTCTCCAAATCTTTTTCAAGTGATGCAGCTTTTTTCTTCAGATTTTTGTACTTTAAAAACAAGCTTTCAAACTCATCACATAACTCATCATACTTATCTTGTAAATCATTCATAGATATATCACAAGTCGATGAGCATACCTCTGTTTCATCATCCTTTGCCATCAGGCAAATGTTTGCTCTTTCTTTTGAGCTTTCTTCATCAGATTTTGTGCTTGAATCACTGCCTGACCAGGCTGTAGCAACCATTACCTTTTTCAATTTTTTATTTTTTCTTGGAGTTTCTTCCTTCAGCAATGGACATTCTGATTTGTAGTGTCCTGATTTTTTACATTCATAGCAGATTACTTTTTCCTTGTTACTATTTTCATTTTTGTTTTTCTTCCATGAAAGACCTTGATCCCTTTTAAAGAATTTTCTTGCAACTCTTCGATTCTTTCTTCCCATCAGTTTTCTCAATCTCCTTGCAACAAGTGCAAGTTCATCATTATCATCGCATGAGAGTTCTTCCAGCTTTTTTTCAAGGATGTTGGCTTTGAATGATATGTTCTTCTTCTTCTCTTTTGCCTCTCTTTTATCCTTTTCTTCCACTTCCTTGAGCTCCAGTTCATGTGTGAGGAGTGACCCACATATTTCATTGAGTGTGATGATGTTCAAATCTTTGGCTTCTCGGATGGCAGTCACCTTTGGCTTCCAAAACTTAGGTAGACTCCTGAGAAGCCTTTTCACAAGCTCATGCTCTGGGATATGTTTTCCTAGTTGGTTAAGCTTATTTGTAATGTTTGTGAACCTATCAAACATGCCGGTGATGTCCTCATCAGGTTCTATTTTGAACATCTCATAACTGTGGGTCAAGAGGGCTATCTTGGACTCCTTAACTTGGGAAGTCCCTTCATGAATAATTCTTAACTTGTCCCACACTTGCTTAGCTGTTGTATAGCTCGAAACTTTGTTGAACTCAGTGGGAGTTAAGGCATAATGCAAGGGGTTGATTGCCTTGAAATTTGTTTGTACTTTATTAGTTTCAGCCTCAATCCATTCAGACCTTGGCTTAGGCATCAACTCATTTGTGACAACATTCAGAGTTGAGGGAGTAAAGGGACAATCAGTGATGACATCCCACATTTCATAATCTATGGCCCTAATGTAAATTGACATTCTAGTGCTCCAATAAGGGTAGTTAAAGCCATCAAACAGAGGGGGTCTGTTTGTTGATTGTCCCTCAGTTACAATTGATTTTTGTTGAGCCATTTGGATCCTCTCTAATTGTGTTAGACCTTGTATGCAGAGAGCTAGCTCTAATACCAATTGTTGGTCCCAAATATAGGTGCTAGAGGGGGGTGAATAGCACTATCTCAGATTTTTCTTATGGGATTGAGACTTGATATCAAAATGAAGAAGATAAGGCAATGAAAATAATGGACAATGTATTTATAGTGGTTCGGTCTAAGACCTACATCCACTACCTTGATTATCCAACCAAGGATTTTCAAATCAAACCCTAAAAAGGTGGAATTCACAAGCTTCCACCAAGCTTTCACAATGGCTTTTCCAAGGCTTAGCCACAACCTTTATACTAGTTTTTCATGGGATCAACTAAAACCTAATGTGGTTTTCTAAGGCTCAACCACAACCTATCACTAGTTTTTCTCGGGCTAAACTAAAACCCCGATGTGGTTTTTCAAGGCTCAACTGTAACCTTTACTCTAGCTTTTCACGAGCTAAACTAGAACCCAACCCCAACTTTTCAAGGCTAAGTTGGAACCTACAAGCATCCAAGCAAACCTTGCTTGATGCAAACACTTAGAGTGAAACACTCACTCTAAGAATACAAAGATTGAAAGAGGGATGTACTTAGTGATCACACGATTGATCTATGTGGTACAAGTTTAAGTGCTAAACACAAATACACAGAATAGGCGTTGAAGTGCAATGAAGAGTACAAAGGATTTTCAG
The DNA here is from genome assembly GCA_036013995.1 of Theobroma grandiflorum. NCBI lineage: Eukaryota > Viridiplantae > Streptophyta > Magnoliopsida > Malvales > Malvaceae > Theobroma > Theobroma grandiflorum. The sequence goes on along the minus strand of CP142133.1, from coordinate 24,163,681 downwards.
GTTTTACTGCTTTTCTTGGCTTGAATGTGATGGTGTCTTTTAGTATAAAGCCAAAGTTGTCAAAAGTTGTTCAAAAGTTATCAAAAGTTATTCCCTTGGCATTTGAAGATCCTTTTATAGTTGGAGAAGCTTGTATGATGGCTGTTGGGACGTTTATGACCGTTAGAAACAGTTTGGGGTAGATTCTAGTCGTTTTCTTGTCTTGTAGTGGCCTGGCAGATGTAGCAGACAGAGAGCACTTAGTCGACTAAAATTTTTCCCTTGGTCGACTAAGTTGGTTCTGTTTCAGACGCAGATTCTAGTGATCGCTTAGTCGACTAACCCTATTATCTTGGTCGACTAACTTGATTTTGTTTCTCACCAAGCTTCACCCTTTTACTTCTCCACTTTGACCTTTGTTCAACAAATGATATTCCTTAACATATCAGGGGACTCCATCAATATTGATCTTCCTTGTTCTTTATCCAAATCACATCTTTGGGTGTTCAATAGGAAGATTGAATTATTTTCTCATTTATAAACATTTGCCCTACACACTTAGTTATAGATGTTAGACACAAATAACATAGGAATGTTTTATTATCATCAAAAACTAATGGAGCCAACAAAAACATTGATTATACAGGTTTACATAACCATCTACAATTCCTCTATCTTGATATTTTATCAAACCTTATGGCATTTGAACATTTATCCAACCTTTGACTACGGGTCTGACTTGTCAACCAACTTTTATATTGGTTTACACACTTTCATACCATTTCCATTTGAGCATTTTAGAATACGTAAGGATCAAGACATGCTCTATTTATTTCAGATATATTGAACATCATGGGCTTTATACTAATCAAGGTAGATTTTTAAACTTTTTCTTACAAGATTTCAAATGCACACTTTATGCATAAGCTATCAACTCTTATCCAAATCTTCACATAGATAATGTTCAACCCCAAATAGCCTTAGGCATACAAGCTCAATAGGCCATCTGTAAAATTGAAATAACTAACAATCAAGGTGAAGATTGTCTCATCTTACAATTAACCAGATCACGCTCACCATCTTGTGATGATTGCACAAAGCCTATTCCGATGTTTTTATTTTCATATGGAAGTCGATCATTAATTAATGCCATCGCTGAACATCATGTGTCAAAAATCAATTTTTACCTATCCAAAATTCATATTCTAATATCAATTAACTTGACCATATTATCACACCATCTCTTTAAAAATGGCTTACAAAATATATATGATAATTCTATTTTATAGTATTATTTTATTCTAATTTTGTTATTAAATTTTAGCTAAGTCTTTAGTTTTTAATTGTAATTTACTTAATTTTTAGTTATTTTTATATTTAGTTTATTTTTAAGTAAGTTATTTAATTTTATGTTATTTCCTTTAATTTGGTTAATATTTATTAGTTTTTATATTTTTGGTAGGACCTAAAGTCATTGGGTTTAATTTTGGAAAGTAAGGTGCTGAAAGATCTAGAAATCTGCTTGCATATGCTTCAGTATTTTAGTCATATCTCGAGCTACAGAACTCCAATTACTGGGATTCTTAGACCATTGGAAAGCTAAGAGACAGAGCTACAACTTTCATGAAGATCACTTTGCCCGGTTCTGCCTCGAAGATAGAGAAAATCGCATTGGAAAGTTGCTGGACGTACTGTATCGGGAATGGAAATTTGTAAAGACTAACAAGTGATTTTTGGGCTTCTCATTATGTTTTAAGCCCAATTAAACCCTAGGTCAACTTAAGGAAGTTTAGGTTAACTTTGTTAGTATAAATAGTATGTTTTTGAAGAATTTGGAGAGAACCTTTGGAGATTCAAGAAGCTAGAAGTTGAAGCGGAAACCCGGAGATCAGAGCGGCAATTATTTTGTTTTCTTCCTTAGCTTTTATTCTTCTTGTTATTTTCAATGGTTGAACTTTACATAATGTTATTAGATTTTACAATTATGAGTAGCTAATTTTCTTTTTCTAGGATTGCAGTTGAACTCACATGTAGTTTAAGTTTTTAATCTCTTTCTTACTTATTTTCAATGGGAATTGAATTGTTTATTCCAATTTGTTCTTAATGCTTTTAATTGCCTGATCACCAATTAAATTGATTTAGGAACCTAAACAAACTTGGGAAAGGGAGTTTAGAGTAGACTAAAATTGGGATAGCATATGATCATGTTAAATGATTTGCGTATAGGATAGGGATATACCTATAGGCCATATGTAGTCAGATTAGAGCCTGAACTTAATGAGTCTGTTTTAATTTCAAATCACATAGGGATATAGTGTTTTGGTTAAAATAGATATTTTTATAGGACGAGTCGGGAGACCCTTATAAATAATTTAGGACTCTAGGTTAGCAATTCAACCCATTGAAATAAGTTAAGGAGGAGAAGTAAAATTTAGATGAAGTGTGAGGGATATTGTAATCCTAGGCTTGTTTAGTCTGATATTTTCTCCAGTTATTATTTTGATTTTTATTGTTATTTTAAATTCCAGTTTATTAGTTTTAATTAATTAATTATTTGGATTATTTGGATAAAACTAAATTGTTTTAATTTTAGTAATTAGTAAAGTTTTAGATCAATTCTCCGTGGGAACGATACTCTACTTGCTAATATACTGTCTATTCGATACGTATACTTGCGTAGTGGATTTTTAACTGACAATATACCATGAAAAGACTGAAATGACACATAACTGTAAAACAAATGGATAGGAAAATAAGTTAAATGCAGTGGAATTCTAAGGATTAGTGCTAATAATCAATTTGGTTGTCGAAGCTATTTAAAAAGAAAGTTTTGGCAATGTGAAAGAGATAAACAATCTAAGGACAGAATAGTTTTGCAATGGCTTTTCTCCAAACTCCTCGAAAAGTAGTAAAAATCAATATTAAGACTATATTTCCTTTTCATAATTCTTTATACTAGTAGATTCAAGAAGAGCTTAAATGTCTCTTGTCGTTTGATCCTTAGATCCAAATTGATGGAAATGAATAAAAGGGCCTACTACTCGTGTAAGTGGGATTATGGAATGACAATTAACCCAAGAAAAATTACGTTTCCCACTGCTTGTGTCTATTGTCATTAATGCTTAAATTCAGGTTAGGTGGCCACTATATAATTATAGAAAAGACCTATGATCATAAGTGATGGTGCTTCATTAATCAGAGATAGGGAGATCAAGCAAATTGTGCGGATTGCATATTTAAGAGCCATTGCCATTATAATAGGGTAAGCTTCTTAACCCTTTCTATTTATTTTGTGATCAAATGATAGATTAGAATTTAAAGCAAAATATTCATTTGAAAATACAAAAGAGTATTTAAAACCCTTTTAGAGGTTGTTTTGCTTAACAAATATTATTTAAATTAGAAGTTTTAATTTCTTTTGGAGATTATGGGCTATAAGGATAGTTAATTTGGTTAGCTGTTTCAATTAGATGTTTGTTGAGAGCTTTTATGGCTATACGAATTACTGTATTTAAGCTCGGATTCAAATCAACTTTTATATATCTGTAATGACCAGGCTTATTTAATAAACCAGCATTTTAAGATTAACTAACCTGGTTGCCAAGCTTAAAGGCATAAATAGTCACTGTAATTTGTCTTAAATAAACTTTGGTTACCGTTTTATGTTTGTTCATTGCTTCCATAGTTTTTGTGTTTAGATTTAAAATGCATAGCTTGCGGTACTCAATTCGTTTTTCGAAAGAAAATTGAAGAAAAGCACATCTGCAAATTCTTTCAGCCTTAAATAAAATTCTTCCAAGTTTACTACCTCTCATGGTGACTTTTCAGGCTATCTTATGGACTCTCAATAGACTAGCAACCCAATTTCTTCAATAACCCTTGTGGTATTAAAAAAAAAGTAGGAAGTTGTTTCTTTTAATTCACATCTTTTCAACAGGATTTAATCAGGTTTTTTTTTTTTGAAAATGTTTCCAGGTTTAAAGTAAAACTGAGAAACAATGAACTTGTATCAGTATGAAGGTCTTGAGAATAACGCTGGTTTAGTGACTAGTTTAAGGACATTCCTAAATCTTCTTCAAGATTTTTTTTTTTCCACAACTAGTACGATTAAGGATGTTATTAACTAGAGATAGAAAAAGCAACCTGCTGCAGGGAGGGAATAACATTCTAAGGGGTAGAGAGCTATGTTTATCAAAAATTAATGGACCATATGAGATTAGAAGATACACAAAAATACAATTTAATGAGGTAGAATAGATGAGTTTAAACATGACCCAGCTAAGGTAAGAAAAGTGTAAGACAATGAAAGTAAGTTGTCCACCAAGCGAGAATCAAACAAGCTAGACTACTTCACCATTATTCCAAATATAAAGTAGCACAGCAACAAACTATTAGGACTTGATAGGATGCTTTTGCAAGAAACATCTTCAAAAGTCAATGACAGGGAAAAGGTTTTTATTTGTTTGGAAGGATATTTAGAATGCCAAATGCAGAGGAAGGATTGAAAGATAAGTTTCGCTATTTATCTTTTATACTTCCATCGTCTACATCCTTATTCATTTCGATATTAGTTACTTAAAAATTTAGATTCATGGGAGTCATATGCACCTCTTGCATTTTTAAATTTCAAATTCTACATTATGGGGATTCTCATTAGCCAGTATAGTTCCATCAAACCTTGAGAACTCATCGTCACTTAATTGAATTTAATACCAGCTCCATTTAAGCTGTTATACACTTATTTACCATATATTCACATTTAAAATATTTCAAAAGTTCAACATAATTCATATATGGGCAGGGCAACTTAATTAACACGGTGCACTTACTTTCGTGCACATGAGTATTTGTTTATACCTCTCTCAATACTCATAGCTATAAATCTCAAGTGAATCACAACTATCACTTTGCGTTCTGGTAAAAGTATGCCCCTTGTTACCATTAACACACTACTCATTTATAGTATCCTCAAATACAATCCATAGTCATCTATTTTTTTTCCCATTGATAATCATAGGCTCATATTATACTCTATTTTCCTTCATCTTTAGTCGGAGGGTTACATCATTATAGTAACCGTTTATTAGTAGCTTTTGCTATAAAATCTTTCCAACAACAACTCATGTCTCGGGTGGCATCTCAAACCCGGACATTAGCAATCAATTCTCGTTATTTAATTTTTTTTTTATAATTACACAAGGTGGTTTTCTAAGATAAAGAGTCTACGCAGCCTCTTGTCTATAATCGGTGCTGTAGTCACTGACTATAAACAAGACTCTACGTCGACTCCATTACTCTGCTGTTTGACACTAGAATATCCTAGGACACAACTAAACCTAGAACTCTGATACCGACTTTGTAACAACCCATCCCAGGTCGCTACTGGCGTCTGAGACCTCTGGGAGATCTTGACAAGTCTCGAACAAGCCTTTATAAATTTTTCGAGACCTTTATCAAATATGCTAACACGTACGTAAATGATTAATAATAACAATAATACCCTATTGGTATTCCATTTCCAGTAATAGCAATTATATTTAAAATACAAAGTTTTCAACAATGCATAATTAGGAATTGACAATGCTGATAACATGTAAAATTCCATGTGACTGAACTCTGGACAGCGCAGCGACTCGAAGCGGGCTAAGAGATGCATTTACCTATCTGCAGGAAATTGAGCACACCGATGATTACGCGCTAGGCCGATCTCTGTCTGCAAAAAGGAAAATAAGAGGGGTGTGAGTCTCACAGACTTAGTGATCATCGGCTCAGCAAGTAGGGCATAGATGAGAAACAAGCAATTAGCTGATCATTTCAATAATAAATCACAAGATTATCGAAATTCAATTTAATTGAAAGGGAGGTTCATGCCTTATAAAAATGATATGGTAAAATCATTCTGTAGCATTTAATTTTTTGACAAAACAATGTCAAAATCAGGTGTAATAATTCAAGGTGAAATCACCGAAAATTCAACTTATCGTCAAGATACAAATGATAAGATAAAAGCATGCATGCTCCCAAAACGTGTAACTTGTAAACAAATCAAATTATAAACCACGTAAATCACTTTATGATCAATAAATAAGCATTGAAAGCTTGTTTAAATAAAGGGAGCTGCAGAAAAAATCTTAAGTCTTCACCATGCATAAAAGTACGCATCGAAAGATTCACAATGCTTTTGAGTAGGAAAACATAACATCAACACGTGGACCCACTTCCACGTAATAACATCCGAGAGCATCACTTCCACCAGATTCCCATATAATGCCATGGCAATCTTAATGATGTTGGCCGACATCGGAGATATCAAGCGATCGTAACCGCATAAATCATCTGTGGCCTTGCCACGTATATCACAGACCATGGCCCCAGCCATGTCTAACAGCCCATCAGCGACCCGAAAATGTCTCTAGCTAGAGCTTATTCGTGCACGAGGGTCACACTTAACCGATGTGACATCCGACCTACTCTCAATGCAATCAATTTGTCAAAAGTGTTTTTCGAAATCATAATAAGCTTCTCAAGACTATTTTCTTAAATTCTTTAAAATCAAAATTCTTATAAACCAATAAATTTGTTTTCCATGTTATTTTTCCTAGTGTAAGCACTTATATAAAAATTAGACTTAAACCGGATCTCAGAAGCTTTCATAAAACAAATTAGTTAACAAATGCATTTACTATGCATATCACACAAAAATTATAAGGCACAAGATTGTGATGCTAAACGGTACGAAGGGCTTGTTTCCCGATTTTCAAAATGCTTTACGTATAATATACATACATATATAGTCAAGACAATTTTAAAAATAATTTTGCATCCACATTTCCTAAAATTTCTATCAGCACATGCTATTCGCAATTTTGCATCGAAATTAAAATATTCATACATAGATACTATTATGGAAATTTTAAAGTCGACACTCCCTACTCACCTCGAAATAGCGGGATATTACATCGCTATTTTTGTACGCGTATATACTTATTTCTATTTCTTGGTCACGTGTCTTGTTCAGCACGTCTCCGCGACAACATTCCATTTGGGCTTGGGTCTTTTCTTTTCCTCATAACTATTGAACCTTGTCCATGAGTCTCTCAAATTTTCCTATTGGGCCAAGCCTAATTTTATTTTCCACTTGGACTTTGCCTAATTTAATTTCTCTTTTGGGCCTTGCCCAATTTTATTCTCTACTTGGCCCATCTTTATGTTTCCTATTCTTGCATTTTCATTTTCTATTTTCTTTATTTTTCTCCTTTCTTTTTTTTTTCTTTTTTTTTTCTCTTTTCTTTTTCTTTCTTTCTTTTTCACGTTTTTCTTTCTTCTTACTTCTCTCCTCCTTCCAGCCCGTGGCCTCCTCTTTTCTTCGTGGCAGATCGTCCTTTCCACCACTGCTGGTAGTGGTAGCCCTTCCATTCTTTCTCTTTCACTCATAAGCTGAGCCTTACCTTCTTTTCTTATGTTTGTTTCTCTTTTTCTTCCTCCCAAATTTCAGCAGCACAAGGCCTGTCTTGCCTCTCAAAAATCAGCAGCACAAAGCCTCTCTTGCAACCTCAAAACCGACAGCAAACACTCCTCTTTTCCTGCACAGTTCGATAGCAATTTCTGTACTTTTCTGCCAAACAAAATCAACAACCGATCCTCCAATTTCCAACAACAAAAATTCAATAATTTCAGCCATAAAACCCATAAAAATTTGGATAGCAAAAACCAGAAAATTTCAACAACTAACCAGAAAAATTTCAGCAGCAAATCCCCATGAAAAATTACAGCAAAATCGTTCCAAAAAAATGCAAAATTTTTCTCTCTTTTCTTTCCCTCTCTCACGGTTTCTTCTCTCCATTTTTCTCTTCATTTGCTTTCCATTTTTTTTTTTGCTCAACGTTTTCTCCCTTTTTCAGTCCGTTTCCTTTCCTTCTAGATTTTTCCTTTCTCTCTTTTTTTTTTTTTATTTCGCTTGCTTCTTCTTATTCATTTGTCTATCTGGCCCCTGCCCACTCTAAACTCTTTCAAAGTTTTATTTCAAAGTTTCAGTTGACCACATGGGCGGCTACCCATGTGGTCTTTCTTTCTTTTTTTTTTTTTAAATTTATTGTTATATATATTTTATTATTTTTTTAGGGGTGTTACATTTATTGTGCAGAGTTCACTAAGCTATTTTTTGTATGGTTAGACCAGTCACACTTGGAAATGCTATCACCTTCAAATCTAACCAAAAATTTTGTGATACAGAATTTAGTCATCAAACTGGGAGTAGTTTATTGGAGGGCAAGACTAATGATTACTACCTACAAGGATTAGTACGTAAAAGAGCATTTCTACTAGAGGGCCTAAAAGTTTGGTCCTCTTTTTTGAATGACTTGTTGCTGATAATAATGCACCTAAGAAATCTCCATGCAAGATCAGCTACTGTTTTTGGTGAGCAGTCATTGATGCCAAATATGGGGGTAATGATTCGAGCCTTATCCCTTGCTCTTTAAGGGGAAGGATAGTTTCTAATATTTGGAGAATAATCACACATTCACTTACTCCCTAGGGGAGTTTTGCTTCTGTTTTGTGTATAGGTATGTGCTTACTGGTGGGAGATGGCACCCGAATCAATTTTTGGGAGGACGAATGGATCGAAGGAACAAACTTTCGTTTGGCATTTTCTCGTATCTATGCTTTGACTACTAACAAAGTTGGGAGAATTAAAGAGTTTGGCTCATGGACAGATGATGTGTGGGTACGGAATATACCGTTTAGAAGACCCTTTGTTTGATTGGGAACTTCAGATTTGGGAGCAATTCAAAGAATGCATCGGTCAAGTTCATCTTGATAGGGAACTTGAGGACAAACTTGTCTAGAAACGCACTCCAAGTGGGAAATACTCTTCTAGCTCCTTCTGTCGTACAGTCTTGAGTACAAATGTGACCAATAAAGAGTTGTGGAGAAACATTTGGGCTGAACTTGCCCTTCCTAAGATGGAGGTTTTCACCTAGAGAGTCATAAGAGGAATAGTCCTAATAAAAGAAGAATTGGTCAAAAGAAATCTGATTCAGAGGGATATGGCCCTATGCTTTTTATGTAACAAAGACATTGAATTTGTCAACCACTTGTTCTTCGCCTGTCCAGAGACTTGGAGAATCTGGAGCTATTGGATGGCTGAATGGAATGTTGAAGGATGTATGCCGAACACTGCCACAACATTCTTCATGGCTTGGAATGACATGTTTGTTGAACCACGTAAAAACAAGGTATGGAAAATGTTGTTCTTTATTATTGTGTGGGCCATATGGATGTTGAGGAATGAATTAGTGTTCGATGGTAAAGCTTGGGACAAGACCTTGCTTTTGGAGCTCATTAAGATGAGGGTGGCTTGGTGGGCTAACTATAAATGGCGAAAGGAAAATGTTTCCATTTTTAATGTTTGGAGGCATCCTTTAAACACTTGTGCAAACTCTAAAGAGACAATCATTAAAGCCCTGGTTCCATGGGTAACCCCTTCAAAAGGTGGTTGAAGTTTAACACGAATGGTGCTCGTAATGGTTCCACTGTTCAGATAGGTGTAGGGGGAGTTTTTCGAGATGATACTGGGGCAATGAAGATAACTTTCTCAAAATCAGCTGGTTGTGGTGATGCCAACTCAGCTGAAATCTTTACCATTAAAGAGGGAATGGTTTTGTTTTCAGCCATTTCTTGGGCTGCAAAGAAAAATCTTATCTTGGAAACTAACTCCATGAATGTAGGACTGTAACACCCCATGCGGGAGAAAGACAAAAGAGGGAAAAAAGGGAGAGATTCAGTCAATAAAGGGGGGAAGAAAAAGACAAAAGAGGGAAGAAGAAAGAGAAAGAAGAGGGAAGAAGAAAAAAAAAAGAGAGAGTGGGCAACGATGGGAGAAAAGGAGAGAGAAGAAGAAAGAAAAAGAAAGAGAAAGAGAAAGGGAAGAAGAAGAAGAGGAAAAAAAAGAGAGAGAAGGGGCAACGACGGGAGAAAAGGAGAGAGAAGAAGAAAAAGAAAGAGAAAGGGAAGAAGAAGAAGAGGAAAAAAAAGAGAGATGGGGCAGCGACCGGAGAAAATGAGAGAGAAGAATAAAGAGAAAGAGAAAGAGAAGAAGAAGAAGAAAAAAAAAAAGAGAGAGAGAGGGGGCAGTGACAGGAGGAAAGAAGAGGGAAGAAGAAAGAGAAAGGGAAGAAGAAAAAAAAAGAAAAAAAGAGAGAGATGGAGTAGCAATGGGAGGAAATAAGAAGAGAGAAGAAGAAAGAGAAAGAGGAGGGAGAGGAAGAGGAGAGAGAAACAGCAGATCAAAAAAAAAAGGAAAGAAAAAAAGGGGACGGAGACAAAATAACTAGATGCACGCGTGAACCAATAATGAAGTAGTATCCCGCTATTTCGAGGTGAGTGGGTGCTAAATTTCAAAAATATTATATTCCTATAATATTATATAAATTGTGTTGATAGTTGATGAAATTGTGGATGGCATGAGTTGGTAGAAAATTTAGGTTGTTTGTGAATGTGACAGAGTTTTAAAAATCTAGATTTTCGATAATATATGTAGTACATGTATATATATGATTTTTAAGTATGGGGAAACAAATCTTCGACTGATTTCACTTCAAATAATGCCTTGCAATTTGTGTAATGCCTAGGCCAGTGGCCATTATACTGTTTTCAAGATATAATAATAATTTATTATTTCTTTTAATACGTTGATTTGGCAGACATATTATGATCTAAATGATTCACGTATAAAGTGCAATTCATGAGAGAAATATTCTCATTTTGTTTAGCATGCTTGGTAAATGCCTTAAATTGGAATGACTTTTATTTACACGTGATTGAGATATTTTGTGCACGAGTAGGTAAAGAGGGACCTGAAGCCTCGATTATATTGGTGATGTGGGTAGTTCCCACGAGTAGGTAAAGGGGAACCTGAAGCCTCGATTTATATTGGTGACGTGGGTAGTTCCCACGAGTAGGTAAATGGGGACTTGAAGCCTCGATTTATATTGGTGACGTGGGCAGTTCACACGGGTAGATAACGACATTTGAGAATAAGCCTAAGGGTTATACTAATTTATCCGAGAACGAGATTCGCTCATTTATTGTCTTAGCATACATCGCGTGTCATTGACACTTAAATTTTTATTAATAATTGATAAGTGAAATATATATATTTTTTCTTGAATTACACTATTTTAGACTTGCAAGGCATAAAATATCTATCCATTTAATGAAATATTTTTCTACGCATACTCTTGGATTTAGAACTAATCTATCTGTATGTTGTTTCTCCTTCTCGCCTGCTCACTGAGTCTATGAGACTCACACCTTCTTATTTTCCCCTTTTTGCAGACAGGGACTAGTCTAACGTGAAATTATCAGTGAGCACGGTCTACCACAGATTTGGATAAAGAAAATTTTCAACTCTTTTTAGAGTCACTCCGCTGATAGAGGTCAAGTTGAAATACTCTGGATTTGTATGTGGCAAATATTGATTTTTGGATTAATGAAACTTTGAGATTTTGAACTCAACGTAGTTTAATTGTAATAGCATGACTTAAAGTCAAAATTGAATTGATTGTGCTTGATTTGAACTCAAGTACATGTATATATATATGCTTGACTTAAAATTTATGCAATCTATTCCAAGTGTACAAGGAATGGTCGAAAAGTCTAATGAGGCTTGTTCGGGACTTGGTGGGATACTTCGAAAGTCTCGAGCACCAATAGCGATCTAGGAGGGGTCGTTACAGTGTTGGTATCAGAGCCCTAGGTTTAGTCGAGTCTTAGGGATTCTTGTGTCAATCAGCGAAGTTGTTGGAGCTAATGTAGAGTCTTGTTTATGGGTTGTGACTGCAGCACAAGTCATAGATAAGAGGCTATTCAAACTCCTACTCTTAATAACTTGCCTTCTATTAACATTAAATAAAAGTTATGTGTAGTGCCGTAGTCTGGGTTTGAGATGCCACTCGAGACATAAGCTACTGTTGGAAAGATTTTAAGCAAATGCTTTGATAAAAAGTTAATGCAATGATATATCCCTCCGACTAAAAGTGGAAGAAAGTAAAGTTGGACTAATAGGTTTGTAAACAACTCATTCAATTAGTAGAATTAAAATTTGAACCATGGTTGTTAATGGGAAGAAATTGATGACTATGAGGTATTTTAGGTCAATATAAAGGAGAACATATGATAATGGTAATAAGAGATATATTTGACTAGAATAAATAATGATTGTTGAGATTCACTCGAAGTTTATAAATTTAAGCATTAAGGGAGGAGTAACTGATACTTATGTGCATGGAAGTAAGTGCACGGTGTTAATTAACTTACCCTACCCATATATGAATGGTGTCAAACTTTTGAAATAGTTTATATGTGAATATGTATTGAATATATGCACAACAGCTTAGAGGGAGCTGGTTTGGATTTTAATTAAGTGATGGTGATATCCCAAGGTTTGATTTGGACTATTATGGTTTATAATTATAAGTATATAAATTAGCTTAAGGATAATCAATGTAAATGCCCTAAGTTAATTGGTAGGGTTCGAATTGAGAACACGGACACCTTGGTAGATTTTAAAATAATGTCCAATCGGGTTAAGGAGCTAAAATGTTATTGAGCATGCGTTGAATTGTTAAAGTTATGAGTGGCTTCGGAGATAAGCTTTTGATTGTTTAAGTCCTCAACTGAATTCCATCAAAGGATGTGTTTAAGTGTTTTGGGAAGTACATTGAAAAGCATAAGAGAATATATTAGTTAAATTACTGTAAGGGGTGGAAATGGGATTACCATCAGAGGCTCGTGAGTAACTAAGCCATGTATTGATAAATGTGCAAGGGAGCTATGATTGGTAAATAAAAGTAGAACTTTAATGATGGGAAAGTGTTCACTACTTTAGGCATTAAACTATAAGTTATAGGCTTGTATCCACTTCGTGAACCTTTTTATGAGATAATTTGAAAGAGTTCTCACAATGTGAAAACATTGAAGCTTAAGAGCAAATGGCTATACAGTCAAGTTCGGGCTTGTGACTGATAAGTCACGTAGGTATAAAGATGTGTTGCAATTATAAGGATACTTGGAAATACTGGTTTAAAGCAACGATTATCTCGCCATTATGTAAACCCAATAAGGTTGTGGTCTCGATATACTGATAGATGCAAGGCATAAATTGTGAAACGAGTTGCCCTCACCGGTTTCAATTTATTTTGAGTAATTACCCAGTAAAGTGCCTGATAAAGGTAGGTAAAGGTTGAATTATGTTACCAATACTTAGAGAACGAGAGTGGTATGGTTTGATTAAATGTCACTACCCTTGGCGAGGGAATAGAAATATGCCATAGGAATTATAGATATACTTAGAAAAGACATGATGATTTGAGAATTCAAGTACTTATGTATGCGTAAAAACTTTGGTTATGAGTCGTAACCTATAGGCATGATATTAGAATATGAATTTTGGTTGAGTAAAGTTGAGTTTATGACATGTGATGTCCAGGGATAGTGCCAAATTAACGATTGACTTTTGCATGGAAATAAAACATCGAAATTGACTTTGTGTGAGTATCACATGATGGCAAGCATAATTTGATTAAATGTGAAAAAAATTATTTTTAAACTTAATGGGGTGGTTATTTCAGTATTACAAATGGTTTATTGAACTAGTTATGCCTGAGATTACTTGAAGTTGAAAATTTTAGAAATATATACGGTTATAGACTAAGAGATATAAGCACAAAGTGGATAATCTAGGCATACCACAATAGGTGAAATGTGAAATAGATATGTCAAAATTGAGGAAAGTAAGAAGAGGTTCTACACGTGGTAATAGAAGCTGACAATTAAATGGATGTATTTATGTATATGTGGAGTTACTCATGTCTTCGGTGGAAATAGAGAATCATTCTTAGCAATTTGAAAACAATGTGTTTGATAGGTTGCATAGAAGGTGCTATAAAATACTAATGGACATAATATACATTATTGGAAATAATTATGAACATGGGGGAAGAAATGTTCAATAGTTGCACTGCCACAATGTCAACTATCTAGCACCATGGCAGTAGGAACGTCTCATGCACTAGACACATGAGCAAGGTGTGGAAAGTACGAAAAATGAATATACAAAATAATTTGGGTCGTCGATCTTGGTATTGGACATTGTTATGTGGAGATTTAAATGATTAGAAGAACGATACATGAATTGAAAGTTTTCCTTATTGATTTATATATATCATGCCATGTAAAAAAAAAAAAAAAGAAAAGGGGGGGGGGGAGTTGGAAAGTTACTAAGATATTCTGCAATGTGATGAATTAAGAGGAATATTGAGTGGACTAAAGATGCGCTCAAAAAACGAAAGAAACACCAATACCAATTGAGGAAATTGTGAATGAAGGAAATTAAGGTGGGTATAACAACAGAATGAACTCATAAAATCGTTGGGAAGATCTACAATTTTATTATGATATAGTCGAAGAGAAAGAGACTGGTGATAAGACAAAGTTAATTATGTGGCGTATTAAAATCTATAAACATAATCGGAGGTATGAACAGAAGTGAATACTTTTAAATTTCTTGGAGGGTGAATACATGTTCATAGACCAAATTGTTTAAAGGACTAAGGAACAAATAAGTGCGTAAATAATCGAAAATGCATAAAAGTTTTGAAAGTAATATACCCAACTATATGTGCCAAGGACGATGACTGATATTACTTTGGTGTATTTTAAATGCACAGTGATATAATGTAGTAGTTGTAACTTGCTACCAAACCTGATGATTAAACCATGGATTATGTAGTTATAGGTTGAGAGATATACACTTGAGATGGACATTCATAAGGTAATATTCAAGAAGAATCCGCTATGAATCTTAAGAATGAAGATTTGAATTATGTAGTTACAAGAGGAAATAAGCAAGTTAGAAGTGGATAATTGTAGTGATGGTGAGAAGTACTTAGGTATAATCTTATTTTGCATTCCACAATCATAAGTACAAATCAAACGATGATTAACATTACTTTAGTTTAATTCCTTTGTCCAATAAGGAAATGTGAAACTTAAAATTCTTAAAGGGATTTAATGGATAAAGCATAAGTTATGAGGTTACTCGGTGTGAGATTGAAATTGGATATTGACGATGAAGTCAGAGGATGTTTAAGTAAAATCTATATTAAGTTTTATAAATATTAGAGTTAATTGTGTGACATAAAAAGGGAAAGTAATGGCATATTGGCGTAAAGGGATAGTATAAGATAATTGAAGGTAATCCCGATAATGATGTTGGTTAATGAAAATTTCCTAACGCGAAAGTTAGGATCTAAAAAAAAATGAATGAAAAATGAAAATGATGAACCTGAAAAGTCAATAAGATTGTAAAGCATACGTGAAGATCGAAATATAATTGGATAAAAACAATATTTAGTGATTGAGATGGGGATTATGACACTATGATACAATGATACATAATATATTGAAATTCACATATATGGTTGGAAATGATAAGATAATAGTTTAAGTTTGTACGTACATAGAGTTGTACGTCGATATAATGCAAGTTCATATGGTATATATCAAGAATAAAGTGTGGTAGGATGTAAGTGAATGATAAATTAAGGGTTCAAAGATAATTTGGAAGTTGATTATGATATAATGTTGATAGACTAAATATGATCTATGGAAGTGAAATAGAAAGATAATTAAAAATGTCAGAAATAAGAAAGATAAAAAGGGAAACTCAGTCTTCGATATATTGGCTCGTTTGAAATATTGGGACGTGAAGGTATTGCTGCTTATCAGTTGGCATTGCCATCGGATTTCGAAGGAGTTAATCTAGTGTTTCATGTATCCATGCTCAGAAAATATGTTCGAGACCATTCGCACATGATAAAACATGATACAGTATTGTTGGAACGTGGGTTGGAATTCCAAGAGTAGCCTGTAACTATATTGGATCGTCAAGTCAAAAGGCTTCGCCATAAAGACATCACCTTAGTGAAAGTATCATGGCAAAACCATCCAGCGGAAGAGGCAACTTGGGAACTAGAAGAAGAAATGCAAGTATGGTACCCACAACTAATTGAGGATTGAAGGTGCGGATAAGTGTTTCTATGCTATTGAAATTCGATGATGAATTTATTATAAGTGGGGGAGTTTGTAACACCCTATGCGGGAGAAAGACAAAAAAGGGAAAATGGGAGAGATTCGGTCAACAAAAAAGGGAAGAAAAAGACAAAAGAGGGAATAAGAAAGAGAAAGAAGAGGGAAGAAGGAAAAAAAAACAGAGAGAGGGGGCAGCGACGGGAAGAAAGGAAAGAGAAGAAGAAAAAGAAAGAAAGAGAAAGAAAAGGAAGAAGAAGAAGAGGAAAAAAAGGAGAGAGAGGGGGCAGCGTTGGGAGGAAATGAGAGAGAAAAAGAAAGAGAAAGAAAGAGAAAGAGAAAGGGAAGAAGAAGAAAAGAAAAAAAGAGAGAGAGAGAGGGCAGCGACGGGAGGAAAGGAGAAAGAAGAAGAAAGAGAAAGAAAGAGAAAGAGAAAGGGAAGAAGAAGAAGAAGAAAAAAAGGAGAGAAAGGGGCCAGTGACAGGAGGAAAAAAGAAGGAAGAAGAAAGAGAAAGAAAGAGAAAGAAAAAAGAAAGAAGAAGAATAAGAAGAAAAAATGAGAGAGAGGGAGCAGCAACGGAAGGGAAGAACAAGAGAGAAGAAGAAAGAGAAAGAGAAGTGAGAGGAAAAAGAGAAAGAAACAGCAGATCAAAAAAAAAAAGAAAGAGAAAATGAGGACAGAGACAAAATAACTAGATGCACCCGTGAACCAATAGCGAAGTAGTATCCCGCTATTTCGAGGTGAGTGGGTACTAAATTTCAAAAATATTATATTCCTATAATATTATATAAATTGTGTTGATAGTTGATGAAATTGTGGATGGCATGAGCTGGTAGAAAATTTAGGTTGTTTGTGAATGTGATAGAGTTTTAAAAATCTAGATTTTCGATAATATATGTAGTACATGTATATATATGATTTTTAAGTATGGGGAAACAAATCTTCGACTGATTTCACTTCAAATAATGCCTTGCAATTTGTGTACTGCCTAAGCCAGTGGCCATTATACTGTTTTTAAGATATGATAATAATTGATTATTTCTTTTAATACGTTGATTTGGCAGACATATTATGATCTAAATGATTCACGTATAAAGTGCAATTCATGAGAGAAATATTCTCATTTTGTTTAGCATGCTTGGTAAATGCTTTAAATTGGAATGACTTTTATTTACACGTGATTGAGATATTTTGTGCACGAGTAGGTAAAGGGGGACCTGAAGCCCCGATTTATATTGGTGACTTGGGTAGTTCCCACGAGTAGGTAAAGGGGAACCTGAAGCCTCGATTTATATTGGTGACGTGGGTAGTTCCCACGAGTAGGTAAAGGGGGACCTGAAGCCCCGATTTATATTGGTGACGTGGGCTGTTCCCACGAGTAGATAACGACATTTGAGAATAAGCCTAAGGGCTGTACTAATTTATCCGAGAATGAGATTCACTCGTTTATTGTCTTAGCATACATCGCGTGTCATTGACATGTAAATTTTTATTAATAATTGATAAGTGAAATATATATATATATTCTTGAATTACACTGTTTTAGACTTGCAAGGCATAAAATATCTATCCATTTAATGAAATATTTTTCTACACATACGCTTGGATTTAGAACTAATCTATCCGTATGTTGTTTCCCCTTCTCGCCTGCTCACTGAGTCGATGATTATCACTGAGTCTATGAAACTCACACCCTCTTATTTTCCCCTTTTTGCAGACAGGGACTAGTCTAACGTGAAATTATCAGTAAGCACGGTCTACCACAAATTTGGGTAAAGAAAATTCCCAACTCGTTTTAGAGTCACTCCGCTGATAGAGGTCGAGTTGAAATACTCTGGATTTGTATGTGGCAAATATTGATTTTTGGATTAATGAAAATTTGAGATTTCAAACTCAACGTAGTTTAATTGTAATAGCATGCCTTAAAGTCAAAATTGAATTGATTGTGCTTGATTTGAACTCAAGTACACGTGTATATATATGCTTGACTTAAAATTTATGTAGTCTATTGCAAGTGTACAGGGAATGGTTGAAAAGTCTAATGAGGCTTGTTCGGGACTTGGTGGGATACTTTGAAAGTCTTGAACGCCAAGAGCGATCTAGGAGGGGTCGTTACGAAGACTCTGGATTTCTAAGCCTTCTGAAGCTGTAACACCCCGTAAGGTGGGGGTCTAGCCAAGTAAAGAGAAGGCAAGAAAAGTCAACACAATTTAAAGAATGAAGTAGAGGTCAGCAAATGGGACAATGGAGGAAAAAAATAATAAAATAAAGTGTGATTAGATTTGAATGGGTTGGGGCTGACCACATGGAGGGAAGCAAGAAAAGAAATAAAAGAGATGAAAAAGAGAGACAAAAATAAGGCAAAAAAAAATCTGGAGAGCGGTTGGCCAAAGAAGAAAAAAGAAGAAAAAAAAAAGAAAGAGAAAGGATCGAATGGTGAAGAAACCGAGTGAGAGAAAGAAGAAAGGAAAGAAAAAGAGAGAAGAAATTAGGCCAGACCAAGGAGAGAAAAGAGAAAGAAAGAAAGGAAAAGAGATAGAGCTGGGTTATGGTGGCTGGAAAAAAAAAAGAGAAGAAAGAAAGCTTGGTTTTGGTGACAAAATGGTTGAATAAAAAGAGAGAAAAATTTGGAGTTCTTTGGGCTGACCTGGAGCTAACAACGGTGGAAGTAGAGAGGGGACTTTAAGCTGCCAGTGATGTGAGGGAGAGAAAGAGCGTGTGCTGTCCATGGGTGCTGGTTCATGAGAAGGCCAGTTGGGACAAAAAGGAAGAGAAAGCAAAAAAAACGATTGGCTGGAACAAGAAAAAAAAAAAAAGGGAAGAAAAATGGAGACTTGGGTTTGGGCCAAGCTAGCCCAAATAGGTAAAAATTTCCTTACTATTTATTGGGGCTTATTATGAAATTGGATTATTTGGGTTTAGCCCACTTGTTTAGTTAAATTTTAGTTATTAGTGATGTGAATTGAAATTTAAATTGCTTTAATACAATAAAAAGAAATTCTTTTATGAGTCTTATAGGATTAAAATAAAGAAGAAAATATGAAATTGACGAATGGTGATTAAGTGTAGTTAAGAAATTTTGAAATGATTCATTGCGAAGAATTATTGTTGTAGGAGGAATTTATTTGCATAAATTAGTTGAAAGAGTCAAGTTGAATGGTATATTAATTTGGAAGAAATAAGGAGGAATACTGTGGATGGAAATTGGAAAATAATTGAGTAGATTTGAAATGATTGTGGTTGCCGTAAATATAATTAATATTATGGAAATATAAGATGGATTTGGGTGGAAGTTATTTAGAAAGGTTGAAGTAGGCACGTGACATCATAAATAAGTTGTTGGTGTTATAATCTAAGGAATTACATGAGTAACGGGTATAAGTAAATTAAGTAAAAAAATGTATTAAGATGGGAGTCAACTGAATATGGATACATAATAGGATGAGAAATAGAAATGGGATTGATGCACTAAATATATTGAGTTGGACTGTTGGTAGGAAATGCTAAAGTGAAGATAGTGGCGTGCTAGAAGGATTAATGAGCGATCGACAAGTAGAAATAGCGATGTAATATCCCGCTATTTCAAGGTGAGTAAGGGGTGTCGATTTTAAAATTTTCGTAATAGTATCTATGTATGAATATTTTAATTTCGATGCAAAATTGTGAATAGCATGTGCTGGTAGAAATTTTAAGAAATGTGGGTGCAAAATTATTTTTAGAATTGTTTTGACTATATATGTATGTATATTATACGTAAAGCATTTTGAAAATCGGGAAACAAGCCCTTCGCATCATTTAGCATCAAAACCTTGTGCCTTATAATTTTTGTGTGATATGCATAGTAAATGTATTTGTTAACTAATTTGTTTTATGAAAGCTTCTGAGATCCGGTTTAAATCCGATTTTTATATAAGTACTTACACCATAACAAATAACGTGGAAAACAAATTTATCAGTTTTTAAGAATTTTGATTTTAAAGAATTTAAGAAAATAGTCTCGAGAAGCTTGTTATGATTTTGAAAAACACTTCTAACAAATTGATTGCGTCAAGAGTAGGTCGGATGTCACATCGGTTAAGTGTGACCCTCGTGCACGAGTGAGCTCTAGCTAGAGAAATTTTCGGGTCGCCGACGGGCTATTAGACATGGCTGGGGCCATGGTCTGTGATATACGTGGCAAGGCCACAGACGATATACGCGGTTGCGACCGCTTGATTCTCCGATGTCGGTCAACATCGTTGAGACTGCCATGGCATATGGGAATTCGGTGGAAGCGATGCTCCCGGACTGTTAGTACGTGGAAGTGGGTCCACATGTTGATATTATGTTTTCCTACTCGAAAGAATTGTAAATTTTCGACGCATATTTTTATGCATGGTGAAGACTTAATATTTTTTCCACAGCTCCCTTTATTTAAATAAAAGCTTTCAGGGGTTTTTTAACAATTATGTATTGGTTTACGTGATTTATAATTTGATTTGTTTATAGGCCACATGTTTCGAGAGCATGCATACTTTTATATCATTATTCGTATTTTGACGATAAGTCATATTTTCGGTGATTTCTCATTGAGTTACTACACCTGTTTTTGGCATCGTTTTGCAATAATTAAATGCTGCATGTGATTTTACCGCAATCATTTTTATAAGGCACAAACCCCCATTTCAATTAAATTTAATTTCGATAATCTTGTGATTTACTATTCAAATGATCAACTAGTTACTTGTTTCCCATCTAAGTCCTACTCACAGAGCCGATGATTACTGAGTCTGTGAGACTCACACTCCTCATTTTTCCCTTTTGCATACAGGGATCAACCTAGCGTGTAATCATCGGCGTGTTCGGTCCACCGTGGATAAGTAAAGGCATCTCTTAGCATTTTATCCCAAGTCGCTCCGCTGTTAGAGGTCGAGTCGTAATACTTTATTTATTAAGTTATAAATTCTTATAAGTAAATAATTGAATATTGTGAATTTCAATGTATAAACTTATGATTAAATGCTTTAAAGTTTGAATAAATAAGTATATGTATGTTTCATTTCATGTTATGAAAGTATAATGCTTGTGCATAAATATGAAATGATGATCGTATATAGTTAGCTGACGGGTAATTATAGATAGGCTTGTTCGAGGCTTGATGGGTATTCCCGAAGTCTCGGACGCCGGTAGCGATCGGGGAAGGGTCGTTACAGAAGCCCCATGGAGGTTTTGGCATATTGTTTCTCAAATTAAGTCAATGAGCTCAAAGCTTGTGGGTTGGGATATCAAATACACCCCTAGATCGGGTAATGACATAGCTGACAGCCTTGCCAAAGATGGGGTGGGAAGATCTGTAACGACCCATCCCCGGTCGTTACCGGCGTTCGAGACCTTCGGGAGATCCCGTCAAGTCCCGAACAAGCCTTTGTAAATTTTTTCGAGACATTTATCAAATATGCTAACACATACGTAAATAATTAATAATAACAATAATACCCTATTGGTATTCCATTTCCAGTAATAATAATTAAATTTAAAATACAAAGTTTTCAACAATGCATAATTAGGAATTGACAATGCTAATAATATGTAGAAATTTCATGTGACTGAACTCTAGACAGCGGAGCGACTCGAAGCGGGCTAAGAGATGCCTTTACCTATCCGCAGTAGACTGAATACTCAAATAGTTACGCGCTAGGCCGATCTCTGTCTGCAAAAGGAAAAATAAAAGGGGTGTGAGTCTCACAGACTCAGTGATCATCGGCTCAGCGAGTAGGGCGTAGATGGGAAACAAGCAAATAACTGATCATTTGAATATTAAAAATACAGGATGATAAGACAATTTATTTCAAACGGACATTTGTGCCTTATATATAAAGAAAATATCAAGAATTCATTTATGATAAAACCAAACCAAAGGTATATACAAAAATACGCACCAAATCTAGTGTGAATAATAATTTCACGTAGAAATCATTTAGAATAATTTATTCAAATCAATTTCCTTAAATCAGGTAAACTCCCGTAAAATCAATCTTTTGAAAACTGACACTCGAATAAACAAATCAACTCTTGCATCAGGTGTTAAGTCAAATTATTTCGTAAACAGGGAGCTGTCGAAAACTTTATAACTTTCACCATGCACGGGAAAATTATAAATTTGGAAATCCAAAGAGACTTTACTCTCGAGTAGGAAATAAGATAAAAACTCGTGGTCCCGCTACCACGTAATAACATCCAGGAGCATCGCTTCCACCGGATTCCCACACAATGCCATGGCAATCTCAACGATGTTGGCCGACATCGGAGATATCAAGCAGTCGCAACCGCGTAAATCATCTGTGGCCTTGCCACGTATATCATAGACCATGGCCCCAGCCATGTCTAACAGCCCGTCGGAGACCCGAAAATGTCTCTAGCTGGAGCTCACTAGTGCACGAGGGTCACACTTAACCGATGTGACATCCGGCCTACTCTTGAATCTCTCGATTAAATAAAAATCACTTTAGAATTATTTTATGTCCTGAAAGTCTCATTCCAAATTATTCTCAAAACATTCGACAAAAAAAAAATATATATATATATATATATAATAAAATCAATTGTCATTTTCATAAATAAAATTTGGTACATGAATTTCGAAATATTTCACATGGTAACCAAGCATCATAATCATAGATGCACACTACACAAGTATAAGGCACAATTTTGAATGTAAATCCTATTGAAAAGCTTGTTTCCCGGTTTAAAACACTTTACGTATACTTTATACATATATATTCAAAACACGTTTGAAATTCGTAACATTCACAAATTTCCTAAAAATCTACCAACTCATGCTTTCCATAATTTGTACGTAATATAATTCATGCATATACATATATATATATAATTACGAAAATTTTCAAATTGACACTCCCCACTCACCTCATAATAGCGGGACACTACATCACTATTTCTACTTCCCGGTCGCTCGTCACTTTCTCCGGCATGCCATTATAGTGCACTATCTTCATTTTAATACTTCCTAGCAACAACCCAAACTCAATATATTTAGTGCATCAATCCCACTTCTATTTCTCATCCTATTATGAATCCATATTCAATTAACTCCCATCTTAATGCATTTTTACTAAAATTACTTATATCCATTGCTCACGTAATTCCTTAGATTATAACCCCAGCAACTTATTTGTGATGTCACATTCCTACTTTAACCTTTCTAAATATCTTCCGTCCAAATCCACCTTATATTTTCACAATATTAGCTATATTTACAACAACCACAATAATTTCAAATCTATTTAATTATTTTCCAGTTTCTATCCACACTATTCCTCCTCATTTCTTCCAATTAATATACCATTCAACTTAACTCTTTCAACTAACTTATGCAAATAAATTCCTCCGACAACAATAATTCCTCACAATAAACCATTTCAAAATTCCTTAACTACATTTAAGCACTATTCATCAATTTTATATTTTCTTCTTTGCTTTAGTCTTACGAGACATCATAAAAGAATTTTTAATTATTGTATTAAAGCAACTTAAATTCAATTCATATCGCCAAATATCAAAAATTAGCTTAACAAGATGGGCTAGCCCCAAATAAACCAATTCCATAACAAACCCAAAAATAGAGTAAGGCAATTTTTACCAATTTGGGCTGGGTAGCCCAAATATCCACCTTTTTTTTCTTTCCCTTTCTCTTCCTCTTTGTCCCAGTTGGCCTTCTCATGAACCAACACCCATGGACAGCACACATGCTCTCTCTCTCCCTCACATCATCGGCAGCTTAAAGTCCCCTCTCTACTTCCACCCTTGTTAGCTCTAAGTCAGCCCAAAGAACTCTAATTTTTCTCCCTTTTTATTCAGTCAATTTTGTCACCAAATATCAAGCTCTCTCTCTTTCTCTCTTTTTTTTTTCCTGCCAGCCACCATAACCCAGCTCTTTATCTTTCCCTTTTTTTTTCTTTTTCTTTTCTCTCTTGGCTTGGTAGATTTTCTCTCTCTTTTTCAACCGGCAGTACCAACTTTTTCTTCTTTCTCGTTTTGTTTTTCTCCTTTGACCGGCCACTCTCTAGATTTTTCCTTCTTGCTTTCTCTCACAGCTGATTCTATTCTTCTCTTTCAACTTTCTTTCTTATCTCCTTGTCTTGTCCCATCAATTTCTTTTTATTTTATTTCTTCTTTCTTCTTTTGTTCAACCGGCCCGTCATTTCTTCTCTTTCTTTTTCTATCACTTTTCTTTGTCTTTTTCTCTTCACTCTCTCACTGCGTGCCACTTTTCTTTTCTTCTTCAATGACCGGGCCCCTCTTTTATGGAGTGTTACAAGATCAGAGGATTCATTGCTTATTTTTCCTGAATGATACCTACTGTCTTCTGTCTGGTTTTGACTTACTGTTCCTGCCAGCAAGGAACGGAAACAGGAGTTTTCTGTTTCTACTAATTATTGGGTTGTTTAAGATTATTGGAAGCTAGTAAATAGATGTGTGATAGTTCAAGAGACCACATGTTGTTTTGTCCTTATCTTGGCTGATTTTTTTGTAAGCCAAGTTTGTAACTGACTGCTGTCTCAAGTCAGATTCTTTTGTAAATTACAGGGCCACCCTATCTTGATCAATGAAAATCCATACTTATTAAAAAAAAAAAAAAAAGGATCAGCCAGCATCTCCTTGCCCTGGGAATTATCAAGGAGCAGGTTTCTGATCTTTGCTTTGTCACCTCATAAATTTTTTACTAAACCCTGGCTTGTGTTGCAGATCCTAACGTAAAGCATTCCCATTGAACATGACAATGTGCTTGAGAATGTTGCAGATGGTTACAAGCAAGCAATGGAGAATATATGCAGCAATAGGATATGAAGTTCAAGATATCTGCAAGTCAAAAATACATACCATAATCGAAAGTCGTAGGATTAATACAACAAACTGGAAAAGAAGTAACCTCAACCGCAAAGCTGTGAGAATATATAGAGGAAACGAACAAACTAAGTCCACAACAATATATACAACTTCAAAGTTCTCAAGAAAATGCAAGCTTCGAATTATTCATGGAATTTCACCTTAGAAAAGAAGTAATTACGGAGTAAATATAGAAGAAGAAAAGAAGAAACCACATTTGCAGTAAGTTCATGTACGGTTTACAAATGGGCATGGCCTGGGTGCGAGGCACATCTTGGATTCGGTTTACGAAAGAAACAGCAAGAAACTGCAATTGCATTGAATTCTTGAGAAGATCCCATTTGCCAATCTGTTAGAAATTGGCCTTCCTTGCAGTATCCTTATTGGAACACGCCAAATCTGTTAACAAAAACATTTTGTTAAAACTTGTTAAATTAAGAAATTCAGATCTTGATATTCAGCTTTAGTCCTCCCATCTTGTACCCAAAGAAAAAGGAAAAAACAGTTTTTGATTAGAAGTATTGAAACTCACCTTAGAGTATCAGCTGTGCTGTTTTCTTCCTCCCCTTCTGATCTGGATTTTCCTTCCAACATATTTTTCCTGACCTTTCTCAATGATCCTAATAAACCAACATGGTTTTCCAGTTGTGAAAACAATGTATCCCATGCTCAATCCCAACACCAGCCCACATCCATACCCCAGCAATATAGAAAATTTCCAGTTCAATTCTCCTGTATCATCACCTTCATCAAATTTTGTTACTTGTGGTTGCAAATTCTGCTCATTACTACAACTTTTTGATAAAGGAATTCCACATAAACCCAAGTTTCCAATGTAGGAATCATTTGTGAAAGTTCCAAATTGATTACCTTGAGGAATGAGGCCAGTAAGATTATTCCAAGAAAGGTTTAATACCTCTAAGAATATAAGATTGACTAATTCTGCTGGAATTCTTCCTTCAAACTTGTTTGATGAGAGATCCAATGATTCAAGCACTGACAAATTACCTAACAATGATGGGATAGGACCTATTAAACTATTGTGAGAGAGGTTGAGGACTCTAAGTGAATGAAGTTCTCCAAGTACTTCAGGAATTTGCCCGTTGAGTCGATTATTTGAAAAATCAATAACCATCAAAGTGGTTAAGATGTTCATGAATTGTATCTCCAACCCTTTGGTTGTAATGAATACTGATTCTTGATAATACATATTTCGATCATATACATCTCTCATGTACTCTGCTTTCTTTTCATTCTCATCCCTTATAGCATGTAAATTTTCAAAAAATTTCGATGGTAAGTAGCCATGGAAGTTATTGTGAGAGAGATCAATGATCCGCAAATGAGAAAAAGAAGATGTAACTTCTTCAAAATTATCCATCTGACCATAGAATCTATTAGCTCGCAAGACAAGAATATTTATATCCAAATCTCCTAACCAATGAGGAAAAGTGTCATTTAAGTTGTTGTTTGCTACATTTAGAATTTTCAAGTCTATGCAATTGACCAAAGAATGCGGTAACGACCCTTCCAGCTGGTTGTTATTCAGGTTAAAATTTCTTACTGAACAACCTTTAGCAAAATTTCCTGGTATTGTACCATGAAAGTTATTCATCTGTAGCTCCAAGTCAAGAAGAGAGGAGCTTAAGTTTCCAAGACACTGTGGAATACTTCCAACCAAATTATTGTTAGAGAAGCTGAGAGCTTTAATTGACCTTACACTGCAAATTGAGGAAGGCATGTCTCCAACTAATTTATTGTCTGAAACGAGGAACCAACTCAATGAAGGTGGTGGAGCTGGAAGTCGCCCTTGGAGCAAATTAGAACACAGGTCAGGAGTTTGAAGATTGTTGAATAACATATTTGTTATGTCTAACGAAAAAAATGATGCTTTTACTTCGCTATGCACATTTGGAATTCGAAAGTATGCCATCACATCTAGGCCAATTGTACGTATAAGTTAATACTACTTGAGTATAAACAACGAAAAGCAATTACAGCACTTGTTTTTTAATTTAGGTATTCCAAGTCAAAATATGCTTTGTCTACCATAAAGAAAACCTCTAATAAGAAATGATTAAAATATTATCTTGGGGCAAGTAACATATTAATTACATGAGTCATGTATAAAGGAAACCTCTAATAAGAAATGATTAAAATATTATCTTGGTACAAATAACATATTAATTACATGAGTCATGTTAAAGAAAACTTCTTATCGGTTATATTCTCGCGAGTTGCATCATAACTAATGAGTCTTCAAACTCAACTATTCGATTTAAAATAGAGTTGTCATCAATCTTTCTTTTTAAAGGTGAATTTATTTTTTTTGATGAGGTCCTTAGCTCAATTTAGGTTCATTAAAAAGAATAGGTTCCGGTTTACAAAAATTCATTAGGTTCGACATTACGATTACATGTGAGGAAGGTATTAGCAATTTCACAATACTCATTAAATTGGTATCTAATTAGTTATCTGTCACCTTTTAACCTTATTAAATAAATTTTAGTTCAATATTTAATTTTATTTCTTTTACGTATTTTCGATTTTATTATTTTTATTATCTTTGTAATTTGTTTTTTTTTATTTTTTTGAAACAAATAAAAATTCTTAGTATTGAAAGTTTTTCAAAATCTCTACCACTCAAATTAGCATAATTTTGAAAGATTTCTCACTTGGGAATTTCAAAAAGTTTTCTTTTACAACGTTATTGAAATTCTATCATTGGAGAATTTTTATTTATTTACGTTTTTATAATTTTATTTATTTACTTACTTTATTTTGTTATTTGCATTATTATTATTATTTATGTCAATCCTTTGTATTGAAAATTTCCTCCCCTTAGCCGGATTTTAGAAGGTTTCCTTACCTAGAACTTCTATTGAAGTTGTTTCCCATAGCATTCTCTAGATTTCATCGTTTGAGGATTTTCATAAATTTATTTAAATATTTTATGTCATGGACACATGAATAATGACCAGAGATGTCAACGGGTACTCTATTATAGGGTACTCGCAAGTACCCGATCAGGTCAAACCGGGTTAGGTTACCCTATAAGCGGATTAGGAGCGGGTTCGGGTAGTGATTTCACTACTCGACTCGGGTTCGGGTATCACATATTGGATACCCGCTACCGAAGCCGGGTTCCACGAGTACCCGTTTAAGTTACCCATTTATTTATTCAGATACCCGTTTACATTACCCATATATTTATTTTATTATTATTTAAATTGTTGAATAAAATGATTGTAACCCGAACCCAATTATGTTTTAGCCGGGTTTTGCGGGTACCCGTTTACGTTACCCATTTATTTATTCGAGTACTCGTTTACATTACCCATTTATTTATTTTATTATTATTTAAATTGTTGAATAAAATGATTGTAGGAGGACTCGAACCCAGGCCACAAAGAAAATACTTACCGTCTCCACCATCTAGACTAACTGTTCCATTTGTTGTATATGGACAAAATACTATATTTAAAATATAGTTAGGTAAATAAATAATGTGATAATATAAATATATATAAATAAAAATTATTAGATTATTAATTAGGTTTAATCAGATAATTGGGTAGCAATGAAATAAATTTTAATAATTTTTTAATCTAATTGGGTTTTTAAACGAGTTAGGGTAATTATAGGATAGTAAAAAAATAATAAGGTTAGGGTTAAGGTAGTAATTTTATAATTATACGGGTAATTAATAGGATTAGAGTTGTTGATTTTTAATAAGGTTAGAGTTCGGGTACCTCGAAATTATAAGGTACCCGACTCGTTGATATCCCTAATAATGACTCTATTCTTAATTTGCAAAAGTTTTAATTGTTTATAATTCCCTTTTTGGCACTGATGCTTGGGATTTTTATATCCAATGTGTTTTATTTCTTTTTAAATTTAACTTCTTGAATCTTGTTTTGTTTTAACTTAGTTTCTTTTATAGATTTTGAGTTTAATGGGGATTAGGATTCCATCCATGCTCTTTTTTTATTTTTCCTAAATTTTTTTTATAAACCTTTGGATAAATTGGGGTGTCTACAAGTTGTATTAAACAATTGTTACTAAATTTGAAATCAGTATCTTATTTTCAAATTTAAGTTCACATATGTAACTAACAATATATTTTGTTTGGGAGATTGAACTATTGTGTTCATTTGTTTGTTCACAAAATGATCATTTTGGGAAATGATCATTTTGGAATAAGTCGAAATAGCTATTTTCAACCCCCAATAATAGCCATTTCACGAGTCCGGAAATGGGCTAAAATAAACTTGAATAAAAATACTTTCAACTATTTTACCAAATTACTACCCTATATGACAAAACCTAACCCTAGCATATAAAAGTTTTCATTTTCCTCTTTTTTCTTTCTTTCTCTACCTCATTTGCCTTTCTCTAAATTTCTTCCACCACCGTCACCCTTCAGTGACAGTGGTTGATCAATGACTCCATGACTAGATCTGGATCCAGCAATGGGAAGCGCTAGATCTAACGCTTCGTTATGCAGGGTAGTTGGGACGAGAAAAGAAGAAATATAAAAAAAAATGAAAAAATGAAAAAATAAAATAAAAAATTATATTATAGTTTTAATTATAAATTATAATAATTTAATATTTCAAATTAAAAAATCAAATTAGTTAATTATAAACTATTAATATTTAAATAAATTATAAATGATTAATATGTTAATATTTTTTAAAAATGAAAATGGTGAAAAATAAAATAAAAAAATAATGATTAAAGTTTTAATTAAAAATTATTAATATTTGTAAAAAAAAATAAAATACACTAACACCCTCATGTTTTAATCATAATTACATGTACGTCCATTAATTTTTAAAATGAATACTAAACCCCAAACGCATAAATAGTATTAATATTAAACATAAAATATCTAAAATGCCCTTATTCTTTTTTCATCCAATTTTTTTCCTACGTCAACTGGCGGGTTCCTTTACACCAGTCAACCATGCATCTCCTTGGGCTCCCTTAGGGTGCACCAGATCGTGGTGCTCCTAAATTCGTATGATTTGATTGAATCTAGCGTTCCTCGGCTAAACCCGATTGTAGAGTAGTCAACCGTGGGGTAGCCAACCGATAGAACGGTTATTGTTTTTGAAAAATTATAATATGGTAATTTTTAAAATTACTGAGGGGTAAAATTATTTTTTTTAATAGTGTCATGTCATCAAATTATTGAAAATATTAACCGTTGATTAACAATTGGACTTATATGTTTAGTGGAAGATATTTTTTTAAGACAAAGTGTTTATTTTAAAAACTAATGAATCCGTGTGTAATTATGGTTAAAAGTTGAAGGTGTTTGTATGTTTTATTTTTTAAAAAATTATCAAAAAAATTAAAAATTAAAACTTGTTTCTTGATTATTCCAAAAACTCTTTTTATCAATCAAATATTATAATAATATTAAAAAGATAATTACATTTCAAGAATGAAAAGACCTAATACCAATTTTGTACGTGATCCTATTTTCATGAAGCGACTATTCCATTCTTTTTATTCTATTTCATAAATTAAACGTAACACAAAAATCCGATGAAAAATAAAGAAAAAGGAAAGATGATAAAATACCTGTGAAGTTGTTGGAGGAAAAATAAAGGGTATCAAGAAAACTCATGTTTCCGATTATTGGTGGAATGTCACCTGCAAATTGAGATTCATCGCATAGAGGTTAAAATTGTGAAATAGGACTTTTGTTGAAAATCACATCAGTTCATGGTATTAACCTTAGGATTATATGTGACTATTTTGTATTAAGACAGTTTGTCTTTTGTCAAATTATAATAACTATGTATCTAATGAATGATTTATGTGATGATTAGCATGTATTTTTGTACCTTGCTACTGTTTAAAGTTTACTTGTTAAGTTTTGCTATGTATATTTACTAAGTTAATGCATATATATCTGGAGCAAGGAGCCTACTTGTTATAAAAATTACTGCAGTTGCTCTGTTTCATACTTGTTCCCAAATCCACTATTTGATCCTAACTCTACCGAAAAACACAACAAAATTATTACTACTAGCTAGAAACTAGAAAGTAGTGCAGCAGATAAAGTAAGTCCATTTGCAGTTGAGCACTCAGTGTCTGTCAGATATGGCTTAAAAGCTTTCAAAACCAACAAAACAACCGGCCCTTCCTCGTCTGCCTTGGCTGTTGGAGGTTGGAAATGTTGGGAGATGACACTGGTTGCTCTATAAAAGGGCTGCCTTAGATGAAAATTGAAATAAAAAACAAATTATCTAAGCATAATAATAATCATTATTATTATTATTATAAGAATGAATATGTTATACCTTGGAAGTGGTTATGGTCGAGAGCCAACTGAATAAGCCCAGTTAAATTCTTGATTTCTGTCGGCACATTCCCCTCCAATTGATTAAAAGACAAGTATATGTATCCTAGTTCTTTGCACTTGAATAAACTTGTCGGGATTGTTCCAAAAAACTGATTCTCACTCAAATCAATTGATACCAATTCAGGAAGGTGATTGAACATATCTGATGAGAGATGACCGGAGAACTTGTTTTCCCCAAGCTGAAGTACTTGTAAAGAGGAAATGTTGAGGATTGAGGAAGGAATGGAACCTAAAAGTTAACTCATCATTATCCACACGGTTTTATTAGAGGTAGATAGAAATACCATAACTAAGTTAACGTACCTTCAAGGTTGTTTACTCTGAAAAACAACTCCTTGAGCATGGTCAAATTTCCGATTTCTACAGGTACACCTCCGTTCAAAGAGTTTTCAGACAAGTATAAAATTTCTAATTCTTTGCAATTGGATATACTGGCTGGAATTTCACCGGAAAACTGGTTTGAAGACAAACCTAATTCCTGTAATTTGGGAAGGCCATTAAATATATCTGATGGAAGATGACCTGTAGAATGAGATTATTAGTGTTGAAATCAATAATTTTACAAAGAAGATTTATGAAAGATTGAGAAAGTATGGAACCTGAAAGATCATTTTCATCCAAATATAACCATTGCAGGTTAGAAAGATTTCCAATTGCTAAAGAAATCTGCCCTTCAAGAGTATTTTTATATAGGACCAATTTCTCTAGCTTTGACAAATAGCCCAATGAAGATGGGATAACACCTGTGAAATTGTTATCATACAAAAACAAACTTTGAAGTTCAGTGAAAGAACCAAACCATGATGGGATTTCTCCATTAAAGCCGTTGCTACCAACATTTAAAAATTTCAGTCGGCGCAAATTGGCCAACTCAATTGGTAATGAGCCATGAAAACGGTTGTTTCGGATGTTGAGCCAAGTAAGAAAAGACAGATTTCCCAAGGTTGGAGGGATGGTTCCTGTGAGACTCATACTAGTAAGATTTAGAGCAGTGACTCTGCGGTGTTTGGATCCACAACTGACACCAATCCAATGGCAAACAGAGGTACCAGTGGACCAGTTGGTTGCCAAGAGGTTTTGAGGGTCATGAGTGACATGGGCTTTCAGTACAAGAAGAGCCATTTGGTCAGTGGTAATGTTGGGAAATTCCATAGAAAAAGTAGACAAAACGTTATGCAACAGCACCACAATGGTAAGAGGGAGGATGAACCGAGTGTCTGCCATAGGCATATGTTCGGGTGAGGCAAATTAAGAAAAAATAAAAAACAGAACAATTCGGTTTGGTGCATACGGTGTTCGCTGCTCATTCTTTATATACTAAATTCTTATAAATCATTCTTTATCATCATGATTTAAATTTGAGCCAAAATTGACAGTGTTCACACTTATCTCTTGGCCAATAAACAAAAGTCTAGTTGACTTATCATGAATGCTACCTTTGTTCCAGTGGTTACACTTGCGTGCAATGTATCTTGCCAAGAAAAACAAGCTCTTAGCTGTCCAAGTCTAACAAAGTCTAATTTGAGAGGACCCAGCTAGTGGAAGTCATCCTTTATCAGAGGTTAAGTGCATGACCATGACCATCGTTGATAACTTTTGTCAAGGTATCAGGTCAAGACGGAGACAGTACGAGGGAAGCCCACTAACAAATTGGAATTCATTTAGCAACTGACTATCAAATCAATATAGAGGGACAATAACTGAGGTGACAGAAAGTTGAGAAATAACGTGTAAAAGGAATCAAAATGGGAGTTTCAACTGGCGTAGTCATTATCCAACACTGAAACAGAGATGAAAACACAACTTAATAAAAGCAAAGGCCGGATAGGACGTAGATTATAAGAAAATTATTCAATAATAAAAATTGTAACATGTGCACTGATTAGACAGAAATATGTTGATTACTCCCCTAGTTAGTAATGGAGACTAAGTTTGCTGTATTGTCTGGACTTCAGAATTTAAAATGTAATAGCCAATAAACATGAAGAAATATGGGAGATTCTAAGTTTGTGATCGTACAATATGCACTTGTTATTCAAAAAAAAGTTTTTGCAAATATTTGCTGATACATATTCAAGAGAATTGCTAAAAAAAACATTACAAGATTAATTGCGATTTGGCTTCATTTCTTTGCAAACTTAATTATATTGATTACAGTTTATATCAAGAAAACCCCAAATCAAGAGGAAAGAAGAGCAGAGAGGAGAAAAAGAAAGACAAGCAAAAATAAGAAAAAAAGAGATCTTTTAAAATTTGAAGAATGGAGTTGTGTTAATATGGTTATTTTCTTTCCCATTCACCTATAATTGCTACACAAAATGTGATAATTTTATCTTTCTCTTTTCCACCTACACTCATTCCCATCATCCCATAATTAGTATGTAGTATGTAGCAAGCAAATCCAAACAAATATTAAGTTTATAATATGTCATCACAAAAAAAGGACTGGCTTATATTCCATAATAATAATAATAATAATAATTCTATCCAAATGATGAATATCCACTTTCTCCTTTTTAGACTGTTCCAAAATTCATGGGGCGAGAGTTGGGGTGATAATGGATACATGAAGATTAGGAGGGATGTGAATACCTCAGAAGGTCTTTGTGGCATTGCCATGAAAGCATCCAATCCTTTTGCATAATTTAATATATGGAACATTTCTTATCTTCGGATGTCTACCTATATGTAATAAATGAAAGATAGTAGCACTCTTTTGTTTCCTTAAATTTAGGATTTGCTCTGGTTCTATGATCTTATATGTAGTACGCCTTTTGCTTCCAAAAGCAAAATGCAAATGGCAATGTAGCAAAAGTTTAACTAAGAAAGTCATAAATAGAATTATAATTATTTATAGTTATTCTTTTATATGAAATTGTATATTTGAATATTTCTAAACTTTACTACTAAAATTATCTATTTATATATTTTTAATTTTGTTTTATAACAAAACCTTCATGTTAAAATAAGTAAATAATAACAATAACAATCAGATTATATATATATATATAACTTTTATAATAGATTACAAGTACATAAAGGTGGACAGAGCTTATTTAGGCTTCTCTTTTTAAAGTCAAGCCTAGCCTCTACAACTTTATTAAATATTATTTTATTTTTAAATATTAATATTCTTAAATATATATTATAAATATAATTAAATAAAACTATATTATTTATCAATGAAATAATTTAATCAATCATATTGAACTAGCTCAAGCCTAAAAACTTATGCCCAATCCTAGCTCAAGTCGAGCCAAGCCCATAAGCTTGGGTAAGTAGCTTGATCCATGAACACCTTTAAATTTACATATGCTTTTGTTTTTTGTTTTTAGAAAATTAAGCATTCTTTTGGGTACAAGAAAAATATTTTTGAAGAAGTCAACTTGATTTTAAACATTGATTTATGAAGTATTAAAAGTTAGTATTCACTCAATAAATTGAAATTTTACATACATGGTTTGTTAGAACAATGGGGTGTTGAAATTCAAAAAGAACATGCAAATCGACTTCAAGGCGAGCTATAATAATAATTATCCTTAAGATTTATTTCAGCTCCACTATTTTGTATGTAAAAAGAAATATGTGAATAGCCTCGAGGATCCAATGAAGTTAACATCTAATTTTGTCTTGTATTTATGAGATTAGATTGTTAGACATGATTAGAGGGTTGCAGAGTTGTCATTGGCTTATTACAACTTACTTTTTTGCAGCTAGTAGAATATAAGAAATTTCAATATATTAGTACATAGCAAGAACTTGAAGTGCTTGTATGCCTTCTCTTGAATTTTTTTTATTCATTTCATGTCTTAAACTAGTTGCTAGCAAGTCTTGATATAGACTTGCAAGTGCCTTTTTATTAAGGACGCAACCTTTCATTGAAATGCCTATTGTCTTTGGACTCAACCTTTAATATTATAAGACATAACTTTTGGATTAGAAGTGTTTTCCCAATGGTCATATTATTAAGTGATTATGGGCACAACCTTTCATTTTGGACCTACAATTCCCTGTCATTTTCAAAATTTAAAATACCAACAACTTTGGGAATCTTATACATAAATAAAGGTAACGATGAGATTTGAACCTTCACATAGTGAAATGTGTTATCGCTAATTTGAATTGCATATTTACTTAAACATTGAGCCTTCGATTCTTCATGGACTAATTGGGGCACAAATCACACACAAAACTTCTACTCCATTTGTTTCTAGTCTTGTCAACATGTTTATGGCCTAGTGTTATGCATCTTGTCATGAGTCCTATTAGAGTTAAGCCTTTAACTCCTAGCAAGTGGCCACACTTCTCACTCACATAGGTAGCACTTATCACAAGTATCCCCGTAATTACGCTACGTCAACAAATATATGCCATAGGTCTATTAAGAACTTAAGTTCAACCTTGTCTTTATTCATTACAGATACTGAACACTTACACTTTGGGATGGTAAATATAAATTAGTGCTTGCAATCATTCCTGTGATGAGCTGTGACTCATTGGACTCAATACTTGTAGAAAACCACAAGTGTTGAGTTGCGCTTCCACCACTAGTGATTTTATTTTATAGGCTTGACAACCATCATTTTTGAGATCTTTAATTCCAAGTCCTTTAGTAAGTGGATTGTCACTAGACCTCACATAGCTTATAGTGATTATATCATTACTAATACGTTCTCTTACAATACTATGTCGAAGTCCAATGTATCTATTATTTTCATTATATACTTGACTATATGCTTTTGATATCGTAGCTTTATTGTCACAGTGCATTAACATTAGTTACATTAGTTTTGGCCACAACAAAATTGCCTTGAATAAATGTCTTAACCATTCCATTTCTTGAGAGATAGATGCTAAGGCTACAAATTTTGCTGTCATGGTGGAATCTGCTTGACACAATTTTTTCTTAGAACCCCATGAAACAACATCCCCACCAATTGTAAAAATTGAACTTGCAGTAAAGGTATAATCTTTTCTATTTGAGCTCCAACCAGCATCTGTCAACCTTTTAAAATTGAAAGAAAACTTGAATAACAAATGCCATAGTTTATTGTCTTCATTAAGTACTTTAAAGCATTATGAATTGCATACCAATGCACTTTAATTGGATTACATGTAAATCAACTTAGCATGCAAATTGCAAAAACAATGTCTAGCCTTGTTCACACCATAGCATACATTAGACATCCAATTACCCTTGCATATTCCAATTGTGTTACTGGCTTGTCTTCATTTGGTACTAACCTTGATTAGAATCATAAGGTATAGATATAAGTGTACAATTTGACTTACTAAACTTTTTTACTATATTTTGAATGTAATGAAATTGAGATAATGTTATGCCATCATTATCTCTCATTATTCTTATACCAAGAATAACATTCGTCACACCTATATCCTTCATGTCAAAATTGTTTGACAAGAACCTTTTTGTATTCTCAACTTGCTCCAAAAAAGTACCAAATATTAACATGTCATTCACATATATACAAATGATGAAACCTTTGCCATTATTGAATTTACTATAGACATATTAGTCAAATTGATTAATCTTGTAGCCATTAGTTAAAACAATCTCACTAGACTTTAGATGCCATGGTTTAGGTGCTTGCTTTAATCTATACAAAGACTTAACAAGGCTTAAACATTTTCCTTTCATGATTAAGAACCATAAACTGTTTAGGTTGTTCTATATATAACTCTTCATCTAATTCACCATTTAAGATTGCCATTTTAACATCCATTTGATGAATTCCCAATTTGTGGATTGATGCAAGTACTTTAAGCACTCTAATTGTAGCTATTCTTGTCACTAGTGCATATGTGTTGAAGTAGTTAATTCCTTACTTTTGTGTATAGCTCTTAGTAACTAGTCTAGCTTTAAACTTATCAATAGTTTCATCAACATTAGTTTTCTTTTTGAAAATCCACTTACAACCTATTAGCTTAAAACCAAGTGGATGGTCAACCACTTACAACCTAATAGCTTAAAACCAAGTGGATGGTCAACCAATTTCCAAGTTTTATTACTCATTATTGAGTCTATCTCATCTTGTATTGCTTCGTTTAACAATGAAGCATCTTATGACCTCATAGCCTTCTCATAAGTTTGAGGATTATCTTTTCCTTTTGCATTAAAACGTTAAGGTAAATATTCAACAAATTTCTTCTTTTGTATCTTTTACTAAGTACATGAAAAAAATTAAAACCATATATTTTTGCTTTTCAAATTCTTTTACTTCTTCGAGGCTCAATTTTATCCTTATCATCTGATTTTCCATTTTTTAGAAATTTATCACTTCCTGTTGCTTGTTTTTTAGGTCCTAAGATTGAATTAAACCTTATTTCATTAAAGATAGTGTTTCTTGGTTCTATGACTGTATGAATAAAGTACCAATCATTAGGGTCTATCAGCAAGAAATGATATGCTTTACCATGTTCAACATATCTAATAAATATAAATTCAATTCCTCTTTTACCCAATATCCTTTTCTTTGATTTTGGAACTTTTTATTATGGCCCGACATCCTCAAACTCTTAAATAATTAAGGTTTGATTTTTTTTTCTAGAATTCATAAGGAATAGTTTTATTTCTTTTATTTGGGATTCTATTTAATATATGACAAGCTGATAATAAAGCTTCACCCTAAAACCCTTTTCCTAAACTAAAATTAGAAAGCATAGTATTGATCATTTTTGTTAAAACTCAATTTTTACATTATGCTACACCATTTTGTTGCGGTATATACAGAGCTATAATCTCATGAATAATATTTGTGGACTTAAAATACATGAGATTATAGTATTCACCTCATTTATCACTTTGCAAACAATTAATAAATTATTCCATTATAATTCAACTTCAGTTTTATAAATTCTAAACTTATCCCAAAACTTCATCTTTACAATGTAAAAAATAAACATAACAATATTTAGAAAAATTATTTTTAAATATCACGAAGTATTTCTTTACACTAATAGATAGATTGCTATGCAAATCATAAATATTTATAGAGGAAATTGTGAGAAATAACCCTCCTTATAAGGTGATTTCAAAAGTAACCACCAAAATAAAATTATCTGTTTCTACCCAAAAAGAAGCATGAGCAGACGAAAATGCCCTTAAAAACACTATGGCAAATTAAGCTACCGATATCTGCCTCCTGCCATCTTCCAAAAATTAGAAATTAATGCTCAGTTGTTTGCGCTCACTCATCTTTCTCTCTCAGCTCTTTGAACTGTATCAACTATGTGTTCAGCACCATCGTCATCAGCTCTCTCAGCTCTCTGAACTGTGTGAGCTCTGTCAACTCTCTGTTGAGCACCATTGTCTTCGTGTCGTGGTCTATCTCTCGCCATTTGGCCATATTGTCCTCGAAAAATAAACCCCATTACGGAGATGACATCAAGGTATGTTTTTGGGTTCATTGCTGCAACACATAAATTTGTGAAACTTTTTTTGTAAATCAGAAGACGGATTAGAAACATTGCATAGAGTTGTTACCAGCATGTCTATGTGCACTTGGCGTGTCACCAGCATGTCTGCATGCACTTGTCGTGTCACCAGCATGTCTTTGTGCACTTGGCGTGTCACCAGCATGCATGCATGCACTTATCGTGTCACCAGTATGCATGCATGCACTTGTCGTGTCACCAACATGTCTGCCTACACTTGGCGTGTCACCAACATGCATGCATGCACTTGGCTTGTCACCACCATGTAATTAAGTAAATTAAATAATTATTTTTGTTTTCAAAATTTCAGTGGGGTTCCAATTCTGTGACTTGTGATAAGACACGGTGGTCAGTGGGCGGATGGCATGTACAAGGGTGGTGAGTCACGAATGCGGGGGGTTAGGAGTGATTTGTCGTTTGTGGGCTTGATGAAGCTGGTTGAAGATGTTGTTGGGGTAAACTCAGAAATTGACGATATTGAGTTGCATGCATTGTTCAGTATACCCGGGGAGCTATCACGGCCAATTATCAAGGATGATGAGGATGTTACATTAATTCTGCTAGAACAGAGGAATGTTCCGGCTGTGTATGTCAGCATTAAGAGACCTGAAACAAATGTTATGTCACATGAAGAAGCTGAAAAACATGGTAATCAGCTCAATCAGAATCATATTTACAATGCTTCACATATGCCAGAGCATTCGGTCCATAACCTGCAGTTGGGGTATCCTCAGGAGTTTGTACAAGCCGGTAACCAGAGGACATTGATAGAAGAGTTGGGTGCACAATTTCGATCAGGATGTGCATCAAACTAATTAGGGTCTGCTGCTAAAGGAATGCATCGATCGGGTGAAACAGTAGAGTGTGTAATTCCAATTTCAAATGAGAATACGACACGTGAGTACAACATTGTGACATTGGATGTTAACACTGCGACGCTGGAGGATAATGCTGCATGTTATGAGGGAAATGAGGATTTGTTTGCTGGCAGTGAAGATAGATTTGATGACAGTTCGAGTGATAGGCTTGACGAATGGGATCATGACATTTCAGAAAATGACTGCCTTTATGACAGTGATATTCCAATTTGCAATAATGTTGAAGATGAAACGGAACCTATTGAAGGTTTTGATATAGGAAATGTTCAGTGTGATGATCCCATATACAATAACCCCATCGCTGGTGAGGACGGGAATCGTTCCGTTGATACATTGTTCGATGATAGTTATCAAAAAAGGCAAAATGAAGGGATATCTTCTACGTGGCGAATTGCAGGTGCAGAAAGGTTCTCCTTCCAAGCAATTAGCACTGAGGAGTCTACATGTCCCAATGATCGCTTATACAAAGGAAGAATGTTTTCCTCGAAGGCGGAGTTGAAACAAGCTTTGAACATGTTGGCTCTAAAAGAGCAGTTTGGGATAAGAGTGAAAATGTCATGCAAAAGTCGTTACGAGGTTGGTTGCAAAGACAAGGCATGCAAGTTCAGTGTTCGTTCAAGGAAGTTACCTGACGGAGGAGAGTATTAGGAAGTTCGAAAGTTCCACAAAGTACACACATGTACTGTTGATGGGTTGCAAGGGCGATTTCCATCTGCGAGTGCCAAGATAATTGGTGAACTTATGGCACTCAAGCTTCGGGCTAATGGAGTAGCGTTGAGACCTAAAGACATAATTGGTGAGATGAGGGTTCAGTGGGGATTGGAATGCTTGTATGGTAAGGCTTGGCAAGCAAAGGAGTATGCGGAGACGCTTGTTTTTGGCCCTCCAGAGGAGTCATTTCAACTACTACCCTCATATTTTTATATGTTGGAACAAGAAAATCCTGGCACAGTCACAGCAGTGGCTACTGACGAGGCTAAAAGATTCAAATATTGTTTCTAGTCATACAGGGCTTGTATTCAGGGGTTTAGGGATGTAATGCGTCCTACGGTTGCAATTGATGCAACACATCTGAAAGGCAGGTTCAAGGGTGTTCTGTTTGTTGCTGTATGCAAAGACGCGAACGAGTGTGTATATCCAGTTGCGTTTGGCATCGGCCATGTTGAGGACGAAGACTCGTGGACGTGGTTTCTTATCAAGCTACGTGATGCGGTTGGTTGTCCTAAAAACACTGTGTTCATTTCTGATCAGCATCTCGGCATTAAGAAATCAATCCAAAATGCATATCTAGAAGCACACCACGGTTTATGCAATTACCATTTGAAGAAAAACTTTAAAAACAAGTTCAAGTGTGATGACGTTTCTATGATTTTCACCCTTGCTCGAGATTGCTATAAGGTTTCCGAATTCAACAGACATATGAACTAGCTCAAGTAGATTCATGCGGGAGCTTATGCTGATCTTTTGAGAATAGGCCTTGAGAGATAGGCACGTGCATGTTCACCGACAAGGCTATACCAAATGATGACCTCGAATATTGCTGAATGTGTTAACTACTGCTTAAAGCATGCCAGACAAATATCAATCACTGTTTTGATCGAGTTCATACGAGACATGTTCCAGCGTTGGTTCCATGATCGGTACGAGGAGGCTGTCAAGGTGACCACACCCCTCAGCCCTTGGGTTGCTAAGCAATTGAGCAAACGCTTTAATGATGCACATCGCTTTGTAGTGAAGCCTATCAATCGACTGGAGTTTGAAGCTAAAGACGGGAAGATGGACGAACTTGTTAACCTGTCCACGAAGACGTGTTCATGCTGTGAGTTCCAAAAAGATTTGCTGCCATGTAGCCATGCCATTGCAGCAATAAGGTCAGATTATATTTTCTTTATTTGTTATTTGATCCTTAATTTGACATAACATAGCATTATATTTTCTTGAATATTGGGTTCATTGTATTTTTCAGTAAATGCAAACGTAAAGCCTTTGATTTCTGCGCCGACTACTACAAGACAACCGTTTGGGTGGAGAGTTATGCGAGGTCCATTCGCCCAGTAGGGCATCCTAGTGAATGGGACATCCCCTCACATGTGAAACAAATTGTCGTCTTGCCATCACCTTGGCGAGGCCAAGCAGGAAGACCTAGGAGGAGAAGGATTCCATCTGCTGGTGAAGGTAGTCGAGCACGGAGATGTTCGCAATGCAAGATGTACGGGCACAACAGACAGAATTGCCCATCTCCATTTGCAAATCCATCAACAAATCCGGCACCATCTCGAAGTCAATCAGTGCCCCAACGAGTGCACCGACCGAAAGCGTATTTAATTTGCAGAGAAACCGGTCATATACACAACAACTGTCCAATCCGAAAGACAATGTCTGAAAGCGTTGTGTGTGTTGTGGACGAAGACATATTATCGGGGCCTAACTAACTGCAATTTATCTGTTGCTTTGTTAGGGTTTGATTCGAACTGTTTCAATCTTGGCCATTGACATTTGCATTGAATAATGATATTTGCTATAAACCAGTGTATAATAATAGTATTGCCTAGGCATAGAAGTTATCAATAATTGACTTTAGCCACACCATGCATGGTGGTATAGTATGGAATGTAAATTGTCTAATATTTGGACAGCATATATAAATAAAAAATCAACAATGTTACTCTACATTTCGACAATTATAAAGCCAATACATTCATTACATTATTGCTTAAAGCAAATCGCTTCAATATACATAAGGGAATTTTACTCATTTTACAAACGACGTTGCAAAACTATATCAATTGTCCATTTTGGTTTAGAGTTTGTGATAGGGTAAAAATGTGAGAAGTCAGGCTGCAGAGTCGGTGACACGCCATTGAGGGAAGTAGTGACATGGCATCCTTTTCGTGCTGCTGACACGCCAAGTGCATGCAGACATGTTGGTGACACGTCGACTCTATGCAGACATTTTTGTGACACGCCTAGTGCACATAGACTTGCTGGTGACACGCCAAGTGCATGCAGATATGGTAGTGACACCTCAAGTGCATGCAGATATGTTGGTGACACGTCGACTCTATGCAGATATTTTTATGACACGCCTAGTGCACATAGACTTGCTGGTGACACGCCAAGTGCATGCAGATATGGTAGTGACACCCCAAGTGTATGCAGACATGTTGGTGACACGCCGACCCTATGCAGACATTTTTGTGACACGCCTAGTGCACATAGACTTGCTAGTGACACGCAAAGTGCATGCAGATATGGTAGTGACACCCCAAGTGTATGCAGACATGTTGGTGACACGCCGACTCTATGCAGACATTTTTGTGACACGCCTAGTGCACATAGACTTGCTGATGACACGCCAAGTGCATGCAGATATGGTAGTGACACCCTAAGTGTATGCAAACATGCTGGTGACATGCCGACTCTATGCAGACATTTTTGTGACACGCCTAGTGCACATAGACTTGCTGGTGACACGCCAAGTGCATGCAGATATGGTAGTGACACCCCAAGTGCATGCAGACATGTTGGTGACACGCCGACTCTATGCAGACATTTTTGTGACACGCCTAGTGCACATAGACTTGTTTATGACACGCCATGTGCATGCAGATATGGTAGTGACACTCCAAGTGCATGCAGACGTGCTGTTGACACTCCAAGTGCATAATATTAGTTGTGACACGCCACCTGCATGCATACTGGGGGTGACACGTCAAGTGCATGTAGACATGGTGGTGACACGCCTAGTGCAGATATTGGTGGTGACACGCCACC
This sequence comes from Theobroma grandiflorum, assembly GCA_036013995.1. Classification (NCBI taxonomy): domain Eukaryota; kingdom Viridiplantae; phylum Streptophyta; class Magnoliopsida; order Malvales; family Malvaceae; genus Theobroma; species Theobroma grandiflorum. The sequence continues at coordinate 24,120,240 of CP142133.1, read as the reverse complement.
TGCATGCATACTGGGGGTGACACGCCAGGCGCATGCAGACATGGTGGTGACACACCACCTGCATGTAGATATTGGTGGTGACACGCCACCTGCATGCATACTGGGTGTGACATGCCAGACGCATGCAGACATGGTGGTGACACTCCGAGTGCATATTGTCAATGTTGTCAGACGCTGACTTATTACTAAATTGCGATACAAAAAAAATATAATATAAGGATACAAAATTACTTAACAAAGATAATGTATTCCTGTATAAAATTAATTGTCTATACAAAAAAATTTTATTCTGTATAAAAATATAATAAAGTGAGTAATAAAAAAATGATTCTATTTCCTATGATTGTGTATACAATAAAAAATTTATCTCTAAATTGTATTCTATAGGAAAAAAAATTATACAACTAACTACCGATATGTTAATAGTTAGCTCGCACAGTTGTTGGAAAAAATTTCGTATGCGTATTGGATATGCAATTTTGCAATCATATTCTGCTTAACTCTTATCGGCTTTGATTGCAACATTGCATCAATGTAGCTTACCATGAACATGCCGCAGCTAACACTCTCCTCCTGCCGATGCACTGAAGGGCTGGGCAAAAAAATTTCCAATGGCATCAGTGTCAAATCCCGTTTCCACCGACGTGTTTTATTGAAATACCCGGCTTGGTGGCAGATGATTGGAAAAATTATCGGAAGTGGCTTCATCTGCTCCACACGAACTCCGTTATCCTTCACTGCCGAAGTTGTTGCGGAATCTATCACCTTGATCTTTCACTTTCCTAAATCGATCTTTGCCACCATCCAATGCCCACCCATATCGCAAGGAGCGAGGATGAAATCGACCTCTTCCCATTTCTTGCCGTATGTCGACCTTTCACCCTCCACATACCCTCGTAAATCATTCGAAATTTGCATGCCCGACTGGACATCTTCGGTTTGATATGCCAAGTGTAGCATATGGATGGTGTCCTGGAAAAAAATTTTTGCATTGGTTTAGACTTAATGCACTGAAAAGCTTAGAAAAAATTAAAATTTTTTACAAAAAACTTACAAAGAATATCGTGTCAACCACGCATGCACGGGCAATGTAATGCTTCGATTTTGGGCCTGTCGCCCGTTTACACATAACGCTGAAGCATGCGTCGATATGTTCACTTGTCATTTCTTCTTGTGGATCCTCTAACGATGTGAAGAAGTCAACACCTTGATCCCCTAAGATTCTGACGTTACGCCTGCATATGTCACAAAATAAATTTGATAAGCGATGGTGGATGAATGTTTCTATAGAAAATAACAATGAATTGATATTTACAAGCTGATATCGCGAGCTGGTTCTTCTTGAAGGCTTCGTACGTTTCCATCATCGTCTCCTTCACCACCCGACGGCTCAATGAGGGGTCGACATACGGGCTTGCAAGGTACTTGCTCGCCATTATCACCCGTGCCCGCTCAGTAGGGTCGGCAATTGCAGCTACAAGATGATGGTAATCGGAGGATAGTGGTGACCTGGTGGCTTCGAGAGTGCTCTGAGCAAGCTGGCTCGATCTTGCTGCTGGAAGCACGACGATTGTCTCAGATGGAGGAAGATGCTCTACGGCTGACACAACTAACTGAAGGTCTCCCTCATGTCCGGCGAAAGTATCCACAATCGGATCGGCCTCACCAACCTCGGCTCCTTCAGCATCTTCTGATTGAAGGCTGACACCATGCTCATCATGCTGCCCATCATCAGGATCATCATGACCTACAACAGCATTGTCGGATGAAGGACCGGCCTACAGAACGAGATAATTGTGAAAATTCGTTAGCGAATTGACCTAAAATAGCAAAATACAAGCACAGAAAGATTAACGTACTTGTGATTTCAGCCCATCTAGAACCCGTGAAACGATGCGGTTCTCTAGCGTTTCAACCGCAAAAGTCAAGGACTTAATTAATGCCTTCAACTCTGACATTTCCCGCATGATCCGTCGGAGCTGACGTTTTGTGCCTATGCCGTCATTGACTCTTGTCGACTGGGTCAACTGCAATAACATATATATTAGTGGTGTTATTCAATAATCATATAGGAAACGTGTGAAAAACCAATATAACAACTTTAATATCCTTACCGACGGCTCATTGGCAGTATGCGGTTGAATCGGAGCCGGAGCTATCGCTGGATGTGAACTGGACGTCGCCCCCGTGAACTACAATGACATAAGTTACTTTGTTACTAGATCAACATATGTGAAAACTTTGAACATAAATCGTTATAACTAAACTTACCGATGGCTCAATACGAATGTGTGTCTGAAGAGGACCGGTGGGTGGTTGTGGAGCTGCCGTAGGTTGATCCAACTGCAAGCACATAAATGTTAGTAGAAAATCACATATCAAAATAGATGGAAAAAATGTTAGAACCGTAAATACCGGCTGTTCACTTCCTACACCATGGCGTCTCCTTGTTCCATCAACTCAGGGGCCAACGGCTCATCAACACTGGGAGAGTCGGTGCGTATCCGCTTAGTTGAAGCGGTGGATCTTTTCTCCTTCAAGCTTCTCCTCTTTGACCTGGCAGCGACACCAATCTGATCACCCCGATCCTTCGTCTGCCCGATTGGCACGTACTGGTGGCCCTCCGAGAATGGCACATCGAGGTCCACCAAATACTCCCGGCTGGCCTCCTCCGGGGTGATCTCCAACGTCTCCAGGGCCCATAACTGAAAAAAAAATATATTTATCAAACGTTTAAATTTGAGGTAAATTTCTTATACAAATATGAAGGATCAATCAATTTGTAGCTGTTCACTCACTTGCTTAGATGACTCGAACTTCTCAACCGCCTTGTGCAGGTCTTTTGGCTTCTGATTGTATTGCCATCTGCAAATTCACGGGTAGATGTTTTCTTTCGGAGCAGAGGGGGCTACTATTTTTCGTAAGACCAGAATTGCCTCTAATGCCCAGAACTGCAAGTCAATTGTAAACATTATCAAACGTAAATTATTAAATAGTGCAACAATAAATTATTTTCTCGAAACCAAACAAAAGCGGTAAATGTGACAATACTTGTATCACCCATACGAAGCCGTAGATGTTGTACCGTAAACGGTTTTCCTTTGCTGCGCTTGAGGTAGGCACGTCGAACCCTTTCAATAAGTAGTCCAAGGTGAGCCTCCAAACATAGTGGTCCCACGGAAATCTGTTCCAAGCGTCAAGGTCCTCAACCAATGACAGCAACCAAGGTGTCACCTGTCTATGGTAGTCTTACCCAAATAAGATGTTATTTGCAATCAAGACGAGTGCCATCTTGGTTGCGTCTCCTTCTCGCTAGAAGTTTCCTTAGAGGAACGTGTCAAGCAAAACCTGCAGCTTTATGCTTTCCTGGCCGCTCCAGTATCTCGCATGAATTCCGTCCGCAACCACCTCGTACGGACGTGTGAACACCTCGGGCATTAGATCGAACTTCAGCCCGATTATAAGGCAGAACTCCTGCTTCGATATCCGCGCCTTGCTCTTGCCGATAGCAAACCATAGCTCCTCCTTCGTTGCCTCCCTTTCATTGATTCGACGAATCATTATGTTATGAAGGAGACTAGTGCTGAAGTAGGCTTGCGGATAGACATCAAGGAGCATTTCGAAGCATGTACGCTTCACTGCATCGAACTCCCTTTTCTCTTGGAGAGTCTTGTTGATGTAATGGAGCTGGGACCACTTACAGTGGGTGTTTATTGCGACATTGAAGGCCCACTTCTCCCTCGGCACAATTAGGACATTGTCAAGATCCTCATATTCTCTACGATGCATCTGCATCACATGGCACACGTGCAGGAGTCAGTTAACCAATAATGTGCCCAAAAGGTATACTAACTATATAAATAATTGTTCTGACACGCCATGCATATCAAGTAAAATGTTGTCACACGCCATGGATATCATGCGAAAATGTTGTCACACGCCATACATACCAGGTGAAATGCTATAACACGCCATGCATATGGGGTGAAATTCTGTCACACGCTATGCATACCAGGTGAAATGCTGTAACACGCCATGCATATGAGGTGAAATGATGTCACATGCCATGCATACTAAGTGAAATGCTGTAACACGCCATGCATATCATGTGAAATGCTGTAACACGCCATGCATATGGAGTGAAATTCTATCACAAGCCATGCATACCAGGTGAAATGCTGTAACACGCCATGCATATGAGGTGAAATGATGTCACACGCCATGCATACCAGGTGAAATGCTGTAAACACGCCATGCATATGAGGTGAAATGATGTCACATGCCATGCATATGAGGTGAAATACTGTAACACGCCTGTCACACGCCATGCATACCAGGTAAAATGTTGTCACACGCCATGCATATGAGGTGAAATGATGTCACACGCCATGCATACCAGGTGAAATGCTGTAACACGCCATGCATATCAGGTGAAGATGTTGTCACACACTAAACCCCAAAGTCCAGTCAACCTAGCACCACTTTAACACCCAAAATCATCAAACCAGGACTCAAACAGTTTAAAACTTAACATTTGCAAAAAAACACGACCATATGTATCACCCTAAACCCTTAAAAAAAATTACCGAAATCAATGAAGGCTTTTTTTGTGGTTTTTTTTTTCCAGGTTCACTTACCTCTTCACCCATATCCGACATTCTTCTTCTTGTTGCAGTGGTGTCGTTAACCTTCTAAACAACGAAGTTGAACTCCCTTCTACCTTTTGCAATGAGAAATGAATCGAACAGCCCTTGGTTCACACACACAGACGTTTACGAATGAGGAAAAGGGAAAATGAACTGTTTACTGTGAAAAATGAATAAATAAAATTTAAAATTAATATTCATAAAATTTAAGGCAAGTCCAAACGATTGCCTCCGAAACTACCCGCTTTTCAATCCACCGTGTCAGTCTTTCTATTAATGCCGAGTCACATATCTCAAAGCAAACCATGGCTTGTCAGATGTTAAAGCAATGCCGTGTCACACACTCAAAACCATGCCATGTCACAGATTCCCGCCATGCCCTGTCACAAACTCTGAACCCTGCCGTGTCACTGCTCCCCTCCATGGCGTGTCACAAACTCTGCTCCATGCCGTGTCACTGCTTCACTCCATGTCGTGTCACAAACTTTGCACCATGCTGTGTCACTACTTCACTCCATGTCATGTCATTGCTTCCCTCCATGTCATGTCACAAAACTCTACACCATGCCGTGTCACTGCTTCACTCCATGTCGTCTCACTGCTTCACTCAATGTTGTGTCACTGCTTCCCTCCATGTCGTGTCACAAAACTCTGCACCATGCCGTGTCACTGCTTCACTCCATGTCGTGTCACAAACTCTGCACCATGCCGTGTCACTGCTTCACTCCATGTCGTGGCACTGCTTCCCTCCATGCCGTGTTACTGCTTCACTCCATGTTGTGGCACTACTTCCCTCCATGGTGTGTCACAAACTCAGCTCTATGCCGTGTCACCAACTCAGCTCCATGCCATGTCACCACCAGTATGCATGCAAATGGCGTGTCACCACCAATATCTGCATGCACTTAGCGTGTCACGACCAGGTCCGCAGTGGTAGCCGAAACGTTTAAACTGATAAAGTTGGTTTATATTCCTCTACTATATATAAGTCCAAAACTCCTTAGTTCTCATAGACAGACCGTACGTTGCCTCTAAAGTAAACTTTGTCGATGTTTCATTGGCAGTTCTTCCGAGCATTTTTGGCAGTTGTTACCATCCCGCCCTTGATGTATTCAACTTTAGAATTCTCCACTAGTCTAATAATTAATCTATTTCTCTTCACCTCCGACCTGAAAGCAATTGTCCAACCCAGGCTATTTGAAATCCAGAGTCTCTGGATTTCAAATAGCCAGGGTTGGACATTGCAAACAGGTCGGAGGCCAAGAGAAACAGATTAATTATTAGGCTAGTGGAGAATTATAAAGTTTATTATATCAAGGGGGGATGTTAACAACGACATGCGTAAGCGGGATTTCTGTAAACAACCATGACATGTCAGATGTTAAACCAATACCATGTCACACACTCAGCACCATGCCGTGTCACAAACTCAGCACCATGCCGAGTCACTGCTTCCCTCCATGGCGTGTCACCAACTCTGCACCCTGCCGTGTCACTGCTTCACTCCATGTCGTGTCACTGTTTCCTTCCATGTCGTGTCACTGCTTCCCTCCATGTCGTGTCACTACTTCCTTCCATGTCGTGTCACAAACTCTGCACCCTGCCGTGTCACTGCTCCCCTCCATGGCGTGTCACCAACTCTGCACCCTCCCGTGTCACATTTTCCCTTTCACAAACTCTAAACCCAATGGCCTGTCTCGATTGCTGTAGCACGACCATTTCGTGTTTTGCATTCACGTCTTTCTCCTTTCGATTCACCTCCTTAAGCAGGATTTCTGGTTTCATATTGTGCTCCAAGCTTTCGATTCATCACGACCACCTCCCCCTCTTCGTTCGGTTTATCTGAATGCCATGTTCGAACATTCAGAAAAACCATCTCATGCAACATTATTTTCTTTTGCACAAGCTTTTCCAAAAAAAAAAAAGATGTTTTGCGCAAAAAATAGATGTTCGCTAATTTCTTTGCATAATTTTCCGCCGTCCGGGTGTTTCAGAGTGCCCACAACAAAGATGTCTCATTAAGGGCATTTTTGTCCGAAAATGTACTTTAATGGCTAAAAACAGTTAAAGTTATCTGGAGGGTTATTTCCAAACACACCTTATTTTTAATGGCTAAAAAAAAAATCACCCATATTTATATGTATTGATGAAAGCAATTAGAGTTTACTTTTACTTTAGAAAATAAATTTCTTGTGATTTTATTAACCATGCAAGTTTTACACATTTTTTTTACGTGGTAATTTTATTGAGCAAACCTTCAACCTGCCACTTCAAGTCTTAAGTCTTGATTGACTAAAGACTCTTGGTGGCATAAAAGCTATTCTTAGTGCATGTTTGGCTTAGCTTTTTTTTCAGCTTATCTACCTCTTAAAAACAAAAGTCAGGTCAAACATAAATTTTGAAAAGCTCTTAAAAAAAATAGATTTTTTTTAAAGAGTAAAATTTTTTAAAAAAAAGCTTCAAAAAAAGCTCCTGTGATGAGCTTTTTCTTCTTTTCTTTTAAAAATACAAGAAAATTTTTTATTTTTGTTTCAAAAATATCCTTATCTATTAAAAATAATTGCAATTTTATCCTTTTTTAAAAAAATACCCTCTGAGATAATTTTAATCAAAATTATAATTTATATAAAAAAACTTATAAAAAAATTTATCAAACAACTTTAGCTTAATTTTAAAAGCTATTATTTTTCATAAAAGCTTCATAATAGTTTTTAAACTAGAAAAAAGCCAGGCCAAACAGCCTTGAACGACTTGTGAACAGAAAGAGATATGCATGCCCAAAGAAAAATAGGCATCACATTCCTAGAATGCAATCTAATCCTGAAAACAAAGGCATCCTAAAATTAACTTGATTTCAGAGAACAAGACCCTCCCAGTGGCAACAAAAAACACTCCCACCGCAAGGATCCCCTCGGAGGATGTCGATCATCTCAGTGCAAGCAAGAAGTCACATAAGAAGAGATCAAAAGGAAGACATGGGAGAAGACCGCACCAACCGCATGACAACCCCATGGGCCAAGCTGAAAGATCTAAGGAAACCAGCCATGAGAAAACCCAAGAAGTTGGCTTTGCCAACACAACATTAGGGCCGTCTCCTTTATTTTATGCTGACCCCGGCCCGGGGCTGGCTTTTTGGGAAGCCTGTTCCCACCTCGCTCACGGCTCAGCAGGCCCACCAGCGGTAATGGGAATTCCCCCATTCCCTGGTCAAAGACTTGGTCAGCTGCGGGATCTACTCCACGAGGAGCAGTACGGATATCATCTTGATTGCAAGAATTATTTTGGTCAAATGCGGGAATTAAATCTAAATTAATGGTATCATGCATTCTTTTATAATTAACATTATCTAAACGATTATGCCATAATTAAGCTTGATGATGATATACTACTAACAGAAACATTGAAAGAACAAAAGCCAACAACATGAGCAGAACTAGTAGCATTATTGCTAATGTTAGGTTTAAACATGTTCTCGTACAAATAACCACTTTTCACATACAATCCTCGTTTGGTAAGAATAAACTTATCTACCTCATATACTAATTTGAAGTCATAATTATTTAACAAGTCATCAAACATGAGATAGTTTTTAAACTTTTAGTACAAAATAGACATAATTTAATATAAAAATCTTTCCAGAAGTAAACATAAGTTTAATGTTGCCGTTTCTTTTCACTTGTGCACTAGAAAAATTCTCCATGTACAACATTGTTCCATTACTAACAGATTCAAAGGACTTGAAGAAATATTTATCCTTACATACATGCTTTGTAGTATTAGTGTCAAACCACTATACTCTATATATCATCTTGGTGAACCAAGTTCGATGATCATCACGAAATTGAACATCATTTATCAAAGATCAAAGCTCTTTTCCATGTAATTAGAGACATATTTCTCGAAGATCCTTGCTGGCTTTGCCAATGGCATTAACCATGTCCTTCTTTGGTTATAGTGTACCATACAAATATCGAGATGGAATGGAATAGAGTAGAAGGAAAGCAAAAAAATATCGCAGGGGCCAAAAGAAGCAAATGCAGTGGAATAGAGTAAGGTTCCCACTTCAAAATTAACAAAGACAAAATATCCATATCTACCAAAAAGTAATTTTAAGAATAGTTATTTTTAGGTTGATAATTGTATAGCTTTTTTGATATCATTTATATATATATATAGATATATATAGATGAATTACCAATAATATGATATCTTTGTTGTTGTTATCATTTTTTATATCATTTATATATAAATATATAAAGAAAATAACATCTTAGTTAATGTAATTTTTCAATTAGACGTTAGCATTTTTGACAAGACAATAACATTCATGTTTCTTGTTTGATTGGCGAGAAACTAATGGAAAATAAAAGAAGATGATAGCCAAAAACAAAATTAGCAACCTTCAAAGAGGCATACCATTAGTATTTGCAAACACAACAAACGAAGGCCCAAAAACAACAAATTAGAACCCCAAAAACAAGGCCCAAAAGAAGGTCAGCCCAATAACTTCAAAATGAAATTTGAAGAGTTCCTGATTTCGTCTAAAAGCTTATGTGCATTAAAATTTGGAATACATAATATATTGTTTAGAAAACATATAAAAAGCCTATTAGATTTTGAGATTTAAAAAAAAGAAGAAGATAGTTTTTTTTTATTCTATAAACTTCATTTTTCTTTTTCGATATTTGAATTTGTGCTTATTATGTTGAAAATGTGAATTCTATTAATCGAGTGTTCCCTTGAAAACATGGTGAAAAATTTGATTGGCTTGAAAAATTGATGAGATAAAATCATATTATGGAATTCTTTGAATTCTTATTAGTTTTCTGTAAAATTAGAGCCCTTTTTATTTTCTATAACAATTTTCTTTTGTGGTCAAAACTCCCTTTTATCCATCCAGCACTATTGTTAATTGGTAATCGTATGCTAAGGGTATCCCTTTGGGGATGTTTGTGCCAAACTTTGAAGAGGAAAATTGTGGGGAAAATCAACACTACTAATTGGTGCACCAATTAAGTAGTAAGTAGCGTTCGGGAAACTCATTTGGTTCCATTGTCCTGACGATCACTGGCTTATAAAATTGTCTGAATCTAACAAAGTCTAACTTGTTAACCATGGCATTTTGTAGTTTGCAGCCATCTTTCTAATGATGGAACAAGAAAGAGGAGGTTTGTCTCATCAGAAAATGGGGCAGAAGAAGACTTGACTCTAGCGACTAATGTCATGTGAGTTTTAACCACTTAAGTCCAAGTATACATTTGACAAGTATTTGATTTAAACACAAAGATTTGTCATATATATAAGTAATTACAGTGCATCTAGATACAAAAATAAATAACATTTTTTTAAAAAAATTGTAAATAAAAATATATAATCTTAATATATGAATGCATGCTTCTTCTTTTATATAGACTAATTATATATGTTATAATTAAAAGAAGCACATACTTGGAAAGGGTTTTATCATGACTTTGGTCTAATAGGGAGCTGAGTTGGAGAAGACAAAGATCGCAAGTGCCTGTTTTAGGCATAAAAGGGTTGCTTAATGTTTAAGAGGCATGGAGGCTTCTGCTATGACTTTGATTTGGGTTTCAATGGAGTTTACAATGAAATTGGGCTTTTTCCTTATGTTTTTCTAATTTGTGGCTACCAACCAGTGTGATGGATAGGTTGGTTTTTGATATTGTTTAAAAATTTCCACTATCTTTGAAACAGATTCATGGCTATTTTAGGCCGAAATGTATTGAAACTTTTTGTAGCCTGTATAACAAGTGTTCCAAGGAGAAGGTGCTATTGCTCTTTTGGTGTTATGATATTTGTTTTCAGGTATAGGTGGTTTTTGTCAATTTGATGGTTTTTTTCTCTTAAACAAAGTTCATTGTATTAATCAAATGACTAAAAAAAATTTCACAGTTAAAGTAATTGAATTGATATAAAATTATTCACCTGAAAGTACCTAATAACAAGCCATCTAGAGAATATTTACATAAAGAACATTAAATCCAAGAGACACAAGCCAACGATCATCAAGGCCGGTCTTTGGGTGAAGCCACCCAAGCAATGGTTTTAGGCCCCCAATTTGGAGAGGTCTCAATTTTAGGAAAGATTTATAATTTTATAATAATTATAATATAATTAATTATATTAAAAATATATTAAAATTAAAAATATATAAAAGTAAAAAATAATTAATAAAATTATTTGTTCCTTTACTTTTTTAATTATGTGCTTAATAAATTTCAATTTTCTATTACTTCATTTTTTCTAAAATGTTATTAATTTTCAACTATATTCTCTTATTTCTAATAAACTAACAGTCATAGGTATTTAAACATCTCCAACAATTATTTTTTTCACTTATTTCTTTTATTTCCAACCAACCTATTTAATGATTTCCAACAGTTATTTTTTTCCTATATATAAAATCAATTTTTTTTTCAACGTATAATATCTACTTTTGAAATCTTCCTTTCTCATTTGCTCTTTTTTCTTTTAACTTCATTTTTTTCTTCAAAAAATGTAAAACCCGACCCTATAAATACATGTCATGACATACATGCAATGAATAACGTATTTGTATGTTAGGAAAGTCTCAAAGAATAGTTAAAACCCGGAATTGTACCAAATGGTACACTTAAGCTTATTTAACCTCGAATTAGTTCAAATAGAAATTTAAGATGAAATTTAATATTTCACAGTCCAGGAATGACTTAAAATGATATTTTGGAGTTTGAGGGTTAATTTGGGATGAACTTGAAAATTTTGATGTCTAGGGGTAAAATCGTCATTTTGCCACCCAAGATGATAAATTGACCATGGAGTGAAGTTTTTGATCAATATTGACTATTTGGAGTATAATTTGATGATAGGAAGTGAAAATTTTCAATTCCGGCAGTTTTCGAAACATAGGGGCAAAATGGTAATTTTGCTACCCTAGGGGTAAAATCGTAATTTTCACCACTCAAAACTTGTCAAAATCCTAGGATTTATACATTTTTGGTATGAATAATCATGGTATTTCAAGTGGTGAAAATTTGAAGTTTAAAAGACGAAATTTTAAAATGGGTCCCACGGGAAAGTGACATGTGGTATTTTTAAATGAAATAATATTATTTTATTCAAATAAGCTCATTTAAGCTTCAGCTAATGAGGGGCACGACCCAAACGAGAAAATAAGAGAGAAAATAGAGAAAAAAATGAAGAAAGGAGAAAAACCAAAGAAAAGCTTGAAATTTGACGAAGAATTCGCGGTTTTCGCCCATTTTCGCGTCTAACGGTAAGATTTTTCGATTTTGGCTTGGTTTCTACCTTTCCCATGTTTTTGTTTTCATTTTCTATGCTTCAAGAGAGAGATCTCATAATAGATCTGAGGGCTGGACCGAATTTAAGGGGGGAGATTTTGGATTTTTCAAGTTTCGATTCTTAGCTAAATCGGTAGTTTCGGTTAGTTAGAGTTGTTTAGAAATTAAATTGGACTCGAAAGCAAGGAATTTTCACAATACCCACTCTAGGCTGAATCTTCAATGCTGTCCAATGGTGATGAATTGATTTTTATTCAAATGAATTGAAGGGAAAATGATGAAAAATGACTAATTGTGCTAGAAAAACAAAGTAGAAAATTTACCGGGTGAATGTCCCATTTTAACCAAATTTTTCACGGAAGAAAGCGACCTGAATTTAGTGATTCCAGAGGGTTATAAGCAGGTATTTGATGGTTAAAAATGTTGGAGAGAGAATGGGACGATTTAGAGCAAAAATGGAGCGCGTTAGTAATTTATCGGGTAAAGTACCGAAAATAGGCTAGTACCGCGTTTAAGCCGTTTTAGGCCGTTGCATTTCATACCATGCATTAATATAGGATTTTTATCAATTATATAGTGATTTAGCATAAATGTGTTGAATTGTGTAATTTTTACAATGTGTCTAGGAGGAGAGCCTTCCGGTAAAGGCAAGGAAGTCGTGCCCGACGAATAGTAATCGGAGCACCTAAAAAGCATTAAATTTGTGCAAACAGTGAGTAAACTTATTATTATTGTAAATTATCTAAAGTCTATTTTAATTGTTATTTGTGAATTTTATGCAAAAATGACTTTAAAAAGAAAAATTTTGTTGTATGCAAATAAATAGATTTAAATGTTAATATGTGATTTTAGTCAAAAATTGAGTAGTTTGGAGGCCGTAAATTGTATTACAAATGATGTATTCATTCAATAGGCTTATGAGTATGTGTATATATGTGGCTATGTTTGAAATGTTATTGGGAATAAATGTAAGTTGGATTTTTACTATGCAGGCTGGGTAAATAAATAAAAGCCACGTTATACTGTCGAAATTTTATTAAATTGGTGGGTTTAGTCACTACAGTGGCGGGTTTCTGTGGACCACCTATTAGAGGGGCACGGTAAACCCGGTTATATAGTTACTCCAGTTGTAGAGGCGATGAAGGTAACTCCCGGGGTAGTGTTAGAGTTCACTTCACGTAAAACCCACACGTGAATGTGTATCTCGGCCAACGCCAAGGAACGGCTTGTTTTAAAAACTAAAACGTGTTTAATGTGTAACTGTTTTGACAACCTTAGCGGACTCAGTTAGATGCCTCAGCCAAGGTATCCCCGAGGACTAGTTTTGGCTTGAGCCATGATTTTAATAAAAGTCATAAGCCTTAACCATGGTTTTGATAAATTATAAATATTTCTTGATTTAATAAATAAAATGAAACTTTATGAAATGGTTGTAATAGCTGTTTGAATTTGCCTCCATTTTACTTACCTTTAGATGTTTATGATAATGTTTGTTTATTCATTGGGATTACAAAATCTCACCCACCTCCTGTCCAAATATTTCAGGCTTGTGGTAGCTTGTAGATACCAGATTTTGTCGAGGACTACCGTAGATCGTCTTACCACGACAGAGAGTAGGTGTACTACCATTGTCGTATTTGTATAGTTATGAGCCCATCGGTCATTGTAATTATTATTGTACATTATGACTTTGTAACTTAATGTATGTATGAATTTATTTTACTTTCACGCTATAAAAATTACTTATATGCGTGTCTATAAAAATTATTTTATAAGAAAATGGAATATTTTTATCAATATTTTTGAATAGAAAAATGTTACTTTAAACCCTTGAAAAAGAAGATTTCGGACTTCCGATTTCAAATCCGATTTCAGATTATATTTTCTGGATGCATAAACTATATTTTTACCAGCTTTTAATATTTTCATCGAAAAATGACCAAAATACCCCTACGAGTCAAATTTTATATTTTGATTTATTTAAGCCAGAAATGAGTTGTAAACCCTCAAAAGGGGTTGTTTGGAAAGAACTACTCACAGGGAAGGTTAGAAACTGGTACGTAAGCCTTACGGGGTTCTGGTTGGTATTTCGGATAATGAGTGTCAATTGGGACGTCGTGGCGGTTGTCATGGGCCCGAGGGAAGTTCCGGGTCGTGACAAAAAATACATAAGAAGTTTGTTATTTTATTATTTTCATAAAGCTGTGAGTCTCATTTGCGGTTTGCAATAAGCATTCAACAATTAGGTGCTATTGTTCTAAGCTTTACAGATTTTTTTTATTTTAATTTAGAGTTTATATTATATTGTTATATTATTTTTATTTTATGTCATAGTTGATTTATTTGAATTAAAAATTTTGATTGGTGATTTTATATTAACCATTTAACAAATATAAGATAATTATAATAGTTAAATATTGCTTTTATAATAATGTTAACAATTCCAGTAAGTGTCGCTTCAAAAGAAAGAAGTTTTTCAAAACTAAAATTAATAAAATCTTATTTAAGATCAACAATGTCTCAAAAAAGGTTAAATGGATTGACTATATTATCAATTGAAAAATAAATATTAGAAGAATGTGATTATAAAAGTTTAATTAAAAATTTTGCATCTCAAAAAGCTAGAAAAATAAAATTTTAATAATTTTTTTTAATTTCAATAAAAATCCTCATTTAAATATTTCGCTTTAAACCTTTGAACTTATTGAGTTACCCTTGATAATCATTCCACTGCAACCAAATTAACTTTTTTTCAAAACGAATCACACAATCACTTTAATAATTAGGTTTAGAACTAAATGCATTAGCATATTACAGATATTGCCATATTAACTATAAATTTTTTGTAAAGGTGGTCAAAATAAACATTTACCTTTCTAGGTTGAGGAAAGTTAGCTAGCATAGTGACTATAAATTTACATGTACGCTCTTTTATTTTATTTTTCCTAAAAGATAAGCTGTTCTTTTGGGTAAAAGAAAACTACTTTTGAAGAAGTTAAATTGATTTTAAACATTGATTTATAAAGTATTAAAAATTAGTATTCAATTAATAATTTGAAATTTAAAATACGTGATTTGTTAGAACAATGACGTGTTGGAATTCAAAGAGAATTGATAAAATCGACTTCAAAACGTGTTATAATGGTCACTATTTTTAAGGGTATGTTTGGTTCATAGGAAGGAATGGAATGGAAATGAGATAGCATTTAATAGGAATAGAATAAAGGAAAAATAGTTATTATGTAGATTGGTTTATAGGAAAGGAATAGGATAAGAATTATTATTATTACTTATTCTATTATTTGGTTTACAATAATAATTATAGGAATAGCTAAAAAATAAGTGGTAAATGACAAAAATACCCTTTAATAAAATTTAAGATTTTTAAGTAAAAAAAACCCAAATAATACATGATGAGACAAAAATTATCTTTATCATAAATAAGTAATATTTTTACTTAAATACAAAAATAATTTAATAATATTTTTAATAATACATGCTTTAATTTTATTTTGTTTAATAATACCTTTTGTACTAATTTCTTGATGATCTAAATAAATGGAATTAAGAACTTGTACTTCTATTGTATTCAATTGAGCCATAAATTTTTATTTGGTTGTAATTACTAAAAGAAAGTAAACTTCTATTTTTTTTTCTCAACAGTAAACTTCTATTATATTTACAAGACAATTATTACCACATTTAAATTTAATGAGATGCTACCTATATAAGTAATTGAAATAAAGCAAAACAAAATGCTAGCACATGATGGAAATGTTAATTCCAATTAAAAGGCGAATAGGCAAAGGAAAGCGATTAAGGAATAAAAAATGAATTGGAAAAAAACTATGAAAAGAGAAGGCAATAATGGAACCAATGAGGCAAATATCTCATCTCTGAAGCTCAGTGCCCCTCTCTCCATCTTCTTCTCCACCACCACTTTCTTCTTTCTTCATTAGCCACAATCATCCTTTCTTCACTACTAACGTAGCCATGGCATGCCCTTTGGCCAAAAGATAAATACAAAAAACCACATTACATTCTTACTTTGCAACATAGGAAAACCCACCATAAACTAGTAGAGAGAGACCACACTCTTGAGCCAATACAGTATGAGTAGCGAAAGGTGCGATAGTATGTTAGTGCAATAAGTTTAATGTGTAAATATAATTCCAAGAGGGGATAAATTGGAATGTTTTTGAAATTTTGAAGATTTCTTTTCAATTTTGGGAAAATAGAGCTCTTTTAATCAAAATTCTCAATTTGAAAATGAGCAAGATAATTGACTTCTTGAAAAATAAGAGAGATTGAAAATGCAAATGAAATTAAAGAAGTAAGAAAAAAGAAAAATCAACACAATAATTTTTATAGAGGTTCGACCTCCTTGCCTACGTCTTATTCCTTAGATTAACTATGTAGCTTAAAATCCACTATTGAATTAGAATTTAATACAATGCCTTCTGTGGATCAAGCATAACCTTTCAATACAATGCCTTATTATGATAAAAGCACAATTGCTTTACCCTTTATCTTGGTTAAGGTATAACCACTCAAATGAATACAATGAGAGGAATGTAAGTGTAGTTGGAGTGCCTTTAAATAGGCTGAATAAGAAGTTAAGTACAATGTTTGGTGAGAAAAAGAACAAGCAATGAAGGCTCCATAAATGCTACAATAAAAGACTTAAAAGCTAAAAGAAGAGTACAAGAGTATTGGAATATTTTTGTTGAATTCTTCTCTTTTGAGTTGTATTTCAAAGTCTTCCAACCTTCATAAAAGTTGTGAGAGTTTGTATTTATAGTTGCTAAAGCTTCAAAGGTAGTTAGGAGTGCATTAAATGTAAAATTAGTCATTTTTCTCTTCATTCAAGGCTTCAACGGTCATATTGTATTAATACACGTGTGAATGTATCGATACATTGCCTCTTTTATTTTTGAATTCTTGCTATAATATATCAATACATTTTGCCATGTATCGATACATTACCTCTTTTATTTTTTAATTCCTACTATAATGTATTGATACATTTTGCCATGTATCGATATTTTTAAACTTCCTTGCAAGGGTTTGGATATTATGTTGAAAATATATCAGTACATTTGCTAATATATCGATACTTTTGAGGTAGTAAACATTCTGTTGAAAATGTATCGATAAATTTGATAAATGTATAAATACTTTTGAGTTAGTAAGCATTCTGTTATATTTTTATTGATATATTTTGAGAATGTATCAATAAGTTGAGTTTGATTTTTCGAATTTTGACTTTTCCCAAGAACATGTATTAATAGATTTCAATATCTATTGATACTTGTCCAAATGTATCGATACATGAAGAACACGTATCAATAGATTTAGACTAAAATGTATTTTTCAAAGCCCTTTTTCATTGTTTTTCTTCTTAAACTCATTTAAGAGTGTTAGGGGATGCCTAGACTTGATATTCCAATACTTAAATGAATTTGATAATTTTCTTTTATCATTTCAAAACACGGATCAATTTGAAAGCTATAGAGCTAACACAATGGATGGTTGGTTTAGAGGGAGAAAGAGTCTCGAAGAGAGAGAAATAAAAATGGTTTAAGTAACTAGGATTAATTGTGTATTATATGAGAGAGTAGCTTTTTGTATTGTTAAAGGACATTTTTGTCTAATTAATTTATAATTCTATTCCCACCCTTCTGGAATAGCTAATATCAATGAAGGACTCGGTGTTGGTTATTTAGGGTCCTCTTGGACTCACTATTCCATCCAACCAAATGTAGTCTTTGGTTAGTAATTGAAATAAGAGGAATGGCTATTTCATTCCCCCTAACTAAGCATGTTGTAAGACTTATTTTGCTCCTATCACTTGTTATGCAAAAAACAATGTGCGAATAGCCTTAAACACAATGAAGTCAACGACTAACCTTGCTTTGCACTTATAGGATTAAATCACTAAACGTGATTATAGGGTTGCAGAGTTGTTATGGCCTTACAAGCTTCTTTTCCTAGCTGATAAAATATAAAGAATTTGAATATCTTAGTAAGCAAACAGGAACTTAAAATGCTAATATATATATATATATATACATTTTTTTAAAATTTTTTTATTCATTTCATGCTTCAAATTGGTTGTTAGCAAATCTTTATATAGACTTACAAGTGTTTCTTTATTAAAGACACAACCTTTCATTGAAGTGCCTCTTTGTCTTTAGGCACAACTTTTAATATTATAAGACATAATCTTTGGATTAGAGGTGTTTTTATAATAGTAATATTATTAAGTGATTATAGACACAACCCTTCATTTTGGAAATACACCTAAAATCCCCTACTATTTTCAAAATTTCTAAATACTAACAACTTTGGGCTTGTATGCATTAAAGAAGTTATCAATAAGATTTGAACCTTCACTTAGTGAAATGTGTTATTGCTAGTCTGAATTGTATGATTGATTAAGTATTGAACCACTGATTCTTCATTCACTAGTTGGGTACACAAATCACACACAAAGTTCTTACTCAATTTGTGTTAAGTTTTGCTAACACATTTATGGCCTTGGGTTATGCATCTTTTCATGAGTCTGTTTAGAGACAAGCCTTTAACCCCTAGAAGCAACTGCACTTCTCAGTCACATTAATAGTACCTATCAAAAGTACCCTTGTAATTATGGTACTTCAACAAAGATATGTTATAAGTCTATTAAAAACTTATGTTCAACCTTACCTTTATACCTTACAAGTACCAAGCACTTACACCTTGGGACGGTAAATATAAATCAGTGTTTGCAGTCATCCATGTGATGTCTTATGACTCATTGAACTCAAGACTTGTAGGAAACCACAAGTGTTAAGTTGAGCTTCCACAATTAGTGATTTTATTTTATAGGCTTGAAACCTATCCCTTTTAAGTTCTTTAATACCAAGTCCTTTGTAAGTTTTTTGGTAAACAGATCCGTTCAATTTTGACTAGATCTCATATAACTTATATTATTATACCACCATTAATACTTGGTTGTAATACCCCTAAAATATATTCTACTTAATTAATTATGTTATAAAAAAATTAGTATTTATTAAGTTATAGTCTATATAAAAATAGATAAATAAAATATTAGGGTTATATTTTATAATTACAGTTATGACCTTGAGGTTTTTTTAATAAAGAGAGAAAAAAAGAAAGGACATTTTAGCAAATATAGTAGTTTTATTTTAGTGGTATTAGAGCCATGTTAGGCATAATTATGTAGTCAACGATTTGATACTTATGCGAGATCTGAGAGATGGGTAAAAAAAAAGAAAGATAAGATTGAGACTTTTTTCTCATTTGATGTTTTATATACTTTTATGATTGCTTTATGTTAGTGTTTGATAGAAAGAAAAAAAAAAAACTTATGGATGTGATGTATTATAATGGCATGATCTTGGTGATAGTGTAATGATGGTCAAATTGTTGAAAAGTATTCTAATAGGTAGTTAAAACAAAGCGAAATTAGTAAGTCATATTTTTAGGGTTAATTGAAGGATTTCTTCCTATTGTGATGTAGATTTGAGATGGTATGTATTTATTAGTGCTTGATAAGAATTGGAAATACATTTTCCAGTGACTTTTGAACATGTGAAGTTGTTGGGGTAAGATCAATGTTATGAAAGTTTTAAACATCTATTTGATGAATTACCAATTTACGGATTGATGCAAGTATTATGATCACTCTAATAGTAGCTATTCTTGCTATTGGTGCATATTTGTCGAAGTAGTCAATTCTTTCCTTTTGTATAAAGCCCTTAGTCACTATCCTTGCTTTAAACTTACCAATAGTTCCACCAACTTTCAATTTCTTCTTGAAAATCCACTTACAACCTATAGACTTGAAACCAATCAAATTCCAAGTTTTATTACCCATTATCGAGTCCATTATATTGCTTAAAGCTATTAAGAATGCATTCAATCTCATGAAATTGATCCATAAAAGAGCAATCATCTACCATTTTATAATTATTGAAATAACTAACTAGAAATTTCTTACTACTTTTGTCTTTAGCAAAGCCTATTGCCTCTAACTTGTCTTGAAGTTGTTTTGCATTTGCTTCATTTTGGTACGCATCAAATAATGCATCTGACATTCCATTAAGAATGTCACCCTTGCAAATGTAATTGTCATCATCTCATTTTTTCTTCACACGAATTTGATCCATAGATTCTTTTTCATTTTTGTGTGGTCTTTGTATAGTTAGAACATAGGCAACTTTGAGAGTTATAAAAAGGAAGTGCATCTTTTTTTGCCAATGGATAAATTCACTCCACAAAACGGTCTTTTTTTTTTTTTGAAAAGCATGAATTTCATTAGTATAAAAAACGATCTAAGCTGACAATGTTGATAACCATCTCTTTCAAGGAAGCCATTTTTATCAAATTCCAAACACATGGAAATAAACCTTAAAATTGTTAGAACAATGTGGTGTTGGAATTCAAAGAGAACTGACTAAATCGACTTAAAGGTGTGCTATAATAGTCATTATCCTGAAGGCTTGTTTCATCCTCACTACTTGGTATGTAAAAAAGAATGTGTGAATAGCCTCGAGGGTATAATGAAGCTAATGTCTAACTTCATCTTGCACTTATGAGATTAGATTGCTAGACATGACTAGAAGGTTGCAGAGTTGTCACGGCTTTACAGCCTACCTTCTGCATCGAGTAGAATATAAAGAATTTGGATATTTTAGTAAACAGTAGGAATTTAAAGTACTTATATGCCTTCATCCAAATGTTTTTATTCATTTCATGTCTCAAACTGGTTGCCAACAAATCTTTATATATACTTTCAATTATCTTTTTATTAAGAATATAACCTTTCATTGAAGTGCCTCTTTGTCTTTGGACACAACCTTTAATTTTATAAGACATTACCTTTTGATTAGTGGTGTTTGTTCAATAGTCATATTAATAAGTAATTATGGACACAACATTTCATTTTAGAAATACACCAACATAACTAACATGTATAAATGCATGTATTTGGTTAGTTTAAGGATTGTGAATCATAAATGATGTGAAATAGTGTAAATTAATTCCTACTTATTAAAAATAACTTAATGTCACAACACATAGGTCTGAAAACTCAATCGCCCAATGAATAAAGGGGAGTCACCACCAATTTTATCATAATTTTAAAAATTTTTCTCTCTTGGGAATTTTAAGAAAATTGTAACTTACAACTTTCTTGAAATTTCATTATTGATTAGATTTTCAATTACTTGCATAGTTGAATTAAAATACATATGATGCAAGTAAATATATACCATAATGCAATTTGAGACCTCCAAAATGAAAACTTCAGCTCTAATGGCTGGGATTTCTCTTGACCCTTGGGGACAATTCTTGTTAGTTATCTGTTATCTATAATAGTTAGATAGCTTATTGTTTTGTGTAAGAACCCCCTGCATTTATACTTCTTAGTAGCGCTTACTATCTTTTTTTTTCCATTTAAAAAACCTTCAATACTCTGCCAGGTCTTAACTAACTTTGTCACGTGCTAAGACGTTTATCCAACTTTATGCAACATTAAACTCTGAAAATTGAGTTTAAGATAATCTTGAAACCCACAAAGCCACAAAACCAAAAAAAGAAAAGAAGAGGAGATAGGTTTAGAGAAATGGAAGTGTTATTTCTCAAGTGTTATTTTTCAATTTGTGTGTTATAAATGAAGTGACGGGTATTTATATATAGGCTAATAACCTTCGTTATAAGATTTAACTACAAGATAAAAGTAATAATAACTGATTTAATTTAAATAGATAATATTTAAATTAAATTTTAATTTAATTTAATCAAATTTACATATATATATATATATATATATAAACAAATCTAAAGGTTCAAATTAGATTGTACATTGCTAAGAGTGAGCGGACATTTCTACCAATGGTACATGAGCTAAGCCTTTTGTTTGACTTATTGGGTTGCTTGACCTGCTGGTCTGTTTGAGTTGCGTGACCTACTTGGGCTACTAGCTTGTCTGATAGACTTGTGCTAATCTTAGCTCTTGAGCCGTGACAACTATGAACGAGTTGCCAATTTTTTGTTTTACATATACTACAAATGGGAGAAGAAATATTCTACTGCAAATCCTGCCAGCTGATCGACATTTCCCATTCATTGCCCCGATATTTATACAAGTGCCGTACTGGAAACTAATTTGATCTTTGCTTCCATGGTCCAACTCCGAAGACAGCTATGCAATCTTAAAAAATCTAATTTGTCTTGTGAAAGCTCTGCATTGCCTAAATCTAACAAAGTCGGCTCTCTAACTTGTTAGACATGGCATAATAAATTATTCTTTGAATTCATCTTGACAGTGTTGCGCAAATTCGGCTGAAATACGACAAGAAAGAGGAAGTCAGTCTCATAAAACAAGGCCACAAGGGTCAACACATGATACTCTAAGTCTATCATGTTAACACAGGAGCTTAGTCTCTGCCACTGATAAAGCAGTAGAGTCACTTTCATAAATTATTGATTTTAATTGGCATATCGAGTGTCTGGAGCTTCGTCTTTTTCATTTTTCATTTTCCATTTTTTCTCCTCTTAATTATGGTTCTGCTTACTTGTAGCTTTTTGCAATTTATTTTTTATTTTTAAAATTAGAAAAAAAAATAATTTTAAGTGGGTTTAGATATAGAAACAAAATAATATTTTTGAAAATTTTAAATAAACTATATAATGGTATAAATAAAAAATGGTGATTTTATTTTTATACAAACTAATTATATTATAATTGGTGTTATATTGAAATTATTAGGCTATGAATAATGAAATACGGATTTCATTTTTTCATTTCTTTTTCTCCATATAAGAAACTTATTAAAATAATATATTCCTTAAAGCATTGACCAGAGACATTTGTATTCGATCTCTTTCATTAACGAGCCGCCAGCATGATCGATAGTGCGGAAAGGTTAAGGTTGACATTGAACCCTAGGTCAAGGTCTTAGCAATTTGCATGCGTTGGCTAAACACTAGCAAGGAGTCAAAGCTCTCTCTATCTATCTTTGTCTTTCTCTCTCATTCCCTTGATCAAATTTTATAGAATAACTAAATACCATTTATTAATTATGTATATATATATATCCAAAAAAATGTAGTATAATTTTTTTAAATATTTAATTTAGCATATATATATATGATATCAAGGATTAAAACTACCTTTTAATAACAAAACATTAATAGTTTAATTTTCACTTAAAAAATAAAAAAAAATCCGTATTAATAGAAACCGTTTAATGTAATACTAATAAAATTCTCAAACTTTCAAACTAAAAATATGATGCCTTAAAAGTACATATTTTCAAAAATTGAACTGGATTAAATATTTATAGTTGATATGAATACAATATTATGTGAAAAAAAAAAACTTTTGATTAAAATTAATTTTTTAAAAACCTCAAATTTGCACTTGTCATGGAACACTAAACATATATTGATTGGTGCAGATTTCATATATAGTCCTGCTCATTGGTTTTTTATTGACTGCCTGATCTTTTTGTCTTTCTGTGGTAGCATTCTTTTTTACTGGATTCCCCTCTCTTCTTGGTGGGTCTGTGTTTGAAAAGGGGGCTGTTCTGTGACTTTAGCCAGCCATTTTGATTTTGGAATTTTGGATAGAAAAGACGTGCTTGAAGATATTTTGAGTTTTTGTTCTTTCTCTGTATAGCACAGGTCATTAGGAAAAGGGTAGAAAGCTTTCTTTTGCTTCTTTAGCTCAGGGTAGGGACAGAAATTGCAATTAATTTTTGTCAAGCAGTTTCCCTGTGTTTTTTAGATATTTTTCTTTATGCACAAGCTTGATATTTTTTTTTGAAATGCACAAGCTTGATATTTTATATCAGTAAAAGTTTTTAGTAAATTGTTAAAGACTTTGGATGACATGACGGCTTAATGTTAATAAAATTACTTTTCAAAATAAAAAAAGTTACATGATGAGACGTAACTTTGTCCCATCTCATAAGTTTCACAGAACCTCGTCTCGGGATTCAAACTCGATACCTCCAAAATAATCTTTAACTTTAATCGCTGGGATTTTCTCATTTGAGATAATTCTTACTAGTTATATTTTATATATAGTAATTAGATAGCTTAATATTTTCTATAAAAACCCTTGCAATTAAACTTTTTCTATGGCTTACGATCATTTGTCCATTTTAAAACCTTCAATATCATTCCGGGTCTCTTGCAATCAAATGTGGGAGCTGGTTGTGACCGAGCTGTCTATTTTGTTGTGTATGTGCCAAAAATGGGAGAGTCCGGCCAGCCCATCGACACTGCTCATTGGTTGCCCCAATTATATAGGTACCGTGCAGGAAACTAATTTGATCTTTCCTTCCATGGCCAAGAGACAGCTATGCCGTCTTATTAAATTTAATTTCTCTTGTGGAAAACTTTGGTATGTCTAAATACAACAAAGTCTCTCTAACTTGTTAAAATGGCATATTTTATTCTTTGAATTCATATTACCAGTGTTGGGAAATTTCGGCTCAAGGACAACAAAGAAGTTGTTAGTCTCATAAAACAGGACCATGAGGGTCATGACATTTAAGTCTGTATGGTCAAGACAGGAGATTAGTCTCTGCCACTGAGTAAATTTAATCACCATCCTATTTAAATATATGAACAAGTAGGTTTACAAAGCATGGAGAAGTAAATTCAACACTACCTTTCTGAGTTTGTAAAAGCAGCAAAGGGTAGAATTTTCTCTTTTCAGTTGCATCAATCATTTTCACACATGAAATTTCATTATTCTTTAAACAATTTAATTTCTAAAACAAGCGTAGCACACTTGTGTTGTACTTACAAGTAGAATTTTCTTTGCCCTTCACTTTTTAATTTAAAACGAAATAAAAAGAAACGTATAGAATAAGCAAGGATTACTTAGTTTGATACGATATTTTAATTTGAGAAGAGCATCTCGTGTAGTATAAATATCTGACTCTGGGTGCTACTTCTTCACAGCTTAGCAATTAGCAAAATCTCATCTAAAGCCATCTCTTCATTGTAAATAATGACTTTAAACTTTGTCTTGTTTTTCGTTTTTGGGATTTTGGCATCTCAAGCCATGTGCCGCACAATGAATGAAGCTGCCATTGCTGAACACGAGCTATGGATGGCTAAATATGGTCGAACTTATCAGACCAAAGCTGAGAAAGACAGACGCTTCAAGATATTCGAGGAGAACTTGGAATACATTCAGAACTTCAACAATGCTGGAAATAGGAGTTATAAGTTAGGCATTAATGAGTTTGCAGACATGAGCCATGATGAATTCGTTGCGGCTCGTACTGGATACAAGAATCCGGGCAACCTAGCAACATCATCACCATTTACCTATGCAGACGTTACAGATGTTCCAACAAGCTTGGATTGGAGGGAAAAAGGGGCTGTCACCCCTGTTAAGGACCAGAGAGCTTGTGGTAAGACTTGATTAACATCTTTCAACTCATGTTTTAAGAAAAGTTTGACCAAATTGTACAAATTTTTATTTATTTTCTTAAGTGATTTTATTGGTTAAGTTCAAGTCTCGCGTTTCCTTTACTCTAATAATCAAGTCAACCTCTCCACTTTTTACTAATTGATTTTACGTTAGATGCTTAAAATGTTTTTAGGGCCATTTTTATTACGTTCTTCTTGCTTGTTGTCCCTTATGAGTCAATAGTTGTACCTCATATAGTGTTGAATTTTTTGTATTTTATATTCAAGTTGGACCTCGGCCTTTTCATCTATTGTTTATTGGTTTTAGGTTAGCTGCTTTATATATTTAACAGGGGTTATTTTGCTTCTAGGATGTTGTTGGGCATTTGCCGCAGTTGCAGCCGTGGAAGGAATTAACCAAATTAAAACTGGAAAGCTGATGTCATTGTCCGAGCAACAAGTATTAGACTGCAGCAAAAGTGGCAACAACCATGGTTGTAAGGGTGGTTCCAAGACAGCAGCCTTCCTATACATTATGCAAAACGGTGGATTAACCACAGAGGACAATTATCCATATCAAGCAACGCAAGGAACCTGTGACAAAGAGAAGGAGACATCGCACGTTGCTGATATCAGTAATTATGCGATGGTACCGGCCAACAGCGAGAAGGAATTACTTAAAGCTGCATCAAACCAACCTGTCACAATTAGCATTGAGGCTAGTGGAATGGACTTTAAATTTTACGAAAGTGGAATCTTCAGTGGAGATTGCGGAACTAATCTAAACCATGCTGTCACTGTTGTTGGATTTGGGACCAGCGAAGACGGTATAGATTACTGGTTGGTGAAGAATTCATGGAACCAAAGTTGGGGTGAGAATGGCTACATAAAGATGCAGAGGAATGTGGATGCCTCGGAAGGCCTCTGTGGCCTTGCCATAAGACCAGCCTATCCAATTGCATAAGCATTCACATATGATGGGGCATTCCTCTTGTTTGAGATGCCTTCCTATATATGTATTAAATAAAAAGAAAGGGAAGGGTTATTTCCTTTAGTTTAGGATATGTCTCGGTTTTATTTTCCTACGTATCGTTTGCTCTTAAAAGCAAAATGCAAATGGCATAATGAAGGGAAAGTTTGCAAAACATTATCATATAGAAGCATGATTATGATTATGATTTTACTTTTACATAAATTGCAATTTAATATTTACTAAGTAAAAAATGCTAGTACAGTTTTTGTTTCTTTTAATGTAGGATTTGTTTCGGATTTATGTTCCTTTATAACTTTTGCTTCCGAATGCAAGATGCAAATGGCATGTATCAAATCTTTAACAGTGAAAGTCATATCTATATATACATATACATATATATACATACATACATACATACATATACATATACATAAAAGCATAACTATTTACAATTTTACCTTTTATATATAGAAATATTATATTTAGACTACAAAGAGTAAATAATAACAATAACAACATATATGTACACATAAATACATATATTTAAAAACTTTTACAAAATACATGTTAGAGCACTTCTTATGGGTGCAAGAGATATACTTTTTAAAAAGTCAAATTGATTTAAAACATTTAACATATGAGCTTTAAAAATTAATATTCAAATCAGCTTGGAATTTAATATATATGACTAAGATGTGTATATGGTCATTTTAATGTTACATGACCAATATGTGTCTAGGCGAGCTCTCTATGTGTGCAGGAGGAAGCCTTATCTCGCGAGCTAAAGGCTTAATTGAAGGGGGTGGTGCTTCTATAAAGTAAGAGAGATAGATTGATGTGGCTACATGATTTTTTTAAATAAAAAATTATAAGATCATTTCCATAATTAGAACCGAGTAAACCCTTTACAAAAAAACAAAGTAATGTCACTATATCAATCTTGGTATTCTGTAATCAAACTGGGTTACAAAAATGTAGCCAATAGTAAAAACTAAAAACTATACACATTCACAACTCAATCCTACACATTCAAAGCTATACATCCAAAGTCTCTCAAACGATTCCAACCAGAACAAGCAAGAAAAAGAAACAGTACCATTTGCATGGTTCCGTTTCCTCCAAATCCTTATATTCAAGATCCTCAACTCCATTAGCACTATGCTACCCGCAGTATTGAGCTTGTTAACCATGGTGTTGCAGGCCCCCCAACACAACCAGCCACTGATTCGGAAGAAAATTAGAGCAGGTCATTCATTCTATCAACACCCAATTTAGCAAGGTTATCCGCCTACTCATTAGCTACCCTTGGAATAAATCGGATTTGCCAATTACCCACTTTGGTTTTAAGGGATAAGATCTGGAGAATAAGATGTCAAAACCTCCATGGAGCAACCTTTGGTTTGGTTATCCAAGTAACTGCATTCCTAGAGTCAGTTTCAAAAATAATACCAGCAAGGTTAGCCCAAGAGGAAGCTGTAAAGATGATCATAGCCTCTTGTCGTAATGTGCGGGTCCGGGAATCCGACAGCTAGACGTGGGCGAAAATAAAAGAACTTAGGAGTCGCCACCAATCATTTCTTATATGTGTGATTAGTCACATATTAACTCGGTTCTAATCGATGAAGTCCTAAATTAATTTTAGGTCTATCGAAAGAACGAGAACTGGTCTACGTTTTTTAGAGATGGGTTCGGGAGTGCGGTTACGCACGGAGAAGGATTAGCACTTCCGTGGCGCCCGTTCCACGAATGGTACCATTTAATCTTAAGTCATTCTATTACAGCCTGATTTTGATTTTTATTGTTATATTTCCTTAATCTTCACTTATTAACTAAGTTTTATTGAGTTGATTGATTGAGTCTTTTACTTGGTTTTACGTATGCATATGGTGCAAGTATAAAATGATGTTATGATTTGTTCATTTTAAATAATGGGGTCAGTAGTCTTTTATTGGAAAATCATTCGAAGATCATCCTAACGCTTTGGTGAAGTCTCGACGTTTTCCTCACCTAGAGATATCCCCGAAAGAACTCATCTCTGCAAGCTCTTCGCAGAAATCCCATCATCGGAATTTTCGTCCCATTTACAAGATAAATGTGGCATGCTATGACAGGATAAAATGATGATATTTATATGCACACATTTATTGACTTAGGTGGTTCGTAATTCATCCAATTATGTGGTTAATAGTTTAAGATAATTTATCACATTGTTTGTATTTATTATCATTTGTTACTTTTTGAATTATTTTTTTATTTTTTCTTATTTTTTATTTTTATTTTTTTATTATTTTATTTTTTTTATTTTTTTTATTTCTTTCACCTTTTTTTTGCCTTTTGTTTTCTTTTTAAATCTTTATTCTTTAATTAACATTATTGGTAAGTAATTTACTTAAGTATATAACTTATCAAATAAACAATTAAAGTTTTATATGGTTAAATTAACTTTATTTGGTAATATTTATTTAAATTAATTAACTAATTATATTAATTTAAGTTTAAATGCAACATTATGAAAATTTATTTTTTAATGTCTATTTTAAATATTGACTATTTGAGTAATGAATATTAGAATATAGAGTTCGGATTTATCCCTACGTTTCGGTGAAAATCCGTCTCGTATTCATCGTCTAGAAAATCTACCTAAAAAAGGTAACTCTTTATCCCCTTTTAGGTTGAATTCCATCATCGGATACTCAAAATAATCATTTCATTTTTTATTATTATCATTTTTATATTTATTTATTTATTTTTCTTTTTTTTATTTTTTAATTTTATTTTATTATTTTATTATTTATTATTATTATTTTTTATATATTTAGCTTTAGTTAAATCCACTTATTTCCTACTTATAGAAATCTCACCTATTTAAAATTTTTTTTTGCAAATAAATATTTATTTAAGCTCAAGCTTGCCTAACATGTTTGAAATTATTTTCATTTTTATTTTTTTAATTTTTTTTAATTTTTTATTTTCATTACTATATATATAATAATTATTATTTTTTAACTTCTTAATGGTTAAATAGACATATATAACCTATTCTTATAATATTCACATTTAAACTAAAATCACATTTTAATTAAACAAACAATTGGACCCAACACTAATTAAAACAAGCCCAAAATAAAAGGAAATGAATTATACCTTACTGGGCTAAGATCGACCCAATTTCACAAGCCCACGGAAGGCCCCAACTCATGCTGCCTGATCTGCTCTTCAAGCCCATAGCTTGGCTCTCCCAAAATGCATCGTTTTTGGCCCGTGGTGCCACTCAAAACGACGTCGTTTTGGCTTTAAACCTTTCAACTGCCCATTTCACCAAAACGGTGCCGTTTTGCTCTTGACCAAGCTTTTATAAGCTTTCTTTCTTTTCTCTCTCTTCACTTCCCACTCCCACTTTCTCTCTCCAGTCGAATTCTCCCATTTTCTTTAAAATTTTTCCTTTTATCTTCGATCTGCTTCCTTCTCATCGACCGGATCTGGGCTTCCGATCTCCGCTCCCCACCGATAGTCGAGTCCTCTCCCTTGCCCTCTCTCTTTCATCGCCCATCAAATCTCCCTCTCTTTTTTCCTTCCGTCGATCCGACCCCCGATCTGGGATCTGGCTTCGTTTCTCTTTTTTTTTTTTGGCGATTGTGGCTTCTTGTTGCTAAAAGAGATTTTTTTTGTTTATATTGGGTATCTTACTGGCTGCTAGATTTCTAGGTTTTTTAGTTTGTGATTTTGAGTGTTTTGCAGGTTGTTAGAGAAACTAGGAATTTTTTATTTTTTCCGTGGCTATTTCTCTTTTTTCTTTATGTTTTTTGGCTTGAATCTAATTTTTGGTTTCTGAAAGCTAGGTTTTTTCGATTTTTTGTTGCCTGCCTTTTTCTGTTTGTGTTGCCCCCTTCTTGAATCTGTCCCAAGCTCCCTTTTTAGGTGTTGGTTTGTCCAAAAAATTAGACAAGCCAGAAGTGAAATCATGCTCTTCTGAGCATGATTTCACAATACTCTAGCATGCAAACAAGGAAACAGGAAACAGGGGAGGGCTGGTAGTCGGAGGTGACCATTCCTCCCCGAATCCAGCTACTTCCCTGGGGCATTGACTGCCCTACAATGATGAGGCCGAGAGAGGGGGGGCTGAGCATGTGCTCAGTTTTTCCTCTCTTTGTTTTTTATTTTTTATTAATTTTATATGATTATAAAAATAGTGTCTACAATTGCCCCTCTTTGTACATTCTTGAGAATCAAGAATAGTGCAAAGACGTAAACACTTTACTTGGACCAAATTGAAGTCATGTGGCTCTTTACCCCCCGTCCTCTCTTTTTTTCTTTTTTTTTTTTGCAATAATCAGAGAAGCTCTTCATCTCAAAACGAGGCTATATAACTTACAAGAAATCTTAGAGCCATTTACTCAGAAGTTTTGGAGAATATACTTGAAGGTTTTGAAGATGTACTCGAAGGTTTTGAAAGATGTACCAAGAGGTTTTGAAAATATACCCAGAGATTTTAGAAGAAAAAGATTATTCCTCATATCAAAATGAGGCTACGCTACCCGGATGTTTTAGAAAATGTACTTGGAGGTTTTGAAAATGTACCTGGAGGCTTTAGAAGAAAAATATTGTTCCTCATCTCAAAATGAGGCTACGTTACCCGGAGATTTTGAAAATGTACCCAGAGGTTTTTAGAAGAAAAAGTTATTCCTCATCTCAAAATGAAGAATATACCGGGAGGTTTTGAAGAGGTACCCGGAGGTTTTAAGAATGTACCCGGTGGTTTTAAAAAAATGTACCCGGAGGTTTTAAAGATGTACCCAGAGGTTTTAGAAGAGAAAGTTGTTCCTCATCTCAAAATGAGGAATGTACTCATAGGTTTCAAAGACGTACCCGGAGGTTTTAAAAGAAAAAAATTATTTCTCATCTCAAAATGAGGAATGTACTCGAAGGTTTTGGATGTGTACTCGGAGGTTTTAGAAGAAAGAGATTGTTCCTTATCTTAAAATGAGGCTACGTTACCCAGAAGTTTTGGATATGTACCCAGAGGTTTTAGAAAATGCGCCTAGAGGTTTTAAAGATGTAAAGATTCCTCATCTCAAAACGAGGCTTTGTAGCTTAAATTCTCTCGTGCCAAGATAATTAGGCTTAAACATCTTGGATGCCAGCTAAATTGGACTTGATTGTTTTTGTGCTAATATAACTGGACTTAAACATCTTGGATGCCAACTAAATTGGGCTTGATTATTTTTGTGCCAACGTAACTGAGCTTAAACATCGTGGATGCCAATTTGATTGGGCTTAAACTCTTCTTGTGCCAATGTAACTGGACTTATACATCTTGGATGCCAGCTAAATTGGGTTTGATTGTTTTTGTGCCAATATGACTGGGCTTAAACATCTTGGATGCCAACTAAATTGGACTTAACTCTTTTGGTGCCAAAGTAACTGGGCTTAAACATTTTGGATACTAGCTAAATTGGGCTTTAACTCACTCGTGCCAATGTAACTGGACTTATACATCTTGGATGCTAGCTAAATTGGGCTTAAACTCATTCGTGCCAACGTAACTGGACTTATACATCTTGGATGCCAGCTAAATTGGGCTTACTGGTGCCAAAGTAACTGGGCTTAAACATTTTGGATGCCAGCTAAATTGGGCTTAAACTCACTCGTGCCAACGTAACTGAACTTATACATCTTGGATGCCAGCTAAATTGGGCTTAGCTCTCATGTTTGGTTTTTGTAAATGAAAGACTTAAATCTTTCTTCACTTAATTGCTTGAAAACTGCATTAGTTTTGACATTTGTTTGAAAACTTTCAATTTTGATGATGCATGGTCATGTGCATGATTGGACATGTATGCAATGGTTGAATGATGGACAAATGATGAATTACTTCCTTTTGTTTTGCACCATATATTCCTCGCTTGAAAGATATTTTCCTCGGCTTCGCATTCTTTGACAGTGTTCTTGTGCAGCTGTCAATTTTTTTATCAACAAAAGATCACCAATTCAAATAAGGTTTCAATGATTCCATGCCTTTTGATCATGAAAGCTCTTCCTTGCATTACTTTTTCTCACTTTTCCTTGAGAAATGAATTTGTCTTTTTCAAAAATGCTTGTCTCACAATAATGGAAGAATTTTCATCACAAAAGTCGTAAGGACTCTCTTTTTTTCCTTTTGTTTTAAAAAATATCTTGATTTTGACAAAATCATAGCAAAATTGCCTCACACAATTATTTTCATGATCAAAGCTAAATCTTGGGGCAGAAATGTATCAATTTCCATTTTTCTTGTTAAAGTGACAAAACATCCAAGTTAGAAAAACATGTGATATTTGAATCTCTTGAAAATTGATGATTACTATTTGAAATAATTTTTGATGACAATTTGGCCTTTCGAAGGGATATGATGGTTTAACACATCAAGGTCTTGGTCAACAATAAAGGTTTCTCACCATTTCATGGAGAAAAGAAAAAAGTTGAAATTTTTTTGTCTAAGCTCACAAATGTATGGCGATTTAAAATCAAATTTTGTAAAAAGATTCCTTTCAAAGTATAATCAAATTTGATATTCTCTAAGCCTTATGATGTGTGGCAAGATGATAAATGTCAAGATCAGCTATTATAGATTTAACATTACAGAAGGCTATTTTGAAAAAAGTAGACTCAAAATTCGATATGGATTTTTCCAATAGATCTTGAATCTTTAAAGTGCTTGAGAGTCTTACGCATTTAAAAAGTGTCCAACGAATTCTAGTTGCCTTGAAATGGTTTCTCTCTCTGGTGCTTCTTGTTATCACCTTAGTTAAAATTATGAGTGGCTTCATAAGTTTCTATCTTCACTCTAGACTACCCTTTCGAGTTTTCACTCTAGAGCTTCAT
The DNA here is from genome assembly GCA_036013995.1 of Theobroma grandiflorum. Taxonomy (NCBI): domain Eukaryota; kingdom Viridiplantae; phylum Streptophyta; class Magnoliopsida; order Malvales; family Malvaceae; genus Theobroma; species Theobroma grandiflorum. The sequence goes on along the minus strand of CP142133.1, from coordinate 24,087,016 downwards.
CTTTTTTACTCGCTCTTTTTTTTTCTCTTTTTTTCTTCTTTTTTCATTGATCATTCCACCATGCACTTGAGAAAATTCAAACTCGATCCAAAATGACTTGAGGGATTCAAAAAGGTAATTTTGCCAAAGAAAAGAAGTCAAGGTCTCATTTTCTATGTGATGATCTTTCTCTATAAGATAGCTCTTCAATTTAAGTATCCATACTTGATCAAAATGGACTTTTTAAGCACGTAATGTAAGATATGGTTAAGGGTTATGAAAAAATGGATACAAAGGCCCAAACATGTATTAAAAAGTGATTAACCAAGGATCATTTATTACCGCACAAAAGATTCTTTAAAGACATTTGTCTTTTTCAAAGCATGTTTTTTTCACCATTTCCCTTCTTTGCTTTTTCTTTCTTCTTTTCTTTCCCTTTTTTTTCGATTTTCATATTGATGGATTGAGTTCAAAATTTTCAAGAATTTAAATTTGCATATGCCCTCATGGTATATAAGATGTTTATTTGTCCTTTGCAATGAATCTTCCATCATTTATGCTTTTGTCGAAAATTTTCCTTCATAATTGCCCTCCAATGTGGGAGGTGATCCTTGGTTAAGGTGCATTTTAGAGAAAATTTGATAAGCTCAAAGGGGTAGCAAGTGGATAATTTCTCATTTGTGAAAAGAAAGCGAAACATGGCCATTTATCCTCTCAACTATGGTTACTTATATTGAAGAGCAATCCCTAGAAAGAAAGAATTTAAGATCAAAGGTTGACTTTTCTTTGTTTTTTCACTTTTAGCATCATTGGAATATCTCAAGTGCATAATATCACTTTCTTATCTTTTCTCTTTTTTTTTCTTTTTCTTTGTTTTTTCTTTTCTTCACAACTCAAGATTAGAAGCCTTCAAATATTAGAATATCTTATCATGATTAACTCTTTATAACAAGAAATGAGAGAGGAAAAGGGGCTATTTTGAATCCAATGTGTCTTGGAGGAATTGGGTAATCTTGTTTTTTCTTGGTCATCATGCCCCAAAATATGGGTGAAGAAAAGTTTTAGACAATGGGTTCAAGATTCACATTTGGTATCCACTTTGAAAGAATTTGAAAGGTATTGGCATATTTGAAACTTCAGCATAGTCTTGACATTTATTAACCTACCACATTCAGAGCCTTTATGAGAATTTCTGATTTGCTTGCTTTCCAAAGAAAAAATTTTGCAAAACAATTACTTATAACATCGATCATTGCCTAGACAAAGATCATTGGCCCCTGGTATCATCGGATTAGGTTGATGCTTTTTCAAAACCTTGCTTATTTTTAAATTTTGAATTCTTGAATAGCCTTTATTTGAGTGATTTTTGGTTCCCAAGTGTTTGGAGAAATGGTTAGAGAACGTTTGCAAGGCCAAGTTCATTCCAAACAGTAACCATCAATTCTTTCAAGAACATGTGTGCACTTTATTACCTAAACCCCCCATTTTCTTTCTTGAAATCATGTTATAGAAACCTTGACCAAATCAATTTACAAATTAAACACAAAGCTTAAAAATTTTAATCCAACAAAACATTAAAGTTTCAATTACAGCTTCTGAAGTTTATGTTCCTTAGCAAAATCCTACTTCTGCCATGCCCCTGAAAGGTAAAAACTCAAGATCAACCACTTTTCTTGCAATGAATTTGTTTGAGACTTGAGGATTTTCTTCAATCTCCTAACAAGAGCTCAATCTATGACAAAGTCGATTTCCAATGTCCCATAAGCTCAAGAGTCAAGGTGCCATCCTTGATAAGATTTTCAATTTTCTCTTTCAATTGCCTACAATTCTTCGTTGAGTGTCCGATTGCCCCCATGTGATAGTTACATTTAGCATTAAGGTCATAATTCCTTACTGATGGGTTTGGAATTGTTTTCATTGGCACAAGACTAAGGTATTGATTCTCAATTAGTAGAGGCAAAAGCTTAGAGATTGGCATGAGCAGTTGGTAAAGGTTGGGTTTTCGTGAAGATTGAGGCATAAGTGGAGGTGTGGTTGCTCTCGAATGAAAAGTTGATTGTGGAATCAGTTGATAGGGATATAAATTATGGAAAATATGATTCAGAGTGGGGTAGGGATGAAAATGGTTTGGATTGATATTATGGGTTTGTGGGGCTATCTTGGGATCTTTATTTTTTAAATCATAAATATGAATTAGATGCATTTTTGGTGCATGAATGGAATGAAGAAATAAACCCATTTCCTTTATTTACAGGTGAAAACACTTATTGTCATGAAATGCATGTATAAGTGAATGATCATGTACTAAAAAATATCTATCACATAACACCCATCAACAAAGTAATCCATTATATAAGATATTATCTTTGATTACAATTCAAGAGTCATCTTTTACATCTATTCCGTTAATGGCTATCAGGTGATAAATACTTTTCCTATATGTAAAATTATGATGCAAACATGCATATGCAAAAATAAAATGATAACAGGTTCCAATTAGTATAGTGACAAAATTTTAAGAGTAATTCCAATTACAAAAAAAATGAATGAAAGTAATTAATAGCATGGGTCTGCATGATACCTTCATTATTTTGCAAGGAGAATTCAGAGTAGAGGGAGTATGAAAAATTCCTTCATGTGTACCTAGTCAAAGGTATATTCTCACGGGTAAAGTTCTACCTAGGCAGAGGTGACTCTCGGTATTCTACATGCTGAGTTCGGGTTGATAGTGGAGCCAAAGGTTCCCAAATTGTTCCTCACTATCATCCACTCGGACTAGTAAGGCACCCCGGCCCTCACCCATTACAGCCTTCAAACGGACTAGGTTCAATTTGAGTAGGAGTGTTCACTAGCCCATGCGGAGGTTATCACCTCACGAGAGCGTAGCTACTTAACCACTTCCTAATTAAGGGCAAAGCCCAGGTAGAAGGCTTATGCATGAATGTAAAATGTGTCGTGTGTGTGAAGGAACATATCAACTTTTGGCTAATAATCTCACATCCCTCTATTCTAAATTCCCCACAATTAAATAACAATAACAAGAATTAAAACAATAAATGCAACAAAAAGCAGTAAAAAAGTACATGCTCGAGATTAAGGAAAACACTAAGTTATTTAAGGCCTAGAATGATTTATGATTACTTAATGGCTTGACTCTCTTCGTCCCTAGTAGAGTCGCCAAGTTGTCGTAACGTGCAGGTCCGGGAACCCGACCGCTAGACGTGGGCGAAAATAAAAGAACTTAGGAGTCACCACCAATCGTTTCTTATAGGTGCGATTGGTCACCTATTAACTCGGTTCTAATCGATGAAGTCCTAAATTAATTTTAGGTCCATCGAAAGAACGAGAACTGGTCCACATTTTTTAGAGATGGGTTTGGGAGTGCAGTTACGCATGAAGAAGGATTAGCACCTCCGTGGTGCCTGTTCTACGAACGGTACCATTTAATCTTAAGTCATTCTATTACGGCCCGATTTTGATTTTTATTGTTATATTTCTCTAATTTCGCTTATTAACTATGTTTTATTGAGTTGATTGATTGAGTCTTTTGCTTGGTTTTACGTATATACATGGTGCAAGTATAAAATGATGTCATGATTTATTCATTTTAAATAATGAGGTCGGTAATCTTTTTTTGGAAAATCATTTGAAGACCATCCCAACGCTTTGGTGAAGTCTCGACGTTTTCCTCACCTAGATATATCATCGAAAGAACTCATCTTTACAAGCTCGTCGGAGAAATCCCATCATCGGAATTCCTGCTCCATTTACAAGATAAATGTGATATGCTATGACAAGATAAAATGATGATATCTATATGCACGCATTTATTAACTTAGGTGGTTCGTAATTCATCTAATTATGTGGTTAATAGTTTAAGATAATTTATCACATTTTTTGTATTTATTATCATTTGTTACTTTTTGAATTTTTTAAATTTTTTCTTATTTTTTATTTTTATTTTTTATTATTTTTTTCTTTTTATTTTTTTATTTTTTTCACCTTTTTTTTTTGCCTTTTGTTTTCTGTTTAAATCTTTATTCTTTAAGTAACGTTATTGGTAAGTAATTTACTTAATTATATAACTTATCAAATAAACAATTAAAGTTTTCTATGGTTAAATTAACTGTATTTGGTAATATTTATTTAAACTAATTAACTAATTATATTAATTTAAGTTTAAATGCAACATTATGAAAATTTATTTTTTAATGTCTATTTTCAATATTGACTATTTGAGTAATGAATATTGGAATATAGATTTCGGATTTATCCCTACGTTTCGGTCAAAATCCGTCTCGTATTCCTCACTTAGAAAATCTACTTAAAAGAGGTAACTCTTTATCCTTTTTAGGTTGAATTCTATCATCGGACACTCAAAATAATCATTTCATTTTTTATTATAATTATTTTTATATTTATTTATTTCTTCTTCTTATTTTATTTTATTTTTTAATTTAATTTAATTATTTATTATTTATTATTATTTATTATATATTTAGCTTTAGTTAAATCCACTTATTTCCTACTTATAGAAATCTCACCTATTTAAATTTTTTTTTTGCAAATAAATATTTATTTAAGCTCAAGCTTGCCTAACATGTGTGAAATTATTTTCATTTTTATTTTTTTTAATTTTTTATTTTCATTACTATATATATATATATTTATTATTATTTTTTAACTTCTTAATAGTTAAATAAACATATATAACCTATTCTTATAATACTCACATTTAAACTAAAATCACATTTTAATTAAACAAACAATTGGACCTAACACTAATTAAAACAAGCCCAAAATAAAAGGGAATGAATTATACCTTACTGGGCTAAGATCGACCCAATTTCACAGGCCCACAGAAGGCCCCAAATCATGCTGTCGGATCTGCTCTACAAGCCCATAGCTTGGCTCTCCCAAAACGCACCGTTTTTGGCTCGCGGTGCCACTTAAAAGGACGTCGTTTTGGCTTTAAACCTTTCAACTACCCACTCCACCAAAATGGAATCGTTTTTCTCTTGACCTAGCTTTATAAGCTTTTTTTATTTTCTCTCTCTTCACTTCCCACTCCCATTTTCTCTCTCTTGTCGAATTCTCCCTATTCTATCTAAAATTTTTTCTTTTCTCTTCGATCCGCTTCATTCTCGTCGAACGGATCTGGGCTTCCGATCTCCACTCCTTACTCCCCACCGGCAGTCGAGCCCTCTCCTTTGCCCTCTATCTTTCACCACCGATCAAATCTCTTTTTTTTTTTCCTACCTTCGATCCGACCCCCGATCTAGGATCTGGCTTCGTTTCTCCTTTTTTTTTGGCGATTGTGGCTTCTTGTTGCTAAAAGAGATTTTTTTTTTATATTGGGTATCCTACTGGTTGCTAGATTTCTAAGTTTTTTAGTTTTTGATTTTGAGTATTTTGCTGACTGTTAGAGAAGCTAGGAATTTTTTATTTTTTTCGTTGCTATTTCTCTTTTTTTTTGTGTTTTTTGGCTTGAATCTAATTTTTGGTTTTTGAAAGCTGGGTTTTTTCGATTTTTTGCTGCCTACCTTTTTCTGTTTGTGTTGCCCCCCTCTTGAATCTGTCCCAAGCTCCCTTTTTAGGTGTTGGTTTGTCCAAAAAATTGGACAAGCTAGAGGTGAAATCATGCTCTTCTGAGCATGATTTCACAAGACTCTAGCATGCAAACAAGGAAGCAGGAGAGGGCTGGTAGTCGGAGGTGACCATTCCTCCCCGAATCCAACTACTTCCCTAGGGCATTGAGTGCCTTGCAATGATGAGGCCGGGGGGGGGGGGGGGGGGGGGGCTGAGCATGTGCTCAGTTTTTCCTCTCCTTTATTTTTATTTTTTATTAATTTTATATTATTATAAAAAGGGTGTCTACACCTCTCCTATCGCCATAACTTCAACAAGGTTCGCATCTCTCCAACTTGCCTTTTTAGAGAAAATAAGCTTTACCTCTCCCAAATCATTCCGTAGCACATCTCTAATCCCTAGTTGACCCCTACAGCCTTATGCAGCCCCATCTGTGTTGAATTTGAGCCATCCCTTAGGTGGATTCTCCCACAAAACAACACTTTTGATTGGCTTATTTATGGCTGTCACACAAGCAACTTGTAGAGCATTAGCAATGTCCGAAATAGATCCATTTTCAATTGGCCACTTGGATTTGACCCACCAAGCTAATCTCATTTTAATAATGTCAAAAATCATGGCAGCAACCCAAATTTTCTCATCGAAGACCACTTCATTTTTTAAAAGACAAATAGACCAAGCTATCGTGTGTCAAAATTTGCTTTAAAAATCTAGAAAAATATGACATTGGTTTTCGTTGAACAACAGGGAAAAAAAAAATTGAACTGAGTGAGAGAGAAAATATTAGCCACCAAAACAAATGGTCTAGCCACCATGTTTCATTAGCTAGAGAAATGATATTCTGTACAAAATAGTTGCATGAGAAAGAAAGATAAGAAAAGGACAATATGCCAGAAGGAACCATCTGGAATTCCAAAGAAAAAAACAAGGAGTGCTGGTATCTCTAGAATATTCCCTAGCACAAAATATTAACAACTCCCTAAACGGTGTAGTTTTAGTCAAGACCAAACAAACACCCTCCAGACTTCAACAGTAAATAGTAAAAATAACAACTTAAAAATAATGATTGACAAACAACTTTGTGGACAACTCTATATGACAGCTTGATTGCGAATTAAATACCACCAATATTCAACACACCTCCTTGGTGTTTAAGCTGCAAATTCCCAATTCAGATTTTAGAAACATAAATTGATCTTTGCTCAAACTTTTTGTAAATATATTTGCAAGTTGAATATCTGTACCAAAGTGCTTGACTTCAATTTCTTCATCTTTAATAGCATCTCTAATGGCATGGTATTTCACCTTGATATGTTTAGTCCTACCATACTGAATAGGATTCTTGGCAATAGATATAACTGACTTGTTATCAATAAAAAGTATAGTACCCTTCACTTGCTCAAATCCTAAATCCTGTAACACTTTCCTAAGCCAAATGGCATGGTTTAGCGCAGTTGCTGCTGCAATATACTCAGCCTCTGCTGAGGACTAAGCAACAACCTCCTATTTCTTTGAATTCCAAGAAAATATGCCACTACCAAATGAAAAACAGTAACCCCCTGTACTTTTGGAATTATCAGTGTCCCCAGCCCAATCACTGTCACTATAGCCAACCAGATCATGACAATCCTTCTTGGTAAACTTCAAACCATACTCAACAGTTCCCCTGATGTACCTTAACACTTGTTTGGCAGCTGCATAATGAGTTTGAGTAGGATTCTGCATAAACCTTGAAAGCAAACTAGCAGAAAACATGATATCAGGTCTGGATGCAGTCAAATAAAGTAGACTTCTAGCAATACTCCTATATATTGAGCTTGAAACATTTGAAGAACCATCTTTCTTTGTTAATTTACAATTTGCAGCTAAAGGGGTTTCAACTGATTTACACCCTTTCATGTGGAATTTCTTCAATATCTCATGTGCATACTCACTCTGATGAAGGTAAATATGATCAAGAGTTTGAACAAATTGCAAACCAAGAAAATACTTCATTTGTCCTAAGTCTGACATTTCAAATTCACTCATAAGCTCAGCTTTAAAATCCCTCAACAAGGATTCACTTGAACGAGTAATAAGTAGATCATCCACATATAAAGAAATTATAAGTTTATATGAATCATTAGAAATACTTACATATAAGGTTGGTTCGTTCACACTCCTCAAAAACCCTTTTGATATCAGATAAGTGTCGATCTTTTTATACCAGGCTCTAGGTGCCTGTTTCAACACATATAGGGCTTTTATAAGTTTACAGACCTTGCTTTCATCTCCTGGTGAGACATAGCCTTCTGGTTGTTGAATATAAATGTCTTCATTTAGATATCTATTCAAAAAAGCATATTTAACATCAAGGTGCCATATACTCCAACCTTCTTTGGCAGCCAATGCTGTGAGGAATTTGATTGTGTCGTGTCTTGCTACTGGGGCAAATGTTTCCCAATAGTCAACTCCATGAATTTAGGCATATCCCTTCACCACAAGTCTGGCTTTAAATCTGTTAATTGAGCCATTTGCATTTAACTTGATCTTATAGATCCACTTGACACCTATAAAGTGTTGATCAGTAGGCTTTTCCCCTAGAACCCATGATCAGTAGGCTTTTCCCCTAGAACCCAAGTTCCATTCTTTAATATCATCTCCATTTCTTCGTTCATAGCTTGTATCCATCTGTCATTCTTAGCAGCTTCACTGTAAGTAGCTGGTTCACAAATGGCAACATTACATCTTGCATATATGTCTTGCAGTGATCTGGTACCTCTCACTGCAAGACTTTTATCCTCAATGTCAACATCTTGATCATCTTCAACAACAGTAGAATCATCATCTAGAGTTAAAACTTTAGATGTTTCAACAACAGACTTATCCAAATTCCAACTTGACCTTTCATCAAATCTAATATCTCTGCTGACAAAAACTTTGTTTGAATTAACACTAAACATCCTATAACCTTTTGATTGCTCACTATAGCCAATGTGAATGGCTACTTGACTTTTTGCATCTAGTTTTGTCCTCTTTTCATTTGGCACTTTCACATAACCAATGCACCTAAAGACCTTCAAATGATCAACTGACGATTTGTAACCAAACTAGCATTCAAATGGTGTTTTACCTTCAAGAACCTTGGTTTGTGTCAAATTGAGTAAGTAATTAGCTGTGCTCACAACTTCTGCCCAAAAAGTCTTAGGAAGTCCTTTTTGAAATAACAAACATTTACTCATTTCCATGAGTGTCCTATTTTTTCTCTCAGAAACTCCATTTTGTTGAGGGCAATATGTGATAGTTAATTGATGATTGATACCAAGCTGTGAGAGAAATTTCTCAAACTTTGCAAAAGTAAATTCCTTGCCATTATCACTCTTGAGAATCTTGATTGTGGTATTGGCTTGGTTTTCTGTAGAACTTTTAAACTTCACAAAATACTTGAAGACTTTCAACTTGAATTTCAAAAAGAAAATCCAATAATGGTAGCATCATCAATGAAGAGGAGATAGTAGCTGCTTCTTCCTAGTGACTATGTCTTCATTGGTCCTACAAAATTAGTGTGAATCAGTTGTAACTTCTCAGTTGCTTTCCACCTCATGGTTTTTGGAAATGGAAGCTTACTTTGTTTACCAAACTGACAAATTTTACAAACATGATCAAGTTTCACAATCTTAGGTAGACCATCAACAATGTTATGAGAAAACATCTTCTGTAATGATTCATGGTTGACATGCCCCATACGATTGTGCCACTACTCAAAGTCAATAACTGAACCAAATAAAACTTTATGTCTAGTGGTTTTCCAATCCACAGGGTAACACTTGTTCTTCATTTCTACAGTTAAAACTTCTGCACCTCGAGGATAAAAAATAGTACAATACGTATTCTTGAAAAATAGGGCATAATGGTTCTCAGCAAGTTGACCTACACTAAGTAAGTTTTGGTTAGCTTCTTGGACATAATGAACATTAGTGATGTGCTTAGTGCCAGCTTGTGTTTCAACAGCAACTGTTCATGTTCCAAGTATTTTAAAAAAAACTCCATTTCCAATCTCCACTCTTGCCTTAAAACTCCTGTCAAGTGTGGTGAATTGAGTTTCATCTCTAGTCATATGTTTAGAGCAACCACTATCTAACAACCAAACCCCTTTCCTTATTGATCTCTCAACCTCTCAAGCCATGAACAACACCTCATCTGTCTGTTCAGAATGCTCTGCTGCAGTAGCTTTTTCATCTAAATTCTTAGCCTTGGTTTTGCACTTTCTCTCAACATGTCCTAACTGGTTACATGATCGGCACTTTACATTTGGTCTATACCAACAGAATTTGGCAGTGTGTGTAGTCTTTTTACAATGAGTGCAAGGAGGATACTTGGTTTTTTGCTTTCTTTCCTTGTCATACACTGTTTTCTTCCCTTTTTTCTTCCTCTCAGAATCATTCTTCCTAGAACTATTTCTAGCAAGCTTTAGATTCTTGGTTTTAGCTACCAATGCACTATCAACTAAACCTTTTTGTCTATAAGCCCTTCTCTGTTCAAGACCCTCCAAGGCATTCACCAACTTTTTCCAAGTGATTTGTTCCATGTCTTTAGAATCTTCTAATGAAGAAACTTTAGACTCATACTTTTCAGGTAAACTTACTAGTATTTGATGCACTAATCTTTCCTCTATCATGACCTTCCCCAACAGCCTCAACTGATTTACCAAAGCCATCATCCTTCCAAAAAACTGCCTAATGGATTCATCATCTTCCATGCTTAACATTTCAAATTGTCTAAACAAGTTCAAGGTTTGAATCTGCCTAGTTCTATCACTCCCAAAAAACTCATCTTTCAAATGGTCCCATACAACCTTTGGATTATCTAAGTGCATAACCCTAGCAAAAATTTCATTAGAAATAGCAGATTGTAAACAAGATAAAGCTTTATACCTTTTAGCTTTGTCTTCTTCAAACTGTTAAATCTGTGCCAAAGTGGGGTTGGCATGCCTCTGTACTGGTTCTTCTCCGGTTTCCATTGCTTCCTAGAGACTAAAAGCCTTTGGGTAGGCCCTCATTTTCACAGACCAGATAGCATAATTTTCACCAGTAAATACTAGTGGAGCTGAAGTATTAAACCCATATGAAGCCATCAGTGAGCTAACAAGGAAAAATGAGCAAAAAAATAGTGGGAGTTAATAAAGGAAATATCAAAGAAATAATCCCTTAAGACCCGTTTTCAGCTCTGATACCATGTCAAAATTTTTTTTAAAAATCTGAAAAAATATGACACTAATTTTCGTTGAAGAACAATGAAAGAAAAAATTGAACAGAGTGAGAGAGAGAAAATATTAGCCACCAAAACAAATGGTCTGGCCACCATTTTTCATTAGTTGGAAAAATGATATTCTATACAAAATAGTTGCATGAGAGAGAAAGATAAGAAAAAGACAATATGCCAAAAGGAACCATCTGGAATTCCAAAGAAAAAATCAAGGAGTGTTGGTATCTTTGGAATGTTCCTTAGCACAAAATATTAACAACTCCCTAAACAGTGTAGTTTTAGTCAAGACCAAACAAACACCCTACAAACTTCAGCAGTAAATAGTAAAAATAACAACTTAAAAATAATGATTGACAAACAACTTTGTGGACAACTCTATATGACAGCTTGATTGCAGATTATATACCACTAATATTCAACATCGTGAAGAAAGATATTTTCCACACTTTTCTTTTAGTCATTTCCACACTGAATGAGTTCCATGCAACCAAACCAGACTTTGCATCCCTAGGGATATAGCCTATAATTCCCCATTCTCCACACCACTTACTCCACACCCTTTATGACTCCATACAAGTAACGAAAAAGTGGTTAATTGATCTATTTCTTTGTTGCATAAAACACATATGGTCACTTCCTTGCACATAAGATTCCGTTTAACTAGTTCTTTTGTGACTGCCACCCGACCATTGATGATTTACCACAAGAGGACCTTAACCTTTAAAGAAGCCAACCCTACCCAAATATTCTCCTAAAGGGCACCATTTGCCTCATTGTTGCTTAGCACCACTTTATAGAAGGAGATTAGGGTGTATTGCCCACTTGAAGTATGTTTTCATATTGTAGATAGTTGATTTTGGTTAATATCTATTCTTTAAAGAATTACTTTATAACATGATATTGTACAAAGAATAATGAGAACAACCATTATAAGTGAAGCACTACTTCACGCGGAACAATTAAAAGAAGTGAATTACTATTTCATATGGAACAACTAGAATAAGTAAAACATTACTCAATGTGGAAAAACTAATACAAATAAAATAACTACTTCGTATAAAATAATCACTTCACTTGGATGACAGTGAAAGCAACTTAGAATAAGTGGTAGGGTTCATGGATTACTTTCATTATGAGATGTTCTGGAGAGTTTAGTTTGGTGGCTCAGATATGAAGGTAGTTAAGAGATCTTTCTCTTAACCTTTTCTTGAAGTACAAGTGTTTCACTCTCTTACCTTATTCTTGTACACATTCTTCTCTTATACCTATTCATGTTCATCTTCTTCTTTTGAACCTGTTCTCGTACAACTTCTTCTCTTGTACTTGTTCATGTACAGTTTCTTCTCTTATACCTTTTTCATGTGTACTTCTTTTCTATTACATTTTACTCGAGAACAAGTCTTATTACATCCAATTACAGTAACGATTACTCACATTAATGTTCTTCATAATAATATCATTCATTAGGTGCGTTCAAAACTATTCTTGAGTAACTACCACTTTTAGCACTACATATAAAGCCTCACAATTCATTTAAAGGGGCTCTTCTCTCCCTCCCGGGAGCTAACACATTCTCCTTTAGAGAGATTTTCTTTTTAAATTCTCTCTCTAATTCTCTTCTTATTTTCTTTCACCCACTACGACACTCAGTACTTCAGGAACTGCTCCAATTTTCCTCTCTGTCACCTCCGGTGCATCATTTACTTGTTTGCAACGCTTCCTCTCTTTATCACAAGAACCTCATTTACACATATCAACTTGTCATCAATGTTATGAGCAAGAGAAAAATCTTTCAAACAACCATTAAACTGTTCCCACGCCATAGTTTCTTAATCAAAGACTCTTCCCTTAAGCTTCACACTCCATTGCCATTCATTATTTACCCAAGATCCAAACTCACTAACTTTGCTGGTTTTATTTATGACTAAAACCAAGATAAGGAAAAGGCAGTTTTAAGGATGATGCCTTTTATCCATTCGTCCTCCCGAAACTATACATTGGCCTTGTTCTTAACTAAGTAGTGAATATTTGTAGACACAAAAAAAGAAAGACTCCCTGAAGGGGTTAGTGAACAAAATGGCTACATGATCCTAAATGTGTTATATTTGTTAGGTTGTGGGAGTTATAATGGGTATGCCCAAATTCCATTGAAACATTAATGAGATTTTGGAATGAGTGTTATTGGTGGGGTACCTCTAGAAGGAGATGAAATATTGTTTGTAGTGCCAAGCATGGGTCATTTGGTTGGTCTGGAATGACACAATTTTTAATTGTCAAACATGAGACGGAGGAGAGATCTTATTTTTGATAAAATTGAGGTCTATATATTTGGTGAAAACTTGTGAGGGAAATGAAATGGTGGATGATATTGGATAGTGGGTGGAACCTCGGAAGTTTGGTAGTGGGAGAATGCCCATTGATTCTTGATAAGGAATTGAGTGGATAAATCACAATCCCAATGAACTCAAATTAAATGTGGATAGATGCATTATAGGTATATTGGAATTGGCAGGGTGCAGTGGGGTGCTTTGTGATGTAGAAGGCTTGGTTGTTGGACTGTTTTTTGATCCATTTGACATTCAAGAATCAAACTTTGTGTAATTAATAGCCATTAAACATACTTTAAAAATGTTTATAACTTCCCCTTATGTGGAACGGAAAAGATTGGTGATCGAATCCGAGTACTTGAGAGTGACCCTATCTTTGGTTTGTGAGTCACACTGGAGGCCATGAATCTATTGGAAGATCTTTAATGACGTTGATGCTTATCTACATGCGATTGGAAACTATGAGTTTACACACACTATGAGAAGCTAACTCCTTTGTGGATGCTCTAGAGAAATTCGGTGTAAAGCCCGACCTTAACTTATGCTTGACATGACATTTACATGCATTGAATAGCATGTTTGTATATTGAAATGCCTTGGAAACGTAGTAAAAGTCTATAGTATACCGAGATGTACAATTAAGCAGATCGAACCTCGAACTAGTTTAAATAGAGATTTGAGGATGAAATTAAAGATTTTAGAACCCTAGAATGCCTTATAATAGTGATTAGGAGTTCGAGGGTGAATTTGGAGTCAATTGGACAATTTCGGGTCTTAGGGGCAAAATAGTCATTTTACCACCTGAGGATAAAAATTGAATTTTTTAGAAAATTTTAATCAAATTTAAATATTTGGAGTGTGATATGAGTATAAGGAGTGAAAATTATGCATTTTGGCAAATTTTTAGATTTTGGGACAAAAATGTAATTTTTGAAAAGTTCGGGGGCAAAAATGTAATTTTTAAAAATTTGCTTCACCAAAAATTTGGATGAGTCTAGAAACTTCATGTAGACCATGGATAAGTGAGAAAAATTGAATGGTGGAGATTAAAAGTCAAAAAGAAAATGATTTAAAAATGAACCAATGAAAAGTGGACAAGTGTCATTAAAATATAATATTTTATTTGGCTATAAAAAGCCTTAAATTTTCAGCCCTTCTTCCTCACATGGCCGGCCACTCAAAAGGGAAAGAAGAGAAAGAAAAACCCTAAGACCTTGCTGAAAATTGAAGGGAAAATCAAGAGGAAACAAGGAAAAGTCTTGGAAAAAGGTAAAATTCTTAGTTTTTCTTAGTGATTTTCACTTTCCCACCATTCTTTTTCCATTTTCTTGCAAAAATGAGAAGTGGGTATGACACCCACATGCTGGCTGAACCACCATGGGAGGAATTTGAGCAACGTTATTGATGGATTTAGGTTGATTTAATGTAGTTTAGCTAGGTTATGTAGTTAAATATCAAGTTAGCATGAAAACCCATTTTTCCCACATTGAAACCACCATAGCTGAACCTTCAAGAGTCTGAAATGCTGCTGATTTTAGTGTTATTTTGAGGCATTTAGATGAATTATGATGAATTATGGTGCTAGGAAAATTATAAGAAATTTTGGTGCAAAAATACAACTTTTTACCAAAAAAGGGTATTTTCGTAAATTATCATTCAGATCAGAAATTTGCACCACATTCAGTGGCATTAAATCAATTTGGGTATAATTAAGGTATAGAAATTAAAAGAACTCGATTCGGACTTAAATCAGAGGTTTTAGCGAATTAAATCGCGTCCCGTGCGTATTAGGCTGAATACTGCATTTCAAAGGTTATTCGGACAATTTTTGCACCACATTTCATGCATTCAAATAGAATTTAGAGCCTAAAATCAATTTTGATAAATTGGCATCAATCATTGAAATTCATGCCACGTGTGTCGTGTAGGTGGTGAATCGTTCGACAAAGGTAAACAAATCGCGTCAGACCAGCAGGACTAGGAGTATATTTGACTTCTAAAAACGGTGAGTGGATAAACTATCTTCCTCAAGATCTAGAGTGATTTTATCTTTTTTTGTATCTTTAAAGAATTGAATTTTTGTAAATGGTTTGTAAATTGAAAAACTGATTTTTTTAACACTGAGTGTATGGAGACGGGTTTTGAACCTATGTTATGTGTTTAAATTAATGTTTATGGCTTATGAATCTTGGGATGCATGATGGCTGGAATTATTTTGCATGAAATGTGTAAATTGTTTTCTTTGTCTAACAGGCTGGGTAATGTTTTAATTGCCATGTCATGCTGCCAAAATTTTTATTTATTAATTGGCGGGTCATTTAGTCGCTGCAGTGACGGGTTTCTGTGGACCAGCCTATTAGAGGGGCACGGTAACCCAGTTTCATTTTACCTCGGTACGAGAGGTGAGGAGGGTAACTCCTGAGGTAAAGATCGAGTTCACTTCACGCCGAACCACCACGTGCAATTAAACTTAGCCAACGCCAAGGAACGACTGTTTTCTAAATGAAAAACGTATTTTATCTGTACATGGTTTTGACAACCTTGGCAGGCTTGATTGGACGCTTTGATCAAGTGTCCACAAGTATGAGATTTGGCTAAGCCTAGTTTTTAAGAAAACAATCATAAGCCTTATTATTTTGATGTATCAATATTTGTTTTGTATGAATGTACTAAAATGATGTTATGAACTACCTTATGGTATCACGTTTTTATATTGTCTCCATCTACTCGACTTTAGATGTCGGGGATGGTATTTATTTACTCACTGAGTTGTCAAACTCACCACCTCAATTTTTCTCTTTTCAAGCTCACAGACATCTGTAGATATCAGCATTTTGTAGAAGAGACAGTTGGAGTGACGACCTTGGTTACCAAAGGTTTACTCCTATTTTCATGTTTTTCTTTGTTGTGGGCCCACTTAGCATTGTAAATTAAATTTCATATTCCAGTCAGTTGTATTACAGTATGTAATAATATATTTTGCTTTTACGCTACAAAAAATTATTTCCCGAGTTGTCTAAAAATATTGTATAAAAGAAAAATAAAATATTTTTATTGAATATTTTTTAATAGTAAAATTAATTTTTAAATCCTTTAAAATGCATGTTTCAGACTTCCGATTTCAATTGCGACTGCGAATCATGTATTCTTTACACGAGCGCTATGTTTTTACCAAATTTCAAAATTTTTGCTAAAAATGACCAAAATGCCCATATGTAGTAAATTTTTATTTTTTGATTGTTTTCGACTCGAAATCAATTTATATTCATTCCAACATGATATTTCATGATAAATACTCACAGGGGAAGTAAAAAAAAAACTGGTACGAGATGCCTTGCGAAGTCTCGGTTTGCGCTCGGGGGATGAGTGCCTATCGAGATCTCGCGACAGTTGTGACGGGTTCGATGGGAGTTCCAGGTCGTGACATTCGGAGTGAAAGGGAAGCAATGCTCTTTGTACGGTGGTAATGCAAACTATGTTTGGGTGAAATTTCCTGATATTTTTGCTTACTTTTGTGGGTGCAAAACTGGTTTGTTGAAAGATCCGGTTGGGTTGTTATATGGTGCTATGTTTCAGATGTAAGCATTCATTGCTAGATCATATTGGACTAGGCAATATTATGTACTTTTTTGTCCTTTGTGACCTATTATCATTAATAAAATCACGGATGATTGAGAAAAAAATAATTTAACTTAATTCCTACTTATTCAAAAATAGTAACTTAGAATATTTACTTAATTTGGATCTAAATGCAATGCACCAAACTTCTTACAATCTTAAATTTTTGGGCAACGCATGTGTAGCAAAAACTAATGTTTATAAAAATCTCGATCATTGTTACCAATTCCAAATTAAATTCATCACTTTAATTAACTTCTCCCTTACAAAAAGTCAGTATTAGTACGTGGGAACAATTATATCTTTTAAAATGAAAAAACTATTATAGAGCAAGAATATTATCGAATATTCAGTTTTATTTCATTGCTTCATGTTTACAATATGCCAAGATAAATCCACACTGAACTTTATACCTTCAAATTTTGTAACATATTGCTTTATTTGCTGTAATTTGTAAAGGACTGCTGTCACATTAGTGAGGTGGGGGAACTTGACTATTGGCAATGCCTCTAATTTCCAATTCCAAGCTCCACTTCACCTCGAACGCATCTAATTTCCAGTTCCAGGACTTGGAACTGACGAGTCATGTACCACAAATTTCATGGTAATGTGCCTCCCGTTAACAGCCATTGCTGGACCATGTTTACTTGAAGAAGAAAGTGGCGCAAGGACCTTAACAGGAGCATTAAAGCCCTTGCTGAAGGCTTTTCTGGCTTGAAAAGATGGTGTATGGCATACCAATAGTACAAGAAAAGTTATGAAAATAATTCTTTTGAAATGAGCCATAGAGGTGAGATAGGAAAGCTAGAAAAACAAAGGCTTAATGCTCCAAGGAAGGTAATTTACTGTGGTCTTGTGAATGGGATATTGGCTGGCTTGTTTGCTAATCTATTTATAGGACTCTGCAGAAGGAGAGCATGAGGATCAAGTTAAATTGGCTAAGATAACTTAAGTTTCTAAGACGGATGAATTCTTTGACTAGATTTTCTGTATGTCTTTGGGAAAGCCTCATTGAAAATTGGTCAGGTACATCTGAACTAAATAGCCGCCCATATACCTCCCCTTTTTCCTTTTTTTTTCCCTAATAACTATACTCCATTGACCTGGGAGAGTATTTGGGACTTGCCTCAATGACAGTTTGGCCTGGCTTTTTTTCAGCTTATCTACCTCTTAAAAGCAAAAGCCAAGCCAAACATAAATTTTGAAAAGCTCTTAAAAAAAAAGTAGCTTTTTTTTTAAGAGTAAAATTTTTAAAAAAAGAGTTTTAAAAAAGCTCCTAGGGAGCTTTTTCTTCTCTTTTTTTAAAAATGTAAAATAAATTTTATTTTTGTTTTAAAAATATCCTTATCTATTAAAAATAATTACAATATTATCCTTTAAAAAAAAAGAAATACCCTCTAAGATAATTTCAACCAAAATTATAACATATATAAAAAAACTTATAAAAAAAATTTACCAAACAACTTTAGCTTAATTTTAAAAGCTATTATTTTTCAAAAGAGCTTCATAATAGCTTTTAAGCTAGAAAAAAGCTAGGCCAAACATGCACTAAATACAATAAAACAGAGCAATGGAATCCTGGCAGAATCTCTCTCTCTCTCTTTTTCCATGGTTTTTCCTATGGTTGTCCAAATGAGATAAGTGTATGGTAGAATTACATTATAATACAGAGCTAAGGACTGCCTGGTATTGCTTTTAGTTTCTTCAGGTAATATTGCGCCCAGCAGTGACTTTGCAAATTCCTGTCTAGGAAGTTAAAGGACTTCCTGATTCATTGAACATAAACAATGGACTTGAAAGTAGAACATTGAAAATGGTGTAATGCACTTATTTTAGTTGCGTATCGGGCTTTAATGTTACACTACTAAGACATATATGCTAGGACTTATTGGATTCCATCATCAACAGTACTTAAGAGCAATTTTAGAATTAATTGGGCGGCATAGTTCTTTATGATTGCAAACATGGAGAATGGGCCCAAAAGAGAAAGACAACATGCACTAGACAATTTTAGGCATGATTGCATGCGTATTGCATCATATTAGTTTTTGTTTTTGGTAAAAAAAATCTAGGAACAGATACGTTGCTCCTAACTCTCCAAAGTTAGGGCATGACCTCTTGCACTGGATAACCCCAAGACAGCCATTGATAAAGTTCTCTATCTCGGGACCACATAGGCTGAGAAGAACTACCTTTCTTACATTACCAGGTACTCTACTGTTAACGCTTGAATAAAGAAACTAGGAATTGTAGTGGAGTCTGCCAGGTATATTGTGGTAGTTCATAAAGCAGCATTGCCTCAGTATTTAGTGTACATGAAACAGGATTTATTTCAAGAGATATGCTAAAAATGCATACTAGTCAAATTGCAAATTTTGATTCCTTTCTAACAATATAGGCCAAATTAACAGGATCTTTATTTCTTATTCATTGCTAATTTATATACTTACTAGTACGTATGTATTGAGAGAACAGCTCCCAACCCTCATTTATAAAAGAAAACTGTTAGGATTCAAGCATGCATCAGCTTAATATGTGGACAGTTGTATGTCCATTTTGCTTCGTTGCACTGGTCTTTAAGTGACTAATGTATATGCTTGTAATGTGTTGCTGTGCATGTAATCTGTCTCAACACCTGTCTTTATGTGTAACAGGTGTTTACCATATACTTTTTGTATTTATACAATGTTCTCCTGAAGTAATAAAACTGAGCCTTGAACGTATAGTTTTCTGCTTCTTTAATGCTCTGTTTTCCTTCAATATACTTGGTTTTATCTGTTCCTCCCTAGAATCAAGTTTATAAAAATAGCTGCATATGTATAATCGTATTTTGCCATTGTTAAGTATGGAAAAGAATTAAACGTGTAAAAGTATGGAACTGCTTTTTGAAGCTATAGTGGCGGACAATGGGGGACCAACGTGCAATTGTCTAATTGTGGCCAGCTCCTGTACATGGAACAGATTGAAATATTCAATCAATGTTTTGCAAGTTGAAGAGTAAAGTGCCTTTCATTCTTAGCCATCGCGCATGACAAGCAGAAGGTGTTGGTCTGAGCTCCTTGGGAATAGAGTGGTTGAGAATGTCCTGCATTTCTTTTATAGGTCCTTGATTTTTGTACCGATCTATTCTTATAGATACACATACATTACGTTCTACCTTGGAATTTTGGATTCTAGCCAGTAGAATATCCGATGTTTTCACAAGATTATGTTTGACTGAGCAAAAAAGCTGAGATTATTAAATGTTATGAATTACCAGAGAGTACTCTCTTTCCCCTTCAACACGTTCCAATCTACTTAGTGAAGGATTTTGATTCCCTATTTTGGACTGAAAGCTGTGCATTCATCGAGCTGTTATGACATGCTTGTCTGCTTGAGAAATTTCTTTTCCAGCTAAGACCTTTGTTAAGTGTGAGATATTCTACCCTGGTATTTCTCACTGTTGAACTTAAAATTTGCATGAATACTTTTGTAAGCTTGTCTCCTGTGTAGTAGTTTAGAGATAATCTCTTTTCGTTTAAGAAATGACAGTATGCTGGCAATCTCTGATGAAGAAAGGCTAAGCATGTCGGGGTGTGATATTTACTTCGTACACACGGTTGTAGTTAGGTGAAGAAAGCTTGTTACTTTATGTCACAATATAAGCTTCACGTACTTGTATCAAAATTATTTATGAAATACAAGCTCTCAGTTTCATCTTCTGTGTTCTTACTTGTTACTTCTTTCTTCTCTGATTTCTTTCTAGTGTTCATTAATGGCACTATTTACTGCATACGCTTGTTCTTAGTAACAACTTCACTCACTGCCACTGGGTTTAAGCTTGGTAGTTCTCCTGTGAACAATTTGGACTCCCTTTTGATCTCTTATATATGAACTAGAAAAAGGATAGTCTTCCTCTCTTTTAGAATATATAAGCAACAAATTAGTATAAGGATGGTCATGGACTACAAGAAATCATTTTATTTTATTTTATTTTATTTTTTCTTATCACATATAGTAACAATGTAGGCTGAATTATTGGTCAACCATGACTTTCTTGTCTTATTGCAAAGTTATTCTGTTTACTACAGATCAAGAACAGGCCAACTGCTTACAGAGATAAAGGAGATAGAGAAATGAAAACAGCGTATTTATATTGCCATAAGAAAAACATATCAGAAAATGCATAGGAAGACAGGGAATTTTTAACACACTGCTTTTGAAAGCTACAGTAGGGGACGATCGAGAGGCAAATGTGCCTTAATTACCAGCCCCAGGACTTGGGACTGACTCTTCTAATACTCGATCATTGGCAAGCTGAAGACTGAAGAGCCTTTCATTGTTAGCTATGGTATAAGGATTATCAGTAGGAGAAGGTGGCGATGTACTCTCCTTGGGAGTGGTGCTGAGAACAAAATTCTCCTTTAAAGAAGGTACTTCTTTCTTCGCCATGTTTGTCAGCTTTCTACCATCCAAATTTGGTGCTTGGCAAATTAAAGAGAAAACAAAGATAACCCAAACAAGCCTTAAACGAGTCATTTTTGGAAAGAGGGATAAGTTACGGAGAGATTCTAAATCGTGATAAGTAACTTGTGTTGCAATTTAAACTGATGATGAAGCCTTGAATGGCACATTGGTTTAGGTGTGTCTCTAATATATATATATATATATATAAGCAGAAGGAATCAGTTGGTATCATATGTTGGATATGTCAGCATGTCAGGAATGAAAGAGGGTATGTACTTTAGCATTATTTGCAAGGATGCTCGAAACAGATTCATGGAATTTAAGGGGTAGGTATAAAGCAACCATGCAGTGCCGGCTTTTGTATTTTAGTAGCTTCATGCAATGTTTTTTAAGCAATCAAGCAATTTGTTTACTTTTCCCAACATACTTAGTTGCTTCAAGATATGAATGAAGGTGAATTACCATTTCAAGTATGCAGCTTCTCACTCTCTCTTTCTCTCAATGAGTAACAGTGCAAACAAAAGCCGACTTTTGGTAATGCTGCACTTAGTATTGCTTACACGCTTTACAATGTGAGACCTAGTTCAATTTTCTGTGTGTTTTAGACAATCCATTGGTTTGGCTCATGAACTCCATATATCCATTCAACTTTTTCTCATTTTTCTCTATTAAAAGTCATCTGATGGCTAAGATGCGTGTCTTTGTGTGTTAAGTACAACATCTGCAAAAAACACTGATTCATGAATTGATCTTTGTCATCCTTGTAAGTTATTTACACCTCTCTCTGTAGACTATCTAAAAAATTTTATCTGTAAAATAAAGGAAAGAATGGAATGAGATATTTGCAAGAGCCGGGAGGGCCACTAGTTTGCTTCTTGGAATAAGATTATCATTAGTCATCCATTTCTGGAATTTAACAAGTGTTCTACGCTCATGAAAATGATTGTCATCGCAATTATCACTCTGGGAAGTGACATCATCAGATAGACAATTCAATTTTTGGAAGGTAAGAAGAATATTTTACTGATTTGATGTATGTATTAGCTCGTTTTCAAGGCAATAAATAGTCAAAACCAAATTTTATATGCTTCTTCAGTTTTCAAGTAACAGACAATCAAAGCAGACAAAATAATAAGAAAAAAAAAACATTGGACAGATGTTGACCAAGTTACCTCAAACCTGAAGCAAGAATATGATGTAACTCAAGCAAAATTCTGTACAGTTTGACCATGGACAGCAGGTTGACAGATTTAGCGAGTGTGATGAAGCAGGACAGCTTCTTCAATATGTGATCCCCTGGAATCAGCTTGATAGTTTAATTGGGAGGTGTTGATGAACTAACAGTGAAAAGAAGACCTATTTTTCTTTATAGAATTTCTCATTTCTTATCGTGTCAAGCAAGAAAGTAACGCAAGTTCAAGCTTGGATATATGATACATAAGGAAACTAGTTTCTTTCACAATGGAAATGACATATCACCTAAAGAAATATTATTGGGTTGGAACATTGTGGTGGTTACCAAATGGTTGGCTCTTCTTTCATATATTAGCTTGAACAACTTTTATAAGGAAAAGGAACTACTACCATTAGATATCAGAACTTCACTTCCCGAATCCAACATTGTTTCGTATTCAATAACATTGAATGGATATCAGGAACAAATACTTCCAAAGTTTGATCTACTTGGCAAGATAAGATTAAGGCTGTTGCACCACTAATTAGAAACCATTGCGTGAATTTCATTAGTTGAAACAGCTGCTTTTAAAAAAAGCTATATCTTCTCTATGTCAATTACCCTCTAGATTCCAAAAAAGTCATAGTTCGTGGAAAAGGTTCCTTGATTGAGCAGGTAAGCCTTATGAAAATGAAGAGTTTTGATGCTATTCATGAAGTAGACAAACATTAGCTATTGTATAGAGTGTTCCCAAAAGTGGTCTATACTGTGCTGTCTCTATAGCAAATTTCTTTTCCGCCTTTACGAAGGGATCAGTACATAAGTCATCAGGTAAGAAGTCAGTGATATCAATTAGGAAATCTGTCAAAACTAATTTCATTAATTCTCTTATAATATTATAAAGCATTGATGTGAGACTTAGACACTTGATTTTGCTATGGTTTTTAGCCCAGTCTCTATCTCTACCAAATTCCATCAAATTTATTCCATTACTAAAAATCTTTACTGTCTGTAGAAATGACAGTTTATGTATGCAAGGACCAACTATTCCAGGAGAGAGAGGCGTGAGGATCACGTTCAATTGGCTAAGATGATAATACATATCTGAAATGCTGAAATAATATTTGATAGGAAGTGTATACACCAAAGCTTCATTTAAAATTAGTTTGGTAATCTCAACTTATTAGCCACCATTCTGTCTCTTGTACCTTTCCACTGATCAATCTCTTCTGTTTCTCCAATGACCCGGGAGACTATGAAGGATTCCCTTCATTGACAGTACCTAGATACAATTAAGGGCCAAATGGAATCTTGGGCAGATATCTTTATTTTTTTTCTCATGCCTTTTCCTACAATCTCCAAATTACATAAGTAAATGTTGGAGCCAAAAGCAGAATGCTAAAATTAGAATGAAATTAAACTGTTGCTCATAAGTTCTACAGGTAATATCTGTCATAAGTTCCACAAGCTGTTGAAGCATGATTGCATTTCCATATCCTGCTTGATATATGATTCTTTGTGGACATTTTCAGTAGTCAACTGACTACAGCACACTTTTATGCTAGAAAATTGAGATTTTGGTAGCTTAAGCAGATTTAAGGGATAAAATTGATTGTTATAGAACTGTTTCCTAATGCAATAACTTGATTACTTCTCTACAAGGATTAGCACTTGGGTTACTGCGTTATTCCTATCAGAAGAAGGAAAACAAAGAAATAATATAGTAGTGTCCAAATTTGAACCCCACACATGTGGATGGTCTTTTTGCTGATAATAGTCAGGTAAAATTGAGGAAAACTGTAAAATAAAAATGAAGGCATTGGGACAACAAGTTGAGAGATGGGAGCTTTGAACTTGAGGCCTTTTTGGACGCGATCTCTGATCCTTAAGACAATGGTCTAAGTTGATTAATTAATCTTGTAAGCACATAACTTAACAAAAGAAAAGCACCCTTTGTAGATGGTGGAGCCCAATTATATATGCACTTATGGAAGTGGTTGTTACTGTATGTAACATATAATCACCACTGACATCTTTCTTATACCTAAAAAAGACCATGACAAGTATGTGGCATAAACTTGGTACTTTTTCTAAAGATCTCCAAGTTTCTTACTTTTGCAAGTGGTCTTTACTGTTGGATTCAGGAAAGATGGTTTTATTGTGCAAACTGGTGTTTTATGCACAGCAGATTATTATTATTATTATTATTTTTGTTTTCTAGAGAAAACATCAAGAAGATTAAAGCAGCAATGAACATTATAATGTGCTTAAGCAAGCCACACAGAGAATGTGTTGCCATATAGAATGAACAATTCAGAAACACATGTTTCGAATGTGGTATTGCTTACAGGCTGCACCGTCTCATTTTGTACAATAAACTCAATATTTATTTCAAGATAGATGCTAAATAGGATTACATTTTATATTGGAAATTTGGGTCCATTTTTAGCTGATGAGACCAGCATGGACTTTATTCTTATACAGGAAACTTAGAAATCATAACATATCTGGAGTAAACAAAAGATATCAAATGAAAAGCCATAAAATCTATAAAGAGACAAACAGAGCATGATTAGTGTATGACGATGTTTTTCGAAAGCTATAGTAGGGAACCAATGGGGAAACCGATGTGTTTACGGATGGCCAGATCCAGGACTCGGAGTGGACTGCAATATTCTATCAATTTTGGCAAGATGATGAGCAATGAGCTTTTCATCATTAACCATCAAATGCCCTTTGTTACCACTAGCAGAATGTGCTGGTGTACCCTTCTGAGGAAGGACACTCGGAACAACATTTTCCTTCATAGAAGGAATTTCCTTCTTCTCCATGTTCAAATGCTTTCTAGCTTCTGAAGATGGTGATTGGGTAACCAAAGCAAGAAGAAAGATAAGGAAAACAAAGCTTAAGCGAGTCATTTTAGAATGCCAAGAGATGGAATCGAGATATCCTATTCTTTGGTTTTGTTGAAGATCAGAAATGAGTTATGGCATGGCTTATTGGTTGAGGTTTGAGGTATATATATATATGTGTGTGTGTGTGTGTGAAGAGGAATCATATTGGCCAACCAAAGTGTTTGGAATGAACCAAAGATGATTCTGGTATCGTTTGCAAAGATTCTTGTAAGAGATTCATTCAATTTGGGGTTAGGTACAGATCAACAGCACTTTCAGGCAGCCTTTTCCTTTTTAACTTGATGCATTGTCTTTGCACCAATGATTAGAGTCACCTGGCATAGGAAGATTCTGTTTTCTGTTTACTTTCCAACAGTAGTCATTTTGAACAGTTTATGAAGGTCAAAGAACATTTCTTTTCACTTTGTTGTAAACAGTAATTTTTAATAAAAAGATCTTGCATTACAGGACTAAGGCTCTTTATAATTCAATGATCAACAGGGGAACCGAAAGCTAAGTTTTGCTAACAGTACTGCACTCAAAGTTGCGTATCTGGTTTGTAATACCAGACCAACATCTTCTGCCTTAGTTAGAGAATCCATTAATTCATGGAAAACTTGCCGATTTGGCCAATTACCTTGATATTCTTGCCTTTCAAGGAAGATAGCATGTGCATCTCACAAACATGATGCCAAAGAAAATTTCTAAAACCATATGCTGTCCACAGATGCTGATACTAAAAATTAATTGCTTGCCTGCAACGCATAGTCATTATTTTCTATGCGTGTGTGATAGATACGTCTTTGGACAAAACATGGACTGATGAATTAAAAATTAATTGCTTTTATTAGTTTAGATTTAATGTAAGCATATTTCTTGCCTGCATAGTCATTATTAATATAATTATCTTTAGGTCAACCATCTCTCTTATTAAACAAGTATGTTTTGGTTATGCTGCTGATTAATGCAAAAGATAGAAAGTAAACTGAAAGAAGATACTGCAACCATGTTGTATTTGTTGGAAGGTTGACCGTCAATCTGCTACTGAGCTACAGGTGATGGCGGGAAGGAACAACAAATTTAAGAGTTACAGAAGAGTTCAGGGCAGTGCAAATTGATGTCGTATAAAGTTTTTTTGTTTGGTTAAGTTTGTGAAACGGAAATTTATTCAATCGTTTTAGTGTCAGGCAGTAATATTGATTAAATGATGACAAGGCTGTCGTTTCTTATTTGTTTTAGTTACAGGAGCATACGACCATTTGAACTGTCATTTTGCTCAGTGTTTATTGTTTCTGCTAAACGCTCCACTTGAGCATCGTTTTTACCTTTACTTGTTTTAGGCCAACGTTTTCTTCCTTTGCTCTGTAATAGCCATTAGTGCATAGAAAACAATATCTCATTTTTTGTGCTTCGATCTTATTTTGTTGGTGTTATTTTTCCTAGGCTACATCTGTGGAATTTTACAATGTCTTTGGAGAAATCTTTCATGGTATCAGAGCCTATCGTCTTAAAGGACTTGTAAATGTCTGTATTGTGTTCAAAGTTTGCTAGAAATATCATGGCGATTGCAAGATTCAGTGCAACTACACCCCCTGTTTTTACTAGTGTCAACTACCCTTTTTGGGCAATGACAATGCGATCCTACCTCAACGCCTTTGATTTGTGGGATGTCGTGGAGATTAGAGATATACTTGTTTAGAAGCACGTGAATCCAACCATTGCTCATATTAAACAACACTCAGAGGAAGTTGCTAAGCAATACAAGGCCTTGATATGTCTTCAATCAGTTGTGTCAAAAGCCATATTTGGAAAAGTTAGGAATTTGATATGGGATAGTCTTAAAGAAGAGTATCGAGGAAGCAATAGGATGAAGGTTATGCAAATCATGAATCTGTCTAGATAATTTGAGCTTATGAAAATGAAAGAGGAAGAGAATATTCAAGAGTACACAAACAAGCTGTTGAAGCTTGTTAATCAGCTCAGAATGTTGGAGGCAAGAAATCACTAATCAGAGGATTGTCAATAAAATCCTGGTGAGCATTTATGATAAGTTCGAGTCCAAGGTTACTTCACTTGAGGACTCAAAAGATTTGACCAGAATTTCAATGAAAGAGTTGATTTGTATCTTATTGGCTTTTGAGAAGGGAAAAGCTCTTAAGCTTAAAGGTTAAAACTGATGGCTCAAAAAAAAAAAAAAACAGTATCAAGGGCTTCAAATTAGGTATTGGAACGCAAAGGAAGAATCAAGACAAATACCCCCCATGTACTCATTGGAAAAGACCAATTATACTCCAAAATACTATTGGTTTAGGCTAGATGTGAAAAGTCAAGCCTGCAACCAACTTGGACATGTGGAGAAAGTGTGCAAAGCTAAAAAGCATGAAGTTGAGGGTAAGGCTGCAATGGATGAAGAAACTAGTGAGTCAGAAGAGGTATGGTTCATGGCTAAAGTTGACGATGGCTCAGCAGACAAAAGTACTTGGCTTATTGATAGCGGTTGCTTAAACCACTTAACGGGAAATGTAAATCTTTTCAATAAGTTTGATAGAGAATTTAGGGCTTGTGTGAAAATTGGAAATGGACTTTATATGAAGATACTTGGAATAGGCATAGTAGGAGTTGAAACTACATCTAGGGTTAAGTACATTCATGAAGTGCATTATGTACTTGAAGTTGATCAAAACCTACTTAGTGTAAGGCAATTGGTTGACCATGGTTATGCACAATTGTTTAAAAATTGGCAATGCACTATATTTGATTCTATTGGTGTTGAGCTAATGACAGTGAAAATGAACAACAAGTGTTACCTAATGAACTTGGTTGAAACTAATCATTAGGCCATTTTTAGTGAGAATGATGCCTTAGAGCTTTGGCATTAAAGAGTTAGACATGTGAGCTATGCTTTAATGTCAACAATGCCTTCAAAGGAGCTGGTGTTGGGCTTGTCAAGTATTGTCAAACTTGAGAAATTGTGCAAAACCTATCAACTTGGCAAACATACTAGAAAACCATTTCCTAAGGAGAGTAAATGGAAGGCTACATAGAAGTTGGAGTTAATTCACGCTGATTTAAGTGGTCCTATGAAGAGCCTTTTGGCAACAAATACTACATCCTATTCATTAATGATTTTTCACACTATTGCTGGATTTATTTTTTAAAGCACAAGTCAAAAGCATTGAGGAAGTTTGTGAAATATAAAGCATAAGTTGAGAACTATATCGATTTTAACATTAAGACTCTAAGAATAGACAATGGATCAGAATACACAACTAGTGAATTTGAAAGCTTCCTAGCCACATTTGAGATACATTATCAACGAATAGTTATTTACAACCCCTAGCAAAATGGTAAAGTTGAAAGAAAGAAAAGGACAATTAGGGACATGGCTAGATGCTTATTGTTTCAAAGTAATCTACTTAAGAGATTTTGGGTTGAGGTAGTCAACACTGCAAATTACATTCAAAACAAAATTCTCACAAAGGCAATGACACAGAAAACTCTGTTTGAAATCTAGTATGATCACAAACCTTCTATTTCTCATTCAAGGTTTTTGGTTGTAGTTGTTAGGCTCGAGTTCTAGAAGTGAAGAGAACTAAGTTTGATTCAAAAACTATGCTTGCCTTGCGTATTGGTTATAGTGAATAGTTAAAAGGTTATAGGCTGTATGACTTAGAATCAAACAAAGTAATCATTAGTAGAGATGTCAAGTTTGATGAGAATCAATGTTGGAATTAGGAGAAAAAGTATGTTGAAAGTCTATCCATTATACTAGTTGCCAATGGTAATTTACTGTAACTTGAAAATGATTATTTTCATATTGAAGATAAGAGCAAAGTTGTGAAAGGGACTAGGACCTTAGAGGATATATATAACATATGCAATTTGGTTATAATTGATCCTACTAGCTATGCAGAAGCTGTGGTTGATGAGAACTGGAAAAAAGCTATGGATGCATAGATAACAATGAAAAAAAAGAATGGTACTTGGTTGCTAGTAGATAGATTTGCAAATCAAAATATAATAAGGGTTAAGTGGGTGTTTAAGACTAAATTAAACCCTTATGGTACTATAAACAAGGATAAGGCTAGATTGGTAGTTAAAAGGTATGCATAGGTTTATGGAGTTGACTACATAAAGACCTTTGCTCTTGTTGCAAGACATGATACCATTAAGATGTTGGCAGCTTTATCAACAAGAGAAAGGTGGAAGATTTACCATTTAGATGTGAAGTTAGCTTTTCTAAATGGTTATTTGATAAAAGATATCTTTGTGGAACAACTTGAAGGGTATAAGGAACCAGGGTAAGAAAACAAGGTCTGCAAAATGGTTAAGGCACTATATGGTCTTAAACAGGCACCTAAGGCCTTGAATGACAAGGTAGATGCTTATTTCATTAGTTAAGGGTTTATGAAAAGTATGAATGACTCAACCCTGTATGTGAAGTTATCAAGTAATGCTACTACATTGATTGTTGTTGTGTATGTTGATGATCTCCGAATTACTAGACTAGATGATTATATGTTGCAGGAGTTCAAAAGTCAGATGACAAAGGTGTTTGAGATGGTAAACTTGGGGTTGATGACCTATTTTCTAGGCATGGAAGTTCTTTAGACCAGTAAAGGAGTAGGTTTGCATCAAACCAAGAATGCAAAAGACATATTAAAGAAATTTAGCACGTTCTCTTACAAGGCAATAAGTGTTCCATTAGCTTCTGGTGACAAATTTAGTAGGGAGGATGGTTCTACAGTAGCAGATGGATTATCTATAGAAGTTTGATAGGTTATCTATTCTACACAATGGCCATTAGGCTTGACTTAATATATGCGACATGTCTACTATCAAGGTTCATGCAATCACCATTTATGCTATACTTCACATTAGCAAAGAGAATCCTAAGGTATATTAAAGGTATTATTGACTTTGGATTGATGTATATGAAACATAATAATGGAGAACTAGTTGGATTTAGTGGCAGTGACTGGGTTGGGTCACTTGATGACTCAAAAACTACTTCTGATTTCAATTTTTCATTCAATAGTGTTCATGTAATTCGAAGAAGTAAAATGTTATAGCTCAATCTATTGCAAAAGCTAAGTAC
Organism: Theobroma grandiflorum; assembly: GCA_036013995.1. Taxonomy (NCBI): domain Eukaryota; kingdom Viridiplantae; phylum Streptophyta; class Magnoliopsida; order Malvales; family Malvaceae; genus Theobroma; species Theobroma grandiflorum. Next base: position 24,056,647 of record CP142133.1, on the reverse strand, counting down.
ATAGCTACAACAATAGCAACTAGTCAAGTGAAATGGTTAAGAAAGGTTCTAGCTGACTTGGGATTCAAATAGGAGAAGGGCATTATGATATATGTTGACAATCAATCAGCTATAGGAATAGCCAAAAACTCAGTTTATCATAGACGAACTAAGCATATAAAGGTGAAGTACCATGCTTTGAAGGAAGCTGTTAATGAACAACAAATTGAACTCAAGCATTCCAACACTGAGGTTCAACTGGCTGATATTTTGACAAAGGGTTTGCCTAGAGTCTCAGAACCTATTTAGGTGTTTGCCAGTTTAAAAGTCAAGAGAGAGTGTCGAAAAGTTGACCTTCAAATATGCAACTAAGCTACTGATGATGGCAGGAAAGAACAACAAGTTTAAGAATTGCAAAAGGGTTCAGGTTAGTGCAAAGCGATGTCGTATAGAGTTTGTTTATTTGGTTAAGTTTGTGAAATGGAAGTTTATTCAGTCGTTTTAGTGTTCTATACTAATGTTGATTAAATGATGAATAAGTTGTCGTTTCTTATTTATTTTAGTTACAAAAGCATATGACAACTTATAATGTCATTTTGCAGTGTTTATTGTTTCTCCTAAATGCTCCACTTGAGCATGGGTTTTATCTTTACTTGTTTTAGGCCAAAGGTCTTTTTCTTTTGCTTTGTAATAGTTGTTAGTGCACATAAAGCAATGTCTCATTTTCTGCGCTTCAATTTTATTTTTTATTGCGTTATTTTCCCTAGCCTACACCTATGGAAGAGTTTTGATATAAAAACTTTATTTTTTGTAACCATTGTTATTTTTGATCATATGATGAAATACAAAGACTGTTCTTCTTCTTCTTGCTTGCTTGCATGGTTAATTTCTAGAAATTTTATAGTGTCTTTGGAGAAATTTTTTAGTATTCAACAAATTTACAATTTTAAGCAGTATTCTAAATACTAATCTGGTACTTGTTTGCAAGTGCAATTAGACTAGAAAGGCCTACTGATGAAAGTTGGCTCTGTTAAATTTAAATTAAGACTGGATTTATAAACGTGAAATTGAAGAACAAAGGAGCTGGGAACAAGGGCTTTTTAATGAAGAAAGTTTGGAGAGTGAAAATCTCATCCTTCATTTTTTTTACTTGAGTATATTTATATGAGTACTTACATCAGATCCTCGTTATCGAAAAAAGAAAATGGGAAAGATAACCATTGAGCACAGAAATCCAAACATGGATTTTTGTGCATTACAATGGCTTATAACGGATAACAAAGAAAACATCTAATAAAGAAATAAAAATGGCTTTTCAACTTAACATCCGGTAAAGTTCAAAACAACAGCATACTAATCATTTCATTGAACTAAATACCATAACGACACTGTTTAAGGATTTCCTTCTTTCCTTCAAACAACAGTTGATCTTGGCGCCTGATACTTCTTATTCCTTTTTTACCAGTTGGAATTACAAGCTCTCAACACATCTCCTTAATTCCAAATGAGTAAGCTCCCAATTTACCTCTTAGGTATTCAAATTGTTCCTGTTTTCAAACATTTTGTGAAGATGTCTGCTAGTTGTTCTTTGGTAGGACAGTATTCCAACTCAATTTCTCCTTCTTTTACTGCTTCCCTTAAGGCAGTGAACTTAACTTTAATATGCTTTGTATGCCCATGTTGAACTGGATTCTTAGCTATGGCAATAGTAGATTGATTATCTACTCATAACAACGTTCCCTTGTTTTGTGAGAACCCCAATTCAGCTAAGATCTTTTTTAACCAGAGCACCTAGTTTGCAACTACAACAATGGCTATATATTCTGCTTCTGTAGATAATTGAGCCACTACTTCTTGTTTCTTTGAACTCTAAGAAAAAACTCCACTTCCAAATGAAAAACAGTAGCCACTTGTACCTTTTGAATCATCTAACGAGCCTGCCCAATCACTGTCAAAAGATCCCTGAAGTTCCCCACTTTCTACTTTTGTAAACTTGATTCTATAGTTAACAGTTCCTTTAACAAACCTCAAAATTCTTTTTGTTACAATGAAAAAGAAGTAGGAGATTGCATATACCTGGATAGAAAACTAGTAGCATACATTAGATTAGGTTTGGCTATAGCTAGATACAGTAGAAAACCATAATACTTCTGTATAGTTTTTCCTCAGCACCAGTTGAGCCATCATCCTTACAAAATTTACTTTCTACGGCTAGAGGAGTTCTGACAGCCTTACAATGATTCATATGAAACTTTCTTAATAAGTCTTGAGCATACTTTGTTTAATGAATAATTATTGACTTTGAAGATTGAATGAATTATATCCCAAGAAAATAGGTCATCAAACCTAGATCAGTCATTTCAAAGTCCTTCAGCATCTATGACTTGAACTCAACTAAACACTCAGTCTCAAGACCAGTGACAAGTAGATCATCAACATACAATGTAACTATCAGGTTTACTGTATCACTACCATTCTTTATATGGAGTGTTGCTTCAGTAGCACTTATGATAAAACGTTGGTTTAGCAAGTGAGCATCCAATCTCTCATACCAAGCCGTTGGTGCTTGTTTAAGACCATAAAGAGCTTTAATCAATTTGCTGATCTTGGCATCAGAATCCTTCTCAACAAAGCCTTCAGGTTGTTCTACATATATATCCTCATTTAAATAACCATTCAGAAAAGCTAATTTTATATCAAAGTGATATATTAACCATCATTCCCTTATAGACACGGCTACTAGCAATCTAATTGTATCATGTCTAGCCACAAGTGCATATGTCTCCATTTAATCCACTCCATATATCTGAGCAAATCCTTTAACTACTAGTCTTGCTTTGTACTTATTTGTTGAGCCATTCGGATTCACATTAGTTCTATAAATCCATTTGATACTTATAACATTGTTATATGTTGGCCTATCCACCAACACCCAAGTCTTGTTATTCAATATCATCTTCATTTCAGCTTCCATGGCCTGTTGACAGACTTTTTGTTCCTCTCATTGGCATCTCATCCACATCATCTGGATTCAACTTAAAATTCTCTTCTGTCAACTGAGTTTTTGCTGAGACATAGTTATTTGACCCTGCAACTTGCTTGGCTTCCCAGTTCCATAACTTGCCTTCATCAAATACTACATCTCTACTGATGAATAACTTCATGCTTTTGACATCTAGTAGTCTATATCATTTTGAAGCTTCACTGTAACCAAGATGGATAGCTAACATAGACTTGCTATCCAGCTTGGTTCTTCTTGCATATGAGATCTTAGCAAAACATATACATCCAAAGATTTTCAAATGTTTAACTGAGGGTTTCACTTCATACCAAGCTTCATATGAAGTTTCACCTTTTAAGGCTCTAGTGACTGACATATTAAGTAGATAATTAGCAATATTGACCACTTCATCCCACAAAGACTTAGGTAATTTTTTCTCCAATAGCAGGCACCTAGCCATTTCCATCAAGGTTTTGTTCTTTCTTTCGGCCACTCCATTCTATTGTGAGCTGTATACAATTGTTCATTGATGTATGATACCAACCTTGCTCAAACAGTCTTCAAACTCATTGGTAGTATACTCAACCCCATTATTACTCCTAATCTTCTTCATAGTCAAACTTGTTTGATTCTCAACTAAGACCTTGAACTTAGTAAAGATTCTCAAGGCATTAGATTTCATTTTCAAGAAATATACCCAGCAAAATCGTGAATAATCATCAATGAAAAGTATGTAATACTTACTCCCATTTAGTGATGGAATCTTCATATGTCCTCTAAGATCAGTGTGTATTAACTGCAGTCTTTTAGTTGCCTTCCAAATACTGGTTTTTGGAAAGGGTACTCTTCTCTGCTTCCCATACATACACACATCACAGATTTGTTTGACATGTGCCATTAAAGGTAAGCCTTCTACTAGGTTGTCAAAGGCCATCAACTTAAGAGAACCATAGTTCACATGGCCAAACCTCTTATGCCACATTTTAATACTATTCAAAATACAACTATAAGTAGTACGCTTGATATCCATCCAATTTAATGGAAACCATTTGTTCTTCATTTCAACTGTGAAAAGTTCTATACCAAATGAGTTCTTTATTGTGCAAACCTTGTCTTTAAAGTTTTACTCAAAGCATTCATCCACCAGTTGACCAACACTGAGTAAATTTCGGCCTACATCAGGAGCAAAATAAACATTTGCCACTGATTTTATTCCATTAGGGGTATGCACTCTCACTGTACCAGTTCCAAAGATTAGCAACATGTCACCATTTTCAATTTCCATTCTAGTTTTAAAACTCTCATTTAGACTAATAAAGTTTTCTTTACAACCGGTTCTATGATTTGAACAGCCACTGTCCAATAACCAGGTGTCATTCTTCTCTTTAATATCAACTTTCTTAACCATGAATAGAACTTCTTCATTTGCTTGAGGCTCTTCAACCACAATAACTTTCGCTTTAGTTTTAATGCCTTTACTCTTACACACTTTCTCCACATGACCTTGCTGGTGACACCTCCTGCACTTGACATTTGGTCGAAACCAATAAAATTTTTCTATATGATTTGTTTTTTAGCAATGAGAGCATGGTGGAAATGACTTTTTATTTCCTTCATGTTTTTTCTCATCTAACTTCTTTTTTTTATCCTTTCTGTCAATTTCATTCTTCTCAGAATTGTCACTTCCAAGTTTCACATTTGTAGATTTCACTATCATGGCATTCTCAACAAGACCTTTATGCTTGAAGGCTTTCCTTTGCTCTAAGCCTTCCAGTGCACTCATTAGTTCCTTTAAGGTCATTTGACTAATGTCCTTGGAGTCCTTTAATGATGGGATTTTAGACTCATACTTCTCTGGTAATGCTACTAGCATCTTGCTTACTAACCTTTCCTCATCCATCCCTTTCCCAAGCAACCTAAGCTGATTCACTATTCCTATCATCTTCTCAAAAAATTCCTTAATAGTTTCATTATTTTCCATTTGCAACATTTCAACCTACCTAGACAGATTCAGAGCTTGGATTTTTCTAGTATGATCACTACCATATAATTTCTTTCTTAAATGAGCCCATACTTCCTTTGGGTTATCTAGATGCATTATCCTAGAGAAAATCTCATCAAAAACTACAGATTGTAAACATGAGAGAGCCTTATACCACTTTGCCTTGTCTTCTTCAAACTGCCTAATTTGGGCTAGAGTTGGGTTGGCATGTCTTTGAACAGCTTCTGGTCTGATCTCCACCACTTACCAAAGAGAGAACCCTTTGAGGTAAGACTACATCTTCACTGACCAGAAAACATAGTTTTCTCCATTAAATATTGGAGGAGTAGTAGTGTTGAACCTTGAGGTAGACGTAAATCAACACCTTAAAAAACAAATTAAAGACAAATAGGAGTGGGAAAGAAAAGGAAAACGGCCCCTTAAGACCCTTAGTGCGTTGATACCATGTTAAACTTAGATTAAGATTGGATTTATAAACATGAAATTGAAGAAGAGAGGAGATAGGAGTAGGGGTTTTTTTAGTGAAGAAAGTTTGGAGAGTGAAAATCTCATCCTTAATATTTTTACTTGAGTATATTTATATGAGTACTTACATCATATTCGAAAAACTCGTCATCAGAAAAAGAAAATGAGAAAAGATAACAGCTTAGCACATAAATCCAGACATGGATTTCTGTGCATTACAACGGCTTCAAACTGCTAACAAAGAAAGCATCCAGCAAGGAAATAAAACATGGATTTTCAGCCTAACATCCGGTAAAATAAAATGACACTAGCCAAAAAAGTTTAAGCCAACAAAAAATAAAGTTCAAAACGACAACATACTAATGGTTTTATTAAACTAAATACCATCACGACATCGTTTAAGAACTTCCTTCTTTCCTTCAAACAACAATTGATCTTGGCGCCTGATACTTCTTCTTCCTTTTTTACCTGTTGGAATTACAGAGCTCTCAATAGGCTCAAGTGGCGATATTCAGTGGCGGCAAGCTTTCATTTCAGAGTAACTCCAAGATTATTCTTGAATTTTTGGCTTTTCTGGTTGGAAACATAGAAAGGGGAAAGAAAAAAAAAATCTGACAGGGAAACAAGAGAAAGGCCTTAGTCTTTCAATCTCACAAGCTTTTGAGAAGAAAGGTAAAATGACACGAGAAATATATCAAAGTTTACATCTCACAATCCCTTTTCTATTCTAATTAAATATATAAATGAACCACTATGATTCTCAAAAAGAAGGCTTAAAACGTGATTACTACATTTGATTAGTCCAAACAAATTTGTTTGTGGAATGAAGAAAAAAAAAAAAAACCCTTTCATTGACTGTCTTAGGAATGGCATATACTTTTCTCTTGGGTAGCTGGTAGATCAATGATCTCTATGGTTAAGATAAAGAACTATACTGGATTGACTTAGTGAGGTTCAGGGATGTGCTTAACTCTCAAACCACCTGTTACGTCCTGTTCTATGTATTCAGCGGAACAACTTATGTTCTAAAAAATTTGAGATTATTTGTAACAACTATCCGAGAGTACGCTTCTGATTCCATACATTAGTCTCTAAAGCATGCCCGGCGTTTTTGGCTTCTAAATTTAGCATCAAGAAAATGATAATGTGCTCAAGAAAGTTGCAGATAATTGTAGACAAGGGAAGAACAATTTGTAGAGTAATGTTTTGGTAGTCTACACAGGCTGCCATTTTGCATTGGAGATTCGAGCAATGATTCTGGAAACATACTGAGATCATTCTTCCTTTCTAATTTGAAATTAGTTATTATCCAGAACACCCCCTCAGCTCCTTTAAAAGGTAAAAGGGAAAATAAAATGAAAGCTTCTTAAGTATATTATACCGACATGTTCATAAACCAGATCACAGAAAATCCAGATGATAAAACATACCCTTAAAATGTATAAAGAAACAGAGAGAACTTCTGACATTGTTTCCGAAAGCTAAGTGGAAGACAAGGGGTAGGGATATGTGACTAGTGGCCTGCTCCAGGACTTGGGACAGACTGTAATATTCGATCAATTTTGGCAAGGTGAAGAGTAAAGAGCCTTTCCTTCTCAACCATTTCGTGACCTTTACTGCTAAGAGAAACTGCTGCTGTAGGCTCTCTGTGCTCAATACTCGAAACAAAATTGTTCTTTACAGAAAGGACTTCTTTTTCCTGTATGTTCAAAAGCTTTCTAGCTTCTGATGATGGTGGTTCTTGGCAGATAAAAGATAAGAGAAAGATAAGCAAAACTATGCTCAAACGAGTCATTTTAGAACACAAGGAGAAGGTACCACAGTGTATGATTAGAGGAGAGCCAGATTGGTAATGAGGCCTTGTCTAAGACATTGGTTTTGAAGTTTATATATATAGGCAAGGAATCAGAGAGCATCGTGTTGGCTAAGTCAGCTAGGTGCTAGCATGTTTGGACTAAAATAAAAGATTCATGGACTTTAAGGTCGGCACAAATCAACTACACAGCCGGCTTTTTTTGTTTAGTAAGTTCATGCATTGTCCTTTCATCTATGACTACAAACATGGAAATCTAACGGATAAATCTTTCATTTTAAGTTTATGGAATCCACCTTTTAGCTTGCAATTTCAACCTGACTATAAAGGTGAAAGACCATTTCTATGGATTATGAGATCCAACATTTTTTTCATAGATTAGAGAATTTAATTTTCTGTTTAAGCTAGTTGATTTGGCTATTAACATGATATTCTCATCACCTTCCAAGAACATAGCACATATATATTAACCTATTTTATCATTTAGAGTCAGCATAATTGCAATAAATATATATATATATATATATATATCTGCAGGCTATGGTGTATTTGAGGACTTATTGCAAAAAAGTGGATCATTCATTGGATAGAGATTAGATGCTCTTATTGGTCATTGTAAAAGTCTATCTTTAAATCATCCAAAAAGAATAAAAGTCAAGAGCATAAACTATCCAGTAAAGGAAAGAACTGTACCATATTCCCTTGCCTGGATGGCCATTATTTTGCCTACTAATTGAATAATATGTTATTAGTCAACCATTTCTGTCAATAAAAAAAAGTATTGTGATCATGAAGTTAGTTGGTTATGTCATCACAGCTACCACTTGCACCTAAAAGGGAAAACAGAGTAAAAAGGATAGTTCTATAATTTAGAAAACATATATAATTGGTACATATTACTATATTGATTTGATGCAAGTATTAGCCTCTTAGGCAATCTATCACATATTATCTTTTCGTATGTTTAATGAGTACATAGGACAATCAAAGCAGACAAAATAGCACTGGATAGAGGTTGACCAAGTCTTTCTCAGATTCGAAGAAAGAACTTTTGCTCTAAATTAGATTATTCAGCAGAATTTGACAAATTCTGCAGAATGTTATTTCCTAATAACAGCTTGGTAGATTCTACTCTGCCTATGAGTTTTTCCCCATCTTTGGTGATTTTGATTAACTAAAACAGAGAAAGAAGGCCATTTGTTCTGTACATTATGCATGGCAGGCCAAATCTAACCTCACCTAGCTGGAACAATGCTTTCTGTTGATTTTTCTTTGAAAAATACATTGATTATAATTTAATTTTCCTTTCTTTTATTAATAATCAATGTATAGATATACATTTCTTTTTTGGAGGCAATAAATTAAATGTATTTCAATACCAAACATACATCTGATGAACAAATTTCAGGAACTTGTGCCATCTGCAGAGATTGATACATCTTGGCATTTAGTTAGAATATAGGAAATACTGAAATAAGCTGGCGGCATTATTTTTTTTTTAAATAAAGATCTTTCATAATGTAGTTTTCAAGTGTGAGCGTGTGTTATAGCCGACATCAGCAGTATTTGCGTTCATTCAGGTTTAGCTTCTCAATCTATTATCAACGGCTTTTGGCTGGATGCTTGAGAGCTATTATCTCTGCTATGAAGTACAACAGAAAAGACAATTCAGCATTTTTGTATAAGCTGCTTCATATATAGTACAAGGAAATCTGACTGGCATTTTTTATTGTCAGAAAGATGCTAGCCATTATTACAATTAAAATTGCAAATTGTGGCACATCACGAGTACCAACATAAGAGTAAGACAACCATAATAATCTTTATTTCTTGGGCATTTTCAAACTTATTTGTTCACTAGCGATTAAGTATGAGACTGCATTAAGGCTACAGTCGTAGACAATGGGGAGACAAATGAGCCTAGTGGTGGCCAGCTCCAGGACTTGGTACTGACTGCAATATTCGATCAATTTTGGCAAGATGAAGAGCAAATAGCCTTTCATTCTTAGCCATTATGTGATCTTTCTCAGTTGGAGAAGGTGGTGGTGTAGGCTTATTAGGAAGAACAACCGGAACCAAATTGTCCTTTGGGGAAAAGACTTCTTTCTTCTCTACGTTGAAAAGCATCCTAGATTGCATTGATGGTACCTGAAAGATCAAAGCAAAGAGAATGAAAAGCAAAGCAAGGGCTAAGCGATTCATTTTTGGAATCCCAATAGCCTTTTTGATATTCCTAGTCTTCAATTGCGACTGATTGTGTTGCTCTGAGGGCTTTGTATGTCTTATCAGTTTGATTTTTGAGGTATATATAGATGTATGCACAGATGGATTGCTTCACGCCATGTTGGCTGAGTCATCTTAATTGGAGTAAAACAACTTAAAATTTGGGCCGGTTTGAAAAGAATTTTTTTGAGATATTCATGGATTTTGGGGTAGGTACAAATCAACTGCCCTGCCGGCTCTTGTTTTGTAATGCTCTTTGCTTCCAAGATTTTTGTTTACTCCTTTTTACAAACCTTGCAATTTCAAGTTACCTGCAAAAGTCAAATACCATTTGTTTGCCATTTGCTGCAGCTAATTGTAAAAAGTTGCTCTATTTGTTATATGCTAGATGTAAAATTCTTTATAATTCAATCATCAACAGGGATACCAAAGCCAAGTCTTCGGGAACATTGCACTTGTACCACATAATTTGGAAGTTTTTCCTTTCAAGAAACAAACAACGTGTTCCACCCAGAAAGAATGGTCCAAAGAAAATTTCCAAGACTATCTGTGTTGCAAATGTTGACTGTAACACAGTCCACTACTCTGCAACGAAAGAACCACAAGCTTTGCATGACCACCCAAAAAACCAAAAAAAAAGAAAAAGGAATTGCACATTAAAATGTTTGGTACATTGATAGTTGGTGATTCCAGGTAGTTTGAACTAATTTTTTTTTTAGGTTCATGTGCTGCAACTGACATAATTTTTGTTGGAGGGCAAGTTGAGCACTCCGAGTTTGCAGATGGTTGTTTGTTTGAGGAAGTGGTGTCAAAAAACATTCGAGCAGCCAAGCTTGTACTAAATGTACAGTTATTCACGCCTGAGCCGCCTCTTCCATGCCATTGGGAGTCTTTGGCATCTCAACCTTAGACTAACAATGGGATGTAGGCAGCAGGAGTCAATAAATCAAACTTTCAAAAAAAATGTTTGGTACATTGCAGTCATATGCTATGACTCCTTCATAAAACACAGACTTATAAATTGATCTCTGGTCTTATTGGTTTGAATTGCAGTGGGAACTTTTCGGTAAATTGAGTTGATTCTATAGATTTTGACCCCTTGACAACAGCTTTGCAGACTCTGCATAAGGTGATGATCTCAGTAAAGTTTTCGGCTTTGCCCGTTTCCGATCAGTTTTTGAAGCTAAAAGGGCAATCTGGAAGGATTTCAATCTCAAGTTTGATTGGGGTTTGGTTTTTCAACCATAGATTGGGTGTCTATGCGGCCAAATCCAACCTAGAGGAATTTCATCATAGAGAGTAGGGGAAGATGCTGGTTTGGACAAACAGACCACAAAGAAGCTACCAATAGAGAAAACCAACCAAGTTCCTAACACAAGAGTATATTATTGAAGTTCCTTGTACATTAAGTTAGGTTAGTTTAAATTTTTTTTATTTGTAGTTCAAGGAAGTTTAGGTTAATTTACTTATTTATTTATTTTTATATAAGAATTGTAATAATTTCATATAAGAAAAGTAAGAAACTCTCTTCTTTATGAATAGTTATATAAAACCCTCTTGGGTTAATTGTTAAGCATATTGAAGTTGAGAATTAATAAAAAAAATATTTTCTTTAATAGGCAAGACTATTTATTTTCTCTAAGTTTTTTTTTAAAAAAATAAGAGATTTTAGTATCTTTGGTTTAGTCAACCAAAGTGAGAATATGACTATTTTTCACCTTAGTGGGGTTTTCTAACTTTCTAAGATTGGTAATTCACCTTAGTGGAGTTTCTAATCTCGTTATGATTGGTGTCTTTCACAATGCTCAAGAGTCTTTATAATGCCTCAGTGTCAGTTTGGTATCTGAGCGGAAGGATCATTATTCGCTATTGAGTTTTGACCTTTCTTGATCGGGTAATTTTGTCTCTTTTATTGTTTTATAGTTCTATTATCATTTTTTTTCTATATCACCACATCCTCATCACTAAATGATAAAATGCCGCAAAGACGCCAAAATCATCAAAGATATGTTTACGAGATCGAGGTTGAGGAATTACGTCGCTAAGTTCAAGAATTACAAAAACAACTCAAAAAACATAATGCTACTTAAATCAACAATAGTAGCTCTAGTGATGAAGAGGATAATACTAATCATTTCCATCAAGAATTGTCTTTTGATGAAGAAGTACTTATATGTCGTCTAAGAACTACTTCTAATAAAGATTTGGGAATCAAGGTAGACATTATTGAGTTTGAAGGAAAGCTTTACCCTGATGATTTTCTTAACTAATTCTACATAATGGAAAGAGTTTTCAAGCTCAAAGATGTTCCTGATGAAAAACGAGTGACGGTTGTTGCAATTAAATTAAAAAAACATGCCTATGTTTAGTGGGAAAATCTCAAACAGCAACAAGAAAGAAAAAGCTATAACAAGATTAGAACATGAGATAAGATGTGTTGAGAATTCAAACGTAAGTTCCTAAGCACTATCGATAAGAAATTTTTATTAAATTCATAACTTGAGGTAGAAAACAATGTCAGTTAAAGAATATATATTAGAGTTTGAACAACTTCACAAGAAGTACAATGCCCATGAACCTGAAGAGCAACCATAGCTTATTATCTGGGAGATCTCAATGTTGAACTTGCAAATGTTGTTCAACTACAAGTATATTGGAACTTAAATGATATCGTCAGATTAGCGTTAAAGGTTGAGAACTAATGGTCACATAAAAACTTAATGAGCTCATCTAGACAAAAAAGATTTTACTTCAAACCTTGGAGACAAAGTTTGGTAACTATTTTGCCTCTAAAGGTAAACTCTTCCAAAACTACAAACAATAATGATAAAAAAACTAAATTTACTTGTATGTCTAATGTCAATAAGAAGTGCTTCAAATACTAAGGATTTGGGCATATTGCTTATGATTGTCCAAATTGAAGAATTATCTTTCTAGTAAAAAAAAATGAAAAAACCTATCATGGAAGAAGTAAAGGATGAGTTAGAAATATTCAACAAGAATGAGATAGAAGAAATTGTTGTTGACCATAAAGAAGCTCTTGTTGTTTGTCATAACCTCAATACTGCTTTGATGATTGAAGATGAAAGTTAGCTTCGCCACAACATTTTCTATACAAAGTGCACTTCCCAAAGGCAGGTTTGCAATGTCATTATTAATATTGGAAGTTGTGAAAACATTGTTGCTAACTACATGGTGGAAAAGTTGAAGCTTTCGATTGAAGTACTTCCTCATCCTTACAAGTTACAATGGCTGAGAAAAGAAAATGAAGTTAAGGTAACGAAATATTGTTGTGTTCAATTCTCTATTGGAAATAAGTATCAAGATGAAGTCTACTGTGATGTTATCTCAATGGAAGCATGCCTTTTGTTGTTGGGACGCCTATGGCAATATGATCGTAGAGCTCACCATGACAGATACAAAAATATGTATTCCTTCATCAAGGATGGAGTGGAAATTATGTTGACTCCACTAAAGTCAGAAGATCACCCAAAGAGACAAAAGGAAGATAAAGCACTCATCATTGTGTTTGGCCTAAAAAAACCTTATCGTGAGTCAAAATTCTTATACCTCTTATTAGTTTATGAGGATAATGAAGTTTTTTCATCCTTATCCAAAGATGTTAAGCCTATAATTAAGGAGTTTTTTTATGTTGTACTTGATGAGATACCCCACGGACTATCGCTAATGCGAGATATTCAACATGCCATTGATTTCATCTTGGTTCTGTAATTCCAAATAAGCATTTTATCATATAAGTTCACAAGAGCATAAGGAGTTACAACATCAAGTCAAGCAACTTTTGGAGAAAGGCCTGGTAAGAGAAAGTGTTAACCTTTGTGTTGTTCTTGCTTTGTTAGTTTTGAGAAAAGATGGAATATGGCATATGTGCATTGATAGTCATGCTATGAATAAAATCACCATCAAGTATTATTTTCCTATTCCTAGACTTGATGATTTGTTAGATCAATTACATGGTACTATTATTTTCTCCGAAATTGATCTGCATAGTGGTAATCACCAAATTTGAATGTGACCTTAAGATGAATGGAAAACTGCATTTAAAACTCATGATGGGTTATATGAATGGACAATTATGCCATTTGGTCTCTTTAATGCATGCAACACCGTTATGCACTTAATGAACTAGGTATTCCGCTCTTTTACTAGGAGTTTGTTGTGGTTTATTTTGATGATATATTTAGTGTATAGTGGAAGTCAGAAAGAGCATTTTCAACATTTATGGCAGATTTTTGAAATACTTTAGGAGCAAAAGCTTTTTGCTAACTTAAAGAAGTGTGAATTCATGACAAATAAAGTTATCTTCTTGGGATATGCTCTGTCAAGCTAAGGAATTGAAGTGGATGAAAGCAAAGTTGATGCTATTATCAACTGGCCAATTTTGAAGTCACTTCATGATGTTCGAAGCTTTCATTGATTAACTTTTTTTTATCGATGTTTCAACAAAAATGTTAATTTTATTGTTGCTCCACTTTTGAATGCCTTAAGCAAGAAGGTTTTATATGGAGTATCAAGGCACAACATAGCTTTGAGGAATTGAAAGAGAAGATTACTCAGGCTCCATGCTTGCACTTTCAAATTTTGATTTGGTGTTTGAAGTTGATTGTGATGCCTTCAATATAGGTATTGATGTTGTTTTATCTCAAAAAGGATGACCAATTGCCTTCTTTAATGAGAAACTCAATGATGCAAAGTTGAAATACTCAACATATGATAAAGAGTTTTATGCTTTTATTTGAGCCCTAAACCATTGGAGCCATTATTTGTTGCCAAACAAATTTGTCTTGTATTCTGACCATAAAGCCCTCAAACATCTCAACTTCTAACACAAGCTTAATAGTCGGCATGTAGCTTGGAGTGAGTTTCTTCAAGCTATTCCGATTCTCATCAAGCACAAGTTAAGTGTGCAAAACAAGGTCGTTGATGCCTTAAGTCATGGCCTTACTCTTCTCTCCACTTTACAATTGAAGTGTAATACGCCGTACTTTTATATAGTAGTCAACATAACTGTCCCGAAAAGATGAAGGATTGATCAATGAGAATTGGCATGCTAAAGAATGATAAAAGGATAATTTGGAAGCAAATCGATGCATAATAATGCATTTCAAGACTAAAGAAGACAAGCGAAAAATTTTAGAATAAAATAATATTTTATTAATAAAATAATATTAAAATATTAATATTTTATTAGAGGTCAAAATTAGTCATGAAAAATCAGACTATGACTAATTCAAGTGGGGGATAAGAAATAAAGAATAATTTTGAAGGAAATTGAAATTTAATAAGTGTGGATAGGAATTAAAAATATTAGACTTAATTTTTGAAGAGCAAAGTGTTGAAGAACTCAAAAATTTTTTTGTACATACTTGAGTATTTTAGCCATATCTCAAGCTGCAGAACTCCAATTGCATAAATTCTTAGACCATTGGAAAGCTAAGAGATAGAGCTGCAACTTTGGTGCAGATCACTTCACCCAGTTCTATCTCTACAATAGAGAAAATTTCATTGGAAAGTGACAAGGTGTCATATGTCGAGAATAAAAAATTCAATGATTGACAATTAAATTTTTGGGGTCTCTTAGTACACTTTTAAGCCTAATTAAATCCTATGATAACTAAAGGCTTAAATTAATATTTAGAATATGAAATGGGATAATAAAAAGCAAAAGAAAAACAAAGAAGGCAAATGCACTTGGACATGAGACAAAAAAAAAAGAAACAAGAGAAGTCAAACAAAGGAAAGTGTGTGTGTGTGTGTGTGGGAAAGGGAAAGGTACAAGACAAAGAAACAAAAGAATAGTCAAGCAAAACAAATGAAGGACAAAGAAAATAAAGGAAGCAAGAGACCGGCCATGAGAATTGAAGGAGAGAATGGAGACAAAACAAAAGACAAGAAGAAAAGTTAAGAGAAGAATTAATTAAAGAAGAAAAGAAAGGATAAGAAGGAAAGAAAGAGACGGTGAAAAAGAAAGAAGAAAAATTTGGAAAGAAGGAAAGAGAAAGCGACATGCAAGAAAAGAGAAAAGAAAGAAAGAAAAAGGAGAAAGGAAAGAAAAAAGGCTCGGCTAAAGAGAGAGTAGAAAGAAAGAAGAAAAATCGAGAAGAAAAAGAAAAGAAAGAGAGAGGAAAAAAATTGTGGAAGAAAGAGAGTTGAATGAGGCACTGTTTTTTGCTGCTGTTCATGAAGAAAAAGTGTAGATTTTCAGCAAACTTTTGGAGGAAAAAGAGGTAGTTTCCTTGAACCAAAAACTTGTGATTTTAGAGTTGAAATTGTGATTTGTTTTATTGAAAATCTAAGCTGAAAATGGGGGCAGCTATAGTTGCTGGTTGGGTAAGGAAAAGTGTCACGACCCAGAACCACCCTCGAGTCCGTGACAACCGCCGCGATATCCCGATAGACACTCATCTCCCGAGTACCCTATCGAGACCTCTCAAGGCTCTCGTATCAGTTTCTCACCTCCCCTGTGATTGACCGTTACAAAAATCATGTTTTAAAACAATACGGATCATTTTTTTTTCCGTCCAAAAACAATAAAATTTTAATTTCTGCCTCACAGGGGCGTTTTCGTCATTTCCATCAAAAATCTCAAGACAGGTTAACAATGTAATGTTTAAGTGGAAAACACATATTTTATACTTAGAAATAGGTTTTGATATCTAAAACATTCATTTAAAAGCAAATTGTTGACAACTAGTACTATTTAAAAATAATAAATAAAAATATTCTATTTTCTCATAAAATAAATTTTTTTATAGAAATATTCGTAAATAATTTTCCGCACATGAAAGTAAAGTAAAATTGTATGAATAGAAATACAAATAACCAAAATATAAGATTTGATCTGCAATGACACATGGGCCCCAATTGACCAAGAGTATGTAAGACTATGAACTCTTACTTTCTATAATGCAGCTCCGAGCTTAGTTCTCGTCCTACTCGACTATCTACAAACTGTCCTGAGCCTGAAAAATGTATAGGAAGAAGGGTGAGATTATATAATTCCAGTGAGTAAAAATATACCATCTAAAGTATCTAAAGCCGAGTAAATGGAGACAATAAAATACCATATCCCAATATGCATTTCATAACTTGGAAATTTATTCCATCCCATGAAATCAATTATAATTCAATTAAAATGATTTTCAAGGCTTATGTTTCTCATAAAATTTGGCTCATGCCAAAACTCATCATCAGGGATACTTGATCGTCATCAAAGCATCCACTCGAGTTCGCCAAGGCTGTTAAAACGACTTATTCATATAAATAGCCATCCCTTGGCGTTGGCTGAATCTCACTTTCACGTGGTGGTAAAGCGTGAAGTGGACTCAAACCCCTCCACAGGAGTTACCCTACGCGCCTCTCCCACAGAGGTAAAATAAATCAACTGGGTTTACCGTGCCCCTCTAATAGGCTGATCCACGGAAACCCGCCACTGCAGTGTAGGTCAGCCCCACCATAATCATAAAATAGTTTAACAGCATAACAAGGCAATTATTTATAATAACTAATTTGCATAGTAAACCACAATTCGTGTAATTTCAATATAATAAACCAGCCAAGCATGCTCACACTATCATAAGCCATTTGAATTAAAAATACAATTCATACTTAACAACCACAGTCTCCATGTACTCTATTAAAAAAATAACATTCATCATTAATTTCAAACAATTTATAAAACTATTTTATAAAAACACATTTATTTATAAAACACGAAATTTATCCTTTTTAAATCCATTTTTCATAGAATTTATAAATTTTCATAAAAACTACCTTAGATAAATTAAATGATAATAAGTTTACTCACAGTATTAGGAGTAGAAATACTCCTATTCTCGATCCGCGGGCACAATCTTTTACCCGTGTCAAATGGCTCACCACCTATCCACCGTATATGACACAAAATTCAATAATTTGTGTCAAACCATTATAAATTAATTCAAGCTCATATCTATATGTATAAATGAGAATGAGTATGAAATGTCTGGACAATCGCTTAATTGCGGTCTCCGACCCAACTTGCTTATTCACAGTCTAAATTGCTAAAACCTCCAATTTAACTTCGATTCAATCCATTTCACTTTCAATTATCCAATTATATCCACAATACCTCAATGACTGTGAATTTGGTCCAATTTATCAGTCTGGACGAAAAATTACGCTTTTACCCTTAGTGGGTAAAAATTCTAATTTTTGCACTGAAAATTCTCATTTAATTTTCTAACTCCATAATTTATCAAATATCACCAAATACATGCCAAATAACCTAAAATTCAGCTTAATTACCTTCAAAATTATTCATGGAAATTTCAACTATACTAGGTGGAATTTCACTAAAATTTTTCCTATTTGATTTCTACTCCATAAATCACCATTTTGCCATCCAATTCTCTCAAAATAAAATCAATTCCATCACTACACACACAACACTAGGTTCAGCCATGGATGGTTACTATAGCAAACAAATTTATTTCTTCTAGTTTTGCTTATATATATGCTAAACTAGCTAAAAACACTAACATATATCAAAATCAATTATTTCCATCAACTTTCTCTCTCTAAACCCATTGGACCAGCCATGAAATCACCATGAAAATATGCAATTTAACCATGAAAAATAATGAAAAATACATGAAAATGATAGATCATTAGCTAAAATTGAAAAATCATACCTTTAAACACTTGAATCCTTGAAAAATCACACTTTTTCTTTGATTTTCTTCCACCTAGGGTTTATTTTTGTGTTTTCTCTCTCTTCCTTCAGGTTAGAACGAAATTTTTGAGGAAGAAGGCTGAAATTTGGCTTTTTTAAGCCATTAAATAAAATAATATTATTGTATTATATTTTTTTATTTTTTTATTAATTTATTTTTTTTATTTTTTATTTTTTATCTTTTGACTTTATTTTCAGCCACCAATTTTCCTTCTCTTGTCTTCAGCCTTCAAGAAGGTTCTGGACAAATCCCAAAGATTTTTATGGTGTAATTTTGTAAAATTATACTTTTACCCCCGAAAAAGTACAAAATTACATTTTTATCTCAAAAATTGAAAAATTACCACAAGGCATATTTTTCACTCTTCAAACTCATACCACACTCCAAATAATTAAATTTGATCAAAATCATTTCAAAAATTCAATTTTCAGTTCCGGGTGGCAAAATTACCATTTTACCCCTATACTCCAAAAATATCGAAAACTCATATTTTTCACGGTTAAATCTTCCAATTATACTTCAATACTCATATCATACTCAAACATGTCAAATGGGGCCAAAATCTTCTTTAAAAATTCTTGTTTTGACCTTTAGTGGCAAAATTACTATTTTACCCTTGTGTCCCAAAATACCGAGAATTACACTTTTTCACTGCTGAACTTCATATTATATTCCAATAATCATATTATATTTTATATAATTATTCTTGGTCATTTGAAATCAAAATCTTTATTAAAAATCTCCATTGTGTCCTGAAATTGAAAAATGACCGTTTTGTCCCTAATCGGTCAATTTTTCAGATTGACTCCAAATCGGACCTCGAACTCCGAATTACCATTTTGAGTCATCCCTGGACTGTGAAATTTTCAATTTCATCTTTATGATCTCAATTTTATCTTGTTCGAGGTTTAATCGACTTAATTGTACTTTTAGAGGCAATATCGTCTTTTAATGATTTCTCCGGACTTCCTCAATATACAAACATTTTATCGAACATGTAAATGATATTACGATCACTTTATAGGGTAGGGTTTGACAAAAAAAATAGCCTTATGCTGCGAAATTAGTCAAGGAAAAGAGCTGAAATTAAGGTACAAAAACAAGGATCCATTGTTGGAAATTCCAGCAGAAAAATGAGCGAGTGAGGGGGCTGATTTTGGAGCAGAAAAATGGTAGTAAATGAGTGAGAAAGTGAGAATAGTGGTGAACGGTTTTGAGTGGGAGAGAAATAAAAGAAAAATGGGTGAAAGTGGTGGCCTTGGTGGCTGCCAACGGTGGAGAGAGAGGGAAGAGCAGCTTTGGGTGGTGAAGGACGGCGTGAAGAAGAAAACAAAGGAAGAAAAAAAGGAATGGGACGGTAGAAGAGAAAAAGAAAAAGAAAATAGAATAAAATAAAAATAGAAAAGTAAAAATAGTAAAAAAGTAAAATAGTGTTAGACAAAATAGAAAGGCATAAAGTGTATAAAAATTTAATGGTATGTATATATGTATATAGATTTAATAAAATAATAAAGATGAAAGAAATGATAGGAATAAATTGAAATAAAAATAAAGTAAGCTAGATATATTTGTATACTTATAAATATTAGTGATCTCAATTTATAGATATGGGAGGAATAAATACGGTGACATATTGTGGTGGCGGGCCAAGGAATTAGCGATTGATCGGTAGAAAAGGAAAAATAGGATTTAGCTAAGTGTCTATAGCGACGAAAAAATCCCATTATCATAAGGTGAGTAAACTTATCATTATCTTAAATTGTCTAAAGTTTATTTTAAATGCTATTTTATGAATATTATGAAAAATGAATCAAAAGAGGAAATTTTAATGTTTTGGAAACAAGTGTGGTAAAATGGAAATATTTTTGTAGATTATTTTGAAATCCGAGAATTTTACTTAAAAATGAGTAATTGGGGACCCGTATTAATTATGTCATAAATTGTATTTTTACTTGATTGGCTTATGATAATTTGAGCATGAATAATTGAATTTTAAGATTTTGTTGTGGTTATAAGAACTGTATGTTTAGCTTTAAGGGCTGGATAATAAAATGTGAGTCATGTCATGCGACTGGATTTTTATTGTTATGGTGGTTTTAGTCACTGCAGTGGTGGGTTTCTGTGGACCAGCCTATTAGAAGGGCACGGTAAAACCGGTGATATATTTACTCCGGTTGTAGAGGCGATAAGGGTAACTCTCGGGGTAGTGATAGAATCCACTTCACGTCAAACCCCCACGTGAAGGCGCGACTCAGCCAACGTCAAGGAACGATTGTGTTTTTAATTAAATAAAATATATTCGACAGCCTTGGTGGACTTAGTAGGATACTCTGATTAAGTATCCAAGAGTAATGGTTTTGGCATGAGCCAAATGATATTTTTACGAAAATCATGAGCCTCAACAAATGTTTTGATGAATTAAAATTATTTTATAGAATATGAAATGAATTTAGAACCTTATGAAATATTTTATTATGACTGCTTCTTTTATTGTCTCAATTTACTCGCCTTTAGATATTTATGGTAATATTTGTTTACTCATTGGGATTGTAAAATCTCACCAACCTCCCTCCCAACCCTTTCAGGCCCGGGGTAGCTCGTAGATAGCCAATACCGACAAGGATTACTGTAGGCCTCACTACACCAGAAACAGTAGGTTCATTATTTTAAGTATTTTATTATTTGGGCCTCACGTGTCATTGTAAATGAAATTTTATACTCTGATTATTTATATCAATGTACGAAAGAATTTATTTTGCTTTTACGCTAAAAAAGATTATTTACAGATATTTTTATAAATATTATTTTATAGATAATAGAATATTTTATTGAATATCATTATTTTATTCAAATGGTTAAAAAATTTCACGTTTTTATGAATGATGTGAACTTCTAAATTTATATTTGATTATAAAATGGGTGTTTTTTACTCACATAGGGCATTTTTAGCCGAATTTGAAATTTTTGGTGAAAATGATCAAAATGCCCCTATGAGGCAAAAATTTTCTTCTGATTGTTTTGATCCGGAAATGATAAATAAAGCTTTAAAATGTGATGTTTGACAACGGTTACTTTAAAAAAAAAACTGATACGTAAGCCTTGCGGGGTTCCGGTCGGCATTCCGGGTAATGAACGTCTACCGGGATGTTGCGACGGTTGTCAAGGATCCGAGGAGAGTTCCGAGTCGTGACATGAAGGTTGTTGGTTTGAAGTTGTAAAAGAATTGTATGAGAAAGATCTTGAATATGGTGAGTTATGGAAGTTTAGTTCTCAACATCCTTATTGACAATTTCACCAACAAAAAAGGTATCTTTTCAAAGATAACTAATTGTGCATCATTCAATGTTCTTTACGTCAATCTATTATTTGGGAAGCTCATAATGGAGGATTAGTTGGACATTTTGGGAGAGACAAAACATTGACTCTTGTGAAGGAAAAATTTTATTAGCCTAAGCTAGAATAAGATGTCAACTAACATATTCAAAGGTGTTGTACTTACCACATTGCCAAGCTTGAAAATTAAAATATTGGTACATATAAATAGTTGCCCATTCCTAAAGCTCCTTGGGTAGATGTGAGTATGGATTTTGTTTTAGGTTTACTAAGAACCCGAAGGCAAAAAGACTTTGTCATGGTAGTAGGCAACGGATTTTCCAAAATGGCTCATTTTGTGCCATGCCATAAAACAAATGATGCTTCTCACATAGCTAATTTGTATTTCAAAGAAATTGTACATCTCCATGGAATTCCAAAAATCATCACTTTATATCAAGATGTGAAGTTCATGAGTCATTTCTAATGAACTCTTTGGAGGAAAATGGGGACTCATTTGCAATTTAGTTCAACAAGTTACCCTCAAACGGATGGTCAAACATAAGTGGTCAATAAAAGTTTGGGAAACTTATTGTGAAGCTTTGTGAGTAAACACATTCGCTAATGGGATCTTATGTTAGTACAAACAAAATTTTCTTATAATAATTTTGTGAGCCAAACCATTAGAATATGTCCATTCGAAGTAGTATATGAAAAATACCCTATTAGTCTTTTAGACCTTCCTGCGTTACCAAATACTTGTGAATTTAATGCTAATGTTGAAGAATGTGCTAAGCAAATCAAGAAGCTTCATGAAGAAGTCTGAGAAAAGATTGTTTATCAAATTGCCAAATACCAAAAGCAAGCCAATGAGCATAAAAAGCTAGCTAGTTTTAATGAAAGGGACTTAGTGTGGTTTCACTTAACGAATAAACGTATTCATAAGTCTTGTGAAAAATTATTTCCTTTAGTTATCATTTCAAGTCTTGAAACGTTTTAATGAGAATGCTTACAAGATCGAACTTCTTGGAAATTATGAAAGTTCTTCTATCTTTAACGTAGTTGATCTCTTTCCTTACTATAGAGAAAATGAAGAAGACATGGATATTGAAGGCAATTTTTCTCTAATCTAAGGAGAATGATATATGAGAATATTATTTAGGTTACTTATATATTAAGTTAGATTAATTTAAGTTATTTTTTTTACTTTAATGGTAGTCCAAGGAAGTTTAGATTAGGTTATTTCTTTATTTATTTTTATATAAGAATTGTAATAATCACTCATAGGAAAAGTAAGAAACTCTATTTTTTAGGAATAGTTATATAAAGCCGTCTTAGGTTAATTGTTAAGCACATTGAAATTGAGAATTAATAAAAAATATTTTCTTTAATAAACAAGTATGTTTACTTTTTTTAAGCTCTTTTCAAAAGAGTAAGAGATATTAGTATTCTTAATTTAGCCAACTAAAGTGGAAATTTTGCTATTTTTCACCTTAGTGTGGTTTTCTAACTTTGCCAAGATTGGTGATTCACCTTAATGGGGTTTCTAACCTTGCCACAATCAGTATCTTTCACAATGCCCAAGTGTTTTCACAATGTCTCGACATCATTTCCTCTGTGAATGGATCCATTATTGGTATATGTCCTATAGTCAATTGGATAGATCAAGGGATATATTGTCATTAAATGTATACTTAATAGCATAATATTATGTAATAGAGGTTTTTTTTTTGATGTTAGTGCAATAATAAGGAGTTATTGATAATTCTATAAAATAGAATTATGTTTTTATTTCAAATTGTTCTTAAAAGTTAGCTAAGTTCTTGAGTTTAGATTATAATTGAGTTATTTTTAGTTCTTTTTCTAATTAGTTTATTTTTATTAAGTTATTTTAATTTTAATTTTACTTATTTTAGTTTAATTATTACTTTTTAGTTTTTATATTTTTATATGATTCTAGAAGATTAAAGCTTAATTTGATGAAGAAAGGTGTTTAAGGAGTTCAGATCCTATTTCGTACATGTTGCGGTATTTTGAGAATAACTCTCGTTACAGAACTCTAAATAATACAATTCTTTAACTATTAAAAAACTAAGAGATAGAGCTATAACTTTCATAGAGATTACTTTGCCCAATTTTAGCTTGAAGATATATTTCCTTGTCAGTTGCGAAGAATTCTCCCCATTTATGCCCTATAGTTTTGAAAGTATTGACATGCCAAAGTTTTATCGAGACATCTGTTAATCTTACCCAGAGTCTTATTTCTCTTTCTTGATGTGCTAAAGTTAGTGGTGTGATAGAGATAAACCAGAACTTGAAGATTTCAGCATAATTCTCCAGCACGGGCTCCATCATTTGCTGATCTTCGAAGCTGAGAAGTACCGACGTTCCTCCAATGATCCTCACTTGGGTTTTAACCCCTTCACCTAACAAACCTTCTTTAATGGCGTCATATGTCACTTTAGCTTTGAGCCTCCCTACTGCTCTACTTTTAACCCACATCGTCTTATCATCAAGAATATTAGTACCAACTGTTATCACCTCTTTACTAATTGGGTGTTGTCCTTCCTTATTGCCTGACACTCTCTTCTTATCATCGGTCATGGTGGCTTTCTTATCTTCATTGTTTGTCATCTCCTTTGATTTCTCTCCCCCATTTTCTGTATTCTTCACATGTTTTTCACCTATTCCAGCAGTATTTTCCTTTGCTCACACAACATCTCTGTGTGTCCTCTTATCCTTATTTTGGATTTTATCCACTGCCTCACTTCTACTTTCGACTGTTAGAACCTTTCTTCCTTCTCTCTAATCCTTTCTTATCGGTTCTGCCTTTAAACCATAACCCTTTTACTGTCCAGCTACTGATGGCCTCCCCACTGCAAAGCTTTCTCCATTTCAAACCGTTCCCTATATCTTACAAATGCAAAAGCTGTTGATCTCCCCTGGTCTTGAAAACTTTTCCTCGGCATGAACACATCTTCAACTCGTCCATACTCTTCAAAAGCACCTTTGATTGCCGATCAAGTAACCTTTCTCTCAAGTTGTAGACAGATTGAGAATAAGCTATCTAACCACCTTCTCTCAGCCATCGTTCTTAAAGGATAGGGAGTACCGGGTTAATTACCCATTTACCTTCTATTGTTGCAAAAGAAAACCGAGACCTTGTCTATTGGGCACATTAAAAGAATATATCAAATGAACAAATACTAAAAAACACAAGACACATAAAACATATAGATTCGTCTGTCTGATCTTATCTCCTGCAAGTGAACTAGAAAGGGTTGTTAACGTGGGTTCTGCACTGATTTATTCTCAGTGCCATCCTAATTCTATTGATGAATATATATTTTTGTGCTAATTTTAAATCATTCTCAATTTTATTTTCACAAAAGAAAGAGCAAACAGTGAGAAAAGTACATAGTATTTCTAGCTAATTGGAAATGTGAAACAAGCCACGGTATCAAGCATCAACTGAAGGACAACAAATTATGTACGAGTTGCAGAATATTGGCTTTTATCTAACCCGTTCAGTGTCTTTTAGAAACTTGATTTTGATCTTTTTCAGCTTCACAACAACATTTTTCATGTCTATCCTCTCCTCAGGTAAATCTGCAGAACATTCACTACCCAATTGCAAAATGGACAAGGCACAATCCTTTGCTGCCAAGTGTTCTCTCTCTCTAGAACTTAGCAAATTTTTGTCCACAACATGAATTACTGCAGATGGTAAAGACTGTTTCACCCAATTCTTCAAGCTCATTTCTCCCGAAAACATTTCATCTGTGGGCTTTTTTCTTGTGAAGATTTCCATCACAAGAATGCCAAAACTGTAGACATCACCTTTTATGGAAATGATTCCTTCCGCTCCATACTCTACATATGAATTTAAATTCATCATCAATTGATTAAACTGTGCCTTCATGTTGCATCAAAATGAAAAAGATAAAAGAAAAAAAAGTTAGAAATTGTTCGAAGTAAAGACTTGCATTACCTGGTGCCATATACCCAATAGTTGCCAATGTCATTGTTTGTATCACTGAGCCCTCTTCACCTAAAAGTTTTGCTATGCCAAAATCACCCAAATGTGCACCCATATCTTCATCTAGAAGGACATTGCTAGGCTTTAAATCGCAATGCACCACGGATGTTGTATGACCATGATGGAGATACTCTAAAGCAGATGCAACATCTATCATTATGTTCAGCCTTTGCAAGATATCTAGAAAATGGTTGTAAGAATACAACCACTTCTCCAGGCTTCCGTTAGGCAAGAACTCTAATACCAAAGCTTTAAAATCAATATTACAGCAACTACTGATGATTTTGACCAAATTCCGATGGCGAATGTTTCGAAGGACCTCACACTCAACTTCAAAGCTTATAAAGGCTTTTTCTAACTCCAAATTGAACACCTTCACTGCGATGCTTGTTCCATCTGGCATTGTCCCTTGGTATACTGAGCCAAAGCTTCCGACACCAAGCAAATTGCTTTCACAAAATCCATCAGTAGCTTGTTGAAGCTCGTGATATGAAATTCTTCTCCATGTTGCTAAAGGTAAAATATCTCCATGACTTGGCAAGCTTGCTTTCTTTTTTTGACTTCGTGAAAAAATGATGATCAAGGCCAGTGTTAATATTGTTATGGCAACTACTGTTGGTAGAATATATTTTAGAAGCTTTGTGATCTTCCTGGATCGACTATGAGCGTTAGTTTTGCACGGTGGGAGGTGCAATCGAGCAGCACCACACAATGCTTGATTCCCCATAAATGATTGAATCGAGTAGTTTGAGAATGCTCCTCCGTCAGGAATTTCTCCTTCAAGTCTATTGAAAGAGACATTAAAATATTTCAGATTCGAAAGCTTTTCTAGGGATCTAGGAATTGTTCCAGATAGATTATTTCTCGACAAATCCAAGAATTCCAAGTCTATCATGCCACTAGTCGACTGAGGAATGGAGCCCTGCAACTTATTTCTAGATAAGGAGAGATGGGTAATGCCTTTGAGATCCCCAATACTAGCTGGTATATCCCCTGATAATTGGTTTCCTGATAAATCCATATCAATCACAACCTTCCATTTTCCCATATCAATTGGGAGAGGGCCAGTTAAGGAATTCGAAGACAAATTCAAATGCAAGATATCTTCCAGTCTTGTCAAGTTGAAGGGTATTGAGGATGTAAAACTGTTAGAGCCTAAGAACAGAGATCTTAGGGAATTGAGATTACCCAAGCATGCCGGTATTGGTCCAGAGAGTTTGTTGTTGGTGAGAAGTAATAAACTCAAGCTCTCCAAACGACATATATCAACTGGGATCGATCCTTCTAAATCATTGTCTTGCACAGAAAAAGATTGCAGGTCTCTCATTCTGCCAACAGTTGTAGGAATCGTTCCAGTCAATTTATTGTTGTCTAGGTTCATGTTCACCAAGCCGCTTAAGTTCCCAATTTCTCTCGGGATGCTGCCCTTGATGTTGCACCCAGTAGCAATGAAAACTTCAAGAAAACTTGAGAGATTTCCAATCGAAACTGGAAGTTTAGTGTTGATTAAGGGATTTCCATCAATGTACAAGTTTTTCAAGTTTCTACAGTTTGTCAAAGATGAGATGAAGCTCATTTCTGGGGATGAAAGTTTACTAGAGAAATTGTTATCCTGCAGGTTGAGATCTTCTAGATTTCTTAGATTGCCAAAGGTGTCCGGAAGAAAGCCAGAGAAGGAATTGCTTTGCAGCTCAATGCTAATAAGCTGGGAGGAATTGGAGAGAGAGGATGGAATTTCTCCACCGAGTTGATTTTCTCCAAGATAAAAGCACTCAACTTGTGGAAGCCAAAGAGTTTCCGGAAGATGGCCTGACAGGCGATTTGTTTGCAGTGACAAGTACTGCATACTTGAGCTGTTAAAGATAGCAGGAGGGATTGGACCAAAGAGTTTGTTATCTCCCAAATATAAGATCTCCAGATTAGAAAGGCTCCCAATCTCAAGTGGAATTGCACCTGCCACAAACTCCAAATCTAACCTTTAAGTACCCAAAATTTTTTTTCAAAGTACTATTTTCATAGTTGGATATACTCTATATCAAGTACGAAAATATTGAAAGAAATTAAATTTGGTTTGCATATGCCTAGTGGAAATGTCAATTAAAAATTTCAAGTAAATTTCTTATTTTATAGATTTTCATTGGAGTACATAGTTGGGAAATGAGAATTATAAAATCAAGCACCTTGTACTTATATATCTCATTCTTGTTTATTATGGTTATCAGCAATCTATGCAATCAACAACCTATGCAATCAAATACATTCCCCTGAACAATCTATATGTAATCAAACACATGTTGATAATGAAGCAATTATACAACAATTTCAATTTATGAAAACACATCTGACAACTGTTAAAGAATATCTTTATATTTAATAATTCCTTTTTTATTATAAATTTGTGTCTTAAATTTTTGTAATGACACTGTTGTTATTTAAAGATTATGTATGAAAGATTTATATTCATATATTTGTGTATTATGAAAGATAATACTCTTCAAGTCCACTTTTATATGTTCCCTTTTGATTTTTAAGGAGATCAGGAAAACAATTATTGACCTATGTGTATTTTATACTAAAACTTTTATATTTTTTTAAAATTGTTCCATGATGTTTATGTCAAAAAAAAAATTTCTTATTGTTTGGTTTTTCATTCTTTAATAAGGAATGCAGGTGAAACCGTGAGAGTTCAAGAGTGTGTACTGTGAAGAATATTACTCCAATATTTAAAATGGTTGCAAGTAAAACAGTATAGTGGAGGAAAAGAAGAATTGATACCTGTGAAGTTATTTAAGCTTAAATCAAGAACTGTAAGAAGAGTTAGGTTCCCAATAAATAAAGGAATAGAACCCTCTAGTCCATCGCTTACAAAGCTTAACTTCTCCAAACCAATAAGATCACCAATTTGCCTTGGAATTTCACCTGCAAAATCACAATGGAAATTGGGAAATCAATGAGAATATTTGGTCAAATATGTGGGATAAATTGAAATGAATATAGCAGAAGTTAACCATCATTTTTCTAAGGGACTTTCCTCTTCAAGGTCCCATTTTTTGGTCTAGCACTAATCTACAATTTAATTCAACCTTTTTGCTTTTTGATTTGGTATAAGTAGGGGCCTCCATCTCTTAAATTAAATTCCTTTTGGTTTAACTAAGGACAAATAGTCAACCATGTCTTGAATGGGGCATTAATCTAGTATATTTTAATTTAAAAATTTTAAATTCAATTATGCTTCGGAGATGATACTCAGAAGAAAATATGGAATTATCTTCCATTGAATAATCCAAGACCTAATGAGTTTCACATGTAAGAGGAATAAAAAAAAAAAAGAAAGGGGTAACTTAATTAATTTAATTATACCTAAATTTAGATAATAAATAAATAGTAATTGTGAGGCATGCAACTTACAAATAAGTACAACAGATCTATAATCAACATAAAATTTAATTCATTATTGCTCATGATAGGCCTAATTGGTTTGTAATGAAAAGAAAAGATATGCCAAATCTAATCGCTGTTGGATTTATATTTATCATCAATTAATAATTTCAAAACATACTTTGCACAAAAAATAAATAAATAAAAGAGGGTTTTCAATGAGAAGTAGATTGTATCAAACAGCAAAGGAAAAGTTAAATCCAATCACTACAACATTTTTGGCCTTGCAAAAAAAATTACAACCATAGGTGAAAAATATACAATCTTAAAGCTGTACTTAGAAAAAATGCAATCTTAACCAATGTATAAAAAAGTATGGCTGTATTTTTTTATGGGATTCAACAACAAAATTAATATGCAGCTGTATACTATATGACTACAATCTTAAGTCATATGTTGTAAACAAAATATTAATTAACAAGATTTAATATTTAGGTATTTATAAGTACTCTAAACGAATAATTAATTATTGCAAACAAAATATAAAATTGAAAATCAATAATAAATTGGAATTTCCAATTAAGAGTATTCGCATTTTTTCCTAGATGCCAAAGCAATTTCGGGCTCAGATTACCTTTAAAGTTGTTCCAGCCAATGAACAATTGCTTGAGTGCAGTCAAATTCCCGATTCCTTCAGGGACAGTCCCCTCAAATTTGTTGTGAGACAAGAATAAAACATGTAATTGTTCATGCTTGAATAAACCTGCCGGGATTCCACCCGAAAACTGGTTCCTATCCAAATAAATATTTTGTAGTTCAGGAAGGTGATCAAATATGTCGGGAGGTAGATGACCAGTGAGATTGTTAAAGCCAAAGTCAATGATTTGGAGAGAGGATAAGTTGAGTGGGATGGAGGGTATGGAACCAGTTAGATAATTGCTTTTGAGTTCAACATCTTGCAATGAAGATATGTTGAAGATTGAGGAGGGTATGGAACCTGAAAGCTGATTATTCTGCAAATATAACATCTTCAAGCTTGGAAGATTTCCAATTTCTTGAGGAATCTGTCCTTTCAGATTATTTTCATGCAAATCCAAGATCTCTAGCTTTGGCAAATAGCACAGAGAAGAGGGGATAACACCCGTGAAGTAATTTTTTTGCAAATATAAGCTTTCAAGTTTAGGAAAGGAATCAAACCATGATGGGAGTTCTCCGGTAAAGTTGTTCTTGGCAAAGCTTATATATCTCAGCCGATGCAAATTAGCCAACTCGACAGGTAATGAGCCTTCGAAACCATTTTCTTCGATGTTGAGCAATTGAAGAAAAGATAAATTTCCCAAGTGAGGTGGAAGAGTTCCAGTTAGACTCAAGTTAGAAAGACTAAGAGCTGTGACTCTTTGGTGCTTGGATCCGCAACTGACACCAATCCAATTGCAAACAGAGGTAGATATAGACCAGTTGGCTGCCAAGAGGTTTTGAGGGTCATGGACATTGGCTTTGAATGCAAGAAGAGCTAGTTTGTCTGTGGTGATGTTGGCTGATTCCATAGACAAGGAAAAACAATTATGCAACAGCAACACCAGCATAAGATCAGCAAGAGTGAAGTGAGGATTTGTCATGAGTTTGAGTGGGATGAGGAACACGAAACACCACCTGTCTGGCAATTGAGAAAGAAATGATTGTTCTGTCTTTAAATATGTATTTTGATGTTGAAATAGAGGAATTTATTAGTATTTCTTATTTCGACAGTGGGCGCATATCTCGGATTAATCTTCATACTGGGAAGGCCTAAATGATTGTTATGAAATTGCATTATGAGGCATTCAATCCAAAATTACTTGCTAATAACAGGCAAAAATTATCATGTTGCATATAATTTATATGAAATGATAACAGATTTACTTGGATAAGTCAAGACTGAAGAGTTAATTGTTCTAAAAAAATTTCATGTCTGGAAAGCGAGGTTCATTCAAACTTCAAACTCTGGTTCCCTTCTTAAAACCAATGGATTAGAACACAAAACTGACAAGAAAAGGATGGAATAAAGGCAATAATAAAATTTTAGTTAAATTTCTTGAATAAATTTCACAAAAAACAACTGATTTAGATTTTGCCTCTTCTTTTGGAAACTTTGTGTTCCCTTTGTCTCGAAAAGTAGAGAAAATGGGTAGTTAAATTTCTTGAATAAAATTGCTTCTTACCTTTTGAAAAAAAAAAAAAAAACACCCTTGAGTAGTTCATTTTGTTTCATCACTATCATATCATCATATCATCACCAATTGTTGTCCCATCCTTTTTTTCTAAACAAATTTGTGCATTGGTCTTACTTTTGGTACCACATCAAGCATCATCACTACCCATGTGTGGTACAAAATGGACTAATAATTCCTTCTTTCACAGTATCTCTCATTCCATTTTCTCCTTTTATAATGTATATGTATTGCATATTTTCAAAAAAGTTCTCAAGAATGTCCTAAGAATCCACATTTGAATACAAAAAGTCCTTAGTGGGATTCCCCATTTACTTTAAGTCATACTCGAGTAGAAGTGCTTGATGCCATCCATGCATTCTACTTTCTGGAAGAACTAATGAATGAAATTAAAATTTTATTCTGGTAGTTTGACTTGGTTTCCCTATTCTTATTCTTTTGAGTTTGTATATTATTTTAAGTTTATAAAAGAATATGGTGTTTTAGTGCGCTTCTATGTTGATGAGATTAGGACTATTTTATGAAAATTATCAAACAATAAAAGAGGGGTGCACTGATACTAGTTGGATAACTAGTGCAAGTGATAATAAATCAATCTCTAAATGGGTATTTACCCTAGAAGAAGGTGTTATTTCATGGGCTTTTATAAAACAAATATACATAACTCATTCCATTATGAAATCTAAGTTTGTTATTTTGAAAACTGTAGGAAAAGAGGAAAGATGGTTGAAAATTTTGTTATTAATGAAAATTGAGTCGTAGCCACAACAAACGACAGCCATCTCTTTGTACCGTGGCAATCAAGCTACTATGTCTAGAGTTAATAGAAATTTTAGACATATAAGCTTGAAGTATGTATATGTTGAAAGATTAATTACTGATGGAGTAATTAGAATTGTATACATGAGAACATATAATAATTTGGTAAATCATTTTACTAAAGGACTCGCTAGAGAAATGGTGAGAAAGATGTCGTTAGGGATTAGCCAAGACGTTTTGCCTAAAGTCACCAATAATGGAAACCAAACCTTTTCTCTACCTCTACTACTGATTAAAAGGTTCAATAAGTAAAAATAAGTTATTGATAAGTGATTATAGAAGAAGCACTAGGATTTCAACTTTTATCTTTTAAGTGCTTAAAAATGCATTAATGGAAGATGCGTGCTATACTCTTATTAAGGTTCAATTATAAAGTATACCCCAAAGGCTTAAACGGAACGCTAGAAAAAGTGGTGCTGCTTCTAACCAAAGTGATCGGGTCAGCTTTTGAATATGTTCATAAAATACTAAGATGTAATACATGGCCTAATAAATGCTACAATTATTAGTGAGCTTCTAATGAAATTAGATAATATGGTATGTATGGTGATTTCGGTTTTGATAAAAGGAATAATGTTGTAATCGATTAAGATACCATTTATGTTGTCTAAACTGTAAATTACTTGCAATACAAAAGATTCAAGCCGAAAGAAAATTTTCTTTTATAAAATATTATTAGTGTACGATTTTCTTTAACATTACCATATAAGTGGGAGTTTATTGTTGGAGAAATTAGTCCTATTAGATTGTAAGTTAAAAGTTGAGACAATATCTATCTAAGTAGCACAAAACATATTGCTTTTGGATACCATTTGGAGTGATACCTTTTGATGAATAATGATCTCGTGATGAATAGTGGTAAGCTTTGATGAATAGTAATAAATTATTTATAAATAAGCATTAATTCATTCATTCAGAAACAATTATTCTTTTTGTCTTTTTCTCTCAGTCAAACTCCTAATGTCTTTGAGATATGACCTCCTCATCGTCATGGACGACTAGTATTAAATTTTTTGCATGCGCTTAAAAATTCTACTTACCTGTTAAAAGTGGCCCTAACGCACTAGGCATTGAAACGAAAACGTCAAACCCAAAATATTTGATTGAAGTAGTTATTCCTTATCTTGGTGAGTGTAGCTCCACCTGAAAACGAAATGAAAAGAGGAAAAAGACAAAAGAAGATATTAAGTTGTCTCTCAGCTCTCTGGTTAGACCGCTTTTCAAAAATGGTTGTGAATTATATCTTATTGCTATTATTTTCTCTTGCTGTTATTTTCCCAAGGACTCGTAAGTCTCCCTTGATGAAGAAAAAATGGGCATTAGTGATAATGACCTCTGCACCTTTCTTTGTTCCTATAGGAAGAGAAAAGTAAAATAGAAATTGATATCATCATTTGTTAAGCATTCTCCAATATCACTCCTACACACTTGCAAAATGTAAAGTAAACTGAATATTCTAAAATCTCTAATCCTTCTCCCTTATTGCTTGAGCTAGGTAGGCCGGCCCAAGTGGAAAAGCTATTAGTAGCCTATTTTTGATCCTGTTGAGCCGCCTACTTTTTGTTTATGGGGTGCTGGCTCTTGACGAGAGCTTTTAGGACTTTTTGCTGTGAACGCCAGTGTCTACTTAATGGTTGGATTTTTTTGACAATTGTACAGTTTTTCTTTGCCCAGATCGGATCTGATTATATCATGAGAGTCCTTGGCACTATAAGTAAGAGACTTAAAATGATATTATAGTGCTGAAACTAATAAATATTATACTTCTCCAAAAAAAAAAGGTAATATATTATACTAGGTCAAGGTCGTCTTTGATGTGCTAACAACCAACATTTATTTTGATCTATCATTATTTAGCTGATCATTTGGAAATTTGATTTAGTTCTATATAGCTAGTAGGAGAACGAAAAGCTAAGTGCACGATATTAAAAATTCCAAATTAATTTTTTTCACATTTCACTCTTCCAAAAAAAATTTTTAACTTTCTTTCATCTGTTCATATGCATTAAATAAGTCAATTAGAGCAAGCCGCTAGTCTTCTCAACATGCCTCTTTTTTTTTTTTTTTCTTTTAAAGATTGTCTCAACTTGCCTTAAATTAGTCATTAGCTTTACTACAGTAGCAGTCCATTAATATCTGAATAAAAATGTCCTTTGATACTTTCTAGATGGTTGACAAATATATCTAAACCTATATGCTAAATGTAAGTGTTTAAGTGTCCTTAGTGAAGTATTAATAAATTACTAATGCTTATGCATTAAAATTTATGTAATTCTATAGTAAAAAAAATTATATAGTCTTTTTATCAAAAAGTGAGATAAGGTCTAAACTTACCGCTTCACTTAAAGTTATGGATTAAAATTACAATCTATCTTTTGAACAGGTGTAATTTTAACGTGCATATAAATTTGCTAAAAACTTGTCAACATTAACAATAAGATTTTCCTATAGAAAAATCAAACAATATTTTATGAAATGCTCTAATGAATTTTGTTGTGGTGAAATGTAGTTTGTAATAATCTATTACAACATAATGTTTTATGTAACACGAATAAGATATTTTACATAATTATTATAAAATTTGATAAAATATTTGTTTTTACTAAAATAAAATTACTTGTTGTGAATTTAGCTTGAACTAAATATATAAGCACGCTCAAAAGTGTGTTATACAAATGCTGAACTTGCAAATTAAAACATTTTTATTTTGTTGGTATATATATGGAGATAGGGAATAAGGATTCGGAACTTGGACCCTAATCCTTTAAAAAGAGTAATAACTACTCAACCAAGGCTGAGTTAATTAAAACATTCTTATTCTTATTCAATTCTAATAGACTAAGATCAATGTAGTTCAAGTTAGCCACAACGACCAGGTGCAAATCCAACCCTCCCATTGGCATCGTCATAGACGACCTCATACCCTTTCTGTTGAAAATTTCCTAGGATCATTACATCACTATCATCACCATTTTTTGCAAAAGCCAGACAGGCTTGAGATATCTTGTTAACATACAAAATCCCACTAGCATCAATAGGCATCTCAAGGCCCCCATCAAAGTATAAGCTGATCGTTGGCATTACAACACTTGAATTACCACTAAAATCAAAGCATGTCCCTAGAGGTTCAAACGCCGGTGCCCTTGGATACTTGGTCATCCTTACTTCGAAAGCTCTCCGGACTCTTGAATAGGCTGCCGGAGGGAGGCGTGTGATCAAAGATGCCGAGTCAATGACAGTGCCTGAATTCGTAAAAACCGACCTGTCAATGGATAGTCTCTCGCCTCCTACGCCTATATCGACAATATCAAGGCCGTAATAGTGTGTTCCTTGAAAGGAACTTGACATGGGTGTGAATTTAACGGAACTTGGGAGGTTCTTATCACCAAATCTTAGGTATCCGGTTGATCTATCACTTGGCGGCAAACAATAGGAGAAAACTTTGTGATACTTGTTAGCAGTTTGGGATACTAGAGAAAACCATCCACGGCCAAGTCCTAATACCCCAGCTGCACTTCCACCGTTAGGGAAACGGTTTCTTTGCCCACAGCCAAATAAGAACCCTTGAAACACATCTGAACTTGTTATGGTTAAGGTTTCTTTAGCCATGAAGCCAACGGAAAATGTTGTATTACTGTATGTGACGCCATACACACAGGATGATGAGGAAGAGCAACCTTCTCGCATACCTACAATTACATTATTAAGTATAAAAAATTAAATACACACTCCGTTTAAAATTAAATGTCCACGATTTAACTTAAAACTGAGGAGCAACATATTAAATTTATTCATTAAACTAATTCTAAATCATCATTACCTTCGGAAGAAATTTGTTTGCACGTGGCCGAGGAGCACTGAATGTCGGTATAGGATGATGACTTTGATGGATCGAATATTGGTTCCTTTTGGTCATAGCAATATCCAGAGCATGGCTGGCACTGAGTCCAAGTTAATTGACTAGCAGTGTCAAATACCAGGGAAAGCTCCTTTTTGGGAGAGCCAAAGCCCATGGTGGCCTGGTACTTGCCGGTGCCAATCGAGAGTCCTGGTTTGTCTTGAAGTGATGTCTTCTCCGTGGAACTTAGGGAGAGCATGGAGTGGATTGACTCAGCTCGGGCTTGGTCTTGACGGAGAATTTCAGAATGAGAGGGAGCGTTTGCTTGGTCTTGGTTCAGTTGAGAGCATGGACCATGGTTGTTTACAATCGCTAATGATGACTTTTCGTTGATAACTGAAATACATAAACGTAACTCAAGAAACATACAATTTTTCTCCAATCCCTTTATACAAAAGGAATTAAAAAAACATAGTAATATAATTAACTTCTGCACATGAGTGATTAAGAACATGCTGAATGCTTAATTTTTAAGCCCATTTCGAAATGTTTTGACTTACTGAAAAATTGCAATAATTGTTGCGCAAGTGACAAAGATGTTCACCTAATTAATTTGAATGATTTATCTATGAATCTTTTTTACCTCTTTCATGCATAAACGAAAGGAATTTCTTTGGAATTATGCTTCAAAAGAGTAGAAGGAGAAACACAATAGGACGGAGAAAGAAATTCTATAAAAGCCTTAAAGCTATGGGTATTAATTAAACCTTTGCTACGTGATTTGCAAACAGTTGATGGCAGTAGAGAACTGGTTCGAAGAACGTGAGTGTGGAGAAGATCCTTGCTTTCCACAGTACTAGTCGTTTTTCCTTGAAAGGCATAGCTCCTTTTTGAAGAGCAGACAAGGAAGAGAAAGAAAAGAGAAGCGAAGTGGAGGAACACAAACAAGTTGGAGAACGGGGAAGTGGCCATGGACCATATATCTAGCTAGCTCTTTGTACTATTGTTTCAACTTGCAAACATTTGCTACTTCATTATCTTTATATAGAAAATACTAATAATCTCAATAATTGTTTTCTTCTACTTCCAAAGCAATAAAAAATGTTAATTTGTAAACAAAAATTAATATTTTCTTAACTTAAGATTTAATCTTTGTTAACAGCCATGGAAATGTATATTCAAAAAGGGCAAGTGGGTTAGGTAACTCCCCTCTTATATTTGAATGCAAATTGCGATTTTCACTTTTTAACTAGTTTTTAGTGCACCTACAAATGGGTGGAAGAGGGACAAAATAATTTTTTATTAATTTGAGAACATTTTGAAACTCAACTTTTAATATATACGTAATATAATACTATTTCTTAGTTATACTACTATAGTTTTTTTTTTTTTTTTTGAAAGGTGATATTTTATTGAAACCAGCCATCAACCTGCCACTTCAAGTCTTAATTCCTTACTGACTAGAGACTCTTGATGGCATAATAGTTGCCTTAGTCCTTACTACAATAGCTAATTATAGTTAGACTAAGAATAGAATCAATCATATACACACACGTGTAATTCACCTAATAAGTCCAATACTTGTCTTCCTTGAATGATTATTGACACTCGGTGGGATGAATCCTATGTGGGGAGTATATTATCTGGTCTAGGTTGTAACAGGAACGGGGTTGAAGGGTGTGAAGAATGTGAGAGAAATGAGATGAGACTTGCTGGGATTAGTGCTGTGATTAAGTTGCCCTCTTTTGATGTCTATATCTCCGGTTGAGATGGATGGAGGAATGATGGGAAATGCTTTGGGTTGTCTTTTGTGTTTGGATTTCACTGATTTTGTGCTGCTTTGTATGAGGGGCTTTATGGGGGTTGACGGAATTGTGGCAGCTGGGTTTGGGAATTTGTTAAGCATGTTACCGGCAATTCCGTTGTTTGTTGCTACTATGGTATGGGAATGTAAATGGGGTCACTTCTGTAAAGGGAAGACTTTGGTTATTGTTAAGGGGGAGTGAGCAAGATGCTCTTTACACATGATTTTGTTAACTGCCAAATGTTGCCTTTCTTTGGGAGGGTTACAGAATTGAGGAACTTTCTTTTTTTAATGACAACCAATATGGCTTATTAAAAAAAAGTCAAATACTTGCATAGAAAATGTAATTTTTTTGCAAGTGAAATAAATGAGGAATTCAAATCCTATTATTCCTTTATTTAATATTTTTTTATTTGATGCTTTTTTATAATTACCCACAAAAGTGTGATGATCGAAGTTAGTTTAAGGTTCGATGCCCTCACCCATTGGACTTCCTCGTATTAACACAAAAAGATAATATAATTTCTATTTATGAATAAATCAAAAGCTCTCTTCATATGTGATAAACATAATTATGGTTTAATTTTTTATAAGATTTTGCGGAAACCATATTAAAACTTCGGTACAAAACAAAGACAAATCAAACAAAGCTTGGTTGTTTGACCTTAGGCAGTGGCTTGCCATTCTTGGAATTTCTTATGCCTATAGCAATTTGGATTCTCTATTAATCCATATATATTCACATTACTCAATCAAACAAAATTTTATTAATTCTTCCTCTTTCATAAGAACTGAGAATTAATGTCAAACCCTGCCCTATAAAGTGATCGTAATGTCATTTACATGCTCGATAGAATGTTTGTATATTGAAGAAGTCCGGAGAAATTGTTAAAAGACGATATTGCCCTAAAAGTACACTTAAGTCGATTAAACCTCGAACAAGATAAAATCGAGATCTTAAAGATGAAATTGAAAATTTCACAGTCCAGGGATGACTCAAAATAGTAATTCGGAGTTCGAGATCCGATTTGAAGTCAATCCGGAAAATTGACCGGTTAGGGGCAAAATGATCATTTTACAATTTGAAGACAAAATGAGAATTTTTAGAAATGATTTTCTTAGCCCCATTTGACATGTTTCAGTATGATATGAGTATTGAAGTACAATTGGAAGATTTAGTAGTGAAAAATATGAGTTTTCAGTATTTTTAGAGT
Organism: Theobroma grandiflorum; assembly: GCA_036013995.1. Lineage (NCBI taxonomy): Eukaryota > Viridiplantae > Streptophyta > Magnoliopsida > Malvales > Malvaceae > Theobroma > Theobroma grandiflorum. The sequence continues at coordinate 24,017,815 of CP142133.1, read as the reverse complement.
ATAGGGGCAAAACGGTAATTTTGTCACCCGAAATAGAAAATTGAATTTTCGAAAGGATTCTGATCAAATTTAATTATTTGGAGTGTGGTATGAGTTTAAAGAGTGAAAAATATGCCTTGTGGTAATTTTTCAATTTTTGAGGCAAAAATGTAATTTTATACTTTTTCAGGGGTAAAAGTGTAATTTTACAAAATTACACCATAAAAATCTTTGGGATTTGTCCAGAACCTTCTTGAAGGCTAAGGATAAGGGAAGGAAAATTGGTGGCTGAAAATAAAGTCAAAAGATAAAAAATAATAATAATAAAAATAATAAATTAATAAAAAATAAAAAATATAATAAAATAATATTATTTTATTTAATGACTTAAAAAGGCCAAATTTCAGCCTTCTTCCCCAAAAATTTCGTTCTAACCTGAAGGAAGAGAGAGAAAACACAAAAATAAACCCTAGGTGGAAGAAAATCAAAGAAAAAGTGTGATTTTTCAAGGATTCAAGTGTTTAAATGTATGATTTTTCAATTTTAGCTTATGATCTATCATTTCCATGTATTTTTCATTATTTTCCATGGTTAAATTGCATATTTTCATGGTGATTTCATGGCTGGTCCAATGGGTTTAGAGAGAGAAAGTTGATGGAAATAATTGATTTTGATATATGTTAGTGTTTTTAGCTAGTTTAGCACGTATATAAGCAAAACTAGAAGAAATAAATTTGTTTGCCATAGTAACCATCCATGGCTGAACCTAGTGTTGTGTGTGTGGTGATGGAATTGATTTTATTTTGAGAGAATTGGATGGCAAAATGGTGATTTATGGTGTAGAAATCAAATAGGAAAAATTTTAGTAAAATTCCACCTAGTATAGTTGAAATTTCCATGAATAATTTTGAAGGTAATTAAGCTGAATTTTAGGTTATTTGGCATGTATTTGGTGATATTTGATGAATTATGGAGTTAGAAAATTAAATAAGAATTTTCGGTGTAAAAATTAAAATTTTTACCCACTAGGGGCAAAAGTGTAATATTTGATCGGGACTGATAAATTGGACCAAATTCATAGTCAATGAGGTATTGTGGGTATAATTGGATAATTGAAATTGAAATGAATGGAATTGGAGTCAAATTGGGGATTTTAAGAATTTACATCGTGTATAAGCGAGTTAGGTCGGACACCGCCATTAAGTGATTGTATAGACATTTCAAACCCTATCTAGTGCATACGCATGGATAAGAGCCTGAAATAATTTATAATGATTTGACACAAATTATTAAATTTTTTTGTCATGTATTGTGGATAGGTGGTGAGCTATCTGATACGGGTAAAAGACTACACCCGAGGACCGAGAATAGAAGTATATCTACTCCTAGTACCGTGAGTACTCCTATATCATCTTAATTATCTATAGTAGTTTTATTCGATTATGTGATTTTATGAAAAATGGTTTCAATGCCAAATTGTTGTGTTTTATTGGAAAATATGATTTTATAAAATGATTTTATAAATTTTCTGAAAGATTGAATAATGATTTTAAAAATAGAGTAATCGGAGACTGTTATGTGTTGTGAAATAAATTGTATTTTTAAATTGAATGGCTTATGATATTTTGTTAGCATGAATGGCAGAATTGATATTTGTTATTATGGTAAATTTATATTTGAACTGTTTTGAGCAGCCTAAGAGAGGCTAGGTAGAAAAATAAATGGCCATATCATGCAGTTAAGAATTTTTATAAATTCGATGGTAGATAAATTCCCCGCTGCAGTGGCAGGTTCCGTAGACCAGCTTATAAGAGTGGCACGGTTCCTAGATATATTCTTACCTCGATAAGGAGAGTCGTGTGTAGGGCATCTCCTGAGGTAAAATTTGAGTGCACCTCACGCGGACCACCACGTGAGAGTGAGACTCAGCCAACGCCAAGGAATGGCTAGATTTTTAGATGAAAAATGAGTGTAAGAAATTTAACAGCCTTGGTGGTCTCGGTTAGATGCCTCCGGCCAAGGTATCCCTGAGAATGATTTTGGCATAAGCCAAGTTTTGTGAAATCCATAAGCCAAGTTAATTGTTTTGAGTACAATGAAAATTTTTGTTATGAAAAACGTACTTGAAGGAACATTTTATTTGTCTCCATTTACTCGACTATAGATAGTTTGAGGGTATATGTTTACTCACTGAGATTTATGAAATCTCACCCTTCTTCCTATATATTTTTCAAGCTCAGAATAGGCAATAGACCAATAATTGCATCGAGAAGGAAATCTCGAAGTGGCATCTTAGAAAGTAAGGATTCGCAGTCCTGTACCTTTGTGGTTAATTGGGAGCCCACGCGTCACTGTAACTGAATTTTTATATTTTAGTTATCTTTATTATTGTATAAATAAATTTATTTACTTTTATGCTACAAAAATGATTTTTGAAAGACTTTGTAAATATTGTGTTTTAAGAAAATAAAATACTTTATCGAATATTTTTTTTATTCAAATTGTTGAATTTTTTTTTTACTTTAAAAAAAATATTTTAGACCGCTAGATTTATTTTTAATTATGAAATATGCGTTCTCCGCTTGCATATTGTATTTTAATCGGTTTCGAAGTTTTTGAGAAAACTGGTACGCAAGCCTTGCGATGTTTCGGGCGGTATTTGGGCTATGAATGCTTATCGAAACGTCGCGGCAATTGTCACGGGCTCGAAGGGGAGTTCCGGGTCGTGACAATTAAGACTCGGACCTTGACCTTCTTAGGAAGTAGTATTCTTTTATAGGCAAGTTAAGAATTTCATTACTCAATAAAAATGTACAAAAACTACCCTTGATTAGTAGTGTTGCAGCACAACACATGTAAGGGCAATGTCCTTGAATCTGCTTATCCTGTGTATGGTAAAGAAAGCTCAAAAATAGAACCAGGTTGCCAACGGGATCAACCAACAAAACTAGCAATAAACAACACCCTGGATAGCCAAAAATATACTCAAAGAGCAACACAAGTTCATCCCCCTACAACCTGACTTCACTACTCTCTGCAAAACATTTTTACTTGCTTAGGAACCTTCCCTGTTTCATTCGCAGACTCACCTATTCCATACCACCAACAGCAGCCTTCTCCAAAGTCAAGATTCATAGACAGTAAACACTGCAATTTTCCAAAAAGAAGAAGGGCATCCGTAATTTCCATGGTTTTTCATGCCTATTGCATTGTACAGGGAAAAAAGTGTTCAAATAAATAATTAACATGCTAAAAAACTTTAAACTAAGTCAAAATTATTCAACGAGTACCATTAGGCGACAACTACTTTTTTGTTTTTTTAGGTTTATCTAATCAACAACTTGAACCACTTCAAGTGTAGTGAAAACTGAAGTCAAGCAACTAAGGTTACATTTAATTGGTCGTAACTTTTTTTTTTAAAAAGGCATATGAATTTTTCTTTTTAAAGTTGGATTTTATTCTTAAAGCAAACGCTAGAATGCCATAACAAGTCTTAAACCAAATTGGTAAAAGACTCATCTTGACATAAAGGACTAGATTTAAAGAAGTCTTAAACCTGTACATCTACAAAAAAATGAGTTGCTCAAAAGGCATTTAGCAGCACCACAAAGGGAAAACAACCCCTATACAAAAGAAAGATCGGTTAACACAATTTCAAAGACTAATTTAACTTAATTCGTACATAATACTATATGAACACAAAAGGATTGACCTCCAAGACAGTCAATCCCATCATATAGGAAGTTCTCAGGCTTACAAAATTATATTCAAGCCAGCATTTCAAAGATCCAGCCATGGCCTCATCTGGTCAGCCACCATCCAAGAAGAATCCCACTACTTCTGCCTATTGTAGACACCAAAAAAATAATAATAATAATAGCCAAATAAAAAATAATGAAAATAATAAAATAATAAAATAATAAAAAAATCGAAAAAGGCCCTTCCACGGGCATTCAATGCCCCTGCAAAAATCATCGAATTTTGGGGGATTGCCCAAATCCAGTGACCGTCCCCCCTCAGGCAGCTATAGCCTATATGAAATCATGCTCAAAAGAGCATGATTTCAACTAGGGGATTGTCCAAAATATTGGACAATCCCGCTTTTAAAAGAAGGCAAGAACCAAAATCGGGGACAGTTATGAAAAAAACCCAACGAAAAAGCTTTAAAAAAAACCCTAGTTCCTCTATCAACCGGCGAGATACCCCAAAATCACAAAAGACACACCCTAAAACCCACCAATCAAAACCAAAAAAGGGCAAAGGGGGGGGTCTAATTGGGTTGTGGATCGAGAAGAGAGGTGAGGGGGTCTGGGTTAGGAATGTCGAACACTGATGAGGGGGTCTGGGTTAGGAAGGCCGAACACCGGTGAGGGATTTTGGCTTTGGGTACCCGGCAAAGGAGTGAGCTTTCTTTTGGGGTTGGTGCCGTCGGTCGAGCTTAGAGAGAAGAGAAAAGGACGGCGTCGGTGGAAGAGAGAAAGGGGAGCCAAAAATTTTGAAAACAAAAAAGAGACCCAGTTTCTTCAGACAAAACCCAGCAAACAAAAATTTTCAAACAAAAAAAAATCATTCACAAGCCAGATTAAAACAAAAAAAAAAGATTTTCAAAAACACCAAAAATCACAAAAACAACAACCCAAAAGACACACAAAAATTCCTAGATCTAGCAGCCAAGAACCACAACACAAATGAAAAAAACAAAAGGGAGAGAGGCTCTTTGAGAAGTGGAGGAGGCTGTTTGGGTTGTGACCGGCAAACCAAAGGAAGGAGAGAGATCTTTTTTTTTGGGTGGTCGACGACAAAAGAGGCTAGATCTGGTGAGTTGCTGGCGAGGGAGAGGGAGAAAAGAGAGGCTGTCGGTGGGGGGAGAAGGCAGTACTGGTGGGGAGGGCTATGGCGTAGAGAGAAGTCAAAGAGCATTCGGCTAGAGAGAGAAAGTAGATGGGAGAAATAAGGAAGAAAGAAAAAAAGAAAGGGCTTTTGTACTGGGCAAAAAAGGGAAAACGGCATCGTTTCAAAGGAGTGAGGGAAGTTGAAGCGTTTTGCCCAAAATGACGTTGTTTTGGGCTGCAATACCAGCACCCAAACGGTGCGTTTTGGAAAGCTGAGCTGCAGCCTACGGAGCAAACCGTCCAAGGTAGCTTCGGGCCTCTTGTGGGCCGCGGATCTAGGTTAATCCAAGCCCAGATAGGTATATTCCCTTATTTGGGCCTTATTCTGAATCTGCTTGTTTTTATTTTTAATTTCAAGGTATTTTAATTTAGTTTAAATTTTGCTAGAGAAAATAAAAAAATAAAAAAATATAAATAAAAAATAAAAAAATATAATAATAAATAAAAACTAAAAATAATAACAAAAAAATAAAATAATATAAAATAATATAAAAAAAATTCTTATGTAGGAAAGTTTAGTTTATTTTCTTTATTAAAAAGTATGAAATAATAATATATATATATATGGCAATACTTATAATATTAAAATTTATATTTAAGTCAATATTATAGCTAATAAAGGTTTCAAATTTGGCAAAAAAAAAAAGGAGAAATATAAAAATATAATAAATAAATAATAATAAATAAAATATACATAAATATATATAAATAATAATAAATAATGGCAAAAAAATGATTTTGAAGAATTAAACAATTATTTTAGAGCTAGTACCGATGATAGGATTTTCATCCGGAACGCGAGAAGTCGCAATTCTAAGTGAATTTCCTTAGGTCAGGAATTTTAATTAGGATCTCACTAGTATGATGGAAGGGTCTTAATTCAAAATTTCGATGATTCCAATAAAAAATAAAAATAATAATAATAATAGTAAATAAAAAAATAAAATAAAAGGGATAAAAACCCTTAAATATATTTAATTAAAAATCCATAAATAGAATAAATAAGAATCAATGATAGTAATAAATTTAAACCCACACATATATAACAACAACAATAACAGAAATAATAACCAAAAATAATAAAAAAATAAAAATAAAAAAAACATGGAATTTACGAGTATATTGCGTATTATGCTTGCATTGTTAAATGTCATGGCATATAGATATATTTTGTATACGGGTATAAAATCCCGATGATGGGACTTTTCGAGAAAACTTGTGAAGGCGGGTTTCATTGATAAACTCCCTAGGTGAAAAGATACTTCCGAGCTCCACCAGCATGATGGGAGGGTTCGGAGAGATATCTTTAATAAAAGGTTTTTACCCGTATTAGGATTTTACATTCACGAAAATACCGTTTTCTGTCACAAACGATTATCCCGATGATGGGATTTACCCAATAAGCTTGCGAAGGCGAGTTTCTTAGGTACTTCTCTAGGTGAGAGAATACTCCCGGATCCCACCAGAATGATGGGCGGATTCGGAAAGTACACTCAATAAAAGGTTTTCATTTGGTGCTATTTCAATTTTATGCCATGCATTGCACCATTGCATCACATGTACACTAAGGCCGCAAAATATTTTAATTCGATTGACAGAATAAAAGATGGATCAAACAAATAATAAAGGAAACACAAAAACAAAATAAAAGGGTTAAGACAATAAGTGATTAAATGGTACCGTTCGTGGAACGGGCGTCACGGGGGTGCTAATCCTTCCCCGTACGTAACCGTACTCCCGAACCCAAAATTAAAAAATACGTAGACCAGTTTATTGTTATTTCAACGAACCTAAATTCAATTTAGCACTTCGTTGAATAGAACGAATTTGATTAGGTGACCAATCACACCTAGGTAAAGAAGATTGGTGGCGACTCCCCAAGTTGATCAAGTCTAGCGCTCGGGTTCCTGCACCCGCACGTTACGACACCTATGAGCATTCACAAACCTTGGAGGTCAATCCTTTTGTGTTCATGTAGGTCAACACCAGCCACCTAACCCAGTTAACACCAAGCATGGACTTAAAAATCTTTTGAGTAGTGTCAACAAATAACAATTTGACAAATTTCTATTCATTAATATCAAAACTAAGTATGAACATCCACAAACCACATAAAGTTAAATACAAAAATCAAATAATCAAACAATATATCTACAAAATAAATCAAAAAAAGAAATACTCATAATTTCAAGATATTATTTAATATGTAATCCTATTCTTTATTAGCTAAATTTTATTTAGGTCCCAAACTATCAAATTAATCAAAAAAATTTAGACATGGAGCATTTAAAATCTTAATTTTGGTTGAAAATTACTAAATGGGTTGTTTTGAGAGAGTGAAAAGGCAGCAAAGGACTGGAGAAGAGGAAGCCTCACTATAGGTCACAGAAATAAGACTTGAATTTTTGAAAGGAAATGGAGAGTAGTTTAGGTTTTGATTTTTTAGGGTTTAGGGTTTACGGGAAACAAGCACAGGCAAAAACTAGAATCAAGGACTATATGTTGAAGTTAAATGCTTAATCTGTTTCTGGAATCATTGGTGGGAAGGAACAGGTTAAAGGAAAATAGCTGTTGGCTGAAAAGCAGAATGTTGTCGTTTCAAGACTTAATAAGCTAAGCACAAAACGATTGTTCTTTGTGTTGTTTAGTTCTATTTCTAATTCTTTGGTTGTTATACGCAGCTTTACATTGTCGTTTTGGTTAAGTAAAATCCTGAACGCATCTCTTAGATGTCGTTTTTGTCTTGTTATTGTTTTATTGGTTTCGATGCCCAACGGTCTTTAGTTCTTCTTCTTTGTTTAAATTTTCAATTGTAAGTGTACCTTGGCAAAAGTGTAATTCTTCCTCATAATTTGACTTATGAGGAAACTTGTTAAACCTTTGAGTATAAATAAAAGTTTTAAAAGCTGGATCCATACTTTTCGGATCTAATTTCTCAACTGTATTTCTTTCTCTGTTTTTAGCCAAACAGCAAAACCTTCTTCATGAGAATTTTCCAGAATTCCTTGAATAGTCACTTTCTTCAATTGGTATCAAAGCCTCGAGTGATCTTGAGGGGCCTAGGTTGTGGTAGAATGACTTCCGGATTCAATTCATAAGCTCCACCAAAGTTCACCAGGGAGAACTATTCGTTCTGGAGTGTGAAAATGGAGGCATATCTCAAAGCCTTCAGCTGTGGGAAGCTGTGGAATCTGATGAAAAACCTACGCAAAGGAGAGCTAATCCGACTTTAGCTCAGATCAGGCAATTTGAAGAAGACAAAGCAAAAAGGTACACAACTCTGTCTTGCCTTCACTCAGCTTTATCTGATGAAATATTTGCTAGGATTATGCATTTAAAATCTCTTAAGCAAATCTGGGACTATTTGAGAGATGAATTTTTTGGAAGTGAACGAACTAGGCAGATCCAGGCTTTCAACTTAACTCAAAAGTTTGAAATGCTTAGAATGGATGACAGTGAGAATATTAGAGACTTTACTAGAAAAATGATGGGACTAGTTAATCAATTAAGACTACTAGGAAGGGAAATCATTGAAGAACGATTAGTATGTAAAATGTTGGTAAGTTTGCCAGAAAAATATGAATCAAAAGTGTCATCATTAGAAGATTCTAGAGATTTGGCTCAAATTACTCTAAAAGAATTAGTTAATGCCTTGGAGGGACTTGAGCAAAGAAGAGCCTTCAGACAGAGGAGTGCAACTGATTTTGCCTTAATGGCTAAGGCTCATACTCATAAGGATGATGTTAGAAAGTCAAAGAGTGATCCTGCAGAAAAGAAAAGCAAAGAAAAGAAGACTGGAGAGAAAAGACAGAGAGAGAAAAAGAAAGAATTCTCACCATGTCAGTACTGCAAAAAAACAAACCACATTGAAAAGTTCTGTTGGTACAGACCAAATGTCGTATGTAGATCCTGCAATCAAAAAGGGCATGTGGAAAAAGTTTGTAAGACTCAGGCAAAGGATAAAAAAAAGGCTGAGGTAGCTAAACAGGTAAAAGATGAGGCAGATGAGGTCTTGTTTATGGCAACCAGTGAAGAAAGTCTGAGCAAAAACACTGTCTGGTTGTTAGACAGTGCATGCTCACACCATTTAACTGGGAACAAATCACTTTTCTCTACACTTGATGCAAGTTTTAGATCAAAGGTGAAGATTGGGGATGGTAGTTATCTAAATATACTTGGTATTGGTACAGTGAAAGTTGAAACAGCCTCCGGTGATAAGTGCATCAATAGTGTGCACTATGTACCAAGTGCAAATCATAACTTGTTGAGTGTAGGACAATTGGCCAAGGATCAATATACTTTGCTGCTTAAGGGTGAGGTTTGCACAGTGATTGACCCGAATGGTGAAGAATTGTACACTGTTGCAATGAAGAACAATTGTTATCCTCTTAATTTAGCTAATAATACCTCACATTTGGCTTTGTATAATGAATTAGATGTCTCAGAAAAGTGGCACAGGAGGTTTGGTCATGTCAATTATAGTTCACTATCCCTAATGTCATCTAAGGGTCTAGTGGAAGGTTTACCTGAAATTGTAAAACCAGCTAAGCTTTGTAAAGCTTGTCAACTTAGAAAGCATACTAAGAAACCTTTTCCTAAACAGAATGGATGGAAGGCCTCTAAAAAGCTTGAGCTGGTGCATACTGATATTTCAGGCCCCATGAAGACTGCTTCACTTAGTGGAAGCAGATATTATATCATCTTTATAGATGATTTTTTCAAGTTTTGTTGGATATTCTTTTTGAAGCAGAAATCTGAAGCTTTAAGCTACTTTAAAAAGTTTCAAGCTATTGTTGAAAATTCTGCTGGTCAAAGGCTCAAGACATTGAGGACTGACAATGGTAAGGAGTACACATATTCTGAGTTTGAACTATATCTTGATTCTTTGGGAGTGCAACATCAGCTGACCATTCCATACAGCCCTCAACAGAATGACAAGGTTGAGAGAATGAATAGAACATTAGCAGAAATGGGAAGATGCTTGCTACACCAGATGAAGATGCTAGGGGTATTTTGGGCAAAAGTTGTAAACACAGCTAACTATTTGCTAAATAGAGCTTATACAAGGGTCTTGGATAATAAAACACCTTATGAAATGTGGTTTGAACATAAACCAAAAGTGTCTCATCTTAAGACATTTGGAAGCATCTGCTATGCTATGATTCCAGATGCTAGAAGGTCCAAGTTTGATCCTAAGTCTGTTGCAGCAATACTGGTTGGTTATAGTGAAGTTTCAAAAGGGTACAGGTTATATGATCCTGAGAAAAGGAAGATTTTTGTAAGCAGAAATGTAGTATTTGATGAAAGGCAAAGTTGGAATTGGTATAATAATGGTGCTGAATAGTCTGACTTAACTGATAAAACCAATACAGAGGATAAGCAGTTTACAGCAGATGATGATTCTGATTTGGAGGATGAGAGTAAAGCAGTAAGAGGGACAAGAAGCCTAGCTGAAATTTACAGCAGGTGTAATATGGCATTAGCTGAACCAGTAACCTTCAAGCAAGCTCAGTTAGAAGATCATTGGAAAGCTGCCATGGATGCTGAAATGGAAATGATTTCTAAAAATATGACATGGATTCTGGTTGACAGGCCATCTGACAAAAACATCATAGGGGTTAAGTGGATTTATAGAACCAAACTCAACCCTGATGGTTCTATAAATAAGCATAAGGCTTGACTAGTTGTGAAAGGGTATGCTCAAATTTATGGGGTTGATTATATGGAGACAATTGCTCATGTGGCCAGACATGACACCATAAGGATGCTTGCTGCCTTGTCATCCAGGGAGGGATGGAAAATCTTTCATTTGGATGTCAAATCCGCCTTTCTTAATGGCATCCTTACTGAAAAAATCTACATTGAGCAGCCAGAAGGTTATGTGCAGCAGGGGTCTGAGAACAAAGTATGCAAACTTATTAAGGCATTGTATAGCCTGAAATAGGCTCCAAGAGCCCGGTACACCAAGATTGATGATTATTTAAGAAAGCAGGGGTTTCTAAGGTGTATAAGTGAATCCACATTGTATGTGAAGCATAAGAATGGTTCTGTGGAGCTTATAGTAGCACTGTATGTAGATGACCTTCTGATTACTGGACCAGAAGGTAAGTATGGTTCTGAATTTAAAATCAGGATGATGGAAGAGTTTGAGATGACAGATTTAGGAATCATGACTTATTTTCTTGGCATGGAAGTGGTGCAGGCTACTAATAAAGTCATATTGCATCAAGGTAAATATGCTCAGGATTTGTTAAAAAAGTTTAATATGAGCATGTGCAAGGCTGTTAGTACTCTAGTGTGTATTGGTGCTAAGTTCAGTTTAGCAGATGGTGCTGAGAAGGCTAATGGGCAACTTTATAGAAGCGTTATTAGCTCCTTACTTTACTTAGCAGCTACCAGGCCAAACATAATGTTTGCAACCTGTTTACTGTCAACGTTCATACAAAAGCCTTCAGAAGTGCATTTTACTGCTGCTAAAAGAATTATAAGGTATGTAAAGGGAACTGTGAGGTATGGACTGGTTTATATGAAGTAGGAAAGCAGCCAGTTGATAGGTTTCTCAGACAGTGACTGGGTTTGTTCTTTGGATGATTCTAAGAGCACAGGAGGTTTTTGTTTTTCATTTGGCAGTGCTGTGTTTACCTGGAGTTCCAAGAAACAGCAAGTAGTAGCTCAATCCACAGCTGAGGCAAAGTACATTGCTTGTGCAGGAGCTGTTAACCATGCTTTGTGGTTAAGGAAACTGTTGGATGAGCTGGGATTTAAGCAGAACAAAAGAACACTAATTTATGTTGATAATTCATCAACAATTGCAATAGCTAAAAATCCTGTTCAACATGGAAGGACAAAGCACATCAAGGTGAAGTACCATGCTCTAAGGGAGGCTGTGAAAGAAGGTGAAATTGATCTGGTTTATTGTCCAACTAATGATCAGTTTGCTGATATCTTTACAAAGAGCTTGGGAAATGAGAGATTTGAATATTTGAGATCTTGTATTGGAGTCCAACATATTAAGAATTAAGGGGTTGTGTTGAAGTTAAATGCTTAATCTGTTTCTGGAATCATTGGTGGGAAGGAACAGGTTAAAGGAAAATAGCTGTTGGCTGAAGAGCAGAATGTTGTCGTTTCAAGACTTAATAAGCTAAGCACAAAATGATTGTTCTTTGTGTCGTTTAGTTCTATTTCTAATTCTTTGGTTGTTATACGCAGCTTTACATTGTCGTTTTGGTTAAGTAAAATCCTGAACGCATCTCTTAGATGTCGTTTTTGTCTTGTTATTGTTTTACTGGTTTTGATGCCCAACGGTCTTTAGTTATTCTTCTTCTTCTTCTTTGTTTAAATTTTCAGTTGTAAGTGTACCTTGGCAAAAGTGTAATTCTTCCTCATAATTCGACTTATGAGGAAACTTGTTAAACCTTTGAGTGTAAATACAAGTTTTAAAAGCTAGATCCACACTTTTCGGATCTAATTTCTCAGCTGCATTTCTTTCTCTATTTTTAGCCAAACAGCAAAACCTTCTTCAGGAGAATTTTTCAGAATTCCTTGAATAGTCACTTTCTTCACTATAGATCCATGGTAATTAGAGCAACAGCGACCAAGCAACTTGAAGTAGAAACCAACAAGCAGAGTAAGAAGATAACAGCCACTAGAACAGTAAAAACCTAGGAAACCGGGACAGTAGGGAGGCAAAAGCATAATGTTTTACCACAAGATAGATACCTAAATCCTTTTTAAATTGTTGGGATGCCCCATGACCATCCATTAGTCAGGTTGTTAACCCATTCCAAATTGTCACTCTGCCAATGACATTCAATAATGCTACTAGATAAGTCCACCAATTTAGTATCGTGCATCAATATCATATCTATCAGAGAGAATTCATATGTTGATTAATTTACAAGACACGGTAGAAGGAGATAACCACATAACAGTGGGCCAGAGTATCAATCACAATACGATAGAGAATGGTGGTTAGAAAAAAGTAAAATCTAAAATGCAAGAAGATTGAAGTCCCAAAAAACCAGCCACATTATCTATTGCTTAGCCGCATATGAATCCAAAACACATAAGAAAAGTGTGATATACCTATAAGAAAACAAGAGTAAGCTGACACCATTTACAGTATTGCAAAAGTATATAGTCCCAAGAAACAACAAGAAAAGCACTCAGGTGTTCTAATTTGTATAGTAGTTTTTTCAATTGATAGAAGATTATCGAGCAAGAGCTGTTCAAAGAATTTTGAGGCAAGGCCCAACTATTTCTTCAAATCTCAAGTTGCCTTAGCTTCCCTCGATTCAGTACCCAAGTTGTCATGATGGTAAAGGGATTTACGGCCTAGGTTTTTAATTCCTTTATTCCTTCGCTTATTGAATTTTTAGCCCCTTTTTCTACCTTATTTCATCCATCTATGATTGTCATCAAAGAAGATAATCATTTTAGCTTTCTGGTATGGCCTGATATCATCATCATTTTCAAATTCTTCTTCAGGATCTTGGCTTGAGGAGTTTTGGTCAGAAAGCTGATAGGTGGATTGATAGATTAAAGCTCGTTGAGAGAAGGAATGGTGGTGGTCTAATGTAGTATGTGTTGGGCTTGGGATAAAAGTTTTGGTGGAGTGGATTTGGGCAAGTGGGCGTGAGCTATCATTTAGATCAACAATCAGCTTAATGCCCTCAGGTTCATTTGAAGATAGGGTTATATGGGTGCATGGGTCCTTGCTTGGCCAAGTTTCAATGGGCTCACTATGACTCTGGGCTAAAAGGGTACTGACTTTAGTAATGGGTCAAACAAGGCTAAAAGCTATTGGCTGGTGTAGCTAGCGAGTAGGCACTGTGGGCTTTAAGCTCAATGAAATAGCTTTATGGCTTTAAAAGTCTTCTAACTTGAGTAAAGAAGTTCCACTTGACTAACTGCATTATCAAATTCACTAATTATGTTTAAGCCCTCTTTACTAAGTAAATTGAGTGAAACTGATGTAGAAGGAGATGGACCTATATCTATAATGGCTTTTGTTTGGAGGCTCATGGTTTTGCTTGGTTGTTTTAGCACTACTGATGGCACCGTCATTCCCTACTGCATCTCCTTATTTGTTAGAGGTTGAGAAGATGCTACAATCGCTATCCCTTTATTGCCATTTAGAGAAGCCTAAACAATCCAATAGATAATTTGGTTAAAATTCATGAGCATAAATAAGAAAAATTTAGTTGTCACGACCCGGAACTATCCTCGAGTCCGTGACAACCGTCGCAATGTCCCGATAGGCACTCATCCCCCGAATACCATATCGAAACCTCGCAAGGCTTTCGTATCATTTTCTTATCTCCCCTGTGGTTAATCGTTGTCAAATGTCATATTTTAGAGGCTTTTAAGCCTTTTTCTGATTTAAAATAGTGGAAAAATAAATTTTACTTCACAAGGGCATTTTGGTCCATTTTCGTCAAAAATTTTAAATTCGACCAAAATGTAGTGCTTAAGAGACAAATGCATATTTCGAAATCGAAATTCAATTTGAATGTCTAAAACGTGATTTAAAATGGAATTATAATCATTTAAATAAAATAAAAATATTCGACAAAATATTCTATTTTATTACAAATTAATATTTATAGAGTATTTTGAAAATGATTTTTAGTAGCGTAAAAGTTAAATATATTTATACAAACTATAATACCGAAAACCAAAGTATGAAATTTAATTTACAGTGCTACATGGGCTCACAAATGAACAAAAGTAGTAAAGACAGTAAACCTACAGTTTTTGAAGTAGTATGGCCAACTATAGTTCTCGACGATATCTGCTATCTACAGGCTAACCCGGCCTGAAATGATGGGATAAAAAAAAAGGGTGAGATTATAAAATTTCAGTGAGTAAACAAACACCATCTAAATAATCCAAAGGCGAGTAAAGGGAGACAATTAAAAATAATTCATTTCAGCAAGTTTTTCACAACATGAATATTCATTTCAACCAAATAATCAATATGGCTCGTGAATTTCTCAAAAACTTGGCTCATGTCAAATCCTGTACTCGGGGACACCTGGACCAGGGGTATCCAACCGAGTCCGCCAAGGCTGTGAAAAATTTTATATAATCATAAAACCTGTTTTTATTTTGAAAAAAAATAATCATTCCTTAGCGTTGACTGAGTCTCACTTCATGTGGTGGTTAACGTGAAGTGCACTCAAAAAGCCCACCTCAAGAGATACCCTATGCGCCTCTACAACCGAGGTGAGAATATAATGGGGTTTACCGTGCCCCTCTATTAGGTTGGTCCACGGAACCCCGCCGCTGCAGTAGCTAATCTTTAATCCACCAATTGATCAAATCTCAATGGCATAGCATTGCAATTACATTACTAACCAATTTATCAAGGCAAAATAGACAGTTCATATCTTTCAACACAAGTATAAATTCAGCCAATCATGCCAATTTATCACAAGCCATTTAATTCAAATAATAATTTACAATAAATCACATGGTTTCCAATTACTCAAATTTTCAAATTTAACATTCTATTTTCAAATCAATTTATAAAAATTCAATTTATTTTATAATTCTATTTATTTTATAAATTCATATTTTTCTCATAAAACAAGAAATTCATCATTTAAAATAATTTTCACAAATCCCAAAATTGAATAGAAACTACTCTAGATAATTCAGACGATAATAGGTTTACTCACAGGTTTCAAAAGTTTGGATTTCGGGTGTACTCAGCTTAGTGATCCCCAAGCGTAATTTCCTTGCCTTTGTAGAAAGGGCACGCCACCTTGTCACAGTATAAAATCAAGGAATTTACTACGCTGCCCTTAAATTGAAATAAACTAATTTAGATCACTAATGCATGATATGCAAATGCAAAACGTATTTGAATTTCGCTAAAACGCGGTATTGACTAATTTCGACCGATTGCTCGATTAATTGACAATTATGTCCAAAGCACTTCCAAATTGATCCATTTCTCTTTTAAAATCTTAATTCACTAATCACATATCAATTAACTTAATTTCAGCTTTAAAATCCTCAAATTTCTTCACATAAAAATTCAGACATTACAGTGTACTAACATTATAATTTTTCCTAGTCACATTTTCACTTAATCCTTTATTTTTCCAATCCATTTCCCTTGAAATTCAAACAATTCCTCCTTGATATTCAACCCACATGGTTCAGCCAACAAAGAACCCTAGGGGATTTGAATGTTTTTCCTAAAACTTTGTTCATAACTATGCTTAACCATCACTAAACCTTAACATAGTTTAAATTCAAGCAATTCCAACATCAAATTCCCATTCATACCCATTCAGCCTCAATAAATTCAGCATGATTCCTCATCATTCAGCCATGAAAAATGAAAGCTAAAGCATGCTTAAGCTAGGGTTAGAGTAAATCTAAAGAAATCTCACCTTCGTTTGGCTTGAATCTTGAAAAAACTTGATTTTCCTTGAATTTTTTGGCTTGTTTTTCTTGTTTTTCTCCTTTCTCTTTTGTTTTCATTTGCTGCAGGTTTGTGCTGAGTTTGATGAGACAATGTGAGGGTTAAGGCTGATTTTATTAGTTTAATAATAAATTATAATGTGTTGCCCCACATGGCAAAATGCCATTAACCCATTTTTTTAACTTTTTGACTTTTTCTTTTCAATTTACCACCAAAATAAATTTCATATTTATCCATTCCATAGTTAAACAAAATCTCTTGGTCTTGACCAGTGCCGGGGTAAAAAATTTACCGATTTGCCCCCGAGACAGAAAAATTACGATTTTACCCATATATTCCGAAATGTACCGGAATTACATTATTTCCACTTTTCAACCTCAAATAACACTCTAATTGATCAATCTTAATCATATGGGGCCAAAATCTTTTCTAAAAATTCCCGTTTCATCCTTTAATGGTAAAATTACCAATTTACCCTTGTGTCCCAAAAATACCTAGAATTACAATTTTTCACTACTAAAATTCCTTCTATGCTCCAATAATCATATTATATTTTATATAATTATTTTTGATCATTTGAAATCAAAATCTTTATTAAAAATCCCCATTTGTCCTGAAATTGAAAAATAACCGTTTTGTCCCTAATTGGTCAATTTTCCCGATTAACTCCAAATATGCTTTCGAACTCCGAATTACTATTTCGAGTAATCCCTGAACTATGAAATTCCTTATTTCACTTTAAAATCTTTATTTTATTAGTTCGAGGCATAAATCAACTTATTTGTACTTTTAAGTACAATACCAGCTTTTACCTTTTTTACCGAGATATTCTAGTCCACAGACATGATGTCAACTATATGTATGACCTGACAAATAATTTAAGGCTGGGCTTGACATTGGTTCCCAACAACAAGGTGAATGCTTTCATTAATCTTTATTTTTTAAGTGGTGTTGATAACTATGCTTGTCCGTTCGTAAGTTTATAGGCTTGTCGTCTTATCACCAAGGGAAATGAAGGAGTCCCAAATATTGCTAATCTTGAAAAAGATGGTTCAATTTCAAGCATGGATTAGAATTCTCGAAATTGAAAGTCAGCATCTCATTTCCTTAAATGCAATGTTTGATGTCCAATCTTCAGCCCATTAAACCATTTAGTGTGCCATTCCCATTTTCTTACCTTGGAATCTTCAAAGAATACTTTCTATTAGGAAAAAAGATAAAGAATTAAGACCTAAGATAGGCTTAAAATAAAACCCTAATGTAACACTTTCCCTAATCTCTTTTGCAATTGATTCAAGTTCTTGATAATTCGTACTGGTTCCAACAATGCAAGCCTTAACCAATGTAATGTCTCATTTTTGATGTGACACAAACAAAGCTTAATCGATTCATTTATGGGTAAGGGTGGTAGAATGGTTTGAGGAGTTTTCCTTTATCTTCTTGTGAGTGCTTGTAAATGAGATTTAGTGCATCTCATCTAAGCATTAATTGATTAGTTATTGGCCTAGGGACGAGCTTATGGAGAACTTGTAGAGCTATGATTAGGGTTTGACGGAATAGACGTGAATCTTTCTCTTCTCCAATAAAATGCCTTAGGATTGTGTTTAGTTAAAGGAACCTCAATTCTTTGGCCAAAGAACTAAATCCCGTCAAGATTCATGATAAGCCTCCTTGCCTCAAACATGGTTCTGAATTGGACAAATTCAAATTTCTTGCCTCTATTCAGTTGCTTGATAGGAATAAATGACTTGATTAGTCTTTCATACTTTTTGCTTATTTTTTATAACCCTTTAGTTGAAACTGGGGCCGTAACCTTCGACATGGTTGCCCCTTCTCTCAATTTTATCAAATAAGCCAATTACTCAATATTATTTCTTTCACTTGAATCTTCTCGACTATGTAGTCACCTTAACTTTACCACCAAGAATTCCATGAAAAAGATTCAAGCATCAATTATTGATAGAACTGATTGTGCTATATATTTGCTTGCATATATGGATGCATAAGCATGAAAGTATTGTTCACATATAATTAAAGGGTGTTAAAAATTGATCACAAATCTAGAAATTAAGAAGTAGATTTCGCAAAAAGGTTCAAAAGTTAAAGAAGGAAGAAGAAGAAGAGGGATGAGCAATACGATGTCGTTTTTTCACTTCAACAATTGATACACCAAGGATGGGTGTCGTTTTACTTAAGTTACTTTACTGTTTTATGCAAAACGGCTTTAGCTTATGTCATTTTTACTTTACCTAGCTAAAACACTACTTGAGTGTGTCATTTTGATGTTTATATGACTGTTAAGCCAGGTATCTTTTATTTTAATTGTAGCCATGGCTTGGCACTGAAACCAATACATGGATTTCAGTGCACAATCAACTATTTTCGTTCTCTTTCTGCAATGCTTGTTACTGTTGCTAATTTTTCTTTTATTTTCTTGTTAAGTGTGATGTATATAAATGAAAAAATGAAGAGATGAAAGGGTGTGAGCCTCTATTTTTGCTCTCAAATTGTTTTTCCAGATTTCTTCCTTATTCTTTCTATTTTACTTCTTTTTTGCTTAAATATCTTTGATTCTTAACATGGTATCAGAGCGATATTAGTGATCTTAAGGGATTGTTTGCTTTATCATCTTCTTGTGTTAGCTAAATACTAGTTAATTCTTTTTTGCAAGCTCCATTAATGGCTACATCAGGTTTCAATGCTATTGCTCCACCAACAATCATTGGTGAAAACTATGCAATTTGGTTAGTGAAGATAAAGTTTTACCTCAAGGCATTTTGTATCTAGAAAGTTATGGAGACTAGAGAGGAGTTGGTTTAGAGGCATGCCAATCCTACTTGAGCTAAGATTCGTTAATTTGAAAAAGACAAAGCCAAGAGGTATAAAGCTTTCTCATACTTACAATCTACTGTTTTTTATGAGATCTTCACTAGGATTATGCATTTAGATAATCCAAAGGATGTATGGGAACAATTGAGAGATGAATTTTTCAGTAGTGGTAAGACTAGGCAGATTCAAACACTAAAACTATTTAGACAATTTGAAATGCTAACAATGGAAGGGGATGAATCTATCATGACATTTTTTGGAAAAATGATGGCTTTAGTGAACTAATTGAGAATGTTAGGAAAAGTTATGATTGAGGAAAGATTAGTTCAAAATATGCTTGTTAATCTTCTAAAAAAGTATGAATCTAAAGTTTTTTCATTAGAAGATTCTAAAGACATGGAACAAGTTACTTTAAAAAAACTAATGGATACTTTAGAAACTCTTGAACAAAAAAGAGCATTTAGACAGAAGAGTATTATTGATGCCTTAGTTGCCAAAATATATTGCTTGGTTAATAGATAGTGCTTGCTCGAACCATTCGACAAGGGATGTAGGACAATTCACAACTATCAACAAAAGCTACAAAGCTAGAGTTGAGATTGGTGATAGTTCTTTTATGAAGATTTTAGGCATAGGAATAGTTGTTGTGGAGACTTAGGATAGCAACAAGTATATTTTTGATGTTTACTTTGCTCTTGATACAAGTTAGAATTTGTTGAGTATTGGGCAGCTAGTTGAAAACCACTATGCTTTCTTGTTCAAAGATAAATATTGTACTATCTTTGATCATAAGGGTGAGGAAATGTTGATAATAGAAATGAGGAACAAATGCTATCCCATTGACTGGAAATATACAGAGCAAAAGGCCTTGTTCAATGTAGCACTTGATTATGAGTTATGGCACAAAAAGTTAGGGCATATAAACTATAACTCTGTACAAGTCATGGCAACTAAGGACTTGGTTAAAGGTTTGCCTAAGATTACAAAACCTGATATGATATGCAATATCTGTCAGTATGGTAAATAATGCAAACTACTTTTTCCAAAGGAAAGAAAGTGGAAAGCAACTAGGAAGTTTTAACCAGTTCATACAGACTTAAGAGATCCTATGGAAACTTCTTCACTTGGAGGCAGTAAGGATTACTTTCAGTTCATTGATGATTAAACTAGATTTTGTTGGATTAACTTTCTTAAGCTTAGGAAAGAAGCCATTAGTAACTTTGTGAAGTTTAAAAACGCTACTGAAAATCAAGTTGAGTCAACCATTAAAATTTTGAAAAGTGATAATGGTACAGAGTTCACCTCAGTTGAGTTTGAAGCTTTCTTGTCTAAGCTAGGTATCATACATCAATTGACAGTTACACATTCTCTTCAACAGAATGGGATTGCTAAAAGAAAGAATCAAACTCTCATGGAGATGGCCATATGCTTTCTGTTTCAAAAGAATTTTCTAGAGATGTTTTTGACAAAAGCTGTTAACATAGCTAATTATATTCTGAGCAGAACTCAGACTAGAACTTTAGATTAGAAAACTCCTTATGATTGTTGGTTTGACAAAAAGCCCTCAATGTCTCATTTGAAAGTGTTTGGCTCCATTTGCTATGCTACGATACTAGATGAGAGGAGATCTAAGTTGGATGAGAAGAGTATTGTTACTATAATGATTGGATAAAATGATGTTATTAAAGGGTATAAGCTGTACAATGTGGAAAGCAAAAAAGTTATGTTTAGTAGAGACTTAAAGTTTGATGAGAACTTAAAGTGGAACGGGATAAAAATATAGTTGAATGTCCTAGTGACTTGAATTTGACTTCAAACCTAGTACAAGTTGTAACGACCCCTCTCTAGTCACTACCGACGTCTAAGACCTCCGGGAGATCCCGTCAAGTCCCGAACAAGCCTTTACGAAATTCTCCGACACATTTATCAAATATGCTAACACGTGCGTAAATGATTAATAATAACAATAATACCTTATTGGTTTTCCATTTCCAGTAATAGCAATTACATTTAAAATACAAAGTTTTCAACAATGCATAATTAGGAAATTTACAACGCTAATAATATGTAAAAATTCCATGTGACTGAACTCTAGACAGCGGAGCGACTCAGAACGAGCTAAGAGATGCCTTTACCTATTCGCAAGAAACTGAGCACGTCGATGATTTCGCGCTAGGCTGGTCCCTGTCTACAAAAGGGGAAATAAAAGGGGATGTGAGTCTCACAGACTCAGTGTTCATCGGCTCAGCGAGTAGGACGTAGATGGGAAACAAGCCAACAGCAGATAAGTTGAATATAAAATGTCGGATTATAAAAACCATTTTTTTCAAACAGGAATTTGTGCCTCATATAAAAATCAAGAATTTCTGGTAAGGTATAATCAACCGAGGTAATAAAATTTTTTCGCGTAAAAATACGTTAATAATCATTTTTGAATTAAATCAATAAAATTGAGCAAGCTCCAGCAAAACCAAATATTATTTAAAATCATGCTCAAATCATAGCTCACCCTATACGTGAGGAATTCTAAATTCATTTCACCAAAAAACAAATAAGGGAGCTGCAGAACAGTCATTTAACTTTTGTTGTTACCATGTAAGAAATATGAATTTAAAAATCCAGAGATGCCACTCTCGAGTAGGAAATGGAAGTAAACTCGTGGTCCCGCTACCACGTAATAACATCCGGGAGCATTGCTTCCATCGGATTCCCACATAATGCCATGGCAATCTCAACGATGTTGGCCGACATCGGAGATATCAAGCGGTCGCAACTGCATAAATCATATGTTGCATTGCCACGTATATCACAGATCATGGCCCCAGCCATGTCTAACAGCCCGTCGACGACCCGAAAATGTCTCTAGCTAGAGCTCACTCGTGCATGAGGGTCACACTTAACCAATGTGACATCCGACCTACTCTCGATTAAATAAATTCACTTTAGAAATTATTTTGTGTTAGGGAAGTCTCGTTCTAAATTATTCTCAAAACATTTGACATAAAATATAATAAAATCAATTGTCATTTTCATAAAATAAAATTCGATGCATGAATTTCGAAATATTTCACATGGTAACCAGGCATCATTATCATGGATGCACACTACACAAGTATAAGGCACAATTTTGAATGTAAATCCCATTGAAAAGCTTGTTTCCCAATTTAAAACACTTTACGTATACTTTATATATATATATTCAAAACACGTTTGAAATTCATAGCATTCACAAATTTCTTAAAAATCTACCAACTCATGCTTTCCACAATTTGTACGTAATATAATTCATGCATATACATACATATATAATTACGAAGTTTTCAAATTGACACCCCCTACTCACCTCAAAATAACGAGATATTACATCGCTATTTTCTATTTGTCGATTACATTATTCATTCGGCACACCTCCACGATAAACTTTCCATTGGACCTTTTCCATTTCTTCATTACCTTTGGGCCCCTCTCTTTGGCTTTTCCATTTTTTTTCCTATTTGGCCTAAGCCCATTTATTTTATTTTTATTGGGCCATGCTCACTCACTTGCCATTGGGCCAAGCCCATTTTGATTTCTTATTGGGCCATGCCCATTTATTTTTCTATTGGGCCAATCCCATTTATTTCTTTTCTTTTTTTTTTCTTTTCTTTTCTTCTTTTTCCTTCTCACGTTTCTTTCTTCTTCTTTTCCTTTTCTTCCACCGCTGGTAGCTATAGCTACCCCTTTTTTAGCCTCAACTCTAGCAATTTTCCAGCCTCTAGATCAGCAGTAAAACCACAAAAATTTAACAGCAAAACTTCTCAAATTTTCAACAACAACACCTCAAAAATTCATCAGCAAAACTTCCAAATTTCTAGCAGTAAAACCTCAAAATTTTGGTAGCACAAAGCCCTCTTTGTCCTTCACAATCCAACAGTAAACAACCTCCACTTTTCCTACACAAACTAGTAGTAGCACAACCGTTCTTTCTCACCCTCCTGCTGCCATTTTTCTGCTCTCTCACTAGCATTCTTTCTCCCTTTTTCTTTGCCTCATCAACGACACTCTCCAGCTGCCATTTTCTATTCTTTCACCAGCACTCTTTCTCTCCTTTTCTGGTTCTTCTTCAGCCGACCTTCTCCCTCTTTTTCCTCTTAAAATGTTGGTTCATTTTGGAAAGAGGAAGACCACAATTTTATTTGAGATAAATTTTCACATGGGGAACAAGATGAACAAGTCAATGTACTTGCCATCCATTTCTTTTGTTTTTGTTTTTATTTTTTTTGTTTTGGCTTGCATTCAGCCGACCTCTACTTTCATTTCATTTCATTTTTTTGACTTTTCTTGCCTTGTTGCCTTCTCCTTACTTAGCCGAACCCCCACCTTACAGGGTGTTACACAAGTTAAGCTTGATAGAAAGACAAATATTGAAGATGAATCTTTGGCTATAAGAGGTACTAGAACCTTTCAGGATATATATAGTAGGTGCAATGTAGCAATTACAGATTCTATTAGCTATAGGGAGGTAAGTGCAGATAAAAATTAAAAGAAAGTAATAAATTCAGAGATAAACATGATTATGAAAAATGGAACTTGGTGCTCAATTGATAGACCAAGTGATCATCCTGTGATTGGGTACAAATGGATTTATAGTACTAAGCTTAATCCAAATGGTTCTGTAAATAAGTTCAAAGCCAAATTGGTGGTGAAAGGCTATGCTCAAACTTACGGGATAGATTATTTTGAGACATTTGCACTTGTGGCTCGTCATGACACCATCAGGTTGTTAGTAGCATTAGTAGTAAAAGAAGATTGGAGAATCAATCACTTGGATGTGAAATCTGCTCTTCTAAATAGAGTCTTAACTGAAGACATTTACATTGAGCAACCAGAAAGCTATGTAAAGTAAAGAGCTGAAAGTAGGGTTTGTAAACTTATTAAAGCATTATATGGATTAAAGCAGGCACCTAGGGCCTGGTATGAAAGAATAGATGACTATTTCAGAGCTCAAGGTTCGATCAAAAGTATAATAGAACCTACATTATATGTAAAGAAGCTTAACAACTCAGTTAGGCTCATAATAGTTGTATATGTGGATGACTTTCTAAATAACAAGGCCTGATGCAGAATACCTAGAGACATTCAAAGCTCAGATGATGATAGAATTTGAAATAACTTATTTAGGGCTCATGAGGTACTTTCTTGGTATGGAGATTATCCAAACTGATGAGTAGGTTATTGTTCACCAAGCTATGCATGCTAAAGACTTATTAAAAAAAAATTCCAAATGGAGTTTTGCAAACCAATTCATACATTTTTATTTGTAAAAGAAAAGTTGAGTAAGAAGGATAATGCAGAAGGGGCAAATGGACAGGTTTATAGAAGTATGATAAGTTCTCTATTGTATTTATCAGCTACTAGACTTGATATTATGTTCTCAATTAGCCTGTTGTCCAGATTTATGCAATCTCCATTTGAAATTCACTTTAGAGCAACTAAAAGAGTGTTGAGATACGTCAAAGGTATAGTGAACTATGGAATCAAGTTCTGTAAGTCAGATAGTGGGGTACTTAAAGGATATACAGACAGTGACTGGGCAGGGTCACTAGATGACTTAAAGGGCATTGGATGATTTTGCTTTTCTTTTGGCAATGGCATGTTTTCTTGGAATTCAAAGAAGCAGGAAGTGGTAGCTCAGTCTTCAATTGAAGCTGAGTACACTACTATTTCAACTGCTACAGATCACATCTAGTGGCTTAGGAAGATACTGATAGAGTTAGGGTTTCCACAGAGTAAAGGTACTATGCTTAATGTTGATAACAAATCAACCATAGCTATTGCAAAGAATTCTGTGCAGCATGGTCATACCAAGCACATCAAAGTTATAACCCATGCTCTCAAAGAGGCAATAAAAGAAAATGAGATTGATATTCATTATTGTCCAACTGATCAACAATTTGTTGATATTTTGACCAAGGGTTTAAGTAAAGACAAGTTTGAATTCCTGAGGTTGTGTGTAACACCCCTTTAATAAAATAAATAATAAATCATAAATAATGGGAAAGACCACATGGGCAGCCGCCCATGTGGTCAATTGAAACTTCGAAATTTAAGCTTTAAAGGAAGTGAGTAAGGGGGACCGGATGGAGACATAAAAAGGAAGAGAAGACAAAAGCAAAAGCAAGGAAAAGAAAGAAAAAGATGTAGGGGCCGGCCTTATGAAGCCATGAAGAGAAGTAAAAAAAAAATGGATGAACCTTGGGTAGTCCGCCCATGATGAACAAAAGAGAAGAAAAAGAATTTAATAAATAATGAAAAGAATAGAAAATGTGGGGAACTTGCCCATGTAAGCTCACAAACAAATAAGGATGGCAAGCCAAGGCCAAGCATTCGGCCATTGAAGGAGCAGCCAAAGCCGAGAGAAGAGAGAAAGGAGAAGAAAAGAAGGTTGACCATCTAAAAAAAAGAGAGAGAGAAGCTGGCCGTGAGAGAGGGAAAGAAAAGAGAGAAAAATTTTACATTTTTTTTGGAATGATTTTGCTGTAATTTTTCAAGGGGATTTGCTGCTGAAAATTTTTTGGATTTTGAGTGGAAAATGAGCAACTTTGTTGCTGAAAAATCTGGGTAGAAATGAAGTTGCAGATTTATTGAATTTTTGGGTGTTTTGTGGCCATGGAAGAAAGCTTGATGCTGCCAAAAATTGTGGGAGAGAAAAGAGTTGAAGGTGCTGCCATGGATGAAAGGATGGGCTGCCACCACCGGTGGAGGAGGAAGGCCATGGTGGTGATGAGGAAGCCACGGCTGGAGGAAGAGTGAAGGAAGAAAAAGACGTGGAAGAGGGAGAAAGAAAAAGAAAAAAAAAGAAAAAGAGAAAAAAAATAAAGAAGAAAAAAATGTGTATGGGCATGGCCCAAATTAAAAATAAATTGGGCATGGCCTAAGAAAAAAAATAAAAATGGGCCAAGTAGAGGAAAAATTGGGCTTGGCCCAATAGGAAAATTAGAGAGATTCTTGGACAAGGTCCAATAACTAGGAGGAATGGAAAAGGCTCAATGGCACGTTTATCGAGAAAACGTACTGAACGAGACACGTGATCAAGAAATAGAAATAAATATAAACACGTACGAAAATATCGATGTAAAATCCTGCTATTTCGAGGTGAGTAGGGGGTGTCAATTTTAAAATTCTCATATTATCTATAGATATATATATTTACACATGATTTATCGAACACGCACAATTGTGGAAAGCATGCGTTGGTAGTATTTTAGGAAATTGTGGATGTAAATTATTTTAGAAAATGTTTTGAATATATATGTATAGTTATAAGTAAAGCATTTAAAAAAATTGGGAAACAAGCCCTTCGTACCGCTTAGCATCAAAACACGTGCCTTATATTTTTGGGTGACATGCATAGTAAATGAATTTGTTAAATTATTCTTATGTAGCTTCTGAAAGCCGATTTTATTCTGAAATTTTTATAAGTGTTTATATCAAGACAAAAGATGTGAAAAATCAATATATCGGTTTATCAAATTTTTGGTTTTTAAATGATTTAAGAAAATAGACTTGAGAAGTTTGTTATGGATCCGAAAAACATTCTTTTTTTGATAAACCAAAAGCGTCGAGAGTAGGCCGGATGTCACATCTGCTAAATGTGACCCTCGTGCACGAGTGAGCTCTAGCTAGAGACATTTTCGGGTCGCCAACGGGCTGTTAGACATGGCTGGGGCCATGGTCTGTGATACATGTGGCAAGGCCACAGATGATTTAGGCGGTTGCGACCGCTTGATATCTCCGATGTCGGCCAACATCGTTGAGATTGCCATGGCATTATATGGGAATCCGGTGGAAGCGATGCTCCTGGATGTTATTACGTGGAAGTGGGTCCACGTGTTGATATTATGTTTTCCTACTCTAGAGCATTATGAACTTTTCGACGCGCATTTTTATGCATGGTGAAGACTTAAGATTTTCTTTGTAGCTCCCCTTATTTAAGCAAGCTTTCAGTGCTTATTTATTGATTACGAAATGGTTTGCATGCTTTATAATTTGATTTGATTACAAGTTACATGTTTTGGGAGCATACTTGCTTTTATCTTATCATTTGTATTTTGACGATAAGTTCGATTTTCGGTGATTTCACCCTAAATTATTACACCTGATTTCAACAATGTTTTGTCAAAATTAAATGTTGCATGATGATTTTACCGCATCATTTTTATAAGGTACGAACCTCCCTTTTAATTAAATTGAATTTCGATAATCTTGTGATTTATTATTCAAATGATCAGCTAATTGCTTGTTTCTCATCTACGCCCTACTTGCTGAGCCGATGATCACTGAGTCCGTGAGACTCACACCCCTTTTATTTTTCCTTTTGCAAACAGGGATCGGCGTAGCTCGTAATCATCGGCGTGCTCAGTTTCCTGTGAATAGGTAAAGGCATCTCTTAGCCAGCTTCAAGTCGCTCCGCTGTCTAGAGTTCAGTCAAATGGAATTTCTATATGTTATTAGCGTTATCAATTCCTAATTATACATTGTTGAAAACTTTGTATTTTAAATATAATTTTATATTACTGGAAATAGAATACCAATAGGGTATTATTGTTATTATTAATCATTTGAGTACGTGTTAGTATATTTGATAAATGTCTCGAAAAAATTTATAAAGGTTTGTTCGGGACTTGGCGGGATCTCCCGGAAGTCTCGGACGCCGATAGCGACCGGAGATGAGTCGTTACATTGTGTTTGGGAGTTTACTAGATTAATGATCAAGGTGGTCTATTAAAAAATGATCACAAATCTGGAAATTAAGAAGCAGACTTGGCAAGAAGGTTCAAAGGTTGAAGAAGGAAGAAGAAGAAGAGGGATGAGCGGTACAGTGTCGTTTCTTCACTTCAACAGCTGATACACCAAGAATGGGTGTTGTTTTACTTAAGTTACTTTACTGTTTTATGCAAAAAGGCTTTAGCCTATGTCATTTTTACTTTACGTTGCTAAACCACTAATTGAGTGTGTCTTTTTGAAGTTTATATGGCTGTTAGGCCAAGTGTCTTTTGTTTTGGTTGTAGCCGTTGCTTGGCATTAAACCAATACATGAATTTCAGTGCACAGCCAACCGTTTTCATTCTCTTTCTTCAATGCTTGTTATTGTTGCTAATTTTTCTCTTATTTTCTTTTTAAGTGTGATGTATATAAATGAAAAAATGAAGAGATGAGAGGGTGTGAGCCTCTGTTTTTCCTCTCCAATTGTTTTTCTAGATTTTCTATCTTGTTCTTTCTATTTTACTTCTTCTTTGTTTAAATCTCTTCGATTCTCAACAGAAGGGACATACCTAAATTAATTAAGAACGAACAACAGACCTATGCTTGTTCTAGCTTGACATTCGCAAGCTATATACTTGCTTTCATATATGGAGGCACAAGCAAGAAAGTATCGTTCACATATGATTAGAGGAGACATACCTAAATTAATTAAGAAGAGCAACAGATCTTAGGCTTGTTCTAGCTTGACTTTCACAAGTCTATCGACTGTATCGTTTGTTGACTTTTTTTTGTTCAGCTAATCATAGAGATTTTATTAATAATCACTGTAACCAGCGAATGCGAAAACCCATAAGGGTACAAGCAGCACCATAGTTTGCTGACTTGGAGTATGACAAATTTTACAATGTCTCACTTGGACCTTGAGGCCGTTGATGTGTAAGATAGTTTTTTTCATCCTTAGTTGGGAAGAGGAAGAATGAATCACCTATTTGACTGCGTTGGAAGAATCCTCTCAAAGACAAGGTGGTGTAACCTTTTCCATCTAGATGCTGCAAATATCATAAACACTTCTCGTATTACAAGCAACTTCGCATGATTAGTGTTTCCAACTAACCATGCAAGATATCTTGTTCGCCCATGTAAATGTGTAAATGAGTACCTGGGAACTGGCATGACATCCACTGCTGGACATATCTTGGTTCTTTCTACTTCACGCCTCTTGAAATCAAGCTCACCGAATCTCAAATCAGACCTGCAGTTGAATACGAGACTGTAACCAAACTGGTCATGCTTATACCTCGTCTATTGAATGACATATAAAGCTACCAGGAATGGAGCAAGAACTGAATAGGAAGACGGGCATTGTGTAAGGGTTCCTAGGCAGAACTGTGGGTTCTCGGTCTTGTGTGGTTGATTTGTGGCTTTTTTTCTGTTACATATCTTGTGTTGTTAAAGCCTCTCCAAGTGTTATGTGAACACATGTTGTGACTTTATAGGTTGGGTTTTATGCTGCATGTCCGTGGCTCGTGGTTATGTGGCTGTCAATGACACATGATGAGAATGCAGGTTTGCTTAGGTGCGTAGCTGAACTAAGCTTTGAAAAGCATAGAAAGAATTCCATTTTTTAATGATGTGGTCATGTAATAGGGATTATAGGAATGCCAAAGAAGCTGTTTGTGTTTCTGATTCTCATGCCCGTCCAGTTTTTGTCCAGGGGCAGTCTGCTACGAATCTTTTGTAGACGCAGCTCTATTTGAGTTTGAGAATAGCCACCAATATCTTTTGAGCAATTGATAGTCCTGTAATTGTACAGGTTCAAATTTGTCTGAGTGAAGTGCTTATGTCATAGGAAGTCTCCTGTCAAATAGAGTGGAGACTTAGTTGAAGAGGCTAATAAAATCGCATTTTCAAAAAAAAAAATTTCTTGTGGTGAAGTTTTTTTATTTGCAAATGTCAACACTCTGAAGAATTAATGTGTAAGACAAAAAAATAAAACGATACTTCATTACTTAATATTTAATCAGCTCGAACTAAATATATAAGCATGCTCAAAGATATGTTATATAATTGCTCAACTTGCAAATTAAAACATTTTTATGTTATTTTATTCGTACATATATGGAAATACAAATTAGAGATCCTAAACTTGAACCTTAATCCCTTTAAGAAGAGTAACAACTACTAAACCAAGCCGGAGTGATGAAAAGCATTCTTATTCTTATTCATATCTAATATACTAAGATCAAAGTAGCTCAACTTAGCCACAACGACCGGGTGCAAATCCAACCCTTCCATTGGCATCATCATAGACGACCTCGTACCCCTTCTGTTGAAAATTTCCTAGGATCATTACATCACTATCATCACTATTTTTTGCAAAAGCCAGACAGGCTTGAGATATTTTGTTAACATACAAAATCCCTCTAGCATCAATAGGCATCTCAAGGCCCCCTTCAAAGTATAAGCTGATCGTTGGCATTACAACACTAGTATTACCACTAAAATCAAAGCATGTACCTAGAGATTCGAATGCTGGTGCCCTTGGATACTTGGTCATCCTTACTTCGAAAGCTCTCCGGACTCTTGAATAGGCTGCAGGAGGGAGGCGTGTGATCAAAGATACCGAGTCAATGACGGTACCTGAAGTAGTAAAAACTGACCTGTCAATGGATAGTCTCTCACCTCCTACGCCTATATCGACAATATCAAGGCCATAATAGTGTGTTCCTTGGAAGGAATTCGACATGGGTGTGAATTGAACGGAACTTGGGATGTTCTTATCACCAAATTTTAGGTATCCGGTTGATCTATCATTTGGTGGTAAACAATAGGAGAAAACTTTATGATACTTGTTAGCAGTTTGGGATACTAGGGAAAACCATCCACGGCCAAGTCCTAATACCCCAGCTGCACTTCCACCGTTTGGGAAATTGTTTCTTTGCCCACAGCCAAATATAAACCATTGAAACACATCTGAACTTGTTATGGTTAAGGTTTCTTTAGCCATAAAGCCAACGGAAAATGTGGTATTACTGTATGTGACGCCATACACACATGTTGACGAGGAAGAGCAACCTCTTCGCATACCTACAATTATAGTATTAAGCATTAAAAATTCTCCAAATGATGAAACTTAAAATTAAGCACTCACTCTGTTTGAAATTAAATGTCCATGTTTAACTTTGTCATGAAGATTTTAGAAAAATGTTTTGATTTTTTATATATAAAAAAATTTATAATTTTAATGTATAAACTGTAGTTTTTAAAGATAAAAAGTATATACTGAGAAGTAAAATTTTATATTCCTTGATTAACTAATTCTAAAACATCATTACCTTCGGAAGAAAGTTGTTTGCACGTGGCCGAGGAGCACTGAATGTTGGTATAGGATGATGACTCTGATGGATCGAATATTGGTGCCTTTTGGTCATAGCAATATCCAGCGCATGGCTCGCATTGAGTCCAAGTTAATTGGCTAGCAGTGTCAAATACCAGGGAAAGCTCTGCTTTGGGCGAGCCCAAGCCCATGGTGACCTGGTATTTTCCGGTGCCAATCGAGATTCCTGGTTTGCCTTGTAGTGATGTCTTCTCCGTGGAACCTCGGGAGAGCATGAAGTGGATTGAATCAGCTCGGGCTTGGTCTTGACGGAGAATTTCAGCATGGAAGGGAGCGTTTGCTTTGTCTTGGTTCAGTCGAGAGCATGGACCATGCTTGTTTACGATTGTTAATGATGACTTTTCGTTGATAACTGAAATAAATAAACACAACTCAAGAAACATACAATTTTTCACCAATCTCCTTTATATACAGCAGGGAAAAAAACAAACATAACTAATATAATTAACTCCCGCAAAAGAGTGATTAAGAACAGGCTGAATAATTAATTTTTAAACCCATTTTGAAATGGTTTGACTTATTGCAAATTTGCAACAATAGGTGAGCAAGTGACGAATACGTTTTCCGAATCAATTTGCATGATTTATCCATGACTCTTTTTTTTCCCTCTACGAAAGCACTTTGTTTGAAATTAAAATTTAGAATAAATTACTCATTTGATTGTAACTTAATTTTTTGAAAATTTTTTAATTTTTCAAAAGTTTTTTTTTTATTACCGAACATTAAAGAATCACATTTAATTACTAACATTTATAAAAATTACTGTCTTGATCACACAACATTTTCACATTAGCTAACCTTGGCAACTTGTCATGTCTATATCAATTCATTTATCATGTGATAATATATATATATATATATATATATATTTATATGATCAAAAGTCAGTTGACATGAAAAACCATGTCAGACAGTTGTTAAATTTTAATAACCAAGTAATCAAAACATTAACTTTTATAAACTAATTAAAACGTGATTTTCAAAATTAAGTGACCAAAATAAAAACTCTAAAAAATATAATAATAAAAAGAATAATTTACTCTAAAATTCTTCCTACTTCCTGCCCTTACCACTTGAACTATTAATTCATGATAGTGGGAGACGTTTATTACTCTCGCTATCTTGAATTGTTGTTCATATTTGATTTGATTGACATAAAAATTAAGAAAAATATTTTGATTTTAATTTATTTTATATTAAAATTTTAATATCTTACTATATTGATGTCAGATGCCAAAAAAAAAATGTCAAATATTGAAAAAGTAATACTGTGATAGTAGACATTTTTGGAATCACGTCTGAGAATAGTAGGAGAAAGACAAAGGGATGGAGAAAGTAATTCTAAAAAAAACCTTAAAGCTATGGGTATTAGTTAAACCTTTGCTAAGTGATTTGCAAACCGTTGATGGCAGTAGAGAACTGGTTCGAAGAACGTGAGTAAGAAGAAGATCCTTGCTTTCCACAGTACTAGTTGTTTTTCCTTGAAAGGCATAGTTCCTTTTTGAAGAGCAGAGAAGGAAGAGAAAGAAAAGAGAAGCGGAGTGGAGGAATACAAACAAGTTGGAGAATGGGGAAGTAGCCATGGACGGTATATCTAGCTAGCTCTTTGTAGTAATGTTTCAACTTGGAAACATTTGCTACTTTATTACCTTTATATAGAAATACTAAGATTCTCCGTTCTTGTTTTCTTATACTTCCAAAGAAATAAAAAAAAAATGTTAACTTGTAAACAAATATTAATATTTTCTTAAATTAAGATTTAATCTTTGTTAACGGCCATGGAAATGTATATTCAGAAAGGACATAGTGGGTTAGGCAGCTTCCCTCTTATATTTGAATGCATATTGCGATTTTTACCTATTAACTAATTTTTAGCACACCCACTATATGGGTGGAAGAGGAAAACAATTAATTTTTTCTCGGCTTTAAATAAAGTAGGAAGATATACGTACGTACTATTTGTTAAAATAATAATATAAATTA
Source organism: Theobroma grandiflorum (assembly GCA_036013995.1). Lineage (NCBI taxonomy): Eukaryota > Viridiplantae > Streptophyta > Magnoliopsida > Malvales > Malvaceae > Theobroma > Theobroma grandiflorum. The sequence continues at coordinate 23,984,553 of CP142133.1, read as the reverse complement.
TTTAGTTAAGATGAACAATTACCTATGGGCTGTTTTGTGGTTTGGGCATGTTTTTGCTTGTCGGTCCAGGATGGAGAGTATGAGGGAGGTGATGGAAGTCATTGCAAGAAAGGAGTTTAGTTGTCTTTTGTTGCTCCTAAGGAGCTGAACATCAGTCACGGGGAGATGGGGTGATAGTGAGAGGGTATCCAGGTGTGGGAGGAGGGAGGAGTACCTGCGCATAATCTTTCATGGAGGATGGTTGAGATATTCTCACGAGAGAAAATTGTGAGAAATGGATAACTTTGCAAAGTTATTTTAAAAATAATTTTTAATATAAAGTTAATTATTTTTATTTAATTTTTTTTATGATTGGATAAAAATACCTTAAAGTTATTTCAGACAAATTAAATTACTTATCATAATTTTCCCTCTTCTTTCTCCCGCATTTGTTTGCTAAGCTCTCGATTTCTCTCTCTCGCCATTTAGCTCTCTCTACTTTTATCGATTTCTTTTTTCCGCATTTATCTATTGTGCTCCTGATTTTTCTTTCTCACCATCTAGCTCTCTCTAATTTTACCACCATCGCCATCGCGTTTTGTCTATTTCTCTCCATATCATCGTCAATTTACTAGCTAAAGAGCAAAAATAATATCAATGTATGTTATTGGATTTATTAGTTTACATTCACAGAACCCCAAAGTTGATGAGTTGAAGTTATAAGTGAAATCTGTAAATTAGAACACTACCTAAAGTTATTACACGTCATGCCTGCATGTAATAACTCTAATGCACTTGACTTGTAACAAATCTATTGAATATGGCATGGTTTAAACATGACGTGTAACTTAATCTCTATCTTTGTATTTCATTAGGACATATATTTTTGGAGTTAAAATCCTTAAACATAATGTGTAACAACATGGCATGGAACTTGGTTTCTATCTTTGTATTTCATTAGGATAAACTCTTGAAGTTAAACACCTTAAACATAGTGTGTAAAAATTATTTTTTTAACATGGCGTGTAACAACTTTTTTTGAACATGACATGTAACAATAATATTTTTTAAATATGACATGTAACTTAGTTTCTATCTTTGTATTTCAGTAGGATATAAACTCTTAGAGTTAAACACTTTAAACGTGACATGTAATAACTTTTTTTTTTACCATGGCGTGTAAGAATATTTTTTTCAACATATTCGCTTGAATATAAGAAGATTTCATTAATGGTAATTTTATTCAAAAACTTTTTTTTCTTGATTAAATATAGTTAAAATTAAAAAAAATTTGAAAACACCTTATTTTTTACAGCTACAAAAAATTGACATTTGATGGGATTTTATGTGTTATGCTTTGAAGTACTTTTCATGGTTTGTGAGCAATAAAGGCTTTTATCTTTTAGCCTCTGTTGACAGGCTTAGGGTGCGATCGTCATATCTACTTTTGATAGTAGTTAAAAAAATAAAATAAACATTTATAATTATTAAAAAAAATAAGCATCGTCTCTATTGCAGGACAATATGGAGGGTTGGGGGGTTCTCTAGGCAACATTGTTTTTTCATTGATACTTTGCTGTGTGACTCATATGGGGCTATGATTCTTTGGGTTTGGGGGCTATTTCCTTCTTGTGCTCCTGATGTTGGTTGCTGATTGTGTGGGCTGAGTGAAGGGTTGTGGGGAAGGAGTCTATATGGCTCTTTCACTTCTTTAGGTTTTGTGGGTTTGTTAAAACTAGAATATATCTCAGTTTCAATAGAGGATGCCTTGATGATGTTTTGAATGGGTGGAGATGAAGTCATTAGCAACAGCATGTGATTGATCTAAAATAGCAATTTATGTATTGTTTATTTTTAATTCTTTTTTCTCTTCAACATTAAGTCAGTTTAGATATGTGGATTTACCATGTTGAGTTGTAAATACTAGGATGTTAGCCATTAATATCATGCCACTGCTAAACGGTTATTAGTGGTTTTATTGTTTAGTTATGTATTGGTCTTTTGTTTTTATTGTTCTCTTTGTTCTGTAATTACTGGATATATAGGCTTAATGAAAAACAGAACATTATGTCTTTGCCTTCATGTTTTTCTCTCGGCTTGATTAAGTTTCAATATATTTTTAATTCATCCTTTGGAACATGGTATCAGAGTATTTCACTTGTTCTTAAGGACCTGTGAAATCATTTTGTTAAGAGTACTTAATCTTGTGGTCTCATATCTTCCATTAGAAAAATCTCTGTAAGCAAATCTATGGCTTTAACCAGTTTCAATGCTATAGCTCCATCAGTGTTTAACGTAGATAACTACCCAATTTTGGTAGTAAAGATGAAAGCTTATCTCCATGCGTTTGACCTCTAGGAAGTTGTGGAAGTGGGTGGAGATTATCCGGTTTCAAGGCATGCCAATCCTACAATGGCACAATTGAAGCAGCATAATGAAGAGGTCTCCAAGAGATTCAAGGCCTCCCATGCATCCACTATGCTGTGTCCAACTCCATCTTCACTAGGATAATGGCTTGCGAGAACCTTAAAGATGCTTGGGACAAGTTGCAAGAGAAATTATGCAGAAGTGATAGGTTTCGACAGATGCAAGTACTTAATCTATTGAGGGAATTTGAAGGTTTAAAAATAAAAGACAGTGAGACTATTAAGGAGTATTCTGATAAAGCAATGAAGATTGTGAATCAACTGAGGCTACTTGGGGAAGACCTTCCAGAGATAAGGATTGTGAATAAAGTCCTATTAAGCCTACAAAATAAGTTTGAAGCTAAGGTATCTCACTTAAAGAGTTCAAAGATATCTCTCCTTTTATTGTCACAAAGCTAGTTAATGTTCTCCAAGCACAAGAACAAATATGTGCTCTTAGGCAAGAAAACACGATAGAAAGAACTTTCATGACTCGAACAAAGGAGAAATATAATGACAACAACAAAAAGAATGACTCAAACAAGAGAGACGAGGATAAGAGATCTAGAGATGGAAAACAAGGCAAGCTAAGAGCTAAGTATCCTGTTTGTTTTCATTACAAAAAGAGAACGCATCTTGAAAAATATTGTTGGTATTCTCCAAATGTTAAAGGAAGGTCATGTCATCAATTAGGACATGTGGAGAAAGTTTGCAAATCGAAGGGAAATAGACTTGAAGAAAAGGTTGCAATTGTAGAACATCAAAAAACAGCTGATGAATTTTTGTTCATGGCAAGGAAATATTTTCAAGCAAGAATTACACATGGCTGCTTGATAGTGCATGTTTGAATCATATGACAAGGAAGGAGGAAAATTTTATTACCTTGGACAAGAGTAATATATCTCAGGTTGAGATTGAAAATGGACTTAACTTGCATATTCAAGGGATAAAAACAGTTGCAGTGCATACACTTGTAGGTATGAAATCGATTTCCAATGTTATGTTTGTACCTGAAGTTGTTCAAACTCTACTTAGTGTGGGGCTATCGGTTGAAGATGGATATATTTTGCTGTTTAAAAACAATGCTTGCACTATCATTGATGCCTCAAGCAAGGAACTTTTCTTTGTTGCAATGAGAAATAAGTGTTTCTTTGTAGATTGGATGAAGGTAAAACATAAAGCTTACCAATGTTTGTCCACGAATTTTGAAATTTGGCACAGTAGATTGAGGCATGTGAATTATAGGTCTTTAAGGCATATGATATACACCAACTTGGTTGAAAGACTGCTTAGTTTGACTTAAACATATCTAATTTGTAGCACTTGTCAATATGGCAAGCAATGCCAAGTCTTTTTTCCAAAAACTAGTAATTGGAGAGCAAAACAAATGCTTCAATAAGTGCACTTAGACATGGGAAGTCCTATGAATACTTTGTCATTGAATGGGAGTTCATATTTTCTGATTTTTTGTAGATGATTATACAAGGTACAGTTGGATAATTTTCATGAAACACAAGTTTGACGTGTTCAATTGTTTACCAAGTTAGTTGCAGTAGTGGAAAATGAGTTTGGGAGCAATTAATGATTCTTAAGATAGATAATGGAGGAGAAATCAACTCAACCAAGTTTAAAGAGTTTCTCACTCAAAAAGAAATCAAACATCAATTGATGATTGGCTAAAACCCTCAACAAAATGGACTTTGTGAGCGTAAAAACAGGACAATGATGGAGATGACTTGCTGTTTGTTATTTGAGAAAGATTTGCTAAAGGAATTTTGGGTTAAGGCTGCTAATGTTGTTGTGTATATAACAAATGTTCTCCCAACAAAACCTTTAAATGTTAAATGCCCCTATGAAGCTTGGCATGGTACAAAACCATTAGTAACGCACCTCAAGGTTTTTGGGTACATTTGTTATGCAAAGATTCTTGATGGAAAGAGAACAAAACTCGACCCTTAAGTCTAAATTGGCAATTCACTTTGGCTACAGCAACTTGTCAAAAGGATATCGATTGTATAACCTAAAAACTAAAAAGATTTTTGTAGGCTGTGACGTGAGATTTGATGAAGCCTTGAGGTGGAATTGGAAAACTGCTAATGTTGAGAACTCAAAGTCAAATAATCCTACTGGTGATGAGAATCTATTTGATGATGAAGAAAGTGTGGACGAGAATGATGAAAGCTTGGTTGTTCGAGGAACAACACCACTTAAAGAGATTTATAGTAGTTGCAATATGGTGGTAATTGAACTAAATGAAGTTTCAAAAGCATTAAAAGATGAGAAATGGAACAAAGTAATGGATGTTGAAATCCAAATGATAGCAAAGAATAGGACTTGGTATTTAGTAGACAGACCTCAAGAGTAAAAGATAATTGGTGTTAAACGGATATTTAAAACCAAACTAAATCCAGATAGGTCTGTTAACAAATTAAAGGTTAGATCAGTAGTAAAAGGATATTCATAATTTCAAAAGTGGACTTCGAAGAGACTTTTGCACTAGTAGCTTGATATGACACCATTCAAGTCTTAACAGCACTTAGAGTCTAAGAAAATTGGTCGATTTGGCATATGGACATGACATCAGGTTTCTTGAATGGGGTTATATTAGAGGATATTTATGTTGAACAGCCTGAAGGTTATGTGGAATAGGGAAAAAAATACAAGGTGTGTGAGCTTGTCAAAGCTTTATATGGACTCAAGCAAGCCCCAAGATCATGGTATGATCGAATTGATAGCTACATGCGAGAGAAAAGATTTATTCATAGCAATAATGAAGCCACACTTTATGTTAAGAAAACTAAAAATGCTGTGAAATTGATTGTATCATTGTATGCTGATGATTATTAATAACAAGCCTTGATTATGAGTTTCTAAAGGAATTCAAAGCTCAAATGAAGTCCAAATTTGATATGACTAACCTAAGAAAGATGTCTTTTTTCCTAGGCTTCGAGTTTCAGCAACTAGAAGATCAAAATTTTCCTCTTCAAAGTAAATACGCTAAGGATTTGCTCAAAAAATTCAATATGAACTTTTGTAAACTAGCTCCAACACCTTTAACTATGGGTTGGAAACTTAGCAAAGATGATAGTGAGATTAAAATTGATGCTTAACTCTATAGAAGTATAATAGGATGCCTTCTATACTTGTCAGTTACCACACCTGATATTATGTTTGCAACTAGTCTCTTATCTCGATTTATGCAAAAACCAGTAATGATGCATATGAATGCTGCAAAGAAAATCTTGAGGTACTTTAGAGACACAACAACATTTGGGCTTAATTTTGTGAAATAGGACAGTAATCATCTGCAAAGCCATTGTAACAGTGACTGGGTCGGTAATGTGGATAATTCAAAGAGTACCACTAGTTATTGCTTCTCATTTAGAAGTGCAATCTTCTCCTAGAACTCAAGGAAACAGGAAATGGTAGCTCATTCTTCTACTGAGGTAGAATATATAGTAGCATCTTCTGCAATTAATCATGTGTTATGGCTCAGGAAATTACTTGATGATCTAGGTTTTAGCCACTTTATTGGCACTGTCTCATGGGTAGATAACATGTTTGCAATTTCAATAGCGAATAACCCAATACGGCACGTATGAACCAAACATATTCTAGTGGAGTTTCACTCAATCCAAAAAGATGTGAAGAATGATAAAGTTGTGATCAAGCACTGCAGCACCAATGATCAAACTACTGATATCTTCACAAAAAGCTTGAACAAAGATAAGTTTATTTTTTAGGGAGCAAACTTAGAATACGCAAGATTTATTTTAAGAAGGTGTGTTAAAATTGGAATATATCTCAGCTTCAATGGAGGATGGCTTAATGATGTTTTAAATAGGTGGAGATGAAGTCACCAGAAACAACATGTGGCTAGTCTAAAATAGCAGTTTATGCATTGTTTATTTTCAATTCTTTTTTCTCTTCAACATTAAGCTAGTTTAGTAACGTGGATTTACCATGTTGAGTTGTGAATACTAAGATATCAGCCACTAATATCATGCTACTGCTAAATGGTTATTGGTGGTTTTATTGTTTAGTTATGTATTGGTCTTTTGTTTCTATTGTTCTATTTGTTTTTAACTAATGGATATATAGGCTCAATGAAAAATAGAACATTGTGTCTTTGTCTTCATATTTTTCTCTCGGCTTGATTAAGTTTCAATATACTTTTAATTCATCCTTTTGAATAGGTTGTTAGGGATGTTTCGGTTTATGAAGGTTGAGGGAGTTTCTGGTTTGGAATGCTCTACTTTGTAAAGGTTTCTTTTTGTGGTCTATGGGTAGGTCTACAAGTTGTGTGATCTTTTGGTCTTTTTGTAAGGATATATTTGGGGGGAATTCTGGTGAGTGAAGGATAATTGTTTCTACTTTGTATGGTGATTCTTGTTCTCTCTGGTGTGTCATCCAATGTTGAGGACTTATGGTTTGGACTTTGATTAGGGATCCTACAAAGGAAAAGGACTCTTCATAATGTTTTTTGCCTTCTTTCGCTGTTTTTTGTTGTTTTTGCCTTGCTGTCTACTCTTTCTTTTATGATGGCAATGTTGGGGAGTCTGATGTTGATTGCGAGAGACTTTGACATTGTTTCTTCATCAATGTTTTTTCTTTTTGAGGGAATTTCTTTATGGCTTTTTATGAGTTGAGAGGTTTGAGGTTGTATAACGACCCAAGTCCAACCACTGGCTCTCAAAAGCTTAAACTCAAGTTGCTAGTAATAGTGGGCTTGAATTGTTATATAAGTCTTAACAATCACATTCACATTAGATATAGGATGTTGGGTATCACAATCCCGCCCATTCAAATCCTTGATGTCCTCATCAAGGCCACACATCACATCCACGAGACCAAGATCTCACCAGAGCAATGTGAAAGCTCACATCGAACTGGTACAAGCTTTGATACCATTTGTAACGACCCAAATCCAACCAATGACCTAACAACTTTTTGGACCAAAACCATGTGGCCTTCAAAAGCTTAAGCTCAAGTTGTTAGTGGTGGTGGGCTTGAATTGTTATATAAATTTTAACAATCACATTCACATCAGATATAAGATGTTGGGTATCACAGGTTGGAAAAGAGCTAAAGGTCCTCTAGATCCTATTTTGGAGCATGGGACATTATGCATTGGCTGAACAGGAAGGAGGATGAGAGGTTGCAGAGGAATTAAAGGTTTTGTTATGTAGCTAGTGTCTCTTTGGATTTAACTTTTTGAGATTTGCTAGTATGAGCAAATTATTAAGAATTGTAGGCAAAGAGACTGATCCAATTTTACATAAGCTGGTCCTTCGTTTCATGGGAGTAATAAAGGTTCTTTTGGTGTGCTGAGCTCCCATTTTGTGTATTTTTCGAGGATACATAGGAAAAGGGTGGAGAGCTATTTCATGTTGTGTCTAGCTTTACTTGGGCTTGAGATTCTGCCACGGAATTTGAAGTCGTGGATTGTTTTGTAAATGTACAGTTCATGATCAAGCACAAGTAAAGACTTCGGTTGGCAAAAGGGTTTTAGTGTCAATAAAATTGCTTTTCAAAAAAAAAAAAAAAAGAAGGATCAACCTTTGTATATATTATATACCTCATTCACCTCCATGGAAGATGTGGAGGATTTTTAATGAGTTTGACAGCATTTGTACTAAAATCAGAAGCATTGTCTCCACACACACCGCAAGAAGTGAATTCCATGGCAGACTTTCTTTCCATGATCGGTTTTGACCTATTAGATATGTTATAGGCATGATGGTAAGAACAAAGCGATGGTATGGCAATGCACTCTAGGCTTTACTTTATTTTCAGATTATAGTACTAACAGGGAGGATGTTTTTGTTGATGAAAAAGACGTTATGGTGTGCGTTCCATTTTGTTCTGTGTATAAGGATAGGGGAATTTTCAGTGTAATGGGGGTCTTTGTGTTATTTGGTTTGCTGTTTCTTTTGTGTTAATGTTTTAAATCTGTACATTTTTGGTGTGTTGGGGTTGGTTTTGGCCTTTGCGGGAGGGCTTGTTTCCCGCTGCCTGCAATCTCCTTTTTGTAAAGACGTGGGCTATATTTCAGCTTTATGCTCTTAATAACATACTTGATGTTGATTGAGAAAAAAAAAATGCTTGCAAGCAAAATGTAGTTTTTTCAAGTGCAAAAATGCAAGTGAAATAAATAAAGAATTGAAATTCTATTATATAGGAAACAAAATGGAACGATGAGTTTTTCCCTTTTTTATATATTTTTTATTTAATGCTATTTTATAATTATTCACAAAAAATTTGATGATAGAAGTTAATTTAAGGTTTGATGGATTGCTTATAATTATAGCAATTGGGATTGTCTATTAATCAAAATTCACATTACTCAATCAAACAAAATTTTATTAATTCTTCCTCTTTCTTAGGAATTGAGAATTAAAACTGGGACCTTGACCCACTTAAAAAAAAAAAAAAGAAATAATTATCACTGGACCAAGTGTAAGTTGTTTATTAATTGTATTAATTTTCTTATTTCCAATTCCGAATGCTCATTTTTTCCAACACAAACAAAAAGAAATACGCCACTTGCAACGAAAGTCAAGATTCATAAAAAGTAAAAGCTGCAATTTTCCAAAAGAAAGAAGGGCATCCCCAATCTCCATGGATTTTCATGCTTATCGCATTGTACAGGGCAAAGTGTTCAAATAACTAATTAACATGCTAAAATGCTTTAAGCTTAGTCAAAATTATACAATGAGTACGTACCCTTAGGCGAAAGCTACTTTTTTGTTTTTATAGTTTATCTAATCAATAACATCAATCACTTCAAGTGTAGTGAAAACTTAAGACAAGCACTATAAAAGCATTTTCCTATCCATGATAAAGTTGTGGAATTCAACTGAGGCTACGTTTAATTGGTTGTTAGAGTCCACTACATTTCCGTTTAGTTGTTGAATGGGCTTATTTTCTTGAAACAATGTGCACCTTATCTCGAAAAGTTAGAGGGTTGGGAAACTCTATAAAAACCAGATTGGTGAGGAATCACTCTGTGCACCTATCCAGGAATCACTTCGCAGTTAGTTGGTGTTATCACATATATATACTTTATGGGAAGAAAACCCTTAATCTTAGTGTTGACAGGAATCCGATGTTTCAGTATGGCTGTAGCTCTCCAGATTTTGGTGTTTGGATTATGTTGTTAGGCATCTCTTTTATTTACAAGCCTTTCGGTTTTGTTATATACCTTGTTTAGCCTTTTTCCTGATTTCTATCTACTAGAAGGAGTGTACTGCCTGCACTTGTATATGCTGGAGGCCTTATGCAGTTTTTTAATGAAATCCATTTTTTGCCTGAGGAAAAGAAAAACCTAAAATACCAAGCTTGGAGATGAAGAAAGAACAAAACGAATTTGTATGTATATTGTTCCTTTTAGACCAAGTATTCATGATAAATACTTCCATTTTTTAATTTGGACTCAAACCAAGCCATGTATATGTCCAACCAATCAATCTTACGCTTATAGACATAGATGCTTGTAAGAGAAACAGGCGGGAAGAGATCATCCCCAAACTTTGTGACTAGTGCACTTATTAAATGCTCCATTTAAGTTTACATGGACTCAAAAATTAAAAAACAAGTTAAAAAAAATGTCTTCTTTATATTCATTTTGAGAAAACTAGAAAACCTATTTGTAGTCTAGCTTATCGATTAAACTTGACCTTAATTTTCTTCAAGCTTACAACAACTTCTTTCATATCAATCCTCTCCTCTGGTAACTCTGCTGAACATCCCAATGCTAATTGCAAAATGGATAACACACAATCCTTTGCTGCTAAGCGTTCTCTTTCTCCAGTATTTAGCAAATTTGTGTCTACAACATGAACCACTGCAGATGGTAATGACTCTTTCACCCAACCCTTCAAGCTCATTTCTTCCACAAACATTTCATCTGTCGGCTTCTTTCTTGTGAAGGTTTCCATAAGAAGAATACCAAAACTATACACATCGCCTTTTGTAGAAACAATTCCTTCTGATCCATATTCTATATGTGAAATTAATTTAAATTCATTATCAAAACTATCAATTGATATTTGAAGATAATGAAAAACATGCTTAGAGTTTAGTGATGAATCTAAAGATGCATGTATACATGCATGTAAATGTAAGCATATATGAGTAGAAATATACATACATACACATATAATCTAATATTGTTAAAAATAAAAAATAAAACCATCACCTGGTGACATATATCCGACGGTTGCTAGCGTCATGGTTTGCTTCATTAAATCCTCTTCACCTAACAGTTTTGCAATGCCAAAATCACCCAAATGCGCAACCATATCTTTATCTAGCAGGACATTGTTAGGCTTGAGATCACAGTGAACCACGGCTGGGGTATGACCATGATGTAGGTATTCCAATGCAGATGCGATGTCTATCATTATATTCAACCTTTGGGAAATATCCAGAAAATAGTTGTGAGAATATAGCCATTTCTCCAAATTTCCATGAGGCATGAACTCAAGTATCAAGGCCTTGAAATCAATATTAGTGCAACTACTGATGATTTTGACCAAATTCCGATGGCGGATGTTGCGAAGGACCTCACACTCAACATCAAAGCTTTTAAGAGCTCTATCAAGAGATACATTGAAGACTTTTACTGCAATGCTCATATCATTTGAGAGAGTCCCTAGGTATACTGACCCAAAACTCCCTACCCCAAGTAAATTGCTTTCTGAAAATCCATCTGTAGCTTGATCCAGCTCATTATAAGAAATCCTTCTCCATTCAGCGAATGGTAGAAAAGTTACTTGAGTTGGCACTTCAGCTTTCCTATTTCGATTTCGCAAAAAAATTATAACCATTGCCAATATCAATATTGTTGAGCCAATTGCTGGTAGAATATATTTTAAAAGCTCAGTACCCGTCTTGGACCTTCTAGAGGGATTAGTTTTGCAAGGTGGGACTTGCAAGCGAGGAGAACCACACAAGGCTTCATTCCCCATAAATGATTGAATTGAGTAGTTCGCAAATGAACCTCCATTAGGAATTTCCCCCTGTAGTCTATTGAAAGAGACATTGAAGTATTTAAGACGTGAAAGTTGCTCTAAGGACTTGGGGATAGTTCCTGAGAGGTTATTTCTTGACAATTCCAAGAATTCCAAACTTATCAACTCACCAATAGACTGAGGAATAGAACCCTGTAAGATATTACCAGATAAGGAGAGATGAGTAAGGTCTGTGAGATCACCAATGCTGCTTGGGATAGAACCTGAAAACTGATTCTTTGACAAATTCAAATTAGTCACAGACTTCCACTTTCCAATATCAATTGGAAGAGAGCCACTTAGAGAATTTGAAGACAATTCTAGGAACAAGATACCATCAAGTCTTGTCAAAGTTGATGGTATTGAGGTAAAATTGTTGGAGCCTAAAAAAAGATTTCTTAGAGAAACGACATCACCTAAGCATGATGGAATCGGTCCAGATAGTTTGTTACCTGTGAGAGTTAAGTAAGCCAACTTCTCCAGATGACATAACTCAGATGGAATGGACCCTTCTAACTTATTAAATCCGAGATTGACATTTTGCAACTCTCTTAATCTTCCAATTGTAGTAGGTATTGTTCCAGTCAATTCATTGTGGTCAAGACCTAACCATAGCAACTTGCTTAAGTTACCAATTTCTCTCGGGATGTTGCCCCTAATGTTGCAAAGAGAAGAATAGAACTGTGTTAGGGATGATGATAAATTTCCTACCGAAATTGGAAGTTCCCCACTGATCAATGGATTATCATCAAACGTCAATTTTTCCAATTCTCTGCAATTCGTCAATGATGAGAGAAAGCTAAGTTCTGGGGATGAAGGGTTACTAGTTAAATTGTTATGACTCAGGTCGAGGTTTTTTAAATATCTCAGATTGCCAAGGTTGTCAGGAACAAATCCAGAAAAAGAATTATTCAACAAATGAAGATTAATAAGCTGAGAGGCATTGGAGATAGAGATAGGAATTGGCCCACTCAGTTCATTTCCTCCAAGATAAAGGCCTTCAAGGTTTGGAAGTCGGAGGCCCGTGCTAGATGGAAGCTCCCCAGAGAGGCGATTTAAAGCAAGCCAAATAATCTGTGCAGTTGAGATGTTAAAGATTGAGGGAGGGATGAAACCAGTGATATTATTGTCTGCCAGGTATAAGATTTCTAGATTTCCTAGGTTGCCAATCTGAGGTGGAAGTGTACCTGCCATAATTAATTTAATCACAGCCTTGTCTGATATCATTGTTCCACAGATATAAACATATGTAATAATATATATATATATATATATATATATAAATAGAACAAAGTGCAAATAACCTGTTTAGTCCACTTAGGCTACTAATATATCCAAAGTTACTATGGAAATTTTTAACCATTTTGCTTACACCCCAAATCCTAATTAGTCATGTCTGCTAACCTGATTTATTGGGTTTATAACTGACGTCGTTGAAAGGATCTCCCTCCATAATAGCTTCTCCTCGATCAAAGATTTTTACATATATTTTTCAAGTTCTTTAATGAAAATGAATCAGGATAGTTAAATTATTTACTTGGCATGGACCCCAAATCAATTTCATTTTGCTAAATCAGTAATTTTAAACGTTATACATTTTTACTTTTCTTTAGTCATTTTTTAAATTAATTTTTATATTATTTCTCAACTCCTATTTTTTATAATAATGCAATTAATTATGCAAAGACCATAAAAAACAAACTTAACATCCATCGCATATATATGAATGTTATGAATTTCCTACATTTGATCATGATTTAATTGGATTATTCGCCAGATCATATGTTTGCTTGCTTTTGTTTTGGAAAAGCGGTTATTAAATTATTTGTGATATTTGGTAATTTGTTGCCCTCTTGCAAATAAGTTTAAAGCCGCCATATGATCTCCTAAAATCTTAAGGATTCTATTCGAGTTGTCATTATGATGTGGTTGTGCTGCTTACGATAGTAATAAAATAAATAGTCATAGAACAGATGCCACAAAAAAATCCATAAGAATAAAAAAGTCTACTCTTTCCTTAGACATCTTTGAATTCTATTTTAAAAAAGGCTATTATAATATTGATTATGTAACTTATCTACTAGCTTTTTCAAAAATTGTTTCTAATCTTAAATTAGATTTGTAGAGATGCATTAAGGAATAAAATACAATCTATTTTACACAACAATGTTTGGAAACTTGTTGAGCTAATTAAGGGTTTAAAACTCATTGGTTGTAAATAAGTGTACAAAATCAAGAAATATTCTAGAGGAAAAATTGAGAGGTTTAAAGTCAAACTAGTTGTCAAAAGTTTTCCTCAAATAAAATTTTATTGATTACAATGAAATCTTTTCTATTGTATTCTACAAGGATGTTGTTTAGAGTGATTATGGCACTTGTAGATCATTATGATTTGTAACTACACTAGATAAACGTTAGGATTGCCTTTTTAGATGGTAATTTTGTTGAAGAGATGTATACGGGGCAACTTGAAGGATTTAAAGAAAATGGTAAAGATCATCGTGTGTGTAGACACAAAAGTCTATTTATGGGTTTAAACGAGATTCTCGCCTATTTCTTGTGTGCATTGAAATCCATAGAGCCGAATCTCGTCACTTGCTAAGAATCTCTCAACATGAATATATTGATCTAGTGTTGAATAGATTTGTTATGCTTGATTGCAAAGATGTAGATGTGTCAATTGTTAAAGGTGATAAATTGAACTTGACACAACATCCTAAAAATGAGGTTGAGAGGGAATCTGTGAAAGCAATGTCATATGGTAATGCAAAAAATTGCTTGATGTATACTCAAGTGTGCATGAGGCTTGACATTGGTTATGTAGTAGGTCTTTTAGAAATATATTTATCTAATCTTGAGAGAGATAATTTAGAAGTTCCAAAGAAGGTGATGAGATATTTGAGTAGGACTAAGGTTTTTATGCTAGTTAATCAAGAGATTAAAGACCTTAAGTTGGAGGGTTATACAAATTATAATTTTGTTAACAACTTAAATGATAGGAAATCCACATTGAGATATATTTTTTATGTTGGCAGGTGTTGCAATATCTTGGAAAGGTCTAAAGAAAACACTTATAATCCCATTCATTATGCAAGCAAAATTTGTAACATTCTATGGATAAACTACAACAAGCTTTCTAGTTAAGAAATCCTTTTAAAGAATGATCATTTGTTGGCTCTATTGCTAGACCCATATAATTGTATTGTATAATGTTGCAGTGGTTTTATTCACTAACAATAATAAACGTATTGCAGGAGCTAAGCATATAGAGATAAAATATTTGACAATTAAAAAACTTTTAGAAAAAAGGTGCCACTTTAGTAAAGTCTGTTAGAACTAATGACATGATAGCTGATTTTTTGACTAAAAGACCATGCCTTGTCAATTTCAACAAATTGTGAAAGTCTTTGGATGTACTTGGTTAGTCAAGGATTTGACATTGCTTTATGCTTGGTGTATAATTTGTTTGGAACTACATCCTTGATGATTTCTTTGGATTTATTATGAGTAATGTTTATTAATGATATTTAGTCATAAAGTGTTGATATATATATCTATATTATGTATATATATATACACACATATTTATGTGAAGAATTAAGACATGTGCCATTCTTAAGAATAAGCTAGGACATAAATTGATAGCCTTAGGATATGTCTTTGGAACATAAAGTATATATATCTCAAGATATGTAAAACAGATATAAAAGTTTATTGAGTAAATCATAAAGTATTTCTATTGCAAATTTGGATTGCATAAAATAAAGAACAGAGAGGCTAACAAATGAATACAAGACATGAAATAGATCTTTAAAATTAAGATAAAGAGAAATTATACCTGACAAGCCATTAGAAGAAAAATCGAGTTCCTTCAAGATTGTCAAGTTCCCAATGCTTGAAGGAATAGGCCCTGCTAAGTTGTTTTCTAGAAAGCTTAGAATCTCTAAATTTTGAAGATAACCAATCTGCCATGGGATTTGACCTGTAAAAACAACATGATTATGCCTTATGACAATTAAAATTAAAACAATATACTGAGCAAAAAAATTAAAACAATATATCTAGTTCTCTTTCTATGCATACCTTTGAGATTGTTGCTGCCGAAGTACAACGTATTAAGCATAGTCAAATTTCCAATTTCCATCGGCAAACTCCCCTCAAAATGATTATTATATAAGTATAAGAGTTCTAACTCTTTGCACTTAAATAAACTAGATGGTATTTTGCCTGAAAGCTGATTCTCACCCAAATATAGCACTTGCAATTCAGGAAGATTACCAAACATATCCGATGGGAGATGACCACTGAGTTTATTAATGCCGAGATCAACAATTTGCAACGAAGATATGTTGAAGATTGAGGGAGGTATGGAACCTGAAAGCTGATTAGCATACAAAAATAATATCCTCAAGCTGGAAAGATTTCCAATAGCGACAGGAATCTGCCCTTGCAGACTATTGGTATTCAGCCTCAAGATCTCTAGCTTTGGCAGATGGCACAATGATGATGAGATTACACCCGTGAAGTTGTTACCTTGAAGAAACAAGTTTTGAAGTTGAGTGAAGGAACTAAACCACGATGGGATTTCTCCACTAATGTTGTTGTGGGCGAAGTTTATAAACTTCAACCTACGCAAATTAGCCAACTGGTTGGGTAATGAGCCATGAAAACTATTGTTTCCCATGCTTAGCCTGGAGAGGAAAGATAGATTTCCCAAATGAGGTGGGATAGTGCCTACCAAACCCATGCCAAAAAGATTCAGAGTTGTTACTCTATGGTGTCGGGATCCGCAAGTGATGCCAATCCAATTGCAAACTGAGGTAGCACTAGACCAATTGGATGCTAAAAGATTTTGAGGGTCAAAAATTACATGGGATTTTAATGCAAGAAGAGACAATTGGTCTGTGGTGATGTTTGGTGATTCAAGAGACAAGGAAGTAATAAAATTAAGAAACAGAAGCACAACTATGAGAGGGAGGCAGAAGCGAGTATTTCCCATGAGGAATACGAAATGGAACTCTTGGGGTAACTGAGCTTGGTCATGAATTCTTTAAATACTTGCAAAGCCAACGGTCAAGCGGTCGTCTCCAATAGGTCAAGCCCGAATATTATGACTCTCCGATTGTCCTTATGCTAGTAGTCGCCTTTTTCTTTATAGCTTAGCTGTAAGATAATTCCACTTGATGTGTCCACTAAAAGAAAAATTATAAAAAACTTGGATAGAATCAAAGAAGAAATTGACGTCTAAAACTTGGTTGTGAAAGTTATGGGTCTAACTAAAGGCAGTGTAAAGTGTGGCATGTCGAACTTCCACTCACATTCCTTTTTTCTTGCGCAAGAAAAGAAAAAATATATAACTTTCATTGAAGTATCACAAGCATATATTCTCATTATAGACAATCTAATTCAACAGGTAGAGAGCCATGGGTTGCTCAATAACTTTAAAGGTTTAAAATGTTTAAATATTTAAATGGGATCCATTTTATTGAAATTTAAAAAAAAAATTACGATTAGTTGAACATCATTAAAAACATATTATGTTTATTAAAAATAAGAAAAATAATTAAAAATTATTAACGTTACGATAATTGGGAAGTGATAAAAAATAGAGATTTATTAGATACATAATTAAAAAAATAAAATAATATATAATTTTATTAATTATTTTTGACTTTTACATGAGTGAGTAAATGAGATAAATAATTGAAAATTAATAGGAAGTGGAAAATGAAGTAAAATAAATATTGAATAAAAACTTTTTAAAAAATAATTTTTTAATTATTTTAATTTATATATATATTTAACATAATTAATTATATTATATAAAATTAAGAAACTTTACAAAATTGTACGGCCCAAAGAAATGATTTTATGCTAAAGCCGGCCCAGCAGAGAGAAAATGAATATGGAACATCTTTTCTTTTTCTTTTTTTTTAAAGCAAAGATTGTAGACCATCTCCCTTGACTAGCGGAAAATGATTACAACTATATTTACATTAATTCACACTATCAACGTCTTATATTCACACAAAATTAGTATGGTTGTTGGGCCCCTAGCAGCGTCTAATAATTTGCTATATCGGCAGCACAATAATACACGTGCCACAAGCTGCTGGTCCACCTATCAACCACTTCATCCGTGTCAATTTCATGTCATTGATTCTGATTGGCATATGACATGTGTCAGTATTCTATTGATCCACCTTGATGCCACGTAAATGCCTGATTGCTACATGTCAGCACCACTTTCGTCACCAATTAGCTGACATGCCAAGTCTTCATGTTGGCCAGCCTTGAATGCAATCTGGCTAACCAATCAAGTCCAACCAAAATTGAGTAGAGAAAAAAATCAGGAGGCGTTTAAACCATGACTGTACAAAAAGAAGTTAAAAGCAGAAAAACAGTTCATAGAAGGCACAAACAACTACCAATTACTTAGGGAGACATTGCCTGAAAACAAGAAAGGTGTTCAAATACATTTTTTGAGGTTAAGAGGTGAAATTGACATCATTTTACAACAGCCCTTTTCTTGTATAAACCTTTATGGCATGTGACAAAAGACCTGTAGTGTTAATGTTCTGACTTTTTCCATTCCTTTTTTCTAGCTTGACAAACGGCAAAACTCCACAACTTGGAGATAATACTATTTATGGCAAGTGGAATATCTTGAATATGGATTTGGTAGGACCAGTACTCAAAGAATCAAACGCAGTTGTCAGCTCTGGGCAGTCACTTCAATATGAACAAATCTCTACAACTTGCAAATGTAGTTGCAGCTAAACACTAATGATGTTTCTATTGACAGTAGGAAACCTTGAAATTTCTTGGAACAAGCAATGATATATAGTTTTTATACAATTGCCTTCTATTTTACGGTAGAGGGCCTCCCCTTTGAAAATACTCTAACTCCGTCTCTAATTGGCAAGTCAAAGACCTTGGGGTGTTTTGCAAAATTTCTTGTTGACAAACAAGGGTCCACATCAAAGAAGTTATCATTTCAAATCTATAAGATTAGACTCCTCAAAGCACCCATAGCAACTGAAGAGCGGAAATTAATGCTGCCATTTACTATGAAAATATTGGAAGGCTAGGTTATGCTGTTAAAGCTTATTGCAATTTCCTTTGAAAAGCAGCATGATTGAAGAAAAGAACAAGGGATGTTGGACTTTTCAACCATCAGGCGCATGCACCGATGCAATGTGTGCTAAAAAAATTAATGTACTGGTGCCTTACTTTGTCTTATCTGTATCCCTCAACAATCACCACCATAAAAATAAGAATATTCGCTATAAAATATGGTTTAACTAATTATCTATAAAGAGGAAATAGTTATCTATTCAGATCAGTATGAATGGAGGTATGTATAAGCATGAATCTTACCCCTTCATTAGAAAAATGAAGACTAGCAAGATCAAAATCAGAAAGAGTTGACTCTAATTATATAATTTACAGTCAACATAATGAAATTTTTTAATGTAAAATAGCGTACAAGATCCAATCATCCAGTAAAATTTTTACGGTGGTAAATCATCTCAAACTTCCTGGTGCATTGGAAGCAATAAGAAGGATATGAGAAAGCAGAGTCCAAAACCAATACTTTCTAAAGGATTTGTACCCATACATATATAACTTTCCATTGACTGGATTAAGGAACAATGATAAATGATGGTAAACCTTAAAGTTTGCTTCGTATTGATCACCTACACTTGATTGAATACCGGTTGGAAACTCTTTCTGGAAGTGGCTCATCGAGAACAAACAGCTGGTTAGAAAATGATAGTAAGGAGGCCTTTTTTCTTTTTATAATAAAGTGGGGTCAATTAAAATCTTTATTCTAAAATAATATGTTACTTTATACATTTTTTCTTTTTAGGAAATGCTTTTCTCTCCACAAAAGTGTATGAAGAATGAAATTATAACTCCAGTCACTAACTTTCCATGATTTTTTCGCCTTTTTAATTATATATATATATATATAGCTTTAAAAACATGTATGGCTGCCTAACTTTTCATGATATTTTGTCTCCCTTTTGGGTATGGGACCTGGCGGCTAGACTTTGTGTGTTCAATCTCAAGTTTTTGGTTTCTGGTTTTTGAAAATTTGCATCCTATCAACATTCCACAGAACAACGAGGAGAAAAAAGAGAGAAAAAGGAAGTGGGCCTGTGGGGGAGCAGGACATGGTTGCCAAAGCCATATAGGCCGAAACATGATTGCACTGACACCCACCAATGAGTTCTCTATTCTTAAGAAAGAAGGAAACAATGCTGACAACAACCTAGAAAAAGAATCTCCGAATTAAACAAGGGAAATTTTGCAGAGCTAAACCCTGTAATTTCTGGAAAGAATACAAACTCACGTATTAATTTTGTACCGTAACCATAAACCACCCTATTTTTTCTTCAAAATAGGGATTTATTGCCTTTTTGATCATGATAATCAGGTAAAGATGTTTGAATTTTTTAAAGTAAAATTTATTTATCTTTTTAATTTTTATCTTAATTACGCACAAATTCATTAATTTTTAAAATGAAAACTTCATCACAAAAGAATTTTTTTTAACACATAAGTTTTTCATTAATTTAATAACGTAATGATATTTTTATAATAATTTTACTATTCATTATTTTAAAAATTACCGTTATATAAAATGTAACATCCTTTAAAAAATATATATTAATTAATTAAATTATAAAAGACCACATGAGCCGTCAAATAGAAAAAGAAAGGAGGTCAAATGAGACTTGGAAGAAGACAAAAGTAAAAGAAAGAAAAAGATGTAGGCGTCGGCCTTATGAAGCCATGAAGAGAAAGAAGAAAGTAAGAAGAAATGTCAGAGGGGTCGGCTGAAGAAAAAAAAATGAAAGAAATAGAAGAAAAGGGTGATGGGACGGGACAAACAAAGAGGCAAAAGAAAAAAAAATAAAAGAACGAAGAAGAAGAGAAACAACTGTGGGAGAGGAAGAGAAAGAAGAAGGAAATGAAGTTGAAAATTTGGCTATTTGGAAGGAAGAAGAAAGTCGATTTTTCTACTCTTTTAAGGGAGGATAGGAGCTGATTTTGCTGTTGAAATTTTTTTGGTTAGTTGCTGGAAATTTGTGGCTTTTGTTGCAGGAGCATTGTGGGTTTTGTTGTAAGAAATTTGTGGGTTTTGCTGCAGGTTTTGGGGGTTGGAAAGCTGTTGATTTGGAGGTGGAAATGGGCAGTGTGGTTGCTGAAATCTTGAGGTTTTGTTGGTGGAATTTTTCAAGTTTAAAGCTGAAATGCTTGAGGTTTATATGGGCATTACAACTGCTGATTTTGAAGACCAAAAAGGGCTGAATATTTGCTGCCCAAACGGTGAGAAAAAGAGGATGAAAAGGTGATCGGCGGTGGAGGAGGAAAGGACCCACCACCAGCGGAAGAGGAGGCCACGGTGAAGGAAGCCAAGGGCTGGCTGGAAAAAGAAGGTAAAAGACGTGAAAGAGAAAAAAAAAGAAAAGGGAAAATGAAAGAAAATAGAAAATAAAAATGAAATAATAGGAAAAAATAAAAGTGGACCAATGGAGAAATAAAAACTGGGCAAGGCCCAATAGAAAAATAAAATTGAGCATGGCCCAATAGAGAAAATAAATGGGCTTAGCCCGATGTGAGGAAATTAGGAGAAACCCATGGAGAGGGGTCCAAAAGGAAATAAGGAAATAAAAGAGGCCTAAATGGTAAGTTGATATTATACTTTAAGTTTATGGGTAATTAATATTATACATATTTTAGATGAAAAAAATGTAAGTTACTTGAAGTATTTTTAACTAAATTATTACCCATACAAATGTATAATTAAATATATAAGATTTAAATTTTTATGTTGCTAAGAACGTTTGTCGAGGAGGCAAGTCGAACAAAATAGGTGACCGAGAAATAGAAATAAGTATATACGCGTACGAAAATAGCGATATAAAATCTCGCTATTTCGAGGTGAGTAGGGAGTGTCGATTTTAAAATTTTCATAATAGTATCTATGTATGAATATTTTTAATTTCGATGCAAAATTGTGAATAGCATGTGCTGGTAGAAATTTTAGGAAATGTGGATGCAAAATTATTTTTAAAATTATCTTGACTATATATGTATGTATATTATACGTAAAGCATTTTAAAAATCGGGAAACAAGCCCTTCGCACCGTTTAGCATCAAAATCTTATGCCTTATAATTTTTATGTGATATGCATAGTAAATGCATTTGTTAACTAATTTGTTTTATAAAAGCTTCTGAGATCCAGTTTAAGTCTGATTTTTTTATAAGTGCTTACACCAGGACAAATAACGTGGAAAACAAATTTATTGGTTTATAAGAATTTTGATTTTAAAGAATTTAAGAAAATAGTCTCGAGAAGCTTGTTATGATTTCGAAAAACACTTTTGACAAATTGATTGCATCGAGAATAGGTCGAATGTCACATCGGTTAAGTGTGACCCTCGTGCACGAGTGAGCTCTAGCTAGAGACATTTTCGGGTCACCGACGGGCTGTTAGACATGGCTGGGGCCATGGTCTGTGATATACGTGGCAAGGCCACAGATGATTACGCGGTTGCAACTGCTTGATATCTTTGATGTCGGCCAACATCGTTGAGATTGCTATGGCAATATATGGGAATCCGGTGGAAGCGATGCTCCCGGATGTTATTACGTGAAAGTGGGTCCACGTGTTGATGTTATATTTTCCTACTCGAGAGCATTGTGAATCTTTCGATGATTACTTTTATGCATGGTGAAGACTTAAGATTTTCTCTGCAGTTCCCTTTATTTAAACAAGTTTTCAATGCTTATTTATTGATCATGAACTGATTTACGTGGTTTATAATTTGATTTGTTTAAAAGTTACATGTTTTGGGAGCATGCATGCTTTTATCTTATCATTTGTATTTTGACGATAAGTTGGATTTTCGGTGATTTCACCGTGAATTATTACACCTGATTTCGACATTGTTTTGTCAAAAATTAAATGTTGCATGATGATTTTACCGTATCATTTTTATAAGGCACGAACCTCCGTTTCAATTAAATTGAATTTCGATAATCTTGTGATTTACTATTCAAATGATCAGTTAATTGCTTGTTTCTCATCTACGTCCTACTTGCTGAGCCGATGATCACTGAGTCCGTGAGACTCACACTCCTCTTATTTTCCTTTTTGCAGACAAGGATCGACCTAGCGCGTAATCATCGGTGTGCTCAGTTTCTTGCGAATAGGTAAAGGCATCTCTTAGCCCGCTTCAAGTCGCTCCGTTGTCTAGAGTTCAGTCACATAGAATTTTTACATGTTATCAGCATTGCCAATTTCTAATTATGCATTGTTGAAAACTTTATATTTTAAATATAATTGCTGTTACTGAAAATGGAATACCAATAGGGTATTATTGTTATTCATAACCATTTACATGCATGTTAGCATATTTGATAAAGGTCTCGAAAAATTTATAAATGCTTGTTCGAGACTTAGCGGGATTTCTCGAAAGTCTTGGACGCCAGTAGCGACCGAGGATGGGTCGTTACATAAAATATAATTTCTCTCTACTCAACACTCTCTCTCTTTCTCTCATTAAATTTTCTCTGACATGGATGGCGGTGACAATGTTGAGATTGCAGTCAAACATAGATAAAAGTTGCTGATATTGGCCTTTTGTTTATATAGCATAACAGGAAAGCTTTCAAAATAACATTTGAGTAATGAAAAATCGTGTCACTCTCTTTAGTTAGACACTTGCATGCATTACATTCAACAGGCAATAGATGTTCTTTGAACAAATGTGGCTACGGGAACACCAGATTAGGCATTCCTGCAACTTCGATGAGCATTGGAGGGGTTCCCCACTATCAAGGAATGTTAGATTTGGCGTTCGCATGCTAGATCTAGCCACAGGAGCACTAGATCTGATGTTCCCAAGGTCGAGCTAGTGGGGGAACGCCAGATCAAATGTTCCCACAGCGTTGACAAGTGTTGGAAGGGCTCCCAGTGCTGAGGAACGCGGATCTGGTGTTCCTCGGCTAGATCTAACTACGAGAGTGATGAGCATTGGAGGGGCTTCCTGACCAAATCTAGTGTTCTCATGATGCCAAGGAGCCTTGGCAAGTGAAAGATGGTGTTGGGGTGAGGAGCGTCGTCAATCGCTTGAGAGAAAGAAAAAGAGTGAAAAAAGAAGAAGAGCGTTTAAGACATTTCACGTTTAGATATTAATGTCATTTACAAGTTTAGGATGGAGTGTTTAATTTGAAAATTAATGTACCTGTATGTAATTATGATAAAAAATTGAAGGGATCAATGTATTCTGCTCCAAAAAAAGTTGTATATGTCTTGTTAAAAAAAATTTGTTACATGTCATATTAAAAAAATATTACAATCATCTCTTGAGGCCTCCCCAAATAGTAGAGAACATCTTTCCAGCAAAGTTCTTGAACATTTACTTTACAAAATCATTAGGAAGTGACACAAAGTTTTGCGAGTCATCAATAAAATCATTTGGGAAAGACTTTTCTAGTTTTTTTATGAGATTTTATCAAATTAAAGATAGATGGAAGCAACTAAAATGCAAAAACTGTTTTCTTCCCTGTAGTTTTTTTCCACCTTCTTCTTCTTTTTTTTTTTTCTACTGTCTCTTTATTTCTATTTTACACCGAATTTGAAAAAATTGAAACATTTTGTTTATTTCAAGAGAGATGGAAAATCTCGAAACATTTATTTCCTATCCTCTATTTAAATTCTTTTCATTATTAAGATTTTTGGAAAGGAAGACGAGCAAATCAAAAACATCGTTTTGAATGTTCAAAAGGCATAAGAGAGCTAGATGGGCAGTGTTCTAGATAGTGTGAGAAAAAAATTGAGAGCATTTAATTTGTCTTAAAGGGTTTCAAGGATATTTTTGTCATGTCATAATAAAAGTTGAGTAAAAACAGTTAACTTTATATTCAAGATTATTTTTGAAATGAACTTATGAGGTTGGCTATTTTCATAATTTACTTTATTTTTAAATTTCATATTTTGACTGCCTTGTATGGTATTGTATCTGTATGCTATATCTGGAGATGTTGACTATGTGTAAGCAAGGGAGTTACCTTGCGCTAATTTGAGTTTTTCTGGTGTCTATATTTTAGTTGCCCAGTGTGGAATTTTCCCCGGCTGCTATTCTGGTGGCAGCACATTACACAAGAAGGGGAGGTTATTTTTGTTTTGCCATTATTAGAACTTTTCTGTCCTCCGGAGTCTCGAGCTGTTAATGTCTGTTATGGTGTTGTCCTGCTGCTTCGTTTAAATTTCTGAGGAATGATGCTATGTATTTGTAGTCATGTGTATGACCTGAGTATTTGTGCAAGGTGGTCAAATCCCTTTGTCTTATCTCATGGTCTGGCTCTTTGCCAATGACCAATTTCATGTATCAATTCTTAAATACATAATACAATTTACTTTTGGCTGAGAAAAATAAAAATTCTTTACTTGCTTTTGTGTAGTATGCAAATTTTTTGCAAACTATTCAACATCTTCATTGTTTTTTGTTTGTCTTAATTCAAGCCATGTACATATTTAACCAATCCACATAATGCTTACATACATATATGACAGTAAGAGAAACATGCTGGGAGATATCATCCCCAAACTTTGTGACTACTGCACTTGTTCAATGCCTTATCTGAGTTTACAAGGAGTGGAAGAAGAAAAAATACCTTCTTTTTATAAATTTCTTGGAAACTAGAAACCCTGTTTGTGGTCTTTTATCAATTAATTTTTTTTTACTTCTTGTAAGAACGTGACTTTGATTTTCTTCAATCTAGCAACAACTTCTTTCATATCAATCCTCTTCTCTGGTACGTCCATTGAACATTCCAGCGCCAATTGCAAAATGGATAACACACACTCATTCGCTGCTAAGCTTTCACTTTTTCCGTTATTCAGCAAATTAGTGTCTACAACATGAACTGCTGCGTATGGTAATGACTCTTCCACCCAACACTTCAAGCTCGTCTTTTCCGTAAACATTTCGTCTGTGGGCTTCTTTTTTGTGAAGGTTTCCATAAGAAGAATACCAAAACTATACACATCACCTTTTGTAGAAATAATCCCTTCTGATCCATATTCTGTATTGAAAATTAATTTAAATTCATCATAAAAAATATCCATTGTTTTTGCAAGATAATGAAAAAAATACTTAAAATTTGGTGATGAATCTAAAGACAACATATACACATGCATGTTCATGTAAACATATAAGAGGAGAAATATATATCATCTAAGATTGAGAATAAAATAAAACCATCACCTGGTGACATATATCCAATAGTTCCTAGCGTCATGGTTTGAATTAAGTCCTCTTCTCCTAAGAGTTTTGCAATGCCAAAATCACCCAAATGCGCAATCATATCTTTATCTAGGAGGACATTGCTAGGCTTTAAATCGCAATGAACTACAGGAGGGGCATGACCATGATGGAGATATTCCAATGCCAATGCGATGTCTATCATTACATTCAACCTTTGCGAAAAATCCAGAAAAAGGTTGTGAGAATATAACCACTTCTCCAAGCTTCCATTAGGCATGAACTCAAGTACCAAGGCTTTAAAATCAATGTTAGAGCAACTACTGATGATTTTGACCAAATTTCGATGATGAATACTGCGAAGGACCTCACACTCAACATCAAAACTTTTAAGGGCTCTATCTACATTGACATTAAATACTTTTACTGCAATGCTCATACCATTTGAGAGAGTCCCTTGGTATACTGACCCAAAACTCCCTACCCCTAGCAATTTGCTTTCAGAAAATCCATCTGTAGCTTGATCCAGCTCATGATAAGAAATTCTTCTCCATTCAGCTAATGCTAGCAAATTTTCTTCAGTTGGCACTTCAGCTTTCTGATTTCGACTTCGTAAAAAAATTATAACTATGGCCAATATCAATATTGTTGAGCCAATTGCTGGTAGAATATATTTTAAAAGCTCAGTACCCATCTTGGACCTTCTAGAGGGATTTGTTTTGCATGGCGGGACTTGCAATCGAGGTGAACCACACAATGCTTTATTCCCCATAAATGATTGAATTGAGTAGTTGCCAAATGATCCTCCATTAGGAATTTCCCCTTCTAGTCTATTGAAAGAGACATTGAAATATTTGAGATGGGAAAGTTGCTCCAAGGACTTGGGGATTGTTCCTGAGAGATTATTTCTTGACAAATCCAAGAATTCCAAACTTATTAACTCACTTACAAACTGAGGAATAGAACCCTGTAAGACATTACCTGATAAGGAGAGATGAGTTAAGTCTTTGAGATCACCAATGCTGCTTGGGATAGAACCTGAGAACTGATTATCTGACAAATTTAAATTGGTCACGACCTTCCACTTTCCAATATCTGGGAGAGAGCCGGTTAGAGAATTTGAAGACAATTCCAGGAACAAGATACCATCAAGTCTTGTCAAGGTTGATGGTATTGAGGTAAAATTATTGGAGCCTAAGAAAAGTTCTCTTAGAGAAACGACATCACCTAAGCATGATGGAATCCGTCCAGATAGTTTGTTACCTGTGAGAGTCAAGTACGCCAACTTCTCCAGATGACAAAAGTCAAATGGAATGGATCCTTCAAGCCTATTGTTTCCAAGATTGACATTTTGCAAATCTCTCAATCTTCCGATTGTAGTAGGTATTTTTCCAGTCAAGTCATTGTGATCAAGACCCAACCAAAACAACCTGGTTAAGTTACCAATTTCTCTTGGGATGCTGCCCTTAATATTGTAAAGAGAAGCATAGAAAAGGGTTAGAGAAGCAGATAAATTTTCTACAGCAGCTGGAAGTTCGCCCTTGATCAAGGGATTATCATCAAATATCAACTCGTTCAAATCTTTGCAATTTGTCAACGATGGGAGAATGCTCAATTCTGGAGATGAAGGATTGCTACTTAAATTGTTATGACTTAGATCGAGGAAGTTTAAATTTCTTAGATTGCCGAGGGTGTCAGGAATAACTCCAGAAAAAGAATTATTCAGCAATTGGAGATAAATAAGCTGAGAGGCATTGGAGATAGAGATCGGGATTGGCCCGCTCAGTTCATTTATTGCAAGATGAAGCTGTTGCAGTTTAGGAAGTCCAAGGCCTGTGGTTGATGGGAGCTGGCCTGAGAAGCGATTGAAACTAAGCCGAATAGACTTTGCAGTTGAGATGTTAAAGATTGATGGAGGGATGAAACCAGTGAAGCTATTATTTTTCAAGATTAACACTTCCAGATTCTGTAGGTTGCCAATCTGAAATGGAAGTGTACCTGCCAATGCATAAATTAATTTTTTTTCACAGCCTTATTTTCATTGTTTTATAGGTCTTACAAACTATAATATTTATATAGAAAATGTCATTATAAAAAAATTGAGTTGTAATCACACTTGTTTAGGTGACATATTTTTTTTGTATAATAAAATTTAAAAAATACAGTTATTAGGAATATTTTTAGTAACACATTTTAAAAATGAACTGTTTTAAGTCAAATTTATTGTAATGTATTTTGAGCAAAGAAGCTGAATAGTCCAATAAAAGTTTCTGTCTTAGGACCACTAAAATTTCTAAGGTTCTCATGTGAACATAATATCTTACATCACTTAGAAGTGGGATATACATATATCCTCATAAACTTAGACTTTTTAATTTAAATAGTGACTGACATGTATGTATGAGTTTTTTTGGTGTGCTCCTCATAGTCTTTTTGAATTTGTCCTATTACGTAGCTTTTAAACACATTTAAAATCAATGAAACTGAATATTCTTATTTGAATCCAAATTAATACAAATATATTTTAATTTTTAATAATATTCTCCCCTATTATAATTAGTGTGTGAATTGAATGTAAAGTAAAATTTAATCTATCAAAATGATTGAACAATTTACAGGTAACAATTAATATTTGAAATTTCAATTTAGAAACATTTCGCTTAATAATAGATACATATATTTTCTAAATAAAGAATCTAGCTCAAAGTTTTTTTTTTTTTTGAAGAAAAAAATCTCAACCTAAAAGTTTCATATTCAAATATTTCTCAAAGGAAAGTATGTGGGATATACGTGCTAACCTCTCACATATTAGACCACGAGTCAATAGAATGAAATAACATAGAGAGAGTCAATATATAGAATAAAATAAGATAGAGAGATATTGTACCTGACAAGCGGTTAGACTGAAAATTAAGGATCTTAAGAAGTGTTAAATTCCCAACACTTGAAGGAATAGGTCCTTCTAAGTTATTTTCTGAACAGACAAGTGTCTCTAACTTTAGGGGAGAACCAATCTGCCATGGGATTTGACCTGTAAAATATAATTAACCTCTTTAAATTACAAAGGAAAAATAGAAAATGGCAAAATGCTTGGGCTTCTAACAAGCCCATTTCTATGGAAGCCTAATTTCTATTTTTAGACAAAAAATTTTAAAAGATTGACAATGTCAAGCAACTTTTTTCCTTGTTTTTTTTTTAAAAAAACAGTTCAGTCGATGGTTAAATCATGCAACTTTATCCTACAAAAAATAAGAAGCGAAAACAGGGGCCTATTCAGATAAATAAATCAAAAGACATACTCCATACAACGTTGAGTTCCAAAAAGCATTTTGTTAGTGAAAAAACAAGTTGCAAATTATTTATTTCTTTATTTGAGAAGTAGATTCTTACAATGCTTCATCAATTTTTTATTTTGCATGAACAAACAAAAAGAAATAGAAGTCCCAATCCAAACGTGGAGAAACATGATTTTGTAATATTTAAGTTTATGTAAAAAAAAATATACTCAAGTATTTGGTTTATTAATTAATGCATGATTTTTTTATTTAAAGAGTATGGATTTAAATTCTATTTTTCAAAAATGAAAAAAAAACAATAGACAAAGAAACTTTAGATAATCTTTCAATAGATACGTTCCTTTGAGATTGTTCTCCGCAAGCAGCAATCTCCTAAGCATAGTCTAATTTCCAACTTCCAAAGGTAAACTTCCATGAAAATGATTATCAGATAAGATCAATTCTCTTAACTCTTTGCATTTGAATAAACTAGGTGGAATATTCCCTGTAAGCAGGTTCACATGTACATGAAGCCCTTGCAAATTAGGAAATCTATTACACATATCTGACGGGAGATTACCACTGAGAAGATTAACGGAGAAGTCAATGAGTTGCAGCGAAGAAATGTTGAGTGGAATGGAGGGTATCGAATCAGAGAGTTTGTTATTACTTAGATTAAGTACTTGCAATGAAGATAGGTTGAAAATTGAGGGAGGTATGGAACCTGAAATCTGATTATTATCTAAGGCCAATATCTCTAACTTGGGTAACAAGCAAAGAGATGATGGGATTACACCTGTGAAGTTGTTACCATGCAGAAATAAGTTTTGAAGTTGAGTAAAGGAACCAAACCATGATGGAATTTCTCCACTGATGTTGTTGTTGTTGAAATTTATAAAGTTCAACCGGTGCAAATTCGCCAATTGGTGAGGTAATGAGCCATGAAAACTATTGTTTTTCATGTTCAGCCTGGAGAGGAAAGATAGATTTCCCAAGTGAGGTGGGATGGTGCCTACTAGACCCATATCAGAAAGATCTAGAGCTGTGACCCTAAGATGCTGGGTTCCGCAAGTGACACCAATCCAATTGCATACCGATGTAGCAGTCGACCAATTGGTCTCCAAAAGATTTTGAGGGTCAAAAGTTACATGGGATTTCAATACAAGAAGAGCCAATTGGTCTGTGGTGATATTGGGTGGTTCTGCAGACAGAGAAGTAACAAAATTATGAAACAGAAGCACAACAATAAGAGGGAGGATAAAGCGAGCATTTCTCATGATGAGATTATGTGGTTTGAGGTATGGGGAATGGAATGGAATTCTCAGGCAACTGCAATTGGGCACGTATGAATTCTTGGTTGTGAAGAAGCACTATGACGTTCTCCTAGTTTTCTTGTTAACCAAGTCTTCTTTTGAACACAAAGGCAATCACTTTAACACAGCCAATCATAGCACTTTGCTGATTTTCTACTCAAACAGGAATAACTGAAGAAATAACGTATGCAACTGACAAAACTGACAGAAAAGGAATCTTTGTACTTTATCTAAGTTGAGAGATTAATATAAATCTAAAATAAAATATAAATAAAATCACATAAGTAATCTTATAAATTCATCGTGTAGTTTTAAAATTTCCCCGTTGACCTATTAGTTAAGTCTGAAACGACTAATCAGTCCATACTTTAAATTTTTTTATATGTATAAAAAAGTTTAAAAAGAAAGATTAAATAAGAACTAAGTTTAAAAAGAAACATTTTTACCAACTCAAAGTGTTATTTTCAGTTGAAAATATAATTTTATTTAAAGATTCATTCTTCATAAAGTCATGTACAAGAGTTTGTTTTGATCTCTTTTACACAAAATCCAATAAGTCTTACCACAGTAACATGGTGAATCCTTTCAATAGTTGCAACTTCATTGATGAAATTTTGGCCGTTAGCTTTTGATTTGTTTAACAATTTTATTGCAACAGGTTGACAACTTCAAAGTTTTCCTTTAAATACAAAACCATATCCTTCTTGACTTAATTTATTTTTAAAGCCATTTGTAATTCTTTTTGTTTCAGAAAAAGAATATTTTTTAGGCATTAAATTGTTTTGACTCTGAAGAAAATTTTCAATCTCGTCATTCATAGACAAATGCCTCATTTTTAATTTGCATATAACAAACACAATCAAGCAAGTTATCCCCGAAAAAGTTTTTAATAATATAATTCCTGTTTCTCAAAAAACAAAAAAAGAGAGAGTACAAAACAAATATTTAAATCAATTAGTTGGACAACAAGATTATAGAATATGTACATGCTAGTTACTAATTTAATTTGTGTATATGCTGCCATATTTCATAAACAAACTTCATAAAATAATTTGATATAAGGTTCAAATTTATCACCCCCCGACCTAAGGTGATGGATAAAATTTACTATTTATTTTTTTAACAAGTGCAATAATATCATTGTGCATTTTAGTTCATTTTGTAACTGATCACTTTTAACAATTTTAAAAGTATATTGACAAAATTGTACATATTCAAGTATGGTGATAATTTGGTTCATCACCCAAAGTAAAATGATAAACTTGGACATAATTTTCATTTTGACCAAAAAACATTGTAACAACATAAAAATACCTAATTGAAAAAAACCCAATTAATGTAGTTCAATATTATTCATGAATTATTTATAGTATATCGTCTCTTACTTAATAATTTTATCCTTTATTGGAATGTCTTCATACATACATATACTTTATATGAAATACTCATACAAATTATATAAATTTGACGGCTCAAGTTAGAAATTAATTAAGTTTTACACCTTTTTATAATTTCATATACTATTCGTACTCATCATACATATAAAATTTCAAAACAATGTGATAATCCATATCATACATATAAAGCACCAACATCTCTAACTTGCGTAAAACGAGCAGAGATGATGGATTACACCAGTGAAGTTGTTACCAGACAGAAATAAGTTTTGAAGTTGAGTAAAGGAACCAAACCATGACGGAATTTCTCGACTGATGTTTGTCGTAACGTGTAGGTCTGAGAACCTGAACGCTAGACGTGGGCGAAAATAAAACAAGTTAGGAGTCGCCACCAATCGTCTTTTATAAGTGCGATTGGTCACCTATTGACTCGGATCTAATCAACGAAGTCTTAAATTAATTTTAAATCCGTCAAAAGAACGATAACTGGTCTACGTTTTTTTTTTTAAGATGAGCTCGAGAGTGCGGTTACGCACAGAGAAGGATTAGCACTTCCGTGACGCTCGTTCCACGAACAGTACCATTTTATCTTAAATTATCCTATTGTGGCCCACCTTGATTTTATTCTTATGTTTCCTTAATCTTAAATTAATTCTTTATTATGTTAATTGGTTGAATCTTTTATTCGGTTTCACAAATGCGCATGATGCAATTGTAGAATGGTGTTATGATTTATTCGATTTTTAATAATGGGGTCGACAATATTTTATTAGAAAATCATTCGGAGACTATCCTAACGTTTTGGTGAAGTCTCGAAGTTTTCCTCACCTTGAGATATCCTCGAAATAACTTGTCTCTACAAGCTCTTCGAGGAAATCTCATCATCAAAACACCCGCCCCAGTTACGAGATAGATGTGGCATGCTATGACAGAATAAAATAATGCTATCTACATGAACGCATTTGTTAATTTAGTTGGCTCGTTATTCATGCAATATGTTTAATAATTTATGGTGATTTATTACATTGTTCATATATTTATTATTATTATTATTATTATTATGTCTATTATTTTTTAACAATAGTTATTTGAGTTAATGATTATTGGAGTATAGAGTTTGAATTCATCTCGACGTTTCGGTGAAAATCCATTTCGAACTTCGCACCTAAGAAATCCACCCAAAAAAAGTAACTCTTTACCATTTTTAAGTGAACTTCTATCATTGGATTACCCAGAATAATCATATCATTTTTCTTATAATTTTTATATCCGTATCATGTATTTATTTTTTATATTACACTTATATATATCTATATATATTTATAATATAAATATTTCTTCTTTTCTTTTTTATCCTATTCTCTTTTTTTTTATTTCTCTAAATAAATTAAATCCATTACTACAACTATACTTAATTCAAACATTTATTTTTTAGTTTTTTATATGCTTCAATTACCTAAGTTTAAATACCCTTAAGAGAATATTATCCTACATTTAAATTCTTTCATATCTAAATATTATTATTACTATTTTTATGTTCATATACATATTATATTCTTCATGGGTATTATTTTCCTAAACCTAAAAATATTTATGAATTTTTAGAACATTATACTAAAATAACCTAATTATAATCCTTCTTAATTTAACAATAATCCTCAAGATCCAACAAAATGAACCAATGCAAATCACAATAACTTTGAAAATAGTTGAGTGAAGTCTACCTTTATGGGTCAGATGGGCCCAGACAGTCAACCCGCAGCTCTGGTCTGCGGATCCTGCTCCAGTAACGCACCGTTTTGGTGTGCAAACCACTGCTCCTCTAAGGCTAGCAATGATGTGTTGTATAGAACAAACTTGTTTTCATCAAACGGTGCCGTTTTATCTTTGCCCAAGTATAAAAGTCTTTTTCTTTTTTATTGTTCCGTTTTTCACCATTTACTTTCTCTCTCTAGAATGCCGTCCGTCTCACCTCAGCTGCCTTTTCTCCTTCTCTCCCACACTTCCTTTGCTAACCAGCCGGCAGTCCCTAGATCTGACCAAAAAATTAGACCTTCACTCTTTACCTTCGGCGCTGCTCAGATCTTTCCTCTCCTTCTCTCTTTCCGCCGCCGACCAACCAACCTCTCCTTCTGTCTTTTAGTCGCCGGCCAACCAACCTCTCCCTCTCCCTACTGCCGACCC
This sequence comes from Theobroma grandiflorum, assembly GCA_036013995.1. Lineage (NCBI taxonomy): Eukaryota > Viridiplantae > Streptophyta > Magnoliopsida > Malvales > Malvaceae > Theobroma > Theobroma grandiflorum. The sequence continues at coordinate 23,950,700 of CP142133.1, read as the reverse complement.
AAACTTCTCCTCTCTTTTCGTTTTTTACTTTATGCTTTTTTTGTTTTGATTTTTTTGGTTGATTTTAATTTTTTGATTTTTTTTATTGTGGTTAGGGTAGCTGGCTGTTAGTTTGGGATTTTTTATTTGCAGGTTGATGCTAAAGAAATGGGATCTTTTCTTGTTGGATCTGGTTTTCTGGTTTTGAGATATTGGTTTTTTTTCAAATTGGCTTTCCCTGGCTTTCCAAAAAATTCCCCCCCTCACCCCCCCCCCCCCCCCCCCCCCCACCACCTCAGATCCGATTGCCCACTCCTTTTAAAATCTAGATTGTCCAAAATTTTGGACAATCCAGAAGTGAAATCATGCTCTTCTGAGCGTGATTTCACTAGACCCTGTCACAGTGGGGGCTGGTCGCCGGAGGTCCTGTCTTTTACTTTTTTTTTTATTTTTTTATTTTTTTATATTATTTATTATTTTATTTATTTATTTTGATTAATTTTTAATTTTTATTTAAAAAATAGGAGTCTACAATGTTGTTGTTACCGAAATTTATATAGTTCAACCGGTGCAAATTCGCCAATTGGTTGGGTAATGAGCCATGAAAACTATTATTTCTCATGTTCAGCCTGGAGAGGAAAGATAGGTTTCCCAAGTGAGGTGGGATGGTGCCTACTAGACCCATATCAGAAAGATCTAGAGCTGTGACCCTAAGATGCCGGGTTCCGCAAGTGACACCGATCCAATTGCATACCGACGTAGCAGCCGACCAATTGGTCTCCAAAAGATTTTGAGGGTCAAAAGTTGCATGGGATTTCAATGCAAGAAGAGCCAATTGGTCTGTGGTATTGGGTGATTCTAAAGACAAAGAAGTAACAAAGTTATAAAACAGAGCGAGCATTTCTTAATTGATTATATGATTTGAGGAATGGGGAATGGAATTCTCAAGGCAACTGCAAAAGGAAAGAAGTATCAAATATATGGCATTTCCAAACTTCATTCCATTCACACGCACGTTTCCTTTTCCCTTTTTCTTTTCTTTTTTTACTTTTTTCTTTTTTTATTTTTTTTCTTAATTGATTGAATAAAATTGTGACTAATTTTCGTGGATAAGACAATAAAAAACATCTATACAACTTTCAGGGTTGCATTTATACACCGTATGCTTAGAACCACACAACAGACAACAGCATTGTTTACGTGAATATAGTTGACGTGAAGTTGCCCCACAAGACTGCCAAGTATAAAACCAACCTCATGGTGACAAGTTTGACTACAAGACTGAACGTTTCATTGAAATCAAGACCAAGCCTTTGGATGAATCCTTTTGTCACCAATCTAGCTTTCTATCTAGAAATAGAATCATCAGGGTGCTTCTTTGTTAAGAGGTGGAACCAATTCCCATGTGTCATTATTTGTAAGGACAGTATATTCATCAAGCATAGCTTGCTTTTAGTGTGGATATCGGATAGCTTGTTTGGCACAAGCTGGTTCAAGGGATTCTAGAAGAGGATGAATGGTGGCTAGATGACGAGCGTTTAGGTTTAAAATATTGTTTTGTGATCGTGTAACCTTAAGATGCGTTCTTTGAGGTTGAGGTGGCATAAGATGCTGTAGATTTGGGTTAACAATTGAATTAGGAAGAGGGGAAGAGGCAATTAAATGGGTGGAAGAACTGTCACACACGTCAACCACTTGCAGAGTTGCAGAGATGAATAAGTGGGTCTAGAGGACAAAGTTGCATTTGAGCAAGTGTTCCATAGGTTGGATCAATTATGGAGTGTCACCTGCCGAATGACATTGTGAGTAAAAAATATTAGAAACTGAAGCGTTGGATGCATACTTGGTAGCAAATGAAAATTTGGGTTCATCAAACAAAACATGTCTTGAGGTGAAAATTTCCTTAGATTAAGGATCAAGACAAAGGTAAGCACTTTGACGCCAAGAAACACACAAGCTATATATTTACTTTGAAGTTTATGGCTGTTATAGGGTTTAATCCATGGATAACATAAACAACAAAAAATTTTGAGTCTAGCATGATTAGAATCCTAATTAAAAAGTAATCGATAGGGACAGTTGTTTCCAATGAAAGGAGATGACCATCTATTCAGTAAATAAATTATAATGGAAAAAGCAAAAAACCAATATGATAATGGCACAGGTGATTGATGTAGTAAAGTAAGTCTAGTTTCAACAATACATCAATGTCTACATTATTGCATTGCGCTAAGGGGTATATGGAAGTCTCCGTAAATATTTATGTCAAATGAACTAAAGAAAGATTGTAATTTTGTAAATTCACCCCTACAATCAGAATATATTATAATAATAGAAGTTTTAGAATAACTTTCAACTAAACTCTTAAATTTAGGAAAAAGAGAAAAGACATCAAATTTAAATTTCAGTGAAAAGAACTAGATATATATAGTATAGTGATCAACCAAAGAGATATAATATAAGTAACCTTTAGTAGGCTCCCAAACGTCAATATATATGATATCTCAAGGGCCTCTATTGACTAAACTAGGCTTATGAAAAAGGAGGTTTGTGAATTTTATTACAGCAACAAGCATCACAAGAAATTCAGTATATGATATTGAATATGGAAGAAAACTGTCTTAGTATTTTCATTTCACAATGATGTATTGATAGTACAAAGATGATAAGATAAGATAGTTATCAAGATTATAATTGATAAGATAACTATCAAAATTTTAGTTTAAATAAAACATATCTCATCTATAAATTTAAACATATCATCCTTAATGATTATCCATATTTTTCCTTTATGCTTGTCTCTTGTTTTTGGACCAACCTTTGATTGAGAATTGAGTTCACTGTTGCTATCTGTAACTCTAATAAAAGATAGATTTCTCAAATGAGGTGTAATGGTACCTACCTGGCCCATGCGAAAAGGATTTAGAGGTAAGGCTCTAAGGCGCCTTTATCCGCAAGTGATACCTATCCACTTACAGACCGAGGAAGCAATAGACCTTAGGTTGCTAAAAGATTTTGAAGTTCAAAAGTTTCATGCGATTTGATAGCCAATTGGTCTGTGGTGATGTTGGTGATGCGCTAGACAAAGAAGTAACCAAAACATGAAATAGAAGCACACATATACACTAAAAGAATAGCTATAAAAAAAGCTTGGATGAATCCGTAAAGAAATTGACTACTCTATAACTTGCTTGTGAACTATGGCTTTCGAACTTCCATCCACGTTCATTCCTACTTTTTTTTTTCCTGGGTTTGTAAACTTGTGACTTTTCTTGCATATCAAAAGAAAACAACTACAACTTGCATTAAAGTGCAATATGCTTCTATTCTTACATTGGACAACCTTAAATTTCGTAGAATTAATGAATAATTGAACGGCAGAGAGAAAATGGAGATGGAACATCTTTTCTTTTCTCTTTTTCTTTTTTTTTTCAAGCAAATATTGTTGACCACTCAAAATTCACATTATCAACACCTATTCACACGACAAATTAGTATGGTTCTTGGCCCTACATGTGCCAATGTTTAAGCCCGTTTAATTTCACTTTATTATTAAACTATAAAAAATATTTTTATATTATTATTTTAATAGTTTTAAATAAATTTTAAAATTAAAATTAAATAAAAAATAATTGTTATTGTAATGATATGTTGGATGGAGTTTAAACATTATAAATGTTGTCCAAGACTTGACTTGAGTCAAGTCAAGCCTGCAAATGTGATTAAACATCTAAATATTACATTTGTGTATGTGTACGTGTGTGAGATAGTAAGATAGAAAAACATGCCACAAGAAATCATTCTTAAAATTAATTTTTGACTCTTGCACTTGTTAAAAGTTCCATCTGAGTATTTTGTATTGAGTCAAAAAAATTAAAATAAAAAAAAACTTTATTTATATTAATATTTGGAAAACTAGAAACGATATTCTTTTGTCCCCTAATGTTTAAATTCTTTTTTTAAAAGGTAAAATTTTAAGTAATTTCAAAAGTTTGCATGTTATAGTAACTTTTAAATCTTGTAGATAAAATATTTCTAATAGCATTAGAAGTCAAGATATGGAGAGAAAAAGAGTAGTACAATTACAAAAAGACTTAACTACTCAAAACAAAAAAAGTGTTATCATGGAAAAATCGAGCCCCTAGCAAACTGAGGGCCTATACCATTCATCAAATTAACATCTTAACCTGATGTCAAAACATACATATATCAAAACAATATGAAGACAAAAAAAAAACAAAACCAATATCACTTCAAATTACACAAAAGAAATTATAACCCAAACATACTGCCTTCACTTAAAGCATCTAGTAAACGCTCCATCCCAAAGTAAAAGCCTGTGGTTGACGTCCCTTAGCCCGATCATCTCAATTTAGGAATCGTTCCCTATCTCCAAAAGCCCTGGTTGCATTCTTGCATCATGATGAATTGAGTAGTTTGCAAATGATTGAATTGAGAACCACACAAGGCTTCATTCCCCATAAATGATTGAATTGAGTAGTTTGCAAATGAACCTCCATTAAGAATTTCCCCTTGTAGTCTATTGAAACAGACATTGAAGTATTTAAGACGTGAAAGTTGCTCTAAGGACTTAGGGATAATTCCTGAGAGGTTATTTCTTGACAATACCAAGAATTCCGAACTTATCAACTCACCAATAGAGTGAGACTAGAACCCTGTAAGATATTACCAGATATGGAGAGATGAGTTAGGTCTGTGAGATCACCAATGCTGCTTGGGATAGAACCTGAAAACTGATTCTCTGACAAATTCAAATTAGTCTCAAACTTCCACTTTCCAATATCAATTGGAAGAGAGCCCCTTAGAGAATTTGAAGACAATTCTAGGAACAAGATACCATCAAGTCTTGTCAAGGTTGATGGTATTGAGGTAAAATTGTTGGAGCCTAAAAAAAGGTTTCTTAGAGAAACGACATCACCTAAGCATGATGGAATCGGTCCACATAGTTTGTTACCTGTGAGAGTTAAGTAAGCCAACTTCTCCAGATGACATAACTCAGATGGAATGAACCCTTCTAGCTTATTAAATCCGAGATTGACATTTTGCAACTCTCTCAATCTTCCAATTGTAGTAGGTATTGTTCCAGCCAAGTCATTGTGGTCAAGACCTAACCATAGCAACTTGCTTAAGTTACCAATTTCTCTAGGGATGTTGCCCCTAATGTTGCAAAGAGAAAAATAGAACTGTGTTAGGGAAGATGATAAATTTTCTACCGAAATTGGAAGTTCCCCACTGATCAATGGATTATCATCAAACGTCAATTTTTCCAATTCTCTGCAATTCGTCAATGATGAGAGAAAGCTCAGTTCTGGGGATGAAGGGTTACTACTTAAATTGTTATGACTCAGGTCGAGGTTTTTTAAATATCTTAGATTGCCAAGGTTGTCAGGAATAAATCCAGAAAAAGAATTATTCAATAAATGAAGATTAATAAGCTGAGAGGCATTGGAGATAGAGATAGGGACTGGCCCACTCAGTTCATTCCCTCCAAGATAAAGGCCTTCAAGGTTTGGAAGTCGGAGGCCTGTGCCTGATGGAAGCTCTTCTGAGAGGCGATTTAAAGCAAGCCAAATGATCTTTGCAGTTGAGATGTTAAAGATTGATGGAGGGATGAAACCAGTGATATTATTTTCTGCTAGGTATAAGATTTCTAGATTTTCTAGGTTGCCAATCTGTGGTGGAAGTGTACCTTCCATAATTAATTTAATCGCAGCCTTCTCTGATATCATTGTTCCACAGATATAAACATACGTAATAATACATATATACTGAACAAAGTACAAATAACCTGTTTAGTCCAATTAGGCTACTAATATATCCAAAGTTACTATGGAAATAGTTAACCACTTTGCTTACACCCCAAATCCTAATTGGTCATGTCTGCTAACCTGATTTATTGGGTTTATAACTGTCGTTGTTGAACGGATCTCCCTCTATAATAGTTTCTCCTCAATCAAAGATTTTTACGTATATTTTTTCAAGTTGTTCAATGAAAATGAATCAAGATAGTTAAATTATTTACTTGGCATGGACCCCAAATCAATTTTATTTTGCTAAATCAGTAATTTTAAACACTATGCAGTTTAACTTTTCTTTAATCATTTTTTAAATTAATTTTTATATTATTTCTCAACTCCTTTTTTCATAATAATGCAATTAATTATGTAAAGACCATAGAAAACAAACTTAACATCCATCGTGTCAGGAACTACACTCTTTTGCCTATATATGTAATAGTCCGTGCAGTACTTAAGTGGATACTTCCACGTAAGTCAGCCAATACTCAGTTATATTTGATCCAACATTAATAATAACAATAAATCAAACTAAGAAAATCCACACGAAAATCAAAAGGCATATCGAATGCCATATATGTAACCACTGAGTCATAAAAAGGAAAAATAATTTATTAATATGAAATTAATTACAAAAGGACTAAAACACGCCATCGTCGGGCCATAAGGGTAGCCTTGCATAATTCGCTACAAATATACCTTTACTATTGAGGCAGCCCAACAATCTGCCAACTGTTCACCCTCTATAAAGAGTTTGTGAGATTTTATAAGTATTCTACCAATAACTATTACAATACTTGAAAAGAAGACATTCATTTCCCAAAAGGCCTTTCTCACGAAAGACTTTACAAGTATTTTTTAAAGTGTCACCATCAGCTATTACATTGTTTGAAAGAGGGACATTTCTCTTATAGGTACAAAAAACTCAATCTCATAGACAACTCTACCTTATTATAGATTGATACAAGGTTTTTCAAGCCCTGCTCTATAAAATAATTATGATTTCATTTACATGTTCAATGGAATGTTTGAATATTTGAGAAGTTCGAGAAAATGTTAAAAGACAATATTACCCTTAGAAGTGCAGTTAAGTCGATTAAACCTCGAACAAGATAAAATCGAGATCTTAAAGATGAAATTGAGAATTTCACAGTCCAGAGATGACTCAAAATGGTAATTCGGAGTTCGAGGTCCGATTTGGAGTCAATCTGAAAAATTGACCGATTAGGGGCAAAATGGTCATTTTGTAATTTGAGGACAAAATGAGAATTTTTAAAAAAGATTTTCTTAGCCCCATTTGACATGTTTGAGTATGATATGAGTATTGAAGTACAATTGAAAGATTTAGCAGTGAAAAATATGAGTTTTCAGTATTTTTAGAGTATAGGGGCAAAATGGTAATTTTACCACTTGGAATCGAAAATTGAATTTTCGAAAGGATTTTGATCAAATTTAATTATTTGGAGTGTGATATGAGTATGAAGAGTGAAAATTATGCATTGGACTCCAAATCAATTTTATTTTGCTAAATCAGTAATTTTAAACACTATGCAGTTTAACTTTTCTTTAATCATTTTTTAAATTAATTTTTATATTATTTCTCAACTCCTTTTTTCATAATAATGCAATTAATTATGTAAAGACCATAGAAAACAAACTTAACATCCATCGTGTCAGGAACTACACTCTTTTGCCTATATATGTAATAGTCCGTGCAGTACTTAAGTGGACACTTCCACGCAAGTCAGCCAATACTCAGTTATATTTGATCCAACATTAATAATAACAATAAATCAAACTAAGAGAATCCACACGAAAATCAAAAGGCATATCGAATGCCATATATGTAACCACTGAGTCATAAAAAGGAAAAATAATTTATTAATATGAAATTAATTACAAAAGGACTAAAACACGCCACCGTCTGGCCATAAGGGTAGCCTTGCATAATTCGCTACAAATATACCTTTACTATTGAGGCAGCCCAACAATCTGCCAACTGTTCACCCTCTATAAAGAGTTTGTGAGATTTTATAAGTATTCTACCAATAATTATTACAATACTTGAAAAGAAGACATTCATTTCCCAAAAGGCCTTTCTCACGAAAGACTTTACAAGTATTTTTTAAAGTGTCACCATCAGCCATTACATTGTTTGAAAGAGGGACATTTCTCTTATAGGTACAAAAAACTCAATCTCATAGACAACTCTACCCTATTATAGATTGATACAAGGTTTTTCAAGCCCTGCTCTATAAAATAATTATGATGTCATTTACATGTTCAATGGAATATTTGAATATTTGAGAAGTTCGAGAAAATGTTAAAAGACAATATTACCCCTAGAAGTGCAGTTAAGTCGATTAAACCTCGAACAAGATAGAATCGAGATCTTAAAGATGAAATTGAGAATTTCACAGTCCAGAGATGACTGAAAATGGTAATTCGGAGTTCGAGGTCCGATTTGGAGTCAATCCGAAAAATTGACCGATTAGGGGCAAAATGGTCATTTTGTAATTTGAGGACAAAATGAGAATTTTTAAAAAAGATTTTCTTAGCCCCATTTGATATGTTTGAGTATGATATGAGTATTGAAGTACAATTGAAAGATTTAGCAGTGAAAAATATGAGTTTTCAGTATTTTTAGAGTATAGGGGTAAAATGGTAATTTTACCACTTGGAATCGAAAATTGAATTTTCGAAAGGATTTTGATCAAATTTAATTATTTGGAGTGTGATATGAGTATGGAGAGTGAAAATTATGCATTGGACCCCAAATCAATTTTATTTTGCTAAATCAGTAATTTTAAACACTATGCAGTTTAACTTTTCTTTAATCATTTTTTAAATTAATTTTTATATTATTTCTCAACTCCTTTTTTCATAATAATGCAATTAATTATGTAAAGACCATAGAAAACAAACTTAACATCCATCGTGTCAGGAACTACACTCTTTTGCCTATATATGTAATAGTCCGTGCAGTACTTAAGTGGACAATTCCACGCAAGTCAGCCAATACTCAGTTATATTTGATCCAACATTAATAATAACAACAAATCAAACTAAGAGAATCCACACGAAAATCAAAAGGCATATCGAATGCCATATATGTAACCACTGAGTCATAAAAAAGAAAAATAATTTATTAATATGAAATTAATTACAAAAGGACTAAAACACACCATCGTCGGGCCATAAGGGTAGCGTTGCATAATTCGCTACAAATATACCTTTAATATTGAGGCAGCCCAACAATCTACCAACTGCTCACCCTCTATAAAGAGTTTGTGAGATTTTATAAGTATTCTACCAATAACTATTACAATACTTGAAAAGAAGACATTCATTTCCCAAAAGGCCTTTCTCACGAAAGACTTTACAAGTATTTTTTAAAGTGTCACCATCAGCCATTACATTGTTTGAAAGAGGGACATTTCTCTTATAGGTACAAAAAACTCAATCTCATAGACAACTCTACCCTATTATAGATTGATACAAGGTTTTTCAAGCCCTGCTCTATAAAATAATTATGATGTCATTTACATGTTCAATGGAATGTTTGAATATTTGAGAAGTTCGAGAAAATGTTAAAAGACAATATTGCCCCTAGAAGTGCAGTTAAGTCGATTAAACCTCGAACAAGATAAAATCGAGATCTTAAAGATGAAATTGAGAATTTCACAGTCCAGAGATGACTCAAAATGGTAATTCGGAGTTCGAGGTCCGATTTGGAGTCAATCGAAAAAATTGACCGATTAGGGGCAAAATGGTCATTTTGTAATTTGAGGACAAAATGAGAATTTTTAAAAAAGATTTTCTTAGCCCCATTTGACATGTTTGAGTATGATATGAGTATTGAAGTACAATTGGAAGATTTAGCAGCGAAAAATATGAGTTTTTAGTATTTTTAGAGTATAGGGGCAAAATGGTAATTTTACCACTTGGAATCGAAAATTGAATTTTCGAAAGGATTTTGATCAAATTTAATTATTTGGAGTGTGATATGAGTATGAAGAGTGAAAATTATGCATTTTGGTAAATTTTTTAATTTTTTGGTTAAAAATGTAATTTTTAACTTTTCGGGGGCAAATGTGCAATTTTCGAAAATTACTCAACCAAGATTTTTTTTGAAGAGTCTAGAAACTTCTTACAATGAGTGGATAAGTGAAGAATGGATGGTGGATAAAAGTCAAAGAAAGAAAAAATAATAAATAAAAATAAATTAATAAAAAATTAAAAAGTATAATAAAATAATCTTATTTTATTTAAATGATAAAAAGGCCAAATTTTCAGCCTTCTTCCCCTAAAATTCGGCCAAACCAGCAAGGAAGAGAGAGAAACCAAAAATAAAACCTTAGGTGGAAGAAAATCAAAGAAAAAGTACGATTTTTCAAGGATTTAAGTGTTTAAAGGTATGGTTTTTCAAGCTTAGCTTAAAATCTACAATTTCCATGCATTTCTTCTTATTTTCCATGGTTAAATTATGGGTTTTGATGATGGATTCAAATCTGATCATATGGGTTTAGAGAGAGAAAGTTGTTAGATTTATTTGATTTTGAACTGTGTTAGTGTTTAGTGTTAGTTTAGCATGTTTATGAGTAAAACAATAAGAAAAATATTCATTTTCTCCATGAAATTCTCTACGCCGAATCTAGCCAATGGTGTGTGAGGATGAGGTTGACTTTATTTTAAGAGAATTGGATGGAAAAATGATGAATTATGAGGTTGGAAATTAAAGAAGAATTTTCGGTGCAAAAATTGAAATTTTTACCCACTAGGGGTAAAAGCATAATTTATGGTTCAGACTGATAAATTGGACCAAATTCACAATCATTGAGGTATTGTGGATATAAATGGCTAATTGAAATTGAAATGGATGGAATTGGAGTTGAATTGGAGATTTTAGGAATTTACACCGTGTATAGGCAAGTTAGGTACATCGCAATTAAGCGATTGTCCAGACATTTCAAACCCTATCTAGTGCATACGCATGTATAAGAGCCTGAAATAATTTATAGTGATTTGACACAAATTATTGAATTTTTGTGTTATGTATTGTGGATAGGTGGTGAGCTATCTGATATGGGTAAAAGACTATACACGAGGACCGAGAATAGAAGTATATCTACTCCTAGTACAGTGAGTAAACTTACTATCGTCTTAATTATCTAGAGTAGTTTTATTTAATTGTATGATTTTATGAAAAATGGTTTAATTGGAAAATTATTGTGTTTTATGGGAAAAATATGATTTTATAAAATAATTTTATAAATTTCTAAAAATTGAATAATGATTTTAAAAATAGAGTAATTGGAGACCTATATTGTGATTGTGTTGTTTATCCATGATTTTAAATTAAATGGCTTATGATAAATGTGGGCATGATTGGTTATTTTTATGATTTAAATAATATGTGAACTGTTTTGATTTGCTTTGAATGTGTTATGTGGGCCATGTCATGCTATTGTGATTTTTATTGATTGGTGGATAATTAAAGTGGGCACTGCAGTGATGGGGGTTCTGTGGGCTAGCCTAATTAGAGGGGCACAGTTCCCAAGTATTGAGCTCACCTCGATTGGAGAGGCGTGTAGGATAACTCCCGAGGTAGGATTTGAGTGCACTTCACGTTTAACCACCACGTGAAAGTGAGACTCAGCCAACGCCAAGGAATGGCTGTATTGTCAGAGGTAAAATATGTTTGCGTGTGTGTGTGACAATAAACAGCCTTGGCGGTCTCGGTAAAGATGCCTTCGCGGGATATCCCTGAGAATGGATTTTTGGCATAGGCCAAGTGGCAGGAGCTTGGAAGACGGCAGGTAGAGAGCCTCAAATTGAGGTTTCTTGGTATGCCTCTTGCCGGGTACTCTGATAACCCAAGTGTTGAAAAATGCATAAGCCATATTGAGAAATTGATTTAAATACAATTGTTTATATGGGTTGGGATGAATTTCCAAGTGAAAAAATATGTTTCGTGAAAGGATATTTTCATTGTCTCCTTTTACTCGGCTTTAAATACTTTAGATGGTATCTGTTTACTCACTAGGATTATATAATCTCACCCTTTCTTCCTATACATTTTTTAAGCTCAAAATAGGCAATAGACTATCAATTGCATCGAGAAGTAAATTTTGGAGTTGCATCCTAGAAAGCAAGGTTATAAACTTAAACATTTTCAGTTGTTTGGGGGCCCGCGTGTCATTGTAATTTAGATTGCATACTCTAGTTTTCTATATTACAGTATGTATAAATTTATTTTGTTTTTATGTGCGAAAAATTAATTTTTGATGTTTTAAAAATATATATTGTTTTACATTAAAATAGATTATTTTAATTAATATTTTTATTTTATTTTATTATTCAAAAAAAAAAGAGAGGGGTGGAAAAACCAGTACAAAAGCCTTGCGAGGTCTTGAGGGGCATTCGGGGGAAGAATGTCTGTCGAGGCTTCGCGGCTGTTGTCACGAGCTCAAGGAGGTACCGGATCGTGACAATTCTTGTGATATCAGAGCATGATTTAAAGATCAAGGTTTTTAATTTTAAAGTTTTTGGTTTTAAATAGATTAGAAGATTTGGTTCTAAAGTTGTTTTAAGAAATCCACACTGACACTGCGTGGCCCAAGTCAAGTTAAGTGAAGGGTATGCATTAGCATATAGTACCTAAGGGTTATAGGATTAAATGAATTTGAGGATATTGATTTTGTCTATCATGTGTGATTGACCAAGAGAACATAATTAGTTATGGAAGGATGGTGATGTAAGCTTGGAGGAAAATTATTCGAGAAAGGATGGTTAAGGTAATAACCATAGATTGGAATACAATGTGACAACTGCGAAGTTGAATGTACGAATTGGATTAGATGTGGTGAAATGACTAAAGGCATTCATTTCAGGGAAAGAAAAAGGTCTTGGGTTCAAACCTTTTTGTGTCAAACTGCAAGCTGCAGACTGCAGGGAAGATTGAGTGGAGGAATGAGGACCTAGACATAACTACATCTTGGAAAAACAATCTTTCAAAGGGGATGCCATATGTGGAATTGGCAGTTGGAGATTAAATGACCCGAAAATGTTAAGTCAAGTCTAAATGCCATATAGAGTTATATAATTAAGATTGATATATAAAAATTTCCTGAGGGATCAATTTAAAAAGTCTATTGGGTTTAAGTGTGACTTATAATACAAACAATCGAGTCAAGGAAAAATCTTTAGAATACTAATGACCTTATAAGACATACATGTGTATTCAATTACAATTTGATGGAAATGATGAGGTGACATAATGAAGATGTCGATGAGAATTATGGAGAATGATCTATTGGATTTTGGTTATGGAGGACAGTGAACAAGAAGAAAATTGTCGAATGGCATTTGAGAACAAAGGCATTTATATATAATGAAAATTATGGACATCTGAAAGATACGTATACATACATCTATAAGGAGTCAATAATATGATCAACTACGGTAAATGATTATCCATAAAGATTTAGAATTTGAACTCGATGTATCTGAGGAGTTGAATAGGAAATGAAACGATCAAGAATTTTATTAGAAGTTGGCTTACAGAGACCTAAGGAAATTTGAGAATTCACTCAAAAAATGTAATCTATGGCGAGATTAAGCCATATGAAATGGGCTTATATGATTAAAAAGGTGGAAGTTATATAAATGAGAAACAAACACGAAGTATATGGAAATAATTAAGACTATTGATTTTCTATAATATTGGGAGTATGTACAAAAATAAATATGGCGAGCTAAGAATGTTGTGATCTATATAATAATGTGTGAGGATGGAAAGGAATGAATACTAAAAGGTTGATAAGGAACAAAGAAATAAATTGATAATTGATATAGATAAATAGGTATAAAAGTAGGTTGAAATTTGGTATGAATGAGATGGACTTATAGTTCAAATTCGATGATGGTAATAGAGACATACTTGGAGTCTCAATATAAGAGATCATGACTGAGAAAGATATTACAGATATGATTTTAAAGGACAATGTTAGATAAGAGTGAAGTATTCAAGTTGACCTAGAGGTAAAGAAATTGAAGTTCTCTACAATAAGTGAAGACATGGGAAAAGTAAATATCAAAGGATAAGATAATACCCCGTTTGTTCTTCATATTTGATCAGTGAAATTTTGAGGACAAAATTTTATTTTAAGGGGGGTAATGTTATCAAACCCTGCTCTATAAAATAATTATGATGTCATTTACATGTTCAATGGAATGTTTGAATATTTAGGAAGTTCAAGAAAATGTTAAAAGACAATATTGCCCCTAGAAGTGCAGTTAAGTCGATTAAACCTCGAACAAGATAAAATCGAGATCTTAAAGATGAAATTGAGAATTTCACAGTCCAGGGATGACTCAAAATGGTAATTCAGAGTTTGAGGTCCGATTTGGAGTCAATCCGAAAAATTGACCGGTTAGGGGTAAAATGATTATTTTGTAATTTGAGGACAAAATGAAAATTTTTACAAAAGATTTTCTTAGCCCCATTTGACATGTTTGAGAATGATATGAGTGTTGAAGTACAATTGGAAGATTTAGCAGTGAAAAATATGAGTTTTCGGTATTTTTAGAGTGTAGGGGTAAAATGGTAATTTTACCACCTGGAACCGAAAATTAAATTTTTGATAGGATTTTGATCAAATTTAATTATTTGGAGTGTGATATGAGTATGATGAGTGAAAATTATGCATTTTGGTAAAATTTTCAATTTTTGGGGTAAAAATGTAATTTTTAACTTTTCGGGGATAAATGTGCAATTTTTGAAAATTACTCAACCAAGATTTTTTTTGAAGAGTCTAGAAACTTCTTACAATGACTGGATAAGTGAAGAATGGATGGTGGATAAAATTCAAAGAAAGAAAAATAAATAAATAAAAATAAATTAATAAAAAATTAAAAAGTATAATAAAATAATATTATTTTATTTAAATGATAAAAAAGCTGAATTTTCAGCCCTCTTCCCCTAAAATTTGGCCAAACCAGCAAGGAAGAGAGAGAAACCAAAAATAAAACCCTAGGTGGAAGAAAATCAAAGAAAAAGTGTGATTTTTCAAGAATTCAAGTGTTTAAAGATATGAGTTTTCAAGCTTAGCTTAAGATCTACCATTTCCATGCATTTCTTCTTATTTTCCATGGTTAAATTATGTGTTTTGATGATGGATTCAAATCTGATCATATGGGTTTAGAGAGAGAAAGTTGTTAGATTTATTTGATTTTGAACTATGTTAGTGTTTAGTGTTAGTTTAACATGTTTATGAGTAAAACAACAAGAAAAATATTCATTTTCTCCATTAATTTCTCTAGGCCAAATCTAGCCAATGGTGTGTGAGGATGAGGTTGACTTTATTTTAAGAGAATTGGATAGAAAAATGATGAATTATGAGGTTGGAAATTAAATAAGAATTTTCGGTGCAAAAATTAGAATTTTTACCCACTAGGGGTAAAAGCATAATTTATGGTCCGAACTGATAAATTGGACCAAATTCACAATCATTGAGGTATTGTGGATATAAGTGGATAATTGAAATTGAAATGGATGGAATTGGAGTTGAATTGGAGATTTTAGGAATTTACACCGTGTATAGGCGGTTAGGTCGAACACCGCAATTAAGCGATTGTCCAGACATTTCAAACCCTATCTAGTGCATACGCATGGATAAGAGGTTGAAATAATTTATAATGATTTGACACAAATTATTGAATTTTTGTGTCATGTATTGTGGATAGGTGGTGAGCTATTTGATATGGGTAAAAAACCACACACGAGGACCGAGAATAGGAGTTTATCTACTCCTAGTACAGTGAGTAAACTTACTATCGTCTTAATTATCTAGAGTAGTTTTATTTAATTGTATGATTTTATGAAAAATGGTTTAATTGGAAAATTATTGTGTTTTATGGGAAAAATATGATTTTATAAAATAATTTTATAAATTTTTGAAAATTGAATAATGATTTTAAAAATAGAGTAATTGGAGACCTATACTGTGATTGTGTTGTTTATCCATGATTTTAAATTAAATGGCTTATGATAAATATGAGCATGACTGGTTATTTTTATGATTTAAATAATATGTGAACTGCTTTGATTTGCCTTGAATGTGTTATGTGGGCCATGTCATGCTATTGTGATTTTTATTGATTGGTGGATAATTAAAGTGGGCACTGCAGTGACGAGGGTTCCGTAGGCCAGCCTAATTAGAGGGGCACGGTTCCCAATTATTGAGCTTACCTCGATTGGAGAGGCGCGTAGGATAACTCCCGAGGTAGGATTTGAGTGCACTTCACGTCTAACCACCACGTGAGAGTGAGACTCAGCCAACGTCAAGGAACGGCTGTGTTGTCAGAGGTAAAAAATGGTTGTGCGTGTGTGTGACAATAAACAGCCTTGGCGGTCTCGGTAAAGATGCCTCCGCGGGGTATCCCCGAGAATGGATTTTTGACATAGGCCAAGTGGCAGGAGCTTGGAAGAGGGCAAGCAGAGTGCCTCCAGTTGAGGTTTCTTGGTACGCCTCTTGCCGAGTACTCTGATAAGGCAAGTGTTGAAAAGTGCATAAGCCATATTGAGAAATTGATTTTAATACAATTGTTTATATGGGTTGAGATGAATTTCCAAGTGGAAAAATATGTTTCGCGAAGGGATATTTTCATTGTCTCCTTTTACTCAGTTTTATATACTTTAGATGGTATCTGTTTACTCATTGGAATTATATAATCTCACCCCTTCTTCCTATACATTTTTCAGGCTCAGAATAGGCAGTAGACTGTCAATTGCATCGAGAAGTAAATTTTGGAGTTGCATCCTAGAAAGCAAGGTTATAAACTTAAACCTTCTCAGTTGTTTGGGGGCCCACGTGTCATTGTAATTTAGATTGCATACTATAGTTTTCTATATTACAATATGTATAAATTTATTTTGTTTTTATGTGCAGAAAATTAATTTTTGATGTTTCAAAAGTATATATATATATTGTTTTACATTAAAATAGATTATTTTAATTAATATTTTTATTTTATTTTATTATTCAAAAAAAAAAGAGGAGTGGAAAAACTGGTACACAAGCCTTGCGAGGTCTTGAGGGGCATTCGGGGGAAGAATGTCTGTCGAGGCTTCGCGGCGGTTGTCACAGGCTCGAGGAGGTACCGGGTCGTTACAAGGTTAGCTCATGACATCCTCCCTCATTCAATCTATCGACGTCCTCATTGACTAGTTGGCTTGAAACTTTTCAATCTTCTGTTGGAAGGTGCAGAGGTTGGCTTCTTTCTCCCAAGTGATCTCATCTGGACCCAAACCTTCCCATTTCACCAGGTTCTCTTATGCCGGTCATTGGTTGATGGTCATTGTCCTCCTTGTTAAAATCTCCTTCACTAGACACTGTGATGGTGGCTTGGTGCTGATGGCAGCTCTTATGTTTCGACTCTTGCTTGCATCTACTGAATCTACATGGAATGGCTTCATATTGCTAACGTGAAACACGAGGTGTACCTTCATCCACTTGGGTGGATCAATTTTGTAGGAAGTCTTCCCCATCTTGGCTACCACCAGTGTAGGACCTTTATACTTTTGTACTAGTCTTCGATCTCTCTTCTTTAGGAATCGAAGTTGTTCAGGTACCAACTTCACCAGCACTAGGTCTCCCACCTTAAAGTGTTGCTCCTCTCGACCTTTATCTGCGCACTCCTTCATTCGATTGGAGGCTTTCTCTAAATAAGCTTTGGAAATTTCAGTGTTTTGCCTCCACTCCTTAGCAAAGTTAAACACCAGTGGACTTTTCTCGATATACGATTCCACTTAGGTATAAGGAAGTCTAGGTTGATGTCTAGTGATGACCTCGAAAGGGGTTTTATTGGTGGTTGAGCTTTTTTATGGGTTGAAACATAGTTAAGCCACATCTAATAAGTTGGGCTAGTTCTTTTGGTTCGCTTGTACAAAGTGTCGCAGGTATTTTTCCTATAACCCATTGAAGCATTTTGTCTGACCATCTGTTTGTGGGTAATACCTAGAAGATATGTTTAGTTCTGAGCCCAATAGCTTGAACAGCCCCTTCTAGAAAATGTTGGTAAACCTTGGATCTTTGTCGTTGATTATGCTTTTTGAAACACCAAAATATTTTACAACATGCTCAAAAATCGTGCGAGCCGTTTCTTCTATAGATCCAAACTTCTATATTGGAATGAACATCTTATACTTGGAAAACTTATCCACCACTACCAAGATTTCTGTCATATCCCCCACTTTAGGAAGTCCTACAACAAAGTTTAAAGAAATACTTTCCCAAGTTTTGGTCGGCACTAGTAGAGATTCAAGCATTCCAGTCAATCTCTGTCTGTGTACTGTCCTACTGGTAAATGAGGTATGTCTTCATATAATCCATCACATCTTGTCACATATGAGGCCAATAATAACTTTATTTCAGTAGTGTAATAGTCCACTACCAACCTAGATGTCCTACACAAAGTGTGTCATGATATTCCTGCATTAATTTTTACCTAAGCACTCCCCTTCTTGGAACAAATATGCAGGATCACTTCATTAATAGAAGTCCATTTTCCACCCAAAAGTATTTCGATTTTTTATTTTCCACCAACTTCCTAATGGCCATTGCTTGGGGGTCTCGATACGAATTTCCTCAATTAGACTATGAATATCTATGGTTACTTTGTTGGTTGTCATTGGCACGATCACTTTTAGAGCTACAAATTCGACCTTCCTACTAAGGGCATTTGCTACACTGTTTGCTTTTCCAGCTTTATGCTTGAAGGAGAAATCAAACTCGGCTAAGAACTCGTACCATCTCGCCTACTTAGTTGTAAGTTTTGGCTGTATGAAGAAGTGGCTTACAATTGTATTGTTGGTCTTAACCATGAATTGTGATCCTAGCAAGTAGTGTCACTAGGCCTGTAACCAATGAATCACTACAAGTAGTTCTTTCTCCTGTGCCGTGCATCTCCTTTCAACTTCATTCAACTTTCGACTTTCAAATGCAACCAAGTGTGCTTCTTGTAGCAACACTCCTCCAAGGGCAAAGTCTGATACATCCATTTGTACCTTGAAAGGCTTTCCAATCTTGAGAAATTCTAACACAAGATCCGTCATCACTGTGTCCTTCAAACCTTCAAAGGCTTCTTGGCACTATGGCGTCTAGCTCCACTTTTGTCCCTTTTTCAGCAATTTTGTTAGTGCTACTGTTCTTTTAGAATATCCCTCCATAAATCTCCTATACTAATTGGCTAGCCCTAAGAAAAAATGAAGCTCAGTTGTATTCTTAAGCGTGGCCCATTCTTTGATAGCCTTTACCTTCTACATGTGCATTCAGATGTGCCCTTATTCAATAATGTAGCCAAGAAATTGGATTCGGGTTTGCACAAATGTACATTTCTCCCTTTTAACATATAACTAGTGGCACATAGCCTTTGAAAGACCTATCGCAAGTGCCATTGATGCTCCTCTAAGGTTAAATTGTACACTACAATATCGTTTAAGTATATCACCACCAATTTGTGTAGATAATCATGAAACACCTGGTTCATTAATGTGCAAAAGGTAGCAAGAGTATTTGTTAGTCAAAAAGGCATAACGAGAAATTCGAATGAGCCATATCGCGTTATGTAAGTGGTTTTCAACTTATCTCCCTTTGCCACTCTTACTTGATGGTAACTCGATCTCAAATCTAGTTTGGAGAAGTACTTCTCATCACTTAGCTGGCCAAAGAGATCTACTATAAGAGAAATAGGATATTTATTCTTCATTATGACTTTATTCAAAGCTTGGTAATCGTAAACTACCATTTTGCTTTTTATGAAAAAGTATTGAGGCTCCAAAAGGTACTTTTGATGGTTAGATGAATCCAACTTTAATCAGCTCATTTAATTGTTTCCTTAGCTCTGCTAACTTTGAGGGAGCTATCCTGAATGGCCTTTTTATAGGTGGCTTGAGTCTTGAAAGTAATTTTATCTCATGATCAACAACTCGTCAAGGTAGTAGAACCCTGGGTAATTGTTCTGGCATCATATCTTCCAAAACTAGTTTCACTTCTTTGGGTATTTGATTTTTGTTAACTTTTCCTTTATAAATGGGCATAGCCACGAATGAGGGCTCACTTTTCTTGATGACCTTTTGAAACTGTATAGCTTTTATCATATTCTTCCCACTCTTAGGTAGGATTATAGTCGGTACCAGACATGGTCATTCTCCAAAAAACATTAAACAACTTGTAATAGGGAAAATGATGGCTTGTGCTTTCGTCATAAAGTCCAAGCCTAAGGAAAAATTAAAATCATCTATAGTGGCTGCAGTCAAGTTTACATTCTTTTCCCAAGAGCCAATCTTAATCTTTACATTTTTAGTATTTCCCATTATAGCTGAAGTTGGCAAGCTTACTGTTTTTATCTATCCAAAATCCTTCTCAACTTTAAAATCGCACCTCTTCGCCTCTCTTAGGGTGATAAAAGTGTTTGAGGCCCCCATATCGAGCATGGCTTTGGTACTTTTCTCATTCAACAACACCTCTACATACATTAGACCTTATTAGGGCTCATTCTCCATCTTTCTAGTTATGATTGCAAGGTGCTAAGGAAATGAATAGAACCTATTCCTGTTGGCTCTTCTTCGGCTTCTTTAACTGTAATGTGGAGTAGGGGTGTCACAACTTGGTACTCCCTTCGAGCTTGTGACAACCGTCGCGAAACCTTGACAGACATTCCTTCCCCGAATGTTGATCGAAATCTCGTAAGGCTTTCATACCAGTTTTCTCACCTCCCTTGTGGGTTTCAATTACTAAAAACATATTTTAACAAAATATAAATCATTTTCGATTCAAAAACAGTCGAAAGAAATTATGCCTCACAGGAGCATTTTTGTCATTTTTGTTGAAATTTTCAAAATCTGCAAAAATGTGGTAAGTGAGTAGAAAACACATATTTCAAAGTTAAAAAATAAGTTTTGCTCTCTAAAACAGGCATTTAGAACAAAAAATGTAACTATTTGTTATAATAAAATATTGAATAAAATATTCTTATTTCTTATAAAATAATTTTTATAAAGAAATCCATAAATAAGTTTTTACAGTGTAAAAGCAAAATAAATTCTTTTATACAATAATATAAATAGCCAAAGTATGAAATTTCATTTACATTGACACGTGGGCCCCCCTAATTGACCACTAAAGTATAGGACTACGAACCCTTACTTTCTCAGATGCCACTCCAAGATTTTCTTCTCGATACAACTGATGGTCTATTACCTACTCTCAACCTAAAAAATGTTTAGGAAGAAGGGGTGAGATTATATAATCCCAGTGAGTAAACAGATACGATCTAAAGTATCTAAAGCCGAGTAAAAGAAGACAATGAAAACTTCCCATCACAATAGTTTTCATAGCATGGAAATTCCTCCCAACTTATTTAAATAATGGCATTTAATTCAACTCCTCAAAACGGCTTATGAATTTTATAAAAACCTGGCTTATGCCAAAACTCATCCTCGAAGACACTTTAGCCGAGGCATCTCACCGAGGCCGCCAAGGCTGTCAAAATGACATATTCATATAAAATAGCCGTTCCTTGGCGTTGGCTGAATCTCACTTTCATGTGGTGGTAAGGCGTGAAGTGGACTCAAAACCCTCCCCAGGAGATACCCTACGCGCCTCTCCCACAGAGGTAAAATAAATCAACCAGGTTTACCGTGCCCCTCTAATAGGCTGGTCCATGAAACCTCGCCACTGCAGTGTAGATCAGCCCCACCATAATCATTAAATAATATCAGCCACATGACATGACTGCACGATATTCCCTCGCCTATTAAGGCGAGTCAAACAATTTACAGATTTAACAGATTATAAAACCAGCCATTCATGCAAATGTTACCATAAGCCATTCAAATTAAAAATACAATTTAATTCACAACATATAACCGTCTCCGATTACTCTTTTTTAAAACCATTATTCAATTTTCTAGAAATTTTATAAAATCATTTTATGAAATCACATTTTCCTATAAAATACAATAATTTTCCGTTTAACCATTTTTCATAAAATCATAGAGTTTAATAAATCTACTATAGATAATTAAGATGATATAAAAGTACTCACTGTACTAGGAGTAAATATACTTTTATTCTCGGTCCTCGGGTGTAGTCTTTTACCCGTATCAGATATCTCACCACCTATCCACAATACATGACACAAAATTCAATAATTTGTATCAAATCATTATAAATTATTTCAAGCTCTTATCCATGCGTATGCACTAGATAGGGTTTGAAATGTCTGGACAATCGCTTAATTGCGGTGTCCGACCTAACTCGCCTATACACGGTGTAAATTCCTAAAATCTCCAATTCAACTCCAATTCCATCCATTTCAATTTCAATTATCCAATTATATCCACAATACCTCAATGACTGTGAATTTGGTCCAATTTATCAGTTTGGACTATAAATTACGCTTTTACCCCTAGTGGGTAAAAATTTTAATTTTTGCACCGAAAATTCTCATTTAATTTCCAACCTCATAATTCATCATTTTTCCATCCAATTCTCTTAAAATAAAGCCAACTTCATCCTCACACACCATTGGCTAGATTCAGCCTAGAGAAATTCATGGAGCAAATGAATACTTTTCTTGTTGTTTTACTCATAAACATGCTAAACTAACACTAAACACTAACATAGTTCAAAATCAAATTAATCTAACAACTTTTTCTCTCTAAACCCATATGATCAGATTTGAATCCATCATCAAAACACATAATTTAACCATGAAAAATGATAGGAAATGCATGGGAAAGGTAAAGCACAAGACAAATTTAAGAAATGTTACCTTTTCCATTTGATATTTGAATTTCCACCAATTTTCCCTTTAAATTTCTTGGCTAGGGTTTTATTTTCTCCTTTCTCTCTCTTGTTTCTTGCTTGGCCGAATGTTGAAGAAGAAGAATGGGTTATGGGCTGATTTTTTATGCCTTTTTATTCGTTTAATGAAATAATATTATTTTATTCACATTTTGAATATTTTATTATTTCATTTTTTTCTAGCCATCCACTTGTCCTACTTTTTCCACCATGCATTCTCTTTGACTTATCCAAGTCTTAGATGAAATTTCCAGATTTTTCCAAAGTTTTGGTGGAGCAAATTTTTTAAAATTACACTTTTACCCTTGAACTTTTCAAAAATTACATTTTTACCCCAAAAATTGAAAATTTACCATAATGCATAATTTTCACTCCTTATACTCATATCACACTCCAAATAATGAAATTTGATCAAAATCCTTTCAAAAATTCAATTTTCGATTCCGGGTGGTAAAATTACCATTTTGCCCATATATTCCAAAAATATCGAAAACTCATATTTTTCACTGCTAAATCTTCCAATTGTACTTCAATACTCATATCATACTCAAACATGTCAAATGGGGCTAAGGAAATCTTTTCTAAAAATTCTCATTTTGTCCTCAAATTGTAAAATGACCATTTTGCCTCTAATCGGTCAATTTTTCGGATTGACTCCAAATCGGACCTCGAACTCCGAATTACCATTTTGAGTCATCCCTGGACTGTGAAATTCTCAATTTCATCTTGAAGATCTCGATTTTATCTTGTTCGAGGTTTAATCGACTTAACTGCACTTCTAAGGGCAATATCGTCTTTTGTCGATTTTTCGGGCTTTCTCAATATACAAACATTCTATTAAGCCTGTGAATGTCATCATAATTATTTTACAAAGCAGGGTTTGACAACACTACCCCCCTTAAAATGGAATTTTGTCCTCAAAATTTCACTTATCGAGCTCCAAGAAAAGATGAGGGTGTTAGTCCTTTATCCAATGTTTGGCATCTCATGTCATCTCCTTTTTAACTTTAGTGCTTTTCTTATGTCTATTCTCATCCTTTCAAATCACATCAGCAGTAACCTTCTTAATCGTGATTTTTTTATATCAAGACTCCAAACACGCTTTTATTATTACTATCAAAGTTGAACCATGATTCTATATCAATCGTGTCAATTTCAACCACATTTTATACTTCCTTATGTATATCGATTTCATATAAAACTCTATATGATTTTTTTTGACTAGTTTCGACATTTCCAAGTCGTTTAACCTCAAGCTACCAATTCCACATCTAGTCCTTTGTTCCTTTGCTTATCATTAGCAAAAAGATAAATTACTAGGATCAGGAGTTCAAGTAGCCTCCTGTCTATGACATGTGCTGCAGTCACAAGCCATAAGCAAGACTCTACTTTCACTCCACGTCCCCAATACTTTCATCATCAATTATTCACTTAAACAAATATCAACTTATACCACAAAGCATTTCATTAACTTATGGCATCCCACACACCTTTCCACATAGTCTGACTTTCGATGGGACCTTTTATTATTATACTATCCATATAACTCACCAATTATACACATATCGAGTTCAAATCCTGAATTACCACTAATAATTCTTTACTTTGATTGATTGTATTATCGACTCCACATGTCCATATATACTTGCACAATCAGATATCCATTTTCTTCGGTTATTTTTCATGCCTCTTTACTATATTGTATTCTATCTATATTGGGGTTTTGATTTGCCACTTAAGACTTCAATTTATTCAAATCATTCATACCTCAAGTATTTTCAAATTTCGAATTTCCACGATATACTAAGAATTTTCTTTATCTGCCTCTTTCATCACGATTAACTTTAATCGTATTTTGTTCCATTCTTTCACCTGATCATAACTTAATTCTTTTTTTTCCAAGTTACTTTTGTGTGGCATTTCCCCTCGAGGTTCATTCCAATGTATCGTTATATCTGGGTCCCCATCACTTGACTTACTCGTTTCCGTCACGCCTCGCGGTGACACGACAGGTCCATAAGAAACCTTCTCGCCAAGTTTCGGATCTCAAACCTTTTAAAATTTCCTTCCCCGAAGGGAACATCTCTAGCCACTTACAACTTGCATTTGAAATTGCAAGACTCAAGATTATATTCCCCTCAAATACCTTTCAATATCAATATGAATATTACTTAACCTATGACTTAGCCATTTGGTTTCCTAACAAATTTCAAAATCATCTATATTATACTCATCATGTATAATTTAAAATTTTCTAAGGGAATCTAAACATCTTTGAATCATTTAAACACTTATTTGCTCTTTCATATTCTGAGCATATCATTTCCAGACATCCTGATATGTTCGCAATTCATCTCTATATTTATGTGACATATCAATCACGAGTCTCAACTTGACTATGTAGCCCTTTTTCTCCTCGAGCTTCCATGTTTCTCATAGTAGGATATCTTTTGAACTATGTCATCAAGGTATTCACAGAATGGATACAAGTCCATAACTTTAGTTCAATGCCTAAAGCAGTGAACATCATCTCATCGTTAAAATTCCACTCTTACCTATCAATCATAATTCTCTTGCTTATTTACTTACACATTATTTAGTTGTTCATCCATCATTCACGACCATCCAAATTCAAACTTTTATAATAAAACTAATGCATTGCTACACCTTTCCATACCTTAGACTCTATATGCAGACGCACACATCTTATTCAATCTGACCTGACTTAACTCGAGGCCACGCAGTGTCAATGTTGATTCTAAAAACAACTTTTAAAAATCAAAAACTTTAAAACCAAAAGCTTTATTACCTAGAACTTTATAACCAAAAGCTCTGATACCACAAGAATTGTCACGACCCGGTACTCCCTTCTAGCTTGTGACAACTGCCGCGAAACCTCGACAAACATTCCTTTCCCGAATGCCGATCGAAATCTCGCAAGGCTTTCGTACTAGTTTTCTCGCCTCCCCTGTGGGTCTCAATTACTGAAAACATATTTTAACAAAACATAAATCATTTTCGACTCAAAAACAGTCGAAAGAAATTATGCCTCACAGGAGCATTTTCGTCATTTTTGTCGAAATTTTCAAAATTTACAAAAATGTGGTAAGTGAGTAGAAAACACATATTTCAAAGTTAAAAATAAGTTTTGCTATCTAAAATAGGCATTTAGAACCAAAAATGTAACTATTTGTTATAATAAAATATTAAATAAAATATTTTTATTTCTTATAAAATAATTTTTATAGAGAAATCCATAAATAAGTTTTTACAGTGTAAAAGCAAAATAAATTCTTTTATACAATAATATAAATAGCCAGAGTATGAAATTTCATTTACATTGACACGTGGGTCCCCCTAATTGACCACGAAAGTATAGGATTACGAACCCTTACTTTCTCAGATGCCACTCCAAGATTTTCTTCTCGATGCAACTGATGGTCTATTACCTACTCTCAGCTTGAAAAATGTTTAGGAAGAAAGGGTGAGATTATATAATCCCAGTGAGTAAATAGATATCATCTAAAGTATCTAAAGCCGAGTAAAAGGAGACAATGAAAACTTCCCATCACAATAGTTTTCATAGCATGGAAATTCCTCCCAACCCATTTAAATAATGGCATTTAATTCAACTCCTCAAAACAACTTATGAATTTTATGAAAACCTGGCTTATGCCAAAACTCATCCTCGGAGACACCTTGGTCGAGGCATCTAACCGAGACCGTCAAGACTGTCAAATGACATATTCATATAAAACAACCGTTCCTTGGCGTTGGCTGAATCTCACTTTCACGTGGTGGTAAGGCGTGAAGTGGACTCAAACCCCTCCCCAGGAGATACCTTACGCACATATCCCACAGAGGTAAAATAAATTAGCCGGGTTTACCGTGCCCTTCTAATAGGTTGGTCCACGAAAACCCGCCACTACAGTGTAGATCAGCCCCACCATAATCATAAAATAATAGCATCCGTATGACATGACTGCACGATATTCCCTCGCCTATTAAGGCGAGTCAAACAATTTACAGATTTAACAGATTATAAAACCAGCCATTCATCCGAAGGTTACCATAAGCCATTCAAATTAAAAATACAATTTAATTCACAACATATAACCGTCTCTGATTACTCTATTTTAAAACCATTATTCAATTTTCCAGAAATTTTATAAAATCATTTTATGAAATCACATTTTCCTATAAAATACAATAATTTTTCGTTTAACCATTTTTCATAAAATCACAAAGTTTAATAAATCTACTCTAGATAATTAAGACGATATAAGAGTACTCACTGTACTAGGAGTAGATATACTCCTATTCTAGATCCTCGGGTGTAGTCTTTTACCTGCATCAGATAGCTCACCACCTATCCACAATACATGGCACAAAAATTCAATAATTTGTGTCAAATCATTATAAATTATTTCAAGCTCTTATCCATGCTTATGCACTAGATAGGATTTGAAATGTCTGGACAATCGCTTAATTGCGGTGTCTGACCTAACTCGCTTATACACGGTGTAAATTCTTAAAATCCCCAATTCAACTCCAATTCCATCCATTTCAATTTCAATTATCCAATTATATCCACAATAACTCAATGACTGTGAATTTGGTCCAATTTATCAGTTTGGACTATAAATTACGCTTTTACCCCTAGTGGGTAAAAATTTCAATTTTTGCACCGAAAATTCTCATTTAGTTTCCAACCTCATAATTCATCATTTTTCCATCCAATTCTCTTAAAATAAAGTCAACCTCATCCTCACACACCATTAGCTAGATTCGGCCTAGAGAAATTCGTGGAGAAAATGAATATTTTTCTTGTTGTTTTACTCATAAACATGTTAAACTAACTCTAAACACTAACATAGTTCAAAATCAA
The DNA here is from genome assembly GCA_036013995.1 of Theobroma grandiflorum. NCBI lineage: Eukaryota > Viridiplantae > Streptophyta > Magnoliopsida > Malvales > Malvaceae > Theobroma > Theobroma grandiflorum. The sequence goes on along the minus strand of CP142133.1, from coordinate 23,923,146 downwards.
ATTAATCTAACAACTTTCTCTCTTTAAACCCATATGATCAGATTTGAATCCATCATCAAAACACATAATTTAACCATGAAAAATGATGGGAAATGCATGGGAAATGCATGGGAAAGGTAAAGCACAAGACAAATTTAAGAAATGTTACCTTTTTCCACTTGATTTTTGAATTTCCACCAATTTTCCCTTTAAATTTCTTGGCTAGGGTTTTATTTTCTCCTTTCTCTCTCTTGTTTCTTGCTTGGCCGAATGTTGAAGAAGAAGAATGGGTTATGGGCTGATTTTTTATGCCTCTTTATTAGTTTAATGAAATAATATTATTTATTCACATTGTGAATATTTTATTAATTCATTTTTTTCTAGCCATCCACTTGTCCTACTTTTTCCACCATGCATTCCCTTTGACTTATCCAAGTCTTAGATGAAATTTCCAGATTTTTCCAAAGTTTTGGTGGAGCAAATTTTCTAAAATTACACTTTTACCCCCGAACTTTTTAAAAATTACATTTTTACATCAAAAATTGAAAATTTACCATAATGCATAATTTTCAGTCATTATACTCATATCACACTCCAAATAATTAAACTTGATCAAAATCCTTTCAAAAATTCAATTTTCGGTTCCAGGTGGTAAAATTACCATTTTGCCCATATACTACAAAAATAACGAAAACTCATATTTTTCCCTGCTAAATCTTCCAATTGTACTTCAATACTCATATCATACTCAAACATGTCAAATGGGGCTAAGGAAATCCTTTCTAAAAATTCTCATTTTGTCCTCAAATTACAAAATGACCATTTTGACCATAATCGGTCAATTTTCTGAATTGACTCCAAATCGGACCTCGAACTCCGAATTACCATTTTGAGTCATCCCTGGACTGTGAAATTCTCAATTTCATCTTTAAGATCTCGATTTTATCTTGTTCGAGGTTTAATCGACTTAATTGCACTTCTAGGGGCAATATCGTCTTTTGTCGATTTCTCGGGCTTCCTCAATATACAACTATTCTATCAAGCTTGTGAATGTCATCATAATTATTTTACAAAGTAGGGTTTGGCAGGGGGTGTCTCAACATTGGTAGTACATATCACACTGAGAACTGCTCGATAGAGGTAGTCAGCTACTCGATGAGGTTCTTTGCATAGAAAACAAGATATCGATGGTCGTGGCTTAAAGTGCCATGGCTTGTTTATTCTTGGTTGGGGTAAACCTCTAGCAGGTGGTCTCCTATCACCTTCCCTACTAAAGGGTATGCTTACTCTCAAAAATTTTGCCCCACTGTTTAAGCTAAAGCTACTGGTCCTAGATAGAAGGTCTTTGCTTTTGTTGGAGTTTTCACTATAATCAGTAAGACGCTCAGTAGCCGTCATTGCAGAAGTCACATCTTATACCCTTTGTCACTATAACTCCATCTTCACCCATGGTTTCAAACCCTCAAGGAAATAAAACAGTCTATTTTTTTCAATCATATCCTTAATATCTAGCATTAAAGTAGAGAAATTCCTCACGAACTCCTACACTGACTGCATTTGTGAAAACTCCTGCAACTTTCGTCGCACCATATACTCAACATTTTCAAGAAAAAACCGATTCTTCAATTCCTACTTTAGGTTTCCCTAAGTGTTGATACGACACTTACTATTGATGAATTGAAAATGCCACCACAACTTTGCATCCCCAATAAAATACATTGAAGTTATCTCCACTTTGTCCTCATCCGACTTCGTGCGCATAGCTCAAAAATATTGTTCCATATTAAAAAGGAAGTTCTCTAACTTCTTAGCATCTTGGACCCCTTTGTATAGCTTGGGTTCTAGCATTTTGACCTTTTTCCCTTGATCTCCTAGACTCCAATTAGCATTACTTGCAACAATAACCAAAAGATTTACCTGAGCTTTCAATTCTCCAATCTCGCCTTGGAAAGTGCTCAATGCATCACTGGTCTCATCACTCAGGGTATTAATAATCTCAAACATTTCTCGCTGGACTATCTCAATTTCATCTATTTGTTCACACGGAACCATATAAGCTTTTATTGTGGCCATCGCAGTCTCTAGCTCATCAATCCTCTGATGGTCCTTTGGTGTACTCCTCGTGATCACCATTTTTACACTTTAGATTAGCACGTCTCGTTTGTGCTCTGATATCAATTGTCACGAACTATGCTCCTTCGCCTAAGTATGCGATAGTCCATGTGGCACTTAAGTGGAAACTTCCACTTAAGTCAGCCAATACTCAGTTATATCTAATCCAACATTAATAATAACAACCAATCATATTAAGAGAATCCATGTGAAAATCAAAAGGCATACCAAGTGCTATATATGATACCACAGAGTCATAAAAAGGAAAAATGTTTTATTAATATGAAATTAATTACAAAGAGACCAAGACACACCATTTTTGAGCCATAGGGGTAACCCTAAATGATTCACTACAAACATACCTTTACAATGAGGCAGCTTAATAACCTGTCGATTGCTCACCCCCTATAAAGAGTTTGTGAAATTTTACAAGTATTCTACCAATGGCCATTACACTACTTGAAATGAGGACATTCCTTTCCTAAAGGGTCTTTCCCCTTAAGGACTTAACAAGTATTTTTGAAGGTGTTACCATGAGCCATTACATTGTTTGAAAGAGAAACATTTCCCTTATAAGTACAAAAGACTCAATCTCATAGACAATTCTACCCTATTATAGACTGATACAAGTTGGCTCATGACACATCGCATATATATGCATGTTATGAATTTCCTACATTTGATCATGATTTAAATGGATTATTCGTCAAATCATATGTTTGCTTGCTTTTGTTTTGGAAATGTGGTTAATAAATTATTTGTGATATTTGGTAATTTGTTGCCCTTTCATAAATAAGTTTAAAGTAGCCATATGATCCACCTTTAAGTGTCTCCTAAAATCTTAAGGATTCTATTCGAGTTGTCATTATGATGTGGTTGTGCTGCTTATGATAGTAATAAAATAAATTGTGATAGAACAGATGCCACAAAGAAGATCCGTAAGAATAAAAAAGTTTAATCTTTCTTTAGACATCTATGAATTCTATTTTAAAAAGGATTATTATAATATTGATCATATAATTTGTCCATTAACTTTTTCAAAAATTATTTCTAGTCTTAAATTAGATTTGTAGAGATGCATTGAGGAGCAAAATACAATCTATGTTACATAACAATGTTTGGAAACTTATTGAGTTAATTAAGGTTTGAAAACTCATTGGTTGTAAATAAGTGTATAAAATAAAGAAAGATTCTAGAGGAAAAATTGAGAGGTTTAAAGTCAAACTAATTGCCCAAAGGTTTTACTCAAATAAAATTTATTGATTACAATAAAATCTTTTTTATTGTATTCTACAAGGATGTTGTTTAGAGTAATTATAGCACTTGTAGATCATTGTGATTTAGAACTACACCAGATAGATGTTAGGATTGCCTTTTTAGACGGTAATTTTGTTAAAGAGATGTATACTATGCAACCTGAAGGATTTAAAGAAAATGGTAAAGATCATCTTGTGTGTAGACACGAAAGTCTATTTATGGGTTTAAACGAGATTCTTGCCTATTCCTTGTGTGTACTGAAATCCATAGAGCCAAATCTCGTCACTTGCTAAGACTCTCTCAGCATGCATAGATTGATCAAGTGTTGGATAGGTTCGTTATACTTGATTGCAAAGATATAGATGTGCCAATTGTGAAAGGTGATAAATTGAACTTGACACAATGTCCTAAAAATGATGTTGAGGGAATCTATGAAAGCAATGCCATATGTTAATGCAATAAACTACTAATGTATTCTCAAGTGTGCAGAGGCCTGACATTAGTTATATAGTAGCTCTTTTAGAAAAATATTTATCTAATCCTGAGAGAGATAATTTAGAAGTTCCAAAAAAGGTAATGAGATATTTGAGTAGGACTAAGGTTTATATGCTAGTTTATCAAATGATTAAAGATCTTAAGTTGGAGGGTTATACAAATTCTAATTTTGTTAACTGCTTAAATGATAGGAAATCCACATCAAGATATATTTTTTATGTTGACAGGTGGTGCAATATCTTAGAAAAGTATAAAGAAAGCACTTATAACCTCATTCATTATGCAAGCAAATTTTGTAACATGCTATGGATAAACTACAACAAGTTTTCTAGTTAAGAAATCTCATTAAAGAATTATCAATAATCGGCTCTATTGCTAAACCCATGCAGTTGCATTGTATAATGTTGCAGTGGTTTTATTCACTAACAATAATAAATGTATTTGCAGGGGCTAAGCATATAAAGATAAAATATTTGACAGTTAAAGAACCTATACAAAAAAGGTGCCACTTTAGTAAAGTATATTATAACTAATGATATGATAGCTGATTTTTTGACTAAACGACCCCTCCTGGATTGCTACCGGCGTCCGAGACTTCTGAGATATCTCGTCAAGTCCCGAATAAGCCTCATTTGGCTTTTTCAATGATTCCCTATACACTTCCATTTACCCGAATAAATATTGAACTATGTACATATACACGTGTAACGTGAATTCAAAAATAAGCATAATCATTACATTTTTACTTTAGTCATTCTATCCCAATTAAGCTACATTGAGTTCAGATCTCAAGTTTTAATTGTATCGAAAACCAATGTTTGCCACATAATAAAACTAGAGTACTACAACTCAACCCCTATCAGCGGAGCGACTCAAAAACGAGTTAGGAATTGTCTTTACCTAATCTGCGATAAACCGTGCTCACCGATGGTTTCACGTTAGGCTAATCACTGTCTGCAAAAAGAGAAAATAAGAAGGTGTGAGTCTCATAGACTCAGTGATAATCATCAACCCAATGAGCAGGCGAGAAGGGAAGACAACATAAGGATATATTATTTATAAATCCGAGAGTACGCGTAGAAAAACATTCCATTAAACGGAAAGGTATTTTATGCCTTGCAAGTCTTAAGAATGATGAATTTCAAGTAAATAAATATGAAAATTTCACTTATCCCTAATTAATAAAAATTTGAGTGTCGATGTCATGTAAAGTACACAAGAAAATCGACAAATGAGCATTATCCTCGAGTAAGTTCAATCTAGCCCTTAGGCTTATTCTCAGATATCATCACCTACTCGTGGGAATTGCCCATGTCACTGTATATAAATCGAGGATTCAGGTCCCCCTTTACCTACTCGTGGGAACTGCCTACGTCGCCAATACAAATCGGGGCTTCAGGTCCCCTTTTCTTTAAAATCGTATATCAATAAGCAGTAATTTCTACCTTGTGCATAAAGATCACACTTGACTTGGTGTGTTGATAGGTTCTACCCCAAGGTATCTCAATCACGTGCAAATAAAAGTCATTTCAATTTAATGCATTTGCAAAGCATGATAAATTAAAAACATTTCTCTCATAAATTGCATGTTATGCATAAATCATTTTAAGCATGGCACGTCTGTCAAATTAGTATGCTAAGAAAAGTAAACAATTTATCATCACATTTTGAAGTAAAATCATTAAAAGTTTATTTCCACATACTTAAAAACATATAGATACGTACTACGTATAGTATCAAGAAAACAGATTTTAAAAACTCTGTCACATCAACAAACAACCTAAATTTTCTACTAACTCATGCGATCCACAATTTTCATCACATTCTACATATATAATATTTAGCAGGAATATAATTTTAAAATTTAACACCCATTCACCTCACAATAGCAGGATACCACTTCGTTATTGGTTCGTGTGTGTATCTAACTATTCTTGCTTCTGTTTCCCCTACCTTTTTTTTCCTTTCTTTCTTTTTCTTTTTTTTTCTTTTTTTTCTTTTTTCTTTCTCCTTTCTCCTTTCTCCCTAGTACTGTTGCCGCTGCTCCTTTCTCTTTCTTTTTTTTTTCTTTTTTTTTCTTCCTTCCTTTTCATTTTTTCTCTTCTCTTCCCTGGTGCCGCAGCTATCCATTTCTCCCTTTCTTCTTCTTCTTTTCTCCTTCCCTTTTCTTCTTTTTTTTTCTTTCTCCCTTTCTCCTTCCTCGTCAGTCCTCTCTTTTCTTCTTCTTTTCTTTTTCCTTCTTCTTTCTTCTTTCTCTTTTTCTTTCTCTTTCTTTTTTTTCTCTCCCTTCTGCCTGATCTGTTGCTTTCTTTTTTCTTTTTCTTCTTTTTTTCTCTTTTTTTTCTTTCTTTTCTTTTTTCCTATTTCTTTCGTTCTTTTGTCTTTTTCTCCTCCTTTGCTGACCAACCCCTCCTCTTTTTCTTCCTTTCTTCTCTTGCTTTCTTCTCTCTTGTCTTTTTTCTTCTTTTTTTTTCTTCTTCTCCTATCGGCCCCTAGCAAGGATGCTACAACACTAATGATGTTTCTATTGACAATAGAAAACCTGGAAATTTCTTGGAACAAGCAATGATATATAAATTTTACACAATTGCCTTGATTACTTTTTTTTTTTTTTACAAATTTTCACAATAAACTTGCTTATGATTACTTCATATATATAAACCTTAGTTACTATTGTAGATGAAAACCATTTATATATATATATGTGTGTGTGTGTGTGATCTTAATAAAAAATTTACAATTATTTTGATATCATCTTAAAATCAATAGATATGGAGTAGAGAGTCATTTTTTTTAAAGGTAGCTAAAATATTTCATTGTTAAGTAAACTTTAGGTATAATGTTCGAAAAAGCCCCTAAACTATTTAAATTTTTTTTTTAAAATTCTTACTCTTCTATTGTGTTCAATCAAACTTCTGTATTTTTATTTTGGTCATAAAAACACTTATAACAAAAAGTTGACTAATTGTCATTTGTCATTTTTATACATACATAGAACTGAAGGGATGCAAAATGCGGAAGGTGAAAATGTCACATGACCATACCATCATGCCATGTCATAACATACCACATTAACACCACATGAAATAGAATGACAATTGGTGGCATTTGATTAAATCAACCATTAGTCATAAAGACATATTTGGCTCAAAATAAAAGTACAAAGGCATATTTGAATTTTTCTAAATAATTTCGGAGTTTGTTTAGATATTAACCTAAACTTTACAAAAGACTACTAGTGAATGGTAGTAACACAACTACACCCTTAAAATTAGACTTAGGGGATTGATCCCAATTGGACAGAATCTTAAAAAGTCTTTACTACTTGTAAAAGATCGATCCCACCACATTAAGGATTGATCTTGAAAAGACAGAATAAAACAACAACTTAACGTAAGAGAGCGTACAAAAAGCCTTTTGGACCTAAAACAAGGAAAGAGCTCAAGTCTCAAAAATCAATTGATAACCATAAACAAGTCTTGTTGGCAAAGCACTCCTATTTTTGCTAAGTTGTCAGCAATCTCATTGGTAGCTTTTGGTATGTGTGTGATGCGCCAACTACCAAGTTTCAACTTAAGGTATTCAATTTGAAGAATCATAGTTCTCATTCTCCATAAACAAATCATGGTTGGAGACCCATCTAACCATATTGGCAATCATTCACCACATAGAGTGGTCGGATAATGCCCACTTAGAAGCCACAAAGGTGAGGAAGGCCTCTTTGATAGCTAATAGTTTTGCAAAGTTGGCATTTGTAATATTAACAGATTTAGAGAAGAGCATTCTAATAGGCTCAAGTTGTTGTGTAAAACCATTAAATGCTCACATTTTCTAGGCAACCCCTAGTAGCCCCAACCATGTTGAATTTGAGGTGTTTATGTGTTAAGCATTTTCGTAAGGCTTCTGCGGTGATTTTCTTAAGCTTTTTTGGGATAGTAATCGAGTTGGGGAATCGACAAAAATTAAAAGGAATGGAACAAATATCCGATCATTTGGCCTTGACCCACCAAATGGTCTTTAGGTTAATTATATCAAAAGTTTGATTGTGATCCCAAACTTTCCCGTTGAAAACCAAATCATTTCGAAAAATCCAGATGAACTAAATAATTGCGATAAATGTGAGTTGCTCAATGTCTCTTTTACTCAGAGGCAAGCAAACATAGCCATACACCAAAAAGAAAGGAACGACATCATGTGGAATGACCCATTTAATGCTCCAAATGTTGCACCGCATAGCTCAAATATCTTACAATTTGCTACAAGATAAAAAAAAGTGGTTGACAATTTTATCATGTAAGTTGCAGAGTAGACAAATGGTAGTAACTGAAAGAAATAGTCCATTTTCAATAATTCTATTACGACATCAATTTTTCCCTTAAGAACTTACCAGTAAAACACCTCCATTTTATGAGGGGCAAGGCCAATCCAAATGAGTTTCTATTAGTTAGTCAGGGAACTAGTAGATCCGAGCATAAGCTTGCAAAAAGACTTAGCTAAATGGTTACCACTTGGAGTACATTTCAATATGATTTTGTCTTTAAAGTTTTCTCCAAGGGAGCAGTTGTTGAGGGTTGCAAGGAAGTGGTGCCATTGGTCGAGCTCTCATCCAAAAGGACTTCTTCGCAACTTGATATTCCAATGCCAAACATGATCAATCCATTCTTTGAATTCATGAACCTTGCTTGTCTTGATAGCTAAAAGAGCAAAGATCTTAGGGAAAAAGCATATGAGGATTGCGTCATCAAACCACATGTCATTTTAGAAATCAATATACTTGCCACTATTGATGGCAAGACCAAAACTTGTGGAAATCAACAGGAAGAATTTATTATTGGGATCAATAAGAGTGATAATGTGTTTCCAAATAGTAGAGCATTTTCTATTCAGGTTAAAAAGGGGGAGAAGAAGATTATGAGGTTTTTATTAGTTTTCTTAATAATAAGGGACCTCTATAGGCTACCTAGTTCATTACCATAACACCAAGTCCACTTATTAAGGAGCACTTTACTTTTAAGCTGCCAATCAATGACTCTAACATTACTAAGCTCCTTGTAATCGCAAATAGAATCCCAATTTACATAACAAATTTTCTTGTTGGAAGATGAGTAATTCTACAAGAATCTCTTATGAATTTTTTCAAAGGCATTCTTGACTTTTGTAGGTATCCGAAATAGAGACATACAGAAAATGGGCAAGCTAGTAGGCACTAATTTAAGCAAGGTAACTCTCCCATTTATGGAAAAGGTTCTCGTTTTGTAACTTATTAATCGTAATTCAAATTTTCCACCACTAGTTGCCACACCTTGAGAAAGCTTTGATTTGTACCCATGGGTAGGCCTAGATATGTAGATGGCAGTTTAATAGCTTTACATGTAAAAAAATCGACCTAGCTTGCTAAGGTCTGATTATCAAAACCAATACCAAATATTCTACTATTTTGGAAGCTGATTCTCAATCTAGAGATAATGTGGAAGCAACGCAGGTTTCTTTTAACTTTGAATAGATTCTCCAAATTTGACTAACAAGTAATTATTATGTCATTTGCATATGAGAGCAAAAGAAAGATTTCAAGTCCATTTCTTCCAATTTTAATGACTTTTATGAGATCCATATCGACAACTTTAAACATAAGTACATTGAAGGCTTTAGCCATAAGTCCAACAAAAAATGAAAGAGAGGACAACTTTGGCACAATCTGTTTTTCATTTTGAATTGTCTCATGGTGGTGTTGTTAACCAACACCTAAACATTGGTGATAGAGATGAAAGCTTCAATCCACGCTCTCCACTTAATGTTGAACCTCATTTCGAGCATGACAAGGTTTAGGAAAGACTAATCAATGCTATCAAAAGCTTTCTCTAAGCAACTTTAAAGAAAAGGCTACCTCTACTATCTTCCTTCATAAAGTCAATAATATCATTAGTGATGAATGTACAGTCCATAATCTGTCTCATCTTAATAAATGCAAACCGATTAAGCCTTTTGTCTTTCTTAACGACTTTTTTCAAATGGTTCATCAAAATCTTGGCCATTATTTAGTAGATACCCTCTACGAAGTTGATGGGTTTGTAATCTTTTAATACTATTGGACTGGCACACTTAGGAATGAGGGTTATAAAATATGCATTAACTTGATCATTAATACAATGTGAATAGTAAAAGTCATTTAGGTACCTCATGATATTGTCACAAATCTCGTATTAGCAAGAAATGAGGTATATCTTGTGTTGACTCCATTAGTTTTTGATGATAATAAAACATTCTTATGTCTTTTGTGTCTAACACTTCTAATTAAGTGTGCAGGGGAAATAACTACAAAGAAATAATATTTCAATCTTCCTATTTAACACCCAAAGATGTGATGTGGATAAAGAATAAGGAAGATTAGTATTGATGGAGTCCCCTGACATGTTAAGGAAGATCAGTTGCTGAACAAAGGTCAAAGTGGAAAAGTGAAAGGGTAAAGCTTGGGGAGAAACAAAATCAAGTTAGTCGACCAAGATAATAGAGTTAGTCAACTAAGCGATCACTGGAATCTGCATAAGAAACAGAACCAACTTACTTGACCAAAGAAAAAATTTTAGTTGACTAAGTGCTCTCTGTCTACTACATCCGTCAAGCCACTACAAGACAAAAAAACGGCTAGAATCTTTCCTAAACTGTTTTTAACGGTCATAAACGTCCCAATAGCCACCAGACCAGCTTCTCCAACTATAAAAGGATCTTCAAATGCCAAAGGACAAGCTTCTTGACAACTTTGGCTTCACACTAAAAGACACCATCACATTCAAGCCAAGAAGAGTAGCAAAACCTGGAAATCTTTTATACTCTTCATTGAACCTCAACGCCTATTCTTTGTATCTATGTTTAGCACTTCAACTTGTACCATATAGATCAACCGTGTGATCACTAGGTACTTTCCTTCTTCTATTTTTGTATTCTTATAGTGAGTGTTTCACTCTAAGTGTTTGCATCAAGCAAGGTTTGCTTGGATGCTTGTAGGTTCCAACTTAGCTTTGAAAAGTTGAGGTTGGGTTCTAGTTTAGCCCGTGAAAAACTAGAGTTAAAGGTTGTAGTTAAGCCTTGAAAAACCACATTGGGTTTTAGTTTAGCCCGAGAGAAACTAGTGATAGGTTGTGGTTGAGCCTTGGAAAGCCACATTGGGTTTTAGTTGATCCCGTGAAAAAATAGTGTAAAGGTTGTGGCTAAGCCTTGAAAAAAGCCATTGTAAAAGCTTGGTGGAAGCTTGTGAATTCCACCGTCTAGTGTTTGATTTGAAAATCCTTGGTTGGATAATCAAGGTAGTGGATGTAGGTCTTGGACCGAACCACTATAAATACCTTGTCAATTGTTTGAGATCAAGTCTCAATCCCACCAAAAAGAGCCGAGATAGTGCTATTCACCCCCCTTCTAGCACCTATATTTGGGACCAACAATTGGTATCAGAGCAAGTTCTCTGAATATAAGGTCTAACACCCTTAGAGAGGATCCAAATGGCTCAACATAAATCAGTTGTAGCTGAGGGACAATCAACAAACAGACCATCTCTGTTTGATGGCTCTAATTACCCTTATTGGAGCACTAGAATGTCAATTTTCATTAGGGCCATAGATTATAAAATGTGGGATGTCATCACTGATGGTCCCTTTACTCCATCAACTGTGAATATTGTCACATATGAGTTGATGCCTAAGCCAAGAACTGAATGGACCAAGGCTGAAACTAAGAAAGTGCAGACCAACTTCAAGGCAATCAACACCCTACATTGTGCCTTAACTCCCACTGAGTTCAATAAAGTCTCAAGCTGTACAACAGCTAAGCAAGTGTGGGATAAGTTAAGAATAATTCATGAAGAGACTTCTCAAGTTAATGAGTCCAAAATTGCCCTCTTGACCCACAACTATGAGATGTTCAAAATAGAACCTGGTGAGGATATCACCAGCATGTTTGATAGGTTCACAAACATTACAAATAAGCCTAACCAGCTAGGAAAACCTATCTCTGAGCATGAGCTTGTAAAAAGACTTCTTAAAAGTCTGCCTAAGTCTTGGAAGCCAAAAGTGATTACCATCCGAGAAGCCAAAGACTTGAACATCATCACACTTAATGAAATCTGCGGGTCACTCCTCACACATGAGTTGGAGCTCAAGGAAGAAGAAGAAGAGGATAAAAGAGAGGCAAAAGATAAGAAGAAGAACATAGCACTCAAAGCCAGCATCCTTGAAGATGAACTGGAAGAACTCTCATGCGATGACAATGATGAACTTGCACTTGTTGCAAGAAGATTGAGAAAACTGATGGGAAGGAAGAATAAAAAATTTGTAAGAAAATTCTTTAAAAGGGATCAAGGTCATTCATGGAAGAAAAACAAAAATGAAAGCAGTAACAAGGAAGAAGTAATCTACTATGAATGCAAAAAACCAGGACACTACAAATCTGAATGTTCATTGCTGAAAGAAGAAACTCCAAGGAGAATCAGAAAATCGAGAAAGGCAATGGTTACTGCAGCTTGGTCAGACAGTGATTCAATCACAGAATCAGATGAGGAAAGCTCAGAAGAAAGAGCAAACATCTGCTTGATGGCAAAGAATGATGAAACAAAGGTATGCTCATCAACTTGTGATAAATCTATGAATGATTTGCAAGATGAGTATGATGAGTTATGTGATGAATTTGAAAGCCTGTTTTTAAAGTATAAAAATCTGAATAAAAAGGCTGCATCACTTGAAAAAGATTTGGACAAAATTAAACTTGATTTCAACTTTGTTTTTGAACAAAGAAATCTACTTCAAACTGAACTTGAACACTCAAAAGCAGATTTTGAAATCATGAGAGTAGAGCTGCAAAATAAAACCGATGCTTTACAAAAAGTTCTTAATGAAAATGCAGCTCTTAAATGTTTAAACGATGATTTTTCAAAGAAAAATTTATATAGCAAGACGAATCATCATAATGCATCATCTAGATGCTATTGTTGTAGAAAATATGGTCATCTATCATATGAGTGTGTCAAAAACATTTATGTGGAGAAAACCAAAAAAATCTGAGTGCTAAAAGGCTATTTTATTGACACTAACACTCAATGACCCATCAAAGCATGGGTACCTATCAAGAAGAACTGAACCATATTTTTGTAGGTTGAGCTGAACTTAAAGGAAACATGCTCAAAGGCTCAACACATAAAGAAACAGCCATGGTACATGGATAGTGACTGCTCTCGACACATGACAAGAGATGAAATGCTGTTTGCACAGCTGGACAAGAAAAAGGGAGGCACCGTATCCTTTGAAGATAATTCAAAAGGAAGAATTCAAGGTATAGGAATAGTTGGTAAGAACTCCTGCACACAAATTAGCCATGTGTTATTTGTTCAAGGTCTAAAGCATAATCTGTTAAGCATAAGTCAGCTATGTGATAAAGGGTTTAGGTTTGTTTTGATTCTAACAAATGTGAAGTGATAGACATAGGCACTAACAAGACTACCTTCATAGGAAATAGATTGAAAAACATGTATGTCATCTTCCTTGAAGATTTAGAGAAGGGTAGTGAAGTGTGCCTAGTTGCCAAGGCTAAAAACAACAACTGGTTATGGCATAGGAGACTAGGACATGTTAGCTTGAACACCATGTCAAAACTAATTAAGAAAGATCTAGTTATTGGACTACCTAGCATTATGTTTGAGGATGATAGACTATGTGAAGCATGTCAGCTAGGAAAACAAGTCAGAATATCATTCAAAGCTAAGAATGTTGTGTTAACATCGAAACCTCTTGAAATGCTCCACATGGATCTCTTTGGTCCAATTAGCACCACAAGTCTAGGTGGTAAATCTTATGGTTTAGTGGTTGTTGATGATTACTCAAGATTTACTTGGGTTTATTTCCTTGCTCACAAGAATGATGCATTATCAGCTTTCATAGGATATTGCAAGAAAGTTGAGAATGAAAGAGGCACATCCATTATTAGGATTAGGAGTGACTATGGAGGTGAATTTGAGAATGATGAGTTCGAGAGATATTGCAATGAAAAAGGGTTGGAACACAACTTTTCAGCACCTAGAACACCTCAGTAAAATGGAGTTGTGGAAAGAAAGAATAGAACATTGAAAGAGATAGCAAGAACTATGCTTTGTGAGAACAACCTCCTTAAATATTTCTGGGCTGAAGCTGTCAATACAGCAGCTTATATACTTAATAGAGTTTCAATTAGAGCAATTATGTCAAAAACCCCATATAAGCTATACAAAGGAAGAAAACCAAATATCTCTCACCTTAGGAGCTTTGGCTGTAAATGCTTTGTGTTGAACAATGGAAAACAACCATTAGGGAAGTTTGATGCTAAAAGTGATGAAGCAATATTCTTGGGATATACCATGAACTCAAAAGCATATAGAGTTTTCAACAAAAGGACACTAACTGTTGAAGAATCTATCCATGTAGTTTTCGATGAATCAATCCATGTTGAAAAGGAAGTTCATGAGGATGATGAAGATTTTGAAAATCTAAGAAAACATATGGATGAAATGAGTCTAAATGATAGCAAGAACAATGAGGAAGACTCATCAAGAGAAGAAACCGTAGCTCCACCTCTTGAAAATCTACAAGGATAAGAAATCCAGCATAGTGACTTACCTAGGAGCTGGAGATATGTGAAAGATCATCCACAAGATCAAATCATAGGAGACATATCTCATGGAGTTAAGACTAAGAAAGGAACCAGGGAAACTTGTGAATTTTCAGCTTTCATTTCTCAAATTGAACCTAAAAGCTTTGAGGAAGCTAAAAAAGAGGAAAGCTGGATTTTAGCCATGCAAGAGGAGCTAAATCAATTCGAGAGAAATAATGTGTGGTCACTAGTGCCTAAGCCTTCAAATCACCCTATTGTTGGCACTAAATGGGTGTTTAGAAACAAAATTGATGAACAAGAAAATGTTGTGAGAAACAAAGCAAGATTGGTAGCAAAAGGGTACAATTAAGAAGAAGGAATAGACTATGAAGAAACCTTTGCGCCAATAGCAAGAATAGAAGCTATAAGATTGCTAGTTGCCTTTGCTTGTCATATGAACTTCAAACTATACCAAATGGATGTGAATAGTGCATTCCTAAATGGAATTATTCAAGAAGAAGTATATGTTGAATAGCCTACTGGTTTTGAAGATTTCGAAAAACCAGATCATGTCCTTAAGCTTCATAAAGCCGTATATAGATTGAAACAAGCTCCTAGAGCTTGGTATGAAAGGTTTTCAAAATTTTTGGTAGAAAAAGACTATGCTAGGGGCAACATTGACACCACATTGTTTATCAAGAGATACCTAAATGATCTAATCATAGTTCAAATCTATGTTGATAACATAATATTTGGTGCTACTAATGAATCTCTTTGCAAGAACTTTGCTAAGGAAATGTAGGGAGAATTCGAAATGAGCATGATAGGAGAATTGAAGTACTTTCTTGGCCTTCAAATCAAGCAATGCAAAGGAGGAACCTTTGTCAACCAAGACATATACATTCAAGACATGCTCAAAAGGTATGACATGTTAAAATTGAAATCCATCAGCACACCAATGAGTACATCTTCAAAGCTTGATACTGATGAGAAAGGTAAAGATGTAGATCAAAAGCTCTATAGAGGTATGATTGGATCTCTTCTTTATTTAACTGCAAGTAGACCAGATATTCAATTTAGTGTGTGTTTGTGTGCTAGATTTCAGTCTCAACTTAAAAAAACACACCTCACTGCTGTAAAAAGAATATTTAGATATCTCATTGAAACTCAAGGCCTAGGATTATGGTATTCAAAAGAATCACCATTCAGCCTTGTAGGATATTCAGATGCTGACTTTGCTGGAAGTAGAATTGATAGGAAGAGCACTAGTGGAACATGCCAGTTGCTAGGAAACATGCTTGTATGCTGGTCGAGCAAAAAGCAAAATTTTGTTGCCTTGTCCACTGTTGAAGCAGAATATGTGTCCCTAGGAAGTTGTTGTGCACAGGTTTTATGGATTAAGCAATAATTGAGAGACTACGGGTTGTCCATGAATAACACACCCATATATTGTGACAACACCGGTGCTATAAATATTTCAAAGAATCCTGTGCAATACTCAAGAACCAAGCACATTGAAATTAGACATCATTTTATTAGAGATTATGTAACTAAGGGAGAAATCAACATTGAATTCATAAGCACATTGCACCAATTAGCTGATATATTCACAAAACCCCTTAGTGAGGATAAGTTTTGTGAAATCAGAAGAAATCTAGGAATGTGTTGTCTGGAAGAGTTGTAGAAAGAAGTCTGGAATAAACAGAGGAAAATAGAAGAAACTTAGTCGACTAAAGTGTGAAATTCAGTCAACTAAGAGCATTCTGTTTTATTAAATCAAAGAACTGATGACTGAGTAATAAAGGATTAAAGTAAGGAGATTTTGTGCCTATCGGGTGACAAAATAGAAAGGGGGAAACCTGATACAGTAAATAGTAAAAACATGAGAGGGAGTTTTGAAATTTGGGAAAATAAGGCATTAGTTAAAGGGGAGACAGGCGGTTCCCTGAGTTAGAAACTGCCATTCACTCCTTAACTCTCTGAAAACTGACTCTCTCATCTTTATCAGTCTTAGTTGTTTCTCTCTATCCTCTAAAATCAACCGAGAACCCTATTTCTGACCCCTCTTGAACCCTAAGTCAAAAACATCTTCAGAAGTCACAATGGCCAAGTCGACTCTTCTCAAGGATTTGCTTGCAAAGAAAAAGGGGAAGAGACCAGTAGAACACCAGCATAAGAGCAAGTACGTACAAAGTCATTAGGAATGTAACCAAGATAAAAACTTGCTGGAAAAATGAAAGATATGCACACATTTAGGGGGAGCATGAACTTAGGGGGAGCAATCCTCATTCTATGCAGAAGCTGAAAAAGGAACTGAATAGACACTATGCTGTCAATCAAGGGATGTTTTGTCATCATCAAAAAGGAGGAAATTGTTGACTCCATTAGTTTTTGATGATAATAAAACATTCTTATGTCTTTTGTGTCAACACTTCTAACTAAATGTGCAAGGGAAATAACTACAAAGAAATAATATTTCAATCTTCCTATTTAACACCCAAAGATGTGATGTGGATAAAGAACAAGGAAGATTAATATTGATGGAGTCCCCTGACATGTTAAGGAAGATCAGTTGCTGAACAAAGGTCAAAGTGGAGAAGTGAAAGGGTAAAGCTTGGGGAAAAATAGAATCAAGTTAGTCGACCAAGATAATAGGGTTAGTCGACTAAGCGATCACTGGAATCTGCATCAGAAACAGAACAACTTAGTTGCCCAAAGTAAAAATTTTAGTCGACTAAGTGCTCTTTGTCTGCTACATCCGCCAAGCCACTACAAGACAAGAAAATGGCTAGAATCTTTCCTAAACTGTTCCTAACGGTCATAAACGTCCCAACAGTCACCAGACCAATTTCTCCAACTATAAAAGGATCTTCAAATGTCAAAGGACAAGCTTCTTGACAACTTTGGCTTCACACTAAAAGACACCATCACATTCAAGCCAAGAAGAGTAGCAAAACCTAAAAATCCTTTATACTCTTAATTGAACCTCAATGCCTATTCTTTGTATCTATGTTCAGCACTTCAACTTGTACCATATAGATCAACTGTGAGATCACTAGGTACTTTTCTTCTTCTATCTTTGTATTTTTAGAATGAGTGTTTCACTTTAAGTGTTTGCATCAAGTAAGGTTTGCTTGGATGATTGTAGGTTCCAACTTAGCCTTGAAAAGTTGGGGTTGGGTTCTAGTTTAGCTCGTGAAAAACTAGAGTTAAAGGTTATAGTTGAGCCTTGGAAAACCACATTGGGTTTTAGTTTAGCCCGAGAAAAACTAGTGATAGGTTATAGTTGAGCCTTGGAAAGCCACATTAGGTTTTAGTTGATCCTGTGAAAAACTAGTGTAAAGGTTGTGGCTAAGCCTTGGAAAAGCCATTGTAAAAGCTTGGTGGAAGCTTGTGAATTCCACCGCCCAGTGTTTGATTTGAAAATCCTTGGTTGGATAATCAAGGTAGTGGATGTAGGTCTTGGACCAAACCACTATAAATACCTTGTCAATTGTTTTCATTGCCTTATCTTCCTTAGTTTGAGATCAAGTCTCAATCCCACCAAAAAGAGCCGAGATAGTGCTATTCACCCCCCTTTTAGCACCTATATTTGGGACCAACATCTTGGATATATAAATATGAGTTTTTCTCCACCTAACAAGCATGTCTTTTGGGTTGAAAATGTATGCTTGTAACAAGTGGTATTAAAGTAAACCTAAATGTTCACTAATATAAGACCCCATCAAAGATATCAAGTTCGAGGTAGATTGGGACCCATGTAAGGGTCATTCCCCTTTATAGGTCAAAAACTAGTGCCACAAAGATGTTATACAGTTTGGTGGGGTAAAATGTCCCACATTAGTAAAAGATGGGGTGGTCTTGGTTATATAAACATGAGTTTTTATCCACCTATGAAATATCTCTTTTCGGTTGAAAACATAGGCCCGTGACAAGTATTATTAAAGTAGACCCAAATCTTCACTGATATGGGATCCCATGACAAATATAAAAGTCAAGGTAGACCCGGACTAGTGTAAGATCTCTTTCTTCTCTAGGTGAAGAACTAGTGCAACGAAGGCATTACACAATTAGATAAGGTAGAATGTTATAGATCCCATATTAGTAAGAGATGGGGTGGGTATTAGATAAATAAACATGGGTCTTCCTCCACTTATTAGGCATCATCTCTTAAGGACTCCCATTGATTTTTGAATAAGTTAATGTTGAATCCTTATGGGCCTATTAGATATAAGTTGATTCCTTTAATTAAGTTACATTGTTCATTTACTACTCCACTTACTACCTTTTTACTACTGTAAATATCTAGATGAAGTTTTATTGTTGTAAGTAGGACAAAATAGAACCTGTAGAGAAAAAGCTCCACTAATTTTCTTGCTACACCTATTTTTTTGCTCTTTTTCCCAATTTTGTCTCCATATTTATTTTGTTATTTTATACAGCTGCTGTTGTACAGCTTAAACAACCAACTCACAATATATGGTTGGGTTTTTTGTATCTCTTTTTAAGGAATGAAGGACACATTCTCTTTTTTTCTACTTCACAATTATTTGATTATTCTCATGGTATCAAGGCTTGAGACCTAGGGTTTCTGACCTATTTCAATTATTCTTTTATTCTTCTACATATTTTTCGTTCCTCAGCTCATATATCTCATATTTTATTTTCTTTTTTTTGCTGCAAATTTCACCTTGTTCTTTAATCTAATCTTAATCAATGGCAAAGAGCACCAATACCCAATAATCTATTTCACCACTTAAAGACCCACAATCACCCTATTATCTCCATCACTCAGACCACCATGGTTTTATGATAATCATTCCCAAACTCACATCTTCCAATGACTATTCATGGAGCAGGTCATTCACTCTAGCTCTATCAATTCGCAGCAAGCTCAGCTTTGTGGATGGCTCAATTAAATAACCTACTGACACTAACAAGTTATACATTCCCTAGATAAGATGCAACAACATGATGGTAGCTTGGATTCTTGAATCTGTAAATCTAGCCATAGCTTCAACTATTTTTTATATGAAAAATGTAGATCAGATTTGGGATACTCTCAAACATAGATTTGCATAACTCGATGACGTGAGAATTTGTAACCTGAAATTTATTCTTAATGAGATTTCACAAGGAAACAGGTCAGTGGATTCTTATTTCACCAAATTAAACACTATTTGGGAGGAATTTATGAGCTTTAGGCCATTGCCAAACTGTACATGTGGTGGTTTCCAAAATTTTGCTGATGAATGTCCTAAGGATAATGTGTTTCGGTTTCTTAATGGACTAAATAAAAGTTTTTTAGCAATAAGGTCTTAGATTATAATGATGAAACTTTTTCCATCATTGGATGAGGTTCATAATCTTGTTCTTAGAGAAAAAAATCAAAGGAATATATACATTCAGATTTGACCACTTAGTGAATCTTTAGCCATGGTTGCTACTTCAAATGGAGAACCTAAGAACAAATCAAACTTAATCTGTTCACACTATGGTAAGAAAGACCACTTGAAAAAAAAGTGCTATAGGTCAATTGGTTTTCCAATTGACTACAAATTCACTAAGAACAAGTTTAATGGTAAAAAGTGAAGTACTCATTCAGCTAATAGTGTAGTCTCTTTTGTTCAATCTAATGAGGTTAGTGGTGAAATGAATAACAATTTAATGTCTTAAATAAGTCCTTTGAAGGATTAGCTTCACAAGCTCATGTCTCTCCTCAATGAGCAGTTAACTGCCAATGAAAATGTCAATGCGTCATCATTTAACCAGCCATCAAAGAGTCCAATGGTAAACCCCACCATTACAAGTACCCCTTTTAAGTCCCATGAACCCTTTGTATACGCCTTTATTAATCATATTTCTATTAATCATAGTCATTTAGAAAAAGGTTCATTATTGAATGACAATTCATAGATACTTGACATTGGTGCCACTAATCACATAGCTTGTAATCTGAAGTCTTACACTAGTTATAGAAAGGTCCATAATATGTTTATTCAATTACCAACTAAAGCTAAAGTTTTAATCTCCCACATAGGTACTATCATGTTAGGTCTACTGATATTACACAATGTTTTATGTGTTCCAAGGTTCAAGTTTAACCTCATTTCAGTATATAAACTTGCCAAGCGTAAAAAACAACATTTGCTTTTTTCTTACTCATATTGCATAATACAAGACCCAATTTCATGGACAGTGATTGGGGTTGCTAGAGTGGTTGATGGATTGCACTTCATGCAAGAGAGAGTTGATGCACAATTACTTGAACAATTTCAAAAGGATAGAAATTAGTTTCAAAAAGATAAAAATATTCTTTTTTCTTCTATAAATAGTTGTGAATGTTTGTCCAAACAGTTTGATCTTTGGCATTTTAGACTAGGCCATAATCCCATTGCCAAAATCAGTTTGATTCAAAAGTCTTTTCCTACTGTCACTAATAAAAGTGATTTTCTATGTGATATTTGTCCACTTGCAAAACAAAAGAGGTTGTCATTTCCAGTTCTTGTATCCAATACTACTCTTGCTTTTGAGCTTATTCATGTAGATGTTTGGGGACCATATCAAAATGCCATAATCGCTGGTCATCATTATTTTCTTACGATTGTAGCTGATTATTCTAGATTTACATGGATATTCTTAATGAAACACAAATCACAAGTTTTATATATTATGCCTACCTTATATAATATGTTTTTTAACCAATTTGGCATTTCAATCAAACAAATACACTCGGATCATGGTTTTGAGTTTCATCTTAGAATTTTTTACAATAAAAGGTATTGTGCATCAACTTTCTTGTGTTGAGACACCTCAACAAAATGGTAGGGTTGAAAGAAAACATCAACACCTCTTAGTTATAGCTAGAGCATTATTGTTTCAAGCTTCTCTCTCATTTAAAGATACAGCTTTAACTGCAGCACATATCATAAATAAAGTCCTTACACAAGTTTTAGGACACAAAACACCTTTTGAACTTTTGTTTAAAAAGGCATCAATTTGTACTCATCTTAGAGTCTTTGGTTCATTATGTTTTGCTTTAACATTGACTCACAATAGAAAAAAAAATTTGAACAACAAGCTAGAAAATGCATCTTCATTGGTTATCTTGTCGGCATAAAAGGCTACAAGCTCTATGATCCTTAAACACATTGTGTTTTTGTGTTTAGGAATGTCATTTTTCGTGAACACATTTTTCCTTTCCATAAATCTTCCACAAACACTGCTTTAGATTGCATTGAACCAGATTATGCTTTGACAAATCCTACTAAAAGGAATTCTGCTCTTCATTTTGATGCCACTCAGCCTTACACTGACATTCAACAACTACATTCAGATTTATTGCCAAATTCTCATTCTGGCTGCTCAAATGATGATTCTTTTTATTCTATTGCTTAAGATGATGCTTTTACACCATTATATAGTATCTTGATACTTTGCATTTTTCTTCTAATTTTTCCTCTTCGCAACAAAACGTTGTTTCTCCTGTTCATTCTTCTTTTGCAAAATCACAAACTGAGAATCAACCATCACCTCACATTAAGAAAAGTTCTAGAACTAAAAATCCACCTAAATATCTTGATGCTTGCCATTACAACCTTCCTTGACAAACCAGTAGTGTTACACATCACCTTATTACCCAATATCTCTCTACTGCCCAACTTTCCCTTGACCATAAAGCATTCACCTCATCCCTATCTCTCATATAAGAACCAACCTACTACCATCAAGCAATAAAACATGCTCAATGGAAAGAAGCTATGCAATGTGAGTTAAATGCCCTATAAGCTAATGGAACTTGGACAGTTATACCTTTATGTACCAACTCTCATGCAATTGGATGCAAATGGGTCTATAAAGTTAAGCTTAATGCTGATGGGAGTGTAGATAGATATAAAGCAAGGTTAGTAGCTAAAAGTTATAATCAAAAGCTTGGTTTTGATTACCAAGAGACATTTAGTCCAATAGCTAAACATACCACAGTTCGATTGTTTTTAGCTTTAACTGTAGTTAAAGGATGGCATCTTACCTAACTTGATGTTAACAATGCCTTCTTGAATGGTGACTTGGATGAAAATGTTTTATAGAGTTACCACAAGGATACCAAGTTCAAAGGGGTGGGGGTGGTTTCATCCAATGTTCACTTGGTATTCAAATTACATAAATCTCTTTATGGACTTAAACAAGCATCAAGACAATGGAACTCAAAGTTCACCAATTGTTTGTTGACATATGGTTTTAAGCAATCCAAGGCAAACTACTCTTTGTTTACTAAAAGTACAGATAATGGAGATTTTATTGCATTAATGGTTTATGTTGATGACATAGTGATTGGTAGCACCTCTATGTAACTTAGCAATGAGGTAAAAGATTAGCTACGTTCCAATTTCAAACTAAAGGACTTAGGAAAACTCAAATACTTTCTTAGCCTTAAGTTGGCTCAATCTAACAGCCGTATCTTCATATGCTAGAGAAAATACACATTGGATCTCCTATAAGAATATGGCCTCTTAGGTGGAAAACCAGTCTCGACACCCATTGATTATAACCATAAAATTTTTAAGGCTGAGAAACAAGATTATTTACATGATGGCACAATATATAGATAGTTAATAAGGAAATTACTATACCTCATGTTCACCAGGCCTGATATTTCTTATGTTGTCAATGTTCTTTCACAGTACATGGACAAACCTAATGAGGCTCATCTACAAGCAGGTTTCAGAATTTTAAAATATCTCAAAGGAGCACTAGGTCAGGGCATTTTGTTATCAATTGAATCTGATTTAAATTTGCAAGCTTACAGTGACAGTGATTGGGCTGGCTGCCTTGATACTAGAAGGTCTGTCACAAGTTATGTAGTGATGCTTGGTAATTCACATATAAGCTGAAAGGCAAAGAAACAAAATATTGTGGCAAGAAACTCAACTAAAGTTGAATACGTAGCTCAAATGGTGAAAGGCATTCCCTTCGGGGGAAGCAAAAGGTTTGGGGTTTGAGTCCCGCGGGGATCGAATGCAAGGTCAAGGTGCTGAGGGGCCGCTGCAGGGAACTGGAGCTATAACCCGACCCAGATAGAACAATACCTTGAGTGGACCCCGGAGGGGATGTCACATAGCAAATGAACAGCGAAAATTAATGCTGCCATTTACTGTGAAGATATTAGAAGGCTAGGTTATGCTCTTAGAGCTTATTGTAATTTCCTTTAAAGAACAGCATGATTGAAGAAAAGAACAAGGCATGCTAGACTTTTCAACCATCCAGTGCATGCATTAATCCAATGTGTACTAAAAAAAGTAATGTCTTGGTGCCTTACTTTGTCCTATCAGTATCCCTCAACAACCACCGCCATGAAAATAAGAATATTTGCTATAAAATATGGTTTAACTAGTTATCAATGAAAAGGAATCAGTTATCTATTCAGATCAGGATGAATAGAGGTATGTATAAGTATAAATCTTATCACTTGATTAGAAAAATGAAGACTAGCAAGACCAATATCAGTAAGAGTTGACTCTAATTATACAACTTATAGCCAACGTAATGAAATTTGTTAATGTTAAATAACCAATGAGGTCCCAATCATCTTGAAAAATTTTTGCGGTAGTAAATCATCTCAAATTTCCCTATTGGTTGGAAGCAATAAGAAGGAAATGAGAAAACAGAGCCCAATACCAATACTTTCTAAAGGATTTCTACCCATACATTTATAACTTTCAATTTTACTAGGGTCCCATTGACTGGATTATGGAACAATAATAAACCTTCGAGTTTGCTCCGTATTGATCACCTACACTTGATTGAATACCGGTTGGAAACTCTCTTTGGAAGTGGCTCATCAAGAACCAATAGCTAGTTTGAAAATGATAATAAAGAGGCTTTTTTTCTTTAATAAAGTGGGGTAAATTAAAATCTTTATTTCAAAATAATATGGTACTTTAACTATTTTTTCTTTTTACGAAATGGTTTTCTCTCTACAAAGGTATATGAAGAATTAAATGGTAACTCCAATCAGTAACTTTCCATGATTTTTGTGCCTTTTTTATTTATATACATAGCTTCAAAAAGAGGAAATTGTGAGGAATGACCTTCTTAATAAAGATATTTTAAAAATAACCATTCAAATAAGTTTAACTGTTTTTAGCCATATTTTACCATGGCTTGACAAAAACACCCTTTAACCAGATTTAGTCAGATTTCTCTCTCACCATCCCACTCTTTCATATTTTATCGATTTCTCTCTTCGACATTCGTCTGCTATGCTTCCAATTTCTCTCTTCGACATTTGTCTGTTATTCTTTCGATTTCTCTCTTTGACGTTTTCATATTTCTTTTTCTTGCGCTTTCAAGACACCAAGTAATGGTTTTGACGTGCTTGGGTGGGTGGGTATCTGGAAAATTTGATTTTTAGGTATTTTAGATAAAATAAAAAAAATAGAAATAATCACAGATGTATGAAATAGCTTTTAATTGAATCAATTCGGGACCTAGACACCAATAAACTCAAAATTTTGAAATTTATAAATCTAGGTTTTCAAAGAATTTTTTTAAAAATTTTAGTCAAAGTAGGTGTTTTAGATAAAAAAAAATTTATTTTGATTTATGAAAACATGTTGAAAACACTTTAATCGATGCCAAATTGTCAAAAAAAACAACAAAAAATGAAAAGAGTTGAGAAGATTTGAAGTTTTTGTTCGTAAGTAACAAAATGTTCTTGAATATGTTGTGTAACAACAATTTTTTTCAACATGGCGTGTAACAACCTAACCATGGCGTGTAACAACTTAACCATGGCGTGTAACAATAGTATTTTTTTCAACATGGTGTGTAACAACCTAACCATGGCTTGTCACATATTTTTGTATATGGCGTGTCACAAGTTTTTGTACATGGCTTGTCACAGATTTTTGTACATGACATGTAACAACATAACCATGGCTTGTCACATATTTTTATACATGACGTGTCACAGGTTTTTGTACATGGCGTGTCACATGTTTTTGTACATAGCGTATCACAGGTTTTTGTACATGACGTGTAACAACCTAACTATGGCTTGTCACATATTTTGTACATGGCGTGTCACAGGTTTTTGTACATAACTTGTTACAGATTTTTGTACATGACGTGTAACAACCTAACCATAGCTTGTCACATATTTTTGTACATAACGTGTCACATGTTTTTGTACATGACGTGTAACATCATAGCGTGTAATTTCATTAAGAGTATTTTTGTTCAACTTAATTAAAAACAGTTAAAATTATAAATAAAGTTATTTTTAAAAATATCTTTTTTTTAAGGGTTATTTTTTAAAAGATCCCCTTAAAAAACATGTAAGGTTACCTAGCTTTCCACGATATTCTATTTCTTTTTGGGTATGGGACCACGCGGCTAGACTTTTGTGTTCAATCTCAAGTCTCTAGTTTCTGGTTTTGGAAGATTTGCAACCTATCAACATTACACAAACAACGAGGAAAGAAAAGAGAGAAATTGGGAGTGGGGCTGTGGAGGAGCAGGACAAGATTGTCAAAGCCATATATTATTATATAATCACTAAAAAGGCTGAAACTTGATTGCACTCACACCCACCAATAAGTCCTCTATTCTTAAGAGAGAACGATGCAATGCTGACAACAACCTAGAAAAAGAATCACCTAATTAAACAAGGGAAATTTTGCGAAGCTAAACCCTGTAATTTCTAGGAAGAATACCAACTCACGTAGTACTTGTGTACCGTAACCATAAGCTACTTTGTTTTTTCTTCAAAACAGAGATTTATTGCCTTTTGATCAAGATAATCAGGTAAAGATGTTTGAATTTTTTAAGATAAAATTCACTTATTTTTTAATTTTTTATCATAATTACACACGAATTTATTAATTTTTAAAATAAAAATTCTGCTCCAAAAGAATATTTTCTCCAAATACATAAGTTTTATCATTATCAACTATCATTGTTTCTATTAGTTTAATGACGCGATAATATTTTTATGATAATTTTACCATTTATTAATTTTAAACCACTATATAAAATACAATTTCTCTTTACCCAACTTGGTTTAATATATCTCATATGCCTGATGATATTCAACTTGTTATCATTACAGAGTCTAAAAGTTCATTTGAAGGTAGTTATGTTGAGGATGGTTATTGTAATCCCAATGATTATATGGTTCAAAAGGTACTGTTTTCCTTACATACGTATATGTCAGTAAGAGAAACATGCTGGGAGATATCATCCCCAACCTTTGTGACTACTGCACTTGTTCAATGCTTCATCTGAGTTTAGAAGGAGTGGGAAAAGAAAAAATACCTTCTTTATATAAATTTCTTGGAAACTAGAAACCCTATTTGTGGTCTTTTATTAATTAAAATTTTTTAACTTCTTGTAAGAACGTGACTTTGATTTTCATCAATCTAGCGACAACTTCTTTCATATCAATCCTCTTCTCTGGTAGCTCCGTTGAACATTCCAGCGCCAATTGCAAAATGGATAACACACACTCATTCGCTGCTAAGCTTTCACTTTTTCCGTTATTCAGCAAATTAGTGTCTACAACATGAACTACTGCATATGGTAATGACTCTTCCACCCAACACTTCAAGCTCGTCTTTTCCATAAACATTTCGTCTGTGGGCTTCTTTCTTGTGAAGGTTTCCATAAGAAGAATACCAAAACTATACACATCACCTTCTGTAGAAATAATCCCTTCTGATCCATATTCTGTATTGAAAATTAATTTAAATTCATCATAAAAAATATCCATTGTTTTTGCAAGATAATGAAAAAAATACTTAATTTAGTGATGAATCTAAAGACAACATATACACATGCATGTTCATGTAAACATATAAGAGGAGAAATATGTATCATCTAAGATTAAGAATAAAATAAAACCATCACCTGGTGACATATATCCGATAGTTCCTAGCGTCATGGTTTGAATTAAATCCTCTTCTCCTAAGAGTTTTGCGATGCCAAAATCACCCAAATGCGCAATCATATCTTTATCTAGGAGGACATTGTTAGGCTTTAAATCGCAATGAACTACAGGAGGGGTATGACCATGATGGAGATATTCCAATGCTAATGCGATGTCTATCATTACATTCAACCTTTGCGAAATATCCAGAAAAAAGTTGTGAGAATATAACCACTTCTCCAAGCTTCCATTAGGCATGAACTCAAGTACCAAGGCTTTAAAATCAATGTTAGAGCAACTACTGATGATTTTGACCAAATTTCGATGACGAATACTGCGAAGGACCTCACACTCAACATCAAAACTTTTAAGGGCTCTATCTACATTTACATTGAAGACTTTTACTGCGATGCTCATACCATTTGAGAGAGTCCCTTGGTATACTGACCCAAAACTCCCTACCCCAAGTAAATTGCTTTCAGAAAATCCATCTGTAGCTTGATCCAGCTCATGATAAGAAATTCTTCTCCATTCAGCTAATACTAGCAAATTTTCTTCAGTTGGCACTTCAGCTTTCCGATTTCGACTTCGTAAAAAAATTATAACCGTGGCCAATATCAATATTGTTGAGCCAATTGCTGGTAGAATAGATTTTAAAAGCTCAGTACCCATCTTGGACCTTCTAGAGGGATTAGTTTTGCAAGGTGGGACTTGCAATCGAGGTGAACCACACAATGCTTTATTCCCCATAAATGATTGAATTGAGTAGTTGCCAAATGATCCTCCATTAGGAATTTCCCCTTCTAGTCTGTTGAAAGAGACATTGAAATATTTGAGATAGGAAAGTTGCTCCAAGGACTTGGGGATCGTTCCTGAGAAATTATTTCTTGACAAATCCAAGAATTCCAAACTTATTAACTCACTTACAGACTTAGGAATAGAACCCTGTAAGATATTACCAGATAAGGAGAGATGAGTTAAGTCTTTGAGATCACCAATGCTGCTTGGGATAGAACCTGAGAACTGATTATCTGACAAATTTAAATTGGTCACGACCTTCCACTTTCCAATATCTGGGAGAGAGCCGCTTAGAGAATTTGAAGGCAATTCCAGGAACAAGATACCATCAAGTCTTGTCAAGGTTGACGGTATGGAGGTAAAATTATTGGAGCCTAAGAAAAGATTTCTTAGAGAAACGACATCACCTAAGCATGATGGAATCGGTCCAGATAGTTTGTTACCTGTGAGAGACAAGTACGCCAGCTTCTCCAGATGACATAACTCAAATGGAATGGATCCTTCAAGCCTATTGTTTCCAAGATCGACATTTTGCAAATCTCTCAATCTTCCGATTGTAGTAGGTATTTTTCCTGTCAAGTCATTGTGGTCAAGACCCAACCAAAACAACCTGGTTAAGTTACCAATTTCTCTTGGGATGCTGCCCTTAATGTTGCAAAGAGAAGCATAGAAAAGGGTTAGAGAAGCAGATAAATTTCCTACAGCAGCTGGAAGTTCGCCCCTGATCAAGGGATTACCATCAAATATCAAGTCGTTCAAATCTTTGCAATTTGTCAACGATGGGAGAAAGCTCAATTCTGGAGATGAAGGATTGCTACTTAAATTGTTATGACTTAGGTCGAGGCGTTTTAAATATCTTAGATTGCCAAGGGTGTCAGGAATAACTCCAGAAAAAGAATTATTCAACAATTGGATAATAATAAGCTGAGAGGCATTGGAGATAGAGATCGGGATTGGCCCACCCAGTTCATTTACTGCAATAGAAAGCTGTTGCAGTTTAGGAAGTCCAAGGCCTGTGGTTGATGGGAGCTGGCCTGAGAAGCGATTGAAATCAAGCCAAATAGACTTTGCAGTTGAGATGTTAAAGATTGATGGAGGGATGAAACCAGTGAGGCTATTATTACCAAGTTTAACACTTCTAGATTCTGTAGGTTGCCAATCTGAAATGGAAGTGTACCTGCCAATGCATAAATTAATTTTTTTCACTGCCTTATTTTCATTGTTTCACACGTCTTACAAACTATAATATTCATACTGAAAATATTACTATAAAAAAATTGAGTTTTAATCACACTTATTTAGGTGAAATATTTTTTTGTATAGTAAAATTTTAAAAAATGCAGTTATTTAAATTTTAAATTTCACTTTTTTTACATTTATTACTAATATAAAATAGTGTAAGTTTTGTTAGTATATGCAATTTTTACTGTTACATTTTATTCATAATATATTTAAAAATTTATATAATAAAATGAAGTCTACAAAATTAAAATGTTTTAAAAAACATAAAAAAATGTTATTAAAAATATTTTTAAAAATAAATTTTTAAAATATACTTTCTTAAGTTAAATTTGTTATAATGTGTTTTGAGTAAAGAAGCTGAATAGTCCAACAAAAGTTTCAGTCCTCCTATTAGGACCACTAAAATTTCTAAGGTTCTCATGTGAACATAATATCTTACATCACTTAAAAGTGGGATGTTTATATATTTATATATATATATATATATATATATATATGTATGAGTATTTTTGGTGCGCTCCTCATAGTCTTTTGAATTTGTCCTATTACGTAGCTTTTAAACACATTTAAAATCAATGAAAATGAATATTCTTATTTGAATCTAAATTAATACAAATATATTTTAATTTATAATTTTTAATAATATTCTCCTCTATTATAATTATTGTGTGAATTGAATGTAAACTAAAATTTAATCTATCAAAAATGATTGAACAATTTACCGATAACAATTAATATATGAAATTTCAATATAGAAACATTTCGCTTAATAATAGATATATATATTTTCTAAATAAAGAATCTAGCTCAAAGGTTTTTTTTTATTGAATAAAAAAATCTCAACCTAAAAGTTTCATATTCAAATATTTCTCTGAGGAAAGTCCATGAGTCAATAGAATGAAATAACATAGAGAGAGTCAATAGAAGGAAATAACATAGAGAGATATTGTACCTGACAGGCTGTTAGACCCAAAATTAAGGATCTTAAGAAGTGTTAAATTCCCAATACTTGAAGGAATAGGTCCTTCTAAGTTATTTTCTGAACAGACAAGTATCTCCAACTTTAAAAGAGAACCAATTTGCCATGGGATTTGACCTGTAAAATATAATTAACCTCTTTAAATTACAAAGGAAAAATAGAAAATGGCAAAAAGCTTGGGCTTCTAGCAAGCCCATTTCTATGAAAGCCTAATTTCAATTTTTAGACAAAAAAATTTAAAAGATTAACAATGTCAAACAACCTTTTTTCTTTTTTTTTTCAAAAAAAAAAGTTCATTCGATGGATAAATCATGTAATTTCATCCTATAAAAAATAAGAAGGAAAAACAGAGGCCTATTCAGATAAATAAATCATTTTTCTAGTGAAAAAAAAAAGTTGCAAATTATTTATTTCTTTATTAGAGAAGTAGATTCTTACAACGCTTCATCAATTTTTTATTATGCATGAACAAACAAAAAAACAAATAGAAGTCACAATCCAAATGTGGGAGAAACATGATTTTGTAATATTTAAATTTATGTAAAACAAATACATTCAAATATTTAGTTTATTAATTAATGAATTCTCTTCTTATTTAAAGAGTATGAACTTAAATTCTCTTTAAAAAAAATAATTATGTTAAAAAACAATGGACAAAGAACTTTAGATAGTCTATCAATGGATACGTACCTTTGAGATTGATCTCCTCAAGCAGCAATTTCCTAAGCATAGTGAAATTGCCAATTTCCAAAGGCAAACTTCCATCAAAATGATTATAAGATAAGGTCAATTCTATTAACTCCTTGCATTTGAATAAACTAGGTGGAATTTTTCCCGTAAGCAGGTTCCCACCTAAATAAAGCCCTTGCAAATTAGGAAATCTATTACACATATCTGACGGGAGATTACCACTGAGAAGATTAACGGACAGGTCAATGAGTTGCAGCGAAGAAGTGTTGAGTGGAATGGAGGGTATCGAATCAGAGAGTTTGTTGTTACTTAGATCAAGTTCTTGCAATGAAGATAGGTTGAAAATTGAGGGAGGTATGGAACCTGAAATCTGATTAACGGAGAGGTCAATGAGTTGCAGCAAAGAAGTGTTGAGTGGAATGGAGGGTATCGAATCAGAAAGTTTGTTGTTATTTAGAGCAAGTACTTGCAATGAAGATAGGTTGAAAATTGAGGGAGGTACGGAACCTGAAATCTGATTATTATCTAAGGCCAATATCTCTAACTTGTGTAAAAAGCACAGAGATGATGGGATTACACCTGTGAAGTTATTACCATACAGAAATAAGTATTGAAGTTGAGTAAAGGAACCAAACCACGACGGAATTTCTCCATTGAGGTTGTTGTTACCGAAATTTATATTGTTCAACCGGTGCAAATTCGCCAGTTCGTTGGGTAATGAGCCATGAAAACTATTGTTTCTCATGTTCAGCCTGGAGAGGAAAGACAGATTTCCCAAGTGAGGTGGGATGGTGCCTACTAGACCCATACCATAAAGATTTAGAACAGTGACCCTAAGATGCTGGGTTCCGCAAGTGACACCGATCCAATTACATACCGATGTAGCAGTCGACCAATTGGTCTCCAAAAGATTTTGAGGGTCAAAAGTTACATGGGATTTCAATGCAAGAAGAGCCAATTGGTCTGTGGTGATATTGGGTGATTCTGCAGACAAAGAAGTAACAAAATTATGAAACAGAAGCAGAACAATAAGAGGGAGTATAAAGCGAGCATTTCTCATGATGAGATTATGTGGTTTGAGGAATGGGGAATGGAGTGGAATTCTCAAGGCAACTGCAATTGGGCACGTATGAATTCTTGGTTGTGAAGAAGCACTATGATGTTCTCCTAGTTTTATTGTTAACCAAGTCTTCTTTTGAAAGTCAGTCAACTAGTTAAACCCAAACTGTAAAACACATTTAACACACAGCCTGCCATAATGCTCGTGGGTGATTTTCCGCGCAAACAAACAAGAAAGAATAAAATCTGTGTCCAACCTATTGGTGGTGAAACTGACAGAAAATAAATCTCTGTAATTCATTCAAGTGGATCTGCACAGTAGGGAGATTAATATAGTCCCTCAATAATATGTAATATATATAACATGACTTAAATAATGTTATAAATTTTGGAATTTTAAATTTGCATCTCAAATATGTAAAATAATTATTTTAAATAAAATCGATCAATCTCCATATCTTATATTTATTTTTTGTAAGTATAAAAAAGTTTTTTTTTAGGGGAAAATTATGTATAAAAAAATTTTAACGAGAAACATTCAAAAAGAGTTAGGATAATGTTATCTTCATTGCTTTGATAATTATATCTGTGGCTGCAATTGAAATAAAATCTTCCTTTGAACTCGTTGAAAAAACGCCCTATAATAAATTTGCATTTATTTATTTTTTTCATCAACTTGTGTCGTTAAAAATCCATTTGCATAGAACTTTTACAGAAATTCTCATATTTCATTGGGACAATGGTCCGGTGTTTCTTGCTCGCTTGTCTTCGTTCGAAAAGTCAGTCAACTCAACTAACTAAAGCCAACCACTTTGATTCAAAGCCAATCATAGCACTCTGCTGATTCTGTACGCAGACAGGAAAAAGTGAAGAAATAACGTATGCAACTGATTGATAACGACTGATTGATAACGAAACTGACAGGAAGGCAATTTTTGCAATTCGTCTAAGTTGGGGGACTAATATAAACCCCTAATGAAATATAAATAAAATTCCTCGAGCAATCCTATAAATATACTGTGTAGTCTTAAAATTTCACCGTCGATCTATTAAGTCTAAAAGGACTAATCAGTTCATATCTTGAACTTCGTTTACATGTATAAAAAGGTTATAAAAGAAAGATTAAATAAGAACTAAGATAATCTTATCTTGGTTGCTCTGCTTATCGTTCTGTGGCCGCAAATGAAAGCAAATCTTCCTTTGAAAATTCAATAAGCTAAAGTCTAGAGCCAAAGGGAAAAAAACACACTACAACAAATTTGGTATTTAATTTTTTTAAGTTGTGTTATTAAAAATATTTTAATTAGGATAGAACTTTACAAATTAATTTGGCTGCTCTATACAATCTTTTCTTAGAAGTATTTTGGACAAACAACATGCATACATAGTGACAAAGACTGCACTTTTATAAAAGCTGTTAATTATATATGAAAATGAATTGCACCCAAAAAGTTTAAACAACTAATACTATAGACATACATACATAAAAATATAATATAAAATATAACACATTTTCTTTGCAAAAAATAAGGGAAAAATAAAATTCACATTTTCTTGCAATTTTTTAATACGTGAGGAAATGATTTATTTCATCAGAGGTCGCATACAGGGAAATAGAGAAGTAGCAGAAACAAAACAAACCAAGGTAGCAGGGAGAATCCAAACACTAAATGCAGAAAAAACTAAATACAGAAAAAGCAATCGACTTAAGGGCATCAGATTTAGCAAGATCACGATGTAGCTGAGGAAGGCCGATTGCCACGTGCGTGGCGAGAATTCTTACTATCTTTAGTTGACATTTCCAGAGAAAGAAGGTTTGGGAGGCATTTCAAGGAGCTCAACTTCACTTTCAAGCATCTTCAAGACTTTGCTTATTGAAGGACGATCTGTGGGCTTCATCTGTACGCACCATTAGGCTACTATTACGATTCTCCTCATAATTTTGTTTTCAATTTCTGTCACATCTCCAAGCTCCATGATATCTCCTTCGTCTAATCGGTCATAAATCCACGATGAAAAATAAATTTGACTTGAATGTTCAGCAGAGGCATTCAAATTTTTTCTCCTTCCGATAATTTCCATTACCATCATTCTAAAACTATAAACATCGGCTTTATATGATATACCTCTGATATTTTTAGAAAACAATTCAGAAGCCATATATCCTAGCGTACCTTGTGCTGCTGTGAGAGAAATAATATCATCATCCACTGAATACAACTTTGCAAAGCCAAAATTTGAAACTTTTGGAGTAAAATTCTCGTCTAGAAGAATGTTATGTGGCTTGATATCAAAAATGTAAGATTTGCATTTCACAGCCTCTATGTAAATATTCAACACCTTGAGCCACTCCCAATGCAATCTCAAACATTTTTTGCCAACTCAAAGTGTTATTTTCAATTGAAAATATAATTATATTCAAGGACCCATTCTTCATGAAGTCATATACAAGAGCTTGTTTTGATCCCTTCACGCAAAATCCAATAAGTCTTATAACATTAACATGATGAATCCTTCCAATAGTTGCAACTTCATTGATGAAATCTTGACTGTTAGCTTTTGATTTGTTTAACAATTTTATCGCAACAAGTTGACCACTTCAAAGTTTTTCTTTAAACATAGAGCAATATCCTCCTTGACCTAACTTATTCTTGAAGCCATCCATCATTCTTTTTATTTCAAAAAAAGAATATCTTATAGGCATTAAATTGTTTTGATTTTGAAGAAAATTCTCAATCTTGTCATCCATCGACAAATACCTCCTTTTTAATTTGCGCATAAGAAATATAATCGAGCAAGTTATCCCCAAAAATATTCTTAATAAAATAATTCCTGCTTCTTAAAAAAAAAAAGAGTATAAAACAAATACATAAATCAATCATTTGGGCAACAAGATTATAGAATATGTACATGCTAGTTACTAATTTAATTTGTGTACATGCTGCCATATTTCACAAGCAAACTTCATAAAATAATTTGAGATAAGGTTCATGATGTATAACAATATAACCATGACTTGTCACAGATTTTTGTACATGGCTTATCATAGATTTTTGTACATGACGTGTAACAACATAACCATGGCTTGTCACATATTTTTGTACATGGCGTGTCATAAGTTTTTGTACATGGCGTGTCACATGTTTTTGTACATGACGTATAACAATCTAACCATGGCGTGTCACATATTTTGTACATGGCGTGTCACAGGTTTTTATACATAACTTGTCACAGATTTTTATACATAGCGTGTAACAACCTAACCATGACTTGTCACATATTTTTGTACATGACATGTCATATGTTTTTGTACATGGCATGTAACATCATAGCGTGTAATTTCATTAAAAATATTTTTATCTAATTTAATTAAAAATAATTAAAATTATAAAAAAAATTAATTTTAAAAACATTTTATCTTTAAGGTTATTTTTTAAAAGATCACCTTAAAAAACATGTAAGGCTACCTAGCTTTCCACGATATTTTATTTCTTTTTGGGTATGGGACCACGCAGCTAGACTTTTGTGTTCAATCTCAAGTCTCTAGTTTCTGGTTTTGGAAGATTTGCAACCTATCAACATTACACAAACAACGAGGAAAGAAAAGAGAGAAATTGGGAGTGGGGCTGTGGAGGAGCAGGACAAGATTGTCAAAGCCATATATTATTATATAATCACTAAAAAGGCTGAAACTTGATTGCACTCACACCCACCAATAAGTTCTCTATTCTTAAGAGAGAACGATGCAATGCTGACAACAACCTAGAAAAAGAATCACCTAATTAAACAAGGGAAATTTTGCGAAGCTAAACCCTGTAATTTCTAGGAAGAATACCAACTCACGTAGTGCTTGTGTACCGTAACCATAAGCTACTTTGTTTTTTCTTCAAAACAGAGATTTATTGCCTTTTGATCAAGATAATCAGGCAAAGATGTTTGAATTTTTTAAGATAAAATTCACTTATTTTTTAATTTTTTATCATAATTACACACGAATCTATTAATTTTTAAAATAAAAACTCTGCTCCAAAAGAATATTTTCTTCAAATACATAAGTTTTATCATTATCAACTATCAATGTTTCTGTTAGCTTAATGACATGATAATATTTTTATAATAATTTTACCATTTATTAATTTTAAACCACTATATAAAATACAATTTCTGTTTACCCAACTTGGTTTAATATATCTCATATGCTTGATGATATTCAACTTGTTATCATTACGGAGTCTAAAAGTTCATTTGAAGGTAGTTATGTTGAGGATGGTTATTGTAATCCCAATGATTATATGGTTCAAAAGGCACTGTTTTCCTTACAGACATATATGTCAGTAAGAGAAACATGCTGGGAGATATCATCCCCAACCTTTGTGAATACTGCACTTGTTCAATGCTTCATCTGAGTTTAGAAGGAGTGGGAAAAGAAAAAATACCTTCTTTATATAAATTTCTTGGAAACTAGAAACCCTATTTGTGGTATTTTATTAATTAAAATTTTTTAATTTCTTGTAAGAACGTGACTTTGATTTTCATCAATCTAGCGACAACTTCTTTCATATCAATCCTCTTCTCTGGTAGCTCCGTTGAACATTCCAGCGCCAATTGCAAAATGGATAACACACACTCATTCGCTGCTAAGCTTTCACTTTTTCCGTAATTCAGCAAATTAGTGTCTACAACATGAACTACTGCATATGGTAATGACTCTTCCACCCAACACTTCAAGCTCGTCTTTTCCATAAACATTTCGTCTGTGGGCTTCTTTTTTGTGAAGGTTTCCATAAGAAGAATACCAAAACTATACACATCACCTTCTGTAGAAATAATCCCGTCTGATCCATATTCTGTATTGAAAATTAATTTAAATTCATCATAAAAAATATCCATTGTTTTTGCAAGATAATGAAAAAAATACTTAATTTAGTGATGAATCTAAAGACAACATATACACATGCATGTTCATGTAAACATATAAGAGGAGAAATATGTATCATCTAAGATTGAGAATAAAATAAAACCATCACCTGGTGACATATATCCGATAGTTCCTAGCGTCATGGTTTGAATTAAATCCTCTTCTCCTAAGAGTTTTGCGATGCCAAAATCACCCAAATGCGCAATCATATCTTTATCTAGGAGGACATTTTTAGGCTTTAAATCGCAATGAACTACAGGAGGGGCATGACCATGATGGAGATATTCCAATGCCAATGCGATGTCTATCATTACATTCAACCTTTGCGAAAAATCCAGAAAAAGGTTGTGAGAATATAACCACTTCTCCAAGCTTCCATTAGGCATGAACTCAAGTACCAAGGCTTTAAAATCAATGTTAGAGCAACTACTGATGATTTTGACCAAATTTCGATGATGAATACTGCGAAGGACCTCACACTCAACATCAAAACTTTTAAGGGCTCTATCTACATTGACATTAAATACTTTTACTGCAATGCTCATACCATTTGAGAGCGTCCCTTGGTATACTGACCCAAAACTCCCTACCCCTAGTAATTTGCTTTCAGAAAATCCATCAGTAGCTTGATCCAGCTCATGATAAGAAATTCTTCTCCATTCAGCTAATGCTAGCAAATTTTCTTCAGTTGGCACTTCAGCTTTCTGATTTCGACTTCGTAAAAAAATTATAACTATGGCCAATATCAATATTGTTGAGCCAATTGCTGGTAGAATATATTTTAAAAGCTCAGTACCCATCTTGGACCTTCTAGAGGGATTTGTTTTGCATGGCGGGACTTGCAATCGAGGTGAACCACACAAGGCTTTATTCCCCATAAATGATTGAATTGAGTAGTTGCCAAATGATCCTCCATTAGGAATTTCCCCTTCTAGTCTATTGAAAGAGACATTGAAATATTTGAGATGGGAAAGTTGCTCCAAGGACTTGGGGATTGTTCCTGAGAGATTATTTCTTGACAAATCCAAGAATTCCAAACTTATTAACTCACTTACAAACTGAGGAATAGAACCCTGTAAGACAT
The DNA here is from genome assembly GCA_036013995.1 of Theobroma grandiflorum. Taxonomy (NCBI): domain Eukaryota; kingdom Viridiplantae; phylum Streptophyta; class Magnoliopsida; order Malvales; family Malvaceae; genus Theobroma; species Theobroma grandiflorum. The sequence continues at coordinate 23,885,003 of CP142133.1, read as the reverse complement.
TACCTGATAAGGAGAGATGAGTTAAGTCTTTGAGATCACCAATGCTGCTTGGGATAGAACCTGAGAACTGATTATCTGACAAATTTAAATTGGTCACGACCTTCCACTTTCCAATATCTGGGAGAGAGCCGGTTAGAGAATTTGAAGACAATTCCAGGAACAAGATACCATCAAGTCTTGTCAAGGTTGATGGTATTGAGGTAAAATTATTGGAGCCTAAGAAAAGTTCTCTTAGAGAAACGACATCACCTAAGCATGATGGAATACGCCAACTTCTCCAGATGACAAAAGTCAAATGGAATGGATCCTTCAAGCCTATTGTTTCCAAGATTGACATTTTGCAAATCTCTCAATCTTCCGATTGTAGTAGGTATTTTTCCAGTCAAGTCATTGTGATCAAGACCCAACCAAAACAACCTGGTTAAGTTACCAATTTCTCTTAGGGATGCTGCCCTTAATATTGCAAAGAGAAGCATAGAAAAGGGTTAGAGAAGCAGATAAATTTCCTACAGCAGCTGGAAGTTCGCCCTTGATCAAGGGATTATCATCAAATATCAACTCGTTCAAATCTTTGCAATTTGTCAACGATGGGAGAAAGCTCAATTCTGGAGATGAAGGATTGCTAATTGTTATGACTTAGATCGAGGAAGTTTAAATTTCTTAGATTGCCGAGGGTGTCAGGAATAACTCCAGAAAAAGAATTATTCAGCAATTGGAGATAAATAAGCTGAGAGGCATTGGAGATAGAGATCGGGATTGGCCCACTCAGTTCATTTATTGCAAGGTGAAGCTGTTGCAGTTTAGGAAGTCCAAGGCCTGTGGTTGATGGGAGCTGGCCTGAGAAGCGATTGAAACTAAGCCGAATAGACTTTGCAGTTAAGATGTTAAAGATTGATGGAGGGATGAAACCAGTGAAGCTATTATTTTTCAAGATTAACACTTCCAGATTCTGTAGGTTGCCAATCTGAAATGGAAGTGTACCTGCCAATGCATAAATTAAATTTTTTTCACAGCCTTATTTTCATTGTTTTATAGGTCTTACAAACTATAATATTTATATAGAAAATGTCATTATAAAAAAATTGAGTTGTAATCACACTTGTTTAGGTGACATATTTTTTTGTATAATAAAATTTAAAAAATACAGTTATTAGGAATATTTTTAGTAACACATTTTAAAAATGAACTGTTTTAAGTCAAATTTATTGTAATGTATTTTGAGCAAAGAAGCTGAATAGTCCAATAAAAGTTTCTGTCTTAGGACCACTAAAATTTCTAAGGTTCTCATGTGAACATAATATCTTACATCACTTAGAAGTGGGATATACATATATCCTCATAAACTTAGACTTTTTAATTTAAATAGTGACTGACATGTATGTATGAGTTTTTTTGGTGTGCTCCTCATAGTCTTTTTGAATTTGTCCTATTACGTAGCTTTTAAACACATTTAAAATCAATGAAACTGAATATTCTTATTTGAATCCAAATTAATACAAATATATTTTAATTTTTAATTTTTAATAATATTCTCCCCTATTATAATTAGTGTGTGAATTGAATGTAAAGTAAAATTTAATCTATCAAAATGATTGAACAATTTACAGGTAACAATTAATATTTGAAATTTCAATTTAGAAACATTTCGCTTAATAATAGATACATATATTTTCTAAATAAAGAATCTAGCTCAAAGTTTTTTTTTTTTTTGAAGAAAAAAATCTCAACCTAAAAGTTTCATATTCAAATATTTCTCAAAGGAAAGTATGTGGGATATACGTGCTAACCTCTCACATATTAGACCACGAGTCAATAGAATGAAATAACATAGAGAGAGTCAATATATAGAATAAAATAAGATAGAGAGATATTGTACCTGACAAGCTGTTAGACTGAAAATTAAGGATCTTAAGAAGTGTTAAATTCCCAACACTTGAAGGAATAGGTCCTTCTAAGTTATTTTCTGAACAGACAAGTGTCTCTAACTTTAGGAGAGAACCAATCTGCCATGGGATTTGACCTGTAAAATATAATTAACCTCTTTAAATTACAAAGGAAAAATAGAAAATGGCAAAATGCTTGGGCTTCTAACAAGCCCATTTCTATGGAAGCCTAATTTCTATTTTTAGACAAAAAATTTTAAAAGATTGACAATGTCAAGCAACTTTTTTCCTTGTTTTTTTTTTAAAAAAAAAGTTCAGTCGATGGGTAAATCATGCAAGTTTATCCTACAAAAAATAAGAAGGAAAAACTGGGGTCTATTCAGATAAATAAATCAAAAGACATACTCCATACAACATTGAGTTCCAAAAAGCATTTTTTTAGTGAAAAAACAAGTTGCAAATTATTTATTTCTTTATTTGAGAAGTAGATTCTTACAATGCTTCATCAATTTTTTATTTTGCATGAACAAACAAAAAGAAATAGAAGTCCCAATCCAAATGTGGAGAAACATGATTTTGTAATATTTAAGTTTATGTAAAAAAAAAAATACTCAAGTATTTGGTTTATTAATTAATGCATGATTTTTTTATTTAAAGAATATGGATTTAAATTCTATTTTTCAAAAATAAAAAAAAAACAATGAACAAAGAAATTTTAGATAATCTTTCACTAGATACGTACCTTTGAGATTGTTCTCCGCAAGCAGCAATCTCCTAAGCATAGTCAAATTTCCAATTTCCATCAAAATGATTATCAGATAAGATCAATTCTCTTAACTCTTTGCATTTGAATAAACTAGGTGGAATATTCCCTGTAAGCAGGTTCACATGTACATGAAGCCCTTGCAAATTAGGAAATCTATTACACATATCTGACGGGAGATTACCACTGAGAAGATTAACGGAGAAGTCAATGAGTTGCAGCGAAGAAATGTTGAGTGGAATGGAGGGTATCGAATCAGAGAGTTTGTTATTACTTAGATTAAGTACTTGCAATGAAGATAGGTTGAAAATTGAGGGAGGTATGGAACCTGAAATCTGATTATTATCTAAGGCCAATATCTCTAACTTGGGTAAAAAGCAAAGAGATGATGGGATTACACCTGTGAAGTTGTTACCATGCAGAAATAAGTTCTGAAGTTGAGTAAAGGAACCAAACCATGATGGAATTTCTCCACTGATGTTGTTGTTGTTGAAATTTATAAAGTTCAACCGGTGCAAATTCGCCAATTGGTGAGGTAATGAGCCATGAAAACTATTGTTTCTCATGTTCAACCTGGAGAGGAAAGATAGATTTCCCAAGTGAGGTGGGATGGTGCCTACTAGACCCATATCAGAAAGATCTAGAGCTGTGACCCTAAGATGCTGGGTTCCGCAAGTGACACCAATCCAATTGCATACCGATGTAGCAGTCGACCAATTGGTCTCCAAAAGATTTTGAGGGTCAAAAGTTACATGGGATTTCAATACAAGAAGAGCCAATTGGTCTGTGGTGATATTGGGTGGTTCTGCAGACAGAGAAGTAACAAAATTATGAAACAGAAGCACAACAATAAGAGGGAGGATAAAGCGAGCATTTCTCATGATGAGATTATGTGGTTTGAGGTATGGGGAATGGAATGGAATTCTCAGGCAACTGCAATTGGGCACGTATGAATTCTTGGTTGTGAAGAAGCACTATGATGTTCTCCTAGTTTTCTTGTTAACCAAGTCTTCTTTTGAACACAAAGGCAATCACTTTAACACAGCCAATCATAGCACTTTGCTGATTTTCTACTCAAACAGGAATAACTGAAGAAATAACGTATGCAATTGACGGAACTGACAGAAAAGGAATCTTTGTTCTTTATCTAAGTTGGGAGATTAATATAAATCTAAAATAAAATATAAATAAAATCACGTAAGAAATCTTATAAATTCATTGTGTAGTTTTAAAATTTCCCCGTTGACCTATTAGTTAAGTCCAAAAGGACTAATCAGTCCATACTTTAATTTTTTTTATATGTATAAAAAAGTTTAAAAAGAAAGATTAAATAAGAACTAAGTTTAAAAAGAAACATTTTTACCAACTCAAAGTGTTATTTTCAGTTGAAAATATAATTTTATTTAAAGATTCATTCTTCATAAAGTCATGTACAAGAGTTTGTTTTGATCTCTTTTACGTAAAATCCAATAAGTCTTACTACAGTAACATGGTGAATCCTTTCAATAGTTGCAGTTTCATCGATGAAATTTTGGCCGTTAGCTTTTGATTTGTTTAACAATTTTATTGCAACAAGTTGACAACTTCAAAGTTTTCCTTTAAATACAAAACCATATCCTTCTTGACTTAATTTGTTCTTAAAGCCATTTGTAATTCTTTTTATTTCAGAAAAAGAATATTTTTTAGGTATTAAATTGTTTTGACTTTGAAGAAAATTTTCAATCTCGTCATTCATAGACAAATGCCTCATTTTTAATTTGCGTATAACAAACACAATCAAGCAAGTTATCCCCGAAAAAGTTTTTAATAATATAATTCTTGTTTCTTAAAAAAAAAAAAGAGAGAGTACAAAACAAATATTTAAATCAATTAGTTGGACAACAAGATTATAGAATATGTACATGCTAGTTACTAATTTAATTTGTGTATATGCTGCCATATTTCATAAACAAACTTCATAAAATAAATTGATATAAGGTTCAAATTTATCACCACCCGACCTAAGGTGATGGATAAAATTTACTATTTATTTTTTTAACAAGTGTAATAATATCATTGTGCATTTTAGTTCATTTTGTAACTTTTGATCACTTTTAACAAATTTAAAAGTGTATTGACAAAATTGTAAGTATTCAAGTATGGTGATAATTTGGTTCATCACCCAAAGTAAAATGATAAACTTGGACATAATTTTCATTTTGACCAAAAAACATTGTAACAACATAAAAATACCTAATTGAAAAAAACCCAATTAATGTAGTTCAATATTATTCATGAATTATTTATAGTATATCGTCTCTTACTTAATAATTTTATCCTTTATTGGAATGTCTTCATACATACATATACTTTATATGAAATACTCATACAAACTATATAAATTTGACGACTCAAGTTAGAAATTAATTAAGTTTTACACCTTTTTATAATTTCATATACTATTCGTACTCATCATACATATAAAATCTCAAAACAATGTGATAATCCATATCATACATATAAAGTGCCAATATCTCTAACTTGGGTAAAACGAGCAGAGATGATGGATTACACCAATGAAGTTGTTACCAGATAGAAATAAGTTTTGAAGTTGAGTAAAGGAACCAAACCATGACGGAATTTCTCGACTGATGTTTGTTGTAACGTGCAGGTCTGGGAACCTAACATTAGACGTGGGCGAAAATAAAACAAGTTAGGAGTCGCCACCAATCGTCTTTTTATAAGTGCGATTGGTCACCTATTGACTCGGATCTAATCAACGAAGTCTTAAATTAATTTTAAATTCGTCAAAAGAACGATAACTGGTCTACTTTTTTTTTTTAAGATGAGCTCGAGAGTGCGGTTACGCACGGAGAAGGATTAACACCTTCGTGACGCTCGTTCCACGAACGGTACCATTTAATCTTAAATTATCCTATTGTGGCCTACCTTGATTTTATTTTTATGTTTCCTTAATCTTAAATTAATTCTTTTATTATGTTAATTGGTTGAATCTTTTATTCGGTTTCACAAATGCGCATGATGCAATTGTAGAATGGTGTTATGATTTATTCGATTTTTAATAATGGGGTCGACAATCTTTTATTAGAAAATCATTCGGAGACTATCCCAACGCTTTGGTGAAGTCTCGAAAGTTTCCTCACCTTGGGATATCTTCGAAATAACTTCTCTACAAGCCCTTCGAGGAAATCTCATCATCGGAACACCCGCTCCAGTTACGAGATAGATGTGACATGCTATGACAGAATAAAATAATGCTATCTACATGAATGCATTTATTAATTTAGTTGGCTCGTTTATTCATGCAATATGTTTAATAATTTATGGTGATTTATTACATTGTTCATATATATTTTTTTTATTATTATTATTATGTCTATTATTTTTTAACAATGATTATTTGAGTTAATGATTATTGGAGTATAGAGTTCGGATTCATCCCGACGCTTCGGTGAAAATCAGTTTCGAACTCCGCATTTAAGAAATCCACCCGAAAAAAGTAACTCTTTACCATTTTTAAGTGAACTTCTATCATTGGATTACTCAGAATAATCATTTTATTTTTCTTATAATTTTTATATCCGTATCATGTATTTATTTTTTATATTACACTTATATATATATCTATATATAATTATAATATAAATATTTCTTCTTTTCTCTTTTATCCTATTCTCTTTTTTTTTATTTCTCTAAATAAATTAAATCCATTACTACAACTATACTTAATTCAAACATTTATTTTTTAGTTTTTTATATGCTTCAATTACCTAAGTTTAAATACCCTTAAGAGAATATTATCCTACATTTAAATTCTTTCATATCTAAATATTACTATTACTATTTTTTTGTTCATATACATATTATATTCTTCATGGGTATTATTTTCCTAAACCTAAAAATATTTATGAATTTTTAGAACATTATAGTAAAATAACCTAATTATAATCCTTCTTAATTTAACAATAATCCTCAAGATCCAACAAAATGAACCAATGCAAATCACAATAACTTTGAAAATAGTAGAGTGAAGTCCACCTTTATGGGTCAGATGGGCCCAGACAGTCAACCCGCAGCTCTGGTCTGCGGATCCTGCTCCAGTAACGCACCGTTTTGGTGTGCAAACCACTGCTCCTCTAAGGCTAGCAACGATGTGTTGTATAGAACAAACTTGTTTTCATCAAACGGTGCCGTTTTATCTTTGCCCAAGTATAAAAGTCTTTTTCTTTTTTATTGTTCCCCTTTGCACCATTTACTTTCTCTCTCAAGAATGCCGTCCCTCTCACTTCAGCTGCCTTTTCTCCTTCTCTCACACACTTCCTTTGCTAACCAGCCGGCAGTCCCTAGATCTGACCAAAAAATTAGGCCTTCACTCTTTCCCTTCGGCGCTGCTCAGATTTTTCCTTTCCTTCTCTCTTTCCGTCGCCGACCAACCAACCTCTCCTTCTGTCTTTTAGTCGCCGGCCAACCAACCTCTCCCTCTCCCTACTGCCGACCCAAACTTCTCCTCTCTTTTCATTTTTTACTTTATGCTTTTTTTGTTTCGATTTTTTTGGTTGATTTTAATTTTTTGATTTTTTTTATTGTGGTTAGGGTAGCTGGCTGTTAGTTTGGGATTTTTTATTTGCAGGTTGATGCTAAAGAAATGGGATCTTTTCTTGTTGGATCTGGTTTTCTGGTTTTGAGATATTGGTTTTTTTTCAAATTGGCTTTCCAAAAAATTCCCCCCCCCCCCCCCCCCCCCCTCACCCCCCAACCACCTCAGATCCGATTGCCCACTCCTTTTAAAATCTAGATTGTCCAAAATTTTGGACAATCCAGAGCGTGATTTCACTAGACCCTGTCACAGTGGGGCTGGTCGCCGGAGGTCCTGTCTTTTCCTTTTTTTTATTTTTTTATATTATTTATTATTTTATTTATTTATTTTGATTAATTTTTAATTTTTATTTAAAAAATAGGTGTCTGCAATGTTGTTGTTACCGAAATTTATATAGTTCAACCGGTGCAAATTCGCCAATTGGTTGGGTAATGAGCCATGAAAACTATTGTTTCTCATGTTCAGCCTGGAGAGGAAAGATAGATTTCCCAAGTGAGATGGGATGGTGCCTACTAGACCCATATCAGAAAGATCTAGAGCTGTGACCCGAAGATGCCGGGTTCCGCAAGTGACTCCGATCCAATTGCATACCGACGTAGCAGCCGACCAATTGGTCTCCAAAAGATTTTGAGGGTCAAAAGTTACATGGGATTTCAATGCAAGAAGAGCCAATTGGTCTGTGGTATTGGGTGATTCTACAGACAAAGAAGTAACAAAGTTATAAAACAGAGCGAGCATTTCTTAATTGATTATATGATTTGAGGAATGGGGAATGGAATTCTCAAGGCAACTGCAAAAGGAAAGAAGTATCAAATATATGGCATTTCCAAACTTCATTCCATTCACACGCACGTTTCCTTTTTGCTTTTTCTTTTCTTTTTTTACTTCTTTCTTTTTTATTTTTTTTCTTAATTGATTGAATAAAATTGTGACTAATTTTCGTGGATAAGACAATGAAAAATATCTATACAACTTTCAGGGTTGCATTTATACACCGTATGCTTAGAACCACACAATAGACAACAGCATTGTTTACGTGAATATAGTTGACGTGAAGTTGCCCTACAAGACTGCCAAGTATAAAACCAACCTCATGGTGACAAGTTTGACTACAAGGCTGAACGTTTCATTGAAATCAAGACCAAGCCTTTGGGTGAATCCTTTTGTCACCAATCTAGCTTTCTATCTAGAAATAGAATCATCAGGGTGCTTCTTTGTTAAGAGGTGGAACCAATTCCCATGTGTCATTATTTGTAAGGACAGTATCTTCATCAGGCATAGCTTGCTTTCAGTGTGGATATCGGATAGCTTGTGTAGCACAAGCTGGTTCAAGGATTCTAGAAGAGGATGAATGGTGGCTAGATGACGAGCGTTTAGGTTTAAAATATTGTTTTGTGATCGTGTAACCTTAAGATGCGTTCTTTGAGGTTGAGGTGGCAGAAGATGCTGTAGATTTGGGTTAACAATTGAATTAGGAAGAGGGGAAGAGGCAATTAAATGGGTGGAAGAACTGTCACACACGTCAACCACTTGCAGAGTTGCAGAGATGAATAAGTGGGTCTAGAGGACAAAGTTGCATTTGAGCAGGTGTTCCATAGGTTGGATCAATTATGGAGTGTCACCTGCAGAATGACATTGTGAGTAAAAAATATTAGAAACTGAAGCGTTGGATGCATACTTGGTAGCAAATGAAAATTTGGGTTCATCAAACAAAACATGTCTTGAGGTGAAAATTTCCTTGGATTAAGGATCAAGACAAAGGTAAGCACTTTGATGCTAAGAAACACACAAGCTATATATTTACTTTGAAGTTTATGTCTGTTATAAGGTTTAATCCATGGATAACATAAACAACCAAAAATTTTGAGTCTAGCAGGATTAGAATCCTAATTAAAAAGTAATCGATAGGGACAGTTGTTTCCAATGAAAGGAGATGACCATCTATTCAGTAAATAAATTATAGTGGAAAAAGCAAAAAACCAATATGATAATGGCACAGGTGATTGATGTAGAAAAGTAAGTCTAGTTTCAACAATACATCAATGTCTACATTATTGCATTGTGCTATGGAAGTCTCCATAAATGTTGTATGCCAAATGAAATAAAGAAAGATTGTAATTTTGTAAATTCACCCCTACAATCAGAATATATTATAATAATAGAAGTTTTAGAATAACTTTCAACTAAATTCTTAAATTTAGGAAAAAGAGAAAAGACATCAAATTTAAATTTCAGTGAAAAGAACTAGATATATCTAGTATAGTGATCAACAAAAGAGATATAATATTAGTAACCTTTAGTAGGCTCCCAATCGTCAATATATATGATATCTCAAGGGCCTCTATTGACTAAACTAGGCTTATGAAAAAGGAGGTTTGTGAATTTTATTACAGCAACAAGCATCACAAGAAATTCAGTATATGATATCGAATATGGAAGAAAACTGTCTTAGTATTTTCATTTCACAATGATGTATTGATAGTTCAAAGATGATGAGATAAGATAGTTATCAAGATTATAATTGATAAGATAATTATCAAAATTTTAGTTTAAATAAAACATATCTCATCTATAAATTTAAATATATCATCCTTAATGATTATCCATAATTTTCCTTTATGCTTGTCTCTTGTTTTTGAACCGACCTTTGATTGAGAATTGAGTTTTAGCAGCATGTTGAGTTCACTGTTGCTATCTGAAACACTAATAAAAGATAGATTTCTCAAATGAGGCGTGATGGTACCTGCCTGGCCCATGCGAAAAAGATTTAGAGCTGAGGCTCTAAGGTGCCTTTATCCGCAAATGATACCTATCCACTTACAAACCGAGGAAGCAATAGACCATAGGTTGCTAAGAGATTTTGAAGTTCAAAAGTTTCATGCGATTTGATAGTCAATTGGTCTGTGGTGATGTAGGTGCTGCGCTGGGCGAAGAAGTAACCAAAACATGAAATAGAAGCACACATATCCACTAAAAGAATAGCTATAAAAAAAGCTTGGATGAATCCGCAAAGAAATTGACTACTCTATAGCTTGCTTGTGAACTATGGCTTTCGAGCTTCCATCCTCGTTCATTCCTACTCTTTGTTTTCTTGGATTTGTAAACTTGCGACTTTTCTTGCATAACAAAAGAAAACAACTACAACTTGCATTAAAGTACAATATGCTTCTATTCTTACAGTGGACAACCTTAAATTTCGTAGAAATTAATGAATAATTGAACGGCAGAAGAACATGGAGATGGAACATCTTTTCTTTTCTCTTTTTCTTTATTTTTTTTCAAGCAAATATTGTTGACCACTCAAAATTCACATTATCAACACCTATTCACACGACAAATTAGTATGGTTCTTGGCCCTACATGTGACAATGTTTAAGCCCATTTAATTTCACTTTATTATTAAACTATAAAAAATATATTTATATTATTATTGTAATAGTTTTAAATAAATTTTAAAATTAAAATTAAATAAAAATTAATTCTTATTGTAATGATATCTTGGATGGAGTTTAAACATTATAAATGTTGTCCAAGACTTGACTTGAGTCAAGTCAAGCCTGCAAATGTGATTGAACATCTAAATATTACGTTTGTGTATGTGTATGTGTGTGAGATAGTAAGATAGAAAAACATGCCAAAAGAAATCATTCCTAAAATTTAATTTGTGACTCTTGCACTTGTTAAAAGTTCCATCTGAGTTTTTTGTATAGAGTCAAAAAAATTAAAATAAAAAAACTTTATTTGTATTAATATTTGGAAAACTAAAAACCATATTCTTTTGTCTCTTATTGTTTAAATTCTTTTATTGAAAAGTAAACTTTTTAATAATTTCAAAAGTTTGCATGTTATAACAACTCTTGAATCTTGTAGATAAAATATTTTTAATAGCATTGGAAGTCAAGCTATGAAGAGAAAAAGAATAGAACAATTACAAAAAGACTTAACTACCCAAAACAGAAAAAGTGTTATCATGGAAAAATCGAGCCCCTAACAAACTGAGGGCCTATCCCATTCGTCAAATTAACGTCTTAACCTGATGTCAAAACATACATATATCAAAACAATATGAAAAAAAAAAAAAAAACAATATCACTCCAAATTACACAAAAGAAATTATAACCCAAACATACTGCCTTCACTTGACATCTTGACATGAACAAAACGCACAAAGCAGCCGTTTAAAAATGCAACTCGACTGCTCTATCCGCTGCTTCTAACTCCGTTATCTCTTGAATCACCTCCTCCTTGTTCAACTTTCTCTAAAAACATGACTTTGATTTTCTTCAACCTAGCAACAACTTCTTCCATATCAATCCTCTCCTCCGGTAACTCTGCCGAACATTCCAAGGCTAATTGCAAAATAGAGAATACACAATCCTTTGTTGCTAAGAGTTCTGTTTCTCCGGTATTTAGCAAATCGTTGTCTACAACATGAACTACGGCAGATGGTAATGACTCTTTCACCCAACACTTCAAGCTCATTTCTTCTGTGAACATTTCATTTGTTGGCTTTTTTCTTATGAAGGTTTCCATTAGAAGAATACCAAAACTATAAACATCCCCTTTTGTAGAAACAATTCCTTCTGAACCATATTCTATATAGACAATTAATTTAAATCAGTCATCAAAATGTATATTTGTTTTTGCAAAATAATGAAAAATAAATGCTTAAAATTTAGTGAAGAATTTAAAGGCCACATATGTAAGTGCATGTTCATGTAAGCATATATGAGTAGAAATATCATCTAAGATTGCCAATAATAATATAAAACCATCACTTTTCAAAAAAATATATATCTATATAAAACCATCACCTGGTGACATGTATCCAACAGTTGCTAGCGTCATGGTTTGCTTCATTAGATCCTCTTCACCTAAGAGTTTCGCTATGCCAAAATCACCCAGATGCGCAGTCATATCTTTATCAAGCAGGACATTGTTAGGCTTCAAATCACAGTGAACCACCGCTGGGGTATGACCATGATGGAGATACTCCAATGCGGATGCGATGTCTATCATTATATTCAACCTTTGTGAAATATCCAGAAAAAGGTTGTGAGAATAAAGCCAATTCTCCAAGTTTCCATTAGGCATGAACTCAAGTACCAATGCTTTAAAATCAATATTAGAGCAACTACTGATGATTTTGACCAAATTTCGATGACGAATGTTGCGAAGGATCTCACACTCAACATCAAAGCTCTTAAGAGCTCTGTCTACATTTACCTTGAAGACTTTTACTGCAATGCTCATCCCATTTGAAAGAGTCCCTTGGTATACTGACCCAAAACTCCCTTCCCCTAGTAATTTGCTTTCAGAAAATCGATCTGTAGCTTGATCGAGCTCATGGTAAGAAATTCTTCTCCATTCAGTTGATGGTAGCATATTTTCTTGATCAGTTGTCACTTCAGCTTTTCTGTTTCGACTTCGTAAACAAATGATAACCACGGCCAATATTAATATTGCTGAGCCAACTGCTGGTAGGATATATTTTAAAAGCTCAGTACCCTTGGACCTTCGAGAGGGATCAGATTTGCATGGTTGGACTTCAAATCGAGGTGAACCACACAGGGCTTCATTTCCCATAAATGATTGACTCGAGTAGTTTGCAAATGATCCTCCGTTAGGAATTTCTCCTTGTAGTCTATTGAAAGAGACATTCAAATATTTGAGATGTGAGAGTTGTTCTAAGGACTTAGGGATCGTTCCTGAGAGGTTATTTCTTGACAAATCTAAGAATTCCAAACTTATCAAATCATCGAAAGACTGAGGAATAGAACCTTGTAACATGTTACCAGATAAGGAGAGATGAGTTAGGTCTATGAGATCACCGATGCTGCTCGGTATAGCACCTGAAAACTGATTATCTGACAGATTCAAATTAGTCACAGACTTCCACTTTCCAATATCAATTGGGAGAGAGCCGCTTAGAGAATTGGAAGACAATTCTAGGAACAATATACTATCAAGCCTTGTCAAGGTTGATGGGATAGAGGTAAAATTATTGGAGCCCAAGAAAAGATTTCTTAGAGAAACGACATCGCCTAAGCATGCTGGTATTGGTCCAGATAGTCTGTTCCCTGTTAGAGTTAAATAAGTCAACCTCTGCAAATGACATAACTCAGATGGAATGAATCCTTCTAGCTTATTGTTCCCAATATTAACATCTTGCAACTCTCTCAATCTTCCAAGTGTAGTAGGTATTGTTCCCGTCAAGTTATTGTGGTCAAGACCTAACCATAGCAACTTGCCTAAATTACCAATTTCACTTGGTATGTTGCCCTTGATGTTGCAATGAGAAACATAGAAAAGTGTTAGAGAAGATGATAAATTTCCTACAGAAATTGGAAGTTCACCATTAATCAATGGATTATCATCAAATATCAATACTTCCAAGTCTTTGCAATTGGTCAATGATGAGAGAAAGCTCAATTCTGGGGATGAAGGTTCGCTACTGAAATTGTTATGACCAAGATCGAGCTGTTGTAAGTATCTTAGATTGCCAAGGTTGTCAGGAAGAAATCCAGAAAATGAATTATTGGACAATTGAAGAAAAATGAGCTGAGAGGCATTGGTAATAGAGATCGGAATTGGCCCACTCAGTTCATTTAATCCAAGATAAAGACCTTGAAGCTTTGGAAGTCGAGGGCCTATGGTTGATGGAAGCTGGCCTGAGAAGCGATTCAATCCAAGCCAAATGGCCCTTGCAGTTGAGATGTTAAAGATTGAAGGAGGGATGTTACCAGTGAAACTGTTATTTCCCAAGAACAAAATTTCTAGGTTCTGTAGGTTCCCAATCTTGAGTGGAAGTGTACCTGCCATATTCAATTTGTTCACAGCCGCCTTATATATTTTTCAATATAAACAATAAAAAAATTTCAAAGAATATGTAATAAAAGCAAACAACCTGATTAGCCCATTAAGGTTTCTATCCTTCTATTTGGGTCACTACTGTTAAAATAATTTGGCTGTCATGAAAAATTTTTAATTAATTATTTTCCCTAATTTGATGTCTTGAGCTTATAACTAATGTAGTTGGAATTTTGTCTGCTAATTTCATTTTAGTCCAAGCCTTTTCTCTTTGATGAGGTGGCCTTCAATTAAGAGTTGTCCTCACCTAGGGACAACTTTAATAGTATATGTATGTATGCATTGATGCATTGATGATTGTGCACCAAGTTATAAATATATATTAAATTAACTTAGAATAAAATAAGATAGAGAGATATTGTACCTGACAAGCTGTTAGAGGAAAAATCAAGGTTTTTAAGAAGTGTCAAATTCCCAATACTTGATGGAATAGGCCCTGCTAAGTAGTTTTCCGAAAAGCTAAGCGTCTCTAAATTTGTAAGAGAACCAATCTGCCATGGGATTTGACCTGTAAAATATAATTAACATCTTGATTAAATTTAAAAAGGAAAAAAAATAACATCCATTAATTGAATTTATTATCTCAACCTAAGTATATAATTAGATGAAAATAAGAGTTCAATGATTTGATTGAATCAGACAAATGTTCAATAGCTTAAGGCCGGGGACCATATTAAAAATTCATTCTATATAACATTGACTTCCAAAAAGCATTTTTCTAGTGAAAATAAAATTGCGAAATCTATTTTGTAAGAAGATAAATATATTTATACTATTTTTAAAGCCAATTATATATTGAGATAGTGTAACGAGTTAATCAGATACCAACTCATTTAATGAGTTGACAAAAAAATTATTAAAAGCTAATTAAAAGTATAAAATTGAAAGGATATATATCTTTTCATTTTCTCTTACAAAACAGCTAGTTCTTTGTTATCAAACATGCATTAAAAAATTACCCTCTATTTATGAAGTAACTCCCTTGTTTCCTAGACAAAGGAAAAAAATAGTAACTTCCTTTTTTTTCAAAATAAAACTTCAAATTTTTTCATTACTATTTTTTTAATTATATTTTGTAGGTGTGTGCCAATACAATAGGAGCTGTAAGTATTTATAACTGCTGCTTCATATACTTTTTTTACTGCATGGACAAACAGAAAATAGAAGTACAACCCAAATGTCAAGAAACATGATTATGTGGCGTATAATATTAAAAAGAAAAACTATATTAAGAATATATAGATGCTTACCTCTGAGATTGTTTGCACCGAGTTGCAATTTCCTAAGCATGGTCAAATTTCCGATTTCCGTAGGCAAACTCCCCTCGAAATGATTATTAGAAAAGGATAACTCTGTTAACTCTGTGCACTTGAATAAATTTGGTGGAATTCTGCCCGAAAGCAAGTTCTCACTTAAATAAAGCCCTTGCAGATTAGGAAGTTTATCGAACATATCTGACGGGAGACTGCCACTGAGAGCATTAGTGGTGAAATCAATGATTTGTAGTGAAGAAATGTTGAGTGGAATGGAAGGTATCAAACCAGAGAGTTTGTTGTTGCTAAGATCAATTATTTGCAGTGAAGATAAGTTGAAGATTGAGGGAGGTATAGAACCTGAAAGCCGATTAGTATCCAAATAGAATGCTTTTAAGGCAGAAAGATTTCCTATCTCGACAGGAATCTGCCCTTGCAGATTATTTTTATCCAACCTCAAGATCTCTAGCTTAGGCAAATAGCACAAAGATGATGGGATTATACCTGTGAAGTTGTTACCATGCAGAAATAAGCTTTGAAGTTGAGCGAAGGAACCAAACCATGCTGGGATATCTCCACTGATGCTGTTGTTGCCGAAGTTTATAAAGTTCAACCGATGCAAATTAGCCAATTGGTGGGGTAAGGAACCATGAAAACTATTGTTTCCAATGTTAAGCCGGGAGAGGAAAGATAGATTTCCCAAGTGAGGTGGTATGGTGCCTACCAGACTCATACCAAAAAGATTCAGAGCTGTGACCCTGCGGTGCTGAGATCCGCAAGTGACACCAAACCAGTTGCAAACCGAGGTTGCGCTAGACCAATTTGTTGCCAAAAGATTCTGAGGATCAAAAGTTACATGAGATTTCAATGCAAGAAGAGCCAATTGGTCTGTGGTGATGTTAAGTGATTCCATATACACAAAAGTTACAAAATTTTGATGCAAAAGCACGACAATGAGAGGGAGTAAGAAGCGAGTATTTCCCATGAGAAATATGAAATGGAACTGATAAGACAACTGTGCTTGGTCATGAACTCTTTATATACATGCGAAGTCAGCCGCCAAGAGATAGTTTTCAATATGTCTACTGTAGAGGCCAACAAATATGACTTTGACGTCCCGATTTAGTTCTCCTTTTTTAGCCTAGCTTTAAATACTCATCCTGCATAAATGGAAAGATATATATGGATCTAAAGACTCTGTCGGCTAAGGCATATCCAACTTGTTTTCCATCCACGTTCCTTTCTATTGTGACTTTTATTGCACTCGGATAAACCTGTATTGGATTAGTTTGCATTTAAATACCGTGTGTATCCTTTATACACATTTATACCTACGGTTCCACACAACAAACAATACTTTATACATATTCAAACACCATATGCACGCTTTATATATAAATATTTATATCTACGGTTTCACACACTAAACCTATGCTGGATGGTTGGATTCAAATGCCATGTGTCATTTTTGTTGAATACAAGGTTGGTCCCTCTGTGATCTCCAAGATTTAATTCTTATACCACAATTTAATGAAATTTAATCTCCACACTTTCATTAGATGTATGATTGAAGATAATCATTAACAGTGTGAATTTATAATGGTAAAATTTGTTGACATGATATTATTTTAGGCACATGAACTTTATTGGCCAGTCTTCACTATGTTCTAAACAATTATGACTTTTTCTTTGTTGATTATAATAATTTATAACTACAACTAAAAACCTGATTAAAAGATATGTAATCAGTCGAAAAATTATTCTAAAATTTAATAGGCGTTCAGAATAAGTAGTCAATTGACCAAAAATTAAGTTCACGTGTCATGTCTTGTGATAAAAAGATTGTCTTGTCACTCAATTTAATAATTGGATATTCACATTATTATTGATTGTTTTTAATCCAATATTTTATAATAGTACAAGGATTAAATTCGTTGAAATTGTGATGAAAAGATTAAATTCTTAAAATTAAGATAATACAAAGATCAATCTTCAACTTTGATCTACATTTTTTGAGATTTAAAAGAGCTGAAATTGACATCATTTTAGCCCATTTCTCATATAAACCTTTGTAGCACGTGACAAATGTCCTATAGCACTAATACTCTTTTTTTTTTTTAAGTTCTATAGCAATAATATTCTAAATTTTCAATTCCATTTTCTGTGGTCAAATGTGACGTTTTTCTAGCTTAACAAAACAGCAACTAGACGACTTGGGGATGGTTTTTGCTAACTTTTTCCATGTGAGTGCTTTTATAGAGGCATCTGATCTTTTTGGTCAAAAGAGGTAGGAGTGTCTTCTAGCGTAGCCGTTTGTTCTTTCATGAGGCTTCTTTGTTCTTGAAGTTTTGGATTCTGCTACGGGAAGTGTGTTTTATGAGCTGGTGCCTAGATGCCCGTTGAGTAGGTGGAATCATTGAAGGCTTGTTTGGATGTCGTCATGCTGCTAATTTGATGTTTGGTTTTCAATTGGTATTTTTTGTGTTTAGGGTTTGCTGTTGCCCTTTTGTGATGTCTTTCTAATTAGGATATCTGAAATGGAGCTCTGTGTTGTTAGTACAGAGGATCTATTCTACATAAGGAGTCTAGTCTTTGTGTTTGCACGACCAAATGCTTTTTGTGCAGCTTACATATTTTGCTATTGTGCATGATCTCCTTAAATACCTTTCTTCACCAAATTGAGTTTTATTCATAGAATTATCACACCTCTAAACTTAAGATTTTGTTAATCCTCAAGTAAAAGAAAAAAATAATAAAATAATATAAAACTTTTCAAGAGATAAAAATTCACCAAGTCATGATTTTTCAATTTTTTTTTTCAAAAATTATCTCACAATTTCAACTTAAGGTAAAATACAGATAATCTTCAAATTTGCGCATCAAATCAAATGAAAGCTCACTTTCAAATAGATTTCCTCTGTGTGTGTGTGTGTGAATAATCTCTTACAAAGAATATCATGCAATTTGGATTAGTTTATGTTAATTCTAAGCATAGATTAATACTAGGATCTCAAAAGTTTGATTTTCATCTCTTTCTCCACTAATGTAAACTAACATTTATTCAAGGACTACAAAATATAAATATGTTTTTTAAACAAAGAGATGCATTGATGAAAAGGTTGTGTCTTTGAGAAGAGACACTTGCAAGTTTATATAAAAAACTTGCTGTTAACTATTTTGAGACATAAAAAAACAAACCAAATAAGAGTAGAAAAATCAAGAGTAAGACAAGTATTATATTCTAAAAATTAACATAAATACTTAAATTCCCATCAACTACAAAAAGAATCTAAATTCCTTATAATCTATTTGTTGCTGAAAGTAGAACCCTCAAGTGTATCCAACGGTATACTTTGTAAAGTGTAAAACTAAGTTAGACGTTAACTTTATTGTATGCCAAAGGCTATTTGCATTATTTTCCTTTGTATACCGAATGGTGAGAGCAAAATCAATCTTAAAAATAACATCTATTTAAAAATTTTTCTTGAAATCAACTTTGTCAATTCTTTATATTCCATCTAAACCCTATTTACATGAACACTAAGATGACTTTTTGTTTAGGTTTCTTTTTGCTCATAGAGTTGTACTGCCAATTCTTTTGTGGCCAGCTTTTTACAGGATGCAAATGTTCACCCAGCTAAGGCAAGTGTTATGCCATCAAGAGTCTTTAATCAACGGAAGACTTAAGACTTGAAGTGGCAGGTTGATGGCTGCGCTTAATAAAATAACATGACCTTTCACAGAAAAAAAAAAATACATATGACAAATACAAGGTTTTGAAAATGGATCGATTTGGGTAGGACCGATCCAAGAATAAAACACAAAGTTGTGAGCATTGGCAGTCACTTTGCCATATGAACAAATCTCTACAGCTTAGCTGCGTGTAGGCACTAATGATGTTTCTTATTGACAATAACAAACCCTGAAATTCCTTAGAACAAGCAATGATAGTTCTCCAAATTTCCCTTCATTCTATGGCAGAACTAAGTAGTGAAGACGGAATTCCTTTTTTTTTTTTCTAGTTTTTCATGACACATTTCATCATGATTGCATTTCCGACTTCCTTTCCGTTCATGTTCCTTTCTTTCTTGGTCGAGAAAAAGTGTGACTTTTCTTGCATTCGGACAAATCTATAGAGTTGCATTTAAATATTATGCATGTTTATATTTTTATACACGGCTCCACATAATATATATAAAACACAGAAATTCCGTGGAATCAATGCCAAACCCTACGGTAGAGTGCTAGAAAAATCAAAGACGGAAATTTGATCTTTTTTTTTTTTAATTTTCAGAAATAAAACATAAACAATTGCCACTTTATCGAACCCGTTCAATTTCCTTTAAGAACTACACTTTGATCTTGCTTAGCTTCGTAGCAATTTCCTTCATATCAAGGCTGTTGTCAGGTAACTCTGCCGAACACTTTACGGCTAGTTGCAAAATGGATGATGCACAATTCTTTGCTGCAAGCCATTACCTCTCTGTAGTACTTAGCAAATTGGTGTCTACAACTTCAACTAAGGTAGATGATAATGACTCTTTAACCCAACTCTTCAAGCTCATTTCTCCTATAAACATCTCTTCTATAGGCTTCTTTCCTGTAAAAGTTTCCATCATAAGAATACCGAAATTATACATGTCACCTTTTGTAGAAACAATACCTTCTATTCCATACTCTGTATAAAAATTTAAATATGTCATCAATATTCAAAATTGATGTTACATGATAATGAAAAAAAAATGCTACTATAAACTATCTAGAGATTATATTTATGCTTGTTCGACTATGTGCACAAGTAGGAATAATAACTTGGAGTATTATTACAAGTATTACCTGGTGCCATATAGCCCATCGTTGCAATGGTCATGGTTTGTATCATTGAATCCTCTTCACATAAGAGTTTTGCAATGCCAAAATCACTCAAAAGTGCAACCATATCTTCATCCAACAAAAACATTGTCAGGTTTTAAATCACAGTGAACCACAAGCATCATATGACCATGATGGAGATATTCCAATGCAGATGCAACATCTATCAGTATATTCAACCTTTGCATGATATCCAAAAAAATGGTTGTTCGAATACAACCATTTATCAAGACTTCCATTAGGCATGAACTCAAGTACTAAAGCTTTGAACTCAATATTACAATAGCTACTGATGATTTTCATTAAATTTCGATGACGAATGTTGCGGAGAACTTCACACTCAATCTCAAAGCTCTTAAATGCTCCTTCAAACTCTAACTTGAAGACTTTTACTGCAAATCTCATCCCATCTGAGAGAGTCCCTTGGTATACAAAACCAAAACTCCCTTAACCAAGCAATTTGCTTTCACTGAATCCAGTTATAGCTTGATTGAGCTCATGGTATGAAATTCGTCTCCATGTTCCTAAAGGTAACAAATCTTCTTCAGTTGGCAATTTTTCTTTCCTCTTCCTACTTCGTAAGAAAATAATAATTAGAGCCAACACTAAAATTGTGGAAGCAATAAGCGTTGGTACGTATGTTATAAGCTTAGTAGCTGCCTTGGAATTTCTAACAAGTTTTTGGCATCTTGGAACTTGAAGTTGAGCTGCACCATACAATGCTTCATTCCCCTTAAATGATTGAGCTGAGAAGTTTGCAAATGATCCTCCATCAGGAATTTCCCCTTGTGGTCTATTGAAAGATACATTAAAATGTTGGAGAAAAGGCAATTTCTATAAAGACTTGGGTATCTCTCCGAATAGATTATTTCTCAACAAATCCAAGAATTCCAAACTTAACAACTCAGCAAACGACTCTGGAATAGAACCTTTGATTCTATTATTTGATAAGGAGAAATAAGTCAGGTATTTGAGATCCCCAACTCTAGTTGGGATATCACTTGATAATTGATTGTTTGACAAATCAATCTCAATAACAACCTTCCACTTTCCAATAGCAATTGGTAGAGGACCACTTAGACGATTTGAAGACAAGTTTAGGACCAAGATATCATTAAGCCCTGTCAAAGTTGAAGGTATTGAGGAAGTAAACCTATTGGAACCTTGTTGAAGTATTGGCTTTTGTTTTTGGAAGGAAGTTAATTCACTGGTTTAGAAGCTGAGGTTCGTGGGAAGTTCAAATCTGTGAAGAAGAAAAAGAAGAGCACATGACTTATATGTGTCTCATTTAAATGCTATGTCGTTTAGTTTATTTCTAGTGTTGTTTTTTCATTTAGTTGTTTCTTCAAATTAGCAAAACTATGTAGTATTATTTTGTTATTTTTCCTTTGGTTCAGTGAGATGTCAAGAAGGAATATTTTGCAGTTTCCATTGCAAAATATTCCTCAGTTGTTTTAGTATAGCCAAGTGTTTTTGTCAGCTCTCTCTCTCTCTCTCTCTCTCTCCTCTGTGTATATATACTAAAGGCAGATGATTAAATGAAGTGTGAGAGCTTGGTGCCGTTTTGTGTCTAACAATTTTTTCTCACATCTCTCTCGATTTATTTTCTTCTTCCTTTGTATTTGTTCATCAGTTTAGTTTAGAAAATTTGAGTTTTTCGACATGGTATCAGAGCATTTTGCCTGATCTTAAGGGATCATTTTCATTGATTCTTCAACATTTCCTTTGCCTTTAAATCATCCTTCGTTTTTTGGTTGCACTCAATGGCAACTTTAAGATTTAACACTTCAGCTCCACCGATCTTTACAGGGGAGAACTATGCCTTCTGGTCAATGAAGATAAGGTCCTACCTTAAAGCTTTTTTGCCACTGGGATGTTGTAGAGACAGAAAAAGATTTGGTTCAAAGACATGCCAATCCTACCTTAGCTCAAATTTGCCAGTTTGAGGAGGACAAAGCAAAAAGGTATAAAGCTCTGTCATGTTTACAATTTGCTCTAACTGATGATATTTTCTCTAGGATCATGCATCTAGATAGTCCTAAAGAAGTATGAGATCACTTGAAGGATGAATATTTTGACAGTGATAAGACTAGGTACATTCAAATTTTGAACTTGCTTAGGCAATTTGAAATGTTGAGAATGGAAAATGATGAAAATATCAGAAAGTTTTTTAATAAAATGATGAGTTTGGTGAATCAATTGAGGCTGTTAGGGAAGACTGTGACTAAAAAACGATTAGTTCACAAGATGTTAGTTAGCCGACCTGAGAAGTATGAATCCAATATCTCTTCTTTGGAAGATTCAAGGGATATGTCACAGGTTACCTTGAAGGAAGAAGGAGTCGATAAACTCTCTAGAAGGCTTAGAGCAAAGGACAGCTTATAGGCAAAAGACTTCATTGGATAATGCTTTAGTAGCTAAAACTAAGCACTTAAAATCAGGCAGCGACTCAAAGAAAAATGATTCTGAGATAAAAAAGAAAGGAAAAAAAAGTTGAAAATGATAAGTCTAGTAAAAAAAAAAACAAATATCCTTCTTGTTTTCACTGTAAAAAGACAACTCACTCAGCTAAATTTTATTGGTACAGACCTGATGTGAAATGCTGGTCTTGTAACTAGCTAGGACATATTGAGAGAGTATGTAAGAACAAAAGAACTAAGGTTGAAGGTAAAGCTACAGTTGCAAAGGAACAAGCTGAGGCATGTGAGGAAGTGTTGTTCATGGTTAGACAGTCTAGTGAATTAGTCAAGAAGAACCTATGGTTGATTGATAGCGCCTACTCAAATCACTTAACTGGTGATAGAGCCAATTTGCTACTCTAGATAGAAGCTATAGGTCAAGGGTGGAGATTGGTGATGGATCTTTTTTGAAGATTCTAGGCAAGGGAACTATTGTTGTTGAAACTCATCATGGTACTAAGTATATTGTAGATGTTTACTTTGTACCGAATGCTAATCAAAGCTTATTGAGTGTTGGTTAGTTGACTGAGGGTAATTATGTCATTTTGTTTAAAAATAGGTATTGTACTATCTTTGATCCTAAGGGTGAGGAGGTGTTCTCTATGGAGATGAGGAACAAATGCTATCTAATAGATTGGAAGCATTCTGATCAAGCTTTTTCAAGTATAGTCAATGACTCTGAGCTATGGCATATGAAGCTAGAGCATGTCAACTACAACTCACTTTAAATCATGGCTACTAAAGAGTTAGTTACAAGGTTGCCTAGGATAGCTAAACCAAAAGTAGTGTGCAAAACTTGTCGATATGGGAAACAATGCAAGCTCCCTTTTCCTAAGCAGAGAAGTTTAAAAACTATTGCAAAGTTGCAACTTGTTCATACGAATTTAGGAAGTCCTATGAAGACTCTTTCTTTTGGTGGTAGTAGGTATTACCTGTTTTTCATTGATGATCTAACTCGATATTGGTAGATTTATTTCTTTAAGAATAAGTTAGAAGCCTTGAGTAAGTTTGTGAAATTCAGAAGTTTGGCAAAAAAACCAGACAACTTTAACTATTAAAGTATTAAGAAATGACAATGGAAAAGAGTTTATTGCTATTGAATTTGAGATTTTTTGTCACAGTTTGGTATCACTCATCAGTTAACAGTACCATACACTCCATAGCAAAATGAAGTCTCTGAAAGGAAGAATAGAACTCTTTTGGAAATGGCAAGATGTCTTTTGTTTTAAAAGAATATACTTAAAAGTTTTTGGGCAAAGGCTATTAACATAACCAATTATATCTTGAATTTGACTCAAACAAGAGCTTTAATGTAGAAAAATCCCTATGAGAGTTGGTTTTGATGTAAGCCTTCTATGACTCATTTAAAAATCTTTGGCTCTATTTGTTATGCAAAGATACCTAATGAGAAAAGATCCAAACTCGATCAAAAGAGTGTTTCTACTATCTTGATTGGTTATAGTGATCTTATTAAAGGTTACAAATTATATAATGTTGAAACCAAAAGAATCTTCTTCAATAGAAATACAAGGTTTAATGAACAGGTACTATGGGATTAGGAGAAATCTGTAATAGTGAACTCTAGGAAACTTAATCTATTGCAAGATGCAATACCAGAAGACATTGATGAAGAAACAAACATTGAAGATGAGAACT
This sequence comes from Theobroma grandiflorum, assembly GCA_036013995.1. Classification (NCBI taxonomy): domain Eukaryota; kingdom Viridiplantae; phylum Streptophyta; class Magnoliopsida; order Malvales; family Malvaceae; genus Theobroma; species Theobroma grandiflorum. Next base: position 23,860,650 of record CP142133.1, on the reverse strand, counting down.
TAGCAGTGAGAGGTACTAGGACTTTGCAAGAGATATATGCTAGATGTAATGTGGCTATTATTGAGCCTGCAAACTTCTCTAAAGCTGTGAAAAATAACAGATGGGTCCAAGCTATGAATTAAGAGATGAAAATGATTAAAAAGAATGATACTTGGATGTTAGTTGATAAGCCAACAGATCAGCATATTATTGGAGTAAAATGGATTTATAAAACCAAGCTTAATGTAAATGGTTCGGTTAATAAATTGAAAGCTAGACTTGTGGTGAAAGGTTATTCACAGATCTATGGTGTTGACTATTGGGAAACCTTTGCCCCAATAGCCAGACTTGATACAATCAAACTGTTAACAACACTAGCTGCCAAAGAAGGGTGGAAAATCTGGCATCTCGATGTAAAGTCAGCATTCCTTAATGGATATCTCACTGAAGATATTTATGTTCATCAACCTGAAGGTTTTATTGAACTTGGAAATGAGAAGAAGGTATGTAAACTGATCAAAGCTCTGTACAGTTTGAAACAAGATCTTAGAGCCTAGTATGCTCGGATAGACAAGTTTCTTACTTCAGAAGGGTATTGCAGAAGTGCAAATAAGCCTACTTTGTATGTTTATAATCCTACTAAATCAGTGAAGGTAATACTTTCTTTATATGTTGGTGATCTATTGTTTACTGGGACAAATGAGTCAACTTTAATGAACTACAAAGAGAAACTGAAGAAAGAATTTGAAATGTCTGATTTGGGAGAGATGAACTACTTTCTAGGATTGCAATTTATACAAGGTCTAGATTATATTTGCCTTCAGCAAGGTAAGTATGCTTCAGAATTATTGAAGAAATTTCATATGGAAAACTGTAAAGCAGTGGAATCTCCCTTGGCTACAAACTGTAAGTTGAGCAAAAATGATGGGGCTCCAAATGTTGCAGGCACATCTTACAAAAGCTTGATTGGTAGTTTATTATACAAATTGCCTCAAGACCAAAATCATGTTCTTAGTAAGTTTGTTGTCTCGTTTTATACAGAAGCCATCTCAGATTCACTATACAACTACCAAACGAATACTTAGATATGTTAAGAATACAGTAGATTATGGGTTAAAGTTTGACAAAGTAAATAGCAATGAACTTGTTGGTTATTGTGATAGTGATTGGGCAGGGGGCATTGATAACTCAAGGAGTATTAGGGGCTACTGTTTTTCATTTGGAAGTTGGGCTTTTTCTTGGATCTCCAAGAAGCAAGCGGTAGTTGCTCAATCTTCTGTTGAGGCTGAATATATATATTTGTAGCAGCAGCAGCTAACCAAGCTATTTGGCTTAGGAAAATTATGTGTGATATGGGATTCAAGTATGAGAAAGGGACTACCTTGTTCATAGATAATCAATTTGCAATATCAATTGCCAGAAATCCAGTAAATCATGGAAGAACCAAGCACATCAAGGTGAAGTTTCATTCAATTCGAGAAGCTGTAAAGGATGATGAGATTCAAGTTAAACACTGTGGAAACTAATGTTCAACTTGCAGACATATTTACTAAAAATTTAAACAAAGAAAGATTCTTATGGTTGAGAGAAGAAATTGGAGTCTGCAAAACAAAATCCAATGGGGGGTGTTGAAGTATTGGCTTTTGTTTCTAGAATAAAGGTACTTCACTAGTTTGGAAGCTGAGGTTCGCAAAAAGTTCAAATTTGTGAAGAAGAAGAAAAAGAGCACGTGACTTTTATGTGTCTCATTTAAATGCTATGTCGTTTAGTTTATTTCAAGTGTTGTTTTTTCATTTAGTTGTTTCTTCAAATTAACAAAACTATGTCGTATTATTATGTTATTTTTCCTCTAGTTCAGTGAGTTGTCAAGAAGGAATATTTTGCAATCTCCAATGAAAATATTCCTCGGTTGTTTTGGTATAGCCAGGTGTTTTTGTCAGCTATCATTCTCTCTCTCTCTTTCTCTCTCCTCTGTGTATAAATACTAAAGGCAGATGATTAAATGAAGTGTGTGAGCTTGGTGTCGTTTTGTGTCTAACAATTTTCTCTCACATCTCTCTCGATTTATTTTCTTCTTCCTCTGTATCTGTTCATCAGTTTTTTCAAGAAAATTTGAATTTTTCGATAAACCTAACAATAGTTCCTGTAAAGAAATGAGATCACTAAAGCATGCAGGTATTGCTCCAGAAAATTTGTTACTTGTCAACGAAAAAAATGCCAACTTCTTTAGTTGACATAACTCAAACTGGATGGATCCTTCTAAATTATTGGCTTCAAGAGAAAATTTTTGTAGCTCTTTTAATCCTTCAATTGTAATAGGAATCATTCCAGTCAATTTATTGTTGTCTAGAATTATGCTTATCAAGCCACTTAAGTTGCTAACTTCACTCGGGATGGTACCCTTAATATTGCACCCAACAGCAGAGAAGCTCTGAAAAGAACTTGAGAGATTTCCTATCAAAGCTGGAAGTTTACCACTGATCAATGGATTTCTGTTGATGTTCAAGAGTTGCAAGTCTCTACAACTGGTCAAAGTAGAGAGAAACCTCATTCCTGAGGAAGTTAAGTTGTTGGACTCCAGGTTGAGAATCTGTAAATTTTTCAAATTGCCAGGAGTGTCAGGAATGTATCCTGAAAAGGAATTACTTGGCAAGTCAAGAGTAGTTAGCTGAGAGGCATTGGAAATAGAATTTGGGATTGATCCACTGAGTTGATTTGTCCCAAGATATAATTGTTCCAGGTTTGGAAGCCAAAGGCCTATGCTGGATGGAAGATGGCTAGAGAGCTAATTTGAATTCAAAAAAATGACCCACAGAGTTGAACTATTAAATATTGTGGGAGGAATAGGACCAGCAATATTGTTATCTCCCAAACTTAAGATTTTCTAGATTCTTTAGGTTACCTATCTGATGTGGTATTGTACCTGCCATGAAGTTTATCAAAGACTCATTTAATTTCTTCCACATATCCACAAATAAATAAGAGAAATAAGGGGGGAAAACAAAATTGTTTGCATTGAACTCTTGCAAATATATATTAAAGGATTTCAATCAATTTAAACTTGAAATTTTTAGTTTGAAAGTTGGAAACCTAAATTCAAATTAAACTATTATAATGATGACATATATTGGATATTTCAAAACTCAAAAAAAAAAAAAAAGAAATTAAAGTATGCTTTTTATCTTATTTGATAAAATTAAGATTTTTATTTAAAAAAAAAGATGATTTAGGTTCCTTATGTGACATCAGATGATGACATGACAAATTGATATACTTTAAATTAAAAATGTAATATTTATTAATGATTATGAATTAATGAAAAAAAAACATATATTATCATAATGGGTATGGGAATTAATGAAAAATTATCTATCTATGTCAAAAAAAAAGTTACTAATTATGAAAAATGATTTGGGAGTAAATTAGTTCTTCTAATCTCCTCTTACCTGCCAATAAGGCTATATCTAATTGGTGGCAAAGAGAAAAACTTGAAACGAACAAAACAAAGAAACAGAGCAATGAAAAATTAAAGAAGAAAACTTTATTATCCAAGCAAAAGAAAAAAGAATATTTAACTTCCTTTTTACTTCAGTATTTATACAAGAATTAGTAACTACCCTGGACTCAAGTACAGCCTCGGGATTAACAGAATAACCAACTCAACTGACTAACTGCAAATCAAAGAAATGAATTTAACAACCAGGTAACGATCAAAACAGAACAACAAAGAAGATGATCTAAACGACTAGCTTCTAAGTCGTTTAGAATCAAGAGACTAAAAAAACGACAGAAGCTCAAGTCGTATAGAAACAACAAAAAATGAAAGACTGGATACAAACGACATCATTCATGTGTTTCACAATTCCTGTTTAAATCATTGTGAAACGATGATGTTTGGCTTCCCACTTAAGTTCTTTTAATTTGTCATTGCTTTCTCTCAGCTCCCAGTTGTTCCAAATGCTCTTGCTTTAGTCAGCTTCAGATCACTCTTTCAACACACCTCCTTGATCTGAAATTTGATGAACTCCTAACTTTGCTCGAAGCAAAACAAACCTGCTCTTGTTCAGACCCTTAGTAAATATATCTGCTAACTGATCACTGGTCTGACAGTAAATAAGCTCAATTTCTTGATCTCTCATTGATTCTCTGATAGAATGAAATTTTACTCTAATGTGCTTAGTACGACCATGATGAACAGGGTTCTTAGCTATTGCAATGGCTGACTGGTTGTCTACATGAATAATCGTTCCCTTTTTTTGGATAAACCCCATGTCTAGCAAAACCTTTCTCAACCATTTAGCCTAATTTGCAGTTGTTGAAACTACTATGTACTCAGTTTCAGTAGAAGACTGAGCAACTATTTCTTGCTTTTTTGAAGCCCAAGAAAACACAGCACTTCCTAAAGAATAACAGAATCCTCCTGTACTCTTCGAATCATCCACAGATCCTGCCCAATCACTGTTTGTGTACCCTTGAAGATCACCACTTTCATTCTTCATGTAAACCAATCCAAAATTAGTAGTACTTTTTACATACCTCAGTATTCTTTTTGTAGCCTTAAAATGAATTGCTGAAGGGGTTTGCATAAACCTGGAAAGCAAGCAGGTAGCAAACATAATATTTGGTCTTGTTGCTGACAGATACAACAAGGAACCGATCATACTTATATACAGTGATCCCTCTGCCTTAGTTGAACCATCATCCTTACTCAATTGAACTCCCACAGTTAATGGAGTATCAACAGCCTTACATCCTTCCATATTAAACTTCTTTAGTAAATCTCTGACATATTTAGATTGATGCAGACAAATCTATCCTGGTTTCTGTAGAACTTCCATCCCCAGGAAGTATGACATCTCTCCCAAATCTGTCATCTCAAAAACCAGCATCATTTGTGTTTTGAATTCTTGCAAACACACTACATCTGGTCCTATAACCAGCAAGTCATCCACATATAAGGCCACTATCAGCTGTACTGATTCATTTGTGCCTTTGACATATAAGGTGGGCTCAGTAAGACTTCTGTTGAATCCTTGATTTCTGAAGTATTCATCTATCCTTTCGTACCAAGCTCTAGGAGCTTGCTTAAGTCCATATAAAGCTTTAATAAGCTTGCAGACCTTATGTTCAGAACCCTGCACCACATAGCCATTAGGTTAAAAAATGTTAATATCTTCCTTTAATATTCCATTTAGAAATGCTGATTTGACAACTAAATGAAATATTTTCCAAGCTTCTCTAGCAGACAAAGCTACTAAAAGTCTAACTGTATCAAGCCTGACCACAGGTGCAAAGGTTTCAAAGAAATCTGTGCCATGGATCTGTGCATACCCCTTCACCACTAGTCTTGCTTTGTATTTGTTGATTGAACCATCCGGATTTAACTTTGTCCTATAAACCCATCTAACTCCAATTACATTCTAACCATTTGGCCTGTCAACCAACTCCTAAGTTCTATTCTTCAGAATCATATTCATCTCTGAATCCGTTGCTTTCCTCCAGTTTTCATCAACTTCAGCTTCTGCAAAACTTGTAGGATCAGTTACTGCAACATTACACCTTTCATAAATTTCTGCAAGTGACCTAGTCCCTCTCACAACCAGGCTTTCATCCTCCAAGTCAATTGATTCATCATCACCTCCTTGCTTCTGACCATCTTCATCAGCAACCAAAACATCAGACTCCTACACAACTTTACTATCCCAATTCCATTTTTGCCCTTCATCAACACTTACATCCTTGCTAATGAATATCTTTTCAAATTTCACATCAAACAGTCTATATCCTTTAGACAAGTCATTATAACCAATGAACACAGCCAAAATGGATTTAGGTTCAAGTTTTGACCTTTTTTCATCTGGTATTTTGGCATAGCAAATAGAACTAAAAACCCTTAGGTGTGAAACATTAGGCTTATGCTCATACCAAAGTTCATATGTTGTCATATTTGGTAATATCCTTGAATAAGTAACATTCAAAATAAAATTTGATGTACTTACAACTTCTGCCCAAAACACCTTAGGCATGTCCATTTGAAACATTAAGCATCTGGCCATCTCCATCAGAGTTCTATTCTTCCTCTCTGCAAGTCCATTCTGATGAGGGTTGTAAGCCACTGTCAGTTGATGTTTCACCCCCATCTTTGCTAATAAACCTTCAAACTTAAGAGATGTATACTCAGAACCATTGTCAGTTCTAAGTATTTTAATTCTTTTCTCTGAAAAATTTTCTGACTGAGCCTTAAAACCTTAGAAACTTGTTCAATGCTTTTGACTTCTTTTTCAAAAAATAAACCCAACTGAACTTAGTCAGATCATCTATAAACACTATAAAGTACTTGCTGTGATTCAATGAAAGTTCTCATTGGACCACACAAGTCTATATGTACCAGTTCAAGCTTTTGTTTTGCAAACCAGCTTCTATGCTTAGGATAGGATCTCCTGCATTGCTTGCCAAGCTGACAAATCTGACACAGCTTGTCTACTTTGTTAAGAACAGGTAAACCTTCAACTATCTCACTATCTGCCATTTTCATTAGTGAATTGTAGTTGACATGGCCTAACCTTTTGTGCCATAATTCAATGACATTATCCTTACTTACAAAAGCAACATGCTCGACATTCATCAGGTTTAAAGGATAGCAATTGTTTTTCATTTTAACAATTAATAATTCCTCACCAGATGGATCACATACAGTGCAAAATTCATCCTTAAAAGGTAAAACATAATGTTTCTTGGCTAATTGACCAACACTCAATAAGTTCTGATCTGATTCAGGAACCAAAAACACATCAAAGATATACTTTATACCTGAAGGTGTCTCAACAGCCACAGTTCCTTTCCCGATTATCTTCAGGTATACTCCATTCCCAATCTTGATTTGAGCTAAAAAATTTCGATCTATTTCTGAAAACAGTTCCTCATTGCTTGTGAGATGATGTGAACATCCGCTGTCTAATAGCCAAACACTCTTTTTGGTTGATGCATCTTCTGAGTTAGCCATGAAAAGCACTTCATCAGCTCCTTCAGCCTGCTCAGCCACAGTTGCCTTTTCTTCACTATCTTTATTGAATTTACAAACCTTTTGAACATGACCAAGCTGATCACATGATCTGCACTTGACATTTGGCCTGTACCAGCAATATTTGGGAGAATGATTTGTATTCTTGCAATTGGGGCACGGAGAAAACTTCTCCTGTTTATTTCCTGACTTTCCATCACTAGCATAGCTTCCTTTGCCTTTGGACTTCTTGGCACTCTCTTCTTTCACTCTCAAGCCTTTGGTTTTTGCTACCAAAGCATTTTCAAGAGCTTCATTTTTCCAGAGTTCCCTTCTCTGCTCCAAAGCAAGTAAAGCACTTAACAACTCATTTACATTAATCTCAAGTTCGAGTTTCACCTTATGTCAATTTAGTCCAATTTTAACACCTGAGCATTTAACTCAGTGGTTGGTGCATAAACCTCCTACTTTAAGAGTAGGAATCAAATCCTTCCTCTCCCAATTATAAAAAAAAAAAAAAGTTTAATCCAAGTTTATATTGAACTTGCATAATTATATGCTGGTTGTTCGTTAATTAACTTCTCTGTTTAACTTATTTCGTTGATTTCTTACATGAGATGTAATAATTTATTGTAATTGCAATCATAAATTCAGCTTGTACTTGTAACTTCATAAAAAAAAAAAAAAAACCCTTTATACCTGTGAAGTTGTTGGAAGGGCAATCAAGCATCCAAAGAAGAGTAAGATTCCCTATTTGATCTGGAATTTCACCTGTAATATAAAATCCACATCCTCAAATTCCAAATTCGCCCACTAGCATGAATTATTTCAATAAACTACAGCACGTTATTCCTTTTTGTAGCAGCAACAACACAACACCATCTTAATTATTCATCAACTTTTTAGCTTTTCGAAAAACAACTTTTTGAGTTCAGATTTGCAAAATACTTCACCAAGAAAAGATTTAAAAAAAAAAAAAAGGATAACATTTCAACAATGGTCAGTATACCTTACCTTCAAAGTGGTTGACACCAAGATTCAAAGTTTGAAGCATACTCAAATTCCTAATTTCTGCCGGTAAACTCCCTACGAGTCCCAAGCCAGAAAGATCCAGAGCTCTGACTCTATGGTGCTTGGATCCGCAACTGACACCAAACCAATTGCAAACAAAGGTAGAAAAAGACCAATTGTTTGCCAAGAGATTTATAGGGCCATGAGTAACACGTTCTTTCAATGCAAGAAAAGCTGATTGTTCTGTCGCTATGCTGGTTAATTTCATAGAGAAAGTAGCCATAAAAAAAGGGAACATAATCCCAACAAGCACATCCAGGATGAGGCAAGTGTTTCCCATTAGATTTTGTGGGTTAAGTCACAGAAAATTAAGGAACAACTGAGATAGATAATCCATTCTTTATATATATTTTTATGGGTTGAAAAGAGGTGAAAGTAACATCATTTTACAGCAGTCATTTTCTTGTATAATGGCATGTGACAGAAGGCTTATAGCAAATATTCTGACTTTTCAATTACTTTTCTATGGTCAAGTGACTTCTTTTTTCTAGCTTGACAGACCGCAACTCCACAACTTGGAATATTGTACTATATATGGGGAGTGCAAGATCTTCAATATGGATTTGGGTAGGACCGGCGGAAGAATAAATCACAAAGTCTCTCAATCGGCAGTCACTTCCCAATATGAACAAGTCTCTGCAACTTGCAACGTAGCTGCATCTAAGCAATAATGATGTTTCTATTGACGGTAACAAACCCAAAATTTTCTTAGAACAAACAATGATAATTTTCACAACTTCCCTTCAATTTATGGCAGAGAGAATTAATAAAGATTGGAATTCGTCTTTTTTCAGTTTTTCAGGACAAACTTTGTCATGATTGCTTTTCTAAAAAGTTTAAGATGAAAAACATCTTAGATTTGTCTCAAAATCAATTGATATTAAGTAGAGAAAGCCAAAATTACTATGAAAATGAAGACTAGAATGAAAAAAAAAAAAAGGTTTAGACTCTTTCGGGAGAACACTCGATCAGTAGAATTTGAACATTAATTAAGATCGAAAAGAGTTGACTCTAATTGTATGACTTATGACAAAATGGGATTTCTTAATGTAAAATTGCATCGATCCTAATTATCCAGCAAATTCGTCCTGTGCGTTTGAGCCAATAGAAAGGAAATGAGAAAGCAGATCCCAACAACAATACTTTCTAAACGATTTCTACCTATACATGTATAGAATTTTCATTTCTACTGGTATTTCATTGGCTGAGTTATATATAGAACAATGTTAAACCTTGAAATTTTCTGCAAATTGATCACCTACACTTCATTGAATAACAGTTAGGAACCTCTTTCTGGAAGTTGATGATCAAGCTCCAATAGCCAGTTACAAACTCTTGCATTGAACTCTAACAACGATTTCTTATTTTCTAACTTGACAAAAACTATAAATGTTGGAATACTTTTAAAGCTATACTGCAATACTGATTTCTTTTTCTTTTTTTATTTTTTATTTTTTTGAATTTGCAATACTGATAAGTCTGATAAATATCACCTTTCTTTTTAAAGAGGAAAATCTCCAGTCACTAACTTTTCATGATCCATTTTCTGACATTTCTTTAATATTCCTTCAAAACCATGTGCGGCTGCCTAACTTTCCATAATTTTGATTTCCCTTTTTGGGTACGGGACCAGGCGGCTAGACTTTGTTCTGCAATCTCAAGTCTCTATGTTTGAGCATATATATCAACATTGCACAAACAATGAGGAGAACGAGGGAGTGGGGGAGCAGGCCATGATTGTCAGAGCTATATTAGATATATATATTAATTAATCACCCAAAAGGCCAAAAGTTGAATTCACGTTACACCCAATAATAGATTATATTAGTCAAGAAGAAACGATGCAATCTGACAACAGCCTAGAAAAAGAATCACTCAAACAAGGAAAATTTTACAGAGCCATATCCTGTACTGTCTATACAGCATACCCAACGCATTTCTTTTCATAACCATAAACCACCCTGTTTTCCATTTTTTCGTCTTAACAGGAATTTCCTGTATTTTCATCATGCATTTCCTGAATAATATACACCCCTATTATCCCTCTAGTCACTATTTTGGTTTTAGCCATGGATATGATCAATTTCATGGCTAAAACTGCTACAGCCTGAGTCAACTACCCACGAGCATGATGCAAAGAACTATTGCTGGCAAATGGTGAACTTTGATTCTTCCTTACTATAACTAATACTTAAATGTCTTTGATTGTAAATTAATCAAACTGAACTGTAGTGCCAATCCTAAGTATATAGCTCCATTCAAACAAATAGTGAACATGTGTTCTCTGCCACTACAACAAAAAGTAGGGGACAAGCAGCTTTACAATAATGTAGTAAATCCAATACAATCTGCACTCATTCAATTAACTCTTCTTTACACTAGAAATTTGAACATCTTCATCTGCACATTATATCAAAACATTTTTCTTCACATCTTTCCTTTACAAAGAATCTTCCTAGAAGTCAAAAGTGAAAGAATTTTAAAGCATCGACTCATTCAATATTGTTCTCAAGGATTTTTAAGAAGCATACTTGATGATGAATGTTCTCGAGTCTCATCTGGGATAGATATTGAAGAATCAATCCATGGACCATCCATAGATGTGCTTCTTGGTGCCTGGCTGTCATGAGAAAATGTTGAGACATTCGTTTGGCTGTCGTGTGATAGCATCCCAAAGGCTTTAAACCGAGCATCCTGGTCTGCATCCTTGCGCTTGATTTTTGGAGCTTGGACAGCAATCTTGCCTTCCATCATACTCACTACAGAAGACATGGATGGCCTTAGAGTGGGAGATGGGTTGGTGCACAAAAGAGCCAAGTTAAGCATCCTTAATGCCTCTTCTTTTGAGTAGTGTGAACCAAGACTTGGATCAACTAGCTCTAAAAGGTTTCCTTGCTCTTGCTGGACATAGGCCTGCAATCATATATCCCAACAAGATCAGAAAAACAAAGAAACAGCATAAAGTCAAAACCAAAGATTACACAGCAGAAAAGCATGAGCTGATAAATATAGCTCACCCAATCAAGGAGGTAAACAAACTCCTCCTTAGGCCTGTAATTTGTGTTACTCTTCCCACTGACAACCTCCAAAAGAACAACACCAAAGCTATAAACATCTGCTTTGTCAGTCAAGTAACCCCTCATTGCATATTCAGGGGCCATGTAACCTCTGGATGAGAAAAAAATACAAAAAATGTCAAGTATAGCAGTAGAGAAAATGAAGTTAAGATAACAGTGTCTGCATGATATTTGACGTATTAAATGTGGTTTACATAATGCTAGTCACCATATTGCTTAGGCATCTGCTAATTCCCTATTATCTTTTTACTAAAATCTGCTATAAAGTAAGTGGACTAAAAATCAACAGCAATGTCTTTTTGGGTCAAACAGCAACGTCTTGATAAGAACAGACATCTTTTTCACCAAATTTATCCAAATTTAAGGAAAACTTTAAGCCCTTATTTCAGTGTTTTAATTTAATCTATCATTATAGAAAAATACTAAATTACAGCAAAAAGATGCAGGAAGGGAGACAGAGGGAGACTCACATTGTTCCAGCTATCCTGGTGCTGATATGGGTGTTCTCTTCTTCATCAAGCTTGGCTAATCCAAAGTCAGAGATCTTAGCATTAAGATCCCTATCAAGCAGCACATTTGTTGCCTTAATATCTCTGTGAACAATTTTCAGTCTTGACTCCTCATGAAGATAAGCTAAACCTCTCGCTATTCCCAAGCATATTTTCCTTCTGGTTGACCAGTCCAAGTTAAGACGCTGTTCGTCACGACCTGAAAAGAAATGACAAGAGAGAAAAGAAGAGACTTTGTAAGTCATAATTATCTTTCTTGAAATATTAGTATAAGATGTTAGTGAAGCATTTACCAAAAAGTGCACGAGCAAGACTGTTGTTTTCCAAGTACTCATATATTAGCAACAACTGATTTCCTTCGATACAACAGCCATAAAGCTTCACAAGATTTGGGTGTTGCAATGCAGAAATCATCCCTATCTCATTCACAAATTCACGATTTCCTTGCTTAGATTTAGAGGATAGCTGCTTAACTGCTATTACTGTACCATCTGACAGTACACCCTACAATCAAGCAGAGTGAAAATTCAGAAAGTAGTTCAACAAATAATCCTTTCTCCCTTTTAGCACTAAGATTGGATGTATCATAAACTAGACACTTTATCTTATTCGGAATACTCTAACCAAGGGTTCCAATCTTAGGCTAAAATGATAACAATTATTACCTTGTAAACTGGCCCAAATCCTCCTTCACCAATCTTATTTGCAGCATCAAAATTATTGGTAGAAGCTTTAATTTGTCTTAGACTGAAGTATCCAGTTTGAAGATCTAGCCCCTGAAGTTCTGTAATATGAGCAGATTAAAAGATTTAGCCCGTCATAAAGAACATCAGAAATAATACCAGTTTCTATTCTTCTTTTTTGGTGCTAGGAAAGTAAAAATCAAAGGCTTAAGTAATTATTATGAACATATTTCTTGCATAAACTGTCTTACCATTGTTTTCAGCATTTTTGCCACCCAAGTAACCTTTCAGTCGGAGGATGATCAATAGCAAGATGACAATTACACATGAACCAATGACAATACCAGCAATGGCTCCAGCTGATAACCCATTCCCCGTGTCAACCTTAAAGTCTAGAAGACAAGATAGGAGTTAATGAACGGCCAGTTAAGAAATTAGCAATGAGCAAGTTCTTCAATTTGACATGGACTTACTGGGAGTTACTGTAATGGCAGATATAAGTGGCCCATAAACCCCTCTGTCAGGAATGGCAGTGGTTCCTTTCCCCCTCCAGTATAAGTGAATCTCCAGAGTACTTCCATTTACATCAACATTGAATTCCCTGGTGATGCCCCTCCGCACACCACCAGCTTCCTGCATAATATTGAAATTCTCCAAAACTACATTCCCCTGCAGAAAATTAAAACTAGAGTTTCAGAAGCCAAACTTATATGTTGAACACATCTTGAACAGAAAGGAAACACTCAGAAACTTTCAAATTACATTTACAGTTATATCTATAAATTTACAACACAAAACTAAAGGTCCATGTATATAGCTACTGTATACTTACTTGAATTGATACGTCAAATATGCGCCTTCCAAGACTCTCAAATGTCTCATTAGCAGAATACATTATCTCAGCAAAGTGAAGTTGCACTTTATAATTGCCTTGTCTCAAACACAAGCCATAGTACTTCAGTGATTGAGGTGAAAGCCGTGCAGTTTTATAGTAGTCTGGACCAGTCACAGCAGATGAAGTTCTTGCAATGTAAGAGGCGTCTTCTTTGCCCAAAAAAACCCCTGTACTACTATAGGCCCACTTATTTGCTGGAGAAAAATAGTTTGATGGACCAAATCTGCTTAGGTCCTCTTCATAGTCCTCTCCATCAACACTCATCGTCTCTCCTCCACAATTAATAAAAAAGGAATGGTCTGCAAACAAATAAGCAATGTCTATTAGAGAAATTTCTCATGAGAAGGACAAGAAGATTGAACAAATAACAAGTACATATAATTCCCAAAAGTATAACAAGATATGTAATTATACTTACGGTTGGGACTTCTGGGACAAGGAAGGTCCTTCCTTAAGCACCAAGAGATTCTGCCAATTAACAGTGTAACTTCAGTTACCAATTATTTTCTAAAATCAATTGTAACGATGAAAAGAACGATAGAAACAAAACTTACGAGTTGCTATCTGAGGATGAGAAACTGGACACTAAGTTCCTGTTAAGTAACAAAATAATAATTTTAGAGAATATACTAGATGGGATACATTAGTAATAGAAACGAAAGGATATTGAAGATCCACAAAACATCAAGAGGCTTACACATTTGCCTGTTGGCAACTCATTTGAGATGACTCTGTTGTGAAATTGTTGTAAGACAAATCTCTGCGATGAATATTTTCAAACGATTAGTTTGAACTAGCAGTCACTACAAGCAATTAATATTCTTAACATAAAAAGAAATATTTAGAGCTGGCAGATGGACTGACATGCTGTTGTCGCTTTGTAATATCCAAGTTGGCACTGCTTCACTCAATGAGTTGTTAGTCAGAAACCTAAATCATAAAGTTTCACATCTCAGTTTTAATTTATGCAAGAAGCAATAAGTAAAGATAAAAAGAAATTGCTTACTAGAAAGGTAAGCATTTCCATTTAATCATGCTTAGATTTTTATCGACTTACAAGAAGTTTAACTTCGTCAAACTCTGCAATGTTGATGGAATTTGACCAGTTAGGCGGTTGAAGCTCAGGTCCCTATAGCAGAAGTCATGTAAGCATAAATTAGAAGAAAATTTTCCTCATTTGAATCTATCTACCAGGGTACAGTTTCAAACAAAATTGGATTACCATATATATAAGTGAGCAAATGTAAAACATTTGACAACATCCTAAGGGTAATTATTTTATATCTTAAGTGTAAATCAACTATCAGGATGAAGAGACAGGTTATTGGACTTTCATGGTAACTAAGAAAATTTTGGCATAGACAAACAAGTCGAACCTTGAGCAGAAAAATCAGCCTTTCCTTGAAAATATGAGCATATATATATATATCAAGCTATCAACTAGCAGTGAGAAATAAAACACTGGTAATTGAGACTTTGGCAATCTAAAATGTAAATTCCAATTCTCAATTCATATTTCATCAAACCATCCAAAAGGTTGTCACTGCAGATAATTGACATGATTTTTTCATAGGTTTTGTTTCTAGAGACAAATCCAAAATAATGAAACAGAATTGGGATAAATGGTGTGAAACACTTCTGCTGTTATATTCAATTTGATTTTCACTATTATCTTCAATGAAAAATCGAATCAAGAATCTTCAAAAGGACTCAAATAATCATGCAAACTTACAATGTTTTCAATGATGCCATTTCCCCTATATAGTCAGGGATTGAACCAGTAAGCAAGCAATTTCGCAGTACCCTGAGTCACGAAATTAAAACAAATCCTCTGATGAGCCAAACGTTAAAAACAATGAATCACAAGGAAAAACTTCTTACGGTAACTAATGGTCATCAACTCACAATTCGTCCATATTTGTCATTCCCTCCAAATTAGGGAATGCTGAACTTGAACCTCTCAAATCAGATATCCTCCTGAAAATGATGAGATATTAGAATATTAACAGATGCTTGATAGCTTCACCTTCATGCATCTCCCAATTATTGTCATGGATATTGTTGCCACACAGAATAGAGCACTAATGATATGAGGAAAGAACACTCACAAATCAGTTAAGTTTTTTAACTCAGATATAGTAGAAGGAATTGGTCCTTCCATTGATGTGCCTTGCATGTCCCTGCAAGAGATTAAAATCTTCATAAATAACAACAAAAAGGTAAAAGGAGGGAAAAAAACAGAATACAATTTTAAATAGTTTCCCTATTAAAATGATAAAGTAGGTAATAACATAGGATTTGATACTCACAATCTTGTAAGTTTGGTCCAATTCCCAATAAAATCAGGTATCTTCCCTGACAAACTACTTCCATCTATCCGGCTGCAAGACGCATTTCAGAAGGTCAGGATTTTGCAAAACAGTATGATGAATTTTCAGATATCCACATCAGATAACACTTACAAATCAGTTAAGTTCTTCAAATTGCCAAATGATTCAGGAATTGTGCCTGTAAAATTGTTTGCTGAAAGAAGACTGCAGGAGTAGAAAAAGTCATTTATAACTCAAATAGTAAAGAACATACATCGGGAATTCACTCAATAAGTGCCATTGAACTCGAAGAGAAAAATTCAAAATAAAATAAAAATTTGCATGTTGTCTGGAACAATGGCTGGCACATTCAGGCAGTTTTCATCAGTAATTGAACTCATATTCATAAAAACCATAATTTGTGAAAAACCAACTAAAATCCACCTTAAAGACATTTGCTAGACCTGTATCCTTTTTTGTTTTACTTTAATACATGACTCTTTGCATAAGGTATCCAGGAAACAGAAAATCCCAATGTAACCAATTTTTGAAATGCAGGAAACATAAATTAACCTAGACCATCAAAACTTTGGCTAAATGAATTGTATAACAGTGTAAATTGAGAAGCAGATCCACCAATATGATTAGCATCAGTTCCATATGGTTCTTTACTTGGTGCCATTTCATCTCATTGTTAATAGTAATCATATAACATTTTTAAGGCTGAGAAAAGAACTTACAGTCTATTCAAGCGGCCCAAATTTCCTAGGTTGGATGGAAGAGACCCCCCAAGCAGATTATCTTCCAAAACCCTGAAAACACAATTTAATTTGGAATCGATATATTAGACAACAAATTCTTTGTTCAATTAGATGAAGATTTAGGCATCATGACTTACAGTCCTTCAAGTGTAGAAATATCACCAATTTCCTGAGGAATTGAACCACTAAGACGGTTCCCCAAAAGTGACCTGAAGCAGTTAGAAAAGGTAAGCCGGTTATATAACTTCATTGATTGCTAAATAATCCAATGGCAACTAGCAAAGCACATGACAGATAAAATGAAAATAATAACTTACAAATTGGCGAGAGGTAGACTAGACAAACTCGATGGAATCGATCCATTAAGATAGTTGCGAGTGAGATCGCTGTTCAACAATGGAAGCTTTGCTAAGTACTTTTCCAATCTCAGATAAGCATTAGATAAACAGTTGATATTCAACAGATCATTACCTTCTACCAAATGATTGGACAGACTTTTGCAATGTTAAGTGTAGAAAATTTTAAAAAGAAAAAAAAGGGAAGAAAGCTAATAAGTGGATAGTGTCTCTGAAGTATTTTTCTTTGTCAGTATAATGTGATTCCTGTGCCTGTTAACTAAATCTAGAACAGAGAGCGTATGAACTTGATATTTATCACAGCAATTTGAAGTTTAAACAAATAGTGAGCCTGGTCTCTCAGACAAATCATAATCACTAAAAGGATTGTTTATTGTTTACTACAAAGAATAATGTTAACAATGCCCTATATCTAGAACGTAATAAAGCAGTTTCAAATCCTATCAATCCGTCCAAGCTCATTTAGAGACAACCTATTAACAAATGATCTCCATATTCTTGTATATTTGTAAAGTGAATTGAATGAATTAATGAACCGATGAGGTAAACTGAATTCCTAATGTTGAAAAATAAATACATATAACTTACATTACTTCCAGATGAGTAAGATTTCCAATTTCTGGTGGTATAACTCCAGTCATATTGTGACCCTTTATCAAACTGTTACAGCAAAAGCAAAAAAAAAATAAAAAATCAATTAAGAAGTAAACATATAAATATAGAAAAGAATGTAAAACACTAATAATTTTGATACAAGACTAAGAATCTAGTAACCCCGATAGGATCAAGCCTGGAAATCGATGACATCTTCATAGAGTCAATTACATAATCATTAAAAGCTTTTTTCATTAGAAAATTTGACAAAGAATTACATAAATGGTTGTTTAATGGGTATTAATTAACATAACTAGTATCAATTTGAGCATTCATTTTTGGCCTGCTGCTAATTTGCCCAGGACTATATGCCTTCTCTGCCAAGTTTTAAACTAGTTGCAGATAATTAACCAAAACAATTAGTCCTAAACATATTCACTACAGCATCTTCTTATAATATTCTCAGAAAAGAGCCTAATGTTCCCTCTTGATCAATGTTCCATTGCAGTAAAGAAAATATCAGTAGAATCTGCATGACTGAACAAACCTAATACATTGTATGTATGTAAGCAAATTCCTGCTAAAGAAGAAGAAGAAAAAGAGAACGTACATTTGAGTGACGTGGCAGATAGTGTTGTTGCCATCAGAACAGTCACATGCAATAAGGCTTTCAGTAAGTCCAGTAATGGTATAGTTCCATCGAGGCTCAGTGCAAAAGGTTTGGCTGATGCCAGTAGCATTTGGATGCTGCAGTTTCGAAAATACAGTTTGAAGAGTTTGCACTGTTGCAGACAAGTCCGGGAAATTACTCAGTAAATACACAAATACAATAATAAAAATAGTCCTTTAATCGGTTTATTATTTGTTCTTAATTGAATCAAATGTTCAGCAAAAAAAAAATATGTTCCAAGATTTTCCCATTGGACGCGTGAAATAAATGCAACTGTAAGAAGTTTGGAGTCATTAGGATGCGCCTAAAGATTGATGGCACATCAGATTTGACCAGGACAAACATGAGAAAAGTCAAAGCCATATAAAATATTCAGGTTTGACCATTCAGTAACAGTAGACACCATGGTCAAACTCAAGATGCTGTTTTTCTCCTCGTAATGTCAAACATGTTCAGATTTAAAGAAATTAACTGGATTATCAAAACCTGACCCCAGCTTAACTGTTTGACCAAAAAAATTCACAAAAGGAATGTAAACATGGCCAGCTAATTGGCCATTCATGCATATTAAAATGTAGGATGAAGACAGATATAGTACTCAAATTAGAGGCAAAGAGAAGCAGTCCCATCAAGCAATAATTGCTACCAGACAAAAGACATCGCAAAATCTAATAACTAATGGAATCATATTAAAAATTAACTAATACTAATAGCCATCACTGCCAAGGGATTAAAGTCTATATCTGATCTAATCACGGATGGAAACCATCCTATGACTGTGATTTTCCTTATCTAAGTGTATAAAAATTCACATGAACAAAAAGCAGATGAAAAACACTGGATGTTGTTGGCTTAGAAAAAATGGCAAGTGGTTGGGTGATGGGCCTTGAATTAATGAAGTTCTGAATGTTTCCAAAAATATCTCTTATTGACCAGATCAACATGCACAAATAATGCAAGGCAGATAAGGAAATGTCCCAAATATAGGCAAACTAGTGGGGCCATCACCTATACCATATAAATGCATGAAATGGACTGGATCAAAGTTGAGTTTGAAATGAGAATCTCTTATCTTTCTGTGGTAACATCTTTTTGACAGGAACTATTCCTTTTTTCTATTGAGAATTGCCAAATGTTTGAGATAATGAAAGCTACATATTTAGAAGCATAGAAAACCAAACATGGAAGACCATAAAAATGCAGCAGGGAATCAGATTGTAGGTCATCTTATTTTGAAAACAACTGACAGATAGTCCAAGAAAACAAACATTCAACAAAATTAAAAAATATCAATTATCCTAATCATTTGTTGTCTTGCTGAGAACATGTTAGGGTTTCAAACAAATCTTTAGGTTTTTGTTTCACTAACAAAAGACATAAAAAATAACATAAAGAAATTACAGGATAAGGATATAACATTGACTTTAAACATTCATCCATTTTCCCAGAAACCAAACAGAACAGAGGAAATACCTTAAACAAAAAATGCATCAATCCAAGAAAACCCATGTGAGAAAAGTGGAGATGAGTGATGATTAATGCAGAGGAATTAAAGTAAAACAAAGTCAAATCAAATTTTTCAGCGGATAGAACAGAGTAGCGAAAGAAAATAGAAACACCAAGTCCCAACTTTTATCAACTATTTAAAATTATTCCAAGAGTTCTTTTTCTTCACGTAAGCCATGTTTTCGGATCAATCACGTCAAAACTTCAACCTAAATTATTGAGAGAGAAAAAGAGTACAAAATCTCAATCCTATTCGTAATTTTTGACTAGAAATTCCCAGCGACCAAACAGAGCTATCTGCCACTACATCATACAAGAACAAAGAAACTAAACCAGCGTTGTCCAAAATGACAAAAACATCTTTGTATTCATATATTCTCTCATCGCCAGACAAAACATAATGCATTCCATGTAACATAACACTTTTAATCAAATTTTAACTTCTTTATGCTTCAAATTCTGTAAAACTTTCTAAATTCTTGCAAAAATTGCTATGTCACATATAGCCAAAAGAATCATCCTTACCAAAAGCGTTACAAGAAAGTTGGCATCCCAGAAACTAGAACATAAAGTGAAGAATAAAAATTAAAAATCAGTTTTTTCTTTCTTTTTCTCTCCCAATCCTCTGTAACCAAACAGAGTAAGTTCTATTCAAAAAGGAACAACACCCACATCCTTAAAAATTTTCATCTCTTTTACCCTTGAATTCGCAGGAACCAAACAGCAACATGAACTTAAGCAGTCAAAACAAAAGAAAGAAACACCGAAAAATATACTACTAAAAAAGAACTTAACAAATCATGAACAAAGGTGGTTGGTTATTCGCATACCTTCAGTTTCAGGCAAAAGTTGAGCATTTGATCCAAACTCAGTAAAGCAATTCAAAGCCAAAAACCCCAGAAGAAGTACACAAACCATCTTAAATACAGAGAAAACAAACCCCATTTTCCTCTTCTTTCACCCCAAGACTTTCTCTCCTTTCTCTTGCTTGAAACCAAAATAAATACTACACACCTATAAACCCTTCAAACCAACCGCAACAAGACAAAATAAACTAACGTTACAAACAAAGCGAAACACTATGCTTCTATGTTCTTCTTTGAACTATGCTTCGTTTGAGAAACGAAGTGGAGTTGTTATTGTTATGTAAGACAAGAAAGGAAGGTTTTAAGGGAAGACGTCGTGTTTTATTTTATTGAAAGAAAAGCAAACGTGGTCAGAAAAGGAACACGAGTTATTTACTGTGTTAGGAATTGATATTTTTATTCTGGTTTTTTATTTTTTTTTTAATGCAAAAGAAAAGAAAAGACAAAGGTGCGAGTAAATGAATAAGACTGAGAATGGCGAGGGAGGGAGAAGCCGCCGCTTAAGGCTTTCTACATCAGCGGGCGCTGTCATGGAAACTACTACAGTGCACACAGCTTTGCTTTTCTAACGGCAGCCGGCATTATTTATACTTAGAATAGTAGTATGTACAATTTTATTACATAACTTTGCATATATTTATATTCATAAAATTGATATTCTATAGTTTCTAATGTCAAAAAGTAAAAAATAATAGTTAATTATGTATATTGTACTTTATTATGGTATAGACTAAACACACAAATGTCTCCGTACATTAGTACGGTATATAAAACAAAATAATAATGATTTTCCAAAAAAAAACAAAATAACAGTTCAATCTTTGACTTTTAATATTTTGTGGACAAATTAAAATTTTATCAAATTCTGTAACTTGACTTAATCTATTTGTTTTTTAGTTATTTCACTTTCAAATAAAACAATATGCCCATTTTTTTACTTTTCTCTTTTACTTTGAAATTTTTTCTATTATTTCAAAGTTCATGTTATTATTTTGAAAACAATCATGGTTTTTTATATATATAAAACAATTTCGGATAAGAAAAATTCAAAGCAACTCTTTGAATAGAAAATATATGCTATCTATTATTGAGTTGAATGTTCAATTATAAAAACAATCATGTTTTATTCATCAAATCAAATGATTTTGAAATATCTATTTTTTGTTTTAATTATTAAAATGGGTTTTAAAGTGTATCAATATAAGTTTTTTTTAATATATTTTTTCATGTATTAAAATTTATTAAATCATATATATTTTTCATTCAATACATTTAAACCTATCAAGTTCGAAATAGCTTATTGCATCAATGTTTTCTAAGGGCACAAATCATTTAAAAAAGGAAAACAAGAAGGGAGAACTATTCCACCACTTTGTCTTACAAAGGCAAGGGTTCTATATATCCTCCTATTAATGAGGTAAATCTTAATTAAAAAAAATATACAAAAGGGGAACGTAAAACTCACATTACGCTTTGGAAGGTTTCAACCGCTTCAAAAGTGGAAAATGTTTTCTAGAAGTTTACTGTTAAACCTACACCTCATCAATCTGATTTCCACAAAATAACCCTACAAATTAAAGATAATTAACTTCACAAACTGCCCAACATTATTATCGTGAATTATTGAATAGAATAATAAAGCTAAAAGGGGGTAGAGATGGGCTAAAATAATATATTCATAACATATAAAAAATGCAATAATTAATTAAAGTTTTCTCTTTTTTTTATTGTTAATATTAATGTCCTAGATTGGGGTGTATCTATATGGTCAACAATATTGGGGTGAGCTCTAGGTACCTTGTTGAATGGTCCTCCAGGTTGGCAAAACCCGACATTGAAAGCAATTGATTCTTATTTTCAGACAGGTGTGGCTTAATACCTTGAAACCTAGTTAAATGTATTTCAAGCTTGCAAGTGCTAGTTGGATGACATAAATGTGAAAGAAATGCAAAAAAAAAAAAAAAAAATGAAAATAAAAATTAAGTGAATGGGAAAAGGAAGACCTTTAGAGCAATTTCCCTTCAAGATAAATATTTGGTACCATGTTATTCCTAACCGATGCCTTTGATGAATATACATCAAGATTATACGTAATGAAATCAATTGCTTAATACAAGGTGGAATTTGCTTGAAGAAAAGGTTAGAGAAATAAAAGCAAAATGTAGAGGAAGATAAAATGGAGATAGAAAAGTATAAGACAAGGGCCAAAAAAAAAAAAAACAAAATTGTGGGCTTTTCTAGCAAATTTTCCATGTGCGAAAGAGAATAAAACTTTTGACCTCTGCCATTTTTTCAAGGCACTTTGCTCCAAATTGCAGAACCTTGATTTTTACCAGCTTCTAATTCCATAGTCAAAATGAGAGATTGATCAAACAAATTTGAAAAAGAAAAAAAAAATAGACAAGGTCAATAATGGGAACTCGTAATTAAAGGTCTAAAGTGCCTCTTTGGCCTTAATGATTCTACTAATCAAACTTGACTTTTGGAAAACTTGATGCAAAGAACAAGCATAAAGTAGCGAAATATTATTTGAAATTTCAATCCTTTACGTAATCAAACACTAATTTGGAAAGTTCAAATTCATGTGGCTGACCCGCGTACGGAAACCATACCAAATTTAAAAATAAGATTAATACTTGCTATGCATTTTTTTTTCTTATTTTTATCTTTTTAGAATTATATAGTACCATTTAATAAAAAAATATTATAGAACCGTCTGACCTCAAACTAACAATTATCAGTAAAATTTTGTTTTTGGTAAAAGGAAGTGTATACTTTTTTTTGGGTTAACTTTGAGTAAATTACATCTATAGTTACTTAAATTTATTAAAATTTATACTTCAACCATTGTAATTTTTAAAATTATTCTTTAATCATCAATGTTTATAAAATTAAACATTCCATGAGTCATAATGGGTCATAATAATAATAATAATAATAATTAAAATTATCAATGTTTAAACATTTAAGTGTTTGGCTTATTGATTTGTATATAATATTTTTATTTAAAGAGTAAAGTTCGAATCTCCTTTTTTCAATTAAAAAAGAAAAAAGACTCTTAAGATGATGAATCCTCATATGCAATTCCAAACAAAAAAAAATTGACTCTTTAGGGTGGGGAATCCCAATCTCCAATTAAAAAAAAAAAATTGACTCTTTAGATGGCAAGTTAGCCTTTTATTTTATGACAATGAAAATGATATTAGAAGTATTCTGAATTGAATTGAGCTTGTCCAACCTCTCTTTTTAAAAATCAAATCCAAGGTTGATTTAGCTGGTTTATTTTTTCATTTTTTCTTTTAAGTCTTGACACCTTGTCACGTCACTATCAATATAAGCTTTTAAATAATGAAGACTAAGTTAACCTTTTTATTTTATGATAATGAGCATGACATTATAGGTATTCATGAATTGAACTGTGCTTGTCTAGTCTCTCTTTTTAAAAATTAAATCCAAGTTTGATTTAGTTGCTTTATTTTTACATTTTTACTATTAAATCTTTGACACCTTGTCACGTCACTATCAATATAAGCTTTTAGATAATGAAGACTTTGCGAAATAGTAAAATTTCTTGCTGCAGTGATCCTTTAAGGTATTTCAATACCTTATAAGCTGCTTGCAAATGAGAACTTCCATGTTTGTCTATGAATTGTGATAAAACTTGGACAACATAAACTATGTCAAGGTTAATGAAAGTTAAACATAACAACGTTCCAATTAATTGTTTGTAATTAGTAGCATCTAACAGTTGATCGTCACCATTAGTTTTTGATTGTAATCAATAAGAGTGGATACTAATTTTACTCCCAAAAAATCCTTACCCATCTAACAAGTCCAATGTGTACTTCCTTGGACAAATAGAGACCCTTTTATATGATCTAGAAACTTCCATTCCAAGAAAATATTTAAGCACTTATAGATCCTTGACTCATCTAATGCCAAGCTCCTGATCCACATGTCATTAATGGGAGTTTGGTGTCTGGGATCTCACATCGCTTGGGTGTGGAAAAGTGAAGATATTTATAAAAGTAGTTCATTGGTTACATGTTTGATACGTTTTGAAGCAATGAGGCAGCTTGAATCAAAGTAGGCCGAGTCATAAGTTTATGAGAAAATCCGGTTTTGGACACCTCTATTTTCAACAAAATAAATTGATTCAACGTGATAAAAAGATAAAATTTTATTTAAATTTTTTAAAATATTATACTTTAAATAAATATCAAATTTTCTGTCGAGTATGATGACTAAAAAAAACTAACAACATATTTAATTTAACATCAAGAAATTTTCTATTCACAAAGAAATCAAGAAATATATGCCCAGGACAATTAGGTAGGATGAAACTGAGTTCTATCAAATGTCAAACTATATGTAAAAAATATTGTGCAATACCATAGTATCAATGCATTATTTGCCTGAGTAAAGTATTTGATTCAAGAATTGCAAAATATGTGTGAAATTTTGAATTTTTTTTATTTCATACGTTGAATACAAATTTTAGTACAACTCACGTCCCATCACAAATTGGTTTATTCTATATGTTTTCCTTGGAATTAGAATATCAAAGACCAATTATCTACGCTTAATTTGCCCCTTAATTTGATTCAATTTAGTGCATGTTTAACTCGGTTTTTTTTCAACTTATCTACCACTTAAAAACAAAAGTTAGACCAAACATAAATTTTGAAAAACTCTTAAAAAAAAGTAATTTTTTTTAAAGAGTAAAATTTTTAAAAAAAAAGAGCTTCAAAAAAGCTCATGTGAGGAGCTTTTTCTTCTCTTCTTTTAAAAATACAAAAAAATTTTTTATTTTTATTTCAAAAATATATTTATCTATTAAAAATAATTACAATATTATCTTTTTTAAAAAAAATACCCTCTAAGATAATTTTAACCAAAATTATAACTTATATAAAAAAACTTATAAAAAATTTTACTAAATAATTTTAGCTTAATTTTAAAAGCTATTATTTTTCATAAGAGCTTCATAATAGTTTTTAAACTAAAAAAAACCAAACCAAACAACCTCTTACTCAATCATGATTAAGTAATCCTTTAAGCATGGCGGCGTTAAGAGGGTAAGGAAGGTATTGGGCTCTCTTTTACTATAGCGTGATCCAGCCCATTCATTCAGTGAACCAAACAAGTATGATATAATATGGTAGTTTGATACTTATTTTTGGTATAGAATCCTTTCCGCAGTTTAACCTTATAGATGATGTGCTGATGATAAGGTAATCCTATCACAACCTGATTTTTATTTTTTTTTGTCAATATTAAACGATTGTTGAGATATTTTTAAAGTTATTTCAGGATTTGGAATTAATTTTTAAAAAAGTCAGCTATATGGAGTGGGTTTTAACCCCGATATGGTGAACAAGTGGGTTGCCTTCATTAATTGCAAAGCTGGTATGCTTCCAACCAATTATTTGAGACTGTTGTTGGGTGCCAACCAAGGCTTTGTTAATATGTGGCAACTAGTTATTTAGAGGATCGAAAGCAAATTAGCTTCATGGAAAGCTAAAACCTTTTCAATGGGTGGTCGCGCGTGTCACACTCCTCAATAGTCTCTAGTATTCTACATGTCCCTTTTTTAGATGTTAGTCGTTGCACAAAATGCCAGTCACAAAATTCAGAGGTGTTTTTTGTGGGGAGGCCAAACCTTGTGCACAAGCCCTATCATGTGAACTAGACAATTGTGTGCAGCCCACGGGATTTGGTGGATTAGGGCTGGTCGATATTGGCCTCAAGAATAAGGCATTGTTAAACAAAGAGTTGTGGCGCTTTGAAAACGAACTGGGAAGCCTATGAAGAAACATTATGGTGGAAAAACTAGGCGAACAGCATAAAGGATTTTTGCCGATCCCTGCATATGGTTCTAAAGTTTTGGCTGTTTTGAAAAATATAACTAAACCTCTTACCAATACGTATGACTATAGTAATTATGTGTTAGATGGGTTGAGGTTAAGTATTGGAAATGGGGAACGAGCAAGGTTTTGGGACGACAAATGGATTGAAGGTTGTGTCCTTAGATTTGCTTTTTCTAGAATTTTTGCTTTCGCTACCCAAAAAAAGGTTGAGTTGCTGATTTTGGTGAGTAGATTGGCGATGAATAGCATTGGCATGTTCAATTAAGGCGATAGGTTTTTTGTTGGGAAAGGCAACAGTATGAGCATTACAAGACATTTGTTAGAGAGCCAAATTCTTGCAATGAACTTTCAAGATAGACTTTATCCGGAAAGGTTACTCCAATGGAAATTACAACTCCAGCTTTTTTTGTAGTCTTGTACTTCATGACAATGCGTTAATTGAAGAGAATTAGGGAAAAGCCTGCTTAAGCCTCGCTCCGTTTTGATGAATCTCAAAGAGGAGACGAGCATGGTGAAGAAGATTGGGGAAAGGAGAAATTGAAAAGTTTATTTTGCACACTATTATTTACATTATATTCTAGTATTTATATGTTGGTACCAGAAGAAGGAATAATTACAAAAATACTACTATTGTAACTAACCAAGAATAAAATAAAGAATTATTACAGATCACAATTTACACTTTTAATCTGTATTACCCCCCCTCAAGGGGAGCATGGATGTCATCAATGCTCAACTTGCTTTTAAAATTTGAAATTGAGATGGATGTAATGCCTTGGTAAAAAGATCTGCAATTTGATCCTTGGTGTCAATATGTTGTGGATTAATGGTTCCATTTAGCACCTTGTCTCGTATGAAATGACAGTCTATTTCAATGTGCTTAGTCTTTTCATGAAAAGTTGGATTTTTGCATATATAGATGGTTGACAAATTATCACAGTGCATAATCATGGAATCCTTATGTTCGATGCCAAAATCATGTAACAAATGCAAAAGCCATAATACCTCACAACATGCTGAAGCCATTGCTCTATACTCGGCCTCTGTGGAACTCCAAGCAACTACATATTGTTTCTTTGATTTCTAGCTGATGATGGAGTTTCCAAGAAACACTCCAAATCCAGATATAGACCTCCTGGTATCTCTACATCCAGCCCGATCACTATCTGTATACACTTGTAGTTGTAAATTAGACTCAGTTGATAATAAAATCCCTTGACCTGGAGCTATTTTTAGATATCTCAAAACTCTGTATGCAGCTTGTAAATGTGTAATTGTAGGCTTATCCATAAATTGAGAAAGACATTGCACAGTAAAGCATATATCAGGTCTGGTGAAAGTTAAATAAAGAAGTCTACCAACAAGTTTTCTATAGCTTGTGGCATCTTGTATTAATTCTGCACCATCATCCTTTGCTAGCTTACTGTTATAATCCATGGGAGTGGTGATGGGTTTTTGTCAGTTAAAAATCCACTACGCAAGTATACGTATCGAATAGACAGTATATCAGCAAGTAGAGTATCGTTCCCACGGAAAATTGATCTAAAACTTTACTAATTATTAAAATTAAAACAATTTAGTTTTATCCAAATAATCCAAATTAATTAATTAATTTAAAACTAATAAACTAGAATTTAAAATAACAAGAAAAATCAAAATAATAATAACTGGAGAAAATATCAAATTAAACAAGCCTAGGATTACAATATCCCTCACACTTCATCTAAATTTTACCTCTCCTCCTTAACTTATTTCAATGGGTTGAATTGCTAACCTAGAGTCCTAAATTATTTATAAGGGTCTCCCGACTCGTCCTATAAAAATATCTATTTTAACTAAAACATCATATCCCTATGTGTTTTGAAATTAAAACAAATTCATTAAGTTCAGGCTCTAATCTGGCTACATATGGCTTATAGGTATATCCCTATCCTATACGCAAATCATTTAACATGATCATATGTTATCCCAATTTTAGTCTACTCTAAACTCCCTCTCCCAAGTTTGTTTAGGTTCCTAAATCAATTTAATTGGTGATCAGGCAATTAAAAGCATTAAGAACAAATTGAAATAAACAATTCAATTCCCATTGAAAATAAGTAAGAAAAAGATTAAAAACTTAGATTACATGTGAGGTCAATTGCAATCCTAGAAAAGGAAAATTAGCTACTCATAATTGTAAAATCAAATAACATTGTATAAAGTTCAACCATTGAAAATAACAAGAAGAATAAAAGCTAAAGAAGAAAACAAAATAATTGCCGCTCTAATCTCCGGGTTTCCGCTTCAACTTCTAGCTTCTTGAATCTCCAAAGGTTCTCTCTTCAGGTCTCAAAATATCCTATATATAGTAACAAACTTAACCTAAATTTCTCCAAGTTGACCTAGGGTTTAATTGGGCTTAAAACATAATGAGAGGCCCAAAAAAATCACTTAACAATCTTTACAAATTTCCATTCCCGGTACAGTACGTCCAGCGAATTTCCGATGCGATTTTCTCCATCTTCAAGGCAGAACTGGGCAAAGTGATCTTCACGAAAGTTGTAGCTCTGTCTCTTAGCTTTCCAATGGTCCAAGAATTACAGCAATTGGAGCTCTGTAGCTCAAGATATAACTAAAACACTGAAGCATATACAAGCAGTTTTCTGGATCTTTCAGCACCTTACTTTCCAAAATTAAACCCAATGACTTTAGGTCCTACCAAAAATATAAAAAACTAATAAATATTAACCAAATTAAAGGAAATAACATAAAATTAAATAACTTACTTAAAAACAAACTAAATATAAAAATAACTAAAAATTAAGAAATTATACTTAAAAACTAAGGACTTAGCTAAAAATTAATTAACAAAATTGGAATAAAATAACTCTATAAAATAGAATTATCACACCCCCAAACTTAAGATTTTGCTAGTCCTCGAGCAAAAGAAAAGAATCACAAAAAGAAAACGCAAATATGAAAATCCTTGAACGAGAGATAGAAATACCAAATCATGATTTCTCAATTTTCCCTCAGAAATTAACTCAAATTCTAGCTTAAGGTAACATACAACTAATCCTTAAATTCATGCATCAATTCAAGTGAAACTTTATTTTTCGAATGGACTTCCGTGTGTCTGTGAATGCTCTTTTACAAAGAATATTATGCAATTCAAATTAGTTTATGCCAAATCTAAGCATAGATTAGTACTTGGATCCCATAAGTTTGCTTTTCATCTCTCTCTCCACTAATGTAGATTAACACTTATTCAAGAATCAATAGGTCTTTATCAAGCTTGTAATGTAAGGCTAGGTTGAAGGTATGATAAAGGATATATTTAGGCTCAAATTCACCTTAAGCACTTAATCAATCTAGGACACATAAAGAGCTCAACTTTTTTTTTTTTTAGCACCCTCAAACTTGAAGTAAACTTTCCTTTGTAATACACATTGCTTTCTTTTCTTTTTTTTTTTCAACCCCCAAACTTATTTTTGACAATTATAACAAGGGGTAATTTTTCCAACAACCTTCATCATTCAATTTTTTTTCACACCTTTCTTCCTCAATTTATTCTTTAAGCTCAAATCATTCCTTAGAAAGATTAAAATACTTAAAAGGTGAAAGGTTCAAATTATTGGATTTAAACAGACAGGCCAAGGTTACATAATTAGGTAATTACAAAGAAAAGGTAAATTAGGCTCAAAAAGGGTGACTAAGGATAAATATAACAAGGTAGGCTCAAAAAGGCACAAACGATCCAAAGATGGCCTAAATCACTTCCTATCCTAAGTGTTATCTAAGATTTCACCTCGAGAGAGAATCAAACAAATTCTAGAATTCATGACTTCACTATACTTTTTCATTAACATAAATTTTCTCTGAATCACATAAAAATTCTAAATAAAAGAGTATAGTGCTCAATTTATTGGAAGTCACATTCTAAAATAAAATTAACACATGAATATCACATAAAATTAAATCATAACTATATGCTTCCCAAAAGCTAAGAATTTAAAGATAATTAAAATATCATCCTAGGATTGAGACAATCATGAGTAAGGTGCAACTATCTCAAAATTTTGTTTTTTTTTCTTTTTTTTTTCTTTTTTTTTTTGAAAACACAAATGAAACATGCAAAATATAAATAAACATGCAAGACAAATTCTAAATCAAAGCTAATTAAACATAAAAAATTTCGATACTACCCCCAAACTTAGAATAAACATTGTCCTCAATGTGATAAAAGAAAATAAAGAAAAAGGTCAAGAATACTCCCCTAACTTCGAAGCGGTAGACTATGGGTCCTCTGCATCGTCACCTCCAAGATCATCGTCAGAGTCTGAATCCGTAGGAAACGAAGGAAACGTAGTCATGTCCATCCCAATGTAGGCACCATAAGCTCTCATCATCTGTTCCAGTGCTCGATTTTGCCTTTCTTGACGATCTAAGCGACGATCAACACGCTCCATCCATTGAGCGATACTGCGTGTGGGCATTGCTTGGGAGGCTGGAGGAACAGCTTGTGAAGATGAAGGGGCAGCCTGAGAAGAACTACCAGCGATCAGTGCAGAGGGCTCGAATCTCTGAAGAATGCTCAGGGTGATTGGAAGCTTTGGTTGTTGCAATTCTTCGCTAGCGCTCCAAGACACACCAGCTTTCGCACATAAAGCAGTAATTAAGGACGAAAAACCGATACCATCTCGTTTTGAGCGCCCCGTATGTAAGATGGCATGCGAGATCACCTTACCAATATCAATAGACTTATGAGTGACAATTGCATAGATAAGCACTGCACGATCCCTCGTGACATCACTGATATGAGTGGAAGGGAGCAATCGTGCCGCTACAAAATGCAACCAAGCCTTGTACTCTGTTTTCATGGCACTGCGTTTAAATGACACTGGCTCTCCATGTGATGTTTTCCATTGCGCTCCCTCAACACACAATGTCGATATAATCTCATGACAGTCTTGATGATCTCCCAAATATTGCTCGTATTCATCATTCTCGATATTTTGGGTCCCAAAAAATGCATTGATAGCTTGGGTGTGAAAAGGTACTCGTTTACCACGAACAAATGCTACATTATCAACATGCTCGACCGCATTGGCATAAAATTCGTGAACTACAGGTACAACTGCGGCTTCAGGTTGAGTGGTAAATGTGAGCCAATGTCTATCATGAAGCATGTCAAAAAGCGCCGGGTAGGGTAAGGGAGGAACATCGATTCCTCGTTCAGGAATGGGCACTTTTTTGATCAAGGACGTGTGATATCGTTCCGAGGCTTCAGCAGAAACGAATTTTGATCTATCAAAAGATCCACTGGAACTTGCTTTGGATCTTTTTGGTGCCATTCCTAAAAAATTAATTCGCAAAATAAGTCCAAAAGAAAAGAATAAGAATAACTGCAAGTACTGTTGCACAATCATGTAAATGTAAAGGTGCATTGACAACCTACATTCCAAAAGTGCATTGACAACTCACTAAGATGCAAACAACATGCAGGGAGTCTTCGCATAATCATAGTTGACACAATGCACAGGCCAACATAAAAAGAGAAATAATTCTTGACCAATGTACGCATGCAAAAAGATCAACCATGGCATGAGTGGCACCAACAATTCCAGAATGTATTCCTACTGGCTAATCCAAACATCAACAGTTAACCACAATATTAAACTATAGGTTCCTTCACCAACCAAGCAGTTAACAATTATAGTGGCAGCAAATAAAGTCCAGGAATGCATGGAATGAGTGAAACAAATTAAGCATTAATCATGAAAAACCACTACACTCAAAGCATAAAGTAATGGGAAATAAATAAATAGAAAAAAAAATAATAAATAAATAAAAATATCCACCAACCTGCACAAAGAAAACATTAAATGGGCAAAGAGGTTTTTTTTTTTTTTTTTCAAATTGTAGAGAGAGAGAGAGTGTGTGTGTGTGAGAGAAGGAGAGAGAAAGCTTACCTGGAGGTAGGAGTGACGGTGGTGGGTGCAAAAGTGGAAGTGAAACTAAACAAAAAACTAAGTGAAAATAATGTGTAAGAAAAATTTTGAGTGAGAGAGAGAAAGAGAGAGAGAGAGAGAGAGAGAGAGAGAGAGAGAGAACAAGAGAGAGAGAGAGAATTGCAGACAAATAAAGAAAGAAGGAAGGGGTAGGCGGCAGAAAGAAGAAAAAGTGAAAAGAAGAGAGAGAAATAATAATAAAAGAAATAAGAAGGAAAATAAAATAGTTAAAAAAAAATTTTCAAAACCCTAACCTCGCGCCGCGGCCAAGTGGATTTCACCCGAAGCTGTACGCTTCGGGTTTGAGCGCCGCGACTCTGGGGAGTGAGCGCCGCGGCGCTCGAGGCCTCTGCTTCGATCTCACGTTTTGAGCTTCTTTCAGCGCCGCGGCACTCCCTTTGAGGGCCGCGGCGCTCAACCTCTCTGGTTGTGCCTTATTTGGTTTTTTTTTTTTGTTTTTTGAATTTTTTTTTGAAATTTTTTTTTGAAATTTTTTTTTGAATTTTTGAATTTTTTTTTTGAAATTTTTTTTTGAATTTTTTTTTTGTTTTTGGAACTTTTGTTTTGAAACCAATTTCCTGCAAAAAAAAGACATGAAAAAGAAAAATTAGAATAAATAAACTAAAATAAAACTCATGAAATAAAATAAGGATGAAAATAAATAAATAAAGTTAAGGAACTTGGGTTGCCTCCCAAGAAGCGCTTCATTTATAGTCTTCGGCTGGACTGTAGCAGACTTTAGGTCGTGTCAAGCAAGTGATTTGAGGACTTTTGACGATTAATTTCGCCTCCCCAATAATGCTTCAATCTTTGTCCGTTGACCTTAAATTTTCGACCATCTGTCCCTTGAACTTCAATTGCTCCATGTGGAAATACCTCATTGACAATAAACGGACCAGACCACCTTGATTTGAGCTTTCCCGGAAATAGCTTCAAACGAGAGTTATAAAGCAACACTGATTGTCCCGGTTCAAAGCTTCTTTCCACTATCTTCCTATCATGCCATTGTTTTGTTTTCTCTTTGTAGAGTTTGGCATTTTCATAAGCTTGAAGGCGAAATTCATCAAGTTCATTTAATTACAATAACCTTTTCTCACATGCTGCTCGTAAATCAAAGTTCAACTTCTTCACAGCCCAAAAAGCATTATGCTCGAGTTCCACCGGTAAGTGACAAGCTTTGCCAAAGATCATCTTGTACGGAGACATGCCAATCGGAGTCTTATAAGCCGTCCTATATGCCCACAATGCATCATCCAATCTTTTTGACCAATCTTTTCTTGTGGGACATACAGTTTTTTCCAAAATCCTCTTGATTTCTCTATTTGATACCTCCGCTTGGCCACTAGTTTGAGGATGGTACGCAGTTGCAACCTTGTGTTTAACTCCATACTTCGCTAAAAGTGCATCAAAATACTTGTTGCAAAAATGACTTCCCTCATCACTAATGATTGCCCTCGGAGTGCCAAATCGAGTGAAAATATTTTTCTTCATGAAATTGATCACTACCTTTGAATCATTATGAGGAAAAGCTGCCGCTTCAACCCACTTGGAGACATAATCAACAGCAAGCAAAATGTATTTGTTGTTGTTTGAAGATATGAAAGGACCCATGAAGTCAATACCCCATACATCAAAAATTTCAATCTCCATGATGTTGTTGAGAGGCATCTCATGTCGCCTTGAGATGTTGCCCACTCTTTGGCACCTGTCACAATGCGAAACAAAATTGTGAGCATCCTTAAATAATGTAGGCCAATACAAACCTGATTGGAGGACTTTAGCAGCAGTCCTTGTTCCTCCAAAGTGTCCTCCATAATCTGAAGAATGGCAGTGGTGAAGCACACTTTGAATTTCTTCTTCTGGAACATATTTTCTGAAAACCAGGTCCTTGCACTGCTTAAACAAGTAAGGCTCATCCCAAAAATAAAATTTGACATCATGCAAAAATTTCTTTTTCTGATGAAAATTGAACTCAGAGGGAATAATATTGCTTACCAAATAATTCACAAAATCAACATACCAAGGAAGGGATTCCTTACCAACTTGAATGATTTGTTCGTCAGGAAAAGTCTCCTTGATTAAGGTGAAATCCTTACCTTGAGCTTCAATCTCCAATCGTGAGAGGTGGTCAGCCACTTGATTTTCTGTTCCTTTTCTGTCACGAATCTCGAGGTCAAATTCTTGAAGCAAGAGAATCCACCTTATCAATCTTGGTTTTGCATCCTTCTTTGTAATCAAATATTTGATAGCTGAATGGTCAGTGTACACTATCACCTTTGTCCCCACAAGATAGGAGCGAAATTTGTCAAAAGCGAAAACTACAGCCAAGAGCTCCTTTTCTGTTGTGGTATAATTTTTCTGGGCATCATTCAAAGTCTTGCTAGCATAATAGATTGAATGAAAGACTCTATCCTTCCTTTGTCCCAAAACAGCTCCCACCGCATAA
This sequence comes from Theobroma grandiflorum, assembly GCA_036013995.1. Lineage (NCBI taxonomy): Eukaryota > Viridiplantae > Streptophyta > Magnoliopsida > Malvales > Malvaceae > Theobroma > Theobroma grandiflorum. The sequence continues at coordinate 23,826,065 of CP142133.1, read as the reverse complement.
TCACTCGCATCACACATTAGTTCAAAAGGGAGAGTCCAATCGGGACTAATTATAATAGGTGCAGATATCAATCTTTTCTTCAAATCATCAAAAGCAGCAAGACACTCATTATCAAACTTAAATGGCACATCTTTCTCCAATAAATTGCAAAGTGGTTTAGAAATTTTTGAAAAGTCTTTAATAAACCTTCTATAAAAACCAGCATGACCAAGAAAACTTCTAATACCTTTGACATTTATTGGAGGTGGTAGTTTTTCAATTGCTTCAATTTTTGCTTTATCTACCTCAATGCCCATACTAGAGATCTTGTGCCCAAGGACGATACCTTCTCGTACCATGAAGTGACATTTCTCCCAATTAAGCACCAGATTCGTTTCTTCACATCTCTTGAGTACCCTAGCAAGATTCAAAAGACAATCATCAAAATTATTCTCAAAAATAGAAAAATCATCCATAAATACCTCCAAGCACTTTTCCACCATATCTGTGAATATGGCCATCATACATCTCTGAAAGGTGGCGGGTGCATTACATAATCCAAATGGCATTCTTCTAAAAGCAAAGGTGCCATAAGGACATGTAAATGTAGTCTTCTCTTGATCTTCAGGAGCAATAGCAATTTGGTTGTAACCAGAATAACCATCAAGAAAACAATAATATTCCTTACCAGCCAAGCGGTCCAACATTTGATCAATGAATGGAAGAGGGAAGTGATCTTTCCTTGTAGCCTTGTTGAGCTTGCGGTAGTCCATGCACACTCTCCATCCAGTCACAGTTCTTGTTGGAATGAGCTCATTATTATCATTGGTGACCACAGTCATTCCTCCTTTCTTAGGAACACATTGAACTGGACTTACCCATGAACTATCAGAGATAGGATAAACTATTCCAGCATCCAACCACTTGATGATTTCCTTTTTAACTACTTCCTTCATGATAGGATTCAATCTTCTTTGTTGCTCAATGGTGGCTTTGTGATTTTCCTCAAGGAGAATTTTGTGCATGCAAATAGAAGGGCTAATTCCCTTTATATCAGCTATGGTCCACCCAATTGCTTTCTTGAATTCTCGAAGTGTCCTCAATAACTTCTCTTCCTGCATGTTAGAAAGAGCAGCAGAAATAATAACTGGAAGAGTAGAAGATTTTCCAAGAAATGCATACCTCAAATGATTAGGCAAAGGTTTAAGTTCCAAAGTAGGTGGTTCCTCAATGGAAGGTTTAGAAGCTGGCATCAGAGAGGCTAAAACATCTAAAGACTCAAATTGATTGTTAGTCTTAAGTCTTGAGTGAGCATTTAACAAATTAGAATATTCAACAAACTCATCATCATCCCTGTTAGAATTAGCAACTAAACATGTTTCAAGAGGGTCATTGGGATTTTCTTCTAAGAAAACATCATGTGTAAACTTATTTACCACACTAACAGCAAAACAGTCTTCAGATGTTACAGGCAATTTTAGAGCTTTGAAAATATTAAATGTTACCTGTTGGTCTTGAACACGCAAAGTGAGCTCACCTTTTTCTACATCAATCAAAGCTCTACCAGTTGCCAAGAATGGCCTCCCAAGGATGATTGGAATTTGCCTATCTTCTTCCATGTCAAGAATTATAAAATCAACTGGAAAAATAAATTTATCTACCTTGACGAGAACATCTTCAATGATTCCCCTTGGGTATACATAAGAACGATCAGCCAATTGCAAGGTAACAGAAGTGGGTTTGCATTCCCCCAAACCAAGTTTCTCAAAAATTGACTAAGGCATTAAATTGATACTTGCACCCAAATCACTCAAAGCTTTTGTAAAAAACAGATTACCAATAGTGCAAGGAATAGTGAAACTACCTGGATCTTTGAGTTTTAGTGGCAGTTTGTTTTGGAGAATAGCACTACACTCTTTTGTAAGGGAAACAGTTTCGAACTCACCTAGCTTTCTCTTTTTAGAGAGGATGTCCTTCAAGAACTTGACATAACTAGGCATTTGTTCCAACGCTTCAGCAAAAGGAATATTTATGTGTAATTTCTTGAAGACATCGATGAATTTTTGAAACTGCTTTTCAAGCTTTTGCTTTTGGAGCCTCTGTGGAAAAGGTGGTGGAGGATGGATGACTTGAGAAGTTCTTTTATCTTCAACCTTTACATCTTCTCGCTGCTCACTTACATTCTCACTCTCACATAATCTTTCTTTCTCAACAAGTTCATGTTCAGGTTCTCCTGCTTTTTCACTCACCCTTTCAATCTCTTTTCCACTCCTTAAAGTGATTGCTTGGCATTGTTCCTTACCTTTGGGGTTGATTTGTGTATCACTTGGTAAGGCACCTTGGGGTCTATTGTTGATGGAATTCGCAAGCTGCCCCATTTGGGTCTCAAGATTTCTCAAAGAAGCTCCTTGACTTTGAATCAAAGCTCCTTGACTTTGAATTAAAGCATCATTCTTGGACATATATTGCAAGAGAAGTTCTTCCAGGTGGGATTTCTTTTCAGGAACTGGTGGTCTAACTTGTTGCTGGAAACTATGAGGCATGATAGGTTTTAGATTGGAAGGCCCTGCATTATTCCATGAAAAGTTTGGGTGGTTTCTCCAACCAGGATTATAGGTATTGGAGTAAGGATTATTCTGCTGTCTATTGAAGTTCCCCACGAACTGGACTGATTCAGAATTATATGGACATTGATCATGTGAATGGCCATCTCCACACATCTCGCAAACCACTGCTGAATTTTGAACTGCATGGACTCCCAGTGTGTCAATCTTTTTGGTCAATGCAGCTACTTGTGAAGCTAGTTGAGCAGTTAAGTTGCCAAGTGCATCAATTTCATAGGCTCCAACCACTTTTCTCGATCCCGACCTTTCTGAGGGCCATTGATAATTATTGGAAGCCATCTCTTCCAACAAGTTATAAGCATCTGCAGCATTCTTACTCATTAATGCCCCACCAGCGGCAGCATCAATTGTAGTTTTAATTGACCCAACCAGCCCATTGTAGAATGTCTGAACTTGTAACCAATCAGGAATCCCATGATGTGGACATCTTCTCAGTAATTCCTTAAACCTTTCCCAAGCTTTATACAAGGACTCACCATCAAATTGCGTGAATGAGGTAATATCGTTCCTCATCTTTGCAGTCTTTGCAGGGGGGAAGAATTTTGCAAGAAACTTTTGAGCCAGTTCTTCCCATGCAGTGATAGACCCATTAGGTAGTGAATTAAGCCAGCTTTTTGCTTTATCCCTCAGAGAAAACGGAAACAGTCTCAATCTGATAGCATCGTCAGTTACTCCATTGTATTTAAAGGTGTCGCAAATCTCCAAGAAATTTACCAAATGAGAATTAGGATCATCACTGGGTAACCCACCAAACTGGACTGAAGACTGAATCATCTGAATGTAAGCTGGTTTAATTTCAAAATTGTTGGCATTAATGGACGGTCTCCTAATACTTTGGTGCAAACCTTGCAACAGAGGAACAGCATAATCTCTCAGTGCTCTATTTGCTTCAGGAACCAGATTAATGGCATTATTGCCATTGTTATTGTTATCCTCAGCCATTGTCTGATATAAGGTTGCAACTTGCGAATTCTCCCTTCGTAGCCTTCTGAAAGTTCTTTCTATCTCAGGATCAAAAGGAACAAGATTCAAGTTGTTTCTTTTTTGCATACAATGACTAAAGATACCTGTAAACAAACAAAAACTAATATTAAAACAAGAAAAATAAAATTTGAAGTAAGACTAAATTGCTTGGTATTAGTATTAATAAAAATTCTAGAAACAATTCCCCAGCAACGGCGCCAAAAACTTGTCAGTTAAAAATCCACTACGTAAGTATACGTATCGAATAGACAGTATATCAGCAAGTAGAGTATCGTTCCCACGGAGAATTGATCTAAAACTTTACTAATTACTAAAATTAAAACAATTTAGTTTTATCCAAATAATCCAAATTAATTAATTAATTTAAAACTAATAAACTAGAATTTAAAATAACAAGAAAAATCAAAATAATAATAACTGGAGAAAATATCAAATTAAACAAGCCTAGGATTACAATATCCCTCACACTTCATCTAAATTTTACCTCTCCTCCTTAACTTATTTCAATGGGTTGAATTGCTAACCTAGAGTCCTAAATTATTTATAAGGGTCTCCCGACTCGTCCTATAAAAATATCTATTTTAACTAAAACATCATATCCCTATGTGTTTTGAAATTAAAACAAATTCATTAAGTTCAGGCTCTAATCTGGCTACATATGGCTTATAGGTATATCCCTATCCTATACGCAAATCATTTAACATGATCATATGCTATCCCAATTTTAGTCTACTCTAAACTCCCTCTCCCAAGTTTGTTTAGGTTCCTAAATCAATTTAATTGGTGATCAGGCAATTAAAAGCATTAAGAACAAATTGAAATAAACAATTCAATTCCCATTGAAAATAAGTAAGAAAAAGATTAAAAACTTAGATTACATGTGAGGTCAATTGCAATCCTAGAAAAGGAAAATTAGCTACTCATAATTGTAAAATCAAATAACATTGTATAAAGTTCAACCATTGAAAATAACAAGAAGAATAAAAGCTAAAGAAGAAAACAAAATAATTGCCGCTCTAATCTCCGGGTTTCCGCTTCAACTTCTAGCTTCTTGAATCTCCAAAGGTTCTCTCTTCAGGTCTCAAAATATCCTATATATAGTAACAAACTTAACCTAAATTTCTCCAAGTTGACCTAGGGTTTAATTGGGCTTAAAACATAATGAGAGGCCTAAAAAAATCACTTAACAATCTTTACAAATTTCCATTCCCGGCATAGTACGTCCAGCGAATTTCCGATGCGATTTTCTCCATCTTCGAGGCAGAACTGGGCAAAGTGATCTTCACAAAAGTTGTAGCTCTGTCTCTTAGCTTTCCAATGGTCTAAGAATTGCAGCAATTGGAGCTCTGTAGCTCGAGATATGGCTGAAACACTGAAGCATATGCAAGTAGTTTTCTGGATCTTTCAGCACCTTACTTTCCAAAATTAAACCCAATGACTTTACGTCCTACCAAAAATATAAAAAACTAATAAATATTAACCAAATTAAAGGAAATAACATAAAATTAAATAACTTACTTAAAAACAAACTAAATATAAAAATAACTAAAAATTAAGAAATTATACTTAAAAACTAAGGACTTAGCTAAAAATTAATTAACAAAATTGGAATAAAATAACTCTATAAAATAGAATTATCAGTTTTGCACCAAGGAATCCACATTCATTAATCAGGTGTAAGGTATATTTTCGCTGGCATAGAAAAATTCCTCTTTCTGATCTCGAAATCTCTAAGCTTAAGAAATATCTTGGTGTTCCAAGGTCCTTTAACTTGAATTTAGACCTGAGAAAATCCTTCACAACAGTTGAAGCAGTTAATGATGTACTCCCAATTACTATATCATCCACATATACCAATAAAGCAATGAAATCCCCTTTGTCAGTAGTTTTGGTAAATAATGAATAATCACTCTTGAACTACTTAAAACCAAAACTAGTCAAAGAATCTGTGAATTTTGAATTCCATTGCCTTGAGGCTTGTTTAAGGCCATATAATGACTTTTTCAACTTACATACTAGCTTACAATTCCTTAGATAACCACCCTTTACTTCATATCCCTGTGGTAGATCCATATACACTGTCTCATCTAACTTTCCATTCAAGAAGGCATTGTTGATGTCTAATTCGCATAAATGCTAAGCCTTAATTGCTGCCAAAGCAAAGAATGTGCGTACTATTGTTTGTTTGGCTACTGGGCTAAATGTCTTAGTATAATCAAAACCTTCCACTTGGTTGTACCCCTTTGCAACCAGTCGTGCCTTATACCTTTCAATAGTCCCATCTTCATTTAACTTCACCTTATACACCCATTTGCAGCCCATAGTATGAGCATTATCAGGCAAGGGAATAACAGACCAAGTCTCATTCTCTTCCAAAGCCTCAAGTTCAGATTTCATGGCATTTTTCCATTGATCATGTAAAACAGCTTGTCAGTAACTATATGGTTCAGGGATATGGCTAAGTGAAGTGGTAAAAGCCTTGAAGGAGGAAAAAAGTCTTTTTGAAGAGATGTGATTAGCAATAGGATAATGGGAAACATTATTACTATGGCTTGGAAAATCACAATGATAAATGTCCAGGTACTTTGGTTTATCTCTTATTCTTGTACTTATCCTAGGTTGAAATGAAGAATTAGGATCACTATTAGAAATTATGGGAGTTGGTGAAGAAGATGGAGAGTTATCAGCATTATCCCTTTTGTGAAATTCTGTCTGTGGCAGTTGTGTCAATGAGAGAAATGGGGTATATGGGTGAATTTGGATGAGTGGTTGTTGAATGAAAAGGCATATTTTGGTATGAATGTGATGGATAACTATGCTGATCAGTGTCATTTTTTGAAAAGAATGAAAAAGTGTTGTCATCCAGAAATAAATTCTCAAGATCAACAGAAAGCCTTTATGTTCTAAAAGGAAAAATATGCTCATAGAAGACAACATATCTTGAATTGAAGATCTGATGTGGATTCAAATCATATAGTTTATATCCTTTAATTCCAATGGGATATCCAATAAACACACATTTTCTAGCTCTTGGATCAAATTTTCTTCTATGTTGTGCTAGTGTGGATGCAAAACACAATGAACCAAAAACCCTTAAATGACTATATGAGGGAAATTTATTGAATAAGAGTTCATATGGGGTATTATTTTTGAGAAGTGGGGATGGTATCCTGTTTATAAGGTGAGATGCAACTAATATTGAATCACCTCAAAAATGTATAGGCATGGACGCTTGAAACATTAGTGCTCTAGCAACATTTAGCAAATGTTGATGTTTCCTTTCAACAACCCCATTTTGTTAGGGTGTATCCACATATGATAGTTGATGTTATTATGCCCTTTGAAGAGAAGAATTCAAAAAGATTAAACTCAGGTGCATTATCAGATCGAATCTGTTTTATTTTATGATTGAACTGTGTTTCAACCATATTATAAAAACTTGGTATTATAGTGACAGTTTCTGATTTATTTTTCATGAGAAAGGTCCAAGTAAATCTACTATAGTCATCCACAATGGTGAGGAAAAATTTATACCCTTTAAAAGCAGTAACATGGTATGGACCCCAAATGTCAATGTGAATTAATTCAAAACAGCAAATAGTTGATTTTCCATATAAAGAAAATTGAAGTCTCTTCTATTTTGTAAGTGGACAAATCTCACAAATTGTATCACTAGAAACATTTACATCAAAACAAAACTGCTTAATAACAGATAACATGTTTAATGAAGGATGTCCTAAACGAAAATGCCAAACATCAAAAGTTTTTGAGGTCTTGTTACAATTGACATTGAAAACATTGAAATTACTATTAACTAAACTATTTGGGGTAGTTTTTGAAATCTTCTGAGGAGAGAAGTGAGAGGAGTTGAAGACAGAGTCTTCAAGGGCATAATGTTCAACTGTAGTGGCAGGAAACTGACTTTGCAATAAATATAGGCCTACTTAAGTCTTAGCAAGACCAGTCATTCTCAATTAGCTTGTGTCCTGAATTTGACAATATTATCTGTAAATTTCAAATGATATGTCTTAGACTTTGTAAGTTTACTCATTGAGATCAGATTAAATCTAAAATCTGGTATATACAACACATCATGCAGGATCAATAATGATGACAGCTTAACTATTCCTATATGTGATACAACAGCTTTTGCATCATTAGGCATCTGAACATAGACATTTTTGACAGCTCTTGAATAGATGAATGAGTTTAAAAAACATGCTATATGATCTGTCGCACCAGAATCAACAATCCAAGTATGATGATCAAACATAATATTAGGATTAACTGAAGAAAAATCTTGTGATGAGGAAAAGTTTAAGGCTAGAATTATACCTGCCATAGCAGAATTCACAATTGAAGGATTATGCTGAAAAGAGTCCATCTCACAATTATTATTTGAGGGTGGATTATCGACAAAGTCTATTTCCTTATGACTGAGTAACACCATGAGTTTCTGAATTTAATTTTTGGTGAGAGATATGTTTGACAAAGAATCTGCAATTTCCTCACACTAATTTCCTTGTAAATTAGCCACAGAACTATTAGCTCGAAAGACTGTTCTAGGAGATTTGGGGTTCCCCTTTCCCTTTGTAAACTTGAAATCGGGTGAAAAACCCACAAGCTTGTAACATTTGTCCCTACTATGTCCAGATTTACCACAATGGGTACAGATGACTGCTGATGCAGGTTTTTCTTTCTTCTTTCCATCAGAGATTGTAACCATGGCAGAGGAGTCATGGAACATTTGTGTGTGACTAATGGATCATTGACTTTCCTCTCTTAGAACAAGGTTGTAAGCCTCGTCTAGAGAAAGAAAATGTTTCATCAACAGTAACTGTGACCTCAATATAACAAAGGACTCATTGAGACCATTAAGAAACTTAAACACCATGTCTTTTTCATATTGACTAATATACTTTTCAAAGCATCTTTCATTGCATGTTCCACAAGCACAGCTGGGTAAAGGCCTAAATATTCTCAATTCTTCCCATATAGCATTCAACTCAGTGAAATAAGTATCAATGGTTTTGTTACCTTGATTGGCATTTGACAGGGTGAATTGTAAATGACAAATTCGGGCATTATCAGGTTGAGAGAATCGGGGTTTTAAGGTTTGCCAGATTTGACAAGCTGAGTTCATATAGAAAATGGTGGAGGCGATTGGGGGAGAGATTGATTCAATCAACCATTCAACGATAAGGTTGTTGCAGTGCATCCATGAAACATTCAAATCATCAATGATATCTTGTTCCTTAATCGTCCCATCCACAAACCCAGCCTTGTTCCGGATTGAGAGTGCGAGCAGAAATTGGTGGCTCCAGGTAACATAATTAGTAGAGGTGAGCTTGGGGTTAATTACCATCGATCCATGGTGGTTCGATTGATGAAGAAAATACGGTGATTGGGGGTCCTCAGATGGAGGAAGTAAAGTTCTCAAACTCACATTTGATCCAGCCATAAGAAATAGGAATAACAGTCTAAGAAAAAAAAAGAAAGAATCTATTGAAAATTGGAAGGAAAAATTTGATGAAGGAATAACAAATAATCTGAAAAGAATAGGTTAAGGATCATGTCTCTGCTCTGATACCATGATGAATCTCTGAGAGGAGATGAGCATGGTGAAGAAGATTCGGGAAAAGAAAAGTTGAAAAGTTTATTTTGCACACTATTATTTACATTATATTCTAGTATTTATATGCTGGTACCAGAAGAAGGAATAATTACAAAAATACGACTATTGTAACTAACCAAGAATAAAATAAAGAAATATTACAGATCACAATTTACACTATTAATCTGTATTACATTTAAAATGAAAATCTTTTGCTGGTAACTCCTTAAAAGGGGCATTGTTCTTAAGGATAACCTCATGAATAAAGGAATTATAAATGATGCGGCTATTACATGCCTCATATACAAGAGAGAAAGAGAAACAATCAGTCATCTCTTCTTTCAATGCAAGCATAAATGGCCACTGTATGTGGCAATGGTGGGGCAAGCTTTGAAATGTCGAATGGGTGCACTATTTTGACCCTCAAGTATGCTTTCTTTCTTGGTTTGGATATAGTAATTGTCTTAACAATAATAAGGTTTGGAAAATAGCATGGTTTGCTATTCTATGGGCTATTTGGATTGCAAGAAATGAAGTGACTTTTAAAGGCAAAAAGTGGGTGATTCTCCAAATTTTTGAATTGCTAAAAGTTAGAATTGCTTGGTGGTGTAAAGCTAAATGACTGAATCACAACCTAAGTATTGATGATCTCATTAGATTCCTTAATGAAGGCACCTACTTCGAAGGTATTAAAGAAACACAAAAAAACCTTACAATAGGTTAAACCACCAAAAGACAAGCTGAAATTCAATACTGATGGTGTTACTAAGGGTAATCTTGAGGAAGCTGGAGTGGGTGGGATACTAAATGATCATGGTGACAATCAAGGGCAAATTCAAAATTTTTTTGAGTGGTGTCATTTGGATGATACCCAAAATTTTTGTTTCCTCGATCCAGAATATGTTAGAAGAGTACTTAAATCAAATTCAACATGACTTTACTTAAAAGAATATTGTTGAGGATCATCATTAGTAAAATTTTGTTCTTATTGACCGAGAACTGACCCTTATGAGAATTTTTTTATTTTAAAATATTTTTCGATGACTTATTTATCTAAAATTATAAAACTTGTTAAAAATTACCGTTCATTAGTATAAATTAAAATATTAAAATTAAATAAAATATTATCGTACAGAGCAAATTATCAGGTTTACTAACAAACGATATAACAATTTTCTATTCATTGATCAAAAACTAAACATAAGCATCCACAAACCACATAAAGTTAATACAAAAATCAAATAATATATCCATAAAATAAATAAAAAAAGAAAGACTTATAATTTCAAGATATTATTTGACATGCAATACTATTTTTTATTAGCTAGATTATAATTAGGAACCCAAATTATCAAATTAATCAAAAAATATTAGACATAAAACCTTAATTTGGGTTGAAAATTATTTGCAATTGAAGTTTAGATGAGTTGTTTTAAAAGAGTGAAAAGTACAACAAATGATTGAGAAGGGGAAAGACTTGAATTTTTAGACAGAGAAAGTAGTTTAGGTTTTGACTTTTTTAACAAAACATTAAATTATAGAATGAATTTTTTTATTTTTTTATAATATTGAAATATTAATACTTAAATTACCTTTTGATAAAACACTTTTACTTTGAGTCTTTAATCACACTCCTTGTAAAATTGTAAAAAAAAAAATGGGTTCATTGCCTTTATTGGTATATTCATTACCCTAAATTTTAAATAAATAATATAAAAATTAAAACATTTTAAGAAATGAGTGGTGTCATGTGACACCACTCCCTTTAACGTGGGTCTGCCTATGGTGACAGTCTTCTTTTCTTCTCTAAGGCCATTGGGATTTCTAACTCTAATCTTCAAAACTTCTTGTTGTCAAAAATGTTGTCTTTTTGTTTGTTGCATTAGGTTGGCATTCCATTTTCTCTCTTATTCTTGAATCTAACTCATCCAATATTGTGAAGTGGATCAAAAATCTGTGTTGATGTTCCCTAGAGGCTTAGAAAGCATGTCATCTAAATTATCAGACTATTGGAGAAAGTCTACTGTTGAAGTTCTACCCACATACTCCATTCTACCAATGAGGCTACGGATTAACTTGCAAGCAACAGGGTGCAAAGGCCCTAGGATTTGTTTTGAATCAACCTTGATCAAATGTATCCTAACAATGATGAAGAGGGGACTAATTAATTGGAGGAGATGCTCTATTTAGTTTCTTGTAGAGATGTGGCTTGCTATTGGATTACGATTTGCTATCCTATGTTCTTATGCAATTTTTGGCCTTTTGCTTTCTGTTGAGCCATGAATCTAGGTGCTAGTTTAGGGTCACTCTAGGTTATCTTTATCGGTGATCTTTTTGTGGCTATTACTGAACTTTGTGATGCTACTGAATTTTTAGAGGCATTCTGTATAGTGTGCAGATTTATATAGTTTTTGTATAATGAAACCTCTCTTAGGAGGTTTTTGTCAGTAGTGACTACTATGCTATAATTCTGAGTGGTATGGAAGTTTCCTTACCACAGTCTTTTTTGTGTTTTGTGGTTTTTGTCCATGTAAGCTGTGACTTCCTTTGCTTGATTGGATCTGCAATAATAATCTTTCACCCGTTTTCCCAAAACAAAAAAACCTTATAGATGATGTGATGTGTTAATCTAATTAGATTTGTTAATTGAATAATTTCTTTGTTTATATTCACACATGTAAATAAGCCTTTATAACTAATGGTTGACTAATTGCAATTAGTCAAAATATCACTTGTAATTTTATACCCTTGTGGTGCTGACATAGCATTAGTGTGGTGTTGATATATGCCCTAAAGTCAATTGGACTAGTCAAGGGATATATTGTCATTTAATGCATACTTAATCGCATAACAATATGTGATAGAGATTTTCCTTCATGTTAGTGTAATAATAAAGAGTTATGAAGTACTAATTGGATAAAGCCCATGGAACATAAAGGCCTTGTAAGAGAATTGTAAAGTTATTACAATTATAAGATCACTATGCATCAAAGCTATGTTCCTAAAATTGTTCCTGGTCATTGTATTGTCAAGACAGGACGTTGACAATGCTCAAAGATTGATATATATTAAGCCTCATTATTTGGGAAATAAGCAATCAATCTCATAAATTCAAGTATATGAGATACTTAAGGATAACATGTGGGTGCTTGTTAAAGAAGAAGTTCACTAAACATGACTTGTTATGAGAACTCTTTTTGATATTTTATGAAAATGTCTATGGAATATGTTCTCATGTGATAATTGTCCAACTAGTTTTCTGACTTGAGACATCAGGTCATCTTGTATAGGGAGTGCCACACTTTGATTTCACCTTTATGGATCTAGAGGTGACCAAATGTCTAAATAGGGTGTTTTTGGGTATGCCATGAAGCATATGAAGGTGGATGAGTGGTCAAGAGAGGATTCATCATCTCAAGTGATATGAGGGGATGTATCTCACATGTTCTCAATTCTAGATTAACTTGTATAAAGTCTTTGGCCAAAGCATGATGAATTTGAAAAAAGTTAGTTTCCTAAATACATAAAGTTAGTCATGAATTATGAGAACTAATATGAAATGTTATAAGTAGACACTGAGCCATGCTTTATGATATATTCAAGATATTTGATGAAAGGATCGTATTACACTGAGAGGCTTATCACTAAAGGGCTTTATTAAATTCTTTAATTGATTCTCTAACATGTGAGTGGTCATAATGTATTGTTAGATATTGTTCATGATCTATAAATATAAATCAATTATCAAATTGATATTTGATTAGGATTTATATTTATTGTCAACCTGTTAGAAGTCTAATAAGTCACACATATTAAGTGACATGATTGAGTTTAAATAAGGATAATCAATTCAGTTGGACTTGAGTGGAATAGACCAAAATAAAGTGAGAAATTAATTAAGTTCGTAAGGATTTAATTGAATTAAAATATAACTATTGTACCCAGGGTTACAACTTAGTTTGATTATATAAATATGTTATGTTAGCCAACTAAAACTCTAAACCTCAAATCACTTCTTAGTCGTTTCATAAAAATAAGGAAAGAAAAATAGTTTTCTTTGTCTTACTAAGATAAGATTTGAGAAAAAATTTTGATCTTTTTATTTTAAAAATAAAACTTGTTAGCACAAATAAAATCCTACTTTTGAGAAAGTCTTATTCGATCATTGTGTAGATAATTGTTAAGGGCCAAACATTTGAGTGGCTGAAGAGTTGACAAATCATAAAGGTGAAGAAGCAAAGATTTCGACTGTAGGATTTTAGATCGTCTTATTCTCTTTTAGAAGTTTCTAGCTTTATCACAAGCATTTTTAGAATTAATTTGCCCTTACTTACGATATCTAGAGTAAGGTTTTTAACTCTTAAACTTATGAATGTTCATAATTAATTTAAAAATTACATAAAAAACACAAACATTGATCTTGTAGGATTCGACTATTTCTCTGATTAAGTGCTAGTTTATTTTTCTACTACGCATGTATTTAATTTCATGTTTGAGCATGAGGTCGAATCCCAACAGTAGTATCAGAGCCTTTATTTGATTTTTTTCATGTAATTTGCATGCTTGATTCTTGGTGATAATCAATAGGATTGATTTGTGTTTTAATTTGGTATATATCGGTTTTGAAAGCTTTCTTTAAAATCTACTTTTTTGTTTTAATTCAAATCTAAACAGCATGTAATTAATTCATTAAAACATATTTTAAAGGGTTTAAAATCATGTTTAGTTAAATAATTAATGAATGGGTTAAAAGGCTCGCAAAGCCAAGTTAAAATCGAATAGTTTTGAGGTATTTTGGAGACTAGTGTGCCGATTATTTTTACTAACATTGGGTAAGTGTTATGAGCAGTTTTAATTATTAAAAAATTAGTTTTATCAAATTAAATTATTGCAAGTTTTGGCCAAACTTAATTTTGTATGAAAAAGAATCATAAAATCATGTTTTCGAATTCTAAAACAACAAAGATTCAATGAAAAAAATTTTGGATAGCTATGATCAGTTTTGATGGGTTAATTCTCCATGAATTTTGTGTTTAATTGTTAAACACACTTAATGAAAGTTTTTTATTTTCATTAGCCAGTTCTCGTCCTCGAAGACCTTGGTACAACAGTCAACTTACATCTTTGCTACCATGATGGATAGCATCACATGATTCAACACACTTACACACACTTACTAAAAGTTTCCAATAGCTTTTTCCATGAGGTTGGCTCATGATTTATGGAGTTTTAAGGGCACTTAAATATCATCTATTTTAATTTTAGGTGATTCATAAAGAATAGGAAATTGTTTTCTACTTTAAAAGCAATTTCTAAAATTAAGTATAGAATTTTAATTTTGGGTCATTCATAAAGAATAGAAAATTGTTTTGTACTTTAAAAGAAATTCCTAAAATTAAGGATAACATTTTAATTTGAAAAATTCATAGAAAATAGTTTTTTACATTAAAAGAAATTCCTAAATTTATATGATAGCATTGAACTTTCCTTAAAATTTTAATTTGACGAGAAGTTTTCAAAATTTGTTAAGTCACCATTTAGGTAACTCGAACAAGATACAATTTAGGAAACTAATTCATGTTCTAAATGTAGAAATTAAAATATTGTCTTAGTTATATTTTAGGAAGATTACCTAAAATGAAGAAATTTTCAAAATTAAAAGGAGTTTTAATTATGGAAAGAATTAAAATGGAAAGTTTTATTTCAATGAATTTCAATTTAAGCAAAAGGAGTAAAATGTTTAATTTAAGTGTTTTGAAAATTGAAATTTCTTAAACACTAAATTGATATAAAACAATACCAAATAATTGGAGTCTAGCACTTTAAGTGAGTTAATTGATGCTTTTCTCAAATAACACACAAGATCACCAAGTGATATTGAGTTTGCATTTATTTCCATGCTTTTGATTGTGATAATGCAACATGAGGATAATTATAGACTTAAAAGTTAGAAGATTAGATCACGAATGGTTAAAGTTGTTTATCATGGTGTTTATTTTAAAATAGGGTCGGCGCACCCTACCTTATCTCTATTTTCTCTTAATTGTAAAATTCTTTTCTCATCTAACTCCCCTCAAATGTAACTCGAGGTTTTTTGATTATAGAATGTAATTATTACATCAAAGTGTAAAACTAGGGTTAGCTAAAAAAATTTTTGTAACTTGAAGATGGAGATCCAAGGGTGCCATGGAGATTCCAGGAGGTTGGAAGCAAAGTTTGAAGATGATGTTTGTGTAAATCCCCTAGGAATTTAACCAACTAATTTCCTTAATGGCTCAAGAAAATTAGAATTAGTAAAGTCTATAATCATCCTAGTAGTTGGCATGTGATAGATTTATTTTTAAACATACATATATATATATATATATATATATGAGATATATGTGAAATGAGATAAATGCTATGCATGTCAACAATGTGAAATCAATGAGATCTTAATTAATGAATTGATAAATAAAATCCCTCGTTAATATATTTAGTTAAAAAGTTACTTTCCACTATATAACAAGATAACTGAGCTGCTTTTTTAATTGGAAGCTTGTTAAGTCACGCAAAGACAAACTTTTACACGAGTATGTTTGAGTTATAGGTGGGCTTACTCAACTTGTACAATGTTGTTCTAATGTGTCACATATTATCACATAGTATTAAAGGCATAGTAAAGCACAATGTAAATGATGCATTTAGAGAAAGAGTTGTCACTTAACTGATCTAAGTTGTATAAGATACAATCAGTAAGTTAAGTTACCTACCTAATTAGTTTCATTATGGCTTGTTGAGTCACTCAAGGTCATAGTGAGATGAAAAAGGTCTTAGCTCAATAAGAAGTTTAAAGGTTAAATTTCTCGAAAGATTAGAGGAAGGCTATCATTTTGATAAAATATTGAGAATAATCATATAAGATTCTAACACTTTGTCTTTATGATTATATAATTTGTGTTAATGACTAAACTTTATATATGTTGATTTATATAGGATATAAATCAATCATGGTGAATAATTTGTCACTTAGAAGCATACTTGATGCTAACAAGTTGACAGGCCTAAATTTCATTGATTGGTTTCGCAATATTAAGATTGTCTTGAAACAAGAAAAAAAAGGCTTATGTCCTAAATGGTCTTGTTCTTGACGAACATAACGATGATGTTACAAATGAGGAAAATAAGGCTTATAGAGTTTATATGAATGACCTCGATCAAGCTACATATGTGATGTTGGCAAGTATGACTCCAGATCTTCAAAAGTAACATGAAGTTATGAATGCCTTAGATATTATCTTAAACCTTAGAGAAATGTTCGATAAGGAAAGTTGCACAAAAAGATTTGACATTTCAAAGGAATTGTTTTGATGTAAAATGTCTGAGGGAAGTCGAGTAGGCCTCATGTGCTTAAAATAATAAGATATATCACTTGACTTGAGTAGTTGGGTTGGGTTATGGATAATGATTTGAGCATAGACCTTGTACTTTCTTCGCTGCTAAAGTGTTATTCATAGTTTGCGTTGAATTTCAAAATGAACATAATTGAGGTGACCCTTTTGAGCTTATTAAATATACTCATACAGGCTAAGAATACCATTGCGTAGGAAAAGCCTTCACTTCATCTTGTTTTTTCTAAGAAAAATAAAAATAATAAAAAAAATTTCTAAGAAAGACAAAGGTGAAAAGGCATTAACTTTGAAATGTATGAAAGCTATTATAAGAGTGAAGAAAGACAAAAACAATGACTAATGCCATTTCTGCAACAAATTAGGGCATTAGAAGTGAAATTGCAATGATTATCTTGAATTCATCAAAGGGAGGAAACAAAAGGAAGCTTCCGCATCAAGTATGAATCATATGATAGTTTATTTTTCACTACTTGGTGTGTGATACCGTACTCTTTATTAATGTTTTTAATATGCATGACATAATGAAGGAGCTGAAGATAAGCAGCAACTTGAGCATTTGGCTCATTGGTTGGTGCATAATCCCCCTGCCTAAAGAACAGGGTTCGAATCCCCTCTCCCTTAATTATAAAAAAAAAAACTAAGGATAAGCAACAATGAAGAATAGGACTGTGAAGGTGACAACCTTAGTTGATGGTGTTCAAGCTTGTCGTCCTATATTAGATTATGGAACAATAAATACTTTTAGAACATTGAATGCTTTCATGACATGATTGTCAAGATAAGGTGTTTTGGTTTTGGCTTATGGCTGAATAATTTATTTTATGTTTAGGAAATATAGATTTATATTTTGCTAGCATAAGATGCTTAGCTTATATATATATATATATATTAACATTACATCTCATTTTATTTTAGAATTGTTCTAAATTATTTATCCTTAAATATAACCTTGCGTATATAATAATCAATACTAAGTCATAATGATAAGATCATTGTGAGATTATTTTTCTTTTGATTTTGAATCAAAAAGAAAATTAATGAGATGATTTAGATAAAATTTAGTCTTAACTCAATGAATTCATAATAGGATTATGAACCCATTTAGTTAAGAAGCATGCTTATTAAGATAAAATCTCTAAATTAAGATTGCTTAGAACTAAATAACAATTGATTTTCATATTGAATTCATAAGAGATGAATCACAAAGCATTCCAAACCCAGTTAATCGCATAACTAACTTTTAAGAGGATTTCATTCTATAATCGATGATGAACAACTTATAATATGTAATTATACATAAAAGTTATGGATATAACACCTAAAAAGAAAGTAAATAAGTTTATTTGGCAAGATTTCTATACATGATAGATATAGTGGGAGCTAATGACACTTTAAAGGTCAAAGGTCAAGAAATTATGAACTCCAATTGATAAGATCTATGCACAAAGATTGATTTAATGGGATACATAAGGATGCATAATTCATGAGATGAATCCATTAAATACAAACCATTAGTAGGATGCACATTGATGCATTACTCATACAAGATGAGTCTATTAAATGATCCAACATAAATAATTGGATAATAATCTTTATTCAATAAATTCAAAGTAGTTGAATACATTGAATAAGATAAACACATTTTGTGCAAATCATAAGGTTAGTAGAGTAAGATAAGTTATTCATTAAAAGTGTATAAGATATATTTGTCACTTTAAGAAAAACAAAATGGGGCTAAAGAGTTAGAGCCCACAAGGGGACTTAACAAAAGAATTTAAAATGACATGTTAAAGGAGTTTAACATAGAGAGAATCCTAAATGTTAAAAGTGACATCGAGTCATGATTGAGCAACTGTATTGGAAGAGTTCTAAAATAAGAGATAACTGCATAATTATATCTATAATTAGATACAAACTTTTTGTTTAGGCTGCAAAATGAGAGATATTTGGATCATTGATTTAATAAACCAATAGATGATTTCGAGTTGTTAAAGTAATAACAAGAGCCATAACAATGGAATTAAGGTCTAGTTGTGATCTAAATTAATATTTTGATTATGAAAAGTAGGTTGTCAAACATGTAAATTAACATATTTTCAAATATTGCAATTTGAGTTGTCCTAGTAGAGACATAGTTACTAAGCGAAAGAGTTCGATATTGGAAACTTTAGCAATTGACTCAAGTACAAGTGGGAGATTGTTGATATATTCCTTGGAGTCAATTGGATTGATCAAAGGATATATTGTCATTTAATGCATAATTAATCACATAACACTATGTGATAGAGGTTTTCCTTCATGTTAGTGCAGTAATATAGAGTTATTAAGTACTAATTGGATGAAGGCTATGGAACGTAAAGGCTTTGCAAGAGAATTGTAAAGTTGTTATAATTATAAAATCACTATGCATCAAAGCCATGTTCCTAAAATTGTTCCTAGTCATTGTATTGTCAAGACAAGGCATTGACAATGCTCAAAGATGAGTACATGTTAAACATCTTTATTTGAGAAGTAAGCAATCAATCTCATGGATTGAAGTATATGAGATACTTGAAGATAACATGTGGGTGCTTGTTAAAGAACAAGTTCATTGAATGCAACTTGCTATGAAAACTCTATTTGATGTTTCACTCAAGTGTCTATGGAATATATTTTCATGTGATAGTCGTGCAATTAGTCCTCAGACTTGAGATATCAGATCATCTTGTATAAGGAATCACACACTTTGATTTCGCCTTTACAGGTTTGGAGGCAACCAAATGCCTAAGTAAGGTGTTTTTAAGTATGTCATGAAGCATACGAAGGTGGATGAGTAGTCAAAAGAGGATTCATCACCTCTAGTGATATGAAGGGATGTATCTCACTTGTTCTCAATTCTAGATTAACTTATATAAAGTCTTTGGCCAAAGCATAATGAATTTGAGAAGAGTTAGTTTCCTAAATTTATAAAGTTAATCATGAATTATGAGGATTAATATGGAATGTTATAAGTAGACACTAAGCCATGCTTTATGACATATCCGGGATATTTGATGAAAAGATCGTATTTCACTAAGAGGCTTATCATTGAAGAGTTTTGTCAAATTCTTTAATTGACTTTCTAACATTTGAGTGGTTATGATGTATTGCTAGATACTGCTCATGATCTATAAATATAAATCAATTGTCAAATTGATATTTGATTAGGATTTATATTTATCACCAACATGTTAGAAACCTAATAGGTCACACACATTAAGTGATATGATTGAGATTAAATAAGGATAATCAATTAAGTTAGACTTGATTAGAATAGACCAAAATAAGGTAAGAAATTAATTAAGTTCATAAGGACGTAATTGAATTAAAATATAACTGTTGTATCTAGGGTTACAACTTAGTTTGGTTGTATAAATATGTTATGTTAGCCAATTAAAACTCTAAGCCTCTAGTTACTTCTTAGCCATTTCATAAAAATAAGGAAAGAAAAATAGTTTTCTTTGTCTTACAAAGATAAGATTTGGCAATAATTTTTTGTCTTTTTGTTTTAAACTTGCTAGCACAAATAAAATCTCATCTTTGAGAAGATCTTATTCGATTACTATGTGGATTATTGTTAGAGGCTAAATTTGAGTGACTGAAGATTTGACAAATCTTAAAAGTGAAGAAGAAAAGATTTCGAATGCAGGATTTTAGACAATCTTATTCTCTTTTTGGAGTTTTTTGCTTCATCACAAGCGTTTTTGGATATAATTTGCTCTTGATTATAATATGTAGAGCAAGGTATATAACTCTTAAACTTATGAATGCTCATAATTAATTTAAAAAATGCATGAAAGATATAAACATTGATCCTGTAGGATTCGGTTATTTTTCTGATTAAACACTAATTTATTTTTTCGTTGTGTTATATTTTTAATTTCATGATTAATTTCTTGTTTGAGCATGAGGTCAAATCCTAATATGTGGAGGGTATAAAATGCCATATGATCATATTCTTATGTTGCTTCATCATATCATGTTATCATCCATTATGACATGATAGTGTGCCATGTCAACACTACAACACACAAAAATAACAAATGACAAATGATATTTTACTAAGCCAACTATTAGTTATAAAGATTCATTTAGCTCAAAATAAAAATGCCATAACTTATTTGGTTTAAAATAAAAGTATAAGAAGTTCAACGAACATAATAAAAATAATAAAAATTTATTTGAATTTTTCTAAATAATTTAAAAACTTTTTAAAGTATTATACAATGCAGTGTTCTTTTTTCCACCCGCACTTTTTCTTTTTTTAATGCTAATCAGTTATATTATTTACTTAACCTATTCAAATGGTAACATTTGCAATTTTAAAAAAAATAAAAACATGCATGAAGTTAGGTTCATTATCCCAAAATATGTATCATATTCAAATTAGTCGGATCATTACATATTTAAATTCATTATCAGTTCCCAAGAACATACCTATTTATTTGAATATCGATAATAAATTACCACCAGTAGGATAGAAAAATTGATGGTGAAATTAGTTGACTATCAACATGAAGCAAAGCAGAGCCAGTGCCGGCCCTTGGGTGAAGCCACCCAAGCAATGGCTTTAGGCCCCCAATTTGGGGAGGCCTCAATTTTAAAAAATATTTATAATTTTACAATAATTATAATATAATATAATTATATTAAAAATATATAAAAATAAAAAATAATTATTAAAATATTTTTTTTCACTTTTTTAATTATGTGTCTAATAATTTCAATATTCTATTACTTCCTTCTTTCTAGAATGGTATTAATTCTCAACTACATTCTCTTATTTCCAATAAACCAACAGTCATATGTATTTACTCATTTTCAACAGCTATTTTTTTTTCACTTATTTTTCTTATTTCCAATCAATGCATTTAATGATTTACAACAACTATTTTTTTTCCTATATATAAAACCAATTTTTTTTTCAATGTATAATATCTACTTTTGAAATTTTTTTTTCTCATTTGCTCTTTCTTCCTTTAATTTCAATTTTTTACCAAAGAATATGAAGTCTATTATTTTATTATCTTCATAAAACTGTGAGCATCATTTGCGGTTTGTAATAAACATTCAACAATTAGGTACTATTATTCTGATTTTTACAGGTTTTTTTACTTTAATTTAGAGTTTATTTTATATTGTTATATTATTTTTATTTCATGTGATAGTTGATTTGTTTGAATTAGAAATTTTGATTGTTGATTTTATATTAATCATTTAGAAAATATAAGATAATTATAATAGTTGATTGTAAAATGTCTTATTTAAATGGATTAAACTAAAATTAATAAAATTTTATTTAAGATCAACAATATCTCAAGAAAGATTAAATGAATTGACTATATTATCAATTGAAAAAGAAATATTAGAAGAATTTGATTATAAAAGTTTAATTAAAAATTTTGCATCTTAAAAAACTAGAAGAATAAAATTTTAATAATTTTTTTAATTTTAATAAAAAAAGCCTCATTTGAATATTTCGCTTTAGGCCTTTGAACTTGTTGGGCCGCCCCTGAGCAGAGCTGTCACCAGCAAATAATCCAACAAGGCATAGTTGGCCAACACAGACTAATGTGCTCTTTTGTGGTATATATAGAGCCACTTGTATTGTTTTACTAGTGATTAGAGTTAGAAATGAAATATGGTGGAGCACAAATGTTAGATAATTTCCCTAGCTCCAAATCAAACTTGGCAGCTGATTAGGTATATATTTTCTGTCTTTCTTTGATCAATACAAAGATAGAAAACATATCCTTTACTGCTTGTCCTTTCACCTCATTGTTAATTAATTCCTCACTGACAAGTTTCCATTGGCAGGATCAATCACTAGCAATTTTTCTTTAGCCATTTCTATTTGTACTAGCATAAGCAATCAGTCTGTGGGCCTTCTATAAAACTTGTCTAGGTTACAAGTCCTACCCATCACCCCATGCATATTCCTCACCTGTGTAATTAATTGAAGTAGCTGTGAATTAGTCAGTATGGTGAAGACTGTATGTCAAAATCACAAATTTCCCCTTATTGAGGGGGAGAAAAAAAAAGTCCGAGGTCCAATTTGCAAATTAATTATTTTCATAAAATTTAATTTAAGATTATTGTTTGAAGTTATGTAGCTAAAAATAGTACAATATGATTATAATCTATACTGCAAAAGATAAAAAAATACATAATATTTAAAAAAATCCTTGAACTATTTAAAAATGTTCAAATAAATTTTTACATTTTTATTATATTTAATCAAACATTTATACTTTTATTTTGAGTTAAATAAGCTCTTAATTGTACTTTTATTGTGAGTCCAATAAATTTTTATGATTAATAATTAACTTAATTAAAATATCATTTATTATTATATGTTTTTTACTATTGACCTGTTATGTTAATATATCATAATTAATACTGATGTGACATATTGATATATTATTATTGATGATGAAGTGAAATATTAATTTGATATAATAATATGATTATGTGATATTTTTCATCTTTTATATCAATGTCATGTGAATATAAAATGATAAAAAATATTTTGACTTATGACAATTAATTAATCATTAGTCATAAGGGTTTATTTGACAAAAAAAATAATGACTTGATTAAATATAATAAAAAAATAAAAATTTATTTAAATTTTTTAAAATAATTTAAAAATTTATTTGAACATTATGCAAAAAAATAATAATAATAACATCTACTACCATGATTTCTCACTGATCTATTCATGGCCTCAATGTAAATATTTAGGAATCTCGAAGTCTTATAACATTTCTAATGCTACACAAAAGTTTCATATGACAACAACACATGCAAATTCACTGCATACGTACAAAAGCAGCGCATGGATTTCAGTGTTCATCCGTATCAACGGGGCGTGGGGGGTGGGGGTTGGGAATCTTTTTCACTAAAATCAAAAACATACCATACTTTTTATGCAACTTGGTTCTTGGATATTATACTGGTGGGGCTACGCAAAATTGTTCATGGTCATACAATAATAGTTGACTTGATATTTTGGAGTTGTCTTCGAGATGTACTTTTTTCCATCTTCAATAAATCAAACCAAAAATTCTTCCCTCCTTTGGAACCTTTTCATACGCTTAAAATGCTCATTCTTTTCATTTACTTCTTCCAATAAACCTCACATAGCAACCATTTCTCTCATCTCTTGATTTCTATCCATGTTATGCATTCAATTGTGAACTGAAGGTCTTGATCACTTCCTCTTAAAAACCAAAAAAGAAAATGTTCACTCCTCGACTTCTTCTAGCTTCAATCCTTGTAACTTGTTGCCTTACAACTTCTCTATTTGGAGCTACACTTCCTGACGATGAAGGTTCTTTTTTTTTTTTTTTGTTGAATAATCATTTTCTTTTTGCTTTGTTTTCACTTATGTTTGATGTTGTACATGGATATTGTTGTTTTGCAGTGCAATACCTGCGTGACATAGCAAAGACACTAGGGAAGACAAACTGGAACTTCAGCGTTGATCCGTGCGGTGGAGAAGAAGGGTGGGCTACGGCCAACCCGGTGAAAGGATTCGAAAATGCTGTCACCTGTAATTGCTCCTTCTCCAATGCCACCGTCTGCCATGTCGTTAGCATGTATGCACCTCTCCCTCTCTTCTTTTTCTCCTTCCAATTTCGTCTTCGAGACTTATCTCCAATACTTGTTGAAATAATTAATACTAGTAAAAATTAGTTCGAAAATAAAATACTATTATTAATAACAATTCAGACATATTCCGACAGATTATTCTATTTAAAAAAATTGAGATTTATCCCTATTCCTATAAACGTTTTCAAATATAGTAGTAATAATAACAATAATAATTATTTTACAATTACTTCAGAAGCAATACAATTGATCTTGTCTCTCAAGTAGGGTAGCATACGCGGTGACAGTTGAGGGTTCAAACAATAAATGTGTTCTATTTAAAAATAAATAAAATAAATAAATGTGTTCTACATTTATAGGTGATTATCTACATTTCTAATTAAGTTACATCATGCATAGTGAAAACGAGGATTAGCTCATTATTACAAGTAAAACTGCTTTATACTTTAATTTTAGCAAGCTAATTAGTATGAAGTCTTCATTAACAAGTTTCTTATTACTAAAGGAGATTTATTTGTTATGAATAAGCCAAAGGAAAGAGATAGAACAAACATCTAAAATCACATACGGTAAGAAAAAAATCGATTCTGTTTGCCTTTGGGCTTTGTAGAAACAACCCAACAGTTAGAATATTTTATTGATTCTCTAGTTAGAATATTAAAGATGAATTATGCAATTTAAAAGATAAAAAAGAAAACTAACTCTTTTTTGTCTTATGTTATACATAATTAAATGTTTGATCATTCTTCTTGGTTATGGGTATACCTGTCAAAATGGGCTTGACCCATCGGGTCAACCCATTTTGTATTGAATATGAGGTGGGTTGGGTTGAGGTTTTAATGACCTATATTAAAACCGGACCTAGATGGGCCAACCCATCAAATCAGTAGGTTGGGGTGGGCTGGGACAGGCCAGCCCATGGGTCAACAAAATTAATTATTTTAATTAATTTAATAGTTTTATATGTTTAATTATATAAAATTAATAATTTAATTACCAATAATATTACTTATATTATATATTTTAATATGTTTAATCTTGACTTATCAAATTAATAATTTTAATTTATGAATTAAATCATAAAATAATTTTATTAATATAAAATTTATTAAGTAAAAATTACAAAAATAATTTTTTTCAAAAAAGGGGTTGGCCCAACCCAGCCCATGAGTTAGCAAGGGGTGGGCTGGGTTGAGGTTTTGATAGCCTATATAAAAAATGGACTAGCCGGCCCACCTCATATTTTGTCAATCCACAAGGGTTGGGATCGGGTTGGGCCGGGCTGGCCCATATTGACAGGCCTGGTTATGGGTAACAAAAATTTAGGCACGAACTTGGAAAGTGCATGATGAGTGATAAGGTTAAAGTAAGCAGTAAAGGACCGATAGCCTGTCTATATAAAGATAGAAACCCTGTCCCTTTCTGCATCTATTATTGTGCTTATCGCCTTGGAAAGCCTTAACATACCTTTTGCTAGTGATTGGCTGAGGGAAATTCACGTACTGTTGATTGGTTTGAGTTGATATTGACACGTCGCCCTCCAAGGAATATCCACGTTCATGCATGAACTGTGTTCTTTGAAAAAAACAAACAAAACAAAAGAAAGGAATTCAACGACAAACAAAACAGAGGCCTATCAGTTGCAAACGTTGTCGTTTCCCAATCTTTACGTCCTCTTCAGACAGCCAGCAAGCCCGCTGGTGTTGACTTTGGCTTGTACCCTCATGTTAAAGCTGCCTATCTCGAGCTTAACATCGGGATGAGAATTAAATATATTATTCTTTTATATTAGTCTAAAGAAATAAATGATTGATCATGTGAAAATGAAGGTTGGAAGTGACTTCAAAGGGCATTAGAAGTGATGCCATTTATGGAAATTAAGCAAAGCATAGTCCGGACAAAAGCATGCATATTGACATGTGGGTCAATGGCATATTTGTGCAGAAATGGTATAGGTGGGCCTAACTTAGTTTGACCTCGGTCAACCAATGACACCTAGTCTAAACTGGTCCAAACCAACTCAACAGTACTGTTCTTAATTTCTTCTCATCAATTACAATTTTGGGTAGGTGGTTTTTTTACTTTTTAATCAAATCTTGTTGCTATTGTGAGATATAAGTACTTATTATTAGTTGAAATATTTAATTTATTTTTTAAATTTTTTTTGTGTTTTTACTTTATTTTTTAAATTCCATTTAATGTCCATCTTTAATTTTTGAATTATTTTAAAATTATATCTATTTCTCATTATCAAACATTTGCAATTTTTATATTTTTTTCATATTTTATATTAATTTCATATTTTTAAATTCTTAGAAATTAAAAATTATAATTTATCAATGTTATAACAAATTTTAAAAACTAAAGTCAAAGTGCTTTTCATAAATATGTTTAATGAGACAAAAGGACTGTTAGAATCTAAATATAATGACTGATTCCTTTTATAATAGCACAAGTTTTTATGACAATGAGTAACTTGTACCTTCTACTTGTTATAACTTAAATGTATAACAATGGTCAGTCAACTTAACCTTAACGATAGTAGTTAGTCTCATGCACCACACCCTAACTTTTTATTGAAACAGAGTTCTCAAGGCACAGAATCTCCCAGGGACTCTGCCAAAAGAATTGGTCAAGTTCCCTTACCTCCAAGAAATGTAAGTCTTTAACTACTTCCCAATCCTTTTCATGGAAGTTTAGTTTTTGCACCTTTTTTTTCCGCAGCAACCATAGACCATAAATTCCTTTGCATTAACGAACTTAACTGTCAATGTTCTTGCAGTGACCTCAGCCGCAACTTCATTAATGGCACAATACCTGCAGAGTGGGGTTCCATGCAACTGGTCAACATGTATGTTCTCTATATCATACATGAGTTTCACATACATGTATCTTGTACCTGCACAAGTTTGTTACAAGTAGTTTTTTGCATCACAACTATCTTTAACGACTTCAAATTTGTTACTAATAGATTTTTGCAGCAAGATCTTAATTGTTACAACGTGCTGACAAATAGTTATGATGCACAAATGTATGTGAAATTCAAAATTGTTTTATTCTTATGCTATGGTGAAAGTAACATGAGTATTGTTGCAGTTCTCTTCTTGGAAATCGCTTATCAGGTTTAATCCCAAAAGAGCTAGGAAATATAACTACTCTTACCAGCATGTGAGTTGTTGGTAACCAGTTTTCTGAATTTCTTACTTTAGTATGGTCTAGGAATCTCTGTTATCAATATCAGCTGACTCGATTGAAATGATGAACAACATGTAGATCAGCTGAGTTCAATCAGCTTTCTGGAGCTTTGCCTCAAGAGCTTGGGAAACTGCCCAAAATTCAAAGAATGTAAGACTCTTAATCTTTAAATCTTCATAAGAATTTCATTTATTATATTTGATTTAATGCTTGAGTTTTCTTTCTGTTCTAGTTTATTTACTTCATCATACTCCATTGTTGTTATTGGTGTTTAGGCTTCTTAGCTCTAACAATTTTACTGGGGAAATACCTGAAACATTTGCAAAGCTGACCACATTGAAGGACTTGTAAGCTTTTATTTTTCTGATTTATCAGTCTTTAATTATAGTTTTATACACTTGAATTTATTAATATGTTACAATGCTAATTCTGATCATTTGTGCTCTCACAGTCGGATTAATGATAACCACTTCACCGGAAAGATTCCCGACTTCATCCAGAATTGGACAAAACTTGAAAAATTGTAAGGTCTTTAGTATTCTAACGCATTCTGAACAGTAGATTATTCATTAGAATTTTACCTTATAGTTTCTTACCTAAGAAAAGAGTCGGTAATGGCAGAGCAATTCAGGCAAGTGGTCTGATTGGACCAATTCCATCAAGCATTGGTGCTTTGGAAAAATTAACTGACTTGTAAGCTGGATCTTTATCTTAATATATTCCAATTCTTCATATTGGTACATTGCAGTTTTATTATGTAGTTTACTAATAATGAAATACTGATATACAGGAGAATAAGTGACTTGAATGGAAGTGATGCAACTTTTCCACCACTTAGTAGCATGCAAAAGATGAAGATACTGTGAGTAAAATTCTACAATAAAGAGAAGTCATTAGCCATATCAATAACTGTTTATAACTTAAATAATTGCTATTATGGCTTTGTTACAGGATATTGAGAAGTTGCAATCTCATTGGACAGTTACCTGAATATCTTGGGGATATGACAAGTTTGAAGACCTTGTGAGTTATAAACATGATTTCCTTCTAATTTTGTGTCATCCTTCGTCCTCTCTTCCTATTTTAGTTGTGAATTTCAGAGTGCTGCTCAGAAATATATGGGCTTTCTTTTCAACCTTGTTTATTTGAGAGTAGGAGTAACTTTACTGAGACAAATTTTGGTTACAATGCCTTTTAAGTTTGTAACTTTTCTGTTTTCCTTTTGCAGAGATCTCAGCTTTAACAAACTCAGTGGAGAAATTCCAACCAGGTTTTCAAGCCTTGTGGATGTGGATTACTTGTAAGTGATTGATCTTGAACATAAACTTTCCCCGCTTAAGTGCAAGCAGCATTTTCGTAGGATATCAAGACAATGTTTTAGCTGATCCATTGAAAATAATTACTATTAGCAAGTAGCAATAAATGGCCCAAGTCATACATCATTTAAATTGTACCAACAACTTTTATGTATAGCCATTCTTTGATTATGCCAAACTTGTTTCCGCCATGAGAAGATGTATACATTTAATTCTATCAACTAGAGTTTAGGATCAAATTATACCATAATTGAAGTGTTTAACTAAAATGTAAATGTGCTGGACTAATATTTATTCTATGTTCACTATAATCATGCTATCGGTTATTCTGTTCTTTAATGCAGAATATTTGATTTCATTAAGTTATTATTATTTTTCATCAGGTATTTAACTAGAAACTTGCTTGCTGGATCAGTCCCTTCTTGGATACTGGAAAAAGGAGACGACGTGTAAGATTCTCTTCCTGATATCAGTTAATTAGATTTGTGCATAGGCCTTTGTTTGGTCTTCTTAAAGCTTAATTTTTTGAATCCTGCTTAGAAGGTAACTGCATAAAGGGAATGAAATATCAACCTACTCTGTACTATAAGCTCAAATTTGAGGAAAAGCCATAGATATACTTAACAGACCATTAATGAAATTTATACTTTAAATGTATCTTCAAAGTGTTCTTGTGAATAAGCTTATTAGATCATTTATGATTGATAACTTAAAGAAGTCTAAAATTTCTGCAGTGATCTTTCTTATAACAATTTCACAGCTGGAAGCCAAGGGACATCGACTTGTCAACAGCGGAGTGTGTAAGAATCTTATCATCTGACATCTGCTAGCCATGATTTTCTACTTTTATTTGTTTTGAAGGGTGTAAGTTATGAATTATTCATCTGCTAGCTATGAGTTTATAAACTTTAATGCTTTTTGCAGGAATTTGTTTGCAAGCACTTCACGCAGCAATACCTCGTAAGTGTGAACTTCTTTTGTTTTTCTTATAAAGGGTATCCTCAAACTTTTTATCATTCTTACACGTACGATGCAATCTTGATGTCAAAACGCTGATATTTTCTGGACCTTCTATTGTTTTATCAGGGGAACTGTTTACTGTTTGAGAAGCTTTCAGTGCCCAAAATGTAAGTAGAAATGTTATTATGCATCTTCAAGATCACCAATCTTTAGGAATAGATTCTCACTGATAATTCTTTAGCATTGAATTGCATATGATGATTTAGAACACTCTCTTTTACTTTCAAAGATCACCGATCTTTCTGCAAGTGCTCTAACCATTGTGTCTTAGCACTAGACCAATTTGCTGGCAATTTGAGGTTGAAATTCAGCTATTTAGGATCCACATCAACATGACTCTCATATTGCTGTTTGCTAGTTTGCTTAAACCTTTTCCATAAGTTGCCATAGTTGTCGAGTAAAGAGTTTATAGATTGTCACAATGAAACTATGAAAATACATTTGTAGATGGAAAATAGTACCCCTGCGTTGCTCTTCTTATTATGTGTGTGGACATTTCATTCTGAAGAGTACAATACTTCAATAGTTTTTCAGCTGTTGTTTTTTATGTCTCAGCCTGGTACTCTCTCCATATAAACTGTGGGGGCAGACAAGTTACTCTTGGTGGAAATACCGCATATGAAGAAGATACAGATGGATCTGGGCCATCAAGATTTTTCCAGAGTAGAAGTAATTGGGCATTTAGCAGCACTGGCCACTTCTTGGATAATGACCGTCCAACAGACACCTATATTGTGACAAATGCATCTAAACTTTCTATGAATGACTCCCAACTATACATGAATGCACGCATTTCTCCCATTTCTTTGACTTACTATGGATTCTGTCTGGGCAATGGAAACTACACAGTGAACCTCCATTTTGCAGAGATAATGTTCACTAATGACAATACGTATTCCAGCTCGGGAAGGCGCATATTTGATATTTACCTTCAGGTAGTTATTCAATATAGTTCTGGCTAACAAAGTTCTGTTGTTGGACAAACTTAAACAATATTAGGAGCTTCAGCATATAATTTCTATTACACTCTAAAACTGAGCACAAAAGAACTTCTTAACATGTCCGTGCATGAAATTTTAACTGGAATTGCCAATTGCAGGGCAAGCTGGTGCAGAAGGATTTTAATATCGAGGATGAAGCAGGTGGAGTTGGCAAGGCAGTCATAAAAGTGTTTCCTGTAGCGGTGACTAATAGTACCTTGGAGATCCGGTTCCATTGGGCTGGGAAAGGGACAACTGGTATTCCTGTTAGAGGAGTTTATGGTCCTCTTATATCAGCTATGTCTGTGGATCCTGGTATGTTGTACAATATCATAAGATTCTTCTAGTCTCTCATTGTCTGGTACAGATATCCAATTTGTCCAGCACTGCTATAATTTACCATATGATATAGCTAGGCAATCTTGTTCAAAATTCAATATTTGTGTTTCCTTAGGATTCTAGGAATCCAAATGCTGAAATTTCAAAAAAAATTTTCTCTTATCAATTTGATTTGAGTCACTTTTTATCATACACAAAAGAAAAAACATTTTCAATTTTGTTTCACTCAATTTTTTTTTTTTTTACTCTTCTTTTGTTTGATGATCAAGAATTCTATTTTTGCGTCCAATCTATCTATTCTTCATGATTTCCAATTAATTGGATTATGCCTATATCAGGAAAACAATGTAATGTCATCTGTGTAACTCTGTTATAATTTTCTTCAAGCAGATTTCATACCTCCATCAGAAAATACTGGAGGTGGTAGCGGTATATCTGTGGGTGCAGTGATTGGAATTGTAGCTGGAGCAGCATTTGGCATCCTTCTAATTGTTGTTATACTTTGGTGGAGTGGCTGTTTAAGACAAAAAAGCGCATTGGAACAAGGTATTTGTAGGTGCAAGAGTTTATAAGGATGTTACCTTCCAACCCCATTTTCCCTCTTTTAAGCTTAGAGTGGATACCAATTACCAATGTCCGCTGAGCAAAAAACAAAAAAAATTACCAATGTCCACTTAAATTTGCCTGTAGACAAGGAACCAGAGATTTTAGTAACTGTCATACAAAAGGTCCTAATCTTGCTTAGCTTCTTCTACAGATCTAAAAGGTCTAGACTTGAAGATTGGTTCCTTTAGTTTGAGGCAAATCAAAGCTGCCACAAACAATTTTGATGCTGCTAATAAAATTGGAGAAGGAGGCTTTGGACCTGTTTATAAGGTGTCTTGTGCAACAGATACAATCTTCTCATTCCTTGCAATGTTCCTGTTGCAGCTCTTCCTCCAAATATGTTAATAAAATAATATTAGTTGAAGCTGATAATATTTCTCAAATGCAGGGCCTTCTGGCAGATGGCACTGAAATTGCCGTTAAGCAGTTATCTGCTAAATCAAAGCAAGGAAATCGTGAGTTTGTGAATGAACTTGGCATGATTTCTGCTCTGCAACACCCTCATCTGGTAAAGCTATATGGATGTTGTATAGAAGGAAATCAACTGTTACTGATTTATGAGTACTTGGAAAACAACAGCCTTGCCCGTGCATTGTTTGGTAGGTTCTAGACACATGATTTACTTGATTGCCTGAATTTAAAGATATTCATGAATGTATATATGCAAATAAACATTATATATATGAACTATTCTTTATTTGGTTACTAAAAGGTCCAGAAGAATGTCAATTGAAATTAGACTGGCCAACAAGACAGAAGATCTGCATTGGAATAGCAAGAGGTTTGGCATATCTCCATGAAGAATCAAGGTTGAAGATTGTGCATAGAGACATCAAGGCCACAAATGTGTTGCTTGACAAGCATTTAAACCCTAAAATATCAGATTTTGGTTTAGCCAAGCTTGATGAAGAGGATAACACTCACATTAGCACCCGAGTTGCTGGAACTTTGTAAGCATCGCTGTTCTGATTGCTTAGGAATTTATTCCTGCATAATTTTTTTTACAAGCTTTACTATTACAACAAGTAATAGAAATAAAAGGGATGAAAAGGGAGGAAAAAAATCAAACAAACAGATATTTTTTACAATACAGAACTTGATATGATAGTACCTTAATGCAAGTTGATTCAGTATAGTTGCAAGGCCATCAGGTAGAAAGATATATGTCATGATGATGACAGTTATTGCAATATTCTAAATGCAATGAATGTCTGACATGAAAAAACAATAATGATGTACTAAATTAATCTTTTGAACTATTGCAGTGGCTATATGGCTCCTGAATATGCAATGCGTGGTTATTTGACTGATAAAGCAGATGTTTATAGTTTTGGGATAGTGGCCCTGGAAATTGTTAGTGGGAGGAGCAACATTAGTTACCGTCCGAAGGAAGAAGGTTTTCATCTTATTGATTGGGTAATGTTGTATTTATCCTCTGTGTCTCTCTCTTTTTCTGTTTCAGCAAAAGTTTATTGGAACCCTTATTCTAGGATTGCAATTCCTGGATATATTGGCTTTATCTTTCCAATTTTATCAGTGGAAGCTTATGCACTGACTAGAATTTGAATATTTAGTTTTATCGATTCTATCTTCCCTGTTGCTTCCAGGTTCTTGCTTTGAAGGAGCAAGGAAGTTTATTGGATCTGGTTGATCCAAGGATGGGCTTTGATTACAACAAAGAGCAGGTGATGGTAATGATCAATGTGGCTCTCCTATGCACCAATGCTACTGCTGCTGCTCGGCCTGCCATGTCCTCGGTGGTGAGCATGCTTGAAGGCAGGGCTGCTGTTCAGGAATTGGTTATAGATTCAAGCAATTTTCCCGATGAATCGAAGTCTCAAGCTGTAACGACCCATCCCCGGTCGCTACCGGCGTCCGAGACCTCCGGGAGATCCCGTTAAGTCTCGAACAAGCCTTTGTAAATTTTTCTGAAACATTTATTAAATATGCAAACACGTATGTAAATAATTAATAATAATAATAATAATAATACCCTATTGATATTTCATTTTCAGTAATAGTAATTAAATTTAAAATACAAAGTTTTCAACAATGCATAAGTAGGAACTGACAATACTAATAATATGTAGAAATTTCATGTGAATGAACTCTAGACAGCGGAACGACTCGAAGCGGGCTAAGAGATGCCTTTACCTATTCGCAGTAGACTGAATACGCCAATAGTTACGCGCTAGGCCGATCCCTGTCTGCAAAAGGAGAAATGAGAGGGGTGTGAGTCTCACAGACTCAGTGATCATCGGCTCAGCGAGTAGGGCGTAGATGGGAAACAAGCAAATAGCTGATCATTTGAATATCAAATTACCGGATGATAAAACAATTTATTTCAAACGGACATTTATGCCTTATATATATAAATATCAAGAATTCGTTTATGATATAACCAAACTAGAGGTATATAGATAAATACACGCCAAATCTAGTGTGAATAATAATTTCATGCAGAAATCATTTAAAATAATTTATTCAAATCAATTTCCTTAAATCAGGCAAGCTCTCGTAAAATCATATATTTGTCAAATATATACATAAACCACAAATCGCCTTGTACTCGAGGAATTAAAATTCATTTTTTCGTAAAAATTGAGAGTTGCGGAAAAGCCATTTTAAATTCATTTTCACCATACGCGAAATATGAATCTGAAAACTCAGAAGAATCAACAAGTCACCTCTTGAATGAGGCGTTAAGTCAAATCATTTCGTAAACAGGGAGTTGTTGAAAACTTTTTAACTCTTACCATGCACGAAAAAATATAATTCGAAAATCCAAAAAGACTTTACTCTCGAGTAGGAAATAAGATAAAAACTCGTGGTCCCGCTACCACGTAATATCATCCAGGAGCATCGCTTCCACCGGATCCCCACATAATGCCATGGCAATCTCAACGATGTTGGCCGACATCGGAGATATCAAGCGGTTGTAACCGCGTAAATCATCTGTGGCCTTGCCACGTATATCACAGACCATGGCCCTAGCCATGTCTAACAGCCCGTCGGCGACCCGAAAATGTCTCTAGCTAGAGCTCACTCGTGCACGAGGGTCATACTTAACCGATGTGACATCCGGCCTACTCTCGAATCTCTCGATTAAATAAAATCACTTTAGAAATTATTTTATGTCTTGAAAGTCTCATTCCAAATTATTCTCAAAACATTCGACAGAAAATATAATGAAATCAATTGTCATTTTCATAAATAAAATTTAGTGCATGAATTTTGAAATACTTCACATGGTAACCAGGCATCATAATCATGGATGCACACTACACAAGTATAAGGCACAATTTTGAATATAAATCCCATTGAAAAAGCTTGTTTCCCGGTTTAAAACACTTTACGTATACTTTATACATATATATTCAAAACACGTTTCAAATTCGTAGCATTCACAAATTTCCTAAAAATCTACCAACTCATGCTTTCCACAATTTGTACGTAATATAATTCATGCATATACATACATATATAATTACGAAAATTTTCAAATTGACACCCCCTACTCACCTCGAAATAGCGGGATATTACATCGCTATTTTTGTATGCGTATGTATTTATTTCTATTTCTCGGTCGTGTGCCTCGTTCAGTACGTCTTCTCGATAAACATGCCATTGAGCCTTTTCTATCCCTCCTAGCTATTGGACCTTGTCCAAGAACCTCTTCAATTTTCCTATTGGGCCAAGCCCAATTTTTATTTTCCACTTGGGCCTTGCCCAATTTCATCTTTCTATTGGGCCTTGCCCATTTAATTACCATTGGGCCATGCCCATTTATTTTTCCTATTGGGCCTTGCCTAATTTATTTCTCCTTTGGGCCCACTTTTATATATATATATATATATATATATTTTACTCTTTCATTTTCATTTTCTATTTTTTCTTTTTCCCTTTTCTTCTTTTTTTTCTTTTTCTTTTTCTTTTTTCTCTCTTCCACGTTTTTTCTTCCTTTCTTCTTCCCAGCCCATGGCTTCTCTCCACCGTGGCCTCCTCCTTCACCACCGGTGGTGGTTCCTCCTCTCCACCACCGTTGGCCATCCTTTTCCTTCTCTCTTTCTCACCATTTGAGCAACACTTTTCAGCCCCCAAACTAGCTGGTTTCTAGCTTAATTTCCAGCTCCATTTCTGCCCAAAAAAAATCAGCAAACAACAGCCCAAGATTCTGCCCAGATTTTCAAAAATTTCCAGCAACAAATTTCACCCATTTTTTAGCCATCAAACAGCACTTTCAGCCTCCAAAACCATCAGATTTTCAGCTCATTTCAGCTTCAAAAATTCAACAGCTGAATCACCAACTTCCAGCAACAAAAATCACAAAATTCTAGCTAGAAAACCCTCCAAATTCAAACAGCAAGAGCTTAAATAAAATCAGCACCAAAGCTGCACCTTTAACCTCTAAAAATCAGCTCTTTCTTCTCTTTTTGTTTTTCTGTCCCCTTCTTCCTCTCCTCTACGATTTTACTTGCCTTCTTTTTCTTCTTCAGCTGCACCTCATTTCATTTTTTTCCCTTTTTGTTCTTCTCTCTCACCAAACCACTTTTTGTTTCTTTTTCAACTCTCTTCTTCTCTTTTTCAGCTCTCTATCCGCCCCCCCTCCCACTTTCAACTCTTTCAACTTTTCAATTGACCACATGGGCGGCTGCCCATGTGGTCTTGTCCCCCCCCCCCCCCCCCCTTTTTGTTATATATATATATATATATATATATATATTATAAGTAGGGTGTTACACAGGCGATGAAGAGGCTTTACCAGCATCTTGAAGAAAAGAGTGCCCCTGAGAGCCAGAGACACAATAGCATGTCAACAGCTGGGCCATGGACTTCTTCCTCTACATTTGCTACTGATCTCTATCCAGTCACTTTAACTTCTGATTATTGGCAGAACAGAGCCTCACCAACAACTTAAGCATACCGCCTTGATTGGAATGAGAGAGACTTGCTTTCAGTTAGTAGCTTAGCAAATGGATTGGGAAAGGGAAAAGAAAAACAAGTCTCAGAACGTTTGTTAACATTTTCCCAAAAAGAAAAATGTAAATAGGCAGATATAGCAACTGGTTTTATGCAATTATATATACTTTTTATTGTTGTACCTACAAAATATTATATGTTCACGTTGACAACCTTTGTTTGCTTCGAAAATTTAAAAAGAAAAATTGCACCCAAGTAGCTGCTTTACCATTGGCCTTCCAAGATCAATTTGTGATTTGTACTGTGCTTACCAGCTCCTTGACTTCAATTGTTTGTTTATGTTTCTTTCTCCATTACTAAAGTTTCCTACATGGGTTTGATGCCACTTCACCTTCTTTCTCACAACTGCTCTCTTTAGAATCAAGCTTTGTTTCTTATGTTGCCATTATTCGAGCTTTAATTTTTCAATCTATTCTCCCCCTTAACCTTCACTTCTCTTCTTTTCTTAGCCTACACCCTTTTTCATGATAAGACCCTCTTTTTAAATGCACTCCCCTTTTCCACCCTCCATATGTATTTTCCTTTCTCCTTTCTCCTTTCTATTTTCTTTTTCCTACTCCCACTCTCTCACTCACCCTTCCCATCCATTGTTGTGGCCACCACAATACAACTCCAGGCGTCTCATCCTAAACATAGTTCTTACAATTTTTCAATTTCATTTTTTCCAATCAACCTACTCCCTTGTCTTCCTACCTCATACAGTGCGATTAACAAAAGACCAAAAATCAATACCTTCCCTTTTACCATTCAAGATAAGCTCATCCCCTTACTTTGTGATTTGATTTTTTCTTACCTTTTTCTTAACCTTTTTTCCCTATTTTCTTTCCTTCGTTTTTCTTGCCCTTTTTTCCCTCACTCTTGCAAACTAACAAATAAGCTTTAGTTTACTTTAGCTTTACTTGGTCAATTCATTCCTCCCATTCATTTTGCCTTTTTTTCCATTAGTAGCTATAGTTGTTGCAATACATCCTCTTCATCTCCCTTGGTTGCCAACTCTAAACTTTTACCTAATTCCCATGTTTCCTTAATTTCATCTCTAATTAGCTTATTTCTGTTCACAATATTACTGCTGGTCAAAGACTCATTTGCTATCTCATTCCTGCTTTCAGCCTTCTCTCTCTGTCGTCCAACTCTTATTCCTTTTTCCTTTCCTTTGTTCTTCGTCTTCCCTCCACCACTCAATTTGGTTTCAATTTCATTGATCGTCCTTTTCGGTTTCCCTTCTCGTTTGCTATTTTTAACCTTTGTTTGTTTTTTCTTCTTTAGCCCATTAATCAGTTGAGTTATTGTTTTCTCTGCCACACTTAGCCCAAATGTACAACTACTCTCTTCTTCACCTTCTAGCCCTTTTTCTTTTAGGCTTTCTTCTATGTCTCCTATTTCTTGGGCCTCCACCCTTCCTACATTAGTCTGATCTACTCTCTCCTCCATCTCTTTCTCTTTCAGATTTTTGTCTCTGTTTTGGTCCATTTCTTTCTCTTCATTTATCTGGCCTTTTTCTTCGTTTCCTTGTTTTTTCTTATGGCCTATCTCCAGGCCATTTATGACTCTTTGCTCCCTAGTTTCTTCTACTTTTTTCTCGCTCACTGCACCATCTTCGTTTTTCATTTCGCTTTTGGTGTCAGCCTCCTTCTATCCTATTTCTATTACCATGTCTCATTTCTCCCATTCTTCTACACTGATTTCCTACATCTTTTCCACTTTATTCTAACATTTGCATTTTGTTGACAAGGATTTTGAATTTGAATAACACTCTTTTCCCTTCCTATGTTCTGCCTGCTCAGCTTCCACATCATCTTCTTCCTTTTCCTCCTTTCTATTCCTTGACTTTCCTTCACTTGAGTTCTCGCATGGTGATTCTAGATTGCAGCTATTTTCCTCTTGCTTAGTTTCCTTCACTACTAGCTGAACTTCACTTACAAGAGCTTGTACCTTTTTATTGTCCACGTTTAGTTCTAGCGTCTCTTCTATTTTTGCATTCTCCATCATCGATACCAGCAACATGCATTGAGTATAGCTTTGTTCACTTAGTGTGTTTTCCTCAACTGAAACTAATTTTCCCCAACACCTAGCAATGTTTTCAAATGTTTGATAGCTTTATGTATTTGCGGGTAACCCTCCCACCACCACCCATTTTTGTATTTCTTCATGACAAAAATCTTTTGTCCACTTTTTTAGGGTTAAAAACCACTTATTTAACCAACTCCACTCCTTCCTTTTCAACTCTACGTATTCTTCTTTACTTTTGAAAATGATCAAGCAATGATGGGGGCTAAGTCTCTAACTATAACCTCCTCTTCTCTTTCCCCGTTCAAGTATTGTTGCATGTCTTTTGTAGGTAATTGGTACTTTGTCTCCATAATTACACTTCTTTCCAGTACGTTTAAAGACTCCATATTTACAACCCCTTCACACGTTTTTAACTTCTTTAGTTCTTCGTCTTTGTTTTTCGTGTGCTTACCTTCTTCAATTCTGTTTCTGTATTTTTTTTGCTACGTCTTTCTCCCTTCTTTCATTACCTTACTAGTTCTATTTTTCATTTTTAACTCTTTCTATTCCCCTTTTCCATGGATTCTCTGCCTTCCACCCGAACCTGTTTTTTCGACTATATTTCACCAAATTCACACCTAATTTACAGTCTAATAACCAAACTCCATTAAGTTTGTATATTGATGCCTTTACTTCCCCCATGGTTGCATATCAAATAAATTTGAATTTTTTCCTTTCCCTACTTCTTCTCGGTGATACAAACACCTCAAGCACATCTCCAAATCTTCGAAAAGTTCCTGTAACCAACTCCCATCTACTCTGTCGGGGATATTGTTTACAAAAACTATAACGAGTTATATATCCTTCCTTCTTTCAGTTTGCATTCTCCATCTTCTTCTTTTAGGTTTCCACCATCGTTCTTCTACTTTCCTTGGTAGCCCGATTCTTTCTCTCTAGTGGCTTCCCACCATGTTACCATCAAAACCTTAAAAAACCATTAGACTGCATACCTTGACTTGCCATTAGAGTAAATAATTGAGTTTCTTGCACATATTCAATGACAAATTCTTTTGCAAACGAGCTTCTGATGGCAATAAACTACTATAATGCATGCCAAATTCTTTTGCAAAGTAGTTTTTATAAATTGTACAAAGGCAGCTCGATTAAGTTATGATATTATATATTTTGTTAAATATAAATGTATTTTAAAATATGAATATATGGATATAAAATATTATGTTATTAGTTTAATAATAAAATACTAATATATAGATAGGCAGGAGCTGAAGTTAACTTTAAAAGAGGAGGTTCAATAGGACCAGCCATGTACGGTCAGCCATGATACCTATTTGCAAGAAATTTAACTAAATTCAAGCACAAAATCTCTTCTCCCATGTACGGTCAGTCATGATACTTATTTGCAAACTTTGATTTCAGCCATGGAAATGAGAAAATAAAGCATGGGTATTGTAGATCTCAAGCAAAAATTAAAAAAATTTACCTTATCTTGCTTGATTTCTTGAATTTCCACACTTTCCCTTTAAATTTCTCCTCTTAGGGTTTTGTTCTTCCTTTGTTTTCCTTTTCCTCTTATTTGGCCGAATATTGGGAATGAAATGAGGGATTTATGGGCTGATTTTTAAGTTAAATAATAAATAAATCATGGCTTGACACTTGTCACACTACCATTGGTCCATAATTTAAATAATTATCCTTTATACTTTATTTCTCCACCACATAAAATGTCATATTTATCCACTCCAATAATGAATGAAATCTATAAATTTGATAAGTGTTAGGTGGCGAAAATTACCATTTTGCCTCCGAGGTGGCAAAATGACAATTTTGCCTCTATGCTTCGAAAAATACTGAAATTAAAATTTTTCACTTTTAAACCTCAAATTATACTCCAAATGATCAATCTTGGTCAAAAATTTCATCCAACATCCAAATTTCAACCTTGGGTGGCAAAATGACCATTTTGCCCCTAAATAGTCAATATTCCTAATTGACTCCAAATCAGCCTTTGAACTCCAAATCACCATTTTAAGTCATTCTTGGAATTTGAAATTCTCAATTTCATCTTAAAATCCTTATTTTAACTCGTTCGAGGTTTAAATCAACTTAGTTGTACCACTAAGTACACTACCACCTTTTGACGATTTTTCGGGGCTTTCTAAGTATGCAAACATGTTGTCCATCACATGTATGATATGACAAGTATTTTAGGGCTGGACTTGACAATAGTAGCAAAGCTAAATACAATCATGGTGGTAATATCACTAGTAGCTAACTAGGATTGGCCACTACACCAATTCGATGTGAAAAATGCCTTTCTACACAAAGGCCTCGAAGAAGAAGTTTACATGGACATCCCATCGAGATTTACTACTTCTCAATCTGGAACTGTGTGCAAGCTACAAAAGGCACTATATGGTTTAAAACAATCACCAAGAGCATGGTTTGGATGCTTCAACTTAGCCATGAAGAAACATGGTTTCAAACAAAGTAATGCGGACCACACCTTGTTCTTGAAGCATCAAGAAGGAATGGTGACAACTTTAATAATCTACGTCAATGATATGATAATCATAGAGAATGATGAAGAGGAAATTACAAACTTGCAAAAGTACCTAGTAGTTGAGTTTGAAATGAAGAATCTTGTTAAAATCAAATATTTTCTAGGAATAGAATTAGCTTGATCTAGCCAAGGAATTTTTCTTTCACAAAGGAAATATGTTCTTTACTTGTTAGCCGAAACGAGAACGCTCAAATGTAAACCAACCGACACTCCTATAATCCAAAACCATGGACTAAAAGAACATCTAAATCAGACCCCGCACAAATAAAGATAGGTATCAACAGCTTGTAAGGCAAGTTAATTTACTTGTCTCATACAAGGTCAAATATTGCTTATGTTGTGAGCTTAGTCAATTAATTTATGCACAATCCAAGTGAAGATCACATGAACACAGCAATCCAAATCTTACAATACTTGAAGACATCCCCTGGGAAAGGACTCATGTTTAGAAAACAAAACCACTTGGATATTGCTAGCTATACAAGTGTAGACTGGGTTAAAAGCATCATGGACAAGAATCTTCATCAAGATACTTCACATTTGTTAGGGGCAATTTAGTCACTTGGAGGAGCAAGAAGCAGAAAACTGTTGCTTTATCTAATATAGAGGTTGAGTGTAGAGGTATGGCTAAGGGACTCTATGAACTACTTTGGCTAAAGGAACTATTGTCAAAGATCGATCACTCATCCAACTCAGCAATGAACATGTTTTGTGACAACAAATCAGCTATAGAGATTGTTCAAAATCCAGTTCAACATGATTGAACAAAGCACGTTGAAGTAAATCGACACTTTATCAATGAAAAACTTGAAGCAAAAATAATATGTTTCATGTTTTTGAGGTTAGAAGAATAGTTGGCAGACATCTTCACAAAAGCAGTTCCAAGTAAAGTGTTCCATAAGACATTTAACAAGTTAGGCATTAGAGACATCTATGCACCAACTTAAGGGGAGTACTAACGTGAGCTGTAAATAGAGGAATGCATGGAGGAATTACCAAGATCATACAATCAACGATCCTAGTCTAAAATCATGTTTATAATCGTTGTTGATTTCCTTCCCAATATAGCCAGCTACTCATGCTATAAAGCAACTATCTTGTAATTGTAGAAAATATTCAAGATCTATGTAAAGAATTAAACTGCTTGATCAAAAAATAAAAAATTACATAAAGGGCTATTTATAATAACTAACTAAACCTAAACCTACTTAGTGTGCAAGTAAATTAATTATAATAGCCAACTAAATCTAAATCTTCTTGGTGTGCAAGTGAAGAAAATAGAAAATAAAGAAGTATCCTAACCCTAGACTTCCTTGGAGTATACCAAAAGTAAAAAGAAAATAAGAAAAATATTTTCCCTAAAATATTCTTAAAAATTAATAATTACAACTCATGTTGACACCCCCCCTCAAGTTGAAGCGTAGATATCAATCATGCCCAACTTATCAATTATACCATGTAACATTTTCCCTAAAACTACTTTTGTAAGAATATTAGCTAACAACCTTTAGACTGGACAAATGGAAATTGTATAATTTTTTGATTGAGGGTTTCCTTGATGAAATGTTGGTCAATTTCAACATGCTTAATGCGATCACGTTGTAAGGGATTTTGTGCAATTTCAATGGCTGCCTTATTATCACAATAAAGATTCATAGGTTTTGCATATTCAATTTCCAACTCTTTGAAAATACTCA
The DNA here is from genome assembly GCA_036013995.1 of Theobroma grandiflorum. NCBI lineage: Eukaryota > Viridiplantae > Streptophyta > Magnoliopsida > Malvales > Malvaceae > Theobroma > Theobroma grandiflorum. The sequence goes on along the minus strand of CP142133.1, from coordinate 23,783,138 downwards.
TAATCCACAACAATTCACATACACCATGAGTCATACCTCGAAATTCAACTTCTACACTTGATCTTGCCACAACTTTTTGCTTCTTGCTTTTTGAAGTGACAAGATTACGTTCCACAAAAGTAAAATAATGTCAAGCCCGACCCTAAATTATCTGACATGACATTTACATATGTAACATCATGCTTGCATATTTGAATAGCCCAGTAGAGTTGATAAAAAGTCAGTATTGTACTTAGAAGTACAAATAAGTTGATTTACACCTTGAACTAATAAAATATGGATTTTAAAGTGAAATAAGGAATTTCACAGTCCAAAGATTATTCGAAATAGTAATTCGGAGTTCGAGGGCAAATTTGGAGTCAATCGGAGAAATTGACCGATTATGGACAAAACGGTCATTTTTCAATTTCAAGACAAAATAGGGATTTTTAATAAAGATTTTGATTTCAAATGATCAAGAATAATGATATGAAATATAATATGATTATTGGAACATAAAATGAATATTAGCAGTGAAAAATTATGATTCTCGGTATTTTTAAGACATAAGGATAAAATGGTAATTTTACTGTTAAAGATCAAAACGGAAATTTTTAGAAAAGATTTTGGTCCCATTTGACATATTTGAATATGATATGAGTATTGGAGTACAATTGGAGGGTTTGGCAGTGAAAAAGTTTAATTTCAGCGATTTTTGGAGTGTAGGGGTAAAATCGTAATTTTACCACCCGTAGACAAAATTTAAGATTTTGAGAGAATTTAGATCTAATTTGACAAATTGAAGAATGGTATGAGTATGAGGGGTGAAAAATATGTCTGTGGGTAATTTTTCAGTTTTTGGGGTAAAAATGTAATTTTTGACTTTTACGGGGGCAAAAGCGTAATTTTTAAAAAAATTGCTCCACCAAGACTTTGGATAAGTCTGAAAATTTTATCTAAACTGGGGATAAGAGAGACAAATACATGGTGGAAATTTGGAAACAAATGGATGGCTAGAAATTTAGGAATTAATAAAATGTTAAAAAATGAATAAAATAATATTATTTTAATTAGCCTTTAAAAAAGCCAAAATTTCCAGAATTCTCTTCTTCTTCAAGCCGTCCAAACTAGGAGAGAAAGGGGAGAAAAGGAACAAGAATCCTAGGCTGAAAATTTGGGGAAAAACAAGGAAAATCCAAGAATCAAGCTAGAAAAAGGTAAAATCACTTGATTTTCTTTAATTTCTTCATTACCCATCCATTATTTCTCATTTTCATGCAAAATTAGAGAGTGGGTATGAACACCCATGCTGGTCAAACCTCCATGGATGAGTTTTGAGCTTGATTTGGTTGAGTTTTAGCTTGATTTAATGTTGTTTAGTTAGGTAGAAATGAAAAATAGCAAAAATAAGCAAGAAAATAGAAATTTCCATATTTAAACCCATTTGGCTGAATTTTCTAGAGAGAGAAATGCTGCTGATTGTGAGTTTATTTTGAGGTATTATGATGAATAATGGTGAATTATGACTAGAGGAAAAATTTTGGGAATTTTCAGAGTAAAATCAAAATTTTTACCCGCTTGGGGTAAAATCTAAATTTTTAATCTATGACTGGTAAATTGACCCGTAGATGCTGCCATTGAGAAATTGGAATGTAATCGAACAATTAGAAACTGAAACGGGTCAGATCGGAGTTAAAATGAGGATTTTAGCAATTTAGACGTGTGTAGGTGAGACGGTCGGACACCGTAAGAAAACGACTGTCTGGACCATTTTTACCCCATTTCATGCATCACATAGAGCCTGAAATTGATTATGGTTAATTGACACAATTTATTGAAATTGGTGTCACGCGTAACACAGACGTGGTGGGTCCCCCAGACGCGAGAAAGATTAAGGTGTAGTGGAAATTAAAATAGGAGTATCGTGCACTCCTTTGACGAAGTGAGTGGACAATTTATCGTCTTAATTATCTGGAGTAGATTTTATTAAATTTAATGATTTTATGAAAAATTATTGTATTGGGTGAATTATTGATTTTATGAGAAAAATGTGAAATTTATGAAATAAATTGGATTTACTAAATAAATTGAATTTTGATAAATTGATTTGAAAAATGGAACAATTGGTTTTGAAATTAGAGTAATTGGAGACTGTTTAATTGTGTTATAAATTGTGTTTTAAATTATATGGCTTATAGCATTATATGAGCATGAATGGCTAGACTAATTTATGCAAAAATTATATATACTGTGTTTTCAACCTTAAGAGGCTAGACTGTGATAAATTGCCATATCATGCTAGTTAAGATTTTATAAATGAGGTTGTAGATAAAATAATCGCTGCAGTGATACCAGTTCTGTGGGCCAGCCTGAAAGAAGGGGCACAGAATTAGACTATCGTACCTCTATTGGAGAGCCAGGTGTGGGGGGGAGGGGGGAGGGGGTTTCTTTAGAGGTAAAGTTTGAGTGCACTTCACGTGGACCACCGCATGAGAGTGAGACTCAGCCAACGCCAAGGCATGGCTAGATATTATTCTCAGATATAAAAATATATTCATGTGTATATATGACACTGAATAGTCTTGGCGGTCTCGGTCTGATGCCTCTGCAGGGGTATCCTCGAGAATGATTTTTGGCAAGAGCCAAGTTAAAATTTTGAGAAATACATAAGCCATACTAAATATTAATTTAATTGAGTAAAATAATTCTATTTTGCTCGATAGAATGTTTTATTTGTCTCTACTCAATTGAACTGAGTTGAGATAAGATGAATGGTAATATAAAGAAAGAAATTTAAAATTTTGTCTCCTTTTACTTGACTTTAGATAATTTAGCTAGTATTTGTTTACTCACTGGGATTTTATAATCTCACCACCTTCTCTTCCACCCATTTCAGGCTCGAGAAAGCACTAGATAGCTGTGGCATCAAGAACTAGGCGGAGTCGGAATCAAGTGCATTTAAGGTACATAGTTGTACATGGTGGGCCCACGTGTCATTGTAAAAGTAATTTTATACTTTGATTACTTGCATTTTAGTATGTATAAATATATTCAATTTTTACGTTATAAAAAATATGTACAGACGTTTCTATAAATATTGTTTTATAAAAATATATATAATGTTATTTTATTGAATATTTTTATTATATTCATATATTCAAAATTTTGCTTCAAACTAATGTTTTAAATGTTTAAATTTATTTTCAAACTATGAAAATTGTGTCTTCTACACATTTATTACGTTTTTGGCTGGGTTTTGAGATTTTCAAGAAAGATGACGAAAATACCCTGTGAGCGAAAAAAATAATATTTTATTATTTTAATTTGAAAATGACTTATAAATTTTTTGAAGTGTGGTATTTAATAATCGTCGCTCACCGGGAAAGTGCGAGAGCTGATACGAAAGCCTTGCGGGGTTTCGATCAGCATTTGGGGTATGAATGCCTGTCAAAACGTCGCGGTGGTTGTCATGGGCCTGATGGGGAGTTCCGGGGCGTGACAAATAATCAGATGTTTGATCACCTACCCAATCAGAATCAGTAAATCCTTAAATGTTAGAGATATTATTTTTTGATAACAACAAATCTTTGCTTGGAGCACTCTTCATGTATCTTAAGATTTGATACACTGCATTCATATGTTCTTTCCTTAGCGCATGTATAAACTGACTTACGACACTTACAACATAAGCTATATCCGATTTTGTGTGTGACAAATAAATTAATCTTCCAACCAACCACTGATAACAACCCTTATCTATTGAAACTTGATCTGAAAAAATTTCAAGCTTATGATTCATCTCTATGGGCGTGTCTGCTGGTTTGCAAGCAAGTATTTTGGTTTTGGTTAAAAGATCTAGCATATATTTATGTTACAAAAGGAAAATCCCATGTTTTGATCTTGCAATCTCAATCCCTAAAAAATATTTAAGTTACCCTAAATCTTTCATTTTAAATTTAGTAGTCAAATATTCCTATAATACTTTCATTCTATATGGGTCATCTCCTGTCAAGACCATATCATCAACATACACGATTAAAGTTGTTACCTTCCCCTCTTTGTGTTTTATAAACAAAGTATGGTTTGAGTTACTTTGCTTATAACCAAATGCTTTCATTATAGAAGAAAACCTTCTAAACCAAGCTCTAGGTGACTATTTCAGCCCATATAGTGACTTCTTCAATTTACAAGCTTTCTTTCTACACAAAGAACTATGTTTAATTATTGGTGGTAACTCTACGTAGACTTCTTCCTTTAAGTCTCCATTGAGGAAAGCATTTTTAACATCAAATTGTTGTAAAGGCCAATCTCGATTTGTTGCTATAGATATGAGAATGCCAATTGTATTGATCTTGGCTAATGGTGCAAAAGTCTCTTGATAATCCACCCCATACCTTTGTGTATACCCTTTTGTAACTAACCTTGCTTTATATCTATCAATGTGACCATCTACTTTGAGTTTCACTGTAAATACCCATCTATATCCAATTGTCTTCTTTCCTTTGGGTAAGGGAACCAGTTCCCAAGTAGTATTCTTTTGCAAAGCCTCCATTTCTTCATTCATCGCCTTGATCCATTTCAGATCTTTTAATGCATCTTGCAAACTACTAGGAATAGATACAATGGATAATTGATTAATAGTGAGTGCATACAATTTAGACAATCTATGGGAGAACACATAGTTGTTAATTGGGTATTTGACCTTGGTTTTAGGATCAAGTTCATATTGTTTCTTTGAGACGCCCTTATTCGATCTTTGTGAATTTTTAAGAACTATCCTTTCTATAGGATCAACTTCATAATGTTTCTATAAGACACATTCAGAGCATTCTACAACCATCCACTGGAGTCTCTCACCTTCGACATAATTGGGGGGGCCTTGTCCTACATCCTCTCCGGCATGTCCCCTCGAACGTCGATATTTTTCTTCTCTTTCGCCACCATCAAATCGGTTGATGACCATTGCGAGCTATGGCTTTCAGCTGTAAACCTCTTCCATATCTTCTTCAACAACAATTTTTGCCTATCACAATGTCCACCATCATTTTCATGGTGGCAAATACAACTTCTCCCAACCGTTTTTCACCATGTGGGATAGAATTTTGGGAACATATAGCCTTATTCAATTAAGAAGAAAGCCCAAGGAGGCTCTCAAGCTAAGCCTAACAGGAGGTGCTTGAATCAAATGCAATTTAAGTAAAACAATTTGGTCTAATTGGTTCATTTAGTTCATCAGTCTAAAAAATTTAATCCAATCAATTTATTTGGTCGATTTTCAATCTTAAAATATTTAGATCGAGTGGACTAAAAAATCAAACTTTATTATTTTATATATATTATATTTGTATAATATATATTTCTTATTTACTATTTATTAAGTAATTCTCAAAATTAATTTTATTATCTTTGTTATATTGAATCTTAGATATTAGAACTTTAAGGTTAGAAGTCTTGAATGTTAATTAGATGACTTTTGTGAAATAACAAAAGTTGTCTTGACTCTTGTGGTTGTGGATGTTAACTTAAAGGATGTTGATGTTGTTAATGTTAAATGTTATGATGTATGCAAGTGAAAGGATAAAAGTTATGTTATTTTTTATATATTTATATTATTTGTATATTTTATAAGTATGGATAAAATTTATAAATGTCAATGTTATAATTTATAAATGACAAAAGTGATAAAATCATTGTTGAAAACTTACATATTTAATTTCTATTTGAGAGGGATTAGGATGAGGCAACAACTTTCTTCTGGATAGGATTCCATCATTTTCTACTCTGATTGGAAAAAAAAAAAAAAAAGTTGCTCATAATATTGAGAAACCTATAGTCGATGTTTTGACTCTGAAGTAGATGACTAGGCATAGCTTGCCAAAGTGCAGAATTTGCAAAACCTATTCGTAATTTGTATAATTATGAATGAAATTTACATTATTTGTATATTTTATAAATTTCAATATTGTAATATGTAAATGATAAATGTAATAAAATTTAAGTTGTTTTAATCTAAAATCGAATTGATTGAACCAATTAGATGTTTGATTGATTTGGTCTTCATTTTAAGTTTAATCAGTTCAGTTGGTTTTCAAAAAATTTAATCCATTTGATTTGACGGACCAAACCGACCAATTACTCACCCTGACCTTAACTTAGGTTAAAGGTCTTTGCAGACAAGTATACATCATACGATTTTAACATCTAGGCATACAACAGTCAAAACGCTTGATGTCTTTCCTTTCTAACACGGCAATTTACCCATCCTGTTTAATTTCTTTTTTGAATTTCCCCTCTTTATCTTCTGTCACCGTTTGCCCTTTTCATTGCTGCCTCTTGGTTTCAATGTTTAAAACTTACACCAGCGTGAGTCGTACATCGATAAGCATGGCTAAAACTGTCTTGAAGGAATTGGATTTGAATGTGCGCCCTCAAATAGGAACCACAACAATCAACACGCTTCATATTTTTCCTTTCTTTAAACGCAGTATTATGGCAACGAGCTAGTAAATGGAATATCGTCATTACAAACTTGATATCCAATCTTTGCTTTCCTTCTATTATTCATCTATATGTTAAAATCTAAGAGTCTGCTTAAAAAAAAAAACACCTATGCAAAGAGCATGCATTTTTTCATACAAATCAAGTTAAATGTATAACGTACTGAAGTAAATCATTGTTGAAAACTTACATTTTTAATTTCTATTTGAGAGTGATTAGGACACTACAACATTTTTCACTTTTTACTACATAATTTTAGCTACAATTATTCTAATACATCTAAATTCTTCAGACAACACTAAATACATTTTCATCTAACTACGCTTTTTAAAGTGTAATCACTTAGAGTAATGGCTTATTCACATCTCATTTAACAAACTGTGCACGTTTACTTGGACCTTTTGGGCATGTAATGTTTGCATGTCCTTTCTAAAAAGCAACACAACACAATTGGGCTAGTCGATTTGAAATTATTATCTTTGTAACCCACCAATAGCCCATGAAAAATAAGCAAAATTTTTCTCTCTTGTTCTATTAACAAAATAAAGTGGGTGATCACTTCTAGGGGTGGAGCTAGCCAATTTTTGTTGAGGGGGCCAAAGATGAAAAAAAAAATAAAAGCTAAAAATTTTTAAAATTAATATGTTGAATTTAACCAACGATCAAAAATTCATAATAAACAATAATTTTATATAATATGTAAATAACAAAATAAAAAAAACTTATAATAGTTATTTAAGAAAGTTGTGCTCGACGATGTTTCCTAGATTCAAATTTATCAATTATTGACTCAGTACTGAAAAGACTAGCAATATCTTTCTCAATATAAACAACTAAATTATCTGCAAGAAACTCATCATCTATTTCATTTCAGAGTCTTGTCTTCACAAATTTCATTGCTAAAAAGGCTCTCTCTGTAGTTGCTGTAGAAACTGGAATAGTCAAAATAAGGCGAATTAATCTATCAATCAAGTGGTAATTCTTTGACTTTTCTGTTTCTGCTAATCTCTGGCACAATTCAGAAAGTGTCTTAACATTTTCAAAACTTTGATGATGAGGTATATCGAGCTCATAATGCCTCAATTGTAACCTCAAAATAAGTCTTTCTTGTTTTGTGAAATCCTGAGAATAAAAATTCTTTGTTAACTTGCAAATATTATTAATATTGAATGACTTATAATTGTTGTTAGGATCCAAAGCAGTGCTTAAAGTTAAAAGTTCCACAGATTGCTCATTGAATTTCAAATTCAATTCTTATAACTGAGTATCTATCGTCACTAAGAATATATTAACTCGATAATGATGCTCCACAATTACATCTGGTTGACGAGATCGACCTCTGCCCAAGATATATCGTGCACCATGTCAGGAATTTCTGTCTCATGTTTTTGACAAAATTTTTTCACATTCTCAAGTAAATTAGGCCACCCATCATCTCTCAATTTCTGAAGGAGTGATTTTGTAGTAAAAACAAGATGAATTGCATTTAAAATATCTTGAGAGCGTAATTGTAATGCTTGGCAAAGAACATTAGTGATTCCCATGATCTCATACATCAAGTGTAATATGAAAATAAATTCAAATGATGCTAATATTTTACTAGCAGCAGAAGCATCACCTCTTTGTGAATAAATGGCCCCTTCATCAATAATACTTTCCACAACAGTGCAAGTTGCATCAAACATTCTTATCAAGCTACAAATAGAATGAAAGTGTGAGCTCCATCGAGTATCTCCAGCTCTTTGTAAAGTTCCCACTTGATTTGCTCCTTTACCTGTTTCAAGTTCATCGCTAGCAATCATGTTTGCAATGTCAATTGCTTAAGCAACTTGTAATTGGTCATGTCTTTTGGAAGAAGCACTAACAATATTTACAATAGAAGTCAACTGTGTAAAAAATTCATGAATATGAACTACTTCTCTAGATGCTGCAGCCAATGCTAATTGTAATCTATGAGCATAACAATGCACATAATATGCATATGGACAATCCTTAAGTACCAAAGCTTGTAAACCATTCCATTCACCACGCATGTTACTAGCATCATCATATCCTTGACCTCGAATACTTTCAACTTGAAGGTTATAACGAGAAAGAATAGACACTAACTCTTTCTTTAAAGTCATTGCACTAGTATCACTAACATGTACAAGATCAAAGAAACGTTCTTGAACAAAACCATCACCATTAACAAATCTCAAAATAATAGCCATTTGTTCTTTTTTAGATTCATCTTGAGCTTCATCAATAATAATACAAAACTTAGCATTTCCCACTTCCTCTCTAATTGAATTTCTCACCATATTAGCCAAAATAAGCAAAATCTCCTTTTGAACATCATTGGATGTGTACTTAGCAACCAGTGGAACATTTTCCAAGACAAGCTTATGAACTTTATCATTGTAAGATCCTCATAATTTCAGCATTTCAATGAAATTTCTTCTATTTTTTTAGGATGGACTTTCATCATGACCTCTAAATGCACAAGCTTGAAAAGTTAACCATCTAACACAATCTATAGAAGCTTTGAGCCTAAGCCGATTATTCAAGATCTCTTCTGATGCTTGTCTTTTGATAAGCCTATCAATATGTTGGGATTTTTTCAATAAACCCTCACAAGATTTTATATCAACATTATGTGGGGAATTTGGATTTTTCCCAATATGATTCAAAAGTGGACAATTTTCTCCACTATTTATTTTCTTCCAACTTCTAAAACCCTTTTCAATAAATGTATTTGAACCTGGACGACTTGAGGTGTTCTTACCAAAAAGGTTGGCAAACAAAATATAGCATATTTGTCACAAGAATACTCCAACCAAGAAGGATATAATTCAAACTAAGAAGCTTGAAAACGACGAGGATGATCATCATCTGACAAAGGATACGTCTTAAGAATGGGTTGACATGGCCCACGTTTGAGATAAGCACTACGAATTTTATCCCTTTGATTGATAGGGAATTTCCATATCATTGGTCGTAATCCAGGGTCAGGTTCTACATGAAAAGCATCAATTTCTTCAAGATTGAGCCTTTGACGTTTCAATTCACACTGTTATTGTTCATTGGTTGAAGTATTAAGGTTTGGTGGCTCAAGTGTAGGAGAATCATTTGAGTGATCTACCTCTTTTCTTTTAAAAAATTTGTCAATTGTTTTCAACTTACTCATATTTTAATCAAACTTGAAAAAAAAATAATATAGTCAACATTCAATATTCTTATTTATTTATATTTAAACTTATAAAATAAAACATAAAACTATAATGAATAAAATATAAATAATTAAATACGAAATACAGGATTTCACATAATAGTTAAATAATATAAATAGAAAGAAAAAGGTAAAAGAAAACTTTACCTTCTCTTAATTTTATAAAATGGTGGTGAGTGATCTCTGTCTTTCTTTGTCCAAACTCATAAGCTCATAAATCTCTTTTGAGGAATAAGATGTGTTTTAGTGGTGAGTTACGAAAAAAGAGAATTAAAAATAAAAAGAGGCAAAAGAGAAGAGAAAAAAAAAAGAAAAAGAGGTGTAGAGAAACTTAAATTAGGGTAAAGTTAAGTAGGTTTGTGAAGTTGTTTGATTTTTTTATATTAATTATTAAATAAAAATTTTATTTTGAGTGGGTCATTAATAATATATAATAAATAAAAATTTTTAAAAATTTTGGAGGAGCCATTGATAAAATATTTATAATAAATAAAAATTTTTAAAAATTTTGGGGGGGGCCATTGATAAAATATATATAATAAATAAATATTTTTAAAAAATTTGGGGGGGCCACGGCCCCCCTATTCTAAGCTTACCCTCCTCCCCTGATCACTTCATTTATGTAAAGTTTGCAGAGTTTCTGTAAACAAATTAGAACATATCCGTTCAGCTTTCTCTCATATAAACTCTTTCTGTTACTTCATTTCAGCTCTTTCTTATATCAACTCTTTCTATTACTTCATTTCAGCACTCTCTTTCTCTCAAATCAACTCTCTTCTCTTACTTCATTTCTCAACAAATTTTTTTACTCTCAAATTTTTTCTACAACATTTAAATTTTCTTTTCTTTTTCTTTTTCTTAATTCTTCAATTCTCTTTTTCTCTCTCTTTTTTGAAATATAAAAATATGTGAATTCTTGTTTGGATACTAAGATGCACTTGCAAGGTGTATGAATTTCTTTTGTTTGCTTGCTTGGCTATGTTTTTACAATGAAATAGGAGAGGAGGTCTATTATGATTGTATCTTTATGTTATGCTATTGTGAGGTTGCTGAATACATGGGATGATGGAGTTTCCTTGACGTTGTGATGCTCTATAAAAGGGGGAAATTTTGTTGCCATTTTTTTGCACCATTCTAGATATTTGGAATCTATGAGCATTTAAATTTGTTAATTTATCTCTCTTTATCTTCTCATTTTCTTTTTATTTTTGAGTAAGAAGATCTAATATTTATTTTGTCAACCTTATAATACCTTTCTTAGCTAGTAACAGTTCTCATGCCTCCTTTGAATGTAGTGACCATGTATCATGTTTCCCCTTTGAATACTTTAAATTATAGACATATGCATACAAATATTTTATTTGTCTTTATTAAGATAACTAGATAATTTATATGTCTTTATTAAGATAACTAGATAATTTGTAGAATTATTGTAAGTAGACTTACTTTTCAATAGTTTTTTTTTTTCAGTGAATTTGGATAGCTCTATAAAGATGATAGATAAGAGTTTGATAAGTTATTCTAGATTGAGTAAATGGTACATAGATGGAGTTAGGCAATTTCTTGATTTTACATTTGTAAATTGGTCGATGGGGGGATTGATTTTGTGCCATTGTAAGACTTGAAACAATTGTTTGTGGAAGGATCAAGATGTCGTTTATAATCATCTTATTTGCATCTAAGGTTAGTTATGACTTATTTATTTAGGGATTGTTTGATTGTTTTCTTACAAATTATTTGTGTTTTTTTATTTGCTTAGATTCTTGTGAATATTTAAGTTTTTTATTCGAGATTGTTTCCTTATTGAATTGTTTATTAATAATGTATTTAATTTTTGTGATTAATTTTAGGGAATTGCTTCTCATTGAATTATTTACTAATAGCTTTTAATTTTTTAAGGGATTGCTTTCCATTAAGATTTTTGTTATTATATTTATTCATTTTTGTTTGTTGTTAAGTTTATCTAGAAATTGGGATTATTGTCATTATTAAATTATTTATAATAATACTAGTTAATTCTTTTAAGTAAATTATTAATATTGATTCTTTGAATAATATTTAAAATTTATTTATATAATTTTCATATGAAGTTTTTCCATCTAAGTTGCTTTACATTGTCTTCAACTCTTCGTCGTACAATTCTAGCTCCGCCACTAGATGTAGGTATGGGGGATGAGTCAAATATGCATGATGACGTAAAGCAATTAGTGCAAGATGTTATGAGGCAAGAAGGTTATGACGATCATATTGGTTATTTTGAGGGCAATGAATTTGTAAGTATTGATGAAGAAGAAAGTGGTAAGGGCCTAAATTTGGATGCTAAAAAATGTTTTAAATTGATGAAGGATTGCCAAGAGGATTTATACCTTAAGAGCAAAAAATCTAATAAGCTGTCTTTTCTTATTAGATTGCTTAATATCAAAAGAATGATTGGACGTAGTAATGCTACAATTATCATATCTTTGGAGTTGCTTAAGTCAATACTACCGGATGGTGAAACGTTACCAAAATCCTACAATGAAACTGCAAGGATTTTGAAAGGTTTTGACTTTGAGTATGAGTGAATTGATGTTTGTTGTAATCATTGTATGCTTTATTAGGAAACTATGCTGACGTGACATCTTGTCTTATATGCGTAACTTTGAAATGGGAAGGATATCATGAAGATCAAAATGCTTGTACCTTTACGAAACTTTGAAAAATCCCAGAAAAGGCCTTTAGGTATTTTCCTTTGAAACTAAGACTTTAAAGGTTATTTTTTTCTCTGAAACTATTAAGGCAATGAGGTGGCATGAAGAGTGTTATACTAAAGATAGGAAATTAAAACATCCATCCAATTCTTAAGCTTGAAAAGACTTTGATTCTTTATTCTTTGATTTTGCAATAGATCCTCATAACATGAGGCTTGGCTTAACAACTAATGACTTCAACCTATTTAGAACCGTGAGTTTATGAGTTTGTCTTATAACATATGACCTATCGTACTAATTCTATGAGAACCAAGATGATGACGCTATCTTAAAAGCAATGGTGTAACCAGAAACAAATAAAAACAAAATAGGTAGACTTGTAAGTCAATGAGATAATTTGAGCTTCAAGATTCCTAGTCTAAAAGATACAAACTTTAGTGGTCGAACCACCAAAGCCCCAACTAAGAACCTGTATTTGGAATTAAAAATTATTAACAAAAAAATTACAAAAAATACACCCCATATGGTGCAAGAACTGTTCTAGCTAACCCCATGACAACCCACAACCCTTTTTAAAAAGATCGAGAGCCATGTTAAGGACCCTTGGCCAAGATTTGGGTGGGACCAAAAATTAAGTCCTTTTATAAACTTTGAGGAAGTATATGCTTTGATTCGTTATAATAAGGTTGATAAAGAGACATAAAAGACTTGGTAAAAAAAGAATGGTGGCTCCAACCTATTCGACCCTACTCTTAACCATAATCATAATTATCCAGAGAACAAGTTATTATCCAGCTCAAGCGTATGCAAGTGTGTGAGACCCCATAACTAGGCGGGTATTTCCCTGGATAACTTATTGTGAGCAAGCCCGATCCGGTTGAGGCTCTGACACTCGGCTAAACTTGATGGTAGTTGACTCGAAAATGAGTTGTATATCATTAGAATCTCTTCTAGGTTCCCTTTCTCGCATAAACTCTACGGAATGAGACCGGTAAATTGGTTGATAGAGACATCGAGCCATCTAAGCAGTGAGTTTTTATCGAGGCTTTGGGGTAACTCCCCTGTGAGTCAATTCTAAAAGATTCTGAGTGCATACAGAGCTGGTGAGCCGGCGATACTCGGTGGTAATGCTCATTCGAAGTTGTTCATGTAAAGGTTGAGACTTTCAAGTGGTAGCTGAGTCAACTCGTCCGGAATCGTTTTCGTTATATTGTTCATCAACTCGTCGAGGAGTTTAAGCTTGGTCAAATTCGAGAACCTGTGAGGTAGTTCGTCGGTCAACGAGTTGTTGTAGAGTTCTATCTCGACTATGCTGGTTAACTTAGTGAGAGAACTTGGGATCTTGTTTATTAAGTAATTAGTGCCGAGATCTAAATCGGTGAGTTTCTTGAGTTGACCCAGCGAGTCTGGAATCTCATCAACTAAATTACACTCGGTGAGCCATAAAATCTCCAAGTTAGTTAAGTTGCCAAGCTCCGGTGGGATCCGAGCCAAACTAAACAGGTTGTACGATAAATTAAGCATTTTTAGCGTACTAATGTTTCCCCAAAAGGCGAGGATTGTACCGTCTAGGAGGTTGTAAACGAGTGACAAAACTTCAAACTGTTGGAACTGATCGAATGACTCTGGAAAATCCCCCGATAGATTGTTACTAGATAAATCTAAGTATTTAAGGTTAGGGAGGTCCGCTAAAGTGTGGGGGAGTTCACCAGTGAGGAGGTTCTGGGAGAAATCAAGGTGCATGAGATTTTGACACGTGGAGATGTCGGAAGGGATGGTGGAATTGATGTTATTGTAGTACAAGGAAACGGAGGTAAGGTTTTGGAGACGGCAAAAGAGGGCAGGGAAAGTGCCGGTGAGGTTGGTGCTAGAGAGGTTGAGGGAAGTGACAGAGTTAGTGGCTGAGTCACACGAAACGCCACGCCAGTTGCATGGGGTTGGGTCACAAGGGTTCCACGAGGAAAGAGTGGAGTCAGGGTCGAAGATGGAGGCTTTCACTTGGAGAAGGTAGAGGCCTTCTTGGTTGAGAGAAAGTGAAGGTGGGGGAAAGGTGAAGAAGAGAAATGTGAGGAAAAAGAGAAGCATTTTTGCTAAGGCGAGGGGAAAGGAGAAGAAGAAGGATGAGGAAGTGAAGTGATTTGTACGTGAATATATTTGAGTCAGCCAAAGAGAGAAAGTTGGAGTAAGTTTTTTGAATGGGAAGGATTGTGTTTTGCCATTGGAGAGACAGGAATGAATGTGTGTATATGACTGCAAGAGAGAAAGATGTTATGATGTGTGCATTTTAATTATGAGAGATTTTTTTTTTGCCCTTGAAAACAACGTGTTTTCAGAAATAACTCTCTGCATAAATTTAACTGTTTTTAACCACTCTAATAGATTTTGGGACAAAAATGCCCTTAGTGAGACAACTTGGGTGACGCATATTCCCAAACAGGCGAAAAAAGGAAAAATTAATATGCGAAGAATTTCTTACAATTTCAAATTTCGAACATCTAATTTTGTGCAAAACATCCATTTTTTTCCCTAGAAGCATGAGAGGGTTTTTCAGATATTTCGGACATGGCATTCAGATAATACTAGAAGGGTGATATTAAATCGAAGGATGAACCGGTCATGATGAATCGAAAGCTTCGAGAATGATGTGAAACCAAAAATCCAAAACAAGCTTTAAAGTGGTGAATTGAAAAGAGAAAAATGTGAATCAGAAACAGGAAATGGTCGTGCTACAGCAGGCCATATGTAAGACGTCTGTGTGACGGCAGGCTTTAGAGTTTGTGAAATGGCACATAGGGAATATGTGAAACAGTAAGGTGAGAATGTGTGACGCGGCTGAGTCACAGCAGTGTTTAGTGTGTGTGACACGCCATGGTTAGACATGTGACATGGTAGCGTTATAATGTGTGAAACGGCAATGCGAGAATGTGTGACGTGGCTGTGACACGGCAATGTTTAGAAAGTGTGACACGCCATGGCTAGACGTGTTATACGGCAGAGTTATAATGTGTGAAACAGCAAGACGAGAATGTGTAGCATAGCTGTGACACAGTAGTGTTTAGAGTGTGTGACACGCCATGGCTAGACGTGTGACAAGACAGCGTTATAATGTGTGAAACGGCAAGGCGAGAATGTGTGACGCGACTGTGACACGATAGTGTTTAGATAATGTGACATGCCATGGCTGGACGTGTGACACGACAGAATTATAATGTGTGAAACGGCAAGGCGAGAATGTGTGGCGCAGCTATGACATGACAGTGTTTAGAGTGTGTGACATGCCATGGCTAGACGTGTGACACGGTAGCGTTATAATGTGTGAAACGGCAAAGCGAGAATGTGTGACGTGGCTATGACACAGCAGTGTTTAGAGTGTGTGACATGTTATTTCTAAACGTGTGACACGGCAGTGTTTAGAGTGTGCGACACGGCATGGTTAGACGTTTGACACGGCAAGGTTGAATTAGTGACAAGGCATGATTTGAAAGAAGGCGAGCAAATAACGAGGAAACCTTTTGGACTTCTAAGGAGTTCAGAAATGACTATAAAAGGCCATTTAATTAAAAATAAATATTTTTCTGTCATTCTGAAATTGCAAAGGTCTATGTGAAGGAAGTAAGAGATTTTGATTCATTCATCATCCCGAAACGTAGCAGAGAGTTCGACTTCATTCTTGCCAAGCTTAACTACATCACAGCAACGATGTTTGCTATCAATGAAGAGGTCAGTCAGTCTAAAATTAAAACTTTCTTCTGTTCGTTGTTTTTTTGCGATTAGGTTTGGTTTCATAAGTTGGTTTTTTTTTCCTTTTCTTTTTTTTGCCAAACTGTTTTATTCCTGGTTATGGTCGTACCAAAGTGTTGAAAAAGGAAGTCCGCGTCTACATATGGCGTGTTGTAGGTTTACTAGTTTTCTTTGGTTGTAGGGTTTCACGGCTTTAAAGATGCGTGTTGTGGGCTAACTGGTTTTTTGAGTTTTTTTCGTGTCACAGATTTAGGGTTGGCATGTCATGACAATGAGTGATGCATGGCTTGTCACGACAGTGATGCATGGTGTGTCACGACAGTGAGTGTTACATGGCTTGTCACGACAGTGATGCGTGGCGTGTCACGACGCTTATGTGTGGCGTGTCAAAAAGTTTATGCATGGCGTGTCACGTCGCTTATGTGTGGCGTGTCACGACACTTATGCATGGCGTGTGACCACATTTATTTCTTTCTTTCTTTTTCTATCTTCAGTGTACCTTGTTTCCATGTTATGGATTAACTCAATTGTGCATGTGTTTCATGTTTTGCAGATGCACTCCGGACAGCATAAGGATATTGATAACTTGCTGATTGTGCTGAGGGAGAAGTGGGCATTCAATGTTGGCATCAATACCCACTGTAAGTGGTCGCAACTACATTACATCAACAAGACTCTCCAAGAGAAAAGAGAGTACGATGCAATGAAAAGTACATGTTTCGGCATGCTGCTGGACGTATATCCACAAGGCTACTTCAACGCTGGTCTCTTACACAGCATCATGATTCGTCGAATCAAGGTGGCAGAATCAATGAAGCACGAGCTGTGGTTTGCCATTGGCAAGAACAAGGCGCGGATATCAAAGCAGGAGTTCTGCCTTATCACCGGCCTGAAGTTTAGTCCAATGCTCGATGTGTTCACACGATCGTACGAGGTTGTTGCTGACGGAATTCATGCATGATACTGGAACTGGCAGCAAAGCGTTAAGCTGCAGGAGTTGTTGAATACATTTCGCAGAGGCAGCTTACAGCGAGTAGGTGACGCGACCAATATGGCACTTGTCTTGATCGCTAATAACATTTTATTCGATCAAGACTACCGTAGACAGGTGACACCTTGGCTATTTTCATTGGTGGAGGACATCGACTCCTGGAATGCCTTCCCATGAGGTCATTACGTATGGAGGCTGACCAAGGACTACATTCTGAAAGGGTTCGAAGTGCTTGCCTCAAACTTGCCCCCGACTACCTGTTTGCGGTACAACATTTACGAATTCTCCTGGGTGATTCAAGTACTGGCACCTAACATTGATGAGTTTCCTTTTGACTTAAAAAGTTATTGTTGCACTCGTTTATCATTTATGGTTTAACGATGTTATATTTGACTTGTAGTTCTAAGCACTGAGGCAATTCCAGCCTTCCGAAAACTAGTTGCCCCCTCTGGTCCAAAGGATGTCTACCCACGTATGCTGAAATGGGAATGCAATCAGAAGCCAATTGCATTTTACAAAGCAGTTGAGAAGTTAGAGTCATCTCAGCAGGTGAGTGAACAGCTTGGCTACTTTCTGATGTGCATTTTTATTATAATTTTCCATAAAATTATATTTAATCACAATCCCTATTTTGCAGTTATCGACAGTTGAGACCTTGGAGCCTACCCCGGAGGAATCGAGCCGAGATTACTTTGTTGACATTGATGTCCCGCTATCTGAGGGACACCAATACGTGCCTATAGGGCACATGGAGGATCGGGCTGAATAGGACTTAGGTGCGAAGGAAAAAAAGAGGCAGTTAAAGGAGAGAAGAGTCGATGGTGCCTTTAAGCAGAGGCGTACAGCCGCTGCCTTAGAGGATGAGCTGTCAAGCCCTGAGTTGGAGGAAAGAGGTGACCATATGCATGGCAGTGAACAGCCGGTAAGGACGGATTTAACTGTTTGTATTCAACAATTCCACATGTGAGTATCGACTAACGTATATGTGTTTGCAGTTGGACCATGCTACAACAGCTCCTCAACTACTGAGAGATCCTCTTCATACGCACAGTGATAACTCCTCGTCGGTAAGGATTTTATAGTTCTAATGGTTAATATTCAACAATTCCAAATCTATTTACACAATAACACAGTAATTTCTATCATTGCAGTTAAGGGAGAAGACCCAAGCACCTCAAACACCGATCGATCATGCTCAACCACACACTGGTAACGAGCAACCGGTAAGGATTTTATAGTTCTAATGGTTAATGTTCAACAATTCCATATCTATTTACACAGTAACACAGTAATATCTTGTCATTGCAGTTAAGGGATGCGACCTAAGCACCTCAAGCATCGATCGGTCATGCTCAACCATACATTGGTAAAGAGCCACCGGTAAAGATTTTATAGTTCTAATGGTTAATGTTCAATAATTCTCTATCTATTTACACTGACCCACAGTAATATATGCCTTATTGTAGTTGACTGAATCCACAAGAGTCAATGACGGACTAGTGACGAAGCGTCAATTGCGACAATTCATAAACCGACATAAAAAGAAGATGTCGATGTTGACGGCTTCAATCCTATTAATGTCTTATGGGCATGACAAGCCCTATTCGCTATTGGCTCAATGATTGCTTGAGCTGGGCTTGTCACTAGATTCACGAGCCATGACATTTTTCCCCACTTGATTCCAGCAATGCCTTTGGTGCTAAGTGGAAGTGCTCAAATTTTATGTCATGCTGTCTTGGCACTTTTGGTCATGCACATGCTCATTTTAGACACCTTGCCTTGTGCTTGGATATCGGTGCTCAGTTTGTTAGCACCATATGATATTAGCCATTGTTTTGTACATTTCAAATTCACCTTACTCTACGCAACTAACCCCATGGCACACATTCTTTGGAACAATCTGGTTGTACTACTACCTCGGTCTTGTGGCACTTCGCTACCACTTACGTCTTGATTGAGGAACAACACCCATTTGCTCCAAACTCCTTGTTGTGCAAGCACAACTGGTCTCCACACCCCTTAATCGAGCTTTCTCTGACTAGCATCAGGCTCCCTTCGAATGGCTCATCACGAGGATACTTTCGCCAGTGCACACTGTCTCATGTGTATGTTGCTTCTTAAGTACCCTGATTACACGTTAACTCTACATGAAATGCCTTTCTTTTGAGCGAATCATTTGGACTTGATTGTGTTCAAAATCACAAATTCGAACTTCTTAGATTCTAAATCGTGCTTAGCTTCCTTTTGAACGATGACCACTAATTTGGTCCTTTGTGGGCGTTCTCGCACCTAGTGTTGTTTGCCACAAAGAAAACATGAAATTAGCCCTCTTTTCTTGTCTTTAACTGTAGCTTTCCCCTCGGTTGGTTTCTTGCCTTTGCTTTCACTATTTTTACCTCTACCATTGATACACCAATCTTGATCTTTAATGTCCTTCCCCCATTCCTTGGTTTTCAGAAAAATAGATCTATTGTTGAACTTATGCAACTCCATTAAAGAGTCAACAACGCTCATAGCCTTGGTGATGTCCTTGACACCATGTCTCTAAAACTCTAACTTGGCCTAAGGTTTGAGTCCATCCCTAAACAAGAAAAGAGCTTCATTTTCACCAAAGTTGTTAATTTGCAATAAGAGCTCAAATAACTGCTTGTCGTACTCCTTGTTCTCCCCATGTTGTGTCAGTCTCCTAACTTTGTTGTGAGCTTCATCATCTGTGTACTCAAGATATAAATGATCACAGAATTCCCCGTGGAACTCTACCAATGTGCGGATAGGCACTCCCATGAGCTCTTTATCACATTTTTGTCTCGATCACAGTGAGGCGATGTTGGTCAAATACATAGTTGTTGCATTGACCTTTAGAGCATTGTCCATCATGCCCATAGCCCTAAAGTACTACGTCAAACTCCAAAGGAAATTGTTGACTTCCTTGGCTTCCCATTTTCCTTGGAATTCCTTAGGTTTATGTACTTTGAAGTGATTTGTCATTTGTACGGTAGGGATACTATCCCCTATGGTTGCCTTAAGGGATGTGACTTCTTCCTTAAGATTCTAGATCTCTTGTTGCATAGACATAACCGACTACTCTAATCTTAGATTGCGATGGGTTAGCGTGTCCATTACATCAAGTAGCTTTGAACGAAGTTTGATGTCACTGACCTCTAACTACTCCATGTTGGCTCTGATTTCCTCAAGTTTGTCTTAAGGTTCATCCACGACAACTTTTACCTTGGTTACATGATTCTCTACTATAGACAAAGCATTCCTCGACTTGCCTCTCTTAACGGCTGCTTGTGTTTCTCTACCTTTTTGCTTGACATAGTTTGATCAGTCATTGACACCATTATTCTCTTCTTTAATATACCCAAAGCTCATTAAAGAGAGAGCTTTGATTAAATGTCAACTTTCCCTGAAATTGATGTTTGCTCTAATACAACTATCATAGGCTTAGAACTTTAGTCAAGATTCGCACGATGCTTAGGGTTTAGGGATTGAAAGCCTAAGTAAGCCTAACTTAGAATAGTGCACAAATATGCGGAAGCAAAACTTACTAGACTTGAAGTAAAGACATTGGGAAAGAATAATTCTGTTATTCCTAAGAGAAAGCCAATATCTAAAATTTTAAGCAAATAGCCTAAATGCTTGAATATTATAATAAATGACTATTGGGGTAATTGACTTTAATTACCTTTGCCTAAAGCCTTAAGGTCTTATTTATAATAGGGTTTTACTAATCTTAAAATAACTCTACTTCTACTTGTCTAATACAATTAAAGTAGCTAACATAAGACATAATTAAAATAATTATTTTATTTCTAATTGAACACAACTAGCCTAATTTCCTAGACTAACTTAACTACCCAAATTGGTAGTATTGCACAAGAAGTCATATGTACGCTGCCCACAAGCATGTGGGCCTTAAGAGTCAAGCTCGCTAATCCACTATGCTCTGCATAGCCCATCGTTCGGGGCCTCGTGCTCCCTAATCCTGCTAGTTTCTTGTGTGCATGGCAACCCCCATTCGTTGTTGGCCTGATGATTGCATGAGCTGGGCTTGTCACAAATCTGCAAGCTGTGACACCATCCCCAAGCCATTCTCTTGTCACTCAACTATCAATTTCTGAATATCTTTTGATAACGTGATGATCTTATAATGCATGTTCACAAATTTCTACTTTTACAATTGTTTTGTTAATAGTATCAAGTTTCTAAGCTTGTGCCATAGTTGAATAACCGTAAACCTCATTTCTTCAATTGCCTTCCATTCATTCTTTACTAAGTTCTGGAAACTGCTAGCCTCTAATCAATGATTGAGAATTTTGAGAGGTTGAAGACCTTAATTGATCTCTTCTAAACCAATAATAACTAGATTATGATTGAAAAGGGAGCTAGTTAAGCATCTTTGAGATAGATTCTGAAACTAAACAAAGCACTTCGTATCAATTAAGAACCTATTCAATCTACTAAACATTGTCACATCTCTATTATTACTCCAATTGAATTTGCTCCTAGTCATTGGAAGGTTTACAAGCTTTAATTCTTTTATGAAGTCTATAAATTGCACATTAGGTCTCCAACTATTGACCATCCAATCTTTTCATTTGTGCATTTAACAACATTAAAATTCCACCCCCTAATAGACCACGAAACCTCAATGCCTTTGAGAACTTGAACAAAGTTATCCCATAGTCTTTTTCTTTTACTCTTATCATTTGAGGCATAAACGTTTCTGAAACCACACTTCTTATTCATTTCCTTAACCCTCCCAATCAATAAAATATGGTGGTTCTCCATTATGTAGGTTTTTAATACAAAGAACGACTCTTGCAAAATAGACATTAACCCCTTCGATCACCCTTTTGTTGCTGCAAATTGACCTTGAAGAAAGTGCTTACCCCACACTACTTCTTATACTCTATTTGCGTGTTTGGTTGAAGGAATGACTTTATTCTTTAGAATGACTATTCCTCAAAATCTTGCAAAATCTTAGAATTCCTATTACCCACCCATCCCATGGTATTAGCTATTCCACCCATAGGAATAGAGTCCAAAATATTTTGATTAAAATGCTCTTACTCACTTTAAAAAATTACAAACCTAGACCTATAAATACTTTCTTTTTCTTCTCACATTTTGTTTGTATTTCTCTCTCTTCCCATTCATGCCTCTATCTTTCCCTTTCTAATATTTTTAAATAAAATATTAATATTTTAAAATTCTTCATGTTTAAATCATTAAATTATTAATATTTTAAATTTTTAGTCAAAATATAAATTAAAAAATGAAAAATGCAAATAGCGAAAAGGTAAAAAAAATTATATTAATATTTTGATAATAAATTATTAAATTATTAAAATTTTAAATTTTTAATGAAAATAAAAATTAAAAGTTTCAAATAAAAAAAATACTAAGATTATAGTAAAAGGTGATTTTGTCTTCGGGTATAAATTTTACTAAATTATATAAATAATATTTTTGTTTTTGATGAAAATAAATCTTATTATAAAAAAATGTAATTTTGTCATTTTATTATCTATTCTTTAATTATTCCAATGTAATTCTTATCAACCAAATATTCAAATAAGTCATAATAACAATTCTTATTGTATTACATTCCTAGCTTTCACCCCATTTCCTACGTTGCCTCAACCTCTTTTAGGATCACTACATTTCTATGAATGGTATCTTAATTAATCAAATCGATCCTTCACTACTGGCCTTGCCGATGTCATTTTGAAAGTTTGGAATACAGTGCACTTGTGACTCGTGACCTGTGATGAGTATCGGACCTCCAAAACTACAATGCACTTCTATTATTATATCCCCCTCATTGTAATGGAATGGTTACTTTGTTGTTTTAAACTTGATAAAAAGACTTTTCAGAAGATATTGAGAAAAAGAAGAGAAATGAAATCGCTATTTTGTAATTTGTATTAAGAATGGTAAACCTCTACTTTCTTTCTTTCTTTCTTTTTTCTCCTCTCTAATTTTGAACCCTAACCTTAGTTCCTGTTGAAATAGACGGCTCAAGGCACAAAATCTGTCAGGTACTCTCCCACCAGAATTGGTCAGGCTCCCATTTCTCCAAGAAATGAAGTACCTTTCCAAACTTTGTTTCATGATAGTTTAATTTGCCCATCATCTTTACCTCAATTAATTATAGAGTACATTAATTTTTTTTATCACTAACTTATTTTTAACTCTTTTTACAGTGACCTCAGTCGCAACTACCTTAGTGGCCCAATTCCTCCAGAATGGGGTTCTATGCGACTGATTAACATATATGCTTTCTTTCACGTGTACACACAAGCATGCACGGTATCATGTATAGTGAAAGTTATAAGAACTTTGTGATCATCCAATTTATAAATGTGTAATCCAAGGATTATTAAAAGTTATGTTAATCAGATTTAAAAGTGAGTGTCGAATATGGATCTGTATCCAATATAATATGTTCAATTTTATTTTAAGTCTTGCTATATGTTTAGAAGATCAGACTTCCATATCTGTGCCTGTCGGATGTGTCTAAAGATGAGTACTACGTAAAAATTGAAGAGTGAAGTAAATAGATGAAGAATAAAGTATCGATACATGGGCAACTATTATTAGTGTGCATGATAGATATACAAAATACTTTTAAATTGTAGGATAAACCTGCATCCAATATCCATGGAGTTATATGTTTTTGGCTGAAGTAACATGCGTATTATTGCAGTTCCCTTCTTGGAAATCGTTTATCAGGTTCAATCCCAAAACATCTGGCATCCATAAACAAGCTTGCAAGCTTGTGAGTTGGTTTGTAGCAAGTTCTAATATATATTTCTCATTCAATTATGGCAAATTTTATTAGTATGTCGATATTTGCTCTGATTGTCTACTGAATTAATTTTACTTATGAAAAACTTATAGAACCCTCGAGGAAAATCAGCTCTCGAAACGTTTGCCTGCAGAGCTTTGTTATCTACCCAACATTGAGAAAATGTGAGAGTCTTCCCTCATAAATTCTTCCAGAATTTCACTCAATATTATTGTTTTTTTTTTTTTTAAAGTAAACGATTGTATCCTTTCTTGTACGAAGGTTCCACCACAATTGCTGAGTCATGCCTGCCTCAGTCCATGCAGTCAACATTTCAATCCCGAAGCACATAAAAAAAGCACTCATATGGGCTAAGATTTAGGTCAAGCGATTAAATAAAAATTAAAATCGAAAATCCAAATCAATAGATTCAACGGCTTTTTCACATAGATCAAGTGCATAAAATTTCAAATTTTTTTAATAAATTTTAATAATTTTTTTAAAAATAGGTATTTTCACTAAAATTTATCCAATTTTCACAATTCAATAAATATTAAAATATTATATAATATTTTAATACTTTTGATTTTAATATATGGTTCATACGTTTTTATTTATTGGTTAATGACTCGTTGTTGTTGATGGTGTTGCAGGCAACTTGGTTCCAACAATTTTACTGGAGAATTGCCTAAAAGATTTGCTCGGCTGACTACAATGAAGGACTTGTAAGCATCTAATGTTCTTCTATATATGTTGATAGAATTTGTCTTTTATAGTTATCTATAGTTATGATTATTTTGTTTTCTCAACAGTCGGATTGCTGACAGCAACTTCACAGGAAAGATTCCCGACTTCATATTCAAGAATTGGATAAAACTTGAAAAACTGTGAGACATTCTGAAATGTAATTTTTTTCATTAGAGATATTGTGCTTTCCCAATCACTTAATAAACCAAACTCTGGTAAATGGTAATGACAGATTTATTCAGACAAGTGGTTTGAGTGGGCCAATCCCAGACATTGCTTTGCAAAATTTAACTGACTTGTAAGCATGGATTTTAAATTGATAGATTGCAGCATATGACTTGGGATATTGTGGTTGTATCTTAATGTTTGTTGTTTGTTGAATATTGGTTTGCAGGAGAATTAGTGACTTGCAAGGAGGTGAAGCACCTTTTCCAAAGCTTGATCTGCCTAATTTGACGACACTGTGAGTACAACTCCGCTATGAGGCAGAGATTGATTAAAGTTCTGTCATTTTTCTTCTTGGAAACTTAAATGATAGATATTTGTGATTGTATTACAGGATATTGAGGAGTTGCAATCTCACAGGACCGCTACCCGACTCTATTGGGTCATTGACAAAAGTAAAGATCTTGTGAGTATAGACTTGTTTTCTTTCCTTAACAGAAGGAAAGCTCTTTCAACTTTGTTTCAGCCATGTATCTTACTATTTGAAGGATTGTGATGTTCTTTTATTGGGCAATTTGATTTTGTGAGGACATAAGGAAGGTATAGGCACTGTAATTTTTAAAGAATGTGGACCATGAACTACTCATCTTGATTACTCATTCTGCAAAACAATCAATGCTGCCAGTAGCAATGGAAAAAGTTCTTTGCTCATAGCTTAAATTTAATTCTTTTGTTGCTGTAGTTCCTGAAAGACCAATATAAGGACAACACCCTGCAATTTCGTGCATGCTTATTGATGTGTGCATTTGAAAGGGCGTCAACAAGTTTATGTTGTTTTAAGTTTTAACTTGTGTTAGGACGTTATTATGTAGGAGATTTTAAGCTAAACTAATTCGGGAGAAATTTGACGAAAGCTTGAAGAATAAAGAGGAAAACGAAAACAGGGATGAAGACATCAAACCTGAGAATCACAAGCAACTTACCTTAAGAGTTACTTCAAAGGTCTTTATAATCACCTAAAAACATTCAATCCTTTGATTCAGTTTTGGAAGACTTAATCTGAGAGGATTTTTCTAGACACAAAGAACGTGCCTTTGTTTTCTGTGTTGTGGTAACTGTAACTCAACCACCCAGTACACTACCCAGTAAACTCGGCTGTTAAGCCTACAACAAAGGACTCAAATGACACATACATCCTATTTTACTATGTTAGTTACAAGAGTCTAAAAACGACTGGAGTCGTTAGCGTTTAGTAAATCGGCAGCAAACTAAAATGATCCCATGTTGAGGATCTTCTTCAACCTTCAATTTCCAGCTGGTTCGAGCCACATATTTAACCTGATTCGGAATCAGTACCTCAACATATTACCATGTTCTTTAGCAGTTCTTTTTTACATTTTCCCCTCTGTTCTTGTGAATTTTGATGTGATATTACTCAAGAAACTGAGAAAATTTTCTGACACAATATTGGTTTTAATACCCTTTTATAAATTTTCTTGCAGAGATCTCCGCTTTAACAAACTCAGTGGAGATATTCCGCCTGCTCTTTCTGCTCTTACAGTGGAGCACTTGTAAGGATATGAGTTTTTGGGGTGAACTTTTCTTTTCTTTTTGTTGCCGTGAATTTATGTGGATATAAACCCCTGAATTTTGCAGGAGCCGGGGTTATGGCCCCAGCCCTGCAGGAGTTCCACACTCTAAGGGGTGTGGGTGAGCTTTAAATTTTCTTTATCAAAGGGCAACCGCCATTTTTGAGTGGTAGAAGACAAATTTAAGTTTGAGGTGATTCAATGAATATAATTGTCTAATGCTATAGGTTTCTAACGTACACTTGTCGCTTTGTCAGAGGAAGAATATTCCTCTTTAGTTTAGTGCACAAAGTAAACTCTTTCATCATCGTCAGATTCTTCATCACAACTGATAAATCTTCCTGATGAGGTCTTCAGTTTTGTGCTGAATATCTAATTGCAGTAACTTCATGATTCCTTTTATCAGGTTTTTAAATGGAAACAAGTTTAGCGGACGAACCCCCCCATGGATTTTCATAACAAAAGCAGAAAAGTAAGATTCCTTTCCAAATGTTCAATGGCATTGTATGCTTTGGAAGTCTGATCATAACAAAACAAAAAGAAATTTGATACTTAAATTTAAAAGGTGAAACTTGTAAAAATAAGTGCTGTAGCATAAAGTTTAATTTGTATAATCCTGCTTCAACTGTGGCTGTTGCCCAAAAATAAATTGATAGCACGAAGAGAATGAGATATCAGTTTATTCTATAATTGCAATTGAATCAAAGAGAAAGTCATGGATAAATGAGATAATGTGGACTATTCTAATTCCATGCGTAGGGATCTTTCATACAACAACTTCTCAAACACGGAACCAGAATGTGAACAAAATGGCGTGTAAGAATATTCGCATCTAAGCTTGTTTTTTGGTATTTTGTGTTTGTTTGTTTTTTTATTTTTTGTGAGTGGATCTTCAATAGCTATGGTTTTTATAATATGTGATTCTTGTCTGTAGGAACTTGTTTGCAAGACTCCAAGGATCAATAACTCGTAAGTGTTAGAACATGTAACTAGTTATAACTGTTATTAAACTTTCATTGTCTTTTAAGTGACTGCAATTTTGCTGTTATAATGCTTGACTATCTTCTGGGGCTTTTAATTGTTTTATCAGAGGAATATTTCCATGTTTGCGAAACTTTACGTGTCCAGCACACCGTAAGTAGAAATTTCATATACTCCCTTACAATATTAGGTTCTCATAATCATAGTAGCTCTGTTATGCTTTGCCTATTGTAATATCGCACATTTCTTAACAATGTTAGGTTCTCATATTTTCTCTATAATGCTTTGCCCCATTTTTCTTTCAATTTTTTCTTAGAGGGTAGCGATAGGGGTGGATGTAGGGAAAAGCAAAGGGTTTAAAATTTCAGTACTCATTAGTACATAAAAGGTCTTCAATTCACTCTGGTTACCTTCTAAACGCTGTGATGCTAGTATCATATAGTATTATAAGTTTTATGAGAGGACTAAAAGAAGCATTAGGGGGAGAAAAAGGAGAGAAATTTTTATATGTAGTTTTATTAAAAAGGCATCAGATTGCATATGCTGAATACTTCAGAAATTACTGATCCGCAAATGCTATAACTTATGTTGCTATACAAAATGCTTGACTCATTTGAGATTGAAAATTGGCATTTGAGATACACCATTCCCTGTAACTTGTACCTAGCTGACACCTAAGTCAGTTTGAACTTGTTTTGCATCACCAGATTAAGTATAGGAGGACACTATAGTTAAGCATTTGCAGATTGGAAAGGAGACTGAAAAAGATTAATTTGTTTTTCATGGCCAGAGAAAGAACCTAAATTCTTAAGACAGTTTCAAATGCCCTGAATTTTGGTGTCCTCTTCCGCTCTCTCCATCCCTCTGCCTATAATTTTTTTTTTTAAAAGGGAAAATAAAATGTGAAAGACTAAAATCTTTTTTTATCAAGGTGACCATTTACTCTGTTTGTGTTTTCGTCCAATATTTATTGAACTGTTGCTCCTTACACCTCAGCTTTGCACTGGCTTGATATAAACTGTGGAGGGAGAGAAGAAAATGTTAATGGAATCACCTATGAAGCTGATTTGGATACAGCTGGTCCTTCAAGATTTTTCCAAAGTTCAAATTATTGGGCATTTAGCAGCACCGGTGTTTTCTTGGATGATGATCATGAACCTGACAGCTTACTTTTGGAGAATAAAAAACTTTCTATAAGTAATCCTCAACTGTACAGAACTGCACGCCTTTCACCTAGCTCTCTGACTTATTACGCATTCTGTCTGAAGAATGTGACATACAACGTAAGCCTTCATTTCGCGGAGATACAGTTCACTGATGGCAGAACGTTCAGCAGCTTAGGGAGGCGGATATTTGATGTCTACATTCAGGTATTTTAATATTCTTCTCTTACCAAATTCTGATGTTAGAGGAACTTCAAAACTTCACATTCTGCTTGAATTTGAGCTACTGAAGGAGCTTTGGCCAATGGACTAATTTCTATCATCCTTTAGATAGATGTTAAATTAAAAGATGAACAGAATAACCTTTCCAACATGGGCCTGCTGGGAAAGTTCAGTTAAATGGAATTGATAATTGCAGGGAAAGCGGAAGCTGAAGGATTTCAATATTAAGGATCAAGCAGGTGGAGTTGGCAAGCCAGTTCTAAGAAATTTTACTGTAAATGTGACTGATGGTACTTCGGAGATCCAATTGCGTTGGGCTGGAAAAGGGTCAACTTCCATTCCTACAAGAGGAGTTTACGGTCCTCTTATCTCAGCAATATCTATTTTTGATCCAGGTAGATTTTCAATTCGAAGATTGTTCATGTCTCGAAATGTCGCCAACTGCCTCATGTTGCTCAAAACTTAATGTCTTTGTTTCACTTTTTTATTCTCAATTTTTTTATTTGGGATAAAGAAGTCTAGTATTCAATAAAGAGTCTCAATATGTGTACTTATTTTGATGAATTTAATTTCGGAAAATATGGTAGCCAATATGTGAATGCAGATGCTATTCGATTTTACTTTTTTTGATATTTAATGATGAGAAGATATCAATTTGAGGCCATTTTAGAGAAGAGGTGTGGATATCAATAAGGTTGAGTTGTAGTGAAAAATTCACTTATATATATTCACAGAGATATATATCCTCCATGATTTCCAATTAATTGAGTTATGCTTGAACAGTTATGCTTGAAACCAACAGTGTCATATCATCTTTGTATCTAACTTTTATATAATTTTCTTGAACCAGATTATAGACCACCAGATATTGTTAACTTTGCGGGCATCGTAGGTGGAATTGTGGCTGGTGCAGCATTTGCTAGCTTCCTGATTGGGGGTACCCTTTGGTGGTATGGGTTTTTAAGACCACAGAGTACACTCGAACGAGATATTTATAGAGAAATCAATATATTCTGTTACATCTGAATTTCGTTAACTTATGGACCTAAATATGGTAACGTAAAATAATTCCAAAGGGATCCCATACCTAATACCCTGTTTTGCCATTTTGGCAAGGAATAGGGGGCATGATCAGTGTCCATTACTCCATTGAAACCTGTCTCAAGACAACAAAAATAAAGACATTTTGGAAGCTATAGTATAGATGCTTCTCATTAACCTTAGGTACTTCTGCAGATCTAAAAGGTCTAGAGTTGCAGACCAATTCCTTTATCTTGAGGCAAATTAAAGATGCCACAAACAACTTTGATGCTGCTAATAAGATTGGCGAAGGTCGTTTCGGTCCCGTTTACAAGGTATCATGTGCAACATATTCTTTCTTCTGAGCACTTGCACTCTGACCATTCTTACTGCAGCACTTCCTCCAGCTACTTTATTGTTAATTGAACCTGGTAGTGCTTTCCAAATGCAGGGCATTCTGGCAGATGGCACGACAATTGTTGTTAAGCAGCTATCTGCTAAATCAATGCAAGGAAACCGTGAATTTGTGACTGAGATTGGCATGATTTCAGCTCTACAACATCCTCATCTGGTAAAGCTGTATGGATGTTGCATCGAAGGAGATCAATTGCTGCTTATGTATGAGTACTTGGAAAACAACAGCCTTGCTCATGCATTGTTTGGTAGATCTCGTCCATATGATTTACTTTAACTCCCTTTGGCATTAATGATATTTACGTGCATGCGTGCACACACACACACCCAAACACATGTGAATGCTTGTTAGTAATTTATGAAGAAATGTACTAATGATATCTGAACTTGTTGAAAGATGGCTTCATCTTGCTGCCCATTTTATTCAAAAGCTGGAAGTTGCAGGAAGGTCATGGCTACAGGAAGAAGAAAAATAGCTGTCGAACCTTAACAGCTTTGAGGGTTATTTTTTCTTTGACTTTGTTTACCAGCAATATTTTTTCCTTTCTTAAATACTATGTCGTTTTAGTTGTGCAGAAGGTGTGTGTAGAACATACCATTTTGTTTCAGATGTTTCTAGAGAGCCAGGTGTCTTTGGCTGGCTGTCTATTTTGTCTCTCATGTAACCACCTAGAACATACCATTTTTCTCTTGGTTGAATGAAATACGCAGCACACTGTTTTTGTGCTCATCAGAAAATCGTTTTACTCCTTCTTCTTCCTCCAACTACTCTGTTTTTAGCTCATTCATTTTTCCAGATTTCTTAGTTAATCAACATGGTATCAGAGCTCCGCAACGGATCTTAAGGGGCTGTTTGTTTCTTTTCCTCATTCCTCATTATCATCCTTCACTTTGATCATCATTTTTTGTGTGGTTTAGTGTTCATGGCTGCTGCTGCTGGATTCTCAACCTCTGCTCCACCAGTCTTTACCGGTGAAAATTATGTTATTTGGTCAGTAAAGATGAGGTCGTATTTGAAGGCTTACTATCTTTGGGAGGTTGTAGAAACTGGTGAAGATCCTATTCAACGTCATGCTAACCCCACACTTGCTCAGATCCGACAGTTTGAAGAGGACAAAGCTAAAAGGTACAAAGCTCTGTCCAGTTTGCATTCAGCTGTTTCTGATGAAGTTTTCTCTAGGATTATGCATTTAGATAGTCCTAAGGAGGTATGGGATCATTTGAAGGATGAGTTTTTTGGCAGTGATAGGACTAGGCATATTCAGTCTTTGAATCAGTCTCGACAGTTTGAAATGTTGAGGATGGAAGAGGATGAAAATATTAGAGAGTTTACTGGAAGAATGATGACTATTGTGAATCAGTTAAGATTGTTGGGAAAAACAGTTACTGAGGAGAAGTTGGTGCATAAGATACTAGTGAGTCTCCCAGAAAAATATGAGTCCAAGGTCTCTTCCTTAGAAGATACTAGGGATATTACTCAAATGACTATGAAAGAATTAGTAAATGTTCTAGAGGGTCTGGAGCAAAGAAGAGCATTTAGGCAAAGAAGTGTAGCCGATAGTGCCTTGGTAGCTCAGACTAAAAATCTCAGAGTGAACAGTAGTAACACAAAGAAGAATGAAGTTAATAGAAAGGATAAGGATAAGAAAGGAGTTGATGGTAAATCTGGAAAACAGAAGCAGAAGTATCAACCTTGTCCACATTGTAAGAAAACCACTCACTCTGCAAAATTTTGTTGGTACAGACCAAATGTGAAATGCAGGTCCTGTAACCAACTTGGACATGTTGAAAAGGTCTGTAAAAATAGAGGAGTTAAGTCTGAACAGAAGGCTGCAGTGGCTGAGCAAGTTGAAGAATCTGAGGAGGTGCTGTTCATGACCAGAGAAGTGGGAGATTCATTTAAAAAGAACTTGTGGCTGTTAGATAGTGCCTGTTCAAATCATTTAACTGGGGATAAGAGTCAATTTTCTGTCTTGGATAGGAGTTACAGGTCTAGAGTTGAAATTGGAGATGGAACTTTTTTAAGAATACTTGGTTTAGGGACTGTTATGGTGGAAACTCAATTAGGCATTAAGTATATTTCAAATGTCTTTTTTGTCCCTGAAGCTAATCAAAATCTGCTTAGTGTTGGACAGCTTACTGAGAGTCACTATGCTCTCTTGTTCAAGGATAAATGCTGCACAGTGTTTGATCCTAAAGGTGATGAACTGTTCACAGTGGAGATGAAGAATAGATGCTATCCGATTGATTGGAAGAATACAGAACAGAAGGCCTATATCAGTGCTGTTGATGAGTCAGAACTGTGGCATAGGAGGCTAGGGCATGTGCACTACAAATCCTTGCAGGATATGGCTGTTCAGGAGATGGTTGAAGGATTGCCAAAGATCATTGAGCCTGAATATGTGTGTAGCACTTGCAAGTTTGGAAAACAAAGTAGAACTTCATTTCCAAAGAACAGGAAGTGGAAGGCTACTGAAAAGCTACAGTTGGTCCACACTGACCTAAGAGGACCTATGAAGACTGTCTCCCTTGGTGGAAGCAGGTACTACCTAGTGCTTATTGATGATATGTCTAGATACTGCTGGATATATTTTCTTAAAGTTAAGTCTGATGCATTGATGAACTTTATTAAGTTTAGAAGTTTAGTTGAGAATCAGGCAAACACCACCATTAAAACACTTAGAAGTGATAATGGGAAGGAATTTACAGCTGCTGAATTTGAGAAGCTGTTAAATCATCTTGGTATCACTCATCAGCTCACAGCAACCTATAGTCCCCAACAAAATGGGGTTTCTGAGAGGAAGAATAGGACACTCTTGGAAATGGCAAGGTGTTTGTTGTTTCAAAAGGATATTCCCAAGCTGTTTTGGGCAGAAGCTGTTAATACAGCAAATTACTTACTGAACAGGACCAGGACCAGGTCAGTATCAGGTAAGACTCCTTTTGAGTGTTGGTTTGGTTACAAACCTTCAGTAACTCACTTGAAGATCTTTGGTAGCATATGCTATGTGAAGATTCCAGATAAAAAGAGGTCAAAGCTGGATGAGAAGAGTGCTGTGACAATCTTCATTGGATATAGTGAGGTCACAAAAGGATACAAGTTGTATGATCTGAAAACTAAGAAAGTCTTGGTCAGTAGAGATACTAAGTTTGATGAATTCTCAAAATGGAATTGGGAGAAGTCAGAAATTGAAAGTGCTGAGCAGGTAAAATCAGTTTATGAAGATGAGCAGGATGAGATAGATATTGAAGATGAGAGCCTTGCAGTCAGAGGAACTAGATCCTTGCAAGACATATATGCAAGGTGTAATGTTGCTATCACAGAACCTAGTTGTTACAGTGAAGCTGCTAAAGATATTAGATGGGTGCAGGCAATGGAACAAGAGATGCAGATGATTGACAAAAATGAGACTTGGATACTGGTTGACAAACCAGCAGACCAGCACATTATTGGAGTCAAATGGATATATAAGACCAAACTAAATGCTGATGGATCAGTCAACAAACTTAAAGCAAGGTTGGTGGTTAAGGGCTACTCTCAAATTTATGGTATAGACTATTGGGAGACTTTTGCTCTAGTTGCTAGACAGGACACTGTCAGGATGCTCACTGCCTTAGCTGCTAGAGAGGGTTGGAAAATATTCCACCTTGATGTTTAGTCCGCATTTTTGAATGGTCACCTTACTGAGGATATCTACATTCAGCAACCAGAGGGTTTCATTAAACCTGGAGATGAAGGAAAAGTCTGTAAGCTTATAAAAGCATTATACGGTTTGAAGCAGGCTCCAAGAGCCTGGTATGCTCGAATTGATTCTTTCCTACTTACAGAAGGGTTTCTAAGGAGTGCAAATGAACCAACACTGTATGTCTATAAATCAAATGATCTAGTTAGAGTGATAATCTCGTTATATGTGGATGATCTTTTGATTACTGGTATTGATGATAATGTTCTAACAGATTGCAAGACAAAATTGATGAAGGAGTTTGAAATGTCAGATCTAGGGGAGATGCATTATTTCTTGGGACTGCAATTTATTCAAAGTGCAGACTCAATTTGTATTCATCAGAAGAAATATGCTACTGAACTGTTGAAGAGGTTTCACATGGAGAATTGTAAGTCTGTTGAGACTCCCCTTGCTTCCAACAGTAAGCTGAGTAAAGATGATGGAACTCCTGAAGCTGTAAGCTCAAATTACAGAAGTATCATAGGAAGTCTACTTTACTTGACTGCCTCAAGACCAGACTTAATGTATCCTGCAAGCTTATTGTCCAGATTTATGCAAAAACCTTCTCATAACCATTACATGGCAGCAAAGAGAGTCCTGAGGTATATTAAAGGGACAACAGATTATGGTTTGAGATTTGAGAAGGACAAGAGCAGTGAATTGGTTGGTTTCTGCGACAGTGATTGGGCAGGGAGTTTGGATGATTCTAAAAGCACAGGAGGCTATTGTTTTTCATTTGGAAGTGCTGTTTTCTCCTGGAACTCTAAGAAACAGGAGGTGGTTGCACAATCCTCAGCTGAAGCAGAGTATATCTCTGCTGCATCAGCTGCAAATCAAGCCATCTGGATCAGGAAAGTATTGGAAGATCTGGGGTTCAAACAAAAGTCAGGAACACCATTGATGATAGACAATCAATCAGCAATATCTATTGCTAAGAATCCAGTACATCACGGAAGGACAAAGCACATAAAAGTGAAGTTTCACTTCATCCGAGATGCTGTTAAAGAAGAGGAAATTGCTGTTTTGCATTGTGGTACCTCTGAGCAGATGGCTGATATATTTACAAAGTGCCTGAATAAGGAGAAATTTGTTTATCTCAGAGAATTATTGGGAGTCAGCAAGATAGAAACCAAGGAGGTGTGTTGAAAGATGGCTTCATCTTGCTGCCCATTTTATTCAAAAGCTGGAAGTTGCAGGAAGGTCATGGCTACAGGAAGAAGAAAAATAGCTGTCGAACCTTAACAGCTTTGTGGGTTATTTTTTCTTTGACTTTGTTTACCAACAATATTTTTTCCTTTCTTAAATACTATGTCGTTTTAGTTGTGCAGAAGGTGTGTGTAGAACATACCATTTTGTTTCAGATGTTTCTAGAGAGCCAGGTGTCTTTGGCTGGCTGTCTATTTTGTCTCTCATGTAACCACCTAGAACATACCATTTTTCTCTTGGTTGAATGAAATACGCAGCACACTGTTTTTGTGCTCATCAGAAAATCGTTTTACACCTTCTTCTTCCTCCAGCTACTCTGTTTTTAGCTCATTCATTTTTCCAGATTTCTTAGTTAATCAACAGAACTTCTCGTTATTTGGTTACTAAAAGGCCCAAAAGAATTTCGGTTGAAATTAGACTGGCCAACAAGACAGAGGATCTGCATTGGCATTGCAAGAGGTTTAGCTTATCTCCATGAAGAGTCAAGGTTGAAGATTGTTCGTAGAGATATTAAGGCCACAAATGTGTTGCTTGATAAGAATCTGAACCCAAAAATATCTGACTTCAGTTTGGCCAAACTTGATGAAGAGGATAATACCCACATTAGCACCCGAATTGCTGGAAATTAGTAGGTCTTTGCTCCTGTCATTCATTTATATTCCTGGAAAATTCCCACAAGATATATACAATATTAACACAGAGACAGAGAAATTTTTTTTTTTTTTATAATTGGGGGAGGGAGGATTCAAACCCTGCTCTTTAGGCATGATGATAATGCACCAACCAATGAGCCAAATGCTCGGATGCCACAGAGACAGAGAAATTTGCTTACATAAATTTTCCATTTGACCTTTTTCCTTTTTGGTATGAAAAGGAGCACTTTGACTAAAAACCAGGATGTCTACCCAAATACTACACCAACCTTACCACTTGATCTAAATTCAAGTACACCTTTTCAGTTTCACCTGAACAAATAGTTGGCAGTTGGCACAGTGTACTTGGAAGTGAAAATGTGTACTTGAATTTGACTTATGACAATTCCATCAAGATAAATGTTATAATGATAACAATTACTGTCATTTTTAGCCTATACAAAAGGCTGAGACAAAAAATGCTGTATTTAATTAATCTTTTTAACTTTGCAGTGGCTATATGGCTCCTGAATATTCAAGGCATGATCATTTAACTGACAAAGCAGATGTATATAGTTTTGGGATCGTGGCCCTTGAAATTGTTAGTGGCAGGTGCAACACTCAAAACCGATCAAAGCAAGAAGCTTTCTACCTCCTTGATTGGGTAACTGAGCTTTCTTCCATTGATATGCTGTGTTACAAAAAACAAAAATATGGGAGAGGATTGTTAAAAGACAAATCTGACAACTATCACACTAATAGAACAAAATGATTGAGTTATTAAATATACCATATTTCATAATCCTTAAATTAGGGAATGCTTACTCTTCAGTGTTGCAGTTCACTGGATATATTGATGTTTCATTCCTATTACAGCAAATGGAGCTTATGCATGTATCAGTTTCGAGTGTAATATTTTTTGAAACGAATCTTAATGAGGCAATTTAATTTTTATTTTATAGGCTTATGTTTTGAAGGAGAAAGGGAGCTTGTTGGATTTAGTCGATCCAAAGATAGGCTCTCATTGCAACATAGAAGAGGTGATGGTAATGATTGATGTGTCTTTCCTATGTACTATTCCTAATGCTGCAGCTAGGCCTTCCATGTCTAATGTGGTGAGCATGCTTGAAGGCAATGCTGTTTGCTGGAGTTGATTATCGATTCAAGTATTTCTACGAAAGAGTTACATGCAGAGGCAATGAAGAAGTTGTATCAGCAAAAGAACTAAAATGATGAAGAAAACAGTCAGACAAAAAGTATGTTAGGAGATGGGCCATGGACTACTTCTTCATCTTCTATTGATCTGTATCCAGTCAATTTGACTTCTGATTATTGGAAGAACATAGATTCGACAAATTAAGAAAATTGTGATGATTTGCTACCAGAATACGTTAACTAGGAATGGTACAACGAATATTTTTCTTGTGTGATGTGATTACTTTGAAGGTGCATTTCCAAACATTAATTAGTGTGGTGTGATAATTGCATATGTCAAGAGATCAAAAACATTCTATTCTTTGTTGAAGCTGTACTTTCTCTTTTCCAAACAATAATCCAAAACTATAAATCCTTGTCAATATTTGTTTCAAATTTCAGAAAGGGTAGTGAGATGAAACAGCAACAGTATCAATAGGATGAAGATTGCTATAAGCTAGAGCACATTGTCGGCAGCAAGTCCCAGTCAATTCTAGAGATTATGGTTGTTGATTATTGTATACCTTATATTCTTGTTTTCTAACTTCTTGAAGCAATATGTTAAGAATTTTATAGCTGTTTTTGCCATTCACAGTGGTGGTAAAGGCAATTTGCATACACTGACAACAATTGGAGAATCTAGTGCAAAGCAGTTTTATATTGTTAAATATTTGTTGATTCTTATCTGAAAAATATGAATCAACAAAAGGTGATATCCAGTATAATAGTTTGCCATGTCATCTGTCTCTGTGTTGAGCATGCTTTTAGGCAAAGCTGCTGTTCAAGAATTGGTTACAGATTCAATCACTTTTCCTGATGAATCAAATTCTCAGACGGCAATGAAGAGGCTTTACTTGCATCTTAAAGAAAGAGTGCCCCTGAAAGCCAGACACATAGTAGCATGTCAACTGTTAGGGCTTGGACTTCTTCCTCCACATCTGTTGCAGATCCTTCTCCAGTCAATTTAACTTCTGATTGTTGGCATAATTGAGACTCATCAATAACTTAATCAAACTGTCTTGATTGGAATGAGAGAGACTTGTTTTCTGTTATGTAATGTAGCGTATGAATTCTGAAACGGACAAAAAGAAAAGCCTTATAACTGTTGAGTACTTCAATGATTCCAGATAAAGAGGAAGAAGATCGAGTGCATCCATCAACAACCTGTTGAAGGAAGTTAGAATGAATAGACGGTGTCATTTCTTCTTTTATTAGTAAATAAGTTAAATGTCCAAAGTCCTTGTCATTTTTTATGTTTTTTTTATGGCTTAAACGCCTTTACCTTGTGTGATTTTATTAAGTCATCTTTACCTTCGTTTTAGCCGTTAAAGCAAACCGTTGTAAATTGATATACATGGCATTAGTTGTTAATATCATATATATACAAAATGAAAAGGAGTGATGTGTATTCCTCTTCAGATTGTTCTCATTTTTCTGATTCTTTTCTTTGTTTTTTCTCTCTATTTTTACTTCTTATTATATAATCTCTACACTACTTTGCTCGAATGCTATTGTGGATTCATTTGGTTTTCTTTCTTGATATCAGAGCATCAAATCGATCTTAAAGGGCTATTCTTTATTTGATTCTCATCTTTTTTTTATCTTTAAATTTCATTTTCTGTTTTGGGTCATGGCTATAGCTAAGTTTAGCACCTCTGCTCCTCCAGTGTTTACTGAAAAGAATTATGTGTTTTGGTTAGTGGAGATGCAATCCTATCTCAGGGCTTTTAATCTCTAGGAGGTGGTGGAGACTAGGAATGAACCAATACAAAGGCATGCTAATCCAACTCTATCTCAGATAAAACAATTTGAAGAATACAAGGCAAAGAGGTAGAAAGCTCATTCTTGCTTACAATCTACAATTTCTGATGAGATATTTGCTAGAATAATGCATTTAGATAACCCAAAAGAAGTCTAAGATCATTTAAAAAAGCAATTCCATGGTAGTGATAGAATTAAAAAATTTAGGCTTTAAATCTGTCTAGGTAGTTTGAAATGTTGTTAATGGAAGATAATGAAACTATCAAGGAGTTTTCTAGTAAGATGATGGAAATAGTGAATTAGCTTAGGTTGCTGGGGAAAGAAATGGATGAGGAAATGTTAGTTGGTAAGATGCTAGTAGGACTACCCAACATATATGAGTGAAAAATTTCCTCCTTAGAGGACTCTAAGGATATTAGTTAGATGACATTTAAGGAACTAGTTAATGCATTAGAAAGTTTAGAGAAAAGTAGAGCCGTTAGGCAAAAAGGGCTCACTAAGAGTGCCTTGGTTGTCAAAACAAGGAATAAGAAGCTTGGTAGTAGTATCTTTAAGAGGAATAAAGTCGGCAGAAAAGAAAAAAGGAAGAAGGTTGATGAAAAGAGACATGAGGATCATAAGAAAACATTACCACCATGTTCTCATTGCAAAAAAAAAAACAAATCATTTAGAAAAGTTTCATTGGTTTAGACCTAATGTCAAGTGTAGGAAGTGCCATCAGCAAGGACATGTGGAAAAGGTTTGCAAGAACAAAGGTAAAAATATTGACGAGAAGGTTGTTCTAATTGAAGGACTTCAAGCTGAAGATAAGGTTCTATTTATGGCAAAAAATGTAAATAGTGAAGAAGAAAAGAATACTAGATTGTTGGATAGTCGTTGTTCAAACCATTTAACAAGATGAAGGGATAACTTCATTGATATGGATTCCAGTTTTAGAACTAAAATAGAGGTTGGAAATGGAGACTTTTTTCTGATCTTTGCTGTGGGAACCGTTGGTGTTTATACCCCCACAAGTAAAAAACTGATTTATCATGTTTACTTTGCTCCTGATGTTGGTTAGAATCTATTGAGTGTAAGACAATTGATTGATGACAACTATATGCTTATCTTCAAAGATAGGGCCTATACTGTTAGTGTAACATCTCGACTTAAAAAGACAGAAGAATGAGAGAGAAAAAGAAAAAGAAAAGTCAAGTTTACTATTGGAAAAAGGAAAAAAGAGAGAAAAGACAAGAGAGAAAGAGAAGAAAAAAAGGGAGGGTCGGTAAAAAAGTGAGGAAAAAGACGGAAAAAAAAAAGAGAAAGAAGAAAGAAGAAAGAAGAAGAAGAAAAAGAAAAAGAAGAAAGAAGAAGGAAGAAGGAAGAGAAAGGAAGAACAGTGACATCATGAGAGAAAGAAGAAAGAAGGAAGAAGGAAAAAGA
The DNA here is from genome assembly GCA_036013995.1 of Theobroma grandiflorum. Taxonomy (NCBI): domain Eukaryota; kingdom Viridiplantae; phylum Streptophyta; class Magnoliopsida; order Malvales; family Malvaceae; genus Theobroma; species Theobroma grandiflorum. The sequence goes on along the minus strand of CP142133.1, from coordinate 23,742,991 downwards.
AGAAGAAAAAGAAGAAGGAAGAGAGAAAGAAAGAGTAGCGGTGCTGGGAGAAAAAGAAGAAAAAAGAAGAAGGAAAAAAAAAAGAGAATTGCAGCGTGCCAAAAGAAAAAAATGAGAGAGAAGAAAGAAGAAAAGGAAATAAAAGAGAAACACCAGCTGGGAGGAAGGCGACGATAAGGGGAGAAAAACGAAGGAAGAGAAAAAAAAAGGAAAGAAAAAAAATAGGAAAAAGAAAGAAACGAGAAAGGAAGAAGGAATAGCTAGATACACACAGGAGCCAATAGTAAAGTAGTGTTCCGCTATTATAAGGTGAGTAGATGTTAAATTTCAAAACTATATTCCTATAATATATTATATATGTTGCATTTGATGAATTGTGGACAGTATGAGTTTGTAGAAAGTCCTAAGTTGTTTGTGATTGTGAAAAAAATTTTTAAATCTGTTTTTCTTTATACTACACATAGTATATATCTATATGTTTTTAATTACGGGGAAACAAACCTTTGATTGGCTTTTCACTTCAAAATCATGCCTTGCAAACTTGTGTGATGTTTAGGCCAATGGCCATTATATTGATTCCTAAGATTTGATGATAAATTATTTATTTCACTTAGCATGTTGATTTAATAGATATGCCATGCTTTGAAACGAATTATGCACAATATTCAATTTATGATTATAATGTTTTAATATATCTGCTTTGCGAATGCAGTAAATTGTAATGATTTTCATTTTTACGTGATTGAAATACTTTAGGGTAAGACCTGTTACCACACCAGGTTAAGTGTGGTCTTTGTTCACAAAGTAATGACTATTAATTATCGATATTTGATTGTAAAAAGGAGACCTGAAGCCCCTATTTGTATTAGGTGGCATGGGCGATTCTCACAAGTAGGTAAAAGGGGACCTGAAACCCCGATTTATATTAAGTGACTTGAGTAGTTCCCACGAGTAAGTAAAAAGGGACTTGAAACCTCGATTTGTATACGATGGTGTGGGCAGTTCCCAAGAGTAGGTGATGATGTTTGAGAGAGTAAGCCTAAAGGCTATACTAAACCTACCTGAGGATGATGCTCACTTGTCAAATTTTTTTTTACATTGCATGGCATTAACACTCAAATTTTATTATTGAATGATAAGTGAAATTTACGGTTGAAAGAGTCTTAATGTTAAAAGATTTTTAACAGGCTGAATAATACTGTTTTCATATTTATTTACTTAAAATTCATTATTCTTAAGAATTGCAAGGTATAAAACAAAATCTCTCTATTTAATGGAGTGTGTTGTCTACGCCTACTCTTGGTTTTATAAATATCCCATCTGTATGTTTGTTTCCCCTCCTTGCCTGCTCATAGGGTTAATGATCAGTAAGTTTATGAGACTCACACCCTTTTTATTTCCCTTTTTTTTTTGCAGATAGGAATTAGCTTAATGTGTAATCATCAGTGCATGTGGTCCATCGTAGATTAGGTAAAGGCATCTCCTAACCCGCTCTGAGTCACAATGCTGCTTAGGGTTGTGTCATAAAAAAATTGTTGGATGTTAAAAAATGTTGTTAACTCGTGAACATGAATTATTAAAGACCTTATAATTGATATTTAATGGTTATTATTTGAATTGAGCGAATAGTAGTACAATTATTAATATTCACTTACGCATGGGAATGTACGTTTGATGAATTTGACGTAAATCTCAAATGAGGCTTATTCGAGACTTGAAAGGATTCCTCGAAAGTCTCAAACGTCGGTAGCGATCTAGGAAAAGTCGTTACAGTTAGTGATCTTGTTGGTATTGAATTGTTCACAGTAGGTATGATAAACAGATGTTTCCCTTTGAATTTGATGAAGCTTAAGCAGAATGTTTATAAAGCAATTACAATTGATACTGACTTGTGGCATAGAAGGTATGGTCATGTCAATCATGCTTACTTGAAGCAAATGGCAATGCATAATCTTGTTGTAAGACTTTATAGAATTGGTGAACTTGACAAAATCTACAGTACTAGTCAATTTGGAAAACAAAAAAAAGCCGCATTTCCTAAAACTAGAATTTCGAAAGTAACTCAAAAGTTGGAGCTAGTGCATACTGATGTAAGAAGTCCAATAAAGATCGAATCTTTAAATGAAATTAGATTTTATTTGCTATTCATTGATGATGTGACAAGGTTCAACTGGATCTATTTCTTGACAATGAAATCTGAGGCTTCAAGTATTTATACTAAGTTCAAGGCTTTAGTGGAAAATCAAGCAAGGAAGACAATTAAGAAGATTAGAAGTGACAATGGTATTGAATTCACTATAGCAAAATTTGTGCAATATCTCAGTCAGTTTGGCATAGTACATCACCTCACAGTGATTTATAGTCTTTAGCAAAACGGAACCTCTAAAAAAATAAATAAGACAATTATGGAAATGGCTCGATGTTTGTTGTTTGAAATAAGCCTAACAAGGTACATATCGGCAAAAGTAACTAATACTACAAACCACATACTTAACATTGTTGAGACCAAAGCTCTTCCAAATAGGACTCCATATGAAGCTTGGTTCAATATGAAGCCTTCTGTTAACCATATCAAAGTGTTTATCTGCATCTGTTACTCAAAAATTCTAGATGCAAAAAGAAGCAAATTGGATGAAAAGTCACTTGTAGTAGTTCGTCTTGGCTACAATAAAATCTCTAAAGGGTACAAAGTTCTTGATGTGAAGACCTGGAAAGTTTTAATTAGTAGAGATGTTAGATTTGATGAAATAGTAAACTGGAATTAGGAAACACTGAAGGTTGAAAGTAGTATGGTGAATGACACTGTTGCTGAGGTTGTGGATGACTATGAAATGGAAAATGCTGATAATGAGAACATTGAAAAGGTTCCAGTTTGAGGAACAAGGTCACTTTAGGATGTGTACAGTATATGTCATGTAGCTATTACTGAACCAAACAGTTACCAAGAAGCTATTAGAAACAAGCTATGGAAGCTGAAATAATGATGATCAAGAAAAATAACACTCGGGTATTGGTTGACAGACTAGAAAACTAGAAGGTTATTGTTGTTGAATGGTTATACAAAACTAATATAAACTTAGATGGTACCATTAACAAGCATAAAACTAGGTTAGTGGTCAAAGGTTTCTCATAGGTATATGGTGTGGATTTCTTTGAAACCTTTACACCGATAGCCAGACATGACATTATTAGGTTATTGGTTGCACTAGCTACAAATGAAGATTGGTCAATTGGCATCTAGACATAAAGTCAGCATTCCTAAATGGAACTATTGATGAGGATATCTTTGTTGAGCAACCTGAATGCTATATTGAATCAGGAATTGAGGACAAAGTTTGTAAATTGGTTAAAGCTCTATATGGTCTCAAACAAGCACCAAAGGCATGGTATGAGAGAATGGATACTTACTTGCAAGGCTTAGGATTCAATAGAAGTAACAATGAGCATACACTGTATGTGAAGAGTTCAAACAAAGGTATTTAACTTATGATTTCTCTTTATGTTGATGACATGCTTATTACAAGTCCAAATGGCAAGGTTGTGGATGAATTCAAGGCAAAGATGCAAACTGAGTTTGAGATGAGTGATTTGGGGAAGATGTCATACTTTCTTGATATGATAGTCGATCAAGGTCTTGATTTTACTCTATCATGTCAAAAAAAATATGCCTCTAATTTGTTGAATAAATGTAGAATGGAGAGCTGTAAGTCAGTTGCAACACCTTCGGCCTTTGGTACCAAGTTGTGCAGGAATAGTGGTAGTGCTTAAGTAGATGAAACTTATTATAGAAGGTTAATACGGAGTTTACTGTATCTTTTTTCAACCAAGCTAGATATTATGTACTTTTACAAGCTTGGTCTCTAGGTTCATGCACAGGCCATTTGAAATTGATCTATGTGCTACCAAAAAAGAGCTTAGATGTGTCAAAGGAATTGTAAGTTTGGAATGAAGTTCTATAAAAATGGAAAACAAAAGCTACTAGGCTACTGTGATAGTGATTAGGATGGGAGTTTGGAGGATTTAAAGAGTATTAGTGGGTACTGCTTCTCATTTGGAAGTGTTGTTTTTGATTGGAACTCCAAGAAGCAAAGTATAATGGCACAATCATTTGCTGAGGCAGAGTATGTTGCAGCTACATCAGCTGCAAATCAGGCAATTTGGTTAAGGAAGATTCTACAAGATTTGAAGTTTAGTTATGAAGAACCAACTACACTCTGGATCAATAACAAGTCTGCAATTTCAATGGACAAAAATCCAGTGGATCGTGATAGGACTAAGCACATAAGGATCAAATTTCATGCTTTAAGAAAGGTTGTGAAAGAAGGCGAAGTGGAGCAGAATTATTGCCTTTCAAAGGAACAACCTATAGACTTCTTCACTAAAAGATTGAGCATTGAACAGCTTGAGTTTTTGAGGGATAAGTTAGGAGTTCACTCATCTAGAATCAACGAGGTGTGTTGAGAGTTTCAGTAATTCCATATAAAGAAGAAGATTCAAAGCATCAATCAACAGCCTGTTGAAGGAAGTTAGAATGAACAAACGGTGTCGTTTCTTCTTTTATTAGTAAATACGTTAAACGTCTAGAGTCCTTGTCGTTAAAAAGAAATAACTCCTATTTTCTCTTATATTGTTATACATAATTAAATGTTTAATCATTCTTCCGGGTAATGGGTAACAAAAATTTAGGCACGAACTTGGAAAGTGCATGACGACTGATTAGGTTAAGGTAAACGATAAAGGACTGACAGCATGGCGATAAAGATGGAAACCCTGTCTCTTTCTGCATTTATTGTTGTGCTTATTGCCTTGGAAAGCCTCAACACACCTTTTGCTAGTGATTGGCTGAGGGAATCCACGTACTATTGATTGGTTTGAGTTGATATTAGACACGTCGCCGTCCAAGGGATATCCAAGTTCATGCATGAACTGAATTCGAACGTGAATTCTTTGAACAAAACAAACAAAACAAAAGAAAGAAACTCAACAACAAACAAAAAAGAGGCCCATCATTTGCAAACGTTGTCGTTTTCCAAGCTTTACGTCCTCTTCAGACAGCTAGTAAGCCCACTGTTGTTGACTTTGACTTGTACCCTCAAGTTAAAGCTGCCTATCTCGAGCTTAACATAGAGATGAGAATTAAGTATATAATTTTTTTTATTAGTCTAAGGAATTATATGATTGAGCGTGTGAAAATGAAGGTTGGAAGTGACTCCTAAGAGTATTTGAAGTGATGACATTCGTGGAATTAAGCAAAGCATAGTCCGGACAAAAGCATGCACATTGACATGTGGGTCAATGGCATATATGAGCAGAAATGGTATAGGTGGGCCTAACTTAGTTTGACCTCGGTCAACCAATGACACCTAGTCTAAACTGGTCCAAACCAACTCCAACAGTACTGTTCTTAATTTCTTCTCATCAATTACAATTTTGGGGAGGTGGGCTTTTTACCTTTTAATTAAATCTTGTTGTTTTTGTGAGATATAAGTACTTATTATTAGATTAAATATTTAATTTTTTTTAATTTTTTGTATTTTTACTTTATGTTTTAAATTTAACATTTAATATCCGTCTTTAATTTTTGAATTATTTTAAAATTATATCTATTTCTCATTATCAAACATTTCCAATCTTTATATTTTTTTTTCATATTTTATGTTAATTTAATATTTTTCTAATTGTTAGAAATTAAAAATTATAGTTTATCAATGTTATAAAAAATTTTAAAAACTAAAGTTAAAGTGCTTTTCATAAATATGTTTAATGAGACAAAAGGACTGTTAGAATCTAAATATAATGACTGATTCCTTTTATAATGGCACAAGTTTTTATGACAATGAGTAACTTGTACCTTCTACTTGTTATAACTTAAATGTATAACAATTGTCAGTCAACTTAATCTTAACGATAGTAGTTAGTCTCATGCACCACACCCTAATTTTTTATTGAAACAGAGTTCTCCAGGTACCGAATCTTCCGGGGACTCTCCCAAAAGAATTGGTCAAGTTCCCTTACCTCCAAGAAATGTAGGTCTTTAACTACTTCCCAATCCTTTTCATGGAAGTTTAGTTTTGCACCTCAATTTGGCATCCTTCTAATTGTTGTTATACTTTGGTGGAGCGGCTGTTTAAGACAAAAAAGCACATTGGAACAAGGTATTTGTAGGTGCAAGAGTTTATTTGGATGTTACCTTCCAACCCCATTTTCCCTCTTTTAAGCTTAGAGTGCATACCAATTACCAATGTCCACTGAGCCAAAAACAAAAAAAATTACCAAAGTCCACTTAAATTTGCCTGTAGACAAGGAACCAGAGATTTTAGTAGCTGTCATATAAAAGGTCCTAATCTTGCTTAGCTTCTTCTACAGATCTAAAAGGTCTAGACTTGAAGATTGGTTCCTTTAGTTTGAGGCAAATCAAAGCTGCCACAAACAATTTTGATGCTGCTAATAAAATTGGAGAAGGAGCCTTTGGACCTGTTTATAAGGTATCTTGTGCAACAAATACATTCTTCTCATTCATTGCAATGTTCTTGTTGCAGCTCTTCCTCCAAATATGTTCATTTTAGTTGAAGCTGATAATATTTCTCAAATGCAGGGCCTTCCAACAGATAGCACTGAAATTGCGGTTAAGCAGTTATCTGCTAAATCAAAGCAAGGAAATCGTGAGTTTGTGAATGAACTTGGCATGATTTCTGCTCTGGTACACCCTCATCTGGTTAAGCTATATGGATGTTGTATAGAAGGAAATCAACTGTTACTGATTTATGAGTACTTGGAAAACAACAGCCTTGCCCGTGCATTGTTTGGTAGGTTCTAGACACATGATTTACTTGATTGCCTGAATTTAAAGATATTCATGAATGTATATATGCAAATAAACATTATCTATCTGAACTCTTCTTTATTTGGTTACTAAAAGGTCCAGAAGAATGTCAATTGAAATTAGACTGGCCAACAAGACAGAAGATCTGCATTGGAATAGAAAGAGGTTTGGCATATCTCCACGAAGAATCAAGGTTGAAGATTATGCATAGGGACATCAAGGCCACAAATGTGTTGCTTGACAAGCATTTAAACCCTAAAATAGCAGATTTTGGTTTAGCCAAGCTTGATGAAGAGGATAACACTCACATTAGCACCCGAGTTGCTGGAACTTTGTAAGCATCACTGTTCTGATTGCTTATGAATTTATTCCTTCATAATTGTTTTTTACAAGCTTTACTCTTACAAGAAGTAATAGAAATAAAAGGGATGAAAATAGAGGAAAAAATTCATACAAACAGGTATTTTTGCTAATACAGAACTTTATAGGATAGTGCTTTAATGCAAGTTGATTCAGTATAGTTGCATGGCCATCAGGTAGAAAGATATATGTCATGATGATGACAGTTATTGCGATATTCTAAATGCAATGAATGTCTGGCATGAAATAACTATAATGATGTACTAAATTAATCTTTCGAACTATTGCAGTGGCTATATGGCTCCTGAATATGCAATGCGTGATTATTTGACTGATAAAGCAGATGTTTGTAGTTTTGGGATAGTGGCCCTGGAAATTGTTAGTGGGAGGAGCAACATTAGTTACCGTCCGAAGGAAGAATGTTTTCATCTTATTGATTGGGTAATGTTATTTTTATCCTCTCTCTCTCTTTTTTTGTTTCAGCAAAAGTTTATTGGAACTCTTATTCTAGGATTGCAATTCCTGGATACATTGGTTTTTTCTTTCCAATTTTATCGGTGGAAGCTTATGCACTTACTAGAATTTGAATATTTAGTTTTATCAATTCACTCTTCCCTGTCGTTTCCGGGTTCTTACTTTAAAGGAGCAAGGAAGTTTATTGGATCTGGTTGATCCAAGGATGGGCTCTGATTACAACAAAGAGCAGGTGATGGTAAGGATCAATGTGGCTCTCCTATGCACCAACGCTACTGCTGCTGCTCGGCCTGCCATGTCCTCGGTAGTGAGCATGCTTGAAGGCAGGGCTGCTGTTCAGGAATTGGTTATAGATTCAAGCAATTTTCCTGATGAATCGAAGTCTCAGGCGATGAAGAGGCTTTGCCAGCATCTTGAAGAAAAGAGTGCCCCTGAGAGCCAGAGACACAGTAGCATGTCAACAGTTGGGCCGTGGACTTCTTCCTCTGCATCTGCTGCTGATCTCTATCCAGTCACTTTAACTTCTGATTATTGGCAGAACAGAGACTCATCAACAATACCGCCTTGATTGGAATGAGAGAGACTTGCTTTCTGTTATGTAGCTTAGCAAATGGATTGGGAAAGGGAAAGGAAAAATAAGTCTCAGAACGTTTGTTAACATTTTCCCAAAAAGAAAAATGTAAATTGGCAGATATAGCAACTGGTTTTATGCAATTGTATATACTTTTTATTGTTGTGCCTACAAAATATTATATGTTCACATTGACAACCTTTGTTTGCTTCGAAAATTTAAAAAGAAAAAGTGTACTATTAAGGATTTTCTTTTTTGTTTGCTGTAACGACCCTTTCTCCGGTTGCTACTAGCGTCCGAGACTTCCAAGAGATCCCACCAAATCCCGAACAAGCTTTTACGAAATTACCAATACATTCATTAAATATGCTAACACGTACATAAGTAATTAATACTAATAATAATCTCACTATTGACATTTCGTTTTCAATAATAGCAATTAAATTTAAAACACATTTTTTTAAACAATACATATTTATGAATTTACAATACTGATAACATTTAGAAATTTCATGTGACTAGACCCTAAATAGCGGAGCGACTCGAAATGGGGCTAAGAGATGCTTTTACTTAATTGTAGGAAACTGAGCATGCCGATGATTACGCGCTACGCCGATCCATGTCTGTAAAAGGAGAAATAAAAGGGGTGTGAGTCTCACAGACTCAGTGATCATCAGCTCAGCGAGTAGGGCGTAGATAGGAAATAAGCAATTAGCTAATCATTTGAATAATAAATCACAAGATTATCAATGGTAAATTCAATTGAAAGAGATATTTGTGCCTTATAAAATGATGCGGTAAAATCATCGTGCAACATTTAACTTTGACAAAATAATGTCGAAAACAGTTGTAATAATTCAAGGTGAAATCACCGAAAATCTAGTTTATTGTTAAAATACAAATAATAAGATAAAAGTATGCATGCTCCCAAAACATGTAGCCGGTAAACAAACCAAATTATAAACCATGCAAATCACTTCATGATCAATAAATAAGCACTAAAAGCTTGTTTAAATAAAGGAAGCTGCAGAGAAAATCTTAAGTCTTCACCATACATAAAAGTACGCGTCGAAAAATCCACAATGCTCTCGAGTAGGAAAATATAACATCAACACGTGGACCCACTTCCACGTAATAACATCCGAGAGCATCGCTTCCACCGAATTCTCATATAATGCCAAGGCAATCTCAACGATGTTGGCCGACATCGGAGATATCAAGCGGTCGCAACCGCGTAAATCATCTGTGGCCTTGCCACGTATATCAAAGACCATGGCCCAGCCATGTCTAACAGCCCGTCGGCGACTCGAAAATGTCTCTAGCTAGAGCTCACTCGTGCACGAGGGTCACACTTAACCGATGTGACATACGACCTACTCTAGATGCAATCAATTTGTCAAAAGTATTTTTCGAAATCATAATAAGCTTCTCGAGACTATTTTCTTAAATTCTTTAAAATCAAAATTCTTATAAACCAATAAATTTGTTTTCCACATTATTTGTCCCGATGCAAGCACTTATATAAAAATCAGACTTAAACCAGATCTCAAAAGCTTTCATAAAACAAATTAGTTAACAAATGCATTTACTATGCATATCACACAAAAATTATATGGCACAAGATTTTGATGCTAAACGGTGGGAAGGGCTTGTTTCTCAATTTTCAAAATGCTTTACGCACAATATACATACATATATAGTCAAGACAATTTTAAAAAAATAATTTTGCATCCACATTTCCTAAAATTTCTACCAGCACATGCTATTCACAATTTTGCATCGAAATTAAAATATTCATACATAGATACTATTATGAAAATTTTAAAGTCGACATCTCCTACTCACCTCGAAATAACGGGATTTTACATCGCTATTTTCGTACGCGTATATACTTATTTTTATTTCTCAATTACCTATTTCGCTCGGCTGGCCTCCTTGACAAACATTCCTAGCAATCATTTAAATCCAATACACTTAATCATACGCTTGTATGGGTATTAATTTAATTAAAATTCCTTAAATAACTTGCATATTTTTTTAATCTAAAATATGCATAATATTAATTATCCATAAATCTTAAAATATAATTCCAACTTACCATTTGAGCTTTCTCCATTTCTTTATGTCCTTTTAGCCTTCTCCATGGGCTTTTCCTCTTTTTCTTCCCATTGAGCTAAGCTCATTTATTTTTCTTATTGGGCCTTGCCCAATTTATTTCTCCTTTGGGTCTTGGCCAATTTTTATTTCTCTATTGGCCCACTTTTATTTTTTCCTATTCTTTCATTTTCATTTTCTATTTTCTTTCTTTTTCCCTTTTCTTTTTTTTTCTCTTTTCTTTTTCTTTTTCTCTCTTTCACGTTTTTTCTTCCTTTCTTCCTCTTAGCCCATGGCTTCTCTCCACCGTGACCTTCCTTCTCCGCCGATGGTGGCAGCCCTTCCTTCTCCACCACCGGTCACCCTTTCCTCTTCTCTTTCTCACCGTTTGGTAACAAAAATCAGCCCTTTTTGGTCTTCAAAATCAGCAGTTGTAATGCCCATATATGCCTCAAGCATTTCAGCTTTAAACCTGAAAAAGTCCACCAACAAAACCTCAAGATTTCAGCAACCACACTGCCCATTTTCACCCCCAAATTAGCAGCTTTCCAACCCTCAAAACCTACAGCAAAACCCACAAATTTCTTACAACAAAATCCACAATGTTCCTATAACAAAAGCCACAAATTTCCAACAACTAACCTAAAAAAATTTCAACAGCAAAATCAGCTCCTATCTTCCCTTAAAAGAGCAGAAAAATCTACATTCTTCTTCTTTCCAAATAGCCAAAATTTTAGCTTCGTTTCCTTCTTCTTTCTCTTCCTCTCCCACGGTTGTTTCTCTTCTTCTTATTTCTTTTATTTTCTTTTCTTTTGCTTCTTTGTTTGTCCCGTCCCATCACCCTTTTCTTTTATTTCTTTCATTTTTTTTCAACCGACCCCTCTGACATTTCTTCTTACTTTCTTCTTCCTCTTCATGGCTTCATAAGGCCGGCCCCTACATCTTTTTCTTTCTTTTACTTTTGTCTTCTTCCAAGTCTCATTTGGCCTCATTTCTCTCTTTTTTTTTATTTGACCACATGGGCGGTTGCCCATGTGGTCCTTTATAATTTAATTAATTAACATATTTTTTTAAAGGATGTTACAATCTCCCCCACTTAAAATAAATTCATCCTCGAATTAAAATAAAGTGGGTCGGTAAAGCATACCTTAGTCGTGAAAGAGGTATGGATATTCCTTCTTCATCTCCTCCTCAAGTTCCCAAGTTGCCTCTTCCACCAAACAATTTTGCCACAAGACCTTTATTGAGGCAATTCCTTTAGAGCGTAATTGCTTTACTTGGCAATCTAATATTGCCACTAGTTGTTCTTCAAAAGTTACTCCTTCATCCAATGGAACCAGATCATATTGTATAACATGTGTCGGGTCCTTGACGTACTTCCTTAACATTGACACATGAGATGTGGGATTTACTCAAGTTAATTCCATCGGCAAAGTTAGTCAATATGTTGTGGACCCAATTCGTTCTAGATCTTCAAAATGTCCAATATATCTTAAGCTCAGTTTTCCTTTCTTCACAAATCTTTTGCTTCGTTTCAAAGGAGACACCTTCAAAAATACAAATTCCCTTACTTGAAACTCTAAAGGACGACGCATATTATCAGCATAGGACTTTTGTTTACTTTGGGCTATCCTTAAATGATCCCTTACCAAACTCACCACATCCGTTGCTTGTTGAACCAAATTAGGACTCAATAACTTCCTTTTTCTTACTTCAAACCATCCAATGGGTGACCTACATTTCCGTTTGTACAATGCTTTAAACGGAGCCATTCCGATACTAGCTTGGTAGATGTTATTATATGCGAATTTCACTAAAGATAATTGTTGATTCCACGTGGTTCCCAAATCCAATACAATTGACTTTAGCATATCTTCGAGCGTTTGTATCACACACTCTGACTGACCATCCATTTGAGGATGATATGCAATATTGAAGCTTAAACGAGTGCCTAACGCTCCATTTAAACTTCTCCAAAACTTGTTAGTAGATTGTGGCCCTCGATCAGACATTATGGTCACGGGAACTTCATGCAATCGTACAATACAATCAACATAAATCTTAACATACTTAGCTGAACCATAGCTAGTTTTTACTGGAATGAAGTGAGCCGACTTGGTCAATCGATCTATTACCACCCATATGGAATCATATCCACCCTTTACACGGGGCAATCTTGTTACAAAATCTATAGCCATATGCTCTCATTTCCATTCAGGAATCAGCAAAGATTGTAGCAAACCCGGGGTTTCCCGTGTTTAGCTTTAACTTGTTGACAAGTTAGGCACTTGACTATATATTCCGCTACACCCTTATTCATCCCTGGCCATCAATAGACCATTTTTAAATTGTGATACATTTTAGTGGTTCTTAAATGTACGGTATAAACGATAGTGTGAGCCTCTTCCAAAATTTCTTCTCTCAAGTTATCTCGGTCTTATGAATTATATCAATTTCCAATCTTTATAGAAAACTCGACAATGTCATAGTACGTTTAATTATAAGTAGCACACTTCTTGAATTAGATCAATATTATTCTTCCTCTTATAAAGAGAAATTACATATATCATTAATCCTAGTCACACCTCCATCAAATCATTCTTAAAGCATCGATTATACAGGTTTACATAGCCATCCACAATTCCTCTACCTTGATATTTTATCAAACCTTCTAACATTTGAACATTTATCCAACCCTTGACTACGGGTCTAACTTGTTAACCAACCTTTATTTTGGTTTACATACTTTCATAACATTTCCATTCGAGCGTTTTATAATACGTAAGGATCAAGACATGCTTTATTTATTTTAGATATATTGAACATCATGGACTCTATACTAATCAAGGCAGATTTTTTTTTTTTACACTTTTTCTTACATGATTTCAAATGCACACCTTCATGCATAAGCTATAAATTCTTATCCAAATCTTCACATACATTTCTAAAATGTTCAACCCCAAATTGCCTTAGGCATACAAGCTCAATAGGCCATCTGTAAAATTGAAATAACTAACAATCAAGTTTAAGATCGTCTTTTCTTACAATTAACCAGATCACGGTCACCATCTTGTGAGGATTACACAAAGCCTACTCCGATGTTGTATTTTCATATAGAAGTCGATCGTTAATTAATGCCATCCCTAAACATCATGTGTCAAAAATCAATTTTTACCTATCCAAAATTCATATTCTAATATCAATTAACTTGACCATATTATCACACCATCTCTTTAAAAATGGCCTACAAAATATATACCATGAAAAGACTGAAATGACACATAACTATAAACAAATGGATAGGAAAATAAGTTAAATGCAATGGAATTCAAAGGATTAGTGCTGATGATCAATTTGGTTGTCAAAGCTATTTAAAAAGAAAGTTTTGGTAATGTGAAAGAGATAAACAATAAAAGGACAGAACAGTTTTGCAATGGCTTTTCTCTAAACTCCTCAAAAAGCAGTAAAAATCAATTTTAAGACTATATTTCCTTTTCATAATTCTTTATACTAGCAGATTCAAGAAGAGCTTAAATGTCTCTTATTGTTTGATCCTTAGATCCAAATTGATGGAAATGAATAAAAGGCCTGCTACCCGTGTAAGTGGGATTATGGAATGACAATTAACCTAAGAAAAATTGCATTTCCCACTGCTTGTGTCTATTGTCATCAATGCTTAAATTCAGGTTAGGTGGCCACTATATAATTTTAGAGAAGACCTATAATCATAAGTGATGGTGCTTCATTGATCAGAGATAGGGAGATCAAGCAAATTGTGCTGATTGCATATTTAAGAGCCATTGCTATTATAATAGGGTAAGCATCTTAACCTTTTCTATTTATTTTGTGATCAAATGATAGATTAGAATTTTAAGCAAAATATTTATTTGAAAATACAAGAGAGAATTTAAAAATACTTTTAGAGGTTATTCTGCATAACAAATATTATTTAAATTAGAGGCTTTAATTTCTTTTGGAGATTATGGGCTATAAGGATAGTTAATTTGGTTAACTGTTTCAATTAGATGTTTGTTGAGAGCTTTTATGGTTATACGAATTACTGTATTTAAGCTCGGATTCAAATCAACTTTTATATATCTGCAATGACCAAGCTTATTTAATAAACCAACATTTTAGGATTAACTAACCTGGTTACCAAGCTTAAAGGTATAAATAGTCACTGTAATTTTTCTTGAATAAACTTTGATTATCGTTTTATGTTTGTTCATTGCTTCCATAGTTTTTATGTTTAGATTTAAAATGCATAGCTTGCGATACTCAATCCGTCTTTCAAAAGAAAATTGAAGAAAATCACATCTGCAACTTCCTTTAGCCTTAAATAAAATTCTTCCAAGTTTACTATCTCTCATGGTGACTTTTCAGGCTATCAGATGGACTCTCAACAGACTAGCAACCTAATTTCTTCAGTAGCCCTTGTGGTATTAAAAAGAGCAGGAAGTTGTTTCCCTTAATTCACATCTTTTCAACAGGATTTAATCATTCATTTTTTTTATATTTCCAGGTTCAAAGCAAAATTGAAAAACAGTGAACTTGTATCAGTATGAAGGTCTTGAGAATAACGCTAGTTTAGTGACTAGTTTAAGGACATTCCCAAATCTTCTTCAAGATTTTTTTTTTCCACAGCTAGTACGATTAAGGATGTTATTAACCAGAGATAGAAAAAAATAACCTATTGCAGGGAGGGAATAACATTCTAAAGGGCAGAGAGCTATGTTTATCAAAAATTAATGGACAATATGAGATTAAAAGATACACAGAAATACCATTTAATGAGGTAGAATAGATGAGTTTAAACATGACCCAGTTAAGGTGAGAAAGGTGTAAGACAATGAAAGTAAGTTGTCCACCAAGCGAAAATCAAAGAAACTGAACTACTTCACCATTGTTCCAAATATAAGATAGCACAATAGCAGGCTATTAGGACTTGATAGAATGCTTTTGCGAGAAACATCTCCAAGAGTCAATGACAGGGGAAAGGTTTTTTTTTTTTTTTTGGAAGGATATTTAGAATGCAAAATGTAGAGGAATGATTGAAAGATGAGTTTCATGATTTATCTTTTATACTTCCATCTTATACATCATTATTCATTTCGATATTAGTTACTCACTTAAGATTTAAATTCATGGGAGTCATATGCACTAATAACTACAACCAGCATAGTTTCATCAAACCTTAAGATCTCATTGTCGCTTAATTGAATTCAAAACCAACTCCAATTAAGTTGCTATACACCTATTTAGCATATATTCGCATTTAAGATATTTCAAAAGTTCAACACCATTCATATATGGGCAGGGCAACTTAATTAACACGGTGCACTTACTTTTGTGCACATGAGTATTGGTTTATACCTCTCTCAATACTCATAGCTATAAATCTCATGTGAATCACAACTATCACTTTTCATTTCGGTCAAAGTATGCCCTTTGTTACCATTATCACACTGCTCCTTTATAATATTCTCAAATACAATCTATAGTCATCTAATTTTCTTCCCATTGACAATCATGGGCTCATATTATACTTCACTTTCCTCCATCCTTAGTCGGAGGGATACGTCATTATAGGCTCCATTTATTAGGAGCTTTTGCTTTAAAATCTTTCCAACAATAGCTCATGTCTATGGTGGCATCTCAAACCCGGACATCAACGATCAATTCTCGTTATTTAATTTTCTTTTATAATTACACAAGGTAGTTTTCTAAGATAAAGAGTCTACGCAGTCTCCTGTCTATAATCGGTGCTACAGTCACTAACTATAGGCAAGAGTCTACGTCGACTCTACTACTCCGCTATTTAACACGAGAATATCCTAGGACTCGACTAAACCTAGAGCTCTGATACCAACTTTGTAACGACCCTTTCTCCCGTCGCTACCGACGTTCGAGACCTCCAGGAGATCCCACCAAATCCCGAACAAGCTTTTACGAAATTCCCAATACATTCATTAAATATGCTAATACGTACATAAGTAATTAATAATAATAATCGCACTATTGACATTTCGTTTCCAATAATAGCAATTAAATTTAAAACACATTTTTTTAAACAATACATATTTATGAATTTACAATACTGATAACATTTAGAAATTTCATGTGACTGGACCCTAAACAGTGGAGCGACTCGAAATGGGGCTAAGAGATGCTTTTACTTATTCACAGGAAACTGAGCACGTCGATGATTACGCGCTACGCCGATCCCTGTCTGCAAAAAAAGAAATAAAATGGGTGTGAGTTTCACAGACTCAATGATCATCAGCTCAGCGAGTAGGACGTAGATGGGAAACAAGCAATTAGCTAATCATTTGAATAATAAATCACAAGATTATCAATGGTAAATTCAATTGAAAGGGAGATTTGTGCCTTATAAAATGATGCGGTAAAATCATCGTGCAACATTTAACTTTGACAAAATAATGTCGAAAGCAGGTGTAATAATTCAAGGTGAAATCACCGAAAATCTGATTTATCGTCAAAATACAAATAATAAGATAAAAGTATGCATGCTCCCAAAACATGTAGCCAGTAAACAAACCAAATTATAAACCACGCAAAATCACTTCATGATCAATAAATAAGCATTGAAAGCTTGTTTAAATAAAGGGAGGTGTAGAGAAAATCTTAAGTCTTCACCATACATAAAAGTACGCATCAAAAAATCCACAATGCTCTTGAGTAGGAAAATATAACATCAACACGTGGACCTACTTCCACGTTATAACATCTGGGAGCATCGCTTCTACCGGATTCCCAAATAATGTCATGACAATCTCAACAATGTTGGTCGACATCAAAGATATCAAGCGGTCGCAACCGCGTAAATCATCTGTGGCCTTGCCACGTATATCAGAGACCATGGCCCCAGCCATGTCTAACAGCCCGTCGGTGACCCGAAAATGTCTCTAGCTAGAGCTCACTCATGCACAAGGGTCACACTTAACTAATGTGACATCCGACCTACTCTCGATGCAATCAATTTGTCAAAAGTGTTTTTCGAAATCATAATAAGCTTCTCGAGACTATTTTCTTAAATTCTTTAAAATCAAAATTCTTATAAACCAATAAATTTGTTTTCCACGTTATTTGTCTTGGTGCAAGCACTTATATAAAAATCAAACTTAAACCAGATCTCAGAAGCTTTCATAAAACAAATTAGTGAACAAATGCATTTACTATGCATATCACACAAAAATTATATGGCACAAGATTTTGATGCTAAACGGTGCGAAGGGCTTGTTTCTCAATTTTCAAAATACTTTACGTATAATATACATACATATATAGTCAAGACAATTTTAAAAAAGTAATTTTGCATCCACATTTTCTAAAATTTCTACCAGCACATGCTATTCACAATTTTGCATCGAAATTAAAATATTCATACATAGATACTATTATGAAAATTTTAAAGTCGACACCCCCTACTCACCTCGAAATAGCGGGATTTTACATCGCTATTTTCGTACGCGTATATACTTATTTTTATTTCTCGATCACCTATTTCGCTCGGCTAGCCTCCTTGACAAACGTTTCTAGCAATCATTTAAATCCAATATACTTAATCATACGCTTGTATGAGTATTAATTTAATTAAAATTCCCTAAATAACTTACATATTTTTTTTAATCTAAAATATGCATAATATTAATTATCCATAAATCTTGAAATATAATTCCAACTTACCATTTGGGCCTTTTCCATTTCTTTGTTTCCTTTGAGCCTTCTCCATGGGCTTTTTCTCTTTTTCTTCCTATTGGGCTAAGTCTATTTATTTTTCTTATTAGGCCTTGGCCAATTTATTTCTCCTTTGGGCCTTGGCCAATTTTTATTTCTCCATTGACCCATTTTTATTTTTTCCTATTCTTTCATTTTTATTTTCTATTTTCTTTCTTTTCCCCTTTTCTTTTTTTTTCTCTTTTCTTTTCCTTTTTCTCTCTTCCACATTCTTTCTTCCTTTCTTCCTCCCAGCCCGTGGCTTCTCTCCACCGTGACCGTCCTTCTCCGCCGGTAGTGGCAGTCCTTCCTCCTCCACCACCGATCACCCTTTCCTCATCTCTTTCTCACCGTTTAGTAGCAAAAATCAGCCCTTTTTGGTTTTCAAAATCAACAATTGTAATGCCCTTATAAAACTCAAGCATTTCAGCTTTAAACCTGAAAAATTTCACCAACAAAACCTCAAGATTTCAGCAACCACACTGCCTATTTCCATCTCCAAATTAGCAGCTTTCCAATCCCCAAAACTTACAGCAAAACCCACAAATTTCTTACAACAAAATCCACAATGTTCCTGCAACAAAAGCCACAAATTTCTAGCAACTAACCTAAAAAAATTTCAACAGCAAAATCAGCTCCTATCTTCCCTTAAAAGAGCAGAAAAATTGACATTCTTCTTCCTTCCAAATAGCCAAAATTTCAGCTTCATTTCCTTCTTCTTTCTCTTCTTCTTTTTTCTTTTATTTTTTTTTCTTTTGCTTCTTTGTTTGTCCCGTCCCATCACCCTTTTCTTTTATTTCTTTTATTTTTTTTTCAGTCGACCCCTCTGACATTTCTTCTTACTTTCTTCTTTCTCTTTATGGCTTCATAAGGCTGGCCCCTACATCTTTTTCTTTCTTTTACTGTTGTCTTCTTCCAAGTTTCATTTGGCCTCCTTTCTCTTTTTTTTTTAATTTGACCACATGGGCGGTTGCCCATGTGGTCCTTTATAATTTAATTAATTAACATATTTTTTAAAAAGATGTTACATTTGCAATGAGTTATAATTATTAACATTTTTCCTAGTACAAAAGATGATGGGTTCTCAAATTAAATCTCACAAGTAGTAACCTATTTAAATATTTAATTATAAAATAATTACTAATCAAGTTTTTACCTTACAAAAACGTAGTAATATGATATTTATATGTACGAAGAAGGAACGTCGGTTTCCATCGTTTTCTAGGGACATTAATTTCATTAAATTTCATGCAGGACTTTTGCACAAGTTGCCAATTGATGACCATAATTTTGTGTGGACTAGTTCACTTTGCGCGTCAAATATAGTATCCACAAACATCCAATAAGTACAATAGGATTGACTTGTATTGACTTAAACGTGTTCACTCTCCCTCTTTTGTCCTCGACAAGGCGGCTTCTTGGTCTTGCCTTGTGTTCTTTTGTCCTCGACAAGGCGGCTTCTTGGTGTTGCCTCGTGTCCTTTCATACTTTATATTTCCCTTTTGAGTGAAAATAAATCAAAGAAAGCAACTGAATTCCTCTTCAAACATTCCAAGATGTTCTTTCTTCGACCTGCTGCTTTCGCTTCAATATTCATTGTCTGTTGTCTGACAACGTTTGCATTTGGAGCTACACTTCCACTTGATGAAGGTAATTAGCAATCTTCTAGACAGAAGTTGGCTCAAGTCTTTCATTTGGTTTGATTGTTTGACTGAATTACGTTATATGTGCATAGTGGAAGCTTTGAAAAGCATAGCGAAAACGTTAGGGAAGACAAACTGGAACTTTGACGTTGATCCATGCAGTAGAGACAGCAGTTGGGTTGAGGTGGAAGATTCGAAAGACTACGATAATAATGTCACCTGTGATTGCTCCTTCTCCAATAACACTACCTGCCATGTCGTTAACATGTAAGTGTCTCTCTCTTTGTCTCTTAAAATGAATTTTAGAATCAATATTTATAATCCATATATTAATTAATTATTATTACATATATTGATTTAAAAAGTAATTGAAAAACCAAATCCTTTCCATGAAGTTAGTGTGCATGTGCTTATGTAGGTACCATACACAAACTGAGCATAAAGTTATCATTTTAAATTAGGATACTTATCTCATGCAGTCGGATTTGTAATGTGTGAAGATTTTGTTGGGATAATATCATGATTTTCTTAAGTGTTTGATTGATATCTAGTTTGTAAAATTAAGTTTATTATAAAATTAAATTTGAGATTACCTCAAACGCTTTGGTAAGATCTCGTAATTATTCATTTCAAAAAATTTAAAGAAAAAATCACTTATATTTTTTTAAAAATTCCCTTTTTAAAAGATTTACACTAAATAATTTTGATTTTTAAATTTAATGAAATTTTTTTTTAAATTTTTATTATTCCTAATTAATATTTTTTGAAATAATTTCATACGATATAATATGTAAATGAAAAAAAAATAAATAAAGAAATAAAGAAATGATTAAGATTTTTTTTTTCATATTTTATTATTTATAAAATTTTTTGAAATAATTTTTCAAATTTAAATATGTGTATTAAAGAAAGAAAATAAATAAATAAATAAAATGGAAATAAAAACAAAGAAAAATATGAAATATGAAAAAATCAAAGTAAATGACACAAAAAAATGAAAAGATTAAGATGAGTCAAAAACACACCTAAATGGGTTTAAAACCCAAAGCTACGGGCTAGGCCTAACCCGTTTCCTCCTTCACCCAAAACGCCTTTTTGGTGTCTTTTTAAACTCCTAACTATAAAACTTTTTTTTTTTTTCTATTTTTCACTTTATCTCTCCTCCTCTCTCAAGCCTATCAGCCACACGTTTTTCTAGATTCCAGCGTCGGGCCACCGTCCCTCGCCGCCAGCGTGACGATCCTATAATGCATGTTCTCGAATTTCTCCTTCTATCACTGTTCTATTGCAAGTTTCAAGCTTCTAAGATAGCTGTAGGCCTTGTTTCCTCAACTACCTTCCATTTACTCTTTATCAAGCTTTGGAAACTACTATCCTCTTATCAATGATTAATAATTTTAAAAGGTCAAGGCCCCAATTGATCGTTTCCAAACCAATAATAACCGAGTTATGATTGAAAAGAGAGCCAGTTAAGCATCTTTGAGATAGATTCTGAAGCCATCCCAAGCACTTTGCATCAATTAACAACCTATTCAATCTACTAAATGTTGTCACTACTCCAATTGAATTTGCTCTCAATCATTGAAATTATGGTCTACAAGCCCTAATTCCTTTATAAATTCTATAAACTGCACATTAGATCTCCAACTATCGACCCATCCAATCCTCTCATCTGTGCGCTTGACAACATTAAAAATCCCTCCCCCAACCTCAATGCCTTTGAGAACTTGAACCAAGTTGTCCCGTAATCCTTTTCTTTTACTCTTATCATTCGCGACATAAAGGTTGCCAAAAGCATGGTTACTATTAATTGCCTTAACCCTCCCAATCAATGAAACTAGTTTATTGTCTGTGTGTTTCGTTTGGGATGGTAAATTTTTTTTTCAATTAAATTGAAAATACTTTATGAAATAAATATACAATAATAATTATATTATCATATCTAATTATTGATGTACGTTAACTTGTATAAAATTTTATTTTATAAAATATATAACTGTTTTTACTGTATCTATCATAGTAGTATTTGTGGTGACAAATAACAATAGCATATAAAGGAATCCTTACCCCAATCTCGCGATGCTATTCCCCTTGCTCATGCTACTCGCTCTAGGCTATTTCCAAGTTCCAGTTCCGTAAAAGCCTTCATCGTCATTTCCTTGCTTCCTTGGAACTCCAATCCAAGCTTCCACCCCATTTCCTACGTTGCGTCAACCTTTTTCAGGATCAAAACATGTCTACGAATTATATCTTAATTAATCAAATCAACCCTTCACCACTGGCCTTGTCGATGTCATTTTGAAAGTTCGGAATACAATGCACTTGTGAGGAGAGTATCGGACCTTCAAAAATACAAAGCACTTCTATTATTATATCCTTCTCATTGTAATGGTTACTTTGTTGTTTTAAACTTGATAAAAAGACCTTTCAAAAAAAAAAAAAGAGAAAATGTAATTGGTGTTTTGTAATTTGTAGTAACACTTGCAACCCTCTACTTTCTTTCTTTCTTTCTTTTTGCCTCCTCTCTAATTTTGAACCCTAACCTTAGTTCCTGTTGAAATAGACGGCTCAAGGCACAAAATCTGTCAGGTACTCTCCCACTAGAACTGGTCGGGCTCCCATTTCTCCAAGAAATGTAAGTACCTTTCCAAACTTCTTTTCATGAATCATATCTTTACCGCAATTAATTATAGAGTAAATTTATTTTCCTTATCACTAACCTACGTTTAACTCTTTTTATAGTGACCTTAGTCGCAACTACCTTAATGGCACAATTCCTCCAAAATGGGGTTCTATGCAACTTGTAAATATGTACGTTCTCTTTCACATGTATACACAAGCATGCACACACCTACGCAAATATATGCATGCATGGTATCATGAATATCAAAAGTTAGAAGAATTTTGTGATTGTTCAATGTATAAATGTGTCAGATTATTAAAATTTCTGTTACTCATATTCAAAATTAAGTGTCAGATATGAATATATGTGACATATTCAATTTTATTTCAAGTTTTACGCTATGTTTAGAAGATTAGACTTCCATAACCATGTCTGTCAGATATGTGTCCAAAGATGATTAGCACTTCATAGAAAATAAATAGTGAAGTAACATAGGTTAAGAATAAAGTATACCTCGAAACATGGGCAACTATACTTAGTGTGCATGATATATATAAAAACTACTCTTAAATTGTAGAATAAAGCTGTATCCAATATCTATGGAGTATATTTGTTTTTGGCTGAAGTAACATGAGTACTATTGCAGTTCCCTTCTTGGAAATCGTTTGACAGGTTCAATCCCAAAAGAGCTGGCAAACATAAGCAATCTTACCATCTTGTGAGTTGGTTTGTAGCGAGTTCTAGAACATATATTTCTCATTTCATTATGACAATTTTATTAGCATATCGATATTTGTTCTTATTGTCGACTGAAGTAATTATTTATTTATGAAAAATTTATAGAATCGTTGAGGAAAATCAACTCTCGGGAACTTTGCCTGCTGAGCTTGGGCATCTACCCAACATTGAGAAAATGTGAGATTCTTCCTTTTCAAATTCTTCCAGAATTTCACTCAATATTATTTTTTTTTTTTTTTTGGTTTCAATAAATGATTGTATCCTCTGTTGTACGAAGATTCCCCAATTATTGAGTCATGCCTGCCTCAGTCCATTTAGTCAACATTTCAATTCCTACGCACTTCAAAAACACTCATATGGGTTAAAATTTACATCAAGTTTCTTAAATCGATTTAATGAGATTCTTATTAAAAATGATTAAATAAAAATTAAAATAATAAATTTTAATTAATAGATTGAAAGGCTTGTCACATAGATTAAGTGTATAAAATTTGAAAATTTTTAAACAAGTTTAATAATTTTTTTAATATTGATTTTTTCCTTAAAAATTATGACAGAGTTTTCACCATTCTACAAGTATTAATCAAATTTTTTGCGTAGAAAATATTTTAAATAAACTTTATTGATCTTCTCATTGAACTCTATCAATCTATTGGTGTTTGTTATTTAAAATTAGTTTTTATTTAATCATTTTTAATTAAAAAATCTCAAGAACTTCAAAAAACTTTCACAAATTTTGAACACATAAACGAAAAGAAAAGAAAAGGGAAAGGCAGCGCAAAAAATGTTGAGAATGTCAAAAGAATTGATTCAGAGATATGCTTTGTACATTGTCTTATATACATAGGGCTATGAATAATCAAAGAGAGAAAAATTAACTTTACTAATTCTGTACAACTAACGGTCCTAACTAACTTTTAAAAGGCTTATTAGTGAAGCAGTGAGTTTCACTTGTGAGAGCTAATCTCCTAGCCTTTAGTTAAACGGTGCGCATAGAGCACCTGCTGTCCTGCTTTCTTCCTTCACACTTAGAAACTCCTTTCAACGTACTGTTCTTTCAAGCTCTTTCTGCCTTTGTTATTCATTCAAGCTTGGTTAAATCAAGCCTTATTCTCCAATTCTGTCTAATACTCCCCTTCAAAAGGAGGCGTGAATATTGTGAACACTTATCTTGCTCAATAACAAAGTAATAAAAGTTAAAAATTTTATAAATTAATATATTAAATTTAATCAATAATCAAAAAGTTGTTAATAGAAAATAATTTTATATTACACGTAAATTAAAAAAAAGAAAAAAATTATAATAATTTTTTAGGAAAATTATGTCCCATTATATTTTTTGAATTTAAATTCATCAATTACAAATTACGTATTGAAAAAATCTATATTTTTAGAATTAAGTGTTTGACATTTTCATGTACATTATTTTTATTCATGTGTTAAAGTATTAAGGCTTGATAGCTTAAGTGTAAGAGAATCATGTGGACAATTTGAATCTTCTCTTTTAAAGAATTTGTGAATTGTTTTCAACCTACTCATAATTTAATCAAACTTGAAAAAAAAAATTAATGCATTTAACATCTAATATTTTTATTTTATTCTATTTAAACTTATAATATAAATATAAAACTATAATGTATAAAATATAAATAAGTAAATACGATATACAAGATTAATAATTTCCTCTTATATAATTAAGATTATTTAAAAATTATATATTCAAGATAATTTTTTTCAACTAAATATTAAACGTAAAACATATAAAAAAATATATTCAAAATAATTTCTCTTACATTATCAGGATTAATTAAAAAATGATACATTGATAAAATTTAAGTAACAATGTAACACTACAACACTATAACACTACAATTTATATCTGAAAATTATATAATAATTTATTAATTTTTAAACATTAAAATCATGAAAACTAAAATTCAAATAATAGAAAAAAGACGAATATAATAAATAGAAGATGAAACTTACATATGACATAAAAAAAAGGAATATAATTAATGGTTCGTAGAAATTTGAAGAAGTAAATTTATAAAAGCTTAGAACATATGAGAAAATAATATAAAAAATATAAATAAAAATAATATAAATTGAAAAAATAAAAAAAAATTTAAATTGAGTAAAGCACGTGGGATATTTTTTGTTATTTTTTATTTATATTAATTATTAAATAAAAAACTATTAAGAGAATTTATTTAAAAATTAAATAATATAAAAAAAATTAAAAAACATGGCCCCCAAAACGATATGAGGCTCTGCCATGAGTGTGGTGATGGTAGTATAGGGATTGGGATTCACCGAGATTTGTGAGGCTGGTTTAGTGCTTTGTAACCTAGATTAAGCTCATTCAGACATTTTCAGCTATCAAACACAACGGAACCCAAGTATGATGATAGGGATGAACAGAGAGGTCGGCATCAACAGTGCCCTTCGCGACCCTGGTGCTTTTACCGCGTGACAAGGAGCTTCCTTTAACCAAGTTCAGTGGGCGTTCTCTCCTTCTGGATTCCTTGGTTCTGGCCATCGGTTTGACCTTTGTTTTTGGTGGTTGGATGTTTCTCTGCTTTCCGTACGATTCTGCTGTTTGGCTCCTTTGATTTGAGCTTGACCTTGACTGGTGTCCTATCTCCCCTGCTCCGATACCATGATGAAAGGAGAAGAAAAGGGAAAGGCGGCGCAAGAATTTCTGAGAATGTCAAAAGAATTTATTGAGAAATACGCTCTGCACATGGTCTTATACACATAGAGCTATGAATAAACGAAGAAAGAGAAAAAATAACTTTACTAATTCTGTGCAACTAACTTTTAAAGGGTTTGTTAGTGACATGTGAGTTTCACTTGTGAGAGCTAGTATCCTAGCCTTTGGTTGAACGGTGCACATAGAGCACCTACCGTCCAGCTTTCTTCTTTCACACATGGAAACTCCTTTATGCTGTTCTTCTTTCAAGCTTTTTTTTTTTTTTTTTTGTTTTGAAAGGCATAAATGGTATCGTTCTTCTTTCAAGCTCTTTCTGCCTTTGTTATTCATTCAAGCTTGGTTAAACCTGCCCTTATTCTCCAATTCTGTCTAATACACTATTTGAATACTATCTTTTTCTCTTCTCTCTAAATATAAGTGCCAAGTCCATAGCTGTTAAAAAGTGATTGAGCTAAATACCTTAATAATTTATTGAATTAATAACTTATTTAATAAATTAACAATTTTAAATTCAATTATTAAAAGAAAAAGAAGAGAAATGCTCCATTATAACACGCACTTCTACAAGAAGTAAAAACTTTGAATTATTTCCTCCTTTATATCCCTGAATGATCTAGAGGAGATTGTTACTTTTGATTTTAATATATGATTCCTCTTTGTATACGTTTTTTATTTATTGGTTCATGACTCATTGTTGTTGCTGGTGTTGCAGGCAACTTGGTTCCAACAATTTTAGTGGAGAATTGCCTACAACATTTGCTAGGCTGACTACAATGAAGGACTTGTAAGCGTCTAATGTTTTTCCGTATATGTTGATAGAATTTCTCTTTTATAGTTATCTATAGTTATGGTTATTTTGTCTTCTCAACAGTCGGATTGCTGACTGCAACTTCACAGGAAAGATTCCCGACTTCATATTCAAGAATTGGACAAAACTTGAAAAACTGTGAGATATTCTGAAATGTAATTTTTTTTTTCATTAGAGATATTGTGCTTTCCCAATCATTTAAAAAACCCAACTCTGGTAAATGGTAATGACAGATTTATTCAGGCAAGCGGTTTGAGTGGGCCAATTCCAGACATTGCTTTGCAAAATTTAACTGACTTGTAAGCATGGATTTTAAATTTCATAGATTGCAGCATATGACTTGGGATATTGTGGTTGTATCCTAATGTTTGTTGTTTGTTGAATATTTGTTTGCAGGAGAATTAGTGACTTGAATGGAGGTGAAGCACCTTTTCCACAGCTTGATCTGCCTAAATTGGCAAGACTGTGAGTACAACTCCGCTATGAGGCCAGAGATTAATTAAAGTTCTGTCATTTTTCATTTTGGAAACTTAAATGTTAGATATTTGTGATTGTATTACAGGATATTGAGGAGTTGCAATCTCAAAGGGCCGCTTCCTGCTTCAATTGGGGCATTGACAAAAGTAAAGATCTTGTGAGTATAGACTTGTTTTCTTTCCTTAATAGAAGGAAAGCCCTTTCAATTTTGTTTCAGCAATATATCTTACTATTTGAAGGATTGTAATGTTCTTTTGTTTGGCAATTTTATTTTGTGATGACATAAGGAAGGTATAGACACTGTATTTTTTAAAGAATGTGGACCATAAACCATTCATCTTGATTACTCACTCTGCAAAACAATCAATGCTAGCTGCTAATAGCAATGGAAGAAGGTCTTTGCTCATGGCTTACATTTACATTTAATTCTTTTTTTGCTGTAGTTCCTGAAAGAACAATATAAGAACAGTACCCTGCAATTTCGTGCACGCTTATTGATGTGTGCATTTGAAAGGGCGTCAATAAGTTTATGTGTTTTAAATTTTAACTTGTGTTAGGAGGTTATTATCATGTTCATTAGCAGTTCCTTTTTACATTTTCCCCTCTGTACTTGTGAATTTTGATGTAATATTACTCAAGAAACTCTGAAAATTTTCTGAGACAATATTGGTTTTAATACCCTTTTGCAAATTTTCTTGCAGAGATCTCAGCTTTAACAGCCTCAGTGGAGATATTCGGCCTGCTCTTTCTGCTCTTACAGATTTGGATAACTTGTAAGGATATGTGTTTTTGGTGTAAACTTTTCTTTTCTTTTTGTTACGGTGAATTTATGTGGCTATAAACCCCTGAATTTTGCAGGAGCCGGGGTTATGGCCCCAGCCCTGCAGGAGTTCCACCCTCTAAGGGGTGTAGCTGAGCTTTAAATTTTCTTTACCAAAGGGCAACCGCCATTTTTGAGTGGTGGAAGACATATTTAAGTTTAAGGTGATTTAATGAACATAATTGTCTAATGCTATAGATCTTTAAACGTGCACTTGTTGCTTTGTCAGAGGATGAATATTCCTCTGTAGTTTGGTGCAGAAAGAAAACACTTTCATTATCCTCAGATTCTTCATCACAACTGATAAATCTTCCTGATGAGGTCTTTAGTTTTGTGCAGAATATCTAATTGAAGTAACTTCATGATTCCTTTTATCAGATTTTTAAATGGAAACATGTTTACCGGACCAGTCCCTCAATGGATTTTGGAAACAAAAGATGAAATGTAAGATTCCTTTCCAAATGATGGCATTGTATGCTTAACAAGTCTGATCATAACAAAACAAAAAGAAATTTGAAACTTAAATTTAAAAGGTGAAACTTAATAAGTGCTATAACATAAAGTTTAATTTGTATAATCCTGCTTTAGTCGTGGCTGTTGACTAAATACAAATTGATTGCATGAAGAGAATGAGATAAATGAGTTTATTCTATAATAATATGTGCAATTGAATCAAAGAGAAAGTCATAGATAAATGAGATAACTATTTAATGAAAATATTAATGTGGACTATTCTAATTCTATGTGTAGGGATCTTTCATATAACAACTTCACAAGAACAGCACCTGTACCAGATTGCCAACAAAATGGCGTGTAAGAATATTCACATCTAAGCTTGTCTTTTGGGATTTTGTGTTTGTTTTTTTTATTTTATTTTTTGTGAGTGGATCTTTGATAGCTATGGTTTTTACAATATGTGCTTCTTGTCTGCAGGAACTTGTTCGCAAGCACTCCAAGGATCAATAACACGTAACTAGTTATAACTGTTATTAAACTTTCATTATCTTTTGAGTGACTGCAATTTTGCTGTTATAATGCTTGACTATCCTCTGGGGCTTTTAATTGTTTTACCAGAGGAATTGTTCCATGTTTGCGAAGCCTTAAGTGTCCAGCAGAACGTAAGTAGAAATTTCATAAACTCCTTTACAATATTAGGTTCTCATGATCATAATAGCTCTGTATTGCTTTGCCTATTTTAATATCGCACATTTCTTAACAATGTTAGGTTCTCATATTTTCTCCATAATGGTTTGCCCCATTTCTTTTAGTTTTTTCTTTGAGGGTAAGGGTGGGGGGTGAATGTAGGGGGAAGCAAAGGGTTTAAAATTTCAATACTCATTAGTACATAAAAGGTCTTCAATTCACTCTGGTTACCTTCTAAACGCTATGATGCTAGTATCATATAGTATTATATGTTTTCTGAGAGGACCAAAAGAGGTTTTAGGGGGAGAAAAAGGAGAGAAATTTTTATTATGGAGCTCTATTAAAAAGGCATCAGATTGCATATGCTGAATACTTCAGAAATCACTGATCTTTCCGCAAATGCTCTAACCTATGTTGCTATACAAAATACTTGACTCATTTGAGATTGAAAATTGGCATTTGAGATCCATTATTCCATGTAACTTGTAACTAGCTGTCTCCTAAGTCAGTTTGAACTTGTTTTGCTTCACCAGATTAAGTGTAGGAGGACACTATAGTTAAGCACTTTGCAGATCGGAAAGGAAAATGAAAAAGATTTAAGTTGTTTTTCATGGCCAGAGAAAGAACTTAAATTCTGAAGACAGTTTCAATTGCCCTAAATTTTGGTGTCCTCTTCCCCTCTCTCCATCCCTCTGCCTATAATTTTTCCTTTTTAAATGGGAGAATAAAATGAGAAAGACTAAAAACTTTTTTTTTATCGAGGTGACCATTTCACTCTTTGTATTTTCCTCCAATATTTATTGAACTGTTGCTTCTTATACCTCAGCTTTGCACTGGCTTTATATAAACTGTGGAGGGAGAAGAGAAACTGTTAATGGTATCACCTATGAAGATGATTTTGATACAGCTGGTCCTTCAAGATTTTTCCGAAGTTCAAATTCTTGGGCATTTAGCAGCACCGGTGTTTTCTTGGATGATGATCGTGCACCTGACAGGTTACTTTGGGAGAATAAACAACTTTCTATAAGTGATCCTCAACTGTACACAACTGCACGCCTTTCACCTAGCTCTCTGACTTACTACGCATTCTGTCTGAAGAATCTGACATACAACGTAAGCCTCCATTTCGCGGAGATACAGTTCACTGATGGCAAAACATTCCGCAGCTTAGGGAGGCGGATATTTGATGTTTACATTCAGGTATTTTAATATAATATTCTTCACTTACCAAGTTCCGATGTTAGGGGAACTTCAAAACTTCGCATTCTGCTTGAATTTGAGCTAGTGAAGGAGCTTTGGCCGATGGACTAATATCTATCATCCTTTATATAGATGTTAAATTAAAAGATGAACAGGATAACCTTTCTAATATGTGCCCGCTGGGAAAGTTCAGTTAAATGGAATTGATAATTGCAGGGAAAGCGGGAGCTGAAGGATTTCAATATTAAGGATGAAGCAGGTGGAGTTGGCAAACCAATTCTAAAAAATTTTACTGTAAATGTGACTGATGGTACTTTGGAGATCCGATTGCATTGGGCGGGAAAAGGGTCAACTTCCATTCCTACAAGAGGAGTTTACGGTCCTCTTATCTCAGCAATATCTATTTTTGATCCAGGTAGATTTTCAATTCGAAGATTGTTCTTGTCTCTAAATGTCTCCAACTGCCTCATGTTGTTCAAAACTTAATGGCTTTGTTTCACTTTTTTATTCTCATTTTTTGACTCGGGATAAAGAATTCTAGTATTCAATAAAGAGTCGCAATATGTGTACTTACTTTGATGAATTTAATTTAGGAAAATATGGTAGCCAATATGTGGATGTAGATGCTATTGGATTTTACTCGTTTTGATATTTAATGATGAGAAGATTTTAATTTGAGACCATCTTAGAGAAGAAGTGTGGATATCAATAGGATTGTGTAGAAGTGACAAATTCACTATATATATATAAATATAGACATTCACAGCAATATATATCCTCCATGATTTCCAATTAATTGATGAGTCATGCTTGAACAGTTATGGTTTCAACCAACAGTGTCATAGCATCTTTGTAACTAACTTTTATGTAATTTTCTTGAACCAGCTTATAAACCTCCACCAGAAAATGGGGGTGGTATCTCTGCAGGCATCGTGGTTGGAAGTGTGGCTGCTGCAGCATTTGCTATCTTCCTGATTGGGGGTATCCTTTGGTGGTATGGGTTTTTAAGACCAAAGAGTACACTCGAACGAGGTATTTATAGAGAAATCAATATATTCTGTTACATCTGAATTTCATAAATTTATGGACCTAAATATGGTAGCGTAAAATATTTCCAAAGTGATCCCCATAGCAATTACCCTGTTTTACCATTCTGGCAAGGAATAGGGGACATAATCAGTGTCCATTAGTCCATTGAGACCTGTCTCAAGACAACAAAAATAAAGAGATTTTGGAAACTATTTTATAAATGCTTCTCATTAACCTTAGCTACTTCTGCAGATCTAAAAGGTCTAGAGTTGCAGACCAATTCCTTTACCTTGAGGCAAATTAAAGCTGCCACAAACAACTTTGATGCTGCTAATAAGATTGGCGAAGGTGGTTTCGGTCCTGTTTACAAGGTATCATGTGCAACATATTCTTTCTTCTGAGCACTTTCACTCCGAACATTCCTGCTGCAGCATTTCCTCCAGGTACTTTATTGTTAATTGAACCTGGTAGTGCTTTTCAAATGCAGGGCATTCTGGCAGATGGCACGGCAATTGCTGTTAAGCAGCTATCTGCTAAATCAAGGCAAGGAAACCGTGAGTTTGTGACTGAGATTGGCATGATTTCAGCTCTACAACATCCTCATCTGGTAAAGCTGTATGGATGTTGCATCGAAGGAGATCAATTGCTGCTTATATATGAGTACTTGGAAAACAACAGCCTTGCTCGTGCATTGTTTGGTAGATGTCGTCCATATGATTTACTTTAACTCCCTTTGGTATTAATGATATTTAAGGGCATGCGAGCACATGCACACACCCAAACACATGTGAATGCTTGTTAATAATGTATGAAGATATGTATGTTATATATCTGAGCTTCTCTTTATTTGGATACTAAAAGGCCCACAAGAATTCCAGTTGAAATTAGACTGGCCAACAAGACGGAGGATCTGCATTGGCATTGCAAGAGGTTTAGCTTATCTACATGAAGAGTCAAGGTTGAAGATTGTCCATAGAGATATTAAGGCCACAAATGTGTTGCTTGATAAGAATCTGAACCCAAAAATATCTGACTTCGGTTTGGCCAAACTTGATGAAGAGGATAATACCCACATTAGCACCCGAATTGCTGGAACTTAGTAAGTCTTTGCTCTTTTTATTCATTTATATGCCTTTTCTGTCTCAAATTCCAATGAATGAATGATAGGAAAATTCCCACAAGATAGATACAATATTAACTCAGAGACAGAGAAATTTGCTTACCTAAAGTTTCGATTTGACCTTTTTTCCTTTTGCTATGAAAGGGAGCACTATGACTAAAAACTAGGATGTCTACCCAAATTCAAGTACACATTTGCAGTTTCACCTGAACAAATTGTTGGCAGTTGGCACAGTGTACTTGGAAGTGAAAATGTGTACTTGAATTTGACTTAATGACAATTCCATCAAGATAAATGTTATAATGATACAATTACTGTTATTTTTAATATATACAAAAGGCTGAGACAAAAAATGCTGTATTTAATTAATCTTTTTAACTTTGCAGTGGCTATATGGCTCCTGAATATGCAATGCATGGTCATTTAACTGACAAAGCAGATGTATATAGTTTTGGGATCGTGGCCCTTGAAATTGTTAGTGGCAGGTGCAACACTCAAAATCGGTCAAAGCAAGAATCTTTCTACCTCCTTGATTGGGTAACTGAGCTTTCTTCCATTGTGGATATGCTGTCTTAAAAAAAAAAAAATACGGGAGAGGCTAGTTAAAAGACAAATCTGACAACTATCATACTAGTAGAACAGAAAGATTGAGTTATTAAATTTACGATATTGCATAATCCTTAAATTAGGGGATGCTTACTTTCAGGGTTGCAGTTCACTGGATATATTGATGTTTCATTCCTATTACAGCAAATGGAGCTTATGCATGTATCAGTTTTGAGTGTAATATTTTTTGAAATGAATCTTAACGAGGCAATCTAATTTATATTTTTATAGGCTCATGCTTTGAAGGAGAAAGGGAGCTTGTTGGATTTAGTAGATCCAAGGATAGGCTCTGATTGCAACATAGAAGAGGTGATGGTAATGATTGATGTGGCTTTCCTTTGCACTAATCCTACTGCTGCAGCTAGGCCTTCCATGTCTTCTGTGGTAAGCATGCTTGAAGGCAATACTGTTGTTCAGGAGTTGATTACGGATTCAAGTATTTCTGTGGTAAGCATGTCTTCCATGTTAGGAGATGGGCCATGGACTACTTCTTCATCTGTTGTTGATCTCTATCCAGTCAGTTTGACTTCAGATTATTGGAAGAATAGAGATTCGACAAATTAAGAAAACTGTGGTGATTTGCTGCTAGAATACGTTAACTAGGAATGGTAAAACGAATATTTTTCTTGTGTGAGGTGATTACTTTGAAGGTGCATTGCCAAACATTAATTAGTGTGGTGTGATAATTGCATATGTCAAGAGATCAAAAACATTCTATTCTTTGCTGAAGCTGTACTTTCTCTTTTCCAGACAATAATCCAAAACTATAAATCCTTGTCAATATTTGTTTCAAATTTTAGAAAGGGTAGTGAGATGACGCAGCAACAATACAAACAGGATGAAGATTTGAAGAAAATTCCTGATGAATCATGAATAGCATTCAAGCTGAGAAAACCAAAGCACCCAAAGAACAGAGGAGCTGAGAAAGAATTCGGGAACCGAAACAAAATTGGAGGAAAAAGATGTTAATATTCTGAATGAGAGAAAGAACGGAGTACATAGAAGAGATAATGATCAGAACTATTTTCACTAACAAGAAGAGATAATGATCAGAACTATTTTCACTAATAAAAAAACAAGGTTTATATACCATGTGTACATAAGATACACCTATAAACATGTTTAACAAGTGTAAGTGTTAATTTAGATGCAAACTAACACATCAAAGGACAGCTCAAAGGTCACATTAACATTAAACAACAGTACAACGAAGTAAACCGAACTAAACTAAAGAAAATAAGTTATCATAATGACATCCACGTGCTGCTACCATGCAAGTATTACTCCTCAACAAAAGCCACCTCACTCATTTTTGTATTGGTATTTATATAACAGTAAAAATCATAGCCTGGTAAATCGGTTTCGGAAAATGAAAAACATGGAAAGTAAAAAATAGCTGAGCACAAGATTCCAGACATGAAATTTTATGCTTTACAACAGTTGTTCAAACAGCTAGGATAAAAAAAAAGAAACAGACACTCAAACACGTGACTTTTCAGCCTTACAAAATTTAAGCAAAACGACATAAAAAGCTGTGTTTAAGCTAGCATAAGAAATAAGAACAAAACGACAAGCTCTTGTGTGTTTCATTAACTCATTAAACCATGAGTTAGACGACACTGTTTCCTATCTTCTTCCTTCCTTCAACAAGCTGCTGACTGGTGCCAAATTCTTCTTCTTTACCATTTGGAATCATTGAATTCTCAACACACCTCCTTGATTCCAGATGAGCAAACTCTCAATTTGTCCCTTAGAAACTCAAATTGATCTGTGCTCAACCCTTTAGTTAAGATGTCAGCAATTTGTTCTTTTGAAGGACAGTATTCCAGCTTTGTTTCACTTTCCTTCACAGCCTCCTTCAAAGTATGGTATTTCACTCTAATGTGTTTTGTTCGACTGTGCTACACAGGATTCTTGGCGGTAGCCATTGCAGATTGATTGTCAACATACGGTAGAGTTCCCTTGTTCTGTGTGAAACCCAATTCAGCTAGGATTTTACTTAACCAAAGTGCTTGGTTTGCGGCTAAGGTAGTAGCAATGTACTCTGCTTCCGCAGATGACTGAGCCTACTACTTCCTGCTTTTTTGAACTCCAAGAAAACACTCCACTTCCAAAAGAAAAACTATAACCACTTGTGCTTTTCGAGTCATCAATGGATACGGCCTAGTCATTGTCAGTAAATCCCTAAAGCTCATCACTTTCAGCCTTCAAATGCTTCACACCAAAATCTATTGTACCTTTGACATACATGAGGATGAGTTTGGCTGCAGTAAAATGTACAGTTGTTGGAGCTTGCATATATCTAGACAGAAGACTTATTGCAAACATTAAGTCTGGTCTGGTTACAGCAGGATACAATAAGGATCCAATGATACTTCTAAAAACTTTCTCATTTGCCTCTGATGATGATGATAGGTGAACGTTATAGTAAGTCTAATTTTACTGTAAAATCAATAAATAAAATTTTTAAAAAATAATAAAAACCTATTTAACAGGTTAACAGATAAATAATATATATAATTTTTAAATTTATTCATTTTAGGATAATAATGTAGATAATTTTTAAATTTATTTAGTTTATTTTAAAAGTTATTTAACTTTTAATTTTATTTTATTTTTTACTTTAAACTATAAGAATACTATTCCTTTTAATATTAAAATTATATTTAATTAATTAATTTAATAATTATTATTATTATCACTTATTGCGTTAACTCTCACACAGTTGCGTTAAGATTTTAAATTTGTTTATTTTACTTTTATAAAATTTTACGTTAATTCTTACAATTTTACGTCAAGACTTTTCAATAGTAACTTTTAATTATAATTATCTTTATTTTTATTATTTTTTATTTAAAATAAAATTTTGAATATCATTACATACTTTTAGCTCGATAATATAAATATAAATACTTATTTTTCGTTAAAATTAGACTTTTGTATTTAATTAACTTATTACGTTAACTCTCATACATTTACATTAAGATTTAAAATTTAGTTATTTCACCTTTATAATTTTTTATGTCAATTGTTACAGTTTTATGTTAAGATTTATCTATGTCAATTTTGAAATATAATTATTTTTTAAAAAAATTAAAATTTATATATTGTTATATACTTTTAGCCCGATAACATAAATATAAATGCTTATTTTTCATTAAAACTAGACTTTTTTACTTAATTAACTTATTACATTAACTCTTATACATTTACGTTAAGATTTAAAATTTAGTTATTCCACCTTTATAAGTTTTTATGTCAATTGTTATAGTTTTACGTCAAGGTTTTTTATATCAATTTTGAACTATAATTATTTTTATCATTATTATTCTTTATTTAAAAGTAAAAATTTGAATATCATTGCATACTTTTAACCCGATAATATAAATATAAATATAAATATTTTATTAAAATAAAATTTTTTTACTTAATTAACATATTACATTAACTTTCAAATGTTTATGTTAAGATTTAAAATTGAGTTATTCCACCTTTATAAATTTTTACGTCAATTCTTATAGTTTTACATCAAGGCTTATCTATGTCTACTTTGAATTATTATTTTTTTCATTATTATTCTTTATTTAAAAATTAAAATTTATATATCGTTAACCAGTTTTAGCCCGAAAATATAAATTTATATGTTTTTAATCATAACTTTTAAAAACTTTATGTCTAGGTTTGTTAATGACAATTTTAAATTACATGTTTTTTTATTTTTATTATTATACATTTTTAATTTTGACTTTCTGATTTATTATAGTGATAATCCTATTTATAATATGAAATTTCAGCCATTAAATAAAAGAAATGCAAATAAGTGGTTTTTATTAATAAGGCATAAAAAGAGTCCATCAAAAGGAGAATTTTTTGTCTACCAGTTGAATTAGTTTACCAGTTTTTTTATGAGTTTTAAATCAATGATTGTAATTTAATCTCATGGATCAAATGGTCTTTATTACTTCACCTTACAATAAGGTCAAAAATGATGACCTTACTACAAAATTTGCCCTGATGATCCATCTTGTCGACTGAACTTGCTCCAGTAGCTAATGGAGTCTTGACAGTCTTATAATTATTTATATAAAACTTTTTCAACAGATCATGAGCATACTTTGATTAATGAGTGATTATATGACTGGAAGATTGAATAAATTCCATTCCAAGGAAATAAGACATCGGTCCTAAATTTGTCATTTCAAATACTTTTGGCAATTGTGACTTAAGCTTAGCTAAGCATTTAGATTCAGGACCAATAACAAGTAAATCATCAATATACAGTGTTGTTATCATTCTAACGGTATCATTTACCTTCTTTATGGCAAGAGTTGCTTCAGTGGTGCTTCTGATGAATCCTTGACTCAGTAAATGTCCATCCATTCTTTCATACCAAGCCCTTGGTGCTTGTTTGAAAACTATATAAAGCCTTCAATGGTTTACAAACTTTGTCTTCAAAACCTTTCTCAACATATCCATCTGGTTGTTCTACTTAAATCTTTTATTTCAAGTAACCATTTAGAAAAGCAGATTTTATGTCAAGATGATATATGAGCCATCTTTCTCTTGCAGACAAAGCTACCAGCAACCTGATAGTGTCATGTCTGAACACAGGTGCATATGTCTTCATGTAGTCTACACCATATACCTATACAAAGCCTTTAATAACGAGTCTAGTTTTATGTTTATTAGCATATTCATCTGGATTCAATTTGGTTCTAAAAATCCACTTAACATTTATGACATTTTGATCTTTAGGCCTATCTACCAATAACTAGGTCTTATTCTTCCTAATCATCAACATTTCAGCTTCCATTACTTGTTTCCAATGCTCATTAGAAGCAGCTTCAGCAGAAAACTAGGTTCAATGATTGCCAAATGACACATAGCACATATGTCTCTTAAACTCCTAGTCCTTTCACAAGAATCCCATCCACGTCATTTGTGTTTAAATCAAATTCATCTTCTGGCAATAGATTTGCATCAATAACATGATTATTTGAACCTTCAACAGCTTTTGATTCCTAATTCCACATTTTGATCTCATCAAACACCACACCTCTACTTATAAAAGACTTCATATTTTTGACATCCAGGAGTTTATATCTTTTTGATACTTCACTATATCCAAGATGAATAGTTAAAAAAGAGTTATTTTCCAACTTCGTTCTCTTTGCATCAGGAATTTTAACAAAGCATACACATCCAAAAATTTTAGATGTTTGACTGAAGGTTTTATATCATACCAGGCTTCAGAAGGTGTTTTACCAACCAGGGCTCTAGTTGTTGACAAATTAAGTAGGTAGTTAGCAATGTTAATTGCTTAAGCCCACAATGACTTAGGCAACTTTTTTTCAAATAGCAAACACCTAGCCATTTCTATCAAAGTTTTGTTCTTTCTCTTTGACACACCATTCTATTAGGAGTTATAAGAAACTGTGACTTGATGTGCAATGCCAAACTTGCTTAAATAGTCTTCAAACTCCTTAGTAGTGTACTTAGCTCTATTATCACTCCTAAGCTTTTTCATAGTCAAGCTCACTTGATTTTCAACTAGGTTTTTTATGGTCAAGCTCACTTGATTTTCAACTAAGGCTTTAAACTTACTAAACACACTTAATGCATTAGACTTCATTTTCATGAAATATACCCAACAGAACCTTGAATAATCATTAATAAAAAATATATAGTACTTACTTCCATTCAAT
Organism: Theobroma grandiflorum; assembly: GCA_036013995.1. Classification (NCBI taxonomy): domain Eukaryota; kingdom Viridiplantae; phylum Streptophyta; class Magnoliopsida; order Malvales; family Malvaceae; genus Theobroma; species Theobroma grandiflorum. The sequence goes on along the minus strand of CP142133.1, from coordinate 23,704,307 downwards.
GATGGAGTTTTCATAGGACCTCTGAGATTTGTATGTAGCACTTGTAGTTTCTTATGGCATTCCAAGTTCTAGTTTTTAAAAATGAAACTCTTCTCTACTTCCCATACTAACACACCTCACAAATCTTCTTAATGTTTGCCATCAAAGGCAATCCATCCACTAAGTGACCAAAGGCCATCAGTTTAAATGAACCATAATGTGACGTCCTTTGAGGCAGGGGCCGGCATTGGGAGAAGAAAAGAGAAGAGAAAAGATAGAAGAGAAGAAAGAAAGAGAAGAAAAGGAGAAAAAAAAGGAAGGGTTGGTCAAAAAAGGAGAAGAAAAAGACAACAAAAAAAGAAAAAAGAAGGAAGAAAAAAAAGGAAGAAAGAGAAGAAAGAAAGGAAAGAAGAAAGAAAAAGAAAAAAAGAGAAGGAGAGCTACAGATCGGGAGAGAGAAAAGAAGAAAGAAAAAGGAAGAATGAAAGGAAAGAAGAAAGAAGAAGAAAAGTAGAGAAGGAAAGTTGCGGACCAGAAGAAAGATAAGAGAAGAAAGAAAAAGGAAAAAAGAAAGGAAAGAAGAAAAAAGAAAAAAGAAAAGAAGGGAAAGAAAGACAGCCGCAGACCGAGAAAGAGAAAGGAAGAAAGAAAGAAAGAAGAAGAAAATAAGAAAAGGGAGAGAAAGAAGAAAGAGAAAAAAGAAGGAGAGGAAAAAAAAAGAAAAGGGAAAGGGAACGGAAGCAAGAATAACTAGACACACGTATGAACCAATAGCAAAGTAGTGTATAGCTATTATGAGGTGAGTGGGTGCTAAATTTTAAAAAATTATATTCCTATAATATATTATATATGTTGCATGTGATGAAATTATGGATTGCATGAGCTAGTAGAAAATTTTAGGTTGTTTGTGATTGTAACAAAATTTTTAAATCCATTTTTCTTGATACTATACGTGTGGTATGTATCTATATGTTTTTAAGTATGGGGAAACAAACGTTTGATTGATTTCACTTCAAAACCATGCCTTGCAATTTATGTAATGTGTAGGCCAATGGCCATTATATTGGTTCTCAAGATGTGATGATAAATTGTTTATTTCTCTTAGTACACTAATTTGGCAAATATGCCATGTTTTAAATTATTTATGCATAACATGTAATTTATGAGTGAAATCTTTTTAATCTATCATGCTTTGCAAACGCATTAAATTGCAACGACTTTTATTTGCACATGATTGAGATACCTTGAGGTAAACCCTGTCATCACACCGGGTCAAATGTGGTCTTTGTGCACAAAGTAGAAACTGTTGTTTATCGATATTCGATTTTTAAGGAAAGGGGGACCTGAAGCCCCGACTTGCATTGGTGGCGTGGACAGTTCCCACGAGTAGGTAAATGGGGACCTGAAGCTTCGATTTATATACGGTGACATGAGCAGTTCCCACAAGTAGGTAAAAAGAGGAACTTGAAGCCCCGATTTGTATTGGTGGCGTGGACAGTTCCCACTAGTAGGTAAAGGGAGACCTGAAGCCTCGATTTATATACGGTCATGTGGGCAATTCCCACGAGTAGGTGATGATATTTGAGAATAAGCCTAAGGGCTAGATTAAACCTACTCGAGGATAATGCTCACTCGTCAATTTTCTTAGCATATATATTGCATGTCGTTAATATTCAATTTTTTATTAATAAATGATATGTGAAGTTTTCATATTTATTTACTTAGAATTAATCATTTTAAGACTTGCAAGGCATAAAATAGCTTTCCGTTTAATGATATTTTTCTACGCGTACTCTCGGATTTATAACTGTTCCTTCCTTATGTTGTTTCCCCTTATCGCCTACTCATTGTGTTGATGATTATCATTAGTCTATGAGACTCACACACTCTTATTTTCCCTTTTGCAGATAGAGATTAGCCTAACGTGAAATCATCGGCGAATACAGTCTACCGCAAATTAGGTAAAGACATTTCTTAATCCATTTTCAAGTCGCTCCGTTGATAAAGGTCGAGTTGTAGTACCCTGATTTTATTATGTAACAAATATGGATTTTTGATATAATGAAAATTTGAGATTTTGAGCTCAATGAATTTTAATTATGACATCATGACTTGAAGCAAAAATTTAATGATTTTGCTTATTTTTTAATTCACACTATATACATATATGTATGTGGTTCAATATTTATACGGTTTAGTGGAAGAGTACAGAGAATTATTGAGAAAGTCAAATAAGGCTTGTTTGGGACTTGACGAGATATGTCAAAAGTCTCGAACGCCGGTAGCGACTTAAGGGAGGGTCGTTACACATAGTTCACATGACCAAACTTCCTATGCCATAGCTTTGTATAAGATAAAGTGCAGCTATAAGTAGTGTCCTTGATTTTCATCTAGTTCAATGGGAAACATTTGTTTCTTATTCCTACTATTAAGAGTTCTGTTCCAACTGCATCTTTCACTGTGCAAGCCTTGTCTTTGAAGTTAATTTAAAGCCTTTATCCATAAGTTGGCCTACACCTAGTAAATCTTGACTCACATTAGGAGTAAAATAAACATTTGCAACTGATTTGATTCCACTAGGTGTTTGCACTCCCACTGTATCAATTCCAAAAATCAGTAGCATATTGCCATTTCGAATTTCCATTTGAGTTTTAAAATTCTCATTCAAGCTAAGAAAATTTCCCTTACAACCAATTAAGTGGTTTGAATAGCCATTATCTAGCAACCAAATATCCTTCTTCTCTTCAATGTCTAACTTCTTAGCCATAAATAGAACTTCCTCATCTGCTTAAAGTTCTTCAACCATAGTCGCTTTTCATCAACATTCCTACCCTCGTTTTTACACATTTCTCCACGTGACCTTGTTGGTGACACCTCATACACTTAACATTTGGTCGAAACTAGCAATATTTCTTTATGTGACTAGTTTTTTTGCAACGAGAACATGGTGGAAATGTCTTCTTATGATCCCCATATCTCTTTTCATCAATTTTTCCCCTTATTTTTCTTCTTAGCATCAATCCTTTTGGTGCTACTACTATTAGTCTTCAGATTTTTTGTTTTGGCAATTGAGACACTTCTAATAAGGCATTTTTGCCTAAATGTTTTCCTCTGCTCTAACCCTTTTGGTGCATTAACTAAGTCCTTCAAAGTCATCTGACCAATATCCTAGACTCCTTTAATGAAGATATTTTGGACTCATACCTCTCATGTAAACCTATCAGCATTTTACTGACTAGCCTCTCCTCAGTTATCTCTTTACCAAGCAACCTAAGTTGTTTTACTATCCCCATCATCTTACTGGAAAGCTCTCTAATAGTTTCACACTCATCCATGGTTAGCATTTCGAATTGTCTGGTTAGATAAAAGGCTTAGATTTTTTTGGTTTTATCACTTCCATGAAATTCTTCCTTTAAATGAATCCAAACATTTTATGATTATCTAAATACATTATCTTAGCAAAAATCTCATCAAATACTACAAATTGCAAGCAAGAAAAGGCTTTTTACCTCTTAGCCTTGTCTTCTTCAAATTGCCTTATCTAAGCCAAGGTTAAGCAGCGTGCCTTTCCACTGGTTCAGTCTCGGTCTTTACCATCTCCTAGAGATTGAATGCCTTGAGGTAAGATTGCATCTTCACCAACCAGAACACATAATTTTCTCCAATAAAAACTAAAAGAGTAGAGGTACTAAGTACAATGGTTGCTATGAATCAGAAGGTAAGGGATGAAATCTGGAAATCGTAAAAGAATGAAGACCATTGAGGAACAGTCTCTTGAGATCAATTTACAGCTTTGATACCATGAAGTGAATTCTTGATGTGAATCAAGAATAGCATTCAAATTGAGAAAACCAAAGCACCCAAAAGATAGAGGAGCTAAGAAAGAAGTTGGGAACCGAAACAAAATTTGAGGAAAAAACCACCTCACTCATTTTTGTATTGGTATTTATGTAACAGTAACAATCATAGCCTGGTAAATCGATTTTGAAAAATGAAAAACATGGAGAGGAAAAAATAGCTGAGCACAAGATCCCAGACATGGAATTTTATGCTTAACAACAGTTGTTCAAACAGCTAGGAAATAAAAAGAAACAGACACTCAAACACGTGACTTTTCAGCCTTACAAAATATAAGCAAAACGACATAAAAATCTGTGTTTAAGCCAACATAAGAAATAAGAACAAAACGACAAGCTCTTGTGTGTTTCATTAACTCATTAAACCATGAGTGAGACGACACCGTTTCCTATCTTCTTCCTTCCTTCAACAGGCTGTTGATTGACGCCAAATTCTTCTTCTTCTTTACCATCTGGAATCACTAAATTCTCAACAAGATAGCTATAAGCTATAGCACACAGTTGGCAGCCAGTTGCAATCAATTCTAGAGATTATGGTTGTTGATTTTTGCATACCTTAAATTCTTGTTTCTTAACTTCTTGAAGCAATGTGTTAAGAATTCTATAGCAGTTTTTGCCATCCGCAGTGGTGGCAAAGGCAATTTTTATACACTGACAACAATCGAGGAATCTAGTACAAAGCAGTTTTATATTGTTAAATAATTGGTGGTATCCACTATAATAGCCTGCCATGTCCCCTGGCTATGTGGCAAGCATGCTTTAGGGCAAGGCTACTATTCAGGAATTGGTTACAGATTCAATCATTTTTCCTGACGAATCGACCTCTCAAAAGGCAATGAAGAGGCTTTGCCTGCATCTTAAAGAAAGAGTGCCCCCGAAAGCAGCCAGACACATAGTAGCATGTCAACAATTAGGCCCTGGACTTCTTTCCTTAACATCTGCTGCAGATCCTTATCCAGTTAATTTAACTTTTGATCGTTGGCAGAACAGATACTCATCAACAACTAAAGCGAACCGTCTTGATTGGAACGAGAGACACTTGCTTTTTGTTATGTAACTTAGCAAATGATTCGGGAAAAAGACAAAAAAAAATCTAAGAACGTTTTATGCCATCCTTATCTGCAGTTTGGTTGTTTTTGAGCAAATTGAAGTGTTGCAAGACAGTGTCTTTATTTTGGATATACTGACAAGAAACTTTTTATCGTCATTAAGATGAAAGAAATTGCATTGAAGATAAAAGATATGAAAGAAAACCTAAAAAGAAAGAATGCCCAGGGGAAAGTGATTCAGTATATATAATAATATATGACAGCTGAAACTTTTGCCGCAGTTGGTTCAGCTAGAAGGGTTCCATATAGCATAATTGTACATTAAAGCTATAATAATCATAGCTTATGTCATTAATCTTAGAACCCCTCCCATCCCCATGTGAAGCTTTTCAAAAGATGTGATGGAAACTTCAAACTCCCAAATTGCAATTGGCTTTTCAACTTTGCATATGCTCTATTATCTACTTTTCGTGCTGCTTCTTTTGTACATATATAGTGATTAAACCTATTGATCTGTTACAAAATCTGTCTATTAATCACTTAATTTAAAAATTATTCAAATTAAACAATCTATACTGTTTACATTTGAAGAACATTAACTGATAAAGTTTGAAGTAAAAAAGCACTTCACACAACTAGCAAACCACATTCCATGAAACTACCAGGGGCAAAGCATATTGACAAAACCTTTTACTGGTCAAAAACCATTATAAAAGCCTACAATGGGCTGCCTGTGACATCAAGGAAGGTCTCCAATCAATTCCTATTGCAGTACAGACCAGATTATGCCCTGCTGTTGAAAGAACCGCGTAGAGAATATTGTAAAGATGTTAAACCCGGCACCGTCTTCTGTACCAGTACCCATTTCTGTAATTTCATGTCAGTTGACAAGAACTTCGGTTCGTAATCACTTTACCTATTTACCCTTCCATCTTTGACGGCTAAATTGTAATTTTTGGAAAATGACAAGGGTACAAATGGAACTACGTTGACTATAAAGCAACCACGCCGCTCTTGTGCTTTCATATCGTTAAGGCAAAGCTCCTCACTTCTCTCTTTCTCTGAACTCTCTGTCTATCTTTGAGGAGCGATTCTTAAGGTAAATTAACATAAATTATTCCATTTTCAATTTTTTGTTTCTTAGCATTTTCTTTTTATTGATTTGGGTTTCCTTCGTTTTGTGGGTAGTGTTTTTCTTGCTTCTTTTTCTGTTTAAAAATTAGTCCTTGTGAGTGCTTGTTGTTGATCTGAGTCTCCATTTGACAAGATTCAAACTTTCTTTCCTTTTTCACAGTGGGTTTTCATGAACTAAAATGGCTGGATTTTGTTTTTGTAATTAAAGTGGTTTTGATGGTTAACTAGATACTTACATGGTAGTTCTTGATCTGAGTCTCTATTTGAAAAGACTCAAAATCTCTTGCTTTTTTCAAATTGGTTTTTCATAAATGAAAGCGAGTAGTTTCTATTTTATAAAATGAGCACGTTTTTAGTCGGCTAACTAGACAGATCTGTTTGCCAAAAAGAAAAATCTAAATTGACGCATATAGTAACCAGTTTTATGCAATTATATATAGTTATATTGTTGTACCTACAAAATATTATTTGTTCAAATTGACAACCTTGGTTTGCTTTGAAAATTTAAAAAGAAAAATTGTAATAATAAGGATTTTTTGTTTTGTTTACAATGGGTTTTCAATCAGTAACATATTTTTAAGTACAAAAGAAGATGGCATTCCAACCCAAATCAAGAAATTTTACTTAAATCAAATCTCATTGAATAGTAACCTATTTTATCATCTAATTATAAAATAACTACTAATCACGTTTTACCTTGTAAGTTTAAAGTCTGTTGAGTTAGTTACACGGCAATATGATATTTTTATAATCTAGGATGGAATGTCGGTTTCCATTCTTATCTAGGGGCATTAATTTCATTGAATTCATGCGGGTCTTTTATACAAATTGCCAATTGACCATAATTTTGTATGGACTAATTTTGTTTACAAGTGAAAATCAGTAATATACAATAATCCAGTAATTACGATATGGTTGGCTTGTATTGACTTATAACGCGTTCACTTTCTCTGTCCCCCTTTTTTTCCTCTCATACTTTATATTTCTCTTTTCAGTCAAAAATAAAGCAACTGAATTCGTCTTCATCAGCAATCCAAGATGTTCTTTCCTCGACTTGCTTTCGCTTCAATATTCATTGTCTGTTGTCTGACAACGTTTGCATTTGGAGCTACACTTCCACATGATGAAGGTAATTAACAATCTTCTAGAGAGAAGTTGGCTTGATTGTTTTACTGAATTATGTTATATGTGCATAGTGGAAGCTTTGAAAAGCATAGCGAAAACGTTAGGGAAGACAAACTGGAACTTTGAAGTTGATCCATGCAGTAGAGATAGCAGTTGGGTTGAGGTAGAAGATTTGATAGGCTACGATAATAAGGTCACCTGTGATTGCTTCTTCTCCAATGACACTATCTGCCATGTCGTTAGCATGTAAGTCAGTCTCTCTCTCTTTCTCTCTCTCTTTCTTTATATATATATATATATATATATATATATATATATATATAAATTTTTTTGAATGGATATTTATAATCCATATGTCGATTTAAAAAGTAATTGAAAAAGCAAATCCTTTTGTTGAAGTTTGTTACCCGCGTTACACAGTGAGATTTATAATGTGTGAATACTTTGATGCGGTAATATCATAATTTTTTTAATCGTTTATTGATATGCAGTTTGTAAAATTAAATTTCTTATAAAATTAATTTTTGAACCTCCAACACTTTGGCAAAGTCCCATAATTACTTCACCTTGAAAAATCTAACGAATTAATTACTTGTAACTTTCCTAAAAATTCACCTTTTAAAACGTTCTAAATAATTTTGATTTTTAAATTTAATTAAGTTTTTTACAATTTTTATTATTCTTAATTAAAATTTTTTGAAATAATTTTATAAGATAAATATATGTAAAAAAAATACATAAAGAGATTATTAAAAATTTATTTTTTAATATTTTATTATTTATACAATATTTTGAATTAATTTTTAAATTTAAATATGTACATGAAAGAAAATAAATAAATAAATAAATAAATATAGAAATAAAAAAAATATATAAAATTATAAAAAAATCAAATTAAAAGGGCCAAAAAAATAAAAAGCTAATAATGAGTTAAAAACATGCCCAAATGTGTTTAAAACCCAAATCAAATAGGCCCAAAGCTATTGGGTTAGGCTTGGGCCTTTTCCTTATTCCTTTCTTTTTCTTTTTTTTCTCACATTCACCCCAAAACAACGTCGTTTTGGGTGCCTTACCTTAAATCCCAACCATAAAACCTACTTATTTTTCCCTCTCATTTTCCACATTCTTTGTCTTTCTGTCCTCTTTCCCTCTCAAGCCTCTCCTTCGACGGACTGGCAGCCCTATTTCTAAATTCCAGTGTTGGGCCATTGTCCGTCGCCACTAGAAAACACTCGATGGCACGAGATTTCACCTAAAAAAAATACTATTTTCTTCCTTTCAAACCCATCTTGCCTTTAATTGGACTAGTTTTCCCAAAAAAAAAAAAAAAACTCTAGATTTTCCTAGATCTAAGAAAAACCGAACCTTCTAAAAAAAATCGAAAGCCCTCTCTTGTTTTTTGCTGATTTTTTGTGATGTTTCTGTGGTGCGTTTAATTATGTGGTTGAAAAGGGTTTTTATACCCTTTAGGTTGTAGATTTGGATATTTTATTTAGATAGATTTTTGTTTTCGTTTATTTTATCTAAGCATTTGATAAAACGGGTGTCTATAGACCTAATGAGAAAGGAGCAGAGCAATGGACCCAGGTAAGGGAGAAAGAAAGGAGAGAAAAATTGCTGTGCCTTTTTTCTCACACTTCAAAACGTCTAAATACCCTTTAAATTTCACATGACAAGTGTATGTGTAAAACTCTTTTAAGATTAGATTTAATATAATATTAGATTAGTTAAAGAAATAGTTACCTTGCACAAACAGAGTATAAAGTTATCATTTAAATTAGTTAAAGACATAGTTAATGGCTCAAGTAATTAATAATTACAAATAGTCTTCAAATAAATATGAATATTTTCATTTTAATAAATTGAAATTTTAAAAAATCTGAAGAAAGATCCATGTCATTAGTTACGTTTCTCGATTCTATACAAAAACTAGAGTTCTGCCTTTTTCCCCATAATTATCTCTTTATTGCCTTTTGTCACAAGCTAAAACTAAGCAAGCCTAATTGTAATTCTAATGCAGAAGCATACACTAAAGAAGAAGATGTGAGAAAAATAAAGTATATTATTCTCCACAACCTAATAAACTTAGGTCGATTATTGCTGTGTTTTTTTCCTTATACTTACATTAAAATTAAAAAAAGCTATTTATAATTTAGTCTATCTTATTTTTAAAGGAATTCTACTTCTAGTTATTTAATACAATTAGAATAATTAACAAGAGATGTAATTAAAATAAGTGTTCTATTCCTAATTAGAATATAACTAGTCTATTTTCCTAAACTATCTCAACTACCCAAGTTGGTAATATTATACAAAAAGTCCAACCCAAGTAGACAACTTATATGTGCGTGGACTGTAACGACCTATTCCCAATCGCTACCGACGTCCAAGACTTCTGAGAGATCCCGTCAAGTCCCGAACAAGCTTTTGTAAATTTTTTTTAAGACATTTATCAAATATGCTAACACATACTTAAATAATTACTAATAACAATAATACCCTATTGGTATTCTATTTTTAGTAATAGTAATTATATTTAAAACACAAAGTTTTCAACAATGTATAATTAGGAATTTACAACGCTAAAAACATGTAGAAATTTCATTTTACTAAACTCTAGACAACGGAGTGACTCGGAACGGGCTAAGAGATGCCTTTATCTATCTGCCAAAACCTGAGCATGCTGATGATTACGCGCTAGGCTGATCCTTGTCTGCAAAAGGGAAATAAAAGGGTGTGAATTTCACAAACTCAGTGATTATCGGCTCAGCGAGTAAGACGTAGATGGGAAACAAGCAAATAGATGATCAGTTGAATAATAAATCACAAAGATTTTCAATGGTAAATTCGATTTAAAGGGAGATTTGTGCCTTATAAAATGATGCGGTAAAATCATCATGCAACATTTAATTGGGCAAAACAATGCCAAAAACAGATGTAATAACTCAGGGTGAAATCAACAAAAATTCAACTTATCGTTAAAAATTACAAATGAGAAGATAAAAGTGTGTATACTCCCAAAACATGTAGTTTGTAATCAAATCAAATTATAAACCGTGCAAACCACTTATGATCGATAAATAAGCCTTAGGAACTTGCTTAAATACGGGGAGCTGCAAACAAAATCTTAAGTCTTCACTATGCATAAAAGTACGCGTTGAAAAAGTCATAATGCTCTCGAGTAAGAAAACATAACATCAACACGTGGACCCAGTTCCACGTAATAACATCCAGGAGCATTACTTCTACCGGATTCCCATATAATGCCATGGCAATCTCAACGATGTTGGCCGACATCGGAGATATCAAGCGGTCACAATCGCGTAAATCATCTGTGGCCTTACCACGTATATATAGACCATGGCTCCAGCCATGTCTAACAGCCTGTCGGCGACCCGAAAATGTCTCTAGCTAGAGCTCACTCGTGCACGAGGGTCACACTTAACCGATGTGACATCCGACCTACTATCGACGTTTTTGGTTTATCAAAAACAGAATATTTTTCAGATCCATAACAAACTTCTCAAACCTATTTTCTTAAATCATTTAAAAACCAAAAATTTGATAAACCTATATATTGATTTTTCACATTTTTTGTCTTGATATAAACACTTATAAAAATTTTTAGAATAAAATCAGCTTTCAGAAGCTATGTAAGAATAATTTAACAAATGCATTTACTATGCATGTCACCCAAAAATATAAGGCACGTGTTTTGATGCTAAGCGGTACGAAAGGCTTGTTTCTCAATTTTTTTAAATGCTTTACTTATAACTATACATATATATTCAAAACATTTTCTAAAATAATTTACATCAACAATTTTCTAAAATTTTACCAACGCATGCTTTCCACAATTGTGCGTGTTCGATAAATCATGCATAAGTATATATCTATAGATAATATGAAAATTTTAAAATTGACACTCCCTACTCATCTTGTAACAGCGGGATGTTATGTCGCTATTAATTTCGAAGGTGTGTCTTACTCTTTCTTCCTATTGATTGTTCACTAATTTCTTCGACCTGCCAACACAGTATAACACTTTATTTATTTCCTAAATATTAAAATTCACTTAATAGATATATATCCTCCTCCATTATTTTATTCAATATATATTATTTTATTATTTATTTTTTTTATATTTTTTTAACCTTTCTTTCTCTTCTCTTTCACGTTTCTTCCTCTCTCTCCCCTTGGCTTCACTTTCCCTCGGTCGGTGGCAGCCCTTCCTTCCCTCTCTTTGGCTCCTATTTTTCCTTCCTTACACTCTCAAATTTGTTACAATTTCTACACTTTCCTTCCAACAAAATCAGCAATTGTAATGCCTATATAAACCTCAAACATTTCAGCTCTAAACCTTAAAAATTTCACCAACAAAGCCTCAAGAATTTCAACCATTAAACCTCAAGATTTCAGCCATCACACTACCCATTTCCACCTCCAAATCAGCAGCTTTCCAACCCCCAAAACCAGCAACAAAACCCCCAAAAATAATCAGCAACTAACCTCAAAATCAACTTCCAAAACAACAACAAAATCATAAAATTTCAGCAACTCAAGCTCCCCAAAAAGGCATAGAATTTTCTCTCTATTTTTTCTTGTTTTCTCGACTCTTTCTCTCATTTTTTTCTCCCTTGTTTCTTTGCTCTTTCTTGGCTCGACGGTGCTGCACAAGAATGGCTTTTGAAAGCCATTTGAAGGATAAATATGGAGGGGACCAGACATGACTCCTTGTCATGTCCCCTTTCCACATTTTTTTTTACACGTTTTCTATTTCTCTTCATGGCTCATAACCGGCCCCTACCTATCCCTTTCTTTGCTTTTGTCTTTTCTTCTTTTAGGTATTCATCCCCCCCCCCCCCCCCCCCCCCCCCCCCCCTTGCTCACTCCTTTCATATGTCTTAGTCTTAAAGTTTCAATTGACCATATGGGCGGCTGCCCATGTGGTCTTTCTTTTTTTTTTTTTTTAAAGGGTTGTTACATGGACCATAAGCGCGTGGGCCTTGTGCACCAAGCTTGCTAATCTACTTTGTTCCGCTCTTCATAGCTCATCGTTTTGGGTCTCGTGTAACCTATTCTTACTATTGTCTTGTGTGCACAACAAGCCCCATTCGTTGTTGGCTCAATGATTACTTGGGGCTAGGGTTGTCACAGATTTGCAAGTCATGACATTCTCCCCCACTTGATTCTAGCAACGCTTTGTTGTCGAGTGGAAGTGCTCAAATTTTACGTCACGATGTCTTTGCACTTTTGGTCATGTGCACATTTATTTTAGGCACCCTTGCTTATGCTTGGATATCGATACTCAATCCGTTAGCACCAATCGATATTGGCCATTGGTTTATATGCCTTAAATTCACCATACTTTACGTAACTTACCCCACTGCTCACATTCTCCGAAACAATTTGGTTGTACTATTACGTCAGCCATGTGGCACTTCGTTGCCACCTGCATCTCGATTGTGGAACAACACCCATCTACTTCGAACTCTTTGTTGTGCAAGCATAACTGGTATCCGCACCTTCCAATCAAGCTTTCTCCGACTAGCATCAAGCTCCTTTTAACTGACTCATCGTGAGGATACTCTCACCAGCACACACTGTCTGATGTGTATATTGCTTCCTTAGCAGATCATTTGGACTTGATTATGTTCAAAATCATAAATTCGAGCTTCCTAGCTTCTAAATTGTGTTTATCATCTTTTTGAGCTATGACCACTAATTTGGCCCTTTATAGGCATTCTCGCACCTCGTGCGGTTCGCCACAAAGAAAACACGAAATTAGCCCTCTTTTGTTGTCCTTAAACGTAGCTTTCCCCTCGACTAGTTTCTTGTCTTTGTTTTCACTACTCCTACCTTTACCATTGATACACCAATCTTGAACTTTAGTGTCTTTCCCCTTCTCTTTGGTCTTTAGAGAAGTAGATCTATTGTTGAACTTGTGCAACTCCACTAGAGAATCGACAGTACTCATAGCCTCGGTGATGTCCTTGACATCATATCTCTAAAGCTCTAACTTAGCCCAAGGTTTGAGTCTATCCATAAATGAGAAAAGAGCTTATTTCTCACCAAAGTGGTTAATTTGCAATAAGAGCTCAAAGAACTATTTGACGTACTCCCTGATCTCCCCATGTTGTGTTAGTCTCCTAAGTTTGTCGTGAGCTTCGTTGTTTGTGAACTAAGGATAGAACTAATTGCAAAATTCCCCTTGGAACTCTACCCATGTGTGGATAGGCGTTTCTTTAAGCTTTTTATCGCACTTTCATCGCCACTATAGTAAGGCGATGTTGGTCAAATACATAGCCGTTGCATTAACTTTTAGAGCATCTTCTGTCATGCCTATTGCCCTAAAGTACTGTTTCCAACTCCAAAGGAAATTGTCAACTTCCTTAGCTTCCCGTTTGCCTCAAAATTCCTTAAGTTTGAGCACTTTCAAGTGATTTGTCATTCGTACGACAAGTATACCATTCCTTATGGTTATTTAAAGGGATACGACTTCCTCTTTGAGATTCTAGATTTATTGTTGCATAGACACAACCAATTCCTCTAACCCTAGATTGCGATTGGTTAACGTGTCCACTACATTAAGTAGCTTTGAACAAAGTACGATGTTGTTGACCTATAATTGCTCCATGTTGGTCGCGATTTCCTTGAGTTTGTCTTGAGTCTTATCCATAGCAACTTCTACCTTGGTTACAAGATTCTTGAGTGCAAACAAAGTGTCCTTCAAATTTCAAGGAAAGTTGATGTTTGCGCTGATATCAACTATCACAAGCCTGGATCTTTAGTTAAGATTCATGTGGCGCATAGGGTTTGGGGATTGAGAGCTTGAGGAAGCCTAACTTAGAATATTACACAAATATGCAGAAGCAAAGCTTACGAAACTTGAAGAAAAGTCTTGAAGGAAAAATAATTGTATCATTCCCAAAAGAAATCAAATACCTAAAATTCTAAGCAAATAACCTAAATGCTTGAATACTAGAATAAATTACTACTGGGGCTATTGATTTTAATTGCCTTTACGTAAAGCCTTAATTAGGGTCTTTTTTAGAATAGGTTTTTTCTAATCATAAAACACCTTTATTTCTAGTTGTTTAGTACAATTAAAATAGTTAACAAGATACGTAATTAAAATAATTATTTTATTCCTAATTAGAATATAATTAACTTAATTTCCTAGATTAACTTAACTACCCAAGTTGGTAGTATTATACAAGAAGTCCAACCCAAGTGGATAGCTCATATGTGTGCGGCCCACAAGCACACAAGCTTTGCTTGCCAAGCTCACTAATCTACTCCGCTCTGCATAGCCCACTGTTCTAGGCCCTATGCGACTTAATCCTGCTAGTGGCTTGTGTGCATAGCAACCCCCATTAAGTATTTAAATGACTTCTATTGTTATATCCTCCTCATTGTAATGGAATGGTTACTTTGTTGTTTTAAACTTGATAAAATGACTTTTCAAAAGATAATGAGAAAAAGAAGAGAAATGCAATCGCTATTTTGTAATTTGTATTAATTAAAAATGGTAACCCTCTACTTTCCTTCTTTCTTTTTGCCTTCTCTTTAATTTTGAACACTAACCTTAGTTCCCGTTGAAATAGACGGCTCAAGGCACAAAATCTGTCAGGTACTCTCCCAACGGAATTGGACAGGCTCCCATTTCTCCAAGAAATGTAAGTATTTTTCCAAACTTTGTTTCATGATAGTTTAATTTGCCCATCATCTTTACCTCAATTAATTATAGAGTACATTAATTTTTTTTTATCGCTAACTTACTTTTAACTCTTTTTACAGTGACCTCAGTCGTAACTACCTTAGTGGCCCAATTCCTCCAGAATGGGGTTCTATGCAACTGATTAACATGTATGCTTTCTTTCACGTGTACACACAAGCATGCACGGTAACATGTGTAGTGAAAGTTATAAGAACTTTATGACCATCCAATTTATAAATGTGTCATTCAAGGATTATTAGAAGTTATGTTAATCAGATTTAAAAGTGAGTGTCGAATATGGATCTGTATCCAATATAATATGTTCAATTTTATTTTAAGTCTTGCTATATGTTTAGAAGATCAGACTTCCATATGTATGCCTGTCAGATATGTGTCTAAAGATGAGTACTACGTAAAAATTGAAGAGTGAAGTAAATAGATGAAGAATAAAGTATCGAAACATGGGCAGCTATTATTAGTGTGCATGATAGATATACAAAATACTTTTAAATTGTAGGTTAAACCTGCATCCAATATCCATGGAGTTTATATGTTTTTGGCTGAAGTAACATGAGTATTATTGCAGTTCCCTTCTTGGAAATCGTTTAACAGGTGTTATCCCAGCAGCGTTCTCAAATATAAGCACTCTATCTACCTTGTGAGTTGTTTTCTAGCAAGTTTTTATTATTTCTAATTTAATTATGGCAATTTTATTAGTATGTCGATATTGGTTCTGATTGTGTACTGAATTAATTTTATTTATGAAAAATTTATAGAGTCCTTGAGGAAAATCAGCTCTCGGGAGCTTTGCCTTCAACGCTTGGGAATCTACCCAACATTGAGAAAATGTGAGACACTTCCTTTTTAAATTCTTCCAAAATTTCACTCAGTATTATTGTTCTTTTAAAAAAGAAAAAACGATTGTATCCTTTCTTGTACGAAGATCCACCACAATTGCTGAGTCATGGCAGCCTCAGTCCATTCAGCCAACATTTCAATCCCCAAGCATATAAAAAACACTCATATGGGCTTAAGATTTATGTCAAGCGATTAAATAAAAATTAAAATCGAAAATCCAAATCAATAGATTCAACGGCTTTTTCATATAGATCAAGTGTATAAAATTTCAAATTTTTTGAATAAATTTTAATCATTTTTTCAAAATAGGTATTTTCACTAAAATTGATCCAGTTTTCACAATTCAAAAAATATTAACATATTATATAATATTTTAATACTTTTGATTTTAATATATGATTCCTCTTTGTATACGTTTTTTATTTATTGGTTCATGACTCATTGTTGTTGCTGGTGTTGCAGGCAACTTGGTTCCAACAATTTTAGTGGAGAATTGCCTACAACATTTGCTAGGCTGACTACATTGAAGGACTTGTAAGCATCTAATGTTCTTCTATATATGTTGATAGAATTTCTCTTTTATAGTTATCTATAGTTATGATTATTTTGTTTTCTCAACAGTCGGATTGCTGACACCAGCTTCACAGGAAAGATTCCCGACTTCATATTCAAGAATTGGACAAAACTTGAAAAACTGTGAGGCATTCTGAAATGTAAATTTTTTTCATTAGAGATATTGTGCTTTCCCAATAATTTAATAAACCCAACTCTGGTAAATGGTAATGACAGATTTATTCAGGCAAGTGGTTTGAGTGGGCCAATTCCAGACATTGCTTTGCAAAATTTAACTGACTTGTAAGCATGGATTTTAAATTTCATAGATTGCAGCATATGACTTGGGATATTGTGGCTGCATCTTAATGTTTGTTGTTTGTTGAATATTGGTTTGCAGGAGAATTAGTGACTTGAATGGAGGTCCAGCAAATTTTCCACAGCTTGATTTGCCTAAATTGAAGATTCTGTGAGTACAACTTCGCTATAAGGCAGAGATTGATTAAAGTTCTGTCATTTTTCTTCATGGAAACTTAAATGATAGATATTTGTGGTTGTATTACAGGATATTGAGGAGTTGCAATCTCACCGGACTGCTACCTGATTCTATTGGGGCAATGACCAAAGTAAAGATCTTGTGAGTATAGACTTGTTTTCTTTCCTTAATAGAGGGAAAGCTCTTTCAATTTTGTTTCAGCAATATATCTAACTGTTTGAAGGATTGTGATGATCTTTTATTGGGCACTTTTATTTTGTGATGACATAAGGAAGGTATAGGCACTGTATTTTTTAAAGAATGTGGACCATGAACTGTTCATCTTGATTACTCATTCTGCAAAAGAATCAATGTTGCTAGTAGCAATATGGAGTATTAAAATGAAAGCTTACTTAAGAGCTTTTGATTTGTGGGAAGTTGTAAAAACCAGGAGTGAGTCACCGGAGTTAAGGAAAGATCCTACTGTTGCACAAATCAAGCAACATAGTGAGAAAGTTGCTAAAAAATACAAGGCACTATCTTGTATACTCTCGGCAGTGTCAGATTCCATCTTTACTCAAATAATGGCCTGTGACATAGCCAAGGAAGCGTGGGACAAGCTTAAGGAGGAATACCAGGGAAGTGCCCATACACAACAGATGCAAGTGCTTAATTTAAGGAGGGAGTTTAAGGTATTAAGAATGAAAGAGGAGGAATCGATAAAAGATTACAGTGAGAAGGTTATGAAAAGAGTTAATCAGCTAAGGCTTCTCGATTAAGAGTTGAATGAGATGAGAATAGTCAACAAAATATTAGTAAGTCTGCCTAAAAATTTGAGTCCAAGATCTCATCATTGGAGGACTCCAAAGATCTCAACTCTCACCATGACCAAGCTTGTCAACCCTCTCTAGGCTCAAGAACATAGAAGAGCCATGAGAAGTGATGATAAGAGTGAAAGTGCTTTCCTGATAAAGCACAAAGGAGGTGCTAACAGTGGCACCAAGAAGAAAGAAATGGAGAAAAGAAGACCAAATGGAAAACACCCTCCATGCCAACATTGCAAAAAACGAAATCATCTTGACAAATATTGCTGGTTTAGGCTGAATGCGAGATGTAGGACCTGCAATCAGCTTGGCCATGTTGAAAAGGTCTGCAAGACCAAAGCAAACAACCTAGATGAAAAGGCAACAGTGGTTGAACACAAAGAGGAGACAGAAGAAGTTTCATTCATGGCCAAGATATTTGAAGTTTCAAAGAAGGATGCGATATGGTTCATTGATAGTGCATGTTCAAATCACATCATTGGTAATGGCAGTATTTTTGTTAACTCGGACAGAAACTTCAAATCTCAAGTTGACATTGGAAATAGGGAATTTCTTAAGATTTGTGGAAGAGGCACAGTTGAAGTAGAAACTCCAAAAGGTATAAAGAAAATTCCTAACGTTTTTTATTCACCAATAGTGAGCAATAACTTGCTTAGTGTTGGGCAGTTACTTGGAGACAATTATTCACTTGCGTTTGAGGACAAGTTGTGCACTGTATTTGATCCTAGTGGAAAGAAGTTATTCTCTGTTGGCATGAAGAACAAGTGTTTTCCTTTAGATTGGAAGGAAACATATCATCAGGCTTACTAATGCTTAACTAATCAAATTGAATTATGGCATAAAAGGCTTGGTCATGTGAACCATGATTCCTTAGAGGGCATGACGTCATCAAATCTAGTTGAAGGTCTTCCTAGCATGATCAAGATAAGACAATTGTGTGATACATGTAAGTATGAAACAAACCAGAAAAGCTTTTCCAAAATAGAGCACATGAAAAGCTGCTGACAAGTTGGAGTTAGTGCACTTAGATGTAGGACGTCCCTTCTCTGAGCAATCATCCAATGGCAGTAAGTACTATCTCACCTTCATTGATGATAAATCTAGATTCAGCTGGGTTTATTTTCTTAAGTAAAAGTCTGAGGTGTTCAATTGCTTTGTTAAGTTCAAAGTGTTTGTTGAAAATCAAGTTGGAAAATCAATTAAGGCACTTAGAATAGACAATGGATGTGAGTATGTCTCTGATGAGTTTGAAAGATACTTGGTTAAGTGTGGCATAAAGCACTAGCTCACAATTCCCTACAATCCACAATAAAATGGAGTAATTGAAAGAAAGAATAAGACTTTGCTTGAGATGGCTAGATGTTTAGTTTTTGAAAAAAAACTGCCAAAAATTTTCTGGATTGAGGCAGTTTACATTGTCAATGATCTGTTAAATATTATTTGCAGCAAAGCTCTTGCAAATAAGACTCCACATGAGTCATGGTATGGTGTTAAACCATCGGTGAGTAGTTTCAAGGTATTTGGATGTATAGCTTTTGCACATATTCCAGAATGTAAGAGATCAAAGCTTGATGAAAAATCTAAAGCTCCCATCCATCTCAGACTCAGTAAATCAAGTAAAGGCTATTGACTTTTTGATGTAATGACAGGAAAAGTTTTTACTTGCAGAGATGTGGATTTTGCTGAAAATAAAACAGTGAATTGGATCTCCAAAAGAATTGGGTTGTCAGATGACTTGAGAATTGTAGATGACAGTGAAATTGCTCCAATTGAAACAATAAATGAAGAAGATGTGGATGACTTGCCTATTTGAGGAGCTAGAAGCCTTCAAGAAATATATCAGAGATGTCATGTGGCCATGATTGAACCTTCATCATTTGATGAAGCCTTCAAATCTGATGGTTGGAGAAAGGCAATGCAAATTGAGCTGGAGATGATAAAAAAGAATAACACATGGGAACTTGTTCAAAGACCAACCAATCACAAAGTAATTGGGATCAAGTGGGTCTTTAGGACCAAAGTAAATCCTGATGGCATTGTCAATAGGTTAAAGGCTTGATTAGTAGTAAAGGGTTTGTCTCAGCAGTATGGTATTGATTATACTGATACTTTTACTCTTGATGCAAGACATGATACTGTCAGATTATTAGTTGCACTTGCAGCTAAAGAAAGCTGGCAGATATGGCACTTAGATGTTAAATCAACTTTTTTAAATGGCATACTTGAAGAAGATGTTTATATTGAGTAACCACAAGGCTTCACAAAATCTGGAAAAGAAGACATGGATTGTAAGTTAAACAAGGCACTTTATGGCTTGGAGGAAGCTCCTCGAGCATGGTATAGGTGAATCAATTGCTACTTATGCAAAAAGGGTTTCATCCGCACTGACAATGAACCAACATTGTACATAAAAGATTTTGGTTTCCAGCAGCAAATTGTAGTCTCTATTTATGTGGATGACATACTTCTTACAGGTCCACATAGCTCACTTATGGCTAGATTCAAACAAGAAATTATGAAAGAATTCGAGATGACAAATTTAGGGTTGATGACCTATTTTCTTGGACTGGAAACTATTCAATCTGATGAATGGATTTTTGTCCATCAGAGGAAGTATGCTTCCAATCTACTAAGGAAGTTTAGAATGAGTGAATGCAAGCCTACATCCACTCCATTAGCTGCAAATCTGCAACTAACAAAAGAAGATGGCTCGGATTCTGCTGATGCTACATATTACAGCAGTATTATTGGTAGTTTACTTTATTTAGCAGCTTCCAGACCTGAAATAATGTTCAGTGCTAGCTTAATGTCCAGATTCATGCAATCACCAACCATGAATCATCTCTCTACAGCAAAAAGGATATTAAGGTACATCAAGGGAAGCATTGATTATGGAATTAAGTTTTCCAAAACTTCAAGCAGTGAACGAAGAGGATATGCTGATAGTGACTGGGCAGGCAATATTGATGACTCAAAAAGCACCTCTAGTTTTGTATACTCATTTGGAAGTGGAGTTTTTTCATGGCATTCTAAGAAACAGGAGGTGGTGGCACTTGCATCTGCAGAGGCTGAGTATATCTCAGTATCATTAGCTGCCAACCAAGCTATATGGTTAAGGAAGATACTGCTTGATTTGGGAAAGCCACAACTGAATCCTACTGTCCTTTGGATTGACAATCAATAGCTTATTGCATTAGCCAAAAATCCTACTCAGCATGCTCGCACCAAACACATCAGAGTGAAATATCACTCAATCCGAGAAGCTGTGAAGAACTTGGATATTGAAATCTGCTACTGCTGTTCAAATGAGCAATATGCTAATATCATGACTAAGAGTTTGTCAAATGATCAGTTTATATGTATGAGATCTAATTTAGGTGTCACCAAATTAAATCTCAAGGAGGTGTGTTAGAATTAACTTGCATACTAGGAATACTTATTTAGGATTTTAAATTTGCAAACAGTTATTGTTGGTTTTCTTTCTTTACATGTTGTTAGTGGCATTAGTTGTCAGTTTAAATTTCTTGTTCAGTTATGGTTTCTCTCTTGTACCTCAGCTTTAAAAAGGCTAAGATATTCTGATGAATATATCTTTAATCAAGCCTCTGTTTTGCTGATATTTCTTATTCTAAGCCTTTACTCAACTTTATCCTTTCCTTTCTCAATTTTTTTTAAATGCTGCTAGTAGCAATCAAAAGAGTTCTTTGCTCATGGCTTAGATTTAATTCTTTTGTTGCTGTAGTTCCTGAAAGACCAATATAAGAACAGTACCCTGCAATTTTGTGCATGCTTATTGATGTGTGCGTTTGAAGTGGCGTCAATAAGTATATGTTGTTTGAAATTTTAACTTGTGTTAGGACGTTTTTATGTTCTTTAGCAGTTCTTTTTTACAATTTTCCACGTTGTACTTGTGAAATTTGATGTGATATTACTCAAGAAACTGAGAAAATTTCTGAGACAATATTGGTTTTAATACCGTTTTATAAATTTTCTTGCAGAGATCTCAGCTTTAACAGACTCAGTGGAGATATTCCGCCTGCTCTTTCTGCTCTTACAAATTTGGATAACTTGTAAGGATATGATCTTTTGGTGTAAACTTTGCTTTTCTTTTTGGTACAGTGAATTTATGTGGATATAAACCCCTGAGTTTTGCAGGAACCGGGGTTATGGCCCCAGCCCTGCAGGAGTTCCACCCCCTAAGGGGTGTGGGTGAGCTTTAAATTTTCTTTACATAAGGGCAACCGCCATTTTTGAGTGGTGGAAGACAAATTTAAGTTTAAGGTGATTCAATGAATATAATTGTCTAATGCTATAGATCTTTTAGCGTACAGTTTTCACTTTGTCAGAGGATGAATATTCCTATTTAGTTTAGTGCAAAAAGAAAACTCTTTCATTATACTCAGATTCTTCATCACAACTGATAAATCTTCCTGATGAGGTCTTTAGTTTTGTGCAGAATATCAAATTGCAGTAATTTCATGATTCCTTTTATCAGGTTTTTAAATGACAACATATTTATTGGACCAGTCCCTCAATGGATTTTGGAAACCAAAAAAGAAATGTAAGATTCCTTTCCAATTGATGGCATTGTATGCTTAAGAAGTCTGATCATAAGAAAACAAGAAGAAATTTGAAACTTAAATTTAAAAGATGAAACTTGTAAAAGTAAGTGCTATACCATAAAGTTTAATTTGTACAATCCTGCTTGAGCTGTGGCTGTTGCCCAAAAACAAATTGATTGGACGAAGAGAATGAGATATCAGTTTATTCTATAATTGCAATTGAATCAACGAGAAAGTCATAGATAAATGCGATAACCGTTCAATGAAAATATTAATATGGAATATTCTAATTCTGTGTAGGGATCTTTCATATAACTACTTCACAACCTTAGTACCAGGTTGTCGAAAAAATGATGACGTGTAAGATTATTCACGCCTAAGCTTGTTTTTGGGATTTTGTTTTTTGTTTTGTCTTGTTTTTGTTTTTTTTTTTTTTTTTGCTAGTGGATCTTTGATAATATGTGCTTCTTGTCTGTAGGAACTTGTTTGCAAGCAATCCAAGGATCACTGACTCGTAAGTGTTAGAACACTTTCTTTTTTTTTCACTTAACCAGTTGTAACTGTTATTAAACTTTCTTTATCTTTTGAGTGACTGCAATTTTGCTGTTATAATGCTTGACTATCTTCCGGGGCTTTTAATTGTTTTACCAGAGGAATTGTTCCATGTTTGCAAAGTTTTACATGTCCGGTAGAACGTAAGTAGAAATTTCATATACACTCTACAGTATTTGGTTCTCATAATCATGATAGCTTTGTTATGGTTTTGCCTATTTTAATATCGCACATTTCTTAACAATGTCAGGTTCTCATATTTTCTCTATAATGCTTTGCACTGTTTTTCTTTTAATTTTTTCTTTGAGGGTAGGGGTTGGGGTATATGTAGGGGGAAGCAGAGGGTTTAAAATTTCATTACTCATTAGTACATAAAAGGTCTTCAATTCACTCTGATTACCTTCTAAACGCTACGATGCTAGTATCATATAGTATTATATGTTTTGTGAGAGGACTAAAAGAAGTTTTAGGGGGAGAAAAAGAAGACAAGTTTTTATTATGTAGCTTTATTTAAAAGGCATCAGATTGCATATGCTGAATACTTCAGAAATCACTGATCTTTCCGCAAATGCTCTAACCTATGTTGCCATACAAAATACTTGACTCATTTGAGATTGAAAATTGGCATTTGAGATCCACATTGCATGTAACTTTTACCCTAGCTGTCTCCTAAATCAGTTTGAACTTGTTTTGCATCACCAGATTAAGTATAGGAGGACACTATAGTTAAGCACTTTGCAGATCGGAAAGGAAAATGAAAAAGATTAAGTTGTTTTTCATGGCCAGAGAAAGAACTTAAATTCTTAAGACAGTTTCAATTGCCCCGAATTTGGTGTCCTCTTCCCCTCTCTCCATCCCTCTGTCTATAGTCTTTTTTTTAGAAGGGAGAATAAAACGAGAAAGACTAAAAACCTTTTTTTATCTAGGTGACCAGTTCACTCTGTTTGTATTTTCCTCCAATATTTATTGAACTGTTGCTCCTTGTACCTCAGCTTTGCACTCGCTTTATATAAACTGTGGAGGGAGAAACGAAACTGTTAATGGTATCACCTATGAAGCTGATTTTGATAAAGCTGGTCCTTCAAGATTTTTCTTGAGTTCAAATTTTTGGGCATTTAGCAGCACCGGTGTTTTCTTGGATGATGATCGTGAACCTGACAACTTAATTTTGAGCAATACGCAACTTTCTATGAGTGATCTTCAACTGTACACAACTGCACGCCTTTCACCTAGCTCTTTGACTTACTACGCATTCTGTCTGAAAAATAATAGCACATACAGCGTAAGCCTCCATTTTGCGGAGATACAGTTCACTGATGGCAAAACATTCAGCAGCTTAGGGAGGCGGATATTTGATGTTTACATTCAGGTATTTTAACATAATATTCTTCACCTACCAAGTTCCGATATTTGGGAACTTCAAAACTTCACATCCTGCTTGAATTTGAGCCTGCTTGGGAAGTTCAGTAAAATGGAATAGATACTTGCAGGGAAAGCTGGCGCTGAAGGATTTCAATATTAAGGATGAAGCAGGGGGAGTTGGCAAACCAATTGTAAAAAATTTTATAGTAAGTGTGACTGATGGTACTTTGGAGATCCGTTTGCATTGGGCTGGAAAAGGGTCAAATTCCATTCCTACGAGTGGAGTTTACGGTCCTCTTATCTCAGCAATTTCTATTGATCATGGTAGGTTCTCAATTGGAAGATTGTTTAAAACTTAATGGCTTTGTTACATATTCAATATAGCTAGGAAATTTCATTTTAGATCATGCTACTTGTGTTCCTTAAGATTCTAGGAATATGCATGTGGTAATTTTTTATTTCTTTTTTCTTCTATGACATTTTCACCTTAGTCCTATTTTTCTTTTATCATGAGGAAAAAGGATGTGTATTTTTGTTTCACTCTTATTCTTAATTTTTGGTTTGGGATAAAGAATTCTAGTATTGAATAAAGAGTCTTAGTAAAGATACTTTGATGAATTTAATTTAGGAAAATATGGTAGCCAATATGTGGATGCAGGTGCTATTGGATTTTACTCTTTTTGATATTTAATGATGAGAAGATTTCAACTTGAGACCGTCTTAGAGAAGAGGTGTGGATATCAATAAGATTGTGTCGCAGTGACAAGTTCACTTATATATATTCACAGCTATTTCTATCCTCCATGAGTTCCAGTTAATTGAGTTATGCTTGAACAGTTACTCTTTCAACCAACAGTGTCATATCATCTTCATAACTAACTTTTGTTTTCCTGATCCTGAACCAGATTATAGATCTCCATCAGAAAATGGTATCTCTGCAGGCATTGTGGTTGGAATTGTGGCTGGTGCAGCATTTGTTATCTTCCTGATTGGGGGTATCCTTTGGTGGAGTGGGTTTTTAAGACCAAAGAGTACAATGGAACCAGGTATTTATGGAGAAATCAATATATTCTGTTACATCCGAATTTCGTAAACTTATGGACCTAAATATGGTTGTGTAAAATATTACCAAGGTGATCCCCATACCTAATACCTAGCATTGTCAACGGGTCGGGTACCCTATAATTTTGAGGTACCCGAACCCTAACCCTATTAAAAATTTACTACCCTAACCCTATTAATTACCCGTATAATTTTAAAATCACTACCCTAACCCTAACCTTCTTATTTTTTTATTACCCTATAATTACCATAACCCGTTTAAAACCCTATTACATTAAAAAATTATTAAAATCTATTTCATGATTATCTAATTTCTTAAACCCGTATACATATACAATAATATTTCTCTACGTATTTCATAAAATTAACTATTAATTAAATTAATAAAAACAAAAATAATAAAATTTAAATTTAAATAATCAAAAACAAAAATCTTAAACATAAACTTAAATAACTAAAAACAAATATCCATACAACTATATAAATTTAAATAACTAAACACAAATATCCAAACAAATAACATAAATTTAAATAACCAAACACATATCCAAACAACAACAACATAAATAATTATGAAGTAAATAAACTAAACTGTTTGTTTCTAAATTCTAATAAGCACCAAAAAAAAATTTTATTATATAAATTTTATAAAATTATAAATTATAATTGTTATAATGTTAATATAAAATAAAAAATTAATATATATTAAAAGTATTATAGTGTATCTATAAAATAGTATTTATATTTTAATACATGAATCTAATTTATATAAAATATAGATATTAAAAGATATTACAATTTAATTAATAATTATAATTTTATTAATTATATAAATTTTATAAAACATAATTAAATTTTAAAATTATTCTAATATCACAACTTATTTTTAGATAATTAACTTTATATATTATAAATTTATATAAATAAAGGTATATATATTATTTAGTTATATATATTGTTAAATTGAATTTTTTCCTTTATCCTCTAATTTTTATTAATTCTATATTATGGTATAGAATTAATACTAATTCCTTATAGTGAAATATTGCATGTCATTATTTTATAGGAGGTTGATACCATTTTATGGTATCTTTGGCTTCAATCAATTACTTATAGTTGTTGCACATTAAATTTTCAATATAGAATTTAGTACTCAATGTGATGAGTTAAAAATTATTTTCAAACAATTTAATTAATAATCATAATTTTATGATATGATATTTGTATTAATATATAAAACATAATTAATAATTTAATAAATTTTTTATTTAGATATATTCATATAGATGTATTAGTTATTTAACTAACTATATTGTAAATATAATATTTTGTCTACATATATTAAATGGAACAACTTGGCTGGATGGTAAAAGCTGTGGGTGCTCTCATGGAAGGCCAGGGTTCGAGCCACTATACTATCATTTTACTCCACTAATTGACTAACTAAACGGGTTAAACGGGTAATAATCGGGTTTTAATGCGGGTACCCGCGGAATCCGATAAAAGGATTAAACGGGTAATTAAATGGATATCTAAACGGGTTATAAGGCGGGTACCCGCGGAACCTGATAACGGATTAAACGGGTCGGGTAACCGGTACCCATAGTGCAATACCCGAACCCGATTCGGGTAGTAAAATTGCTACCCGAACCCGCCCCTAATCCGGTTATACGGTACCCTAACCCGGTATAACCGGGTCGGGTACCCGCGGGTACCCTATAATAGGGTACCCGTTGACATCCCTACTAATACCCTGTTTTACCGTTTTGACAAGGAATAGGGGACATAATCAGTGTCCATTACTCCATTGAGACCTGTCTCAAGACAACAAAAGTAAAGACATTTTGGAAGCTTTATTATAAATGCTTCTCATTAACCTTGGCTACTTCTGCAGATCTAAAAGGTCTGGAGTTGCAGACCAATTCCTTTACCTTGAGGCACATTAAGGCTGCCACAAACAACTTTGATGCTGCTAATAAGATTGGCGAAGGTGGTTTCGGTCCTGTTTACAAGGTATCATGTGCAACATATTCTTTCTTCTGAGCAAAGGCACTCTGGCCATTCTTACTGCAGCACTTCCTCCAGGTACTTTATAGTTAATTAAATCAGGTAGTGTTTTTCAAATGCAGGGCATTCTGGCAGATGGCACGGCAATTGCTGTTAAGCAGCTCTCCGCTAAATCAAAGCAAGGAAACCGTGAGTTTGTGACTGAGATTGGCATGATTTCAGCTCTACAGCATCCTCATCTGGTAAAGCTGTATGGATGTTGCATCGAAGGAGATCAAATGTTGCTTATATATGAGTACTTGGAAAACAACAGCCTGGCTCGTGCATTGTTTGGTAGATCTTGTCCATATGATTTACTTTAACTCCCTTTGGTATTAATGATATTTACTCGCATGCGTGCACACATGCACACCCAAACACATGTGAATGCTTGTTAATAATATATGAAGAAGTGTATGTTATATATCTGAGCTTCTCCTTATTTGGTTACTAAAAGGCCCAGAAGAATTCCAGTTGAAATTAGACTGGCCAACAAGACGGAGGATCTGCATTGGCATTGCAAGAGGTTTAGCTTATCTCCATGAAGAGTCAAGGTTGAAGATTGTCCATAGAGATATTAAGGCCACAAATGTGTTGCTTGATAAGAATCTGAACCCAAAAATATCTGACTTCGGTTTGGCCAGACTTGATGAAGAGGATAATACCCACATTAGCACCCGGATTGCTGGAACTTAGTAAGTCTTTGTTTAGATCTATCGTCATGTGTTCCTTTTATTCATTTATATGCCTTTTCTGTCTCAAATTCCAATGAATGAATGATAGGAAAATTCCCACAAGATATATACAATATTAACACAGAGACAGAGAAATTTGCTTACCTAAATTTTCAATTTGACCTTTTTCCTTTTTGGTATGAAAGAGAGCACTGCAACTAAAAACTATGATGTCTACCCAAATACTACACCAACCTTACCACGTGATCTAAATTCAAGGACACATTTGCAGTTTCACCTGAACAAATAGTTGGCAGTTGGCACAGTGTACTTGGAAGTGAAAATGTATTCTTGAATTTGACTTAATGACAATTCCATCAAGACAAATGTTATAATAACAATTGCTGTTATTTTTAATTTATACAAAAGGCTGAGACAAAAAATGCTGTATTTAATTAATCTTTTTAACTTTACAGTGGCTATATGGCTCCTGAATATGCAATGCATGGTCATTTAACTGACAAAGCAGATGTATATAGTTTTGGGATCGTGGCTCTTGAAATTGTTAGTGGCAGGTGCAGCACTCAAAACCGGTCAAAGCTAGAATCTTTCTACCTCCTTGATTGGGTAACTGAGCTTTCTTCCATTGTTGATATGATGTCTTTAAAAAAAAAAAATATGGGAGAGGCTAGTTAAAAGACAAATCTGACAACTATCATACTAGTAGAACAAAAAGATTTGAGTTATTAAATTTACGATATTGCATAATCCTTAAATTAGGGAATGCTTACTTTCAGGGTTGCAGTTCACTGGATATATTGATGTTTCATTCCTATTACAGCAAATGGAGCTTATCAGTTTTGAGAGTAATATTTTTTTAAATGAATCTTAATGAGGCAATTTAATTTTATATTTATAGGCTCATGTTTTGAAGGAGAAAGGGAGCTTGTTGGATTTAGTCGATCCAAGGATAGGCTCTGATTGCAACATAGAAGAGGTGATGGTAATGCTTGATGTGGCTTTCCTATGCGCCAATCATACTGCTGCAGCTAGGCCTTCCATGTCTTCTGTTGTGAGCATGCTTGAAGGCAATACTGTTGTTCGGGAGTTGATTACGGATTCAAGTATTTCTACGAAAGAGTTAAATGCGGAAGCAATGAAGAAGTTGTATCAGCAAATGAATGAATATGATGCAGAAAACAGTCAAAAAGTATGTTAGGAGGTGGGCCATGGTCTACTTCTACATCTGCTGTTGATCTCTATCCAGTCAGTCTGACTTCTTATTATTGGAAGAATAGAGATTCGACAAATTAAGAAAATTGTGATGATTTGCTGCCAGGATACGTTAATTAGGAATGGTACAACGAATATTTTTTGTAACGATCCATCCTCGGTCGCTATTGGCGTCTGAGACTTCCAGAAGATCTCGTTAAGTCTTGAACAAGTTTTTATAAATTTTTCGAGACCTTTATCAAATATGCTAACACGTATGTAAATGATTATGAATAACAATAATATCCTATGTGTATTCTATTTCTAGTAATTGTAATTATATTTAAAATACAAAGTTTTTATCAATGCATAATTAGGAATCGACAATGCTGATATCATGTAAAAATTCCATGTGACTGAACTATAGATAGCGGAGTGACTCGAAGTGAGTTAAGAGATGCCTTTACCTATCTGTAGGAAACTGAGCACACCAATTATTATGCGTTAGGTCGATCCCTATCTGCAAAAGGGAAAATAAGAGGGGTGTGAGTCTCACGGACTCAGTGATCATCGGCTTAGCAAGTAGGGCGTAAATGGGAAACAAGCAATTAGTTGATTATTTAAATAATAAATCATAAGATTATCAAAATTCAATTTAATTAAAAAGAAAGTTAGTGCCTTATAAAAATTATATGGTAAAATCATCATGCAACATTTAATTTTGACAAAACAATGTTGAAACCAGGTGTAATAATTTAGGGTGAAATCACCGAAAATCGAACTTATCGTCAAAATACAAATGATAAGATAAAAGCATGTATGCTTCCAAAACATGTAGCTTGTAAACAAATCAAATTATAAACGATGCAAATCACTTCATGATCAATAAAGAAGCACTAAAAGCATGTTTAAATAAAGGGAGCTGCAGAGAAAATCTTAACTCTTCACCAGACATAAAAGTACGTATCGAAAATCACAATGCTATCGAGTAGGAAAACATAACATCAACACGTGGACCCACTTCCACATAATAACATCCGGGAGCATCGCTTCTATCGGATTCCCATATAATGCCATGGCAATCTCAACGATGTTGGCCGACATCGAAGATATCAAGCGATCGCAACCGCGTAAATCATCTGTGGCCTTATCACGTATATCACAGACCATGGCCCCAGCCATGACTAACAGCCCGTCGACGACCCGAAAATATCTCTAGCTAGACCTCACTCATGTAAGAGGGTCACACTTAACCAATGTGACATCCGACATACTCTCGACGTTTTCGATTTATCAAAAATAGAATGTTTTTTCACATCTTTTGTCTTGGTATAAACACTTATAAATTTTTCAAAATAAAATCGGCTTTCAGAAGCTACATGAGAATCATTTAACAAATGCATTTACTATGCATATCACCCAAAAATATAAGGCACGTATTTTGATAAAAGATAATGTGAAAGGCCTGTTTCTCAAATTTCTAAATACTTTACGTATAATTATATATATATTCAAAACAAATTCTAAAAATAACTTACATTCACAATTTCCTAAAATGCTATCAACGCATGCTTTTCACAATTATGTGCGTTCGATAAATCATGTGTATATATATATATATATATATACAGATAATATGAAATTTTTAAAATTGACACCCCCTACTCACCTTGTAATAGGGGGATGTTACGTCGCTATTAATTTCGAATGTGTGTCTTACTCTGTCTTCCTACCGGTTATTCGTTAATTTCTTTGGCCTGCCACCACAGTGTAACACCTTATTTATTTCCTAAATATTAAAATTCCACTTAATAGATATATATATATCCTCATTCATTATATTTTATTTTAATATTATTATTTTATTCAATATATATTATTATATATTTTTATATTTAATATTTTTATCTCTTTTTTTTTACCTTACTTTCTTTCCTCTTTCTTCCCTTCATTGCTCGATGGTTCTCCCTCTCTCTTCAACATCGTCGGTCGGCAGCTAGTAACACCCTCTCTTTTTCTCTTTTCACTCACCACCGTTCACTTCTTATTCTTTCCTCTGTCACCGCTAGCAGCCCCCAAAACCAACAACTAATTCTCAAGATTTTTAGGAACTAAACCTCAAAAATTTTTCAATCAAAGTTGCTCCTTATCTCCTTCTTCTTTTTCTTTTTTCTCTTGATCTGTTTCTCTCTCTTAGGTTCTTCTCTCTCTATAGACTACTTTCTCTCTTATTTTGCTCTTTTGTTTCTTTGCTCCTTCTTGGCTCGGCAGCTTGCACAAAAATGACTATTAAAAGCCATTTAAAAAAGGTGAAAATAATTGGGGGGAGCCGGACATGACTCATTGTCAGGTCCACTCCATAACTTTTTATCCCACTTGTCTTCTTCTTACTCATTTGTCTATTTGGCCCCTACACTCTTCTCTTTCTTTTTTTCTTTTTTTAAAGACTTCACTTAAGTCTCATTTGACCACATGGGCGGCTGCCCATGTGGTCTCCCTCAACTATTATTTATTTTGTTTTATTATATATATTATTGTTTTAAAGGGTGTTACAATCTCCCCCACTTAAAATAAATTCGTCCTCGAATTAAAATAAAGTGGGTTGGTAAAACATACCTTAGTCGTGAAAGAGGTGTGGGTATTCCTTCCTCATCTCCTCTTCAGGTTCCAAAGTCGCCTCTTCCATCGAACGGTTTTGCCATAAGACCTTTACTAAGGCAATTTTCTTGGAACGCAACTACTTCACTTGACGGTCTAATATTGCCATTGGTTGCTCTTCAAAAGTTAATCCTTCATCCAATGGAACCAGATCATATCGTATAACATGTGCCGGTCCTTGATGT
This sequence comes from Theobroma grandiflorum, assembly GCA_036013995.1. Classification (NCBI taxonomy): domain Eukaryota; kingdom Viridiplantae; phylum Streptophyta; class Magnoliopsida; order Malvales; family Malvaceae; genus Theobroma; species Theobroma grandiflorum. Next base: position 23,672,421 of record CP142133.1, on the reverse strand, counting down.
ACTTTCTTAACATAGACACATGAAATGTGGGATTTACTCGAGCTAACTCCACCGGCAAAGCTAGCTAATATGCTGTGGACCCAATTCGCCCCAGAACTTCAAAAGGTCCAATATATCTTGGGCTCAGCTTTCATTTCTTTCCAAATCTTTTGCTTTGTTTCAATGGAGATACCTTCAAAAATACAAAATCCCCCACTTGAAACTCTAAAGGACGACGTCTATTATCTGCATAGGACTTTTGTCTGCTCTGGGCTGTCCTTAGACGATCCCTTGCCAAACTCATCACATCCGTTGCTTGTTGAACCAAATCGGGACCCAATAACTTTCTTTCTCCCATTCAAACCATCCAATGGGTGATCTGCACTTTCGTCCGTACAAGGCTTCAAACGGAGCCATTCCGATACTAGCTTGGTAATTGTTATTATATGAAAATTCCACTAAAGATAATTGTTGATCCCACGTGGTTCCCAAATCTAATACAATTGACCTTAGCATATCTTCGAGCGTTTGTATCACACGCTCCGATTGACCATCTGTTTGGAGATGATATGCAGTACTGAAGTCCAAACGAGTGCCTAACACTCCATGTAAACTTCTCCAAAACTTGTTAGTAAACTATGGCCCTCGATCAGACACAATGGTCACGGGAACTCCATGCAATCGTTCAAAACAATCAATATAGATCTTAGCATACTTAGCTGACCCATAGCTAGTTTTTACTAGAATGAAGTGAGCCGACTTGGTCAATCGATCTACTATCACCCATATGGAATCATATCCTCCCCTTACACGGGGCAATCTTGTCACAAAATCTATAGCCACATACTCTTATTTCCATTCGAGAATCGACAAGGGTTGTAGTAACCCTGGGGGTTTCCCGTGTTCAGCTTTAACTTGTTGACAAGTTAGGCACTTGGCTACGTATTCCGCTACATCATTCTTCATCCTTGGCCACCAATAGACCATCTTTAAATCGTGATACATTTTAGTGGTTCTTGGGTGCACGGTATAAGCGGCAATGTGAGCCTCTTCCAAGATTTCTTCTTTCAAGTTATCTCGATCTGGCACATACGTTCGGGATCCATACTTCAACAATCCTTCATCTCCAAATTCATAGTTTTGATCCCGCTCTTCTGATCCTAAAATCTTCATCACAAATTCATCTTATGCTTGGGCGTTACGAATTTGGTCCAAGATTATTGGTCGTACTTGAAAATGAGCAATAAGGGCGCTAGGCCCACTGATATCAATCTTGATCCCCATATTGCTTAGGCTCTGCCATTCATGTACTATACTTCTCCGTTCAATAGACAAATGTGCCAAACTGCCCATAGACTTTCGACTTAAAGCATCAGCCACCATGTTCGCCTTACCAGGGTGATATTGGATGGTACAATCATAATCTTTAAACAATTCCATCCATCGACGTTGCCTCAAATTAAGATCACGTTGTTGAAATATATACTTCAAGCTTTTGTGATCAGTATATATTTCAAAGCTCTCCTCGTATAGATAATGGCTCCACATTTTTAATGTGAATACAATCGCTGCCATTTCCAAGTCATGGGTGGGGTAGTTTTGCTCGTGTCTTTTAAGTTGCCTTGAGCCATATGCGATCACCCTACCATTCTGCATCAGCACACATCCTAAACCAACCCTTGATGCATCACAATACACTACATACCCTTTTGTACCATTTGGCAGACTTAAGATAGGTGTAGAAATTAGGCATTCCTTTAGTTTTAAAAAATTGCTTTCACACTCATCAATCCATTCAAATATAGCTCATTTTCGAGTTAACTTGGTCAATGGTGCCGCAATTCTTGAAAAATCCTGCACAAATCGATAATAATAGCTGGCCAATTCCAGAAAACTTTGAACCTTAGTAACCGTACTTGGTCTTGACCAAGTTTGGATCGATGCAACCTTTTGCAGATCTACGCTAATCCCTTCCGTTGTTATCACATGTCCGAGAAAACTAACGCTCTCTAACCAAAAGGCACATTTAGAGAACTTTGCATATAATTCATGTTCTCAAAGTGTTTGTAACACCAGTCTCAAGTGATGTGTATGCTCTTCTAAACTCCGAGAATACACCAAGATGTCGTCAATAAATACCACCACAAATCTATCCAAATAAGGTCGGAATACCCTATTCATTAGATCCATGAAAGCAGCAAGAGTATTAGTTAGACCAAAGGACATCTTCAAAAACTCATAATGTCCATACCTGGTACGGAATGCAATCTTTGGTATGTCCTCTTCCCGAACTCTCAGTTGATGATACCTTGAGCGTAAATCAATTTTCGAGAAACATCTCACCCCTTGCAATTGATCGAATAAGTCATCGATCTTAGGTAGTGGATATTTATTCTTAATAGTCACACTATTTAACTTTCGATAATCTATACACAACCTCAAACTTCCATATTTTTTCTTCACAAATAATACTGGAGCTCCCCAAGGCGAAGTACTTGGGCGAATAAATCCCTTTTCCACTAACTCTTGTAATTGCTCCCGTAGTACTCGTATTTCTGCTGGTGCCATTCGGTAGGGAACTTCAGATATTGGTTCCGTGCCAGGGATCAAATTAATGTAAAACACAATTTCTCTTTCTGGGGGTAACCCTGGCAATTCATTTGGGAATACATCCTCGAATTCGTTGACTATTGGCACTATTTTAACATTTGAAACTTCTTTTTCCATTGACACATCTTCCTTGACCTCCACACATGCCAAGTAATTCTGCCCCACTTCCACTCTAGTTACTCCAACCAATATTCTTTTGTTACACGGACTCTTATATCCATAAATAATGAAGGGTACTTCTCCAGGAAACTTAAATTCCACATACTTATAATGACAATCAACACTGGCATAGCAATCATATAACCAATCCATTCTTAGTATAACATCAAACTCCAACGTTGTTAATAATACCAAATTCACCCAAGTCTCCCGATGATTAATTTTCACCACGCAAAACTTATATACCAATTCTGCTGTATAAATTTCTTCTAAAGGTGTAGTTACTATCAATGGGTCTATCATGATCTCGCAAGGTCTATTCAACTTTGACACAAATTTTAGAGAAACAAAAGAATGGGTAGACCCAAGATCAAATAAAACTAAGGCTTCAGAATCACAAATTAAAAGAGTACCTGTCACCACATCATTAGAAGCAGGCACATCTTGCGGATGTACAGCAAACACCCTCGCTTGTCCTCCTCCAGAAGTACCTTGTGGTGTTGACTCCATAGGTCAGGATAGGGAGGTAGAAGCTATCCCTTTGCCTTTGTCAGGTCGACCTCTCCTAGCCGGAGGTGAAACTGCAAATGCTACCGCAAATGCTGGTTGTACATACTCCTGACCAATTTCTTGGAATCCCTCTTCATATGGGCAGTTTCTTCGTATATGCCCCGGTTGACCACAGTTAAAGCACACATAATAAGTCTGAGCACAAGGTCCCACATGTGTAGTACCACATCGTGTGCAATAAGGACTCATTTGACCCTTCGGTCGACTATCATAGCTAGTCATTGTATTATCAGGTCCACGACGATTGCCTATTCTTAAGAAGTTCCCACGACAAGGGGGACTATTAAATTAGGGATATCTCCTCGACCTTTGAGATCTATTTGACGTTTGCCCTCTACTCTGCATATTTTCCCTTCGACCAGACTGACGTGACCTCTCAACATTCATCTCTTGACCAGTGTGCCTTTGACTAGTCTGTCCTGTACTTTCACAAAGTGCCCTAGCCTCCATATTGAGCCCTTCTATTAATCGGGCACAATCCACAGCATCAGAATATGAATCGAATCTCTATGGAGCAACCACTCTAAACAAGTACTCGGACAAGCCGGCCACAAATCGCTCTATTCTCATTTCTTTTGTCAACACCAAATATGGGGCATACTTGGATAATTGAAAAAATTGCACGTCATACTCAAACACTATCATACCGGGTGTTTGTCTTAAAGCCTCAAATTCTCTTGCCTTAGCTGCTCGTACACTTCAGGGCATGAATCTATCCACGAAGGCCTTATCGAATTCTTCCCAACCGAGCGGACCGGCATCACTAGATCTGCCCCACATATATGATGTAATTCATTGTCGCGCTATATCTTCAAGATGGAAGCTAGCTAGTGTTACAAACCTTGCGCTCGAGGCTCCCAAGGCACGACAGATTCTTTCCATTGTATCTAAAAATTTACGTGGATCCTCTCTCACGGTAGAACCAGTAAAAGTTGGTGGTTGCAGTTGCATAAAAGCTGATAAAGAAACTGAATCGTCTCCTTCATCCTCATCATATGGATAATCGTCATCCTCCTCCTCTATCATGTCTACACTCGGATCAAAATCCGGATCTTGTGAACTTAGACTCAAATACCCTTCAGTTGTATCAGCATGTTGTCGAGTAAATTCTGTAAACTGTTGTGTCAAATTTTACAGTCCTACAGCTAATTCATCTAGAGTCACACTCTCCAATGTACGTCTCACTGGCCCTGTACTATCAATACTAGTACTCCTTCGGCCGCTCGAGCTACCCTCACTTGAACGTCGATAATTTCCTCTTCCCCTTATTCTCGAACGACCTCGACCACGCGGAGTAGAAACCTGTAACCGTTCATCAGTCTCTCTGGGTGCATCTATCTTGCCCACAGCCCTCGAAGATGGCTTAGTCCGAGGTGGCATCTCAAACCTGGACATCAGCAATCAATCATCGTTATTTAATTTTCTTTTATAATTACACAAGGTGGTTTTTTAAGATAAAAAGTCTACACAGCCTCTTGTCTATAATCGATGCTGTAGTCACTAACAATAGGTAAGACTCTATGTCTATTCCACTACTCCGCTGTTTAACACGAGAATATCCTAGGACTCAACTAAACCTAAAGCTTTGATACCAACTTTATAACGACCCATCCTCGATCGCTACCGACGTCCAAGACCTCCGAAAAATCTCGCTAAGTCCCGAACAAGCCTTTATAAATTTTTCGAGACCTTTATCAAATATGCTAACACGTACGTAAATGATTATGAATAGCAATAATACCCTATATGTATTCTATTTCTAGTAATAGCAATTATATTTAAAATACAAAGTTTTCATCAATGCATAATTAGGAATTGACAATGCTGATATCATGTAAAAATTCCATGTGACTGAACTTTAGACAACGGAGTGACTCGAAGTGGGTTAAGAGATGCTTTTACCTATCCGCAGGAAACTGAGCACATCGATGATTATGCGCTAGGTCGATCCCTGTCTACAAGAGAAAAAATAAGATTAGTGTGAGTCTCACGGACTCAGTGATTATCGGCACAGCAAGTAGGGTGTAGATGGGAAACAAGCAATTAGCTGATCATTTGAATAATAAATCACAAGATTATCGAAATTCAATTTAATTAAAAAAGAGGTTCGTGCCTATAAAAATGATGTGGTACAATCATCATGCAACATTTAATTTTGACAAAACAATGTCGAAACCAGGTGTAATAATTTAGTGTGAAATCACCGAAAATCGAACTTATCGTCAAAATACAAATGATAAGAGAAAAGCATGCATGCTCCCAAAACATGTAGCTTGTAAACAAATCAAATTATAAACGACGTAAATCACTTCATGATCAATAAATAAGCACTAAAAGCATGTTTAAATAAAGGGTGTTGTAGAGAAAATCTTAAGTCTTCACCAAACATAAAAGTACGCATCAAAAAATTCACAATGCTCTCGAGTAGGAAAACATAACATTAACACGTGGACCCACTTCCACATAATAACATCCGGGAGCATCACTTCCATCGGATTCCCATATAATGCCATGGCAATCTCAAGGATGTTGGCCGACATCGGAGATATCAAGCGGCTGCAATCGCGTAAATCATCTGTGGCATTGCCACGTATATCACAGACCATGGCCCCAGCCATGTCTAACAGCCTGTCGGTGACCCGAAAATATCTCTAGCTAGAGCTCGCTCATGCACGAGGGTCACACTTAACCGATGTGACATCCGACCTACTCTCGACGTTTTCGGTTTATCAAAAATAGAATGTTTTTTCACATCTTTTGTCTTGGTATAACACTTATAAAATTTTTAGAATAAAATCGGCTTTCAGAAGCTACATAAGAATCATTTAACAAATGCATTTACTATGCATACCACCCAAAAATATAAGGCACGTATTTTGATAAAAGATAATGTGAAAGGCCTGTTTCCCAATTTTTTAAATACTTTACATATAATTATATATATATTCAAAACAATTTCTAAAAATAACTTAAATTCATAATTTTCTAAAATTCTATTAATGCATGTTTTTCATAATTATGTGCGTTCGATAAATCATGTGTAAATATATATATATATATAGATAATATGAAAATTTTAAAATTGACACCCTCTACTCACTTTGTAATAGCGGGATGTTACGTCGCTATTAATTTCGAATATGTGTCTTACTTTTTTTTCATATCGATTGTTCGTTAATTTCTTCGGCCTGCCACCACAGTGTAACACCTTATTTATTTCTTAAATATTAAAATTCCACTTAATAAATATATATATCCTCATTCATTATATTTTATTTTAATATTATTATTTTATTCAATATATATTATTATATATTATTATATTTAATATTTTTATCTTTTTTATTTTACCTTTCTTGCTTTCCTCTTTCTTCCCTTCACTGATCGATGGTTCTCCCTCTCTCTTCAACATCGTCGATCGGCAGTTGGTAGCACCCTCTATTTCTCTCTTTTCACTCACCACCGTTCACCTCTTATTCTTTCCTCTTTCACAGTCGGCAGCCCCCAAAACCAACAGCTAATCATCAAGATTTTTAGGAACTAAACCTAAAAAATTTTCAATCAAAGTTGTTCCTTATCTCCTTCTTTTTCTTTTTTTTTCTCTTGATCTGTTTCTCTCTCTCGGGTTTTTCTCTCTCTCTCTACAGACTGCTTTCTCTCTTATTTTGCTCTTTTGTTTCTTTGCTCCTTCTTGGCTCGGCAGCTTGCACAAAAATGGCTATTAAAAGCCATTTAAAAAGGGTGAAAATAATTGGGGGGAGCCGGACATGACTCATTGTCATGTCCATTCCATAACTTTTTATCCCACTTGTCTTCTTCTTACTCATTTGTCTATCTGGCCCATACACTTTTCTCTTTCTTTTTTTCTTCTTTTAAAGACTTCACTTAAGTCTCATTTGACCACATGGGCGGCTGCCCATGTGGTCTCCCTCAACTATTATTTATTTTGTTTTATTATATATATTATTATTTTAAAGGGTGTTACAATCTCCCCCACTTAAAATAAATTCATCCTCGAATTAAAATAAAGTGGGTTGGTAAAACATACCTTAGTTGTGAAAGAGGTGTGGGTATGCTTTCCTCATCTCCTCTTCAGATTCCCAAGTCGCCTCTTCCATCGAACGGTTTTGCCACAAGACCTTTACTAAGGCAACTTTATGTAGCGTATGAATTCTGAAACGAACAAAAAAGAAAAGCTTTATAACTGTTGCGTACTTCAATGATTCCAGATGAAGAGGAAGAAGATCGCGAGCATTAATCAACAACCTGTTGAAGGAAGTTAGATGAACAAATGATGTCATTTCTTTTTTTTTATTTGTAAATAAGTTAAGCATCTAGAGTCCTTGTCATTTTTTATGTTTTCTTTTATGGCTTAAACGCCTTTACCCTGTGTGATTTTGTTAATTCCAAGTTCTGGAATTTTATGCTTAGCTCAGTTCAGCTAATTTTTCTTTTTTCAATTCTTGTTTCTCAAAGCTGATATACATGGCATTAGTTTTTACTATCATATATATACAAAATGAAAAAGAGTGATGTGTATTCCTCTCCAAATTGTTCTCATTTTTTTATTCTTCTTTTTTGTTTTTTCTCTGTATTTTTACTTCTTATTATATAATCTCTACACTACTTTGCTCGAATGCTATTGTGGATTCATTTGGTTTTCTTTCTTGGTATCAAAGCATCAGATCGATCTTAAAGGGCTATTCTTTATTTGATTATCATCTTTTCTGATCTTTAGATTTCGTTTTTTGTTTTGGGTCATGGTTACAGCTAGGTTTAGCACCTCTGCTCCTCTAGTGTTTATTGAAAAGAATCATGTGTTTTGGTCAATGGAGATGCAATCTTATCTTAGGACTTTTAATCTTTGGGATGTGGTGGAGACCAGGAATGAACTAGTACGAAGGCATGCTAATCCAACTCTAGCTCAGATAAGACAGTTTGAAGAAGATAAGGCAAAGAGGTATAAAGCTCATTCTTGCTTACAATCTACAGTTTCTGATGAGATATTTGCTAGAATAATGCATTTAGATAACCCAAAGAAAGCCTGAGATCATTTAAAAAAGGAATTCCATGGTAGTGATAGAATTAAAAAAATTTAGGCTTTAAAGCTATTTAGGCAGTTTGAGATGTTGTTAATGGAAGAAAATGAAACTATCAAGGAGTTTTCTGGTAAGATGATGGGAATAGTGAATTAGCTTAGATTGCTTGGGAAGGAAATGGATGAGGAAAGGTTAGTCAGTAAGTAGGACTACCCAACATATATATTTTTTTGCTCAATCAGATAATATATTCAATTAATAATCCCAAAAGGGAGAACCTGGAAAAGTCCAGGAAGTATAAAAGGTTCTATTTGAACAAAACATAAGACACCTTGACATCATGTACAAAAGCAAACTGGCAGTACAAACCTTGACAATCAGACCTAAAGACACAAACTCAAGGATAACAGCTCCAAACAATCAATCAGATAACCCAGTATGTTAAAAATCAAAACAATAATCATGAACACAAACACAGTACCACTTAAAACCTCAATGACATTAAGTGAGGAAGAACGACAAAACAAAAAATCAAAAACAACTTCATGTGAGGAAGAGGACAGGCCCTAAACATAGCAGAAGAAGCAGAGGCAAACTACCACTAGGCAGAGAACATGGACTCTTTGTCAACTCCATAATTCGCAAAAGAGTCAGTGAAGGAGTTACCTTCTCGAAGAGTGTGATGGAAAGAGACTTCCTTGAGTTACAAAATTAGAGAATCAATATCATTAACAAATATCCATTTATCCCAAGGTTTCTTGCAGGGATGAAGAATCCAAGAAAGGGTAATTTTGGAATCATCAACACCGTACCCAAGCAGATTGTATCCTTTCCTTTCTTTGGAGTTTCAAACTGTATTGAAGTCACCGACGATACATCAACATCTTAGGAACTAACTTTTGATAGTGATAAGTTCATACCATAAGGCCTTTTTGTCTTCCCCATCACAAGGAGCATAAACATTAACAATGATGCATTGAAGATTGAGTGAATTCCAAGTGCCTTGAAGAAGGATGAATCTGTCACAAATAATCTCAGTGGATTTGGTGAACACAGATTTGTCCCAAATGGTCAAATGACATTGAAGGAACTGGTTAATGCACTAGAAAGTTTAGAGAAGAAAAAAGCCTTTAGGCAAAAAGGGCTCGCTAAGAGTGCCTTGGTTGTCAAAACAAGGAAGAGGAAGCTTGGTAGTAGTATCTCTAAGAGGAATAAAGTCGGCAAAAAAGAAAAAGGGAAGAAGGTTGATGAAAAGAGACATGAGGATCATAAGAAAACATTTCCACCATGTTCTCATTGCAAATAATAATAATAATAATAATAAATCATATAGAAAAGTTTTATTGGTTTAGACCTAATATCAAGTGTAAGAAGTGCCATTAGCAAGGACATGTGGAAAAAGTTTACAAGAACAAAGGTAAAAATATTACGAGAAGGTTGTTGTAATTGAAAAACTTCAAGCTGAAGATGAAGTTCTGTTTATGGTAAAAATGCAAACGGTGAAGAAGAAAAGAATACTTGGCTGCTGGATAGTGGTTGTTCAAACCATCTACAAGATGCAAGGATAACTTCATTAATCTAGATTCTAGTTTCAGAACAAAAATACAGGTTGGAAATGGAAACTTTTTTCTAATCATTGGTGTGGAAACCGTTGGTGTTCAAATCCCCACAGGTAAAAGATTGATTTATCATGTTTACTTTGCTCTTGATGTTGGTTAGAATATGTTGAGTGTAGGACAATTGATTGATGACAACTATATGTTTATCTTCAAAGATATGGCCTGCACTGTTAGTGATCTTGTTGGTATTGAATTGTTCACAATAGGTATGAGAAATAGATGTTTCCCTTTGAATTGGATGAAGCTTAAGTAGAATGTTTATAAAGCAATTACAGTTGATACTGACTTGTGGCATAGAAGGTATGGTCATGTCAATCATGCTTACTTGAAGCAAATGGCAATGCATAACCTTGTTGTAAGACTTTATAGAATTGGTGAACTTGACAGAATCTAAAGTATTAGTCAATTTGGAAAACAAAAAAGAGTTGCATTTCCTAAAACTAGAACTTGAAAAGCAACTCAAAAGTTAGAGCTAGTGCATACTGATGTAGGAAGTCCAATGAAGACCGAATCTTTAAATGGAAGTACATTTTATTTGCTATTCATTGATGATGCGACAAGGTTCAGCTGGATCTATTTCCTAAAAATGAAATATGAGGTTTCAAGTATTTGTACTAAGTTCAAGGCTTTAGTGGAAAATCAAGCAAGCAAGACAATTAAGAATATTAGAAGTGACAATGGTACTGAATTCACTGTAGTAAAATTTGAGCAATATCTCAGTCAATTTAGCATAATACATCAACTCATAGTGATTTATAGTCCTTAGCAAAATGGAACCTCTGAAAAGAAAAATAGGACAATTATGGAAATGGCTTGATGTTTGTTGTTTGAAATAAGCTTACCAAAGTATCTATGGGCAAAAGCATCTAATACTACAAACCACTTACTTAACATTGTTCAGACCAAAGCTCTTCCAAATAGAACTCCATATGAAGCTTGGTTCAATATGAAGCCTTATGTTAACCATATCAAAGTGTTTAGCTGCATCTGTTACTCAAAAATTCTTGATGCAAAGAGAAGCAAGTTGGATGAAAAGTCACTTGTAACAGTTCATCTTGGCTACAGTGAAGTCTCTAAAGGGTACGAAGTTCTTGATGCGAAGACCTGGAAGGTTTTTATTAGTAGAGATGTTAGGTTTGATGAAACAATAAGCTGGAATTGGGAAACATTAAAGGTTGAAAGTAGTAAAGTCAATGACACTATTGCTGAGGTTGTGGATGACTGTGAAATGGAAACTGCTAAATGAGAACATTGATGAGGTTCTAGTTTAAGGAGCAAGGTCACTTTAGGATGTGTACAGTACATGTCATGTAGCTATTACTGAACTAAATAGCTATCGGGAAGCTATTAGAAACAAGCTATGGAAGCTGAAATGATGATGATCAAGAAAAATAACACTTGGATATTAGTTGACAGAATAGAAAACTAGAAGGTCATTGGTGTTAAATGGGTGTACATAACTGAGATAGACTTAGATGGTACCATTAACAAGCATAAAACTAGGTTAGTGGTCAAAGGTTTCTCATAGGTATATGGTGTGGATTTCTTTAAAACCTTTGCACCGATAGCCAGACATGACATTATTAGGTTACTGGTTGCACTAGCTACAAATGAAGATTGGTCAATTGGCATCTAGACATAAAATCAGCATTCTTAAATGGAACTATTGATGAGGATATCTTTATTGAGTAACCTCAATGTTATATTGAATTAGGAATGGAGGACAAAGTTTGTAAATTGGTTAAAGCTCTATATGGTCTCAAACAAGCACCAAGGGCATGGCATGAGAGAATGGATAGTTACTTGCAAGGCTTAGGATTCAATAGAAGTAACAATGAGCATACACTATGTGTGAAGAGTTTAGACAAAGATATTTAGCTTATTGTTTCTCTTTATGTTGATGACATGCTTATTATTGGTCCCAATGGCAAGGTTGTGGATGAATTCAAGGCAAAAATGCAAACTGAGTTTGAGATGAGTGATTTGGGGAAGATGTCATACTTTCTTGGTATGATAGTCGATCAAGGTCTTGATTTTACTCTGTTCTGTCACAAAAAATATGCCTTTGATTCGTTGAATAAATGTAGAATGGAGAGCTGTAAGTCAATTGCAACACCTTCGGCTTTTGGTACCAAGCTGTGCAGGGATAATGGTAGTGTTGAAGTAGATGAAACTTATTATAGAAGGTTAATAGGGAGTTTATTGTATCTTTCTTCAACCAGGCCAGATATTATGTACTTTACAAGCTTGATCTCTAGGTTCATGCACAGGCCATCAGAAATTCATCTGTGTGCTACCAAAAGAGTGCTTAGATGTGTCAAAGGAATTGTAAGTTTGGACTAAAGTTCTATAAAAATGGAAAACAAAAGCTCCTAAGCTACTGTGATAGTGATTGGGATGGTAGTTTGGAGGATTTAAAGAGCATTAGTGGGTACTGCTTCTCATTTGGAAGTGTTGTTTTTTATTGGAACCCCAAGAAGCAAAATATAGTGGCACAATCATCTACTGAGATAGAGTATGTTGCAGCTACATCAGTTGCAAATCAAGCAATTTGGTTAAGGAAGATTTTACAGGATTTGAAGTTTAGTTGTGAAGAACCAACCACACTCTGAATCAATAACAAGTCTACAATTTAAATAGCCCGGTCCATATGCTGCACTTGGCATATCAAACCGAAGATGCCCGGTCGATCATGCAAATTCTGGATGATTTACGGGGGTATGTGGAGGGTGAAAGGTCGACATACGGCAAGAAATGGGAAGAGGTCGATTTCATCCTCGCTCCTTGCAATGTGGGTGGGAATTGGGTGGTGGCAAAGATCGATTTGGGAAAGTGGAAGATCAAGGTGATAGACTCCGCAACAACTTCGGCAACGAAGGATAACGGAGTTCGTGCGGATCAGATGAAACCGCTTACGACAATCTTTCCAATCATCTGCCACCAAGTCGGGTATTTCAATAAAACACGTCGGAGGAGACGGGATTTGACGCCGATGCCATTGGAAATTTCTTTGCCCAGCCCTTCAGTGCATCGGCAGGAGGATAGTGTCAGTTGCGGCATGTTCATGGTAAGCTACGTTGACGCAATGTTGCAATCGGTGCCGATAAGAGTTAAGCAGAATATGATTGCAAAATTGCGTATCCAATACGCACACGAAATTTTTTCCAACAGCTGTGCGAGCGAACCATGAATATATCGGCAGTTAGTTGTATAATTTTTTTTTCCACAGAATACAATTTAGAGATAAATTTTTTATTGTATACACATCATAGGAAATGGAATCATTTTTTTTTGTTGTATACATAATCATAGGAAATAAAATCATATTTGTATTACTCACTTCATTATAGTTTTATACAGAATAAAATTTTGTTGTATAGACAATTAATTTTATACAGGAATACATTATCTTTGTGAAGTAATTTTATATCCTTATATTATATTTTTTTGTATCGTAATTTAGTAATAAGTCAGCGTCTGACAACATTGACAATAGAGCACGTGGCGTGTCACACCCCCAGCATGCATGCAGGTGGCGTGTCACAACAAATATCTGCATGAACTTGGTGTGTCAGTAGCACGTCTGCATGCGAATGGCGTGTGACACCCCCAGCATTCATGCAGGTGGCGTGTTAACCAATATCTGCATGCACATGGCGTGTCACACCCATGTCTGCATGCACTGGCGTGTCACACCCCTGCATGCATGCAGGTGGCGTGACACAACCAATATCTGCATGCACTTGGTGTGTCACCGCCAATGTCTGCATGCGCTTGGAGTGTCACACCTCCAGCATGCATGCAGGTGGCATGTCACAACTAATATCTGCATATACTGGCGTGTCACACCCTAGTATGTATGCAGGTGGCGTGTCACACCCTAGCATGTATGCAGGTGGTGTGACACAACCAATATTTGCATGCACTTGGCGTGTCACACCCCAGTATGTATGCAGGTGGCGTGTCACAACCAATATCTGCATGCACTTGGCGTGTTAGCAGCACGCCTGTATGCACTTGGCGCCTCACCAGCAAGTCTACGTGCACTAGGCGTGTCAGAAAAATGTCTGCATAGAGTCGGCGCGTCACCAACATGTCTGCATGCACTTGGCGTGTCAGCAGCACGAAAAGGATGTCGTGTCACTGCTTCCCTCAATGGCGTGTTACCGACTCTGCGATTTGCTTTAAGCAATAATGTAATGAATGTATTGGCTTTACAATTGTCAAAATGTAGAGTAACATTGATGATTTTTTATTTATATATGCTGTCCAAAGATTACACAATTTACATTCCATACTATATGACCATGCATGGTGTGGCTAAAATGAATGTATTGACTACTTCTATGCCTAGGCAATGCTATTATTATACACTGGTTTATAGCAAATATCATTATTCAATGCAAATGTCAATGGCCAAGATCGAAACAGTTCGAATCAAACCCTAACAAAACAACAGATAAATTGCAGTTAGTTAGGCCCCGATAATATGTCTTCGTCCACAACACACACTATGTTTTCAGACATTGTCCTTCAGATTGGACAGTTGTTGTGTATGTGACCGGTTTCTCTACAAATTAAATACGTTTTTGGTCGGCGCACTCGTCGGGGCGCTGATTGACTTGGAGATGGTGCCGGATTTGTTGATGGATTTGCAAATGGAGATGGGCAATTCTGTCTGTTGTGCCCGTACATATTGCATTGCGAACATCTCCGTGCTCAACTGCCTTCCTCAGTGGATGGAATCCTTCTCCTCCTAGGTCTTCCTGCTTGGCCTCGCCAAGGTGGTAGCAAGACAACAATTTGTTTCACATGCAGGGGGATGTCCCATTTACTAGGATGCCCTACTGGGTGAATGGACCCCACATAACCCTCCACCCAAGCAGTTGTCTTGTAGTAGTAGGCGCAGAAATCAAAAGCTTCACGTTTGCATTTACTAAAAAATACAATGAACCCAATATTCAAGCAGAATATAATGCTATGTTATGTCAAATTAAGGATCAAATAAGAAATAAAGAAAATATAATCTGACTTTATTGCTGCAATGGCATGGCTGCATGGCAGCAAATCTTTTTGGAACTCACAACATGAACACGTCTTCGTGGATAGGTTAACAAGTCCGTCCATCTTCCCGTCTTTAACTTCAAACTCCACTGGATTGATAGGCTTCACTACAAAGCGATGTGCATCATTGAAGCGTTTGCTCAATTGCCTAACAACCCAAGGGCTGAGGGGTGTGGTCACCTTGACAGCCTCCTCATACCGATCATGGAACCAACGCTGGAACATGTCTCGTATGAACTCGATCAAAACAGTGATTGTCATTTGTCTGGCATGCTTTAAGCAGGAGTTAACACATTCGGCAATGTTCGAGGTCATCATTTGGTATCGCCTTGCAGGTGAACATGCACGTGCCCATCTCTCAGGGCCTATTCTCAAAAGATCAGCATAGGCTCCTGCATGAATCTGCTTGAGCTGGTTCATATGTCTGTTGAATTCGGAAACCTTATAGCAATCTCGAGCAAGGGTGAAAATCATAGAAACGTCATCACGCTTGAACTTGTTTTTTAAGTTTTTTTTCAAATGGTAACCGCATAAACCGTGGTGCGCTTCTGGGTATGCATTTTGGATTGCTTCTTAATGCCGAGATGCTGATCAAAAATGAACATAGTGTTTTCAGGACAACCAACCGCATCACGTAGCTTGATGAGAAACCACGTCCACGAGTCTTCGTCCTCAACATGGCCGATGCCAAACGCAACTGGATATACACACTCGTTCACGTCTTTGCATACAGCAACAAACAGAACACCCTTGAACCTGCCTTTCAAATGTGTTGCATCAATTGCAACCGTAGGACGCATTACATCCCTAAACCCCCGAATACAAGCCCCGTATGACCAGAAATAATATTTGAATCTTTCAGCCTCATCAGTAGCCATTGTTTTGACTGTGCCGGGATTTTCTTGTTCCAACATATAAAAATATGAGGGTAGTAGTTGAAATGACTCCTCCGGGGGACCGAAAACAAGCGTCTCCGCATACTCCTTTGCTTGCCAAGCCTTACCATACAAGCATTCCAATCCCCACTGAACCCTCATCTAACCAATTATGTCCTTAGGTCTCAATGCTACTCCATTAGCCCGAAGCTTGGGTGCCATAAGTTCACCAATTATCTTTGCACTCGCAGTTGGAAATCGCCCTTGCAACCTATCAACTGTACATGTGTGTACTTTGTGGAACTTCCGAACTTCCCAATACCCTCCTTCGTCAGGTAACTTCCTTGAACGGACATTGAACTTGTATGCTTTGTCTTTACAACCAACCTCGTAACGACTTTTGCATGACCTTTTCACTCTTATCCCAAACTGCTCTTTTAAAGCCAACATGTTCAGAGCTCGTTTAAACTCTGCCTTCGAGGAAAACATTCTTCCTTTGTATAAGCGATCATTGGGACATGTCGACTCTCCAATGCTAATTGTTTGGAAGGAGAACCTTTCTGCACCTGCAATTCGCCACGTAGAAGATATGCCTTCATTTTGCCTTTCTTTATAACTATCATCGAGCATTGTATCAACGGAACGATTCTCGTCCTCACCAGCGACGGGGTTATTGTATATGGGATCATCACACTGAACATTTCCTACATCAAAACCTTCAACAGGTTTCGTTTCAGCTTCAACATTATTGCAAATTGGAATGTCACTGTCATAAAGGCAATCATTGTCTGAAATGTCATGATCCCATTCGTCAAGCCCATCACTCGAACTGTCATCAAATCTATCTTCACTGCCAGCAAACAAATCCTCATTTCCCTCTTAACATGCAGCATTATCCTCCAGTGTCGCAGTGTTAACATCCAATGTCACAGTGTTGTACTCATGTGTCGTATTCTCATTTGAAATTGGAATTACACACTCTACCGTTTCACCCGATCGATGCATTCCTTTAGTAGCAGACCCTAATTGGTTTGATGCACATCCCGATCGAAATTGTGCACCCAACTCTTCTATCAATGTTTTCTGGTTACCGGGCTGTACAAACTCCTGAGGATACCTCAACTGCGGGTTACGGATCGAATGCTCTAGCATATGTGAAGCATTGTAAATCTGATTCTGATTGAGCTGATTACCATGTTTTTCAGCTTTTTCATGTGACATAACATTTGTTTCGGGTCTCTTAATGCTGACATACACAGCCGGAACATTCCTCTGTTCTAACAGAATTAATGCAACATCCTCATCATCCTTGATAATTGGCCGTGATAGCTCCCCGAGTGTACTGATCAATGCATGCAACTCTATATCGTCAATTTCTGAGTTTACCCCAACAACATCTTCAACCAGCTTCATCAAGCCCGTAAACGACAAATCACTCCTAACCCCCCGCATTCGTGACTCACCACCCTTGTACATGCCATCTACCCACTGACCATCGTGTCTTATCACAAGTTGCAGAATTGGAATCCCACTGAAATTTTGAAAACAAAAATAATTATTTAATTTACTTAATTATTTACTTAATTACATGGTGGTGACAGGCCAAGTGCATGCATGCATGCTGGTGACACACCAAGTGCAGGCAGACATGGTGGTGACACGACAAGTGCATGCATGCATGCTGGTGACACGATAAGTGCATGCATGCATGCATGCTCGTGACACGCCAAGTGCACAAAGACATGCTGGTGACACGCCAAGTGCATGCAGACATGCTGGTGACACGACAAGTGCATGCAGACATGCTGGTGACACGTCAAGTCCACATAGATATGCTGCTGACACGACAAGTGCACATAGACATGCTGGTGACACGATAAGTGCATGCATGCATGCTGGTGACACGTCAAGTGCACATAGACATGCTGGTGACACGCCAAGTGCACATAGACATGCTGGTAACAACTCTGTGCAATGTTTCTAATCCGTCTTCTGATTTACAAAAAAAGTTTCACAAATTTATGTGTTGCAGCAATGAACCCAAAAACATACCTTGATGTTATCTCCGCAATGAGGTTTAATTTTCAAGGACAATATGGCCAAATAGCGAGAGATAGACCACGGCACGAAGTCGATGGTGCTCAACAGATAGTTGACAGAGCTCACACAGTTCAGAGAGCTGAGAACGCTGATGACGATAGTGCTGAACACAGAGTTGATATAGTTTAGAGAGCTGAGAGAGAAAGATGAGCGAGCACAAACAACTGAGCATTAATTTCTAATTTTTGGAAGATGGCGGGAAGCAAATATCGGCCCTTAATTTACCACAGTGTTTTTAAGGGCATTTTCGTCTACTCATGTTTCTTTTTGAGTAAAAACAGATAACTTTATTTTGGTGGTTACTTTTGAAATCACCTTATAAGGAGGGTTATTTCTCATAATTTTCTCAACAAAAAAGAGGCCCATCATTTTGCAATCGTTGTCGTTTTCCAATCTTTACGTCCTCTTTAGACAGCTAGTAAGCCCACTGGCGTTGACTTTGACCTGAACCCTCAAGTTAAAGCTGCCTATCTCGAGCTTAACATAGAGATGAGAATTAAGTATATAATTTTTTTATATTAGTCTAAGGAATTACATGATTGAGCGTGTGAAATTGAAGGTTGGCATGTGGGTCCATGGCATATATGTGCAGAAATGGTATAGGTGGGCCTAACTCAGTTTGACCTCGGTCAACCAATGACACCTAGTCTAAACTGGTCCAAACCAACTCCAACAGTACTGTTCTTAATTTCTTCTCATCAATTACAATTTTGGGGAGGTGGGTTTTTTGACCTTTTAATTAAATCTTGTTGTTATTGTGAGATATAAGTACTTATTATTAGATGAAATATTTAATTTATTTTTTTAATATTTTTATGTTTTTACTTTATGTTTTAAATTTAACATTTAATGTCCGTCTTTAATTTTTGAATTATTTTAAAATTATATCTATTTTTCATTATCAAACATTTACAATCTTTATATTTTTTTCATATTTTATATTAATTTAATATTTTTCTAATTGTTAGAAATTAAAAATTATAATTTATCAATGTTATAAAAAATTTTAAAAACTAAAGTTAAAGTGCTTTTCATGAATATGTTTAATGAGACAAAAGGGCTGTTAGAATCTAAATATAATGACTGATTCCTTTTATAATGGCACAAGTTTTTATGACAATGAGTAACTTGTACCTTCTACTTGTTATAACTTAAATGTATAACAATTGTCAGTCAACTTAATCTTAACGATAGTAGTTAGTCTCATGCACCACACCCTAATTTTCAAGAGATTAGTGTGGTGTGATAATTGCATATGTCAAGAGATTAAAAACATTTTGTCCTTTGTTGAAGCTGTACTTTTTTTTTTCAGACAATAATCCAAGACTATATATCCTTGTCAATATTTGTTTCAAATTTTAGAAAGGGTAGTGAGATGACGCAGCAACAGTACAAACAGGATGAAGATTTGAAAAAAATTCCTGATGAATCATGAATAGCATTCAAGTTGAGAAAACCAAAGCACCCAAAGAACAGAGGAGCTGAGAAAGAATTTGGGAACCGAAACAAAATTGCAGGAAAAAGCTGTTAATATTCTGAATGGGAGAAAGAACGGAATACGTAGAAGAGATAATGATAAGAACTATTTTCACTAATAAAAAAACAAGATTTATATATCATGTGTACATAAGAGACACCTATAAACATGTTTAACAAACGTAACTGTTAATTTACATGCAAACTAACACATCAGATGACAACTCAAAGGTCACATTAACATTAAACAACAGTACAACGAAGCAAACCGAACTAAACTAAAGAAAATAAGTAATCATAATGACATCCACGTGCTGTTACCATGCAAGTATTACTCCTCGACAAAAGCCACCTCGCTCAATTTTGTATTGGTATTTATATAACAGTAAAAATCATAGCCTGGTAAATCGGTTTCGGAAAATGAAAAACATGGAGAGAAAAAAATAGCTGAGCACAAAATTCCAAACATGAAATTTTATGCTTTACAACAGTTGTTCAAACAGCTAGGGAAAAAAAAAACAGACACTCAAACACGTGACTTTTCAGCCTTACAAAATATAAGCAAAACGACATAAAAAGCTGTGTTTAAAGTAGCATAAGAAATAAGAACAAAACGACAAGCTCCTGTGTGTTGCATTAACTCATTAAACCATGAGTTAGACGACACTGTTTCCTATCTTCTTCCTTCCTTCAACAAGTTGTTGACTGGTGCCAAATTATTCTTCTTCTTCTTTACCATTCGGAATCACTGAATTCTCAATTCTAGATGAGCAAACTCTCAATTTGTCCCTTAGAAACTCAAATCGATCTGTGCTCAACCCTTCAGTTAAGATGTCAGCAATTTGCTCTTTGAAGGACAGTATTCCAGCTTTATTTCACTTTCCTTCACAGCCTCCTTCAAAGTATGGTATTTCACTCTAATGTGTTTTGTTCGATTGTGCTACACAGGATTCTTGGCGGTAGCCATTTCAGATTGATTGTCAACATAAGGTAGAGTTCCCTTGTCCTGTGTGAAACCCAATTCAGCTAGGATTTTCCTCAACCAAAGTGCTTGGTTTGCAGCTAAGGTAGCAGCAATGTACTCTGCTTCTGCAGATGACTGAGCCTACTACTTCCTGCTTTTTTGAACTCCAAGAAAACACTCCACTTCCAAAAGAAAAACTATAACCACTTGTGCTTTTCGAGTCAATAATGGATCCGGCCTAGTCGTTGTCAGTAAATCCCTAAAGCTCATCACTTTCAGCCTTCAAATACTTCACACCAAAATCTATTGTACCTTTGACGTACATGAGGATGAGTTTGGCTGCAGTAAAATGTACAGTTGTTGGAGCTTAAATATATCTAGACAGAAGACTTATTGCAAACATTAAGTCTGGTCTGGTTACAGCAAGATACAATAGGGATCCAATGATACTTCTAAAAAGTTTCTCATTTGCCTATGATGATCGGTGAACGCTATAGTAAGTCTAACTTTATTAAAGACCAATAAATAAAATTTTTAAAAAATAATAAAAACATGTTTAACAGGTTAATAGATAAAATAATATATATAATTTTAAATTTATTCATTTTAGGATAACAATGTAGATAATTTTTAAATTTATTTAGTTTATTTTAAAAGTTATTCAACTTTTAATTTTATTTTATTTTTTACTTTAAACTATAAGAATATTATTTTTTAATATTAAAATTATATTTAATTAATTAATTTAATAAAAATTATTATTATCACTTGTTACGTTAACTCTTACACAGTTACGTTAAGATTTTAAATTTGCTTATTCCACTTTTATAAGATTTTACGTTAATTCTTACAACTTTATGTCAAGCTTTTTCAATAGTAACTTTAACTATAATTATCTTTATCATTATTATTTTTTATTTGGAATAAAAATTTGAATATCGTTACATACTTTTAGCTCAATAATATAACTATAAATACTAATTTTTCATTAAAATTAGATTTTTGTACTTAATTAACTTATTACGTTAACTCTCATACATTTACATTAAGATTTAAAATTTAGTTATTCCACTTTTATAAGTTTTTACATCAATTGTTATAGTTTTATGTCAAGATTTATCTATGTCAATTTTAAAATATAATTATTTTTATTATTTTATTTAAAAATTAAAATTTGTATATCGTTACATACTTTTAGCTTGATAACATAAATATATATGCTTATTTTTCATTAAAATTAAACTTTTTTACTTAATTAACTTATTATGTTAACTCTTACACATTTACGTTAAGATTTAAAATTTAGTTATTCCACTTTTATAGGTTTTTATGTCAATTATTACAATTTTACGTCAAGGCTTTTTTATATCAATTTTGAATTATAATTATTTTTATCATTATTATTCTTTATTTAAAGGTAAAAATTTGAATATCATTACATACTTTTAGCCCGATAATATAAATATAAATATTTATTTTTTATTAAAATTAATTTTTTTTACTTAATTAACATATTATGTTAACTTTCAAACATTTATGTTAAGATTTAAAATTTAGTTATTTCACCTTTATAAATTTTTAGGTCAATTCTTATAATTTTACGTCAAAGCTTAAGTATGTCTACTTTGAACTATAATTTTTTTCATTATTATTTTTTATTTAAAAATTAAAATTTATATATCGTTAACCAGTTTTAGCCCGAAAATATAAATTTAAATGTTTTTAATCATAACTTATAAAAACTTTATGTCTAGGTTTGTTAATGACAATTTTAAATTACATGTGTTTTTATTTTTATTATTATACATTTTTAATTTTGACTTTCTGATTTATTATAGTGATAATCCTATTTATAATATGAAATTTCAGCCATTAAATAAAAGAAATGCAAATATATGGTTTTATTAATAAGGCATAAAAAGAGTCCATCAAAAGGAGAATTTTTTGTTTACTAGTTGAATTAGTTTACCAATTTTTTTATGAGTTTTAAATTAATGATTGTAATTTAATCTCATGGATCAAATGGTCTTTATAAATTGACCTTACAATAAGGTCAAAAATGATTACCTTAATGCAGAATTTGCCCTAATGATCCATCCTGTTGACTGAACTTGCTCTAACAGCTAATGGAGTCTTGACAGTCTTATAATTATTTATACAAAACTTTTTCAACAAATCATCAGCATACTTTGTTTAATGTGTGATTATATGACTGGAAGATTGAATAAATTCCATTCCAAGGAAATAAGACATCAGTCCTATATTTGTCATTTCAAATACTTTTGACAACTGTGACTTAAGCTTAGCTAAGCATTTAGATTCAGGACCAATAACAAGTAAATCATCAACATACAATGCTGCTATCATTCTAACTGTATCATTTACCTTCTTTATGTCAAGAGTTGCTTTAGTGGTGCTTCTGATGAATCCTTGACTCAGTAAATGTCCATCCATTCTTTCATACCAAGCCCTTGGTGCTTGTTTAAGGACCATATAAAGCCTTCACTAGTTTACAAACTTTGTCTTCAGAACCTTTCTCAACATATCCATATGGTTGCTCTACATAAATCTCTTATTTCAAGTAACCATTCAGAAAAGCAGATTTTATGTCAAGATGATATATGAGCCATCTTTCTCTTGCAAACAAAGCTACCAGCAACCTGATAGTGTCATGTCTGGCCACAGGTGCATGTGTCTCCATGTAGTCTACACCATATACCTATACAAAGCCTTTATAACTAGTCTGGCTTAATGTTTATTAACAAATTCATCCGGATTCAATTTGGTTCTAAAAATCCACTTAACACTTATGACATTTTGATTTGTAGGCCTATTTACCAACAACTAGGTCTTATTCTTCCTAATCATCAACATTTCATCTTCCATTGCTTGTTTCCAATGCTCATTAGAAGCAGTTTCAACAGAAAAACCAGGTTCAATGATTGCCAAATGACACTTAGCATATATGTCTCTTAGACTCCTAGTCCTTTCATAAGAATCTCATCCACGTCCTTTGTGTTTAAATCAAATTCATCTTCTGGCAATAGATTGGCATCAATAACATGATTATTTGAACCTTCAACAGCCCTTGATTCCTAATTCTACATTTTGTTCTCATCAAACACCACATCTCTACTTATAAAAGACTTCATATTTTTGACATCCAGGTGTTTATATCTTTTTGATACTTCACTATATCCAAGATGAATAGTGAAAAGAGAGTTATTGTCCAACTTGGTTTTCTTTGCATCAGGAATTTTAACAAAGCATACACATCCAAAAACTTTCAGATGTTTGACTGAAGGTTTTGTATCATACCAGGCTTCAAAATGTGTTTTACCAACCAGGGCTCTAGTAGTTAACAAATTAAGTAGGTAGTTAGCAATGCTAATTGCTTAAGCTCACAATAACTTTGGCAACTTTTTTTCAAACAGCAAGCACCTAGCCATTTTTATCAAAGTTTTGTTCTTTTTCTTTGACACACCATTCTATTAGGAGCTATAAGAAACTGTCACTTGACGTGCAATGCCAAACTTGCTTAAATAGTCTTCAAACTCCTTAGTAGTGTACTTAGCTCTATTATCACTCCTAAGCTTTTTTATAGTCAAGCTCACTTGATTTTCAACTAGCTTTTTTATGGTCAAGCTCACTTGATTTTCAACTAAGGCTTTAAACTTACTAAACACACTTAATGCATTAGACTTCATTTTCATGAAATATACCCAACAAAACCTTATATAATCATCAATAAAAAGTATATAGTACTTACTTCCATTCAATGATGGAGTCTTCATAGGACCTCAAAGATCTATATGTAGCAGTTGTAGTTTTCTTATCGCATTCCAAGTTCTAGTTTTTAAAAATGAAACTCTTTTCTGCTTCCCATACTAACACACTTCACAAATCTTCTTCATGTTTTCCATCAAAGGCAATCCATCCACTAAGTTACCAAAGGCCATCAGTTTAAGTGAACTATAGTTCACATGATCAAACTTCCTATGCCATAGCTTTGTATTAGATAAAGTGCAGCTATAAGTAATGTGCTTGATTTTCATCTAGTTCAATGGGAAACATTTATTTCTCATTCCTATTGTGAAGAGTTCTGTTCCAACTGGATCTTTCACTGTGCAAGCCTTGTCTTTGAAGTTAATTCAAAGCCTTTATCCATAAGTTGGCTTACACTTAGTAAATCTTGACTCACATTAGGAGTAAAATAAACATTTACAACTGATTTGATTCCACCAGGTGTTTGCACTCCCATTGTACCAATTCCAAAAATCAGTAGCATATCACCATTTCGAATTTCCATTTGAGTTTTAAAACTCTTATTCAAGCTGATAAAATTTTTCTTACAACTAGTTAAGTGGTTTGAACAGCCATTATCCAGCAACCAAATGCCCTTCTTCTCTTCACTGTCTAACTTCTTAGACATAAATAAAACTTCCTCATCTGCTTAAAGTTCTTCAACCACAGTAGCTTTTTCATCAACATTCCTACCCTCGTTTTTACACACTTCTCCACATGACCTTGTTGGTGGCACCTCCTACACTTAACATTTGGTTGAAACCAGCAATATTTCTTTGTGTGACTAGTTTTTTTGCAACGAGAACGTGGTGGAAATGTCTTCTTATGATCCCCATATCTATTTTCATCAATTTTCCCCTTATTTTTTTCTCAGCATCAATCCTTTTGGTGCTACTACAACTAGTCTTCAGATTTTTTGTTTTGGCAATTAAGACACTTCCAATAAGGCATTTTTGCCTAAATGGTGCATTAACTAAGTCCTTCAAAGTCATCTGACCAATATCCCTAAACTCCTTTAATGAAGATATTTTGGACTCATAACTTTCATGTAAACCTATCAGCATTTTACTGACTAGCCTCTCCTCAATTATCTCTTTACCCAGCAACCTAAGTTGTTTTACTATCCCCATCATCTTACCAGAAAACTCTCTAATAGTTTCACACTCATCCATGGTTAACATTTCGAATTGTCTGGTTAGATAAAAGGCTTGGATTTTTTTGGTTTTATCACTTTCATGAAATTCTTCCTTTAAATGAACCCAAACTTCTTTAGGATTATCTAAATACATTATTCTAGCAAAAATCTCATCAAATACTACAGATTGCAAGCAAGAAAAGGCTTTTTACCTCTTAGCCTTGTCTTCTTCAAATTGCCTTATCTAAGCCAAGGTTGGATTAGCGTGCCTTTGCACTAGTTCAGTCTCGGTCTTTACCATCTCCTAAAGATTGAACGCCTTGAGGTAAGATTGCATCTTCACTGACCATAACACATAATTTTATCCAATAAAAACTAGAGGAGTAGAGGTACTTAGTCCAATGGTTGCTATGAATCACAAGGTAAAGGATGAAATCTGAAAATCGTAAAAGAATGAAGACCATTGAGGAACAGTCTCTTGAGATCAATTTACAGCTTTGATACCATGAAGAGAATTCTTGATGAATCAAGAATAGCATTCAAGTTGAGAAAACCAAAGCACCCTAAAGATAGAGGAGCTAAGAAAGAATTTGGGAACCGAAACAAAATTTGAGGAAAAAGCCACCTCACTTATTTTCGTATTGGTATTTATATAACAGTAACAATTATAGCTTGGTATATCAATTTTGGAAAATGAAAAACATGGAGAGAAAAAAATAGCTAAGCACAAGATTCCAGACATGGAATTTTATGCTTTACAACAGTTATTCAAACAGCTAGGAAATAAAAAGAAACAGACACTCAAACATGTGACTTTTTAGCCTTACAAAATATAAGCAAAACGACATCAAAAGCTGTGTTTAAGCCAGCATAAGAAATAAGAACAAAACGACAAGCTCCTGTGTGTTTCATTAACTCATTAAACCATGAGTTAGACGACACCGTTTCCTATCTTCTTCCTTCCTTCAACAAGCCGTTGATTGACGCCAAATTCTTCTTCTTCTTTACCATCTGGAATCACTAAATTCTCAACAAGATTGCTATAAGCTACAGCACACAGTTGGCAGCCAGTTGCAGTCAATTCTAGAGATTATGGTTGTTGATTTTTGCATACCCTAAATTCTTGTTTTCTAACTTCCTGAAGCAATATGTTAAGAATTCTATAGAAGTTTTTGCCATCCACAGTGGTGGTAAAGGCAATTTGCATACACTGACAACAATCAGAGAATCCAGTGCAAAGCAGTTTTATATTGTTAAATAATTGTTGATTCCTATATGAAAAATATGAATCAACAAAAGGTGGTATCCAGTATAATAGCCTGCCATGTCCCCTGGCTATGTGGCAAGCATGCTTTCGGGCAAGGCTACTATTCAGGAATTGGTTACAGATTCAATCATTTTTCCTAATGAATCGAACTCTCAAACGGCAATGAAGAGGCTTTGCCTACATCTTGAAGAAAGAGTGCCCCCGAAAGCAGCCAGATACATATTAGCATGTCAACAGTTAGGCCCTAGACTTCTTTCCTTGGCATCTGCTGTAGATCCTTATCCAGTCAATTTAACTTTTGATCAGTGGCAGAATAGATACTCATCAATAAGTAAAGCAAACCGTCTTGATTGGAATGAGAGACACTTGCTTTCTGTTATGTAACTTAGCAAATGATCCGGGAAAAAGACAAAAAAAATCTAAGAACGTCTGATAACATTTTCCTAAAAAGAAAAATCTAAATTAACGCATATAGCAACTAGTTTTATGCAATTATATATAGTTATATTGTTGTACCTATAAAATATTATTTGTTCAAATTGACAACCTTGGTTTTCTTTGAAAATTTAAAAAGAAAAATTGTAATAATAAGGATTTTTTTTTTGTTTACACTGAGTTTTCAATCAGTAACATATTTTTAAGTACAAAAGAAGATGGCATTCCAACCCAAATCAAGAAATTTTACTCAAATTAAATCTCATTGAATAGTAACCTATTTTATCATCTAATTATAAAATAATTACTAATCAAGTTTTACCTTATAAGTTTAAAGTCTGTTAAGTTAGCTACACGGTAATATAATATTTATATAATCTAGAATGAAATGTCAATTTCCATCCTTATCTTTTTTTTTTTAAAGGTGGTTTTATTGAGCATTAAGCTTCTATGCCATCTAAAGTCTTCAACAATTGTTAGAGACTTTTACTGGCACAGAGCTTGTGTGTAGATAAATAGATACAATGCCAAAAGAAGAACTGCTTCATAGCGTTGAAAGCAATTCTTTTTCACTCTACCAATACAAACAAACTCAAATGCCCAAAAGGAAGCTGGGCATATCCACAAGAATTTACAATATCCCTTTTCAGAAAGGGAGCAGAACCCAAAATGATTAAGAGCTATCTACCACAGAATCACATCAGGAAACAGTCTCAACGCGGAACAAACCCGAACCCAAGAGAGGGTGCAAAGAGAGCGATGCTCCAGAAAAACGAAAACAGAACCGCATCAAGCGCATCACGATCCAGGAGGAAAAGGAAAGCTTGAATTCATGGAAAAGGCGTCTCCAAACGTTCCCTTCCAGCCTAGTTTGACAGATCAGCAAACACTTCAAGGAGAAAGATCACTCAGCATCTGGGAAAACTCCCATGATCCAAGGCAGAGATCTTTTGACAGTAGTATCCTCCAACTATTTGCATCATAAGTTTCCTGGGAATCAACCGATGGTTCCAGAAAAGCAACCCCGAAAACACTCTTTGAGAAACCAGGCTACAAGAAGAGCAGCCAGCCGGGTGGCACGCGAAACTCGCTTAGAGCCAATTCCCCTTAGGCAAACATCGAACCTGGCACCAGCATCGGAAGAAGACACGGCCAACATGAAGAGCAGCACCATCGCTGTCACGAATCAGCAGGAGAAGAACCTATGCCGTCCCCAAACGAACTCAAAACAACCACCAAGGAAAGACAGACCAAACAGTAGGACACTCCTTAGCCACCTGAAGCAAGAAGCCAATCCCTCACAAACCCGGTCACTCAACCTCACAGCACTCTCTCCCTCCTCACTCATAATGCAAAATCGCGCCCCCGCACAACCCCCCTCCCCCCTCCAACCCCCCTTCTCCCCTCATCTCTGCCCTTTTCGTTCAGGGCAGATGCGCTCTTCTCACTAAATAGCACCCCACCCCCGGCTAGAACCTTGGAGCTTAACAATCAAATCACTCTTACCCCGCCCCTACATATTAAAAGACAAGGAAGGTTCAGAACAGAAAGCAAGCCGGAGCCTTAGCCAAGCAACCTGAATCAAAACATGAAGTGACCAGAAACACAACAAACAAGAATCCTTGTAGTTGTCTCTCTCTCTCTCTTTTTCTTTTTCTTTTTTTCATTTTTTTTCCTTTCTATCTTTTTTCTTTTTCTTTCATCCTTTTCTTTTTTTTTTCATTCTTTTGCTTTTTTTTTATTTTGATTTTTCCTTCTTCTCTCTTTTTTTTTTTTTTTAATTTTTACTATCTTCAACTTTCCTATACCATTCAAACGGACGTCACAAAGCATCAACCACTAAGAAGAATCTAGGGACATTAATTTCATGTGGGATTTTTATACAAGTAGCCAATTGACCATCATTTTGTATGGACTAATTTTGTTGACAACAGTAATCAACAATAATCCAATAATTACGATATGATTGACTTGTACTGACTTATAACGTGTTCACTCTCTCTCTCTTTTTCCACACAAGGCGGCTTCTACGTCTTGCCTTGTTTCCTTTCATACTTTATATTTCTCTTTTCAGTTAGAAATATAACAATTGAATTCCTCCTCAACATTCCAAGATGTTCTTTCGTCGACTTGCTTTCGCTTCAATATTCATTGTTTGTTGCTTTACAACGTTTGCATTTGGAGCTACACTTCCACATGATGAAGGTAATTAACAATCTTCTAGAGAGAAGTTGGCACAATTCTTTCATTTTGTTTGATTTTTTTACTGAATTACTTAATTATGTTATATATATATAGTGGAAGCTTTGAAAAGCATAGGGAAAGCGTTAGGGAAGACAAACTGGAACTTTGACGTTGATCCATGCAGTTGGCAGGAGTTAGAAGACTTTAAAGACTACGCTAATAATGTCACCTGTGACTGCTCCTTCTCCGATAACACTATCTGCCATGTCGTTAGCATGTAAGTCTCTTTCTCTCTCCCTCACTCTATAAATATATATATATATATATATAAATATAAAATAAAATTTTTAATGAATATTTATACTGCATATATCGATTTAAAAAGTAATTGAAAAGCAAATCCTTTTATAGAAGTTTGTTACCTACATTACGCAGCAAGATTTATAATGTGTGAAGAATTTGATGTGACAGTATCATAATTTTTTTAATTGTTTCATTGATATGCAGTTTGTAAAATTAAGTTCATTATAAAATTAATTTTTGAGCCTCCAACACTTTGGCAAGGTCCCATAATTATTTCACTTTGAAAAATTTAACGAATTACTTGTAACTTTCCTAAAAATTCACCTTTTAAAACGTTGTAAGTAGTTATTATTTTTTAAATTTAATTAATTTTGTTTACAATTTTTATTATTCCTAATTAACTTTTTTGAAATAATTTTATAGGATAAATTACGTAAAAGAAAAAACACATAAAGAAATGATTAAAAATTTATTTTTTATATTATATTATCTATAGAATATTTTGAATTAATTTTTCAAGTTTAAATATGTGCATGAAAGAAAATAAATAAATAAATAAATATGGAAATAAAAACAAAAAAATATATAAAAAATAAAATGAAATGGGCCAAAAAACTAAGAAGATTAATGAGTTAAAAACATACCTAAATGAGTTTAAATCCTAAATCAAATGAGCCCAAAGCTATTGGGTTAGGCCTGGGCCGTTTCCTTCTTCCTTTCTTTCTCTTTTTTTTCTCCTTCTCAAAACAACACCGAAGAAAGATTGAGGTTACCAGTTACGCTTCTCGATTCTATACAAAGACCAGAGTACCACCTTTTTCCCCGTGACTATCTCCCTACTGCCCTCCCTCAAGCCATTCTCTTGTCATTCAATCATCAATTACTGCATATCTTCTTCTAACCTGACCATCTAATAATGCATGTTCACAAATTTTCCTTTACCATTGTCTCATTACAAGTATCAAGCTTCTAAGACTGTGCCATAGTTGAATAACTATAGGCCACATTTTCTCAACTACCAAATTCACACTTTACCAAGGTCTGGAAACTGTTATCTTCTAATCAATGATTGAAAAATTTGAAAGATTGAGGACCCCAATTGATCACTTCCAAATCAATAATAACTGGACTATGATTGAAAAGGGAGCTAGTTAAGTATCTTTGGGATAGATTTTGAAACTATCCCAAGCACTTCGCATCAATCAAGAATTTATTCAATCTACTAAATGTTGTCATCGTTGGTTTCAAAAAGAGTGCTAGAGGGGGCTAAAATATTTTGAGGATAACTTTTTTGAGTTAAAAATCTTTAGGAGGATTTGAAATGGAAAGCTTGAAAGCTTGTTAATGTTAAAGAACATCAAGTAGAGATGAGGTTAAAAAAAGTAAACAAAGCACTATATTTATAATGCATTAACTACTTTGATTTTCTCAATCAAAGATTTTCAACTTAACTTTACTAAAACCAATAAAATTAACAGTTTCTATAAAGTTTTTATAATATGAGCTTTTAACTTAAGCTCCAAAACCATACAAAAATCCTTAAGCTCTCTTAAGTTTAGTCTACCCCTCAAAGTGCCTCACACATCCCAAGTAAACAGAAAACAAAAATAAGATGAAATACAATTGATCACCTAGCTAATTTAAAGTGTATAAGTTTCAGCTTAAAACAATTTCTCAAAGAATATGAGTAGAATACACTTGAAAAGAAAAGTTTTTGGCTCTTCTTGGCTCAATCAAACTCTTCGGTACTTCTCTAATATATTTATGACAGTTTGAACCCTCTTTTATACTTACGGAGTGAAAAATAGTCGTTGGAAATAGTTTGAAGCCAATTTGCCTTTTATTTTATCTTCTAGCAACATTAAACTCAAATTTGTCTAGCATTTTAACTGATTAAAATGGATTTTAATTGATTAAAATCTTTTTGTTTTTCTTCCAATTTCTTCAAGTTAATCAATTAAAACCATTCTGTCCATCTCCATTACTCCAGGTTAATCGGTTAAACTTGTCTTTGATAGATAAAAAGCTCTTTGTTTCTTTTTTGATCGATTAAATTGAATTTTGATTGATTAAAATCTCCTTGGGTTCAAATTTCTTCATTTGGTGCCCTTCAATGGTTAATTGAAATTTGAATCCTCACTTTTGGTGCGAAAATATCTTCAATTTAAATTATAATCAATTAAACCCTATGGTTAATCAATTAACTTTGTGTGCATCATCTTCCAATAGTGTTTTAATCAATTAAACCTTGTGTTAATCGATTAAAATCTCTCTATTTGTCTCAATGTGCATTCCAGTGTTGTTTTAATTGATTAAAATCCTGCGTTAAACGATTAAAACCTTTTTGTCCTTCTCAAAGTCCATTCCAATGTCATTTTAATTGATTAAACCATAAGTTAATGGATTAAAATCTCTCTATAAAGCTTCAAGTCCTCCTTTTTTACTGCTTTGATTGATTAAGATGAAATTATGATCGATTAAACTTCATGATATGTCTTCCATCTTGCTTAAATCACTTTCTCTAGAATTAGGACTTATCATGCCGAATTTGGGATGTGAGAAAAATATTAATATACCCATTTTACCCCTTCACACTTAAGTGACATAGATGTTAAAAAATGAAGAATGTTTTGTTACATAAAAAACATATAGAATCAACAATCACTTCTCTACTGTTAATCCAATTGAATTTGCTTCCTGTCATTGGAAGGTTCACAAACTTTAATTCCTTTATAAAGTCTTTAAATTGTGTATTAGGTTTTTAACTGTCGACCATCTAATCCTCTCATTTGTGCTCTTGACAGCATTAAAATCCCACCCTCCTAATAGACCATGAAACCTCAATGCCTTTGAGAACTTTAACGAAGTTGTCCCATAATCCTTTTCTTTTACTCTTATCATTGGGGTCATAAACTTTCTTGAAACAACAGTTAAACGTTCCTGAAACAACACTTCCTATTCATTTCCGTAATCCTCCCAATTAGTAAAATATAGTGTTTTTCCACCATGCAAGTTTTCAATACAAAGAACGACTCTTGCCAAATAGATACTGATCCATTCGATCGCCCTTATGTTGCTACAAATTGACCTTGAAGAAGGTGCTTACCACACACTACTTCATATACTCTATTCGCATGCTTGGTTTAGCTATTCCCTCTTCATTTTTCAAAAAAATTTTCTCCTCCTGTTTGGTTTGGTTTTAGAGGAAGGAATCCTCAAAATCTTGCAAAATCTTAGAATGCCTATTAGCCACCTACCCCACGGTATTAGTTATTCCACACCCATAGGAATAGAGTCCAAAATATTTTGGACTAAAATGCTCTTACTTACCTTAAAAAACTACAAACCTACACCTATAAATACTTTCTTTTTCTTCTCATTTTTCCTTTGTCTTTCTCTCTCTTCCCATTCTTGCCTTTATCTTTCTCTCTCTAATATTTTTAAATAAAATATTAATATTTTAAAAATTTCAGGTTTAAATCATTAAATTATTATTATTTTAAAATTTTAGTCAAAATATAAATTAAAAAATGAAAAATGCAAATTGAGAAAAAATGAAAAATAAAAAATTATATTAATTATTAAAGTATTAAAATTTTAAAGTTTTAATGAAAGTAAAAATTAAAAGATTAAAAAAGAAAAAATTACTTAAATTATAGTAAAAGGTAATTTTGTCTTTTGGTATAAATTTTACTAAATTATATAAAGGGTATTTTTGGTTTTTACAAAAATAAATCTTAGTATAACAAAGGATAGTTGTGTCATTTAATTATTTATTCCTTAATTATTCTAAAATTATTTTTACTAAGCAAACATTGAAATAAGTCATAATAACAATTCTTAGTCTTTTCCATTCTTTGAACCAAGTACATAATAATTATTCTATTCTATTTTATTTTTACTCTATTCTATTTTTATGAAATAATTATTTTATTTCATTCCATTCCATTCTACGAACCATGCTTTATAATCAACTTTTTTTCATTTTTACTTCTTAGAGGAATACTGTGTTTGGTTTAATTTTCCTAACCACACTTCTAATAGCTCTACACTGTTCACCCTTGGACGGGCACTTAAAATTCCAAGTTAACAGTAACATAAAAGGATTTGTTACCCCTAATCTGCAGTGCTTTTCCCAATCCTCATACTACTCGCTCAAGCCCATCTCCAAGTTCCAATTCCGCAAAAGCCTTTACCGTCACTTCCTTGCTCCCTTGGAACTCCAATCCAAGCTTTCAGCCCATTTCCTACGTTGCCTCAACCTCTTTTAGGATCACGACATTTCTATGAATGATATCTTAATTAATCAGATCGATCCTTCACTACTGGCCTTGCGATGTCATTTTGAAAGTTTGGAATACAATGCACTTATGACTCATGACCCTGTGAGGAGCATCGGACCTCCAAAAAGACAATGCACTTCTACTATTATATCCTTCTCATTTTAATGGTTACTTTGCTGTTTTAAACTTGATAAAAAGACCTTTCGAAAAAAAATTGAGAAAAAGAAGAGGAGTGTAATCAGTATTTTGTAATTTGTAGTGAGAATTGTAAACCTCTACTTTCTTACTTTTTGTCTCTTCTAATTTTGAACCTTAACCTTAGTTCCTGTTGAAATAGATGGCTTACGGCACAAAATCTGTCAGGTACTCTCCCACCAGAATTGGTCAGGCTCCCATTTCTCCAAGAAATGTAAGTGCCTTTCCAAACTTCTTTTCATGATATCTTAATCAGCCCATCATCTTTACCTCAATTAATCATAGAGTAAATTTATTTTCTTTATTGCTAACTTACTTTTAACTCTTGTTACAGTGACCTCAGTCGCAACTATCTTAGTGGAAAAATTCCTAAAGAATGGGGTTCTATGTCACTTGTTTACATGTATGTTCTCTTTGGCATGTATGCACAAGCATGTACACACATGCGCACATATTTACATGCATGATATTATGTATATTAAAAGTTATTATATGAATTTTGTGATTATTCAATGTATAAATGTGTCATAAATTTTGTGTCTCCTTGTGAACGTTCTTTCCTTTCCCTCTTTGGAAAGAACCTGGTTAGCTCTAAGTTGTGATCTTTACTTGGTTTGTCTTGAAAGTGCAAGAGCCTCCACTGCCTCATCTGTTTTTGGCTCCTGTATATAGGTTGAATAGGAGATTATCTCTTAGGCTTTTGATGGAGATGTTACAGCAAGCCATTAAACGTTTTGATGAGTAGCTGGGGCATCTTCTCTTAGTACTCTTCACTTCAGAAATGAAATGACTAACTTTCAAAAAAAATGTGTCATGAAAATTATTTAAAAACCATGTTGCTTGGATCTAGAGATAAATGTCAGATATGGATATATGTCTAATGTAGTATATTTAATTTTATTTTAAGTTTTACTATGTGTTTTGAAGATTGGTCTTCCAAAGCCATGTCCGTCGGATATGTGTCTAAAGATGAGTAGCACTTCATAAACAATGAAAAGTGCAGTAACATAGGTTAAGAATAAAGTATCGAAACAAGGGTAACTATACTTAGTGTGCATGTAGAATAAATCTGCATACAATATCCATGGTGTGTATATGTTTTTGGCTGAGGTAACATGAGTATTGTTGCAGAGCCCTTCTTGGAAATCGTTTAACAGGTTTCATCCCACAAGAGTTAGCAAATATAAGCACTCTGACCACCTTGTGAGTTGTTTTCGAGCAATTTTTAGTATTTCTCATTTCATTATGACAATTTTATTAGTATACTGATATTAATTATTTATTTATGAAAATTTATAGAATCGTTGAGGAAAATCAACTTTCGGGACCTCTGCCTGCAGCGCTTGGGGATCTACCCAACATTGAGAAAATGTGAGACTCTTCCTTTATAAAGGCCTTCCAGAATTTCTCTCAATATTATTGTTTTTAATTTTTTGGTTTTAAATAAATAATTGTATTCTTTGTTGTACGAAAATTACACAATTGTTGAGTCGTGCCTGTCTCAATCCATTCAGTCAACATTTCAATTCCGAAGCATGTTACAAACACTCATGTGCGTTAAGATTTACGTCAAGTTACTTAAATCAAGTTTTTGAGATTTTTTATTAAAAACAATTAAATATAAATTAGAATAGAAAATCCAAACTAATAGATTGAAAAGCTCATCACATAAATCAAGTGTATGAAATTTGAAATATTTTGAATAAGTTTTGATATTCTTTTTAATATAAACATTTTCATTAAAAATTATGACAGTTTTCGCCATTCAATAAGCATTAATCAAATTTTTATGTGTAGAAAATATTTTAAATAAATTTTATTGATCTTCTCATTGAACTCTATCAATCTATCAATGTTTATTATTTAAAATTAATTTTTATTTTATTTTTTTAATAAGAAATATCGAGAACTTGACTTAAATAGACTTACATTAATTCCATTTGTATAAACACTATTTGAATACTATCCTTTCTCTCTTCTCTCTATGTAGAAGTGCCAAGTCCAGAACTGTTAAAAAGTGATTGAGTTAGATACCTTAATAATTTATTGAATTAATAACTTATTTAATAAATTAAAAAATTTTAAATTAAATTATTAAAAAAAGAAGAAAAATGCTCCATTATAACAGGCAATATTTTTCCTTCTACAAGAAGTAAAAACTTTGAATTATTTCCTCCTTTATATCCCTGAATGATCTAGAGGAGATTATTAAGTTTGATTTTAATATATGATTCCTCTATGGTATACGTTTTCTATTTATTGGTTCATGACTCATTGTTGTTGCTGGTGTTGCAGGCAACTTAGTTGCAACAATTTTAGTGGAGAATTGCCTACAACATTTGCTAGACTGACTACAATGAAGGACTTGTAAGCATCTAAGGTTCTTCTATGTTGATAAAATTTCTCTTTTATAGTTATCTATAGTTATGATTATTTTGTTTTCTCAACAGTCGGATTGCTGACACCAGCTTCACAGGAAAGATTCCCGACTTCATATTTAAGAACTGGACTAAACTTGAAAAACTGTGAGGCATTTTGAAATGTATGTTTTGTCATTAGAAATATTGCTTTCTCAACCATTTAATAAACCCAGGCTTGGTAAATGACAGATTTATTCAGGCAAGTGGTTTGAGTGGGCCAATTCCAGACATTATTGCTTTGCAAAATTTAACCGTCTTGTAAGCATGGATTTTAGATTTCATAGATTGCAGCATATGACTTGGGATATTGTGGTTTTATCGTAATGTTTGTTGTTTGTTGAACATTGGTTTGCAGGAGAATTAGTGACTTGAATGAAGGTGAAGCACCTTTTCCACAGCTAGATCTGCCTAAATTGACGAGACTGTGAGTACAACTCCGCTATAAGGCCAGAGATTAATTAAACTTCTGTCATTTTTCTTTTGGGAAACTTAAATGGTAAATATTTGTGATTGTATTACAGGATATTGAGGAGTTGCTATCTCATCGGACCGCTACCTGCTTCTATTGGGGCACTGACAAAAGTAGAGGACTTGTGAGTATAAACTTGTTTTCTTTCCTTAATAGGAGGAAAGCTCTTTCAATTTTGTTTCAGCATATATCTTACTATTAGAAGGATTGTAATGTTCTTTTATTGGGCAAATTTATTTTGTGATAACGTAAGGATGGTATAGGCATCATAGTTTTTAAAGGATCTGGACCATGAACAATTCATCTTGACTACTCATTCCGCAAAACAATCAATGCTGCTAGTAGCATTGGAAAAAGTTCTTTGCTCATGTCTTAAATTTAATTCTTTTGTTGCTGTAGTTCCTGAAGGATCAATATCAGAGCAGCACCCTGCAATTTCGTGCATGCTTATTGATGTGTGCATTTGAAAGGGAGTCAATAAGTTTATCTAGTTTTAAGTTTAACTTGCCTTTGGACATTATTATGTTCTTTATCCGTTCGTTTTTACTTTTTCCCCTTTGTACTTGTGAATTTTGATGTAGTATTCTTCTTAAACCTTTTTCTGTTTTTTTTCCCCCTTCCTTTATTACTCAAGAAATTGAGAAAATATTCTGAGAAAATTAGTTTTAATACCCTTTTATAAATTTTCTTGCAGAGATCTCAGTTTTAACAGACTCAGTGGAGAAATTCCGTACAATCTTACTGCTGTTACAGCTTTGCTTTACTTGTAAGTATATGATGTTTTTGGTGTAAACTTTTCTTTTTCTTTTTGGTGTGGTGAATTTAAGGGGATATAAACCCCTGAATTTTGCAGGAGCCAGGGTTACGGCCCCAGCCCTGCAGGAGTTCCACCCCTTAAGGGTTGTGGGTGAACCATAAATTTTCCTTACCAAAGGGCAACCGCCATTTTTGAGTGGTGGAAGACAAATTTAAGTTTAAGGTGATGCAATGAATATAATTCTCTAATTAGAACATAGCTTTCAGCCATCTAAAAACATGTGGTCCATGCTATAGATCTCCTAAAGTACACTTGTTGCTTTGTCCGAGGATGAATATCCCTCTTTAGTTTAGCGCAAAAAGAAAACTCTTTCATTATCCTCAGATTCTTCATCACAACTGATAAATCTTCCTGATGAAGGTCTTTAGTTTTGTGCAGAATATTTAATTGCAGTAACTTCATGATTTCTTTTATCAGGTTTTTAAATGGAAACGTGTTTAGTGGACCAATCCCCCCATGGATTTTTGCAACAAATTCAGTAAAGTAAGATTCCTTTCCAAATGTTCAATGGCATTGCATGCTTTGGTAGTCTGATCAAATCAAAACAAAAAGAAATTTGATACTTAAACTTAGAAGGTGAAACTTGTAAAAATAAGTGCTGTAGCATAAAGGCTAATTTGTATAATCCTGCTTCAACTGTGGCTGTTGCCTAAAAATAAATTGATTGCACGAAGAGAATGAGATATCAGTTTATTCTATAATTGCAATTGAATCAAAGAGAAAGTCATAGATAAATGAGATAATGTGGACTATTCTAATTGCATGTGTAGGGATCTTTCATACAACAACTTCTCAAACACCGAACCAGGATGTGAACGAAATGGCGTGTAAGAATATTCGCATCTAAGCTTGTTTTTTGGGATTTTGTGTTTGTTTTTTTATTTTTTTGTGAGTGGATCTTTGATAGCTATGGTTTTTATAATATGTGCTTCTTGTCTGTAGGAACTTGTTTGCAAGCACTCCAAAGATCAATAACTCGTAAGTGTTGGAACACTTAACTAGTTATAACTGTTATTAAACTTTCATAATCTTTTGAGTGACTGCTATTTTGCTGTTATAATGCTTGACTATTTTCTAGTGCTTTAAATTGTTTTACCAGAGGAATTGTTCCATGTTTGGGAAGCCCTAAGTGTCCAGCAGAACGTAAGTAGAAATTTCATATACTCCTTAAGAATCCTAGGTTCTCATAATCATAATAGCTCTTTTGATATCGCACATTTCTTAACAATGTTAGGTTCTCATATTTTCTCTATAATGCTTTGCCCTATTTTTCTTTTAATTTTTTCTTTGAGGGTATGGGTGGGGGTGTATGTAGGGGGAAGCAGAGGGTTGAAAATTTCATTACTCATCATTACATTAAATTAAGGTCTTCAATTCCTCCAAAATTTGTTATAGATTTGCTATGTTTTCTTAGAGGACTTGAAAAATTTTAGGGGAAGAAAAAGGAGGGAAATTTTCGTTATGTAGCTTTATTAAAAATGCATCAGATTGCATATGCTGCATTCTTCAGAATCTTCTCCCTTTTTCTTTTTAAAATCATTGATCATCCGCAAATGCTCTAACCTATGTTGCTATACAAAGAATACATGACTGATTTGAGATTGAAAATTCGCATTTGAGATCCACTATTCCATGTAACTTGTACCAAGCTGTCTCCTAAGTCAGTTTAAACTTGTTTTGCATCACCAGGACACTATGAATCACTTTGCAAATTGAAAAGAAAAATGAAAAAAATTAAGTTGCTTTTGTTAGAACACAGAACTGAAAAATCAAGAAATTGTTTCAAGGCTTGTAACATTGCTTCTTTCTTTAAGGTTTTTTCGACCTCACTTATAATGTGCAAAAGAGTTATCGACATATAAACTTCAAAGATACATTAAAGTTCAATGATTAATTACGTTTTATACTGACGAAATTAATCCACTGAGTACTCATCGGAGTATGACAAGATTACCTAAACTTCTATATGTTTTTTTGCGGCAAAATAACATAGAAGAAATTTAGAGAATATTGAGAAAAGAAGGAGAGATTGTTGTTTATTTGCTATGTGTCCTTTTGTTCTAGGGAAAGCCTGTTTGTAGGCCTATGTGACTATTCCCAACAGACATAATTTGTGTCTTTTTCAAATAAACACAATTGTCTGTTTCCAATAGTCACAATTGTCTATTTTCCAACAAACGTACTTGTTTGTTTTCTAACATAATTATTTGAACAAACTTAATTGTTTTAATAAACATAACTCTTAAACAATCATATTTGTTTAAAAGACTTTCTTCTTTTCATTCTTTTATTATTATTGTTGAAAATGTCCAATAATCCTCCAACATTTTCAAAATAATCCAAATTTTAGATAATCTTGGAAATCGATTGCATATATGATGGTTCCTTCTAATTGAACCTTCACTTAGTGAAAACATGTTAAAGTTAATCAAAATTGCATGGTAGACTATGCTTTGAACTAGCTATTCCATTTGGTTAACCGAACACATTTCAAACAATAATTTCAACACCAATGAATGCATAGTATCTAGTGACACTTTTATGGCCATGCGTCAACATCCCCTTTTCATGAGTGCTATTAAAGTTAAGCTCATCAGCTCCTAGAAGCAGCCACACTTCACACGCACAAAGATCCCATCAAGAATGCCCTTGTAACTAAAGCATTCTAACAAATTTATGTTATGGTTCTATTACAATTATATAACTCATCATTTCCTTACCATTACGGATACCTAGCACTTTACTTGGGATGGAATATTATATATCATATTATAGTGCTAACAGCTACATACATATGGAGTACTTTGTCTTATTAAACTTAAGACTTGTTGTTATACTAAGTGTTGAGTCAAGTTTCCACCATGGGTGACTTTTAATTTATGAGCTTGAGCCCCATGTCCTTTAAGGTCTTATTTACAAGATCTTTAGCTAGATTTTTTATTAAAGGATCTACCAAGTTTTCGCTAAACTTGACAAAAGTTATAATGATCACTCTATTTGAAATTAGTTATCAAATATAGCTATGTCTTAATCCAATGTGTTTAAACTTCCCATTCTACACTTTGTTGTATGCTCTTGCTAGAGTTGCTTCACTATCACAACGGATAGAAACTAGCAAATTTGGTTTAGGCCATAAAGGTATACCATAGAGTAAATTTCTTAGTCATTTGACTTCTTCGGTGGTAATAACCAATGAAATCAATTCGATTGCGATGGTGGAATCCGTTATACACATTAGTTTCTTGGTCCCCCAAGAAATGGCATGCCCACCAAACATGAAGATCCATATGCTTGTAGAAACATAATCTTCCAAACGTGTAATCCAACTAGCATCTGAATATCCTTCTAGCATTGATGGATATCAATTATAGCAAAGACCATAATTGATTGTCTTTTTTAAGTACCTAAGTACTCTATTCATTGCTTGCCAATGGAAGTTACTTAGATTACTTGTGTACTGACTTAATTTTGCAATAACAAATGCTATATCTGGCTTTGTACACGTCATTGCATACATTAGGCATTTAATTACCTTTACATATTCTACTTATGTTGTTGGCTTGTCTTTATTGGGTACCAACTTTAGATTAAAATCATAAGGCATAGCCATTGGCTTACAATCTAACTTACTATACTTCATTACAATCTTTTTGAATGTAATGAGATTGAGATAATGTTATGCTATTATTGTCTCTCGTTATTCTTATACCAAGAATAATATTTGCCACACCCATATCTTTCATGTCAAACTTCTTCGACAAGAACCTTTTTATGTCATCCATTTGTTCTAAATTAATACCAAATATTAACATGTCATCCACGTATAGGCAAATGATGACACCTTTACCCTTATGGAACTTACTCGAGATAATTATTAGATTTATTTATCTTGTAGTCATTAGCTAGCATAATCTCTTCAAACTTTTGATGCCATTGTCTAAGCTCTTATTTTAATCCATACAAGGACTTTACAAGCTTACACGCATTCCATTATTTCTCAATTGACAATATTTTACCTTAATGTACAATTGAAATGTCAAAAAACACATCAAGGTGTATGTCTATAGAAGCATCATTGTGTTTTTATTGTACAATAGGAATGCCATGTCAAAGATATTGATATCCATTTGTACCATTATGCTTTCAATGATACAATAGGAATGCACCATATACCAAGATGTAAGATTTACATATTGGTACCATTACACCGTCAAGAGTGCCATATGCCAACACCTTGTGTCTTCCATCACATGCTCTTTAATGGTATTTACATATTGGCATTATTATACTTTAATGTATGATATGAATGTCATATGCACACCTATTACATGGACCTTTGTAACGACCACTCCCCGGTCGCTACCGGCGTCCGAAACTTTCAGGAAAGACCCTCCAAGTCCCGAACAAGCCTGACCAAAATTACTCGTTAATCCATTACATTCACTCATCAAATAGTAGTATTACTTTCATATATTGAATTAAATCATAAATATAAAAATCACTATAAACTTTTTCCTTATTTATCCACAATTACATATACGCCAAAATCTATAATTTTTCAAACTAATGTTTATATACAAATTTAAAATTTATTTACAACTTAATAAGTAGAATACTACGACTTGACTTCTAACATAGCAAGTACAGGACACAGCGAAGCGACTCATAATAGTGTGCTAGGAGATGCTTTTACCAATTCACGGTAGATCACACGCGAACGCGTCAATGACTTCACACTAAAACGATCCCTGTCTGCAAAAAGGGAAATAAATTGAGGGGTGAGTCTCATAGACTCAGTGAATATCATTGACCCAGTGAGTAGGGTGTAAATGGGAAACAAGCAAGCGGAAGATCAGTTGAATGTAAAATACAGAATCATAAAAATAATTAGTCTCAAATAGGGGTTTTGTGCCATATATCGAAATTCGAGAATTTTTGAAAGTATAATCAATTGAAATAATAATATTTTCTCATCAAAATATGTTGATAACAAATTTCGAACCAAATTGATAAAATCAAGCTAGCTCCCGCGAGACCAACATTGTTTAAAATCATGCACTAATCATAGCTCGCCTTTACGCGAGGAATTTCAAATCCATTTCATGGAAAAACAAATAAAGGAACTGTAAAAATCCGTTTAAATCAAATTTTACCATGCAAGGAAATACGACTCATAATATTACAACTTATTTCAATCCATGTAAAATAATTACATTTTATAAAAAAAATTAGTAAAGCTTATAATATTTTTAAAAACATGGCTCGTGCCATAAAAACTCATATTCGGTGATACCTTGCGCTGGGGTATCCAATCGAATCCGCCAAGGCTGTTAAAATCTCATTTACATGTAAAACATACTTTTATTTTAGAAAACACAGTCATTCATTGGCGTTAGCGGAGTTCACCTTCCCGTGATGGGTCGGCCGAAGGGAACTCTAACCATACCTCAAGAGATACCCTCCACGCCTCTACTACCGAGGTATGAATATAACCGGGTAACCGTGCCCCTCCTAAAGGCAGTCCACGGCACCCGCCACTGCAGTGACTATCTTATAACCCACCAATCAATAAAGTTTAAATAACATGATATGAAAATCAAATTATTACCAGGTTAATCCAGGCAAAACTATCAGTTCATATAATTTTAACATCTCGTTAGATTAGCCATTCATGCTATCATAATCATAAGCCATTTATATTCGAAATAAATTTAGAAATCTCATTTCCAATTTGTTGCTAAATATCCAATATAAAAATCATAAAAATATAACATTTGTTCACAAAATAAAGTTTAATGCACGATTTATGAAACATCGAGTATAGAGAAATTTAAATCTCATACTCACGTATGTACATTACACAAACATACAAGGCACAATTTCTTTGATGGGAATCATTTTGAAAAGCTTGTTTCCCGGTTTGAAAACACTTTATGTATAATATACATATATATATTTCAAATTATTTCTAAAATAGCTTACACCCACAATTTCTTAAAATTTCACTAACGTATACTTCTCGTAATTTATGCGCAAATTAAATCATATATATATATATATATATCCATACATATATAATTAGGAATAATTTAAAATCGGCACCCCCTACTCACCTTTAAATAGCAGGATATTACATCGCTATTTTTGTACGCGTGTATGATTATTTCTATTTTTTGATCACCTATTTCGTTCTGCTCGCCTCCTCGATAAACGTTCCTAACAATCATTTAAATCCAATATATTTAATCATACATTTGTATGAGTAATAATTCAATTAAAATTCTTTATATAATTTGCATATTTTTCTTCTAAAATATGCATAATATTAAATTACCATAACCTTAAAATTCAATAACAAACTTACCATTGGGTCTCCCCTCCATGACCTTTTTCTTTTCCTCCTAGCCATTAAACCTTATCCATGGGCCTCTCAAAATTTTCTATTGGGTCAAGCTCGTTTAATTATTCTATTAGGCCTTGCCCATCTAATTGTCATTGGGCCATGCCCATGTTAATTTTTTTCATGGGTCATGCCCACCCATTTTTTTTTTTTCTTTTTCTCTTTTTTTTTTCTTCTTCTCTTCTACATTGCTTTCTTCCATCTTTTTCCAGCCCATTTCTCTTTCTTCTTCCTCCTCCCTTCACCACCGTGGCCTCCTCCTTTCTTTCCTCTCAAAATTGGTCACCACTAGCTCAACTTTTCCATGGCATGAAACCTGGAAATTTCCAGCAACTATGCTGTCTTCTTTAACTCTAATTTGCAGCAGCCAAACATCACCATTTTCAGCCACCAAAACTCTCAAAATTTCAGCAACTTAAAGCTCAATTTCTAGCATCAATAACTTGGAATTTTCAGCACCTAAAACCCCCCTCAAAAGGCATCAAAACAGCCCCCAAACAAAGTGTAGAATTTTCAGATTTCTCACCTTCTTCAATAACCGAATTTTCTTTTCTGTTTGCTGCCTATCTTCTGCACTTGCACCAGCCTTTTTCCTCCTCCACAAGTGTAGCAAAATCAACTCCTTCCTCCCTTCAAAAATGGCCGAATTTTTCCTCTTTCTTTTTTTTTTTCCTCCATCACGTCTTTTCTTCTCTCTCAAAATAGCAAGATTTTTCAGCTTTCTTCTTTTTCTTAGCTGACCCTC
The DNA here is from genome assembly GCA_036013995.1 of Theobroma grandiflorum. Taxonomy (NCBI): domain Eukaryota; kingdom Viridiplantae; phylum Streptophyta; class Magnoliopsida; order Malvales; family Malvaceae; genus Theobroma; species Theobroma grandiflorum. The sequence continues at coordinate 23,627,509 of CP142133.1, read as the reverse complement.
TAGTGTCTTCTACACTCTTCTATTTTTTTTTTTTTACTTTTCTTTTATTTCTCTTTACTTGTATTTCTTTTGTTTTTTTTTCTCTTGTTTACCCGTGCACCTCACTTCCTTTGTTCCATTTGCCTTCATCCTGCAGGCTTCTTTGTATCATCACATGGTGCGAGACCCTTATGTCCCCCACTAACCCATATTTGTTTGTTAACACAAGCTCCTGATGGGTATTAACCCACGGTTTCATGCTTTAGTCCCCTTTTCATCAGTAAAATTTCATTCTCATTTCTTGTCTTCGTATGGTTATTCATACACATAAAAAAAATATTATTTGACTTGTCAACATTTTTATTTCATTAATTTATTATCCATTTCACCTTCTAAATATTCGTTTAAGCTTTTAATTAACCTAGGATTTAATTAGGCTCAAAATTATACTAAGAGACTCCAAAAATTTAATTATCAATCCTTGAAATTTTTATTCTCGAGATATGACACCTTGTCATTTTCCAACGTGATTTTCTCTATTTTAGAGACAGAACTGGGTAAAGTGATCTTCATCAAAGTTGTAGCTTTGTCTCTTAGCTTTCCAATGGTCTAAGAATTGTTTCAATTGGAGTTCTGTAGCTTGAGATATGGCCAAAATACTCAAGCATATACAAGAATATTTTTGTGTTCTTCAACACTTTGCTCTCCAAAAATTAAATCAAATATTTTTCATTCCTATCCACACTTATTAAATTTCAATTTCCTTCAAAATTATTCTTCCTTCACATATATAAAATCAAATTATTGAGATTGCATTCCAACGCGGTGTCTCCATAATATTTAAATATTTTCTCCCCGCGTTAACTCAACTAAAATGCGTGTCCTACGATTTTCGCCGTTTTCGTCCAAAATTCTTCTTTACTACTCCTCCTCCACTTAAATTAGTCATATTTCATTTTTCATGACTAATTTTGACCTCCAATAAAATATTAATATTTTAATATTATTTTATTAATAAAATATTATTTTATTCTAAAAATTTTCACTTGCCTTCTTTGGTCCCGAAACACATTATTATGTGTCGGTTTACTTCCGAATCATCTTTTAACTCACTAATTTGTCTCCTAAAAAAATATTATTATTTAATTGTGAGTTCTGCACGTGCGATATATTTTATTCTTAAGCGTTCCTTAGCACGCTAATTTGTATTAAATGATCATTCTTTTGATCAATAGAATCTTATTTGTGTCTAACGAGGGTACGGGGTATTACAACCTTAATGATTTGTTTTCCATCACATGAACCTTTTCCAACTCAAGATGCTTTACTTTAGGATCTTTATCTCCCATCTTGTTTGTAACTTCATATTAGTTGCTACAATCTTCTTCTATTCAAAGATGATTACCAAGATCCTCAAAAGGCATATACTTTTTCTTATACTTTAGTGTCACGACTAGTCCTAGGCCATGACTAACGCAAGCGCCTGGCAAGCAAGTCCACTTGATCCAAGCAAACCTCCAATACTAAATCCATTTGGATAACCAAATATGACATTTGAGAGAAAACTTCATCTCATTAAATATGCATGTTTATACAACTATAGTCAAAGTACATATTTCTTTTGTAAATCTATAACATTTTCCAAACACATATTTATGTGTAAAACTATCAAAACCAAAGAATTTGCAAACTCATAAACCAACATACAGTGTGCAACTAATGATTATGTATAAACATTTATCAAAAACCAAGATAAAGTACAACTCAAACTTAACGGAGCAAGTCAATAAAAGGTGGGTAACCTTTATGGGATGCCTTGATGTTCAACTACCAAATGCTAGCCAAGAGAAGACTCCCCAAGTAAGCTAACCAAAGATCTACTAATTTGAAAACAAAAATATATATTTCGTAGGGTGAGATATAAAATCCTGGTGAGCAAGTACAAGAGAGGTAACAAGCAAAATAGAGGAGTTTTGAATAAACATATTTATACAAAACATGTCAATTTCCAAATCAAATTCAAACTTGATCACATGCATTTAAACAAGGGAACTAAACATCCTTTAAAATGCCAATATCGTGCTCAAAGTCTTTTAGGATCTCTGTTTAAAAATGCCCAAATAAACTCCTTAAAATGGGACTGAAATAACATAGGCAGTGTATTTTTCACTATTGGGATCAACCTCTCCTTGATAGGGGGTTGATCCCTTAAAACACAAAACACTTCCTAAATGTTCTGTTGGCATGGGGATCAACCTTATGGTCCTTAAGGGTTGATCTCAATGCTACCCGATTCAAAATTTTGACCTTAAAACTCTCCAATGTCACCTCATTGACCTTGCAATCCAATTCCTTTTCAAATCTATCAAATCAAGGTTCCAAACATTAATGGTTCCACATTTGATGATGTTAGTGTAGAAGTCTCAATAAGAAATATACCAAAAGAGAAGTGGGTGAATTGGTATTTAAAAATAGTTTTGAAAACTAAAAGCCTTTTTGGCCTAGTTTTTTTTTTTTTTTTTAGCTTAGAATATATTATGAAGCACTTATGAAAAATAATAGCTTTTAAAATTAAGTTAAATTTATTTGATAAATTTACTTTTATAAGTTTTTTTTTTTATAAATAAGTTGTTTGACAAAATAATTTATATAAGTTCTAATTTTGATTAAAATTACCATAAAGTGTATTTAATGAATAATTTTCTATTAATTAGAAAGTCCTTTGTTCATAATAGAAAAAAGTTAACTTTATTTTTTATTTACAAAAAGTATAAAAAGTATTTTTATATAACATAAAATTAATAATTAATAATAAATCATATAAAAATGAAAACAGATAATGTTAGAATTATTTTTAATAGACGATGACATTTTTGAAACAAAAGAAAAATTCTCCTAAAAAAGAGACATGTTTTTAAAAACAGAAGAGAAAAAACTCCTCTCTAGAGCTTTTTCTAAAGCTCTTTTTCTCAAAATTTTATTCTTTAAAAAAAACTACTTTTTTTTAAGAGCTTCTCCAAATTCCTGTTTGGCCTAACATTTTCTTTTAAAAGGTGGATAAGCTAAAAAAAAAAGTTAGGCCAAACAAGCACTAAGTGTAAAAATCAAGACTTTTGCAATTGAAAATTGCTTCTTGTGTCAAGAACAAAGTGTGTGATTTCCTTGAACAAGTTTTCAATAATAAAATGAAAAGAACAAATAATAAATCAAGGTGAAATATTTTCCTAAGTTGAATTCAAGCAAAGCATAAATTTTGAATTAAGGTAAAATATTTTCCTAAGCTAAATGCAAGTAATAAATCATAATGTAGAAAAATTAAAAGCAAGACACAAAATTTATAGTGGTTCACCTTTTCTAGTGCTTACATCCACTTCCTTGGTAACAAGGAATTTTCAATCTACTAAAAAAGATTCTTTCTTTTTAATGAGATAAAATAGTAACCCTCACAATAGCTTTTTCATAAGATTAAGCAATAACTCTTACAAAATCCACAAATGGATTGTTGCTTTTTAAAGAGATCAAGCAATATCTCTTACAAAACTTTTCACGAGATCAAATGAAACCTTTCAATAATGGTTTTTCATGGATTCAACTACAAACCCACAAATAGCTTTTCAAGGTTAAGCTAGAACCTTTACAAGAAGAGTACAAAAAATAGCAATAATGCCTTTACATAAGTTAGGTGCTAGGAGTTTAAGCTTGAGTGTAGTGAAAGAAGAAATCTCAACTTAAATGAAGTAAGTATTCAACTTTTGTAAGCTTGGTGGAAAACTAAATTGAAGCTAGAGAGTGATGATAAGCTTTTGGAAGTTTTTCTAGGGTTTGAAACTTTATATCAGGTCTTCTCTTGCTTCCAAATGACTTAAAGACGACCATTTATAGTAAGTGTGATGTTCGGTGCCGTTAGACACAAATTTGAATTAAAATTGACCGTTGCTAAAGTTGAAGGTCGACTATAATACTTTTATGGTCGACTATGTTTTCAAATTTCTCAAATTATGACTCTATAGTCAAGTATGACCTTCATTTATTCGATCCAACTCTCGAGAACGTGGTTTTTCAATTCTAGGTTGTGGTAGTCAACTATGGCTACTTAAAGTCCTCTTTCTCATGCTTTTGACTTGTTAGGGTCGATTATACTCGAGCTAGGGTTGACTATGTTTGTTCAATTCTTCATTTTCTTGAGCTTTCTAGAATAGGGTCGACTATGACTTTATATTCTTCAAGTTTTGCACTCTTTCTGACTTTGGATCGACTTGAGCTTCTTTAAGGTTGACTTTTGACTTGTGTTTTGAGGTTTTTTAGCTTTTTGGTACCTCTCTTCAGCTATTTCTTCCTTGCCTTGTTCCTACAATTAAATAATACCAAATAATTATATGACCTTAGGGGATTAAAAATATATTTGAGACAATTTTAAATGCTTGACATTAAATTCAAGATAGCACATAATTTTTGTCAAATCAAAACATAATGTAACTCAAGGCTAGCAGGTGACATATCTTTATCACGAAAATCTAATCCAATGAATTTTTACAATCAAATTTTCAAACATAGAATTTGACCATGTAGCTCAACCATAATAATAGGTGCATTGCAAAAAATGCATAAGCAAAATGATTCCCATATGAACATGCATTAATCCAACCTCCAAGAGTAATAAGGCAAATGTTCATTCATGCTAGGTCGATATGTTCATGCTAGGTCGATATGCCTAAATCCAAAAGTGCTACGACACCAACCCAAATCCAAAGGAAATATGCCATCTAATAACTCCAAAGATGCTAAGGAATCTAACAATTTCAATCATTAACTCACAATTGTTGTGAAAAGTCAAATCATTTTTATTTCATTTTCCATGTCATTTTGGAACAGAATTTTCAAATCATTAATTTGAAAGGCTTGTTCCCATGAAAACATACATACAGAGTATTCATATCTAAATACATACATATATATTTATATATATACACATTCAAAACACTTTCTTTCAAAACCTTTGACATCCAAACATATCCAATCAATCATTATAATTTCATACTTTTCCAAGTTCCTAAAACATGCTTAATTATACTCAAATTAATTTAAAAACATGTATCTACTTACAATACTCTCAGAACACTTTCAACTAATCAAACCTCGCTTAACTCGACAAGTTGGAACTTTCAATAGCATCAAGTTTAACAGGATATCATTAATATCACCATAAATACTTCTAAAAATTTGTAATAAATAGATACCATTTTCTAACTTAACTAATCTTCACTTATTTCCAATAATTTCCATCAATTCTTCTTCCAAACCTCATACCCATTATATAAACAATTAACTTTACCTATTTTTCTTCCTTGGTCAGCTTTCTATTGGAGAAATCTAACCAAACCTTGAAAACTAAAAAAAAAAAACGCTAGTTTTTAAAGAGAGAAGATTAAAATCAGAAAAATAAAATTTTGGGAATGAAAACCCTCACCTTTAGCACTTAAAATCCAAGGTTTAATAATGGAACCATGAGGGTCTTGAGAGGAGGGGCTTTTGAGTGCAAATGAGTGAAAAAAACAAAGAAAAAGAAATAAATGAAAGGTGGCTTGGGTTTTGGGGGGTTTTAGGTCTATTTTTTTCTATTTCAGTGCTTTGGGATTGACCTTTTGAAGGGTGGGGGTCAATCCTTGTTTACAACAGAAGGCACTTTCAGACTTGGGGTCTTAAGGATCGACCTTTAGAAGTGTGGGGGTCAATCCCAACACTTTCATAATACATTTTTGTCCCATTTTCTTCCTAGGATCAACCGCCCAATGCATTGTGATCCACCCTTCTTGTTCTAACTTGCAAATTTTGGTCTTTTTAAGATTAATTCCATTCCAACTTCCTTCACTAACCTTCAAGTCCTATATTTGTGAATTCTTAAGGATAAAATCAAAGTTTTTAAGCTATCGGAAAGGTTTCTTAAGCTCTCCAAGTCTACTATCCAAATTTGTTTATTGAATTTAGAATTTAGGGGTTTCACATTTTGAAGTTTGTTAACTATAGAAGACACAACAATGACGTCATCCATATTAAGATAATTTATGAATATAACAAAATCCCTTTTTCCAACCAACTTACGTTTTTCATGCATATCACATACAATATAATGCATATAAAGTAAGGAAAGAAAACTTATCTTGTAATCCGATGAGGAATTATTTTTTCATTTTCCTTGTCAATATCACTTCTGTCCAATTTCACAAAAATCAAAAGTCAATTTCCTTAGTGTTCCACTTACAGCAGCCATTGTTGAAATGAAATAAAACCTTAAGATTATTAGAATAGAGAATTGAAAAATCAGGAAATAGCTTCAAGGCATGTAACAATACCACTTTTCTTAAGGTTTTATTTGTTCCACTTATAGTATATAAAAAAGTTATCGACGTATAAATCTCGAAGATACAATGAAGCTCGGTGATTAACTGCGTTTTGTATTGACGAAATCAATCCATTGAACACTTACTAGAGTATGATAAGATTACCTAAACTTCTGTATGATTTTTTGCAACAAAATGACATAGAAGAAATCTGAAGAATATTGAGAAAAGAAAGAGATTGTCTTTTTGTTGTTTGCTATGTGTTTTTTTGTTCTAGAGGAAAGTCTATTTATAGACCTATGTGATCGTTCCCAACAAACACAATTTGTGTCTTTCACAAACAGACAACCATCTGTTTCCACTAGTCACAATTGCCTATTTTCTAACAAACATAATTATTTGAACAAACTTAATTGTTTTGACAAATATAACTCTTGAACAATCATTATTGTTCAAAAGACTGTCTTCTTTTCATTTTTTCATTATTATTGTTGAAAATGTCCAATAGTTTTTCATGGCCAGAGAAAGAACTTAAATTCTAAAGAGCAGTTTCAATTGCCCTGAATTCTGGTGTCCTCTTACTGTCTCTTCATCCCTCTGCCTATAATTTTTTTTATTGAAAAAGGGGAATAAAATGAGAAAGGCTAGTAACTTTTTTCTTTTGTTTATGTGACCATTTCACTCTGTTTGTATTTTCCTCCAATAGTTATTGAATTGTTGTTCTTTATGTCTCAGCTTTGCCCTATCTTTATATAAACTGTGGAGGGGAAGAAGCAATTGTTAATGGTAAAACCTATGAAGACGATAAAGTTACAGCCGGTCCTTCGACATTTTACCAAAGTTCAAAGTTTTGGGCATTTAGCAGCACTGGTCTTTTATTGGATGATAATCATCCTGACAGCTTACTTTTGGAGAATAAACAACTTTCTATAAGTGATCCTCAACTGTACAGAACTGCACGCCTTTCACCTAGCTCTCTGACTTACTACGCATTCTGTCTGAAGAATGTGACATACAACGTAAGCCTCTATTTCGCGGAGATACAGTTCACTGATGGCAAAACATTCAGCAGTTTAGGGAGGCGGATATTTGATGTTTACATTCAGGTATTTTAATATTCTTCACTTACCAAGTTCCGATATTAGGGGAACTTCAAAACTTCACATTCTGCTTGAATTTGAGCTAGTGAAGGAGCTTTGGCCAATGGACTAATTTCTATCATCCTTTAGATAGATGTTAAATTGAAAGATGAACAGAATAACCTTTCCAACATGTGCCCGCTTGGAAAGTTCAGTTAAATGGATTTGATGATTGCAGGGAAAGCAGGAGCTGAAAGATTTCAATATTAAGGATGAAGCAGGTGGAGTTGGCAAACCAATTCTAAAAAATTTTACTGTAAATGTGACTGATGGTACTTTGGAGATCCGTTTGCATTGGGCTGGAAAGGGGTCAACTTCCATTCCTACAAGAGGAGTTTACGGTCCTCTTATCTCAGCAATAGCTATTTTTGATCCAGGTAGATTTTCAATTCGAAGATTGTTCTTGTTTCTAAATGTCGCCAATTGTCTCAAGTTGTTCAAAACTTAATGGCTTTGTTTCATATTCAATATAGCTAGGAAATTTCATTTTAGAACATGCTACTTGTGTTTATTTTTGTTTCACTTTTTTATTCTCAATTTTTTGATTTGGGATAAAGAATTCCAGTATTCAATAAAGAGTCTTAATATGTGTACATACTTTGATGAATTTTATTTAGGAAAATATGGTAGCCAATATGTGGATGCAGATGCTATTGGATTTTACTCTTTTTGATATTTAATGATGAGAAGATTTTAATTTGCGACCATCTTAGAGGAGAAGTGTGGATATCAATAAGATTGTGTCGAGGTGACAAATTCACTATATATATATATATATATATATATTATCGCAGCAATATATATCCTCCATGATTTCCAATTAATTGATGAGTTATACTTGAACAGTTATGCTTTCAACCAGCAGTGTCATATCATCTTTGTAACTAACTTTTATATAATTTTCTTGAACTAGATTATAGACCTCCATCAGAAAATGGTATCTCTACAGGCAAAATGGCTGGAATTGTGGCTGGTGCAGCATTTGTTATCTTCCTGATTGGGGGTGTTCTTTGGTGGAGTGGGTTTTTAAGACCAAAGAGCACATTGGAACAAGGTATTTGTAGAGAAATCAATATATTCTGCTACCTCTGAATTTCGTAAACTTATGGACCTAAATATGGTAGCGTAAAATATTTCCAAAGTGATCCACATACCTAATACCCTGTTTTACCATTCTGGCAAGGAATAGGGGACATAATCAGTGCCCTGTCTCAAGACAACAAAAATAAAGAGATTTTGGAAGCTATATTATAAATTATTCTCATTAACCCAGCTACTTCTGCAGATCTAAAAGGTCTAGAGTTACAGACCAATTCCTTTACCTTGAGGCAAATTAAAGCAGCCACAAACAACTTTGATGCTGCTAATAAGATTGGCGAAGGTGGTTTTGGTCCTGTTTACAAGGTATCTTGTGCAACATATTCTTGCTTCTGAGCACTTTCATTCTGTGCATTCTTACTGCAGCACTTCCTCCAGGTACTTTATTGTTAATTGAACCTGGTAGTGCTTTTCAAATGCAGGGCATTCTGGCAGATGGCACGGCAATTGCTGTTAAGCAGCTATCTGCTAAATCAAGGCAAGGAAACCGTGAGTTTGTGACTGAGATTGGCATGATTTCAGCTCTACAACATCCTCATCTGGTAAAGCTGTATGGATGTTGCATCGAACGAGATCAATTGCTGCTTATATACGAGTACTTGGAAAACAACAGCCTTGCTCGTGCATTGTTTGGTAGATCTCGTCCATATGATTTACTTTAACTCCCTTTGGTATTAATGATATTTATGCGCATGCAAGCACATGCACACACCCAAACACATGTGAATGCTTGTTAATAATTTATGAAGAAATGTATGTTATATATCTGAGCTTCTCTTTATTTGGTTACTAAAAGGCCCACAAGAATTCCAGTTGAAATTAGACTGGCCAACAAGACGGAGGATCTGCATTGGCATTGCAAGAGGTTTAGCTTATCTCCATGAAGAGTCAAGGTTGAAGATTGTCCATAGAGATATTAAGGCCACAAATGTGTTGCTTGATAAGAATCTGAACCCAAAAATATCTGACTTCGGTTTGGCCAAACTTGATGAAGAGGATAATACCCACATTAGCACTCGAATTGCTGGAACTTAGTAAGTTTTTGTTCAGATTGATCGTCAAGTGTTCCTTTTATTCATTTATATGCCTTTTCTGTTTAAAATTCCAAAATGATAGGAAAATTCCCACAAGATATATACAACGTTAACACAGAGACAGAAATTTGCTTTCCCAAATTTTCGATTTGACCTTTTCTCCTTCTGGTATGAGAGGGAGAACTCTGACTAAAAACTAGAATGTCTACCCGAATATTACACCAACCTTACCACTTGATCTAAATTCAAGTAGAAATTTTTAGTTTCACCTAAACAAATAGTTGGCAGTTGGCACAGTGTACTTGGAACTGAAAATGTGTACGTGAATTTGACTTAATGACAATTCAATCAAGATAAATGTTATAATGATAACAATTACTGTTTTTTTTTATCTACACAAAAGGCTGAGACAAAAAATGATGTATTTAATTAATCTTTTTAACTTTGCAGTGGCTATATGGCTCCCGAATATGCAATGCATGGTCATTTAACTGACAAAGCAGATGTATATAGTTTTGGGATCGTGGCCCTTGAAATCATTAATGGCAGGTGCAACACTAACAACTCGTCAAAGCAAGAAGCTTTCTACCTCCTTGATTGGGTAACTAAGCTTTCTTCCATTGTTGATATGCTGTCTTACAAAAAACAAAAATATGGGAGAGGCTTGTTAAAAGACAAATCTGACAACTATCACACTACTAGAACAAAAACATTGAGTTATTAAATATACAATATTGCATAAATCCTTAAATTAGGGAATGCTTACTCTTCAGTGTTGCAGTTCACTGGATATATTGATGTTTCATTCCTATTACAGCAAATGAAGCTTATGCATGTATCAGTTTTGAGTGTACTATTTTTTGAAATGAATCTTAATGAGGCAATTTAATTTATATTTTATAGGCTCATGTTTTGAAGGAGAAAGGGAGCTTGTTGGATTTAGTCGATCCAAGGATAAGCTCTGATTGCAACATAGAAGAGGTGATGGTAATGATTGATGTGGCTTTCCTATGCACTAATCCTACTGCTGCAGCTAGGCCTTCCATGTCTTCTGTGGTGAGCATGCTTGAAGGCAATGCTGTTGCTCAGGAGTTGATTACCGATTCAAGTATTTCTACGAAAAAGTTAATGCAGAGGCAATGAAGAAGTTGTATCAGCAAATGAACAAATATGATGAAGAAAACAGTCAGACAAAAAGTATGTTTGGAGATGGGCCATGGATTACTTCTTCATCTGCTGCTGATCTCAATCCAGTCAGTTTGACTTCTGATTATTGGAAGAATAGAGATTCGACAAATTAAGAAAATTGTGATGATTTGCCAGAATACGTTAACTAGGAATGGTACAACGAATATTTTTCTTGTGTGATGTGATTACTTTGAAGGTGCATTTCCAATCATTAATGAGTGTGGTGTGATAATTGCATATGTCGAGATCAAAAAATTTCTGTTCTTTGTTGAAGCTGAACTTTCTTTTTCCCAGACAATAATCCAAAACTATAAATCCTTGCCAATATTTGTTTCAAATTTCAGAAAGGGTATTGAGATAACACAGCAACAGTATCAACAGGATGAAGATTGCTATAAGCTATAGCACATTTTTGGCAGCAGGTCTCAGTCAATTCTAAAGAATATGGTTCTTGATTTTTGCATACCCTGTATTCTTGTTTTCTAACTTCTTGAAGCAATACGTTAAGAATTCTGTAGCTGTTTTTGCACACCCACAGTGGTGGTAAAGGCAATTTGCGAACACTGACAACAATTGGAGAATCTAGTGCAAAGCAGTTTTATGTTGTTAAACAATTGTTGATTCCTATCTGAAAAATATGAATCAACAAAAGGGAGTATCCAGTATGATAGCCTGCCATGTCCTCTGTCTCTGTGGCGAGCATGCTTTAAGGCAAGGCTGCTGTTCAGGAATTGGTTACAGATTCGATCATTTTTCCTGACGAATCGAACTCTTGGACGGCAATGAAGAAGCTTTACCTGCATCTTGAAGAAAGAGTGCCCCTGAAAACCAGACACATAGTAGCATGTCAACGGTTAGGCCCTGGATTTCTTCCTCCACATCTGCTGCAGATCCTTATCCAGTCAATTTAACTTCTGATTTTTGGCAGAATAGAGACTCATCAATAACTTTTTTTTTTAAAAAATTAAAGGTTCATTAAAGGGAGTAACCAATGGTTAAGCTCCATTCAAAAGTACAAGGGACAGCAATTTTTAGGCCTATGCTCAGTCCAGGGGGCGGCATAACCCTCAAAATTACATTACTAATCCTAAAACATGCAACCCGTAAGAGGGTCAAAGCATAACTTTTTCCAATCCAAGTCCAGGGGGGATATCATACAGAGGGACCATTCGCTCAGAGCTCGGGCCAGTCCTTTCACCCTCCTCCTCTCCCCCAACATTCAACAGAAAATGAAATCAAAAAGAATCCTCCTGTTGCAAGAACAAACACCAGCTCCCTCCCTAATCGAGTTACAGAATAAACTCAAATGTCATTCTTGAGCTCCAATCCTTACCTCCTCTATCAAACTTGGGGTGTCCTCCCTGGAATCGTCACTTTCTCTACTCCTCCGCAACCCCTAATAAATTATTATCATACCTAAACCCCTGTTGCACAAAAGGACAGCATAGCGTTTCAGTGACTCCCGCTTGTGCTCCCATGGCAATGAAGAGGAGCCGACCCTTAGGAATACTCTGTTCCCCACCACGAGGAGAAGGACAGGACAGAAACAGCATCGAGACAAAGCCATCCCCTAAAGAGAACACCCATCTCCCAGAATTGGCCTCACCCACCTGAAAAATGGGGTTAAGACTCTGCTGTATAGCCTTACTCAACGGATTCCTCCTCCCTAACTACTGTCCACACATTTACAAGGTCAGTATCCCTTCTTATTCCAGCTTTGGCCAGGTTATCAGCTTGCCGGTTTGCCTCCCTTCTAACATGGCAAATTTCCCACCTTATCACTTTTCTTTTTAGCGATTCAATTTGGAGAATTCACTTCCTCCTCCTCCAAGGGCTTGGCTAGGAGTTTTGCTCCAACTCACCGCATTCAAGGAGTCACTCTCGATGACCAGGATATGAGAGCCATTCCATTCTGATGTGGCAAACATCAAAAAGGCTTCCCTGATTGCCAGCACTTCCGCAAGGTTAGAATCCTCCAACCCTATCGACTTGGAAAATAACATTTTGATCTCTCCTACTGAATTCCTGAGAATCCCACCGATTGCAGCTTCTCCCGAGCTTCCACTAGCTGCTCCATCCACATTAAACTTCATAGAACCTTCGACGGGATTAACCCACTCTACCAACGGTCTTGTCTTCTTCAAGCTTCTAAAGACTACTCTTAACCTTGGTTCATTGAAAGTGTCCAGAGTCCTACCATAATCCCTTGGCCATTTAGCCTTTACCCATGTGGCCACTCTTAGTTTCATCAGCTCGTAAATCTGAACCTTGTCCCATGATTTACCTCTGAAGACGATGTCGTTCCTAGCCAACCAAAGTGACTAAATCACCGCAAAGAATGCCATCTTCCAAACTTTCTTTTCACCTTCCTTAAGAATCGTCGCATTCCAACTCCCCAGAAGAGCAGTCACATTCACTGGTTGAACCCAACAAACATTTCACTCCCTGCACCATTCAGCCCAAATGCACCATGATTCAACACAATAAATAAAGATGTGATTAATGGTTTCAGTAACCCGATGGCAAAATGGGCAAAAGGCTGACTCCAAACTCATCAATCCCCATTTCATAAGTTTTGCTTTAACCATCGCCCTACCGTGAATGATTTGCCAAACAAAAACTTCCACTCTATATGGAGCAAGGTTGGCCCAAACCAGTCTCCAGGTGGTGCTACCTTCGTTACCATTAGCCAAATGTTGCCTGTAGAAAGCACTGACTGAGAAGACTCTTGAGGGGGATCCTTTCCAGATGATGGTGTCTTGAATTTCAGGGGACAGCTGATAATCATTCACAGTATTAAGAAACTGCTTCCATTGCTCAGCTTCCCATCCAAACACTCTTCTACGCGTTTTAACCTCCCATTTCCAATCGTTATTTTGCCAGCATCCAAACTCTTTAATCTTTCCCGTTTTGTTAGTAGCAAGAGCAAACATTCTTGGGAAAGCATTCTTAAGAATGACACTTTCAATCCACTCTTCCAACCAGAACAATATTCTGCTGCCGTCACCAACCAATCTACGACTCATCAATAACTTAATCAAACTTTCTTGATTGGAATGAGACAGACTTGCTTTCTATTATGTAATGTAGCGAATAAATTCTAAAAAGGACAAAGAAAAGAAGCCTTAGAACAGTTCTTAACACTAGGGGAATATCCTCTGCATCAGTAAAACACCAGAAATATTTGTTCTTAACAGGAGTTGCTTTTTGGTATCAAAGCATCAACCTAGTAGTGAGGCAAGACAACTAGCCAGTTACGAGAAAAAAAAACTAAAGAGGAAAGCCTCAGGAAGCTAGTTGAAGAGACAGTCCACAAGGAGAGGAGGTTCTTCCTCTCTGAGGCCTCAACCTCCTTGATCTGTAAAGAGGGGTTATAGCTAGAAGTTCACAACATAAATGCAACCAAGACTGTTGATGTAAAAGTTTTACATTGGTTTGGGGTATACAAGGCATAAAAGTTCCTTCCATGTCAAAATACACCAGATACGAGAGAAGTACATAATCAATTTATTCTTCATAATGAGTAGGGATTGAAAGACATCTGATCATAACTGTATAGGAAGACTCGTTGAATCATCATGATATAACTTGGAATGAATTAGGGAAAAACTGCTATATTTTTGGTTTGTAAGGGAAGAATCTTTTCATGACAATGACAAAGACAAAGGAGAGCAACATCTTCAAACAATGGTTCAAAAAATTAACTTCATTGATGACTACTTATAAAACTTGCATCAACAGTCAAAAAGGTCAAATACTAGTACTTATGTTAACTTTTGAACATAACAAGCTTAGGACCATACCAGTACTAGTACTTAGTTTCAGGTATGACACTGTATTGTCTAGCTTACGTAGTTACAGTAGCCACGCTCATAAAATTCATGGATAACTAATGAACAACTTTTGAATACGCATATTGACCCTTCAGTTATACACCACCAAATATAAAGACTTTATTGACGCAAATTTACGTCGCTGCTTGATTTTCTTATAATCTTGTGCATAGGATTTTCTTATGATTTGTGTCATTTCTTGATTCATACATGATACACCCCATATTGCCCTCACCTTCTTGTTCTTCTATGTACACTTATGCGTTTCCTACAACATTCCTCTTCCAAAAGGCTTCACGATCTCCAACCTACGCAACAGGCCGGCCCTTGGGTAAGGCCACCAAAGCAAAAGCTTTAGGTCTCAAATTTGGAAAGGCTTCATATTTTTATAATATAACTAGGATGGAACCCGTAGCTACGCTATGGGAAAAATTATAAAAAATATATATTATGTTATATTGGATTTCAATTTGACACTTGCAAAAGATAAATTGTTGAAAGAGAAAAAATTAAATTAGCATTAATTGTAGATAATTATTTGATTTGGTTTCAATCACGGGAAAAATGGTAAAAGATGAATTTATGTCGATAGCATATCTAGCAGGAATAGTCCCATGAGTAAAAGAGACAATAAAATAATCGAAAGGAAACTCCAAATTCAAATCGAATTGTCAAAAAAAATTTTTGATTTTAAACAAAAAAATTCTATTTTGGTCACATAAAATGATCACATTGTTAGACAACTATTAAATTTTTCTAACTATGGTGATAGTTTCTTGTTTCTTTGGCCAAACACATTTCTTCCCATTTATTTGGTTTCTGTTGTTGTTCTGTTTTCGCTGGACTTGTTTATACATAAGAAGACAAAATTTGTTTAACGTTTCAACACTTAACAGGAGATGAATAAACCAAATCAAACCACATGTATTATTCAAGGAATGAGACATACAACAACAGTGCATGACACAAAATTATAAACATTAAACGCATCCTGAACATGACATGCTTGATACGTAAAATGATCCATGCACCATTAAAGACAATAAAAAGATAGGTACCATTAACTCCTTGATAAATTCTTGGAAGATATGAACACAATCATGAAAAGTGTAGCTAATTCTTGAAAGATATGAATACAATCATGACTGCAAATTCAGAAGAATTATCAAATACTGTCACTTATACAAAAATGTTGAAAATAAAGAAGAGAATGCTAATCCCAAATTACTGACTCAAATCCCAAAATATGGTCTTTGTATTTCATTGAAATAACTGGATATCCTTTTTGTTTTGTCCAACTGTCCATCATTAAGTTTACTTGAATGCCAAATACCTTTAAAAGGACATTCCATAAATCCCTTGTCCTTGCATTGTTCCAAGCATACCTGTTAATGTATAAGCTTCAAGATTTATGAAATGGAAGAGAAATTGCAAAATCAGAATTCAAGATATAAAATGTAAAACTATAGCCTAGTAAATATTTCATTTTAGACTTTCCAATTCGAGTTTGTTAATGGCCTAGTCATGCATCTTATACATATAGTGTTTCACAAATCCAATAGATTTTATTATCATGTCCAAACCATGTAATATATGAGTATAGATTGAGAAATCCTTTTTGACTTTTATTGTACAAATGAAAAGAACATTATAACAATGAAACATAAATTTGAAAATATTTACAGTAGTTTTAAGAATAAAAAAAGCATATAAAATAAAAAAAGAATGTCATATATTAAACATAAAAATGTTAAAAACTGCAAAAGAATTCTAAAACAAATAATATCATAACTTTTCAAAAAAAAATATATCATACAAATAATAATATGAAAATCCTAAACAAAAAAAATATCAAAATGAGCCTCATTTACTACATATGAAAGCAAAACATTTGAGAACATAAATAAATCAAATCAAACAAATCATAAACCGAAAATCATAAACAAATAAATGCTAACTTAAACCCCATTTTTAACACACAAAAACAAAAAAAATTAAAAAATAAAAAAATAAAAAACTATAAACATATCAATATAGATTGTAAACCCAAACCACTAAACCAAGAATAATAAAATAAATCAAAGTAAAAAAAAATACTATGACCGTTACAATAAAGATAAAAACAAAATAAAGTACCAAAAACTCAAAACCTGAGTACTACTACTATTTCAATAACTGTAAAGATATCAATACAAATCATAAATATTAGTTGATATATTACGTTTATATTGCTCATTTATTAATTTGGTAAATGCTACTCAAACCATTTAACCAATTGAATGGGAAGAGAAAGAAAGGTTAAAAGAAATATAAATTATATTGTATTAGATTTCAATTTGATATTTTTAAAAGATAAATTGTTTATAGAGAAAAAAATAAATTGATTTTAATTACAAAATTAAATATATAGGGAGGGATTCTAATTGAATGACACTTGTCATTCAATTAGATATTCAATTGAAATTCAATTAGACACTCAATTTGAAAGAAATTGAGAAATCAAATTATACTATTTTTATATATAGTAGAGAAAAAGATATATTGATTTTAATTATAAAATTAAATATATAGGAAGGGATTCTGATTGAATGACACTTGTCATTCAATTAGACATTCAATTGAAATTCAATTAGACACTCAATTGAAAGAAATTGAGAAATCAAATTATGCTACTTTTATATATAGTAGTATATAGTAGAGAAAAAGATATATTGATTTTAATTATAAAATTAAATATATAAGGAGGGATTCTAATTGAATGACACTTGTCATTCAATTAGATATTCAATTGGAATTCAATTAGACACTCAATTGAAAGAAATTGAGAAATCAAATTATGTTACTTTTATATATAGTAGATATATAAGGAGGGATTCTAATTGAATAACACTTGTCATTCAATAGATATTCAATTGGAATTCAATTAGACACTCAATTGAATTTATAATATGAAAATCCTAAACAAAAAATGTAACACCTGACCCTAAATTATCTGTGACAGGTCATTCACATGCTTTGGACAGTATGTTTGTATATTGAATTGCCCCGAGAAACAAGTTAAATGACAATATTGCCCCTAATGATATGGTTAAGTTAAATAAGTCTTGGATCCGTTTAAACAGAGAATGGAGAATGAATTTGAGAAAACTAAAACCCATGGAGTGATTTAAAATAGTGATTCGGAGTTCGAGGTTCAGTTTGGAGTTAATCGGAGAAATTGACCGATTAAGGACAAAACGGTCATTTTTCAATTTCGAGACAAAATGGAAATTTTTAATAAAGATTTTGATTTCAGATGATCAAGAATAATTATATGAAATATAATATGATTATTGGAACATAAAATGAATATTAGCAGTGAAAAATTATGATTCTCGGTATTTTTGGGACACAAGGGTAAAATAGTAATTTTGCCACTAAAGGTCAAAACGAGAATTTTTAGAAAAGATTTTAGCCCCATTTGACATATTTGAATATGATATGAGTATTGGAATACAATTGGAGGGTTTGGCAGTGAAAGAGTTTAATTCCAGTGATTTTTGAAGTACAAGGGTAAAATCGTAATTTTACCACTCGTAGACAAAATTTAAGATTTTGAGAGAATTTAGATCTAATTTGACAAATTGGAGAATGGTATCAGTATGAGGGGTGAAAAATATGTCTGTGGGTAATTTTTCAATTTTTAGGGTAAAAATGTAATTTTACACTTTTCGGGGGTAAAAGTGTAATTTTGTAAAATTACACCACCAAAATTTTGGATTTGTCCAGAAACTTCAGGAAAGGTGAAGATAAGGGAAAGAAATTTTGTGGTGGAAAAAGATAAGAAAAAAAAATAAATTAATAAAAAAATCAAAAAGTATAAAAAAATAATATTATTTTATTAAGGCTATAAAAAGCCAAAATATTCAGCCAATGACCCTTAGGAGGGTCGGTCTAAACACAGCAAAGAGGGGAGAAGAAGAAGAAAAAGGAAACAAAGGAGAAAAATAAGAAATTTGAAAAAAAATCAAGAGATTTCAAGGTTTTTCAAGATTCAAGCCAAACCAAGGTGAGAAATCTTTAGTTTTACCCTAACCCTAGCTTACCCATGCTTTAGTTCTTATTTTCCATGATTGAGTGATGAGTTATCATGGTGAATTTAATTCTGAAAAATGGGTATGGATGATGATTTGATGTTGAAATTGCTTGATTTTGGACTATGTTGATGTTTAGAGATAGTTAAGCATGTTTATAAGCAAAACCACCAGAAAAATTTGATTCTCTATTGTGTTCTTCATTGGCTGAACCTGGTATGTTGGGTATTAATGAGAGATTGTTTGAATTTCAAGAGAAATGGCTTGGAAAGTGATGAATTAGAGTGAGAAAATTGACTAGGAAAAATTACGGTGTAAGTGCACCGTAATGACCGAATTTTTCCATGAACAAATTGAAGGATTTTAATGCTGAATTTTCTAGGATAATAATGGCTGCTGGTTTGAGGATATTTTTATGATATTTAAGTGTATTTTGGTGAATTAAAGATATAAAAATTTAATGGGAACTTTCGATGCAAAAATGTGAATTTTTACCCATTAGGGGTATTTTCGTAATTTGCTACCGAGATTGATAATTTGCACCACACTGGGGGGATATTAAGTCAATTGGGATATAATTGAGGTATAGAAACTGAAAAAAATCGATTTGGAGTTAAAATGAAGATTATAGAAATTTAGACGCACGTAGGTGAGTCAGTCGGACACCGTGAGTAAATGACTGTCCGGACCATTTTTCTATCATTTCATGCATCACATAGAGCCTGAAATTGATTATGAGTGATTGACACAATTTATTGAAATTTGTGTCATGCGGAACACATAGGTGGTGGGTTCCCGGACACGAGAAAAAGGCAGTGTAGTGGAAAATTGAAAACAGGAGTATCGGGCATTCCTGTGACGAGGTGAGTGGACAAGTTATCATCTTAATTATCTGGAGTAGATTTTATTAAATTTAATGATTTTATGAAAAATTATTGTATTGGGTGAATTATTGATTTTACGAGAAAAAATGTGAAATTTATAAAATAAATTGGATTTACTAAATAAATTGAATTTTTATAAATTGATTTGAAAAATGGAACAATTGGTTTTGAAATTAGAGTAATTGGAGACGGTTTAATTGTGTTATAAATTGTGTTTTAAATTTTATGGCTTATAGCATTATATGAGCATGAATGGCTAGACTACTTATGCAAAAATTATATATACAGTGTTTTCAGCCTTAAGAGGCTAGACTGTGATAAATTGTCATATCATGCTAGTTAAGATTTTATAAATGAGGTGGTAGATAAAATAATCGCTGCAGTGATACCAGTTCTGTGGGCCAGCCTAAGAGAGGGGGCACAGAACTAGACTTATCTTACCTCTATTGGAGAGCCAGGTGTGGAGGGGGTTTCTCTGGAGGTAAAGTTTGAGTGCACTTCACGTGGACCACCGCGTGAGAGTGAGACTCAGCCAACGCCAAGGCATGGTTAGATAAGATTTTCAGATATAAAAATATATTCATGTGTATATGATACTGAATAGTCTTGGCGGTCTCGGTCAGATGCCTCTGCAGGGGTATCCCCGAGAATGATTTTTGGCAAGAGCCAAGTTGAGATTTTGAGAAACACATAAGCCACACTAAATCTTAATTTAAATTGAGTAAAATAATTCTATTTTGCTCGGTAGAATGTTTTATTTGTCTCTTCTCAATTGAATTGAGTTGAGATAAGACGAATGGCAGTACAAAGAAAGAAATTTGAAATTTTGTCTCCTTTTACTCGACTTTAGATAATTTAGCTGGTATTTGTTTACTCACTGAGATTTTATAATCTCACCACCCTCTCTTCCACCCATTTCAGACTCGAGAAAAGCACTAGATAGCTATGGCATCAAGAACTAGGCGAAGTCGAAATCCAATGCATTTAAGGTACATAGTTGTACATAGTGGGCTCACGTGTTATTGTAAAAGTAATTTTATACTTTGATTACTTGCATTTTAGTATGTATAAATATATTCAATTTTTACATTATAAAAATTATGTACTGACGTTTCTATAAATATTATTTTATAAATATATATAATGTTATTTTATTGAATATTTTTATTATATTCATATATTCAAAATTTTGCTTCAAACTAATGTTTTAAATGTTTGAATTTATTTTCAAACTATGAAAATTGTGTCTTCTACACATTTATTACATTTTTGGTTGGGTTTTGAGATTTTCAAAAAAGATGATGAAAACGCCCTTGTGAGCCGAAAATAATATTTTATCATAAATTTTTTGAAGTGTGGTATTTAATAATTGTCGCTCATTGGGAAAGTGCGAGAGCTGATACGAAAGCCTTGCGGGGTTTCGATTGGCATTCGAGGTAGAAATGCCTGTCGAGACGTCGCCGCGGTTGTCACGGGCCCGATGGGGAGTTCCGGGGCGT
Source organism: Theobroma grandiflorum (assembly GCA_036013995.1). Lineage (NCBI taxonomy): Eukaryota > Viridiplantae > Streptophyta > Magnoliopsida > Malvales > Malvaceae > Theobroma > Theobroma grandiflorum. The sequence goes on along the minus strand of CP142133.1, from coordinate 23,606,444 downwards.
GACAAAAAAATATCAAAATGAGCCTCATTTACTACATATGAAAGCAAAACATTTGAGAACATAAATAAATCAAATCAAACAAATCATAAACCGAAAATCATAAACAAATAAATGCTAACTTAAACCCCATTTTTAACACACAAAAACAAAAAAAATAAAAAAAAATAAAAAAATAAAAAACTATAAACATATCAATATAGATTGTAAACCCAAACCACTAAACCAAGAATAATAAAATAAATCAAAGTAAAAAAAAATACTATGACCGTTACAATAAAGATAAAAACAAAATAAAGTACCAAAAACTCAAAGCCTGAGTACTACTACTATTTCAATAATTGTAAACATATCAATACAAATCATAAACATTAGTTGATATATTACGTTTATATTGCTCATTTATTAATTTGGTAAATGCTACTCAAACCATTTAACCAATTGAATGGGAAGAGAAAGAAAGGTTAAAAGAAATATAAATTATATTGTATTAGATTTCAATTTGATATTTTTAAAAGTAAATTTTTTATAGAGAAAAAAATAAATTGATTTTAATTACAAAATTAAATATATAGAGAGGGATTCTAATTGAATGACACTTGTCATTCAATTAGATACTCAATTGAAATTCAATTAGACACTCAATTGAAAGAAATTGAGAAATCAAATTATACTATTTTTATATATAGTAGAGAAAAAAATATATTGATTTTAATTATAAAATTAAATATATAGGGAGGGATTCTAATTGAATGACACTTGTCATTCAATTAGACATTCAATTGAAATTCAATTAGACACTCAATTGAAAGAAATTGAGAAATCAAATTATGCTACTTTTATATATAGTAGTATATAGTAGAGAAAAAGATATATTGATTTTAATTATAAAATTAAATATATAAAGAGAGAGTCTAATTGAATGACACTTGTCATTCAATTAGATATTCAATTGGAATTCAATTAGACACTCAAAATTATGCTACTTTTATATATAGTAGATATATTTAATTATATAAAAACTATATAAAAATTAAGTTAATTAATAAAATATTTACTTATTCTCTAATGCCTAATAAATATTTATTTTTTCTCACTTTCACATCCCTATTAATTCTTAACTAATTATTTTATTTTTTATTAAAAATATATAAAAATAAAAAATAATTAATAAAATAACATATTCTCTCATTTCATAAATCATATGCTTAATAAATCTCCATTTTGTTTATCACTTTCCAATTCTTACAGTGTTATTAATTCTCAATTATTTTTCTTATTTTCAATCAACTAATGGTTTTTCACCTATTTATGTTATTCCAATCAACTAACATAATATGTATTTAATATTTTCAACAACTATTTTTCCCTCTATATAAAATCAATTTTTCTTTTCTATTTATAATATCCAATTTTAAAATTTTCTTTCCCCATTTGCACTTTCATCCTTTAATTTCAATTTTCCTTCAAAAAGTACATAGAAAGTTTGTTATGTTATAATTTTCATAAAGTCGTGAGCTTATTTAATGCTCGTTTGGTGATGGAATTCAAGCTTTTTGCTTTTTACTCCCTCACGAGAGGGGCTGCTGCCTTCACACTCATAGATGACCTGTTCATCCTCTTGTGATTATCGCCCAAGGTTTCGTGACTCTGTTGGGTGCTTTCCACGACTTGTTCAAAGTCATGTCTCCATGGGTGCCCATGACTCTACGACTCTGTTGGGTGCTTTCCGCCACTTGTTGAAATGTCTCCATGGAGATAATCTTCTGATCCATGAAAGAACGCTTCATTCACTTCTATTTCTTTGTCTTGGGATGTCATTCCATGCGTATCTTTTACTTTAGGCCCCTGAGATTGTTTTTGAGAGGGATAACACTACTTTGTTCCTTTGTATTGGGTTTCTTTACATGCATATCCTTTATTTCATATCCTTGAGATTGCTTTTGAAAGGATGATTTGTTGTTCCCTATTTCTTTTTTAATACTTTTTATGTAAGTTCATTTTTACAAGTTTCTTTCAGTGACAAGTACAAATCATCAAAGCAAGGAAGCTGGATTTCAGCTTCCATCGTCATCCATAAGTGGGACCTTTCATTAATTTCACAGGCAAGATTTTTATACAACTTGCTTCTATACCGTACTATATTGTTGTTTACAAGTCCTATAAACATCCAATAACAGTACGTTTATTGACTTCGCTTAACTCAAAATTCTTCACTCCCTCTCTCCTTTCTCTCTGTAAAGCGGCGCATAATAGTCTTCCTCTTGCTTTGTTTCATTTCATAGAAACTTCCAACTTTCATATTCAAATATCTTTGTTAAAACCATTCTTTCAGGCCATTTTTTTTTGCCATTCAAATCAAGCAAGAAGCTAATGTATTCCTCTTGAACATCCAAGATGTTCTTTCCTCGACTTGTTTTCGCTTCAATATTCATTGTCTGTTGCCTTACAACTTTTACATTAGGAGCTACGCTTGCAAAGGATGAAGGTAATCGATAATCTAGATTGAACTTTGGCTTAATTCTTTTTGTAATTTTCACCCAATTTTCTTTCACTTTGTTTGAACCTTTTTGTTATTGAATACTACTTAGTAATGCTATATATGTACAGTGGAAGCTTTGGAAAGCATAGGTGAGACGCTAGGAAAGAGAAATTGGGATTTTGGCATTGATCCATGTAGTCGACCCAGCAGCTGGGAAGAGGCAGTAGCACCCAAATCTTATTATGCTAATAATGTCACCTGTGATTGCACTTTCTCCGGTAACGCCACTTGCCATGTTATCAGCATGTAAGCATCTCCCTCTATCTCTTAAGATGAATTCTTTTGTCACCGGAGTTTATCTTTTAAACTGTAAACTCACTAAATCTGTTCATGGATTATCCATATAATTGAAGCATTAATCATTAGTTATTGATTTAAAATATAATCGAACAAAATCAAATTTTTTTCTTTTATAAGTTAGCAGAAAGGTGCTGACGCAAGAAATTACCATGCATAAATGAAACATACCTTATTTGTTAATTAAACAAAATTAATTACAAGTTAATTAGAACCCTAAAAGAAAGAACTACTATGAGTTAGCGGTTCAAACAATCAACAAGTGCAAAAATCTTCAAATAAATAGTGGAAAGTCGGAAAAAGAAAGATCAGTATCGTAGCAAAAAGTATCAACATAAACCAAAGAAAAGGTCTAAAAAGCTAGTCGGTAATGATGCGTGAACCGGCTAACTTGCTATTATAGACTTGAGTAATAGCAACCAACCAGCTGTGCAGTGTTGACTGCTGATAGATCGGCAATGGAACATTGAATCGGATAGTGGGACCAACTTTTTGTCGGCGGGCTACCCACAAGTTGTATCATCATGATCGTGAAAGAACGATGGGTCATCCACAGTCGAATATAGAAGGCTGATTGGCCCTTTCGCTCCGTAGCTTTTAAAACATGAATAAGACTTTTTCTTACAATCAATAATGAGATGAGACATAACAGTACGTTGAGAAAATAATATAATAATTTATGTAATTTTTTTATTGATAAGGACAGAATGATTTTGATAGTTAGGATTAACAAAACGAAAGCACATATAACATACGTTTTTCTTGAATAAGGTATTATAATGTAAAGGTTATTCACATAAAATAATAGTACAAATGGCTTTAATAATAAAGAATTCTTTATTTATTGTCAACTATTTGGAAATGAATGTTGATATGTTAACTACTAACTAGCATTAATATATAATTTCAAGGATCATTAACCCTGACCTTGGTTTCTGTTGAAACAGAGAGCTCAAGGGACAAAATCTTACTGGTATTCTTCCACCAGAATTAGTCAGGTTCCCTTACCTCAAAAAGATGTAAGTACCTTAACTTTCAAACTTCTTTCGTGATAGCTTAGCACATTATCTTTACTTCAATTGAATATATAGTAAATTTTATTTCCTTCATGACTGACTTTGTTGTAACTCTTCTTACAGTGATCTCACTCGCAACTATCTTAGTGGCACCATTCCTCCAGAATGGGGTTCTATGCAACTGACTGATATGTATGCTTTCTTTTAACATAACAACATATATATATATATATATCAAGTATATGTTTGGGTAGATGTAACATATGTATGTTATTGCAGTTCCCTTCTCGGAAATCGTTTAACAGGTTCAATCCCAGAACAGCTGGCAAACTTAAGCAATCTCACCAGCTTGTGAGTTGGTTTGCAGCAAGTTCTATTATGTATTTCTCATTTCATTATGACAACTTTATAGAATATTTGTTATGAATGTCTAATGAATCCATCTTATTTTATTGAAAAATGTGTAGAGTCCTTGAGCACAATAACTTTGCAGGGACTTTGCCTCCAGCGCTAGGGAATCTATCCAACATTGAGAGGATGTGAGAGACTCTTCCTTTTTAAATTCTAGCAGAATTTCATTCATTGTATATTTAGTATGAATTTGTTTAAATCTTTTTGTTCATCAACTTGAATATCACTATTCAATTTAATGTCTTCAACCATTACCTTTTAAAAACTCTAAGGGCGTGGTACTTGATTCATTGGATAGGAGTCTTAGATATAAGTATGTGTCCAACATAAGTACATTTATATACTTGAAGGGTTAGTGTTGTTTTTTTAAGTAAAGATAGGGTCAACACAGCATATCAGTGAACATGTAGCTAAGGCTGAGGAACAGAGTAAGTAAAAATATTTGTCCTAAACAATAGGTTGCTGTTGGTTCTGATATGCATTGACTTAGAAAATATACATAGCAAAGACTTAACAAGCAAGTTTTGAACAGTAGCTAGGCACAAGATTACCTGCTAATCATCACATAATTTGTTCATTAGGTTCAAAGCTGTCATAATTTGATAGTAAGCTAGCTGTCCTAATACAAAAATAGTCACTCATAGTCCTAAGGTTAATAGCATGAATTGATGTGATTTTCAATGTAAGTCCTATTTCAACACTCCACCTTAGGACTTAATTTGCAAAGCCCTAGCATTAATCTAAGGTCTTCAAACCTCAGCTTTGACATTGGTTTATTGAAAATATCAGCAACTTGATCATTGGAATTGCAATAGCTGCACTTAACTTCACCATTGCTTTCTGCTTCACGTATAGCATGGAACCTGACTTTAACGTGTTTCATTTTGCCATGGTTAATAAGATTCTTGGAAATAGAAATGGCACTCTTGTTATCCAAAAATAACTTAGTGGCTTCTTTTTGTTCAAGCTTCAGATCATGAAGCAACCTTCTAAGCCATATTGCTTGATTAGTGGCAGTTGTAGTAGCAATATACTCTGCTTTAGCTGTTAATTGAGCCACAACATCTTGCTTCGTAGAATTCCAACTGAAAGCAGCATTCCAAAGGAAAAAAACATAGCCTGAAGTGCTTTTACAATCTATAGAGTCGCCTGCATAATCACTATCACTGAAACCATGTAGCTGGACTTCAGAAATTCTTTTGTAACTCAAACCAAAGTCCAAGGTACCTTTCAAGTACCTTAAAACTCTTTTGGCAGCCTTGAAATGTTGAATTGCAGGAGTCTGCATGAATCTTGAAAGGTAACTTACAGAGAATATAATGTCTGGTCAAGTGCCATATACATACAATAAACTCCCTATCAAGCTCTTATATATTGAAGGCCCAGTAAATATAGGAAGATCATTAACATCACCTTTGGAATTCACGACCATAGGACAATCAACAAGTTTGCAACTCAACATATTAAACTTCTTGAGAATCACAAAACTGTAGTTTTTCTGAGAAAAAAAGATATCTTGTGAACTTTGATCAACCTGGTATCCAAGGTAAAACTTCATTTTTCCCAAATCACTCATTTCAAATTTAAATTTCATTGCATTCTTGAATTGCATGGTGAACTTTCTTTCGAGACTTGTAACAAACAAGTCATTTACATACAGTGATACTATCAATTTCACTGTTTCATTGGCTTGAAACACATATTCATTCATGTTTCTAGAAAACCCTTTTAAGGTTAGGTAGGTGTCAATTTTGTTGTTCCAAGCTTTAGGGAGCCCGTTTAAGCCCATATGGAGCTTTATGCATATTGTACACAAAGTTGACCTTGTTGTTGACTTTTACTCCTTTAAGTATTTCAACAAAAATATCTTCATTTAAGTTTTCATTCAAGAATGCTAACTTGATGTTTAGATGATGGATATCTCAACCAAGGCCCTTGCAATTGAAATAAGCAACCTGATTGTCTCAAATCTGGCAACAAGTGCAAAGGTTTCAGTATAGTCAACACCTGACAATTGAGCATACCCCTTCACAACTAGTCTAACCTTGTGTTTATTGACTAAACCATTTGCATTGTACTTGGTTCTAAAAATCCACTTAGTGGCAATGACATTCATGGAATTTGTCCTCTCCACTAAGGTTAAAAGTCTATTTTTATTGATTATTTTCAGCTCCTCCAACATTGCTGTTTGCCAATGAGCTTGATCTTTGGCTTCATAGTAATCTGTAGGATCTGAGATAGCAATATTGCATTTGTTATAGATGCTCTCCAAACTTTTGGAACCTCTTACAGCGAATTCAATGTCATCAGGAGCATAATCAAGTTCATGAATAACTATTAGCAATGACCCTGAACCAAGTATTCTGTCATTAGATGTCTCAACCAAGTTAGACTCCAAATTCCACCTTCCATTTTCATCAAATATGACATCTCTTACAACTTGAACCTTCTTTAAGTTTACATTGAAGACCCTGTAGCCATTGGCTTGCAATCTGTATCCCAAGAATACTCTAAGCTCTGCTTTAGGATCCAATTTAGTTCTTTTTGCCTCTGCGACATGAATGTAGCAAATTCTACCAAATATTTTGAGATGTTCCACTACCAGTTTGACATGGTGCCAAGCTTCATAAGGTGTCATTTTGTTCAATGCCCGTGTTGAAAGTATGTTTTGTAGATAAACTGCAGTGTTGGTAACTTTTGCCAAAAAATACTTAGGCCTTGATTTTTTGAATAGCAAGCATCCAGCCATATTCAATACTGTCCTATTTTTTCTTTCACAAACCCCATTTTGTTGGGGTGAATAGAGAACAATGAATTGATGTTTATTATCAGCAGTAGAGAAAGACCTTTCAAACTCATCTGAAGTGAACTCCCCTCTATTGTCAGTTCTCAAACATTTCACCTTGCACCCTGATTCAAGCTTAATAGAAGCTTTGAATTTCTTAAACATGATAAATACATCAGATTTTTGCTTGAGGAAATAAATCCAAGTAAACCTTAAGTAGTCATCAATAAACAATAGGAAATACTTATTAGCATTCAAAGACTCAATGCTCATAAGACCACAAACATCTGAATGTACCAATTCTAGCTTCTCTAAGGCTCTTCTAGTGCTTGAAGTTGAAAAGGGCAACCTGGTTTACTTTCCTAACTAACAAGTTCACGAATATCAGCGTGCATATCAACAAGGGGCATTTTAGTCACAAAATTTTCAGAATTAATAAGCTTCATGGTTTTTTTTTTTTTTTGGAATAAAATAAGCTTCATGGTTGAGTAGTTACAATGTCCTAAATGTCTATGCCGTAGCTCAGACACATTATCACACATTATCATTTTCCTTTTCTATTGCACTAAGGTGTAAGTGTTGCATATATATCCAAAGGAAAACATTTATTTCTCATCTTCATTGTCATTAAAACACTACCAGAAAGCTTAATTATGGTGCATGCTTTGTTTTTTGACAACAAAGTGTAGTCATTGTCAATCATTTGACCTACACTCACTGTATTCTAATTAGCTTTATGTACCAAATAAACATCATATACATACCTGGTTCCAACTGGTGTTGTGATAGCTACTGTCCCTTTTCCAGTAGCATCCAAGTAATCACCATTACCAATTTTGACCTTAGTACACAGACCTTGAACAATGGAAGAAAAAAAGATAGATTTGGGATTATGTGACTTGAGCAGCCACTGTCTATTAACCAAGTATGATCTAACTTTCTCATTTTGCCCTTAACTGCCATGAACAATTGTTCTTTAATATGCTCAACTTCTTCTGAGAATTAAGCTTGTTGATTTGGCACATGCCTCTTGTTCTTGTATACTTTTTCCACATGACCAAGTTGATTGCACTTTCTATACTTAACAATTGGCCTAAACTAATAGTATTTTTCAGCACGGTTAGTCTTTTTGTAGTAAGAACGCTACTGTATTTATGCTTTTCTTATCCTTTTGTCTTTGATTTGAAGTAGCAGCCTTCTCTTTGTCTTTCTTTTCACTTGGAGACTTTCTATAAGAGTTGTGGAGAACATTTTTCTCTTTAAACCTTGCTTGTAATGTTGTCTCTACGTTATTTTCAAGTCTAATTTGCCTTTTTGTTTCAAAAGCTTGAAGAGCACTAACCAATTCTTGCAAGGTCATCATGGTAAGGTCTTTTAATTCTCAAAAGCTGCACTTTTTGACTTAAATATCTCAAGAATACTAACTAGCAACTTTTCTACAATTTTTGCATCTAGCAACTTAGCTCTAAAAGCCTAACTTGATTAACTATCTTCATAAGCTTATCCACATGACCCCTCACTGTCTCATCCTCTTTCATCTTTAGCACTTCAGATTGTCTCATTGGATTCAGAACCTACATCTTTCTAGTTCTATCTAACCCTTGGAACTCCTCCTTGAGCTTATCTCGAAGCCTTTTTAGTTGTTTCACAAGGTATGATCCTTGTGAATATTACATCTATCACAGTAATGTAAATATCAACTAGGGTCTTGAATCTTTTGGCCACTTCTTCACCATGCTGTCTCATTTGATTTATGGTGGGATTAGCTGTTAGTGTAGGAGGCTTTGCTCCTTGTTCAAATACCTCCTTAAGGTCGAAAACATTAAGGAAGGCTTTCATTTTAACTACCCAAATAATATATTTGTTTCCATTGAAGATTGATGATGAAAGGGATGAAGTGCTGCCATTTGAAGCCATGTTTTGATGAAGGAGCGTTTTTTATTATTTTTTTTCCTTGTGAAGGTTTTTCAAGTTTACTAATAGGCCCCTAAGACCATGAAAGCTCTAATAGCATGATTTTTTTACTAAACATAGGATCAACACAACATATCAACGAATAAGTAGATAAGCTTGAGGAAGCCAGTAAGAAAAAATATTTGTTCCAAACAATAAGCTGATGCTAGTTCTGATATACACTTAGAAAATATACATAACAAAGACTTAACAAGTAAGCTTTCAACAGTAATTGGGCACAAAACTACATGCTAATAATTATAGAAGTCATTCACTAAGTGTATAGCTATCATAATTTAAAAGTAAGCTAGCAAGTTAGCTGGCTATCTTAATGCAAAAATAATAATACAGAAGTATATTGTTTAGGTTACTTGCGCATTAAGTTAGATTAAGTTATCTTTTATTTTCTTTGTACTTCAAGGAAGTTTAAATTAAGTAACTTCCTCATTTATTTTTATGTAGGAATTATAAAAATCTCACATAAGAAAAGTAAGAAGACTCTCTTCCTTAAGAATAATTATATAAAACCTTCTTGGTTTAATTGTTAGACGTTTAAGTTGAGAATTAATAAAGAATATTTTTTTAATAACGAAGAGTATTTATTTTCTCTGAACTATTTAAGAGCTTTTAGTATTTTTAATGTGGCCAACCAAAGTGAGATTTTAATTATTGTTTACCTTAGTGGGATTTTCTAACTTGATTTAATGAGGCTTCTAATCTCGTCACAATTGATATTTCACAACGCTTCAATGTCTTCACAATGGCTCACGTAACGTAACAAGGTTAATAGCACCAACTGATGAGGTTTTCAATAAAGTCCTGCTTCAACAGTTAGATCTCAATATAAATAGTACCAACTGATGAGGTTTTCAATAAAGTCCTGTTTCAACAGTTAGACCTCAATATAATGTCCATGGCATATGTGTTTGACATGGATATTTCAAAGAAATGAAGAGTCGCAGCAACATAAGCTATTAGCTTTAGGGCATGCATCTTCAACCATAGAATGATTGTTTGGCGGTAAGAATACACTCCTAATAACAAGCATAATAAGAAGCATAAAATCGACTAATTAGACTCTCCCCGCAAACTAAGAAAGAAATATGCCCAAATGTTATGTTGTCTGCCAAGGCATTGACAATCTTTGAGGAAATTAAAGGTATATCTCCTGATACCTAAGTTGCAATATTTATCTTCCAAAAAAAAAACCAGAAATTTTGAATCATTTTGATCCATCTTCATATCCATGAATGATTGTTTGTCTTGCGTTTGCTTTAATATCTGCTTCCTCTTGGTTTTGTAGGCTTCTTAATTCCAACAATTTTAGTGGCGAATTGCCTGCAGAATTTGCTAGGCTGACTACATTGAAGGAGTTGTAAGCTTCTAATTTTCTTCTGTATATGTTATCAGAAATTTGATTTTCTTCTGTATATGTTATCAGAAATTTCATTTTTATAGTTTTACATACTCAAAATGATTACAGTCTGCTATGCTAGTTATGCTTATTTTTTGTTTTCTCAACAGTCGAATTAGTGACAACAACTTCACAGGAAAGATTCCCGACTTCATAGTCCAGACTTGGACAAAACTTGAAGAAATGTGAGAGCTTTAATTTTTTTTGTGATACATTCTTAAGTCTAATTTTTGTAATTAATTAGAAATATTTTTGCTTTATCAATCATTTAAATAAATAATGACAGATACATCGAGGGAAGTGGTTTGAGTGGGCCAATTCCAGACATTGGTGCTTTAGAAAATTTAACATACATGTAAGAACAGATCTTAAATTTCAACGATTTCAATTTATAAACTTGAGACATTATGGTTGCATGAACATGTTTGTTGTTTGTTGAATATTGGGTTTGTAGGATAATTAGTGACTTGAATGGAGCTGAGGCAACTTTTCCACAACTTGGTAATTTGCCTAAGTTGGATAGACTGTAAGTAAAACTCTGCAGTAAGGCAGAGACTGATTTAAGTTCTGACATTTTTTTTTCTCTAACACTAATAATGGATATTTCTGATTGTATGACAGGATGTTAAGGAGTTGCAATCTCATTGGAGAGTTACCGGATAATCTTAGTACACTGACAACATTAAAGATTTTGTGAGTAATAGACTTGGTTTCTTTCCTTAAAAGAAGAAAAGCTCTTTCAATTTATGTTTCAGCATATAACTTTCTATTTGAAGAACTGTGATGTTCTTCTATTGGCTAATGTTATGTTATGATGACATAAAAAGGTATAGGCATGAATAATTCATGTTGACTACTTGTTCCGCTACAAAATCTTGCTGCTAGTAAAATATGGAAAAAATCCTTTGCTCATGGCTCATATTTAATTCTTTTGTTACTATATTTAGTTCCTCAAAGACAAATACAGAGCTTTCATCTTGCATATTTGTGTGTGCATTTCAAAGGGCATCAAAAAAGTTCATTTAGTTTTAAGTTTTAACTTGTCTTGGGACATAATTTACATGTGAATTTTGATGCATTGTTTTTGTTCCTATCTTGATTATTCAAGAAATTTAATTGATAAAATTTTCTGAGATGATGTGGTTTTAATACCCTTTTCTAAATTTTCTTGCAGAGATCTCAGCTTTAACAGACTCAGTGGAGTAATTCCAACTAAACTTTCTGCTCTTTCAAATTTGGATCAATTGTAAGGATTTGAGTTTTTAGTGTAAATTTTCTTGTTTTGGTTTTTTTGGCATAATGGATTTAAGGAGATATAAACACCTGGATTTTGCAGGAGCTGAGGTTAGAACCCCAGCCCTGCAGGACTTCCACCTCCTAAGAGAGTTGGTGTCTTTACCAAAGGGCAACCACAATTTTTACAGAACTTAACCTGATTCAATGAATGTAATTATCTAATCAGCAGCAAAGGTTTCAGTTCAGCAATCTAGAAACACGTCGGCCATGCAATAGATATTCTAAAGTTTCTTGTTCCTCTGTCAGAGGATTGATTACTGTACTTCGTTAATTATCCTCAGCTTTGTCATCACAACTGATAAATTTTCCCGATAAGTATTTTTAGTTTAGTACAGAATACCTAATTGCAGCAACTTCACAATTTCTTTCATCAGGTTTTTAAATGGAAACATGTTCACTGGAGTAGTCCCTGGATGGATACTGAACACAAAAGAAGCAATGTAAGATTCTCCTCCATATGTTTTATGACATTTTATGCCCAAGAAGTTTGATATTCTTCAATTAACCAGAAAGAAGTTTGATTCTTCAATTTACAAGTGAAACTTGCATGGATAAGTGCTATGGCATAAAGTTTAATTTGTATAATCGTGCTTTTGCTATGGCTGTGGCCTCAAAAAATTGATTGCACCAAGGAAATTTGGATATCATTTTATTGTATTTGCAACTTAATCGAAGAGAAAATCATAGTTAAATCATTTTATCAATAACCATTTAATGAATCTAAAAAGAGTCACGTCCCAAAGGTTAATTCAGGAGTTGTGACAAAGGAATAGGTAAAAAGGTAGATGATAAAGAAAAAAAAAAAGGAGTGGTTGTTGTGTGAAAAGAAGACTGAGGGAAAAGACATGCTAGGGATAGAGAATTAAGTGGACTAAATAAGACTGAGGGATTTAGGAACGTAGCTTGATAATAGGATAAGGGTGGTGCAGGATTTAATCTTAGTGGGGGTTGACGAGTGGTAAGAATGAGGTAGGGGATTTGGAGAGGGAGTCTTGGTGGTTTGGAGAAATTTGTTTTGTGATCAAAGTATGGGCTAATTTTATTTTGGGGATTGATGCTTTTGGGTTGGTCTGACTGAGAGGCAAGTTGACTAAAATATTGTGGTGGTAAGTAGTGAGACTTATGTTTCAAGTGGTGGGGTGAGGGTTGGATCTGGAATGCTCTTTGTTCAGTCATATGTTGTGGGCTGTCATGGAGTCTGCAATAGGCTTCTTTGATCAGGTTAGAGGGATTAAAGTTGCTGATCTTTGTGCAAATCTGGTCATGGCATGGGGATGTTCATCTGTGGAATGTCTGTGGTTGTGTCTTGATGATTTCTAGAACCTGTTGATTATGAGGGACGAATTTACAGCTGGTTTCGTGGGGTAAAGTCATGAGTATGGGGCAATGCCGAGTCTGCAAGGGGATCTGATTTGCTTGACTCTGTAGGTTTTTGAGCAGGGCAGCGATGTTTGCTTGAGGAGTATTTTTTGAAAGGGCGTATTGCAGTGATCATGGTTCAGAAAATGTATGATTGGTTGAAATTATGTGTTTAGGACTTTGAAGGTCAAACGGAATTCCTGAAGTCAGGCCTTCTAGGTTAAGTAGTTAGCTTTTTTTCCGTTTTTATGTTAGTTGAATTTGTTGATGTGGTCTTGGAACAGATAGCATGCTGCCAATGGTTTTGTGTGTAGTGTTATCTTCTGTAAGTGTTTAGTTTTTTGCCCATACCAGATTCTTCATACCACCAAAAGTCTTCTGCCAAACAGGCTAAAGACTTGCCATGGCATGACTGGTAGTGGATGAATAAATCATTGCTTTTCAAAAAAAAAAAATCCATTTAATGAAACTAATAGTTTGAACAATTCTATTTGTAGGGATGTTTCATATAACAACTTCACAAGCACAGGTGCATCAGGCTGTGAACACAATACTGTGTAAGAATGTTCTCAACTAAGTTTGTTTTTTGTGTTTTTCTTTATGAGTGGATCTTTGGTATATACTTTTTGTAATATGTCCTTTGTCTGTAGGAACTTGTTTGCGAGCATTTCAAGGGTTAACCACTCGTAAGTGTTAAAGACAATAATATTATGACTTTCATTATCTTAGAAAGACTGTGATTTTGCTGTTATAATGATTGACTTTTTTCTCGGACTAATATTTGTTTTACCAGAGGAATTGTTCAATGTCTGGCAAGCCATAACTGTACTACAAGTAAGTGGAGATTTTATATGCTTCTTAATAATGCTAGTTTCTACAATGCTTGCCCTGGAAGCAAAGGGTTTAAAATGTCTTTTATTCACTCTGGGTACCTTCTAAGTCTATGGTGCAAGTGTCTTGGAATTATTCATAGACCTGGTATGTTTTCTGAGAGGACTTAAAGAAGTTTTGGAGGGAGAAAAACAAAAGGGGTTTTTGTTCTGTAGCTTCGGTAACAATGCATCTACTTGCATTCATACTACATCCTTCAGAATATTCTCTCTGTTTTTCTTTCAAAAAATCAAGGATCTAGTTTCTGCAAATGCTCTGACCTAAGTTGCTATACCAACTACTTGACTCATTTGAGATTGAAAATTGGGAGTTGAGATCTACTATCTGAGTAACTTGTGCTTAACTGCCTCCTAAGTCTGTTTAAAGTTGCGTTGCAATCATGAAGAGGAGATTTTACAGCTAAGCACTTTGTAGAATGGAAAGAAGAATGAAAAAGATTAAGTTGTTTCCCATGGTCAGGAGACAAAAAAGAAAGAACAACTTAAATTAGTTTCAATTTCCCTAAATTCTGGTGTCCTCCTCCCCTCTCACCATACCTCTGCCAAAAAAAATTAAAGCAAAGAAGAGGAAGAATAGGATGAGAAAGCCCTAGTAACTTTTCGTCTTTTTTCTTGTTTTCTATGTGGCTGATTCACTCTGTTTGTATTTTCCTCCAATAGTTATTGAACTGTTGTTCCTTTATACCTCAGCTTTGCACTTTCTTTATATAAACTGTGGAGGGAGAGAAGAAAATGTTAATGGAACCACCTATGAAGCTGATTATGATACAGCTGGGCCTTCAACATTTTTCCGAAGTACAAATTCTTGGGCATTTAGCAGCACCGGTATTTTCTTGGGTGATGATCGTTCAAATGACATCTTAGTTTTGGAAAACTCGCAACTTCTTATGATTGATGAACTGTACAGAACTGCTCGCCTTTCACCTAGCTCTTTGACTTACTATGCATTCTGTCTGGCAAATAGCACATACAACATAAGCCTCCATTTTGCCGAGATACAGTTCGCTGATGGTCAAAATTTTAGCAGCTTAGGGAGGCGGATATTTGATGTGTACATTCAGGTATTTTAATAATATTCTGTTAAAAAAGCTCTGATGTAAGAGGAACTTCGAAACTTCACATTCTGATTGAATTTGAGCCAGTGAAGGAGCTTTGACCAATCAACTTCAAATTCCTATCATCCATTAGATAGATGTGTAATTAAGAACTGAACAAAGTAAACTTTACAACATGTACCCTGACGGAAAGTTCGGTTATATGGAATGGATAATTGCAGGGAAAGCGCATGCTGAAGGATTTCAATATAAAGGATGAAGCAGGTGGAGCTGCCAAACCAATTGTAAAAAATTTTACTGTAACTGTGGAAGATGGTACTTTGGAGATCCATTTGCGTTGGGCTGGAAAAGGGACAACTTCTATTCCGGTGAGAGGAGTTTATGGTCCTCTTATCTCAGCAATATCCATTTTTGATCCTGGTAGGTTGTCAATTGGAGTATATATTCTTCTTGTCTCTCTTTGTGTCACACTGCCTCATCTTGTTCAAAACCATGCTATTTTGATGGCTTTGTTACAAATGCGATATATCTAGGAAATTTCATTTTAGATCATGCCACTTGTGTTCCTTAAGATTTCAGGAATCTACATGCTGAAACTTTTTATTATCACGAGGAAATAGAATGTGTTTATTTTTGTTTTATATAATGAATTCTAGTATATTCATCTTCATAAATAACTTTTCTATCATTTTCGTCAACTAGGTTATATACCACCACCACCACCAGCAGAAAATGGGGGTAGTAACGGCATCTCTACAGGGATGGTGGTTGGAATCGTGGCTGGAGTTGGATTTGCCATCTTCCTGATTGGGGGTATCCTTTGGTGGAATGGCTGTTTAAGACAGAAGAGTACATTGGAACGAGGTATTTAGAGAGAAATCAATATATTCAGTGAACTTGTAAACATAATGTGTTTAGCATAAAATATTACTAAAAGATGACTCATTTCACCATATTGGGACATTATCAGTGTTCATTACTCCATTCAGACCTGTCTTAAGACAATAGGATGCTTCTCATTTAGCTTAGCTACTTCTGCAGATCTAAAAGGACTAGAGTTGCAGACCAGTTCTTTTACCTTAAGACAGATTAAAGCTGCCACAAACAACTTTGATGCTGCTAATAAGATTGGAGAAGGTGGATTCGGTCCTGTTTACAAGGTATCACGTGAAACACATTTTTGCTTCTGATCACTTGCACTTGGACCATTCTTACTGCAGCACCTCCTCCAGGTACATTTTTGTTGATTGAACCTGGTAATGTTTTTCCAATGCAGGGCATTCTTGCAGATGGCACAGTAATTGCTGTTAAGCAGCTATCCGCTAGATCAAAGCAAGGAAATCGTGAGTTTGTGACTGAGATTGGCATGATTTCAGCTCTACAACATCCTCATTTGGTGAAGCTGTATGGATGCTGCATTGAAGGAAATCAATTGCTGCTTATATACGAGTACTTGGAAAACAATAGCCTTGCTCGTGCATTGTTTGGTAGATCTCGTCCACATGATTTACTTTTACTCCCTTTGGTATTAATGACATCTATTTCATGCAAGCGAGCACACACACACACACCCATACACGTGTGAATGCGTATTATTAATAATATATGAAGAAAGGTATGATAGTATATCTGAGCTTCTCTTTATTTGTATACTAAAAGGCCCAGAAGAGTTTCAGTTGAAATTAGACTGGCCAACAAGACGGAAGATCTGCATTGGTATAGCAAGAGGTTTAGCTTATCTCCACGAAGAATCAAGGTTGAAGGTAGTCCATAGAGACATTAAGGCCACCAATGTGTTGCTTGATAAGAATCTAAACCCTAAAATATCTGACTTTGGTTTGGCCAAGCTTGATGAAGAGGATAATACCCACATAAGCACCCGAGTTGCTGGAACTTAGTAAGCATCTCCTGTTCAGATTGGTTGTCAATGTGTTTCTTTTCTCCACTTATATGTTTTTTCTTTTTTCTCATGTGCCAATGAATGATAGAAAATTTCCCATAAGATAAATATGCACAGAGACAGATATTTGCTTCTCTACATTTTTTTTTTGTTTGAAAGGCTGCTTCTCTACATTTTCAATTTCACTCTTACAAATGTTTTGACAGTACATAAATTTCTAGGCTAGGTGGTTTCCAATGCAACTTGACGCAGTGTACTTATGATTCCACCAATATAAATGTTATAATGACAGCAGTGCTTGCTGCTTGAAATCTATAAAATTGCTTAAAACCAAAAAAAAAAAAAGGCTGTATTTAATTAATCTTATTAACTTTGCAGTGGCTATATGGCTCCTGAATATGCAATGCATGGTCATTTATCTGACAAAGCAGATGTATATAGTTTTGGAATTGTGGCCCTTGAAATTGTTAGTGGCAGGTGCAACACTAAAAACCGATCGAAGGAAGAATCTTTCTATCTCCTTGATTGGGTAACTGCTCTCATTCTTTCTTCTGTTGTTTATCCATGTTATGCTGTCTTACCATTTTTTTTTTTTGGAGGAATGTCTTATCAAAATTACATGAAGGAGGCTGTAGGATTGAGTTATTAAATATAAGATGCTGCATAATCCTTTAATGAGGGAATGCTTACTCTTCTAAGATTGCAGCACGGACACATTGATGTTTCATTCCTATTATAGCAATTGGAGCTTAGGCATTTGTCAGTTTTGAGTGTACTATTTTCTGAAATGAATATTAACGTGGCAATGAAATTTTGTGTATCTAGGCTCATATTTTGAAGGAGAAAGGGAACTTGTTGGATTTAGTCGACCCAAGGATAGGCTCAGAGTGCAACATAGAAGAGGTGATGGCAATGATAAATGTAGCTCTCCTATGCACAAATCCTACTGCTGCAGCTAGGCCTTCCATGTCTTCTGTGGTGAGCATGCTTGAAGGCAGGGCTGCTATTTCTGAGTTTATAGATTCAAGTTTTTCTGCAAAAGAGATGAATGCTGAAGCAATGAAAAAGTTGTACTTGCAACTTGAACAAAATGATGCAGATAATAGCCAGACAAAGAGTATGTTAACAGATGGGCCATGGACTTCCTCTTCTACATCTGCTGCTGATCTCTATCCGGTCAATTTGACTTCTGGTTATTGGCAGAATAGAGATTCGACAAACTAAGAACAGTGACATGATTAGCTGTCAGAACACCTTAACTAGGAAAGGTTTTTTTTTTTTTGAAGGAAAGGTACAATGAACATTTTTCTTGTTTGATGTGATTACTTTGATGGTGCATTTGCAAATATTTATAAGTGTGATGTGATAATTGTATTTTTCATGAGAATATAAATGAAACACAATTTTGTTATTTGATTGAATCTGTTTTTCCTTTCCAAAACCATGATTTCTTGTCCTTATTTCGTTGCAAAATTCAGAAAGGGTAGTGAGAAAATATAGCAACAGTATCAGCAGGATGAGGATTGCTCTAAGCCAGAGCAAATGGTTGGCAGCAGGTCTCAATCAATTCTAGAGATTATGGTTGTTAATTTTTGCATGCTTAGCATTCTTCTTTAAAACTTCTTGATGCAATATTTCAAGAATTCTATAGCAGTTTCTGCCATCCACAGTGCTGTTAAAGGCAATCTGCCTACACTGGCAACAATTTGAACATCTAGTGCAAAGTGCCGTTATATCGTTGAACAGTACTGTCGAGTTCCTGTCAGAGAAATTTCAGGAAGTTTCAATCCTGCGAGAACATGGAGAAGCCTGGTAAAAGTGCATTAGTGCAGCAAAATTTTCTATTAACTAGTTGCAAGGGAAAGACCGTGATCCGAACCATGGGTTGACCCAGTAAGCGTCCTATTAACCCAAAAGAACAAACAAAGCAGCAAACTGACAGCCCATTTTGGCCCATGAGATATTAACCCAGACCCTTCCCGCGATTTTTCCAAGTCCCGAATTCAAAGAGATAAAGATGATGATGATGATGTTGACGACGAACGCGTTCAAGGGATCGAGCATGTTCATGTTCTCAAGAATAGCGAAGAGCCCCAAGTCTTCCTCTGTTGTGACCACGATGACTTCCACGTCATCTCTTCCACCGATCACACAATCTCCTTTCTTTTTTTTTTCCCGCCATTTTCATTTTACACAAATATCTGAAATTATTTTTATACAATTTCTGTTTGGTTTTTTGCAGGATAAATTTGAGGATCTTTAGAGCTAAAGGCTGTAATTTCCAAATTTATTGGCGAAGATTTTTGTGATTTGGTCCTCCATGCCTTCTGCATATTAGGAGACTTTTGAATGATCTGTTTCTGAATGCATTGTTGCTTCAGATTTACTGTGGTTTTATTCATAATAAATCTTATTATTAAATTTGGAATAATAATTCCTTGTTTTTACTGAAATCGGAATACTTAGTAGATATTACTTTTGGACAAAAAAGCTGTGAGACATTATAGAAACCAATTTCTACAAGCTACAGATATTCCTAAACCCACCATGATTCGTATGGGAGCACTTTATATGTAACCCACTCCAGTGATCGGCGTTGCGAAGGGTATAATATTACATTCTGAAGTGGAAAAATCTCTAAGAGAGTTTTCAAGAATCTATTGCTTTCGTTCCTTCTTCTTTTGCTTTGCTTGGGGCTCTGTTTGTCTCTCGAGTCGTAGGGTTTCTATCGTCATATACAGCATGAGTAGTACGAAGTCTGGTTCAAAGGTAGTAACAACAGGATATTCATTGACGAATGATCTGACTATGGATTGGATCAAACTAAAAACCCTTGGCGAGGGATGTTTTGCAGTTGTGGATTTAGTGAAGATAATAAAGCCTATGTCTTGTATACTTGCTGTTAAATCTTCTCCTTTCTCCTGCCCCTCACTTTCCAAGGAATTCAAGATCCTTCAACAGTTTCTTGGTTGCCCGTACATTGTTCAATGCTATGGTGCTATGATGAGCCTTGGATATTCGGAGCCTTACTTCAATTTGTTTGTTGAATATGCTCCTGAAGGGAATCTTCTCAATTTGATCCAGAAATTTGGTGGTAAAATACCAGAATCTCACGTGAGGTGTTATATCAGGATGATGCTTGGAGGGCTTTGTGATATTCATAAGAGAGGTTACGTCCATTGTGATCTCAAACCAGAAAACGTCCTTGTTTATCCTTCCAATCAATACGGTTTGTTTACTTTGAAGATCGGTGATTTTGGCTTAGCCAGAGAACCTGAACAAAGTGATGCGCCAAAGGCAACACCTGATCCCTTGCCTAGGTTTCGAGGTACGCCAGCATACATGTCACCAGAATCTCTCAGGGATGGGAAAATCACTGCTTCTACGGACATATGGTCGCTAGGATGTGTTATTCTTGAGATGATGACTGGAACACGGCCATGGACATCTACCAGGAATCCAAAAGATTTGGCGAAGAAGATTGCATCGACAAACGATTTGCCATATACTATACCCGACGACATGTCCAAGGAAGGGAAAGATTTCTTGATGAAGTGCTTAGCTAGGGATCCCAGTGAACGTTGGACTGCCGACATGCTGATAAATCATCCTTTTCTCACTCCGGAATCTACCTTATTGGCTCCACAGAGAAGTTTTCTTCAAGATCCTTTGGCAGATACTTCAAGTTGTTCGGAGAGACAACCTTCGTTTTCCAGCATACGTGCACTCTTTATTTAAAGCTTTTGTCTTTTTTGCGCATGTATGTCAAATTAAGAAATTGGTAGGAATGCTCACTCACTCAACTTTGGTGAGGAGGAAATATTTCAGAATTGTAAGATTGGTTGTATCTGCATATTTCAGTTTGAACATTTATCCTTATCAATGCTTGATTAATGAGAGTATTCTTATGAAATTTGCTCAATTGCTCATACCTCATGGGGATGTAGTCATCACGATTTCAAAGATTCTACCAACTGAACGCCAAGTTTTTTGAAATAAAAAATTAAATTATATTTATGTGATTATGAATGTATTAAACCTTGGTACTCTAGAGCTTAATGAGTGATATCTGTATAGGTGCCTCCTTTTGGTGTGTTTAGGCTTGTGGTCTTGTATGATGGCTGCGATTTTTGTTTTTGCAGCATTGATTTTTGTTTTGGTTGTGCAGCGTTTGGGTCATGTAATTGTACAAGGAGTCTTGTTGTAATTGTACAGGAAGTTTTATTGTCCAAGTAAGATTTTAAAAACTAGAGACTTGCAAATGGCATTCTGACTACGAAGGTTAATAAAAAATAATTTAAAAAACATTTTAAAATATTATTCACATTGGGAACTTTTGATAAATTCACAAAATACCGAATGGTCCAATAAAAACTGCAACAGGCCCAATAGTGAAAATTAAAAAACTGAGAAAGCCAACCTTCTTCTTAAAAATACATTTTTTTTCAAACTTTAAATTGCAATGCAATTACAACAATAATGTGCTTTAATACTATACACTTCGATGTTATCTAATTAATAAAAAGATTATCAATTATGGAAAATAAAAAATTATCAATCAGGAATTTAATGTTAATTCAATTAGAAAATATTATAATTTTACTACTCTCACACACACATATATAAACAAAATTAAAAATTTTACAAGTTTGCTTATCCTGTTTAGTTAAAATAATACTACACATGATATAAACAAATATAAACTTATTTTTATAAGTTTTTGCATTTCACTGATAATGTATGTATATTCATTAATTTGTCTCTAAGTTTTACTTTATTTTTATTGTTAAAGGAAGAAAAATTCAAAACCTACTCTTAGACCAGGAGACTTATGATTAAGTCTGACGTTTAGATGCATAATTTTCTTTGTTAATTGTAAAAAACAATCATTATAATTATTGAAGACCATTTTTTACATTTTTTATCCCTTAATATATATCTAAAAAATCATTTAATCTTCTTGTGGACAACTACATTTAAACAAAAGTTATGTAGCACGTAAGCATCTTTCTTTCTCACTCTTTACATGAAATTTTTTTCACCGTAAAGTTTATTGACTCTAAACTCACTAATATTTGTATGTTCTCAATGAACAATTTATAATTGATGCGTTAATTATTAATTATTAATTCAAAAAGTATTTATCAAACAAAAGCAAACCCTTTCTCCTATAAATTAATAGACAGGCGTTGATGCAAGTAACTTTTTTTTAGTCAATCAAATAGATTCATTTAATTATGTATTAAAAATTTGAGACAAAGTCAGGTCTATATCCTAATTAAACAGATCGAAAAGCAAGTTTAGTAGCATCTCAAGTAAACCTGGTAATTTTGGATACTGCACGTTAATACGACACGAGAAGATATGGGTTGAACAGGTTATGGATTTACTATTAACGTGTTTCGTGTCTAATCGTGTCTAACACGTTAAGACACGGAAATTTTCTTGTCTTAACGCGTCAGACATACCAGACACGTTTAAAACACGTTTACTTAAACATGTTATCGTGTTTAAACGTGTACACATGACACATTTATTAACCCATTAAACATTGATAATTAAAAATAATTTTAACCTTATATAAATAATTTTAAATAATTATTTAAAATAGTTTTTTAATTTTATACAAAGTATTAATGTAATTATACATTAATACCATAATTTTTAACTTTTAGATTTTATTTGAAGATTTTTAATATTATTAGTATTTGAAGATTTGATATTAATTATTTATTTTATCATAATATATGATAATGAATTTTATGTATATTATTTATATTAATTTTTATTATATTTGATATAATTATTATTTTTGTTTTGTTATAATTATTTTTTTAATTATAGATTTTGAATTTAAATAATAAAATTATATTTAATTGTAAATATTTTTATTTAAACGTGTTAATCGTGTTAAACGTATTATTAATCGTGTCGTGTCGTATATTAACACGTTTAATAAACGTAGTAATCGTGTTAAACGTGTTAATCGTGTCGTGTAGTATTACATGTTTATTAAACATGTTTGTATACGTGTTTTATATCTAAGACACGTTTATTAAAAGTGCCGTGCTCGTGTTTACTCTTAACATGTTTCGTGTCTAATCGTGTCTGACACGTTTACGATACGAAAACACGAATTGCCAGGTCTACTCTCAAGAAGAGACAGTTTGAATTCTTTACAAAACTAAACAAAGTAAAGGAAAATCATTTAACCCCATAATCAAACATAAACCACATTCAAAACATAAAACTAACAGTATCAAGATCATATTAATGTCACACCAAAACAGAGTATAAACTAAACACAAAAACTCATATACAAGCAAACTTTTTTCTTTTGAAAGGTAGGTGTTTTCAATAATCAATCAGGGAGTTGGATGTTCCCTTTAACAATATACAAAACGGAAGCCCAAACTTTTTGGTAGCTATAACACGGACCCTATCATCATAACAAGCCCAAAGGAGGGCAACATTTGCTATACACAGGACAAAAACAGCGACTAGCACCCTGGGAATAGAAAGCACGGCTCAACCTAGATTAACTATGAGTCAACCAGACTTAAAATAATATTAGCCTATACACAATTGAATAATCAACAAGCTCAAAAATTCCTTTGGCCACAGTATTAACTGACACCAGCATCCACTTCACCTCAGTAGTCTCATAAAACCATGCTCCCAACACAGTGGTGATTGTAGCAGGTAATAAATCCCAAAGCAAAGCCATGAAAGCAAACAAAAGTTACATAAAGCAAAGGCATCACCTCGACCAACACCATCTGGAAAAGGAACTTAAAATAAAGAACAAGGGCGCGAATACCAGCATGACATAATTAAATCCACAGGAGGGGGACCATCTGATTATTGACTCCAACTATTTCCCAATGATGTCGTAGGTTGATCCAAACTCCCATACACCACCATCTCTTCTTTAAAAATTTCCAGCAGATTATAATTTCTTCTAACTCCTGTTTTGGCTAATGAATCAGCCTCTGAATTCGCTTTTCCCAATTTTAGTGTTGAAAGTCTCAACGTGGAGCAGCCACTTTCGAACTCTCCAAGGTGCACCTTTGGGATTCTTAATCCAAGATACAGCATTAAGTGAATCGCTTTCAATCTCAAGCTTGGATCTGTATCCCCACTCTAATGCCGCAAAAATAAGGAACGTTTACCTTATTGCCAGTAGCTTCGCAAGATTAAAGTCTCTGTTTCCTATTGACCTTGTGGAAATAGCTCTGATCGTATCTTGTTCATCTCATAGTATTCCACCGATCCATGCCTTCTCGGGTTCCACTTGCAGTACCATTGATATTAAACTTTTGAGTAAAATACTTACACTCTTTAACTTTTAATTATAATTTCATATGAGTTCATTAATTTTTAAAATAAATAATCTACTGTAAAAAAAATATCTTTTATTAAACATATAAATTTAGTTATTAATTAATTATTAATTTTTTTATTAATTTGATGACGTGATAATATTAAAAAAATAATTCTTTTATTAATTTCAAAAATTACTATTATATAAATTATAATTTTTTACTTTTAAAAATTTTTTGTCTTTTTTGTAAAAAAAAAAAAAATCTCTTAAGCCACCTCGTGGTCAGTGGCATCTAGTGCTCCCCAGGAGAAGAGAGCCCGATCTGATGCTTGCTCCCATGCAAGGGAGCACCAGCCCCTCCCCTGGGGAGCATTGATCCGGTGCTCCCTCCCTTGGGAACCCAGATCAATGCTCCCTTCCCTTTGGAGCACTGATCTAGTGCTCCCTTTCTTTGCGGAGCACCTGCTGTGAGTGGCCGGCTGATGAATGAGAGTGTCGTTGGGCAGTTACATTTTTTGAGAGAAAAAAATAAGAGAGAAAGAATAAAAGGTATTTTATTTTTTTTATATTTTTTATTAAACATGTTTATACTTTTGAATTTTATTGTTCATTTCAAAAGTTAATTAGACCCGCGTTGAATTATAACTAAAAATCAGAGAAGTGAGTATTTTAACCTACACTTTATCCACCCATCAGCTAAAGCAATCCAAATAGTGCCCGGTCTAGTTTTCTTCTCTTTTTGCGGTATAGTCATCTTCATGGGGAACCTATAAATATCCAGCGTGGAGTCGGTATCATTGGCCCATTTTGCTTTAATCCATGTTGCCACTCGTAATTTGATGAGGTCATAGAATCCCAATTTTTATCTTGAAATGTCATTTCATTCCGAAATACCTAAATGGACCTTAACATCACAAAGAAAGCTATTATCCAAATTTTCTTTACATTCTCGCTTAAGGGGACCAATATCCATGAAGTGAGGAAGGACGTAGCGTTATTAGGAGCCACCCACTTGACATTCCATTAATTACAACATAAGGCCCATCGTTTCCATGTTTCAAGACAATTAAAGAACAAATAGCCCTAGAGAGAGATGCGAGATTCTAATTTATGGTGACTGCAACAAAAAGGGTTAAACTGTTGAGAATTAATATTACAGTAAAATAAGCTTTTTCCTAGGGATATCAACGGGTACCCTATTATAGGGTACTTGCGGGTACCCGACCCGGTTATACCGGGTTAGGATATCGTATAACCAGATTAGGGGCAAGTTCGGGTAGCAATTTTACTACCCGAATCGGGTTCGGGTATTACACTATGGATACCCGGTACCCGAACCCGTTTAATCCGTTATCGGGTTTCGCGGGTACCCGCATTATAACCGTTTAGCTATCCATTTAATTACCCGTTTAATCCTTTATCGAGTTTCGTGGGTACCCGCATTGAAACCCAATTAATTATCCGTTTAATTCTTTATCAGGTTTCGCGGGTACCCGCATTAAAACCCGATTATTACCCATTTAGTTAGGGTACCTGCGAGTACCCGACCCGGTTATACCGAGTTAGGATACCGTGTAACCGGATTAGGGGTAGGTTCGAGTAGCAATTTTACTACCCGAATCGGGTTCGAGTATTACACTATGGATACCCGTTACCCGAACCCGTTTAATCCGTTATCGGGTTCCGCGAGTACCCGCATTATAACCCGTTTAGCTATCCATTTAATTACCCGTTTAATCTTTTATCGAGTTCCGCGGGTACCCGCATTGAAACCCGATTAATTATCCATTTAATTCTTTATCGGGTTTCGCGGGTACCCGTATTAAAACCTGATTATTACCCGTTTAACCCATTTAGTTAGTCAAATAGTGGAGTAAAATGATAGTGTGGTGGTTCGAACCTTAGCCCTCCATGAAAGCACCCACAACTTTCACCATCTAGCCAAGTTGTTCTGTTTAGTATATATAGACAAAATATTATATTTAAAATATAGTTAGTTAAATAACTAATACATCTATATGAATATATATAAATAAAAAAATTATTAAATTATTAATTATGTTTTATATATTAATACGAATATCATATCATAAAATTATGATTATTAATTAAATTGTTTAAAAATAATTTTTAACTCGTCACATTGAGTACTACATTCTATATTGAAGAATTAATGTGCAATAACTACAAGTATTAATTATAGAAGCCAATGATACCATAAAATGATATCATATGATATCAACCTCCTCTAAAATAATGTGTTTGTGCTTCATGTTAATTAAAAAACATAAAATTATGATAATTAATTAAATTGTTTAAAAACAATTTTTAACTCATCACATTGAATACTAAATCCTATATTGAAGAATTAATGTGCAACAACTACAAGTATTAATTATTGAAGTCAATGATACCATAAAATGATATCAAATGATATCAACCTCCTCTAAAATAATGTGTTTGTGCTTCATGTTAATTAAAAAATATAAAATTATGATTATTAATTAAATTGTTTAAAAACAATTTTTAACTCATCACATTGAGTACTAAATTCTATATTGAAGAATTAATGTGCAACAACTATAAGTAATTGATTGAAGCCAATAATACCATAAAATGATATCAAATGATATCAACCTCCTCTAAAATAATGTGTTTGTGCTTCATGTTAATTAAAAAATATAAAATTATTATTATTAATTAAATTGTTTAAAAATAATTTTTAACTCATCACATTGAGTACTAAATTCTATATTGAAGAATTAATGTGCAACAACTATAAGTATTAATGATTGAAGCCAATGATACCATAAAATGATATCAAATGATATCAACCTCCTCTAAAATAATGTGTTTGTGCTTCATGTTAATTGAAAAATATAAAATTATTATTATTAATTAAATTGTTTAAAAATAATTTTTAACTCATCACATTGAGTACTAAATTCTATATTGAAGAATTAATGTGCAACAACTATAAGTAATTGATTAAAGCCAATGATACCATAAAATGGTATCAACCTTCTATAAAATAATGACATGCAATATTTCACTATAAGGAATTAGTATTAATTCTATACCATAATATAGAATTAATAAAAATTAGAGAATAAAGGAAAAAATTCAATTTAACAATATATATAACTAAATAATATATATACCTTTATTTATATAAATTTATAATATATAAAGTTAATTATCTAAAAAGAAGTTGTGATATTAGAATAATTTTAAAATTTAATTATGTTTTAAAAAATTTCATGTAACTAAAAACAAATTTATATAATTAATAAAATTATAATTATTAATTAAATTGTAATATATTTTAATATCTATATTTTATATAAATTAGATTCATGTATTAAAAATATAAATACTATTTTATAGATACACTATAATACTTTTAATATATATTAATTTTTTATTTTATATTAACATTATAACAATTATAATTTATAATTTTATAAAATTCATATAATAAAATTTATTTTTTGGTGCTTATTAGAATTTAGAAACAAACTGTTTATTTACTTCATAATTATTTACATAATTGATGTTAAAAAAAAAAAACAACAAGATTAAAAACATAAATCCCTAGCCACTCTTTCTTTTTCACTCCTTCTTCTCTTATTGTCGGTGGCTGCTGCTCCTTGCCTCTTTCAAACTTCAGACTCGAGTCAATCTTCTTCCTTAAGACCCCAACTGCCAGCCTACCATGCCACAATCACTCTTTCATCTTTCTCTTCTTCCCATCAGCCCAGCCAGCCCCACTCCCTGCCTATTGTCGCGGTGCTGCCCCAAGCCCTACCCCCTGCTTGCTGTCGAGCCATCGCGGTGTCACCCCTAGCCCTAATTAATTTTATGAAATACGTAGAGAAATATTATTGTATATGTATACGGGTTCAAGAAATTGGATAATCATGAAATAGATTTTAATAATTTTTTAATCTAATCGGGTTTTAAACGGGTTAGGGTAATTATAGGATAATAAAAAAATAATAGGGTTAGGGTTAGGGTAGTGATTTTAAAATTATACGGGTAATTAATAGGGTTAGGGTAGTAAATTTTTAATAGGATTAGGGTTCGGGTACCTCAAAATTATAGGGTACCCGACCCGTTGACAATGCTACTTCTTCCATGCCGACGCTCCCTGCTGCCACATCCGGCGATGGTCTTCCATCGTTACTGCTATTTGTGACAATGGTGTTGACGTTGTTATTGTCATGATGATCACTCCTAGGGGATTGTATATTGTTTGCTAGGTAGATGCTAGTAAAAGCTCAGCAATTACTAGTAAAGCACTGAGGTGGCGTTTGTTTGCAGGGATGTAAAGTGACATTACCTGTAATGTGCCTAATTTATTTACATTGCAGCGTTTGTTTTGTAATAGACCACTGTAATGTCAGATTGCAATGCAATCACATTGCAGCCCTTGGTTGCAATGTGATTGCAGCCCAAAACCAATGCAATGTACATTACATTGCAGGCTGCAATGTTTGTAATGTTATTAAAGATATTTTTACCCTTCAACTTTATTATTTTATTAAAAATATTTTATAATATTATAATTAAAATAAAAAATATTAAACTAAAATATAAAAAATAAAAAATAAAATATAAAATATAAAAAATTAAAATTTATATAATATAGGTAAAAGAAATTAAAATATAATATATAATATAAGAAATAAAAAATAAAAATATAAAATATAAAAAATTAAAATTTATATAATATAGGTAAAAAATATTAAAATAAAATATATAATATAAGAAATAAAAATTAAAAAATAAAATATAAAAAATTAAAAAATAAAATATAAAAAATTAAAATTTATATAATATAGTCAAAAGAAATTAAAATAAAATATATAATATAAAAATTATATTAAATAAATGAAATAAAATATACAAAATTATAATAAAAAATGAAAATAAAATATATGACATTAAAAATATATTTAAGAGATAATATTATATAAAAATTAATAATAAAGAATACAAGTATATTAAATTTACATTTTAATAAATAAGGGTAATTTTGTAAATTAACATTACATTCCCTGTAAAGTACTTGTAAAACAAACACTGCAATGTTATCTTCCCTGCATTTTAATCAGTACATTATTTATATACCAAACACTGCAATGTTATCTTCCCTGCAATCACATTACCTGCAATCACATTCTCTGCAATCACATTACCTGTAATCACATTGCATTGTAAAGTACCAAACGCCACCTGAGTGTATTGCCTGGGATTCTCATTTTTGTGGATTTTGGTGTAACCCTAACTTAGATGATTTATTTTGTTTAAGCACAAAATTGTCTTTTATCATGTTATGCAAAAAAAGAAACTAAGGTTTTTTTTTGTTTTAAAATATTAAGTCAATCGTTTTTTGACATGTGTATGGGTAAAAGTACATACAAATTAATCATAATTAACAATATTTAATAACACGTCATTTATGATAGTGAAGTCATTAAAATTATACATCAAACTGTCACATGATAGATGATGAGGTATAAACATACGGGTTGTACCGTTGACTAACAGAAGTTAATCCATGTTTCGTGAAAAGAGTTTAATTGATTCGAAGTAAAAATTTAAAAATTTAATTGAATGTAATAAAAAGGATAGACTCTTAATTAATTTTTTTTTTATAATTCAAGAACTTATCTGGATATATAGTTTATATATATATGGTATACTTTTCAAGAAAGTCTAATTGTCTTAATCATTAAAGGAAGAAAGCAGGATTTCAGTTTCCATCGTTATCTATGGGACCTTAGTTCATTGAATCCTCATGTAAGACTTTTATACAACTTGGTACTATATGATAAAATTTTTTTTATTAAAAGTCATACGAATAGCCACTAACTGTACAAATATAATTGACTTGAGTCAAAATTGCTCACCCCCTCTTTCTTTTTCTATTTAAGTCGGCCAGATACTATTCTTCTTGTTCCCCTTGCCTTCGTT
This sequence comes from Theobroma grandiflorum, assembly GCA_036013995.1. Lineage (NCBI taxonomy): Eukaryota > Viridiplantae > Streptophyta > Magnoliopsida > Malvales > Malvaceae > Theobroma > Theobroma grandiflorum. The sequence goes on along the minus strand of CP142133.1, from coordinate 23,576,226 downwards.
TCATTTCATAGAAAGTTCTCAAATATCTTTATTAAAATCCAATCTTTCTAGCTATTTTTGTTCTTCATTCAGTTCAAGCAAATTAAGGAGCTCGTGAATTCCTCCTCAACATTCCAAGATGTTCTCTCCTCGACTTGTTTTGGCTTCAATATTCATTGCCTATTGCCTCTCAACTTTTGCACTTGGAGCTGCACCTCCAAATGGTGAAGGTAATCCAACAATAAATGTAGAGAGAACTTGACTCAATTCTTTTGGCTCTCATTAATCCTTTTCATTTTGTTTGAATTTTTCTTTTTTCTAATTGGGTACTACTTAATGATGTTATATATGCATAGTGGAAGCTTTGAAAAGCATAGTGAATACGTTGGGGAAGACAGACTGGAACTTTGATGTTCCATGTAGTGAAAACAACAATTGGGAGAACGCAGATAGCAACTCTGTTTATGCTAATAATGTCACCTGTGACTGCTCCTTCTCTAATAACACTACCTGCCATGTGGTCAGCATGTAAGCATCTCTCTTTCCCTCTCTTTACATTAATTCTTTTAACTGAAAAGTTTACCGACTCTAGACGATCTGTTCATGGATTGTTCATATGTTCACAACGAAAAATTTATAATTGACGCGTTAATTATGAATTATTAGTTCAAAAAATAATTGAATAAAAGTAAATCATTTTCTTCGATAAATTAATAAACAGGTGTTGATGCAAGTAAATTTTTTCTAAGTCAATGAAATAGACTCATTTAATTATATATGTATTAAAAACTTGATAGATAGTCACGTTTATATCCAAATTAGCCAAACTAGAAATAAGTTTACCAACATCTCACAAAGAGACTGTTTAAATACCTTACAAAACAAAAGAAAATAAAGAAAAATTATTTAGCACTAGAATCAAATTTAAACCCACATTCAAAACATAAAACTAGCAAAATCAAAGTCATACTAAAGTCACACCCAAAACAAAGTATAAACTAAACACAAAATTACCGTATACAAAAGGAGCATACCGTTGTTGAATTAGTTCAAAGCTCATGTACGAGAAAGTTTTACTGTACTAGTGTTAGTTAGTATTAAAACCTGAAATGCAAGGGTAAGCCTGTGACAGTGATGCGAGGCCAGACGGTAGTTTATGTGGAAATTTCGTAGCAGAAACAGAAGAAAAAAAGAGCAAAATGCAGTCATTATGAACCCAAAAAGTGTAGTTACCGACAACAACTCAGTGTTGACAAGAGACTTTGTAGCCAAGTGGAACACTCAATTGAAATAATATATGGACCCAACTTTTTTATGAAAGCTCCAACACAACATGGAAACATGGATAATAATCCCTTTATTTTCATTATCCTCTCAATTAATAATGAAATGAGATTCAATCCAAAATCTTTAATATAACGTTATGCTTATTGGTATGTAATATACTTGAACTTCTCAATCTTTAATATAGTGCAGCATTTCCCTATGTTAATTTGTGGCACAATAATGAGCGTATCTTTCTTGTATCTAAAAATGAAAAAGAGGTATAGAGTGTTCCTTTTACAAGGACAAAATATTTTTAATACGTAGAAATAATAAAATGCAAAAAAACATAATATAACATATATAACCATGTTGAATAAATTAACTAATATATATATATATATATATTGCTACATATAAGGAAACTCAAGAGAGAGAAGATTCTTATTGTGGACATTATTCCTCTTAAGGAAGGGTAGTAATTAATTAGGTCAAGTTTTGATTGTTGAATAAACTACATACAGTATGGACAAGGGAAAGGGTAGTAGAGGACATGAAAGAAAGAGAAAAGAGGCGGCAAAAGAGGGTAAGTAGACCCACCAGGGACATTATTAAATTAATAAAAATTTATTTTTTAGAACTTGCGGGTCGAGTCTTAGTGTCATGGTCTGCATATCCATGACTAGTTTAATTCATATGGACTGCCGAGCCGGTCTGCACATAAGAGATCATCAGCTATTATCTGAGTAGCTAAGCAAAGTATTATAAGGTAGTTAAAATATTTTTTTAAAATAAAAATTTTTTTGTTGATTATTTGTTCATTAAGAAAGTATAGTTTTAAAATTTTATTTTTCTTGTATTCCAAAAAAGTATAAGTTAGATACTTTAATATTTATTTTTACTTACGTATCAAGTTTAAGTTAAATAAGCTATTATAAATAGTATTTTTAAGAATCATTGTAAGACAATTAAACCAAATTTGTCGAATCAAGCAATTTACTTTTTACTTAGATCTTAAGCATTTTATTTTTCTTTTATTAGAGTAATAATATTTATTTATTTTTTTTAATTTTTTTTTCATATTTATTTACTTTGTGTTTCCGTGTTGTTCATCAAGAAACTTCGTTTAAACTTGTTTAGTTTTATAAACACAAGGCTATAGTGCCACACAGAACTTGACTTGACATATAGACGGGTGATTTTAGGTCTAGCTTAAAGTATTATTAAATTAATATAAATAAATATTCTTTATTTTTTTTTAATTTTAAAATATAAAAATATTTTTAATATTTAATGATAAATTAAATTTAAATAGGTCTAAATAGATGGGCTAGACCCAAACTTGACATTTGGAAGTGTCCATTGGGTTTGGCCTGTTCCAGCTTGAACCATGGATACCTCCAAAGGTAAAGTCTTTATAATTTGAATTAATTTCTTAAAAAAGAAAAGGAAAAAGGTAGAACAAATAGTACTTCATTGATTTTGTTTGGTTAAGGTGGTGGAAGGAAAAGAAATGATAATTTCTTAACTTTTTTTATAATTTTTACAATAATATATAGTTGAATTAGGATAATTAATTTCTCTGTGCATTAAATTTTTTGGGGTGAAGAATCTTTCCTTTAAAATCCCTCCAATTTTGAGGGTTTGAGGTAATCTTTTCCCTCAGACATCAAAATCTCTGCCAACCTATTCATTGGGGTTAACTTTAATAGCAAATGAATATAGACATAGATATAGTAAGAGAGGATTGGAATAAAATTCTTAAAATAGAATGATGCATGCATCTATTGTTAAGTCAAACACTAATATTATAAATATAAACGATAAGAAAAGTGAGTTTGTGAGTACAAAAAGAGAGGTTCCCACCATCCCTTGTTTAAATTAGAAGGGACCCTCTTTACTCTCTTTTTCAATTCCATCAATTCAAAATCTAATTTGTTTTATTGAGATACATATATACTTTTATTAATGGACAAAATGCTTAGATGCAATCCAAACATATATATAATATTAATACAAAGGTCTTTCACTTAAAGTAATTTAATGGCAACAACAAACTAAGGAGTAAATACTCAAGAATCTCACTTCAATCTGTACTTATCTTCAACTGGTAGAAAGTAGTATGTGTTAAATAATACATAAATAACCCTATTGTTTTTTTTGGAACAGACGATTCAAATCACAAAATCTTTCGGGTACTCTCCCACCAGAACTAGCCATGCTCCCGTTCCTCAAAGAAATGTAACAACCTTTCCAAACTTGTTTCTTCCATCATTTTATACCTCAATAAATTATATATTTGTGATTCATTTTCCTTATGATTCACTTTGTTTCTTGTAATTCTTCTTGCAGTGACCTCACTCGCAACTATCTCAATGGCACCATTCCCCCACAATGGGGATCTATGCAATTGACACACATGTAAACATATACATACATATATATATATATATATATTTCTTATTTAAATACTCAATAATCTTAATTTTTCTACATTTCATATTATTTATTCTTTCTATTTCCAATTGAATGTCCATTTTTCCTTTTTAGTCCATTCCAAATCTATGTTTGCTTTGCCTTTTCGAGCATCAACAACTTTAATGTTTTATGTTTTATTTTAATTTTTTTAATTTTTTATATTAAGAAGGTATAATATTTTTAAAAAAAATTAAAATTATTTAAAAAAATTCAAATAAACTCTTATATTATTATTACGTTTAATCAAATCTTTATGTTTTTATTTTAGAACAAATCAACCTTATAACTAATAGTTGACTAATTATTATTAAGCAAAATGCTACTTATCATTTTATACCTACATGATGTTGACGTAATATTGATGTGGAGAATGAAAATTGTGATATAGCCATGTTATTATGCTATGTGATCATCTATCATGACATAACAACATGTTACGACATTATTACGCCAACGTCACCTAATATAAAATGATAAAAAATATTTTAATTAAATCAATTATTAATTATAAAATTTTATTTGATTTAAAATAAAAATATAAAAATTTGATTAAATATAATAAAAATATAAAAATTTATTTAAATTTTTGTAAATAGTTTTGAGGTTTGTTAGATATTATGCCTATTAAAAACTATAGTTTATCAATACTAAATTGACCAAAAGAAAAAGAAATTTATCTATATTATAATATTTTTGAAAAAATAATTAAATGCACTCAAAGTCAAAGTGTTTTCTTATAAATCTCTGTAATAAAAATATATGTTATTGCAGTTCCCTTCTTGGAAATCGTTTAACAGGTTCAATCCCAGAAGAGCTAGCAAACTTAAGCAATCTTACCAGCTTGTGAGTTGGTTTGTAGCAAGTTCTAGTATATGTTTCTCACTTCATTATGACAACTTTATAGAATATTTGTTATAAATGTCTAATGAGTTTATTTTATTTTATTGAAAAAATGTGCTTAGAGTCCTTGAGCACAATAACTTTGAAGGGAATTTGCCTCCAGCGCTAGGGAATCTACCCAAAATTGAGAGAATGTGAGAGACTCTTCCTTTTTAAATTCTAGCTAAATTTCATTCATTATTGGTATTTTTATGCTTATAACATGAAGCGTCCACCATTAAGGGTTGGCTTTGGCTCAAGTGGTTTGAATACAGATCTTATAACCTATTGCTATTCGCCTTTCTTTAATTAATTGGTTCATGACTCATTTTTGTTGCTGGTGTTTCAGGTTTCTTAATTCCAACAATTTTACAGGAGAACTGCCTTCTACATTTGCAAGGCTTACTACATTGAAGGACTTGTAAGCTTCTATGCTCAGATGGAATTACTATAAAATGTACTATGCTAAGTAGTTATGACTGTTTTGTTTTCTCAACAGTCGGATTGGAGACAACAACTTCACAGGAAAGATTCCGGACTTCATCCAAAATTGGGTTCAGCTTGAAATATTGTGAGAGCTTTAATATTGTGGTGTAGTTTGAGTTGTCATTTTTGTCATTAGAAATAAGGTTTTTTTGTTTCAATCTTTTAAATAACCCAACTTTGGTAATGACAGAAAGATCAAGGCAAGTGGTTTGAGTGGGCCAATTCCTTCGGCTATTGGTTCTTTGCAAAATTTAACTGACTTGTAAGCATGGATCTTAAATTTCAAAGATTTTAGCATGTAACTTGGGAATTGGGATATTGTTGGTTTTATCATTATGTTTCTTGTTTATTAAATATTGGCTTACAGGATAATTAGTGACTTGAATGGAGCTGAAGGAACTCTTCTAACACTTAGTAATTTCACCAAGTTGGAAACACTGTGAGTAAAACTCTGCGATATGGCAGAGATTGATAAAAATTCTGAGTTTCTTTCTTTATTTATATTTTATTTTTTATTTTTTTGTGGCAACTTAAATAACAAATATTTGTGATTGTATTACAGAGTTTTGAGAAATTGCAAAGTCACTGGAGAGCTACCTAATTCTCTTAGGGAATTGACAGAATTAAGGCAATTGTTAGTATATTCTTTCCTTGATTGAAGAAAAGCTCTTTCAATTTTATTACATCATATATCTTTCTATATGAAGAATAATGATGTTCTTCTAGTCGTTTTTAATGTCATTATAATTTTTGGTTTCTTGGTCCATTCCACCCCCTAAGGTGAGTGAACCATCTGGATCTATTCCCAGGTTCAATGTTATGTTTTGACTTATGATGACATAGAAGAAGAATAGGCATTGTATTTTAAAGAATCTGGACCTCAAAACAATTCGTCTTGACCACTCATTCTGCAACACAATCATGTTGCTAGCAGCATACAGAAAAGTCCTTGCTCATCATGGCTCAATTTTATTTCTTTTTTGTTCTAATATGTATAGTTGTTCACAGACTAATATCAGTTCACTGAGCTGCAGTTTGTAATGTGACAAAAAATGAGCTTGCACGTTTGGTGTGCATTTCAAGGACATCAAAATGTTCATGCATGTACAACTTAGCTAAGGACATATGTTATATTCTTTAGCAGTTCCTCTATTTTTCTTTTGCTTTATTTCTGCTTTTCAATTGTGAATTTGATGCAGTTGTTCTGAAGCTTTTTTGCTTTCTGAGAAAAATTTACAAGACAGCATTTGGTTTGGGTAACCTTTTTGTAAATTTTATTGCAGAGATCTCAGCTTCAATAGACTCAGTGGAGTAATTCCACCCACACTTGATGTTCTTGGTGATCGCCTGAAACACTTGTAAGCAAATGATTTTGTTTAGTGAAAATTTTCTTTATCAGACAACCAGCCATCTTCAGCCATATATCTTCTAAACCAAACTTGTCCTTCTGTCAGAGGATGGGTAACTACACTTTTACCAACTGGAGGTTTGCAAGACGTTAGGAAACTTCTACGACCATTGAACTTTTGAGTTACTAATATTGACTATTCTCCCGGCCATTATATATATATATATATATATCAGAACTATTCTGTTTCATTACACACAGTCTTTTCATCAAAACTAATAAATCTTCCTTTAGTGCAGAATATCTAATTGCAATAACATCATAATTCCTTCTATCAGGTATTTAACTGGAAACGTTTTTACTGGAACAGTCCCTGATTGGATATTGAAAACACAAAAATCAGTGTAAGATTCTCTTCCAAATGTTGTATGATATTATATGCTCGATAAGTTTGATCATAGGACATTTCCTATTAACCAAAAAGCAGTGAAACTTGTATACATAAGCAAGCCTCATTTGTATAATCCTGCTTTAGCTGTGGCTATGCTTGTCGACTCAAAAAAAAAAAAAAAAAAAGAATAATGACTGAACCAAGGAAATGAGATAACAGTTTATTCTGTCTAAAACTCAATCAAAGAGAAAGTCATAGATAAATGGGATAACAGTTTAATGGATGCGCTGAACTACTATCGTGTAGGGATGTTTCATATAACAATTTCGCAAACACAAGCGAAGCAAGTTGTGGAAAGGGGAAAAATTTGTAAGAATGTTATTTGTTTTTTCTTTTCTTTCTTGTGTGTTTTGGTGTTTGAGTGGATCTTTGATAAAAACAGCTAGACTTTTCTAATATGTGCTATTGACTCTTTTTTTTTTTTTTTTTTGAAATTTATGTGCTATTGACTCTAGAAACCTATTTGCAAGCATTTCAAGGAGAAATAACTCGTGAGTTTTGACTTACTTTTTTCTGAACACAAATATCCTTGAATTTTCATTATCTTTGAGTGACTGTGATTTTGCTGTTATAATGCTTGACATTTTCCTGGGGCTTTTAATTATCTTACCAGAGGAATCGTTTCATGTTCGGAAATCACTCAATGTCAACAAAGTAAGTAGAAAATTATATACTTCTTAACAATGTTAGGATGTCTAATAGCTCTGTAATGCTTTGCCTATTTCAGTGTCACACACTTCTTAACAATGCTACGTTCTCATATTTCCTGCATAACGCTTTGCCTATTTTTGTTTCAAGTTTTTCTTTGAGGGGTGATGGTGGGGGTGAGGGTGGGCTTGGAAGAGGTTGAGCGAAGCAAAGGGTTTAAATACTCGAAAAAGTCATTTTAAGTAAAAGGTCTTGAACTCATTCTGGCAATGGTGCTACTATTTTAAGCAAAAGGTCTTGAACTCGTTCTGGCTATGGTGCTAGTGTATCTATTTTGTCTTCTTGTGGTGAATAAAATGAAACATGATTTCATCTGAAATCTGTCATAGACCTGCTATGTTTTCTGAGAGGAATTACCTAAAGCACTGTAAGGAGAAAAAGGAGGGGATTGATATTATGTGGCTTTATGATAAAATGCATCAGCTTGTGTACAACTGCATACTTGAGAATGTGAATTTTCTTTTTCTTTCAAAAATCACCAATCTTGCTGCATATGCTCTAACCTTTGTTGCCATAGGACCAACTGCTTGCCCCATTTGAGATTGAAATTTGCTGCCGGGATCCATTATCCGGGTAACTTGTGCTTAGCTGTCTCCTAAAAAATGTTTGTTTTAACTTGTGTTGCGAGGGAGATTTTATAGCTAAGCACTTAGTAGATTAATTATAAAGAAAACTGAAAAATATTAAGGTTTTTTTTTTTTTTTAAAAGCATTCGATGAAATTTCATTACTTAATGGATGTGTACAAAAAGCTACCTCATTTTGGTAGTATTGCAGTGAAAACATACAAGACATGTCCATAATATGAGATAAGCTGCATATAATGAAAGAGAACACACCTAAAACCTAGCAGTCTACTAGCAGGAACAACCAAAATTCGGAGCCATTTTCTTTTGAAACACATGGCTCCCGCACAAAATGTTAAGAGCGGTTTCATTTTTCCTGAAGTGTTGTTCTGTATACCTCAGCTTGGCACTTTCTGCATATAAACTGTGGAGGGATACAAACAACTGTTAATGGTACCGCATATGAAGATGATTCAACAGAAGGTGGTCCTTCAATATTTTTCAAAGGTGGAAAGAATTGGGCATTTAGCAGCACTGGTTACTTTGTGGATGCTTCTGATCGTCTGAAGGACAAGTTAATTTTTGAAAACACACAACTTTCTATGCGTGATCCTGAACTGTACAGAACTGCACGACTTTCACCTATCTCTTTAACTTACTATGCATTCTGTCTGGCGAATGGAACTTACAATGTAAGCCTCCATTTTGCGGAGATACAGTTCACTGGTGGTCAAAATTTTGGCAGCTTAGGAAGGCGGATATTTGATGTTTACATTCAGGTATTTTAATATTAATCTTTTTACAAAGTTCTCATGTAGTAGAAACTTCACATTCTGCTTGAAGGAGCTTTGGCCATCCAACTCCAAAAGAAAAATTGCCTTTCCTACATGTTCCTGTGTAGAAAGTTCAGTTAAAAGGAATGGATAATTGCAGGGAAAGCAGGAGCTGAAGGATTTCAATATTGAGGATGAAGCAGGTGGGGTTGGCAAGCCAATCATTAAAAATTTTACTGCAGATGTGAATGATAGTACTCTGGAGATCCGTTTCTACTGGGCTGGAAAAGGAACAATTTCTATACCAGGGAAAGGAGTTTATGGTCCTCTTGTCTCAGCTATCTCTGTTTTTAATCCTGGTAGGTTGCCGGCTATTGCAAGATTCTTCTTGTCTATAATCGTTGCTATTGAAATGGTTTTTGTTCTGTACTCAGTATAGCTAGGAAATTTCATTCAGATTGTGCTATTTGTGTTCCTTAAGATTCTAGGAATTTACATGCTGTAACTTCAGAATGTGTTTATTTGTGCTTCACTTTTTTTATTCTTATTTCTTAGTTTGATACAATGACTTCTAGTATTCAAGAAAGAATCTTGCTAAATGCACTCACTTGGATGTATTTCTAGGATATTATGGTAGCCAAATATGTGGATTCAGATACCATTGGATTTTATTCTTTTTGTTCTTGAATAAGTTTGAGGCAGAAAAGATTATGATTTGAGACCATCAGGATGGAATGGTTGTTTCCATAGCCTTCGATTGAGTGTTTTCCTTAATTCTATGGAAAAGTTCGGCCAGACAAGAGAATTTGACTGTTTACTATACCCCCCACTACCCTGTTCTTTTCTTTTCCTTCATTTATTTATTTTATGATTTGATCACAACCTATGTATTCTCCATGATTTCCAAATAATTGAGTTATGCTTTCAACTGACAGTGTCATCTCATCTTTGTAAGTTACTTTTCTATAATTTTCTTCAACTAGGTTATAAACCACCACCACCACCGTCAGAAAATGGGGATAGTAGTACTGTCATCTCTGCAGGTGTGGTGGTAGGAATCGTGGCTGGAGCAGCATTTGTCATCTTCCTGATTGGGGGTGTCCTTTGGTGGAATGGCTGTTTAAGACAGAAGAGTACCTTGGAACGAGGTATTTATGGAACCGTCTTTATATAAACTTGTAGAAAGGATATGGTACTATGACCAGGATATCACCTCCCCGTTCCCCTTTCACCATTTTGGCAAGGAGTGGTAAACATAACTGGTGTCAATTACTCCATTTAGACCTGACTCAAGACTATGGGAATACAAATATTTTAGAATCTATATTATTTATGCTTCTCATTTAGCTTAGCTTCTTCCACAGATCTAAAAGGTCTAGAGTTGCACACCAGTTCCTTTACCCTAAGGCAAATTAAAACTGCCACAAACAACTTTGACGCTGCTAATAAGATTGGAGAAGGTGGTTTTGGTCCTGTTTACAAGGTACCATGTGCAAACACAGTCTTTCTTCTGATACATGCATGATCACCACTCATTGCAGCGTTTCCTTCAGGTACTTTATTGTTGATTGAATGTGTAACTTTTTTCAAACACAGGGCACTCTGGCAGATGGCACAGCAATTGCTGTCAAGCAGCTATCTGCTAGATCAAAGCAAGGAAATCGTGAGTTTGTGACTGAGATTGGCGTGATTTCAGCTCTAAAACATCCTAATCTGGTGAAGCTGTATGGATGTTGCATTGAAGGAAATCAATTGCTGCTTATATATGAGTATTTGGAAAACAACAGCCTTGCTCGTGCATTGTTTGGTAGATACTGTCCAGATTATTTGCCTTTACTCCCTTTGATATTAATGATATTCAATGGTATGCTCAAACACACACACGCACATGCAACAGCCAAGCACATGCAAATGCTTGTAATTAATAATCAATGAACAGACGTATCTTTATTATATCTGAGCTTCTCTTTATTTGGTTATTAAAAGGCCCGGAAGAATTTCAGTTGAAATTAGACTGGCCAACAAGGCGAAAGATCTGCATTGGCATAGCAAGAGGTTTAGCTTATCTCCATGAAGAATCAAGGTTGAAGATTGTCCATAGAGACATTAAGGCCACCAATGTGTTACTTGATAAGAATCTAAACCCCAAAATATCTGACTTTGGTTTGGCCAAGCTTGATGAAGAGGATAACACCCACATAAGCACCCGAATTGCCGGAACTATGTAAGTATATCTGTTTAGATTGATTGTCAATGTGTTCCTTTACTTCAGTTATATGCATTTTCCTTTTTCTCAAATGCCAATGTATGATAGAAAATTTCCAAGAGGATATATCTACTGGCACAGGGACAGAGAAATTTGCTTATCTTCAAGAAACATTTGACAGTATAGAAATTTCTAGGTTAGGTGCTCTCTAGTGCAACTTGACACAGTGATTTGGTTTTTGGCACAAAGGATCAAAGATAAACGTTATGCTAATAGCAATCTATGGAAGTGACGGACACAAAAAAAGCTGTATTTAATTAAGCTTCTTCACTTTGCAGGGGCTATATGGCACCTGAATATGCATTGCGTGGTCATTTAACTGACAAAGCAGATGTATATAGTTTTGGGATTGTGGCCCTTGAAATTGTTAGTGGCAGGTGCAACACTCAAAACCGGTTAAAGCAAGAATCTTTCTATCTCCTTGATTGGGTAAGTAAGCTCTAATTCTCTCTTCCATTGTTTATTAATGTTGTTATGCTGTCTTACCAAAATTAAATGAGAGATGTCTGTTAAATGATTAATCTCACAACTATCATGCTTGAACAACAAAGATTGAGTTATTGGAATACAATACTACTTTGATCTTTAAATGAGGGAATGCTTACTCTTCCAGGGTTGCAGTTTGCAAGATGTATCCATGTTTCATTTTTATTATCTCAATGGAGCTTATGTCTTTGTCAGTTTTAAATGTAATATTTCTAAAATGGAAATTAATGTAGCAATTAATTTTGTGTTCCCAGGCTCATATTTTGAAGGAGAAAGGGAGCTTGTTGGATTTAGTCGATCCAAGGATAGGCTCTAATTGCAACATTGAAGAGGTGATGGTAATGATCAATGTGGCTCTCCTATGCACTAATCAAACTGCTGCAGCAAGGCCTTCCATGTCTTCTGTGGTAAGCATGCTTGAAGGAAGGGATGCAGTTCCGAAGTTCGTTGCAGATTCAAGTATTTCTACTGATGAGTTTATCACTGCAATGAAGTTGTATCAGCAAATTGAAGACAATGAAACAGATAACAGTCGGACAAAGAGTGGCCTGCTAGCAGATGTGCCATCAACGTCTTCTACATCTGCTGCTGATCTCTATCCAGTCAGTTTGACATCTGATTATTGGCAGAATAGAGATTCAACAAATTAAAAAAAAAAAAAAAAGGATCATGATTAGCTATCAGAATACATTCAAGGAAAGGTACAACGAACAATTTTTTTGTGTGAAATGATTAAGTTAAAGGTGCATTTGCAAAGATTAATTAGTGTGAAGTGATAATTTTGTATATATCAAGAGATCGAAAATAATTAAAAACAATTTGTTCTTAATGGAAGCTGTTTGTCCTTTCAGACAATAATCCAAACCTATGATTCCTTGTCCTTATTTTGTTTCAAATATGAGAAGGGCAGTGAGATAGCAGGCCAGCAGTATCCGCTAAGCCCAAAAAAAAGGGCCAACAGTATCTGCAGGATGAGGATTGTTATAAGCTATAGCACATAGTTGGCAGCGGGTGTCAATCACTTCTAGAGACTATGGTTGTTGCTTTTTGGATACTTAGTATTCTTGTTGTTAACTTCTTGATGCAATATTTTAAGAATTCCATGGCAGTTTTTACCATGGCGCAAGCGATTCAACAGTGATGGTGAAAGCAATCTGCAAAAACAGACAAGTGTAACATCTAGTGCAAAGCACTGTTATAAACAGTACTTTTGACTTTGTCTGAGAAGTTTCAGGAAGTTTCAACCCTGCTAGAACTTGGAGAAACCAGGTAAAAGTGGATTAGTGCAGAGTCGCAAAAATTTTGGCCTTTGCATTTCTTTGTTTTGCATAAAAAATTGAGAAACAAGAACATTAAACCATGTATATGTGTTCCATTGCCTCTTTCTTCATGAACACAATAGAAGGAAACATTTATGGGTACCTGAGTTACTTTATGGGGTATTTTTTTTTTAGCAATTAAAAATAAGATGTATTTGAAAATAACTCTTCAGATAATTTTAACTGTTTTTAGTCATTAAAATACATTTTCGGACAAAAATACCTTAAATGAGGCATCTTTGTTGATGGGCACTCTGAAACACTCGGACTGCGAAAAATTATACAAAGAATATAGCGAACATCTATTTTTTGCACAAAACATTCTTTTTTTTATAAGCTTGTGCAAAAAAAAATAATGTTGCATAGGATAGTTTTTCTGAATGTTCGGACATGGCATTCAAATAAACTGAACGAGGAGGGGGAGGTGGTCGTGATGAATTGAAAGCTTGGAGAATGATGTGAAATCAGAAATCTCGCTTACGGAGGTGAATCGAAAGGAGAAAGACGTGAATGCAAAGCATGAAATGGTTGTGCTACAACAATCGGGATATGCCATTGGGTTTAGAGTTTGTGAAAGTGAAAATGTGAGATGACATGGTGCAGAGTTGGTGACACGCCATGGAGGGAAGCACTGAGATGGCATGGTGCATAGTTGGTAACACGCCATGGAGGGAAGTAGTGACACGGCAGGGTGCAGAGTTGATGACACGACATGGAGGGAAGTAGTGACATAGTAGACAAGGTACAGAGTTGGTGACACGCCATGGAGGGAAACAGTGACACGGCAGAGTGTAGAGTTGGTGACATGCCATGGAGGGAAGCAGTGACTTAGTAGGGTGCATAGTTGGTGACACGCCTTGGAGGGAAGTAGTGACACGGTAGGCAAGGTGCAGAGTTGGTGACACGCCATGGAGGGAAGCAATGAGACGGCAGGGTCATAGTTGGTGACACGCCATGGAGGGAAGTAGTGACACAGTAGGCAAGGTACAAAGTTGGTGACATGCCATGGAGGGAAGTAGTGATACGGCAGGGTGTAGAGTTGGTGACACGCCATGGAGGGAAGCAGTGACACAGTAGGATGAATAGTTGGTGACACGCCATGGAGGGAAGCAGTGACATGGCAGGCATGGTGCAGAGTTGGTGACACGCCATGGAGAGAAGCAGTGACAAGGCATGATGCAAAGTTGGTGACACGGTGACACGCCATTAAGGGAAACAGCGACACAGTAGGGTGCAGAGTTGGTGACACGCTAGAGTGCAAAGTTGGTAACACGCCATGGAGGGAAGCAGTGACATGGCAGGATGCAGAGTTGGTGACACGCCATGGAGGGAAGCAGTGACACGATAGGGTTCAAAGTTTGTGACAGGCCATGGCGGGAATCTGTGACACGTCATGATTTTGAGTGTATGACACGGCATTGCTTTAACATTTGACAGGCCATGGTTTGCTTCGAAATATGTGACGCGACATTAATTGAAAGCTGACACGTCAGATTGAAAAGTGGGCAGTTTGGGAGGCAACCGTTTGGACTTGCCTTATATTTTATGAATATTAATTTTAATTTTCATTTATTCATTTTTCACAGTAAGCAATTCATTTTCCCTTTTCCTCATTCATAAACGTCTGTGTGTGTGAACCAAGGGCCATTCGATTCATTTCTCATTGCGAAAGGTAGAAGAGAGTTCGACTTTGTTGTTTAGAAGGTTAACGACACCACTGCAACAGGAAGAAGAATGCTGGTTATCAGTGAAGAGGTAAGTGAGCCTAGAAAAAAAATCACAAAAAAAAAACTTCCTTGATTTTGATAATTTTTTTGCTAGGTTTAGGGTGATAGATATGTTCATGTTTTTTGCAAATGTTAAGTTTAAACTGTTTTTTTCTTGATTTGATGGTTTTTGGTGTTAAAGTGGTGCTGGGTTGACTAGTCTTTGGGGTTTAGCTTGTCAGGACATTAGGTTTCCTATTTGCATGGCGTGTGATAACATTTCACTTGATATGAATGGCGTGTGACAACATTTCACTTGATATGCATGGTGTGTTACAACAATTTTACATTATGTGCATGGCCTGTGACAACAATTATTTATTTAGTTAGTATACTTTTTGGGCACATTATTGGTTAACTGACTTCTGCACGTGTGCCATGTGATGCAGATGCATCATAGAGAATATGAAGATATTGACAGTTTCCTCATTGTGTCGAGGGAAAAGTGGGCGTTCAATGTCGTAATAAACACCCACTGTAAGTGGTCCTAGCTCCATTACATCAACAAGACTCTCAAAGAAAAAGAGGAGTTCGATGTAGTGAAACGTACATGCTTCGGAATGCTCATTGATGTCTATCCGCAAGGCTACTTCAGCGTTGGTCTCCTTCACAACATAATGATTCGTCGAATCAATGAGAGGGAGGCAATGGAAAAGGAGCTATGGTTTGCTATCGGCAAGAGCAAGGTGCGAATATCAAAGTAGGAGTTCTACCTTATAACCGGGCTGAAGTTTGTTCCAATGCCCGATGTGTTCACATGTCCGTACAAGGTAGTTATAGACGGAATTCATGCGAGATACTGGAACAGTCAGGAGAGCATTAAGCTGCAGGCTTTACTTGATACGTTCCGCGGAGGAAACTTCCAACGAGAAGGAAACGCGACCAAGATGACATTCATCTTGATTACGAATAACATCCTATTTGGGCAAGACTACCGTAGATGGGTGCCACCTTGGTTGCTGTCATTGGTTGAGGACTTTGACGCTTGCAACAAATTTTCGTGGGGCCACTATGTTTAGAGGCTCACCTTGGACTACCTATTGAAAGGGTTCGAGGTGCCTACCTCAAGCGCAGCAAAAGAAAATCGTTTACGATACAACATCTATAGCTTCGTATGGGTGATACATGTATGGTCACATTTACGGCTTCTGTTTGGTTTTGAGAAAATAATTTATTGTTGTACTGTTTTATAATTTACGTCTAACAATGTTTACAATTGACTTGCAGCTATAGGCATTGGAGGCAATTTTGACCTTGTGAAAAATAGTAGCCCCTTCTGCTCCTAAGGAAAACATCTACCCACAAATGTGCAGATGACAATATAATTAGAAACCAAAAGACTTGCACAAAGCAGTTGATAAGTTGGAGTCATCTAAGCATGTGAGTGAACAACTACAAATTTTTCCTTCATATTTGTATAAGAAATTTGTCTCAAATTTAATTAGAACATAATTTTTTTTATTTGCAGTTGTGGGCATTGGAAACGTTAAAGATCACCCCGGATGAGGCCAACCAGGAGTATTTGGTGGACCTCGATGTGCCGTTATTAGAGGGCCACCAGTATGTGCTAATTGGGCATATGGAGGATCGAGTTGATTAGATTGGTGTCACTATCAGGGAGAAGAGGAGAAACTTGAAGGAGAAAAGATCCACTGCTTCCACTAAGCGGATGCGCACCGACTCTTTTGTTGTTGATGAGCCGTCGACCCTTGAGTTGATGGAATAAGGGGATGACCATGGTCCAGGAAGTGAACAGCCGATAATTACTGTTCTAATATTTTTTTCCATCTATTTGATATATGATTAGCTACTAACATTTATGTGTTTGTAGTTGGACCAAGCAACGGCAGCTCCACAACCACCTACCGATCCTCCTCAGACGCACATTCGTAACGAGCCGTCAGTAAGTTTAGTTCTAACGATTTATGTTTAAATTTTCCACATATGTTTATCTAGTATCAAAGTAACTTATGTCATTGCAATTCACGGAGACGACATCCGTTCCTCAATCAGCGATGGCTCTGGCTCCAGCTCAACCGCATACTGCCAATGAGCCACCGGTAAGGATATTAAAGTTGTTATCTTGGTTGTTCATATGTTTTGTATATGATTATTGAATAACACCACTATTATATATGTTATTGCAGTTGACCCAGTCGGCAAGAGTCAATGACGGCATAGTCACAAAATGTCAGCTCCAATGGATCATGTGGCACATGTTGGAACTGAAGGCATCAATTCAGTTATTGACTGTTGCGGTGGAAACGTTAGAGGATCGTATCATTTCATGGGTTCTATATGGGCTGAAATCACAAGTACGTTAATTTTTCTATGTTTGTATTTTGCTATTTTAGGTCTTGAGTTTTATCAGGTTTAAGGTAATTTTTTTAATGGAATTTAGGGTTTGTGGTTTTCTATTCGCTATAGAATTTTCACATTTGTCTCGTTCTGTAGGTCAGTCTTTCATCTGACAATGCTGGTACGGATCACGATGATCTTGATGATGGGCAGCTTGATGAGCATGGTGTCAACCTTCAATCAGATGATGTTAAAGGAGACGAGGTTGGTGAGGTCGATCTGATTGTGGATACTTTCGTTGGACGGGAGGGAGACCTTCAGTTAGTTGTGTCAACCGCAGAGTATCTTCCTCAATCCGACGCGATCGTTGCGCTTCCAGCAGTAGGATCAGGTCAGCTTTCTCAAAGCACTCTCGAAGCCCCCAAGTCACCACAACCATCACCACTATCCTCCGATTATCATCATCTTGTAGTAACAATTGCCAACCCTACTGAGCGAGCACGGGTGATAATGGCGAGTAAATACCTTGCAAGCTCGTATGTCAACCCCTCATTGAGCCGTCGGGAGGTGAAGGACAAGATGATGGAAGCCTACGAAGCCTTCAAGAAGAACCAGTTTGCGAGGTAAGCTTGTAAATATCAATTCATTATTGTTTTTTAATGAAACATTCATCCACCATCGCTTATCAAATTCATTTTGTTACATATGCAAGCGTAATGTCAGAATCTTAGGAGATCAAGGTGCTGAATTCTTCACATTATTAGAGGATCCTCGAGAAGAAATAACAAATGAACATATCAACACATGCCTCAACGTTTTGTGTAAGCGGGCGACAAGGCCGAAATTGAAGCATTACACTGCCCGTGCATGTGTTGTTGACACGATATTCCTGGTAAGTTTTTTGTAAAAATTTTCAATTCTTTCTAAGCTTTTCAATGCATTAAGTCTAAACCAATGCAATTTTTTTTTTACAGGACACCATCCATATTCTACACTTGGCATATCAAATTGAAGATGCCCAATCGAGCATGCAAATTTCAGATGAATTACAGGGGTATGTGAAGGGTGAAAGGCCGACATACAGCAAGAAATTTTTAGAAGTCGATTTCATCATCGCTCCTTGCAATGTGGGTGGGCATTAGGTGGTGACAAAGATCGATTTGGAAAAATGGATGATCAAGGTGGTGGAGTCCGTAACAACTTCGGCAGCTAAGGATAACGGAGTTCGTGTGGAGCAATTGAAGCCACGTACGATAATTTTTCCAATCATCTGCCACCAAGCCTGGTATTTCAACAAAACACGCCGGAGGAGACGGGATTTGACGCTGATGCCATTGGAAATTTCTTTGCCCAAACCTTCAGTGCATCGACAAGAAGATAGTGTCAGTTGCGGTATGTTCATGGTAAGCTACATTGACGCAATGTTGCAATCGAACCTGATAAAAGTTAAGCAGAGTATGATTGCAAAATTACGTCTCCAATACGCACATGAAATTTTTTCCAACAGTTGTGTGAGCGAACCATGAACATATCGGCCCTTCGTTGTATAATTTTTTTTATACAGAATAAAATTTAGAGATAATTTTTTTATTATATGCACAATCATAGGAAATAGAAATTGTACAATAGAATCATTTTTTGTGTACTCACTTCATTATATTTTTATACAGAATATAATTTTTTTTGTATAGACAATTAATTTTATACAGAAATACATTATTTTTGTTAAGTAATTTTGTATCCTTATATTTTTCTGGTATCGCAATTTTGTATAGACAATCTTCTTTTGTTATTATACATAGACTTATACACAAATCCAAGAACTCAGCGTGTCACACCGTCGAACTGGAAGCACTTGGCGTGTCACGGCATTGGTAATATGTAATCGGTTTGTAACCCCAGTTGGACCGTGCCGTGTCACCGACTAAACTGCAAGAAGTCAGCGTATTACCACATTGACAATGTGCACTCGGTGTGTCACGACAGTTGGGGCGCAGCTTGTAACGAATAGTAGCGCTTGGCATTTCAGCATCAAAATCCATATGCACGTGGTGTGTCACCACTAATATCTGCATGCACTTGGCGTGTCACCACCATGTCTGCATACTCGTGGTGTGTCACCACCAGTATGCATGCACGTGGAGTGTCACCACTAATATCTGCATGCACTTGGCGTGTCACCACCATGTTTGCATACTCGTGGTGTGTCACCACTAGTATGTATGCACGTGACGTGTCACCACTAATATCTGTATGCACTTGGCGTGCCACCACCATGTCAGCATACTCGTGGCGTGTCACCACCAGTATGCATGCACGTGGCGTGTCACCACCAATATCTGCATGCACTTGGCGTGTCACTACCAATCTGCATGCACTTGGCGTATCACCACCAGTATGCATGCACTTGGCGTGTCACGACCAAGTCCATAGTGATAGCCAAAATGTTTAAACTGATAAAGTCGGTTTATATTCCTCTACTATATATAGTCCACAATTCCTCAGTTCTCATAGATAGACCGTACATCTCCTCTAAAGCAGTTTTGTCGATGCTTCCTCGGCAGTTCTGCCGAGCATTTTGGCAATAGTAGGACCATTTTAGAGTAGTTGTTAACATCTCGCTTTTGATGTATTTAACTTTAGAATTCTCCACTAGTCTAATAATTAATCTGTTTTTCTTCACCTTTGACCTGTAAGCAATTGTCCAACCTTGGCTATTTGAAATCGAGAAGCTGTGTTCATAGATATTCATTACGCAAGAGCAAATTTCTATGAAGAGACTCTAGATTTCAAATAGCCAGGGTTGGACAATTGTAAACAGGTCGAAGGTAAAGAGAAACAGATTAATTATTAGACTAGTGGAGAATTATTGTTGCTTGCTTTTTATGAAGATTTTATCTTTGGCTTGAGCAATATGAGATATGTTCAGAATTTAATGCAAAGTACAAGCAAAGATTACGCGCAAGTGAACGCGATCGCAACAAGTAGTAAAGTAGTGAGTTGAGTATCGTTCCTCCAGGAGTTGATCTATTAATTGTTGCTAAGTACCAAAATTAACACAAACTAGTTTTATCTAAGTACCAATTTTTGAATAATAATTAAAATGTAACCTAATTATCTAATGCTAACCTAAATGATGCAATCAATAAATTGAGGTGGGAACTATAATATAATAAGCTAGTATTATGGTATCCTACAATATTTCACTTGGAGTTTGGTTGGCTCAATTACTTAATTTCAATGAAAATTGATGTTAGTCTAGAATCCTAAAGTATCTGTAATTCTCCGTCGAGATATTACACACTTACTTAGTCTAGTTGAATCACTATATGTCTATAGGAGACAACTAGCTTAAGTTCTTTAAGCCAAGGTTCTACAAATTGACTATGTATGGCAATTAAATGTATGTCTACTCTAATTGCAAATCAACACACTGAAATTTCTTTCTAAGTGTATTAAACACACATTATCCAAATCAAGGCCTAATTTAGACTAACTCTTTCAAGTGTCATCTAAATACCTAAACACATTTAAATGGTGATCAAGCAAATAAATGGGCAATAAGTACTAATTTGAGTAAACATCAGTATTTCCATTGAAAATAAGCAATAAACCAACCAAATATCCCAGTTACATATTAAAATCAACCATAATCCTAGTATAGAAGGTTTAGCTCAACATACTAAAGAGGAGAGTACACATTTCAGCAAGCAAAAGCATTATTTTACAAGATGAGATAGAAAGAGAAACAAATCTGAAAAGAGAGAGAATGTTTTGAACAGCCTTTTTGTTGATTTCCAGCTTTTGATTCTTCTTCCCTTTTCTCTTTTTGTTCTTGCCTCAGCTTGCCCAAAGTAGCCTCTCCAGAATCCCCTTTTTTTCAATCCAAAATTATCTATTTATACCCCCTCCTATCTCAGCTTAACCTAAAATCTCGTGTCAAAAATTTCTGTCTGACGTGTTCTGGCTACAGCGAGGTTAAGTTCTGGCTGCAGCCAGAAACTTTCTATTTGTGCTTTGTTAACAGCATCATTTTGGCTGCAGCGAGAATTGGTTCTCGCTGCAGCCAGAAGCTTTCTGACTTGGCAGGTGAACTTTGACCCTGTTTCTCGCTGCAGCCAACTTGCATTCTCGCTGCAGCCAGAAACTTTCTGCTTGCTCTGTTGCCATTTAAACTCACTTGCATCATCCTTTGGAATTGTGGTCTACTTTCTTGCATTACCTTCAATATTCAAGGATTAAATGATCAGAGGCTGAGATAAGGAACTTGACAAGAAATTAAGCTAAAAGTGCATAAATTGAAATTGATGACATCTAAGTTAATTACCACTAAAAAAAGCAAAAAAATTTCCTAAGGTTTGCACTAAAAACTCATAGACTTAGCACATTTTATACCCCAAAATAGTTTATGATAACTCTATATAATAGAGTTATCACACCCCCAAACTTAAATTTTGATAGTCCTCGAGCAAAACATAAAATGCTAAAAAATACCTAAGAACTGAAAACATTAACTGACAAATTCATTGCACCAACTCAAAGGTTGCTTTTAAATTCCTCGTAAGTTGCCTAATATCCCAACTCACAGCAAATCACTAATATTATGCAAGTTCATGTATCAACAAGATTGCAGGCTCATTTTCAATTGGTTTCCCGTGAGTGTGTGTAAAAATTCCTTGCAATACTCATCACGTCACTCGGATCAGGTTATGCTCATGCAAGAATTTAAATTAATCAAAAGTTTCATACGTTTGTTCTTTGGTTCTCTCTCCACTAATGTAGGCTAGCACTCAATCAAGGATCTTTAGGACTTGTCTAGCTTGTAATGAAGGGCTTGGGTTAAGGTATGATAAAGGATAAGATGTAGCTCAAATCACCCTAAGCACATGATTATTCTAAAATCTCTAATGAGCTTTGCTTTGCACTGCTCCTAATCATTTTTTTTATCATCCTTTAATTTCATCAAACACTTTATTCTCTTTTTTTTTTGAATTGACACCCCCAAACTTATGTCATTTTATGATAAGTCCTAGGGTGTATTTCTATACTCTTTTTTTTTTTTTTGGTAAATTCCACTTCTCTACCTTTTTCACCAATGCTTAGCTCAAAACATCTCCTAAAATAACCTATGCACTTAGAAGTGATGGGTGTTAAAGTGGACATTTTATTTATGGGTTAAGGCTTTTGCTAAGTGTGTAATGAAATAAAGGAGAAAATTTGGCTCAAATAAGGGAGACTAAGGATATAATTATATAAGGTAGGCTCAAAAAGCTCAATCGATCCAAAGATGGCCTAAGTCATCTCCCTAACTAAGTGTAGCCTAGGATTTCGCCTCGATAGAAACTAGAACAAATTCTAAAACTCAAGATTTGATTCAAAGATTCACATTTGCATAACCTTTCTCTAAGTGATCACAACTAGTTAAAGCAAGAAACAAGTGCACAATAAGGTGGAAAAACACAATTTACAATGATGCTTAACAATAGAGTTCAATACAGCACTTGCACAATATTCCTATTCACTAAGAGCAGAAGAATAAAAAGTTACTGTGTTTCTTCAATGGATAAGCAGCCTAAACAATTGATGCAATGAATTATTCAATCTATCATTTTCAGAAGTTAACTAAGCTAACTTACTAACTTGAAATTCAAAAGTAAAAAACTATCACAAATATCTAAAAACAAGGCATATAAAAGCAAAGTTTTAAAGCTTTTAAAACTCCCCCCAAACTTAAATCGAACATTGACCTTAATGTTAAAAAAAATTAAGGAAAGAATATTCCCCTTCAACAAGAAAATTCGCTTTCCTCCTCTTTATCCTCATCATCATCTGTGTCCTCTGTTGATTGTGGAAATTCAACCACATTCATTCTCATGTGATTTCCGTTCAGCAGTCTCAAACCTACACTTGAATAGAGAAATTTGGATTAGAATCTTCAAACTCTGATTTTGGTGGCAAGCTTTTGATGTTTTTGTGAAGATTTTGTTAATGGGTATGAAGATGTTTGAAAGTTAGGAGGGGAGTTTTTAGAAGGAGAAGGGATTAGTGCTTGCAATTTAAAAAAAATAATAGGAGAGAGAGAGAGAGAGAGAGAGAGAGAGAGAGAGAGAGAGAGGGAGGGGCTGATGAAGGTTTGAAATTTAAAAGAAATTAGAGGGATAGAGAGAAGGTTTGAAATGTAGAAGAAATTGGATGGAGAGAGAGAGAAGAGGGTTTGAAATGTAGAAGAAATTAGAGGGATAGAGAGAAGGTTTGAAATGTAGAAGAAATTGGATGGAGAGAGAGAGAAGAGGGTTTGAAATGTAGAAGAAATTAGAAGGATAGAGAGAAGATTTGAAATGTTTTATAATGGGGAAAGGGACAGCTTTGCTGCAGCGAGCAGGGGGGCTCGCTGCAGCCTGTTGCTTTCGGTCAAAGGGTGAGGGGGGGTGGTGGGGGGGGAGGGAATAATATGCTGCAGCGAGCAGGGGTACTCGTTGCAGCCCCATTGCCTCGGGTAAAAGGGGTGGGGGGTTGATATGCTGCAGCGAGCAGGGGTGCTCGCTGCAGCGTAGGACTGTCGAGCAAGAGGTGGGGGGAGGGGAGGGCTGATATGCTGCAGCGAGCAGGGGTGCTCGCTGTAGTGCAGGACTGTCGGGCAAGGGGTGGGGGGGCCTGTGTCTCGCTACAGCGAGCAGGGGTGCTCGCTGCAGCCTGCTGGTCTCGGGCTAGGGAATGGGGGGGCCTGTGATATGCTGCAGCGAGCAGGGGTGCTCGCTGCAGCCCTGTTCTCTCGGGCTGGGGAGTCTGCTCCCCAGCAAGTTCTCGCTGCAGCACCTTTCTCTCAGACAGGGGTCTGCTCCCAAGCAGAACTCCGCTACAGCGAGCTTGGGAGCTCGCTGCAGCACCCTTGTCTCGGCCTGGGGTCCCTAACCCAACAGGGACCCCGCTGCAGCGGGCATGGGAGGCTCGCTGCAGCCCCATTCTCTCGGCCTGGGGGTCCCTAACCCAGCAAGGACCTCGCTGCAACGAGCTTGGGAGCTCGTTGCAGCGACGACCCCTCAGGTTTAAGGGTCCTGCGAGCTTTCTTTTTTTTTTTTTTTCATTTTTTCATTTTCATTTTTTTTCATTATTTTTTTTCATTTTTTTAATTAATTTTTTTTATTTTTCCTTTTTTTTTCTTTTTCATTTTTCATTTTTTTTTCTTTTTTTTTAAAATTTTTTTCTTTTCTTTTCTATTTTTTTTAATTAAAAATTTTTTTTCTTTTTTTTTAGCTGCAGCAAGGTTGGGAGCTCGCTACAGCAAGAAACTTCCTGTATCTCACTGATTTTATCTTGCTACAGCCAAATTGGAAGCTTGCTGCAGTCGAAAACCTTATGTTTTTCAACATCAGTTCTGCTCCCGTTTCTGTTGCAACCAGAATAGGTTCTCGCTGTAGCAGAAAACCTTCTGTTTCTCAATCCTTGCTGCACAAATCTGGCTGTAGCAAGGTTGGGAGCTCGCTGCAGCCAAAAGCTTTCTGTTTCTGCCTATGTTTGCTGTCCAAAATTCACTGTGTTGCTTTCCCTTTTTTTTTTCTCTGTCAGAAAAATAAAAAGACTAAGTTAAAACTATGATGCTATGCATGAAAATGATAAGTAAACAAGATTAACAATGATCATATCAAAGCAAAAATGAAAGAAAGAATTCTTTAAATACCACTAAAAATTAAAGTATCAAAGTAAATTTTGCAAGAATAAAAATGTAAAGCATTCTATAACCTAATGGCTAAACTTTAAAATAAGAGAATTAGGGGTAAAGAACATGGGTTGCCTCCCAAGTAGCGCTTGCTTTTAAGTCTTCAGCCAGACTTTGCGAGAGCTTAGTGAGGGTCGGTTAAATGGATAAACGAACGTTGACGATCAACGATCCCTCCAAAGTAGTGCTTCAAACGTTGTCCATTAACCTTGAAAGTTTCATTTGTCTTGCTATCCATTACCTCCACAGCACCGTGTGGAAAGACTTTTGAAACAATAAACGGCCCTGACCACCTCGATTTTAGTTTTCCCGGGAATAGTTTCAATCGAGAATTATACAACAACACCAATTGACCTGGCTCAAAGTTTCGTTGCACTATCTTCTTGTCATGCCATTGTTTTGTTTTCTCCTTGTACAATTTGGCATTCTCGTAAGCTTGAAGGCGAAATTCATCAAGCTCATTTAATTGCAACAATCTCTTCTCACCAGCTGCTTGTAAGTCCAAATTCAATTTCTTCACTGCCCAATAAGCCTTATGCTCAAGTTCCACCGGCAAATGACAAGCTTTTCCAAAGACTAACTTGTATGGAAACATACCAATTGGTGTCTTGTAAGCAGTCCGATAAGCCCACAATGCATCATCCAATCTACTTGCCTAATCCTTTCTTGAAGGACAAACCGTTTTCTCCAAGATCCTTTTGATTTCTCTATTGGACACCTCTGCTTGGCCACTAGTTTGAGGATGGTACGCAGTTGCAACTTTGTGTCTAACTCCATACTTTGCAAGAAGTGCATCAACATATTTGTTGCAAAAATGACTCCCCTCATCACTAATGACTGCTCTTGGAGTGCCAAATCGAGTGAAAATGTTTCTCTTGATAAACTTCATTACCACCTTAGAATCATTGTGAGGAAAAGCTGCTACTTCCACCCACTTGGAAACATAATCCACAGCAAGCAAGATATATTTATTGTTGAATGAAGATATAAACGGCCCCATGAAATCAATGCACCACACATAAAAAATTTCTACTTCCAACATGTTGTGGAAAGGCATTTCTTGTCGCCTGGAGATATTTCCCACCCTTTGGCATCTGTCACAATGCAAAGCAAACTTGTAAGCATCTCTAAACAATGTAGGCCAATACAAACCTGATTGGAGGACTTTAGCAGCAATTCTTGTTCCTCCAAAATGTCCTCCATAGTCTGAAGAATGGCAATGATGAATAACACTTTGAACTTCTTCTTCTGGTACACATTTTCTCAAAATTTGATCATTACACTGCTTAAACAAAAAGGGCTCATCCCACACATAAAACTTAACATCATGCAAGAATTTCTTTTTCTGGTGGAAATTTAAATATAAGGGAATGATGTTGCTCACCAAATAATTGACAAAGTCAGCATACCAAGGAGTTGATTTCTCATTCACATGAAGGATTTGTTCATCCGGGAAGGATTCCTTGATAAAAGTTTCCTCTTGACCTTGATGTTCCAACTCCAATCTTGAGAGATGATCTGCAACTTGATTTTCTATTCCCTTTTTGTCACGGATCTCTAAATCAAACTCTTGTAGCAACAAGATCCACCTAATCAACCTTGGTTTGGCATCTTTTTTGGCAATCAAATACTTAATAGCAGAATGGTCAGTGTATACAATAACCTTAGTGCCAACCAAATAAGAACGAAACTTATCAAATGCAAATACTACAGCTAACAATTCTTTTTCAGTGGTGTTGTAGTTCATTTGAGCTTCATTCAATGTTTTGCTTGCATAATAAATTGAATGAAAAATTCTGGATTTCCTTTGGCCTAATACTGCCCCTACAGTATAGTCACTAGCATCACACATCAGCTCAAAGGGAAGATTCCAATCAGGAACTACAATGATAGGAGCAGAAACTAATTTCCTTTTCAATTCTAAAAATGCAGCCTGACATGCATCATCAAATTTAAATGGGACATCTTTCTCTAGCAAATTGCACAAAGGTTTGGAAATTTTTGAAAAATCTTTAATGAACCTTCTATAAAAACCAGCATGACCCAAAAAGCTTCTAATACCTTTCACTGAAGTTGGTGGTGGAAGCCTCTCAATTATCTCAATTTTAGCTTTGTCAACTTCCAAACCTTTGCTGGAAACTTTGTGTCCCAACACAATACCTTCTTCAACCATGAAATGGCATTTTTTCTAATTCAGCACTAAGTTAGTATCTTCACATCGTTGAAGGACCTTAGCAAGGTTCGAAAGACATTCATCAAAATTATTGCCAAACACAGAAAAATCATCCATAAACACTTCAAGGCATTTTTCAACCATATCAGAAAAAATAGACATCATGCATCTTTGAAAAGTTGCTGGAGCATTGCATAAACCAAAAAGCATTCTCCTAAAGGCAAAAGTGCCATAAGGACAAGTAAATGTAGTCTTCTCTTGATCATTGGGGGCAATAGCAATCTGATTATAACCCGAGTAATCATCTAAAAAGTAATAAAATTCCTTACTAGCCAAGCGGTCTAACATTTGATCTATAAAAGGAAGTGGAAAGTGATCTTTTCTTGTTGCTCGGTTGAGCTTTCTATAATCCATACATACCCGCCATCTGGTTACCGTCCTAGTAGGGATCAGCTCATTGTTGGAATTGGGGATCACAGTCATCCCGCCTTTTTTCGGGACTCATTGAATTGGGCTTACCCATGAGCTGTCTGAAATGGGGTAGATGATACCAGCATCCAACCATTTGATAATTTCATTCTTTACCACCTCTTTCATAATAGGATTGAGTCTCCTTTGGTGCTCAATGGAAGTATGGTGATCCTTCTCTAAAAGGATTTTGTGCATGCAAATGGAAGGGCTAATCCCTTTTATGTCTACAATAGTCCATCCTATAGCCTTTTTGTGCTGCCTCAACACTCTCAAAAGTTTCTCTTCCTGCAAGTTAGTAAGAGCAGAGGAAATAATAACAAGAAGAGTAGATGAACTACCAAGAAATGCATACCTCAAATGTGAAGGTAGTGGCTTAAGGTCCAATGAAGGGGGCTCTTCAGTAGATGGCTTTGTTGATGATGAAGTAGCAGAAAAATCTAATGCTTCAAATGGTGTCCGTGACACTCGAGAAGATGCATCCAATAGTTTCACACATTCAACAAAATCATCATCATCTCTTTCAAAACTAGCTACTAAAGATGCCTCTAAAGGGTCATGGGGGTAACTCTCCTCAAATACCTCATGGGTGACACTATTGACAATACTTACAGCAAGGCATTCATCATGATCATTGGGAAACTTTAGAGTTCGAAGAATATTGAATGTTACCTCTTGGTCTTGAACTCTCAAAGTAAGTTATCCTTTTTTCACATCAATAAGAGCTCTTGCTGTGCGTAAAAAAGGGTTTCTCAAGTATGATTGGTACCTCTCTATCCTCTTCCATGTCAAGCACAATGAAATCCACCGGGAAAATGAATTTATCAACCTTGACTAACACATCCTCCACAATACCTCGAGGATAAGTGAGAGAACGCTCAGCTAGCTGTAGTGTCACCGTGGTTGGCTTGATTTCCCCCAATCCTAACTTCCGATAAATTGACAAAGGCATCAAATTTATGCTGGCCCCTAAGTCACTTAAAGCTTTAGCAAAGAACAATGCCCCAATAGTGCAAGGTATAGTGAAACTCCTTGGATCCTTGAGCTTTGGCGGAAGCTTGTTTTGAATAATGGCGCTACACTCCTCAATTAAAGCCACAGTCTCATACTCACCGAGTCTTCTTTTCTTTGTCAAGATATCTTTCAAGAACTTGACGTATGAGGGCATTTGCTCCAATGCTTCAGCAAAAGGTATATTTATGTGGAGCTTTTTGAACACTTCCAAAAACTTTTGGAATTGAGCTTCTGACTTTTGCTTTCGGAGACGTTGAGAAAATGGAGGTGGTGGTGGGTTTGTGACTTGTGTATCCTTGACTTGCTCTTGCTGGTCAGAACTTTCAACTGCAACTTCATTATCAATTTGTTTTTCTGCAGGTTTGTCTTGCTTACTGCTATTGCCAACCAATTCTTTTCGACTCCTAAGAGTGATGGCTTTCACATGTTCTTTCCCTTCTCTTCTTGGATTTGGCTCTGTGTCACTAGGCAATGTTCCTTGTGGTCTAGCATTGACAGCATTGGCTAACTGCCCCACTTGAGTTTCCAGATTTTTCAACGAGGCCGCTTAATTGTGAATAAGAGCATCTGTCTTTGCCATGTACTGCATGAGTAAGTCTTCCATAGAAGGCTTCTTTTCCTGCACTGAGGGTCTAGGTTGTTGAGGAAAACCCGGAGGAAAATGTGGACGTGGAGCTGATGAAGATCCTTGCTGGCCGCCCCAAGAGAAATTAGGGTGATTTCTCCACCCTGGGTTATATGTGTTTGCGTATGGGTTGTTCTGTTGTGGAAAATTCTGTTCATTGTTTCCCACAAATTGCACCGACTCCGTGTTCATTGGACACTGCTCAATAGCATGCCCATCCCCACAATATTCACAAGTAACAAATGGACTTTGTACAGCATGGACTCCACAGGAATCGATTTTTTTCGTAAGAGCAGCCACTTGAGCAGTCAATGCATTGATGGCCTCTAACTCATGAACTCCAGCTACTCTTCTTGGTAAAGCTCTCTCGGAATGCCATTGATAATTGTTGGATGCCATCTCCTCCAAGAGATCATATGCATCGTCGATAGACTTTGCCATGAGAGCACCTCCAGCTACCGCATCGATGGTAGTCCGAATCGGGTTTAATAGCCCATTGTAGAAAGTCTGCACTTGCAACCACTTAGGCAGTCCATGGTGTGGACATCTTCTGAGCAAGTCTTTATACCTCTCCCATGCTTCACATAAAGACTCAGAATCAAATTGTGTGAAAGAAGTGATGTCGTTCCTCATCTTTGCAGTCTTTGCTGGAGGAAAGAACTTAGCTAGAAACTTTTGTGCAAGGTCATCCCAAGTAGTGATGGAGCCAGTAGGAAGAGAGTTCAACCAAACTTTTGCCTTGTCCCTCAATGAGAAAGGAAATAACCTTAGTCGTATAGCATCATTTGTGACCCCATTGTGCTTGAAAATGTCACAAATCTCCAAAAAATTAGCAATATGAGCATTGGGGTCATCGTTGGGCAACCCTCCAAATTGAACTGATGTTTGTATCATTTGGATAATGGCCGGCTTGATCTCAAAGTTGTTTGCTTGAATTGTTGGCCTCTGAATACTTGAATGAAGACCTTGTACTAGTGGGACTGCATAATCTCTCAAAGATCTATTATCTGCTACTTCATGCTCCCTAACATGTTGTTCTCTTGGATTCTCAGCCATATTTTCAACTTGTTCTCTTTCTTGGGGATCTTGTCTAAGTAGTCTCTGAAAAGTTTCCCCTATCTCCTGATCACGCAAAACCCATTCCAAGCTTCTTACTCTTCTCATATCATGATGGTTTTACGTACCTATTAACAAAGAAAAATAAAGCTTGAATTAAGACTAGCTTGCTTAGTATTAATATTAGCACAAGAATAGAAAACAACTCCCCGGCAACGGCGCCAAAAACTTGTTGCTTGCTTTTTATGAAGATTTTATCTTTGGCTTGAGCAATATAAGATATGTTCAGAATTTAATGCAAAGTACAAGCAAAGATTACGCGCAAGTGAACGCGATCGCAACAAGTAGTAAAGTAGTGAGTTGAGTATCGTTCCTTTAGGAGTTGATCTATTAATTGTTGCTAAGTACCAAAATTAACACAAACTAGTTTTATCCAAGTACCAATTTTTGAATAATAATTAAAATGTAACCTAATTATCTAATGCTAACCTAAATGATGCAATCAATAAATTGAGGTGGGAACTATAATATAATAAGCTAGGATTATGGTATCCTACAATATTTCACTTGGAGTTTGGTTGGCTCAATTACTTAATTTCAATGAAAATTGATGTTAGTTTAGAATCCTAAAGTATGTGTAATTCTCCATCGAGATATTACACACTTACTTAGTCTAGTTGAATCACTATATGTCTATAGGAGACAACTAGCTTAAGTTCTTTAAGCCAAGGTTCTACAAATTGACTATGTATGGCAATTAAATGTATGTCTACTCTAATTGCAAATCAACACACTGAAATTTCTTTCTAAGTGTATTAAACACACATTACCCAAATCAAGGCCTAATTTAGACTAACTCTTTCAAGTGTCATTTAAATACCTAAACACATTTAAATGGTGATCAAGCAAATAAATGGGCAATAAGTACTAATTTGAGTAAACATCAGTTTTTCTATTGAAAATAAGCAATAAACCAACCAAATATCCCAGTTACATATTAAAATCAACCATAATCCTAGTATAGAAGGTTTAGCTCAACATACTAAAGAGGAGAGTACACATTTCAGCAAGCAAAAGCATTGTTTTACAAGATGAGATAGAAAGAGAATCAAATCTGAAAAGAGAGAGAATGTTTTGAGCAGCCTTTTTGTTGATTTCCAGCTTTTGATTCTTCCTCCCTTTTCCCTTTTTGTTCTTGCCTCATCTTGCCCAAAGTAGCCTCTCCAGAATCCCCCTTTTTTCAATCCAAAATTATTTATTTATACCCCCTCCTATCTCAGCTTAACCTAAAATCCCGTGTCAAAAATTTCTGTCTGACGCGTTCTGGCTGCAGCGAGGTTAAGTTCTGGCTACAGCTAGAAACTTTCTGTTTGTGCTTTGTTAACAGCATCATTTTGGCTGCAGCGAGAATTGGTTCTCGCTGCAGCCAGAAGCTTTATGACTTGGCAAGTGAACTTTGACCCTGTTTCTCACTGCAGCCAACTTGCATTCTGGCTGCAGCCAGAAACTTTCTGCTTGCTCTGTTGCCATTTAAACTCACTTGCATCATCCTTTGGAATTGTGGTCTACTTTCTTGCATTACCTTCAATATTCAAGGATTAAATGATCAAAGGCTGAGATAAGGAACTTGACAAGAAATTAAGCTAAAAGTGCATAAATTGAAATTGATGACATCTAAGTTAATTACCACTAAAAAAAACATAAAAATTTCCTAAGGTTTGCACTAAAAACTCATAGACTTAGCACATTTTATACCCCAAAATGGTTTATGATAACTCTATATAATAGAGTTATCAATTATAAAGTTGAATATATCAAAGAGGCATGTTAACAACCACATGCGTAAGCGGGATTTTTGGTTTGTAAATTGATATATCAAACCATGGCCTGTCAGATGTTAAAGCAATGCCGTGTCACACACTCTAAATCGTGGCGTGTCACTGCTTCACTACATGGCGTGTCACTGCATCCTTCCATGGCGTGTCACTACTTCCTTCCAAGGAGTGTCACCAACTCTGCACCATGCCGTCTCACATTTTTTCCCTTTCACAAACTATAAACCTAAGTGAACAATTGATATAGTTTTACAACGTTGTTTGTAAATTGACTAAAATTCCCTTGTGTATATTAAAGCGATTTGCTTTAAGCAAAAATGTAATGAATGTATTGACTTTACAATTGTCGAAATGTAGAGTAACATTGTTGATTTTTTATTTATGTATGCCGTCCAAAGATTAGACAATTTACATTCCAAACTATATGACCATGCATGGTGTGGCTAACGTCAATTATTAACTACTTTTATGCCTAAGCAATGCTATTATTATACACTAGTTTCTAGCAAATATCAATGGCCAAGATCAAAATAGTTCGAAACAATGCCTAACAAAACAAGAGATAAATTACAGTTAGTTAGGTTGACAATATGTCTTGTCCAAACCACACCCTACGTTTTCAGACATTGTCCTTCGGATTGGACAATTGTTGCGTGTGTGACCAGTTTATCTGCAAATTGAATATGCTTTTGATTGGTGCACTCATGGGGGCACTGATTGACTTGAAAATGGTGCCGGATTTGTTGATGGATTGGCAAATGGAGATGGGCAATTTTGTTTGTTATGCCCGTACATCTTGCATTATGAACATCTGCATGCTCGACTGCCTTCACCAGCGGATGGAATCCTTCTCCTTCTAAGTTTTCCTACTTGGCCTCACCAAGGTGGTGGCAAGACGACAATTTGTTTCACATGCGGGGGGATGTCCCACTCACTAGGATGACATACTAGGTGAATAGACCCCGCATAACCCTCAACCAAAATAGTTGTCTTGTAGTGGTCGGCACAGAATTCAATGGCTTCACGTTTGCATTTACTGAAAAATACAACGAACTCAATATTCAAGCAAAATCTAAATGCTATGTCAATTAAAGATCAAATAAGAAATAAAGAAAAGATATTCTGACCTTATTGCTGCAATGGCATGGCTGCATGACAGTAAATTTGTTTGGAACTCATAGCATGAACACGTCTTCGTGGACAGGTTAAAAAGTCCGTCCATCTTCCCGTCTTTAACTTCAAACTCTACTCGATTGATAGGTTTCACTACAAAGCGATGTGCATCATTGAAGCGTTTGCTCAATTTCTTGGCAACCCAAGGGCTGTGGGGCGTGGTCACCTTAACGGCTTTCTCGTATCGATCATGGAACTAGCGCTGGAACATGTCTCGTATGAATTTGATCAAAACAGTTATTGGCATTTGTCTTGCATGCCTCAAGCAGGAGTTAACACATTCGGTAATGTTCGAGGTCATCATTTGGTATCACTTTGCCAGTGAATATGCATGTGCCCATCTCTCAGGGCCTATTCTCAAAAGATCAGCATAGGCTCCCGCATGAATCTGCTTGAGTTGGTTCATATGTCTATTGAAATCAGAAACCTTATAGCAATCTTGAGCAAGGGTGAAAATCATAAAAACGACATCACGCTTGAACTTGTTTTTAAAGTTTTTCTTCAAATGGTAACCGCATAAACTGTGGTGCGCTTCTAGATATGCATTTTGGATTGCTTTCTTAATGCCGAGATGCTGATAAGAAATGAACATTGTGTTTTGAGGATAACCAACCACATCATGCAGCTTGCTGAGAAACCACGTCCACGAGTCTTCATCCTCAACATGGCCGATGCCAAATGTAACTGGATATACACACTCGTTCGCGTCTTTGCATACAACGACAAACATAACACCCTTAAACCTGCCTTTCAGATGTGTCGCTTCAATTGCAACCGTAGGACGCATTACATCCCAAAACCCCCGAATACACGCCTCGTATGACCAGAAATAATATTTGAATCTTTCAGCCTCATCAGACACCACTGCAGTGACTGTGTCGGGATTTTCTTGTTCTAACATATAAAAATACGATGGTAGTAGTTGAAATGACTCCTCTAAGGGATCGAAAACAAGCCTATCTGCATACTCCTTTGCTTGCCAAGCCTTACCATACAAGCAATCCAATCTCCACCGAACCCTCATCTCACCAATGATGTTTTTAGGTCTCAATGCTACTCCGTTAGCCTGAAGCTTGGGTGCCATAAGTTCAACAATTATTTTGGC
Organism: Theobroma grandiflorum; assembly: GCA_036013995.1. Taxonomy (NCBI): domain Eukaryota; kingdom Viridiplantae; phylum Streptophyta; class Magnoliopsida; order Malvales; family Malvaceae; genus Theobroma; species Theobroma grandiflorum. Next base: position 23,541,995 of record CP142133.1, on the reverse strand, counting down.
ACTCGCAGCTGGAAATCACCCTTGCAAACATCAATAGTACATGTGTGTACTTTATGGAACGTCCGAACTTGCCAATACCCTCATCCTTCAGGTAACTTCGTTGAACGCACACTGAACTTGCATGCATTGTCCTTGCAACTAACCTCGTAACGACTTTTACATGACCTTTTTACTCTTATCCCAAACTGCTCTTTTAGAGCCAACATGTTCAGAGCTCGTTTCAACTCCGCCTTCAAGGAAAACATTCTTCCTTTGTATAAGCGATCATTGGGACATGTCGACTCCTCAACGCTAATTATTTGGAAGGAGAACCTTTCTACACTTATAATTTGCCACGTAGAAGATATCCTTGCATTTCCCTTTTCCTGATAACTATCATCGAGCATTATATTAACGGAACGAATCCTGTCGTCACCAGCGATAGGGTTATTGTATATGAGGTCATCACACTGAACATTTCCTACATCAAAACCTTTAACAAGTTCCGTTTTGCCTTTAACATTATTGCAAATTGAAATGTCACTGTCATAAAGGCAGTCATTGTCTGAACTGTCATGATCCCATTCGTCAAGCCCATCATATGAATTGTCATCAAATCTATCTTCACCGGCATCAAACAAATCCTCATTTCCCTCATCACATGTAGTATCATCCTCCAGCGTTGCAGTGTTGACATCCAACGTCATAGTGTTGTACTCAAGTGTCGTATTCTCATTTGAAATAACCTTTACACACTCTACCGTTTCACCCAATCATTGCATTCCTTTAACAGAAGCAACAAATTGTTTGATGCACATCCTGATTGGAATTGTGCACCTAACTCTTTTATCAATGTCCTTTGTCCACCGAGCAAACTCCTGAGGATACTTCAATTGCGGGTTACGGACCGAATGCTCTAGCATATGTGAAGCATTGTAAATCTCATTCTAATTGAGCTGATTACCATGTTGTTCAGCTTTTTCATGTGGCATAACATTTGTTTCGCGTCTCTTAATGCTGACATACATAACCGGGACATTCCTCTATTCTAGCAAAATTAATGCAACATTCTCATCGTCCTTGATAATTGGCCGTGATAGCGGCTCAGGTGTATTGATCAATGCATGTAACTCAATATCGTCAATTTCTGAGTTTACCCCAACAACATCTTCAACTAGCTTTATCAAGCTCGCAAACGACAAATCACTCCTAACCCCCCGCATTTGTGACTTACCACCCTTGTACATTCCATCCACCCACTGACCACCGTGTCTTATCACAAGTCGCAAAATTAGAACCCCACTGAAATTTTGAAAACAAAAATAATTATTTAATTTTCTTAATTATTTATTTAATTACAAGCTGGTGACACGTCAAGTGCATGCAGACATGTGGTGACACGCCAAGTGCAGGCAGGCATGCTGGTGACATGCCAAGTGTATGCAGACATGTTGGTGACACGTCAAGTGCATGCAGACACCGGTTTGACACGCCAAGTGCATGCAAACACCGGTTTGACATGTCAAGTGTAGGCAGACATGCTGGTAACACGCCAATTGCATGCAATCATATGTGGTCACACATTGAGTACATGCATGGCGTGTAACAACTCTGTGCAATGTTTTTAATCCGTCTTCTAATTTACACAAAAAGTTTCACAAATTTATGTGTTGCAGCAATGAACCCAAAAACATACATTGATGCCATCTCCGTTATGGGGTCTATTTTTCAAGGACAATATGACCAGATGGCGAGAGATAGACGACGACACGATGATGATGGTGCTTAGCAGAGAGTTGACAGAGCTCACACAGTTCAGAAAGCTGAGAGAGCTGATGACGATAGTGCTTAATACATAGTTGATACAGTTCAGAGAGCTGAGAAAGAAAGATGAGCGAGCACAAACAGCTAAGCATTAATTTCTAATTTTTCTCAATGGTGGGAGGCAGATATCGGCAGCTTAATTTGCCACAATATTTTTTAAAAGCATTTTCGTCTACTCATGCTACTTGTTGGGTAGAAACAAATAACTTTATTTGGGTGATTATTTTTGAAATCACTTTATGAGGAGGGTTATTTCTCACAATTTCCTCTTACTTTTATCCCAGATAGTAAAAACTTACAGAGCTTATCCATTTGTTTGCTAGGCTAAACCCAAATAGTTAATTCCACTTCTAGAATTAGAATAAGGGTCTACTCAGTTCATTCATATTACTTGTCATACACATGTCAACTTCATATACAACTCATTCTATTCAAAAACTTGAATAATGCTGCTCAGCAGCGGCATTAAGATAAATTGTTGTCAGTTAGGCATTCATCTATCTATCCATTTCAAGAAATCCTTGTCAATGAGCTTCCATGGATTTGTTCTTGGCATTGGAACTATACAAAATAGGCTACAGAGGGGGCTCATTACAGCTGTTCAACAATGGACGTTCCCTCTAAATCAAATCTCTACTTTATTGTATTTCTTTCCAAGTAAACAAGAAAACAAGAAAAGATGAATCAGTAGAGTGAAAGCAACAAAAGTTTATAACCAATCATGGTGTCACAATACAAACAAGTTTTGTCTGTCCGCAAAAAGTCATGGAGAAACCCAATTGCAAAAGGAAAACAAAAGCATCAAAAAATTTGTTCAAAAAAGCAAAACCCAATTGCATAGAGTCTTTCTGTTTCTTTCTTCTCTTTTTGTTAGGTTATTAGGATTTCTTGCATCACAGAAAATCAACTTGGTCCCAAGTCTGTTAACTGGCAGTTTTCCATGTTGGGTTATGGAATCCTATACCTTAATGCTACGTGTCAGCTTCTTAACTTGGCTTTAGGCCGTTGCAAACATCCAATCGTTGAGTGTCAGGATTTAGGAGTGATGATCCAACCATGCACAGCAAAGTCTAGAAAACTGAGGTGAACTTTGCCACTTCCAATTACGTGCACAAAACGAAACATACATATCTTAAATGAGAAAAAGGCAGTATATGGGAGCTTGGACCTTAGTTTAATCCTATATGGTAATAACTATGTACTATTAATGATTTCTTTTCAGATTATTTCTTTTCTTTTTTACTAAGAAAAATAGAGAGATGACAAATCTAAAGATGCACAACATAGATTGTATGTATATTATGATGGTAATAAATACCTAACATCGTATGGAAAAGCATTAACACTAAATTAATTATTACCTTCATTTCATAAATATTTTCTTAATTTGGTTGTTTTACTCAAAAATTCAAATATTTGATTAAATTATATTTTAACAAATATGTTCAAAAACTATTTATTTATAGTCTTGAAGTGAAATTTGTTTTTTTAAATTTTAATTAATAATAATTGACATATAAAAAGTGATTAAACTTGAAAAAGTTTGATAAAAAATGTTAAACTCAAATACTAATTATGAAATGGAGGGAGTAGAATATTAGCACATTAAAAATTATAATACATAGGAAAATAAATTTATAATTTTGATTAAAATATTCCTCGTCAAGTTACAAGTAATGATTCTAGGTTTGAACATGTAGAGTCATTAATTTTAGCCAAATCAAACCATTAAAATCCTTATTATCAATTCTTTTATAAAAAAATCCATTAAAATCCCAATAATATATACCTATTGTAAGTGTAAATAAGTGTTTTCTCGATTTCAAATTAATTATCCACTTGTAAAATGATATAAATTTTTAAAAAATAAATTTATTTTTTAATTTATAAATTTTATCTTAAAATAATAATATAAAAATTAAAAAGTATCTATCCTAAAGTTAAAATTTCAATTAACGATAAGACTGAAAAGCGTTTCTCCAGGCATTACATTGAAACGTCTGAGTAACATTGACATTCAACTTTGAACGTAATATAGTGGTAATTAAATTGCAGTAACAGCTAAAAGTGAAGAATCATGTGCCACCCCTTTCCCTTGTGTAAGAGTAAAGTTACAGGCTGTGACATTAATATTTCCCCATCAATCAGGACCCACAAATGCTTTGTCTACGTGCATTTGATCTGCTTGACTTCTCCATCGTGATCCTAATGTATCAGCAAGCAGCCAATCTTTCCTCTTGAGTAAGAATCACTTTTAACCTCCCAACAAAAACTTACAAAAAAGGAAAAGCCGTATCCCCTGCTGTCACTGTTGCTGCACCCACTTGTCTCTGTCTTTCCCTTTGCAGGGCCATGCTATCACAATACCGTAAAAAATATACAAGTCAGTATCTTGCTGTGTTAAAGGGAAGTATTATGTACTCTTTTTTCTAATATGTTATTAGATTTGGACTTAATATTATATTAAGTAGTCATATGTCAGTATAAATGAGTCTGCAACTTAATAATAAGAACAAGTCTGTCAGTTTAATAATAAAGTGCTTATAGATTCATATATGCTAACTATTTTTGACATGTTAGACTTAAAACTGTTGTGATAAAAAGAATTTAACAAAACTGATAACTGTTCTCATTCATTACCATTGAAAAAGACGCCAAAGAAAACAAAAATGTTTTTGTTAGTGTTTGTGGTACCATATGGCTAATGACACAATGGAAAGTCTTATATATGTAAACTTATTCGAGTCTGACATAGATATAATGGAACGCAAACACACTACTATATAAAGATGTAACCGGCCAGGGTTGGCCAGGCCAGAACACATCTCTGAGACAGAGAGAGAGAGAGAGAGAGAGAGGGAGAGTGGTTCCCTGTTCCGCGCATATTTTTTTTTCTCTTATTTGAAAAAATCTATTTCTTTCTTTCTCTCTGTCTCTGTTCCTCTCTTTCCCTGTTTAGAGAGAGGTAACAGGCAAAATGGGGTTATGGTTTCATTCCAGTTTCCTTGTTTCATCATCATTGTTCATGGTTTTGGGTCTTGTTTACCAGGGAAATGCGGCTGCCTATGAGTCTGCCTCTGGCTGTGATTTGTTTACAGGCAGGTGGGTTTTTGATCCGTCTTACCCTCTCTACTCTGCGTCTGCTTGCCCTTTCATTGAAAGAGAGTTCAGTTGCCAAAAAAATGGACGCCAAGATCTGATGTACACACAGTATAGATGGCAGCCTCTTGATTGCACCTTGACAAGGTACCCCCATTCTATCTCCTCTTACTTTATCTCTCTCTCTCTCTATCCTCTCTCGTGAATAATTTGCTGCTTCGTTGTTTGAAAAATGAAAAAAGTAAGTTAGTGGTTGATGTATAATGGGCTCTTTGGCCTCCATTTTAACACATTAAAAGTAGGAGTTGTCTCCAATTGGCAGGAAAAGACAGGTTATGGCCTATGGGGGCTGAACATTTTTTATTGTATGCCAGTTCAATATAGAGATACTGGCATCTCGCTGGTATGGAAGGATGGGGTGAGGTTACCATGGTAAATTTATGTTTGTTGTGGTGGCCATGGGCCAGCAGTAAAGTTGGTTTTATTAGGCTACTCTGGACGCACTCAGTTGGGGCTGCCATTGATTTAACGTAGGCAGTACTCGCCAAGCCTAAATGAACCCTTTCATCGCTACATAAGTTTAGTTATTCCTAAATCCTCAGCAACTCTCTCCTTTCTCATTTTCACTCAAGAACTCAGATTTTAAACTTCTTTGCAAGGAACATGCATTCGGTTTGGATGATTTATCAAGCATCCCAATCATAGTTAAAGTACAAGATACAATTCTATAAACATGGTTTTGCAACTCAATCAATTGCGATGTACATTAAAAGTTGTATCATTACCCCATTGACAGGTGACGGTGAAATTAAAAAATTTACAACATAATCTATTCATTTATTAGCAATGTAATTTTTATAAACTTCACAAACGAAATTAAAGAATTAAAGAATTAACACGTATTCATTTAATAATTTATTTTTTAATTTTTCTTATTAATTCTTTTTTCCTGTTAGCCCCTTCAATCATTTTCTTCCCATGTGAACTGCATTTCCTCTCCTTATGAAACACATCAAAGCTATATATTGAACTTCCATTTCTCACTTCACGTGAACTACTCTTTACTTCCGAAGCGCGTGGTTAATGTCGCTAGGCTATGGTTTGCTGAAGACGGGAAGAGATTGTTAGCACGCTGATTGGTCATGTTTTTTGCACGGTCTCAATCAGCGCGTGGAATATAAAATGCGATGTATAATTGGCATTGATAGCACGTGGGAATGGAACTCTTGCTTCGTGCTGTCAACCTCACGAGATCTGCGGTGGGGATGTCTTTTCCGTTTCTCACTTTTTGCCCCTAAACCTTTTATCCTATATCGATTGGATCCTTCAATTGAAGAATTTAAGATGTTATAGGATTTTCATACTCATTTTGGAGTATTAAGTAAATAATTTGATTTGGGTTGATAACAATTAACAATTTGTGTTTTCTTGTTTGTAGATTTGATGCATTGAACTTCCTAGAAACGTTTAGAGGGAAGAGCATAATGTTTGTGGGAGACTCTTTAAGCCGAAACCAATGGCAATCCTTGACATGCATGCTTCACTCTGCAGTTCCCAATGCCCAATTCAACATTACTAGAGTAGGAGATGTCTCCACATTTGAATTCCTGGTGCGTTAAACCCTTAATCTTCTCCTTGTTCTTCACATTTTTTTACTTAGGGGGCACTGTTTTCGGTATTAAATTCGGGGATTTACAAGTTCTTTCTTTCTTACTTTTCAAAAATTTCGCAAAAGTTAACATGATCAGCAAGTCCAAATTTTTTATTCAAATTCCTATCTCTTTAACCAAAATACAATATAAACTTGGGTATAGTATTCAAATTTTTCACTATACTATGGTTTAATGTTGAAAATGTTGCCATTATACCTCAATTACACTAAATTTTGTTACCAAACGATTATTTTGATTGATTATTAGATAAATATTAACAATATTAAATTAAGATAATGAAATTTAATGCAATTAAAAATATAACGACAAAATTCAATATTGAATCATAACATAGTGACAAATTTGAAATTTATGACATAAACTTTAGCAAAAGCTTTCTTGTGGTTAATTGTAGAATAGATTTCATTAAAAACAAAAGGGTGGTGGGCTAGGTAATATGATTGTCATTTCCTATCTACATGTGGTAGTTTAAATTTCTGCATCACTCATCTATCATATCAGACCAGACAATTGTAAAAACTTTTTGTCACAATTTAACTAATCAATTTGTATTTACCTTGCTGAAATTGGCTACCTCTTTGGCTTGTCATGGAAGGCTTCTTGATTTTCCATTGGTTCTCCAACAATGTTACCATCAATGTGGTCCTTTCACTGTCCATTTTCCATATGTTAAAACCGCAAAGGAACCTTTTTGTGAAAGAATTTAAGAGTCTGTCTGTATTGTTCACTGGTCAACTTCACAGTGGTTAAAAAATCTTTGTCATGTGCTAGGCACCTATGGCAATCAATTTCCATTGGTCTAAATGGAGATCCAATAACAGAGAAACAAATTTAGTGTTTTCCTTAAAAGGGTATTCTTCTGATAATCAGAATTGCTATTAGGCATCTGCTATACTGATCCAATAAATAAAGTAAAACCAAGCAGTAACGTACATAATGGTTGTCATTGGACAAAATTTTAAAATTAGATTACTGATTAATGTTGTAACTAGGTTGTTATTTGCAAACGCTCATTATGATTTGTGAAAATATGCAGGATTATGGAGTCAAGGTAATGCTTGATCGCAGTGTGTATCTGGTAGATGTTGTGATGGAAAAGATTGGGAGGGTCTTGAAGCTTGACTCAATCGAAGGAGGCAAGCTATGGAAAGGAATTGACATGCTTATCTTCAATACTTGGCATTGGTGGAACCGTCGCGGACCCACTCAACCGTAAGCTAGTAGCTACGATTATGGTTTTCCTTTTTGTGTTCTTTGCTACAAGAGAAAAACACTGCGACTAAATATGTTCTTAATGGAATGTATTTTGGTGGAATTTGATGAATTTTTTCAGATGGGATTTCATTGAAGTAGGAGGCGTAATTAAGAAAGATATGGATCGAATGCTTGCTTTCGAAACAGCTCTCAACACATGGGCTAGATGGGTGGATGCCAACATTGATCCTGCCAAATCTCTGGTCTTTTTCCAGGGAATTTCTCCATCTCATTACAAGTAAGCTTGACAATGCAAGCCCCTTCATAATCAGAATTTTCACTATGTGATAGTAATGAATCTGACATGGTTTAGAATTTCTTATGCCAGCGGATCATCTTGGAATGAACCCAAGGCAAAGAACTGTCTTGGGCAGAAGCGGCCATTACTTGGCACAACATATCCAGGAGGTCTACCACCAGCTTTAGATATGCTGAAGAAGGTTTTGAGCACAGTGAAAAAACCTGTTAAGTTGCTAGATATAACCATGCTCTCGCTGCTTCGTAAAGATGGACATCCTTCAATTTTTGGGCTCGGAGGAATGGATTGCAGCCATTGGTGTCTTGCAGGAGTTCCAGATACTTGGAACGAGATTCTTTACAATCTTATTCTTTGAACATCGATTTGTTAACATGAACTAATAATGTCAAAATGATGATCAATTGCTCATTTGCTTCTTACCTCACTATCGGCTCATTACACATATCTCATGTGATGCGCTAGAGGCCAACGTGTAAACTCTTACAAATTTAGTTCCTCTTTTCCTTAATCCGAATCCATTAATATTATTTGATACTAATTGCAGTTAAGTCCCAACAATCGAAATTGTCTCTCATTTCTGCCTAGACTACGTAGCAAATCAATTATAATTGGGCATTTGACCCAATGAACAAATGAATGTATCCTTTCTCAACGTGTCAAGATCCAAAATCAAGAGTATTTCCTCTCAACGTTGTTAAACTTTGTGCCCTGTATGGGAAATCAAGGCAATTCTCTATGCATATTCAAGATGTCTAAAGTTTTAAGTGTTATTCTACCTTTAATTGTCAAGCATTCGATGGCTTGTATCCCAAACTTTGGGTTTCTTAAGAGCAATAAGATATTGATGGCAGGAAACACGCAATAAATTGAAATGGTACTGTGTTTTAGACTCTAGAGATTAGAATAATGTAGGTTTGAGGGAGAGAAAAACAATAGAGCTGGCAGCTAGCATCGGCCTACTTAAAAGATTGCTTCTTTCTGAGTTCATTGCTGATTAACTCTTCGGTTGGAAGTAATAATATTACTTTAAAATTATAGTTGAATTTTCTTTTCAGACCCCCATTGGAAGATTGATAGTCAACTACGCAGAACAGTATTATGACAATCTTTTTTTCCCTTTCATTGGGCAATTATTGATCAACAGTTTCAAGTACATAAAATTTATATCATTGCTTAGGTCAGCTGCCCATGCCTTTAACCTTTCTGTAATCAATAATTCAATGAAAGATTGCTTTACAAACAAATTATTCCACACTGATTAGGCTGAGCTCTAAAATTAATAAATATCGGAAAAAAGGGTGTATATAATTACCAACTCATGACAATTACTTTTCAATTCTGACCCACATGTTATTAATGCAGCTTCCCATTATTAATTATGAAATGAGTTTACCATAAGAAAAGATGGGATGTAACTAGTTATATTTACACTTCCTTGTGGAATCAAACAAAACGCAGTTAATAGTTAGTTTGTCCTGATGCAAGCTTTTTCGTTGTCTGCTCTTTAATTTGTACACTTCCACAATATCCTTTTCGAAAATCGTTCTAGAAATTTATTAACACGTGAAATTCATTTCCAGTCATTCACTGAATTCCCTGCCGATAATTCTAGCAATATTCTTTGCTTTATGGTATTGTAACTTAACCTCCACTGAATTTCGTTGAAAGAACAAGGGTTGATATATTCTTGCCAATAACATAAAAAGAACATGCATGACCCCCCAAAAGGAAGCTTTTCTTAGAAGGATACTATCTAAACTAGACAAATGATTGGAAATTAATTGGCCTTTACGTTTTCCAAACAACTACACCCAACAGAAGGGGTAAAAGAAAATTGGAGAAAAGAAAAGCTATCTTTGTTTTAAAGTGATTCCCATTCCCCACTAGGAATGAAGAAAAGAAAACCGGAAAAGGAAACACTTTCCTCACATATTCTGATTTAATATATATATATATATATATATATATGTAAACCTTTTTCAAACTCTTGATGGAATTGCTACATTTTGATTCCTAGAAATCAAGTTCATATTATTCTTCATCTCTCTTAAAATGGGGGATGGGTTTCATAGGTTTTGTTGGATTTCTTTTTCTTGGATTATGATCTTATGCATTCACCAAGTTCGGCTAAGTGAACCACAATTGGATGGCAGCTGTGATTTTTTCCGGGGGAGTTGGGTTTTCGATGAATCTTACCCTCTCTACAACACATCGACTTGTCCATTCATTGAGAAAGAGTTTGATTGCCAAGCAAATGGACGCCCTGATAAACTTTATCTCAAATATAGATGGAAGCCAACTGATTGCATGCTGCCAAGGTAAGTGCACTATGTTTTGATTCTTTATGACTGCAATTTGTTAGGTTCCTCTATTTTGACGGCAAGAAAAGGATAAGGACAAAGAAGAAGATCCATCATCCTCATTAATTCAACGTTTGATCTTGATCACTGATTTTATTTGGTGTTTTCGAAATCAAGATTTTCATTATTAGATAGGCAAAATGAAATTTGGTGAAATATTGCATTACACGACATCAACTCATCACCACATCTTGCCCCAAGTGATAAGCACTCTTCACCAATCAAGTTCCAATAATTTGACTATAATATTATGCATAATGCACCAACTTTCATCGCATGACAGAAATTCATTGACACCGGTTGGTTTTATGTGCGTCTACAAAATTTGGGATTTCTCATCTGGTATATGTTTTGGGTCCAGATTTAATGGTCGGGATTTCTTGAGGAAGCTGAAAGGGAAAAAAATCTTGTTCATTGGGGACTCCCTAAGCTTGAATCAATGGCAGTCTCTCACATACATGTTGCATGCTGCTGTGCCACAATCAAACTACATCATTAACAGAAAAGGAGACCTTTCTACCTTTTCTTTGCCGGTGAGTTGCCAAATCTAGCTGGCTACTATTGGTATTGATTAGTTAAATGCCAACTACCTTCCCTTTTAATTAAAAATAGTTGGTTACCAAGGGAAGTTCCGCAAGATAATAGAGTGTGGCTTGAATATAACATTTGTACTCGAATTTTCGACCCCTAATTTCTGCAATTACCATTGGATAATTGTGTTGAGCAAAAATGTACATCATTGCAGGACTATGGAGTTTCATTAATGCTCTCCCGCAATGCATTTCTAGTCGATCTAGTAAAAGAAAAGAGAGGCACAGTTCTGAAGCTGGATTCCATTGAAAATGGCAAATTGTGGAAAGGATATGACTTGCTCATCTTCAATAGCTGGCACTGGTGGAACCACAAAGGAAGAAAACAACCGTAAGAGACTTAAAAATTCAGCAATTATATTCAATTAAAGTCAGTTTCCAGGTACTAATTTGGCTCTCAATGTTTGGATATCAGATGGGATTTCATTGAATCAGAAGGAAAGGTGAAGAAAGATATGGATCGTTTGGTTGCATTCAAAGAGGGACTAACTACTTGGTCAAAATGGGTGGATTCCAATGTTAACACTACCACTACCCAAGTATTCTTTCAGGGCATTTCTCCAGCTCATTTCAAGTAAGCTATTCTCCTCTTGATATTGCTAATCCTCACCTTGGCATTCGCTTTGTCCTTCTTTTTGAACTTCTAATGAGGAAGTTAAAATAAATTAATAAAAATTGGTTGCCATTTTTGCAATACACTAATTATATAAACAATAATAATAATTGGCCCTACCCAAGTTGGGCCGATCTTGGACTTAGATTTTAAGTTTAAACTTGAAAATATCATTTTATTATTTAATTAATGATATTTTAAATTTTGAAATATTACAACATTAATATAAAATATTTTTGTTTTTTTGATAATAATTATTTAGGTGGAATCAAATTTAAAAAATTACTTAAATTAAATTTATAATATAAATAGATAATTCGATTCATGAACACTTTTATCTTGTATATTTTTAAATTGACTTTTAAAAAAAAAAATAAATCGTTAAGTTCCAACTCCCACTCTCAAGTTCAGAAGTAATTTATTATCCACTCTACCTCACAATTTGACATTTGATGCATTCGACAGTGGCAAGGAATGGAATGGGACCAAATTAGCAACCTGCATGGGTCAGACCAAACCAGCAACCGCTTCAATAGATGCAGGTGGTTCACCGCCACCAGCTGTGGCAATCGTAAAGGAAGTGTTGAGAAACATGTCTACGCCGGTGGTTTTGCTTGATATAACCGGACTATCACAGCTGAGGAAAGATGGGCACCCATCAATTTATACTGGTCTAAAGGGAAATGATTGTAGCCATTGGTGTCTAGCTGGTGTTCCTGACACATGGAATCAACTTTTGTATGCAATTCTTACAACTGGGGAAACTTGAAGATTATAGCTTACAATTTGTTTTAAATGTATGTATTAAGTTGAAAAAGAAATTTAATTCACATTAATGGTTGAAATTTGAAAAGGTGGGGGGCACAAGTGCACCCTCCAGGGCAGCTTTTAGTGGCATATTTTTGCCACTTCTGCAAAATTATGGCTTGAAAGCTAATATTAGCATGAATTTTTTTGTAGTGTATCCACCCATGGAAATACAAAGCTTTATATTTAATTTGGAGTTGCAAGAAAAGGAAGAAAATCTGTCTTCATTTGAAACATGCCAGGTAAGAAATTACGAGAGAAAACAGTAGAAAAGAAAAAGGAAAAACATTATAATTACAGACTCTTAGCAGACAAAACCTGAGTTGTATATTTCTTTTTTGCTCAGCAAACGTGAGTTGCATATATATGTAACATTTTCATTTCAATATCAACTCGCTCAACTCTTCAAGCCCTTCCTACATCCTCTCTTTCTCTCTCTCTGACAATGGGGAATGGAGTTCTTATCAGCTTTTGCCATGTTTCTTTTTCTTTGATTATTCTGATTTCATGGCTTCACCAAACTGAGTCCCAATCCGATAGCTGTGATTTTTTCCAGGGGAGTTGGGTTCTAGACGATGCTTACCCTCTTTATGATACCTCGAAATGTCCCTTTATCTTGAAAGGGTTTGATTGTCAAGCAAATGGACGCTTAGACAAACTCTACCTGAAATAAAGGTGGAAGCCTGCATCTTGCACATTGCCAAGGTATACACCCTTTTTCCCTTTTTTTTTTCATGCCAATTATGTTATTAATTATATTTCTTAGGGGAAAGGCTTCCAACTCAAGATTATAAAGAAGCTATCTTTATCAGTAATTTCTTCTTTTCTTTTATCTGATATGATAAACTGAAATTGAACTCCTGATTACTAAGATTCTCTTTGTGGTTCTTCTTAATCACTACGATTTTTGAGCAGAAACTCCCTGCTCAACACTTTTATCAACTTGAAGCTCAAATGGTTTGGTGAATAACATTTGGCGAAACGTTTTAATATGTTTCATTTTCCCATAAAAGAACAACATAAACAACGAAAATTTAGAATTTAAGTGTTAGCAGCATGAATATGACAAAACATATAAGAATATGAAAATGACAAATCATTAAGAAAATGACAGAATCACATTTAATGAATAGTGATAGAATATTGCTTCCTTGTAACTATCTTTGTAGTCAATGATAACATCATCGAGAAAAGGGAGAATATTTATTACAAGGATATTGAAAAACCATGGGTATACTAAATAGAAAGGATTTACTATATCAAAAAAGTTAGGATAAAAAATTTTATTTTTTAAGTTTTAATCGAAATTTCAAATAAGTCTATTAATTTTCGAAATAGATATCCTACTCTAAAAAAAAAAAAAAATCTTCTGGTGGATACATAGACCCAACAGTTAGAGTTTTCATTAATTTGATGACGTAAGAATATTAAAATAATAATTTTACCTTTTATTACTTTTAAAAATTAATAAAAAATTACTATTATATAATTTTTTTTATTAATTTTAAAAAAATAAGGGTGCACCAAGGGAGATCGGTGCTCCCCTTTCTTGGGGAGCTAGGGAACACCGGTTAGTGCTCCCTATTTTTTTTTTCAAAAATAATAATAATAATTTTTTAAATTAATAAAAGGGGACATTTTAGTCATTTCATAATCTTTATTAATGACACTTGCATTCTTGGGGTAAAATGTCTATTTTGAAAACTAATAGATCCGTTTGAAATTTCGATTAAAACTTTGGAGTATGAAAGTATTTTATCCAAAAAGTTAATGTCTTGTGTAATCTCATTGGATATTTTTGATGCTGTACACAACTGCTGATACAGGTTTAATGGTGAGGAATTTTTGAGGAGGATGAAGGGGAAAAAAGTGTTGTTCGTTGGGGACTCTATAAGCTTGACTATGTGGCAGTCATTCACATGCATGGTTCATGTAGCTGTGCCACAATCACAATACACATTAAAGAGTCATGGAAACCTCTCTACCTTTGCTTTACCAGTAAGTTCCATGACCCTATATTAGTAGCAATTTTTCCATTCTAAAAAGAAAAATAGAAACAATTAAAAATGGATATTGCAAGACTTTAATGTTTCGTTGGAGTATTCCCATAATGTGTTTATGGTTGATCTCGTAAAAGAAGACATAGGCGTTGTTTTAAAGCTCGACTCTATTGATAATGGCAATTATTCATGGAAAGGATACGATGTCCTCATCTTCAATACCTGGCATTGGTGGCTTCATACAGTCGAAGGAAAGAATCAACCGTACGCATTCTTTCATTTTATCATTCTCCGAAATTATATTTCTTTTGTTTTCTTTTTCTAAATGTTTAAATTTATACAATAACTGATGTTTCAATTATATGGCTTTGATTTCATGTATTGAATCAGCTGGGAATACATTGAATCGGTAGGAAAGATAGTGAAAGATATGGATCGATTGGCTGCTTTTAAAGAGGGACTGACTACTTGGTCGAGATGGGTTGATTTCAATGTTGACCCTCACACAACACAAGTATTCTTTCAGGGCATCTCTCCAACCCATTACGAGTAAGTAAAATATAGTAATGGCACTGTTACATGTTAGGCTTCATATATAGATTTTGGTAAGTAACATGATATTGGTGTGAATTGTGAAAGTGGGAAGGGATGGAATGGTCCGATGACAGCGACCTGCCAAGGCGAAACCAAACCATTGAATGGGACAACATATCCAGGAGGTTTACCACCAGCAGTAGACATTGTCAAGGAAGTGTTGGGAAGCATGTCAAAGCCCGTCACTTTGCTCGATATAACAATGCTTTCGCTGCTGAGGAAAGATGGGCACCCTTCTCTTTACTCAGGAAAAGAGGGAAATGATTGTAGCCATTGGTGTCTTGCTGGAGTTCCCGATTCTTGGAATGAAATTCTCTATGCAATTCTTTCAACTGGGGACAAAGCTTCAAGGTTAATGTAACGGGATTTTATTAGCTAATAAATATGTTCAGACAGGAGTTTGACATTGTTGAGAACCCAAATTTCTTCTTCTTGATCACCTGATCTTTTACAAAGGTCAGAATTTTTGGTGTCTGTCAAAATTTAATTACATAAAAAAGAAATCATCACATAAATGCTTTTCTTATTTGATTATTAAGTCTTCAATTTTAATCTCCTTTTTTAGCAGTGCAATGCAGATGATATGATTTATTGAATTCGCCCAGTTAGACTTTCATTTGATTATTGTTGATGTTGACATCAAATTATGAGGGTTATATATTTCAGCTTAAACTCTCCCTAATGGCTAAATTGGTTAGATATTCTTTTTTTGGAAGGCTTTATCTTTGTATTGATATCATATCTGTACACTAAAATCACAAGGGAGGTTTGCACCTGTCCCCTGATGCCCAAGACAAAAAACTGCAGTTTGGACAAAAAATTCCTGCAGCAGCATACCTCTGTCTATTCCCTAGTCTTAATTAAACACAGCCCTCACTCCTATCACTACAGAAATTCCCCAGAACAGGGTCCCCATGTGTAATACCCCTAAAAAAAACTTATATTATACTTACTTAATTACTTATTTATGTTATAAAAACATTTATACCTATTAAGTTATAGTTTTTATAAAAATAAATAACTAAAAAAATTATATTATACTTACTTAATTATTTAATTATGTTATAAAAATATTTATACCTATTAAGTTCTAGTTTTTATAAAAATAAATAACTGAAATATTGTTTTACTCTTTTTTTTTTATAATAGCAAGAACTTAACATGGTGGTAAGGACTTTAGTGGTTTAACGTTTGAACCAAAGATCTCTTAACATGTAGATCAAGGTAATTCTCATCACGTTTAAGTCCTTACTTCTCTTCTCTCTTTTATTAAATGAATCCCAAAGTTATAACAACAATTATAAAAAAAAATAAAATGATATTTTACTTATTTATTTTTATAAAAACTATAAGACTTTATCACTACACCTAAGTCCTTGCTTCTATTCTCTCTTTATTAAATAAACTCCAAGGTCATAATTGCAATTCTAAAAAATAAAACGACATTTTACTTATTTATTTTATAAAAACTATAATTTCGTATGCATAAATGTTTTTCTAACATAATTAACTAAGTATAATATAATTTTTTTGACGATAGATATTACATCCTCCTTTCTTTAAAAGGAGTTTAGTCCTTTAAACTCTTATCTTGGTTTTCAAAAAGATTGAGATACTTCCCTTTGATATTTTCTTTCAAATCCCAAGTCTTTTTTCATTCTGTGTGATTACTTCACTGGTCCACTGGACTTTAATTAACATAAGGAATAGTCCACCTTCTTAGAACTTGCTCCTTTCCATCCACAATACGTATAAGACACTCATCACAAAACAAATCTTCTCTAAATCTTAAAGGAGCTAACTTCGTCACATGACTAGGATCCAGAACATATTTCGTTAACAAGGAAACATGAAACACATTATGCACTTCAGATAGAATAGGTGAAAAGTACTAGTTTATAAGCCACATCATCGACCCTGTCCAAAATATTAAATGGACCCACATAACAAGGACTAAGTTTTCCTTGAATCCCAAAACGCATTACTCCCCTAGTAAGGGAAACTCATAGGAATACATGATCTCCAATACAATTCTTAAATGTTCTACATGATTTGTTGAGCTAGTAGAATACACCAAAATATCATTGATAAAAACAATCATAAACTTATCCAAATAACGTTTGAAAACTCTATTTATCAAGTTCATAAAAGCAGCTGAAGCATTTATCAACCCAAAAGGCATAACAAGGAACTCCTAATGTCCATATTGAGTATGAAAACCAGTTTTAGGTATATCTTCTATTCTCACCTTCAATAAATGGTAACGAAACGAAGATCAATTTTGGAAAACACATAAGCTCCTTTTAATTGATCAAATAAATCATCTATTCATGGCAAATGATACATATTCTTCATAGTTATCTATTTCAACTCTCAACACGCAATGCATAATCTTATACTCTCATCTTTCTTCTTCATGAATAATATCGGTGCTCCCCACAGAGATACACTAGGTCTAATAAAACCTTTATCAAGAAGTTCTTGTAATTGTTTTTTCAACTCTTTCAATTCTATAAAAGCCATTTTATAAGGAGTTTTAGAAATAAAGTAGTTCTTGGAACCAAATCAATAAAGAAATTAATTTCCTTATCAAAAAGTAAACCAGGTAAATTCTCAAGAAAAACATAAAAAAATTCCTTCACAATAAGAATCTCTTCAATCTTTAATTCATCTTTTCTAGTGTCTGAAATAGATGCTAAATATCCTTTACAACCATTATTAAGCAATCACCTAGCTTTTAAAGCAAAGATGACTCACAAAAGAGTAAAAATACCACTTCCACGAAAACAAAAAAGTGTTTCCCCAAGAATTTCAAAATCAAGCTTTTTTTTCCTTAACAATCAACTTTAGCAAAATTTTAAAAAAACCATATATACCAAGAATTACATCAAAATCTTGCATATCTAAAACATGCAAATCTGTAACCAATTCTCTACCTTCAATCTTTAACACACATATCTTACAAATCTGATTTAGGACAATTTCATCTCTAATTGGAGTTTCTACACATAATTCATAATATAAAAACATATAAGGCAAGGCAGACTTTCAAACAAATGTAGAAAAAACAAAAAAAATGAGATGCTCCAGTTTAAAACAATACATGAGCATAAACAGAGGCAACTAACAGTATACTAGACACAACGATATTATATGCCTCTACATCTTACTGAATGATAGCATAAGCACCTAGGTGCGAGGTCTTCTCACTTTTTGATGTCTAGTAAAAGGTTTCAATGCAATCTACACAACATGAGTGGGTTGAGTTCTTTGCATTGCAATTTCAAAGGTTCAAGAATTTTGTTCCCTCTGCATGAATTGAGATTCTTGAAGGATGAAGGGACAATTAGCAATAAAACGGCCTTGTTGGCCACATCCAAAGCAACCACCAATAATACGCCTATATTTAATAGCTCGATGTCCTCCACCACACACTAAACACCTAAGCCTTTATTGGGACATCTTGCCACGGTAAAATTGAGTTCCCTAAAGAGGCAATCTATCTTTAAAAGCTTGAGACTTTTCAATAGCTTGAAATTTGGAAAGGCTACTAAAAACCTTCTTACCTTGCAAGCTTGAATCTCTATCCTTATTTTTTAAAAAATCCCTTATTGTCTCCTGAGATTCTTTCCATACAAATCTAAGTATTTCACGCTAACGACTACTTTATCATAACTAGTCAAATGCAATAGTGCTAAGCCTCTGCGAATGTGAGCATTCAAACCATTTTCAAAACTCTTAGCCTTACTCTCATTGTCAAAAAGAAGAGAAATGACATTTAGAGGTCATGATGAAAGTCCATCTTCCAAAAATAGAGGAAGTTCATTGAAATGCTGAAATTGTTAGGATTTTTCAATGGTGAAGTTCATAAGTTTGTCTTGGAAAATGCTCCACGAGTTGCTAAGTACACATCCAATGATGTTCAAAAGGACATTTTGTATATTTTGGCTAATATGGTGAGAAATTCAATTATAGAGGAAGTGAGAAATGATAAGTTTGGTATTATTATTGACGAAGCTTGAGATGAGTGTAAAAAAGAGTAAATGGCTATTATTTTGAGATTTGTTGATGGTGATGGTTTTGTTTAAGAACGTTTCTTTGATCTTGTACATGTTAGTGATACTAGTGCAATGACTTTAAAAAAAGAGTTAGTGTATGTTCTTTCTCGTTATAACCTTCAAGTTGAAAGCATTCGAGGTCAAGGATATGACAATGCTAGTAACATGCATGGTGAATGGAACGGATTACAAGCTTCGGTACTTACCAATTGTCCATACACATATTATGTATATTGTTATACTCACAGATTACAATTAGTATTAGTTGCAACATCTAGAGAAGTAGTTTATATCCATAAATTTTTTACATAGTTGGCCTTTATTATAATTATTGTTAGTTTTTCTTCTAAAAGTTGTGACCAATTACAAGCCACTCAAGCAATTGACATTGCAAACATAATTGTTAGTGATGAACTTGAAAGAGGTAGAGAAGTAAATCAAGTGGGCAATCTACAAAGAGCTGGAGATACTCGACAAAGCTCACACTTTTATTCTATTTGTAGCTTTGTGAGAATGTTTGATGCAATCTGCACTATTGTCGAAAGTACTATTGACGAAGGGGCCAATTATTCACAAAAAAGTGATGCTTTTGTTGCTAGTAAAATATTAACATCATTTGAATTTATTTTTATATTACACTTGATGTATGAGATCATGTGAATCACTAATATTCTTTGTCAAGCATTACAATTACGCTCTCAAGATATTTTAAATTCAATTCATCTTGTTTTTACTACAAAATCACTTTTTCAGAAGTTGAAAGATGATGGCTGGTCTAATTTACTTGAGAATGTGAAAAAATTTTGTCAATAACATGAGATAGAAATTCTTGACATAGGTGCATGATATATGTTGGGCAGAGGTCGATCTTGTTAATCAAATGTAACTATAGAGCATCATTATCGAGTTGATGTATTCTTAGTGACAATAGATCCCCAGTTACAAGAATTGAATTTGAGATTCAATGAGTAAGTTATGAAACTTTTAACTTTAAGCACTCTTTGGATCATAATAACAATTACAAATCATTCAATATTGATAATATCTGCAAGTTAGCTGAGAGTTTTTATTTTCAAGATTTCATAGAATAAGAAGGACTTATTTTAAAGTTACAATTGAGGCATTATGAGCTTGATATATCTCATTATCAAAGTTTTGAAAATATTAAAACACTTTTTGAATTGTGCCTAGACTTGCCAATTCGTGTTTTTGTGTTTTAAATGTATCAAACACTATTAGACACGAAATACATTAAAGTTAAATACGAATATGACATGAATAGTATTCATGTTTTAAATCTGAAACATGTATATGTATACATTTAATAATTGTATAACACGACATGACACGTTTAGACACGTTTGTTAAACGTGTCAATATATGACACGACACGATTAATAACACGATTAACACGTTAACACGATTAAATAAAAATATTTATAATTAAATATAATTTTATTATTTAAATTTAAAATAAATAATTATAAAAACAATTATAACAAAACAAAATAATAAAAACATCAAATATAACAAAGCAAAATTTAAAATTAGGATTTTGGCATGACATAATTACATCATTATCTTTATAAAATTTAAAAATCGTATTAAAATAATTGTTTAAAATTATTTAAATAAGGCTAAAACTATCTTTGACTATTAATTTTTAACAAGTTGATAAGCGTGTCATGTATACACATTTAAACACGATAACACGATTAAATACATTTATATGTTTAAACATGATAACACGATTAATGCGATTAATTAAACATGTTTAAACGTGTTACTTATGTTTGACACATTAAAACACGAAAATTTTCTTGTTTTAAATATGTCAGCCACGATTAGACACAAAACACGTTAATGCTAAACTCAAACTTGTTCAACCATGTGTCTTCTCATGTCGTGTTAACGTGTTGTGTCTAAAATTTTTAGGTCTAATTGTGCCAGAGATTAGCAAAAACAGAAAAGTCAAAAAATTACCACTTGATTGAGAGCCTTTTCAATAATGAAAATTGCAAAAACAAAACTCTGGAACAAAATGAATGATGAGTTTCTTGCAGATAATTTAGTTGTTTATATTGAGAAAGACATTACTAGTCTATTCAATATACAATTAATAATTGATTAATTTGAATTCAGAAAATATCGTCGAACACAACTTTCTTAAATAACTATTATAAGTCCCTTTTTCTTGATTTTTTATTTATATGTTATATAGTATTATTAACTATTGTAAATTTTTTAATCATTGGTTAAATTCACTATATTAATTTTTAAAATTGTTAACTTTTATTCTTTTTCGTCTTTGACCCTCCCAATAAATATTGGCTAGCTCTGTCTTTGGTGACTTCTACTGCCTTGGGAAAAATTATCAAGGTTTTGCGTCCTTGTTTCTAGTAATCCCAGCTATTCCCCCTTGGCAAAAATTATCAAGGTTTTGCCTCTTTGTCTCCAATGATCCCAGCTATTCCCCCTTCCCCTTTCTCCGGACCCATCCACATTAAATTTCAGATGACTCTGTTATGATACCTTTTCCTTTACAGCCTTCACAAAATTGGTTAGATTGTTGGAAAATGAAAAAAAAAAAAAGAAGAAGTAAGAATTTGGGATCTTTGCTTATTAATTTATCAATTTTTCTCTTATTGAGCATGTTTGTATGTATTGCTTATGGTATTTATGTCCTAGCTAGAACTCACTTGTATAATTAATGATGGGTTGGGCATTTCTAGCTCCATTACTTTTTTGTTTATTATTTTTCAATACATTTGAATTATGTAAGATTCAATGATGAATTGTAAAACCTATACATGTAATGCAAATGTTGATAAAAATTTGCATTGAAAAGTAACGAAATAAATTTGGATCCACAAAAATGTTTTAAAAATATTTTTTAATACCATGTGAAGATGGTCAAGTTATAGTTAAGAGTAGCTGATGTGGATATCTCATGTGATCAAAATATTGTGATATGAAATGTCATGAGGGGATTGTTATGTTTTAATGTGTAAGTGATTAAAATTTTTATTTTTCAAAACAATATAATTAATTTTTTTTCAAATTTAAATAACTATAAAAATTATTTAACTGTAAAGGAAAAAATTCCATCAAATTTCAATTTTGAATATCATAATTGTATTTGAGCTCAAACATTTTTACTATCACTGACTCAATTATCACTTTATCTGCACTCTTACCCTCCATATGAAACTGATTCTGCTTTACTGCCCTTATTTTTTAAAATTAAATTACAAGTAAAACTTAAAATTAAATTAAATAATTTTTAATATATATATATATATCACATAATACATGCAGCAAAGAAATTAACAAGTGAAGTAACAAATATCGATACAAAAAAATAAATCAATAAACAAAAGCAACATGATGAAAAAAGAAGAAGTCAAATTTAGGACCACGAGAGTACACAGTTAATGACCTAACACCACAACTTCATGCCATCACTACCAATAATGTTGACTTTAACCATCGCCAACATCACATCAACTACATATGCACCTACTTCTACTTCGACTGTTATTGATCACAACTGTAGGCAATTACCACCATCACCACCACCATCATTCACATGGGCGGATCCACCTTGAGGAATGACACCAATCATTTATAAAAAAGTTTTACTTTTTATATAATTTTTATTGAGTTTTATTAAGTTTTGTACAATTAATAATATTAATAAACTCATTAATTTTTTTACAATTTTATAAAAAATGAGATCAAAGATTTCAAGTCAAAGTAAATTTATCAAAAAATAATTTATATATTAATATTTAAATGTTATATAAAAAGATAAAAATTTTTTTTTTATAATTTAATATTTTATTAAAAAATTTAAAACCTAAACTACTCTTCCTTTTTATCCTATTCTCGAGACCCGTAGTAATGTTTTCTTTCTCTAATCGTTGGCTACATTTTTTACTCTTCTTCTCCAAAAATTCAATTTCTACATTGAATGAGTGACAAGTGAACAAATAATTATTTGATGATATATATTGAAAAGGATATATTCGATAGTGTTTTCATTAATGTTATTATGCATCATTTTTAAAATATGAAAAATTATTGTAGATAATTATAATTATTTTAAATATTTTTGTTTTAAAATATTATATTAATAAATATATTGAATTTATATTTTATTAATTGAATATTAAAATTTTTATTTTATATATTTTAATATATTTATATTTTTAATTATTATTATTATTTTAATAATAACACCTTTCAAAAAAAATTTTTAAATCCCCTCCTAATCATTTGTCAAAACGTTCTCCATTCTCAGCCTCCCAATCCCACTCAAAGGCGTATGGCACATCCAAAGGCAATGATGGGTGTTGTCGTGACTCAAACTCTCAATCTCAAACCCACAAGGTAAAGGGAACGTCAGCTTCTTGCCATCACGCCACCTCCTTCAGCACTAAATGATCCCAACAAGCCTTGTTAGAGTGTAGACATAGAGTGCTATGAACCTTTTTTTCCTGGGGGTACAGTTTAGTGCTATACACCTGATTAAAGCTATTTGAAGGTAGAAATAAGAAGCATAAACTAAGGAATTGTAAGACATAGATTCAATATGCATAATCTGCAAGCAATAATCTAATATTAGTGTCACTAGAAAAGGAAAGTTGACACAATACAAGAAAAAATAACATATATGGAGTACTGAAACCAAGATTTGGCAATGTTTGACCAATGAGCTAGTGCCAGGTGTGAATTTATAGGCTACTATTATAATCCAAACTTATAAGTTCTAGATTTTATGTAAGAAACCTAAATTTGTGCTCAAATTTATTTCCTTAACTGGCTGCCAGATAATGCTCATAAAAAACAAAGTTAATCTGTTACTTTAATTAAACCTTGAAATTGAATCACACCTTTCCAACCACATTTTTCCTTCCTTAACAAATGATACATAACGTTTACTGGCAGTAGCATCTTCAATTTGCTTACTCAATGGCTGCCTGCCTTGGTTTCTTGGGTTACCGTTGCCTCCTAGCTGTTTCTCTTTCTCTAGTCATAGTCCTGGTTCATGGAGATATTCATAGCTTTAACACGGGTCATGAAGTAGTGAAGGAAAACGAAGTGAGCAGCTGTGATTTTTTTCAAGGAAGTTGGGTTCTTGATAATTCCTTTAACCCTCTTTATGATTCTTCGAGCTGTCCCTTCATCGGAGGCGGCTTCGATTGCCAGAAAAATGGCAGACCTGATAAAGATTACCTCAAATATAGATGGCAGCCTAATGGCTGTGACCTCCCCAGGTGAAGCCTTTTCTTTTCTCATACCTAAGGGAAATTTTTTTGATTGTTTGAATTTAATTTTGGTTCCATGAAAGCACGGTGCATTAGATATATCAAGCATGTTCTAGCTATTAGCCTTTGTCCAATGATAAATTTATCAGCTTTTTTATGATTATTTTTTGAGAAAAGAGAAGAAAATTGAGGAATAGAATGGGGGGTAGATGAAGGATTGTACCAAACATTGTCCTGGGCTTAGATCAAATGTTTTTAAAAGTTTTCACGTGTTGTCGTAGGAAAAATTATATCTATATAAAAAGGGGAAATGATAATGTCATTAGGTGCAGCCTAGATGAAATTATGAAGGAGAAACTAAATATCCTTTTGGCTGAGAAGAAGGAAGGTATATTAACATTAGGGTGGGTGGCTATAGGTGAAACCTATCTCTCAATGACTCAAGCTAGGACATAAAATTTCTGTTTCTTTTTTCACATTTCATGTCTCTAATTTCAAGTGGTTGCTGAATTTTGATTTTAGGTTCAATGGTAATGACTTCCTGGAGAAATATAAAGGCAAGAAGATCCTGTTTGTGGGGGACTCTCTAAGTAACAATATGTGGAGATCACTAATTTGCCTGCTACACGCAGCAGTCCCTAACTCTAACTATACCTTCGGCGCAAAAGGGCTGCTCTCAACATTTTCATTGCCGGTATCTCCTTATTTCACTAGGCAAAATATGCAGCATTGAACAATAGATTTATAAGATGACAAGCTTAGCCATCAGGTTTTGATTTATTTTCCTGTTTATAATTAAGTTTTCTTTCTTTTTCCAGGATTATGGGGTTTCAGTTAACTGGCTGAAAAATGGGTTCCTCATTGATATGGCCTATGAAAAAATTGGTAAAGTTTTGAAGCTTGATTCAATCAGTACCGGAAACCAGTGGCTCGGAGTTGATGTCTTGATCTTCAATAGCTATCACTGGTGGACTCACTCTGGACGTTTGCAAACGTACTATTTCTACCTATGTTTACACTGTATAGCAGTAGCGATGTCTAGCAGAAATATATATGCTGTTAACTAGGAGGTTTACTTGCAAGAGAACTCTTTTTACTAAAAATTTTTAAGGAAAAAACAATTTGGGCTTAGCCTATAAAGTGATATATTGTGCTGTAGATGGGACCACTTTCAATTTGGAAACAAGACAGTGAAAGAGATGGATCACATGGAAGCGTACAAGATCGGCATGACAACTTGGGCTAATTGGGTTGATAAGAACATCGATCCTTCAAAGACAACAGTTTTCTTCCAAGGAGTTGCAGCAGTTCATTTGGAGTAACGTCTTGATTTCATTCCTCATCCCTTAATCATCTTCTTTTATTGAAATCAAGTTGACTAATTTGAAGAAAAATTCTTCACTTTGCTTCTTTTCAGTGCCAAGGAATGGAATGATCCAAACCATAAAGATTGCAGTGAACAAACAGAACCAGTGAAGGAATCTACATATCCTGGCCCTGTTGTGCCAGGGGAAGCTATTCTAAAGAGCGTATTGAGTACCATGACTAAACCTGCCTATTTACTTGACATTACTTTGTTAACGCAGCTAAGAAAAGACGGCCACCCTTCCATCTATGCTGGTGCCGGCCCCAAGTTCACTGATTGCAGCCACTGGTGTCTTGCTGGTGTGCCTGATACTTGGAATCAACTACTATATGCAGCTTTGCTTTAGAAGTAACTCTTTTTCCAATCTTTTTTGGGGGAATATTTATCATCTAACAACAGCCACATTGGTCGTTTGTAAGCGAATAAATTTAAGTAGGAATAAAACAAAAATCTTTATTCTGATATTAAATTTCTGGAACTGACAACCAGTCCCACATCTAGTAGATGACTTCTAGCTCGGTGAGCTAGTGACCTAGTTCAGTCTTTACAGATGCCAAAATAAGAACATTAATGAATTATTTGATTAACAAATCAAACTTTGTTCAAACACCAGATTCAATTTAAATTACATATCAAAGCAACTGAAACCTTCAGCATAAATTTCCGTCAGAGTTAGGCATTCAACTTTAGCTCAAGAGAAGTAAGATTCATTTCAAATACCTCTACAATCAAATTACAAACAAGAGCAGCACGCAGTCGTGCATTGAGAGCCAAGAACAAAAGCCATACCCCTGAGGACCCAAAACAAGAAGAAAATCGCAAGCGGGGTGGAAGGCGACATTGCCTGCTATCTCTCAAGCCAGACCCTGTTTTGGGTTGTTTATCTCTGCTTCTGTATCCTCTTGTCCCGTATAGGCAGCTCAATCGGCTTCTGGGCCTCATGCGGATGGTCTGGGCCCTTGTAAACCTTTAGGTGGTTAAATAATGCTCTACCAAGCTGAACAGGACATATATTAGTATAGAGCTAGGCAATAACCAATAAATATCATGCACGCAGAATTGAGGAAACAGCATAATCGTTTCCTGAAGAAATAAAAACTTCTGGAACAGAATGAGCCCAAAATGCACTGACTGCAAAAGCTGACATAAGACATGGATAACTAAAGACTTGATCTTGATATATTCACTACACACGTTACCAATTGCGCTATATTAAAAATTATAATGATTGTATTCACAAATTAAAGCTGCTAGTTAGCACTTTGCACATGACCTGTACCATTAACTTGGTTCCTTAGATTCTAAGCTTCATTTTCTATCAGCACTTGCACATTTTAGATTCATCCATTACCCTTGACATTAACCAGCCTTTCTGCAGTCCTTATTACTAATGCAATGCTTATATGTAGAATACCTCAACCACCAAGTTTATTTTATCATTCTACAACATGGTTCCTACAAACATACAGACTTCATGAAGCCACCTTGGTGAAGTTATTACAGCAGAAGACTACTTAAACTAGCTTAGCAAGGTGTGCACATAGAGGATCCAGAATAAATTTTTTCTCATTTTTGATGACCTTGCTAGAGTCCTATTTGGAAAATTCTGAGTTAGTGTAAACTGCGTGAAAGATTAGCAGTAGAATGAGCATCACTCATACACACAAGAAAAACTAGCCACACAAACAGTTACACCAAAAGTTCAGATTGATCAGCAATTAAATAAAATCAGGGTTATGAGGCCATATTATCCCTTTTATTCAGCAACTAAATATTGATATATCTGATGGAAAATTTTATAGCCATATACAGATTCATATTGAACTTATATGCACATATAAGTCTTGAGTTTAAAACCAACGAACTTACCCTTCCTTTAGGAAGCATACCACGAACAGCATGCTCAATAATTCTTTCAGGAATTCTCTGCTGCAGCTTGTTGAATGTTTCCACTTTCATGCCACCTGGTCTTCCTGAATGCCTCCTGTAGAGCTTTTGCGTCCTTTTCTTTCCAGATACAGCAACTTTTTCAGCATTTACCTATTGGATAGAAGTACAGAACAAACTTTCAGGATTTCTTAATCAAATAATAAACATAGTGTTAGAAATCAGGCAGTATCATCAAATCTCCCCCTGCTAAATTGCCAAATTATTGTAAGTTGAAACATGATCCTTTAAGCAACCATATCTTTTCTCAAAATATATAGAACCCAGATCCATGCCAAAAGGTTACATGTTTCTACAAGAGAAAATTTGTTTGAACTACAAAAATGAAAATTTGATACATCTATTAACAAGAAAATATTATGTAAAAGCATATTTTGTAAGTTAAGTTACTAAAGAGCCAACTCAAAGCCTCAACCCTAAGAAGGCACACTTTCTTTAGATCCATCACCATCTGCCAGACTCTTTACGATTGCAGGGATCCTGATATAGAAGAGTAGTTTCTAAGCAGGCTAGGACTCCAAGAGAAAGGAATCACTTCCAACAGAAGTCAATAAGGACTCTTTGTCATCATAACACACTATTGTAATGCAATATGGACTAAATTAGAGAGCAAGACAATGGCTGCCAACTCGGAAACCAACATTACCCTAAGATCACTTATACACACATAAAATGGTTGATATACAAGAAAAGGTGTTTCATCTAGTTAGTGTATAGCAGAAGTTAACAAAGGCAACCATGACTATTAGATGCAGCAGACCACTTTAGAAATCTGAACTTGCGTTCCAGCTTGCTTTATCATTATCAAACATATAATTTGAACCCCCACAGAATTACCAAGCTCAGTATTTCACAACTGAAGAAAGATCATAGCAGTCATGGAGTGAAAATAACTTGGATTCTCTTGATCACATTAGTTTAGAGCTGGCATTACATATTGATGAGGATTGATACCAAATTCTCTCTTCCTCTAGCAGTGAAGTTCAATGACAAGCTCCATCCCACTCTCTCACCCCCTCTGACAGGGGCAAACTTTCACATTGAGCCGTGTAATCCACATCACTTGTAATAGCCATATTCCAATAACTAGGCACACATTCACAAAACCAGAACCATCTACTCACAAGCCATAGTCAACAGCCAGCAATTATCTTTAAGATAAAACTGTCAAATAGGAAGTAATCCTGCACTGCCACATTGCCAACCACTAGGATGTCAATAATGCAGCATGTTTTCCAGTTCCATAGTTGTTAGCAAAAAGAAACAACCAAAACAAGCACCTTTTTAAACAGTATACTCATAATGCAAGTTGCTCAGACCCTAAGTTGCTTCTCGTGAAGAAAAGTAATAATTATCAATTTATTACTAATAGCAAATGCAATCAGGCCAAAAAGCTTTACCATTGCACGAAGAACAAATTGTAGCAAAATGCACAACAGCATGCTTCTTAGAGAACAATTGCAACATGTAAATTTCAAAGAGCAACCAACATTTTCAAATAGTCAAACCTCTTTCCAATATCTAACCAATGACAAACAACAACACAAATAAGTACTCAAACAACTCCTAAACATAGTCTACTACAATAATGACCAAAAAACCACATACCACTATCACAAAAGCTCCCATATCCACACTAGGAGTATAGGTGGGCAAATTCTTTCCACGAATATGCACAGCAATTGTCGATGCCAGTCTTCCCAGAATTTTGTCTGTTGCATCAACAATATACCATGGTTTTTCAGTATTCACGTGATCTTTAGCTTTGGGATACCATGTGTTGTTCCAAATGTCCTGCAAAAAAGAACATGATCCAAATTAAAGAAGCAAGAAGGGAGAAAAGCAGAAACATAATCAAAGAACACAGTGAGAAGCAGATAGCATACTCTAAAAGTTTCAGAAGGTGAATGCAATGTCACATTAATAATTTTGAAAAAGGAACAAGACACAATCACAATTTAAAGGGAAATTATGCCACACCATCAGAAGAGAATTGCCAACATATATAACCTGTAAGCAATAATTGTCATTTAAAAGAAACAGAAATACGCAATTTGACAAACCCCAAGAGAAATCTAACGGCTAAAGTTTCAAAGCAGAAACTTTTACTATATTTTGTTCGGAGTTCAAAGTTCAAACCGACAACAATCCAAATTCTCAGATAAAAATTGAAAAAAGAACACCATTTTTCACCAAAAGAACCATGAATTTAATCACTTCAATAGCCATAAATAAATTAACATAACATTCCATTCAAAACCCAGAAAAAGCTTTAAGAAAGAAAAAAAGACAATGATACAGAAGTAATAAAGAGAGAGACAGAAAGAGAGAGTCTTTACAGGGCCACCAGCCTCGGATTCCTCGAACATCCAACGCTCGTTTTCAGGGACAAGAGAGAGGTACTGACAACAAACCCGGAAATCCCGTTTAGAGAAAGACAGAGTCGTTGTCCGAACTGGAAAAGGTTTCGACAATGCCACAACCGGGAAGAACCCAAGAAATGAGCTTTCGTTACTGGGAATAGTCTTTCGTAAAGAACCAAATGAATGTCTTTCTGAAAAAGAAGAAGAAGAAGAGAAGATGGCTGAGGTTGAAGCACAAAGGATTGCCATTTTCTTTTGGTTTCTCTTCCACTGGTTCACTCTTGCTGTTTCTATTTAGTACTTCCAATTGGATAAGATGGGCTTTCTTTCGTCCTTCAATTCCTTTTCCTTTCCCTGCAAACTGACACTACACAATAATCCCCTTCGTTATCGAGCTTGGACCGGACTCGGGTATGTTCGGTCCGTGAGTTATGTAGCTCGAACTGTTGAAAGGGAAGCCCAAACCCACCCATGGAAAATAAACACAAAGCGAGGTAGGACGAGGTTGTAGATTGGGCTTCCAAATTCTATTCATTTCATCGCGTTCTTCGTGGTAAATTCTCAAATACATTATCTAATATTTGGCCATTACTTTTTATTTACATATGTGTGCTACATGCATACAATATACGCCAATACTTTTACTGCACGTTTGGTTGCCATTCCCCCTCTATTCTTAATCCATTGATAGTCCAACGTTTGGTTTAAATATAGTACAAAGAATAGGAATTCCTTAAGAATTTCTATTTCTTATAATCGGTGAAAAGGTAGTAATAGATATTACCAACTCCTCCCTTAGTATTACCTATTCGGCTCAAGGAATAGCTGAAGAAAGTATAATAACTAAAATACCCTCTTCACTTTTACAAAATTATAAATGTGTCCATCTAAAACATAATTTTCTCTCTCTTCGTGCTTTCCCTCTTCCTCCCTTTTTTTCTCGGCTAAGCTTATTCGTTCTGGGTCTTAGCCGATCCTCCTCCCTCTTCCTCCCTCTTTCAATATCAAATATGGTCGAAAAGTGTTGTTGTAGTCATTTTCGACCAGATTCCACCGAGGTCTAGCCTCAATGGCCAGATCTGGTCGTGGGAAACACCTGTTCTGGTGCTTCTCAACCAGATCCTGCGGTTGGATCTGGCACTCCACGACCAGATCCAACTGCGGGAAACCTCGATCTGGCGTCCTAGTGGCTAGATCAGACCACATGATGTGTCAGATCCGCATAAAATGACACGGGTCGCCTTTTCAGTGGTCGAAGCATGGAGAAGAAGAAAGAAAAAAAAAGAAAAAATTATTTATAAATATTAAAATATTAATGTTTTAAATATTAATATTTTATATATGATTTAAACATTATTAAATTTTTAATGAATATAAATAAAAAATAAAAATTTTAATATTTTAATCATAATAATATTAAATTATAAATAAAATATTAATTTTTAAAATATTAATAATTAAATTATACTAAAATATTAATATTTAAATTATTAATTATTAATTATTTAATTAAATTATAAATTATTAATATTTAAAAAATAAAATAAAAATAAATAATCATATATATAATAAAGGGTATTTTTATCTTTTTATTTTCTATTCCTTTTATATTCCAAAGTTATTGTTACTAACCAAACACTGTAATAAGTCGTAATAATTATTCCTACTCTATTTCATTCGTCATACCAAACTACATAATACTTATTCTATTCTATTCTCTTTTCATTCTATTCCCACGTAATAGCTATTCTATTATATTCTTATCTATTCCACGAACCAAACGTACCCTTACTGCAAAATTTAATCTGTACAAGTCTTTGCAACAAAGATGTAAATTGCTATAAAGTGATGCAAAAACTACAATTTCCAACATTTTTTGTACTTGAAGAAAAGAGAAGATTTGAACTTTACTAATCTTAGAGAAGATTTGAACTTTACTAATCTTTGAGTATATATATATATATATATCAATAACTAAATTAAATATTTAAATGCGCGATATAAATTTCTTTTATATTATCAAAAAGTCAAGATTTAAGTATTGGTATAAATTTATGATAAAAGGTTATTATTAAAAAATGCTTAATTTTATTACTAAATTGTTATAAGAGAGTTGAGGCTTGAGGCTGGAAGCTACTTGGTTAGTCACTTACCTTTTCTACATGTAACAAAAGAAAATGTAAAATATGGACTCAAATGTGTTTCTTGTTAGGCCAATTTGTTTTTTATTGTATTGTTGGATCATATTTATCTCAAAGCTCTTGTTCAGATTTAATTTTTTCCCTCAGTTTAGTTGTCAATTTGGACACGGATTTTCTTCTTTCTTGTTTGAGAGGTTCTATTCATCCTCCCTGTATTCAGAAGTACGAAGACAAACATCAAAGACTTTTGACTTTTTGGTATCCATTGCTGACACTTTGACTTTAGTTGACTGAGTTTTCAGCCATAGAATGGTTGGCAGCACTGTGATCAGATAAGCGACCTTCCTAGCTTCCTCACCTGCCTGAATTGAAGTTAAAACTATAGCTACTCAGCCCTCTTCTTCTCATTAAATTTCAGAACATGCTTAGAGCAAAACTTCCATTATTCGGCCTCCTGGCCCTTGCTTTATCACTTTTCCCTGATTTTTGCATTGCCAGAGGCAAGCACTGCGGCTCTTCTTTCTGTGGAAACGTTAACATCAGTTTCCCTTTTCGGTTAAAAAGCCAGCCAGCCAGCTGTGGAGATCGTAAGCTAGAACTCGAGTGTGATGACAAGCATAACCGCACCATTTTCCCCATGAAATATGGGAATTTCTATGTCCAACACATCTCTTATGGAGACGGAACCATTCAACTTTTAGACGTAAGTCTTGGCAACGATAACTGCTCCATTCCTCATAGTTCCTATCCTTGGTACACCCCTTTCGCAAAAAAACTAGAAGTTTATCCAAGTACCCCTGACCTTAGCATCATGTTTCTTGTCAATTGCACGACGCAGATCAACTACTCTTCAGTTTATATCGATGCTTTTCGTTGCACCAATACCCCTTCCCCTCGACCTCCTTACTTGTATTTTTTGGATGGAGAAACAGCAAAGTCTGATTTCCATGAGTCATGCAGAATTGAAGCCCAGGTTCCAATCATGCTTGCCAATATCACTGGCCTCTCTACTTCTGATATTTACAGAAAGCTGTTGACGGGATTCCAACTCTTATGGTTTTCCGATGATTATGTTGATGAGAATTGGATTTTGACTATGTGAGTATGATATAGTATTTTATTAATTATAGGTATGATCAATAAAATAAGATAAACAATTAATTTATTTGCAAATTTTACACATCATACTTAGAGTAGAAACGCAGACAAATATTTTTCAAAATTTGTCAATTAACACGTTAGATAATTTAACGTTTCATCTTCTTATTAATTAATGATTTTAATTCTTTTCTTGAATATATTATAGATTGCAATGGTTGGCCACCCGGTTATCGGTTCCATTAGATTTATATATACGAGGCAACCTGGCTTTTTTCCTTCGAAGTACATCACTGCCGCGATTTATCGGTGCACCTGGCAAAGGTATGTTTTTCGCAGTTCATTGGTTGTTAATTAGATGTGTGTCCAAGGTTCTTAGGCTCTTAGGCTCTTAGGCTTGCGTTGTATTTGGGCTTAGGTTCTTGGGCTCCACTCTACCCAATTTGATTCGAAAACATTATATTAGTAAATAATATGTTATTTAATTTTAAATCTCAATTTTATTTTAAAATTAATGAAAATAAAATATTATGTTTATGGAAAAATTAGGCTTGGTTTTAAAATTTGCCTATCTAGTACTTGATACCCAATCCAACCTAGGCTATAAAAACCTCTAAAAAAATTGCCTTAGGCTTAAGTATAGCATTAATAGCATTAATTTTTTGTTTGATATTTTGGCAGGAACCCAGATCATTTGTGTTGCAATAACAGGTAAAGCCCCACCATTACCATGAAAGTTTATGACTATGTGACATCTTATTGTAGGGATATATATTTATATATATATATATATATATTACAATAAGCATCAAATTAACATCAATGTCAAAGAAAAGCATGTCCAAGTAGGAGAAAAAATTATGGTTAAATTTTGAAATTAGCCATTATACTCTATCAAAGTGATGAATTTAATCTTTATATAATAATTTGTAAAAATTGAATCTTTATATTTTAAAAAATTGACAATGTCACTCCAATTGTTAATAATATTAAAGTTTTCCTTATTATTTATGTTGATATAACATTAAATATGATGATGTGACATTTTTATCTATTTCATAATATTCTTTTCACAATTTTAAATTATAAAGCACAAAAATTCAATTATTCTGTGTCTCACAACATTCTTTCTATAAATCCAAGAAACCTAGTTGTATTTTTCATCTGTTTCTTTTCCAATCTTGTTTAAAACTATTAGTTCACATTGAATAATTTCATGTCTGTACTTATAAAGTTCATGTTAGTGCTTGGTTATGTTATATCAGCATTACTATTGCATCATTTGTGAAATGTCACATTATTATTGTTATGTCATTTGATTTAATATCACATTAACAAGAAATACCACATCAATACAAACAAACGTCATATCATTTAGATAATAGAAAATTTTTAACACATTAGACTGACATTGTCAATTTTGAAAAGTATAAGAATTCAATTTTTACAAATTATTATACAAAGACTAAATCCACCACTTTGATAAAGTATAAAGACTAATTGCATAATTTAACCAAAAAATATATATTTTGTGCTATAAATATTATATATTTTATTGTAAGAAAACATGCACTTTAAAAAAATTGTGTAATAACCTTTGTACTGATTATACTTGTACTAGTCTTTTACCTTTTTAAGACTAACCTAGAGTAAAATCAAGATCTTGATTCTAGACATTTTACAAGCCTTTTGATCTCTAAAAACTCACCGTGGGAAACTACTACAAAAATGAGTAGCAGCACACTTTTGACAATATAAGAACCTCAGTCTAACAATGGAGGGAGATAAGTTTTTCTCTAGAAAAAAAGTTTTATGTTCTTATATTTTCATAACATTCTTAGGTTGTGTTTGGTACAAGGAATGTATACCACATTCCTGGGAATAATATTCCTATGCTTGATAAGCAACATTTTAGAGAATGACGCCTTACCATGGGAATGTCGTTCCCATTGTAATAGGAGGGAATGTTTACGTGATGATGGGTGTGATGAACCTTTTGTTTGTTTTGCTGGTCCATGTTTATTGGTGGTTATTTGTCTTGATCCCATACACAACCTGGGGTTGATTTTTTTTTTTTTTGAGTTGGTGTATGCTTTTCTCTGTAGCTGCTTTCTCAGCAAAGCATATTTTTTGCCTTTCTTGGGCAGCTTTTGTAAAGCCTTTCTTGAATCAAATACAATTTTAACTTTCAAAAGAAAAAAACTTGAATTTTGGAAGTTTTATACTAGAAACTCATCAGAGCCAACATAGAGACATAAAACCTTTTAAAAATTGTCTCGTGTGTCCTAGACTTATTTGAACACATCAAATATGAGTATCTGAATCCCTCAATGAGCATACTTCAACCTCTTTTCACATTGCAACTTATAATCATAATTATATCATAGCTCTCGAAAGCAACATAATTGGTTGACCTTGAGTATTGTGCACTGATGTAGTATCAAATATCTTTCCTTTTGCCCCAATACTACTTATTTTAAAAAAGAGCGTTTTCTCAATAATTGCCTATATAACCGAATCATCCATGATCTTAAGTAACATGCCCAAGTAGCAGATATTCATTCCTTGCTTTATGAGAGTCAAAAGGCATAAAGTGCATAGTACAAGTTTTATTAACCTCCTAATTAAGACTCACACGATGAAGAAGTAGAGATCTATTTTGTCACCTCTTATATCAATTGTAAAGTGCATGTAATATGAAGTACATTACAATGAAGGGTTTGTCTCTAAGAGAATACGTCAAACTCCTTAAAACCGTACAAGTCTTAGTCTAGTCACTCTTTAACAGCATCTAACATGAGTTTCCCATTTGCTTGCCATTTTAGGTGCCAAATTAGGCCTCACATCTAGCTTCCTCTACAGCTTACATGGATTATGGGCTAGTTCATTATTGGTCCCTTAGTTATTATTTATTATATAGACCTCATTTTGGCTCTAACCAAGACAACATTTCAAACTATATTTGCTATCCAAAAGCTTTAGTAGTTTGTGTCTCATCTTTGCTCACCTTCAAAAGGCTAAATGCGATTGCTGGGATGAGTGAGACAATCTCAAACCTGTTGACATATCTTATATATCTTGTCTGCTAATTAATATATAAACATAAATCCATCTATTATGGAAAAAAATTGCATAAACATTTAATATCCCAAAGGTTCAATACATATGATAAAATAAATCATCATCTATGAAGTCCTAAAGACTTAACATGAGTCACAGAGGCATCCCTTGGAATAAGTTTAGTCAAAGGATCCACAACCATATGACAAGTGCAAATATGTTTTAAGATGAAGTCCTTTTGCATAGTTAAATCTCTAATGAAGCTATTTAACATATTAATGTGTTTGGTTCTGCCATGATATTTGTATGCTTAATGAAAGAAATTGTTGTCATACTATCACAATGAATGGTCATTGGATTTAAGGCATAACTAATTACATCAAGATTTTGATAGAATCGCCTCAACCAAAATATTTCTTGTATGATTGTCGAAGAAGCTAAAATTTTACTTTCATAATGGGTAAGGCAATGCAAGATTGTTTCTTGTTGTTCCATGAGATATCACCGCCATTGAGCAAGAACGCATAGCTTGATGTTGATATTTGTATGCAAGATTGTTTCTTGTCCCTTCCTCAATCAACATCATTATAATCAATGAGGTTCAAGCTCGAACTAGAATAACATAATATATAATCAATATTTCTCCTAAGATAGTACAATATCTTTTTAATTACTTTCCAATGGATATGTCCAGGGTTCGATAGGAATTTACTTATTGAACCATTTGCAAAGTTGATATCAAGTCTGGTGCACATCATAGCATATACATGTAATTACCAACTGCACTTGAATGAGAAACATAAGCCATCTACTCTTTTTTTTTTTTTGGAGTCTTAGGAGCCATATAAGGATTCATGGTTTTGATTTTTGCAATAAAAGTATCAATGCGTTTTTGTAATTTTGCATCTGGAGTCATTCAAGAACTTTCTTGATATGTGTCTCCTAGGACAAACTAATGTCTTTTTGAATAATCCTTTAGGATCTTAACTCCAAGTACATAATTTGGTTCAACAATGTCATTCATCTCAAAGTTTAAGGACAACCACTTTTTAGTGGTGATAATCATTTCCTTATCATTTCCAACCAATAGTATATCATCAACGTACAATGACAATGTGATGAAACTTCCTTTGAACCGTTTAACATTCAATAATCACAAACCTAGTATGAATAATGATGTGATGAAATTTAAGATACCATTGTCTAGATGATTGCCTTAGCCCATAGATAGATCGTTTAGGCTTGCAAACTTTGTGGTCTTGAGCTTTTGCAATGAAGCCATTAAGTTGATTCATATAGATCTTTTCATCTAGTTTTTCATTGAGAAATGTTGTTTTAATACCCATCTAGAAAAGCTTTAGATCTAAATTTGCAACTATGGTTAGAATTAAGCATATTAAGCCAAACCAAACTATTAGTGAGAAGGTTTCCTCATAGTCCACACCTTATTATTGTGTGTACCTTTTTGCTATTAGGTAAGCCTCGTATCTTTCAATGGAATCATTTGCTTTACCTTTCGCTTTCAGAATGCAGTTGTTCCCAATAGTCTTACGCCCTAATGGAAGGTCAATTAAGTCTTAAACATGATTTGTCTTTATAAATTTTAAGGTTGTTAACGGATAAGGTACCCGCTAATTTTGAGGTACCCAAACCCGAACCTTATTAATAACTATAATACCCAAATCCAACAACTACCAAAATATTTTTAAAAATTAGTACCCTAATTCAAACCCAAATGCATAACTACTACTTGATAATTATTCGTAACTGTTTTAAAACCTATTATGTAAAAAAAATATCAAAATACTAAGAAAAGAAAGAAAAGATGAACTAGGAACAAATTGAGTAATTGAGTAGCAATTTGAGCATTAACTAGAACAAAGAACGACTAAGAAAAAGAAGTTACTAGGGAGCAAATTGAACATTGACTAGGACCAAGAACGACTAAGAAAAGAAAAACAAGAAGAAAAAGTGGCAAAAGTAAGTGAGTTGAGTAATGAGCATTGACCAGAAGATATAGAATTAGGAACGACTAAGAAAAGAAAGAAAAAAAGGAACGGTTAGGGGAAGAAAAGAAAAAAGAAAGAAAGGGTAGTTAGGGAAAGAAAAAGAAAGAAATAGGGGTTAGGATTTAGATATTAATATATTAATATTCCTAAATTATAAAATCAATATTATTTTATTATTTAATAATTATCGACATAATCAGGTTCAGATAGCGGGTACCTAAGGGATAGCACCTGAGCCCTACTCGAACCCGATACAAGTGGTGAAATCACTACCTGAACCTGTCTCAAGCTCGATTATAAGGTACCCTAATCTTATATAATTGAGTCTGGTACTCGCAAGTACCCTGTAACAGGATACCTATTGCAATCGCTAATAAATTTTATTTCATAATTCATTGCATTTTTTCACTCTTGTGTAGTAAAGGAAGATAAAGCCTTTTGAATAGTTGTCAGTTCAGCCTCATTTTGTGGAGCAATTATGAAAGCTTTTCCTCAATTTGAAATCGATGATGAGAGATACTTATACATTTGTTTCTACGTAACTCAAGTTGAGCATTTTTATCTATGGTGATAAATGAACTTAATGGTAAATGTGTCTCTCTATCCTTAAGAGTTTGAAGAATTTCTTTCACATTCTCAATCAGGCTACTTGGTGTGCCAATATCAAGACCCTCCATTTCATAAAGGTATATTTCATTATGAATTTCTCCTTTGTTTAGGAAATCTTCTTTTAAGAAAATCACATCTCGTGACTTATGTTTGGTTATGCTTCCATTTTCATGTTCTCCTATGAACACAGATCCCTTAGAGTGTTCAAAATACCTTATAAAGATACATATTTTTGCTATTGGACATAATTTTCCATCCTTGTAATAAGTAATGTGTATAAAAACAACTAAACCCCAAGGTTGCAAATTACCCATGCTATGTTTTCCATTGGTCTAAAGCTCATATAGGGTTGAAAGTATTGATTTGCACGGTGCACAATAAAGAACGTAAGAAATAGTCAAAAATACATCCCCCAAAAAAGATAAGAGAATATCTGTTTACACCATCATCGACCTAACCGTGTCTAAGAGGGTTGTATCCATTCTTTTCACTACACCATTTTGTTGAAAAGTCTTTAGAATCGTTAGTTGTTTTGGTATCCTTTTTCGTCACACAGCCTTTTAAATTACTCAGATAAATGTTCACAACCTCGGTTTGTTCTTACAACCTTAAGCTTTGGTCTAGTTGATTCTTAATCAAGGTTACATAGTGTCTTTTCTAACTTTTGGTAAATCAAGTAGACATGACCAAACGCGTATAGCCATTTATGAATGTAATAAGACAAGGTGCACCATGGCTTGCCTTCCCATTCATTGGGCCACAAATGTCTGAATGGATTATTTGTAATAGAACAAATACTCTTTTGCTTTTCTAGAATGGTTTTTTAATTGCTTTTCTAGCAAAAAATGTTCATAGGTTGGCAAAGACACTTTAGCGAATGGGCTTAAAAGACTTTTTTTAGCTAATCTATTCATTTTATCTCGTCAAATATGGTCTAATCTAGCATGCCATTTTACAGAAATATTACAAGCATTATCATGGGTAACAATTAAAAAAATAGATCATTGACATTATTATAGCTAGCATAATTAGTGTTTAAAATCATCAAACCATCTTGAATAAAACCACAATTATAATTAATTGTTCCTATATAAATACCAACATGATTTCCCTCAAAAGCAAACCTAAAACCTAAACTTAACATGATTATAACTAAAAATAAGTTTTGCCAAAGTTTTGGAGTATAAATGACATCATGAAGAACCAAGGTACAACACTACACATTTCCAACTTGTAAATGCCAATGCCTAGTACCTCCATGCTAGGATCATTCCCATTTTTTATGTTTCTAAATCTAACTAGAATTAGATGCAACTCAAAAAATCCAACTCTTGTCTTAGCTAAGTGGTCTGCTGCTATTAAGTCCACAATCCACATAGGAAAAGGATGAATAGATAAAGTTTTACTAGCCATAAAGCAATCAAAATAAGACATACAATTGGAAAGTACTTACTTTCGCTTAATGCACCGCAAGCGAAATGTTTCGATTTTTCATAGTTATAACAAGTTAATTTGGCTCTATCTTTTTTACCACTAAGCTTGCATATATGACGCTTAGTAGTTTTTGCCTTCTTTAGTGCAATCAATCATTAGTGTTCTTCTTGGAGATTCTTCTTCACTTAGACCTAGATGCCTTGCATGAACTAGGCTTTGCAACATTGGCAACAGTAATAATGGTAGATTTTACAACCTTCAAGCACTTATCTTCCAACTCCAAATGACAAAATATGTCATCAAAATTTTTTTACACTATCATTATATGTCATCTTTGCCTTCATGTGCTCCCAAGAGTCACAAAGAGGGGAATGACTACATGAATCTATTGTTCATCTATCAAGACAATCTTTACTGCTTTAAGCTAATGGATGAAGGTAGATATTGTTCTCAAATGTTGTTTCATTGATTTATATGCCTTTTTCACATAAGTATTGAACTTTAAGTTCAACTAGCACAACTTAGTTAGATAAGCCATTCCATATTTGTTTTTAAAGGCTTGCCATATCTCATGAGTTGTCTAACACTACTTAAACTTGCCTATCAAATCCTTGTGCATTGTGTCAACATAGTGAAGCATGCACCATAATCCTTCTTACACTAATTTTGGTAGGCTTTAAGATCATAATGGTGTTTATCATTGTGCATGTTACTTAACATAGTAAAGCACGCACAATGATCCTTCTTGCAATAGTAAAGCACGCACAATGATCCTTCTTGCAACAATTTTGGTAGTCTTCAAGATCACGACAGTATTGAGTTGTATTTCCAGCTTTACCTCTTACATAATTTGGTCAAGGCATTTCAAAACCCTTTAGTTATTGAAAAGATATTGGATTTTATGACACTAAATTCAATAAGCTCCTAATCAACTCTTGTATACAAGTAATTATTAACATTATTCAAAATAATTCGTAAAAGTTTAGTTTTAGGAGAAAAATTAGAAAAATTTCACTCATACAAAAACCTCCCACTTATCATGGCATTTGTAGACATGACACTAAATTGCATATTACTAGAAAACTTCGGATGCTTAATAACTCATAAAATTATATCATGCTAAACATATGTAATTTCTGAATAATTTAAATGTCATGATATAAATCATATATCATATGAATGCTATTCACTTAAAATATTAAAGACATAAACTAAGTTTTTTTCTTGATTATTAGAATTTCAAAAAGGTACAAATTAGGGAGAAAATTCTAATTATAGGTTGAAAATTCATAAGCTGCACACCAGACATCTCTTTGTTGCACACATTTTCATAAGTGTAGTACAAACTTTCACTAGCCCAAAAACCAAGGCATGTGCCTTCACGTGCACGATGAGTCTCGAAAATTTAGATTTATGTTTTTGGCATATTTTAATTTTAAAAATATTTTAGAGAAATGTCAAAATTATGAAAAGATCGTAAAAGAAATAAATATCAATATTCTTGAATTTCTAGTGATAGTGTGTTAGAAGCGCACCTTCATAGAGTCCTTATGCGCCACCATATGCCACCTAGGTGTGAGTAGGCATCTTTTTCTATCCAAGAAAACTATTTCAACGTAAATCATTATCCCTGGGTAGCATGTGCAATCCACACACTACTTCATAGAAGCTTTTTGTCACATTCTTTGTGTTAGTTGGTTGATCTTAGAAAAGGGAGTCCATTATGGTGGTCGATGCTTTAACTGAAGTATGGGGTGTACGACATGCATTAGGCTGAAAGTGGTTTGAGCTTTTGGTCGAGTTTTTTTTTTCAATTTAGTCTTAATTTTCTTTTGCAAAGTTCTCTAAACATACAAATCCAAATGATACAAATAATATACTGATGGAAAGTTTATCATGAAAGGATATTATTAGTATAAAATTGTGAATAAAAAAACAAAGGATAGAGAGAAAATATAATCAAAGTTTCAAATCAAACTTCTAAGTTTTTTTTTTCCAATATTTACTCATCACATGAAGCTCAAATTGTCAAGATTTCATTAAGCATATATAAGTATCATATGATGAAAAAATCAGTGTTGAGTTTTAGGTTGTCTAGAATTCTAAATCTTATTTAATTAGGATTATTGCTTGTATACAATATTAAATAGTTGTATGGTTTTAAACTTTTTGTCCCACATTGAGTTCTAATCACATTCTACTTGGACTTTTATATTATAAAAATGGATCTCTAGACTTTAAAATACTGAGTAGTGCTTTGAGAGCTCTAAAGAGGGAACACTTTGTAACTCTATCTTTTGCTCTAAGTGAAGTTAGAGTGGTTTGGGTGGGTGAATATTCTTGGGAGGTTATTGAAAAAGGGTGTGCAAGGGATCTTGAATTAGTTTTGGGAACCATAGAGATCAATTTATTATATTTTAATTTTTTAATAATAGAAGAACGGCTTCACTCCGTAAACGTAGGTAAAAGGTCGAACCACGTAAATTCTTGTATTTTTTCTGTTTGCTTGATTTCTTTGTGTTTTATCTTTATTGTTTCTTGGACAATTTTCACAACAAATTGGTATCAGAGCATTGGGTTTACGAAAAATCAAAATTCAACAAAGATGTTGAGAGTTACTAGTTCTACAAAATTTTCAATTGAAAAGCTTGATGGGAAAACTATTTTCATGCAGTGGCAGAGAAAGATGAAATATCTCCTTGTGTAATAAGGTTTGATGCGTCCCTTGTTAGGAAAGGAGGAAATGTAATTAGATGACATGAAGGATGTTGAATGGGCAAAGTTGGAGCAAAGTGTATGAGTACTATTCGACTTTGCATTAGAGATAACGTGCTTAACCATGCTATTGATGAAGATTCTACTCCAAGGTTGTGGGCAAAGTTGGAGAAAACTTACTTGGCGAAAAGTCTTTCTAATAAGTTGCAACTTAGGTGAAAGTTGATTTGCTTAAAGATAGAGGAGAATGGAGACCTCATGAAGCATATGAATGAATTTAACGAGATCACTGATCAGTTGAAGAAGGTTGATGTGAAGGTGGAGGAAGAGGAAAATGCATTACTGTTCCTAACATCACTCTTAAACTCTTATGAGGTATTTGTGGAATCTCTTATATATAGGATGGATACAATAACGTTAGAATAAGCACAAACAACGTTAATGTCTTATGAAGCTTGAAAGAAAAATAAAGAAAGGGATAGAGATTCAAGTGGCTTGGCATTGGTAATTGAGGTTTGTAGGAATAAGTCATTCAAAATGGGATCTAAGAGTGGCAAGTCTAGATCTGGCAGTGTTTAGTGCTTTCAATGCAAAAGGTATGGACATATTAAAAAGGATTGCTATACAAAATGGGACAAAAGTAACATGAACAAAGGTAAGTGTTCTTTTGTTGTTGAAGGTGATGATTGTGATGTCCTTGCAATCTCAGAAGATATAGATGCAAATTCTAATTGGTATTTTGATTATGCTTTTGCCACTCACGTATGC
This sequence comes from Theobroma grandiflorum, assembly GCA_036013995.1. NCBI lineage: Eukaryota > Viridiplantae > Streptophyta > Magnoliopsida > Malvales > Malvaceae > Theobroma > Theobroma grandiflorum. The sequence continues at coordinate 23,498,105 of CP142133.1, read as the reverse complement.
TATTAAAAGGATTGTTTTGATTTACTTCAAGAAAGAGTGGTTGGGAATTTGACTTTGGGCAATAAGTCAATAATGAAGGTCATGGGTCTTGGATTGGTGAAATTCAAAATGTTTGATAAGGTTGTGCACTTTTTAGATGGTGTGGCCTATGTCCCAAAGATGCGTAAGAATCTAATATCATTGAGCTTGTTAGACTCCAAAGGGTGTAGATATTCTACTTATGATAAAGTGGTAAAAGTCACATAAGGTGCCATGGTCTTGATGAGGGGGAATTTGTATGGTGGTTTGTATCGTCTAGAACGTGAGGCCTCGAAGGGATGGGAGCAATGCACAAGTGATGGTGGTTACCAAAGTGAGATTTCATTTTCCGAGGAGGTAATGAAATGTTTTCATGCTGTAAACGATGGTGAAAAGATAAAAAATATTGCCAATATTGGAAGGGTCATCCATGTCCCTTTTAGAAGTCAATTAGTGCCATTGACTTGACGGCTACTCAGGTGCATTGGTCGTTCTATGGAATTACGTGTTGAACCATGCTTGATTCGATACGTGTAGTCATGGTAATTTTCAAAGCCAATTGTTTGGAAAGTCTTGCACTTGGAGAGTTGTTCAAAGTGTTGAAAAGTAGGTGGAGTTAGGAAGTTGCAATTGGGTTTGACTAGTGGAAAAGGTTTAAAGAGTTTGAATTTAAGTCAAAAGTGAAGATTTATTGAGTTTTAGGTTGACTAGAATTCTAAATCTTATTTGATTAGGATTCTCGTTTGTATATAGCATTAAGTAATTGTATGGTTTTAAACTTTTTGTTCCACATCGAGTTCTAATCACATTCTACTTTGGACTTTTATATTATAAAAGTGGATTTTTAAGCTTTAGAATAGTGAGTAGTGCTTTGAGAGCTCTAGAGAGAGAGCACTTTGTAACTCTATCTTTTGCTCTAGGTGGAGCTACAGTAGTTTGAGTGAGCGTTCTTGGGAGGTTATTGAGAAAGGATGTGCAAGGGATCTTAGGTTGGTTTTGGGAACCATAGAAGTCAATTTATTGTACTTTAATTTCTCAATAATAGAAAAACGGTGTCACTCTTTGGACATAGACAAGAGGTTGAACTACATAAATTCTTGTGTTTTTTCTATTTGTTTGATTTCTTTGGGTTTTATATTTATTGCTTCTTGAGCAATTTTCACAACAATCAGACCTTAAAAACATACCTTTCTACAATTATCATTAAGATGCCATTACCATATAAGCTTAAAAAATGTGATAATCATAAAGTAAGCTTTAATTAATGAATCTTAGCATGTTAGTCATGCTTTTCAAAGATCATAACAGCATGAAAACCCTTGGTTTGGCTCTATATCAATGTAAGAAAACATGCATATTACCAAAAACTTACAAAATAATTTTTACTTCGATCATACTTATATCGGTCTTTTGCCTTTTCAAGACTAATGCATAGTGACTCCAAGATCTTGATTCTGGGCATTTTACAAGCCTTTTTATCTCCAAACTCTCGCAATGGAAACTATTACAAAAATGAGTAGTAACCACACTCTTCACAATACAAGAACCTTAGCTTAACAATGGAACATGAATGGTTTTTCTCTAGGGAGGAAAGTTTTCTACTCTTGTATTTTTAGAATAATCTTGATGAATTGTTGGTGTGTCATTTGGTGGAGCATCCAAGCATATTTATCAACCTCTAAAGCTCACTTAAGAACTCTCATCAAGATAATCTTGAAAATATTTTTTTACAGTAAATAATTTAACATTTAATTGATTTTAGATTAGTGTATGCATTATATTGGTTGTATTTTTCTATTAATATGAAAAAAAATTACAAAAAAATCACATTGTGAAAGTAATTGAAGTAGTTTTATATATATAAGTGAAGGTGTGTGTATGTCTCCTTTTTCCCCTTTTCTCAAAAAGCACGTGACATAATTTTGAGTGTCACTAAGTTACACTCTGTGATAAGGTCAAAATACCCATCCATTATCCCAATATACAAAATGAGCTAACGAGTTCTTCCCATGATGTTCACTAATTGCCCTTTTCAGTAACTACTCTTAAGCAACTACTCCTACTTGGTGTATATATAAAAGCCTTGACAGTTCATCAAGGATACATTGGAAACTTAACAGACTCCTTCTTTAAGATACTTTCTCAAACTCTCTCTTACTAAGCTCTTCCTTTGCCCCTTACTTTTTACCTTACTCTCTACCTTGCTCTATCACTTCCCTATATTCTAACCTCCACCCATTATCTTCTACCACAGCACTCAGTGCTCGACCTATATCAATTTCATTCTTCGTTGCCTCTAGCACATCTCATTTTACTTGTTGCAATACTACCACTCTCCCTATCAAAGAAGATTTCCCTTTACACATGTTTATTTTTGTTTTTTCATTTCTTCTTCTCTTTTTCTTATTTTAGTTTTTTTTTTAAAGTTTTTTCTTATTTTAGTTAATTATCATTATAATGTTAAAATTAATCAATCAAAGCTAATTTGAAGTATTCTTTTCTTGAGGAACAGGAATTATATTAGCAAGAACATTATTGGGGATATCTGGTTTGATTGCACTTGTTATACACAAATTAAGGAGAAGGCATTTATCAATGGATGATATGATAGAGAACTTTCTTCAAAGTCAAAACAATCTGATGCCTATAAGGTATTCTTATTCTGAAGTAAAGAGAATGACAGGAGATTTCAAGACTAAATTAGGCCAAGGAGGATATGGTTCCGTGTTTAAAGGAAAACTTCGAAGTGGTCGAGAAGTTGCAATAAAATTGTTAAGCAAATCAAAAGCTAATGGACAAGATTTCATCAGTGAAGTTGCAACTGTTGGAAGGATTCATCATGTTAATGTGGTACAACTTATAGGATTTTGTGTGGAAGGATCAAAACAGGCCCTTGTGTACGACTTCATGGTAAATGGGTCTTTAGATAAAATTATATTTTCAACAGGGAATAACACTTTAAGTTGGCAGAAAATATTTGAGATAGCACTTGGAGTGGCACGAGGAATTGATTACTTACATAGAGGTTGTGAAATGCAAATTTTACATTTTGATATCAAGCCACATAACATTCTTCTAGATGAAAACTTTAGACCAAAAGTTTCAGATTTTGGTCTTGCAAAATTATATTCAGTGGATGACAATATTGTCTCTCTTACAGCAGCACGAGGGACACTAGGATATATTGCTCCTGAGTTGTTTTACAAAAATATTGGAGGCATCTCATATAAAGCCGATATTTATAGTTTTGGAATGATGTTGATTGAAATGGTGGGGAGGAGGAAGAACTTGAATCCGTTTGCAGAACATTCCAGTCAAATTTATTTTCCGTCGTGGATTTATGATCAATTTGATCATGGAGATGATATAGAGCTTGGAGATGTGACAGAAAGTGAAAACAAAATTGTGAAAAAAATGGTAATAGTTGCCTTTTGGTGCATACAGACGAAACCCACAGATCGTCCATCGATGAGCGAAGTCTTGAAAATGCTTGAAAGTGAACTTGAGCTCCCCGAAATGCCTCCCAAGCCTTTTCTATTCTCTCAAGAAATGTGCACTAAAGATCATGCTAGTAAGAATTCGAGAGACGAGACAACTACAGATTCCGTGAATATTGTGTAATGTAAGTTGTGCATGAATTTCAGTCCTTTATCATTCTACCTTTATTGTTTTACAGATACATTTCTAATGATTTGGGCATTAGTTGTGGAAATGAACATGTGTGAGAAATAGTATTACTAAAATGTAAGACATTTAAGTTTGATCCAATGGTTATTATCTCTATTTATATCATGAAAAATTTGGCATTTAGCAATGAAAAGTTTTGTATTTAGTGTTACAAAAAAATGTGATGTAAATATTATTTGCACTAGTTTCTCTAACTTCTTTTTTTTTTTTTTGCATATTTTTTGCCACAAAATGCTGTTTGCAATAGTCTATTGTAGCGTAAGACTTTTTATTTTGTGAAAAATTATTTTCAATTCTTTTTGTGCATATTTTTATTAAAAAATGTTGTTTCCAAAATCTAACTGCATGCATAAAACCTTTCTATATTGTAAACATAATTAAAAATTTGCAATATTATAAAAGGTGTTTCAAAAAAAATGGTTAATAAATGCATAATTTCGTGGAATGTTAATTAAAAATGTTTGAGATTTGAATTCTTCTCTTCATATATGTGCCAAAAAAAATGTAAAATACGGGCTCAATTGTGTTTTTAAAGCAATTGTATTTGCCTTTTAGTCTTGGATTATTGTAACCTTTCTATCGTGCAGGTTTAATTCGGTGAATAACAAAGACTTGTTTTCTCTCTGTTCAATTGTCAAGTTTGAACACAGATTTTCGTCTTTCTTGTCTGAGTGGTCCTAACTGTCTACAGAAGTATGAAGAAAGATATCCACCGACTTTGGCTTTTTGGTTATCACTCATCAATAGCTTTGGCTATGAACTGTTTCATACTGTTTTTCTTGTTTCTTCTTTCTTTACTTGCCTCAATTAAATTGCTCTGCCTTGGCTTCCTTTTTCACTCCCACTCGTGAAACTCTTGGATGCTAAAGCGCAAAACTTTAACCAGTTTGCCTCCTAGCTTTTGCTTTCTTATAGGAAAAAAGAATGTAACTTTATTTTTCTCTTACTTTATGCAAAGAAAATATGTGGGTGCAATTCTTTTTCCTACCTACCTACAAAAGTGATATCTTTACCACTATATATATATATATATATATATATCTTTAGTTGCAATTATATTTCCTACTATGTAGATATAGTTGAATGAATTACAAAGATTTATTTTCTGTCAGTTTCAGTACCAATTGCTTGGACACAGAATTTATTCTTTCTTGTTTGTTTACGTGGAAAATCACCCAGAGGCTACACATTCTCCGAGGTCACCTTGCAAGACATGCGAAGGACTTGTCTTAAATGTGCCTTAGTGTTTGGGTTTTATTAGTTGACTGACTTTTTAAAGGAAGACTTGGTTAACAATAAAACCAAGAGAACATCATAGTGCTTCTTCACTTGCTTCTGTCAAAACTAGGACCTTAATCTCCTTCTCTCCCACTGAATCTTTAGGATGCTTGGCGCCATACTTGCATTAATTATCCTCTTGGTTTTAGCTTTATTTATATTCCCCGATCCAGACTTCCTTAGAGTCAAATACCAGCACTGTGGCTCTTCTTTCTGTGGAAACGTTAACATCAGTTACCCTTTTCGATTAAAAACCCAGCCTCATAGTTGTGGTTGCGATAGTTATGAAGTAGTGTGCGAGAATAACCGCACCATTTTCCCCATGAAAAATGGGAATTTCTATGTCCAAGACATTTCTTATAGTGACGAAACCATTCAACTTTTAGACGTGAGTCTTGGCAACGATAACTGCTCCATCCCTTATAGTTCCTATCCTCGGTACCCCCCTTTTACGGAAGATAACCCTGAATTTAGCAAAATGTATCTCGTCAATTGCAAGATGCAGATCAACTACTCTTGGGTTTATATCGATGCTTTTCGTTGCACCAACAATACCCCTTCCTCTCGACCGCCTTACTTTTACTTTTTGGATGGAAACACAACAGCGTCTGATTTCCATGAGTCATGCAGAGTTGAAGCTCAGGTTCCAATCATGCTTGCTAACATCACCGGCCTCTCTGCGTTTGATATTTACACAAAGCTGTTAACGGGATTCCAACTCCATTGGTCAACTTCCTATCATGATTTTGTTTGGCTGCGGTGGGACTCGAATGTTAACGCGTGAGGCTTTTTAAGCATTCGATCCGCAATATTTGGTGTTGTTTAGTTTTTGAAAAATATTTATTATTTTTAGCACAAATATGATAAATAAACAAATATAAAAATTTTTAGTTTTTAATTCCTTTTAAAAAATTTAAATATTTTTAAATTACTTTTTTAAGTATGTATATAAATTTGTAGTTTATCCATTCTAAAATTTAAACTCGATATTTTTTTCCAATTAGAATCACAATTTTTTATTAATGTAGTGTCTACTTCAGATTTTAATTATTTACTTTTACCCTAAATATGTTTAAAGTAAAATTTAAACAGAAGGATTTAAAACATTTTCAACAGTAAAAGTGCTCATTTCAGTTGCCTTATTAAGGATTAACGTTTTTTACTTGCTTTTTTGAATATTAATTATAGATCTAGATCCTTGCGCCGACTGTTGTTGTCTCTGGTGGTTATATATATAGAAAGCAACCTGGATTTTCTGCGAGGCACCTCAATAGAGCATAGTTTAGTTCCTAATAAAGGTGTTCTTTCTTTTCTGAGTTCATTACAATTTTGATTATTATTCGGTTTGCCTTTACTTTCTTGTATAGTATCTATATATTAACACTTAATTTTCGAATTGGTGATATCCTAGCAGGAATCCGGATTTTTTGTGTTACGATAACAGGTACTAAATTCTACACTTATTTATTGACTTGAAATTCTAGAGTTGTTACAATGTATACATCAAAATCCACCACTTTGATAAAGTATAAAGACTAATTGCATAATTTAACCAAAAAATATATATTTTGTGCTATAAATATTATATATTTTATTGTAAGAAAACATGCACTTTAAAAAAATTGTGTAATAACCTTTGTACTGATTATACTTGTACTAGTCTTTTACCTTTTTAAGACTAACCTAGAGTAAAATCAAGATCTTCATTCTAGACATTTTACAAGCCTTTTGATCTCTAAAAACTCACCGTGGGAAACTACTAAAAAATGAGTAGAAGCACACTTTTGACAATAAAAGAACCTTAGTCTAACAATGGAGGGAGAGAAGTTTTTCTCTAGAAAAAAAGTTTTATGTTCTTATATTTTCATAACATTCTTAGGTTGTGTTTGGTACAAGGAATGTATACCACATTCCTGGGAATAATATTCCTATGCTTGATAAGCAACATTTTAGAGAATGACGCCTTACCATGGGAATGTCGTTCCCATTGTAATAGGAGGGAATGTTTACGTGATGATGGGTGTGATGAACCTTTTGTTTGTTTTGCTGGTCCATGTTTATTGGTGGTTATTTGTCTTGATCCCATACACAACCTGGGGTTGATTTTTTTTTATTTGAGTTGGTGTATGCTTTTCTCTGTAGCTGCTTTCTCAGCAAAGCATATTTTTTGCCTTTCTTGGGTAGCTTTTGCAAAGCCTTTCTTGAATCAAATACAATTTTAACTTTCAAAAGAAAAAAACTTGAATTTTGGAAGTTTTATACTAGAAACTCATCAGAGCCAACATAGAGACATAAACCCTTTTAAAAATTGTCTCGTGTGTCCTAGACTTATTTGAACACCTCAAATATGAGTATCTCAATCCCTCAATGAGCATACTTCAACCTCTTTTCACATTGCAACTTATAATCATAATTATATCATAGCTCTCAAAAGCAACTTAATTGGTTGACCTTGAGTATTGTGCACTGATGTAGTATCAAATATCTTTCCTTTTGCCCCAATACTACTTATTTTAAAAAAGAGCGTTTTCTCAATAATTTCCTATATAACCGAATCATCCATGATCTTAAGTAACATACCCAAGTAGCAGATATTCATTCCTTGCTTTATGAGAGTCAAAAGGCATAAAGTACATAGTACAAGTTTTATTAACCTCCTAACTAAGACTCACACGATGAAGAAGTAGAGATCCATTTTGTCACCTCCTATATCAATTGTAAAGTGCATGTAATATGAAGTACATTACGATGAAGGGTTTGTCTCTAAGAGAATACGTCAAACTCCTTAAAACCGTACAGGTCTTAGTCTAGTCACTCTTTAAAAGCATCTAACATGAGTTTCCCATTTGCTTGCCATTTTAGGTGCCAAATTACGCCTCACATCTAGCTTCCTCTACAGCTTACATGGATTATGGGCTAGTTCATTATTGAGCCCTTAGTTATTATATATTATATAGACCTCATCTTGGCTCTAACCAAGACAACATTTCAAACTATATTTCCTATCTAAAAGCTTTAGTAGTTTGTGTCTCATCTTTGCTCACCTTCAAAAAGGCTAAATGCGATTGCTGGTATGAGTGAGACAATCTCAAACCTGTTGACATATCTTATATATCTTGTCTGCTAATTAATATATAAACATAAATCCATCTATTATGAAAAAAAATTGCATAAACATTTAATATCCCAAAGGTTCAATACATATGATAAAAAAAATCACCATCCATGAAGTCCTAAAGACTTAACATGAGTCACAGAGGCATCCCTTGGAATAAGTTTAGTCAAAGGATCCACAGCCATATGACAAGTGGAAATATGTTTTAAGATGAAGTCCTTTTGCATAGTTAAATCTCTAATGAAGCTATTTAACATATCAATGTGTTTGGTTCTGCCATGATATTTGTATGCTTAATGAAAGAAATTGTTGTCATACTATCACAATGAATGGTCATTGGATTTAAGGCATAACTAATTACATCAAGATTTTGATAGAATCGCCTCAACCAAAATATTTCTTGTATGATTGTTGAAGAAGCTAAAATTTTACTTTCATAATGGGTAAGGCAATGCAAGATTGTTTCTTGTTGTTCCATGAGATATCGCCGCCATTGAGCAAGAACGCATAGCTTGATGTTGATATTTGTATGCAAGATTGTTTCTTGTCCCTTCCTCAATCAACATCATTATAATCAATGAGGTTCAAGCTCGAACTAGAATAACATAATATATAATCAATATTTCTCCTAAGATAGTACAATATCCTTTTAATTACTTTCCAATGGACATGTTCAGGGTTCGATAGGAATTTACTTATTGAACCATCTGCAAAGTTGATATCAAGTTTGGTGCACATCATAGCATATAAATGTAATTACCAACAGCACTTGAATGAGAAACATAAGCCATCTACTCTTCGTTTTTTTTTTTTTTGAGTCTTAGGAGCCATATAAGGATTCATGGTTTTGATTTTTGCAATAAAAGTATCAATGCGTTTTTGCAATTTTGCATCTGGAGTCATTCAAGAACTTTCTTGATATGTGTCTCCTAGGACAAACCAATGTCTTTTTTGAATAATCCTTTAGGATCTTAACTCCAAGTACATAATTTGGTTCAACCATGTCATTCATCTCAAAGTTTATAGACAACCACTTTTTAGTAGCAATAATCATTTCCTTATCATTTCCAACCAATAGTATATCATCAACGTACAATAACGATGTGATGAAACTTCCTTTGAACCGTTTAACATTCAATAATCACAAACCTAGTATGAATAATGATGTGATGAAATTTAAGATACCATTGTCTAGATGATTGCCTTAGCCCATAGATAGATCGTTTAGGCTTGCAAACTTTGTGGTCTTGAGCTTTTGCAATGAAGCCATTAAGTTGATTCATATAGATCTTTTCATCTAGTTTTTCATTGAGAAATGTTGTTTTAATACCCATCTGGAAAAGCTTTAGATCTAAATTTGCAACTATGGTTAGAATTAAGCATATTAAGGCAAACCAAACTATTAGTGAGAATGTTTCCTCATAGTCCACACCTTCTTATTGTGTGTACCTTTTTGCTATTAGGTAAGCCTCGTATCTTTCAATGGAATCATTCGCCTTACCTTTCGCTTTTAGAATGCAGTTGTTCCCAATAGTCTTACGCCCTAATGGAAGGTCAATTAAGTCTCAAACATGATTTGTCTTTATAAATTTTAAGGTTGTTAACGGGTAGGGTAGTCGCTAATTTTTAGGTACTCAAACCCGAACCTTATTAATAACGATAATACCCAAATCCAACAACTATCAAAATATTTTTAAAAATTAGTACCCTAATTCAAACCCAAATGCATAACTACTACTTGATAATTATTCGTAACTGTTTTAAAACCTATTATGTAAAAAAAATATCAAAATACTAAGAAAAGAAAGAAAAGATGAACTAGGAACAAACTAAGTGATTGAGTAGCAATTTGAGCATTAACTAGAACAAAAAACGACTAAGAAAAAGAAGTTACTAGAGAGCAAGTTGAACATTGACTAGGACCAAGAACGACTAAGAAAAGCAAAACAAGAAGAAAAAGCGGCAAAAGTAAGTGAGTTGAGTAATGAGCATTGACCAGAAGGTATAGAATTAGGAACGACTAAGAAAAGAAAGAAAAAAAGGAATAGTTAGGGGAAGAAAAGAAAAAAAAAAAAGAAGAGTAGTTAAGGAAAGAAAAAAAAAGAAAGACGGCTAGGATTTACATATTAATATATTAATATTCTTAAATTATAAAATCAATATTATTTTATTATTTAATAATTATCAACATAATCAGGTTCAGGTAGCGGGTACCTAAGGATAGCACCTGAGCCCTACCCGAATTCGATACAAGTGGTGAAATCACTACCTGAACCTGTCTCAAGCTCGATTATAAGGTACCCTAATCCTATATAATTGAGTCTGGTACTCGCAAGTACCCTGTAACAGGATACCTATTGCAATCCCTAATAAATTTTATTTCATAATTCATTGCATTTTTTCACTCTTGTGTAGTACAGGAAGATAAAGCCTTTTGAATAGTTGTCAGTTTAGCCTCATCTTGTAGAGAAATTATGAAAGCTTTTCCTCAATCTGAAATCGATGATGAGAGATACTTATACATTTGTTTCTATGTAACTCAAGTTAAGCATTTTTATCTATTGTGATAAATGAACTTAATGGTAAATGTGCCTCTCTATCCCCAAGAGTCTTAGGAATTTCTTTTACATTCTCAATCAGGCTACTTGGTGTGCCAATATCAAGACCCTCCATTTCATAAAGGTATATTTCATTATGAATTTCTCCTTTGTTTAGGAAATCTTCTTTTAAGAAAATCACATCTCGTGACTTATGTTTGGTTATGTTTCCATTTCCATGTTCTCATATGAACACATATCCCTTAGAGTGTTCAAAATACCTTATAAAGAAACATATTTTTGCTATTGGACATAATTTTCCATCCTTGTAATAAGTAATGTGTATAAAAACTGCTAAACCCCAAGGTTGCAAATTACCCATGTTATGTTTTCCATTGGTCTAAAGCTCATATAGGGTTGAAAGTATTGATTTGCACGGTGCACAATAAAGAACGTAAGAAATAGTCAAAAGTACATCCCCCAAAAAAGATAAGAGAATATTTGTTTACACCATCATCGACCTAACTGTGTCTAAGAGGGTTCTATCCATTCTTTTCACTACACCATTTTGTTGAAAAGTCTTTAGAATCGTTAGTTGTTTTGGTATCCTTTTTCATCACACAACCTTTTAAATTGCTCAGATAAGTATTCACAACCTCGGTTTGTTCTTACAGCCTTAAGCTTTGGTCTAGTTGATTCTTAATCAAGGTTACATAGTGTATTTTCTAACTTATGGTAAATCAAGTAGACAAGACCAAACGCGTATAGCCATTTATGAATGTAATGAAACAAGGTGCACCATGGCTTGCCTTCCCATTCATTGGGCCACAAATGTCTGAATGGATTATTTGTAATAGAACAAATACTCTTTTGGCTTTTCCAAAATGGTTTTTTAATTGCTATTCTAGTAAAAAATGTTCATAGGTTGGCAAAGACACTTTAGCGAATGGGCTTAAAAGACCTTTTTTAGCTAATCTATTCATTTTATCTTGTCAAATATGGTCTAATCTAGCATGCCATTTTACAGAAATATTACAAACATTATCATGGGTAACAATTAAAAAATAGATCATTGACATTATTATAGCTAGCATAATTAGTGTTTAAAATCACCAAACCATCCTGAATAAAACCACAATTATAATTAATTGTTCTTATATAAATACCAACATGATTTCCCTCAAAAGCAAACCTAAAACCTAAACTTAACATGATTATAACTAAAAATAAGTTTTGCCAAAGTTTTGGAGTATAAATGACATCATGAAGAAGCAAGGTACAACACTACACATTTCTAACTTGTAAATGCCAATGCCTAGTACTTCCATGCTAGGATCATTCCCATTTTTGATGTTTCTAAATCTAACTAGAATTAGTTGCAACTCAAAAAATCCAACTCTTGTCTTAGCTAAGTGGTCTGCTGCTATTAAGTCCACAATCCACATAGGAAAAGGATGAATAGATAAATTTTACTAGCGATAAAGCAATCAAAATAAGACATACAATTGGAAAGTACTTACTTTCGCTTAATGCACCGCAAGCGAAATGCTTCGATTTTTCATAGTTATAACAAGTTAATTTGGCTCTATCTTTCTTACCACTAAGCTTGCATTTATGACGCTTAGTAGTTTTTGCCTTCTTTAATGCAATCAATCATTAGTGTCATTCTTAGAGACTCTTCTTCACCTAGAGCTAGATGCCTTGCATGAACTAGGCTTTGCAACATTGGCAACATTAATAATGGTAGATTTTACAACCTTCAAGCACTTATCTTCCAACTCCAAATGACATAATATGTCATCAAAATTTTTTACACTTTCATTATATGTCGTCTTTGCCTTCATGTGCTCCCAAGAGTCACAAAGAGGGGAATGACTACATGAATCTATTGTTCATCTATCAAGACAATCTTTACCGCTTTAAGCTAATGGATGAAGGTAGATATTGTTCTCAAATGTTGTTTCATTGATTTATATGCCTTTTTCACATAAGTATTGAACTTTAAGTTCAACTAGCACAACTTAGTTAGATAAGCCATTCCATATTTGTTTTTAAAGGCTTGCCATATCTCATGAGTTGTCTAACACTACTTAAACTTGCCTATCAAATCCTTGTGCATTGTGTCAACATAGTGAAGCATGCACCATAATCCTTCTTACACTAATTTTGGTAGGCTTTAAGATCATAACGGTGTTTATCATTGTGCATGTTACTTAACATAGTAAAGCACGCACAACGATCCTTCTTGCAATAGTAAAGCACGCACAATGATCTTTCTTGCAACAATTTTGGTAGTCTTCAAGATTATGATAGTATTGAGTTGTATTTCCAGCTTTACCTATTACATAATTTGGTCAAGGCATTTCAAAACCCTTTAGTTATTGAAGAGATATTGGATTTTACGACACCAAATTCAATATGCTCCTAATCATCTCTTGTATACAAGTAATTATTAACATTATTCAAAATAATTCGTAAAATTTTACTTTTAGGAGAAAAACTAGAAAAATTTCACTCATACCAAAACCTCCCATTTATCATGGCATTTGTAGACATGACACTAAATTGCATATTACTAGGAAACTTAGGATGCTTAATAATTCATAAAATTATATCATGCTAAACATATGTAATTTCTGAATAATTTAAATGTCATGATATAAATCATATATCATATGAATGCTATTCACTTAAAATATTAAAGACATAAACTAAGTTTTTTTTCTTGATTATTAGAATTTCAAAAATGTACAAATTAGGGAGAAAATTCTAATTATAGGTTCTGAAAATTCATAAGCTGTACACCAGACACCTCTTTGTTGCACACATTCTCGTAAGTGTGGCACAAACTTTCACTAGCCCAAAAACCAAGGCCTGTGCCTTCACTTGCACGAATGAGTCTCGAAAATTTAAAGTTATGTTTTTGGCATATTTTAATTTTAAAAATATTTAAGAGAAATGTCAAAATTATGAAAAGACCATAAAAGAAATAAATAGCAATATTCTTGAATTTCTAGTGATACTGTGTTAGAAGCGCACCTTCATCGAGTCCTTATGCGCCACCATATGCCACCTAGGTGTGAGTAGGCATCTTTTTCTATCCAAGAAAACTATTTCAATGTAAATCATTATCCCTGGGTAGCATATGCAATCCACACACTACTTCGTAGAAGCTTTTTGTCACATTCTTTGTGTTAGTTGGTTGATTTTAGAAAAGGGAGTCCATTATGGTGGTCGATGCTTTAACCGAAGTATGGGGTGTACGACATGCATTAGGCTGAAAGTGGTTCGAGCTTTTGGTCAAGTTTTTTTTTTTTTTCAATTTAGTCTTAATTTTCTTTTGCAAAGTTCTCTAAACATACAAATCCAAATGATACAAATAATCTACTGATGGAAAGTTTATCATGAAAGGATATTATTAGTATAAAATTGTGAATAAAAAAGCAAAGGATAGAGAGAAAATATAATCAAAGTTTCAAATCAAACTTCTAAGTTTTTTTTTTTCAATATTTACTCATCACATGAAGCTCAAATTGTCAAGATTTCATTAAGCATATATAAGTATCATATGATGAAAAAATCAGTGTTGAGTTTTAGGTTGTCTAGAATTCTAAATCTTATTTGATTAGGATTATTGCTCGTATACAATATTAAATAGTTGTATGGTTTTAAACTTTTTGTCCCACATTGAGTCCTAATCACATTCTACTTGGACTTACATATTATAAAAGTGGATCTCTAGACTTTAAAATAGTGAGTAGTGCTTTGAGAGCTCTAAAGAGGAAACACTTTATAACTTTATCTTTTGCTTTAAGTGGAGTTAGAGTGGTTTGGGTGGGTGAATGTTCTTGGAAGGTTATTGAAAAAGGGTGTGCAAGGGATCTTGAATTGGTTTTGGGAACCATAGAGGTCAATTTATTATACTTTAATTTCTTAATAATAGAAGAAAGGTTTCACTCCGTAAATGTAGGTAAAAGGTCGAACCACGTAAATTCTTGTGTTTTTTCTGTTTGCTTGATTTCTTTGTGTTTTATCTTTATTGTTTCTTGGACAATTTTCACAACAAATTGGAATCAAAGCATTGGGTTTAAGAAAATCAAAATTCAACAAAGATGTTGAGAGTTACTAGTTCCACAAATTTTTCAATTGAAAAGTTTGATGGGAAAACTAGTTTCATGCAGTGGCAGAGAAGGATGAAATATCTCCTTGTGTAATAAGGTTTGGTGCGTCCCTTGCTAGGAAATGAGGAAAGGTAACCAGATGACATGAAGGATGTTGAATGGGCAAAGTTTGAGTAAAAGTGTATGAGTACTATTCGGCTTTGCATTAGAGATAACGTGCTTAACCATGCTATTGATGAAGATTCTACTCCAAGGTTGTGGGCAAAGTTGGAGAAAACTTACTTGGCGAAAAGTCTTTCCAATAAGTTGCAACTTAGGTGAAAGTTGATTCGCTTAAAGATAGAGGAGAATGGAGACCTCATGAAGCATATGAACGAATTTAACGAGATCACTGATCAGTTGAAGAAGGTTGATGTGAAGGTGGAGGAAGAGGAAAAGGCACTACTGTTCCTGACATCACTTTTAAACTCTTATGAGGTCTTTTTGGAATCTCTGATATATAGAATGGATACAATAACGTTAGAACAAGCACAAGCAACGTTAATGTCTTATGAAGCTTGAAAGAAAAATAAAGAAAGGGATAGATATTCAAGTGGCTTGGCATTGGTAATTGAGGTTTGTAGGAAGAAGTCATTCAAAATGGGATCTAAGAGTGGCAAGTCTAGATCTAGCAGTGTTTAGTGCTTTCAACGCAAAAAGTATGGACATATTAAAAAGGATTACTATACAAAATGGGATAAAAGTAACATGAACAAAGGTAAGTGTTCTTTCGTTGTTGAAGGTGATGATTGTGATGTCCTTACAATCTCAGAAGATATAGATGCAAATTCTAATTGGTATTTAGATTATGCTTTTGCCACTCACGTATGCTATTAAAAGGATTGTTTTGATTTACTTCAAGAAAGAGCGGCTGGGAATTTGACTTTGGGCAATAAGTCAATAATGAAGGTCATGGGTCTTGGATTGGTGAAAATCAAAATGTTTGATATGGTTGTGCACTTTTTAGGTGATGTGGCCTATGTCCCAGAGATGCGTAAGAATCTAATATCATTGAGCTTGTTAAACTCCAAAGGGTGTAGATATTCTACTTATGATAAAGTGGTAAAAGTCACACAAGGTGCCATGGTCTTGATGAGGGGGAATTTGTATGGTGGTTTGTATCGTCTAGAATGTGAGGCCTCGAAGGGATGGGAACAATGCACAAGTGATGGTGGTCACCAAATTGAGATTTCATTTTTCAAGGAGGTAATGAAATGTTTTCATGGTGTAAACGATGGTGAAAAGACAAAAAATATTGCCAATATTGGAAGGGTCATCCATGTCCCTTTTAGAAGTCAATTAGTGCCATTGACTTGACGGCTACTCAAGTGCATTGGTCATTCTATGGAATTAAGTGTTGGACCATGCTTGATTCAGTGTGTGTAGTCGTGGTAATTTTCAAACCCAATGGTTTGGAAAGTCTTGCACTTGGAGAGTTGTTCGAAGTGTCGAAAAGTAGGTGGAGTTAGGAAGTTGCAATTGGGTTCGACTGGTGGAAAAGGTTTAAAGAGTTTGAATTTAAGTCAAAAGTGGAGATTTATTGAGTTTTAGGTTGACTAGAATTCTAAATCTTATTTGATTAGGATTCTCGTTTGTATATAGCATTAAGTAATTGTATGGTTTTAAACTTTTTGTTCCACATTGAGTTCTAATCACATTCTACTTTGGACTTTTATATTATAAAAGTGGATTTTTAAGCTTTAGAATAGTGAGTAGTGCTTTGAGAGCTCTAGAGAGAGAGCACTTTGTAACTCTATCTTTTGCTCTAGGTGGAGCTATAGTAGTTTGAGTGAGCATTCTTGGGAGGTTATTGAGAAAGGATGTGCAAGGGATCTTAGGTTGGTTTTGGGAACCATAGAAGTCAATTTATTGTACTTTAATTTCTCAATAATAGAAAAACGATTTCACTCTTTGGACATAGACAAGAGGCTGAACCGCATAAATTCTTGTGTTTTTTCTATTTGTTTGATTTCTTTGGGTTTTATATTTATTGTTTCTTGGGCAATTTTCACAACAATCAGACCTTAAAAACATACCTTTCTACAATTATCATTAAGATGCCATTACCATATAAGCTTAAAAAATGTGATAATCATAAAGTAAGCTTTAATTAATGAATCTTAGCATGTTAGTCATGCTTTTCAAAGATCATAACAACACAAAAACCCTTGGTTTGGCTCTATATCAATGTAAGAAAACATGCAGATTACCAAAAAATTACAAAATAATTTTTACTTCAATCATACTTATATCGGTCTTTTGCCTTTTCAAGACTAATGCATAGTGACTCCAAGATCTTGATTCTGGGCGTTTTACAAGCCTTTTTATCTCCAAAATCTCGCAATGGAAACTATTACAAAAATGAGTAGTAACCACACTCTTCACAATACAAGAACCTTAGCTTAACAATGGAACATGAATGGTTTTTCTCTAGGGAGGAAAGTTTTCTACTCTTGTATTTTTAGAATAATCTTGATGAATTGTTGGTGTGTCATTTGGTGGAGCATCCAAGCATATTTATCAACCTCTAAAGCTCACTTAAGAACTCTCGTCAAGATAATCTTGAAAATATTTTTTTACAGTAAATAATTTAACATTTAATTGATTTTAGATTGTTGTATTCATTATATTGGTTGTATTTTTCTATTAATATGAAAAAAAATTACAAAAAAATCACATTGTGAAAGTAATTGAAGTAGTTTTATATATATAAGTGAAGGTGTGTGTGTGTCTCCTTTTTTCCCTTTTCTCAAAAAGCACGTGACACAATTTTGAGTGTCACTAAGTTACACTATGTGATAAGGTCAAAATACCCATCCATTATCCCAATATACAAAATGAGCTAACGAGTTCTTCCCATGATGTTCACTAATTGCCCTTTTCAGTAACTACTCTTAAGCAACTACTCCTACTTGGTGTATATATAAAAGCCTTGACAGTTCATCAAGGATACATTGGAAACTTAACAGACTCCTTCTTTAAGATACTTTCTCAAACTCTCTCTTACTAAGCTCTACCTTTGCCCCTTACTTTTTACCTTACTCTCTACCTTGCTCTATCACTTCCCTATATTCTAACCTCCACCCATTATCTTCTACCACAGCACTCAGTGCTCGACCTATATCAATTTCATTCTTCGTTGCCTCTAGCACATCTCATTTTACTTGTTGCAATACTACCACTCTCCCTATCAAAGAAGATTTCCCTTTACACATGTTTATTTTTGTTTTTTCATTTCTTCTTCTCTTTTTCTTATTTTAGTTTTTTTTAAAGTTTTTTCTTATTTTAGTTAATTATCATTATAATGTTAAAATTAATCAATCAAAGCTAATTTGAAGTATTCTTTTCTTGAGGAGCAGGAATTATATTAGCAAGAACATTATTGGGGATATCTGGTTTGATTGCACTTGTTATACACAAATTAAGGAGAAGGCATTTATCAATGGATGATATGATAGAGAACTTTCTTCAAAGTCAAAACAATCTGATGCCTATAAGGTATTCTTATTCTGAAGTAAAGAGAATGACAGGAGATTTCAAGACTAAATTAGGCCAAGGAGGATATGGTTCCGTGTTTAAAGGAAAACTTCGAAGTGGTCGAGAAGTTGCAATAAAATTGTTAAGCAAATCAAAAGCTAATGGACAAGATTTCATCAGTGAAGTTGCAACTGTTGGAAGGATTCATCATGTTAATGTGGTACAACTTATAGGATTTTGTGTGGAAGGATCAAAACAGGCCCTTGTGTACGACTTCATGGTAAATGGGTCTTTAGATAAAATTATATTTTCAACAGGGAATAACACTTTAAGTTGGCAGAAAATATTTGAGATAGCACTTGGAGTGGCACGAGGAATTGATTACTTACATAGAGGTTGTGAAATGTAAATTTTACATTTTGACATCAAGCCACATAACATTCTTCTAGATGAAAACTTTAGACCAAAAGTTTCAGATTTTGGTCTTGCAAAATTATATTCAGTGGATGACAATATTGTCTCTCTTACAGCAGCACGAGGGACACTAGGATATATTGCTCCTGAGTTGTTTTACAAAAATATTGGAGGCATCTCATATAAAGCCGATGTTTATAGTTTTGGAATGATGTTGATTGAAATGGTGGGGAGGAGGAAGAACTTGAATCCGTTTGCAGAACATTCCAGTCAAATTTATTTTCCGTCGTGGATCTATGATCAATTTGATCATGGAGATGATATAGAGCTTGGAGATGTGACAGAAAGTGAAAACAAAATTGTGAAAAAAATGGTAATAGTTGCCTTTTGGTGCATACAGACGAAACCCACAGATCGTTCATCGATGAGCGAAGTCTTGAAAATGCTTGAAAGTGAACTTGAGCTCCCCGAAATGCCTCCCAAGCCTTTTCTATTCTCTCAAGAAATGTGCACTAAAGATCATGCTAGTAAGAATTCGAGAGACGAGACAACTACAGATTCCGTGAATATTGTGTAATGTAAGTTGTGCATGAATTGTAAAAATAATTTAAAATTTGCAATATTATAAAAGGTGTTTCTGAAAAATTGTTAATAAATGTATAATTTTGTGGAATGTTAATTAAAAATGTTAGAGATTTGCATTTATTCTTCTCTTCACACTACAAAAAATTTGGTTATTTTCAACGGAATTTTTCGTTAGAAACAGGCCTTTTTTCTGTTGAAAATGTTTATTTCCAACAGAAAATTTCGTTAGAAATTTCATCGGTACAAGCCTTGTGGCTAATGCTTTCCGTTGGAAATTTCCAACGAAAAATTTCGTTGAAAATCCGTTGAAAATTTGTAAAATGCCGATAGTTTTTTAAAAATCCGTTGGAAATTTCCGTAGAAAACCCTATTTCCAATGAAAAAATCTGTTGGAACATTTTCCGTTAGAAATAGGATTTCCAACGGAAAAATCAATCGAAATTTTTTCTGTTGGAAAATGGAAAATTCTAACGGAAATTTCCGTTGGAAATCGTTGTTCTAACGGAAAAATCATTATCATTTCCAACGGAAATTTCCATTAGAAAAATATTTCCAACGGAATTTTTCATTGGTAATATAATGGGCTATTTTTTTGTAATAAATTTTTAGGAAAAATTAACAGTTTTCATTTCGATATTAAATTTATTTCCGCATTCGAATTGTAAAATATATAAAAGAAATACACATTACAAAATTGCTTTTCAGTTCTAAACACAATAATTACAAATTATCTTAAACACACAATATATAAAATAGTTGGATACATATGAATATTAAGCATAACTATATTAAAAAGTATCCAAGTGTTCAACTGAAAATTATACATCATATGAGGAAATTTTTTGTTCTTACTTGTCAAGTCTTGAATGTCTCGCATCGCCAACCGTTGAATGTGCATTACACATGAACATTGTTTCCATACGTGCCATAAATTCACTCATGCCTTTCGCCATTACATTTCTCATTTCTTCACGTATTTTCACACGTATTTCGTCACATATCTTATTCAAGTTTTGTGCAAGATTCCACTTTTTCTTCCAATACATTTACGGGACTGTTAACGTTTGAGTTGATAGAGCCACACGCAGATTCAGATGTTGCTACATTGTGTTGTGTTCCAGTAAGTAACATTGTAGCAGGGACACGAGTGCCAAACCCATACACGTGAGTGCGTGTAGTCTCCTTCCCTCCAATAGCTTCAGTCCAAGCATGCGTATCGAATTCTGGCTGAGAAGATGAATCATCGCCATACTTCTGCGATAGTACAGGTTATACATTTCCTACATAAAAACCATACTTAATGATTAATATTGAAGTAGAACATCAACTTTAAAGTAATAGTAAAAATTAATCAATTTTTGTTTACACTCATAGACTTGGACTTGTTATCAATAAATTCACTATGACCCCTAGAGCGCTTATGAGTACGGTTGAACACTTTCAAGAATGTAACATCTCCTTCCAGCTCAATTGCCTGAATTTATTAACAATTATATATAGTCAATCATAATCGATATATATATATATATATATGTATCATGATATATGTAACATGTAAAGCAAAATCGAAATCCAACTACTAAACTTACAATTTAAATGAAATTGATGGGAAAACATACATATAAATTCCGTTGTAATAGTAATTCATACCATCCTTTTTGCATGAATCACAAATGGAACTGAACTGCCAATGTGTTTTGGAATGCTTCCTTGTTTTGGTGTTAAACGATTTTGCCTTGCTTTTCGCGATTTGTTTTGCCACTCTTCTGTACCTCATACTGTATCGATCAAGGTGTCCCATATCTTATTTGTGATCCATTCCCTCGACATGCCTCTGCATTCTGTAATGTTGTTAGTTTTAACTTCAGTCATTGCTTTATGCCTTTCTTCTGAAAGTATGTCTCTTAATCGATCGGAACAAATTTTTTCCCATATGTGTCGAACTAAAACATCTTGATGTGCATACCAAACACATTTTTCCTACAACATACTGTAATAGCGTAATTTAGCAAAGTTATATAAATTAATGGAAAAGAAAACGCTTAATAAATGAATAAGTAATTGTACCTTAAATTTTTTAAATATTAAGTCTTTGATATTATCAAGGATTTTCCTCCATGTCGTCCATGGACCATGAAAGTGATTTTTGATGATCCTTGTTATTGTAGATGTGTACAAAGATTTTTTGTAGTGTCATATATGTACCAAAAAAACGTAAAAGATGGACTCAATTGTGTTTTTAAAGCAATTGTATTTGCTTTTTAGCCTTGGATTATTGTAACCTTTCTATTGTGCAGGTTTAATTCGATGAATAACAAAGGCTTGTTTTCTCCCAGTTCAATTGTCAAGTTTGAACACGGATTTTCTTCTTTCTTGTCTGAGTGGTCCTATCTGTCTACACAGTTCAATTGTCAAGTTTGAGCACGGATTCTCTTCTTTCTTGTCTGAGTGGTCCTACCTGTCTACACAGTTCAATTGTCAAGTTTGAACACGGATTTTCTTCTTTCTTGTCTGAGTGGTCCTACCTGTCTACAAAAATATGAAGAAAGACATCCACCGACTTTGGCTTTTTGGTTATCACTCATCAATAGCTTTGGCTATGGCCTGTTTCATACTGTTTTTCCAGTTTTGGTGGTTGACTCATGACTTTCGATATAAATGTATGGTCATGTTACTTAGCAGCCACCGATAATGGCAGCAACAGGGAAGATAAGGGACTTTCCTGGGTGCTTCTTTACTTGCCTCAATCAAATCACTCTGCCTTGGCTCTCTTTTTCTCTTCCACTGGTGAAACTTTGGGATGCTAAACCGGAAAACTTTAATCATTTTGCCTCCTAGCTTTTGCTTTCTTATACAAAAAAGAATGTAACTTTACTTTTCTTTTATTTTATACAAAGAAAATATGTGGGTGCAATTCTTTTTCCTACCTACCTACAAAACTGATATCTTTACCACTATATATATATATATATATATATATATCCATGTATATATCTCTTTAGTTGCAATTATATTTCCTAAATTCTCCTAAGAAAAAATTGTATAGACCTGCCAAATTTTATAAAATTCTATGCTAATAAAATATTTTTAATCATACAAGTTAAAAAACTTAAATACAAATTTATTTTAGTGTGTTTTTTCCACTTTGGTCTAGACTCTAGTCGATTGAATTTTCAAAGGCAGATTTGCTTTCATTTGCAGCCAGAGAATGATTACAATGGTTACCAGAGCAATGAAAATAAGATAATCCAAGGTTTTTTTTAATCTTCCTCCTTAGAATTTTTTATACATATGAAAAGAAAATGTAAAGTATGGAACTGATTAAGAATCCAAATCCTCTGTCACATTCGTTGACTTTTTAAATGAAGACTTGGTTTTAATAATAAAGATAAGAGAACATCTTAGCGCTTTTTCACAAACTAATCAAGCCCTTAATCTCCTTCTCTCCCACGGAAACTTTAGGCTGCTGAGAGCAAAACTTCCATTACTTTGCCTCTTGGCTTTTGCTTTTTCTCTACTCCTTGATGCATGCATTGCTTGAGGCGAAAACGAGCACCGTGGCCTTTGTTTTTGTGGCTCTTGTTTCTGTGGATATTTGCTATCATTGTGGCAAACTTGGGCATTGGAGGAGAAACTGCAAGGAGTACTTAGCTACTGTGAGGAAGAAAAAGAAGCTTATTGAAGTTTCTAATTCAGGTACCATTTGCTAAATAATTCTACTTTATATATTAAAGGTATATGATACCTCAAAGTTGGTTCTCATATGTTTGACATATTGCAAGGACCAAAGATAAAGATGAGTAGGATCTTGGCTAAGGAGGTGACCACATGGATGGACTACCTAAAGCATTAAATGCTAAATTGGATGGTTACATTTCTATTTATCTCGACATGTTGGATAATTTATTTGGATGTTTTTGAAACATTAATTATGTGATTGCCATGAGAATGGCTAGTGAAACATTTGTCTTTAGCATTTGGATGTGGAAGCTTATATGTTTTAAGCTTGAATAATTATTTGGAATAATTATGTCATATTTAATTATCCATGCTTCATGTTTATCCTTGCAATGATATTTGATCAATTATGAATTATGTTCAATTGATCAAAAGGTATTGATCAAGAGGTTGAATATTGATTCATATAAAATGGAACTTTCTTAAGAGCAAAAAGATGAATGTTCAAGATAGAAAGCAACTTCATATTGTAATATGATTTGGTCCATATCTCTCCAACATAAAAGTCCATTATGATATTCCAAACCAATATGATTCCAAGCATACATTGAGATGTATATACATCATGGAATATTCAAAAGAGTTTGAATATTACTCTCACAAAGGATTTTGGATTTAGTGGGAGCCCAATGACAATAAAAAGCTTAAAGGGGCCAAATGGCATAACATAGAGTGACACATGCATATGATGCATACAACATAGTCTAGTTGGAATGGTCTCAAGGAGCCAAAGGGATTATACGCGTATATAAATAGTCATATACATCCTATTATAAAAGGCTCAAATAGGAAGATATCTAGATCGTTAGTTCATGAAACTAATAAAGGGTTCTAAACATTGTTAATGTAATAATGGAGCCATAATAGTAGAACCCAAGTCTCATTGGATCTAGATATAGTAATATGACATGATGTGATGCATAGACATTTCGAAGATAGATAAAAACAATTAATCACATTGAAGGGCACAAACAAGTCTACATGGAGACACGATTGCTAGATGGATTTGAGTCCACATACGATGAGGTAGTAATTGGCTTTGTGCTAGTGGGAGATGTTGGTATGAGCCCTGCAGCCAGTTGAGATTGGTTAAGGCTTGATTCCAATCATGCAGCAACATCATTCATGTTAAATGATTAAAGGTTTTCCTTCATCAATAAGACATCAACAATAACAAGTTATAAGTTTAATTGGATGAAGTATATGAGATTAATATGCCTTGCAAGGGAACTGCAATGGGTTGCAGTTATGAGATTTTTATGCATCAAAGTGTTATCTCAAATGTTCCTAGTCAATGTATCATTGAGACTGGACATCAATGATACCTAGAGACTAGTACATTTTATGTTCTTTACTTGAGAAGTAAGCAACCAATCTCATAGGTTGCAGTATAGAGATACTTGGAACTAGAATGTAGGTGATTGCCTAGGAGAACAAATTCACTAAATATGACCTGCCATGAAAAGTGCATTTGGTATTTCACTCAAGTGTCTATGCAATACTTCTCATGTGTTAGTTGTGTAAATACTCCTAAGACTTGAGATACCAAGTTGTCTTATATGTGGAGTGCTATGCTTTGATTTCATCCCACTAGGTGCCTAACCAAAGATGCCAATATAGGATGCTTTTGGGTATAGCATGAAGCATGTGAAGGCAAAAGAGTGATCAAGACAGGATTCATCACCCTAAGTGATGCAAGGGACATATTTTAACTGTTCTTGGTTGATATTAGCTTATTGAAGTCTTTAGCCAAGGTGACTTGAAAATTATAAAAGGAGTTTTATAAGTCTCCATAAAGCTAATGATGTAACTGCAAGGACAAATATGTAGATCAATAAGAATAGGTACTGCACCAAGCTCTTATCATCTTCGTGATATATGATGAGGGAATGAATTACACTAATAAGTTGTACACTGAAAGGTTGTCAAAGAATCCTTTGACTCTCCTAACAATTGGGTGGCCATGATGCATTGCTAAATGCCAATCATTGTCTATGGAATTGAATTAGTTAATTTAAAATTGAATATGATTCATTTAAATTAATTAATTAATAATATTATAATTCAATTCCATTGTCAACATGTTAGGAACCTAATGGATCACACACAAAGGTTGTGATTTGGATTAAATTGAGAGTGTGATGATTTAAGTTAGACTTAAGTCAAATTCTAGGTTTTAACTACTAAGGACCTAATTAAATGAGTTTAATTAGGTATTGGTTAAATATTATAATTGTTATAATATTAAGGACTTATTTTGTAAATTTTAAAAAATTAAACCTAGATATAAATATCACATTATAGCCATTCTTTTTTGAAGGAGAAAAAAAAAACAAAAAAAAAAGATTTTTCTCTTGAGTGCTGTCACTCTTGAGAAATTTATTTTCTTTTTTTGAAAACTTCTCCTTTGATTCTTTGCTGGAAATCAAAGAACAAAAGAGGACAAATTGTTATCCACTTGCTAATACAAGCTTGTGGCATAAAACTCTCTCCTTGAGAAGGATCTGCTGCAATCGTGTATGCATTATTGGAGGTCAAACGATTAAGTGGCTGGGATTCTTTCACATAAAAAGGTGTTCACGTTTTGTCACTAAAAGGAATCCATTTGATTACGATTTCACTTGGAAAGGTAAAACTTTTTCTGATTTTATATGACGCTTAACTTTGCATTAAACAACCAAAGTGATCCAATGGTAGGAGGCACGGTTTTATTTTATTTCAAATTTTTTTATTCCGCTATGTTGATGCTCTCATCATGCTGTTCCTAGTAGGGGTTACATAGTATTAATGAACATATTGATGAATCATTATAAATATATAAATTGATTATAAACAGAACTTGCATGAAGGGTTGGGAGAATCAATGGACATATTTATTTATTCATAACAAATTGTTAAATATATTGAAAAAATAAACATTATTCTTGATCAATATAATAAAGATATTGAATTGACTTTGAAACTTTACATAGATAACAAGCACAAGTTGTTAAATCTAACAAAAAAAAAATTAATTTTTTAGGAAGTTATGTAAAAATTTAAAACTACTTAGTTTTACATATATAAACTATTAATTTATAGTGATTTAGGCTTTTGTGTGCAATTTTTTCATATTTAACTGCAGTTGAAAATATGCAATCTTTGCTAATATATGCATGTAATATTTTTCTTCAAAATATTGCCAAAAAATTGTATATAACTGTGAAATCTGTAAAAGTTCTATGCAAACGGATTTTTAACAACACAAGTTAATGAAAAAAATAAATAAATGCAAATTTATTATAGCGTGTTTTTTCCACTTTTTCAAAGGAAGATTCGATTTCAATTGCAGCCACAGAAATAATCAGCAAAGCAATAAAGATAACATTATCCTAACTCTTTTTTAATCTTTCTCGTTAAACTGTTTTACACATAGCATTCCAAAAAAAAAATAAATAACTTTTTAATACTTACAAAAAATAAATATAAGATATGGAAATTGATCTATTTTATTTAAATTATATTTTATATATTTGCGGTGAAATTTTGAAATTCCAAATTTTATAACATTATTTATGCTATTAAATATATATATATATATATATATTTATTAAGGGGTTATATTAATCTCCCTACTTTGCAGATATACTTGGATGTATTAGAAAGAATTCTTTTCTGTTAGTTTCGCTACCAACTGGTCGGACAGATTTTCTTCTCTCTTGTTTGTTTGCGCGGAAAATAACCCATGAGTACTATGATAGGCTGTGTTAAACGTGTTTTGCGGTTTGGGATTTAATGTGTTGACTGACTTTGCAAAAGAAGACTTGGTTTTAACAATAAATCTATGAGAACATCATAGTGCTTCTTCAAAAACTAATTAAGCCCTTAATCTCCTTTTCTCCCCTGAAATTTTGGGATGCTAAGATCTAAGCTTCCATTATTCGGCCTTCTGGCCGTGGCTTTATCTCTATTCCCTGATGCATGCATCGCTATAGGAAAGATGTACATATATCTATATAAAATTAAATTAAGTACATATAAAAATGTACATATAAATTAAGTACAAGGAAAGATGTACTTATATCTATCTAAAATTAAATTAGTTAAACACTCTTTTATATTTTTTATACGATTTATATTTTGTTAATCCAACTGTTGAAATTGTTATATTCACATAAATCATGCATAACAGATTTCAAATTAATAAAAATGATTAACTATTTATTTGATAAAAATAAAATTCAAATTGTTAAATATATTGAAAAAATAAACATTATTCTTTATCAATATAATAAAGATACTGAATTGACTTTGAAACTTTACATAGATGATAAGTACAAGTTGTTAAATCTAACAAAAAAATTATTAATTTTTTAGGAAGTTATATAAAAGTTTAAAACTAATTAGTTTTACATATATAAACTATTAATTTATCGTGATTTAAGCTTTTGTGCGCAAGTTTTTCATATTTAACTGCAGTTGAAAATGTGCAATCTTTGCTAATATATGCATGTAATATTTTTTTTCAAAATATTATCAAAAAATTGTATATAACTGTGAAATCTGTAAAAGTTCTATGCAAATGGATTTTTAACAACACAAGTTAATGACAAAATAAATAAATGCAACTTTATTATAGCATGTTTTTTCCACTTGTTCAAAGGAAGATTTGATTTCAATTGCAGCCACAGAAATAATTTGCAAAGTAATAAAGATAACATTATCCTAACTCTTTTTTAATCTTTCTCATTAAACTGTTTTACACATAACATTCCAAAAAAAATAACTTCTTAATACTTACAAAAAATAAATATAAGATATGGAAATTGATCTATTTTATTTAAATTATATTTTATATATTTGCGATGAAATTTTGAAATTCCAAATTTTATAACATTATTTAAGCTATTAAATATATATATATATTTATTTATTTATTGAGGGGTTATATTAATCTCCCTACTGTGCAGATATACTTGGATGTATTAGAAAGAATTCTTTTCTGTTAGTTTCGCTACCAATTGATCGGACAGATTTTCTTCTGTCTTGTTTGATTGCGTCGAAAATCACCCATGAGTCATTGAGTACTATGACAGGCTCTGTGTTAAACGTGTTCTGCGGTTTGGGATTTCATTGTTGACTGACTTTTCAAAAGAATTGGTTTTAACAATAAATCCAAGGGAACATCATCATAGTGCTTCTTCACAAACTAAGCCCTTATTCTCCTTCTCTCCCGCTGAAATTTTAGGATGCTAAGAGCAAAACTTCCATTATTCGGCCTTCTGGCCCTTGCTTTATCTCTATTCCCTGATGCATGCATCGCTAGAGGCAAACACAAGCACTGTGGCTCTTCTTTCTGTGGACACATTAACATCACTTATCCTTTTCGATTAAAAACCCAGTCTCATAGGTGTGGTTACAATGAGCTTGAACTAGTGTGCCAGAATAACCGCACCACTTTCCCCATGAAACATGGCAATTTCTATGTCCAACACATCTCTTATAGTGACGAAACCATCCAACTTTTAGACGAGAGTCTTGGCAACGACAACTGCTCTATTCCTCACAGTACCTATCTTCGGCTCACCATTTCTGCGATGAAACTAAATCCCTGGCGTACCCCTCCAAGGAAAGGAACAGTTTTCTATCCAACTACTGAAATTAGCACCATGTATCTCGTAAATTGCACGATGCAGATCAACTACTCGTCCGTTTATATCGATGCTTTTCGTTGCATCAATACCCCTTCAACCTCTCAATCTCCTTACTTTTACTTTTTGGATGAAAATACAGCAAAGTCTGATTTCCATGAGTCATGCACAGTTGAAGCCCTGGTTCCAATCATGGTTGCCAACATCACCGGCCTCTCTACTTTTGATATTTACACAAAGCTGTTAGAAGGATTCCAACTCTCATGGTCAATTTCGTATTATGATTATTATTATTATGTTTGGCTGCCGTGGGACTCAATTGTTAACGTGTGAGAATTTTTAAGTATTCCTCAATGTTTGGTGTTGTTTAGTTTTTGAAAAATATTTATTATTTTTAGCACAAATATGATAAATAAACAAATATCAAAATTTTTAGTTTTTAATTCTTTTCAAAAATTTTAAATATTTTTAATTTACTTTTTGAAGTATGTATATAAATTTGTATTTTATCCATTATAAAATTTAAACTAGACATTTTTTTTCAATTAGAATCACAATTTTTTATTAATGTAGGGTCTACTTTGGATTTTAATTATTTACTTTTGCTCTAAATGTGTTTATTTTAAAATTTAAACAGAAGGATTTAAAACATTTTCAACAGTAAAAGTGCTCGTTTCATTTGCCTTATTAAGGATTAACCTTTTTTATTTGCCTTTTGGAATATTAATTACAGATTGCCATCCTTGCTCAAACTGTTGTCGATTCCGCTGGCGATATGTATAGAAAGCAACCTGGATTTTCTGCAAGGCACCTCAATAGAGGATGGTATTGTTCCAAATAAAGGTGTTCTTTCTTTTTTGATTTCATTACTATTTTGATTATTATTGGTTTGCCTTTACTTTCTCGTATAGTATCTATATATTAACACTTAATTTTCGAATTGGTGATATGTAAGCAGGAATCCAGATTCTTTGTGTTACAATAACAGGTACTAAATTCTACACTTATTTATTTACTCTGAAATTCTAAAGTTGTTACAATGTACGACATCGTAACTTAATAGGAATCTAAGATTCAAATTTACATTCTTAATTTATTATCATAAGAATAAATATATTAAAAAAATTTAAATTACTTTAAAAGATTTAAATAAGTTTTTATTCTTTTTATTACTTTCAATCAAATTATTATATTTTTATTTTGATTCAAATAAACTTTTATAATTAACGGTTGACTAATTGTTATTATTTCAAATGTTATTTGTCATTTTATATTCACGTGACGTTGATATATGCTGACATTAAGGGTAAAAGTAACACGTAACTATGTCATCATGTCACATACTATAACATGTAAACATGATACATCAAAGTCACATGACATAAAATGATAAATAACATTTTAATTAATAACAATTATTTAACTATTAATTATACCAGTTTATTTGTTCCAAAATAAACGTTTAAGAACTTGATCACACACAATAAAAGAATAAAGTTTATTTAAATTCTTTTAAATAATTCAAATTTTTTTTAAGTATTATATATATATATCAGTGTGAAATTAGTTAAATTTACACCTTTTCATATTTTTATACGATTTATATTTTGTTAATTTCACTGTTGTATTCCATATATACTCAATTTACATAGATCATGTTTGAAAAATTTTAAATCAATTGAAAATATCTAATTATTTATATAATAACAATAAAATTTTAACTGTTAAATATATATTAAAAAATAACATTCTCTACCATTGTGATACGGAAATATATTACACCGCCTTGCAACTTTATATGTACGATTGGATGCAAATAAAGTTAGCTTGCTAAAACATAAATGTATATTAAACTATAAAATGGTGTAAAACTTAATCAATGTGTAACTTGAGCCCTCATATATATATATATATATATATATAATTTTTATGAGTATTGCATACATGTATATGTATGTATAAAAGAGATTCAATAAAGGATAAAATAATTAAATAAAAGAAGATCCACTGTAAATTATTCATAAATAATATTGAACTACATTAATTAGGTTTTTTTGGCAAGATATTTTTAGGTTGTTACTATGTTTTCTGGTCAAAACAAAAATTATGTCCAAATTTATCATTTTACTTTGGATGATGGACCAAATTATGATCATATTTGAATAAGTATAATTTTTTCACTATACTTTTAAATTGGTTAAAAATAATTAAAAGTTATGAAATAAACTAAAAGGTACAATAATACAAATTACACCTATTAAAAAATGATTAGTAAATTTGATCTATCATGTTAATTAGATTGGTCCTTTAATAAAAAATGTTCAGTAGATTGATGGTAAATTTGAACCTTATCTTAAACTATTCTATGAAGTTTGTTTGTGAAAATATGGCAGCACATACCCAAATTAAATTAGTAAATAACATACACATATTCTATAATCATGTTTTTCAACTTTTTTTTGTTCTTGCTCACCGAAGAAAAAGGTGTATTAAATCAATGAAAGTACAAGATTGGTGTATTAAATCATGGTGTCCAACTAATTAATTTATATATTGTTATATCCTTTTTTTTCGGTGAAACAGGAATGATATTACTAAGAACATTTTTGGGGATAACTTGCTTGATTATATTGGTTGTACGCAAATTGAAACGAAGGCATTTGTCGATGGATGACATGATTGAGAATTTTCTTCAAAGTCAAAACAATCTAATGCCTATAAGATATTCTTATTCTGAAATAAAAAGAATGACGGATGGTTTCAAGAATAAACTAGGACAAGGAGGATATGGCTCTGTGTTTAAAGGAAAACTACGAAGTGGTCAGCTTGTTGCGATAAAATTGTTAAACAAATCAAAAGCTAATGGCCAAGATTTCATCAATGAAGTTGCAACTATTGGAAGAATTCACCATGTTAATGTGGTAAGACTTGTTGGATTTTGCGTGAAGGGATCAAAACAAGCTCTTGTATATGACTTCATGCAGAATGGGTCCTTAGATAAAATAATATTTTCAAGTGAAAGTGACACTTTGACTTGGCAAAAACTGTTTGAGATTGCATTGGGAGTGGCTCGAGGTATTGAATATTTACATACAGGTTGTGACATGCAAATTTTACATTTTGATATCAAGCCACATAACATTCTTCTAGATGAGAACTTTATCCCAAAAGTTTCAGATTTTGGCCTTGCAAAGTTGTATTCAGTGGATGACAGTATTGTCTCTCTCACAGCTGCAAGAGGTACATTAGGATATATGGCTCCTGAATTGTTTTATAAAAATATTGGAAGCATCTCATATAAAGCCGATGTTTATAGTTTTGGAATGATGTTAATGGAAATTGTCGGAAGGAGAAAAAATGTGAATGTATCTGCTGAACATTCAAGTCAAATTTATTTTCCATCATGGATTTATGATCGACTTGAAGAAGGAGATATCATAGAGCTTGGAGATGTACCGGAGAATGAAAACAAAATTATGAGGAAAATGGTAATAGTAGCCTTTTGGTGCATACAGATGAAGCCCACAGATCGTCCTTCAATGAGCAAAGTCTTGGAGATGCTTGAAAGTGAAGTTGAGCTCCTTGAAATGCCTCCCAGGCCTGCTTTCTCTTGAAATGTCAACCAAATCATTTAGTGTTGTATTATAAGTAATATTTGATGTTGTATGTTAAGGAATGTTTCACTACTTTATTATACTACTTTTATAATTTTTATTGTAGAAACATTAAGCTTGAGGCATAATCTTTTCTCTTCCTAAAAAAACAAAAAAACAAAAACAATATAGAATGGGGATGAAGAAAGTATAGCAAGGAAAAGAAGGATACTGAGTTGGAGTTTCGAGCCTGCGAAGGTATTATTATAGGAGAATTGTAATGATATCTTTTAGGTATTTTGTCTATATAAAAAGTCTTTGGGAGATTTTTTTTTTTAGCCATTAAAAATAAGGCGTGTTTAAAAATAGCCAGCAAGATAACTTTAACTGTTTTTAGCCAAAAAAGTACATTTTCGGACAAAAATGCCCTTAATGAGACATCTTTGTTCTGGGCACTCTGAAACACCCGGACGGCGGAAAATTATGCAAAAAATAAATATAAGATATGGAAATTGATCTATTTTATTTAAATTATATTTTATATATTTGCGGTGAAATTTTGAAATTCCAAATTTTATAACATTATTTAAACTATTAAATAAATATATATATATATATTTATTGAGGGGTTATATTAATCTCCCTACTTTGCAGATATTCTTGGATGTATTAGAAAGAATTCTTTTCTGTTAGTTTCGCTACCAACTGGTCGGACAGATTTTCTTCTCTCTTGTTTGTTTGTGCGGAAAATGACCCATGAGTACTATGATAGGCTGTGTTAAACGTGTTTTGCGGTTTGGGATTTAATGTGTTGACTGACTTTTCAAAAGAAGACTTGGTTTTAACAAAAAATCTATGGGAACATCATAGTGCTTCTTCAAAAACTAATTAAGCCCTTAATCTCCTTTCTCCCCTGAAATTTTGGGATGCTCAGATCAAAGCTTCCATTATTCGGCCTTCTGGCCCTGGCTTTATCTCTATTCCCTGATGCATGCATCGCTATAGGCAAACGCAAGCACTGTGGCTCTTCTGTCTGTGGAAGCATTAACATCACTTACCCTTTTCGATTAAAAACCCAATCTCATAGGTACTATGATAGGCTTTGTGTTAAACGTGTTCTGCTGTTTGGGTTTAATTTGTTGACTGACTTTTCAAAAGAAGACTTGGTTTTAACAATAAATCTAAGAGAACATCATAGAGCTTCTTCACAAACTAATTAAGCCCTCAATCTCCTTCTCTCCCCTGAAATTTTGGGATGCTAAGATCAAAGCTTCCATTATTCGGCCTTCTGGCCCTTGCTTTATCTATATTCCCTGATGCATGCATCGCTAGAGGCAAACACAAGCACTGCCGCTCTTCCTTCTGTGGGAACATTAACATCACTTACCCTTTCCGTTTAAAAAGCCAGCCTCATAGGTGTGGTTACAATAAGCTTGAACTAGTGTGCGAGAATAACCGCACCATTTTCCCCATGAAACGTGGGAATTTCTATGTCCAACACATCTCTTATAGTAACCAAACCTTTCAACTGTTAGACGTCAGTCTTGACAAGGATAACTGCTCCATTCCTCATAGTTCCTACTCTTTCTACATGGATGCACTAATTATGTATCCCTATCAAACTACCACTGAATCCAGCATCATGTATCTCCTAAATTGCCCGATCCAGATCAACTACTCTTGGGTTTATATCGATGCTTTTCGTTGTACCAATAACCCTTCCTCTCGACCTCCTTACTTTTACTTTTTGGATGAAAATACAGCAAAGTCTAATTTCCATGAGTCATGCACAGTTGAAGCGCAGGTTCCAATCATGGTTGCCAATATCACTGGCCTCTCTACTTTTGATATTTACACAAAGCTGTTGGAGGGATTCCAACTCTCATGGTCTTCGTATGATGATATATCAAGGTGAGACTCAATTGTTGACGTGTGAGGATTTTTAAGTATTCCAAAATATTTGGTGCATTTTAGTTTTTGAAAAGTATTTATTATTTTTGGTTTTTAATTTTTAAATTACCTTTTTAACTATGTATATAAATTTTTATAATTAGAATCACAAATTTTTATTACTGTAGTATCCTCTTCAGACTTTAATTATTTACTTTTACTCTAAATTTGTTTAATGTAAAATTTAAACAGAAGCATTTAAAATATTTTAAACAGTAAAAGTGAGCATTTCATGGCCTTATTAAGGATTAACGGTTTTGATGTGCTTTCTTGAATATTAATTATAGATTGCTATCCTTGCTCTGGCTGTTGTTGCGTCTGCTGAGTATGTATATTCTAAGCATCATGAATTTGTTTCAACCAGATTATTTCCGTGCACCTCATAAAGGTATTCTTTCTTTTATGAGTTCATTAATAATTTGATTATGATTGGATTTGCCTATACTTTCCTATGTAGTATCTATTACAACTTAATTTTCCAATTGGTAATATCTTACCAGGAATCCAGATTCTTTGTCTTGCAATTACAGGTTCTAAATTCTACACTTTGATTAACTCTTAAATGCTAGAATTTTTTTTTTTGAAAGGCTAAATTCTAGAATTATTAGGTAGTAGGAATCTAATTAAGGTTCAGCTTTACATTTATATTTTCGACCGATAGGAAGTGACTATGGTATTGACATGAAACTTTACATGCATGATAAGTAAATTGTTAAATTTAATAGTTGGTTTATTAAAATATTAATAGTATATGAAGTTATAAAAAAGCTATAAAAATTAATTAATTAATTTTATAGTGGTGTGTGAGTGTCACGTACATGTATATGTATGTATCTAAGAGACTACATAAAAGAAGATCCATAATAAATGATTCGTAAATAATATTGAACTACATCAATTGGGTTTTTTTAATTAGGTGTTTTTATGATGTTGTGATTTTTTTGGTCAAAATAAAAATTATGTGGAATAAGGTCTAAATTTACCATTCTATATATTTTGGATAATGGATCAAACTTATCACCATCTTTGAACAGGTGTAATTTTGCCGTTATATTTTTAAATTAGTTAAAAATGTGATCAAAAGTTAAAACTAATGTTAATTTTTGGCCATTTCTGAAGTAAATTAAAATGTAAAATGGTAAAATAAAATAATAAATTTGATCCATCACCTAAAATAAACTAGTGTGTGTAAATTTAAATTTTATCCCAAATTATGTTATGAATTTTGTTAGGGAAAATATAGCAGCACATACCCAAGTTAAATTAGTAAATGACATATGCATAACATACAATCATGTTGTCCAACTAATTAATTTATATATTGTTATGTACTTTCTTTTTTTGAAACAGGAATTATATTACTAAGGACATTTTTGGGGATAACTTGCTTGATTATATTGATTATACGCAAATTGAAAAGGAGACATTTGTCGATGGATGACATGATTGAGAATTTTCTTCAAAGTCAAAACAATCTAATGCCTATAAGATATTCTTATTCTGAAATAAAAAGAATGACGGATGGTTTCAAGAATAAACTAGGACAAGGAGGATATGGCACTGTATTTAAAGGAAAACTACGAAGTGATCAGCTTGTTGCGATAAAATTGTTAAACAAATCAAAAGCTAATGGCCAAGATTTCATCAATGAAGTTGCAACTATTGGAAGAATTCACCATGTTAATGTGGTAAGACTTGTTGGATTTTGCGTGAAGGGATCAAAACAAGGTCTTGTATATGACTTCATGCAGAATGGGTCCTTAGATAAAATAATATTTTCAAGTGAAAGTAACACTTTGAGTTGGCAAAAACTGTTTGAGATTGCATTGGGAGTGGCTCGAGGTATTGAATATTTACATACAGGTTGTGACATGCAAATTTTACATTTTGATATCAAGCCACATAACATTCTTCTAGATGAGAACTTTATCCCAAAAGTTTCAGATTTTGGCCTTGCAAAGTTGTATTCAGTGGATGACAGTATTGTCTCTCTCACAGCTGCAAGAGGTACATTAGGATATATGGCTCCTGAATTGTTTTATAAAAATATTGGAAGCGTCTCATATAAAGCCGATGTTTATAGTTTTGGAATGATGTTAATGGAAATTGTCGGAAGGAGAAAAAATGTTAATGTCTCTGCTGAACATTCAAGTCAAATTTATTTTCCATCGTGGATTTATGATCGACTTGAAGAAGGAGATATCATAGAGCTTGGAGATGTAACGGAGAATGAAAACAAAATTATGAGGAAAATGGTAATAGTAGCCTTATGGTGCATACAGATGAAGCCCACCGATCGTCCTTCAATAAGCAAAGTCTTGGAGATGCTTGAAAGTGAAGTTGAGCTCCTTGAAATGCCCCCCAAGCCTGCTTTCTCTTGAAATGTCAACCAAATCATTTAGTGTTGTACTATAAGTAATATTTAACATTGTATGTTAAGCAATGTTTCACTACTTTATTATACTGCTTTTATAATGTTTTTAGTAGGTTTTCTTTTCTTTTCTTTGTATTGGTGCAAAAGGCATTCGGGTTTCTTTCCTCTTAACGTTAATGCCACTTCCATCCCAGTTATTTCTCCATTCAAATTAGAAACTCGAATGCCACACAAAATTGTTTGATATTGCAAGTATTTTGTAATATAGTTTTCAAGCATGATTTGAAACTATTATCTTCAACTAGAAATATGGGTAGGGAAAATCAGACAAGTGAAGGGGGAACTACTTCAAGATTCATTTTGCAAGTAAAACAAGCCATTATCAGAAAGGAAAGCAGGAAAATCAATACTACATCGTTTCAAACTAGTCTAAAACTGCGAGAACCCATAAATTCTCCCTGGCTCCTCCACCTGCCCCCCACCAAGAGGAAAACAAATGAAAATAAAGAAATTTTGGAAAAAATATTTTGGTTATGGTTTTGACCTGATTTCACCTAGTGTAATCCAATTCTTAAAAAAAAAACAAATCACACTTAAATAACAAACTACTTCACATGAAATCTTTTTGACATAAACTGAATTTCTTTTCCTTTGCCATATTACCAAACAATGAAACTTGTCCTCCAAAGCGTAAACTTTATACCAAATGGGAACAAAAATCAGAGCCCCATTTCTAAATTTAACTTAAATCCCATCATTCAAATAAAATCCATAGACTTTGTAACGACTCACTATAACGAAGTAAGAAGCAATGAGGAGGAACCCGGAAGACCCAAAAGCGCGCCAAGTGAGAGTGCCATGCAAGAAGGCAGCGCAAATTCCGGAGAGAGATAGCCCAGCTACTAAAAGTGGGGTTCCGACGACGAAGATCACGAGGTTGCTGAGGAAGGCCGATTGCCACGTGGGCGGCGAGGATTGGATGATGTCCATGGCTCTTGATACTGCTCCGTGGCCTGGAAACGCGTTGTGTCTGTGAAGGAATTGCATTTCGGGGGGTTTAGAATTGGGAATTACAGGGTTAGGGTTTAGGAAGATTAAGGATTTTTTGGGGAGGGAATGTGGCAATTGGTGAGGAGAAACCGGAGGGAATTTGAATTGAAGGTACCATGCCATTCCTATGAGCTGTTTCTGAGTAAAGAAGAAGCATTGACGAGAAAAAGGTGCTTGTGTGTCTTAAAATTTTCATTTAAGAAATAATCATTTACTCATTTAGTTATTAAATAAAATTATTTAATTATAATTTGGATTTTTTGGAGTTATAAATATAAGTTTTTATAAGTTTTGGATTGAATAAATTTTGAGTTTTGGATCATTATAAGTTTGGTTCATTTTAGATTCGAGTCATGTTGAACTTGGATCGTGTTGGATTAATATTATTTTAAATTCATATATTTTTATATTCAAATTTTTAATATTTGTCATTTAATCTGAATTAAATTGAATTTGATTTTGAATCATTTTAAATAAAATTTTGAATTGGATAAAATTTGATTTTTTTAATTAAGAGCGAAAACTTAAATAATTTATATTTTTTTAATAAAAAAATTATAATTCCAAACATGGTTGAGAAATATTTTTAATTTTTTAAAAAATAAGTTAATTACTTGCAATAATATAATGATTGTATAGGTAATGCTACTTAAAGTCTTTATGCTTTATAAAAGCAAAAGACTTTTTATATAGACAAAATACTTACAAGATTATAAGGTGCTGGGCTTTTGAGGACCTGAGACTCCATAATACTTTATAATTCTCTAAATCTTCAAGCAATCTTACAGCTCTTTGTCATGCCTCTAAAACAAATGCGGTAAAATCATGC
Source organism: Theobroma grandiflorum (assembly GCA_036013995.1). Taxonomy (NCBI): domain Eukaryota; kingdom Viridiplantae; phylum Streptophyta; class Magnoliopsida; order Malvales; family Malvaceae; genus Theobroma; species Theobroma grandiflorum. The sequence continues at coordinate 23,459,670 of CP142133.1, read as the reverse complement.
TCAATTGTTGAAATTGTTATGCTTAATTGAGAACTCCTGACCTGTTATGTGTGTATGGAGATGATAACACCAATGAATGACCTTGTCATACGGATGACTGCTCATGATAATTGCTACTTCAAAAATTACTGGCTTAGATTTTGCTGCTGTGTTTTGAAACTTGTTGGCATGCCTCACGAATGTTGCAAAAATGTGGAGAAGGTTTCTGAGATCTTGTTGCCATCTAGGAAGAAAGAATAGGTGAAATTGTACAGGTACTATGAATATGATGTAATGTTTAGCTTTTTTATAGGGACTTCCTTTTTGTATAGTGAACTTGGTTGCATTGGGATGAGTCTGTTCTCTGGAAAGAATCACTGTTCTGAAAATTGTTAAGTCTGATCACAATTGCAACCAGGAGCGCCATGCCTTGCTTTTCTTCTCATAGGGCATCAGGGGATCCCATCAGGGTTCTTTTTGTAAACCCCTCTTATGAAATAACATCTTCCATGCCTTTTAAAAAAAAATAACAATCACATGGCATAATTTTCTCTTACAATATGAGAGCACTACATCAGAGCTTCTTAATGCACTAAGTTAGAGATGAGGTCTAAGAAAATATCAATTTCAAGAAGAAACAAATAATATTGGAATCATATTTTACAAAAGTCTCATAAGTGAGTCATGTATATATGTAATTTTGATGTATAAGGAGATTATTAATTTATATATCAAGTGAGACCTATGTGTTTTTTTTTAAATGTATTATCTTATTAATTTAACAAATTATTAATTTATCATGTTGATCTCAAATCAAGACCAACCAAAATTATTATTTAATCAAAATTATTAATTTATCAAATATTATTTATAGGAGTTTTATTGTACTTCTCTGTAATTCACTCTAAAGAAAAGGATATGTTAAAACAAGTGGAATTTAGATCCCTTATGGTTCTTGCTACATTTGAGTGCTATTAATGTCATTTATACTGGTTATAAAGATCTCACATTTTATTTAGAAACAAAATTTATAGAGTGTCAAGCTTTAATAGCTTTTTTTTTGTTGCTTTTTAATGTTTATATTCGTTGCTATTTACTATTTTTTTCCCTAGTAAACCATTCTTCATGGTTACAAATTTAAATTTGTGGTGTGCGAAAATTGTTGGTGTATTTTCAAAATCAAAGGTTATGTTACGTAAAGAAAAGCTATCTTAGCTCAAAAGTTGTCATATAAAGTGATATAGTGTGACTATTGGATTGTAGGCAGGTTTTCATGTTAATGGTTATGTTTTTTTGGTAAAATGACATTAAAAAGTTATGAGACAAATTGAAGAAACATTATAGCTCAAAAGTTTAAATATGAAAAATTATTGTTTCAAATTATAACTCAAAGATTTTGTTTTATGGAATAATAGGTTATCCTTTCATAAGATGATTATTGAAATAATACTTTTATCAAAAAGTTATGTCTAGCAAAATGTAAATATGTCTTTTAGACAAAATGATGCCTTAATGAAAAGGTTGTATCCTTAAAGAAGAGACACTTGCAAGCTTATATAAAAGGCTTGTTGTAAACCATTTGACACATTAAATCAAAAATAAAACAAGAGCAGAAAAATCAAAAGTAAGAAAAGTATTGTATTCTATTAACATAAACACTTAAGTTCCTATCAACTCCAAAAGCGTCTAAACTCCTTATAATCTACTTGTTGTAGAAAGTAGGTTCTAAGACCTAATAACTTTGCAAACCCTCGAGTGTATCTAGTGGTCTACTCTCGTAAAGTGTAAGACATAGTTAAATGTTGGCTTCATTATATCCTTAAGATTATTCGCATTATTCCTCTTTGCATACCTAGTGGTGGGGGTGAAATAAATCTTAAAAATAGCGTCTATTAAAAGGCTCGTCTTGATGTCAATTTTGTTGATTTTTAAATTCCGTTTAAACTCCATTTGCACCAATAAAAATAAACAAATACCTACGTTACTTTATTATTCTACTTTTATTATATAATTTTTATAGTCTCCTTTTTCATCTTATATATGGAATCAGATCCGTATAGAAACCTTAAGCTTGAGTCATAAGCTTCTCTCTTATGAAAATAAAATAAAATAAAATAAAAGTAAAGAGAAGTATATATACCATTGTGAATGAATAAAGTATAAAAACATGGTGCCTTTTGAGATACAAAACATTGTGAATGCGACAAGAAGTATTAGTTGTAATGTGTTAATGGTCATTTTTAAATCAAATTAAAAATGTTACTATTAGCAATATCAAGAATTGCCAGGGAGAAATTCATTGATAAAATGGCAAATACCCGAATTCTCTTTCTTGGAAACTTTACTAAAAATCACTTTCAACCAAAAAAAAAAAAGTAAACGATCTTTCATATGATCTCTATATAAAATATAATATCAAAATTTAGTATTATAAAATATTTTATTTTATGCTTTTTTAGTACTAACATATTTTAAACAACATCATTGTTTATTTTATTATTACACGGACACTACTTACGTACAATATATATATATATATATATAAAAGATAATAGCATTGTTAGCTTAATTAGAAGGAATAATTGATTTTTTTTTTTAAAATAGAATGAATAATCTAATGAGATGAATTGGATTTTTAAAACTTTTTTGGATAAAATAAAATCTCAAAAAAAAAAAGCACATCAAATAATAAAATCATAACCATTTAATAAATATTTAACTGAAAATAAATGTAATAAAAATAAAGAGTATAGGGTAAAAAGATTTGCAAGAACCATTTATAAAGGTTCAATCTTGTCTCTTGGTATTTATGTCACAGGTCTACTTTTCTAATCCAAAAGACATGCATATTAAGTGCTTGTTTGACCTGACTTATTTTTAGCTTATCTACTGCTTAAAAGCAAAAGTTGAATAAAACAAGATTTCTTGAAAAGCTTTTAAAAAAGAAAGCTTTTTTTCAAAGAATAAAATCTTAAAAAAAAAAGAGCTTAAAAAAAAGCTCCAATTAGGAGCTTTATCTTCTCTTTTTTTAAAAAAAAACACACCAGCTTATTAGGAGAGTTATTTTTTCTCAAAAGAATCCTCTCTCAAAAAATACTCCCTCCCTTTCTCCCTTTTAATCTCCCTCTCCTCTCTCCTTTTCTGCAAATCAGGGTTTTTTTTGTTCTTACAAAAATTAAGAGAAACGAAAACAAAAAAATTAGAACTGCATTTAGGTATTTTTTTTTGTTTTGTTTTATATTTTTTTATTATTTTTTGGGCTTTAAAAACTCTCTGTACTATTTGATATTTCTCAATTTATTGATATGACAATTATGTGATATTTGTTTGTTCTTAACTTTTTTTATGTATATTTATGTTTATTCATTTTTATTTCAGTTTTAAGCTAGGTTTCAGTATTCCATAAAAAAATTACTACAAAATCGATATCCAAGAGACAAATTGTTATGATTAAATTGTTTTCAATTATTTTCCATAGTAAAAGATATAAAATGGATGAATTTTAGTATATTAATGATTTAGGTTGAATGTAATATCACTCCATGGAAATGTTTATGAGACTCTCCAAGCTATTGCAGTATAGTCCACGTAACTCAAAAGGTCTTTCAATTCCTCACAAACTATTCTTAGCTAGGATTTCTCGTCTTAGTCTTTCAATTATTCAAGTCCCAAGTACTACTAAAACAAGATGCAAATATATTTAAAGGACAACCAAGATTCAATGGTGTTTTATTTTCAAAAATTTATTGTACATAGATAAAAAATAAAGTTAATTTTTTCATTTTGAATAAAAAAATTTGTGATTAATAGAAAGTTATTTATTTATTTATTTTTGCTCAGCCCAAAATTTATTTTCATTAAGATCACTGAAACTACAGTGAAGTTGGCCAAAGGCCTAACAAGTACGAGCATCTGCAGGCAACAGTTGGCAACCTGTTGCGACAAAAAGACTAAAAAGAAGCAACATAGAGGGGGGAACATCATCATAAAGAGAGAGCTCAAAAATAAAACTGACAATGGAACATAAAGATAAACAGCAGAGTCACCCAGCACCTTACGAGCTCACCACCAAGCAGAGAAGTGAGCAGAAACATCAACACCATACCTGGCTAAGGAGTTAGAAAATGAATTACCTTCTCTAAAGACATAAGTGAAGGACATATTACCAATGGAAACAGCAGTGAATCGATTTCGTTGAAGATGTGCCATTTATCCCAAGGTCTTTGTTCAGCACAGTTAATCCAGGATAGAGCCACCCTTGAATCTAATTCAACAATTAAATGGGAGGAGGAGTAAGAGGAGGCCGAAAAAAGGCGAAGAGCATGCAAGATGGCCATTAATTCCGCATAATTGGAATCGCATAAACCGAGTGGAATAAAGAACAATCCTATAACAAAACTGTTAGAGTTACGCAAAACCCCACCACAACCAGCGGGTCTTGACTAACCTCTGGCTGATCCGTCGACATTGATTTTGAGCTCACCAATGGGAGGTGGCGACCATGAAACATCGGGTCGAAGGTGGAAAGGGATTCTCTAACACGAGCAATTTCGTGGATCAGACCACCAACCGATTTCGTCAATGGCATCATCACTTTCACATGCTCTGATCTAAAACATGGAGTGCAACTTACTGAGAAAAATGATTTGGAAACCATCCTAGACCTTGGAATTAAAGACGGATTCATTACATGCGAGCCATAATGACCACAAAGTAGTGTCGCAGACGATCATCCACCTTTTAGAGACATTACCACCGAACGGACAAAGTGACCAAGCTTGAATAAAGTCTGGAATGGTGGAAGGGACACACTAATCAACACACTACCATTGAAGAACTATACCCCAAATAAGCCAACTGAAGTTACATGTGAGAAAGATATGCGAACAAGTCTCCTCAACAATATCGCACCAAACGCACCGCAGCTAATCAGCATTGAAATGGACACCACGAGAGAGAAACAAAGCCTTTGTAGGAATTGCATTAAGGACTGCAAGCCACAGGAAGCACTAAACTTTATGAGGGATAGATAACTTCCATAAAGATTGAAACCATACCTTATGATCATCATCAGAGGCATTTAGCCTAGAACAAAAAGTTTTCACAAATAAGTTCCCTTGGGGGTTAAGCTTCCATACAAGTTTGTCCTTCCTGCCCAGCATAAGAACAACAGAAGAGAGTTTACGCAGAAATTCCTCATAGTCGGACTTTTCCCAAGAAAAAAGTGCCCGTCTGAAATTTATAGACCATGACCTATTAAATTTGGCTTCAGCAACTCGAATTTCCTTATCCGTTGCTAGTGAGAAAAAACGAGGATACTTGGAGGAGAGGGGTAGATCCTCAAGCCATTTATCAAGCCATAGGAGGATAGTGGTATCATCCCTTACGGTCCAGTGGCAAGCATGAAAACCAATCAAGTTATGAACCTCTTCGTAGGATAGGAGCTTAACGATGCTTTTCCAGATCGACGACATTCTTGACGTGTTCGAAATAGATGGGGTCCAATGAGTATCACCAATCTCGTAATTACCAACAATCAGACGTCTCCATAACGCAAGCATGACTGACTTTGAGTTGCGTGACTAGTGTTTAAGCATTATATGACTAATTTTTACTAAAGCATTGTGTGACTAGTGGATAGGCATTGCGTGACTTTGGTTTCTGGTTGGGTCTTAGGAGTTTTTTTTTCTGGTTATGTTTTGTTCCCTCAGAGTTCTTGTTTGTGTTAATATCTTGTTTTTCCCGTGGTGAGTTTTGAGGGCTTCCCCTACTCCTTTGTTTTTGGTTACTGATTTACGTGTTTTTCCTTACCTCTGAGTCAAAAATTCTTTCCACGTGACGATCTGCCTCTACTTTGGTGGTGGGAGAAATTTGTATCTGATGTTGTTTTCTTCGGTGATGATCTTGCTTCTGCCTTTCACCGATCTGGGATGTGATGCTCTTGGGTTAATCTTTCTTTCCCTTGACAACGAGTCAAATTATTGAATTTTTCTTCTTCTTTGCGTTGGTTTATGGTGTTTGGATTCCTTTATGCTTGGCTTCTCTACTTGATCATTTAGGGAGTTTTAGCTGATCATTTTTGGAGTTGTTTTTCTGTGCCTTATGGTGTTTGAACAGAGAGAAAGCTAGATTTAATTTTGAAATTTTTGTCTAGATGGCGGGATAGAGAAAACTGAAACTGTTTTAATTTGTCTGAAATTGTTTAAAGGGTATTCTTGTCAAATCTGTCAAAAATTGTTTAAAAATAGTTAAAATTATAAAGACGGTCATTTTTGAAATACCCTTATTACGGAGGTTATTTCTCACAATTTTGTCTAAGTGTAGATTATACAAGTGACATGTTAAATAAATTTTACCATGATATTTTATTACCGTTAACAGTACAATATGATAAAAGAATAAAATGAATTCATTTTAAAATATTATGTGTAAAATATATGAAAAAAAGGTTATAAATTTAATTTGATTACGTTGCTGCGGAACTTATCAAAATAATTGTGGAAGCATGTCTAATGATTATAGGCATAGCTCTTCAAAGAAAAATACTGTTTTATACTTACAAAAAATAAATGTAAAATTTAAAACTGATCAAATTTGTTTAGAATTATTATTTTTATATTTTGAAATTTTGAAATTTCAAAATTTATAGATATTGTTTAAGTCGTATTATATATTATATATTATTGAAGGGTTATATTAATCTCCCTACTGTGCAGATATACATAGATGAATTACAAAGATTTCTTTTCTATCAGTTTTGCTACGTACCAAATTGTTGGACACATATTTTATAATAAATATAAGAGAACATCATAGTGCTTCATCACAAACTAGGACCTTAATCTCCTTCTCTCACGCTGAAATTTTAGGATGCCAAGAGCAAAACTTCCATTATTTTGCCTCTTGGCTTTTGCTTTATCTCTATTCCCCGACTGAGGCTCTTCTTTCTGTGGAAATGTTACCATCAAAAAGCCCTTTCATTTAAAAAGCCAACCTCTCAGGTGTGAAAACCTTGAGCTAGAAGTCGAGTGTGACGAGAATAACCGCGCCATTTTCCCCATGAAATATGGGAAATTCCTTGTCCAAGACATCTCCTATAATAACGGTACAATTCAACTTTTAGACGAGAGTCTTGGCAACGATAACTGCTCCATTCCTCATAGTTCCTATCCTTGGTACACCCCTTTTGCGAAAAAACTACGTCTCTATGAAGATACCACTGAATTTAGCATCATGTATCTCGTAAAGTGCAAGATGCAGATCAACTACTCTAGGGTTTATATCGATGCTTTTCGTTGCACCAATACCCCTTCCTCTCAACTTCCTTACTTGTATTTTTTAGATAAAAAAACAGCAAAGTCTGATTTCCATGAGTCATGCAGAATTGAAGTCCAGGTTCCAATCATGGTTGCCAATATCACTGGCCTCTCAACTTCTAAATTTTCTAAGGAAGATTTGCTTTCATTTGCAGCCACACAATGATAAGCAGAGCAACTAAGATAAGATCATCTTAGTTCTTATTTAATCTTTCTTTTTAAACTTTTTTATACATATAAAAAAATGTAAAATATGGACGGATTAGTTCTTTTAGACTTAATAGGTTGACGGTGAAATTCAAATACTACACAATATATTTATAGGATTGCTTTTTATTTATATTTTATTAGGGGTTAATATTAGTCTCCCAACTTAGACTAATTACAAAAATTCCTTTTCTATCAATTACGTTATCAATCAGTTGCATACGTTATTTTCTCCACTTAATTTCTATGTGGAAAAAGCCATATAAGTCTTATAGGTGAGTCTTGACAAGGATAACTGCTCCATTCCTCATAGTTCCTATCTTGCTAAAGCCGTTTTGGAAAAAGCCTACCACTTGGTTGAAGATATGGTATACGTCTCCCTCATCATATGTATACATGCACCTCAATTTAGGGTCATCTATCTCTTATACTGTAGGATGAAAATGAACTCTTCGGTTTAGATTGGTGCTTCTCATTCCATCAATCGGTGTTCCTCTACATGTTCTTTTGTTTCTTCGGTCAATCTGTTCCATTATTAACGATTGAGGGAATGTAAGTGTGGAATATTCATGTGACATGTCACAAAATTTATATCGTGGTATTTTACATCGTTAATGGGACAATTTGATAAAAAGATCAAAATAAAATTCTTTTAAAATATTATGCACAACATACACGAAAAAATATTACGAATTTAATTTGATTACGTTATTGCGAAATTTACAAAAATAATTGTAGAAGCATGTCTAATGATTACAGGCTTTATTTGAATAGATATTTTTCTCCTTTTTTGTGTCCAACTGATTGTAACTGGTCTTCAAATTTAAATAAATAAGAAAAAAAATCCAAGACTTTAAATATTTTAGATAGCCATTCAAGAGCTTGACTGACTTCATATTTGTCAGTGCAACAAAATTGAATTTTTTTTTTAAAAGACAATTTTGAACTTTAGACATGCATAATTTTTTTTAATACACATGGAAAATGTATATGTAAAGTACGAGGAAAGATCTACTTATATCTATATAAAATTAAATTAACTTTACACTCCTTCATATTTTTTATACGATTTATATTTTGTTAATCCAATCGTTGATTTCAAGTTATATTCACCTAAATCATGCATAACAGATTTCAAATTAATTGAAAATGACTAATTATTTATTTGGTAAAAATAAAATTTCAATTGTTAAATATATTGAAAAAATAAACATTATTCTCGATCCATATATTAAAGATACCAAATTGACTTTGAAACTTTACATGCATGATAAGTATAAGTTGTTAAATTTAAGAATATGTTTGTTAATTAAAATATTAATTTTCTAACAAATTTAAAAAAAAATGTAAAACTAATTAGTTTTACATAGATACAACATGACTCCTCTCGTCCTGTATAAAGTATTGTTATTTAAGCTTTTGTGTGCAATTTTTTCATATTTAACGGTAGTTGAAAAGGTGCAGTTCTTGCTAATATATGCATGTAATATATTTGTCCAAATATTACAAAAGCAATGCATAGAACTGTGGAATCCGTAAAAGTTGTATGCAAAAAGAGTTTCAACGACACAAGTTAAAGAAAAAAGTTCAAAGGAAGATTTGATTTCAATTGCAGCCACAGAAATAATTAACAAAGCAATGAAGATAACATTAATCTAACTCAATCTTTCTCGTTAAACTTTTTTATACTTAATTCTCCAAAAAAAAAATTATACTTACAAATAAATAAATATAAGATATGGAGAATATTGATCAATTTTATTTAGAATTATTATTTTATATATTTGCAATGAAATTTTGAAATTCTAAATTTTATAACATTATTTAAGTCATATTATATATATTATATATTATTAAGGAATTATATTAATCTCCCTACTGTGAAGATATAGATAGATGAATTAGAAAGATTTCTTAATTTTCTGTCAGTCTCACTACCAATTGGTTGGACAAATTTTCTTCTTTCTTGTTTGTTTGCGTGGAAAATCACCCATGAGTCATTGAGTACTATGATAGGCTTTGTGTTAAAAGTGTTTTGCGGTTTGGGATTTTAATTTATTTTTTCGAACAAGTTTTGGGATTTTAACTACTTGACTGACTTTTCAAAAAGAAGACTTGGCTTTAACAATAAATCTAAGAGAACATCATAGTGCTTCTTCACAAACTAATTAAGCCCTTAATCCCCTTCTCTCCCGCTGAAATTTTAGGATGCTAAGAGCGAAACTTCCATTATTCGGCCTTCTGGCCCTTGCTTTATCTCTATTCCCGGATACATGCATCGCTAGAGGCAAACACAAGCACTGTGGCTCTTCTTTCTGTGGAAACATTAACATCACTTACCCTTTTCGATTAAAAAGTCAGCCTCGTAGTTGTGGTTACAATCGTTATGAACTAGTATGCGAGAATAACCGCACCATTTTCCCCAGGAAATATGGGAATTTCTATGTCCAGCACATCTCCTAAAGTGACGAAACCATTCAACTTTCACTACAACATAAATGAGTTTTAATGACATAATTTTAACTGCACTTTTATTTTTGCATCTAAAAAATTAAAAACAGGATTTAGGTTTTAAGATTTAGATAAACTTTTATTTTGCAATTTATAAAAAATCCAAATCTTTTATATATTTTTGGGTGATTTTTTTTTATTCATTAAAAATAAGATGTGTCTAGAAATAACCCTCTAAATAACTTTAGCTGCTTTTTTTAATTTTTATATATTTTTAATATAATTAATTATATTAAAATTATTATAAAATTATAAATTTTTTCTAAAATTAGAGCCTCTTCAAATTGGGGGCCTAAAGCCATTGCTTGGGTGGCTTCACCCAAGGGCCGGCACTGATTAGGGGTTAATATTAATCTCCCAACTTAGACTAATTACAAAAATTCCTTTTCTATCAATTTCGTTATCAATCAGTTGCATACGTTATTTTCTCCACTTAATTTCTATGTGGAAAAAGCCGTATAAGTCTTATAGGTGAGTCTTGACAAGGATAACTGCTCCATTCCTCATAGTTCCTATCTTGCCAAAGCCGTTTTGGAAAAAGCCTACCACTTGGTTGAAGATATGGTATACGTCTCCCTCATCATATGTATACATGCACCTAAATTTAGGGTCATCTATCTCTTATACTGTAGGATGAAAATGAACTCTTCGGTTTAGATTGGTGCTTCTCATTCCATCAATCGGTGTTCCTCTACATGTTCTTTTGTTTCTTCGGTCAATCTGTTCCGTTATTAACGATTGAGGGAATGTAAGTGTGGAATATTCATGTGACATGTCACAAAATTTATATCGTGGTATTTTACATCGTTAATGGGACAATTTGATAAAAAGATCAAAATAAAATTCTTTTAAAATATTATGTACAATATACACGAAAAAATATTACGAATTTAATTTGATTATGTTATTACGAAATTTACAAAAATAATTGTAGAAGCATGTCTAATGATTACAGGCTTTATTTGAATAGATATTTTTCTCCTTTTTTGTGTCCAACTGATTGTAACTGGTCTTCAAATTTAAATAAATAAGAAAAAAAATCCAAGACTTTGAGTATTTTAGATAGCCATTCAAGAGCTTGACTGACTTCATATTTGCCAGTGCAACAAAATTGAATTTTTTTTTAAAAGACAATTTTGAACTTTAGACATGCATAATTTTTTTTAATACACATGGAAAATGTATATGTAAAGTATGAGGAAAGATCTACTTATATCTATATAAAATTAAATTAACTTTACACTCCTTCATATTTTTTATACGATTTATATTTTGTTAATCCAATCGTTGATTTCAAGTTATATTCACCTAAATCATGCATAACAGATTTCAAATTAATTGAAAACGACTAATTATTTATTTGGTAAAAATAAAATTTCAATTGTTAAATATATTGAAAAAATAAACATTATTCTCGATCCATATATTAAAGATACCAAATTGACTTTGAAACTTTACATGCATGATAAGTATAAGTTGTTAAATTTAAGAATATGTTTGTTAATTAAAATATTAATTTTCTAACAAATTTAAAAAAAATGTAAAACTAATTAGTTTTACATAGATACAACATGACTCCTCTCGTCCTGTATAAAGTATTGTTATTTAAGCTTTTGTGTGCAATTTTTTCATATTTAACGGTAGTTGAAAAGGTGCAGTTCTTGCTAATATATGCATGTAATATATTTGTCCAAATATTACAAAAGCGATGCATAGAACTGTGAAATCCGTAAAAGTTGTATGCAAAAGGAGTTTCAACGACGCAAGTTAAAGAAAAAAGTTCAAAGGAAGATTTGATTTCAATTGCAGCCACAGAAATAATTAACAAAGCAATGAAGATAGCATTAATCTAACTCTTATTTAATCTTTCTTGTTAAACTTTTTTATACTTAATTCTCCAAAAAAAAAATTATACTTACAAATAAATAAATATAAGATATGGAGAATATTGATCAATTTTATTTAGAATTATTATTTTATATATTTGCAATGAAATTTTGAAATTCTAAATTTTATAACATTATTTAAGTCATATTATATATATATATATTATTAAGGAATTATATTAATCTCCCTATTGTGCAGATATAAATAGATGAATTAGAAAGATTTCTTAATTTTCTGTCAGTCTCGCTATCAATTGGTTGGACAGATTTTCTTCTTTCTTGTTTGTTTGCGTGGAAAATCACCCATGAGTCATTGAGTACTATGATAGGCTTTGTGTTAAAATTAAGTGTTTTGCGGTTTGGGATTTTAATCTTTTTTTTCGAACAAGTTTTGGGATTTTAATTAGTTGACTGACTTTTCAAAAAGAAGACTTGGTTTTAACAATAAATCTAAGAGAACATCATAGTGCTTCTTCACAAACTAATTAAGCGCTTAATCCCCTTCTCTCCCGCTGAAATTTTAGGATGCTAAGAGCGAAACTTCCATTATTCGGCCTTCTGGCCCTTGCTTTATCTCTATTTCCGGATGCATGCATCGCTAGAGGCAAACACAAGCACTGTGGCTCTTCTTTCTGTGGAAACATTAACATCACTTACCCTTTTCGATTAAAAAGTCAGCCTCGTAGTTGTGGTTACAATCGTTATGAACTAGTGTGCGAGAATAACCGCACCATTTTCCCCATGAAATATGGGAACTTCTATGTCCAGCACATCTCCTATAGTGACGAAACCATTCAACTTTTAGACGTAAGTCTTGGCAACGATAACTGCTCCATTCCTCAGAGTTCCTATCCTTGGTACACCCCTTTTAGGAAAGCAGTATATCTCGATCGGACAACCGCTGAATATAGCATCATGCATCTCGTAAATTGTACGATGCAAATCAACTACTCTTGGGTTTACATCGATGCTTTTCGTTGTACCAATACCCCTTCCTCTCGACCTCCTTACTTTTTCTTTTTGGATGAAAATACAGCAAAGTCTGATTTCCATGAGTCATGCACAGTTGAAGCCCAGGTTCCAATCATGATTGCCAATATCACTGGCCTCTCTACTTTTGATATTTACACAAAGTTGTTGGAGGGATTCCAACTCTCATGGTCTTTCTATTATGATTACGTTTGGCTGCGGTGGGACTCGATTGTTAACGTGTGAGGATTTTTTTTAAGTATTGCGAAATATTTGTTGTTGTTTAGTTTTTGAAAAATATTTATTATTTTTAGCACAAATATATGATAAATAAACAAATATGAAAATTTTTGGTTTTTAATTCTTTTTAAAAAGTTGACAATATTTTTAAATTACTTCTTTAAGTATGTGTATAAATTTGTATCTTACCCTTTCTAAAATTTAAGCTCCATATTTTTTCAATTAGAATCACAAATTTTTATTAATGTAGTGTCTATTTCAGACTTCAATTATTTAGTTCTACTCTAAATATGTTTAGTGTAAAATTTAATTATTTATTTAAAGAGAAGGCTTTAAACATTTTCAATATTTTAAACAGTAGAAGTGCGCATTTCATGGCCTTATTGAGGATTAACGGTTTTGATATGCCTTTTTTAAATATTAATTATAGATTGCTATCGTTGCTCTGGCTGCTGTATGGTGTGCTGATCACATATATAGAAAGCATCATAGCTTTGTTTGCACCAGAAGATGTCGTTGGATTAGAGCCCAGTAAAGGTATTCTTTCTTTTCTGAGTTTTTTAATATTTTAATTATTAATGGATTTGCCTTTACTTTCCTATATAGTATCTGTTAACACTTATTTTTCGAATTGGTAATATCTTATCAGGAATCCAGATTCTTTGTGTTACAATAACAGGTACTAAATTCTACACTCTTTTTTTTTTTGAAAAGTAGAATTTCATTAATATCGAGAGTAATTTTCCCCATAAATAACATAGAGAAGATTTGAAGCCTTTATGCTCATACATGTAAGGCATATAGACTTCAAAACCTTAACATTACATATACAAAAATTTAACATAACATTGTCACTCCACATAATCAACAAAACCCCAAGCCCATAGATGTCTACACTTATTTATTTACTCTTAAATTCTAGAATTATTATATATAACATCATAATGTATTAGGAATCTAAGACATTATTATTTATTACCTTGGTTAGAATAAGTGTTCATTGAACCACATTTTGAGAGTCACGTTCAAGGAAAAGGGGATGAATTAATCTCCAATGAGCAACAGCATAAATCAAAACAGCCTTTTCAGTACTAGAAGATTTGCCAAGGTGGAATCCGAATGGCCAATGGACTTAGAAAAATAGGTAAGGGTGTCCCCATGCTCATCTCTTAAAATCCCACCAATTCCGGATGCACCCGGGTTATCACATGAAGCTCCATTTGTATTGAATTTAAGGATCCCAGCATCTGATTTTTCCCACAATACCCTTCTCTTGACCTTTGTTATTCGTCTTGGATTATTTCTCTCATTTGGATATCTAGCAAGATCTCTAATTGAGAGATTGAGATCCTGCCATTTGGCATTTATCCACCATGCAAGTCTTACTTCGGTGAGCTCAAAAATTTGACAACCATCCTAATCTTTACGTTTGAAGACAGCTTCCTTGCGAGCTATCCAAATAGCTCAAATGTTGGCATATCACACCATTCTCCAAATTAGATCATTGCTTAGGGACTTTGCAAATTCAAACCATGAAAGAAAGCAATGAGTGCCATTTGTCATTTTATACTCACATGACGTTGACATGATACTAACGAGAAAGGTGAAAGTGCCACACAACCAGGTCATCATACTATATACTATAACATATCAACATGCCATGTTAATACTATATGACATAAAATGAAAAGCAATATTTTTTATTTTGAAAAGTTATTTTTATTAATACCATCACTAACATGCCATTTTAAGTCTCTAGCTTGAATGGCAGAAGACTCTGATGGCATGAAAGAGACAACGAGGGTGAAAGAACCTGTACAATTGTCAAAAGGACCCAGCTACATACAAATGTTTCTGTAGCATCACAAACAAAGGGTTAAATGAGCAAACCCAAGCCAAAATAAAAAACATGAGAGTTTGCTCATAAACTACCTCTTGGCAGACAAACAAAAAAATATGTTGCTCAAATATCAGAATCACCTAAAAAAACATCAAGAAAGCACCCTAGAGATCCCGTAAAAAGTTGTGATCAAAAGAATCATCCCAACTTAGCTTAACAATGGTGTATTAAATCATGTTGTCCCGCTAATTAATTTATATATAGTTATATACTTTTTTTTTTGTGAAACAGGAATTATATTACTAAGAACACTTTTGGGGATAACTTGCTTGATTATATTGGTTATACGCAAATTGAAAAGGAGGCATTTGTCGGTGGATGACACGATTGAGAATTTTCTTCAAAGTCAAAACAATCTAATGCCAATAAGATATTCTTATTCTGAAATAAAAAGAATGACGGATGGTTTCAAGAATAAACTAGGACAAGGAGGATATGGCTCTGTGTTTAAAGGAAAACTTCGAAGTGGTCAACTTGTTGCGATAAAATTGTTAAACAAATCAAAAGCAAATGGCCAAGATTTCATCAATGAAGTTGCAACCATTGGAAGAATTCATCATGTCAATGTGGTAAGACTCATTGGATTTTGTGTGAAGGGATCAAAACAAGCTCTTGTATATGACTTCATGCAAAATGGGTCCTTAGATAAAATAATATTTTCAACTGAAAGTAACACTTTGAGTTGGCAAAAAATGTTTGAGATTGCATTGGGAGTGGCTCGAGGTATTGAATATTTACATACAGGTTGTGACATGCAAATTTTACATTTCGATATCAAGCCACATAACATTCTTCTAGATGAGAACTTCATCCCGAAAGTTTCTGATTTTGGCCTTGCAAAGTTGTATTCAGTGGATGACAGTATTGTCTCTCTCACAGCTGCAAGAGGTACATTAGGATATATGGCTCCTGAATTGTTTTATAAAAATATTGGAAGCATCTCATATAAAGCCGATGTTTATAGTTTTGGAATGATGTTAATGGAAATTGTCGGAAGGAGAAAAAATGTGAATGTCTCTGCTGAACATTCAAGTCAAATTTATTTTCCATCATGGATTTATGATCGACTTGAAGGAGGAGATATCATAGAGCTTGGAGATGTAACGGAGAATGAAAACAAAATTATGAGGAAAATGGTAATAGTAGCCTTTTGGTGCATACAGATGAAGCCCACAGATCGTCCTTCAATGAGCAAAGTCTTGAAGATGCTTGAAAGTGAAGTTGAGCTCCTTGAAATGCCTCCCAAGCCTGCTTTCTCTTGAAATGTCAACCAAATCATTTAGTGTTGTATTATAAGTAATATTGAATATTGTATGTTAAGCAATGTTTCACTACTTTATTATGCTACTTTTATAATTTTTATAGTAGAAACCTTAAGCTTGAGGCATAATCTTCTCTCCTCCAAAAAAAAACAAAAAACCCAAAAACAATATAGAATGGTGATGAAGAAAGTATAGCAAGGAAAAGAAGGATACTGAGTTGGAGTTTCAAGCTTGCGAAGGTATTATTTTAGGAGAGTTGCAATGGTATCTTGTAAGTATTTTGTCTATATAAAAAGTCTTTTGCTCATATAAAGGATAAAGACTTTAAGTAGCATTGTCTATACAATCATTATATTAATGCAAATAATTAATCTAGTTTTTTAAAAAATTAAAGCTATTTCTAAATTATGTTTGGAATTATAATTTTTTATTTAAAAAATATAAGTTATTTGAGTTTTCTCTCTTAATTAAAAAAGTCAAATTTTATCCAATTCAAAATTTTATTTACAATGATTCGAAATCAAACTCAAATTAATTCAGATTAAATGACAAAAATTAAATATTTGAATTTGAAAATAGTTGAATTTAAAATGATATTAATCCAGCACGATCCAAGTTCAACATAACTCGAATCTAAAACGAACCGAGCTCATAATGATCCAAAACCCAAGATTTATTCGATCCAAAACTTATAAAACTTAAATTTGTAACTCGAAAAAATCCAAATTATAATTAAATAATTTTATTTAATAACTAAATGAGTAAATGACTATTTTTTAAGTGAAAATTTTAAGACACACAAGCACCTTTTTCTCGTCAATGCTTCTTCGTTACTCAGAAACAGCTCATAGGAATGGCATGGTCAACTACTCTGCTTCACCTTCACTTCAAATTCCCTCCGGTTTCTTCTCACCAATTGCCACATTCCCTCCCCAAAAAATCCCCAATCTTCCTAAACCCTAACCCTATAATTCCCAATTCCAAGCCCCCCAAAATGCAATTCCTTCACAGACCCAACGCGTTTCCAGGCCACAGCACAGTATCAAGAGCCATGGACATCATCCAATCCTCCCCGCCCACGTGGCAATCGGCCTTCCTCGGCAACCTCATGATCTTCGTCGTCGGAACCCCACTTTTAGTAGCGGGGCTATCTCTCTACGGAATTTGCGCTGCCTTCTTGCTTGGCACTCTCACTTGGCGCGCTTTTGGGTCTTCTGTGTTCCTTCTCGTTGCTTCTTACTTCGTTGTAGTGAGTCGTTACAAAGTCTATGAATTTTATTTGAATTATGCGATTTAAGTTAAATTTAGAAATGGGGTTCTGATTTTTGTTCCCATTTGGTATAAAGTTTCCGCTTTTAGAGGACAAGTTTCATTGTTTGGTAATATGGCAAAGGAAAAGAAATTTAGTTTATGTCAAAAAGATTTCATGTGAAGTAGTTTGCTATTTAAGTGTGATTTGTTTTTGTTTAAAGAATTGGATTACACTAGGTGAAATCAGGTCAAAACCATAACCAAAATATTTTTTCCAAAATTTCTTTATTTTCATTTGTTTTCCTCTTGGTGGGGGGCAGGTGGAGGAGCCAGGGAGAATTTATGGGTTCTCGCAATTTTGGACTAGTTTGAAACGATATAGTATTGTTTTTCTTGCTTTCCTTTCTGATAATGGCTTGTTTTACTTTCAAAATGAATCTTGAAATAGTTTCTCCTTCTCTTTTCTGATTTTCCCTACCCATATTTCTAGTTGAAGATAATAGTTTCAAATCATGCTTGAAAACTATATTACAAAATTCTTGTACTATCAAACAATTTTGTGTGGCATTCGAGTTTCTAATTTGAATGGAGAAATAATTGGGATGGAAGTGGCATTAAAGTTAGAGGAAAGAAACCCGAATGCCTTTTGCACCAATACAAAGAAAAGAAAACCTAGTACAAAACTTCGGAAGATGCTTGATTATAAGGTGCTGGGCTTTTGAGGACCAGAGACTCCATAATACTTTATAATTTTCTATATCTTCGTTCAATCTTACAGCTCTTTGTCATGCCTCTAAAACAAATGTGGTAAAACCATGCTCAATTGTTCAAATTGTTATGCTCAACTTTTGGAATAATCATATGTAATTGTTTATTACCCCTTGACTCAAAGCCAAAAAAAAAAAACATCTACCTTCTTGAGCATTTACACTTTCTAGAAATAAATTGCTAAGGCCTTTTAATTATGCTATGATTTTTGTAAGTGATTGTGATTTTCGACTCTTCTGTTCGACAGAGTTGAAATATTTATATTATTATGCTATGATTTTTGTAAGTGATTGTGATTTTCGACTCTTCTCTTTTGTCCCTTCATTGTGAAATTACAAAAAGGTAAAGTTTTTTTTATCTGTCTTTTTTTATTTATATTATTATTATTTAAGTTTATTTATTTTTTTCAATTCTATTCTATTTGATCATATGTTTTAAGTTTTTATAAATTTTCTTCTCTAAATTTCTAAAACCATTAACCATATTCTTTTTTTTTCTTTTTTGTTATGTAATTCTATCTTCTATTTGTCATATTCTTCTTTTTTTTTTATTATGTGTTCTCAATAATTTTAGTCTTTAAAAATTAAAAAATTATTATGTAATTCTCAAATATAAGTTGTAGTGTTACATTATTGATTGTAGCTTAAAATTTCACCAATATATCATTTTTTATTAATCTTGATTATATAAGGTTTCTTTTATGTGCTTTATGTTTTATATTTAATTGAAAGGAAATTATCTCTAAGTATTTAGTCTTTAAACAATACTTATTATATGAAAAGAAAATTATTAATTTTATATATTGTATTTAATTATTTATATTTTATGAATTGTTCCCTTTCGTCTTTGGCTCACCCAATAGAAGGTATGGTATACATCTCCCTCATCATATGTATACACGCACCTTAATATAGGGTCATGTATCTCTTAAATTGTAGGATGAAGATGAATTCTTCGGTTTACATTGATGCTTTCTCATTGCACCAATCGATGTTCCTCTCCACATTGTTTTGTTCTTCAGTCAAATTATTCATTGTTAACAACTAACCGATATGTTTGGGTTTAATTAGTTGACTAACTTTTCAGAAGAAGACTTGGTTTTAATAATAAATATATGAGAACATCACAGTGCTTCTTCACAAACTAATTAAGCCCTTAATCTCCTTCTCTCCCGCTGAAATTTTAGGGTGCTAAGAGCAAAACTTCCATTATTTTGCCTCTTGGCTTTTGCTTTATCTCTATTCCCCGATGCATGCATCGCTAGGGGCAAAAACAAGGACTGTGGCTCTTCTTTCTGTGGAGATGTTACCATCAAAAAGCCCTTTCGGTTAAAAAGCCAACCTCTCAGGTGTGGAAACCGTAAGCTAGAAGTCGAGTGGACGAGAATAACCGCACCATTTTCCCCATGAAATATGGGAATTTCTATGTCCAAGACATCTCTTATAGTGACGAAACCATTCAACTTTTAGACGTGAGTCTTGGCAACCATAACTGCTCCATTCCTCATAGTTCCTATCCTTGGCACACCCCTTTTGCGAAAGAACTACATCTCTATGAACATACCACTGAATTTAGCATCATGTATCTCGTAAAGTGCAGGATGCAGATCAACTACTCTCGGGTTTATATCGATGCTTTTTGTTGCACCAATACCCCTTCCTCTCACCCTCCTCACTTGTATTTTTTGGATAAAAAAATAGCAAAGTCTGATTTCCATGAGTCATGCAGAATTGAAGCCCAGGTTCCAATCATGGTTGCCAATATCACTGGCCTCTACTTCTGATATTTACACAAAACTGTTGACGGGATTCCGACTCTCATGGTGGGATTATGCTTATCAGTTTGTGTGCTTAGCCCCTTTCTCCAGTTCATCATTTCAACAGCTGGATTTGGGGAGGAATGGTCACTTCTAGCTACCGACCCCCTCTTTTGTGCCAGAAACTAGTGAAATCATGCTTAGAAGAGCATGATTTCACTTCTGGATTGTCCAAAATTTTGGACAATCCAACTTTTAAAAAGGGATAATCGGATTTTGAAGGAGGGGGAGAGGAGAAAAACATTTCAAAAAAAATCCCTGCAACAAAGAAACAGCGACCAAAAAACAAAAAATTCTTAGGTTTTTCTAACAACCGGCAAGATTCCTAAGCAAAAACAAAAGAAAAATACCCTAAAGTCTAGCAACCAGAAACCAGAATAAACAAAAAAAATAAAAAAAATCAACCGTGATGAAAGAGTGATATAAGTGGGATAACTTTGTCTGAAGATTGATTTGGGTTTCCTGGGATTTGGTTACTGCCAGTTTAGAGTGGGTAAAAGGAGAGTGACAGCCATCGGTGGGAGGAAACAAAAAGGAAGCAATTTTTTTTTAAAGGAAAGGGCCCAATTTGGAGCCGAATAAGAGAGAGGGAGCTCGGTTCGTTGGTGGTCGATGTTAGGAAGGAGAGATCTAGAGGTTTTGGGTAGCTAGCAATTTAGATCCAATCAAGAGAGGGAGAAGGTAGTGCTGGTAGCAAAGGGGAGAAAGGAGAGAAAGAAAGAAAGAGAGAGAAGGAAGAAAGAAAAAGGAAAAAACAAAGAGAGGAGAAGAGATCGGCGACGTAAGGAAAGAATAGGAAAAAGAAAGAACAAAAAATAAAGGGGGGGGGGGGGGGGGGGGGGGGGGGGGGGGGGGCGAAGGAACCTCAACGACGCCGTTTTCCCAAGGGAGTGGAATTGCACCTTGGACTTTTCGGGTGGGTTGCAATAGTCTACTTGGGCCACTATCTGAGCCCAATTAAGGTAAAAAAATCACACTTTTTGCTTTGTGGAATTATGGTGGCTTATGTTGCTTGGGCTTAGTCCATTTTATTGGGATTAATATGATGCTTGATTGATTCAAAAAAACAAAAAAATATGATGCTTGATGATATATAATGAAATTAACTAGTTTTAGCATAATGTTTTAAAATTTTTGGATTATATTTAAAAATATGAAGATTAGTATAAGCAAGAAATATAATAGTGAATATTAATGGTGAAAATAGTAAAAAAAAAGAAAAAGAAAAAAATGTTTTAAATATTTCTTAGTCATAAAAAATTTAGAATTTAGAAGAATAAAAATTATAAAAAAATGAAATGATTATTGGTGTAATTCCACCTAAAAAAGGCAAAGAGTTGCCTTTTTCGAGTGGGTTACTTAAGTGTGGAGTTCGAGATGGATTTTCACTGAAGCGTCGGGATAAATCTGAACTCTGTCCTCCAATACCTATTAATTCAAATAATTGTTGATAAAACAATAATATACATAAAAAATAATAAATAATAATATAAACAAGGTAATAAATTCTCCTAAATTATTAAACATATTATTGCAAAAAAATCAAGGCCAGTAAATTAACAAACGCGTTCATGTAGATATCATCATTTTATCCTGTCATAGCATACCATATTTATTATGTAAATATGGCGGGAATTCCGATGATGGGATTTTCCGAAGAGCTTGTAGAGATGAGTTCTTTCGGGAATATCTCTAGGTGAGGAAAACTTCGAGACTTCACCAAAGCGTTGAGATGGTCTTCGAATGATTTTCTAATAAAAGATTGTCAACCTCATTATTTAAAATAAACAAATCATGACATCATTTTACACTTGCATCATGTGCATGCGTAAAACCGAATAAAAGATTCAATCAACCAATTTAATAAAAATTAGTTAATAAGAAAGGATTAAGGAAACATAGGAATAAAATCAAGAGTAGGCTATAATAGGATAACTCAAGATTAAATGGTACCGTTCGTGGAATGGGCACCACAGAGGTGCTAACCCTTCTCTGTGCGTAATCGCACTCCTGAATTCATCTCTAAACAACGTAGACCATTTTTCGTTCTTTCGATGGACTTAAAATTAATGTGGGATTTTGTCGATTAGAACCGAGTTAATAGGTGACCAATTGCACCTAAAAAAGACGATTGGTAGCGACTCCTTGTTATTTTAATTTTGCCCACGTCTAGCGATCGAGTTTTCGGACCTCGCACATTACGACAGAAATATATCATGGTATCAGAGCCCTTACAAGTATAAGATCTTAGTTGGACCTGAAATACTAAAAAACTCATCATACATCTAAAGTCAAGCCACCACTCTTTAAATTTCTCAGCCTTCAGCAATATGTCAACTCCCATTATTCCTTACCCATCTCCACTAATCTTTCATGGTAAAAATTACTCAGTGTGGGCTATCAAGTCAAAGGATATGACCTTTGGAATGCCATAGAATCTAAGAAAAAGCCACCTACGTTGAGAGATAATGCAACAATTACTCAGATTAAATAGTACTCTGAAGAGATAGCAAAGCGATACAAGGCTTTGTCCTTTATTCATGCAGCTGTGTCTGAGACAATATTTAGTAGAATCATGGGTTGCAAGACTGCAAAAGAAGCATGGAACGAACTCCAAGAGGAGTTTTAGGGTTCTACAAGAACGAAACAAATGCGAGCTCAAAATTTTCGAAGAGAGTATGAGTTTCTCAGAATGAAAGACAATCAATCTGTCATGGATTATACTGATCGAGTTATACGTTTGGTAAATCAGATTTGCATGCTAGGTGAAAACTTGAAAGAGATACGGGTTGTTGAAAAAATTCTAAACAGTGTTCCAGAGAAATTTGAAGCAATAATGTCTTCTTTAGAGCAAACTAGAGACTTGACTCAATTCACTGTTACCGAGCTAGTGAGTGCACTTGAAGCTTATGAACAGAGGAGAACTGCACGTCAAGATGTTACTGTGGAGGGTGCATTAGTTGCTAAACATAAAGGGAAAGCCAACATTGATTCTGGTTCTAAGAAAAATTCCAGAGAGAAAGATAAAAAGCCTTACCAACCAAGTCATTCCTCTAGCAAAAAAAAAAAAAAACTAGTTTAAAATGTGTTCCTTTTGCAAGAAACAGAGCCATGCAGAAGAACACTGCTGGTTTAGGCCAGATGCTAAATGCAAAGCTTGCAATGAAGTTGGTCACATGGAGAAAGTTTGTAAGAACAAACAAACTACACTAGAAAAACTAGCAAAAGAGACTGAAAAAGCTGAAATGGCTGAAGAAACCTTGTTTATGGCATTAACAAATTCTCATCAAGCTGATAATTCTCAATGGCTGCTCAATAGTGGATCCTCCAATCATATGACTCCTTTTGAAGCTATGTTTATTGATTTGGACAAAAATTATAGCTCACAAGTTCAAATAGGTAATGGGCTTTACCTACAAGCAGTAGGAAAAGGGACTGTTAGTGTGCAAGCTTATTCTGGCACCAAGCATATCTCTGAGGTTCTTTTAGTTCCAACCATCACTCAAAAGCCATTGAGTGTTGGACAAATGGTGGAAAACTCCTATGTTTTACTATTCCAAGATTCTGCATGTACCATATATGAACTCACAGGTGATTATTTGATGACTATTCCAATGAGAAAGAGAATATTCTCCCTAAATTAGGATGATTCTTGCATGCAAGCGACCACAGTTGTTGATGAGTCATATTTATGGCACAAACAACTTGGGCACTGTAACTATTCTTCTCTTAATTAGGTAAGTTCTGCTAGTTTACTTGATAACTTACCTAAATTGTCTAACAATGGTCCAATCTGCAGTGCTTGCCAATTTGGGAAGTTGGCAAGAAAGCCCTTTCCTCCAGCTAGTAGAAATCGAGCAAGAATCAGGCTTGAGTTGATTCATACTGATGTAGCAGGTCCTATGAAAGTTGAGTCATTGATTGGCAGTAGATTTTACTTAATATTCATTAATCATATGTCTAGATTTTGCTGGATATATTTCTTAAAAGCAAAATCTGAAGTATTTGAGATGTTCTTGAAGTTTAAGGCCAAAGTAGAGCTTGAGACAGGTTGCAAGATAAAGACCCTAAGGTCTCATAATGGAGGTGAATATACCTCGAATGAGTTTACTAAATTTCTCCTGAGTACTGGAATTTCTCATTAACTCACGGCACCATATTCTCCTCAGCAGAATGGTGTTTCTAAGAGAAAAAATAGAATAATACTTGAAATGTCAAAATGTTTGTTGTTCGAGAAGAATTTGCCTAAGAAATTTTGGACAGAAGCTGCTAGCACAACAGTATATCTACTTAACTTGCTTCCTACTAAAGCTTTAATCAACAAAACTCCATTTAAATCTTGGCATGACTTTAAGCCATTGTTGATCATCTTTGAATATTTGGAAGCATTTGCTACTGTCATGTGCCAAATACGCAGCATGATAAGCTTCAACAAAAAGCACACAGGGGTATTTTCATAGGCTACAGCACATAGTCTAAGGCCTATTGAATTTATCTATCTAAAAATGACAGAATAATCATTAATAGAAATGTTACATTCGATGAAGCTTCCAACTAGAATTGAAACATACAAACTACTGCCAATAATCAGGTGCCTGCTCTTATCTTTGTGAATATTGATGTGCAAGAAAATGATGTGGTTACTGAAGAACCAATTTTTGATGATAATATCAATGATGAGCTTGTGAGAGGGTCACAGTATATTTATGATATTTATCATAGTAGTTTTATGGCCATAGCTAAGCCAAACACATTTGGAAAGGCCATGCAACATCTTGAGTGGATAAATGGTATGTTTGATGAATTGGAAGTAATTAATAAAAATCTAACTTGGAGCTTGGCTGATAGACCATTAGACCATCATGTTCTTCCAATCAAGTGGGTGTATAAAAGGAAACTAAATCCTGATGGGAGCTTAAACAAATACAAAGCTCGCTTAGTCGTGAAAGGGTTCAGTCAAATACCAAGTTTGGACTATATTGAAACTTATGCTCCTATTGCCCGCTATGATACAATTCGTTTACTACTTGCTTTATCTGTTGCTGTGGGTTGGAAGGTACATCATTTGGATGTCAAATCTGCCTTTTTGAATGGAGTACTTGAAGAAGAAATTTATGTTGAGCAGCCTGAAGGGTTCAAGTTGTTAGCTGATCAATATAAAGTCTACAGGCTTCACAAAGCTTTATACAGTTTAAAGCAAGCTCCCATAACTTGGTACAGCAAAATTGATACTTATTTATCGAAGTAGGGCTTTGTGAAAAGTTGTAATAAAGCTACTCTCTTCATTTTGAGTACCAAAGATCAACAATTAATTATCTCCTTATATATTGATGACTTTTTGGTTAATTGAGGAGATGATGCTGCCTTGGATAAATTCAAGAAAGAAATGCAAGATGAATTTGATATGACAGACTTGGGTCCAACGAGTTATTTTCTTAGACTGCAAATTTCATAATCTGTTGAAAGCATTTGGCTGTCACAAAGAAAGTATATCTATGAAGTGTTGAAGCGATTTGGAATGAGCCACTGTAAGTCTACTTCAACTCCTTTAGTTGTGAATGACAAACTCTCAGTTGACAGTGGAATTAAGCTTCAAAATCCATCTGTTTACAAAAGCTTAATTGGAAGCCTTCTTTACATTTGCTCCTCGAGACTTGATATTATGTTCTCTGTGAGTTTTCTTTCAAAGTTCATGCAGAAGCCTACTGATTTGTACTATGCTGCTGCTAAACGAATTCTAAGGTATCTTAAAGGAACCTTGGATTATGAAATTCATTTCAAAAGAAAGCAGGACTTCAAACTCGCTGGTTTTTCAGACAGTGATCGGGGAGGAAACTTAAATGATTCTAAAAGTACCTCTGGCTATGTGTTTACACTTGGAAATGGAGTATTCTCATGGAATTCTTGCAAGCAATCAGTGGTTGCTTAGTCTTCATGTGAAGTTGAATATATTTATGCTGCTGAAGCTTCAAACCAGGTTGTTTGGTTGAGAAAACTACTGATGACTTGCATTTTCCTCATACTCAAGCTACTAACATGTTCATTGACAACAAGTTAGCAATTGCCATCATAACAAATCATGTGTATCAAGGGAAGACAAGGCACATTAGGATTAAATTCCATGCCATTCGTGATGCTGAACAGAATGGAGATGTCGTCTTCCACCATTGCAATTCTGATAAGCAACTAGCTGATATAATGACCAAGACACTACCGAAGCCAAGATTTGAGAGTCTTAGAAGCAAACTCAGTATATATGCAAGTATTAAGGAGGAGTGTTAAGTTAATACTTGCATGATTATGTACACTTGTCAAGCTTTTGTTACTTTGCTTTATTGTACTGGTCATTAGTCATGCATGTTTGCTGTTAATACCATCTCTTACGTGTATAACTACATGAGGTTGTTGTCTTAATGCCATAACACTTGTGTCTGTAGCATGTTACAAGTGTTAATCATGCCTGCTGCATATTTAACTTATATTTCAATCTGAAAATGAAGTATGGTTTTTGCAATTTTCTTGTAACCATTGACAATCCTTCTTTCAAGTGTTGCAAGCCTCTGTTCTTAGTTTTATAACAGTGCATATTTGCATTTTTGCTCTTTGTTATAGACTAGAAATATATCATATCCCTGCTTTTCCAGCTACATCCCTCGCAACACCATCAACATTGAATTTGAAGGTGCCCAAGCTTAGGCTTACCCATGTTAGATTTCTTTTCTCTTGCTTTCTAGTTGATTTAACTAAGCTACTATCAGGGCACTGTATAATGTCATCAATGTGATTGACCACCTTTGGCAATTTTGGTTTTGCCCACCATGCTAGCCTAGTTTTGGCCAAATCGAAGCATTGCCTACTATTCCATACTTTTCCTTGGAACGCCATATCATTTCTCATCAACCAAATTGTCCATGTGGTGGCAAAGAAGGCTAGCCTTCATAACCTTTTATCCCCACTTTAAACCAGTTCATTCTACCCTAACAAAAAATGGAACAACCTTATCCAAAAACACCCATACAACCCTCCATAGCTCACACCATGGTATTTTATCACCTTAAGTAGAGTGATGGTAAATTTGAATCTTATCTCAAATTATTTTATGAAGTTTGTTTCTGAACTATGGCAGCATATCCCTAAATTAAATTGGTAAATAACATATACATATTCTATAATCTTGTTGTACAACTAATTGATTTATATATTGTTTTGTACTTTTTCTTTTTGAGAAACAGGAATTTTATTACTAAGAACTTTGTTGGGGATAACTTGCTTGATTGCATTTGTTATATGCAAATTAAGCAAGAGGCATTTGTCGATGGATGACATAATTGAGAATTTTCTTCAAAGTCAAAACAATTTAATGCCTATAAGATATTCTTATTTTGAAATAAAAAGAATGATAAATGGTTTCAAGAATAAATTAGGCCAAGGAGGATATGGCTCCATGTTTAAAGGAAAACTTCGAAGTCATCAACTTGTTACAATAAAATTGTTAAACAAATCAAAATCTAATGGTCAAGATTTCATCAATGAAGTTCTAACTATTGGAAGGATTCATCATGTTAATGTAGTAAACCTTATTGGATTTTACGTGAAGGGATCAAAACAAGCTCTTGTATTGACTTCATGCACAATTGGTCTTTGAATGATTTTTGAAGTTGTTTGAATATGTTTTTGAGCTTAATTTATTAATGTTAAAAACTTTCATACATATGAAGTGCATTAGTGTTTCCATGTGAAAAATGATCAAATTTACTTAAATGATCTTTTAACTGGTTTGAATGAGTTTTCAAACTTGTTTGAACATTTTTTTAAGCTTGTTTAATTAAGTTTTGAAGATCCTAAGTGTTTCCATGTGAAGAGGTTTAAAATTGCTTGAATGGGTTTTGAAATTGCTTGAATGATTTTTGAACTTGTTTGAATAGTTTTTAAACTCGTTTAAATTATTTTTAAACCTCCCTTGCATTTGATTTTGAAATGTCCAAATATTTGGCATCAAATTAGGATAAAAAAGATGAATTTTCTATGTTTTAAGCTATAAATATCGATACTTTGGTCAAAAGTATCGATACATTTTAAACAAAATGGTTCTACCCAAAATGTATAGATACATTTCCAAAATGTATGGATACATTTGGTCTAGAACTAGCCATTACATAAGAAAATCAAAGGAAAAACAGTTATTTTCTTCACCGAACCTTCTCCAACGGCTCCATAACACATTTACAAGGTTAGAGGAGTAAAGAAAAACATTTTTGGATCAATAATCAAATTATATGAAGAAAAAGAGAAAAAAGAAGAAGAGGAAAACCAAGCTAGAGCAAGCAATTCATGTTCTTCCACCAAGTTTCTAAGCTTTCTTATGCTATAATTCTTTTGTGCCTTCATTCCCATCTTTTGTAATCATCCTCATCAATATCATACTCTTCCAACTTTGTGCTTACTTAGCAAAACCCACATTCTAGAGGTATCCTTTCTATTCAAAATTGTAAGAGAGAAAAGATTATGCCTTAGCTTTGAAAAGGCATTATGAAGGTTGTGCTTGATCCATAAGATGCATTGTATTGAGAAGTTGTGCTTAATCCTTGAAAGGTATTGTAAAGGTTATGCTTGAGCCTTATAAAGTATTTTTCATAGTAGTTTTGAACTTCCTTATGAGCTAAGGGAGAGGATGTAGGCAAAGAGACCAAACCTTTATAAAAATATTGTGTCTTCTCTCTTTATTTTTCACTCCTTGAATTTATGCATTTACATTAAAGAATTCAACAATTTTGTTCTTAACTTGTTTATTCTTTAATTTACTCTTCAAATTATTTTTGACACACTTTGATAGAAAAACAAATTTATGAAAATTATTTTTGGCCTGACTTGATTGGAAGCTTCTGAAAAGTTTACACTAGTGCATTCTACCTTAAAGAGTTTAAACATTTATTTTTAACTTGTTTGGTCATTACTTTGCTTAAATTACTTTTGACATGTTTTTTTTAAAACAAATTTGAGAAACTAATCTTCAAACTTGCATTCATAAAAAGTTTAAATTTATTGAAAACAATTTTTAAAAATTCAATTCACCCCCTTCTGACATATTTTTCTCATTATTATAGAGCTAACACTTTTAACTATATCCACAATCTCTGCAACCTTCTTGGTAAGGATATTGATTGGGCTATCCATACTGTGGGGGTGATCTTTAAAGAACAGGGCCTCCTTGTAGGTTTTCCTCACTTTTCCCCCTTCTGCGAAATTGGCTGTTTTGGGTTGCTCATTAGATTTCACGGAGATTACCCTATTCACAATAATCCGACGACCTTCAAGCATCATCCTGTTACCTTGCAAGATAGCCTTCCTCATCTCCTCTGTCAAGTGGTATATGACAAAGGTAAAGGTGGGCCTCTTGTTGTTTTCCAGCATTTGGCGAGATTTCCTAATGAATGCATCAATCACCAGTCAACTAACTCCATGTAATCGTTGGACTTAGGTTTCCCACATAAATCAAAAACAGTCTGCTTTTCCACTGCTGGATGTGCGGACCATTAGATTCATCGCAGAACCGTTGCAGCCATCGTACGCTGGAAATCGCCCCCTTTGTTCTTCTCATGTTGTTGATTTTGATGATAAAGAATCTCGTTTCAAAAATATTATCTCTCTTTTTAGAATCCAAGCCCTTTAAGTTTACGCTTTGGAGGACAAGTTTCATTTTTTGGTAATATGGCTAAGGAAATAAATTTAGTTTAAGTGTGATTTGTAGTTATTTAAAGAATTGGATTACACTAGGTGAAAGAAGGTCAAAACTATAACTAAACTATATTTCCAAAATTTCTATATTTTCATTTGTTTTCTTCTTGGTGGGGGGCAAGTGGAGGAGCCAGGGAGATTTTACGGGTTCTCGCAGTTTTAGACTAGTTTGAAATGATATGGTATTGTTTTTCCCTGCTTTCCTTTTTGATTATGGCTTGTTTTACTTGCAAAATGAATCTTGAATTTGTTCCTTCTTCCCTCTTCTGATTTTCCCGACCCATATTCTTGTTGAAGATAATAGTTTTAAATCTTACTTGAGAACTACATTACAAAATACTTGAAATACCAAACAATTTTGTGTGGCATTCAAGTCTCTAATTTGAATGGAGAAATAATTTGGGATGGAAGTGGCATTAAAGTTAGAGGAAAGAAACCCGAATGCCTTTTGCACCAATACAAGAAAAGAAAAGAAAACCTAGTACAAAACTTCGGAAGATGCTTGATTATAAGGTGCTGGGTTTTTGAGGACTGAGACTTCATAGTAGTGTATAATTCTCTAAATCTTCATGCAATCTTACAGCTCTTTGTCATGCCTCTAAAACAAATATGGTAAAACCATGCTCAATTGTTCAAATTGTTAAGCTCAACTTTTGGAATAATCATATGTAATTGTTTATTCCCCCTTGATTCAAAGCCAATAAAAAAAAAATCTACCTTCTTTGAGCATTTACACTTTTCTAGAAATAAATTGCTAAGGCCTTTTGATTATGCTATGATTTTTGTAAGTGATTGTGATTTTCAACTCTTCTGTTGACAGAATTGAAACATTTATATTTGTTAGAGAACAGCAGTTGCAAAAGTCAAAATGGTTAAAAAAGAAGCCCAAGGGGTTGCAAAGAAGAAGAAAGGAATTCCTTTCTTAATTAATGGAGATGGCGGAGAGGCAGTTACTCGGCTTTGGCGACTTGGTTATGTTGCCAGTTCCTGTACTAAGTTGAGTGATACTGTCTCAAGTGAGATTGGGAAAGCTTATGGCAAAACACCGCAAGTAATGCATCTTGTTTGTTATGGTTTAGGCACTTGAAATTATTTTATTAATAAAACTTATATAAATTAATATTTTGGGATTATAAAAATTTATTAATTAATGGAGATATTATTTAATCGATAAATTAATAAATTATTAATTTATATATTAATTAATAAAAATTAATTATCAAGGTATTTTTTTCAAAACATTAAATTTAATACATGGATTTTGTATCGTGATCAAGAACAGAGTGTCCCTTCACAATAGGGGCCGTGGCATTCCCAAAAATTTTAAAAATTTCTATATGTTATAGATATATTTTAATGGGCTCTCACAATAATTTTCTATTAAATTATTAATATAAATACAAAATAATAAAATGACTCTATAAATCCATTTAACTTTACCCTAACTCTTAAATTTTTCTCAACTCTTTTAAGTTTCTTCATACCTCTTTCCATCTCTTTCTTTTTCTCTTTCTCTTCTCTTTTGTCCTTTCATTGTAAAATTACAAAAAAGAAAAGTTTTTTTTTTATTTGTTATTTATATTATTATTTAAATTTATTTATTTTTTTCAATTCTATTCTATTTAGTCATCATATTTTCTAAGTTTTTATAAATTTTTTTCTCCAAATTTCTACAAACCATTAACCATATTCTTCTTTTTTCTATTTGTTACGTAGTTCTATCTTCTATTTGTCATATTCTTTTTTTTGTTATGTACTTTCAATGATTTTAGTTTTTAAAAATTAAAAAATTATTATGTAATTCTCAAATATAAGTTGTAGCATTACAGTATTGATTGTTGCTTAAAATTTCACTAATATATCATTTCTTATTAATCCTGATTATATAAGTTTTTTTTATGTGCTTTATGTTTTATATTTAATTGAAAGGAAATTATCTTTAAGTATTTAATCTTTAAACATTACTAATTATATAAAAAGGAAATTATTAATCTTATATATTGTATTTAGTCATTTATATTTTATGCATTATTCCTTTTCGTCTTTGGCCCACCCAATAAAAGTTGGCTAGGTCTGCCCTTAATCGTGATTATATAAATATTACCTAATTACTAAATTATGAATTATCATTATTCATAACGAGCAAATTATTGAAAATCTCATGAGAAATGACAAAGAAGATGAAGTTGAAGACAATAGTTTTGTATTAAAACCTATCTCGCGCAAAGATGCACTCAAAGTAACAATCACATTGCATAATTTTTTCTTACAATACGAGAGCATTGCATCAGAGCTTCTTAATGCACTAAGAAAACTTAGAGATGAGATATAAGCAAACATCAATTTCAATAAGAAACAAGTAACATTGAAATCATATTTTACGAAGGTTTCATGTTTGAGTCATGTATAAATATAATTTTAATGTATAAAGAGATTATTAATTTATATATCAAGTAAGACCTATGTATTTTTTTCAAAATGTATTCTCTTATTAATTTAATGAATTATTAATTTATTATGTTAATCTCAAGTTGAGACCAACCAAAACTATTATTTAATCAAGATTATTAATTTATCGAGTATTGTTTATAGATGTTTTACTGTACTTCTTTGTAATTCACTCTAAAGAAAAGGGCATGTTGAAACAAGTGGAATTCAGATCCCTTATGGTTCTTGCTATATTTGAGTGCTCATTTATAATGGTTATAAAGATCTGACATTTTATTTAGAAACTAAATTTAATAGCTTTTTTTTGCTCCTTTTTAATGTTTGTATTCGTTGCTATTTACTAGTTTTTTTTTTCCCTGTTAAACCATTCTTTCATGGTTACAAATTTAAATTTGTGATGTGCAAAAATAAGCAGGTACCTACTTTACTTTATTATGCTACTTTTATTATATAATTTTTATAGTCTCCTGTTTCATCTTATATATGGAATCAGATCCATATAGAAACCTTAAGCTTGAGGCATAAGCTTCTCCCTTATGAAAATAAAATAAAATAAAGTATAAAAACATGGTGCCTTTTGAGATACAAAACAATGTGAATAATTGTAATGTGTTAATGGTCATTTTTAAATCCAATTTAAAATGTTACTGTTAGAAATATCAAGAATTGCTAGGGAGAAATTCATTGATAAAATGACAAATACCCGAATTCTCTTCGTTGGCAACTTTACTAAAAGTCACTTTCAAAATAAAATAAAATAAAATTAGTAAAAGATCTTCCATATTATCTCTACATATAATATAATATCAAATTTTAGTATTGTAAAATATTTTATTTTATGCTTTTTTAGTACTAACATATTTTAAACAATATCATTGTTTATTTTATTATTACACGGACACTACTTACATGTAATATATATAAATATATATATATATATAAGATAATAGTATTGTTAGCTTAATTAGAATGAATAATTGATTTTTTAAAAAAATAGAATGAATAATCCAATGAGATGAATTGGATTTTAAAACTTTTTTTCATAAAATAAAATCTAAAGAAAACACATCAAATAATAAAATCATAACCATTAACTAAATATTTAACTGAAAATAAATATCATAAAAATAAAGAGTAAAGGGTAAAAGGATTTGCAAGCACTATTTACAAACGTTCAATCTTGTCTATTGGTATTTATGTCACATGTTTATTTTTCTAATCCAAAAGACATGCATATTAAGTAGAGATAGACATTTATTTATAAATCCAAAACTCAACTCATCTCTTATTAATGTAAGATCTATTACATTCTACCTCACTTAATTATTCAATGCGTTCATTGCATTGGCTCCTTTACTCATAGAGAAGAGGGATTATACCTTGATCTAAGTCTACCTCGACTATGATATTTTTTATAAAAGTTTTACGTCAGTTAAGAGTTAAGTTGACTCTAATACCATTCATTACGAGTCCATATTTCTAATCCAAAAAATATTCCTGTTAGATGGAGATAAGCCCTTATTTGTAAATCAAGAATTGAGGATACACTTGAAGAGTTAAAGAGCTGAATAAGCCGCTTGCCTAAACTAGCGTAATCAAGTTCACGGAAGACAGTCACAAAGAGAAGACCCTAACGCATCATTTCAATAATAAATGCAGTGGGAAAGAACAAGAGAGAGCTTATACGCACCGTTTCAATAAAAGAATAAGGAATCAAAACTACACTGTTTTATGTATGGTTTTGTTTCAAAAATTAGTTAGTGTAATGATTAGTTAGTTATGCCTTAATAGCTTACTTTTCCTTTTTAGCTTATTGCTGAATCTTTGTATATAAACCTTGTAAATGTTTTCCCTATTGAGTAATGAGAATATCCTTATTCTCTTATCATCATGCGCCGTTTTCCTATCCTTTGTAACATGGTATCAAAGCAGGGAACAAAACCCTTGTAAATGGTACATTTCAACCAATGATCGGAAGAGGTTTGCAACTAGAATTTCTTGTTGCCTTCTTATTAGCATAAACTATTCTAATATTTGTGTTCCTACTCAAAAACCCCATTACCTCTCATCCTAATCTGTTGATTTGAAATTCAAAATGTCTGAATCTGGATCAAATGAGTCAAGGTCCAAGACCACACCTTAAACACAAACACAACCTTCATAGATCTCACAAAAAAGGGACCTTCAGTCACCTTATTTCCTTCACTACACTAATAATCCAAGTTTAGTATTGCTTAACCCCAAGTTGACCACTAACAACTATGTGGCATAGAACAAATCATTCTTATTAGCCCTTTCCATTAGAAATAAAGTAGGCTTCATTAATAAAACCAGAGCCAAACCAGATATATCAAACCCTTTGTTCTCTCCTTGGACCCATTGCAATAACCTGATAGTTGCTTGCTTGTTGGATTCAATCTCACCATCTATAGCCTCAATTGTTTTCTATATAGACACTACATCAGAAATCTAAGCTACATTGAAACAAAATTTTGCACAGCCAGATGATACTAGGGTATGTAACCTACAGTACACTATTGGGAATATCACACAAGGCACTCGATCAGTTGACACATATTTTATTGAGTTGAAGGGAGTTTGGGAAGAGTTAAAAAACTATATACCTTTACCATATTGTGAGTGTGGGAATTGCAATTCAAACTATTTCAAGAAATACTCTGAACAGCATCAAAAAGACATGGTTTTCAGATTTTTGAATAGCCTGAATGAATAATTCTCTACTGTGAGATCCTAAATAATTCTTATGGATCCTATTCCAACTCTAATTAAAATGTATAGCCTGGTCCTAAGGGAAGAAGCACAAAGAAGTATGCTCTTTTAGACACAACCAACACTTGAGACAGCTACAATATTTACTACAATATAAGGAAAGAAGAAAGTAAGAAAAGAAATAATTTGCAGTCACTGTGGAAAGAAGGGGCATGTGAAAGAAAAGTGTTATAGGATGATTGGATTCCCAGCGGATTTCAAATTTACTAAAGGGAAGAACAACTTCAAGAAGAGGAAAGCAACTGTGAACAATGTTTTTACATTGGTTAACCCATCAATTAGAGAGAATCAACCTGACAATGAAGAAGAGTATGAAGAGAGTGCATCTATGTCTCAAATGTCCATCATTAAGCAGCAAGTCAATAGACTGATGGAACTCTTAATTGAGAATGGTTTAACAAACTCTGATGGTAAGAACAATTAATCAAGCACCTTTTAAACAAAGCCTTCTCTAATTAATTCAGCCTTTGCAGGTATAATTTCAGGCCATTCATGCTTTAACATTGTAAATAACATGCCTTTCAACTTTAGAAATGCTAATGCTCACATGATAAAATCAAATTTCTAGATTATGGACTCAAGAGCATCAGATCATATCACTTATTCCCTAGCTAACTTCATTTCAGCTAGACCTATCAATGATAGCTTTGTTCTACTGCCTAATAACAAAATAGCTATTGTCACACATGTAGGAGTTGTCAAATTGACATCACTGTTAACTCTACATAATGTCCTTTGTGTTTTAAGTTTTAGATTTAATTTAATCTCAGTAGGATAGCTTACTAGGATGAAAATTACCTGTGTTTTCTTCACTAACAAATACTGTATTGTTCAAGACACTCCTTCATGGATAGCACCTGGTGTAGCTAGGGCCTCTTTAGGGTTATATGTCATGGAACCTAAGAAAGATGAACAAAAATTGTCAGATTATTGCCTTGATAAACTTGTCAAGTTACCTTTCACTTTGTCAGTCAATGCTTGTAATACAAGACATAAAGTTATTGATTTATGGCATTTTAAACTTGATCATGCTCTTTTTGAAAGAAGAAATGTAATACACTAACAATGTGTAGATGTTAAATGTTCTAGTGAATTACTTTGTGACATATGTCTTTTGGATAAGTAGAGAAAGCTACCCTTCCAATACATGCTCAAAACACAAAAATTCCATTTGAATTGATGCATGTTGACATTTGGGGAACTTATGAAAATCCAACCTTGTTTAGTTAACGTTATTTTTTAACTATTGTTGATGACTATACAAGATTTGCCTAGATCTTTTTAATGAAAACTAAGTCTGAAA
Organism: Theobroma grandiflorum; assembly: GCA_036013995.1. Taxonomy (NCBI): domain Eukaryota; kingdom Viridiplantae; phylum Streptophyta; class Magnoliopsida; order Malvales; family Malvaceae; genus Theobroma; species Theobroma grandiflorum. Next base: position 23,423,289 of record CP142133.1, on the reverse strand, counting down.
CTTTTATAATCATTCTTGCTTTCAATACTTTTGTTCAAAAATAATTTAATCTTGCAATTAAATGTCTAAGAACAAATAATGCCAAAGAATTAGGACTACTTAATTTCTTTGCAAATAATGGTATAGTTCATCAATTGTCATGTGTTGAAGCTCATCAACAAAATGGAATTATTGAGAGAAAGCATCAACACATTTTGGTAGTTGCAAGAGGCCTAATGTATCAGTCAAATGTACTTGTACATTTCTAGGGAGATGCTATCCTAACAGCAGTACATATCATTAATAGGGTACCAAGTAGGATTTTTCACAATAAGTCACCATATGAGCTTTGACATCATAAACAACCTTCATATGATCATCTGAGAGTATTCAAATGTTTATGTTTTGTGTCCACACTAACACAAAATAGTAAAAAATTATATAAAAGGGCTACAAAATGCATTTTCCTAAGCTATCCAAACAACATGAAGGGTTATAAAGTTTATGATCTTAGTGTTGACAAAGTCCTAATATCAAGAAATGTGATTTTTCATGAGCAAGCATTTCCATTTCACATTAAATAGCATGATAAGCAATCATCAACATTTCATCAAACATTTGTTGTGCATGACATATATTCTGATCATTTCAATTATAGCCTTGTTGTTGACTTACCCCAAAACCACGATCAAGTTGAGTTGGAGCAACCTAAACCTATGTCACTAGAATTAAATCATACCAATCCAAATACCAATGATTTCTCACCTAATTCATTACCAGTTAGCAGTCTACCTACTGCAAACAGCACCAACCAACTTGAGGACATATCTGAGCCAGCCAATAATGAAAACATTTCTATACCTGTAAGAAAAAGTTCAAGAATCAAACATCCACCAAAGTACTTAGAAGCCTACTATGCAGACTTACCATCATCAAGCAACAATGTCACTTCATATCCAATTACTAAATATTTATCAACAAAAAAACTTTCCCCTTCACATAAATCATTTACTACTCCACTATCACATATACAAGAACCTATTTCCTATCATGAGGTTGTGAATCATTCTCACTAGAAAGAGGCCATGGCTCTTGAATTGCAAACTTTAGAGAACAATGATACATTGACTATTGTACCTCTACCTTCAAATTGTCATACAGTTGGTTGCGGGTGGGTATACAAGGTTAAACTCAATGCAAATGGTGATGTAGAAAGATTCAAAGCATGTCTGGTTACTAAAGGATACAATCAGATAGCAGGGTTTGATTATCAATAAACATTCAGCCTTGTAGCAAAACAGTCAACAGTGAAAGTATTCTTTGCACTTGCAGTAGCATGTAATGGCATTTATGTTAATTAGATATAAATAATGCTTTTCTAAATGGAAACTTAGAAGAAGAAGTATATATAGATTTACCTTAGGGGTATTCTGTCAAGGGGGAGTATATAGGAAATGATAAACTAGTCTATAAACTGCACAAATCTTTATATGGTCTAAAGCAAGCATCAAAGCAGTGGAATGCAAAATTTCTACAGCCATTCTAAAGTATGGTTTTCAATAGTTATCTTCATATCATTCACTGTTCACTATGAAGACAAGTGATGGAAATGTCATAGCATTACTTGTTTATGTAGATGACATCTTACTTGGGACTACATTAGTTCAAGAGTCAAACAAAGTCAAGGTATTTCTTGATTCTCTTTTCAAACTCAAGGATTTGGGGACAGTTAAGTATTTCTTGGGATTGAAAATCGCTAAATCTCCTGAAAGGATATCTATATGTTAAAGGAAGTACACCCTTGATCTTTTAAAAGAAAATGGACTTATTAGAGCTAAACCAGTGAGTACACCAATTGACTATAATCACAGACTCTCCAGAATCAAAAATGAAGATGTATTATCAAACCCTACATGCTATAGGAAGGTAATTGGAAAGCTGATATCTTTAACTTTTAGCAGACCAGATATTTGTTATGCTGTGCAAGTCTTATCTTAGTTCATGGATGAACTAGGAAAGGAACATCTTGTTGCAGCTCACAAGGTACTAAAATATTTGAAAAGGTCACCAGGGTATGGAATATTGATAAAGTCAAAATCTACTCTGAAAGTATCAGGATAAGTTAACAGTTATTGGGCAGAATGTCTGACACTAGAAGGTGAGTCACTAGGTTCTATATCTTCACTGGAGACTCACTGGTAAGTTGAAAATCAAATAAACAGTTAGTAGTTGCAAGAAGTTCAACCGAGACAGAGTATAGATCAATGGCCTCATCATGTTGTGAGATAATTTGGATTAAAAGTCCATTAGAAGATTTTGGAATCAAACAGGGTGAAGCAATGAATCTTTATTCAGATAGTCAATTGGCTATACACATTAGAAAGAATCCAGTGTTTCACGAAAAGACTAAACATATAGAAATAGACTGCCATTTCATCAGGGAAAAAATCTTTATTGGTTTGATAAAACCAGGGCACACTTCAACCAATTTACAAGTTGCAAACATTCTCATAAAAGCCTTATAGCCAAATCAGTTTTACAAGTTCTTAAGTAAGATGAACATTCACGATGTTCACCGTTCCTCTTGAGGGGGAGTATTGATCCTACACTTGAAGAGTTAAAGAGTTGAATAAGTGGCTTGCCTGAACAAGAGCAATTGGGTTTGTAAAGCCCGACCCTAACTTATGCTTGACATGACATTTACATGCATTGGATAGCATGTTTGTATAGTGAAATGCCCTAGAAACGTAATAAAAGACGATAGTATACCGAGCTGCACAATTAAGCAAATCGAACCTCGAACTAGTTTAAATAGAGATTTGAGGATGAAATAGAAGATTTTAGAACCCTAGAATGCCTTATAATGGTGATTAGGAGTTTGAGGGTGAATTTGGAGTCAATTGGACAATTTCGGGTCCTAGGGGTAAAATGGTCATTTTACCACCTGGGGACAAAAATTGAATTTTTGAGAGAATTTTGATCAAATTTAAATATTTGGAGTGTGATATGAGTATAAGGAGTGAAAATTATGCATTTTGACAAATTTTCAGATTTTGGGATAAAAATGTAATTTTTCAAAAGTTCAAGGGCAAAAACGTAATTTTGAAAAATTTACTCCACCAAAAATTTGGATGAGTCTAGAAACTTCATGTGGACCATGGATAAGTAAGAAAAATTGAATGGTGGAGATTAAAAGTCAAAAAGAAAATGATTTAAAAATGAACCAATGAAAAGTGGACAAGTGTCATTAAAATATAATATTTTATTTGGCTATAAAAAGCCTTAAATTTTCAGCCCTTCTTCCTCACATGGCCGGCCACTCAAAAGGGAAAGAAGAGAAATAAAAACCTTAAGGCCGTGCTGGAAATTGAAGGGAAAATCAAGAGGAAACAAGGAAAAGTCTTGGAAAAAGGTAAAATTCTTAGTTTTTCTTAGTGATTTTCACTTTCCCACCATTCTTTTTCCATTTTCTTGCAAAAATGAGAAGTGGGTATGACACCCACATGCTGGCTGAACCACCATGGGAGGAATTTGAGCAATTTAAATGATGAATTTAGGTTGATTTAATATAGTTTAGCTAGGTTATGTTGTTAGATAACAAGTTAGCATGAAAACCCATTTTTCCCACATTGAACCCACCCTAACTGAATATTTTTGGGTGTGAAATGCTGCTGATTTTAGTGTTATCTAGAGGCATTTAGATGAATTATTATTAATTATGGTGCTAGGAAAATTATAGGAATTTTTGGTGTAAAAATACGGCTTTTTACCTAATATGGGCATTTTTGTAAATTGTCGTTCGGACCGGAAATTTGCACCACATTCAGTGGCATTAAATCAATTTGGGTATAATTAAGGCATAGAAATTGAAAGAACTCGATTCGGACTTAAATCGGAGGTTTTAGCAAATTAAATCACGTCTCGTGCGTATTAGGCCGAATACCTCATTTCAAAGGTTATTCGGACAATTTTTGCATCACATTTCATGCATTCATATAGAATTTAGAGCTTGAAATCAATTTTGATAAATTGACATCAATCATTAAAATTCGTGCCACGTGTGTCGTGTAGGTGGTGAATCGTCCGACAAAGGTAAACAAATCGCGTCGGACCAGCAGGACTAGGAGTATATCTGACTTCTAAAAACTCTGAGTGGATAAACTATCTTCCTCAAGATCTAGAGTGATTTTATCTATTTTTGTATCTTTAAAGAATTGAATTTTTGTAAATGGTTTATAAATTGAAAAACTGATTTTTTTTAACACTGAGTGTATGGAGACGGGTTTTTTTACCTATGTTATGTGTTTAAATTAATGTTTATGGCTTATGAATCTTGAGATGCATGATGGCTGGAATTATTTTGTATGAAATGTGTAAATTGCTTTCTTTGTCTAATAGGCTGGGTAATGTTTTAATTGCCATGTCATGCTGTCAAAATTTTTATTTATTAATTGATGGGTCATTTAGTCGCTGCAGTGGCGGGTTTCCGTGGACCAGCCTACTAGAGGGGCACGGTAACCCAGTTTCATTTTACCTCGATATGAGAGGCAAGGAGGGTAACTCTTGAGGTAAAGATCGAGTTCACTTCACACCGAACCACCACGTGAAGTTGAACTTAGCCAACACCAAGGAACGGCTGTTTTCTAACGAAAAATGTGTTTTATTTGTACAGGGTTTTTAACAGCCTTGGCAGGTTCGATTGGACACTCTGATCAAGTGTCCACGAGTATGAGATTTGGCTAAGCCTAGTTTTTAAGAAAACAATCATAAGCCTTATTATTTTGATGTATCAATATTTGTTTTGTATAAATGTACTAAAATGATGTTATGAACTACCTTATGGTATCACATTTTTATATTGTCTCCATCTACTCGACTTTAGATGTCGGGGATGGTATTTATTTACTCACTGAGTTGTCAAACTCACCACCTCAATTTCCCCTTTTCAGGCTCACAGACATCTGTAGATATCAGCATTTTGTCGAGGAGACAGTCGGAGTGACGACCTTGGTTACCAAAGGTTTACTCCTATTTTCATGTTTTTCTCTGTTGTGGGCACACTTAGCATTGTAAATTAAATTTCATACTCCAGTCAGTTGTATTACAGTATGTAATAATATATTTTGCTTTTACGCTATAAAAATTATTTCCCGAGTTGTCTAAAAATATTGTTCAAAAGAAAAATAGAATATTTTTATTGAATATTTTTTAATAGTAAAATAAATCTTTAAATCCTTTAAAATGCATGTTTCAGACTTCCGATTTCAATTTTGACTGCAAATCATGTATTCTCTACACGTGTGCTATGTTTTTACCAAATTTTGAGATTTTAGTTGAAAATGACCAAAATGCCCCTGTGTAGCAAATTTCACTTTATGATGGTTTTCGACTCAAAATCAATTTATATTCGTTTGAATATAATATTTAATAATCAATACTCATAGGGGAAGTGAAAAACTGGTACGAGATGCCTTGCGGAGTCTCGGTTTGCGCTCGTGGGATGAGTGCCTATCGAGACCTCGCGGCAGTTGTCACGGCTCGATGGGAGTTCCGGGTCGTGACAGGGTTCAAGGAAGATAGTCACAAGGAGAAGACCTCAATGCACCATTTCAATAATAATGGGGTAGGAAGGAACAAGAGAGAGCTTATACACAACGTTTCAATAAAAGAAGAAAGAATCAAAGCTACACCCTTTTATGTACAGTTTTATTTCAAAAATTATTTAGTGCAATGATTAGTTAGTTATGCCTTGCTTGTTTTTCTGTTTTAGCTTAATGTTGAATCTTTGTATATAAACCTTGTAAAGCTTTTCCCTATTGAGTAATGAGAATATCCCTATTCTCTCATCATCTTGCGCCACTTTCCTATCCTTTCTAACATCAAGACCTACCCATATGACACTTACATTCTCTCTCTTAGTTTAGTAAAGAGTTCAATACACTACTTAATTCAACCAGTATAAATACTATTTCCTTGCGTATCTAAAAAATGCCCTACATTTGGATTTTCTTTTGGGAGGAAAGTTGGGTTTTTGAATCGGTGGAAATATGGGTAAAAGTGAGGAAAATGTGTTTTAAAGGAGATTGGATTTAATTAATTTGAGCCACGGTCAATAAGTTTTCAAGGGTTTTTTTCTTTTTTTAAGGTATTCTAGAAAAAGAGGGAGAAAGATGCCCATAGCTAAGGAGAGAAAAAGAGAAGAAAAAATGAAAGTTAAGGACTTTTTGGGGCATTTATATGTATGGAATTGTCCCATGGGGCCACTTTGACAGGTAAGGAAGAGTAAAAAACAAATAAGAAGAGAGTGGGGGGTGGCGATGGTCATGCTCCAAAATGGTGCTGCTTTGACCAGAAAAAAAGAGTGATAAAAGGTGCACGGAGACTACCAAAGTGCTGAAAAAGCATATTAAAATTTATTCCAACATCCAAATTAATTCACATAATCATTAAATAAAGAAATTTTTGTATTTTGTTTATGCTACCTTTGTTTTGTTACTATTATTTCTCCACTTCCCTATATGCTACCTCAGATGAAATAAATTGTTTCCTCACCTTAAAAAATACATACAATAATTGTAAATTTTATTTTTCTCTTATTTTATGTAACACCCTCAACTTTGACTAAGGTTATGAATTACTTGTGTTGAACCATTTGATGACTTGCCATGAGATTTGAATGTATGTACTTAATATATGAACAAATGACTATGTGTTTAAGGATCTTGAATGATAAAATATTATGTTTTCGATGAGATTTTAGACCTTGAACTATGTGTTGATATGCTATGACGCTGAATATTGGTTAATGTGGTGCAAACTAGCTGCATTGAGATGAATATTGAAACAAGAAATAAATTTGGAAGTCCAAATTTGGAGTTAGGTAGCTAAAAGTGTTGAAAATTTGCCTTCTGGAGAAAATGTATTGATAAATTCCTTGATCTATCAATACATTCATGACAGAATGCCTTGGCGAAGCATTTTGTAAAATTTCTATCAATACATTCTAGAACGTATCGATTAATTTGGGTCAGGAGGCATTCTGTATGAAAACTATCGATACATTACAAGAATGTATTGATAAATTTAAAAAGAGGGATATTCTGTAAAAAAAAATGTATTGATAGATTTCCTCTATCTATCGATACATTTCAAGCATAGAGCTTTCTGTTAAATTTATATCAATATATTGGCACATGTATCAATAGATTTGAGGAAAATTCATGAAAATGTATCGATACATCATTTTAAGTTAGCAAAAATAAAAGAGGCTTCGAACATTCCACCCATTTGAAAACACAAGGAGCCAAAAGCTTTCCCTCTCTACCTTTGAAACCCTAAAACCCCTCGGTAGATTAAAGCTAATTTGGAGTACTTGGGAGCTTGGAAATTCATACTTAAGGTAAGACCAAGCTCCCTAACATTTTGAACTACATTTTAATCGATTCAAAAATGAGAATTTGACTATGGTTTCATCTCAATTATCTTTTCCTTGAGTTGTTTGGATTTTGGAGTCTTGAGGGCTTAGAAAAGCTGCCAAGGTGAGGAAACCTAACTGTTTTGAACATTGGAAACAATGAAACCTGTGATTTAGATTGGCAATTGGATTTAAAAGCTGAGTTAGGCTTAGAAAATATGTGAATGGTTTGAAAAAACTAAGGGTCTAGAATTTATGGATTTGTTAGGTGATATAGGAGCTTAGAGTTGTTGCCGAACTGAAATTCTGTGTGGAATGATGGAGGATACAGTGTATAGTTGAGTGTGATGTCTTGGCTTCTTCTTGGAAGAATGTTGCAACATTAAAACTTTGCTATTTAACAGTGTGAGCTGTGTTAGAGAAACTCTAGGTAAGTGGGGCATTTTATCTAGAAATTAAGATTTGATGTATGTATACACAAATGTAGGCATGTGCAATGCCATGAAACATGCTTGGTTGACAAAATGCTTAGATGAACTATGCCTAGGCCGATGGGTTAATTGAGCTATATTATAGCTATATACGTTTAATAATAAAAACCTATTTGATATTGGATGAGCCACGTGGTGGTGATTGAGCTTGACTTTCTTAGCATTTGAGGCTAAAAAGTTTATTGACCATGCCTATGTGCTTGTATAAAACTTATAGCTTGATTCCTTTTTCTGTGGTAGCATATGATTATTGCTAATTCTACAAAATAATGTTCTTAGTGAACTATGGAAAATCTAAATTGTTAAAGTTGCTTGAGTTGCTTTCATAGTTATGCATGTATGATGCCAAATGGCTAAGTTAATGACTTCTGCATGTGTAATGGCGGCACAATTCCTAATGGTAATTGGTTTTGTCTAACGAGTGCTTTTCAAATGATGATATGGTCTAGTTAGAAGGTGTCATAGTCCCTGTGGTCTAGTTTACCATTGGCAATTTAGACCCCGGACATGTCTTGTTTACCTGGGAAAACCTTTCTCTTGTTATCATCTTGATGATAACTCATGGATACTTGGAAGTTACGAGTAAGTATACCACACAGTTGTTTCCTTTGATGAGTCTCAATAATTATGGTACATATGTCTAAATAATACATGGATGTACTCTTGATGATTAAATGTTAATAGCAGCTTGTGAATGTTATGTTGAACTTATGATATAAAATGCACTGTTTTGGTTTGTAAGCTATGGAAGTATCTATTGGTCTATTTGATCTATGTGAGGCTTGCTTGAGACTCGCGGGTCTCGCCTGTAGGACTCGCATGCCTGTCACGAGCCTCAACTTGGGTCGTGACATTTTATACTAAGAAAATGTATTATATCTTATATTATTTTTTCTGTATATATGTATATATATATGTATATAAGTATTTTTTTTATATGTATATATCTATAATATTAGCTGTTTAAACTTTTTGGTGCAATTTTTTTTTTCACACTTAAGTAACAACTTATAAAACTACAGTCTTTTACCACTATATATATATATATGTAAATCTCTCTTTATTTGTAATTATTTTTGTCCTAAATACTCTTAATAAAAGATTGTATAGAGAAGCTAAATTTGTAAAGTTCTATCCCAATTTAAATATTTTTAATAACACTCTAAAAAAATGAAATGTAAAATTAAATCCAAATTTTATTGTAGAGTGTTTTTTCTACTTTGTCTCTAGACTCTAGCCAATTGAATTTTCAAAGGGATATTTGTTTTCGTTTGCAACCAGTGAAAGATTAGCAGATATATTTAGTTCTTATTTAGTTCTTTTCTTCTAACTTTTTTATAGATATATAAAAAATTATAAATTATGGAGCTGATTAATCTTTTTAGAATTATTATTCTGTATTTCAATAAATCGATGTTGAAATTTAAAACTACACAAATAAATTTATAAGATTGCTTGAGTGATTTTATTTATATTTTAGTAGAGGTTTATATTAGTGTTCTGACTACGTAAATGAACTTAGACGAATTACAAAAATTACTTTTCTGTCGGTTTCGTCAACAAGCAGTTGTATACGTTATGTTCTTCATTAATTCTTGTTTGAGTGGAAAATCAGCCACGAGCTATGACTGGCTTGTGTTTAAGTGGTTGGCTTTAATTAGTTGACTTGACTGTCTTTTCAATCCAAGACAAGTAAGCGAGAAAAACTGCACCATTATCCCATGAAACCATACAACTCTTTGGCGTGAGTCTTGACCTCATAAGATAGTTCCTATCCTTGCTACACCCCTTTGTGGAAAAAGCTTACCATGCCACTCGGTAGGAGATAGGGTATACATCTCCCTCATCATATGTATACACGCACGTCAATATAGGGTCATGTGTATCTCTTAAATTGCAGGATCGATGAAGATGAATTCTTCGGTTTACATTGATGCTTTCCATTGCACCAATCGATGTTCCTCTCCACGTCATTTTGTTTCTTCAGTCAAATTATTCTCTGGTTAACAACTAATGGAAATGTAAGGACGGAATATTCACGTGATATGTTACATAATTTATACTATAATATTTTATCATTGTCAATGTGTAATTGTAGAAGCATGGCTAATGACTATAGGCATTATTTGAATAGATTTTTTTCTCATTTTTCTTGTTTGACTGGTTGTAACTTGTCTTCAAATTTTAATATCTTCCAAAAAACTATCCAAGAGCTTGATTGTTTTCAACAGCTTGACTGAATTTATATTTGTCTGTGCAACAAATTTGAAATTTTTTTTTGAAAAGTCAATATTGAATTTTAGACATGCATAAATAGCATAATTTTTTATTACACAGTGAAAATATATGTATAAAGTATGAGGAAAGATCTACTTATACAGGTATAAAATTAAATTAGTTTTACACTTTTTCATCTATTTTTATTTGATTTATATTTTGTTAATCTAGCCTTTGATTTATGTTATATTCACATAAATATTCATGCATAGCAAATTTCAAGTCATATTATAAAGTATGCGATAAAATTGTTAAACAAATCAAAAGCTAATGGCCAAGATTTCATCAATGAAGTTGCAACTATTGGAAGGATTCATCATGTTAATGTGGTAAGACTTATTGGATTTTGTGTGAAGGGATCAAAACAAGCTCTTGTATATGACTTCATGAAGAATGGGTCCTTGGATAAAATTATATTTTCAACTGAAAATAACACTTTGAGTTGGCAAAAAATGTTTGAGATTGTATTGGGAGTAGCTCGAGGTATTGAATATTTGCATAGCGGTTGTGAAATGCAAATTTTACATTTTGATATCAAGCCACATAACATTCTTCTAGATGAGAATTTTACTCCAAAAATTTCAGATTTTGGCCTAGCAAAGCTGTATTCAGTGGATGATGATATTGTTTCTCTCACAGCAGCACGAGGTACATTAGGATATATGGCTCCTGAATTGTTTTATAAAAACATCGGAGGTATCTCATATAAAGCCGATGTTTATAGTTTTGGAATGATGCTAATGGAAATTATTGGAAGAAGAAAAAATTTGAATGCCTCTGCCGAACATTCAAGTCAAATTTATTTTCCATCATGGATTTATGATCGATTAGACGAAGGAGATATCATGGAGCTTGGAGATTTGACAGAAAATGAAAACAAAATTATGCAGAACATGGTAATAGTAGCCTTATGGTGCATACAGATGAAGCCCACGGATCGTCCTTCAATGAGCAAAGTCTTGAAGATGCTTGAAAGTGAAGTTGAGCTCCTTGAAATGCCTCCCAAGCCTTCTTTCTGTGGAAATGTCAGCTAAAGATAGTAAGAATTCTCCCCGCATAGGTGGCAATCGGCCTTCCTCAGCTACCTCGTGATATTCGTCGCTGGGACACCACTCAGCATCGTGATCTTGCTAAATCTGATTACTTTTCCTGGATTCAGGTTTTCCAAGTGGTATGTAGTTTTTGTTTGCACCAAGATCTCACGGGCAGTGTTTGTATTCTCTCTGCTACCTGGGTTTGTTTTGTTTCTGCTACTTCTCTATTTCCCTGTATGCGACCTCTGATGAAATAAATCACTTCCTCACTTATAAAAAAATTGCAAGAAAATGTAAATTTTACTTTTCCCTTATTTTATACGAAGAAAATGTGTAATATCTTATATTATATTTTTATGCATGTATGTATGTATAATATTAGTTGTTTAAACTTTTTGGGTGCAATTCATTTTCATACGTAATAAACAGCTTCTATAAAAGTGCCACTATATATGCATGTAAACCTCTCTTTAATTGCAATTTTTTGGTCCAAAATACTTCTAATAAAAGATTGTATAGAACAGTCAAATTTGTAAAGTTCTCTCCTAATTAAAATATTTTTAATAACACAAATTAAAAAAATTAAATACCAAATTTATTGTAGTGTGTTTTTTCCCTTTTGGCTCTAGACTCTAGCTCATTGAATTTTCAAAGGAAGATTTGCTTTCATTTGCAGCCACAGAATGATGAACAGAGCAACCAAGATAAGATTATCTTAGTTCTTAGTTAATCTTTCGTTTTAAACGTTTTGTGCATATAGGAAAATGCAAAATATAGACTGATTAGTCCTTTTAGACTTAATAGATCGACCGTTAAATTTTAATACTACACAATGAATTTATAGGATTCCTCGAGTGATTTTATTATATCTTATTGGAGGCTTATATTACTCCCTCAAGTCAGACAAATTGCAAATTAAGATTCCTTTTCTGTCAGTTTCGTTATCAATCAGTTGCAAACGATATTTCTTCACTTATTTCTGTTCGAGTAGAAAATCAGCTAAGAGCTATGATTGGCTTTGTGTTAAATTGCTTGGCTTTAGTTAGTTGACTTGACTGACTTTTCGAACGAAGACAAGTGGGCAAGAATAACCGCACCATTTTCCCCATGAAGTATGAGAATTTCTGTAAAAGTTCTATGCAAATGGATTTTTAACAACACAAGTTGATCAAAAAGTAAATAAATGCAAATTTATTATAGCGTGTTTTCTCAACTTGTTCCAAGGAAGATTTGATTTCAATTGCAGCCACTGAAATAATTAGCAAAGCAATGAAGATAACGTTATCCTAACTCTTTTTTAATCTTTCTCGATAAACTGCTTTATACATAACATTCCAAAATAAAACAACTAATTTGTACTTACAAAAAATAAATATAAGATATGGAAATTGATCTATTTTATTTAAATTATATTTTATATATTTGCGATGAAATTTTGAAATTCCAAATTTTATAACATTATTTAAGCGATTAAATATATATATTTATCTATTGAGGGGTTATATTAATCTCCCTACCGTGCAGATATACTTGGATGAATTACCCATGAGTGCTATGGTAGGCTTTGTGTTAAATGAGTTCTCTGGTTTAGTTTAATTAGTTGACTGACTTTTCAAAAGAAGACTTGGTTTTAACAATAAATCCAAGATAAAATCATCATAGTGCATCTTCACAAACTAAGCCCCCTTAATCTCTTTCTCTCCCGCTGAAATTTTAGGATGCTAAGAGCAAAACTTCCATTATTCGTCGCTTATAGCGATGAAACCATTCAACTTTTCTGATTTTATGTAATGTTTAATTTTGCATTAAACAACCAAGGTGATCCAAAGGTAGGAGGCATGATTTTATTTTATTTCAATTTTTTTATTCCGCTACGTCGATTCTTTAAACATACCGTTCCTAGCGCCTAGGCCGATGGGTTAATTGAGCTATATTATAGCCATATATGTTTAATAATAAAAACCTATTTGATATTGGATAAGCCACATGGTGGTGATTGAGATTGACTTTCTTAGCATTTGAGGCTAAAAAGTTTTTTGACCATGCCTATGTGCTTGTATAAAAGTTATAGCTTGATACCTTTTTCTGTGGTAGCATATGATTATCGCCAATTCTACGAAATAATGTTCTTAGTGAACTATGGAAAACCTAAATTGTTAAAGTTGCTTGAGTTGCATTCATAATTATGCATGTATGATGCCAAATGGCTAAGTTAATGACTTCTGCACGTGTAATGGCGACACAATTCCTAATGGTAATTGGTTTTGTCTTACGAGTGATTTTCAAATGATGATATGGTCTAGTTAGAAGGTGTCATAGTCTCTGTGGTCTAGTTTACTATTGGCAATTTAGACCTTGGACATGTCTTGTTTACTTGGGAAGACCTTTCTCCTTTTATCATCTTGATGATAGCTCATGGATACTTGGAAGTTACAAGTAAGTATACCACACAGTTGTTTACTTTGATGAGTCTCAATAATTATGGTATGTATGTGACAATGTTGGATCATGCCTAGCGGGAGGTAAGTTGTCCAATGAGCACTTATGTGCTTCAATGAGTATTCAATGGATAGCTATGTATATGCGTAATATAATTGCATATCTTGTATTAATTGAATTGAGTAATTGACCTTCGTTATAATGTTGATTTCCCCCCACTCATTGAGTTAATAGAAACTCACCCCAATGTTTGTTGCCATGTACAAATAAGTAGCTTGTGGAGATTCTTGTGTGGGAAGCGAGTGGTTAGCATCTGTCAGCTAGGTCAACACTTTTGGCAACTAGTAGGGATCTTGACCTACAAGTCCATTTCACTGGTTTTGGTACACATGTTGGTTGTTTTATTTTGATGGTACTATATTGCCCTTATGATGTATAAACCACAGTTTATTTTGTACAGGCTTGGACCCACCATATTTGTCAATGTATGGCTTTTGTAGATAATACATGGATGTACTCTTGATGATTAAATGTTAATAGCAGATTGCGAATGTTATGTTTGAACTTATGATATAAAATGCACTGTTTTGGTTTGTAAGCTATGGAAATATCTATTGGTCTATTTGATCTATGTGAGGTTTGCTTGGGACTTACGGGTCTCGCCTGTAGGACTCGTGCACCAGTCACGGGCCTCAAGTTGGGTCGTGACATTTTATACTAAGAAAATGCATTATATCTTATATTATATTTTCTGTATATATGTATATAAGTGTTTATTTATTTATATATGTATATATCTATAGTATTTGCTGTTTAAACTTTTTGGTGCAATTTTTTTTTTCACACTTAAGTAATAACTTATAAAAGCAGAGTCTTTTACCACTATATATATATATATATATAAATAAATCTCTCTTTATTTGTAATTATTTTTATCCTAAATACTCCTAATAAAAGATTGTATAGAGAAGCCAAATTTGTAAAGTTCTATCCTAATTTAAATATTTTTAATAACACTATAAAAAATTAAATGTAAATTTTAGTGTAGAGTGTTTTTTCGACTTTGTCTCTAGACTCTAGCCAATTGAATTTTCAAAGGGATATTCGTTTTCATTTGCAACAAGTGAAAGCTTAGCAAAGCAATCAAGATAAGATTACCTTAGTTCTTATTTAGTTCTTTTCTTCTAACTTTTTTATAGATATATAAAAGAAATATAAATTATGGAGCTGATTAATCCTTTTAGAATTATTATTTTGTATTTCAATAAATCGACGTTGAAATTTTAAAACCACACAAATAAATTTATAAGATTGCTTGAGTGATTTTATTTATATTTTAGTAGAGGTTTATATTAGTGTTCTGACTACGTAAATGAACTTAGACGAATTACAAAAATTACTTTTCTGTCGGTTTCGTCAACAAGCAGTTGTATACGTTATTTTCTTCATTAATTCTTGTTTGAGTGGAAAATCAGCCACGAACAATGACGGGCTTGCGTTAAAGTGGTTGGCTTTAATTAGTTGACTTGACTGTCTTTTCATTCCAAGACACGTGAACGAGAAAAACTGCACCATTACCCTACGAAACCATACAACTCTTAGAGGTGAGTCTTGACCTCATAAGATTGTTCCTATCCTTGCTACGCCCCTTGTGGAAAAAGCTTACCATGCCACTCGGTAGGAGATAGGGTATACATCTCCCTCATCATATTTATACACGCACGTCAATATAGGGTCATGTGTATCTCTTAAATTGCAGGATGAAGATGAATTCTTCGGTTTACATTGATGCTTTCCATTGCACCAATCGATGTTCCTCTCCACGTTATTTTGTTTCTTCAGTCAAATTATTCTCTGGTTAACAACTAATGGAAATGTAAGGACGGAATATTCACGTGATATGTTACATAATTTACATTATAATATTTTATTATTGTTAACGGCACAATTTAATAAAAAGATCAAAACGAAATTATTTTATTATATTATGAGTAAAATACATGAAAAAAAAAAGATTACAAATTTTATTTGATTACATTACTGCGGAACCTACAAAAATAATTGTAGAAGCATGGCTAATGAGTATAGGTATTATTTGAATAGATTTTTTTCTCATTTTTCTTGTTTGACTGGTTGTAACTTGTCTTCAAATTTTAATATCTACCAAAAAACTATCCAAGAGCTTGATTGTTTTCAACAGCTTGACTGACCTTATATTTGTCTGTGCAACAGATTTGAAATTTTTTTTTTAAAAAGTCAATATTGAATTTTAGACATGCATAAATAGCATAATTTTTTATTACACAGTTAAAATATATGTATAAAGTATGAGGAAAGATCTACTTATACCAGTATAAAATTAAATTAGTTTTACAATTTTTCATGTCTTTTTAGTTTATTTATATTCTGTTAATCTAACCGTTGATTTTATGTTATATTCACATAAATATTCATGCATAGTAAATTTCAAGTTAATTGAAAATGACTAATTATATATTTGAGAAAAAAATTTCAATCATTAAATATATATTGAAAAAAGGCATTATTCTCGATTGATATAATAAGAATGTTGAATTAACTTGAAACTTTACGTGTATGATAAAAACGAATAAGTTATTAAATGTAATGATTCTATTTGTTAAAATATTAATTCCCTAAGAAGTTATGGAAAAATGTAAAGTACTTAGTTTTAGAGATACAACGTGATTGCTCTTGTCCAGTATAAAGTATTGCTATTTAGGCTTTTGTGTGCAATTTTTTTTCATAGTTAATTGTTCTTGAAAATGGGCAATCTGTACTACTATATGCATATAATATTTTTGTCCAAAATATAAGCAAAAAGAATGTATTGAACTGTAAACTCCGTAAAAGTTCTATACAAAAGGATTCTAAACAACACTAGTTACAGAAAAAAATAAATAAATGCAAATTTAATTATCATAGTGTGGCTTTTGCACTTGTGCAAAGTAAGATTTGATTTCAATTGCAGCCCTAGAAATAATTAGCAAAGTAATCAAGATAACATTATCCAAAGATTTAATGTTTCTCGTTAAACTTTTTTATATATAATTCTCCAAAGAAAAATACAGTTTAATACTTAAAAAAATAAATGTAAATTATGAAATTGATCAATTTTGTTCAGAATTATTACAAAGATTTCTTTTCCATCAGTTCCGCTACGTACCAATTGGTTGGGTACACGGATTTTCTTCTTTCTTGTTTGTTTACGTGGAAAATCATCAAAGAGCTCAATGACAGGCTTGTCGTTAAAAGTGTTTTGCGGGTTGGGTATAATTAGTTGACTGACTTTTCAAAAGAAGACTTGGTTTTAACAATAAATGTAACAACTGCTTCACTTGCCTGTATCAAAACTAGGACCTTAATCTCCCACTGAAACTTTAGGATGCTTAGCGTCATACTTCCATTACTTTGCCTCTTGGCTTTTGCTTCATTTCTATTCCCCCATCCAGGCCTCATTACAAAAAAATACAAGCACTGTGGCTCTTCTTTCTGTGGAAACATTAACATCAGTTTCCCTTTTCGATTAAAAACCCAGCCTCGTAGTTGTGGTTACGATAGTTATGAACTAGCGTGCGAGAATAACCGCACCATTTTCCCCATGAAAAATGGGAATTTCTATGTCCAAGACATCTCTTATAGTGACGAAACCATTCAACTTTTAGACGTGAGTCTTGGCAACGATAACTGCTCCATCCCTCACAGTTCCTATCCTCGGTACCCCCCTTTTACGGAAGATAACCCTGAATTTAGCAAAATGTATCTCGTCAATTGCAAGATGCAGATCAACTACTCTTGGGTTTATATCGATGCTTTTCGTTGCACCAACAATAC
This sequence comes from Theobroma grandiflorum, assembly GCA_036013995.1. NCBI lineage: Eukaryota > Viridiplantae > Streptophyta > Magnoliopsida > Malvales > Malvaceae > Theobroma > Theobroma grandiflorum. The sequence goes on along the minus strand of CP142133.1, from coordinate 23,405,803 downwards.
CCCTTCCTCCCGACCTCCTTACTTTTACTTTTTGGATGGAAATACAACAGCGTCTGATTTCCATGAGTCATGCAGAGTTGAAGCCCAGGTGCCAATCATGGTTGCCAACATCACCGGCCTCTCTGCTTTTGATATTTACACAAAGCTGTTAACGGGATTCCAAGTCTCATGGTCAACTTCCTATTATGATGCTGTTTGGCCGCCGTGGGACTCAATTGTTAACGTGTGAGGATTTTTAAGTATTCCGCAATATTTGGTGTTGTTTAGATTTTGAAAAATATTTATTATTATTATTATTATTTGGATCGTAATATTTATTATTTTTAGCATAATAAATATGATAAATAAACAAATCTCAAAATATTTAGTTTTGAATTCTTTTAAATTACTTTTTTAATTATGTGTATAAATTTGTATCTAAAATTTTAAACTTGATATTTTAATGTAAAGCTTAAAGAGAAGGATTTAAAACATTTTCAACACTAAAAGTGTGCATATCATTTGCCTTATTAAGGATTAATGGTTTTGATTTGCGTTTTTGAATATTAATTACAGATTGCGATCGTTGCTCTCGCTGTTGTTGGTTCCGCTGCAGATACTTGTAGTAGGCAACGTAGCTTTTTTTGAACCAGATTCTGTCCATGGAATTGGTAAAGGTATTCTTTCGGTTCTGAGTTCATTAATATTTTGATTATTATTGGATTTGCCTTTACTTTGATTGTATCTATTTTCATTTATTTTCCCAATTGGTAATATCTTTGCAGGAATCCAGATTTTTTGTGTTGCAATAACAGGTACTAAATTCTACACTTATTTATTTACTCTGAAATTCTAGAGTTGTTACAATGTACGGCATCATAATGTAGTAGGAATCTAAGATTCAGATTAACATTCCTCATTTATTATCATAAGAATAAATATATTATAATAAATATATTAAAAATTTTAAATTAGTATAAAAAATTCAAATAAATTTTTATTCTTTTTATATATAGTTTTTGCTCACTCAAGAAAAGGTGTATTAAAGTATTGAAAGTACAAGATTGGTGTATTAAATCATGTTGTCCAACTAATTAATTTATATATAGTTATATACTGTTTTTTGTTGTGAAGCAGGAATTATATTACTAAGAACATTTTTGGGGATAACTTGCTTGATTATATTGGTTATACGCAAATTGAAAAGGAGACATTTGTCGATGGATGATACAATTGAGAATTTTCTTCAGAGTCAAAACAATCTAATGCCTATAAGATTTTCTTATTCTGAAATAAAAAGAATGACCGATGGTTTCAAGAATAAATTAGGACAAGGAGGATATGGCTCTGTGTTTAAAGGAAAACTACGAAGTGGTCAGCTTGTTGCGATAAAATTGTTAAACAAATCAAAAGCTAATGGCCAAGATTTCATCAATGAAGTTGCAACTATTGGAAGAATTCACCATGTTAATGTGGTAAGACTTGTTGGATTTTGCATGAAGGGATCAAAACAAGCTCTTGTATATGACTTCATGCAGAATGGGTCCTTAGATAAAATAATATTTTCAAGTGAAAGTAACACTTTGAGTTGGCAAAAACTGTTTGAGATTGCATTGGGAGTGGCTCGAGGTATTGAATATTTACATACAGGTTGTGACATGCAAATTTTACATTTTGATATCAAGCCGCATAACATTCTTCTAGATGAAAACTTTATCCCAAAAGTTTCAGATTTTGGCCTTGCAAAGTTGTATTCAGTGGATGACAGTATTGTCTCTCTCACAGCTGCAAGAGGTACATTAGGATATATGGCTCCTGAATTGTTTTATAAAAATATTGGAAGCATCTCATATAAAGCTGATGTTTATAGTTTTGGAATGATGTTAATGGAAATTGTCGGAAGGAGAAAAACTGTGAATGTCTCTGCTGAACATTCAAGTCAAATTTATTTTCCATCATGGATTTATGATCGACTTGAAGAAGGAGATATCATAGAGCTTGGAGATGTAACGGAGAATGAAAACAAAATTATGAGGAAAATGTTAATAGTAGCCTTATGGTGCATACAGATGAAGCCCACAGATCGTCCTTCAACGAGCAAAGTCTTGAAGATGCTTGAAAGTGAAGTTGAGTTCCTTGAAATACCTCCCAAGCCTGCTTTCTCTTGAAATGTCAACCAAATCATTTAGTGTTGTATTATAAGTAATATTTAATGTTGTATGTTAAGGAATGTTTCACTACTTTATTATACTACTTTTATAATTTTTATTGTAGAAACCTTAAGCTTGAGGCATAATCTTCTCTCTTCCTAAAAACCAAAAATACAAAAACAATATAGAACGGTGATGAAGAAAGTATAGCAAGGAAAAGAAGGATACTGAGTTGGAGTTTCGAGCCTGCGAAGGTATTATTTTAAGAGAATTGTAATGATATCTTGTAAGTATTTTGTCTATATGAAAAGTCTTTTGCTCATATAAAGGATAAAGACTTTAAGTAGCATTGTCTATACAATTATTATATTAATGCAATTAATTAACTTAGTTTTAAAAAAATTAAAGATATTTCTAAACCATGTTGGGAATTATAATTTTTTATTTAAAAAATATAAATTATTTGAATTTTCTCTCTTAATTAAAAAAGTCAAATTTTATAGAATTCAAAAATATATTTAAATTAATTTGAAATTAAATTAAATTTAATTTAAATTAAATGATAAAAATTAAAAATTTGAATTTGAAAATATGAGAATTTAAAATGATATTAATCCAACACGATCTAAGTTCAAAGTGACTCGAATTTAGAACGAACCGAGCTCATAATAATCCAAAACCCAAGATTTATTTGATCCGAAACTTATAAAAACTTATATTTATAACTCCAAAAAATCCAAATTATAATTAAATAATTTTATTTAATAACTAAATGAGTAAATGATTATTTTGTAAGTGAAAATTTTAAGACGCACAGGGACCTTTTTCTCGTCAATGCTTCTTCTTTACTCAGAAACAGCTCATAGGAATGGCATGGTCAACTACTGTGCTTCACCTTCACTTCAAATTCTCTCCGGTTTCTTCTCACCAATTGCCACTTTCCCTCCACAAAAAATCCCCAATCTTCCTGAACCCTAACCCTATAATTCCCAATTCCAAACCCGCCAAAATGCAATTCCTTCACAGACCCAACGCGTTTCCAGGCCACGGCGCAGTATCAAGAGCCATGTACATCATCCAATCCTCGCCGCCCACGTGGCAATCGGCCTTCCTCAGCAACCTCGTGATCTTCGTGGTCGGAACCCCACTTTTAGTAGCGGGGCTATCTCTATCCGGTATTTGCGCTGCCTTCTTGCTTGGCACTCTCACTTGGCGCGCTTTTGGGTCTTCTGGGTTCCTCCTCGTTGCTTCTTACTTCGTTATTGTGAGTCATTAAAAAGTCTGTGAATTTTATTCGAATTTTGGGATTTAAGTTGGAATTGGAAATGGGGTTCTGATTTTTGTTCCCATTTGGTATAAAGTTTATGCTTTGGAGCACAACTTTCATTGTTTGGTAATATAGCAAAGGAAAAGAAATTTTGTTTATGTCAAAAGGATTTCATGTGAAGTAGTTAGTTATTTAAGTGTGATTTGTTTTATTTAAAGAATTGGATTGCAATATGTGAAATAAGGTCAAAACTGTAACCAAAATATTATTCCAAAATTTCTTTATTTTCATTTGTTTTCCTCTTGATTGGGGGCAGGTGGAGGAGTCAAAGAGATTTTATGGGTTCTCGCATTTTTAGACTTGTTTGAAATGATATAGAATGGTTTTTCCCTGCCTTCCTTTCTGATTATGGCTTGTTTTACTTGCAAAATGAATCTTGAATTAGTTCCTCCTTCCCCCTTCTCATTTTCCCTACCCGTATAACCATGCTTGAAAACTATATTACAAAATACTTAATATAACAAAGGGTAATGTGTGACTTTCGAGTTTCTAATTTGAATGGAGAGATAGTTTGGGATGGAAGTGACATTAAAGTTGGAGGAAAAAAACCTGAATGCCTTTGCATAGGGTAGAACCTTTAAAAGAAAAGAAAAAAAACCTAGTACAAAACTTCAGACGATGCTTGATTATAAGGTGCTGGGCTTTTGAGGACCTGAGACTCCATAATACTTTATATTTCTCTAAATCTCCATACAATCTTACAGCTCTTTGTCAAGCCTCGAAAACAAATTTGGTAAAACCATGCTCAATTGTTCTAATTATTATGCTCAACTTTTGGTATAATCATATGTAATTGTTTATTCCCCCTTGCTTCAAAGACAAAAAATCTCCCTTCTTGAGCAATTACACTTTCTAGAAATAAATTGCCAAGACCTTTTTATTAGACTATGATTTTTGTAAGTGATTGTGATTTTCAACTCTTCTGTTTGACAGTTGAAACATTTATATTTCTTAGGGCACAGCAGTTACAAAAGTCAAAATGGCTCAAAAAGAAGCTCAAGGGGTTGCTGAGAAGAGGAAAGGAAGAAGGGGACCCGGGAGTGTAATTGGGTCAAGTGCTGCTGGTTGTGTATGTGCTTTTCTCACTATATATGGAGTTGGCGGAGAGGCATTTACCCGGCTTTGGCGACTTGGTTTTGTCGCTAGTTTCTGTACTAAGTTGAGTGATACGGTCTCAAGTGAGATTGGGAAAGCATATGGCAAAACAACGTAAGTAATGCATCTCTGTTTGTTAAGGTTTAGGCACTTGAAATTATTTTATTAATACTTCTCTGTTATTCACTCTAAAGAAAAGGCTATTTTGAAACAAGTGGAATTCAGATAACTTATGGTTCTTGCTATATTTGAGTGCTATTAATGTCATTGTCATTTATGCTGTTTAGAAAGGCCTCTCTGATATTTTATATAGAAACAAAATTTGTAGAATGTCAAGCTTTGATGGATTCTTTTTTTCTTTTTTTTTTTTTAATGTTTATATTCATTGCTATTAACTAGGCTTTTTTTTTTTTTTTTGGTTAAACCACTCTTTCATGATTGCAAATTTAGATTTGTGATGTGCAAAAATGAGCAGGTACCTAGTCACAAACTTTAAGATTGTTCCTAGGGGAACGGAAGGGGCTGTCAGTGTTGAAGGAACCTTTGCTGGACTTTTAGCATCGATACTTCTTGCCTCTATTGGTTGTCTCTTGGGTGAGGTAGTAATTGCTATTTTACTTATATTATGTAGATATTTTTTTCTGTTATTCAGGGATGCCTTTTTGTTTAATATTTTCACTTCTTTGGCATAAGACCTGCATTGATTATGAGCATTATTGAATGATCCTTAAAAGATGTTTTTACCTCAGAAGAACCTGGAATATATTTCTTTTCTACAACAATAGATTAGTTGGGTAGCAACATGTCAAGAAAGCAAAACTGGTGGGCTAGTGCCAGGCTGGACTAGTTTTGCACACAAAATTGGTTGAATGGGTATTGAAGGGAGTTAAAGCTATTTTCTAAGGGCATTCTTAAGAAAAATAGCAGATCCTGATTTTTTTTAAATTGAATTTGACATTTCAGTAGTTAGGTGTGTACTTGGTTCTTTTTTAAACATTTGTTTGCTGGGAACTTAAGTTTCAATTAATATAGTTCAGTTATTATAATTTGGAAAATAGGCTATTATTTTTTAGAGGTTATATTATTCCCAAGAAGTGAAAAAAGAGAATTGAAGTATTTTGAAACTGACTTTTAACGTTAGTGATTCTTTGGGTGTGCGTTGATCAGATTGTCATTCCTTAGCTTTGGTCAATCTTTAGCAAGGGTTTTCCAAATGCTTATATGTACCCTGAGATTATGCTATTTAATAATATCATTGATGCCACAACCTTAATAAACTTATCAGTTTGAGTGATGATAAATTGCATCTAGAAAATGCATAAATTAAAGATGGCCATTTGAATTTATAATGTTCTACTAAGCTTCTTCGCTTTATTCTTTTTCTTCTCTTCTTTTTTAATCTTTGCAAGTAGATAAATGTACCTGAGGTGGTGATATGCGTAGTAGCTTCCCAGATTGCTAATCTTGGTGAGAGCATAATTGGTGCTGCATTCCAAGGGAAGGAAGGATTTCGATGGGTAAGAAATCATTTGAATAATAGGATGGTGTCTATCAACTTGTTTTCTTTTTTTGTTTTTATTTTTAATCTACTGCCTGTGTATCTTCTGGTTTGAACTGTTGTGCAATGGATGGGGTTTGATTTGGATATGATTGTATAGTTTTAGGTGGCATCTCAAGTAGATGATTGCATGTATATCATTTTGCTGGGCTCTAAGTATATTTGGGTTGGGCCACACAACATAAAGCTGGTAGTGAGGAAGAAGTATATACCCACACTTTGGGGATAAGAGAAGGTCAAAGAGGAAATTGGGAGAGATCAATCTGTTGTTGAATGCCTGCCAAAAGTTAGCTTCAATTTTAATTTTCATTGGATTAAAATGTAGTGAAATTGTCCATGTACTGGGCTAGTCATAAATAATCCTTTTAATATCTATTACCTAAGTATCTTTTATTTGCTCTTCAATTCATGAGGCTGAAGCATGACATCTTTCACTGTCATGATTTTTGGCTTTCTGCTTGCAGCTGAACAATGATGCTGTTAATGTCATCAACATATCCATAGGCAGCATTTTGGCCGTCTTAATCCAACAAATACTCCAAAATTGGTGTATGTAAGTTCACCAGATCCTCTCTGGAGCTCGGGTAATCTAATGCAGCATTCATTGATACTGCTATCAACATCTGGCAATGTGAAAAAAAAAAAAAAAAGAAAAATAAAAGGAAATCTTCATTGCCATACAGGAGATGAGTACAAGGGGCAATGATAGCAATGATTTGGTCATGTGCAATTGAGCTTGCAACTAACCTCAAAAGATTGTCAATGATGTGGAACATCATTCCCAAAATCAAGTGTTCCACTATATATTTGAAGCTTCATAATGCATATCTCTTATATACTTATGATATTCAACAATGTATTCTTTTACATTAATCTCCAACCAGAAATCAAATTAGATGTTTTTTTATACGCATACAGTGATCTTATTGCATTTTCAACTTCGAAGATAACCTTTGGAAACTTCTTTATTTTATTATTACTTGCATTGGATGGAGCAATAGTATGTAAGAGTTTGTGGCTTATTTGAATTTGAATAAAATTCATGAACTAGTTCACTCGCAAATGAGGCTTGTGAGTAGCTAATTTATGAATGATTGATTTCAAGCTCATGAACAAGTTTCGGATTGGCTCTTCTTAATTAAATGACCGAAGCGTCAAGCACAATGAAAGATTTAGCTGGACATTGCTCTTTCCATATGAACAAGTAGCTATCCATATGAAGGGAAGAAGTTGGTGTCTGCTTCTGAAAATGGGCAAGTGTATATATGGGAAATTAAAACAGGTCAAGTCATTATGGCGCCTGGCAATGATATGGGATGCATTAGTGATATGGTGGTGGCTAATGGTATAGCACAAAGGTTTGAAAGTTGGTAAAAGGGCTAACAGTTCTTGTGATGGATTTGTGGTGGATTGGATTATAAGGAGTGGAGCTAATTTGTACCAGAAAGGAAAAAGAATTGTTGATTTGTACCACCCTAAACATCTGCTTTTTGTATTATATCCAAAGAAGGAAAGATTACAAGCAATCATTTACAGTACAAAATACAGTAATAGTAAAAAGATTCTGGTAGTAAGATAAGGTGGATATTAGTCTATAATAAACGACACTTTATTAAGACACATTGCCAAAGAATTAAAAAAAAAACCTTATTCATTCTTGACCTTGTTCAGGCTGTGAGTATGAATTATACACAACTGGTGCTGCTAAGAGTTGCATTTTGTCTTCTTAGGCTGTTCTTTCATCCGGCGATGGTAATAAGGCTAAAAATCATACCAAAGCATAATGCTTATAGCAATCAGATTTCAATTAGAGCCAAACTCCTGGTTCCACTGTTCAAGTTCTTCCCATTTGCTTTTGCTTAAGCTCGGCCTAATAACAGCCATTGCCTTGTGAAAGTCTTCATATCTTAGTGGTCTCACCTGGAATAATGAACTCTGGTTAGTAGGTGACTAACGAACAAACTCATGAGACGAACTAAATCCAATGTGAGAAAGATAATTCAAAATCTGAATCTTTGTCATTCTCATGACAGCAAAATCTTAATCCACAATCCAAAGTCAATTCAATTTTGGCATAAACAGCCATCTCCTTAATTCATAATCATTTGCGAAAAAACAATCTTCAGTATCATCTCATGGGAGCAACTTCTATTCAATACCTTTTCAACCAATAATTCTCAACAGATCTGTTACTGCTTAGGATCATTCTCTTCATGTGTGAGGGACTGGGGGTCCATGATACAAGAGCAGGCTCTGAGTGTAGGTGTCATGATGGGTGTGTTCAACATTATTGGACGTAGTAGTAGGGAGGAGGGGGGGACATCTAGACTCCTAATTATAGACGTGATTGCTTCAATATTTAGAATATAGTAGAGGGAATATTTATGAATATAGAAACCGAAATACTGCAAATTCATTTACCAAATGAAGCCTTTCCAACAATTTACTTCTGTATCAAAATAATTCCTATAAACCACTAGATCCACAATAAAACTGCAACATCTAACTTGAAAATTGTTGCAAGATCTACAAAACTAATTACTTAGGCATACGATGAGAGCTAACTATTTTCTGGCTAAACTACCTGATTTGCCTTGACAGTAAGGATATTTGAACCAAGCTCTCTGATTGGCATCATAGCTGCTTCTTCGCATAATGCTTGCAGATCACTTCCAGAATATCCTATTCACAAAGAGAAGCCAAAGAATTAAGTTCTTACATTATTTGAGAGTGCACTGTAAGTACATTGGCTGCAACATAGCAACCACCACGAGGACCAAGTTGAAAAGCATACATGGAGAATTATCTTACCTTCTGTCTCTCTCACAAGTCGTTCTACATCCCGACCTATCCCAAACAATGGAAATTGAATTGTCATCTAAGGGCCATGGTTGTGCAGTTAAAAGGAACAGATGACCACTTTGGTTAAATATAATTTACATATGAATTTGTACCTCAATTGAGAGAGAGAGAGAGAGAGAATAAAAGCACCAAATATATGAGCTCATAGAAATAAAAAGGCATTTTTTACCAAATATTCATACAAAATACATTACAAGATCATCTCTCACCAGGTATGGAAAATGCTTGACCCTTGAGTTTGTGTTTTAGAAGAAGTCTCCTAACATTTTCATCTGGAAGAGGTACATATATCCTCTTAACCTGGTCCAGTGTTTCACAACAGAGTTGCATAAGTAAATCAAAAAGCTATGTTTATAATGGATCATAACATATACATCTTTTAAAGAAAATCTCATTGAAATGCCATATCTTTGAGTTACTGGGAAAATCAAGTTGCACCAAGTTCATGCAACAGAATACTAACCAATCTTCTAAGAACAGCATCATCCAATTCCTGAGGCTTATTAGTGGCACCTGCAAATTAACATGTGAACAAGCAATTATATAATACAAATATGCAACTGCTAATGTAAGTCAAGCACATTAGATTAACACAAAAAAAAAAAAAAAGCAGAAGGTTTATAGATTTCGTAGTCAAATAGTCACTTGACAAGTTTGGCATTGCACAAAATCCAATTATTTTCTTCTCAATAATTTGTATCTTAAGTACCAGAAAATAAATAAATGAATAAATAAAACTTACCAATGACAATTACTAAATCATTAGAATTGGAGGTCACCCCATCGAACTGGATTAAAAACTCTGACTTCAACCGTCTGCTAGCATCATTTTCATTCGCCAACCTGGTTGACATCACACTATCAATCTGTAAACCACAAAAAAAAGTTAAAAGAAAATATCAATAATGTCTAAGCAGATGCAACACTTAACTGGCTACCATCAGTTAAAATCAAAGATTCAACCCATACGATAAAAGAGGAAATAATAGTATAAAAATAGAGATAGTACTGATGCTAGTGATGCCAGTCAAGGGAAATACATAAAATGTCATTGAATGTAACATAGGCTCCGTTTAGTAACAGTAATATAACTTGTTGAAGGAAAATCTTGTGTAAAACATTTTACTTAGGAAATCTGATATTTTCTATTATTTGGATAAACTGTCAAAAATATTTTTGTTATTTGGATCATCCTGTAGAAAATATTTTCCTTCATGATCCATCTTCAAAAAATTTTCCATCTTCAGTAATTTTCTGCCATGACACCATAAAAATATCAATATTCAACAATTATGCAAGACATCTAAAATATTTTTTTAACATTAAAAATATTATATTCTAACTAATTGTTAAAAAATATTACATATAACTAATAATATTTATTTAACCCTTATTTATTTCTCATTATATTGTTATACTGGGTAGTTTGCTAAATAAATAAATGAAAAATTTAAAAACAAAAGAAAGGTGAAATTTTCATGTCTGAAAATTTTATTTCCTATTTCAGATAAAATTTTTCTTAATTGACCTTAATTATTTTGTACTACATTAAAGACTGTAGTATTTTCATAAAAATAATTATAGGTGATATGATCCCTATGAAATAGTTGAATAAAAATAGCCAACAGTGCTTTGTTGGGAAAAAACATAATGAATAAAGAGATGAAAAAAAGGAAAATAGTTGAATAATTAAATAATGCTTTGTTGAGAAATAGTTGAATAAAATCATAATACTTTGTAGGATCCATCCCACAAGGAGGGAAGGCAATATGTGGGATTGATCTGAAAGTTTATGAGATCGACTCCAAAGGCGGGGGAAGTCAAATGGAAAATGCTATACGCCCTCGTAAGACATTTTTCCTCTAGTCAACCAGATTTTTTTGTTGACCTGAAAATATTTTCAGGGTACTAAACAAGGAAAATGATGAAAAATTTTTCATCCTTACAAAACGGAGCCATAGATATAATAACACTTTATGAACATCAAAATATATGTAGAGTGTGCTGAAGATAAACAAACAGATGAATAGTCAGAAGCAACAGAATCCCAACAGGCCCCAATAATTCATCTTTAGTTCAGCATCTTTTATGGCAGAAACGCAAAAACCTAAGATTGGCCTAGAGATTGTGGATGTTCAATACCATACAAATGCTGAAAAGCAGTAAAAATTATTCACGCCAGCAGCAACATAGCCAAGCAAGTAAAATTAACAAATTAATCTTAATAAAAGTTTTCAGAGCAGTGATCAGCAAATTGAGAGGCAGCGGATAGGAAACAAGGAATAATAAACCAGCAAAAAGTTCAATCTTGAAGCAGTTTTAAAACATGATAATGGCAAGGGGGGAATGGCTATAAACCATAATGCCATAACAGCAATAGAAATCCAATGAGAGATGGGAGAGAACAGCATACTTCATCCATGAAAATTACAGAAGGCTGTTTGGATATAGCGACCGTGAAGAGAGTCCGAACAAGCTTTTCACCCTCTCCTACCTATTTCATTATTAAAGAACTGATCAAGAGCAAAAGATGGAGGGGGAAAGAAAATTGAAGAACATATATTTTTTGTTTTCAAAAGTAAAAGAAGGATATAATAGCGAGGATGGAGACAAACCCATTTAGATGTTAGAGAGGACGCAGAAACATTGAAGAATGTTGCCTGTGATTCTGATGCAACTGCTTTGGCAAGCATTGTCTTCCCATTACCGGGTGGACCAAAAAGAAGCAGACCTAGAGATCAACTGTCCAGCAGTTTAGTTCAGTAAACTAAGTTTACTGCAAACTTATCTTCCTAATTATGATAATCTTGCAAGAGAAGACTCTACCTCTAGCTGGCCTTCTAAGCCCAGTGAACAAATCTCGTCTTCTAGTTGGCAGAATAACCATTTCCATTAATGCTTGCTTAGCCTTCTCTAGGCCAGCTGCAAACAATTGAGATAAGTAAGTGCATAACTTCAGCGCAAGTGGAATACATAAAAAATAAAAAATAAAAACAGAGCAAGCATAAGAGAGCAAAAACAAAAAGAAGGGAAAAAATGTACAGCATCTTACCAACATCTTCCCATTTAACAGAAGGACTTCTATCCACTATTGCTGTATTTATCATTTCAATTAACTTCGATTCATAACCATTAGTAGATTCTTGTGCTGGTTTTGAAGTTCCAACTTTATCTGCCTGATTTCTCACCACTGGATTACGGGAAGACTTTTGCGACACATCTCTCCTAGAATTTGATGTTCTCGGTGAAACTGCAGCAGTTTGTGCATGAATTGAGGTGCTCTGCAAATATTTTATATACATTATAAAAAAACAAGATAAAACAACATTGCTAACTCACAACTACATAAATTTCCAACTAATCAGTGACAGAATAACAATGCCGATTAATGCAATTGCCATCCAATAAAAATAATTAAGTTAACATTTAAAAAATATGTATTGAACTAAGCATGCCATACCTTGTTCACAGATGTACCACCTGGAAAAAGAAGTTGAAAAAATAAGAGAAAAAAATGAATAAGCTTTTTACATTCTAAAATGCAAGGATTAATTAAAGTTTACAAGTATCAAATGCTATTATGCTAACCTACTCGGTGACTTAAAACTTGCAGTCTTTCAGATACTTGGCCTTGCCATTTCGATATCTTTTGCCTATATGATTTCACTTTTTCTTGTTCACTACCACAAAAAGTTGAAAAATCATACCATCATTCATCAACATCAAAATTATGACACAACAAAAAGAAATAAAAATTCAAAGCTAATTACCAAAATTGAAATACCTAGAGCTGATATATGAAGGTGCTGGAGTGGAGCTAGCCTCGACCAATATTCGCTGGGCGTTTCTATAGTGAATTACAGCATCATCAACTAAACCCCACTCTTCTGCTCGAACTGCCTTGTCAATCTCTTCTTTAGCCAAATCGAAGTATCCTTTGAGCTTATAGGCAGTGCGTTCGTTTCCAGCTATTCCCTCCATGTTCAGACACGTGGATGAGCTACGGTTTTCTGTTGATTCATATTGTGAGCAATCATTAGTTGAGAGGATTGAGCTTAAAGAGTCCATTATACCTTTGAGGAAACTCATATCTACAAAATAGAAAAAGAAATTAATTAATTCTCCAAGAATATATTAAAATATTTTAAAGAGGATGGTTTTTCAATAAAGAAAAAGCAGATTGCTAATTTGGCTAACCATTTATGAAAACGTGAGGGAGTTTTCCAAAGAAGAAGAAAATTCCACCTCTTAGATCAAAAATTGGATTTGTTTCAAATTGTATAACACATTTTCTGAAATTTAATTGGCGAGAATGAGAGAAAGGAAAACAAGAAAAATGAAAAAGGAAAACTCATGCTGCTTTGTTTAGAGGATTCTCTAGGTAGGGAATTGCATTCTACAGCAAAAGCATACTATACTATTAGATTGCAACCAAAGAAAGAGGAGAAGCATTTTAGCTTTTTAACTACTTGGCCCTAAAGGTGTTGATTTTTGTTTATTTGTGGTACTTATCCTTACATGACATTACTTACAACTATTCAACAAAAAGGACATAGATAAATGTAACCATATAACTCTAGCATTTGCGGGGGGTATGTTTGGTTGGGAATTTCAACACGCTAAGAATCATGGTATGAGTTGGATGAAATTCTTTTTTACGATTGCAGCCTTTTCCCTTCCGTATTTCCTTTTATTTTGTATGATAATTAGATGACATTTTTTTCCAAATTTACTATTAAAAATTTTTAAATTCTTTTTGTCTCTTAGCAATTTTGATATACCATATCACATGTGACAAAAACTCTACAATTTTGCTTTTTTCATGAAAACTTCAAATTAATACTCTGAACACCAAATAACCAAATAATTTGGCTGTTTGAAATAATTTAAGAACTAATTTATCACCTTCTCTTTGAAGCCAATAATGGCAAGCTCCTTACAGTAAGGGCCTGAATGAAGCTTGCCCTAAGCCAACTCAAATCCGACCCATGAACACCTTTACGGCCACTGTGGTCTAAACCTTAAAACTGTTGCAATCACATACAAAGTCTAGTTTCAACTTAAGTTTAGTCTTTTACCCAATCTAACTAAAGAAAAAAGAAAACTGATATATAAAACTATGTACCATCTCACATAAATTAGATGATCAGTTTGGTTCCTTTCATTATTTTTTGAATCATCTTTAACCGTCATTCACATATTAGAATCGATAATTTATAATAGCATCTCACACTTACGAACAGTTATCATATATATTCAAAAGTAAATGGAAACGATTTCAATTCATAAACGCGAATATATCCATACCTTTTGCCCAACCAATTAGCAGTCAAATAATTTCTTCCAAAACTCCACTATTTGGAGGGAGTTTCGGTCCACGAAAGAATCACCGCCACGGCGGCAGTGAAGGCGGCGCAAGGAGAGAGAACAAGTGAAGGAAGTTTCGGATCTAAGGTTTTCCGTGAAGAAAGGAGGTGAATTTTAAGGTAACAATCAGTGAAAAGATACAGGGGAGGCAGAGGAAGAGGAAGCTCGGGCCGGCGGACGGGGCCCAATCTAGGTTTTTTCGAAATAAAAAAGAGAAAAAGGAGGAAAAAGAGAGGGTTTTAGGAAAAACTAAACCGATTAAAATATAGAGGAGGATAAGCTGTTTTTCGAGTCCCGGTGGTCAGCGGTGGCCGGCGGCGGAAGGAGGCTGCCGGTGCCATATTTTGGGTTTAAAGAGGGGGCCCGGCTGGATCTAGCGAAAGGAGAGGGAAATTGAAAGAAAAAAAGTTTTATAATTAAGGATTAAGATGGTTTTTCTAGATATTTCAAAACTACATCGTTTGATAATACATTGAAGCAAAAATTAAAATATCATTATTGATGGAATTTTTCTATCCCAACGAGTCAATTCTGAAAGATTTTTCTGTTAAAAATTCAATCAAAATAAATTTTCCTAATAAAAAAATATAAAAAATTAATTTTTTGTTCTAATTTTTCACTAAGAATATTACATGAACAGCATTTTCGACGAAAAATTCTCACGTTATTGAATTCAAATTGACACAAAATGTTTTTCTAATTGATTTTGGATAGTAATAAATTCATCAAAAATCTATAGATAAAGGTGTATTTTCAAGTTATATTGATTTTTTTAATTCATCAGTTATTTTTCATAAATTCTAAACCTAATTTTATTTTTATTATTTTTACGATTCCATTTTTAACGTGTAATAACAAAAATAAATTATAAATAAAAATTACTAAAATTTAAGCTTTAATTAGACAAAGTGATTATAAGATTTTTTTTAATTACATTTTTATTTTAATACTTTATAATTTTTATATTTTTATGTAAAAAAAATGGAAAGTATTTTCTTCTCCTATTACATGCAGGATTTACTACAACTAGCATTTCACCGGTAAACTCCTACTTATTTGCTTGGCGGGCAAGCAACTAACTCCCTCCTCTTTATAACTACTCTGTTGAGTTCCAGTTCTTGTTCAGTTGTTCTGATAGTTCAAAAGAAAACCTTTCCTCTCAGCAATTTTTCTCCAATGGCTTCCTCTACTGACCGTTGCAGGGACTTGCAACACACTGTTTATCAACCTCGGGCAGATCCTAAAATCTCTTACCCCGCTCTCGGATTCCTTCAAATTGAATTAACCGTCACCCTTCAACTCCAACGCAGGCTCCATTATTGCGTAACCGATCAGTTCATCGATCTTGACGACCAACCCCCTATATTCTCCCAAGAAACCATTCGTTTTGATCAGCGTGCTTTGGATAGCTATGATCGGACTTTCCGAATCCTTGCTCCCATGCTAGTACGACTCAGAATCAACCCCAACCCCCAGTTCATTGATGAAATCATCCGACAAGGACTAAGCATCGGAACCTCGGAGTCCAATAAGGGACGTGAAGTCTTTCCTTTGCAAGCAGATCTATGGGGAACGTCTGTGGAACACGTACCGGACGAGGAAGAGGAGGATTTGACTGAAAGAGCTATGGAAGAATCGGCATCGGAGTTTGAAAGAAGCAACTATAACATGGTTCCAGCCAAGGAGTCATCAGTGAAGAAGATGCTGAAGAGAGTGCGAGTGGAAACTGCAAAGGGTGGTAAGAAACAGGAAAAAACTATCAAGAAAAGGCGTTTGGAAGCTGAAACCTGTGTTATTTGTTTGGAGGAACTCAAGGTCGGATCAGATGCTTCTCAGATGCCATGTTCTCATACTTTTCATGGCGAATGCATTAAAAAGTGGTTGAAGCAAAGCCACTATTGCCCTGTTTGCCGGTTTGAGATGCCCACAGAGTGAAGAGCTTTTCCTTTTTTGTTTTTCTTGATAAACCTCTTCTACTTTTGGTAAATTGTAAATTGCTTTTGAAGAGGTTTTTCTTTTCATTAGTTTTAGTTATTTTGTTTCTGTAACAATCCATGGCTTAATGAACTTAAGCTTTCCGTACATGGTGGAAGTCTGCAATAGATGGAAAGAATATATTATTTTTTTTAATTAGCTTTTTGTGTTTGCTTTTTAGTTATTTCAATTGTTCTATTTAGTTTTGATGTGGTTTTGGTATATTTCTTTTATTTCTCCGATGTATTACCAGGTTTAAGCTTCCTCCTGTCTGTGTACTTCTACGTTTTGTTTGATCTAACCCTATATTTGAATGTAAAATAATTTGTCTATCCAGAAGCACTCCAATTTATAGTTTGGGTTTGCAATATTGAAATATACGCTTAATTTAGATCCTGATTTCCTGTATGTATAGTTGCAACACAGACTAGATTTGGTTCCCAAGTTTTTTACAGATACAAACATAATGAATTTCTTTAATTTTTCTTTTTAAATCATTTTAATAAAGTGGACAACAGTATTACATCCGCTTTGTGTAATCATGATACGGTTGTATCCATTTCCATCTATAGAGTGATAACGCAATGAAAAATGTGAATAGCTTTCCAACCTTCCCTTGTTGATGTTATTTCACGTTCGATGTAAGAAATAATGTTTGGGATTGAGGAGCAACTTAGAGTGTGAAGCTGTTTTACTGTGTCATTGACTTGTCTGAACTCTGTTTAAGATGTCTAGTGTCATGTTTAACAGACTGCTAGGTCCTTTCCAGCAGAGAGAAATTGTTGGATCCAGGTGTCCCATGTGCAATCTGAGATGTGGGAACTTTTTCCTAGCTAGTTTTAGATACCCTTCTCCGGTATTGGATAACATATTTTCACCGCTGCTTTCAGTCTCCCTGTGAGTGGATGATAATAACACAAAGGCAATTGGATGTCGATATCCTTGTAACTGGTCACACCCATCAGTCCAAAGCATATCATAAGGACGCTGACAAGGTCTCAATTTTTGTTGTAATAGCTAACAGGTGGAACTGCCATCATAGGATTAAGTATGCTGAAATATGCAGTTGCATTGATTCACTATGAATCAAATGGTTAACATCTTTCAGGTAGTGAGAAACAATATGATGATCTTATTTGCTTCTGTAATGTAATAAGTAATTCTTTCTGCAGTTTTCTTATGCATTCATTTCTTCCATGAGAATTGCTATCCTTTTTGTAATTGTCAGGGATGAAATCAACTGGCAAAGTTTGTCTACAATATTTGCAGCTAGTGCATGTTCTTAATATGGTGTGCTTCTGTTCCCGTGAGGTGATTTTGTTTGCAGGAGTGATAAAGGTCTCAGACCCTGAATGCTTTCTCATACCATATTGTAAATTCATTGACAATAAAGTAACTGGTGCAGAGTTGGCATAAAGCTTTCAAGCAACAAGAACATTCTGACGATTGATACACAGCATGTACTTTGACCTCGCTAGACCTTGACCATGGTGATTGCTCGGTTAAACTACTGTTCTTTTTGTGAATGGAAGGTAAGTCTAGATTGATGGAAAGCTATGTATATTGGTTGTGAAGATAATCGTCATTGCTGACTGACAAATTTTCCCTTTTGTTAAATTTCCAAGGGCATACAGTTTGTTGAACAACGGGTTTAATGTCGTTTATAAACCTCTGACAGTATTATTTCCCAAGTTTTTTCCTCTTTCAGCTTTCTGCAAACTTCGGAAAATGGAGACATCTTATTCTCTGTATCTAAGTAACCTTACCACTTTTTACTTTAGTCTTTCTTCCTTTTTTTTTCTTTCTGACTATCTTGTTGTCTGTTAAGAATTCCTTTTGGTTCTATCCAATTATATTTATTTTTGAAAAGATTTTTATTCCTGTTTATGCTATTGGGCTTCGTTTCATTATCAATGGTGTTACATAAGTTTCTAGAAAGAACATCTATGCTATCTTGAGTATCCTTGGTTTTTGGTTTTACATGCTTGCAAATGTGAGTGAGTACCAAATGATGTCTATGTTGAGGCTGGACGATGAAATAGGGTGGTGACACATTGAAGATCTGTTGCTGTAATTATCTGATGTGGATCATAGGTCGCCCTTCTGTGCATTTGTGCAGATTGTAGTTAATAGGTTTAACCATAGTTTTATCTTATGTAGATATGTCATGAATTTCTTATCAAGAGCACCAGACCATAGTGGCCTTGTCTAATTACAGAACTGAGAAGGCATTAATGTACAAAGAACCTTGTTAGCTCATTTACGAGCAGGAAGTTCAAATATTGCTATTATGTTAGCTCAAACTTGTTCAACTATTTTGCTCATTTACATGCTTGCATGTGGATGTTGGTTTTGAAGCCAAAATTTGTCCTTGGCATGTGCCCTTTTTTTTCCTCTTTTTAAGTCTAATTCCTTTATTTTCAATTGGGAGGTTATGACAAAATCCATTATCATCTAGTCACAATTGCAAACTAGGGAATGAAGGATGGGGATATTAGGGTCCACTTTTACCTTTTTAGCCAAAAATAGGGTTCACTTTAAAATGCTAATTAATTGACATTTAATGGAATAAAGAGTAATATACTTACTATTGCACAAAACGCCAATGCCATTAAAGTAACCATAAAAATTTATTATCAACCAATCATCCAGGGAGCTTCCTGTAAATCACACGGCCATGAATTGCCTTCCACCGAACCACCACCAAGGCCCCATTCACATGACAAAATTGCTTAAGCATTTATGGAGAAAGCTGCCAAATTTGATGATTAAAACCACCTTGTTTTCAACGCCTAGGACCCCAGAATTCCCTCCTCAAGGAGATACTCATTTAACCACTCCCCACCTCACAAACTCACCTTCTATTCCCCCTCATTTTGTGTCCCCTAGCATACCAGAAAAAATATGTCATCTTCTTCACATCCTATTGTCCTCACCAGCTCCCCTGATGGTCCCATTACTGCCTTGGATGCTGCCTCAGGTATCCCTCTATGTCACTTCTCCGGCAGCCGGTCACCTTGCCATGGCCTTGCCCTTGTTGGAAGTTCATTCATTGCTGCGTCTCATGTATCTTCAGAGACGGCGTCGGGCTCTATTCATCTCTACAATTGGTGGTCATCAACAGCTTTGCATACTTTTCCTGTTCCCGAACCTGTTGCACCATTAGCAGCTAGCCCTGATGCCTTGTATTTATTTGCTGGTGGTCTTTCGGGTTGTATACATGTTCTATCAGTTCCTTCAGGGGATATACTCAGATCATATTCCGCACATAGCAAGACTGTTTCTTGCCTCAGAATAGGTGAAGATGGGTCACTTCTCATATCCGGTGGTGATGATGGTACCATTTCTTTTGTTCCAATCTTTCAACTTGTTGAGGCATCGCCTGATCGGGATTCCAGCAGCCTGATGATGCAGGGATTTGTTGCGCATGATGGTTCAGTGACAGAAATAGCACAGTGCAACTCTAGTATAATATCATGCTCGATGGATTGCACAATTAAGTTTTGGGGACTGTTGGATGGAACAAACTTGAGAACAGTGACATTCCCATGTGCAGTTATGGGGGTAGCATTGGATCAAATGAAGACAGAATTCTTTGCTGCAGGTTCTGATGGATTCATCTATAAGGGGTCACTAAATGTTGGAAGCAAAAAGCACGTGAATCGAGACCGCGAATTCATCACCTGGCCTCAAAAGCATGACGGTGGGATCGTATCTTTAGTGATGATGAGTGAAGGGAAGAATTTGGCATCTGCTTCAGAAGATGGGCAAGTGTATATATGGGAAATTGAAACAGGTCAGGTCATTATGGGGCTTGGCAATGATATGGGATGCATTAGTGACATGGTGGTGGCTAATGGTATGGGGCAAGGCTTGAAAGTTGGTAACAGGGCTAACAACTCCTGTGATGAACATGGTGGATTAAACGGGTTCGAGCTGAGCAGGTCACTGAAGGAGACATTAGACTTGGAAGATGTGTTAAAGGTGGCTGCAAAGGACAGAACCAGAGCCATCGATATGCTTGAGTCTGCAATTTCAATGTATGAAAGGCTCTTAGAGCTCATTCTCAAGGAAGCCAAGAGAGGTCCTGGCGGCAACAGTGAAATAGAAAAGCATGGACTGTAAACTTTCACTGTATGCCATGTAAAACAAATTGAGATATTGCTTCTAAACTTCTCTATGCAAAAGCAAAATGAAGACAAAGGAAGTAGTTCAAATATTCCTTTCCTCGCTTTTTGTTTGTTTGGTATGTTTGTTTCTTTGTGATCTGCAATTGCTTTTTGCGTGTTGGAACCTGCAAGTGCTGCGTGGTTATGTCACAATTCTATAAATAAAAGTGTCAACTAAAACAATAAATAGAATGTGGAGAGACATTAGGGAGATTAGAATTAAACATACACCTAACTAAAGAGAGAGAGCATGAAGTACAAGGAAAATGTTAAGAGTACAGACAAAAGAAGGGTCTATGGAGGGAGCAACATTCACATTTTGCTTGTGCATCCCTGTTTCTCTCCCTTCGAGCTGATTGTGTCAATCAGGACAAGGGTTCCTGTTTGATCTGCAATTGAGCTACAATTTCCTTCTGCTTTGATTAATTGAATATAAGACACCTTCCAAAGCCATCTGTTTGACCCTGTCTGTCATGTCTAACATTCATTGTCAGAATACAAGAAGTTGTTAGGAGCATCTGATTTCCTCTGAACTTAGGAGCTCACTTATTGTGGCTTGCTTGGAATGGCAGGCACAAGGCAGTAGTATAGTTGACCATGTAGGTTCATCATCTATGTTACGAATAACAAGGATCCAGTCGCAAAATCTGTATCCAAAAAGTATGGACATGGGTCCATTAGGCTCCCTGTACCATAGTTTCATCATCAGTCCTTTGTAAAAATATGCTTCAGTAAGCGACAGTGCAATCTGAGGGTTGTTTTATATATAAAGTGGGCATAAGAGTTGTCTCCATACATTATCATATGCTTAAACTGATGAACCATGGTTGCTTGTTTGCTTAAATTGATCATGGGAAATTCCTCAAAATAATCTGAATGTTTTTTTATATAAAAGCTTATTCGATTCAAAATTTATTCAAGTAAATTGAACCCGATTTGATTGTAAAAACTAAAAACTCAAACCCGACTTAACTCGAATTCAAATCTATTTGAAATCAAATTAAATCCATACAACTTCACTTTCATAAAGTATATATA
The DNA here is from genome assembly GCA_036013995.1 of Theobroma grandiflorum. Taxonomy (NCBI): domain Eukaryota; kingdom Viridiplantae; phylum Streptophyta; class Magnoliopsida; order Malvales; family Malvaceae; genus Theobroma; species Theobroma grandiflorum. The sequence goes on along the minus strand of CP142133.1, from coordinate 23,384,284 downwards.
TGAGTTAATTTTGATTATTTAATAACAAAAATTTACAGCATATTTTTTTTGTTTTGTTGCTTTTTATTAGATCATAATTAAACTTTTTAATCAAATGTTGGTGGTCTATCACCTCATTATTTTTTAAATTTATTATTACTTTTTGATAGATTATTTAATGATAGCATATTCTATCACATATATAAATAATATGATTTTTTAAATTTTATGTTTCCTTATTGTTAATTATTTTGAAAACCGTTCATTAAATTCAATTTATTGAGCTATTCAAAATTTATTACTATTTCTTATATTTTATGAGATCTAAAATAAATTTCAATTATTATCATAAGAGATATTATTTTTCAAATAAATACCATAAGATCATAATTTAATATTTTTGAGAGCATATAATATGAAAAATATAATTGAATTTTTTAATAAGTGAAAAAGATATAATTGTATTAATAACATATTTTGTGTGTAAACAAATATACACACAAAATATGTTTAAATTCATATTTTAGTTATTTCATCTTTTATAGAATCTATATGCAAAAGCTATATTTTTATTGATTTGCTTAGATTTCATTAATTGCTTGTTTTAGTTTTTCTTAATGGGACTTCTAAAAAAAATTCAATTAATGTCCTAAAATATTGTTTATTCACTCATAGTTATCAAATAAATATTTTAAATCTGTCATAACCTTATGAGACATAAAGTTAATCATTCAAATAGATTAGATAATAATGAAAAACACCTGAAAGATAATTACAGAATAAAAATAATGACAAAAGTAGTCATTTAAATTTAATAGTAAAAAAAATTAGATAATGAGAAAATCAACATTTACAAAAGAAAAAGGAAAAGAGGAAAAAAAGTATTTAATATAATTAATTAAAATATATAAAGTAATATTTTGTTATGTTACTTATTATTATATATTATATAATAAACAATTCTTTTATATTTTCTTGTTAAGTTAAATTGAGATTATTTGAATTGGAATTTTCTAAGGAGTGTATGTACCTACAACATGTGGCCTTGTTGGCACAACACATTTTGCATGTTTGAATATATTTGCTTTCTTGACAAGTGACACAAACAGATACAATCACATGTTGATGGATGATCTTCAGATATTCTACCACTTGTTATTTTTTATCTATCTAATTACCTCATTATAATAGAGTTTTTCTATCCCTATAAATAACCACGTTCAATAGGTTTGGTAGTCTAACTATTGCTCCTTTCAAAACCTTAATCTTATCATTTGCCTTTTTCTAATTTCAATTGGGTTTTTTAATCAATATTATTTTCTATTTATAATAAAGAAATTCTAAGGCTAGTTATGGATGGATTTTACCTAATTTTATTATTCTCCTATCCAATTATTTCTTGAAACTCCAAAATATCTTTTAATCAAAAGATAATTTAGGGAGAGTGGATAACAATTACAACTTTTAAACTACAAAAGGAACATCAAAATCTAATAATAAGTTTTTAAAAAAATAATATATAATAACTAGATGAATTATTTTGATAAGAAATACATGTTATATTTTTGTTTGAAGATTAAATATCTAAGGAAATCTTAATATTAATAGCTGATCAAATTAAAAATGTGATTTCACATTATCTTTCTCAGTCGACACACTATTATTCTTCATATCACAGTCATTTGCAGTTGCCACCATTACAAATATTATTCTTTAAGATTGTAGAAATTGGTTGTTGTATCACGATTGCAAAATAAAGTATTTAAACAAGAATATTTTGAAATTGAGAATGCATGTCATATTTCGATTAAGGACAGCAAAAGAAATTCTAAACTTGAGAGCAGAATATTAAACATGCCTAACTCATTGTTTTCATAATCCTTTCTGCCATTATAAAATAAAAAGCCTTTCATATTTAAAATCTGAATATTTTTGCTTAGAAAAATACATAAACTGATGCAACTATTTATACAAAAAGTTATAGTTGATCACAATCTGTATAATAAAACCGTATCACCTAATGAAGATAAATGTCCTACAAATTAGCTACTATAATCCAGCCACGGAATCTGCAGAAGATGAAACAAATCCAACTACTATAATTCAACCACGAAATCTGCACAAGATGGAACAAGTCCAACCACGAAATCTGCACAGTGATTGTGGAAGGGAGTGATTCTGTGCATATGATTAAGATCGTCAACACTCCCCCTCAAGTTGGAGCATGAAGATTTGAAATGCCCAACTTGGCAAGCAATTCAAGAAAACGATCTCGTCCAAGGGCTTTTGTGAAAATATATGCCAGCTGGTATGTAGTGGAAATGTGACGAAGAACAAGTACATTCGATTGAATATAATGCCGAATGAAGTAGCAGTCTATTTCAATGTGCTTTGTTCATTCATGAAAAACTGGATTCGATGCGATATGGATTGCAGCTTGGTTGTCACAAAATAATGAAACAGGGGTAGAACACATCACACCGAAGTCTTTAAGAAATTGAATCAACCAAACTATCTCACTAGTGACTGTAGCCATAGCTCTGTACTCTGCTTCTGCTGAAGAACGTGAAACAACTGTTTGTTTCTTTGCCTTCCAAGAAATGAAAGAAGGCCCAAGAAACACAATATACCCAGAAGTAGATCGTCGGGTGAGGGGGCATCCTGCCCAATCAGCATCACAATATGCACGAAGTGTGAGTGAATTATCAGATGGAAAAAAAATACCCTGGCCTAGTGCATTCTTCAAATAACGGAGTACTCGGTAAGATACATCCAAGTGTGGCTGTCTTGGATCATGCATAAACTAACTTAGTATGTGCATAGCATAACTAATATCAGGTTGTGTGATGGTAAGATAAAGTAACCGACCCACAAGACGTTGATATTGTCTTGGATCTTTACAAGGTTGACCAGATCCTGCAATTAGTTGATGATGCTACTCCCTAGGAAATGTAGCAGGTTTACTGCCCATCATGCCACTTTCAGCCAAAATATCTAGTACATACTTGCGTTGACATAAGACAATTCCAATAGGTGATCGTGCAACCTCAATGCCAAGAAAATATTTTAATTTGCCAAGATCCTTGATGCGAAACTTATCATCCAAGTATTGTTTCAAGAAATTAATCCGAGTCGAATCTATGCCCGTGATGATGACATCGTCCACATAAATTAAAACAGCAACAAAGGATTTACCATGACATGATGTAAATAACGAATGATCTGCATGTGATTGATGGTAACCAATGGCTATAAGAAAGGAAGTAAATTTTTTATACCAATTTCGTGATGTTTGACGGAGTCCATAAAGGGACTTCTGTAATCGACACACACGATGCTCCCCCTTACGTGCAAAACCTTACGGAATCTTCATGTAAACTTCTTCATCCAAGTCACCATGAAGGAATGCATTATTTACATCCAATTGGTGTAACTCCCAATTACGAGCAGCGGCGACAGCTAGTAGACAACGGACAGTGACCAACTTGGCAACCGGTGCAAAAGTCTTATGAAAATCTATCCCTTCAATCTGGGTGAAACCTTTGGCCACTAGTCGTGCTTTATAATGCTCGATACTACCATCCGAATTGTACTTGACTTTATAAACCCATTTTGAATCAATAGCATGTTTACCTTCCGGTGGAGTGGTGAGTATCCACGTTTTATTTTCCTCCAATGCCGAAATTTCTTTGGCCATAGCGTCCCTCCAATGATCATGCTTGACTGCTTGAGAGAATGTTTTCGGCTCATCTGTGATGGAGATGGCCACTAGGAAAGCATTATGAGTGTCAAACAACCGATTATATGTAAAATGACTAGATAAAGGAAATACCGTTGAGTTAGCTAATGGTGGAATGGGTTGTGATGGAGCGAGAGAGGGCGAAAGCACAAAATTGTAACCTACTAATGTGCTAGAAACTTTTCTAGTCCATTTAGCTTGAAGATGAGGTAAAGATTGAGTAATTGAAGGTGCCACTGTTTCAATTGTTGTAACATCATGAGTGGTAGGAGGAGCCCCATGTGACTGATCTTGATCCAAGACTTCATTGGGAACAATTGCTTGATCATTGGTGGAGTGTGTATTGTCAAGGCCCAGCCCATCTGTGACTTGTGAGCTCATATGCCCAATGTTAGGCTGTTCCGTGTAATCCAATGAATTGTCCTTATGGTTGTTGTCTATTTGGGAGGTATGTCCATTAAGATTTATTGCTTCTCTCATAGAATTTTCATGCCAAATAGATCGAGAATTTGCTAGTGGATTCCCAATGTTTTGTTGAATTCCTACTACTACAAAAGGGAAATAATTTTCATAAAAAGTAACATCCCGAGAAATATAAATGTACTTGTCTTCGAGATAAAAAATACGATATCCCTTTTGACCATTTGGATAACCTATGAACACTCCAGGTCGAGATCGTGGGGTAAATTTATCCCGAGGCTTAGTGTTTACATACCCATAACACAAGCAACCAAAGCTCTTCAAGTGCTCATAAGTTGGAGCCTTTCCAGTCAACACTTCATATGGTGTTTTGTCATGCAAAATGAAAAGAGGCATTCGATTTATTAAGTAGACTGCTGTCAAGACACACTCACCCCAGAATCGAATGGGTAGATTAGCATGAAATCGTAATGCCCTGGCAACCTCCAATATATGTCGATGCTTACGTTCCACCACTCCATTTTGTTGTGGAGTGTTAGTGTAACTTGTTGGTCCCAAATATAGGTACTAGAGAGGGGTGAATAGCACTATCTCGGCTCTTTTTGGTAGGATTGAGACTTGATCTCAAACTAAGGAAGATAAGGTAATGAAACAATTGACAAGGTATTTATAGTGGTTCGGTCCAAGACCTACATCCACTACCTTGATTATCTAACCAAGGATTTTCAAATCAAACACTAGACGGTGGAATTCACAAGCTTCCACCAAAGCTTTTACAATGGCTTTTCCAAAGCTTAGCCACAACCTTTACACTAGTTTTTCACGGGATCAACTAAAACCCAATGTGGCTTTCCAAGGCTCAACCACAACCTATCACTAGTTTTTCCCAAGCTAAACTAAAACCCAATGTGGTTTTCCAAGGCTCAACCACAACCTTTAACTCTAGTTTTTCACGTGCTAAACTAGAACCCAACCTCAACTTTTCAAGGCTAAGTTAGAACCTACAAGCATCCAAGCAAACCTTGCTTGATGCAAACACTTAGAGTGAAACACTCACTCTAAGAAAACAAAGATAGAAAAAGAAAGTACCTAGTGATCACACGGTTGATCTATATGGCACAAGTTGAAGTGCTGAACATAGATGCAAAGAATAAACGTTGAGGTTCAATGAATAGTACAAAGGATTTTCAGGTTTTACTACTCTTCTTGGCTTGAATGTGATGGTGTCTTTTTGTGTGAAGCCAAAGTTGTCAAGAAGCTTGTTCTTTGGCATTTGAAGATCTTTTTATAGTTGGAGAAGTTGGTCTGGTGGCTATTGGGACGTTTATGACCGTTAAAAACAGTTTAGGGAAGATTCTAGCTGTTTTTTTGTCTTGTAGTGGCTTGGCGGATTAGCAGACAGAGAGTACTTAGTCGACTAAAATTTTTCCCTTGGTTGACTAAGTTGGTTTTGTTTCTGATGCAGATTCCAGTGATCGCTTAGTCGACTAACTCCATTATCTTGGTCGACTAACTTGATTCTGTTTTTCCCCAAGCTTTACCCTTTCACTTCTCCACTTTGACCTTTGTTCAGCAACTGATCTTCCTTAACATATCAGGGGACTCCATCAATACTGATCTCCCTTGTTCTTTATCCAAATCACATCTTTGGGTGTTCAATAGGAAGATTGAAATATTATTTCTTTGTAGTTATTTCCCCTGCACACTTAGTTAGAAATGTTAGACACAAATGACATGGGAATGTTTTATTATCATCAAAAACTAATGGAGTCAACAATCTCTCCCTTTTTGATGATGACAAAACATCCCTTGATTAACAGCATGGTGTCTATTCAGTTTTTTTTTCAGCTTCTGCAGAGAATGAGGATTGTTCCCCCTAAGTGTGTGCATATCTTTCAATTTTTTTTTAGCAAGTTTTTATCTTGGTTACATTCCTAATGACTTTGTATGTACTTGCTCTTAACCAAAGCTATTCACATATGCAGATTTTTAGAGCAAATGACATGTTGACAGATTTCATCAGATTTTCTACTTTTGCAGATATCTGTCAATTGCTTGTAATTTTCAGATTTCATTATGTTAGCTCCAGATTTCATTCACACCATCATTTTTCCAGCTAAGCTCTTATGAATCATCATTCATATGTACTCAAGCACATGTTTTACTTTGCATTATTGTCTTAGAAATGATTTAACAACATAATAACTCAATATCAGCACAATATTAGAAAATTATAGCAATTTTGCACAGTGTCATCAGATAAATTTCCAGCCATGCTTCAAAATCTCATACATATCATTTTCACAGTTCAAGTATTTCAAACAATCAACAATGAGCATATTCTACGCATTCATAAAGTCAGCTAAAATTAAGAGCATTGTTTGAATGCCATTTTGGCATTGATATTCAACAAAACAGTAACCAGAAAAACTGTTCCAGAAATACCTCTAGTCCTGTTTTTGCTACCTATCTGCCTTAGAAGTCTGGTACTTCTACCCTCAAGTTTTTTTTTTTTGTTTTTCTTGATATTCTCCCTAAAGGTCTCGTGCCTCTACCCTTAGGATTTTTTGTTTTTCCTTGTAAATACTACTCCCCCTTTTTGTCATCATCAGGAAAGGGGCTGAGGAATCAATTTTCAGAAGGAGATGGTGTGGATTTAGGGGACATAGTCTGTTCCCACCAAGGATTTAGGGGAAAATGAGAGGGTGGCCTCAGAGGGGCTTGAAAGGTTGCTTCTGGAGTTTGCTGAGTAGATGTCTCTGTAGCCTTTTCTGGAGTTGCTTGATCAGAGACTTCTATTGGGGCTTGAGGAGTGCTTGCAAGAGGTGACTTTGTCTTTTCTGCCAATCTTGAAGACTTCCTTGTTCTTGGAAGAGCTGGTTTTCTTGCTGTCTTCTTCTGTCTCATGGCAAGTGGTTGAGTCTTAGAAGCAGGAGCTGTGTCTTTTGCTTTTGTTTTTCCTTTCTTCTTTCCTTTTTCTGCAGCTCCCTGTTCTGAGGTCATTGCTTAAGCAGCTTAAGTTGCTGCTGCCTCTTTTTCTGCTTGCTCTTCTTTGACCATTTCATAGAAAAGTCTCATAACAAATCCTTCTTCAGAATGTGGAGGGGATGTTTCATGTTCAGGTTGAGGTGGAGGCTAGTGCTCAGGAGAACCAAGTGGTGAACCAACTACCTCAGTCCCTTGATCAGATATTTCCTTTCTTGCTGAGGTGGTTTGGTGTGGTTCTTTAAGTTCTGGTTCAAAGTCATGATGACCAGGACTTGCACTCCAGTAAGCTGATCTTTCAGCTTGAAATTCAAGGCTTGCATCTTGAAATTCAGAACCTTCTGGTTGCAATGCTGATCCTTCAGCACCTTTTCCTTCTGGTGCCATGCTCTCAGTAGTAGATGAGTCAGCATTTGCAAGTCCCGCTGGCATTTCAGATCTAGCTTTCAAGCTGGCTTCAATTTCATTCATTTTTTCTTCAATTTTAACAAGCCTAGCTCCCTGATCAGTGAGCTTGGCATCCACTCTCATCAACAGATTGAACATCACTTTATTGGAGAATGGAAGAGCTGCTATTTCTGGTTGTGTGAGGGCTGCCTTTGGTTGAGTCTGAACTGAGGTGATCTTAGAGGTTTTGCTGAAGGTGTCTCCATATACTTTGTATCCCATTTTGATCAGACTTCCCAAGTAGATTGGTTGGTCTTTACTCTTGATCATATTTGTATCATACCTCTTTGCCCACACTCATTTCTTTTTGACAAGGGATGTGATCACATTCCCATAGGGCAAATGAATCTTTTCCAGTTTACAGGCTGCCCTCATTCTTTCAATCATGAACCGTCCAAGGTTCAGAACTTCTCCAGTGAATGCATGCTCCATTAGCCAAAGGTCTTGAAGGCTGATGTAGCTTAGGCTTTCACTCCTACCATGCAGGTTAGCAGCAACAAAGTAATGCAAGATTCTAAATTGTGGACTAATAATCAGTCCTGCATTGCTCTTTGAAGAGAATTTCTCTTTCTTTCCAGTGATAATTTCTCACACAGAAGCAGGATTATACTTGTCAAGCATGTCATACTCTCTTTTTTCTCTTTCTATTCCTAGCAGGTTACTCAAGTCTAAGGTTGTAACTAAGAATTCCTTCCCATTCATAAAAACATTTAGATTATCTTTAGAATAGTCCTCTGAGTCATCAAGCTCCATTTCACTATATGCAATGCTAGCATAAAATTCTTTAACTAAGCTAGCACTATATGTTCTGTCTTTGAAGGAGCTATATTCATTAATGCTTAATTCATTGAAATAATCTGTCAGGCTTGTTTAGAGTTCAGGAGTTTCACTGAAACTCTCCTAGTCAATGAACTTTTCGCATGTAATGGGGGCATTTTCGATTTTCTTAAATTTCTCTTCATGAATTTTGTTTCTAAATTTCATAGAAGATGAGATGAAGTACCTTTTTCTCATTTGTCTTTCTTTCCCAGTTTCTCAGTTTTCCTCTTCTTTTTTTTTGTTTCTTCTTCTCGGACCCTTTCACAGTCTTCTTTGTTGCAGAACTCGATGCACCTTTTTGTCTCTTTCTTGGGTGCTCAGCCTCGGGGTTTTCTTCTGTTGGTCTCTTCCTCCTTTCCTTTGCAAGCAAATCCTTGAGAAGGGTCGACTTGGCCATTGTGACTTATGAAGATGTTTTTCACTTAGGGTTCAGGGGGTGTCAGAAATAGGGCTCTCGGTTGATTTAAGAAGATGAAGAGAAGCAACTAAAATTGATAGAGATGAGAGAGTCGATTTTCAAAGAATTATGAAGTGAATGGCAGTTTCTAACTCAAGAAACCGTTTGTCTCCCCCTTAACTAATGCCTCATTTTCCCAAATTTCAAAACTCCCTCTCATATTTTTACTATTTATTGCATCAGGTTTCCCTCTTTCTATTTTGTCACCTGGTAGGCACAAAATCTCCTTACTTTAATTCTTTATTACTTAGTCATCAGTTCTTTTGATTTAATAGAACATAATACTCTTAGTTGACTAAGTTTTACACTTTAGTCGACTAAGTCTCTTTTGTTTTCCTCTATTCAGTCCAGACTTTTTCTTATAACTCTTCCTCATAACACATTCCTAGATTCCTTCTAATTTCACAAAACTTATCCTCACTAAGGGGTTTTGTGAATATATCTGCAAGTTGGTGCAATGTGCTCACGAATTCAATATTGATTTCTCCCTTAGTTACATAATCTCTAATAAAATGATGTCTAATTTCAATGTACTTAGTTCTTGAGTGTTGCACAGGATTCTTTGAAATATTTATAGCACTGGTGTTGTCACAATATATGGGTGTGTTATTCATGGACAACCCGTAGTCTCTCAATTGTTGCTTAATCCATAAAACCTGTGCACAACAACTTTCTAGGGACACATATTCTGCTTCGCAGTGGACAAGGCAACAGAATTTTGCTTTTTGCTCGACCAACATACAAGCATGTTTCCTAGCAACTGGCATGTTCCACTAGTGCTCTTCCTATCAGTTCTACTTCCAGCAAAGTCAGCATCTGAATATCCTACAAGACTGAATGGTGATTCTTTTAAATACCATAATCTTAGGCCTTGAGTTTCAATGAGATATCTAATATTCTTTTTACAGCAGTGAGGTGTGTTTCTTTAGGTTGAGACTGAAATCTAGCACACAAACACACATTAAACTGAATATCTGGTCTACTTGCAGTTAAGTAAAGAAGAGATCCAATCATACCTCTATAGAGCTTTTGATCTACATCTTTACCTTTCTCATCAGCATCAAGTTTTGTAGATGTACTCATTGGTGTGCTAATTGATTTCAATTTCAGCATGTCATACTTTTTGAGCATGTCTTGAATGTATCTGTCTTGGCTGACAAAGGTTCCTCCTTTGTATTACTTAATTTGAAGGCCAAGAAAGTACTTCAATTCTCCCATCATGCTCATTTCGAATTCTCCCTGCATTTCCTTAGCAAAGTTCTTGCAAAGAGATTCATTAGTAGCACTAAATATTATGTCATCAACATAGATTTGAACTATGATTAGATCATTTAGGTATCTCTTGATAAACAATGTGATGTCAATGCTGCCCTTAGCATAGTCTTTTTCTACCAGGAATTTTGAAAGCCTTTCATACCAAGCTCTAAGAACTTGTTTCAATCCATATAAGGCTTTATGAAGCTTAAGGACATGATCTGGTTTTTTGAAATCTTCAAAACCAATAGGTTGTTCAACATATACCTCTTCTTAAATAATTCCATTTAAGAATGCACTCTTCACATCCATTTGGTATAGTTTGAAGTTCATATGACAAGCAAAGGCAACTAGCAATCTTATGGCTTCTATTCTTGCTACTGGAGCAAAGGTTTCTTCATAATCTATTCCTTCTTCTTGATTATACCCCTTTCCTACCAATCTTACTTTATTTCTCACAACATTTCCTTGTTCATCAATCTTGTTTTTAAACACCTATTTAGTGCCAACAATAGGATGATTTGAAGGCTTAGGCACTAGTGACCATACATTATTTCTCTTGAATTGATTCAGCTCCTCTTGCATGGTCAAAATCCAATTTTCCTCTTTTTTAGCTTCCTCAAAGCTTTTAGGTTCAATTTGAGAAATGAAAGCTGAAAATTCACAAGTTTCCTTAGTTCCTTTCTTAGTCTTAACTCCATGAGATATGTCTTCTATGATTTGATCTTGTGGATGATCTCTCACATATCTCCAGCTCCTAGGTAAGTCACTATGTTAGATTTCTTGTCCTCATAGATTTTCAAGAAGTGGAGCTACGGTTTCTTCTCTTGACGAGTCTTTCTCATTGTTCTTGCCATCATTTAGACTCATTTCATCCATGTGTTTTCGTAGATTTTCAAAATCTTCATCATCCTTTTGAACTTCTTTTTCAACATGGATTGATTCATCGAAAACTATATGGACGGATTTTTCAACAATTAGTGTCCTTTTGTTGAAAACTCTATATGCTTTTGAGTTCATGGCATATCCCAAGAATATTGCTTCATCACTTTTAGCATCAAACTTCCCTAATGGTTGTTTCCCATTGTTCAACACAAAGCATTTGCAACCAAAGCTCCTAAAGTGAGAGATGTTTGGTTTTCTTCCTTTGTACAACTCATATGGGGCTTTTGACATGATTGCTTTAATTGAAACTCTATTAAGTATATAAGCTGTTGTATTGACAGCTTCAGCCCAGAAATATTTAGGGAGGTTGTTCTCACAAAGCATAGTTCTTGCCATCTCTTTCAATGTTCTATTTTTTCTTTCCACAACTCCATTTTGCTGGGGTGTTCTAGGTGCTGAAAAGTTGTGTTCCAACCCCTTTTCATTGCAATATCTCTCGAACTCATCATTCTCAAATTTACCTCCATGGTCACTTCTAATCCTAATAATAGATGTACCTCTTTCATTCTCAACTTTCTTGCAATATCCTATGAAAGCTGATAATGCATCATTCTTGTGAGCAAGAAAATAAACCTAACTAAATCTCGAGTAATCATCAACAATCACTAAACCATAAGATTTACCACCTAGACTTGCGGTGCCAATTGGACCAAAGAGATCCATGTGGAGCATTTCAAGAGGTTTCGATGTTGACACAACATTCTTAGCTTTGAATGATGTTCTGACTTGTTTTCCTAGCTGACATGCTTCACATACTTTATCAACTTCAAACCTAATGCTGGGTAGTCCAATAACTAGATCTTTCTTAATTAGTTTTGACACAGTGTTCAAGCTAACATGTCTTAGTCTTCTATGCCACAACCAGCTATCATTTTCAGCCTTGGCTACTAGGCACATTTCACTATCTTTTTCTAGATCTTTAAGGAAGATTACATATATGTTTTTCAATCTATTTCCTATGAAAGTAATCTTGTTTGTGCCTATGTCTATTACTTCACATTTGTTGGAATCAAAACAAACCTTAAACCCTTTGTCACATAGCTGACTTATGCTTAGCAGATTATGCTTTAACCCTTGAACAAATAACACATGACTGATTTGAGTATAAGAATTCTTACCAACCGTACATATACCTTGAATTCTTCCTTTTGAATTATCTCTAAAGGATACGGTGCCTCCCTTTTTCTTGTCCAGCTGTGCAAATAACATTTCATCCCCTGTCATGTGTCGTGAGCAGCCACTATCCATGTACCATGGCTGTTTCTTCTTGTGTTGAGCCTTTGAGCATGTTTCCTTTAGGTGCAGCTCAACCTACAAAAATATGGTTCAGTTTTTCTTGATAGATACCCATGCTTTGATGGGTCCTTGAGTGTTAGTGTCAATAAAATAACCTTTTGGCACCTAGATTTTTCTGGTTTTCTGCACATTAATATTTTTGACACAATCATATGATAAATGACCATATTTTCCACAACAATAGCATCTAGATTATGCATTATGATGATTCTTCTTGTTAAATGAATTTGTCTTTAAAATATCATTGTTTAAGCACTTAAGAGCTGCATTTTCATTAAGAGCTTTTTGCAAAGCATCAGTTTTATTTTCCAGCTCTTCTCTCATGATTTCAAAATCTGTTTTTCAGTGTTCCAGTTCAATTTGAAGTAAATTTCTTTATTCAAAAACAGAGTTGAAATCGAGTTTTATTTTCTTCAAATCTTTTTCAAGTGATGTAGCCTTTTTCTTCAAATTTTTGTATTTTAAAAGCAGGCTTTCAAACTCATCACATAACTCATTATACTCATCGTGCAAATCATTCATAGATATATCACATGTCGATGAGCATACCTCTGTTTCATCATCCTTTGCCATTAGGCAGATGTTTGCTCTTTCTTCTGAGCTTTCTTCATCAGATTCTGTGCTTGAATCATTATCTGACCAAGCTGCAGCAACCATTGCCTTTTTCGATTTTCTGATTCTCCTTGGAGTTTTTTCTTTCAGCAATGGACATTCAGATTTGTAGTGTCTTAGTTTTTTGCATTCATAGTAGATAATTTCTTCCTTGTTACTGCTTTTATTCTTGTTTTTCTTCCATGAATGACCTTGATCTCTTTTAAAGAATTTTCTTACAAATTTTTTATTCTTCTTTCCCATCAGTTTTTTTAATCTTCTTGCAACAAGTGCAAGTTCATCATTGTCATCGCATGAGAGTTCTTTCAGCTCATCTTCAAATATGCTGGCCTTCAATGCTATGTTCTTTTTCTTCTCTTTTGCCTCTCTTTTATCCTCTTCTTCTTCTTCCTTGAGCTCCAGCTCATGTGTGAGGAGTGACTCGCAAATTTCATCAAGTGTGATGATGTTCAAGTTTTTGGCTTTTCGGATGGCAGTCACCTTTGGCTTCCAAGACTTAGGCAGACTTTTAAGAAGTCTTTTACAAGCTCATGCTTAAAGATAGATTTTCCTAGCTGGTTAAGCTTATTTGTAATGTTTGTGAACCTATCAAACATACTGACAATGTCCTCACTAGGTTTCATTTTGAACATCTCATAGTTGTGGGTCAAAAAGGCAATTTTGGACTTCTTAACTTGAGAAGTCCCTTCATGAATTATTCTTAACTTATCTCACACTTGCTTAGCTGTTGTACAGCTTGAGACTTTATTGAACTCAGTGGGAGTTAAGGCACAATGCAGGGTGTTGATTGCCTTGAAATTGGTCTGCACTTTCTTAGTTTCAGCCTCGATCCATTCAGACCTTGGCTTAGGCATCAACTCATTTGTGACAACATTCACAGTTGAAGGAGTAAAGGGACCATCAGTGATGACATCCCACATTTCATAATCTATGACCCTAATAAAAATTGACATTCTAGTGCTCTAATAAGGGTAATTAGAGCCATCAAACAGAGGTGGTCTATTTGTTGATTGTCCCTCAGCAACAACTGATTTATGTTAAGCCATTTGGATCCTCTCTAAAGGTGTTAGACCATATATTCAGAGAGCTAGCTCTGATACCAATTGTTGGTCCCAAATATAGGTGCTAGAGAGGGGTGAATAACACTATCTCGACTCTTTTTGATGGGATTGAGACTTGATTTCAAACTAAGGAAGATAAGGTAATGAAAACAATTGACAAGGTATTTATAGTGGTCGGTCCAAGACCTACATCCATTACCTTGATTATCCAACCAAGGATTTTCAAAGCAAACACTAGACGGTGGAATTCACAAGCTTCCACCAAGCTTTTATAATGGCTTTTCCAAGGCTTAGCCACAACCTTTACACTAGTTTTTTACGGGATCAACTAAAACCCAATGTGGCTTTCCAAGGCTCAACCACAACCTATCACTAGTTTTTCCCGGGCTAAACTAAAACCCAATGTGATTTTCCAAGGCTCAACCACAACCTTTAACTCTAGTTTTTCACGAGCTAAACTAGAACCCAACCCCAACTTTTCAAGGCTAAATTGGAACCTACAAGCATCCAAGCAAACCTTGCTTGATGCAAACACTTAGAGTGAAACACTCACTCTAAGAAAACAAAGATAGAAAAGGAAAGTACTTAGTGATCACACGGTTGATCTATATGGTACAAGTTGAAGTGCTGAACATAAATACAAAGAATAGGCGTTGAGGTTCAATGAAGAGTACAAAGGATTTTCAGGTTTTGCTACTCTTCTTGGCTTGAATGTGATGGTGTCTTTTTGTGTGAAGCCAAAGTTGTCAAGAAGCTTGTTCTTTGGCATTTGAAGATCCTTTTATAGTTGAAGAAGCTGGTCTGGTGGCTGTTGGGATGTTTATGACCGTCAGAAACAGTTTAGGGAAGATTCTAACTGTTTTCTTGTCTTGTAGTGGCTTGGCGGATGTAGCAGGCAGAGAGCACTTAGTCGACTAAAATTTTTCCCTTGGTCGACTAAGTTGGTTCTGTTTCTGATGCAGATTCCAGTGATCGCTTAGTCGACTAACCCCATTATCTTGGTCGACTAACTTGATTCTGTTTTTCCCCAAGCTTTACCCTTTCACTTCTCCACTTTGACCTTTGTTCAGCAACTGATCTTTCTTAACATATCAGGGGACTCCATCAATACCGATCTTCCTTGTTCTTTATCCAAATCACATCTTTGGGTGTTCAATAGGAAGATTGAAATATTATTTCTTTGTAGTTATTTTCCCTGCACACTTAGTTAGAAATGGTAGACACAATGACATAGGAATGTTTTATTATCATCAAAAACTAATGGAGTCAACACAACTATACTGACGTTTCATCCCATTTTCACTGTAATAAGCCAATAAATCCTCATGGTTGAATTCAAGACCATTGTCAGTTCGCAGAATCTTAACTACCAAATCAAACTGATTCCTCACCCAATGGAAGAAATGAAACAAGTATTTCCTTGTTTTAGACTTGAATTTCATAAGATAGACCCAAGTGACTTGATTGTAATCATCTACAATGGTGAGAAAGTAATGTGCTCCTGAAAAAGATTGAGTTTGGTCTGGACCCCAGATATCACAATGAATCAATTCAAAAATACAAGTAGTTTTATTTGTGCAAACAGGAAAAGGTAACCGTGTATGTTTTGCTTTGCAACATGCATCACAAAATAAATGTTTCTGAATATCAAAGGAACAAGATAAGTTTGGAATAATAGAGAATCGATGAATTGGTAGATGTCCCAATAGACGGTGCCATAAACTTGCATTCCATTGTTTATTTGCCACCAGCGCCATGTCCCCTCTCGTGGATTCCAAGAAATATAAACCTCTCCTCACTCTACCCACTTCAATCAGCTTCCTCGAACGTAAGTCCTATATCACACAGAAATCAAGCCAGAATGTCAGTATACAATTCAAGTCTTTTGTGAGTTTTGTCACTGATTTCAAATTATAACAAAACTCTGGTATCCCAAGGACATTATTCAAAACCAAACATTAACCAAGAATCACTTGTCCTAAGGCCCGCACATCAACTATCTCTCCATTAGGAATCTCAACTTGAGGTATGCTAGGATTTTTAACCACATTATATAATATCTCAATCTGACAAGTGATATGATTGGTGGCCCCTGTATCAATGACCCAAGGTACAGTAAATACAGTCTTACCAGAAAAATTATCATTTATGGAGTTCGCTGCCACCATATTTGCTGAAGGAGCCTTTTGGTTTTGTGTCTCTAATAATGCCATTAGTTGTTGGTGTTGTGTACTTGATAGGCCCGGAATTGAAAAAGATTCAAATTCGACATTTGCTGTAAAAGGCCCACCCGTGTGTGATGACGGTGCCCAATTGCCTCTACCTCCTTGTCCCCGTCCTTGGTTGCCAACACGATTTTGTGGTTTGCGCCACCAGGAAGGGTACCCATTTAGTGCATAACAGTTTTCACGTGTGTGGGTCGTCTTGTGGCAGTGGATGTAACGCAAATTCCCATTGCCGATGTTTCCACCATTCCCACCAGCACGTGACTCTCGAATCTTTTCTCCGATCTGATTTGCAACCTTTATCTGACCATTTTTGGTATTCTTTGCCATCAATGTTGTTGCCTTAACGATGGGTGTCCTAGCAGCAGCAATTAACCTTTGTTTTTCTTCTTGTGCAGCAACAGCGTATGCTCAACCAATAGATGGTAGCAGTTCGATGCTCAGTATCTGAGACCAAACAATTGAGAAGCTGTAATCAAGACCTATTAAAAAATCATAGACTTTTTCCTCTTCCCTCATGGTCTGGATCTTCTTGGCTGCACCACAAATGCAACCGCATGTACACAGAGGAATTAGGTTAGAAGATTGTAACTCACCCCAAACGACTTTCAATTTTCCATAATATGTGGAAATTGGGGTCTTTTCTTGTTGGAGGAGAGTAATGGCATGTTTTAACTCATAAACTCTAGGAGCAATCCCTTGAATGAAGCGTTCTTCCAAATCTGACCAAACCTCACTTGCAGTGTCGGCATGTGCAGCGCTTCCTTGGATTTCTTTAGCTAGTGCATTCATTAGCCATGATAACACTATTGTGTTGCATCGTATCCATGGTTGGTAGTTTGCAGAGTTAACATATGGTTTCTTTATGCTTCTGTCCACAAATCCTACTTTGTTCTTGGACTGCAATGCATTTAGAAAAGTGCACCTCTAGGTGAAGTAATTTTTGCCATTTTCATTAAGAGAATGTGTTACAAAAATCAAACATGGGTGATCAGAAGGGTGTAAATAATATGGTGAATTTGTGTCGGCTGCAATGGTTTGAGATGTGTTTGCAACCATCTGCAAATTACCACCAGTGTTGATACCATATAAAATCATAAGCCTTTCATATTTAAAATTTGAATATTTCTGCTTAAAAAAATACATAAACTGATGCAACTATTTATACAAAAAGTTATAGTTGATCACAATCTGTATAATAAAACCGTATCACCTAATAAAGATAAATGTCTTACAAATCAGCTACTATAATCCAGCCACGAAATCTGCAGAAGATGAAACAAATCCAGTTACTATAATTCAGCCACGACATCTGCACAAGATGGAACAAGTCCAGCCACGAAATCTGCACAGTGATTGTGGAAGGGAGTGATTCTGTGCATATGATTAAGATCGTCAATAGCCATTGAAAGGGTAACTAGATAAATGAAAAGGTTACGAATTCTTTGTCAAAATCGCAGTGTAAACATCTTTCTCTACAGCAACTAGATGAAATGAAAAGGTTAAGGGTTGTTTGTCAATGTCAGCACTATAAACATCTTTCTCTATAGCTTTCTTTTTTATAAGATAGTTTTATTAATCACCCTTAGCAAAGCTGGGGATTAACTACAAATTTAGTCCAATTCTACAACTTTATCATCATTCTATCAGAATGAAACAATCAAATGACAATGAAATAATATGATAGGGTTTTCTTCCCTCTAAAGTCATGATTGTTTTAAAGAAAAATGAAAGCAGTACAATTGTATTAACACTAAAAGAAGCTTATGTGTTGAGCGTGTGTATTGAAAAAATAATTTTTCAAATTTAAAGAAGAACGAAAGCAATACAACTTGTATTACCACTAAACGAAGCATATGTGCTTAACATGTATATTAGAAAAAAAAATAGTAAACATGTGTTGAGTATTTATTTTATTGAGCTTTTACTATTTTACTTGTGGTAATTAAGAAGTTAATTAGTTTGTACTAACCTTTGTTTTATTTTCATTTTTCCCTCTTTTACAACAAACTTGACTTTGCTTTTTGACTAGTGTATATAAGCTAGGTTCTATAATTCATTAATGAAATATATAGAAAATTATTTCACATTTATTTTCTCAAGCTTCCGATGCTTCTCACATAGTATCAAAGGCATGTTACGAGATAGGAATTCATAAATGCAAATCTTCTTCGAATCTGTTTGAGGTTTTGCAATGGGTTTAACTCATCTGTTGGTTTAATTCTTGTTTTTCCTTTGTTTTATCTGCAAATCATATGTTCAATTTTATAGATCTTGAATTGATAGGAAATTTGTTAAATTTACTTGGAATTTATTTTTCCATTAGTTGTTTGGAATCTCAATCTGTTAATACTTGATCTCTACATTACTAATTGAAGTTTTAATACTTTGCTCATGGCTACGGATTTAAAAACCATGGCAAATACTCATCAAACCCTAGATTTACCACTTCACATCTAGAAGATCGACAATCCCCTTTTGATGTTCATCACACTAATAATCATGGATTAGTGACAATTAACCCTAAACTTACCTTTAGTAACTACAATGCTTGGAGTACTAACCTTGCCGATAATGAATAAGGAACAATACCTAAACCAAGTATAACATATCCTTTGTTTAGTTCCTGAACTCTATGCAACAACTTAATAGTGGCATGGTTTTAGACTCTATTGCACCACCAATTTCATTAACTATTTTCTACGTGTTTAATGCCTTAGAAATCTAGAATACTCATAAGCAAAATTTTGCACAGCCTGATGACACTTATGTGTGTAATTTATAGTACACTCTAGGCAATATAAATCAAGGAACTAGAACAATGGATTCATATTTCACTGAGTTGAAAGGTATATGGGAGGAATGAAGAAAGTATTGCCCATTACCACACTGTGAATGTGGTAAATGTAATCCAGCTAGCTTCAACAAATACCCAAACCAATATCAAAATAATATGATTTTTAGGTTTCTCAATGACCTTAATGAAAGCTTTTCTACATTAAATCCCAAATAATATCAATAGAGCCTCTTCCAAAACTAAATAAAACATATAACATGGTTTTAAAAGAAGAAACTCAAAAAAGCTTATTGATTTAGTCAAATCCAGCAATAGTCATCTACTATGATAACTATTAAAGATAACAAGAAGAAAACTAAAGCAGAATTGATATGTAGTCATTGTGGAAAAAAGGGCCATGTAAAGGAACAGTGTTATAAGTTAATAGGATTTCCTAAAGATTTCAAATTTACAAAAGGTAAAGATAATTTCAAGAAATCAAAATCGGTAGTAAATAGTGTTTTTGTTTGAAATTATTATTCTACAAAAGGTTAGATCAACATGATGAGCTCATTGGTACAAGTTCCATGTCTTAGATGTCACTCATTAAGCATCAAGTTCAAAAATTGATGACCCTTCTCAATGAAAGTAGTATAAGTAGTGAAGACTGTAGAAACAATTCATTAAAGACTCAGCAAGCAAAGCCTTTTTTAGCCAACTCAGTTTTTGTAGGTATTATTTCTAGTTATTTTTGTTTCAATACTGCAAATAACCTTCCACCTAAATATAAAAAAGTTAATCAATTCATGATGAAACAAAATTCGTGGGTTATGGATATTGATACTATTGATCATATATCATGCTTTTTAGCTAGTTTTAGTTCTACCAAACTAGTCAAAATTTGTTATGTTCATCTACCTAACAATGCCAAAGCTATTGTGACTCGTATAAAGATAGTCAAATTGACTTCTTTATTGACTTTTAATAATGTCCTGTGTGCTCATTCCACTTTAATCTTATATCAGTAACTAAATGTACTGCTTGTTAAAAGGCTTGTGCCCTTTTCACTAATAAATTTTGTGTTATTCAAGATCTCCTTTCACGAAAAGACTATTAAGATGAATAATATCTTTTAAATTTAGTTTTGATAAGCTTGTACATTTTCATTTTGAGTCTTCTATTAATACTTGCAAAATAATGTATAAACAGTTTGACTTGCGTCATTTTAGGTTAGGCCATATACCTTTGAGTAGAATAAGTGTCATTCATAAATAATACCCTAACACTAATTATTCAAAAGACTTAGTTTATAAAGTCTGTCCTTCCATTAAAATGAAGAAATTACCATTTCTTGTTCATATTAAGAACACAACTTTTACTTTAAACTTGTGCATACAGATGTATGGAGACCTTATGTTATTCCTACTATAAACAAATCATTGTTATTTTCTTACTTTGGTAAATGATTTTTCATGTTTTACATGGATTTTCTTGTTGAGAAATAAATTAAATGTATTAAGCATATTACCTTCTTTTTATAAATTTGCTAAATATTAGTTTTCAACTTTTATAAAGTGTTTTAGAACAAACCATATAAGAGAGTTCAATCTTACTGGATTTTATGCAAAACATGGTATTGTTCATGTGACATCCCCTTCGGGCCTGCCCAATCCAGGTATTGTTATGTCTGGTCCGAGTTCACTGGGTCCAGGCCGCTGCAGCGGACTGGACCCAGTGAACTCGGACCAGACATAACAATACCTGGATTGGGCAGGCCCGAAGGGGATGTCACAGTTCATCAACTGTCTTATGTAGAAGCATCTCAACAAAATAGAGTTGTTGAAAGGAAGCACCAACATATACTTGTAATAGCCAGAGTCTTAATGTTCAATCTTCTTTACTTGTTCCTTTTTGGGGAGGAGAAATTCTCACTGCAACTCACATTGTTAATGGAATACCAACTAGAGTCCTTCATGACAAATCACCTTATGAATTACTCTATTCCCAAGCTCTTTGTTATGATCATTTTAAGGCATTAGAATGCTTATATTTTGTGTCTACATCGACATAAAATAGAAGGAAATTTGATAGAAGAACAACTAAATGTATATTGTTAGGTTATCCAAGTGACATTAAAGGGCATAAAGTATTTGATTTTAGTGCAAACAAGTTTCTTATGTCTAATAATGTAGTTTTTCATGAACATATTTTTCCTTTTCAGTCATCACAGCATACAATTGATCATTCTACATTTTCACAAACACTAGGTATGCATGACTTCAATTTTCATATTTCAACTCTTAATATTGTGAATTTTGCACCAAATCACCATTATTTAACTGAGTCATCGTCATTTACACCTATTCCATCCTTTGATACTCATTCTCCATCAAAATTTATTAATAAACTTCATTATTCTAATCTTATTACTAAAAATAATCTTGCAAAGTCTATTACTGAACGTAATAGTCTTTTTACTAATGTCATTTCATTACCTAGTAAAAGTAGTAGACCTAGACATGCACCAAAATATCTTGAAACTTATCAAACTAACCTTCCTACTACTACTCATTCAATCACTTCTCATCCTATCACTAATTTTTTTTCTTATCATAAGCTATCTTCTGCATATAAAACCTTTACTACTACTTTATCTCAAGTTCATGACCCTAGTATTTATAACCAAGCTATTAATTACTCTCACTAGAAAGATGCAATGCAATGTGAATTAAAGGCTTTGAAAGAGAATGGAACATGGAGTGTTGTGCCTCTACCTTTTGATTCTTATACCATAGGTTGTAAATGGGTGTTTATGATTAAATGAATGTAGATGGTATTGTAGAGAGGTATAAAGCACAATTCCTGGCTAAGCGATATAATCAAAGAGAAGGTTTTGATTATCAAGAAACCTTCAGTCCTACTGCTAAGCAAACCACTATTATAGTTTTTCTAGCATTGGCAACTACCAAAAGACTGTTCCTATCTCAATTGGACATTAACAATGCATTCTTGAATAGAGATTTGGAAAAAAAAATAGTTTATAAGACCTTCCCCAAGGTTATCTTGTTCAGGGTGAGTATCCACCTGGTTCTAAATTGGTTTGTAAGTTAAGTAAATCTCTTTATGGTCTTAAGCAAGCTTCAAGACAGTGGAATTCAAAATTCATTACTTCCCAATTGAAGTATGGTTTCACTCAATCATTATCAAATTATTTTTGTTTACTATGACAACACCTAGCAAGGAATTCCTTTCAGTACTGGTATATGTTGATGATATAGTGGTTGCAACTATTACAACTAAAGCTACAGATCATGTTAAGAATATTTGAGTTCTCAATTCAAGTTAAAAGATCATGAACAATGAAGTAATTCCTTGGACTTTAAATTACAAAGAGTCTAGAAGGAATTTCTATTTCTTAGAAGAAATACACATTAGATCTTCTAGGAGATTATGGTATGCTTGGTGCAAAACTTGTGACAACTTTTATTGATTATAGCCACAGGTTTAGCACATGCAACTTGTATGATCACTTAAAACAAGCATGTGTTGAGATGTGTGTAGAAAAATAATAAACACATGTTGTGTATTTATTTTACTTAACTTTTACTGTTTTACTTATGGTAACTAAGAAAGAAGTCAGTTTGTAACTAATTGTTGTTTTGGTTTTATTTTTCCCTCATTTTACAATAGATTTGACTTTAATTTTTGACCTGTGTTTATGAATCGGGTTTTGTAATTGATTCATTAGTGAAATGCATAGAAAATTCGTTCGCATTTGTTCTCTCAAGTTTTCACTACTTCTCATAACACACTTCTTGGAAATTCTCCTGAAAAGAATTACATGGATTGTTCAACATTCTTGTAGCCACCCCTAACTTGTTTCCCCTCAAATCACCACTAGTTTTTTGATGGACTTGAGTTAGAAGGTGTTCTTCTCTACTTTCTTAGACTTTTACATACACCATATTCTTCTATATTTTTAAGTTTGAAAAATTAAGACTTGAAGCAACATTGATACAATGATACAAGCTCGGACTCTGCTTATGTTATTTGGACTTAAGGAAGACAACTATCTAGTTGAGCATATTTAAATATAAACTTCAGCATTTTTTAGATATTTAAGTTTCTTACCTTTTCAATTGGGAAATCATGTTTGCAAAGGTCACATTTATTTGATTTCTACTTTACTATGAATTGTCTTGGTGATTGAAACTTTTTAAGTGTTGCAAATGTTACAAAGGGAATTATAGTTCTTGCAAGTAACATTTTCAGTGGCATTGGAAGTAATGAAGAGAAATAATGAATTGACATTGCAAGATTGAAAGATATTTTAGCTATTATGAAATTAATGAAATGAAAGGATGCATTCATATAATAAAAAAACAAAATGTTATTTGTTTGGTTAAAAGTTATTTCAGATATTATCATTTTAATTAGCATGATAAAGAAAATAAAAAATGAGTTGGCTAATAAAATAAGAAAATTTAAATAAAAATTTAAATGTGATAGAAAGACAATTAAAAATTATGTTAAATGATACTCTAATAATGTTTTGCACGATTTATTACTAATTTAATTTTATTTAACATTAGTATTGAATAAGGAACCATATAATCTATCATGGTTATTTCATATGAGATATAAAAGTAATTTATGACATAATAAGAGTTCTTCTTACTTATCTTATGCTAATTAAGTTTCGTTTGTTGTTCATTTCCTAAAATCTTTCTTCCAATTATTTGTATTTTTAAAATAATTTAAACTAACCCTTGTAGATATAGCACATTTTACATAGAAGTTTTGGTAAAAAAAAAACCATTAAACATTCCATAAGCCTTTAATATCTTACTTTTTAGAAAAATTTGTTTATAGTATGTTCTCGTAAAATATTATTACATGATGAACCTTAATTATCTCCTTAATATTAAATGTGTTTTGAGATGCTTTCAAGTAGTCTCAAGTTAAAAGATAAATTTTAAAAAAAGCTACCTCTTTGGTGTGGGCACTAAACAAAGTATGGTGAATAATTGGGCTAATATGATTAATCGTGAGGTCATTAGGTTCCCTACAACTTACCTAGACTACCACGTAAAGCTCTCCAATCTTCAATTAGTATGTGGTAGCCAATTATTTAAAAGCTTGAAAGGAAGCTTGATACTTGGAAAATTAAGTCACTTTCCATATAGGAGGCAAGATCACACTTCTACATGTCCCTCCTTCACATGCTGATGAAGCTATGGAACAATATTAAAAAAATTCAACGAAGGTTTTTGTGGGGTGGACAGAACCTTGTTCACAAGCTGCATCATGTTAATTGAGATACAATTTGTAATTATCGAGATTTGGAAAGCTTGTGGATATTGGCCTAAAAGACAGAGCCTTATTGAACAAGTGCTTTGGCGTTTTGGCAATGAATCGAAGGGTACTGAAAAAACAAGAACTGATAAGAGCAATCTCATTCCAAGGCTTGGTAATGACGTTAAGGCCTCAAGTATTTGGAAAAACATTATCAAACCAATTAAAGGGGATGTGAATATAGTAACTTTGTCATAAGGATTGAGGGATATCCTTAAGTAATGGATACCGAATCAACTTTTGGAATGAATAATGGATATAGGACCTTAATCTCAAGAATGTTTTTCCTAAAATATACACCTTAAAGATCAAAAAAGTAGAGAAAATTGCTAACTTTAGGTAATGGAATAGTGATGAATGGTGCTAGTGTGTACAACTTAGAAGAAATGTTTTAGGATGGAAAAAAGGCCAATAGGAGGAGTTTATGAATCTTATTGCTGGGAGGGTCATTGGGAGAAACTTTCAAGATAAAGTGATATGGAAATGTACTTGAAGTGGTAAATACTCTTTTAAGACATTTTGTAAAACTGTTTTATATAGAAAGCCTACCTATGCTGGACAATGGAAGCTGATTTGGTCAGGCCTAGCTCCTTTCAAAGTGAAAATTTTTTGCTGGCAACTTGTGCAAGGTCGCCTAGCTATTAAAGAAATTCTAACTAATAAGGGATTATTAGAGAAAAAGTTGTTATTTGTTTTGTTAGAATTAACTTACATATTAGGAATACTTATTTAGGATTTTAAATTTGCATATAGTTATTGTTAGTTTTCTTTCTTTACATGTTATTAGTGGCAATAGTTATCAGTTTAAATTTCTTTTTCAATTATGGTTTCTCTCTTTTATGTTGAGATTTAAAAAGGCTAAGATGTTCTGATGAATATATCTCTATTAGCCTCTGTTTTGCAGATATTTTTATTCTAAGCCTTTTATCAACTTTATCTTTTCCTTTTTAAATTTGTTCACATGGTGTTAGAGCACCTAAGGATCTTAAAGGATCTATGAAACTTTTTTTTTCCTTTCACCTTCAAAACAAAGAAAAACCAAGCTTAAACCTCTAAAACTCAAAACCAACAAGAAAAATTCAATGGCTTTTTCTAGCTTCAGTTCACCTTCACCACCTGTTTTTACTGGTGAAAACTTTCCCATATGGAGTGTTAAAATGAAAGCTTACTTAAGAGCTTTC
The DNA here is from genome assembly GCA_036013995.1 of Theobroma grandiflorum. Lineage (NCBI taxonomy): Eukaryota > Viridiplantae > Streptophyta > Magnoliopsida > Malvales > Malvaceae > Theobroma > Theobroma grandiflorum. Next base: position 23,358,733 of record CP142133.1, on the reverse strand, counting down.
GATTTGTGGAAAGTTGTGGAAATTGGGAGTGAGCCACCAGAATTAAGGAGAAATCCTACTATTGCACGAATCAAGCAACATAACGAGAAAGTTGCTAAAAAATACAAGGCACTATGTTGTATACACTCAGCCCAAGTTGAAATTGAAAATGGAGAATTTCTTAAGATTTGTGGAAGAGACACAGTTAAAGTGGAAACTACTAAAGGTATGAAAAAAATTCCTAAAGTTTTTTATTCACCAAAAGTGAGCTATAACTTGCTTAGTGTTGGGCAGTTACTTGAAGAACATTATTCACTTGTGTTTGAGGAAAATTTGTGCATTGTATTTGATCCTAGTGGTAAGAAGTTATTCTCTATTGGCATGAAGAACAAGTGTTTTCCTTTAGATTGGAAGAAAACACATCATCAAGCTTACCAATGCTTAACTGATTAGAATGAATTATGGCATAAAAGGCTTAATCATGTGAACCATGATTCCATTGAGTGCATGGCATCATCAAATCTAGTTAAAGGTCTTCCTAGCATGATCAAGACAGGACAATTGTGTGATACATGTAAGTATAGGAAACAAACCAAAAAAGCTTTTCCAAAACAGAGCACATGGAGAGCTACTAACAAGTTGGAGTTAGTGCACTCGGATGTAAAAAGTCCCTTTTTTGAGCAATCATTCAATGGCAATAAGTACTATCTCACCTTCATTGATGATAAATCTAGATTTAGCTAGGGTTATTTTCTTAAGCAAAAGTCTAAGGTGTTCAATTGCTTTGTTAAGTTTAAAGTGTTTGTTGAAAATCAAGCTGGAAAATCAATTAAGGCACTTAGAACAAACAATAGAGGTGAATATGTCTCTGATGAGTTTGAAAGATACGTGGTTAAGTGCGGCATAAAGCACCAACTCACAATTCCCTATAATCCACAACAAAATAGAGTAGTTAAAAGAAAGAATAAAACTTTGCTTGAATGGCTAGATGTTTAGTTTTTGAAAAAAAAAACTATAAAAAATTTTCTTGGCTGAGGCAATTAACACTGCCAATGATCTATTAAATATCATTTGCACCAAAGCTCTTACAAATGAGACTTCACATGAGTCGTGGTATGGTGTTAAACCATCAGTGACTAACTGCAAGGTATTTGAATGTATAGCTTTTGCACATATTTCAAAATATAAGAGATCAAAACTTGATGAAAAATCTAGAGTTGCCATCCATCTTGGACTCAGTGAATCACATAAGGGCTATCGACTCTTTGATGTAATGACAAGAAAAGATTTTACTTGCAGAGATGTGGATTTTGTAGAAAACAAAATATGGAATTGGATCTCTAAAGAAATTGAGTTGTCAGATGACTTGATAATTGTTGATGATAGTGAAATTACTTCAGTTGAATTAATAAATGAAAAAGCTATGGATGACTTGCCTGTTCAAGGAACTAGAAGCCTTCAAGAAATATATCAGAGCTGTCATGTGGCCATGATTGAACCATCATCATTTGATGAAGCCTTCAAATCTAATGACTAGAGAAAGGCAATGCAAATTGAGCTCGAAATGATCAAAAAGAATAACACATGGCAACTTGTTCAAAGACCAACCAATCATAAAGTAATTGGGGTCAAATGGGTCTTTAGGACCAAAGTAAATCTCGATGGCACTGTCAATAAGTTGAAGGCTCGATTAGTAGTAAAGGTTTTGCTTAGGAGTATGGTATTGATCATACTTATACTTTTGCCTCTGTTTCAAGACATGACACTATCAGATTATTAGTTGCACTTGCAGTTAAAGAAAGGTGGCAAATATGGCACTTAGATGTTAAATCAGCTTTTTTAAATGGCATACTTAAAGAAAATGTTTATATTGAGCAACCACAAGGCTTCACAGAACCTAGAAAAAAAGACATGGTTTATAAGTAAACAAGGCACTCTATGGCTTGAAACAAGCTCCTCAAGTTTGGTATGGGCGAATCGACTCCTACTTGTGCAAAAAGGGTTTCATCCGTAGTGACAACAAACCAACATATACATAACAGATTCTGGTTTTTAGTAGCAAATTGTAGTCTTTATTTATGTGGATGACATACTTCTTACAAGTCCAAATGCTCACTTATGGCTAGATTCAAACAAGAATTCATGAAAGAATTCGAGATGACAGATTTGGGGTTAATGACCTATTTTCTTGGACTAGAAATTATTCAATTTGATGAATGGTTTTTTATCCATCAAAAGAAGTATGCTTTCAATCTACTAAATAAGTTCAGAATGAGTGAATGCAAGCCTGTATCCGCTCCATTAGTTACAAATCTGCAGCTAACAAAAGAAAATGGCTCAAGTGCTGCAGATGCTACATATTACAGAAGTATTATTGGTAGTTTACTCTATTTAACAACTTTCAGACCTGAAATAATGTTTAATGCTAACTTAATGTCTAGATTCATGCAATCACCAACCATGAATCATCTATTTGCAGCAAAAAAGATATTAAGGTACATCATGGGAAGCATTGATTATGGAATCAAGTTTTCCAAAACTTTAAATAGTGAACTAAGAGGATATGCTGATAGTAATTGGGCAAGCAATATTGATGACTCAAAAAGCACCTTTGGTTTTGTATTCTCATTTGGAAATGGAGTTTTTTCATGGCATTCTAAGAAACAGGAGGTGATGGCACTGTCATCTGCAAAAGCTGAGTATATCTTAACATTATCAGCTACCAACCAAGGTATATGGTTAAGGAAGACATTGCTTGATTGAAAAAGCCACAACTGAAACTGTTCTTTGGATTGACAATCAATCAGCTATTGCATTAGCCAAAAATCCTATTCAGCATGATCGCACCAATCACATCAAAGTGAAATATCACTTAATCCGAAAAGTTGTGAAGAACTTGGATATTGAAGTTTGTTACTACTGTTCAAATGAGCAATATGATGATATCATGACTAAGAGTTTGTCAAATGATTAGTTTATTTATATAAGATCTACTTTAGGTGTCACAAACTTAAATCTCAAGGAAGTGTGTTAGAATTAACTTGCATACTAGGAATACTTATTTAGGATTTTAAATTTGCAAACAGTTATTGTTAGTTTTCTTTCTTTACATATTGTTAGTGGCATTAGTTGTCAGTTTGAATTTCTTGTTCAGTTATGGTTTCTCTCTCTTGTACTTGAGCTTTAAAAAGGCTAAGATGTTCTGATGACTATATCTCTATTAGCTTTTGTTTTGCTGATATTTTTATTCTGAGCCTTTTATCAACTTTATCTTTTCTTTTCTAAATTTGTTCACATGTTTACTTTGTGAAAGGGAGAGGGAGTTGGTAAGTCATCTTTTTTTCACATGTGACTAAACTTAGGTCATATGGCAGCATTATACTGCACTGTGGTAGGGGTGAGCAAATAATCGAATCGAACTGAAATGAGTTTGGTTTTTTTGGTTCGGTTAATTCGTTATTCGATTATTTCGGTTAAAATAATTCGATTAATATAATTACTTCGGTTCAGTTTCGGTTAGGAAATGTATAACTGAATTAACTAACTAATTAAAAGGTATTTTAGAGATTTTATATAAAAATTTCCTAAACCTAAATATGAGAAAGTTTCTTCCCCTTTCTGTCTAGATTCTGCCTTTTGCCAAGTGCCGACTGCCGACTGCCGACTGTCGTTCCTCACGTGGCTCCTATCTCGACTTTCCATTCTCGCCTTTCTAGTTTCTGCAACTACCATCGACTATTGTCCGATCTTGATTCTTGCGTCTTGCCCTTTCTTTTTTCTTTTAACTGCCACCCCGTGATCTTATCTCCTCTCTCGATTTTGCCTTCGCCCAATCACCCTATCTAGTTTCTGGTTTCTGGCTTCATCTTTAGCAAGTCCAAGCAGCAGCCAAGCCATCTTTAATCCTTCACCTACCCAAGCCTCTTTTCATCAAGTGATTGGTAAGTTTTTTTGGGTTTCTACCATTGTTCATCTAGATATGGTACATAAGGAGTTTTGAATTTGTTCATCTGTTCATCGGACATAACTTCCTCCTCTATTGCTGCTGTTGTAAATATCTTAAAGGAGTTCTGCTATAACCTTCATTAGATGCTTGGTTTATGAGTTCTGTTATAAATTATCTATTGTTTCTTAATTCCCTCTGCAACTTTGCTAGTGGATTTTGACTATTTGTACTTGATAAATGTCTGCTGTAACCTTATTTTATTCTTTACTTTGGTATGCAGCTCTGCTAGTGGATTTTGACTATTTGTACTTTGAATGTGGTACATTCAAATATGGACAAATTGGAGAACAAAGTCAAAAAACCCTTGCAAATTGGAGACTGCAAGTTGAAATTAGAGCAGTTCAGTTTTTGGAACATAAATATATACAAATCAAAAAAAAATTATGAAGTTCAGTTTTTGGTAACTGAACTGAACTAACCAAATTTGTTCGATTTCGGTTAATTCGATCACTTATTTACTACAGTTCGGTTTCGGTTAGTTTGGTTACTATATATCCAGTAACCGAACTAGCCAAACTAACCGATTGCGCAATCCTACACTGTGGAATGTTGATTGGGTACGCTGCCATGAACTTCTTGATTGTTTCATGGCTTGGTTTGGCTACGCCTCTTTTATGAAAATAAAAATGATTTAGAAAATGGTATGATATGTTATTATTTGGACTATTTGAATTGTGAAATATGATGTTGTGTTCAAAGGAAAAGAATGGGACTGTGAGTAAAGAATGGAACTCATCAAAGGCCGAGTGACTTGGTGGAGGAATGCAAAATGACCTAGTTTCAACGTTTCAATCGATGACTTCACTAGATTCCCTAATGAGGGTGCCAATCCCAAATGCTTAAAAGGTATTAAGCCTAAGACTGACTGGTCCAAATCGTCGGTGGGATGGTGCTTGCAAAGAGAACCTAGGTGAATCCGGTACGGAGGGTATACTAAGGAATGAATATGGTGAGACGATCTTGCTCTTATTTCTAAAGCCCATGGAGTTTCTGACTCAAATACGACGGAGCTATTGTTGGTCAAAGAGGCTGTCTTGCTTTACTCTGCCTTAGGATGGGGCTCTTCCCACATTCATCTTCTTGAATGTGATTCTCAAAATGTTAAAAAATGGATCCAAAGCTCTACGGAAGTCCCCCTGAGATTAAGGAAGCACGGCATTCAAATTGTTCACCTGCCGGAGAAGGTGCTAAATTGACAAATTAGACATATCCCCGGAGAAGCTAACAATGCAGCTGACGCATTGGCCAAAGAAGGTGTCCAAAGGTCACAAAGTTTCTTGTGGATCAATCACGAGGCACTATTAACAAACCATGCTGAAAGGCCTATTATTCTCACTATTGATAACAACAATTAGCCGCCACCAGTTTCAAGTGCAACTAATATTGTGTTTTGTCGATTATTTTCTATTTGCTGCTTTTGTGGTTCGATTTGCTGCTCTTGCTGCTGGTTTGGCTTCCCTTTCTGGATGTTCCAGATTTGGATATTATGCCCCCCCCTGGTGCAGGTACTAACCTCTGGTGCCTTTGTTTTGAAGTTGGTCTTGAGCTGATTTGTGGGCATGATGGCTTGTTTTGCCTTTTACTTATTTTTGTTTATTGAGTTGTTCTATATATAGCCGCTTGGTTGTCTTTTTGTATGATGGTTAGCCTTGCCTTTTGCCCACTTTTGTATGTTTATATATATAGGGGTTGGGATGTTGTGTTCAGGTTTATTATGCTAGTTGCTATGGGATGATGCTTTTATTATCTGTTGATGTGAACGTTCTTGTTCTCTAAATGGGATCCCATAAGCAACTAGCTTTTTGTACTTCTCCTGTAGCCATGCTGGTATTTTTGTAACCAATTAGGGGCTGTCAATTGTAAAGTTCTTATACAATGAATCTTATACTGTCTTTCAACAAAAATTATGTGATAACACTATCATCGTAATAATAAACCCATGCATAATTACAATTATTTTGTGTCAGCATGAGTTATATGTGTGGTGTAATTATTAATTTAAGAAATATCTCAAGAAAAATATTTTTTCATGTAATTTTTTTCATATATATGTATATATATATATGAGTCAATTTAAATAAAAAAATCAAAATTAAGCATTTGGTTCTATAATAAATATTTATATTCCTTAATTAAATAGTCAAATTTAAATCTCCTTTCTTTTGATTAAAAAAATCACATTTAGCTTGTAGCATTAATCTTTTTTATATTGAATCAAGAAATTGCATTAAAAAAAAACCAAAAAGCCATTAATTCATGCATAAGCTCACCAATATAATAAAAATAAGCAAAATCTAACAAAAATCCAAAACAGCGGCATTTAACTTGCAATATTGATTTAATTAATTGCATTGTCATTGTCAATATATTATTGATTTTCTTATTTATAATTAAATAAATAATACTCCATATTATCATTGAATATTAAAGATTTAACAATAAACACAGTTTTTTTTTTTTTCCACTTCTATCAAACGAAGGCCCTACAACATATTTTATTACGCCTTTTGGGATTGAGAGGGCTCCTCAAATTAATTGCAGTATATTTGAAGAAGGCATGCATCCCCTCCTAAACCTCTCTTCTTGTCTCTTCCATTTCTTCATTTTTGCCATGCCATTTCCAGGGAGAAATTATTAGAAGTATATCCCGTATAATTATTTATTATAATTAATAAATTACAAACATATATTATTTAAAGTCTATTAACATATTATATGCAACTCACATTTTATAAGTGATGAATTTTGATATAATTCTTTATTATGATCGAATAATAATTATAAGATCGTAATGAAAAACATTACAAGTGAAATACTTTTGAAATTATTAGGTAACCCACTCTTACCACATTTGCCATAATCCACACAATAAATAAGTGTCAGGTCATTGATGCAGATCTTCAATTCTTTTTCCCTCAATTATTATACACATTATTATACTAAGAGGAAGAACAATAGTTAAATGCTTTCACTTGATTTTACCTTTTAAATAAACCTTAAAACTTAACAATTAAATCCTTCACTCTTACTTTCCTAAATAAAGAAGAATTCAGAATTTTACATAAAAAGTGATTAAAAAGTAATTATAAAAATAATAATATTAAATAAATTAAATTTTTTATATATAATAATAAAAAAATTAAAAATTAAAAAGTGACAACTGCCATCACTTGCCATCATCTTGACTCTGTCTCTATTCTTAGGCCTTTTACATTTTCAATTTTGCTTAAACATGTGTAAACAATTTATTTAAAGTATATCATTGAAAAAAGACTTTCATTAAAAATATTTCATTAAAAAATTTTCGATGGAATTTTATTTTAAATTTACTCACTTCCAGGCTTGTCCACGATAACATTCCAATGGATTGGTGAAGAGAGACCCAAGCCCTTTTATCATCAAAGTCATTGTTGCCTTTTAAAAGGTTTTTGAGCAAACCCATGTGTAGCACATTGTATATACCCAATCATAATTTATTAGTTAATACTTGCATATTCATAAGAAGTAATAATTCAATACCATAGTTTTGTTACACCAATATCATTGTTGTTTTCTCAATAAGAAAAAAATGCAAAAATATTTCCAAAAAGATGTCCTCAAAGGATATCTCAAATTTAGAACTTGAGAACTTTTTATGAGATTATGAGATTGCATATTCTAACATTGGAAAAAGAGAGGGTGATTTTATTATGGGACATGAAGAGTATTACTTACCTTCAACTCAAATCCAATGGACTTTCACATATACAAAAGAAAATTAAAAAACAAAATGATGTCTTATATAAAACTCCATAAGCCATATATTTTGTTTCTTGATAGAGAAATCATCATGATTACCCTTGTCCTTGAAAAATCCTACATATGCTTGTTTCTCAAGTACATACCTATATATAATGAATGTAAACTCTAATATATGAAAAAAAAAATTGAAGTAAAAATGGGTTTATTTAATGTAGGAAAATAAGTTTTTTTTTTTTACAAAGATGAGCAGCTACAAAAAATAGTTTTTTATTTAGTGAAAAAGAGATAGTTTTTTTACTCAATCCTTATTTGAAAAGAAAATGCAACTTTACATATTTCTCTTTTTATTTTTTTATTATTTTATAACTTTATTTGGTTTGATAATAATTTTAAAAACTGAATTGATTTTCAAAATTAAATATGTTTGTTATGATTTTTTTTATACATAAAATATATTCGATCTCTTAAAGTAAAACGGTATACATCATTATTCACTAGAATCTTGTATTGAAAATTAATATTGATGAAAAAATTAAAAACTCAATATGTATAAAGACGAATGAAGTTATATATTACTTACATTATTTATTTGTTAATTAACATTAAAAATGAACATTAATCAGAAAAAGAAAATAAACATTCTCCTGATCTAATTTTTTTTTCTCCCTCTTATCCAAAGAAAAAGAAAAATGGGCCTGCAAATATTTAAAATTCAAAAGGGCAAAGAAAAGAGAGGACATTCCTGTACCCATAACTGCCTACCTCTTCTTCAAATGCAATCATCATGTTCTGTTGCACTTTTCTCCCGACCCGCCACACCCGGTTAGGAATGTTACAGCCACTAATATTTCCCCACGTAAGAGATCCATTTCGTCGATACCATTAGGCGCCGTGATCGCAGCGATAACGAAATGCTTTGAATTTACGCGGGGACGGGGGAGATTGGCTGTCATGCAGTTGGATGGTGTCACCGGCCGGGTCCCTTTATTTGTGCGTTTACATTTTTGTTTTCTTGGCCTCTTTTGAGTTTTGATTTGGGGGCCCTATGGAAGTAGAACACCCAAGTTTTATTCAGTGGGGGACCAAAGGCTTTGTATTTTATTCATTTAATTCAAATGGACATTAATACCCTTACACTAATAAATTTATTTCTTTTTCATTAATTGTTCAACTATGTCACATAATTGCCACTCTTCCCAAATCAAAAGATAATTGAGTTAATGTTTTCTCAGTTTAATTTGGGACTTAAAACTTTAGCAGAAAAAAAAATTTTATATGTTAATCTCACAATACATATGTTTAGCAAGTAAAAGGATTGTAAAAATTTATATTTAAATTACTTATTTGAATTGATGAATGTATTATTCAATCTGTTTAATAAATGTATTCTCACCAAAATAGGGAGTAAAACACATCCCATAAAATATATTTTATATAAACAATAATATAAAAAAAAATTTAATTATTTAAAAATATTTAAATAAGTTTGTATTTTTTTATTACATTTAATCAAGTTTTTTTATTTTTTTTACTTTCTAAAAAAATCTTTGTATTTTTATATTAAATCAAATATGTCTTTATAATTAATGGTTTCATTTTATGTCACATGTCATTAATGTAATATGTTGACATGTTATAGTAGATGAAAATATAACATACTAATGTTAGATGATAAAATGATCACATGACAATCTCACCCTTCATATCAATGCTACATTACCACCACATGAGTATAAAAATGACAGATGTCATTTTAATTAATAGTAATTAGTTAATCATTAATCACTAAATTCATTTAGTTTAAAATAAAAGTATAAGGGTTTAATTGAATGTAATAAAATAATAAAATTTTATTTAAATTTTCTTAAATAGTTTAGAGGGTTTTTTTTTTAAATATTATGCCTTTTAAATTTGATTTTTTTTTCTTTACTTTGATGAAATTGTTGATATTGGTCAGCTAATAAACATCAATTTTTCCACACAAAATGAAAAAAAAAAAAGAGCAAACTTTGAATTGTTGATTGTGTTCATAAGTATAAGTTATAACAATTTTTTAATTTTTTGCACAATTTACTATATCTATTTACACGTAAACACGTTTATATGATAGACAACTATTATTTATCCGTGTTTGGATAAGTTATTTTTTTTGTTTTTATTATAATTAAACACAATTATATGGGACAAAGTACATGTCAAAGTACTTAATTGACTAATAAAGAAAAATACTTAACCAAAGTATTGAAATAAATGAACAAACTGATCCCAAGGACATTGTTACATTCAATAATTGGTAACATTCTTTGATAAGTACATCATACTTGTTGTACCAAAAATGGGAGAATAATCCATTAGGCATCCCCAAAAGTTGGTGAAGAATCCACTCCCAAAATAAGAAAAAGAAAGGAAAAACCATTTATGAATCAAGTGCTACTACTACTGCTAATAGCCCTATATAGTTGTATTCTTTTTTTAAAATTTTAATTAAAATTAGAAAAAAGAAAAAGGAAAAGACAATGGCAAATGGCAAATGGCAAATGGCAATTTCGTTAATATAGATAAAAATTAGGGTATAATTGAATCAATAGGTATTGCCAAATCTCCTTTGTAAGTAACAGTCCAAACCATGCAACCAAAACCCTTGTTGTTGTCTTGTCGTCTAAGCTGTCCTCTGTGCCACCTGTTTTCTTCTTCCTCTTTAAAATAACTCACTTTCTTGCTCTCTCTAACTCTCTTTGCTCAAAAGGCTTTAAAAATTTTCCTTCTTTTTCCACCCTCTCACGCCCTCATTACACGCGTCAGTAACAAGGGATAAAAGAAAAAAAGGCTAACTAGATTTTCTTAAGGTTTCCTAGGAACCAAACACCACCTGCTTCTCGTCTTTTCCACCAGCCCAACTGAAAAAGTTTTCATTTTTTTTACTCGAACTATCTGTATCACGGAAGTCCTTCCAAACCCAAATTTTTTTGTTGCATTATTATTATTTTTTTTGCTTCACGTTATATGATTCTTTGGCTGGCTATATTGGCTTAAGATCAGCAAAATCATGGCCGTCGATTCGGCTGACAGGAAAGAAGTCGTCTTGAAGATTGATGACAGAGGCAATGAGAGTAATAGTCCTGCTGCTTCCGCTGCAGCCACCGCCACCGGTGGAGGTAAGATTTGGAGAGAATCAAGCTATGATTTTTGGAAAGACAGTGAGAAAATCAACAGCAACTGGAAAAAAGAGAATGCCAACATGAATGGTACTGGAAGTAGTGCTAATAATAGTAGTAGAGAGAGTGAAGGTTTTGATTTCATGCAAAGCAAACAAGCAGCCATGGAAGATCCACCGTCTAAGCTGATCGGTCAGTTTTTACATAAACAAAAAGCTTCAGGTGAGATTTCATTGGACATGGATTTAGAAATGGATGAACTTCAACGAGAGCCTCCTCATCATGGCACCTTATTGCCTACTGTCGCTGAATCACCTTCGCCTTCAGCAGCTGCTGTTCCCAGGGTGTCCTTTGAAAACAACGCTGTAAGAAGAAGACAGAGTAAAGGGTCAGCATCTCCAGGGAAAGAAGAGAGTAGAGACTCTAAGGAGGGTGATGGGGTTGTAAAGTGTAGTTCAAACTCTTCTTTTAAAAGAAGTGAAGGTGGTTCATTTCAAAGGAAGTCAAGTTTGTTAGCAACAAAGACAAAGTCCAGGTTGATGGACCCTCCTACACCGGAAAAGGGGGAGCCAAGGTCGGCGAAAGCCACACTAGGTAAGTCAGGACAGATAATGAGATCTGGGTTTCTTGGCAAAAGTATGGAGGAAGAAGAAGATGATCCATTGCTTGAAGAGGATTTACCTGATGAGTATAAGAAAGATAAGTTAAGTGTTTTGGTTTTGCTTGAATGGTTAAGTTTGATTTTGATTATTGCTGCTTTGGTTTGTAGTCTTACAATTCCTTATTTAAGAGCGAAACGTTTGTGGAGTCTTATGTTGTGGAAATGGGAAGTTCTGGTTTTGGTTTTAATATGTGGTAGATTGGTTTCAGGGTGGATTATAAGGATAATTGTGTTTTTTATAGAGAGGAATTTCCTTTTGAGGAAAAGGGTATTGTATTTTGTTTATGGAGTGAGGAAAGCAGTTCAGAATTGTTTGTGGCTGGGGTTGGTTTTGATTGCTTGGCATTACTTATTTGATAAGAAGGTTCAGAGGGAGACTAAGAGTGAATTCCTGAGGTATGTGACCAAAGTTTTGGTTTGCCTTGTGGTGGGTGTGATGTTGTGGCTGGTGAAGACCCTTTTGGTGAAGGTGCTGGCATCTTCTTTTCATGTGAGTACTTATTTTGATAGAATCCAGGATTCATTGTTCAATCAATATGTAATTGAGACTCTTTCTGGTCCACCGTTGATTGAAATTCAAAGGGCAGAGGAAGAAGAGGAGAGAATTGCAAATGAAGTTAAGAACCTACAGAAAGCTGGTGCTACAATCCCTCCTGGGCTCAAGACGTCCACCCTTTCATCACCCCACTGTGGGAAGGTGATAGGGAGTGGACGGATCCAGAAAAGTCCTCGAGGAAAAAGCCCTATGCTTTCACGCATGCTTTCTTCTGAGAAGGGAGAGAAGGATAATAAAGGGATAACAATTGACCATTTGCACAAATTGAATCATAAAAATGTCTCTGCTTGGAATATGAAAAGGTTGATGAATATTATTCGCCATGGAGCTCTTTCCACTCTAGATGAGCAGATACAAGATTCAACTCATGAAGATGAGTCTGCAACACAAATTAGAAGTGAATATGAGGCAAAAGTTGCAGCAAGGAAAATCTTCCAGAATGTTGCTAAGCCAGGATCCAAGTAAGTCCATCTGTCCCATCTACCATGCAATATATTGTGTGTGTATCTCTGCCTTAAATACTTCCATTCAATTTTAAATTTCAATTCACTTCATTACTGATTGATTGTTTCTTGCTTGAAGCTTTTGTTACAATTGCATTATTTTAGTTACACTGGTGTTTAGACGATATAAGGGGAGAACTTTGCTGTTAAACAAGGCTGCTAGTTTAGGCAGGAACTTTCAAGGGAAATCCATTATTTTTGTGGTTTTCAATAGTCAAGTGAAGCATGAAAGCTTTTGTTCCCATCCCCAAACATATTACATCCCCTGACCCCCAACAACAGAAAAGGAAGTGTTAAAATAAAGCAAGGACATCATTAAGAATGTATGCTTCCAAATCATTTGATGACATCAGTACTTCTTCATACAGTGGAAATCAACTTCCATTTTCGTCAAAGCCTCTTTGCATCTCCATGTGCCTCCAATTTTTTTCACCCTCTGTGACCAATATGAGGCAAAAACATATGATTCCCAGCTGAATAATGTTGAAAATGGAGCGAGAAGGATCACAAACCCAAGGCATGATGCATGACCAAGGGAATCATGGTGAACAAGAAGTAAAGTGTCAAGATGGATATATATTGTTGTGTTTAGTTTGATTTAGTTAACCTTCATGTCTTTCCCTTGGGTTACAATCTTAAAGTTGCATTGCTTCTGTTGGATCGAGTGGGGTGTGGCATGTATAACAATTGTGTTTTCTCTTTTTTGTTAATTATTGTTTCTCTGTTGATGAATTCATTTTGATAAGAATGGAAGACAAAAATACCAGTCCTGAATTACAATATGACTGATGAGTTGCAGGTTTGGTGGTGATATAATATTAAGTGTCTGGCTTTAGTTCTTATAAAACATATACCAAGGAGGCTTTTTCATTGTCTTATTGCTTATAATTGTCTTCTTAGGTACATCTACTTGGAGGACATTGAACGTTTTCTGCAAGAAGATGAGGCTTTCAAGACTATGAGTCTGTTTGAAGGAGCATCTGAAAGCAGGAGAATTAGCAAGAAGGCCCTCAAGAATTGGGTGGTAAGAATTGGGAACCAATGCTTTGCAGTGTGATTTACTTCTAGCGTATTCTCTTTTGCGTAGATGTAATCTGTTGAAGACATATTCACTATGTTATATTTTAAACAACACATAAAACATCCAATTAGTTCTAAACCTTCCCTACTGGATGCATCTCAGATTGAAGTTCAAGCGCTCTTTAAATACCTAATCAAATGTTAGATTGTGATCACATATTTATCCCTGTATGTTCCAATGGGTAACAATTAAAGTGTTAGAAAACTTAGTATGGTAAATGTAACAAGATAATATGGTGTGCACAAAACTAAATTAATTGATATCTGTATTGAGTTTTTAATCGGAAAAATGTTTGTATCATATTCTGTTTAGAATGTAGTGCAATCTCAATAGATCGTTCCTACTGATTCTTTTTGAGATATTAGAACTTACTGTGCTGGCTTTATTGCATTAAAATCTGAGAAAAAGAAAACCTTCTGTTTTTAAAGCATTTGTTGTTTGTTTTGGACTACAGGCTACAGCAAAGCCCCATCCCCCCTTTTTCTTTATCCTGCATGAACTGAATCACTAAAACAGAAGTTGCATGTACAAGTTTAAGATTTTCTTTGTATGCATGCAATAATGTGATGCATTTCAATCTCTTAGGTGAATGCTTTTAGAGAACGAAGGGCACTTGCCTTGACACTGAATGATACCAAAACAGCTGTGAACAGACTTCATCGGATGGTGAACGTTCTGGTCGGCATCATCATAGTGGTTATTTGGCTCCTCATACTTGGAATTGCCTCCAGCAAAGTTCTCGTTTTTATTAGCTCTCAACTGCTTCTAGTCGCATTCATATTTGGAAACACCTGCAAGACAGTATTTGAAGCTATTATATTCTTATTTGTTATGCACCCATTTGATGTGGGTGACAGGTGTGAAATTGATGGAGTTCAGGTACTTATATAAGCATATGAATTTTGTCTTTCCTGTAATCTTTATAATCATGCAAATTCTGTTTATTCTCAATTTTTATTAAAATTCTTGGGGACTAAAAAGTCATATTTAATGAATTTCAGATGGTAGTGGAGGAAATGAATATCTTGACTACTGTTTTCCTAAGATATGACAACCAGAAGGTCATAATTCCAAACAGTGTCCTGGCTACTAAGGCCATCAATAACTACTATCGTAGCCCTGATATGGGAGATGCAGTTGAATTCTGTATCCATGTGAAAACTCCTGCAGAAAAGATTGGTCTGATGAAGCAGAGGATATTGAGGTGAGTAGAAAAAGATTTAACTGTTTTTCCTTGCTTTGCTTTCATTTATAGGAGTCTTTGTTGTTAATGTTTGGCAATTTGTTGTCGTGTGGTCATGGATATAGCACATTGGTGATATGATATTTATGAGTTACTGCCTCTATTTACTGAAGTTATTTTTTGGACTAGATATTTTGTTAATATTTGACATTTGTGGTATATTTGAAGTATCTAAGATATACAATTGAAAGATTGTTTGGAATTCCTTGAAATGAAATGCATTTGAGAATCTTAATTGATAAAGATCTGGCCTCTTTGAGTAAATTGTCTTTCTTTGCCGTAATTTGGTAAGTTTATTTGATGCGGGATGAGCATGAAGGAAATGCATGCTGGCTTTGTTGCATCTATGGAATGTACTGGTAAATCACATACGTATGCTGAACACATCTGATTCAATAAATCATTTCTTACTGCAGTTACATCGAGCACAAGAGTGATCACTGGTACCCAGCTCCAATGATTATATTCAAGGAACTGGAAGAGTTAAACAGAGTAAGGATAGCAATATGGCTGACACATAGAATGAATCACCAAGACATGGGAGAGAGGTGGGCAAGAAGAGCTCTCCTGGTTGAAGAGATGGTTAAGATTTTTAACGACTTGGATATTAAGTACCGCTTATATCCCATTGACATCAATGTCTGTAGCATGCCTCCCGTGGCATCTGACCACCTTCCTCCTAATTGGACTGGACCTGCCAGCTGAACAAGATAAGAATTAGACTATACAACCCATCTTTGTACTTGTAAAGTCCCATTCGGTGCAGTCTCAAAGTTGGGAGTTGAGTTTACTGCCTTGTAACATTGTTTCCCTGATGGTTATAACCTATAGTGAGATACAATTTTCATTTAGATGATTAGATACTAAACTACGTCTATGATTAGAGTATTTTTGGTAGCTTGAAGAAGTCAGCTGTGCTTGATGATACTTCCTAATCGTGTTTTCGATATCTTTGACTTAAATGGCCGGTGTATGTAGATTGAATCCCATTCTGTCCTGTTTGGGATTGCAGAGGCATATAAATAGTGAAACTTTTACCTGTATCATGATTCCATTTTAATTTTTAATTATAGGAAATGGTCCATTTTCATTCCTACAGACAAAAGTCAGTTGTTCCTGGCCTTTTCTAGTGGGATGTAAACCTGAAGCTCCTGGGCTTTTGGGGTAAGGCTTCATTGCAGTATTTATGCATAGTTATAATTTCAGTTGCCTATCATCCAGTGATTATTGAAAAACCATTGCAAATAGAATGATTTCTTTATCATGCTCTGTTACTATCGTCATGATGATGTACAATAAAGTTGGGTGTCTTAATATAAATCTCAGAGTCAAGACTAATATGTTGCAGCTAATCCAATCAATTTCCTAATCATTAACATTCTGTGTCACAATCCTTGGTATATAAGGAATGGAGTACGGTACACAGGGACCATTACCCCAACTGTTGCCAGCTGCAGTTATATTGAGAACAAGAACAGGAAATTTCTCCAGTGTGGCCAGAAGGCTAGTTTGAGGAAGAATTCGAATCTCCTTCTTCGGACAAAAAGAAATATACACTCATCTGTCGAGAAGTGAGTTGTAATCCCAATTTTCTACACAAACAAATATAGAAATATAGAAGAAAAAATACCCATGAACACTTCAGGCTTAGTAAGTTTGGGCTTGAAATGGCTTCGGATCAGTATTTTTCTATTGATTCATGTCTAGAAGTTTTTTTTTTTTTTATATAATTAAAGAAAAGAAAATTCAAACTCTACTTTCTACTTTTTAAGCATGAAAATTATACACTAATTAATGAACTAAATACTTGGATGCATTTCATGTCTAGAAGTTCCTTTGTGCATTTACCAATGAGAACAAAAACAATGTTTACATCAACCACCTGCTCCCAAGTCAGATCGTGTGGACTTTAATTTAAGCAATAAGCCCGCCTGTTTTGTGAACGCAATTAAAACAGGAATGACAGAGAAAGTAAAAGAGATCACATGCAACATGATTTCAAGCTGTCAGTATCTCAAAAAACCTTCTAGGAACAAAGTTTCAAGCCTTCTGACTCTTCTGATTTCTAACTCTGCTGTGCCCCACCAGTTGCAAAGATACTTGTCCAGGGGTAGCTTATTAGCTTCCAACTTTGAAGCCTTAGCACGCAAATCCTGGTTTAGACTTGGGAGAGAAAAAGAAGTTTCCCCGTGAGGTTTCACGAATAATATCTCTAGCAAGACTTTTTCGTTATCTTCGAGGCAAAGGGATCGTACAAGATCTGCTTAGCAAGCACGATCACACTACGTCCACCAGCAAGTCACATGCAAAAGGAGCAGAGTATTTTGAACTAAACATCTTGAGAGTGAAAACATAACATCTTAACAATCAAGAACAAAGTCAAAATATCACAGACAAATGCGACGCATATGTTCCAAGATACAAATATGCACAGATACTATCACCATAATGACAATAAGGTGCCATGATTCCCACATGCACACTGGGCATTCACAATACAGAGCACACATCATAGGAAAAATATAAAAGAGAACTGTCTGTTATAGTGCTCAACATGGCCTACCCTAGATCTTCAAACACAACATAGCAATTTTCAGTAGACATGGTTGAACACCGTGGTCTTGTGGTAATCATCACTAATTCCAGTTCCAGATAGCAGGCCACCATCAAAGGTTAAACCAGAAACAGTAAAAAGTTCTCACTGCTATTTGCCAAGATCATAAAAAATAATGGAAATTCAAACACTAGACTTTATTTTCTGGCTGTCTGAATTTTAGAACACAGATACCAATTAAGTTGGTCAAGGTTATATTGTGAATCAAGAAGAAATACAAGCTGTTAATAGAAACAATACCAACTCCTTTAATTAACAAGCTTTTTCTAGGACACCTTTTCTGCTTCAGTTTTACCTTAACAACCCAAATAGCAACTGCAGAATGAGAAGAATCTACATTGAAAAATGTGGCTTAGCCCAAACCAGAAGCAACTAGCTCAAGCCACAACAGGTACTTGGAAGGACAGAGACCTACATACATAATAGGCTAAAAACACACCTGAGAAGGTGGATCTGAAACTGTTGGAAGACTTAACTTGTGCAAAAACCTATAAAAGATGATTCTAAATTTGTCGCTGGCGTTTCAGAGGGGAGCCATGATACCGAGAATGGAAAGGATTTTTCACAATTGAGCTGCATATGTCAGGCACAAAAACCACACCATCAGATTGATTGTGAGAATCTTTTGGCCAATATAGCCCTGAGGCTGTAGGTGGCGAAGGCACTTGCGGTACTGCACAAGAGGACTCTGGCACCTGACCCAAGCACTCATCATCATCAACCTCTTCCTCAGCAGATCTCAAGATTGATGAGCTGTCAGAATCTCCACGCTTGCTGCTATCAGCCTGGCAGAATCCAGCAAAAGTAATCCAGAATTCTTAGCTGCATAAAGCAGACCTTTTAAAAGATATATAGTACTAGAACAATAGAAGTCACATGACCACACTGCATAGCTTAATTTACTGGTGGAGCTAACAATTAGTATAACATGATAAAAAAAAGTACTGTTTTTTTCTTTTCAAAGAAGATTTTCATACAACTTAAATTCTCTTCTTCTATATGTTCTGCCAAAAACATTTAATCCTCCAATAGCAGTAAGTTTAATGACTTCTGGCTCAATGGTCGCTAAATTTCTTTTCAGTCTATGTATATGGGACTGAGTAAGGACAGAGAATAAGGAAAAAGTAGCGTGTATACATTGAGAATGGAAGGCAACCTGCCAAACTCTACAGCCAGAGTCTCTCCTCTCTCCCACCATACTTCATACTGCAACTTAATAATACCAAATCCAAACTAGGAAAATTGACAGTGCATCAATGATCAAGATGCATAGACTTCTCCATTTTAAAAGAGCCAAATTAGTAAGAACTAAGAACCAGCACACCCCAAGCCTAACAGGTAAAGACAGAACTAGTTGACTTCGCAATAGAAGTACCAAAATAGAATAGTTGACTGTGTGACCAATAGATTAAAGCTTAGTTCTTCATTTGATGCCATGTAACAACCAACTTTACCATGGCAAGGTCAGACAACAAATATAAGCTTACTCCCATTGTAGAAGGATGTCGAACATGGGATTACTTAATTACCACCCTAGTAAAAAGAACTTTGTATATCTTCAGAAAAACACAAATCATCATTAGAAAGATGGTAGAATGTTAAGAAGATGGGTGGCATCCACACCAAATGGGAACTACATTATACAAAGTACAAAAACCA
Source organism: Theobroma grandiflorum (assembly GCA_036013995.1). Classification (NCBI taxonomy): domain Eukaryota; kingdom Viridiplantae; phylum Streptophyta; class Magnoliopsida; order Malvales; family Malvaceae; genus Theobroma; species Theobroma grandiflorum. Next base: position 23,339,535 of record CP142133.1, on the reverse strand, counting down.
CAACTATAAGCATACCTTAGATGACACATTATCCATGTAACCATAGCTTTGATTAAAGTCAGTTAGCCCAAATAAATCATCCATTTGCCATGATTGAATGCTTCCAGCTGCAGAACCCCCAGCATACAACACTTGAGTTGGCACACTGTTCCCAACTCCAGCATTTGCTGGTAGAACCTCATTCTGTCCACCAGTAAATGACATTGGAGTCCCCCTTCTAGATGTAGAATTAGATTTAGTTTCTAATGTCTTTTCATTAGAGGGTGATTGGACATTGGAAGACGATGCACCAGGGTCTGTTGTTTCAAGACCAACTTTTACTCCAGTAAGCAGAAATCTCTGATGACCAGACACATACGTATTTGCTGTATGTATAGCAAGATCACATTTTCGGCAGAGTAAAGCTCGATCTTGTAAACAAAAGAAAAATCCAGATGTTTCCTGTCAAAAAGGTTTAATTTGTCAACATTAATTGATCATAATAGGGAGGAGGGCTTATTCCAAAGCAACAAAACCAAGAGATGACAACTAAGCCACAAAATCAAGTTGTTTGAAACTCAACCCTCCAAAAATTCAATCCCAGAAACACCATATTTCTCGCCATCCTCCTAAATCTTGGTTAAAAAGATACTAAATTTCAATGAACAACATCAGCAATTGAATTGCATTAAAATGCACCAAGTTTTGCATAAGACATCATTTAATTCTCTTTCCTACATATCATGTTAAAGGCTGCTTCTTCTGAATCATTAAGTAACTCCTGAAAATGAAGCGCAGTTGCTTGGCAACTCCTCTTTCTTTTCCCTAATGAGCTTCCTCAGCTACAAAAGGGAATACTGTCTAAGGTCACTCTCAAATAGTCAGGAAGCACCCTTACACAACATAAGAAAACAAAGTCTAGCAGCACAAGTTCTAATAGATAGAAAGCAAAAACAGGCAAAAGCATTGCTAGGTCATATAGATGCAAAGGAACATCACAAATTTGAGACAAAATGACCAGTGAAGAGCTATTTGCTTTGATTAAGCAGCCGGCTACCACAATAATTGTAGTAACATGACAAGGTTAGGGTTTCAGGGCAATAATGTCCAATGTAGCAACAGACAGATCACAAGGAAAATGGACTGCAGCAATAGCTGTGCTCATTTTTAGAACCATAATAAAAATATAACCTAAGATTGCAACCCTCACCAGGTATCGTTTGGTTGTTGCTTTCGGTACTTGCGTTTGCTTCCCTAGAAGCCAAAAGCAATTTACATATCTGAAGAATTAAAAATTAAATGCATAATTTTACTTTTACATAAACTAAATGTTACATTTTAATCATTGGCTTATTTTTAATCAACTATAAATTTGCTTTTTACTATTCGCCTAGGATTCTTTAGCAACTTTCAAAGGGAGTATAAAGCAATTAAAAATAGTCCAAAGAATAGCAATAAAAAACAAAAAGCAGTAAGTAATAAAAGCAACAACCAAAACAGAACCTAATTCATTGGCCAAAAAATCAAAACTTTGCAATCATTTCTTAATTTGATCAAAGTGAAGAACTTCAAATATAAAACACAAAATGTTTTCCCCTAATTCAGTTTCTCGTTTCTCTCACAGAAACTCTTTGTTTTCCCCTAATTTTCCTTGCACACTAAGCCAATTCCACTTAAAATTTGAAAATAAATCCAAATTTCACCTTACCTTTTACCTAAAAACTTTGACCTTTAAACAATATAAAAGAAGATTCTTTAAATTTGCTTTTCTTGATTGGAAAGTACCTGACAAATGTCACATTTAGGCATCTGAGAAGACGAAGAAGAGAGTGGGACTCGCTGGTGCTTGCTGGCCAACTTGTTAGCAGCGTGGACTTTCTCGTCGCACGCCCAACACAGCGCCGCCTCGTCCGCACAGCACAGCACCTTCGCCTCCGCCGCCTCGCACACGTTGCACTGTATCTTCATCTCTCTCTCTCTCTTAACAAAATTACAATTTTCACAAATTTTCAGATTTTTTTTTCCTCCTTTTAAGAGTGAAGGGTTTATTTCTGGTTTAAGGGAGGAGGGAGAAAAGAGAAGCCAATGAACGGATTCTCCCCTTTTTCTTTTTCTTTTTCTTTTTCTTTTTCCTTTTTTTTTTAATAATTTCTGAGTTTGGTTTTTCGATGTCTTTAATATTTGGTTTGGTTTGGTTTGGTTGGGTTTTATAAGGGGCGGGGAGGTTGGGAGGATATTTTTTGAGGCTATGATTTGAGAAAGGTGCACGTGGCAGATTTGGGATTGTGTCCTTGACTCGGGAGACCAGACCGCCTCTCTGGCTCTGTCGGGCTCCGACCCGTGAACATAAAGTTTCTAGACCCCTTTTTATTTTGCTAACCTTTTTTTCATCCAAATTGAATGTTTATAGAAAAAAACGTTTTAAAGAATTACACCTAAATGTAGAAAAAAAAAAGGTAAACATCAATATTTAAAATAAAAATATGAAGAAAAATTATTTTGAGGAGGTTTTTTCCTTTCATAAATTAAAAAAAATTTGCAACTTTTATTTGGTGCAAATCAAAAGTAATTTTTTAAAATTTAAAAAATTTTACTATTTAATGATTAATTAAAAGGTAAATCAAAATTTGATTTATTGGTTTTCTTATTTAATGGTTCTTAATAGGAATATAAAGAGCTATTTGGTGAACAAAAATATAAAAAGTCAATTCTAGTTAACCATAAAAAGGTTGTTAACCCTCTCTTCTTCTTATGTAGAATGATGATAAAAAAGTCTAATTAGACATATTATAATAATAATTTATATAAACAAATTATTGAACCTTCTATATTATTTTAAGTATATATATTTTAACAAACTATAATTTTGCCTTACAAAAATTTTAAAGAAATTAGGTTATAATTTAATAGTAAAAAAATAAAAAAAAGTAAAACTACCAAAAAAATATCTTTGTTAAATATAATAAATAAATACTACGAATGAAATTATCATTTATCATACATCTGTTTAATTATTTTAACGTTTTATTAAATATTTTTAATATTGTACGGAATAAATATCATTGAATTGCGGCTGATGATTGCACGAGCTCTCTGAATTGTCTAAGCACTTGAAACGACGGTGTTTGGAGAAATCCGTGATTCGCGAACCAGAGCGGGTGGCAATGAAGTACGTGCCCAAGGAACATTCCATTAATTCCTCTGCATCTCTAATAAATAGAAACCTCTCTTGCTTTTTTTCAAACTTGGATGACAATTTTAGTCAATGCAAACGTTGAAATTTGTTTCATTCGCTGTTCATTGTTCAACATTATGTTCCTCAACAACCCTGTTTCTCTCCCCTAAAATTGGGGAAAGGTGCTTCAATTATGGTTTATCAATTTCGCAATATAATTGGTTGTTGCAATTTGAGTAGATAAGATTTTTGTGTTCTTTTGTTACAAAGCGTGGATGAGATTATTTTAAATCGGATTATTTGATGATTTGAATTTTTGTCCATCTTTACGTTGAAAAATCATGAGTCATTGCATCGACCTACACCATTGAATTTAAACCAATATCAAAACTACACATCAAATCACAATTAAGACTTATTTTATGAAATTAAGATCTTAACAATGCAATGTAAAAATTTGTGTTAAATTGATATCTGTTCACATTACAATTATAACGACTTGATATCAAACATCACTAATATAGAAATTTTTTTTATCTAAATCACACGTATTCAAAAAACTTAAATTCAAATGATTAGATATCCGATGTGAGATAAGACATCATAGTCATATACTAAAACATTTAACTTATTAATGATTTGTATATATAATCATTATTCAAAGAATCAAACTTGAATTTCCTTCTTCTTGAATAAAAAAAAATTCATGATTTACAAAATGTATCATTTGGTATAGCAATTTAGAAATTTTGGAGAAAAAAAAATCTGAAATCAAATGATTTATACCTCACATTCCCAAAGGATTGTTAACTTAGAAAGATGAGTGGTTTGTATTTTGTAGCCCACGACTTCATATCCTTTAAAATATATTAATCACTATAAATATCACTCGAAAGTTATTTATTTCCAAATGTAATATTAGTAAAAATCTAATTTGAGGTTTTTTTTACCATGAAAATTTATATATACCTAATATCCAATTTAAATTTTTTTTGGTATAACATTATTCAATTAAACTTAAGTAAATTTTGAAAAATTTAATTTAATACCCGATATTTTGTTAACAATTATTATTCCTCTTTAAAAGGGTTTGAAACTTAAGGTCTCAACTCGTTTAAACTATTGCAGTGAAGGAGTTTAATTTTAAAGAAAATTGTAAGAAATAATCCTCCTTACAAACTCAATTCAAAAATATCCATCATTATAATTTTAATTATTTTTAGTCAAATTTTGACATAACTTAACAATAATGTTCTTTAAATAATTTCAGTCAAATTATAATGGTTTTGGTTTTCTCTATCTTGTCATCCAAATAAAAATTTTAAAATTAAATCCCGATTTCTCTCTCTTACTAAATACTATCTCATCATCCACCTCTTTTTCACCATCCCAAAGAATAGAGATGACATCAAAATATGTGTTTTAGGTTCTTGGGTTTATTGGTTTATTCATAGATTCCAAATTTGAGAAGTTAAAATTAATTAAACATATCTGTAAATTATAACACTGTATGACTTTGGCAACTTAAACTTAACTGTGAGCTAACAAATCAATTAGTTATTAAATATTGCATTACTAGTTTTTAGGTATTATGTCACTAATTTTTAGGTATTATGAAACTAGTTTTAGGTATTGTGTAATTTAATCATTGTGTCTTTAGTTTGTAAGCATTGCGTAATTAGTTTTATGCATTACATGAATGGTTTTTAGATATTGTGTGACTAATTTTTAGACAATATCTAAAAACTAGTCTTGCCTAAAAACTAGTCACACAATGTCTTACTAATTAGTTACGTAATACCTTACTAACCAGCCACACAATGCTATATCAACTAGTTACGTAATGTCATATCAACCAGTTAACAATACTTAAAAATCAGTCATATGATACCTAAAAAGTAGTAACGCAATATCTAAAAACTACTCACATAATATTCAAAAACCGATTATGTAATACCTAAAAGCAACTAAACTATTTAATTCTATTTAACAAAATCAATAACTTCAAACAATACACTATATTCTATTTAACAATATAATCAATGAATATGCCTACTTGACGAAAAATATTTAAAATGCTCAAAGATTTTTCTTCATGTATCAAAAACTATTTTAAAATGTTTAAAAATGTCAAAATGTTCAAAAGTTTTTTTCATGTATCAAAAATCATTTCAAAATGCTCAAAATGTTTAAAGATTTTTTTTTTCTGGTAAGGAATACTTTAGAGATTAATGATTTGATGAAAAAAGCTTAAAAAATATGAGTCGATTTGGATGCAGACCTAAACATATGGATCGGTTTTATTAAAAGTAATTTTGCGTAAAATTAATTTCTTCTGATTAAAAATAGTTAAAATTATAAAAAAAACTATTTTCAAAAATACCTTTTATATGAAAGATTAAAAAAAAAAACCTTTAATTTTAGCCTTTTATACCATGAACCTTGTTTTCAACTCCTTCACTGCAATTATAACATGAATTCACCTACCACTGATTTTGTATTTGTTGTGGTTGAAAATTAAAGAATGGTACCAGAGAATGCAAAAATCTGATTGTTTAGCATCCACGTACGCCACGTTTGAAATGTGTTGTCCATCTTCCAATTATAATACATTTAAATTGCTGCCTAACCTTGTACAAAGTAATAACATAATATAAAATCAAACAATACAAAGAGACCTACCCATCTAGGCATCTAATTATGAGTTCGTATACGGTTTTCTAACACTATTAGTTAATCGTATTATACTCATATTTATTCATATAATTATTAATATTGTATGTTTATATAATACGATTAAGATAGTAATAACATAAAATAAATTTGATCAATACAAATAAACCTTCCCATCTAGCCATCTAATCATGAGTCCGTGGACCTTTTTCGAATTCTGACATAATTAGTTAATCGTATTATGCTCATATTTATTCATATAACTATTAATATTGTATGTTTATATGACATGATTAAAATAATAACAACATAAAGTAAAACTAAACAATACAAAGAGACTTACCCATCTAGCCATCTAATCATGAGTTCAACATTCTCCATTTAGGTGAGAAGTGGAAAATTATTATTTAAAAACTATTTTCATAAAGTATATCTACTATGGTGATCGGATGATTAATTGTTTTGAGTAAATATAACTGTTTTTTCAATTTTTGTCAAATATGAAATTGTAATTATTTTGAATTTGAAATATTTTGATGGGATTATGAATTACGACATAAGCAAAAGAGAACGAAAATAATTATTTTGGAATGTTTATAAATCATACCGTTTTCAAGTTATTAATTTAATTGTGATTAATTTATAAAATATCATGAATTTCAAATTGTGATTTTAAAGTATTGTTTTATTTATTAGACTTGATCCAGCCAGTTAGATATTCTTGTTACATGCTGGACTGTTGAGCTCATTCTTTTATTAACATTTTTATGGATACCGAAAAATGAATATTAGGGATTAATGCATTTAGAAAGAGTGTGTATTTAAAAGGATATTATTTGGGGTTAGATTTAGAGATTTAATTAGGTTATATTTTATGGTTATTATGGATTTTGGTTTTAAGAATTTTTGTTTATAGACTTTATCAACATTTTAGCTTGGCTTTAATAGAACTTGAGGTACTTAATTTAGGATAAATGATGTACTTGGAAGATTTATTTTAGCCTTCAACATTTTAGCTTGGCTTTAATAGACTTTGAGGTACTTCATTTTAGAATAAATGATGTAGTTGGAAGATTTATTTTAACATTACATGCTCCCAATGGTTACCTCATGAGTGTGTGGCATTGTCACAATTAGATGTAATAGTTTGTGTTTGCGTATTTTGATTGTATCGTGTAAATATATTATATTAATAGTTATACGAGTAAAAATGAATACATTATGATTCCTAAATACAAATAAAGATACGTTTATTAAATGTGTAAAATGATACGATATGCTTAACACATTTATTAAATGGATCGAATTAAATTTTATAATTCTTTTAATTTTTTAAAATAATTAAAATTTAAATGTCGATTTTATACAACAAATACGATTAACACAATAACCATGATCCACACAAAATAGACTAACATGATTAAATTAAAATGTATACAATTACAAATGAAATATAACTTTATTATTCTAATTTAAGATTAATAATCATGAAAGTAATTATAACAAAATAATAATATCCATAAAGTATAATAAAATCTACTATCATTATCAATCAATAATAAAATTCATCACGATTATCATCAACCATAATAATACAATGTATTTATATGGGGTTTAAAAAGTTCACGATTGAGTCAATAATGTGTTGGTAGATATGTTTACATGATTAATTAAATTAATAATAAACAAATTTAGATTTACAATAAGACAATTAACCAAATGTATCTTGAACAAATTAAGTAAATTTAATACGTTTAAGACATAAAATCTTCATATATCAACTATTGACGTAATTAACATATGAAATACAATTACTTTAAATTAAAAATCATTTAACTCCCTATCCTATTATCGTGTCATATATAAAATTGTTATGTTAAGTCAAGACCTAACTTTGGGGTGTGGCAACTTATATTTAATAAAGTTATAACATAATATAAAATTAAACAATAATTTAGACGTGCCTATCTAGTCAACTATCATTATTCCTACCTTCTCCATTACGGTGTGTGGTGGAGAATAGGCGTGCCGTGCAATGAGGAGCCCCCAGCACACGTTACTGAACTTCCCTCCATTACTTTTTTGTTCAAAACTCCACGAATGTGAAAATCATGAACAATAATTTGAAACGTATTAGAAAGTAATGAATCGGCAAATAACGAAGAATCAGATCACATCGTGCACGATATTTTTAGAAACTCTCTAATTTAATATAAGTTTGATAAACCTCAATTATCAATTTTTTATTTTTATTTTTCAAAATAACACACGTTTTAATCATTACGTTACTTTTAATTATTAAATTTAATTTTATAAAATTAAGTCATCAAGTATTTATTTCAAAGAAGAAGAAAAACACAAACTCGTTAAGAAATATATATTCGTTGTATATTTCTTAATAGATTCATTATTTGTATATCATAATTTTTTATTTTCTTTTATAACATAATTTTTGATTGAAGGAATTTTAAAATGTAGATAGGTAATTAGTATTAAAATAAATTTTCAAGTGGCTTGATTTCTAAAAATAAAAGTTCAATAAGCCTAGAAGTAACATTTTGAAAAAGTTTGATGGCTAAAATGCCCATTTGTTATTATTATTTGTTTGGTTCAAGTATAATTTTATATATATTTAGATAAATCAATGCACATTGTTTATCAATAATCTATTTTAATATGTGTATATAAATTTGCTTAGGAGAAAGGAATGAAGTTGACTTAATTATATATAGTGAGTGTACTCACTAATTTTTAATTTATTGCCTGCATTAAAAATTTATAAGCCACAACCTGTTAGCTTAAAAAAGATTATTAAATCACTACTGCTTCTTGATATTTGTGGAGGCAGACCTATGCACTAAAATTGCAATTACAAGGGTTGAAATAAAATGTTCAACTAACTTTTGCTCGAAACCTTTTGTATTTTTTATTAATTAAAGAAGGGGGATTCGAATCTTACTCTAAGCACGGAAATCATGCATCAATTAATAAATCAAATACTTGAGTACTCGAAACTTTTTATCTTTTAATATGATATAATATAATAATTCAAAATTAAGTGTAAATTTTAATTTTCTCTCTCTGAATTGGGTAAAAAATGCCTCTTCTTTGTATTTTTTTTTAAAATACAAAATATTAAAAGTTAACCTAAAAATTAAAAATTAATAGAGGTTTAAAGAATAGAAAGTTTTTGAAAGAGTAATCTACAGCGTTAGTTCAAATGGTTACGTTCTTACTTGGTTATTCTCATTAAATTCAAGGTAATTAATTTTACCATTTTACCCTTATCAAGTTCCTCGTTTCTTATATATTTGATCCTATTTATGTAATTTCGACCGTTAACGAGCTCATTCGAGTATTCAAAAGCTCCAGTAGTTTTAAATAGAAAAGTTCGCGCCAAAGTTCATATCTTCGTCTCAGAGCTGTCACGAACACAGAATAAAAGCGAAAAAGAGGCTCATTTTCCTCTGAAAAATATTCAGGAAATTTGAAAGTAAAACAAATGTTTCTCCGAGTTTAACTCTTCTTTTGTTGCTTTTTCGATTTCTTCCTCTGTTCTCCGTTTTCATCTCTTTTTTTTTTTCCAATTTTTTTTTGAATTTTTTCTTCATTTATGATCTGTTAATTTGTAGGGATTTGATCAAGCTAGAGAATCTGCGGTTTTGGGAGGAATATCCGGTCAACTTGCGGATAAAACGGTAATTATAAGTCTGTTTGGTTGCAAAGAAAATTTAGGAAGACCAATATGAAAATTTTGAAATCTCGAACTATAGGTTTTCTTTTTCCTTGTTTGGAACCTCATAAAATTATAACTTCCGTTGATTTGATCGGGCCTCATAGCAATATCAGAATCGAGACCAAAACAAATGTTAGTTTTCCTGATTAATTGAAATTCCGAGAATTTATAAGGTTTCCACGTTTTTCTCTAAAATCTAATTATATATTATCAAAACCTGATTATGAATAATTTCTGAATTACTTACTCAAAAATTAGGCTGGACTGGTTAGAATATTGAATTTTCCCTACAAATTTCCTGAAATTTTAAAGTTTATGTAATAATTCAATTTCTGGTGCTTATCCTACTTGTTTATAACTTTCTCTGAGAACAAAAGCCTGAAAAATATTTGAATAATTTAAAATAAAAAAGAAAAATATTGTGAACAACAGAATGCATGATTTTACTTTTGTAATAAGAAGTGTAGTTAAGTTTATTTTCATTTTTAGATCAAGTACTATGATTTTTCATTCAAGCCATTTGCTTGTTTATTTTATAGCAACTTCTACTTCTTAGGAAGCAAAAATAACAACCAAACAGAGCATAAGATTCTATTGATTAACACCATGAAGTTCCTCTTACTAGGGCCAAAGCTTTGTTCCTTTAATTCATGAAACAACAAGCTGTGGCATTCATTGACTTGAAACTGTATATAGGAGTACATACTCCTACAGAATCTTGCCCTGATGGTTGGTTGTGATATACAGATATAGTTTCTGTATAGACAAATACTATCAATTGAGATGAGATGCAACGCATGCTGGCGTGAATTAGAAGGGCGAGCCATTTCCACTACCTGTGGTCATCTCTTGTGTATCCTAATGCATTTCTTTATTCTGCCATTGCAGCATGTATACATTTTATATCTGTTTCTTTCCATTGTTTAAGATAAAGAAATAGTTGGTACATTGCCAAGATTCCTTGACATTGTAAATAGGCACTGAAGATGCGAACAAGATCCTCAGCAATGACGCAGCTTGTCCCATTTGTGATCAAGTGCTCTCTAAGAGGTAAGAATTTTATTTGGTGAATGTTGGTCTTTGCAATGATTTCTAGAATTTTGCCTTCTAAAACTAAGGCATTAGGTTTCACAATAAAAAATGAAAACAAAAAGGATATTGGATGTTTATAATATTTTAATAAAGACCTGTTTCTAAATGAAAAAAAATATAGTTACTTGGCAACGATGGTCTGTCTGAGAATTTTCCATCCTCTTTTCACTAATTTGTAGGCTGCCTACAGAATATATAGGTGACTGTTTTTGTTAATTTGTTATCAAGCACCAGGGTTAGGATTGTTCTGCACTGCTTTTACTTTTAGTTACTTGTATGTTGTATCTTATTAATCTCAATTCTACTCAACTCATATGGGAATTTTGATTCTCAGTCTTATGAAACCCGTGGATACCAACCCAAATGATGAATGGATAAATGTAAGCAAATGCTTCACTTGGATTATTGCATACAGCTTGTTTTTACCGATTAAAACATCTCCCTAGTTAAATCTACACCATTCTCTGGTTTTTCTTTGCCTTCCATTGTGGTGCTGCTTTGTTATTTGTCTAATTGTTTTGCTGCTCACTAACATCATGCATTTTATTGCAGATGGCAATGGCTGGCGTGTCTCCGCAGATATGTATCCTTCATAATCTAGACTGTGATTTTCCATTTATGTGGTATTTTTGTTCTGAAACCTCATTGTATCAGACACTTGAGAGCTACCAAAATAGAATAAGAAGAGGATCTTGTTAGTTGTTTTTGATGTTCTGTTTCATTTGAAAGAGTGTGCTATTAAGAGAGAGAATGGATTCTGTTCTATGACAAAAACCTTTCAGACATGCATTTCCTTAATGAATTTAGTGATGAAGAGTTCATACAGAAGTGTGATGTTTTACATTGGGCAAAAGGAATTAGAAATGCAGTACAAGATGAACAGAATTGTAGCTCAGTGCCGCCAGAAATGTGAGGCAATGCAAGAAAAGTTCTCAGAGAAACTGGAGCAAGTGCATACTGCATATCAGAAAATGGCCAAGAGGTGTCAGATGATGGAGCAGGAAATTGAGAGTTTGTCAAAGGACAAGCAAGAGCTCCAAGAAAAGTTTTCTGAGAAATCAAGGCCAGTCTATTTTTTTTTTCTTTGAACTCGTTAGTTCTGTTTCCCAAAGTTTATTTTATGCTTCTTTAACCCTGCTATATTTTGCATATATCCAAAATACCAGACAGAAGAGAAAGCTTGATGAAATGTATGATCAGTTAAGGAGTGACTATGAGTCAATGAAACGGTCGGCTATCCACCCTTCAAATAATTTCTATGTTAGAAATGAGGGTGACTTATTCTCAAATCCAGCTGCTAACATGATGGAAGGCAGAGACCCTATACGAAGGGGTAATTATGTTCGTTTATTTATTTCCGTATAATAATAACTGACAAAAGTTTTAATATTTTTCCTTGGATCCTGCTATAACACGATTTGAGTCAGCTGCCTAGTAAGTAATTTTTCTTAATTATTTCCCTAGCCAGTTAACTTATTTGTTGCAGATTGGTCGATCTTTTCTCCCAAAACTCCAGGACCGAGAGAGGATGTATGGCCTGCAAAACAGAATAGTTCAAACTCTGGCCATTTTGACATATCCGGTGGCTCACCAGCAAAACAAGCATCCATTCCGGTTGATGTAGGGAATAGAAGGGGTGGTGCTCACCCTGCTTTTGGAGCTGGTGGTGTTAACCCGGCAATGACTTTAAGGAACCTGATAATCTCTCCTATAAAGCGGCCTCAGCTCTCTCGTAATCGCACTCAAATGTTTACGTAAGCAGAGAAATATAGGTATGCTCAATTTACTTTCTTGCTCATTTGCTGAATTTTAACGAAATCTTCATTTTCCAGATTGTAGATTCCAAAGTCATGGGCTTATCCTCGGCTAGACTAGTCATACTGATAAGGTTACTTTGATCGTTGTCTAAGAACAAAGCAATGAACTAAAACAACAGCAATGCACATGTCAGAATCACAAATGTAAAGAATTGCTCTGTTCTTTTTTTTTTTGCTATGCCGACTTCCATGATAACTTTGTGTGGATGAAGCAGCTGCCGACATCAAATAGATGTAGAATTTGATGGACATTCAGTGTTAAAGAAACTTTACATTCTATAATTAGCTTTTTGTTTGACAGTAAAAAGAGAAAAAAATATATATGGCAAAGTCAATTAAACCATTGTGTGGGAGCATGGACTTGGAAAAAGAAAAACATTGGTACCTCATTGTCATTGCCAAATTTTCAATGGTATGTGGATATATAACAGAACCATGTAGTGTTCATTTTTTTCATGATTGCCACTTTATGTCCTTGATTGATTTTTCTAAGGAATGGAACCCTCCTGAAGAGTTTGCCCATTAAAGCAACATTCATGCAAGGTCTATCTCAAGGAACTGTTTCAGTTGATGAATTGGTAAGGATCTTTTTGCTTGGAAAATTGTGCTATTGTGATGAAATGTATGGCTAGGCACTATACTCTTTTCTTATACCATGCCTGCGAATGGAACAATTTCCTATTCTATCAAACATATAGCTGGAAGTTGCTGGCAGATTGAGACCCCTAAGATGGTAACTTCCAAATTAGCAAAATCATTTTCATTTTTAGCTTAAAGAATTAATTATCCTTTATTATCCTTATGCAAAATATCACTGAGTAAGACACTTTCAAGTTTTCTGAGTGGAGAATGGTTAGGCCCCTCGTCTGGCAGGTTTCTTGGGAAGTCAACATAATGTATTGTCTTACTTATTTAGCATGTTTTTTCCTTTTGTGGCTAGTGTTAGAAGTTTTCGTAGTGTTTGATTTGGACTACCTGAGATGTGTGCGTGGGACATAGATTTGTCGCCCTTTAGGAGTCTTGTCCCGACAGAAGAAACCTCCTGCTTTGGCAAAGAGACTTTTTTTTCTGTCTTGGTTGATGACAAGAATTTGATTTTGTGGTTTGATTAGTGACCAAAATATAAGACAAAGACATTCCAAAAAATCAAAAAGTGGAGCCAGCCAGTTGCCCAAAAAGTAAAAAGTAATTGCTGCCCTAAAAATATCTCAGTAAGATAATTTATGTTTACTATTGGCAAAATATTATTTATGTAAACAATTTTTGTGGCACATTATCCGTTAGGTCAAAATCTAAATTTTGTCATTCTTCTGACAACTCAATGTCGAGAATGTAAACCTTATGAGTTATGATTGCAAGTACTATTGAAGATCTTTAGAATTCCGGTTTTAGCTTATACTTAAGCCTGAAATTCCCCATAAAACTGAAAAATTAAACGATAAAATTGCTCTATGCTTCTTCCTCCTGTGGCAGGAAACTCAGATTATCACTAACTTTTCTTCTAGAATGTTAGATACAATGGAGGATGAGTTCCTTCAAAGTTGAAATAATTTTGCATCTTAAAGAAGAATCTTCCAACTAGAAAGAAACCGACTGATAAATGAACGAACAAAAGGTTTCTGAGTTAAAACTCACATGGCAGGGTGTGGTGACTCACGTGAAGAGGCTTTTAAGTCAGGGTACATATTAGAAACATAATCCCATTTTGCAGGGTAAGAGTAATTTCTTTTGTTCTCATCCCTTAAAGCTACACTCATATGCTGCTAATGTTTAATATCCACAAGGCAGAAAGGAGAAGAAAGAAAGTAAAAGATATTCAGAGTATTATCTTTATATTTGCATAATATGGACTTCAGACAAATAGTACAAAGATTCAACATCATTCTACCTCAAAATGTTTAACGGAAGGGGCCACACCTTGTCAGTTCAGCCTACTAATTTTCATAATGCACTAAACATGGTGTCCATGTTAGGTCTCCAACTCAACCCCACATGTTATTCTGAAATACTTGAGGGCAAATTCACATTTGTGGGTTTCAAAGAATCAAAGATTTGAATTATCTATGAAGAAAAGGAACGATTGTTCTGTATGTGTCCCTTCTGCATTTACAAGAACGATGATTTAGTCATGGTTCAAAATGTTTGAGGTTTTTTTATAAGCATTTGCCAGCTGTGTACATTGAGTTTTATGATAACAAATGAGGAGGCAAAACAACTTGCAAAACTGGGGCCTTAGAAGATATTTCAATCGTATCGCCACTTTGGATTGTAAAGGAAACATGAGAGCCATCAACATATATAGAACCCTTTTTAGAAAACCATGCAGCATCGATGGACTGGTCTGACTTGATTAATCCATGCATTAGGCCAGAAATGGCTCCTCCAGGTGCAATAGGCTCTCTTACCATATATTGGAGATCTCGAGACAAAATAGGCATTGCAAATCCTCCTGCTGAGAGCATGGCAGCTGTTGATCCTGCAGCAGTTGAGACTCTGAGACCACTTGATCGGCAGTTAACTAATGGCGAACATGTATGATCATCCCTTTTAATTCTGCCAAAATGCACAATGAAGATTTTAAAAAATGTAAAAGTATGTATAACTGGTTACTGACATATCCATGAAAATTCCTTACTTGAATGAGAACCGAGAAAGTGTTGCAGGAAATGGGTGTGCAATCAGAATGTCATTAAGAGCATATGTAGGCAGAACTTTTGAATTTACAGATACTGATATCCTTGACAACATAGAAGGAACTGTCTGACCCTCTAGAAAGTTGTCCAGTACCTGAAAGAAATGTCAAATACCTATAACTACAGCAAGAGCTTTTATGTAAAAGGGAACATTATGCCCTATGTCATTTCTAACGTATAAAGAACCAAGCTAGTTACAATAAATCATGCTAAAATACAAGGGAACTCTAGTAGACATGCTTTGCATGGGAAAATAGTAAAGCTTAAATTCAGCACAGGAATGTAAGTTAAGAACCTACCACTTTTACCTAAGGTCCCCCTTTTAACTTCTTAAAATGTCAAGTTACAAGCAAAAAGCTTATTCTCAAACTTAAATAGGCACAAAATTTTACGCCTTTCCAGAGTCAAATGATATTGGATGAAAAATTTGTCACTAAAGAATTAGTTCTTTCTGCAAACTACCTCTAAACATGTCATTTCTCTGTCACCCTACATATGCATCCTTACTTGTTCGAAGTTTTTCACTGTTGCTGCACATAAGTAGCCAGTGCTTCTATTAGCATCAAACTCATTACTGAATTCTTCAACCTAAACAAAAGAAAATATAAAAAATGGGCATCACCAACTGAGATATATCAATATCAAGAAATGAAAAAGAATTTCCCAATCGATATACAGAATGCAAATTGAAAGCTTGGCCAGAAAAATGAACTAACCTCTTCAGCTTGTGTAGGATCAGAATTTACTCCAATAACTGGAACTGAGTCATCCATGAAATGGCTGGCCTGCAAAAGAGTGCCATCACCACCAACTGTAACAACCAAATCCACATTACGAATTGGTTGTGATAAATCGTTACGAAAAATGGGTTGCCAATCAACTGACTTTTGCTGTAAAATTTTCTGACAAAAGTCTATGGCCTCCTTGTGCACCTTACATCTATTATCAAGATAATGGAAAACCTGTGACATCATGAAGAGAAAAAGTGAGTGTAAATAATAAGAAATTAATTCCAGTGTTAGGATGGAAAGAGAGAGAACTAAATAAAACAGTTATAGCAAGTAACCTCAAAATTTTCTCTTTTACACTGTCTCAATGATCCTTAAACATGGAAGTTCATACATAGATGAATGATGCAAGTAATAAATAATGGAAATCCCTTTTTCTTTTGGTGGGGTGGGGGATGCATGCAAAGGAAATCCAAGTCTTGGAGTTCATGTAAGTCTTGGAGTCCATGTGGTCAGCCATAGGAGCAAAAGATCTATCAGCAATGGTGTCAACCAAGGTGAGATACAATATGATGCGAGGTGTGTTTCTGTCATGATATATATGCATTCTTATGGATGGAACATGAATGTATTATACAACAAGTAACATTATTTAAATTATATGTTACATTATTTATGCAAGAATATAATATCAGTAAGTTCTGTCAAGAGAAGTTTGACAGGCTGGGTGAGATCAGAAGCCTGTTATACCATCAAAAAGAAATTCTAGAAAGAGTAGGATATTTGAAACCACAGAGAGTTTAAAAGAGAGAATAATTCAACAAATATGTCAGTGGTCCAGTGGTTTGACAGGCTAAGAAGACAAAAGGGTATGCATGTTCTATTAGTTAGGCCTGAAATTTTTCTCTGAAAACTTTTGACTATAATTACTTTTGGACTAAAATTTTCTGCATTTTAGATTATCATATTCAAATCCATACTAGGCCATGGATCACCTATTGATTCACAAATTTGCAAACTTAAAGCAATTTTATCTTCTTGTGGGAACTAGTATTTGTTAACCTTTTTTTTAATAAGCTAGTATTTGTGTAACCAGTAATCATGACGAGGGCTGACTAAAAAGGGGAGGATACAAAAGAGCAGGATTTTGGGCACTTAAACTAAATTTTTGCAGCTAGCAAGATGAGATAATTTGTGACAACTAATGGCCAAACAACTGATGCCGGGGCAGTTAATATATAGACAACAATAAGAGGTTCATAAAATTTCAAAACCACATGGGGTGGTTTCATGATTCTTGAAAATTGAAATCTACAAGAGGCAAAGGTGTTACATTTCCTCCTTTTACGCTGAAAAGCTATCCAACTATTAAGGGACTAAAATCTTGGTACCTTGCAAGGACTGATAGAAGCTAGACCATAAAAGAAACTTATAATGTTACTCACCCACCACAACCAAGGGTCATCATAACCATATAAGAACATATGTAGAGAGCATAAAGGAAATGATGGAGAAGATTTGAGACTTGTAGTTAAGTATGGAAAAAAGTAATACAGATTGGACCTAAGCACAATCATCCTAGAGTGTAGATGATCACATATTCATACTCTTTAACATTGGTCATTGAAATTCCTTTTTAAGCTCATAGAGGAAATGTATATCACCTCAGCTGTTATGAAAAATCATTTCTACCCCCTCCCATTCACTCCTAAATTGGAAAAAAGGATAGATCACAGAGAATAAAAGAAGGAAACTGTTTAGGACCAAAAGATAATTAATAAAGCACTGAGAAGTGAGAAATAGATTGGTGAGGGATAGATGAGAAACAATGCTAAGCACGAGTAGGCTTCGAAGACAGTGCTTGAAAGTTTGGAGTACATACTCCTGTATTCCTGGTCATCCATGAAAACCTAAAGAAAAAAAACTAGCTCAAACTAAAGCAAGCCATTCCGTCATTGCTTATGGCATGACTAATTCTAACACAAAAGCTAGTTGTTGTGTTGAAAATGCTTGATAGGCTAAAAGCATTACCTGGAAACTAAAACGACATCATAAATACTTGATAATAAATTGGCAATCATAAAGTGCACAAACAGAACAACCCACATTCAACAAAACTCTACAAATTTTCTGCCTATCAATGAAGTTCTCCAGGGAAAAGAAGCTTTCATCTTTCAAAAGAAATGAAGCAAGCAATAAACACGTCTCTAATACCTTCTCATAAACATTTTATTAGCAACAAAAGATTAAATAAACACTCAAGTTTAGCCATTTTCATCAAGGCTATGAAAGCCATAAAAATGAGAAAGAAAACCAAAAATAAGACAAACCCAACAACGGAAACTTCTCAAATATTGAAAACAACACGTAAAGTAAATACAATCTATTACTTTGACATTTCATCAAACACCATGATTGGTAATGTTAAAATAATAATAAAGAATAGCAGAGGAAAGCTTGAGAGAGTAAAATGAGAGTTGAGTTTTATCATACCCGAGGATTACTGAAGAGAGAGGCCGGGTTCGATTGGGTAGCATGGTAGACATCAGATGGCTTCAACAGCAACAGAAGTTTTCTTCTTGCCATTGTTTTTCTCTTTCTTCTGCGTCAAAGAAGAAAGCTTGGCAATGTTGTCGAGGACTGGAAAACTGGAAATTTCAGTTCGAAAAGCGGAACGACCACCACGCTCCAGAGGTGTCCATGGGCTAGGCTGAAGGCCAAACCCAAAGCCCAGTCAACATTATGGCGGGCTTGAAGACCTGCTATAGAGATATTGGGCTGGACTTAGATAAAAAGTTTTGGGTTCAATATTTTATTTATGTATTTTACATTTCGATGTAGTTTTTAAATTTCACTATAATTGTATCCGAGCATTGTACGTCTATAAAATAATATATATTGTAATAGTTGTGTTTAATTTTAAAATAATTAAAAAATAATATTTATAAAATAAATAAAATACTTTTTATTTTATCTTTTCATTTGAATTTCTGTAGTTTCTTTTTTGTTCACATCCAAATACTCTTTCAAATTTTTTCACATTCAAGTCACTTTTCAAATTTTTACTGACTGTCAAATCTTTTTTCTTATTCATGTAAGCATCTTTATCCGTCAAGTCCCTAACTACTCATACTAAGTCAATACCCTTCCATAGCTTGCCATTTTTTCCTATTCATGCACGTATCACTTGCCAAATTCCTAACTGCTCTTGCTAGGCCAGTACCTTCCACAGCCTGCCGCATGTAACCTAAAAGGGACCACGACGTGACCAAACTTTAAAGTAACTTTGAATATTCCTTATATATATATGTATATATATTATAGATAAGATTATTCACATAATTATTTTATTTATATCTAACATTAAATAACAGTACACAAGTGCCCTAATCTGATTTTCTGGAATGTTTCCTCTGCTTTTTGTCAGTTAAAAATTCACTACGCAAGTATACGTATCGAATAGACAGTATATTAGCAAGTAGAGTATCGATCCCACGGAGAATTGATCTAAAACTTTACTAATTACTAAAATTAAAACAATTTAATTTTATCCAAATAATCCAAATTAATTAATTAATTAAAACTAATAAACTAGAATTTGAAATAACAAGAAAAATCAAAACAATAACAACTGGAGAAAATATCAAATTAAACAAGCCTAGGATTACAATATCCCTCACACTTCATCTAAATTTTACTTCTCCTCCTTAACTTATTTCAATGGGTTGAATTGCTAACCTAGAGTCCTAAATTATTTATAAGGGTCTCCCGACTCGTCCTATAAAAATATCTATTTTAACCAAAACATCATATCCCTATGTGATTTGAAATTAAAACAGACTCATTAAGTTCAGGCTCTAATCTGGCTACATATGGCCTATAGGTATATCCCTATCCTATACGCAAATCAATTGAATTGATCATATGCTATCCCAATTTTAGTCTACTCTAAACTCCCTCTCCCAAGTTTGTTTAGATTCCTAAATCAGTTTAATTGGTGGCCAAGCAATCAAAAGCATTAAGAACAAATTGGAATAAACAATTCAATTCCCATTAAAAATAAGTAAGAAAGAGATTAAAAACTTAAACTACATGTGAGTTCAATTGCAATCCTAGAAAAAGAAAATTAGCTACTCATAATTGCAAAATCAAATAACATTGTATAAAGTTCAACCATTGAAAATAACAAGAAGAATAAAAGCTAAAGAAGAAAACAAAATAATTACAGCTCTGATATCCGGGTTTCTGCTTCAACTTCTAGCTTCTTGAATCTCCAAAGGTTCTCTCTCTTTAGGTCTCCAAATATCCTATATATACTAACAAACTTAACCTAAATTTCTCCAAGTTGAACTAGGATTTAATTGGGCTTAAAACATAATGAGAGGCCCAAAAAATCACTTAACAATCTTTACAAATTTCCATTCCCGGCACAGTACATCCAGCAACATTCCGATGCGATTTTCTCCATCTTCAAGGCAGAACTGGGAAAAGTGATCTTCATGAAAGTTGTAGCTCTGTCTCTTAGCTTTTCAATGGTCTAAGAATCGCAGCAATTGGAGTTCTGTAGCTCGAGATATGGCTAAAACACTGAAGCATATGCAAGCAGATTTCTGGGTCTTTTATCACCTTACTTTCTAAAATTAAACCCAATGACTTTAGGTCCTACCAAAAATATAAAAAACTAATAAATATTAACCAAATTAAAGGAAATAACATAAAATTAAATAACTTACTTAAAAAATAAATTAAATATAAAAATAACTAAAAATTAAGTAAATTATAATTAAAAACTAAGGACTTAGTTAAAATTTAATAACAAAATTGGAATAAAATAATTCTATAAAATAGAATTATCACTTTTGTTTGGGCATGTTCCTCAAAGTAAAGCAGAAGAAGGGATAGAGAATAAGCAAAGAACCAAAGGGTGGTATATACTAAACATTTACCAAAACTGCAAAACTAGTGCATAGTGTTTGTAGTGAAAAGACAAAATCATTAGACTATTCTTGCACTCTCTAATAGCAACCAACATGGGCAACCGGCAGTAGTCAGTAGGAGGAGGTTTTCTGATTGATCATATGCTTGTTGTTTGGCCATCTGTTAAACTTTAGCATGGTTGCTTTATACTTTTGTACAGATTTTGGTCACGGCTTGTCTCCTCCACTGGTCTGTGGTCTGTAAGCTGCCTGGGTTGAAAGTGGGGACGGTAGAGCGGCTCGATGATCACTCAGGTTTTGTTCTATATATACATACATATATATATATATATATATATATATATACAAGCCAAAGCTGCTTCAGGTTGTCTTCTACCTGATCAGGTTATTGGCGCTGCTACCAGTGTGTGTGGTAGCTTTTGTACCACCACTATACACTGGGCACTGCCAGTAATACAAGTATATATGCTTGCTGTGCACGCCCAACGGAAGGAAAACATAGCTCAAGTATGATTGCAGAAAGCATAGCCCATCCTCCTTCCTCGAGAGTTAGGAGGGCCATCCTCTTCCTTGCTATATTTTTGAAGAACTTTGCGCTTTACATCTCTTTCAGTTTGCTACATTGGCATTATGGTACAACTAATTAACTTGATTCGATCCTCTCAATAAATTATTAACATTAGTATTTTTTTAAGTAAGGTTTCATAGGACCATCATTTTACTTATTGTACTATCCATCTCATTTTTTTTGTCAATTTTTTTAAATGTTTCAAAATTAGGCCCATTTTTCTTTTTTGAACACTAAATATTTTAGGTTTAATTTTCTATATTCTAAATTTATTTTCATTATTTTTTTTACTTTTTAACATTAATAAACAATATTTTAAATTTATCAAAAGAATATAAAATTTTAATATAATCTATACTAAAATCAATGTCTTTTTTCTTAAACTCAGTTAAAGTAAAAAAGAAACAAAAAAGACAAAAATAATGTGATTAAAAAAGTATTAATTTAAAAAGATTTAGGCTTGTGTCTCTTTGAGTTTGGTTCATTAAATTTGTCTTTATATAACGAATAATTAAGTTTATAAGAGTCAATAAATTAATTTTTAGGTCTCTAGAATCACATGATACACATTTTGATAATCTTTTATGCTTTAAAAACTTATCCATTATCACATGCTAGCTAATTAAATTTATTTTTCTTAATAATTTTTTAAATTGTATAATCATGTGAGAATATAAAAATTATAATAATTCACTATTCTTTTATATCTTGCACAATTACTTTAATATGAATTTGTTGGCTGGAAAGTGGACACTTCATTATTGTCAAGCACCTATACATTTATTAGTATCACTATCATCACTTTTTTTTGAGATACATTTGAAGATTTTGACATGTAGTCTTTCCTATAAATTATAAATGACTTGGTTGGGTCAAGTCGTTTTCAGGTTTAAACTATAAATTTTATCGGATTTTATTCAGGTCAGTCATTTTATTGTTTGAATTGTTTCTTTTATCAAATCATTTCAAATTTTAAATATATTATTTATTGAATTATTTGAATTTCAAATATTTTTAAATTTAATTAAGTTGAATTTAATTAAATTATTACACGTACCGAATCATTTTAAAACTTAAATAATTATGCATAATTTTATTTCGATTTTAAATTACCTTCACCTAAGGTTATTCCATGGAGGGGCCTATAACTATATATTTCAGCTCTTAGCCATATGCTGCCACTATGGAAGCAGCGGGAATTGTTTTTCTAGGCTGCCTTCTCCCCCTAATTTCTTTGATAGGCATAATAAAGGAATTATTAGAGCTACTTTAGCTCTTGCTCCAATATATATATATATATATATATATTGAAAAATGGTTGTTTTATTGATTGTCCAATAGTTAGTATGCTGACTCAAAGTCCTAGACTAAGTGAGTAAGAGACTTTTGATGGCATAAGAAATCTAGCTCTAGGTATGGGGTTTTTTTTTTTTAATTTATTTATTTTTCCATTTCGCGGGTAGGGAAATGGAAAAAATTATATTTCTTAAGATAAAAATTTTGAAATATTAATAATCTTAGAAATAAAAATAAAATTTATACTTTTAATAAAAGAAAATTTTATAAGAGAAATTTTTTGATTTTCATGTTAATAAAATATTAAATTCAATTGATAAATGCATAAATTTTGAGTCTAATTAATATAGACATATATTTGGATCATTAAAGTTCGAGTGGTTTTGAATTTCAATTAAATTTGAGTTCGTATATTACTAATGTCGAATTATTTTGAATTACTTTAAATTGAATATCAAATCACTTTTTTTTATTATTATTTCAAATTTAAGATTCGATTTTGACTCTTATACTTTATTATTAGATTATAGTCAATTTTCACGTGATTCAACACTTTATTTTACTTACATCTAGCAATGAGAGAAAATCGATGTTCACGGATAATATTTGTTTGGTAAAGTTTTAACTGTTTATTGTTTAACCATAGATGTGGCTACTTAAACTCTCCCCTATAAAATTTGGCATTTCCTTCTTAACGAATGTTAATGTCTCATTGAATAACATATATTTTTTCCACTTCCCTTCCACCTAAGTTTAGTTTTGAATGTAGAGATTGTTCATACTCTGCACCTTATAAAGCTGCTTCCAGCTTTCCTCATTCCATTGTCAATGCCTCATGCAAATTAAGTCTCTTATAAGTTGACAAGCTTTTCCACTTTCCCAAGTCTTTTCTGTTTTTCTCTAATCATTTCTTGGTTTCCCCATCCAAACTCTCTTCACATTTTCTCAGGAATTACATGGATATAATCTTGGTTTCTGTTTTTTTTTTTTCTTGAATCTGGTAAGTTTTGGACTAAGTTTTTCACACATATTAGAGTTTTCTTTTTCCCTTCTCCACCCTTAAAAAGAATTCTATGTCATGTGCTCCTTTTATATATAGTAATATATTGGAATCTCCTAATAATTAATATTATACATTAATTCTATTATATACTATTTTTTTAATTAAAAAAAAAAAAGATTCGAAGTCTAAGCAAGACACCAATTAATCAATCAAATACTCGAATGTAACTCTAGTCTTTGTTTCTTCTTCTTTCGTTTTTGTCTTCTTTTATTTTAGATATCCTGAACCTAGGAAAGACATAAAAGATGTCAACCCGAGCTCTGCACAGATTTATACTTGATAATCTCCAGCATTTACTTAATATTACAATAGTCAAAAACTGCCTTAAGGCTTTGTTTGCTTGTTATTTTTACTATCTGTTTTACGTTTTCGAAAGCAAAAACAAATACGTTTTTCGACGTAAACGCACCCAATATGTTTGAAGAATTATAAATAAAAATTAGAATTTTCCATAGGATTATATAAATAAAATACATGATTCTACTTCTATATCAATTAATAATAGTTTTTAAATAATAAATTATAAGCTTTTTAACATGTTGTGTTTTTGTTTCCATCCACTACGTCAGACAGTCTTGCCCCTTGGAAGTACAAAAGTAGTCATTTTTAGCTTCGGTGTTTTGATATAACAATAATAATAATTTACAATAATTGTTATCTCTTATTAATTCTCTGAACCCTCTTCTGTTTGTGCTACTAAACCTATGACGTTAATTAATCTTGCAATTGGATTTCTCCCCTCCGTTCAGTTTTGATCTCTGATGGCACCAAATGAGAGTATCATTGAAACTGGCTGGAAGATGATAGAGGATTTGACTACAAATACTTATCAAATACAGCAACAGTTAATGGAAGAGATACGTGCCGACTCAAAATGTGCATACTGAATATCTTGACAAGTTTCTCAATGGGCATTCTGACAAGAAACTTTTCAAAGAGAAAGACCCCATTATTATTATGAAGACATCAAACCTTACATGGAGAAAATTGCAGATGGAGAGCCATCAGACATCCTTTAGCTGAACCCCTTCCTCAACTCGTTCTAAGGTACAAACTTTGTTGTAATTTGCAAATCTGTTTTTTATTCGGGGGGTGCCTAATCATTACAAAGGTTTGAACATTTGACCCCATAATGAAGAGTTTAACTTGTTAGTAGCAAATTCCATTTGGGTTTTGATTATTGTCTTGAATTGCTATACAAAATTGTTCATCAGAGTAATTCTACTGCCCTGCCTTTGATCCAGCTCTGGCAGGTCGGGTGGAGAGAATAAGATTATGCCTATGACAGCTAAAGAATTGGATAAAAGAACAATCATTAGAAATACTCTTCCTTGGTCTGTGATAATCATTAGAAATGCTTTGTCGCTAATTCTCAACAAACCAAATCCAGAACTGGCAGATTCAATAGAAGGCGCATGCAGTAGAAAATCATGGGAAGGCATAATTAAAGAACTTCGGCCTAGAACAAAGTTCGTAGATGTTATCATAACAGGTTCTATGGCCCAGTGAATTCCAACGCTTGAATTCTATTGTGGTGGGCTCCCTTTAGTTTCATCACATTAAGCTGCTTCTGAAGGTGACCTTGGTATCAATCTTGAACCACTGAACAAGCCCTCTAATATCTCATACACTCTTCTTCCTAAGATGGCATTCTATGAATGCATTCCTATAAAGGAATACCATACGGAATTGGCTCATCAGCCTCAGCATTTCGAAGGCCTTTATGATCAGGATTGCGCAGAAAAGCAGGACAAAAAGGAAGAAATTGAACCTGTTGAGCTGTTGGACGTGAAGCTCAGTCAATGTTATGAAATTGTTGTCACCACTATTACAAGTAAGCTCTTCACTGCCCTTGTGATCATCTTGTATGCCAATTAAACTTTGCAGCTTTCACTTTTAGTCCCGAAAGAGCTCATGGAATGATAAAGGATTTTCAATTTGGCCACCTGTCATTGTACAATAAAAGCAAATTTCTCTTTTTGTCGTTATTTTTTCTCATTAAGTACATGTTGTTTGAAAACTTTTCAGGCCTATATAAATACAAAATTGGAGACATTCTCATCGTAACTGGTTTTCACAACAATGCCCCTCAATTTCGTTTTATGAAAAGGCAAGGTGTCCTTTCAGGCATCGATGTGGAAAGTACAAGGGAAGATGGCCTGTTGAAAGCAGCGACCCAGGCAAAGCTCCTGATTGAGTTACACAGCTTCATTCTGACCGACTATACTAGCTATATGCGCTGATACTAGTTCCACACCAGGGCACTACGTATTATTCTAGGAGCTTAAAATAAAAGGAAGCCATGATCTTCCGAAGATTAATCCTAAGATAACAGAGGAATGCAGCTACATTGCGGAAGAATCGCTAGAATATACGTATAGAGTTCTGAGGAAGGACAAGAGGATAGGGCCATTAGAGATAAGGGTAGTAAGACATGGAACATTTGATGCTCTAACGGACTTGTTCATAGAAAAAGGAACTTCTGCGAGCCAATAAAAGACACCCCGGTGTATCAAATCTGAGGAAGCTTTAAAGATACTGGATGCTGGGGTAATTGGCAGGTATTTTAGCCCTAAGGCTCCTTGGGAGGAAACTAAATAAATGGCATATTGGTCATGGCATATCTTTTGGTGTTTTCGCCAAGCTCACTTCTAAGTGTTGTACTTGGAGTCACTTGTTATTTTAATGAGATCCAATAACAAGTGTTGTACCGTTGTACCTGCAACGGGAAGTTATAGGTAATTAAGAGTTGAGATAATTGGTGAACAAAACAAATAGAATTTTAAAGTTTGAACACAAGACTTTGTATAATTATGATAATTGATGAATTTCATATTTTAAAAACTCTATAACACAAGTTATATATTAATATTTAATTGTCACCCGAACAAAGACTTGATTGCAGACGCATGACATATATATAGCTTTTCCTTCCTCGAGAGCTAGCTAGCTAGCTAAGGACCATCTTCTTACTTTCTATATTTTCCAACAACTTTACGCTTTATTTCTCTTTGAGTTTGGTCCATCAAATTTGGCTTTCTATTGCAACTAATTAACTTTATTCGATCATCTCAATTTATTTATTTATTAACTCAAGCACTTGTATATATTTTATTGTCACGTTGATTAAAAAAAGAAACTTATCATTGCAAAGAGCATTATCTTACTTATTACTTATTACTCTATTGGTCTCATTTCCATTTTAGATGTTCCAAATTTATGTCCATTTTTCTTTTATGAACACCTAATATTCTTCCTTTTTTTCATATTCCAAATTTATTTATTTTTTATATTTTGACATTGATAGACGCAACATCAATTTATTAAAAAAAAACTAAAACCAATGTTTTTTCCTAAATTTCGTTAAAGGGATAAGATAATAATAGTAGAAGGAGTATATTATTGAAGAACTTTTACACTTGTGTCTCTTTTGAGTTTGATCCAATGAATTTGCCATTGTATTGCCACTACTAACCTTATAGAACTCGATAAATTTATTTATTTTTTAAGTCTCTAGAAACACATGATACACATTTGAATATTCTTTAATGCTAAAAACTTATGTTTACTATTTTATATCATATAAAAATACATTAATTTATTTTCAGGTTTTAAAAGTGAAAGATTCTCACATGATTGCTTATTAAATATAAGTTCATGATGCATGCTAGCTAATTAAATTTATTTCTTTTAATAATTTTTTAAGTTGAATATTATTTAATCATTGGCGAATATATTCCTGATGCCATGGAGGGGCCTATAACAAGTTCGGCTGTTATCCATGGTGCCACTATGGTGGCAACGGGAATTCATTTTTAATAGAAGACAATCATATAAGGGGATTTTTTTGTTTTCAAAATAATAAAAAATTAAATTGATTTGATAAATGTGTAAATTTTGAACCTAATTAATATAGACATATATTTAGATTTTTGAGATTCGAGTTGTTTCATATTTTAACTCAATTTGTGTTTGTTTTATTACGGAATCATTTTAAATTTCAAATTATTTTAAATTGAGTACTGGATCACTTTACTTTTGATTTGAATTTGAGTTAGATTATTTTATTTTATTTTATTATTAGGTTATAACCAGTTTTGGTTTTGAGTGAATTGGGTCAAAGTTTTTAAGATTGGGTCAAATTTTACCAGGTATAGATTTGGTAATGTTATGACAAACACCCAATCACTTAACATTCACACAATTAGAATAGTTAAAATAATCATACACATAAGAGACAAAAATTTTAACCCGATTCGACACAATTTACCTTATCTACATCCATGAATAAGAAAAATATCCATTAAATGTGGAGAAGTTTAGTCAACATGCAAGTCAATATCACTGAGAACTCAAATCCCAATCAATCCCCAAACACAAATACTAAGAAACAAAGACTAATCTCAAATCTAACTACAAACTCATGTACATAAAGCACTCTTCCTTAACAATTCTCTGAACACTCGACCTTCTAAATCTTACAACTTTAATTACATATTGTCCTATCGAGACTCCTCTATATTTGTAGCTTACTCACTTGACCACCAAAAATACCTCTCCTCCTGGAAAAAGAAGATATTGGAAACTGATCCCTCATCATCTTAAGCATCCACTGTACTTTAACCATCTTTACTGTTTGCATTTCCAGCTTCTTAAATTTAATTTTCAAAGGATAAAGCTTTTTCATACTTTGCACCCTTATAAAAGCTGTTTCCAGCTTTCCTCATACCATTGTCAATTGCCTCATGCAGAGTCCCTTAGAATTACAGGTCTGTTTTTGTCTAGGTATTTATTGGTTTTTATTCTCTCTCTCGGTATCCTCATCCAAACTCTCTTAACATTTTTGCAGGAATTACATATATATATATATATATATGTTCTTTTCTATAGCCCCAATTATAAGCTTTTTAATATGTTGTGTTTTTGTTTTCAATCAGCTGACAATTCCGAATCAAGTACGTGTTCCCAACCACTATGTCAAACAGTCTTGCCTCCTGGAACTACAAAAGGTAGTCATTTTTTGCTTCATTGTTTTGATATAATATAATAATTTTTAATTGTTGTATCACAACAATTCTTTGAACTCTCTTATCTTTGTGCTAATAAACCTATGATGTTAATTCTTGCAATTGGATTTCTCCTCTCCTTTCAGTTTTGATCTGATGGCACCAAATGACAGTATCATTGAAACTGGCTGGAAGATGATAGAGGATTTGACTACAAATGCTTATCAAATACAGCAACAGTTACTGGAAGAGATACTGGCTCAAAATGTGCATACTGAATATCTTGACAAATTTCTCAATGGGAGTTCTGACAAGAAACTTTTCAAAGAGAAAGTTCCCATTATCAATTATGAGGACATCAAACCTTACATGGAGAAAATTGCTAATGGAGAGCCATCAGATATCCTTTTAGCTGAACCCCTCCTTGAACTCACTCTAAGGTACAAACCATGTTGTAATTGCTTAATCTTTTTTGTTTTTTTTTTTTTTGTACTTGAGAATTGTTGGTGTGCCTAATCATTACAAAGGTTTGAACATTTGACCTTGACCCCATAATGAAGAGTTTAACTTGTTAGTAGATTCTTGGTGATTCAAATTCCATTTGGTTTTTGGTTATTGTCTTGAGTTGCTATACAAAATCTTCATCAAAGTCATTTTACTGCACTGCCAATGACAGCTCCCAGGGGCAGTCCAACAAATTCAAAGGCCTAAAGCGAAATATTCAAATGGAGTTTTTTTTATTAAAATTAAAAAAAATTATTAAAATTTTATTCTTCTAACTTTTTGATATGCAAAATTTTTAATTAAACTTTTATAATCAAATTCTTCTAATATTTCTTTTTCAATTGATAATATAGTCAATCCATTTAATCTTTCTTGAGACATTGTTGATCTTAAATAAGATTTTATTAATTTTAGTTTAATCTATTTAAATAAGACATTTTATAATCAACTATTATAATTATCTTATATTTTCTAAATGATTAATATAAAATCAACAATCAAAATTTCTAATTCAAACAAATCAACTATCACATGAAATAAAAATAATATAACAATATAAAATAAACTCTAAATTAAAGTAAAAAAACTTGTAAAAATTAGAATAATAGTACCTAATTGTTGAATGTTTATTACAAACCGCAAATGATGCTCACAGCTTTATGAAGATAATAAAATAATAGACTTCGTATTCTTTGGTAAAAAATTGAAATTAAAAGAAGAAAGAGCAAATGAGAAAGGAAAATTTCAAAAGTAGATATTATATATTGAAAAAAAATTAGTTTTATATATAAGAAAAAAAATAGCTGTTGGAAATCATTAAATGTATTGATTGGAAATAAGAAAAATAAGTGAAAAAAAAATAGTTGTTGAAAATGAGTAAATACATATGACTGTTGGTTTATTGGAAATAAGAGAATGTAGTTGAGAATTAATACCATTCTAGAAAGAAGGAAGTAATAGAAAATTGAAATTATTAGACACATAATTAAAAAAATGAAAAAAAATAATTTTAATAATTATTTTTTATTTTTATATATTTTTAATATAATTAATTATATTATAATTATTGTAAAATTTTAAATATTTTCTAAAATTGAGACCTCCCCAAATTGGGGGCCTAAAGCCATTGCTTGGGTGGCTTCACCCAAGGGCCGGCACTGACAGCTCCGGCACCTCGGGTGGAAAGTATACGATTATGCCTATGACAGCTAAAGAATTGGATAAAAGAACAATCATTAGAAATACTCTTCCTTGGTCTGTGATGAACAAGTAAGTTAATAAGCTTCAATTTCATTCTTTTCAGTTGAAACAACTTTTGATATAATGAATAATACTGTTAATAAAGATCAATCTAGGTTGACAAGTACTTGTCCGTGCTTACAAATATTCCAGATTTGCGGATGGCTTAGAATAGGGAAAAGGAATGTACTTGTTTTTTGTCATGCCAGACATCAAAACTCCATCTGGTTTGACGGCCAGACCTAGTCTAACTAGCTGCTTGAAGAGCAGTTATTTCGAAAAGCATATATCCAGTGTTTATACTAGTCCTTATGCGACAATCTTGTGCTTAGACATCAATCAAAGCATGTACTGCCAATTTCTTTGTGGATTATTACAAAGGGATGAGGTCTTAAGGGTTGGTGCCAGTTTTGCTAATGTTCTGGGTCGAGCTATCAGGTTCTTAAAAGATTACTGGAGAGAGCTATGTACTAATATAAGAACAGGTCAACTTAGCCATTGGATCACCGACCCTGGCTGCAGAAATGCTTTGTCTCTAATCCTCAACAAACCCAATCCACAACTGGCAGATTCAATAGAAGGCACATGTAGTAAAAAATCATGGGAAGGGATAATTAAAGAACTTTGGCCTAGAACAAAGTATGTAGATGTTATCATAACGGGTTCTATTTCCCAATGTATTGCGACACTTGAATTCTATTGTGGTTGGCTCCCTTTAGTTTCAACATATTATGCTGCTTCTGAAGGTTACCTTGGTATCAATCTTGAACCACTGAGCAAGCCCTCTAATATCTCATACACTCTTCTTCCTAATATGGCATTCTATGAATTCATTCCTATAAAGGAAAACCATACAGAATTGGCTGATCAGCCTCAGCATTTGGAAGGCGTTTGTGATGATCAGGATTGCATAGAAACGCAGAACAAAAAGGAAGAAATTGAACCTGTTGAGCTGGTGGACTTGAAGCTTGGTCAATGTTATGAAATCGTTCTCACTACTTTTACAGGTAAGCTCTTCACTACTGTTGTGATCATCTTGTATGCCAATTAAACTTAGCAGCCTTCACTTTTAGTCCCGAAGGAGCTCATGGAATAAAATATTATGTTACTCATTATCTGCAAACTTTTCAGGCCTATATAGATATAAAATTGGAGACATTCTCATGGTATCTGGTTTTCACAACAATGCTCCTCAATTTTGTTTTATAAAAAGGCAAGGTGTCCTTTTAAGCATTGATGCGGAGAGTACAGGGGAAGATGGTCTGTCGAAAGCAGTGACACAGGCTTTGCTCCTGATTGAGCCACTCGGCTTCATTCTGACCGACTATACTAGTTATGCTGATACTTGTTCTACACCAGGGCACTACGTGTTATTCTGGGAGCTTAAAATGAAAGGAAGTGATGATCTTCCGGTAATTAATCCTAAGATAACGGAGGAATGCTGCTACATTGCGGAAGAATCACTAGATTATATGTATAGAGTTCTGAGGAAGGACAATAGGATAGGGCCATTAGAGATAAGGGTGGTAAAACATGGAACATTTGATGCTCTAATGGACTTTTTCATAGCGAAAGGAACTTCTGTGAGCCAATACAAGACACCCCGGTGCATCAAGTCTGAGGAAGCTTTGAAGGTAATGGATGCTGGAGTGGTTGGAAGGAATTTTAGCCAAAAGGCTCCGAAAGAGGGGTAACTAAATAAATAGCATGTATATCTTTTAGTGTTCTCCAGAAGTTTTCTTCTAAGTGTTGTGTTGTTCTTGGAATTGTTTGATATTTTAATGAGATTCAATAATCAATAAAGTTATTATAAACTCTCTCTCCTTCACGATTTGTTTGTCTCAAATTAATCTTTTTATCAAACAAATTCAACTTTGATTAAAAACAAATTGAAGATGTCCAATTAAAAGCTTAATTGATTTATAGAATACAAGTATATAAATTCTTTGCAAACAATATGGGAGAATTATTCTCAAAAAGAACTTAAATACTACTCCTATTTTCATATATGTTTGATGTTCGCTTGCACGAGAAGAGCTAATTCTCTTTTTATCTCATAATTTTCATCTCATTCATCTCAAAAATTCGAGCTTTATACTTTCAGAATAAAGTTTCAAATTGTAATAAATTAATTATCTTTTGAACCTTAACACAAGTATTTTATTGACTAAAGTAATTTCTATCATATACAAAATGAAAAAAGAAATAATATCTAAAAAAGTCTCTAAATTATTTAATAAAATTTAAATAAATTTTATTCTTTTAATGGGTTTAATCAAATTCTTATATTTTTATTTTAAGCCAAATACGTTTTTATATTTTTATTTTGAACTAAATAAATTTTTATAATTAATAGTTAACTTAGTCAAAATGACATGTGTCATTCTATGTCCTATGACGATGATATGACATGTTAATATGCCATAATAAATGATGATGTAACATATCAATGAAGTATGATGATATAGTCATTTAATATTTTTTACTTTCATATCAATGTCACGTAGATATAAAATAACAAATAATATTTTAATTAATGACAATTAATTATTCATTAGTCATAGATGCATAATTGATCCAAAATAAAAGAAAGAAACTATTTGAATTTTCTTGAATAGTTAAAGAATTTTTTTAATATTAAGCCAAAAAAAAACAATTGCTATCAAAATGATTATAATTAGTAAGAGGCATATGATTTGTTAGTGCTAAATAAGGAGAATATTAAATGCCATAGGCGCATCGGAGAGGACATAAGAATTAAAATAATTTAGGAATAATGCTCGAATAAGCTCTTAAATTATTTAGGAAATTTTCAATAAGTCATTATTCTTTTATTACATTTAATCAAATGATTATATTTTTATTTTGGATCAAATAAGTTCTTTTGACTAATAATTGACTAATTGTCATTAGTAAAAATATCACTTGTCATTTTATATTGTTTATTGCAAAAGCAACACGGGGGCTTGGATATAGCATTGACATGATGTTGACATGGATGGTGCAAAATGTCACATAGTTACGTTATCATACTAAATTAGCATATCATATGATCATCAATTATGATATGTCAATATGTCATATATTTTTAATTATAATATATTAGCTTATCACGTCAACGTTACCTGGTTTAGAATAACAAATGACATTTTGACTAAATCAATTACTAATTATAAAGACTTTTAACTCAAAATAAAAATATAAAAATTTATTTCGAAATTATGCCAATAATTTTTTTGAATTCCATATTCATCTGCCAGTATTTAATGCACGTAGAAATGAAATATATGAACAATGAGAACTCTAGCAGAGTTTTTTAGAAATTGATAGAAATTAAAATATTCCTTTTATAATGAAAAATGGAAGATTTAAACTAGAGTTTCAACCATTGTGTTAAATATTTTAATATAAAAAGATAAATAGAAAATTATATGGAGCAAAATATATAGTAATGTTACAAAATTTTTATCTTGAGTATGAAAATTCATATAAGATAAATTCAATTGTGTACTCGAATCACATTTAAATAAAAAAACTAATGATGATTTTTTTATGTTAAACAGTTGAATTCTTGGACTCAACACGTTATATCATTTCACCATATAACTTTCTTGAGAAATGTTAGTTTTAATTATTATTTTTTATTTTATAAAATGAGACCATCAAACTTTCAAAATTCTTTTATCATCCCAAATAGTGGAAGCTTAAAATTAAACCAGGGCATTACGTATTATTCTGGGAGCTTAAAATGAAAGGAAGCCATGATCTTCCGGAGATTAATCATAAGGTAACAGAGGAATGCAGCTACATGGTGGAAGAATCACTAGATTATGCGTATAGAGTTCTGAGGATGGACAAGAGGACAGGGCCATTAGAGATAAGGGTGGTAAAACATGGAACATTTGATGCTCTAATGGACTTGTTCATTGCAAAAGTAACTTCTGTGAGCCAATACAAGACACCCCGGTGCATCAAATCTGTGGAAGCTTTGAAGATGATGGATGCTGGGGTCGTTGGAAGGTACTTTAGCCCAAAGGCTCCTTGGGAGGAAACTAAATAAATGCCAAATACATTTTGACATTCTTTAATGCTAAAAACTTATGTTTACTATTTTATATCATATAAAAATACATTAATTTATTGTCAGGTTTTAAAAGTCGAAAGATTCTCACATGATTGTCTATTAAATATAAGTTCATGATGACATGCTAGTTAATTAAATTTATTTCTTTTAATAATTTTTTAAGTTGAATATTATTTAATCATTGGCGAATATATTCCTGATGCCATGGAGGGGCCTATAACAATTTCGGCGATTATCCATGGTGCCACTATGGTGGCAACGGGAATTTATTTTTACTAGAAGACAATCATATGAGGGGATTCTTTTATTTTCAAAATAATAAAATATTAAATTGAATTGATAAATGAGTAAATTTCGAATCTAATTAATATAGACATATGTTTGGATTTTTGAGATTCCAGTTGTTTTAGATTTCAACTCAATTTGTGTTTGTTTTGTCACGGAATCATTATGAATTTCAAATTATTTTAAGTTGAGTATTGGATCACTTGTGATTTGAATTTGAGTTAGACTATTCTATTTTATTATTAGGTTATAGTTGATTTTGGTTTTGAATAGATTGAGTCGAAGTTTCTAAAATTGGATCAAATTTTACCACGTATTGGTTTGATAATGTTATGACAAACACCGAATCACTTAACATTCACACGATTAGAAACATTAAAAAATCATACACATAAAAGACAAGAATTTTAACTCAGTTCGACACCATTCACTTTATCTACATCCACGAATTAAGAGAAAAATCCATTAAATGTAGAGAAATTTAGTCAACATGCAAATCAATGTCACTCGAAACTCAAATCCCAATCAATCCCTAAACACAAACACTACGAAACAACAAATAATCTCAAATCTAACACTAAGAAACAACAAATAATCTCAAATCTAACTACAAGCACAAACTCATGTACATAAAGCGCTCTTCCTTAACAAATCTCTGTACACTCAGCCTTTTAAATCTCACAACTCTAATTACATATTGTCCTATTGAGACTCCTCTATATTTGTAGCTTACTCACTTGACCACCAAAAACACCTCTCCTCCTGGAAAAAGAAGATATTGGAAACTGATCCCTCATCATCTTAAGTATCCACTGTACTTTTACCATCTTTACTGTTTGCATTTCCAGCTTCTTAAAGAATATAAATGTCTCAGCATATGATAATCATGGAATAAAATATAATTTTTTCCACTTCCCTTCCAGCTATTTTAATTTTCAAATATAGAGCTTTTTCATGCTTTGCACCCTTATAAAAGCTGTTTCCAGCTTTCCTCATACCATTGTCAATTGCCTCATGCAAAGTCTCTTAATTAGTTTTGCAAGTCTGTTTTTCACTAAGTATTTCTTGGTTTTTATTCTCTCTCTTGGGTTCCTCATCCAAACTCTGTTAACATTTTTGCAGGAATTACATATATATAATCTTGGTTTCTTTTTTTTTTTTAATTTGGCCAGAAAAAAATTTTAGTGTCAAGGAGAGAATTAATGCTGCTGAGAAGCTGGTGATTGAAGAGAGTGAGCAATACCTGAATTTGGTTAGTGTTGGACTCAGTTTTTCACATTTTCCACCCATGTAAAGAATTCTATTTTATGTGCCTCTTTTATATTGTAATATATTGGAATTTTCTAATAATTAATATTATACATTATTTCTTCTTTTGTTATAAATTAATTCAAGGTGAATTGACATGAAGCCTTCATGGGAAATCAGATTTCATATTGGTTTTTAGCTGCCTAAACAATTTTCTATGCACTCATATAGAGATTGTTGGGAGTTTTGAGCTTGCAATTATACATCTATAAAGAGATTAAGTTTAGGCTCTTTGGAATTCTTCATATTAAAGGTGTGTAATGTCCCAATGCTTACATTGAAAAATTGTAAGAGGGTCCTTAATAAAAGTGCTTTTGTAGGCAAAAATCGTGATGCTCTTTAAGGTAAAGTGGATCATATATTACAGTTCTATTGTTGATTCTATATATTTTTATATAAAATAATAATATTATAATTGATTTGGAATTTTAATTATTGTCGATTTTCTTTTCACTTTTTATTTTACTTTATGGAAATTTTTCAAACATAAAAAATAGCAAAAGCAATCACCCAGAAATGGAATCATAAATGGGAAAGTAATGTTTAGATCTTCCCATATTGTTTGAAAACTATATATATATATATATATATATATATAAATAGTGATACATGTTCTTTTCTATAACCCCAATTATAAGCTTTTTAATATGTTGTGTTTTTTATTTCAATCAGCCAACAATTCTGAATCAAGTATCTGTTTCCAACCACTATGTCAAACAGTCTTGCCTCCTGGAACTACAAAAGGTAGTCATTTTTTGCTTCACTGTTTGGATATAATACAATGATTTTTAATAGTTGTATCTGAGTAATTCTCTGAACTCTCTTATCTTTGTGCTAATAAACCTATGATGTTAATTCTTGCAATTGGATTTCTCCTCTCCTTTCAGTTTTGATCTGATGGCACCAAATGAGAGCATCATTGAAACTGGCTGGAAGATGATAGAGGATTTGACTACAAATGCTTATCAAATACAGCAACAGTTCCTGGAAGAGATACTGACTCAAAATGTGCATACTGAATATCTTAACAAGTTTCTCAATGGGAGTTCTGACAAGAAACTTTTCAAAGAGAAAGTTCCCATTATCAATTATGAAGACATCAAACCTTACATGGAGAAAATTGCTAATGGAGAGCCATCAGATATCCTGTTAGCTGAACCCCTCCTTGAACTCACTCTAAGGTACAAACCATGTAGTAATTTCTTAATCTTTTTTTTTTTTTTGTACTTGAGAATTGTTGGTGTGCCTAATCATTACAAAGGTTTGAACATTTGACCTTGACCCCATAATGAAGAGTGTAACTTGTTAGTAGATTCTTGGTGATTCAAATTTCATTTGGTTTTTGGTTATTGTCTTGAATTGCTATACAAAATTTTCATCAAAGTCATTTTACTGCACTGCCTTTAATTCAGCTCTGGCACCTCGGGTGGAAAGAATAAGATAATGCCTATGACAGCTAAAGAATTGGATAAAAGAACAATCATTAGAAATACTCTTCCTTGGTCTGTGATAAACAAGTAAGTTACTAAGCATCAATTTCATCCTTTTCGGTTGAAACAACTTTTGATATAATAAGTAATACTGTTAATAAAGACCAATCTAGCTTGACAAATACTTGTCCTTGCTTACCAATATTCCAGGTTTGCGGATGGCTTAGAACAGGGAAAAGGAATGTACTTGTTTTTTGTCATGCCAGACATTAAAACTCCATCTGGTTTGAGGGCAAGAACTATTCTAACTAGCTGTTTGAAGAACAGTAATTTCGAGAAGCTGACGTCCAGTCTCTATACTAGTCCTAATGCGACAATCTTGTGCTCAGACATCAACCAAAGCATGCACTGCCAATTGCTTTGTGGATTATTACAAAGGGATGAGATCTTGAGTGTTGGTGCCAGTTATCCTTATGTGCTCGTTCGAGCTATCAAGTTTTTAAAAGATCACTGGAGAGAGCTATGTACTAACATAAGAACAGGTCAACTTAGCGATTGGATCACCGACCTTGGCTGCAGAAATGCTTTGTCGCTAATCCTCAACAAGCCAAATCCACGACTGGCAGATCCAATAGAAGGCACATGTAGTAAAAAATCATGGGAAGGGATAATTAAGGAACTTTGGCATAGAACAAAGTTTGTAGATGTTATCTTAACGGGTTCTATGGCCCAAAGTATTCCAACAATTGAATACTATTGCGGTGGGCTCCCTTTAGTTTCAACATATTATTCTGCTTCTGAAGGTTATCTTGGCATTAATCTTGAACCCCTGTGCAAGCTATCTAACATCTCATACACTCTTCTTCCTAATATGGCATTCTTTGAATTCATTCCTATAAAGGAAAACCATACAGAATTGGCTGATCAGCCTCAGCATTTGGAAGGCGTCTATGATCAGGATTGCGTAGAAACGCAGGACACAAAGGAAAAAATTGAACCTGTTGAGCTGGTGGACGTGCAGCTTGGTCAATGTTATGAAATTGTTGTCACTACTTTTACAGGTAAGCTCTTCACTGCTCTCGTGATTATTTTGTCTGCCAATTAAACTTTGCAGCTGTCCCTTTTAGTCCCCAAGAAGCTCATGGAATAAAGTATTATGATTTTATTTCTCATAATTATTCGAAAACTTTTCAGGCCTATTCAGATACAAAATTGGAGACATTCTCATGGCAACTGGTTTTCACAACAATGCTCCTCAATTTGCTTTTATGAAAAGGCAAGGTGTCCTTTTAAGCATTGATGTGGAGAGTACAAGGGAAGATGGCCTGTCGAAGGCAGTAACACAGGCAAAGCTCCTGATTGAGCCACTCGGCTTAATTCTGACCGACTATACTAGCTATGCTGATACTTGTTCTACACCAGGGCACTATGTATTATTCTGGGAGCTTAGAATGAAAGGAAGTGATGATCTTCCGGAAATTAATCCTAAGATAACCGAGGAATGCAGCTACATTGTGGAAGAATCACTAGATTATGTGTATAGAGCTCTGAGGAAGGACAATAGGATAGGGCCATTAGAGATAAGGGTGGTAAAACATGGAACATTTGATGCTCTAATGGACTTTTACGTAGCAAAAGGAACTTCTGTGAGCCAATACAAGACACCACGCGGCATCAAATCTGAGGAAGCTTTGAAGGTAATGGATGCTGGGGTGGTTGGAAGGTTTTTTAGCCAAAAGGCTCCTTAGGAGCTGAATAGGGGCAGCTAAATGAAATGGCATATATATCTTTTAGTGTTCTCCCGAAGTTTGCTTCCAAGTGTTGTGTTGTGCTTGGAGTCGTTTGATATTTCAATGAGATTCGATAATCAATAAAGTTATTATAAACTCTCTCTCCTTCACGATTTGTTTGTCTCTGATTAATATTTTTATCAAACAAATTCAACTTTGATTAAAAACAAATTGAAGATGTCCAATTAAAAGCTTAATTGATTTATAGAATAAAAGTGTATAAAATCTTTGCAAACAATATGGGAGAATTATACTCAAAAAGGACTTAATTAAATATTACTCCTGTTTTCATATATGTTTGATGTTCACTTCCACAAGGAAAACTAATTCTCTTTTTATCTTGTAATTTTCATCTCATTCGTCTCATAAATTCGAACTTTATATTGTAACAATTTAATTATCTTTTGAATCTAAACACAAGTTTCTTATTGACTAAATTTCAAAAAAAAAAAAGTTTCTTATTGACTAAAGTAATTGCTATCATATACAAGTAAAAAAAGACATAATATCTAACAAAAATTTTAAATTATTCAATAAAATTTAAATAAGTTTTTATTTTTTTAATGGGTTCAATCAAGCTCTTATACTTTTATTTTTAATCAAATACATCTTTATATTTTTATTTTGAGTTAAATAAATTTTTATAATTAATAGTTGAGTTAGTCAAAATGACACTTATCGTGTTATACCATTTGACATTAATATAATATGTTAACATGTCATAATGAATGATAACGTAACATATCAATGTAGTATGATGACATTGTCATATAGTATTTTTTATCTTTATATCAACGTCATATAGATATAAAATGATAAATAATATTTTGATTAATAACAATTAATTAACCATTAATCATAGATGTTTATTTGACTCAAAATAAAACAAAGAGACTATTTGAATTTTCTTTAATAGCTAAAGAATTTTTTTTAGCATTAAGCCAAAAAAAAAAGCAATTGCTATCACAATTATTATAATTAGTAAGAGGCATATGATTATTAGTGCTAAATAAGGAGACTATTAAATGCCATAGTCACATCAGAGAGAACATAAAGATTAAAATAATTTAGGCATAATGCTCAAATAAGTTTTTAAATTATTAAAAAAATTTTGAATAAGTTTTTTTTTATTACGTTTAATCAAGTACATGTATTTTTATTTTGAATCAAATAAATTCTTATAATTAATTGGCATTAGTCAAAATATCACTTGTCATTTTATATCCACAAAACACTAACACGACATTGATGTAAATGGTAAAAAATGCCACATGATTACATTATATGCTAAATTAACATGTCACATTATCATCAATTATAATATATTAACATGTCATATATCATCAATTATAATATATTAGCATGCCACATCAGTGCCACACAGTTTAAAATGATAAATGACATTTTGATTAAATCAATTATTAATCATAAAAGTTTCTAACTCAAAATAAAAACATAAAAATTTATTTAGATACTATGCTAATAATTTATTTGAATTCCATATTCATCCATCAATATTTGATGCAGCAGAAATGAAAAATATGAACAATGAGAAATACAGCAAAAAGTTTTAGAAATTGATAAAAATTAAAATATTCCTTTTATAATGAGAAATGGAAGATTTGAACTAGCGTTTCAATCATTTAATTAAATGTTTTAATATAAATAAAATAATAAAAAATATAAAAAGTAAAAAATATATTAATATTATAAATTAAATAATCAAAATTTTAAACTCACACGTTATGACATTATATATTTTCACCATATGACTTTCTTGAAAAATATTATTTTTAATTATTATTTTTTGTTTTATAAAATCAAACCATCAAACTTTCAAAATTCTTTCATCATCCCAAATGGTTGATGCTGACATGACAAAAATAAAAAAATTGTAAGATAAAAGGAAATATGGAATTCTTACATAGCAACTATGACCTTTCTACAGCAAAATTTATTGGATAATGAAAGACAAAATAGGGCCCAACGTCACACTCAAAAAAGATCAAACCAGACCTAACCCGGCGTGATACGTCCCGGGCGAACCTAACCCAAATATAAAAATTTAACCCAAAAAAAAATCCAAATACCCAACCTAAGCCAAAACCGGATCCAAATCCTCACCCGGTCCATTTCATCCTTTTCTTTATCTGATTGGTTCCCATAAAACGATCCAATTATTAAAACAAAAAGTCTGAGGGACGTTGACCCACCCAAAATCTTATTCGGATCTTGACCCAATTCTCCTCCATAATCCAAACTCGGATCCAATTCCCCTTCTCTCTCCCTCCCCCCGCTCTCTTCCTTTTCCCCTTTTTTTTTCTGTTATCAACAAGATCCAAACCCTAATACCTTCTCGGATCCTCCGACCGGGCTTGCCTGTGGAACCAAGCTTTTTCTCTGATAAACAATCTGGGTAAGACTTCCCCTTTTTTTTTTTTTTTAATTTCTACTTTTTTCTGATTTTTTTTCTTTTTTTTTTTTGCTGGGTTTTGTTGGTATTTAGTATTATGTGATTTAATTGTGGGTATTTTGAGCGGACCCATTTGGATATTTTGGTTAAAAAACATTTGGGTATTTTGATGGGTTGTTGATTTAGAAGCGTTGTTTTTTGAGAATTGTTCTTCTGAGTTGAGTTTGAATTTGATGCTTTTAAGCTTTTATTCTTGTTGGAGTTTTCTTATGTTTGTATTTATTTTCGAGAAAAAAACTTTTTTCTAATTGAATTCAATTAAAATCATCTTGTTCTTAGAATTGAATTGAATTGAATTTGAATTTGAATTCGGTGCCTTTTGATTTTTTTTTGTTGCTTTTTTTGTTGTATTGTTACTAATATTTAATTGGT
Organism: Theobroma grandiflorum; assembly: GCA_036013995.1. Lineage (NCBI taxonomy): Eukaryota > Viridiplantae > Streptophyta > Magnoliopsida > Malvales > Malvaceae > Theobroma > Theobroma grandiflorum. The sequence goes on along the minus strand of CP142133.1, from coordinate 23,297,287 downwards.
TAATTTTGATAAGACCATCTGTTTGGTTTGATAATTTGGAGCAGTTTTTAGCTTTTTTCTATTTCGAGAAAAAGAAAAACCCTTTTTCTTGTTGGGATTAGGCTCAAGTTTGCTTTTTATAAGTGTTGCTTTTTTTGTGTAGTTGGTGGATTATTTTTTATATTTTTTTGTGTTTGATTTTGATTAACTGGCCATATAATTTCTGGAAGGCTGTAGGTAAACATCTTTTGAGATAAAAGGAGAATTGCCCATTTGGGTACAAAGATATCATTCTTATTAGGAAGTATAATTTTTCCCAAGAAATTGCAATTTTTTAAATCTTTTCTTTGAATTCATGAAGTTTAATGATTTTCAGTTGTAGGGTAAATTGAGGAAGTTTAAGTTCAGTTGGTATGTGCTGGAGGTTTAGCTAACTCTTCCGTTATGAGCTCTTATTATGGCTCTTATTCTTTTTGTTCAATATCATCAAAGTCACTATGGTCCGGGTCTTTTTATGATGAGATAAAGTGGCTTACCCATCATTCCATCAGGAAAGCAGTACCAGCTTAAAAGTAGGAGAGATTTTACTTTAAAAAAGCAGAATACGGAGAATTTTCATCCATTAAGATTTGAAAGATATATCAAATATTGAATGAACTCTTTAATCCTCTAGTGGAAGGAGCCTTTGTGTATGGGTCCACTGAAGCGAATGAATGGCATGTAAAACCAACGCCAGACAAACACAAAGGAGGAACTTAGTTGGAAATAGAGGGCTACAACTAGGATAAAGTTGAAACATTTGTCTCAAGTTGTCTTGAAGCCTCTCCTGATTTGTCAGGTTTGAGTTGTTAAAATCTAAGAAGACCTATAAGTTACTGATTAGAACAAATATCAGCTTTTCAATGTCTTTTTATTGAGAGAGTTGCAGACTGGGTAGAAGAGAAGTGAAATAGTGAGATTTTATGGAATGTTTTTTCATTTGATAGAAATTTCAGAAACTCATGGGTTAAAAACTCTGTTATTGTAATATCATGGTTTTCTCTGCATGTCACTTGTTTACAATCCAATCAAACAGAGATATATTGAATTTCAATTCACATCACTTCTCACCTGCAGTTTTATTTATTTTCTCTGCCTTCTTGCATTTTCTCTTCTTTCTTTCTTCTCCATTCCTATCAATCCTAGTTGCAAATTTTCAATATAGCATTGTTTTTGCAAAATTGAGGGCAACTAGAACGATATCAAGGCAACACCAATTTGCATGTTGCAGTGCTTTTAGAATGAAAATGGCATTTTTGTCCTATATTACTAGTGCTTATCACTAACTTACAACTAATATTTACTCCCAATGTTTATGAAGACCTGATTACATAATTATGACTGCATTTCCAGACCTGAAAAATTCAATGATATCTTTGTTGTGTTTTTTATGTTTCATGTTCTGAATTTTTTTTGTGAAATAATAGGTATTTCTTTATTTCCATAGGCAAATATTTTGTCATTTGACTTCACTTTAATATGCAGACTTTGGGTCATCTGAAGCCTATGCAATGGAAGTGGCTAATGAATCAGCTATTAAGAAACCAAAGAGGTTGACTTCTGTCGTGTGGAACCACTTTGAAAGGGTTAGGAAAGCTGACGTATGTTATGCAGTATGTGTTCATTGTAATAAGAAATTAAGTGGATCGAGTAATAGTGGAACCACCCATCTGAGAAACCACTTAATGCGGTGCTTGAAAAGATCTAACTATGATGTTTCCCAACTACTTGCAGCGAAGAGAAGGAAAAAAGATAACACCCTTACCATTGCAAATATCAGTTATGATGAAGGGCAAAGAAAAGAGGATTATATTAAGCCCACTATTGTTAAGTATGAACAAGATCAGAGAAAGGATGAAGTTTTCAACCTTGGAAGCAGCCGGTTTGACCAGGAGCGAAGCCGGTTAGATCTTGCCCGCATGATTATATTACATGGCTACCCCTTAGCCATGGTTGAGCATGTGGGATTCAAGGTTTTCGTCAAGAATCTGCAGCCATTGTTTGATGTTGTTCCAAATAGCACCATTGAGCTGTCTTGTATGGAAATTTATGGGAAAGAGAAGCAGAAAGTTTATGATATGTTAAGTAAATTGCAAGGCAGAATTAACCTTGCTGTTGAGATGTGGTCTTCACCAGAGAACTCTAATTACTTATGCTTGACAGCGCATTATATTGATGATGATTGGAAACTACAAAAGAAGATTCTTAATTTTGTCACACTTGATTCTTCTCATACTGAAGACTTACTTTCTGAAGTAATTATGAAGTGTCTGATGGATTGGGACATAGAGTGTAAGTTGTTTGCCATGACTTTTGATGATTGTTCTACTAATGATGATATTGTCCTGAGAATAAAGGAGCAGATCTCTGAAAACAGGCCTCGTCTAAGCAATGGTCAATTATTAGATGTGCGCTCAGCTGCACATGTTCTAAATTCACTTGTTCAAGATGCTGTGGAAGCTCTTCAAGTGGTGATCCAAAAGATTCGAGGAAGTGTTAGGTATGTTAAAAGTTCACAATCAATACAAGGGAAATTCAATGAGATTGCCCAACAAACTGGAATCATCAGTCAGAAGAGCTTAGTTCTTGATTGTCCTATCCGGTGGAATTCAACATATGCGATGCTTGAGACTGCTGTAGGATACAGGAATGCATTCTGTCACTTGCCAGAGCTTGATCCTGACCTTGCTTTAAGTGATGAAGAGTGGGAATGGGCAAGTTCCGTTACTGGCTATTTGAAACTATTTATTGAAATCATTAATGTCTTCTCTGGCAACAAATGTCCTACTGCGAATATATATTTTCCTGAAATTTGTCATGTTCACATTCAATTGATTGAATGGTGCAAGAGCCCAGATAATTTGCTTAGTTCATTGGCGGCAAAGATGAAAGCTAAGTTTGATAAATATTGGAGCAAGTGCAGTTTGGCTTTGGCAGTAGCAGCTATCTTAGATCCCCGATTCAAGATGAAATTGGTGGAGTATTACTACTCCCAGATTTATGGCAGTACTGCTTTGGAACGAATTAAAGAAGTGTCTGATGGTATCAAGGAACTCTTTAATGCATACTCTATCTGCTCAACTTTGATTGATGAGGGTACAGCTTTGCCTGGCAGTAGCTTACCTAGCAGTAGTAATGATAGTAGGGATAGACTAAAGGGCTTCGACAAATTCCTCCATGAGACATCTCAAAGTCAAAGTGCAATATCAGACTTGGAAAAATATTTAGAGGAGGCAGTCTTTCCTCGTAACTGCGATTTCAATATATTAAATTGGTGGAGAGTTCACACACCAAGGTATCCAATCTTGTCAATGATGGCACGTGATGTTCTAGGAACTCCTATGTCAACTGTTGCACAGGAGTCAGCATTCAATGCTGGAGGTAGGGTGCTTGATAGCTGTCGAAGTTCACTGACTGCTGATACTCGACAGGCTTTGATATGCACACGAGATTGGTTGTGGATGCAATCAGATGGTGCGTGCATTATCTTTGATCTCTTTGCACAATCATTTCTAATTCATTATATATCTCTAACAATATCCTATTCTTATAACTGTAATAGACTCCAGTCCATCTTCTAGTCATTATGCACTACCCCTTTATGTCGAAGCAAATTGATCTGTCCTCGGTAAGCCTCCGTTAAATTCTTTCCTTTATATGGCTGTGAAGAATATTATTTTGAGTGCCCCTTATATTGATGGTTTTATCATGCAAGGTACATGAATCTGTCTTAAGCTGATACAATGGTGGCTGATTGGGTTGAGCACTTAGTCCTTGGTCTCAAATCAACTGCTATTTTCATGTGCATATGTCAGTGTGGGTAAATTGCTAATTGCTTATGGTATTTAAGTGTGGCTTTGCTATTATAGTTTTTCCACTAGAAGCTTAAATGTACATTTTAGGATAACAAAGCTTAAAGCCATATGGCTTAATTCAAGCAACTACTCTTTATTGTGGTTGATATAGTTATTTGATTTCAAGTTAGAGTTGTAATAGAAGTTGTATAGAGAGAGTTTATTGTATTCATATTTGGTTTCCTGACTTATCACCTGGGCAATAACCAGAGACTGATTTATAAGTTGAAGAAAGTTTTCTAATTTTGACTTCATGGAAATTACCTTACATAGCTTTTGTCAAACCTTTTTCTTTCTTGGTGATGCATAAAAGAAAAGAATAAGAAGGCCCAAATGAAGCCCATTTGTGGAGTTATTATGAACAAGATAAAGTTGCAAATTGTTTTGTAAAGGTGATAATTTCCAATATCTATGCCCTACCTTTACGCCTTGTAACAAGGACAAGGGGTTTCTTCTCTTTTGTTTGCCTGCCTCATGCTTACATGTTGCAGCAGACATGCACACATGAAATGAAGGAAGAGGGAGGGGATATGATTCTTTGGTCTAGAATCTCCTAAGCACATGGGGTCTCTTTCTGGACTCTTTTTTTACTGTTTATTGGACATACCACATTAATTTCCGGGATTTATTTGTTGCCTTTATCAATTTTCCACCTCAACATTGTATCCTTTTTGGCAGCCAATTTCATTTTCTCAACTTTTTCTCTTTTTCATTTTTATTTTTTTAAATTTCTTTTTGGTACACCAGAAAATTTATTGGATTTTCATAAAATAAACTTCTTTTTAACTTATTTTTTCTCTCATAAATATTTATGTCCAAGGAAATAGTTTTGTCACTTGTTTAATAATAAATAGGAAGAGGAATGCACCCATTGCATAACAAAAAATTAATGGTATAATTGCTGTCTTGTTATGCCTTGTAATTTCCAAAGAAAAAGTTATTCATGGACAGTGGAGTTCCCTTGTACAATAAAGTTGCTTACAAGCAATAGAGGCAGTAGCAATTAGGGCTAGACATGAAGAGCACTTGTTAATCATAATGCTTCATGTTTCCTTATCATACCTGTGTTTTTTTTTTCCTTCTGGGTTGAAAATAAATGATCATTGTCAATTTTCTGTCCAAAGAGTAATGAATTTGTTCATCTTTTTACCTCCTTTCATCATCTCAAAATCAACTTGTTGCCTTTACCCAATTAGCTCTTTATAAGGAGAAAGACAGAAAAAGGGTTAAGGAGAGGAGGGTGTTCCAACACTGTCCTAGCTCTAGGTCCCTAAGTTGCCAATGTGCATAATGCACTTTGGATACCAAATGATAAAAGAGTGGAAACTTATCAAGGACAAGAAAGAAAAAGAAAATTAAATATTAAAATTTACGATGTATTATTTTTTTTTATTTTACGTTCGAGTATTTGATTCAATGATCAATATATGATAAACGTTTGAAGTATTTGAATGTGTAAAAAATTTTAATTAAGTCCTAAAAGTATTGAAAAAAGAGACAACAACTCAAAAAATTTATCTTGTTTTGAATTAGGCAACACCATAATTTTTTTTTAAATTTTTTCCTTTCCTTTTTCTTTGAGAATTTGTTTTGGAAAAAGAAATGAATAAGAAAAAAAGGGCAATTTCCTGGTTCTCATATTGAAATATATGAGAAAACAGCAAAGAGAACATCTTTTTTTTTAATAATTTATTTTATTTTCTACTAATGAGGTGTATATTTTTTTTATGTCATAATCAATGAGATTAATGAAGAAAACGGTCCCAATTTCATCCAATCACCCTTTACTTTCCATTTTTCACCAAGATAATGAAATCTTGGCATCTTATAGGAATCTTTTAGGTATCATGTCACAAAGATATGGTACGTTTTCCTTCCTTTACGGTCCTTTCTGCTCAGGAATAATACATGCTAATAATAATAATAATAATATATTCCTAAAAAAAATAAAAAAAAGAACTATTACTCTATATATCAAGGGTAAAATTTTCAAATTTTAATTTAAAAATTACGAGTTTATATAATTGCACTATATATCTATTTAATAATTATATTAATTTATTAATTTTTTTAATATACCCTAATAAACTCTACCGTCTTTGAATTAGAATGATTTTCCTAATAATACTAATAATAGTCACGATAAAGATATCGGTTAATAATTAAAGATATTAATATAAACTCATTTATAGAGTTTAAAAACTCCATCATCGTGCATAAAATATTGATTTTAATTGATAAAAAAATTATTATACAAATTGACGGTTAAAATTTTTTAATTTTACAACAGTTAAAACAATTGACACACGTGTCTATTAAGTTAGAATTAAGAATAATTAATATATTAACATAATTATTAAATAAATATGCAACCCCATTTGTGAAATATATACTAAAATCCCCAGTTGATGAATGTGTTGGTCGAAGGAGCATGACAGAGCAACAGATGCAAAAAAAAAAATCTTTTAGAATATGGCAAAGGGAATCCCAAAAAGCCGATACGAATGCTACGTGCATGAAAATTTTTCTATCTTTTTAAATCAAACAATTTCCTCCTATCAAGCGTTGGGGTCCGTTGTTGCTTCCGTTGTCTCTTGACACCTCTTTTCTCTCTCCATCGAAAGATTCCAATTCAACGATAATATGTGGCTCACAATTAAACGGCATCTTTCCTTCACTCTTTTTTTTTTATTATTATTTTTCTATTCATCAATTTTTTATGTTTAACCTATTTTTGGATAAATCACATAAAATGCTCAAAACTTTGTAAGTTTTAAGTAATCTTTTAATTTATATTTTAATTTTGAGATATGAAAGTGATGGTTAAGATTTTAAATTAACATGTTAATTAAAGAATCATTTAATGCAAAAAGGATTTGGATGTAGGCGAGTAAAGAAGACAACCTACCATTATCATAAGAGACAATGCATTGAAAACAAAAAAATGTGTAATTGAGAAGAAAAAAGGTAGGGCAGCAGTAGGGGGTGGTAGGGTGAGCCAAAAAAGGTACATAAAATGAAGGGATGTAGGGAGAAGGCAGGGGGTCACACCCCTCTAGGTAAGGTGAGCTATGTGGCTAGCTTTTGCAGCAGAGTGAGGCACCAAAGGGACCAAATCCAAGGCAATCTGTACGATACAAACAAGCATCCTTTTTTCCTCTATATTTTAAGTGGATTATGGGAATCTCATGGATTTTTCAAGGTAGTGGTGGTGGTGACTAAAGTTAATTTTCACAAAAGCTTTTAAAAAAGGCAGCAAAAACTCTATTTATTAGGCTGAGCTCACGTGACAGCCAAATAGACATAATGTTGTTCAGAAGAAAAAAAGAAAAGGAGAAAAGAGATATAAAAAGGCATAAAGTTTCAGCTGCTGCTGTGATCACCTTGCATAATGTTTTGGGACAAAACCTACAGACTGCCCATCAGAATTTCTTTTTTAAACTTTTTAGAAATTTTATTTTTTTTAATATGTTGAAAATGTTCCTTCATTAACTCTATGCCACATTAGATTAGGTTTTACTTTGTCCTTCTCTGTGGCTGAGAAAGTAGTGGTTTCTGACTTCATGAGCAAAGCCATGTGTATATTTGTCTGTTACTCAGCTAAAAAATATTGTGTAATAGTGTAGACGATTGTTCCTTTTTGATATAATATTGGAGATAAATTTTGAATTATTTAAAAGGATTTAAATAAATTTTTATTTTTTTATTATTTTCAATCAATCTATATAACTTAATTTTAAATTAAATAAATTTTTATAATTAATTATTAATTAATTACAATTAATCAAAATATTATTTATTACTTTATTCTCACATGGTATTATCATAAAGTTGAGATGAAAAGTAAAAAATATCATATGATCATTTTATCATATAATAACATATTAACATCTCACGTCGAAATCACGTAATATAAAATGGTAAGTGATATTTTAATTAAAATAATTAAATAATTATTAATTATAAAAATTTAATTAATTTAAAATAAAAATATAAAAACTTAATTTAAAATAATAAAAAAATAAATATATGTTCCACTTTTTGACCTTACCCTTTTAATAACAACAGTTAAACCAAACATCAAAAGAACCTGTTCATCTTGGCTGCTAAGGAGTGCATTAATTAATTTAGAGAACATTGCAAACTTGTTTTTTAACTTTGACTATATAAAAATTTTGCAAAGTGACTGTCTAATCCTACAGACTTGAGTAAACATCAACAAGAATCTGTTCATCTTTGGTGGTGTGGCACTAACTTTGGTGTGATGGCATCCAAATCCAATTACAGCTTGTACAATTGGCATGGCCCATAGTTTGCTCATTTCAATCCAATTACATCCTCACAAACAATCAAGAAAGTTGTTTTTTTTTTTTTCTTTTTCTGACTTGGTCAATTTGTTTCTTTATAACTTTTTTACTTTATTTGAAAGAAATAAGATTTGAATCCGACTCTTTAAATAAAAAATTATATATCAATTAATAAATCAAATACTTAAGTGTTTGCTTCTTTATAACTTTATTTGTCTCTTTGTGTTCTTCTTTAATGTTATTTTATTTGATCATAATCACACAATTTAATTATTTATAAACGATATCAAATTAATATAATAATAAATTAAGGATATTTATGTGACCCTTTTCCATACTATATATTAATTCCACTCCTTATCCTATGATGATTCAAGCGCAATACTTTCTAGTTGAAATTTCAAGCTTTAACCATTCAATATCACATCATTAAGGACTTATGTGAATGTTTATTTAAATCGGTTATATTTATTTATTTTTAATGGAAAAATTAGACTTTGAAGTTTTGTGATAAAGAGATATGTAATTAGGTAATAGATAGAAACATCTGCAATAATTGGTTTGGTAAATATAAGGGGAAAAGGATTCAATTGAAACAACAAAGATAGGATGGCCCAAAAATAAGAAAAAAACAGTCTTAATAAATTGGTATGTAAAGTATGTATATAAAGCATTTTAGGGTTTAATTTTCTCATACCTAATCAATTTTATAGACACGTGAGTAAATGCTTCCTAGTTAAGAGTGGGATTGGTAAATTAGGTGCCATAAGTTTTAATGCAATGATTAATATACTAATTTAAGAATGTGTTCAATAATTCGAATTTGAAAGTAAAAAGATGAAAATAATGATCTTGTGTATAAATAATATAGAATTTTAAAAATAAAAATTTAAATTTTCCACATTCGAATCATACAAACTGATACTTTTGGAAATTTTTTTAATATTTTTTTTAATTTAATCGTAGTTATACCATGCATTATCTTACGTGAAAATAAGAATATATGATGTGCAAATTCTCACTCCGTAAAATCTCAATCCCACTGTAATGGCTCTTTGTAATGAAAAGAGTTTAGCAATAAAATTAAGAGAAAGGAAGTCGAAGCCAAAAAATAAGAAAAGTATATATAGCAATAATATTATTCTAAGTTTATATTTGATGCATTGATAGTATATATTTTTTCTATTCTATTAGTTCATCAAATATTGTCACTTCATTAATGAGATAAAATTAAAAATTAAATATTAAAAGTTTCTTCGTGATTAATTAAATAAAAATAAAATAGTTTCATTTTTTTCTTGTTCTTCATCAAACATCCAAAATAAAATTTTTATAAAATAGGAATTGATCAAACCCTAAGAGAAATATTGAGAAATTTGGTAAGAGGATTTCGGGTTTTTTATGAAAGAATAAGAATTCAAATCAAAAGCCTCATCTTTCTAAAACCCTAAGAGAGAGAAATTGTTGAAATCTTATGAGAGGTAGAGGAATTTGGCAGGTGATTTTGGATTTTGTTGAAAGAATAGGAATTCAAAACTAAAAATCAATTAAAAAATCATATCACTATAGTCAACAAGTAAAAATGATCTTGAAATCTTTAATTATTTTATTATTCTTGAAGTTGCATAATTTTACCAAACTTAATTTTAATATAAGAAAAGAAAAAAGATGATAGAGTTGGAGAGACATAAAAAGATGAGAACAAGAAAAGAATGATCGAGAGGCAGTTGAAAAGAGAGAAAAAAGGAAAAAATTTTATTTTTTATGCATTTTTAAAGAAAATTTTTAATATTTAATTTTAATTCAATAATAATTTTTAATTTTATCTCGTTAATAAAGTAACAGTATATAATGAACTGACCGTTTGTAGAAGATGGTACACAACAAGCGTAGGCAAGCTCGTCGTGCATGAGAGGTTGGAGGCCTTGAGAGAGCCCTACACATGGGAGAGCTTTGCACACAAGACCCCTTACGCATAAAAGATCTTGCGCAATGTAAACAATAACAAAAATAAATAAATAAATTTGGTTTTAATATTTTGGACCAAAAATAACAATTTTAAAATATTTTCTTTTATTCTAATTTAAAAAAAAAAAGAAAGAAGAAAAGAACTTACTTAAAGAGATCTATAAAGACAGAAAATCGCTACTTTGCTTTTATAGGGCATAGAGAACCACTGTTTTTAAAGAGAATGTTTACTTTCCTTTTAGCACTGATTTAACTCATTACCTTGAAATTATTGGTTTTTTCCTTTTTCTCATTCGTAAAAAATATATTATTAATATTTACTGTCCTTTTAAGATTGATTTACCTCTTTATTTTGAAATTATTATTTTTTTCCCTTTTCCTCATTCATATAATATTTACTTTCCTTTTAAGATTGATTTACCTCCTTTCTTAAATTTCTTGGTCTTTTTCCTTTTCCACATGCATAGAAAATTTATTATTTTCAATAAAAGAATTTTCATATAAGGGGAAAAACAAAACAAGTAGCCAAATAATGTGCTGCGAAGAAAAGTTGGCAGACAGCAATGATATGCGGCCGTCGTGCAACAATGCTATGTCATGCAGTAGGTCTGACCCCGAAATAAAGAAGATTAATGTATTTGAGAATACCTATGCCCATGATTTTCTAAGTCATGAAGTTAAATTTATTTACTCTTATAATTCATTTTACTTTTCACTTCTACTATACTAATAATACATGAAAATCTCTCACGTCGAGAATTCTTTTGCATGAAACAAAATATAGATACTCGTTTTTTGGTTACTAACATGTTATGTATCTCATATTATAAGAAGTTGTTTTAGAGCAAGCACATTGCTATACAAACAGTAACAATAGAGTGTAGAATAAGTGACGGTGTAACTATATTACATGTAAAAATAATTCAAAATAAGTGATAGAGTTTTAAAGAATTTAAATTATTTTGATTTATATATTTATAACACTATTGTTTTATCTCTATCAAAAGAATCTGTATATCTAATCGTATATGTAATTCGCAATTGGTTCAATAAGTTATTAAAATTCATTTTTTTTATCAAATTAGATATTGAATTTAAAAAATCTTATTTTTGAGTCATTATTTAATTCAGCCATATTAGTGGAAATTGTGAACCTAATGTTTTAACTTACGACCAAAATCATTTTTTATTTTGTAGAAAAGAAAATTCTTTTATCTTTTGGATATGTGTATATAAAAAATAAAAAAAAGGAAAATAAATAATGAAAATAATTTTGAAAGTAAAAAAAAAAGAAAGAAAGGAAAGAAGAACAAATTCCCTCCAAATGATTGGGCACAACCAAAGCGAAGCAACCAGCAAAGGCAAAAAGCCATCCCCCGCCAAAACGCGTAGCCTTTTCTCATTCTCGCCTCTGATTCTCTCCAATAAATACCCCCTCTATGGTCTATTCTCTCCAGAACTCTCTTACTCTGTTTTCCTTTTCTTTTCTCTCTCTCTCTCTCTTTCTCTCTTTAAATGTGCTTCGCATTTAACCTTCGATAAATTTTGTTCTTCGAATTTCCCTAGCATTAGCGGTTTCTCCAAGTCTCTGGCTTTTCGTCCACTTTGCAAGGTTAGTTTTCTCTTTCTCTCTCTCTCTCTCGATCTTTTTTTTTTCTGTTTGTTTTGTTTTGAGTTTGAGTTTGGAAAACGTGATCAGTTTTGTGTTACAAATTTCGAAAACTTGTCATACTATTCGCTCGATTGTCATATCTTCGTTTTGTGATGCTTTGTTCTTTTTAGAATTTGCTTGAGAAACTAATTTCTTTCTTTCTTTCTTTCCTGCTCTGTTTGGTTGCTGTGAAACGAGGAAGGAGAAATTAGAGTATGTCGAAAGAGAATTTTTGAGTCTTCGTTTCAATATTGAGCTTTCCTATTCTCTCCAATAATAATAATAATTATTATTATTATTATTATTTGATTTTTTCTTGGATTCCCTACTTTGAACTGTTAATAATACTGTTAAACGCTGATCACTTTTTCTTTAAGTAAATTTCAGTTCTGAGTTGAAAACTATTACTAATATCTTTTATTTTATTTGTTTGTTTGCATGATATATTGTTATAGGAAAGAGTCTGATTCATTAAGGTGATATTGAAAATTATGTGATGTAAACTTATTATTATTTTTTTAATTTTTTTTAAAAAATAAATCATATTATCTTATTATTCATATGATAAAACATTATATAAAAATATTTTGGAAAAAAAATTAAAAATAGCTCGAGTAGACTCGTTATAGATATAATCATATATACACTAGTAGTATTTAAAAAGTATTGTAGAGTATTAGACTTGGTGATGTAGTGTATAATTCAGGGTGAGTAACTTGAGTCGAGTATTAATATATTCAAACTCGGCTTGATATACTACTCAATTGCTTGAAGTCGAGTCTGACTCGACAGTGATTGAGTCGAATTTTAGAATTTATAATATTTTCAGTTTAGTGGCTTGCAGAGCTGGCTTGACTTTCTTAGACTTTTAGGCTGCCATAAAGCACGAGACAGGTTCATTAATTTAATGACAGAAGGTCTGTGAACTGTACTCATGTATGTGTACTGTTGATACTTAAATTTCTAGAACAGATGGTTGAAGCTGTTTAATGGAGGAGCAGTACGGATTGAAAGGAATGAAAATTACTATTCTGGTTTAAATTCTGCTATTTGCAGATGGGAGTTTAATTGTTGTGGGAATTGACACTGAAAGCATGTGGCTCAAGGGCAAACTTCATCCCAACGAAATTGAATAGATGAAACTAGGTGTATTTTCATTTGGAATATATCTGATTTATATTTTACGTGAATTTGAAGAAAGTTGAACATTAAGGCAGGATACAAGTGAGGCACTGTAGATTAGGAAAAACATTTGCTTGAAGATATAAAATTAAAATAGAGGATAAGCACAATGAGCAGTTCTATACAAGCTTTTCGCAGACTTGGTCATCAATGTGGTTCTGAAGGAGCTAGCATTTTTCAGAAGTTAAATCATAGCTGGCTGTTCAGCCAAATGAGTTTGAGACTTCCAATTTCCAAATAGCATAAACTGCAAGAGGTATGAGACCCGGGGGACTGTGATGTTAATTTTTCACTACTCTTTTAGATTTTGCAGTATAACTTTAACTTTTGGAAATCAGCTCAATAATTGTAGTTTAAGGACTATGCACCAGAAGGAATAGAGCCAAAAGCATTAGTGAATAAAATGACAATTCTTTTGCAAACTTGGCTATTATGCTGTCAGCTAGCCATTCTGAGAATATGGATAAGATGACACTAATTTTAGTTGGTCGGATTGCAAGCAAGAGAGTAAGGACCCCGATGGAATTGAAGTATTTACGTGTCTTCATTTGGTTCGTAGAGATGCCCTCACTCGTTAGACTAAAATAGTATATATTCCACCTGCAACAACCTGAAGTGAAAATCAGAAACATCTGCAGGTTGAAAAAACAGAGCACCATTTCTCTTATCAACTCGCTGAAAACTTTAATGGTGAAATCATAATGGAGGTAAAGCTACATTTATCTTCTGCATTATACATGTAGTTTGAGGTTCTTCTGTTATTCACTCTGCTTTTCTCTTTGTTAGCTTTTTCCATATGTTACTCAAAAATGATTTTTCTTATAAATTTTCTACATGACTAGCAGCATTGCAGAGAAAGGCCTTTGTAAAAGTTACCGTCTTATAAATGGGTTGGAATGTTTTTGTATAACGTGGTTAGATCAGCAGATCTATTTCCAGGAGAAAGAGAAGAACATGGTGAGGAATTTCAGAAACAGAGTGTAGTATTTTTCTCCATTAGTCTCATTACAAAAAGGCTGCTTAAGAATTTTATCAAAGAACTAGCTAGCCAGCCCTTTGTTTGAATCTCATTTTTAGACGTTTTGCGAGAAGGCATTTCCTTGGGGCCACATTAGAAGTAAAATTCTTTCTCAGGCTCAACATAAAATTTCAGAGATTCTTTTACGGTATTTTGACATGGCTATGAGGTCATTGTTGTTCCACGAAAGTGTTTGCCAGACTGGATGGCTAATATCATCTCATCAGGTGATTTAGCCAAGGTCCCTAGGCAAGCAAGGAGTCTGTGACACAAAATTTTACGGGACCCACAAATTGTGGGTACCAACCCTTCATGCATAAGTGACAAATCTAATGGCTCACTGAAACTTCCCTGGCGACCATGTATATTTTCACGGGCTTTCAGGCTTTAGGATCCCTATCTCTCTCCCTATCTCTGACCACTAGCAATAATACCAACTCCACTTGTCTTCGTTTAGCAGAGAAAAGAACAAAGCAGCATGCAAGTCCTTTCTGTCAATTTCTGGTCTTTGCTGCATTTCCTTTTCTCCCTCTCATTGATTTAGTCACATGTATCATGGTTCCTTTTCGGAACCTGCCTATCTTCACTTTTTATTAGGATATCATTTATCATTCAAAAAGATATTTAAACAAGGTATTTCTGTTTGCTCATTGTTACACTTTCGAAAACCATAAGGTGCTTCCTTCTAGCAAGTCAATGAAGGTCTTCCTTACTTCCTCCTAGACCGTAAGTAATGGCATTTATTACCTATCTGTAGTACTAGTATTAACATTTTTAGCACGAAATTTCTTTGCTTGCGTTTTTGATATGCTGAATCTTATGAATGCATTCTCTTAGCAGTTTCTGTAATTTCTTTCCTTGTTTCCTTTGACTGCTGCAACTGGTTACCTAAAGTTTAGTACCAGAATGACTTGATTTGCATTTGGTGAATTGTTATTCTAGCAAGTCTAACAAGTTTTATGCTTTGAAATACCATATTATTTCTGACTTTTTGCTTGGAATATGCAGAACGTCTTACCAGGTTAGGTGTCTCAGTCTTCTAATCATACAGTAAAAGTTGGTGGCAAATCATTTTCCATCATCAGGTTAGGTGCCAAAGAGATTCTTAATATATACTCTCTGAAAATATTGCTAAAGCCGTTATCATTCAATTTTTCTTTCAAAGAATTGGATTAGAAATACGTGCAGAGCAAGCATTTGTTTGTCTCTTTGGTGCCTTACTCCAAAACATGTCCCTTCTTGAGTTGCGTCAATGTGTAAGGTGGGAAAATGTTTTTTAATTCAGAAATTTCCACTAGGCAAATTGAGAAATGGTTGCCCCATTTGTTTGTTCTCCCACAGGCCAAATTTGCCTTTTCTGTTGCCTGCGGTTAAAGGTTGCCAGGAGCACCACTCAAAGGGTACTCGTAGTCGTAGCTCCTCCACTCATCAGGGCAGTGGTTAACATGTCATCGGCAATGAATGTTTCTCATTGCTTTTGTTCTTTGGTCTATTCAAAATTGTCATGATTTAACTGACCTAAATGCACCAAAGAAAATTGTTGCCGTCCTTCTGGTTGCTTAATTTTCCTTGCAGCTGCATTTCATTTCGACAAAGTGCATTTTTTAGTAACCGGGTCTCTGCATTTTACTCGACTTCATTCCTCTTTTGCACGGAAGGCTATAACCAAAACATCACATTTCCCTTTATGAAGTACCGTTTTAAAATCATCAGAAAACCTTTTCTTGTTCATAGAGAATTTTAGAATTACACAAGGATGATTTGATAGGGGTATAAAAATGGGTAAAATTATTAGAAAAAATGGAAAAATAGTAAACACGGATGTTTTAGAAAAAATATTACCGACGTTATTGAAATAAGAAGATTTAGGATAATAGCAGTGAGATATACAGTAATGCGAATGGTTTCCACGGTGTGTTACCTGAATAGAGGCTTTAGAGTGTTTTGTTCTGAGAAGAGGGAGGATCAACACAGCGTATTAAAGGACAAGAACGAAGAACAGAGCACGTGAAAGTGTTTTTTTTCTTAAACAATTGGCTCTACTTCTGATATGCATTGACTTAGTACATACATAGCAAAGACTTAACAAGCAAGCTTTGAACAGAAGTTAGGCACAATATTACATACGAATTGTTACATAAGTCATTCACTAGACATAGCTGTCATAAACTTGATAGTATGTAGCTGTCATGATTCAAAAATAACTATGAGTAGACCTTCGGTTAAGAACATGATTTGAGAGGGTCTTCAATGCAAGTCTTAATTCAACATAAAGATACTTAATAGGAGGCGTAAATTGTTGAAAAATTTTCTTTTTGAAAAAAAAAATATGAAAAACATTGTAAGATAATATTGCAAAAAAGTTTAATGTACTGGTGAAGAGTGGAATGAATGTGTGGAGTATGATGATGACCAATTGAATGTAGTACAAAGTTGAAACATCTAGAATGCTTACTCGTGCCACACATGTTTTCTAGGTGCACTAATTTATTTATTTGTATTTTGTGTGTTTTGTTTTGGAACTGATGATATATTGAAATCTTCGAATCAAATATACATTGTAACATACGCATAATCATAGTCTAAACAAAATGTTTGACCCCTTACAATAAGAGTATACTTAATTTGACCAACTCAGTGTTTGATTTACTATTTCTTTGACGTCTTTGAAATTTTTTGTTTGTTGCATGGCACTTCAATTTGGGAATGCAACACATAATTTGACCAACTCAGTTTTTGATTTACTATTTCTTTGACGTCTTTGAAATTTGTTGGTTGTTGCATGGCACTTCAATTTGGGTTCTGTTTTGACTGTTAGGATTTCTTAGTCAATTATGATGGATTAACCACGTGTTTCTTTTTGCAAGAAGGATACGAAAAATTATGTGTTGCATTAAAACAGTAACTTACATATAAAAGCCGAAAATTTGGGTTGGAAACGAGGCGTAATGATGGGTAGCGACTTCTATTTTTTAATCGGATTTTTTTTATTTTTAATTTGCATGCAAATGTCAACGTTAATACTTTCTATCTACATCTCATCAACTTTTTTTTTTATATATTTTTAATAGTCATTAGTCACTTTCTTCCATATTACAGGAACTCCAAACAGTTATGTACTTGTCAGATTAATTTTTCTTTTTTATTTTTTTTATGTGACGGCTCTTGTTTTCTCTCTATTTTTCGTTCTAAAAACTGCCTTCGTTTTCAAGGGATAGTACATTCGATATCTCGCCCCTTTGACAAAAGGAGTAAAGGACACTGGGTAAAGCTTAAATCTGAACTTTTGTTTCCTTGCATTGAAAAGAAAAAAAGGGGTTAAACTTTTGCTTTCGTCGTTTGTTTTTAGAAAATAGAACATGCTTGATTATTGAAAATAATAAGTAAAGAGATTTGATGGGTTTTATTTGGGTTCATTTTAAAAATATTTTTCATATATAAAGTGTTTTTAAAAATATTTTTTTTATAATTTTAATTATTTTTAATAAAAAAATTAATTTTAAATAAAATTACTTTTAATAAAATCAATTTATATATTTAAATTTACGTCTCAAACTGAATCATATGTTTTGAGTTTTTCTTATTAGATCATTTATCTTCGAAGTATTCTTTATCAAAAAGAAGAACCTTTAAGCATTTTAAGTATTTTGGAATAGTTTTTGATATATGAAGAAAAACTTTTAAGCTTTTTTAGCATTTTAAATATTTTGAAATAGTTTTTGATACATAAAGAAAAGTTTTAAAGCATTTTGAGCTCCAAGTAGATATATTTGTTAATTATGTTGTTAAATAAAATATGATGTATTATTTGAAGTTATTGATTTTGTTAAATGAAATTGGATAATTTTGGTAGTTTTTAAATATTGCGTGATTGATTTTTAAGTATTGCATTAGTTTTTAGGTATTGTATGGTTAGTTGATAGGATATTGTGTGATTGATTTTTAGATATTACATAATTAATTGATAGAACATTGTGTGAGCAGTTTTTATTATTATATGATTGGTTTTTTGACATTGTGTGACTCAAGTATTGTTTAAAATCAGTCATGTAATAGTTAAAATCAGTCATACAATACTTAAAAACTAATCTCACAATACTTAAAAATCTGTGATATAATGCTTAAACACTAGTAATGTAATGCTTACTAACTAATTGACTTACCTACACATAGTCAAGTTTAAGATGTTAAAATCATACAATATTTTAATTTATAAATATATTTAATCAATTTCAACTTTTCAACTTTGATGTTTTATGAATATAAATCAATAAATTCAAAAAATTAAAACTACTTTGAAGTCATCTATGCTCTTTGGGATAGCGAGAGAGAGCTAGATAACATGATTGGCAATATTTGATGAGATAGAAAAATTAAGATTTAATTTTAAAATTTTTGTCTAAGGGATAGAGAGAATCAAAATCATTTTAATTTGTTTAAAATTATTTAAAAGATATTATTATCAAGTCATATTAAAAATTAATTAAAATAATTAAAATTATAATAAAAGATATTTTTAAATTAAGTTATGAAGGTTATTTTTACAATTTTTTTGTTTTATGTTATTTGAAAAAGATAAAAATTTAGCCTTTGTGATTAAGGAATAAAAGACCAATCTTTTTCTACAAATTGTTATCTTTCCAAAAAAAAAAAAAAAAAGCCCAAATAAATCAAAATTGAAGCGGTTCAGATTTCATTAGAATTTTTATTTTCCGATAAGACCTGGAAAAATGCTTATACGGTCTTACCCGATGAGGACCCACCAAGAAACGTGTTGGAAAAAGCAGAAGATTAATCCTAAGTGCCTTCGTCATCGGAATTTTTTTTTTTAGTAATCATCATTTAAATACTGTATTAAATTAGTTTCTTCATCGATTTTTACATTTTTTTTCTTGCATATTCTTCCGAGGTTTGTATTAGTAGTATTTTACTACACTTTTCTGGTTTAATGTTGGTAAAAAGGTCTTTCTCTTTCCAACTGCATCTTGTGTTCTCTCTGGTGTCACCTGCAGCTGCATGGCTGGCTTTCTGTACCGATATAAAGATTTCACAAGAATTGTATTCCTTCCTTACTTTTTCTCTTGCTATGATAAACCTCTCCCACCCACAAATTTCGTTCTTTGTCTCATTTCCTCACCACCTTTCTTATCTAATCTTTTGCTGCTTCAGTCTTACTCAAGACTAAAGTCAAGTATTGTAGCAGAAAGCATAACTAGGCCAACTTTTCCATGTAGAAATCCTGGTTTTCTGCTTGAAGGATTCGGTATTAAAGGTGGAATTCGATATTTTCTTGTTTCACTTTTTTCTGTTTTTAAGTATGTTAAAACTATGTTAGGGCGGATTCTCTTAGTTTTACTTAAACTTTCAATGTTATATATTAATCTGAACGATGGGTTCTTGCGGAATCTTGAACAATGAGAGAAACCAGGGAGCCCTGTGGATGTTATTTTCTCTATTGCTTCTGATCTGCTAATGTGCCTTTCTTGTTATTTTCCCTTCTTTGGCTCTTTGATGACGTCTAATCATTTTCCATGTTGGAGTCTGTTTCAAAAAGAAATTTTGGGCTTTAATCAATTAGAGTTCCATGGTAGACCCCATTTTTGCCATAAATTCTGTGGATCCATTTTCTTTATTATCATTGTCTCTTGTTTTTTTTTTTTTTTTTTTGGTATCCTGTTTAAAATTTATTCCATGAAATTTAAGCGATAAAAAGATTATAACTGCAGTAGAAATCTTAATAACTTGTTTTACAAAGTTATTGGCAGCATAATAACGTTTCCTTGGTATCTAATTTAGGGAAGAAACAGTTTTTTCTGTGGCTTATTGTGATTGCTGAATACTTAATTTACTTAAAACAAAAATGTAGGACATACAATTGGACTGAGAGCTCATAAAATTGGCATTGGCGGTTGGGTTCTAGAGTGAGCGTATGCCTGAGAACAAGTACAACGGTAATTCGACCCATATACCAACTCGTGTTGAACGCCTCTTGAAGGACAGAGAGCAAAGGAGAAGCAGCAGGGCTTTCCATTCAAATGAGGTGATTGATAATCATAGGGGGGCTGAAGTATCTGAGAATGGCCCACGTTTTAGAGAAGGTGACCACTCTGGGGTTGCTTTGGTCGAACAATACTTGGAAGAGGCTGCAGCTGCAAGGGCACTGGTTGAGGGATGCGAAAGACCAGATGGAAGGCCTGACAGGCAACGACTGTTGGTAGTGGCCAATAGGCTTCCAGTTTCTGCAGTTAGAAGAGGTGAAGACTCATGGTCTCTGGAAATAAGTGCTGGAGGTCTAGTTACTGCTCTATTGGGTAAGATATTGACTACCTTGTGGACTTGGTTCATGTGTCAACATTTTTACATCTTATAGGAATCTAATCATTTTAGATTGAATTTTCCAGGTGTTAAGGAGTTTGAGGCAAGGTGGATTGGATGGGCTGGCGTAAATGTTCCAGATGAGATTGGACAGAAGGCACTTACTAAAGCTTTAGCTGAAAAGGTATTTAGTTGACCTGGAAAGATTCTTTTTGGAATTCAACCTGATTATATGTGATATAGGCCATTTAAATTGAAGGCACTTATCATTGCAGAGGTGTATCCCTGTCTTCCTTGATGAAGAGATTGTTCATCAGTACTACAATGGTTATTGTAACAACATCTTGTGGCCTCTTTTTCACTACCTTGGACTTCCACAAGAAGATCGCCTTGCTACCACAAGGAGTTTCCAGTCTCAGTTTGCTGCATACAAGAAAGCAAATCAAATGTTTGCTGATGTTGTAAATACGCACTATGAAGAGGGTGATGTTGTCTGGTGCCATGATTACCACCTCATGTATCTTCCAGAATGCCTGAAGAAACACAACACGAAGATGAAAGTTGGTTGGTTTCTCCATACGCCATTCCCTTCTTCTGAAATTCATAGGACACTGCCATCCAGATCTGAGCTGTTGCGTTCAGTTCTTGCTGCTGACTTGGTTGGGTGAGTTTCTGCTGAATTGTTGCTCCACTGAGAACAATTAAATCGTTCTCCTGACTTCTGTTATTCCACTCTTTATTACCATGTGTGAACTGTTTTACTTGTTTGGAACATAAGTTATCAATCTATCGTGATTGATGAAATCTGAATTTTCATAGTATAGCTGGATAATTTTTAGCAATAGCCCTATCTAACCTGCAATTTTTACTATGTCAATGATTTCCTTCATGCTTATGCCAGATCCATTGTTTCACAATTTTGAGTGGAATGGTAGACCTTTACATTGGTAGTTCTATTGCACTCACATTTTCTTAGCCTTGTTAAATATAATGATTTTAATCTGCAGATTCTCTAAGGTTTGGGCTGTTGTGGAAATTTGTTTATTTAATTTATTATAAGTGACATGTGCAATAGTTTAAAACAAAAAAAAAAAAAAACCAAAAAACAGAATTATGTGGTTACAGAGTTGCATGATCTCTGACAATTGAACTTTCTGAGAATCTTCTTCAAAAAGTGATGTTAATTATTGAAGAAAAGTTGATAAAAGAAAAACAAATAATCCTATATTCTTAAGATGTTGTTTGGACTTGAGATGGATTGGGTCTGATTCTTATAGATTTTCATGTTTTATCAATCATTTCACTTTGAATTGGTTAGTTCCCTTTGAGTATATCATCTGAGATTGTGTTCTTCATGACTTATGTCATGATTTTCCTAGCCTGCAGATTGACCGTTATTTTTTCGTAATTTTTTTTCCTTCTTTTTTTCCAGTTTTCATACCTATGACTATGCTAGACATTTTGTTAGTGCTTGTACTCGAATTCTTGGACTTGAGGGGACACCTGAAGGGGTTGAGGATCAGGGGAGGCTGACTCGTGTTGCTGCTGTATGTTTGAATTCCTTTCAAATTTTCACTTGATTGTTCCTATGCCTTTATTTTCTTCCCAGTCTGTTGCATTTTGGCCTGTACAGAAAATATTAGTATTAAAAGTGTTTTTCTTGCAAAAGAATTGCAATTGAGGGTTATACTTATTTTTGTGGTTCTTTAATTGATTGAAACTTCAGTTTCCTATTGGGATAGACTCAGATCGTTTCATACGTGCACTTGAGCTTCCTAAAGTCCAGGAACACATCAAAGAATTAAAAGAAAGGTTTGCTGGAAGAAAGGTAGATGCTGTATTTACTTTGTGGCATTTGTATATTCTTCAATTTTGTCATCCTACCTCCTTTTTAAGTGAATACCCATGATATACGATGATTTTCATCCAATTCTCTGTACCACCCTTTGCTCCAAATGCACCCTATTTCCTTATCCTTTTTAACCGAAGCTCAAGGTAGCTTATAGGAGCTTAAAATTGAACTCCAGCTGTGTATTTTTCAGTTAACCAAGTTTAACTGGCTTGTGTCTGGCTCCATTGATCTATTTTTCCCCTTACAGTTGAACATTTTCTGTTCTTTCTCACACACACACTCACACTTCTGTATCGTCAACAAGACTTAAAAATGTTTTGCCTGCTTATCGATACATGTTTGTGGATCCCTATGGAATGGAACATTTCTCCCTTCTGTTCCTTTTTCTTTGGTTTCAATAGAAGTCTTTTGTAGCCTTTTATTGTGATTTTATTATTTTATTTGTTCTTCAGTGTGCTTACTTGTAACTGTCTGGACTTGGCAGGTAATGCTTGGTGTTGATCGTCTTGATATGATTAAAGGAATCCCCCAAAAGATATTGGCATTTGAAAAGTTCCTGGAGGAAAATTCTACCTGGCGTGATAAAGTGGTTTTGCTGCAAATTGCAGTGCCAACAAGAACTGATGTTCCTGAGTGTATGCTATTTCCTCACCTCGTTTGTCTTGTTTCTAAATATGGTGCTCTAAAAATGTATATGTATTAATCACATGTATAGCATATATCTGGAGTTAGTGTTTCCTTTACAAGATAAATAATCCATCCTACCTAAATTGCTGTCACTATTATTTTCTTAATATTCTTTTGACTTTCATGTTGGGTAGTAGTTGGGTGGGTCTTTTTATCCGTAATCTGCCATGTGATTGTGTATTTCCTAACCATGGGGGAACCACCTGATGTTGCTCACTGAGTAAGTTTGACTAAGCATATCAGCTAGCAAATATAAGCTTTAAAGAGAGAGGTGCTGGCTACAGCATGAGCTGGAGATTTTCATTCCCTTGCCATACTGAATAGAAATCTGATATCCTTAATTGCATGCCAAAATAAGTTAAGAAATGTCAATTAATTTATATTGCTATAATTTTCCTGGATGATTAGCCCTAGGTCTGAACTCGGAACTAGGAGATTTTGTACGAGGACACCTAATCGTTCTGTATTTGTATTTGCTGGAATCAAGTTTTGACATTTAAATCTTCTATTCTCATTCCTCAGTCCCTTACCTGATTTATATTTTGCTTTCTGACCAAAGTTGAAGCATTCTGCTCTGTACAGTGATACTGACTCTTTAAGAAAGTTCCTTCTGTTTCTTGGTCCAGTGAAAAAGAATTTGATAAGGTTTGCTATTGAATGCTAAAAGTGTTTGCACAAGGAAGGAAGATAACGTTATAAACTTGTCTAGCAGATTTCCTTGGGGCACTTGTGCATGCTTGACTTGGCCACATTACTGTGTTTAACCATTAATATTATCATTTTTCTTCTTCTCCTTGATTTCTTGTTTTAATTTTTTTTAATGGCGAAATCGCGTGGAAAAATCCTGATTACATGTTTGGCTGAATGTAATCATTTCTTTTATCTTACTGTTGTCACAGACCAAAAGCTTACAAGCCAGGTTCATGAAATTGTTGGCCGTATTAATGGTCGATTTGGAACATTGACTGCAGTTCCAATCCATCACCTGGTCCGTCTTTGAAATCCTTACTTGATAATTAATGCTTGAGATGCTTAGTTTGTAGTATCATCTTTTAGCTTCCTTGATACATTAATTTGAATAAGTTTTCCTGTAAAAATTTTTGTTGCCTAATATCTTAACGTATTCTGTTTATCCTTTTGTCATTCTTTGTTGAACATAATGTACATATATTAGAAATGGTCAATAACAGCAGAGTTGCTGTTATTCATCTGGGAGATAATATGGAACATCTTGACAAAGTAAATGTTAAAAGAGTAGCACTTTGTTTGGGAGTTTGCATGGAGGAGAGTAGAATAGTGTAGAGGAAATAATTCTCCTTTTCCTTGTTTGGAAATTAGAGCAGGCTTGAGGATTTATCATAATTGAGTTTATCCAAAATCAACAGTATTCCCCAATTTTGAATCAATACTAAAATAAATTTTGGGTGATATTGTTCACCTCCAAATCCTCTATCCAAGAACTCAAAAGCACAGGGCAGTGCTTTTATTCTTTTCACTCCATTCTCCTCTCCTGCAGTCTCCCCTTCCAAAGATGCTGTGAAAGTTCACTATAAGTTTTTGTAGGTATTTTCTCCGTCCTCGTAGTTTGGTTATGTAGTGTTGTGCTTTGGGACGATAGGTACTCTAAATTGACAAAAACTTTGAAATGCACAGGAAGTACTTGCCTTTTGTGGATTCTGTGAGAGAACATTATTCAAACTTTTATTTTTATGTGAAGTTGCAAGACCTAGAATGAGAATTATTGATGTACAGGAGAATGATATACACTATAAACGAGTTATGATGTCAAAATTTCAGGTTGTGTATTTATATGGTATCCTGAACTATAATGTATCTTAATTTGTTATAATTTCTTGTTTCATCTGTGGGTTTCTACCAGTGTCTGTAGTTTAGCCTGTGTTCTCACACAGCAAGTTAGATCGTGTTTTCTGTTTTTTTTGTTGTCATTAATTTTCATTCACTGGGTAATCTTCTAATGCATTTTTTCTGTGTCTACAGGATCGTTCTCTTGAATTTCAAGCACTATGTGCATTATATGCTGTTACGGGTACTGATTCAATTGGTTTCTTTTTTATTCTTCAATTTGCCAAATAGGGGGTCAACTTACTAGCCATGAACTGCATTTACAGATTTTGTTATGAAGTTAGTGTTTACAAACTTTATCTATCATGTTTTATGGGTTGAAACTTGTTCACGCGGAATCCTGCAACCCTGAAAGTTAAGCTTTTTCCCCAAGTTTACGGCTGCAGATGTTGATTGATGTGATCATAAATTAGCAAATGTGGTGAATTATATCTGCAGAGTCTTTTAATTATTTCCCAGTCTTTATTCTATGTGACATGTGAACATTTATAGAATATTGGCTTCTTTGCACCGTGTGGAGCTCATAGGGTGATAGTAATTTGGTTATGAACTTTTACTAATTTATTCTAGGATATGGCCTTCTTAGTACTAAAATTTTCATCATGCTGTTGTTCAGTTGTGGTTTGCTGTCTATAAATATAATGGATGAAATTCCCTCCTTTCTTCAGATGTAGCACTAGTCACATCTTTAAGGGATGGCATGAACCTTGTCAGTTATGAGTTTGTTGCTTGCCAAGATGCAAAGAAAGGGGTCCTCATTCTCAGCGAAGTAATCACTTACTACTTAAAGTTTTCACTGCACATTTTTTTGGCTGAATGAAACTAACTAGTCCACTGTGCTTGATTTTCATGTTGTATCTTATAGGTTAATGAATATTTGTGTTATCGGAACTAATGATTACAGTGCTTTCCTTTCGTTACTGAAAAAGTTGTTTCTAATTTTTATATCCTTGATGCATCTTGCAGTTTGCAGGTGCTGCGCAGTCTCTGGGTGCTGGTGCTATCTTGGTAAATCCTTGGAACATCACTGAAGTGGCTGCTTCAATTGGCCAGGCTTTGAATATGCCAGCTGAAGAAAGGGAGAAGCGACATCGCCACAATTTTCATCATGTGACAACCCACACAGCTCAAGAATGGGCTGAAACATTTGTAAGGTATGTATACACTATTTGTGTCAAATTTTGAATAAATATTTTGGTTTTTTTTTCTCTTGTATTTAAGAGTCCTGAAACTCTCCAGAGTACATGGATCATATAGGTCAGGCAAATTTTACCTCAATATTAATGGTTAACTAGTTATATTTCCACTTTCAACATACATTTGAGTGTTAAAATATCCCTGCTTCATCCAGGTTTGGATTTTTTTTATGAAAATCATGGAAATTATATAATTACTGTCAAAAACAATGTTTTTGCTTTTAAAGCTTCTCCAGAAGGTGATAGTTGAAGCAATTATGCTTTTCTCACATGTTCAAGTGCATGTAAAATTTGGGAATCTACTGCACTTGTTTACCTCTTTGCACTATGGTCCTTCTTCATGTTTATACAGATGTTGATATGGTTTGGCTAAGTTCAAACCTTAACCATTAGCTTCGCATTGATCTACAGTATGACAGGATGTAATCTATTTTCGAATCTACTTTGCAGCAACCTTTTTTTTTTTTTTTGCATCAGTCACATAGGAAACTAAATTGTCAGGTTAATCTTTCAAACAGATAGATGGACAAGAAATGATCTTGATATGAGATTTTATTTATTTATATATAATTAAGTTCATTAAAAAATTAATAAGTTACTCAGTTTCCCAGTAGTGATGATTATTACGTTTCCCTTTATTCATGTGGTCAGCCCATTTTGCTTAATCGTTAGCAATGGACCGATATATAAGAGAAACTGAAGCTTTCTTATCCCTGTTGGTTAACTTTAGGTGTTTGTTACTGCCAAGTTGTGCCTCTTCACCTATTGGTCAGTTGCTTCTAGATTAGGTGCCTTAACAACCGTGTAAATGCTAGAGATTTTAGATGCAAATTCTTTGTGTTCACTCCTAAGGTCAATACATTAAACAAATGAAGTAGAAATCTTATCTTTTTGTACTCATTAAAATTTATGTGTCCATCTTGTTGTGCTAACCATGTCATATAAAAATTACCAGGATTCACAGAGATCTGAGTTTCTGTAACTACTTTGCAGTGAACTGAATGATACTGTTGTTGAAGCTCAACTAAGGACAAGCAAAGTGCCTCCTGAGCTTCCACAAAATGATGCAATGGAACGTTATTTACAGTCTAGCAATCGATTGCTGATACTGGTATGTTTGTTTGATCTATAATCTTAAGTTATCTTAAAGTGCCCCTCAGCTAGAAAAGCATTATTCAAAGCATGCAAATATAGGATACATGTGAAGCCCATGGATGTCAGCAATGGCTGCTTTGTTGAATAACCATTATTATTTGCATGTGTCTCTATATGATTATTGGATTTGGATGAGCTGGTGCATAGGGCTTTTCCTTTAAGTTTATGTATCTTCTTCCTTGTGCCTGTATTATCATCATCACATTGAAGTGTTAAGGATGATTTTGTCTAGATGGCTGTTTTTTGTATGTAATACTATTGCAATTTTCTTTAGCCTTTCTAGCAAAGCAGATTGGTGCATAATATAGTAGTTCTTTAATTTAGCACATCCTAGAACTTAAACCAATGAGAAGTAAAATATTTACTGAAGTTGTTTAACAACTTGATTTCTTGTTATTTGATTAAGAATTAGTAACAGGTAAATAGATATGTTACTAGTAAGCAGTGTAGCATTGCTATTTCTGTTTTAAAGCTCTGATGAAAATATGTGTTCATACTTGTAGAATTTAGTCAAGGAACTAGGGTTTTAGATTCTATTGCTGAACAATTTCAAATAAGCAATCTGCCTTTAAAAAGTTTTCACCAAGAGCTAGAAGTCGTCATTGAGACGGGAAAAGGGAGTCACTGACTATTTGCCTACTATTGGGAGTGTCATCAAAAAAGTTTAACATGAATGATTGGTGAGGAGATACAGTAGTCTGTTCTTTTTCTTTCTGAGGTGAGAATAAATCTTCTGTTTTCATTCTCCAATGGCTGGAATAATTTTTGCTGTTTTTCTCGTCACTTGATTTTTTTAGGCAGGAACTAAGGCTTCCAAGGCCATTTGAAGCTTGCATTATCTATGAGAAATATTATGATTAAGAAGTTGGAAAATAGGCTTAATACCCTTTTAGATTCACAATTACTATCCTCTCCCATGGGGGTTAACTAATATTTGGCATATTTTGTTAACATGTTTCATATAATCTAATCATTGCCATCACCTATTATTAAGGTGGTAATCTCAAGTTGTCTACTTCTGCCAGTGGTAATTGTGTTTCTTATTTTGCTGATTTTATTGATAAATCTCCTGTGCTAAGTCCATCATACCTGATTTTCAACAATTTGTTAGCTCTATGGTTTTCTTTTTCCCATTTGATTCTTTTCGTGGATGCATACTATGCTTTTTGTGTTGTTTCCCTCATCTTGGGGATGGTGCAAAACTCAGGGTTTTAATGCAACATTAACTGAACCGGTGGATACTCCTGGGAGTAGAGGTGATCAAATCAAAGAAATGGAACTTAAATTGCATCCGGAAATAAAAGTACCCTTAACAGCGCTCTGTAATGATCCAAAGACAACAGTAGTCGTCCTCAGTGGGAGTGACAGCCGTGTCTTGGATATGGTATGCTTGGCTTTGTTTCTTTCCTTTCTATCTAAACCTTGGCTTGTTCTCTATCACAACCAACTGATTGCTCTCACAGAACTTTGGGGAGTATGACATGTGGTTGGCCGCAGAAAATGGGATGTTTCTACGCCATACAAAGGGAAAGTGGATGACAACCATGCCAGAGCACTTGAATATGGAATGGGTTGACAGTGTGAAGGTAATTGTACTTAATGTACACTTCATTGAGTTTGTCTTTTCTAGACTTATCTAATGATGCTGATGGCACCTTGGCAGCATGTTTTTGAATATTTCACAGAAAGAACACCTAGATCACATTTTGACTTCCGTGATACATCACTTGTATGGAATTACAAGTATGCAGGTAGTTCGCTTGTTTGGTTTCCTAGTTTTTTCCTTCATTGATTCCAGCCATGTCTGTCAGTTTGTCTCTTCTTCATGTTTTCTTGTATGTTATTTTGTCTGTAGATGTTGAGTTTGGAAGACTTCAAGCAAGGGATATGCTGCAGCATCTCTGGACTGGCCCAATTTCCAATGCATCTGTTGATGTTGTTCAAGGAAGTCGATCAGTTGAGGTGCGAGCAGTTGGTGTTACAAAGGTAACTGCTTTTTCACTGTACATACTTTTGTCTAATTTACTTGAATATTTTTAGTTTAATGGCATTGGAAATGCCTGCTTGCCTATTTGACAATTTCATATTAACTCAGGGGGCAGCTATTGATCGTATTCTAGGAGAGATAGTTCACAGTAAATCAATGACAACACCAATTGATTATGTCCTTTGTATTGGACATTTTCTGGGGAAGGTAATATTCTCATCAATCTTGATATAAGCATATTCTTATTCAAACCATGTGAAATACTTCGAGAGGTCTCGTATTAGTATATGTTGTTAAACATACCTTTTTGGAAACAAAGCAAGCTGAACTCCTCTCCTGAAATTTTTTTTAAGGTTTAAGTTATGCTCTAGGATTGCAAACAAACAGGTTTAGGCTTGTTGGCTTTTTTTAAAATCTTGTTGGGAAGTGTAATGTTTCGCTTTAGTTGCTAGAAAGAATTGGAAGAACATGCATTGAATTGAAATATCCTTCTTGTCCTTTACTGATGAGATAATTTCATCACTTCACCAGGACGAAGATGTGTACACCTTTTTCGAGCCAGAGCTGCCTTCTGACATGATGAGTATAACAAGAGCCAAGCCAACTGAGGGACCAAGGTTACCTGCAGAGAGAAGAGCTGCTTCGAAGCTTCCAGCAAGCAGAAGTGGGGCAAAATCATCTCAAACAAAGACACAGCGACCACAGCCGGCTCCTGATAGAAGAACTGGCAATAATCATAGTAGTGGGAGTCTGCGGCATCCGTCACCGGAAAAGATTTCCTGGAGTGTACTCGATCTCAAAGGAGATAACTACTTCTCCTGTGCTGTTGGGCGGACTCGCACATGTGCTCGATATCTGCTCGGGTCATCAGATGATGTTGTCTCATTCCTGAACAGAGTGGCAAATGCCTCTTCATCATGCACGTCGTTTTCAGTTTTACATGTGTAAACAGGAGTCTGCCTTAAAAATGTTGGGGACCGATCCTCCACCCTTCTCAGAGCAACTCTCCGGGCTGAAGAAAACTCTTGTTAAATTACTTGCATAACAGAAAAGCTTAGTAGTTTTCAAACTGAAATTACATGAACCACAGCATTGTTGTCAGTCCATAGATGTTGAAGGAAACCAATTCTATAGCTACAATTCCTGCATCCAATTAATTACACAAGTACGGTTCTTTTACTAGCATTTCAAATCATTTGAATGGTATTCACTTGAGATTTTGATAGAACATGGCATACGTTTCATATGCCAACTCTAGTACCAAACTATGATGTAAAGGAAGATAGGCTTCTAGTACAGAAATCATTGACTGCTCAACTGACATGAATTCAACATATTGCTCAAGAAAAAGGTTTTTCAACTTTGTAAATGATCAAAACTTTAAATATTAAATAGTAATTAGATTATTGTTATTAGCTTTTAGATTAATATATCTGTCTATGTCTTATGATTATTATGTCAATACTAATTATACATTAACTACTATTTTTTTTTCACATGTGTTATATGTAAATTATTGTATTTTAATAGTTATGTATGAATATTAAATGTTTAATATGATTATAATTTTGAAATATAATGAACGAAGAATTCTCAGTAGAAGTAAATCATTTTCAAAGGAAAGTAGATTCATGGAATTATAATATTTTCATGTGTATACATAAAAATAAAATTTTATTACAAATTTATTGTAATAATTGAAAATTATAAATGTTAATTATATGTTTGGTACTCGAACTATTCTGAAAATATCGATTTGGTACCTGAAATATAAAAGTTCATTATTCAAACTTTAATTGAACGTTTTGCACCTTTGACTAATAGTGTTAGTCTACAAGGGGGTGATGTGGTAAAAAATAATCAATAGAAATATGTCACATGTCAAAAATATCACATCATTTTTATTTTATTTTTTAAAAAAATTTCTTTTTCATTTTTAAATTTTAAAAATTAAAAAAACTGAATAAATAAATTAAAAAATTTCAAGAAAATTTAAAAAAGGGGGATGCACATCTTATTAAATTGGTATTTTGGAAAGGATAATGATTTATTGACAAAGTGAAATTAGAGTAATTTAAATTCTATTTTTATGTTATGTTAAGCATTTTGATGAATGGAGTAATTATAATGAGTTATGAAAAGTTACGGATTAAAATGAGAGAAAATATTGTGAAATCTTAATTATATAAATAAAAGAGAATTATAAATTTATAATTTATTAAATTAAATTTTTACGTAATTAATATGTATTCTTTTATTAATCAATAAAATATTTTACATATGAAATAAATTTTTTATTTTTCAAACAAGTATAATGAATTTTAAGTCGAATCAAATTACACTTATACCCTTAGCAGCTTTTTTTTTTTTTTTAACCCTAGCCTACCCGGCTACCCGTTAGTGGGCGGGCTCGTATGCTTGTCCTCCTCGCTTCATTAAGCAGAGAAACGCTTCTATTGTCAGAAAGTCTCACTTCCAAGCGTCAGCTTACGAGGTAACGATCTCCTGTGGCTGCATACTCCAGGTAACCCTTTTTTCTGCTTTTCGCCTCATTTCCCACTTTCCATTTGCTCAATCTTCTTTGGTATCTCAAGCCAATTTCCTATCTTTGCATTGAAATGTAGAGCTCTTTTTAGATAAGGAAGTATATAGATAACATCTAACCGGGTTACTGTTTGATGAAATGCTTCCATGAATAAGAGCTTTGGCAAATGCATTGAGTTTAACTGCTCATTTGTTAACTGGGTTTTGGCTTATTGGGATTGCTTCCAGAGTAAGTTTGTAAGCTTGCCAAATGCCTATCATGACCATAAAATAACATTTAACTTTCCTTTTAATACACATTTTAGGATGTAAATATATAATTATAGGAGGAATTATTGCGGAAAGTGCTCCTTTTAGAAAAAGATTGGGAGAAATTGTGATCATGCTATGTTGCTAAGGGGTTTTTGTAATTTGATTAATTTCAACTGAGACACTACTGTTGAAATTTTCTTGCTTTCAATTGCAGGTGGTTTTTACTGACAGAAGGTTAATTTCCAAGGCAATGAGTTGAGAGTTTTATCTTTCAACTTTTATTTTCTTTTATTTGCGGATAAAGCTTTGAATTTTCTTTTTCTTTTTATCATTTCTTGTTTATTTGGAAGGAATGGTTTTATTAGGTATTACTCAACATATTAGATAAGTAGATCATATCATCTTCTAGGTAACATGTATAGGGTTAGTCAAAACTCATTTTCATTTCGAAGATGGTTGCATACATTATCCCATGATGGCCCTTCGGAAACCTTGAAGAAAAAGGTTGCTGAAATGGAGAAGATGAAGAAAAGGAGGAACCTTAAGAAGGATCAGTTGTTTGTGGAGGTTCCAGAATCGAAATCGTTTCTTGATACAGCAACACTGCCAATGGTTCTTGCTGTAGCTGGAATTGCACTTTTTGCAAAGCTGCTCATGATGGTTTGTTCTTCCATCCCATGTTTTATTAGGAATTCTAGTTTGTTTACTTCCCGTGGTTGGTATTGATGATTGCTTTTAGTTGGTCACTTAAAGAGGCTATATGGATCCAACAGGCTGCCCTGAAGATGCAAAGTTAATATCTTATGTTGTTATTTATGGAAAACACAAATTTAGAGTAAAATAACCCTTTCTAAAAGCATTTACTTCTGGAAGGTTATTCTTAATTCATAGTTCAGAGACTATATAAAAGGTCTTATTGGTAATGTGTGACTCTAGCTAGCCCTCTAGACTTCATAACTTCATTCTGCACAATGGCGGAATATAGGGTATCAATAGGAAATGGCATATGAATTCAGAAATCACACACCAATTATAAAATTCGATTTGGTGAAGATTTTTTGCGGTATCTTCAGTCACATAATCCTCTTGCCTAAATGGAAAGGGATATAACCTCCCAAATCACTTGTCATTACACATCAATTTTTTTGTTTCCAGGCTTTATGAACATGTATCATCAATTCCCTCTTTTAGTACTTACTACCTACTTAAGAGATCATGCAATTGATATTTTGTCCACTGGCAGCATGATGACTCAAAGTCCCAAGAACTGATTGAGCGCAAAATAAAGAATGCTCCTCCTGGACAAGGCGCAGTCAGGATGCTTACTCGTGAGGAGTGGGAGGAATTTCGAGAAGTGAGACCAAGAACTCCTTTTGAATCCAAGCTTGCTCGTCCAAATGCACGAATAAGAACCGGAGAACCTTTGCATATGGTAAGCCAAAGAACAATGTGGTACTTCATATTTTTGATGGATGAATATTTGAATCTGTTTTCTGTCTTATTGATGGTAATATCAAATACCATATGCATTATGTTTCTCTTTAATTATTGTCTTGCTACTTAATTTAAAACCTTTTCCTCTAATTATGGCCAAAGTGTAATACATTTATCCAAGTGATAATACCTCTGCTGCAAATGATTTCATTACCTGATTCTTCCTTATGAATTTGATATTCTATTTCTTTTTCTCAGAAACCTGTGTATAAGCAACAAGGAATTTCTGATCTTGTGTTTCCTGTCACATTGATCATAATCTTCTACTCAGTAAGAGTCATAGTTTGACTTTGATGAGTGATAGCAAGCTTAAAATTTTTTTTTTAATTAAATTGTAACGTCATACTTGTAACATAACTGCTGTTGCAAATTTGTGAGGGGAAAGTGAAAGCTTTACACTGTGTAAAGCTTTATTTTGAACAATTGACAAATTTCAGGCATGTAGGTGTAGCTACTTCGCTTGACAGCAGATGGTACATGTTTGTCACTGTATCAATGCTTGTATCTCTATTCCTCTTGTGTTTTCTCTCTCTATGCCCTATCCTCTTAGAAGCTTCAATCTTACTGTATAAGCATCAGACACTGATCAAGTCTCACTTGGTTAATTCTTTTCTTCATGCCCTTTTTTAATTGCAGTTGGACCATGGCATGGTGTCGCAAACAGCTTTTTATGTCTGTGTTGAATGCATCAAAATGATTTTCAAAATAATGCACTAGCTAATAAACTGTTACATGGACCTGAATGCTTGTCATGCTGATTTTCTTCTTGTATGTAGGAGGACTTGAAGAATTGGACAATTGATGTTCTCACGGATGCACTTACACGAGCTGAAGACTGTGCTAATCGCAAGTAAATGTAATATTAGTCAAGAAGCCCATTCACTATTTTTTTCCCCCTTGAGTACAAACACTATTTGTCAACTGAATTGAAAACCTTAATGGTTTTGATGCCTAATGTGTGTAAATACACATATCTGTCTATGGGTATATGGTTCAAATGGATTAACATAGGGTCAAACTGGAGCCAACGAATTTATTGGATCTTTAGCAGATTTATAGAAGCATATAATGTGTAACATTGTATGATATAAGCTTGGTTTATCCTAAAAAGGAGGATGAACTTTACATTTGTACAATTTTGATTTCTTTTAATTTTAAATTATCATTAGTGTTATCCCAGAAAGAACTAAGTATCATTCAGTATTTTGATATCTTGAGCTTGCTTCTACAGTTAGAGCAACATTGAAGCTCTCATTTGGGAGATTTGAATTTAAGATACAAAGTTTGAAGTTTTTTCCTATGGATGAGTTTATTTTAATGCATTATTTGGTTTCATACACGTAAATGCCAATTATTACGTGTAAGTAAGTAAATGTGATTGATTTTTACGTGGTAGAAAAAAATGCATCTGGAAATATCAATGTGTAAGTCCACAGCTTGATGGTAAGAAATGAGTGAGAAAGGATGTTCATTTTGTGTTTCCTTTTGCTTTACAAGTTAATGGGTCGGTCATGTGCGAGAGATTGGCATGTGTCCCATCTCCTAAAGCGACCTTCAATTGGATTCTTTTGTTGTCAATGACAGCTACTACTTCAAAAGGATATTCTTTCCTAGTTTTCAAAGACTGGAGACAGCTAGGCGGCCACTGACCAACGCATGCCAACCACCCACTGTTTCTATTTTATCCATTTTTACCTTCCTCAATGCCATCTCTTCTTCTTTTTACAGTTTTACCTCAACAGATGTTGCTGCTAGGCAAATTATTTTCAGTAAAAAAGCGATAGAAATAGTGTTGCTAAAGGGTTTTCTCCACTTTGCTTCCTTGGTTTACTATTTGAAAGTAAAAGGCAATGTTCAAATGAAATATTTTTTCCCAGTTAAGCAGGAAGCCACACTTCAACAATAAGAGCAGAAAAGAGAAATGAAGACTCAAATCCATGAATTATTCACTCATTTCCATTAAGACATCAATGCAATTTCTTCCATTAAAGACTAGTACATGAGTGTTGAAACCGTGATATTCAAAAAATAATACACCTGCTAGGAGGCTGCAGATGACACAAATTGTAAAGTACCTAAAATATTTCTTAAAAGAACGAATACTAAGCAAACTAAGATACAGCTCTGACTCGGCTAGTATGGAATGAAAGATGGAATGCCTAATACCTTATAGTTTGCGTAAAATTAATAGGTGGAAGCCAACAGTAACAAATGAATGGAACTGAAAAGATATTCCTGGCCATAATACTAAATGCAGAAAGCAGAAGTCAATACTGGGTTATATAGCTGGAAAACTGCAATATTAGGCTCAGGTTCTCTTGTTGGGTTCAAAGACATACTTAATCAGTGATTCCTTGATTGGTAGCAACTCAGGGAACTCTTTCTTCAACTTGGATGCATCCATCTCATTATTGCTTCGAGGGGCAACTATCACCTTGGCTTGTTCTTCCAATGTGAAGTTTGCCCACTGATAGTTGGAGTCAATGTAAGTCTTGTACATCTCCAGGATCTCATTGTGGCTCACAGCCCCAGGGTTTGTGAAGTTCCATATACCCCTCAAGTTCCTCTTTGCCATCTCAATGGAAATAGGTAGAAGTTCATCCAAGATTGTCATGCTGTTGGGAATGTCGACCACCTTGTTGTAGCGTGAAATCTTGGTGATGAAGTTGCGGGGGTTGTTTAGGTCAGATGAGATTGGCATTCGGACTCTGAGGGTGCAGACATTGTCATATTCTTTCAACAGCTCTTCAACCTAAAAAAAGTTGGAGGCAATTTATGAACACTTACGACACAAATGAACAAACAAAATGGAAATCAGATCAAAGATATTCAATGTAATTACCATAGCCTTGGTTTTTGAATAGAAGGAACCAGTGAAATTGGGTTTGTCTTCCTCTTTAAACCCAATGCCAGAGCCCTCAGGATGTGCAGCATCATACTCAAATATACACCCGGTAGCAAAATTCATCATCAAAAGCCCATGCTCTCTGCAAACATCTGCCAAGGTCAAGGTTCCAGCCACATTGGTGCGAATTGTTTCTGTTTTGTGAGATTCACACCAATCAACATTGGGTCTACCTGTCACACCAGCAGCATTAAAAACATGGGTTGGCTTTATATTTTGGATATCTGCCAGAAGCGATGAACGATCTTCCAAGCGTCCTCTTCCATATTCAAAGGGAATACCTTGTTTCTCACATAACTGACCAAGTAGGCCTCCAATCCAGCCAGTCCTGCCGTATAGTAAGAACTTCAAGGATGGTTTTCGGGGAGAGCCACTACTTTTGGAGGTTGGAACCACCATTCGGGTCTGATTAGGACCACTTACAAATGATGAACCTTTTCCCTCTTCAGAATCAAAGTGTCTACCACCAGGCATCATCAACATCCTTGGGTGCGGAAGCAGTGCACCAGACACATCACCCCACCAATCAGGATTTTGAGTGTACCACTCTATAGTTTTCTTCAACCCCTCTTCCCATACAGTTTGCTCAGACCATCCCAAGTTCTTCAGTTTCTGATCATCGAGAAAATACCTCTGGTCATTGAATGGTCTGTTTTCAACAAACTGGATGCTTGTCTCAGGATCCATTGAAAAAAGTTTACATATATCTTTGGCAACATCAATCACTCTCCTTTCCTTCTTTGTTCCAATATTATATACATGGCCAACTTCACCCTTGTGAAGAATGACTTCAAATGCCTCAGCCACATCCTCACAGTATAAATAACTCCTCACATTAGAACCATCCCCATGAATTGGAAGAGTCTTCCCCCTCATTGCTAAGAGGATAAACTTTGGAATTAATTTTTCTGGAAACTGGTTGGGACCATAAACATTGTTTCCGCGGGTTGTAATCACAGGTAACCCATATGACCTACCATATGCCATAACAAGCATTTCAGCACCAGCTTTTGTTGCAGAGTAGGGGTTTGTTGGGAGAAGTTGGGAAGCCTCATGGTTTCCTACAACAGCATCCTCATCTGTCTCCCCGTAAACCTCAT
Source organism: Theobroma grandiflorum (assembly GCA_036013995.1). Classification (NCBI taxonomy): domain Eukaryota; kingdom Viridiplantae; phylum Streptophyta; class Magnoliopsida; order Malvales; family Malvaceae; genus Theobroma; species Theobroma grandiflorum. The sequence goes on along the minus strand of CP142133.1, from coordinate 23,259,939 downwards.
CTGTGCTCACATGAATGAACCTCCTGATCTGGCCAGTAACTTTGCAGGCTTCAAGCAGGACATGAGTGCCATAGATATTGTTCTTGGTAAACTCAAAGCTATTTCCAAATGAGTTATCAACATGAGTTTGGGCTGCAAAGTGCATTATTGTGTCAATAGACTCAGTGATGAGGAGGTAGTTAACAAGGTCAGCACTGCCAATGTCCCCCTTCACAAACTTAAAGTTTGGAGAGGACTTAGAGGGAAGGAGGTTTTTCAGGTTTGAGCAGTAATCAAGCTTGTCAAGCACAACAATCTTGTAGTCTGGGTAGTTTCGAATGAGCCGATTGGCGACATGAGATGCAATGAACCCAGCAGCCCCAGTAATCAGGATATTCTTGGGGGAATAACTAGCCATACTGAAACCAATTCTACAAAAAAAAAAAAGAAGAAGATATACACAACCTAATATCAGAACTATGGCAAAGGATAATAACAATCAGCACCAACTTGCATAAACAAATACATAAAAAAGTAAACATAGAATCTAGGACCAAAGCTAAAATAAGCATGTAAAAATCCAAACCATATACAGACAAGCACACAAGTAAGCACCGACAAACTGAGTTAGCAAAATTCCATCTTAACAGAAGATTCCACCAGATCTCATTCTATATGAATATAAATAAATAAGAAGAAAAAAACAATCTTAAAAAACCGTTCTGCCGGCAACATAGGAGGATCATACCATCCGCAGAAATCAAATCACCTCATTGTTTTTTTCTCTTTGTTTTGGTTCATCAAATTAAACATGAATTTTTAGCCTAGCATTTACTCAAGCATTTCATTTCCACAGATATCATAACAACAAACTATGTAAAGCTCCCATTTTTTTTTCTCTCAATTCAATGTTTACTGTCACAGTTCAACTAACAAAGAAGAAAATGATCCACAAGTTTATGACTTTATCAACAAGATCCACCTTAAGTTCCAGATCCAATGTAAATACAAGATTACTACTTTTAAAATGTAAAAAAATTAAGATCTTTTAAATTCCATTTCATCATATTTATATATAAAAGGAGATCCAGATCCAATTATTAAGCAAATAAATGTAGCCAAAGTAAAAGCTGAAGAAGCAATCCAAGACATGATTTTTCTTTTCACAATTAACAACAGATCTAAGAAAATTAAGAAATACCCAGATCATAAAATGGCCTCAATTAATCAAAAGAAATACAATGATCGTTCACATTTGATCCTCCAACAATGACACAGAGAAATGAGAAACTTTAACTTACGAGATGAAGAGAAATCAATCAAAATCCAGATAGAGAAATAGAAACACACAAATTCTAGAGAGAGAGAGATATGTGGAGCGTGTAGAGAGAGAAACAAGAAGAATTGGAGAAAGAAGCTTTCAGGGAGAGGGAAAGCATGGAGACTCGTGTACATATATACATATATATATATGGCTCTGTAAATCAGAGAGACAGTTATGGGGAACCATGAAATTATACGAAGTGACAAAAATGCCCTTACTTTGCGGCTATATTTGCTGGTGTCACGTTCCTTGTGTGGTCGATGGTGGTAAGGGTTAGTTGGGAACAAAAGAGTGTCGGACAAAACTGTTCTTCGTGATTAAGTCAGGTGGTGAGTACATTTATCTTCTATAAAGCAAGTTTTAATTAGGTAACAGAAATTAAGTTACGCCTGCTACCCAATAGGATGCTTACAAGTGTTAATTGTGTCCATAATTAGAATTTACCCTAACCCTCTTTTGCTTTTATTTTTTTGGGTTAGAAAGTTTTGCCTTTTTTTTTTAATTGTATTTGCATTACTTGGTAAATTTTATTTGCATGACCCAAAGATAGAAAAATATGTCTCCTTTATCATTTGAAGAAGCTTTATTTTTTTGTTTTGACTAATCAAAGATTAATTTATTTCAAACTACCTATAAAAGATAAGATAAGATTTTTGTTTAAAGAAAATCAACCACTCGATTAACTTTACGTGTAAAATCTAAAATCTAAATTTTGTTATTGTTCACATTTTTATAAATATATATACATCATTGTTTGTACTTGCGAGGGATACGATAGAGAATTTAAATTTTATAATATAAAATAAAAAATATTTTTAAAAAGTTGAAAAATAGTTAAAAATGCAATTGAATTAAGAGAAAGCTAATAGAATAATGGTATTAAAGCTTAAATTATATTTAAAAGAAAAAATGTTGACTTGTTTACTTTAGAGATTAATGTAAATTAAATAAGAAACTTCATAAGAAGTTGATATATTAATTAAATACTACATACTTTTCAAACTAGGCATGCTATGAATACGCAAGCAGCCCAAATAGTCTTTTGTCACAATATTCCATCTTCCGTGTGAGTTTGACACGGTTCAGCACCCAAAGTCTTTTTCCCCTACTTCTCTTCCTTCTTTTCTTTTTCTTGGCAGGCATTAAGCCCATTCTTTTATTTATTGGGTCCCTGAGAATTTAATGGAGTCCACCGAGTAGGCAAAAAGGCCCTTTCAGGATTTGCTGGCAGGAAAAGAAGCTTCAGTGACAGGACGGGTGCTGTGAACTTTCCTGAGTCCTCGTTTCTGGGAGAATCATTTTCAATGTTTTGTGATACTTTGGATTAATGACAAACATTTTAATGGCAACAATTTGCAGTGTTCCTATGTAGTAAGATACAAAGAAATGGGAAGATTTCAGTTTCAGCTTTGGGAATGTATATGTATGGGGGCAGATGCTAAAGGAAGAGGAAATGCAGGTGGAAGAGACAACTCTTCAGAAACAACCTTTTCTTAACTGTTCATGATTTTTCGTACTTTAAATTGTTTTCACTTAAAAATTTATAGACTTTATTAACAAATTTTATATGGCATGTCATGTGTACTACTTAAAGGTGTTTGGAAGAGGGGTTTTGAATTGATATTAATATAATATCAAGTTTTAAAATATAATGTTAATAGAAAAAATTATCTAGCACACTTGTTTTTAAATTTACTGAATTAAAAGATTATCATATATTTTATTAAGATATATTTTAAAAAATATATAAAAATATACAAAAATTTTAAACCCGTTTATAAAATTTAAAACTTATAAAATGATAGTCCATATTAATAACTGGGCTTTTTCAATTAAAGCTTTTAATATTGAATCATACAAGTTGATGTAACCTAGAGGTGAGCAAAACTGAACCGAACCGAATAATTGAATCGAATCAAAATAAATTCGATTTTTTTGGTTCAGTTAATTCGATTGTTCAGTTAATTCGATTAATAAAGTTATTTTAGTTCGGTTTCGGTTAGAAAAATTTCTAACCAAACTAATCGAACTCAATAAGGGTATTTTGGAGATTTTTCTTAAAAAATTCCTAAATCTAAATACCCCATTCTTTTGGCCCTTGGTTTCTATCGACTGCCCCTCATAGCCTCACTGCCGTCCCCTAACTTCCATCTCCACTCTCACGGTCTCACCTTTCTACTGATTGTCGATCACTGCCGTCCCTTGACTTCCATCTCCACTCTCATCTCCACTCTCACAGTCTCAACCTTCTGTCGACTACAAATCACTGTCGTCCCCTAACTTCCATCTCCACTTTCACGATCTCACCCTTTTGTCGACTACCGATCACTGCCATTCTTGCTTCACCTTTCCAGGCTTTCCCACATCAAGTTATTGGTAAGTTTCTTTTGGGTTTCTACAAATACTGTTCTGATTATCTTAAATGCTGTCATTTAAGTTGGCTATGGGCCTCGATTATCTTCTGCTTTTGGTTTTAAAAGCCACTTGTATTGGAAAATGTTTAGGTTCCGATTAGATATGAGAGTGCGATGGTTCATTGCCATACATGAGCTTTTGGTTTACCTATACCTGACTCCAAGTTTCAACCACCAACCAAGTTTTGAACATGCTAGGAAAACAATGGATCCTAGTAACCAATCTGTCTTACAAAATGGACAGAATCTTCTTGCAACTAGGCCAAATTTGATTTAGAAATTCTCCTTAAGCTTAACAATTTGATACCAAATTCTGTACTTCGAAAGCCTGTGAGACTGCTAACTACGTCATTTATTCAATGCAATGTGGGCGTTGTAAATTTGGGCATTGAAATTGGTTACTATCTTTAATGAGAAATGGGCCAGTGTTTCGTTTTCTCTATGTCCCTTTAATTGATCATGGGTGGGGTATTAAACATTGAATTAGGAAGATTTTTTGGACAAAACCAGACCATTTCATGAAAAGGATTTGACACATTAAACTGAGCACATGTTATAATTAGTACTGTCAATTTATAAATGGAAAAAGCTATTAGTTTGAATTAAGGATTTCTATACACACACACACACACACACACATATTAACTACTCTACTCCTTGAAAATTATTTAATATAAGATGAGCACTTCATTGATAAATTAAATGATTTAGTTGGGCATTTTGTCATTTCATTACTAAAAGTCTACCACTTTGTTCTTCACACAGTCTCCGCTCTTTACTCCTTTGTGTGGAGCCATATGACTTTTTCAATTAAAGATTTGTAATTAAAAGTAAATGAGATGAATAACATATTTGCTAATTAAATGATTATATTTACTCATGTATTTTTAATATGTGCTATTAGTGATAGATTATTTAATAGATTCTTCATTCTTGAATAACATATTTGCTAATTAATTAATTATTTTTGAGTGATAGGTTAAAGATTTAAATGGCAAGTGAAAGTGATAATCTAGCTCCTACTCCTAGTGATGCTGTTACGCAACCTGCTCCTATTGGCATGCCATCATTGTCACAAACACTAACTACAAAATAAACTATAATCTCCACTAATGAAAGTGATGTTGTTAATTCTAAGAAACGGAAAGCACTTCCATCGAGGTCTGAAGTTTGGAAACACTTTACCAGATTCGTCAATGATCAAGGTGAACAAAAAGCTAGATGTAATTATTATGATAGGGTACTTTTTGCTAATACTAAATATAATGGCTCAACTTCATTGAAGAATCACATAAATTTTTGAAAAAAAGTTTCCTAGTTTTACTAATGATTCTGGTCAAACTGAGTTAGTTTTTCAATCAGGGGATGGGTCAATAGGAACTTGGAATTTAGTTAAGAAGCCATTAGAGTCTCTAGCTAAGATGATCATCAGAGATGAGTTACCTTTTAGATTTGTAGAAGGGGAAGATTTTAAGGAATTTATAGCAACTTCATGTCCTAGATTTATTGTGCCATCACAATGGACTGTTGCTAGAGATTGCTTTAACCTTTTTGTTGATGGAAAGAACCATTTCAAGCATATATTGAGAACATCTTCTTTTAGAGTTTCTTTAACCACAGACACATGGACATCAATTTAAAAAGAGAATTCTTTGTGTCTTGCGGCTCACTTTATAGACAATGATTGAAAATTGCACAAAAAAATTTAAAACTTTTATCCCATTTATAGTCACAAAGCTGAGGCCATTGGGAAAATGATTGATAAATGTTTGCGTGATTAGGGGATTAGTAAGGTTTTCACTATTACTGTTGATAATGCTAGTTCTAATGATGTTGCAATAGCACATTTGAAGAAAAAATTGAACTTATCAGGAAATAGCTTTTTAGAAAGCAAATTTCCACATATGAGATGCATTGCACATATCATTAATCTCATTGTCACTGATGGATTGAAGGAAATGAATGATTCAATTGCTTGTATTAAAGGGGCCGTTAGATACGTGAGACAGTCACCTGCTAAGTTAGCAAAGCTCAAAGAATGTGTTGAGTCTGCAAATATTCAATCAAAAAATTTGTTGTGCTTGGATGTTAGTAATCGATGGAACTCCATTTACTTGATGTTAGAAATAGCTCAAAAGTTTGAATAAGCTTTTAATTTATTTGAAGAAGTTGATTCTCAGTATAGAACTGATTTGTTGATGGGAGATGAGATACCTGAACATGAGGATTAGGAAAATGTTAGGAGGTTAAATCTTTTCTTGAAACATTTTTACACACTCATAGTAAAAGTTTCAAGTAATTCTTATGCCACTATTAATACTTTTCTTGATGATATTTGTGGTATTTATTGCATTTTGAGAGATAGACAAAGACATCTTGATGTTGAGTTGCAAGCAATGGCAAAGAAAATGCAAGAGAAATTTGATAAGTATCGGGAAAATATAGAAGAAATGAATAAGCTGCTTTATGTTGCCTTTATTCTTAATCTAAGGAAAAAACTTGTATTTGTGAAGTTTTGTTTGAGGAAAATGTATTCGAATAATGAAGGAGTTTGAAAAAAACAATGGAGTTGCTTGTTGAATATCAAAAAAATGTACAACCTCCTCCTGAGAAAGTTGGTGATAGTAGGCAATTCCAAGTGAACCAAATTTCTGAACTTGATGATGATATTGACTCTAGTACTAGTGTTACTCTTCTGAATGAATTTAAGAGATATAAGATTGCAATTGGTAGGAAAGAGAAAAAATCAGAATTGGAGAAGTTTTTGAGTTTAAATGAGCATTTGAGTTTAAATGAGCCTGATACAACTAATAATGATGACTTTGATGTTCTCATTTGGTGGAAACTCAATAGTCATAGGTATCCTACTCTTGCCCTACTAGCTCGTGATGTATTAGCGATTTCTCTATCCACTGTTACTTCGAAATTAGCTTTTAGTACTGGTGGTCGTACGCTTGATACATATAGGAGTTCTTTAATGCCTAAAATAGTGCAAGCCTTTATTTGTACTCAAGATTAGCTACATGGACCTTCCTATTATCTTCATAACACTGAGAATGATTTGACAGAGCTTGAGAAAGTTGATGAAAGTAAGTATTTTATTTATATCATCATTTCATTTCTATTGTTTCAATTGTTAATATGTTATTGCTTTATTTCTTACTTTCTTGTTTATGTATTGTAGAGTTGTCAAAGATTGCAGTGGATAATGTACTTGATAATCTTTAAGGTAATCAAGTAATGTACTAATGTTATCTAATACTTATTTGAATTTATAAAATATTTAATATGTTATAACTTATATTTTTTTTAATCAATTTGAAACTAACAATTTTTTTTATTTTAGGTTTCATATTCACTATTCAGATATATCATGTCTTTACAGTTTACATTATCTTGGGAGATCTTATCATCCAGAGTATTTTCTCCCTAATGTCTGCTCCAAAGAATAAACATGTTAATGGGTCGAGGTGCAAATATATTTAGAGCCCGTTTGGTCTAGCTTTTTTTTAACTTAAAAGTTAATATGAAACTTTTATGAAAAATAATAACTTTTAAAATTAAATTAAATCTGTTTGGTAAATTTACTTTTATAAGTTCTTTTTTATAAAAAAGTTGTTTGACAAAATAATTTATATAAATTATAATTTTGATTAAAATTACGATAAAGGGTATTTAATAAATAATTTTCTATTAATCACAAGTTGCTTTGTTTATAATGAAAAAAAGTTAATTTTATTTTTTTATTTATAAAAAGTATAAAAAATATTTTTATATAACATAAATTTTATAATTAATAACAAATCATATAAAATTAAAAACAGATAATGTTGAAATTATTTTTAATAAATGAGGATATTTTTGAAATAAAAAGAAAAATTTTTTTAAAAAAGATGCGTGTTTTTTTAAAAAAAAAAAGAGAGAAAGCTTCTCTCTGGAGCTTTTTCTAAAATTCATTTTTTCAAAATTTTATTCTTTAAAAAGAACTACTTATTTTTTTAAGAGTTTTTCCAAATTCTTATTTGGTCTTACTTTTGTTTTTAAAAGGTGGATAAACTGAAATTTAAGAGTTTCTCCAAACATGCACTTAGTCAAGTGATATCATTTTGTCCTATTCTTTTCTTTTTCCAAAATCTTATTTTCATAGAATTTTTTTTTTCACATAAACCAATCACATTTATTGATTAGGACCATAATGTCTGGAGGTAAAAGGTTGCAGGCACCTGATCACTTCTATCTCCTTCGGTGAAGGGTAGCCATGCAACTTATATATGTTTCGAAATGGCCAGATTGATCGATTTGGTGCTATTATCTTTGCACCAGGGTATGAAAGCACTGTTAGGAACAGGCTCAAGGTGGTATAATATATCTTATTCTTCTTAACATCGAAAAATTACACAAACCTTTGATGAAAATGGAATGCCCCAGAAAAGGTTTTCCTAATCATTGCAAAGGGAGAATGGTATTTACTTGTTTGCGTTTTCAAGAAGGGGATTGCAAGGTATCTCAAATGATAGCACAAAATATAGCAAGAGATTCAAATGGGTGCTTTGGGTAATGATTATGAAGTTAAGGAAGATAGAAGAGGAATGAGTTGTTTCCATGTAAGGAGAAATTTACATACTGATTCTAATTAGAAAAGTAGCTCAAGTTTCAGTTGAAAGCGCCATTAATCTCAGAGAGAGAGAGATGAAAGTAAGGTTTCTTCCAACTGACAAGTCGCCATCGATCTCTCTTCGTTCCCTTTCCGTACGTACGTTAGTCCTTTCCTGATTCTTTGCTTCAAATCGCCATAGATCTCTCTTCGTTCCCTTTCCGTACGTACGTTAGTCCTTTCCTGATTCTTTGCTTCAAAAATCATTGTTCTGCTGCCAACGATTTATGTTATTACTCCCTTTTACAGATGCCTACATGCACATGTAGCTTTTAGAACCAACAAGTAATTCCGAAACTTTTGAAGTTAAGCATGTCTCCTCCTCCAAGTTTCTCATAGATGTATATATTCCATTTAGTTAGTGTTTAAGTCTTAGAATGTTTACCATATATATTAACTTCTAACCTTATAAGGCAGGATATTAATTGGTTTGTTTAACTAATTAAACTGTCTGTCCTCAACCCAAACTGATGAATATGAATCAACATCTAAAAATGTATATAATGAAAACCTATTAAGAACCCTTAATTTTACTAAACTAAAGAACAATCCATTCATATAACATATATACTCTACTCTTATCATATTAATCTTTTTTGATTAAGTACAGATTTTGGAGGTGAAAAAACATTTGAATCAGTCCAAGGATGTATATATCACTAGAGTTTAATCTAACTTTTAATCCGATGTAACGAGTGTAATTGGATCACATAAAAAAATAATTGTAATGACTCTTAACAAGTATCTCGATGATTAAAACTTGATTTATTAATATGATATATGGAACAAAAAAATTTATCTCAGGTATAATTGATGGGCGACTTTCTAATCTTTCTGAAGATGATAGAATTTCTCTCTGCCCTTTGGAATTTCTGACAGTTGGCTTCCCCTTTAACAGCTAACAACTTTTTCTTTCTTTATTTACAAGACTAGTACGTGTTTCATGTTGTCCTGCCCCCTGTTTACGGTTATATATATACATATTTGCTCATGGCTATGACATCCAAGTAACCCAAAAAACTTTGTAACCAAGCAATAAGTTCTACATTCTGGGAAAAAGAAAAGGTAAGTTGCTGCAGTTCATTTCATGCTTTTGAGATCCATTTTTATATTTCATTTTAGTTTTTATAAATTGATTCCATTTCCAAATCAATATAATAAATTAAACCATTTTACTTTTATGTATTTTAATGTTGTTGTGTACTATAGTCAGCTGCTTATGGCATTATCAGACAAGAACTGTACCTTCATTCAAATGGTGATGCAATAAGCTTCTGAATATTTGATGAATCGTTTTGCAGCTATCATGCCAGTATTTCTCTAAGAATGTTTAGTCTTTTGATTAGACATATATAATAATAGTCCACAATTAAACCAATTCCTTTTAGCAATTCTTTTATATCTTCAAAAGATTATTATCCTCTGCATGGATAGTTTAAGATAGCAAAGGAGTAACAGCAGTATTTAACAGCATTCCATTAATTGTACTATGTTTTTATTTTCTGAAAAATCTTGTATGACTCAAGCGTAGCAACAGATGGATTGCTTCTAGTTTCATCTATTCTTTCCCTGCAAGAGGAAAACACAGCAAGCTCCAACAATATCTGGGTTAAGACCACTGCTCTAATTCTTGAATCAGACTTCAATTATGGTTTCAGGCACAACCACAATCACAAAGGGGTCAAGCTGCTTTTCAGTTTAGTTTCAATAAACATCTCGGGTTCATTGGTTTTGCATAACAACCCCCACAAAGATGCTGCTTATAAGTAAGTATAACTGCAAATGATTGCTCTAACTCTGTTTCTTGTATATGGGAAGAGAAAGTAATGAGGTGTTTCTTGTATATGTAAGAACAATGTGTTAAAATTCGTATTGGTTTTAGTTAGTTAACCATGTTTAGCAATTTTTAGGAAATAGAAACGGATAACAAAAAGCAATGAAAAAGGCCAAAATCTTTGAACGTTTTGTAGCTATGGTGTTGCTTCTCTAGTTAAGCTTTTCCGTCAATATTTTATCAGCTTGAACTCAAAAGAAACTGGTCTGTCTTGTATTCTTACTCCCAGGAATCGTCCTTTTCTTCAAACAATAGATATTTCCTTGTCATGTAGCCAGAATTAGACAAGTACCCAAGTTATATAGAATATTAATTGCTTTAAACAAATAGATATTTAAACAACCACCAAATTAACGTTTCTTGATTATTCTGAACATATATTGTGATTTTCAGTTGCCTGTGCTCTATTCTTCGCGGAGGTCAAGGATGCAATATTTGCCGTGAAAGCCCTTTGGATCAAATGGCAGATTCGGGCCACGGTTGTAGTGAGCGTTTGCGTTCAACTCCTGCTTGTCATATTGGGCAATCGGCGGCGATACAGTCGACAACTCTCATTCTATACATCACTCACTGTTTCGCTAATGTACCTGCTTGGAGATTGGATAGCAACAGTTGCTCTCAATAGCCTCCTTAAGAGCAGCGAGGCACAATTAACAAGCCCATTGGTTGTATTTTGGGCACCGTTCCGACTCTTGCATCTTGGTGGCCCTGATACAACTACTGCTTAATCTTTATCAGAGAATGGGCAATGGCTCAAACATTTCTTGGGCCTATGCTTCCAACTTATGGTTGCTCTTTATGTCTATCTCAAGTTTTGGACCATAACCAAAACAACTCTGACATATCTGGCAATTCCAATTTTCATTGTTGGGATTATCAAGTGCGGAGAAAGGGTTTTGGTTCTTTTCAGTGCTAGCGATGCACAGCTACGGAAGTCAGTTTTCAAAAATGCAAGTCATTCAGGCATCGAAGATGTTTTTCCAGGGGCTAATGAGCAGGTCCAGTTGGATAATTATTTAGAAGGCAAAGGAATTCATTTGAAATACAGACATCTTCATCGAGCATCTCTATCATTCAGGATGTTCGAGCCCCTATTTTTGGATCTCAAGCTCAGAATTTACAAACCGTTAAGTCATTTATTTATATTAGATCTTATGCCAATGGAAGAGGCCTTCGAATTGGTGGAGATTGAGCTAGGATTCTGGTATGATTTGCTTTATACCAAGATTCCTATGGTTCTATCTCGAAATGGTGTGATTCTACGGTCCATCTGCTCATCCTTCCTGTTTTCCATTCTAATTGCCTTCTCGATCATCGTTGGGAACGACGGCTATCCAAAACTTGACATTGCCATAACCTATTTGCTCTTACTTGGAGCTATCTTTTTGGAAATCTATTCAGCCGTTTCGAATGTCTGTTCTGACGGGAATTCAGTGGTTGACTAATAAGGACAGCAAGCTGCTTAAGGCAATTGGATCTAGTTTGGTTTCTGTAACTAAGACCAATGGATCAGGAATACAGTCAATGGCACAAAACAACCTAATAGACTATTGCCTCAAGGCCCAGTCAACCAAGTTTCGTTCGGTTCCAAGAATTTTTGACACTGAGGACTTCGTGGGCAAGAATCGAAGTACATCTTGGAAAGATGTGAAAGATGATTTAAAGAAGTTCATCTACGATCATCTATTAGAGAAATGGAAGAAATATGAACTGAGTCACTTTGATTACGAATGTCTCATTCGGTTGTTGAATGATAGGGGTCAAAATGTGGTGCGTGAGAAACATCTTGAGGAAGATCTTGGTTGGAGCATATGTGATGCAGACTTCAGCCAGAGTCTCCTCATTTGGCCCATCGCTACTGATCTTGTCTTCCGTGATGATCATCAAAGACGCTTAGCAGGTACTTTCGGTCCATACTGCAACATTAGCAAGCTTCTATCTGATTACATGATGTACCTTCTTTTCATGAGTCCAACAATGCTTCCCCAAGGCATTATTAAGGTAAGGCTCCAAGATACTTATACGGACGCCTCGAATTTCTTTCATGGGGAATTAGATCACCAGAAAATTGTCGAGGCTTTATTTGGTATCGGTACAGAATATCGATCTCTTTTAACATCGATGGGAACTCAAACGAAGTCGGTATTCTTTGAAGGATGCCAGATTGCCCGTCAATTGCAACACTTAGTTTCGATAAACAGATGGGATCACGAAGAAAAATGGGAAATGATTGCTCGAATATGGCTCGAAATGTTGACTCATGCTGCAAGTAAGTGTACATGGAAAGAGCATGCCAAACAACTTAAGCAAGGTGAGGAGTTGCTCACTCGTGTAGCCCTTCTCATGGCACATTTTGGTTTAAGCAAGAAGATCCAGATGGTGGATATACCCGATCATCTTGAAGCTGAAGGCTATCGGCCTGGATGGGATTGGGACAATCTTGACCGGTTGGCTTATTACTTGGTTTAAAATGAAATTAATTTTTCAACAAATTTACTAAATAATTAGCACTTTTTATCATGTAAGCTAGCTCCACAAAGGTACATCGTTAAAGCTAGTTCAATCTTTGACCACGTGTTTTATTGTTCTATTAGATTTTCTCAATAATAAAGTGTGTATTTACATTATTTAATTTATTTTATCTTTCATTAAAATAAGTTAAATTTATTTGCTTTTGATGAATTGATAATATTATAGTTTATAATATAATCTAATAAAATAGATTTGATTCCAATGTTACATGTGAGTTTATAAGTATAAGTCCATATAAAAAATCTTAAAAATTCACTATATAAAAATAAACATAAATCTTCTCTCCAGACTACAAAAAGAGAAAGATCTCACCAAATTAAGAGTTACAAAAAAAAATCCTTAAGACACTGAATTTTAACGATTAATCTAATTAATATTATTTCCGTTGTAAAATCATAAATAAAAAATCATGTAAGTTATTGTATTCATAATTCTTACAATATGAATCTTGCAACAAAGTTTAACATATTCTTCTCATACTCCTTATTCTCAAAATTTTTATTCCCTCGCGCCCTCCCTTTCATAATATTTTGTGATTGTGCCTTTACCAAATCATTGTGTTTGGGATGGAAAAAGTTAAAAGTATTAATGGAGTGATAATCAACAACTTCATTTCATTTTATTTCATTTATCTCAATTTTTTACTCGTGATTTAATTTATGATAAAATTTTAAATTTTAATAATTAATAATTTCTCTTAAAAGCAATGATCAATATATTTCTATATATATATATATAACATGTGAAATTAATATTTTAAATCTCATATATTCAGATGGAAATGAAAAACCTTTCGAAATTAAGAAAAAGAACAATTATTAACCCATATGTTAATTGATGAGATTTTTGATAAAATCAGCCTAGATTCATCCTTGATAAGGCACAGAGGAAATGAGATAACAAATTAACAAAGACGTTGATGCTGCTGCAGAGGCTGCTTTTTCTTTTTTCTTTGTTTTTTGTTTTATATTTTCACCTAATTTCATGATAATATTTAAGAGTTTTTAAGGGTTATTCTTTTTATAAGTTAATTATTATTCTTTAAATAATTAATTAACCAAGATGAAGGTGAGTTTATGAGAATTGATTTGGTGTGAGTGGGCATATACTAGTTATTATACGATTTTAAAAAAATTATAAAACAGCATGATTTTAATGAATGTTTAAAAAATTCACTTTTTAAGATTACTTTAATATAATTTAAATTTTATAATTTTTTGTTATCTTAATTAGGGTCAAGAGAAAATATAGAAATGAGTGAAATTTTAAGTATATAAGATATAAAACAGAAGGCATTGGTGAAAAAAGAGAATTCCCATTGTGAAGGACTGCTCCTTTGCAAGATACAAATTATAAAGTGTTAAAGAAACCAATAAAAGTGATGTACGATAGTGATAAATATCCTATTGTATTTGAGAGTATTCATATATTATTACTACTTATGGCAATTGCCAAGTATTGATTACAAAGTTTAATGGTAAAGTTTCCTAATCATTTAATCAATACTAAATAAAGCAACTTGATCAACGTGTTTTTCTTTTGGGGTTGTTGATAGAGACAAGCAAATCTCATTCAACACAAAAGTCAAAGTTACTTGAATCAAATTGTGCAATGTCAGATATTAAGAAAATGAGTTGGCTTATATGAATAAAAGCAGCTAAAAAGTTCCAATCGGATATATTATACCACTAAATAAATTTGATTTTGATCATTATTTTTAATGAAGTTATAATGTAAAAAATTTTAAAACATAAAGTTTATAAATTTTGAATTTCAATTTCATAGATCTCACATCAATAAAAAATGTAATAAGTCTTGAGTTTATAAATAAAGATTTTTTTTTATCCCTAATAGATATATTTTTTCTGTAAGAAATAGGAGTTCATAACATGTGATATCAAAATTTACTTAAATCTTCACTAATGTGGGTGAAGGTAGGTTTTGAACTAAAACGGATCTTTTTCGGTAAAAAAACGTGACAAGTTTAAACTTTTCAAAACAAATTTTTACAATAATGATAAATGACATTTTAATTAAATCAATTATTAATAATAAGAGTTTATTTGACTAAAAATAAAAATATAAAAACTTATTTAACTAAAAATAAAAATATAATAAAGGAAAATTAACTTAAGATATAGGCTACACATGCAAAAGAGTTGTACGCAGACAATCCACACAGATAAATGCATACAAGATAGCTCGCATGAAAAGATCTAATAGCTGTTAAGAAAAATAACAGCCAAGTAAAGTATTCTAAGGCAATTAAAATACTTTTCATATTTAAGTTTTCCTTACTTGTTGATTGCTTTACTTGCGCAGCCAAGTAAAGTATTCTAAGGCAATTAGAATACTTTTCATATTTAAGTTTTCCTTACTTGTTGATTGCTTTACTTGCGTAACAAATAAGCCTAGTTTTTAAGATATTTATTTTTATGTTATTTACTTTTCTTACACTCCAAGAAAGTTTAGGATTAGAATATTTCTTTATTTAATTTATTTATGTTACAAGTAGGTTTAAGATGGACTATCTCTATAAATAGTCTCTTTATATTTCATTGTAAAACTAAATAGGATTTTTCCTTATTCCATTCTTTTGAAACATTATAAAATTGAGCATAGGTTTTTTTTTTTATGATTCCATTCTTTTGAGTCATTTTATTTTTCATGGTACCAGAGCAGATTCATAACCTAGTTTTTTTTTTCAACCATGACATTGATTTGGTATGGTAGAGTGATGTCATTTCCCTTTGATTTATTTTCTGTCAACAGTTTTGGCGTCATATGTGAATTATTCTATGTCGGCAACTTCGACACCATATGTGATTTATTTTCTGTTAGTTGCTTCGACGTAGTATGTGATTGTTATACCGTCAGTTAACCACTAGACGATGATTCTAATATTTTCTATGGATGGTTTGATAGCAAAACCCAATATCAATTTCAGGGATTTCCAATCTTAGATCTAGAGTAGCGTGATGATTAAATCATGACTTATCAACTCACTTTCTGAAAAGTTACAACAGATGTTACCCATGCGGATACTACAATCAACATATGGCTTGATTTAGAAAAGCGATTTACTCAAGGAATTATGCCCTAAATCTATGAATTGAAGCAATCCATTATCTTATTACAACGGACGCATCCAAAGTTATAAGTGTTCTTAAGACAGCCAACAAGAAGTTGCCTCAAATAAACCCATAAAACCATAAGGGTAAAAAATCAGTTTTGGGTTGACATTACTTAAGGGCTCATCGACAGCAAGCATAGGGCCACCATTGATTGAGGGTTTCTAGATATCCCACACACTTGTAAAGCCAAGCTACACCAATAGAGAGCACCTAAACGAGCCCTGCAGCATGACGTGGAACGACAATCTTGGCATGCCAGCTCAACGCAACAAAACCATGCACAACTAGTAAAAGCGCGAAAAGATTGCACACCTAAATGTCGACGAATAAGCAAAAGCACGCATAGGCCGTACACACCGAGAGCCCACACGCCAGAAGAACATGTGGACACAACCTGCACGATAGTAGGTAATGCACATCACAACCTTGCGACCAAGGGAGCTATGCTCAACTTAGTTGCATATACTTGGAACGTACACCTATGACATACCTAGAAGGTGTGTACATGGGCACCACACAAGAAGAAAAAGTGCATGAGCTATGCACACATGGGAATCCCACACCAGTGGGCCATGCATGCCTAGCTCGCACTTCAAGAGGCCATGTGCACAATGGATGCTCCCCAAACAGCCTCGTACAAGCGTGCCGCACACATCAAGACCTCGAACTCATGAGTCATGCACAGAGGGTCTTGACTAAAAGATACACACTTGAAGGCCTCTATGAGAAAGACACACCTCAGTGGCCAAATTGGTTATAAGGAAGTCTACATGAAAATTCCTCAAAGCTTGCCAAATAAGGGGGAGTAGTGCATTTGTCATCTTCAAAAGTCTTTTTATGGGCTCTGTTAGGCTTTTCGCAACTATGAAGATTTCTCGACTAAAATAGTATTTGTATACCAATTTTCACATTAAGGATCTTGGTAAACTAAAATCTTTTCTGGGAATTGAGGTGGTACGTTATTTAAGTTACAAATCGATTTCCTCACTTATAGATCAACAACATAAACTTGACCTTGATTTAAGACAACTTTGTGATGATCTCGGATAGTATAAATGTCTCATTGGCAGATTATTTTATCTCATGATCATACGTTCGGATATTAGTTACGCAATACACAAATAAAGTGTAGCAACTACTTGCACGCGTCCAGACAATATCAGTATACGAGACAACCACACTTTGATGTCGTCATATGAATTTTTTGATATCTTAAAATTACGCTCAAATAAGACACTTGGTTGGAAGCAGTTTCAAACTTTGTTGGGCAAGTTAGGCATTTCCAATCTTCATTCTCTAACTTGAAGAGGAGTAAAGCAGAATTAACTTAAGATATGGGTCATACATTCAAAAGAGTCGTACGCACATAGTACACATGGACAAATATGCACAAGACAGCCGCATAAAGGGATCCAATAGTTGCTAAGAAGAGTAGCAGCTAAGTAAAGTATTCTAAGGCAATTAGAATACTTTTTATATTTAAGTTTTTCTTACTTGTTGATTGTTTTACTTGCATAACAAGTAAACCTAGTTTTTAAGATATTTATTTTTTATATCATTTACTTTTCTTACACTTCAAGAAAGTCTAGGATTAGAATACTTCTTTATTTAATTTACTTGCATTACAAATAGGTTTAAGATGGACTATCTTTATAAACAATCTTTCTATATTTCATTGTAAAATTGAACAAAATTTTTCTTGATTCAATTGTTTAGAAACATTATAAAATTGAGGACATTTTTTTTTTGATTCCATTCTTTTGCAAGGGTGACTTAATAAATTTACAGGCCTAAAGCGAAATATTCAATGAGGCATTCTTTTATTGAAATTAAAAAAATTATTAAATTTTTATTTTTCTAACTTTTTGAGATGCAAAATTTTTATATTTTTTAAATGACTGATACAAAATCAACAATCAAAATTTTTAATTCAAATAAATCAACTATCACATAAAATAAAAGTAATATAACAATATAATATAAATTAAAAATTAAAGTAAAAAATTCTATAAATATTAGAACAATAGTACCTAATTATTGAATGCTTATTGTAAACCGCAAATGAGGTTCATGATTTTATGAAGATAATAACATAATAAACTTCTTGTGTATTCTTTGAAAGAAAATTGAAGTTAAAGGAAGAAGGAAGAAACCAAAAATGAGAAAAAAAATTCAAAAGTAAATATTATACATTGAAAAAGAAATAATTGGTTTTATATATAGGAGAAAAAAATAGTCGTTAGAAATAATTAAATATGTTGATTGAAAATAAGAGAAATAAGTGAAAAGAAAAATAGTTGTTGGAGATAATTAAATTTATATGATTGTTATTTGATTGAAACTAATATAATATTCTAAAAATTAGAAAGTGATAAAAAATTGAGATTTACTAAACACAAAATTAAGAAAGTGAGAAAACAAGTAATTTTATCAATTATTTTTTATTTTTTATTTTTATTTTTAATATAATAAATTATATTATAACATTATAAAGCCTCTCCAAATTGAAGGCTTAAAGCCCTTGTTTGGGTGGCTTTACCCAAGGGCCGGCCTTGTTCTTTGGAGTCATTTTATTTTAATATAATTATTTAATTCAATGTATAAAAATAAATGAATTTATTTAAAAATTTTAAATAATTTAAAAGTACTTTTAAATATTATGTCAAAATTTAATTTCATATGATATTTAAAAAATAAAGATCAATATTAAAATTATTTTTAAAAAAGTAAATAAAAACAAACAAAATGGGTAAATAAAATAAGAAAGAGCTGAAAAATGACTAAGCTAGTTATAAAATAGAAAAATAGAGTGACGTGGAGTGGATGAGATTGACGACTAGATGGAACGAACTTGAAGCTAGAGGTATATACTCGTGGTTAAGGTGCGCGTGCCAGCTCAGCCCCTTTGTCGGAAGTGGACTTTTCCAAAAATCTCATTTTGAAGAAGAAAAAAAACAGAGCACATGCCAAAATGAAAGAGCCAAGAAAGAAGAAAGCTTTGAAAATGAAATCGTACCTAGACCCAGTGGGACTACTTTATTATTCACTTTGCAATAATTGTTTGTCAATATATAGTTTATTGCTTCAGGCTTTTGTTAATAGATATCTATGGATACAGATTAAACACTTAATCTAATTTAACAAATTTTCATCCATTAAAACTTACTGCAAAATTACAAAGCTGATTAAGAAGGATGACAAAGACAAGAAACAAAGCTTATTACATTGAAGGTTGACCTTGACATAAAAAGATGGAAGTTTTGTGGGGAAGGGAGACTCTCTAATTTTTCACTTATTTTTTGCGAAACGTGTGGCAATGTTGACAGAAGAAACTCTAACGAGAAAAAAGAAAAGAATTTAGAGAGAGAGAGAGAGAGAGAGAGAGTTTGATTGGAGAGAGAAAGAAAAGTTTTTGGAGGAGTGGGTGGGGAGGGAGCTTGTTGTTCTGAGAAAAATACTCGGTTTTTGGTTTGGTTTGGTTTTGTTTGGTCTGTATTTCTGTAGCATTTCCATCTTTTTTGTCTGTAAGAGAGTTATATCTTTGATGTTTGTTTCTATTCTAACCAATACCTTCACGGTCTGCAGAGATGCAGCTGGCATCGCCGGTAATAAATCTTTTCTTCTTTCATCTGATTCTTTGTTATTTTGTTATCTCCTTTTTTATTTCTTGTAAAATTAATTTTTCATGTACATATTTTTCTTTTAGAGGCTGATTTGACTAAAGTTTTTGTTAAAAGCTCTTTGTTTCCATTTTTTGATTGGATTAAGAAAGACCCTTTAGTCCATTCTTGAAGATTTTTGAAGTTTGAGGGTTGATCATGAGTCTTCCTGGGAATTGGGTTTTGTTTAAAGTTGCAGAAAATATTGATATTGTTCTTGGGAGTGCTCAAAATTTTATCTTTTTTGTGCAGAATTTATTCTTCAAATTCTAACTTCCTTCTGTTTAGTCAAAAAGTGTTACTTCTTTGTTGGGTATCAGTCCATTTTGGGGGAACTCGTATTGATTTCTGGAAATTAGGGAGTAATACGGAGTTGAGAAAGAGATATTCCTTGGTTGTCATTTTCAGTTTGTTAAAGCTTTCAAACTTTTAATTAACTTTCATTGGCTTTCCATCAAAGAATCCTGTTTTTATCTGAAATTATTTAATCTTTTTTCCATTTAGAGTAGGAATTCATTAGATTTTAGCTTTGTTTACGACATATAGATACCTCTGAGCTAAAACGTGGAAAGCAATATTTTCTAAAGAATGAAACTGCAATTGTTATTTGATCAATGTTTAGAAGAATACTCTGGCATTCCCTCTATGCTTTTGATCCTTTGCCATGTGAGCACGCTTACTGGGAAAAGGAAAACATTTTTGTCAAGGGTACTTAAATGTGACTTCTTGGAGCAGAAAACATCAATTCTATTTAGTTTCATATTAATTTTTTTGTAATCTTACCATTTAATTTCTATGTCTAACTTCAAACAGAAATGGAAGCATCTTCAAAGATTGATTATCTATTGTTTGTAGCTTAATTTAGAGTTAAAAATGGAGCTGCAATGATCTTTCAGAGGCATCAACACAAAATATTGATTGCACTTGTGATAGTTTGTTATTGTTCCACCTTAAGACTCTAGGTTCTGAATGGTATACTGCCCCCTCCACCTCTGGTCAGAATGCTTTACATGAACCAATGATACCTTTGTATCAAGTTTGTTGATGAAATATAGGATGATTACATATTATAGATTTAGGGGCTGTTTGCTTTGTATATAAAAATTCTGATTGCAAAAATCATATAAAACAACTCCATCTGATCTTGATCATTGTTTATTGCAGGGAATATCTTTGCTTTGGGGCTGTTTGCATCACCCATGTATGTTCCACTCCTATGTATTTTATTTCATGTTGTGAGAAATTGTAATCAGAATGAATAGATTGTTATATCTTATGCTCTGATTATTTCGTTATTGCTTTTCCTTTAAATTTTCAGACCCACATTTAGGAGAATTATCAGAAACCAGTCAACAGAGCAGTTTTCAGGATTGCCTTATGTATATGCCCTCTTGAACTGCATGATATGCACGTGGTATGGCACGCCCTTAATATCTCATAACAATGTACTGGTTATGACGGTCAATTCAATTGGTGCAGTTTTTCAGATAGCCTACATTATCCTCTTCATTGTATATGCTGATAAAGAGAAAAAGGTTACTTGTTCTTTCAAACTTATGTGCATTTTTGTTATTGTTAATTTCTTTTCCTAAGAGCAGTCATTTTCACTCTGCACTGTCATGCATATTCATTCGTTATGTTGATGTCAGATGAGGATGCTTGGATTACTACTGGGAGATTTTGGCCTCCTTGCAATCATAGTTGCTGGGAGCATGCAAATAGTTGATAGAGAAGCACGGTGGATCTTTGTTGGGTTATTGAGTTGTGCTTCTCTCATATCAATGTTTGCTTCCCCATTGTTTATAATTGTAAGTTGATCAAAATCACTAATACTGCTTTTCTCTACATTAAATTTTTATCTAAAATTGCTTAAAATTTTAGTTACATGTTGTCTGACTTGATCTTTGTCCCCAGAATTTAGTAATTCAAACAAAGAGTGTTGAATACATGCCATTTTATCTCTCCCTCTCTACTTTCTTGATGAGCACCTCGTTCTTCCTATATGGCATCTTTAACTTTGATGCCTTTATTTATGTAAGCTTCCTCTTAACATTCACAACACCTTGTTTTCTATATAAAAGTTATCTATCCATGTGTTAATATTGCCTCTTTATTTTTCAGGTTCCAAATGGAATAGGAACTATCTTGGGGATTGTACAACTGGCGTTGTACTTCTACTATAAAAGAAAATCTGTGGAAGATTCCAGAGAACCACTCATAGTGTCACATGCGTAACCGTTGCTTTCTCTACGAAAGGTAATTGCTTATGTGTTTTGTTTCTATGCTGAGAGGATTTTTCGATGATGTGGAGGCAGAAAGTTTTGATGCTGAGGGTGTATAGTGATGGAAATCCTGATGTATTATTTCATTTGGTTTATTGTTTGAAAAATGTTCCAATTCTTTATCTAAATAAAGGGTGTTGGCACTTTCATTAGTAACAGATGGGTCATCAAGGCTTGTCTGCTTACGTGAGTGAACTAAAAAATGATTGCAGTTGAGATTGACTGGACTAGAGATTGCTACTATTTTTGCACCTAACTACTTTTGAGCATGACTAAAAGTAGGCCAAATGCTTCAAACAAAGAGTCATATGAATTGCTAAAATTGTGCATACTTGAATCTATATGAATGACTCTCTTTATAAGTATGGAGATCATTTCAGCATATGGCTGTTATGTCATGGTATAAATTCAGAATTCAAGTTGTCTATAAAAAATGTTTCAAAATTTTGTCGTTACTAGATGGTATGGATGACCAGAAGAGATTTGAGGTTGTCAGACGTGCTTGCATCACGTAATTGTTTTGCACTATGTAAGCCTTCACTTTCTGTCTTTAACCTCAGTAAACACATGGCTCTATTGTTTTAATTTCCTTTCTGGTTTCTAGTTAGCATTTTATTTTCATTTTTTTTGTTGTTCAATTCTCATGTCATTGTTGCCCCTGTTGATTTGCTACCACTCGCAGGGAGGGTTTTGGAGGTTACATTCTAAGTTGTTATTAAAACCGCTGTTAGTGAGAGGATTACAATCGATGTTTCATGGGTTATAGCCTGCGGTTTTTATATTGTGATGAGACTTGAATGAAGTTCATGCAGAGCTTGAATTATTACGGTGAATGTTTTGAGTTAATGAGTTCTAAAATGCTAGAAATTTGAACTGAGAAGAATTCTCATAAGTTCTGCATAGATTAAATTATTCTGTTAAAGTTTTTCTGTTGATGAAGCTAAAAACAAATTTATGAAAGAAATTAGAATGTTAAGGCTAATACTTGTGTCTCCAAAGTTCAGCTGGATAAATTTAGTGGACTTTTAATGCTTTTGGCTATTGAGGGTGTTATTGGTTAAGATAGGAGGAATTCCGGGCAATCATGTTGTTCTCAGCTTAGTCTTTGTTTCAGTTGTCATAATAAGAATTGCTTGGTAATTTCATCTTTAGAAGTTAAGAGTCTAATGGCAAAGTGGATATTGCCGGAAGTAACTGCTGTGGCTAAAATCTTCAGCTGCTATAGAGTAGGACATTCGGAAACTCTGTAAAGATATCGATGTTGATACATGATACTAGTAGATGGATTTTTCGTCTTGGTTTAAAATGACAGATTCAAATGCTCATAAATACTGGTTTTGGTAATCATAAACAGGATGCAATTAGTCTCTGGAGTTGCTTGCAACTGTAACCAGAGAAGCAAATAATTTATGAGATGTGGCCTTTTATACTGTAATAGAGATGATCCTAGAGACTGATGACGGGGGTTTGACTGGAGTGAAGCTGCTGATTATGAACTCAAGTATTAGTAGGCTAAATCATGTGAGAGATTTTCTTTTAGCCTGAGCAACTATGACTGAATAACTACTTAAAGGTGAAATAGCTCTATTAGATACTTATATATGAAATGCAAGAGGACATGGGACAATTTGTACATGACCGGAGAAGCTCAATCACATTCCTGAAAGCCCTGTTTCTTGTTACAACTGGTTTACAAAGAAAAATTAGAGCAGGTCCCTTAGAGTTGTTCTCACTACTGCAGTGGTTTTCTCCTGCAAAAGATAACCAATGCCATGTTAGCTAAGAAATGAGCGTCCAAGTCCTGGAATTTTCTGGTATGTGAGTTGAGAAGTGTATTTGCTACTTAAAATGCATTAAATCCTGTTCATGTGGAAACATTGTAGTAAAAGGGCTTTTCGCTATGGAAGAGCTGATCACCTGGAGAGTATCATCCTGGCCAGAACTTCCCATGACAGAATGATCAAGCAACTGGCCTCTTTCATCGTACAAAATGAGTCCGCTAAACCGTGGGAGCTCGCATTTCTCCCCCATAAGTATCGGCCGTTGCCATACCGGTGAGTCTGAGTTATGGCTACGCCACCCTGCACATGAGTCATACCCTTCCAAGCCAAGCAACGGTGGTGGCCTCTCCTCCCAACCGAAGCTCCTCTCCCCCAACCTATTAGCTCCACTCCACATCACTGAGCCCATCAACACCCTCTTAGCCGAGACCCAGTTGCAACTAGGCTCACACCATTTCGCATGTACCGCTCCATCTGCAACCCCGTCTCGGTCCACCAGTCGCTTCTTTTGGGCCTTTCTTTTCTTCTTGAGGACCGTCGCAGCACAAAGCCCGATAACAGCGGAGGCAGCACAGGCAAAGAGGAGGACAGCTTCTCGGGTTGTCAGCTTCCATTTCTCCTCCAAATCCCACAAAGCTTCCATGGATTCTCGGTGAAAAAACACAAAAGATGAAGTGAGGTGAAACATAGTTGTATATATGATGAAAAGATATTAATTTGAGGGATGTAAAATGGGGGTGAGCTTCACATGAGGGCCACCGCCTGTTGGGCCCTGAAGGCCATGGCCTGCTGCTGATTCACCTAGTGTGTGTAGCCGTTGGAAACATATCCCACCGTTTCAGAGTAATAAAGGCAATTCACGAGACATGCAAGGTTGGAATGATGAGTATTTTTTTTTATTATCCCCTTTCTATATAAACAAAAAAAAGTTAAGAAATTAACATGGTTATTTAAATAAAGGAATAATATTGTTTGGACACCGTTATAACTTATAAGCCTCATTGAAGTCCATTCAAATTGTTAAATTAAGACCTAAAGAAGCCCAACAAGGTGGGTCAAGACTTGGGCAAACTTAATACAATATAAACCCAAATTAAATAGTTTGAAGTCCAATAAGGGACCCAATTTGTTATATGAGTTTTTTTTTTTTTTTTTTTGCATAATGCTTGAAAAAAAATGTAAATTCAAATAAGTCATTGTTCATTTATTACGTTCAATCAAGTTTTACTTATAAACTCAAGATTGTTCAATTTGTTATACTTACAACCCAAAACGATAAATCTATTAAGTAGAATAAAGCTTTTACTTATAAACTCGAGATTTTTCAATTTTTTATTTATGTGTGATACGTGATATTCTATCACATGCAATTATGTAATGTTCTCGTTATATTAACTTTTTCAATTATAAAGTAAAAGAACTCATTTTGGTTGAAGCTTACTTTGACCCTAACATCACTTTCGTAAGTTGTGATACTAATTGACAAGTGGCACAAAGTTCTTTTTACATACATTTTAAAAAGGAATAATATTAAAAAAATTAAATTATTTAAAAAATTCAAATAAGTTTTTTTATTGTGTTCAATTAAACTTTTATATTTTTGTTGTAGATCGAATAAGTTTTAATAATTAATGATTGATTAATTGTTATTAATTAAAATACTTATTATCATTTTATACTTATGTGATGTTGAAATGAAAAATGAAAAATATAATATGATCATGTTATTATGTTATATCATCGTCTATTATGATATGTTAATATATTACATTAATACCATGTCAATATCATGTAGCATAATATGAAAGATGACATTTTGATTAAGTCAATTATTAGTTATAAAGATTTATTTATCTCAAAATAAAAATATAAAGGTTTAATTAAACACAATTAAAGTATAAATGCTAATTTAATTTTTTTAAATAATTTAGAATTTTTTTAAATATTATGCTTTTCCAAAATTAAATTAGGGCTTATTGAAATATATTAGCAAATAGGGTCTCTACGTTATTTACCTAAACATATTGCTTGGATTTTAGGATCTTTTACTAATTGGAAAATAACTTGTTAGAGAAAATTTTTCTATATAAATATAGAAAAATTTAATGTTTAATATTATTTAAATAAACTGTTACAAAAAATTTTCTATTGTGAAAAATATTCTCCACTTGGTAGAGTTATTTGAGGTTAAAATGATAAATAAGAGTTATTACAAAACAATACTCTCATTTGATTTTTACATCTATATTATATATAAAAGTAGGATCCAGTTTTACTGTTTCAATTCTCTTTAATTGTATGCCCAATGGTTTGCTCTTTTTTTTTTTCTTTTTGTTCCTCGAAACGGCGTTGTTTTCCTGCTTTTTTCCTTCCCCCACTCCTGTTGTTTGTTTCATCCAAGCGATGACGTTTTGCTCTTTGTTGCGGTTATATTGTTTTTTGCTTTTATTTGTTCCAAGCTGCCAATAGTTTTAGGGTTTTTTTTCCCCCTTTCTGTTTTTGTTGAAGCACAAGACAAGAACAATGGGCACATTCAAACTGTGGGAAGCTATTTACAGATGAGATAAGCAAGATAAAAAAATTTTTGAAGCAGAAGATCAATAGAGCTAGTGCTTGAAAGCTTTAATAGGAGGTAAGGCGAGAGGAATAGGAATTAAAGAAGAGATTGTTGAACAAACATTGGTTTTGTTGTTTTGAAGCGGATCCGGTAAGTTAGATTGTTGGTTTGTTGTTAGGTTATAAGAAGTTCAAACAACAAGTAATGAAAGGGTTTAGCGGGTGGAGAGGTAAAAGAGAAAGCAATTAAAGAATAAATGGTTCAATAAGCATGAAGTTTGTTGTTTTCAGCCTGGTCAGTTGTTTTTTGTTTGATGATGAGCAAGGTCAACTGAATGGATCGTTCTTTGTTGATTGGGATGGTTACTGCAACGAGCTGATAGGTTTCATTAAGTTGTTAGGGTTTTGTTTGCTTTTGAAACTATGTCGTTTTGATCATTGGAAAGAGCAAAAACAATAAATATAGGCAAATGTTTTGCTTCTTATTCCGTCATGTCAATTGTCAGTTGGCTTGACTTTTGTGTCTAATTCTTATTTTAATGCAAGCACTGCTATTGACCAGTTATTTCTGTTTGTGGGATTTTTTTACAATTCTTGCAATAGTTTTAACTTATTCTATTATAGATATCATACTTATTTGTTTTTATTTGTAAAAGTGACGTTTGCTTTTTGGAATACTCTTTGTTGTTTTCGTTTCTCTACATTTTGGTCTTTGTTGTTTCTTTATTCAATTAGTTTTGAAAGGTCTTAATCTTTGCTTATTATTGTTTTTTTTTTTGTCTTGATTGATTATCAATGGTTGGTTTTTTTTTTTTGTTTTGATATTATAGTTAATTGTTTTTATTTGTAAGAGAGACTTTTACCTTTTCTAATATTATTCCCTGCTTTTTATTTGTGTAGATTATGCTGTTTGGTTTTTCTACTTTCTATCGGTTTGAGAAGATTCTGTCTTTTTGTTATTACTCTTTTTTGTTTATGATTGATTATCATTCATTAATATTTTACTTTGAATAGTATGATTTTAATTTATGTTTCATTGCTTTTATCTCTATATAACATTTAAATTTACAATAGATATAGGCTGCAGGAATAGTTTCTTTTGTTTGACTTAGTTTTTGTATCATGCTTTCATTGTCCTTTAAGTAATAACGATACATGTGTTTCCTTTAGTAGTTTATTGTTTTCATTATTTAATATGATTCTGATTTTCATCAGTTTCCATGATAAGATACTTCAATATCAGGTGTTTAAGTTTTTCTCTTCTCTTCGGATTTTTCTATTGTGTGAGTTTTCAAACATTTATTACTATATTCTGTACATATCAACTATGTGGTTAATTATGATGTACTCTTTCTTTGACTTTTAATTATGATGGAATTCATGTAGAAGTTAGTGTCAACATATTGAAATTTTCATTAGCTTATTTTCATGTAGGTTTTTATTGTGGCACTTTCCTGCAGTTATTGTTCGTACATATTATTCAAATATTTCAAAAGTTCCTTTTACAGAAAATCTTTTAACAGTAAGTTTGGATTATTTATTCATTACTTATTCCTTATTTTGTTTCTTTTAATTAATAGCAATTAAATGTTTCATTATGTTGCTGTTCTATTAGCTCAGTGGTAAGTATTTGATGATTATTTCTGTCTACCATTTCCTCTGTTGGTCAATCATTTTTTGTACGATTTTTCTTAGACAACTGTCACTACATACAAAATTTGTCATATACTTAACTTTTTGTTTTATTGCTATCATACAAAGATAGATATTAAGTATTGGTTAAACATTAATCATGATTGTATAATTTTTGCAATGATTTTCTCTAACATGAATATTGTATAATGTTCCTTACATATGTTTTGTGTCTTTACTGTAAATACATTCAAAACTATATATGATATAGGTTAATTTATATAACAAATATTTAATATATATTGTATATTATATAGATATAATGTCAAATGAACATGTGAGAAAAAGAGCAAGATATAAAAAAGTCAATCAGTCTGTGAAATTTGCTATTGGTTCATCAAATAATCATTTTTATGTACCTTCTGTTGAAAAGTCAATTTTCCCATTTAGTATGCAAGAATATCCCGTTAGAAGTAATAGTGATGTGATTAAAATTGTTAACAAACTAGGTGCTAATAATCATTTAAACAGTAGTCATTCAGGTGATTATGAACATAATGTTGAGACATTTGATTTTCATTCTGAAAATCTATGTGATGTTCAAATCATTGGTCATGAAGCTGTACAGTCTTTAGGAACATGTGACTTTCGTTTTGAAAATCTATATAATGTACTTATTATGGATGATCAATTGATGATAATTGTTATGTTGAGGACAATTCGACAAGGAAAACTTCATGTTCAAGGTATATTCATAACTTTAATGATTCTTAGGTCATGGTATAGTCTTTTTATATGATTACCCAGGGAATTTTTAGTTCAAATATTCTTTATGAATCTATATTTTTTTGTTCTTTTGAAAAGATCAAAGGTGTGATAGGATTGTTTCTTTTGGAGTTGTATGACATGAACAAATAAATGAAAGGTCAAACCAATTAACGATTACTGGACATACAAGTAAGTAACTTTTGAGTTATAATATGCTTTTCATACTTTCTAAATATTAAGTCTGTCATTTTGTAACGTATTATTTACTAATACTCAAATAATAGGAAAAGAATTTTCAACATTTAACTTTGGTGGACCAATCTTCGTTTGTCCCTTTTGTGGTGCTATAATGTGGTATGAAGAAAGAGTTGATACAACTCCAGTCACAACTTTTTGTACATTTACATTATGCTATCAGCAAGGTACAGTTCAATTACTTCATTTAAGCATATACCATATTTTTTAGATATTTTGTTAGATTACAAAGGAGATAGTAGAAGTAGTAAATTTAGAAAGAACATTAGTATTTGCAATTCTATGTTTCAATTTACCTATATTGGCGGTAGGATAGATAATAGTATAAATAATAATGTCGGACCATATATATTTAGAATCAATGGACAAAATCATCATCGTATTGGTTCCTTACTTCCTGCAATAGGACACAACCAAAATTTGCACAATTATATATATATATATATATGATACTGATAATTATATATTAAATAGAATGTCTATCTTTACACATGAAAATACTAATAATATGATAGATAAGTTTATAGTCGAAGGTTTAATCAAGATGTTTGATGAGACTAATGAAATAGTTAAGGTGTTCAGGCAAGCTAGAGATCGATGTCAAGAGTCAGATGATATTACAATTCAGCTCAAACTACTTTGAGGTCGAAATAATCAAGACAAAAATTATCCAAGTCCTACTGGATCAGAACTTGCAGGATTGATTGTTGGAGATATAGGGGAATTTGATAGTTATCGTGACATTATAGTTGAACATAAAACTAATGGACTTAAACGAATAAGTGAGCTTTCCCCATCTTTTATGGCAATGCAGTATCCTATATTGTTTCCATATGGAGAAGATGGATATAGATTGGATATTAGTTATGTTGACTCTCCTGTCAAGAAAAAACCAAAAAGAAAACAGATTTCAATGAGGGAATATTATGCTTATGTTATTCAACAATGAAATCTTGCCGAAAATACATTGCTTAGAGGTGGTAGGCTATTTCAACAATGTATCGTTAATACCTTCTGTGCAATTGAAGAAATGAGATTACAATTTGTAAGAAATAATAAAAAAATTTAAGGATTGAAGTGTATCGAGGATTGAAAGTTGATATATCAAGAGGTGATTTACAAGGTAATCTAGTTGGAAAACGTATAACATTGCTTGTAAGATTTACTAGAAGTGCACGGTACCTATTTCAGAATTATCAAGATGCAATGGCAATTTGTCGACATTATGGCTATTCATATTTATTTATAACATTTACCTGTAATGCAAAATAGTTAGAAATCAATGAAGCTTTATCTATGATTCATGGCTAACAAGCACAAGACAGACCTGATATAGTTTCAAAAGTATTTAAATTAAAACTTCGGTATTTCATGGACGACCTTATTAAAAACAAACATTTTGGACCAGTTTCAGCAGGTGAGGTTTTTGTATATATTCTACTATTTAATTATATTTATTTAATTATTAATTTTCATTTTTATTTTTAATTGTAGTATACTTATCATCTTAATGTTTTTGTTTTTTTTTGTGTATGTTGATGTTCTGCAGTTACATACATAATAGAATTTTAAAAACATGGTCTACTACATGTTCACATATTGCTTTGGCTAGAATCTATTGCAAAGTGTATGAACGAATAAGATGTGAATAGAATAATATCAGCTGAAATTCCAAATAAAGACCATGATCCAGTTGGCTATGAAGCTGTTTCAAATTTTATGATGCATGGACCATGTGGTATGTACAATCCTTCTTCTCCATGTATGACTGGAGCTAAATGTTCAAAATTCTTTCCAAAACAATATCAGTCAGAAACTATACTCAATGAAGATAGGTTTGTTCTTTATGGAAAAAGGTAAATAATTAATAAGTCATGTGTTGTTGTCAAGAATAATGTTCAATTGGATAACAGATTTGTTGTGCCCCATAATGTTGATTTGATTGTTAAATATCAAGCTCATATTAATGTTGAACTTTGCAGTAGCTCAAAAGCTATTAAATACTTATTCAAATATATCAATAAAGGTCCAGATAGAGTTAGAGCAATCATTCTGAATAATAGTTCAAATAATAGTATAGAACAATAAGATATAGCAAACTGTTTTGATGAAATCAAACTCTACTTGGATTGTAGATATTTATCAGCTTATGAATCATGTTGGAGAATGTTTGCATTTGATATACATTATCATCAACCAGCAGTTGAAAGATTAGTAGTTCGTTTACCAGATCAGAAAAATATATACTTTAATGATTTTGATAATTTGTATGGAGTGATCCACAGGCTTGACATAACAAAAACAATGTTCACAGAATGGATGAAAGCGAACCAGTTGTATGAAGATGCAAGAGAATTAATTTATGCTAAGTTTCCAACAACATGGGTTTAGTCAAAATCTGAAACAATTTGGAAGAAGCGATAAAAAGGAAAATCTCTTGGAAGAATTACATATGTTCATCCAGCAGCAGTGGAACTTTACTTTCTTTTATTACTGTTGAATATTATCAAAGGTCCAAGAAGTTTTCAAGAACCAAGAATAGTACAAGGCATAATACATTCTACATATCAAGCAGCATGTCAAGCATTAGGATTACTTGGAAATTACCAAGAATGGACAAAAGCAATGATACAGGCTTCAGAATGGGCAACTAGTGAACAATTACGATAACATTTTGTATCCATTGTAATGTTCTGTGAAATAGCTGATCCTACATCACTTTGGGAAAATAGTTGGAGATATATTAGTGAAGACATAGAACATAGACTAAGATAAGCTTTTGGTATTGCTGACTACAAAGTTCTAGAAAATGAGATAAAGAATCTTACTTTGATAGCTTTACAAAAAATTTTCAACAAAAATTCCAGTTCCCTATCAGAATTTAACCTACCACTACCAATAGAAGGTTCTTTATACACATTGCAAAACATATTAATTCAGGAAGAGATGAGTTACAATTTAGACGAACTTTTCAAGGAACACTTATAGTGTTTGTCAAACCTGAATTGTGAGCAATTGAATGTTTATCAAGCTGTTAAAAAATTTATTGAAAACAATAAAGATCGGATGCTGTTTGTTTATGGACATGGTGGTACAAGAAAAGCATATCTATGGAAGATAATAATTTAAGCAATTAGATCAACAAGAAAATTTGTTCTTGCTATAGCTTTATCTGGAATTGCATTTCTACTACCACCAAGAGGAAGAACAGCACATTCTAGATTCAAAATTTCACTAAATATTGACGAATGTTCAACATGTCAAATCAAAAGAGGTACATAACTTGCTTCATTAATTGAAAATACCAACCTTATTGTTTGGGATGAAGCGCCAATGATTCACAGATTTTGCTTCGAAGCTTTAAATAAAAGCTTACAAGATCTGTTGGTTGATAATTGTGTAGAAACTGCAAACAAACCCTTTGGCTGAAAAACTATACTATTGGGAGGTGATTTTAGACAAATATTGCTTGTTGTTGAAGTCGGAGGAAGGTTAGACATTGTAAATGCATCAATAAAACCAGTCACAATTATGGAAAAATTGTTGTATATATGAATTGAAGACAAACATGAAACTTCTGCAGTCTAATTTTGATGAACATACTAAATTTAAAATTTCAAGCTTTGCTGAATGGTTATTGGACATAGGAAATGGAAATATTCTAGCTTTTAATTATGAAGATGAAGATGAGCCATGTTGGATTCAGATACCTGAGGATTTATTGCTACCATGTATTGAAGATCTGATAAAAACTATTGTCTTAGCTGTGTATGACAAACTACAGGAAAACTTTACAGAATTAGATTACTTGAAACAAAGATCAATTGTCACTCCTTACAATGAAATTATTGATGTTATAAACTCATATATACTTAAATTGATTCCACGTACATTGAAGTCATATTTCAACATCGACCAAATATCAAAATCTATAGACCATTCGATGGAGCATGAACTGTTATATCCGGTAGAATTTTTAAACTCACTCAACTTTCTTAGAATTTCTAATCATCAGCTTGATTTGAAGGTTAGTATAGTTGTTATGTTATTGAGAAACATAAATCAAAGTTCTAGACTTTGCAATGGAATGAGAATTCTCATTACTCAGTTACCTCCCAATGTCATAGAAGGTAAAATAATCTTAGGATATTTTGCAGGTAACATAATATTTATACTGAGGATAGTAATAACAATCAAACAACAAAAATAGCCTTTTATATTCCAAAGAAAGTAATTTCCAATTAAGCTATGTTATAGTATGATAATAAATAAAAGTCAATGACAAACTCTTGATATTGTAGGTTTGTACTTGCCAAAACCTATTTTTACATATGGCCAATTGTATGTAGTATTGTCAAGAGTTACATCACGAAAGGGATTGAAAACCTTGATTCTCGATAGGGATACACAAACAATCAAATCAAGCAAAAAATATAGTGTACAAAGACATTTTTGATAACCTACAACCAGGTTATGTTAATTTTCTGATCTTTTAACACAGTTTTCCATGTTTTCTTTGTTATGTTATAATTTCTTGATTACATACTTACTGCTTTTGATGTTTATAATATTGTATTTTCTACACTATTTGCTTTGCAAATTGCTGCTTTCATTAACATTTATTCATGTATTGCATTTCAGCATTATTATTTATTTTAACCATAGAATAAATTCTTATATTCCATACTTCTACAGCCTAATATCTATAATCTCTAACTGCATTAATCATAGTTTTTACAAATTATCATTATTGTCTCAATCCAGCTCACACTATCTTTTTCCATGTTGCTTTTCCAAGAACAAATGGACTATCAATATCTAACTGATTTGTAATTGTTCAAACCCCCAGCAACAATCAAAGTAAAGATTTTTAGGATTTGAAAATCTATAACTCTTGATAATCCAGAAAATGTATTAAGTCTTGACTTCTTAATAGCCGATGCTAAGGTAAACTTACAACACTATTTTTTTTTTGTTTTATTGTAAACTCCAGTCAATTCAACAATAATGGAGGTTCTCAACTTAGTTATTTTCCTTATTCACAGAAAAATGTCTTGCAAGCAATGGTTAGAGGTTATGATGTACCTCTGTTTATACCAATTCTCAAAAAAGGTTCTGTTTATCTCATTGATAAATATTGAGTGATGAAATCAAAGCACAACTTTAATGTTCTTGTTGAAGATCTCATGATAGTTCTATCAATAATATCAGAAGTCAAAGAACTTGCTGAAGACAACGCTCAATATACAAACTACCATTTTAACTTTGTCCACTTCAAAGATCTTCCTCACAAGATGTATGAAAAAAAAGTATTGATAGGTAATCTTAAAAATACACTTCAGAATCAAAGTTTATTTGACAACAACTTTTCTCAATTTATCCTAATTGTTTTTGTGTTAAATAACAACAGATGTTATTGGTGTTATCACAACAATAACACCTGTAACAAAAGTGCAGCTGAACAATAGAGATATCTTTGTACAAAAATGAGATATCTACATTCAAGATGCAAGGTAAATGAAAAACACCATTTTGCTATCAAATATGTAGAATCATATTGTAAAAACTTTATAACTAATAACTTTTACTTTTTCATGACTTGGTACAGTTGTGACAGCTTAAAGGTAGTGTTGTGTGGAGATATAACATTATCCATACAAGAACAACAAATACTATAGAGAAATACAAACGTTGTGCTTGCATTCATTAGATTGATGATTAAGACTTACATGCGTGAGTACATACCGCATTACTATTGTGCTAACAACATTAATATTCTACATACAAAATATACTAACAATTAAGTGCTGTCAATTTGTAGGATCATTAAATGCATCATCCTGTTCAGCAACAAGAGTACACATTGATCCATAAATTCCAGAAGTTGATGAACTCAAGCAGAGGTAATGTCACCAACACTTTTACCATTATATTTAACAACAAAAATTGACTTTAGCAGAAAAAAAATAACTAACAGTACATTACTAATTATTAGATACCAAAATAAAACCATACAAGCATACCTTCAACTGTTGAAGCATCCACTTAGTACCACTCTTAGTCAGATATTCATGTAGCTGATTTGCTGGCAATAGAACCAAAAAAGACATTAGTAAAATATACCTTTACTTTTTTGTATACAAAACACAAGAACCAGCTGTTTACTATCCTTCATAAACAATAAATCATACCGTTTTTCACATGTATACAATATTTTTCTTCTAAATGACAAAATACCAAGTTCCAGCTCACTGCAACCATTATTGATGTTCAAGCACCAAACGGATGGTACTATAACGCCTACAATCAATGTGTAGCAAGTTTACGATTCTGTGCGGGCAAGTTTTGGTGTCCAGTCCATGATGAGAAAACACCAGTCCTAACCTAAGTATCTTTAAAACTTCTTTCAACTGACTATAGTAAACAATATCTCTTTATCAACTGGACAAATCACATAGGTTTTTCACCATTACTGCATAATGATTCTAGAACTAACGGTTGAAGACATCACTGGAAAAATTCAATTGCTTGCTTTTGGTCAACAAGTTGAAAAATTGATTGGTGCTACTATTGGTGAGTTGGCTGCAATAAAAACAATAGATAAAATGATCCTCCCTCATCCTGTGAAAGCATTAATAAATACAACAAGAACATTCAAAGTAGGACTTACAGGCAAAGTAATTGAAGCTGGACTCACAATTTTCAAGATATTTGATTATACCAACTCCACAGAATCTACAGCTGACACGCCCAAAATTTACAAGGGAACCAGCTCATTAAATGAACAATCTACATCTTCCCAACCAGCACCACCAACAATCCAAGACATCCAATCAGAAATACCACCATCACCAACAAATGTATAAGTAGCAAATGAACTTTTTCCAAAAGAGTCTCCAAGAAAGAAGATGAAATTTGAATAGGTAAGCTCTTTCAATTACCCTATTTTCTCTTAAAATAACCATATTGTAAAAACAATCAAAACAAAAATTACTTACTTCTCTCATTTCAACAACAGATTCCAAGCACAAGCAACATGATGAGAATCAAATTTTTTGGACAAGAGTGTAACTTTGATGACTTACAGAACAACTTTTTCATATCTTTATGTTGCAATAATGCAAATGGCAAAAATCAACAAATAATATCACAATGCCATCATTTTGTATGCCACTATTTTGCAGCTACTATTAATATATTTACAACACTTTTGTATGCCACTATTTTGCACCTCCTCTCAATATATCTATAACACTTTTGTATGCATATTTTAACAATTATATAAAAACTTCTTATTCTTCAAATATGTAATATACATTTAGTGTTACATCTGTTATTCCATGGCTTTAATTCTCCATGAATGCACAAACATGTTTACTCCTTTATATGCAATAAAGTAGTATTTAACAAAATAACAGTTTCACAAACAGTTGAATTTTCTATTCAACCAAATAAAATAATTTTTATCAATCAACTTAATAAACATTTCTCTATTATTCAAAAAATTTTCATCTAACTAATAACCTGCAATAACGCGCGGGTTCTCTTCCTAGTTAAAATTAAGAATAAAAATAAAAATAAAAGAAATTAGTAATAATATTTTTTAAAACATATAATCACATATTATATTGAAAGGAAGTTTTAATTTTTAAAAAGCTTTTCATCTCATCATATTTTTTGCCATAATATTATTAAAATATCAATATTAATTAGTTATATAAAAAATTAAAAATTTATATCTTTAAATATATATTTATTAAAAGATGATTATTAAAATATTTTTTATTATAATTATTAATAAAATTTATTCAATTTATAAATAAAAATATTAATTACATTGAATGATTTTATTACCATTTATTTTTAAATTTTAATATTGTTGAATAATTTAAATATTAATATTTTAAATTATTTTTTTTAAAAATAAAATAAAATATTTAATTTTTTAATATTTTAAAATAAAATATTAATATTTATTAAATTTATATACTTACATTTAGAGCCTGTTTTGCCTGATTTTTTTTTAACTTAAAAGCTATTATCAAGCTTTTATGAAAAATAATAGTTTTTAAAATTAAACTAAATCTGTTTGGTAAATTTACTTTTATAAGTTTTTTTTTTAATAAATAAGCTGTTTGACAAAATAATTTATATAAGTTTTAATTTTGATTAAAATTATCAAAAAAGATATTTAATAAATAATTTTCTATTAATCATAAATTTTTTTGTTCATAATGAAAAAGTGTTAATTTTATTTATAAAAAGTATAAAAATTATTTCTATATAACATAAATTTTATAATTAATAAATCATATAAAAATAAAAATAAATAATGTTGTAATTATTTTTAATAGACGAGGATATCTTTAAAACATAAAAAAAGATTTCTCAAAAAAGATGTGTATTTTTAGAAAAAGAGGAAAGAAAGCTTCTCTTTAGGCTTTTTCTAAAGTTTTTTTTTTAATTTTATTTTTTTGAAAAAATTATTTATTTTTTTAAGAGTTTCTTCAAATTATTGTTTGGTCTGATTTTTATTTTTAAAAGATAGGTAAGTTGATAAAAAATAAGGTCAAACATGAACTTAATAAAATATTTTATACAATCAATGAATATTTATTTTATTAATCAGTAAAATATTTTATCTTCCAAATAAAGTATTTGAAAACGTTTTTAAAAAAATATTTTACCTCTCTATATAAGCGGACCATGGATTTCATATGTAATTCACCCTTTCTTCGTAGCTAATAAATTACTGCTCGAACGGTGTAATAAATTAATCAATCAATTTAATTTTGATAAATCCAAAGTCTTAGGGTTTTCAAGAAAAAAAAAAAGGGGGAAATTCTCAATTTCTTGAGAACTTTCTCTTGACTTTCACCCCTCTCTCAAATCAGTTCCTCGAGAATTGTTAAAATTTCAAAGGTAAGCAATTTTGTTAGTTTTTTTTTATTATTTACCTGATAAATTCATTTTTCCTGCTTATGAAAAAGCGCAGTGTTTGTTTCGCGAGGAAGTGATTCTCTCGCTTTTCGCTGAAATTTTCTTCGTCACTAAACGGCCAGCTTTAGGGTTTATATTGAAAATTTTAACTATAATGCATATATATATATAAAATTTTTTTTCTCTTTAGCTTTCCCGGTAATGAAACAGCCCATTACGTTTAGGTTTTAGAATTGCAATCTACTTTAACATTGTAGAAATTGCCTGCCTTTTAGTGTCATAATTTGTTAGTTAAGTTTCAATTTCTTTTTTGACTAATTGATTTTAATGAAATAATTTTAATCAGGTTTATCAATTGGAACTCTTTCATATTGATTTTAACGAAGGATAGTTAATTTAGTTATGTCTGGGAGGAATCGAGGGCATCCGACTCTTCCAATGAAAGGGCCTCCTCATGGCGGACTACTGCCTGTGGTACATGAACCCCCATTTGCTAGAGGTCTAGGACCAATGCCTCCACACCCTGCTTTACTTGAGGAAATAAGAGAAACCCAATTCGGGTTGGGTCCTAGAGGGCTCCCTCCTCACCCTGCAATCTTTGAAGAGCGTCTTGCAGCTCAACTCCAAGAAATTCAAGGCCTTCTTGCAGATAATCAGAGGCTGGCAGCAACTCATGTTGCATTAAAGCAGGAACTGGAGGCTGCCCAGCATGAGTTGCAGCGGATGGCTCATTATGTGGATTCGTTGAGGGTGGAGAAGGATGTTCAGATGAGGGAGATGTATGAGAAGTCGGTTCAATTGGAGGTTGATCTTCGTGGGGTGGAGGCTATGCGAGCCGAGCTTGTTAAGGTTAATGCTGATATTAAGCATCTTAATGCTGTGAGGCAGGATCTTACGGGTCAGGTTCAGGTTATGAGTCAAGATTTGGCTAGATTTATGACTGAATTGCAACAGGCACCTGCTTTGAAGGCAGAGATTGAAAATGTGAAACAGGAACTCCAACGTGCAAGGTGAGAATTTGCAATTTTTTTAATATCCTTTTTCAAATTCTTCTTATATGAGAGTTCTTATGGAAATGAACAATAGTTGTATGTATGAAATTAGAGTTTATGTTTGGATCATTTATCTGCCTTTGTTAAATTGTTCAATGGACTTTGGTTTTCTGATGATTTTTGTATGTCTTTCTTGACCTTTAGAGCTGCCATCGAGTATGAGAAGAAAGGATATGCAGAGAATTATGAACATGGCCAGGTGATGGAGAAAAAATTGATCTCAATGGCTCGGGAGTTGGAAAAGCTTCGTGCAGAGATTGCTAATGCAGAGAAGAGAACTCGTGCCGCTGGTGGTAGTAATCCTGGTATGCAAGCCCTTTGTTGAGATATTTTATGTAGCTTTATTTTTCTAGCATAGAGAATTTTATTTCTGCTGCGTACATGTCAATGTTTCATGTACTGCTCTTTCCTGTTTGCTATTCTTATGATATGATCTTTGGTTGCAAGTTTAGGTTTTTACGCTGAAGTTGGGTTGGTTTTCACTCAATCTGCCTTTTCCTTTAATTGTCTTAATGCTAATTGTTACTGGTTTGAAGTGCTGTGACAATGTCATTTTACTTAGGGTCTAGTTAGTTGTTTGATTAGTTCAACTAGCGACTCTTATTCTTTGAGTATTGATGAGTACTTAAGCTTATGAGGCTGACCAATTGGTATGGAGCTTGATTTTTCTGTCTATGTAACAGACTGACCAGTTGTTTTCCCTTGTTTATGAATTAAATTTTTGTCCAAAATTTGCAGCAGTTGCTGGTTATAATGCAAATTATGGAAATCCTGAAGCTGGATATACTGGAAATACTTATCCTGTCAACTATGGCATGAATCCTGTAAGTTGTGTTGTTCTATGTATGTTCTCAACAGTTTTTGGCATCTGGGCTCAAATATTATGTGTATGGACTGGCATGGCAGCTTTCTGTGCAAGTTGTTTATGTATGGATTATTTTCTCTTAAAAATGATTAGTTATTTAGTTTTTCCCCTTGTATTTCAGGTTCAAGGTGGTGTGGATGGTTATCCTCAGTATGGTCCTGCCGCAGGTTCCTGGGCTGCATATGACATGCAGAGAGCTCAAGGACATCGCTAGAGTGATTTTTCAAATCATGCTAATATGATAATTTCTGGTACTTCTGGGCAACTTATCAGTTCTTTAGGTGTGGGTTTAAACTATTATATCATGATAGAAGTTCTGGACTTTGTACCTAAAAACATTGACAGTTCATATTAGCTTGAAGTTGCAATATGCTCTTGTCTTCGTGATATTATCATGCAAGTATTTTCTCAGTTCATTTATGATAAAGTATTTCAATTTGATAATGTACTTTTCATAGATAATTTTATGAAGTTTGAATGTCACCAGTTCATTATGTGAAGAAAGATCTAACCTTGCCATTCCTTTTTGAGGCTAGATGTTTGGTTTTGAAGAGTAGGAATAATTCAATTCCTGTGATCCGAGCATATATGCTGCTGCGGTTGCTTTTGCCCCTTCAATATCTAGGAATGTGGGTTCAATTGAACTTATGCCGTTTATTTGCAGAACTGCTTCTGGCTTTCCTATCTCTGACACGGTTTAGCAAAATATCAAATTTGGCAAGTCTTCGTGCTTGTAATTGTTATGTTTTCTTGTGGACCTCTTCCATTTAGGATTACTATTACATCTGTGCTGACCTTCTTTCTGGTTCATCTGTGAGTTGTCTTTCCATTTGTTTCTGCCTCAGTCTGGCAGCCTAGCAATTCTTATGCACTTTTGCTTCTTTAAGTTTTCCTGGAGTTCCTTAAAAAAGTTACATGGATTGTGCAAACAGCCAAGTGGTTTTAGTTTCCATCTAACTGTATTAGGGAGAGTAATCATCATTGCTTTCTATCATTAGCTCCTTAGCCTATTCTACTTTTAAGTTAAGGTGATGCATGCTCTAAATGCCTTTAATTGAAGAAAAAAGATTTTAAGGAAAAGAAAATATGGAAAATAGATTTGGAGCTTTTTGGTTGACCTTTTTTGATCCATCTCTAGTTAATATTGAGTCTGTTTGTCTTTTCAAAAACATATTGAGTCTGTTTTGATGTTTTCCTTGGTTTCTTTGTCATTGATTTAGTTTATTTAAGTTCTCTATTGTTTTTCTAAGTTGGGGTGAGTTTACTAGATTCCACTTATGCTGGGCACACCTTCTGGTGTTGGTCCAAGAATTTCAGTTTGAGTACGATTATATTTCTGGATCTTCATATATTGTTTCTATTTAGTTTTCTGTGTATTAGTAAAAGTCCTTAAAATTTGTTGTAGAGTTTGGACCTTAATTCTGTGTAATCTTTCAGTTTAACTCAGAATAATAGAAGAATATTCCAGCATCTTTCACCTGCAATTAAGATGTGATTGCCAGTTTTGTTTTATCTTGTCCATTTGTTTCCTGAAACTAGCCTTAAGTCTGACCTTTAAAAGATTGTACCATTGGATCTATGTCTAAACTCTAGATTCCCAATTTTATGTAAGATTGGTGCTAAACTTTAAGATTTGCACTCAGCAGGAGCACAATGTTGCTCCCAGTTCTCACAATATGCACTTTGCTTTGGCACTCTCTTATCTTATGATTATTTTTTAATTTGCATTCATCTATAATTTTATGGGATCAATGAGGGGTGTGTCATGAAATCAATGTCAAGATAAGATCTGTTCTCTTAGCTGGCAGATCATAAGCCTTTCCTAACTCCATCTTACATAAATTTATATTTGATGTTTACCCATTGAAATGATTGAGGGGCATGTATTATTTAGACAGTAGCTGACACCTGGTGTTCACTATAAATGTCAGAGCAAGTAGACTTTTTTACTAATTTTATCCGGTTTCCACTGGCCTCTCTTTAGTATTTATTTTTACAAAGTCTGTAATCTAGGATACTAGAGCACTTCATCAGGGTTTGCATCCAGTGTTTTTTTGGGATTATTGCCACCTATATCACAGTTTTGGAAAGGAGAGTAGGATTGTTGGCTGCCCTCTGTTGCTTGGACCAAATATGTCTGACTTGCTTCTCTTATCATCTGGGAGGTTGGTTATATCAACTATTTTATTGTACAGCCTATACCATGTTTTTCCCCCTAGCTATTGCGGGAAATTCAGGAACAATGTTCTCTAGAATTTGCATGAAGTTGTATGAACACTGCGGCCCAAGTGCAAAGAAAAGCTAACTGCTGTTGTTATAACAAATAAGTAACATATGTCGTTTTATATTTTCATTCCTTTGTGTTAGTCTAGGAAATATAAGTAACATTCTAGTTGTGCTTCCTAATCTTTGTCTTCCGTTAAGTCGAATGCTTGTTTCAACTTTATGGAATTGTGTATGAATATACTTCTGGAATTTTTAGGTATCATGGAATCATTAAGTCTAATAAGGTTTTCTTGAATACATGGAGGTGGTAGAATAGTAAATGTTATGGCTGGGGTACTTTAATATTTTATATCTCACCTGTTTGAACCAGGACCCAGATTGTAGGATTAGAGATTCTGTTTTCACAAGGTGAACAAAAGACCCAGATTGCTTCAAACTTAGTGACATGGGATAAGACTGGTTGTAGGGTTTTTGGATTGAGTGATGGCATTTAAGTAGGATCTGGCAATAAAGCAGGTAATGAAGTAATTTAGCTCATATTATGGCCTATATAAACTATGTCAGACATTGAAACCTGTAACGTTGGTCTGCCTTTGGATAGGAATATGCCATTATATGATTGAAGGGCAATGTGCTTTGGGATTTCTTAGTGTGTACTTAATATCTACAATAGTGGTTTCTATCCTCTGTATCCTATAGTATTTAAACTTTCTTGATCTGAGTTTGTGCATGATTACAATGACTTTCTTCTTGATTTAACAACCTTGGGTTGCTTGCATGCATAAATTGATACTCCCGTTATTGTCGCAGCTGCTGCTTCTCTTCTTCATCGTTAAAAGTAAATTGCTGGTGTCTGTGTGTATATTTATTATTTCATTTTCTCCATAATTTATGTACTCACATTTTCATAGGGTTAAACATCAAAGAGCTTCGTTGTCGATCAAATGTTCTCTTACTAACTAATTTTCCTTTTACCAGTCAGTGTTCTTCCCTTTTCTTTTCTCCTTTATGCTGTATTGTTCGTTTGGGTCTTAGAGCAATGAGTCTTAGATAAGTATTTGGCTAATTTTTTAAGTTATAATCTTGTTACTTCAGTGAATGCTAGTCTGT
Organism: Theobroma grandiflorum; assembly: GCA_036013995.1. NCBI lineage: Eukaryota > Viridiplantae > Streptophyta > Magnoliopsida > Malvales > Malvaceae > Theobroma > Theobroma grandiflorum. Next base: position 23,216,942 of record CP142133.1, on the reverse strand, counting down.
TTCTTTGTAAAGTCATTATATATGAATTTTGGTTCAGCCCCGACCATCTTGAGATAAGCTTTAAGCTATTTCTTGGTTTTAAGAGCTAACTGGGGCTTGGTGGTCTCAGGAAGATTTTAGGTAGTTGTTTTACATCAGCATGCGATCCTTAGATTTGAGTTTTGTAACTCAGATCTTATGCTTACTGGATACCATTTTGTGTGCTTGTAAATTCTAGTCTACTCTCCCTCCCTTGCTCTCTTCCTCTCTTTCTACTGCTACTACTACTGCTACAAGAAGATGGATTTGTGCTGATTAGTCATCCCTAATAGGAGTCCATTTTCATGTTACCTGCTGTAAATCATTGTCTTAGTTGCTGTGGGGCCTGTTAAGTTGCTGAAATGCAACCAGTTAAAGAGTGGGAGCAAATTATTGAGAATGGAAGAGTTTGTTACGGGTTGGAAGTATCTCCTCAATGTCTTTATTGTGTGAAAACGGGATCAAGAGAAACCCTTAAAAGGGATTTCCATCCATGTCTTGCTTCATTTGGGAAACAGCAAGTAAGTGCTGGAAGAAGCTTATTCATTGCATGAGGTATGCGACACATTGCCAAGACATTGTCAACAATGATGATGCTGGATGAGTTTTCTGGTCAAGTAAGTGACACAAATTTCTGAGAAAATCACCTTCTTTTCATTTTTTGTTTTCCATTGTTGGTTGTGCTCGTAGTACAAGGATTTTCATTCTCTTCCTCATTTAGATGGGTAGTTTGCCAGAACTTTTTTGTTAGTAACAATTTGTATGTGTTGCAATCCTTGGTTGAGTAGTGCCTTATTAGTAACAATTTGTCTGTGTTGCAATCCATGGTTGAGTTGTGCCTTGTGACATTCCTAAATTGTTGTATGTTTATTTGTGACTTAATACTGAGAAAGTACAATGTGTGAACTTTGGTGATGGTTTCACACTTGTTCTATGGAGCTATTTGGAATATTTCATATGCTTTGTATTGTCTCTTTGCTGTATGTTTATGAGTGGATAGCTATTAGTGAATGGATGATGCTTCAGGTCATTTAGTTTCTTATGTAGTTATGTAGCAGGCTTGGTTTGTTCATCTTCTTGAATGTAAGTTTTAGTGGACAATTGCCCATTTGTGCTCAGAAGCAAAGAGTTCTGGAAACATAATTGAAGAGACAACTTGATGAAGGTATTAGTGGTGAAGAGTCAAGGAATTAAGTTGTTGTGCATCATGTAGAAGCAAAGAGCAGTACAAGTAATACTGCGAGGAAAGAATAGGCCATGTTTTCAGGATGGGCTCTAGGTGTTATATTGCAGGTCTATTATGAAGAAAAACAAGTGGCTATTAGTGTCTGCCATCCTACATAGTTTAAGAATTGTAGAAAAGCTGTAGTAATACCTTAAATGGAACTGTTTTTATGTTTTATCTTGCAGTAGCTCCTTTCCTGGATTCAGAACTCTACACTTCTATGTTGGATTTTTCTAGAGTTATTTCAAGTAGATCAAAGTGCAAATGCATTCTTATCTGAAAAGAGCATATATCATTTTGCCCTATCTTTTTTATGTGCCGCCATAAATTTTTCTGAGGTGCAAGTGTGAGCATGTGATATCAACTGTGTTGTACTGTGGCTGCTGTTCTGGCATCTGATTCTGCCCTCATTGCCAGATCTAGTTATATGCAATTATGTTACATGTTATTGTTCTATCTGCTATCAAGAACTTACATGGTTGCTTTGTGATCTTCATTGGTAGTATTCAGTCAAATATTGTAAATTAACTGTTTATTTTCATATTAGATTAGTGGCTTGAGGAAATAAAATGTGGTGCTATCTATCTTGATAGTTATTATCTCCTTCTCTTTCTTCCTTGCCCGCTTCTTTTTATCACATCCCTCTCCCTAATTATTCAACTATTGCTTGTCATATTCTTTTTATTTTATCTCCCTTTTTTTTCTTTTTAAATTTTTAACTATTTATGCATATGCATGTTGTAGTACCTTATGTGAGCTATTTACAATCTGATTTGACCTTTCTATATTTCCATTTCAGGTTTACAAACTTGCACCCTGCAAATTTTCTGGTTCAGTGATTATCAAATGTTGTCTGAGTTACATGAGGTATGTTAGCACAATAGATATTTCATTGTTCTGCATAGTTGATATCATTCAAAGGTTTTAGAGGCTAATTATATTCGTAATTATTTTGAAAGATTCATCCCCTAGTAGCAATACCAAGTTGGCTATTCATGGAAGGCAACATAGATAGTGTCCCTCCTTGAATAGCTTTTCTTATGACAAATAACCTACAACAATAATCATTACAGCCAGCTGGACTGTTATTTGGATTTAAATTCAGAATAGGGCTATGCATCCCCGAAATTATTAATTGTGGTTTTCTAAACAAATCTGCACATGATTAAGTATATGAAATCCTCCCAAGGTTAAACTATCTAATTAGACTTGGCAATTTTGGATATGATACGAGAAGACACGGGTTAAACAGTTTTTGGGTTTAATCTTAACGTGTTTCATGTCTAATGGTGTCTGACACGATAAACACGTTTAAAACACGTTTACTTAATCATGTTATCGTGTTTAAACGTGTTATCGTGTTTAAACGTGTATACGTGACACGTTTACTTAATCATGTTATCGTGTTTAAACGTGTATATGTGACACGTTTATTAACTTATTAAAAATTAATAATTAAAGACTATTTTAATCTTATATAAATAATTTTAAATATTTATTTTAATAAGTTTTTTTAATTTTGTAAAAGTAATAATGTAATTATTATGATTGAAAATTATGAATGATTTTTTATATTATTAGTATTTGAAGGTTAGATGTTAATGATGTTATTTTATCATATTATATAATAATGAAATTCATGTATGTTATTTATATTAAATTTTATTATATTTGATGTTATTATTATTTTTGTTTTGTTATAATTATAAATTTTAAATTTAAATAATAAAATTATATTTAATTGTAAATATTTTTATTTAATCGTGTTAAACGTGTTAATCGTGTTAAACGTGTTAATTGTGTTAAACGTGTCAATCGTATTAAACGTGTTAATCGTGTCGTGTCGTGTCGTGTTACACGAATATTAAACGTGTAGTGTTCGTGTTTAGTCTTAACGTGTTTCGTGTCTAATTGTGTCTGACACGTTTATGACACGAAAATACATTTTGCCAGGTCTATATCTAATGTAGTAATGTTTAGTAATGCATGATGAATTTAGCTGCCTTAAATGCTAAAATACCAAATTGATGCAGAACAGATGGCTGGCTGATGCAGGATTTATAAATCTCAGTGATGTATATGACTACAATATTTTGTATTTGAAGCTTGGGGTTGAAGAAAATTATAGTTATTATTAATATATAGATTGGAGTTATGCTTGATGCTGTAGGGCTGGTTATGAAAAAAGGTCAAGTGTTAAGATTGCAGGCTGCGGCCCTGAGCCTTGCAGATGCTACATAAGCTGAAAGGCAATAAATACGAAAGTGGGAAAGAAAAGACACCTAGAATTTCGGAAGTTGTTAGGCACGTCCTTGCATCCAGATAGAAACAGTTCTCTGATCTAAAATTGCTTCAGTCTTTTCCTTATGGGGCAAAAGCTGTGGTAGCTAAAATAGATTTCCTTGCATACTAGAATGAAATAAAAGAGTTCCAAAAGTCTATCTATTGGGAATTAGTGTTCCTTATTGAAAGTGGGATCAATGATCAAATGATTAGGCAAATCGAGTAAGTAATATTAGGTACAAGTTTTCAAATTAGGGAAAATGGCTTAATCCAATAGTATGTAATTCCTAAAGCAAATTTTCTCAAACCTTCAAAATGTATGCTAACCATCGTAATCTCTAGCCCTACTATGTATATGAAACTAGTTTGTACCTAGCAAGAGTAATTGCCTTGTTTTTCCTTGCAGCACATCTCATCAAATTACCTATACTGTGATTAAGTACCTCAGTTTGAGGATGAAAAGCTTATATGAGCCTAACTATTCCTTTACACCTTGTACTTTCTAATCTTCAACAAGTAATTTGTGATTTCTTTTACTTTTTTTGGTTAATTAGATGATCTTTTTTCCCATTTCACATGAAGTAGGAGGAAAATGTCCATCAAAATAAAAATTTGGCTCCAGCTCTTTCATAAATATAGCTTACTCCATTTTTGAAGCCTTTGCTTCGCTCTCTAAGACACTTTATATCTGAGACAATAATACGTGATTTTTACCAAAGGGTTAGGGATTCTTGATCATACTTGAGCCTAAGGAGGTAATAAAATCATCCAGTTTTCATCATGTAAACAAAGATTTCAATTTCCTATAGAGATTTACTCCTTAATAATGCTAGCTGTTGGTGCTGAGAAAAAGGTTTTTTTCCTTGTATTCCAAACAGATTCAAGGCAACCTGTACAAATTCTTCCTATATGGCAACTCATAATGGGCTTAGATCTGGGAAATAAGGGAATTTAGGATTTGAATATGTCACGTAAATTGGCTTTATGGTTTTCAGATGAAAATAGGTTTATATTTTGGAGGAGATAGTGAAAGATTGATAAATGAAGATAAAATTCTCTGTAGGCTGAGGAATTGATGTGTTTACAATCCTATCCTTAGATAACAAAAGCAATGTTAACTCATGTAATAAAACCCTGAACTGCTAAAATTGAAGTTATACCCAGAAAGGAAAAAAAACCATGGCTGTGTATCACACAGCATAGTTCAAAGGTCATTTGTGACTTTATTTAACTATACATGTTTACTTGCCAGAGTGCCTTTGAAATTTAAACAATGGACACATATTTCTCTGCAGTTACAGTCTAAAGCCACCTCAAAAGTATTAACTCAGTATGATGTTGCACAATCAAAATCAATGCATGATTCCTCTTCTTTTTTTTTTTTTATTATGCTTTATGTTGATTACTATATTGATGAATTGAATTTTCAAGTTTCTGGTCGTAATGTCTTCAATACATGGTGCTACCTCAACTTTCACATCTTTTATGCCTCTTGAGCACTAGATATTATTGAAGTCCTCTGGCCTGGGTTTGAAGACAATTAAGGTGGGGTTTAAAGGTTAACCTTCTCAAATTTTGCTGGCTATGGAGAGTATAATGAAAATTTTATTTGGTAATTTGGTGCTACAGGAAATATAAGGATTTCCCCAATTTTGCTTTTGGAGCTAATGTCTTGTCAAGATCTTCTGCACATTTCCTGCTTTCGGTGGCAGTGAGCCGGTGACAGCTGTTGGTTTGGCACTATGTCCTGTATCACCGCCAGTTATGTTGGGAAATTTCACTAGGCTTCCTGGGGCAACAGAAAATACCAGAAGATTTATGTTGGGAAATTTCACTAGGCTTCTTGGGGCAACTGAAATACCAGAAGATTGATGTGATTTTGGTTTAAATTTACCAAATTGCCAAGTAACAGGGCCATTTCAAGCTCATTGTATGATCTTTTTCTCAGCAGGAAGACAAGATGAGGTGGTATATGAAGAGAGTTTCTTTAGCAAACAAGCTTTGATCTGCTCTGGCTATTATAACTAGAGATGCTCAATGATTTGATTTTATGATGTTTTCTACATCAAAATGATGGATGGCCATGTTATGTTAAAGGCTTGGATAAGATTTTGTCGATCAGAAGATCTGCCAGAGTTGTTTCGGATGACTGGTGTCTAGTTTTTAAGTCCTCCTGAGGGTGCAGTGTGCTCAAGTACTAGACGTGTTTCAAATGTGGCATGGGGTGCACCATGGTATGAAGCTAACAGTAGCTCTGTTAAAGAGTTGCCATGTATAATATTGTTCACTGACTAATGAAAATGAATGTCCTTATTTTGCAGGTAAGTGGATAAAAGAGGAAAGTTGCTGGTCTCATCCACCACCTGCCAAAAATATTCACTATAATCTCAAAGCTTTATGGCACAAACTCCCCTTGAGGTTATATGGATGCTGTATTGACCATCTTACATGCTGAAACTGTGTCAAGGAAGTATCAAGTGTTTGCTGTACATGGATCAAGATTGTGTTAGAGACCCTCTGTTTTTTGAACAAGATATTACCTGTCATCTCATTATCATTATTAATACCCCAAACCCTTGTCACTTACAAAACATCTAACTTGAGTTAACCTTTGAAGATGGTGAATATTTTAATTGTTTAAAACAAATTATAAGAAATAATTTTGCTACCTTTCAAAACATTTTATTAATAATTTGCTATACATAGATTTAATTGGATTAAATGTTTAATTTGGGATCAAAATTTTTTGGGATTTCTATTAAATGTTTTAGTTGTAACAATGGGTCAAATTTTTTTTATTGTTTTACAATTAAGGATTAAGGTGAGAGGTGTTTGATGTATGTAAGATATGTACATGATGTGAATATTGATCTCAAAGGGTAATATATGGAATGGTAATTTTGTCAAAATGTTTTTTCTATCAAATCAAACGTATAATAATTTTAATATCATGGTATCGAACAATTAAATTTTTAATATGATTATTATAATTATATTTTTTAATGTGAAATATAGTAATTAAATATTTAATATGATGTATTTTCTAAATAAATCAAATGTCAATGCTAATGAGTATGAATCGGGATTGCATTGCCATTGGGTAAGGGTGAAGGTGCCAAGTTGACAAGCCTTAATAGAGAAAGGTTACTTCTGGTAATTTAGTTGCAATTGACAATGAAATGACAGAGAAACATTGTCCTTTCGCTTGTCCGAACCATTGGTTGGTCCCAATGTTGACAATTTTCTTGACTTGTCCTAAGCTTCTTATTGCTGCTGTTCTTCTATAACTTATCTATTCAAGAGCCAAAAAAGGAAAGAAAAAGGGTGGCAGAGAGAAATGCAGTCCTCACTTTCATGCCCTCATGCAACAACAAACTTCAAATTTCAACAGAAATCAAGAACCATTTCGACTTACCTACCACCACATCAACATCTCTTCATTTCATTTCCCAAACCTTCGAATTCATCACCTTTTGGCTTAACACTTAGATCTCAATCCCTTGAACCACCCAAAAGGACCAGCACTTCTTTGACCTCAAGATGTTTTCAACTTCAGTGCAGTATTTCATCAGACAGTTACAATCCTAACAACGAGAAAAGTTTCGGAGATTGGGTTGAGTGGCTCGGTGAAGTGATTTCCACTGCATTTCCGATGTGGGTTTCTTTGGGATGTTTGTTTGGGTTACTGAAGCCAACTTCTTTCAGTTGGGTTACGCCCGGTTGGAACATTTTTGGCCTTACTCTTACTATGCTTGGTATGGGTATGACTCTTACTCTAGATGATCTTCGTGGTGCCCTCGCTATGCCTAAAGAGTTGATCTCGGGTTTTGTCCTCCAATACTCGGTTTGTGATTCTTTCTTCTTTCCTTGTTGTTGATATTTCTGGTGGCTAGTCATGGAGAAATTATTACATAGATCATTCCTATCACTCAGATCAGCTGTAAGTTTAATAAATCAAAATATCATCTGTAATTTCAAATTTCCATGTCAAATATATAGAATTATGATCATGAAAGACTCGAGTCCCTTGAAATTTCCAATGGAGACATGACATGGTATCATCGCAATCATAGGTTTGGACTGTAGTATATTGATCAAATTTACGAGCCAAGGTGATATAAATCTCATTTAATTTGAGTAACAGTTTGTAATTTTAAGTAATGTCACTCAAAATTCCATAGTTTATCCACGAACTTTAGTCAATGGCATCATTAATCCAATAAAATGGATTGTCAACTTGATTTCTTGGGGCTGACATGGTAAAAAGGTCTAATATTTTTTCCTATTTGAGTTACATTTACTTGATTAGATTTGTTACCAAGTAAAAAACTTTCACTATTATTTTAACAAATGAACAGTATTTGTTCCCTTGCCAAATCTGAATCGATATTTTAATCTATTTGCATGTCATAGTAATAAGTACTATCAAGCAGTATGTCTTCTTATTTTTATGAATTTCTATAGGACTTTATTCGCTTGCAATGTAGGCTCTTGTAAAAGTTGCTATGCTTCTGCGTGGTGGTTTTTCCAAATGTGTGACTACATACGTTACCCTTTTCTTGAGTTGCTACTTGCTTAGCAGTTTACGCTTGCCTACTATTTTGTACCTTTTTGCCAAACTTGTAACTCACAACTTGAATACTTTGATGCTTTGAGTTTTGACTTCTTGAGTAACTTCCATTCTCCCCAATCTTGATGTCATCCCATTCTCAAATTGGACAAGTTGGAGCTCATTATTTTAAATGACTTGATCATTTATAGTTAATCATTGAGCACTATTTCAAGCTCATTTCATGAACTTAAAGTAACTAATTGAACAACTTCATAGCATGCAACAATCCAGCAACGGTATGAATACACATGGGGTAAATGCCTTTGTAGTGAGGGCAATAGAATTCTGTACTTATGCATATCTAAGCATATTCCTAATCTCAATGATTTGCATTTGAAGTATGTTTTACACACACACACACACACACACACACACACTGTTTTAGATAAGTACATATAAAGTAGAAGACAATTGGTGACTCATTGCAGGTGATGCCCTTATCAGGGTTCCTCGTAAGCAAGCTCTTAAATTTGCCGTCTCACTATGCGGCTGGTTTAATATTGGTTGGTTGCTGCCCTGGTGGTATGCTACTAGTCACTCTTTGCACATGTGGTATGTACTTACCTTTCCATCCTTGTCTCCCTCTTGATAGTGCTTCATTTTCTCATTCCAGGCACAGCAAGTAACATTGTCACTTATATTGCCCGGTATGCAAATTTTTCCATCAGTATCATTGCTTTTTCTTTTATTATGGATGCCTTAGCCAGAAGACCTGATGATCTTGTTATCTTCCAGAGGAAATGTGGCACTTTCCGTGTTGATGACTGCTGCAAGCACTTTGTCAGCTGTGGTTGGTAAACCAGAATTGATGTTGCATCCTCTATTTTTTATTAATTGATGTTTTAAAGATCTTTTCAATGATCCTAGTCTTTATCCTCTCTTAACCATGGTATCCACTTGTGGGGCAAGTTTGTGATTGATGACCATCCTACACTGGGGAGTTCTAAACAATGATTAAATATTTTATGCCATAATTTTCCCACATTTTCATGTAATGGCTATCTGGTGTCAAATTTCCATTTCTTTTTTCAATTTTTTTCCTTTTAAAAGAACAATTAGGCTGGATTTCTGTACAACATATATGGCAAACGCAATATGTGGTACTGTTAAAATTAAGTTCAGCTTTCCATTGGCTCTTTTAAGGGCTTGGGAAACAGCAATCACCTTTCGTTTAAGAACCAACTAGGTTTTGGATAAGCAAGATTGAATCACAACTGAGTAGAGTATTGACGTGCATTATAATGTGAGGAATATTTCTGGATGAGAGGATTCACAGTACCATCTGTTGGAGCACATCCATAAAACATTTTATTGTCATCATATCGAATAATATCTTCTTATTCCCATTTATATTGCAGATTATGACCCCCTTTCTCACAGCCAAGCTGGCTGGGCAATATGTTGCAGTAGACGCAGCTGGACTGCTAATCTCAACACTGCAGGTGAATTCCTCTTGTCATAGTTGCTTTTTTCCAAATATAGTTGATTCCTTGTTGTGATTAGTACTCTTACCATGCTAGTACCTCAGGTTGTTCTTCTTCCTGTATTGGGTGGTGCATTCCTAAATCAGTATTTCGGAGGCCTGGTTAAATTTGTTTCTCCTGTGATGCCACCCATTGCTGTTGGAACTGTTGCTATTCTGTGTGGAAATGCGATTGCCCAGAGTGCTTCTGCAATTCTTGCATCTGGCCAACAAGTCGTGCTAGCTTCATCTCTTCTTCATGCATCTGGATTTTTCTGTGGCTATATTCTTTCAAGAGTGCTAGGGCTTGATGTGGCATCATCACGGACCATCTCTATTGAGGTTGGCATGCAGGTATGTGATTTTTGGAAGCAGTTAGATTTAAATGAAAGTAGTTTCTCTTTCGTTCACCCAAGGACTCTTTATAGCGCTGTCAATATAGTTAGAACATTAAAAACATTGGGTATAGTTGTTTAAAATGAAAAATAACAGTAGTACTATTTATCATAGTGCTTTATTGATTATAGTAGCATGCTGTGGGTGATTTTTAGGTGAACCAACTAAGGAGTAATAATTATTCTTCCATTCATTTGCATTTTTCATGAAGCTTGATCTTTTATCAACTTATTGATGTTTCAGAACTCGGTTCTTGGACTCGTTCTTGCTTCTCAGCACTTTCAAAATCCACTGACTGCAGTACCATGTGCAGTTTCCAGCGTATGCCACTCAATTTTTGGTAGTATATTGGCAGGAGTTTGGAGACGCACTGTGCCAAAGCAGAAGCAGGAGTGATAGTCATTTGTATTTTAGATGAACATTAATGCTTTGGTGGTTTTCTTTGAAATGTACATTTATTTTATGGATATTTCGTAGCTTAGTGCATGGCTTGATTGAGATGAGTATCTAGAGTTTGTTATGGTTATCTTGAGACAATGGATAATGTAAGTTGCCTGGATTGAAAACAATAAAGACAGGAACTTTGATATGAGGAGTGCCCTATACTATGCACTAACTAGTGCTATGTTTCCAAGGAATGAACTGATAAGAACTTTGCCACAAATTATTCCGGAATCTCGGTTGTGAAGACTACTTAGAGACTATGAAAAAAATTTCAACTATGCTGTTAGTGCTACCATAGCACGATGGTTTGAAGGTGTTGATGTGGTCATTCAACCAGAACAACAAAGATAATCAAAAGAAGAAAATAGAATCTGAACTTTCAATTGTTTTACAAGTGTATTTGTTTGTTATAGAGGAAATTATACCTCAGGCTTGCGCCATTAGTTAATTACTAAACCTTGGATTTGTTTTCACCATTCACAATAAAAGTAACAATAAACTCTCATTACTTTGAGGCCAGGTCAAGCTTTTGTGAACCCAAGACTTAGACAAGGCCCCAGAAATGCAAAGACTTGGGGGTAGAGGGAAACCCATTTTTGGCACCAAAATTTTGGCGGGAACTTTTAAGCAAAACTAATCAAAGTTTCTTTTTCCTTCCAAAACTTGGATTACTCTGTTTTCTTCTACTTTACCGCCAAATTCTAAAACAAAGATTTCCCTGTTCCCGGCTTCTCTTCCCACCAACTCCTCCATTCAAATCCGGAATCTCCTTTAACCTCCAAACCAAAACCCAAACTTTTAACTCTTCATAATATCTCTGACAATCCCTACCAAAAAACCCCATAAAAAAAATCTCAACTTTCTCTTCACAAAACCACTCTAAAAGAAAAAAAATGGATACGAGGTTCCAAGCCTTGCCTCCTGTCAAAAGGTTCAGGCTTATGCAACAACAAAACCAAGAAGAAGAAGAGTTCAATAGCCCTAAAGCTAGCTCTTTTCGACTCCCGGCGAAGAAACGGAAGGAGTCTAGGGATCCTTCAGTGGCTGAAACTACTACATATTGCTTGCCTGCCAAGAAGAGGATATGGGCCTTGCAACCTGATTTTCTTTCTGGTAAGCCTCTTTTTTCTTTTGATTTGAATGTTGAGTACGAGAAAGAAGTAGAGATAGAGGAAAACAAGAGAAACCCAATTTCTGAAAGTCCCAAAAACTGCATTTTTGATGCTCAAAAAGAGATTTTGAAGGAAAGCAAGAAAAGCTTACTTGAAAAAGGTCCCAAAAAATGCATCAAAACTAGGCAAGAAGAAGAAGAAAATAAAGAAAATGAAATCCCTCTTGTAAGGGACAGCAAGAAAAACCCACTTGCTAAAAGTCCCCAAAAATTCATTTTAGATAGTAAAAAGGAGAATTTGGAGGAAAGCAAGAAAATCTCACTTGAACAAGGTTCCCTAAAATGCATGAAAGCTAGGCAAGAAGAAGAATATGAAGAAAATGAAATCCCAGCATTGGAGGAAAGTAGTAACGAAGAGGAGGAAGATGGGATTTTGTGTGATATTTGTAAAAGTACAGATGGGGATCCAACAGATCCGATAGTATTCTGTGATGGCTGTGACTTAATGGTGCACTCCACATGTTATGGAAATCCATTAATAAAAGAAATCCCAGAAGGTGATTGGTTTTGTGACCTTTGCTTGGCTTCCAAATCAGAGAAAAATAAAAGAGATAAGCAATTTTCTTGTTGCTTATGCCCAACCAAGGGAGGTGCAATGAAGCCCACGAATGTTGATGGTAAGTGGGCTCATTTGGTGTGTGCAGTTTTGGTTCCTGAAGTGTTTTTTGAGGATCCAGAAGGGAGAGAGAGGATTGATTGTTCTAAGGTTCTTGAGAAGCGATGGAAAGGGAAATGCTATGTCTGTAAAATGAGGAGTGGGTGTGTTCTCGAGTGTTCTGAGCCTAAATGTGGGTTGGAGTTTCATGTCACTTGTGGGTTGAAGGAGGATCTTTGCATTGAATACAAAGAAGGAAAGAAGGGTGCTGTTGTTGCTGGATTTTGCAAATGCCACACAGAATTGTGGAAGAAGGTAAGCTTTCTCAAGCTTTCTGTTTGGGTACATAATTCTAAAGATTTTTTGTTCTAATTTAGGGGTTATTATTGATATGCTTTGTATAAATTGTATACACTGTTTGTGAATCATACATGCTGTTACTTCATTAATAAAGATAATTGTTGAAATAATTATCTTTTCCTAATACAATACTCAAACATGTGAGTAACTTTAAGGATTTTCAAACTGTAAAATTTACTTATTTAATGAGGTGGTAGCATGTAATTGAGTTATGGTGTTACACTAGGACATCAAATGTAAACCTGTTAGTAATAGATAGATGAAATTTTTGTTGATGAGTTTTCTTCTCTTTGCAGCAACAACAGACAGGAAAATTCAAGATTGTAGCTAGAGATGAACACCGGAAGTAATCAAAGATTGGGGCAAACAAGTGCTGTGTATGATTCTAATGGATCAACTTGTTGAAACTTGCAGATGCTACTTTCACTTATAGTTGGAAATTGTAGATTTCAGATGAGGTTTTGTACTTGTGGTGGTGATTTCTTTAGATCATAGATTTGATAGTTGAGGGCCTTTTTGTTAACTGAAATTGATGTTTAGTCCATAGTTGTTTGACATGATGCATCTATTGCTGTAGTGGATATCATAAACAGTCCATTGTTGAGTAGCTTAAGAAACAGGAGTTCAGTTTCCTACTAACTTGAATTGGTGATGAACTTGGAATAAATTTCCACTTGGGTGTTTTCACTTTGCAGATATTCGGTGCTCTTGCCCCCTTTTCTCATCTTTTCTTATTCAGAAATTATTCCTATTTAAAATTTGCTGCTCTTTTTTTTTTTTTTTTGAGAATTTGGTATAATACCAAATGGGATTTCAATGGTGTTTTTGCTGCAATTCATCTTACCAGATTAACATCTGCTATTCATATAAAATATTCAATTCAAATTCTATGAAGGTTACATTTGGAAACATCCAATTTTGATAAGTTTACATTTGGAATTGACTTCAATTTAAATAGTTTTTTTTATTCGAAATGATTTTGTTCACCTTGGTTTTGCAAATAATCATTATCTCATATTATTACATTTTACCTTTTAAAATTTTGTTATAAAGCAAAAGTAAATGGCAAAATTCAAAATAATAGTATATGATTGAATTTTAATATAATTAAAAAGCAATTCCTTTTAATTAAGTTGATCTTTTTGGATGTAATTATATTGTGGTGGTTAAATGTCAGTTTCCTTCTTTTATTTCAAAAGGGCTGCACAACAATATTAAACAACACATTCCAATAGGTATTACAAAATGAGAAAATCTCGTCTTGAGATTTTGAGAAAACCATTCAAAGTAGAATCCAGTTGTAAAAAGAAGGCCAAGGAGATTAGCAACAATAAAAGAATTTCTAATAGCTTTAGTGAGATATTTCATATATATGAAAAATTAAACTTTTACATCTATTTTATCAAAAATATTTTTTGATTTTTGTATATATTCAATCCTATTGATTAGATGGTTTGACAATAATTTTGTTATGCTTTTCCATAGAAACATAAATTTGTATCAAAATCAAATTCTTTTGATTTTGCATTTAATCACACTTAACACCTTTTGCTTTTAAAGCAAGAAAAATAAGTAATATTGTTGAATGGTTTTTCTTCTTTTTTTTTTTTTGGATTTGGAGTAAGAGATTTGAATATTATTTTTGTAAATAGAAAGATCATGTATCAATCAATAAATCAAATATTTGAGTGCAAGTAATATTATTGAATGATTAATTAAGATATCTTTAAAACAACATCTCAATGACTAAAATTTAAAGATTTTAATTTTAAAAGTTTCAAAATTGATATATCAATAATAAACATAAGATTTATAAGATGAGAGACAATTACATGTAATTTGACCTCATTTTGTTTCACAATTAATTGTAATATCAATTTGTTATGGTCAAGTAAAGGTGGGGCTTATTATTGATTTGTTTCATAACTGAATTTTTAAATAATAAAAATAAAATTTATGAGATGAGAGAAAGTTAGGTGTAATTTGATGTCATTTTCCTTCATACAATTAAATTGAAATATAAATTTGCTATGATCAGATAAGTGTGAGACTCATTCTTGATTTGTTCCAAAATCCAATTTTTATATAATAAAAATAACATTTATGTACTCAAACTTTGGGTTATACAATTTATGAGATGAGAGAAAGTTACGTCTTTTTTTTTCATAATTAAATTAAAAAATAAATTGAAAAAATTATGAAAAATAACTTTCGCCATAAACTCAATTTAAAAATATCACTTATTATAATTTTAATTATTTTTGATCAAATTTTGGCATGATTTGACAACAATGCTTTTTAAATAATTTTAGACAAATTAAAATGATTTCGGTTTTCTTTATCTCGCCATTCAAACAAAAATTTTAAAATTAAATTTCGATTTCTCTTTCTTGTTAAATACTATCTATCTCGCCATACAGCTTTTTCTCGTTGTCCAAAGAGTGGAGATGATATTAAGGTATCTGTTTTAAGTTTTTGAGTTTATTGGTTTATTATATCCATATAACCCCAAAGTTAATGGGTTAAAATTGATTAGACATATCTATAAATTAAAATATTGTATGACTTTAGTCATTTAAACCTGACTGTGAACAAGTATTGGTTTTTAGATATTGTGAGACTAACTTTTAAGCACTTAATCATTAAGTCTTTAATTTTTAAGCATTGCGTGATTAAATTGTAGGCATTGCATAACTGATTTTTAAATAATGCCTAAATCACACAACGTCTAAAAACTAGTCACATAATACCTTATTAACTAGTCACGTAATGCTTATCAACTAGTTATGCAATGTCATATCAACCAGTCACATAATATATAAAAATTAGTTATGCAATATTTAAAAGCTAATTACATAATGTTTAAAAATTAGTCACGTAATATCAAAAATCAGTTATATAATGCTTAAAAACTACAAAAACTATTGAATTTCATTTAACAAAATCAACAACTTCAAACAATACATCATATTCCATTTAACAATATAATAAACGAATATGTTTACTTGGCGAAGAATGCTCAAAATGTTCAAGATTTTTTTTCATGTATAAAAAATTACTCTAAAATGCTTAAAATGCTCAAAACACTTAAAAGGTTTTTCTTCGTGCATCAAAAACTACTTCAAAATGTTCAAAATGCTTAAAAGTTTTTCATTTTGTAAGAAATGCTTTAGAGATGAATGCTTTAGAGAGAAACGCTCAAGGGATATGAGTCGGTTTGAGACACAAATCTTAATATATGAGTCAGTTTCATTAAGAGTAATTTTATCCAAAATTAATTTCTCTTAACTAAAAATAATTAAAATTATAAAAAGAGTTATTTTCAAAAACACCTTACTTATGAATAGTATTTTTGAAAAGAACCCATATAAATTTTTTCTGATAAAATAAGAGTGAAATTTATTATTGATTTGTTTCTGAATCGAATTTTTTAAATAATACAAATAAAAGTTAACGTCATATTTCTTTGTACAATTAAATTGAAGAGTGGGGTGAGGCAAGGGTGGGGCTCATTGTTGATTTGTTTTTTTAATATCGAAAGGGATTCTGTATCCAGCTGGTTTATAAATTAGGTGGAGGCTCCTTGACTTTGAGTTTCATTTCCATCAGCATCTTCTTTAATCCCTGCAAAGCTTTCTTCTGAAAAACCTGAAGAAGAGTTCATAACATGGAATCAAAAGTGGTATTGGGGAATTCTCTGCTTGTGCCTTGTGTACAAGAGTTGGCTAAAGAGACCATGACCGTCCTCCCACCAAGGTACCTACGTCCTGAACTCGAACAGACGACCGTTCCCGCCGATGGTTTGGAGATACCGGTTATCGACATGAAGAGCTTGCTTTGTGATGAATCCATATATTCCGAATTAGCCAAGCTCGACTACGCTTGCAAAGAATGGGGGTTCTTCCAGGTATATATATATGTGTATATATGAAAGTATGATTAATAGTATTGAATCATATCGCTATATGTAACCCAAAATTTAAGAGAAATGGAAGTAAGGAGCCAACAAAATTACTTATAATCTACTTTTTGATTTGTTGAGAAATGATTGAAATATGTTTAAAGTTGTTTATTTTGGAAATCAACCGTATCTTTTAATTTATAACATGTTTGAAAAGTTAAAAGGAGCAATTTGGCTCATTTACAGTCTTATCTTATAATAATTTATTAGTATAGTGTCTTAAAATGATTTTGAATTATTTAAAGTTTTTTTATTATATTTAATCACATTTTTATATTTTTATTTTGAATTAAATAGATTCTTATGACTAACGGTTGATTAATTGTTATTAGTTAATATGT
This sequence comes from Theobroma grandiflorum, assembly GCA_036013995.1. NCBI lineage: Eukaryota > Viridiplantae > Streptophyta > Magnoliopsida > Malvales > Malvaceae > Theobroma > Theobroma grandiflorum. The sequence goes on along the minus strand of CP142133.1, from coordinate 23,200,074 downwards.
CACTTGTCATTTTATATTTACGTAACATTGACATGGAATGTAAAACATGTCGTGTAATCATTTTATCATGTTACATCAACATATCATATTTCTGCCTATTATAGTATGTTAACATGTTATGTCAATATTACATAACATAAAATGACAAGTGAGGTTTGATTGACGGTAGTTAGTTAATTATTAATTATAAAAACTTATTTGATTAAAAATAAAAGTATAAAGATTTAATTAAATGTAATCAAAGAATTAAATTTTTTTAAAAAAATTTAATTTTTTTTTTAAAAATTTAAAATTTTTGTAAGCATGATGCCTGATTTATTAAAAAAAATTTTTTATGCCTTTCTTTATAAATTTTTTAATTTTCCAAAACTTTTTAATTTTTTTGTGTCTCTACCCAAGGTCGGCTAACGCGTTTGATCATGAACCTGACTTTGCCGAAGAGTAATCAAATGTATAATACGCAAAAAAAAAAAAGGATTATTAATTTAGCTGTTGCTTTTTCAAAGAAGACATTGTTAATCAATGCCACTTAGAATTGGACAAGGTTAGCTTCTATTTAATTATGTATTCAAATTTCAAATCTTAGGAGTGATTCAATATTCTTGACACTTCAAGAATTTTTTGATTTAAATAATTTCAGCCGAGTTATAAATACCTCTATCACATATTATCTATGATACATAATTATGTTTTTGTATATTATATATACTGTTTTGTTGTATTTATTTTTTAATTATTTGATTTATTAATAAGTGCACGTATTTGTTTATTTAAAAAACTTAATTTTCTTTTCAATTTATAATCGATCGAAAAGAAAAATAAAGAAAAATAGAAAGAAAAAAGATCATTGATTTTTATGTAATTCAAAGTCAATATTTTTTTAATAATTTGGCAAAAAAAGGGTAATGCTAAAATTACTTTGTATTAGTTGGTAAATCATGGAGTGAGCTCTTCTCTGATGGAGAAAACAAAGACTGAGATTCAAGACTTCTTCAACCTCCCAATGGAAGAGAAGCAAAAGTTTTGGCAATACCAAGGAGAAGTAGAAGGATTTGGGCAATCCTTTGTAGTATCTGAGGAGCAAAAGCTTGATTGGGGTGACCTTTTCTTCATGACCAGCCTCCCTCTCCATTTCAGAAAACCCCATTTATTCCCCAACCTCCCTCTTCCTTTGAGGTCCTTAATTATCCTCACTCTCTTCTCTTTATTAAATGCTTTTGGTCTGCATGGAAATGAGAAGAGTTTGATTCTGTTTTCATTTTGTTTTTAAATGTAGAGATACATTGGATTCTTATTCATTGGAGTTGAAAACTCTAGCCATGACTCTACTGACGAACATGGCAAAAGCTCTTGATATGAGAGTTGAAGAAATGAATGAGATGTTTGAAGGAGGAATGCAGTCATTTAGGATGAACTACTACCCTCCATGTCCTCAACCAGAGCAGGCCATCGGCCTTAGACCCCATTCTGATGCTGTTGGTCTAACCATCTTGCTTCAGCTCAATCAAGTAGAGGGTCTCCAGATAAAGAAAGATGGCAAGTGGATTCCTGTTAAGCCCCTGCCAGATGCCTTCATTGTCAATGTCGGAGACATTTTAGAGGTACTGCTTCTTCATCATCATTGGTACACTTCATGGAAGCATTTAACTCATGTAGTATTGTTATGAATTATGTGGCAGATGGTAACAAATGGAGCTTATCGTAGCATCGAGCATCGTGCAACAGTGAATTGTGAAAAAGAGAGACTCTCTATTGCTACATTTTACAGCCCAAGATATGATGGTGAAGTAGGTCCAGCACCAAGCCTGATTTCACCAGAGAAACCAGCATTGTTTAAAAAACTAAGGGCTGAAGAATACTTCAAGGGCTTATTTGCTCGTGAGCTCCAGGGGAAATCTTACCTTGATACCATGAGAATATAGCTCGGTTAATTAAGGCCGCAATCAATTGGCTCAATTGTCTGGCCATAGTTGGACTTATACTTAATAGTAATTGAATAATTGCATGGTGTTTCTTTCAGAATAAACATTAATAATAATTAAATACTTCAATAACTTACAAATAACATAAACATGAATATTAATATTTTTTTACGCATTTATGTGAATGAACAATTTAACATTTTCCATGCAATTGAGGTTGTTTAAGCCTAAGGTAACATCCTATTAAGTTCTTCATTTAAATAATAATACTGTCGTGCTTGTAATCTTTTATTGTTTTGGTGATGATTGTTATGGAATTGTACACATGTATATAGCACTTGCAAAATCCATGTCAGTGTTCACATCAATAAAGAAATATCACGTCAATACCACCACCTAACGTATAGATAACTGAGACATTTTAACACTATTAATAATTAAATTAACATTGTCAATTTTGGAAAAAAATACTCGACTCAATTTCATTGTTGTTCATAGATAGACTAAATCCACTACTTCGACAGCACAAACTAATTGCATAATTTGACCTTTGTTTTACACAATCCTTGGTTGATTCCTCATACAAATGAGTAAAGCATATTTCAGTGATTGCAGATGAAAGAAAGAAAGAAAAACTTAGGGTAATGCTTGGGTTGGCAGTGCAGATTTTGAGTTATGTGTAAAAATGAAAACAAAGTGAAGAAAACAAGAATCTAAAGCTGAACAGTTCTCAAGTCATGCCTCCAGCTAACATCATCATTCTGCCAAAAAAAAAATAACCATTATTATTATCTATTTTGAAACTAGTAACTTATTTACAGCCAGAACAACAACAGGATCATCACGGGAGGATGGACAAAATCAGTCTCTTTATCTACCCCCTAAATGAAAATTGCACTTCTGATAAAATAAACCGAAACCATCATGGTAATTAGCATCCAATATTGCTTCTTACCGCCCTTCATACCAGCTGAAAATACCATCAAAAATCCAAACTTCAGGTTTTAGGCTTCTTTGGTGTGCTTGAATTCCCTGGCTCAGCCTTGCGCTTAATTCCAAGGAAATGCTCAACCTGTTGGAATGATAGACAATAAATAAATAAATAAATAAATCAAACTGTAATTTCGTGAAGCACCTATAAAAACTCAAAACTTTGCATTTGGGAATCATTCCCATTAATAAAGAGTGTAGCATCAGAACTATTATGTTCTATAAATAAATAATTAGAACTTCAGGAAGTTCTTCCCATTTGCTTGAATTCTGAGTATCTGAGCAAAGAAGAAAATTCCATAGCAAACATCCCTAGTTTTCAGTATCTTGTAATGTAATGACCAATATATGTACATGTAAAGTTTGCAAAGCTGACCTAAATCCTAAAAATCCGCATAAACCAATAAGCCTGTACCCAAACCAATCCAATTTGATAAGTAAAAAGTCAACAACCAGAACCTCCCTTACCTGAATCGAAGCAACCCCAAAGACTAACTTGAAACAATATGAACTTAAATTAATTTTACTTTAAAAGTCAAAATTTGAATCTGAATTAACCCCAACCCAAATAAGCCAAGTGTCAAACCCGAATACTCAAATCCAAAATGTCTGAAACCTGAAGCAACATGAACCCAAAAAATGACTCAAATTTCCTTCAACCTTAGACCCAGCCCGAAATGACCCAAGCCACCTAAGTGCCACCCCTATGTACAAGATAAGAATCAACTTACCTTTCTATCACCGAGCATAGGTGTCAAGCCTCCTGGAAAATCCTTCTCAACAGTAGCAAAGCCACTTCTAGGATCACTCGTTTGCCTGGAAAGTAATTACACGAGAGAAATGAGGAAGGATTGCAACCTATTTAAATGTAATAAACAAGCAATTAAATTAACAAATTATCAAAATATATGCAATGGCAAGCCATGTCAACGGCAGAGAATGGTAAACTAAGCTTCATTTCCCACAGGGACAAATCACAACAAATGCACAACAGACTACTTGTCGCAAGGCTGCAAACCCAGAATCAAAGAAATATTGCTATGCAGAGAGAATCAACAAAAAACCAAGATTATAAAATATCCATGCAAAAAATGAAAAATGTACGATAATTGTAAATTAATTTGACACTACCAAGAAGCAGAAATGGCAACCAAGACTGAACTACACGTCATCAAATAAAAACAACAAAACTCTAAAAAACTGCCCATTGCACCAGACACCACAAAACATACTCTGCTTAATATAATGCCAGATGAAACTTTGCATATCTGCATACGGAATGCAGAGGTTCAAAAAAGAGTAGTTGGACAGGGGGGGGAAGGGGGGATGGTTCCGCTACAGGTAGGGCTGTGAAACAAAGGAAAGAAAAAAGAAACTAAATGGTACATCCTAATTCTAAATAGTAGATATGATATGGAGTTCCTGTCACTTTTTGAACTAAAATCTTAGTTTCTAAATCAAAATTCTGTCAGCAGAGATTACAATTAACCTAAAACAATGTATAAACCATACCCTGGTTTCACATGACCACTAAGGACAAGGTAGGGTGTTTTCAGCTGAGCTTGAGCTTCCCTCATCCTCTCCACTGACAGGGAAGGTGTATCAGAATTTTTCATTTGCTTCAGCTTCAATTCTTCCTGATATTGCTTCTGCCGTTTCTCTTGCTTCATTTTGCCAGGCCCCTTACCATGAAACTTATGAGAAATCATCCGGAACGCTTCCTTGGGAGTCATCTGGAGAAGATGAGAAAATCATAATTTGTAGGCTCAAATGCAAATATAACAGCACATACATTACTATTAAATACTATATAAACATGCCATTCAAAAAGAAAAAAAAAGAAATTACTATATCAGCATTGGCCTAGTTGTTCTAGATCTCAAATGTGATGCCAAAAATAGTACATGTCAGCATGGTCATAAGTCTTCACACATTTCTTTTTTTTTTTTTTTTTTTGAAAAGAGTCTTCACACAGGTTTTTCTGTTATTTTATATCATTAACTGAGCCAAACTAAAGAATCTAATTATTGGTCTAGTTTGCATAGAGAGTTTGATGTAGAACAAATAACTCAGAACAATAACACTCAATGATAGTCTAAAAATCTCAATTGCATATGCTCAAAACAACCTATAAATAAGGTCCAAACTGATGTAACAAGCCCATAAAATAAAGCCCATCCAACTAACAAATAAGGTCCAACACAATAAACCAAACAAAAGCCTGTAAATTAATTAAATCCTGTTTCCTAAATTTAGGCCTGTTTCCTAAATTTAGGCCTAAAATTGGCATTCTTCCAAAACTTGCAAAAATGTCCTCCCTCAAAGTTTCTGTCAACAAATAACACTGCCAAGATATAAATTGTTTGCCAAAAATGGAACCATGTTTAGCCAGAAATGTGGTCTCAGCATATTTGGTTAAAGCCGTGAGTATCCAAGACAGAAGATCTGGCCTCTGACTCTTCATTATTCCCAATCATTGAGAGGCCCTACCCCACCTTTCCAAGCATAATACAGAACACTAACCTATTTTTACAACACATAACACAACCATAAAACCTACAGTACAAACTTAAGAAACCAAGGGATTGAAGTACTTACAATTCGACCAAATTCATCGGTCCTCTCAATGCGAATATCTTTAAATCTATCATTTTCACGATTGTCATCTACAATGCCAACAAGTTTGCTCTTTTTCTTGTCCATGTTCCTGCCACCCCATTCAATACTTTCTTTAAGCGTTCCTCGATCTTTAAGCAGCTTCAATGCACCCGATAATCCTTTACCAACTGCAACTTCATGAATGGTTTCATCTGCAACTATATCATCCTTGTCCTCATTAGAAGGGTTTTCATCTGTACTAGCATCAAGTACTTCTGTCCATCCACCTACCTCATTTTCTCCACTTTTTCCATCATGTTCAGAAACTCCCGGCACTTCATCCTCATCCATAAAAACATCTTCACTGTCAGGTTTATGGGCTTCTGAAGACCAAAACAAAATAAAATGTTAATATTTACCTGGAAGAAATGACAAGCATAAAAAACATTATAGAGGCAAGTGAGGAAAAAAATCAAGAAAAGAGGGAGAGTTTCAAAAATAAGATAAAAATCTAGAGAAAAACTGCATATTACCGGTGGAGAATCTAGAACCTAAAACATATAAACCATGCTCCTAATCCAGTGCAGGTACAAATGAAGGTTCATAATGATCCAGATTTATAACAGATGAAAGAGTAGCAGCTGGCAGGTAACAAAACAATAGGGGCCATTTTTTAAACAAGACTAAAGTAACACAGGTTTCAAAAGCAACTGAACCTTCATCATGCTGAAGACCCCATACAAACTCCTCCATCTCTGTTATTACAAGCTTGTTTTCTTGTGCCTCTCCAGTTGTGGTATTTTGTTCATCTGCAGTTTGACTGATAGCAGCTGTGGTAGCACGGAGCGCAATGCCTTGAGGACCTGATTTTTCATCTTCTTGCTTTTTAAAAGCTAATTTCCTTGATCTTTCAATGGATTTATAAAGATCATCATCATCATCAGCGAACACTTGATTTTCATCTTCCTCTGGTTTAACTATAAGAGTTTGTTCAAGCCGCAGTGATTTAGATGCCTCATCTGCCTTGGCATAAGCAGATTGGTATGCACTCTTTCTCTTTTCAGCCTCAGATCTGGCCTCCTCCTCTCTAATTGCCTGTCTTCTAGCATCATTTCTAGAACCAAGATCTCCAGCTCCCAGGCCTGAAGAGATAGCTTCTGCTTCAAGGGCATCTATATCCAACTTCTCTTTCTTCCGCAAAGCTTTCTTTTTTTTAGGCTTTTTAAATTTAAGCATTTCCTCTGGGGTATAATAATCTGATGAAATCTTCCCAGTGTTGTTAAGATCTTCAACACGGTTATTTGTGGGAACACCTTGTAACCTTTTACGGAGCTGCCAAGTCGAAAATAAAAGGAGGGAAAATCATTAGCAGGAAAATGTTAAAATATGTTTGTAATAACAGCTCAAGAAGACCATGAAAAACACATTACCTCCTCCAATTTCTTTTCTGCTTCACCAGTAAAGCGCCCCCTTTCATCCAGAGTTACCCCCTGAAAATAAATATCAAGTACAAACAACCACCACTTAACATATGCCACATTTTTCTTCCAATAAAATAAAAGGAAATTTTGAAAGATGAGATTTTGATGGAAATTTAAAAAGGAAAATAAAGATTAAGCACAAGGATCAAACTTATAAACTAACCTCGTCTGCAACTGGATCATCATATTGAGGAAGTATTTTTTTCTCTGAACCAGGCTCATCATTGAACCTAAATCAGCAGAATCCATACTAGAATAAATACAAAATATGCTAATATGTAAATTATACGTATCCAAAAAAAGGAGGGTAAATTGTAACATATGGTTAAATACCCATATTAGGATCTAAACTTAGATAGAAAAAGTAAATAAAAGACTTGACCAATTATTTTCTTCAAATTTAAGATTTTGCATATTTAACTTTTCAGATCCAAGATACACCAATTTCAAGCACTATTTCAAACTTAATCCCATACCAAACCTCACACAAAACCTAACTGACCCTGCATTATTCTGCCATGTTCACTGAGAGTTAAGATTCAAAACAAGGCTAGGAACCATACATACTTTGCTTAAATTTCAACTACACCTACCTCAATCAACCACTTGAATTTAATCCTCCACCCTAAACTAATGTTCACAATACAAAAAATAGCTTCTAAACAGCCTTCTAAAACCCAATTTCTTCAACCCAGTATTAATCACACCAATCCTCACACAACCTAATTTTCCCAACATTCCCATCCTTTTCAGCTCACTTAATGCTAAAATATAGTCTAAAATCCTTAATTTCTTGTTCCCTGCAAGACCACAAATTTCTTGCTGACTTGATATAACCCCTCTTTCCTGTCCAACGTCGATTAGTCAGATGGGTTGAAGTACTTAACTGTCTCTCAAAGAGTATGGCATTAAGTCATTAACAGTTTGGTATACAAAAGGAAAATCATTCATGCAGCCAACCTACAGTACGTTATGTTAGGTGTAAATGTGCTAGAATTGAGCAGATGCATATTCATTCACAGACACACACACACACATGCAAGTTTGCAGTTAGAAACAGAATCTTACTTATCATCATAAACCCCGGTTTTCTTCTTTGCAGCCTTGTAAGCCTCATCCCGCCTCTTCTGCTCTCCAATTTCAACATTTTCAAGCATATCAACATCTGTCACATCATACCAGAAAGCTCTGTTACACAAAAATCTATGTCACCCCATAAACCTAGCAAAAACATACATGAGCAGCACCCAACAATTTTTTACCTTCATTAATGTCACCATTAGCAAGTATGCTCTGATCTTTGAGTGTCAAAACAACAGCTCCACCATCCATCACTTTGTCAAGGCCATGAAGAACTTTAACCCCTGCTAGATCATCTGTTAACAGATTGTCAAGACAAAAATGACCCAATCAGACCAGATACTGGGACAAAAGTAGAAAAAAGAAGTCATGACAATTAAATTGAAACATTACCTCCTATTCAGGACAATGAACAATACCCTAACATATTGCAGCCATGAGGAGTCAAGTTACAGATACAGTTGTTGACACATGGTCTATATAACAATAAAGAAATGTACTTCTATGCAGAACAATGAGCAATATCCAAAATTATCTGTTTTTATTTATGTTCACTTATTTAGCATTTGAACATCACAAAAAGAAAACAAATGGATGAATATGGCACTAATAACATGCTTGCTTAACTGTTCTATTCACCATCCAATGACTACTTTAAATACAAACTATTGGACAGAAAAAAGTGTTAAAGAAAAGAGAACATACGAGCAGCATGACGGACAGCCTCCTCATCTTCATTTTCCCCTTGAACAAAATTATCCTAACAAATTTATTCCATAGAATTAATTATAAATATCATAAATATCACTTGCAAATAAATGAAACTTTTGAGAAGAAATAAAGTATTCTACGAAAGAAACTACCTGCTCCTCAAAAATCTTTGAAAGCTGCAAGGCTTTCTCCTTTTCAGCATTCCTTTTCTCCTCAAGCTTACGAAATTTACCAACCCATTCTAAAACCTCTGAAACACCTTCAGATTTCTTTTTCAATCTTTCTTCTTTCATTCTGAGCAGACAAATAGAAGGAAAAAGAAAAGTTAAATTCTTGCCCTAGGTTAAGCATTGTAATGAAGAAAAACAAACATGACTTGGAACAAATTACTCTCCCAAAGTATTTATGATTCAATGAAATCTAAAAGGCCAGTTATTAATGCAAATAGACCAATGTATGCTATCAGATCAAAGACCAAATACGTCATCAAACTCAGAAAAAAAGCCTTTAACTCCTGCATCTAGAGAAGTCTTTAGGCCTAATCACCAAATATTTTAAATACTTAAACATCACATTTACTCCTAATAAAACTGAAGTTCAAAATTACTGCATAATTTAAAAATACATCTAGGAAAATATGCTATAGAACTCACATAGCACAATGCCTCTTGGTGTGTTTTTTTTAAGTATCAAGTCTACCATGTACACTTCATAAAAAGATGGAACGAAGCAGAAGGAATTTGAATGGTATCAAAGACGATTTAAGGTCCATTGTGACAATGATTCACTCACCTCGCAATGCGCTCCTCAAGCTCTGATGATAATGCCTGTACTACACCTGCATTGCTGCCAGCATTCAATTCTGCTTCATCCTTATCCCTACAGTCTCCATAGTCTAATGCAAGCTCTCCATCTTTGCTTCCTTCATATTCTTCCTCATGGTTTTTCTTGATTGCATTATCCCTATCTCTTGATCTCTCCTTCTCTACGTCTGGCTCTCTACTTTTCTGTTTACTTCTCTCCTTTCCCTTCTCTCTATCTCTATCCCTATCCTTTTCACCTTCCCTCTCCTTCTCTCGATCCTTTTTCTCTCTTTCCTTGGCCTTGTCTCTTTCCTTTTCCTTTTCTCTATCCCTATCTCTACCTTTATCCTTCCCCCTCTCCTTTTCAGACTCTCTACCCCTTTCCCTGTCCTTTTCCTTTCCTCGATCCTTTCGATCCTTTTCTCTCTCACGCTCATGTTCTTTTTCTCTATACTTGTCCCTATCATAATCTTTCTCTTTTTCTCTCACCTTACTATCTCTACTTCTGTCCTTTCCATGTTCATCTCTATCATCCTTCCTCCTTTCCCTGCTCAACAGTCTATCCTTTTCCAAATCTTTAGAATCTTTCTCCCTTTCTTTCAAGACCTCATCATTGCTTCTCTTTAAACGGTCCCGCTCTCTATCCCTACTTCGATGATCCTTTTCTTCTTCTAGGCTGCTCTTCTTCTTGTCCTTACTCCGATGCTTATCGTTTTGCTCTAATTCATCACTGTAGGCTCCTCCATCCCAGCGTTCTCTAGAAACATCATCTTCCCTATCATACCTATCCTTATCCATAGCAAATGACAGAAACACTCAAAAACTTATCTGCAAAGAAACCATGAATATCAATCAGTGCAGATAATATGCAATTCATTCCACACAATGACCCAAAACGTAATTCAGATGCACAACCTGAAATCATCCCAAGCGTGAGGATGCAATACAATATTAATCAAAGAGACCGAACTAAAACCCAAGTGAACAAGGCTCTATTTGGTCATAAACTAATAAGCAAAAGCAAAGAGATATCATTAAAAAAAAGAAAAAGAAAGAGATAAGCAAAACCACATTTAAATTTAAATTAAACAAAATAAGTAAAAGCGCAACATAATTCTTCTATATGAAGGTAGAATCATAAACTGTTTTTGGCTTTTTACTTCCAAAAACAAATAGAAATTAGTAAAATCAGCAACCAACCAGTAAGCACCTAAGGTTGTTTTCTGAAATCCGAATACGGAATCTAAAAAGTTTTCAATTTCAAGAATACTAAACAAACGTAGTAATTTTTTTTCTTGTCTGGATTAACCAAAACCATACCCTAAATAAATACAAAACAACAACAATTAAAGCCCACGAACCCATAACTTCTTGCTGAACAAAGAGAAACATAAAAAAGAAAGATTGAAAGAAAGAGGGGAAAAAAAAACAACGAATTAGGCAGATGGGTGTTACCGGTAATTCGGAGGAATGCGAAGAAGGAGGAGATCCGGCGGCCGGAGATGGAATTTAGGTGACGCAGTTCAGAGAGTAAACTAGCTTTGCACACGAATGAGAGGGATTTTTACAGCAAAATTCTGCTCTGTTTTCTGAGGAAAAGCTTTGGTGGGCCGGGTTGGTCTTATTTGGATCTCGGTTTAGTAGATGGGTTGGGCCTTGTTGGAGTTGGGGGAGTCTCTTTTTGGGTCTTAACTTGGTTTCCTTTTGAACCTGGGCCACACAAACTCAAAAATAGAAATTATTCGGTTCATTTTTTTGTTATTTACTTTTTATTATTTGTGTAATATTATTTTAAAATAAATAAAATATAAATAATAAACGTATCAATCAAACGGAGCGTAAGTAATAGGAATTTCAATGGGTTACCTTTATTTAAGTATCCCAACCCGATAACATAAAGTTTAGAAATCTTATATTTAGATTTGAGAAGGGTTCGAGTAAGATTTTTAATATTTTTTTTTAAATTTGGGATAATTTCAGGTATCACTCTTACTTAATAAATTGCACCATAAAATCCACTAGCTTTATATATTCCTATTCGTTACGAATTGTATGCTACAAATTAACCTTGGGTTTATTAAAATAGAGAAATTCCATCGGAACATAGAACCAAATAACACTAACGTTCTCAAGAAAACATCCTAACGATTTGAGTTTGAAACTCTATCTTGAAAGTCTCAAGTTCAAATCTAAGACGATACGAGTGGAATTTATGAGAATGTTGACTACGTGAAATCCCTCAATTATGATAAGAGCTTAATCAACCTCTCATATATATATATATTGGGGTTTTGCTATATATAACACCATAATCTTAAATTAATTTGGATCTAGCTAGTTTTTGAATAATCTGGTTTATAAATTGAAAGAGATAAACATGATCATGTAACAAGTTGAACCTATTTGCTAGTAAACTCCATGGGAAATCTTAACTTGATGCCTGCCATTGGAATATAACATGGATAGATTTGCCATCCTTTGATCATATTTATGAAAGTTTAGACTAGTGGGACCGCACCATGCTTTGAAAAATGAATGTAAGAAACTAGAATGAAGCCTTTCAAAAAAAAAAGAAACTAGAATGAAAAATAAAGGAATAAAAGTTAAATTTACCATTACTATTTAAATAAGTTTTTATTTTGTTTATTATCCAACCAAGTTTTTATATTTTTATTTTGAATCAAATAAGTTTTTATAATTAATGGTTAACAAATAATACTGATACAGGAGTATATTATTAAATTATTATTATTTAGAAATTATAGGTATAATAAAATTCTTCTTTTATTTGTATTAAGATTTTAAGTTAGTCATGTTCTATTTAGGAATAGAATACCTATTTTATTTAAATCTCTTTTTAATTATTTTAATTGTATTAGATAACTAGAAGTAGAGTTTTATTAGGATATGGGTCTATAGTAGTATAAATAGGACCCTTAAACTTGGTTATTATTCACATTCAAGTTGAGAGTTAATAAATAATATTTTCTTAAATAATAGTGCTTATTTCTCTAAACTCTTTTTAAGAGTAAGAGGTTTTAGTATCTTTGGCTTAGCCAACCAAAGTGAGATTTTGGCTATTTTTCACTTTAGTGGGGTTTTCAACCTTGCCAAGATTGGTGATTCACTTTAATGGGGTTTCTAACCTCACCACGATTGGTGTCTTTCACAACGCCCAGGTGTCTTTACAACGCCTCGGTGTCAGTAACGTATCAGAGAGAGAAGATTATTATTCGATGTATAAGTTTGCTGTCGATTTTCGATATTCCCTATTTGGGTAATTTTATTTATTGCTTTATAATATATCATCATCTTTTTCTTTTTCTTCTTCTTCCTTTTCTTTTTTTTCTACATCACCACATCATCATCACCATACAAAAAAAAAAAATGCCGCCAAGACGTCAAAATCGTCAAAAAGAAGATCACAAGATTGAGATTGCAGAATTACGTCAACAAATTCAAGAATTACAAGAACAATTCGCAAGACGTGATGCTCAAATCAACTATAGTAGCTCTAGTGATGAAGAGAATGACAACAACCCACTTCATAAAAATTTGTCCTCTGATGAAGAAGTACCTATTCGTCGCTTGAGAACTGCTGCTACCAGAGATTTGAGAATCAAAGTCGACATTCTTGAGTTTGAAGAAAGACTTCATCCTGATGACTTTCTTGATTAACTCTACACAGTAGAAAGAGTTTTCGAGCTTAAAGATTGTGTGAAGCTTGTGGCAATTAAATTGAAGAAACACGCTTTTATTTGGTGAGAAAATCTCAAAAGGCAATGAGAAAGAGAAAACTGTAACAAGATCAGAACATGAGATAAGATGTGTTGAGAACTCAAGTGTAAGTTCATTCTTGAGCATTATCGATAAGAAATTTTTATCAAATTTTATAACTTGAGGCAAAAGACAATGTTGGTGGAAGAATATACAATAGAGTTCGAACAACTTTACATGAAGGGCGATGTCTATGAGCTAGAAGAACAAATTATAGCTCGTTATCTTGGGGGTCTCAATGTCACAATTGCAGATATTGTTCAACTACAACTATATTGGAACTTAAATGATGTCATCATACTAGCACTAAAGGTTGATAAACAACGATTACTGAAAAGTTCAGTGAGTTCATCTAGACAGAAAGATTCCAACTCAAACCGTGGGAGATAAAGTTCGGCAACCATTCCACCTCCAAGGTTAAACTCTTCTAAAACTCCAACCAATAAAGAGACTACTTCTACTCGTGCTTCTAATGTCAATAAAAAGTACTTTAAATGCCAAAGATTTGGGGATATTGCTTCTGATTGTCCAAATCGAAGAATTGTCTCCTTAGTTGAAGAAGAAGTTATGGAAGAACTTACCTTAGAAGAAGTAGATGATGAGCTAGAAATATTCAATAACGAAGAGATAGAAGAAGTTTCTGCTGATCATGGAGAAGCTCTTGTTATTCGTCGTAACCTTAACACTGTTATGATGATAGAAGATGAAAGTTGGCTTTGTCATAATATATTCCATACAAGGTGCACATCCCAAGGGAAGGTTTGTAATGCCATTATTGAAAGTGGAAGCTGTGAGAATGTTGTTGCCAACTACATGGTAGAAAAGTTAAAACTTCCAATTGAAGTACATCCTCATCCTTACAAGTTCCAATGACTAAGAAAAGGAAACGAAGTTAAAGTAACAAAACGCTGCTGTACTCAATTCTCTATCGGAAATAAGTATGAAGATAAAGTCTGGTGTGATGTTATTCCAATAGACGCATGCCACTTGTTGTTAAGACACCCATGGCAGTATGATCGTCGAGTTCACCATAATGGATACAAGAATACTTATTCCTTCATCAAGGATGGAGTAAAAATTATGTTGACTCCATTAAAGCCAAAAGACTACTCAAAGAAACAAGAGGAAGATAAAGCACTCATCACTGTGTCTGGTTTAAACAGAGTTTATCATGAGTCAAGCCTTTTATTCTTTTTATTAGTTTGTGAGGAGAATGAAGTATCTTCACCTTTATCTAAAGATGTCCAACCTATAATTGAGGAGTTTAGTGATGTTGTACCTGATGAGATACCCTATGGATTGCCACCAATGTAAGATATTCAACATGCGATTGATTTCATCCCTAGTTTTGTAATTCCAAACAAGCCTGCTTATCGCATGAGTCCGTAAGAGCATAAGGAGTTACAACATCAAGTTAAACAACTTTTGGAGAAAGGCTTGGTCAGAGAAAGCGTTAGCCCCTATGCTGTTCCTAATTTATTAGTTTCGAAAAAAAATGGAACATGGCGTATGTGCATTGATAGTCATGCCGTGAACAAAATTACTATCAAGTATCGTTTTCCCTTTCCTAGACTTGATGATTTGTTGGATCAATTGCAAGACGCTATTATCTTTTCCAAGATCGAACTGCGTAGTGGTTATCACTAAATTCGAATGCGACCAGGAGATGAATGAAAAACTGCATTTAAAACTGGTGATGGGCTGTATGAATGGACAGTTATGCCATTTGGCTTCTCTAATGCACCTAATACCTTTATGCGCTTAATGAACCAAGTATTCCACCATTTTATTGGAAAGTTTGTTGTGGTTTATTTTGATGATATTTTGATGTATAGTAAAAGCCAGAAAGAGCATTTGGAACCTTTACAGCAGATATTTGAAGTACTTCGAGAGCAAAAACTTTTTGCTAACTTAAAGAAGTGTGAAATTATGACAAACAAAGTTATCTTCTTGGGATATGTTGTTTCAAACCAAGGGATTGAAGTGGACCAAAACAAAGTTGATGCTATTGTCAATTGGCCAATTCCAAAGTCACTTCGTAATATTCGAAGCTTTCATGGATTGACCTCTTTTTATCGGCGTTTCATCAAAAACTTTAGTTCTGTAGTTGCTCCGCTTACTGAATGCCTCAAGCAAGATAGTTTTATATGGAGTATCAAAGCACAACATAGCTTCAAAGAATTGAAAGAAAGGATTACTAAAGCTCCAATGCTTGCACTCCCGAACTTTGATTTGGTATTTGAAGTTGATTGTGATACCTTTAATGTTGGTATTGGTGTTGTTCTTTCGCAAGAAGGAAGACCAATTGCATTTTTTAATGAGAAACTCAATGATGCAAAATTGAAGTACTCAACACATAACAAAGAGTTTTATGCTATTATTCGAGCCCTCGATCATTGGAGCCATTATTTGTTGCCAAAAGAATTCATCTTATATTCTGACCATGAAGCCCTCAAACACCTTAACTCCCAACACAAGCTTAATTAGCGACATGCAGCTTGGAGTGAGTTTCTTTAAGCATTTCTAATTCTCCTTAAGCATAAATCAGGTGCGCAAAACAAAGTAGTTGATGCTTTAAGTCGTCGCCTTACTCTCCTATTTACCTTACAATTAAAGGTTGTTGGCTTTGAAGTTGGAAAAGAATTATATGAGAAAGATCCTAAATTTGGTGAGATATGAAAATCCAGTTCCCAACATCCTTATCGACAATTTCATCAGCAAGAAGGATATTTTTTAAAAGGTAACCAACTATGCATTCTTCAATGTTCTTTACACTAATCTATTATTTGGGAAGCTCATAACGGAGGATTAACTGGACATTTCGGGGGAGACAAAACATTGGCTCTTGTGAAAGAAAAGTTTTATTGGCCCAAGTTGGAACGAGATATCATTTGACATATTTAAAGGTGTCGTATTTGCCATATTGCCAAACTTGGAAATCAAAACACTGGTATGTATAAACTATTACTCATTCCTGAAGCTCCTTGGGTAGATGTGAGTATGGATTTTATTTTGGGTTTACCGAAAACTCAAAGGCAAAAGGACTCTGTAATGGTGGTCGTCGATAGATTTTCCAAAATGGCTCATTTTGTGCCATGTCATAAAATTGATGATGCTTCTCATATAGCTGATTTGTACTTTAAAGAAATTGTACATCTTCATGGAATTCCAAAAACCATCACTTCAGATCAAGATGTGAAGTTCATGAGTCATTTCTGGCGAACTCTTTGACGAAAATGGGAGCTCACTTACAGTTTAGTTCAGCAAGTCACTCTCAAACAGATGGTCAAACAAAAGTGGTTAACAAAAGTTTAAGAAACTTGTTACGAAGCTTTGTGGGTAAACACATTCGTCAATGGGATCTTGTATTAGCACAAGCAGAATTTTCTTATAATAATTCTGTGAGCCAAACCACTGGAAAATGTCCATTTGAAGTAGTGTATGGAAAACGCCCTCTTAGTCCTTTGGACCTTCCCACTTTGCCAACTACTTGTGAATTTAGTGCTGATGCTGAAGAATGTGCTAAGCAAATCAAGAAGCTTCATGAAGAAGTTCGAGAGAAGACTATTCGTCAAACTGACAAATACCAAAAGCAAGCCAATAAGCACAAAAGGCCAGTTAGTTTTAAAAAAGGAGATTTAGTGTGGATTCATTTAAGGAAAGAACGTTTCCCTAAGTCTCGTGCAAAGTTATCTATTCGAGCTGATGGACCATTCCGAGTCTTGGAACGTATTAATGAGAATGCTTACAAGATTGAACTTCTTGGAGATTATGAAGTTTTTGCAACTTTCAGTGTAATTGATCTTTCTCCTTACTATGGAGAACATGATGAAGGCATGGATCTTGACGACGAGTTTTCTCCAATATAGAGAGAATGATACAGAAGTATATTATTAGATTATTATTATTTAGGAATTATAGGTATAATAAAATTTTTCTTTTATTTGTATTAGGATTTTAAGTTAGTCATGTTCTATTTAGGAATAAAACACATATTTTATTTAAATCTCTTCTTAATTATTTTAATTGTATTAGATAACTAAAAGTAGAGTTTTATTAGGATATAGGCCTATAATAGTATAAATAGGACCCTTAGGCTTGGTTATTATTCACATTTAAGTTGAGAGTTAATAAATAATATTTTTTTAAGTAAGAGCACTTATTTCTCTAAGCTCTTTTTAAGAGTAAGAGGTTTTAGTATCTTTGGCCTAGCCAAGTAAAGTGGGATTTTGACTATTTTTCACCTTTGTGGGGTTTTCAACCTTGCTAAGATTGATGATTCATCTTAGTGGGGTTTCTAACCTCGCCACGATTGGTGTCTTTCACAATGTCCAGGTGTCTTTACAATGCCTCGATGTCAAATACTTTAGTCATCGAAAGCTAAAGAAAAAATGAAAACGTAGACTTGAGCTAGGTGATTAGGACTTTGAATTTAGATTTCATAGAGTTTTTGATATAGAATGTATTTTATCATTTTGAGCATATCTATAACAAAAGTCAAATCAGATTTTTGGTTGCTCAAAATTCATTATAAATTTTGACTAGAAGGTAACCGAGTTTAATTTTTTAAGCCCCAACAAGGATTTTCTATGTCAAAATACAGACCGCAAGATTAATTTATTATTAAATAATTATTTTATTTAATTTTAATTTAAAATATTTAAGATATTAATAATAATATATTAATTTAAAATTATATTTTGATATTTTAACGATAAATGATTTTTAACATCTACAATTCGAATTAAGACCTTGATTTTAAAAGCGGCAATTGAACCCAATCCGAACTATAAATAGGTCTAATCTCACAGTTTTTATACTCTTATTATCATTTGCCACATAAAATGGTAAATAGTTACGTACCTATAAATAAATTTGGCTGAGGCATCGATGACTCCAAAAACTTATCTTTTGGTTTCTAGTCTAAGTAATAGTCAATTAGCTAAGGATAGAGGGTCGGTGATGAATTCTTCTTTCAAAAATGGTAGGCGGCGTCGACGCATGATTCTGCCATGGAAGGAAGACATATAATTTTCAGGCCAAAGGACAATGACCTTAAACTAATGCTTGACTGCTTGAGGCTAAACTTTTTTACCTAACAAAGTGACGCCGAATGGTTTTGGGTTTGACAAGATGATTGTTTGAGAATATTCTACTTTGAATTATTAGGTGTAGGCCAGATCTCAGTTTTTATAATCAGATAGATAGGATTAGTTGCTATCCAAGCCTTTGCTCTAAAATATTTAACAGCTTGAAACAAGAGAAGTGCTTGTCCTTTTGTTCTGGCAGAAGACTGTCATGGATCCCAAAGCTGTCAAGTATGGAAGTTCCTTGCTTGTGCCTTCTGTTCAAGAGTTGGCCAAAAAGTCCATCGCCACCATTCCACCGAGGTACCTACGTCCTGACCTGGAGAAACCAATTGTTTCCGATGCCAGTTCGATGTCTGAGATCCCGGTTATCGACATGGAAGCCTTAGTTTCTAAAGAGTCAATGGATTCTGAGTTAGCCAAGCTTGACTTTGCTTGCAAAGAATGGGGTTTTTTTCAGGTGCAACTAGCTCTATATATATACCATCTCAATCCTTACTCTATACTTGTTTCTTGTGAATATGTATGCATCCATGGCAAATACATATAGTAATTTAGGTATCTTTTTGTCACCAAAGAAATCATGATATACGAGTATTTTTAGAACACCATGTCATCGTTGAACTTTGATCATTTGCATCATCTTCCCTTATAGAGATTCTTTTTCTTTGTCAATTTAGTTTTTTAGCGGAGGAGGGAGAGGGTCGGTTTTCCTTTTGTAGTGTAATTGATCATGAACTAAGGTGGAGGCCGAAGAGAGGGAACATAGAGTTTTTATGGTTTTGGTTTATCATAGTTAATTTTAATTATTTTTTGAATTTTGTTTATACTATATATAAAAATTTAAATCTAAAATTTAATATAAAAATTATTATTTATAGTCAGATTCAAATGATTAGTGGGTATCCTAAGATCACTTCCCGAACCCAACTTAACCCGTCACTTTCCGAACCCTACTTGACGCATAACTGATAGTAATTATATTATCATAATCCAATTATAAAGTATCATTGCTTTATTTAATTGCAATATAGGGTATTGATTATAAGATATTTATTGACATCTAGATGGGGCCTTAAAAATTTATGCCGAGGCCTTCTCACATGGACATTGATGGGTAGCTCGACTATGTGGATGGCCAAGGGCTGAATTTTGTGATTTTAAAGCTATTTCTATTGTCAAGCTACTACATGAAAAATTGTAAAAAGGGAGGGGTTGATTTCTAAAAAGAGACATTTTAATCAACGTCAACCTTCTCCCTTCTTAATATTCTACTTATTTGTGTGGTTTGAATTTTATCAATTTTTTTTCGTTTTTGTTTCCTTAATTATTTGATTTAGGGAAATTAATGTTTAAAATCATGGTATGAAATCAAGCTGACACACACATTAGGAAATTACTTTTAAAATTTATAAAATTACAAATTAATATTATCGTGTCTGTTTTTAACTCACCAAATTTTATAAGATGATGCATCCTGCTATAATTTAGAATAAATAAAAGGGTAAAAATACCCTTTTTTAATTTTTAAACATAATTTCACGTAAATTCATTAGTATTAAAAATGACCAGTTTGTCTTAAAAGTATAAAACTATTAATAACAAATATAAAAAAATTAATAATAATTTTTAAAATTAATAAAAAGTAAAATTATCTTTTCAATATTATCACGTCACTAAATTAAGAAAAACACTAACGGATGAGTAATGGCTGGATTTTTGCATCTATTTAAAAAACTAATAAATTGTCTGAAATTTAAATTAAAACTTAGACGGTAGGGATTTTTTACCCTAAATAGAATGTCAAATCTTGTTTCGATATGCACTTCTTTGGTAACTATTTGCCATATGTGAATGCATCAATTTATTATCTTTGAAGACCATAATGAAACTGTTCTAAATCCTCAAGGTGTTGACAACCCATTAAAGTTAAATGTTGATTCAATAAGAAGTGTTAGTTCATACTTTGTGGGTTCATTAATTCTGTTTTAGTATATCTTAACCAAAAGAAAAATGTCAGTGTGTCATTCCAATGGATATTGCTTACTCCATCCACTCGAGTTGTGGGTGTTGAACCTTGGGGATTGAATCTTAGCAGAAAATGATTAATCTGTCAACATCTGCAGCTAATAAATCACGGAATGAGTTTATCTCTAGTGGAGAAAGTGAAGACAGAGATTCAAGACTTCTTCAACCTCCCAATGGAAGAGAAGAAAAAGTACTGGCAAACTCCAGGAGAAGTAGAAGGATTTGGGCAAGCCTTTGTTGTATCAGATGAGCAAAAGCTTGATTGGGGTGACATGTTCTTCTTGACCACCCTCCCTGTCTATTCCAGGAAGCCCCACTTATTTCCCAAGCTCCCTCTTCCTTTCAGGTCCTTTTTCTCTCACTCAATGTGCCTAAGCATTTGCAATTTCGATTATTTCTAACTCAAACTTGGTTTCTTATGTTTAGAGATACATTGAATCAATACTCTTTGGAGTTGGAAAAACTAGCCATGGCTGTCCTAATACAAATAGCAGAAGCTATTAGTATGAACGTTGAGGAAATGAGAGAGTTCTTTGAAGGTGGATTGCAGGGAATGAGAATGAACTATTATCCTCCATGTGGAGAACCAGAGAAGGTAATTGGCGTGACTCCTCATTCTGATGCCACAGGTCTCACCATCCTGCTTCAGGTCAATGAAGTAGAAGGTCTCCAGGTAAAGAAAGATGGGAAATGGGTTCCTGTCAAGCCCCTCCCCAATGCTTTCATTGTCAACATCGGAGACGCTTTAGAGGTAAAATACTTCGGACTTTTTCATATCAGAGACCTGTATTAAAAATAGTTCGTGAATAAAGCTTTAGTGAATTGTTATACATATGACAGATTATTACCAATGGAGTCTACCGTAGCATTGAGCATCGAGCAACAGTGAATTCCGAAAAAGAAAGACTCTCGATTGCCACATTCTACAGCCCCAACTACAACGGAGAAGTGGGGCCTGCACCAAGCTTGATCTCTGAAGGAAAACAGGCGTTGTTTAGGAGAGTTCCAGTAGAAGACTACTTGAAAACCCTATTTGCTCGTAAGCTTCATGAAAAATCTCATCTTGATTCAATGAGAATATAGCATTTTGGATGTCAAAATGCTGTCCCTTTGGATTATATACAGTGCTCTGATAAAACATATGCATTGGCCTTGCACATCTAGAACAAGTCCCTCCTTTCGTTGCTGATGGGCGTATAAATGCAATAGGCATTGTAATAATGAATTTATATTTGATGTACTGACAATATATAAGTTTTATACACTATTATATTATTAATAATTCGACTTTATTTATATCTAAAATTAACTTTAACATTTTAAAAACAAGCAATTCTAAGAATTTAATAATTTTAAGGGAAAAATGGAAACCCAACCAATAAAAAATTATAGAAAGCAGAATCATTGTCTTTCTTATAATTTTTTTCTTAACATTGATGCTGTCATTAAACTCAATCAAGAAACAAATCTCACTTGGTTCTTCTTTATAATGGGCTAAGGTTAAAATCTATCCTTTTATTTAGATCAATAGATCAAAATTTACCGTTAATCTTGAATAGGTACGATTCCATCACTGTATTTTTTTAATTTGGTTAAAAAAATCAAATATTAATGGTAAAAGAAAATTTTATGTGAAGAAATGAAGAAATGTTCTACAAAAATATTCTAGTATTTGATAATTTTTGAACCAAGTCCAGAACTATGATGATAAAGCTACTCGAATTTAAAAATGAATTATAAATTTGATCCAATCATCCAATTAAAGTGGTAAATTTATTCTAATGTAGGGCACATAAATTAATATAAAAAGTTTAATTAGGTGATTTAATTGCTCTAAATTCATGTGTGAAAATGTGGAAATTTTGCCAAAGAATCTTTAGTATTTGTTTAATCCTAGTTGGAAAATAAATCCAGAATTTTAACAATAATTGAGTACACAAAACATAGTAACTTGCTTGGACCAATGTATGGGTACCCTGGAAATAAAGTCAGTTGAAAAATGAATTTTTCTTATATATGCAAGTCAAGCCAAGAGCAGTAAACTTTTTCATTACTCGGTGGGGCTTCCCCTTTCATCATCAACTGACAAACATCCTAGACTTCCAGAAGGATTGGGTATAAACTCACTTGACTGTTGCTCTACTTTCCAGAATGAAAATCAAATTGATACTGTTATATATCTCAGCAAACTTACTTGAAACCTGAACTGGGTTAACCAGGAAAGCAGAATCCATCTTCTGTTTTTTCTGTGGCAGAAACATGGAATCAAAAGCTTCCACAGTGGGAAGTACCCTGCCTGTGCCTTGTGTTCAAGAGTTGGCTAAAGAACCCTTCACCACCGTTGCAAACAGATACCTACGCCCTTACCCTTAAGAAGCTGTGGTTTCTGATGGTCGTCAGGTGCTGCAGATCCCGGTTACTGATATTCAATGATTGGTTTCTTCAGAATCCATGGATTCTGAAGTAGCCAAGCTTGATGTTACTTGTAAACGTAAATGCCTGACAGCAATTAAATCCTTCGTATTTATTCTGAACATACCCCTATGTTTATGTGATGGGAGCATTATTCTCTCCCAAAAAAAATTAACACCATAAACTGTGCTGTGCTTATACTGATATGAAAGTAAGACAAAACGATAGAAACAATGCTGGTGTTGGTAAATGAGGAAAAACAGAGCAGGTGGTGAAGAGAAGTATTTTCCTTAGTTAGCAAACTTACAATATATACAAGTAACATTAAGCTAATACTTGTTTATACTAGGGACAGGTGTTAAAACATTTAACATGCAAACTGACACCTCAAACACAGCTGATATACTTTGCTTAAAAAACCAGTACAACAAAGCAAAGTGCACATTAAAATGAAAGATAACAAAAGTATTAGCAAAGTCAATGCATTATTTATCTCTAACACTCCTCCTTAAAGTCTGCATTGACAACATTCAGTTTCATTCTCAACACCTCAAATCTGGACTTAGGCAGTGTCTTTGTCATAATGTCTGCTAACTGGTTCAAAGAAGAACAGTATTCAAGAACAATTTCTCCACTTCTTTCAGCTTCTCGGAATGCATGGAACTTAACCTTTATATGTTTAGTTTTGCCATGAAACACAGGGTTTTTTGTGATAGCTATTGCAGATTTGCTATCAACAAAAATATTTGTTGGAGTATTTTGTATAAAGGTCAAGTCTTTCAGTATTTTCCTTAACCAAACAGCTTGGTTGGCAGCAGCATTGGCTGCTATATACTCTGCCTCAGCTGATAATTGTGCAATCACAGCTTGCTTGTGTGAATTCCAGATGATTGCCCCATTGCCTAGGGAGAAAATGTAACCTAATGTGCTCTTGAAGTCATCAACATTGCTTGCCCAATCACTGTCAGAATAACCAGTCATATTGATTTCATTTACTCTTGGAAAAAACAGACCATGATGTATACTGGCATTCAAATATCTGAGTATGCGTTTAGCTGCAGCAAAATGAATGTCAGTTGGCTCTTTCATGAATCTGGATAAAAGACTCACGGAATACATTAACTCTGGTCGAGTTGAACAAATGTAGAGTAAGCTCCCGATGAGACTCCTATAACAAGCAGGATCTTTGAGTTTGCATCCATCATTCATAGATAGCTTTTGATTTACTACAAGAGGAGTAGAAACAGGCTTGCAACTGCTCATATGGAACTTGTTCAAGATATACCTTATATAATTCTCTTGAGATACAAAAATGCCTTTGTTTGACTAGCATATTTGCATTCCAAGAAAGTAATTCATTAGGCCTAAATCTGACATGCTGAAATTCATCTCCATATCATATTTGAACTTATTAATTTCAGCTGTATTGCATCCAGTAATCAGCAAATCATCAACATACAACGAAACGATTACCTGAGCTTGGCTTTTTGACTGAAGTACATACAGAGTAGCTTCATTAAAACTCTTCTCGAATCCAAGGCTTAATAAATAAGCATTAATCTTGCTGTTCCATGTGCGAGGTGCCTGCTTCAGCCCATACAAGGCTTTGTGCAACCTGTAAACTTTATCTGGTTCAGACTCGCTCTTAAATCCCTCTGGCTGCTCAACATATACCTCTTCCTGCAATATACCATTAAGGAAGACTGACTTAACATCAAAGTGGTACACCTTCCAGCCAAATGCAGCTGAAATGGCTAACAATACTCGAATGGTTTCATACCGAGCTACAGGAGCAAAAGTATGCTGAAAGTCAACACCTGGTAATTGAGAATAGCCCTTGGCAACAAGTCTTGCCTTGCACTTGTTCAAGGAACCATCAGAGTTGAGTTTCTTTCTGAAAACCCACTTTACTCCGATCACATGTTGTTTGTCAAGTCTTTCAACTAGTGTCCAGGTATTGTTTTGATTAATCATCTTGATTTCTTCTTGCATTGCAGTCTTCCACTTATCTGATTTTGTAGCAGCTTGATAAGAATCTGGTTCTGTTAAAAACATCAGACTTCTGTGATAAACATCATCAAGGCTTCGAGTGCCTCTGACAGCATAATGCTCATCATCATCATCTACATTTGGCATCTGATTTCCAGCTTCAATTTCAACTTCACTAGGTTCATGAAGTCCAATTGTGATTGGAGACCTCTCTGCTTCTGTTTCACTTGTCCTCCAATTCCAACTTGCAGTTTCATCAAAAATTACATTCCTAGATACAATGACTTTGCTTGATTTTACAAGGTAGAGTCTGTACCCTTTGGACTGCTCACTATAGCCAATGAATATTGCTGTTTTTGATCTGGAATCAAGCTTGGTTCTGTACATTTTAGGGACTTGATGATAACAGATGCTTCCAAATATCCTGAGGTGTTCAACTGAAGGCTTGTTGTTGTACCAGGCTTCAAATGGAGTTATTTTTGACAAGGCTTTTGTGGGTAATCTGTTGAGCAAACAAACAGCTGTGCTGCAAGCTTCTGCCCAAAATTTCTTGGGAAGATTTTTTTCAAATAACAAACATCTCCCCATATCCAATATTGATCTGTTCTTTCTCTCACTTACTCCATTCTGCTGAGGTGAATAAGGAATTGTAAGCTGATGATGTATCCTTTCAGCTTCAAGATATTTCTCAAACTATGATGAGGTAAACTCCCCACCATTGTCTGTTCTCAAACACTTCAGCTTCAAACCAGTCTCATTTTCAACCTTAGCCTTAAATTTGATAAACACTTCAAAGGCTTCATACTTATATTTGAGAAAGTATATCCAAGTCATCCTGCTGAAATCATCAACAAAGATTATGAAATACCTACTGCCATTTAGAGATTCTTGGCTCATAGGTCCTACAACATCTGAATGGACCAATTCGAGCCTACTCTTTGACCTTGTCAGGCTAGTAGAGGGATATGGCTTACTAGTTTGTTTGCCATCATTACAAACACTACAAATTGATGATAGTGTGCTAAGTTTATGCAGATTCTCAACTAGCTTTAGGGAATATAACTGGGTTAAATAATTATAGCTACAATGGCCAAATCTCTTATGCCAAAGAGAAGATATATCAATGTTGTTGGAGCTGGCTTGCATAGATGCATCAATCAAATTAACAGGAAAACACCTATTTCTCATTGGCACATTCATCAACAAATCACCAGATGGATCATAAATAGTGCAGTGACTATCTTTAAACACAAGTGTATATTGCTTTTCCATCATTTGTCCTACACTAAGCAAATTCTGTGCAATATCAGGAACTAAAAGAACATCATTAATGTACCTCTACCCAGATGGTGTTAGTATGCCCACTGTTCCTCTGCCAACAGCATTCAAATACACTCCATTTCCAATTTTCACTTTGGAATAATAATGAGTATCAAGTTGAGTGAACAATGATGAATTTGGAGTGACATGATTCGAGCTGCCACTATCCAGCAGCCATTGTGCATCATCGGTTACATTGCTGGAGATGGCCATGAAAAGTTGTTCTTCTAAAAATTCAACATTCTCAGTTACATTAGTAGTCTTCTCATTGACATCAGATTTGTTCTTACAAACCCTTTCAACATGGCCCAACTGTTTGCAAGCATTACACTTTGCACCAGGCCTAAACCAACAATATGCTTCTGCATGACTCTTCTTCTTGCAATGAGGACAAGTAGGGAACTTGGTCCTCCTATATTGACCTTTTCGACCCTGAATATTTCCTTTCTCCTTGACATCATTCATATTGTTCTTTGTTGAAGCTTCTGCATGTGCCTTGCCTTTTATCCTTGCAGTGAGAGCAAGATCAGTTTTCTCATTCCTTCTGGCAACCCTCTTTTGTTCATCAACTTCTAAAATATTCACCAAATCTGATATGGTGAGCTGTGAAATATCTTTAACCTGTTCAAGGGATGATACAGTAGCATCAAACCTCTTAGGCAAACTTATAAGGACTTTCTCCACAACCTTAGCATCAGGTAAACTCTCTCCAAGCAGTCGGATTTGGTTCACCAACTTCATCACATCATCAGTAAAAACTTGCACATTCTGACTCTCTTTCATCCTCAGTAACTCATATTGTCTTCTGAGGTTTTGGAGTCGAATTTGCTTGCTTCTTGCTGACCCCAAAAATTCTTTTTCAAGCTTATCCCAAGCTTGCTTTGCTGTCTCACACCCCATGATTCGATTGAAGACAGATTCAGTAACAGCAGAGTGTATGAAGGATAAGGCTCGGTATTTTTTTGCTACATCTTCTTCATGTTGCTTCACCTGTGCTGGTGTTGCATTGTCTCTCAATGCTGGTACTGGTGTCTCAACTTCAACTACATTCCACAGATTTACTCCTTTGAGGAAAGCTTTCATTCTAATGGCCCAAACAGGATAGTTGGAACCATCGAAAATGGGTGCTGTTTGCTGTGTGACAGTTGAGGAGGACATTGTGCTAAGGAAACAAGCTTTTGGTGAATGAAAAAGAGGTCTTTTAACTTATGCAAGGACCGTTTATAGCTCTGATACCATGATATGAAAGTAAGACAAAACGATAGAAACAATGTTGGTGTTGGTATATGAGGAAAAAAAGAGCAGGTGGTGAAGAGAAGTATTTTCCTTAGTTAGCAAACTTACAATATATACAAGTAACATTAAGCTAACACTTGTTTATACTAGGGACAGGTGTTAAAACATTTAACATGCAAACTGACACCTCAAACACAGCTGATATACTTTGCTTAAAAAACCAGTACAACAAAGCAAAGTGCACATTAAAATGAAAGATAACAAAAGTATTAGCAAAGTCAATGCATTCTTTATCTCTAACATATACTTGCAAATTTTTTCAAAATCTTTGCATCTATATGATATAATATTGAAGCACATTATTTATTTTATCTGAAATATTTGACGTGACATTCTCTTCAAATTAATAATTCTCTTATTGTCGTTGGTTAGCCTACCTACTTCCTCTCTTGATATGCTTGGTATGGATTTAGGTTAGATCCGTACTTATATTACTTGATCACAAAACCATTTTCTGAAAAAATTAACCTATGGAGCCTAATGTTTATGTGACACTAACGCATTTTTATGACATTACAATAGCTAATTCTTTTTTGTTTGATAGCTTAATAGGGAGACATAATTCAATCTTGTTGTTATATTACCTGTTTAATCTTTCGTTTTATTTTTTGTTTTTTGCTAACAATTTTTGTGCATCCATAATGCAAAATTGGATTATTTTATATTAGGATTTGAGTTAGTATTTTCTCTGTTTCCTTCCCAAGATCTCTCCTCTATACAATCTGATTATTTGAAGAAATAAAAATCTTACCTAGATTGGAATCCCATGATCAACTTTGATTTTTCTTTTTCTTTTGGGTGAGGAAACAAGCTGTGATTAGCAGGTTGGTTGGCTGATATTTGATGAGGAAATGAAGTCAATGGAGTTTGTGGAACTCATTGGATATTTGAGTCTTTTGACTTCCTTGACTTGTGAGAAAGAAAGAGATTCAATTTTTAAGGAAACACTCGACACTTAAACATATAATATTTTAATTTAAAAGTCTTGAATTTGAATCTTAAAAAAAAAATATCATTCATGAATTTGAAAAAGATTGCTATGCAAAGATAAAAGAAAATAGATGGCAATTTGAGAAAAGAGTTACCTTCACATTGATAAATCTTAATGAATAAAAGGAAAATTTTTTCCAAGAAAATTGAATTGCATATTACAAGCATTCACTAACAGCTTTGCAACAAGAAGTCACCTCTTAATCTTTTGGGTTAATTTCTGATATTGTCTTTGTTAGTAGAATATGCTAATTTGATATCTAAACTAAAAATATATACAATCTCATACCTAAAGTATATAACTTCTGTTTGCCAATATGCCCACCGTTAATGCTACAGCTTGTTAAATTCCTGCAGCTAGTATTCATGGAGTGAGCTTATATTTGTTGGAGAAAGTACACACAGATTGGGGACTTCTTCAACCTCCCAATGGAAGAGAAGAAGTTCTGGCAATATCCTTGACAAGCCTTTGTCGCACCCGATGATCAAAAGCTTGATCGAGGTGACATCTTCTACATGATCACCCTTCCTGTCCATTTTAGGAGACCTCACTTGTTCGCCAACTCTCTCTTCCTTTGAGGTCCTCTCCCTTTACATTCTTTTGCATGTCAATGCATGCATTTTGACTAATTGGCTCTAACTCAACTACTTGTTTTGCTATTTTAATGTAGATATACAATGGAGCTTTGCTCGTCTGAGTTAAAAGACCTATCATCCATGGCTATCCTAGCAAAGATGGCACATGTCCTTAGTATGAAAGCTGAAGAAATGAAGGTGTTCTTTGACGAGGGAAGCAGTCAACAAGGGTGAACTATTACCCTCCATGTCATCTACCTGACCAGGTTATTGCCCTCACCCCTCATTCTGATGCCTCAGCTGTAACCATTTTGCCTCAGGTCAATGAAGTAGAAGGTCTCCAGATAAGGAAAGATGGGAAGCGGGTTCCTGTACTTAATCCTCTTCCAAATGCCTTCATTGTCAACATTGGAGACATTTTAGAGGTAAACAATTATCACAAAAAGGTCGAGACTTTACAATTGAAGTAGCCTTTCTAAGGTCATCAATATCAATTGAGCCAGCATGAACTCTATAATTAGTTTCTGATACGACCATAAGTTTTTGTGCCTGTGTGTGTTTGAAGAAACAAGAACTAGTTCATGATGCTTCTGTGAATTCTTATATGGCAGATTATTACCAAGGAATGTACAGTAGCATTGAATATGCCATCAGTGAACCTTGTAGAAATCCAAAACATCGATACTTTATAGGTACTTATAACCTGATTACATAACCTTAATAAGAAAGGAACAACTGTTGTCGTCATTCTGCACGTTCATCTATGTTCTTAAGATGTTAGTCACTTTTTTTGTAATTAGTTCCCATGCATATTTAGATAGTTAAGTTAGGGGTAGAGGAGATATAAACTCAAGACTTATTGAAGGTAAGGTTTGGTTAACATAAGGTTAATATCAGCTGTTCACAAAGCCCAACTTGGAGTTCAGAAAATTTATGTAAGCTTTAGATAAGGAATATTTTCCTAGTGAAATTGAGATTTAGTTAACAATTTTTACTTCCACATTATTTTCACTTTTTGGGAAATTGTTACCCCAAGCTAAAGCAACTAATAAGAGAAAGGCATATTTAATTTAATTTACTAATATCAGCTAGTTAATATTCAACAATATTGTTCACTGAAGTCAATTAACAAGAGCAAGGCACCAGGATTACTAAGAGAAGTGACTGCATACGTAAGCCCAAGCATAATGTTGTTTGATTTGTCCGGCTCTTTTTCGAAAATTGGCCGATCCACTTTAAGTCCACTAGGTAACTTTCCCTGTTGGGAAGAAAAAAAAAAAGAATCTTCATATAAATATTTCCTAGGATACCTAGCTGAGTAACTTCCATTTACAGCGTATCAAAGTTTGCAATAACTCTGCTCTAATTAGATCAGTCCACAAATCATTTTATGAGTGTGAAATGAACACGCTTTAAATAAGATGCAATCTTATAAGATCTATAGAATTTGCTAGCAATGCACAGCTCCATTATTCAGAGGCAACTTTGCAAAAAACTGAAAATGCTAGAGTGAAATTTTGTATATTTCACAACCAGTGATGTGAAATAAATTTTGTATTCGACCTGCATGCTGAAAGTCAATGCATTCATATTTTCAGTAGATCATAATACTTAAATTATCAGTAGAACTATAATAATACTCATTTTATACCCTCCTTTTCAAATGTAGATGACAATAAAAACAAGTAGTAACTTACAGAACTTGCCTTACACCAGTTGAGATAGTCAACTGCTCCAAAGTGTCAAATTTTGAGCAACCTTGCTTGCTTGATATCTCACAAACTGAATCGTATGGCGCCATGGTCTCCCAGCACAAGCCAAAGGATAGTTCAAAACCGTTTCTAATAATTACTAGCTTACCTCTAGTCCATTGCCTTCAAAAGTGCTCAGAAAAAGTTAACATATTGCATAGCATTAGGTAAAGGAAAATACATAGATCTCCTGCAAAGATCTGCTCACACCAAAGCCAATTTGAAATGAGAATGACATTGCTCAAGGTTCTAGGCATGTCCATAAAACAATATTGAGGTTTTCAAGTGATCCTTAACTTTTTCAGAATTCAATTCCAAACAGCCTGCCAAAAGCATAAATTTTAACTTAAGCAGAATTTGATCCATGCACAAGGATATCACCATTTTCCTGTGCTTTCTGCTCAGGTATTAGCCTGAATTATTCTTAGATCTTTCCATTCTTTTTCACACTTAAGGGCAAAGACAGAGGCCCCTTCCCTTGTTTTAAGCTTTCCTCCACTAAGTATACACTTGAAAAGAATGTGGCATTTCATGGTTCAAAATGAATGCTTAAACCATAATGTTTAGCCAGCTGTATATTATATCATACTTTACCATTTAACAGCAGGAGTATTGTCAATAACTTGTGATGGCAGATAGCAAATTCAAAAGATGCAAAGTTAAAGATGCTACTGCCATGATTTGATGTTCACTATGAAGCAGAAAGCAAATATGGTAATCAGTTGTGTATACAAAAACACCGAGAATTAGGCAATCATTCACATTAATAACAGACTCAATACTTTTATTTCCAAATAACTGGGCCTGTAGTTTTCTATCTAATTATTCTTCAAAACCAACTTTGTTTTAAGATTTTATGTTTTTTTTTTTGTAAAGGATAGGGATTCTGCATTAAGAGTTCAAATGTGATCTCGATCAACTATTGCCAGAACACATAAGATCACAAATAGAATTATAAATTGCTATAACATGCTGAAAAATGAAAAGTTTATTTTATAGACATGTGATTTTTCATTTTAAGTCAAAGAAATATATCCCTATCAATCAATTAATGCACTTCACCTAAAGATGTTCCTTCCTTCCTCAGAAAATCAAAACATGAATTTTGTTATTGATGTTTACACCACCTGTTTATCTATATAATTCAAAACATACAAATTTGTAAACAAGACAAAGAAGAGAAACAAAATATACAAATAGGAGCATGCCTAAAGGCGAAGAATAAAAACTTTTGCAACCACCATAATTAATTTCCTTATGAGAAAATATGAACTTTCTTTTATTCATATACCATCAAATCCAAAACTTTGTTTAACATACGAGAATGTTGCAAAACAGTTTCTAATAAATAATCAGCTACAGCTACAAGTAATCAAGATATTCTTACAACAACCTTGTTCTTCTTGCCTGCGGATAAAAGAAGAACTTTCCCATCCACAATGTCTTCAGCCTCTATTCTTTTACTTTCATTATCCACCCTATTGTTGTTCAAGTAGAGGCCTCCTTGCTTCAATAGACGACGGGCAGCAGATTTGCTCTCAAACAAGCCAGAACAAACTGAAAGATCAACAATTGAAAGATTCACCACTTGATTGTGAGGCAAGGAGCAAGAGGGAACATCCTCAGCAATCCCTTCAATAGTTTTCCAATCCAATTTTGTTTCTGATCCAGGCCTCAATGCTTCAGTTGCCTTAAGAGCCTCATTCAAACCATCTTCACCATGAACAAAACGTGTAATTTCCTCAGCAAGCCTCCGCTGGGCTGTATTGGGCACATACCCTGGTCTTGTCATTCCAATCTCCAATTCATTTATCTCTTCCATACTCAGGAAAGTAAGAATTTTGAGAAACCTCACCACATCAGCATCTGGAACAGAGAAGAAATACTGGTAAAATTTATATGGAGACAACATAGATGGTGAAAGCCAAATTGCACCATCTTCCGACTTCCCAAACTTGGTGCCATCACTCTTCAACAAAAGAGGGAATGTCAACCCATAAGCTCCTTCCGCTTGTAAAATTTTCCTTATCAACTCAGTCCCAGCAGTAATATTACCCCACTGATCACTACCACCAATTTGTACACTAACACTTTCATTCTTAAAAAGGTATAAAAAGTCATAACCTTGCAACAACTGATAAGTAAACTCAGTATAGCTCATTCCTTGTTCTGATTCCAACCTCTTCTTAACACTTTCCTTACTCATCATGCTCCCCACCCTCGCATATCGACCAACTCGTTTAAGAAAATCAAGCAACCTAACCTCTTTCCACCAATCATAATTATTTAAAATCACAAAGTTTGAGTTTTCTTGAGAACCCAAATTTGCATTTTTACTCAGAATCTTATTTATAGTATCCATAATCCCAACAATGTTTTTTTCCAATGATTTCAAATCAAGTTCAGGTCTTTCTTGGCTTTTTCCGGAAGGGTCACCAATTCTACCAGTAGCACCACCAATCAAGGCAACTGCTTTATGGCCACATCTTTGGAACCACGAAAGTACAATGAGCCCCAAAAGGTTTCCCAAATGTAAGCTCTCAGCAGTTGGGTCAAAACCACAGTAAACCTTAAGAGGACCAGCAGTTTGGTCTGAACAAGCCAACCTGAGATTTTCATTGGTTATGGATTCAAGCAATCCTCTTTCTTCAAGAATTTTAATAATATTTGGGGGACTACCCAGTTGAGATTTCGATTCAAGAGTTGGCTGAGGAGTGTTTAGGCTGCAGCTTATGGAAGAAAAGCTTAGATTCTTTAAGGGTCTTTTAGAAGAAGGAATAAACTTGGTGGTAGTAAAGGGAAGGATGAGTTTACCATGGTGGAAGCAAAGGAAAGTCCTTGAAGCCATAAACTCTGCTCTGTTTCAAGGTAATAAAAGAAAAAAAGTTTGAAGCTTTAAGTGATAAACAGTGCCATCCTTTGAATATGAAATAACAACTATGAAGAAAACTGAGAAAGGCTGACCTGAGTGGCTGTGGCTTTCCTCTGAGTGTCAAAGCAGCGAGAAGAAATATGGGATGGAGAAGGATAAGCCGGCTGGGTTTGGAAGAGAAGGAGGAGAAAAGAACTTGCGCACACATACAAATTAAACAAATAACTTTGGGCTGACTGCCTTAGCTTTATAAAAGTTTATTGGCCCATTTATTAGCATTTGGTTTTAAATGCCTTAAAGCCCAAATTCGAAGGCTAATTACCAAAATAGTTTCAAGACAAGATAATGAAAATTGTCTCACCACTTTTTTTCTATTACACAAAAATTCCTCCTTCATATTCTTTTTTCTTTTTCTATCAAGCATTCTTTTTTAGTGTATTTTATTTATATTTTTAGTTACATCAATAATTATACATATATATATATATATTAACATAATACTTTAAAAAGCTCCTGAACCATTCTAGAATATTTTAAAAAAATATTCTTTTATTACATTCAATCAAGCATTTACATTTTTATATTTAGTCAAATAGCCCTTTATGGACTAATTGCTAAGAGTGAACATTTGGTCAAAGTGGTTTATTTGGTTAAGAAATACCATTAATTGAAATTAACTGACCTTCCTAAAAGAATTAACCCAATCAAACTGATTTAACGACTTTAAAGTAATCGGCTTTAGTTGGTTAAATAAGTTTTAATTGAATTTTTTTAACTTTTTTTTATTTTTAATTTATTTAATAATATATTAATAATGTATTTTATGTTACCACATATTACATTATTACTTATAATTTTACTAATATACTAATATAGTAAAATTAATATATAATTTTTCACTAATTAGTATATTAATAAGTATACTATATAGTATACTTGTTATACTATATATTGATTAATTAGTCTATTAATAAGTATTCTATGTCCAGTGTATTAAGATAAATATTATATAATGTATAGTTGTAAATAATGTATACTGTATCAATATTTACTATATGCAATTAATATACAATCATATAGTATCTATGTATATTGTATTACTATATAGGGTATAACTATATACTAATACAATGTATAGTGTGTTAATATATTACTATATATAGTTAATATATACTTATATAGTATATATAAGTATATTAAGAAGGCATATAATATATATACTATATAATAGTATATTGTTAATCAGTACACTATATAACATACATAGTATATTGTTATATGTTATAATATAATAACATTAACTTATTAAGTCATTAATATATCAAAACCAGTTATTATATTTAGTTATTATATTTAATTACTAATAAGTTACGCTATAGTACTATAGTTTATTAATTACTTATAAAAAGTAAATTACTATTCTATAGTCTATATAGACTATATATTTTATATTAATAAGTATGCAATATAGAGTTTGATATATTATTAACTTAATATAAAAATAAGATAACTTAATAAGTTACATTAATATATTAATAAACTAAAATTTAGGGTATAGTTTTTATTACATTTTGCATTATGTTTAATTTTAAATAACAATTTGTATATTATATGTATATCAATAATATTAATGTCTAAATTAAGTGTATTTTTATTTTTATTTTTTGATGCTTGATGATTAAATCTAAGTCATTTATTCATACATAAATATAGAAAAACGTGAGAGTGAATACACATAAAACAAGCCCACTTAATGATAATATCTATTCCTTTATATATATATATATATAAGGTGTTTTCTTTTTAAACTATTAAAAATAAGGTATGTTTGGAAATAATCTTTCAGATAATTTTAATTGTTTTTAACCATTAAAGTACATTTTCGGACAAAAATACCCTTAATGAGACATCTTTATTGATAGGCACTCTAAAACACCCGGACCGCGGAAAATTATGCAAAGAATATAGCGAATATCTATTTTTTGAGCAAAACATTCTTTTTTTTTTTGAGAAGCTTGTGCAGAAGAAAATAATATTGTATGAGATGGTTTTTCTGAATGTTCGGACATGACATTCAGATAAACCGAACTAGGAAGGGGAGGTGGTCGTGATGAATCGAAAGCTTGAAGAACGATGTGAAACCAGAAATCATGCTTACGGAGGTGAATCGAAAGGAGAAAGACGTGAATGCAAAGCACAAAATGGTCATGCTACAGCAATCGGGATAAGCCATTAGGTTTAGAGTTTGTGAAAGGGAAAATGTGAGACGGCAGGGTGCAGAGTTGGTGACACGCCATGGAAGGAAGTAGTGACACAACATGGTGCATAGTTGGTGACACGCCATGGAGGGAAGCAGTGACACGGCAAGGTGCAGAGTTGGTGACACGCCAACTAAAATAGCAGTGACACGACAAGGTGCAGAGTTGGTGACACGGCAATGTGCAAAGTTGGTGACACGTCATGGAGAGAAGCAGTGACACGGCATGGTACAGAGTTGGTGACACGCCATAGAGGGAAGCAGTGACACGACAGTGTTCAGAGTTTGTGACAAGCCATGGAGGGAAACAATGACATGGCAGGGTGCAGAGTTGGTGACATGCCATGGAGGGAAGCAGTGACACGATAGGGTTCAGAGTTTGTGACACGCCATGGAGGGAAACAGTGACACGGCATGGTGCAGAGTTAGTGACACGTCATGGAGGGAAGTAGTGACACGGCAGGGTATAGAGTTGATGACACGCCATGGAGGGAAGCAGTGACACGACAGGGTTCAAAGTTTGTGACAGGGCATGGCAGGAATCTGTGGCATGCCATGATTTTGAGTGTGTGACACGGCATTGCTTGAACATCTAACAGGTCATGGTTTGCTTTGAAATATGTGACGCGACATTAATTGAAAAGCTAACACGCCGGATTGAAAAGCAGGTAGTTTCGGAGGCAACCGTTTGAACTTGCCTTATATTTTATGAATATTAATTTTAATTTTTATTTATTCATTTTTCACAGTAAATAGTTCATTTTCCCTTTTTCTCATTCGTAAACGTCTGTGTGTGTAAACCAAAGACTGTTCGATTCATTTCTCATTACAAAAGGTAGAAGAGAGTTCAACTTCGTTGTTTAGAAGGTTAACGACACCACTGCAATAGGAAGAAGAATGTCGGATATCAGTGAAGAGGTAAGTGGGCCTGGAAAAAAAAACCACAAAAAAAAAACTTCCTTGATTTCGGTAATTTTTTTTGCTGGGTTTAGGGTGATACATATGTTCGTGTTTTTTGCAAATGTTAAGTTTAGACTATTTTCCTCATAGTTTGATGGTTTTTGGTGTTAAAGTGGTGCTGGGTTGACTGGTCTTTGGGGTTTAGCGTGTCAGGACATTAGGTGTCCTATTTGCATGGCGTATGACAACATTTCACTTGATATGCATGGCGTATGACAACATTTCACCTGATATGCATGGCGTGTAACAACCTTTTCACCTAATATGCATGGCTTGTGACAACATTTCACTTGATATGAATAGCGTGTGACAACATTTCACTTGATATTCATGGCATGTGACAGCATTTCACTTGATATGCATGGCATGTGACAACATTTCACTTGATATACATGGCATGTGACAACAATTCACTTGATATCCATGGCATGTGACAATATTTTACTTGATATGCATGGCGTGTCAAAACAATTATTTATTTAGTTAGTATACCTTTTGGGCACATTATTGGTTAACTGACTCCTGCACGTGTGCCATGTGATGTAGATGCATCGTAGAGAATATGAGAATCTTGACAGTGTCCTTATTGTGCCGAGGGAGAAGTGGGTGTTCAATGTCGCAATAAACATCAATTGTAAGTGGTCTAAGCTCCATTACATCAACAAGACTCTCCAAGAGAAAAGGGAGTTCGATGCAGTGAAGCGTACATGCTTCGGAATGCTCCTTGATGTCTATCCACAAGACTACTTTAGCGCTGGTCTCCTTCACAACATAATGATCCATCGAATCAATGAGAGGGGGGCAACGGAGGAAGAGCTATGGTTTGCTATCGGCAATAGCAAGGCGTGGATATCGAAGCAGGAGTTCTGCCTTATAACCGGGCTGAAGTTCGGTCCAATGCTCGATGTGTTTGCAAGTCCGTACGAGATGGTTGCGGATGGAATTCATGCGAGATACTGGAACGACCAGGAGAGCATTAAGCTGTAGGCTTTACTTGATATGTTCCGTGGAGGAAACTTCTAGCGAGAAGGAGGCGCGACCAAGATGACACTCGTCTTGATTGCAAATAACATCATATTTGGGCAAAACTACCATAGACGGGTGACGCCTTGGTTGCTGTCATTGGTTGAGGACCTTGATGCTTGGAATGGATTTTCGTAGGGCCACTATGTTTGGAGGCTCACCTTGGACTACCTATTGAAAGGGTTTGAGGTGCCTACCTCAAGCGCAGCAAAAGAAAGCCGTTTACGATACAACATCTACGGCTTTGTATGTGTGATATAGGTATGGTCACATTTACGGCTTCTGTTTAGTTTCGAGAAAATAATTTATTATTGCATTATTTTATAATTTACGTTTGATAATGTTTACAATTGACTTGCAGTTTTGGACATTAGAGGCAATTTCGGCCTTGCAGAAAATAGTAGCCCCATTTGCTTCGAAGGAAAACGTCTACCCACGAATGTGCAGATGGCAATGCAATCAGAAGCCAAAAGACTTGCACAAGGTAGTTGAGAAGTTGGAGTCATCTAAGCATGTGAGTGAACAGCTACAAATATTTCCTTCATATTTGTATAAGAAATTTGCCTCAAATTTAATCAGAACATAATTTTTTTTTATTTGCAGTTGTGGGCACTGGAGAAGTTGGAGATCACCCCGGAGGAGGCCGGTCAGGAGTATTTGGTGAACCTCGATGTGTCGTTATCGGAGGGCCACCAGTACGTGCCAATCGGGCACATGGAGGATCAGGCTGATCAAATTGGTGTCACTGCCAGGGTGAAGAGGAGAAGCTTGAAGGAGAAAAGATCCACCGCTTCCACTAAGCAGATGCGCACCGCCTTTCCTGTTGTTGATGAGCCGTCAAGTTCTGAGTTGATGGAACAAGGGGACGGCAATGGTCCAGGAAGTGAATAGCAGGTAATTACGGTTTTAATATTTTTGATATGTGATTATCTACTAACATTTATGTGTTTGTAATTGGACCAAGTGACGGCAGCTCCACAACCACCCATCGGTCCTCCTCAAGCGCACATTCGTATCGAGCCGTCGGAAAGTTTGGTTCTAACTATTTATATTCAAAGTTTCCACATATGTTTATCTAGTAACAAAGTAACTTATGTCATTGCAGTTCACGGAGGCGACATCCGATCCTCAACTAGCGATGGCTTCGGCTTCGGCTTAACCGCACACTGTCAATGAGCCGCCAGTAAGGATATTAAAGTTGTTATCTTGGTTGTTCACACGTTTCCTATATAATTATTGAATAACACCATTAATATATATATTATTGCAGTTGACCTAGTCGGCAAGAGTCAATTACAGCATAGTCACAAAACGTTAGCTCCAACGGATCATGCAGCAAATGTTGGAGCTGAAGGCATTAATTCAGTCATTGATTTTTACAGTTGAAACACTAGAAGACCGTATCATTTCACGGGTTCTAGACATGCTGAAATCACAAGTACGTTAATCTTTCTGTGCTTGTATTTTGCTATTTTAGGTCTTGAGTTTTATCAGGTTTAGGATAATTTTTTTAATGAAATTTAGGATTTGTGGTTTCCTATTCGTTATCAAATTTTCACATTTGTCTCGTTCTGTAGGTCTATCTTTCATCCGACAATGCTAGTGTGGATGATGATGATCTTAATGATGGGCAGCATGAGGAGCATGGTGTCAACCTTCAATCAGATAATGTTGAAGGAGACGAGGTTGGTGAGGCCGATCCAATTGTGGATACTTTCGCTGGACGGGAGGGAGACCTTCAGATAGTTGTGTCAGTCGTAGAGCATCTTCCTCAATCCGACTTAATCGTTGAATTTCCAGCAGCAGGATCGGGCTAGCTTCCTCAGAGCACTCTCGAAGCCACCAGGTCACCACAACTGTCACCACTATCGTCCGATTACCATCATCTTGCAGCAGCAATTGCCGACCCTACTAAGTGGGCACGAGTGATAATGGCAAGCAAATACCTTGCAAGCCCATATGTCGACCCCTCAATGAGCCGTCAAGAGGTGAAGGACACGATGATGGAAGCCTACGAAGCCTTCAAGAAGAACCAGTCTGCGAGGTAAGCTTGTAAATATCAATTCATTGTTGTTTTTTAATGAAACATTCATCCACCATCGCTTATCAAATTCATTTTGTTACATATACAGGCGTAATGTCGGAATCTTAGGGGATCAAGGTGCTGAATTCTTCACATTATTAGAGGATACCCTAGAAGAAATGACAAGTGAACATATCAACGCATGCCTCAACGTTCTGTGTAAGCGGGTGATAGGGCCGAAATCAAAGCATTACATTTCCCGTGCATGCGTTATTAACATGATATTCTTGGTAAGTTTTTTTGCAAAAATTTTCAATTCTTTTTAAGTTTTTCAGTGCATTAAGTCTAAACCAATGCAATTTTTTTTCAGGACACCATCCATATGCTACACTTGGCATATCAAACCGAAGATGCTCGGTCGAGCATGTAAATTTCGGATGAGTTACGAGGGTATGTGGAGGGTGAAAGGCCAACATACTGCAAGAAATGGGAAGAGGTCGATTTCATCCTCGCTCATTGTAATGTGGGTGGGCAGTGTGGTTGCAAATATCAATTTGGGAAAGTGGATGATCAAGGTGGTGGACTCCGCAACAACTTCGGTAGCTAAGGATAACGAAGTTTGTTCGGAGCAACTAAAGCCACTTACGACAATTTTCTCAATCATCTGCCACCAAATTGAGTATTTTAAAAAAACACACCAGAGGAGACAAGATTTGACGCTGATGCCATTGAAAATTTCTTTGCCCAAACCTTTAGTGCATCGACAGGAGGATAGTGTCAGCTATGGCATGTTCATGATAAGCTACATTAACGCAATGTTGCAATCAAACCCGATAAGAGTTAAGCAGAATATGATTGCAAAATTGCGTCTCCAATACGCGCACGAAATTTTTTCCAACAGCTGTGCTAGCGAACCATGAACATATCGGCAGTTAGTTGTACAATTTTTTTATACAAAATACAATTTAGAGACAATTTTTTTTGTTGTATACACAATCATAAGAAATATAAATTGTACAATAGAATTATTTTTTGTATACTCACTTCATTATATTTTTATACAAAATATAATTTTTTTGTATAGACAATTAATTTTATACAGGAATACATTATTTTTGTTAAGTAATTTTGTATCCTTATATTTTTTTTGTATCGCAATTTTGTATAGACAATCTTCTTTTGTTTTTATGCATAGACTTGTACACAAATCTAAGAACTCAGCATGTCACGCCGTCGAACTAGAAGCACTTGGTGTGTCATGCCATTGGTAATGTGCAATCGGCTTGTAACCCCAGTTGGGTCGTGCCGTGTCAGCGACCAAACTGCAATAAGTCAGCGTGTCACAACATTGACAATATGCACTCGGTGTGTCACGATAATTGAGGCGCAGCTTGTAACGAATGGTAGCACTTGACGTTTCAGCATCAGAATCCATATGCCCGTGACGTGTCACCACTAATATTTGCATGCACTTGGCGTGTCACCACCATGTCTGCATGCACGTGGCATGTCACCACCAATATGCATGCATGTGGTGTGTCATCACCAATATCTGCATGCAATTGGTGTGTACCACCATGTCTGCATGCACTTGGCATGTCACCACCAGTATGCATGCATGTGGCGTGTCACCACCAGTATGCATGCACGTGGCATGTCACCATTAATATCTGCATGCACTTGGCGTGTCACCACCATGTCTACATACTCATGGCGTGTCACCACCAGTATGCATGCACGTGGCGTGTCACCACTAATATCTACATGCACTTGGCGTGTCACCACCATGTCTACATGCACTTGGCGTGTCACCACCAGTATGCATGCACGCGACGTGTCACCACTAATATTTGCATAAACTTGGCGTGTCACCACCATGTCTGCATACTCGTGGCGTGTCACCACCAGTATGCATGCACGTGGCATGTCACCACCAATATCTGCATGCACTTGGCGTGTCACCACCATGTCTGCATGCACATGGCGTGTCACCACCAGTATGCATGCACTTGGTGTGTCATGACCAGGGCCGCAGTGGTAGCCGAAACGTTTAAACTGGTAAAGTCGGTTTATATTCCTCTACTATATATAGTCCACAACTCCTCAGTTCTCATAGACAGATCGTACATTGCTTCTAAAACAGTTTTGTCGATGCTTCCTCTATAATTCTTCCGAGCATTTTTGGCAGTGGTCTGACCATTTTGGAGTGGTTGTTAACATCCCGCCCTTGATGTATTCAACTTTAGAATTCTCCACTAGTCTAATAATTAATCTGTTTCTCTTCACCTCTGACCTGTAAGCAATTGTCCAACCCTGGCTATTTGAAATCCAGAATATCTTCATAGATATTCATTACGCAATAGCAAATTTCTATGAAGAGACTCTGGATTTTAAATAGCCAAGGTTGGACAATTGCAAACAGGTCAGAGGTGAAGAGAAACAGATTAATTATTAGACTAATGGAGAATTATAAAGTTGAATATATCAAGGGGGGATGTTACAACCACATGCGCAAGCGGGATTTCTGTTTTGTAAATTGATATATCAAACCATGGCATGTCAAATGTTAAAGCAATGTCGTGTCACACACTCTAAACCATGGCGTGTCACTACTTCACTCCATGTCGTGTCATTGCTTCCCTCCATGGCGTGTCACAAACTCTGCACCATGCCGTGTCACTGCTTCCCTCCATGGCATGTCACCAACTCTGCACCTTGTCGTGTCACTGCTTCCCTCCATGGCGTG
This sequence comes from Theobroma grandiflorum, assembly GCA_036013995.1. Lineage (NCBI taxonomy): Eukaryota > Viridiplantae > Streptophyta > Magnoliopsida > Malvales > Malvaceae > Theobroma > Theobroma grandiflorum. The sequence goes on along the minus strand of CP142133.1, from coordinate 23,157,382 downwards.
TCACCAACTCCTATTTGCATGACGTGTCGCTGTTTCCCTCTATGGCGTGTCACCAACTCTGCGCCATGGCGTATCACTGCTTCCTTCCAAGGCGTGTCACCAACTCTGCACCATGCCGTCTCACATTTTTCCCTTTCACAAACTATAAACCCAAGTGGACAATTGATATAGTTTTGCAACGTCATTTGTAAATTGACTAAAATTCCCTTATGTATATTGAAGCAATTTGCTTTAAGAAAAAATGTAATGAATGTATTGGCTTTACAATTGTCGAAATGTAGAGTAACATTGTTGATTTTTTATTTATATATACTGTCCAAAGATTAGACAATTTACATTCCAAACTATATGACCATGCATGGTGTGGCTAAAGTCTATTATTAACTACTTCTATGCTTATGCAATGTTATTATTATACATTGGTTTCTAGCAAATATCATTATTCAATACAAATGTTAATGGCCAAGATCGAAACAGGTCGAAACAATTCCTAACAAAATAAGAGATAAATTGCAGTTAGTTAGGCTGACAATATGTCTTCGTCCACAATACCCTACGTTTTCAGACATTGTCCTTCGGATTGGACAGTTATTGTGTGTGTGACCGATTTCTTTGCAAATTGAACATGTTTTCGGTTGGCGCACTCCTGAGGGCGCTGATTGACTTGAAGATGGTGTCGGATTTGTTGATGGATTTGCAAATGGAGATGGGCAATTCTGTCTGTTATGCCCGTATATCTTGCATTGCGAACATCTGCGTGCTCGACTACCTTCACCAACGGATGGAATCCTTCTCCTCCTAGGTCTTCTTGCTTGGCCTTACCAAGGTGGTGGCAAGAAGATAATTTGTTTCACATGTGGGGGGATGTCCCACTCACTAGGATGACTTACTAGGCGAATGGACCCCACATAACCCTTAACCAAAACGGTTGTCTTGTAGTAGTAGGCGTAGAATTCGATGGCTTCACGTTTGCATTTACTGAAAAATACAATGAACCCAATATTCAAACAGAATCTAAATGCTGTGTCAATTAAGGAACAAATAAGAAATAAAGAAAAGATATTCTAACCTTATTGCTGTAATGGCATGGCTGTATGGCAGCAAATCTGTTTGGAACTCACAGTATGAACACGTCTTCGTAGACAAGTTAAAAAGTTCATCCATATTCCTGTCTTCAACTTCAAACTCCACTCGATTGATAGGCTTCACTACAAAGCGATGTGCATCGTTGAAGCGTTTGCTCAATTGCTTGGTAACCCAAGGGCTGATGGGCGGGGTCACCTTGACGGCCTCATCATACCTATCATGGAGCCAACGCTGGAACATGTCTCGTATGAATTCGATCAAAATAGTGATTGTCATTTGTCTTGCATGCTTCAAGCATGAGTTAACACATTCGGCAATTTTCAAGGTCATTATTTGGTATCACCTTTTCGGTGAACATGCAAGTGCCCATCTCTCAAGGCCTATTCTCAAAAGATCAACATGGGCTCCGCATGAATCTCCTTGAGCTGGTTCATATGTTTGTTGAAATTAGAAACCTTATAGCAATATCGAGCAAAGGTGAAAATTATAGAAACATCATCATGCTTGAACTTGTTTTTAAAGGTTTTCTTCAAATGGTAACCACATAAACCGTGGTGCGCTTCTGGGTATGCATTTTGGATTGCTTTCTTAATGCTGAGATGCTGATCAGAAACGAACATTGTGTTTTCAGGACAACCAACCGCATCTTGCAGCTTGCTGAGAAACCATGTCCACAAGTCTTCGTCCTCAACATGGCCGATGCCAAACACAACTGGATATACACACTCGTTTGCGTCTTTGCATACAACAACAAACAGAACACCCTTGAACCTGCCTTTCAGATGTGTCGTATCAATTGTAACCGTAGGACGCATTACATCCCTAAACCTTCGAATACACACCCCATATGACCAAAAATAATATTTGAATCTTTCAGCCTCATCAGATGCCACTGCAGTGATTGTGCTAGGATTTTCTTGTTCTAACATATAAAAATACGAGGGTAGTAGTTGAAATGACTCCTTTGGGGGACGGAAAACAAGCCTCTCCGCATACTCTTTTGCTTGCCAAGCCTTACCATACAAGCAATCCAATCCCTATTAAACCCTCATCTCACCAATGATGTCTTTAGGTCTCAACGCTACTCCGTTAGCCTGAAACTTGGGTGCCATAAGTTCACCAATTATCTTGGCACTCGCAGTTGGAAATCGCCCTTGCAAACCATCAACAATACATGTGTGTACTTTGTGGAACGTCCGAACTTGCCAATACCCTCCTTCGTCAGGTAACTTCGTTGAACACACACTAAACTTGCATGCCTTGTCCTTGCAACCAACCTCGTAACGACTTTTACATGACCTTTTTACTGTTATCACAAACTGCTCTTTTAGAGCCAATATGTTCAGAGCTCGTTTCAACTCCGCCTTTGAGGAAAACATTCTTCCTTTGTATAAGCGATCATTGGGACATGTTGACTCCTCAGTGCTAATTGTTTGGAAAGAGAACCTTTCTGCACCTGCAATTCGTCACATAGAAGATATCGTTGCATTTCCCCTTTCCTAATAACTATCATCGAGCATTGTATCAACGGAACGAATCCTGTCCTCACCAACGATGGGGTTATTGTATATGGGGTCATCACACTGAACATTTCCTACATCAAAACCTTCAACAGGTTCCGTTTTGCCTTCAACATTATTACAAATTGGAATGTCACTGTCATAAAGGTAATCATTATCTGAACTGTCATGATCCCATCCGCCAAGCCTATAAATGAATTGTCATCAAATCTATCTTCATCAGCATCAAACAAATCCTTATTTCCCTCATCACATATAATATTATCCTCTAGCGTCGCAGTGTTGAACATCCAACGTCACAATGTTGTACTCAAATGTCGTATTCTCATTTGAAATAGCCTTTACACACTCTACCGTTTCACCAGATCGTTGCATTCTTTTAATAGAAGCAACTAATTGGTTTGATGCACATCCTGATCGGAATTGTGCACCCAACTCTTCTATCAATGTCCTCTGTCTACTGGGCTGCACAAACTCTTGAGGATACCTCAATTGCGGGTTACGGACTGAATGTTGTGGCATATGTGAAGCATTATAAATCTCATTCTGATTGAGCTGATTACCATGTTGTTCCGCTTCTTCATGTGGCATAACATTTGTTTCGCGTCTCTTAGTGCTGACATACACATCTGAAACATTCCTCTGTTCTAGCAGAATCAATGCAACATCCTCATCGTCCTTGATAATTGATCGTGATAGCTCCCTGGGTGTACTGATCAATGCATGTAACTCAATATCGTCAGTTTCTGAGTTTACCCCAACAACATCTTCAACCAACTTCATCAAGCCCACAAACGACAAATCACACCTAACCCCCCGCATTCATGACTCACCACCTTTGTACATGCCATCCACCCATTGACCATAATGTCTTATCACAAGTCGCATAATTGAAACCCTACTGAAATTTTGAAAACAAAAATAATTATTTAATTTACTTAATTACATGCTGGTGACACGCAAAGTGCATGCAAACATGTGGTGACACGCCAAGTGCAGGCAGACACTGGTGGTCACACTCCAAGTATAGGCAGACATGCTGGTGACACGCTAAGTGCATGTAGATATGTTGGTGACACGCCAAGTGCATGCAGACACTGGTTTGACACTCTAAGTGCAGGCAGACATGCTGGTGACACCCCAAGTGCATGCAGTCTTATGTGATCACACGCTAAGTAGATGCATGGCGTGTAACAACTTTGTGTAATGTTTCTAATTTGTCTTCTAATTTACACAAAAAGTTTCACAAATTTATATGTTGCAGCAATGAACCCAAAAACATACCTTGATGTCATCTTCGCTATGTGGTCTATTTTTCGAGGACAATATGGCCAGATGGCGAGAGATAGACGACGGTACGATGACGATGGTGCTTAACAGAGAGTTGACAAAGCTCACACAGTTCAGAAACCTGAGAGCTGATAACGATGGTCCTTAACACAGAGTTGATACAGTTCAGAAAGCTGAGAGAGAAAGATGAGCAAGCACAAATAGTTGAGCATTAATTTCTAATTTTTCTCAATGGCGGGAGCCAGATATCGGCAGCTTAATTTGCCACAATGTTTTTTAAGGGCATTTTCGTCTACTCATGCTACTTGTTGAGTAAAAACAGATAACTTTATTTGGGTAATTATTTTTAAAATCACCTTATGAGGATGATTATTTCTCACAATTTTCTCTCTATATATATACAAGCACACACACATAGAAAAACTGAATGAGTGCTTATATGTAACAAAAACCATTAAAATATATTAATTTTAAAATTAATTATTTTGATTAACCAATTTAAAAAAAATTTTAATCGAATTACATTGATTCAACGAACTTAATCAAACTTTTGAACCAATTTAACCGAATCAATCAAATTAATCGAATTTATCTATTAATTCGATTTTGACCGAATTTTGCTCACACCTATTATTGACATTGTACATGTTAAAAGAGTAGTTTTTATGGTAGCTTGTAGGTTGGTAAACTCATTACTTTCAGTTGAATTCGTATTACTTCTTTACTTTAAAAAAAAAAAAAAGATGTCATGCAACATCAGAAGTTATTCGAGTTGAGTATTTTTTCTTTTTTGCTTTTCTGCTCAAACAAAATGAATGTTATTAATAACTACAAAAGCAAAAGCTTCACGGTTCAAATCTTTGAACTGGAACGAAAGTTCAGAAGTTCGCCTGAGAGTACCAAATAAGCTGTGTCCAGTGCAAAAAATCGGCCACTGGAATGAGGAAAGGAACACTCTGTCCCTCAAGCAAAATATACAGAACCAGCATCCAACTCGATACATTGGTCAACTTAGACAAGGAAAACAAGTAAGCTTAAGCATGCAATGATGTCTGCCACTAAGCTGTAGAAGGAAGGTTGCAGAGACAATAAACAAGATTTCATGCTAAATATTTTGACTAGAAGTACTAAGTCTTTAAGGACAATCTCAGTTCAACAATAGCACATAAGGGTTGATTTAACAATTACTGCCCTTCCTACGAGGGAAGGAGAAGGAAAGGAATAGCACGAATTTTGGTACAAACATGTTTAAATGCAAAAGAAGAACAACAAATTAAAGAGTGCTATAAGATTCCTAAGTACTTGCCGGTTTTCAAAGTCTATGCTTTTATGTCCAAAAAATCATACTTGAGGCCTGAATTACCCAGTTTTCTTCAAAAAGTTGCTGCATGCGATCAGCAATTAGTGGATTTACGAAATTTATCCAATCCCCCACTTTGCTATTCCTCAAAAATGCTAAATTCTTAAACCTAACGTCGCTTTTTCCAGTCCAGCTCACTTCCAGATTCTTCAGGGTTTCGAAGCTACAAAGTTTTGATATTCCTTCAATAACTCCTTGTCTCATTTCCTCCTCCGAGAAAGGGTAGCCCAAGAAATCAGCCAGCTTCTTCAAGTTGGAAGTAATGTCCTACTTCAAATCTTCATATTTAAAAAATAAGACTCTTTCAGGAGCCTCCAAGCTCTTCCTCCAATACCATAAAACATGTTCGCAAAATGGACCGAAGGCGTGAATTCCTTTAAAAAACTTGTCAACACCTTCCCCTATTGAAATAGGTTTGACATGTTTGTTTCTAGAAAAATGATTCACTATAAAGTGCCACTCCGAGATCAATTGATCGAGAGGGTTCCTGCAAAAATAAACAATACGACAATTGGATTCGAGGATGGAACTAGGCAATGAACCGTGGGGTGTGTGAGTTGCAAAAATTCTTGGGTTGGGAAAAGTTTCATTTTCAAGATCAGGAGTTTGGTTTTTTGAGTAGATGTCCAAATCAATAAAAGGTACAAGTTCATGGGTGCTTGTTGCAAGTAAAGGGCTTTGTGTGGGTGGGAATTGATTGTGGTTCACAATGGAGAAGCTGAGAGCCTTCAACCATGTGGTGCCTGATTTGGGCATAGTGATTAAGAAGATATCAGTTTCATGGGCTTTGAATAAGTTTTGAAATGCAATAACCGCCTTGGGTGCAAAGAATAGGTACCAGAAGCCTTGGCATTGGTAGAGAGTGGAGCCAACCCAGTCTTTCTCTTATGGAAGTGTTTGAATCAATTCTTACATAGCTTGTCTCCTTTGAAGGAAATGTTTTTGGATGCAGTTTTATCTTCCATAAGAGCAAAGCAAATTGAGTAAATGTTTGTTAAGAAGAAAGCTAGTGAGAAATGAGTGCCAAACATGATCCATTGAATGCGCATATATGGACACCATTAGAAAATTGAGGCTCAAGATCTCGAATTTAAGAAATCTTCTGGTCAAACCTACTTTGAAAATTTCGAAAACTATTAAAACAACAATAGCATTCAAAGTTTGCAGCTATGAATTTTGATGTAAAATGTATAGACACCATAAGAAAGATATAAATAGAGGCCTAAGAGCCACGTAACCACATGCCACCGGAGGTCATGTACTCATAGGGGGGATCATGGTCCGGTAATCGATAAAGAGACAGCAACTAATCCACATGATCAGTCCCAAAAGAATCAAGATATGGAAGATCACTTAACCCCAACTTTTGCAAGTTCATCAGCGGCGGTGTTGGCTTCTCTACGGATGTGCACCAGCTGCCACATCTTCACCTCTTGCTTGCTTTAATGAACAACTGGTACTTACCCATGTTATTTAAACAGCATGGGGCATTTAGCAGATTCATGTTGCACCAGTTCATTGGATTGGCCGAGTCGTTCTCTTCGAGCATGACATGTGAGGAGTTCCACGTTCATCAACTCTTGCATTTCATTTTCTTTTTTGTTAACAAAAGCCCTTGTATTTCTTTTTTATCCCATTTACAATCTTCCATGATTTTAGTAGTACAATATATTCAACCATAGTTGTCATATTTTCATTCACATTCTGTCACACAAATCAGTGAAATTTTCTATACTTTATTTCTTATAGTTAAATTATGAGAATTTTTTTTTTAATGATCAAAATCTCCAATCCAATTGAATCCGACTCTATCAGCTCATTGGAAATGATCAAGAAAGCTTATACGGCTGACAGAAAATTAAAATCTCAATACAAATAACAAATGGCCACTAGCATCTTAGGAAAATCGTTACGTTAGCTTGTTTGTATTCTTTCCAGGGCTTGGCTCTCGGTTTGTACCCAAAGAAAAACTTCCATGCGCCACAATGAAGTCCAATAAGCCAAACCAGATGGAAATATTTCGTTAGGTTATTGAATACTTTCAACTGTGCCCATTCCACGTATAGAGAAATGTTTCTTTTCAGACACTAGAAGCAGCCCCAAGTGTTTCTCTTTGATGCTTGTTTTATGACACGTATAGTTGACAAAGTTAACGTATATACCCTAAATATAGCCATTTAAATCTTGTGTGTCAATCTGCTTGCATTTCCATTACATCAGCCAGCCTCTTCCACAATTAAATGTGAAAGTGTACTAATGAGACAACTTCGGCCCATATACTCTGACATGGAAAGTGGAAGTAGGAGTAACTAATCACAAAATAGCCGACAATAAAATACTGCTTTGAATGGACATTTTTGTGTGTTTTCTGGTGGAGTGTGGACTCCTGTTCAGATTGATTCAATGTTTTCTGGTTACGGTTTCTGGGCATTTTTTGTATGTGAAGGAAAACAATTCATACTCCTTTTATCAATATGCCTGCGCCACCAATTTTACTTGATTGTTTTAAGAATTTTAAAGTGAAGAAATTAGAAATTTAATAAAAGCATTATTCAAACATAAATAGTAATATTTATTACCAAAATGTGATCTCAAACAAAAAGAGGCACATGTTATCATTAATTTATTTTATTTATGCCTTACCTTCATAATAATGTGCACGAAGGTACACAAATGCATAGCACATAAGGGTTGATTTATTGATTCTTGCAAGATGGAAAGGAATAACACCAATTTGATAGAAAATGTTTAAATGCAGAAGAACAACAACAAATTAGAGAGTACTATAAAACTTGTTGGATTTAAAACTCTACGTTTTTTCATCCAAGAAATCAAACTTCAAGCCAGAATCACCCAACTTTTCTTCAGAAGGTTGTTTCATTCGATCAGCCATTTGTGGGTTTATGAAATTCTTCCAATCTCCCACCTTACCATTCCTAAAAAATGCTGAATTCTTAAGCCCAACAGGCCTTTCTCCAGTCATGTTCACTTCCAAAGTCTTCAAGGTTTCAAAGCTACACAGCTTTGATATTTTTTCAACAACTCCTTGTCTAATTTCCTCCTCTGAGAAAGGGTAGCCCAAGAAGTCAGCTAGCTTCTTCAAGTTGGAAGTAATATCCTTCTTCAAATCTTCATATTTCAAAAATAAGACTTTTTCTGGATGCTCCAAACTCATCTTCCAATACCCTAAAACATGTTCCCAAAATGGACCAAAGGCATGAATTCCTTTACAAAACCTGTCAAAACCTTCCTCTATTGAAAAGGGTTTGAGATCTCCATCTCTAGGAAAATTATTCACAATAAAGTGCCAATCCGAGATGAATTGGTCGAGAGGGTTCCTGCAAAGATAAACAATGCGACAATTGGATTTTAGGATGGAACTAGGCAATGTACCATAGGGTGTGTGAGTTGCAAAAATTCTTGGGCTGGGAAAATTTCCATTTTCATGATCAGGAGTTTGGTTTTTCGAGTAAATGCGGATCTCAATGAGAGGCACAGGGTCATGGGGGTTTGTTGTGAGCAAAGGGCTTTGCGTGTGTGGGAATTGCTTGCGGTTCACAATGGAGAAGATGAGAGCCTTCAACCACGTGGTGCCTGATTTGGGCACAGTGATTAAGAATATATCAGTATCATGCGCTTTGAAGTGGTTTTGAAATGAAATGACTGCCTTGGCTGGAACCAAAGGGAACCAAAAGCCTTGGTACTGGTAGAGAGTAGAGCCAACCCAGTCTTTCTCTTGTGGAAGTGTTTGAACTAATGCTTCCCTTAGCTTGTCTCGTTCGGAGGAAATGTTTTTGGATGCAGTTTTATCATCCATAAGAGCAAGCAAATTGAATGAATGTTTGCTAAGAAGAAAGCTAGGGAGAAATGAATGCCAAATATGGTCCATTGAATGCGCACGTATATAGTTTGATTATTAACCGTCCTTGTCTACGAGTCAAATTTTGCACCATTTTATATAACTTTTGAGTTATAGCGGAAAACATATCTAAAGACAGTGAAACCTATTGCTCTTCTTTCGATACGTATATTTGCGTAGTAGAATTTTAACTGACATCCTTTTAAAATTTTTAAATTTTTTATATATTATATATATTTTCATTTAATGACCCTTTCAAAATAATTTTTATTTAATAATTAATGCAAATAAAAAATAATAAAATCATCCTACAAACCCTACTAACCTTTATCTTAATTTAAGTTTCTGCATACTTTTTTCTCTTTTTCTCGTTCTCTTATCTTTTGTCATTTTATGTTCCATGATTTTAGTCTTTAAAAATTAAATACTTATTATGTAATTCTCAAATATAAGTTATAGTGTTACACTGTTTGTTGTTGCTTAAAATTTCATCAATGTATTATTTTTTTATTAATCCTAATTATACAAGAGGAAATTATATTGAATATATATTTTTATGTGCTTTACATTATATATTTTGTCACGACCCAAATCAAGGATTCGTGACCAACACATGAGTCTGGAAGGCAAAGCCCATGAGGCCTTAGATCAAAATCATATATCATTAGCCAAGGGATTCCGCACAAAGTATTTTCATAACATTACTAAACTCAAATACAAATATTTGACCTTGGCATATCATTCATAATCTATATTTAATACAATATTCACAAGCCATACATTGGCTATTAAGGCGGGTGTAACACCCCACTTATAAAATATATGTATATAAAAAAAAAAGGGAAAGACCACATGGGCAGCCGCCCATGTGGTCAATTGAACTTTGAAATAAAAAGTGGAAAAAGTTGAAAGTGGGAGGGGCCGGATAGAGAGCTAAAAAAGGGAAGAAAGAGAAGAAAGATAAGACAAAAAGGGAAGAAAGAGAGCTGAAAAAGAAGAACAAAAGGGTCGGCTGTGAGTGAGAAAAAGAGAAGAAAACCAAAGAAGAAAAAGGGAGAGAAAGAGGCAGAAACAAGAGAGGAAAGAAGATCGATTTTTCTGCTGGATTTAAAGGAGAGAAAGAGCTTATTTTTTTAAGGTAATTGCTGTCCGAATTTTGTGAATTTTATGGTTGAAAAATGGGTGAAATTGTTGCTGGAAATTTTGCACTTTTAAAGCTAAATTGTTATGGTTTTGATGGCTGATTTTTTTTGGTTCTTCATGGCTGCTTTGTGATATGGAAATTGGCAGGATTTTGGGTGAAAAATGAGCAACTTTGTTGCTGAAAATCTAGGCAGAAATGAAGCTGAAAATTTATTGAATTTTTGGAGGTTTTGTGCCCATGGAAGGAAGCTTTATCCTACCGAAAATTGTGGGAGAGAAGAGAGTTGAAGGTGCTGCCATGGAAGAAAGTACGGGCTGCCACCACCGGTGGTGAAGGAGGAGGCCATGGTGGAGAGAAGCCATGGGCTGGGAAGAAGAAAGGAAGAAAGAACGTGGAAGAAAGAAAAAAAAAAGAAAAAAAAAGAAGAAAAAAAAAGTGTGTGGGCATGGCCCAAATTAAAAATAAAATTTAGGCATGGCCCAAATAGAAAATAAAGAAATGGGCAAGGCCCAATAGAAAAATAAAAATGTGACAAGGCCCAATGGTAATTAAATGGGCAAGGCCCAAGTGAAAAATAAAATTGGGCTTGGCCCAATAGGAAATTGGAGAGATTTTTGGATAAGGTCCAATAGCTAGGAGGAATGAAAAAGGCTCAATGGCACGTTTATCGAGGAGACTACTGAACGAGACACGCGACTGGGAAATAGAAATAATCATACACGTGTACAAAAATAGCGATGTAATATCCCGCTATTTCGAGGTGAGTAGGGGGTGTCAATTTGAAAATTTTCGTAATTATATATGTATGTATATCCATGAATTATATTATGTACAAATTGTGGAAAGCATGAGTTGGTAGATTTTTAGGGTTTATGTGAATGCAACAAATTTCAAACGTGTTTTGAATATATAAGTATAAAGTATACGTAAAGTGTTTTAAACCGGGAAACAAGCTTTTCAATGGGATTTATATTCAAAATTGTGCCTTATACTTGTGTAGTGTGCATCCATGATTATAATGCCTGATTACCATGTGAAGTATTTCGAAATTCATGCACCAAATTTTTATTTATGAAAATGACAATTGATTTTATTATATTTTCTGTCGAATGTTTTGAGAATAAATTGAAATAAGACTTTCAAGACATAAAATAATTTCTAAAGTGATTTTATTTAATTGAGAGATTCGAGAGTAGGCCGGATGTCACATCGGTTAAGTGTGACCCTCGTGCACGAGTGAGCTCTAGCTAGAGAACCTACGGGTCGCCGACGGGCGGTTAGGCGTGGTGGGGGCCACGGCCTATGATATGTATATGTGGCTCGGCCACTTGTGATATGCGGTTATGACCGCTTGATATCTCCGATGTCGGCCAAAATCATTGAGATTGCCATGGCATTATGTGGGGATCCGGTAGAAGCGATGCTCCCGGATGATATTACGTGGTAGCGGGACCACGAGTTTTTATCTTATTTCCTACTCGAGAGTAAAGTCTCTTTGGGTTTTTGAATTATGTTTTTCCGTGCATGGTGAGAGTTAAAAAGTTTTCAACAACTCCCTGTTTACGAAATGATTTGACTTAACGCCTCATTCAAGAGGTGACTTGTTGATTCTTCTGAGTTTTCAGACTCATATTTCGTGTATGGTGAAAATGAATTTAAAATGGCTTTTCCACAGCTCTCCATTTTTACGAAAAAATGAATTTTAACTCCTCGAGTACGAGGCGATTTGTGGTTTATGTATATATTTGACAAATATATGATTTTACGAGAGTTTGCCTGGTTTAAGGAAATTGATTTGAATAAATTATTCTAAATGATTTCTGCATGAAATTATTATTCACACTAGATTTGGCGCGTATTTATCTATATACCTTTGGTTTGGTTATATCATAAACGAATTCTTGATATTTTCTTTATATATAAGGCACAAATGTCCGTTTAAAATAAATTGTTTTATCATCCGGTAATTTGATATTCAAATGATCAGCTATTTGCTTGTTTCCCATCTACGCCCTACTCGCTGAGCCGATGATCACTGAGTCTGTGAGACTCACACCCCTCTTATTTCTCCTTTTGCAGACAGGGATCGGCCTAGCACGGAACTATTGACGTATTCAGTCTACTGCGAATAGGTAAAGGCATCTCTTAGCCCGCTTCGAGTCGCTCCGCTGTCTAGAGTTCATTCACATGAAATTTCTACATATTATTAGCATTGTCAATTCCTACTTATGCATTGTTGAAAAATTTGTATTTTAAATTTAATTACTATTACTGGAAATGGAATACCAATAGGGTATTATTATTATTATTAATAATTATTTACATACGTGTTAGCATATTTAATAAATGTCTTAGAAAAATTTACAAAGGCTTGTTCGGGACTTGGCGGGATATCCCGGAGGTCTCGGACGCCGGTAGTGACCGGGGATGGGTCTTTACAGCGGGTTCATATTTACAACCCTTAGACAAATATAAATGGCATGTTGTTCCTACATACATCACAATTATATTGAGTGCAGAAGCTCGTAATAGACTCAATAGAGTGACCAAATAGGATGACGACCTACCGGATGCCAAAATTGATCTATCAATGGATGACCCTTGCCATGCAATCCTGTGGCATATTTATCTATATATGAAACAATAAATGGGTGAGTCAACTAATACTTAGTGAGGAGAGCAAATAAATAAAACATATATGATATACATATATATACACACAACTAGGGTTATAAATGCTGACAAAATGCTTTAACAAGTATCTCCAATATTAGGGGCATATCAGTCATCCCAATGAAATCTCCACAAGTAGTACATATCAACTAAGCTTATCTTTGAAGCAATTCAAAGTTGCACTCCATAGGCACACTCTAGTTTTCGAAGTGTCATATCAAATCAAGTCTATCTTTGCCTCTTCGAGACTATGTACATCATCTGTGATTCAAATCAAATCTTAGAGTGGTCCTCTCTAGACATAAATAAATCACGCACGGTGGCCAAACGACTACGTCAAATCCTTATTCAAAGTAGTCTTGGTGGATGGCACCAAATCAACTCGTGCGTGTGCCGAAGCAATTAGGTGAAGAACACAATCACCATCTGGAGAAGTTGTCACTACATGCAACGTGAAAAATTTCAGGCATCGCCACCAATCTTTTTTATATATCTAGGTGTGATTATCACCTATTAAATTTGTCGTATTCGATAATGTCCTAAATTGATTTTAGGTTTGTCTAAGGAACAAAACTTGATTTGTGAGTTTACGAATTGGGTTCAGGAGTGCAATTATGCATGGGGAAGGATAACACTCCTGTGACGCTCATTTAACGAACAATACCAAATAATAATTTGTTACCCTATTTTGACCTTATTTTTAGTTTTATTCTTGTGTTTCCTTAATCATTGTTTATTTATTTTTTAATCCTATTTTAATTTTTTTGACTATGAACTAATCTTTTTATTGAAGAATATTTCCTGAGGCCTTCCAAAGATATCTCTTCACCTAGAGAATTTATCGAAGAAACTTTTCTTTTCAAATTTTTCGAAAAAAACCTCATCATCGAGACCATCATCCAAACTTTATTTTGAAGATAAAAATATGAATGATGAATATGAAATGTAGGGATGATGAGTCTTATGGATTCCAAATTATTACATATGAATGATGATCGCTTATTAAGGGCATTTCCTAAGTTCTCCCATCTTTCTGGTAAAATCTAGCATTGCCCTCTCACCTAGAGAATTCCTTGAGAAACTTATCTTTTCAAATTTTTTGAGGAAATCTCATCATCGGGATCACTGTTCGTATGTGCGCGTGTCGATGGAATGCAAGTTCATAATTAATTATAACAATTGACAACCTTTTATCGATGCCATTTCCAAGATTCTCCCATCATTCTGATAAAATTCGAGAATGTCATCTCACCTAGAGAATTCTCCAATGAAACTTATCCTTACAAGCTTCTTGGAGAAATCACATCATCGGATTGGCAATCGTGTACTGAACAAGGGTTGTTGAGCATGATGCATATTGTAATTTGTTAAATACGAATCAAAGTCTTGTATTGAAAATGTTTCCTGGATCCTCCCAACCTTTTAGTAAAATTCGAGACCAAAATCTCACATAGAGAATTTTTTAGGAAAGCTTATCCTTACAAACTTCCTCAAAAAGATCTCATCATTAGAATCTTGATTCGCATGCAAGATATAAAATCGAAATGAATGGAATGACAATTTAAAAAAAAAATGTAATAATGATGGCGCATAATAATCTAGCTATTATTTTTACTATTCCTTTCTAGCAAAGTTAAAATATTATTTTTTATTATTATATAATTGTTGTTGATTTTGCATACGCAAGTATACGTATCGAACAAGTAATATAAATAGTAAGTCCAAAATGGTATCCCATAGGGATTTGCTACTAATTCTTCACTAAGTACTAAAATTATGACAAATTAATCTTATTCAAGCAACTTGATGTTTTAGAAAATTAATTAAAACTAAATGAAAGCAACCACTAAATTAATTAATAAAAACTAAAAATTCACTTGAGAAAGGCAATATATTAAAAACTATGATTATGAGTTCATTCAATACTTCATCCGATACCAACTTTTCTTGTTATTTATCTATCATGGGTGGTTTCACTAACTTAGAATCCAAAGCTATATTCAAGTCTCCATTAAGTTGCTTATACAAATACCTAACTTAATTAGTTCACTATATGTGTGTAAGAATCAATTAAATTAAGTTCATTAAGCAAATGTCATAATGTGGCTATGTATGGCAATTGGTGTATGTTTACCCGAATCGCGAATCAGATCACCTAAGTGACGTGAACATATACTATTCAAACCTTAGTTCAATATAAAATCTTTTTGTCGAGTCTCAATTAGATTCACAAATCAGTAATTATTGGCCAAGCAATAAAAAACATTAAAAATATATTTGAATAAGCAAAATTACACCCATTAATGACAAATAAAAGAGAAACTAATATTCAAACTACATGTTGAAATCCACCACAATCCTACAAAGAGAATTTAGCCCATAATAACAAATAAAAACAACATCCAAAGAAATTTAGCCATGAATCCAAGTTAAAGATAATAAGAAAGACACAAAAGTAGAGAAAGAAACTAATTATTGAAGCTTTGCAACCTCAATTCTCTCTCAAATTCTCTTGTTTTCTTGCTTTGTTCTTGGCTCCAAATCTCCAGAATAGTTGGTTGCTACCTCCTCTTAAAACCTTTGAAAAAGGTCCTTTAAATAGGCTCCAAGTAACCTAATTTCTAAAATCCCGTCAAATTTTTATTTTTAGAAAATCACTCAGGGCTGCGACCTTGATTTCTTGGCTCCGTGGCATTGGTTTTTTTTGCTACAGTAGTGCTGCACTGCTACTTCTTGGGAAAATTGTATGGTGAGCTTCCTTTCACCAGTGTTGTAGCCTTGTTCTCCTAGTGTTGTAGTGGTTTATCAAATTCGAATGTGATTTTTACCCTGATCTAGTCTGAACTAGCAAAAGTGGAAAACACAAAAGTTGTAGTCTTGTCTCTTAGATTTCCAATAGATTAAGAATCATGTCAATTGAACTTTTGAATTGAAAGATATGCTCCAAATACTGCATCATATCCAGTCCGTGCATACTACTGCAGTGCTCCAACTTAGACAAATATTTTGACCATGATCAAATTGGAACTGGGTGAATTGAAAAGCATAAAAGTTGTAGCTCTTCTTCTTAAAAGTCTAGTGATTAAAGAATCACTTCATTTAGAGTTCTGTAGATAGAGCTATGGTCAAAATACAACAATATATACGAATAAAGTCATCACCGTACTTGTATAGATTTTCATTAAATAAGCTTTTTTCATTAAACTTTCTACAAAAGCAATAAGGGAAATTACCAATACTACTATTAAAGTAATTTAAAACAAATTAACATAAAATTTAATTAAAATAATTTAAATTAACTACTCAACATGTAATCAAACTTAAACTAAAAAAAAATCTCAAATGTTACGATTCGAACTTAAGATCTTAAAAATCTAACTACGTAAGCCTTCGAAATATAAAAAAAAAAACTCTATATAATAGAGTTATCAATTATTATTCTATTTTTTACTTATTATTATTTTTTACATTATCTTGTGTATTTCCAATAGTGAAGAATAAAACCTAAATATCCTATCATGTTATTTTTATAAAAATATAAATATTCAACATTTTTTAGGCATCAACATGATTTATGTATATCTTATGCTAAACTATATCTATTTAATTATTTATTTATTTACTTTTTTTTTTGCATATCCATATTTTTTTAACTCACATTATTTCATGTGATTAACCACCATATTTTGTTCATATATTTTTTAGAAAATAAAAATGTTATTGCACGATTACTAAACAAGCAAACAAAAATCAAACAGAAAACATAAACTAACGAAAACCAAGCCCAATGGCAAGTCAAACCAATATTCAAACGGACGTCCATTACGTTAGATTGTTGTGTTCTTTCCAGGGCTTGGTTCTCGGTTTGTACCCAAAGAAAAACTTCCGTGCACCAGAACGAAGTCCGGTAAGCCAAACTAGATGGAAATATTTCGTTAGGTTATTGAATACTTTCAACTGTGTCCATTCCACGTATAGAGAAATGTTTCTTTTCAGACACTAGAAGCAGCCCCAATTGTTTCTCTTTGATGCTTGTTTTATTACTCGTATATTTGACAAAGTTAACTTATATACGGTAAATATAGCCATTTAAATCTTGTGTGTCAAGCTGCCTGCATTTCCATTACATCAGCCAGCCTCTTCCACAATTAAATGAGGAATCTTGAATGCGAAAGTGTAATAATGAGACACCTCCAGCCCATATATTCTGACATGGGAAGTCAAAGTAGAAGTAACTAACCACAAAATAGCCGACAATAAAATATTGCTTTGAAGAATGGACATTTTTGTGTGTTTTCTGGTGGACTACTGTTCAGATTGATTGAATGTTTTCTGGTTGCGGTTTCTGGGCATTTTTTGTATATGAAGAAAAACAATTCATATTCCTTTTATCAATATTCCTGTGCCACCAATTTTACTTGATTGTTTTAAGAATTTTTAAGTGAAGAAATTAGAAATTTAATAAAAGCATTATTCAAACATAAATAGTAACATTTATCACCAAAATGTGATCTCAAACGAAAGGAGGCGCATGTTATCATTAATTTATTTTATTTATGTCTTACCTTCATAATAATGTGCACAAAGGTACACAAATGCATAGCACATAAGGGTTGATTTATTGATTCTTGCAAGATGGAAAGGAATAACACCAATTTGATAGAAAATGTTTAAATGCAGAAGAAGAACAATAAATTAAAGAGTACTATAAAACTTGTTGGATTTAAAAGTCTACGCTTTTTTATCCAAGAAATCAAACTTTAGGCCGGAAGCGCCCCACTTTTCTTCAGAAAGTTGTTTCATGCGATCAGCCATTTCTGAGCTTATGAAATTCACCCAATCTCCCACCTTACCATTCCTAAAAAATGCTGAATTCTTAAGCCCAACAAACCTTTCTCCAGTCATGTTCACTTCCAAAGACTTCAAGGTTTCAAAGCTACACAGCTTTGATATTTCTTCAACAACTCCTTGTCTAATTTCCTCCTCCGAGAAAGGGTAGCCCAAGAAATCAGCCAGCTTCTTCAAGTTGGAAGCAATATCCTTCTTCAAACCTTCATATTTCACAAATAAGACTTTTTCAGGATGCTCCAAACTCATCTTCCAATACCCTAAAACATGTTCCCAAAATGGACCAAAGGCATGACTTCCTTTACAAAACTTGTCAAAAGCTTCCTCTATTGATAAAGGTTTGAAATCTTCATTTGGAGGAAAATTATTCACAACAAAGTGCCAATCCGAGATGAATTGGTCGAGAGGGTTCCTGCAAAGATAAACAATGCGACAATTGGATTTTAGGATGGAACTAGGCAATGTACCATAGGGTGTGTGAGTTGCAAAAATTCTTGGGCTAGGAAAATTTCCATTTTCAAGATCAGGAGTTTGGTTTTTCGAGTAACTGCTGACCTCAATGAGAGGCACAAGGTCATGGGGGTTTGTTGTGAGCAAAGGGCTTTGCGTCTGTGGGAATTGCTTGCGGTTCACAATGGAGAAGACGAGAGCCTTCAACCATGTGGTGCCTGATTTGGGCACAGTGATTAAAACGATATCAGTATCATGCGCTTTGAAGTGGTTTTGAAATGAAATGATTGCCTTGGCTGAACCCAAAGGGTACCAAAAGCCTTGGTATTGGTAGAGAGTAGAGCCAACCCAGTTTTTCTCTTGTGGAAGTGTTTGAACCAATTCTTCCCTTAGCTTGTCTCCTTCGGAGGAAATGTTTTTGGATGCAGTTTTATCATCCATAAGAGCAAGCAAATTGAATGAAAGTTTGCTGGGAAGAAAGCTAGGGAGAAATGAATGCCAAATATGGTCCAATGAATGCACATAGATAAGGTTTCATTATGAAATATACAAAAGCTGCCAAATGATGCATCACCTCTTGTATTTCATTTTCTTTCTTTCTATATCCCACTTACAATCTTCAATAATTTTAATAGGTAAAATAACCAATTCAACCGTAACTGTCATACTTTCTTCAAATAAATTCATAAAAAAAACATGTTCGTGCAAAATAAACTCGTCATGACTCTTAATTCAATTTTAATAATGATGTCGTTCTCTTTCAACTTTGCACTGTTCTTTTCATTTAATTCAAGCTTACCAAAAATGGTGCTTCTTTTGTGAAGCCATGAACATCCACTAATTTCACAAACAACCCTAATTTTTTCTAAACCAAACACAGAAAAAAAATAAATGGTTTTTAAGAAGTACATTTTCCTTTGCAGGTAAGCTTTGAATCAAACCTCAAAAGTCCAAATTATCATATTTGGAGCAGATGGACCCGATAGAGGTGAGAGGTCACTGATCAGCCAGCCTGTATCACAATCAAATGAGGGCACTTGAATGTGGGGGTGTACTAATGGGACAACTCTGACCTATGTATTCTGAGATGGAAAGTGAAAGCACAACTACCTAGCGTGACTAAATGGTCTGGCTTTGCACCAAGAATCCACCTTAATAAATGCTTACCATAACACAGTCCACAGGCCAAGTTATCGTCCCAAACTCATGGTTTGCCCTTCTTCACGTCGGATTTGATTGGATTATTTATTAATAAAATAATATATTTTTAATTTAATTTAAATTATATAAAAATATTAATTTTTTATTTTAATAATAAATTAATATGTAAATGAGCGAGTTGAAGAAGATAATTAATTAATTACAATAATTAAGAAATAATTTATTTATATTTGTTATCATTGATATATGTATCCAGTATCAATAAATTTGTCAATCTTATAATAATCAAAATTTTAAAATATAAAAAAGTAAGTAAAGTATTAAATCGCCTCCAAAATTTTTGAAAATTTTTATCTATTATATATATTTTTTAATGACTCCCTTGATAATTCTATTATATATGGTTATTTTAACACATTTTGAGAGTTTAAGTAGTTAAATCTTTAAGATTTTAGGTTCGGATCCTAGCATTTTAGATGTTTTTCTAGTTTAAGTTTGATTACATGTTGAGTAGTTAATTTAAGTTATTGTAGTTAAATTTCATGTTATTTTGTTTTAATTTACTTTAAGAATAGTTATTGCTAATTTCTATTATTGCTTTTGTAGGAAATTTGATGAAAAAGGCTCATTCGATGAAAATCAATGCAAATATGAGGATGGCTTCATGCATATATGTTTCGGTATTTTGACCATATCTCTCTCTACAAAACTCCAAATCAGGTTATTCTTGGACCACTAGAATTCTAAGAAGAAGGGATACAACATTTATGTTTACCAATTTGACCAGTTTTGACCAAATCATGGTCAAAATATTTGTCTAAATCAGAGCACTGTAGCAATACACATGGACTGAATATACTACAGTGTCTAGAGCATATCTTTCAATCCAGAAGTCCAATTGACATGATTCTTAATCCATTGGAAAGTTAAGAGATAGGACTACAATTTTTATGTTGATCACTTTTCTCAGTTCCTACTAGACCAGGGTGAAAATTATATTTGAAGTTAATAGACCACCACAGCACTGGGAGAACAAGGCTGCAGTGTTGGTGAAAGGAAGCCCACCATACTATTTTTCCGAGACCTTAATGCTGCAGCGTTGGAGAAGAGTGCTGCAGTGCTACTATAGTAAAAAAAACTAAAGTCGTGGTGCTAAGAAATGAAGGCTGCGCCGCTAGGCGAATTTCAAAAAAAAAAATTTGATGAGATTTTGGAAATTAGGTTACTTGGAGCCTTTATAAGAGACCTTTTTCAAAGGTTTTAAGGGGAGTCAACAAGCAACTCTTTTGGAGATTTGCAGCCAAGAATAAAGCAAGAAAACAAGAGAACTGGGGGGAAAATCGAGATCACAAAGCTTCAATTATTAATTTCCTCTCTTTATTTTTTTGTTTTTCTTATTTTCTTTGGTTTGAATTAATAGTTAATTTTCTTTGGATGAAGTTTTTATTAGATATTATGAGCTAAATTTATTTTTTTAAAATTGCAATTGAACTCATATGTAATTTAAACTTTTAATCTTTTTCTTGCTTATCTTTAATGGGATTTGAATTGCTTATTCCAATTTGTTCTTAATGCTTTTAATTGCTTGATCACCAATTAAATTGATTTAGGAACCTAAACAAATTTGGGAAAAAGAGTTTAGTGTAAACTAAAATTATGATAGCATATGATCATTTTAATTGATTTGCGTATAGGATAGAGATATACCTATTGGCCTTATGTAGCCAGATTAAAGCCTGAACTTAATGAGTCTATTTTAATTTCAATTCATATAAGGATATAGTATTTTGGTTAAAATAGATATTTTTATAAGATGAGTCGGGAGACCCGTATAAATAATTAAGAACTCTATATTAGCAATTTAACCAAGTGAAATAAGTTAAGGAAGATGGTTAAGATTTAGACAAAGTATGAGAGATATTGTAATCCTAGCTTGTTTGATTTGATTTTTACCCAATTATCTTGTTGCTTTGATTTCTTTTTTTAGTATAAATTTTGGTTAATGAGTTTTAATTAATTAATTTAGTTATTTGAATTTAATTGCTTGGATAAGATTGAATTGTTCTAATTTTAGTACTTAGTAAAAGTTTAGATCAATTCTCTGCGGTATCGATATCCTGCTTGCTTATTTATTATCTATTCGATACGTATACTTGCGTAGTAGAATTTTAATTGACATTCTTTCAAAATTTTTAAATTTTTTATATATTATATATTTTTTCATTTAACGACCCTTTCAAAATAATTTTTATTTAATAATTAATGCAAACAAAAAATATTAAAATCATCCTACAAACCCTACTAACCTTTATCTTAATTTAAGTTTCTGCATACTTTTTTCTCTCTTTCTCTTTCTCTTATCTTTTGTCATTTTATGTTCCATGATTTTAGTCTTTAAAAATTAAATACTTATTATGTAATTCTCAAATATAAGTTATAGTGTTACACTGTTTGTTGTTGTTTAAAATTTCATCAATGTATCATTCTTTTATTAATCATAATTATATAAAAGGAAATTATATTGAATATATATTTTTATGTGCTTTACATTTTATATTTTGTCACGACCCAAATCAAGGATTCATGACTGTCGTAACATGCGGGTCCGGGAACCCGTCCGCTAGACGTGAATAACTTGGGGAGTTGCCACCAATCTTTTTTGTTTAGGTGTGATTGGCCACCAAATCAAATTTGTTCTATTCGACGAAGTACTAAATTAACTTTAGGTCCGTCGAAAGAACGATAAACTGGTCTACCCTTTTTTTTTTTTTAGAGTTTGGGTTCGGGAGTACAGTTACGCACGAGGAAGGATTAGCACTCCCGTGACGCCCGTTCCACGAACGGTACCATTTAATCACTTATTGTCTTAACCCTTTTATTTTGTTTTTGTGTTTCTTTTGCTATCATTTGTTTGATACTATTGATCGAATATTTTACGACCTTAGCGTACATATGATGCAACTATGAAATGCATGGCATAAAATCGAAATAGCACCAAGCGAAAACCTGTTATTGAGTGTACTTTCCGAATCCGCCCATCATACTGGTGGGATCCGGGAGTATCCTCGCACCTAGAGAATTTACCAATGAAACTCGCCTTCGCAAGCTTCCTCGGAAAGTCCCATCATCGGGGTAATCGCTTGTGAGAGAAAACAATGTTTTCGTGAATGCAAAAAATCCTAATACGGGTACAAACCTTTTATTAAAGATATCTCTCCGAACCCTCCCATCATACTGGTGGAGTTCGGAAGTATCTTTTCACCTAGGGAATTTACCAATGAAACTCGCCTTCGCAAGCTTCCTTAGAAAGTCCCATCATCGGGGTTTATATCCGTATACAAAATAGGTCTATATGCCATGACAGTTAACAATGCAAGCATGATACGCGTAAATTCTGTATTTATTCCATGTTTATTATTTTTCTTTTATGCTTACTTTTTGTTAATGAAATTCCTTTACTTATTATTTTTATGTTATTATGACTTGATGAATTTGTTATTGCCATTTATTAATTTTTATTTATCTTATTTATTTTTATTCGTGGTTTCTTTTATATTACATATGTTTAAAGGTTATTTATTTTATATTTTTTATTCATATATTTTTTTTATTTTATTTTTTTATTAGAATCATTTGGAATTTTGAATTAGGACCCTCCCATCATACTGGTGGGATCTTAATTAAAACTCCTAACCTAAGGAAATTTACTTGGAATTGCGACTTCTCGCGTTCCGGATGAAAATCCCATCATCGGTCACTCAAAGTAATTATTATTTATTTATATATATTTTTATTATTTTTATTATTTTTTATTTTTTATTTTATTACTATTATGTTTTATTATCCTATTTTTTCTATGTGCCTATTACTAAGATTTTATATATTTTCATTTTCGTAATAAAAATTAAAATACATTAAAATGAAAAATAAACACATAAATAAAAACAGATTTAAACAAAGCCCCAAGAAGGATACCTATCTGGGCTTGGGTCAGCCCAGATCCGCAGCCCACGGAAGGCCCAAATCTGCTGCCAGGGGTCCGCTCAACAGGCTCGTAGTGTGGCAGTCCAAAACGCACCGTTTTTGGTGCTAGTACCTGATCAAAACGACGCCGTTTCAGCCTGAACGTTTCAGCTGCCCCCTACACCATCAAACGACGCCGTTTTGCTCATTTCTTCCCACTATAAAATCTCTTTTTTTTCTTTTTCTCTATTTTTACCTTCCCCTTCTCTCTCTAACCTCCAAAACTCTCTGACCTCTCTCTAAAACTGCAGCCCTACCCCGGTGACCTCTCTCTTCTCCGGTGACCCGTCGCCGATCGGCCTCCCTCGCACCGATCGGACTCCCGATCAACGCTTCCCCGTCACAGATCTCCCTCTCTCTTCACCGTTGCCTACTCCCACAGCCCCAAACAGTCTATTTTCCTCCCCCAAACACCTCCCTTTCATCCACAGCCCAAACACAAACACCCTCTCCTCCGAATCACAGGCCGATCAGCCTTCCTTTTTTATGTTTTTGAGGCTTCGGTTGCTAGAGAGTTTTTAGGATGATTTTTTTGGATTGGGTATTTCACCGGTTGTTTAAAGAGACTTAGGTTTTTTGGTTGCCTCCCTTGGTTTCAAAATTGCTCTCTTTTTGGTTTTTACTAGCCCGTTTTAAACAACGGGATTGTCCAAAATTTTGGACAATCCTGTAGGTGAAATCATGCCCAAAGAGCATGATTTCACCTAGGCTTAGCAGCTTGGGGGTCTGGTCACCGAATTTGGGCAATCCCCAAGAACCCGGTGACTTTGCAGGGGCATTCAATGCCCAATTGCAATGATGGTCGGGGAAGAGGACTGAGCAGGCTCAGTCTTCTTCCCGACCTGTCTTTTCTCTCTCTCTTCTTTTTTTTAATAATTTTTTATTAATTTTTTTTAATTTTTTTAATTTTATTTTTATTATTTTTATTATTATTATTTTTTAGGTGTCTACAATGACCAACACACAATTAAATGAGGAATCTTGAATGTGAAAGTGTACTAATGAGACACCTCCAGCCCATATATTCTGACATGGGAAGTCAAAGTAGAAGTAACTAACCACAAAATAGCCGACAATAAAATATTGCTTTGAAGAATGGACATTTTTGTGTGTTTTCTGGTGGACTTCTGTTCAGATTGATTCAATGTTTTCTGGTTGCGGTTTCTGGGCATTTTTTGTATATAAAGAAAAACAATTCATATTCCTTTGATCAATATTCCTGTGCCACCAATTTTACTTGATTGTTTTAAGAATTTTTAAGTGAAGAAATTAGAAATTTAATAAAAGCATTATTCAAACATAAATAGTAACATTTATCACCAAAATGTGATCTCAAACAAAAAGAGGCGCATGTTATCATTAATTTATTTTATTTATGTCTTACCTTCATAATAATGTGCACGAAGGTACACAAATGCATAGCACATAAGGGTTGATTTATTGATTCTTGCATGATGGAAAGGAATAACACCAATTTGATAGAAAATGTTTAAATGCAGAAGAAGAACAACAAATTAAAGAGTACTATAAAACTTGTTGGATTTAAAAGTCTACGCTTTTTTATCCAAGAATTCTAACTTTAGGCCGGAAGCGCCCCATTTTTCTTCAGAAAGTTGTTTCATGCGATCAGCCATTTCTGAGCTTATGAAATTCACCCAATCTCCCACCTTTCCATTCCTAAAAAAAGCTGAATTCTTAAGCCCAACAGACCTTTCTCCAGTCATGTTCACTTCCAAAGACTTCAAGGTTTCAAAGCTACACAGCTTTGATATTTCTTCAACAACTCCTTGTCTAATTTCCTCCTCCGAGAAAGTAGCCCAAGAAATCAGCCAGCTTCTTCAAGTTGGAAGCAATATCCTTCTTCAAATCTTCATATTTCAAAAATAAGACTTTTTTAGGATGCTCCAAACTCATCTTCCAATACCCTAAAACATGTTCCCAAAATGGACCAAAGGCATGACTTCCTTTACAAAACTTGTTAAAAGCTTCCTCTATTGATAAAGGTTTGAAATCTTCATTTGGAGGAAAATTATTCACAATAAAGTGCCAATCCGAGATGAATTGGTCGAGAGGGTTCCTGCAAAGATAAACAATGCGACAATTGGATTTTAGGGTGGAACTAGGCAATGTACCATAGGGTGTGTGTGTTGGGTGAGGGTTGATCATGCATCAAATGCAAATAAACTTGCAGCGGAAATAAAAATAAAATGCACCTCAGGATCTCATTCATGCCAAATCGAGTATGAAATTAAATGAAATTGAAAGTATATGATTAGATCACTTTACCTAAATAACAAAGGTTGATGAATCCTTTGTTAAATCACCAAATCAGCCTTCAAAAAGCTCAACCACCTCAGCACGGTTGTTGCAAATCAAAGCTGTCCAAGGAATCTTTGTGTAGCCTCTAATGGTGATCCACACCAATGAATGAGAAAATCCTTCTTTAAGGATTGAGAGTGCTAAGCCTTAACAATGTGCTAGCAAAGATGAGTTTCATAAACTCATAATCCACACAAAATTGTGGGGCTGAACACACAAAAGAGAGTGAATGAAAAACCCTTTTTCTTCACACAAGGAATTCTAATGTGCCGTTCACCCCTTTTCTTTTCAGCCGCTCTCCACTTTTTGTTTGGAGGCTATAGCTAAGTATTTATACATTGGATTAATTTTAAACCACAAGTACAAAACCATTTTGTAATTGCTAATTAATCCAATAATTTGAATAAACAATTTAATTAAGTCCTTTAGAAGCCCAATTAACTTAATTGTTTAATTTAATCAATTAGGCCCAATAACTTAATCAAACAATTTAATTAATTAAGCCCAACAATTTAATTAAACAATTTTAATCAATTAGGCCCACAGACTTAATTAAACAAATTTAATCAATTAGGCCTTATAACTTAATTATTTAATTTAATCAATTAGGTCCAATGACTTAATTAAACAATTTAATTAATTAAGCTCAATAACTTAATTAAATAATTTAATTAATTAGGCACAACTTAGTTAAACAATTTTAATCAAGTCATGAGAAGTTCATAGCTTCTAATTTGATTAAGTCCAACTTAATCACCTCTCCCATTTTATTTTCAACATTCATTTTATGTGTGTGACTCATTAGGCTTCTAACATGTTGGCAATGAACTCAATATATAATTCTTAAGTTAAACTTAGAATTAGATAAATTTAAACTACTCTAAATTTATCAGTAACTAAGTTAACTACTTAGAGTTCATAGACCAAGATTGGGATCTAGCAATCCATCATGGCCACCCAAATGTTAGAAAAGTCAATATGGTTTGACTCAACTTTTTAGTGATCAGCCTTTCAGTGTAATTCATTCCCTCATCATATATCTCATAGATGATAAGAGCATGGTGCAGTGTCTACTCTTATTGATCTCCATATTCGTTCTTAAAGTTTGATCATCAGCTTTATAAAGACTTATGAAACTCCTTTCATAATCTTTAAGTTGGCTTGGCCAAGGACTTCAATAAGCTAATATCAACCAAGAACAGTTAGGATATGTCCCCTACATCACTTAGGGTGATGATTCCTATCTTGACCATTCATTTGCGTTCACATGCTTCATGCTATACCCAAAAGCATCCTATTTTGGCATCCTTGATTAAGCACCCGTAGGGATGAAATCAAAGCATAGTACTCCACACATAAGACAACCTAGTGTCTCAAGTCTAGGGAGTATTTACACAACTGACACACGAAAAGTATTGCATAGACACTTGAGTGAAATACCAAATGCACTTCTCATGGCGGGTCATGTTCATTGAACTTGCTATTCTAGGCAAACACCTACATTCTAGTTCCAAGTATTTCTAGGCAAGCACCTACATTCTAGTTCCAAGTATCTTTATACTTCAACCTATGAGATCAGTTGCTTACTTCCCAAGTAAGGAACATAGAATGTACTAGTCTCTAGGCATCATTGATGTTCAGTCTCAATGATACATTGACTAGGAACATTTTGAGATTATGATTTGATGCATAGGAATCTCATAACTGCAACCCATTATAGTTTCCTTGCAAGGCATATTAATCTCATGGACTTCATCCAATTAGATTTATAACTCATTATAATTGATGTCTTATTGATGAAGGAAAATCTATAATCATTCAACATGAATGATATTGTTGCATGATTGGAATCAAGCCTTAACCAATCTCAATTGGCTGCAGGGCTTATCCTAACAGTGTGAGTTGCAAAAATTCTTGGGCTAGGATAATTTCCATTTTCAATATCAGGAGTTTGGTTTTTCGAGTAACTGCTGACCTCAATGAGAGGCACAAGGTCATGTGGGTTCGTTGTGAGCAAAGGGCTTTGCGTGTGTGGAAATTGCTTGCGGTTCACAATGGAGAAGACGAGAGCCTTCAACCATGTGGTGCCTGATTTGGGCACGGTGATTAAAACGGTATCAGTATCATGCGCTTTAAAGTGGTTTTGAAATGAAATGATTGCCTTGGCTGAAACCAAAGGGTAGCAAAAGCCTTCGTATTGGTAGAGAGCAGAGCCAACCCAGTTTTTCTCTTGTGGAAGTGTTTGAACCAATTCTTCCCTTAGCTTGTCTCCTTCGGAGGATATGTTTTTGGACGCAGTTTTATCATCCATAAGAGCAAGCAAATTGAATGAAAGTTTGCTGAGAAGAAAGCTAGGGAGAAATGAATGCCAAATATGGTCCAATGAATGCACATAGATAAGGCTTGATTATGAAATATACAAAAGTTGCCAAATGATGCATCACCTTTTGTATTTCAGTTTCTTTCTTTTTATATCCCACTTACAATCTTCAATTATTTTAGTAGGTAAAATAACCTATTCAACCGTAACTGTCATACTTTCATCGAATAAATTCGTAAAAAAAACATGTTTGTTTATATCCACTAATTTCACAAACAACCCTAATTTTCCCTTTCAGGTAAGCTTTGAATCAAACCCCAAAAGTCCAAATCACCGTATGTGCAGCATATGGACCCGATAAAGGTGAGTGGTTACTGATCAGCCAGCCTGTATCACAATCAAAGTAGGGAACTTGAACATAGGGGTGTACTCATGGGACAACTTTGAACCATGTATTCTGAGATGGAAAGTGAAAGCACAACTACCTAGCGTGACTAAATGGTCTTGCTTTGCACCATGAATCCACCTTGATAAATGCGTACCATAACACAGTCCACAGGTCAAGTTATCGTCCCAAACTCATGGTTTGCCCTTGTTCACGTCGGATTTGATTGGATTATTTATTACTAAAATAATATATTTTAATTTAATTTAATTTAAATTATATAAAAATATTAATTTTTTATTTAATAATAAATTAATATGTAAATGAGCGGGTTGAAGAAGAAATTTAATTAATTACAATAATTAAGAAATACTTTATTTATATTTATTGTCATTGCCATATGCATCCAGTATCAATAAATTTGTCAATCTTATAATAATCAAAATTTTAAAATATAAAAAAGTAAGTAAAGTATTAAATCGCCTCCAAAATTTTTGAAAATTTTTATCTATTATATATATTTTTTAATGACTCCCTTGATAACTTTATTATATAAAGTTATTTTGACAGATTTTGGGGGTTTAAGTAGTTAAATCTTTGAGATTTTAGGTTTGGATTGTAGTATTTTATGTGTTTTTTCTAGTTTAAATTTGATTACATGTTGAGTAGTTAATTTAAGTTATTTTAGTTAAATTTCATGTTATTTTATTTAAATTACTCTAAGAGTAGTTATTCCTAATTTCTATTATTGCTTTCGTAGAAAATTTGATGAAAATCAGTGCATGTATGGTGATGACTTCATTCATATATATTTTGGTATTTTGATCATATCTCTCTTTACAAAACTCCAAATAAGGTGATTCTTGAACCACTAGAATTCTAAGAAGAAGGGCTACAATGTTTATATTTACAATTAGTGCAGTTCTGATCGAATCATGGTCAAAATATTTGTCTAATTCGGAGCACTGCAGCAATACACATGGGCTGAATATGATGCAGTATTTGGAGCATATCTTTCAATCCAGGAGTCCAATTAACATAATTTTCAATCCATTGGAAAGTTAAGAGATAGAGCTACAACTTTTATGTTTACTACTTTTCTCAGTTAGGAATAGATCAAGGTGAAAATCATATTCAAAGTTGATAGACCACCGCAACACTAGGAGAACAAGGCTGCAGTGCTAGTGAAAGGAAGCCCACCATACAATTTTCCCGAGTGCTCAGCACTGTAGTGCTGGAGAAAAGCGCTACAGTGCTATTGTAGCAAAAAAAAAAACCAATGTCACGGTGCTGGGTGATTTCCAAAAATAAAAATTTGATGGTATTTTGAAAATTAGGTTACATGGAGCTTATTTAAAGGACCTTTTTCAGAGGTTTTAAGGGGAAGTAACAAGCAACTCTTCTAGAGATTTGGAGCCAAGAACAAAGCAAGAAAACAAGAGAATTGGAAGGAGAATCAAGATCACAGAGCGTCAATTATTAGTTTCCTTTATTTACTTTTGTGTTTTCTTATTTTCTTTGACTTGGATTAATGATTAATTTTCTTTAGATGAAGTTTTTATTAGATATTATGAGCTAAATTTATTTTTCTAGGATTGCAATTGAACTCACATGTAATCTAAATTTTTAATCTCTTTCTTGCTTATATTTAATGGGATTTAAATTGTTTATTTCAATTTGTTCTTAATGCTTTTAATTGCTTGATCACCAATTAAATTGATTTAGGAACCTAAACAAACTTGGGAAAGGGAGTTTAGTGTAAACTAAAACTAGGATAGCATATGATCATATTAATTGATTGGTGTATAGGATAGGGATATACCTATAGGCCTTATATAGTGAAATTAGAACCTAAACTTAATGAGTCTGTTTTAATTTCAATTCACATGCGCATATGGTGTTTTGGTTAAAATAGATATTTTTATAAGATGAGTTGAGAAACCCTTATAAATAACTAAGGACTCTAGATTAGCAATTTAACCCATTGAAATAAGTTAAGGAAGATAGTTAAAATTTAGATAAAGTGTGAGGGATATTGTAATTCTAGGCTTGTTTGATTTGATTTTTACCCAATTATCTTGTTGCTTTGATTTCTCTTTTTAGTATAAATTTTGGTTAATTAGTTTTAGTTAATTAATTTAGTTGTTTGAATTTGATTGTTTGGATAAAATTGAATTATTCTAATTTTAGTACTTAGTAAAAGTTTAGATTAATTCTCTGTAGTATCTGGTTGCTTATATACTATCTATTTGATACATATACTTGCGCAGTAGAATTTTAACTAACATCCCTCCCAAATTTTTAAATTTTTTATATATTATATATTTTTTCTTTTAATGACCCCTTCAAAATAATTTTTATTTAATGATTAATACAAATAAAAAATAATAAAATCATCCTACAAACCCTACTAACCTTTATCTTAATTTAAGTTTCTGCAGACTTTTTTCTCTCTTTCTCTTTCTCTTATCTTTGGTCCTTTTATATTCCATGATTTTAGTCTTTAAAACTTAAATACTTATTATGTAATTTTCAAATATAAATTATAGTGTTACATTGTTTGTTGTTATTTAAAATTTCATCAATGTATCATTTTTTTATTAATATTGATTATATAAGACGAAATTATCTTAAATATTTATTTTTATGTTCTTTTCATTTTGTATTTTGTCACGACCTAAATTGGGGATTCATGACCGACACATGAGTCTAGAAGGCAAAGCCCGTGAGGCCTTAGATCAAAATCATATATCATTAGCCAAGGGATTCAACACAAAGTATTATCATAACATAACTAAACTCAAATACAAATATTTGACCTTGGCATATCATTCATACTCCATATTTAATACAATATTCACAAGCCATACATTGGCCGTTAAGGCGAGTTCATATTTACAGCCCTTAGACAAATATAAATGGCATGTTGTTCCTACATACATCACAATTATATTGAGTGCGAAAGCTCATAATAGACTCAACGGAGTGACCAAATGGGATGGGGACCTATTGGATGCCAAAATTGATTTATCAATGGATGACCCTTGCCACGCAATCCTGTGGCATATTTATTTGCACATGGTACAATAAATGGGTGAGTAATCTAATACTTACTGAGGGAAGTAGATAAATATAACCTACATGATATACATATATATACACACATCTAGCATTATCAATGCTAACAAAATGCTTTAAGAAGCATCTCCAATATTAGGGGCATATCAGTCATCCCAATGAAATCCCCACAAGTTTCACATATATTGGTTATTCACGAGCATAATTTTTCAAGAAACCTAGAAATAATGTAGTACGAGAGTGACGGGGCAAGTTTTTTGGGTTCCAAATTCTTATATATATAAAAAATAAAATTAAGATTACTTTAACGCGTTAGTGATTTCATTTTACATAAATCAATGTATAAAATTTGATAAAAATGATTATAAATAATTTTTTGAATTTATAATTGATGCACTTGCTTTGATATCATATAATTTTAATACGCCGTCAGTGTATCGAGAAAAAGAGAGTTAGAGCAGTATTATTAATATTTGTTTTGTGAGAATAAGTGGGTGTTGGACTAACAGCGCCTTCTTTTCCTTGTTAAGTTTGGGTTGCTGTTATGTTCAAACCTTTTTATAAATTTTCCAAGCAAAGGAGATTTTGGAAAGTTGATTTCAAGAAAATTGGAACTTGGTACAATCAAGCAATAATTTCAAGATTCCAACTTTGAATTTTTTCCCCACAAAGAAAAAATAATTTTTTATTTTTTTCAGATGTTCTTACCAATAGACCAAGGAGAGGGTTTTTGAATACTTTTGCACATGAAAAACAAGAGAGGGGTTTGAGAGAAAGTTAAAAAGAAATTATTTTTTATTTGATTATATATTAAAAAAATTTTATATTTATTTTCAAAATTTTAAAGAATTTTATATTTACTTTATAATATTTTGTAATGGACTGACAACACATAGCCTGTGAGTACGTCAATATAAATCCCATAACTTTTCTAAATTCAAAGGACGGGACATTACACAACGACGAGGTCATGTAAGCTAGGTAGTCGAGCCTTACACCAGAGGTAGAGGGAAAGAGGTTACTTGGGCTGGCCCGCACAAAATTTTTTAAAATTTTTTATTTATTATATTTTTTAATAATTTTAAAATATTTTTTTAATAATTAATATAATTAAAAATAATATAATAATTTCACATATCTTACTCAATTTTATCTTAATTTAAGCTACTCCACACCTTTTTCTCTTTTTCTTTTTCTCTTTCTCTTTTACTTTTTTTCTTTTGAAAGTTAAGAAATTTTTTGATTAAATGGATAAATGAATTTCCTCTTTCTTTACCTTTGTGTCTTTTTATTTTTACTTTTACTTTTTTTTCTGTAACTCACTACTAAACCATACTTCATTTTTCAAAAAAAAAATTATGAACTTGTGAGCTTGAATAAGGAAGGATAGAAATTACTCACCACTATAATATAAAATTAAGAAAAAGTAAAATTTTTTTTATCTTCTTTCTTTTATTTATATTATTTAACTATTTATATAAGTAATGATTGGTTGAAATTTTGTATATCGTATTTAACTTTTTATATTTTATGCATTATAGTTTTATATTTAGTGTTTTAAGTTTTAATAGAAATAAAAGAAAAATATTAAATGTTGACTACACTACTTTGGATCCTTTTTAATAATAAAATTTGTGAAAATAAGACTCCGAAACAAATTGAATAATGAATTTCTTGTATATAATTTAATTGTTTATATTGAAAAAGATATTGTTAACCTTTTCAGTACATACTCAATAATTGATGAATTTGATTTCAGAAAATATTGTCATGTACAACTTTCCTAAAGACTATTGTAAGTCTTTCTTTTCTTTTTTTTTTAATTTATATGTTATATAAAATTATAATCTATTATAAATCTTTTGATTGTTGAATAAGTTAAACGTATTAATTTTAAAAATATTTAACTTTTATTCCTTTTCGACAATGACTCTCTCAGTAAAAATTGGTTAGTTTTGTCCCTGGTTAGTAAGGCCCATAGTCTCAAAATTTTAAAATTTTAATTTTTTTTATTTTTAAAAATTTTATTCTTACAAATATTAAATTTTGAATATAATACATCAAATTCTGACTTCATGAATGCCTTGAACCCAAACGAAGATGACCCTACAGGCACTATACGTTTCGTAGCGTTCAGTTTTCTGCTGTGAGGTTAAAATTTTGTTATGATGTCGATGAGGTCCTTGCTGCTGATGGTTGTGGTATTCTTTTTACCTACTGACATGTAATTGTCTCCACTGATAACTTTTAAGGCAGTCTGCTTGCACCGGCTGCTTTCATGTATAGTTTTGATGTATAAGCCTGTATACTTGTCAATCTTCAGGGCTAGTCTTATATCATACGAAGGTCTAGTAGGTATTTTATTTATTCAATGATATGATCATAAATTTATTTGATAATATTGTAAAAAAATTATGCTATTAGCTGATGAATTATTAAGCAAAGAGTTATAATTCTTTAGTTTTTTGTTTGCTAAAATTGTTTTAGATTATATGTGATAAACTGTTTAAAGCTTATACTTATTATGCCTTTATGAAAAAAGATAGAATGTTTTAACTCTACCATTAGGATAATAACCCTAAATCAAATAAGTGGATGTAGTGCATGAGATAAATATATTGAATATAATCTAATTGAAGAGCTCCATGTAAGTATATCACTCAATAATTGAAATGAGTTCTATTATAATTTATTAGTTGTCTTTATCCTTAAAAGGTTAATATAATTTATTCAGTATTTATATGACTTTAATGTTGTTAACAGGTGATGTTGAATTTAAAAACTATATCCTGGTACATTGGGTTATATACATGCTAAATAAATTATATTAGATGCTCAATAAAGGATTCACCATTTTCTATTTAGAAAGATATTCAAGCAATTTTCATATGATTGTTGAATTCATGAAATCTGGATGGTATGTTTTTCAAAAATTGTTTTAAAATTATATTATTTATGTTAATATTGTATGTTTATGTTTTTTAAGGAAACAATATTTTTCAAAGTCCAACAAAAATGAAAATTATGAATTGGTATTACATAGGTTGAATGTAATAGGAAAAATTATTTATCCATAAAACTCATGAGGAATATAGTTTGGTGAAAGAACTGATTAATAATAATAATAATGAAAAGAATCTCATTGATAATTCTTTTATCTACCATGATAGTTGCAATAGGTTGATGAACATTATTGCAATTAATGAATCAATAAGATTTCTTCATTAATTTAAGAAATTAAATAATAAGATTAGATGATTTTCAAATAAAATATTAGTCATGAGATGATGAGATGATATGAGCCTGTTCTCAATTATTCCTTCATTTGCTAGAGAATCTTTTTGACCATAGAAGTATATTTGCTTGAGAAGAGTCTCCCATGGCCTCGAATATTCTTAGATATCAAGTCTTTCCTGCATAAATAACCAAAACGTCTGCTGCATATGGTTGGAAGTTGAAAGAAAAGTGTATTTCTTTCCCGTTTCATAAATAAATTTCATAAATTTCTGCTGCATACCAGTGAACTTGTGATCCTCGTTTCCTCACCCGCTGGACTATGGCAGACAAGGACTAAAAGAATCACGTGCAGTAACCAGTCGTCTGCACATCGTGAGACACCTTTTTACTAAAAAACGAAGGACAGATTGGTTGGACGTCTTTTATTACCAAACATATCTTGTCGATCGTCATAAGTAGAACTGATAGATTGGTTGGACGTCTTTTATTACCAAACATATCTTGTCAACAGTCAGGAGATGTTATTCTATGTTTTGATTCCACCGTGCAAGGTAATTCATTGGGTCTTTCTCCTGAGTCTTCTAAATTTCCTAAGCAGTCTGTTCTTTTTAATGTTGAAAATAAAGGTCATTTTGAGTTATCTTCTTCCGAATGTGTTGATACGCCCATTGTTCCGTGGATGGGCAATCATGATTCGGTTTCCAAGCCTAATGTCATTAACTCACAACCAGTGCAGTTCTCGTCGAACCCTGTTGAAAGCATTGATATCATTGATTCTAAACCCACTGTGTCTGCTGTAAGAAGAAGACGCCAAATTAGGAAAAATATTAGACAAATTCTGTCTAATGTTGTTATTGAGGATTGGTTCTAACAATTCTGTTTCTGAAGAAGATATTGCTCATAGGAATAAGGTCATCATTTTGGAAGCTAACAATACATGGGAAGTTGCGGTTAAATTAGGATTGGTCTTTGAAAATCCTAAAAGTTTCATTGTGGATGAATTTAGAAATATGGAGTTGGCTTCTAAGGTATTGCAGAAACAGTAATTAGCTGTTCTTCTTTGGTGATCTAGTATTTTTTTCATGATCTTTGTAACTTGGAATATCAGAGGTTTGGGAAGAGGTGAGAGAAACATAGAGCTGTTAAAAGTCTTCTTCATAAGTCTAAAGCTGATGTCTTCCTTATCCAAGAAACTAAATTGTGTAAACCAATGCCCCGGGGTTTTAGAAGCTTAGTCAATGGCAATACCTTTAATGGAGAACAATCCCTAGCTGTTGGTTCGTCTAAAGGTTTGATCTCTCTCTGGAAGGAAAGCTTTTTCTCTCTTGACCTCAGTATTATCAAGAGAAACTATATTCTTCTTGTTGGAAGATTGATTAATGGCAATAGAAAATGCGGTCTGGGCAATGTTTGTGCCCCCAACGATGTGGTGGAAAGGAATAATCTTTGGGATGAATTGAGTAGTGTTCTCTTAGATCTGGAGGTTCCATGGTGCTTTGGAGGAGATTGCAATGCAGTGGTTTGCAGTGAAGAAAGGAGCAGTTCGTGATGATTGCAGTACAGAGAATTTTGTCGAGTTTATTAATAAAGTTCAACTTATTAACCTTCCTTTGAATGGCAGTAGATTCACCTGGGGTAATAAGAAAGGCACTGCTTCTTATAGTAGAATTGACAAGTTTCTTGTTGCTCTTGAATTTTTTGATTGGCAGAACGACGTGAAGCAGAAATGTCTTCCGTGCTCCATCTCAGATCACAATCCGGTTAGTTTATCAGGGGCTTTTTTGGACTGGGGTCTTAAACTGTTTAGACTTTTCAGTCATTGGCTTGACAATAGTGAGTTTCAAAATATGTTCAAAGAGACATGGGAAGATAGCGGTAAGACTAACAATAATGGTAATGATATCTGGGACAGATTAAGAGCCCTCAAACCTAAAATCAAAGCTTGGCAGAAAGCTAACTACGACCAGGTACGTTCCCATATAGATTTAATTGAGTCTGACCTTCATTGCAAGATGGTTGCCCTCCAAGAAGGTCGAGAAGATGAAAATCTAAGAAGTGATATTGCCAAATTGAAAGCTAATTCATGGGATCTTTATAGATCGGAAGAAAGGTCTTGGCAGCAAAATCGAGGATTAAATGGTTTCTTGATGGAGACAGAAATACGAAATTTTTTCATGCTTATGCTTCCAACAGACATAAGATTAATTACATTGACAAAATTGTGGTGAATGGCAGATCGATTAATAATCCTTCAGAGATTAAAGAAGAAGTGGCTTGCTTTTTTGAGTCTTTGTATACCAAAAGAAAGGTTGCCAATCTTAAAGATTGTAATTATCATTTTCACTCTCTCAACAATCAGCCTGCTGCTAATTTAGAAGTTCCTTTTTATGAAGGAGAGGTGTGGGAGGCTATTAATGGATGTGATGGAAATAAAGCACTTGGTCCGGATGGCTTTAATTTCTCTTTCTTCATAAGACAGTGGAAGTGGATTAAAGAAGAGGTCAGGCATTTCATGGGTGATTTTTTCATCTCTGGTCATATGCACCCAAAAGTTAATAATTCTTTTGTAACTCTCATTCCAAAATCTGAAAATCCAAATGGTCTTAAAAATTATCAACCCATTAGTTTGGTAAGTAGCTTGTACAAGATTGCGACAAAAGTCTTGGCCAATAGAATTAGAGTTGTGGTGGAAAAAGTGATTGGAAACCCAATTTGCTTTCATAGAAGGCAGACAAATTTTGGATTGTGCTTTAATTGCCAAGGAAGTCATTTATGGGATGAAAAAAAGTAAGAAAGGGGAGTTGATGTTTAAAGTTGATTTCAAAAAAGCCTTTCACAGTGTTGACTAGGGGTTTCTCGACTTCATCATGATTAAAATGGGTTTAAAAGAAAGATGGAGCAAATGGGTCAGATCGTGTGTTTCCTCTGCTTCTGTTGCTGTCTTGGTCAATGGCACTCTTTCCTGTCGATTCACAATGAGTAAAGGTTTAAGGCAAAGTTGTCCTCTTTCACCATTTTTTTTTAATTTAGTGGTAGAGGCTTTTGGGATTTTGATGGATAAAGCTGTGAATATTGGTCTCATCAACGACATTGAAATTGGAAGAAATGACCCTTCAATCACTCATCTCCAGTTTGCTGACGATACTCTCCTTTTCTATAGGAAGAACTTTGAGGATTTAGTTAATATGAAAAGGATTTTAAAGTGTTTCCAATTAATTACTAGCTTACAAATCAATTTTTAAAAGAGTGTCCTTTATGGTGTGGATGTGGAGGATGCAGTTTTAAATTAATGGGCAGAATCTATTGCTTGTAAGATCGGCCACTTCCCTACTTTCTATTTAGGTCTCCCATTAGGCGCTAGGGCTAATTCTGTTAATATTGGGCGCCCTCTGGTTGAACGTTTCGAATCAAGGCTTGTGGGGTGGAAAGCCAATCTCCTTTCAAGTGGTGGTCGAATTACTTTATTGAGATCTGTTTTATCTTCTCTTCCGATCTACTTTATGTCCCTCTTCCAAATTCTTACCATTGTTAAAAATGAGCTTGACAAGATTCAAATGAGGTTTCTTTGGGATGCTTTTGAGGGCAAAAAGAAAATTCACTGGGTTAACTGGGAAAATGTTTATTGTCCAAAGGAGTGTGGTGGTCTCGGATTTACAGATTTAGGTGTGAAAAATAGGGCTCTCTTGAATAAATGGATATGGAGGTATGGGCTGGAAACTAATAGTTAGTGGAGAAGTGTTATTGTTGTGAAAGCTGCTTACAATCCCACTAATCTTGTCCCAAGTGCGAGTGTTAGTTCTAGAATGTCTCATATGTGGCGCAACATCACTTCCCCCCTCTCCCCCTCTAACGTTCATTATAATTTTATTCACGCTGGACTACGCTTCATTGTTGGAGATGGTTGTAATATTTCCTTCTGGCATGATGGGTGGATAGAGGACTCACCTCTTAAAAATGGGTTCCCATGCATTTTTACTCTTGTTGAAAACAAATCTGGCACTATTAGTGAATTTGGGGCTTGGCACAATGAGGAATGGGTTTGGAATATTCAATTAAGAAGAAGATTATTTGGTTGGGAAGAGAGTCAATGGGCATATTTTATTAAAAAAATTAATGAGGTTGTTCTTGTCAGAAATTTGAAAGATAGAGTTATCTGGAAGGGATCCCCTAATGGCATTTATTCTTCTAAGAGTTATTGTAGAAGCGTCTCTCGTGGGAATCTAAATGATAAACGAATTTGGAAAGCTATCTAGGAAGGCCTTGCTTTGCCAAAGGTTGAAGTCCTATGCTGGCTTATTCTTAAAGGCAGAGTTGCTGTTAAATCTGAACTCTTGAAAAGAGGTTTTATATCTCCTAACTCTGCTTATTGTTCTTTTTGTTGCACTGAACTTGAAACTATTAATCATCTTTTTTTCTACTACATTGAAAGCTGGAAAATCTAGGCTAGTTGGTGTTGTAATTGGGGTATCTCTTAGGTCGCTCTTGCCAATGCATGGGATTTCTTTTGTGCTTGGATTGATTTGGTTTAGGATGTTGCTAAGAATAAGGTTTGGAAAATGGCTTTTTTTGAAATTGTGTAGTCTATGTGGCTGTTTAGGAACAAGATGGTTTTCAACGGTAAATCTTGGGATGAGCTCTAATTGATGGACATCATTAAAACTCGAATTGCTTGTTGGTCGAAAGCTTGATGAGAAAATCCTTGTTTGTCTTTTCTTGATCTTTTCATAAATCCCGAACTTGGGACTGTTTGTTCTAAAAAGAAATCTGATAAGAGAAATTTAGATTGGATTAAACCTTTACCAGATGAGTTAAAGTTTAATGTTGATGGAGCAGCAAAGGGCTGTCTCGGGGACACTGGTATTGGGGGAGTTTTTAGAAATTATGAAGGTAGAATTAAATTGCAATTCTCTAAGGCTAGTGGTTGGGGTGATTCAAACTTAGCTGTACTCCTAGCTATTAAAGAAGCTTTCCTTTTATTTGCGGCCTTTCCTTGGGTGAATTCTTATTTTTTTATTATTGAAAGTGACTCCTCTAATACTGTTAAATGGATTTCGAAGCCTGAGGAATCCCCTTGAAAATTTTGCAACATTATCAGACAAATTGAGAATCTCAAATCTAAGGTTGGGCCTTGGAAAATTCAACATTTTCCAAGATCTGGTAACAATTTTGCTGATAAGCTAGCCAAAGATGGTATTGGAAGGGAAGGTGACCTCTTGATCATTAATTCTTAACTGTTGCTTGTTGGTTGGCTGTTGCTGTTGCTTGATGTTTTGTCTTCCTCGTTGTGCTGGTTGATGATCCCATCTTGCTTCCCTTTCTTTAGTTGTCATCTTTTCAGAGGATTTTTGCTTGAGTTGTGTTCTTGATGCTGCTTCCTCTTCAAGGTCATGTTGTCAAACCTTGCCCTATAAAGTGATCGCAATGTCAATTACATGCTCAGTAGAATGTTTGCATATTTGAGAAATTTGAGAAAATCGTTAAAAGACGATATTGTCCATAATGGTACCATTAAGTCGATTAAGCCTCGAATGAGTTCAAATAAAGATTTTAAGAGTGAAATCGAGAATTTCACAGTCCAGGGATGACTTGAAATGGTAATTCGGAGTTCGAGGTCTGATTTGGAGTCAATCTAAAAAATTGACCGATTAGGGACAAAACGGTCATTTTTCAATTTCAAGACAAAATGGGGATTTTTAATAAAGATTTTGATTTCAAATGACCAAGAATAATTATATGAAATATAATATGATTATTGGTATATAATATAAAGTTCATTAGTGAAAAAGTGTAATTTTCGGTATTTTGGGACACAAGGGCAAAATAGTAATTTTGCCATTAAAGGTCAAAACAAGAATTTTTAAAGACGATTTTGGCCCCATTTGACATGTTTGAGTATGATATGAGTATTGAAGTACAATTGGAAGATTTAGCCGTGGAAAATATGAGTTTTCGATATTTTTGAAGTATAGGGGCAAAATGGTAATTTTACCATCCGGAACTGAAAATTGAATTTTCGAAAGGATTTTGATCAAATTTAATTATTTGGAGTGTGGTATGAGTTTGAGGAGTGAAAAATATGCCTTGTGGCAATTTTTCAATTTTTGGGGCAAAAATGTAATTTTACACTTTTTCGGAGGCAAAAGTGTAATTTTACAAAATTATACCATAAAATCTTTGAGATTTGTCCAGAACTTTCTTGAAGGCTCAGGATAAGGGAAGGAAAAATTGGTGGCTGAAAAATAAAGTCAAAAGATAAAGAAAAAAATAAAAAAATAATAAATTAATAAAAAAATAAAAAAATAAAAAAATAATATTATTTTATTTAATGGCTTAAAAATATCAAATTCCAGCCTTCTTCATCAAAAATTTCGTTCTACCCTGAAGGAAGAGAGAGAAAACACAAAAATAAACCCTAGAGTGAGAAAAATCAAGAAAAAGTAAAGAAATTCAAGGAAATCAAGAATAAAAAGGTAAGGTTTTTCATTTCTAACTTAATTTCTACCTTACCCATACAATTTCCCTTATTTTCCATGGTTAAATTGCATATTTTCATGGTGATTTCATGGCTGGTCCAATGGGTTTAGAGAGAGAAAGTTGATGGAAATAATTGATTTTGAAGTATGTTAGTGTTTTTAGTTAGCTAGTCATGTTTAGGAAGAAAACTAAGTGAGAGAGTCACATATTCCATGAGGACCCATGAAGGCTGAATTTTGTGGAGTGAATATTTGAGATGAATTTTGTGACATTTGATGTTAAATGGTTAGGATGTAATGGTTTTAATAAATGGTAGTGATAGAAATCGAAATTGATGGCATTTAGCATGAAATCACAAATCTCAATTTTTAACACACA
Source organism: Theobroma grandiflorum (assembly GCA_036013995.1). Taxonomy (NCBI): domain Eukaryota; kingdom Viridiplantae; phylum Streptophyta; class Magnoliopsida; order Malvales; family Malvaceae; genus Theobroma; species Theobroma grandiflorum. The sequence continues at coordinate 23,115,777 of CP142133.1, read as the reverse complement.
ATGGCCGAATTTTCTAGGGAGGATTTTGAGGTTGAAATTGATGATATTTCATGGAATTTTGGTGATATTTGATGAATTAAGGAGTTAGAAAATTAAATGAGAATTTGTGATACAAAAATTAGAATTTTTACCCACTAGGGGTAAAAGCGTAAATTTTGGTCCAGACTGATAAATTGGACCAAATTCACAGTCATTGAGGTATTGTGGATAGAATTGGATAATTGAAATTGAAATGGATGGAATTGGAGTTGAATTGGAGATTTTAGGAATTTACACCGTGTATAGGCGAGTTAGGTCGAACACCGCAATTAAGTGATTGTCCAGACATTTCAAACCCTATCTAGTGCATACGCATGGATAAGAGCCTGAAATAATTTATAATGATTTGACACAAATTATTGAATTTTTGTGTCATGTATTGTGGATAGGTGGTGAGCTATCTGATACGGGTAAAAGACTACACCCGAGGACCGTGAATAGGAGTATATCTACTCCTAGTACAGTGAGTACTCCTATATCGTCTTAATTATCTATAGTAGTTTTATTCAATTATGTGATTTTATGAAAAATGATTTCAATGGCAAATTGTTATGTTTTATTGGAAAATGTGATTTTATAAAATGATTTTATAAATTTTTTGGAAAATTAAATAATGGTTTTAAAAATAGAGTAATCGGAGACTGTTATGTGTTGTGAAGTAAATTGTATTTTTAATTTAAATGGCTTATGATATTTTGTTAGCATGAATGGCAGAACTGATATTTGTTATTATGTTAAATTTATATGTGAACTGTTTTGATCAGCCTAAGAGAGGCTAGGTAGAAAAATAAAAGGCCATATCATGCAGTTAAGATTTTATGAATCCGGTGGTAGATAAATTCCCCGCTGCAGTGGCAGGTTCCGTGGACCAGCTTATAAGAGTGGCACGGTTCCTAGATATATTCTTACCTCGATAAGGAGAGTCGTGTGTAGGGCATCTCCTGAGGTAAAGTTTGAGTGCACCTCACGCGGACCACCACGTGAGTGTGAGACTCAGCCAACGCCAAGGAATGGCTAGATTTTTAGAAGAAAAATGAGTGTAAGAAATTTAACAGCCTTGGCGGTCTCTGTTAGATGCCTCCGGCCGGGGTATCCCCGAGAATGATTTTGGCATAAGCCAAGTTTTGTGAAATCCATAAGCCAAGTTAATCGTTTTGAGTACAATGAACATTTATGTTATGAAAAACATACTGGAAGGAACATTTTATTTGTCTCCATTTACTCGACTGTAGATAGTTTAGAGGGTATATGTTTACTCACTGAGATTTATGAAATCTCATCCTTCTTCCTATACATTTTTTCAGGCTCAAGACAATTTGTTGATAGCTGATTAAGACGAGAATTACTCTCGAAGTTGCATTCTAGAAAGTAAGGGTTCATAGCACTACACCTTCGTGGTTAATTGAGGGCCCACATGTCACTGTAATGGAATTTTTATACTTTAGTTATCTTTATTATTGTATAAATAAATTTATTTTACGTTTACGCGAATAAAAAAAATAATTTTTGAAAGACTTTGTAAATATTGTGTTTTAAGAAAATAAAATACTTTATCGAATATGTTGGTTTTATTCAAATAGTTGAAATTTTTACTTTAAACAAATATTTTAAACCGTTAGATTTATTTTTAATTATGAAATATGCGTTCTCCGCTTGCATATTATATTTTAATCGGTTTCGAAGTTTTTGAGAAAACTGATACGCAAGCCTTGCGATGTTTCGGTCGGTATTCGGGGTATGAATGCTTATCGAAACGTCGCGGCGATTGTCACGGGCCCGAAGGGGAGTTCCGGGTCGTGACACATGTTCTCGAGGGAGACGTGCGTCTAGAGTCAATTTGTTGATCCTTTTTGCCCGGATCTGTCATCGTGCTGTCATTTTTTTCTTCTTCGAATTGGATCTTGGCTTTGTTGATCAAGGGCTTCAAGGGATCCTGAAGTCTCTTCTCTGTTTTGGTTTTTTTCGTTTTGTGGTCTTTGGATATTGCTGTCACTGATTGAGGTTGGTTTTTTAGGATTTTTGTCTTTGTTGTTTTGCCTCCTTGTTTCCTGCTGTTGCCTTTGATCTTTGGCAGGTTTGAGTTTTTGTGACGTCTCTGTTTGTTGAGGGCATGCTGCTGGTTTATGTTTGCAGTACTGAACCTTCTTTGTACTGGCTTGTCTTGCCATGCCGGTTTTCTTTTCATATCAATGAGAGTCTCTGGCAGACAATCAATGGTATTTCGTTTACTGGCTAATAAATTCCACTTTTCAAATAAAAAAAAATAGAACTGACCCCTATGCTTTGGCTACATTCTATGGATGTCCCAATCATACAATTTTCGTCTTCTTCTTCTTCTACAAGAAATCAACCAAGAGAAAAAGAAGACACGTTTTAACGAATTTTTCATTCGTAAAAGGTTGCATGAGGGAGTTAGGAAGCCGTCTTGATCCAAGGAACCTTAAATTTTAATATGAAATTAAAATATTAAGTTTTTATTACAAAATAAACAATCGTATAACCTACTTTTAATGAGATATACATAAAAAAATAATACTATTGATGTTATAGATATAAAATTATAAAATATATATGTAATACAAGAAAATTTCATAAATATTTTATTTTAAAACGTAGTTCAAAATGAATCATTTAACTTTTTGAATTTTAGATTTGCACTATCAAAATTCAATGTATAACCAAATATAGTTTTTTTTTTTTTTTGAAAGTGACCAAATATAGTATTTAGTGTCGTCGTTTCCATAAGATTCAAAGCATGCTTTTAAGGATCCTCCATTTCTTTGCACAGTACTTGAAAAACACCGTCCTCATCAACAAAGTCATGCGTAATTGATTATAGACAAAGACACCAGGGGAACTCACCACCATTGATTTTTTTTTGTCGTGTTTTGTTGGATTTCTTTGCTGCTTTTTTTGTGTTTCTAGCTGTTTGACTTTTGAGTCTTGTTGGTACAGTTATCGTTTTATGGAGTCCACATCTTTCTTATTGTGACTCGTTTTAGTGCTTTTTTGGTTTTACTTATTTTGACCTTATTTTTAATTTTATTTTTGTGTTTCTGTAACTATTATTTCTTTATTTTTTAATCTTCTTTTAATTTTTTTGACTATGAACGAATCTTTTTGTTGAAGAATATTTTCCGAGTCCTTCCATCTTTTTGATAAATACAAAGATATCTCCTCACCTAAAGAATTTATCGAAGAAATTTAGCTTTTCAAATTTTTTAAAAAAAACCTCATCGTCGGAATCATCATCCAAACTTTATTTCGAAAATAAAAATATGCATAATGAATATGAAATGCAGGGATGATCAATCTTATGGATTCCAAATTATTACATATGAATGATGATCGCTTATTAAGGGTATTTCCCGAGTTCTCCCATCTTTCTGGTAAAATCTAGGATTGCTCTCTCACCTAGAGAATTCCTTGAGAAACTTATCTTTTCAAATTTTTTGAGGAAATCGCATCATCGGGATCACTGTTCTTATGTGCGCGTGTCGATGGTGTGCAAGTTCATAATTAATTATTATAATTGACAACTTTTTATTGTTGCCATTTCCAGGATCCTCCCATCATTCTGATAAAATTCGAGAATGTCATGTCACCTAGAGAATTCTCCAATAAAACTTATCCTTACAAGCTTCTTGGAGAAGTCACATCATCGAGATTGGCAATCGTGTACAGATAAGGGTTGTCGGGCATGATGCATATTATAATTTGTTAAATACGAAGCAAAGTCTTGTATTGAAAACATTTCGTGGATCCTCAAATCCTTCTGGTAAAATTCGAGATTGAATTCTCACCTAGAGAATTTCTTAGGAAAGCTTATCCTTACAAACTTCCTCAAAAAGATCTCATCATCGGAAACTTAATTCACATACAAGATATAAAATCGAAATGAATGGAACGACAATTTAAAAAAAATGTAATGATGATGGTGCATAATAATCTAGCTATTATTTTTACTAATCCTTTGTGGCAAAGTTAAAATATTATTTTCTATTATTATGTTATTGTTGTCGATTTTACACACGAAAGTATACGTATCAAATAAGTAATATAAATAGTAAATCCATAATTGAATCCCATAGGGATTTGCTATTAATTTTTTACTAAGTACTAAAATTATGACAAATTATTCTTATTCAAGCAACTTGATGTTTTTATTAAGTTGCTTGAATACAAAGATATCTCCTCACCCAAAGAATTTATCGAAGAAACTTATCTTTTCAAATTTTTTGAAAAAAACCTTATCGTCGGGATCAACATCCAAACTTTATTTCGAAGATAAAAATATGCATGATGAATATGAAATGCAGGGATGATGAATCTTATGGATTCCAAATTATTACATATGAATGATGATCGCTTATTAATGGCATTTCTTGAGTTCTCCCATCTTTTTGGTAAAATCTAGGATTGCTCTCTTACCTAGAGAATTCCTTGAGAAACTTATCTTTTCAAATTTTTCGAGGAAATCTCATCTTCGGGATCACTGTTCGTATCTGCGCGTGTCGATGGAGTGCAAGTTTATAATTAATTATTACAATTGACAACCTTTTATCGTTGCCATTTCCAAGATCCTCCCATCATTCTGATAAAATTCAAGAATGTCATGTCATCTAGAGAATTCTCCAATGAAACTTATCCTAACAAGCTTATTGGAGAAATCACATCATTGAGATTGGCAATCGTGTACAAAATAAGGGTTGTTGGGCATGATGCATATTATAATTTGTTAAATACGAAGCAAAGTCCTGTATTGAAAACGTTTCGTGGATCCTCACATCTTTCTGGTAAAATTCGAGATCGAATTCTCACCTAGAGAATTTCTAGAGAATTTCTTAGGAAAGCTTATCCTTACAAACTTCCTCAAAAAGATCTCATCATTGGAAACTTGATTCGCATGCAAGATATAAAATCGAAATGAATGGAATGACAATTTAAAAAAAATGTATGATGATGGCGCATAATAATCTAGCTATTATTTTTACTATTCCTTTTTGGCAAAGTTAAAATATTATTTTCTATTATTTTATTATTATTGTCGATTTTGCACACATAAATATGCTATCAAATAAGTAATATAGACAGTAAGTCTAGAATTAAATCCCATAGGGATTTGTTATTAATTATTCACTAAGTACTAAAATTATGACAAATTATTTTTATTCAAGCAACTTGATGTTTTAGAAAATTAATTAAAACTAAATGAAAGCAACCACTAAATTAATTAATAAAAACTAAAAATTCACTTGAGAAAGGTAATATATTAAAATTTAAGATTATTGGTTCATTCAACAATTCATTTGCTGTTAGCTTTTCTTGTTATTTATCTTTTATGGGTGGTTTTACTAACCTAGAATCCAAAATTATGTACTAAGTCTTTGTCAAGTTGCTAGTACAAATACCTAACTTAATTAGTTCACTAAACGTGTATAAGAATCAAGTAAATTAAGTTCATTAAACAAACGTCTTAATGTGGCTATGTATGGAAATTGGAGTATGTTTACCCGAATCGCGAATTAGATTACCTAAATGACGTAAACATATACTATTCAAACCTTAGTTCAATATAAAATCTCTCTGTCAGTCTTAATTAGATTTACAAATCAATTAATTATTGGCCAAGCAATCAAAAGCATTTAGAACATATTTGAATAAGCAAAACTACACCCATTAATGACAAATAAAAGAGAAACTAATATTCAAATTACATGTTAAAATCCACCACAATCCTAGAAAGAGAATTTAGCTCATAATAACAAATAAAAACAATATCCAAAGAAATTTAGCCATGAATCCAAGTCAAAGAAAATAAGAAAAATACAAAAGTAGAGAAAAAAACTATTTATTGAAGCTTTGCAATCTCAATTCTCTCTCAAATTCTTTTGTTTTCTTGCTTTGTTCTTGGCTCCAAATCTCCAAAATAGTTGGTTGCTGCCTCCTCTTAAAACCTTTGAAAAAGGTCCTTTAAATAGGCTCAAAATAACCTAATTTCCAAAATCCCGTCAAATTTTTATTTTTAGAAAATCACCCAACACCACGGCCTTGATTTGTTGGCTCTGCGGCATTGGTTTTTTTTTGCTACAGTAGCACTGCAGCACTGTACTCTTGGGAAAATTGTATGGTGAGCTTCCTTTCACCAGCGTTGCAACCTTGTTCTCCTAGTGCTATGGCGGTCTAGTAAATTCGAATGTGATTTTCACCCTGATCTAGCTTGAATTGGGAAATGTAGAAAACATAAAAGTTGTAGCCTTATCTCTTAAATTTCCAATGGATTAAGAATCATTTCAATTGTACTTCTAGATTGAAAGATATGTTCCAAATACTGCATCATATTCAGTTTATGCATACTGCTACAGTGCTTCAACTTAGACAAATATTTTAACCATGATCCAATCCGAACTGGGTGAATTGATAAAGGTAAAAGTCGTAGTCCTTTCTCTTAGAAGTCTAGTGGTTGAAGAGTCACTTCATTTGGAGCTCTGTAGACAAAGATATGGTCAAAATACCGTAGTATATACGAATGAAGCTATCACCATACTTGCATAGATTTTCATCCAATGAGCCTTTTCCATTAAACTTCTTACAAAAGCAATAAGAGAAATTACCAATACTACTCTTAAAGTAATTTAAAACAAAATAACATAAAATTTAACTAAAATAACTTAAATTAACTACTCAACATGTAATTAAACTTAAACTTAAAAAACACCTAAAATGCCACGATTCAAACCTAAAATCTTAAAAATTTAACTACGTAAACCTCCAAAATATGTAAAAAAAATTTTTATATAATAAAGTTATCAATTATTTTTCTATTTTTTACTTATTATTAGTTTTTACATTATCTTGTGTATTTCCAATAGTGAAGAATAAAGCCTAAATATCCTATCACGTTATTTTTATAATAATATAAATATTCAACATTTTTCAGGCATCAACATGATTTATATATATCTTATGCTAAACTATGAGTATGTTTGGCCTGGCTTTTTTTTAGTTTAAAAGTTATTATAAAGCTCTTATAAAAAATAATAACTTTTAAAATTAAGTAAAAGTTATTTGATAAATTTATTTTTTATAAATTCTTTTTTATAGATAAGCTGTTTGACAAAACAATTTATATAAACTCTAATTTTGATTAAAATTACTATAAAAAATATTAAATAAATAACTTTTTATTAATCACGAAATTTTGTCTATTTTATCATGCAAATACCCATTTCATCTATCCAACACATGAGAAATAATAATGAACACAAAAATGGAAGAAATCTTTTCGAGGCACTGATCAAAAGCATGGTATAGTTTGAATTTCCTGATATGTAGTTCAAGGAATTTCCAGCTAGGTTTTCATGTTTGCTAGAGAAACTAGTAGCTTCCTACACTAACGTGAGCAGTTGAAATTTCTCTTTGAGCTGTTGGCATTTTTCAATTTCCATGCATCAGCTGCTGCTGAACAAATAAAGTACAAATATTGTCAAGATGCGAATATATATTTGTACCTCTGGCAGCATCAAACCTATATATCCATCATTGATGACAAAAGAGTATTGCCAAATTCAAGAAGATGGTCATGGCTGGAAGGTCCCATTAATGCCAGAACAACAAACTCTGGCAAAGTACTTAGAAGACATCAACAATACTTATTCACACTTATATAGCAAAGAGTGCCAAACTATTTTTAGACTCTCTGGCCAAGTTGGGATGAGTTCACATGCTCGAGAGTATACTATTAAATCTTGGTTGTCCTTTAAATATATTTGCATCTTGTTTTAGTAGTACTTGAGACTTGAATAATTGAAAGACTAAGATTGAAAGCCCCTAGCTAGGAACAATTTGTGAGGAATTGGAAGACCTTTTGAGTTACATGGACTATACTGCAATAGCTTGGAGAGTCTCATACCTAATGTTTCCATTGAGTCATATTACATTCAACCTAAATCATTGATATACTAAAATTTATTCTTTTTATATCTTTTACTATGCAAAATAATTGAAAATAATTTAATCATAATAATTTGTCTCTTGGATATCAATTCTGTAGCAATTATTTTATGGAATACTAAAACCTGGTTTAAAATTGAAATAAAAAATAAAAAACATAATATACACCAAAAAAATTAAGAACAATAAATATCACATAATTATCATATCAAACAATAAATTGAGAAATATCAAATAATAAAGAGAGTTTTCAAAACCCAAAAAAAAAGAATGATAAAAAAATGAAATACAAAACAAAAAAAAATAATACTTGAATGCAGTTTTGATTTTTTTTTTTCATTCCTTTTAATTTTTGTAAGAATAAAAAACACCATGATTTGTAGAAAGGGAAAGAGGAGAGAGAGATGGAGAGAGGGATGCAGTATTTTTTGAGAGAGGATTTTTTTGAGAAAAAATAACTTTTATAATAAGCGGACATGTTTTTTGAAAAAACAAAAGTGAACTATTTTTAACTTTTTTTTAAGATTTTATTTTTTTAGAAAAAATTATATTTTTTTAAAAACTTTTCACAAAATCTTGCTTGGTCCAATTTCTGCTTTTAGGCAGTAGATAAGTTAAAAATAAGCCAGGTCAAGCGGGTATTATATCTATTTAATTAATTATTTATTTACTTTTTTTGCATGTCTATACTTTTTAACACACATTATTTCATGTGATTAACTACCATATTTTGTAATACCCGACCCTAATTTATCTGTGATATGTCATTCACATGTTTTGGATAGCATGTTTGTATATTCAATTGTCTCGGGAAACAAGTTAAATGACAATATTGCCCCTAAGGGTATGGTTAAGTTAAATAAGTCTCGAACCAGTTTAAACAAAGAATTGAGGATGAATTTGAGAAAATTAAAACCCACGGAGTGATTTAAAATAGTGATTCGGAGTTCGAGGTTCAATTTGGAGTTAATCGAGAAAATTGACCGACTAGGGACAAAACGGTCATTTTTAAATTTCAGGATAAAATGGAGATTTTTAATAAAAATTTTTATTTTGATGGCCAAGAAGGATTATATGAAATATAATATGATTGTTGAAGTATAAAATGAAGTTTGGCAGTGAAAAAGTGTGATTCTCGATATTTTTGGGATACAAGGGTAAAATAGTAATTTTACCACTAAAGGTCAAAACGAGAATTTTTAAAGAGGATTTTGGCCCCATTTGATTTAGATTGATTATTTAGACTAGTTAAAACATAAATTGAGGTTGAAAAGTAGAAAGGAAATGCAATTCCGATACATTTTGGAGAATAGGGGCAAAATGGTAATTTTACCATTGGATGACCAAATTTAATTTTTTGAGAGAATTTAGATCAAATTTGATAAATTGGAGTGTGGTATGAGTTTGAGGAGTGAAAAATATGCCTTGTGGTAATTTTTTAATTTTTGGGGCAAAAATGTAATTTTTGACTTTTACAGGGGCTAAAGTGTAATTTTTAAAAATTGTACCACCAAGACTTTGGATAAGTCTGAAAAATTTTTCTGAGCTGTGAATAAGAGAGATAAATACATGGAAGAAATTTTAGAATAAATGAGTGGCTAGAAAGTGAAGAATTAATAAAACATTAAAAAAATGAATAAAATAATAATATTTTATTATGCCTTTAAATAGGCTGATTTTTCCGCCAATGACCCTTAGGAGGGTCGGGTAGAACCAGGAGAAAGGGGAAAAGAAGGAAATCAAGAACCCTAGGGGAAAATCAAAGGGGAGAAGTGTAGAAATAAAAAAGTTATCAAGAAAAAGGTAAAATTTCTTTAATTTCCTTTGATTTCTTCATTACCCACCCATTTTACTTTAATTTCCAAGCAAATTTAGAAAGTGGGTATACTCCCCACATGCTGGCAGAATTTCTTGGAGTGATTTTGGGTCTTGATTTGGTTGAATTTTAACTTGATTTAATGTTTTTAGTGAGTTTAGTAAGTGTAAAAATGAAAAATAGCAAGAAATAGAATTTTTCCATATTGAAACCTATTTATGCAGAATTTTAGAGACAGAAATTGGTTGCTGAAATGATGTTTATTTGTGGCAATTAAGTGAATTATGTTGAATTATGGATATAGGAAATTAATGGAAATTTTCGGAGCAAAAATCAGAATTTTTACCCACTAGGGGTAAAATTATAATTTTGCATTCTCAGACTGGTAAACTGACCCGTAGTTGCTACCATTGGATAATTGGAATATAATCGAACAATTAGAAACTGAAACGGGTCCAATCGGAGTTAAATTGGAGATTTTAGCCAATTTAGACGCGTGTAGGCGAGTCGGTCGGACACCGTGATTTAACGACTGTCCGAACCATTTTTACCCAATCTCCAAGTATGTAGAGCCTAAAATAAATTATATTGGTTGGACACAAATAATGAAAATTTGTGTCGTGAATCGTGTATAGGTGGTGAGCTCACAGACACGAGGGAAAATTTCGGTGTAGTGGAAATTAAAACAGGAGTATCATGCACTCCTGTGACCAGGTGAGTGGATAATCTACCGTTTTCAATATTTGAAGTAGTTTTACATGATTGTGTGCTTTTAAAATAAATTGAATTTCATAAATGATTTTTAAATCGAAAAATAGATTTTTAATATTGAGTATGTGGAGACTGGCATGAAATTAAGTTTATATACTAAAATTGAAATTATGGCTTATGAAATTTTAGAAGTATGACGGCATGATTGGCTAAATTGTTTATGGTATTGGAAAATGTGAATTGACTGCTTTGTTCTGATAACTTGTTTAGAAATAAAAATTGTCATATCATGTTATTTAAATTTTTATGAATTTGTGGGTTATAGGATAGTCACTGCAGTGACGGGTTCCGTGGACCAGCTTATTAGAGGGGCACAGTAACCTCGTTATATTATACTTCGGTATGAGAGACGCGGAGGGTAACTCTTGAGGTATGGTTAGAGTTCACATTACGCCGAACCATCACGTGATGGCGAACTCCGCCACCGCCAAGGAACGGCTATATTTTTCAATTATGGTATAAATTGTAACAGCCTTGGCGTACTCGATAGAACACTCTGATCAAGTGTTCACGAGTATAAGATTTAGGCAAAGCCTAGTTTTTACGAAATAAATCATAAGCCTTGTGTTTGAATAAATGAAATTATTTGGCATGATTTTACTAAATTTGGTGTATGCATTAATTGTTGATATGGCATTTTTGATTATATTGTCTTCACCTACTCAACTTTAGATGTCGTGGATGGTAGTTATCCAACTCACTGGGTTGTAAAACTCACCCCCCTTAATTTCCCCATCTCAAGCTCACAGACATTTGTAGATAGTAAATTTTGACACGAAGTGCTGTTGTGGTGACGACCTTAGCTCTCACAAGTTCATCTTGTAGACTGTATTTCTCTATTTTGGGCCCACTTAGCATTGTAAATTAAATTTTATACTTCTGTTATCTGTATTACTATATGTAATAATATTTTTTATTTTTACGCTGTAAAAATTATACCTGGATATCTATATAAAAATTGTTTTATAAGAAAATATTATATTTTATGGAATATTATTATTTTGTTCCATTAAATGTAATTTTACTCAAATTTCATGTTTTAGATATCCGATTTCAATTCCGACTTCAATTTATGAAATCTTTACGCGTAAGTAACATTTTTTTTAAATTTCGAAATTTTCGACAAAAAATGACCGAAACGCCATTGTGTAGTAATTTTCGTCTTTTTCCCTGTTTTGGTCCGAAAAGGGACAAGATGATTTAAAGTATGGAATAAATAAATAGAAACTCACAGGGGAACTGGAAAGACTGGTACGAGAGCCTTGCGAGGTTTCGATATGGTACTCGTGGGATGAGTGCATATTGGGACATCGCGGCGATTGTGACGAACTCGAGGGTGGTTCCGGGTGGTGACAATTCTATTGGTATCAGAGCTTTAGTTTTATTAAAGCTTTTAATTTAAAAGCTGGTGATTTTGGAAAAATTGTTTTAAAGGAATTTACTATGTTAGTGTGGCCCCAATCGAGATAAGTCAGTTGCATGTAGTTGCATATAGAATATTAAGTCACTTGGACTTGTTTCGTTCTCTCTTGTAGATCACTATGTCTAGTGAGGGACCGTTGGAATCGACAGCTGGGAGTCGTAGACGTTCAGTACCTACTAGCCCAGAGAGGTATCTTTTTAGAGTTCCTGAAAATTGGGATCCCTTAAGATTGAGAGCACAGGTTCGAACTCTTGAGAGCTCTAGTGTTGCCGAGACCGATGAGAGTATTAGTAGTAATGACACTAGTTTGTGCATTAGGAATTCTCTTTTGAGAGAGATTGAGAGAGATGAGGAGGTGAGAGAAAGAGTGAGAAGGTTAGAGGAAATTTGGACTGCTAGGACACCACCTTCCCCAGTAATTAGACATTCCTCTCCCGGATGTGGGCCAAGTGTAAGAGGCCAGCCATGGAAAACTAAACCGAGAATGACTGTGAGGGGCCCTTCTCTTGGAAGAGTACTTGTGATACAAGATTTTCCTCCCGGTTGTGGAAGGAATGTCGCCCCGGTGAGCGATAAGGAACGCAAAATAATTCAACAAGCGGGGACTAGCAAACAAAAAGGGAAGTCTCCCAAAATGACGGAAGATACAGATGAGGATGACTCTAGTGATACCTAGGGTACTAGTTAAATTTCACACAACTTCAAATTTTGATAGAAATCATGTAAGCGGAAATGGCCATAGATAAACGTATAAAGCAACTGAGTATTGACTTCTGCTTTGTATAATATGAATGTAAAATAAGAGGAAAAATAAGTTTTTTGTATAAAAGACTTAAATGTTGATTTTGGATCTTGTACAATATAAATGTACCTATGGGAGAATCTTTCGGTATAATAGAGGTAGATTTGTAATATAAGTATAAAAAAAAGAATAAATATTTGCAGTAGTGGCATATTTGGTCATCATTAGTTGAATTAAGGTAAAGATTGTAAAATTTGAGTATGGTAGAAATGAAGAGATGATATCGTGACATTATAAGATAATGATTTGACCCAAATATAGATCAATAGGAGATAAGTTAAGTACATATGTGAATACTCTGATGAGCAAGAATACGTCTTTAGAGAAATGGTGTATTTGGAATATAAATGAAGGAATTTTGGAGTTAAACATTGGAGTATTTGAGTCAACATAGTGACTTGTTTATAGTCAGTGACTGCAGCACTGATTATACACAGGGAATTGTGTAGACTTCCAATCTAAAATTTTAAGCCATAATTATTGATGAAGGAATTTAAGAAGGACAAATTGTCTTGTGATTTCTTTTGTACCAGAGGCAAATAAATTATCGGAGTAATCAGAAAGAAAGAATAATTAAATGTGAATAATGAAAATAGTAGTGGGGTGCGATTATACCAGTATTAAAGCAGCGGATCCCATAAGCACTCCGCAGTTAAGCGTGCTTGAGTAAGAGTAATATTATGATGGGTGACCTCCTGGGAAGTATGTTTTAAGATAAAATAAAGAGTGTGAGGATTTGAAAATATTTATTGATGAAAGTATAAATGGTAGAGTATTGGATAAGAGTAAACCAGGACTGAATTATGATCCAAGCATTTAGAGATTGAGGGTGATATGAATTAACTACAGGATATTTTCGTTGAAAAAAAAAAGGAAACGGAAAAATGTTATGAAAATTGCAAAAATCCACTGAGAAATGGTGAATTTGATGTATTAAAATAGATAATATGGATAAAATGAAATTGATGTATTTATCATAAAATTGAGATAGGAGATCAATTGTGTTAATTGAGGGGTAAATTTAAAAAGGAGTCATATAACAACAATAGTTGTGAAAATAGTCAAAAGGCAAAAGACTTATTTTGATTAAGTAGATTCCAAAAGTGATAATGTGGTAGCCTTAATTGTTCAATACCCTTACGTTAACAAACTCTCGTGGTTGAGTAGCACGAGTACAATTTTGAGTGATATGAAAGTAAATCTCATGAGATAAAGAATAGTCATTGGTTTAATACAGAGTTTTGTTAATTGGAATTTTAAATGCAACAGAAAAGTGTTGAAAAGGAAATGAAGAGTAAATTGAAAGATTCCTATATTGATTCACATGTATGGACATATGAATGGAAAGAAATTTTAAAAGTTACCGAAAAGGTCACATTGAAGTACATTATTTTGAAGAATAGTATGATTAATGATGAGTTGATTGAAGTATGATTTTAAGAGAATAAAGGGGATAGAAAAAGTTAAGGTTTGGAAATGGTAAAATAAAATTAAAGGAAGAGTTGGATAAATGATGGAATAGGGACGAGAAATATCAATGCTAAGTGATAAACATGTGAATAAAAGGTTACAATGCTGGCACAATAAAAGGGATAATGTGAAGTATTGTTATGGAAAATTATAAATTTTGTTTTAAACCCAGTAGAATGAAAATAATTTATAATAACACTAGATTGTTTAAGTGATGTACTGGGAATCCTTGAAGATAAAGTGAAATGTGAATAGTTAAGTGTGTATTTGAATATTTTGGTAAGCACATATATGTCGTTATAGAAAGAATATGTTTAGAGTATGGAGAAATAAACAAAAGGTTAAGTGTTCCCAAAGTTGCTTAAATTCTTTAAGAGAGAATTTCAAAGCATATGTGACGAATATAATGAGTGTGGTCTTGAAACTGGCTAAAGAGCCAAATGGCTAAATCATGAATTGGGTAATTACAGGTTGTGAGAAATAAGACCTAGATTGATATTTCTAAAGAGAATATATTTAAGAGGAGTTTTGCTACGAACGTGACAAAAATAAGCCTAGAACCAAGTGGTGATGAAGAGGAAATGATAAGTTAAAAATAATACTTATATTGGCGTTGCAAAGTACAGAAGAAAAACTTAGTTTCGAATTTTGTCAACTTCAAGTACAATTGATAAATTGATTAAGAGAAAAGTACGATATGTGTATGAGAAAGAATGAAATAAGAGGTAATGAAAGAGAACACCGATAATGAAAATCATTAAAAAGAGTTATGGAGATAGTAATCTGGAATTGTTTGAAATATATATAAGGTTCAAATTGGTTTGAATCTTGAATGCCGAATCAATAGTGAAATTGATGATATTGTGTGAGATACACTGAATCGTGTCAAAGCGAAAACTTAAAGTATTAATGGAATTAGGAAATGTATGTGCATAGTAGACAACAATTGAATAAAAATGGTATGGAGTACATGATGAGTATATAAGAATATGACGCAAATTAGATATGAGAAGCTTATTATGGATTCGAAAAATATTTTATTTCTGATAAATCGAAAGCGTCGAGAGTAGGCTTGATATCACATCGGTTAAGTGTGACCCTCTTGCATAAGTGAGCTCTAGCTAGAGACATTTTCGGGTGACCGACGAACTGTTAGACATGGCTGGGACCATGGTTTGTGATATACGTGACAAGGCCACAGATAATTTACGTGATTGCGACCACTTGATAGCTCTGATGTCGGCCAACATCGTTGAGATTGCCATGGTATTATATGGGAATCTAGTGGAAGCGATGCTTCCGGATGTTATTAAGTGGAAGTAGATCCACGTGTTGATGTGATGTTTTACTACTTGAAAGCATTGTGAGTTTTTCGACGTGTAGCTTTATGCATAGAAATGATTATATGATCAATTAAAGTAAAGAATGAACTTTAAAAGTTCGAAGTTTGAAATTGATGTGCGATGACTTGTGTGGGTAACACAATAATGAAAATTTTCATTTGGAAGTTAAAATTTTATGGATTTAACGAATTGTTGGGAAAAATAGTCAAGAAAATGAAATCTATAATATGAAACCATGTGAGATGAATTTAATTGCTGACATTAAGAGGATTAAGGAAAATCTAAGTTGTATGAATGTAAAGTCAATATGAGGTATGTGGGGATCATAGAGACTATTAATTTCCCTTACATAAAAGTTGTGTACGGAAAGAATGTGATATGCAAATGATGTTATAAGATACATAATCATGTTTGAGGATGAGAATGAATGAATGGATGTTAAAAAGATGTTGAGGAATGATCAAGTGATAATGGTGATTGGTATATATATATATACATAAGTGTGAGAAAAGATTGAAATTGATACAAATGGAACAGAATTTTAGTTCAAACTTGATAAGAGGAATAGAGACACTGAGCATGTCTCTAGACAAGGAATTGTGATTGAAGAAATTATTGATTGATCAAATTTCTAAAGGATCCAGATAAATATATGTGAAATACGCAAGTCGAGTTGAAGGAAATCGAGGTAATGAATTAGAAATTTTTTTACAAAAGAGATAACTGAGAAAGTTAAATATAAGACGAAGATCGATTACTCTATTTTGGTGGAATATGATGAATGAAATTTTGAGATCAAAATTTTATTTTAAGGGGGGTAGTGTTGTAATACCCGACCCTAATTTATCTGTGATATGTCATTCACATGCTTTGGATAGCATGTTTGTATATTGAATTGTTCCGGAAAACAAGTTAAACGACAATATTGCCCCTAAGGGTATGGTTAAGTTAAATAAGTCTCGAACCAATTTAAACAAAGAATTGAGGATGAATTTGAGAAAATTAAAACCCACGGAGTGATTTAAAATAGTGATTCGGAGTTCGAGGTTCAATTTGGAGTTAATCGAGAAAATTGACCGACTAGGGACAAAACGGTCATTTTTAAATTTCAGGATAAAATGAGGATTTTTAATAAAGATTTTTATTTTGATGGCCAAGAAGGATTATATGAAATATAATATGATTATTGAAGTATAAAATGAAGTTTGGCAATGAAAAAGTGTGATTCTCGATTTTTTGGGATACAAGGGCAAAATAGTAATTTTACCACTAAAGGTCAAAACGAGAATTTTTAAAAAGGATTTTGACCCCATTTGATTTAGATTGATTATTTAGACTAGTTAAAACATAAATTGAGGTTGAAAAGTGGAAAGGAAATCCAATTCCGATACATTTTGGAGAATAGGGGTAAAATGGTAATTTTACCACCGAAGGACCGAATTTAATTTTTCGAGAGAATTTAGATCAAATTTGATAAATTGGAGTGTGGTATGAGTTTGAGGAGTGAAAAATATGCCTTGTGGTAATTTTTTAATTTTTGGAGCAAAAATGTAATTTTTGACTTTTACGGGGCTAAAGTGTAATTTTCAAAAATTGTACCACCAAGACTTTGGATAAGTCTGAAAAATTTTTCTGAGCTGTGGATAAGAGAGATAAATACATGGAAGAAATTTTAGAATAAATGAGTGGCTAGAAAGTGAAGAATTAATAAAACATTAAAAAATGAATAAAATAATAATATTTTATTATGCCTTTAAATAGGCTGATTTTTCAGCCAATGACCCTTAGGAGGGTCGGGTAGAACCAGGAGAAAGGGGGAAAGAAGGAAATCAAGAACCCTAGGGGAAAATCAAAGGGGAAAAGTGTAGAAATAAAAAAGTTATCAAGAAAAAGGTAAAATTTCTTTAATTTCCTTTGATTTCTTCATTACCCACCCATTTTACTTTAATTTCCAAGCAAATTTAGAAAGTGGGTATACTCCCCACATGCTGGCAGAATTTCTTGGAGTGATTTTGGGTCTTGATTTGGTTGAATTTTAACTTGATTTAATGTTTTTAGTGAGTTTAGTAAGTGTAAAAATGAAAAATAGCAAGAAATAGAATTTTTCCATATTGAAACCTATTTATGCAGAATTTTAGAGACAGAAATTGATTGCTGAAATGATGTTTATTTGTGGCAATTAAGTGAATTATGTTGAATTATGGATATAGGAAATTAATGGGAATTTTCGGAGCAAAAATCAGAAGTTTTACCCACTAGGGGTAAAATTATAATTTTGCATTCTCAGACTGGTAAATTGACCCGTAGTTGCTACCATTGGATAATTGGAATATAATCGAACAATTAGAAACTGAAACGGGTCCAATCGGAGTTAAATTGGAGATTTTAGCCAATTTAGACGCGTGTAGGCGAGTCGGTCGGACACCGTGATTTAACGACTGTCCGAACCATTTTTACCCAATTTTCAAGTATGTAGAGCGTAAAATAAATTATATTGGTTGGACACAAATAATGAAAATTTGTGTCGTGAATCGTGTATAGGTGGTGAGCTCACAGACACGAGGGAAAATTTCAGTGTAGTGGAAATTGAAACAGGAGTATCGTGCACTCCTGTGACGAGGTGAGTGGATAATCTACCGTTTTCAATATCTGAAGTACTTTTACATGATTGTGTGCTTTTAAAATAAATTGAATTTCATAAATGATTTTTAAATCGAAAAATAGATTTTTAATATTGAGTATGTGGAGACTGGCATGAAATTAAGTTTATGTACTAAAATTGAAATTATGGCTTATGAAATTTTAGAAGCATGACGGCATGATTGGCTAAATTGTTTATGGTATTGGAAAATGTGAATTGACTGCTTTGTTCTGATAACTTGTTTAGAAATAAAAATTGTCATATCATGCTATTTAAATTTTTATGAATTGGTGGGTTATAGGATAATCACTGCAGTGACGAGTTCCGTGGACCAGCCTATTAGAGGGGCACGGTAACCCCGTTATATTATACCTCGGTATGAGAGGCGCGGAGGGTAACTCCTGAGGTATGGTTAGAGTTCACATTACGCCGAACCATCACGTGATGGTGAACTCCGCCAACGCCAAGGAACGGCTATATTTTTCAATTATGGTATAAATTGTAACAGCCTTAGTGTACTCGATAGAACACTCTAATCAAGTGTTCATGTGACATCCCCTCCGGGGGCAACACATCCAAGGTATTGTTCTATCTGGGTCGGGTCATAGCTCCAGTCCGCTGCAGCGGCCCCTTAGCACCTTGACCTTGCGTTCGATCCCCGCGGGACTCGAACCCCAGACCTTTTGCTTCCCCCGAAGGGAACGCCTTTCACCATTTGAGCTCCACAAGTAGTACATATCAACTAGGCTTATCCTTGAAGCAATTCAAAGTTACACTCCATAGGCACACTCTAGTTTTCAAAATGTCATATCAAAATCAAGTCTATATTTGCCTCTTCGAGACTATGTACATCATCCGTGATTCAAATAAAATCTTAGAGTGGTCCTCTCTAGACATAAATAAATCACACAGGTGGCCAATCGAATACGTCAAATCCTCATTCAAAGTAGTCTTGGTGGATGGCATCAAATCAACTTGTGCGTGTGCTGAAGCAATCAAGTGAAGAACACAATCATCATCCGGAGAAGTTGTCGCTACATGCAACGTGAAAATTTTCAAGCATCACCACCAATCTTTTTTATATCTAGATGTGATTGTCACCTATTAAATTTGTCCTATTCGTCCTATTCGACAATGTCCTAAATTGATTTTAGGTTCGTCTAAGGAACAAAACTTGGTCTATGAATTTAAGAATTGGGTTCATAAGTGCAATTATGCATGGGGAAGGATTAACACTCTTGTGACGCTCGTTCAACGAACAATACCAAATAATAATTTGTTATCCTATTTTGACCTTATTTTTAGTTTCATTCTTGTGTTTCCTTAATCATTGTTTATTTATTTTTTAATCCTATTTTAATTTTTTTTTACTACAAACGAATCTTTTTATTGAAGAATATTTCTTGAGTCCTTCCAAAGATATCTCCTCACCTAGAGAATTTATCGAAGAAACTTATCTTTTCAAATTTTTCGAAAAAAACCTCATCATCGGGACCATCATCGAAACTTTATTTCGAAGATAAAAATATGCATGATGAATATGAAATGCAGGGATGATGAGTCTTATGGATTCCAAATTATTACATATGAATGATGATCGCTTATTAAGGGCATTTCCCGAGTTCTCCCATCTTTTTGGTAAAATTTAGGATTGCCCTCTCACTTGGAGAATTCCTTGAGAAACTTATCTTTTCAAATTTTTCGAGGAAATCTCATCATCGGGATCATTGTTCGTATATGTGCGGGTCGATGGAGTGCAAGTTCATAATTAATTATAACAATTGACAACCTTTTATCGATGCCATTTCCAAGATTCTCCCATCATTATGATAAAATTCGAGAATGTCATCTCACCTAGAGAATTCTCTGATGAAACTTATCCTTACAAGCTTCTTGGAGAAATCATATCATCGAATTGGCAATCGTGTACTGAACAAGGGTTGTCGAGCATGATGCATATTGTAATTTGTTAAATACGAATCAAAGTCTTGTATTGAAAATGTTTCCTGGATCCTCCCATCCTTCTAGTAAAATTCGAGACCAAATTCTCACCTAGAGAATTTTTTAGGAAAGCTTATCCTTACAAGCTTCCTCAAAAAGATCTCATCATTGGAATCTTGATTCGCATGCAAGATATAAAATCGAAATGAATGGAATGACAATTTAAAAAAAAATGTAATGATGATGGCGCATAATAATCTAGCTATTATTTTTACTATTCCTTTCTGGCAAAGTTAAAATATTATTTTCTATTATTATATTATTGTTGTCAATTTTACATACGCAAGTATATGTATCGAATAAGTAATATAAATAGTAAGTCCAAAATCGTATCCCATAAGGATTTGCTACTAATTATTCACTAAGTACTAAAATTATAACAAATTAATCTTATTCAAGTAACTTGATGTTTTAGAAAATTAATTAAAACTAAATGAAAGCAACCACTAGATTAATTAACAAAAACTAAAAATTCACTTGAGAAAGGCAATATATTAAAAACTAGGATTATAGTTTCATTCAATACTTCATTTGATATCAGCTTTTCTTATTATTTATCTATCATGGGAGGTTTCACTAACCTAGAATCCAAAGCTATGTTCAAGTCTCCATCAAGTTGCTTATACAAATACCTAACTTAATTAGTTCACCATATGTGTATAAGAATCAATTAAATTAAGTTCATTAAGCAAATGTCATGATGTAGCTATCCATGGCAATTGGCGTATGTCTACCCGAATCGCGAATCAGATCACCTAAGTGACATGAACATATACTATTTAAACCTTAGTCTAATCTAAAATCTTTTTGTCGAGTCTCAATTAGATTCACAAATCAGTAATTGTTGGCCGAGCAATAAAAAACATTAAGAATATATTTGCATAAGCAAAACTATACCCATTAATGACAAATAAAAGAGAAACTAATATTCAAACTACATGTTGAAATCCACCACAATCCTAGAAAGAGAATTTAGCTCACAATAACAAATAAAAACAACATCCAAAGAAATTTAGCCATGAATCCAAGTCAAAGAAAATAAGAAAAACACAAAAGTAGAGAAAGAAACTAATTATTGAAGCTTTGCAACCTCAATTCTCTCTCAAATTCTCCTGTTTTCTTGCTTTGTTCTTGGCTTCAAATCTCCAGAATAGTTGGTTGCTGCCTCCTCTTAAAACTTTTGAAAAAGGTCCTTTAAATAGGCTCCAAGTAACCTAATTTTCAAAATCCCGTCAAATTTTTATTTTTAGAAAATCACTTAGGGCTGCGACCTTGATTTCTTGGCTCCGTGGCATTGGTTTTTTTTGCTACAGTAGTGCTGCACTGCTACTTCTTGGGAAAATTGTATGGTGAGTTTCCTTTCACCAGTGTTGCAGCCTTGTTCTCTTAGTGTTGCCATGGTTTATCGAATTTGAATGTGATTTTTACCCTGATCTGATCTGAACTGGCAAAAGTGGAAAACACAAAAGTTGTAGCCTTGTCTCTTAAATTTCCAATGGATTAAGAAAAATGTCAATTGAACTTATGAATTGAAAGATATGCTCCAAATACTGCATCATATTCAGTCCATGCATACTGCTACAATGCTTTGACTTAGACAAATATTTTGACCATGATCGAATCAGAACTGGGTGAATTGATAAACATAAAAGTCGTAGCCCTTCTTCTTAGAAGTCTAGTGGTTAAAGAATCACTTCGTTTGAAGTTATGTAGATAGAGATATGGTCAAAATACTGCAATAAATACGAATAAAGTCATCATCGTACTTGTATAGATTTTCATTAAATGAGCCTTTTTCATTAAACTTCCTACAAAAGCAATAAGAGAAATTACCAATACTACTATTAAAGTAATTTAAAACAAAATAACATAAAATTTAATTAAAATAACTTAAATTAACTACTCAACATGTAATCAAACTTAAACTAAAAAAAACATTTAAAATGTTACGATTCGAACTTAAAATCTTAAATATCTAACTACGTAAGGCTTTGAAATATGTAAAAAAAATTCTATATAATAGAGTTATCAATTATTATTCTATTTTTTACTTATTATTATTTTTTACATTATCTTGTGTATTTCCAATAGCGAAGAATAAAACCTAAATATCCTATCATGTTATTTTTATAAAAATATAAATATTCAACATTTTTTAGGCATCAACATGATTTATATATATATATATATATCTTACGTTAAACTATATCTATTTAATTATTTATTTATTTACTTTTTTTGCATTTCCATATTTTTTTAACACACATTATTTCATGTGATTAACTACATATCTTGTTCATATATTTTTTAGAAAATAAAAATATTATTGCATGGTTACTAAATAAACAAACAAAAATCAAACAGAAAACATAAACTAACGAAAACCAAGCCCAATAGCAAGTCAAACCAATATTCAAACGAATATTCAAACGGAGGTCCATTACGTTAGATTGTTGTATTCTTTCCAGGGCTTGGTTCTCGGTTTGTACCCAAAGAAAAACTTCCGTGCACCACAACGAAGTCCAGTAAGCCAAACTAGATGGAAATATTTCATTAGGTTGTTGAATACTTTCAACTGTGCCCATTCCACGTATAGAGAAATGTTTCTTTTCAGACACTAGAAGCAGCCCCAAGTGTTTCTCTTTGATGCTTGTTTTATTACTCGTATATTTGACAAAGTTAACGTATATACCGTATATATAGCCATTTAAATCTTGTGTGTCAAGCTGCTTGCATTTCCATTACATCAGCCAGCCTCTTCCACAATTAAATGAGGAATCTTGAATGTGAAAGTGTGCTAATGAGACGCCTCCAGCCCATATATTCTGACATGGGAAGTGAAAGTAGAAGTAACTAACCACAAAATAGCCGACAATAAAATATTGCTTTGAAGAATGGACATTTTTGTGTGTTTTCTGGTGGACTCCTGTTCAGATTGATTCAATGTTTTCTGGTTGCGGTTTCTGGGCATTTCTTGTATATAAAGAAAAACAATTCATATTCCTTTTATCAATATTCCTGTGCCACCAATTTTACTTGATTGTTTTAAGAATTTTTAAGTGAAGAAATTAGAAATTTAATAAAAGCATTATTCAAACATAAATAGTAACATTTATCACCAAAATGTGATCTCAAACAAAAAGAGGCACATGTTATCAGTAATTTATTTTATTTATGTCTTACCTTCATAATAATGTGCACGAAGGTACACAAATGCATAGCACATAAGGGTTGATTTATTGATTCTTGCAAGATGGAAAGGAATAACACCAATTTGATAGAAAATGTTTAAATGCAGAAGAAGAAGAACAAATTAAAGAGCACTATAAAACTTGTTGGATCTAAAAGTCTACGCTTTTTTATCCAAGAAATCAAACTTTAGGCCGGAAGCGCCCCACTTTTCTGCAGAAAGTTGTTTCATGCGATCAGCCATTTCTGAGCTTATGAAATTCACCCAATCTCCCACCTTTCCATTCCTAAAAAATGCTGAATTCTTAAGCCCAACAGACCTTTCTCCAGTCATGTTCACTTCCAAAGACTTCAAGGTTTCAAAGCTACACAGCTTTGATATTTCTTCAACAACTCCTTGTCTAATTTCCTCCTCCGAGAAAGGGTAGCCCAAGAAATCAGCCAGCTTCTTCAAGTTGGAAGCAATATCCTTCTTCAAACCTTCATATTTCACAAATAAGACTTTTTCAGGATGCTCCAAACTCATCTTCCAATACCCTAAAACATGTTCCCAAAATGGACCAAAGGCATGACTTCCTTTACAAAACTTGTCAAAAGCTTCCTCTATTGATAAAGGTTTGAAATCTTCATTTGGAGGAAAATTATTCACAATATAGTGCCAATCCGAGATGAATTGGTCGAGAGGGTTCCTGCAAAGATAAACAATGCGACAATTGGATTTTAGGATGGAACTAGGCAATGTACCATAGGGTGTGTGAGTTGCAAAAATTCTTGGGCTACGAAAATTTCCATTTTCAAGATCAGGAGTTTGGCTTTTCGAGTAACTGCTGACCTCAATGAAAGGCACAAGGTCATGGGGGTTTGTTGTGAGCAAAGGGCTTTGCGTGTGTGGGAATTGCTTGCGGTTCACAATGGAGAAGACGAGAGCCTTCAACCATGTGGTGCCTGATTTGGGCGCAGTGATTAAAACGATATCAGTATCATGCGCTTTGAAGTGGTTTTGAAATGAAATGATTGCCTTGGCTGAACCCAAAGGGTACCAAAAGCCTTGGTATTGGTAGAGAGTAGAGCCAACCCAGTTTTTCTCTTGTGGAAGTGTTCGAACCAATTCTTCCCTTAGCTTGTCTCCTTCGGAGGAAATGTTTTTTGATGCAGTTTTATCATCCATAAGAGCAAGCAAATTGAATGAAAGTTTGCTGGGAAGAAAGCTAGGGAGAAATGAATGCCAAATATGGTCCAATGAATGCACATAGAGAAGGGTTCATTATGAAATATACAAAAGCTGCCAAATGATGCATCACCTCTTGTATTTCATTTTCTTTCTTTCTATATCCCACTTACAATCTTCAATAATTTTAATACGTAAAATAACTTATTCAACCGTAACTGTCATACTTTCTTTAAATAAATTCATAAAAAAAACATGTTCGTGCAAAATAAACTCGTCAAGACTCTTAATTCAATTTTAATAATGATATCGTTCTCTTTCAACTTTGCACTGTTCTTTTGCTTTAATTCAAGGTTACCAAAAATGGTGCTTCTTTTGTGAAGCCATGAACATCCACTAATTTCACAAACAACCCTAATTTTTTCTAAACCAAACACAGAAAAAAAATAAAGGGTTTTTAAGAAGTACATTTTCCTTTGCAGGTAAGCTTTGAATCAAACCTCAAAAGTCCAAATTACCATATTTGGAGCAGATGGACCCGATAGAGGTGAGTGGTCACTGATCAGCCAGCCTGTATCACAATCAAATGAGGGCACTTGAATGTAGGGGTGTACTAATGGGCCAACTCTGACCTATGTATTCTGAGATGGAAAGTGAAAGGGCAACTACCTAGCGTGACTAAATGGTCTGGCTTTGCACCAAGAATCTACCTTAATAAATGCTTACCATAACACAGTCCACAGGCCAAGTTATCGTCCCAAACTCATGGTTTGCCCTTCTTCACGTCGGATTTGATTGGATTATTTATTAATAAAATAATATATTTTTAATTTAATTTAAATTATATAAAAATATTAATTTTTTTATTTTAATAATAAATTAATATGTAAATGAGCGAGTTGAAGAAGATATTTAATTAATTACAATAATTAAGAAATAATTTATTTATATTTATTATCATTGATATATGTATCCAGTATCAATAAATTTGTCAATCTTATAATAATCAAAATTTTAAAATATAAAAAAGTAAGTAAAGTATTAAATCACCTGCAAAATTTTTGAAAATTTTTATCTATTATATATATATTTTTAATGACTCCCTTGATAATTCTATTATATAGGGTTATTTTAACACATTTTGAGAGTTTAAGTAGTTAAATCTTTGAGATTTTAAGTTCGGATCCTAGCATTTTATATGTTTTTCTAGTTTAAGTTTGATTACATGTTGAGTAGTTAATTTAAGTTATTTTAGTTAAATTTCATGTTATTTTGTTTTAATTTACTTTAAGAATAGTTATTGCTAATTTCTATTATTGGTTTTGTAGGAAATTTGATGAAAAAAGCTCATTCGATGAAAATCAGTGCAAGTATGAGGATGGCTTCATTCATATATGTTTCGGTATTTTGACCATATCTCTCTCTACAAAACTCCAAATCAGGTGATTTTTGGACCACTAGAATTCTAAGAAGAAGGGATACAACATTTATGTTTACCAATTTACCCAGTTCTGACCGAATCATGGTCAAAATATTTGTCTAAATCAGAGCATTGCAGCAATACACATGGGCTGAATATACTATAGTGTCTGGAGCATATCTTTCAATCAAGAAGTCCAATTGACATGATTCTTAATCAATTGGAAAGTTAAGAGACAGGACTACAACTTTTATGTTTATCACTTTTCTTAGTTCAGACTATACCAGGGTGAAAATCATATTTGAAATTAATAGACCACCACAGCACTGGGAGAACAAGGTTGGAGTGCTGGTGAAAGGAAGCCCACCATACTATTTTTCCGAGAGCTTAATGCTGCAGCGTTGGAGAAGAGCGCTGCAGTGCTACTATAGTAAAAAAAACTAAAGCTGCGGTGCCAAGAAATGAAGGCTGCGGCGCTAGGCGATTTTCAAAAAAAAAATTTTGATGAGATTTGGGCACAGTGATTAAAACGATATCAGTATCATGCGCTTTGAAGTGGTTTTGAAATGAAATGATTGCCTTGGCTGAAACCAAAGGGTAGCAAAAGCCTTCGTATTGGTAGAGAGTAGAGCCAACCCAGTTTTTCTCTTGTGGAAGTGTTTGAACCAATTCTTCCCTTAGCTTGTCTCCTTCGGAGGAAATGTTTTTGGACGCAGTTTTATCATCCATAAGAGCAAGCAAATTGAATGAAAGTTTGCTGAGAAGAAAGCTAGGGAGAAATGAATGCCAAATATGGTCCAATGAATGCACATAGATAAGGCTTGATTATGAAATATACAAAAGCTGCCAAATGATGCACTACCTTTTGTATTTCAGTTTCTTTCTTTTTATATCCCACTTACATTCTGCAATTATTTTAGTAGGTAAAATAACCTATTCAACCGTAACTTTCATACTTTCATCGAATAAATTCGTAAAAAAACATGTTTGTTTATATCCACTAATTTCACAAACAACCCTAATTTTCCCTTTCAGGTAAGCTTTGAATCAAACCCCAAAAGTCCAAATCACCGTATGTGCAGCGTATGGACCCGATAGAGGTGAGTGGTCACTGATCAGCGAGCCTGTATCACAATCAAAGGAGGGAACTTGAATGTAGGGGTGTACTCATGGGACAACTTTGAACCATGTATTCTGAGATGGAAAGTGAAAGCACAACTACCTAGCGTGACTAAATTGTCTTGCTTTGCACCATGAATCCACCTTGATAAATGCGTACCATAACACAGTCCTCAGGTCAAGTTATCGTCCCAAACTCATGGTTTGCCCTTGTTCACGTCGGATTTGATTGGATTATTTATTACTAAAATAATATAATTTAATTTAATTTAATTTAAATTATACAAAAATATTAATTTTTTATTTAATAATAAATTAATATGTAAATGAGCGGGTTGAAGAAGAAATTTAATTAATTACAATAATTAAGAAATACTTTATTTATATTTATTGTCATTGCCATATGCATCCAATATCAATAAATTTGTCAATCTTATAATAATCAAAATTTTAAAATATAAAAAAGTAAGTAAAGTATTAAATCGCCCCCAAAATTTTTGAAAAATTTTATCTATTATATATATTTTTTAATGACTCCCTTGATAACTTTATTATATAAAGTTATTTTGACAGATTTTGAGGGTTTAAGTAGTTAAATCTTTGAGATTTTAGGTTTGGATTGTAGTATTTTATGTGTTTTTCTAGTTTAAATTTGATTATATGTTGAGTAGTTAATTTAAGTTATTTTAGTTAAATTTTATATTATTTTATTTAAATTACTCTAAGAGTAGTTATTCCTAATTTCTATTATTACTTTCGTAGAAAATTTGATGAAAATTAGTGCATGTATGGTGATGACTTCATTCATATATATTTTGGTATTTTGACCATATCTCTCTTTACAAAACTTCAATTAAGGTGATTCTTGAACCACTAGAATTCTAAGAAGAAGGGCTACAATGTTTATATTTACAATTTGTGCAGTTCTGACCGAATCATGGTCAAAATATTTGTCTAATTCGGAGCACTGCAGCAATACATATGAGCTGAATATGATGCAGTATTTAGAGCATATCTTTCAATCCAGGAGTCCAATTAACATAATTTTTAGTCCATTGGAAAGTTAAGAAATAGAGCTACAACTTTTATATTTACTACTTTTCTCAGTTAGGAATAGATCAAGGTGAAAATCACATTCAAAGTTGATAAACCACCGCAACACTAGGAGAACAAGGTTGCAGTGCTGGTGAAAGGAAGCCCACCATACAATTTTCCCGAGTGCTCAGCATTGCAGTGCTAGAGAAGAGCGCTACAGTGCTATTGTAGCAAAAAAAAAAAAACTAATGTCACGGTGCTGGGTGATTTCCAAAAATAAAAATTTGATGGTATTTTGAAAATTAGGTTACGTGGAGCCTATTTAAAGGACCTTTTTCAGAGGTTTTAAGGGGAAGTAACAAGCAACTCTTCTAGAGATTTGGAGCCAAGAACAAAGCAAGAAAACAAGAGAATTGGAAGGAGAATCAAGATCACAGAGCTTCAATTATTAGTTTCCTTTCTTTACTTTTGTGTTTTTCTTATTTTCTTTGACTTGGATTAATGATTAATTTTCTTTAGATGAAGTTTTTATTAGATATTATGAGCTAAATTTATTTTTCTAGGATTGCAATTGAACTCACATGTAATCTAAACTTTTAATCTCTTTCTTGCTTATATTTAATGGGATTTAAATTGTTTATTCCAATTTGTTCTTAATGCTTTTAATTGCTTGATCACCAATTAAATTGATTTAGGAACCTAAACAAACTTGGGAAAGGGAGTTTAGTGTAGACTAAAATTAGGATAGCATATGATCTTATTAATTGATTGGTGTATAGGATAGGGATATACCTATAGGCCTTATATAGCCAAATTAGAACCTGAACTTAATGAGTCTGTTTTAATTTCAATTCACATGCGCATATGGTGTTTTGGTTAAAATAGATATTTTTATAAGATGAGTTAGGAAACCCTTATAAATAACTGAGGACTCTAGGTTAGCAATTTAATCCATTGAAATAAGTTAAGGAAGAGAGTTAAAATTTAGATAAAGTGTGAGGGATATTGTAATTCTAAGCTTGTTTGATTTGATTTTTACCCAATTATCTTGTTGCTTTGATTTCTCTTTTTAGTATAAATTTTGGTTAATTAGTTTTAGTTAATTAATTTAGTTGTTTGAATTTGATTGTTTGGATAAGATTGAATTGCTCTAATTTTAGTACTTAGTAAAAGTTTAGATCAATTCTCTGTAGTATCTGGTTGCTTATATACTATCTATTTGATACATATACTTGCACAGTAGAATTTTAACTGACATCCTTCCAAAATTTTTAAATTTTTTATATATTATATATTTTTTCTTTTAATGACCCCTTCAAAATAAATTTTATTTAATGATTAATACAAATAAAAAATAATAAAATCATCCTACAAACCCTACTAACCTTTATCTTAATTTAAGTTTCTGCATACTTTTTTCTCTCTTTCTCTTTCTCTTATCTTTGGTCCTTTATATTCCATGATTTCAGTCTTTAAAACTTAAATACTTATTATGTAATTTTCAAATATAAATTATAGTGTTACATTGTTTGTTGTTATTTAAAATTTCATCAATGTATCATTTTTTTATTAATATTGATTATATAAGAGGAAATTATCTTAAATATTTATTTTTATGTTCTTTACATTTATATTTTGTTACGACCTAAATCGGGGATTCATGACCGACACATGAGTCTAGAAGGCAAAGCCCGTGAGGCCTTAGATCAAAATCATATATCATTAGCCAAGGGATTCAACACAAAGTATTTTCATAACATAACTAAACTCAAATACAAATATTTGACCTTGGCATATCATTCATACTCCATATTTAATACAATATTCACAAGCCATACATTGGCCGTTAAGGCGAGTTCATATTTACAACCCTTAGACAAATATAAATGGCATGTTGTTCCTACATACATCACAATTATATTGAGTGCGAAAGCTCATAATAGACTCAGCACAGTGACCAAATGGGATGGGGACCTATTGGATGCCAAAATTGATCTATCGATGGATGACCCTTGCCACGCAATCCTGTGGCATATTTATTTGCACATGGTACAATAAATGGGTGAGTAATCTAATACTTACTGAGGGAAGTAGATAAATATAACCTACATGATATACATATATATACACACATCTAGCATTATCAATGCTAACAAAATGCTTTAAGAAGCATCTCCAATATTAGGGGCATATCAGTCATCCCAATGAAATCCCCACAAGTTTCACATATATTGGTTATTCACAAGCATAATTTTTCAAGAAACTTAGAAATAATGTAGTACGAGAGTGACGGGGCAAGTTTTTTGGGTTCCAAATTCTTATATATATAAAAAATAAAATTAAGATTACTTTAACGCGTTAGTGATTTCATTTTACATAAATCAATGTATAAAATTTGATAAAAATGATTATAAATAATTTTTTAAATTTATAATTGATGCACTTGCTTTGATATCATATAATTTTAATACGCCGTCAATGTATCGAGAAAAAGAGAGTTAGAGCAGTATTATTAATATTTGTTTTGTGAGAATAAGTGGGTGTTGGACTAACAGCGCCTTCTTTTCCTTGTTAAGTTTGGGTTGCTGTTATGTTCAAACCTTTTTATAAATTTTCCAAGCAAAGGAGATTTTGGAAAGTTGATTTCAAGAAAATTGGAACTTGGTACAATCAAGCAATAATTTCAAGATTCCAACTTTGAATTTTTTCCCCACAAAGAAAAAATAATTTTTTATTTTTTTCAGATGTTCTTACCAATAGACCAAGGAGAGGGTTTTTGAATACTTTTGCACATGAAAAACAAGAGAGGGGTTTGAGAGAAAGTTAAAAAGAAATTATTTTTTATTTGATTATATATTAAAAAAATTTTATATTTATTTTCAAAATTTTAAAGAATTTTATATTTACTTTATAATATTTTGTAATGGACTGACAACACATAGCCTGTGAGTACGTCAATATAAATCCCATAACTTTTCTAAATTCAAAGGACGGGACATTACACAACGACGAGGTCATGTAAGCTAGGTAGTCGAGCCTTACACCAGAGGTAGAGGGAAAGAGGTTACTTGGGCTGGCCCGCACAAAATTTTTTAAAATTTTTTATTTATTATATTTTTTAATAATTTTAAAATATTTTTTTAATAATTAATATAATTAAAAATAATATAATAATTTCACATATCTTACTCAATTTTATCTTAATTTAAGCTACTCCACACCTTTTTCTCTTTTTCTTTTTCTCTTTCTCTTTTACTTTTTTTCTTTTGAAAGTTAAGAAATTTTTTGATTAAAGGGATAAATGAATTTCCTCTTTCTTTACCTTTGTGTCTTTTTATTTTTACTTTTACTTTTTTTTCTGTAACTCACTACTAAACCATACTTCATTTTTCAAAAAAAAAATTATGAACTTGTGAGCTTGAATAAGGAAGGATAGAAATTACTCACCACTATAATATAAAATTAAGAAAAAGTAAAATTTTTTTTATCTTCTTTCTTTTATTTATATTATTTAACTATTTATATAAGTAATGATTGGTTGAAATTTTGTATATCGTATTTAACTTTTTATATTTTATGCATTATAGTTTTATATTTAGTGTTTTAAGTTTTAATAGAAATAAAAGAAAAATATTAAATGTTGACTACACTACTTTGGATCCTTTTTAATAATAAAATTTGTGAAAATAAGACTCCGAAACAAATTGAATAATGAATTTCTTGTATATAATTTAGTTGTTTATATTGAAAAAGATATTGTTAATCTTTTCAGTACATACTCAATAATTGATGAATTTGATTTCAGAAAATATTGTCATGTACAACTTTCCTAAAGACTATTGTAAGTCTTTCTTTTTTTTTTTAATTTATATGTTATATAAAATTATGATCTATTATAAATCTTTTGATTGTTGAATAAGTTAAACGTATTAATTTTAAAGATATTTAACTCTTATTCCTTTTCGACAATGACTCTCTCAGTAAAAATTGGTTAGCTTTGTCCCTGGTTAATAAGGCCCGTAGTCTCAAAGTTTTAAAATTTTAATTTTTTTTATTTTTAAAAATTTTATTCTTACAAATATTAAATTTTGAATATAATACATCAGATTCTGACTTCATGAATGCCTTGAACCCAAACGAAGATGACCCTACAGGCACTATACGTTTCGTAGCGTTCAGTTTTCTGCTGTGAGGTTAAAATTTTGTTATGATGTTGATGAGGTCCTTGCTGCTGATGGTTGTGGTATTCTTTTTACCTACTGACACGTAATTGTCTCCACTGATAACTTTTAAGGCAGTCTGCTTGCACAGGCTGCTTTCATGTATAGTTTTGATGTATAAGCCTGTATACTTGTCAATCTTCAGGGCTAGTCTTATATCATACGAAGGTCTAGTAGGTATTTTATTTATTCAATGATATGATCATAAATTTATTTGATAATATTGTAAAAAAATTATGCTATTAGCTGATGAATTATTAAGCAAAGAGTTATAATTCTTTAGTTTTTTGTTTGCTAAAATTGTTTTAGATTATATGTGATAAACTGTTTAAAGCTTATACTTATTATGCCTTTATGAAAAAAGATAGAATGTTTTAACTCTACCATTAGGATAATAACCCTAAATCAAATAAGTGGATGTAGTGCATGAGATAAATATATTGAATATAATCTAATTAAAGAGCTCCATGTAAGTATATCACTCAATAATTGAAATGAGTTCTATTATAATTTATTAGTTGTCTTTATCCTTAAAAGGTTAATATAATTTATTCAGTATTTATATGACTTTAATGTTGTTAACAGGTGATGTTGAATTTAAAAACTATATCCTGGTACATTGGGTTATATACATGCTAAATAAATTATATTAGATGCTCAATAAAGGATTCACCATTTTCTATTTAGAAAGATATTCAAGCAATTTTCATATGATTGTTGAACTCATGAAATCTGGATGGTATGTTTTTCAAAAATTGTTTTAAAATTATATTATTTATGTTAATATTGTATGTTTATGTTTTTTAAGGAAACAATATTTTTCAAAGTCCAACAAAAATGAAAATTATGAATTGGTATTACATAGGTTGAATGTAATAGGAAAAATTATTTATCCATAAAACTCATGAGGAATATAGTTTGGTGAAAGAACTGATTAATAATAATAATAATGAAAAGAATCTCATTGATAATTCTTTTATCTACCATGATAGTTGCAATAGGTTAATGAACATTATTGCAATTAATGAATCAATAAGATTTCTTCATTAATTTAAGAAATTAAATAATAAGATTAGATGATTTTCAAATAAAATATTAGTCATGAGATGATGAGATGATATGAACCTGTTCTCAATTATTCCTTCATTTGCTAGAGAATCTTTTTGACCATAGAAGTATATTTGCTTGAGAAGAGTCTCCCATGGCCTCGAATATTCTTAGATATCAAGTCTTTCCTGCATAAATAACCAAAACGTCTGCTGCATACCAGTGAACTTGTGATCCTCGTTTCCTCACCCGCTGGACTATGGCAGACAAGGACTAAAAGAATCACGTGCAGTAACCAGTCGTCTGCACATCGTGAGACACCTTTTTACTAAAAAACGAAGGACAGATTGGTTGGACGTCTTTTATTACCAAACATATCTTGTCGATCGTCATAAGTAGAACTGATAGATTGGTTGGACGTCTTTTATTACCAAACATATCTTGTCAACAGTCAGGAGATGTTATTCTATGTTTTGATTCCACCGTGCAAGGTAATTCATTGGGTCTTTCTCCTGAGTCTTCTAAATTTCCTAAGCAGTCTGTTCTTTTTAATGTTGAAAATAAAGGTCATTTTGAGTTATCTTCTTCCGAATGTGTTGATACGCCCATTGTTCCGTGGATGGGCAATCATGATTCGGTTTCCAAGCCTAATGTCATTAACTCACAACCAGTGCAGTTCTCGTCGAACCCTGTTGAAAGCATTGATATCATTGATTCTAAACCCACTGTGTCTGCTGTAAGAAGAAGACGCCAAATTAGGAAAAATATTAGACAAATTCTGTCTAATGTTGTTATTGAGGATTGGTTCTAACAATTCTGTTTCTGAAGAAGATATTGCTCATAGGAATAAGGTCATCATTTTGGAAGCTAACAATACATGGGAAGTTGCGGTTAAATTAGGATTGGTCTTTGAAAATCCTAAAAGTTTCATTGTGGATGAATTTAGAAATATGGAGTTGGCTTCTAAGGTATTGCAGAAACAGTAATTAGCTGTTCTTCTTTGGTGATCTAGTATTTTTTTCATGATCTTTGTAACTTGGAATATCAGAGGTTTGGGAAGAGGTGAGAGAAACATAGAGCTGTTAAAAGTCTTCTTCATAAGTCTAAAGCTGATGTCTTCCTTATCCAAGAAACTAAATTGTGTAAACCAATGCCCCGGGGTTTTAGAAGCTTAGTCAATGGCAATACCTTTAATGGAGAACAATCCCTAGCTGTTGGTTCGTCTAAAGGTTTGATCTCTCTCTGGAAGGAAAGCTTTTTCTCTCTTGACCTCAGTATTATCAAGAGAAACTATATTCTTCTTGTTGGAAGATTGATTAATGGCAATAGAAAATGCGGTCTGGGCAATGTTTGTGCCCCCAACGATGTGGTGGAAAGGAATAATCTTTGGGATGAATTGAGTAGTGTTCTCTTAGATCTGGAGGTTCCATGGTGCTTTGGAGGAGATTGCAATGCAGTGGTTTGCAGTGAAGAAAGGAGCAGTTCGTGATGATTGCAGTACAGAGAATTTTGTCGAGTTTATTAATAAAGTTCAACTTATTAACCTTCCTTTGAATGGCAGTAGATTCACCTGGGGTAATAAGAAAGGCACTGCTTCTTATAGTAGAATTGACAAGTTTCTTGTTGCTCTTGAATTTTTTGATTGGCAGAACGACGTGAAGCAGAAATGTCTTCCGTGCTCCATCTCAGATCACAATCCGGTTAGTTTATCAGGGGCTTTTTTGGACTGGGGTCTTAAACTGTTTAGACTTTTCAGTCATTGGCTTGACAATAGTGAGTTTCAAAATATGTTCAAAGAGACATGGGAAGATAGCGGTAAGACTAACAATAATGGTAATGATATCTGGGACAGATTAAGAGCCCTCAAACCTAAAATCAAAGCTTGGCAGAAAGCTAACTACGACCAGGTACGTTCCCATATAGATTTAATTGAGTCTGACCTTCATTGCAAGATGGTTGCCCTCCAAGAAGGTCGAGAAGATGAAAATCTAAGAAGTGATATTGCCAAATTGAAAGCTAATTCATGGGATCTTTATAGATCGGAAGAAAGGTCTTGGCAGCAAAATCGAGGATTAAATGGTTTCTTGATGGAGACAGAAATACGAAATTTTTTCATGCTTATGCTTCCAACAGACATAAGATTAATTACATTGACAAAATTGTGGTGAATGGCAGATCGATTAATAATCCTTCAGAGATTAAAGAAGAAGTGGCTTGCTTTTTTGAGTCTTTGTATACCAAAAGAAAGGTTGCCAATCTTAAAGATTGTAATTATCATTTTCACTCTCTCAACAATCAGCCTGCTGCTAATTTAGAAGTTCCTTTTTATGAAGGAGAGGTGTGGGAGGCTATTAATGGATGTGATGGAAATAAAGCACTTGGTCCGGATGGCTTTAATTTCTCTTTCTTCATAAGACAGTGGAAGTGGATTAAAGAAGAGGTCAGGCATTTCATGGGTGATTTTTTCATCTCTGGTCATATGCACCCAAAAGTTAATAATTCTTTTGTAACTCTCATTCCAAAATCTGAAAATCCAAATGGTCTTAAAAATTATCAACCCATTAGTTTGGTAAGTAGCTTGTACAAGATTGCGACAAAAGTCTTGGCCAATAGAATTAGAGTTGTGGTGGAAAAAGTGATTGGAAACCCAATTTGCTTTCATAGAAGGCAGACAAATTTTGGATTGTGCTTTAATTGCCAAGGAAGTCATTTATGGGATGAAAAAAAGTAAGAAAGGGGAGTTGATGTTTAAAGTTGATTTCAAAAAAGCCTTTCACAGTGTTGACTAGGGGTTTCTCGACTTCATCATGATTAAAATGGGTTTAAAAGAAAGATGGAGCAAATGGGTCAGATCGTGTGTTTCCTCTGCTTCTGTTGCTGTCTTGGTCAATGGCACTCTTTCCTGTCGATTCACAATGAGTAAAGGTTTAAGGCAAAGTTGTCCTCTTTCACCATTTTTTTTTAATTTAGTGGTAGAGGCTTTTGGGATTTTGATGGATAAAGCTGTGAATATTGGTCTCATCAACGACATTGAAATTGGAAGAAATGACCCTTCAATCACTCATCTCCAGTTTGCTGACGATACTCTCCTTTTCTATAGGAAGAACTTTGAGGATTTAGTTAATATTAAAAGGATTTTAAAGTGTTTCCAATTAATTACTAGCTTACAAATCAATTTTTAAAAGAGTGTCCTTTATGGTGTGGATGTGGAGGATGCAGTTTTAAATTAATGGGCAGAATCTATTGCTTGTAAGATCGGCCACTTCCCTACTTTCTATTTAGGTCTCCCATTAGGCGCTAGGGCTAATTCTGTTAATATTGGGCGCCCTCTGGTTGAACGTTTCGAATCAAGGCTTGTGGGGTGGAAAGCCAATCTCCTTTCAAGTGGTGGTCGAATTACTTTATTGAGATCTGTTTTATCTTCTCTTCCGATCTACTTTATGTCCCTCTTCCAAATTCTTACCATTGTTAAAAATGAGCTTGACAAGATTCAAATGAGGTTTCTTTGGGATGCTTTTGAGGGCAAAAAGAAAATTCACTGGGTTAACTGGGAAAATGTTTATTGTCCAAAGGAGTGTGGTGGTCTCGGATTTACAGATTTAGGTGTGAAAAATAGGGCTCTCTTGAATAAATGGATATGGAGGTATGGGCTGGAAACTAATAGTTAGTGGAGAAGTGTTATTGTTGTGAAAGCTGCTTACAATCCCACTAATCTTGTCCCAAGTGCGAGTGTTAGTTCTAGAATGTCTCATATGTGGCGCAACATCACTTCCCCCCTCTCCCCCTCTAACGTTCATTATAATTTTATTCACGCTGGACTACGCTTCATTGTTGGAGATGGTTGTAATATTTCCTTCTGGCATGATGGGTGGATAGAGGACTCACCTCTTAAAAATGGGTTCCCATGCATTTTTACTCTTGTTGTAAACAAATCTGGCACTATTAGTGAATTTGGGGCTTGGCACAATGAGGAATGGGTTTGGAATATTCAATTAAGAAGAAGATTATTTGGTTGGGAAGAGAGTCAATGGGCATATTTTATTAAAAAAATTAATGAGGTTGTTCTTGTCAGAAATTTGAAAGATAGAGTTATCTGGAAGGGATCCCCTAATGGCATTTATTCTTCTAAGAGTTATTGTAGAAGCGTCTCTCGTGGGAATCTAAATGATAAACGAATTTGGAAAGCTATCTAGGAAGGCCTTGCTTTGCCAAAGGTTGAAGTCCTATGCTGGCTTATTCTTAAAGGCAGAGTTGCTGTTAAATCTGAACTCTTGAAAAGAGGTTTTATACCTCCTAACTCTGCTTATTGTTCTTTTTGTTGCACTGAACTTGAAACTATTAATCATCTTTTTTTCTACTACATTGAAAGCTGGAAAATCTAGGCTAGTTGGTGTTGTAATTGGGGTATCTCTTAGGTCGCTCTTGCCAATGCATGGGATTTCTTTTGTGCTTGGATTGATTTGGTTTAGGATGTTGCTAAGAATAAGGTTTGGAAAATGGCTTTTTTTGAAATTGTGTAGTCTATGTGGCTGTTTAGGAACAAGATGGTTTTCAACGGTAAATCTTGGGATGAGCTCTAATTGATGGACATCATTAAAACTCGAATTGCTTGTTGGTCGAAAGCTTGATGAGAAAATCCTTGTTTGTCTTTTCTTGATCTTTTCATAAATCCCGAACTTGGGACTGTTTGTTCTAAAAAGAAATCTGATAAGAGAAATTTAGATTGGATTAAACCTTTACCAGATGAGTTAAAGTTTAATGTTAATGGAGCAGCAAAGGGCTGTCTCGGTGACACTGGTATTGGGGGAGTTTTTAGAAATTATGAAGGTAGAATTAAATTGCAATTCTCTAAGGCTAGTGGTTGGGGTGATTCAAACTTAGCTGTACTCCTAGCTATTAAAGAAGCTTTCCTTTTATTTGCGGCCTTTCCTTGGGTGAATTCTTATTTTTTTATTATTGAAAGTGACTCCTCTAATACTGTTAAATGGATTTCGAAGCCTGAGGAATCCCCTTGAAAATTTTGCAACATTATCAGACAAATTGAGAATCTCAAATCTAAGGTTGGGCCTTGGAAAATTCAACATTTTCCAAGATCTGGTAACAATTTTGCTGATAAGCTAGCCAAAGATGGTATTGGAAGGGAAGGTGACCTCTTGATCATTAATTCTTAACTGTTGCTTGTTGGTTGGCTGTTGCTGTTGCTTGATGTTTTGTCTTCCTCGTTGTGCTGGTTGATGATCCCATCTTGCTTCCCTTTCTTTAGTTGTCATCTTTTCAGAGGATTTTTGCTTGAGTTGTGTTCTTGATGCTGCTTCCTCTTCAAGGTCATGTTCTCGAGGGAGACGTGCGTCTAGAGTCAATTTGTTGATCCTTTTTGCCCGGATCTGTCATCGTGCTGTCATTTTTTTCTTCTTCGAATTGGATCTTGGCTTTGTTGATCAAGGGCTTCAAGGGATCCTGAAGTCTCTTCTCTGTTTTGGTTTTTTTCGTTTTGTGGTCTTTGGATATTGCTGTCACTGATTGAGGTTGGTTTTTTAGGATTTTTGCCTTTGTTGTTTTGCCTCCTTGTTTCCTGCTGTTGCCTTTGATCTTTGGCAGGTTTGAGTTTTTGTGACGTCTCCGTTTGTTGAGGGCATGCTGCTGGTTTATGTTTGCAGTAATGAACCTTCTTTGTACTGGCTTGTCTTGCCATGCCGGTTTTCTTTTCATATCAATGAGAGTCTCTGGCAGACTATCAATGGTATTTCGTTTACTGGCTAATAAATTCCACTTTTCAAATAAAAAAAAATAGAACTGACCCCTATGCTTTGGCTACATTCTATGGATGTCCCAATCATACAATTTTCGTCTTCTTCTTCTTCTACAAGAAATCAACCAAGAGAAAAAGAAGACACGTTTTAACGAATTTTTCATTCGTAAAAGGTTGCATGAGGGAGTTAGGAAGCCGTCTTGATCCAAGGAACCTTAAATTTTAATATGAAATTAAAATATTAAGTTTTTATTACAAAATAAACAATCGTATAACCTACTTTTAATGAGATATACATAAAAAAATAATACTATTGATGTTATAGATATAAAATTATAAAATATATATGTAATACAAGAAAATTTCATAAATATTTTATTTTAAAACGTAGTTCGAAATGAATCATTTAACTTTTTGAATTTTAGATTTGCACTATCAAAATTCAATGTATAACCAAATATAGTTTTTTATTTTTTTTTGAAAGTGACCAAATATAGTATTTAGTGGCGTCTTTTCCATAAGATTCAAAGCATGCTTTTAAGGATCCTCCATTTCTTTGCACAGTACTTGAAAAACACCATCCTCATCACACGAAGTCATGCGTAATTCATTAAAGGTGCGTTTGTTTGCAGGGATGTAAAGTTACATTCCCTACAAAATGCTTAATTAAATTACATTGCAGCGTTTGTTTTGCAACAAACCACTGCAATGTCATAATGCAATGCAATCACATTGCAGCCATGGGCTGCAATGTGATTGCAGTCCAAACTGACTGCAATCTACATTACATTGTAGGCTGTAATGTGTTAAGGACGTTTTTACCCATCATAATTTAAAGAAATTACTCAAAATGCCCCAGCAATTCCCTGTTGTTTTTTGCCATCTTGCTGCTTCTTCCCCATTTTCCTAAGTCACTCCTTCTTCTTCAAGGTCTGCTCCTTCATCGGCAATAGAGGTTGGATTTCTGGGCTCTTCAACAACAGTCACAGGTAATCACGCTGGTTCCTCCGAGCGCATGCTTTTTTCTTTTTCCAAATTTTTTTCTTTTTCTGGAACTCTCCCATCGCCTCCCTTTCCTGCTGAGACCCCTTAATAACAGGTTCCCGTGACCAAGGGGAGAGCTTCCCGTGACATTTGAGCTCTTCCCCCCTCAACCTTTATTCTCTCTCTTCTCTTACCCTCAGCATCTCGACCCACACCCCTAGACCCCTTCAATTTTGATATTGGCATTGCAGTGGCCATTATCTCTGTGGCCAGTCAAAAACTTCCTTCGCACCATTCGCCATCGTCATCATCACTGTCGACTGAAAGGGCAAGTTTCTAATTTATGAGAAATCATCAGGGTTCAAAAGTCAAAATTGTCGACCAAACCAGCCCATTATTATTTGCCGTGTTCAGCATTAAATTTTTGGGGTTCATTTTCTGTTGGCATCCTTTTGAAAGGCAACCTCAGAGAAATGGATATTTATGGCTCAGGGGTTCTTTTTTGTTGCAACTGCTTGGGGCTTCTGAGGGGTCATGGGGTAGTTTTGTTTTTGTGTGCTACCCTGTTTCTCTGGTAGGTAGCTAGGGAGAGCTGATATGGGGTGTTGTGTACAGTTTACGGTAGGCTCATCTGTTGTGTTTTGAGGATGGCAGGAGGAGTTTTTGATTTCTTTTTGGAAATGTATGGGAAGGGCACTGTGCTTGTCTCTGGGAAGGGTTTTAAGGGGCAGTGTTTTGTGTTCTCTTTGTTTCTAGGCCTGGGCGACGGGTACTGCAATGACAAATGTAGTTTGTTAAAAGGCAACTAATACTTGTTTGATCCTCTTCTATCTGTAAACCTAACAGGCAGAAACTGAAGGGCCTTCATTCATCAGTATCCAAGTAATAAAGAATGGAGAGTTGCATGTCAACTCTACCATTTTGGCTTCAAATTATATTTGTTTTCGACAATAATTCATTAGGAATGGGACTGTTTTTTGACCATACTCTATGATAGCCCTTGTAAACAAAACTGGGTATTCTATATGGATTGGGATTCCCTTGACCTTCTGACCTCATCTTGTGTTTGAAGGACAGGTGGAAGTGGTGCAGTTATTTTAATTATCTGCAACCAAAATTGACAAAAACCTGTAAAAATTGTTGCTAAGGACTAAGGTAGAAGAAGAAGAAGAAGTGGGCTGAGTTTGGCCAAACCAAATTCAGGATTTAGTTAGGAGTTTTCCGGTGGTGAAGTGCCAATTATTCATGTGCGTATAACTTACCTCATTTGTTGTTGGGTGTGAGAGAAGAAGTCGATGTGCATGCAAGTAGTAGCCACAGTCTCCAGGTACAGGGTTCACCGGCCTCTGGTACCCTCTGCACAATTTCTCAATAATTTATTTCCAGACTATTGCACCTATAAAGTATACAGAATATCTAATCCACTCTGATAAAACCCTACTTAGATATTGTAGTCTATTATAACTCTTTAACTAGATAATTTGTACAATTATCTTAACAGTTATTTTGGAGGCAAAATGTTCCATAAAGATTTACTAACTTGGCAAGAAACCGAAACGTGGTTCAGGATGGAAATCCATGAGTACAGAACAAGACATTCATGATGGACATCCAGGACAATTTAACAGGACTTGGTACTTTGTTCATATTAAGGCTTTGTCAATTGAACATTTCCAGACACAGGCGAATGAGAGCACAGAATTTTCTTAAGAAAAAATTTAAAATAAAATATACAATTTAAAAAATTATATTAAAAATCAAAATAAAAATAAAATATATATTTCTAATAAGAAATGAAAAATAAAATATATTTAATTAATAATATATTTAGAATCTAGCAATATATAAAAATTAACAATAAAAAATTACATGTTAAACTTGTATTAATGTATAAGGGTAGTTTTGGAATTTAACATTACATTCCTTGTAAAATACTTGTAAAACAAACACTGCAATGTTATCTTCCCTGCATTTTAATCATTACATTACTTATATACCAAACACTGCAATGTTATCTTCCCTGCAATCACATTCCCTGCAATCACATTACCTGTAATCACATTGCATTGTAAAGTACCAAACGCCACCTAAAGACAAAGACACCAGGGGAACTCACCACTATTGATTTTTTTTTTTGTCGTGTTTTGTTGGATTTCTTTTGCTGCTTTTTTTGTGTTTCTAGCTGTTTGACTTTTGAGTCTTGTTGGTACAGTTATCGTTTAATGGAGTCCACATCTTTCTTATTGTGACTCGTTTTAGTGCTTTTTCGGCTTTACTTATTTTGACCTTATTTTTAATTTTATTTTTGTGTTTCTGTAATTATTATTTCTTTATTTTTTAATCTTATTTTAATTTTTTTGACTACGAACGAATCTTTTTGTTGAAGAATATTTTCCGAGTCCTTCTATCTTTTTGATAAATACAAAGATATCTCCTCACCTAAAGAATTTATCGAAGAAACTTATCTTTTCAAATTTTTTGAAAAAAACCTCATCGTCGGAATCATCATCCAAACTTTACTTCGAAAATAAAAATATGCATAATGAATATGAAATGCAGGGATGATCAATCTTATGGATTCCAAATTATTACATATGAATGATGATCGATTATTAAGGGTATTTCCCGAGTTCTCCCATCTTTCTAGTAAAATCTAGGATTGCTCTCTCACCTAGAGAATTCCTTGAGAAACTTATCTTTTCAAATTTTTCGAGGAAATCTCATCATCGGGATCACTATTCGTATGTGCGGGTGTTGATGGTGTGCAAGTTCATAATTAATTATTATAATTGACAACCTTTTATCGTTGCCATTTCCAGGATCCTCCCATCATTATGATAAAATTCGAGAATGTCATGTCACTTAGAGAATTCTCTAATGAAACTTATCCTTACAAGCTTCTTGGAGAAATCACATCATCAAGATTGGCAATCGTGTACAGAATAA
This sequence comes from Theobroma grandiflorum, assembly GCA_036013995.1. Taxonomy (NCBI): domain Eukaryota; kingdom Viridiplantae; phylum Streptophyta; class Magnoliopsida; order Malvales; family Malvaceae; genus Theobroma; species Theobroma grandiflorum. The sequence continues at coordinate 23,072,641 of CP142133.1, read as the reverse complement.
GGGTTGTCGGGCATGATGCATATTATAATTTGTTAAATAGGAAGCAAAGTCTTGTATTGAAAACATTTTGTGGATCCTCAAATCTTTTTGGTAAAATTCGAGATTGAATTCTCACCTAGAGAATTTCTTAGGAAAGCTTATCCTTACAAACTTCCTAAAAAAGATCTCATCATCGGAAACTTGATTCACATGCAAGATATAAAATCGAAATGAATGGAATGACAATTTTAAAAAAATGTAATGATGATGGCGCATAATAATCTAACTATTATTTTTACTATTCCTTTTTGGCAAAGTTAAAATATTATTTTCTATTATTATATTATTATTGTCAATTTTACACACGTAAGTATACGTATCAAATAAGTAATATAAACAGTAAGTCCAGAATTGAATCCCATAGGGATTTGCTATTAATTTTTCACTAAATATTAAAATTATGACAAATTATTCTTATTCAAGCAACTTGATGTTTTAGAAAATTAATTAAAACTAAATGAAAGCAACCATTAAATTAATTAATAAAAACTAAAAATTCACTTGAGAAAGGTAATATATTAAAATCTAAGATTATTGGTTTATTCAACACTTCATTGGATGTCAGCTTTTCTCGTTATTTATCTTTCATGGGTGGTTTTACTAACTTAGAATCCATAATTATGTACTAAGTCTTTGTCGAGTTGCTAGTACAAATACCTAACTTCATTAGTTCACTAAATGTGTATAAGAATCAATTAAATTAAGTTTATTGAGCAAATGTCTTAATGTGGCTATGTATGGCAATTGGCATATGTCTACCCAAATCGTAAATCAGATTACCTAAGTGACATAAACATACACTATTCAAACCTTAGTCCAATCTAAAATCTCTCTGTCAGTCTTAATTAGATTTAGAAATCAATTAATTGTTGGTCAAGCAATCAAAAGCATTAAGAACATATTTGAATAAGCAAAACTACACCCATTAATGACAAATAAAAGATAAACTAATATTCAAACTACATGTTGAAATCCACCACAATCTTTGAAAGAGAATTTATCTCATAATAACAAATAAAAACAACATATAAAGAAATTTAGTCATGAATCCAAGTCAAAGAAAATAAAAAAAATACAAAAGTAGTGAAAGAAACTAATTATTGAAGCTTTGCAATCTCAATTCTCTCTCAAATTCTTTTGTTTTCTTGCTTTGTTCTTGGCTCCAAATCTCCAGAATAGTTAGTTGTTGCCTCATCTTAAAAACTTTGAAAAAGATCTTTTAAATAAGCTCCAAGTAACCTAATTTCCAAAATCCCGTCAAATTTTTATTTTTAGAAAATCACCCAGCACCGCGGCCTTGATTTGTTGGCTCTACGGCATTGGTTTTTTTTGCTACAGTAGTGCTGCAGCACTGTGCTCTTGGGAAAATTGTATGGTGAGCTTCCTTTCACCAGTGCTGCAACCTTGTTCTCCCAGTGCTATAGCGGTCTAGTAAATTCGAATGTGTTTTCACTCTGATGTAGTTTGAACTGGGAAAAATGGAAAACATAAAAGTTGTAACCCTATCTCTTAAATTTCCAATGGATTAAGAATCATATCAATTGGACTTCTAGATTGAAAGATATGTTCCAAATACTGTATCATGTTCAGTCTATGCATACTGCTACAGTGTTTCGACTTAGACAAATATTTTAACCATGATCTAATATGAACTGGGTGAATTGATAAATGCAAAAGTCGTAGTCCTTTCTCTTAGAAGTCTAGTGGTTGAAGAGTCACTTCATTTGGAGCTATGTGGACAAAGATATGGTCAAAATACCGTAGTATATGCGAATGAAGCTATCACCATACTTACATAGATTTTCATCCAATGAGCCTTTTCCATTAAACTTCTTACAAAAGCAATAAGAGAAATTACCAATATTACTCTTAAAGTAATTTAAAACAAAATAACATAAAATTTAACTAAAATAACTTAAGTTAACTACTCAACATGTAATTAAACTTAAACTAAAAAAACACCTAAAATGTCACGATTCGAACCTAAAATCTTAAAAATTTAACTACGTAAGCCTCCAAAATATGTAAAAAAAAATTCTATATAATAAAGTTATCAATTATTTTTCTATTTTTTACTTATTATTATTTTTTACATTATCTTGTGTATTTCCAATAGTGAAGAATAAAACCTAAATATCCTATCACGTTATTTTTATAATAACTAGGATGATACCCGTAGCTATGCTACGGAAAATGTTAAAAGAAATATAAATTATATTGTATTAAATTTCAATTTGATATTTTTAAAAGATAAATTGTTTATAGAGAAAAAAATAAATTGATTTTAATTACAAAATTAAATATATAGGGAGGGATTCTAATTAAATGACACTTGTCATTCAATTAGATACTCAATTGGAATTCAATTAGACACTCAATTGAAAGAAATTGAGAAATCAAATTATGCTATTTTTATATATAGTAGAGAAAAAGATAAATTGATTTTAATTACAAAATTAAATTTATAGGGAGGGATTCTAATTGAATGACACTTGTCATTCAATTAAACATTCAATTGGAATTCAATTAGACACTCAATTGAAAGAAATTGAGAAATCAAATTCTGCTACTTTTATATATAGTAGATATAATAGAGAAAAAGATAAATTGATTTTAATTACAAAATTAAATATATAGGAAGGAATTCTAATTGAATGACACTTGTCATTCAATTAAACATTCAATTGGAAGAAATTGAGAAATCAAATTATGCTACTTTTATATATAGTAGATATAAATATTCAACATTTTTTAGGCATCAACATGATTTATATATATCTTATGCTAAACTATGAGTATGTTGGCCTAGCTTTTTTTTAGTTTAAAAGTTATTATAAAACTCTTATAAAAAATAATAACTTTTAAAATTAAGTAAAAGTTGTTTGGTAAATTTACTTTTTATAAACTCTTTTTTATAGATAAGCTGTTTGGCAAAACAATTTATATAAACTCTAATTTTAGTTAAAATTATCATAAAAAATATTTAATAAATAACTTTTTATTAATCACGAAATTTTGTCTATTTTATCATGCAAATACCCATTTCATCTATCCAACACATGAGAAATAATAATAAACACAAAAATGGAAGAAATATTTTCGAGGCACTGATCAAAAGCATGGTATGGCTTGAATTTCCTGATATGTAGCTCAAGGAATTTCCAGCTAGGTTTTCATGTTTGCTAGAGAAACTAGTAGCTTCCTACACTAACGTAAGCAGTTGAAATTTCTCTTTGAGCTGTTGGCTTTTTTCAATTTCCATGCATCAGCTGCTGCTGAACAAATAAAGTACATTGTCAAGATGTGAATATATATTTGTACCTCTGGCAGCATCAAACCTATATATCCATCATTGATGACAAAAGAGTATTGCCAAATTCAAAAAGATGGTCATGGCTGGAAGGTCCCATTAATGCCAGAACCCTAAACTCTGGCAAAGTACTTAGAAGACATCAACAACTTCAGCTAATTACTTATTCACACTTATATAGCAAAGAGTGCCAAACTATTTTTAGACTCTGTGGCCAAGTTGGGATAAGTTCACGTGCTCGAGAGTATACTATTAAATCTTAGTTGTCCTTTAAATATATTTGCATCTTGTTTTAGTAGTACTTGAGACTTGAATAATTGAAAGACTAAGATTGAAAGCCCCTAGCTAGGAACAATTTGTGAGGAATTGGAAGACCTTTTGAGTTACGTGGACTATACTGCAATAGCTTAGAGAGTCTCATACTTAATGTTTCCATTGAGTCATATTACATTCAACCTAAATCATTGATATACTAAAATTTATTCTTTTTATATCTTTTACTATGGAAAATAATTGAAAATAATTTAATCATAATAATTTGTCTCTTGGATATCGATTCTGTAGCAATTATTTTATGAAATACTAGAACCTGGTTTAAAATTGAAATAAAAAATAATAAACATAATATACACCAAAAAAAGGTTAAGAACAAATAAATATTACATAATTATCATATCAAACAATAAATTGAGAAATATCAAATAATAAAAAGAGTTTTCAAAACCCAAAAAAAAGAATGATAAAAAAATAAAATACAAAACAAAAAAAATAAATACTTGAATGCAATTTTGATTTTTTTTTTTGTTTTCATTCCTTTTAATTTTTGTAAGAATAAAAAACACCATGATTTGTAGAAAAGGAGAGAGGAGAGAGAGATGGTGTAACGACCCATCCCCGGTCGCTACCGGCGTCCGAGACATCCGAGAAATCCCACCAAGTCCCGCACAAGCCTTGATAAATTTTTTTTGAGACATTTATCATATATACTAACACATACTTAAATGATTAATAATAACAATAATACCCTATTGGTATTATATTTCCACTAATAGCAATTATATTTAAAATACAGAGTTTTCAACAATGTATAATTAGGAATTGACAACACTAATAACTTGTAGAAATTTCGTTTGACTAAACTTTAGACAGCGGAGTGACTCGGAACAGGCTAAGAGATGCCTTTACCTATCTGCCAGAAATTGAACACGTCGATGATTAGGAGCTAGGTTGATCCTTGTTTGCAAAAGAGGAAATAAAGAGGTGTCAGTCTCATAGACTCAGTAATCATCGGCTTAGCGAGTAGGACGTAGATGGGAAACAAGCAAATTGCTGATCATTTGAATATAAAATTACCGGATGATAAAACAATTTATTTTAAACGGACATTTGTGCCTTATATATATAAATGTCAAGAATTCGTTTATGATATAACCAAACCAAAGGTATATAGATAAATACACACCAAATCTAGTGTGAATAATAATTTCATGCAGAAATCATTTAGAATAATTAATTCAAATCAATTTCCTTAAATCAGGCAAGCTCTCGTAAAATCATATATTTGTCAAATATATACGTAAACCACAAATCGCCTCATACTCAAGGAGTTAAAATTCATTTTTTCGTAAAAATGGAGAGCTGCGGAAAAGCCATTTTAAATTCATTTTCACCATACACGAAATATGAGTCTGAAAACTCAGAAGAATCAACAAGTCACCTCTTGAATGAGGCGTAAGTCAAATCATTTCGTAAACAGGGAGTTGTTAAAAACTTTTTAACTCTCACCATACACGGAAAAATATAATTTGAAAATTCAAAGAGACTTTACTCTCGAGTAAGAAATAAGATAAAAACTCGTGGTCCCGCTACCACGTAATATCATCCGGGAGCATCGCTTCCACCGGATCCCCACATAATGCTTGGCAATCTCAACGATGTTGGCCGACATCGGAGATATCAAGCGGTTGTAACCGCGTAAAACATCTGTGGCCTTGCCACGTATATCACAGACCATGGACCCAGCCATGTCTAACAGCCCGTCGGTGACCCGGAAAATGTCTCTAGTTAGAGCTCACTCGTGCACGAGGGTCACACTTAACCGATGTGACATCTGGCCTACTCTCGAATCTCTCAATTTACGAAATCATCTTAAAATCATTTATTCTCTTGAAGTATCGTTCCAAATTTATTGTCAAACATTCAATATAAACGTAATAAAATTTTATCATTATATTCATAAAATAAAGTTTGATGCATAGTTTATAAAACGTCAAGCATCGGGTAATTACACATCATAATCATATATGCACATTACACAGATATGTAAGGCACAATTTAGAAGGTAAATCAGATTGAAAGGCTTGTTGCAGATTTTTAAAACACTTTACATATAATTATATATATATTCAAAACAATTTCCAAAAATAACTTACATTCACAATTTCCTAAAATTCTATCAACGCGTGCTTTTCACAATTGTATGCATTCGATAAATCATGCGTAAATATATATTTATAGATAATATGAAAATTTTAAAATTGACACCCCCTACTCACCTCGAAATAGCGGGATATTACATCGCTATTTTCGTACGCGTATATATTTATTTCTATTTCTTGGTCGCGTGTCTCGTTCAGTACGTCTCCTCAATAAACGAGTCATTGAGCCTTTTCCATTCCTCCTAGCTATTGAACCTTGTCCCAGAACCTCTTCAATTTTCCTATTGGGCCAAGCCCAATTTTATTTTCCACTTGGGCCTTGCCCAATTTCATCTTTCTATTGGGCCTTGCCCATTTAATTACCATTGGGCCATGCCCATTTATTTATTTTTCCTATCATCATTTTCATTTTCATTTTTTTTTCTTCCACATTTTTTTCTTTCTTTCTCTCCCAGCCATGGCTTCCTCACCGTGGCAGCCTTTCACCACCGGTGGTGGTTCCTCCTCTCCACCACTGTTGGCCATCCTTTTCCTCCTCTCTTTCTCATCATTTGAGCAACACTTTTCAGCCCCCAAACCAACTGGATTCTAGCTTAATTTCCAGCTCCATTTCTACCAAGATTTTTAGAAATTTTCAGCATCATTGCCATCCTTCCTCAAAAGTAGATTAATTATTGCCTTCTTGTCTTTGTCTCTGCCTCGTACAGTAGCTTCATTCACCAGAGAAGTGCTTGGCTTGCTTTTTGGTATTGTCATGGGCCTTCCAACATAATTCTCTAGTTGTAGGTTAATCTTTCTTGTTGCTAAATCTTCCAATCTTTTTTGTAATCTTTTTGATCTTGGACATCATTTTATAGTTAAACATGATTGAACTTGGATGCAAACTAGTGCAGCAAGTAGGAACAAATTTTTGTGCCTTACTTGTGCTGGCCTAATGTTCTTTCATCAACTTACGCCCCAAAGTTTCAGTGCCAAACTCGTCCAAGATGTCATCCACGTCATAAGCCAAGTCTTGGAGGTCAGCCAGCCAAATCTTCACAGCCTGGTTCTTCAATTTCTTCTCCTCTGCATCTAACAACCCTTTAAAAAAAAGAGAAAGAAAGACCACATGGGCAGCTGCCCATGTGGTCAATTAAAACTTTAAAACAAAGACTCATGAAATGAGTGAGCAAGGAGGGGGGGGGGGGGGGGCGGATGGATACATAAAAAGAAGAAAAGAAGAAATGACAAAAAGCAAGGAAAGAGAGAGTGTAGGGGCCGGTTAAGAGCTTGGTGAAGAAAAAAAAAACATGTGTGAAAATGTAAGGAGGGGACATGACAAAGAGTCATGTCTGGTCCCCTCCATATTTATCCTTCAAATGGCTTTCAAAAGCCATTCTTGTGCAGCACCGTCTAGCCAAGGAAAAGCAAAGAAACAAAGGAGAAAAAATGGAGAGAAAGAGTCGAGAAAACAAGAAAAAAAATAGAGAGAAAATTCTATGCCTTTTTGGGGAGCTTGAGTTGCTGAAATTTTATGACTTTGTTGTTGCTTTTGGAAGTTGATTTTGAGGTTAGTTGCTGATTATTTTTGGGGGTTTTATTGCTGGTTTTGGCGGTTGGAAAGCTGCTGATTTGGAGGTGGAAATGGGTAGTGTGGTGGTTGAAATCTTGAGGTTTAGTGGTTGAAATTCTTGAGGCTTTGTTGGTGAAATTTTTAAGGTTTAGAGCTGAAACGTTTGAGGTTTATATGGGCATTACAATGGCTGATTTTGTTGGAAGAAAAGTGTTGGAATTGTAACAAAATTGAGAGTGTAAGGAAGGAAAAATAGGAGCCAAAGAGAGAGAAAGAAGGGCTGCCACCAACGGAGGGAAAGTGAAGCCAAGGGGAGAGAAAGGAAGAAACGTGAAAGAGAAGAGAAAAAAAGGTAAAAAAAAAAAAAGAAAAATAAAGAAAAATAAATAAATAAATAAAATAATAAATAATAAAATAAAATATATTGAATAAAATAATAATATTAAAATAAAATAATGAAGGAGGATATATATATATATCTATTAAGTGAATTTTAATATTTAGGAAATAAATAAGGTGTTATACTGTGTTGGCAGGCCGAAGAAATTAGCGAACAATCGGCAGGAAGAAAGAGTAAGACACACCTTCGAAATTAATAGCGACGTAACATCCCGTTATTACAAGGTGAGTAGGAGGTGTCAATTTTAAAATTTCCATATTATCTATAGATATATACTTACGCATGATTTATCGAACATGCACAATTGTGGAAAGCATGCGTTGGTAGAATTTTAGGAAATTGTGGATGTAAATTATTTTAGAAAATGTTTTGAATATATATGTATAGTTATAAGTAAAGCATTTAAAAAAATTGGGAAACAAGCCTTTCGTACCGCTTAGCATCAAAACACGTGTCTTATATTTTTAGGTGACATGCATAGTAAATGCATTTGTTAAATTATTTTTATGTAGCTTCTGAAAGCCGATTTTATTCTGAAATTTTTTATAAGTGTTTATATCAAGACAAAAGATGTGAAAAATCAATATATCGGTTTATCAAATTTTTGGTTTGTAAATGATTTAAGAAAATAGAATTGAGAAGTTTGTTATGGATCTGAAAAACATTCTGTTTTTGATAAACCAAAAGCGTCGAGAGTAGGCCGGATGTCACATCGGTTAAGTGTGACCCTCGTGCACGAGTGAGCTCTAGCTAGAGACATTTTCGGGTCACGGACGGGCTCTTAGACATGGCTGGGGCCATGGTCTGTGATATACGTGGTAAGCCCACAGATGATTTACGCGGCTGCGACTGCTTGATATCTCTGATGTCGGCCAACATCGTTGAGATTGCCATGGCATTATATGGGAATCCGATGGAAGCGATGCTCCCGGATGTTATTACGTGGAAGTGGGTCCACGTGTTGATGTTATGATTTCCTACTCGAGAGTATTATGAATTTTTCGACACGTATTTTTATGCATGGTGAAGTTTTAAGATTTTCTCTGCAACTCCCTTTATTTAAACAAGCTTTCAATGCTTATTTATTGATCATGAAGTGATTTACGTGGTTTATAATTTAATTTGATTACAGACTACATGTTTTGGGAGCATGCACATTTTTATCTTCTCATTTGTAATTTTTAACGATAAGTCGAATTTTTTTTTATTTCACCTAGAGTTATTACACTTGTTTTTGGCATTGTTTTGCCAAATTAAATGTTGCACGATGATTTTACCGCATCATTTTATAAGGCAAAAAATCTCCCTTTAAATCGAAATTACCATTGAAAATCTTGTGATTTATTATTCAACTAATTAACTATTTGCTTGTTTCCCATCTACGTCCTACTCGCTGAGCCGATGATCACTGAGTCTGTGAGACTCACACCCCTTTATTTCTTCTTTTGCAGACAAGGATCAGCCTAGCTCGTAATCATCGGCGTGCTCAGTTTCTGACAGATAGGTAAAGGCATCTCTTAGCCCGTTCCGAGTCACTCCGCTATCTAGAGTTCAGTCACATAGAAATTCTACATGTTATCTGCATTATCAATTCCTAATTATGCGTTGTTGAAAACTTTGTAATTTGAATATAATTGCTATTACTGGAAATGGAATACCAATATAGAACTTTATTGTTATTATTAATAATTTACATACGCGTTAGCATATTTAATAAATGTCACGAAAAATTTATAAAGGCTTGTTCGAGACTTAGCGGGATCTTCCGGAGGTCTCAGACGTCGGTAACAACCGAGGATGGGTCGTTACAAGTTTGGTATCAGAGCCCTAGGTTTAGTCGAGTCCTAGGATATTTTTGTGTTAAACAGCGGAGTAGTGGAGTCGACGTAGAGTCTTGCCTATAGTTAGTGACTGCAGCACCGATTATAGACAAGAGGTTGTGTAGACTCTTTATCTTAGAAAATCACCTTGTGTAATTAGAAAAGAAAATTAAATAATGATAATTGAATGCTGATGTCCAGGTTTGAGATGCCACCTCGGACTAGGCCATCTTCGAGGGCTGCGGGCAAGATAGATGCGCCCAGAGAGACTGATGAACGGTTACGGGTTTCTGCTCCGCGTGGTCAAGGTCGTTCGAGAATAAGGGGAAGAGGAAATTCCCAATGTTCAAGTGAGGGTAGCTCGAGCGGTCGAATAAGTACTAGTACCGATAGTACAGGGGCAGTGAGACGTATATTGGAGAGTGTGACTCTGGATGAATTAGCTGCAGGACTGTAAATTTTGACACAACAGTTTACAGAATTTACTCGACAACATGCTAATATAACTGAAGGGTATTTGAGTCCAAGTTCACAAGATCCGGATTTTGATCCGAGTGTAGACATGATAGAGGAGGAGGATGAGGATGAAGGAGACAATTCAGTTTCTTTATCAGCTTTTATGCAACTGCAACCACCAACTTTTACTGGTTCTACAGTAGGAGAGGATCCACGTAAATTTTTAGATACAATGGAAAGAATCTGTCGCGCCTTGGAAGCCTCGAGCGCAAGATCTGTAACACTGGCTAGCTTCCGTCTTGAAGATGTAGCGCAACAATGGATTACTTTATATATGTGGGGCAGATTTAGTGATGCTGGTCCACTCGGTTGGGAGGAATTCGATAAGGCCTTCATGGACAGATTCATGCCCTGAAGTGTACGAGCATTAGCCCGTACCCTTGTTAGACACAAATAAGATTTTATTGATCAAAAGAATGATCATTTGATGCGAATTAGTGTGCTAAGGAACGCTTAAGAATAAAATATATCGCACGCACATAACTCACAATTAAATAATAATATTTTTGTCGGAGATAAATTAGTGAGTTAAAGGATGATTCGGAGGTAAACCGATACATAATAATGTGTTTCGGAACCAAAGAAGGCAAGTGAAAATTTTTAGAATAAAATAATATTTTATTAATAAAATAATATTAAAATATTAATATTTTATTGGAGATCAAAATTAGTCATGAAAAATGAAATATGACTAATTTAAGTGGGGGAGGAGTAGTAAAGAAGAATGTTGGACGAAAACGGCGAAAATCGTAAGACACGCATTTTACTCGAGTTAACGCGGGGAGAAAATATTTAAATATTATGGAGACACCGCGTTGGAATGCAATCTCAATAATTTGATTTTATATATGTGAAGGAGGAATAATTTTGAAGGAAATTGAAATTTAATAAGTGTGGATATGAATGAAAAATATTGGACTTAATATTTAGAGAGCAAAGTGTTGAAGAACACAAAAATGTTCTTGTACATGCTTGAGTATTTTGGCTATATCTCGAACTACAGAACTCCAATTAAAACAATTCTTAGACCATTGGAAAGCTAAGAGACAGAGCTACAACTTTGATGAAGATCACTTCACCCAGTTCTATCTTTAAGATAGAGAAAATCATGTTGGAAAATGATGAGGCGTCATATCTCGGGAATAAAAATTTTAAAGATTGATAATTAATTTTTTAGAGTCTCTTAGTACAATTTTGAGCCTAATTAAATCTTAGGTTAATTAAAAGCTTAAACGAATATTTAGAAGGTGAAATGGATAATAAATTAATGAAATAAAAATGTTGACAAGTCAAATAATATTTTTTTTATGTGTATGAATAACCATATGAAGACAAGAAATGATAATGAAATTTTAGTGATGGAAAGGGGACTAAAGCATGAAACCATGGGTTAATACTCATAAGGAGCTTGTGTTAACAAACAAATATGGGTTAGTGGGGGACATAAGGGTCCCACACCATGTGGTGATACAAGAAGTATGCAGGATGAAAGCAAATGGAACAAAAGAAGTGAGGTGCACGGGTAAACAAGAGAAAAAAACAAAACAAAGGAAATACAAGTAAAGAGAAATAAAAGAAAAGTCAAAGAAAGAAGAAACAAAAGAAGAAAAGAAGAGTCAAGCAATTTATAGGTGGGGGGCCGGTCATTAAATAAAAGAGCAAAAGAAGAGAGAAGAGTCTAGAAGAAGGAAGAAATAAAGAGAGAAAGCAATGTTCGGTCAAGCAAAAAGAAAGAGGAAAAATTCAGCCATTTTTGAAGGGAGGAAGGAGCTGATTTTGCTACACTTGTGGAGGAGGAAAAAGGCTGGTGCAAGTGCAGAAAATAGGCAGCAAACAAAGAAGAAAATTCGGTTATTGAAGAAGGTGAGAAATCTGAAAATTTTGCACTTTGTTTGGGGGTTGTTCTGATGCCTTTTGAGGGGGTTTTAGGTGCTGAAAATTCCAGGATATTGATGCTAGAAATTGAGCTTTAAGTTGCTGAAATTTTGAGAGTTTTGGTGGCTGAAAATGGTGATGTTTGGCTGCTGCAAATTGGAGTTAAAGAAGACAGCATAGTTGCTGGAAATTTCCAGGTTTTATGCCATGGAAAAGTTGAGCTAGTGGTGACCAATTTTGAGAGGAAAGAAAGGAGGAGGCCATGGTGGTGAAGGGAGGAGATCACGGTGGTGAAGGGAGGAGGAAGAAGAAAGAGAAATGGGCTGGAAAAAATTATAGAAGAAAGCAACGTAGAAGAGAAGAAAAAAAAAGAGAAAAAAAAAGAAAAAGAAAAAAAAAATGGGTGGGCATGACCCATGAAAAAAAATTAACATGGGCATGGCCCAATGACAATTAGGTGGGCAAGGCCCAATAGAAAAATTAAACGGGCTTGGCCCAATAGAAAATTTTGAGAGACCCATGGACAAGGTCCAATAGCTAAGGAAAAATAGAAAAGCCCAATGGAACATGTCGCGAAGACTTGTTGAATGAGACACGCGACTGACAAATAGAAATAATCATACACGCGTACAAAAATAGCGATGTAATATCCCGCTATTTAGAGGTGAGTAGGGGGTGCCGATTTTAAATTATTCCTAATTATATATGTATGGATATATATATATATATATGATTTAATTTACGCATAAATTGCGAGAAGTATGAATTGGTGAAATTTTAAGAAATTGTGGGTGTAAGCTATTTTAGAAATAATTTGAAATATATATGTATATTATAAATAAAGTGTTTTCAAATCGGGAAACAAGCTTTTCAAAATGATTTCCATCAAAGAAATTGTGCCTTGTATGTTTGTGTAATGTACATACGTGAGTATGAGATTTAAATTTCTCTATGCTCGATGTTTCATAAATCGTACATTGAACTTTATTTTGTGAACAAATGTTATATTTTTATGATTTTTATATTGGACATTTAGCAATAAATTAGAAATGAGATTTCTAAATTTATTTCGAATATAAATGGCTTATGATTATGATAGCATGAATGGCTAGTCTAACGAGATGCTGAAATTATATGAATTGATAGTTTTGCTTGGATTAGCCCGGTAATAATTTGATTTTCATATCATGTTATTTAAACTTTATTGATTGGTGGGTTATAGGATAGTCACTGCAGTGGCGGGTGCCGTGGACTGCCTTTAGGAGGGGCACGGTTACCCGGTTATATTCATACCTCGGTAGTAGAGGCGCGGAGGGTATCTCCTGAGGTATGGTTAGAGTTCCCTTCGGCCGACCCATCACGGGAAGGTGAACTCCGCTAACGCCAAGGAACGGCTGTGGTTTCTAAACAGAAAAATATGTTTTATGAGTATATAAAATTTTTAACAGCCTTGGCGGATTCGGTTGGGTGCCCTGGCGCAAGGTACCACCGAATATGAGTTTTTGACACGAGCCAAGTTTTATTAAAATCATAAGCCTTATTGAACATTTTTGATAAAATGTAATTGTTTTACATGGATTGAAATAAATTTTAATATTACGAATTATATTTCTCTGTATTGTGAGAATAGAATTAAAGGGATTTTTACAGCTCCCTTATTTGCTTCTATGAAACGGATTTGAAATTCCTCGCGTATAGGCGAGCTATGATTTGCATATGATTTTGAATAATATCTGGTTTCACGGGAGCTGGCTCGATTTTATTGATTTGATGCGAAAAATGGTTATAAGGCACAAAATCCTTATTTGAAATAACTTGCTTTTATGATCCTGTGTTTTTATCTTCAACTGATCTGCCGTATGCTTGTTTCCTATCTACGCCCTACTCACTGGGTCGATGATATTCACTGAGTCTATGAGACTCACCCCCAATTCTATTTCCCTTTTTGCAGACAGGGATCGATTTGACATGAAGTCATCGACATGTTGGTCTACCGTAAATAGGTAAAGGCATCTCGTAGCACACTATTATGAGTCACTCCGCTGTGTCTTGTACCTATTATGTTTGAAGTCAAGTCGTAGTATTCTACTTATTAAGTTGTAAATAAATTTTAAATTTGTATATAAACATTAGTTTAAAAAAAATTATAGATTTTGGCGTATATGTAATTGTGGATAAATAAGGAAAAAGTTTATAGTGATTTTTATATTTATGATTTAATTCAGTATATGAAAGTAATACTACTATTTGATGAGTGAATGTAATGGATTAACGAGCAATTTTGATCAGGCTTATTCGGGACTTAGCGGGTTTTTCTCGGAAGTCTCGGACGCCGGTAGCGACCGGGGAGTGGTCGTTACAGCTAAGGTAAGGGAATTTGAGGCTTTAAGACAGACACCCGGTATGACAGTGTCTGAGTATGATGTGCAATTTTCTCAATTATCCAGGTATGCCCCATATTTGGTGTCGACAGAAGAAATGAGAATAGAACGGTTTGTGGCCGTCTTGTCCGAGTACTTGTTTATAGTGGTTGCTCCACAAAGATTTGATTCATATTCTGATGCTGTGGATTGTGCCCGATTAATAGAAGGACGCAATATGGAGGCTAGGGCACTTCGTGAGAGCATAGGACATACTAGTCGAAGGCACACTGTTCAAGATATGACTTTTAGGAGATCACATCAATCCAGTCGAAGGGAAAATATGCAAAGTAGAGGGCAAATGTCATTTAGACCTCAAGGGTCAAGGAGAAATCCCCCGTTCAGCAGTCCTCCTCGTCGTGGAAAGTTTTCAGGAACAAGCAATCGTCGCGGACCTGATAATACAATGACCAGCTATGATAGTCGACCAAGGGGTCAAAGGAGTCCTTATTGCACACGATGTGGTACTACACATGTGGGACCTTATGCTCAGACTTATTATGTGTGCTTTAACTATGGTCAACCGGGGCATATACGAAGAAACTGCCCACATGAAGGGGGATTCCAAGAAACTGGTCAAGAGTATGTACAACCAGCATCCGCGGTAGCATCTGTAGTTTCACCTCCGGCTAGGAGAGGTCGACCTGACAAAAGCAAAGGGATAACTTCTACCTCCCGATCCCGACCTATGGAGTCAACACCACAAGGTACTTCTGGAGGAAGACAAGCGAGGGTGTTTGCTATACGTCCGCAAGATGTGCCTGCTTCTAATGATGCGGTGACAAGTACTCTTCTAATTTACGATTCTGAAGCCTTTGTTTTATTTGATCTCGGGTCTACCCATTCTTTTGTTTCTTCAAATTTTGTGTCGAAGTTGAATAGACCTTGCGAGATCATGATAGACCCATTGATAGTAACCACACCTTTAGAAGAAATTTATACAGCAGAGTTGGTATATAAGTTTTACGTGGTGAAAATTAATCATCGGGAGACTTGGGTGAATTTGGTATTATTAACAACATTGGAGTTTGATGTCATACTAGGAATGGATTGGTTATATGATTGCTATACCAGTGTTGATTGTCATTATAAGTATGTGGAGTTTAAGTTTCTTGGAGAAGTCCCCTTCATTATTTATGGACATAGGAGTCCGTGTAACAAAAGAATATTGGCTGGAGTAACTAGAGTGGAAGCGGGGCAGAATTACTTGGCATGTGTGGAGACCAAGAAATATGTGTCAATGGAAGAAAAAGTTTCGAATGTTAAAATAGTGCCAATAGTCAACGAATTCGAGGATGTATTCCCGGATGAATTGCCAAGGTTACCCCCAGAAAGAGAAATTGAGTTTTGCATTAATTTGATTCCTGGCACGGAACCAATATCTGAAGTTCCTTACCGAATGGCACCAGCAGAAATGTGAGTACTGCGGGAGCAATTACAAGAGTTAGTGGAAAAAGGATTTATTTGCCCAAGTACTTCACCTTGGGGAGCTCTAGTATTATTTGTGAAGAAAAAAGATGGAAGTTTGAGGTTGTGTGTGGATTATCGAAAATTAAATAGTGTGACTATTAAAAATAAATATCCATTACCTAGGATCGATGATTTATTCGATCAATTGCAAGGGGCGAGATGTTTCTCAAAAATTGATCTACGCTCGGGGTATCATCAACTAAGAGTCCGGGAAGAAGACATGCCCAAAACTGCATTCCGTACCAGGTATGGACATTATGAGTTTTTGGTGATGTCTTTTGGTCTAACTAATGCTCCTGCTGCTTTCATGGATCTAATGAATAGGGTATTCCGACCTTATTTGGATAGATTTGTGGTGGTATTTATTGACAACATCTTGGTGTATTCTCGGAGTTTAGAAGAGCATGCATATCACTTGAAACTGGTGTTACAAACACTTCGAGAACATGAATTATATGCAAAGTTCTCTAAATGTGCCTTTTGGTTAGAGAGCGTTAGTTTTCTCGGACATGTGATAACGAAGGAAGGGATTAGCGTAGATCCGCAAAAAGTTGTATCGATCCAAACTTGGTTGAGACCAAGTACGGTTACTGAGGTTCGAAGTTTTCTGGGATTGGCTGGCTATTATCGTCGATTTGTGCAAGATTTTTCTAGAATCGCGACACCATTGACCAAGTTAACTAAAAAAGGAGCTAGATTTGAATGGACTGATGAGTGTGAAAGTAGTTTTTTTAGACTGAAGGAATGCCTAACTTCTGCACCTATCTTAAGTCTGCCAAATGGTATAGGAGGGTATGTAGTGTATTGTGATGCATCAAGGGTTGGTTTAGGATGTGTGCTAATGCAAAATGGTAGGGTGATCGCATATGGCTCAAGGCAACTCAAGAGACACGAGCAAAACTACCCCACTCATGACTTGGAAATGGCAGCGATTGTGTTCGCATTGAAAATGTGGCGCCATTATCTATATAGGGAGAGCTTTGAAATATATATTGATCACAAAAGCTTGAAGTATATATTCCAACAACGTGATCTTAATTTGAGGCAACGTCGATGGATGGAATTGCTTAAAGATTATGATTGTACCATCCAATATCACCCTGGTAAGGAAAACGTGGTGACTGATGCTTTAAGTCGAAAGTCTATAGGCAGTTTGGCACATTTGTCTATTGAACAGAGAAGTATAGTACGTGAATGGCAGGGCCTAAGCAATATGGGGATCAAGATTGATATTAGTGGACCTAGTGCCCTTATTGCTCATTTTCGAGTCCGACCAATAATCTTGGACCGAATTCGTAACGCCCAAGCACAAGATGAATTTGTGATGAAGATCTTAGGATCGGAAGAGCGGGATCAAAATTATGAATTTGGAGATAAAGGATTGTTGAAGTATGGATCTCGAACGTATGTGCCAGATCAAGATAACTTGAGAGAAGAAATCTTGGAAGAGGCTCACATTACCACTTATACCGTGCACCCAGGAACCACTAAAATGTATCACGATTTAAAAATGGTCTATTGGTGGCCAGGGATGAAGAAGGATGTAGCGGAATATGTAGCCAAGTGCCTAACTTGTCAATAAGTTAAAGCTGAGCACGGGAAACCCCCAAGGTTACTACAACCCTTGTCGATCCCGAATGGAAATGAGAGCATGTGGCTATGGATTTTGTGACAGGATTGCCCCGTGTAAAGGGAGGATATGATTCCATATGGGTGATAGTAGATCGATTGACCAAGTCGGTTCACTTCATTCCAGTAAAAATTACCTATGGGTCAACTAAGTATGCTAAGATCTATGTTGATTGTATTGTACGATTGCATGGAGTTCTCGTGACCATTGTGTCTGATCGAGGGCCACAATTTACTAACAAGTTTTGGAGAAGTTTACATGGAGCGTTAGGCACTCGTTTGGACTTCAGTACTGCATATCATCCCCAAACGAATGGTCAATCGGAGTGTGTGATACAAACGCTCGAAGATATGCTGAGGTCAATTGTATTAGATTTGGGAACCACGTGGTATCAACAATTATCTTTAGTGGAATTTGCATATAATAACAGCTATCAAGCTAGTATCAGAATGGCTCCGTTTAAGGCCTTGTATGGGCGAAAGTGCATATCACCCATTGGATGGTTTGAAGTGGGAGAAAAAAAGCTATTGGGTCTCGATTTGGTTCAACAAGCAACAGATGTGGTGAGTTTGGCAAGGGATCGTCTAAGGACAGCCCAGAGTAGACAAAAGTCCTATATCGATAATAGACGTCGTCCTTTAGAGTTTCAAGTTGAGGATTTTGTATTTTTGAAGGTATCTCCATTGAAACGAAGTAAAAGATTTGGAAAGAAAGGAAAGCTAAGCCCAAGATATATTAGACCTTTTGAAGTTTTGGAGCGAATTAGGTCCACAGCATATCGACTAGCTTTGCCGATGGAGTTAGCTCGAGTAAATCCCACATTTCATGTGTCTATGTTAAGAAAGTACATCAAGGACCCAACACATGTTATACGATATGATCTGGTTCCATTGGATGAAGGATTAACTTTTGAAGAGCAACCAGTGGCAATATTAGATCGTCAAGTGAAGCAGTTGCGCTCCAAGGAAATTGCCTTAGTAAAGGTCTTGTGGCAAAACCGTTCGATGGAAGAGACGACTTGGGAACCTGAAGAGGAGATGAGGAAGGAATACCCACACCTCTTTCACGACTAAGGTATGTTTTACCAACCCACTTTATTTTAATTCGAGGACGAATTCATTTAAGTGGGGGAGATTGCAACAACCCTTTAAAAAAAAAGAGAAAGAAAGACCACATGGGCAGCCGTCCATGTGGTCAATTAAAACTTTAAAACAAAGACTCATGAAATGAGTGAGCAAGGGGGGGGGCGCCGGATGGATGCATAAAAAGAAGAAAATAAGAAATGACAAAAAGCAAAGAAAGAGAGAGTGTAGGGGCCAGTTAAGAGCTTGGTGAAGAAAAAAAAAACATGTGTGAAAATGTAAGGAGGGGACATGACAAGGAGTCATGTTTGGTCCCCCTCCCCCATATTTATCCTTCAAATGGCTTTCAAAAGCCATTCTTGTGCAGCACCGTCCAGCCAAGGAAGAGTAAAGAAACAAGGGAGAAAAAATTGAGAGAAAGAGCCGAGAAAACAAGAAAAAAAAGTAGAGAGAAAATTCTATGCCTTTTTGGGGAGCTTGAGTTGCTGAAATTTTATGACTTCGTTGTTGCTTTTGGAAGTTGATTTTAAGGTCAGTTGTTGATTATTTTTGGGGGTTTTGTTGCTGGTTTTTGGGGTTGGAAAGCTGCTGATTTGGAGGTGGAAATAGGTAGTGTGGAGGCTGAAATCTTGAGGTTTAGTGGTTGAAATTCTTGAGGCTTTGTTGGTGAAATTTTTAAGGTTTAGAGCTGAAATGTTTGAGGTTTATATGGGCATTACAATGGCTGATTTTGTTGGAAGAAAAGTGTAGGAATTGTAACAAATTTGAGAGTGTAAGGAAGGAAAAATAGGAGCCAAAGAGAGGGAAGGAAGGGCTGTCACCAATGGAGGGAAAGTGAAGCCAATGGGAGAGAAAGGAAGAAACGTGAAAGAGAAGAGAAAGAAAGGTAAAAAAAAAAAGAAAAAAAAAGAAAAAAAATAAAATAATAAAAAATAAAATAAAATATATTGAATAAAATAATAATATTAAAATAACATAATGAATGAGGATATATATATATCTATTAAGTGAATTTTAATATTTAAGAAATAAATAAGGTGTTATACTATGTTGGCAGGTCGAAGAAATTAGCGAACAATCTGTAGGAAGAAAGAGTAAGACACACCTTCGAAATTAATAGCGACGTAACATCCCGCTATTACAAGGTGAGTAGAGGGTGTCAATTTTAAAATTTCCATATTATCTATAGATATATACTTACGCATGATTTATCGAACATGCACAATTGTGGAAAGCATGCGTTAGTAGAATTTTAAGAAATTGTGGATGTAAATTATTTTAGAAAATGTTTTGAATATATATGTATAGTTATAAGTAAAGCATTTAAAAAAATTGGGAAACAAGCCTTTCGTACCACTTAGCATCAAAACACGTGCCTTATATTTTTGGGTGACATGCATAGTAAATGCATTTGTTAAATTATTTTTATGTAGCTTCTAAAAGCCGATTTTATTCTGAAATTTTTTATAAGTGTTTATATCAAGACAAAAGATGTGAAAAATCAATATATTGGTTTATCAAATTTTTGGTTTTTAAATGATTTAAGAAAATAGCTTGAGAAGTTTGTTATGGATCGGAAAAACATTCTGTTTTTGATAAACCAAAAGCATCGAGAGTAGGTCGGATGTCACATCAGTTAAGTGTGACCCTCGTGCACGAGTGAGCTCTAGCTAGAGACATTTTCGGGTCGCTGACGGACTGTTAGACATGGCTGGGGCCATGGTCTGTGATATACGTGGCAAGGCCACAGATGATTTACGCGGCTGCGACCACTTGATATCTCCGATGTCGGCCAAGATCGTTGAGATTGCCATGGCATTATATAGGAATCTAGTGGAAGCGATGCTTCCAGATGTTATTACGTGGAAGTGGGTCCACGTGTTGATATTATGATTTCCTACTCGAGAGCATTATGAATTTTTCGACACGTATTTTTATGCATGGTAAAGTTTTAAGATTTTCTCTGTAGCTCCCTTTATTTAAACAAGCTTTCAATGCTTATTTATTGATCATGAAGTGATTTACGTGGTTTATAATTTAATTTGATTACAGACTACATGTTTTGGGAGCATGCACACTTTTATCTTCTCATTTGTAATTTTTAACGATAAGTCGAATTTTTGTTGATTTCACCTAGAGTTATTACACCTGTTTTTGGCATTGTTTTGCCGAATTAAATGTTGCACGATGATTTTACCGTATCATTTTATAAGGCACAAATCTCCCTTTAAATCAAAATTACCATTAAAAATCTTGTGATTTATTATTCAACTGATCAACTATTTGCTTGTTTCTCATCTACGTCCTACTCACTAAGCCGATGATCACTGAGTCTGTGAGACTCACACTCTTTTATTTCCTCTTTTGCAGACAAGGATTAGCCTAGCTCGTAATCATCGGCGTGCTCAGTTTCTGGCAGATAGGTAAAGGCATCTCTTAGCCCGTTCCGAGTCACTCCGCTGTCTAAAGTTCAGTCACATAGAAATTCTACATGTTATCTGCATTATCAATTCCTAATTATGCGTTGTTGAAAACTTTGTAATTTAAATATAATTGCTATTACTGGAATTGGAATACCAATATAGAACTTTATTGTTATTATTAATAATTTACATACGCGTTAGTATATTTAATAAATGTCACAAAAAATTTATAAAGGTTTGTTCGACACTTAGCGAGATCTTCCGGAGGTCTCGGACGCCGGTAGCAACCGAGAATGGTTCGTTACACTGCATCAGCAAGGACTGCGTGAATGGTCCTCAATATCGTTTCCCAATTCATAATCTCCTTGCGAACCCGCTTCTCAATGACAAATTTGAAGTCAGAAGAGGTAAACTTGGCAAACAACGAGTCAAAGAAAGCAGAGAGAGCAACCTCTCCAATGAAAGCCATGATCAATGACTTTTGAGATAGAAATGATGAGATCTGAAGTAGAGAGAAAATCCAAGAGTAGGGTATTGGACTAGAAGAAAACGGATGAAGTTTGGTTTGTAGGGTAGGGTCTAATTTTTGTGGTTTTGGGGATTCGGCATTCATAGGGATCAAGAAAAAACTTATGGAAGAATGAGCTTCCCTCCATTTTGCCTTCATCTTCTTTTCTTTGGTGCATGATTATTCGGCCCCTACCCACTTCTCAACTCTTTCAAAGCCATTTTTCAAAGTTTCAATTGACCACATAGGCGGCTACCCATGTGGTCTTTCTTTTTTTTTTTTTAATACATTTTATTATTACTTTTTTTAGGGGTGTTATAGATGGAGAGAGGGATGCAGTATTTTTTGAGAGAGGATTTTTTTGGAAAAAAATAACTTTTGTAATAAGCAGATGTGTTTTTTGAAAAAACAAAAGTGAACTTTTTTTAGCTTTTTTTTAAGATTTTATTTTTTAGAAAAAATTACATTTTTTTAAAAACTTTTCACGAAATCTTGTTTGGTCCAGTTTCTGCTTTTAGGTAGTAGATAAGTTAAAAATAAACCAGGTCAAACGGGTATTATATCTATTTAATTAATTATTTATTTACTTTTTTTACATGTCTATACTTTTTAACACACATTATTTCATGTGATTAACTACCATATTTTGTTCATATATTTTTTAGGAAATAAAAACATTATTGCATGATTACTAAACAAACAAACAAAAATCAAGCAGAAAACATAAACTAATGAAAACCAAGCCCAATAGCAAGTCAAACCAATATTCAAACGGAGGTCCATTACGTTAGATTGTTTGTATTCTTTCCAGTGCTTGGCTCTCGGTTTGTACCCAAAGAAAAACTTCCGTGCACCACAACGAAGTCCAGTAAGCCGAGCTAGATGGAAATATTTCATTAGGTTATTGAATACTTTCAACTGTGTCCATTCCACGTATAGAGAAATGTTTCTTTTCAGACACTAGAAGCAGCCCCAAGTGTTTCTCTTTGGTGCTTGTTAATGACTCGTATATTTGACAAAGTTAATGTATATACCATAAATATAGCCATTTAAATCTTGTGTGTCGAGCTGCTTGCATTTCCATTACATCAGCCAGCGTCTTCCACAATTAAATGAGGAAACTTGAATGTGAAAGTGTATTAATGAGACAACTCCGGTCCATATTTTCTGACAAGGAAAGTGAAAGTAGGAGTAACTAATCCCAAAATAGCCGACAATAAAATATTGCTTTGAATGGACATTTTTGTGTTTTCTGGTGGACTCCTGTTCACATTGATTCAATGTTTTCTGGTTGCGGTTTCTGGGCATTTCTTCTTGTTGTTCTTCTTGCTGGGCTGTTCCTCTGATTGTTGCTCATTTTTGCCGCCTGCTTGTGTTGCCGCTGCATTTTGATTTGGATGGTGTTTTTCTTTGCTTATATTTTTTTTTTGTAATTATGAAAAGGAGGATTTGAATTTTATTCTTTAAATAAGAAAATTATGCATCAACCGATGAATTAAATACTTGAATGCTTGTTCATATTTACTACAACTGTCCTCCTTTTCTTGTCTGGCCATGAAGGTTATGTTTCGTTTTTGCTCTCATGGTTTTTTCTTGTTTTTTTTTGTTTATTTATTATTCTCCTTTCGTTCTCTTGGATGCTGGTTTTTTGCTTCCAAGGAATTTTTATTTTTTGTTGATTAATGATATCTTTACCTTTTAAAAAAAGAAAGTTAAATTTATTCTCTCTACTATATATTTTCAACATAAATAAAATTGTCAATTTTATAATAATCCAAAATTTTAAAATATAAAAAATAAATCAAACAAAAGAGGCACATATTATCATTAATTTATTTTATTTATGTCTTATCTTCATAAAAATGTGACGAAGGTATACAAATGCATAGCACATAAGGGTTGATTTCAAGATGGAAAGGAATAACACCAATTTGGTAGAAAATGTTTAAATGGAAAAGAACAACAACAAATTAAAGAGTGCTATAGAATTCCTATGCACTTGTTGGATTTAACAATCTAATTCCTTTTTATCCAACAAATCAAACTTTAGGCCGGAATCACCCAACTTTTCTTCAGAAAGTTGTTTCATGCGATCAGCCATTAGTGGGCTTATGAAATTCACCCAATCTCCCACCTTACCATTCCTAAAAAATGCTGAATTCTTAAGCCCAACAGGCCTTACTCCAGTCATGTTCACTCCCAAAGTCTTCAAGGTTTCAAAGCTACACAGCTTTGAAATTTCTTCAACAACTCCTTGTCTAATTTCCTCCTCCGAGAAAGGGTACCCCAAGAAATCAGCCAGCTTCTTCAAGTTGGAAGTAATATCCTTCTTCAAATCTTCATATTTCAAAAATAAGACTTCTTCAGGATGCTCCAAACTCATCTTCCAGTACCCTAAAACATGTTCCCAAAATGGACCAAAGGCATGAATTCCTTTACAAAACCTGTCAAAACCTTCCTCTATCGAATAAGGTTCGAAATCTTCATTTCTAGGAAAATTATCCACAACAAAGTGCCAATCCGAGATGAATTGGTCGAGAGGGTTCCTGCAAAGATAAACAATGCGACAATTGGATTTTAGGATGGAACTAGGCAATGTACCATAGGGTGTGTGAGTTGCAAAAATTCTTGGGCTAGGAAAATTTTCATTTTCAAGATCAGGAGTTTGGTTTTTCGAGTAAATGTTGAAATCAATGAAAGGCACAAGTTCATGGGGGTTTGTTGTGAGCAAAGGGCTTTGCGTGAGTGGAAATTGATTGCGGTTCACAATGGAGAAGACGAGAGCCTTCAACCATGTGGTGCCTGATTTGGGCATAGTGATTAAGAAGATATCAGTTTCGTGGGCTTTGAAGTGGTTTTGAAATGCAATGACTGCCTTGGGTGCAAAGAATGGGTACCAAAAGCCTTGGTATTGGTAGAGAGTGGAGCCAACCCAGTCTTTCTCTTGTGGAAGTGTTTGAATCAATTCTTCCATTACCTTGTCTTCTTTGGAGGAAATGTTTTCGGATGCAGTTTTATCATCCATAAGAGCAAAGCAAATTGAGTGAATGTTTGCTGAGAAGAAAGCTAGTGAGAAATGAGTGCCAAATATTATCCAATGAATACGGGTATATAGACACCATAAGAAAATTGAGGCTCCAGATCTCGAACTTAAGAAATCTTCTGGTCAAACCTACCTTGAGATTTTCGAAACTATTAAAAAAACAATAGCATTTAAAGTTTGCAGCTATGAATTTTGAGGAAAAATGTATAGACACCATAAGAAAGATATAAATAGAGGCCTACGAGCCACGTAACCACATGCCACCGGAGGGCATGTACTCATAGGGGGGAACATGGTCCAGTAATCGCTAAAGAGACAGCAACTAATCCACATGATCAGTCCCAAAAGAATCGGGATATGGAAGATCACTTAACCCCAACTTGTGCAAGTTAATCGGCGACGGTGTTGGCTTCTCTACGGATATGTACCAGCTGCCACATCTTCACCTCTTGCTTTAGCAAACAACTGGTTGGCCATGTTATTTAAACAGCATGGGACATTCAGCGGATCGTTGCACCGGTTCATTGCATTGGTCGAGTCGTTCTCTTCCAGCATGACATGTGAGGAGCTCCACGTTCATCAACTCGTGTTTCATTTTTTTTTTTTTTACAAAAGCTCTTGTTTTTCTTTCTTATCCCACTTACAATCTTCCTTGAATTTATTAGTATAATATATTCAATCGTTGTTGTCATATCTTCAATCATATTTTATCTCACAAATCAGTGAAATTTTCTATACTTTATTTCTTAATTAAATTTTGAGATTTCTTTTTTTTTTTTAATGATCAAATTCTTCAATTCAAGGATCAAATGCATCATCATTGAATCCGACTCTATCAGCTCAATGGCAATGATCAAGAAAGGATAAAATCATACAGTCTTACATAGTAAAATAAAATCTCAAAACAAATAACAAATGGTCACTAGCATCTTTGGAGAATGTTCTTCTTTGATGCTTGTTTTATGACTCATATATATATTTGACAAAATTAATGTATTTGCCCTCTAAATAGCCATTTAAATCTTGTGTGTGAATCTGCTTGTATTTCCATTCCATCAGCCAGCCTCTACCACAATTAAATGAGGAATCCTGAATGTGGCAGTGTACTAATGAGACAACTCCTACCCTTACATTCTGGGAAGTGAAAGTAGGAGTAGCTAATCACCAACTAGCCAACAACAAAAAAATTGCTTTGAACGACATTTTCAACAATAATAATAGAAGAGTCAAAAGAAGAAAGCTTTTTAAACAATTATAATTATTTAAAAGTTATTTTTATTTAAATAATTAATTTATTCAAATAATTATTTTAGAGAACGAATAAATATGTTTTTTGAAAACAGACATTTGTATCTATTGAAACATAGACAATTGTGTCTGTAAAAAATAATAAGTTGTGTCTATTAGGCAAAGGGATCTTTCTCTATAAATAAGACTCTTTAATTTCTTAAATACGAATGAAAAAATAAAAAAAATAATATGCAATCATTCTCTTTATTTATTTATTTATTTTGAAAAGCTGAATTCATTCCTATAGAAACAAAGCTACGGCCAAAAGGAGGAGAACAACCTCCAAACCAACAACTGCACAAACACAAAAACCAAAAGGGCAGCTGCAAAATCAACCCCTCCTGCCTTCCCCAGAAAAGCAGCATATGCATCCCCATCAAACAAAAAGAGGTTAGCAAACCTCAACCGAACAGATAAAGGTAATCTTGTCAAGCACAAAACAAAAACACCTATACAACCAAATTCATACTCAAAATCAACAAAGGAAAGCAAAGAAAAGAATCTCTCCTGTACACTTGGAGATTCACTTCATGTTAGCAAACCGAGTAAGAGATTACTCTTGTACATTTCGAACACGCCTCGTGAAAGCTACCATGATAACCACCTATAAAATTAAACAGCGATCATGTTATCAGCCAATAAGATTTAACCAAAAGTGAAAAGCACTAGTAAAAAACTATATACATTCTCTCTACTTTTCTTCAAATCCTTCTTAAATTGTTTTTATAGTGTTCTACTGCATAAAAACTCTATACAAGTTTTATAATCTTGTCATACTCTGATAAATGTTAAGTGGATTAATTTTGTCAATTCAAAATAAAAAATAAACAAATTTAGTCATCTTTTAAATTAATAGAAGAATCATACTTTCTTTTTCTACTATTTCATTCTATATGCTCAAAAATTTATTAATTAAATACAATTAATAATAAAAATACATTAAATTTGAATTAAACAATACACAAACACATATATATTTATAAAGTTTAAAAAATAAAAAATAAAAAAACCTAAATCAAAAAGTTAATGAAAAGAGAACTACCTGCGACCAAATTTGATATCAATATCTTCATGAAAGAGCAAAATACACAATGGACCATGAATAAACAAAAGACAAATCTGAATGCTTTTCAAAAGAAAGATACAAAGATATTCCAAAAAAAAAAAAAGAAAGATACAAAGAAAGTTATTTGCAAGCACAAAATTCAATGAAACATTATGTTATTGGACCCTTTCTATCTTTAGGTGTATAATTTATTTGTATATAGCTTTTGTCAAAAAATCAAAGAAACACCACATAATGAATCAATAACTATAAAATTAAAACTTAAAGAATTAATAAAAAAAACTTACAAAGGCTGGAAGTATCCAGCCAAATAGAAAAGTAAAGGTAAAAGAATTAAGTTTTTATTACAAAATAAACAATCGTATAACCTACTTTTAATGAGATATACATAAAAAAATAATACTATTGATGTTATAGATATAAAATTACAAAATATATATGTAATACAAGAAAATTTCATAAATATTTTATTTTAAAACGTAGATCGAAATGAATCATTTAACTTTTTGAATTTTAGATTTGCACTATCAAAATTCAATGTATAACCAAATATAGTTTTTTATTTTTTTTTGAAAGTGACCAAATATAGTATTTAGTGGCGTCTTTTCCATAAGATTCAAAGCATGCTTTTAAGGATCCTCCATTTCTTTGCACAGTACTTGAAAAACACCATCCTCATCACACGAAGTCATGCGTAATTCATTAAAGACAAAGACACCAGGGGAACTCACCACTATTGATTTTTTTTTTGTCGTGTTTTGTTGGATTTCTTTTGCTGCTTTTTTTGTGTTTCTAGCTGTTTGACTTTTGAGTCTTGTTGGTACAGTTATCGTTTAATGGAGTCCACATCTTTCCTATTGTGACTCGTTTTAGTGCTTTTTTGGCTTTACTTATTTTGACCTTATTTTTTTTTTATTTTTGTGTTTCTATAATTATTATTTCTTTATTTTTTAATCTTATTTTAATTTTTTTGACTACGAACGAATCTTTTTGTTGAAGAATATTTTCTGAGTCCTTCTATCTTTTTTATAAATACAAAGATATCTCCTCACCTAAAGAATTTATCGAAGAAACTTATCTTTTCAAATTTTTTTAAAAAAACCTCATCGTCGGAATCATCATCCAAACTTTATTTCGAAAATAAAAATATGCATAATGAATATGAAATGCAAGGATGATCAATCTTATGGATTCCAAATTATTACATATGAATGATGATCGCTTGTTAAGGGTATTTCCCGAGTTCTCCCATCTTTCTAGTAAAATCTAGGATTGCTCTCTCACCTAGAGAATTCCTTGAGAAACTTATCTTTTCAAAATTTTTGAGAAAATCTCATCATCGAGATCACTGTTCGTATGTGCGCATGTCGATGGTGTGCAAGTTCATAATTAATTATTATAATTGACAACCTTTTATCGTTGCCATTTCCAGGATCCTCCCATCATTTTAATAAAATTCGAGAATGTCATGTCACCTAGTGAATTCTCCAATGAAACTTATCCTTACAAGCTTCTTGGAGAAATCACATCATCGAGATTGGCAATCGTGTACAGAATAACGGTTGTCGGGCATGATGCATATTATAATTTGTTAAATACGAAGCAAAGTCCTATATTGAAAACATTTCGTGGATCCTCACATCCTTCTGGTAAAATTCGAGATTGAATTCTCACCTAGAGAATTTCTTAGGAAAGCTTATCCTTACAAACTTCCTCAAAAAGATCTCATCATCGGAAACTTGATTCACATGCAAGATATAAAATCGAAATGAATGGAATGACAATTTAAAAAAAATGTAATGATGATGGCACATAATAATCTAGCTATTATTTTTACTATTCCTTTTTGGCAAAGTTAAAATACTATTTTCTATTATTATATTATTGTTGTCGATTTTACACACGTAAGTATACGTATCAAATAAGTAATATAAACAGTAAGTCCAGAATTGAATCCCATAGGGATTTGCTGCTAATTTTTCACTAAGTACTAAAATAATAACAAATTATTCTTATTCAAGCAACTTGATGTTTTAGAAAATTAATTAAAACTAAATGAAAGCAACCATTAAATTAATTAATAAAAACTAAAAATTCACTTGAGAAAGGTAATATATTAAAATCTAAGATTATTGATTCATTCAACACTTCATTTGATGTCAATTTTTCTCGTTATTTATCTTTCATGGGTGGTTTTACTAACTTAGAATCCATAATTGTCACGACCCGGAACTTCCCTCGGGCCCATGACAACCGCCACGACGTCCCAATTGACACTCATTATCCGGAATGTTAACCGGAATCCCGTAAGGCTTACGTACTAGTTTCTAGCCTTTCCTGTGAGTAATTCTTTCCAAACATCCCCTTTTGAGGGTTTACAACTCATTTCTGGCTTAAATAAATCAAAATATAAAAATTGACTCACAGGGGTATTTTGGTCATTTTTTGACGAAAATATTAAAATCTGGTAAAATATAGTTTATGCATCCAGAATACATAATTTGAAATCGGATTTGAAATCGAAAGTCCAAAACCTTCTTTTTCAAGGGTTTAAAGTCACAATTTACTATTCAAAAATATTGATAAAAATATCTCATTTTCTTATAAAATAATTTTTATAGACACGCATATAAGTAATTTTTATAGCGTGAAAGTAAAATAAATTCATACATACATTAAGTTACAAAGTCATAATGTACAATAATAATTACAATGACCGGTGGGCCCATAACTATACAAATACGACAACGGTAGTAAACCTACTCACTGTCGTGGTAAGACAATCTACGGTAGTCCTCGACAAAATCTGGTATCTACAAGCTACCACAGGCCTAAAATGTTTGGAAAAGAGATGGGTGAGATTTTGCAATCCCAATGAATAAACAAACATTATCATAAACATCTAAAGGTAAGTAAAATGGAGGCAAATTTAAACAGCTATTACAAACTATTTCATAAAGTTTCATTTTATTTCTTAAATCAAGAAATATTTATAATTTATCAAAACAATGGTTAAGGCTTATGACTTTTATTAAAATCATGGCTCAAACCAAAACTAGTCCTCGGGGATACCTTGGCCGAGGCATCTAACCGAGTCCGCCAAGGTTGTCAAAACAGTTACACATTAAACACGTTTTAGTTTTTAAAACAAGCCGTTCCTTGGCGTTGGCTGAGATACACATTCACGTGTGGGTTCTACGTGAAGTGAACTCTAACACTACCCCAGGAGTTACCCTCCTCTCCTCTACAACCGGAGTAACTATATAACCGGGTTTACCATGCCCCTCTAATAGGCGGTCCACAGAAACCCGCCACTGCAGTGACTAAACCCACCAATTTAATAAAATTTCGACAGTATAACGTGGCTTTTATTTATTTACCCAGCCTGCATAGTAAAAATCCAACTTACATTTATTCCCAATAACATTTCAAACATAGCCACATATATACACATACTCATAAGCCTATTGAATGAAAACATCATTTGTAATACAATTTACGGCCTCCAAACTACTCCATTTTTGACTAAAATCACATATTCACATTTAAATCTATTTATTTGTATACAACAAAATTTTTCTTTTAAAGTCATTTTTGCATAAAATTCACAAATAACAATTTAAAATAAACTTTAGATAATTTACAATAATAATAAGTTTACTCACCGTTTGCACAAATTTAATGCTTTTTAGGTGCCCCGATTACTGTTCGTCGGGCACGACTTCCTTGCCTTTACCGGAAGGCTCTCCTCCAAGACACATTGTAAAAATTACACAATTCAACACATTTATGCTAAATCACTATATAATTGATTTAAATCCTATATTAATGCATGGTATGAAATGCAATGGCCTAAAACAGCTTAAACGCGTACTAGCCTATTTTCGGTACTTTACCCGATAAATTGCTAACGCGCTCCATTTTATCTCTAAATCGTCCCATTCTCTCTCCAACATTTTTAACCATCAAATACCAGCTTATAACCCTCTGGAATCACTAAATTCAAGTCACTTTCTTCCTTGAAAAATTCGGTTAAAATGGGACATTCACCCGGTAAATTTTCTATTTTGTTTTTCTAGCACAATTAGTCATTTTTCATCATTTTCCCTTCAATTCATTTGAATAAAAAACAATTCATCACCATTGGACAGCATTGAAGGTTCAGCCTAGGGTGGGTATTGTGAAAATTCCATGCTTTCGAGTCTAATTTAATTTCTAAACACCTCTAACTAACCGAAACTACCGATTTAGCTAAGAATCGAAACTTGAAAAATTCAAAATCTCCCCCCTTGAATTTCATCCAGCCCTCAGATCTATGCTGTGATCTCTCCCTTGAAGTATGGAAAATGAAAACAAAAGCATGGGAAAGGTAGAAACCAAGCCAAAATCGAAAAATCTTACCGTTAGTCGAGAAAATGGGCGAAAATCGCGAATTCTTCGTCAAATTTCAAGCTTTTCTTTGGTTTTTCTCCTTTCTTCCTTTTTTTCTCAATTTTCTCTCTTATTTTCTCCTTAGGGTCGTGCCCCTAATCAGCTGAAGCTTAAATGGGCTTATTTGATTAAAATAATATTATTTCATT
The DNA here is from genome assembly GCA_036013995.1 of Theobroma grandiflorum. NCBI lineage: Eukaryota > Viridiplantae > Streptophyta > Magnoliopsida > Malvales > Malvaceae > Theobroma > Theobroma grandiflorum. The sequence continues at coordinate 23,041,179 of CP142133.1, read as the reverse complement.
TAAAAATGCCACATGTCACTTTCCCGTGGGACCTATTTTTAAAATTTCATCTTTTAAACTTCAAAATTTCACCACTTGAAATACCATGATTATTCATACCAAAAATGTATAAATCCTAAGATTTTGACAAGTTTTGAGTGGTAAAAATTACGGTTTTACCCCTAGGGCAGCAAAATTATCATTTTGCCCTTATGTTCCGAAAATTATCGGAATTGAAAATTTTCACTTCCTATCATCAAATTATACTCCAAATAGTCAATATTGATCAAAAATTTCACTCCATGGTCAATTTATTATCTTGGGAGGCAAAATGACGATTTTACCCCTAGACATCAAAATTTTCAATTTCATCCCAAATTAACCCTCGAACTCCAAAACATCATTTTAAGTCATTCATAAACTGTGAAATATTAAATTTCATCTTAAAATTCCTATTTGAACTAATTCGAGGTTAAATAAGCTTAAGTGTACCATTTGGTACAATACCGGATTTTAGCTATTCTTTGAGACTTTCCTAACATACAAACACGTTATTCATTGCATGTATGTCATGACATGTATTTATAGGGTTGGGTTTTACAGCTCTACCCCCCTTAAAATAAAATTTTGACCTCAAAATTTCACTTACCAGATTCGACGAATAAATGCGGGTATTGGTTCCTCATCTGGTGTTCTACCTCCCATGTCATTTCCTCCATTCGAGCATTCCTCCACAACACTTTGACCATTGGAATGCTATTGTTCCTTAGTACTCGATCCTTTCGATCCAAAATACTCACAGGTTGCACTTCAAACTTCAAGTCGTCATGCAACTTGATCGGAGGTGATTCGAGGATGTGAGAAGAATCTGGTACATATTTCTTAAGCATGGAGACATGGAAAACGTTGTGGATCCGATCTAACTCCGGAGGTAGTTCCAACCGATAAGCCATTGGTCCAATTCTCTCAATGATTCGGAATGGTCCAATATACCTCGGGTTAAGCTTCCCTCGTTTGGCAAATCGAATCACACCTTTAAATATCCATTAAAATACCTCAATTTATTATCATAGGATAATTAAGAAGAATTTAATATTCCAAAGTATTCAAATTATTACCTTTCCACGGAGAAACCTTAAGAAAAACCTTATCACTAATCTCAAACTCCAAGTTTTTTCTCCGTTTATCCGCATAGTTCTTCTGCCTATCCTGAGCTACTTTTAGTCGCTCTCGTATAACCTTAATCTTGTTATTAGTTAGATCGATCAACTCCACACTAACTAACTTTCTTTCACCCACTTCATCCCAACAAAGAGGAGTACGACATTTCTTTCCATATAAAGCTTTATATAGTGCCATACCGATGCTAGACTGGAAGCTGATGTTGTAAATAAATTCCACTAATGGCAAGTGCCTATCTCAACTCCCAAGAAAATCCATGACACAAGCCCTCAATATGTCCTCCATAGTCTGGATAGTCCTCTCTGACTGACAGTCCGTCTGTGGGTGAAAAGTAGTGCTAAATCTCAATCTGGTTTCGAGACCTTCTTGAAATTTAGGCCAGAATCGAGAAGTAAATCAAGGATCTCGGTCTGACACTATAGAAACAGGAACTCCATGTAGCCTCACGATCTCATCTATATAAAGCTGAGCTAGCTTCTCAATAGAATATGTACTATGGACAGCTAAAAAGTGGGCGAACTTAGTCAACCGATCTACGATCACCCAAATTGCATCCTTTCCCCTCTGTGTCCGCGGCAGTCCCAAAACAAAATCCATAGTTACATGCTCCCATTTCCACTCGGGAATAGGTAAAAACTGGAGTGTACTTGCTGGCCTCTGATGCTCTGCCTTAACTTACTGACATACGAGACACTTTGCTACAAATTCTGCTACGTCTCGCTTCATACTCGGCCACCAATAACTGTCCCATATAGTCCGATACATCTTGGTGCTTCCGGGATGCAATGCATAGGCGGATGAATGGGCTTCTTCCATAATCGCCTGTCTCAACTGGTTCCCCTCAGGAACACAGACTCGGTCTTTAAACATCAAAATATCATCATCCCCGAGTCTGAAATCACTAACACCCCCATCTGTCAATTTTTGCACTTCCTTCCTTAACTCATTATCTGACCTCTGCATATCCTTGATCTGATTGAGCAATATAGGTCGCACAATAAAGCTTGCTAGTAGGGATCCATCCTCACCATTTCTCAACTAGACCCTGAGAGATTTCATCTCTAATAAAACTAGAAAATAACAACTGTGAAGTGTAGCTAAAGATGATGAAGACTTACAACTTAAGGCATCAGCAACAATGTTCGCCTTACCCGGATGATAGTCTATCACCAAGTCATAATCTTTTATCAACTCCAACCATCGCCTTTGCCTCAAATTCAGCTCTTTCTAAGTGAGTAAATATTTTAAACTCTTGTGATCTGTAAAGATACGACAATGCTCGTCATACAAGTAATGCCTTCAAATTTTCAGTGCGAATACTACCGCTGTTAACTCCAAATCATGGGGAAGGTAATTTACCTCATGCTTTTTCAATTGCCGGGAAACATAGGCTATCACCTTTTCATCTTGCATCAGTACACACCCTAATCCCATCTTAGAGGCATCACTATATACTACAAAGTCTTTACCACTTACAAGAAGTGTCAACACAGGAGCGGATGTCAACCGGTTCTTCAGCTCCTGAAACCGACTCTCACAGAGATCATCCCACACAAAATTAACTCCCTTACAAGTCAAACGGGTCAAAGGAGCTGCTATCAAGGAAAATCCCTAAACAAACCTTCGATAGTAACCGGCTAATCTGAGGAAACTACGGATCTCCGTCACTGTCTGTGGTTGCTCCCATTGCACAATCACCTCAATTTTCTTGGGATCAACATAAATTCCAACGCCCAATACTACGTGTCCCAAGAATACCACTTCTTGTAACCAGAACTTACACTTTGAAAACTTTGCATACAACTATTTTTTTCGTAAAGTCTGCAATACTGTACGTAAGTGGGCAGCATGCTCATCATTATCTCTCGAGTAAATCAAGATATCATCAATGAACATAATAACAAATTTGTCCAAATAAGGATGAAACACCCTATTCATGAGATCCATAAAAACTGCCGGGGCATTAATCAAACCAAATGGCATCACCAGAAACTCATAATGCCCATACCTCGTCCTAAATGCGATCTTGGGTACATCCTGCTGCTTGATATTCAACTGATAATACCCAGACCTCAAATCAATCTTGGAGAACACCATAGCACCTCGCAACTGATCAAATAAGTCATCAATCCTAGGCAGAGGATACTTGTTCTTGATGGCACTCGGTTAAGCTGACGATAGTCGATACACAATCGAAAAGTGCCATCCTTTTTCTTAACAAATAAAACTGGTGCTCCCCAAGGTGAAATACTAGGATGGATGAAACCTTTATCTACTAGGTCTTGCAATTGAACTTTCAGTTCCTTTAGTTCTACCGGAGCCATTCTGTACGGGAGAATAGAAATAGGTGCGGTATCCGGAAGTAAGTCAATAGGGAACTCAAGCTCTCTATCTAGAGGTAGTCCCGGTAACTCATCAAGAAACACGTCCGGGAACTCACTCACTATTGGGACATCTTCTAGCTTAGGTTCCCCTCTTGTAGCATCAACCACATAAGCCAAGTAAGCTGGATACCCTTTATGCACCATTTTCAATGCCTTAATTGCCGAGATTACACAAAACGGTAAAACTCGACGTTCCCCTACAAATATCACCTCTGCTCCCTCAGAATTCCAAAGCACTACTTCTTTTCGGAAACAATCTACGTTCGCCCGATGTGCACTCAACCAATCCATGCCCAAAATCAAATCAAAGTCTCGGATCTCTAAAGGAATTAAGTCACCCCTAAACTCTTCTTCACCTATCCTAACTCTACAATCCCTATAACACATATTTCTGACCAACTATTCTCCCAAAGGGGTGTGCACTACAATCTCCTCCTTTAGTGGTGACAAGTTCCTATCTGAGAATGATGCGAATGATACACTCACATATGATCTATCAGAACCCGAATCTATCAAAACATGTGCATCTCTATCAAACACAATCATAATACATGTCACAGTGCTAGGTCGAACTCGAGCTTCATCCTCAGTCACTGCGAAGACCCTAGTCTAAATCTGGGGCTGCGGTCTAGAAGATGGCTGCTCTGGGGTATTACTCCCCATGCCTGACCGTATCACTGGGCCCTGTCTGGACTGTGATCCCAAAGCGTCTCTCCACTGTATGCTAGGACGAGTCGAAGGAGTAGAAGTAGTCACCGCACCTCGCCTCAACTGAGGACAATCTCTCCTCATATGCCTTTGTTGACCGCATTGAAAACACTTTACAGCCTCTCTACAAGACCCAACATGAAATCCTCCACAATTACGGCACTTGTCCAATCCTCCTGAAGTCTTCCCCTGACTACTTATCACTGGCCGACCAAATCTAGAAGATCTCGGCTGTGACTGCTGAGATAGAGGTCTAGTCGATGCCACAGATGCTGAGGTAGTACTTCCCGTAGTAGATGTCGAATCTCAACCTCTCTTTGAAGACTGGCCCAAGAACGTAGGCATATTCCTTCTTTTTGCGAACTCAGCTCGGATCCGTCTATTCTCAGTGGCGAGCTTCTCAGCCTGTAAAGCCATCTGCACAACTTCCTTGTACGACTCCTTACCAGTCACTATCATACGCTCCCGTATCTCATTACGGAGTCCCTCCTCAAAGTAGTTTACCTGGTCTTGTTCCAATCTCACCAACTCAGGTACATAAGACATCAGCTTGTTAAAATGAGTCTCATACTCCTCAATGGTCATATTTCCCTGTTTCAAACTCAAAAACTCTCTCTTTTTCTCTTTTTGATGAAAATAAGTGTAGTACTGACCATCGAACTCTCGGAGGAAATCCATCCAAGTTAGTGGTGTAGGAGAGCGGGACTTCACTGAACTCCACCAAGTACGGGCTCTCTTCTCAAGTAATCGTGTAGCCACCTTTAACTTTATCTCATCATCTAATCCCATATCCGCCATAGTCTCTGATACTTGAATAATCCAATCCCTAGCTGTGGTCGCATCCAACTCATCAGTAAACGAGACGCAACCAAGCTGCCTAGCCTCCTTCAGGTTCTTGGAGATAGACACATCCTGTGCTTGCTGAACTATATGAGCAACTTGAGGTGCTACCAGTGGAACCTGACTAGCTTGAGCCTGACCAGCTATCGTGGTAATAAATGCTGCTAGTGCCTGGGCTGCCTCAGGTGACATGACGGGTACACCAGAAATAGCAACAGGTGGTGGAGGAGGTATAGGATGTGGGGGACTGTCATGCTGCTCCGTAGCAGATGCTACTCTATAAGAAAACGCAGCCGATTCCTCTTCCACAAGATCCAACAGATTCCATCTAGGGCGACCTCTCCCCCTACCGGTAGGTCTAGGAATAGGTTGTAGCTCACGTCAAGGAGGCATAATGATCTACAAAAAGAACGGAATTGGTTTAGACAACTTAAAACTCTATATGCAACTAACTAATCTTAACTGGGCCACACTGACATTGTAATTTATTTTAAAATAACTTTAAATCCAAGAACTTTAAAAATCAAAATTTCTTTCAAAACCATAAGCTTTTAAACCAAAAGCTCTAATACCAATCGAATTGTCACGACCCGGAACTTCCCTTGGGCCCATGACAACCGCCACGACGTCTCAATTGACACTCATTATCCGGAATGTCAACCGGAACTCCGTAAGGCTTACGTACCAGTTTCTAGCCTTCCTTGTGAGTAATTCTTTCCAAACATTCCCTTTTGAGGGTTTACAACTCATTTCTGGCTTAAATAAATCAAAATATAAAATTTGACTCACAGGGGTATTTTGGTCATTTTTCGACGAAAATATTAAAATCTGGTAAAAATATAGTTTATGCATCCAGAATACATAATCTGAAATCGGATTTGAAATCGGAAGTCCAAAACCTTCTTTTTCAAAGGTTTAAAGTCACAATTTACTATTCAAAAATATTGATAAAAATATCCCATTTTCTTATAAAATAATTTTTATAGACACGCATATAAGTAATTTTTATAGCGTGAAAGTAAAATAAATTCATACATACATTAAGTTACAAAGTCATAATGTATAGTAATAATTACAATGACCGATGGGCCCATAACTATACAAATACGACAACGGTATTAAACCTACTCTCTGTCGTGGTAAGACGATCTACGGTAGTCCTCGACAAAATCTGATATCTACAAGCTACCACAGGCCTGAAATGTTTGGAAAAGAGGTGGGTGAGATTTTGCAATCCCAATGAGTAAACAAACATTATCATAAACATCTAAAGGTAAGTAAAATGGAGGCAAATTTAAACAGCTATTACAAACCATTTCATAAAGTTTCATTTTATTTCTTAAATCAAGAAATATTTATAATTTATCAAAACAATGGTTAAGGCTTATGACTTTTATTAAAATCATGACTCAAGTCAAAACTAGTCCTCAGGGATACCTTGGCCGAGGCATCTAACCGAGTCCGCCAAGGTTGTCAAAACAGTTACACATTAAACACGTTTTAGTTTTTAAAACAAGCCATTCCTTGGCGTTGGCTGAGATACACATTCACGTGTGGGTTCTACGTGAAGTGAACTCTAACACTACCCCGGGAGTTACCCTCCTCGCCTCTACAACCGGAGTAACTATATAACCGGGTTTACCGTGCCCCTCTAATAGGCGGTCCACAGAAACCCGCCACTGCAGTGACTAAACCCACCAATTTAATAAAATTTCGACAGTATAACGTGGCTGTTATTTATTTACCCAGCCTGTATAGTAAAAATCCAACTTACATTTATTCCCAATAACATTTCAAACATAGCCACATATATACACATACTCATAAGCCTATTGAATGAAAACATCATTTGCAATACAATTTACGGCCTCCAAACTACTCCATTTTTGACTAAAATCATATATTCACATTTAAATCTATTTATTTGTATACAACAAAATTTTTCTTTTAAAGTCATTTTTGCATAAAATTCACAAATAACAATTTAAAATAGACTTTAGATAATTTACAATAATAATAAGTTTACTCACCGTTTGCACAAATTTAATGCTTTTTAGGTGCCCCGATTACTGTTCGTCGGGCGCGACTTCCTTGCCTTTACCGGAAGGTTCTCCTCCAAGACACATTGTAAAAATTACACAATTCAACACATTTATGCTAAATCACTATATAATTGATTTAAATCCTATATTAATGCATGGTATGAAATGCAACGGCCTAAAACAGCTTAAACGCGTACTAGCCTATTTTCGGTACTTTACTCGATAAATTGCTAACGCGCTCCATTTTTGCTCTAAATCGTCCCATTCTCTCTCCAACATTTTTAACCATCAAATACCAGCTTATAACCCTCTGGAATCACTAAATTCAAGTCACTTTCTTCCTTGAAAAATTCGGTTAAAATGGGACATTCACCCGGTAAATTTTCTATTTTGTTTTTCTAGCACAATTAGTCATTTTTCATCATTTTCCCTTCAATTCATTTGAATAAAAAACAATTCATCACCATTGGACAGCATTGAAGGTTCAGCCTAGAGTGGGTATTGTGAAAATTCCATGCTTTCGAGTCCAATTTAATTTCTAAACACCTCTAACTAACCGAAACTACCGATTTAGCTAAGAATCGAAACTTGAAAAATTCAAAATCTCCCCCCTTGAATTTCGTCCAGCCATCAGATATATGCTGTGATCTCTCCCTTGAAGCGTGGAAAATGTAAACAAAAGCATGGGAAAGGTAGAAACCAAGCCAAAATCGAAAAATCTTACCGTTAGACGAGAAAATGGGCGAAAACCGCGAATTCTTCGTCAAATTTCAAGCTTTTCTTTGGTTTTTCTCCTTTCTTCCTTTTTTTCTCTATTTTCTCTCTTATTTTCTCCTTAGGGTCGTGCCCCTCATCAGCTGAAGCTTAAATGGGCTTATTTGATTAAAATAATATTATTTCATTTAAAAATGCCACATGTCACTTTCCCGTGGGACTCATTTTTAAAATTTCATCTTTTAAACTTCAAATTTTCACCACTTGAAATACCATGATTATTCATACCAAAAATGTATAAATCCTAAGATTTTGACAAGTTTTGAGTGGTGAAAATTACGGTTTTACCCTTGGGCAGCAAAATTACCATTTTGCCCCTATGTTACGAAAACTGCCGGAATTGAAATTTTTCACTTCCTATCATCAAATTATACTCCAAATAGTCAATATTGATCAAAAATTTCACTCCATGGTCAATTTATTATCTTGGGTGGCAAAATGACGATTTTACCCCTAGACATCAAAATTTTCAGTTTCATCCCAAATTAACCCTCGAACTCCAAAACATCATTTTAAGTCATTCCTAGACTGTGAAATATTAAATTTCATCTTAAAATTCCTATTTGAACTAATTCGAGATTAAATAAGCTTAAGTGTACCATTTGGTACAATACCGGATTTTAGCTATTCTTTGAGACTTTCCTAACATACAAACATGTTATTCATTGCATGTATGTCATGACATGTATTTATAGGGTCGAGTTTTACAATAATTATGTACTAAGTCTTTGTCGAGTTGCTAATTCAAATACCTAACTTAATTAGTTCACTAAATGTGTATAAGAATCAATTAAATTAAGTTTATTAAGCAAATGTCTTAATTTGGCTATGTATGGCAATTGGCGTATATATACTCGAATCGCAAATCAGATTACCTAAGTGACGTAAACATACACTATTCAAATCTTAGTCTAATCTAAAATCTCTCTGTCAGTCTTAATTAGATTTATAAATCAATTAATTGTTGGCCAAGCAATCAAAAGTATTAAGAACATATTTGAATAAGCAAACTACACCCATTAATGACAAATAAAAGAGAAACTAATATTCAAACTACATGTTGAAATCCACCACAATCTTAGAAAGAGAATTTAGCTCATAATAACAAATAAAAACAACATCTAAAGAAATTTAGTCATGAATCCAAGTCAAAGAAACTAAGAAAAATACAAAAGTAGAGAAAGAAACTAATTATTGAAGCTTTGCAATCTCAATTCTCTCTCAAATTCTTTTGTTTTCTTGCTTTGTTCTTGGCTCCAAATCTCCAGAATAATTAGTTGCTGCCTCCTCTTAAAACCTTTGAAAAAGATCCTTTAAATAGGCTCCAAGTAACCTAATTTCCAAAAATCTCGTCAAATTTTTATTTTTAGAAAATCACCCAGCACCGCGGCCTTGATTTGTTGGCTCTGCGGCATTGGTTTTTTTTGCTACAGTAGCACTGCAGCACTGTGCTCTTGGGAAAATTGTATGGTGAGCTTCCTTTCACTAGCATTGCAACCTTGTTCCCCCAGTGCTATGGCAGTCTAGTAAATTCGAATGTGATTTTCACCCTGATCTAGCTTGAACTGGGAAAAGTAGAAAACATAAAAGTTGTAGCCCTATCTCTTAAATTTCCAATGGATTAAGAATCATTTCAATTGTACTTCTAGATTGAAAGATATGTTCCAAATACTGCATCATGTTCAGTTTATGCGTACTGCTACAGTGATTCGAATTAGACAAATATTTTAACCATGATCCAATCCGAACTGGGTGAATTGATAAATGTAAAAGTCGTAGTCTTTTCTCTTAGAAGTCTAGTGGTTGAAGAGTCACTTCATTTGGAGCTCTGTAACAAAGATATGGTCAAAATACCATAGTATATACGAATGGAGCTATCACCATACTTGCATAGATTTTCATCCAATGAGCCTTTTCCATTAAACTTTTTACAAAAGCAATAAGAGAAATTACCAATACTACTCTTAAAGTAATTTAAAACAAAATAACATAAAATTTAACTAAAATAACTTAAATTAACTACTCAACATGTAATTAAACTTAAACTAAAAAAACACCTAAAATGCCACGATTCAAACCTAAAATCTTAAAAATTTAACTACGTAAGCCTCCAAAATATGTTAAAAAAAAATTCTATATAATAAAGTTATCAATTATTTTTCTATTTTTTACTTATTATTAGTTTTTACATTATCTTGTGTATTTCCAATAGTGAAGAATAAAACCTAAATATCCTATCACGTTATTTTTATAATAATATAAATATTCAACATTTTTTAGGCATCAACATGATTTATATATATCTTATGCTAAACTATGAGTATGTTTGGCCTGGCTTTTCTTTAGTTTAAAAATTATTATAAAACTCTTATAAAAAATAATAACTTTTAAAATTAAGTAAAAGTTGTTTGATAAATTTATTTTTTATAAACTCTTTTTTATAGATAAGCTGTTTGACAAAATAATTTATATAAACTCTAATTTTGGTTAAAATTATATAAAAAATATTAAATAAATAACTTTTTATTAATCACGAAATTTTGTCTATTTTATCATGCAAATACCCATTTCATCTATCCAACACATGAGAAATAATAATGAACACAAAAATGGAAGAAATCTTTTCGAGGCACTGATCAAAAGCATGGTATAGTTTGAATTTCCTGATATGTAGCTCAAGGAATTTCCAGCTAGGTTTTCATGTTTGCTAGAGAAACTAGTAGCTTCCTACACTAACGTGAGCAGTTGAAATTTCTCTTTGAGCTGTTGGCATTTTTCAATTTCCATGCATCAGCTGCTGCTGAACAAATAAAGTACAAATATTGTCAAGATGTGAATATATATTTGTACCTCTGGCAGCATCAAACCTATATATCCATCATTGATGACAAAAGAGTATTGCCAAATTCAAGAAGATGGTCATGGCTGGAAGGTCCCATTAATGCCAGAACAACAAACTCTGGCAAAGTACTTAGAAGACATCAACAATACTTATTCACACTTATATAGCAAAGAGTGCCAAACTATTTTTAGACTCTCTGGCCAAGTTGGGATGAGTTCACATGCTCGAGAGTATACTATTAAATCTTGGTTGTCCTTTAAATATATTTGCATCTTGTTTTAGTAGTACTTGAGACTTGAATAATTGAAAGACTAAGATTGAAAGCCCCTAGCGAGGAACGATTTGTGAGGAATTGGAAGACCTTTTGAGTTACGTGGACTACACTGCAATAGCTTGGAGAGTCTCATACTTAATGTTTCCATTGAGTCATATTACATTCAACCTAAATAATTGATATACTAAAATTTATTCTTTTTATATCTTTTACTATGGAAAATAATTGAAAATAATTTAATCATAATAATTTGTCTCTTGGATATCGATTCTGTAGCAATTATTTTATGGAATACTAGAACCTGGTTTAAAATTGAAATAAAAAATAATAAACATAATATACACCAAAAAAAATTAAGAACAAATAAATATCACATAATTATCATATCAAACAATAAATTGAGAAATATCAAATAATAAAGAGAGCTTTCAAAACTCAAAAAAAAGAATGATAAAAAAATAAAATACAAAACAAAAAAAATAATACTTGAATGCAGTTTTGATTTTTTTTTTGTTTTCATTCCTTTTAATTTTTGTAAGAATAAAAAACACCATGATTTGTAGAAAGGGAGAGAGGAGAGAGAGATGGAGAAAGGGAGGCAGTATTTTTTGAGAGAGGATTTTTTTGAGAAAAAATAACTTTTATAATAAGCATACGTGTTTTTTGAAAAAACAAAAGTGAACTTTTTTTAACTTTTTTTAAGATTTTATTTTTTAGAAAAAATTACATTTTTTAAAAAACTTTTCACGAAATCTTGTTTGGTCCAATTTCTGCTTTTAGGCAGTAGATAAGTTAAAAATAAGCCAAGTCAAACGGGTATTATATCTATTTAATTAATTATTTATTTACTTTTTTTGCATGTCTATACTTTTTAACACACATTCTTTCATGTGATTAACTACCATATTTTGTTCATATATTTTTAGAAAATAAAAATATTATTGCATGATTACTAAACAAACAAACAAAAATCAAGCAGAAAACATAAACTAATGAAAACCGAGCCCAATAGCAAGTCAAACCAATATTCAAACGGAGGTCCATTACGTTAGATTGTTTGTGTTCTTTCCAGTGCTTGGCTCTCGGTTTGTTCCCAAAGAAAAACTCCCGTGCACCACAACGAAGTCCAGTAAGCCGAGCTAGATGGAAATATTTCATTAGGTTATTGAACACTTTCAACTGTGTCCATTCCACGTATAGAGAAATGTTTCTTTTCAGACACTAGAAGCAGCCCCAAGTGTTTCTCTTTGGTGCTTGTTAATGACTCGTATATTTGACAAAGTTAATGTATATACCATAAATATAGCCATTTAAATCTTGTGTGTCAAGCTGCTTGCATTTCCATTACATCAGCCAGCCTCTTCCACAATTAAATGAGGAAACTTGAATGTGAAAGTGTATTAATGAGACAACTCCGGTCCATATTTTCTGACAAGGAAAGTGAAAGTAGGAGTAACTAATCCCAAAATAGCCGACAATAAAATATTGCTTTGAATGGACATTTTTGTGTGTTCTCTGGTGGACTCCTGTTCAGATTGATTCAATGTTTTCTGGTTGCGGTTTCTGGGCATTGCTTCTCATTCTTTTTGCCGGGTTGTTCCTCTGATTGTTGCTCATTTTTACCGCCTGCTTGTGTTGCCACTGCATTTTGATTTGGATGGTGTTTTTCTTTGCTCATATTTTTTTTATAATTATGGAAAGGAGGATTTGAATTCTGTTCTTTAAATAAGAAAATAATACATCAACCAATAAATCAAATACTCGAGTGCTTGCTCATATTTACTGCAACTGTCCTACTTTTGCTGTCTAGCCGTGAAGGTTATGTTCGGTTATTGTTCTCATGGTTTTTTCTTGTTTATTTTGTTTATTTGTTATTCTCCTTTCGTTCTCTTGGTTGCTGGTTTTTTGCTTCCAAGAAATTTTTATTTTTTGTTGATTAACGATATCTTTATCTTTCAAAAAAAGAAAGTTAAATTTATTCTCACTACTATATATTTCCAACATAAATAAAATTGTCAATTTTATAATAATCCAAAATTTTAAAATATAAAAAATAAATCAAACAAAAGAGGCACATGTTATCATTAATTTATTTTATTTATGTCTTAGCTTCATAATAATGTGCACGAAGGTACACAAATGCATAGCACATAAGGGTTGATTTCAAGATGGAAAGGAATAACACCAATTTGGTAGAAAATGTTTAAACGCAAAAGAACAACAACAAATAAAAGAGTGCTATAAAATGTATAGTGTATTAATATATTACTTTATATAGTTAATATATACTTCTATAGTACATAAGTATATTAAGAAGTCATATAATATATATATATACTATATAAGAGTATACTGTTAATAAGCATGCTGTATAATATACATAGTATATTGTTATATATTATAATATAATGACATTAACTCATTAAGTCATTAATATATCAAAACAAGTTATTATATTTAATTACTAATATAAGTTACGCTATAGTACTATAGTTTTTATTATATTTTGTATTATGTTTAATTTTAAATAACTTTTTGTATATTATATTTATATCAATAATATTAATGTCTAAATTAAGTGTATTTTGATTTTTATTTTTTGATACTTGATGATTAAATCTAAGTCATTTATTCATACATAAATATAGCAAAAATGTGAGAGTGAATACACATTAAAAAAGCCCACTTGATGATAATATCTATTCCTTCGTGTGTGTGTGTGTATATATATATACACACACACAAATAGAAAAATTGAATGAGTGCTTATATGAAATAAAACCATTAAAATATATTAATTTTGAAATTAATTATTTTGGTTAATCAATTTAAAAAAATTTTAACCGAATCACATTGATTCAACCAACTTAATCAAACTTTTGAACCAATTTAACCGAATCAATCAAATTAATCGAATTAATCGATTTTGACCGAATTTTGCTCACACCTATTATTGACATTGTACATGTTAAAAGAGTAGTTTTTATGGTGGCTTGTAGGTTGGTAGACTCATTACTTTCAGTTGAATTCGTATTACTTCTTTACTTTCAAAAGAAAAAAAAAAGATGTCATGCAACATCAGAAGTTATTCGAGTTGAGTATTTTTTCTTTTTTGCTTTTCTGCTCAAACAAAATGAATGTTATTAATAACTACAAAAGCAAAAGCTTCACGGTTCAAATCTTTGAAGTGGAACGAAAGTTCAGAAGTTCGCCTGAAGTACCAAATAAGCTGTGTCCAGTGCAAAAAATCAGCCACTGGAATGAGGAAAGGAACACTCTGTCCCTCAAGCAAAATATACACAACCAGCATCCAACTCGATACATTAGTCAACTTAGACAAGGAAAACAAGTAAGCTTAAGCATGCAACGATGTCTGCCACTAAGCTGTAGAAGGAAGGTTGCAGAGACAATAAACAAGATTTCATGTAAAATATTTTAACTAGAAGTACTAAGTCTTTAAGGACAATCTCAGTTCTAACAATAGAACATAAGGGTTGATTTAACAATTACTACCCTTCCTACGAGGGAAGGAGAACTGGAGAAGGAAAGGAATAGCACGAATTTTGGTACAAACATGTTTAAATGCAAAAGAAGAACAACAAATTAAAGAGTGCTATAAGATTCCTAAGTACTTGCCGGTTTTCAAAGTCTATGCCTTTTTGTCCAAAAAATCAAACTCGAGGCCTGAATTACCCAGTTTTTCTTCAAAAAGTTGCTCCATGCGATCAGCAATTAGTGGATTTACGAAATTTATCCAATCTCCCACTTTACCAGTCCTGAAAAATGCTGAATTCTTAAACCTAACGTCGCTTTTTCCCGTCTTGCTCACTTCCAGATTCTTCAGGGTTTCGAAGCTACAAAGTTTTGATATTCCTTCAATAACTCCTTGTCTCATTTCCTCCTCCGAGAAAGGGTAGCCCAAGAATTCAGCCAGCTTCTTCAAGTTGGAAGTAATGTCCTCCTTCAAATCTTCATATTTAAAAAATAAGACTCTTTCAGGAGCCTCCAAGCTCATCCTCCAATACCCTAAAACATGTTCGCAAAATGGACCAAAGGCGTGAATTCCTTTGCAAAACTTGTCAACACCTTCCTCTATTGAAATAGGTTTGACATGTTCGTTTCTAGGAAAATGATTCACTATAAAGTGCCACTCCGAGATGAATTGATCGAGAGGGTTCCTACAAAGATAAACAATATGACAATTGGATTCAAGGATGGAACTAGGCAATGAACCGTAGGGTGCGTGAGTTGCAAAAATTCTTGGGTTAGGAGAAGTTTCATTGTCAAGATCAGGCGTTTGGTTTTTTGAGTAGATGTCCAAATCAATAAAAGGCACAAGTTCATGAGGGCTTGTTGCAAGTAAAGGGCTTTGTGTGGGTGGGAATTGATTGCGGTTCACTATGGAGAAGATGAGAGCCTTCAACCATGTGGTGCCTGATTTGGGCATAGTGATTAAGAAGATATCAGTTTCGTGGGCTTTGAAGTGGTTTTGAAATGCAATGACTGCCTTGGGTGCAAAGAATGGGTACCAAAAGCCTTGGTATTGGTAGAGAGTAGAGCCAACCCAGTCTTTCTCTTGTGGAAGTCTTTGAATCAATTCTTCCATTAGCTTGTCTCCTTCGGAGGAAATGTTTTTGGATGCAGTTTTGTCATCCATAAGAGCAAAGCAAATGGAGTGAATGTTTGCTGGGAAGAAAGCTAGTGAGAAATGAGTGCCAAATATGATCCAATGCATACGCGTATATGGACACCATAAGAAAATTGAGGCTCCAGATCTCGAATTTAAGAAATCTTCAGGTCAAACCTACCTTGAATTTTCGAAACTATTAAAAAAACGATAGCATTCAAAGTTTGCAGCTATGAATTTTGAGGGAAAATGTATAGACACTATAAGAAAGATATAAATAGAGGCCTAAGAGCCACGTAACCAGATGCCACCGGAGGGCACGTACTCATAGGGGGGATCATGGTCCAGCAATCGATAAAGAAACAGCAACTAATCCACATGATCAGTCCCAAAAGAATCGGGATATGGAACATCACTTAACCCCAACTTGTGCAAGTTCATCGGCGACGTGTTGGCTTCTCTACGGATGTGCACCAGCTGCCACATCTTCACCTCTTGCTTGCTTTAATGAACAACTGGTACTTACCCATGTTATTTAAACAGCATGGGACATTTAGCGGATTAGTGTTGCACCAGTTCAGTGCATTGGTCGAGTCGTTCTCTATACCAGCATGACATGTGAGGAGTTCCACGTTCATCAACTCTTGTATTTCATTTTCCCTTTTTTTTTTTTTTTTACGAAAGCTCTTGTATTTCTTTCTTGTCCCATTTACAATCTTCCATGATTTCAGTAATATAACATATTCAACCATAGTGGTCGTATTTTCATTCACATTTTGTCACACAAACCAGCGAAATTTTCTATACTTTATTTTTTATAGTTAAATTTTGAGAGTTCTTTTTTTTGTTTTAATGATCAAAATAATCAAATGCATCATCATTGAATCCGACTCTATCAGCTCATCGGCAATGATCAAGAAAGCTTATACGGCTGACAGAAAAATAAAATAAAATCTCAAAACAAATAGCAAATGGTCACTAGCATCTTTGGAAAATGGTTACGTTAGTTTGTTTGCATTCTTTCCAGGGCTTGGCTCTCAGTTTGTACCCAGAGAAAAACTTCCATGCACCACAACGAAGTCCAATAAGCCAAACTAGATGTAAATGTTTCATTAGGCTATTGAATACTTTCAACTGTGTCCATTCCACGCATAGAGAAATGTTTCTTTTCAGACACTAGAAGCAGCCCCAAGTGTTTCTCTTTAATGCTTGTTTTAGGACTCATATATTTGACAAAGTTAACGTATATACCCTAAATATAGCCATTTAAATCTTGTGTGTCAATCTGCTTGTATTTCCATTACATCAGCCGGCCTCTTCCACAATTAAATGAGGAATCTTGAATGTGAAAGTGTACTAATGAGACAACTCCGGCTCATATATTCTGACACGGAAAGTGAAAGTAGGAGTAACTAATCACAAAATAGCCGACAATAAAATATTGCTTTGAATGGACATTTTTGTGTGTTCTCTGGTGGACTCCTGTTCAGATTGATTCAATGTTTTCTGGTTGCGGTTTCTGGGCATTGCTTCTCATTCTTCTTGCCGGGTTGTTCCTCTGATTGTTGCTCATTTTTACCGCCTGCTTGTGTTGCCACTGCATTTTGATTTGGATGGTGTTTTTCATTGCTCATTTTTTTTTCTGTAATTAGGGAAAGAAGGATTTGAATTCTATTCTTTAAATAAGAAGATTATGTATCAACCAATGAATCAAATACTCGAGTGCTTGTTCATATTTATTACAACTATCTTCCTTTTGTTGTCTGGCCGTGAAGGTTACGTTTGGTTTTTGCTCTCATGGTTTTTTCTTGTTTCTTTTGTTTATTTGTTATTCTCTTTTCGTTCTCTTGGATGCTGGGTTGTTTTTTTTATAATTGGAAAAGGAGGGATTCGAACCCTATACTTTAGGTGGGTATAATGCACCAACCAATAAGCTAAATGCTCGGGTGCTAGATGCTGGTTTTTTGCTTCCAAGAAATTTTTATTTTTTGTTGATTAATGATATCTTTATCTTTCAAAAAAAGAAAGTTAAATTTATTCTCACTACTATATATATCCAACATAAATAAAATTTTCAATTTTATAATAATTCAAAATTGGTGTTATTTTATTTATGTCTTATCTTCATAATAATGTGCACGAAGGTACACAAATGCATAGCACATAAGGGTTGATTTCAAGATGGAAAGGAATAACACCAATTTGGTAGAAAATGTTTAAACGCAAAAGAACAACAACAAATTAAAGAGTGCTATAAAATTCCTATGCACTTGTTGGATTTAACAGTCTATTCCTATTTATCCAACAAATCAAACTTTAGGCCGGAATCGCCCAACTTTTCTTCAGAAAGTTGTTTCATGCGATCAGCCATTAGTGGACTTATGAAATTTACCCAATCTCCCACCTTCCCATTCCTAAAAAATGCTGAATTCTTAAGCCCATCAGGCCTTTCTCCAGTCATGTTCACTTCCAATGCCTTCAAGGTTTCAAAGCTACACAGCTTTGATATTTCTTCAACAACTCCTCGTCTAATTTCCTCCTCCGAGAAAGGGTACCCCAAGAAATCAGCCAGCTTCTTCAAGTTGGAAGTAATATCCTTCTTCAAATCTTCATATTTCAAAAATACGACTTTTTCAGGATGCTCCAAACTCATCTTCCGGTACCCTAAAACATGTTCCCAAAATGGACCAAAGGCATGAATTCCTTTACAAAACCTGTCAAAACCCTCCTCTATTACAAAAGGTTTGCAATCTTTATTTCGAGGAAAATTATTCACAATAAAGTGCCAATCCGAGATGAATTGGTCGAGAGGGTTCCTGCAAAGATAAACAATGCGACAATTGGATTTTAGGATGGAACTAGGCAATGTACCATAGGGTGTGTGTGTTGCAAAAATTCTTGGGCTAGGAAAATTTCCATTTTCAAGATCAGGAGTTTGGTTTTTCGACTAAATGCTGAACTCAATGATAGGCACAAGGTCATGGGGGCTTGTTGTGAGCAAAGGGCTTTGCGTGTGTGGGAATTGCTTGCGGTTCACAATGGAGAAGATGAGAGCCTTCAACCACGTGGTGCCTAATTTGGGCACAGTGATTAAGAAGATATCAGTATCATGCGCTTTGAAGTGGTTTTGATATGAAATGACTGCCTTGGCTTGAACCAGAGGGTACCAAAAGCCTTGGTATTGGTAGAGAGTGGAGCCAACCCAGTCTTTCTCTTGTGAAAGTGTTTGAATCAATTCTTCCATTACCTTGTCTCCTTTGGAGGAAATGTTTTTGGATGCAGTTTTATCATCCATAAGAGCAAAGCAAATTGAGTGAATGTTTGCTGAGAAGAAAGCTAGTGAGAAATGAGCGCCAAATATGATCCAATGAATATGCGTATATAGACACCCTAAGAAAATTGAGGCTCCAGATCTCGAATTCAAGAAATCTTCTGGTCAAACCGACCTTGAGATTTTCGAAACTATTAAAAAAAACAAAAGCATTCAAAGTTTGCAGCTATGAATTTTGAGGAAAAATGTAGACACCATAAGAAAGATATAAATAGAGGCCTAAGAGCCACGTAACCACATGCCACCGGAGGGCATGTACTCATAGGGGGGAACATCGCCCAGTAATCGATAAAGAGACAGCAACTAATCCACGTGATCAGTCCCAAAAGAATCGGGATATGGAAGATCACTTAACCCCAACTTGTGCAAGTTCATCGGCGACGGTGTTGGCTTCTCTACGGATTTGCACCAGTTGCCACATCTTCACCTCTTGCTTTAATAAACAACTGGTTGGCCATGTTATTTAAACAGCATGGGACATTCAGCAGATTGTTGCACCGGTTCATTGCATTGGTCGAGTCGTTCTCTTCCAGCGTGACATGTGAGGAGCTCCACGTTCCTCAACTCGTGTTTCGTTTTTTTTTTTTTAACAAAAGCTCTTGTTTTACTTTCTTATCCCATTTACAATCTTCCTTGAATTTATTAGTATAATATATTCAACCGTAGTTGTCATATCTTCAATCATATTTTGTCTCACAAATCAGTGAAATTTTCTATACTTTATTTCTTAATTAAATTTTTGAGATTTCTTCTTTTTTTTTAATGATCAAATTCTTCAATCCAAGGATCAGATGCATCATCATTGAATCCGACTCTATCAGCTCAATGGGAATGATCAAGAAAGGATAAAATCATACAGTCTTACATAGTAAAATAAAATCTCAAAACAAATAACAAATGGTCACTAGCATCTTTGGAGAATGTTCTTCTTTGATGCTTGTTTTATGACTCATATATTTGACAAAATTAATGTATTTACCCTCTAAATAGCCATTTAAATCTTGTGTGTGAATCTGCTTGTATTTCCATTCCATCAGCCAGCCTCTACCACAATTAAATGAGGAATCCTGAATGTGGCAGTGTACCAATGAAGCAACTCCTACCCATACATTCTGGGAAGTGAAAGTAGGAGTAGCTAATCACCAACTAGCCAATAACAAAAATATTGCTTTGAACGACATTTTCAACAACAATAATAGAAGAGTCAAAAGAACAAAGCTTTTTAAACAATTATAATTATTTAAGAGTTATTTTTATTTAAATAATTAAATTTATTCAAATAATTATTTTAGAGAACGAATAAATATGTTTTTTGAAAACAGACATTTGTATCTATTAAAAAATAGACAATTGTGTCTGTAAAAAATAGATAGTTGTGTCTATTAGGCAAAGGGATCTTTATCTATAAATAAGACTCTTTAATTTCTTAAATATGAATGAAAAAATGAAAAAAAAATAATATGCAATCATTCTCTTTATTTATTTATTTATTTTGAAAAGCTGAATTCATTCCTATAGAAACAAAGCTACGGCCAAAAGGAGGAGAATAACCTCCAAACCAACAACTGCACAAACACAAAAACCAAAAGGGGCAGCTGCAAAATCAAACCCTCCTGCCTTCCCCAGAAAAGCAGCATATGCATCCCCATCAAACAAAAAGAGGTTAGCAAACCTCCACCGAACAGATAAAGGTAATCTTGTCAAGCACAAAACAAAAACACCTATACAACCAAATTCATACTCAAAATCAACAAAGGAAAGCAAAGCAAAGAATCTCTCCTGTACACTTGGAGATTCACTTCATGTTAGCAAACCGAGTAAGAGATTACTCTTGTACATTTCGAACACGCCTCGTGAAAGCTACCATGATAACCACCTATAAAATTAAACAGCGATCCTGTTATCAGCCAATAAGATTTAACCAAAAGTAAAAAGCACTAGTAAAAAACTATATACATTCTCTCTACTTTTCTTCAAGTCCTTCTTAAATTGTTTTTATAGTGTTCTGCTGCATAAAAACTCTATGCAAATTTAATAATCTTGTCATGCTCCGATAAATGTTAAGTGGATTAATTTTATCAATTCAAAATAAAAAATAAACAAATTTAGTTATCTTTTAAATTAATAGAAATATCATACTAGCTTTTTTTACTATTTCATTCTATATGCTCAAAAATTTATTAATTAAATATAATTAATGATAAAAATACATCAAATTTGAATTAAACAATACACATACACATATGTATATATATAAAGTTTAAAAAATAAAAAAACCTAAATCAAAAAGTTAATGAAAAGAGGACTACCTACAACCAAATTTGATATCAATATCTTCATGAAAGAACAAAATACACAATGGACCATGAATAAACAAAAGACAAATCTGAATGCTTTTCAAAAGAAAGATATGAAGAAAGTTATTTGCAAGCACAAAAGTCAATGAAACATTATGTTATTGGCCCCTTTCTATCTTCAGGTATATAATTTATTTATATATAGCTTTTGTCAAAAAATCAAAGAAACACCACGTAATGAATTAATAAATATAAAATTAAAACTTAAAAAATTAATAAAAAAACTTACAAAGGCTGGAAGTATCCAGCCAAATAGAAAAGCAAAAGTAAAAGAGAAGTAGGTAGCCGATAGGAAATAAAACCTAATGTGAGATTATTTTATTATTATTTTTAAAGTGACGTTAACAGTCTATGTTAAAAATTTTGACACTACTGTTTTGAAGGCTTTTACCATCCCCTAAAAGAGATAGGATAGACGACAAAATTATAGAGAGGAGACACGGATGGGTGCACAATGGGAGGGGGGGGGGGGGGGGGGGGGGGGGGGGGGGGGGGGCGGGGCGCAGAGTATTTGTGTTGTAAAGCATGACATGTGAGGAGGTCCATGTTCATCAACTCTTGTATTTCATTTTCCTTTTTTTTTTTTTTTACAAAAGCTCTTGTATTTCTTTTTTATCCCATTTACAATCTTCCATGATTTTAGTAGTATAATATATTCAACTATAGTTGTCATATTTTTATTAACATTTGTCACACAAATCAGTGAAATTTTATATACTTTATTTCTTATAGTTAAATTTTGAGAATTCTTTTTTTTTTAATGATCAAAATCTCCATGCCAATGATCAAATGCATCATAATTGAATCTGACTCTATCAGCCTTTTGATTCGGATGGTGTTTTTCTTTGGTCATATTTACTGCAGCTGTCCTGCTTTTGCTGTCTGGCCATGAAGGTTACGTTTGATTTTTGTTCTCATGGTTTTTTCTTGTTTTGTTTTTTGTTTCTTTTGTTTATTTGTTATTCTCCTTTTGTTCTCTTGGACGCTGGTTCTTTTGCTTTCAAGGAATTTTTATTCCTTATTGATTAATGATATCTTTATCTTTCAAAAAAAAAGAATTATATTTATTATCACTACTATATATATCTAACATCAATAAAATTGTCAATCTTATAATAATCCAAAACTTTAAAATATAAAAAATAACAATCGAATTAAATAGTGAGTTTAAAAACTCCATTGATGATGATAATTATGTATATGAAGAAAAACAATTCATATTCCTTTTATCAATATTCCTATGCCACCAATTTTACTTGATTGTTTTAAGAATTTTAAAGTAAAGAAATTAGAAATTTAATAAAAGCATTATTCAAACATCAATACTAACATTTATCACCAAAATGTGACCTCAAACAAAAAGAGGCACATGTTATCATTAATTTATTTTATTTATGTCTTATCTTCATAAAAATGTGCACGAAGGTACACAAATGCATAGCACATAAGGGTTGCAAGATGGAAAGGAATAACACCATTTTGGTAGAAAATGTTTAAATGCAACAAACTAAAGAGTGCTATAAAATTTCTATGCACATGTTGGATTTAAAAGTCTATGCTTTTTTATCCAACAAATCAAACTTTAGGCCGAAATCTCCCAACTTTTCTTCAGCAAGTTGTTTCATGCGATCAGCCATCGGTGGGCTTATGAAATTCACCCAATCTCCCACCTTACCATTCCTAAAAAATGCTGAATTCTTAAGCCCAACATAGCTTTCTCCAGTCATGTTCACTTCCAAAGTCTTCAAGGTTTCAAAGCTACACAGCTTTGATATTTCTTCAACAACTCCTTGTCTAATTTCCTCCTCCGAGAAAGGGTACCCCAAGAAATCAGCCAGCTTCTTCAAGTTGGAAGTAATATCCTTCTTCAAATCTTCATATTTCAAAAATAAGACTTCTTCAGGATGCTCCAAACTCATCTTCCAGTAACCTAAAACATGTTCCCAAAATGGACCAAAGGCATGAATTCCTTTACAAAAACTTTCAAAACCTTCCTCTATCGAATAAGGTTTGAAATCTTCATTTCTAGGAAAATTATCCACAATAAAGTGCCAATCCGAGATGAATTGGTCGAGAGGGTTCCTGCAAAGATAAACAATGCGACAATTGGATTTTAGGATGAAAATTATCCACAATAAAGTGCCAATCCGAGATGAATTGGTCGAGAGGGTTCCTGCAAAGATAAACAATGCGACAATTGGATTTTAGGATGGAACTAGGCAATGTACCATAGGGTGTGTGAGTTGCAAAAATTCTTGGGCTAGGAAAATTTTCATTTTCAAGATCAGGAGTTTGGTTTTTCGAGTAAATGTTGAAATCAATGAAAGGCACAAGTTCATGGGGGTTTGTTGTGAGCAAAGGGCTTTGCGTGAGTGGAAATTGATTGCGGTTCACAATGGAGAAGACGAGAGCCTTCAACCATGTGGTGCCTGATTTGGGCATAGTGATTAAGAAGATATCAGTTTCGTGGGCTTTGAAGTGGTTTTGAAATGCAATGACTGCCTTGGGTGCAAAGAATGGGTACCAAAAGCCTTGGTATTGGTAGAGAGTGGAGCCAACCCAGTCTTTCTCTTGTGGAAGTGTTTGAATCAATTCTTCCATTACCTTGTCTGCTTTGGAGGAAATGTTTTCGGATGCAGTTTTATCATCCATAAGAGCAAAGCAAATTGAGTGAATGTTTTCTGAGAAGAAAGCTAGTGAGAAATGAGTGCCAAATATGATCCAATGAATACGCGTATATAGACACCCTAAGAAAATTGGGGCTCCAGATCTCTAATTCAAGAAATCGTCTGGTCAAACCTACCTTGAGATTTTCGAAACTATTAAACAAACAAAAGCATTCAAAGTTTGCAGCTATGAATTTTGAGGAAAAATGTATAGACACCATGAGAAAGATATAAATAGAGGCCTAAGAGCCACGTAACCACATGCCACCGGACGGCATGTACTCATAGGGGGGAACATGGTCCAGTAATCGATAAAGAGACAGCAACTAATCCACATGATCAGTCCCAAAAGAATCGGGATATGGCAGATCACTTAACCCCAACTTGTGCAAGTTCATTGGCGACGGTGTTGGCTTCTCTACGGATATGCACCAGCTGCCACATCTTCACCTCTTGCTTTAATAAACAACTGGTTGGCCATGTTATTTAAACAGCATGGGACATTTAGCGGATTGTTGCTCCGGTTCATTGCATTGGTCGAGTCGTTCTCTTCCAACATGACATGTGAGGAGCTCCACGTTCATCAACTCCTGTGTTTCATTTTTTTTTTTAACAAAAGCTCTTGTTTTACTTTCTTATCCCATTTACAATCTTCCTTGAATTTATTAGTATAATATATTCAACCGTAGTTGTCATATCTTCAATCATTTTTTGTCTCACAAATCAGTGAAATTTTCTATACCTTATTTCTTAATTAAATTTTGAGATTTCTTCTTTTTTTTTAATGATCAAATTCTTCAATCCAAGGATCAGATGCATCATCATTGAATCTGACTCTATCAGCTCAATGGCAATGATCAAGAAAGGATAAAATCACACAGTCTTACATAGTAAAATAAAATCTCAAAACAAATAACAAATGGTCACTAGCATCTTTGGAGAATGTTCTTCTTTGATGCTTGTTTTATGACTCATATATTTGACAAAATTAATGTATTTACCCTCTAAATAGCCATTTAAATCTTGTGTGTGAATCTGCTTGTATTTCCATTCCATCAGCCAGCCTCTACCACAATTAAATGAGGAATCCTGAATGTGGCAGTGTACAAATGAGACAACTCCTACCCATACATTCTGGGAAGTGAAAGTAGGAGTAGCTAATCACCAACTAGCCAACAACAAAAATATTGCTTTGAACGACATTTTCAACAATAATAATAGAAGAGTCAAAAGAAGAAAGCTTTTTAAACAATTATAATTATTTAAGAGTTATTTTTATTTAAATAATTAAATTTATTCAAATAATTATTTTAGAGAACGAATAAATATGTTTTTTGAAAACAGACATTTGTATCTATTGAAAAATAGACAATTGTGTCTGCAAAAAATAGATAGTTGTGTCTATTAGGCAAAGGGATCTTTCTCTATAAATAAGACTCTTTAATTTCTTAAATACGAATGAAAAAATAAAAAAAAAATAATATGCAATCATTCTCTTTATTTATTTATTTATTTTGAAAAGCTGAATTCATTCCTATAGAAACAAAGCTACAACCAAAAGGAGGAGAATAACCTCCAAACCAACAACTGCACAAACACAAAAACCAAAAGGGGCAGCTGCAAAATCAAACCCTCCTGCCTTCCCCAGAAAAGCAGCATATGCATCCCCATCAAACAAAAAGAGGTTAGCAAACCTCGACCGAACAGACAAAGGTAATCTTTTCAAATTCATACTCAAAATCAACAAAGGAAAGCAAAGCAAAGAATCTCTCCTGTACACTTGGAGATTCACTTCATGTTAGCAAACCGAGTAAGAGATTACTCTTGTACATTTCGAACACGCCTCGTGAAAGCTACCATGATAACCACCTATAAAATTAAACAGCGATCATGTTATCGGCCAATAAGATTTAACCAAAAGTGAAAAGCACTAGTAAAAAACTATATACATTCTCTCTACTTTTCTTCAAGTCCTTCTTAAATTGTTTTTATAGTATTCTGCTGCATAAAAACTCTATACAAGTTTTATAATCTTGTCATACTCCGATAAATGTTAACTGGATTAATTTTGTCAATTCAAAATAAAAAATAAACAAATTTAGTCATCTTTTAAATTAATAGAAGAATCATACTTTCTTTTTCTACTATTTCATTCTATATGCTCAAAAATTTATTAATTAAATACAATTAATAATAAAAATACATTAAATTTGAATTAAACAATACACATACACATATATATTTATAAAGTTTAAAAAATAAAAAATAAAAAAACTTAAATCAAAAAGTTAATGAAAAGAGAACTACCTGCGACTAAATTTGATACAATATCTTCATGAAAGAGCAAAGTACACAATGGACCATGAATAAACAAAAGACAAATCTGAATGCTTTTCAAAAGAAAGATACAAAGATATTCCAAAAAAAAAAAAAAAAAAGAAAGATACAAAGAAAGCTATTTGCAAGCACAAAATTCAATGAAACATTATGTTATTGGACCCTTTCTATCTTTAGGTGTATAATTTATTTGTATATAGCTTTTGTCAAAAAATCAAAGAAACACCACATAATGAATCAATAACTATAAAATTAAAACTTAAAGAATTAATAAAAAAACTTACAAAGGCTGGAAGTATCCGGCCAAATAGAAAAGTAAAGGTAAAAGAATTAAGTTTTTATTACAAAATAAACAATCGTATAACCTACTTTTAATGAGATATACATAAAAAAAATAACACTATTGATGTTATAGATATAAAATTATAAAATATATATGTAATACAAGAAAATTTCATAAATATTTTATTTTAAAACGTAGTTCGAAATGAATCATTTAACTTTTTGAATTTTAGATTTGCACTATCAAAATTCAATGTATAACCAAATATAGTTTTTTATTTTTTTTTGAAAGTGACCAAATATAGTATTTAGTGTCGTCTTTTCCATAAGATTCAAAGCATGCTTTTAAGGATCCTCCATTTCTTTGCACAGTACTTGAAAAACACCGTCCTCATCAAACAAAGTCATGCGTAATTCATTAAAGACAAAGACACCAGGGGAACTCACCACTGTTGATTTTTTTTGTCGTGTTTTGTTGGATTTCTTTTGCTGCTTTTTTTGTGTTTCTAGCTGTTTGACTTTTGAGTCTTGTTGGTACAGTTATCGTTTAATGGAGTCCACATCTTTCGTATTGTGACTCGTTTTAGTGCTTTTTTGGCTTTACTTATTTTGACCATATTTTTAATTTTATTTTTGTGTTTCTGTAATTATTTTTTTTAATCTTATTTTAATTTTTTTGACTACGAACGAATCTTTTTGTTGAAGAATATTTCCCTGAGTCCTTCCATCTTGTTGATAAATACAAAGATATCTCCTCACCTAGAGAATTTATCGAAGAAACGTATCTTTTCAAATTTTTTGAAAAAAACCTCATCGTCGAGATCAGCATCCAAACTTTATTTCGAAGATAAAAATATGCATGATGAATATGAGATGCAGGGATGATGAATCTTATGGATTCCAAATTATTACATATGAATGATGATCGCTTATTAAGGGCATTTCTTGAGTTCTCCCATCTTTTTGGTAAAATCTAGGATTGCTCTCTCACCTAGAGAATTCCTTGAGAAACTTATCTTTTCAAATTTTTCGAAGAAATCTCATCATCGGGATCATTGTTCGTATCTACGCGTGTCGATGGAGTGCAAGTTCATAATTAATTATTACAATTAACAACCTTTTATCGTTGCCATTTCCAAGATCCTCCCATCATTCTGATAAAATTCAAGAATGTCATGTCACCTAGAGAATTCTCCAATGAAACTTATCCTTACAAGCTTCTTGGAGAAATCACATCATCGAAATTGGCAATCGTGTACAGAATTAGGGTTGTTGGGCATGATGCATATTATAATTTGTTAAATACGAAGCAAAGTCCTGTATTGAAAACGTTTCATGGATCCTCACATCCTTCTGGTAAAATTCGAGATCGAATTCTCACCTAGAGAATTTCTAGAGAATTTCTTAGGAAAGCTTATCCTTACAAACTTCCTAAAAAAGATCTCATCATCGGAAACTTGATTCGCATGCAAGATATAAAATCGAAATGAATGGAATGACAATTTTAAAAAAATGTATGATGATGGCGCATAATAATCTAGCTATTATTTTTACTATTCCTTTTTGGCAAAGTTAAAATATTATTTTCTATTATTTTATTATTATTGTCGATTTTGCACACATAAGTATACTATCAAATAAGTAATATAGACAGTAAGTCAAGAATTAAATCCCATAGGGATTTGCTATTAATTATTCACTAAGTACTAAAATTATGACAAATTATTCTTATTCAAGCAACTTGATGTTTTAGAAAATTAATTAAAACTAAATGAAAGCAACCACTAAATTAATTAATAAAAACTAAAAATTCACTTGAGAAAGGTAATATATTAAAATTTAGGATTATTGGTTCATTCAACACTTCATTTGATGTTAGCTTTTCTTGTTATTTATCTTTTATAGGTGGTTTTACTAACCTAGAATCCAAAATTATGTACTAAGTCTTTGTCGAGTTGCTAGTACAAATACCTAACTTAATTAGTTCACTAAATGTGTATAAGAATCAATTAAATTAAGTTCATTAAACAAATGTCTTAATGTGGCTATGTATGGAAATTGGAGTATGTTTACCCGAATCGCGAATTAGATTACCTAAATGACGTAAACATATACTATTCAAACCTTAGTTCAATCTAAAATCTCTCTGTCAGTCTTAATTAGATTTACAAATCAATTAATTATTGTCCAAGCAATCAAAAACATTTAGAACATATTTGAATAAGCAAAACTACACCCATTAATGACAAATAAAAGAGAAACTAATATTCAAATTACATGTTAAAATCCACCACAATCCTAGAAAGAGAATTTAGCTCATAATAACAAATAAAAACAATATCCAAAGAAATTTAGCTATGAATCCAAGTCAAAGAAAATAAGAAAAATACAAAAGTAGAGAAAAAAACTATTTATTGAAGCTTTGCAATCTCAATTCTCTCTCAAATTTTTTTGTTCTCTTGCTTTGTTCTTGGCTCCAAATCTCCAAAATAGTTGGTTGCTGCCTCCTCTTAAAACCTTTGAAAACGGTCCTTTAAATAGTCTCAAAGTAACCTAATTTCCAAAATCCCGTCAAATTTTTATTTTTAGAAAACCACCTAGCACCGCGGCCTTAATTTCTTGGCTCTGCGGCATTGGTTTTTTTTGCTACAGTAGCGCTGCAGCGCTGTGCTCTTGGGAAAATTGTACAGTGAGCTTCCTTTCACCAACACTGCAACCTTATTCTCCCAATGCTATAACAGTCTAGTAACTTCGAATGTGATTTTCACCCTAATCTATTCTGAATTGGGAAAAGTGAAAAACATAAAAATTGTAACCCTATCTCTTAAATTTCCAATGGATTAAGAATCATGTCAATTGGACTTTTAGATTGAAAGATATGTTCCAAATACTACATCATATTTAGTCCATACGTACTGCTACAATGCTTCGACTTAGACAAATATTTTAACCATGATCCAATCCAAACCGGGTGAATTGGTAAATGTAAAAGTCATAGCCCTTTCTCTTAGAAGTTTAGTGATTGAAGAGTCACTTCATTTGGAGCTCTGTAGACAATGATATGGTCAAAATACCGTAACATATACGAATGAAGCCATCACCATACTTGCATAAATTTTCATCCAATAAGAATTTTTCATTAAACTTCTTACAAAAGCAATAAGAGAAATTACAATACTACTCTTAAAGTAATTTAAAACAAAGTAACATAAAATTTAACTAAAATAATTTAAATTAACTTTTCAACATGTAATTAAACTTAAACTAAAAAAACACCTAAAATGCCACAATTCGAACTTAAAATCTTAAAAATTTAACTATGTAAGCCTCCAAAATATGTAAAAAAAAAAACTCTATATAATAGAGTTATCAATTATTTTTTTATTTTTTACTTATTATTATTTTTTACATTATCTTGCATATTTCCAGTAGTGATGAATAAAACCTAAATATCCTATCACGTTATTTTTATAATAATATAAATATTCAACATTTTTTTGGCATCAACATGATTTATATATATCTTACGCTAAACTATGAGTATGTTTAGCTTGGCTTTTTTTTAGCTTAAAAGTTATTATAAAGCTCTTATAAAAAAAATAACTTTTATAATAGCTTTTAAAATTATGTAAAAGATATTTGGTAAATTTACTTTTTATAAACTCTTTTTTATAGATAAGCTGTTTGGCAAAACAATTTATATAAACTCTAATTTTGATTAAAATTACCATAAAAAATATTTAATAAATAATTTTTTATTAATCACAAAATTTTGTCTATTTTATCATGCAAATGCCCCTTTCATCTATCCAACACATGACAAATAACAATGAACACAAAAATGGAAGAAATCTTTTCGAGGCACTGATCAAAAGCATGGCATAGCTTGAATTTCCTGATATGTAGCTCAAGGAATTTCCAGCTAGGTTTTCATTTTTCCTAGAGAAACTAGTAGCTTCCTATACTAACGTGAGCAGTTGAAATTTCTCTTTGAGCTGTTGGCATTTTTCAATTTCCATGCATCATCTGGTGCTGAACAAATAAAGTACAAATATTGTCAAGATGTGAATATGTATTTGTACCTCTGGCAGCATCAAACCTATATATCCATCATTGATGACAAAAGAGTATTGCCAAATTCAATAAGATGGTCATGGCTGGAAGGTCTCATTAATGCCATAACAACAAACTCTGGCAAAGTACTTAGAAGACATCAACAACTTTAGCTAATTACTTATTCACACTTATATAGCAAAGAGTGCCAAACTATTTTTAGACTCTCTGGCCAAGTTGTGATGAGCTTACATGCTCGAGAGTATACTATTAAATCTTGGTTGTCCTTTAAATATATTTGCATATTGTTTTAGTAGTACTTGGGACTTGAATAATTGAAATACTAAGATGAAAAGCCCTAGTTAGGAACAGTTTGTGAGGAATTGGAAGACCTTTTGAGTTACATGGACTATACTGTAATAGCTTGGAAAGTCTCATACTTAATGTTTCCATTGAGTGATATTACATTCAACTTAAATCATTGATATACTAAAATTTATTCTTTTTATATCTTTTACTATAGAAAATATGTCAAACCCTGCTCTATAAAATAATTATGATGTTATTTACATGCTCAGTAGAATGTATGCAAATTTGGGAAGTTTGAGAAATCGTTAAAAGACGATATTGTCCATAATGGTACCATTAAGTCGATTTAGCCTCGAATGAGTTCAAATAAGGATTTTAAGAGTGAAATTGAGAATTTCATAGTCTAGGGATTACTCAAAACAGTGATTTGAAGTTCGAGGTCCAGTTTGGAGTCAATCGGGAAAATTGACCGATTAGGGACAAAACGATCATTTTTCAATTTAAGGACAAAATGGAGATTTCTAGCAAAGATTTTGATCACAATTGATCAAGAATAATTATATGAAATATAATATGATTATTGGAATATAAAATGAATTTTAGCAGTAAAAAATTGTTATTCTCGGTATTTTTGGGACACAAAAGTAACATAGTAATTTTACCACTAAAGGTCAAAACGAGAATTTTTAAAGAAGATTTTGGCCCCATTCGACATGTTTGAGTATGATATGAGTATTGAAGTACAATTAGAAGATTTAGCAGTGAAAAATATGAGCTTTCGATATTTTTGGAGTATAGGGGTAAAATGGTAATTTTGCCACTTAAAATCGAAAATTGAATTTTCGAAAGGATTTTGACCAAGTTTAATTATTTAGAGGGTAATATGTGTATGAGGAGTGAAAATTGTGCATCTTGGTAAATTTTCAGTTTTTGGGGTAAAAATGTAATTTTTTACTTTTCGGAGGCAAAAGTGCAATTTTCGAAAATTACTTAACCAAGATTTTTTTTGAAGAGTTTAGAAACTTCTTACAATGAGTGGATAAGTGAAGAATGAATGGTGGATAAAAGTCAAAGAAAGAAAGAAAAAAAATAAAAATAAATGAATAAAAAATTAAAAAGTATAATAAAATAATATTATTTTATTTAAATGATAAAAAAGGCCAAATTTTCAGCCTTCTTCTCCTAAAATTCATCCAAACCAGCAAGGAAGAGAGAGAAAATAAAAATAAAACCTAGGTGAAAGAAAATCAAAGAAAAAGTGTGATTTTTCAAGGATTCAAGTGTTTAAAGGTATGATTTTTCAAGTTTAGCTTATGATCTATCATTTCTATGCATTTTTCCTTAGTTTCTATGGTTAGATTTCATGTTTTTATGGTGGATTCAAACCTGGTCATATGGGTTTAGAGAGAGAAAGTTGATGAAATTAATTTGATTTTGAACTATGTTAGTGTTTAGTGTTAGTTTAGCATGTTTATGAGTAAAACAACCAGAAAAATATTCATTTTCTCCATGAATTTCTCTAGGCCGAATCTAGCCAATGGTGTGTGAGGATGAGGTTGACTTTATTTTTAAGAGAATTGGATGGAAAAATGATGACTTATGAGGTTGGAAATTAAATGGAAATTTTTCGATGCAAAAATTAGAATTTTTACCCACTAGGGGTAAAAGCGTAATTTTTGGTCCGGATTGATAAATTGGACTGAATTCACAATCATTGAGGTATTGTGGATATAATTGGATAATTGAAATTGAAATGGATGGAATTGGAGTTGAATTGGGGATTTTAGGAATTTACACTGTGTATAAGCGAGTTAGGTCGGACACCACAATTAAGCGATTGTTCAGACATTTCAAACCTTATTTAGTGCATACGCATGGATAAGAGCCTGCAATAATTTATGATAAATTGACACAATTTATTGAATTTTGTCTCATGGATTATGGATAGTTGGTGAGTCAATTGTTTCGGGTAAGAGACTGCACCTGAAGGCGGAGAATAGGAGTATTTCTACTCCTAATACTATGAGTATTCATATATCGTCTTAATTATCTAGAGTAGATTTATTAAACTCTGTGATTTTATGAAAAATGGTTTAAATGAAAAATTATTGTATTTATAGGAAAATGAGATTTATACTGGTTTTGAAATCAAATATTGATTTGGGGGGGGGGGGGGAATTGAGTATGTGGAGACGTACACTGTGATTTGTGTTGTATATTCATGAATTGAAATTATGGCTTATGGCATTGTGGTAGCATGATGGCTGAACTTTTGTGTTGGCATGAAATGTATAAATTGTTTATTTCCTTGACAAGCTGGATTAAATTTTATTTGCCATATTATACTACTAAAAATTTTATGGGTCTTGTGGTATTTAAACAGTCACTACAGTGGTAGGGGTTTCCATGGACTGCTTATGAGAGGGGCACAGTAACCCAATTATATACTTACCTCCGGGGGGAGATGGCGGGTGAAGTATCTCTTGAGGTGAGATTTGAGTGCACCTCACATCTGGGCCACCACGTGAGAGTGAGACTCAACCAACGCCAATGAACGGTTGTGTGTGTCAGATGTAAAAAAATATGTTTATGGGTATGAGACACTTAACAGCCTTGGCGGTCTCGGTCAGATACTCGGGTACAAGGTATCCCCGAGTACAGGTTTTGGCATCAACCAAGTGTTTTTAAGAAATTCATAAACCTAGAAGTTTTAAATGAAAGGAAATTGTTTGGTATGGATTGAAATAAATTTTGGCTTTATAAATATTATTGAGACATAACGTTTTTATATTGTCTCCACCTACTTGGTTTTAGATACTTTAGATGGTATCTGTCTACTCATTGGGATTATATAATCTCACCCCTTCTTCCTAAATATTTTTCAGGCTCATAATAGACAGTAGACTGTCAATTGCATCGAGAAGAAAATTTTGGAGTCGCATCCTAGAAAGCAAGGTTATAAACTTAAACCTTCTCAATTATTTGGGGACCCGTGTGTCATTGTAAAATTAAAATACATATTATGGTTATTTGTACTACAGTATGTATGAATTTATTTTGCTTTCACGTGCGAAAAATTATTTTCAGATATGTTGGTAAATATTGTTTTATAAGAAATTAAAATATTTTTATTTGATATTTTTGAATAGTGTTATTAATCTTAAAACCGCTTTTAAATTAATGTTTGAGATTTCTAAACTTATTTCTAGTTACGAGAAGTATAGCTTTCATCTATAAATTGTTTTTAATAAAAAAAAAATTGAGTGAAAAACTGGTACAAGAGCCTTGCGAGGTCTCGATTTGCATTCGGGGGATGAGTGCACACCGAGACATCGCGGCAGTTGTCAGGGGCTCAATGGGAGTTCCAGGTTGTGACAAAATAATTGAGAACAATTTAATCATAATAATTTGTCTCATAGATATCGATTCTGTAGCAATTTTTTTATGGAATACTAGAACATGGTTTAAAATTGAAATAAAAAAAATAAACATAATATACACAAAAAAAGTTAAAAACAAATAAATATCATATAATTATCATATCAAATAATAAATTGAGAAATATCAAATAATAAAAAGAGTTTTCAAAACTAAAAAAAAATGACAAAAAAATAAAATAAAATAAAATAATACTTGAATGCAGTTTTGATTTTTTTTTATTTTCGTTCCTTTTAATTTTTGTAACAATAAGAAAAACCTTGATTTGCAGAAAGGGAGAGAGGAGAGGGAGATGGAGAGATGGAGGCAGTATATTTTGAGAGAGGATTTTTTTGAGAAAAAAATAACCCTTTTAATAAGCAAACATGTTTTTTGAAAAAACAAAAGTGAAGAGAAAGCTTTTAATTAGAGCTTTTTTTTTTAACTTTTTTTTAAGATTTTAGTCTTTAAAAAAATTACATTTTTTTAAGAACTTTTCACGAAATCCTGTTTAGTCCAACTTCTGCTTTTAGGCAGTAGATAAGTTAAAAATAAACGAGACCAAACGAGTACTATATCTATTTAATTATTTATTTATTTACTTTTTTTGCATGTTTATACTTTTTAACACACATTATTTCATGTGATTAACTACCATATTTTGTTCATATATTTTTTAGAAAATAAAAATATTATTGCATGATTACTAAACAAACAAACAAAAATCAAACAAAAAACATAAACTAATGAAAACCAAGCCCAATAGCCAGTCAAACCAATATTCAAACGGAGGTCCATTACATTAGATTGTTTGTATTCTTTCCAGGGCTTGGCTCTCGGTTTGTACCCAAAGAAAAACTTCCGTGCACCACAACGAAGTCCAGTAAGCCGAACTTGATGGAAATATGTCGTTAGGTTATTGAATACTTTCAACTGTGCCCATTCCACGTATAGAGAAATGTTTCTTTTCAGACACTAGAAGCAGCCCCAAGTGTTTCTCTTTGGTGCTTGTTTATGACTCGTATATTTGACAAAGTTAACGTATATACCATAAATATAGCCATTTAAATCTTGTGTGTCAATCTGCTTGCATTTCCATTACATTAGCCAGCCTCTTCCACAATTAAATGAGGAATCTTGAATGTGAAAGTGTACTAATGAGACAACTCCTGTCCATATTTTCTGACAAGGAAAGTGAAAGTAGGAGTAACTAATCACAAAATAGCCGACAATAAAATATTGCTTTGAATGGACATTTTTGTGTGTTCTCTGGTGGACTCCTGTTCAGATTGATTCAATGTTTTCTGGTTGCGGTTTCTGGGCATTGCTTCTCATTTTTCTTGCCGGGTTGTTCCTCTGATTGTTGCTCATTTTTACCGCCTGCTTGTGTTGCCACTGCATTTTGATTTGGATGGTGTTTTTCTTTGCTCATATTTTTTTTTATAATTATGGAAAGGAGGATTTGAATTATGTTCTTTAAATAAGAAGATAATACATCAACCAATAAATCAAATACTCGAGTGCTTGCTCATATTTACTGTAACTGTCCTATTTTTGCTGTCTGGCCGTGAAGGTTATGTTCGGTTATTGTTCTCATGGTTTTTTCTTGTTTATTTTGTTTATTTGTTATTCTCCTTTCGTTCTCTTGGATGCTGGTTTTTTGCTTCCAAGGAATTTTTATTTTTTGTTGATTAATGATATCTTTATCTTTTAAAAAAAGAAAGTTAAATTTATTCTCACTACTATATATTTCCAACATAAATAAAATTGTCAATTTTATAATAATCCAAAATTTTAAAATATAAAAAATAAATCAAACAAAAGAGGCACATGTTATCATTAATTTATTTTATTTATGTCTTAGCTTCATAATAATGTGCACGAAGGTACACAAATGCATAGCACATAAGGGTTGATTTCAAGATGGAAAGGAATAACACCAATTTGGTAGAAATTGTTTAAACGCAAAAGAACAACAACAAATTAAAGAGTGCTATAAAATGTATAGTGTATTAATATATTACTTTATATAGTTAATATATACTTATATAGTATATAAGTATATTAAGAAGTCATATAATATATATATACTATATAAGAATATATTGTTAATAAGCATGCTGTATAATATACATAGTATATTGTTATATATTATAATATAATGACATTAACTCATTAAGTCATTAATATGTCAAAACAAGTTATTATATTTAATTACTAATATAAGTTACGCTATAGTACTATAGTTTATTAATTACTTATAAAAAGTAAATTACTATTTAATAGTCTATATAGACTATGTATTGTATATTAATAAGTATGCAATATAGAGTTTGATATATTATTAATTTAATATAAAAATAGGTTAACTTAATAAGTTACATTAATATATTACTAACTAAAATTCAGGGTATAGTTTTTATTATATTTTGTATTATGTTTAATTTTAAATAACTTTTTGTATATTATATTTATATCAATAATATTAATGTCTAAATTAAGTGTATTTTAATTTTAATTTTTTGATACTTGATGATTAAATCTAAGTCATTTATTTATACATAAAAATAGCAAAAATGTGAGAGTGAATACACATAAAAAAAGCCCACTTGATGATAATATCTATTCCTTCATACACACACACACAGAAAAATTGAATGAGTGCTTATATGTAATAAAACCATTAAAATATATTAATTTTGAAATTAATTATTTTGGTTAATCAATTTAAAAAAATTTAACCGAATCACATTGATTCAACCAACTTAATCAAACTTTTGAACCAATTTAACCGAATCAATCAAATTAATCGAATTAATCTATTAATTCGATTTTGACCGAATTTTGCTCACACCTATTATTGACATTGTACATGTTAAAAGAGTAGTTTTTATGGTGGCTTGTAGGTTGGTAAACTCATTACTTTCAGTTGAATTCGTATTACTTCTTTACTTTAAAAAAAAAAAAAAAAGATGTCACGCAACATCAGAAGTTATTCGAGTTGAGTATTTTTTCTTTTTTGCTTTTCTGCTCAAACAAAATGAATGTTATTAATAACTACAAAAGCAAAAGCTTCACGGTTCAAATCTTTGAACTGGAACGAAAGTTCAGAAGTTCGCCTGAGAGTACCAAATAAGCTGTGTCCAGTGCAAAAAGTCAGCCACTGGAATGAGGAAAGGAACACTTGTCCCTCAAGCAAAATATACACAACCAGCATCCAACTCGATACATTTGTCAACTTAGACAAGGAAAACAAGTAAGCTTAAGCATGCAACGATGTCTGCCACTAAGCTGTAGAAGCAAGGTTGCAGAGACAATAAACAAGATTTCATGTAAAACATTTTAACTAGAAGTACTAAGTCTTTAAGGACAATCTCAGTTCTAACAATAGCACATAAGGGTTGATTTAACAATTACTACCCTTCCTACGAGGGAAGGAGAAGGAAAGGAATAGCACGAATTTTGGTACAAACATGTTTAAATGCAAAAGAAGAACAACAAATTAAAGAGTGCTATAAGATTCCTAAGTACTTGCCGGTTTTCAAAGTCTATGCCTTTTTGTCCAAAAAATCAAACTTGAGGCCTGAATTACCCAGTTTTTCTTCAAAAAGTTGCTCCATGCGATCAGCAATTAGTGGATTTACGAAATTTATCCAATCTCCCACTTTACCAGTCCTGAAAAATGCTGAATTCTTAAACCTAACGTCGCTTTTTCCCGTCTTGCTCACTTCCAGATTCTTCAGGGTTTCGAAGCTACAAAGTTTTGATATTCCTTCAATAACTCCTTGTCTCATTTCCTCCTCCGAGAAAGGGTAGCCCAAGAATTCAGCCAGCTTCTTCAAGTTGGAAGTAATGTCCTCCTTCAAATCTTCATATTTAAAAAATAAGACTCTTTCAGGAGCCTCCAAGCTCATCCTCCAATACCCTAAAACATGTTCGCAAAATGGACCAAAGGCGTGAATTCCTTTGCAAAACTTGTCAACACCTTCCTCTATTGAAATAGGTTTGACATGTTCGTTTCTAGGAAAATGATTCACTATAAAGTGCCACTCCGAGATGAATTGATCGAGAGGGTTCCTACAAAGATAAACAATATGACAATTGGATTCAAGGATGGAACTAGGCAATGAACCGTAGGGTGCGTGAGTTGCAAAAATTCTTGGGTTAGGAGAAGTTTCATTGTCAAGATCAGGCGTTTGGTTTTTTGAGTAGATGTCCAAATCAATAAAAGGCACAAGTTCATGAGGGCTTGTTGCAAGTAAAGGGCTTTGTGTGGGTGGGAATTGATTGCGGTTCACTATGGAGAAGATGAGAGCCTTCAACCATGTGGTGCCTGATTTGGGCATAGTGATTAAGAAGATATCAGTTTCGTGGGCTTTGAAGTGGTTTTGAAATGCAATGACTGCCTTGGGTGCAAAGAATGGGTACCAAAAGCCTTGGTATTGGTAGAGAGTAGAGCCAACCCAGTCTTTCTCTTGTGGAAGTCTTTGAATCAATTCTTCCATTAGCTTGTCTCCTTCGGAGGAAATGTTTTTGGATGCAGTTTTGTCATCCATAAGAGCAAAGCAAATGGAGTGAATGTTTGCTGGGAAGAAAGCTAGTGAGAAATGAGTGCCAAATATGATCCAATGCATACGCGTATATGGACACCATAAGAAAATTGAGGCTCCAGATCTCGACTTTAAGAAATCTTCAGGTCAAACCTACCTTGAATTTTCGAAACTATTAAAAAAACGATAGCATTCAAAGTTTGCAGCTATGAATTTTGAGGGAAAATGTATAGACACTATAAGAAAGATATAAATAGAGGCCTAAGAGCCACGTAACCAGATGCCACCGGAGGGCACGTACTCATAGGGGGGATCATGGTCCAGTAATCGATAAAGAAACAGCAACTAATCCACATGATCAGTCCCAAAAGAATCGGGATATGGAACATCACTTAACCCCAACTTGTGCAAGTTCATCGGCGTCGGTGTTGGCTTCTCTACGGATGTGCACCAGCTGCCACATCTTCACCTCTTGCTTGCTTTAATGAACAACTGGTACTTACCCATGTTATTTAAACAGCATGGGACATTTAGCGGATTAGTGTTGCACCAGTTCAGTGCATTGGTCGAGTCGTTCTCTATACCAGCATGACATGTGAGGAGTTCCACGTTCATCAACTCTTGTATTTCATTTTCCCTTTTTTTTTTTTTTTACGAAAGCTCTTGTATTTCTTTCTTGTCCCATTTACAATCTTCCATGATTTCAGTAGTATAACATATTCTACCATAGTTGTCGTATTTTCATTCACATTTTGTCACACAAATCAGCGAAATTTTCTATACTTTATTTCTTATAGTTAAATTTTGAGAGTTCTTTTTTTTGTTTTAATGATCAAAATAATCAAACGCATCATCATTGAATCCGACTCTATCGGCTCATCGGCAATGATCAAGAAAGCTTATACGGCTGACAGAAAATGGTTACGTTAGTTTGTTTGCATTCTTTCCAGGGCTTGGCTCTCAGTTTGTACCCAGAGAAAAACTTCCATGCACCACAACGAAGTCCAATAAGCCAAACTAGATGTAAATGTTTCATTAGGTTATTGAATACTTTCAACTGTGTCCATTCCACGCATAGAGAAATGTTTCTTTTCGGACACTAGAAGCAGCCCCAAGTGTTTCTCTTTAATGCTTGTTTTAGGACTCATATATTTGACAAAGTTAACGTATATACCCTAAATATAGCCATTTAAATCTTGTGTGTCAATCTGCTTGTATTTCCATTACATCAGCCGGCCTCTTCCACAATTAAATGAGGAATCTTGAATGTGAAAGTGTACTAATGAGACAACTCCGGCTCATATATTCTGACATGGAAAGTGAAAGTAGGAGTAACTAATCACAAAATAGCCGACAATAAAATATTGCTTTGAATGGACATTTTTGTGTGTTCTCTGGTGGACTCCTGTTCAGATTGATTCAATGTTTTCTGGTTGCGGTTTCTGGGCATTGCTTCTCATTCTTCTTGCCGGGTTGTTCCTCTGATTGTTGCTCATTTTTACCGCCTGCTTGTGTTGCCACTGCATTTTGATTTGGATGGTGTTTTTCATTGCTCATTTTTTTTTCTGTAATTATGGAAAGGAGGATTTTAATTCCATTCTTTAAATAGAAAGATTATGCATCAACCAAT
The DNA here is from genome assembly GCA_036013995.1 of Theobroma grandiflorum. Classification (NCBI taxonomy): domain Eukaryota; kingdom Viridiplantae; phylum Streptophyta; class Magnoliopsida; order Malvales; family Malvaceae; genus Theobroma; species Theobroma grandiflorum. The sequence continues at coordinate 23,000,595 of CP142133.1, read as the reverse complement.
GAATCAAATACTCGAGTGCTTGTTCATATTTATTACAACTGTCCTCCTTTTGTTGTCTGGCCGTGAAGGTTACGTTTGGTTTTTGCTCTCATGGTTTTTTCTTGTTTCTTTTGTTTATTTGTTATTCTCTTTTCGTTCTCTTGGATGCTGAGTTTTTTTTTTTTTTATAATTGGGAGATGAGGGATTCGAATCCTATACTTTAGGTGGGGATAATACACCAACCAATAAGCTAAATGCTCGGGTGCTGGATGCTGGTTTTTTGCTTCCAAGAAATTTTTATTTTTTGTTGATTAATGAAATCTTTATCTTTCAAAAAAAGAAAGTTAAATTTATTCTCACTACTATATATATCCAACATAAATAAAATTTTCAATTTTATAATAATTCAAAATTGGTGTTATTTTATTTATGTCTTATCTTCATAATAATGTGCACGAAGGTACACAAATGCATAGCACATAAGGGTTGATTTCAAGATGGAAAGGAATAACACCAATTTGGTAGAAAATGTTTAAACGCAAAAGAACAACAACAAATTAAAGAGTGCTATAAAATTCCTATGCATTTGTTGGATTTAACAGTCTATTCCTATTTATCCAACAAATCAAACTTTAGGCCGGAATCGCCCAACTTTTCTTCAGAAAGTTGTTTCATGCGATCAGCCATTAGTGGACTTATGAAATTTACCCAATCTCCCACCTTACCATTCCTAAAAAATGCTGAATTCTTAAGCCCATCAGGCCTTTCTCCAGTCATGTTCACTTCCAATGCCTTCAAGGTTTCAAAGCTACACAGCTTTGATATTTCTTCAACAACTCCTTGTCTAATTTCCTTCTCCGAGAAAGGGTACCCCAAGAAATCAGCCAGCTTCTTCAAGTTGGAAGTAATATCCTTCTTCAAATCTTCATATTTCAAAAATAAGACTTTTTCAGGATGCTCCAAACTCATCTTCCGGTACCCTAAAACATGTTCCCAAAATGGACCAAAGGCATGAATTCCTTTACAAAACCTGTCAAAACCCTCCTCTATTACAAAAGGTTTGCAATCTTTATTTCGAGGAAAATTATTCACAATAAAGTGCCAATCCGAGATGAATTGGTCGAGAGGGTTCCTGCAAAGATAAACAATGCGACAATTGGATTTTAGGATGGAACTAGGCAATGTACCGTAGGGTGTGTGTGTTGCAAAAATTCTTGGGCTAGGAAAATTTCCATTTTCAAGATCAGGAGTTTGGTTTTTCGACTAAATGCTGAACTCAATGATAGGCACAAGGTCATGGGGGCTTGTTGTGAGCAAAGGGCTTTGCGTGTGTGGGAATTGCTTGCGGTTCACAATGGAGAAGATGAGAGCCTTCAACCACGTGGTGCCTAATTTGGGCACAGTGATTAAGAAGATATCAGTATCATGCGCTTTGAAGTGGTTTTGATATGAAATGACTGCCTTGGCTTGAACCAGAGGGTACCAAAAGCCTTGGTATTGGTAGAGAGTGGAGCCAACCCAGTCTTTCTCTTGTGAAAGTGTTTGAATCAATTCTTCCATTACCTTGTCTCCTTTGGAGGAAATGTTTTTGGATGCAGTTTTATCATCCATAAGAGCAAAGCAAATTGAGTGAATGTTTGCTGAGAAGAAAACTAGTGAGAAATGAGCGCCAAATATGATCCAATGAATATGCGTATATAGACACCCTAAGAAAATTGAGGCTCCAGATCTCGAATTCAAGAAATCTTCTGGTCAAACCGACCTTAAGATTTTCGAAACTATTAAAAAAAACAAAAGCATTCAAAGTTTGCAGCTATGAATTTTGAGGAAAAATGTATAGACACCATAAGAAAGATATAAATAGAGGCCTAAGAGCCACGTAACCACATGCCACCGGAGGGCATGTACTCATGGGGGGAACATCGCCCAGTAATCGATAAAGAGACAGCAACTAATCCACGTGATCAGTCCCAAAAGAATCGGGATATGGAAGATCACTTAACCCCAACTTGTGCAAGTTCATCGGCGACGGTGTTGGCTTCTCTACGGATTTGCACCAGCTGCCACATCTTCTGATGAACATTGAAGAATGATGCAGAGAATATTTTGGGAATGATTCATTCATTTCTCATCATCAGATCTGTACAAAAGAAGGCTTATTTATACTCTGCCTTTTTACCCAGAAATCAGAAGAGGACAAAGAAGTTGTAACTAATTACAAAGAAAGTTAACTAACTACAAATTAAAAGAATGCTTAACGGTAACAAACGGCTAGCTTCTTATATCATCTTTTTAATGAAACGGTGCACTTTGTGCCTTTCCTTTCTCCTCCTCAGACAATATTGAAACGATGCGTTTCAATATTTGTTCCCCTTTCTCACTTACAAACATTCTTCTTCTCTGTGTATGCAGGCACCTCTGCTTCACTTATTCCTGCTGCTTTGCTAATTGTGACTTCAATAAATTCCCATGCTTAACACTCCCCCTCAAGATGGACCATGAATATTGTGAATGTCCATCTTGGATAATAACTTCTGAAATTGTCCAGGCTGCATAGCTTTTGTAAACACATCAGCAACTTGAACTTCTGTTGATAGATGAATAGGCTCAATCAAACCACTTAGTATCTTTTCACGGATAAAATGACAATCAACTTCTATGTGCTTTGTCCTTTCATGGAAAACTGGATTCTTGCTGATATAAATTGATGACTGGTTATCACAGTAGAGTTTTACTGTACTCTAATGCTTAACTCCAAAATCAGCTAGCAACCCTTTTATCCAGATGACTTCACAGCATGTGGTTGCCATGGATCTGTACTCTGCCTCGGTTGAACTCCTTGCTACCACCTGTTGCTTCTTTGACTTCCAGCTTACTAAAGATTGCCCAATAAATATACAGTAACCAGTAACTGACTTTCTGGTGTCTGCACATCCAGCCCAGTCACTGTCACAGTATGCTGAAATCTTTAAATTGGAATCTGTTTTCATGAGTATCCCCTGGCCTGGTGCTACCTTCAAATACTTCAACACTCTTAGGGCTGCCATATAATGTTCATGTGATGGTTTGTCCATGAATTGTGCTAAGGTTTGCACAGCATATGATATGTCAGGCCTTGTGAATGTTAAGTAAAGTAGTTTTCCTACCAGTTGTCTGTACTTTGCAGGGTCTGCAATCTCTCCTTCATTACTTGTCTTTCTTAGTTTGACACTATAATCAATAGGTGTTGATGCTGGTTTGACTCCAAGTAATCCATGTTCCTCCAGCAAATCAAGTGCATATTTTCTTTGACATATTGAGATGCCTTGTGGCGATCTGGCCACTTCAAGACCAAGGAAGTATTTCACAGTGCCCAGGTCTTTAAGTTTAAACTTTGAACTTAAGTATTCCTTTATGCCTGCTACTTCTTGGGTGGATGTACTTCCTATCAGGATATCATCAACATATGTTAACAAGGCTATAAACTCCCCATCAGCTGTTTCCATGGTAAACAATGAATAGTCTGACAGTGACTGTTTGAAACCATACTGAAGAATGGATGTTGTCAGTTTAGCATTCCATTGTCTGGAAGCTTGTTTAAGTCCATATAAGGACTTATGCAGCTTGCAAACTATTTTTGAACCAGTAGGACACTCCCCCTCAATTGTGTAACCCTCAGGCAGCTCCATGTAGACTTCTTCATTAAGGTCACCATGTAGAAATGCATTGTTCACATCTAATTGGGATAGTGACCAATTCTTTGCAGCTGCTAAAGCAAGAAATATTCTAACTGTAGATTGCTTTGCCACAGGACTGAAGGTCTCTTGGTAGTCAAAACCAGCTACTTGACTGTATCCTTTTGCCACAAGTCTTGCCTTATACCTTTCTACTTCTCCTTTGGCATTCAGCTTAGTCTTGTACACCCACTTACAGCCAACAGTGTGACAATTTGCAGGCAACGGTACTATGCTCCACGTGCCATTGTCCTCCAAAGCTTTTAGTTCAACAGCCATTGCATCTCTCCAATGTGAATGGATCATAGCTTGATGGTAAGTTTTAGGTTCTTGAATGTTAGACAATGAAACTGTGAATGCCTTGTGTGCAGGTGACAAATTGTGGTGAGTGAGGTATTTAGATATAGGGTATGAGGTAACACTGTTTGTTTGGAAGGGTAAATCAACATGATATGCTTCCAGATACTTTGGTAGGTTTTTGACTCTTAAACTTTTCCTAACTGGCTGAGCTGAATCAGTAATAGGATTTGTTATTGGTTCACTAACACTGTCTTCATTAGGCAGATTGCTACCTTGTGGTGAATTATGAGAAATTTCACCATCCTTTGATGTAGAGGATTGATTTAGGTTTGGTGAACTCTCATACTGGTGCAACTCAACTTGATTATGATCAGAAAGGTCAGAATTTATATAATCTGTGTCAAGAGGATCAAAAGAAGAAGTATGCATACCAGGTGTTTGATGAAATGTTAAGTCTTGGTTTTCATGTTTTGAGGAAAAGAATGGAAAAGTATCCTCATGAAAAACAACATCTCTGGATATCAGAACCTTTTGTGCTTCAAGATCATATAATTTGTACCCTTTGACATGATTTGGATAACCTATGAAGATGCACTTACTAGCCCTACTCTCAAACTTCTTTCTGTTTTGTATTTGTGTTGAGGCAAAGCATAAGCATCCAAAGACTTTAAAATGATCAAATGAAGGAAGGCTTTTGAATAACAGTTCATATGATGATCTGTTATGAAGAACTCTGGTAGGTATTCTATTGATTATGTGAACTGCAGTTAAAACTGCATCCCCCCAGAAAGCAAGTGGAACATTTGATTGATGTCTCAAAGCCCTTGCCATAGCCAAAATGTGTTGGTGTTTCCTTTCCACAACACCATTTTGCTGTGGTGTACCAGTGCAGGATAATTGATGAACAATGCCATTTTTGTTGTAAAACTCAATGAGTTTAAACTCTTGACCATTATCAGACCTCAAGCACTTTATGGAACTGTTAAACTGATTTTGGACAAACTTATTGAAAACAGGAATAATGGATGAAACTTCTGATTTGTATTTCATTAAATATATCCATGTAAAACGGGTGTGGTCATCAACTATGGTCAGGAAATATCTGTGACCATTTCTAGTAGGAACCTCATATGGACCCCATATATCCATGTGAATTAATTCAAAGGCAGTTTGAGAGCTTTTAGAGTGAACTGGAAATGGCAGTCTCTTTTGTTTTGCCATAGGACAGATTTCACATAGTAAATTACTTGAACAATCAATTTCTGGAAAACTTTTGTTCAATACACTGATTCTTTCTATAGGAGCATGTCCTAACCTAAAGTGCCAAAGATCAAAGTCTTTATACTTTGGTTTGTTGAAATTAACAGAAAATGCAAAAGGATTCTTAACAAAGTTTTCAAAACCAAACTGAGACAGTTCTTGTTCAACTTGCTTATCCTGCACCATATAAAGGCCTGATGACTGCCTAGCAACCCCAGTCACTCTCCATGAAGGTAGTTCCTGGATAACACAGTATGAATCAGTGAAGAAAAGACATGATTTCTTATATTTGGTCAATTCACCTACTGATATGAGATTGAATTTGAAGCTAGGAACACACAGGACATTTTCGAGAACCAACAAGGGTGTTAACTTGACTGTTCCTATGTGAGTAACAGGGACTTTACCATTATTTGGTAGATGAACAAAATGATCATTAACTGGTTCAGCTAAGACAAATCTGTCTAAAGAGTGACAAATATGATCAGTAGCACCAGAGTCCATTATCCAACTATCTTGTTTAATCACCAGGTTACTTATATGATTATGGCTATATGACAAATCATTTGATGTATTGAAACAGGGCTGGTTTGAAGTTATACCTGCAAAGGCAGAATTGACTAGGGATGGCTTATTTTGTGAGCTGTTTGGTGATGAAACTTTACCATCACTGCAAACGATTCCATTCTCATTCAAGAGCTCCATTAGCTTGTTGACCTGTTGCTTAATGATAGACATTTGGGACATAGAGCCTGTACTAGCAGCATCATCTTCCTGGTCAAACTGTATGCTTGCAAACTGATCACCAGTAACATTGTTTGCCATTGCCTTTCCTTTCTTATAATTTGCCTTATTCTTTGTAAATTTAAAATCCTCTGGAAATCCCACTAACCTGTAGCACTTCTCCTTAATGTGCCCCTTCTTACCACAGTGTGAACACAGAAGATCTTTCTTGAATTTCTTCCTTGCATCACTAGCTGTTAACATGGCTGAAGATTCTTGTACAGGTTGTGTCTGAAGCATCAAGTTCCTCTGGGCTTCCTCTCTCAGAACAAGACTATAGACCTTGTCCAAGCTTGGTATAAGATCCATAAGGATAATTTGAGACCTCACAGCAGAAAAAGAGTCATTTAGACCATTGAGAAACCTGAATACCATATCTTTCTGATATTGCTCACTATACTTCTTGAAACAATTAACATTACATCCACCACATTCACAGTGAGGTAAGGGTCTAAAACTTCTTAATTCCTCCCAAACTCCCTTTAGTTCAATAAAATATATATCAACAGATCTAGAACCTTGTGTTATGCTACCTAAGGTATACTGCAGATTACACACCCTGGTATCATCAGGCTGAGCAAAATTTTGTTTAAGGGTATTCCATACCTCCATGGCTGAATCAATGTAGAAGACTATCGATGCAATAGGTTGAGTGATGGAGTCCAGGAGCCATGCTACCAGTAGGTTGTTACATCGAGTCCAAGAAGGATAAATGGGATCTGTAGCATCAAGCTTTGGAATGGTTCCATTAATGAACCCAATCTTGTTCCTGATTGACAATGCTAACAAAAATGATCGACTCCATGCTACATAATTACTGGTGGTTAGTTTAGGATTGATCACAACAGATCCTGGATGATCTGTGTGATGCAAGAAGTAGGGCGATTGTGGATCTGCAATGGGTGATATTGGTGACCTAGAGTCTATTGAAGTTTGAGACATTTGAGATCTTGAATCTGTTGATTGTGACATGATTCACAACCTTGACTAAGAAAAGCAGAGATTATATGAATAATGAGAACGATCCAACTTACTGGAAAAGATGATTGAAGATGGAAGCTAAAACAGGTAGAGAACGATGTGATCAATGGATGAAATATTCAATGATTTTCCCAAATCTGATCTGCTACAAGACCCCTAACCGAGCTTTGATACCATGATGAACATTGAAGAATGATGCAGAGAATATTTTGGGAATGATTCATTCATTTCTCATCATCAGATCTGTACAAAAGAAGGCTTATTTATACTCTGCCTTTTTACCCAGAAATCAGAAGAGGACAAAGAAGTTGTAACTAATTACAAAGAAAGTTAACTAACTACAAATTAAAAGAATGCTTAACGGTAACAAACGGCTAGCTTCTTATATCATCTTTTTAATGAAACGGTGCACTTTGTGCATTTCCTTTCTCCTCCTCAGACAATATTGAAACGATGCGTTTCAATATTTGTTCCCCTTTCTCACTTACAAACATTCTTCTTCTCTGTGTATGCAGGCACCTCTGCTTTACTTATTCCTGCTGCTTTGCTAATTGTGACTTCAATAAATTCCCATGCTTAACATCTTCACCTCTTGCTTTAATAAACAACTGGTTGGCCATGTTATTTAAACAGCATGGGACATTCAGCAGATTGTTGCACCGGTTCATTGCATTGGTCGAGTCGTTCTCTTCCAGCGTGACATGTGAGGAGCTCCACGTTCCTCAACTCTTGTGTTTCGTTTTTTTTTTTTTAACAAAAGCTCTTGTTTTATTTTCTTATCCCATTTACAATCTTCCTTAAATTTATTAGTATAATATATTCAACCGTAGTTGTCATATCTTCAATCATATTTTGTCTCACAAATCAGTGAAATTTTCTATACCTTATTTCTTAATTAAATTTTGAGATTTCTTCTTTTTTTTTAATGATCAAATTCTTCAATCCAAGGATCAGATGCATCATCATTGAATCCGACTCTATCAGCTCAATGGGAATGATCAAGAAAGGATAAAATCATACAGTCTTACATAGTAAAATAAAATCTCAAAACAAATAACAAATGGTCACTAGCATCTTTGGAGAATGTTCTTCTTTGATGCTTGTTTTATGACTCATATATTTGACAAAATTAATGTATTTACCCTCTAAATAGCCATTTAAATCTTGTGTGTGAATCTGCTTGTATTTCCATTCCATCAGCCAGCCTCTACCACAATTAAATGAGGAATCCTGAATGTGGCAGTGTACTAATGAAGCAACTCCTACCCATACATTCTGGGAAGTGAAAGTAGGAGTAGCTAATCACCAACTAGCCAATAACAAAAATATTGCTTTGAACGACATTTTCAACAATAATAATAGAAGAGTCAAAAGAACAAAGCTTTTTAAACAATTATAATTATTTAAGAGTTATTTTTATTTAAATAATTAAATTTATTCAAATAATTATTTTAGAGAACGAATAAATATGTTTTTTGAAAACAGACATTTGTATCTATTGAAAAATAGACAATTGTGTCTGTAAAAAATAAATAGTTGTGTCTATTAGGCAAAGGGATCTTTATCTATAAATAAGACTCTTTAATTACTTAAATATGAATGAAAAAATGAAAAAAAAATAATATGCAATCATTCTCTTTATTTATTTATTTATTTTGAAAAGCTGAATTCATTCCTATAGAAACAAAGCTACGGCCAAAAGGAGGAGAATAACCTCCAAACCAACAACTGCACAAACACAAAAACCAAAAGGGCAGCTGCAAAATCAACCCCTCCTGCCTTCCCCAGAAAAGCAGCATATGCATCCCCATCAAACAAAAAGAGGTTAGCAAACCTCGACCGAACAGATAAAGGTAATCTTGTCAAGCACAAAACAAAAACACCTACACAACCAAATTCATGCTCAAAATCAACAAAGAAAAGCAAAGAAAAGAATCTCTCCTGCACACTTGGAGATTCACTTCATGTCAGCAAACCGAGTAAGAGATTACTTTTGTACATTTCGAACACGCCTCGTGAAAGCTACCATGATAACCACCTATAAAATTAAACAGCGATCCTGTTATCAGCCAATAAGATTTAACCAAAAGTGAAAAGCCCTAGTAAAAAACTATATACATTCTCTCTACTTTTCTTCAAGTCCTTCTTAAATTGTTTTTACAATGTTCTGCTGCATAAAAACTCTATGCAAATTTAATAATCTTGTCATGCTCCGATAAATGTTAAGTGGATTAATTTTATCAATTCAAAATAAAAAATAAACAAATTTAGTTATCTTTTAAATTAATAGAAATATCATACTTTCTTTTTCTACTATTTCATTCTATATGTTCAAAAATTTATTAATTAAATACAATTAATGATAAAAATACATCAAATTTGAATTAAACAATACACATACACATATGTATATATATAAAGTTTAAAAAATAAAAAAACCTAAATCAAAAAGTTAATGAAAAGAGGACTACCTACAACCAAATTTGATATCAATATCTTCATGAAAGAACAAAATACACAATGGACCATAAATAAACAAAAGACAAATCTGAATGCTTTTCAAAAGAAAGATATGAAGAAAGTTATTTGCAAGCACAAAATTCAATGAAACATTATGTTATTGGCCCCTTTCTATCTTCAGGTGTATAATTTACTTATGTAATACCCGACCCTAATTTATCTGTGATATATCATTCACATGCAATGAATAGCATGTTTGTATATTGAATTACCCCGGGAAACAAGATGAATGACAATATTGCCCCTAATGGTATGGTTAAGTTAAATAAGTCTCGAATCAGTTTAAACAGAGAATTGAGGATGAATTTGAGAAAACTAAAACCCATGTAGTAATTTAAAACAGTGATTCGGAGTTCGAGGTTCAGTTTGGAGTTAATCGGGAAAATTGACCGATTAGGGACAAAACGGTCATTTTTAAATTTCAAGACAAAATGGAGATTTTTAATAAAGATTTCGATTTTAATGACCAAGAACGATTATATGAAATATAAAATGATGTTTGGAATATAAAATGAAGTTTGGCAATGAAAAAGTGTGATTCTTGGTATTTTTGGGACACAAGGGTAAAATAGTAATTTTACCACTAAAGGTCAAAACGAGAATTTTTAAAGAGGATTTTGGACCCATTTGATTTAGATTGATTATTTAGACTAGTTAAAACATAAATTGAGGTTGAAAAGTGGAAAGGAAATACAATTCCGGTACATTTTGGAGAATAGGGGCAAAATGGTAATTTTACCACCGGATGACCAAATTTAATTTTTCGAGAGAATTTAGATCAAATTTGATAAATTGGAGTGTGGTATGAGTTTGAGGATTGAAAAATATGCATTGTGGTAATTTTTTAATTTTTGGGGTAAAAATATAATTTTTGGCTTTTACGGGGGTCAAAGTGTAATTTTCAAAAATTTCACCACCAAGACTTTGGATAAGTCTGAAAAATTTTTCTGAGCTGGGGATAAGAGAGATAAATAGATGGAAGAAATTTTAGAATAAAGGAATGGCTAGAAATTAAAGAATTAATAAAACATTAAAAAAATAAATAAAATAATAATATTTTATTATGCCTTTAAAAAGGCCGATTTTTCAGCCAATGACTCTTAGGAGGGTCGGGTAGAACCAGGAGAAAGAGGGAAAGAAGGAAATCAAGAACCCTAGGGGAAAATCAAAGGGGAAAAGTGTAGAAATCAAAAAGTTATCAAGTAAAAGGTAAAATTTCTTTAATTTCCTTTGATTTCTTCATTACCCACCCATTTTACTTTAATTTCCAAGCAAATTTAGAAAGTGGGTATGCTCCCCACATGCTGGCAGAATTTCTTGGAGTGATTTTGGGTCTTGATTTGGTTGAATTTTAACTTGATTTAATGTTTTTAGTGAGTTTAGTAAGTGTAAAAATGAGAAATAGCAAGAAATAGAATTTTTTCATATTGAAACCTATTTATGCAGAATTTTAGAGAGAGAAATTGATTGCTGAAATGATGTTTATTTGTGGTAATTAAGTGAATTATGTTGAATTATGGATATAGGAAATTAATGGGAATTTTCGGAGCAAAAATCAAAATTTTTACCCTCTAGGGTTAAAATCGTAATTTTCAATCTAGGACTGGTAAATGGACCCGTAGATGTTGACATTGAGAAATTGGAATATAATCGAACAATTAGAAATTAAAACGGGTCAAATCAGAGTTAAAATGAAGATTTTAGCAATTTAGACGCGTGTAGGCAAATTAGGCCGAAAACCGTGTTTAAACGGTTATTCGGACAGCTTAAAGTGCATTTCATGCATTCATGTAGAAATCATAGAGCCTGAAATCCATTATAATTAATTGATTTGATTTATTGAAATTCATGCCACGCGTAACGCATAGGGAGTGAACCGTCCGAAAAAGGCAAGGAAATAGCTACGGACGAGCGAGACTAGGGGTATTCGAGACTTCTAAAACCTGTGAGTGGATAATTTACCGTTTTCAATATCTGAAGTAGTTTTACATGATTGTGTGCTTTTAAAATAAATTGAATTTCATAAATAATTTTTAAATCGAAAAACGAATTTTTAATATTGAGTATGTGGAGTCTGGCATGAAATTACGTTTATGTACTAAAATTGAAATTATGGCTTATGAAATTTTAGAAGCATGACTGCATGATTGGCTAAATTGTTTATGGTATTGGAAAATGTGAATTGACTGCTTTGTTCTGATAAATTGTTCAGAAATAAAACTTGCCATATTAGGCTATTTAAATTTTTATGAATTGGTGGGTTATAGGATAGTCACTGCAGTGACGGGTTCCGTGGACCAGCCTATTAGAGGGGCACGGTAATCCCGTTATATTATACCTCGGTATGAGAGGCGCGGAGGGTAACTCCTGAGGTATGGTTAGAGTTCACATTACGCCGAACCACCACGTGATGGTGAACTCCGCCAACGCCAAGGAACGGCTATATTTTTCAATTATGGTATAAATTGTAACAGCCTTGGCGTACTCTATGGGACACTTTGATTAAGTGTTCACGAGTATAAGATTTGGTCAAAGCCTAGTTTTTACAAAATAAATCATAAGTCTTGTGTTTGAATAAATGAAATTATTTGGCATGATTTTACTAAATTTGGTGTTATGAATTATTTGTTGAAATGGTATTTTTATTATATTGTCTCCACCTACTCGACTTTAGATGTTGTGGATGGTAGTTATCCAACTCACTAGGTTGTAAAACTCACCCCCTCAATTTTCCCATTTCAGGCTCACAGACATTTGTGATAGTAAATTTTGACACGAAGTGCATTTGTGGTGACGACCTTAGCTCTCACAGGTTCATCTCGTAGACTGTATTTCTCTATTTTGGGCCCACTTAACATTATAAATTAAATTTTATACTTCAGTTATCTGTATTACTATATGTAATAATATATTTTGTTTTTACGCTGAAAAAAATTATATTCGGATATCTATATAAAAATTGTTTTATAAGAAAATATTATATTTTATGAAATATTATTATTTTATTTCATCAAATGTAATTTCACTCAAATTTCACGTTTTAGATATCTGATTTCAATTCCAACTTCAATTTATGAAATCTTTACGCGTAAGTAACATTTTTTCCAAATTTCGAAATTTTCAACGAAATATGACCGAAATACCCTTATGTAGTAATTTTCGTCTTTTTTCCTGTTTTGATCCGAAAAGGGACAAGATGATTTAAAGTATGGAATAAATAAATAGAAACTCACAGGGGAACTGGAAAGACTGGTACGAGAGCCTTGCGAGGTCTCGATATGGTACTCGACGGATGAGTGCATATCAGGACATCGCGACGGTTGTCACGGACTCGATGGTGGTTCCGGGTCGTGATAATATATATATATAGCTTTTGTCAAAAAATCAAAGAAACACCACATAATGAATTAATAAATATAAAATTAAAACTTAAAAAATTAATAAAAAAACTTACAAAGGCTGGAAGTATCCAGCCAAATAGAAAAGCAAAGGTAAAAGAGAAGTAGGCAGCCGATAAGAAACAAAACCTAATGTGAGATTTTTTTTTATTATTATTTTTAAAGTGACGTTAACAGTATATGTTAAAAATTTTGACACTACCGTTTTGAAGGCTTTTACCATCCCATAAAAGAGATAGGATAGACGACAAAAATATAGAGAGGAGACACGGATGGGTGCACAATGGGAAGGGGGGGCGCAGAGTATTTGTGTTGTAAAGCATGACATGTGAGGAGGTCCATGTTCATCAACTCTTGTATTTCATTTTCCTTTTTTTTTTTTTACAAAAGCTCTTGTATCTCTTTTTTATCCCATTTACAATCTTCCATGATTTTAGTAGTATAATATATTCAACTATAGTTGTCATATTTTTATTCATATTTGCCACACAAATCAGTGAAATTTTATGTACTTTATTTTTTTTAGTTAAATTTTGAGAGTTCTTTTTTTTTTTTTAATGATCAAAATCTACAAGCCAAGGATCAAATGCATCATAATTGAATCTGACTCTATCAGCCTTTTGATTTGGATGGTGTTTTTCTTTGCTCATATTTACTGCAGCTGTCCTGCTTTTGCTGTCTGGACATGAAGGTTACGTTTGATTTTTGTTCTCATGGTTTTTTCTTGTTTTGTTTTTTGTTTCTTTTGTTTATTTGTTATTCTCCTTTTGTTCTCTTGGACGCTGGTTTTTTTACTTTCAAGGAATTTTTATTCCTTGTTGATTAATGATTTATTTATCTTTAAAAAAAAAGAATTATATTTATTATCACTACTATATATATCTAACATCAATAAAATTGTCAATCTTAAAATAATCCAAAACTTTAAAATATAAAAAATAACAATCGAATTAAATAGTGAGTTTAAAAACTCCATTGATGATGATAATTATGTATATGAAGAAAAACAATTCATATTCCTTTTATCAATATTCCTATGCCACCAATTTTACTTGATTGTTTTAAGAATTTTAAAGTAAAGAAATTAGAAATTTAATAAAAGCATTATTCAAACATCAATACTAACATTTATCACCAAAATGTGACCTCAAAAAAAAAGAGGCACATGTTATCATTAATTTATTTTATTTATGTCTTATCTTCATAAAAATGTGCACGAAGGTACACAAATGCATAGCACATAAGGGTTGCAAGATGGAAAGGAATAACACCATTTTGGTAGAAAATGTTTAAATGCAACAAACTAAAGAGTGCTATAAAATTTCAATGCACATGTTGGATTTAAAAGTCTATGCTTTTTTATCCAACAAATCAAACTTTAGGCCAAAATCTCGCAACTTTTCTTCAGCAAGTTGTTTCATGCGATCAGCCATCAGTGGGCTTATGAAATTCACCCAATCTCCCACCTTACCATTCCTAAAAAATGCTGAATTCTTAAGCCCATCATAGCTTTCTCCAGTCATGTTCACTTCCAAAGTCTTCAAGGTTTCAAAGCTACACAGCTTTGATATTTCTTCAACAACTCCTTGTCTAATTTCCTCCTCCGAGAAAGGGTACCCCAAGAAATCAGCTAGCTTCTTCAAGTTGGAAGCAATATCCTTCTTCAAATCTTCAAATTTCAAAAATAAGACTTTTTCACGATGCTCCAAACTCATCTTCCAATACCCTAAAACATGTTCCCAATGTCACGACCCGGAACTTCCCTCGGACTCCTGACAACTGCCACGACGTCCCAATTGACACTCATTATCCGAAATGCCAACCGGAACCCCGTAAGGCTTACGTACCAGTTTCTAGCCTTCCCTGTGAGTAATTCTTTCCAAACATCCCCTTTTTGAGGGTTTACAACTCATTTCTGGCTTAAATAAATCAAAATATAAAATTTGACTCACATAGGTATTTTGGTCATTTTTCGACGAAAATATTAAAATTTGGTAAAAATATAGTTTATGCATCCAGAATACTTAATCTGAAATCGGATTTAAAATCGAAAGTCCGAAACTTTCTTTTTCAAGGGTTTAAAGTAACATTTTACTATTCAAAAATATTGATAAAAACATTCCATTTTCTTATAAAATAATTTTTATAGACACGCGTATAAGTAATTTTTATAGCGTGAAAGTAAATTTAAATTCATACATACATTAAGTTACAAAGTCATAAGGAACAATAATAATTACAATGACCGGTGGGCCCATAACTATACAAATACGACAATAGCAGTAAACCTACTATCTGTCGTGGGAAGAAGATCTATAGTAGTCCTCGACAAAATCTGGTATCTACAAGCTACCACAGGCCTGAAATATTTGGATAGGAGGTGGGTGAGATTTTGCAATCCCAATGAGTAAACAAACATTATCATAAACATCTAAAGGTAAGAAAAATGGAGGCAAATTTAAATAGCTATTACAAACCATTTCATAAAGTTCCCTTTTTATTTCTTAAATCAAGAAATATTTATAAATTACCAAAACAATTGTTAAGGCTTATGACTTTTATTAAAATCATGGCTCAAGCCAAAACCAGTCCTCGGGGATACCTTGGCCGAGTCATCTAACCGAGTCCGTCAAGGTTGTCAAAATAGTTACACATTAAACATGTTTTAGTTTTTAAAACAAGCCGTTCCTTGGCGTTGGCCGAGATACACATTCACGTGTGGGTTCTACGTGAAGTGAACTCTAACACTACCCCGAGAGTTACCCTCCTCGCCTCTACAACCGAAGTAACTATATAACCGGGTTTACTGTGCCCCTCTAATAGACGGTCCACAGCAACCCACCACTGCAGTGACTAAACCCACCAATTTAAAAAAATTTCGACAGTATAACGTGGCTTTTATTTATTTACCTAGCCTGCATAGTAAAAATCCAACTTACATTTATTCCCAATAACATTTCAAACATAGCCACATATATACATATACTCATAAGCCTATTGAATGAAAACATCATTTGTAACACGATTTACGGCCTCCAAACTACTCAATTTTTAGCAAAATTCAAATATCCAAGTGATTCACCAAATATCATCATTCAAACTTATTTATTTGCAAACATCAAAATCTCTCTTTTTAAAGTCATTTTGCATAAAATTCACAAATAACAATTAAAATAGACTTTAGATAATTTACAATAATAATAAGTTTACTCACCGTTTGCACAAATTTAATACTTTTTAGGTGCCCCGATTACTGTTCGTGGGCACGACTTCCTTGCCTTTACCGGAAGGCTTTCCTCCTAGACACATTGTAAAAATTACACAATTCAACACATTTATGCTAAATCACTATATAATTGATTTAAATCCTATATTAATGCATGGTATGAAATGCAACGGCCTAAAACGGCTTAAATGCGGTTCTAGCCTATTTTCGGTACTTTGCCCGATAAATTGCTAACGCGTTCCATTTTTGCTCTAAATCGTCCCATTCTCTCTCCAACATCTTTAACCATCAAATACCAGCTTATAACCCTCTAGAATCACTAAATTCAGGTGACTTTCTTCCTTAAAAAATTCGGTTAAAATGGGACATTCACCCGATAAATTTTCTATTTTGTTTTTCTAGCACAATTAATCATTTTTCATCATTTTCCCTTCAATTCATTTGAATAAAATTCAATTCATCACCATTGGACAGCATTGAAGATTCAGCTTAGAGTGGATATTGTGAAAATTCCATGCTTTCGAGTCCAATTTAATTTCTAAACACCTCTAACTAACCGAAACTATCGATTTAGCTAAGAATCGAAACTTGAAAAATTCAAAATCTCCCCCCTTGAATTTCATCCAGCCCTCAGATCTATTCTGTGATCTCTCTCTTGAAGCATGGAAAATGAAAACAAAAGCATGGGAAAGGTAGAAACCAAGCCAAAATCGAAAAATCTTACCGTTAGACGCGAAAACGGGCAAAAACCGCGAATCCTTTGTCAAATTTCAAGCTTTTCTTTGGTTTTTCTCCTTTCTTCCTTTTTTTTCCTATTCTTTCCTCTCTTTTTTCCCTTATGGCCGAACCCTCATCAGCTGAAGCTTAAATGGGCTTATTTGATTAAAATAATATTATTTCATTTAAAAATGTCACATGTCACTTTCTCGTGGGACCCATTTTTAAAATTTCGTTCTGAAAATTTCAAATTTTCACCACTTCAAACACCATACTCATGCATACCAAAAATGAATAAATCCTAAGATTTTGACAAGTTTTGAGTGGTGAAAATTACGGTTTTACCCTTAGGGCGGTAAAATTACCGTTTTGCCCCTATGTTTCGAAAATTGCCGAAATTGAAATTTTTCACTTCCTATCATTAAATTATACTCCAAATAGTCAATATTGATCAAAAATTTTACTCCATGGTCAATTTATTATCTTGGGTGGTAAAATGACGATTTTGCCCCTAGACATCAAAATTTTTAAATTCATCCCAAATTAACCCTCAAACTCCAAAACATCATTTTAAGTCATTCCTGGACTGTGAAATATTAAATTTCATCTTAAAATTCCTATTTGAACTAGTTTGAGGTTAAATCAATTTAAGTGTACCATTTGGTACAATACCGGGTTTTAGCTATTCTTTGAGACTTTCCTAACATACAAACACGTTATTCATTGTATGTATGTCATAACATGTATTTATAGGGTCGGGTTTTACAACTCTACCCCCCTTAAAATAAAATTTTGACCTCAAAATTTCACTTACCAGATTCGACGAATAAATGCGAGTATTGGTTCCTCATCTGGTGTTCTACCTCCCATGCCATTTCCTCCATTCGAGCATTCCTCCACAACACTTTGACCATTGGAATGCTCTTGTTCCTTAGTATGCGATCCTTTCGATCCAAAATACTCACAGGTTGCACTTCAAACTTCAAGTCGTCATGCAACTCGATCGGAGGTGATTCGAGGATGTGAGAAGGATCTGGTACATATTTCTTAAGCATGGAGACATGGAAAACATTGTGGATCCGATCTAACTCCAGAGGTAGTTCCAACTGATAAACCACTGGTCCAATTCTCTCAATGATTCGGAATGGTCCAATATACCTCGGGTTAAGCTTCCCTCGTTTGGTAAATCGAATCACACCTTTAAATATCCATTAAAATACCACCATTTATTATCATAGCATAATCAAGAAGAACTTAATATTTCAAAGTATTCAAATTATTACCTTTTCACGGAGAAACCTTAAGAAAAACCCTATCACTGATCTCAAACTCTAAGTCTTTTCTCTGTTTATCCGCATAACTCTTATGCCTATCCTGAGCTACCTTTAGCCGCTCCCGTATAACCTTAATCTTGTTATTAGTTAGATCGATCAACTTCACACTAACTAACTTTCTTTCACCCACTTCATCCCAACAAAGAGGAGTACGACATTCCTTCCATATAAAGCTTCATACGGTGCCATACCGATGCTAGACTGGAAGCTATTGTTGTAAGCAAATTCCACTAATGGCAAGTGTCTATCCCAACTCCCAAGAAAATCCATGACACAAGCCCTCAACATGTCCTCCATAGTCTGGATAGTCCTCTCTGACTGACCATCTGTCTGTGGGTGAAAAGCAGTGCTAAATCTCAATCTGGTTCCGAGAGCTTCTTGAAATTTAGGCCAGAATCGAGAAGTAAATCAAGGATCTCGGTCTGACACTATAGAAACAGGAACTCCATGTAGCCTCACGATCTCATATATATAAAGCTGAGCCAGCTTCTCAATAAAGTATGTACTATGGACAGCTAAAAAGTGAGCGGACTTAGACAACCGATCTACGATCACCCAGATTGCATCCTTTCCCCTCTGTGTTCGCGGTAGTCCCAAAATAAAATCCATAGTTACATGCTCCTATTTCCACTCGGGAATAGGTAAATACTGGAGTATACTTACTGGCCTCTGATGCTTCGCCTTAACTTGCTGACATACGAGACACTTTGCTACAAATTCTGCTACGTCTCGCTTCATACCCGGCCACCAATAACTGTCCCGTATAGTCCGATACATCTTGGTGCTTCCGGGATGCAATGCATAGGTGGATGAATGGGCTTCTTCCATAATCACCTGTCTCAACTGGTTCCCCTCAGGAACATAGACTCGGTCTTTAAACATCAAAATATCATCATCCCCAAGTCTGAAATCACTAACACCCCCATCTGTCAATTTTTGCACTTCCTTCTTTAACTCATTATCAGACCTCTGCATATCCTTGATTTGATTGAGCAATGTAGGTCGCACAATAAAGCTTGCCAGTAAGGATCCACCCTCACCATTTTCCAATTGGACCCCGAGAGATTTTATCTCTAATAAAACTGGAAAATAACAACTCTGAAGTGTAGCTAAAGAGGATGAAGACTTACGACTTAAGGCATCGGCAACAACGTTCGCCTTTCCCGGATGATAGTCTATCACCAAGTCATAATCTTTTATCAACTCCAACCATCGCCTTTGCCTCAAATTTAGCTCCATCTAAGTGACCAAATATTTTAAACTCTTGTGATCCGTAAAGATACGACAATGCTCACCATACAAGTAATGCCTCCAAATTTTCAGTGCGAACACTACCACTGCTAACTCCAAATCATGAGTAGGGTAATTTACCTCATGCTTTTTCAGTTGTCGGGAAGCATAGGCTATCACCTTCTCATCTTGCATCAGTACACACCCTAATCCCATCTTAGAGGCATCACTATATACTACAAATTCCTTACCACTTACAGGAAGTGTCAACACAGGAGCGGATGTCAACCAGTTCTTCAGCTCTTGAAACCGACTCTCACAGAGTTCATCCCATATAAATTTAACTCCCTTACGAGTCAAACGAGTCAAAGGAGCTGCTATCAAGGAAAATCCCTGAACAAACCTCCGATAGTAATCGACTAATCCGAGGAAACTACGGATCTCCGTCATTGTCCGTGGTTGCTCCCATTGCACAATCGCCTCTATTTTCTTGGGATCAACATAAATTTCAGCGCCCGATACTACGTGTCCCAAGAATACCACTTCCTGTAACCAAAACTCACACTTTGAAAACTTTGCATACAACTGTTTTTTCTGCAAAGTTTGCAATACTGTACGTAAGTGGGCAGCATGCTCATCATTATCTCTCGAGTAAATCAAAATATCATCAATGAACACAATAACAAATTTGTCCAAATAAGGATGGAACACCCTGTTCATGAGATCCATAAAAGCTGCTGGGGCATTAGTCAAACCAAATGGCATCACCAGAAACTCATAATGCCCATACCTCGTCCTAAATGCAGTCTTGGGTACATCCTGCTCCTTAATCTTCAACTGATAATACCCAGACTTCAAATCAATCTTGGAGAACATCATAGCACCTCGCAACTGATCAAACAGATCATCAATCCTAGGTAGAGGATACTTATTCTTGATGGTCACTCGGTTAAGCTGACGATAGTCGATACACAATCGAAAAGTGCCATCCTTTTTCTTAACAAATAAAACCGGTGCTCCCCAAGGTGAAATACTAGGACGAATGAAACCTTTATCTACTAAGTCTTGCAATTGAACTTTCAGTTCCTTTAGTTCTACCGGAGCCATTCTGTACGGGGGAATAGAAATAGGTGCGGTACCCGGAAGTAAGTCAATAGGGAACTCAAGCTCTCTATCTGGAGGTAGTCTCGGTAAATCATCAAGAAACACGTCCGGGAACTCACTCACTATTGGGACATCTTCTAGCTTAGGTTCCCCTCTTGTAGCATCAACCACATAAGCCAAGTAAGCTAGATACCCTTTATGCACCATTTTCAATGCCTTAATTGCCGAGATTATACAAAACGGTAAAACTCGACGTTCCCCTACAAATATCACCTCTGCTCCCTCAGAATTTTGAAGCACTACTTCTTTCCGGAAACAATCTACATTCGCTCGGTGTGCACTCAACCAATCCATGCCCAAAATCAAATCAAAGTCTTGGATCTCTAAAGGAATTAAGTCACCCCTAAACTCTTCTTCACCTATCCTAACTCCACAATCCCTATAACACACATTTCTGACCAATTGCTCTCCCAAAGGGGTGTGCACTACAATCTCCTCCTTTATTGGTGACAAGTTCCTATTTGAAAATGATGCGAATGATATACTCACATATGATCTATCAGAACCCGAATCTATCAAAACATGTGCATCTCTATCAAATACAATCATAGTACCTGTCACAATTCTAGGTCGAACTCGGGCTTCATCCTCAGTTACTGCGAAGACCCTGGTCGAAATCTAGGGCTGCGGTCTAGAAGATGGCTGCTCTGGGGTATTACTCCTCATGCCTGATCGTATCACTGGGCCCTGTCTAGACTGTGATCCCGAAGTGTCTCTCCATGGTATACTAAGACAAGTAGAATGAGTAGAAGTAGCTATCGCACCTCGTCTCAATTGAGGACAATCTCTCCTCATATGCCCCTGTTGGCCGCATTGAAAACACTTTACAACCTCTCTACATGACCCAACATGAAATCCTCTGCAATTACGGCACTTGTCCAATCCTTCTGAAGTCATCCCTTGACTACTCATCACTGGCTGACCAAATCTAGAAGATCTCGACTGTGACTGCTGAGATGGAGGTCTAGTCGATGCCACAGATGCTGAGGTAGTACTTCCCGCATTAGATGTCGAATCTCTGCCTCTCTTTGAAGACTGACCCAGGAATATAGGCGAATTCCTTCTCTTTGTGAACTCAGCTCGAATCCGTCTATTTTCAGTGGCGAGCTTCTCAGCCCGTAAAGCCATCTGCACAACTTCCTTGTACGGTTCCTTACCTGTCACTATCATACGCTCTCGAATCTCGTTACGGAGTCCCTCCTCAAAGTAGTTTACCTGGTCTTGTTCCAATTTCACCAACTCAGGTACATAAGACATCAACTCGTTAAAACGATTCTCATACTCCTCAATGGTCATATTTCCCTGTTTCAAGCTCAGAAACTTTCTCTTTTTCTCTTTCTGATGGAAATAAGTGTAGTACTGACCATCGAACTCTCGGAGGAAATCCGTCCAAGTCAGTGGTGTAGGAGAGCGAGACTTCACGGAACTCCACCAAGTACGGGTTCTCTTCTCAAGTAACCGTGTAGCCACCTTCAACTTCATCTCATCATCTAATCCTATATCTACCAAAGTCTCCGATACCTGAATAATCCAATCTCTAGCTGTGGTCGCATCCAACTCACCAGTAAACAAGACGCAACCAAGCTACCTAGCCTCTTTCAGTTTCTTGGAGATAGACACATCCTGTGCCTGCTGAACTGTAGGAGCAATTGGAGGCACTATTGGCGGAACTTGACTAGCCTGAGCCTGACCAGTCATCGCGGCAAGAAATGCTGCTAGTGCCTGGGCTGCCTCAGATGACATGACGGGTACACCAGGAGTAGCAGCAGGTGGTGGAGGAGGTATAGGATGTGGGGGACTGTCATGCTGCTCTGTAGCAGATGCCACTCTAAAAGATGACGCAGCCGATTCCACTTCCACAAGATCCGACCGATTCCGTCTAGGGTGACCTCTCCCCCTACCGGTAGGTCTAGGAATAGGTGGTAGCTCACGTCGAGGAGGCATAATGATCTACAAAAAGAATGGAATTGGTTTAGACGACTTAAAACTCTATATGCAACTAACTAATCTTAACTGGGCCACACTGACATTGTAATTTATTTTAAAATAACTTTAAATCCAAGAACCTTAAAAATCAAAATTTCTTTCAAAACCATAAGCTTTTAAACCAAAAGCTCTGATACCAATCGAATTGTCACGACCCGGAACTTCCCTCGGGCTCCTGACAACCGCCACGACGTCCCAATTGACACTCATTATCCGGAATGCCAACCGGAACCCCGTAAGGCTTACGTACCAGTTTCTAGCCTTCCCTGTGAGTAATTCTTTCCAAACATCCCCTTTTTGAGGGTTTACAACTCATTTCTGGTTTAAATAAATCAAAATATAAAATTTGACTCACAGGGGTATTTTGGTCATTTTTCGACGAAGATATTAAAATATGATAAAAATATAGTTTATGCATCCAGAATACATAATCTGAAATCGGATTTAAAATCGGAAGTCTGAAACCTTCTTTTTCAAGGGTTTAAAGTAACATTTTACTATTCAAAAATATTGATAAAAATATTCTATTTTTTTATAAAATAATTTTTATAGACACGCGTATAAGTAATTTTTATAACGTGAAAGTAAAATAAATTCATACATACATTAAGTTACAAAGTCATAAGGTACAATAATAATTACAATGACCGGTGGGCCCATAACTATACAAATACGACAATGGCAGTAAACCTACTATCTGTCGTGGGAAGACGATCTACGGTAGTTCTCGACAAAATCTGGTATCTACAAGCTACCATAGGCCTGAAATATTTGGATAGGAGGTGGGTGAGATTTTGCAATCCCAATGAGTAAACAAACATTATCATAAACATCTAAAGGTAAGTAAAATGGAGGCAAATTTAAATAGCTATTACAAACCATTTCATAAAGTTCCCTTTTTATTTCTTAAATCAAGAAATATTTATAAATTACCAAAACAATTGTTAAGGCTTATGACTTTTATTAAAATCATGGCTCAAGCCAAAACCAGTCCTCGGGGATACCTTGACCGAGGCATCTAACTGAGTCCGCCAAGGTTGTCAAAATAGTTACACACTAAACACGTTTTAGTTTTTAAAACAAGTCATTCATTGGCGTTGGCCGAGATACACATTCACGTGTGGGTTCTACGTGAAGTGAACTCTAACACTACCCCGGGAGTTACCCTCCTCGCCTCTACAACCGGAGTAACTATATAACCGGGTTTACTGTGCCCCTCTAATAGACGGTCCACAGCAACCCGCCACTGCAGTGACTAAACCCACCAATTTAAAAAAATTTCGACAGTATAACGTGGCTTTTATTTATTTACCCAGCCTGCATAGTAAAAATCTAACTTACATTTATTCCCAATAACATTTCAAACATAGCCACATATATACATATACTCATAAGCCTATTGAATGAAAACATCATTTGTAACACGATTTACGGCCTCCAAACTACTCAATTTTTAGCAAAATTCAAATATTCAAGTGATTCACCGAATATCATCATTCAAACTTATTTATTTGCAAACATCAAAATCTCTCTTTTTAAAGTCATTTTGCATAAAATTCACAAATAACAATTAAAATAGACTTTAGATAATTTACAATAATAATAAGTTTACTCACCGTTTGCACAAATTTAATGCTTTTTAGGTGCCCCGATTATTGTTCGTCGAACACGACTTCCTTGCCTTTACCGGAAGGCTCTCCTCCTAGACACATTGTAAAAATTACACAATTCAACACATTTATGCTAAATCACTATATAATTGATTTAAATCCTATATTAATGCATGTTATGAAATGCAACGGCCTAAAACGGCTTAAATGCGGTTCTAGCCTATTTTCGGTACTTTACTCGATAAATTGCTAACGCGCTCCATTTTTGCTCTAAATCGTCCCATTCTCTCTCCAACATCTTTAACCATCAAATACCAACTTATAACCCTCTGAAATCACTAAATTCATGTCACTTTCTTCCTTGAAAAATTCGGTTAAAATGGGACATTCACCCGGTAAATTTTCTATTTTGTTTTTCTAGCACAATTAATCATTTTTCATCATTTTTCCTTCAATTCATTTGAATAAAAATCAATTCATCACCATTGGACAGCATTGAAGATTCAGCCTAGAGTGGGTATTGTGAAAATTCCATGCTTTCGAGTTCAATTTAATTTCTAAACACCTCTAACTAACCGAAACTATCGATTTAGCTAAGAATCGAAACTTGAAAAATTCAAAATCTCCCCCCTTGAATTTCATCCAGCCCTCAGATTTATTCTGTGATCTCTCTCTTGAAGCATGGAAAATGAAAACAAAAGCATGGGAAAGGTAGAAACCAAGCCAAAATCGAAAATCTTACCGTTAGACGCGAAAACGGGCGAAAACCGCGAATCCTTTGTCAAATTTCAAGCTTTTCTTTGGTTTTTCTCCTTTCTTCCTTTTTTTTCCTATTCTTTCCTCTCTTTTTTCCCTTATGGCCGAACCCCTCATCAGCTGAAGCTTAAATGGGCTTATTTGATTAAAATAATATTATTTTATTTAAAAATACCACATGTCACTTTCCCGTGGGACCCATTTTTAAAATTTCGTTCTGAAAATTTCAAATTTTCACCACTTCAAACACCATACTCATGCATACCAAAAATGAATAAATCCTAAGATTTTGACAAGTTTTGAGTTGTAAAAATTACGGTTTTACCCCTAAGACGGTAAAATTACCGTTTTGCCCCTACGTTTCGAAAACTGCCGGAATTGAAATTTTTCACTTCCTATCATCAAATTATACTCCAAATAGTCAATATTGATCAAAAACTTTACTCCATGGTCAATTTATTATCTTGGATGGCAAAATGACGATTTTGCCCCTATACATCAAAATTTTTAAATTCATCCCAAATTAACCCTCGAACTCCAAAACATCATTTTAAGTCATTCCTGGACTGTGAAATATTAAATTTCATCTTAAAATTCCTATTTGAACTAGTTCGAGGTTAAATCAACTTAAGTGTATCATTTGGTACAATATCGGGTTTTAACTATTCTTTGAGATTTTACTAACATACAAACACGTTATTCATTGCATGTATGTCATGACATGTATTTATAGGGTCAGGTTTTACACCCAAAATGGACCATAGGCATGAATTCCTTTACAAAACCTGTCAAAACCTTCCTCTATCGAATAAGGTTTGAAATCTTCATTTCTAGGAAAATTATCCACAATAAAGTGCCAATCCGAGATGAATTGGTCGAGAGGGTTCCTGCAAAGATAAACAATGCGACAATTGGATTTTAGGATGGAACGAGGCAATGTACCATAGGGTGTGTGAGTTGCAAAAATTCTTGGGCTAGGAAAATTTTCATTTTCAAGATCAGGAGTTTGGTTTTTCGAGTAAATGTTGAAATCAATGAAAGGCACAAGGTCACGGGGGTTTGTTGTGAGCAAAGGGCTTTGCGTGAGTGGAAATTGATTGCGGTTCACAATGGAGAAGACGAGAGCCTTCAACCATGTGGTGCCTGATTTGGGCATAGTGATTAAGAAGATATCAGTTTCATGGGCTTTGAAGTGGTTTTGAAATGCAATGACTGCCTTGGGTGCAAAGAATGGGTACCAAAAGCCTTGGTATTGGTAGAGAGTGGAGCCAACCCAATCTTTCTCTTGTGGAAGTGTTTGAATCAATTCTTCCATTACCTTGTCTGCTTTGAAGGAAATGTTTTTGGATGCAGTTTTATCATCCATAAGAGAAAAGCAAATTGAGTGAATGTTTGCTGAGAAGAAAGCTAGTGAGAAATGAGTGCCAAATATGATCCAATAAATACGCGTATATAGACACCATAAGAAAATTGAGGCTCCAGATCTCGAATTTAAGAAATCTTCTGGCCAAACCTACCTTGAAATTTTCGAAACTATTAAAAAGATAATGGCATTCAAAGTTTGCAGCTATGAATTTTGAAGATAGATATAAATAGAGGCCTAAGAGCCACGTAACCACATGCCACCGGAGGGCATGTACTCATAGGGGGGAACATGGTCCCGTAATCGATAAAGAGACAGCAACTAATCCACGTGATCAGTCCCAAAAGAATCGGGATATGGCCAGATCACTTAACCCCAACTTTTGCAAGTTCATCGGCGACGGTGTTGGCTTCTTTACGGATATGCACCAGCTGCCACGTCTTCACCTCTTGCTTTAATAAACAACTAGTTGGCCACGTTATTTAAACAGCATGGGACATTTAGCGGATTGTTGCTCCGGTTCAGTGCATTGGTCGTGTGGTTCTCTTCCAACATGACATGTGAGGAGCTCCACGTTCATCAACTCCAGTGTTTAATTTTTTTGTTTTTAACAAAAGCTCTTGTTTTACTTTCTTATCCCATTTACAATCTTCCTTGAATTTATTAGTATAATTTATTCAACCGTAGTTGTCATATCTTCAATCATATTTTGTCTCACAAATCAGTGAAATTTTCTATACTTTATTTCCTAATAAAATTTTGAGATTTCTTCTTCATTTTTTTTAATGATCAAATTCTTCAATCCAAGGATCAAATGCATCATCATTGAATCCTACTCTATCAGCTCAATGGAAATGATCAAGAATGGATAAAATCATACAGACTTACACAGTAAAACAAAATCTCAAAACAAATAACAAATGGTCACTAGCATCTTTGGAGAATGTTTTTCTTTGATGCTTGTTTTATGACTCATATATTTGACAAAATATAGCTAGTTGAATCTTGTATGTCAATCTGCTTGTATTTCCATTTCATCAGCTAGCCTCTACCACAATTAAATGAGGAATCCTGACTGTGGCAGTGTACTAATGAGACAACTCCTACCCATACATTCTGGGAAGTGAAAGTAGGAGTAGCTATTCAACAACTAGCCAACAACAAAAAATATTGCTTTGAACGACATTTTCAACAATAAAAATAGAGGAGTCAAAACAAGAAAGTTTTTTAAACGATTATAATTATTTAAGAGTTATTTTTATTAAATAATTAAATTTATTCAAATAATTATTTTAAAAGACAAATAAATATGTTTTTTGAAAATAAACATTTGTATTTATTGAAAAATAGACAATTGTGTCTGTAAAAAATAGATGTGTCTATTAGGCAAAGGAATCTTTCTCTGTAAATAAGACTCTTTATTTTCTTAAATATGAATGAAAAAATGAAAAAAAAAATAATATACAATCATTCTCTCTATTTTTTTTTTTTAAAAAAGTTGAATTCATTCCTATAGAAACAGCCTAAAGGAGGAGTATAACCTCCAAACCACCAACTGTACAAACACAAAAACCAAAACGGCAGCTGCAAAATCAACTCCTCCTGCCTTCCCCATAAAAGAAGCATAGACATCCCCATCAAACAAAAAGAGGTTAGCAAACCTCAACCAAACAGACAAAGGTAATCTTGTCAAGCACAAAACAAGAACACCTATATAAACAACCAAATTCATACTCAAAATCAACAAAGAAAAGCAAAGAAAAGAATCTCTCCTGTACACTTGGAGATTCACTTCATGTCAGCAAACCGAGTGAGAGATTACTCTTGTACATTTCAAGCACCCTCCTTAATGCCTCGTGAAAGCTACCATGATAACCACCTATAAAATTAAACAGCAATCCTGTTATCAGCCAATAAGATTTAACCACAAGTAAAAAGTCCCAGTGAAAAACTCTATACATCCTCTCCACCTTTCTTCAAGTCCTTTTATAGTGTTCTGCTGCATAAAACCTCTATACGAATTTGATAATTTTATCATACTCTGATCAATGTTAAATGGATTAATTTTGTTAATTCAAAATACAATTAATTACCAAATTTCATTATATTTTTTAGATTTATATTAGTTTAAGGCTTCCTTACACATTAGTTTAAGGCATTTTTTAGATTTATAAGTTGATAATTTTTTTATATTTTTTAAGATTATAAATTGATAACTTTTTTATGCACCATAAATTAAAACGGATAAAACTTAAAAAAAAAAGTAACATAGACGCACGTGTTGAAATCATTCCTTAACATTTTCGATTTTATAATCTTGCGTTGTAATAGATAAATGTTTACCAGAGCGCTCCACAGCCTAAGTTATCGAACCAAGTTCGAGGCTCGAGGCTGGATCTTATTCACGTCGAGTCTAACCCGATTTGATTAGATTGTTTATTAATAAATAATATATTTTATTTTATCCAAAACCTAGAATCCCGAGAACAATATTGTGTATAATAAGACAAGGGTTTTTTGTTTTTTATGAATCTTATACCAGGTTTGTTTATTTCCCAAAAGCCAAGGTAGGCCATGGGCCCTAGGAATTTCGAAAGCCAGGGGAGGCCATGGCCCCGTTTGGATGGGATCCACAAATCATAAAAAATAAGAAGAGAGCTCTGAAATTCATGCAGCAGGTGGTCGTTAGAAATAACATATCCAATCATATTTCATCACAAAAATCAGTGAAATTCCTCTATAATTTATTTCCAAATTAAATTATCAAAAGCCCCAAACCAAGGATCAAATGCATCATCATTGAATCCTGACTCTAATCAGCTCACTGGAAATGATCGAGAAGGGATAAAATCTTATAGACTTGTACTGCTGACAGTAAGAATGATTTTATGCAATAATTTCTTGCAAAACAGATCTCCCAAAAAACCAATAAATGGTATTAGCATCTTTGGAGAACGGTTATGTTAGCTTGTTTGCTCTCTTTCCAGTGCTTAGCCCTCCATCGCACCCAAAGAAAAAATTATCCATGAACCGCAACAAAGTCCAATAAGAACTGGATGGGAATATCCATTACTCGTTTTGAAATCTGAGGTTATTGGATACAAGCAGAGCCCCAAGTGTTTTTCTTCGATGCTTGTTTAATGACTCATATATTTGACAAAATTAAGGTAATTTATCCTAAATATACCCATTTAAATCTTGTGTGTCAATCTACCTACATTTCCATCAGGCCTAGTCTCCTGAAAATTGAAGGCAATTTATTCACTTATAAAATTCAATGATGCAGCAGCACATAATTACAGGGCATAAATTAGATATTGGAAAAGGACACCCGAGACCCCATCCTCCCTTGACAAGAAACCCTCAGAGCTACTCTATCCTCACTTCGATATAGACCGTTCTAGCAGTCAACCACACACCATGGAACCAATCCTAGTTAAGACAAGCCATACTGAACGGTGCCCAGATTCCTGTGCGCAGCTACAGCCACAGCTGCAGCACCAACTGCACCAAACTGGGATTGTGCCTGCAGAAGTTTTGTATCAATGGGTAATCTATCATTCAACTGCTCAACCTTGGCTTGCGGTTGGTAATAGGGGTTGCTGTTAATGTCAACAACCATCCCAGGCGATGGTTTTGTAGCCATGCTAGGCTGCAGTTTGGCTTGTGGATCCCTACCCGCCTGTATTCCAGATTTCTCTTGATTTGTGGTGCTAGTCCTCAGGAAACAATGAGGGGAGACATTCTGTGCAGGAACAACTGCATTTCTGTAAAAGATCTTTGCGTTGTACCCATCTTTAACATTTTTCCCATTCTCATATGGTATGACAGATCCAACAACTCTCCCAGGTTTTGCTGCACAAAGCAAAAGGAGAACAGAATCCTGGATCAGATAATGTTGAAGCAACAAAGTGACATGCATTGCTATAATCGATAACAAGTCTACTCAGTGCAGACCTAAGCAAAATGAGCAAAAGTATTTTTAACATTTAAAGCTGGAGACCTGAGGAATAAGAGTCTTCAGCAATGTGAAACTCATTTAAAGAGATCCAGTTCCAATTTTTAATAGCCACCAAACCCATACGGCTGACATAGACAGGGAGCCCAGAGAAACCACATGCAAAAAAGATATTTGTTCGACAAATGCTGCTTGACCAAAAGAAAGCTGAGGTAAAAGAACAGACATTGCTCATACCTGTTGGCACCCT
Organism: Theobroma grandiflorum; assembly: GCA_036013995.1. Taxonomy (NCBI): domain Eukaryota; kingdom Viridiplantae; phylum Streptophyta; class Magnoliopsida; order Malvales; family Malvaceae; genus Theobroma; species Theobroma grandiflorum. The sequence continues at coordinate 22,970,066 of CP142133.1, read as the reverse complement.
AGGTGGAGGCCGGGCTATCTTTGAATTACCAGAAATTGCATTTATTGCTTTTCTGGAAGCCTCTTCTGTAACTTGTGAATTCTCACATGTTGACTGCGTATCTTGAGGGATAGTATTCAAATGAACTGTAGACCTGCAATTAAACAGAACTCAAGTTGGAAAATTGCATCCAGCAGGGGAGAAAAGGCGCTGATTTCTTTGAGTCAGTATGTCATTCAACTAGGAGAAATTCATAGAAAATGTAGGAATACATTTGTTTGTGTTTATGTGATGTAAATATGGATCTATAATACATGAGTCCGCATTTTTCCTTGCCCCATCTCGAAGCAGCTGAGAGCAATCACACAACTAACATTTCTTAATTAAAAATATTACATTATATTAGAAACTGAATCGTCTAAAATGTGTAATACCTTGGGAGGGACATATGCTTCCTCTCCAAAGGGAAAACTGGCGCACTTCGACCTCCATTTTCCTCAAGATATGCGAACTGCTTTCTAAATTGACCGATAGCACTGCAATGAAAACCACAATAAACCAAGTGGGTTAAGAGTAAAAAAATACAAGAAACATGAATATTAATGATAAATATATCAGGCAATTGTGTAGTATTAAAACCTGGGATAGAGAAAACTGGTTCCTTCATTTCCATTTATATAGTCTTTGAGCAGCTGCGGATGATATTCTAGTATCTCCCTGTATATTAATTCCTTAATGTCCTCCTTTGTCACCCTTCGCCTCTCAAACTCAAACTCTAATTTTGAAATTGGCTGACAAGAAGGTTCCCTCTCAATTTTAGCCAAGCCTTTGAAGTAAGGATCAGCTAATGCCTATTACATTAATACAGAAAAGTTTCAGTATGATGAACCAAAAAGAACACAGAAACTTTTATGACAGAATATAGACATGTATAAGAAAGCTTCATTCATAATTGACTGGACTGCATCTAGAGAACACCATATTTACAGCATGAAAAAAAAAAGAGAACAACACACCTCTTCAGCAGTTGGCCGGTCCTTCGGATCAAATGATAACAGCCTCTGCAATAGCCGTAGTGCTGACCGGTCTGCATTTGGAAATTTTTGTGAAAATGGCACAGGATGTTTTCTCCGCATTTCTGTCAAGTATTTTCTTGCTTTCTCATTTCGAACCTGCAATTATGTGAAACAAATATCAGCAATTCACACTCTAGAAAAGAACAGCAAAGTAGGCCCCAAGGAAACAAACACACACACACACACACAAGCAAAGAGAGGGGAGAGAGAGAGAGAGCAAGATGCCATACTCCAGAAATGGTTTCTGGTGCAGGTGTCCCCAAAAGATCCGTGATCAATTCTAATTGATGTGCAACACTTTTGCCAGGAAAGAGAGGCTTCCCTGTCAATACCTCAGCAAAGATGCATCCAATGCTCCAAATATCAATAGCTGGTGTATACTGCAGACAGTTGCCAACAAAAATCAGACTTAATAAGTAAATTTAAAAGTTCACACCCCAAGTAAAGCATTCCAGAGAAACAGTCATAACCTGACACAGTTACCTGAATGACAGATATTTCAACTTCCAGGAGAGTTCATAGTCCTCCCTGAACAACAATTATTTTAATCTAGGCATTACTGCTTACTAAAAAGCACTCAAGTATTCTTTACATAATAAAAAATGTGTTGATTTGCTAAGTATGACATAACTCAAGCAATACATGGTAACTTGATAAGTGTCCTCCGGTATTCAGCATATCCAAAATTAAATTTAATAAAACATTAAAACCAAATGATATCATAAAAATAAAAGGTATATAAAAAAAATTTTCAAAAAGAAACTGACACACTAAGCTCATAAGTGAACTAGAGGATGCTACATGTTTGACCTTGACTGCAAATAGCAGATAGCCAAACAACAAATCTGTGCCAAGCTTTTGGTCCATGATACTATATATCATGCTTCACCATGTTGCCAGTTACTTTGGCAGAAAACAACTAAAGGCCACACATGACAGAAAAGCCATACCTTAGAAAAGAAAGATCCACACAGCTCTGGAGCTCTGTACCATCGTGTAGCAACATAGTCCTGCCAGGAACAACAGGAAATAACATATAAACATGCATATCCACTCATCTTTAAGGGGAAAAGGGGAAAAAAAGAGAAGGCATGCTAAAAAACTACATACCGTCCAAAAGACTGTGGTTGGGGTGTCACTGAATGCAACTCTTGCTAACCCAAAGTCACACACTTTAAGTTTGCAATTTGCATTTGCCAATATATTCTTCGGTTTAAGGTCACGATGGTACACATTAGCTGCAACCAAGAACTTAGCAATCAGAATAAATTTGCAATTACTTCAAGCACCCTATCTCAACCAATTTCCTCGCAATTAAAGCATTAAAAGATATCAAGGATAGGTAACAAAAACTAAGGCAAATAGAATTTACTTCTATTATACAGGGAGAGAAAGGAACTTCCACCTTTCATTAAAAACAGTAAAAATGTTACCAATTATGTAGATGACAAGCCAGAAGCGAGTAAAAATGTATTATGAAATTATAAACACATAGAGAAATGAAAACAAACAACTTTGTACCTGTATGCATATATTTCATTGCACGAAGCATTTGGTAAAGGAAAAACTGGTGGTGTTCACGCGTTAAGTCATCATTGGCTTTGATGACTTGGTGAAGATCAGACTCCATGAGCTCAAAAACAACAAATATGTCTTTGAACTCCCTTTTTGATGGTGGCAACATTATACGCTTAATTTCAACTATATCAGGATGTCTAAGAAGTCTGAGCAGCTTGACCTCACGTAAAATCCTTATCGCATCAGATATGTGCTCAAATACATCATTTATTTTCTTTATTGCCACTTTCTCCCCAGTATGTGTGTCAATTGCTGCACAAACAACTCCATAGCTTCCCTTCCCAATAACTTCAAGAATTTTGTACCTGTTTGCATCCCCATATTCTGTGAAAAAGTCCATCTCTTTTAGATCCTGAAGAATGAAAAAGAAAAATAATCAGAATTATGCACGGTCATGCGATTAGTAAATTATCTATGAATTAAAGAAAAGAAAAGTAGCAGCAGCAGCTGGAAAAAGAACAGAATCATGCATAGTTGGATCCCACAGAAGGTGCCATAAACAAAATATCTATGGACTTAAAGAAGAGGAAACACTAGTAGCAGGATCAAAAACAGAGCAACAGTATAAACAAAAACTAGCGCCAAAGCTACTAGTATAACATAATTGGATAACCAGTAGCAAGTATATGCTCCCACTCAAAACTACAGGTTTATGCAGACTAGAAGTTAAAAACCGGTTCAAGATGTTCCAGATGTATGCAAATCTTTGTTTTCAACTACCTGAACACAACAAGTAATAACTATTCAACCTAGAAGTTGCTTGAATGAAGCCAAAACCAAGAGTATTCCTACAACTTTAATAGCCCTCAAAGATGCAGAACTAAAAGATTAAAAAACAGATCCAAAAGTCAGTGCTTTGGGGAACAGAATTAGGTTCCAGATGTTGCTCTTCGCTGGAAGTTTCTATTAGTCAAAAACCAAACATAGAATCTTATACAATAGATTCATTTCTTGGAATTGCAATCCAGCATAAACGAAAATCAATACCACCTTTAGTAAAGAAAGCCAGATCAAAAGGAATCCAAATAATATTAGTAGCCATCTTTATCATGATATAAAAAGCAAAACACATTTAGAGGAAGCCAAAACAGTTAAAAATGAATAATCTTCAAGAATTGTTTGCAACATTAAGCACTAGCATCACTTCAAATATCGCAACCAATTTCAAAATCTAAAAGCGGCTACTTATTTCAAAGTTAATTGCTCCCTTATATGGTAATATTATGACAATAAATCACATCAATCAGATAACCCTGGTCATCCAACGGAAAACTTTTAATGTGAAACTTCTATTTTGTCTACACCACTGGCTACAAATAGGAAACAAGTTTTTAATTTTGAAACTTACAGTGGATTTAATAACGTGAACTTTCAGTACACGTCAAGGTGCTTTTTTCTTTCTTTTTCTCTATTAGTTTCTTCATTACAACAGAAATGTGAACTCAATCTGATCTCGCTAAGCTCTCTTCGGTTCAGAACTATGCCTCTTCAATCTCAGTAAACAATTAAACCTAAAAATTAACAAACAAAAGAAGATCTAACCCAAATTTCAAAATCCCAATATATCTCCTCTCATAACAGCTCACCAAGAAAACAGCTAATAAAGCTACCAGATCCTTCTTCCAACAAGAAATCATGAATGAGAACCGTAAAATTTTCATGCTAAACCATGATCGAGACAATAAAAAAAGTTAACCTTTTCCACTTTCATGCACAAAACCCAGATCTTAAATTTCTTAAAATTCTAAAGCTTTAAAATAAAAAATACAATCCAAACTCATACTTTCAAAAAAACAAAAGAAGAAACAAACCTTCTTCAACTGATCCTGCTGCATCTGTTCTCCTACCCAAATAAAAACACCAAAAAGATCTCTTTTTTTTTTCTTTTTTTTTCGCTTCTTTTTCTAGTTCTCCCTCAATAAACAAAAAGACCCAGAGACAGAAACAACAAGAAAGGAATTATCTCGGTAGCCAAACACAAGCAGACTATAAAGAGAAATTTATCCGCATTATCTCCCCAACAAGACCCTGCTTCTTATTACCAACCACGCAAAGCAAAAGTTTCTTTACCCTTCTTTAAATCAAAGCTTTACAAGTTCCTGAGTTCTGGGTCTTTTGAAAAATATGTAAGATCTGGGAGATCAAGTAAAAAGAGAGCTCAAATGGGTTTTCTTTGGATCTTTAGGAATGGTGAATGGAATATAACAATGTCCTTTTATTTTTTTTTCCTTATTTGAAGTTTATTTTTTATTTTGGAAATAATTTCCAATCCACGGATTTTAATATTTTTTTTTTGACGGTTCCATGGTGGGTTGGTACCTCGTATACGTACGCTAACTGGTATTTTAGAAATGTATACGGCAATGGCCGTAGATTGTAATTTTGTTTAACTCTTTGGCCCTTTCTAAAAGTTGGTTTGAATTTTCCATTTATTCACAGATTAAACGTAATTACACTTGCAAATAATTGTCCAATCAAAATGGAGCTCTCCAATTAATTCCGCATATTTTAGTACTCGACTCAAAATATTTTTGTGAGCTTAATTAAAATTTTAAAATTATTTTATATAGATAGATTATAGTTACCCATTAAACCTTATCAAGACGTTATGTTTAAATTTAAATTATTAAGATTACTGTAATTTTTTTGTATTTATCTTAATATTTTAGTACGTAGTTATCTGCTACTTAGCGATAACTTAAACTCCAAATCAGTTGATAATTTATTTTTTATTATTATTATTATTTTTTATTTTTCATTTAATATTTATCATCACGGGTGTTGTATGAGAATATTTATTTTTTAATAATTATTATATATATTAATAAAAATATTTTTAAAGAATAAAATTCAAATATAAATAATTTGTTTTTCTTATTAATCAATATAAATTATTCAATACTATCAAATATACAATTTTAATTAAAGTAATTCAATAGCATTAGAATTCTTACTTACAAATTGAATAGATTTTATTAATATTTATAATATAAATACTTAAAAAATTTTAAAATAAAATTAAACCGTATTCCATTTAGTAATTGTGCCTACTTCTTGATTTGAATTCCAATTCCTGTACAATACTATTATGTATAATTATAAAAATTATTTATATAATAACATAAAAATTATTGGTCAAAATTACCTTTCCTTAATCTTGAATCAATTTTTAGATATAAGGTTTAAGGATAAAAGTAAAATATGTAGAAGAATTTATCATCCAATTCTATTGGATTAAAAATATTCCTCCATTTTTTTTGAGAGGATTGAGTCGTATTATCCTAGGAGGGATGACTAATCCTCTTACTTGGTATAGCCCACCCATGTTTACTGTGTTAACCCGTTTGTATTTTTTAATTCCTTGGCTGCTAAACTGAGAACAGCTTTAAGGTCAAAGAGTTATGATCAGAACAGTAAGGTTAGAAAAAAGTGTTACTGTTTATGATTTACCGGACCTTTTCCAGGAATATTCTTGCACCAAGGAAACGAAGGGGAAAAGAATTGCGCCAATGATGGAAAGGGGAAAGAGGCTTGTTTAGTTAACCTACTCAATTTGATTTGGAACAGTAATGGAAAATCATAACTTAATTGTCAAAGATGGGGGTTTTGTTCCTTCTGCAGCTTTGACAAGAAACAGGTTGGAAGAATACACATAATTAGGTACAAAACTACAATTAGAATGGATGGGATGTCATGATCCTCATCAGTAGGGTTGTATCTTTCAATGTGCCCCATGCATGGTCAGGGAGCCAATACCAATTAAGATATCCACATAAAATGACAGAAATATTATAGAAACTCCATGGAGGTTCAAGAACATCTTTCCATAAATATATATATATAGAGAGAGAGAGAGAGAAAGAGAGGTTCAGTAGGTATTAATTAAGAAATAAACAAACTAATTAGAAGCCCACTTGATGTTTAAATAGAAAATTAAGGATAGAGAAAAGTTAAAAGGAAATTAGGTTTATAAAGGGAGTAGTCCTCCATAAATAAAGATAGTGCATGTTGCATTAGAAAAAGTCATGGCTAGGAAGGGGGAGGAGGGGGTGCATGGGAATTGCCTTCTGCTCTATATAAAGCCATGCGTGGGATGGGAGTCAAATCTGGAGCCAAGTTTAGGGGACCAAACAAAACTACATTAACATGTAATTAAAAGATAAAATATTTTCATTATATATAAGATATGTATGTATACTTGTCTCTACTCATAAATCTCATCCCTCCAGTTGTGGAATTTAAATATGAAAACTCCAAATTGAAATCTTAATTAATTCTTAATTGTTGGATGACATCATAATATACATTTTATATATGACTCTATGATGAGAAATACTAAACTTTAGGTGTGTGAAAAAAATATAAAATTTTATGTACATGCATTGAGTATATAAAAAGTATGTTTGGAAAGTCAAATACTGATATTTAATTACATTTACTCAAAATTTGAGGACAAATGAATGGTCAATATTTTTTCCTTGAAATATGCAACTATAAAAAATATTGACCATTCATTTGTCACTCATCACAAGATAAAATTATTAGTCTTAAATTAATTCAAAAACTATTGCAGTATTATAGCTATTAAATAAATTAATAAAATTAGTTATCAAATTGAATAAGTATTAAAATATACCAATATAAGGTTTTCAAATTTGACAATTAATTTAATAAAAAAAACTTTCTAATTGTTACAAATCTAATTATATCAGTGAAAATTAAAGATAAATCTTAAATTTATAAGAAAGAGTTATTTTATTTAATAGATATTTTTTTTGAGCTAGAAGTATGGTTTTGTAATACAATATTGTAACTAACTAGTGTTTTTGATCTTCTTATTTCAGTTTCGCTCTTATTTTAGTTCTTTCAGCAAAAAAAAAAAAAAAAGTCATTGAAATTATTTCATATATGTTTAAGTTTTATTAATTGTGTAATTTCGGAGTAATAAATGATAAATGAAATTAAAAGTATTTATATTATATAATGCGCAAACTGTAGAGAATATTACTAGATGTAATTGCATTTATATATTATTACTCTTATTATAAATTTGTTGAGTAAAGATCACATCATCTAGAAGCATCAAACATAGGAAGTTCTAAAATTGAGGAACCAAATTTGTCACGTCCCCACCGAATTTCTGTTGTCTCTCTCTCCCTTTTCAATCAGACACATACGTGACACCATTCTTAACCTGAATTTATTTACACACTTAAATATCTAATTTAATAATAAATACATACCCTATTGAAATTAGGTAACATTTATGTCATAGGATTATTATACTCTTCCAAAATGTTAATTTGATGGAGTGTCCAACGTCATCGTTTATAAGTTTATCAGAATTTTGCTTATTTGTTTAATATGAGATTTTTGGATGCACATTGCCTACTTTCTAAAACGTTAAGTGTGACATCCATGTTATTTTAAATTTATATTTTGTAAAATTTAATTAATCATATTGTTTAAAATGATAATGATGAAAATTGAAAAAATTGATCATATAAAATTAACTGTGATAATTTAAACAAAAAAAGTAAACATAATAAAAAAATTTAAATAAGTTCTTATTGTTCTCCTGCATTTAATTAAACTTCTATATTTATTATTTTAAATTAAATAAGTCTTTATAATTAATAATTCACTAAGTGGTATTTGTTAATAGATCATTTGTTATTTTATATTTATGTAACATTGACGTGGAGAGTAAAAATTCTCATATACCTATGTTGTTATGTTATACAAACATATTATATAATCATTTATTACGATATGTCAACATGTCATGTCAATATCATATGATATAAAATAATAAATAATATTTTAATTAATAATAATAATTAATTATTAATTATAAAAATTTTAAATATAAAAATTTAATTGAAAGTAATAAAAAAATTTATTTAAAATAATTTAAATTTTTTTATAATATTATGTCAAAGAAAGTAATATTTAAGATACGTTGGGCTACTGGTTCTCAAGTCTTGTTCCAATCACCTCCACTTATACCCACATGTTGAAAGCTTTGATGCCCCACCAAAACGAACAAATAAACAAATAAAAGAGCTTCTATGTGGTATTCTCTTTCTTTCTCATTTCCTTCACTAGCTTTTCTTGTTTACATAGATTTAGTAACTTTCTTTCAAGGTAATGGAAGTAAAGCATCAGAATGGGTTCAGCTGTCCAAGTCATGGAACTTCTTTAAGGCAAGGCATGGCTTTTCCATCATGGAGAGGCAGGAAGGGTAGGAGGAAGCACCTGTCTTTTAGCACATGATGTACAACTAGCTATCTACTTCTGAAATGATAATATATTTTAGTTCTCTTTCTACATGGCAAGGAGCAACTAGCACACATTCAATTATAACATAATATTCCATAGGTTTTTTATTATGAGTTGCAATAATCCAAGCCATATGAAACAATTGCAATAATAATAAAAAGGCTATAAGTCCCAAAGATAATTCAAATGATTGGTTTGCCATAAACAATGATTCTGGAGGAAAATCCTCTGTTAGGCTGAACTGGATATAAAGTTGCTTTGCTTTGGAGATTTCAATGGGGGTGTCCCATTGTCCTGTACAATTCACTATGAACATTATTGGTTGCGGAGAATTATTTGTATGATGGACCACTTGGAAGTTTGCCTGCTTTGGAGGGGCATCTTAGTTCTTCTCAACGTCAGTAGCCATAGATATTTTCTTGCTTACTTTCCAACTAGTTAGAAAACATTAAATACTCTGTCCTTTACATGCCTTGAACATTAGAGAAGCATATTCTTTATTTTTTTTAAAAGTGGTGAAAATAAAATTGAAGGGATAAATTTAGGTAGGGTTTTTTTATTCCTAAAAGGTAGGTAGAGTTTTTTTAAATGAAGTTCATAACATCTTTTGCTTGTTAAAAATAATTAATTAATAATTAAATTTGTGAAAGCTGCATAAATGACTTGTAAAATCATATCTTACCAAATTGTGGTTTATTTGGTTTTTTTCTTTTGATAGAAAGAAAGGAAATAAGTTTGAGTATCAAAATCGATAAATCGATAGAATTAAATTATTAAATAAATAATATGTAAAATAAAACAAACTAGTCGAAAGAATAATATTCATACAAAAAGCTTGACATTTGTTGTTTATGATTACAATTAAAATATTTATTTCTGGATAGGAAAAATGTTTTGTAGGTTAAGTTGTGCAAACTAAATATGTTATTACTATAAAGAGAAAAAGGGGAAGGGCCAGATCAGAGAATGTTGAAGCCGATCAAAACCAAGTGTCTCCAGAGTTTTCAAGAAAGACAAACGAAAATCTTGAAGGATGGATTGTCTCTTTGTTGTCTTTGAATATCTAACCAATTCAAGCCAATCATTTTGCCCCCAAAGAAGGGTCATCAATTTCGTCTTCTCATTCCCTTTTTTTCTCTTGTTATCAATATATAACAACCACAGCTACAAGCTAGTCCACGAATCATGTCTCAGAAATCACCATCTAGAGGTCGGTTTAGGTGGTCGGTTGTTGGAAGTTGGAAGAAAGTTTAGGCAATGCCTTTGGACCCAATTTTGGTGGGCTGTAGCCCATGGACCTGAATTGCAATCCATTTTGCTTTGCATATGTTGATTACTTTTATTCAATTCTTCATTGCAATAAACACTTTTGCAGGTTCAACTTGCAATTCACAAAATTTTTAAGTTGAAATCTTGGTGTAGAGATAATGGTTTTTGATCAATACCTTTTGATGCACCCGTCAATCATATGATTAATATATTTATACAACTGAATTATAAATTTCACATGATAAGTGATGTACTAAAAAATATTAATAAAAAAGGGTAAAAAAAATGAAATTGAATTCAAAATTCACAATTGTTTTTTTTTAAATTATATATTTTTGATTTGGAAAAAAAATTTGAATCCTTGTCATTAAATAAGAAATTATGTATTAATTATTAAATCAAATATTTGAATATTATATATATGTATGTATAAGAGAAAAACAAAAATAAAATCTACCTTTTTAGTTTGTTTAGATTCTGAGTTTGGAATTTAAAATCGAACCTCGTTATTTTTTTTTATGCAAGAAGGATAAAATTGTCGTCAAATTGACATCATGCCATTGAAATAAAAACGGTTAACAATAAAATTTATGTGTCTAATTATATATATTATTTTAAGATAGAGTATTCATTTACCATATTAATGGATTTAAAGTGAATTATAATCAAATTCTAAGAGGACCAAGATAATTTATCTTCAATCTTAATATAATGAATCTCATGTACAGGCCTTTTCATAGTCTGACACATGTATTTATCTTTTGGTGTTTTCATAGATATAATGAATCTCATGTACAGCCTGTGTTTCCTGCAAGCCTCTCCCTCCCTTCGCCGCCTGCCTTCAGTTTCCTTCTAATATTTGCTTCTACTGGTACCTCACCTTGGATTTTCGCTTGCCTTAATGCCTTTTGCTTTTACATTTCTTTGATCGGTCGAATCTACTCTCGATTTCGTTTGCCTACTCTTTGATTCTTGCGTGTTAAAGTTAAAAAGCATGTGTTGTTAATTAAGCTTAATGGGTCAGCCTTGTTAGTTTCATTGGAGCCCAAACATGGCAAGTAAGAAGCCTCGTTGTGGCCTTGTTGAAGCTTATGGCATTGGGTTAGCCTAGACGAGCACAAACATTTATTATAAAATTTTTTTAAAAGCTAATTTTATTAACACTAAATTATTATAAAAGTTAATTGTATTTGCTAAAGACTTTTACTAATATAAAACATCTGGTTTGTGCAAAGGGACAATATAATTCTTATGCTCGTTGATTTCTTAAGTTTTGGCTATTTCCATGTACAGCACAGGTCATTAGGAGAAGAGCAAAGAGCTTTTATTTTTTTTAATTTCTTTTAGCTCTGTTAGGAAAGGAAATTGCGAATGAACTTGTGATGCAGGTTCATAAGAATGCACTTTAAGTTTATCATAAGAATTGCCATGAGAAATTGCCAATTTGGTGCGACTCTAGCTTGCTACCCCATGGCAAATTGCTGGACCATTGGAATTGCCATAAACATGCGCCGTCAAAACAAAGTGCCATCATTGATGATGAGAAAGCAAAGCACTAACTTTGATTGAATGAGATACGGCTACTCCTCTTTTAGTGAACAGGGGTATGCTATGCAGAAGTGAAAAAGAAAGGAAAAGACTGCCTGGAATTATTTAGCTTCCTTTGCCTTTCATTGTCCTCTCATCTATAGTATACAGAATTGCCTAGTTTCAATCCTCTCTTTTTGTTAGAGACTCAATTTCAATCCAAATCAATCAAATTCAAAGTAAAAAGTAATATTAAAATTCCATAATATGGAGATATACTGTGATAATGGGTGTGTAAATGAGTTGGATTAATTGTGACATTAGATAAGAAAAGAGGGATGATGCTAAATAAGTTGGCGTAAGAGTGATGCAAATTGATTGACTATTGCCATGGGTGAGGAACGTGAGGAGGAGAGGGTTAGTGTAGATAATGAGTTGGGAGAGATAAAATCATACAATGAAAAAGATAATGGTCAATAGTTCTAAAAAAATTATAAAAAGACAACAATAAACATAATGACATAAAAAGTAAATAATGTCAATTTCAACTTTTACATAACAACGATCTTTCTTATTCTATCAGATCCGATAAATAATTACATGTCAAAATATTTACATATTGGACAAGTTCAATATTTTTGTGAAATCATGTAAATACGGTAATTGATGTGTCAACATTTAATTGGACTGATGATGAAAGATAATCAAATTAATGAAAATTTTTAACACAATGTTAAGAAAATAAATTGAAGCTTTTAGAACATTGACACCACAATGACAACACCCAAAACTTGAAAGATGAGCTAATGCAAAATTTTCCTTACAAAATTTAATTTTGTAAAAGGTAACCCAGCTTTATTCCTAAGAAAGCCAACGGTGAGAGAAGAGAATAATCTACTTTTCAGAGTAGTATGATTATGCTTTTATCTTTTCATTTCAAACTTTAGAAAGGTTATTAAATAGTCGGCAAAATCTTTGAGAGATGAGTATAAAGGATGTACTCCATATGTCAATTCTCCTTAAAAGCAATATGGTGGGAAATATATATGAAATGAGGATATCCTTTTTCTTTCTCTCCTTTTCCTTCATTAACTTTAATTGGGTCAGCAAGTCTTTTCTCTTTGCTCTTGTAATTCCATAAAGTTGTATATTTTAGAGCCAATCATCAATCTATTTGGTTTACTTTGTTGTTTCTTATTTCATATTTATAAGGGCCAATCATCTAAACTAAATAGTACTTGACTGATCTCTGTTGTAGGTTCATAAATGGTTTGACTCCCTTTCATTGTTTCCTTTTACATACTTTTCAATATAGCTGTAATCATCTTATTCATGGGTATGGAATTCTCAATTTTGGATAAATTTTATACATCTGAACAATGGTGATTAATGTATTTAAAAACAAATGATGATAAAAAATAATAAAAAGAAGCAAAACTCATTAAATAGAATCATAAACAAAAAATATAGTGAGTAAAATTATTATAGCTCATTACAAGATTCGATTAAAGGAAAAAAGGAATTGTAGTTCGATACAAAATTAGACTAAGATTATTATATACTATTCATATGTTAATTAAAATTTAATATAGTTATTGTACTCATCTCTCTTGAAAGAATAAAGTTCAAGATTCCAATTCATACTTTTTTTTATAAGTATCCAAAAAAAATTATTTATTACCGACAAAATTTTATACAATTTATAGTTCTATTGGATCATTAACGAAAAGTACTAACTAATTGGGTCGATTTTTGAGGAGTTAACAGGTCAAATCTATGTACCAATAATATCTTTTGATGTTTACCGACGTACGGTGATGAGGGATTTGTGTGAATTAAAACAAAGATTCTCACGCACGAACAATGAAACTCCAATCTTCTAGCGTTAGTCCATTTCAATAATTGAGAGAGGCACATTGTTTCACTACAATTATTGCTATCACTCTCAGCTCACCACAGTCGACAAGGACTTAATTTGACAATTGCCACCTTGTTAAGCTGGAAACTATTTTCTAACTTATAGAAAGTTATAAAAAATTAATAAATTAACTTATAGCAAACTCATTCATCAAATTATGCAATTAATCTCTATACAATCTATAAAAAATGTGCATTTAATCTCTATATAATAATTTATATAAATTGAGTTTTGTATTTTTTTAATTTGTAAATTTTAATCTAAACTTTAATTAATTCTGTTAAATTTTCACTATTAAATATGTTGATTTAATGTTTTAATGAAACTAACATGATATTAATTGAAATAATGTGGTATTTTTTGATTGATGTGACGTTGTTTATAAGTTGACATAGCATGTATCATGCTGACGTGATATTGATTGCATTGATAGTAGTTTTTATTCATTTAAAAAATCTAAAAGACATGGTGAAATATTTATTGGGAAGAGAGTCACAAATTCTATTTCATACATTGCTATAAATCAATTGTCGGTAATAATTAAGATTATTTTCACTTAGTTTTGTACTACCCTACTTAATGATGAAAATTTAATAATATTAAGATTTAAATTAAAATTAATAAATAAAAAAATATAAAAATTCAATTTATACAAATTATTGTACAAAAATTTAATTTCATATTTTTTTATAAAATATATAAATTAATTACATAATTTGATCCAAACTGATGATATGATTCTAAGGGTTTCATCATGGTAATCAGCATGGGGCCCCCATAATTTATCAAATCGAAGACACATTTTATTTTATTGAAATTGACTTTTCAAAGTAATAAGAGAAGCATTTTTCAATAACATAAATAGTGAAAGTCATAAGTCGAAAAGTAAATATGCAGCTTTCCTTTTTCAACTTTACTAAAGTATGTTTGAAATTATTGCCAAATATTGACTGATTTGTTTTACTATTGAAAGCAAATGGACATGTTCTGCATGTGAGTTAACACTGTTCCTAGGTATAGCCGGTATCCATAATTTAAGAATAAGTTATTATTTGATGCACTTTGGATGCATAAATATTAATAGAATAAATCATGTCATTACATATTTATTTATTTATTTTTGAGTAATTTTGTGTAAATTATTGATCTCGTATTTGTACTTCATCTACTTAATTATTGGTTATGATTCCAATTTTAATTTTGCTATAACTGTATTTAATTTAGAATTTCACTAACTTTACCTAAGAATTTTAGTTAATTAATTTTTCTTATTTTTAGAAGAGACTAGTATTTATTGTCATATATGTTGCTAGTAAAGACTTGTTTTTTTTATTTTTAAATAACAATTATATATAAAAGACAATTAATGTTTCTATTATATATAATTGACACTTTATAATATTAATCTATGAATTATTCAATATTATTAGAATTAAGAAAAACATTTTTTAATGAAAGTCATTTAATGCAATTAGAATTTTTATTTACAAATTGAATAACTCTTATTAACATGTATAACAAAAAAATATTTTTAATGAAAGTCACTTGATGCAATTAAAATTCTTATGCATTTACAAATTAGATAAATCCTACTAATATTAACAATAAAAAAATTTAAAACGATAATTTAAAAATATAACAAACAAATATGACTATTTTCATAAATTCAAAAATTTTCCAATATCCGTACTTAATATATATATTATACACTTAATTAATTGCTATAAAAAAAATTGGTCAATAACTTTATATTACTATAGATTTATTTCAATCTTAAAATAAATGAATGAGAAAAGGATTAGCAAATAGACAAAATATTAAAAAAAAAATTATCCTCTCAAAAGTACAATATTTTTTTTTCTTTTTAAACCACATGAATTTAGGGAAAAAGGAAAAATTATAAAAACAATATTCCCCTCAATCACTTTTTCTTGACTGAACAAAAGAACAATTTTGCCACTTTATCTTTAATTTATTTTCTTGTAGCTAATGGACCAAGCAAAATCATTAGTCTTGGTCTTTGACCTGACAATTCTACTAATTCAGCAGGAAATTAAAGAGCTTTGGTACATTGCTTTTTCAATATAAAAGGAAGCTGGGAGGACATTCACCCATACTTCCATTGACCACTCAAGTTAAACACTGATATGGGAAAGATCTCACATAGTTAATATAGATTTTAGGCCATGGGATAAAAACATATATCACTAATGAATAATGATATGTGATAATAAATAATTATTTTTGATTAATAATTAGGCTTTTCTATATTTGGCTTTTTATGTTAATACTGCTATCAAATCAGCTATATCTAACAACAATTTAATCCATCTGCAGTAATTAACAATTAGAATGAACTCCCAAATTCAGCAATTTCTTTTCCTATCAATTAATAATTTAATATAGACACATAAATGGGAGAAGAAGAAGGTGGAATAAGACATAAAATGATGGAATTAATATTAAATTATAAGTAAAACAAAAACAATAAATATGGGTTAATAATGAAGGTGATAATCATTACAACATAATATTTTCTGCAACATGACTGGTGAACCTAGTACGTGCTGAAAATTTAGCACAGAAGAGAGAGATTTGTCATGATTTGGTGATGATGATGATGTTTTATTGATATTTATATATATAAAAATAAAGCAAGGATAATATTTTTATTGACAAACTACTTATAACAGTAGGCAATCTTAATTCCCAATTAATTACAAACCTTTTGCTTTTTTGTAAAAAAAGAAAAATTACAAAAGTGAAAGAAAATTAAGCTATGGGGATATTTTTCTCAAATTTGTTTTCAATCTTTTTTTTGGGACTGAATTGCTAATTGGATTTGGTCCTGAGTGTACTTCATGCAACTCTTTCCTTTTAAAATGATAGTCACCTCCAATAAATGGCTGCATTTAGAGGCAAGAAAAAAACAATTAAGTAATAGATTATACCTAGCAAAGGGTAAAAGAGATTTGCAATTGCTTTTTCATTTTCCTTTAGGAAATGAATGAGATTATAAAACATGAACCGAAAAGCAAAAGGAAAATGAATAAAAAGAGATTGCAAAAATCAAAGATTAATTCTTACTGTATCTTGATCATCAAGATCCATAGATGATTCTCTAGCTTTATCAATCCCAAAATCTAAAGCACAAAAACCATTTCAAATTAACTACGTAATCAATATTGAGAGAGAGAGAGAGAGAGAGAGAGAGAGAGAGAGAGAGAGAGAGTACCTTCAAGTTTTCTCATGGCCAAAGCTGAATGATGAAAGAGATGGGAGAGCAGTAAAATAAGAAGAAAATATGATAAGAAATTCATAGCTTTAATTGTCTCATGAGGAAGGGGAATAAAATATATGAGGGATAAGGATAGAGGGAGTAGATAATATGCATATGAAAGAAGAGAAAGGGTTTTTTAATTTAATTAATGGAGGGGAACAGAAGAGGATCCCAGTAACATAGGTTTTGAGGAAAAAGAACAAAAAGAGACTGTCTTTTAGTGGGTGAAGCGGTGGACAGGTTTGGTTAGTAAGAGAGTGGATTGTTGGAGTTTTAAGTTTGAGATTCTTACTAATTAGTACAAACCATCATCCACATAGCCCAAGAGTGGATATCAAGATAAACATGACCCTGCAAAGGAACGATGTTGCCATAACCTTACTATCACTTTAGAGTTTAGAGTTAAGTAGAAAATGTATAGATCCTCCTCGAAAGCCATAGTTTGAATCTTCCAACACCCAATCACTACAATCCAATTGAGCCCAATTAGAATCTTTTGTAATAATTCCTTCCTATCATTTTTTTTTTGAGGGGCAAAGTTACCTAGGTGGAATTTGTTAAGCCTAACTATGTTTGGAAACTATGAGTGGAAGGGAAAATTGGAAAGAGATGGAGCAGAGGAGAGTGGGAAGGAGGGGTATAAGGATTTCATTGATTGACATAATGAAGATAGAGAAAAAAAAAGGGCATGTTGTCAATCTTTTTTACTTATATAGTGTTATAAGAATTTACCAAAGGGATCTTCAACTAGCAATTAGAACTTGAGATTTTAACTTGGAGTATTAAACTCATATTTTGAGATGGGAGATGAGTTGGAATTTATATGACTGTAATTTTATGTAATTCAAAATTATATATATTTGAAAAGTAAATAGTGATTATTTATGCTTAATTTAAGTAGTTAAAACGAAGTGGTATTTGGACAGAGATTTTAAATTTGAGTAAGGAATCATTATAACTTTTATAAGTATATGTTTTTACATAAATTAATTTTTGAAATTTAAAAATTTTATCTGTGATGTATAAGAACTAATTCAAATCAAATAAATATTACTATAAATGCTTAAACCCACTGGTAGAATTTTAATTTTAAACTTCAATCACCCATTTATAAGATACTAAAATTCTTTTTGACTCGTAAATCATAATATATATATATATATATATATATATTCAAGCGTAATTATTATTTTAAAACTTGCGTTGGGCTAACCTATAATATTATTGGTTATTATTATTTTTTAAAGCTGTAGTGTGACGAGTCTAGAATAAAATCTCAACAGGGTTTTTATTTTGTCTAAGCCCAAGTGTATTACATAATTATAATCAAAAGTTTTTGCAAATATTTTTAATCTCAGGTTTTTTTTTCTTTGGTTCCATTCCTTTTTTGTTTTTTTCTTTTGTTGTTTTTGCTTCATATTTTGTTCTCCTTTCTATTCTTCTTTCCCAAGTTTCTTTCTCCAGCCCCTTTGCCATATCACAACCACCACCATTACTTTGGCGTCATAAACCCATAATATATTGTGATTTTTATAATATCAGAATTAGAATAGAGATCTTCGTGTTTAAATCCCGAAAATCTCCTTCATTTTTTTCCATTTAATTTTTTATTATCATGTCCATTAGGCTTTATTATGTAAATACCCTTTTCCTCCATGTTGCTTACAACTTTATTCTATGGTTAAATTCATGTGCATAAACTATCAGTTATCCATTCCACTCGCAATTGTTGCTATTGAAAGAGTTTTTTTTTATAAAAAATAAAACTATTTGAACATAAATATAAAAATTGGATCATTCTTCTTCTATTTGCAAAAGAAAGAAAAAGGTCTATTGGAATTTAAATATAAAAATTGAACCATTTTGCTAGCAACTCAATCTTTTGGGTTAATCCAACTATGTTTTAACACTTTAATTTGGGGCACAGTGACACAATTTAGGGTAAATTACCTCCAGGCTTTTAAAGTGTCAACTTAATTTATCTCAAATTTATTAGTATTCAAAATATACATTCTGTTCCGAAATCCTAAATGCAATTAATTTTTTTTAAAATAACTAAACTACCCATGCTCTCAACGGCTAGGTGCCACTGGCTGTTGTATTTGAGGTTTGCTTACATCTAGCAGGAGTAGTTTCAGCATTCGAAGATCTAGCCAAGTCACCAATGGAGATATTGTGATCAGGCCATTTGGCGTTAGCCCACCACGCAACTCGTAACTTTGTTCAAAATCCTGCTCATCATCGCATATTTTACTTTGGAAAAGTGCATCATTTCTAGTGGTCCAGGTGGCCCATAAGATTGCATACCAAGCCATTGGTCAAATTAGCCCATTATTGAGAGAGCTAGCCACGTCCAGCCATGAAAGAAACCAGATTCGGGGGTCATTATGATAACACCAAAGGAACATTCCAAAGGGCACTCCACTGCTGCCGTAGGAGCCAAGACTTGCCACAATTGAAAAAAAGGTAACTCACTGTTTCGATTTCACCTCTGCAGAGAAGGCACGGCGCTGTATCCACTCTGATAATACCACGCCGGGCAAGGAAGTCTTTCACAGCCAATAGCCCATGCAAAATTTGCCAGCATAGGCATTCATTTTTGAGGGGGGCCAGGCCAGACCAGATATGTTTCTAATGTTCAGCAAGTTGAGATTGGGAAGTGAGGACTTGTCAGCAAAAGGAGCTGAGAGAATAGTTGCCTGAAAGGCTGCCTTTCCAGAGGAGCAAATCTTGAAAGTTAATATTAAGAGTCTGCACATTAATCAAATTATTAAAGCTCTCCCACTGATCACGCTCCCATCCAAAGATATTACTATGAAGCTCAATATTCCAATGCCATTGATTATCAATCCAACCACCAAACTCATCAATGAAACCATCTTTAAGCAATATGTAATTATTGAGAATAACTATTGTTTTTGTGATGCATGAAGGGTAAAATGAGTGTAAAATTCATGCCACTCATTAAGTTAATGAAAATTTAAACGATAGGGTGACAACTGGATTTATTATCTTACAAAATATATTATTTTAAAATGGAAGATTCATTTTTAATACTAATGGATTTGATATTAATTAAAATAAAACCCTAAGATATTATTATATTAATACAAAATTATTATATTAAAATATTTTAATAATTTAAAAATAATTAAATTATACAATTAGTTCTTATATTCTACAAAAAATACGATTTTAATCTCTATACAATAATTTGTAAAAATTCGATCTTATATTTTATCAAATTGTTAATTTCTAATACTGTTAAGTTTAACAGTCAAGTATACTTATGTACAGACGTGGCAAAAGGTTGACATAACAAAAAACTAACGTGACATAAAATTGAGGTTGCAATTGCTGAATTAAAAAAAAATCATTTTTTTCTTTCAAAAAATTTCTATTTTATTTAGATTGAACTGAACCTAAAATCAAGATAATAATAATCAACCAAGTGATTACACTTAATAAATTAAACAACGGCTGTTTGGTTGAACTTGCTGTTTTTTGTATTTGAAATGTTCAAACTTTTTACATGGTAACAACTAGTTTTTACTAGTCAAGAACAAAACCAAAGGTAATGCACAAGAGCATAATTAAATTTAAAAAACAAGAGGACCACAAGCATCATAAAAGATGGACCACTTATGAAGACACAAGTTACATTTTCCTCTAAACACATTTTATGATGTGTAATATCAGTTGTAATAATTGGTCAATGCATTTCAAAAGGCATTAAAACAAAAATCAAGAAAATGGCCCTCAGCTACATTTATGTGATGTCAAAAAATTAAAAATTTATAATTTTCAAGTTTGAAATGCTAAAACTTAAAAAACATAACAGTATTAGTGCACTTGGTGATAATATTCTCATGATCAATCTTTTTCTTTTCTTTTCTTGGTTCTAGTTGCAACACTTTCTGGTGATGAGATTGGTGTAGATGCCACATTTGCTTCCTCATGTTTTTTTATTAATCTTTTCCTTTCCTCATGTCTGAGAACAAAAATGGTAACAATATGTGATTCAAAATTGTAATTAAAAAACGATAGAAGTAAACAAAAATAATCCTAGTAGTTACCTACAATTGGTTTGTAGTAATGCATGAACTAGACCTCATGACTCTCTTCTCAATAATCATTTTGCTTTAATCATAGTTGACCTAATCTCAAAAATAAAATTAATGATATTAAAACATATAATGCCAATTTTTGTAAATAATAGTGGTTCATTATCAAAATTTTTCCTTATATATATCTAGATATTTAGTCAAAGTGCTATTTACTTGAGATTATAAATTTTTTTCTTAAATAAACATGTGTTTTTAGTATATAAATTCTTGTAAACATTTCATTTATTGAATATATATGTAAAAAATATTAGCTAAGTAAAATGAAAAATCATACTTGATGATTGTAAGTGTAGGGGTTATTGTTATTTTTTCTCAGAAAAGAAATTTCAAAATGGGGAACATGGTTGTTGTATTGGGATGCTTAGCTATGTCAGCTATCTTTGTAATAGCAATTATTTCTGTGATTTGTTTCTTTGCGGTGAGGAAGAAAAAGGTTGTTGGTAGACGAAGAAAAAGAACAAAAACTAGAGTTAAAATGAATAATATACCATCAAGATGTCACTTGCGGAGATAAAATCAACTAAATGGGGTTTCTATCTTTAGAAATAAAGAATTGAAATTTCGTATTAAAAATTCAAAAGTTAGCATCTATTGAATCAATTTCATACTTTTTTCACATGTGCCTCTTTTTTCTTTGTTCTTGTCCTTGAAAAGCTACCAATTGTTCAAATTCTATACCTTGCAATTCTAACAAATTATATGTTAAAACCAATGATTTATTCTTCAACAAATACATTTAATTGTTCATCTAATATATGCTAAAACCATTCAAAACTAAATATTTGATGCACTAAGTATAAAATAATCAAAGCTTGTTGTTACCTCCTTATAAAATTTAAAAAACATTGATTTTGATCACGTGACAGTTATGAAACTATAACATATATCAATAAATTTTATAAAATTAAAATTGATTGTCATCAAACTGTATAAGTAAAAAAGGACAGAAAGCAGTAGAAGCAGCCATTTCCTACTGTAATAAAATGCGAATTAACTGTTAGAAGGGCAGAAAAAAAAAAGGAGAGAACATATACCTAAATTAATCCTAAGCAACTACAAGAAATTAAACATAGACAAACGAGAGTGATTGTTGGCTTCTAGATTGTCAATCCTAGTGCTTAAGTTGCTGTATCGCATGTTTATTTTTTGTTGATGTACGATTTTTGGCTTCACGCTTAGGAATCTCTCTAATCCCATGCATGACTTTTCATTGAACTGTGAACATTACAATCAGCCTTTCAAAAAAAAAAAAAAATCACAGCTCATCCATCTTTACCCAGCTTTCATCGGCAACCTATTCATATGCAAAAGGAAGCCAACAGCCAACTATACACGATGTATACAAGAAGGCACCGCTCTCCAACAGAAAGTGAGCAATCTTTTCCCATAAAACCCAACACATAATCAAACTTCTGTCAACATAGGGTAGACAAATACAGTAAAACCCAAATATAAAAAAATGTAAGTGGTAGACAAAACAAATCCCAAAGGAGCCACAAACACCAATTTTTATATCAAATAAGTCACATTACACCATATTTTTTGGACTAATACTAACCTATTTATTCCCTCTATTGATTCTTTAAACCAACAAATGTTCAATCTTTGCCTACAAAAAAAGGGTCTTTCTCGATTATTCCTTCTAATACTTTTTCCTATCTTCAATTCCCGATTCAAATGATTCTCCCTCTTCCGTTGATTTTTTCTTTCTCTCAATTATTTTTTAATATGGTTAAATTTAATTTAGGGTCAAGGTATTTTTAGGTTAAAATTTGAAGTGTTTCCAAATTAAATTTTTTTTCACATAAGCAATCTCCACATCAATATCTGCCATGTTAGCACACAATTGCGATCTATCCAGTTAATGTCACATCAGCATTATCATGCCATATCATCACATAATCAACATTACGTTAATTTAGTCAAAATATCACGTCAACATATTTAATTGTTAAATTTAATAGTGTTAGAGTTAAAGATTGAAATTAACAAATTGATAAAGTATAAGGATTAAATTTATACAAATTATTATATAGAGATTAAATTCATACTTTTTGTAAAATACAAGAATTAATTGTATAATTTAAACTTTAAAAATAAATTTAATTTAAATGAGTTTAAAAAAACGAGCATGGGCCATTTATGAGTATCGACTATGTTGGGCCTAATTGAGCCCATGGACAGCTCGAGAACAGGTTTGCTATAGAAAAATCTAAGACGAGGCTTTCGCAACATTTTCCCGATGTCACAGTTGTTTTCAGGAGGAAGATAAATTTGTGACATATCAAGTCCTGGTATGGAATAAACTTAAATTAACAGACACAAGGATTAGGAAACTTTATAGTCTTCAGATACGACTGACTTTCAATTTCTAAAATTAAATAGGCGGCTTACCAGCATAACAACATATGCTTCCAGGCCAGTTCACACGCTAATCACCGGTGGAAGATGCTTTGCATTGTGAGAAGACCAAAATGAGACAAGTAAGAAAGATTAATAAACATATATCATATAATTAGAAAACAAAATGTACGTCACTGAAGACAGAAAAGTTATCTGGAGATAAGAGTGAGTAAAGATTAGAGAACTTGGCCACTTGATTTGCTAACGGTGCTTCTCTCGTTACTTGATCAAGGCAAGAAGGACATATGCTTAGCATTTGGATCATCCCAGTGTATTGATTCCCGACCATTCTTTAGGGTATATTTTATTTCTTTAAGAAGAGGAGGATATGGTTGGGTATTGTTTTGCAGAGGAACATGATCAACTGCTGAACTATGAGGCGTTTACCGTGGTCTCCAATTTGCATAGGATTTGGGGTTCCGCAAGTGGATAACAGGGTAGTCCATGCAATTTCAGCTTGTTTATCTCATCCATGTGCTAATTCAAATGTAATTCAAATTGTTTGAAAGATGCTACACTGGTAATGGAAAGTGAAGATGTACTAAGAAAGAAAAAAAATAATCGACATGGTAAGAATTTATTTTTCAAATATAATTAAATTATGATAAAATTATTATTTTTAAAAAATTATATATAACTCCATGCTTACTACATATGATCTTTAATCTTGATAACTGTTGCAATGCAAGTTCCGTTAATTTTGAAAGGCAAATTGCTCTGTTTTTTGTCTGTGCAGCTCTGTACAAAGAAGGGTATGCTCAACTTTTGTATTTTCCTTTTTAGGAATGAAAGTTCCTCAGCTTTTTTTTTTAAAAAAAAAATTGGAAGGCAAATTAGTCGTTGTGACATAAGTACTTCTCTTTTCCTTTTGATTTTCTTCTTCTACTTACAAATTAATATTTCTCAATTAGTGATTAGAAAATTAAGTTTCAAATTACTTTACAAATAATTAATTGATGGTATGTCTTAAAGAATGAATAAAGTTTGATTTATATTATTTTCTAAATACGTAATTAATGAAGAAACTCTATATATAAATCAAAATTCATGTAATTTTTCTTTTTATATTTTTTGTGATTTCAAAATTATATATTTTATTATTTATTGATTATAGTTGTTTTTTATATATATAATTTTTATTTTAGACATAAATTTATTTAATTTTAATGTTTTTCATCAAAATTGATTTTTTACTCACATATATTTTATATTCTTATGCTTTAAATATTAACTAATTGAAAATAAACAAATAATGATCCTGTTCATGACGAAAAATCAGCAGAAGATGATGCACCAAAGATCTTGTCATAAGATTTTTTTTTTTGCAATTTTACTGAATAAAATGAAAAGTGTGTAGCATTTTATAAGAACAAATTAAATTTTATACACAAAGTCTTAATTGAAAAGAATAATGACAAAATATTATAAAAAAAAAGTTGTAACAACAAAAAATATAGATGAAGTTTATCCTACTAGTCATAAAAAAAAAAAAATCAAAAGTGATTTGCATAAAAATTATTTAATAGCGTAGAGTGGATAACAAGATCAAGGTCACAGCAATAACGACTCAGACCATGATCCAACAAAGAGAAACCTTACAACACCAAACAAAAACAATCGCAGCATCATCTAGCTATTCTGTTAGACTGGGCATAAACTCTGTAGCATTTTAGATAGATACACCAGAAACAGTAAAGACATAACTCCTTTCACTTGTAGGATTCCAAAACCAGAAACAAGAAAAGAAATCCAGCAAAAAACTCCAGCAATTATAATGATAAGCATTTGTTAACCAGCAATAAACAGACCCAGCAGACAAGCAACAACACCAAATCAAAGGAAACAACACCAAACTCTCAAACCAAATGAAGGATGGTAGAACATAGCACCATTCAGCGTGCAATCACCCAGAAATTTTAAATGCCAGAACACGCCAGTATTTCCAAGGCCAAAAAACATGGCGAGTTGAGTCATCATTTTTCACCAGTAGAACCTTCAAGGACCTCTCATCCTGCTACAGGAAAATGGAGGATCCGAAGAGCTGGAGAAAGCTGCAGTCGGACGGACAGGGAAGATTCAGCGGCAAGGGGTTCAGTCAGCACGGAAAGGGGCGACTCTTCAGTCGGCAGAGGGTGCGGGACAGGAGGCAACATTCTAAACATAAGAAATGTAGTAACAAAGTTGAAATGCCACATGAACAGTCCAACGAGATTTAAACCAAAATCCAAGTTTATTGCTCTGATAAAACCATAAGAGGTACATCACAGATAGAACCACAACCGAGCAATGAATCTTCAGTTATGAGTTTAGTTGACTGTTTCTCCAAGATTGATTGACATAATTCTTTCATCTACCTGCTTTGCCCAAACCACCCCTCCCCCCAAAAATGAAAAACCAACAAAGAAAGAAGGAAAAAGGAGCATTAATTAGAGACATCCTTATTAACATTGATCTAAGCAAGAAAATATCTAAACCAATTTAAAGGCTGCAGCTACAAAGAAGAAAAGGGGGCCTGGTGGCAGCAATCTACAGCCAACATTTAATGAAACAACTTGCTTCCATTCATTCTGATCATTAAACTAATCAGAGTAATAAGCATTTTATTGGGGGCAATCCTAACGTTGGGATGACACAAATATATTTTGGGAAGTGAAACAAATGAACTATCTTCAACCAAATAAGCTAACATCAGAGCTTGTTTAGGGAGCCTTTTAAATGTTACTAATAGACATGAAAATCTCAGTTTCTGGTAAATGATCTAGGTTTTTTTTAAACATTTGATATCTTTATTTGGTGACAGGATTGGTTTCTTTTCAACCAATCCAAATCCTTTTATAGCAGATTTCCATTTTTCTTTGGTTGAATAATAAATCTTCAAATTTTCCAAAAAAAAGGTAAATGAAACTCATTGTTTACCTGAGGAATTTGATTTAAACGGCTTCCTGCAGGTGCTTTACTTCATTCGTTACGAACGAAGAAAGGTTGCAGAATATTCTTAGCACTCGGAAAGTCCCACTCTACTGATTCCCACCATTCCTTTGGATATACACGGATTTTACAGAAAGAATGAGAAGATGATGGGTCAGTGTCTTGGAAAAGAGGAAGATGTAGTGGCATCCTTTTCAGATTTGGACATTTCCTTACTTCAATATCCGAAAGAGAGTCGCATTTCATTGCCGTTTTTGAACTACAGATGCTCTTTAGCTTTGTTAGTTTCTTTAATTTCAACTTTCTCAATTTGGGAAGACCGAACATCATGGGCGAATGCGTTCCTTTTCCCTTGTGATTTCTTCCTCTTCTTCCGATGCTATTATTTCCTCCATTTTTCCACAATAAGCAACTACTAGGTACTCCAGGATTTGGAGACCATGTCCGAACTCATGTGGAAATAGCTGCTTCATGTTTGAGCATCCTTCAATTCGAAGTGATTTAAGATGGGAAAAGATGCCTAGAAGAGGCAGTGCAGTGCTCGATATTGAAACATCTCCTACTTTAACAAGCATATGCAAGTTATCCAAATTATCAAGCCACAAGAGCTCAAGGTTCTGGAATGGGGTGCATGGTGACGAGGACGACGATGGAAAGTCAAGCACAGATTCTATCCCTCTACAATCATGAATTGAGCAGAACCTCAACTCATTTGTTTGTTGGAACAAGGAAATGTCAGTTAAGGTTCTCAGATTGTGGCACTCAAAAATTCTCAGACAGCAAAGGTCACTCGGGAGCGCTACTGGATCTTCACTTCCTACCTGGCACCCACTTAAAGCCACGTCTTCCTGGGGCACCCACTTAAAACCACTTAAAACCACGGTTTTTAATTTTTTTAAATCGAACCTATTTAGGTCGAGTTTAAATCAATTCTAAAAATTTTAATATTTAAATTGAACTTATTTAAGTCAAGTCTAGATCAAGTTTAAGAATTTCAATTTTTTTAAATTGAACATATTTAGGTCGAGCCTAAATCAAGCCTAAGAATTTTAATTTTTAAATTGAACCTGTTTGGGAGGTAGGTCGAACTTGGATCACGTCTAAAAATTTCAATTTTTAAATCAAACTTGTTTAGGTTGAGCTTAGATCAAATTTAGGAATTTCAATTTTTTAAATCGAACATGTTTGGAGGTAGGTCGAGCCTAGATCAAGTTTAGGAATTTCATTTAAAAAAATCAGATCAGTTCGAAGATAGGTCGAGCTTAGATTAAGTCTAAGAATTTCATTTTCTTTAAAAATAAAAAATCAAACATGTTTGCAGGTAGGTTGAGCCTAAATCAAGTCTGAAAATTTCAATCGAATCTGTTTTGAGATATGTCAAACTTAAATCAAATTGTTGAAATCGAATTCGCCTCAAGATAAATCGAATACAATGTCTATATCTTTGCACTATTCTTGATTCTCAAGAATGTACAAAGAGAGACAACTGTAGACACCTAATTTTTTTTTTAAAAAATACATATGAAATAATATTAAAAAAATAAAAAAGGAGAGCAAACGGGAAAAAGATTGAGCCTATCTCAATGCATCCATTTTTGCTCCCTTATTGTCAATAGTACTTTCATCATTTGTTTTGTATTAAACCCAATACATTTTTTAGGTAAATTATCTTTCTTTGGATGAAAATTAATTTACAGTAATTAAGTTGTTTGGATTTATTTAACGAGTGTTTATAGATATTAGTTAAGCATTCTTGTATATGAGTATTTTATTAAATAATTAGTGCAATACAATCATTCATACAATCCTTTAACTCTTATACCATACTAGTTTATAATTAAAATAAGCTTTAATTTTCAAAAGAGTTCTATCTTATCACTTTTTACCAAAACAGTATAAAAATATCAATATTTATCATTGTGTAAGATATTCAAAATCTATACTTACATGTATTCATCAAATAACGATTATTGAAATATTTTTTATTATGATTATTAGTAAGATATATTCAATTTATAAATAAAAAATTTAATTGTATTGAATGATTTCATAAAAAAATATTTTTTTTAATTTTAATAGTATTGAACAATTTAAATATTAATATGTTAAGTTAAAAGAATTTTAAGTTGTTTTGAATATTTTAAGTTAAATATTAATATTCATCAAATCGATATTCCTAAACTTAATATAAGAGTTTTATTTTTTGTTCTCTGGAAAATGTCTTACGCTTCTCAGAGGAATAAGATATTTTTCATAATTAATGACTGTGTTTTAGATTGACGCGTAAATACTTTATATTTGAAATAAATTTTCTATCTTCCAAACAAGTATAAATTTTGAAAATATTTTATATCAAAATAGACAGATCCTTAAGTAAAAGAATAATAATCGATTTTTGCATTATTTTACTTTCAATTCTCAACGTTTAAATTCTATTACTTCCATCTTAAACTTTTTCAAAATTCGTACCTTTAATTTTGAAATAAATTAAATAAATAAATTTTAAAAATTTAAATAAATTTTTTTCTTATTATATTCAATCAACTTTCTTAACTTTATATTAGATCAAATAAAAGAAGGATACCAACCCAAGTCAATCTTTTGCTAACATTGGCGGGCATTTTTTTGTTTTATTCTTTCTTTAAAAGAACGGAAGTCTGTAATTGGAAAAAAAAACACACACACATATTCATTGGTCAATGAAATTAGCAGACATCAAGACAATGGGACACCAAATAGACTAGCATTTCAAGTCTAAGGAACAATTCAATCATTTTCTTGCTTCTACCAAATCAACTAGCATTGTCTGAAGTTAGTAGCACACGAGATTTTTCTTTTGTTGGACCAATAATCTTCAACAAAGATTAAAAGATGTCCCATGGTAGTGAATAAATTATATATGGGATTTTTAATCAAGAAGAAATTTTGTACAACCCAACACCTCATGGCTTGCAGCTCCACAAGGCCCTGCTCACATTAGTTAGGACGGTTGAATTATACTTAGCATTGGGATGAAACAAAAGAAATAAACTGAGAAGAATAGGGTGTCTTAATTAGTATATATAGAGGCCTAAGATACGGTTGAATTATACATTTCTTTGAATATCCAGCGAAGATACAGGACTTGGACAAATCTGGAACAGCCGAAATGTCCTCCAAGTCAAGACCCATATAAAGCTGTATCTTACATAGAGCAAACTCCCAAATTTTAATACCCCATATCACAAGTATCAGCCGGAGCTTGCACCCACCGGTAGTACAGTGATAAACATAGCAATATCACTACTAAAACAGAACAACGCAGTACGTAGAAAGCAGTACAACCAGGCCAGAGTAACATATTTATAGTTGCCTGCGTTAACACCAAGCACAACCAACCACGCACCCGACCACTACATGGAGAAGAAGCCAACATAAGCACGCAAAAATTCAAATCCCAAACAGCAGACGAACAATCCAAATGGCCTACCAAAGAAATGTAGTTCAATTAAGATATGGATTGACATTGAAATAACGGAAGCCTCCACTTTGATTTCTAAAGGTGTAGTTCATGTGGACAGTAGGTTCTTTACATTTTCATCTGCGTGGCTTTTTGTTTTGTGCATAACATGAAACATTTGATATGGATTGACATTGAAAAATAATGAATTAGGCTCGTAGAAGCATTTCTATGTAAATTCTATACATACAAGGACAGATCCAAAACATTACATGGATTTGTGGAGTAAATGAAATGAGCAAAGGTGAAGTAGGCAAGAATGTATATGAAATTTGAGGTAATGTGGAATACACCAATCTATGGCCAAGGTGTAAGAGAAAAATGAAGAGTGTAAAATACAGGAAAAATGAAATTAAAACATCAGACAGATGGACTAAAAGCTTTTGAGGTAAAAGTTCTCAGTATGGATAACGCTACTGTTTGTTTTCCTTCTTTTCACTTCAAAATGGAGAAATCACACTTACCTTTGTGCCCCAGGTTTCATTGAGGCATTATTTCAATTGTGCTTGATGGAGGAATACTTATTTGGTTAATTGTATAATTTAACCTTTAAAAATAAATTTAATTTAAACGAGTTAAAGAAACGAGCATGGGCGAGACCTTACATCTAGAAGTATCAATTATGTTGGGCCTAATTGAACCCATGGACAGCTCAAGAGCAGGTTTGCTACAGGAAAATCTAAGATGAAGCTTTCACCAAATTTTCCTGATGTCACACTTGTTTTCACGAGGAAGATAAATTTGTGGCATATCAAGTCCTGGTATGGAATAAACTTAAATTAACAGACACAGGGATTAGGAAACTCTATAGACTTTAGATATGACTGACTTTCAATTTCTAAAATTAAATAGGCCCCCTACCACCATAACAACATTTGCTTCCAGGCCAGTTCACACGCTGATCACCGGTGGAAGATGCTTTGCATTGTGAGAAGACGAAAATGAGACAAGAAAGATTAATAAACATATATCCTATAAATTAGAAAACAAATTGTAATATCCCTTAAAAACATATATATATATATATATATTAAATTATAAAGGACCACATGGGCAGCCGCTCATGTGGTCAAATAAAAAAAAAAAAAAGGTCAAATGAGACTTGGAAGAAGACAAAAGTAAAAGAAAGAGTTCAGAGTGGGTAGGGGCCGGATAGACAAATGAATAAGAAGAAGACAAGTGAAAAAACAAAAGAAAAAAGGGAGAAAGGATGGAAAAGAGAAGGAAAGGCAGCTGAGAAAGACCGAGAAAATAGAGAGAAAAAAGAGAGAAAAAGAATAGAGGAAGAGCCAAGTTGAGGGGGGGCTGATTTTGGTCAATTTAAAGACGAAAAAGAGAGTGATTTTGCTACGGTTTTAAGGAAGGAAGAAAGCTGAAATTCAGCAGTCTTTGAGGAGGTATGAAACTGATTTTTTTTAGCTAATTGCTGTCCAAATCTTTGTGAATTTTATGGTTGAAAATTTAGTTGAAAGTCTGTTGTTTTTGGAGGCTTAAAGGTGCGATTTTCATGGTTGATTTCTTAGTTGTTTTGGCTGCCAATTGGTGCAGAAAATTTAAGCTTTTGTGTTGCTGAAAATTGGGCAGAAATGGAGCCGAAATTATGCTAGTTTGGGGGCTAAAAAGTGCTACTACGGTGAGTGAAACGGGAGGAAGAAAGGGAGGAGAAAGGAGGAGGGACAGTGGGGCTGCCACCACCGGTGGTGGGGCTGCCACGGAGAAAGGAGGAGGCCACGGGCTGGAAGGAAGAGAGAAGCAAGAAGAAAGAAAAAAGTGAAAAAAAAAAAAGAGAAAAAGAAAAAATTAAAGAAAGAAAATAGAAAATGAAAAATGCAAGAATGGGAAAATTAAAAATGGGTTTAAGTGGAAATTAAAAAATTGGACAAGGCCTAATGGAGGAATAAAATGTGACAAGGCCCAATAGGAAAAAAAATATAAATGGGCTTAGCCCAATAAGAAGAAAAAGAGGAAAAACCCATGAAGAAGGTTAAAAGGAAATAAAGAAATGGAGAAGGCTCAAATGGTAAGTTGGAATTATATTTTAAAATTTATAGATAATTAATATTATGTATATTTTAGATAAAAAAAATATGTAAGTTATTTAGGGAATTTTAATTAAATTAATACTCATACAAGTGTATGATTAAGTATATTGGATTTAAATGATTACTAGTAACGTTTGTCAATGAGGCGAACTGAGCGAAATAAGTGATCGAGAAATAAAAATAAGTATATACATGTATGAAAATAGCGATGTAAAATCTCACTATTTTGAGATAAGTATGGGGTGTCGACTTTAAAATTTCCATAATAGTATCTATATATAAATATTTTAATTTCGATGCAAAATTGTGAATAGCATGTGCTAGTAGAAATTTTAGGAAATGCGGATGCAAAATTATTTTTAAATTTTTCTTGACTATATATGTATGTATATTATACGTAAAGCATTTTGAAAATCGAGAAACAAGCCCTTTGCACCGTTTAGCATCAAAATCTTGTGCCTTATAATTTTTGTGTGATATGCATAGTAAATACATTTGTTAGCTAATTTGTTTTATAAAAGCTTCTGAGATCCAATTTAAGCCCAATTTTTATATAAGTGCTTACACCAGGACAAATAATGTGGAAAACAAATTTATTGGTTTATAAGAATTTTGATTTTAAAGAATTTAAGAAAATAGTCTTGAGAAGCTTATTATGATTTCAAAAAACACTTTTGACAAATTAATTGCATCGAGAGTAGGTCGGATGTCACATCGGTTAAGTGTGACCCTCGTGCATAAGTGAACTCTAGCTAGAGACATTTTCGGGTCGTCGACGGGCTGTTAGACATGGCTGGGGCCATGGTATGTGATATACGTGGCAAGACCACAGATGATTTATGCGGTTGCAACCGCTTGATATCTCCGATGTCGGCCAATATCATTGAGATTGCCATGGCATTATATGAGAATTCGGTGGAAGTGATGCTCTCGGATGTTATTACGTGAAAGTGGGTCCACGTGTTGATGTTATGTTTTCCTACTCGAGAGCATTGTGAATCTTTCGATGCGTACTTTTATGTATGGTGAAGACTTAAGATTTTCTCTACAGCTCCCTTTATTTAAATAAGCTTTCGGTGCTTATTTATTGATCATGAAATGATTTGCATGGTTTATAATTTGATTTGTTTACAAACTACATGTTTTGGGAGCATGCATGCTTTTATCTTATCATTTGTATTTTAACAATAAGTGGGATTTTCGATGATTTCACTCTGAATTATTACACCTGATTTCAGCATTGTTTTGTCAAAAATTAAATGTTGCATGATGATTTTACCACATCATTTTTATAAGACACGAACCTCCCTTTTAATTAAATTGAATTTC
Organism: Theobroma grandiflorum; assembly: GCA_036013995.1. NCBI lineage: Eukaryota > Viridiplantae > Streptophyta > Magnoliopsida > Malvales > Malvaceae > Theobroma > Theobroma grandiflorum. The sequence goes on along the minus strand of CP142133.1, from coordinate 22,936,829 downwards.
GATAATCTTGTGATTTATTATTCAAATGATCAGCTTAATTGTTTGTTTCCCATCTACGTCCTACTCGCTGAGCCGATGATCACTGAGTCTGTGAGACTCACACCCTTTGTATTTCTTCTTTTGCAGATAGGGATCGGCCTAGCGCGTAATCATCGGTGTGCTCAGTTTCTTGTGGATAGGTAAAGGCATCTCTTAGCCCGCTCTGAGTCGCTCCGCTGTCTAGACTTCAGTCAAATGGAATTTTTACATGTTATTAGCGTTGTCAATTCCTGATTATACATTGTTGAAAACTTTGTATTTTAAATATAATTGCTATTACTGGAAATAGAATACCAATAGGGTATTATTGTTATTATTAATCATTTAAGTACGTGTTAGTATATTTGATAAATGTCTCGGAAAAATTTATAAAAGCTTAATCGGGACTTGACTGGATCTTCCGGATGTCTCGGACGCCAGTAGCGACCGGGGATGGGTCGTTACACAAATGCTTGTAAACGAAGACAGAAAAGTTATCTGGAAATAAGAGTGAGTAAAGATTAGAGAACTTGGTCACTTGATTTGCTAACGGTGCTTCTCTCGTTACTTGATCAAGGCAATAAGGACATATGCTTAGCATTTGGATAATCCCACTGTATTGATTCCCGACCATTCTTTAGGGTATATTTTATTTCTTTAAGAAGAGGAGGATATGGTTGGGTATTGTTTTGCAGAGGAACATGATCAACTGCTGAACTATGAGGCGTTTACCGTGCTCTCCAATTTGCATAGGATTTGGGGCTTCGCAAATGGATAACAAGGTAGTCTATGCAATTTCAGCTTGATTATCTCATCCGTATGCTAATTTAATTTAATTCAAATTGTTTGAAAGATGGTACACTGATAATAAAAAGGGAAGATATCTCATATTTATCAAAAAAGAAATGAGATAATCCACATGTTAGGAAATTATTTTTTGAAATTGATTAAATTATGATGAAATTATTATTTTTAAAATATATATAAGTCAATGCTTACTACATTTGATCTTCAATCTTGATAACTGTTGCAATGCAAGTTCCCTTAATTCTGGAAGGCAAATTGCTCTGTTTTTTGTCCATGCAGCTCTGTACTAAGAAGGGTATGCCCAACTTTTGTATTTTCCATTTTAGGAATGAAAGTTCCCTCAGCCTTTACAAAAAAAAAAAAAAAATATAAGCAAATTAGTCATTGTCCCATAAGAACTTCTCTTTTCCTTTCGATTTTCTTCTTCTACTTACAAATTAATATTTCTCTTTTAGTGTTTAGAAAATTAGGTTTCAAATTACTTTACAAATAATTAATTGATGGTATGTCTTAAAGAATGAATAAAGTTTGATTTACATTATTTTCTAAATACATAATTAATGAAGAGACTATATATATAAATCAAAATTCATGTAATTTTTCTTTTCATATTTTTTGTGATTTCTAAATTATATAATTTATTAGTTATTGATTATAGTTGTTTTTTTATATATATAATTTTATTTTAGACATAAATTTATTTAATTTTAATGTTTTTCATCAAAATACATTTTTTACTCACATATATTTTATATTCTTATGCTTTAAATATTAACTAATTGAAAATAATCAAATAATGATCCTGTTCATGACAAAAAATCAGCAGAAGATGATGCACCAAAGATCTTGTCAGAAGATTTTTTTTTTTTTTTGCAATTTTACTGAATAAAATTAAAAGTGTAGCATTTTATAAGAACAAATTAAATTTTACACACAAAGTCCTAATGAAAAGAATAATCACAAAATATTATAACAAAGTTGTAACAACAAAAAATATAGATGAAGTTTAGCCAACTAGTCATCCAAAAAAAAAAAATCAAAAGTGATTTTCATAAAAAAATTATTTTTGCTCAATCAAAGGATGTCATTTTCTTAAATAGCATAAAGTGGAGAACAAGATCAAGGTCACAGCAGTAACGCCTCAGAGCATGATCCAACAAAGAGAAACCTAACAACACCAAACACAAACAAGTGCAGCATCACCTAGCTATTCTGTTACACAGTAGACTGGGCATAAACCCTGTAGCATTTTAGATAGATACACCAGAAACGGTAAAGACATAACTCCTTTCACTTCTAGGATTCCAAAATCAGAAACAAGAAAAGAAATCCAGCATAAAAACTCCAGCAACAATAATGATAAGCCTTTGTTAACCAGCAATAAACAGACCCAGCAGTCGGCAGACGAGCAACAACAACAAACCAAAGGAAACAACACCAAACTCTCAAACCAAACGAAGGATGGTAGAACATCCCAATACAACACAAGCCGTAGCACCATTCAGCGTGAAATCACCCAGAAATTTTAAATGCCAGAACACGCCAGAATTTCCAAGGCCAAAAAACATGGCGAGTTCAGTCATCATTTTTCACCAGTAGAACCTTCAAAGACCTCTCATCCTACTACAGGAAAATGGAGGAGCTAAAGGGCTGGAGAAAGCTGCAGTCGGACAGAAAGGGAAGATTCAGCGGCAAGGGGTCCAATCAGCACGGAAAGAGGAAACTCTTCAGTCGGCAGGGGGTGCGGGACAGGAGGCAACTAAATATAAGAAATGTAGTAACAAAGTTGAAATGCCACATGAACAGTGCAACAAGATTTAAACCAAAATCGAAGTTTATTGCTCTGAAAAAACCACAAGAAGTACATCACAGATGGAACCACAACCGAGCAATCAATCTTCAGTTATGAGTTTGGTTGATTGTTTTTCCAAGATTGATTGACGCAATTCTTTCATCTACCTGCTTTTCCCAAACCACCCTATCCCCCAAAAATGAAAAACCAACAAAGAAAGGAAGGAAAAAGGAGCATTAATTAGAGACATCCTTAGCAACATTGACCTAAGCAAGAAAATATCTACACCAATTTAAAGGCTGCAGCTACAAAGAAAAAAAGGGGGCTTGGTGTCAGCAATCTACAGCCGACCTTTAATGAAACAACTTGCTTCCATGTATTCTAATCATTAAACTAATCGGAGTAATAAGAATTTTATTGGGTCAATCCTAACGTTGGGATGACACGAATATATTTTGGGAAGCGAAACAAATGAACCATCTTCAACCAAATAAGCTAACATCAGAGCTTGTTTAGGGAGCCTTTTAACCATTACTAATAGACATGAAAATCTCAGTTTCTGGTAGATTATCTAAGTTTATTTTAAACATTTAATATCTTTATTTGGTGACAGGAGTGGCTTCTTTTCAACCAATCCAAATCCTCTTGTAGCAGATTTCCCCTTTTTCTTTGGTTGAATAATAAATCTTCAAATTTTCCAAAAAAAGAAGTAACTGAAACTCATTGTCTACCTGAGGAATTTGATTCAAACGGCTTCCATGGGTGCTTTACTTCATTCCGATTCCCAATCGAACCGAGGTTTCAGAATATTCTTAGCACTTGGAAAGTCCCACTCTACTGATTTCCACCATTCCTGTGGATATACACGGATTGTACAGTAAGAATGAGAAGATGATGGGTCAGTGTCTTGGAAAACAGGAAGATGTAGTGGCATCCTTTTCAGATTTGGACATTTCCTCACTTCAATATCCCGAAGAGAGTTGCATTTCATTGCCGTATTTGAACTACAGATGCTCTTTAGCTTTGGTAATTTCTTTAATTTCAACTTTCTTAATTTGGGAAGACTGAACGTTATGGGCGAAAGCGTTTCTTTTCCCTTGTGATTTTCTTCCACTTCTTCTGATGCTACTATTTCCTCCATTTTTCCACAATAAGCAACTACTAGCCGCTCCAGGATTTGGAGATCACGTCCGAAATCATGTGGAAATAGCTGCTTCATGTTTGAGCATCCTTTAATCCAAATTGATTTAAGATGGGAAAAGATGCCTCGCAGAGGCAGTGCAGTGCTCAATATAGAAACATCTCCTACTTTAACAAGCATATGCAAGTTATCCAAATTTTTAAGCCACAAGATCTCAAGGTTTTGGAATGGGGTGCATGGTGATGAGGATGACGATGAAAAGTCAAGCACGGATTCTACCCCTCTACAATCATGAATATAGCAGAACCTCAACTCATTTGTTTGTTGGAACAAGGAAATGTCACTTAAGGTTCTCAGATTGTGGCACTCAAAAATTCTCAGACAGCAAAGGTCACTCGGGAGAGCTACTGGATCTTCACTTCCGACCTGGCACCCACTTAAAACCACGTCTTTCTTGGGCAGATCATCATGTGAAATCTCCAGCCTGACAGACTTACTCAATTTCTTTCGCAATGTCTTGACAATTTGGGTAGGTTCCACCTCACCAACTACTGTGAAACATCCTTGTGGCCTACTAAAGGACACAGATTCCACACCTTCACCAATCAATAATGACACGGTTAAATGGTATGCTCAAATTATCAAATTCAATTTCTGATATGACAATTATAACCATATGCAAGGAAAACTATAAGGAATCATCACTGTCATTATATACAAAAGCATAAACTTAAAAAACGTAAATCATTAACTACATATATATATATATACATTCATAGTAATATAAATTTAATAATTTTGTCTTATATATATATATATATATCTCAACGGATTCAACAAGTGTTAAAAATAAACCACTTAAATATTCTCATAAAAGAGTTGAACATAAATAATATTGCTTTTACATTAAATATTTATGTTTGATTAGTATTAACACCGTTTATATTTTAATTCAATTAAAATATGTCAACAGGTAGACTACTTATCAAATAATATCACTAAGAGTTTAAATCAAACTTAAATATATCCCAAGTATATAACTGCATTAAAAAACATTGCCAATTGTCTGGGTGTTTTTGGTTGCATTTGAGTCTTATTGGAAATTTTAGTCAGAAAACTAAACCAAAAGTTGGGATTTGTTCAAAATTGCCACTCCTCCAGGCTTTTTCAAAGTCTCAGTTTCTAAAGTTTTCCCCATTTTGTAGTTGATCCTAAATTTCTTAGAATCCACAAGATTTTTACTTTTGTTTAAAACCATACTCACTTGGCCCCATAACTTTCTCAACATGTTTAACTTTTCCAGCATTTCACCTAATTCATGAATATTCATTTATTCAAAAAGGAAAAAATATTGAGTAGTTTCAATTTTTTCCAAGTATAAATAATTTACTTTTCACAAATTTCTTTTCCTAAATAATCTAATTAATGTATCTAATATGGGTTTTACAAAATTCACTTTTTTTAAATGGTTTGATTTATTCTCAATACATATATTTTGTTACTAATTACAACTTTCACAATGAGCAATTAGAATCCAAGTTTTTAATCTGGCTATAAGAGTGAGGCCATAAAACTTCTATGATCCTCGGCAATATTAATTATGTGATAATAAGTTAGCCTCTCGAAACACAGATAAAAGAGCAGAAATTACATTATAAAGCCAAGTATCAGATATCCCCTAATTAGGTTAGAAAACATATTCAATTCTGCACATTAGCCATTTATAAAACTATTGCAAGGAAAATTTCACTATGAAAAGGAAAACCGATATCCACAGTTAAATATCAATAGAGAATAGTGAAATTTTATGTGTTTGATTTGATCAGTACGTACCTTCGGTGGTTGCAACAATTTTCATAATTTTTGTTACAGTTTCATGTGGGAGGGACAGTTCGTACACCTTGAACTTGAACTTGAGAACTCCTGCTCTAGGTGTTCCGATGTCAAACTTGGCTTCAAGTGGTGCCATGACAAGCAAGTACGAAGTAAGACTTTGACCTTGTGGGGACTTGCTGTACATATTAAAGTCTATCAAGTCATTAAATCTCGCTTCAAATGTCTCTAGCTTCCTGAATCTAATTGCTTCAGATCCATTTATTTTTGAAGTACTTGATTCAACGTCAAATACCAAATATTGCAGACAAGTAAGTTTAGATAGAACTGCAATTGGCATCTCCTTTAAGCAACTTGTTTTTAAATTAAGATATGTGAGATCTGCTAACATTTTCAAACCAGAAGGCACCTCTTCAATAGCTGTATTACACAGGTCCAGCTTTCTCAGTGCTGTAAGCTTTTCTAATGAAGGCACATATTTCAAGTTTTCGCATCCATGAAGCACCAAGGCTTTGAGCTCTTCCAAGTTTGACACAGAATTGGGCAGTTGCTCAATATCGGTATAAGAAAGATCAAGAATACCGAGTCTATGCATGTGCTGAAAAAATGATTCTGCTATCTTATGTAAGAACCAATTATTTTGCAATAATAATGTCGAAAGTATCTCACAATTGGGTGACAAGTCAGAAGGAATTTCTGATATGGAATTCTCCATGAATGAAGCTTTTTCAAGATCATTTGCCCATTCTTGCTTGCTTGGTAATTCTTTTAATCCCGTGCCAGCTTTTACCATGAAGCTAGAATTCAAACTTTTGATGTACAATGCTGTATCTCTCATTACATCATGCATCTTCACATCACCTCCATGTTTTTCTAACAAACAATTGTTTTCCAGCCTATTTAATATACTATGACCCCTATCATACATTTCTTGTCGACTCCCAATTTCAAGGAATCCCTCATCTATCCAATATTCTATTAATTCCATCCTTGAAATTATCTTATCTTCTGGATATAATGAGCAATATAAAAAACAATTTTGGATTTTTGAATCTTCCAAACGATCGTAACTGAACTTCAATCGCTCAAAAATTTCAATATCTGTGCCCCTAACACTTCTTACATGTTCCCGTAATTCTGTTAATGCATTCCTCCATTCACAAACATCATATATTCCTTTCATACTCCCAGCTATTACCACAATGGCCAAAGGTAACCCATCACACTCTTTAACAATATGTTCCAAAATTTCTTTTAAGGATGGAAACTTTAGAACCCCACGTCCGACATTCTCTAAGAATAAATTCATGGACTCCTCATTTGAAAGTTGTGGCACTTTGACTATCTCACAGTCCATAGACTTACAAACATCAATCGATCTACTAGTTAACACCACTTTACTCCCATTGCTTGATGTTGGTTTAGGTATCCCTACCTCCAAGAGAGAAAACTTTTTCCAAACATCATCCAAAATCAATACATATCTTCTTTGTCCCAATTGATCCATTAGTGCTGCTACTCGTTCTTGTTCAAGTTCGGGAAAAGTTACAATTTTCACAGCACTAGCAATTTCTGTTTGTAATTTGGTGATGTTGAGTTCCTTCGAAACAGTGACCCAAATCACGTCATCAAATAAAGCTTTAGTCTCCTTTAACAGCTGATTGTATATGTGCTTCATGACAGTAGTTTTTCCTATTCCGCCCATGCCACAAACTCCAATCATTCCAATTTCATCACCCATCAAATAGTTCCAAATTTTTTCTAACACGATGGCTTCACCTTCTAAATGCTCCAATTGAAAAGTCACTCCACTAGTAGACGGTTTATCAATTACTAGAGATTCAGTGAACTTACCTTGTTCAATAATTTTCTCCACTTGTTCAACCTTTTGGGCAACACATTTTCCTAGGCGTGCACGTGAAAAACAAGACATATTTTGCACCCTTTGATCAATGTCCTGTATTTCATGATTGATGATTTGTACATGTTGAAGCCACTTCTCTACTTCTTCCCTTAAAATTTTTCCCCATCGAAGCTCTGTTTTTATTCTCAATTCCACATCTCTCTTTCTAGTATTTAGAAGGTCAAGTCGTGTTTGAAGATCTTTCATCCTTTCTTTGAGTTTTCTGTGATGATCTATATATCTACATGTTGGAACTCCTAAACACTTTAACATCTCACAAATTGGCCCTACAAGTTCCATAATAAAACAATTTTCCTACAATATCATAATCCAATAACGACATACATTAGGGACATTTATTTTTTATATTGGTTACCTTATTAGTGTATAATTATATACATACACATGTACACACCAGAAGACAAATATAAACGTTAATTTACCATGCACGAAATATAACTAAAAAAAATCCCCATTTGTTATCTAATTATGCATTTCCCTTTTTCTCTAATTTACAAAATAGGGCTTATAATATTCATTGATTTGTAAAGCTTGTTTGGCTGATACTTTAACGAAATGTATAAATTATCAAATGATTTATGGATGATGAACCAAAAAATTCATTACACTCGTTTCAATTTTCTTCTCTGATTAGTCAAGTTAATGCTTAAATTACTAAAATTCCTTGAGATAAATTTGTCTAATTAATAAATTTCTTCTTCTGTAACTCTAATTAACCTTTGATTTAACAGACCAGATTCGCCTTGCTGCCAGCAGGTCAAACTGTTGCTGAAAACTTCTTCTTCAAATGTTCTCTCTATCTTTCTATCTCTAGAAGTTCGAAAATGGATGAATTAAAGATTTCTTATTTAATAATAATCAAAGATTTCATTTCCTTTCTGATTCTCATCCAACAAAGTCAAATAATTTTCTCTCCATTTCCCTAATTTGGAATTTCCATATTCTCACTTATAACACATATACAACAAAGATGAAATCAGATTATATTCAAGAAGACAGTCTTCATATGAAGAAAAACTTACCAGAGACAAAACAGGCAAAATATGAAAGTTCCAAAAGCCTGATTATCCGAATTTGTTCTGTATTTTCAGAAGTAAATAGAAACAATCAAGAGCCAAAAATATCCACTAAATTGAAAAGCGATTTGATCTGGGAAAAAAACTTATAAAAATCGGTACAACAGGTAAGTGAAGCTTGAGAATTAAATTAGGCTGCAACTAAAGAAGATGAGTATAAAGCCGTGTGGAAGATGAAGTACCTTGCCCGTGTATAAATTCCAAATTGTTGCCTAAAAGATCAGGAATTCTAACACAGAAGCCAATGCTGAAGGTAAGGAAAGGAACTGACTTCACCTTGACTTGAGCAAACGCAGGATACCTCAGATTCCCTTTCTATCTTTTACAGTGGGGCCTCACTCCTGTTAACTAGATTTTTAAATAGAAAAATATGTGTGGAACACTTAATTTCCTTTCACCAAACTAACACGCTCTGTCTAACCAATATTCATGCCAGCTAATTCTGACATTTTTTTTGGATAAGCCACTTCTGCGATTATTTTATAGGAATAATTAAACCTTTAATTTCAATCGTTTTTGTAGTTTTTACTTTCACTTCTCAACGTTTAAATTTTATTACTTCAGTCTTAAACCTTTTCAAAGTTCATATCCTTAATTTTAAATTTTAAAATTATTTAAATAAATTTTTATTTTTATATTATTTTCAATAAAATCTCTATACCTTTATATTTGATCAAATACTTCTTTATAACTATTAGTTGATTATATGTTGTTAATTTAAACGTTATTTATTGTTTTATATCACGTAGTATGTTGATACGATGTACTAACCTATAATGATGGATAATAACGTAGTATGATGATATATTTGTCGTAACGTATAGGTTCGAGAACCCAACCGCTAGACGTGATTAATTTGAAGAGTTGCCATCAATCTTTTTTTACTTAGGTATGATTGGTCATCTAATAAATTTGTTCTATTCGACGAAATCTTAAATTAATTTTAAATCCATCGAAATAATGATAAATTGGTTTACGTATTTTTTAGAATTGGGTTCGAGAGTACAGTTACGCACAGGGAAAGATCAGAATCCCTTGATGCCCGTTCCACGAACGGTAACATTTAATCATATATTATCTTAACCCATTAATTTTATTCTTATATTTTCTTAATTATTATTTATCTAATTTATCTCTTATTCTGTTTCAGAAAGCTGGTGGAAGTTCTCAAATATTTAAATTTGAATGTATTAATTCAACAAATTACATTAGTGCATGTTTCATGACACATCAGTTTAGCATTTTACACAGGTTGGGTCCTTGAAACCGGAAAAGTCCATACCAGATGCTTTTTTAAAACAAGCAAAAGGCCTTGCAATTCTTACTGTTGCAAAGGTTGGGGTTATGGTAACATACAATATTGGAACAGGGCTGGTTGTTGCTCGTGGAGAAGATGGATCTTGGTCTCCACCATCTGCAATATCTTCCTTCGGTGTTGGCTGGGGAGCTCAGGTAACTTGACTTGGTAAATGGTTGTTTGACTGCTTAGCTCCTATAATATTTTAGAATGTTGTTCCTTGTGCTATATGTTGTTTGTGTTTGTATGAATGCTAAAACAAGAAAAGAAAATAAATTCTGCCCCTATTTACCAGCTTTGAGTGATGAAACCTTTTGGCAAATTATTGAACATTACTTTTGACCAGTTTGAATATCTAGGTCCAATCTGAATATCTAGGTCCAATTTGACTCAATGTACTTATATCTATTTTACTACTCTTTTCAACTCTAATAGGCTGGGGGTGAATTTACGGATTTCATTATTGTATTGAGAACTAAAAGGGCTGTCAGAACATTTAGTGGAAACATGCATTTATCAGTTGGAGCAGGTTTGAGTGCAGCTGTTGGCATTGTTGGACGGGCTGCTGAAGCTAACTTGCGGGGGGGCTCTGGGGGTTGTGCTGCTTGTTATACATACAGCTTTAGTAAAGGTGATATTTCTTTTCCTAACAAACCTTGGATTGGATTGATTATTTTGCATGATCCCATTGCTTTCTAGTTCAGGGGGCCAGTGGGAATTATATCCATTGTTATGTTCTCATATCAGAAGAGAACAGGGGCAAATGTTTTTAGTGAAGTTGATGTTTGTTCTGCTTGTCCATTTGGGGCCATTTTTGAGAATATTGGAAAAGTCCCTTCCTACTTTTCATGTGCACTCCTCCCTCCTTGATTAACCATTGAAGAATGCGAAACAAAGAAATGAAATTTTTGAAGAAAGAAGTTTAGCTTATTAAAGAATTGATTTACGTCTCTCTAAGACGGTTTACCTGTATATTGACTTACTAGTCTGTGCAAATACCTTACTAGTGACTACTTTTGTGCACCATTTTCCCTTCATCGCTGCCTGCATTCTAAAGTAACTGGTTTATGAATGTCGTGATGTCTTGATGTACTATGTAGGTGCATTTGTTGGGTGCTCACTTGAAGGAAGTGTAGTTACAACCAGAAACCAAGAAAATTGTAGATTTTATGGTAATCCATCAATCACTGCATCAGATATTCTTCTTGGTTCATTGCCTAGGCCTCCTGCTGCTTCCACTCTTTATCAAGCTCTCTCAAATCTATTTGAAAAACTTGAGAGGTGATTGGTTCTTTGGTCCATTTAAAAAATATTTTGTGGTTTCGTCCTGATTAATTGCTGGGAGGTGCCTCATACAGACATGTAAATTCTTTTCCATCTCTCTTTGATGAATTTCAACCCGCATTCTTGTATCATGAGGTAATTGGTTACAAATTGGTTGTGTAGTTCAGAGACATGTGGAAAATTTGATATAGATGGAAGTCAAATGAAATGTTAAAAGTGCTGGATTTTAGTTATTCGTGTAAATTAGAAGATATACTAGGTGACCATTAAATTTATTTTGCATCTAGCTGTTTCTCACCTCCTGAGCCCTGAGGTATTACTTAAGTAAGAGAAGGTTTGCTTAGTGTGTGATGCTTGTTACATGGTAAATTCGCTCAGAAATGGTCAGCTTATGGTCATCCTCGTCTTGGACATATCACTCGTAGTACTTTAGCAAGGAAGCGTATTGTGCATCGTCCCATTACATATTGCTTTCTTCCTGCCCCTTCTTATTTATCTTACTCATTTAGTCCTTCAGACAAGATGATATATTTTCTGGAAGTATTCATGCATTTGGATGGAAGTTGTAGGATAAAGTATTAAGTATAGAACAATGGGGAGTAATCCTTCTTTTCCGAGGTGTGGGGTTGGGGTTGTGTGATTTCTGGGGATGGTGGATGATTTTTCGAATTAAACTGAAATACATTTTGCGATTTAAGCAGATTAACTAAGGATGACATGAGAAAGTTTTTCCTTAAGACTATAAGTTCTTCGACTTTCTGCCATAGATACTGTAAAAGGGTTTCCCCAGTCTAGAAGGCTGATGAAGAAATGGATATCGTGTAATTGTTGTCAAAGGCTTACCCCATCAGGAATCATTCGTGGGTCGAGCCACTTGAATTACATATAAATGAAACCCTTACATGCAGCTAAAAAGAATTCTTAGTCAAATGTTTTGGTTCTGAACAAAGAATATTCATTTGTCTTCCTGTTTAATTTTCTTTATCTCTTAAAAAAAATGTCATTCTGAACAATGGTACATTGTACGCATGAAGAGGTCCCTACCTACAGGTGGAGTTCAATGAGTATAATTTAGAGTTTGCAACTGAATAATATTTTTCCTTAAAACATTAAAAACAAAAAATAAAAATATAGAAGGCGCATATAAAGGAAAGTTAAGTGGATGGTTAGTAGATTCAGTAACTATTCACGTAGTCTTTAGTGCTTTCAAGAAACAATTGTTGCTTTCTTTTGGCAGTTTCGGTTTGTTATGAGATTCCTTAGATGTTGCCCAAGAGGTACAATAATATTCTTCACGTTTTCACATGGCGGTCCTCAACTTGTGGAGCCATTTGATAAAAAACTCTCGAGACTGTTTATATTGGTCTTCACAATTTCACATGGCGGTCCTCTACTCGTGGAGCCACTACTGAAAAGGTGAAGTTCAAGCCTCACTTGTGTTTGCCTATTCAGCTGGGAGACTTCCTGGAAGTTTTCAGCAATTTAGGATTGCAATAAATTAATGCTTTCATGCTCCTTGACACCCTTATCCAAATGTTCCACAACAACGAAGATGAGAACTGTGAGGATACTTGATGAACAATGGATGCATTTCCTCCATTGTTTTGTTTTCCTCCTATCTGCATGTTCCATACCTTCAGAGGCTAGTGATATGCAGCTGACGTCTTCGCAGAAGCAGAATCAAAGCGATGAGGTAATGGCATTGTTGGCTTTCAAGCATAATTCTGTTGAAGCTGACCCCAAGGTTTCCTAGATGATTGGAATCCTGCATCATTGAGTCCATGTTCATGGAAAGGAGTTTGCAGCATCAGGACCAATTCCGGATAGCTTGAGCTTAATGTCTTGCTTGATGATTCTTAATTTGGGACACAACACTCTAACTGGAACAATCCCTGACATATTTCTAAGTCTAAAAGCATTGAATTTTCTTGACCTTTCTCGTAATCAACTTCAAGGCACAATTCGAGAATCATTGCAGTTTCTCTCACTTAGATTTCTCAAATCATAATCTCAGCGGCACTATATCTGAAATTGTTCAGCTGGAAACATTTTCAAAATCTGCATATTTAAATAATTCAGGGTTACGTGGTTATCCATTGCCTCCTTGTGCCTCTCTGTCTGAAACAAACCACACAGGTTTCCAGCAATCTCAAACACATAATAAATTGGATTGGATTGCTTTGATATGATGCACAGCTGGTGTCATACTTGTGGTATCAGGTGCAATTGTTTTGCTTGTGAAAAAAACGAGCCATGGTTTATCAAGACCTCTCGTATTACTCTTCAAAGGAGACCAAAACAATTGGGTGGCGTTTATTTGCAGGATTATAAAGTGACTTTACCTGTAATGTACCTAATTAAATTACATTACAGCGTTTGTTTTGTAATAGACCATTACAATGTCAGATTGCAATGCAATCACATTGCAGCCCAAAACCAATGCAATGTACACTACATTGCAGGCTGCAATGTTTGCAATGTTATTAAAAACATTTTTACCTTTCAACTTTATTATTTTATTAAAAATATTTTATAATATTATAATTAAAATAAAAAATATTAAATTAAAATATATAATATAAAAATTAAAAATTAAAAAATAAAATATAAAAAATTAAAATTTATATAATATAGGTAAAAGAAATTAAAATATAATATATAATATAAGAAATAAAAAATAAAAAATTAAAATATAAAAAATTAAAATTTATATAATATAGGTAAAAAATATTAAAATAAAATATATAATATAAAAATTAAAAATTAAAAAATAAAAAATAAAAAATTAAAATTTATATTATATAGACAAAAGAAATTAAAATAAAATATATAATATAAAAATTATATTAAATAAATGAAATAAAATATACAAAATTATAATAAAAAATGAAAATAAAATATATGACATTAAAAATATATTTAAGAGATAATATTATATAAAAATTAATAATAAAGAATACAAGTATATTAAATTTACATTTTAATAAATAAGGGTAATTTTGTAAATTAACATTACATTCCCTGTAAAGTACTTGTAAAACAAACACTGCAATGTTATCTTCCCTGCATTTTAATCATTACATTACTTATATACCAAACACTGCAATGTTATCTTCCCTGCAATCACATTCCCTGCAATCACATTACCTGTAATCACATTGCGTTGTAAAGTACCAAACGCCACCTTGAAGCATAGTTGACGAAAACGCCCATGCAGAAGTTGAGAAAGGTGCAAAATTTTGTATCTTTAATGCAACTTTCTTCCTACTACTATATATGTTGCGAAGATGGCGGATAAATAAATATCAGTACCCTATGTAGCTTTTTGGCTCTTGCAATGCAGTAAAACTAATGTATGCAGTGAACTTAATTAAGCAAAATGCAAGAGTTGTTTCATGCATCCAGCATAGATTGATGATTATCTTTTCATTTCCATAATCTAGATCACTGGTCTAAAGAGGATTTGAAAACTTACTGTGTTCTGAAGATATTAGAGAGCTACATTTCATGCTCTTCTTATCATCATCTTATAAACAATTTTTTTTTTTGAAAGTTGTTGTTCATTATAGATCAGAGGGTACCACAGCAACACCTCTGGTAAGCGTACATACATTGATTAAAATTTGTTACTCACCTCTATGGGAATAACAGACTTTAATCATACAGCACAAGTCACCAAGGCCACAAACACACAAAGTCTGTAATACCCTTCCCAGGACAGCCAACAAAGCCCTTCCTAGATCCTTCCAAAAGACAAAATCAAAAGAACACCCCACTCCCTCAAAACATACATGTGAGCAGGGCAGTAAACTATACACAGCATTCCAAATCAGCACCTCCCTAACATCCTACCAGAGACGCGGGGTAGCCACACAAAACAGGCCTACCCCATGAACACCCAGCTGCCCCAGGTGGCTGCATCAAAAAAGAACCCCTGAGGCGAAAAAATTCACAAACTGTGGTTGTCCTTCAAGAGGAAGGCCGCTAGTATCTTCTGTACATCACAAGGATCAGAGTTCATCACCCACCCCAAATCACAAAAAGTATTATCCTTCACTGTCACCATATCCTTTTCACGGCCAAAAGCAGGGGGCCCACACACAAACACCAAGGGCCTTGCACCATCGCAGCATCACGCAAGATACACCGAAGACGGCCTAAAACGGCACATCATAGTGCCCCTCACACCAGAAATTAGTCATAGACATTAAACAAGTCAACCTGACGCTGCACACCTCCCTTAGCTAGACTATCAACGAGTTGGTTGGTTTCTCTGTAGATATGTTTGATGTCCCATTTCCTTACCTCCTTCTTCAACCTTTCAATGTGCAAAATCCACTTCCTAAGTCTCCAGGGAGCTTCCGAAAGGTATCTTATAAACAATTTGAAATTAACTTTATGCAAATATTGAGAAGATCAATTAATTTCAATGTAAAATTTACGGACTTTCATTAGTTTCAAATCTGGAAGATTACTAAATTCCAAGAAAATAATAGCTAACAAACTAACTAGACTGGAATTATGCTCCAGCCCGTACATACATCATTTTGGAAAGTACAATAGGAGAAGAGCTACTACAGTAAGCTGCAGTCTTATCACCAAGGCTAGATTTCATGCTTCGATCATCATCTTCGCGCTCGTGAATATTATCATCATCATCATGCACCTGAGATGCTTGCCCTTTCAAATCCTCAATATCAAAATTCCAGGCGCTAATTCCTCTTTGATACTGACTCTGCGATGTAGCTTCTTGTTCTGCTGAAGGCATTTTCTTTAGAGCTAGTTGTGCAGCATCTTTAAGCTGAACGGGTTTCACAGGATTCGACAGCGGTGGCAAAGGAGCAAATAATTTCTTCACAGAAAGCTCAGGAGGCTTTGCATGCTTGAAAAACGAGTGCTTCAATAATTTCTCTGCAGTCGGTCTCTTGGTTTGATCTTTCACCAGGCACGTCGCAACCATATCTTTGAATGACTTGGAGAACTTCTTATCGCAATCTTGATCAAGTCGTGGAGGAGCATTTTGTATGGTCATCAAGAGAACCTTCATGGGTGGATATTTGGAAAAAGGTGCATGACCATGGGCCAACTCCAATGCTGTTATGCCGAATGACCATATATCTGCCTTGGAGTTATATCCAGTTCCTGGCTGCATGACCTCCGGTGCCATCCAGCAAGGAGTCCCCACAAAGGTATTTCTCGAACGTTGTCTGTCTCCTGAATCGAACATGCAAGCTGAAACACCGAAATCGGCGAGCTTAACTGTTCCATTGTTATCAAGCAGTATGTTCCCAGCCTTGACATCCCGATGAATATGTCCTTGTCGGTGAAGATAATCCAAAGCCTTAAGAGTTTCCTTAAGAATGGAAGCGATAGCAGCCTCTTCGAATCCATCGGGATAACCCGTTTTCATGCGATGCAAGCAGGAACCCTCCGACATGAACGGCATGACTACCCAAAGGTTGCGGTCAACTACGAAGGAAGAATATGCCCGAAGAACATTAGGGTGATCGATCAATCTCAGTGTTTGAGCTTCCCGACGTACGTTATCCAGATTAGTACCGCTGCAGCGATCAAGATCCAAACACTTGACAGCCACGACGTCCTTTGAAGGAAGATAGATTGCTTTGTAAACAGTAGCAGTGGCGCCATGGCCGATTTCTTCAAGAAGCTGGTAATCGCTAGGGTTCGCCGAGTAACTCCGAGTCCCTTCCATTCTCCCCATCGGAAAACCAGTCAATCGCGAGTACTAAGAGAAATGGTCGCTTCTCTAAAGCCGCAAGAAAGAGTAATAAGAGTGATAGAATAGCCCTTCAAGGACTGGCTTTTTCTGTTTTTATAGTTTGAGTTGGTGAAGTTGTCTTGATCGTGTATCCTTGCTGTTCTGAATAATTAAAAATTTGACATTAATTAATAAAACGTTTATATATTTAAACAAATTTTTTAAATAAAAAAAAAAGGACTTCAACCAATGCAATAACTTTTATCGAACCATACTTCTGTTATTTGATTAATTAGAAAATAAATAAAATGAGTCACTATG
This sequence comes from Theobroma grandiflorum, assembly GCA_036013995.1. Taxonomy (NCBI): domain Eukaryota; kingdom Viridiplantae; phylum Streptophyta; class Magnoliopsida; order Malvales; family Malvaceae; genus Theobroma; species Theobroma grandiflorum. Next base: position 22,919,617 of record CP142133.1, on the reverse strand, counting down.
CAAAATGAGGTATTAAGTTAAATGTAGTTTTTTAGTTTTCGTATATTAATATACTAATTTTGCTAACCACTAAATACAAGATATTTATTTATAAACATTTTCTAAATAACCTATGAGAAGCCATTAAGAAATAAAAAGAAAGATCATTTCAATTTTGTATTAAATATTTGAGCACATTTAATTGTACATAATAGAATATTATTTTTTTTAGGGATAAATCATGATAAGATAAGTGGTAGATTAATTTTGATATAAAACTTTAAAATTAAACTCATGAAATATTTAAAAAAATTTAAATAACTTTTTATTCTTCTATTCTGTTCAATCAAATTTTTTTTACTTTTATTTTAGATTGAATAAGTCTTTATGAATAGTTGACTAATTGTAATTAATTTAAATTGTCACTTGTCATTTTATTCTCATATGGTGTTGATGTGGAAAGTTAAAATTGTCACATGATCATGTTAATTATATCACATTAGCAAACCACGTTATCATTTATTGTAGCATATCAATATTTATCAATTATTTAAAACATTCAAAACCTATATTTATGCGTATTCATTATAAAAATATCAATATTTATCAGTATATAAGACATTCAAAAATTATAGTTATATGTACGTATTAATTAAATGATAATCATTGAAATATTTTTTATTATAATTATTAGTAAGATTTATTCAATTTATAACTAAAAAATTTAATTGCATTGAATGGTTTCAGTAAAAAATATATTTTAATTTTAATAGTATTGAATAATTTAAATATTAATATTTTAAGTTAAATATTAAAATATTTTTAATTTTTTAATATTTTAAGTTAAATATTAATAGTCATTAAATCTATATTCTTAAACTTAGTAGAAGAGTTGTTTTTTTCTCTAAAAATGTCTTAGGCCACTCTAAGGTGTAAGACATTTTTCGTGGTCAATGGTTGTTTTTCCCATTGACTCGTAAAATGTTTTACATTTGAAATAAAATTTTCACCTTCCAAACAAGTATAAGTTCTGAAAATATTTTTTAAAGAATATTTTACACTAGAACGAATGGACCATTAGTAAAAATCTTTTCTTGAATAGCATATTGAGGAGGAGATGGATATCAGTGGTGGGTCCTAGATTGTGGTCTTTGTGACTTTCTCAAAATAATTTGGTTTTTAATAATAAGTGATGGGAGAAAGATGAAGTGGTTTTTATGATTAAGATGGAGCTAAGTATTGGATTAATGCTTTCAAAAAGGAAAATGCTATTGAGGAAATATGATAATGGAATATGTAGCGACCACTCCCCGGTCGCTACCGGCGTCCGAAACTTTCGAAAAAGACCAGCTAAATTCCGAACAAGCTTGACCAAAATTGCTCAATGATTCACCACATTCAATAATCATATAATATTTATAATTTCATATATCAAATTAATTCATAAATATAAAAATCAATAATAACTTTTTCCTTATTTATCCACAATTATATATATGCCAAAATCTATAATTTTCAAACTAATGCTTATATACAAATTTAAAATTTATTTACAGCTTAATAAGTAGAATACTACGACTTAACTTCTAACATAACAGGTACAGGACACAGCGGAGTGACTCAAAATAGTGTGCTAGGAGATGTCTTTACCTATTCACGGTAGACCACACGCGAACGCGTCGATGACCTCATACTAAAACGATCCCTGTTTGCAAAAAGGGAAATAAAATGGGGGATGAGTCTCATAGACTTAGTGAATATCATCGATCCAGTGAGTAGGGCGTAGATAGGAAACAAACAAGCGGAAGATCAGTTGAATATAAAACATAAAATCATAAAAGCAATTTATTTCAAACAGGGATTTTTGTGCCTTATAAGCATTTTTCGTATCAAATCGATAAAATCGAGCTAGCTCCCATGAAACCGAATATTATTCAAAATTATATACAAATTATAGCTCGCCTTTCCGCGAGGAATTTCAAATCCATTTCATAGAAAACAAATGTCACGACCCGGTACTCCCCTTCGAGCCCGTGACAATCGCTGCGATGTCCCAACAGACATTCAATTCCCTGAATGCCCCTCGAGACCTCGTAAGGCTTTTGTATCAATTTTTCTTTTCCCTTGTGAGCAACCTTTAGTGAAATTATTTTTTTTTCTAAATTCAGAACCCAATTAAAAATGTAACATGCGAGCGGAAGACACATATTTCATAATCAGAGATAGGTTTTGATATTGAAAATGTTTGTTTAAAAGCAAATTGTTGACAAATAATACTACTCAAAAATAATAAATAAAATATTCTAACTTCTCATAAAACAAATTTTTTTATAGAAATATTCGTAAATAATTTTTCGCGCATGAAAGTAAAGTAAAATCGTATGAATAGAAATACAGATAACCAAAATATAAGATTCGATTTACAATAACATGTGGGCCCCAATTAACCAAGAGGATGTAAGACTATGAACTCTTACTTTCTATGATGCAGTTCCGAGCTTAGTTCTCGTCTTACTCGACTATCTACAAACTGTCCTGAGCTTGAAAAATGTATAGGAAGAAGGGGTGAGATTATAAAATCCCAGTGAGTAGACAGATACCATCTAAAGTATCTAAAGCCGAGTAAAAGGAGACAATGAAAATATCCCTTCGCAAAACCTATTTCACCACTTGGAAATTCATCCCAACCCATATAAACAATTATATTTAAATCAATTTCTCAATATGGCTTATGCACTTTTCAACACTTGACTTATCAGAGTACTCGACAAGAGGCGTACCAAGAAACCTCAATGGATGCTATCTACCTGCCCTCTTCCAATCTCCTACCACTTGGCCTATGCCAAAAATCATTCTCAAGGATACCACTGCAGAGGCATCTGACCGAGACTGCCAAGGCTGTTTATTGTCACACACACACACACAAACATATTTTACCTTTGACAACACAGCCGTTCCTTGGCGTTGGCTGAATCTCACTTTCACGTGGTGGTTAGACGTGAAGTGCACTCAAATCCTACCTCCGAAGTTATCCTACGCACCTCTCCAATCGAGGTAAGCTCAATAAATGAGAACCGTGCCCCTCTAATAGGCGGTCTACGGAACCTCCGTCACTGCAGTGCCCTCTATATATATATATGTATACACATATATATATATCCCACCAGTCAATAAAATTGCAATAGTATGACATGGCCCACATAACTCATTCAAAGTAAATCAAAGTAGTTCATATATTCAACAAATTATAAAAACAGCCAGTCATACCCACATTTATCATAAGCCATCCAATTTAAACAATTATATTTGCAAATATAACCAGTCAGTCTCCAATTACTCATTTTTTCCAAAATCATCATTTAATTTCTAGAAATTTTATAAAATCATTTTATAAAATCACATTTTCCTATAAATACAATAATTTTTCATTTAAACCATTTTTCATAAAATCACAGAGTTTAATAAATCTACTCTAGATAATTAAGATGATATATGAATACTCACTGTACTAGGAGTAGATATACTCCTATTCTCGGTCCTCGGTTGTAGTCTTTTACCCGTATCAGATAGCTCACCACCTATCCACAATCCATGACACAAAATTTAATAAATTGTGTCAATTTATCATAAATTATTTCAGGCTCTACATGCATGGAAATGAGACAAAAATGGTTCGGACAGTCGTTTAATCACAGTGTCCGACCAATTTGCCTACGCTCGGCCTAATTCACTAAAACCCTCAATTTAACTCCAATTCTATCCATTTCAATTTCAATTATCCAATTATATCCACAATATCTCAATGACTGTGAATTTGGTCCAATTTATCAGTTTGGACCAAAAATTACGCTTTTACCCCTAGTGGGTAAAAATTTTAATTTTTGCATCGAAAATTCTCATTTAATTTTCTAACTCCATAATTCATCAAATATCACCAAATTGTAACAACCCTTTAAAAAAAAAAGGAAAGAAAGACCACATGGGCAGCCGCCCATGTGGTCAATTAAAATTTTAAAACAAAGACTCATGAAATGAGTGAGCAAAGGGAGGGGCCGGATGAGTACCTAAAAGAAGAAAAGACAAAAGCAAAGAAAGGGATAGGTAGGGGCCGGATTGAGCCATGAAAAGAAATAGAAAACGTGTAAAAAAATATGGAAAAGGGACATGACAATGAGTCATGTCTGGTCCCCTCCATATTTCTCCTTCAAATGGCTTTCAAAAGCCATTCTTGGGCAGCACCGTCGAGCCAAGAAAGAGCCAAAAACAGGGGAGAAAAAAATGAGAGAGAGCCGAGAAAACAAAAAGAGAAGGAAGGTCGAAAATCCTGCACTTTGAGGGAGGAAAGACAACCGATTTTCTACTGGATTTAGAAGAGAGAAAGAGTTCATTTCTAGAAGTTTAAAGGTGCAGCTTTGGTGCTGATTTTTGCAAGCTCTTGCTGTCCGAATTTGGAGGGTTTTCCAGCTAGAAATTTGTGATTTTTGTTGTTAAAAATTGGTGATTCAGCTGCTGAAATTTTGAAGCTGAAATGAGCTGAAAATCTGATGGTTTTGGAGGATGAAAAGTGATGTTTGATGGCTGAAAAATGGGTGAAATTTGTTGCTGGAAATTTTTGAAAATCTGGGCAGAAATGGAGCTGAAAATTAAGCTAGAATCTAGCTGGTTTGGGGGCTGAAACATGCTGCTCAAATGGTGAGAAAGAGAGGAGGAAAAGGATGGCCAACGATGGTGGAGAGAAGGAACCACCACCGGTGGTGAAGGCTGCCACGGTGAGGAAGCCATGGCTGGGAGAGAAAGAAAGAAAAAAAAATAGAAAATGAAAAATGCAAGAATAGGAAAATAAAAATGGGTCAAATGAGAAATAAATTGGGCAAGGCCCAATAAGAAAAAATAAATGGGCATGGCCCAATGGTAATTAAATGGGCAAGGCCCAATAGAAAGATGAAATTGGGCAAGGCCCAAGTGAAAAATAAAATTGGGCTTGGCCCAATAGGAAATTGGAGAGGTTTTTGGATAAGGTCCAATAGCTATGAGGAATGGAAAAGGCTTAATGGCACGTTTATCGAGGAGACGTATTGAACGAGACACGCGACCGAGAAATAGAAATAATCATACACGCGTACAAAAATAGCGATGTAATATCCCGCTATTTCGAGGTGAGTAGGGGGTGTCAATTTGAAAATTTTCGTAATTATGTATGTATGTATATCCATGAATTATATTATGTACAAATTGTGGAAAGCATGAGTTGGTAGATTTTTAGGAAATTTGTGAATGCTACAAATTTCAAACGTGTTTTGAATATATAAGTATAAAGTATACGTAAAGTGTTTTAAACCGGGAAACAAGCTTTTCAATGGGATTTATATTCAAAATTGTGCCTTATACTTGTGTAGTGTGCATCCATGATTATGATGGCTGATTACCATGTGAAGTATTTCGAAATTCATGCACCAAATTTTTATTTATGAAAATGACAATTAATTTTATTATATTTTCTGTCGAATGTTTTGAGAATAAATTGAAATGAGACTTTCAAGACATAAAATAATTTCTAAAGTGATTCTATTTAATTGAGAGATTCGAGAGTAGGCCGGATGTCACATCGGTTAAGTGTGACCCTCGTGCACGAGTGAGCTCTAGCTAGAGACATTTTCGGGTTGCCGACGGGCTATTAGACATGGCTGGGGCCATGGTCTGTGATATACGTGGCAAGGCCACAGATGATTTACGCGGTTACAACCGCTTGATATCTCCGATGTCGGCCAACATCGTTGAGATTGCCATGGCATTATGTGGGGATCCGGTGGAAGCGATGCTCCCGGATGATATTACGTGGTAGCGGGACCACGAGTTTTTATCTTATTTCTTACTCAAGAGTAAAGTCTCTTTGGATTTTCAAATTATATTTTTCCGTGCATGATGAGAGTTAAAAAGTTTTCAACAACTCTCTGTTTACGAAATGATTTGACTTAATGCCTCATTCAAGAGGTGACTTGTTGATTCTTCTGAGTTTTTAGACTCATATTTCGTGTATGGTGAAAATGAATTTAAAATGGTTTTTCCGCAGCTCTCCATTTTTACGGAAAAATGAATTTTAACTCATCGAATACGAGGCGATTTGTGGTTTACGTATATATTTGACAAATATATGATTTTACGAGAGCTTGCCTGATTTAAGGATATTGATTTGAATAAATTATTCTAAATGATTTCTGCATGAAATTATTATTCACACTAGATTTGGTGCGTATTTATCTATATACCTTTGGTTTGGTTATATCATAAACGAATTCTTAATATTTTTTTTATATATAAGGCACAAATATCCGTTTGAAATAAATTGTTTTATCATCCGGTAATTTGATATTCAAATGATCAGCTATTTGCTTGTTTCCCATCTACGCCCTACTCGCTGAGCCGATGATCACTGAGTCTGTGAGACTCACACCCCTCTTATTTCTCCTTTTGCAGACAGGGATCGGCCTAGTGCGTAACTATTGGCGTATTCAGTCTACTACGAATAGGTAAAGGCATCTCTTAACCCGCTTCGAGTCGCTCCGCTGTCTAGAGTTTATTCACATGAAATTTTTACATATTACTAGTATTGTCAATTCCTACTTATGCATTGTTAAAAAATTTATATTTTAAATTTAATTACTATTACTGGAAATGGAATTCCAATAGGGTATTATTATTATTATTATTATTATTATTATTATTAATTATTTACATACGTGTTAGCATATTCAATAAATGTCTCAGAAAAATTTACAAAGGCTTGTTCGGGACTTCGAGGGATCTCCCGGAGGTCTCGGACGCCGGTAGCGACCGGGGATGGGTCGTTACAAAATACATGCCAAATAACCTAAAATTCAGCTTAATTACCTTCAAAATTATTCATGGGAATTTCGGCTATACTAGGTGGAATTTCACTAAAATTTTTCGTATTTGATTTTGATCCAAAAATTCATCAATTCTCAACAATTTCACTTGAAATGAAATCATTTCATTTTCAATAAACTCCTTATGAAATTCAGCCTAAATTAATTCCCATGAAATAGGTGATTTTCTCACTTAATTTTTTTCCTACACATGACTAACTAACTACAAACACTCACATAGTTAAAAATCAAATAATTCCATCAACTTTCTATCTCTAAACCCATTGGACCAGCCATGAAATCATCTTCAAATCACATGATTCAACCATGGAAAATGATGGGAAATACATGGGAAAGGTAAAGCACAAGACAAATTTAAGAAATGTTGCCTTTTTTCCACTTGATTTTTTGAATTTCCACTAATTTCCCCTTTAAATTTCTTGGCTAGGGTTTTATTTTCTCCTTTCTCTCTCTTGCTTCTTGCTTGGCCGAATGTTGAACATGAAGAATGGGTTATGGGCTGATTTTTTTATGCCTTTTATTAGTTTAATGAAATAATATTATTTTATTCATATTTTGAATATTTTATTAATTCAATTTTTTTTTAGCCATCCACTTGTCTTAATTTTTCCACCATGCATTCCCTTTGACTTATCCAAGTGTTAGATGAAATTTCCAGATTTTTCCAAAGTTTTGGTGGAGTAAATTTTTTAAAATTACACTTTTACTCCCGAACTTTTCAAAAATTACATTTTTACCTCAAAAATTGAAAATTTTTCATAATGCATAATTTTCACTCCTCATACTCATATCACACTCCAATTAATTAAATTTGATCAAAATCCTTTCGAAATTCAATTTTCGGTTCCGGGTGGTAAAATTACCATTTCGCCCTTATACTCCAAAAATACCGAAAACTCATATTTTTCACTACTAAATCTTCCAATTGTACTTCAATACTCATATCATGCTCAAACATGTCAAATGGGGTTAAGAAAATCTTTTTTAAAAATTCTCATTTTGTCCTCAAATTGAAAAATGACTATTTTACCCCTAATCGGTCAATTTTCTTGATTGACTCCAAATTAATCATCGAACTCCGAATTACCATTTTGAGTCATCTCTGGACTGTGAAATTCTCAATTTCATCTTTAAGATCTCGATTTTATCTTATTCGAGGTTTAATCGACTTAACCGTACTTCTAGGGGTAATATCGTCTTTTAACGATTTCTCAAGACTTCCTCAATATGTAGACATTCTATCGAGCATGTGAATGACATTGAAATTACTTTATAGAGCAGGGTTTAACAACAAATAAGGGAGCTGCAAAAATTCATTTAAATCAAATTTTACTATGCAAGGAAATACAATTCATAATATTAAAACTTATTTCAATCCATGTAAAATAATTACATTTTATCAAAAATAATTAGTAAGGCTTATAATATTCTTAAAAACATGGCTCGTGCCATAAAACTCATATTCGGTGATACCTTGAGTTGGGTATCCAACCGAAACCGACAAGGCTGTTAAAAATCTCATATACTCATAAAACGTATTTTCATTTTGAAAAGCAACCGTTCCTTGGCGTTAGCGGAGTTCACCTTCACGTGGTGGTTCAGCGTGATGTGAACTCTAACCATACCTCAGGAGTTACCCTCCGCGCCTCTCATACCGAGGTATAATATAACGGGGTTACCGTGCCCCTCAAATAGGCTGGTCCACGAAACCCGCCACTGTAGTGACTATCCTATAACCCACCAATTTATAAAAACTTAACAACATGATATGGGAATTATATTTCTATCCCGCCTATCGAGGCAAAACAATAATTTTTGTAGTTTCAATATAAATATTAATTCAGCTATCCATGCTAATATCGCCATAAACCATTCAAGTTCAAAACAACTTTAGGAATCTCGTTTTCTTTATGAAAGCTATTTTAAAACTCATTTATTTCTTAAAGTATTGTCCAAATTTATTTGTCAAACGTTCATTATGAAAGTCATAAAAATTTATCTTATGTTCAAAAAAATGAAATTTAATACATGATTCATAAAATACCATACATAGAGAAATTTAAATCTCTAAATTATGTATGCACATTACACAAATATATAATGCACAATTTAAGAACTAAATCAAGTTGAAGAGCTTGTTTCCCATTTTTAAAAACACTTTACATATAAGGTATACATATATATATATATATATATATTTAAAACAATTTTCAAAAAATGTCTTGCATTCACAATTTCATAAATTTCCATCGATTCATACTTTTCATAATTTATACGCAAATTACATCATATATATATACATCCATACATATATATAATTAGGAATAATTCAAAATTGACACCCCTAATCACCTCGTGATAGTGAGATTTTTCCTCACTATTTATTTGTTCGCGTATCGATAATTGTTCCTATTTATCGATCACATACTTCGCTCGGTATGCCTTCACGACAATTTTTCTAACATCAAATTTAAATTCAACATGCTTAATCGCACATTTATATGAATAGTAACTTAATTAAATTTCCTTAATCAATTTGCATATATTTTTTTTATAAAATATGCACAATATTAATAAACTACCCATAACCTTAAAATTTTACATTTACTTACCAATGGGCTTTTGCTATTTCTTTGTGACCTTGGGCCTCTCCATGGCTTCTCCATTTTTCTCCTATTGGGCCAAGCCTATTTTTATTTTTCTATTGGGCCTTGCCCATCTAATTGTCATTGGACCATGCCCATATTTTAATTTTATTTTTTCTTTTCTTTTTTTTTCTTTTTCTTTTTCTTCTTTTTTTTCCCTTTCTTTTTCACTTTTTTTTCCTTCTTCCTTTTTTCCAGCCAAGCTTTCCTTCATCGTGGCAGCCTTTCTCCACCGGTGGTAGCTCCTCCTCTCCACCACCGTTGACCACCCTTTTCCTCTTCTTCCGGTGGCAGCTTCAAGCTTCCTTTCATGGCAACTAAACCTTCATAATTTTCAGCAAACTTACCTTGATTTTCTTCCTCAATTTCAGCCCTTTTCTTCAAATTTTTGGGCAACATAAAGCTTCGAATTTTTGCCTCAAATCCTACAAATTTTCAGCCAAAATTTCCAACAACAATTCCTTAAATTTTCAGCTTTAAAACCTCCCTCAAAGTGCATCAAAAAATCTGTTTTCTTCTCCCTTAAAGTGCAGAATTTTCTCCCAAAAATCAACTCTAAAATCACTCCAAGAAAGTACCGAATTTTCTCTCAAAGTGTAGCCAAAATTTAGCTTCTTACCTCAACCATTTTCAGCTCTCTCTTCTTTCAAAAACTTGCAGCAAAATTGCACCATGAAGAGCAGATTTTTCGTCCTTTCTTCTCTCCCTTTGTCTGTTGGTTTTGTCTAGCTTTTCCTCTTCTTTTCCTTTCCCGATTCTTCTTTTATTTTCTTCTTCTTTGACCAACTTTGCTTCTAGACCTTTCCTTCTTCTTTTATTTCTGTCTTTGCCTCCTTATTTGACCGACCACTTAAACTTTGTCTCTTTTACTTTCTTTTGTTTCCTTTTTATTTCTTTTGACCAAGCCTTGCTTTCCTTGTCTCATTTTTCTTTCATTTCTCTTCTTTTTCTTACATGTCCGGGCCTTACCTTCCTTTTATCTCTTTATTTCATTTCACCTTTCTTCTCTCATCCTTACCTCACTTACCTTGACTTTTATTTTGTTTTCTTTCCCTTGTTTTATTTGTCTTCTTGTCACATGTTGCTTGACTTTTCAACCCTTTTATTTCATTATTTTATCATCCATTTCACTTTCTAAATTTTCATTTAAGACTTTAATTAACCTAAGATTTAATTAAGCTTAAAGGTGTACTAAGAGACTCCAAAAATTTAATTGTCAATCCTTGAAATTTTTATTCTCGAGATATGACACCTCTTTATTTTCAACGTGATTTTCTCTATTTTAGAGACAGAATTGGATGAAGTGATCCTCATCAAAGTTGTAGCTTTGTCTCTTAGCTTTCTAATGGTCTAAGAATTTCTTAAATTGGAGGTCTGTAGCTTGAGATATGACTAAAATACTCAAGCATATACAAAAACATTTCTGAGTTCTTCAACACTTTGCTCTCCAAAAATTAATTCCAATATTTTTAATTTCTATCCACACTTATTAAATTTCAATTTCCTTCAAAATTGTTCTTCCTTCACATATATAAAATCAAATTATTGAGATTACATTCCAACGTGGTGTCTCCATAATATTTAAATATTTACTTACCACGTTAACTCGATTTAATAAAAATCACGTGGTCTCACTTACGGCATTTCCTTCCAAAAATTCATTCTTAATTCTTCTCCCCCACTTAAATTAGTCATATTTCATTTTTCATGACTAGTTTTGACCTCAAATAAAATATTAATATTTTAATATTATTTTATTGATAAAATATTATTTTATTCTAAAAATTTTCACTGGCCTTCTTTGGTCCCGAAACACATTATTATGTGTCGGTCTACCTCCGAATCATCCTTTAACTCACTAATTTATTTCTGACAAAAATATTATTATTTAATTGTGAGTTCTACGCGTGCGATATATTTTATTCTTAAGCGTTCCTTAGCACGTTAATTCGCATCAAATGATCATTTCTTTAATTAATAAAATCTTATTTGTGTCTAACGAGGGTATGGGGTATTACAGAATATGCCTCAAATGTTGTTTTTTCTTTTTTTTTTTTGAATAGTACATGTCTCGAATGCTTGATAGACTTAATATGGAGAATGACCCAATAACAGGGATTGCTTGGGTTCCCCTATGACGAATGAACTAAACTTCAATGTTGACAAATTCGTTAGAGGGAAACTCAGTCTAGCGAGGTGTGTGGGAGTCCTTAGAGATTGTTTTGGTAATCTATTGGGTTTGCTTTTTGGTCCTTTTGGTGAACAAGAGTCTAATTAGCAATTCAAAATGCTTTACATTTGTATGTTGATTCTCGTTGGAAAGGTGTTAAATCTTTGGTGATTGAGTTTGATTCTTTTATTCCACTTTCATGGACTCTTAACCCGAATACTAGATCATGAGATTGTGGAAGGTTTTTTTTTTTTTTCATTTTTTATATTGACAGGTTGCAGAAGATGATTGGTGATATTAGATATAAGTAGATTTACAGGGAGGTTAATCACTTTGCGAATTCATTTGCGAAAATGAGAGTTGATTGTCTCAACATGTTGATGTACTTGCAAAAATGATTGGATTTATAATGTAATAAATTGAAGGTTAGTCATTTTGATGTACTTGCAAAAATGGGAGTTGATTGTCTCAAAATGTTCCTTATGTATGTATTTTGATTGGATTTATGATATAATGATTCAAAGCATGTTCATATATTGAGGTCCGACGACCATCTTGCAAAAATGGAGATTGATAGACCAAATAAGTTTTAGTGCTTGATGGTGAAAATTATCTTGGAGTGTTGAAATATTTTACAGATTTGACGTACACGTGATACAATTGTGAAATGCGTGACATAAAATCAAATTAATGCCAAACAAAAATCTTTTACTAAGCATACTTATCGAATCTGCCCATCATATTGGCGGTATCCAGAAGTATTGTCTCACTTAGGGAAATACCTGATAAACTCGTATTCACAAGTTTACTAGGTAAATCCCATCATCGGGATAGTCATTTACAAAAAAAAAAAAAATAGTGTTTTCATAAATGCAAATCTTAATATGGGTAAAAACCTTTTATTAAAGATATTTCTCTAAGACCTCTCATCATACTAGTGGAGATCGAAGGTATCTTTTCACCTAGAGAGTTTACTAATGAAACTCACCTTCGCAAGCTTCCTCGGAAAGTCTCATTATCAGAGTTTATATTCGTATACAGAAAATGTCTATATACCATGACATTTAACAATGCAACAATAACATATGACGTACTCGTAAATTCGATGTTCATTTCTTATTTACTACTTTTCTCTGTACTTATTTACCATGAACAAATATTTTACATTTATTTATTGTTTTTGTATATCCATTTCTATTTCTTCATATATTTTATTTATTTTACTATATGAAACTCCCCTAAAATCATATTTTTAGACCACATATTTTTTTATTATCCGTAGTTACTATTATTTATGTATATGTATTTTATCGGTTTCTTATATTATTATGATTAACAAATTTATTGCTATCATTAATTTTCCATTTCTTTTATTTGTAGGTTAATTGGTGATTAAATATGTATAGTTTTTTTTATTTAAAATTAGAAACATTAGAATTCTGAATTAGAACCGTCCCATCGTACTAGTGAAATCTTAATCGAAATCCCTAACTTAATGAAATTCACTCGAAATTGCGACTTCTTGCGTTCTGAATGAATATCTCATCATCATCGGTGTTAATCTTTAAAACAACCATTATATTTTGTATATTTATAATTTTATAGTATGATATATTCTTTTATTTTCTATATACACCTATATATATTTTTTATACTTAAATAGTTTATTTCCATTACATACCTAACTTATTCTTATTACTGAAAATACATTTTATTTACTTCCATTTACTTAACTCATTTTTATATGATTATTTATTTTAATACTATTTTCAGTCCTTACTTAGTCTATTTTTTTTGCTAAATATTTATTTAGTTCTCTCATGTATTTTAAAATTTTAACCTAGATCTACTATTATTTATTTTTTTAGATTAAACATTCATTTTTTATTTCATTTGTTTTTATTTATTTATTTATATATATGTCTATATTCTATTTAACCTAATCTATTTTTTTATCACTATATATATTTTTTATTGTTATTTTTAACTTTAAAACATCATATAATCTCTTCATAATATATTTTTTGTAAAACTCGACCCTATAAATACATGTCATGACATACATGCAATGAATAATGTGTTTGTATGTTAGGAAAGTCTCAAAAAATAGCTAAAACCCGGTATTGTACCAAATGGTACACTCAAGTTAATTTAACCTCGAATTAGTTCAAATAGGAATTTTAAGATGAAATTTAATATTTCACAGTCCAGGAATGACTTAAAATAATGTTTTGGAGTTCGAAGGTTAATTTGGGATGAATTTGAAAATTTTGATGTCCAGGGGCAAAATCGTCATTTTACCACCCAAGATGATAAATTGACCATGGAGTGAAATTTTTGATCAATATTGACTATTTGGAGTATAATTTGATGATAGGAAGTGAAAATTTTCAATTCCAGCAGTTTTCGGAACATAGGGGCAAAATGGTAATTTTACCGTCCCAGGGGTAAAATCGTAATTTTTACCAATCAAAACTTGTCAAAATTTAATGATTTATTCATTTTTGGAATGTATGGATATGGTGTTTGAAGTGGTAAAAATTTAAAATTTTCAGAATGAAATTTTAAAAATGGGTCCCACGGGAAAGTGACATGTGGCATTTTTAAATGAAAAATATTATTTTAATCAAATAAGCCCATTTAAGCTTCAGCTGATGAGGGGCACGACCCTAAGGAGAAAATAAGAGAGAAAATAGAGAGGAAAGGAAGAAAAGGGAAAAAACCAAAGAAAAGCTTGAAATTTGACGAAGGATTCGCGGTTTTCGCTCGTTTTCGCGTCTAACGGTAAGATTTTTCGACTTTGGCTTGGTTTCTACCTTTCCCATGCTTTTGTTTTCATTTTCCATGCTTCAAGAGAGAGATCTCAGAATAGATCTGAGGGCTGGACTGAATTTAAGGGGGGAGATTTTGAAATTTTCAAGTTTTGATTCTTAGCTAAATCGGTAGTTTCGGTTAGTTAGAGGTGTTTAGAAATTAAATTGGACTCGAAAGCATGGAATTTTCACAATACCCACTCTAGGCTGAACCTTCAATGCTGTCCAATGGTGATGAATTGATTTTTATTCAAATGAATTGAAGGGAAAATGATGAAAAATGATTAATTGTGCTAGAATAACAAAGTAGAAAATTTACCGGGTGAATGTCCCATTTTAACCGAATTTTTCAAGGAAGAAAGTGACCTGAATTTAGTGATTCCAGAGGGTTATAAGCTGGTATTTGATGGTTAAAAATGTTGGAGAGAGAATGGGACGATTTAGAGCAAAAATGGAGTGCGTTAGCAATTTATCAGGTAAAGTACCGAAAATAGGCTAGTACCACATTTAAGCCGTTTTAGGCCGTTGCATTTCATGCCATGCATTAATATAGGATTTATATCAATTATATAGTGATTTAGCATAAATGTGTTGAATTGTGTAATTTTTACAATGTGTTTAGGAGGAGAGCCTTCTGGTAAAGGCAAGGAAGTTGTGCCCGACGAACAGTAATCGGGGCACCTAAAAAGCATTAAATTTGTGCAAACGGTGAGTAAACTTATTATTATTGTAAATTATCTAAAGTCTATTTTAATTGTTATTTGTGAATTTTATGCAAAAATGACTTTAAAAAAAAAATTTTGCTGTATGCAAATAAATAGATTTAAATGTTAATATGTGATTTTAGTCAAAAATTGAGTAGTTTGGAGGCCGTAAATTGTATTACAAATGATGTATTCATTCAATAGGCTTATGAGTATGTGTATATATGTGGCAATGTTTGAAATGTTATTGGGAATAAATGTAAGTTGGATTTTTACTATGCAGGCTGGGTAAATAAATAAAAGCCACGTTATACTGTCGAAATTTTATTAAATTGGTGGGTTTAGTCACTGCAGTGGCGGGTTTCTGTGGACCGCCTATTAGAGGGGCACAGTAAACCCGGTTATATAGTTACTCCGGTTGTAGAGGCGAGGAGGGTAACTCCCGAGGTAGTGTTAGAGTTCACTTCACGTAGAACCCACACGTGAATGTGTATCTCGGGCAACGCCAAGGAACGGCTTGTTTTAAAAACTAAAACGTGTTTAATGTGTAAATGTTTTGACAACCTTGGCGGACTCGGTTAGATGCCTCGGCCAAGGTATCCCCGAGGACTAGTTTTGGCTTGAGCCATGATTTTAATAAAAGTCATAAGCCTTAACCATTGTTTTGATAAATCATAAATATTTCTTGATTTAAGAAATAAAATGAAACTTTATGAAATGGTTTGTAATAGCTATTTAAATTTGCCTCCATTTTACTTACCTTTAGATGTTTATGATAATGTTTGTTTACTCATTGGGATTGCAAAATCTCACCCACCTCCTGTCCAGACATTTCAGGCCGTGGTAGCTCGTAGATACCAGATTTTGTCGAGGACTACCGTAGATCGTCTTCCCACGACAGATAGTAGGTGTACTACCATTGTCGTATTTGTATAGTTATGGGCCCACCGGTCATTGTAATTATTATTGTACATTATGACTTTGTAACTTAATGTATGAATAAATTTATTTTACTTTCATGCTATGAAAATTACTTATATGCGTGTCTATAAAAATTATTTTATAAGAAAATAGAATATTTTTATCAATATTTTTGAATAGTAAATTATGACTTTAAACCCTTGAAAAAAAAAGGTTTCGGACTTCCGATTTCAGATTATGTTTTCTGGATGCATAAACTATGTTTTTACTAGATTTTAATATTTTCATCGAAAAATTACCAAAATACCCCTACGAATCAAATTTTATATTTTGATTTATTTAAGCTAGAAATGAGTTGTAAACCCTCAAAAGGGGATGTTTGGAAAGAACTACTCATAGGGAATGCTAGAAACTGGTACGTAAACCTTACGGGGTTCCGGTTGGCATTCCGAATAATGAGTGTCAATTGGGACGTCGTGGCGGTTGTCATGGGCCCGAGGGAAGTTCCGGGTCGTGATATTTTTAATCTTGGTTAAATTAATCCTATGCTCCTAATAATGTATTTAAGCATAACTAATTGAGCCCACCATACTGAATGAAAAGACCACATCAAAGTAAAAGGCATGGAAGCTACATCTTACCTTGTGTAGGCCTAGATTAGCTCAAGAACCACGGCAGACCACCAAGGCACGGCAAAATGCACCGTTTGGTGCATCGGAATTTCTCCAAGCGGTGCCGTTCAAGAGTCCCCCTTTTTTGTTCTACAACAACTACAAGAAACGACACCGTTTCAAGGCCTATCCCTAAGTATATAAGCCCACTTTTCTCTCATCTCTTCCCATTTCCTCCTTTTACTTTGTTTCTCTAACAACGGCTTCTCTAGCTTCTCTCTAACACCGTGTCAAGGCCTATCCCCCTTTCACTTTTCACTTTCTCTCATCTCTCTAACACCGTTTGGTAATGGTTGAGGTTGTTTTGCTGCTTTTTTGGTAGTTTCTTAGAGTGATTGGTTTCTAAGCCTAGGAGTTGGTACTCCCTTTCACTGCCATCTTTGAAAATTTTGAGTTTGGGGAGTTGTGCTTCTGGGAACATGATTCGGTTGCTGAGAAGAGTGGTGCAAAACTTTTGGGGCTTTAAGTTTTGTGGGATTGATATTATAAAATTTCATTTTAGGGTTTCTTTATTGGAATGTATTTTTTTTTAATGTTGAAAATTCTCAGAGTCCAACTATCTTATTAAAATTTTATTAATTAATAAAATAAATTGCATAAGGAAGAGATGTAAAACCTTACCTTCAAATTTGCAAGAAATATCGGATAATAAACCTATTCAAGGTATTACTTGCCTTGCATTTTCATGCATATAAAGAATGAGTAATAACAATGGTTTACATGAATTTAAAAAAACAACAATAATAATAACTTAAAAGTACTACTCTCTTACATTCATTTGAACCTAACATGTGGTAGATTAATCTTACTTAATTGTAACATACGTCGTAGTTCAACCTGTGCTTAAGTGAAAACTTACAAATTTAATTGAGTAGCCACAATTGGATAAATCATCTAAAGTTTGATTACCTTCACGACAAATATGTATAATTCTGTAAGATAACTACTTCAAATGCTGTGGAATGTACTTGATCTCCTTTTCATGTTTTAGAAATGACATTTTCTCAAACAAATTTCATTGAAATCTATAAAATGAGAGAACGGGATCAGCTGAAACAAGAAAGATGGGAGTGCGTGTGATATGCAAAGCTGAAAATGAAATGATTTGTGTTCGCTTCTACAAACTCTGGAACTTCCATCTGAAGCTTAACGAAATTGTGCCATTGCATTTGATTTGTTTCAATCCCAAATAAATGTCATGATTTCAAGATTTATTAATATTATACCCAATTCCTTTCTCATGGATACAGCAAGTCGTAAAGGGATCAATTTTAAATACGAATTTATTGAATGATTTTCATTAAAAATGTTTTTTTATGATAGTATTTAATAATTTATAAATTAATATTACAAAACTTCAATTATCTATATTTTGGAACTAAAATTATTTGTATTTTATACAAAATTTTTATTTTAAAATAAATAAAATATATATTTACATATGTTTAAGAACTAGAATATATATATATATACTTAAATTATTGATGGTATATTCATCACTTCTATCGAAAAATATATTTATTATAAATTACATGTACATTGCACGAGCCCAAAAATTAGTACAAGTAAACTAGTTTAAGTAGACAGTCCTAGAGATATATAACTTAAATCATCATTATGTTCAAAGATAAAGGCCCCCACCTTAACTTAAATTCTAATTTTTAAAAATCACAATAACATTTTTATTTTTGCTTAAAACCATACTTACTTTCTCAAAATGTGTAACTTTTCAAACTTTTCACATAATTCTTGAATATTCATTAGTTCAAAACGAAATAAAAAAAAGGAATAGAATACTTTCAATTTTTCCAGGTATAAATAATTTTCTCAAATTTCTTTTTCCTAAATAATCTAATGATGCATCTAATATGAGTTTTACAAAATTCATTTTTGGACATGGTTTGATTTATTCTAACATACATATATATTTTTTTATTAATTACAGCTTTCACAATGAGGAATTAGAATCCAAGTTTTTAATCTGGCTATAAGAGTGAGGCCATAAAACTTCTACGATCCTTAACAATATTAAATATGTGATAGTACATTAACCACTCCAAACACATAGGTGAAAGAGCAGAAATCACAATATGAAGCCAAGTATCAAATATCCCCTAATTAGGATAGAAAACATATCCAATTCTACACATTAGCCATTTATAAAACTATTGAGTGGAAAATTCTACAAGATGAAAAGGAAAGCTGATATCAACAGTTAATTATCATTATCCATAATTTATCTAATGAAATTTTATGCGTTTTATGCATTTGATTTTATCCGTATGTACCTTTGATGTCCGTTACAATTTTCATAAGTTTCATGTGGTAGGGCAGTCTGGACATGTTGAGCTTTAAGATGATAGCAACGTTTAAGCCTACTTCAAGTGGTCTGGCATCAAACTTGGCTTCAAGTGATGCCATGTCAAGCAAGTAAGAAGTAAGCCTTTGACCTTGTATAGACTTGCTGTACAAATTAAAGTTATCAAGTGATTAAATCTTGCTTCAAATGTCTGTAGCTTCCTTAATGTAGTTGCTTCAGATCTATTTATGTTTGAAGCACTTGATTCAACGTCAAATACCAAATACTGGAGACAAGAAAGCTTAGATAGAACTGCACTTGGCAACTATTTTGAGCTTTCTGTTTTTAGATTAAGATATTTGAGATCTGCTCACATTTTCAAACCATTAGGGATCTCTTCAATAGCTGTATTACACCGGTCCAACTTTTTCAGTGCCTTATATCTTAAGTTTCTGCATCCACAAAGCACTAAGGCCTTGAGCTTTTCCAAGTTTGACACGAAATTGTGTCAAACAATTTTCATCCCTAAAAGCAGACGAACATCCAAATGGCCTACCAAAGAAATGTAGTTCAATTAAGATATGGATTGACATTGAAATAACGGGAGCCTCAACCTTGATTTCTAAACGTTTAGTTCATGTGGACGGTAGGCTCTTTACATTTTCATCTGTATGGCTTTTTGTTTTGTGCATAACATGAAACATTTGATATGGATTGACATTGAAAAATAATGAATTAGGCTAGTAGAAGCATGTCTATGTAAATTCTATAAATACAAGGACAGATCCAAAACATTGCATGGATTTGTGGAGTAAATGAAATGAGCAAAGGTGAAGTAGGCAAGTATGTATATGAAATTTGAGGTAATGTAGAATACACCAATCTATGGCCAAGGCGTAAGAGAAAAATGAAGAGGGTAAAATACAGGAAAAATGAAATTAAAACATCAGACAGATGGACTAAAAGCTTTTGAGGTAAAAGTTCTCAATTTGGATAACGCTACTGTTTGTTTTCCTTCTTTTCTCTACAAAATGGAGAAATTACACTTACCTTTGTGCCCCGGGTTTCATTGAGGCATTATTTCAATTGTGCTTGATGGAGGAATACTTATTTGGTTAATTGTATAATTTAACCTTTACAAATAAATTTAATTTAAATGAGTTAAAGAAACGAGCATGGGCCAGACCTTTCATCTAGAAGTATCAATTATGTTGGGCCTAATTGAACCCATGGACAGCTCAAGAGCAGGTTTGCTACAGGAAAATCTAAGATGAAGCTTTCACCACATTTTCCTGATGTCACACTTGTTTTCACGAGGAAGATAAATTTGTGGCATTTCAAGTCCTGGTATGGAATAAACTTAAATTAACAGACACAGGGATTAGGAAACTCTATAGACTTTAGATATGACTGACTTTCAATTTCTAAAATTAAATAGGCCCCCTACCACCATAACAACATTTGCTTCCAGGCCAGTTCACACGCTGATCACCGGTGGAAGATGCTTTGCATTGTGAGAAGACGAAAATGAGACAAGAAAGATTAATAAACATATATCCTATAAATTAGAAAACAAATTGTAATATCCCTTAAAAACATATATATATATATATATTAAATTATAAAGGACCACATAAGCAGCCGCCCATGTGGTCAAATAAAAAAAAGAAAGAAGGCCAAATGAGACTTGAAAGAAGACAAAAGTAAAAGAAAGAGTTCAGAGTGGGTAGGGGCCGGATAGACAAATGAATAAGAAGAAGACAAGTGAAAAAACAAAAGAAAAAAGGGAGAAAGGATGGAAACGAGAAGGAAAGACAGTTGAGAAAGACCGAGAAAAAGGAGAGAAAAAGAATAGAGGAAGAGCCAAGTTGAGGGGGGGCTGATTTTGGTCAATTTAAAGAGGAAAAAGAGAGTGATTTTGCTACGGTTTTAAGGAAGGAAGAAAGCTAAAATTCAGCAGTCTTTAAGGAGGTATGAAACTGATTTTTTTTAGCTAATTGCTGTCCAAATCTTTGTGAAATTTAGGGCTGGAAATTTAGTTAAAAGTCTGTTGTTTTTGGAGGCTTAAAGGTGCGATTTTCATGGCTAATTTCTTAGTTGTTTTGGCTGCCAATTGGTGCAGAAAATTTAAGTTTTGTGTTGCTGAAAATTGGACAAAAATGGAGCTGAAATTATGCTAGTTTGGGGGCTAAAAAGTGCTACTACGGTGAGTGAAACGGGAGGAAGAAAGGGAGGAGAAAGGAGGAGGGACAGTGGGGCTACCACCACCGACGGTGGGGTTGCCACAGAGAAAGGAGGAGGCCACGGGCTGGAAGGAAGAGAGAAGCAAGAAGAAAGAAAAAAGTGAAACAAAAAAAGAGAAAAGGAAAAAGAAAAAGAAAGAAAATAGAAAATGAAAAATGCAAGAATGGGAAAAATAAAAATGGGTTTAAGTGGAAATTAAAAAATTAGGCAAGGCCCAATGGAGGAATAAAATGTGACAAGGCCCAATAGGAAAAAAAAATATAAATGAGCTTAGCTCAATGAGAAGAAAAAGAAGAAAAGCCCATGAAGAAGGTTAAAAGGAAATAAAGAAATGGAGAAGGCTCAAATGGTAAGTTAGAATTATATTTTAAGATTTATGGATAATTAATATTATGTATATTTTAGATAAAAAAAATATATAAGTTATTTAGGAAATTTTAATTAAATTAATACCCATACAAGCGTATGATTAAGTATATTGGATTTAAATGATTGCTAGAAACGTTTGTCAATGAGGCGAGTTGAGCGAAATAGGTGACCGAGAAATAAAAATAAGTATATACGCGTATGAAAATAGCGATGTAAAATCTCACTATTTCGAGGTAAGCAGGGGGTGTTGACTTTAAAATTTTCATAATAGTATCTATGTATAAATATTTTAATTTCGATGCAAAATTGTGAATAGCATGTGCTAGTAGAAATTTTAGGAAATGTGGATGCAAAATTATTTTTAAAATTGTCTTGACTATATATGTATGTATATTATACGTAAAGCATTTTGAAAATCAGGAAACAAGCCCTTCGCACCGTTTAGCATCAAAATCTTGTACCTTATAATTTTTGTGTGATATGCATAGTAAATACATTTGTTAACTAATTTGTTTTATAAAAGCTTCTGAGATCCGATTTAAGTCCAATTTTTATATAAGTGCTTACACCAGGACAAATAATGTGGAAAACAAATTTATTGGTTTATAAGAATTTTGATTTTAAAGAATTTAAGAAAATAGTCTCGAGAAGCTTATTATGATTTCGAAAAACACTTTTGACAAATTGATTGCATTGAGAGCAGGTCGGATGTCACATCGATTAAGTGTGACCCTCGTGCACGAGTGAGCTCTAGCTAGAGACATTTTCGGGTCTTCGACGGGCTGTTAGATATGGCTGGGGCCATGGTCTGTGATATACGTGGCAAGACCACAGATGATTTACGCGGTTGCGTCCGCTTGATATCTCCGATGTCGGTCAACATCGTTGAGATTGCCATGGTATTATATAGGAATCCGGTGAAAGCGATGCTCCCGGATGTTATTACGTGGAAGTGGGTCCACGTGTTGATGTTATGTTTTCCTACTTGAGAGCATTGTGAATCTTTCAATGCATACTTTTATGTATGGTGAAGACTTAAGATTTTCTCTGCAGCTCCCTTTATTTAAACAAGCTTTCGGTGCTTATTTATTGATCATGAAATGATTTGCATGGTTTATAATTTGATTTGTTTACAAGCTACATGTTTTGGGAGCATGCATGCTTTTATCTTATCATTTGTATTTTAACGAAAAGTGAGATTTTCGATGATTTCACCCTGAATTATTACACCTGATTTCAACATTGTTTTATCAAAAATTAAATGTTGCATAATGATTTTACCGCATCATTTTTATAAGACACGAACCTCCCTTTTAATTAAATTGAATTTCGATAATCTTGTGATTTATTATTCAAATGATCAGCTAATTGTTTGTTTCCCATCTACATCCTACTCGCTGAGCCGATGATTACTGAATCTATGAGACTCACACCCCTTTTATTTCTCCTTTTACAGACAGGAATCGGCCTAGCGCGTAATCATCAGTGTGCTCAGTTTCCTGCGGATAGGTAAAGGCATCTCTTAGCCCGCTCTGAGTCGCTCCGCTGTCTAGAGTTCAGTCAAATAGAATTTCTACATGTTATTAGCGTTGTTAATTCCTAATTATACATTGTTGTAAACTTTGCATTTTAAATATAATTGCTATTACTGGAAATAGAATACCAATATGGTATTATTGTTATTATTAATCATTTAAGTACGTGTTAGTATATTTGATAAATGTCTCGAAAAAATTTATAAAGGCTTGTTCGAGACTTGACGGGATCTCTCGGACGTCGGTAGCGACCGGGATGAGTCGTTACACAAATGCTCGTAAACGAAGACAGAAAAGTTATATGGAAATAAGAGTGAGTAAAGATTAGAGAACTTGGTCACTTGATTTGCTAACGGTGCTTCTCTCGTTACTTGATCAAGGCAATAAGGACATATGCTTAGCATTTGGATAATCCCACTGTATTGATTCCCGACCATTCTTTAGGGTATATTTTATTTCTTTAAGAAGAGGAGGATATGGTTGGGTATTGTTTTGCAGAGGAACATGATCAACTGCTGAACTATGAGGCGTTTACCGTGCTCTCCAATTTGCATAGGATTTGGGGCTTCGCAAATGGATAACAAGGTAGTCTATGCAATTTCAGCTTGATTATCTCATCCGTATGCTAATTTAATTTAATTCAAATTGTTTGAAAGATGGTACACTGATAATAAAAAGGGAAGATATCTCATATTTATCAAAAAAGAAATGAGATAATCCACATGTTAGGAAGTTATTTTTTGAAGTTGATTAAATTATGATGAAATTATTATTTTTAAAATATATATAAGTCAATGCTTACTACATTTGATCTTCAATCTTGATAACTGTTGCAATGCAAGTTCCCTTAATTCTGGAAGGCAAATTGCTCTGTTTTTTGTCCATGCAGCTCTGTACAAAGAAGGGTATGCCCAACTTTTGTATTTTCCATTTTAGGAATGAAAGTTCCCTCAGCCTTTACAAAAAAAAAAAAAAAATTAGAAGGCAAATTTGTCATTGTCCCATAAGAACTTCTCTTTTCCTTTCGACTTTCTTCTTCTACTTACAAATTAATATTTCTCTTTTAGTGTTTAGAAAATTAGGTTTCAAATTACTTTACAAATAATTAATTGATGGTATGTCTTAAAGAATGAATAAAGTTTGATTTACATTATTTTCTAAATACATAATTAATGAAGAGACTATATATATAAATCAAAATTCATGTAATTTTTCTTTTCATATTTTTTGTGATTTCTAAATTATATAATTTATTAGTTATTGATTATAGTTGTTTTTTTATATATATAATTTTATTTTAGACATAAATTTATTTAATTTTAATGTTTTTCATCAAAATACATTTTTTACTCACATATATTTTATATTCTTATGCTTTAAATATTAACTAATTGAAAATAATCAAATAATGATCCTGTTCATGACGAAAAATCAGCAGAAGATGATGCACCAAAGATCTTGTCATAAGATTTTTTTTTTTTTTTTGCAATTTTACTGAATAAAATTAAAAGTGTGTAGCATTTTATAATAACAAATTAAATTTTACACACAAAGTCCTAATTGAAAAGAATAATCACAAAATATTATAAAAAAAAGTTGTAACAACAAAAAATATAGATGAAGTTTAGCCAACTAGTCATCCAAAAAAAAAAAAATCAAAAGTGATTTTCAAAAAAAAATTATTTTTGCTCAATCAAAGGATGTCATTTTCTTAAATAGCATAAAGTGGAGAACAAGATCAAGGTCACAGCAGTAACGCCTGAGAGCATGATCCAACAAAGAGAAACCTTACAACACCAAACAAAAACAAGTGCAGCATCACCTAGCTATTCTGTTACACAGTAGACTGGGCATAAACCCTGTAGCATTTTAGATAGATACACCAGAAACAGTAAAGACATAACTCCTTTCACTTCTAGGATCCCAAAATCAGAAACAAGAAAAGAAATCCAGCATAAAAACTCCAGCAACAATAATGACAAGCCTTTGTTAACCAGCAATAAACTGACCCAGCAGTCAGCAGACGAGCAACAACAACAAATCAAAGGAAACAACACCAAACTCTCAAACCAAATGAAGGATGGTAGAACATCCCAACACAACACAGGCCGTAGCACCATTTAGTGTAAAATCACCCAGAAATTTTAAATGCCAGAACACGCCAGTATTTCCCAGGCCAAAAAACATGGCGAGTTGACTCATCGTTTTTCACCAGTAGAACCTTCAAAGACCTCTCATCCTACTACAGGAAAATGGAGGAGCCGAAGAGCTGGAGAAAGCTGCAGTCGGACGGAAAGGGAAGATTCAGCGGCAAGGGGTGGTTCAGTCAGCACGGAAAGAGGAAACTCTTCAGTCGGCAGGGGGTGCGGGACAGGAGGCCACTAAATATAAGAAATGTAGTAACAAAGTTGAAATGCCACATGAACAGTGCAACGAGATTTAAACCAAAATCGAAGTTTATTGCTCTGAAAAAACCACAAGAAGTACATCACAGATGGAACGACAACCGAGCAATGAATCTTCAGTTATGAGTTTGGTTGATTGTTTTTCCAAGATTGATTGACGCAATTCTTTCATCTACCTGCTTTTCCCAAACCACCCCCTCCCCCAAAAATGAAAAACCAACAAAGAAAGGAAGGAAAAAGGAGCATTAATTAGAGATATCCTTAGCAACATTGACCTAAGCAAGAAAATATCTACACCAATTTAAAGGCTGCAGCTACAAAGAAGAAAAGGGGGATTGGTGTCAGCAATCTACAGCCGACATTTAATGAAACAACTTGCTTCCATGCATTCTAATCATTAAACTAATCGGAGTAATAAGAATTTTATTGGGTCAATCCTAACGTTGGGATGACACGAATATATTTTGGGAAGTGAAACAAATGAACCATCTTCAACCAAATAAGCTAACATCAGAGCTTGTTTAGGGAGCCTTTTAACCATTACTAATAGACATGAAAATCTCAGTTTCTGGTAGATTATCTAAGTTTATTTTAAACATTTAATATCTTTATTTGGTGACAGGAGTGGCTTCTTTTCAACCAATCCAAATCCTCTTGTAGCAGATTTCCCCTTTTTCTTTGGTTGAATAATAAATCTTCAAATTTTCCAAAAAAAGAAGTAACTGAAACTCATTGTCTACCTGAGGAATTGATTCAAACGGCTTCCATGGGTGCTTTACTTCATTCCGATTCCCAATCGAACCGAGGTTTCAGAATATTCTTAGCACTTGGAAAGTCCCACTCTACTGATTTCCACCATTCCTGTGGATATACACGGATTGTACAGTAAGAATGAGAAGATGATGGGTCAGTGTCTTGGAAAACAGGAAGATGTAGTGGCATCCTTTTCAGATTTGGACATTTCCTTACTTCAATATCCCGAAGAGACTTGCATTTCATTGCCGTATTTGAACTACAGATGCTCTTTAGCTTTGGTAATTTCTTTAATTTCAGCTTTCTTAATTTGGGAAGACTGAACGTTATGGGCGAATGCGTTTCTTTTCCCTTGTGATTTTCTTCCACTTCTTCTGATGCTATTATTTCCTCCATTTTTCCACAATAAGCAACTACTAGCTGCTCCAGGATTTGGAGATCACGTCCGAAATCATGTGGAAATAGCTGCTTCATGTTTGAGCATCCTTCAATCCAAATTGATTTAAGATGGGAAAAGATGCCTCGCAGAGGCAGTGCAGTGCTCAATATAGAAACATCTCCTACTTTAACAAGCATATGCAAGTTATCCAAATTTTTAAGCCACAAGATCTCAAGGTTTTGGAATGGGGTGCATGGTGATGAGGATGACGATGAAAAGTCAAGCACGGATTCTACCCCTCTACAATCATGAATATAGCAGAACCTCAACTCATTTGTTTGTTGGAACAAGGAAATGTCACTTAAGGTTCTCAGATTGTGGCACTCAAAAATTCTCAGACAGCAAAGGTCACTCGGGAGAGCTACTGGATCTTCACTTCCGACCTGGCACCCACTTAAAACCACGTCTTTCTTGGGCAGATCATCATGTGGAATCTCCAGCCTGACAGACTTGGCTATATGCTTACTCAATTTCTTTCCCAATGTCTTGACAATTTGGGTAGGTTCCACCTCACCAACTACTTTGAAACATCCTTGTGGCCTATTAAAGGACACAGATTCCACACCTTCACCAATCAATAATGACACGGTTAAATGGTATGCCCAAATTATCAAATTCAATTTCTGATATGACAATTATAACCATATGCAAGGAAAACTATAAGGAATCATCACTGTCATTATATACAAAAGCATAAACTTAAAAAACGTAAATCATTAACTACATATATATATACATTCATAGTAATATAAATTTAATAATTTTGTCTTATATATATATATATATCTCAACGGATTCAACAAGTGTTAAAAATAAACCACTTAAATATTCTCATAAAAAAGTTGAACATAAATAATATTGCTTTTACATTAAATATTTATGTTTGATTAGTATTAACACCGTTTATATTTTAATTCAATTAAAATATGTCAACAGGTAGACTACTTATCAAATAATATCACTAAGAGTTTAAATCAAACTTAAATATATCCCAAGTATATAACTGCATTAAAAAACATTGCCAATTGTCTGGGTGTTTTTGGTTGCATTTGAGTCTTATTGGAAATTTTAGTCAGTAAACTAAACCAAAAGTTGGGATTTGTTCAAAATTGCCACTCCTCCAGGCTTTTTCAAAGTCTCAGTTTCTAAAGTTTTCCCCATTTTGTAGTTGATCCTAAATTTCTTAGAATCCACAAGATTTTTACTTTTGTTTAAAACCATACTCACTTGGCCCCATAACTTTCTCAACATGTTTAACTTTTCCAGCATTTCACCTAATTCATGAATATTCATTTATTCAAAAAGGAAAAAATATTGAGTAGTTTCAATTTTTTCCAAGTATAAATAATTTACTTTTCGCAAATTTCTTTTCCTAAATAATCTAATTAATGTATCTAATATGGGTTTTACAAAATTCACTTTTTTTAAATGGTTTGATTTATTCTCAATACATATATTTTGTTACTAATTACAACTTTCACAATGAGGAATTAGAATCCAAGTTTTTAATCTGGCTATAAGAGTGAGGCCATAAAACTTCTATGATCCTCGGCAATATTAATTATGTGATAATAAATTAGCCTCTCAAAACACAGATAAAAGAGCAGAAATTACATTATAAAGCCAAGTATCAGATATCCCCTAATTAGGTTAGAAAACATATTCAATTCTGCACATTAGCCATTTATAAAACTATTGCAAGGAAAATTTCACGATGAAAAGGAAAACCGATATCCACAGTTAAATATCAATAGAGAATAGTGAAATTTTATGTGTTTGATTTGATCAGTACATACCTTTGGTGGTTGCAAAAATTTTCAGAATTTTTGTTACAGTTTCATGTGGGAGGGACAGTTTGTACACCTTAAGAACTTTTTTAGGTCCGCCGTCAAACTTGGCTTCAAGTGGTGCCATGACAAGCAAGTACGAAGTAAGACTTTGACCTTGTGGTGACTTGCTGAACATATTAAACTCTATCAAGTCATTAAATCTCGCTTTAAATGTCTCTAGCTTCGTCAATCTAATTGCTTCAGATCCATTTATTTTTGAAGTACTTGATTCAATGTCAAATACCAAATATTGCAGACAAGTAAGTTTAGATAGAACTGCAATTGGCAGCTCCTTTAAACACCCTGTTTTTAAATTAAGATAAGTGAGATCTGCTAACATTTCCAAACCAGTAGGCACCTCTTCAATAGCTGTATTACACAGGTCCAGCTTTCTTAGTGCTGTAAGCTTTTCTAATGAAGGCATATATCTCAAGTTTCTGCATCCACGAAGCACCAAGGCTTTAAGCTTTTCCAAGTTTGACACAGAATTGGGCAGTTTCTCAATATCGGTATAAGAAAGATCAAGAATACTGAGTCTATGCATGTGCTGAAAAAATGATTCTGCTATCTTATGTAAGAACCAATTATTTTGCAATAATAATGTCGAAAGTATCTCACAATTGGGTGACAAGTCAGAAGGAATTTCTGATATGGAATTCTCCATGAATGAAGCTTTTTCAAGATCATTTGCCCATTCTTGCTTGCTTGGTAATTCTTTTAATCCCGTGCCAGCTTTTACCATGAAGCTAGAACTAAAACTTTTGATGTACAATGCTGTATCTCTCATTACATCATGCATCTTCACATCACCTCCATGTTTTTCTAACAAACAATTGTTTTCCAGCCTATTTAATATACTATGACCCCTATCATACATTTCTCGTCGACTCCCAATTTCAAGGAATCCCTCATCTATCCAATATTCTATTAATTCCATCCTTGAAATTATCTGATCTTCCGGATACAATGAGCAATACAAGAAACAATTTTGAATTTTTGAATCTTCCAAACGATCGTAACTGAATTTCAATCGCTCAAAAATTTCAATATCTGTGCCCCTGACACTTCTTACATGTTCCCGTAATTCCGTTAATGCATTCCTCCATTCATGAACATCATATGTTCTTTTCATACTCCTAGCTATTACCACAATGGCAAGAGGTAACCCACCACACTCTTGAACAATACATTCCAAAATTTCATTCAAGGATGGAACCTTTAGAACCTCATGTCCGACATTCTCTAAGAATAAATTCATGGACTCCTCATCTGAAAGTGGCTGCACTTTGACTATCTCACAGTCCATCAACTCACAAACTTTACTTGATCTACTAGTTAACACCACTTTACTCCCATTGCTTGATGTTGGTTTAGGGATCCCTACCTTCAATAGAGAAAACTCTTTCCAAACATCATCCAAAATCAATACATATCTTCTTTGTCCCAATTGATCCATTAACGCTGCTACACGTTCTTGTTCAAGTTCTGGAAAAGTTACAATTTTCAGAGTACTAGCAATTTTGTTATGTAATTTGGTGATGTCGAGCTCCTTTGAAACAGTGATCCAAATAACTTCATCAAACTGAGCTTTAGTCTTCAACAGCTTATTGTATATTTGCTCCATGATAGTAGTTTTTCCTATTCCACCCATTCCGCAAACTCCAATCATTCCAATTTCATCACCCATCAAATATTTCCAAATTTCATCCATCACGGAAGTTTGACCTTCTATATGTTCCAATGGAAAAGGCACTCTAGTAGCAGATGGATTTTCAATTACTAAAGCTCCAGTGAACCTACCTTGTTCAATAATTTTCTCCACTACTTCAACTTTTTGGGCAACATATTTTCCCAGGCGTGCACGAGAAAAACAAGATATATTTTGCACTCTTTGATCAATGTCTTGTATTTCATGATTGAACATTTGTACATCTTGTAGCCACGTCTTTACTTCTTCCCTTAAAGTTTTCCCCCATTGAAGCTCAGCTTTTTTTCTCAATTCCACATCTCTCTTTATAGCATTTAGATGGTCAACTCTTCTTTGGAGATGTTTCATCCTTTCTTCGAGTTTTCTGTGATGATCTATATATTTGCATGTTGGAACTCCTAAGCACTTTAGCATCTCACAAATTGGCCCTACAAGTTCCATAATGAAGCAACTTTCCTGCAATATCGTAATACTAATAACTAAATGTAATATCGCAATACCAATAACTAAATGCATCAGTCACATTTATTTTTTTATATTTGACACCTTATTAGTGTAGAATTATATAAAAAAAACACTTTTTATCTCATTAAAATTAACATTTCTTAATAATTAGTTATGATTCACTACTGACAGAATATACCAGAAAACAAATATAAAGGTTCATATACCATGCGAGAAATATAATTAAAAACGAATCCCCATCTGTTATATAATTATTATAGGTGTTTTTTTTATTTTACAAAATAGGACGTATAATATTCATTAATTTCTAAAGCTTGTTTGGCTGATACTTTAATGAACTGTATAAATTATCAAATGATTTATAGAACGTGTATCAAAAATTAATTACAATTGTTTATTTTTACTGTCTAATTAATCAAGTTAATGCTTAAATTACTAAAATTTTTTAGAAGTTTGTCTAATTAATTAATTTTTGTCAACTCTAATTAATATTTGATTTTATAGGCCGGATTCACCTTGCTGCCAGTAGGTCAAGCTGTTGCTGACAATTTGAGATTTTCTACCTAATAATAATAAAAAATTCATTTCTTCTCTGATTCTCATGCTAACAAACTCAAACAATTTTCTCCCAGTTGCCCTAATTTGAAATTCCCCTATTCTCACTCATAACACCAAGTCAGATTATATTCGAGAACCATTGATCTCAAATCCACACCGACAGTCTTGATCTTTTGTAAGAAAGAAAAACTTACCAGAGTTAAAACAGGCAGAAAAAAGGAAAGTTCCAAGAGATTGATTATCCCAATTTGTTCTGTATTTTCAGGAGTAAACAGACACAATCAGAGACCACAAAAGCCAGTAAATAGAAAAGCGAATTGATCTGGGAAAAAAACTTGTAAAAATTGGAACAAAAGGTAAATGAAGCTTGCGAACCAAATTAGTTTGCAATTAAAGAAGCCGAGTATAAAGTCATGTGGAAGATGAAGTACCTTACCCGACTGCCTTTTTCTGGCTGTGTATAAATTCCAAGTTGTTGCCTAAAAGATTAGGAATTTAAGGCCAATGTTGACGGTAAGAAGATGAACTGACTTCACTTTGCGTGAGTCTACGCGCGATCCCGTCACATCCCTTTCTACTCTTTACAGTGGACCGTAAACACTCCCCTCGACTGTGTAAGCTAGATTTTTAGATAAAAACACTAAGTAAAGGAATAATAATCGTTTTTGTTTTTGGTTTTTTTTACCTTCAATTCTCAACGTTTACATTTTATTACTTCCATTTTAAACTTTTTCAAAATTCATATCATGAATCTTAAAATGAATTGAATAAATAAATTTTTATTCATATATTAAGTTCAATCAAATTTTTTATCTTTATATGGGATTAAATAAAAGAAAGATGTCAACGCAAGTCAAGTTTTGCTAGTGACTGGCAGGGCATATTTTCTTCTTTGTTGAAAGTCTATAGTTTTTTAAAAGAAAAGAAAAAACACATATCCACTGGTCAACGAAATTAACAGACATGCTGACAATAGGACTCCAAACGGGCTAGCATTTCAAGTCCAAGGAACAATTCAATCATTTTGATTGCTTGCTTCTACCAAATCAACTAGCATTGTCTGAATTTAGTAGCACACGAGATTTTTCTTTTATTGGACCAATAATCGTTAACAAAGATTAAAAGATTTTGTCCCATGATAATGAATAAATTATATATGAGATCTTTAATCAAGAAGAAATTTTGTACAACCCAACACCTCATGGCTCGCAGCTCCACAAGGCCCTGTTCACATTAGTTAGGACGGTTGAATTATACTTAGCGTTGGGATGAAACAAAAGAAATAAACTGAGAAGAATAGGGTATCTTAATTAGTATAGATAGAGGCATAAGATACGGTTGAATTATACATTTCTTTGAATATACAGCAAAGATACAGGACTTGCGCAAATCTGTAACAGCCGGAATGTCCTCCAGGTCAAGACCCATAGCTGGATCTTACATAGAGCAAACTCCCAAATCCTAATACCCCATATCACAAGTATTAGCCGGACCTTGCACCCACCGGTAGTACAGTGATAAACATAGCACCGTACATAGAAAACAATACAGCCAGGCCAGAGCAACGCATTTTATACAGCTAACAGTTGCCTGCGTTAACGCCAAGCACAACCGACCATCCACCCGACCACTATATGGAGAAGAAGCCAACATAAGCACGCAAAAAAGAAAATCCCAAACAGCAGACGAACATCCAAATGGCCAATAAATCCAAACCACTGCATACAAATCAAAGCCATGGGAGTTTGCATCATACTGTTAAAGGACTCACCACCAAGCATAAGAAAACTTAATGATAAGAAAACTTACCGGTGTCAGTCAGATGTCTGATCGAATAGCTTGCCAACTGTGCTTCTCCCGATACTTCATCAAGGCAAGAAGAACATTTTTAGCATTTGGATGATCCCACTCAATGGATTCCAACCATTCTTTAGGATATATTCTTATTTCTTTAAGAGAAGGAGGAGGAGATGGTTGACCATTGTCACGAAGAGGAATACACAGAGGGATCCTCTTCAATTTCGGACATTTGATCACTTCTATTCGACCGAGGGAATGGCAAATCATTACTCCATGCTTACTACATATCATGTTCAATCTTGGTAACCGTTGCAATGCAAGTTCCCTTAATTTTGGAAGGCAAAATGTCATAGTGGCATGATCAGTACTTCTTTTTTCCTTTTGATATTCGTCTTCCTCTTCTTCTGATGCTATTATTTCCTCCAAAAGTCCACACGATTTAACTTCAATCCTCTCAAGGTTTTGAAGGTCCTGAATCAACTCAATCGAAAACAACTTTATTTTTGAACAGTTATGGATGTGAAATTATTTTAGACGAGAAAAGATGCCAGGTGAAGTTGGTGCATACGAAGTAGACGCAGTCGCTACTTCTCGTACTTTCATCAGTGTGAACAACTTGTCGAGTCCGGAAAGGAGTAGCAGGAGCAGCTTCTCAAGGTTTTGAAGTGGGCTGCAAGGCAATGGAGATGATAACAAATCAAGCACCCATTCTATCCCCTTACAATCCATAACTTCACATTCCCTGAACTCAGTTTCATTTCTTTGGAAGAAAGAAATATCACTTAAGCTTTTCATATTGTGGCACTCGCAAATCTTCATACACCGAAGGTCATTTGGGAGCAAAATCGGCGCTTCTCCTCCTACCTCGCAATCACTCAAAATCACATCTTTAACGAAGTTAGATTTCGACCAAAAGTATCCTTGAGGCTGTCCCACGGCTAGCACATAAGAAGTAAGCCTTTTTCCTAGTGTAGATTTCATATATGTATTAAACTCTTGCAGCTCTTGAAATTGTTAGTGTTGTGGTGTCTAAAGATAACATATGGCAGGGAAAATATGGAGAGAAAACTATATGAGCCGATAGGCTGAAGAACAGGGTATATTGCACTCAAAAACACATGATGATCACATAGTGATCATTTACATTACAAAATGGTATATAACACCTGTAACAAACCGTTTAACAGGTGTTCTATCAAGATGAAAACAGTACATTATTTTCCTATTCTAACATCAAAATGTTGACAGCTGGTAAGTATACAAATCTTGCTGTCCAAAGACATGCACATGTCCATGCAAGGGTTATCCTCTAACACTCCCCCTTAACACTTGCAATGGAGAGATTTAGTTGAGTTCTGAGAGACTCAAATCTTGACTTTTGAAGAGGCCTAGTTAGAATATCAGCCAGCTGCAGCTCAGAAGGGCAATATTGAACATTGATCTCATTCTTTTCCACAGTATCTCGAATGGCATGATACTTCACATTTATGTGTTTAGTCTTGCCATGCCAAATCAGGTTTTTAACAATGGCGATGGCAGAATTATTGTCAATAAACAGATCTGTAGGAGACTTATGCTCAAATTTGATGTCTGCAAGTAACTTCCTCAACCAGAGAGCTTGATTTGCAGCTTCAGCAGAAGCAACATATTCAGATTCTGCTGAAGATTGAGCTACTATAGATTGTTTATGTGAATTCCAAGAGAAAGGACCATTACGAAGTGTAAACAAGTAACCTGAAATACTTTTTGCATCTTCACTGCTTCCTGCAAAATCAGAATCAGTATATCCACATAATGCAAAATCTGTCAACTTGGTGTAATGAATCCCATAAAATTCCGTTTTCTTCAAATATCTCAAAATTCTTTTGGCAGCCATCTTGTGCTTCGTAGTTGGTGCTTGCATAAAACGAGAGAGAAATGCCACTGAGAACTGTATATCAGGTCTAGATGCATAGACATAAAGCAAGCAGCCTATTAACTTTCTATATGCAGAAGGGTCTTCAAGCTGATTACCAGAGTCTGCACTAAATTTATTACTTGCAACAAATTGCATTGACACAGTTTTGCAATTTGACATTTGAAATCTCTTGAGAATCTTCGAGATATAGCTCCTCTGAGACAACCAAATACCAGTACTCAGCTGATGAACTTCAAGTCAAAGAAAATATCTCATAAGTCCCAAATCTGACATTTCAAATTCTGTTTGCATTTGGGATTTGAAATTTTTCAAAGCTGTTCACAATTCCCGGTGACTAATAAATCATCCACATATAAGGACACTATCAATAGCAGTTGATTACCTGATTTAAGAGTGCACGATGTGGCTTCATTCTAACTTTTAACAAAGCCTCGATAAACCAGGTGGTCATTGATTCTGCTATACCATCTCCTTGGTGCCTGCTTTAATCCATATAAAGCTTTGTGAAGCTTGTACACTTTGTTCTGATCTGGAGAGACTTCAAACCCTTCAGGTTGTTTAGTATAAATTTTTTCCTCCAAAATGCCATTGAGAAAAGCAGATTTTATGTCCAAATGGTAGACATTCCATTTAAATGCAGCAGCTAGAGCTAACAATAGCCTGATTGTGTCATACCTCGCCACTGGAGCAAATGTTTCTCCATAGTTGACACCAGGTAGTTGACTATAGCCCTTAGCTACCAATAAAGCTTTGCA
The DNA here is from genome assembly GCA_036013995.1 of Theobroma grandiflorum. Classification (NCBI taxonomy): domain Eukaryota; kingdom Viridiplantae; phylum Streptophyta; class Magnoliopsida; order Malvales; family Malvaceae; genus Theobroma; species Theobroma grandiflorum. The sequence goes on along the minus strand of CP142133.1, from coordinate 22,883,732 downwards.
TCTGTTAAGGGAACCATCTGGATTTAACTTCTTTTTGAATATCCACTTCACACCAATAATATTTTTGTTTAGAGGCCTATTAACTGGAGACCAGGTGCCATTTTTCTGGATCATTTGAAGTTCTTCTTGCATAGCTTTTAACCAAGTAGGATTCTTATAAGCTTCACTATAGCAGCTAGGCTCTTCAATGGTAACCAAGCTGCTTTGATGTATCTCTTCAAGAGACATGGTTCCTCTAACTAGAACATCATCTATGCTCTCAACTTCTTGAAACTCAATTTGAGTATCAAAAGCAGCAAGTTGATCATGTTGTCCTGGTATTGAAAGTTGAGGCTGAGACTCATCCCAATTCCAGTGAGATGCTTCATCAAACACCACATCTCTACTTACCACAACTTTGTTTTTGCTTGGTAAGTAAATTCTGTAAGCTTTAGTTTGAGCACTATAGCCAAGAAATATACCAGATTCAACTTTTTGACTTAATTTGCTTCTCATAACATCTGGTATGTGCACATAACATACACAACCAAACACCTTCAAATGAGCAAGTGATGGCATAAAACCATGCCAAGCTTCAAAAAGAGTTCAATTATTCAAGGCATGAGTTGGTAACAAGTTCTGCAAGTATACAACAGTATTTGCAACCTCTGCCCAAAACTTCTTAAGTATCTTTCTTTGATATAACAGACATCTGTTCATATCCATGATCATTCTGTTCTTCCTTTCACTGACTCCATTCTGCTGGTACAAGTATGGAGCAGTAAGTTGATGAGCTATCCCCTCTTTATCAAGAAAGTGAGTGAATTCAGAAGAAATATATTCACCACCATTATCAGTCCTCAAGCTTTTAATTCTGCAGCCAATTTCTTTTTCAACTTTGACTTTGAAACTTTTAAACAAAGCAAAGACTTCTGACTTGAATTTCATAAAGAAAATCCAACTCCATCTGGTCATGTCATCAATGAACAACAGGTAAAACCTGCTTCCATTTAGTGATTCCTCACTTAAAGGTCCACCAACATCATAGTGGATAAGTTCAAGCTTTGACTTGGCTCTGCTGGCACTGATAGAAGGAAAAGGTTTTCTGGAACTCTTTCCAAGCTGACATATACTGCATATTGAGGTATTGTCAAGTAGCTTAAGAAGCTTAGCAAGCATTCCTGAGTTGCAAACTTGCTATAAAGTCTTGTGGTTGCAGTGACCAAGTCGGCTGTGCCATAGATCAGTCAAGGAAATGGCTTGTTCTTCAACTTGCAAACACAAATGCTCAGGTTTAATAGAAAAGCATCTATTCCTCATTAGTATGGTCATAAGATATGCACCTGAAGGATTATAGATTCTGCAAGCTTTATCCTTGAACAACAGAATATAATCATCCTCTAACAATCGACCAACATTCAATATATTTTGAGTAAAGGAAGGTATAAACAAAACATTAGGTATATACATGTGCCCAGATAAACTTGATATTCGTACCTTCCCTATGCCATGAGCTTGTAAGTAACAACCATTCCCTATCTTCACTCTTGTTTGATGATTTTTATTAAGATCAACAAACACAACCTCTGAGATTGCAATATACTGAGAGCTGCCACTATCAAGAAGTCACTCACTGTTACTCATCTGCCTTTCAGAATCCGACTGTACCATAAACATTACTTCTTCTGCCAATTCTGAATTTTCATTGGCTTGAGCAGATTTGTGTTCAATTACTCTGTTCTTACACACTTTCTCAGTATGTCCAAGATGACTACATATCTTGCATTTTGCATCTGGTTTAAACCAACAGTAGTCTTCAGTATGATTCATTTTCTTACAAAAGGAACATGGCTTGAACTTATTTCATTTGTTTGAAGATTGACCAGATTGACTAATCTTCTTGTCTTTGTCTTTGTAATTTTTCTTGGTAAAAGCCTCTGCTTTTGCTTTACCTTTGCCTTTAGCAAGGAAGGATTTCTCGCCAGCAACTTCATCTCTTGCAAATATTCTTAGTTCAGCAGCTTGCAGAGCACTGACAATTTCAGTAATTGAAATGTCAAACGAGTCCTTTGATTGAAGTAGGGATGCTATAGTAGCTTCAAACTTCCCTAGTATGCTGTTGAGAATCTTTTCAGCTATTCGAACTTCTTTACGCTCTTCACCAACCAACTTTATCTGGTTAGCAAGCTTAAGTAGTTGGTCTATGCATTCTTTCACTGATTGATTCTCTTTCATTTGCATCATATCAAAATACCTGCTCAAGTTTTGAACCTGTATATGCCTTGTTCTAGAGGTCCCAATGTATTCTTCCTGTAGCTTTGTCCAAGCTGCCTTAACTATTTCACACTCCAAGATTCTGCTGAAAACATCCTCAGAAATAGCAGATTGAATGAATGAAAGGGCTCTAAACTTCTTTGCAATTTCTTCTTCATATTGTTTAACTTGAGCAGCGGAGCATTCTCCCTTGGTGCTTGCGGTTCAACATCATGTTCTACTGCATTCCAGAGGTTATAGCCCATTAAATAAGTCTTCATTTTCACGGCCCATACACCATAATTGGAGCCATCGAAGACTGGTGGAGGTTGATGTGTTATGTTTGGGGTTGTCACTATAACAGGGAACAAGTTCTGGAAGCAAGAGTTTTTTTTTTAAGGGAACCACAATGAACACAAGAGTATTAGAAGGAGGTTGAAAGGTCCTACAGGAGTCAGGATGAGCTCTGATACCATGTTAGTGTCATGGTGTCTAAAGATAACATATTGCAGGGAAAATATAGAGAGAAAACTATATGAGCCAATAGGCTGAAGAACAGGGTATATTGCACTCAAAAACACATGATGATCACACAATGATCATTTACATTACAAAATGGTATATAACACCTGTAACAAAACCGTTTAACATGTGTTCTATCAAGATGAAAACAGCACATTATTTTCTTATTCTAACATCAAAATGTTGACAGCTGGTAAGTATACAAATCTTGTTGTCCAAAGACATGCACGTATCCATGAAGGGGTTATCCTCTAACAGAAATCTACCACAAATTGTCTCTAGCTTCTTTAATGCACCAGCCTCTTCACCTTTTAGTCTCAATGTAGTTGATTCCCAATCTACCACCAAGTATTGAAGACGAAAGAGTTTAGGTGGGATTCCCATTGGTAACTCCTCTAGACTCTTCGAGTAGAGATCAAGATAGTTAAGATTTACTAACTTATCAATGCCTCAAGGGATTTCTTCGATAATTGTGTCTCGAAGGTCGAACTTTTTTAACGCCATGAGCTTTGCCAATGAAGGCAAATATCTTAAATTCTCACATCCTTGAAGCAACAACGCTGTGAGATTTTTCAAGTTAGAGATAGAGTTGGGTAAATCCATGATACTTATAAAAGAAAGATCAAGAATATTGAGACCATGCATGTGCTCAAAGAAAGATTTCGAAATCTTCTTCAATGACTGATTCAATTGTAAAAATAAGGTTGAGAGGATTGGACATTTCGGTGACATGTTGGTAGGAATTTCTGGTACGAAATTATGCATCAGGGAAATCTTCTCTAGATCTTCTGTCCATTCTTGCTCACTTGGTAACTCTTTTAATTGCATGCCAGCTTTTACCATAAAACGAGAACCAACTGTACTTTTGATATACAATGCCATGTCTCTCAAAACATCATGCATCTTTACCCTTTCTCCATTGATGACCCTTTCTAACAAGCAATTGTTTTCCCAACCATTTAAAATAGCATGACCCTTATCACACATCACTTGTCTACTTCCAAATTCATGGATAAGTCCTTCATCAATCCAATACTTTATTAACTCATTTCTTGGAATTTCCCAATCTTTAGGATACAATGAACAATACAAGAAACAATTTTGTATCTTTGAATCTCTCAAATGATCATAACTAAATTTTAATTACTCAAATATCTCAATATTTGTACCCTTCACACTTCTTACGCGTTGACATAATTCTTCTAATGTGTTCCTCCATTCACGAGCATCATAAACCCCTTTCATACTTCCAGCAATTGTGACAACGGCAAGAGGCAATCCTGCACACTCGTCAATAATACAATTCAAAATAGGTTCTAAAGTTGGAACATTCAAAACGCCATGTCCGACATTCTTTAAGAACAAATTTCTAGAGTCCACTTTCAAAAGTGGTTGCACTCTGACAACTTCACAACCCATAGAAGTACAAACTTCGATCGATCTACTAGTTAGCACCAATTTGCTTCCATTTTGGAATGATGGTTCAGGAATTTCCACCTCTATGAGAGAAAATTGAACCCAAACATCATCTAAAATCAAGACATATCTCTTTTCTCCCAAAATTTCCATTAATGCTTCTGCTCGTTCTAGTTCATGCTCTGGAAGCCGTTCATTCATAGCACTTGCAATATCCCTTTGTAATTTAACAATATAGAGTTCCTTTGATACGGTGACCCAAATTACCTTATCAAACCTAGGCACCTTCAATAATTGATTGTTGATGTGCTTCATGATGGTTGTTTTTCCTATACCTCCCATCCCACAAATCCCATTCATTCCAACTACATCTCCCATCAAGTGTTCCCAAATTTTTTCTTTGATACTAATTTCACCTTCCAAATGCCCTATTTGCAACCTCACTCGAGAGGTTAAAGGTCTATCAATTACTAGAGTTTCAGGATAACTTCCTCTTTCATTAATTTTCTCCACTTCTTTAATTTTTTGGGCTACATGTTTGGAGAGGGTTGCACGGGAAAAATAAGAGCAAACTTGTTTTTTTTGTCTAAAAATTTATACTTCATCATTTATCTTTTCAACATCTTCAAGCCATTTCTTTACTTCTTCCTTTTGCTACTTTTCCCCATTGAAGCTCCGCTTTTATTCTTAAATCTATATCACTCTTCCGAATATTTAAAATATCTAGTGTGCTTTGAAGATTATTCATCCTTTCTTCAAGTTTTCTATGATGATCGATGTATATACACGCTATATTTCCCATGCACTTTGCCATTTCAAAGATTGGCCCAACAAGCTCCATTGGTAAACTCCTAAAACGTAAAATCAATGTATATTAAAATGTCTAACTGATCAGTTGATGAAACATTCTACAAAAAAAAAAAATGCAGGGCAGATGATGTGCTTATTGTCTATGAGCATGAGGATTGCTATTTGTGAAATTGACCGGCTATATGATGTATACGTGCCATGTCAATTATTTTGCTCATGGCTGTGTTTTTGTAAAGCTTACACCCAGGAAACTTAGGTGATATTAGGCGTGATTGGAATGATGGCTTAAGGGTGCTTTTTGTGCTCATGCACCCGTAGCTCAATTGAATACAACAAATACACTTTTTTTTAAAAAAAAAAAACTATAATTAATTAAATAGGTTAAACATGTAATACACTATTTAAGTGAGTTAACCGAGTTTAACTTCTTAAGATATGAAATTATCATGTTATAAACATGTCGACATGTCCAAATATAAAATATGATTATATAAAGTTCAAACGCAATTTAATTCTATGCTGTATTCGTATTGTATTAACAGGTTGTGTCAAAAAATTGCCAAATCTATTCTCTATTAATGGGCATAAACTTAAGGTCGAACTATGAGTCTGTTTGGTAATTAGTTGAAATTAAATTGATTAAATATCTAAATAAATTTCTGAATTATGTCAAAAAAATCAATTCAACCTTTATATTTTTATTACGTTCAAATAAGCCTCTCAACTTTTATTTCAGATCAAATAAACCCCTCTCCCTAACCATTAACTAATTTTCATTAATCAACAATACATGTGACACTTTTATACTATGTCCTCTGCTTTGTGGCAGATGACGTAGCATTAAATATTATTTATTAGGATTTGTGTGCTTACTTTTTTACCCATTTACTCAATCCTAATCAATAATATTTAATATTACGTCATCTGTCACATGACAGATGACACAATATAAAAGTACCACATGTGCCATTGACTAATGAAAGTTAGTTAACAATTAGGGAAAAGAGCTTATTTGATCCGAAATAAAAGTTCAAAAGCTTATTCGAACGCAATAAAAGGATTGATGCTAAATTGATTTTTTTGACATAGTTCAAGGGCTTATTTGGATATTTAGTCAATTAAATTATTAATATTTTCTGTGAAAAACACTTTACTAAAAAATCTAATACTTTCTATCATTTAAATAAATTGAGGAAAATATTTTATATTTTTGGATCACTTTGTAGAAAAATTTTCATCATGACCCATCTTCAAAAAAAATTTCATCTTTCATAATTTTCTATTATGACACCATAAAAATATCAACATTAATCAATTACGCAACACATCCAAAACATTGTTTTCAATATTAAATATATCATATATAAATAATATTTAATATTTTTTATTTATTCATTTCTCATCATATTATTACATTTTTAAGTTTGTTAAGTGAATAAAATCTTAAATTAGAAATTAAAATAATGAGAGATTTTCATGTGTGAAAATTTTATATTCTATATTTTATAAAATTATTTCTTTAATTGATCTTAATTATCTTGTATTATATTAAACATTGTAATATCTTACTAAAAATAATTAATGATGTTTCATTGGGAAAAAGAATGTTGAATGCAAGAGATTAAGAAAAAAAATAAAAGATAATGATTCTTTGAGGGATCGATACCATGGGGAGGCAACGACAATAATGCTTCATGGGATCAATCCCAAGGTGACGGCAGCAAGAAAAAGAATGAAAAATGTCTTACACCTTCAAAAGGCGTACAATATTCTCCTCAATATGATTTTTTCTCTTAATCCAAAGATAGTTTATTTTCCATTAGCAAACAAGGGAAAATGATTAAAAATATTTTTCAAAAAAAGGTTTTATTTTTACCAAATGAAACTTACATAAAATCTTAATGCTCTAATTATTTTTATTTTTTTGTATTTATTTTTTATTATAGTTCGTTTGGTAATTGAAAATAATTTGTTTATAGAAAATCTTTTTAGTGTAAAATATTTTATTGAAAAATATTATATTTTTTGTGGTTTTGATTAACTATGAAAAATATTTTCTGTTATTTGAATTATTTTGTAGAAAATATTTTCCATCATGAACCATTTAAAAAAATTTTCCATTTTCAATAGTTTTTTACCAAAATTATAAAAATATCAATATTTATCAATTATGCAAAATATCTATAAAATATTACAAATAAATAATATTTGACATTATTTATTTATTTATTTATTTCTTATCATATTATTATACTCATTATTTTGTTAAGTGAATAAATCATAAATTGAAAATTAAAAGAAATGAGAGATCTTCATATGTGAAAAACTTATTTCCTATTTTATATAAAATTTTTTCTCTAATTGAGCTTAATTATTTTGTATTAAAGATTGTAATATCTTAGTAAATATAATTATAGTGATATGATTCCTATGAAAAATTGAATAAACATAATTAATGATGCTTTATTGAAAAATAATAATAAATAAAGTAATAAAAAATTGAAAATAATGATGTTTTATTGTTTTATTAGTTTATGGGATAGACAGATCCCACAAGAAGAGAAAGACGATATTTTTTTAAGTGGAATCGGCACAAGGTTTATGAGATTGATAACACAGAAAAGAAATAACAGAAGAAAAAAATCTTCAAGTTGTTCTCAATCGTAAGATTGATTAGACCAGGAAAAGAAGCACAGAAGCGAAGCCAATAGAAAGCCGACTACCAAATCTCTTCTTTGCTTGAGGGAAGAAAGAAGCTTGGGTTATAAGTACCCAAAGGCAAGAGGCCTTTGAGGAGGAAAAAAGAAAAGATAATGTCATCAATGAATCATGAATTCAACAACTTCTTGCAAATATAATTTTACAATTAAATAAAAAATGAACCAGCAATTTGACTAATATATGTTGAGATATTATGAAATTTTAGTTGGTGTATGGTATACCCTTGTTAAGCTAACTACCATGGCAGCAAAATAAATATTATTTGGTCGAAAAATAACACATATAAAATGTACGATTTGGAGCAAAATAATAAGTATTATCCATTACGTTATGTCATTTGCTATCAATGGAAATCGGTGGCAAGCTTCGACCAAATAATATTATATAGAACCATAATGGCAATCAATGTATATAGTTGACAATGCGAATAATTGAATCAGCAAATGTAGAGGGTGCCAACAGACTATGGTAAATCAAGCTTCACCTTTAATCAACAAATTACAATTAGGTAGAAGGGAAATAGATTAAGGTACTACAATAATAAACATAAAAGAAATTTCCATAACATAACACATCAAACAAATTAGAATATCCAAAATAACATCACGAGTTGAGCTTATCCTTGGTCATGAGTGATTGCCATTGTGTTTCACTTTGTTGCAGGCCAAAGATTTTGATTGCCTGCCGTCAGCTTTTGAATAACAAGGCATTCTACAGTAGAAGAAAACCCAAGAAAATGTACCATTAGAGACAATGATATAGCATAATTCTGATCAATTTTTGTTACTTGAGAGCCAGAGAGTGATGCAAAATTAGGCATGACCAAAAATATGTAGACTTACTAGTAGAAAACAGGAGTTTTGTTAAATATCTTGCCCACTTCAATTGTCCTTGTATTAGTACTGCAAGAAGGGCCGAAGGATGGCCTTTGCATTTGGATGATCCCACTCCAGTTCATCCCATTCTTCTGAGTTTATCTCAATTCGTTGAAGAGAAAGAGGAGGCGATAGTTGGCCATTGACAAGATCAGGCACAAGATACAGAGGGATCCTCTTTAGTTTCGGGCATTTTGTCACTTTAATTCCTTCCAAAGAATCACAAACCATTTGTCTACTTGTACTGCAAATGCTTTTTAGTTCTGGTAGGTCACATAACTCCAGTTCCCTTAACTTGGGAAAATTGAAACTTGTGGTGGTATGATCTTTTCCTTCCCTCATGCTATCCCTTTCTTCTTCTGATGCTATTATTTCTTTCATTTGTCCACAAGATCTGACCTCGATTTCCTCCAGGTTTTGGAGATCCTGTAACAACTTTAAAGGAAACAACTTTTTCATATTCGGGCATTTGTAAATGCAAAGTGATTTAAGATGAGTAAAGACCCCAAGTGGTGCAACAGATGCAGGCAGAGCAGCTGCTTCAGCTTTCACAAGCATCGACAAGCTATCTAATGCAGACAGAAGTAAGTTCTCAAGGTTTCGAAGTGAGCTGCATGATGAAGGTAATACTGATAAATCCAACACACATTCTATCCCTTTACAGTCTATAAGATCACAAACCCTCAACTGTGTTGCTTTGCGGAAGAAGGAAATCTCGCTTAAGCTTCTCACATCGTAGCATTTAGAAATCCTTATACACCTAAGGTCATTTGGGAGCAATATTTGACCTTCTCCTCCTATCTTGCATCCACATAATATCACATCTTTTACAAAAGATTCTGACCATAAATCCTTTTCCTGTGATCCCACAAAAAGCTTGTAAGAAGTAGGCCTTTCACCTTGTATAGACTTGATATACGTATTAAAATCTTGCAGTTCATGAAACCTTCCTACAAAAGTCTCTAGTTTCATCAATGCTGCTGCCTCCTCCCCTTTTATCTTTAATGTTCTTGATTGCCAAGAAACTACCAAGAATTGAAGACGAGAGAGCCTAGGTAGTATTCCTATTGGTATCTCCTTTAGCCTAGAGCAAAATAAGTCAAGATATCTGAGGTTTCCCAACATTTCCATACCATCAGGAATCTCCTCTATACTAGTAAAATGAAGGTCCAATTTTTTCAATGCCCTAAGCTTTGCTAGTGAAGGCACATATCTTAACTTTTTGCACCCAACAAGTATTAATGAGGTAAGATTTTCCAAGTTGGACATGCTGTTAGGTAAATACTCAACATTGGAATAGGAAAGATCAAGAACTTTAAGTTCATGCATGTTCTCAAAGAATGATTCTGGAATCCTCATTGAGAAATCATTTCTTTTCAACAATAAGGTTGAGAGACTCTGACATTTTGGTGAGATATCAGGGGAGATTGCTGATATGGAATTGCACATCAAGGAAACTTTCTCAAGACCTTCTTCCCATTCATGCTGACCTGGGAGCTCCCTCAACTGCACACCCGCTTTTACCATAAAGCGAGTGCCATTTTTACTTTTGATATACAATGCCATATCTCTCAAGACATCATGGATCTTGACACTATTTCCATCATCAACCCTCTCTAGCAGGCAATTATTTTCAAGCTTGTTCAGTATAGTATGACCCCTATCATGCATTGCTTGTCTGGTTCCTAATTCATCAATGAATCCCTCGTCGATCCAGTATTCTATCAACTCCTTCCTTGAAATTTTCCAATCTTCAGGGTACAAAGAGCAATATAGGAAACAGTTTTGGATTTTCGAATCCTGTAAATGATCATAACTAAATTTCAATCGCTCAAATACTTCAATATCTGTACCTTTCACACTTTTAACACATTTACGTAATTCCTCCAGTGCATTCCTCCACTCACGAATGTCAAATACTCCCTTCATACTTCGGGCTATTGTGACAATAGCAAGGGGTAAGCCAGCACACTCATCAACAACATGGCTTGCAATTTCTTCCAAAGGTGGATCTTGCAGAACACTGCGTTCCGAGTTATCTAGGAATAAGTTCAGGGAGTCCTCTTTGGAAAGTGGTTGCACTTTGACTACCTTACAACCCATATTCATACACACATCAATTGATCTGCTAGTTAAGACTAGTTTGCTTCCGTTACGTGTTGGTTCAGGAATACCCACCTCCACCAGAGAAAACCAGTTCCAAACATCATCTAAAATCAACACAAATTTCTTCTTTCCCAAAATATCCGTCAATGCTGCTGCCCACTTCACTTGATCCTCAAGTTCTGGAAGATTTTCCTTCATGGCATCTGCAATGTCTTTTTGTAACTTAACAATATTAAGTTCTCTTGAAACAGTGATCCATATCACTTTATCGAACTTAGAATCCTCCAATAGCTGATTGTTGATATGCTTCATGATGGTAGTTTTCCCTATTCCTCCCATTCCACAAACTCCGATCATGCCAACCTTATCATCCATCAAGTAATTCAAAATTTCTTCTTTTGCAGTAGTTTCACCTTTTAAAGCCGTTGTCCCCAATGTCACCCCAGCTGGTGAAGGCTTATCAATTACTAGAACTTCATGGAAATTGCATTGACAAAGTTTCTTTGTTTCTTCAAGTTTTTGGCAGACAAGTTTGCTTAACTGGGGACGTGAGAAGCATGACACAACCTGCACCCTTTGTTCTAACATTTGTATTTCATCATTGATCCTTTGTACATCTTCAAGCCACTTCTCCACTTCTTTCTTTACCTCTTTCTGCCATCCTATCTGCGCTTTCACAGTTGATTCTGTATCGCTCTTTCGACAATTTAGATCTTCTAATTCTCTTTTGAGATCATTCATCCTTTCCTCAAGTTTCTTGCAATGATCAATGTAGGTGCAAATTGGAGCCACCAAGAACTTGACCGCCGCAAGAATTGTCCCTAAAAGCTCCATAAACCTATAATGTAACACCACAATAGTAAAATCCTGAATATATACATAAATTTATTTTTTAAATTAAAGCTTAAATGTTTAGGTGAGATAAGAACATATATATATATATATATATATATATTTTGAAATTAGATAAGAACATATATATATATATATACAAAATAATTACAAACAATTTAAATGCCAAGGTAAACCAAGTTCAATCGTGTAATTAATCAATATCCATATCTATATCTACACTATATATAAATGTGAGAGCCTAATTTCAATTATAAATTTATCTATTAGCAAGTAACAATTGAAACAATTAAGTAGGTGTGTACATACATTGTAATTGAACTAGAACTTTCATAACCACAAATAATTGAACTAATCTGGCTGCATTTTCAAATTTAAACAAATAATTATGCAAACTCCTAAAATATTAGAATTTTAAAGATCAAAAATGAAAATATCAATAATTAAGGTGAATGGTAATGAGAATACAAAAAAATAAAATGAAGAAAGGGCATCAAAGTTGCAAAATGACAACTGGGAATAAAGAAAATTTTACAGCAAACGGTGTTCACGGAAACTAATATGAAATAATCATACCTGGTCTGGCAGAAGCAGAATGTTACTACTGCAAATGGTGTATATCAGATAGATGAGGAAGGTCAGAGCCACAGTAAACCTCCTTGTTACCTTGCAAATGAATGATCTTTTCTTGGAAAAAATCTGATGTAATAAAGAAAATAGAAAAAAAAATTATAACTCCAAAACCCAAAGACTGTTTAACAGAGAGAAATTCGAAGAAGAATAAAGCACAGGTAAATACCTGGCCTGGTAGGATGTTACTTCAAATTGTTTGATGTTCTTAGGGAAAAATAAACCAGCAGGAAGGAGTGCTATCCAATTCTTTGTTACAATGTTATGAAATATGGAACAAAAGGACTAAACGAAGGAAAATTGACAAGAACCAACATAGAATATTGGGGCTATGTCCTTGGAGAATACTTGAAGATCTAAGGAAACAAGATTCAAAGTAGATGCTTTGCCTCAAGTTAAAGAAAAGTTCAATGGTTGTCTCAAAGGAATGAAGGTAAGAACATTCCAAAGGTCACATTACATCAATTAGAAATTAATTTGCTTATTTTGAATGTCAACAACTCTTCAAACAAATAACCAATACACAACATTTTTATTCCTTACATGTAAATGCTTCTACATGTAAAGGATATGATGCTTTTCTTTTTAAAAACATATATAGTACCAAAGTTAACCCTTTAAAAATATCATTTAACTATGGCATCATCAGTTTATCAATATATCATCACAACTAGTTTTCTGGCTCTTGGCATGGTTTTTTTAATAAGAAATATTAATTCTAAATCAAGTTAAATTTAGGCCAGTTTTGATAATAATTTGTATTATATTAAATTGAAATATTTTTAATTGTCATTAAATTGAAATTTGAAATGAGAAAGAAACAAAACTCTGCTCAAATTAAGTGTAATACCCACTAAAATTTTTATACTTAGTTAATATTACCTTTCAGTTTATAATTCTATGTGAAATTTTGTTACAATATATATTTTTAAAATTATTATATTCTTATATTTAAAAAATATCAGCCCATCTTGTCGTAATTGCAATTAAGGCGAATGGGGCTTATTAGTGAATAAAATATGAAAAAGAAGGATTATTTTTGTGAATGAAGGTTGATTATTTGTTTATACTAGTTCTATGTCTGTTTAAGAGAATTGAGAGGAACTAACCCTAGGAGAGAAAAGAAAAGGTAAAGAGAAAGGGCAAATTCCTTCAAGAAAATATTAATTAAGGTAAGATCGATTATGCTTTAAATTTATGAAATTTTTGTATTTTTCATAAGTTTACACAAAAGTCATATATTTATTTCAAGTTTCTTTAACTTTATGCTACTGATGTCATTCTGGTGACTTTCTAGCAACATGTTAGGTACCAATGGAAAGATCTTAAATAGACCTTCCTAACAGTTTTTGTACTACCTTATTTTATTGAATAATTAAAGATATATTAATTTTTTAATTTGGTTGAAAATTCTTTTTTATAATTTTAACAACTCACCTTTAATTTGTCAGAGTTCCACACTTTAATACATTTCTTGTTGGTCTTTGAGCTGTTTTTGATGTGTGATATGTGGTCTGTATTTTGATCTTAGTGACTTGTTTAGGGGATTAGTGAGATGAGATTGGAAGGTTCAAATTAGATTATTTGAACTTCAAACCTAAAAATTCTAAGCATCATCAAGACAATTTTCAACCTTTTAATTTATAAAACTTGTAAATTTTATAATCTTTTCGATTGAAATAAATTTGTATGTTACAATATGACACAAGTTGGTCTTGAAATCATTACTAAAATCAACTGGGGGATGGAAACGTAGGCCAAATGGCCAACAAGAATCTAGAATTTCGTAAATTAGAAAATTTTGTTTTAACTATTCCAATATTTGATCAATTTTGTTATAATATTTCATAAGTTTTAGTTATATAAATTTATTGAATTTTTACATAAATAATTATAAAATTATTGTTCGTGTTGTAGATTTGATAAAAATCCATCTGAGTTAACATAAAATTTATAAATATGATATATTCTTGAAATTAATATTAGATTTTCATTAAAAATCATATTATTATTGATTTTATGATTTAAACTTTATTTTTTAATTTTTACATAATTTTTGAATATTTTCTTTTATAAAAGAGATTTTCTTTTATAAAATGAAAATCTCTTTTATAAAGGAAAATCTCTTTTATTATTTGAAAATATTTCTAATTTGAAAAGAAGGCTGCAACCCACTCTAAATATTTTAAAATGACTTGACTAGGTGAAAAGTATGGTATATATGGTGTATTAACATATATAATTTATAGTTTATAGTGTATAATTAACTATATGCTATGTATATCGTATTAATACTTATTACATATAACTAATACATAAATATATAGTATATATGTATATAATAGTGTATAATAGTATATTGTTATTAAGTAATTAGTATATTAACAAGTATATATTATAATATAATGCTATAGTGATATTAACTCATTAAGTCATGAATGTATTAATATATTAATATATATGTATATTAATAAGTTACTCTATTAAATTATTAATATAAGTTACACCGCTATAATATATTAATATTAATAATTTAATATAAATTATTATATTAATATAAGTTACACTATATTACTATAGTCTATAGAATATAGACTATATATTGTATATTAATAAATATTCACTATATATTATATAGTATAGCTAATCTATAACATATTAAATATGTTAATATAATAAATTATATTATATAGTTCGATGTTATTATAAATTATACTACATGCCACATCAACCTATCATTTCTTTGGCCATTGTAATAACACATTCATTTTGTTTGATTGTAATTGTAAAACTCGACCCTATAAATACATGTCATGACATACATGCAATGAATAATGTGTTTGTATGTTAAGAAAGTCTCAAAGAATAGCTAAAACCCGGTATTGTACCAAATGGTACATTTAAGTTGATTTAACTTCGAACTAGTTCAAATAGGAATTTTAAGATGAAATTTAATATTTCACAATCTAAGAATGACTTAAAATGATGTTTTGGAGTTCGAGGGTTAATTTGGGATGAAACTGAAAATTTTGATGTCTAGGGGCAAAATCGTCATTTTGCCACCCAAGATAATAAATTGACCATAGAGTGAAATTTTTGATCAATATTGACTATTTGGAATATAATTTGATGATAGGAAGTGAAAAATTTCAATTCTGGCAGTTTTCGAAACATAGGGGCAAAACGGTAATTTTACCGTCCCAGGGGTAAAATCGTAATTTTCACCACTCAAAACTTGTCAAAATCTTAGGATTTATACATTTTTGGTATGAATAATCATGGTATTTCATGTGGTGAAATTTTGAAGTTTAAAAGACGAAATTTTAAAAATAGGTCCCACAGGAAAGTGACACGTGGCATAGTTTTAATGAAATAATAATATTTTAATCCAAAATAGGCCCATTTAAGCTTCAGCTGATGAGGGGCACGACCCAAAGGAGGAAATAAGAGAGAAAATAGAGAAAAAAATGAAGAAAAGAGAAAAACCAAAGAAAAGCTTAAAATTTGACGGAAGATTCGCGGTTTTCGCCCGTTTTCGGGTCTAACGGTAAGATTTTTCGACTTTGGCTTGGTTTCTACCTTTCCCATGCTTTTGTTTTCATTTTCCATGCTTCAAGAGAGAGATCACAGAATAGATCTAAGTGCTGGACCGAATTTGAGGGGAGAGATTTTGGATTTTTCAAGTTTCGATTCTTAGCTAAATCGGTAGTTTCGGTTAGTTAGAGTTGTTTAGAAATTAAATTGGACTCGAAAGCATATAATTTTCACAATACCCACTCTAGGCTGAACCTTCAATGCTGTCCAATAGTGATGAATTGATTTTTATTCAAATGGATTGAAGGGAAAATGATAAAAAATGATTAATTGTGCTAGAATAACAAAGTAGAAAATTTACCGTGTGAATGTCCCATTTTAACCGAATTTTTCAGGGAAGAAAGTGACCTGAATTTAGTGATTCCAGAGGGTTATAAGCAGGTATTTGATGGTTAAAAATGTTGGAGAGAGAATGGGACGATTTAGAGCAAAAATGGAGCGCGTTAGCAATTTATCGGGTAAACTACCGAAAATAGGCTAGCACCACGTTTAAGCCATTTTAGGCCGTTGCATTTCATGCCATGCATTAATATAGGATTTATATCAATCATATAGTGATTTAGTATAAATGTGTTGAATTGTGTAATTTTTACAATGTGTCTAGGAGGAGAGCCTTCCGGTAAAGGCAAGGAAGTCGTGCCCGACGAACAGTAATCGGGGCACCTAAAAAGCATTAATTTGTGCAAACGGTGAGTAAACCTATTATTATTGTAAACTATCTAAAGTCTATTTTTAAATGTTAATTGTGAAATTTATGCAAAAATGACTTTAAAAAGAAAAATTTTACGGTATGCAAATAAATAGATTTAAATGTTAATATGTGATTTTAGTCAAAAATTGAGTAGTTTGGAGGCCGTAAATTTTGTTATAAATGATGTTTCCATTCAATAGGCTTATGAGTATGTGTATATATGTGGCTATGTTTGAAATGCCTTGGGAATAAATGTAAGCTGAATTTTTACTATGCAGGCTGGGTAAATAAATAAAAGCCACGTTATACTGTCGAAATTTTATTAAATTGGTGGGTTTAGTCACTGCAGTGGCGGGTTTCTGTGGACCGCCTATTAGAGGGGCACAGTAAACCCGGTTATATAGTTACTCCGATTGTAAAGGCGAGGAGGGTAACTCCCGGGGTAGTGTTAGAGTTCACTTCACGTAGAACCCACACGTGAATGTGTATCTCGGCCAACGCCAAGGAACGGCTTGTTTTAAAAATTAAAACGTGTTTAATGTGTAACTGTTTTGACAACCTTGACGGACTCGGTTAGATACCTCGGCCAAGGTATCCCCGAGAACTAGTTTTGGCTTGAGCCATGATTTTAATAAAAGTCATAAGCCTTAACAATTGTTTTGATAAATCATAAATATTTCTTGATTTAAGAAATAAAATGAAACTTTATGAAATGGTTTGAAATAGCTATTTAAATTTGCCTCTATTTTACTTACCTTTAGATGTTTGTAATAATGTTTGTTTACTCATTAGGATTGCAAAATCTCACCCACCTCCTGTCCAAACATTTCAGGCTTGTGGTAGCTCGTAGATATCAGATTTTGTCGAGGACTACCGTAGATCGTCTTCCCACGACAGATAGTAGGTGTACTACCATTGTCGTATTTGTATAGTTATGGACCCACCGGTCATTGTAATTATTATTGTACATTATGACTTTGTAACTTAATGTATGTATGAATTTATTTTACTTTCACGCTATAAAAATTACTTATATGCGTGTCTATAAAAATTATTTTATAAGAAAATGAAATATTTTTATCAATATTTTTGAATAGTAAATTATGACTTTAAACCCTTGAAAAAGAAGGTTTCGGACTTCCGATTTCAAATCCGATTTCAAATTATGTTTTCTGGATGCATAAACTATATTTTTACCAGATTTTAATATTTTGTCGAAAAATGACCAAAATATCCCTGTGAGTCAGATTTTATAGTTTGATTTATTTAAGTCAGAAATGAGTAGTAAACCCTCAAAAGGGTATGTTTAGAAAGAATTACTCACAGGGAAGGTTAGAAACTGATACGTAAGCCTTACGGGGTTCCAGTTGGCATTCCGAATAATGAGTGTCAATTGAGACGTTGTGGCGGTTGTCATGGGCCCGAGGGAAGTTCCGGATCGTGACAGTAATCATCAAATTTGATTTACTTTCATTTATAATTTTTTGTCCAACTCAATTATGATGTCAAAATGAACTTAATTAAATTTTAATTTTACAGTTAAGAGTTAAAAAAAAATTGAAGTAATAATAATAGTTATAATTAAAAAATAAATAAAGTTTCCATGTATAACTACAGCAAGTCACAACAAACTAAAACCCATCATCATCCAATTACAATCCACCACGTCATTGATTGTCAACCTTGGAATTTATCCGTCGAACTTGTTTAACCAAAACTATTGGCTCCTAAAGTTTAAATTCCAACACCCGAACCCACCAAATTCCTAAACCCCCTCGCCACACCCAACTTCCATTATTGAACAACCGGTACGCAAAAACAACTGTTGGCCTTTACTTTTGTTGCTTTATAAAGGGACTGAAAAATTTTCTGGGTTTTTCTTTGTTCAACGAAAAGGAAAAACCATGGGTGAGAATAAGCAGATAATAGAAGAAAAAGATTACATTCTTTTAAAGGATTTCAAAGTGGAAATCGTAGTTGAAGAAGGAAAGGGTTTTATTCTCTGTTTCTGGGTTTATATGTTCAACCCCAATGCATTTCCGGCCACCATTCTTAAACAGGTCTAAAAACTGCTGCTCCTTTTTCACTTAAAATTTTACTTTTTTGGGTGAGGAAAATTACCCATTTCTCATTTATTGGCTTTTTAAAAAAATTGATTTTTTGAGTCTTATTAAAAGAAATTATTGATTTCTTGAGCTGATTAGTAAGTAGAGGTAAAAGCTGCTTCGTTTGTCTGTCTTGGTTTCTCTTTTCACTCAAAATTTTGCTTTTTCGGTTGTCAGGAAGAGTACTCGTTTCTCATTTAATGTTCTTTTTAATGATTTTATGAGTGTTTATGTGTATGAGAGAAGTTTTAAAAACAGCCATTATCTTTTTGCTTTCTGTGGTTCAAAGAAATTAGAAAACTTTGCCTTTTCCTTTTTGGTATCAAAATGCAGTTTTTTTTTTCTTTTGTTGCTTTGATTCTCTTGTTACCATCTAACAAAGCAAAAATCATCATCCTAATTTATTGGTTTGATGGGTATTTTAATTTGTATTAGTCATGTATGTTTACAAGAGTCTTTTTATTTCCTTTCTTCTAATAAGTTGAACTGTTTTCTGTTTATAGGTGTACTCAGAGACTAACAGTAGTGCTCCTTTACTTGTTCTAAATGAAAAGACTTTGATGCTTTTGCCATTGACTTGCTTACACAATGAAGCTCCTGATCCTGGAAGTACTGCTTTGTCAACGGAAGTTCTGAACGTGTCAACACAGATTGAATATCCTCAGTACAAATGGATACATGTTGCATACGAGGTATGCTTTTAACATCTGAGGCAACTACTAATATAAGGATATGATTAGTTTTGAGAGTTGCATCTTGATTGATAGTCTTCTTTGTTTCTTTGATATCTAGTCATAACATTTTGGATTGTTTGAGATAGTTTTGGAAAGGAGAGAACTGAATGGACTGGTTTTGATTTATGTTTGTTTGCCTTGATTTCTAAAGGTGTAGTTCATGTGGACAGTAGGCTCTTTACATTTTCATCTACGTGGCTTTTTGTTTTGTGCATAACATGAAGCGTTTGATGTGGATTGACATTGAAAAATAATGAATTAGGCTCGTAGAAGCATTTCTATGTAAATTCTATAAATACAAGGACAGATCCAAAACATTACATGGATTTGTGGAGTAAATGAAATGAGCAAAGGTGAAGTAGGCAAGTATGCATATGAAATTTGAGGTAATGTAGAATACACTAATCTATGGCCAAGGTGTAAGAGAAAAATGAAGAGGGTAAAATACAGGAAAAATGAAATTAAAACATCAGATAGATGGAGTAAAAGCTTTTGAGGTAAAAGTTCTCAGTTTAGATAACGCTACTGTTTGTTTTCCTTCTTTTCACTTCAAAATGGAGAAATTACACTTACCTTTGTGCCCCAGGTTTCATTGAGGCATTATTTCAATTGTGCTTGATGGAGGAATACTTATTTGGTTGCTCCTGGCTGTCATTATATATGTGAACTTTTTTTTTTCTTGTCAGGTTTCTACTGATTTTTTGCGGCTTCACGTTAATGCGGAAATTGCAGGAGAGCTGCAGCTCTCTTCCTTGTTGAACAAAGGTTCCATGCCAAATGGTTTGAGTAAGACGACAATAATTGGTATTACTGGTGGTAATGATTTGCAGGGTTATATCCATGATGCAAAAGTCTTGCCTTCAACTTTGTCTATAAAGGATCAATATGTTCAGGTGCATTTTACTTGTAGTTCTCATGTTTCCTTGACGGTTTCTCACAGCTTGTAATTTTACCTCAAGATTTAGAACACTAATATGAAAATCTGATGCCAGAACCCACCTCTACGATTGTCAATTGATGAATCGTCTGCCTCTGATATCGAAGAAGACAATGGCTTTTGGAATATTGTTGGTGGCAAGGTAGACACCAGAATGCTCTAAGCTTTTTTACTATAATTTTTATACTTAAATAAAAACAGTTATGCTATTCTTTTGTGGTCTTGTTAATGGGTTATTTTTACAGTTTACATTTATTTATGGATATGATTCTTTTATCAATGCTAATTTCATTTTGTATCTACTGTTCTAATATTACCAATAGAACCCCTTTTGTTTTTGGATGTGGCCATTCAATGTTCCTTCTTGGTATTTCAAATGTCATGGTTAATGATTATTGAGGCTAAGTACCAATTACTACCTAATTATGTATGGTCTTGCTCATCTAAGCAAAGCTTTTACTTCATCGACGTACTGCCAGTAGTGTTCTTTTTTAAACTTCTCATGGATAACTTTCTTATTTCTTACACAAGGGCACAGCAGTTGTGGTGAAAATTTTATGTAAACAATTTCTTACCCCAGCTTTATATTCTGGTCCTTCAGGTGCTTTTGTTTCACCTATAATTTGTTATTATTTATATTCATCTGAAAGTGATATCTTCAGAAACATATTTGTTTACTTGTATGCTATATATATGGGGTTTTTTTCCAACTTTATATTATTTTCTATTGGAAGAGACATATAAATTGGCTATCAAATTCAAAAATGCATCATTATATTGATGTTGGATTGTAAAATAATAAATTGATAGCTTATCAAGTTGAATGCCATTGTGCTTCAGATTAAGCCATGAATGTTGGGTAGGTGTTGGTACGGATCTTTGCTTTTATGTTGAAACCTCCTGGTACCAGAAAGTTTTAAAGACCTTTAAAGTCAAAAGAAAAAGGATATTCCTATGTTGGCATCTAAACATGGTTGATATTATAGCTTTTATCCTTGGCCTTTTCTTTGTGGATTGTCAAGCATTTGATTGTGCTAATATGGCTGCTTATTACATAGAATACAATACAGTTCACAACCATAGGATATTGATTCCCAAATAATATAAGGGTACTGCTTAGGTTTCTTCTAATATTTACCCTTCCACAGGCATCTTGTCGCAGGATTTTTTCCTTGGATGTTGTTTTATTAAATGCCTTTGGCCAGCCAGTAAACAAGGAACTAGAGGTAATTTAGGCTTTACATTTTATTTTGCAGCACTGGCTTCAACTTTGGTGCCTAATTTTTTGCATTTCTTGTTGTAAAGGTTGTTGCATCACTCTTGTATGCTCATAATCGATCACCTGTAGAGAAGACAAATGATGAAGAAGCTCCTCTTATAGCTAGCAATGATGGAATTGAATTTGCCTCTTCTGATAGACCAAGTAAACTGTTGAATGGGAGGGCATCCTTTAAGTTGAAGATCTCCAAGGTGGTAATATTAGATATCAATATAGCTTGTGGAATATTTAGTCTGGTATATGCTTCTAGATATCTGTGGAAAATTCTATGTGGAACTTGCTTCTGATGCATGAGAAAATAATTCATAGTTTATGATTCTCATTGAGGTCTCTATGGCTGAAAATAGTGTCTTTTGCTGTTGCCAACCATCCAATAGTACACTTGCAGCTAAACTATTTTCATCGTAAAGTGCATATTTCATGTAACTTGATTGCCTAATTGAAATTAAGTTTTGCTTAAATTTCCTATCTTTCCAATGATAGGATCACAAATAAATAATTTAAAGAGTTCATTTATCTTCGTGCCAAACTGAAACAGTTCATTTCGATAAGTTTCACAAGCTTAGGCTTGGTTCAATCAGTCCAAGCATAAGCTTGAAATTGAATGTATTTGTACCAAATTAAAGGCATAAATTAATGCTTTTGGAGAAAAATAATTCAAATATCTTTGTTAGAATTGTACTATGGTTTAGTGATGTTATATTTCTATTTATTTATATTAAAGCCATTCACCTAATTCGCATGAGAAATATAATAAGTAGTTATGCATGTTTTATTCTAGTTTTTATTTACTTAATGCTTTTTTAAAAGGCTAATAATTATTATTCGCAAGAAAATTTAGTTTTACATGAGCTCAGAAGCTTGATGATTGGAAAATATAGCTCAAACTCATAAATGGTACCCAAAGGAATGCTTCGCTTGAGCTTGAATAAAACTTTAACCAGCAAAGCTTGAGCACAGAGATACTTAGCTTGGCTATTACAGCCTCAGGCAGAATTAACAATAATGCAACAGGGTATAATTTTTATCTAGAATTTAATTTTATTAACATATTTGTTTATTTACTTATCAATTCATCTTGAATTCCCAAATGACCTGATTCTGATATTATCTCAGCTCTCATCCAAGAGTGAGAATAGGCAGTTCTGCATTAAATTTGGGATATCAAAGTTTGAGGGTTATTGTTTCCTTGAGGACTTCTCTCCTTCAATCCGTTGTGTCTCTCGCAATCGTACTCCAAGGACATCTACTGTTATTTGGAAAAAAACCACTGCTGTCCATCCACTCAATGGATCTCAATCATTTGGCTTAGATGATGCTTCTTTGGAACTTAAGCACAATCCCGTACATGAAGCAAAACTCAGTCCAACATCAAAGCGGGTTAGATCAGGAGAAGCCAAGATTTCTACAATAGACCAACTTGGTGAAGAATGCAACTCTCTTGCCTGGACTGCCAATCAGGTATTGAGTAAGATTTTTATCCTTTTCATTTTCCCATGACATCATCGTCATTTTAGGTCCTAATAGACCATAAATACAAGTGGAGTTTAAATCACTTTTCAACTATATAAGGTTTCTGCATCGGTTGTTCTGCCTCAATATGATTTGGCATTAATGTAGCACTTGTTGCATGACCTATCTGTAAACTTTAGGTGTGCTTTATTTGATAGTACAACACACGACTGTGTCAAGTACTCCAGCACATTTAAACATCTGTCAATGTAATAGGTGATTATTTGGCCCTCCAATTTTTGTGGTGATTATTGAAATAGAAGCAGTGCTTTAGGTCCAATTTTGTAGTGAAAACTGTTATTGTTCTTAGTTTCAATGTGGGATAAGTGAGATGACATCAAAATAAATGTCCATGTTCTACCAATGGAGAATATATCCAGCCCCCATGTTTTATTGATGGGGCATGTGGACAAAAATCATGGTTTCAATAATATATCATTTGTTCAATTATTTCTATGTTCAACTTACCACATAGCATATAAACCTTAAGGACCACTTGGCAGCAAAGACATGTAATATTCCTTGTTTTGAGAGTGAAACAATTTAAAAGTTAGTGCTGTATCACACAGGCTATGCATGGTATATAATTTTTCTGTTCTAATAGAGGATATTATTAAAATTGAGAAAGCTGTGCTACTGAAGCCACATGTACAGAGTACGTTTGCCCAGACCTTGGGATTTGAATTTAATTCATAGTAAAGTCTCCTCTATACCCCCATTTAAGAAATTTTCTTTTCTTAGAATATGTATTATGCTTTTCGATGTTTTTCTTTTTTAAAGCTATAAGAGCACAGGAGGATAAGAAAGCTCCAAAAAACTAAAACATTTTATGGAATTTGATGAGCCATAAATTTAGGATGATAATTATAAAGAAATTGTATTGATGATGACAATGATGATGAAAGCAATTATTGTTGATTAATATGATAATTTTGTGATAATATTTAATGATATATTCTATTGATAGTTTGTTGTTTTAAACCCTTTGTGCCAATGGCCAGAAGGAAAAAAAAAAAAAAAAAGATCGTCATCACCTGCCTCATCCTTAGAGCCTTGCTCAACTTGTCAAATATCCGTTCCCTTCTTTAAATTGAATATATATAATAATCTCTATGCACTGGTGACAATTGCATCACCATTTTCAATCAGGTTGAGAATGGTTATGGGTCAAGTATGGAGGCGAGACCTGAGAATTTTGAAGAAGTGGACAATTCCCTGTCTGATTCAGAGAGCACTGGGGCCAGAGATTCAACTTTAAAGAGTGTGTCAAGTACTGCACATTCAGTTTCAGATTTAACAATTTTTAGGTACTGCTTGGGAGGCTTGACTGATAGGTCTCATTTGCTCAAGGAAATTGCAACTACTGCTTCAGATGAAGAAATTTCAGGATTTGCAAACCAAGTTTCCCTGTACTCAGGATGTTCTCATCATAGGTAATCTACAATGCTTTGCTTCTTTCGGAACTTATTGTGGTGCTCATTATATTCTTGTTGGGTTATAGCCAGGAATGTAGTAGTACCCATCATGATATCTCTTCATTGCTATTGACATAGTAGACAGATTTTATTTCATATCAGTTTCATGGGTTGTTTGTCCAACTCATTGATTGACCTTACTTTGTACTTGTTGCAAAATGCAATGATGTTATTGTTCTAACACTTTTCCTCAAACTGCATTCTACCAAGTTGAAAGCCTTGTTCTTCTCTGAATGTTGGCCCTTGGTTTTGTTTCTGATCTCAAGCAGATCCATAGCCTTGGGCCCATTTAGGGGATAAAAATTGGAAGAAGCAAGTGCTGCTACTAACCCATAGCCTGTGAATCCTGGGAAAATATACAATAATGTCAATTATTCTTGGGATGTATATCAAGTATTGTCTAATTTTTCTATTCCTTTTACTGATGAAAGAAAGTTGTTGCCTTCTCCTTAGGCATCAAATAAAAATCACAAAGAGATTGATAGAGGAGGGAACAAAAGCCTGGAATTTGTTATCACAAAACAACATCCAAGTTCAATGGGAAAGTGCAGTTTTCGAAATTGAAGAGCAATTCATGAAGATTGCTCACTGCAGTACTAGATCTCTTACCCAACAGGTCTCTCTCTCTCTCTCTCTCTCTATATATATATATATATATATATGTTAAGGTCCACGATATGATTGGTCTTCTCTTTTGATTCTTCTTGGGGGTGGGGCCGAGGGGGCTTAGGCATTTGCTACTCCTAAAGATTGATATGTTCCTAGGCATAGCTCTTTTCCTCAGTAATAGCTACATCATTGATAGATAGTCATGGTAAATGAAAATCTTTTTTCTGCGGCTTTAAAATGGTTGCATATTTATTTTTTGGTACAAATATATGGTCACCTCTTATGATAGTTATTCATGCACTCTGTACTTAATGTTGCTTTAATGGTAAATGTTGCTATTAGTATGTGCATTCTATGATTTACATTTATTATACATTCTTTCCTTCCCTAAATTAGCTTTTTCTCTTCATCTACCTATTAGAATCTAAGTATTTTGAGCCCCCTGTCTCTTACTTTATGGTGCCCTTCCCTACATTAGCTTTTTCTCTTCATCTACTTATTTTCAAATGTGTTAGCATCAGGTTCTTATAGCATAGGCCTGTTTTCGTCATTTTTTTTCCATACGGTGAGTGAAAAGTATCCTAATCCTAAAGATTAAACTTAAACTCATCACACACACCTGCGTAAAACATCCTTCAAAGTTGTTGCCTTCTCATTGATAGTTGTTAAATGGTGATATTGCAGAAGTTCTCTTTCTAAAGTACTCTAAATAAAGTGTAAGGTGCTTTTGGTAAAACTGCAAAATTTAGCCCAAAAAATTTAAGCCTTTAATTTTATTCCTAATTCTTAGTATTGAATTTAGCTAGCACAAATTGTTCAATGATTTCCAAAGTGTAAGAACTGAATTAGTTAAACTACTTGATGATAACAAAGACCAAAACTTTGAAAACCATTCGATTTCCAACTTTATTTTATTATATTTTAAACTTTATACTATAACATACAAAACAGGAGCTATAATGATATGGTAATAATTAAATAATGTTAAGGGTACTGTGATCTATGAATGGTATTCTTAAAATGCATCTAGTTAAATATGTTCTACATTGAGAAATGAGGATGTGCCCCTTTACTGAATGCTTTCAATGTCGTTGCCTGACCTCTTATATGTGTAATAAAAAATGCTATAATTTAAATTATTTAAATGTTCCACCAAATTTTTAATACTGTACGCAGTTAGCAAATACTACCTGTGTTTTTTTCCTTCTAAAGGTGCAGAGTAACAAACAGGACCAAAGTGGTTCTTTTTGACTGTAATCTTACCAGTGCTGCATATCACAGCATTGTGCTTTGTTGTTCTCAAGGCATGTTGCTTCCCTTTTCTCTTTGGTTGACTTAAATTTAGTAAAGAATAGAATAACAAGATACTTGGACATGTAAGAATATTAATGATTTTTAAAATATATTGACCTTTCATTTCTTTAGATTTATAGATAATTTATAAAAGGTTGAAAGCATGATAAAAGGATTAAATGCAGAGAAAGTGAGAAATAATTTACGGTATTTTTCCCTGAGGGATGTTACCTGAAGCCTATAACCAAGTTTTCATAGTGCTTTGTATAAAAAGAAAAGGAACTTTCATAGTGCTTAATTAGGCTACTGATAGTGTTGTCTCAACGGAACCGTAGTCTTAGTTTTGCAGAGTGGCTTTAGAGTTTAGACCAGTTTTAGTTGGAGGACAAGAGTATTGGTATCCAGGCACAACAAGTTTTGGCATTGAAGCTCTTTCTAGTTGGTCTTAATGATCTTGGGCTGTCATTAGGGTTGGCAATGGATGTTGTTTTCTGGGTATCCAAACTGATCTAAGCAAATTGTGTAGGATTCTGGTAGCAAAATTACTACCCATTGTGAGTTCGAGTAGTGACCTTAGGCAACAGGTTATCAGTACCCAATTACTAATAGCACGTTTGGTTCGCGGAATAAGCAAGAGTAAAATAGAATAGCTATTACGTGGGAATAGAGTATGGTGGGAATGGAATAGAATAGTTATTTAATTTGGTATAGTGAATGGAATAGAACAGAAATTGCTATTATTACTTATTGCAGTGTTTGGTTGGTAAAAATAAGATTGGAATAAGAAAAGAATAGGTGACAAAAAGACAAAAATACCCTTGCTCATATTACTTAGTAATTTGCATAAAAAAAATTATCCATTTTAATTATATTTTATTTCAATTTCTAAAAATAATTTTAATTTAATAACATATTTTTATATTATATTTTTAAAAAAAGAAATAGTCTTCTATTTTTTGCTAAATAAAATTGCAAATAGTCTTCTATTTTATTTATAATTCAATATTATTATGATTAAAATATTAATATTTTTTTATTTATATTCATTAAAAATTTAATAAATAAAATAATAATATTTTAATATTTTAATCATATTAAAATTAATAATGATTAAATTATATATAAAATATTAATATTTTAATAGTTATAAATAATTTATTCTTTTTTATTTTTTTCTTTGTTCTTCCTTCTTCTGCATAATCCGATCTCCTGTCTTCTTCTCCATAATCCGGTCACCGGAAAGGCAACCGGTGTCATGTAACACCCATTTGGTGCACCATGTGGCCGGATCTGGCCACTAGGACGCCAGATCGTCGTACCCTGCAATTGGATTTGGCCGTGGAGTGCCAGATCCAACCGCGGGACCTGGTCGGGAAGCACCAGATCCGGTGCTTCCTGCGGCCAGATCTGGCCGTTGAGCGCCAGATTGGCTGAGAGAAAGAGCCAGATCGGCGGAAGAGGGGAAGATCAGAGGAGGGGAAGATCGGTGGGGAGAAAGATGCAGATCAGCAGAGAGAAGGGGGAAGAAAAACTGAGATCGGAAGAGGGGCAGATTGGGTTTGGTTCGGGAAAGAGGAAGCTCGACTTAGAGAGAGAGAGGGAAAAGAGGAAGAGAGAGAGAAAAAAAGAAGTTTTATATGGACTATGTTGGAATTTGGTAAATTAAATGGGGGTATTTTAGTCATTGTGCATTTTTCAGCTATTCCATGTCTCATGGAATGGCTATTACCGGGGGACCTCGGGTTTACTTAAGGCGCTCCTATTACCCCTTTGCACGGAATAGGAATTCCTGAGAAATTCCTATTCTGTGCTGACTTTTGAACCAAACGAGGGGACACTCCAATGACGCGGAATTGAAGCCATTCCCCGAACCAAACGTGACATAATAGTTTTAGTTGTAATATGCTATTTTTATTTTTAAATTACTTATAATTAATGGCTACATGCAAAAAATTCTATTTGTTTAATGATAATTTATACTTCTAGTTACTTGACTCAATTTTCATCTATGAAATAGATTAAATCTGTTTTGAGGTTAGGGTTAGGTTGGCTTTTTCGATCCAGTGCCCATCTCATTTCTGACTAAAATAGGTGGTTTCAAGTGTTTAAAAATATTGAACATCCTTCTGGTAAGGTTTGAGCATCATGTATTATATTTTAATCAGGTTACTGCTGGACTTTGATGCCACTATTCTTATTCAGATTCAGGTTTAGGTAGTTCAAAATAAGTGGGTACTCTACCAACTGTCGTCCCTATTCATGTTTCATGGAAAATTTACTTCCCATATTTATGGATGCCATATGGCTTCTATGAATAAATAGTAATATTTTCTTTTCTCAGAAAATCATTGTGAAAATGTTACAGTTGGACTACAATTTATTGAGCTAACAATTGTTTCAGGACTTTGAGCTTCTGAGGAAAATTGCTGGATGCCGAGATTACATGGCCCAAGAAAACTTTGAGAAGATGTGGTGTTGGTTATACCCTGTCGCTTTTGCATTATCAAGTGACTGGATAAATGCAATGTGGAATTCTACATCACCAAAGTGGATAGAAGGATTTATAACGAAGGAAGAAGCAGAACTCTCACTTCAAGGTCCAAGAGGCCTGCAAGAGCCTGGGACATTTATACTTAGGTTTCCTACTTCAAGGAGTTGGCCCCACCCAGATGCTGGTAGCTTAATTGTGACATATGTTGGCAGTGATTACACTCTTCACCACAGACTGCTTTCCCTTGATAATGTATACAGGTACATACTTTACTTCCTCCTTTTATTTTCTTTATCAAATTTCATTAAATAGTCTTAATGTGAACTATCACTAAGAATATTCTCTTTTTGTTTACATATGTTAGAGGTGTAAGCACTAAACTATGTATTTAAACAGGGAAAGGAGAAAGCCTGATTGTCATGACATTTATGTGAATTATCTATATCTGAATCCTTAAGAATTTCTTAGCAACACTGCACATGATCGAGTTTTGTCCAAGAATAGAGGAAAGGAACAGCAGAATTAGGAATAGTCATAATATGCTTGGCTTAAATTGTGCATGTTCAGTATTTGGATGAGTTTTCTTCACCAAAGCCTTATGTCCTGGTTGTATGCCTAGAGAAGAACTTACTTTTTGTTAAAATTGGTTGACAATATTTAATTGATTTAAGACATGGTGTACAATTTTCTGTTTTGTGAGGGGATGCTTGATCATTTACTGAATACGAAAGTAGGAGATTCTTGAAAACATGAAGTATATTAAGAAGGGTTGATTACACAGGTGGGACCTAAAGTATCTTTAAATTTTTAATGTGGTACTTGAACTAAAAAAATGTACAATGTGGTACTTGCAGTGAAGCTCCTTTTGATAAAGAGTACATTTCAGTTGCATTGGAGCAACAAGTGGTCAGGTGTCCTTCAGTCAATCAAATTCCACCATTTCTGATGCCATTTGGAAAATTAATTTCCACCTAAACCAAGCAATTATATGTCTTAAAACAATGATTCATTCACTCATTGGTTTACTTTTTCCATTAATTTTTTTACATTTTTCTTTTTCCTTCATTTTCTTTTCCCTTATGTTGTTTTTCCTTTTCTTGCAATTTTCTTCTTTCTCCAATCTCCCTATCACGAAAAACAAGAATCAATTATTTGTACTGCTCTACATTAAAGAAGATTCTGCTACCAAGAAAAACAAGCTAAGCATTAAATCTTATTAAATGCAAACTATGATTAACGCAAACTGAATTAGTTATAATCAGTACCTCTTGATGAATTGAAAGATCTCTTGCAATGCAAAATGGCACCCTAGATCCCTTCATGCTGCAGTAGCAGCTAATCATCCCTTCACAAGTGTTGATCACCTGTATACCCCCTGCCTGAATTTTCCCAATTTCTCATTTAGGGAATATACTTGTTGCTGTGGAGGACAATAGAGATGATATTACCAAAGGATTTTATCTTGTCACAAATTTGGGGAATTTGGGTTTTGGGTACAATGTGTTTTGGGGTTTTGGTGTTCCAGTTTTGTTACTTTTGCTTGTTTTTGAGAGGGATTTGAGTTGAGAATAGGAGATAAGATTTGGAGTTGAAAATAGGGATGGGGCTTGAAAGCTTAATGCCGGTCACAGAGTGCTTTTTGAGGAAACACAGGTGGTAACGGCAGGGGAGATGGTTTTATTTTCTATCAACTAGTTCATAATCTTGCAGCATAGTTTTGTTTCATCTTGTAGTTCATGGTATATGATTTCAAGAGTTATACATATCTGTTTTGACAAATTTGTTCTTGCACATTGACTGTGATTTCATATCGGTGAAAGAAGAAAATGTGAAAATGAAGAAAAATAGAGAAAAAATAAAGTAAAAGAAAAAGGGAAAATGTGAAAAACTAATAACAAGAAGTAAATTGATGGGTGGATGACACATGTTCTGATGTTGACATGTAATTAGTTGGTTTACGTGGAAATTAATTTCCCATGTGGCATCACAAATGGCAAGTTTTGATTGGCTGAAGGCAAACTCACCACTCTTTGCTTAAACTTCAAGTGCCATAATGCATATATTTTTGAGTTCAAATACTGAATTAATCATTTGTTGGTACTCTAAATACCATCGGTGTAATTATAATTGGAAATATTTATTATTATTGTCATCAGATATTCATTGTTATAGATGATTTGTCTCATATCCATGTTGTAAATGGGCTTAAAGAGATTTGTTGTTTACATTTTGCTTATAGCTCTGGAGTGCGGGAAATGAATGCCAAAGTAAAAGCACTTCAAGATATGCTATTAGCAGAACCTGAGCTCTCTCGATTAGGAAGGTAAGAAACACCTCACTGCAATTTCCTTCTGTATGCATTAGATGTATAATATTAATTTTTAGTTTTAATACTAAAATATGCAGGATAATAAGAAGTCACTGATCCCGGGATGTAGCATTGCATTTCTGCTTTTGGTTTGTGGTGACCATTTGTGTATTGTCCTGCCTCTGCCATGCTGCTACTTCTTTCCTCCTTAGGTTGCTCTTAGTCTCTCTCATTTCCTCTGTAATGTACTTATGTAAATATATATATGTATGTAACATCAGAAGCTGAGGCAGGGTCATGTTTACTGCAAAGATGACATTTTTCTGATGATGACTGATTCTTTTACATACAGATGCCAAATTGGCGAAGAGAAATTGTTTCTGACAAGCATTTTTCTTGTCAAATTGATCACTTGTTGATTTTTAACGGCATGCAGAGCTGGTTAATCGGTAGTTGATGCTCTAACATAAACACCATTCGATGTTTCTATGCATGGAATTTCTAATACATTTTGTGCATGGATTTAACAATGGCTCCATGTGAAGAAAGGAGATGCTTTCAGAGTACTTGGTCGTTTGTGTTAGTTGCTGTGTTTCCTGTTCTCCTTTCATTTGGAGTAAATGAAATAATAAACGAAGCCCAATAACTTAAAAAAAAAATTCACCTTTTTAAAGGCAAAAAAAAAGAAAGAAATTAAAGGCATGCAACCTGGTAGCACTAAGATTTTTTCAGGAAAAATTTAAGAAACTAGTTTCCCTTTGTCCCTAGCCTGGGACAGCTACATGCACATGTGATCCCTGAGAACTCCGAGCCTTCCCCATGCACGTCGCCTTTCGTGTTTCACACCTATTTAGTCAAATATTCATCATGGAAGCGGAGAAGAATAAGATAAAGCAAGATATGATCTCCTCAAGCATTTTTCTTTTTCAAGAAATATATTGTATTTCGCCATAATCGTTGACCACCAACAATCACATGGGAGCCCTGACAACTCAATACTCGATAATTAAGTCAGATACAAGAAAAGATATTCAGGAAGCTGCCCTGCTTCTTTCTCTTTCAGAAAACATAATAGCACTCATTTTCTCTAGTTCAATTTCAATTGCTGACTTTCTCTCCATTACTTTGTTTCTCGTATTTCTTACCCTGAAGAAAGAACCATGTCCATGGATAGACAGGCTGCACTTTCTGTATTTTTTGAGTTGTTCGCCAAGTTGGCTTCTTATGATCCGTTCCTCAACTTTGTTACTGAAAAGCAGGTCAGCCAGCAGCTCAAGGAGTGGCAGAAAGTTTTGCCGAATATTGAAGCAGTGCTCAATGATGCAGAGGAGAGGCAAATGAAGGACCACGATGTGAAGAACTGGTTGGCCCAGCTAGAACACCTGGCTTATGATGTGGATGACATTTCGGAGGAGTTTGCCATAGAGGCTTTACATCGCAGGTTGCATGAAGATCAAGCCAGGACAAGTGAGGTACGGAAATCCATTCTTACCTGGTTCACTAGTTCCATTAGTCCAAGCGCTTCTATTTTTAATAAGAAGATGATTTCAAAGTTCGAAGAGATAACTATTAGATTGAATGGTTTGGCAACAAAAAAGGGCGGTTTGGGATTGAGAGAGATTGATGAAGCTGCAACGTCCAAGAGAATGAAAGCAAGGCTGCAGCCTATGTCTTTAGTGGATGACACTCATGTGTATGGTAGGCAAAAAGAGAAGGCAGAAATACTTGAATTGCTCCTGAGCAATAATGGGAATGAGAATGAAGCTTCTGTGATTCACATCGTTGGCATTGGAGGGATTGGCAAGACAACTCTCGCTCAACTTGTCTATAATGATAATAGCATAAACAAGTCTTTTGATCACAAGGCTTGGATATGCGTTTCTAAAGATTTTGATACCTTTTTGGTAACAAAGACAATTCTTCAGTCAATCACTGATGAGTATTGTATCGTTCCCTCTCTAGATACTTTTCAAGTTATGTTGCAGGAGAAGTTGTTTGGGAAAAGATTTTTGCTCATCCGGGACAATGTTTGGAGTGAGAATTATGATGATTTGACCATCCCTTTTAAAGCCCTTTGGAGTTGGAACCAAAATTATTGTGACAACACGGAGTTTCAAGGTTTCTTCTGTTGTGAGCACTGTTGAAGCTTACCCATTGCAGCAGTTATCAGGGAAAGATTGTCTCTCTGTATTTACTCACTGTGCATTACAAGCAAGTAATTTTAGTGGGCATCCAGAATTAGAAAAGGTTGGGGAAAGCATAGTGAAAAAATGCAATGGCTTACCTTTAGCAGCTAAAGCCATTGGCGGCTTACTATGCACTCAGGTGGATCATGGAGTATGGAAAGATATATCAGAGAGTGAGATATGGGATTTGCCAGAAGAGCAATGTGGTGTGATTCCTGCTCTATTATTGAGCTATCAGTATCTTCCTCCATATTTAAAGTGATGCTTTGCGTACTGCTCTTTGCTGCCTAAGAATTATGAATTTGAGGAAGAGGAGCTAATTTTGTTATGGAAAGCACAAGGTTTTCTACAAGAAACAAGCTCGAAAACTCAAATGGAAGGTCTAGGTAGCCAATACTTTCAAGATCTAGTATCAAGGTCATTTATCCAAAGTTCTAGTAGGGATAAATCTCGGTTTGTAATGCATGACCTAATCAATGATCTAGCTGAATTCGTTGCAGGGGAAACATGCTTCAGATTGGAGGGTAATAAACAACCGAAAATATCAGAGGGCATTCGACATGCTTCTTATGTTCGTGGCTTGTATGATGGAGTGAAAAAGTTTGAAGCCTTCAATCAAATGAAACGTTTGTGAACCTTTCTACCATTTATGTTGCCAACTTATGGGGAATGTTTTCTTTCCAACACTGTCCTTATTGACTTATTACCCAAACTTCGATGCCTAAGGGTGCTTTCATTGAAAGGGTACTACATCACTCAGTTACCAAACCTTTTTGAGAATTTGATACATCTATGCTACCTAGTTTTCGCTTACACTGCAATTAAAAGTCTACCAGATTCAATATGCAGCCTTTACAATTTAGAAACCTTACTATTGAGGAAGTGTTTTTTAGAAAAGTTACCCTCAGATATAGAACTTCTAGTCAACTTGAATCATCTTGATATCACTGGTTCAAAATCGATGAAAAGAATGCCCTTTGGAATTGGTAAACTGACCAATCTTCAGAGGCTTTCTAATTTTGTTTTGGGAGAAGGTGATTGGCATCGGATACAAGAGATAAAGTCATTGCATCTCAAGGGTGATATTTCTCTTTCAGGATTGGAGAACATTGTCAAAGCTCAGGATGCATGGGAAGCTAGGTTAATTGACAAGTCAGGCCTTGATGGATTACAGCTAATGTGGAGTACCAATTTTAATCATTATAGAAGAAACAAAGCAGTTGAAGAAGAGGTATTGAACATGCTTGAACCTCACAGAAAGCATAAAAGGCTCATCATTGAGAATTATGGTGGTATAAACTTCCTAAAATGGATAGCGGATTCTTCTTTGAAACATTTGTTGTCTTTGAATCTCAACAACTGTAAAAATTGCAAATTGCTGCCATCAACTGGAAATCTACCACTGCTGAAAGATCTCTCTATCAGGGGAATGCATGATGTGAGTAAGGTTGGCATTGAGTTCTACGGAGAGAATCAATCAAACGCATTTGCATCATTGGAGAGGTTATGCTTTGAGGATATGCCAAAATGGAAGGAGTGGGACTTCGCTGGAGATGGTGACCAAGTTGCAAAATTTCCCTGCCTACGTGGGTTTTGTATCATTGACTGTCCTCAATTGTTGGGACGGTTACCGAACTCTCTTTATTCCTTAGAGACACTTGAAATTCGTAGGTGTTCAGAACTGGTGGTTTCAGCTTCAAACCTTCCAATGCTGTGTAACTTAGAAATAGATGGGTGTGCAGAGTTGGTGCTTAGAGATTATGCAGACTTTCCCTCCTTGAGAAGAGTCTCTCTTTCAAATGTTTTAAAACTTTGCACCCTGACAGAGGGGCTGGTGTCAAGATTAAAAAGCCTGGAACATCTGAAGATTAATGGTTGTAAGGAGTTGACATCCTTGACATAGAAGCAGGTGGGATCAGTTGAGCATTTGAGTACTTTCCGTGGTCTGGAAATTTGGAGTTTTCCACAACTTGTCTTATTAGAGCCAGAGGAGGTAGAAGAAGAGCAGTTACAACTGGCGAAGCTTTGCAATATTGAATCTTTGACAATAGGGAGATGTGAAAGGCTTAAGAGGCTACCGGATGACTTGCATTTGCTCACATTTCTTACAGCGGTGCGAATTGAGGAGTGCCCATGCATAGTTTCTTTTTCAAACAATAACGTGCCCCCAGCTTTAAAATGGTTAGTGATTAAGAGTTGCGTGAATCTGCAGTGTATGGTGGATGAAGGAGAGTTTACCAGCACCAATAACACATGTCTTCTTCAGCACTTGGAAATTATACAATGTCCATCACTAATACGTTTATCATTACCCATTAGGCTTCAAATTCTCAAAATCTCAAGGTGCACAAAGCTGGCTTCCTTATCCTCTAGTGGCGAGTTACCCACAGGCCTTAAACAGCTATCGATTGTTGACTGCACAAAGCTGGAATACATTGTGCAAGCAATTCATGAAAACTCTTGTCTTGAACATCTTCGTATTTGGGGGTGTAAAAACATTAAATTTTTACCTCGAGGATGAAACAAGCTCAACCATGTTCAGAAGATTGAATTATGGCGGTGTGAACATCTGGTTTCCTTGACAGAAAGTGGGTTCCCCACCGCCAACCTCACAGTGCTTCGGATTGGTGAGTGTCATATATTAGAAGCACTGCCCAATATGCAGAACCTCAGCGCTCTTAAGGAATTGATGTTGCAGAATTGCTCACCTCACATGTCCTTTCTAGAAGAGGGCTTTCTTACCAACCTAACATCACTTTCAATCTCAGTACCTTAACTTTGCAGCTCACTACTTAAGTGGGGATTGCATAAACTGACCTCTCTTAAAGATCTCTATATTAATGGTGAAGAATGTCCAGATGTGGTATCATTTCCACGAAAGGGGAGAGGAATTATTTTGCCTCCTTCTCTCACTAGTATCACCATGAAAAATTTTGAAAATCTGAGATGCTTATCCTCCAAGGGGTTTCAAAACCTCACCTCTCTTCAGGAATTGTGGATATTTGATTGCCCTAACCTCACATCTCTTCCGGAAAAAGATATGCTTCTTTCGCTTTCGAAATTATATATTTGGAAGTGTCCATTGCTAACATATCAGTGCATATGGCCTCAAGGACGAGAGTGGTCGAAGATATCCCACATACCTGAAGTTCTAGTTGATCATCAAAGCATCATTCCAAAGGCAAGTTGGACAATCCAGCCCTGATTTCCTCATGCTCAAACCACAGGTATAAATCATTTTAAAGATATGGCCCTTTAAGAGCTTTTCTTTATGCTTTATTTGCTTTTTGCAAACAACAAAAAAATAAAATTAATTATGATTCTTTTCATTGAGCCATCGCAGGCAATTCCAAAGCTCGGAAGCTAAAACAGTGGTGTTTTTAGGCTAAGATCAAACATCTTAGGAGATAAATACCAGGAAGATTTTGGGGGCAATAAAAAATTGTTTGTGATGGAGCTACATCTTCAATATCTATATAACCCCCCCGCCTGCATAAACTAAGTGACCAATGACAAAACAGTGGCTGCAGCAGCGGTTTAACGCCTTGTTATTGCACTGGCTAGAAGGAAAATGCAATGATTAGTAGGCATTGACACTTTTCAAACTTGATGGTTCTGATGATTTGAAGTCACTCCTGCAATTATGTCCCATTTTAGCCATAAGATTAATGCTCTGGTTCTTTTTGTGTGCCTCTAGGTAATTGGGAGGAATAATGCACAATCATGGATGTAAAGACCATGCAATGGGATTTCAATACTAGCCCCACTTGAGGTTTTGGCTTTGATTTATCCCTTTCTCATTATCAAATTTTTCTTGTTTTCATGTTTTTATTTATCTTTAGGGTATGACCCACTGTACATTATCTTGAATTCAGTTGATGCCAGCAAATACTCAAAACTCATCTGAGTTTTCAAAAGTTTTCTAGTGTTCTTAAGAGTGTTGACGAGCTAACAATAATATTATTTAGTTGGAGAAATGTAGCTTATAAGATTTTATAGATTGAGTCAGAATCATGAAGCTGGTGTTGCAGCTATAGCTCCAGCTTATAACAAATCAAAAAATTGCTTGCCGAGCAAGTTCTGCAGATCGGAATCTGATTCTACCTGAACATTGACCTATTAATTATGTTCAAGTCATCATGCTACTCTTCCTCCTTTCTGTTCGTGGAACATTGAATAACATTCTAATCTATGGATATCCAACATTTTAGTCATTGTCGATATAACTTTCTGACAGTTACTGATTGGAAATCAAAATTACTATATCATAGTTCTGTTTATAAATTTACTGCAACAAGAAAAATTTTTGTAACGTAATTTCCCAGCATTAATCATTTCTTGAACAAGTGTGATGACATTCAAATTTTAGTGTTTTACTTCCATGTAACCATATCAAATGAAAAGTTGCAGTCATTCATCTGTCCTCCTAATAGTACAAATATGCCTGCTTGCTTTTCTGTCTATGCAGTTTAGTTTTACTTTTGTACTAATGGCCAGACCAGTTGCTTGGAAGAATTGTTTATCATCATTTATATTCTTAGAGTCTAACAGAAGTAGATGCTATAATGGGCGCTATTGGCAACAATTTGGGAGGTTCTGGCTTCTCTAAGAGTTGATCCAATGGCAGTATGTGCTCTGTAATGAAGTTGCTAAACTTTCATTTGACTTGAAGCCCTATCTCTTCCTGCAAATTGGGATGTTATCTTGTTCTTTAGTTCTTACTGGCTATATCCCCCCACCCAAAACATTTTACTGATGTGCTGCATATTTTCAGTGTGGACTGTGTACCTCAGAGAAGCTAGTGAACTTGCCCAAGAAGATGGCAGAGCCGAACATACCTTATGGGGCAATATGTGCCTCCTCAAGTTTTGCCTTAGATCCCCATGGCTTGCTGGAGGTATTTTATCATGTTAATATCAGCATCACTTGCTTGGAGATTTTATTTTGTTATAACTTTGTAAATCTGACTGCCTTGTCAAACAAATTATGAACTTAGAACTACCTTAAAAACCATAGTCTAGTGCGGTTCTATGAAGCAATTTCTGGAAAGGTCATTCAGTTAGGGTTCCTATGTGTTTTGCATAAGGCAGTTGCTATTTAGATTTAAACATGCACTATTGGGTATTCTGCTACATTCTCATTTGTTTATTGATCTTTTCTTGGATTATTATTCAGACAATGTAATTTTTTAATATTATGATTTAGTTTTAATGGTTGAAATGTATTCATTTAGGTATATTTTCAAAAAATAATAAATTATTTAATTATTAAATAAACATATAAAAATTGTTTAAATTCACTTAGTACATTAAAAAACTTCACCATCCATATATAAAATAATAATCTATTTCTTTGTAAAACCAAATAAATTCATTATTTTATTTTTTGTCCCCATCCCTTCCCTCTTGTGTTTTTTTTTTTGCTATAATTTTATACATACGGGTTTAATCACATTTTTTTCGAGTAATTAAATTTATTTATCATATAAATATAATTTTAAAATATATTTTTGTTAGAAAATAAATAAAATATTAGTTATTTTATTCTAGAACTTTGCTAAAGAAAGCTTTAAGAACAATCTTCAAGATTAAAATACAAAATGATCTTGTTATCATTTAATTACTATATTTAAATCTAACTTAACATCACTTTCAATCTCAGTACCTCAACCTTGCAGCTGACTACTTAAATGGGGATTGCATAAACTCACCTCTCTTAAAAATCTCTATATGAAAGGTGAAGAATGTCCAGATGTGGCGTCATTTCCACTAGGGGGAGAGGAATTATGTTGCCTCTTCCTCTCACTGGTATCACCATGAAAAAATTTTGAAAATTTGAGATGCTTATTTCAAAACCTCACCCCTTTCTTCACTTGATCAAATCAAGACCAACAAGTTGGCCGCTCTCTAAATCTTCCAAATTTCGAATTCGGAATCTCAGGGTCAAGAGCGGATCAAAAACCCAAGGGTGCAGTGGAAAGCGACGGCGCAAATTAACCAATCTTCGACAATTTTGTTTTGATCCGCTCTTGCCTCTACTATTAGACGCCTTTCGATGAATTTTAAAATTTCGAATTCGAAATTTAGAGGGTTTCGGAAGCAGCGGCTTGTTGTTCCTGATTTAGCCAAGTTGAGAAAGGACATCGAAGCAGCTCTTTGGGATTCTAAGGCATCTCAGAGGTTGTTGCGGACTCATGGCGACACCTTGAACTGTCATAGGGTTTATGTTAAGGAGGCTCGGTCCTCGATGAAGCTGGCCTTCCTTCAATTGACATTGGGCCATTGGCTGCTACTCTAGCCAGCGGTTGTCCTCATCATTGCACTGACAAAGGGAAAGGGATTCTGAAGGTGAATCCCCAAAGAAAATGCAAGCTTGGTGTAACACCCTATGCGGGAGAAGACAAAAGAGGGAGAAAAAAGGGAGAGATTCGATCAACAAATGGGGGAAGAAAAAGACAAAAAAGGGAAGAAAATAGAGAAGGAAAGAGAAAGAGAAAGGGAAGAAGAAGAAGAAGAAAAAGGGGAAAGAGGGGGCAGCGACAGGAGGAACTGAGAGAGTAGAAGAAAGAGAAAGAAAGAGAAAGAAATAGGGAAGAAGAAGAAAAAGGGGAGAGAGGGGGTAACGACGAGAGGAAAGGAGAGAGAAGAAGAAAGAGAAAGAAAGAGAAAGAGAAAGGGAAAAAGAAGAAGAAGAAGAAAAAAGGGAGAGAGGGGGCAACGACGGGAGGAAAGGAGAGAGAAGAAGAAAGAGAAAGAGGAGAGAGAAACAAAAAAAAGAGGGACGGAGACAAAATAACTAGGTGCACGCGTGAATCAATAGCAAAGTAGTATCCCGCTATTTCGAGGTGAGTGGGTGCTAAATTTCAAAAATATTATATTCTTATAATATTATATAAATTGTGTTGATAGTTGATGAAATTGTGGATGGCATGAGCTGGTAGAAAATTTAGGTTGTTTGTGAATGTGACAGAGTTTTAAAAATCTGGATTTTCGATATATATGTAGTACATGTATATATATGATTTTTAAGTATGAGGAAACAAATCTTCGACTGATTTCACTTCAAATAATGCCTTACAATTTGTGTACTGCCTAGGCCAGTGGTCATTATACTGTTTTCAAGAGATGATAATAATTGATTATTTCTTTTAATACGTTGATTTGGCAGACACATTATGATCTAAATGATTCATGTATAAAGTGCAATTCATGAGAGAAATATTTTCATTTTGTTTAGCATGCTTGGTAAATGCCTTAAATTGGAATGACTTTTATTTACACGTGATTGAGATATTTTGTGCACGAGTAGGTAAAGGGGGACCTGAAGCCTCGATTTATATTGGTGACGTAGGTAGTTCCCACGAGTAGGTAAAGGGGGACTTGAAGCCCTGATTTATATTGGTGATGTGGGTAGTTCCCACGAGTAGGTAAAAGGGGACCTGAAGCCTCGATTTATATTGGTGACGTGGGCAATTCCCACGGGTAGATAACGACATTTGAGAATAAGCCTAAGGGCTGTACTAATTTATCCGAGAACGAGATTCGCTCGTTTATTGTCTTAGCATACATCGCGTGTTATTGACATGTAAATTTTTATTAATAATTGATAAGTGAAATCTATATATATATATATTCTTGAATTACACTGTTTTAGACTTGCAAGGCATAAAATATCTATCGCTTTAATGAAATATTTTTCTACGCATACCCTTGGATTTAGAACTAATCTATCCGTATGTTGTTTCCCCTTCTCGCCTGCTCACTGAGTTGATGATTATCACTGAGTCTATGAGACTCACACATTTTTATTTTCCCTTTTTGTAGACAGGGACTAGTCTAACGTGAAACTATCAGTGAGCACGGTCTACCACAAATTTGGGTAAAGACAATTCTCAACTCGTTTTAGAGTCACTCCGCTGATAGAGGTCGAGTTGTAATACTCTAGATTTGTATGTGGCAAATATTGATTTTTGGATTAATGAAAGTTTGAGATTTCAAACTCAACGTAATTTAATTGTAATAACATGCCTTAAATTAAAAATTGAATTGATTATGCTTGATTTTGAATTCAAGTACACGTGTGTATATATGCTTGACTTAAAAATTATTCAGTCTATTGCAAGTGTACAAGGAATGGTTGAAAAGTCAAATGAGGCTTGTTCGGGACTTGGTGGGATACTTCGCAAAGTCTCGAACACCAATAGCGATCTATGAGGGGTCGTTACACTTGGTGTTTCCCACAGGCGGACCTGTTAACTTCAGCAGTTGACAAGATCAGTTACTACAGCTAGC
This sequence comes from Theobroma grandiflorum, assembly GCA_036013995.1. NCBI lineage: Eukaryota > Viridiplantae > Streptophyta > Magnoliopsida > Malvales > Malvaceae > Theobroma > Theobroma grandiflorum. Next base: position 22,842,063 of record CP142133.1, on the reverse strand, counting down.
AAGTCCGCCGCACAGGACTTGAGACTTTGTTAACTTCAGCAGTTGACAATGAGGCAAATTTGCTTTTTGTCAACTGATGAAGTTAACAAAGAGGCAACTTTGCAGCAGCAAATTTACTTTTTGTCAACTACTGAAGTTAACAAAGTGCAAGAGGCACTCAAGTCCTGTGCTGCTAGCTGCAGTAACTGATCCCTCCCCAAAGTCTTAGAAGTGGCTGAAAAGGTTGCATTTGACAAGGTGGGGAAAACCTTGCATACTAAAGCCATTCTAGAAGATGGCAATAAGAATAAGGATGTTTTTGCAACATCTGTCAATCCTACTATGGCATCCGCTTAAGCTAAAAGGCTAGCATCTGACACAGGAGGGGAAAATTTGCATGCTAAGGCCATTGTAGAAGACCACAGTAAGAAGGGCAAGAGGGTTCCTCCTCCATCTGTCAATCCTACTAAGGACAGGGGTGATCGTCCTCCATCTGTCAATCCTAGTACAAAACTTGCTCAACCTAAGGAGGGCAATCATGGAAGTCAAGCTTCCATCCATCAGAATGAAGTTCCTAGACCTAGCTTAATGGAAAGGAATGGCACTGCTCACACTTATGAGTGGGAGGATTCAATTGGTGGCTCTTCTCAAGGAACATGGTTCAACCAGATGTCCCTTACTCAGCCCTAAGATAAAGCCTGCATCTCCAATGAAAGAGCATGAAATCAAAAAGTGGGTAAGAAGGAGAACAATAAACAGGTGAAGCTTACAAGAAGAAGAAGTTCTAGCAGTGGTTGTGGGAAAGTATGGATCACATTGGAGAGAAATTTTAAAAGCCTATCCTCTAGTGTTTATGAATAGAACTCCAATTGATCTCAAGGACAAAGGGAGAAACTTGATTGGAAAATGAGATCAAACTTGTGCTACTTCTTGTTGTTACACTAAAAGAGTGACTGTAGTGGAATGCTTCTGATTAAAGCCAACAAGACTCGTATGTTAAAGCTGGAAATATTATGACTAAAGATTTTGGAAATTTTTTCTTATTAGTGTTTGATTTCGAAAAAAAAAAAGCTTTTCTTTATGCTTTTATTTGATTTTTGTAAACAACCAAATAATAATATTAATTATGATTTTTCTCATTGAGCCTTTGCAGGTAATTCCCAAGCTTGGAAGCTAAAATAATGGTGTTTTTAGTCTAAGACCAAACAACATAAGAGACAAACACTAGGGAAGATATTGGAGGCGGTAAAAAATTATTTGTGATGGAGCTACATCTTCGATATCGAAATAACCCCCCACTTGCATAAACTAAGAGACTAATGACACAACAGTGGCTGCAGCAGCGGCTTAATGCCTTGTTATTGCACTAGCTCGAAGGAAAATGCAATGATCAGTAGGCATTGACACATTTCAAACTTGATGGTTCTGATGATTTGGAGTCACCCCTGCAATTATGTCCCATTTTAGCCATAATATTAATGCTCTGTTCTTTTTTACGTTTTTGGCTTTAGTTTATCCTTTTCTCATTATCAAAATTTTCATGTTTCCATGTTTTTATTGATCTTTACGTATGACTCACTATACATTATCTTAAATTCAGTCGATGTCAGCAAATACTCAAAACTCATCTGAGTTTTCAAGTGTTTTCTAGTATTCTTAGAGTGTTGATGATAGATGAGCAACAATAATATTATTTAGTTGGAGAAGGTAGCTTATAAGTGTTTATAGACTGAGTCAGAATTATGAAGCTGGTGATGTAGTTATTGCTCCAGCTAATAACAAATAAAAAATTGCTTGCCAAACAAGACCTACAGGTCGGAATCTAATTCTACCCAAACATTGACCTATTAATTATGGTCAAGTCATCACGCCACTCTTCCTCTTTTCAATTCTCTCGTCTCTGAATGGAACATCGAATAACATTCTAATCTATGGATATCCAATCTTTTAGTCATTGTCGATATAAATTTCTGAATGTAGTGCATTTGGTTAGTTTGCTTATCATAGGTTCCCAGACTTGAAGCATAGACTTCGGTGCTCCTGAATGGTGAGGGTACCTAAGCTAGATAAGTTACTGATTGGAAATCAAAATTACTATATCATAGTTCTGTTTATAAATTTACTACAACAAGAAAATTTTTGTACATTAATTTCCCTATATTAATTAGGGTCCGAATCCCCCTTCACCCAATTTAAAAAAAAAAATTCCCAGTTTTAATCATTTCTTGTGTGGGATGACATTCAAATTTTATATTTACTTCCATGTAATCATATCAAATGAAAATTTGCAGTTATTCTTTTCTGTTAATGCATTTTAGTTTCTTTTCAAACTTCTGTACTAATGGTCAGTTGCTTAAAAGAAGAGTTTATTGCCATTTATATTCTTAGTCTAGTAGAAGTGGTTTATGATGACCACCATTGGCAACAATTTGGGAATTCTGGCTTCACAAAGAGTTAAACTAGTGGCAGATGTGCTCTGTAATGAAGCTGTGAGACTTTCATTTGACTTAATGCCTTGCGTCTTCCTGCAAGTTGGGACCTTATCATGTCTTCTAGTTATTACTGGCTATATCCCCTCCCACATATTTTAATGATATATGTTGGGAGGAAAAACAAGAGAGTTTCTTATTCTCTATCATAAAAAAAATGTTTACAGTAGCCTATACATATAGATTCATGTTTACCCTAAAACAACTTTAAAATAAGAAGTTATCGCAAATATAGAAAGCATAGATTAGATCCAAAAAATCAGACACATAAATACAATAATTCTTAAAATTATTCCTAAAAAATCTCCACCAGTCAACACTCCTCCTCAAATTGGTGCATAGATGTCACACATGCCCAACTTGCAAACTAAAATATGAAATGGTCTGCTGCTAAGTCTCTTAGTAAACACATTAGCTAGTTGTTTTTCTGAGGTCACATGAGAAATCTTCAAAAAACCATATAATATTTTTTCTTTTATGAAATGCCGGTCAATCTCTATATGCTTTGTTCGATCATGTTGAACTGGATTATGAGCTATACTAATAGCAGCCTTGTTATCACAGGACAAGGATAGACATTTCCCTTCTAACAATCGTAATTCTTCCATTACTTTCTGCAGCTATAGTAATTCACAAACACCCTGTGCCATAGCTCTATATTCTGCTTCTGCACTTGATCTAGCTACCACATTCTGTTTTTTGCTCTTCCAAGTAATTAAATTTCCACCTATAAATGTGCAATAACCATATGTTGACCTCCTATCATCAAGTGATCCAGCGCAATCTACATTTGTAAAAGCTTCTATCTTTAAGTGATCATTTTTAGAGAAGAACAGTCCTTTTCCAAGTGCAGATTTTAGGTATCTTAAAATGTGAAAAACAGCCTCTAGATGAGAATCTCGAGGGTCATACATATATTGACTTACCAAACTTACAGCATAGGCTATGTCTGGTCTAGTGTGTGAGAGATAGATCAATCTCCCCACCAACCTTTGATATCGGCCTAAATCAACTGACTCATCAACTCTTGCTTGCAATTTATGATTAGCTTCAATAGGAGAGTCTGCAGGTTTACATCACAACATATCAGTTTCTTCAAAAAGATCCAAAATATATTTCCTTTGAGAAATAAAGATTCCCTTATCAGATCTGGCAATCTCTATTCCAAGGAAATATTGCAACTTACCCAAATCCTTAATCTCAAACTCCTGAGCTAAAAGTTTTCTGAGTCGAGCAATCTCCTCTTTATCATCCCCAGTCACAACTATATCATCAACATAAACAATAAATAATGTGATCTTACCATTACAGTGTTTAATAAACAAGGTATGATCAGCATTGCTTTTATGATATCCGAATGAGATCATGGGCTTATTGAACCTATCGAACCATGCCTTGGGTGATTGCTTCAAACCATGTAATGCCTTCTTTAATCTACAAACCTTCCCTTTGGTCTTCTCATCATCAAATCCTGGAGGAATTTCCATATACACCTCTTCTTCCAAGTCTCCATGTAGGAAGGCATTCTTGACATCAAACTGTTGTAGGTCCCAGTCAAGGTTAGCTGCACATGATAACATGATTTTGATTGTATTCATTTTTGCAACAGAAGCAAATGTCTCTTGATAGTCCACCCTATAGGTCTGGGTGAAGCCTTTTGCCACTAATCTAGCTTTGTACCTTTCAATTGAACCATCTACCTTATGTTTCACTGCAAACACCCATCTGCATCCAACTGGTTTCTTTCCCAAGGGAGGAGTAACGAGTTCCCAAGTCTTATTTTTTGCCAAAGCCTTCATCTCTTCAACCATTGCCTCTTTCCATTTTGGATCATGATATGCTTCTTGCAAACCCTGTGGAATAGAAATGGAGGAAATCGACAATACAAAGGCTCTATAGGAAGGAGACAAAGAATCGTAGTAAACAAAGTTAAAAATAGGATGTTTAGTACAAACTCTGACTCCTTTTCTGATAGCAATAGGAACAACAAGATCATTAGCAATGGGATAATGAGGAACATCAAGATCATTAGCAATGAGATTAGAATTAGGGTAATCAAAAGGTAAAGAAGACTCACCACATGTATTTTCAGGAATTAAACTCAGAGATGGCGCTTGACCGGGTATAACATGCTTGATGGCTTTATCTGTCTTGTCCCGTCGTGTGTAGGTTTTCAAATTTGACCTATCTAATCTCCCAATTTTAGGTTGTTCCTTGTCATCACTAGGATTTTCACTAGAAAACTATATAAGGACAGGTGCCATCACTTCCACCTCTTCCTCCTCATTCTCCCCTTGAAGAGGTGATTGAGGTGTATGAAAATAAGGCTCAGACTCCCTCAACGTAACATCCATACTTACAAAGTATTTTCTTAAGGGTGGATGATAACACTTATATCCCTTTTGAGTTGCAAAGTAGCCAATAAACACACATTTAAAGGCCTTAGGTTCTAACTTACCTACATTCCTCTTGTGAACAAAACAAACACATCCAAAAATTTTTGGAGGAACGGTATATGAATTACTATCTTTTAGAAATTTTAAAGGACTCTTAAAATTAAGTGTTTTTAGAGGCATTCTGTTAATAAGGTATAGGACTGAAAGTACTGCATCGCCCCAATAAACCTTGGGAACATTCATAGTGAACATGAGAGATCGAGCCACTTCTAATAGGTGCCTACTCTTCCTCTCAAACACTCCATTTTGTGCACTAGTGTCCACACAGCTAGTTTGGTGTAATATTCCATTGGAATCTAAATATGCCTTAAACACACCATCTATGTATTCTGTGTCATTGTCGGTTCGTAGAATCTTAACCTTTGCATCAAATTGTGTACAAATCATTTTGTGAAATAGTTGAAAATAAGAAAAATCCCCATTCTTTGCTTTCATCAAATAAACCCAAGTTAATCTAGTATAACAATCGATAAAGGTAACAAACCATCTATAACCAGATAGAGAAACTGTTTGACTAGGTCCCCATACATCAGAATGAATAGTCATAAAAGGAACTGAACTCTTATTATTAGTTGAAGGATAAGAATGTCTGCTATGTTTAGCAAATTCACAAGCGTCACAAAATAATAAATTCAACTTGCATTGTTTAAACAAACTAGGATATAATTTTTCTAAAACAGAAAAAGATGGGTGTCCTAATTGTCTATGCCATTGGATTATTTCTTGGTTAACATTCAGAGTCTCCTAACAAGGATCAAGTTATACCAGGAATCAAGATACTGCAACCTTCTTTTAGTATATACAAGCCATCTTGCAATCTACCAAAGCCAATCGTTCTCCTTGTTTTCAGGTCCTGAAAAACACAATGAGTTGGAAAGAATTCAATTTTGCAATCAAGTGCTTTTGTAATTGAACTAACAGATAAAAGGTTAATAGGAAAACTAGGAACATGAAGAACTGAAGATAGATTAATGGTAGGAGTACATTTAACAGGACCTGTTCCAGATATAGATGCTAAAGATCCATCTGCTACACAGATTTTATCATTGTCTAAACACGGAGAATAAGTTAAGAATTTATTGGAAGAGCCTATCATATGTTTGTTTGCTCCAGATTCTATAATCCATGAATCTTTTTGAGCATCAAGATTGGTAAGAAAAATAGTACCTGTTTTAACAAAATTAGAGGAAGTAGTTGTGGTTGATTGAGAGTCAATTTGAGACAAAAGACGCCTTAGGGTTTGTACTTCTTCATTGGAAAGACTCCCAGTATTAGTTGTCTCTTTAGGTATTTCTACTGCTTCAGATAGATTTGCTTGTGGTCTTGTTGAGCCCATCCGTTTACCTCCACGACCCCTAGTTGGTCGACCATTCAGCTTCCAACAAGTTTTCTTAGTATGCCTTAGCTTCCCACAATAATCATAGTGTAAATGAGCCTTGTCTGATGGATCTTGGTTACTGACTTTCAACTGTTCACGAAAGGAATTTGCAACAAACCCTACCTTGTCTACTAAAACTGTGTGTATCATGGCACTTCTTCAACTTTCTTCTTGCTGCACATACGATTAGGTTTGCCTTAAAGAAGGCAAAGGATCTTTACCAAGTACTTGAACCCGTATCTGATCATATTCCATATTTAAACTAGCAAGAAAATCATATATGCGTTCTTTTTCACTAATTTCTGGAATTTGGCTACATCTTCAGAACATGATGCTTGGAAATCTTGGTAATAGTCAAGTTCCTGCCATAAACCACTCAATTCAGCAAAGTATTGAGCAATAGTCATCTCACCTTGTTTCGTGTCATGCACCTTATTCCGTAATTCATAAATATGTACATCATTGCCCACTTGAGAATAGGTTTGAGAAGCTGCATTCCAAATCTTAGATGCAGTATTCAGCAATAGATAACCTTAGGCTATTTGAGGTTGCATGGAATTAATAAGCCATGACATTACAAGAGAGTTTTCAGATTCCCACTAGTTGTAGGTAGGATTGGTGACGTCTGGCTTTTGTTTATCTCCAGTAACATATCCTTTCAGACCTCTAGCTTGAATGAACAATAGACAAGATTTTGACCATGCAAGATAATTAGTTCCATCTAACTTTACGGGACTGATTTGTAATGAGGGATTCTCACTGATCAAACTAACCTTATTTTCAGTAGTTGTTTTCTTCCCATCAGCCATGATTTCAAACACAAGTCAATTAAGGCTACTGGCGACTGTCAAGAGTAGCAGACAAGATTCCCCTACTGCCAAGTGATAAAAAATATGGCTTCTTTAGTCGGTAGGAGCTTTGATACCATGTTGGGAGGAAAAACAAGAGAGTTTCTTATTCTCTGTCATTAAAAAATATTTACAGCAGCCTATACATATAGATCCATGTTTACCCTAAAACAACCTTAAAATAAGAAGTTATCGTAAATATAAAAAGCATAGTATTAGACCTAAAAAATCATACACGTAAATACAATAATTCTTAAAATTATTCCTAAAAAATCTCCACCAGTCAACAATATACAGCGTATTTTTAGTGTAGACTCTGCGTCAGAGAAGCTAGTCAACTTGATAAAGAAGCAGGAAGAGCCGAACATACCTTATGGGACAATGTGCCTCTTTAAGTTTTGGCTTGGATCCCTATGGCTTACTGAAGGTATTTTACCATGTTAATATTAACATCACTTGCTTGCAGGTTTTTCTTTTTGGTAACTTTGTAAATTTGACTTCTTTATCAAACAAATTATGAACTTAGGTGGCGTTTGGTACTTTACAATGCAATGTGATTACAGGTAATGTGATTGCAGGGAATGTGATTGCAGGTAATGTGATTGCAGGGAAGATAACATTGCAGTGTTTGGTATATAAGTAATGTAATGATTAAAAGGCAGGAAAGATAACATTACAGTGTTTGTTTTACAAGTACTTTACAGGGAATATAATGTTAATTTATAAAATTACCCTTATTTATTAAAATGTAAATTTAATATACTTGTATTCTTTATTAATAATTTTTATATAATATTATCTCTTAAATATATTTTTAATGTCATATATTTTATTTTCATTTTTTATTATAATTTTGTATATTTTATTTCATTTATTTAATATAATTTTTATATGATATATTTTATTTTAATTTCTTTTGTCTATATTATATAAATTTTAATTTTTTATATTTTATTTTTTAATTTTTATTTCTTATATTATATATTTTATTTTAATATTTTTTACCTATATTATATAAATTTTATTTTTTTGATTTTTATTTCTTATATTATATTTTATATTTTAATTTCTTTTACCTATATTATATAAATTTTAATTTTTTATATTTTATTTTTTAATTTTTATTTCTTATATTATATATTTTATTTTAATATTTTATATTTTAATTATAGTATTATAAAATATTTTTTAAAACATAATAAAGTTGAAAGGTAAAAATGTCTTTAATAACATTGCAGATATTATAGCGTGCAATGTAATGTACATTGCATTAGTTTTGGGCTGCAATATGATTGCATTGCAATTTAACATTACAGTGGTTTGTTACAAAACAAACACTGTAATGTAATTTAATTAGACATTGCAGGTAATGTCACTTTACATCCTGCAAACATACGCCACCTTAGGACTACCTGAAAAACCATAGTCTAGTGCGGTTCTTGATATGAAAGTAAGACAAATCGATAGAAACAATGCTGGTGCTGGTAAAAGAGGAAAAACAGAGCAGGTGGTAAAGAGAAAGTTGCTTCCTTAGTTAGCAAACTTACAATATATACAAGTATCATTAAGCTAACACTTGTTTATACTAGGGACAGGTGTTAAAAGCATTTAACATGCAAACTGACACCTCAAACACAGCTAATATACTTTGCTTCCAGAACCAGTACAACAAAGCAAAGTGCACATTAAAATGAAAGATAACAAAAGTATTAGCAAAGTCAATGCATTCTTTATTTCTAACAGTTCTATGAAGCAATCTCTGGAGAGGTGATTCAGTTACGGTTCCTATGTGTTTTTCATTTGGCAGTTGCTATTTAGATTTAAACATGCACTGTTGGGCTTGAGAGCCTTGTAGTTTTATATGGAAAATCTTAGTAGTCCTGACATTGTTATTTTCTTTTGTCCTTTGTAGCATATTGCTTTAATAATCATGAAGATGTTTGAAGGCAAAGAATGGAACATGGATCAGGTTTTGGAGCTTGCAAGGATTAGAGTGGCGTCTTGGGCGAATGCAAAATGACCAAGGGACTATCTGTCAGTTCTCGATGTGTACGCACAGCCCCTGCTCAAGGTCAGTTGGTGAAAAAGGGACAGGAAAGGAAGGGAATACAATGGGAAATGCGCATGAATAGACAAATGAGGTTTAACGTGGATGGAGCGGCTAGAGGATGTCTGGGGCCAGCAGGGATTGGTGGGATATTGGGGGATCATGGAGGGGACGTGAAATTATTTTTTCCAAAGCTATTGGTGAGGCCGACTCTAATTTAGCCGAGATGATGGCAGTAAGGAAAGCTTTTTAATTTATTCAGTTTCAAGATGGAAGGAAAATTACAAACTTCTCATTGAGAGCGATCTAGCAATGCATTGAAGTGGACTAATCATCCTCATACGGCACCATGGAGAATGAGAAAATTGATTCTGCAAATGGAGAGATTGAAAAGAGAAGTTGAGGGTTGGGAGATTCGACATGTCAGAAGAGAGGCGAATTAGAGAGCGGATATATTAGCCAAGGAGGGGGTTCAACTTCAGTCCGCTATCTTGAGAACCTTCACATAAGTTTGAATTTCTTACCTTATGCTAGGGATGTTTTGGGTTTTACTCGTGTTGCTTGATTTGAAGGGATGAAGCTGAACTCTCTGGGATCAAGAATGAATGTTATGTTGACGCAGGGTGGTGTCCTTTTGGCTGACTGTGGACTAGCTCAAAGGGCTGTTTTTGGTTTTCGATGATTTTAAAGACTTTTTATGTGTATAGGCAGCTGGTTTTTGGAATGTTTTTTGTTTTCAGAGCCTTGGGTTGCGGGGTGGTATGTTTTGTATATGATTTTTGGGGTTGTGTTTTTGTTACTCCTGCATGTCTTTAGTTGTAAGCAGAAAAGTGGCCTTTTGGGGTTGCCTCTGTTGTTTTGTTTTGGTTTATGATCTGGTGCAGGGTTGGATGACAGACAGGGCTGTTTTGTATCAAAGGAATATTGGGAGGGAATGCCTGGCTTTAAGTTTGCTGGTATACCTTCCAAAATTCTTTGTGATTGTCTGCTTCTCTGGGATGTATTTTGAAAGGGGGAAAAATTCATTCCCCTCCTTTTTAATGAATTCTTTCTGAATGCCTTTCAAAAAAATAATCATGAAGAAACATGCAGTTGCTAATTTTTATTTTCTGGTACTTATTTTGATTTCAGTCTCCAGGAATTTCTGCATTTTCCATTGCCAGTTGAGTAATTACCAGATTTGGTTTGGTTAAGGCCAAAAGAGGCAGAGAATTCCTGCATTGTGCAACAAGCTGTCAGCTCTATTATAGAAGACAATTATGGTTTGAGTTGGTGGCAACATCATTACTGGGAGAGACAGACTCATCAAAAAGATAAAATTTGGAATTAACTTTTTCATGAACATGTTTGAAGGTTAGAGTTGGCCTCTTTGGTCTCTTTCTCTGTTCCTTAAGATAACAATGTCATTCCACAATAACTTGCTTTTCTTTAATTTCTTCTAAAAGTAAGCACTTCATAAAAATATTGCAATTGTGTATTTCTTCTACGTTCTCATTTGTTAGTTCTTTTCTTGGATTATTATTCACTACATGGACAATGTAATCTTTTTAAATATTATAATTAAGTTTTAATGGTTGAAATGTATTCATTTAGGTATATTTTCAAGAAATAATAAATTATTTAATTATTAAAAAAACATATAAAATAATTTAAATTTACTTATTACATTAAAAAATTTCATCATCCATATATAAAATAAAAATCTATTTCTTCATAAAACCAAACAAATTGGTTACCTTATTTTTTTCCCCTTCCCTTCCCTTCCCTTCCCTTCTGGTTTTTTTGCGATAGTTATATACTTGCAGGTTTAATCACAGTTTTTCTGGTAATTAAATTTATCTCATATAAATAATTTTAAAACATTTTTTGTTAGAAAATAAATAAAATATTACTTATTTTATTATACAACTTTGCTAAAGAAAGCTTTAAGATTAGAATACAAAATCATCATGTTAACATTTAATTACTATACATATTTAATGAAAAATATTACTGTAAATAACACTTTAAGGAGTGTGTTTAGAACATTTTGTTTGATTTTATTAATTTATTGCAATCTTTTTGATTGTACCAAATATTTTTGTTTGTGTCAGAAACCGTGTGGGTTAAGAAGGATTAAGCATTAGCCAAGTAAAGCTTTCATTGGATGGAGAGTAAGGAAAGAAGAAGCATCTGCAACCATGCAAATATGTAGTCAAAGAAGAACCATTCAAACTGCGACGAGATATTTTCCAAGGATCTTTATTGCGCTTTGAATTTGCTTTCGGTCACTCCATTTTCCTTCTCTCTTCCGAACACTACCTCTGGCCTCCAACACCACATACAGTCCATCAATGAATGAGAATTCCACCACTCCAAGTCAATACCCAACTCAATTCTTAAGCTACCCTCACTATCTTCTTTAACTTTCACAAAACAAAAAAAAATACATCTCTTTTCCACATGCTTCAATCTCCATTTTTCATTTCTCTCTTTCTTTCTCGAGCAAAACAACCATGTCTCTTGTTGGGGAGGCTGCTCTCAAAGCTTTCTTTGATGGGTTTTTTCGCAAGTTATCCTCTTCTGATTTCCTCAACTTTGTCCCTGAAAAGCAGGTTCTCAAGGAGCTCAACAAGTGGGAAAAGATGCTGCGCGATATCCGTGCCGTGCTTGATGATGCAGAGGGGAAGCAGATGAAAGATCAATGTGTGAAGAACTGGTTGGCCGATCTTCAAGACTTGGCTTACGATGTTGATAACATTTTGGACGAGTTTGCCACTGAAGCATTGGGGCGCAAGTTGACTTCCTTGGAGGAACCTCAAGCCATCAGAAATAAGGTACAAAAGCTCATTCCTACTCGTTTCTCTCCAAAAGCTTTCATGTTTAATATTAAGATGATGTCCAAGATCAAAGAGATCAGTGCTAGAATGAAAGATATGGCGACAAAAAGAACTCAATTGAAATTGCGAGAGATCAATGAGGGGGCAAGGTCCAATAGAATATGGAAACAAAGGCTTCAACCTACTTCTTTGATGGATGAAACTCATGTTTATGGTAGGCAAGAAGAGAAGGCAGCAATAATTGAATTGCTTTTGAACAATGATGGTAGGGACAATAAAGCTTCTGTGATTCCCATCACTGGCATGGGAGGAATTGGCAAGACAACTCTTGCACAACTTGTCTATAATGATACTCGCATACAAAATTCTTTCGATGACAAAGCATGGGTTTGCGTTTCTGATGATTTTGATGCCACTATGATCACAAAGACAATTCTACAGTCAACCGTTCCTGATTATTGTACCACTACTAGTGATCTCAATTTGCTTCAAGTCAAGTTGAAGGAGAAGCTGGCTGGGAAAAAGTTTTTGCTTGTCTTGGATGATATCTGGAACGAGAATTATGATGACTTGACCATCCTATTATCTCCATTTGGAGTTGGAACCAAAATTCTGGTGACAACACGGAGTCACAAAGTTTCTTCTATTATGGGCACTGTTAAAGCTTACCCACTACATCAGTTATCAGAGGAGAATTGCTTATCTATATTTACTCAACATGCATTGAGAGCAAATAATTTTAGTGAACATCCTGAATTAAAAGAAGTTGGGGATATTATAGTGAAAAAGTGCAAAGGCTTACCTTTGGCAGCTAAAGCCATTGGTGGCTTACTACGCATTAGCCTAGACTATGAGGAATGGAAACAAATATCAAAGAGCGAGATATGGGGCATACCAGAAGAGGAATGTGGTATAATTCCGGCTCTACGATTGAGCTATCATCATCTTCCTTCACATTTGAAACGATGCTTCGCATATTGCTCTATACTCCCTAAGGATTATGAATTCGAGGAGGAGCAAATAATCTTGTTATGGGAAGCGGAAGGTTTTCTACAGTGCGCAAGCCCTGAAACTCAAATTGAAGGTCTAGGTAGCAAATATTTTCGTGATCTAGTGTCAAGGTCATTTTTTCAAACATCTCCTTGGAACAAATCTCGATTCGTAATGCATGACCTTGTCAATGATCTAGCTCAATCGGTTGCAGGAGACATATGCTCCAAATTGGAGGATGATAAGCAATTGAGATTTTCAAGGCGCACTCGACATTCATCTTATATTCATGGTCAGTACGATGGAATGAAAAAGTTTGAAGCCTTTGATCAAATGAAGCATTTACGAACCTTTCTATCATTGTCAGGGCCGTTGTGGGCACCTAAAGGTCTTTGTTATTTAAGTAACAATGTCCTCATTGATTTGTTGCCCAAACTTAGACGAGTAAGAGTTCTTTCTTTGCAAGGGTATTGCAATATTGAGTTACCAAATGTTTTTCAAAAGTTAAGACATTTGCGTTACTTGAATTTTTCACACACTCAAATTAAAAGTCTGCCTGATTCAATATGCACCCTTTACAATTTACAAACCTTGCTATTAAATGAGTGTCAATACCTTGAAAATCTACCTTCAAATTTACAAATTTTAGTCAACTTGTGTGTTCTCGAAATAACTGGTGCAACTTCAATGAAAACGATGCCGTTTGGAATTGATAGATTAACCAACCTTCGAAGGCTATCTAATTTTGTTTTGGGAAAAGGTGATGGATATCAAATACAACAGATGAAGAATTTGTTAAATCTCAAGGGTCGGCTTTCCATCTCAGGTTTAGAGAACATTGTTAAAGCTGAGGATGCACGAGAGGCTAAGCTAATTGATAAGTCAGGCCTTGACATTTTAGAACTAAAGTGGAGTACAGAATTCGATAATAATAGAAAAAAAGAAGTTGAAGAAGAGGTGTTGAATTTGCTTGAACCTCACAAAAAGCTTGAAAAGCTCTTCATTTGGAATTATGGTGGTACAAAATTTCCAATTTGGATGAATTCTTCATTACAAAATTTGACATCTTTGGTTCTCAGCAACTGTAAAAATTGCATATCACTTCCGTCAATTGGAACATTACCATTGTTGAAGAATCTTTCGATTGTTGGAATAGATGAGTTAAGTAAGGTTGGCATTGAAATCTATGGGAAGAATCAATCAAATGCATTTGCTTCGTTACAGAGTTTGAGCTTCGAGAATATGCCAAGATGGAAGGAATGGGACTTAGTTGATGAGCAAGTTGTGAAATTCCCTAGACTCATCAAGCTTTCCATCATGTACTGCCCTCAATTGTTGGGAATGTTGCCTAACCATCTTCATTCCTTAGAGATGCTTGAAATTCATAGGTGTGCTCAATTGGTGGTTTCAGTGTCAGACTTTCCAAAGCTGTCTCAATTACAAATAGATGAGTGTGCAGAGTTGGTGCTCAGAGATTATGCCGACTTTCTCTCAATAAAAGAAGTCCATCTTTCAAATGTTGTAAAGCTTTCTACTTCAACAGAGAGGCTAATATCAACATCAACAACATTGGAGTATTGTGGGATTTCTAGTTGTAAGGGATTGACATATTTATCCCTAAAGAAGTTGGGATTGCTGGGATCTTTCCATAAATTGGAAATTTTTAATTGTCCACAACTTGTTTTGTTAGAGCCAGATGAGGTAGAGGAGGCAGAAGAGGAGCTGTTTCAAGTTGGGAATCTTTGCAATATTGAATCTTTAAGAATATGGGAAGCTGGTCTCAATATGGACTCTTTGAGAATAAGAAAGCATTTCCTCGCATTTCTTACAGAGATGGAAATTATAAACTGCCCTAACATAGTTTGTTTTGCAAAGAACAACTTACCCCCGTTTTTGAAAAAGTTAAGGATTGCAGATTGCGTGAAATTGCGATGTTTGGTGGATGAAGGAGAAAATAAAAGCATCAGTAACATATCTCCTCTTGAGCTTTTGAGAATTGCAAGATGTCCATCTCTAATATCATTAAGCATCAGTAATGTATCTCCTCTTGAGCATTTGGAAATTAGAGAGTGTCCGTCTCTAATATCATTATCATTACCTGTTAGGCTTCAATTTCTTATGCTTTATAAATGCTCAAAGCTAGCTTCCTTATCAGAAAGCGGCGAGTTACCCATAGGGCTTAAACGGCTTCAGCTTTGTACCTGCCCAGAGCTCGAATCCGTTGCAGAAGCAATTGATGAAAACGCTTGTCTTGAATCTATTTATATCTGGGAGTGTGGTATTATATCTTTACCTCAAGGATTAGACAAGCTCAACCATCTTCAGACGATTCGAATATTTAGATGTCAAAATCTAGTTTCGTTGGTAGGGTTTTTGCCCACCACCAATTTGACAGAGCTTTTGATCTTTAACTGTGAAAATTTACGAGCCTTGCCCAATTGCATGCACAACCTCACCTCTCTTCGAGAATTGGAGGTTTGGAATGATTCAGGAGATCAGATATCCATTCCAGAAGAGGGCATCTCTACCAACCTAACATCACTTACTGTCTCAGTACCAAGAAATTATGAGTCTCTACTTGAATGGGGATTGCACAGACTCGCCTCTCTTAAAAGACTTTATATTTCTGGTAATGGATGTCCGAATATGGTGTCATTTCCACCAGAGGAGATAGGAATGATGTTGCCTTACTCTCTCACCCATTTGAGCATTGATAATTTAGAGAATTTGAAATGCCTATCCTCCAGAGGCTTTCAAAACCTCACCTCTCTTCATTACTTGCACATCTTCCGTTGCCCTAAGCTCATATCTCTTCCTGAAATGGACACGCTTCTCTCGCTTTTGGTGTTACACTTCCGGTTTTGTCCATTGCTAAAGGAAAAGTACATAAAAGGACGAGAGAGGTCCAAGATAGCCCATATACCTTGTGTTAATTTTGATCAGGACTCATCGGAAGTGTGACACCCAAAGGAGTTGACTTGAAAGTTAGACTATGAAAATCAGAGGTATGAAACCATTGAAACGTAGGACAAATTTAGAAGCTTGTCATTTTTAACCACAAAATGAAACTAATTATATATTTTTTTTTCATCATTGATTATTTGCAGGCAATTCAAAGCTTTAGAAGGTAACTTGGTGAGAAATTGGGCTTCTCACTTTTTCATCTAAAATGGCAGAATCAGTGCGTAAAGTTTAATGGTTGGTAGGTAGACTCATGCTCATACAACTTCAGCAGTCTACAGGGCATTTCAAAAGATCATTTCATGGAAAAGGGTGGACCCAACTCTGTTTTTCTTGGGCTTTGTAAGTTGATATCTTCCTTTTTCGAGACCTATATTGAATGTGCTGCAAAGGTAGATGAATGGAGCGGTGAGTTAATTCTCTGCAACTTTCATCTACATTTTTAATGTTTGATAACAATTTGATATTCTAATAGAATGCTAATGAGTTTCTTCATTTCTATTAGGATGAATTTGGCGTATTTTTTACAATTTCTCATACTCCATTCCATCTTACTTTTGTTAATTTGTTGGAGAAACCGCTTTTTGTTAGATTTCCATTATTACTTTGGATCTCCAATAGTAACATGTTTAAGCCACTGTTTCTTGTGAAGGTGGATACACTAACATCTTTAGGCTTTCATTGATTCTACTTTTTAGTTTCAGCCATATATAAGAGTAGGTAATTTTGCTTATTTTTAGTTGACATTCCTTGTTCTCAGGGATTTGCCAATCAATTGCCTTAATTTTGCAATCCTTCTGGAAAAGGATGCAGCAGTTGAATATATCCTGCCTTATACTCTGTCAGTAACAAATTACTCATTATCTGGGCAGAAAAGGAAAATACTATTAGATCTCACAAGGAAATTTGGGAAAAAAAAAATCAGTGAATAGATATACCGCATCCCATTCTGGTTTTAACACTAGGTATGTAAAATAGAAAACTTTTTCTAACTTTTTTTTTTCTAAAATAAGTTCAAATAGTTCATTAGATTTTGTATGATAACAAAGTGTTCATTTAATTGTACATGCAGAAACCTGAACAAGAATCTGAAGAAGAAAAGAATGAATTCTGGCCTCCACAGGTAATTTCTTGACCCAATATTCAATACAATTAAATGCTGGGATGTCATCGGACAACAATGAACCAATATCCCCCAAGAAAACCATTTTATGTATAACTTTTAAAAGTTTGAGTTGGAACTCTCTCTAACCTTCATTCTCAACTTTCAGATAATCTAGGTACTTAGGGATGTGTTTGGTGCAAAATATGATGGATAGGATATGATAAAAATCAATCTATCCCCTAACTGATGTGCACTTAAAAAGAAGGATTGGATTACAAATAGAAATTTTAGTACTGGTGAAGTGGCCATTGTAACATACCTGTAACTGGAAATAGATTAGGAATTTTAGTACTTATCATATTCATTTTTAAATAATGTTTTGTCATTAAGGGACTCGCACCATTTTCTAAAAGCTAGTTAACTGAATACAGAAACAAGAGGAAAAAGAATGAAAAGCAAAGAAAACAGATAGAATATAAAATCAAATGGAGTATTTATTTTCCCTCCTTTATAACTATGTATTTCTTAGTTTCAGGATGGATTTGATGGTGCCAGGCATCAACTTCCTCAGGGAAGCTAGTGAACTTGCTCTAGAAGCCAGCAAAGCCTAAACATACCTCCTGCAGCAATATGTGCATCTTCAGCTTGTCTTGGAGCCAGTGGCTTACTCGAGGTAATATCAACATCACTTTCTTGTAGACATTTTATGGAGATAATATTTATCTTGGTGACATTGTCGATTTAAAAACTTATCAAACAAATTATGAACTTAGTACTTGAATAGCCATAATCTAGTGTTGTTAGATGAAGTAGTTTCTAGAGAGGTGATTCAATTTCTTCCAATATATTTTGTATTAGGCAATTGCTATTTAGATTTCACCGTGCACTTCTGGACTTGACAATTTTGAACTTATCTTGAGCGAATTTAGGATTGCTTATCTTGAAAGAAGTGAGGAAAGGGAATAAAGTTGGTCTGTAATTATGGTACTCTGTAAATTTCTAATTTTGTATTGAATTTTCATTAGCAGTCAAATAATATTGTTTCCACACCCACAGAATATTACTCATTAGCCACAGGAGGAATTGTGGAAAACTAGTTGATATCATAGAAGGGAAAAAGGGAAAAAATCAGAAAAACTACCATGCTTGTAAGTATATGGTATGTCAATTGGAAAATCCTCCCTTTTCTTTTTGCACTTTTATAATAATTAATTAAAGTTTTTATGGTAACCAAGTTTTAGTCTAGTTGTACATGCAGAAATCTGAGCAAGAGTATGAAGCAGCAAGGATGAAATTTAGCCTCCAGTTGTAATCTATTGACTCTATAACCAATTCAAAGCAGAGGTGAGCTTTTATTAGGCTACCTTATGCCTCACCGATGGAAATTCCCGTACTGTTGTACAAGTTGGCATACAGAGATGCAAAGAGCTCATGTAACAGCTTCCTTGGCTCTTTATGTCCTGCTTTTTCTGCTGCTAATATTACACATTTACCATACCCTGTGTTTTGGTTCTTCAGGCTTCAGCACTAATCTCTCTATGTCAATCCCAGTGAATCTTAAATGCCTCCAAATGAGGCAAAAAGTGTCAATAGTGGCAGCATCAATGCTAACATATATCATTGCACCATGTCACCACCAAAAGATTGATCAATTTCATTGTCAGTCAAGATTTTATTTTTCTAACGCTACAAATCAGTTAAGTAAGAAACAACTTTATGAGAAAATTTGCTCCATTTAGCATTGCTCCCTGCAAAGAAACTTGTTGTTCGAATTCATCGATAGTATCACAACTAATAGATTCACACCTGTCCCCTAATAAATTTCGTAAATAGACTTTGTAATGTGTCATACACTAGTTGAGCTTTCAATTTTCTTCTTTTTTTTTTTTCATGACTATGCTATATAAAGTTTGCATCCTATGGTATTGGAACTTTGGAAGGCTTAATTTTCTTGTGCATTTTGAATTGAGATTTGAAATATATAATGGATTCAAGCCAAATGTTAATCTCCTTTTCCTACTCTGCCTCCTATCTCCATTACCTTGTTCTTTGGCAAATAAAGAGATCTAACAAAGTTCAATACAAGAAATAAACTGAAAATTTTGATGGCTATCCTCTGATGGATGTTAAGCTATAATCCACCACGCACTGCAGTATAAGCAGGCCTTAAATCTTCTTTTCTGGCTGCTAGCAATCTAACTTCTCTTTCACTTGTGTGTGTGGCCAAGCTTAGAACTTCTACAGATGAAAACACCTTTTTCCTTTATTAGATATGTATAACGCATGCCTTCATTTTGTATCTGCAGTAATGTTCTTTGGCTTTTTGGAAGGTGTTTTTTCGGTGACATCAATTGAGCCAAAAAGGAGTGTTACAATGGTAGACTGTAATTTTAACAAAAGATGTTCTGCCAATGTTTTATCTCTGTTGGTGCCTCATCCTTTGTCCCATGTAAGTCTCGCGAATGCCAGGGAATAGCTACGTTATTTTATTGTTTTTTGACTAAAATATCAACATGATTGCATAGCCTTGTCCCTGAGGGTTCCACATTCTAAAGCCCTCCTTTCCTGCACTTCATGTGCAACATCAACCATGCATAAAAGATATCAAAAAATTATAAAAAGGGTCACAAACTCTGACATTTTGAAGCCCTATTTGCTCCAGTTTGTGTGAATTGTTTGACCTAGGTGCCACAACCAAAGAAGCCGCATAACAAGTTTCCTAGTTTTAGTGTCAATTTTTTTATGTTAATAGTTATTCTGTTTTTCTTCTTGGCATTTTATATATATTCACTATGATTTGGAATTTCTCATGTGTGTTATGTCTTTTTTTAACATGGCTTCAGCTTCCAAAGTGTGAAATTGAAAGGCAAACTTCTTCAAACAATTCGTGCTATTAGTTTCATAGAACTGCTTTTTTCTTTTAATTCCTTTTGTGCTTCAACATATATAGTTTTTTTTAGCTGTTTTGAATGGGACTGAGCTGATGGAGGCTGTTATAATGATAAACCTATTGAGGAGATGAAAGCTAACGTGACACGGCATTCTGTCAAGGAGAAGCTTCGCATGCCTGCTACAGTGTCAATATTGTTGCTGATGCTCTTATCTCTGATTTCAATGCCATGGTTGTCAATCTCATTGCACTCCCTGTAGGCTGTAAGTGCCTCTCTGTGTTTGAATGTTGCTTGTGTTTCTGATTCCATTTTTTCGTTGTTTGAGCTTGAGATTTCCTTTTGCAAAACAGTTCCCAATTTTTGTGTTTGAATTTGGAATTTGGACCTCTGGATTCTTAGAAAATATTTTATAAAACAGTGTCTAACCATATACAATGAATAATGAGACAGCATAGTAGGGAATTCTTAGAAAAGTAAAGTTCTAGAAATATTTCTTATTATTGTCATCAAATGCCTGAAAGAGATTTAATTTTTATTTTTTTTATAGCTCCTGAGAAAGGGAAATCAATGCCAAAAGTAAAATCACCACAAGAAATTTGCAGATCCTGAGGTCTCTCAATTGGGAAGGTAGGCAGCACCTCACTTCAGTTCCCTTTCTATATGTAACTGTTAATTAAATTTTAATTTTAATTTCAATATATAACATTTCTTGGGATGTAGATTGAATTCCGCTTTGGGTTTGTGAGGATCATTTGCGTGTTCTTTGCTGCCACTGCAACCACTGCAACCACTGCTGCTGCTGCTACTACTTTTCCTTTTTTTTTCATAGGTTACTCAGGTCTCTCTTATTTTCCTATGTAATGTAATCATACGTAATTGATTTCTTTACATCATAAATCCTAGAACAGTCTGGTCTAAAATGTAACCACAACATTGTTTTATGACGGCAGGTTCATTTACCCTCAGAGATAGGGCGTGCCTCTTTCACCTAAACACTGTTTAGGACCCTAGTCTCAAGCGGTTGAGGAGGATTGCAATCATGTTCCATATTTATGTCAATGTTCTTGCAGTTCCGGCGCAAGTTACTTTCCCCCATGATGCTATTTTGGTCTCATCCCTTTTGCATCCAATTCCACTCGCAATGCTTGTGAGACTTTTCTGGATTACTCTGGTGGTTTGCTTTCTATATATTCTGCTGCCTCTCCATGGCTAGTAAGTTATGAGGCTGGCTTTAATGGGAAAAAGTGGTGAGTGTATGAGATTATTTTTCTTTGTAAGCTTTGTTCTCTACATTGGGTTAGAGCTTGGGCTGATGGCATCTTGCTTTTGGACTAAAGATACTGTTGCTTTAAGGAGACTTGGTGAAGTATTTGAAGCATGTTGCCCTGTCAAATTCATCACCTGTTGATTGTCAGTGGCATCCAAAAGAAGTGAATGGTTATTATCCATCACCTGTACAAACAGCTGGATTTCCAGTTCTCTTTCTTCCACTTGTTTTTTTTCCTTCCCCTAAAAAGTTGCCAAGGTAGGCCTTGGGTTTCTTCCTATGTATTGCAACTTTTTGTTCATTCATAGCTTCCTGTGTATCACAACTTGTCTTGAAAATTTTGATTTAGTATTTGAATGAATGATTTCTCTTACTCATAAAGTCAAATTCAAACTTACCTTAATATAAATTCGGCATCCACCAGTCAACTATCTTACAAAATTCTAGTGTTTGGTCAGTATTATAGTTTGACGAGGCTATAAAAAAATCTTAGTAAGTTCTTATTACGATTAAATTCAAGTTTATTGAATGTTTCTAATCAAAATTTTTATAAACGATTGTACTTGAATATCTCATGAATCATGGTAAAATTAATTATTTTTGAGAAAATAACAAAAATATTTTTATACTAAATTTATGAGTATAAATTTAATGAATATTAATGAATATTTAATTTTAACTATTAAAAAATAAAAATATTAATATTTAACTTTAAAATATTACTATTTAAATTATACAACACTATTAAAATTTAAAAAATATTATTTTAATAAAACCACTCAATATAATTAAATTTTTTATTTATAAATGGAGTAAATCTCACTAATAAATCTTACACAATTAATGAATATTTATATATTTATAATTATGATAAAAAACTGATAAAATAAAATTTTTTTAAAAAATTAAAATTTATTTTCATTACAGATATGTGGTTAAATGTTTTAAAAAATATCATTATTAATTTTATCTATTTTCAGTTTTATTCTTAATTTTGATCTCAAATTAGAAAAAATCAAATATTAATGTTGTTTTGCTTTCTATTCCTAATTATTATTTTAATATCTAAATAAGTTCATCATAATTAAAAATATTTTTTCTAAAATAATTCGAACAATAGCATATATTTTCAATAATTTATTCCAACAATTGAAAATATTAAATTTTTTTATAAAATATTTTATATAAAAAAAATTTATTTTAATATATTATTTTTCGGTTATCAGATAGAATATAAGGGAATGCTTCATTTGAAAGAGAGAGTACGGAAAGACGAAGCGAGTAAAACCATGGAAAGATGTAGTAAAATAAACAGAGCAATGAATGAAGGGATTAATGAATACTTCAGTACTGACCCAATGACTTGTCAATTTGTCTAATAAATTTTTAATTGTTTCCAAAAGGACAGGAATATTTGTGATGGAAGTGTTGGAACACGTAGCCTTACTGTTTTTTCAACTTGGTTTTGTCTTTATTCACGGCAAAAACAAACAGAAGTTCTACAATACCCTAAACAGTCCAATACCCAAATTGTTACTACTTTTAACTTGTGGATGCCGTTGTTGCCTTGTCACAATGAAAAAGTTAACACATGTATACCTAGATCTAAGGATAGTACTAACCTGTCTATTCCCCGTTTTTTATCACATGAAAAAGTTCAATGAGTACTTTATTCAAAGTAGGAACTCGCTTTCGATGCTTTCGGTGACTCATTGCCAGCTTTTTCCTTGTCTTTTTCCCACACTGCCGCTGGCCTCCAACAAACAACTGGTCACGGGGTCTTTATTCCAATGAGAATTCCAAGTCGATGCCTTTACTCAACTGTCAAGCTACCCCACACAAACTCCTTTAACTTTCACACAGCAAAATTCGTCTCTTTTCCACATACGTACTTCAATCTCCATTTTTTATTTCTCTCTTTCTTTCCTGAGCATAACTATCATGTCTTTTCTTGGGGAGGTTGCTCTCGCAGCTTTCTTTGATGGGTTGTTTGGCAAGTTATCCTCTTCTGATTTCCTCGACTTTGTCACTGAAAAGCAGGTCCTCAAGGAGCTCAACAAGTGGGAAAAGATGCTGCGGCATATCCGTGCCGTGCTTGATGATGCAGAGGGGAAGCAGATGAAGGATCACTATGTGAAGAACTGGTTGGCCGATCTTCAAGACTTGGCTTACGATGTTGATGACATTTTGGACGAGTTTGCCACTCAAGCTTTGAGGCGCAAGCTGACATCCTTGGAGGAACCTCAAGGCTTCAAAAATAAGGTACAAAAGATCATTCATACTTGTTTCTCTTCAAAAACTTTCATGTTTAATAATAAGATGATGTCCAAGATTAAAGAGATGAGTGCTAGAATGAATGATTTGGCCACAAAAAGAACTCAATTGGAATTGCGAGGTATTAATGAGGGAGCAAGGTCCAACAGAATGATAGAAAGGCTTCAGCCTACTTCTTTGGTGGATGAAACTCAGGTGTACGGTAGGCAAGAAGAAAAGGCAGCATTACTTGAATTGCTTTTGAGCAATGATGGTACTGACAAGGAAGCTTCTGTGATTCCCATTATTGGCATGGGAGGAATTGGCAAGACAACTCTTGCACAACTTCTCTACAATGATACTCGTATACAAAATTCTTTCCATGACAAGGCGTGGGTATGCGTTTCTGATGATTTTGATGCCGTTATGATAACGAAGACAATTCTACAATCAATTGCTCCTGATTTTTGTACGAATATTAATGATTTCAATTTGCTTCAAGTCAAGTTGAAGGAGAAGCTGGCTGGGAAAAAGTTTTTGCTTGTCTTGGATGATATCTGGAACGAGAATTATGATGACTTGACCATCCTATTATCTCCATTTGGAGTTGGAACCAAAATTCTGGTGACAACACGGAGTCACAAAGTTTCTTCTATTATGGGCACTGTTAAAGCTTACCCACTACAACAGTTATCACAGGAGGATTGTCTATCTGTATTTACTCAACATGCATTAAGAGCAATTGATTTTAGTGGGCATCCTGAATTAAAAGAAGTTGGGGAAATTATAGTGAAAAAGTGTAAAGGTTTACCTTTGGCAGCTAAAGCTATTGGTGGTTTACTACGCACTAGCCTGGACCATGAGGCATGGAAAGGTATATCAGAGAGCGAGATATGGGGCATACCAGAAGAGGAATGTGGCATAATTCCAGCTCTACGATTGAGCTATCATCATCTTCCTTCACATTTGAAGAGATGCTTCACATATTGCTCTATACTTCCTAAAGATTATGAATTCGGGGAGGAGGAGATAATCTTGTTATGGAAAGCAGAAGGTTTTCTACAACCAGCAAGGCCTGGAACTCAACTTGAAGTTCTAGGTAGTCAATATTTTCAAGATCTAGTCTCAAGGTCATTTTTTCAAACATCTACTAGGAACAAATCTCGATTCGTAATGCATGATCTTGTCAATGATCTAGCTCAATCGGTTGCAGGGGAAATATGCTCCAAACTAGAGGATGATAAACAGTTGAGATTTTCGGAAGGTACTCGACATTCATCTTATGTTTGTGGTCATTATGATGGAATGAAAAAGTTTGAAGCCTTCAATCAAACAAAGCATTTACGAACCTTTCTACAGTTGTCAGGATCGTCGTGCGCACCTGAAGTTGATTGTTATCTAAGTAACAATGTCCTCGTTGATTTGCTGCCCAAACTTAGATGCTTAAGAGTTCTTTCTTTGAAAAGGTATCACGTCATTGAGTTACCAAATTTTTTTCAAAACTTAATACATTTGCGCTACTTGGACTTTTCTCATACTACAATTAAAAGTTTGCCTGATTCAATTTGCACCCTTTATAATTTAGAAACTTTACTACTATGTGGGTGTAAATTGCTTGAAAATCTACCTTCAAATTTACAAATTCTAGTCAACCTGTGTGTTCTCGACATCACTGATACGCTTTCAATGAAAGGGATGCCGTTTGGAATTGGTAACTTAACCAATCTTCGAAGACTATCAGATTTTGTTTTGGGCAAAGGTGATGGACATCATATGCAAGAGATGAAGAATTTGTTAAATTTAAAGGGTAAGCTTTGTATCTCAGGGTTAGAGAACATTGTTAATGCTCAAGATGCATGGGAGGCTAAGTTAATCTCTAAGTCAGGCCTTGGCACATTAGAACTAAAGTGGAGTAGAGAATTTGATAATAATAGAAATAAAGAAGTTGAAGAAGAGGTGTTGAATTTGCTTGAACCTCATAAAAAGCTTGAAGAGCTCTTCATTCAGAATTATGGTGGTACAAAATTTCCGATTTGGACGAATTCTTCGTTACAAAATTTGTCGTCTTTGGTTCTTAAGGGCTGTAAAAATTGCATATCACTACCATCAATTGGAAAATTACCATTGCTGAAGAATCTTTCTATTGCTGGAATGGATCAGTTAAATAAGGTTGGCATTGAGTTCTATGGGGAGAATCAATCAAACGCATTTGCTTCGTTACAGAGTTTGAGCTTTCGGCATATGCCAAGATGGAAGGAATGGGACTTGGTTGATGAGCAAGTTGTGAAATTCCCTAGCCTCGTCGAGCTTTCCATCAGTGACTGCCCTCAATTGTTGGGAACGTTGCCTAACCGTCTTCATTCCTTAAAGAAGCTTGCAATTAGTTGGTGTAGACAATTGGTGGTTTCACTTTCAAACCTTCCAAAGCTGTCTGAATTAGAAATATATGAGTGTGCAGAGTTGGTGCTCAGAGATGATGTAGACTTTCTCTCAATAAAAAAAGTCCATCTTTCAAATGTTGTAAAGTTTTCTACTCCAACAGGAAGACTGGTATCAACATCAACAACATTGGAGCATTGTGAGATTTCTGATTGTGAGGGATTGACATATGTATCGCTAAAGAAGTTGGGACTATTGGGATCTGTCCGTAAATTGGAAATTTTTAATTGTCCACAACTTGTGTTGTTAAAGCCAGATGAGGTAGAGGAGGCAGAAGAGGAGCTGTTTCAAGTTGGGAATCTTTGCAATATTGAATCTTTGATAATATGGCAAATTGGTTTCAATATGGAATCTTTGAGAATAAGAAAGCATTTTCTCCCATTTTTGACAGAGATGAATATTCACAACTGCCCAAACATAGTTTGTTTTGCAAAGAACAACTTACCCCCGCATCTGAAAAAGTTAGAGATTGTAAATTGTGAGAATTTGCGATGTTTGGTGGATGAAGGAGAAAATATAAGCATCACTAACATATCTCCTCTTGAGCTTTTGGATATTAGTGATTGTCCATCTCTAGTATCATTAGCATTACCTTTTAGGCTTCGACATCTTACGCTTTGGGACTGCTCAAAGCTAGCTTCCTTATCAGACAGTGGTGAGTTACCCATAGGGCTTAAAAACCTTAACCTTAGTTTCTGCCCAGAGCTCGAATCCATTGCAGAAGCAATTGACGAAAACGCTTGTCTTGAATCTATTGTTATCTGGGAGTGTGGTATTAAATCTTTACCTCAAGGATTTGACAAGCTCAACCATCTTCAGAGGATTCAAATAACTCGATGTTCAAATCTAGTCTCGTTGGAAGGGTTTTTGCCCACCACCAATTTGACTAACCTTTGGATCTTGAACTGTGAAAATTTGCAAGCCCTGCCCAATTGCAGGCACAACCTCACCTCTCTTCGACAATTGCCGGTTGAGAATGATTCAAGTGATCAGATATCCATTCCAGAAGAGGGTATCTCTACCAACCTAACATCACTTTCCATCTCAATACCAAGAAATCATGAATCTTTTCTTGAAAGAGAATTGCATAGACTCACCTCTCTTAAAACACTTTGTATTTCTGGTGAAGGATGTCCGAATATGGTGTTGTTTCCACCAGAGGAGATAGGAATGATGCTGCCTCCCTCTCTCACCCATTTGACCATTCAAAATTTCAAAAATTTGAAATGCTTATTCTCCAAAAGCTTTCAAAACCTCGCCTCTCTTCGTCATTTGTCCATCTACTCTTGCCCTAAGCTCACATCTCTTCCTGAAAAAGACATCCTTCACTCGCTTTTGCATTTATTCATTAGTGATTGTCCATTGCTAAAGGAAAAGTGCAGAAGGGACAAAGGACGAGAGTGGTCCAAGATAGCCCACATACCTCGTGTTCAAATTTTTGATTTCTTATCCTTTTTTTGACACCCAAAGGAGTTGAATTGAAAGTTGACTGTAAAACTGAGAAAAAAAAAAGTTGACCGTGACAATCACAGGTATGAAACCATTGAAACGTAGGGCAATTTAGAAGCTTCTCATTTTTAACTACAAAATGAAGCTAATTATAATATATATTTTTCATCATTGATTATTTGCAGGCAATTCAAAAGCTTTAAAAGGTAACATGGTGAGAAACTGGGCTTCTCAGTTTTTCATCTTAAATGGCAGAATCAATGTGTAAAGTTTAATGGTTGGTTGGTAAACTCATGCTCATACAACTTCAACAGTCTACCTGGCATTCCAAAACATCATTTCATGGAAAAGGGTGGACTCAACTCTGTTTTTCTTGGGCCTTGTACGTTGATTTTTTCTTTTTTCAGACCTATGAAAGTGCTGCAGAGGTTGATGAATGGAGCGGTCAGTTAATTCTCTGCAACTTTTGTCTACATTTTTAGTGTTTGATAATGATTTGATAATCTAATAAAATACAATTGAGTTTTCTTCATTTCTATTTTGATGAATTTGGTGTATTATTTACAAATTCAAAGTCTGCCAATTCTACTTTACTTGCCTATACCTGGATTACTTCCTTCATTTTATTCTTTAATTCTCACATCATTCTTATTTGGTCCTTGTGTGACAATTTCTCGTACTCCAATCTATCTTACTTTTCCTTATTTTTTGGAGAAACTGCTTTATAGAGAAAAGAAAAGAAAAGAGAGGAAAGGAATATAAGATTGCATATATGTAGGTTTGATGCTCCATTGAATTCATTAAGCAACTTTAATTTTCTGTTAGATTTCCATTACTACTTTGGATCTTTGATAGACTAACTTCTTTTAGCCCTTCATTGATTGTACTTTTAAGTTTCAACTGTATATAAGAGATGAGCAATGTTGCTTATTTTATGTGCCTTGCTTGTTCTCAGGTATTTGCCGATCTGCAGTTGCCTTAATTCTGCAATCCATCTGAAAAGTACTCGCACTCACTTTTCCAACTATCTATTGCTAACTGCCCTCTAGTGAGTAAACAGCGCAAAAAGAGATAAAGGTTGCAGCAGTTGAAGATAGCTTGCTTGTCTTATGCTTGCGTGAATGACAGATTACTTATTATCTGGGCAGAAAAGGAAAAAGGTATTAGATCTCACAAGGAAACTCGGAAAAAATCAGTGAAAGATATATCACATCCCATTCAGGTTTTTACACAAGGTATGTAAATTAGAAATTTTCTTTTATCTTTTTTAAAAAAAGAAATCCAAATAGTTGATTAAATTTTGAATGATAACAAAGTGTTGATTTAATTGTACATGCAGAAACCAGAACAAGAATCTGAAGAAGGGAAGAATGAATTCTGGCCTCCAAAGGTAATTTGTTGGCCTGATAATTGATACAATTAAGTTTTGAGATGTCATCAGGCAACATTGAAACAATCCCTTCTAAGTAAACCATTTTATGTAGAACTTTTAAAAGTTTGAGTTGGAGCTCTCTCTAACCTTCATTCTCAACTTTCAGATAATCTAGGTACTTAGGGATGCGTCTGATGTGCACTTAGAAAGAAGGATAGGATTGCAAATAGAAATTTTAGTACTGGTGAAGTGGTCATCGTTGCATACCAGTGAAAACTAAAACTTTACCTGACTTCATATGCACCCTTTGCAATTTAGAGACCTTGCTATTAAAGCGATGTCACCAGTTAGAAAAGTTACCCTGAAAAATAGAAATTCTAGTAAATTGCATCATCTTGACATTAGTCATACAAATTCAGTGAAAGCAATGCCCTTTGGAATTGGTAGACTAACTAAGCTTTAAAAACTGTAATTTTGTTTTGGGTGAAGGTGGTGGATATCAGAAATGAGAGATGAAGAATTTGTGGAATCTCAAGGGTGAGATTTCTATTTCAGGATTGGAGAACATTGTTAAAGCTCAAGAAGCATGGGAAACTAAGTTGATTGATACTCGGGCCTCGATGAGTTATAAGTGGAGTACAACTTTTGATAAAAATCTGAGAAATAAAAAAGTTGAAGAAGTGGTGTTGAACTCGTTTAATTATGGCTGTCTTTGCTGCATTGCTGCCACAGGGGATTAATTTCTACACTTTTGGAAACCAGCTTGGTTGAATTCAGGGTCAGTTTACTTTCTGCTCACCCAATGTTTGATTTTTTTTCATTCGGTCATTTGTGCACTTGCTAGTTTGTGTTTCTTAGTTATATTTGACTTTTGAATCCATCACCATACCTTACAATGACAGTTTATGCAGCATTAGTTAAAATATTTTATGTTTATGTTATTTTTAGAAGCAATATATCAGAGAGTGCAAGCAGTTGAAAATATTTTTGTTCACTGTCTTGGTTATATAAATATGCATTCCCTTTATGAAAAGTGATGTATGAAGAGTTGAAGTTCTGGCTTTTCTGAGTTTTGTTTTCCCTCTTTGTTTTTCCAGCAAACTTTGGTCTCTTCATCGAGAGTTTAGGATACAGATCTTTAAGTTTTTTTTATCCAGCAGAAACCAAGGATAACATTTCATTTATCTCTATCTGCCCATACTCAATACCAAGGATAACACTTGTGTTTCTCTGTCTGTCCACACAAAACCAAGAATAACACCTCATTTCCTTAGTACAAACTCTTTCAAAATTTACAACAGCAGAAACTAAGGATTTTGCTTCTGCCTTCTGCTGCTTCTCCTTGGGTAGCCTTGGACAAGTAATGTGGGCTGCCACTAAAGCCAGGAGAACTTTCTTGTTCATCATAAAGAGCTAAAACAAGCTCACCATAAAAAATTATGGGACTACCAAATTTCCAACTTGGATGGTAGATTCTTCATTACAGAATTTATTGTCCTTGAATCTCATGAATTGTAAAATTGCAGATCATACCAGCCATTGGAAAATTACCACTGTTGGAATTCCTTTGCATTGAAGGAATGGATGGAGTGAATAACCTTGGTTTTGAGCTCTATGGAGATAATTAATCAGATGCATTTTCATCATTAAGAAGTTAGAGCTTTGTGAGCATGCCGAAATGGAAGGAATGGGACTTTTGTGAAGTTGATCATCAGGTTGTGAAATTCCCCAATGTCTGCGTTCTTTCTAACATTAACTGCCCTCATTTGTCAAGAAGGTTGTCTAACTGACTTCATCTCCTAAAACTACTTGAAATCGCAGGTGCCTGCCATTGGTGATTTCAATTTCGAAGTTTCCAACACTGGTGGCATTAGATGTAGATTGGTGTCAAGAGTTGGTGCTTAGAGGTTATGTTGACATCAACAATGGATATAGTCAATCTTTCAAATATTTTAAAATTTTGTACTCTGACAGAGAGAGGCTGATGTCGGGATTTACAAAATTGGAATATTTTACGATTGATAGTTGGAAGGAATGGACATGTTTAATGCAAAAGGAATTGGGATCGCTCAGGACCTAGGCTGAGAATTTTGATTTGTTCACAACTTGTACTTGTATCGTTAGAGCCAGAGGAAGCAGAACAGGAGCATTTGCAACTCGACAGGCTTTGCAAGTTTGAATGTCTTACAATTGCGAAATGTGAACGACTTCAAAGGCTACCAAAGGTCTTGCATTTGGTCACGTTCCTTGCTGATATACAGATTGCCAATGGCCAAGCATGGTTTCTGTTTTAACGAATAACCAGCTTCTGACTTGAAGAAGATTGAGAATTGAAAATTGCAAGAATTTACAATGTTTGGTGGATGAAGAAGAAGGTACTAGCACAACTTCCCCTCTCTTAAGGCAGTGACGTTGGTTGGCTGTTCAGCTGACATCCTTTCCACAAGAGGATTTCCCTACCAACCTAACATCACTTGACATTGCGGCACCCAATATTTGTAGGCCACTACTTCAATGGGGACTCAGCTCTCTCAAAAAGCTGTCCATTAATGGTGAAGAATGTCCAGATGTGGTGTTGTTTCCACAAGAGGAGATGGGAATGATGCTGCCTCCCCCTCTCACTGATATCACAATAAGTGATTTCAAAAACCTGAAATTGCTATCCTCATATGGCTTTCAAAACCTTACGTCTCTTCAGTCTTTAGAGATCAGTGATTGCTCTAACCTCACATCTCTTCCAGAAAAAGACATGCTTCTCTCGCTTTGCCATGTTCAGATTGATGATTGTCCCTTGCTAGAAGAACGGTGCAAAAGGGATAAAGGACATAGATTATGTTCAAATCAATAATGAACAAAATTATCCCAAAGAAGTTGAAATCTTGAAATTGAAAGTCAAAAGGTATTAAACCATTTGAAAGATAGGCTAGATAATTGAATTCTGTTTATTTATTCATTTAATTTTTGTTAGATATATAAGATAGCGGTAAGTCTGATATGTTATTGTTGATAATTATTTACAGTCACATTTGAGGCTTGGAAGCTACAAAGTGCAGTTGGTATATATAGCTTTATTGAAAGATCAGGTACAAGCTTCTCATATTTTTTTCCATTTCACTTGCACTTCAACATAGCATGGTCAACAATCTGCAACATTTAACCATTAAAACACTTATGCTCCTCTAACTTCAAGTATCTCTAAACAACTCTGGGTGTGAATTTGTTGATTCGTCATTTTGACTTATGAAACTGATTAAAAAGATCAAGGATGAAAGGTGAGTTGATTTTCCTCTGCTTTTATATGTCATGTACATTGGAGAACTGAAAAGCAATTGTTAGAGTATATATGCAATTACATGGACAAAATTGTGTTTTAATTTTTGAAAAGTTATATATATACTTGCCTTGTGAAATCGCTAGTTGTTTGTTATACAGAAGCATATTTGTTTTGATTTCAGGAGATTGCCATTTTGTTAAAGAAAATTTAAGTCTCTCTCTCCTTTTCTACGTTATCAATTTTCTCTGTAAGTGACTACTTTAAACCATGCCAATTATGCTTCCCTTGAGTATGTTGAACAGTGGTAATGATGCAGCCGACCAACTTTCAAACTTTCCTTGTCATCAACAAGTTCCCAAAATTGGAATAGCAGCACTGCAAGAGCTTTCAGAACCTCTCCTTGCTCAAATGTTTTTATACTTAACTGCCTTAATCTATAAAAAAGGGATTAAAGATGAAGTGGTGAAAGATATCTCCTGTGCCTCATGTATTAATAAGTAATAACAGATTACTTATAAGCCAGAAGAGGAACAGCGAAAACTAGTTGTTTTTGTAGAAAAGGAGTGAAAAAGGCAGAATATACCATGCTTGTAAATTCAATCCTAGGTATGACAATGGGAAAATCTTCTCTCCCTTTCCTCTTTGAACAATTAATTAAAACTTGTATGATCACCAAGTGTTGATTTACTTGTACATGCAGAAGTCTGAACATGATTAGGAAACACCAAGGATGAGTTCAGCCTCCAGTTCTAATCTATTGGCCATAAAATCAATGCAATGCAGAGGTGAGCTTTTATATATTGAACTACATTAAGATAATATGCCTCACCAATGGAACGTCCCTTATGCTAAATAACCTTATGCATATCTATTCCAAAGTTTCAGGTTGGAGCTATTAGTTACTTCATTCTCAATAGTGTGACCCTCATTTTACAATAGGTTTAAGCAGATGATCCCGGATTGTAAGCTTTTTATGATTTCAAGGCTCTTTATGCTAAACTTTTCATGCTTCTAATATTACAGATTTACCATACCCTGCATGTTGGTTCTTCAGCCTTCAGCACTAATCTCTCTATGTCAATCCCAGTGAACCTTCAATGCCTCCAAACGAGGCAAAAAGTGTCACTAGTGGTAGCACCAATGCTAACATACATCATTGCAACAAGTCATCACCAAAAGAGCGATGGATGTCATTGACAGTCAAGATTTTCTTCTCTAACACTACGAATCGGTTGGGAAAGAGTAACTTACTAGAAAACTTGCTCTTCATTTATAATTTCTCTTTGCAAAGAAACTTTTTCAAATTCATCAGTAGTATCATGACTGATAGATTCACACCGATCCCCTAATAAATTTTATTGATGGGTTGTGCAGTAGCTACCGAGGCAAGATTAAAGCAGAATGGATTGTTGCGACAAATTATTGACCTGGCACTACCATGGAGTTTTCTGCAGCTCTAATTCATGGGATATAAAAAGCTGATGAAGTCCTTAGGCCACTTGTACCCACTTTCACTGCATTATTGCTCTTATACATTCTTTTAGGGGAAAAGAAAAGGGGTTTGAGGGGGATGCTAATTGGTATATCAATAAAGTTTATCACTGTTTGCTAAAGGATACTTATTTTTATTCAGGTGATGTATCCTAGCCAGGTAATGGGTATGCAATCAGGGAGCTAAACTCTAGGATCCAAACACAGAAATTCAATTATAGCTTCCTGGTGAGGTTTTGGCTTTGCTTTATTGTTTTTGCTTCATCGTTTCATACAATAGTTGACACATATCTGTCTTTTTTCTAAAGCATGTCTTGCATCTAGTTTATGTCAGCAGAATTTAGAGCTCATCTGAGTTTCAAAAATGTACTTGTTTTAATTGTGTCTGACCATATGCAATAAATAATGAGATAACATAATAGGCAATTCTCGGAAAAGTGAAGTATATTTAGCTGTATTTATTATTATTTGATGACAAATGTCTGAAAAAGATTTGATTTGTTTATACCTTTGTTTATGGCTCCTGAAAAAGGGGATTTAGTGCTAATAGTAAAATTACCACAAGATATTTGGAGAACTGAGGTCTCTCAATTGGGAAGGTAAGCAGCACCTCACTTCAGTTCCCTTTCTAAATATAACTGTTCATTAAATTTTAATTTTAATGCTTGAAAATGCAGGATGATAAGAAGTTACTGACCTTTCTTGGGATGTAGACTGAATTCTGCTTTGGGTTTGTAGGGATCATTTCTGTGTTCTGCTGCCACTGCCACCACTGCTGCTGCTATTTTCCCTTTTTTTGTTAGGTTAGTTAGGTCTCTCTTATTTTCCTATGTAATGTATTCATATGTAATCGATTCATTACATCAGGAGTCCAGGAAGAGTCATGTCTAAAGTGTAACCACAACAATATTTTGATGACGGCAGGTTTATATACTTAGGTGTGCCTCTTTCACCTGAACACAGTTTAGGACCCTTGTGTCAAGAGGTTGAGGGGGCTTGCAATCATGTTCTATATTTATGTCAATGTTCTTGCCGTTCCAGTGCAAGTTCCTTTCTCCAATGATGATATTTTGGTCTCATCCCCTTTGCATCAAATTCCTCTTGCAATGGTTGCGAGCCTTTTCTGGATTGCTCTGGTGGTTTGCTTTCTATTCTGCTGCCTCTCCATAGCTAGAAAGATACGAGGCTGGCTTTAATGAGAAAAAGTGGTGAGTGTATGAGATTATTTTCCTTTGTATCTCTGCATTGGTTTAGAGCTTTGGCTGATGGCGTCTTGTTTTCGGACTAGGATTCTGTGGCTTTAAGGGGACTTGGTGAAGTCTTTGAAGCATGTTGCCCTGTCAAATTTATCACCTGTTGATTGTCAGTGGCATCCAGACGAAATGAATGCTTATTTATCACAAGCCTTCCCTTAACAGCTGAACTTCCAATTCTCTTTCTCTCACTTGTATTTTTCACTTCCCTTAAAAAGCTGCCAAGTACCTGCAACAACACAAGCCAGCCTTCACTTTTCTTGTATTCGGTAGGCCTTTGGTTTCGTCCTATTTCAACTTTCTGTTCATTCATAGCTTCTATGGAATGTATCTACAAGCTTCTTACTACAACTTGTCTTGAAAATTTTAATTTAGAATTTCAATGAATGATGTCTCTTATTCACAAAGTCAAATTCAAACTTCTTTCCTAAAATAAAATATATATTTTTTAAAATTCGCATCTGCCGAGTCAATTATCATGTTATCATACTGCTTTAATAATCATGAAGAGACCTGCAGTTGCTAATTTTTATTTTTTGGTGCTTATTTTGATTTCAGCCTTCAAGAAATGCTACATTTTCCATTGCCAATTGAGTAATCACTAGGTTTGCTTTGGTTCAGGCCGAAAGAGGCAAAGAATTCCTGCAACGTGCAACAAGCTGTCGATTCTATTACAGAAGACAAGTATGGTTGATTTGATGACAACATCATTACTGGGAGAGACAGATTCATCAAAAAGATAAAATTCATGGACAAGTTATAATGTTAGAGATGCTCTCTTTTTTCTCTTTTCCTTAAGACAACAATGTCATTCCATAATAACTTGCTGTTCTTTTAATTTCTTCTAAAAATAAGCACTTGGCAAAAAATATTACAATTGGGTATCTTTTACATTCTCATTTGTTATTTCTTTTCTTGGATTATTATTCGTGTATTGGACAGTATAATTTTTTTTAATATTATAATTAAGTTTTAATAGATGAAATGTATTCATTTAGGTATATTTTCAAAAAATAATAAATTATTTAATTACTAAGTAAACATATAAAATAGTTTAAACTCACTTATTGCATTAAAAACTTCATCATCACTATATAGAATAATAATAATTTATTTTTTTATAAAACCAAACAAACTCGTTACTTTATTTCTTTCCTTTTTATTTTTTTTGTGTAGTTTTATTATACTTGTAGATTTAATCACATTTTTTCAGGTAATTAAATTTATTTATCATATAAATAATTTAAAAATATTTTTGTTAGAAAATAAATAAAATATTAATTATTTTATTCTAGAACTTTGCTAAATAAAGCTTTGAGAACAATCTTTAAGATCAGAAAACAAAATCATCCTGTCAACATTTAATTATTATATATATTTAATGAAAAATATTACTATAAATATCACTTTAAGGAGTATGCTTAGAACACTTTGTCTGATTTTATTAATTATTGATTTTTTTTTTTTCAAAAACCGTGTGGGAGTATTAAGCATTAACCAAGTAAAACTTTCATTCGGCGGAGACCAGGGAAAGAAGACGCATCAAAAACAATGCAAACATGTAGTCAAAGAAGCAGCATTCAAAGTCCGATGAGATATTTTCCAAGCGTCCTCATTGCGCATTGAATTTGCTTTCGGTCATTCATTGCTAGTTTTTTTCCTTATCTTTTCCCATCAGTTGCTTCTGGCCTCCAAGTCAATACCCAACGCAATTATTAAGCGATCCTCACTAGCTTCTCTAACTTTCACGCAACAAAAATATATCTCTTTTCCACAAACTTCAATCTCCATTTTTCATTTCTCTCTTTCTTTCTTGAGCAAAACAATCATGTCTGTTGTTGGGGAAGCTGCTCTCACAGCTTTCTTTGATGGGTTGTTTGGCAAGTTATCCTCGTCTGATTTCCTCAACTTTGTCACTGAAAAGCAGGCCCGCAAAGAGCTCAACAAGTGGGAAAAGATGCTGCGGGATATCCGTGCCGTGCTTGATGATGCAGAGGGGAAGCAGATGAAGGATCAGTATGTGAAGAGCTGGTTGGCCGATCTTCAAGACTTGGCTTACGATGTCGATGACATTTTGGACGAGTTTGCCACTGAAGCTTTGGGGCGCAAGCTGACATCCTTGGAGGAACCTCAAGGCTTCAAAAATAAGGTACAAAAGATCATTCCTACTCGTTTATTCTCTCCAAAGACTTTCATGTTTAATAAGAATTTGATGTCCAAGATTAAAGAGATGAGTGCTAGAATGAATGATTTGGCCACAAAAAGAACTCAATTGGAATTACGAGGCATTAATGAGGGAGCAAGGTCCGATAGAATGAAACAAAGGCTTCAGCCTACTTCTTTGGTGGATGAAACTCAGGTGTACGGTAGGCAAGAAGAAAAGGCAGCATTACTTAAATTGCTTTTGAGCAATGATGGTAGCGACAATAAAGCTTCTGTGATTCCCATCATTGGCATGGGAGGAATTGGCAAGACAACTCTTGCACAACTTCTCTACAATGATACTCGTATACAAAATTCTTTCGAGTACAAGGCGTGGGTGTGCGTTTCTGATGATTTTAATGCCATTATGATAACGAAGACCATTTTACTGTCAATCGCTCCTGATTGTTATACCAATGATAATGATCTCAATTTGCTTCAAGTCAAGTTGAAGGAGAAGGTGGCTGGAAAAAGGTTTTTGCTTGTCTTGGATGATATCTGGAACGAGAATTATGAGGATTTGACTATCCTACTCTCTCCATTTGGAGCTGGAACCAAAATTCTCGTTACAACACGGAGTCACAATGTTTCTTTTAATATGGGCACTGTTGAAGCTTACCCTCTACAACAGTTATCAGAGGAAGATTGCCTATCTATATTTACTCAACATGCATTAAGAGCAAACGATTTTACTAGGCGTCCTGAATTAAAAGAAGTTGGGGAAATTATAGTGAAAAAGTGCAACGGCTTACCTTTGGCAGCTAAAGCCATTGGTGGTTTACTACGCACTAGCCTGGACTATGAGGCATGGAAAGGTATTTCAGAGAGCAAGATATGGGGCATAGCAGAAGAGAAATGTGGCATAATTCCAGCTCTACGATTGAGCTATCATCATCTTCCTGCACATTTGAAGAGATGCTTCGCATATTGCTCTATACTCCCTAAAGATTATGAATTCAGGGAGGAGGAGATAATCCTGTTATGGGAAGCAGAAGGTTTTCTACAAGGAGCAAGCCCTAAAACTGAAATTGATGATCTAGGCCGTCGATATTTTCGAGATCTAGTATCAAGGTCATTTTTTCAAATATCCACCAAGAACAAATCTCAATACATAATGCATGACCTTGTCAATGATCTAGCTCAATTGGTTGCAGGAGACATATGCTCTAAATTGGAGGATGATGAGGAATTCAGATTTCCAAATCGTACTCGACATTCATCTTATATTCGTGGTCGGTTTGATGGAATGACAAAATTTAGAGCCTTTGATCAAATGAAGCATTTACGAACCTTTCTATCATTGTTGAGGTTGTCGTGGATATGGGAAGGTAATTGTTATTTAAGTAACAATGTCTTCACTGATTTGTTGCCCAAACTTAGATGCTTAAGAGTTCTTTCTTTGAAAGGGTATTGCAAAATTGAGTTGCCAAATCTTTTCCCAGAGTTAAGACATTTGCGCTACTTGGATTTTTCTTACTCTCGAATTAGAAGTCTGCCTAATTCAATATGCAAGCTTTATAATTTAGAAACATTACTATTATATAGGTGTTACAATCTTGAAAACCTACCTCCAAATTTAAAAAATCTAATCAACTTGCGTGTTCTTGACATCACTGGTACATTTTCAATGAAAGGGATGCCATTTGGAATTGGTAACTTAACCAATCTTCGAAGACTATCTGATTTTGTTTTGGGAAAATGTGATGGTCATAAAATACAAGAGATGAAGAATTTATTAAATCTGAAGGGTAAGCTTCGTATCTCAAGGTTAGAGAACATTGTTAATGCTCGTGATGCATGGGAGGCTAAGTTAGTTGATAAGTCAGGCCTTGGCATATTAGAACTAAAATGGAGTAGAGAATTTGATAATAATAGAAATGAAGAAGTTGAAGAAGAGGTCTTAAATTTTCTTGAACCTCATAAAAAGCTTAAAGAGCTACACATTCAGGGTTATGGTGGTACAAAATTTCCGATTTGGATGAATTCATTGCAAAATTTGTCATCTTTGGTTCTCAAGCACTGTAAAAATTGTGTATCACTACCATCGATTGGAAAATTACCGTTGCTGAAGAATCTTTCTATTGTTGGAATGGATGAGTTAAATAAAGCTGGCATTGAGTTCTATGGGGAGAATCACTCAAATGCATTTACTTTGTTACAGAGTTTGCACTTTGAGAATATGCCAAGATGGAAGGAATGGGACATAGTTGATGAACAAGTTGAGAAATTCCCTAGCCTTGTCGAGCTTTCTGTCATAAACTGCCCTCAATTGTTGGGAAGGTTGCCTAACCAGCTTCGTTCCTTAGAGAAGCTTGAAATTCGTGAGTGTGCACAAATGGTGGTTTCACTTTCAAACCTTCCAAAGCTGTCTGAATTAGAAATAGATGAGTGTGCAGAGTTGGTGCTTAGAGATGATGCAGACTTTCGCTCATTAAAAAAAGTCCATCTTTCAAATGTTGTAAAGTTTTCCACTCCAACAGAAAGGCTGTTATCAACTTCAACAACATTGGAGTACTGTCGGATTTATAATTGTAAGGGATTGACATATTTATCAATAAAGAAGTTGGGACTATTGAGATCTGTTCCTAAATTGGAAATTGTAAAATGTCCACAACTTGTATTGTTAGAGCCAGATGAGGTAGAGGAGGCAGAAGAGGAGCTATTTCAAATTGGGAATCTTTGCAATATTGAATCTCTGGAAATATGGGAAATTGATCTCAATAGAGAATCTTTGAGAATAAGAAAGCATTTTCTCCTATTTCTTACAGAGATGTTTATTGAAGACTGCCCAAACATAGTTTGTTTTGCAAAGAACAACTTACCCCCACTTTTGAAAAAGTTAAGGATTGAAAGTTGCGAGAATTTGCAATGTTTGGTGGATGAAGGAGAAAATATAAGCATCAATAACATATCTCCTCTTGAGCAGTTGGTAATTGTGGGTTGTCCGTCTCTACCATCATTAAGCATCAGTAACATATCTCTTCTTCAGCATCTGCGAATTGAAGTGTGTGGGTCTCTAAGATCAGTAAGCATCAGTAACATATCTCCTCCTCTTGAGCATTTGGAAATTAGAGACTGTGGGTCTCTAATATCATTAAGCATCAGTAACATAGCTCTTCTTGAGCATTTGGAAATTATAAATTCTCGGTCTTTAATATCATTATCATTGCCTGATACGCTTCAACATCTCAGGCTTGCGAGTTGCTCAAAGCTAGCTTCCTTATCAGAAAGTGGCAAGTTACCCATAGGGCTTAAACAACTTGACCTTTCTGTCTGCCCAGAGCTCGAATCCATTGCAGAAGCAATTGACGAAAACACTTGTCTTGAATCTATTAGGTTCGACTGGTGTGGTATTACATCTTTGCCGCAAGGATTAGACAAGCTCAGCCATCTTCGGAGTTTTCAAATAAGTCGATGTTCAAATCTAGTCTCGTTGGAAGGGTTTTTGCCCACCGCCAATTTGACACAGTTTTCGATCATTAACTGTGAAAATTTGCGAGCCCTGCCCAATTGCATGCACAACCTCACAACTCTTCGAGAATTGAAGGTTTGGAATAATTCAAGTGATCAGATATCCATTCCAGAAGAGGGTATCTCTACCAACCTCACATCACTTGAAATCTCGATACCAAGAAATTATGAGTCTCTACTTAAATGGGGATTGCATAGACTCCCCTCTCTTAAAACACTTCATATTTCTGGTAGAGGATGTCCGAATATAGTGGCCTTTCCACCAGAGGAGATAGGAATGCTTCTGCCTTCCTCTCTCATCAATTTGTACATTCAAGGTTTCAAAAATTTGAAATGCCTATCCTCTAAAGGCTTTCAAAACCTCACCTCTCTTCATCGTTTGGACATCTCCTGGTGCCCTAAGTTCACATCTCTTCCTGAAAAAGACACGCTTCTCTCACTTTTGGAGTTAAACATTAGGTATTGTCCATTGCTAGAGGAAAAGTGCAAAAGGAACAAAGGACGAGAGTGGTCCAAGATAGCCCACATACCTTGCATTAGAATTGCTGAGCAGTACATCGAAAGTCAACTGTGAAAGTCACAAGTATGAAACCATTTGAAACGTACGACAAATTAGAAGCTTCTTACTTTTAACAACAAAATTAAACTAATTATAATTTTTTTTTGTCATCATTGATTATTTGCAGGCAATTTAAAAGCTTTAGAAGGTAACTTGGTGATAAACTTGCTTCTCACTATCATCTAAAATGGCAGAATCAGTTTGTAAAGTTTAATGGTTGGTTAGTAGTCTCATGCTCATACAACTTCAACAGTCTATAGGGCATTTCGAAAGATCATTCCAAGGAAAAAGGGTGGACTCAAATCGGTTTTTCTTGGGCCTTGTACGTTGGT
The DNA here is from genome assembly GCA_036013995.1 of Theobroma grandiflorum. Taxonomy (NCBI): domain Eukaryota; kingdom Viridiplantae; phylum Streptophyta; class Magnoliopsida; order Malvales; family Malvaceae; genus Theobroma; species Theobroma grandiflorum. The sequence goes on along the minus strand of CP142133.1, from coordinate 22,800,738 downwards.
TTCGTTTTTCTTTTCGGACCTATGAAAGTGCTGCAGAGGTTGATGAATGGAGCGGTGAGTTAATTTTCTGCAAATTTCATCTACATTTGTAGTGTTTGTTAAGGATTTGATATTCTAATAAAATACTATTGAGTTTCCTCATTTCTATTATGATGAATTTGGTGTATTTTTTACAATTTTGAACTTTGCCAATTCTACTTTACTTGCTTATACCTGGAGTACATCCTTTATTTTATTCTTTTAATTTCACACCATTTTCATATCTTTCTGTGACAATTTCTCATACTCCATTCTATCTTACTTTTCTTAATTTGTTGGAGAAACTGCCTTATAAAGAAAAGAAAAGAAAAGAAAAGAGATGAAAGGAATATATAATTGCATATATGTAGGTAAGATGCTCTATTGAATTCGTTAAGAAACTTTAATTTTCTGTTAGATTTCAATTATTACTTTTGATCTTTGATATTAACATGTTTAAGTCACCGTTTTGTGTGGAGGTGGATAGACTAACATCTCTTAGCCCTTCATTGATTATACCTTTCTAGTTTCAGCCGTATATAAGAGATAGGCAATGTTGCTTACGTTTTGTACCTTGCTTGTTCTCAGGGATTTGCCAATTTACAATTGTCTAAATTTTGCAATCGTTCTGGAAAAGTACTCCCTGTCTCGCCTTTCCAACTATCTGTTGCTGACCGTCCTCTGATAAGTTCACAGTGCAAAAGCAAATGAAGGATGGTGCAGGTGAAGATCGCCTGCATGCCTTATGCTTGTGTCAACAACAGATTACTCCTTATCAGAGAATATATATATCACATCCCATTCAGGTTTTAACACGGGGTATGCAAATTAGAAATTTTCTTCTATCTTTTTTTTCTAAAAGAAATTCAAATAGTTGATTAAATTTTGAATGATAACAAAGTGTTCATTTAATTGTACATGCAGAAACCTGAACAAGAATCTGAAGAAGGGAAGAATGAATTCTGGCCTCCAAAGGTAATTTGTTGACCTAATAATCAATACAATTAAGTGGTGAGATGTCATTAGGCAACAATGAAACAATCCCTCCTAAGTAAACCATTTTATGTATAACTTTTCAAAGTTTGAGCTAACCTTCATTCTCAACTTTCAGATAATCTAGGTACTTAAAAAAGAAGGATAGGATTGCAAATAGAAATTTTAGTAGCAGTGAAGTGGTCATCGTTGCACACCAGTGAAAAGTTTTGGTGAAAAACAAAACTTTACATGACTTCATATTCACCCTTTGCAATTTAGAGAGCTTGCTATTAAAGCGATGTCACGAGTTAGAAATGTTACCCTGAAAAATAGAAATTCTAGTCAAATTACATCATCTTGACATTAGTCATACAAATTCAATGAAAGCAATGCCCTTTGGAATTGGTAGACTAACTAAGCTTTAAAAACTGTCTAATTTTGTTTTGGGTGAAGGTGGTAGATATCAGATGTGAGAGATGAAGAATTTGTTGAATCTCAAGGGTGAGATTTCTATTTCAGGGCCGGAGAACATTGTTAAAGCTCAAGATGCATGGAAAGCTAAGTTGATTGATACTTGGGCCCCAATGAGTTAGAGGTGGAGTTCAACTTTTGATAACAATGCAAGAAATAAAGAAGTTGAAGAAGTGGTGTTGAACTCGTTGAATTATGGCTGTCTTTGCTGCATTGCTGCCACAGGGGATTACTTTCTACACATTCGGAAACCAGCTTGGTTGGATTCAGGGTCAGTTTACTTTCTGCTCACCAAATGTTTGATTATTTTTCCTTTGGTCATTTGTGCGCTTGCTTAGTTTGTGTTTCTTAGTTATGTTTGACTTTTTGAATCTTTCACCATACCTTATAATGACAGTTTATGCAGCATTAGTTGAAATATTTTATGTTTAGTTTATCTTTAGAAGCAATGTATCAAATGGTGTGAGCAGTTGAAGATATTTTTGTCCACTGTCTTGATTTTATGAATATGTATTCTCTTAATGAAAAGTGATGTATGAAGAGTTGAAGTTCTGGCATTTTTTGAGTGCTGTTTTTCCTTTTGTTTTCTAGCAAACTTTGGTCTCTTCATCCACGGTTTTGTCCGCAGATCTTTAAATTTTTTTTCTATCCAGCAGAAACCAAGGATAACATTTCTTTTATCTCTGTCTTCCCATACTCAATAACAAGGATAACACTTGTTTTTCTTTGTCTGTCCACGCAAACCAAGAACAACACCTGATTTCCTTGGTACAAACTCTTCCAAAAATTACAGCAGCAGAAACTAAGGTTCTTGCTTCTAACTTCTGCTGCTTCTTCTTGGGTAGCCTTGGACAAGTAATGTGAGCAGCCACTAAAGCCAAGAGAACTTTCTTGGTTGTCATAAAGTGCTAAAAGAAGCTCACCATAAAAAATTATGGGACTACCAAATTTCCAACTTGGATAGGAGATTCTTCATTACAAAATTTATTGTTCTTGAATCTCATGATTTGTAATGTCTGTGTTCTTTCTAACATTAACTGCCCTCAATTGTCAGGAAGGTTGTCTAACCGTCTCAATGTCCTAAAACTACTTGAAATTTGCAGGTGCCTGCCATTGGTGATTTCAATTTCAGAGTTTCCAACACTGGTAGTATTAGATGTAGATTGGTGTCAAGAGTTGGTGCTTGGAGGTTATGTTAACATTAAATCAATGGATATGGTCAATCTTTCAAATATTTTAAAATTTTGTACTCTGACAGAGAGGCTGATGTCAGGATTTACAAAATCAGAATATTTGATGATTGATGGTTGCAAGGAATGGACATGTTTAATGCAAAAGGAATTGGGATTGCTTGAGAGCCTAATGTCTCTCACTTGGCTGAGAATTTTGAATTGTTCACAACTTTTACTTGTATCGTTGCAGCCAGAGGAAGCAGAAGAGGAGCATTTGCAACTTGACAGGCTTTGCAAGTTTGAATGTCTAACAATTACGCAATGTGAACGACTTGAAAGGCTACCAAAGGTCTTGCATTTGCTCATGTTCTTTGCAGATATAATATTGCCAGTGGCCAAGAATGGTTTCTGTTTTAACGAATAACCTGCCTCCAACTTGAAAAAGATTTGAGGATTGAAGATTGCAAGAATTACAATGTTTGGTGGATGAAGAAGAAGATACAAGCACAACTTCACCTCTCTTAAGGCAGTGACGTTTGTTGGCTGTTTAGCTAACATATCCTTTCCAGAAGAGGATTTCCCTACCAACCTAACATCACTTCACAACGGAGCACCAAATATATGTAGGTCATGACTTCAATGGGGATTGCATAGACTACGCTCTCTCAAAAAAACTGTTCATTAATGGGGCAAAATCGTCATTTGGGGTACAATTTAAGGTTGAAAAGTGAAAAGGAATTGTAATTTCAGTATTTTTGGAGTATAGGGGCAAAATCGTAATTTTGCCATCCCAGGGGCAAAACCGTAATTTTCCACCACCAGGACACTTGTCCAGCCATGGTTATCCCTTATCAACATGTTGACTTGTGACAAATCAAGTGGTGGAGAATAAAAGTGATTATTAAAGTAGAAAAAAGAAAAATGGGCAAGTAAGGTAATGACATGTGGCACCCATTATTATTTTATCATTTTTCCATAAAAATCAGCCCTTAAATCTTCATCTTCTCTCCCATAATCGGTCCAGCATGAACAAAGCCAAGAAATAAAGAAAACTAGAAACCCTTGGTGAAGAAATCAAAGGAAATTAGTGAAAAATCAAGCATTCAAGCTAGATAAGGTATGATTTCTTAATTTTTACTTGAAATCTATCATACCCATACTTTATTCTTTCATTTCCATGGATAAATTACTTGATTTCATGTTGGGTTTGATGATGACCAAATGGGTTTAGAGAGAGAAAGTTTACGGAAATGGTTTGAATTTAAAGTATGTTAGTGTTTTAGGTAGTTAATGTTGTGTGGCATGAAATCAAGTGAAGAAAAATCACCAAACCTTTGGTACCCTATATGGCTGAATATTGTAGGTTGAGTGGTGATGGTGGATTTTATTTGTTTCAAGAAAATTAGTTGAGGAAATGATGATTTATGGTGGGAAAAATTAATAGGAAAAATTTTATGGTTATTGCCCACCATAGCCGAATTTCATAGTTAGTGTATTGATGATGAAACAATTTCATCTCAAGTGAAATGGATTTAGAGATAATGAATTATGGTATTTAGATGGAAATTGAGGATTTGTGATATTAGAAATTAAATGGGAATTTTTGGTGTAAAAATTGAAATTTTTACCCACTAGGGGTAAAAGCGTAAATTATAGTCCGAACTGATAAATTTGACCAAATTCACAGTCATTGAGGTATTTCGGTTATAATTGGAGTATTGAAAGTGAAATTGATTGAATCGGAGTTGAATTGGAGGTTTTAGTAATTTAGACTGTGAATAAGCAAGTTGGGTCGGACACTGCAATTAAGCGATTGTCCAGACATTTCATACTCATTCTCATGTATACATATAGATATGAGCCTGAATTAATTTATAATGGTTTGACACAAATTATTGAATTTTGTGTCATGTACGGTGGATAGGTGGTGAGCCATTAGATACGGGTAAAAGATTGTGCCTACAGACCGAGAATAGGAGTATTTCTACTCCTAATACTGTGAGTAAACTTATTATCATTTAATTTATCTAAGGTAGTTTTTATGAAATTTTATAAATTCTATGAAAAATGGATTTAAAAAGGATAAATTTCGTGTTTTATAAATAAATGTGTTTTTATAAAATAGTTTTATAAATTGTTTGAAATTAATGATGAATGTTATTTTTTTAAATAGAGTACTTGGAGACTGTGCTTGTTAAGTATGAATTGTATTTTTAATTCAAATGGCTTATGATAGTGTGAGCATGCTTGGCTGGTTTATTGTATTGATATTACACGAATTGTGGTTTGCCGTGCAAATTAATTATTATAAAAATTGCCTTGTTATGCTGTTAAACCATTTTTATGATTATGGTGGGGCTGTCCTACACTGCAGTGGCGGGTTTCCGTGGACCAACCTATTAGAGGGGCACGGTAAACCCGGCTGATTTATTTTACCTCTGTGGGAGAGGCGCGTAGGGTAACTCCTGTGGAGGGGTTTGAGTCCACTTCACGCTTTACCACCACATGAAAGTGAGATTCAGCCAACGCCAAGGGATGGCTGTTTATATGAATAAGTCGTTTTAACAGCCTTGGCGGACTCGAGTGGATGCTTTGATGACGATCAAGTATCCCCGAGGATGAGTTTTGGCATGAGCCAAATTTTATGAGAAACATAAGCCTTAAAAATCATTTTAATTGAATTATAATTGTTTTCATGGGATGGAATAAATTTCCAAGTTATGAAATGGATATTGGGATGGGGTATTTTATTGTCTCCATTTACTCGGCTTTAGATACCTTAGATGATATATTTTTACTCACTGGGATTATATAATCTCACCCCTTCTTCCTATACATTTTTCAGGCTCAGGACAGTTTGTAGATAGTCGAGTAGGACGAGAACTAAGCTCGGAGCTACATTATAGAAAGTAAGAGTTCATAGTCTTACATACTCTTGGTCAATTGGGGCCCACGTGTCATTGTAGATCAAATCTTATATTTTGGTTATTTGTATTTCTATTCATACAATTTTACTTTACTTTCATGTGCGGAAAATTATTTACGAATATTTTCTATAAAAAAATTTATATTATGAGAAAATGAAATATTTTTATTTATTATTTTTGAATAGTACTAGTTGTCAACAATTTGCTTTTAAATGAATGTTTTAGACATCAAAACCTATTTCTAAGTATAAAATATGTGTTTTCCACTTAAATATTACATTTTTTAACCTGTCTCGAAATTTTTGACAAAAATGACGAAAACGCCCCTGTGAGGCAGAAATTAAAATTTTATTATTTTTGGACGGAAAAATGATCCGTATTGTTTTAAAACATGATTTTTGTAATGGTCAATCACAGGGGATGTGAGAAACTGATACGAGAGCCTTGCGAGGTCTCGATAGGGTACTCGGGAGATGAGTGCCTATTGGGACATCGCGGCGGTTGTCATGGACTCGAGGGTGGTTCCGGGTCGTGACAAGTGGAGTAGAGAATTTGATAATAATAGAAATAAAGAAGTTGAAGAAGAGGTGTTGAATTTGCTTGAACCTCATAAAAAGCTTGAAGAGCTCTTCATTCGCAATTATGGTGGTACAAAATTTCCGATTTGGATGAATTCTTCATTACAAAATTTGTCATCTTTGGTTCTCGACGACTGTAAAAATTGTGTATCACTGCCATCACTTGGAAAATTACCGTTACTGAAGAATCTTTCTATTGTTGGAATGGCTAACTTAAACAAGGTTGGCATTGAGTTCTACGGGGAGAATAAATCAAATGCATTTGCTTCATTACAGAGTTTGAGGTTTTGGGATATGCCAAGATGGACGGAATGGGACTTGTTTGATGAGCAAGTTCTGAAATTCCCTAGCCTCGTCGAGCTTTCCATCATAAACTGCCCTCAATTGTTGGCAATGTTGCTTAACTGTAACGACCCATCCCCGGTCGCTACCGGCGTCCGAGACCTCCGGGAGATCCCGTCAAGTCTCAAACAAGCCTTTGTAAATTTTTCTAGGACATTTATTGATTATGCTAACACGTATGTAAATAATTAATAATAATAATAATACCTTATTGATATTCCATTTTCAATAATAGTAATTAAATTTAAAATACAAAATTTTCAACAATGCATAATTAGGAATTTACAATGCTAATAATATGTAGAAATTTCATATGAATGAACTCTAGACAGCGGAGCGACTCGAAGCGGGCTAAGAGATGCCTTTACCTATTCGCAGTAGACTGAATACGCCAAAAGTTACGCGCTAGGTCGATCCCTGTCTGCAAAAGGAGAAATAAGAGGGGTGTGAGTCTCACAGACTCAGTGATCATCGGCTCAGCGAGTAGGGCGTAGATGGGAAACAAGCAAATAGCTGATCAGTTGAATATCAAATTAACGGATGATAAAACAATTTATTTCAAACGGATATTTGTGCCTTATATATAAAGAAAATATCAAGAATTCGTTTATGATATAACCAAACCAAAGGTATATAGATAAATACGCGTCAAATCTAGTGTGAATAATAATTTCATCCAGAAATCATTTAGAATAATTTATTTCAAACAATTTCCTTAAATCAGGCAAGCTCTCGTAAAATCATATATTTGTCAAATATATACGTAAACCACAAATCGCCTCGTACTCGAGGAGTTAAAATTCATTTTTTCGTAAAAATTGAGAGTTGCGGAAAAGTCATTTTAAATTCATTTTCACCATACACGGAAAATATAATTCGAAAATCCAAAGAGACTTTACTCTCGAGTAGGAAATAAGATAAAAACTCGTGGTCCCGTTACCACGTAATATCATCCGGGAGCATCGCTTCCACCGGATCCCCACATAGTGCCATGGCAATCTCAACGATGTTGGCCGACATCGGAGATATCAAGCGGTCGTAACCGCGTAAATCATCTGTGGCCTTGCCACGTATATCACAGACCATGGCCCCAGCCATGTCTAACAGCCCGTCGGCGACCCGAAAATGTCTCTAGCTAGAGCTCACTCGTGCACGAGGGTCACACTTAACCGATGTGACATCCGGCCTACTCTCGAATCTCTCAATTAAATAGAATCACTTTAGAAATTATTTTATGTCTTGAAAGTCTCATTTCAATTTATTCTCAAAACATTCGACAGAAAATGTAATAAAATCAATTGTCATTTTCATAAATAAAAATTTGGTGCGTGAATTTCGAAATACTTTACATGGTAATCAAGCATCATAATCATGGATGCACACTACACAAGTATAAGGCACAATTTTGAATATAAATCCCATTGAAAAGCTTGTTTCCCGGTTTAAAACACTTTACGTATACTTTATACTTATATATTCAAAACACGTTTGAAATTTGTAGCATTCACAAATTTCCTAAAAATCTACCAACTCATGCTTTCCACAATTTGTACGTAATATAATTCATGCATATACATACATATATAATTACGAAAGTTTTCAAATTGACACCCCCTACTCACCTCGAAATAGCGGGATATTACATCGCTATTTTTGTACGCGTATGTATTTATTTCTATTTCCCGGTCGCGTGTCTCGTTCAGTACGTCTCCTCGATAAACGTGCCATTGAGCCTTTTCCATTCCTCCTAGCTATTGGACCTTATCCAACAACATCTCCAATTTCCTATTGGGCCAAGCCCAATTTTATTTTTCACTTGGGCCTTGCCCATTTAATTACCATTGGGCCTTGTCACATTTTTATTTTTCTATTGGGCCTTGCCCATTTCCTTATTTTCTATTTGGGCCATGCCCAAATTTCATTTTTCCTATTGGCCCACTTTTATTTTTTTTTTCTTATTCTTTCATTTTCATTTTTTATTTTTTTTTTCCTTTCTATTTTTTTTTTCTCTTTTCTTTTTCTCTCTTCCACGTTCTTTCTTTCTTTCTTTCTCCCAGCCGTGGCTTCCTCATCACCACCGTTGCCTTCCTCCTCCACCGGTGGTGGCAGCCTATCCTCCTCCACCACCGGTCACCCATTCCTCTTCTCTTTCTCATTTTTGGTAGCAAAAACCCTACCCTTTTAGCTTTAATTTCCAGCAGCTTTGCTGCCCAGATTTTTAGAAATTTCCAGCCCTCAAAATCACACCTTCAAGCATCCAAATCAACAAATTTTTCACTCCAAAAACAGCAGCTTTCCAACCCCCAAAATCAGCAACAAAACCCTCAAAAATAAACAGCAACTAACCTCAAAATCAGCCTTCAAAAGCAACAATAAAGTCATAAAATTTCAGCAACTCAAGCTCCCTAAAAAGGCATAGAATTTCTCTCTATTTTTTTTCTTGTTTTCTTGGCTCTTTCTCTCAATTTTTCTCTCCTGTTTCTTTGCTCTTCCTTGGCCCGACGGTGTGCTGCACAAGAATGGCTTTTGAAAGCCATTTGAAGAATAAATGGGGAGGGGACCAGACATGACTCCTTGTCATGTCCCCTTTCCACATTTTCACACGTTTTTCTTCTTCACCAATCTCTTAACCGGCCCCTACACTCTTTCCTTCTTGCTTTTGTCTTTTCTTCTTTTTGGTTTTGATCCGGCCCCCCCTCCTTTGCTCACTCATTTTGTGAGCCTTTGTTTTAAATTTTTAGTTGACCACATGGGCGGCTGCCCATGTGGTCTTTCTTTCTATTATTATATTTCTTTTAAGGGTTGTTACAATCTCCCCCACTTAAATAAATTCGTCCTCGAATTAAAATAAAGTGGGTTGGTAAAACATACCTTAGTCGTGAAAGAGGTGTGGGTATTCCTTCCTCATCTCCTCTTCAGGTTCCCAAGTCGCCTCTTCCATCGAACGGTTTTGCCACAAGACCTTTACTAAGGTAATTTTCTTGGAGCGCAGTTGCTTTATTTGACGATCTAATATTGCCACTGGTTGCTCTTCAAAAGTTAATCCTTCATCCAATGGAATCAGATCATATTGTATAACATGTGTTGGGTCCTTGATGTACTATCTTAACATAGACACATGAAATGTGGGATGTACTCGAGCTAACTCCATCGGCAAAGCTAGTCGATATGCTGTGGACCCAATTCGCTCCAAAACTTCAAAAAGTCCAATATATCTTGGGCTCAGCTTTCCTTTCTTTCCAAATCTTTTACTTCGTTTCAATGGAGATACCTTCAAAAATACAAAACCCCCCACTTGAAACTCTAAAGGTCGACGTCTATTATCGGCATAGGACTTTTGTCTGCTCTGGGCTGTCCTTAGACGATCCCTTGCCAAACTCACCATATCCGTTGCTTGTTGAACCAAATCGGGAGCCAATAGCTTTCTTTCTCCCACTTCAAACCATCCAATGGGTGATCTGCACTTTCGCCCGTGCAAGGCTTCAAACGGAGCCATTCTGATACTAGCTTGATAGCTGTTATTATATGCAAATTCCACTAAAGATAATTGTTGATCCCACATGGTTCCCAAATCCAATACAATTGACCTCAGCATATTTTCGAGCGTTTGTATCACACGCTCCGATTGACCATCCATTTGATGATGATATGTAATACTGAAGTCCAAACGAGTGCCTAGCACTCCATGTAAACTTCTCCAAAACTTGTTAGTAAATTGTGGCCCTTGATCAGACACAATGGTCACGGGAACTCCATGCAATCGTATAATACAATTAACATAGATCTTAGCATACTTAGCTGACCCATAGGTAGTTTTTACTGGAATGAAGTGAGTCAACTTGGTCAATCGATCTACTATCACCCATATGGAATCATATCCTCCTCTTACACGGCACAATCCTGTCACAAAATCCATAACCATATGCTCTCATTTTCATTCAGGAATCAACAAAGGCTGTAGCAAACCTGGGGGTTTTTCCATGTTCAGCTTTAACTTGTTGACAAGTGAGGCACTTGGCTACATATTTCGCTACATCCTCATTCATCCTTGGCCACCAATAGACCATCTTTAAATCGTGATACATTTTAGTGGTTCTTGGGCGTATGGTATAAGCGGTAATGTGAGCCTCTTTCAAATTTCTTTTCTCAAGTTATCTCGTTCTTATGAATTATATCAATTTCCAATCCTGATAAAAAAACTCGACAATGTCATATTATGTTTAATTATAAGTAGCACACTTCTTAAATTAAATTAATATTATTCTTCCTCTTATAAAGAGAAATCAAATATATCATTAATCTTAGTCACACGTCCATCAAATTATTCTTAAATCGTCAATTATGCATATCTACATAGCCATCCACAATTCTTCTACCTTAATCTTTTATCAAGCCTCCCAACATTCGAATATTTATTTAACCATTGACTACCGGTCTACTTATCAAACCACATTTATTTCGGTTTACTTACTTCCATATCATTTCCATTCAAGTACTTCATAATATGTAAAGATCACGACATTTTATTTCTTTCAGATATACTCAACATCATGAGTAATTCAAATCTAATAACCATTAATGACCACATTCTCAAAATTTAATCTCTGATATTTTCATGATCAAATGCCCACTAAATAATTTTCAACTTATACCTCAATGCATTTTGGTAATTAACGATATTCTTATATAAACCTTTATAATCTTAATCAATTTCTTTAATCAATAGCTGATTAATTCATCATCAACTGCATACAACGTATCTAACTTAAAATTCCTCAAATTTACTCCAAATGGCGAATCTCATGGCCTCATCAATTTATCAATCTTCATATATGAAAACTACTATTGGATTTATATCCCATAATAATACATTATTTTCCATTGCCCCTTAGGACATTAAATTCAAGGCATACTTCTTTATTTGTGTACTCCATAATAATCTGATAAATTTCTAGCTTACAATTAAGCTAATTCATATGCCAAGTCTTTCGGGCTATATCCATATGTATATTTCCAAAATTTTCAACTTCAAATAGTCTTATGCATAACCAGTTCAATAAACTATTTGTATTACTGAAACAATCATCAAATTGAGTTGAACATTATCTCTTCTCACCTTTAGTATAATTATGTTCTCCATCATGTGATAATTACATCAAGCCAATGCCGATGTTTTATTTCCATGCAAAAGTTAATTATCATTTGACGCCATCCTTAGATTCCACGTGTCATTAAATCAACTTTACTTAGCCAAAATTCATATTCTAATGTCATATCTATAAGTCATGGCTCATTACCAAAGTCTTTACTAGTATATGAATACTCGAAATCTCAAATCATTATCCTTTTTCCTAAATAAATCTTATAATTCCCGTAGCTTATTTTTATTCCTTTACCAAAGCTAATATCATTTAATCAAACCATATTATCCGTGTTTTCAAAATGTTTGAAACGCAATTCATCCTTTGCTTATCCTTTTTAGGCACTTTGCCTTGATAATTAATTAAATAAATTGAAATTGATGGAGGAGATACATTTCATACTTTATGTCTTGTATCTACAAGTATATTAAGATCATAACTTCATCAGATCTTGATATCGACAAGGTAATCGTTGTCTCAACCAGCATTCCAAACATCTTATATGTTTACAATACATCTTCATATTTATGTGACATATCAGTCGCAAATCTCAATTTAACTATATAGCCATTTTCTCTTTGAGTCTTAATGTTCCTCATAGTGAAAAATTTCTCGAACCTTGTCGTTAGGGTGTTCACAGAGTAGAAACAAGTTCATAATTTATAGTTCAATGCTTAAAGCAATGAACACAATCTCTTCATTGAAGTTCTACTCTTACTTACTGATCATAACTCTTTTGCTCATTTATTTACAAGAAAAATCAATGCTCTTTACCTTACGCATTGTTTGGTTGCTCACAAACCACACATAACATTCAAATTTGAACTCTCACGATTAATCAAACTAGTGCATCCTCACACTTTTCCATGCATTTCCACCACCACTTAAATATATATATATATATTTAATACAATTTTGTTGAGTATTAAAACAATTAAAGGCTGATCTCCAAAGCCTTTCATAACCTTAATATTTCGACGTATACTTATTAACATTTCAACTTATTGGTTCCAATGAACACTATCGTAAAATCCTCCCAATGTGTCTGTGTTCTTAGTCTGGACCATATAGAACCAACTTAATATAATTACATGAATTATCCTTAAACTTCTTATGTGCGATGTAATAACATCCATATTTATTCCATCATTCATCTAATCATAATTTGGTATTCACATATACTTTATGATCTTATTGACCTTTTAGGTTTATCTTTCCGAGATCACTGGAGTTCTGGGTTATGGGCCCACCACACTTCCGCTGCGCCACTTTGATATTTATAGAACTTAACATAAATTTTACTTAAATGTCCTTCGACATTATCACCAATATTTAATTTCGATATTGAGTTAATTCATACACTAATAATTACAACCCAGCATTATTCCATCAAACCTTGAGGTCTCATCTTCATTTACTTGAATTCAAAATCAGCTTCATTTAAGCTATTATACACTTATTTAACGCATATTCACATTTAAGATATTTCAAATGTTCAGCACTAATCATATATGGGTAAGGCAACTTAATTAATACAGTGCACTTACTTCAGTGCACGCAATTATCAATCTGTTTCTCCATAATACTTAAATTTATAATCCTTGGGTGGATCTCAAAGATCATTATTTATTCCAATCAAAATATACATCTTATTATCATTATTGTAGGTTTTCCTCTATATTGTCCTCAAATACAGTCCATAATCACTAATTTCTTTTCATCAACCATCATGATTCACATTTTTAACTTCATCAATTAAATAAATTATCATGGACTTCTTAGTCCGATTTCACTTTCCTTCACTTTTAGTTGAAGGAGTATGTCATCATATCGGCCTTTCATTAAAGGCTTCCGCTTAAAATATTTCTAACAGTTGCTCGTGTCTCGGGTGGCATCTTAAACCCAGACTACGACAATCAATTTTCGTCATTTAATTATCATTTATAATTATACAAGGTGGCTTTCTAAGAAAAGAGTTTACACAGCTTCTTATCTATAATCGGTGCTGCAGTCACTAATCATAGACAAGACTCTACGTCGACTCCACTACTCCGCTGTTTGACACAAGAATTCCTAGGACTCACTAAACCTAGAGCTCTGATACCAAGTTTGTAACGACCCATCCCCGGTCGCTACCGGCGTCCGAGACCTCCGGGAGATCCCGTCAAGTCTCGAACAAGCCTTTGTAAATTTTTCTGAGACATTTATTGATTATGCTAACACGTATGTAAATAATTAATAATAATAATAATACCTTATTGATATTCCATTTTCAATAATAGTAATTAAATTTAAAATACAAAATTTTCAACAATGCATAATTAGGAATTTACAATGCTAATAATATGTAGAAATTTCATATGAATGAACTCTAGACAGCGGAGCGACTCGAAGCGGGCTAAGAGATGCCTTTACCTATTCGCAGTAGACTGAATACGCCAAAAGTTACGCGCTAGGCCGATCCCTGTCTGCAAAAGGAGAAATAAGAGGGGTGTGAGTCTCACAGACTCAGTGATCATCGGCTCAGCGAGTAGGGCGTAGATGGGAAACAAGCAAATAGCTGATCAGTTGAATATCAAATTAACGGATGATAAAACAATTTATTTCAAACGGATATTTGTGCCTTATATATAAAGAAAATATCAAGAATTCGTTTATGATATAACCAAACCAAAGGTATATAGATAAATACGCGTCAAATCTAGTGTGAATAATAATTTCATCCAGAAATCATTTAGAATAATTTATTTCAAACAATTTCCTTAAATCAGGCAAGCTCTCGTAAAATCATATATTTGTCAAATATATATGTAAACCACAAATCGCCTCGTACTCGAGGAGTTAAAATTCATTTTTCCGTAAAAATGGAGAGCTGCGGAAAAGTCATTTTAAATTCATTTTCACCATACACGGAAAATATAATTCGAAAATCCAAAGAGACTTTACTCTCGAGTAGGAAATAAGATAAAAACTCGTGGTCCCGCTACCACGTAATATCATCCGGGAGCATCGCTTCCACCGGATCCCCACATAGTGCCATGGCAATCTCAACGATGTTGGCCGACATCGGAGATATCAAGCGGTCGTAACCGCGTAAATCATCTGTGGCCTTGCCACGTATATCACAGACCATGGCCCCAGCCATGTCTAACAGCCCGTCGACGACCCGAAAATGTCTCTAGCTAGAGCTCACTCGTGCACGAGGGTCACACTTAACCGATGTGACATCCGGCCTACTCTCGAATCTCTCAATTAAATAGAATCACTTTAGAAATTATTTTATGTCTTGAAAGTCTCATTTCAATTTATTCTCAAAACATTCGACAGAAAATGTAATAAAATCAATTGTCATTTTCATAAATAAAAATTTGGTGCGTGAATTTCGAAATACTTTACATGGTAATCAAGCATCATAATCATGGATGCACACTACACAAGTATAAGGCACAATTTTGAATATAAATCCCATTGAAAAGCTTGTTTCCCGGTTTAAAACACTTTACGTATACTTTATACTTATATATTCAAAACACGTTTGAAATTTGTAGCATTCACAAATTTCCTAAAAATCTACCAACTCATGCTTTCCACAATTTGTACGTAATATAATTCATGCATATACATACATATATAATTACGAAAGTTTTCAAATTGACACCCCTTACTCACCTCGAAATAGCGGGATATTACATCGCTATTTTTGTACGCGTATGTATTTATTTCTATTTCCCGGTCGCGTGTCTCGTTCAGTACGTCTCCTCGATAAACGTGCCATTGAGCCTTTTCCATTCCTCCTAGCTATTGGACCTTATCCAACAACATCTCCAATTTCCTATTGGGCCAAGCCCAATTTTATTTTTCACTTGGGCCTTGCCCATTTAATTACCATTGGGCCTTGTCACATTTTTATTTTTCTATTGGGCCTTGCCCATTTCCTTATTTTCTATTTGGGCCATGCCCAAATTTCATTTTTCCTATTGGCCCACTTTTATTTTTTTTTCTTATTCTTTCATTTTCATTTTCTATTTTTTTTTCCTTTTTATTTTTTTTTCTCTTTTCTTTTTCTCTCTTCCACGTTCTTTCTTTCTTTCTTTCTCCCAGCCGTGGCTTCCTCATCACCACCGTTGCCTTCCTCCTCCACCGGTGGTGGCAGCCTATCTTCCTCCACCACCGGTCACCCATTCCTCTTCTCTTTCTCATTTTTGGTAGCAAAAACCCTACCCTTTTAACTTTAATTTCCAGCAGCTTTGCTGCCCATATTTTTAGAAATTTCCAGCCCTCAAAATCACACCTTCAAGCATCCAAATCAACAGATTTTTCACTCCAAAAACAGCAGCTTTCCAACCTCCAAAACCATCAACAAAACCCTCAAAAATAAACAGCAACTAACCTCAAAATCAGCCTCCAAAAGCAACAATAAAGTCATAAAATTTCAGCAACTCAAGCTCCCCAAAAAGGCATAGAATTTCTCTCTATTTTTTTTCTTGTTTTCTCAGCTCTTTCTCTCAATTTTTCTCTCCTGTTTCTTTGCTCTTCCTTGGCCCGACGGTGTGCTGCACAAGAATGGCTTTTGAAAGCCATTTGAAGAATAAATGGGGAGAGGACCAGACATGACTCTTTGTCATGTCCCCTTTCCACATTTTCACACGTTTTTCTTCTTCACCAATCTCTTAACCGGCCCCTACACTCTTTCCTTCTTGCTTTTGTCTTTTCTTCTTTTTGGTTTTCATCCGGCCCCCCCTCCTTTGCTCACTCATTTTGTGAGCCTTTGTTTTAAATTTTTAGTTGACCACATGGGCGGCTGCCCATGTGGTCTTTCTTTCTATTATTATATTTCTTTTAAGGGTTGTTACACTAACCGTCTTCATTCCTTAAATAAGCTCACAATTAGTAGGTGTGCACAATTGGTGGTTTCACTTTCAGGCCTTCCAAAGCTGTCTGAATTAAGAATACATGAATGTGCAGAGTTGGTGCTCAGAAATGATGCAGACTTTCTCTCAATAAAAAAAGTTGATCTTTCAAATGTTGTGAAGTTTTCCACTACAACAGAAAGGCTGGTATCAACATCAACAACATTGGAGCATTGTGAGATTTCTAATTGTAAGGGATTGACATATGTATCGCTAAAGAAGTTGGGACTATTGGGATCTGTTCGTAAATTGGAAATTTTTAAATGTCCACAACTTGTGTTGTTAGAGGCAGATGAGGCAGATGAGGCTGAAAAGGAGCTGTTTCAAGTTGGGAATCTTTGCAACATTGAATTTTTGAGAATATGGGAGGATGGTCTCAATACGGAATCTTTGAAAAAAAGAAAGCATTTTCTCCCATTTCTTACAGAGATGTGTATTTCAGACTGCCCAAACATAGTTTGTTTTGCAAAAAACAACTTACCCCCGCTTTTGAAAAGGTTAGCGATGGTAAATTGCAAGAATTTGCGATGTTTGGTGGATGAAGGAGAAAATATAAGCATCAGTAACATATCTCCTCTTGAGCATTTGGAAATTAAAGAGTGTCCGTCTCTAATATCATTATCATTACCTGTTAGGCTTCTATTTCTTACGCTTGATAAATGCTCAAAGCTAGCTTCCTTATCAGAAAGTGGCAAGTTACCCATAGGGCTTAAACATCTTAACCTTTGTTTCTGCCCAGAGCTCGAATCCATTGCAGAAGCAATTGACGAAAACGCTTGTCTTGAATCTATTTATATCCAGCAGTGTGGTATTAAATCTTTACCGCAAGGATTAGACAAGCTCACCACCAATTTGACAAAGCTTGAGAGCTTTAACTGTGAAAATTTGCGAGCCTTGCCCAATTGCATGCACAACCTCACCTCTCTTCGACAATTGGGGGTTGAGAATGGTTCAGGTGATCAGATGTCCATTCTAGAAGAGGGTATCTTTACCAACCTCACATCACTTGCAATCTCAGTACCAAGCAATTATGAGTCTCTACTTAAATGGAGATTGCATAGACTCACCTCTCTTAAAAGACTTCATATTTCTGGTAGAGGATGTCCGAATATGGTGGCGTTTCCACCAAAGGAGATAGGAATGATGCTGCCTCCCTATCTCACCCATTTGACCATTTACAATTTCGAAAATTTGAAATGCCTATCCTCCGAAGGCTTTCAAAACCTCACCACCTCTCTTCATCATTTGTCCATCTCCTCTTGCCCTAAGCTCACATCTCTTCCCGAAAAAGACATGCTTCTCTCGTTTTTGGAGTTATGCATTAGCGATTGTCCATTACTAAAGGAAAAGTGCAAAAGGGACAAAGGACGAGAGTGGTCCAAGATAGCCCACATACCTTGCATTAAAATTGATGCGTGGTGGTAAAGTGAAAGTCAAGTGTGAAAGTCACAGGTATGAAACCAGTTGAAACGTACGACAATTTAGAAGCTTTTTATTTTTAACAACAAAATGAAACTAATTATAATATTTTTGTCAATGATTATTTGCAGGCAATTTAAAAGCTTTAGAAGGAAACTTGGTGGGAAACTGGGCTTCTCACCTCCTTATCTAAATGGCAGAATCAGTGTGTAATTAATTGTTGGTTAGTAGACTTAAGCACATACAACTTCAATAGTCTACAGGACCCAACTGGTTTTTCTTGAACTTCATCATTGATTTCGTTTTTTTTTTCAGACCTATGAAAATGCTGCAGAGGCTGATGAATGGAGCGGTCAGTTAATTCTCTGCAACCTTCATCTACATTTTTAGGGTTTGATAACGATTTGATATTCTAATAAAATACTATTGAGATTTCTTCATTTCTATTATGATGAATATGGTGTATTTTTTACAAATTCAAAGTCTGCCAGTTTTACTTTACTTGCCTATACCTGGAGTACATCCTTCACTTTATTCTTTTAATTTCACATCATCCTCATTTGATCTTTGTTTGACAATTTCTCATACTCCAAGCTATCTTACTTTTCTTAATTTTTTGGAGGAACTGCTTTATAAAGAAAAGAAACGATAACAGAGGAAAGGAATATAAGATTGCATATATGTAGGTTAGATGCTCCATTTAATTCGTTAACAAACTTTAATTTTCTGCATGTTTTATTCTTGTGTGAATAACATATTACTAATTATCTGGGTAGAAAAGGAAATAGGTATTAGATCTCAGAAGGAAACTTGCAAAAAAATCAGTGAATAGATATACCACATCCCATTCAATTAGTTGATTAAATTTTGAATGATAATGAAGTGTTCATTTAATTGTACAGGCAGAAACTTGAACAAGAACCTGAATAAGGGAAGAAGGAATTTTGGCCTTCAAAGGTAATTTGTTAACCTAATAATCAATACAATTAAATGGTGGCATATCATTAGGTAACGATGAGACAATCCTTCCTAAATAAACCATTTTATGTATAACTTTTAAAAGTTTCAGTTGGAACTCTCTCTAACCTTCATTCTCAACTTTCAGATATCTAGGTACTTAGGGATGCGTTTGATGTGCACTTAAAAAGTAGGATAGGATTGCAAATAGAAATTGTCGCATACCAGGGAAAACCAAAACTTGACCAGACTTCATATGCACCCTTTGCAATGTAGACACCTTGCTATTAAAGCGATGTCACAAGTTAGAAAAGTTACCCTGAAAAATAGAAATTCTAGTCTAATTGCATCATCTTGACATTAGTCATACAAAATCAGTGAAAGCAATGCCCTTTGGAATTGGTAGACTAACCAATCTTTAAAAACTGTCTAATTTTGTTTTGGGTGAAGATGGTGGATATCAGATATGAGAGATGAAGAATTTGTGGAATTTCAAGGGTGAGATTTCTATTTCAGGGTTGGAGAGCATTGTTAAAGCTCAAGATGCATGGGAAGCTAAGTTGATTGATACTTGGGCCTCAATGAGTTAGAAGTGGATTGCAACTTTTGACAACAATGCAAGAAATAAAGAAGTTGAAGAAGT
Source organism: Theobroma grandiflorum (assembly GCA_036013995.1). Classification (NCBI taxonomy): domain Eukaryota; kingdom Viridiplantae; phylum Streptophyta; class Magnoliopsida; order Malvales; family Malvaceae; genus Theobroma; species Theobroma grandiflorum. The sequence continues at coordinate 22,781,185 of CP142133.1, read as the reverse complement.
GGTATTGAACTCATTGAATTGTGGCTGTATTTGCTGCATTGCTGCCACATGGGATTAGTTTCTGCACATTTGGAAACTAGCTTGGTTGGATTCAGGGTCAGTTTACTCTTTGCTCACCAAATGTTTGATTTTTTCTTTGGTCATTTGTGCACTTGCTAGTTTATGTTTCTTAGTTATATTTGACTTTTTGAACCTGTCACCATGCCTTATAATGACAGTTTATGCAGCATTAGTTGAAATATATTATGTTTAGTTTAGTTTTAGAAGCAATGTATCAGATAGTGTGAGCAGCTGAAGATATTTTTGTTCACTATATTGATTATATAAATATGTATTCTCTTAATGAAAAGTGATGTATGAAGAGTTGAAGTTCTTGCATTTTTTGAGTTTTGTTTTCCCTCTTTGTTTTTCGAGCAAACTTTGGTCTCTTCATCAAGAGTTTAGTCTGCAGATCTTTAAGTTTTTTTTTTATCCAGAAGAAACCAAGGATAACATTTGTTTTATCTGTGTCTGCCCATACTCAATACCAAGGATAACGCTTGTTTTTCTCTGTCTGTCTGTCCACACAAAACCAAGAACAACACCTTATTTCCTTGGTACAAACTCTTTCAAAATTTACAACAGCAGAAACAAAGGTTTTCGCTTCTGCCTTTGGCTGCTTCTCCTTGGGTAGCCTTGGACAAGTAATGTGAGTAGCCACTAAAGCCAAGAGAACTGTTTGAAAAGTGATCTTTATTTGGTTGATGAAAAGCTGAGTTGGTTGTTGAAGAGGAGAAAACCAGATGGCGGGTTGTAACGGTAACTTGAAGTCTGAAGTAGCCGTTGGTGTCAAAACGCAGCAAGCAGGAGTCGTTTTTTACTTTACTGAATTTTTTGTTAATGAAACGTTGCAGGAGTGTGTCGTCTTACTTAGTCTTCTTTTATGTTGTTACTCATACGATGTCGTTTAGTATTTCTTGTAAGGCTTTAAGCAAACTTTGGTTCAGTTGGTTTTTCTGTTGCTCGGCACTGGTTTTCATGGTGAATGCTGAGCTAAGATTTAGGCTCGATTCATTTGTCTGAAAATCGTTGCTACATTTTAGGATCTAGAAAGTTTGAAATTTAAAATTCCTTATATAAATACTGAAAAATGTACTAAGTGGGTGGTTGAATTCCAGAATATTTTTCTACTCTGTTCTGAAAAGCTTATTCTTCTCTTTTCTTTGCTATTTCTTCCTTTATTCTCTGGAATTCCTAAGCACTTGGTAATTCTAAGAAGAACTTTCTTGGTTGTCATAAAGAGCTAAAAGAAGCTCACCATAAAAATTATGGGACTACCAAATTTCCAGCCTGGACAGTAGATTCTTCATTACAAAATTTATTGTCCTTGAATCTCATGAATTGCAAAATTGCAGATCATACCAGGAATTGGAAAATTATCACTGTTGGAATCTCTTTGCATTGAAGGAATGGTTAGGGTGAATAACACTTATGAAGCAATTGGGATTGCTCAGGAGCCTAATGTCTCTCCCTTGGCTGAGAATTTTGCATTGTTCACTACTTGTACTTGTATCATTAGAGCCAGAGGAAGCAGAAGAGAAGTATTTGCAGCTCGACAGGCTTTGCAAGTTTGAATGCCTAACAATTACGAAATGTGAACGACTTCAAAGGCTACCAAAGGTCTCGCATTTGGTCATGTTCCTTGCAGACATACAGATTGGCAGTGCCCAAGAATGGTTTCTGTTTTAACGAATGACCTGCCTCCGACTTGAAGAAGATTGAGGATTGAAGATTGCAAGAATTTACCATGTTTGGTGGATGAAGAAGAAGATACTAGCACAACTTCACCTCTCTCAAGGCATTGACGTTGGTTGGTTGCTCAGCTGACATATCCTTTCCAGAATAGGTTTTCCCTACCAACCTAGCATCACTTGACATCACAGCACCAACATAGACTTAGCCTTCTAAAAAACTGTCTGTTAATGGTGAAGAATGTCTAGAAGTGGTGTTGTTTCCACAATAGGAGATAGGAATGATACTGCCTCCCCCTCTAAGTGATATCACCATAATTTTGAAAACCTGAAATATCTATTCTCCAAGGGCTTTCAAAGCCTCCTGTCTCATAGTCTTCAGAGATCAGTGATTTCTCTAAGCTCACATCTCTTCCATTAAGAGACATGCTTCTCTTGCCTGGTCACCTTCAGATTGATGATTGTCTTTTGCTAGAAGAACGATGCAAAAGGGATAAAGGACATATCTTATGTTCAAATCAATAATGAACAAAACTATCCCAAAGAAGTTGAAATCTTGAAATTGAAAGTCAAAAGGTATTAAACCATTTGAAAGATAGGCTAGATAATTGAATTCTGATTATTGTTCATTTAATTTTTGTTGTACATATAACATAATAGTCATTTGATATGTTGTTGTTGATAATTAATTTACAGCCACATTTCAGGCTTGAAAGCTACAAAGTGTAGTTGTTATATATAGCTCCATTCAAAAATCAGGTACAAGCTTCTCATTTTTTTCCTATTTCACTTGCAATTAAACATAGCATGCTCATCAATCTGCAACATTTAACCATTAAAACACTTATGCTTCTCTAACTTCGGATATCTCGAAACACCTCTTGCCGTGAATTTGCTGATTTGTCATTTAGACTTATGAAACTGATTAAAGAGATTAAGGATGAAAGGTGAGTTGATTTTCAGCTGCTTTTATATGCCATGTACATTCCCATTAAAAGAAGTGTCACGTACATTAAAAAAATTGAAAAGTGGTTGTTAGAGTATATAAGCAGCTTCATGGACAAAATTGAGTTTTAATTTGGTAAGTTATATATATTCTTGCCTTGTGAATTGTTAGTAGTTTATACAGAAGCATATTTGTTTTGATTTCAGGAGATTGCCATTTTGTTAAAGAAAATTCGAGTCTCTCCCTCCTTTTCTATGTTATCAACTTTCTTTATACCATGCCAATTATGCTTCCCTTGAGTATGTTGAACAGTAACTAATTTCTTTTCTTTAGTATTTTAATGTTCTTGTATTTAGTTTTTTGCTTTCTGAGTTTGTAGAGACACTGTAGAGGAAGCAAATAAATTCATCCATAAAACTCTAATTTTGTATTGGATTTTCCATCTTAGAGGAGTCTATCCCCACCAACTGAATGTTGCTTCGGATCTCTGCTGCTAAAATCTGTATACCATTATTACATCGGGGACTGCGCATACAAATCTGTCGTGGACAAGTTCCCATTGGTGGTAATGATGCAGCCAACCAACTTTCAAACTTTCCTTGTCATCGAGAAGTTCCCAATTTGGAATAGCAGCACTGCAAGAGCTTTCAGAACCTCTCCTTGCTCAAAGGTTTTTATTCTTAATTGCCTTATTCTATTAAAAAAAGGGATAAGAAATGTAGTGGGTAAAGATATCTCCTGTGCCTCTTGTATCAATAACAGATTACTTATTAGCCAGAAAAGGAATAGTGAAAACTAGTTGTTTTTCATAGAAAGGAACGAAAACAGCAGAATATACCATGCTTGTAAATTCAATCCTGGGTATGTCAACAAGAAAATCCTCTCTCCTTTTCCTCTTTGAACAATTAATTAGAACTTGCATGATCACCAAGTGTTGATTTTCTTGTATGTACAGAAGTCTGAACATGATTAGGAAACACTGAGGATGAATTCAGCCTCCAGTTGTAATCCATTGGCCATAAAATCAATGCAATGCAAAGGTGAGCTTTTATGCATTGGACTACATTAAGATAATACGCCTCAACATTGGAAACAATCCCTCCTTCTAAAAGTACTGTAACACCCCACTTATAATATATATATATATATAACAATAAAAAAAAGGGGGGGACAAGACCACATGGGCAGCCGCCCATGTGGTCAATTGAAGCTTTGAAAGAGTTGAAAGTGGCGGGGGGGGAGGGGGGGGGGCGGATAGAGAGCTAAAAAAGGGAAGAAAGAGAAGAAAGATAAGACAAAAAGGGAAGAAAGATAGCTGAAAAAAAAAAAAGAAGGAAACTTTAAAAAAGAAACCAAGAGTGGTCTGGAGAGGGTGAAGAACCCGAAAGAGAGAGAAGAACAAAAAGGGAAAGAAAATGAAGAGAAAAAGGGAGAGAAGAAACCGTGAGAGAGGGAAAGAAAAGAGAGAAAAATTCTGCATTTTTTTGGAATGATTTTGCTGTAATTTTCAAGGGGATTTGCTGTTCAAAATTTTCTGGTAAGTTGCTGAAATTTTGTGGTTTTTGCTATCCAAAATTTTGTGGTTTTTCATGGTTGATTTTAAGCTGGAAATTGGCAGGATTTTGAGTGGAAAATGAGCTGAAAATCTGATGGTTTTGGGGGCTGAAAAGTGTGGTTTTGATGGCTGATTTTTGAGCTATTGGTTACAGGTTTTGGGAGGAAGAAAGGGAGGAGAAAGGTGATGTCACCACCGACGGTGGTGGAGAGGATGAGCTGCCACGGAGAAAGGAGGAGGCCATGGGCTGGAAGAAGAGAGAAGCAAGAAGAAAGAAAAACGTGGAAAAAAAAGAAGAAAAAAAATGTGGAAAAAAATATATAGAAAATGAAAAATGCAAGAATAGGAAAATAAAAATGGGCCAAATGAGAAATAAATTGGGCAAGGCCCAATAAGAAAAGGGAAGAAAGAGAAGAAAGATAAGACAAAAAGGGAAGAAAGAGAGCTGAAAAAAAAAAGAAGGAAACTTTAAAAAAGAAACCAAGAGTGGTCTGGAGAGGGTGAAGAACCCGAAAGAGAGAGAAGAACAAAAAGGGAAAGAAAATGAAGAGAAAAAGGGAGAGAAGAAACCGTGAGAGAGGGAAAGAAAAGAGAGAAAAATTCTGCATTTTTTTGGAATGATTTTGCTGTAATTTTCAAGGGGATTTGCTGTTCAAAATTTTCTGGTAAGTTGCTGAAATTTTGTGGTTTTTGCTATCCAAAATTTTGTGGTTTTTCATGGTTGATTTTAAGCTGGAAATTGGCAGGATTTTGAGTGGAAAATGAGCTGAAAATCTGATGGTTTTGGGGGCTGAAAAGTGTGGTTTTGATGGCTGATTTTTGAGCTATTGGTTACAGGTTTTGGGAGGAAGAAAGGGTGGAGAAAGGTGATGTCACCACCGACGGTGGTGGAGAGGATGAGCTGCCACGGAGAAAGGAGGAGGCCATGGGCTGGAAGAGGAGAGAAGCAAGAAGAAAGAAAAACGTGGAAAAAAAAAGAAGAAAAAAAATGTGGAAAAAAATATATAGAAAATGAAAAATGCAAGAATAGGAAAATAAAAATGGGCCAAATGAGAAATAAATTGGGCAAGGCCCAATAAGAAAAAAATAAATGGGCATGGCTCAATGGTAATTAAATGGGCAAGGCCCAATAGAAAGATGAAATTGGGCAAGGCCCAAGTGGAAAAACAAATTGGGCTTGGCCCAATAGGAAAATTGAAGAGGTTCTTGGATAAGGTCCAATAGCTAGGAAGGATGGAAAAGGCTCAATGACACGTTTATCGAGAAGACGTACTGAACGAGACACACGACCCAGAAATAGAAATAAATACATACGCGTACAAAAATAGCGATGTAATATCCCGCTATTTCGAGGTGAGTAAGGGGTGTCAATTTGACAATTTTCGTAATTATATATGTATGTATATGCATGAATTATATTACGTACAAATTGTGGAAAGCATGAATTGGTCGATTTTTAGAAAATTTGTGAATGCTACAAATTTCAAATATGTTTTGAACATATATGTAAATAGTATACATAAAGTGTTTTAAACAGGGAAACAAGCTTTTTCAATGGGATTTATATTCAAAATTGTGCCTTATACTTGTGTAGTGTGCATCCATGATTATGATGCCTGGTTACCATGTGAAGTATTTCAAAATTCATGCACCAAATTTTATTTATGAAAATGACAATTGATTTCATTATATTTTCTGTCAAATGTTTTGAGAATAATTTGGAATGAGACTTTCAAGACATAAAATAATTTCTAAAGTGATTTTATTTAATCGAGAGATTCGAAAGTAGGTCGGATGTCACATCTGTTAAGTATGACCCTCGTGCACGAGTGAGCTCTAGCTAGAGACATTTTCGGGTCGCCGACGGGCTGTTAGACATGGCTGGGGCCATGGTCTGTGATATACGTGGCAAGGCCACAGATGATTTACGCGGTTACAACCGCTTGATATCTCCAATGTCGGCCAACATCGTTGAGATTGCCATGACATTATGTGGGAATCCGATGGAAGCGATGCTCCCGGATGATATTACGTGGTAGCGGGACCACGAGTTTTTATCTTATTTCCTACTCGAGAGTAAAGTCTCTTTGGATTTTCGAATTATATTTTTTCATGTATGGTGAGAGTTAAAAAGTTTTAACAACTCCCTGTTTACGAAATGATTTGATTTAACGCCTCATTCAAGAGGTGACTTGTTGATTCTTCTGAGTTTTCAAACTCATATTTCGTGTATGGTGAAAATGAATTTAAAATGGCTTTTCCACAGCTCTCTATTTTTTTTACGGAAAAATGAATTTTAACTCCTCGAGTACGAGGCGATTTGTGGTTTACGTATATATTTGACAAATATATGATTTTACGAGAGCTTGCCTGATTTAAGGAAATTGATTTGAATAAATTATTCTAAATGATTTCTGCATGAAATTATTATTCACACTGAATTTGACGTGTATTTATCTATATACCTCTGGTTTGGTTATATCATAAACGAATTCTTGATATTTATAAATATAAGGCACAAATGTCCGTTTGAAATAAATTGTTTTATCATCTGGTAATTTGATATTCAAATGATCAACTATTTGCTTGTTTCTCATCTACGCCCTACTCGCTGAGCCGATGATCACTGAGTTTGTGAGACTCACACCCCTCTTATTTCTCCTTTTGCAGACAGGGATCGGCCTAGCGCGTAACTATTGGCGTATTCAGTCTACTGCGAATAGGTAAAGGCATCTCGTAACCCGCTTCGAGTCGCTCCGCTGTCTAGAGTTCATTCACATGAAATTTCTACATATTATTAGCATTGTCAATTCCTAATTATGTATTGTTGAAAACTTTGTATTTTAAATTTAATTACTATTATTGAAAACGGAATACCAATAGCGTATTATTATTATTATTATTATTAATTATTTGCATACGTGTTAGCATATTTAATAAATGTCTCAGAAAAATTTACAAAGGCTTGTTCGGGACTTGGCGGGATCTCCCGGAGGTCTCAAACGCCGGTAGCGACCAGGGATGGGTCGTTACAGGTACTATGCTTGTATAATTCTATTTTTATATTCAATTTCCATTAGCAGTCACATAATAATATTTCCACACCCACCGAATACTACTTATTAGCCACAGAAGGGGAAAAGGGTGAAAATTATAGAAACTACCATGCTTGTAGATATATGGTATGTCAATTGGAAAATCCTCCCTTTCTTTTTGCACTTTGATAATAATTAATTAAAGTTTATATTCTAACCAAGTATTAGTCTAGTTGTACCTGCAGAAATCTGAGCATTAGTAGGAAGAACCAAAGATGAAATTTAACCTCCAGTTGTAATCTAGTGACTATATAATCAATTCAAAGCAGAGGTGAGCTTTTATTAGGCTACCTTAAGATAATATGCCTCACCAACGGAACATCCCTTATGCTAAATAATCTTATGCATGTCAATTCCAAAGTTTCAGGTTGGAGCTATTAGTTACTCATCTTCATTCTCATTAGAGTGACCCTCACTCACAATAGGTTTAAGCAGATGATCACTGATTGAAACTAAATCACATTTCTCAAGTATTGTCTAGAATTATTTTTTCACACCAGAACTGTTTTACAACTTGGCACACAGAGATGCAAAGAGCTCATGTAACAGCTTCCATGGCTCTTCATGCCCCACTTTTTCTGCTTCTAATATTAAACATTTACCATACCCTGCATGTTGGTTCTTCAGCCTTCAGCACTAATCTCTCTTTGTCAATCCCAGTGAATCTTCAATGCCTCCACATGAAGCAAAAAGTGTTACTAGTGGCAGCACCAAGTAACATACATCGTTGCAACATGTCACCACCAAAAGAGCGATTGATGTCATTGACAGTCAAGATTTTCTTTTCTAATACTATGAATCAGTTGGGTAAGAGTAACTTTTTAGAGAATTTGCTTCATTTATCATTTCTCTTTGCAAAAAAACTTCTTCAAATTCATCAGTAGTATCATGACTAAGAGGTTCACACTAATCCCCTAATAAATTTCATATATAGACTTTGTAATGTGCCATAAACTAGTTGAGCTTTCAGTTTTCTTTTTTCTTTTTCATGATTAATCTATATAACGTTTGTATACTATGGCATTGGAACTTCAGAAAGGATTAATTTCTTGTGCTTTTGAATTGAGATTATGAGATGTATAATAGATTCAAGCTAAATGTTAATCTTTTTTTCCTACGCTTCCTCCTTTCTCTGTGTCTTCTTCTTTGGCAAATAAAGAGATCCACCAAAGTTCAATACAAGAAAGGAACTGAAAATTTTTATGGCTATCCTCTGATGGATGTTAAGCTATAAGCTTCCACCCATTGCAGCATGAGCAGGCCTTAAATCTTCTTTTCTCGCTGATAGCAATCTAACTTCTCTGTTACTTGACTGTGGCCATGCTTAAAATTTCTGCAGATGAAAACACATTTTTTCCTTTTGTTGGATATGTGCAGTGCATGCCTTCGTTTTTTCAGAAGGTGTTAGTCTGTGTCATCAATTGGGCCAAAAAGGAGTGTTACAATGGTAGACGATAGTTTTTACACAAGAGTTCTACCTATGTTTTACTTTGTTGGTGCCTCATCCTTAGTTCCTTGTAAGTCTCACGAATGGCTGGGAATAGCTATGTTGTTTCATTGTTTTTTGACTAAAATTGCAACACGATGTCATAGCCTTGCCCCTGAGATAGAACGTTACAGAAGGGTTCCACATTCCGAAGCCATCCTTTCATGAAACTTCATGTGCAGTATCAACGGTGCATAAAAGATATTAAAAAATATAAATAGGGTCACAAACTCCGACATTTTGAAGCCCTTTTTCTTCTAGTGCATGCCAGAACCAAAGAAGCTGAACATCAAGTTTCCTACTAGTTTTAGTGTCAATTTTTTATATTAATAGTTATTCTGTTTTTTCTTCTTGGTATTTTTTATACATTCATTATTATCGGGAATTTATTATTGGGAATTTCTCATGTGTGTTCTGGCTGTTTTCATAATAGCTTCAGCTTCCAAAATGTGAAATTGAAAAGCACGCTGCTTCAAATTGTTTGTATTTGCAGTTTCATAAAACTGCTTTTTGCTTTCAATTCCTTTTATGCTTCGGCATATATAGGTTATTTTGGCTGTTTTGAATGGGACTGAGCTGATGGAGGCTGTCATAATGATAAATCTATTGAGGAGATCAAAGCCAATGTGACAGGATTCTGTTAAGAAGAGGCTTTGCTTCGATGCCTGTGACAGTGCCCAAATTGTTGCTGATGCTCTTATCTCTGATTTCAATGCAGTCCTGTACGCTGCAAGTGCCTATTTCTGTTTTCATGTTACTTGTGTTTCTAATCCCATTTTTTGTTGTTTGAGCATGGGATTTCCTTCTTTTATGATTTTCATTTTTTTACATTGGTAAAACAGTTCCTTTTATGTTTCATAGCTCTTTTCTTTCCTTATTTTGCTTGAATTTGAAATTTAGACTGATGGATTCTTTCGACCTGATATTTTATTGTGAGAGAAACGTCAATATTATATAAAGAAAATAGGATTTGAAAGTTTACATCATGAACATCGATAACGGATGTGGGCATGATAACTTGTCAAGTCATCATCATAAAATTCTTTGAAAGCATCGAGATTTGCGACCAGGCTGCCATTGTTGGGATTTTTGTTATTGTGGATTGCGGTGATGATTAAAGCCATAACAATGGCAATTTTTTCTAACAGGCTGCCCGTTATCCATCATTTTATGAAGCAATTGATGGGTTGTGCAACCGCTACTGAGGCAAGAGTAAAGCAGAATGGATTGTTGTGACAAATTATTGACCTGGCACTACCGTGGAGTTTTCTGCAGCACTAATTCATGGGATATAAAATGCTGATGAAGTCTCTAGGCCACTTGTACCTACTTTCACTGCATTATTTTTCTTATACATTCTTTTGGGGAAATGAAAAGGGGGTGAGAGGGGGGATGCTAATCGGTATATCAATAAAGTTTATCACTGTTTGCTAAAGAATACTTATTTGCATTCAGGTGATGTGTCCTAACCAGGTAATGGGTATGCAATCAGGGAGCTAATCTCTAGGATCCAAACACAGAAATTCAATTATAGCCACCTGGTGAGATTTTCGCTTTGCTTTATGATTTTTGCTTCAACGTTTCGTATATAGTTCACACATATCTGTCTTATTTCTAAAGCTTGTCTCCAAGTATATTTATTTGCATCTAGATGATATCAGCAGAATTTTAGAACTCATCTGAGTTTCAAAATGAATTAGTTTTAAGTGTGTCTGACCATATGCAACAAATAATGAGATAACATAATGGGGGATTCTTGGAAAAGTGAAGTATACTTTAGATATATTTATTATTATTTGATGACAAATGTCTGAAAAGATTTGATTTTATTTACTTTTTGTTTATAGCTCCTGAGAAAGGGAAATGAGTGCCAATAGTAAAATTACGACAAGATATTTGCAGAACCTGATGTCTCTCAATCGGGAAGGTAGGCAGCACCTCACTTCAGTGCCCTTTCTAAATATAACTGTTAATTAAATTTTAATTTTAATGCTAGAAAAAGCAGGATGATAAGAATTTACTGACCTTTCTTGGGATGTTGACTGAATTCTGCTTTGGGTTTGTAGGGATCATTTGTGTGTTCCTTGCTGCTACTGCCACCACTGCTGCTGCTACTTTCCCTTTTTGTTTCTTAGGTTACTCAGGTCTCTCTTATTTTCCTATTTAATGTAATTATATGTAATTGATGCATTACATCATAAGTCCAGGAAGAATCATGTCTAAACTGTAACCACAACAATATTTTGATGATGGCAGGTTCATATACTTAGGCATGCCTCTTTCACCTGAACACTGTTTAGGACCCTGGTGTCAAGAGGTTGAGGAGGACTGCAATCATGTTCTATATTTATGTCAATGTTCTTGGAGTTCCGGAGCAAGTTACTTTATCCGATGATGCTATTTTGGTCTCATCCCCTTTTGCATCAAATTCCTCTTGCAATGCTTGTGAGCCTTTTCTGGATTACTCTGGTGGTTTGCTTCCTATTCTGCTGTTTCTCCATGGCTAGTAAGATATGAGGCTGGCTTTAATGAGAAATGGTGGTGGGTGGATGAGATTATTTTTCTTCGTAAGCTTTTTTCTCTACATTGGCTTAGAGCTTTGGCGGATGGCATCTTGATTTTGGACTAAGATTCTGTGGCTTTATGGAGACTTGGTGAAGTCTCCTTTGGTAATATCTGTTGGGATGCTAATGGCCTTGCTGACTCTTTTAGTGTATAGAACTGATATGCTAATGGCTTGGTGGTTATGCTCAGTCGCTCTGATATTTGGTGCAAGCTTTTCGGCAGGCTGCTAAATTATCTCCGCCCTTTGGGCGCCATTGTACTAAGCCTGTTATTAGAGGTTTTATGCTGTGTATATTTTTCACTCTTTCGGGTGTTATTTTAGTCCGGTGAGACTGCTTGTTATTGGTCTCCCTGGTGTTGTATTTTTCTTTCAGCTTTCAGTAACATCTAACCTCAACAGAGATGCAAAATTGGAGTAGCAAACCATTGTTTGAAGCATGTTGCCCTATCAAATTTATCATCTGTTGATTGCCAATGGTATCCAGAAGAATTGAACAGTTATTTGATAAATAAGATGCAATGTTTGTATTCATGGATATTTGGAACTGTATGTGCAGGGTTGAAGGACCAACCAACAATGACCAGAGTTTTATTTAATAAAAAGAATACCAAATAATTGTCTTTAGAGTGGTTGGTAAGGATATTATAATTGTTGTCCCAGTGGTCACAAAAACTGAGCCCGACATGAAGGAAAATTGATGGTGGATAAGGCAATTTAGGGGTGGTGCCAAACAAATTTTTCAGAGGATCTAAGCCAACAACAATAGTCCAATATGTAAGAACAAGTCCTGCTGCCACAAGAATAATGTGTACAGTACATCACAAGAGTCCAGCTAAGTTTTTATATTTTTACATGCTGATTGCATGCTTCATTCGTTAAGAACGAAAGAAACCAAGAACATGTAGCAGGCTAACGGCTCCAAATGCTTACTCAAGAAAGCACATGGAAAACCTTCTCTCTGCCTCTTTAGATGCATTATGCACATTTTCCAAGGTAGTAAGTGTCTTTCTACTATTACCTTTGGTTAGATAGAGGTTCTTATTCTCATTTGCATGACGGTGTTTTATACTTCCAGGAAATACCAGTTCATAAAGGTTAACAGAAATAATTTAGAAACTTTCTTCTTTCCCGTTTTAGAAAGAGTGGGAGATGAAGTGGAAGTTACATAAGATTAAAGCTACGAGCCTAAGGCAACCTCTATTCTGCAGCCGTCCTCCTTCCGAACCCAACAACAAACAGTAAAAGTTGAATGTTAAACTGATCTTCCTCTTGCTTTGAAGTTCAAATCTTCTGATAGTCCTTTTCATGAACTTGCCACTGTAAGATCAAGTACACGTAGGCGCTCTCTCTTAGGATTTATAGCCCAAACTAGAATTTTCACTCTTTTTTTTTTTCGGTCGAGTTCTCACACCTGTTGGGTTCCTAGCCACAAGTTACAGTATCTAGGATACACAGTACCATATCTGTCGGTATAAGATTTGGGCCTAGAATATTCACTATTAGTATCCATGCCCAATTTTGTTTTTAACGTGTTAATAAACTTAAGACATACCAAAGCACCCTTCATTTTGTCTTAAAAACCAATTCAGCGAATCATCTCTTATGGTATAATGTATAATTAATGTACCATGCCATTGCAGAACTTGGAACACCTTTCCTGAGGACGCTTCCACTGTCACTGATCAACCTTCAATGTTGATACCTGATAAGCGCTGGAATGGTGGGTTTTTATGGTACTCAACATCGCCTTTCCCTTTCTTGGTCACTCTAAACAAACAAATTCTATTTCAATCATGTTATGACATGCACTTCCACTTAATCAATAATGGAGTCAATTATTTTATAAAATTCATAATAATTAATCAATATTGTATTTCGATGAGATTAAAATAATATCTTAATAAGTTTTTATTTCGATTAAACTCAAATTTATTGAAGATTTCTAATCAAAGTTTTTATAGAAAATTTTAAATGAATGCCTCATGAATCATGATGAAACTAATTAATAAGTAATTGGCATGATGAAGCCGCAATTTCTTTTGTTTTTTTTCTTTAAATTTGTTTTTGGGTGATATCAAGGTTTTGATAGTTTTAATAGTTAAGTTATAGCTTGCACTTTTCAGTACTCATAACTTGCCTTTGTTGGAGGAGTTTTTTCTTTTCTTTATTTGAAAAAAAGTTTGAGAAATTATTGAACATAAATCATTTTAGCATCATATTTTTTAATTTATTTAAAAAATTGTCAAAAATTAATGGTAAAAGGATGTTTTACTAAAAAAATAAAAATACATTGTACAAAATATTTTAATTTTGACTATTTTTAAACTAAATTTAAAATATTGATAAGATTATATTTGTTTAATATGAATAGTAATTATCAGCAAAAATCTATTAATTACTCACTAGACTTACAATTGCGGTAGTCCATAAAAGATAAACATAAAAATTGTATCATTTGTTAATGTTTTGGATGATGCAAATATATTTATTAACATCATACTGTCAACACATTTATTATTTAGGTACTTGTTTATTGCCAACTATTTCTTCTATTAGGTTTGCTTGTACACTCCATTGGTATTCTTTAGAATTTAAAATATATTCTTTTAAACTGTCTTATAATCCGATTGTCTTATTTTTTACAAAAAATAAATATCAATAAAGCTGTTGTTCATTATTTCTATACCATTTGTGAATATTCATCAAATAGTCAAAATCAAATAAAGTAACATTATTCTTTAAAAAAACAAAATTCACACATGATGGAACTTGATTTTGAAACCAAAATATTCAAAGATATATCTTTCTATGACAAAGACTAAAACGCATTTACTAATATATTCTATTTTAATTTGCAAAAAGATATATACCAAAAATTCCTTATTACTATAAGCACTCACAAATGTGGATTTCTTTTTTAGAATTAGAAAAAGAGAATTCAAATTTTACTCTTTAAATAAGGAGATCATAAACCAACCAATTAATAAAATACCTAAGTACAAAAAAAATGTGATTGATATACCTAACATTCACATTTTCTTTATGAAACTATTTGCGGTATGTACTTATACCAAAAGGAAGGAATTTTCTTTTAAAAAAAGGAATCCCAAAAGAAAATTCACAATTATTCTACATACTAACATTAAAGTTTTTAAACTATACAAAGAAATTAAAAAATTGTCTTATGTTTATTGAAATTAATAAATTGTTATAATAATTAAATAAATATATTGTATATAAAATAATAATTTGCAAATAAAAGAGGACCTACTATTAAATCAAAATTTGAACCAAAATGAACCCACCCCCACTAGCTTGGTTAATGCCCATTTACCTTTATTTTCCATGACAGCCTAAATTTTTTACAAAAAGGCTTACCTTTCACGTTATCTCTTTGATTGTACCAAAGATTATTTTTTTAATGTTGCCTTCGGCTTTCTCCAAAGAAGAATTAATTAACCAAGTAAAAAAAAAATGAAAGAAAGATATTTAAAGAAAATTTGATAAAACAAAATAAATTGCAAATATCATTTTATTTTGTTGAAGTATTTTGAAGCAAAAAATTGAGAAAGACCAATAATTAAATAAGCTTTGATTGATTTATTTGATAATAATGAAATCTGCGAATGCAAAAGGCTGAAATTAAGTAAGGAAATGCTTCATTTGAAGGAGAGAGTAAGGAACGCAAAAGCAAGTAAAACCATGGAAACGTTAAGAGACCTAACGACTTGTCAATTTGTGTTAATTTTAATTGTTTCCAGAAGGAAAGGAATCGTTGTGATCAAAGTACTGGAACACGTAGCCTTACTCTTTCTTCAATTTCGTTTTGCCTTTATTCACGGCAGAAACAAATCCATTTGACTCATGCATGCAGAACAAGAACATGATTCAAAACACTAACATGGCTATACTGATCTACATTACCCTAAATAGTCCAATTCCTCAAAAGTAGGAATTTGCTTTTGATAACTCATTTAGGGATAGTAATGGGTAGTTGGGTACCTGGTTGTAAGATACTCACAGATATTCAACTCGATTATATAAAGTTAGGGTATTCTATAACCAAGTTTGGAATGAGCTCGGATAATGATTTCACTATTCGTATCGGGTTTCGATAAAGTTCGAGTACTACCCCTAAGGTGCTTATTACTCAAATCAATTACTATTTATAAATATTTTATTATTATTTTAGTAATTAAATAAAAAATATACAATTTTTACTAACTCTACAAGTAATTCTTTTTGTTAAAAACTAACAAATATATGAAAAGATTGATTATTCTAATTATTAATATGATGACATTAATATATTTAAATTATATACTTTAAATAAAAACATATTTACTATTTATTTTGTGTTAACATTATAAAAATTATAACTCACAAATTATTAATTATAATATATATCTTTATTTATATAAACTTATAAAATATAAATCTAAAGAGAAGTTGTGAGATTAAAATAGTTTTGAAACCTTTTTTTTTAATTTCATGTAATTAATGATAAACTTTTATAGTTAATTAAATTAATTAATAAAACTATTATTATTAATTGACTTGTAATGTCTTTTAATATATATATTTTATATACATTGGGTTCAATTATAAGAAATATAATTACTATTAGATATATATATTAAAATACTTTTAATATATATGCACTTTAAATATAAACATATTTACTTTTTATTTTATGTTAACATTACAAAAATTATAACCTATAAATTTATTAATTATGTTTGAGATATTTGTCTTTGATTATTTAAATTTAAATTTTATTATTTGTGTGTTTTTATTAATTTAATTATTAATAAATTATATATAATATGTAAGAAAAATATTATTGTATATGGATACAAGTACGGATTCGGATTTGGATAATTTAGTATTCATGAATAGTATTTTAATAATTTTTTTACATAATAGAGTTTTTAAATGAGTTAAGATTATAAGGTCATGAGGATCTATTAAGATTAGAGTTAAAATAGTAATTTTAAAAAATATTTGAATAATTTATTGCAGTTAAGATTTGAGTAATTTATTTTTTGCAAGATTAGAGTTCCAGTATTTTTTACATGTCGACAACTCTAGACCCATTACTAGTTTTTTCCTTATCTTTTTCCATCACTACAGCTGGCGTCCAACAAACCACATGGCCATGGGGTCTTTCTTCGAATGAGAATTGGACCACTCCAAGTCAATACCCAACTCAATTATTAAGCTACCCCCACTAACTTCTTAACTTTCACAGAGCAAAATACATCTCTTTTCCCCATACGTACTTCAATCTCCATTTTTCATTTCTCTGTTTCTTTCTTGAGCAAAACAACCATGTCTGTTGTTGGGGATGCTGCTTTCACAGCTTTCTTTGATGGGTTGTTTGGCAAGTTATCCTCTCCTGATTTCCTCAACTTTTTCACTGAAAAGCAAGAGTGCTTTTTAAATAATATCATGCATAATTTTGTTGATTGTATAATTTCATATAGGGTTAAAAATTTACAATTTGTATTAAATAAGAATTCATAATCGATACATTGGGTCTATTACTTTTATAAGCTATTTTTATAGATTACAACTAGGTAGTCAAATCATTAAAATTAACATTTATTAAATGAAGGTAAAATAAATTAATAAGGAAGCAAGTTGTAGTTTGGGATCATTAAGCCTAACATATATGCCTGTTTCATCTAAGCATTGCATGCATGAATACTTTTCATTTTTTGATGAAAAGTACTAGTACAATATTTACATTGCTCTACAACTATTACATAAATAAAGCAATTTTTTCATTCGCATAAATATTACATTTGGATATTTTTCTACATTTCTATTTCTTAATTCTTTTCTTGGATTATTATTCAATGCGTCGGCAGTTTTATTTATTTCTTAACTGTATAAGTAAGTTTAAAGGGTTGACATGTATTCATTTAGGTATATTTAAAAAGAAAATAATAAATTATTTAATTATTAAATAAAATATAAAAATGTTAAACTCACTTGTGGAATTAAACAAAATTCACTATCAATATATATAATAATAATCTATCCTTTCATAAAACCAAACAAACTCATCACTTTAATTTTTTTATTCTCCTTTTTTTTTTTGCAATATTTTTATACTTGTAGGTTTACTAACATTTTTCAAGTAATTAAATTTATTTATCATATGAATAATTTTTAAACATTTTTTATTAGAAAATAAATATAACTAGGGTTTGGGGAAGTAAGGGGCAAATGACATTGTTTAGCAAAGATAGCAACCAGAGAAAACGGCATTTTTTAGCAAAGATATCCGGAATGTATTCAAACTTGAGTTAGATATTAAAAGCCTTATTTAGATTCACTCTATTTTTTTTTTTTTTGAAAGGCATTTAGATTCACTTTATAATCAAATATAAGGTACCCAAATCTTATATCATCAAATTAAATATCCGTAAATACTGTATGATAGTTACCTGTTTACATCCTTAACCATCACAATTTCTTTAGGAAACCATTTGTTGTCTATACTTGTACCAAAAGGAATAAACAAGCCATTTTACTATAAATAACAATAAGACCAGAGGTAGGGTGGCTTTCAATTTTAAGTCTTTTTTATTTTTATCGACATAAAATTGCAAATATATAATTTTACCTATACAACTAAAATGAATTGATTTGATATAGTGGTAATGTCACGACCCGGTACTAACTTTGAGCCCGAGATAACCGCCACGACGCCTTAATAGACATCCATTTCTCAAGATACCAATTGAGACCCCGCAAGGTTTACGTATCAGTTTTTCTACTTCCCCTGTGAGTATTAGTTACTAAAATAATGTTTTAAAGAAGTGTGAACCATTTCTGATTCGAAAACAGTCAAAAAGAAATTTTTACCACATAGGGGTATTTTTGGCATTTTTAAACAAAAATTTCAAAATCAATTAGAAATGTAATATATATTCAGAAAACACATATTTCATTATCAAAAATAAAATTCAGTATCTAAAACGTTCGTTTGAAGGAAAATTACAACTATTTGAATAAAATAAAAATATTCGTTAAAATATTCTATTTTCTTGTAAAACAATTTTTATAGGAATATCCATAGACAATTTTTACAGCGTAAAAGCAAAATAAATTACTTCATACATTGTTATAGATAACCAGGATATAAACTTTCATTTACAGCGACACGTGGGCCTCAAATGACAAAAGTACTCAAAGGTAGCGAATCTACGGGTTTTTGAAGTAGTATGGCCAACTGTAATCCTCGACGATTTTCGACTATCTACAAGCTACTCTGAGCCTGAAATGGATAGGAAGAGAGAGTGAGATTATATATAATCCCAGTGAGTAAACAAACATTACCTAAAATATCTAAAGTCGAGTAACTTGAGACATTTAAAATAAATTATTGTACCATGGTTCACAACATTTCAACCAAATAAAATAAATCCATTTCACTCAAATAATTAGCATGGCTCATGAATCTCATAAAACTAGGCTCATGCCATAAACCCATTCTCGGGGATACCTTGGCCGAGGCATCCTACCAATCGCCAAGGCTGTTTAAAAATTGTATATAAGTATAAAACAGGTTTTCGTTTTGAAAACGCAACCTTTCCTTAGCGTTAGCAGAGTTCACCCTTACGTGGTGGTTGGGCGTGATGTGAACTCTAACCATACCTCAGGAGTTACCCTCAGCGCCTCTCATACCGAGGTATAATATAACATGGTTACCGTGCCCCTCTAATAGGCTGGTCCACGGAACCCACCCACTGCAATAAGCTAATTAACCCACCATAATTAATAAAATTTCATCAGCATAACATGGATTAAACAATATTATCCAGCCTGCATGGATAACCAAAACAGTTTGTATATTTCCCAATAACACAATTATCAATCAGCCATTTATGCTAGCAATTCCATGAGCCATTCGATTTCAAGTCACAATTTACAATACAAATATAACAAGTAATAGTCTCCAAGTATTCTATTTAAAAATCGTTGTTTATTTTCTAAACAATTTATAAAATTATATCATTTATGCATATTTGTTTATAAAACATAAAATGTACCTTTCAAGATCCATTTTCCATAGAATTCATTAAATCAGATAAAAACTACCTTAGATAATTAAAGTAATGATAAGCTTACTCACAATGTCCAAAGTTTGGATTTTTTAAGCACACAGTCTAACGATCCTCTGATGCTATCTCCTTGCCTTTATCGGATGTCTCTCCACCTAGACATAGAGTAAAATGAAGGAATTGACCACATTGGTACTAGACCATAATAAACTAACCTATATTCTATACTTAATGCATGATATGAAATGCAAAATAACCTAAATTTTGCCTAAACACCATTTTTTTGCCTATTTCAATTTTTCACTCGATAAATCGGTAAACACATCCGATTTCGCTCCAAATCGTCCCATTTCTTTTCTAACAATTCAAATCGCCAATGTCCAGCCAAATAACCCAAAAATCAGCAAAGCCACATTCACATTCCTTATTGGAAAAATTAGGCCAAAATGGTGCATCATTGTCACAATTTTTCCTACTTGATTTTTTTTTCATAATTCATTAATTTCCATCTCAAAAACCATGATTTCATAATCAAATAACCTAAAATAACATCACATTCTTCCTCACCATTGACTTGAAAATTCAGCTATGGCTAGATAATGGGGAAAATGAATGCTTTTCTACGTGTTTTGTTTACTAACATGTTAAACTAACATTAAACACTAATATATATTAAAATCAATTTAATCTAAAAATTTTCTCTCTCTAAACCCATTGAACCAGCCAAGAATTAATCATGATTTGATGCATTTCAAGCATGGAAAAACATGGAGAAATACCTAAGAATAAGAGAACTCAAGCTTAATAGAAAAAATATTACCTTTTTCCCTTAATTTCCTTGAAATTTCAACACTTTCTCTTAGGTTTTCTCACCTAGGGTTTTGTTTTTTTTTCTCTCTCTATTTTTCTGGTCTTGGCCGAATATTGGGATGGATATGGAAGAGAATGGGCAGATTTTAATAAGGAAATATTAAAATATTTAAAGCTTGCCATGTGTCAAAATCTTATTTGCCCAATTTTTTTTATGCTTTGAAATTTGACTTTTATCCTCCACCATTAGATTAGTCAAAAGTCAACATATTGATAAGGGAAGACCAGCGCTGGAAAAGTGTCTTGGTGGTAAAAAATTATCATTTTGCCCATGAAGTGGTAAAATTACGATTTTACCCCTATGTTCTGAAAAATACCGAAAAAATGTCAGAATTTAAAATTTTCACTTCTAAAACCCCAAATTATGCTCCAAATAATCATTCTTGATCAAAAATTTCATCAAATATCCAAATTAAATAGAGAGCGAAAATTTCGGTTTGACTCCAAATTGATTCTCGAACTCCAAATCATCATTTTAACTCATTCCTGGACTGTAAAATTCTCAATTTTTTCTTAGATTTCCTACTTGAACTAGTTCGAGGCTTAAATCGGTTCAGTTATACTATAAGGGTAATATCGTCTTTTAACGATTTCTCGAGACTTTCTAAATATGCAAATATATTACTATGCACATGAATGACGTGGCAAACATATTATAAGACAGGGCTTGACAGGTAAGTCATCTAAGCACAATTTTAAAAGCCTAGCTTTAATTTTGGATTAATTTTTTATCTTTTTTTACCCAAATTTTAAAATTATTCCTTTCCTAGATATTTTTTTAAGATTCCTTTCCTAGATACTTGGATTAACTTAAGTACGAGCATTCGGCATAAGTTTACGAGAATATTCTGCATTGTTGTATATATTATGTTATGATCCTATGGAATAAAAGATGCATTATATAACTATTTAAAGAGTATAATTTTTATACTTTGATTTTTCTTATACTATGTTGATTTTATTTGAACACTTATGCAATAAATCATAAGTTAACATTAAAAACTAAATAAGAATGTGATTAAAATACTTAGAAAATTTCAATAATCTTATCTTATTTTTTAAAATTAAATAGGTATTAAGTGATTACTAGGACCATTGATATGGATTTAATTATTAATGAATTTGAAAGTATGACATCACTTTGACTACAGCTGATTATGTCTCATGTGAAAATCTAATGTTAATTTTTTTCTGCTTTATATCTATTTATATAGATAAATCTAAAAATTTACATTTAAATTGTTAATAAAATTTTATATTATAATTTAATTCTATTTCAAAAGTAATTAATTTTTTTTCGAATCAAAATATTGACTTGATCCATGACCTTGTATGATTGCTTTTTAGTCATCTCTCATATAAAATCTTAAATTCACCCCTAAATAGTACCATCACAGTAAAATAACAAAAAAAAAAGGGAGAATTGCAAGTAAATGAAAAATATTCTACACACCAACTTTAAAGTTTTTAAATTATATAAACAAATTAAAAAAAAACTTGTCTTATGTTTTATTAGAGTATGTATATTGAAATTAATAAATTGTTATAATAATTAAAAAATATTATAGATAAAATAATAATTTGTAAATACAAGAGGATCTACTATTAAATCAAAACTTGAACCAAAATGAACCTACCACCACTAGCTTGGTGAGTGTGCATTTATCTATACCAAAGTATGACCCGTGTGCAAGGCACGGGCCTCTTTGCACCCCCTCTCTTTGCTTCAACATCTTTTGTCTTTCTCTCTGTGTGCTCTCCACGTGGTAAACTCTGACCGCTTTGCACCTCCTCTCTTTCTCTTTCCTTGCTCAGACATTTGTTCTCTTTCACTCTCTCTGCGTTCCACGTGGTCAACACTTAAAGCTCCACTGGGACTTCGTCTTAACTATGTTTTAACTCTGAAAGCTCCACTCTCTCTTTCACGTTCTTTTGGGTAACAAGAAGCCTTACCTTTCTTTTCATTTTTCTTTTATTAATCTATTAGAATCTTTTTGATTATACCTAAAATTATTCTTATTGACGTTTCCTTTTGCTTTCTCCAAAACCGTGTGTGCTCCATCCACGAAGAATAATTAATTAACCAAGTAAAGAAAAGAAAAAGAAAGATATTTAAAGAAATTTTGATGAAACAAAATAAATTGCAAATATAATTTTGTTTTATTGAAGTATTTTGAAGCACAAAATTGAGAAAGACCAATAATTAAATAAGCTTTGGTTGATTTATTTGATAATAATGAAATCTGTCAATGCAAAAGGCCGAAATTAAGTAGGATCAACAAGGGAAGGATAGAGCAAGTAAAACCATGGAAAGATGTAGTAAAATCAAGAGAGCAATGAATGAAGGGATTAATGAATACTTTGGTACTCACCTAATGACTTGTCAATTTGTCTAATACATTTTTAATTGTTTCCAAAAGGACAGGATTAATAGTTGTGATCAAAGTATTGGAACACGTAGCCTTACTCTTACTTCTACTTGGTTTTGCCTTTATTCACGGCAGAAACAAATCCATTTGGCTCCTGCATGCAGAACATGAACATGAGTCAAAACACTAACATGGCTATTCTGATTTGCACTAACTTAAATAGTCCAATCCCCCAAAAGAAGAAGACTTTTAAAGTTCGATGACTGCTTCATTGAAAGTAGGAATTTTCTTTCGGTGGTGGCCCATTGCTAGTTTTTTCCTTGTCTTTTCCCATCACCACCGCTGGCCGCCAACAAACTGCATGGCCATGGTGTCTTCTTCGAATGAGAATTCCACGACTCCAAGTCAATACCCAACTCAATTATTAAGCGATCCTCACTAACTTCTCTAACTTTCACACAACAAAAATACATCTCTTTTCCCCATACCTACTTCAATCTCCATTTTTGATTTCTTGCTTTCTTTCTTGAGCATAACAATCATGTCTGTTGTTGGGGAGGCTGCCCTCACAGCTTTCTTTGATGGGTTGTTTGGCAAATTATCCTCTTCTGATTTCCTCAACTTTGTCACTGAAAAGCAGGTCCGCAAGGAGCTCAAAAAGTGGGAAATGAAGCTGCGGGATATTCGTGCCGTGCTTGATGATGCAGAGGGGAAGCAGATGATGCTCCCTCAATATCAATGTGTGAAGAACTGGTTGGCCGATCTTCAAGACTTGGCTTACGATGTTGATGACATTTTGGACGAGTTTGCCACTCAAGCTTTGGGGCGCAAGCTGACATCCTCGGAGGAACCTCAAGGCATCAAAAATAAGGTACAAAACATCATTCCTACTCGTTTCTCTCCAAAAACTTTCATGTTTAATAATAAGATGTTGTCCAAGATTAAAGAGATCAGTGCTAGGATGAATGATTTGGCCACAAAAAGAATTCAATTGGAATTGCGAGGCATTAATGAGGGAGCAAGGTCCGATACAATAAAACAAGGGCTTCAGCCTACTTCTTTGGTGGATGAAACTCAGGTGTACGGTAGGGAAGAAGAAAAGAAAGTATTACTTGAATTGCTTTTGAGCAATGATGGTGCTGACAATGAAGCTTCTGTGATTCCCATCATTGGCATGGGAGGAATTGGCAAGACAACTCTTGCACAACTTGTCTACAATGATACTAGTATACAAAATTCTTTCCAGGACAAGGCGTGGGTACGCGTTTCTGATGATTTTGACGCCATTATGATAACAAAGACAATTCTACAATCAATAATTGCTCCTGATGATTCTTGTACCGATATTAATGATTTCAATTTGCTTCAAGTCAAGTTGAAGGAGAGGCTGGCTGGGAAAAAGTTTTTGCTTGTCTTGGATGATATCTGGAACGAAAATTATGATGATTTGACTATCCTACTCTCTCCATTTGGAGTTGGAACCAAAATTCTCGTCACAACACGGAGTCACAATGTTTCTTCTATTATGGGCACTGTTAAAGCTTACCCACTACAGCAGTTATCAGAGGAAGATTGTCTATCTATATTTACTCAACATGCATTAAGAGCAAAGGATTTTAGTGGGCATTCTGAATTAAAAGAAGTAGGGGAAATTATAGTGAAAAAGTGCAACGGCTTACCTTTGGCAGCAAAAGCCATTGGTGGTTTACTACGCACTAGCTTGGACTATGAGGCATGGAAATGTATATCACAGAGCGAGATATGGGGCATACCAGAAGAGAAATGTGGCATAATTCCAGCTTTACGATTGAGCTATCATCATCTTCCTTCACATTTGAAGCGATGCTTCGCATATTGCTCTATACTCCCTAAGGATTATGAATTCGGGGAGGAGGAGATAACCTTGTTATGGGCAGCAGAAGGTTTTCTACAGGGAGCAAGCCTTAAAACTGAAATTGATGATCTAGGTCGTCAGTATTTCCAAGATCTAGTATCAAGGTCATTTTTTCAAACATCCACTAAGAACAAATCTCGATTCGTAATGCATGACCTTGTCAATGATCTAGCTCAATCGATTGCAGGAGACGTATGCTCTAAATTGGAGGATGATAAGGAATTGAGATTTTCAAAGCGTACTCGACATTCATCTTATATTTGTGGTCGGTATGATGGAATGCAAAAGCTTGAAGCCTTTAATCAAATGAAATATTTACGAACCTTTCTATCATTATTGGGCTTGTCGTGGGCGCGAGAAGGTGATTGTTATTTAAGTGACAATGTCCTCACTGATTTATTGCCCAAACTTAGATGCTTGAGAGTTCTTTCTTTGAAAGGGTATCGCAATATTGAGTTACCAAATTTTTTTCAAAACTTAAGACATTTGCGTTATCTGGATTTTTCTTACTCTCAAATTAAAAGTCTGCCTGATTCAATATGCACCCTTTATAATTTAGAAACTTTACTTTTATATTGGTGTACGTTGCTTGAAAACTTACCCTCAAATTTACAAAATCTAGTCAACTTGCGTGTTCTTGACATCACTGGTACACTTTCAATGAAAGGGATGCCGTTTGGAATTGGTAACTTAACCAATCTTCGAAGACTATCTGATTTTGTTTTGGGAAAATGTGATGGTCATAAAATACAAGGGATGAAGAATTTGTTAAATCTGAAGGGTAAGCTTTGTATCTCAGGGTTAGAGAACATTGTTAATACTCAAGATGCAGGGGAGGCTAAGTTAATCGATAAGTCAGGCCTGGGCACATTAGAACTAAGTTGGAGTAGAGAATTTGATAATAATAGAAATAAAGAAATTGAAGAAGAGGTGTTGAATTTGCTTGAACCTCATAAAAAGCTTAAAGAGCTGCACATTCAGAATTATAGTGGTACAAAATTTTCGATTTGGATGAATTCATTACAAAATTTGTCGTCTTTGGTTCTCAACGGCTGTAAAAATTGCGTATCACTGCCATCACTTGGAAAATTACGCTTGCTGAAGAATCTTTCTATTGTTGGAATGGATGAGTTAGATAAGGTTGGCATTGAGTTCTACGGAGAGAATCAATCAAATGCATTTGTTTCGTTACAGAGTTTGCGCTTTGAGAAAATGCCAAGATGGAAGGAATGGGACTTAGTTGATGAGCAAGTTGTGAAATTCCCTAGCCTCGTCGAGCTTTCCATCATACGTTGCCCGCAATTGATGGGAACGCTGCCTAACCATCTTCAATCCTTAGAGAAGCTTAAAATTCGTCAGTGTGCACAAATGGTGGTTTCACTTTCAGACCTTCGGAAGCTGTCTGAATTAGAAATAGATGAGTGTGCAGAGTTGGTGCTTAGTGATGATGCACACTTTCGCTCCATAATAAAGGTCAATCTTTCAAATGTTGGAAAGTTTTCTACTTCAACAGAAAGGCTGCTATCAACATCAACAACATTGGAGTACTGTCGGATTTATAATTGTAAGGGATTGACATATTTGTCGATGAAGAAGTTGGGACTATTGAGATCTGTTTGCAAATTGGAAATTTTTCAATGCCCACAACTTGTGTTGTTAGAGCCAGATGAGGTAGAGGAGGCAGAAGAGGATCTGTTTCAAGTTGGGAATCTTTGCAATGTTGAATCTTTGAGAATATGGGAAGCTGGTCTCAATGCGGACTCTTTGAGAATAAGAAAGCATTTCCTCGCATTTCTTACAGAGATGGAAATTAAAAACTGCCCAAACATAGTTTGTTTTGCAAAGAACTACTTACCCCCGCTCTTGAAAAAGTTAAGGATTGAAAGTTGCGAGAATTTGCGATGTTTGGTGGATGAAGGAGAAAATATAAGCATCAGTAACATATCTCCTCTTGAGCATTTGACAATTAGTGGGTGTCCGTCTCTGATATCATTAAGCATCAGAAACATATCTCATCTTGAGCAGTTGAAAATTATGAATTGTCAGTTTTTAAGATCATTAAGCATCAGTAACATATCTCTTGTTGAGCATTTGGAAATTATAAATTCTCCATCTTTAATATCATTATCATTGCCTGGTACGCTTCAACATCTTATACTTGGGAACTGCTCAAAGCTAGCTTCCTTATCAGAAAGTGGCGAGTTACCCGTAAGGCTTAAACAGCTTGAGCTTACTATCTGCCCAGAGCTCAAATCCATTGCAGAAGCAATTGACAAAAACGCTTGTCTTGAATCTATTAGGATCGAGGGGTGTGGTATTAAATCTTTACCACAAGGATTAGACAAGCTCAACCATCTCCAGAGTATTATAATAGCTGAATGTTCAAATCTAGTCTCGTTGGAAGGGTTTGTGCCCACCACCAATCTGACAGAGCTTTTGATCCATGAGTGTGAAAATTTGCGAGCCCTGCCCAATTGCATGCGCAACCTCACCTCGCTTCGAGAATTGGCGGTGAATAATTATTTTTCAGGAGATCAGATATCCATTCCAGAAGGGGGCATCTCTACCAACCTAACATCACTTACAATCTCAGTAGCAAGAAATTATAAGTTTCTACTTGAATGGGGATTGTATAGACTCAGCTCTCTTAAAACACTAACCATTGCTGGTAGAGGATGTCCGAATATGATGGCGTTTCCCCCAGAGGAGATAGGAATGATGTTGCCTTCCTCTCTCATCAAATTGAACATTCAAAATTTCGAAAATTTGAAATGCCTCTCCTCTAAAGGCTTTCGAAACCTCACCTCTCTTCATCATTTGTACATCTTGTCTTGCCCTAAGCTCACATCTCTTCCAGAAAAAGACACGCTTCTCTCGCTTTTGGAGTTTCGCGGTAAGTATTGTCCATTGCTAGAGGAAAAGTGCAAAAGGGACAAGGGGCGAGAGTGGTCCAAGATAGCCCACATACCTTGCATTAGTTTTAATGAGTGGTCGTAAAGTGAATGTCAACTATGAAAGTCACAGGTATGAACCCATTTGAAACGTACGACAATTTAGAAGCTTCTTATTTTTAACAACAAAATGAAACTAATAATAATATTATTTTTGTCATCATTGATTATTTGCAGGCAATTTAAAAGCTTTAGAAGGTAACTTGGTGAGAAACTTTGCTTCTCACTTGCATCTAAAATGGCAAAATCAGTGTGTAAAGTTTAATGATTGGTTAGTAGTCCCTTGCTCATACAACTTCAACAGTCTTGGAATAGGGCATTTCAAAAGATCATTTCATGGAAAAGGGTGCACCCACATCAGTTTTTCTTGGGCCTTGTACGTTGATTTCGTTTTCTTTTCTGACCTATGAAAGTACTGCAGAGGTTGATGAATGGAGGGGTCAGTTAATTCTCTGCAACTTCTTCTACAATTTTAGTGTTTGATCGATTTGATATTCTTATAAAATACTATTGAGATTTCTTCATTTCTATTATGATGAATTTGGTGTATTTTTTACAAATTCAAACTCTGCCAATTCTACTTTACTTGCCTATACCTGGAGTACTTCCTTTATCTCTTATAATTTCACAACATTGTCATTTGATCTTTCTGTGATAATTTCCTATACTCCATTCTATCTTACTTTTCCTAATTTGTTGGAGAAACTGCTTTATAAAGAAAAGAAAAGAGAGAAAAGGAATATAAGATTGCATATATGTAGGTTAAGTGCTCTATTGAATTCATTAAGGAACTTTAATTTTTGTTAGATTTCCATTATTACTTTTGATCTCTGATATTAACATGTTTAAGTCACTGTTTTGTGTGGAGGTGGATAGACTAACATCTCTTAGCCCTTCATTGATTATACCTTTCTAGTTCCAGCCATATGTAAGAGATAGGCAATGTTGCTTACGTTTTGTACCTTGCTTGTTTTCAGGGATTTGCCAATCTGCAATTGTCTTAATTTTGCAATCTTTCAGGAAAAGTACTCGTTGTCTCACCTTTCCAACTATCTATTGCTGACTGTCCTCTGGTAAGTTCACAGTGCAAAAGCAAATGAAGGATGGTGCAGGCGAAGATCACCTGCATGCCTTATGCTTGTGTCAATAACAGATTACTCATTATCAGAGAATAGATATATCACATCCCATTCAGGTTTTAACACAAGGTATGTAAATTAGAAAATTTCTTCTATCTTTTTTTCTAAAAGAAATTCAAATAGTTGATTAAATTTTGAATGATAACAAAGTGTTCATTTAATTGTACATGCAGAAACCTGAATAAGAATCTGAAGAAGGGAAGTATGACTTTTGGCCTCCAAAGGTAATTTGTTGACCTAATAATCAATACAATTAAGTGGTGAGATCTCATTAGGCAACAATGAAACAATCCCTCCTAAGTAAACCATTTTATGTATAACTTTTAAAAGTTGGAGTTGGAACTCTCTCTAACCTTCATTCTCAAATTCAAGATAATCTAGGTACTTAGGGATGCGTTTGATGTGCACTTAAAAAGAAGGATAGGATTGCAAATAGAAATTTTAGTAGCGGTGAAGTGGTCATCGTTGCACACCAGTGAAAAGTTTTGGTGAGAACCAAAACTTTGCCTGGCTTCATATTCACCCTTTGCAATTTAGAGACCTTGCTATTAAAGCAATGCCACGAGTTACCCTGAAAAATAGAAATTCTAGTCAAATTACATCATCTTGAAATTAGTCATCCAAATTCAGTGAAAGCAATGCCCTTTGGAATTGGTAGACTAACCAAGCTTTAAAAACTGTCTAATTTTGTTTTGGGTGAAGGTGGTGGATATCAGATATGAGAGATGAAGAATTTGTTGAATCTCAAGGGTGAGATTTCTATTTCAAGATCAGAGAACATTGTTAAAGCTCAAGATGCATGGGAAGCTAAGTTGATTGATGCTCAGGCCTTGATGAGTTAGAGGTGGATTTCAACTTTTGACAACAATGCAAGAAATAAAGAAGTTTAAGAAGTGGTGTTCAAGTAGTTGAATTATGGCTGTCTTTGCTGCATTACTGCCACAGGGGATTACTTTCTACACATTTGGAGACCAGCTTGGTTGGATTCAGGGTCAGTTTACTTTCTGCTCACCATATGTTTGATTATTATCCTTTGGTCATTTGTGCACTTGCTTAGTCTGTGTTTCTTAGTTATGTTTGACATTTTTAATCTTTCACCATACCTTATAATGACAGTTTATGCAGCATTAGTTGAAATATTTTATGTTTAGTTTATTTTTAAAAGCAATGTATCAGATGGTGCAAGCAGTTGATATTTTTGTTCACTGTCTTGATTATATAAATATGTATTCTCTTAATGAAAAGTGATGTCTTAAGTGTTGAAGTTCTGGCATTTTTTGAGTTTTGTTTTTCTTCTTTGTTTTCCAGCATACTTTGGTCTCTTCATCGAGAGTTTAGTCTGCTGATCTTTAAGTTTTTTTCTATCCAACAGAAACCAAAGATAACAATTCATTTTTCTCTGTCTGCCCATACTCAATACCAAGGATAACACCTGTTTTTTCTGTCTATCCACACAAAACCAAGAATAACACCTCATTTCCTTGGTACAAAATCGTCCAAAATTTACAACAGCAGAAACTAAAGTTTTTGCTTCTACCTTCTGCTGCTTCTCCTGGGGTAGCCTTGGACAAGTAATGTGAGTAGCCACCAAAGCCAAGAGAACTTTCTTGGTCGTCATAAAGAGCTAAAAGCTCACCATTAAAAATTATGGGACTACCAAATTTCCAACTTGGATAGTAGAGTCTTCATTACAAAATTTATTGCCCTTGAATCTCTTGAATTGTAAAATTGCAGATCATAACAGCAATTGGAAAATTATCACTGTTGGAATCTCTTTGCATTGAAGGAATGGCTGGGGTGACTAACGTTGGTGTTGAGGTCTACGGAGATAATCAATCAGATGCATTTTCAACATTAAAAAGTTAGAGCTTTGTGAATCTGCCAGAATGGAAGGAATGAGACTTTTGTGAAGTTGATGATCTGGTTGTGAAATTCCCCAATGTCTGGATTCTTTCTAACATTAACTGCCCTCAATTGTCAGGGCGGTTGTCTCACCATCTCGATGTCCTAAAACTAATTGAAATTCGCAGGTGCCTGCCATTGGTGATTTCAATTTCTCAACACTGGTGGTATTAGATGTACGTTGGTGTCAAGAGTTGGTGCTTAGTGGTTATGTTAACATTAAATCAATAGATATAGTCAATCTTTCTAATATTTTAAAATTTTGTACTCTGACAGAGAGGCTGATGTCAGGATTTACAAATTTGGAATATTGGACGATTGATAGTTGCACGGAATGTACATGTCTAATGCAAAAGGAGTTGGGATTGCTTGGGAGCTGAATGTCTCTCACTTGGCTGAGAATTTTGAATTGTTTCCAACTTTTACTTGTATCATTACAGCCAGAGGAAGCAGAAGAGGAACATTTGCAACTTGACAGGATTTGCAAGTTTGAATGTCTAACAATTATGAAATGTGAACTTCAAAGGCTACCAAAGGTCTTGCATTTGGTCACGTTCTTTGCAGATATACAGATTTCTAGTGGCAAAAGAATGGTTTCTGTTTTAATGAAAAACCTGCCTCCAACTTGAAGAAGATTGAGGATTAAAGATTGCAAGAATTTACAATGTTTGGTGGATGAAGAAGAAGATACTTGCACAACTTCACCTCACTTAA
This sequence comes from Theobroma grandiflorum, assembly GCA_036013995.1. Lineage (NCBI taxonomy): Eukaryota > Viridiplantae > Streptophyta > Magnoliopsida > Malvales > Malvaceae > Theobroma > Theobroma grandiflorum. The sequence continues at coordinate 22,749,893 of CP142133.1, read as the reverse complement.
GGCAGTGACGTTTGTTGGCTATTCAGCTAACATATCCTTTCCAGAAAAGGATTTCCCTACCAACCTAACATCACTTGACAACGGAGTACCCAATATTTGTGGGTCACTACTTCAATGGGGATTGCATAGACTCAGCTCTTTCAAAAAAACTGTTCATTAATGGTGAAGAATGTCCAGAAGTGGTGTTGTTTCTGTGGAAGGAGATAGGAATGATGCTGCCTCCCCCTCTCAGCAATGTCACAATAAGTGATTTCGAAAGCCTGAAATTGCTATCCTCCGAGGGCTTTCAAAACCTCACGTCTCTTCAGTCTTTAGAGATCAGTGATTGCTCTAAGCTCACATCTCTTCCAGAAAAAGACATGCTTCTCTTGCTCTGCCATCTTCAGATTGATGATTGTCCTTTGCTAGAAGAACGTGCAAAAGGGATAAAAGACATACCTTATGTTCAAATCAGTAATGAACAAAATTATCCCAAAGAAGTTGAAATCTTGAAATTGAAAGTCAAAAGGTATTAACCATTTGAAAGATAGGCCAGATAATTGAATTCTGATTATTTATTCATTTAAGTTTTTTAGATATATAAAGATTAGTAAGTTTAATATGTTATTGTTGATAATTAATTTACAGCCACATTTGAGGCTTGAAAGCTACGAAGTGCAGTTGGTATATATGGCTCTATTGAAAGATCAGGTACAAGCTTCTCTTTTTTTTCCATTTCACTTGCACTTCAACATAACATTTAACCATTAAAACACATGCTCCTCTAACTTCAGGTATCTCTAAACACCTCTGGGTGTGCATTTGTTGATTTGTCATGTTGTCTTGTGAAACTGATTAAAAAGATCAAGGATGAAAGGTGAGTTGATTTTCCTCTGCTTTTATATGTCATGTACATTGAAGAATTGAAAAGTGATTGTTAAAATATATATGCAGTTTCATGGACAAAATTGTGTTTAATTTTTGGTAAGTTATATATATGCTTGCCTTGCGAAATCGCTAGTTGTTCATACAGAAGCAGAATTGTTTTGATTGCAGGAGATTGCCCTTTTGTTAAAGAAAATTTAAGTCTCTCTCTCCTTTTCTATGTTATCAATTTTCTCTGTAAGTGATTACTTTAAACCATGCCAATTATGCTTCCCTTGAGTATGTTGAACAGTGAACTACTTTCTTTTCTTTTAGTATTTTAATGTTCATGTTTAGTTCTTAGCTTTCTGAGTTTATTGAGAGAATGTAGAGGAAGAGAATAAATTTCGTCCATAAAATTCTAATTTTGTGTTGGATTTTCCATCTCAGAGGAGTGTGTCCCCACCAACTAAATGTTACTTCGGATCTCTGCTGCTAAAATCTGTATACCATTATCACATTGGGTAGTGTGCATACGAATCTGTTGTGGACAACTTCCCATTCGTGGTAATGATGCTGCTGGCCACCTTTCAAACTTTCCTTGTTATCAATAAGTCCCCTAATTTGGAATAGCTGCACTGCAAGAGCTTTCAGAACCTCTCTTGCTCAAAGGTTTTTATACTTGATTGCTTAATCTATAAAAAAGGGATTAAAGATGAAGTGGTTAAAAGATATCTCCTGTGCCTCATGTATTAATAACAGATTACTTATAAGCCAGAAAAGGAACAGTGAAAACTAGTTGTTTTTCGTAGAAAAGGAGCGAAAAAAGGAGAATGTACCATGCTTGTAATTCAATCCTATGTATGTCAATGGGAAAATCCCTTCTCCTTTTCCTCTTTGAACAATTAATTAAAACTTGTATGATCACCAAGTGTTGATATGCTTGTACATACAGAAGTCTGAACCTGATTATGAAACACCAGGGATGAATTCAACCTCCAGTTCTAATTTGTTGGCCATAAAATCAATGCAATGAAGAGGTGAGCTTTTATATATTGGACTATGTTAAGATAATATGCTTCACCAATGGAAACAATCCCTCCTTCTAAATGATTTATGCATGTGTAATTCTATTTTTGTATTGAATTTCCATTAGCAGTCACATAATATTGTTTCCACACCCACCGAATATTACTTATTGGCCACAGAAGTGAAATGGTGAGAATCAGAGAAACTACTGTGCTTGTAGATATATGGTATGTCAATTGGAAAATACTCCCTTTCTTTTTACACTTAGATAATAATTAATTAATGTTTTTATGCTAACCAAGTTTTAGTCTAGTTGTACATGCAGAAATTTGAGCATCAGTAGGCACCAAGAATGAAATTTAACCTCCAGTTGTAATCTTTTGACTATATAATCAATTCAAAGCGGAGGTAAGCTTTATTAGGCTGCCTTAAGATAATATGCCTCACCAATGGAACATCCCTTTTACTAAATAACCTTATGCATATCTACTCCAAAGTTTCAGGTTGGAGCTATTAGTTACTCATCTTCATTCTCAATAGTGTGACCCTCATTTGCAATAGGTTTAAGCAGATGATCTCTGATTGAAAGTACATTGCATTTCTCAAGTAATGTGTAGAATTATTTTTTCACACAACTGTTCTACAACTTGGCACACTGAGATTCAAAGAGCTTATGCAACAGCTTCCGGGGCTCTTTATGCCAAGCTTTTTCTGCTTCTAATATTACACGTTTGCCATATCCTGCATGTTGGTTTTTCAGCCTTCAGCACTAATCTCTCTATGTCAATCCTAGTGAATCTTAAATGCCTCCAAATGAGGCAACAAGTGTCACTAGTGGCAGCACCAATGTTAACATACATTATTGTGATATGTCATCACCAAAGGAGTGATCCATGTCATTGAGAGTCAAGATTTTCTTTTCTAACACTATGAATCAGTTGGGTAAGAGCAACTTCTTAAAAATTTGCTCATTTATCATTTCTCTTTGCAAAGAAACTTCTTCAATTTCATCTGTAGTATTATCACTAATAGATTCACACTAATCCCCTAATAAATTTCATAGATAGACTTTGTAATGTGTCATAAACTAGTTGAGCTTTCAGTTTTCTTTTTCTTTTTCATGATTATGCTATATAAAGTTTGTATACCATGGTATTGGAACTTAAGAAGGATTAATTTTCTTGTGCTTTTGAATTGAGATTATGACATGTGTAATAGATTCAAGCTAAATGTTAATCTCTTTTTCCTGCTTTTCGTCCTTTCTCCATTATCTTCTTCTTTGGCAAATAGAAAGATCAACAATTTTCAATACAGGAAATAAACTGAATTTTTATGGCTATTATCTGATGGATGTTAAGCCATAAGCTTCCATGCATTGCAGCATGAGCAGGCCTTAAATCTTCTTTTGTCGCTGATAGCAATCGAACTTCTCTGTCACTTGGCTGTGGCCATGCTTAAAATTTCTGCAGATCAAATCACTTTTTTCCTTTTATTGGATATGTATAGTGCATGCCTTCAATTTGTATAATCAGTAATGTTCTTTGGCTTTTCAGAAGGTTCTTGTCTGTGTCATCCCTGTGCCAAAAAGGAGTGTTACAATGGTAGATGGTAGTTTTGATGCAAGATGTTCTACAAATGTTTTACCTCTGTTGGTGCCTCATCCTTAGTCCCTCGTAAGTCTCATGAATGGCTGGGAATAGCTATGTTATTTTATTGCTTTTAGACTAGAATGGCAACATGATGTCATAGCCTTGCCCCTGAGGGTTCCACATTCCGAAGCCCTCCCTTCATGAAACTTCATGCACGGTATCACCGGTGCATAAAAGATATTAAAAATATTATAAATGTTTGTGTAAATTGTTTGACCAGGTGCCACGACCAAAGAAGCTGAGCGTCAAGTTTCCTACTTGTTTGTGTCAATTTTTTTATATTAATAGTTATTCTGTTTTTTCTTTTTGGTATTTTATATATATTCATTAATATTGGGAATCTGGACCTATGCATTCTTTCAACCCAATATTTTACTGTAAAAGAAATGCCAATATTGTACAAAGAAAATAGGATTAAGTTTATATCATGAGCATGGATAACGGATGTGGGCATGATAACTTGTCAAGTCACCATTATAAATTTCTTGAAATCATTGTGATTTGTGACCAGGCTGCCATTGTTGGCATTTCTGTTATTGTGGATTATGGTGATGATTAAACTCATAATTATGGCAGTTCTTTCTAACAGGGTGCTCATTATCCATCATTTTATGAAGCAATTGATGGGTTGTGCAACAGCTACCGAGGCAAGAGTGAAGTAGAATGGATTGTTGTGACAAATTATGACCTGGCACTACCATGGAGTTTTCTACAGCACTAATTCATGGGATATAAAAAGCTGATGAAGTCTCTAGGTCACTTGTACCTACTTTCCCTACATTATTTTTGTTATACATTCTTTTAGGGGAAATGAGAAGGGGGGCGAGAGGAGGGATGCTAATTGGCATATTAATAAAGTTTTTCACTGTTTGCTGAAGGATACTTATTTGTATTCAGGTGATGTGTCCTAACTAGGTAATGGTTCTGCAATCAGGGAGCTAATCTCTAGGATCCAAACAGAGAAATTCAATTATAGCCTCCTGGTGAGATTTTGGCTTTGCTTTATGATTTTTACTTCATCGTTCCATATAATAGTTCACACATATCTGTCTTATTTCTAAAGCATATCTCCAATCATATTTACTTGCATCTAGTTGATGTCAGCAGAATTTTAGAACTCATCTGAGTTTCAAAAATGTACTAGTTTTAACTATGTGTGACCGTATACAATAAATAATGAGATAGCATAATAGGGGATTCTTGGAAGAGTGAAATAGACTTTAGATATATTTATTATTGTTGTCATCAAATGTCTGAAAATATTTGAATTTTTTACTTTTTGTTTATAGCTCCTGAGAAAAGGAAATGAGTGCCAATAGTAAAATCACCACATATTTACAGAACCTGAGGTCTCTCAATTGGGAAGGTGGGCAACACCTCACTTCAGTTCCCTTTCTATATATAACTGTTAATTAAATTTTAATTTTAATGCTTGAAAATGCAGGATGATAGGAAGTTATTGACCTTTCTTGGGAAGTAGATTGAATTCTGCTTTGGGTTTGTAGGGATCATTTGTGTGCTTTTTGCTGCCACTGCCGCCACTGCTGCTGCTACTTTCCCTTTTTTTTCTTAGGTTACTCAGGTCTCTCTTATTTTGCTATGTACTGTAATTGTACGTAATCGATTCATTACAACATAAGTCCCGGAAGAGTCATGTCTAAAATATAACCACAAGAATATTTTGGTGGTGGCAGGTTCAGATACTCTGGTTCAAATTTTAATTTTCTTGCAGTTCAGGTGCAAGTTACTTTCTCCGATGATGCTATTCTGGTCTCATCCCCTCGGCATGAGATTCCTCTTGCAACATTTGTGGGCCTTTTCTGGATTACTCTGGTGGTTTGCTTCCTATTCTGCTGCTTCTCCATGGCTAGTAAGATAAGAGGCTGGCTTTAAGGTGAAAAGGAGGTGGGTGGATGAGATTATTTTTCTTTGTAAGCTTTGTTCTCTGCATTGGCGTAGAGCTTTGGCTGATGGCATCTTGTTTTCGGACTAAGATTCTGTGACTTGCTCCCCTTCTTTCTTCAGAAACATCTCTGGGGACCTGCTGGCTGCGGTTGAGTGTTAAGAAATTCCTCTGGCTCTGTTCTAGCTTTGTTTTCTGGCGAAATTAGTATGGTAGACTAATGTTGCTGAAATATAATACTATATTTGCTTTGGAAATATTCTCTAAGGCAAGTTGGAAAGGGAAAAAGGTGCTGGTGGTTGAATCAGATTTGACAGTGGTTGTGCCTTGGGTGAAGAAGATTAAGGATTGCCCATGGAATTTGTGTGTTACCTTCAATTAGATTGATCCACATATTGCTGACCTTGGTGAAGTCTCCTTTGGTAAAATTTGTTGGGAAGTTAATGGCCTTGGTCACTCTTTAGTGTGTAGAACCGATATGTTCATGTCTTGGTGGTTCAGCAGGCTGTTATTTTATCTCCACCCTTTGGGCGCCATTCTACTAGGCCTGTTATTAGAGGTTTTATGCTGTGTATATTTTTACTCCTTTGGGTGTTATTTTAGTCCAGCGAGACTGCTTGTTATCCGTCTCCCAGGTGTTGTATTTTTCTTTCAGCTTTCAATAACATCTAACCTCAGCAGAGATTCAAACTTGGCATTTCATGAAGCATGTTGCCCTGTCAAATTTATCATTTGTTGATTGTCAATGGCATTCAGAAGAATTGAACAGTTGTTTGATGCCGTATCATAAATAAGACTCTATGTTTGTATTTATACAATTCTGGAACTGTATGTGCAGTGTTGAAGGTTCAACCGAAAATGACCTGAATTTTACTTAATAGAAAAAAGCCAAATAATTTAGAAACTTTCTTCTTTCCCTTTGTAGAAAGAGTGGGAGATGAAATTGAAGTTATATAAGAATAAAGCAAAGAGCCTAAGACAACCGCTCCATTCTGCAGCCCGCCTCCTTCCCAATGTTAAACTCTCTTGCTTGAAGTTCAGATCTTCTGAGAGTCCTTTTTTTGAACCTGACACTGTAGGATCAAGTACTTAATAGGCACTGTCTCATAGGATTTATAGCCCAAACTAGAATTTTCACTCTCTTCTTATGTGGTTGAAAAAGATTAATTGCAAAAACAGTTTTAAGTTTTCACACCAGTTGGGTTCCTATCCACAAGTTACAGTATCTAGGATTATATAATACCATTATCTGTCAGCCATAAGATTGAGTCGTAGAATTTTCACTACTGCAGCAATGAAATATATATGTCCACTTTTGATTTTAACGTGTTAAAAAACTTAAGACATACCGAAGCACCCTTCATTTTGTCTTAAAACCAATTCAGCAAATCATCTCTTATGGTATGATTGTATAATTAACGTACCCTGCCATTTCAGAAATTGGAACACTTCTTCCAGAGGATGCTTCCACTGACACTGATCAACTTTCAATGTTCATACCCGATAAGCGCTGGAAATGGTGGGTTCTTGTGGTACTCAACATTGCCTTTCTTTTGCTTGGTCAATCCGTTGCTGTTTCTTCTAGGCAAATTCTATCTCAAACATGGACACAGTAAATGGATGGGAGCACTTGTGCAAACAGCTGGATTTCCAGTCCTCTTTCTCCCACTGGTGTTTTTCCCTCCCCCTAAAACCTTGCCAAGTAACTGCAACAACACAAGCCAGCCTTCACTTCTCACTCTTATTTTGGTTAGCAATTCCCTTGGTTGTCTAGTAGCTATAGACAACTTCTTGTATTCAGTTGGCCTTTGGTTTCTTCCTATTTCAACATATTCTCTCATTTGCGCAAGCCAATTGGTATTTAACGCGATGTATTCCTTGGTTATCAATTCTGAAAAGCTCACAATCCTAATACTGAAGTCGGTAACCCCTCTAACCATATCAGCTTCATTGGTTGCAATTCATCCTGATACTTCTGAACGTGAAGCTGAGAAACATTCAGGAGGACAGAAAGAACGTGTCATTGGTATCTTATGAACTGTTGGTGCTTCAGCAGCCTACGCTTTATTGCTTTCCCTTACACAATTTTGCTTCGAAAAAGTACTGAAGAAGGAATCATTTTCTGTTGTATTCGAAATGCAAATCTACACATCTTTGGTTTCTACTTTTGTTTGCATAATGGGATTGTTTGCAAGCTCAAAATGGAAGAAGCTAAATTCTGAGATGGAGACATTTAAAAATGGGAGGGTGCTATATGTTCTGAGTTTGGTTGGAGCAGCTTTAGCTTGGCAGATTTGTGCAGTAGGAGTTGTGGGACTAATCTTTCCGGTGTCTTCTCCCTTCTCCAATTTTGTTAGTATGCTGTGTCTGCCATTTGTTCATGTGGTCGGTGTGCTGCTTTATCATGAAAAAATGGATAGCATCAAGGTATTGGCCATGTTGTTGACAATTTGGGGTTTTGCTTCTTATCTCTACCAGCAATACCTTGATGATCATAAGCCAAAGGACAAAGAAACTGGTCCAACTCCAGGAATTGAAGATTCCAAGCTTGATGGAAGTGCTGATAAGCTTGATGGAATTGCTGGGGGAGTTTTTACTTGTTCGTTGGGTTGGGGGGTTTTGTTGTTTCCATTTAGATAGAATTAGGATGCTTTTTGTTCTCTGGCACCCTTTCTTGTTCATGGTGCTATGCTGCCAATTACTCTCAGGGCAGATTCCTTTTGATACAAATGTACAGGTTCCATCCAGCCAAGACAACTATTATGCCATCAAGAGTCTTTTAGGCAATTAAGACTAAAGACTTGAAGTGGCAGGTTGAAGGCTGGCTCAATAAAACTTCATCTTTCAAAAAAAAAAAAGCTTGATGGAATTGCTGATAAGCTTGTCTGACCTGGAATTTTAGTAAAAAGAGTCAGTGAATTGACAGAGCATTATTAAGTTGAAATCACTTTTTGTTTAATAAAAGCTCCCACTGAATGTATCTACAAGCTTCATATTACAACTTGTCTTGAAATTTTTAATTTGGAATTTCAGTTTTTTGGTTGTAAATATTCGTGTCAACTGTCGCAGAAACTTAAACAAATATTGTTTCAGCAAAAATTTATTTAATTTGACCTAATTTTAACTTTTTTTGAAGTTTTCAAGCCTACCATTTGCATGAAGACCATGGAAGCAGATGTAGTGTGAAGGGAGATTTTGGACTTTGATGGATGATTCAATAAAAAGTGCCTAACTATCTTTGCCTTCACAGCTGTGTGCATTTACTTTGCTTTATCCAAAAAAGATATGGATGACTTATTGGCTTTAAGAAATTCCCAACCCCCACATAAATAGAAAAGGACAGGTGGTGGATACTTTATGGTGACAGCATACACATTTACATATCAACTTAATCATTCTTCCATGCTCAAAACCTTTTCTTTGATCTTAGCTTTCCAAGTGGAACTATTTGAGTTATTATGAGAATTAATATCAAAATTAAGAAGAAACTTTTTTTTAGGTGGTATCGCCTTATTATGAGTAGATATGACAATTTTATATACAATATGGTAATACGATATGAACATAGTACGAGTTTAAGTGAGTTTGGGTTTAAGCTAAATGTATTTTGTAAATTAATTGTATTGACATAGTTAAGACACAAAACTCACGTAACCCGTCTAAGATATGTTTAAGATACAATTAATTAATCGAATTATCGTGTACCCATATAACTTATGACCCCGTTTATTACTCATTTATTTAATCATATTCACATGTTATGTAGACACGTTTAATACACAATTAAAACTAATTTATTAATTTATATAAATACTAAGATTTTTATAATGATTAATATTTATTGATATTGAATTTTATTATATTTAATAAATATTGGATTATAATAAGATAATATTCCTCACCAATAGAAACAATCCCTCCTTCTAAATGATATATGCATGTATAGTTCTATTTTTGTATTGAATTTCCTCTAGCAGTCACATAATATTGTTTCCACACCACTGGATATTACTTATTAGTCACAGAAGGGAAAAACGGCGAGAATCAGAGAAACTACCATACTTGTAGATATATAGATATATGGTATGTCAATTGGAAAATCCTCCCGTTCTTTTTACACTTTGATAATAATTAATTGAAGTTTTTATGCTAACCAAGTTTTAGTCTAGTGTGTACATGCAGAAATCTGAGCATCCATAGGAAGAACCAATGATGAAATTTAACCTCCAGTTGCAATCTATTGACTATATAATCAATTCAAAGCAGAGGTGAGCTTTTATTAGACTAACTTAAGATAATATGCCTCACCAATGGACATCCCTTATGATAAATAACCTTATACATATCTGTTAGTTACTCATCTTCATTCTCAATAGTTTGATCCTCATTCACAATAGGTTTAAGTAGATGATCCCTGATTGAAAGTACATTGCAGTTCTCAAGTAATGTGCAAAATTAATTTTTCACACCAGAACTGTTGTACAACTTGGCACACAGAGATGCAAAGAGCTTATGTAACAGCTTTCATGGCTCTTTATGCCAAGCTTTTTCTACTTCTAATATTACATATTTTGTAATACTTGATCTTAATTTATCTATGATATGTCATTCACATGCATTGAACAGCATGTTGGTATATTGGATTGCCCCAGGAAACAAGATAAATGACAATATTACCTCTAAGGGTATAATTAAGTTAAATAAGTCTCGAACCAGTTTAAACAGAGAATTGATGATGAATTTGAGAAAACTGAAACCCACGGAGTGATTTAAAACAGTGATTCGGAGTTCGAGGTTCAGTTTGGAGTTAATCGAAAAAATTGACCGATTAGGGACAAAATGGTCAGTTTTCGATTTCAAGACAAAATGGGGATTTTAAATAAAGATTTCAATTATAATGACCAAGAATGATTATATGAAATATAAAATGATGTTTGGAACATAAAATGAAGTTTAGCGGTGAAAAAGTGCAATTCTCGGTATTTTTGGGACACAAGGGTAAAATAGTAATTTTACCACTAAAGGTCAAAACGGGAATTTTTAAAGAGAATTTTGGTCCCATTTGATGTATATTGGTTATTTAGACTAATTAAAACATAATTTGAGGTTGAAAAGTAGAAAAAGAAGAAATTCTTGTGATTTCTGGAGTGCAGGGGTAAAATCGTAATTTTACCACCGGAAGACCAAATTTAATTTTTCGAGAGAATTTAGATCAAATTTGACAAATTGGAGTGTGGTATGAGTTTGAGGACTGAAAAATATGCCTTGTGGTAATTTTTCAATTTTTGAGGTAAAAATGTAATTTTGTACTTTTTCGAGGGTAAAAGTGTAATTTCATAAAATTACACTATAAAAATCATTGAAATTTCTTCTAGAAGCTCCTGGAAAAATCATAGGATTAGGGCTGGAATTTTGGCTGAAAGAAAGTCAAGAAGATAAGAATTTAAAAATGAATCAATGAAATTGTGACATGTGGCATTAAAATAATATATTTTATTAAGCCTTTAAGTAGGCTGATTTTTCAGCCAATGAACCCTAGTATGGCTGGCCAAGCAAAGCAAAAGGGGAAAGGAGAAAAGCCATGAAACCTTGCTCATTTTGAAGGAGAAATTAAGAAAAATTAAGAAAACAAGCTTGAAAAAGGTTAATTTCTTGATTTTTCCTAGTGATTTTCATTTCCTTAGCTCTCTTTTTCCACTTTCATGTACAAATAAAATATGGGTATTGCTGCACCTTGATGGCTGGATTTTTGGGTGGATTTGATGCTTGAATATGGTGATTTTTAGGTTAAATAGGTGTTATTAGTTAGGTAATAGTGAATTATAGTGATAGATTTCAAGAAATCACATTTTTTCATGTTAGAAAACCAATTTAGCAGAATTTTTGGAGACTTTTTGGCTGCTGGAAATGCAGCAAATTGATATGGTTGAATGGCATTTTAGGTAAATTTGATGAATAGTAAAAGTAGGAATTAATTAGGAATTTTCAAAATAAAATTTGAAAATTTTACCCACTAGGGGTAAAATTGTAATTTTGCATTCTCAGACTGGTAAATTGACCCGTAGTTGCTACCATTGGATAATTGGAATATAATCGAACAATTAGAAACTGAAACGTGTCCAATCGGAGTTAAATTGGAGATTTTAGCCAATTTAGACGCGTGTAGGCGAGTCGGTCGGACACCGTGATTTAACGACTGTCCGAACCATTTTTATCCAATTTCCAAGTATGTAGAACCTGAAATAAATTATATTGGTTGGACACAAATAATGAAAATTTGTGTCGTGAATCGTGTATAGGTGGTGAGCTCCCGGACACGTGGGAAATTTTCGATGTAGTGGAAATTAAAAACAGGAGTATCGTGCACTCCTGTGACGAGGTGAGTAGATAATCTACCGTTTTCAATATCTGAAGTAGTTTTACATGATTGTGTGCTTTTAAAATAAATTGAATTTTATAAATGATTTTTAAATCGAAAAACGGATTTTTAATATTGAGTATGTGGAGACTGGCATGAAATTACGTTTATGTACTAAAATTGAAATTATGACTTATGAAATTTTAGAAGCATGACGGCATGATTGGCTAAATTGTTTATGGTATTGGAAAATGTGAATTGACTGCTTTGTTCTGATAAATTGTTTAGAAATAAAAATTGCCAAATCATGTTAAATGAATTATTATCGATTGGTGGGTTGATGAATCATTACAGTGGCGGATTTCCATGGACTGCTTTTAGGAGGAGCACGATAAACTCAAGAATTATATAATCTCGGTTAGAGAGGCGCGTATGATAACTCCCGAGATACACAGAGAATTCACTCCATGTCTAACCCAACGTGAGAGTGAATTAGACCAATGCCAAGGAACGGCTATATTTTTCAATTATGATATAAATTGTAATAGCTTTGACGTACTCATTAGGACACTCTGATCAAGTGTTCACGAGTATAAGATTTGGTCAAAGCCTAGTTTTTACGAAATAAATCATAAGCTTTGTGTTTAAATAAATGAAATTATTTGGCATGATTTTACTAAATTTGGTGTATGCATTAATTGTTGATATAGCATTTTTGTTATATTGTCTCTACCTACTCAACTTTAGATGTCGTGGATGGTAGTTATCCAACTCACTGGGTTGTAAATCTCACCCCCTCAATTTCCTTATTTCAGGCTCACAGACATTTGTAAATAGTAAATTTTGACACGAAGTGCATTTGTGGCGATGACCTTAGCTCTCACAGATTCATCTCGTAGACTGTATTTCTCTATTTTGGGCCCACTTAGCATTGTATATTAAATTTTATACTTCAGTTATCTGTATTACTATATGTAATAATATATTTTATTTTTACGCTGTAAAAATTATACCCGGATATCTATATAAAAATTGTTTTATAAGAAAATATTATATTTTATGAATTATTATTATTTTATTCCATTAAATGTAATTTTACTCAAATTTCATGTTTTAGATATCCGATTTCAATTTCGACTGCAAATTATAAGATCTTGACGCATAAGCAACATTTTTTCAAATTTTGAAATTTTCGACGAAAAATGACCGAAACGCCCCTGTGTAGTAAATTTTGTCTTTTTCCCTGTTTTGGTCTGAAATTGGACGAAATGTTTTAAAGTATGAAATTAATAAATAGAAATTCACAAGGGGGTTGGAAAGACTGGTACGAGAGCCTTGCGAGGTCTCGATATGGTACTCAGGGGATGAGTGCATATTAGGATATCGCGGCGATTGTCACGGACTCGATGATGATTCCGGGTCGTGACATATTTACCATGCCCTGCATGTTGTTTCTTCAGCCTTCAACACTAATCTCGTTATGCCAATCCCAGTGAGTCTTCAATCCCTCCAAATGAGGCAAAAAGTGTCACTAGTGGCAGCACCAATGCTAACATACATCATTGCAACATGTCATCACCCAAAGAGCAATCAATGTCATTGACAGTCAAGATTTTCTTTTCTAACACTGTGAATCAGTTGGGTAAGAATAACTTATTAAAAAATTTGCTCTTCATTTATCATTTCTCTTTGCAAAGAAACTTCTTCAAATTCATCAGTAGTATCATCACTAATAGATTCACACTAATCCCTTGAACAAATTTTCATAGATAGACATTGTAATGTCCCATAAACTAGTTGAGCTTTTAGTTTTCTTTTTCTTTTTCATGATTATGCTATATAAAGTTTGTATACTATGGTATTGGACTTCAGAAGGATTAATTTTCTTGTGCTTTTGAATTGAGATTATGAGATGTATAATAGATTCAAGCTAAATGTTAATCTAAAAAAAAAAAAAAAGCTAAATGTTAATCTCTTTTTCCTACTCTTTGTCCTTTCTCTGTTATCTTCTTCTTTGGCAAATAAAGAGATCCAACAAATTTCAATACAGGAAATAAATTGAATTTTTATGGCTATCCTCTGATGGATGTTAAGCCATAAGCTTCCATGCATTGCAGCATGAGCAGGCCTTAAATAATCTTTTCTCGCTTATAGCAATCTAACTTCTCTGTTACTTGGCTATGGCAATGCATAAAACTTCTGCAGATCAAAACACCTTTTTCCTTTTATTGGATATGTATAGTGCATGCCTTCATTTTGGATAATCAGTAATGTTCTTTGGCTTTTTAGAGAGTGCTTGTCTGTGTCATCCCTGTGCCAAAAAGGAGTGTTACAATGGTAGACGGTAGTTTTGATACAAGATGTTCTAAAAATGTTTTACCTCTATTGGTGCCTCATCCTTAGTCCCACGTAAGTCTCATGAATGGTTGGGAACAACTAAGTTATTTTATTGTTTTTTTGACTAGACTGTCAACATGATGTCATAGTCTTACACCTGAGACCACATTCTGAAGCTCTCCTTTCATGCAATCGTGCACAGTATCAATGCTGCATAAAAGATATTAAAAGATATAAATATGGTCACAAACTCCGACGTTTTGAAGCCCTTTTTCTTCTAATTTGTGTAAATTGTTTGACCAGGTGCCACAACCAAAGAAGCTGAATGTCAAGTGTCCTACTAGTTTTAGTGGCAATTTTTCTATATTAATAGTTGTTCTGTTTTTTCTTCTTCGTATTTTTTTTTTCATTCATTACTATTGGGAATTTGGACCTGTGCATTCTTTCAACCCGATATCTACTATATATAAAAGTAGTATAATTTGATTTCTTAATTTCTTTCAATTGAATGTCTAATTGAATTCCAATTGAATGTCTAATTGAGTGACAAGTGTCATTCAATTAGAATCCCTCCCTATATATTTAATTTTGTAATTAAAATTAATTTATCTTTTTCTTTATTATATATCTACTATATATAAAAGTAGTATAATTTGATTTCTTAATTTCTTTCAATTGAATGTCTAATTGAATTCCAATTGAATGTTTAATTGAATGACAAGTGTCATTCAATTAGAATCCCTCCCTATATATTTAATTTTGTAATTAAAATCAATTTATCATTTTTTCTATTATATATAAAAGTAGTAAATTTGATTTCTCAATTTCTTTCAAATGAGTGTCTAATTGAATTCCAATTGAGTGTCTAATTGAATGACAAATGTCATTTAATTAGAATCCCTCCCTATATATTTAATTTTGTAATTAAAATCAATTTATCTTTTTCTCTACAAAAGTAGTATAATTTGATTTCTTAATTTCTTTCAATTGAATGTCTAATTGAATTCTAATTGAATGTCTAATTGAATGACAAGTGTCATTCAATTAGAATCCCTCCCTATATATTTAATTTTGTAATTAAAATCAATTTATCTTTTTCTCTACTATATATAAAAGTAGTATAATTTGATTTCTCAATTTCTTTCAATTGAGTGTCTAATTAAATTCCAATTGAATGTCTAATTGAATGACAAGTGTCATTTAATTAGAATCCCTCCCTATATATTTAATTTTGTAATTAAAATCAATTTATCTTTTTCTCTACAAACAATTTATCTTTTAAAAATATCAAATTGAAATCTAATACAATATAATTTATATTTCTTTTAACATTTTATAAAAGTAATATAATTTCATTTCTCAATTTCTTTCAATTGAGTGTCTAATTGAATTCCAATTGAATGTCTAATTGAATGACAAGTGTCATTCAATTAGAATCTCTCCTTTTATATTTAATTTTGTAATTAAAATCAATTTATCTTTTTCTCTACTATATATAAAAGTAGTATAATTTGATTTCTAAATTTCTTTCAATTGAGTGTCTAATTGAATTCCAATTGAGTGTCTAATTGAATATCCCTCCCTATATATTTAATTTTGTAATTAAAATAAATTTATCTTTTTCTCTACAAACAATTTATCTTTTAAAAATATCAAATTGAAATATAATACAATATAATTTATATTTCTTTTAACATTTTCCGTAACGTAGCTACGGGTATCATCCTAGTTTTATTGTAAAAGAAATACCATGAGCATGGATAACGGATGTGGCCATGATAACTTGTCAAGGCACCATACAAAATTCATGAAAGCATAGTGATTTCCGACTAGGCTGCCATTGTTGGGATTTTTGTTATTGTGGATTATGGTGATGATTAAAGTCATAACTGTGGCAGTTTTTTTCTAACAGGCTACTCGTTATCCATCATTTTATGAAGCAATCGACGGATTGTGCAACAGGTACCAAGGCAAAGATTAAATCAGAATGGATTGTTATGAGAAGTTATTGATCTGGCACTACCATGGAGTTTCCTACAGCACTAATTCATGGGAAATAAAAAGCTGATGAAGTCTTTAGGCCACTTGTATCTACTTTCACTGCATTATTTTTGTTATACATT
The DNA here is from genome assembly GCA_036013995.1 of Theobroma grandiflorum. NCBI lineage: Eukaryota > Viridiplantae > Streptophyta > Magnoliopsida > Malvales > Malvaceae > Theobroma > Theobroma grandiflorum. The sequence continues at coordinate 22,733,651 of CP142133.1, read as the reverse complement.
CTTTTAGGGGAAATGAAAAGGGGGGTGAGAGAAGGGATGCTAATTGGCATATCAATAAAGTTTATCACTGTTTGCTAAAGGATACTTATTTGTAATCAGGTGATGTGTCCCAACCAGGTAATGGGTATGCAATCAGGGAGCTAATCTCTAGGATCCAAACACATAAATTCAATTTAGCCTCCTGGTGAGATTTTGGCTTTGCTTTATGATTTTTACTTCATCGTTGGATATAATAGTTCACACATATCTGTCTTATTTCTAAAGCATATCTCCAAGTAAAGCATATCTCCAAGTATATTTACTTGCATCTGGTTGACGTCAGCAGATTTTTAGAACTCATCTGAGTTTCAAAAATGTACTAGTTTTAACTGTGTCTGACCATAGACAATAAATAATGAGATAGCATAATAAGGGATTGAAGAATACTTTCGATATATTTATTATTATTGTCATCAAATTTCTGAAAAGATTTGATTTTTTTACTTTTTGTTTATAGCTCCTGAGAAAGGGAAATGATTGCCAATCATAAAATCACCACAAGATATTTGCAGAGCCTGAGGTCTCTCAATTGGGAAGGTGGGCAACACCTCACTTCAGTTCCCTTTCTATATATAACTTACAATTAAATTTTAATTTTAAGACTTGAAAATGCAGGATGATAAGAAGTTATTGACCTTTCTCGGGAAGTAGATTGAATTCTGCTATGGGCTTTTAGGGATCATTTGTGTGTTTTTTGCTTCTGCTTCCCTTTTTTTCCTTAGGTTACTCAGGTCTCTCTTGTTCTCCTATGTAACGTAATTGTACGTAATCGATTCGTTACATCATAAGTCCAGGAAGAGTCATGTCTAAAATGCAACCACAAGAATATTTTGGTGATGGCAGGTTCAGATAATCAGGCATGCCTCTTTCACGTAAGCACTGTTTAGGACCCTTGTGTCAAGAGGTTGAGGAGGATTGCAATCATATTCTATATTTATGTCAATTTTCTTGCAGTCCCGGTGCAAATTACTTTCTCCAATGATGCTGTTTTGGTCTCATCCCCTTTACATCAGATTCCTCTTGCAATCAGATTCGACAGGAGCTGTGCCGTGGGTGAAGAAGTTTGAGGATTGCTGTCACGCTCCAAACCCGAGGCACGACAGACGTCACACATTTACAAGATATAACCTTACAGGCATGCAAGGCTCACAATAGACATCTTAACCAACTAACTAAAATGATTTAAATATATTTATGAAACATAATAACTCCCAAAGTTAACATATTGGGATAGATTTCTGAATAAACAAATTAAGGTAGCTAAAAGGTTTGTAACATTTAAATAATCCTAAAGTAAACTAACACCACATGCTAGTTTACGAAACGTCACTTCTCGAAGTTTCTCATGTGTTTAATAAAATCATAACTTGAAAAAAAGGTGAAGGAAGGAATGAGTCCAATAGCTCAACAAGTGATTAACATCTCTTTAGCCGTATTAAGCTTGCACAAAACATTTAGACTAAAATGTTTATTCTCATATAAATAGCAAAAATAAAATTTTGGGTAATCTAATTCAAATAACAGAACTATCTTAATTCCAAAATTTTTACATAACAGATAAAAATATGATTTCATAATTATTACAGATTTTAATGGTCTCCCGTAACATACTATGGTCATACTTAACCCCTATGGCATAGGTTACAATTATAACAAAAATAACAATTAACCCCAATGGCATGGGTCATAAGTATATTAGAAACAACCATTGACTGCTCTAAACAGATATCATAAATACCATTATTCTGTAATCGGTGATACAGTTGGGAGATCGATCTCTAACCATATAATACATATAAATATGGCCAACGTTTAACCCCTATTGGCAGGATCATATCATAGTCATACTAGGAAACAAAACAAAATATATTTTCTGATTACCCAAGTTCACAAAACAATAATATTTACTTTCACAAAACATATATCATGCACATTACAAGCATATTTATTTCAAACTAAGTACTTATATATATAATTACAAAGATAATCATATATGTATATGTTAGATAAAAATCATATTTATATTTCAAAAACAAAAATTGTATTATACAAAATTTCACATTCTAAAATCCAACATATGAGAATCATATATATACATTTTGCATGTTCAATCCGATTTTTACAAACCATAAGAAAAAACATATAATACATAACATATGAAATTTAATTTCACATTGAAGCTAATTTTTAGGGTCTGGAAACACCGAAGGAATATCAATCACTTACTTGATTTTATCAATTTCACTTTCAAGCAGTAAATCAGAAAATCCCCTTAGTTGCCTAATATTTCAAGAAATATATACGAATATCAGAATTGTATTTACAAACAAATTTGACAAGCGACTTTCTGTTGACATCCTAAACACTTGGGGTGTATAGCAACTTCTATTGCAATTTAAAAACATTTTCAATTAATAAGGTAATATTTTTTTTGAGTAAATGAAAATCGAATAAAATTGAGAATTAAACTTAAATAATAAAATTAGTAAAGATTTTAAATTTCTGATCAAAATATAATATTAATTTCATATAGAATCATGTTTGTAATTTTTTCCTTAAATTTTGATATTTTTATAAAATTACTAACTTAAGAAATAAGTTTATAAATTACAAAGATATATACCTTTAGACATAAAAATATATTAGAAATAAAAAAATCAATATTTATAAAGTTTACAGCAGATTTTACAACATATTAATTAAAATCAAATTTAAAAAAATTAAAAATAATTTTTTTTATTTTTTGAAATTTTCAGAATCTAGATGGCTATTTGGCCTAATTTGAGCTCTTATAACTCTTAGCTTGAATTATTTTCAGTGACAAAATTAACACCAATTTGAAGTGTTCATATCATCCTACAACTCTTAGAATTTGTTTCGATTAAAAAGAACACACAGTTCTCAAGTTTCGAAAGCCAAAACTCTTGAAACCATCACAGAAATACTTAAATTTTTGAGATTTCAGTATCAACGAGCCTACTTTGAGGCTTTAATTCTCTTAACACAGGAAGCCCCTAACCGAGCCATTGATGCCAAATTAAACATCTCACTTCATGCTACAAAAGCCTTCAAAGAAACGACTAAAAAGGTTACTGGAATATGGAGTTTCGGTGACACAAAATTGGGTTGTCAAAACTATTGAAAATCAGGTTTCCAATTAACTTCAAAAAAAATTCGTATCTTCCTAACTACAAAGTCAAACGAGATGCTACAAAAACTGTAAAGCCCGACCCTGTGTTATCTTTAACATGTCATTCACATGCATTGGATAGCATGTTTGCATATTTAATTACCTCGAAAAGTTAGCTAAATGATGATATTGCCCTTAGTGGTACTGATAAGTCAATTAAGCCTCGAACTAGTTCAAATAGGAATTTTAAGGTGAAATTGAGAATTTCATAGTCCAAGGATTACTCAAAACAGTGATCCAGAGTTTGAAGTTCGGTTTGGAGTCAATCGAGAAAATTGACCGATTATGGACAAAATGATCGTTTTGTCATTTAAAGACAAAATGGAGTTTTTCATAAAAGATTTTGATCACATTTGATTAAGATTAATCATTTGAAGTATAATATGATTTATTGGAGCATAAAATGAGATTTGCAGTGATAAATTTAATTTCTCGGTAGTTTTAGAGCATAATGGTAAAATAGTAATTTTACCATTAGAGGACAAAACGAGAATTTATGGAAAAGATTTTTGACAAAAATTGATCAAGATAAATTATTTAGATTATTTAGGACATAATTTGAGGATTTAGCAGTGAAAAGTTTCAATTTACAGTACATTTTGGAGTATATGGGCAAATGGTAATTTTACCATCGGAGAACCAAATTTAATTTTTTGAGAGAATTTAGATCAAATTTGATAAATTGGAGTGTGGTATGAGTTTGAGGAGTGAAAAATATACCTTTTGGTAATTTTTCAATTTTTGAGGTAAAAATATAATTTTGTACTTTTTCGGGGGTAAAAGTGTAATTTTGTAAAATTACACCACCAAAATTTTTAGAATGGTCCAAAAACTTCATGAAGGCTTTGGATAAGGGAAAAAAACCTTGTGGTGAAAAATAAAGTCAAATGGAAGAAAAAAAAAATAAATTAATAAAATATTAAAATATGTTTAAATTAAATAATATTTTCTTTGGCTTATAAATAGTCAAATAAATCAGCCAAGAACCCTTGAAAGGTTCGGCCAAAGCATGGAAAAGGAAAAAGAAGGGAAACACAAACCCTAGGCTGAAATTTTTGAGGAAAACAAGGAAAAATCAAGAATTCAAGCTATTAAAAGGTAAAATTTATGAATTTTCCTATTAATCTCCATTACCCATGCTTTCTTTTCTTTCTTCCATGCATGAAACACTAGTGGGTATAACCCACTCTTGCTGACCGAATACCCTTGGAGAGATTTGAACAATTTTTAGGTTGATTTTAGGTTAATTTAATGTTGTTTAGTTAGGTTATAATGAAAAATATTAAAGTTTAGCAAGTAAAATAATTTCTTCCATTGAAACCCATTTAAGCCAAATTTTTAGAGGAGGAATTGATGCTGATTTTGATTATATTTCATGAAAATTAAATGAATTTTGATGAATTATGAAGTTAGAAAATTAATGGAAAATTTTGGTGCAAAAATCAAAATTTTTGCCTAAAGTGCAAACTGGTGCACTAGGTGATTCGAACTGCAAATTGGCATCACATTCACAGTCACTAAGGTAAATTGAGTGTAATTAGAGTATAGAAATTGAAAGAAATGAATTCGGAATTAAATTGGAGACTGTAGCTAATTCGGACGCGTGTAGATGAACTAGGTCGAATACCGTGTTTAGATGGTTATTCGGACAGCTTACATTGTATTTCATGTATACATATAGAATTATAAGGCCTGAAATCAATTATGATTAATTGATTTAAGTTATTGAAAATCGTGTCACGCGTAACGCGTAAGTGGTGAACCATCCGACAGAGGCAAGGAAATAGTGTCAGACGAGCGAGACTAGGAGTATTCTGGACTCCTGAAACCTGTGAGTGGATAATTTACCGTTTTCAATATCTAGAGTAATTTTATCTGCTTTTATGCTTTTAAATAAATTGAATTTTATAAATGATTTTTTAATTGAGAAAAATGGATTTTCTTATCACTGAGTATGTGGAGATCGGTACTAATTTGTGTTTATGTATTAAAATTGAAATTATGACTTATGATCTTGGTGAGCATGCTTGGCTAGTTTATTGTGTTAAAAATGCATAAATTGTTGTTTGCCATGCAGACTGGCTAGTATTAAAATTACCTTGTTATGCTGCTGGATATTTTTTTTATAAAATTGGTGGATCACACAATTAATAAAACACTGCAGTGAGGGTTGTCGTGGACTGCCTTTAGGAGGGGCACGGTAAACCTGACTAATTGTTACCTTGGTTGGAGAGGCGCCGTAAGGTAACTCTCGAGGTAATGTTAAAATTCACTTCACGTTAAACCACCACGTGAAGATGAGTTTAGCCAACGCCAATGATCGACTATATCTGAGAAATTATAAAATTCTAACAACCTTGGCAGACTTGATTGGATGCTTTGATCAAGTGTCCACGAGTATGAGATTTGGCTTATGTAACACCTAACCCTAATTTATCTGTGACAGGTCATTCACATGCTTTGGACAGCATGTTTGTATATTGAATTGCCCCATGAAACAAGTTAAATGACAATATTACCCCTAATAGTATGGTTAAGTTAAATAAGTCTCGAATCAGTTTAAACAGAGAATTGAGGATGAATTTGAGAAAACTAAAACCCATAGAGTGATTTAAAATAGTGATTTGGAGTTCGAGGTTCAATTTGGAGTCAATCGGGAAAATTGGCCGATTAGGGACAAAACGGTCATTTTTCAATTTCAGGACAAAATGAGGATTTTTAATAAATATTTTGATTTTTAATGACCAAGAATGATTATATGAAATATAATATGATTTTTGAAACATAAAATGAAGCTTAGCAGTGAAAAAGTGCAATTCTCAATATTTTTAGGACACAAGGGCAAAATAGTGATTTTGCCATTAAAGGACGAATTTGAAATTTTTGAAAAACATTTTTTTGATCTCATTTGATTGAGATTGATCATATTAAACTTATTGGAGTGTAATTTGAGGATTTGACAGTGAAAAAGTTTAATTTCGGTGATTTTTGGAGTGTAGGGGTAAAATCGTAATTTTACCACCGGAGGGTCAAATTTAATTTTTCGAGAGAATTTAGATCAAATTTGACAAATTGGAGTGTGATATGAGTTTGAGGAGTGAAAAATATGCCTTGTGGTAATTTTTCAATTTTTGGGGTAAAAATGTAATTTTTTACTTTTTCGATGGTAAAAGTGTAATTTTGTAAAATTACACTATAAAAAAAAAATTTTGGAATGGTCCGGAATGTTCTTGAAGGCTGGGAATAAGAAAGACAAGTGTGTGGTGAAGATTATGAGACAAATGGATGGCTAGGATTTAAAAGAATTAATAATATATTAAAAAAATGAATAAAATAATATTTTTTTTATTTAAGGCTTTTAAAAAGTAAAAAATTCAGCCTTCATCTTCTTCAAACCGTGCCAACAAGAGAAAGAAGAAAACTTGAAACCCTAGGCTGAAATTTCAAAGAGAAATCAAGAAAAAACAATATTCAAGCTTGAAAAAAGGTAAAATTCATAAATTTTCTTAGTGATTTCCATTATACAATCTTTGTTTTTCATTCTCCATGTAAATTTGACATGTGGGTATGATCACCCTATGCTGGCTGAACATGGAGGAGTGAGAATTGAGCTTGAATCTAGTTAGTTAATTAGCTAGGAAGTGTTTTCGGTTAGTTTAGTAATGTGTAGAAATGAAAAATAGCAAAAATAAGCAAGAAAAATAGAATTTTTCATATTGCACCAAGCTTGGCTGAATTTTTAGAGAGAGAATGCTGCTAATTTTAATGCTATTTTGTCGTAATTAATTGCATTATAATGAATTATGGAGTTGGAAAAATTATGGGAATTTTTAGAACAAAAATTAGAATTTTTACCCACTAGGAGTATTTTCATAATTTCAATCTGGGACTGATAATTTGCATCACACTGAGGGACAATAAGTCCAATTGGATATAATTGAGGTATAGAAAGTGAAAAAAATGGATTCGGAATTAAAATGAGGATTTTAGCAATTTAGACGCGTGTAGGCGAGTAGGTCGGACACCGTGAATAAATGACTGTCCGGATCATTTTTAGCTCATTTCATGCATCACGTAGAGCCTGAAATTGATTATGAGAAATTGACACAATTTATTGAAATTCGTGTCACACGTATCGCCTAGGTGGTGGGTCTCCCGGACACCGGAGAAAAACGGTGTAGTGGAATGAAAAATAAGAGTATCAGGAACTCCTGTGACGAGGTGAGTGGATAATTTACCGTTTTCAATATCTGAAGTAATTTTACCTGATTATGTGCTTTTAAAATAAAGTGAATTTCATCAATGATTTTTAAATCGAAAAAAATAGATTTATTTACACTGAGTATATTGAGACCTAATTATTGAATTATGCTATTTATGCAATAATTGAACTTGGGGCTTATGATATTATAGTAGCATGATGGCATGATTTTAATGCTTCTATGAAAAATATTTATGAATTATTGGTGGTCTCAATAGACCAAATTGAAATGAAAATTTACCATGCTACGTTACTCGAGAAAGTTTATATATGAAATTTGGTGGATTACGAGTAGTAAAACACTGCAGTGAGAGTTGCCGCGGACTGCCTTTAGGAAGAGCACTGAAAAACCCTATTATCGGTTACCTCGATCGTAGAGGCGAGTAGGGTAACTCCCGAGGTAATGTTACGATTCATTTCACGTTGAACCACCGCGTGAAGATGAGTTTAGCCAACGCCAAAGATCGGCTGTAATTGAAAAATTATGAAATTCTAACAGCCTTGACGGACTCAATTAGACACTCTGATCAAGTGTCCATGAGTATGAGATTTGGCTTCAGCTTGATTTTGTATAAATAAAACATAAGCCTTGGATTTTGATAAATAATATTGATTTCTACAATCGTATTAAATTGATGCTATCAACTACATGATAGCATTGTGTTTTATTTATATTGTCTCCATCTACTCGACTTTAGATGTCGTGGATGGTGGTTATCTAACTCACTGGGTTGTAAAACTCACCACCCTCTCCTTTCCCTTTCAGGATCGAGATTTTGGTGGCACTCGAAGTGCATATAGAGGCTCGATTGAAGCCGTGTCCTTAGCATACATAAAGGTACATAGTTATGTATATTTTGGGCCCACTTTGCATTGTAAATTAAATCTTATACTTAAGTTAAATGCTTTATTGTATGTAATAATATATTTTGTTTTTATGCTGCAAAAATTTTAGCCGGATATCTATATAAAAATTGTTTTATAAGAAAATATTTTATTTTATGGAATATTATTATTTTATTCCATTAAATGAAATTTTACACAAATTTCATGTTTTAGATATCCGATTTCAATTCCGACCGCAAATTATGAATTCTTTACGTGTAAGTAACATTTTTTCCAAATTTCAAAATTTTCGACGAAAAATGACCAAAACATCCCTGTGTAGTAAATTTCATCTTTTTTTTCGTTTTGGTCCGAAATTGGATGAGATGTTTTAAAGTATGAGATTAATAAATAGAAACTCACAAGGGAGCTGGAAAGACTGGTACAAGAGCCTTGCGAGGTTTCGATATGGTATTCGGGGGATGAGTGTATATCGGGACATCGCGGCGGTTGTCACGAACTCGAGGGTGGTTCTGGGTCGTGACAGCTTAAGTCTAATTTTTATAAATAAATCATAAGCCTTGTGTTTTGATAAAATAAGATTGTTTTGTATAATTGTATTAAATTTAGTGTAATTTGTGATATGAATTACATGATAGCATTGCGTTTTTATATTATCTCTATCTACTAGATTTTAGATGTCATAGATGGTAATTATCTAACTCACTGGGTTGTAAAACTCACATTCTCAATTTTCCCCATTTCAGGCTTATAGGCATTTGTAGATAGAGGATTTTGTTGAGGAAAAAGTTTAGAGTGATAACCTTCAGTTCAAAGGTTTATCTCTTAGTCTATATTTCTTTATTTTGGACCCACTTAGCATTGTAAATTAAATCTTATACTTCAGTTAACTGTGTTACAGTATGTAATAGTATATTTTGCTTTTACACTGTAAAAATTATTTCCGGATATCTATATAAAAATTGTTTTATAAGAAAATATATTATTTTATGAAATATTATTATTTTATTCCATTAAATGTAATTTTACTTAAATTTCACGTTTTAGATATCCGATTTCGATTCCAATTGAGAATTATGTGTTCTCGACGCCTAAATAACATTTTTACCAAATTTCAAAAATTTTGCTAAAAATTGACGAAAATGCCCATGTGTAGTAAATTTCGTCTTTTTCCCTGTTTGGATAAAAAATTAGACGAAATGTTTTAAATCATGAAATTAATAAATAGAAACTCACAAGGGAGTTGGAAAGACTGGTACGAGAGCCTTGCGAGGTCTCGATATGGTACTCGGGGGATGAGTGCATATCGGGACATCGCAGCGGTTGTTACAGACTCGAGGGTGGTTCCGGGTCGTGACAAAAACCATTGAAAAGATCTTTTCAAAACCTTTCCATTGGTACCCATCATGCCACCAGAAAGTCATAGGAATAGTGCCGGATTTAAATAAAAGTTAAGAAAACATAAATAATTTAGGGTTTTTTTTGCCCAAACTATGAAAATACAGCCTTAAACATACTTTAATCAGCAATCCCTTGAATACATTTCCCTTTATTTCTGTTTTTGTTCTTCCCTAAGATTTGTTTCTCCCACTGGTTTTTTTTCTCTGTTTTTTTTTTAAGCGCACTAATGAAAATTCACTTTAAATGTGTAAACTGGTTTTATTTAAACGTGCCTTACTGATTTTCTTTTTTTTTTTGTAAAACTAATTTAGATAAAACTAATAGATTTTCATTTTTCTAATTTGTGATAAGGTATATTTAACTTTTTTTTTAACATGATAAAATAATCTGACTTCAATTAAAATAAAACCACTCTATTTTCTAAAAAGTCCTCAATATAAAACTATTCTATTATAAACCTAAATATTTTATTACGTACTCCCCCACTTAAAAACAATTTGGTCCCTAAATTCAAATTTCCATAGCTTCAAGTGTTGTCCAGCTTATAAGCAAATGTTACATACAATCATCCCTTAAAAGAATTTGTCTCCATAATCTAAAATATTCCATCAAGACTTCACATGATCTTGTGTCCAGTAACCAATTCAACATAATTATAAATCGAAATCTTATATAGCCAACTATTTAGATATTCCAAAACTTGAAATCTCAATTCTTGTCCAAAGCAAAATGCAAATAGAAAAGTACTAAACTTTTTTAAACTCCATAGACTCCATACATGCAACTTCCAAAAAAAAAAATCTCAATCTTGTCTAGACAACACAATTCCAATGCAATTCAAAATTTATACAATCGATCTTCCTTACTAATGGGGTCAACATAACAAAACACCATAATTTCACAACCCAATTACATTCTCAAAATATCTTCAGTATCAAAATCAATAATCATACACCATTAATATATGAATCACTCAATCTCCATTTTCTTATATCTCCATCATTAGCTATGTTACCGAAAATCCTTATTTTAACCAAATCAAGCTTCCACTGGATATTTTATTCCATATAATTTTTGAATTACATGGATATTTTCATAACATTATCTTACACAACTATAGTCACAAGTATAAGAATCTCTCCAAAAAGAATTCTCAATTCATATCAAGTAATTAGAACCACATACCACCTCAAATCTGAATAATAACATTAAGAAATCCTCTAATAACCTAAAATATATCACATACTAATTTCATTTTTATAGGCTGTCATAGTATTTTTTAACAATTCAACCATCACTAAACTGTGATAAGATCATGCTGATGCAGTACATCACATTCACAATTTTTCTTTTTTTTATCAGAATACTCTTCATTAATTTGATCATCATGAAAGTCTGATAAAAATCAAATCAATGCACTAAATCATATCGATAACTCTTACACCATACATTTCAAATATTAATCCTTAACTGTCCAAGTCATCTCCAAAATTCGAATCTTATCATCTTCCAATTTCGTAGGCCGAGCATCAAATGACAATTGAACATTCCACAAAGCTTATAAGTATCAAACTATCCAAACTTTTCTTATATCCAATATATCCATTACCAACTCCAAAAATCAAAAGCCAAAAATCTATGTACTCAATTTTGTATTATAAGGAAAATTCTTGTATATGGATTTTTTTTTCCACTATAGACTCCAACTAACCAAATTCATGTCAAAAGCATACATACAACCACTAATCAAAATAATATCATAATCTCACAAATTTTCTTATATTCTTCAAAATTAAAACCATTATCAAGATTCCCAATTATACAAATTTATAATTAATAATTGATTTTACCACAATACGAAATCATATTCTATATATGTATAACACATCAAATTTTCCTAACAAAATATGTTCCAATAGTTCAAAATACTCATTTAAAAATCAATTTCTTTGATACAACTTTTCCATAATCATAACCTTAATCTTTAGATACAAAATCATGACAAAACCTTATATCATGATAAACAATGTTATCCAATAAAATAATACAATGAATCTTATATTGTACCTCAAGTTGTACTACAATTACAATTCACAATTTACATACATTAACCACTAACAAATTCATAGTATTCCAAAAGGGACCGAATGTTCAACCTTCAATTTTGCACTATATAAAATCTTGATATCAAGCTTATATTCTTTTCCTATAAAACAAATCAAGCAAATAGTGTAAAATCCTCTTTTAATCATCATAACACTTATTCTCCACAAGTGTAAGATTAAAAACCAAAATCCACCACGGCACATGAGGACATTAATATTAATAAATACCCCAAGTTTTTTTTTTAAATACCTTATCATGTCAGCTTTGATATTTTATACTTAAACTCCAACAAAGTTTAGATCACGATCAAAGGTTCACTTAACATCCATCAAAATACTCCAAAATTTTTGATTGATCAAAAATCGAATTTTTCAATTCCATAGAATCTCCAAAGATCAAAATCATTCTTTAGAGTAACCTCAAGCTTAACATGTCTATCTTGTTATAATTCACACCAAATGACTTCAATTATAGACCTTGAATAATTATGCATCGAATTAATCAATCTTTTTCTTCACCACTAATTTCCTTATCTTCATCATTGATTTCCAAAATCATCTTTGTTCTCAAAGTTCATACTAAAATCACTTCAATTTATACATATAGCATTATTGTTTATTGAATCAATCAATCTTTCCTTATCACCAATCTCTTTTTCCTCACTACTGATTTCCCAAGCCATTATCTATGCATCAATTGAACTAAAGATATAGCAATCATATGAGTGTATCAAACATGAATAGAGAAACACGTCCCAATCTTATTTCTTCTACACATCTCTCATATCTTGCATAGTGTCAAAACTATATAATTATGCCCAACTTGGGCTCTGATACTACTAAATTTATCACGCCCCAAACCCGAGGCATGACAAATTCCACACACTTGCAAGATATAACCTTACAGGCATGAAAGGCTCAAAACAGATATCTTAACCAACTAACTAAAAGGAGTCAAATATATTTATGAAAAATAATGATTCTCAAAGCTAACATGTTGAGATAAAATCATGAATAAACAAATTAAGGTTGCTAAAAGGTTTGTAACATTTAAATAATCCTAAAATAAACTAACATCACATACTAGCCTACGAAATGTCACTCCTCGAAGTTTTCCACATGTTTGACCAAATCACAACCTGAAAAAAAAGTGAAGGAAGGAGTCAGTCCAAAAGCTCAGTAAGTGACTAACATCCCTTCAGCCGGATTAAGCATGCACAAAACATTTAGGCTAAAATTTTTATTCTCATATAAATAGTGAAAACAAAATTTTGGATAATCTAATTCAAATAACAGAACTATCTTAATTCCAAAATTTTTACATAACAGATAAAAATATGATTTCATAATTTTTACAGATTTTAATGGTCTCCCATAACATACTATGGCCATACTTAACCTCTATGGCATAGGTCATAATCATAACAGAAACCACAATTAACCTCAGTGGCATAGGTCATAACCATATCGAAACCACAATTAACCCAAGTGGCATGGATCATAAGTATCTTAGAAGCAACTATTAACTGCTCTGAATAGATATAACAAATATCACTATTCTGTAACCGATGGTACGGTTGGTAGATCGATCTCTAATCACATAATACATGTCAACATGGTCAACGTTTAACCCCCATTGGCAGGATTATATCATAGCCATACTATGAGACAAAACACTATATTTTTTGATTACCCAAGTTCACAAAACAATAATATTCACTTTCACAAAACATATATCATGCATATTAAAAGCATATTTATTTCAAACTAAGTACTTATATATATAATTACAAAGATAATCATATATGCATATGTTAGATAAAAATCATATTTATATTTCAAAAACAGAAATCGTATTTCACAAAAATTTACATTCTAAAATCTAATATACGAAAATCATATATATGTACATTTTGCATGTTTAACCCAATTTTTACAAACCATAGGACAAAACATATAATACATAACATATGAAATTTAATTTCACATTGAGGCTAATTTTTAGGGTCTAGAAACACCGAATGGATATCAATTACTTACCTGATTTTGTTAATTTCACTTTCAAGCAGCAAATCAGAAAATCTCCCTAATTGCCTAATATTTCAAGAAATATATACGAATATCAAAATTATATTTACAAACAAATTTGACAAGCGACTTTCCATTGACATCCTAAGCACTTAGGGTGTATAGCAACTTCTATTGCAATTTAAAAACATTTTCAATTAATAAGGTAATATTTTATTTTTTTGAGTAAATAAAAATCAAATAAAATTGAGAATTAAACTTAAATCATAAAATTAGTAAAGATTTTAAATTTCTGATCAAAATAGGATATTAATTTCATATAGAATCATGTTTGTAATTTTTTCCTTAATTGTTGATATTTTTATAAAATTACTAACTTAAGAAATAAGTTTATAAAATATAAATATATATACCTTTAGATATAAAAATATATTAGAAAAAAATTCAATATTTATAAAGTTTACAGCAGATTTTACAACATATTAATTAAAATCGAATCTAAAAAACTTAAAAAAATTTATTTTTTGAAAATTTCAGAATCTAGATGGTTGTTTGGCCTAATTTGAGCTCTTATAACTCTTAGTCCGAATTATTTCCAGTGACAAAATCAACACCAATTTGAAGTGTTCATATCATACTACAACACTAGAATTTGTTTTGATTAAAAAGAACACAAAGTTCCCAAGTTTCGAAAGCCAAAACTCTTGAAATTATTACAGAAATATTTAAATTTTTGAGTTTTCAGTATCAACAAGCTTACTTTGAAGCTTTAATTCTCTTAACACAAGAAGCCCCAAACCGAGCCATTGATGCCAAATTAAACATCTCACTTCATACTACAAAAGCCCTTAAAGAAACGACCAAAAAAGTTATCGGAATATGGAGTTTCGATGATACAAAATTGGGTTGTCAAAACTATTAAAAACTAGGTTTTCAATTAACTTAAAGAAAAATTTGTATCTTCCTAACTACAAAGTCAAATGAGATGTTATAAAAACCATTGGAAAGATCTTTTCAAAACCTTTCCATTAGTACCCATCATGCCATCGGAAAGTCACAGGAACAGTGCCGGATTTAAATAAAAGTTAAGAAAACATAAATAATTTAAGATTTTTTTTACCCAAACTATGAAAATACAACCTTAAAAATACTTTAATTAGCAATCCCTTGAATACATTTTCCTTTATTTCTGTTTTTCTTCTTCCCTAAGATTTGTTTCTCCCAAATGGTTTTTTTTTCTCTGTATTTTTTTTAAACGGACTAATAAAAATTGACCTTTAACTTCCTCCCATGTGATTAAATAAATTGATCTTACGATTAAATAAATTGATCTTACCTATTTTTCTTTAAATGTGTAAACTGGTTTTATTTAAACGTGCCTTATTGATTTTTTTAAAAAATTAATTTAGATAAAACTAATAGACTTTTATTTTTTAAAATTGTGATAAGGTATATCTGATTTTTATTTTTTAACATGATAATGTAATCTGACTTCAATTAAAATAAAACCACTCCATTTTTTAAAAAGTCCTTAATATACAACTATTCTATTATAAACCTAAATATTTTATAAGTAATTTCAAAAAACTCTATTTGTCAAATTTAGGATTTAATAAATATACTAACGTAATCGTATTTTTTGGGTTGGGGTATTACAATTGCCCATGGAATTTGTGTGTTGCCTTCAATTAGATTGACCCACATATTGCTGACATTGGTGAAGTCTCCTTCGGTAATATTTGTTGGGAAGTTTTTGACCTTGCTGACTCTTTAGTGTGTAGAACTGATATGTTCATGGCTTGGTGGTTCAGCAGGCTGTTATTTTATCTCCACCCTTTGGGCGCCATTCTACCAGGCCTGTTATTAGAGGTTTTATGGTGTGTATTTTTACTCTTTTGGGGGTTATTTTAGTCCAGGGAGATTGCTTGTTATCTGTACATCAACCCAATATCTAAGAACCAACTCAAGCCGCCACAAGAATACTCAAGCAGTACATCACAAGAGTCCAAAACTTTACCAATAAGTTTTTATATTTTACACATTGATTGCATGCTTCATTCGTTAAGAACGAAAGAAACCAATTGCTACCACAAGAAAGCACCTGGAGAAGCTTGTGTTTGGTTTGTTTGGGATTAGCTGATGGATGCAAATCAAAGTTAACAGAAATAATTTAGAAACTTTCTCTTTCCCTTTGTAGAAACATACATTGGAAGGTGAAATTGAAGTTATATAAGAACAAAGCTAATTAAGAGCCTAAGACAACCTCTCCACTCTGCAGCCCTCCCACCCAACCCAACAAAAAATAGTAAAACTTGCATGTTGACCTCATCTTACATAATGCCATTTCTGTCAGCCATAAGATTCAGGCCTAGAATTTTTATATTTTTTTTGGCCCTGCATGAATTTTAACTATTGAAATTTTAAAGTGTTAATAAATTTAAAAATATTGATAAAATTATATTTGTTTAAATATGAATAATAATTATGTACAAAAATCTATTAATTATTCACTTGATTTTACTAAAAATAAATACCAACAAACTTCTTGTTCATTACTTCTATATCATATGTGAATAGTGGTCAAATAGTTTAGATCAAAATAAGGTAGCATTATTCTTTAAAATTTTTCTCCATCGGTCTCATTTTTATTTATCTCTATTTAACTTTCATGATATTAAATTTTTTATTTTTTTTATAAAATTGAGGTTCCATTGTTTTTAATATAAAAAGATAAAAAAATCATGAAAAATTATTTTGGATATAAAAAAGTAATAGTATTAGCTGTTCAAGAAAAAGAACATAACATTAAAATATTCAAAAAAATATAATCCAATAAAATGAGACAAAAAGAATATGATAGATATCCCTTGTACTCATCGTCATCTACGTTTAACAATTGTACTTTTTAGAAGAAGGTTTTTATGGTTTAAGAAAATGAAAAGAGGAGGAAAGAAAATAGTATATAGAGAAATTAAAAAATTGTCTTATGTTTGATTAGAGTATGTTTATTACAATTAATAAATTATTATAATAATTAAATAAATATGTTATATATAAAATAACAATTTTCCAAAAAAGATAAAAGGGGACCTACTGTTAAATCCAAATTCGAACAAAAATGAACTCAACACCACTAGCTTGGTGAGTGCCGATTTACCTATATTTTCTATGATAGTCTAAATTTTTGAAAAAGAGGCTTTCCTTTAACGTTCTTTTTGGTAACCATTTCCTTACCTTTCTTTGCCTTTTTCTTTTATTAATCTATTAGAATCTTTTTTATTGTACAAAAAATTGTTCTTTTCACGTTTCCTTTTACTTTCTCCAGTATGGGTTCCATCCTGGAAAAAGAATTAATTAACCAAGTAAAGAAAAAAATATATTTAAAGAAATTTTGATAAAACAAAATAAATTGCAAATATTATTTTGTTTTGTGGTAGTATTTTGAAGCACAACATTGAAGAGGACCAATAATTAAATAAACTTTGATTGATTTATTTGATAACAATGAAATCTGTCAATACAAAAGGCTGAAATTAAGTAAGGAAATGCTTCATTTGAAAGAGAGAGTAAGGAACGCAAAAAGTAGCTAAAACCATGGAAAGATGTAGTAAATTTAAGAGAACAATGAATGAAGGGATTAATGAATACTTCTGTACTCACCCAATGACTTGACAATCTGTCTAATAAATTTTTAATTGTTTCCAAAAGGAGAGGAATAATAGTTGTGATCAAAGCGTTGGAACACGTAGCCTTACTCTTTCTTCAACTTGGTTTTGCCTTTATTATTACTCGTTAATAAACCATTTCGCTCATACATGCGGAAGTACTACAGTACCCTAAATAGTCCAATACCCAAATTATTATTATTCATGACTTATAAATGCCGTTGTGCCTTGTCACTGTGAAGAAGTTAACACATGGATGTCTATACCCAAGGATTGTACTGGGCTATCTATGCCCCATTTTTTATCACCCAAACGAAGAAGAATCTTTTAAAGTTGGCTGAGTAACTTTATTAAAAGTAGGAATTTGCTTTTTGGTGGCCCATTGCTAGTTTTTTCCTCGTCTTTTTCCATCCCTGCAACTGGCCTCCAACAAACCACATGGCCATGGGGTCTTTCTTCGAATGAGAATTCCACGACTCCGAAGTCAATACCCAACTCAATTATTCAGCTACCCTCACAAACTACTATAACTTTTCACACAGCCAACTACATCTCTTTTCCACATTCTTCAATCTCCATTTTTGATTCCTCTCTTTGTTTCTTGATCAAAACAACCATGTCTTTTGTTGGGGAGACTGCTCTCACAGCTTTCTTTGATGGGTTGTTTGGCAGGTTATCCTCTCCTGATTTCCTCAACTTTGTCACTGAAAAGCAAGAGTTCTTTTTAAATAATATGATGCATAATTTTGTTGACTGTACAATTTCATCTAGGGTTAGAAAATTTACAATTTGTATTAAATAAGAATTCGTAATCGACACATTGCGTCTATTACTTTTATAACGACCCATCCCCGGTCGCTACCGGCGTCCAAGACCTCCGAGAGATCCCGTCAAGTCCCGAACAAGCCTTTGTAAATTTTTCTGAGATATTTATTAAATATGCTAACACGTATGTAAATAATTAATAATAATAAATATACCCTATTGGTATTCCATTTTCAGTAATAGTAATTAAATTTAAAATACAAAGTTTTCAACAATGCATAAGTAGGAACTGACAATACTAATAATATGTAGAAATTTCATGTGAATGAACTCTAGACAGCGAAGCGACTCGAAGCGGGCTAAGAGATGCCTTTACCTATTCGCAGTAGACTGAATACGCCAATAGTTACGCGCTAGGCCGATCCCTGTCTGCAAAAGGAGAAATAAGAGGGGTGTGAGTCTCACAGACTCAGTGATCATCGGCTCAGCGAGTAGGGCGTAGATGGGAAACAAGCAAATAGCTGATCATTTGAATATCAAATTAACAGATGATAAAATAATTTATTTCAAACGGATATTTGTGCCTTATATATAAAGAAAATATCAAGAATTCGTTTATGATATAACCAAACCAAAGGTATATAGATAAATACGCGCCAAATCTAGTGTGAATAATAATTTCATTCAGAAATAATTTAGAATAATTTATTCAAATCAATTTCCTTAAATCAGGCAAGCTCCCGTAAAATCATATATTTGTCAAATATATACGTAAACCACAAATCGCCTCATACTCGAGGAGTTAAAATTCATTTTTCCGTAAAAATGGAGAGCTGCGGAAAAGTCATTTTAAATTCATTTTTACCATACACGGAAAAATATAATTTGAAAATCCAAAGAGACTTTACTCTCGAGTAGGAAATAAGATAAAAACTCGTGGTCCCACTACCACGTAATATCATCCGGGAGCATCGCTTCCACCGGATCCCCACATAATGCCATGGCAATCTCAACGATGTTGGCCGACATCGGAGATATCAAGCGGTTGTAACCGCGTAAATCATCTGTGGCCTTGCCACGTATATCACAGACCATGGCCCCAACCATGTCTAACAGCCCGTCGGCGACCCAAAAATGTCTCTAGCTAGAGCTCACTCGTGCACGAGGGTCACACTTAAACGATGTGACATTCGGCCTACTCTCGAATCTCTCAATTAAATAGAATCACTTTAGAAATTATTTTATGTCTTGAAAGTCTCATTTCAATTTATTCTCAAAACATTCGACAGAAAATATAATAAAATCAATTGTCATTTTCATAAATAAAAATTTAGTGCATGAATTTCGAAATACTTCACATGGTAATCAGGCATCATAATCATGGATGCACACTACACAAGTATAAGGCACAATTTTGAATATAAATCCCATTGAAAAGCTTGTTTCCCGGTTTAAAACACTTTACGTATACTTTATATTTATATATTCAAAACACGTTTGAAATTTGTAGCATTCACAAATTTCCTAAAAATCTACCAACTCATGCTTTTCACAATTTGTACATAATATAATTCATGGATATACATACATACATAATTACGAAAATTTTCAAATTGACACCCCCTACTCACCTCGAAATAGCGGGATATTACATCGCTATTTTTGTACGCGTGTATGATTATTTCTATTTCCTGGACGCGTGTCTCGTTCAGTACGTCTCCTCGATAAACGTGCCATTGAGCCTTTTCCATTCCTCATAGCTATTGGACCTTATCCAAAAACCTCTCAAATTTCCTATTGGGCCAAGCTCAATTTTATTTTTCACTTGAGCCTTGCCCAATTTCATCTTTCTATTGGGCCTTGCCCATTTAATTACCATTGGGCCATGCCCATTTATTTTTTTCTTATTCTTGCATTTTTCATTTTCTATTTTTTTTTCTTCCACACATTTTTTTTTCTTTCTTTCTCTCCCAGCCATGGCTTCCTCACCATGACAGCCTTCACCATCGGTGGTGGTTCCTTCTCTCCACCACCGTTGGCCATCCTTTTCCTCTTCTCTTTCTCACTATTTGAGCAACATGTTTCAGCCCCCAAACCAGCTAGATTCTAGCTTAATTTCCAGCTCCATTTCTGCCCAGATTTTCAGAAATTTCCAGCAACAAATTTCACCCAAATTTCAGCCATCAAACATCACTTTTCAGCCTCCAAAACCATCAGATTTTCAGCTCATTTCAGCTTCAAAATTTCAGCAGCTGAATCACCAATTTTTAACCACAAAAATCACAAATTTCTAGCTGGAAAACCCTCCAAATTCGGACAGCAAGAGCCTGCAAAAATCAGCACCAAAGCTGCACCTTTAAACCTCTAGAAATGAACTCTTTCTCTCCTCTAAATCCAGTAGAAAATCGGTTTTCTTTCCTCCCTCAAAGTGCAGGATTTTCAACCTTCCTTCTCTTTTTGTTTTCTCGGCTCTCTCTCATTTTTTCCTCCCCTGTTTCTGGCTCTTTCTTGGCTCTACGGTGCTGCCCAAGAATGGCTTTTGAAAGCCATTTGAAGGAGAAATATGGAGGGGACCAGACATGACTCATTGTCATGTCCCATTTCCACATTTTTTTACACGTTTTCTATTTCTTTTCATGGCTCAATCCGGCCCCTACCTATCCCTTTCTTTCCTTTTGTCTTTTCTTCTTTTAAGTACTCATCCCCCCCCCCCCCCCCCCCCATTTGCTCACTCATTTAATGAGTCTTTGTTTTAAAATTTTAATTGACCACATGGGCGACTGCCCATGTGGTCTTTCTTTCCTTTTTTTTTTTTTAAAGGGTTGTTACAACTTTTATGTACTTTTTTTATAGATTACAACTAGGTAGTCAAAATCATTAAAATTAACATTTATTAAATGAAGATAAAGAAAATTAATAAGGAAGCAAGCTGTAATTTGGGATCATTCAGCCTGACATATATACCTGTTTCATCTGAGCATTTTCATGCAGGAATACTTTTCATTTTTTAATGAAAAGTAGTAATACAATATTTACATTGCTCAACAACTATTGCATAAATAAACCAATATTTTCATTGGCAGAATATTGCATTTGGTTATTTTTCTACATTTCTATTTCTTAATTCTTTTCTTGGATTATTATTCAATGCATAGGCAATATATATATAAATATAAATTTATTTAAAAAGAAAATAATGAATTATTTAATTATTAAATAAACATATAAAAATTTTAAACTCACTTGTAGAATTAAAAAAATTCAATATCAGTATTCAAAATAATAATATATTTTTTCACAAAACCAAACAAATTCATCACTTTAATTTTTTCATTCTCTTTTTTTTTTTTGCTATATTTTATACTTGTAGGTTTACTCATAATTTTCAAGTACTTAAATTTATTTATCATATGAATAATTTTAAAACATTTTTTATTAGAAAATAAATATAGCTAGGGTTTGGGAAAGTAAGAGGCAAGCAGCATGGTTTAGGAAAGATAGCAACCAAAAAAAATATTATCGGCTTTAGGGTATCCTCGAAATCTACCGAAACCCGAGTTGAGTATTAAAAAATTTATTCAAACTTGCTTCATTACCGAATAGAATGTATCCAAATCTTATGTTATCAAGTCAAATACCTGTGGATACTATATAATAATTACATGTTACATCCCTAAGTTAGACTTCACAATTTCTTTAGGAAACTATTTGTTGTATGTACTTGTACCAAAAGGAATAAATAAACTATTTTACTATAAATAACAATAAGACCGCTATAGCAAAATAGAAAATTAAAAAATGGAGAATTGTAAGTAAATGAAAAAATTTTTACACACTAACTTTAAAGTTTTTAAATTATATAAACAAATTAAAAATTTTTCTTATGTTTGATTAGAGTATGTTTATTGAAATTAATAGATTATTACAATAATGAAATAAATATGTGATATATAAAATGAAAATTTGCAAAAAAAAAAAAAAGGACCTACTATCAAATCAAAATTTGAACCAAAATGAACCCACCACCACTAGCTTTGGTTAGTACCCGTTTACCTTTGTTTTTCACCACAGTATAAATTTTTGGGAAAAAGGCTTACCTATCACTTTCTTTTTGGTAACAAGAAGCCTTACCTTTCTTTCCCTTTTGTCTTCTATTAATCTAATTAGAATCTTTTTTATTGCACCAAAAATTGTTCTTTCCACGTTTCTTTCTGTTTTCTCCAAAACCGTGTGGGTTCCATCCACGAAGAAGAATTAATTAACCAAGTACAGACAGAAAAAAGAAAGAATTTAAAGAACTAAATTGAAGAGGACCAATAATTAAATAAACTTTGACTGATTTATTTGATAATAATGAAATCTGTCAATGCCTAAAGGCTGAAATTAAGTAAGGAAATGTTTCATTCGAAGGAGAGAGTAAGGAAAGAAGAAGCAGGTAAAACCATGGAAAGATGTAGTAAAATTAAGAGAGCAATGAATGAAGTGATGTAGGGATTGATGAATACTTCAGTACTCACCTAATGACTAGAGAATTTATCTAACAAATTTTATAGTTGTGATCAAAGTATTGGAACACGTAACCTTACTCTTTCTTCACCTTGGTTTCGCCTTTATTCACGGCAGATACAAATCCATTTCGCTCATGCATTGCATAGCAAGAACATGATTCAAGAGAGTAACATGGCTATACTGACCTACACTACCCTACATAGTCCAATTGCCCAAAAGAAGAAGAATCTTTTAAAGTTCGACCTGCTTTCGGTGACCCATTGCCAGTTTTTTCCTTGTCTTTTTCCATCACTACCGCTGGCCTCCAACAAACCACATGGCCATGGGGTCTTTCTTCGAAAGAGAATTCGACGAATCCAAGTCAATACCCAACTCAACTATTAAGCTACCCTCACAAACTACTATAACTTTTCACACGGCAAAATACATCTCTTTTCCACATACTTCAATCTCCAATTTTCATTTCCCTCCTTCTTTCTTGAGCAAAACAATCATGTTTTCTGTTGTTGGGGAGGCTGCGCTCACATCTTTCTTTGATGGGTTGTTTGGCAAGTTCTCCTCTCCTGATTTCCTCAACTTCGTCACTGAAAATCAGGTACACGAGGAGATCAACAAGTGGAAAAAGATGCTGCGGGATATCCTTGCCGTGCTTGATGATGCCGAGGGGAAGCAGATGAAGGATCAAATTGTGAAGAACTGGTTGGCCGATCTTCAAGACTTGGCTTACGATGTTGATGACATTTTGGACGAGTTTGCCACTGAAGCTTTGGGGCGCAAGCTGACATCCTTGGAGGAACCTCAAGGCATCAAAAATAAGGTACAAAAGATCATTCATACTTGTTTCTCTAAAAAAACTTCCATGTTTAATAAGGAGATGATGTCCAAGATTAAAGAGATCAGTGATAGAATGAATGGTTTGGCAACTCAATTGGAATTGCGAGGCTTTAATGAGGGAGCAAGGTCCAACAGAATGATACAAAGGCTTCAGCCTACTTCTTTGGTGGATGAAACTCAGGTGTACGGTAGGCAAGAAGAAAAGGCAGCGTTGCTTAAATTGCTTTTGAGCGATGATGGTAGCGACAATAAACCTTTTGTGATTCCCATCATTGGCATGGGAGGAATTGGCAAGACAACTCTTGCACAACTTGTCTACAATGATACTCGTATACCAAATTCTTTCGAGTACAAGGCGTGGGTGTGCGTTTCTGATGATTTTAATGCCGTTATGATAACAAATACAATTTTACAGTCAATCGCTCCTGATTGTTGTACCAATGTTAACGATCTCAATTTGCTTCAAGTCAAGTTGAAGGAGAAGGTGGCTGGAAAAAAGTTTTTGCTTGTCTTGGATGATATCTGGAACGAGAATTATGAGGATTTGACTATCCTACTCTCTCCATTTGGAGTTGGAACCAAAATTCTGGTCACAACACGGAGTCACAATGTTTCTTTTTATGTGGGCACTGTTGAAGCTTACCCACTACAACAGTTATCAGAGAAGGATTGTCTGTCTGTATTTTCTCAACATGCATTAAGAGCAAATGATTTTAGTGGGCATCTTGAATTAAAAGAGGTTGGGGAAATTATAGTGAAAAAGTGCAAAGGCTTACCTTTGGCAGCTAAAGCCATTGGTGGTTTACTACGCACTAGCCTGGACTATGAGGCATGGAAAGGTATATCAGAGAGCGAGATATGGGACATACCAGAAGAGAAATGTGCCATAATTCCAGCTCTACGATTGAGCTATCATCATCTTCCTTCACATTTGAAGCGATGCTTCGCATATTGCTCTATACTCCATAAAGATTATGAATTCGGGGAGGAGGAAATAATCTTGTTATGGGAAGCAGAAGGTTTTTTACAACCAGCAAGCCCTGGAACTCAACTCGAAGTTCGAGGTAGTCAATATTTTCGAGATCTAGTCTCAAGGTCATTTTTTCAGGCATCTACTAGGAACAAATCTCGATTCATAATGCACGATCTTGTCAATGATCTAGCACAATCGGTTGCAGGAGAAATATGCTCCAGATTGGAAGATGGTAAACCGTTGAGATTTTCGGAAGGTACTCGACATTCATCTTATGTTCGTGGTCATTATGATGGAATGAAAAAGTTTGAAGCCTTCAATCAAACAAAGCATTTACGAACCTTTCTCCAGTTGTCCGGACCGTTGTCAGCACTTGAAGTTCGTGGTGACGTAAGTAAAAATGTCCTCGTTGATTTGCTGCCCAAACTTAGATGCTTAAGAGTTCTTTCTTTGAGAAGGTATGACATCATTGAGTTACCAAATATTTTTGGAAACTTAATACATTTGCGCTACTTGGACTTTTCTCATACTAGAATTAAAAGTTTGCCTGATTCAATCTGCACCCTTTATAATTTAGAAACTTTACTATTATATGGGTGTAAATTGCTTGAAAACCTACCCTCAAACTTACAAATTCTAATCAACTTGCGTGTCCTCGACATCACTGATACTATTTCAATGAAAGGGATGTCGTTTGGAATTGGTAACTTAACCAATCTTCGAAGACTATCTGATTTTGTTCTGGGCAAAGGTGATGGACGTCATATACAAGAGATGAAGAATTTGTTAAATCTGAAGGGTAAGCTTTGTATTTCAGGGTTAGAGAACATCGTTAATGCTCAAGATGCATGGGAGGCTAAGTTAATATATAAGTCAGGCCTTGGCACATTAGAACTAAAGTGGAGTAGAGAATTTGATAATAATAGAAATAAAGAAGTTGAAGAAGAGGTGTTGAATTTGCTTGAACCTCATAAAAAGCTTGAAGAGCTCTTCATTGAGGGTTATGGTGGTACAAAATTACCGATTTGGATGAATTCTTCATTACAAAATTTGTCGTCTTTGGTTCTCATGGGCTGTAAAAATTGTGTATCACTGCCATCACTTGGAAAATTACCATTACTGAAGAATCTTTCTATTGTTGGAATGGATGAGTTAAATAAGGTTGGCATTGAGTTCTACGGGGAGAATCAATCACACGCATTTGCTTCGTTACAGAGTTTGAGCTTTCGGGATATGCCAAGATGGAAGGAATGGGACTTGGTTGATGAGCAAGTTATGAAATTCCCTAGGCTCGTCGAGCTTTCCATCAGTCATTGCCCTCAATTGTTGGGAACGTTGCCTAACCGTCTTTGTTCGTTAGAGAAGCTTCAAATTGATTGGTGTGCACAAATGGTGGTTTCACTTTCAGGCCTTCCAAAGCTGTCTGAATTAAGCATAAAGGTATGTGCGGAGTTGGTGCTCAGAAATGATGCAGACTTTCTCTCAATAAAAAAAGTTGATCTTTCAAATGTTGCAAAGTTTTCTACTGCAACAGAAAGGCTGGTATCAACATCAACAACATTGGAGCATTGTAAGATTATTAATTGTGAGGGATTGACATATTTATCGCTAAAGAAGTTGGGACTGTTGGGATCTGTCCGTAAATTGAAAATTTTTAGATGTCCACATCTTGTGTTGTTAGGGCCAGATGAGGTAGAGGAGGCAGAAGAGGAGCTGTTTCAAGTTGGGAATCTTTGCAAAATTGAATCCTTGTATATAACGCAAATTGGTCTCAATATGGAATCTTTGAAAATAAGAAAGCATTTTCTCTCATTTCTTACAGAGATGAGTATTCGAGACTGCCCAAACATAGTTTGTTTTGCAAAGAACAACTTACCCCCGCGTTTGAAAACGTTAGTGATTGACTATTGCAAGAATTTGCGATGTTTGGTGGATGAAGGAGAAAATATAAACATCACTAACATATCTCCTCTTGAGTGTTTGGTAATTAAGGAGTGTCCGTCTCTAATATCATTATCATTACCTGTTAGGCTTCGACATCTTACGCTTGATAAATGCTCAAAGCTAGCTTCCTTATCAGAAAGTGGCAAGTTACCCATAGGGCTTAAACATCTTAACCTTTCTTTCTGCCCAGAGCTCGAATCCATTGCAGAAGCAAGTGAAGAAAACGCTTGTCTTGAATCTCTTTTGATCCGGAATTGTGGTATTAAATCTTTACCGCAAGGATTTGACAAGCTCAACCATCTTCCGGAGATTCAAATAGATGGATTTTCAAATCTAGTCTCGTTGGAAGGGTTTTGGCCCACCACCAATTTGACAAAGCTTGAGATCATTTACTGTGAAAATTTGCGAGCCCTGCCCAACTGCATGCACAACCTCACCTCTCTTCGACAATTGCGGGTTGAGAATGTTTCAGGTGATCAGATATCCATTCCAAAAGAGAGTATCTCTACCAACCTAACATCACTTTACATCTCAATACCCAGAAATTATGAGTCTCTACTTGAATGGGGATTGCATAGACTCACCTCTCTTAAAAAACTTACCATTACTGGTAGAGGATGTCCGAATATGGTGGCGTTTCCACCAGAGCAGATAGGAATGATGCTACCTTCCTCTCTCACCGATTTGACCATTAAATATTTCGAAAATTTGAAATGCCTATCCTCCAAAGGCTTTCAAAACCTCAACTCACTTCATCATTTGTGCATCATCCGTTGCCCTAAGCTCACATCTCTTCCTGAAAAAGACAGGCTTCACTCGCTTTTGAGTTTATACATTAGTGCTTGTCCATTGCTAGAGGAAGAGTGCACAAGGGACAAAGGACGAGAGTGGTCCGAGATAGCCCACATACCTCGCATTAGGTTTAATGCGGTGTGGTAAAGTGAAAGTCAACTATGAAAGTCACAGGTATGAAACCATTTCAAACGTACGACAATTTAGAAGCTTCTTAGTTTTAACAACAAAATGAAACTAATTATAATATTTTTGTCAATGATTATTTGCAGGCAATTTAAAAGCTTTAGAAGGTAACTTGGTGAGAAACTTGCTTCTCACTTTCATCTGAAATGGCAGAATCAGTGTGTAAATTTTGATGGTTGGTTAGTAGTCTCATGCTTGTACAACTTCAACAGTCTTGGAATAGGGCATTTCAAAAGATCATTTCATGGAAAAGAGTGGACCCAAATCGGTTTTTCTTGGGCCTGTGCATTGATATCGTTTTTCTTTTCAAACCTATGAAAGTGCTGCAGAGGTTGATGAATGGAGCGGTCAGTTCTCTGCAACTTTCATCTACATTTGTAATGTTTGATAACGATTTGATATTCTAATAAAATATTATTAAGTTTTATTCATTTCTATTACGATGAATTTGGTGTATTTTTTACAAATTCAAACTCTGCCAAATCTACTTTACTTGCCTATACCTTAATTTTATTCTTTTAATTTCACATCATTCCCATTGATCTTTCTGTGACAATTTCTCATACTCCATTCTATCTTACTTTTTTTAATTTGTTGGAGAAACTACTTTATAAAGAAATGAAAAGAAAAGAGAGGAAAGGAATATAAGATCGCATATATGTAGGTTACATGCTCTATTGAATTCGTTAAGAAACTTTAATTTTCTATTAGATTTCGATTATTACTTTTGATCTATGATGTTAACATGTTTAAGTCACTGTTTTGTGTGGAGGTGGATAGACTAATATCGCTTAGCCCTTCATTGATTATCCCTTTTTGGTTTCAACCGTACATAAGAGATAGGCAATGTTGCTTACTTTTTGTACCTTGCTTGTTCTCAGGGATTTGCCAATCTAAAATCGTCTTAATTTTGCAATCCTTCTGGAAAAGGACTCGCTGTCCCACTTTTCCAACTATGTATTGCTGGCTGTCCTCTAGTAAGTTCACATTACAAAAGCAAATAGAGGATGAAGCAGGTGAAGATTGCCCGCATGCCTTATGCTTGTGTCAATAACAGATTACTCATTATTTGGGCGGAAAAGGAAAAAGGTATTAGGTCTCACAAAGAAACTTGGAAAAAATCAGAGAATAGATATATCATATCCCATTCAAGTTTAAACACAAGGTATGTAAATTAGAAATTTTCTTTTATCTTTTTTTCTAAATGAAATTCAAGTAGTTGATTAAATTTTGAATGATAACAAAGTGTTCATTTAATTGTACATGCAGAAACCAGAACAAGAATGTAAAGAACGGAAGAATGAATTCTGGCCTCCAAAGGTAATTTGTTGGCCTAATAATTGATACAATTAAGTGGTGAGATGTCATTAGGCAACATTGAAACAATCCCTTCTAAGTAAACCGTTTTATGTAGAACTTTTAAAAGTTTGAGTTGGAACTCTCTCTAACCTTCATTCTCAACTTTCAGATAATCTAGGTACTTAGGGATGCGTCTGATGTGCGCTAAGAAAGAAGGATAGGATTGCAAATAGAACTTTTAGTGCTGGTGAAGTGGTCATCGTTGCATACCAGTGAAAACCAAAACTTTACCTGACTTCATATGCACCCTTTGCAATTTTGAGACCTCACGAGTTAGAAAAGTTACCCTGAAAAATAAAAATTCTAGTAAATTGCATCATCTTGACATTAGTCCTACAAATTCAGTGAAAGCAATGACCTTTGGAATTGGTAGACTAACTAAGCTCTAAAAACTGTAATTTTGTGTTGGGTGAAGGTGGCGGTTATCAGATATGAGAGATGAAGAATTTGTGGAATCTCAAGGGTGAGATTTTTATTTCAGGGTCGGAGAACATTTTTAAAGCTCAAGAAGCATGGGAAGCTAAGTTGATTGATACTCGGGGCTCAATGAGTTAGAAGCGGAGTACAACTTTTGATAAAAATCCAAGAAATAAAAAAGATGAAGAAGTGGTGTTGAACTCGTTTAATTATGGCTGTCTTTGCTGCATTGCTGCCACAGGGGATCAATTTCTACACATTTGGAAACCAACTTGGTTGAATTCAGGGTCAGTTTACCATTTTCCCACCCAATGTTTGATTTCTTTTCATTCGGTCATTTGTGCACTTGCTAGTTTGTGTTTCTTAGTTATATTTGACTTTTGAATCTGTCACCATACCTTATAATGGCAGTTTATGCAGCATTAGTGGAAATATTTTATGTTTAGGTTATTTTTAGAAGCAATATATCAGAAAGTGCAAGCAGTTGAAAATATTTTTGTTCACTGTCTTGGTTATATAAATATGCATTCCCTTTATGAAAAGTGATGTATGAAGCGTCGAAGTTCTGGCTTTTTTGAGTTTTGTTTTCCCAGAAAACTTTGGTCTCTTCATCGAGAGTTTAATATGCAGATCTTTAAGTTTTTTTTATCCAGCAGAAACTAAGGAAAACATTTCATTTATCTCTGTCTGCCCAAACTCAATGCCAAGGATAACACTTGTGTTTCTCTGTCTGTCCACACAAAACCAAGAATAACACCTCATTTCCTTGGTACAAACTCTTTCAAAATTTACAACAGCAGAAACTAAGGATTTTGCTTCTACCTCCTGCTGCTTCTCCTTGGGTAGCCTTGGACATGTAATGTGGGTTGCTACTAAAGCCAAGAGAACTTTCTTGGTCATCATAAAGAGCTAAAAGAAGCTCACCATAAAAAACTATGGGACTACCAAATTTCCAACTTGGATAGTAGATTCTTCATTACAAAATTTATTGTCCTTGAATTTCATGAATTGTAAAATTGCAGATCATATCAGCAATTGGAAAATTACCACTATTGGAATCTCATTGCATAAAAGGAATGGATGGAGTGAATAACCTTGGCTTTGAGCTCTACGGAGATAATCAATCAGATGCATTTTCATCATTAAGAAGTTAGAGCTTTGTGAACATGCCGGAATGGAAGGAATGGGACTTTTGTGAAGTTTATGATCAGGTTGTGAAATTCCCCAATGTTTGCGTTCTTTCTAACATTAACTGCCCTCATTTGTCAGGAAGGTTGTCTAACTGTCTCAATGTCCTAAAACTACTTGAAATCGCAGGAGCCTGCCATTGGTGATTTCAATTTCAAAGTTTGCAACACTGGTGGCATTAGATGTAGATTGGTGTCAAGAGTTGGTGCTTAGAGGTTATGTTGACATCAACAATGGATATAGTCAATCTTTCGAATATTTTAAAATTTTGTACTCTAACAGAGAGGCTGATGTCAGGATTTACAAAATTGGAATATTTGACGATTGATAGTTGCGAAGAATGGACATGTTTAACGCCAGAGGAATTGGGATCGCTCGAGAGCCTACTATCTCTCTCCCTAGGCTGAGAATTTGATTTGTTCACAACTTGTACTTGTATCGTTAGAGCCAGAGGAAGCAGAAGAGGGGCATTTACAACTCGACAGGCTTTGCAAGTTTGAATGTCTTACAATTGCGAAATGCGAACGACTTCAAAGGTTACTAAAGGTCTTGCATTATGTCACATTCCTTGCTAATATACAGATTGCCAATGCCCAAGCATGGTTTCTGTTTTAATGAATAACCTGCTTCTGACTTGAAGAAGATTGAGAATTGAAAATTGCAAGAATTTACAATGTTTGGTGGATGAAGAAGAAGATACTAGCACAACTTCCCCTCTTTTAAGGAAGTGACGTTTGTTGGCTGTTCAGCTGACAACCTTTCCACAAGAGGATTTCCCTGCCAACCTAACATCACTTGACATTGCGGCACCCAATATTTGTAGGCGACTACTTCAATGGGTACTCAGTTCTCTCAAAAAACTATCTATTAATGGTAAAGAATGTCCAGCTGTGGTGTTGTTTCCACAAGAGGAGATGGGAATGATGCTGCCTCCACCTCTCAGTTGTATCACAATAAGTGATTTCGAAAACCTAAAATTGCTATCCTCATATGGCTTTCAAAACCTCATGTCTCTTCAGTCTTTAGAGATCAGTGATTGCTCTTAAGCTCACATCTCTTCCAAAAAAAGACATGCTTCTCTCACTTTGCCATGTTCAGATTGGTGATTTTCCTTTGCTAGAAGAACGATTCAACAGGGATAAAGGACATACCTTATGTTCAAATCAATAATGAACAAAATTATCCCAAAGAAGTTGAAATCTTGAAATTGAAAGTCAAAAGGTATTAAACCATTTGAAAGATAGGCTAGATAATTGAGTTCTGATTATGTATTCATTTAATTTTTGTTAGATATATAAGATAATAGCAAGTCTGATATGTTATCGTTGATAATTAATTTACAGCCGCATTTGAGGCTTGGAAGCTACAAAGTGCAGTTGGTATATATAAGCTCTATTGAAAGATCAGGTACAAGCTTCTCATTTTTTTTCCATTTCACCTGCACTTCAACATAGTATGCTCAACAATCTGCAACATTTAACCATCAAAACACTTATGCTCCTCTAACTTCAGGTATCTCTAAACACCTCTGGGTGTGAATTTGTTGATTCATCATTTTGACTTATGAAATTGATTAAAAAGATCAAGGATGAATGGTGAGTTGATTTTCCTCTGCTTTTATATGTCATGTATACTGAAGAACTGAAAAGCAATTGTTAGAGTATATATGCAGTTTCATGGACAAAATTGTGTTTTAATTTTTGAAAAATTATATATATACTTTCCTTGTGAAATTGCTAGTTATTTATTATACAGAAGCATATTTGTTTTGATTTCAGGAGATTGCCATTTTGTTAAGGAAAATTTAAGTCTCTCTCTCCTTTTCTACGTTATCAATTTTCTCTGTAAGTGACTTTTGTAAACCATGCCAATTATGCTTCCCTTGAGTATGTTGAACAGTGAACTAATTTCTTTTCTTTTAGTATTTTAATGTTCTTGTATTTAGGTTTTTGCTTTCTGAGTTTGTAGAGACAATGTAAAGGAAGCAAATAAGTTTCATCCATAAAATTCTAATTTTGTTTTGGATTTTCCATCTTAGAGGAGTGTGTCCCCACCAACTGAAAGTCACTTCGGATCTCTGCTGCTAAAATCTGTATACGATATTACATTGGGAGTGCGCATACAAATCTGTTGTAGACAACTTCCCATTTGTGGTAATGATGCAGCCGACCAACTTTCAAACTTTCCTTGTCATCAAGACGTTCCCAAATTTGGAATAGTAGCACTGCAAGAGCTTTCAGATCCTCTCCTTGCTCAAAGGTTTTTATACTTAACTGCCTTAATCTATAAAGAAGGGATTAACAATGAAGTGGTCAAAGATATCTCCTGTGCCTCATGTATTAATAAGTAATAACAGATTACTTTTAAGCCAGAAGAGGAACAGTAAAACTAGTTGTTTTTGTAGAAAAGGAGTGAAAAAGGAAGAATATACCATGCTTGTAAGTTCAATCCTAGGTATGACAATGGGAAAATCTTCTCTCCCTTTCCTCTTTGAACAATTAATTAAAACTTGTATGATCACCAAGTGTTGATTTACTTGTACATACAGAAGTCTGAACATGATTACGAAACACCAAGGATGAATTCAGGCTCCAGTTCTAATCTATTGGCCATAAAATCAACAATGCAATGCAGAGGTGAGCTTTTATATATTGGACTACATTAAGATAATATGCCTCACCAATGGAACATCCCTTATGCTAAATAACCTTACGCATATCTATTCCAAAGTTTCAGGTTGGAGCTATTAGTTACTTCATTCTCAATAGTGTGACCCTCATTTTACAATAGGTTTAAGCAGATGATCCCAGATTGAAAGCTCTTTATGATTTCAAGGCTCTTCATGCTAAACTTTTCCTGCTTCTAATATTACAGATTTACCATACCCTGCATGTTGGTTCATCAGCCTTCAGCACCAATCTCTCTATGTCAATCCCAGTGAACCTTCAATGCCTCCAAATGAGGCAAAAAGTGTCACTAGTCGCAGCACCAATGCTAACATACATCATTGCAACATGTCATCACCAAAAGAGCGATCGATGTTATTGACAGTCAAGATTTTCTTCCCTAAAACTACGAATCAGTTGGGAAAGTGTAACTTATTAAAAAATTTGCTCTTCATTTATAATTTCTCTTTGCAAAGAAACTTTTTAAATTCATCAGTACTATCATGACTGAAAGATTCACACTGATCCCCTAATAAGTTTTATTGATGGGTTGTGCGGTAGCTACCGAGGCAAGAATAATGCAGAATGGATTGTTGCGACAAATTATTGACCTGGCACTACCATGGAGTTTTCTGCAGCTCGAATTCATGGGATATAAAAAGCTGATGAAGTCTCTAGGCCACTTGTACCCACTTGCACTGCATTATTGCTCTTATACATTCTTTTAGGGGAAATGAAAAGGGGTTTGAGGGGGATGCTAATTGGTATATCAATAAAGTTTATCACTGTTTGCTAAAGGATACTTATTTTTATTCAGGTGATGTATCCTGGCCAGGTAATAGGCATGCAATCAGGGAGCTAATTAATCTCTAGGATCCAAACACAGAAATTCAATTATAGCCTCCTGGTGAGGTTTTGGCTTGGCTTTATTGGTTTTACTTCATCGTTTCATACAATAGTTGACACAGATCTGTCTTATTTCTAAAGCTTGTCTTCCAAGTATATTTAGCTGCATCTAGTTGATGTCAGCAGAATTTAGAACTCATCTGAGTTTCAAAAATGTACTAGTTTTAACTGTGTCTGACCATATGCAATAAATAATGAGATAACATAATAGGCAATTCTTGGAAAAGTGAAGTATATTTTAGATATATTTATTATTATTTGATGACAAATGTCTGAAAAAGATTTGATTTTTTGAAAGGGAAATGAGTGCCAATAGTAAAATTAACACAAGATATTTGGAGAACCTGGGGTCTCTCAATTGGAAAGGTAGGCAACACCTCACCTCAGTCCTCTTTCTAAAAATAACTGTTCATTAAATTTTAATTTTAATGCTTGAAAATGCAGGATGATAAGAAGTTACTGACCTTTCTTGGGATGTAGACTGAATTCTGCTTTGGGTTTGTAGGGATCATTTCTGTGTTCTGCTGCCACTGCCACCACTGCTGCTGCTACTTTCCCTTTTTTTCTTAGGTTACTCAGGTCTCTGTTATTTTCCTATGTAATGTAATCATATGTAATCGATTCATTACATCACGAGTCCAGGAAGAGTCATGGCTAAAATATAACCACAACAATATTTTGATGATGGCAGGTTTATATACTCAGGCATGCCTCTTTCACCTGAGCACTGTTTAGGACCCTTGTGTCAAGAGGTTGAGGAGGATTGCAATCATGTTCTATATTTATGTCAATGTTCTTGCTGTTCCGGTGCAAGTTACTTTCTCCAATGATGATATTTTGGTCTGATCCCCTTTGCATCAAATTCCTCTTGCAATGCTTGTGAGCCTTTTCTGGATTACTCTAGTGGTTTCCTTCCTATTCTGCTGCTTCTCCATAGCTAGTAAGATATGAGGTTGGATTTAATGAGAAAAGGTGGTGGGTGGATGAGATTAGTTTTCTTTGTAAGCTTTGTTCTCTGCATTGGCTTAGAGCTTTGGCTGATGTCATCTTGTTTTCAGACTAAGATTCTGTGGCCTGCTCCCCTTCCTTCACCACGTCTCTGAGGACTTGCTGGCTGCAGTTGAGTGTTAAGAGATTCCTCTAGCTCTATTGTAGCTTTGCTTTCTGGCCAAATTGGTGTGCTATACTAATGTTGCTGAAATATAATACTATATTTGCTTTGGAAATATTCTTTAAAACATATTGGAAAGGGAAAAAGGTGTTGGTGGTTGGATCAGATTCGACAGTAGCTGTGCAAATTTTTTTTGTTAAGCCATCAGAAGCTTTCATTCAATCAATGTAAGATTACAGGTGGTCAAAAATCAAGACTAGCAGGTAAAAACCCCCTTGCATAAGAACAGAAAGCTCTTAGAAGCACCTAGAAAAACATCAAATCATTTTTGTGTTGAAGCCAATTCAGCAAATCATCTCTTATGGTATGTGTAACGTACCATGACATTGCAGAACTAGGAACATCTTCCACAGGATGCTTCCACCGCCACTGATTAACCTTCAATGTTCATACCTGATAAGCGCTGGAAATGGTGGGTTCTAGTAGTACTCAACATCGCCTTTCTCTTCTTTTCTCAATCCAAACAGGCAAGTTTTATTTCAGTCATGCTATAATATACGTTTCGACTTAATCAATAACGGAGACAGTTATCTTATAAAATTGTAGTAATGGATCAATATTGTATTTCAACGAGATTACGATTATATCTTAATAGGGTTTTATTTTGATTAAACTCGAATTTACATAAGATTTCAAGTCAGAGTTTTTATAGAAAATTTTAAATATAGGTCCCATGAATTATGATGAAACTAGTTACTAAGTGATTGATATGATGAAGTAGTAATTTTTTTTTATTCATTTTTTTTATTTTTATGGGTGATTTCAAGTTTTAATAACTTGCCTTTATTAAGGAAATTTTTTATTTAGAAAAAAGTTTGAGATTTAAACCTGATACATTGAATCAAGTGCTTAGATATTATTGAAGGGGTATTTCATTGAGACCATGTAAGCACTGCTACATATCTATAGTCGTCATATAACGGATTAAATTTGGTTCAATTTTATCACTTTACTTGACAATAGTAAGCCAAAGGAAAAATAAGTAAATTTATCACTTTGCTAAGTATTATGGATCACATTTATTACTAGTTATTGAACAGAAATGATTTGAGCACCATATTTTTTATTTTATCTCAAAAATTGTCAAAAATTAATGGTAAAAAGATACTTCAGTAAAAAAAAAAGAAATATTTTGTAAAATATTTTAATTTTGACTACTTTTAAACAAAATTTAAAAATATTGATAAAATTTTATTTGTTTAAATATGAATAGTAATTATGAGCAAAAATCTATTAATTACTCACAGATAATACAAATGTGATAATCTACAGAACATAAATATAAAAATTGTATCATTTGCTAACATCATAATATTTTGAATGATGCAAATATTTTAAACACTTGCCAACGCATTTATTAAGCATTTATACACAATGAGCATTTATTTAGAAATGAATGGTTATTTATCACCTGTGCAAAACAGCTGGATTTCCAGTTCTCTTTCTCTCACTTGTAGTTTTCACTTCCCTTAAAAAGCTGCCAAGTACCGGCAACAACACAAGCCAGCCTTCACTTTTCTTGTATTCGGCAGGCCTTTGGTTTCTTCCTATTTCAACTTTTTGTTCATTCATAGCTTCTATGGAATGTATCCACAAGCTTCTTATTACAACTTGTCTTGAAAATTTTAATTTAGAATTTCAATGAATCATGTCTCTTATTCATAAAGTCAAATTCAAACTTCTTTCTCAAAATAAAATACACATTTTTTTAAAATTCACATTTATCGAATCAATTATCATGTTATCATATTGCTTTATAATCACGAAAAAACCTACAGTTGCTAATTTTTATTTTCTGGTGCTTATTTTGATTTCAGCATTCAGGAAATTCTACATTTTCCATTGCCAATTGAGTAATCACTAGGTTTGCTTTGGTTCAGGCCAAAAGGGGCAGAGAATTCCTGCAACGTGCAACAAGCTGTCGGTTCTATTGCAGAAGAAAAGTATGGTTGATTTGATGGCAAATCATTACTGGGAGAGACAGATTCATCAAGAAGATAAAATTTGGAATTAGTTTTTTCAGGGACAAGTTATAATGTTAGAGATGCTCTCCTTTTTCTCTTTTTCCTAAGACAACAATGTCATTTCACAATAATTTACTGTTTTTTTAATTTCTTCTAAAAGTAAGCATTTGGTAAAAAATATTACAATTGGGTATCTTCTGCATTTTCATTTATTATTTCTTTTCTTAGATTTTTATTCATGTATTGGACAGCATAATTTTTTTTAATATCATAATTAAGTTTTAATGGATGAAATGTATTCATTTAGGTATATTTTCAAAAAAATAATAAATTATTTAATTACTAAGTAAACATTTAAAATAATTTAAACTTGTTACATTAAAAATTTCATCATCAGTATATATAATAATAATAATTTATTTCTTCATAAAACCAAACAAACTCGTTACTTTATTTCTCTCCTTCCTTTTAATTTTTTTTATATAATTTCATTATCCTTACAGATTTAATCACATTTTTTCAGGTAATTAAATTTATTTATCATATAAATAATTTGAAAACGTTTTTGTTTAAAAATAAATAAAATATTAGTTATTTTATTCTAGAACTTTGTTAAAGAAAGCTTTAAGAACAATCTTTAAGATTAGAAAACAAAATCATCATGTCAACAATTTATTACCATATATATATTTAATGAAAAAATATTACTATAAATAACACTTTAAAGAGTGTGCTTAGAACACTTTGATTTTATTAATTATTGTTTTTTTTTTTCAAAAACCGTGTGGGTTCCATCCATGAAGAAGTATTAAGCATTAGCAAAGTTAAACTTTCATTTGACGGAGAGCAAGGAAAGAAGCATGTAAAACCATGCAAACATATAGTCAAAGAAGAAGCATTCAAAGTCCGACGAGATATTTTCCAAGTGTCTTTATTGCGCAATGAATTTGCTTTCGGTCATTCATTGCTAGTTTTTTGCCATATCTTTTCCCGTCAGTTGCCTCTGGCCTCCAACACCACATACAGTCCATCTATGAATGAGAATTCCACGACTCCAAGTCAATACCCAACTCAATTATTAACCGATCCTCACTAACTTCTCTAACTTTCACACAACAAAAATACATCTCTTTTCCACATACTTCAATCTCCATTTTTCATTTCTCTCTTTCTTTCTTGAGCAAAGCAATCATGTCTGTTGTTGGGGAAGCTGCTCTCACAGCTTTCTTTGATGGGTTGTTTCGCAAGTTATCCTCGTCTAATTTTCTCAACTTTGTCACTGAAAAGCAGGCCCGCAAAGAGCTCAACAAGTGGGAAAAGATGCTGCGGGATATCCGTGCCGTGCTTGATGATGCAGAGGGGAAGCAGATGAGGGATCAGTATGTGAAGAACTGGTTGGCCGATCTTCAAGACTTGGCTTACGATGTCGATGACATTTTGGACGAGTTTGCCACTGAAGCTTTGGGGCGCAAGCTGACATCCTTGGAGGAACCTCAAGGCATCAAAAATAAGGTACAAAAGATCATTCCTACTCGTTTATTCTCTCCAAAATCTTTCATGTTTAATAAGAAGATGATGTCTAAGATTAAAGAGATCAGTGCTAGAATGAATGATTTGGCCACAAAAAGAACTCAATTGGAATTGCGAGGCATTAATGAGGGAGCAAGGTCCGATAGAATGAAACAAAGGCTTCAGCCTACTTCTTTGGTGGATGAAACTCAGGTGTACGGTAGGCAAGAAGAAAAGGCAGCATTACTTAAATTGCTTTTGAGCAATGATGGTAGCGACAATAAAGCTTCTGTGATTCCCATCATTGGCATGGGAGGAATTGGCAAGACAACTCTTGCACAACGTCTCTACAATGATACTCGTATACAAAATTCTTTTGAGTACAAGGCGTGGGTGTGCGTTTCTGATGATTTTAATGCCGTTATGATAACAAAGACAATTTTACAGTCAATCGCTCCTGATTCTTGTACCAATGTTAATGATCTCAATTTGCTTCAAGTCATGTTGAAGGAGAAGGTGGCTGGAAAAAAGTTTTTGCTTGTCTTGGATGATATCTGGAACGAGAATTATGAGGATTTGACTATCCTACTCTCTCCATTTGGAGTTGGAACCAAAATTCTGGTCACAACACGGAGTCACAAAGTTTGTTTTAATGTGGGCACTGTTGAAGCTTACCCACTACAACAGTTATCAGAGGAAGATTGTCTGTCTATATTTACTCAACATGCATTAAGAGCAAATGATTTTAGTGAACATTCTGAATTAAAAGAAGTTGGGGAAATTATAGTGAGAAAGTGCAACGGCTTACCTTTGGCAGCTAAAGCCATTGGTGGTTTACTACGCACTAGCCTGGACTATGAGGCATGGAAAGGTATATCAGAGAGCGAGATATGGGACATACCAGAAGAGAAATGTGGCATCATTCCAGCTCTACGATTGAGCTATCATCATCTTCCTTCACATTTGAAGCGATGCTTCGCATATTGCTCTATACTCCATAAGGATTATGAATTCGGGGAGGAGGAAATAATCTTGTTATGGAAAGCAGAAGGTTTTCTACAACCAGCACGCCCTGGAACTCAACTCGAAGTTCTAGGTAGTCAATGTTTTGAAGATCTAGTCTCAAGGTCATTTTTTCAAACATCTACTAGGAACAAATCTCGATTCATAATGCATGATCTTGTCAATGATCTGGCTCAATCGGTTGCAGGGGAAATATGCTCCAAATTGGAGGATGATAAACAGTTGAGATTTTCGGAAGGTACTCGACATTCATCTTATATTCGTGGTCAGTTAGATGGAATGAACAAGTTTGAAGCCCTCAATCAAACAAAGCATTTACGAACCTTTCTCCAGTTGTCCGGATCGTCGTCAGCACGTGAAGGTCATTGTTACGTAAGTCAAAATGTCCTCGTTGATTTGCTGCCCAAACTTAGATGCTTAAGAGTTCTTTCTTTGAAAGGGTATTGCATCATTGAGTTACCAAATTTTTTTGGAAACTTAATACATTTGCGCTACTTGGACTTTTCTCATACTAGAATTAAAAGTTTGCCTGATTCAATCTGCACCCTTTATAATTTAGAAACTTTACTATTATATGGGTGTGGATTGCTTGAAAACCTACCCTCAAATTTACAAATTCTAGTCAACTTGCGTGTCCTCGACATCACTGATACGTCTTCAATGAAAGGGATGCCGTTTGGAATTGGTAACTTAACCAATCTTCGAAGACTATCTGATTTTGTTCTGGGCAAAGGTGATGGACATCATATACAAGAGATGAAGAATTTGTCAAACCTGAAGGGTAAGCTTTGTATTTCAGGGTTAGAGAACATTGTTAATGCTCAAGATGCATGGGAGGCTAAGTTAATATATAAGTCAGGCCTTGGCACATTAGAACTAAAGTGGAGTAGAGAATTTGATAATAATATAAATAAAGAAGTTGAAGAAGAGGTGTTGAATTTGCTTGAACCTCATAAAAAGCTTGAAGTGCTCTTCATTCAGAATTATGGTGGTACAAAATTTCCGATTTGGATGAATTCTTCGTTACAAAATTTGTCATCTTTGGTTCTCAAGGGCTGTAAAAATTGTGTATCACTGCCATCACTTGGAAAATTACCGTCACTGAAGAATCTTTCTATTGCTGGAATGGATGAGTTAAATAAGGTTGGCATTGAGTTCTACGGGGAGAATCAATCACACGCATTTGCTTCGTTACAGAGTTTGAGGTTTCGGAATATGCCAAGATGGAAGGAATGGGACTTGGTTGATGAGCAAGTTGTGAAATTCCCTAGCCTCGTCGAGCTTTCCATCAGTGACTGCCCTCAATTGTTGGGACCGTTGCCTAACCATCTTTGTTCGTTAGAGAAGCTTCAAATTTATGGGTGTGCACAAATGGTGGTTTCACTTTCAGGCCTTCCAAAGCTGTCTGAATTAAAAATATATGAGTGTGCGGAGTTGGTGATGAGAGATGATGCAGACTTTCTCTCAATAAAAGAAGTCCATCTTTCAAATATTGTAAAGTTTTCTTCTCCAACAGAAAGGCTGGTATCAACATCAATAACATTGGAGCATTGTGAGATTTCTTATTGTGAGGGATTGAAATATTTATCGCTAAAGAAGTTGGGACTGTTGGGATCTGTCCGTAAATTGGAAATTAATACTTGTCCACATCTTGTGTTGTTGGGGCCAGATGAGGTAGAGGAGGCAGAAGAGGAGCTGTTTCAAGTTGAGAATCTTTGCAATATTGGATCTTTGACAATAGAGCAAATTGGTCTCAATATGGAATCTTTGAGAATAAGAAAGCATTTTCTGGCATTTCTTACAGAGATGAATATTCAAAACTGCCCAAACATAGTTTGTTTTGCAAAGAACAACTTACCCCCGCTTTTGAAAAAGTTAGTGATGGTAAATTGCGACAATTTGCGATGTTTGGTGGATGAAGGAGAAAATATAAGCGTCACTAACATATCTCCTCTTGAGCATTTGGAAATTAGAAAGTGTCCATCTCTAATATCATTATCATTACCTGTTAGGCTTCGACATCTTAAACTTTTCAGTTGCTCAAAGCTAGCTTCCTTATCAGAAAGTGGCAAGTTACCCATAGGGCTTAAACAGCTTGACCTTTGTTTCTGCCCAGAGCTCGAATCCATTGCAGAAGCAAGTGAAGAAAACGCTTGTCTTGAATCTCTTTTGATCTGGAATTGTGGTATTAAATCTTTACCTAAAGGATTTGACAAGCTCAACCATCTTCAGAGGATTCAAATAGTTGGATGTTCAAATCTAGTCTCGTTGGAAGGGTTTTTGCCCACCACCAATTTGACTAACCTTTGGATCTCTAACTGTGAAAATTTGCGAGCCCTGCCCAACTGCATGCACAACCTCACCTCTCTTCGACAATTGTGGGTTGAGAATGATTCAGGTGATCAGATATCCATTCCAAAAGAGGGTATCTCTACCAACCTAACATCACTTTCCATCTCAATACCCAGAAATTATGAGTCTCGACTTGAATGGGGATTGCATAGACTCACCTCTCTTAAAAAACTTACCATTACTGGTAGAGGATGTCCGAATATGGTGGCGTTTCCACCAGAGCAGATAGGAATGATGCTACCTTCCTCTCTCACCGATTTGACCATTAAAAATTTCGAAAATTTGAAATGCCTATCCTCCAAAGGCTTTCAAAACCTCAGCTCTCTTCATCATTTGCGCATCATCCGTTGCCCTAAGCTCACATCTCTTCCTGAAAAAGACAGGCTTCACTCGCTTTTGAGTTTATCCATTAGTGCTTGTCCATTGCTAGATGAAGTGTGCAAAAGGGACAAAGGACGAGAGTGGTCCAAGATAGCCCACGTACCTTGGGTTGAAAATCATCGTCCCTGATTCTTTGATTGAGTTTGACACCCAAAGGAGTTGAATTGAAAGTTGACTGTGAAAATCACAGGTATGAAACTATTTGAAACTTAAGGCAATTTAGAAGCTGCTCATTTTTAACAACAAAATGAAACTAATAATAATATTTCTTTTCATCATTGATTATTTGCAAACAATTCAAAAGCTTTAGAAGGAAACTTGGTGAGAAACTGGGCTTCTCACTTTTTCATCTGAATGGCAGAATCAGTGTGTAAGTAATTGTTGCTTAGTAGACTCATGCACATACAACAACAGTCTACAGGACCCAACTGGTTTTTCTTCAACTTCATCATTGATTTTGTTTTTTTTTCTTTTTCAGACCTATGAAAATGCTGCAGAGGCTGATGAATGGAGCGGTCAGTTAATTCTATGCAACCTTCATCTGCATTTTTACGGTTTTATAACGATTTGATATTCTAATAAAATACTGTTGAGTTTTCTTCATTTCTATTATGATGAATTTGGTGTATTTTTTACAAATTCAAAGTCTGTCAATTCTACTTTACTTGCTTATACCTGGCGTACATCCTTCACTTTATTCTTTTAATTTCACATCACTCTCATTTGATCTTTGTGTGACAATTTCTCATACTCCAATCTATCTTACTTTTCTTAATTTTTTGGAGGAACTGCTTTGTAAAGAAAAGAAAGGAAAACAGAGGAAAGGAATATAAGATTGGATATATGTAGGTTAGATGCTCCATTGAATTCGTTAACAAACTTTAATTTTCTGCATGTCTTATGCTTGTGTGAATAACAAATTACTAATTATCTGGGCAGAAAAGGAAAAAGGTATTAGATCTCACAAGGAAACTTGGAAAAAATTTAGTGAATAAATATACCACATCCCATTCAAATAGTTGATTAAATTTTGAATGATAATGAAGTGTTCATTTAATTGTACAGGCAGAAACCTGAACAAGAATATGAATAAGGGGAGAACGAATTCTGGCCTTCAAAGGTAATTTGTTGACCTAATAATTGATACAATTAAAGGGTGAGATGTCATTAGGCAACAATGAGACAATCCCTCCTAAGTAAGCCATTTTATGTATAACTTTTAAAAGTTTGAGTCAGAACTCTCTCTAACCTTCATTTTCAACTTTCAGATAATCTAGGTACTTAGGGATGCGTTTGATGTGCACTTAAAAAGTAGGATAGGATTGCAAATAGAAATTTTAGTACTAATGAAGTGGTCATCGTCGCATACCAATGAAAAACAAAACTTTACCTGACTTCATATGCACCTTTTGCAATTTAGACACCTTGCAATTAAAGCAACGTCACGAGTTAGAAAAGTCACGCTAAAAAATAGAAATTCTAATCAAATTGCATCATCTTGACATTAGTCATACAAATTCAGTGAAAGCAATGCCCTGTGGAATTAGTAGACTAACCAATATTTTAAAACTGTCTCATTTTGTTTTGGGTGAAGCTGGTGGATATCAGATATGAGAGATGAAGAATTTGTGGAATCTCAAGGGTGAGATTTCTATTTCAGGGTTGGAGAGCATTGTTAAAGCTCAAGATGCATGGGAAGCTCAATGAGTTAGAAGTGGACTGCAACTTTTGACAACAATGCAAGAAATAAAGAAGTTGAAGAAGTGGTGTTGAACTCGTTGAATTATGGCTGTCTTTGCTGCATTGCTGCCACAGGGGATTCGTTTCTACACATTTGGAAGCTAGCTTGGTTGGATTCAGGGTCAGTTTACTTTTTGCTCACCAAATGTTTGATTATTTCTTTGGTCATTTGTGCACTTGCTAGTTTGTGTTTCTTAGTTATATTTGACTTTTTGAATCTGTCACCATGCCTTATAATGACAGTTTATGCAGCATTAGTTGAAATATTTTATGTTTAGTTTATTTTTAGAAGCATTGTATCAGATAGTGTGAGTAGTTGAAGACGTTTTTGTTCCCTGTCTTGATTATATAAATTTGTATTCCCTTAATGAAAAGTGATGTATGAAGAGTTGAAGTTCTGGTATTTTTTGAGTTTTGTTTTCCCTGTTTGTTTTTCCAGCAAACTTTGGTCTCTTCATGGAGAGTTTAGTATGCATATCCTTAAGTTTTTTTTTTATCCAGCAGAAACCGAGGATAACATTTCATTTATCCCTGTCTGCCCATACTCAGTGCCAAGGATAACACCTGTTTTTCTCTGTCTGTCTGTTTGTCCTGAAAAACCAAGAATAAAACCTTATTTTTTCATGCTAGAACTGTTGTACAAGTTGGCATACAGAGATGCAAAGAGCTCATGTAACAGCCTCCTTGGCTCTT
Source organism: Theobroma grandiflorum (assembly GCA_036013995.1). NCBI lineage: Eukaryota > Viridiplantae > Streptophyta > Magnoliopsida > Malvales > Malvaceae > Theobroma > Theobroma grandiflorum. Next base: position 22,688,744 of record CP142133.1, on the reverse strand, counting down.
TATGTCTTGCTTTTTCTGCTTCTAATACTACACATTTACCATACCCTGCATTTTGGTTCTTCAGGCTTCAGCACCAATCTCTCTATGTCAATCCCAGTGAATCTTAAATGCCTCCAAATAAGGCAAAAAGTGTCACTAGTGGCAGCATCAATGCTAACATATATCCTTGCACCATGTCAGCACCAAAATATTGATCAATGTCATTAACAGTCAAGATTTTATTTTTCTAACTCTACGAATCAGTTGTGTAAGAAACAACTTATTAAAAAATTTGCTCCTTTTAGCATTGCTCTCTGCAACGAAACTTGTTTGATTCATCGATAGTATCATGACTAATAGATTCACACCCATCCCCTAATAAATTTCGTAGATAGGCTCTGTAATGTGTCGTAAACTAGTTGAGCTTTCAGTTTTCTTCTTTCTTTTTCTTGATTATGCTATATAAAGTTTGCATCCTATGGTATTGGAACTTTGAAATGGTTAATTTTCTTGTGCATTTTGAATTGAGCTTAGAGATATATAATGGATTCAGGATAAATGTTAATCTCTTTTTCCTACTCTTCCTCCTATCTCCATTATCTTCTTCTTAGGCAAATAAAGAGATCTAACAAAGTTCAATACAAGAAATGAACTGAAAATCTTTATGGCTTTCCTCTGATGGATGTTAAGCTACCACACATTGCAGCATAAGCAGGCCTTAAATCTTCTTTGCTCGCTACTTGCAATCTAACTTCTCTTTCACTTGACTGTGGCCAAGCTTAGAACTTCTTAAGATGAAAACACCTTTTTCCTTTATTAGATATGTATAGTGCATGCCTTCATTTTGTGTCATCAATAATGTTCTTTGGGCCAAAAAGGAGTGTTACAATGGTAGATGGTAGTTTTTACAAAAGATGTTCTGCCAATGTTTTCTCTGTTGGTGCCTCATCCTTAGTCCCATGTAAGTCTCGCAAATGCCAGGGAATAGCTATGTTATTTTATTGTTTTTTGACTAAAATGTCAACATGATGTCATAGCCTTGTCCCTGAGGGTTCCACATTCTGAAGCCCTCCTTTCCTGAAACTTCATGCGCAGTATCAACGGTGCATAAAAGATATCAAAAAGTGTAAATAGGGTCACAAACTTTGACATTTTGAAGTCCTTTTTTCTGTAGTTTGTGTGAATTGTTTGACCTAGGTGTCACAACCAAAGAAGCTGAATAACAAGTTTCCTAACTTTATTGTCAATGTTTTTATGTTAATAGTTATTCTGTTTTTCTTCTTGGCATTTTATATATATTCACTACGATTGGGAATTTCTCATGTCTGTTATGTCTTTTTGAACACGGCTTCAGCTTCCAAAGTGTGAAATTGGAAGGCAAACTTCTTCAAACAGTTCGAGCGTTCAGCTTGATAGAACTACCTTTTTCATTTAATTCCTTTTGCGCTTCAACATATATAGGTTTTTTTTGGCTGTTTTGAATGAGACTGAGCTGATGGAGGCTGTTATAAAGACAAACCTATTGAGGAGATGAAAGATAATGTGACAGGGGATTCTTTCAAGAAGAAGCTTTGCATGCTTGGCACAGTGTCAATATTGTTGCTGATGCTCTTATCTCTAATTTCAATGCCATGGTTGTCAATCTCATTGCACTCCCTGTAGGCTGTAAGTGCCTCTCTCTGTTTGAATGCTGCTTGTGTTTCTGATTCCATTTTTCTGTTGTGTGAGCTTGAGATTTCCTTTTATAAAACAGTTCCCAATTTTTATGTTTGAATTTGGAATTTGGATCTCTGGATTCTTTCAACCGTATACTTTATTATAAAAGAAATGCCAATGTTGTATAAAGAAAATCAGATTTGAAAGTTGGCATCATGAGCATCAATAAGGGATGCGGGTATGATAGCTTGTGAAGTCACCTTACAAAATTCTTGAAAGCATTGTGATTTGCGATCAGGCTACCTTTGTTGGAATTTTTGTTATCATGGATTATGGTGATGGTTAGAGTCATAACTATGACAATTGTTTTTAACAAGTTGCTTGTTATCCATCACCTTATGAAACAATTGATGGGTCGAGTCAAGAGTAAAGTACTAAAGCAGAATGGATTGTTGTGACAAATTGACCTGGCGCTACCGTGGAGTTTTCTGCAGCACTAGTTCATGATATAGAAAGCTAACGAAGTCTCTAGGCCACCTGTGCTTACATTCACTGCATTATTTTATTGTATCTTTTAGGGATGATAAGGTTGGTTTGGAGGGGGGACTAATTGATATATTTATAAAATTTATCACTGTTTGCTAAAGGATACTTATTTGGATTCAGGTGATGTGTCCTAACCAGGTAATGTGTATTCAATCAGGGAGCTAAATCTCTAGGATCCAAACAGAAATTCAATAATAGCCCCATGGTGAGATTTTGGCTTTGCTTTCTCCTTTTTAGTTCATTGCTTCCGTAGGATAGTTCACATATGTCTTATTTCTAAAACATGTCTTCATGTATATTTATTTGCCTCTGGTTGATGTCCGCAAAACTTTAGAACTAATCAAAATTTACAAAATTTACTAGTTTTAAAAGTGTCTGACCATATACAATAAATAATGAGATAGCACAAGAGGGGATTCTTGGAAAAGTGAAGTATAACTTGGATATATTTACTGTTATTGTGATCAAATGTCTGAAAGAAATTTGATTTTTTACTTTTTGTTTATAGCTCCTGAGAAAGGGAAATGAGTTCCAAAAGTAAAATCGCCACAGGATATTCGCAGAACTTGAGGTCTCTCAATTGGGAAGGTAGGCAACACCTCCCTTGATCAGTTCCCTTTCTATATATGACTGTTAATTGGATCTTAATTTTAATACTTGAAAGTGCAGGATGACAAGAAGTTACTGACCTTTCTTGGGACGTAGATTGAATTCTGCTTTGGTTTCGTAGGGATCATTTGTGTGTATTTTGCTGCTACTGCCACCACTGTCGCTGGTACTTTCCCTTTTCTTTCTTAGGTTACTCAGGTCTCTCTTATTTTGGTATGTAATGTAATTATACTCATTACGTCATAAGTCTAGGAAGAGTCATGTCTAAAATGTATCCACAACACTATTTTGATAATGGCAGGCTCATTTATTCACAGAGAAAGGGCGTGCCTCTTTCACCTGAACACTGTTTAGGACCGTGGTGTCAAGGTTGAGGAGGATTGCCATCATATTCTAGGTTTATGTCAATTTTCTTGCGGTTGCGGTGCAAGTTACTTTTTCTGATGATGCTATTTTGATCTCTTCCCCTTTGCAACAAATTCCTCTTGCAATGCTTGTGAGCCTTTTCTGGATTGCTGTGGCGGGTTGCTTCCTATTCTGCTGCTTCTCCATGGCTAGTAAGATATGAGGCTGGCTTTAAGGAGAAAAAATGTTTGGTGGATGAGATTATTTTTATTCGTAAGCTTTGTTCTCTGCATTGGCTTAGAGCTTTGGCTGCTGGCATCCTGTTTTTGGACTAAGATTATGTGGCTTTAAGGAGACTTGGTGAAGTCTCCTTTGGTAGTATCTGTTTGGGTGTTAATGGCCTTGCTGACTCTTTGGTGTATAAAATTGACATGTTCAAGGCTTGGTGGTTCAGCAGGCTGTTAAATTATCTCCACCGTTTGGGCGCCGTTGTACTAGGCCTGTTATCAGAGGTTTTATGCTGTGTATATTTGTACCCTTTAGGATGTTATTTTAGTCCAGCGAGACTGCTTGTTATCCGTCTCCCAGGTGTTGTATTTTTCTTTCGGCTTTCAGTCACATCTAACCTCAACAGAGATGCAAAATTGGTGTGGCAAACCATTTTATGAAGCATGTTGCCCTGTCAAATTTATCATCTGTTGATTGCCGATGGCATCCAGAGTAATTGAACAGTTATTTGATAAATATGATTCAAATCAATGTTTGTATTCATGGAATTTCTGGAACTGTACGTGCAGGGTTGAAGAATCAACCGACAATGACTTGAATTTTATTTAGTAAAAAGAATACCAAATAAACGTCTTTTGTATTCAAGAGGCCTTTGGTTTTGTCCTATTAATTTCAACTTATTCTCTCATTTTCAGTTACCCTGGTAACCATATCAGCTTGTAACCATATCAGCGTCATTGATTGCAATTCCTTTCTGAACGTGAAGATAAGAAACATTCAGAAGGAAAGAGACAACATGTCATTGCTTTCCCTTATCAGATTGAAATCACTTTTTGTCCATTCATAGCTTCTATGGAACTTATCTACAAGCTTATTGTAATTGAAAATTTTAATCTAGAATTTCAAAAGAGTGATGTTTTTTATCAAAAAAAATTCAAATCCAAACTCCTTTTTTAAAATAAAAAAATTATAATACAGCACATCGACCTAATAACAATAAAATTAATTATTTCATAAAATTCATAATGATTAATCAATATTGTATTTTGATGAAATTATGATAAAATCTTAATAAATTTTTTTTCAATCAAACTTAAACTTATTGAATGTTTCTAATCAGATTTTTTATAGAAAACTTGTAAATGAATGGCCCATGAATCATGATGAAACTAATTACTAAGTGATTGATATGATGAAGCCATAATTTTGTTTTTTTTTTTTTAATTTTGTTGGGTGATTTAAAGATTTTGATAGTTTTAATAACTAAGTTATAGCTTGCACTTTTCATTAATTATAACTCGCCTTTATTAAAGGAGGTTTTTTTTTTTACTTAAAAAAAAGTTTGAGATTTATTAAAGGGATATTATATCGAGACCATGAAAGCATTGCTACATATCTATACTTGCCATATATATAATGGATCAAATTTGGTTCAATTTTATCACTTTACTTTATGATAATAAGCCAAAGGAAAAATAAGTAAATTTATCACTTTACTAAGGATAATGAATTAGATTTATCACTCATTATTGAACAGAGATGATTTTCTCACTATATCTTTCAATTTATTTCTAAAATTGTCAAAAATTAATGGTAAAAGGATATTTCACTAAAAAATAAAGGAATATTTTACAAAATATTTTAATTTTGATTATTTTTTAAAGTAAATTTTAAAATATTGATAAAATTATATTTGTTTAAATATGGATAGTAATTATGAGAGAAAATCTATTAATTAATTAGGCACTCAAATTACAACTGTGGTAGTCTATAGAATATAAATGTAAATTTAACATCATAATGTTTTGGATGATGCAAATATATTTTTAACACTAGCCTGCACATTTATTATAATTCTATTAATTAGATACCTGTTTATTGCTTAATATTTCTTTTATTAGGTTAATTTGTTTGTACCCTCCATTGAAATAGAACGATAAATTAGAGATGTCAAAAAATGAGAAAAGTAAAAAGGGAGTAAAATCCGAATATAATTTACAAGAGTCCCTATATATGGTGATGAATATTGACATTTAAATGAATATATATATATATGTGTGTGTGTGTATATGTGGAATTCCATATGTAATAAGTGGAAATGAAGAATCATTTTTAGTAATTTGAGTTTGAATACAATATGTTTGATGAGTTGCATAAATGGTACAAGGATAAGAGATACCATGAGGAAAAACTGAACTATGTGGATATAAGAAGAATTCTGGAATAATATAATCAAGATGCAAGAATAAATGAAGAGTTACGTCATAATTATGCTAAATTCTCTATGCGGAATAATGCGATGGATGAATAATAAATGGTGCTAGTATTATAATGTGAGTATATGAAGAGATTGAGTAAGTAAGTTAAATTTTAATTTCATCAACGGGGATCAAAAGTTCTAAGTCATAATAAGGTTAATATATTCTAAATTATAAAAGACTAGAACTACTGAAAAGAGTTTAATGGCGAATGAAAGAATTACAATTACAAATCAAGAGTGATAAGTGAATTGCCTTTTCCACACAATCTGAACCGTATTAAATTAAGAATGAGGTAGAAGTGCGAAATTTTGAACGTGTAATTAACGAAAAGATGAAAAAGATGGGAGCGCATAAATGCAAGATAAACATGAAGTATGTGGAGATAATTGAAGACGTTAATTTTTCCCTAACGTTGAGAATGTATACAAGAATGAATATGGCATGTTTATGATGCTATAAACTATCTAAGAAGGTATAGGAATGAAATGAATGAATGGATGTCGAGATGTTTGACAATGAATGAAGGAATAAGAGGGTGATTAGGTATACATAGATGTAATAGGTAATCGAAATTGGTCTGATTAAGAGGGAGCTATGGTTCCACGTTAATGTGGAGGTAGAGGCACACTTGGAGTCGAAATGATAAGCGATAATGATTATGAAGGGTATCGCCAATTTGATTAAAAAAAATTGATAATAATTACAAGTAAAGTATTCTAATAGGATTGAAAGTAAACGAGGTGGAAAAAAAAATTCCTTATAAAGGAAGGAATGAAATAGGAGCCTAGAGCGGAATTAATGAATCAACGTTGACCTGAATTCGGGAACGAATTCTATTTAAGTGGGGGAGATTGTAACACCTGTAAAGGAGAGGGGCCCGATCATTGAAGAAGAAAGATAAAGAAATGATGAGGTTAGCTGAACAAAAGAAGAAGGAAGAAATAAAATAAATAGTGATGGGACAAGTGAAGGAGAGAAGAAAGAGAGCTGAAAAAAAAATTAATTAATAAATATATCATTGTCTTTATGTGGCTTGCATTAGCCCACCATTTGAGAAAGGAAGAAAGTGGTCTGGAAAGTTGGGGACCCGAGAAAGAGAAGAAAAGTCGATCAAACTAAGGAGAGAAAAAAAGAAAGAGAGGGCTGGAAGAGAGAATAGAAAAAAAATGGCAGCTGTTGTCGCTTAAAGGAGTAAAGAGAGAGGCTTTGTGTTGCAAATTTTGAGAAGGAAAAAGAAAAAGTTTTGCTACAGATTTAGAGAGGAAAACAAAGGCTGGTGCTATTGGGTTTGTGAGGGAGTAAATAAAGGCTTGAGTTGCAGATTTATGAGTGAAATGAGGGAGAAGGAAGGAAAAGAAAGAAAAACAAAAGAGAGAGAAGAAATGTGCTGCCAACCGACGAGGAAGAGGAGCAGAAGAGAGAGAGAAAGAAACGGGGAAAAAAAAAAGAAAGAAGAAAAGAAAAAAAGTATTTCTTTGGGCCTCCAACAATGCATTTGGCAAAGAAAGTCCGATGGGCTGCAATATTTCTTGGGTTAACCTTTAAGCCCAAGTGAGGTAAAAATTAAAATCAAGCCCTTTTCTTTATGGATCCATTATGGAGTATGTTGTTTGGGTTTAGTTCAATTCATTGGGTTGAATATGTGATTTAATGATGTAGAATAAGTTGAATTATTTGGTTTAATGTTCTAAAATTGTTAGATAGTATTTAAAATATGAAAATTTGTGTAAGTACAATATATATATAAAGGTAAATGTGAATTAAATTAAGGATTAATTGATTGAAGTGTTATCGTACACGTGTAGAATTAAATATATTGAGTATGAATTGTTGCTAGGAAGTACATAAATAAGGAAGGGTTACCATGGTGGCGTATTGGAGGTGATAACGTGATCGGCACATAGGGATAGTTATATACCCGTATAAATAAATAGCGATGTGACATCCCGCTATTATGAGGTGAGTAGGGGGTGTCAATTTGAAAATTTTCATAATTATATATATATATATATATGTATATGCATGAATTATATTACGTACAAATTGTGGAAAGCATGAGTTGGTAGATTTCTAGGAAAATTGTGAATGGTACGAATTTCAAATGTGTTTTGAATATGTATGTATAAAGTATATGTAAAGTGTTTTAAATCGGGAAACAAGCTTTTCAATAAGATTTACATTCAAAATTGTGCCTTATACTTGTGTAGTGTGCATCTATGATTATGATGCTTGGTTACCATGTGAAATATTTCGAAATTCATGCACTAAATTTTATTTTATGAAAATGACAATAGAATTTATTATATTTTATGTCGAATGTTTTGAGAATAATTTGGAACGAGACTCCCAAGACATAAATAATTTCTAAAGTGATTTTATTTAATTGAGAGATTCAAGAGTAGGTCGGATGTCACATCGGTTAAGTGTGACCCTCGTGTACAAGTGAGCTCTAGCTAGAGACATTTTTGGGTTATCGACGGGCTGTTAGACATGGCAAGGCCATAGATGATTTACGCGGTTGCGACCGCTTGATATCTCCGATGTCGGCCAACATCGTTGAGATTGCCATGGCATTATGTGGGAATCCGGTGGAAGCGATGCTCCCGGATGTTATTACGTGGTAACGGGACCACGAGTTTTTATCTTATTTCCTACTCGAGAGTAAAGTCTCTTTGGATTTCCAAATTTATTATTTTCTCGTGCATGGTGAGAGTTATAAAGTTTTTGACAGCTCCCTGTTTACGAAATAATTTGATTTAACGCCTCATGCAAGAGTTGATTTGTTGATTCAAGTGTCAGTTTTCAAAAGATTGATTTTACGGGAGCTTGCCTGATTTAAGGAAATTGATTTGAATAAATTATTCTAAATGATTTCTATGTGAAATTATTATTCACACTAGATTTGGTGCATATTTATGTATATACCTTTGGTTTGGTTATATTATAAACGAATTCTTGATATTTTCTTTATATACAAGGCACAAATGTCGATTTGAAGTAAATTGTTTTATCATCCTGCATTTTTAATATTCAAATGATCAGTTATTTACTTGTTTCCCATCTACGCCCTACTTGCTGAGCCGATGATCACTAAGTCTGTGAGACTCACACCCCTCTTATTTCTCCTTTTGCAGATAGGGATCGGCCTAGCGCGTAGCTATTGGCGTATTCAGTCTACTGCGAATAGGTAAAATCATCTCTTAGCCCGCTTCGAGTCGCTCCGCTGTCTAGAGTTCAGTCACATGAAATTTATACATATTATTAGCATTGTCAATTCCTAATTATGCATTGTTGAAAACTTTGTATTTTAAATTTAATTATTATTACTGGAAATAGAATACCAATAGGGTATTATTGTTATTATTAATTATTTACGTACGTGTTAGCATATTTGATAAATGTCTCGGAAAAAAATTTACCAAGGCTTGTTCGGGACTTGGCGGGATCTCCCAGAGGTCTCGGACGCTGGTAGCGACCGGGGATGGGTCGTTACAAAGTTGGTATCAGAGCTCTAGGTTTAGTGAGTCCTAAGAATTCTTGTGTCAAACAGCGGAGTAGCGGAGTCGACGTAGAGTCTTGCCTATAGTTAGTGACTGTAGCACCGATTATAAGCAAGAGGCTGCGTAGACTCTTTTATCTTAGAAAACCACCTTGTGTAATCATAAGTGACAATTAAATAACAAAAAATGATTATCGATGTTAGGGTTTGAGATGCCACCCGAGACACGAACTACTATTGAAAATATTTTAAGTAAATGCTTCTAATGAAATGTGGATATAATGATACCCCTTCGACTAAAGGTGGAGGAAAGTGAAATCGAACTAATAAGTCCGTAATAACTCATTCAATTGGTGGAATTAAAAGTTGAGCCATGATTGTCAATGGGAAGAGTTTTGTTGACTATGGGGTAGTTAAGGACAATATAAAGGAGAACATACAATAATGGTAATAAGAGGTATATTTTTGGCTGGAATGAATAATGATAGTTGAGATTCATTCGAAATTTATAAATTTAAGTATTAAGGGAGGTGTAAACTGATACTTGCGTGCACGAAAGTAAATGCACTGTGTTAATTAAGTTACCTTGCCTATATATAAATGGTGAATGTGGTTGTTTAAAGTTAAACGACTTAAGAAAAGTTGATTCTAGTTTAAATGCCTTATGAAATTCTAAATTGAGTTTGCTACATGAACCACTTTAAAGGATCAATTTAAGAGTCTAATTGGATTAGTATGCAAACTATGGTGCAAATGATTAGGCTTGAATTTGATTTCTCCAAAAGTAACGAACTTAGAAAATTTTAAGTTTTGGATATGCTCTAAGAGGAAGCTTCTGCATCTTAAGTTTAAGACAACTTGGATCTTAAGATCGCAAAGGCAAGATGCAATAATTAAGTAAATTATTTACTTTATAAATGTAATTGGTTAAAAAAATTGAAGAGTAAAGCCAAGATCTCGACGATAAGCGATGTACAATTTGAGATATATGTAACAAGGAGTAAATTTGGAAATCGTTGCTTAAACAAATTTGCACTAAATTTTATGGTAAAGGTATATCAATGTTAGTATAGAAATGAGTCCATGGATGATTTTGACATACCACCAAATGTGAATTAAATATGTTGAAATTAATGTTCTAATAGTGTGCATATGATAGAAACTTATTTGTAAATTGTTGTTTTGCTGATCATGAAATATAAGAAGGTTATCAATATGTGAGCATACACTTGGAGTACTTAAGGTATGCTTGAAGGGAATTAGTGTTAGTTAAAGTACGTAAATCTTTTAATTAGTTCTTACGGGGTATGAATGTTGGTAGAACGAAGGCACCTAGCACCCTGATACTATGTGATGATAACTAATACAATTTATATTATTGGCAATGCTGCTAAAAATGGGGGGAAGAATAAATTCTTAATTTTTGAAATAATGATGTGAGCATAAAAAGGATGACTAAGATGGATAAATTTTATGATAATTTTAAGTTGAAATGGTTGAATTACATAAGTTGTAAGATTAGAAGGACAATAAGTTGTGAAATTTTAAAAGAATAGTAGAACACTAGAAATGATGAATAATTATGTGTGGCAATATGTAATTGAAAATTGATCGTGCCATATGGAAAGGATGTTTTAAGTGAGACTTATTTGATTAATCACAATACTAAAGGATAACATAAGCTTAAAGGGATTAATTGAACCCAATGTATGTGATAAGTAAAGGACTACAAATGGATAAAGAAATTATGATAAGGGCTTCAAGAGAAGCTATATGGTTGAGAAAAAAAATGGACGTAGTAATTAAAAAAAAAAAGGTAGAAAAACTTCATTGTGAAAGAAATTTACAATAGCTGCACTGCCACAATACTAATTGTCCAGCGCCACTATGCCAAGAACACTTCATGTGTCGAATGCATGAGCAAGGCGTGGAAGGTATGGAAAATGAACGTACAAGTTAAATTCAGGTCATTGAACCTGGTATTGAACGTTGCTATGGGAAATTTAAATGATTAAGAGGGCGATACATGAATTGAAAGGTTTCCTTATTGCCTTATATCCCATGGCATGTATGAAAAGGGGAAGTTAGACAGTTATTGTGATAAGCTATAATATGAAGAATCAAGAAGAATATTAAGTCAATTGAAGATGAATTTTAAAAGATAAAGGGATGACAATATCAAGTGAGGAAATTGTGAATGAATGATTATGAGGTGGTCATAATGACATGACGAACTTATTGTATCGTTAAGAAGTTCTGTAATCTCATTATAAAATAATTAAAGAAAAAGAGACTAGAGATAAGACAAGGTTAATTATGTGGTGTATTTGTCACGACCCGGAACTCCCCTTCGAGCTCGTGACAATTACCGCGACGTTTCGATAAGCATTCATACCCCGAATACCGCTCGAACCATCGCAAGGCTTGCGTACCAGTTTTTCTCAAAAACTTTGAAACCGATTAAAATATAATATGCAAGTAGAGAACGCATATTTCATAATTAAAAATAAATCTAGCGGTTTAAAATATTTGTTTAAAGTAAAAATTTCAACTATTTGAATAAAACCAACATATTCGATAAAGTATTTTATTGTCTTAAAACACAATATTTACAAAGTCTTTCAAAAATCATTTTTTTTTGTAGCATAAACGTAAAATAAATTTATTTATGCAATAACAAAAATAACTAAAATATAAAAATTCAGTTACAGTGACGCGTGGGCCCCCAATTAACCACGAAAGTACAGGACTACGAATCCTTACTTTCTAAGATGCCACTTCGAGATTTCCTTCTCGATGCAATTGTTGGTCTATTGCCTATTCTGAGCCTGAAAAATATATAGGAAGAAGGGTGAGATTTCACAAATCTCAGTGAGTAAACATATACCCTCTAAACTATCTACAGTCGAGTAAATGGAGACAAATAAAATATTCCTTCCAGTACATTTTCCATAACATAAATTTTCATTGTATTCAAAACGATTAACTTGGCTTATGGATTTCACAAAACTTGGCTTATGCCAAAATCATTCTCGGGGATACCCCGGCCAGAGGCATCTAACCGAGACCGCCAAGGCTGTTAAATTTCTTACACTCATTTTTCATCTAAAAATCTAGCCATTCCTTGGCGTTGGCTGAGTCTCACACTCACGTGGTGGTCCGCGTGAGGTGCACTCAAACTTTACCTCAGGAGATGCCCTACACATGACTCTCCTTATCGAGGTAAGAATATATCTAGGAACCGTGCCACTCTTATAAGCTGGTCCACGAAACCTGCCACTGCAGCGGGGAATTTATCTACCACCGGATTCATAAAATCTTAACTGCATGATATGCCTTTTTATTTTTCTACCTAGCCTCTCTTAGGCTGATCAAAACAGTTCACATATAAATTTAACATAATAACAAAGATCAGTTCTGCCATTCATGCTAACAAAATATCATAAGCCATTTAAATTAAAAATACAATTTACTTCACAACACATAACAGTCTCCGATTACTCTATTTTTAAAACCATTATTTAATTTTCCAAAAAATTTATAAAATCATTTTATAAAATCACATTTTCCAATAAAACATAACAATTTGCCATTGAAATCATTTTTCATAAAATCACATAATTGAATAAAACTACTATAGATAATTAAGACGATATAGGAGTACTCACTGTACTAGGAGTAGATATACTCCTATTCACGGTCCTCGGGTGTAGTCTTTTACCCGTATCAGATAGCTCACCACCTATCCACAATACATGACACAAAAATTCAATAATTTGTGTCAAATCATTATAAATTATTTCAGGCTCTTATCCATGCGTATGCACTAGATAGGGTTTGAAATGTCTGGACAATCACTTAATTGCGGTGTTCGACCTAACTCGCCTATACACGGTGTAAATTCCTAAAATCCTCAATTCAACTCCAATTCCATCCATTTCAATTTCAATTATCCAATTCTATCCACAATACCTCAATGACTGTGAATTTGGTCCAATTTATCAGTCTGGATCAAAAATTACGCTTTTTCCCCTAGTGGGTAAAAATTCTAATTTTTGTATCACAAATTCTCATTTAATTTTCTAACTCCTTAATTCATCAAATATCACCAAAATTCCATGAAATATCATCAATTTCAACCTCAAAATCCTCCCTAGAAAATTCGGCCATTGTGTGTTAAAAATTGAGATTTGTGATTTCATGCTAAATGCCATCAATTTCGATTTCTATCATTACCATTTATTAAAACCATTACATCCTAACCATTTAACATCAAATGTCACAAAATTCATCTCAAATATTCACTCCACAAAATTCAGCCTTCATGGGTCCTCATGGAATATGTGATTCTCTCACTTAGTTTTCTTCCTAAACATGACTAGCTAACTAAAAACACTAACATACTTCAAAATCAATTATTTCCATCAACTTTCTCTCTCTAAACCCATTGGACCAGCCATGAAATCACCATGAAAATATGCAATTTAACCATGGAAAATAAGAGAAATTGCATGAGTAAGGTAGAAATTAAGTTAGAAATGAAAAACCTTACCTTTTTATTCTTGATTTCCTTGAATTTCTTTACTTTTTCTTGATTTTTCTCACTCTAGGATTTATTTTTGTGTTTTCTCTCTCTTCCTTCAGGGTAGAACGAAATTTTTGATGAAGAAGGCTGGAATTTGATATTTTTAAGCCATTAAATAAAATAATATTATTTTATTATTTTTTTATTTTTTTATTAATTTATTAATTTTTTATTTTTTTCTTTATCTTTTGACTTTATTTTTCAGCCACCAATTTTTCCTTCCCTTATCCTGAGCCTTCAAGAAAGTTCTGGACAAATCTCAAACATTTTTATGGTATAATTTTGTAAAATTACACTTTTGCCCCCGAAAAAGTGTAAAATTACATTTTTACCCCAAAAATTGAAAAATTACCACAAGGAATATTTTTCACTCCTCAAACTCATACTACACTCCAAATAATTAAATTTGATCAAAATTCTTTCAAAAATTCAATATTCAGTTCTGGATGGTAAAATTACCATTTTGCCCCTATACTCCAAAAATATCGAAAACTCATATTTTCCACGGCTAAATCTTCCAATTGTACTTCAATACTCATATCATACTCAAACATGTCAAATGGGGCCAAAATCGTCTTTAAAAATTCTTGTTTTGACCTTTAATGGCAAAATTACTATTTTACCCTTGTGTCCGAAAATATCGAAAATTACACTTTTTCACTAATGAACTTCATATTATATTCCAATAATCATATTATATTTCATGTAATTATTCTTGGTCATTTGAAATTAAAATCTTTATTAAAAATCCCCATTTTGTCCTGAAATTGAAAAATGATCGTTTTGTCCCTAATCGGTCAATTTTTTTAGATTGACTCCAAATCAGACCTCGAACTCCGAATTACCATTTCAAGTCATCCCTGGACTGTGAAATTCTCGATTTCACTCTTAAAATCTTTATTTGAACTCATTCGAGGCTTAATCGACTTAATGGTACCATTATGGACAATATCGTCTTTTAACGATTTTCTCAAATTTCTCAAATATGCAAACATTCTATTGAGCATGTAATTGACATTGCGATCACTTTATAGGGCAAGGTTTGACAGTATTAGACTTTACAAATATAAATTGAGGTATGAGTATAAGCGAATACTATTAAATCTTTTGGGGAATGATTACATGCTTATAAGCCAAATTGTTCAAAGGATTAATGAACAAGTAAGTGACCAAGTAATTGGAAATGCACAAAAAGTTTTGAAGGAAACACGCCAACCATACGTGCCAAGGACGATGACTCATATTACCTTGGTGAATTTTATATGCCCATCAATATAACATGGTAGTTAGAATCTGTTACAAAACCTAATGATTAAATCACTGGTTATGTAGTTATAGACTGAGAGATATAAGTTTAAGGTGGATATTCATAAGGTAATACTCAAGAAGAATTTGTTATGAATCTTTAAAAAAAAAAGGGGGGGGGGGGGGGGGGGCTTTGAATTGTGTAGTTACAAGAGGTAAGAAGCAAGTAGGAAACGTATACTTGCAATGACATTAAGAAATACTTAAGTATAATCTTATTTCGTGTTTTGTAATTGCGAGTACTAATTGAATGACGGTCAATATTATTTAAGTATATTTTTGATGCTTGATACGAAAATGTGGCATATGGAATTGCCTAGGGAACCTAATGGCTAAAGCAGAAGTTACGAGGTCACTCGATGTGAGATTGACATTGGATATTAGTGATGATGTCGAAGGATATTTAAATAAAATCTATAGCAAGTTTTATAAATATATCAGTGTTAATTGTGTAGACACTAAAGGGAAGGTAATGGTATATTGGTGCAAAGAAATAGTACAAAATGATTGAAAATAATCCCAATAATGAAGCTGGCTAACAAAAATTTCCTAATGTGGAAATTAGAATTTAAAAATGCCAGAAGTGTACACGAGCTCGATGAATCTAAATCTTAAGTGATATATTAATATTGAAATGAATAAGGACAAATACGATGGAAGTACAAAAGGTAAATGAGAAACGAAGATGACTTTTAGGAATTGTGATATTGCATAAGATGCAATGATCCAATAAAGATGAACCTGAAGGGATCAATAAGTTTGTAAAGTATATATGGATACCGAAACAAAATTGGATGAAAATAATAATTTAGTGATTGAGATATGGATAATGACATTGTGATACAAGGAAGTGTGGCATAATGAAAGTTGTGCATATGATGGAAATAATAAGAGAAAAGCCCTAGCAGGTAAAGTACATGAAGTTCTGCATAGGTATGATGTGAATGCATAAGGATAAATGAGAGATAAAATATGGGAAAATGTAAGTTGAATGATAACTTAAATGTCCAAAGAGTGAATTGGAGATTGATTATATTTTAATATTCGTAAACTAATTATGATTTATGGAAGTGAAATAGAAGGATAAATTAGAGATGTCAAAAAATGAGAAAAGTAAAAAGGGAGTTAAATCCGAATATAATTTACAAGAGTCCCTATATATGGTGATGAATATTGACATTTAAATGAATATATATATATATATATGTGTGTGTGTGTGTGTGTGTATGTGGAATTCCATATGTAATAAGTGGAAATGAAGAATCATTTTTAGTAATTTGAGTTTGAACACAATATGTTTGATGAGTTGCATAAATGGTACAAGGATAAGAGATACCATGAGGAAAAACTGAACTATGTGGATATAAGAAGAATTCTGGAATAATATAATCAAGGTGCAAGAATAAATGAAGAGTTACGTCATAATTATGCTAAATTCTCTATGCGGAATAATGCGATGGATGAATAATAAATGGTGCTAGTATTATAATGTGAGTATATGGAGAGATTGAGTAAGTAAGTTAAAATTTAATTTCATCAACGGGGATCAAAAGTTCTAAGTCATAATAAGGTTAATATATTCTAAATTATAAAGGACTAGAACTACTGAAAAGAGTTTAATGGCGAATGAAAGAATTACAATTACAAATCAAGAGTGATAAGCGAATTGCCTTTTCCACACAATCTGAACCGTATTAAATTAAGAATGAGGTAGAAGTGCGAAATTTTGAACGTGTAATTAACGAAAAGATGAAAAAGATGGGAGCGCATAAATGCAAGATAAACATGAAGTATGTGGAGATAATTGAAGACGTTAATTTTTCCCTAACGTTGAGAATGTATACAAGAATGAATATGGCATGTTTATGATGCTATAAACTATCTAAGAAGGTATAGGAATGAAATGAATGAATGGATGTCGAGATGTTTGACAATGAATGAAGGAATAAGAGGGTGATTAGGTATACATAGATGTAATAGGTAATCGAAATTGGTCTGATTAAGAGGGAGCTATGGTTCCACGTTAATGTGGAGGTAGAGGCACACTTGGAGTCGAAATGATAAGCGATAATGATTATGAAGGGTATCGCCAATTTGATTAAAAAAAAGTGATAATAATTACAAGTAAAGTATTCTAATAGGATTGAAAGTAAACGAGGTGGAAAAAAAATTCCTTATAAAGGAAGGAATGAAATAGGAGCCTAGAGCAGAATTAATGAATCAACGTTGACCTGAATTCGGGGACGAATTCTATTTAAGTGGGGGAGATTGTAACACCTGTAAAGGAGAGGGGCCCGATCATTGAAGAAGAAAGATAAAGAAATGATGAGGTTAGCTGAACAAAAGAAGAAGGAAGAAATAAAATAAATAGTGATGGGACAAGTGAAGGAGAGAAGAAAGAGAGCTGAAAAAAAATTAATTAATAAATATATCATTGTCTTTATGTGGCTTGCATTAGCCCACCATTTGAGAAAGGAAGAAAGTGGTTTGGAAAGTTGGGGACCCGAGAAAGAGAAGAAAAGTCGATCAAACTAAGGAGAGAAAAAAGAAATAGAGGGCTGGAAGAGAGAACAGAAAAAAAATGGCAGTTGTTGTCGCTTAGAGGAGTAAAGAGAGAGGCTTTGTGTTGCAAATTTTGAAAGGGAAAAAGAAAGAGTTTTGTTGCAGATTTAGAGAGGAAAACAAAGGCTGGTGCTATTGGGTTTGTGAGGGAGTAAATAAAGGCTTGAGTTGTAGATTTATGAGTGAAATGAGGGAGAAGGAAGGAAAAGAAAGAAAAACAAAAGAGAGAGAAGAAATGTGCTGCCAACCGACGAGGAAGAGGAGCAGAAGAGAGAGAGAAAGAAACGGGGAAAAAGAAAAAAAGAAAGAAGAAAAGGAAAAAAAGTATTTCTTTGGGCCTCCAACAATGCATTTGGCAAAGAAAGTCCGATGGGCTACAATATTTCTTGGGTTAACCTTTGAGCCCAAGTGAAGTAAAAATTAAAATCAAGCCCTTTTCTTTATGGATCCATTATGGAGTATATTGTTTGGGTTTAGTTCAATTCATTGGGTTGAATGTGTGATTTAATGATGTAGAATAAGTTGAATTATTTGGTTTAATGTTCTAAAATTGTTAGATAGTATTTAAAATATGAAAATTTGTGTAAGTACAATATATATATATATAAAGGTAAATGTGAATTAAATTAAGGATTAATTGATTGAAGTGTTATCGTACACGTGTAGAATTAAATATATTGAGTATGAATTGTTGCTAGGAAGTACGTAAATAAGGAAGGGTTACCATGGTGGCGTATTGGAGGTGATAACGTGATCGGCACATAGGAATAGTTATATACCCGTATAAATAAATAGCGATGTGACATCTCGCTATTATGAGGTGAGTAGGGGGTGTCAATTTGAAAATTTTCGTAATTATATATATGTATATGCATGAATTATATTACGTACAAATTGTGGAAAGCATGAGTTGGTAGATTTCTAGGAAAATTGTGAATGTTACGAATTTCAAACGTGTTTTGAATATGTATGTATAAAGTATACGTAAAGTGTTTTAAATCGGGAAACAAGCTTTTCAATAGGATTTACATTCAAAATTGTGCCTTATACTTGTGTAGTGTGCATCTATGATTATGATGCTTGGTTACCATGTGAAATATTTCGAAATTCATGCACTAAATTTTATTTTATGAAAATGACAATTGAATTTATTATATTTTATGTAGAATGTTTTGAGAATAATTTGGAACGAGACTTCCAAGACATAAAATAACTTCTAAAGTGATTTTGTTTAATTGAGAGATTCGAAAGTAGGTCAGATGTCACATCGGTTAAGTGTGACCCTCGTGCACGAGTGAGCTCTAGCTAGAGACATTTTTGGATGGTCGACGGGCTGTTAGACATGGCTGGGGCCATGGTCTGTGATATACGTGGCAAGGCCACAGATGATTTACGCGGTTGCGACCGCTTGATATCTTGATGTCGACCAACATCATTGAGATTGCCATGGCATTATGTGGGAATCCGGTGGAAGCGATGCTCCCGGATGTTATTACGTAGTAGCGGGACCACGAGTTTTTATCTTATTTCTTACTCGAGAGTAAAGTCTCTTTGGATTTCCAAATTTATAATTTTCCCGTGCATGGTGAGAGTTATAAAGTTTTTGACAGCTCCCTGTTTACGAAATAATTTAATTTAACACCTCATGCAAGAGTTGATTTGTTGATTCAAGTGTCAGTTTTCAAAAGATTGATTTTACGGGAGCTTGCCTGATTTAAGGAAATTGATTTGAATAAATTATTCTAAATGATTTCTACATGAAATTATTATTCACACTAGATTTGATGCGTATTTATGTATATACCTTTGGTTTGGTTATATTATAAATGAATTCTTAATATTTTCTTTATATACAAGGCACAAATGTCTGTTTGAAGTAAATTGTTTTATCATCCTGTATTTTTAATATTCAAATGATCAGCTATTTGCTTGTTTTCCATCTACGCCCTACTTGCTGAGCCGATGATCACTGAGTCTGTGAGACTCACACCTCTCTTATTTCTCCTTTTGCAGACAAGGATCGGCCTAGCGCGTAGCTATTGGTGTATTCAGTCTACTGCGAATAGGTAAAAGCATCTCTTAGCCCGCTTCGAGTCACTCCGCTGTCTAGAGTTCAGTCACATGAAATTTCTACATATTATTAGCATTGTCAATTCCTAATTATGCATTGTTAAAAACTTTGTATTTTAAATTTAATTATTATTACTAGAAATGGAATACCAATAGAGTATTATTGTTATTATTAATTATTTACGTACGTGTTAGCATATTTGATAAATGTCTCGAAAAAAAATTTACCAAGGCTTGTTCGGGACTTGGCGGGATCTCTCGGAGATCTCGGACGCCGGTAGCGACCGGGGATGGGTTGTTACACAAGAGTAAAGCAGAAAGGATATTTGTGACAGATTATTAACCTGGCGCTACCATGGAGTTCTCTGCAGCACTAATTGATGAGATATAAAAGCTGATGAAGTCTCTAGGCTACTTGTACCTACTTTCCCTGCATTATTTTTCTTATACATTCTTTTAGGGGAAATGAAAAAGGGCTGTGAGGGGGATGCTAATTGGTATATCAATAAAGTTTATCACTGTTTGCTAAAGGATACTTATTTGTATTTAGGTTATGTGTCCTAACCAGCCAATGGGTATGCAATCAGGAGGCTAATCTCTAAGATCCAAACACAGAAATTCAATTATAGCCTCCTGGTGAGATTTTGGCCTTGCTTTATGATTTTTACTTCATCGTTTCATATAATAGTTCACACATATCTGTCTTATTTCTAAAGCATATCTCCAAGTATATTTACTTGCATCTAGTTGATGTCTGCAGAATTTTAGAACTCATCTGAGTTTCAAAAATGTACTAGTTTTAACAGTGTCTGACCGTAAACAATAAATAATGAGATAGCATAATAGGGGATTCTTGGAAAAGTGGAGTATAATTAAGAGATATTTATTATTATTGTCATCAAATGTCCGAAGAGATTTGGTTTTTTACATTTTGTTTATGGCTCCGGAGAAAGGGAAATGAGTGCCAATATTAAAATCACCACAAGATACTTGCAGAACCTGAGGTCTCTCAATTCGGAATGTGGGCAACACCTCACTTCAGTTCCCTTTCTATATATAACTGTTAATTAAATTTTAATTTTAATACTTGAAAATGCAGGATGATAAGAAGTTATTGACCTTTCTTGGGAAGTAGATTGAATTCTGCTTCGCGTTTGTAGGGATCATTTATGTGTTTTTTGCTGCTACTTTCCCTTTTTTTTTCTACTCAGGTCTCTCATATTTTCCTATCTAGTGTAATTGCATAAGTCCAGGAAGAGTCATGTCTAAAATGTAACCACAAGAATATTTGGGTGATGGCAGGTTCAGATACTCAGGGATGCCTCTCTCACCTAAACACTGTTTGGGACCCTTGTGTCAAGAGGTTGAGGAGGATTGCAATCATGTTCTATATTTATGTCAATTTTCTTGCAGTCCCGGTGCAATTTACTTTCTCCGATGTAGCTGTTTTGGACTCATCCCCTTTGCATCAGATTCCTCTTGCAATGCTTGTGAGCCTTTTCTGGGTTACTCTGGTGGTTTGCTTCCTGTTCTGCTGCTTCTCCATGGCTAGTAATATATGAGGCTGGCTTTAATGAGAAAAGGAGGTGGGTAGATGAGATTATTTTTCTTTGTAAGCTTTGTTCTCTGCATTGGCGTAGAGCTTTGGCTAATGGCATCTTGTTTTCGGACTAAGATTCTGTAGCTTGCTCCCCTTCCTTCCAGTAACGTCTCTGGGGTCCTGCTGGCTGCGGTTGAGTGTTAAGAGATTCTTCTGGCTCTATTCTAGCTTTGTTTTCTGGCCAAATTGGTGTGCTAGGCCAATGTTGCTGAAATATAATACTATATTTGCTTTGGAAATATTCTCTAGGACATATTGGAAAGAGAAAAAGGTGCTGGTGGTTGAATCAGATTCCACGGTAGTTGTGCCTTGGGTGAAGAAGATTGAGGATTGCCCATGGAATTTGTGTGGTACCTTCAATTAGATTGATCCACTTATTGCTGACGTTGGTGAAGTCTCCTTTGGTACCATCTGTTGGGAAGTTAATGGCCTCACCGACTCTTTAGTGTGTAGAACTGTTATGTTGATGGCTTGGTGGTTCAGTAGGCTGTTTTTTTATCTCCACCCTTTGGGCGCCATTCTACCAGGCCTGTTATTAGAGGTTTTATGGTGTGTATATTTTTACTCTTTTGGGTGTTATTTTAGTCACAGGGAGATTACTTGTTATCTGTACATCAACCCAATACGTAAGAACCAACTCAAGCCGCCGCAAGAATACTCAAGCAGTACATCACAAGAGTCAAAACTTTACCAATAAGTTTTCATATATTACACATTGATTGCATGCTTCGTTCGTTAAGAACAAAAGAAACCAAATGCTACCACAGGAAAGCACCTGGAGAAGCTTGTGTTTGGTTTGTTTGGGATTAGCTGATGGATGCAAATTAAAGTTGACAGAAATAATTTAGAAACTTTGTTCTTTCCCTTTGTAGAAACATACATTGGGAGATGAAATTGACGTTTTATAAGAATAAAGCTAATTAAGAGCCTCGGACGACTTTTCCACTCTGCAGCCCTCCCTCCCAACCCAACAACAAATAGTAAAACTTGCATGTTGGCCTCATCTTAGATAATACCATTTCTGTCAGCCATAAGATTAAGGCCTAGAATTTTCAATTCATTTTTTTTCTGAGCAAGAATTTTCACTATTGAAAATTTAACGCGTTAATAAATTTAAAAATATTGATAAAATTATATTTTTTTAAATATGAATAATAATTATGTACAAAAATCTATAAATTATTCACTCGACTTTACAAAAAATAAATACCAATAAATTTGTTGTTCATTACTTCTATACTATATGTGCATGGTGGTCAAATAGTCGAGATCAAAATAGAGTACCATTATTCTTTAAAATTTTTCTCCATCTGTCTCATTTTTATTTATCTCTATTTAACTTTCATGATATTAAACTTTTATATTTATATAACATTGAGGTTCCATGGTTTTTAATATAAAAAATAAAAAAAATTATGAAAAATTATTTTGAATATAAAAAAGTAATAGTATTAGCTGTTCAAAAAAAAGACCATAACATTAAAATATTCAAAAAAATATATAATCCAATAAAATGAGACAAAAAAGAGTATGATAGATATCCCTTGTACTCATTGTCAAACAATTGTACCTTTTAGAAGAAGGTTTTTATAGTTTAAGAAGTTGAAAAGAGGAGGAAATAAAATAGTATACAAAAAAACTAAAAAATTGTCTTACGTTTGATTAGAGTATGTTTATTGGAATTAATAAATTGTTATAATAATTAAATAAATATGTTATATATAAAATAATAATTTGCCAAAAGAAATAAAAGGGGATCTGCTGTTAAATCAAAATTCGAACAAAAATGAACCCACCACCACTAGCTTGGTTAGTGCCCATTTACCTATATTTTTTATGACAGTCTGAATTTTTGAAAAAAAAGGCTTTCCTTTGACGTTATTTTTGGTAGCCAGTTCCTTACCTTTCTTTGCCTTTTTCTTTTATTAATCTATTAGAATCTTTTTTATTGTAGCAAAAATTGTTATTTTCACGTTTCCTTTTGCTTTCTCCAATACGGGTTCCATCCGTTAAGAAGAATTAATTAACCAAGTAAAGAAAAAAAAAGAAAGGCATTTAAAGAGATTTTGATAAAACAAAATAAATTGCAAATATCATTTTGTTTTCTCATAGTATTTTGAAGCACAAAATTGAAGAGGACCAATACTCAAATAAACTTTGATTGATTTATTTGATAATAATGAAATCTGTCAATGCAAAAGGTTGAAATTAAGTAAGGAAATGCTTCGTTTGAAGGAGAGAGTAAGGAACGCAAAAAGCAAGTAAAACCATGGAAAGATGTAGTGAAATTAATGAATACTTCATTGCTCACCTAATGACTTGTGAATTTGTCTAATAAATTTTTAATTGTTTCCAAAAGGAGAGGATTAATGGTTGTGATCAAAGCGTTGGAACGCGTAGCCTTACTCTTTCTTCAACTTGGTTTTGCCCTTATTCACGTCAGAAACAAATCCATTTCACTCATACATGCAGAAGTACTACAGTACCCTAAATAGTCCAATACCCAACTTATTATTACTCATGACTTATAAATGCCGTTGATGCCTTGTCACTGTGAAAAAGTTAAAACATGTATGTCTACACCCAAGGATTGAACTACGCCATCGATGCCCCATTTTTTATCACCCAAAAGAAGAAGAATCTTTTAAAGTTGGATGAGTACTTTATTAAAAGTAGGAATTTGCTTTCGGTGACCCATTCCTAGTTTTTTCCTTTGTCTCTTTCCATCACTGCCGCTGGCCGCCAACAAACTACATGGCCGTGGGGTCTTTCCTCGAATGAGAATTCCACGACTCCAAGTCAATACCCAACTCAATTATTAAGCTACCCTCACAAACTTCTTTAATCTTCACACAACAAAAATACATCTCTTTTCCCCATACCTACTTCAATCTCCATTTTTGATTTGTCTATTTCTTTCTTGAGCAAAGCAATCATGTCCGTTGTTGGGGAGGCTGCTCTCACAGCTTTCTTTGATGGATTGTTTGGCAAGTTATCCTCTTCTGATCTCCTCAACTTTGTCACTGTAAAGCAAGAGTGCTTTTTAAATAATATGATGCATAATTTTGTTGATTGTACAATTTCATCTAGGGTTAGAAAATTTACAATTTGGATTAAATAAGAATTCGTAATCGACACATTGTGCCTATTACTTTCATGTACTTTTTTATAGAGTACAACTAGGTAGTCAAATCATTAAAATTAACATTTATTAAATGAAGATAAAAAAAATTAATAAGGAAGCAAGCTGTAATTTGGGATCATTCAGCCAAAAATATATGCCTGTTTCGTCTGACCATTTCATGCATGAATGCTTTTCATTTTCTAATGAAAAGTACAAATACAATATTTACATTGCTCTACACCTATTACATAAATAAACCAATATTTTCATTGGCACAAATATTACATGTGGTTATTTTTCAACATTTCTATTTCTTATTCTTTTCTTGGATTATTTTTCAATGCATCAGCAGTGTATATATATATTTAAAAAGAAAATAATGAATTATGTAATTATTAAATGAACATATAGAAATTTTAAACTCACTTGTGGAATTAAAAGAATTCACTATTAATATACACAATAATAATCTATTTTTTCATAAAACCAAACAAACTCATCACTTTAATTTTTTCATTCTCTTTTTTTTTTTTGCTATATTTTTATACTTGTAGGTTTTCTCGCATTTTTTAAGTAATTAAATTTATTTATCATATGAATAATTTTAAAACATTTTTATTAGAAAATAAATATAGCTAGGGTTTGGAAAAGTAAGGGGTAAATGGCATTGTTTATGAAAGATATCAACCGGAAAAAATAAAATCGGGTTTAGAGTATTTTATGGGTGATATTCGAAATATATCTAAACTCGAGTCGGATATTTAAAACCTTATTCAAACTTGCTCCATTACCGAATATAAAATATCCAAACCTTATGTTATTGGGTTAGATACCAGTTAATACTATATAATAGTTACCTATTTACATCTTTAAGTTAACCTTCACAATTTCTTTAGGAAACTATTTGTTGTATGTAGTTGTTCCAAAAGGAATAAACAAGCTACTTTACTATAAATAACAATAGGACCACTCTAGCAAAATAGAAAATTAAAATAAGGGAGAATTGCAAGTAAATGAAAAAATTTCTACACACTAACTTCAAAGTTTTAAAATTATATAAACAAATTAAAAAATTTTCTTATGTTTGATTAGAGTATGTTTATTGAAATTAATAAATTATTACACTAATGAAATAAATATGTGATATATAAAATAGAAGTTTGCAGAAAAAAGAGGACCTACAATTAAACCAAAATTTGAACCAAAATGAACCCACCACCACTAGCCTTGGTTAGTGGCCGTTTACTTTATTTTCCACCACAGTATAAATTTTTGGAGAAAAAGGCTTACTTTTCACATTCTTTTTGATAACAAAAAGCCTTACCTTTCTTTCCCTTTTGTCTTTTATTAATCTAATTAGAATCGTTTTGATTGTACCAAAAATTGTTCTTTGGACGTTTCCTTCTGCTTTCTCCAAAATCGGGTTCCATCCACGAAGAAGAATTAATTAACCAAGTACAGAGAGATAAAAAAGAAGAGGACCAATACTTAAATAAACTTTGATTGATTTATTTGATAATAATGAAATCTGTTAATGCCAAAAGGCTGAAATTAAGTAAGGAAATGCTTCATTTGAAGGAGAGTAATGAAAGAAGAAGCAAGTAAAGCTATGGAAAGATGCAGTAAAATTAAGACAGCAATGAATGAAGGGATTAATGAATACTTCAGTCCTCACCTAATAACTTGTGAATTTGTCTAATACATTTTTAATTGTTTCCAAAAGGAGAGAAATAATAGTTGTGATCAAAGCATTGGAACACGTAGCCTTACTCTTCCTTCAACTTGGTTTTGCCTTTATTCACGGCAGAAACAAATCCATTTCGCTCATGCATGCAGAACAAGAACATGATTCAAAACACTAACATTGGCTATACTGACCTTCACTGCCCTAAATAGTCCAATTCCCCAAAAGAAGAAGAATATTTTAGAGTTCGATGGCTGCTTTATTTAAAGTAGGAATTTCCTTTCGGTGACTCATGGCCAGGTTTTTTCCTTGTCTTTTTCCATCGGTACCGCTGGCTCCAACAAACTAAATGGGGTCTTTCTTCGAAAGAGAAGTCGACGACTCCAAGTCAATACCCAACTCAATTATTAAGCTACCCTCACAAACTTCTTTAATTTTCACACAACAAAAATACATCTCTTTTCCCCATACCTACTTCAATCTCCATTTTTGATTTCTCTCTTTCTTTCTTGAGCATAACAATCATGTCTTTTCTTGGGGAGGCTGCTCTCACAGCTTTCTTTGATGGGTTGTTTGGCAAGTTATCCTCTTCTGATTTCCTCGAGTTTATCACTGAAAAGCAGGTCCTCGAGGAGCTCAACAAGTGGGAAAAGATGCTGCGGGATACCCGTGCCGTGCTTGATGATGCAGAAGGGAAGCAGATGAAGGATCACTATGTGAAGAACTGGTTGGCCGATCTTCAAGACTTGGCTTACGATGTTGATGACATTTTGGACGAGTTTGCCACTGAAGCTTTGAGGCGCAAGCTGACATCCTTGGAGGAACCTCAAGGCATCAAAAATAAGGTACAAAAGATCATTCATACTTGTTTCTCTTCAAAAACTTTCATGTTTAATAATAAGATGATGTCCAAGATTAAAGAGATCAGTGCTAGAATGAATGATTTGGCCGCAAAAAGAACTCAATTGGAATCGCGAGGCATTAATGAGGGAGCAAGGTCCAACAGAATGATACCAAGTCTTCAGCCTACTTCTTTGGTGGATGAAACTCGGGTGTACGGTCGGCAACAAGAAAAGGCAGCATTACTTGAATTGCTTTTGGGCAATGATAGTACTGACAATGAAGCTTCTGTGATTCCCATCATTGGCATGGGAGGAATTGGCAAGACAACTCTTGCACAACTTCTCTACAATGATACTCGTATACAAAATTCTTTCGAGTACAAGGCGTGGGTGTGCGTTTCTGATGATTTTAATGCCGTTATGATAACAAAAACAATTTTACAGTCAATCGCTCCTGATTGTTCTACCAATGTTAATGATCTCAATTTGCTTCAAGTCAAGTTGAAGGAGAAGGTGGCTGGAAAAAGGTTTTTGCTTGTCCTGGATGATATCTGGAACGAGAATTATCTGGAGTTGACCAACCTACTCTCTCCATTTGGAGTCGGAAACAAAATTCTCGTCACAACACGGAGTCACAATGTTTCTTCTATTATGGGCACTGTTAAAGCTTACCCACTACAACAGTTATCAGAGGAGGATTGTCTGTCTGTATTTACTCAACATGCATTAAGGGCAAATGATTTTAGTGGGCATCTTGTATTAAAAGAGGTTGGGGAAATTATAGTGAAAAAGTGCAACGGCTTACCTTTGGCAGCTAAAGCCATTGGTGGTTTACTGCGCACTAGCCTGGACTATGAGGCATGGAAAGGTATATCAGAAAGCGAGATATGGAGCATACCAGAAGAGAAATGTAGCATAATTCCAGCTCTACGATTGAGCTATCATCATCTTCCTTCACATTTGAAGCGATGCTTTGCATATTGCTCTATACTCCATAAGGATTATGAATTCGGGGAGGAGGAAATAATCTTGTTATGGAAAGCAGAAGGTTTTCTACAACCAGCAAGCCCTGGAACTCAACTCGAAGTTCTAGGTAGTCAGTATTTTGGAGATCTAGTTTCAAGGTCATTTTTTCAAACATCTACTAGGAACAAATCTCGATTCGTAATGCATGACCTTGTCAATGATCTGGCTCAATCGGTTGCAGGGGAAATATGCTCCAAATTGGAGGATGATAAACTGTTGAGATTTTCGGAAGGTACTCGACATTCATCTTATATCCGTGGTCAGTTTGATGGAATGAAAAAGTTTGAAGCCCTCAATCAAACAAAGCATTTACGAACCTTTCTACAGTTTTCTGGATCGTCATGGGCACCTGAAGGTGATTGTTATTTAAGTAACAATGTCCTCGTGGATTTGCTGCCCAAACTTAGATGCTTAAGAGTTCTTTCTTTGAAAGGGTATCACATCATTGAGTTACCAAACTTTTTTCAAACCTTAATACATTTGCGCTACTTGGACTTTTCTCATACTGCAATTACAAGTTTGCCTGATTCAATCTGCACCCTTTATAATTTAGAAACTTTACTATTATATGGGTGTAGATTTCTTCAAAATCTACCCTCAAATTTACAACTTCTAGTCAACTTGCATGTTCTTGACATCAGTGGTACATTTTTAATGAAAGGGATGCCATTTGGAATTGGTAACTTAACCAATCTTCAAAGACTGTCTGATTTTGTTTTGGGCAAAGATGATGGACATCATATACAAGAGATGAAGAATTTGTTAAATCTGAAGGGCAAGCTTTGTATCTCAGGGTTAGAGAACATTGTCAATGCACGAGATGCATGGAAGGCTAAGTTAATTGATAAGTCAGGCCTTGGCACGTTAGAACTAAAGTGGAGTGGAAATTTTGATAATAATAGAAATAAAGAAGTTGAAGAAGAGGTGTTGAATGTGCTTGAACCTCATAAAAAGCTTGAAGAGCTCTTCATTCAGGATTATGGTGGTAAAAAATTTCCTATTTGGATGAATTCTTTATTACAAAATTTGTCATCTTTGGTTCTAAAGGGCTGTAAAAATTGTGAATCACTACCATCACTTGGAAAATTACCGTTACTGAAGAATCTTTCTATTGTTGGAATGGATGAGTTAAATAAGGTTGGCATTGAGTTCTACGGGGAGAATCAATCAAATGCATTTGCTTCGTTACAGAGTTTGAGCTTTCGGAATATGCCAAGATGGAAGGAATGGGACTTGGTTGATGAGCAAGTTGTGAAATTCCCTAGCCTCGTCGAGCTTTCCATCAGTGACTGCCCTCAATTGTTGGGAACGTTGCCTAACCGTCTTTGTTCGTTAGAGAAGCTTCAAATTTATGAGTGTGCACAAATGGTGGTTTCACTTTCAGACCTTCCAAAGCTGTCTGAATTAGAAATATATGAATGTGCAGAGTTGGTGCTGAGAGATGACGCAGAATTTCTCTCAATAAAAGAAGTCCATCTTTCAAATGTTGTAAAGTTTTCTACTCCAACAGAAAGGCTAAAGGAGTTGGGACTAATTGGAAATCTAAGGTCTGGATCTCTCCGTCAATTGGTAATTTCAAATTGTCCACAACTCGTGTTCTTAGAGGCAGATGAGGTAGAGGAGGCAGAAGAGGAGCTGTTTCAAGTTGGGAATCTTTGCAATATTGAACGTTTGAGAATATGGGTAGCTGATCTTAATATGGAATCTTTGAGAATAAGAAAGCATTTTCTCGCATTTCTTACAGAGATGGAAATTAAAAACTGCCCAAACATAGTTTGTTTTGCAAAGAACAACTTACCCCCGCTTTTGAAAAAGTTAGAGATTGTAAATTGCGAGAATTTGCGGTGTTTGGTGGATGAAGGAGAAAATATAGGCATCACTAACATATCTCCTCTTGAGCATTTGGAAATTAGAGACTGTAGGTCTCTAATGTCATTAAGCATCACTAACATATCTCTTCTTGAGTTTTTGAAAATTGAATACTGTCCATCACTAATATCATTATCATTACTTGTTAAGCTTCAACATCTTTTCCTTATAAGGTGCTCAAAGCTAGCTTCCTTATCAGAAAGTGGCAAGTTACCCATAGGGCTTAAATATCTTCACCTTTCTTTCTGCCCGGAGCTTGAATCCTTTGCAGAAGCAATTGATGAAAACGCTTGTCTTGAATCTATTTATATTAGGGAGTGTGGTATTAAATCTTTGCCGCAAGGATTAGACAAGCTTAACCATCTTCAGAGTATTGAAATAACTAGATGTTCAAATCTAGTCTCGTTGGAAGGGGTTTTACCCACCACCAATTTGACCAACCTTCAGATCTCTAAGTGTGAAAATTTACGAGCCCTGCCCAACTGCATGCACAACAGCACCTCTCTTCGAGAATTGCAGGTTGAAAATGATTCAGGTGATCAAATATCCATTCCAGAAGAGGGTATCTCTACCAACCTCACATCCCTTAAAATCTCAGTACCAAGAAATTATGAGTCTTTACTTAAATGGGGATTGCATAGACTCACCTCTCTTAAAACACTTCATATTTCTGGTAGAGGATGTCCGAATATCGTGGCGTTTCCACCAGAGGCGATAGGAATGATGCTGCCTCCCTCTCTCACCCATTTGACCATTTACAGTTTCAAAAATTTGAAATGCCTATCATCCGAAGGCTTTCAAAACCTCACCACCTCTCTTCATCATTTGTCCATCTCCTGTTGCCCTAAGCTCACATCTCTTCCTGAAAAAGACATGCTTCTCTCGCTTTTGTGGTTACGGGTTACAGATTGTCCATTGCTAAAGGAAAAGTGCAAAAGGGACAAAGGACGAGAGTGGTCCAAGATAGCCCACATACCTTGCATTAATTTTAATGAGTCGTGGTAAAGTGAAAGTCAACTATGAAAGTCACAGGTATGAAACCATTTGAAACGTACGACAATTTAGAAGCTTCTTAGTTTTAACAACAAAATGAAACTAATTATATTATTTTTGTCATCATTGATTATTTGCAGGCAATTTAAAAGCTTTAGAAGGTAACTTGGTGAGAAAGTTGCTTCTCACTTTCATCTAAAATGGCAGAATCAGTGTGTAAATTTTGATGGTTGGTTAGTAGTCTCATGCTCATACAACTTCAGCAGTCTTGGAATAGGGCATTTCAAAAGATCATTTCATGGAAAGGGTGGACCCAAATCTGTTTTTCTTGGGCCTGTGCATTGATATCGTTTTTCTTTTCAAACCTATGAAAGTGCTGCAGAGGTTGATGAATGGAGCGGTCAGTTCTCTGCAACTTTCATCTACATTTGTAGTGTTTGATAACGATTTGATATTCTAATAAAATACTATTAAGTTTTATTCATTTCTATTATGATGAATTTGGTGTATTTTTTACAAATTCAAACTTTGCCAATTATACTTTACATGCCTATACCTTAAATTTATTCTTTTAATTTCACATCATTCTCATTGATCTTTCTGTGACGATTTCTCATACTCCATTCTATCTTACTTTTATTAATTTGTTGGAGAAACTACTTTATAGAGAAATGAAAAGAAAAGAGAGGAAAGGAATATAAGACGGCATATATGTAGGTTAGATGCTCTATTGAATTCGTTAAGAAACTTTAATTTTCTATTAGATTTCCGTTATTACTTTTGATCTCTGATATTAACATGTTTAAGTCACTGTTTTGTGTGGAGGTGGATAGACTAACATCTCTTAGCCCTTCATTGATTATACCTTTTTGGTTTCAACCGTACATAAGAGATAGGCAATGTTGCTTACTTTTTGTTCCTTGCTTGTTCTCAGGGATTTGCCAATCTAAAATCGTCTTAGTTTTGCAATCCTTCTGGAAAAAGACTCGCTGTCCCACTTTTACAACTATCTATTGCTGGCTGTCCTCTAGTAAGTTCACATTGCAAAAGCAAATAAAGGATGAAGTAGGTGAAGATTGCCTGCATGCCTTATGCTTGTGTCAATAACAGATTACTCATTATCTGGGCGGAAAAGGAAAAAAGTATTAGGTCTCACAAAGAAACTTGGAAAAAATCAGAGAATAGATATATCATATCCCATTCAAGTTTAAACACAAGGTATGTAAATTAGAAATTTTCTTTTATCTTTTTTTCTAAAAGAAATTCAAGTAGTTGATTAAATTTTGAATGATAACAAAGTGTTCATTTAACTGTACAAGCAGAAACCAGAACAAGAATGTAAAGAACGGAAGAATGAATTCTGGCCTCCAAAGGTAATTTGTTGGCCTAATAATTGATACAATTAAGTGGTGAGATGTCATTAGGCAACATTGAAACAATCCCTTCTAAGTAAACCATTTTATGTAGAACTTTTAAAAGTTTGAGTTGGAACTCTCTCTAACCTTCATTCTCAACTTTCAGATAATCTAGGTACTTAGGGATGCATCTGATGTGCACTTAGAAAGAAGGATAGGATTGCAAATAGAAATTTTAGTGCTGGTGAAGAGGTCATCGTTGCATACCAGTGAAAACCAAAACTTTACCAGACTTCATATGCACCCTTTGCAATTTTGAGACCTTGCTATTAAAGCAATATGTCACGAGTTAGAAAAGTTACCCTGAAAAATAGAATTTCTAGTAAATTGCATCATCTTGCCATTAGTCATACAAATTCAGTGAAAGCAATGCCCTTTGGAATTGGTAGACTAACTAAGCTTTAAAAACTGTAATTTTGTGTTGGGTGAAGGCGGTGGATATCAGATATGAGGGATGAAGAATTTGTGGAATCTCAAGGGTGAGATTTCTATTTCAGGGTCGGAGAACATTGTTAAAGCTTAAGAAGCATGGGAAGCTAAGTTGATTGATACTCAGGGCTCGATGAGTTAGAAGTGGAGTACAACTTTTGATAAAAATCCAAGAAATAAAAAAGATGAAGAAGTGGTGTTGAACTCGTTTAATTATGGCTGTCTTTGCTGCATTGCTGCCACAGGGGATTGATTTCTACACATTTGGAAACCAGCTTGGTTGAATTCAGGGTCAGTTTACCATTTTCCCACCCAAAGTTTGATTTTTTTTCATTCAGTCATTTGTGCACTTGCTAGTTTGTGTTTCTTAGTTATATTTGACTTTTTGAATCTGTCACCATACCTTATAATGGCAGTTTATGCAGCATTAGTGGAAATATTTTATGTTTAGGTTATTTTTAGAAGCAATATATCAGAAAGTGCAAGCAGTTGAAAATATTTTTGTTCACTGTCTTGGTTATATAAATATGTATTCCCTTTATGAAAAGTGATGTATGAAACGTTGAAGTTCTGGCTTTTTTGAGTTTTGTTTTCCCTCTTTGTTTTCCCAGCAAACTTTGGTCTCTTCATCGAGAGTTTAGTATGCAGATCTTTAAGTTTTTTTTTATCCAGCAGAAACCAAGGATAACATTTCATTTATCTCTGTCTGCCCAAACTCAATGCCAAGGATAACACTTGTGTTTCTCTGTCTGGCCACACAAAACCAAGAATAACACCTCATTTCCTTGGTACAAACTCTTTCAAAATTTACAACAGCAGAAACTAAGGATTTTGCTTCTGCCTCCTGCTGCTTCTCCTTGGGTAGCCTTGGACAAGTAATGTGGGTTGCTACGAAAGCCAAGAGAACTTTCTTGGTCATCATAAAGAGCTAAAAGAAGTTCACCATAAAAAACTATGGGACTACCAAATTTCCAACTTGGATAGTAGATTCTTCATTACAAAATTTATTGTCCTTGAATCTCATGAATTGTAAAATTGCAGATCATATCAGCAATTGGAAAATTACCACTATTGGAATCTCATTGCATAGAAGGAATGGATGGAGTGAATAACCTTGGCTTTGAGCTCTACGGAGATAATCAATCAGATGCATTTGCATCATTAAGAAGTTAGAGCTTTGTGAACATGCCGGAATGGAAGGAATGGGACTTTTGTGAAGTTGATGATCAGGTTGTGAAATTCCCCAATGTCTGCGTTCTTTCTAACATTAACTGCCCTTATTTGTTAAGAAGGTTGTCTAACTGTCTCAATGTCCTAAAACTACTTGAAATCGCAGGAGCCTGCCATTGGTGATTTCAATTTCAAAGTTTCCAACACTGGTGGCATTAGATGTAGATTGGTGTCAAGAGTTGGTGCTTAGAGGTTATGTTGACATCAACAATGGATATAGCCAATCTTTCAAATATTTTAAATTTTGTACTCTGACAGAGAGGCTGATGTCAGGATTTACAAAATTGGAATATTTGATGATTGATAGTTGCGAGGAATGGACATGTT
This sequence comes from Theobroma grandiflorum, assembly GCA_036013995.1. Classification (NCBI taxonomy): domain Eukaryota; kingdom Viridiplantae; phylum Streptophyta; class Magnoliopsida; order Malvales; family Malvaceae; genus Theobroma; species Theobroma grandiflorum. The sequence goes on along the minus strand of CP142133.1, from coordinate 22,654,560 downwards.
TAACGCCAGAGGAATTGGGATCACTCGGGAGACTAATATCTCTCTCCCTAGGCTGAGAATTTGATTTGTTCACAACTTGTACTTGTATCGTTAGAGCCAGAGGAAGCAGAAGAGGAGCATTTACAACTCGACAGGCTTTGCAAGTTTGAATGTCTTACAATTGCGAAATGTGAACGACTTCAAAGGCTACCAAAGGTCTTGCATTATGTCATATTCCTTGCTAATATACAGATTGCCAATGCCCAAGCATGGTTTCTGTTTTAATGAATAACTTGCTTCTGACTTGAAGAAAATTGAGAATTGAAAATTGCAAGAATTTACAATGTTTGGTGGATGAAGAAGAAGATACTAGCACAACTTCCCCTCTCTTAAGGCAGTGATGTTTGTTGGCTGTTCAGCTGACAACCTTTGCCCAAGAGGATTTCCCTACCAACCTAACATCACTTGACATTGCAGCACCCAATATTTGTAGGCCACTACTTCAATGGGTACTCAGCTCTCTCAAAAAACTATCCATTAATGGTGAAGAATGTCGAGATGTGGTGTTGTTTCCACAAGAGGAGATGGGAATGATGCTGCCTCCACCTCTCAGTGGTATCACAATAAGTGATTTCGAAAACCTGAAATTGCTATCCTCATATGGCTTTCAAAACCTCATGTCTCATCAGTCTTTAGAGATCAGTGATTGCTCTAAGCTCACATCTCTTCCAAAAAAAGACATGCTTCTCTCACTTTGCCATGTTCAGATTGGTGATTTTCCTTTGCTAGAAGAACTGTTCAACAGGGATAAAGGACATACCTTATGTTCAAATCAATAATGAACAAAATTATCCCAAAGAAGTTGAAATCTTGAAATTGAAAGTCAAAAGGTATCAAACCATTTGAAAAATAGGCTAGATAATTGAGTTCTGATTATTTATTCATTTAATTTTTGTTAGATATATAAGATAATAGCAAGTCTGATATGTTATCGTTGATAATTAATTTACAGTCGCATTTGAGGCTTGGAAGCTACAAAGTGCAGTTGGTATATATAAGCTCTATTGAAAGATCAGGTACAAGCTTCTCATTTTTTTTCCATTTCACCTGCACTTCAACATAGCATGCTCAACAATCTGCAACATTTAAGCATCAAAACACTTATGCTCCTCTAACTTCAGGTATCTCTAAACACCTCTGGGTGTGAATTTGTTGATTATCATTTTGACTTATGAAATTGATTAAAATGATCAAGGATGAAAGGTGAGTTGATTTTCCTCTGCTTTTATATGTCATGTACATTGAAGAACTGAAAAGCAATTGTTAGAGTATATATGCAGTTTCATGGACAAAATTGTGTTTTAATTTTTGAAAAGTTATATATATACTTTCCTTGTGAAATCGCTAGTTATTTATTATACAGAAGCATATTTGTTTTGATTTCAGGAGATTGCCATTTTGTTAAGGAAAATTTAAGTCTCTCTCTCCTTTTCTAAGTTATCAATTTTCTCTGTAAGTGACTTCTGTACACCATGCCAATTATGCTTCCTTTGAGTATGTTGAACAGTGAACTAATTTCTTTTGTTTTAGTATTTTAATGTTCTTGTATTTAGTTTTTTGCTTTCTGAGTTTGTAGAGACAATGTAGAGGAAGCAAATAAGTTTCATCCATAAAATTCTAATTTTGTTTTGGATTTTCCATCTTAGAGGAGTGTGTCCCTTCCAACTGAAAGTTACTTCGGATCTCTGCTGCTAAAATCTGTATACGATATTACATTGGGAGTGCACATACAAATCTGTTGTGGACAACTTCCCATTTGTGGTAATGATGCAGCCGACCAACTTTCAAACTTTCCTTGTCATCAAGACGTTCCCAAATTTGGAATAGTAGCACTGCAAGAGCTTTCAGAACCTCTCCTTGCTCAAAGGTTTTTATACTTAACTGCCTTAATCTATAAAGAAGGGATTAACAATGAAGTGGTCAAAGATATCTCCTGTGCCTCATGTATTAATAAGTAATAACAGATTACTTATAAGCCAGAAGAGGAACAGTAAAACTAGTTGTTTTTGTAGAAAAGGAGTGAAAAAGGCAGAATATACCATGCTTGTAAGTTCAATCCTAGGTATGACAATGGGAAAATCTTCTCTCCCTTTCCTCTTTGAACAATTAATTAAAACTTGTATGATCACCAAGTGTTGATTTACTTGTACATACAGAAGTCTGAACATGATTACGAAACACCAAGGATGAATTCAGGCTCCAGTTCTAATCTATTGGCCATAAAATCAATAATGCAATGCAGAGGTGAGCTTTTATATATTGGACTACATTAAGATAATATGCCTCACCAATGGAACATCCCTTATGCAAAATAACCTTACGCATATCTATTCCAAAGTTTCAGGTGGGAGCTATTAGTTACTTCATTCTCAATAGTGTGACCCTCATTTTACAATAGGTTTAAGCAGATGATCCCAGATTGAAAGCTCTTTATGATTTCAAGGCTCTTCATGCTAAACTTTTCCTGCTTCTAATATTACAGATTTACCATACCCTGCATGTTGGTTCTTCAGCCTTGAGCACTAATCTCTCTATGTCAATCCCAGTGAACCTTCAATGCCTCCAAATGAGGCAAAAAGTGTCACTAGTCGCAGCACCAATGCTAACATACATCATTGCAACATGTCATCACCAAAAGAGCGATTGATGTTATTGACAGTCAAGGTTTTCTTCTCTAACACTACAAATCAGTTGGGAAAGTGTAACTTATTAAAAAATTTGCTCTTCATTTATAATTTCTCTTTGCAAAGAAACTTTTTCAAATTCATCAGTACTATCATGACTGAAAGATTCACACTGATCCCCTAATAAGTTTTATTGATGGGTTGTGCAGTAGCTACCGAGGCAAGAATAAAGCAGAATGGATTGTTGCGACAAATTACTGACCTGGCACTACCATGGAGTTTTCTGCAGCTCTAATTCATGGGATATAAAAAGCTGATGAAGTCTCTAGGCCACTTGTACCCACTTTCACTGCATGATTGCTCTTATACATTCTTTTAGGGGAAATGAAAAGGGGTTTGAGGGGGATGCTAATTGGTATATCAATAAAGTTTATCACTGTTTGCTAAAGGATACTTATTTTTATTCAGGTGATGTATCCTAGCCACGTAATAGGTATGCAATCAGGGAGCTAATTAATCTCTAGGATCCAAACACAGAAATTCAATTATAGCCTCCTGGTGAGGTTTTGGCTTTGCCTTATTGGTTTTACTTCATCGTTTCATACAATAGTTGACACATATCTGTCTTATTTCTAAAGCATGTCTTCAAGTATATTTAGTTACATCTAGTTTATGTCAGCAGAATTTAGAACTCATCTGAGTTTCAAAAATGTACTAGTTTTAATTGTGTCTGACCTTATGCAATAAATAATGAGATTACATAATAGGCAATTCTTGGAAAAGTGAAGTATATTTTAGATATATTTATTATTATTTGATGACAAATGTCTGAAAAAGATTTGATTTGTTTTTACCTTTTGTTTATAGCTCCTGAGAAAGGGGATTTAGTGCCAATAGTAAAATTACCACAAGATGTTTGGAGAACCAGAGGTCTCTCGGGAAGGTAGGCAACACCTCACCTCAGTCCTCTTTCTAAATATAACTGTTCATTAAATTTTAATTTTAATGCTTGAAAATGCAGGATGATAAGAAGTTACTGACCTTTCTTGGGATGTAGACTGAATTCTGCTTTGGGTTTGTAGGGATCATTTCTGTGTTCTGCTGCCACTGCCACCACTGCTGCTGCTACTTTCCCTTTTTTTCTTAGGTTACTCAGGTCTCTGTTATTTTCCTATGTAATGTAATCATATGTAATCGATTCATTACATCACGAGTCCAGGAAGAGTCATGGCTAAAATATAACCACAACAATATGTTGATGATGGCAGGTTTATATACTCAGGCATGCCTCTTTCACCTGAACACTGTTTAGGACCCTTGTCTCAAGAGGTTGAGGAGGATTGCAATCATGTTCTATATTTCCGTCAATGTTCTTGCTGTTCTGGTGCAAGTTACTTTCTCCAATGATGATATTTTGGTCTGATCCCCTTTGCATCAAATTCCTCTTGCAATGCTTGTGAGCCTTTTCTGGATTACTCTAGTGGTTTCCTTCCTATTCTGCTACTTCTCCATAGCTAGTAAGATATGAGGTTGGATTTAATGAGAAAAGGTGGTGGGTGGATGAGATTAGTTTTCTTTGTAAGCTTTGTTCTCTGCATTGGCTTAGAGCTTTGGCTGATGTCATCTTGTTTTCAGACTAAGATTCTTTGTTCTCAAAAATTGACAAAAATTAATGGTAAAAAGATACTTCAGTAAAAAAGAAAGGAATATTTTACGAAATATTTTAATTTTGACTATTTTAAAACTAAATTTAAAAATATTGATAAACTTTTTTTTGTTTAAATATGAATAGTAATTATGAGCAAAAATCTATTAATTAATTACTCAATGGTAATACAAATGTGATAATCTATAGAACATAAATATAAAAATTGTATAATTTGCTAACATCATAATGTTTTGGATGATGTAAATATTTTAAACACTCGCCAACACATTTGTTAAGCATTTATACACAATGAGCATTTATTAAGAAACGAATGGTTATTTATCAGCTGTGCAAACAGCTGGATTTCCAAGTCTCTTTCTCTCACTTGTATTTTTCACTTCCCTTAAAAAGTTGCCAAGTACCTGCACCAACACAAGCCAGCCTCCATTTTTCTTGTATTCGATGGGCCTTTGGTTTCATATAAATAATTTGAAAACGTTTTTGTTTAAAAATAAATAAAATATTTGTTATTTTATTCTAAAACTTTGTTAAAGAAAGCTTTCAGAGCAATCTTTAAGATTAGAAAACAAAATCATCATGTCAACAATTTATTACCATATATATATTTAATGAAAAATATTACTATAAATAACACTTTGATTTTATTAAATTATTGTTTTTTATTAAAAAACCGTGTGGGTTCCATCCATGAAGAAGTATTAAGCATTAGCAAAGTTAAAACTTTCATTTGACGGAAAGCAAGGAAAGAAGAAGCATGTAAAACCATGCAAACATGTAGTCAAAGAAGAAGCATTCAAAGTCCGACGAGATATTTTCCAAGTGTCTTTATTGCGCATTGAATTTGCTTTCGGTCATTCATTGCTAGTTTTTTTCCTTATCTTTTCCCATCAGTTGCCTCTGGCCTCCAACACCACATACAGTCCATCTATGAATGAGAATTCCACGACTCCAAGTCAATACCCAACTCAATTATTAAGCGATCCTCACTAACTTTTCTAACTTTCACACAACAAAAATACATCTCTTTTCCACATGCTTCAGTCTCCATTTTTCGTTTCTCTCTTTCTTTCTTGAGCAAAACAATCATGTCTTTTGTTGGGGAAGCTGCTCTCACAGCTTTCTTTGATCGGTTGTTTGGCAAGTTATCCTCGTCTGATTTCCTCAACTTTGTCACTGAAAAGCAGGCCCGCAAAGAGCTCAACAAGTGGGAAAAGATGCTGCGGGATATCCGTGCCGTGCTTGATGATGCAGAGGGGAAGCAGATGAAGGATCAGTATGTGAAGAACTGGTTGGCCGATCTTCAAGACTTGGCTTACGATGTCGATGACATTTTGGACGAGTTTGCCACTGAAGCTTTGGGGCGCAAGCTGACATCCTTGGAGGAACCTCAAGGCATCAAAAATAAGGTACAAAAGATCATTCCCATGTGTTTATTCTCTCCAAAGACTTTCATGTTTAATAAGAAGATGATGTCCAAGATTGAAGAGATTAGTGCTAGAATAAATGATTTGGCCACAAAAAGAACTCAATTGGAATTGCGAGGCATTAACGAGGGAGCAAGGTCCGATAGAATGAAACAAAGGCTTCAGCCTACTTCTTTGGTGGATGAAACTCAGGTGTACGGTAGGCAAGAAGAAAAGGCAGCATTACTTAAATTGCTTTTGAGCAATGATGGTAGCGACAATAAAGCTTCTGTGATTCCCATCATTGGCATGGGAGGAATTGGCAAGACAACTCTTGCACAACTTGTCTACAATGATACTCGTATACAAAATTCTTTCGAGTGCAAGGCGTGGGTGTGCGTTTCTGATGATTTTAATGCCGTTATGATAACAAAGACAATTTTACAGTCAATCGCTCCGGATTGTTGTACCAATGTTAATGATCTCAATTTGCTTCAAGTCAAGTTGAAGCAGAAGGTGGCTGGAAAAAAGTTTTTGCTTGTCTTGGATGATATCTGGAATGAGAATTATGAGGATTTGACTATCCTCCTCTCTCCATTTGGAGTTGGAACCAAAATTCTCGTCACAACACGGAGTCACAATGTTTCTTTTAATATGGGCACTGTTGAAGCTTACCCACTACAACAGTTATCGGAGGAAGATTGTCTGTCTATATTTACTCAACATGCATTAAGAGCAAATGATTTTAGTGAACATCCTGAATTAAAAGAAGTTGGAGAAATTATAGTGAAAAAGTGCAATGGCTTACCTTTGGCAGCTAAAGCCATTGGTGGTTTACTACGCACTAGCCTGGACTATGAGGCATGGAAAGGTATATCAAGGAGCGAGATATGGGGCATACCAGAAGAGAAATGTGGCATAATTCCAGCTCTACGATTGAGCTATCATCATCTTCCTTCACATTTGAAGCGATGCTTTGCATATTGCTCTATACTCCATAAGGATTATGAATTCGGGGAGGAGGAAATAATCTTGTTATGGAAAGCAGAAGGTTTTCTACAACCAGCAAGCCCTGGAACACAACTCGAAGTTCTAGGTAGTCAATGTTTTCGAGATCTAGTCTCAAGGTCATTTTTTCAAACATCTACTAGGAACAAATCTCGATTCGTAATGCATGACCTTGTCAATGATCTGGCTCAATTGGTTGCAGGGGAAATATGCTTCAAATTGGAAGATGATAAACGGTTGAGATTTTCAGAAGGTACTCGACATTCATCTTATATTCGTGGTGAGTTTGATGGAATGAAAAAGTTTGAAGCCTTCAATCAAACAAAGCATTTACGAACCTTTCTACCGTTGACTGGATCGTCATGGCCAGATGAAGGTTATTGTTATCTAAGTAACAATGTCCTCGTTGATTTGCTGCCCAAACTTCAATGCTTAAGAGTTCTTTCTTTGAAAGGGTATCGCATCATTGAGTTACCAAACTTTTTTCAAAACTTAATACATTTGCGCTACTTGGACTTTTCTCATACTAAAATTAAAAGTTTGCCTGATTCAATCTGCACCCTTTATAATTTGGAAACTTTACTATTATATGGGTGTAGTTCGCTTCAAAATCTGCCCTCAAATTTACAAATTCTAGTCAATTTGCATGTTCTGGACATCACTGGTGCAACTTCAATGAAAGGAATGCCGTTTGGAATTGGTAACTTAAGCAATCTTCGAAGATTATCTGATTTTGTTTTGGGAAAATGTGATGGACATCAAATACGAGAGATGAAGAATTTGTTAAATCTCAACGGTAAGCTTTGTATCTCAAGGTTAGAGAACATTGTTAATGCTCAAGATGCATGGGAGGCTAAGTTAATATATAAGTCAGGCCTTGGCACATTAGAACTAAAGTGGAGTAGAGAATTTGATACTAATAGAAATAAAGAAGTTGAAGAAGAGGTGTTGAATTTGCTTGAACCTCATAAAAAGCTTGAAGTGCTCTTCATTCAGAATTATGGTGGTACAAAATTTCCGATTTGGATGAATTCTTCATTACAAAATTTGTTGTCTTTGTTTCTCAAGGGCTGTAAAAATTGTGTATCACTGCCATCACTTGGAAAATTACCGTTACTGAAGAATCTTTCTATTGTTGGAATGGCTAACTTAAATAAGGTTGGCATTGAGTTCTACGGGGAGAACCAATCAAATGCATTTGCTTCATTACAGAGTTTGAGCTTTTGGGATATGCCAAGATGGACGGAATGGGACTTGTTTGATGAGCAAGTTGTGAAATTCCCTAGCCTCGTCAAGCTTTCCATCGTAAACTGCCCTCAATTGTTGGGTATGTTGCCTAACCGTCTTCATTCCTTAGAGAAGCTCACAATTAGTTTGTGTACACAATTGGTGGTTTCACTTTCAGGCCTTCCAAAGCTGTCTGAATTAAGAATACATGAATGTGCAGAGTTGGTGCTCAGAAATGATGCAGACTTTCTCTCAATAAAAAAAGTTGATCTTTCAAATGTTGTGAAGTTTTCTACTACAACAGAAAGGCTGCTATCAACATCAACAACATTGGAGCATTGTGAGATTTCTAATTGTAAGGGATTGACATATGTATCGCTAAAGAAGTTGGGACTATTGGGATCTGTTCGTAAATTGGAAATTTTTAAATGTCCACAACTTGTGTTGTTAGAGGCAGATGAGGCTGAAAAGGAGCTGTTTCAAGTTGGGAATCTTTGCAACATTGAATTTTTGAGAATATGGGAAGATGGTCTCAATACGGAATCTTTGAGAATAAGAAAGCATTTTCTCCCATTTCTTACAGAGATGTGTATTTCAGACTGCCCAAACATAGTTTGTTTTGCAAAAAACAACTTACCCCCGCTTTTGAAAAGGTTAGCGATGGTAAATTGCAAGAATTTGCGATGTTTGGTGGATGAAGGAGAAAATATAAGCATCAGTAACATATCTCCTCTTGAGCATTTGGCAATTAAAGAGTGTCCGTCTCTAATATCATTATCATTACCTGTTAGGCTTCTATTTCTTACGCTTGATAAATGCTCAAAGCTAGCTTCCTTATCAGAAAGTGGCAAGTTACCCATAGGGCTTAAACATCTTAACCTTTCTTTCTGCCCAGAGCTCGAATCCATTGCAGAAGCAATTGACGAAAACGCTTGTCTTGAATCTATTTATATCCAGCAGTGTGGTATTAAATCTTTACCGCAAGGATTAGACAAGCTCACCACCAATTTGACAAAGCTTGAGATCTTTAACTGTGAAAATTTACGAGCCCTGCCCAATTGCATGCACAACCTCACCTCTCTTCGACAATTGGGGGTTGAGAATGGTTCAGGTGATCAGATGTCCATTCTAGAAGAGGGTATCTTTACCAACCTCACATCACTTGCAATCTCAGTACCAAGAAATTATGAGTCTCTACTTAAATGGAGATTGCATAGACTCACCTCTCTTAAAAGACTTCATATTTCTGGTAGAGGATGTCCGAATATGGTGGCGTTTCCACCAGAGGAGATAGGAATGATGCTGCCTCCCTCTCTCACCCATTTGACCATTTACAATTTCGAAAATTTGAAATGCCTATCCTCCGAAGGCTTTCAAAACCTCACCACCTGTCTTCACCATTTGTCCATCTCCTCTTGCCCTAAGCTCACATCTCTTCCCGAAAAAGACATGCTTCTCTCGCTTTTGGAGTTATGCATTAGCGATTGTCCATTCTTAAAGGAAAAGTGCAAAAGGGACAAAGGACGAGAGTGGTCCAAGATAGCCCACATACCTTGCATTAAAATTGATGCGTGGTGGTAAAGTGAAAGTCAAGTGTGAAAGTCACAGGTATGAAACCAGTTGAAACGTACGACAATTTAGAAGCTTTTTATTTTTAACAACAAAATGAAACTAATTATAATATTTTTGTCAATGATTATTTGCAGGCAATTTAAAAGCTTTAGAAGGAAAGTTGGTGGGAAACTGGGCTTCCCACCTCCTCATCTAAATGGCAGAATTAGTGTGTAATTAATTGTTGGTTAGTAGACTTAAGCACATACAACTTCAATAGTCTACAGGACCCAACTGGTTTTTCTTGAACTTCATCATTGATTTCGTTTTTTTTTTCAGACCTATGAAAATGCTGCAGAGGCTGATGAATGGAGCGGTCAGTTAATTCTCTGCAACCTTCATCTACATTTTTAGGGTTTGATAACGATTTGATATTCTAATAAAATACTATTGAGATTTCTTCATTTCTATTATGATGAATATGGTGTATTTTTTACAAATTCAAAGTCTGCCAGTTCTACTTTACTTGCCTATACCTGGAGTACATCCTTCACTTTATTCTTTTAATTTCACATCATCCTCATTTGATCTTTATTTGACAATTTCTCATACTCCAAGCTATCTTACTGTTCTTAATTTTTTGGAGGAACTGCTTTATAAAGAAAAGAAACGATAACAGAGGAAAGGAATATAAGATTGCATATATGTAGGTTAGATGCTCCATTTAATTCGTTAACAAACTTTAATTTTCTGCATGTTTTATGCTTGTGTGAATAACAGATTACTAATTATCTGGGTAGAAAAGGAAATAGGTATTAGATCTCAGAAGGAAACTTGCAAAAAAATCAGTGAATAGATATACCACATCCCATTCAAATAGTTGATTAAATTTTGAATGATAATGAAGTGTTCATTTAATTGTACAGGCAGAAACTTGAACAAGAACCTGAATAAGGGAAGAAGGAATTTTGGCCTTCAAAGGTAATTTGTTAACCTAATAATCAATACAATTAAATGGTGGCATATCATTAGGTAACGATGAGACAATCCTTCCTAAATAAACCATTTTATGTATAACTTTTAAAAGTTTCAGTTGGAACTCTCTCTAACCTTCATTCTCAACTTTCAGATATCTAGGTACTTAGGGATGCATTTGATGTGCACTTAAAAAGTAGGATAGGATTGCAAATAGAAATTGTCGCATACCAGGGAAAACCAAAATTTGACCAGACTTCATATGCACCCTTTGCAATGTAGACACCTTGCTATTAAAGCGATGTCACAAGTTAGAAAAGTTACCCTGAAAAATAGAAATTCTAGTCTAATTGCATCATCTTGACATTAGTCATACAAATTCAGTGAAAGCAATGCCCTTTGGAATTGGTAGACTAACCAATCTTTAAAAACTGTCTAACTTTGTTTTGGGTGAAGGTGGTGGATATCAGATATGAGAGATGAAGAATTTGTGGAACCTCAAGGGTGAGATTTCTATTTCAGGGTTGGGGAGCATTGTTAAAGCTCAAGATGCATGGGAAGCTAAGTTGATTGATACTTGGGCCTCAATGAGTTAGAAGTGGATTGCAACTTTTGACAACAATGCAAGAAATAAAGAAGTTGAAGAAGTGGTATTGAACTCATTGAATTATGGCTGTATTTGCTGCATTGCTGCCACATGGGATTAGTTTCTGCACATTTGGAAACTAGCTTGGTTGGATTCAGGGTCAGTTTACTCTTTGCTCACCAAATGTTTGATTTTTTCTTTGGTCATTTGTGCACTTGCTAGTTTATGTTTCTTAGTTATATTTGACTTTTTGAACCTGTCACCATGCCTTATAATGACAGTTTATGCAGCATTAGTTGAAATATATTATGTTTAGTTTATTTTTAGAAGCAATGTATCAGATAGTGTGAGCAGCTGAAGATATTTTTGTTCACTATATTGATTATATAAATATGTATTCTCTTAATGATAAGTGATGTATGAAGAGTTGAAGTTCTTGCATTTTTTGAGTTTTGTTTTCCCTCTTTGTTTTTGGAGCAAACTTTGGTCTCTTCATCAAGAGTTTAGTATGCAGATCTTTAAGTTTTTTTTTTTATCCAGAAGAAACCAAGGATAACATTTGTTTTATCTGTGTCTGCCCATACTCAATACCAAGGATAACACTTGTTTTTCTCTGTCTGTCTGTCCACACGATACCAAGAACAACACCTTATTTCCTTGGTACAAACTCTTTCAAAATTTACAACAGCAGAAACAAAGGTTTTTGCTTCTGCCTTTGGCTGCTTCTCCTTGGGTAGCCTTGGACAAGTAATGTGAATAGCCACTAAAGCCAAGAGAACTGTTTGAAAAGTGATCTTTATTTGTTTGATGAAAAGCTGAGTTGGTTGTTGAAGAGGAGAAAACCAGATGGCGGGTTGTAATGGTAACTTGAAGTCTGAAGTAGCCGTTGGTGTCAAAACGCAGCAAGCAGGAGTCGTTTTTTACTTTACTGAATTTTTTGTTAATGAAACGTTGCAGGAGTGTGTCGTGTTACTTAGTCTTGTTTTATGTTGTTACTCATACGATGTCATTTAGTATTTCTTGTAAGGCTTTAAGCCAACTTTGGTTCAGTTGGTTTTTCTGTTGCTCGGCACTGGTTTTCATGGTGAATGCTGAGCTAAGATTTAGGCTCGATTCATTTGTCTGAAAATCGTTGCTACATTTTAGGATCTAGAAAGTTTGAAATTTAAAATTCCTTATATAAATACTGAAAAATGTACTAAGTGGGTGGTTGAATTCCAGAATATTTTTCTACTCTGTTCTGAAAAGCTTATTCTTCTCTTTTCTTTGCTATTTCTTCCTTTATTCTCTGGAATTCCTAAGCACTTGGTAATTCTAAGAAGAACTTTCTTGGTTGTCATAAAGAGCTAAAAGAAGCTCACCATAAAAATTATGGGACTACCAAATTTCCAGCCTGGACAGTAGATTCTTCATTACAAAATTTATTGTCCTTGAATCTCATGAATTGCAAAATTGCAGATCATACCAGCAATTGGAAAATTATCACTGTTGGAATCTCTTTGCATTGAAGGAATGGTTAGGGTGAATAACATTTGTGAAGCAATTGGGATTGCTCAGGAGCCTAATGTCTCTCCCTTGGCTGAGAATTTTGCATTGTTCACTACTTGTACTTGTATCATTAGAGCCAGAGGAAGCAGAAGAGAAGTATTTGCAGCTCGACAGGCTTTGCAAGTTTGAATGCCTAACAATTACGAAATGTGAACGACTTCAAAGGCTACCAAAGGTCTTGCATTTGGTCATGTTCCTTGCAGACATACAGATTGGTAGTGCCCAAGAATGGTTTCTGTTTTAACGAATGACCTGCCTCCAACTTGAAGAAGATTGAGGATTGAAGATTGCAAGAATTTACCATGTTTGGTGGACGAAGAAGAAGATACTAGCACAACTTCACCTCTCTCAAGGCATTGACGTTGGTTGGTTGCTCAGCTGACATATCCTTTCCAGAATAGGTTTTCCCTACCAACCTAGCATCACTTGACATCACAGCACCAGCATAGACTCAGCCCTCTAAAAAACAGTCTGTTAATGGTGAAGAATGTCTAGAAGTGGTGTTGTTTCCACAATAGGAGATAGGAATGATACTGCCTCCCCCTCTAAGTGATATCACCATAATTTTGAAAACCTGAAATATCTATTCTCCAAGGGCTTTCAAAGCCTCCTGTCTCATAGTCTTCAGAGATCAGTGATTTCTCTAAGCTCACATCTCTTCCATTAAGAGACATGCTTCTCTTGCCTGGTCACCTTCAGATTGATGATTGTCTTTTGCTAGAAGAACGATGCAAAAGGGATAAAGGACATATCTTATGTTCAAATCAATAATGAACAAAACTATCCCAAAGAAGTTGAAATCGTGAAATTGAAAGTCAAAAGGTATTAAACCATTTGAAAGATAGGCCAGATAATTGAATTCTGATTATTGTTCATTTAATTTTTGTTGTATATATAACATAATAGTCATTTGATATGTTGTTGTTGATAATTAATTTACAGCCACATTTCAGGCTTGAAAGCTACAAAGTGTAGTTGGTATATATAGCTCCATTCAAAAATCAGGTACAAGCTTCTCATTTTTTTCCCATTTCACTTGCAATTAAACATAGCATGCTCATCAATCTGCAACATTTAACCATTAAAACACTTATGCTTCTCTAACTTCGGATATCTCGAAACACCTCTTGCCGTGAATTTGCTGATTTGTCATTTAGACTTATGAAACTGATTAAAGAGATCAAGGATGAAAGGTGAGTTGATTTTCAGCTGCTTTTATATGCCATGTACATTAAAAAAATTGAAAAGTGGTTGTTAGAGTATATAAGCAGTTTCGTGGACAAAATTGAGTTTAAATTTGGTAAGTTATATATATTCTTGCCTTGTGAATTGTTAGTAGTTTATACAGAAGCATATTTGTTTTGATTTCAGGAGATTGCCATTTTGTTAAAGAAAATTCAAGTCTCTCCCTCCTTTTCTATGTTATCAACTTTCTTTATACCATGCCAATTATGCTTCCCTTGAGTATGTTGAACAGTAACTAATTTCTTTTCTTTAGTATTTTAATGTTCTTGTATTTAGTTTTTTGCTTTCTGAGTTTGTAGAGACACTGTAGAGGAAGCAAATAAATTCATCCATAAAACTCTAATTTTGTATTGGATTTTCCATCTTAGAGGAGTCTGTCCCCACCAACTGAATGTTGCTTAGGATCTCTGCTGGTAAAATCTGTATACCATTATTACATCGGGGAGTGCGCATACAAATCTGTTGTGGACAAGTTGCCATTGGTGGTAATGATGCAGCCGACCAACTTTCAAACTTTCCTTGTCATCGAGAAGTTCCCAATTTTGAATAGCAGCACTGCAAGAGCTTTCAGAACCTCTCCTTGCTCAAAGGTTTTTATTCTTAATTGCCTTATTCTATTAAAAAAAGGGATAAGAAATGTAGTGGGTAAAGATATCTCCTGTGCCTCTTGTATCAATAACAGATTACTTATTAGCCGGAAAAGGAATAGTGAAAACTAGTTGTTTTTCATAGAAAGGAGCGAAAACAGCAGAATATACCATGCTTGTAAATTCAATCCTGGGTATATCAACGAGAAAATCCTCTCTCCTTTTCCTCTTTGAACAATTGATTAGAACTTGCATGATCACCAAGTGTTGATTTTCTTGTATGTACAGAAGTCTGAACATGATTAGAAAACACTGAGGATGAATTCAGCCTCCAGTTGTAATCCATTGGCCATAAAATCAATGCAATGCAAAGGTCAGCTTTTATGCATTGGACTACATTAAGATAATACGCCTCAACATTGGAAACAATCCCTCCTTCTAAAAGTACTATGCCTGTATAATTCTATTTTTATATTCAATTTCCATTAGCAGTCACATAATAATGTTTCCACACCCACCGAACACTGCTTATTAGCCACAGAAGGGGAAAAGGGTGAAAATTATAGAAACTACCATGCTTGTAGATATATGGTATGTCAATTGGAAAATCCTCCCTTTCTTTTTGCACTTTGATAATAATTAATTAAAGTTTATATTCTAACCAAGTATTAGTCTAGTTGTACCTGCAGAAATCTGAGCATTAGTAGGAAGAACCAAAGATGAAATTTAACCTCCAGTTGTAATCTAGTGACAATATAATCAATTCAAAGCAGAGGTGAGCTTTTATTAGGCTACCTTAAGATAATATGCCTCACCAACGGAACATCCCTTATGCTAAATAATCTTATGCATATCAATTCCAAAGTTTCAGGTTGGAGCTATTAGTTACTCATCTTCATTCTCATTAGAGTGACCCTCATTCACAATAGGTTTAAGCAGATGGTCACTGATTGAAACTAAATCGCATTTCTCAAGTATTGTGTAGAATTATTTTTTCACACCAGAACTGTTTTACAACTTGGCACACAGAGATGCAAAGAGCTCATGTAACAGCTTCCATGGCTTTTCATGCCCCACTTTTTCTGCTTCTAATATTAAACATTTACCATACCCTGCATGTTGGTTCTTCAGCCTTCAGCACTAATCTCTCTTTGTCAATCCCAGTGAATCTTCAATGCCTCCACATGAAGCAAAAAGTGTTACTAGTGGCAGCACCAAGTAACATACATCGTTGCAACATGTCACCACCAAAAGAGCGATTGATGTCATTGACAGTCAAGATTTTCTTTTCTAATACTATGAATCAGTTGGGTAAGAGTAACTTTTTAGAGAATTTGCTTCATTTATCATTTCTCTTTGCAAAAAAACTTCTTCAAATTCATCAGTAGTATCATGACTAAGAGGTTCACACTAATCCCCTAATAAATTTCATATATAGACTTTGTAATGTGCCATAAACTAGTTGAGCTTTCAGTTTTCTTTTTTCTTTTTCATGATTAATCCATATAACGTTTGTATACCATGGCATTGGAACTTCAGAAAGGATTAATTTCTTGTGCTTTTGAATTGAGATTATGAGATGTATAATAGATTCAAGCTAAATGTTAATCTTTTTTTCCTACGCTTCCTCCTTTCTCTGTGTCTTCTTCTTTGGCAAATAAAGAGATCCACCAAAGTTCAATACAAGAAAGGAACTGAAAATTTTTATGGCTATCCTCTGATGGATGTTAAGCTATAAGCTTCCACCATTGCAGCGTGAGCAGGCCTTAAATCTTCTTTTCTCGCTGATAGCAATCTAACTTCTCTGTTACTTGACTGTGGCCACGCTTAAAATTTCTGCAGATGAAAACACATTTTTTCCTTTTGTTGGATCTGTGCAGTGCATGCCTTCGTTTTTTCAGAAGGTGTTAGTCTGTGTCATCAATTGGGCCAAAAAGGAGTGTTACAATGGTGGACGATAGTTTTTACACAAGAGTTCTACGTATGTTTTTCTCTGTTGGTGCCTCATCCTTAGTTCCTTGTAAGTCTCACGAATGGCTGGGAATAGCTATGTTGTTTTATTGTTTTTTGACTAAAATTGCAACACGATGTCATAGCCTTGCCCCTGAGATAGAACGTTACAGAAGGGTTCCACATTCCGAAGCCATCCTTTCATGAAACTTCATGTGCAGTATCAACGGTGCATAAAAGATATTAAAAAATATAAATAGGGTCACAAACTCCGACATTTTGAAGCCCTTTTTCTTCTAGTGCATGCCAGAACCAAAGAAGCTGAACATCAAGTTTCCTACTAGTTTTAGTGTCAATTTTTTATATTAATAGTTATTCTGTTTTTTCTTCTTGGTATTTTTTATACATTCATTATTATCAGGAATTTATTATTGGGAATTTCTCATGTGTGTTTTGGCTGTTTTCATAATAGCTTCAGCTTCCAAAATGTGAAATTGAAAAGCACACTGCTTCAAATTGTTTGTATTTGCAGTTTCATAAAACTGCTTTTTGCTTTCAATTCCTTTTATGCTTCGGCATATATAGGTTATTTTGGCTGTTTTGAATGGGACTGAGCTGATGGAGGCTGTCATAATGATAAATCTATTGAGGAGATCAAAGCCAATGTGACAGGATTCTGTTAAGAAGAGGCTTTGCTTCGATGCCTGTGACAGTGCCCAAATTGTTGCTGATGCTCTTATCTCTGATTTCAATGCAGTCCTGTAGGCTGCAAGTGCCTATTTCTGTTTTCATGTTACTTGTGTTTCTAATCCCATTTTTTGTTGTTTGAGCATGGGATTTCCTTCTTTTATGATTTTCATTTTTTTACATTGGTAAAACAGTTCCTTTTATGTTTCATAGCTCTTTTCTTTCCTTATTTTGCTTGAATTTGAAATTTAGACTGATGGATTCTTTCGACCTGATATTTTATTGTGAGAGAAACGTCAATATTATATAAAGAAAATAGGATTTGAAAGTTTACATCATGAACATCGATAACGGATGTGGGCATGATAACTTGTCAAGTCATCATTATAAAATTCTTTGAAAGCATCGAGATTTGCGACCAGGCTGCCATTGTTGGGATTTTTGTTATTGTGGATTGTGGTGATGATTAAAGCCATAACAATGGCAATTTTTTCTAACAGGCTGCCCATTATCCATCATTTTATGAAGCAATTGATGGGTTGTGCAACCGCTACTGAGGCAAGAGTAAAGCAGAATGGATTGTTGTGACAAATTATTGACCTGGCACTACTGTGGAGTTTTCTGCAGCACTAATTCATGGGATATAAAATGCTGATGAAGTCTCTAGGCCACTTGTACCTACTTTCACTGCATTATTTTTCTTATACATTCTTTTGGGGAAATGAAAAGGGGGTGAGAGGGGGGATGCTAATCAGTATATCAATAAAGTTTATCACTGTTTGCTAAAGAATACTTATTTGCATTCAGGTGATGTGTCCTAACCAGGTAATGGGTATGCAATCAGGGAGCTAATCTCTAGGATCCAAACACAGAAATTCAATTATAGCCACCTGGTGAGATTTTCGCTTTGCTTTATGATTTTTGCTTCAACGTTTCGTATATAGTTCACACATATCTGTCTTATTTCTAAAGCTTGTCTCCAAGTATATTTATTTGCATCTAGATGATATCAGCAGAATTTTAGAACTCATCTGAGTTTCAAAATGAATTAGTTTTAAGTGTGTCTGACCATATGCAACAAATAATGAGATAACATAATGGGGGATTCTTGGAAAAGTGAAGTATACTTTAGATATATTTATTATTATTTGATGACCAATGTCTGTAAAGATTTGATTTTATTTACTTTTTGTTTATAGCTCCTGAGAAAGGGAAATGAGTGCCAATAGTAAAATTACGACAAGATATTTGCAGAACCTGATGTCTCTCAATTGGGAAGGTAGGCAGCACCTCACTTCGGTTCCCTTTCTAAATATAACTGTTAATTAAATTTTAATTTTAATGCTAGAAAAAGCAGGATGATAAGAATTTACTGACCTTTCTTGGGATGTTGACTGAATTCTGCTTTGGGTTTGTAGGGATCATTTGTGTGTTCCTTGCTGCTACTGCCACCACTGCTGCTGCTACTTTCCCTTTTTTTTTCTTAGGTTACTCAGGTCTCTCTTATTTTCCTATTTAATGTAATTATATGTAATTGATGCATTACATCATAAGTCCAGGAAGAATCATGTCTAAACTGTAACCACAACAATATTTTGATGATGGCAGGTTCATATACTTAGGCATGCCTCTTTCACCTGAACACTGTTTAGGACCCTGGTGTCAAGAGGTTGAGGAGGACTGCAATCATGTTCTATATTTTTGTCAATGTTCTTGGAGTTCCGGAGCAAGTTACTTTATCCAATGATGCTATTTTGGTCTCATCCCCTTTTGCATCAAATTCCTCTTGCAATGCTTGTGAGCCTTTTCTGGATTACTCTGGTGGTTTGGTTCCTATTCTGCTGTTTCTCCATGGCTAGTAAGATATGAGGCTGGCTTTAATGAGAAATGGTGGTGGGTGGATGAGATTATTTTTCTTTGTAAGCTTTGTTCTCTACATTGGCTTAGAGCTTTGGCTGATGGCATCTTGATTTTGGACTAAGATTCTGTGGCTTTAAGGAGACTTGGTGAAGTCTCCTTTGTGTTGGGATGTTAATGGCCTTGCTGACTCTTTAGTGTATAGAACTGATATGTTCATGGCTTGGTGGTTATGCTCAGTCGCTCTGATATTTGGTGCAAGTTTTTCAGCAGGCTGTTAAATTTTCTCCACCCTTTGGACACCATTATACTAGGCCTGTTATTGGAGGTTTTATGGTGTGTATATTTTTACTCTTTTGGGTGTTATTTTAGCCCGGTGAGACTGCTTCTTATCCGTGTCCCAGGTGTTGTATTTTTTCTTTCAGCTTTCAGTAACATCTAACCACAACAGAGATGCAAAATTGGTGTAGCAAACCATTGTTTGAAGCATGTTGCCCTGTCAAATTTATCATCTGTTGATTGCCAATGGCATCCAGAAGAATTGAACAGTTATTTGATAAATAAGATTTAATGTTTTTATTCATGGATATTTGGAACTGTATGTGCAGGGTTGAAGGACCAACCGACAATGACCAGAGTTTTATTTAATAAAAAGAATACCAAATAATTGTCTTTAGAGTGGTTAGTAAGGATATTATAATTGTTGTCCCAGTGGTCACAAAAACTGAGCCCTACATGAAAGAAAATTGATTGTGGATAAGGCAATTTAGGGGTGGTGCCAAACAAATTGTTCAGAGGATCTAATCCAATAACAATAATCCACTGCTGCCACAAGAATAATGTGTACAGTACATCACAAGAGTCCAGCTACTAAGTTTTTTTATTTTACATACTGATTGCATGCTTCATTCGTTAAGAACGAAAGAAACCAAGAACATGTAGCAGGCTAACGGCTCCAAATGCTTACTCAAGAAAGCACATGGAAAACCTTCTCTCTGCCTCTTTAGATGCATTATGCACATTTTTCCAAGGTAGTTAGTGTCTTTCTACTATTACCTTTGGTTAGATAGAGGTTCTTATTCTCATTTGCATGACGGTGTTTTATAGTTCCAGGAAATACCAGTTCATAAAGGTTAACAGAAATAATTTAGAAACTTTCTTCTTTCCCGTTTTAGAAAGAGTGGGAGATGAAATGGAAGTAACATAAGATTAAAGCTACGAGCCTAAGGCAACCTCTCCATTCTGCAGCCCTCCTCCTTCCGAACCCAACAACAAACAGTAAAAGTTGAATTTTAAACTGATCTTCCTCTTGCTTTGAAGTTCAAATCTTCTGATAGTCCTTTTCATGAACTTGCCACTGTAGGATCAAGTACACGTAGGCACTATCTCTTATGATTTATAGCCCAAACTAGAATTTTCACTCTTTTTTTTTCGGTCGAGTTCTCACACCTGTTGGGTTCCTAGCCACAAGTTACAGTATCTAGGACACAGTACCATATCTGTCAACCATAAACTTAAGGCCTAGAATTTGCCCAATTCTGTTTTTAACGTGATAATAAACTTGAGACATACCAAAGCACCCTTCATTTTGTCTTGAAATCAATTCAGCAAGTCATCTATCTTATGGTATGATGTATAATTAATGTACCATACCATTACAGAACTTGGAACACCTCTTCCTGAGGATGTTTCCACTGCCACCGATCAACCTTCAATGTTGATACCTGGTAGGCGCTGGAAATGGTGGGTATTCTAGTGATACTCAATATCATCTTTCTCTTGCTTGGTCATTTTAAACAGGTAAATTCTATTTCAATCATATTATAATATACACTTCAATTTAATCAATAATGGAATCAATTATTTTATAAAATTTGTAATAATTAATTGAGGCAAATTCTGCAGTAAGGTCATCATTTTTTACCTTACTATAAAGTCAATTAATAAAGATCATCTGATCTATGAGATTAAATTATAATAATTGATTTAAAACTCATAAAGAAACTGGTTAACCAATTCAACTAGTAAACAAAAAATCCTCTCTTTGATGGACTCTTTTTATGCCTTATTAATAGAAACTATTTATTTGCATTTTTTTTTAATATATGAAATTTCATATTATAAATAGAATTATCACTATAATAAATCAGAAAAGTCAAAATAAAAATATATAATAACAAAAATTAAAACACATGTAATTTAAAATTGTTATTAAAAAACTTAGACGTAAAGTTTTTAGAAGTTATAATTAAAAATCCTTAACGTAAAGAAATAAGAATTGACATGAAAACTAATAAAGGTAGAATAATTAAATTTAAAATCTTAACATAAATATGTAAAAGTTAACATAACAAGTTAATTAAAGAAAAAATTTTAATTTTAATAAAAAAAATTTAAATTTATATTCTCAGACTAAAATTGTTTAACGATACACAAATTTTAATTTTAAATAAAAAATATTAATAATAAAAATAATTATAGCTCACAATTGACATAAATAAATGTTGACATAACACTTTAACAATTGACATAAAACTTATAAAGGTAAAATAACTAAATTTTAAATCTTAACGTAAATATGTGAGAGTTAGCGTAACTAATCAATTAAGTAAAAAAATATAATTTTTGTCACGACCCAGAACCACCCTCGAGTCCGTGACAACCGCCGCGATGTCCAGATATGCACTCATCCACCGAGTACCATATCGAAACCTCGCAAGGCTCTCGTACCAATCTTTCCAGCTCCCCTATGAGTTTTTATTTATTAATCTCATACTTTAAAACATTTCATCCAATTTCGGACCAAAACAAGGAAAAAGACAAAATTTACTACACAGGGACGTTTTGGTCATTTTCCGTTAAAAATTTCGAAATTTAAAAAAAATGTTGCTCATGCGTCAAGATCTCATAATTTGCAGTCGGAATTGAAATCGGATATCTAAAACATGAAATTTGAGTAAAATTACATTTAATGGAATAAAATAATAATATTTCATAAAATATAATATTTTCTTATAAAACAATTTTTATATAGATATCCGGGTATAATTTTTACAGCGTAAAAACAAAATATATTATTACATATAGTAATACAAATAACTGAAGTATAAAACTTAATTTATAGTGCTAAGTGGGCCTAAAATAGAGAAATACAGTTTACGAGATGAACCTGTGAAAGTTAAGGTCGTCACCACAAATGCACTTCGTGTCAAAATTTATTATCTACAAATGTCTGTGAGCCTGAAATGGGGAAATTGAGGGGGTGAGTTTTACAACCCAGTGAATTAGATAACTACTATCCACGACATCTAAAGTCGAGTAGATAGAGACAATATAACAAAAATACCATATCAACAAATAATTCATAACACCGAATTTAGTAAAATCATGTCAAATAATTTCATTTATTCAAACACAAGGCTTATGATTTATTTCGTAAAAACTAAGCTATTCCCAAATCTTGTACTCGTGAACACTTGATCAGAGTGTCCCATCGAGTACGCCAAGGCTGTTATAATTTTTATCATAATTGAAAAATATAGCCGTTCCTTGACGTTGGCGGAGTTCACCATCACGTGGTGGTTCGGCGTAATGTGAACTCTAACCATACCTCAGGAGTTACCCTCCGCGCCTCTCATACTGAAATATAATATAACGGGGTTACCGTGCCCCTCTAATAGGCTGGTCCACGGAACCCGCCACTGCAACTGCTCATCAACCCACCAATCGATAATAATTCATTTAACATGATTTGGTAATTTTTATTTATAAACAATTTATCAGAACAAAGCAGTCAATTTACATTTTTCAATACAATAAACAATTTCGCCAATCATGCCGTCATGCTTCTAAAATTTTATAAGCCATGAGTTTCATTTGTTTCATAAATAGCACAATTCACTAATTTGGTCTCCATGTACTCTATTTCATAAAATTGACATTTAATTTCAAAACAATATTTCATCAAATACGTTTTAATCAAAAATCATAATATTTTTATTTTCAATTTCATTATGCTTTTAAAAGCATATAACCATAATAAAACCACTCCAGATATTACAGATGATAATTAATCCACTCACCTTGTCACAGGAGTGCACGATACTCCCGTTTTTAATTCCACTACACCGTTTTTCTCCGGTGTCCGGGGGACCCACCACCTAGGTGATACGCATGACATGAATTTCAATAAATTGTGTCAATTTCTCACAATCAATTTCAAGCTCTATGTGATGCATGAACTGAGCTAAAAATGGTTCGGACAGTCGTTTATTCACGGTGTCCGACCGACTCACCTACACGCGTCTAAATTGCTAAAATATTCAATTTAATTCCAAATCAATTTTTTTTTTCACTTTCTATACCTCAATTATATCCAATTGGACTTAATGTCCCTCAGTGTGATACAAATTATCAGTCTCGGATTGAAATTATGAAAATACCCCTAATGGATAAAAATTCTGATTTTTGCTCTAAAAATTCCTATAATTTTTCCAACTCCATAATTCATCATTATTCATATAAATACCATGAAATCTCATCACTTTCAGCACAAATTTCTCTCCTGAAAATTTTGGTATAATCGGGTTCAATGGAGAAAAATCATTTCTCTCACTAATTTTTGTCATTTTCTATTTCTACCTAACTAAACACAACTAATTAACCTAAAATCCAATCAAATCAAACACAAAAATCCCTCCCTTAGGTTCAGCCAGCATAGGGTTCATTGTGCAAGCTCATTTTTAATGCATGGAAAATAGAAAAGAACATATGGGTAGTGTAGATCAAGAAGAAATTTAAAGAAATTTTACCTTTTTCCTTGTGAAATTGTTTGAATTTCTACATTTCCCCTTTGATTTCCACTTAGGGTTCTTAGTTTTCCCCCTTTTTCTCTTCTTGCTTGCCTTAACCGAAATTTACAATGCCTTGGCTGATTTTTTATGGCTTTTATCACTTAAATAATAAAATAATCCATTTTTACACATGTTATTGTACTATTCACTATTTTATTATTTTTTATTTCCTTTTTTACTTTCTTTCAGCCAAATTTCCAACCCTTATCCTCTGATTTTTTCAGGAGCTTCTAGAAGAAATTTCAATAATTTTTATAGTGTAATTTTGTGAAATTACACTTTTACCCTCGAAAAAGTGCAAAATTATATTTTTGCCTCAAAAATTAAAAAATTACCACAAGGTATATTTTTCAGTCCTCAAACTCATACCACACTCCAATTTGTCAAATTTGATCTAAATTTTCTCGAAAAATTAAATTTGACCTTCCGGTGGTAAAATTACGATTTTGTCCCTACACTCCAGAAATCACCGAAATTTATTCTTTTTCCACTTTTCAACCTTAAATAACACTTCAATTGATTAATATGATCAATATCAATCAAATGGGATCAAACAATCTTTTTCAAAAATTTCAAATTCGTCCTTTAATGGCAAAATTACTATTTTACCCTTGTGTCTCAAAAATACCGAGAATTGCACTTTTCACTGCTAAACTTCATTTTATGTTTCAAAAATCATATTATATTTCATATAATCATTCTTGGTCATTAAAATCGAAATCTTTATTACAATTCTCCATTTTGTCTTGAAATTAAAAAATGACCGTTTTGTCCCTAATTGGTCAATTTTCCTGATTAACCCCAAACTGAACCTCGAACTCCGAATTACTATTTTAAATCACTCCGTGGGTTTTAGTTTTCTCAAATTCATCCTCAATTCTCTGTTTAAACTGGTTCGAGACTTATTTAACTTAACCATACTCTTAGGGGCAATATTGTCATTTAACTTGTTTCCCGGGGTAATTCAATATACAAACATGCTGTTCAAAGCATGTGAATGACCTGTCACAGATAAATTAGGGTCAGGTGTTACAATTTTAGTAAAAAATAAACACTTAAATTTATATTCTCAGATTAAAAGTGTTTAACAATATAAAAATTTTAATTTTTAAATAAAGAATAATAAATATAAAAATAATTATAGTTTAAAATTAACATAGAAAAATCTTGACGTTAAACTATGAGAATTGACGAAAAAACTTAAAAATATGAAATAACTAAATTTTAAATCTTAATGTAAACGTGTGAAAGTTAACGTAACAAGTCAATTAAGTAAAAAAAATTTAATTTTAGTGAAAAACAAATATCTAAATTTATATTTTGATGAAATTATGATGATATTTCCATAAATTTTTATTTTGGTTAAACTCAAATTTATTAAAGACTTCCAATCAAAGTTTTCACAAAAAATTTTAAATGAATGCCTTATGAAACTAATTAATAAGTGATTGGTATGATGAAGTCCAATTTCTTCTGTTTTTTTCTTTAAATTTGATTTTGGTTAATATCAAGTTTTTGATAGTTTGAATAGCTAAGTTATATTCTTCCAAAAAAAATTTATAGATAAGTTATAGATTGCACTTTTCATTAATTACAATAACTTGCCTTTGTTGAACAAGTTTTTTTTTCTTTATTTGAAAAAAAGTTTGAGAAATTATTGAACATAAATTATTTTAGCACCATATTTTTAAATTTATTTAAAAAATTGTCAACAATTAATGGTAAAAGGATATTTCACTAAAAAAAATAAAGATTACAAAATATTTTAATTTTGATAAACTAAATTTAAAATATTGATAAAATTATATTTGTTTAAATATGAATAATAATTATCAGCAATAATATATTAATTACTCACTGGACTTACCATCGCGATAATCCATAAAACATAAACATAAAAATTGTAGCATTTGCTAATAACATCATGATGTTTTGGATGATGCAAATATATTTTTTAGCTTCATAATGTCAACACAGTTATTATTTAGGTACTTGTTTATTGCGAAATATTGCTTCTATTAGCTTTGCTTGTACACTCCATTGGTATTTTTGGGAATTTAAAATATATTCTTTTAATCTGTTTTATAATCCGATTGCCATTTTTTTACAAAAAATAAATATCAATAAAGTTGTTGTTTATTTTTTCTATACCATTTGTGAATATTCGTCAAATAGTCAAAATCAAATCAAGTAACATTATTCTTTAAAAAAAAAAATTCACACATGATGGAACTTGATTTTGAAACCAAAATATTCAAAGATATATCTTTCTATGACAAAGACTAAAACTCATTCACTAATATATTCTATTTTAATTTGCAAAAGAATATACAAAAAATTCCTTATTACTATAAGCACTCAAAAATGTGGATTTTTTTTTTAGAATTGAAAAAAAAAGAATTTAAACCTTATACTTTAAATAAAGAGATCTAAACCACCGAATTAACAAAATACCTGAGTACAAAACAAAAATGTAATTGATATTCCTAACATTCACATTTTCTTTACGAAACTATTTTCAGTATGTACTTATATCAAAAGGAAGGAAATTTTTTTCTTAAAAAAGGAATCTCATAAGAAAATTCACAATTATTCTACATACTAACATTAAAGTTTTTTAAACTATACAAAGAAATTAAAAAATTGTCTTATGTTTGATTAGAGTATGTTTATTGAAATTAATAAATTGTTATAATAATTAAATAAATATGTTATATATAAAATAATAATTTCAAATAAAAGAGGCCTACTATTAAATCAAAATTTAAACCAAAATGAACCCACCACCACTAGCTTGGTTAATGCCCATTCACCTTTATTTTCTTTGACAGTCTAAATTTTTGGTAAAAAGGCTTACCTTTCACGTTATCTCTTTGATTGTGCCAAAGATTATTTTTTTAACGTTTCCTTTGGCTTTCTCCAAAACCATGTGGGTTCCATCCACGAAGAAGAACTAATTAACCAAGCAAAAAAAAAAAAAAATGAAAGAAAGATATTTAAAGAAATTTTGATAAAACAAAATAAATTGCAAATATCATTTTATTTTATTGAAGTATTTTGAAGCACAAAATTGACGAGGACCAATAATTAAATAAGCTTTGATTGATTTATTTGATAATAATGAAATCTGTGAATGCCAACAGGCTGAAATTAAGTAAGGAAATACTTTATTTGAAGGAAAGAGTAAGGAAAGAAGAAGCAAGTAAAGCCATGGAAAGATGTAGTAAACTTAAGAGAGCAATGGATGAAGGGATTAATGAATACTTCAGTACTCACCTAATGACTTGTGAATTTGTCTAATACATTTTTAATTGTTTCCAAAAGGAGAGGATTAATAGTTGTGATGGAAGTGTTGGAACACGTGGACTTACCCTTTCTTTAACTTGGGTTTGCCTGTGTTCACAACAGAAACAAATCCATTTGACTCATGCAAAGAACATGATCCAAAACACTAATGGGGCTATAGTGACCAACACTACCCTCAATAGTCCAATTCCCCAAAAGTAGGAATTTGCTTTCGGTGACCCATTGCTAGTTTTTCTTGTCTTTTTCCATCACTACAGCTGGCCTCCGACAAACCACATGGCCATGGGGCCTTCCTTCGAATGAGAATTCGACGACTCCAAGTCAATACCCAACTCAATTATTAAGCTACTCTCACAAACTTCTTTAACCTTCTCCCAACAAAAATACATCTCTTTTCCACATACTTCTTTCTTTCTTGAGCAAAACAATCGTGTTTGTTGGGGAGGCTGCTCTCACAGCTTTCTTTGATGGGTTATTTGGCAAGTTATCCTCTCCTGATTTCCTCAACTTTGTCACTGAAAAGCATGAGTTTCTTTTTAAATAATATCATCCATAATTTTGTTGATTGTATAATTTCATTTAGGGTTAAAAAATTACAATTTGTATTAAATAAGAATTCATAATCGATACATTGTCTATTACTTTTATGTACTTTTTTATAGATTACAACTAGGTAGTTCAATAATTAAAATTAACATTTATTAAATGAAGATAAAAAAAATTAATAAGGAAGCAAGCTGTAATTTGGGATCATTCAACCTAACATATATGCCTGTTTCAGCTGAGCATTTCATGCATGAATACTTTTCATTTTTTATTGAAAAGTACTAGTACAATATTTACATTGCTTTACAACTATTACATAAACAAACCAATATTTTCATTGGCAGAAATATTACATTTGGATCTTTTTCTACATTTCTATTTCTTAATTCTTTTCTTTGATTATTATTCAATGCATCAGCAGTTTATTTATTCTTTAACTTTATAAGTTTAAAGGGTTGACATGACATGTATTCATTTAGGCATATTTAAAAAGAAAATAATGAATTATTTAATTATTAAATAAACATATAAAAATTTTAAACTCACTTGTGGAATTAAAAGAATTCACTATCAATATACAAAATAATAATCTATTTTTTCATAAAACCAAACAAACTCATCACTTTAATTTTTTTTCATTCTCCTTTTTTTTTTTGCTATATTTTTATACTTGTAGGTTTACTCACATTTTTCAAGTAATTAAATTTATTTATCATATGAATAATTTTAGAACATTTTTTATTAGAAAATAAATATAACTAGGGTTTGGGAAAGTAAGAGGCAAACAACATGGTTTAGGAATGATAGCAACCAAAAAAAATACATAATTGAGAATTTTCAAAAAAAAAAATTATTGAGTTTAGGGTATCCTATGGGTGATATTTGAAATCTACCCAAACCTGAGTTGACTATTAAAAACGTTATTCAAACCTGCTTTATTATTGAATAGAGGGTATCCACATTTTATGTTATCAAGTCAGGTACCTAGGGATACTATATAATAGTTACCTGTTACATCCTAAGTTAGACTTCACAATTTCTTTTGGAAACTATTTGTTGTATGTACTTGTACCAAACGGAATAAACAAGCTAATTTACTATAAATAACAATAGGACCACCAAAGCAAAATAGAAAATTGAAAAATGGAGAATTGCAAGTAAATGAAAAACTTTCTGCACACTAACTTTAAAGTTTTAAAATTATATAAACAAATTAAAAAATTTTCTTCTGTTTGATTAAAGTATGTTTATTGAAATTAATAGATTCTTATAATAATGAAATAAATATGTGATATATAAAATGAAAATTTGCCAAAGAAAAGAGGACCTACAGTTAAATCAAAATTTGAACCAAAATGAACCCACCACCACTGGCTTTGGTTAGTGCCCGTTTACCTTTATTTTCCACCATAGTCTAAATTTCTGGGGAAAAGGCTTACCTTTCACGTTTTTTCGGTAACAAGAAGCCTACCTTTCTCTCTCTTTTGTCTTTTATTAATCTAATTAGAATCTTTTTGATTGTACCAAAAATTGTTCTTTTCACGTTTTCTTTTGCTTTCACCAAAGTCTTGTGGGTTCCATCCACGAAGAAAAATTAATTAACCAAGTATAGAGAGATCAAAAAGAAGAGGACCAATAATTAAATAAACTTTGCCTGATTTATTTGATAATAATGAAATCTGTCAATGCCTAAAGGCTGAAATTAAGTACAAAAATGCATCATTTGAAGGAGAGAGTAAGGAAAGAAGAAGCAAAGTAAAACCATGGAAAGATGTAAAATTAAGAGAGCAATGAACGAAGTGATGTAGGGATTAATGAATACTTCACTCACCTAATGACTTGTGAATTTGTCTAATAAATTTTTAATTGTTTCCGAAAGGACAGGATTAATAGTTGTGATCAAATTATTGGAACACGTAGCCTTACTCTTTCTTCTACTTGGTTTTGCCTTTATTCACGGCAGAAACAAATCCATTTGGCTCATGCATGCAGAAGAAGACGATACTCAAAACACTATCATGGCTATACTGACCTATACTAGCCTAAATAGTCCAATGCCCCAAAAGAAGAAGAATCTTTTAAAGTTGGATGAATGCTTTATTGAAAGTTGGAATTTGCTTTCGGTGACTCATTGCCAGTTTTTTCCTTGTCTTTTTCCATTACTACTGCTGGCTCCAACAAACTACATGGGGTCTTTCCTGAATGAGAATGCGACGACTCGAAGTCAATACCCAACTCAATTATGAAGCTACCCTCACAAACTACTTTAACCTTCACACAACAAAAATACATCTCTTTTCAACATACTTCAATCTCCATTTTGATTTCTCTCTTTCTTGCTTGAGCATAACAAGCATGTCTTTTGTTTGGGAGGCTGCTCTCACAGCCTTCTTTGATGTGTTGTTTGGCAAGTTATCCTCTTCTGATTTCCTCGACTTTGTCACTGAAAAGCAGGTACTCGAGGAGATCAACAAGTGGAAAAAGATGCTGCGGGATATCCGTGCCGTGCTTGATGATGCCGAGGGGAAGCAGATGAAGGATAAAATTGTGAAGAACTGGTTGGCCGATCTTCAAGATTTGGCTTACGATGTTGATGACATTTTGGACGAGTTTGCCACTGAAGCTTTGGGGCGCAAGCTGACATCCTTGGAGGAACCTCAAGGCATAAAAAATAAGGTACAAAAGATCATTCCTACTCGTTTATTCTCGCCAAAAACTTTCATGTTTAATAAGAAGATGATATCCAAGATTAAAGAGATCAGTGCTAGAATGAATGATTTGGCCACAAGAATAACTCACTTGGGATTGGGAGGCATTAATGAGGGAGCAAGGTCCAACAGAAGGTCACAACGTTCTCAGGATACTTCTTTGGTGGATGAAACTCAGGTGTACGGTAGGCAAGAAGAAAAGGCAGCATTGCTTGAATTGCTTTTGAGCAATGATGGTACTGACAATAAAGCTTCTGTGATTCCCATCGTTGGCCTGGGAGGAATTGGCAAGACAACTCTTGCACAACTTCTCTATAATGATACTCGTATACAAAGTTCTTTTGAGTACAAGGCATGGGTATGCGTTTCTGAAGATTTTGATGCCGTTCGCATAACAAAGACAATTCTACAGTCAGTCACTCGTGATTCTTATGCCGATATTAATGATCTCAATTTACTTCAAGTCAAGTTGAAGGAGATGCTGGCTGGGAAAAAGATTTTGCTTGTCCTGGATGATATCTGGAACGAGAATTATACGGAGCTGGAAAACCTACTCTATCCATTCGGAGTTGGAATCAAAATTCTCGTCACGACACGGAGTCACAATGTTTCTTTTATTATGGGCACTGTTAAAGCTTACCCACTACAACAGTTATCAGAGGAGGATTGTCTATCTGTATTTACTCAACATGCATTAAAAGCAAAGGATTTTAGTGGGCATCCTGAATTAAAAGAAGTTGGGGAAATTATAGTGAAAAAGTGCAACGGCTTACCTTTGGCAGCTAAAGCCATTGGTGGTTTTCTATGCACTAGCCTGGACTATGAGGCATGGAAAGGTATATCAGAGAGCGAGATATGGGGCATACCAGAAGAGGAATGTCGCATAATTCCAGCTCTACGATTGAGCTATCATCATCTTCCTTCACATTTGAAGCGATGCTTTGCATATTGCTCTATACTCCATAAGGATTATGAATTCGGGGAGGAGGAAATAATCTTGTTATGGAAAGCAGAAGGTTTTTTACAACCAGCAAGCCCTGGAACTCAACTCGAAGTTCTTGGTAGTCGATATTTTCAAGATCTAGTCTCAAGGTCATTTTTTCAGGCATCTACTAGGAACAAATCTCGATTCATAATGCATGATCTTGTCAATGATCTAGCTCAATCGGTTGCAGGAGAAATATGCTCCAGATTGGAAGACGATAAACAGTTGAGATTTTCGAAAGGTACTCGACATTCATCTTATGTTCGTGGTCGTTATGATGGAATGAAAAAGTTTGAAGCCTTCAATCAAACAAAGCATTTACGGACCTTTCTACCGTTGACTGGATCGTCATCGGCAGATGTAGGTTATTGTTATGTAAGTAACAATGTCCTCGTTGATTTGCTGCCCAAACTTCGATGCTTAAGAGTTCTTTCTTTGAAAGGGTATCGCATCATTGAGTTACCAAACGTTTTTCAAACCTTAATACATTTGCGCTACTTGGACTTTTCTCATACTAGAATTAAAAGTTTGCCTGATTCAATCTGCACCCTTTATAATTTAGAAACTTTACTATTATATGGGTGTAGAGATCTTGAAAATCTACCCTCTAATTTACAAATTCTAGTCAACTTGCGTGTTCTCGACATCACTGATACGTCTTCAATGGAAGGGATGCCATTTGGAATTGGTAACTTAACCAATCTTCTAAGACTATCTGATTTTGTTTTGGGAAAATGTGATGGTCATCAAATACAAGAGATGAAGAATTTGTTAAATCTGAAGGGTAAGCTTTGTATCTCAGGGTTGGAGAACATTGTTAATGCTTGTGATGCATGGGAGGCTAAGTTAGTTGATAAGTCAGGCCTTGGCATATTAAAACTAAAATGGAGTAGAGAATTTGATAATAATAGAAATGAAGAAGTTGAAGAAGAGGTGTTAAATTTGCTTGAACCTCATAAAAAGCTTAAAGAGCTACACATTCGGGGTTATGGTAGTACAAAATTTCCAATTTGGATGAATTCATTGCAAAATTTGTCGTCTTTGGTTCTCAAGCACTGTAAAAATTGTGTATCACTACCATCGATTGGAAAATTACCGTTGCTGAAGAATCTTTCTATTGTTAGAATGGATGAGTTAAATAAGGTTGGCATTGAGTTCTACGGGGAGAATCAATCAAATGCATTTGCTTCGTTACAGAGTTTGAGCTTTGAGAATATGCCAAGATGGAAGGAATGGGACTTGGTTGATGAACAAGTTGAGAAATTCCCTAGCCTCGTCGAGCTTTCCGTCGTAAGCTGCCCTCAATTGTTGGGAAGGTTGCCTAACCAGCTTCGTTCCTTAGAGAAGCTTGAAATTCGTGACTGTGCACAAATGGTGGTTTCACTTTCAAACCTTCCAAAGCTGTCTGAATTAAGAATACATGAATGTGCAGAGTTGGTGCTTAGAGATGATGCAGACTTTCCTTCACTAAAAGAGGTCTATCTTTCAGGTGTTGTAAAGTTTTCTACTCCAACGGAAAGGCTGGTATCAAGATCAACAACATTGGAGTACTGTCAGATTCGTAATTGTAAGGGATTGACATATTTATCAATAAAGAAGTTGGGACTATTGAGATCTGTTCGTAGATTGGAAATTTTAGAATGTCCGCAACTTGTATTGTTAGAGCCAGATGAGGTAGAGGAGGCAGAAGAGGAGCTGCTCCAAATTGGGAATCTTTGCAATATTGAATCTTTGACAATAAGGGTAGTTGGTCTCAATATGGAATCTTTGAGAATAAGAAAGCATTTTCTCCCATTTCTTACAGGGATGGATATTAGCAACTGCCCAAACATAGTTTGTTTTGCAAAGAACAACTTACCCCCGCTTTTGAAAGGGTTAGGTGTTAACAGTTGCAAGAATTTGCGATGTTTGGTGGATGAAGGAGAAAATATAAGCATCAGTAACATATCTCCTCTTGAGCATTTGGCAATTAAAGAGTGTCCGTCTCTAATATCATTAAGCATCAGTAACATATCTCTTCTTCAGCATCTGCGAATTGAAGCGTGTGGGTCTCTAAGATCAGTAAGCATCAGTAACATATCTCCTCCTCTTGAGCATTTGGAAATTAGAGACTCTCCATCTTTAATATCATTATCATTGCCTGATACGCTTCAACATCTAATACTTTGGTGCTGCCCAAAGCTAGCTTCCTTATCAGAAAGTGGCAAGTTACCCACAGGGCTCAAACAGCTTGACCTTTATGACTGCGGAGAGCTCGAATCGATTGCAGAAGCGATTGACAAAAACACTTGTCTTGAATCTATTAAGATCCGGAGGTGTGGTATTAAATCTTTACCGCAAGGATTAGACAAGCTCAACCATCTTCAGAGTATTACAATAGATGAATGTTCAAATCTAGTCTCGTTGGAAGGGTTTTTGCCCACCACCAATTTGACACATCTTGTGATCTCTGACTGTGAAAATTTGCGAGCCTTGCCCAATTGCATGCGCAACCTCACCTCGCTTCGAAAATTGGCGCTTTGTAATTTTTTTTCAGGAGATCCGCTATCCATTCCAGAAGGGGGCATCTCTAACAACCTAACATGCCTTTCTATCTCAGTACCAAAAAATCATGTGTTTCTACTTGAACGGGGATTGCATAGACTCAGCTCTCTTAAAACACTTGCCATTTATGGTGACAGATGTCCGAATATGGTGGCGTTTCCCCCAGAGGAGATGGGAATGATGCTGCCTTCCTCTCTCATCAGCTTGGACATTCATGATTTCGAAAATTTAAAATACCTATCCTCTAAAGGCTTTCGAAACCTCACCTCTCTTCATCATTTGTACATCTTCCGTTGCCCTAAGCTCACATCTCTTCCTGAAAAAGACACGCTTCCCTCGCTTTTTGAGTTTCGTGTTGCGGCCTGTCCATCGCTAAAGGAAAAGTACAAAAGGGGCAAAGGACGAGAGTGGTCCAAGATAGCCCACATACCTCGCATTGATTTTTATTTTTAATGTGATGTGACAAAGTGAAAGTCAACTATGAAAGTCAGAGGTATGAAACCATTTGAAACGTACGAAAATTTAGAAGCTTCTTAATTTTAACAACAAAATGAAACTAATTGTAATATTATTTTTGTCATCATTGATTATTTGCAGGCAATTTAAAAGCTTTAGAAGGTAACTTGGTGAGAAACTTGCTTCTCACTTTCATCTAAAATGGCAAAATCAGTGTGTAAAGTTGAATGATTGGTTAGTAGTCTCATGCTCATACAACTTCAACAGTCTTGGAATAGGGCACTTCAAAAGATCATTTCATGGAAAAGGGTGGACCCACAGGTTTTTCCTGGGCCTTGTACGTTGATTTCATTTTCTTTTCTGACCTACGAAAGTACTGCAGAGGTTGATGAATGGAGCGGTCAGTTAATTCTCTACAACTTCATCAACATTTTAGTGTTTGATCGATTTGATATTCTTATAAAATACTATTGAGATTTCTTCATTTCTATTATGATGAATTTGGTGTATTTTTACAAATTCAAACTCTGCCAATTCTACTTACTTGCCCATACCTGGAGTACATCCCTTATTGTATTCTTATAATTTCACATCATTCTCATTTGATCTTTCTGTGATGATTTCTCGTACTCCATTCTATCTTGTCCTAATTTGTTGGAGAAACTGCTTTATAAAGAAAAGAAAAGAGAGAAAAGGAATATAAGATCGCATATATATAGGTTAGGTGCTCTATTGAATTCGTTAAGAAACTTTAAGTTTCTGTTAGATTTCCATTATTACTTTTGATCTCTGATATTAACATGTTTAAGTCACCGTTTTGTGTGGAGGTGGATAGACTAACATCTCTTAGCCCTACATTGATTATACCTTTCTAGTTTCAGCCGTATATAAGAGATAGGCAATGTTGCTTACTTTTTGTACCTTGCTTGTTCTCAGGGATTTGCCAATCTGCAATTGTCTTAATTTTGCAATCCTTCTGGAAAAGTACTCGCTGTCTCACCTTTCCAACTATCTATTGCTGACTGCCCTCTGGTAAGTTCACAGTGCAAAAGCAAATAAAGGATGGTGCAGATGAAGATTGCCTGCATGCCTTATGCTTGTGTCAATAACAGATTACTCATAATCAGAGAATAGATACATCACATCCCATTCAGGTTTTAACACAATGTATGTAAATTAGAAATTTTCTTCTATCTTTTTTCTAAAAGAAATTCAAATAGTTGATTAAATTTTGAATGATAACAAAGTGTTCATTTAATTGTACATGCAGAAACCTGAACAAGAATCTGAAGAAGGGAAGAATGAATTCTGGCCTCCAAAGGTAATTTGT
Organism: Theobroma grandiflorum; assembly: GCA_036013995.1. NCBI lineage: Eukaryota > Viridiplantae > Streptophyta > Magnoliopsida > Malvales > Malvaceae > Theobroma > Theobroma grandiflorum. The sequence goes on along the minus strand of CP142133.1, from coordinate 22,618,876 downwards.
TGACCTACTAATGAATAAAATTAAGTGGTGAGATGTCATTAGGCAACAATGAAACAATCCCTCCTAAATAAACCATTTTATGTATAACTTTTAAAAGTTTGAGTTGGAACTCTCTCTAACCTTCATTCTCAACTTTCAGATAATCTAGGTACTTAGGGATGCATTTGATGTGCACTTAAAAAGAGGGAAAGGATTGCAAATAGAAATTTTAGTACTGCTGTAGTGGCGATTGTCACATACCAGTGGAAACCAAAACTTTACCTGACTTCATATTCACCCTTTGCAATTTAGAGAGCTTGCTATTAAAGCGAAGTCACGAGTTAGAAAAGTTACCCTGAAAAATAGAAATTCTAATCAAATTACATCATCTTGACATTAGTCAAACAAATCCAGGGAAAGCAATGCCCTTGGAATTGGTAGACTAACCAAGCTTTAAAAACTGTCTAATTTTGTTTTGGGTGAAGGTGGTGGATATCAGATATGAGAGATGAAGAATTTGTTGAATCTCGAGGGTGAGATTTCTATTTCAAGATCAGAGAACATTGTTAAAGCTCAAGATGCATGGGAAGCTAAGTTGATTGATGCACGGGCCTTGATGAGTTAGAGGTGGAGTTCAACTTTTGATAACAATGCAAAAAATAAAGAAGTTGAAGAAGTGGTGATCAACTAGTTGAATTATGGCTGTCTTTGCTGCATTGCTGCCGCAGGGGATTACTTTCTACACATTTGGAAACCAGCTTGGTTGGATTCAGGGTCAGTTTACTTTCTGCTCACCATATGTTTGATTATTTTCCTTTGGTCATTTGTGCGCTTGCTTAGTTTGTGTTTCTTAGTTATGTTTGACTTTTTTAATCTTTCACCTTACCTTATAATGACAGTTTATGCGGCATTAGTTGAAATATTTTATGTTTAGTTTATTTGTAAAAGCGATGTATCAGATGGTGCAAGCAGTTGAAGATATTTTTGTTCACTTTCTTGATTATATAAATATGTATTCTCTTAATGAAAAGTGATGTCTGAAGTGTTGAAGTTCTGGCATTTTTTGAGTTTCATTTTTCTTCTTTGTTTTCCAGCAAACTTTGGTCTCTTCATCGAGAGTTTAGTCTGCAGATCTTTAAGTTTTTTTCTATCCAACAGAAACCAAAGATAACAATTCTTTTATCTCTGTTTGCCCATACTCAATACCAAGGATAACACCTGTTTTTCTCTGTCTGTCCACACAAAACCAACAATAACACCTCATTTTCTTGGTACAAAATCTTCCAAAATTTACAACAGCAGAAACAAAAGTTTTTGCTTTTACCTTCTGCTGCTTCTCGTGGGGTAGCCTTGGACAAGTAATGTGAGTAGCCACTAAAGCCAAGAGAACTTTTTTGGTTGTCATAAAGAGCTAAAATCTCACTGTAAAAAATTATGGGACTACCAAATTTCCAACTTGGATAGTAGATTCTTCATTACAAAATTTATTGTCCTTGAATCTCTTGAATTGTAAAATTGCAGATCATACCAGCAATTGGAAAATTATCACTGTTGGAATCTCTTTGCATTGAAGGAATGGCTGGGGTGAATAATATTGGTGTTGAGGTCTACAGAGATAATCAATCAGATGCATTTTCAGCATTAAGAAGTTAGAGCTTTGTGAATCTGCCAGAATGGAAGGAATGAGACTTTTGTGAAGTTGATGATCTGGTTGTGAAATTCCCCAATGTCTACGTTCTTTCTACCATTAACTGCCCTCAATTGTCAGGAAGGTTGTCTGACCATCTCGATGTCCAGAAACTACTTGAAATTTGCAGGTGCCTGCCATTGGTGATTTCAATTTCTCAGTTTTCAACACTGGTGGTATTAGATGTAGGTTGGTGTCAAGAGTTGGTGCTTGGAGGTTATGTTAACATTAAATCAATGGATATAGTCAATCTTTCTAATATTTTAAAATTTTGTACAGGCTGATGTCAGGATTTACAAATTTGGAATTTTGGACGATTGATAGTTGCAAGGACTGTACATGTCTAATGCAAAAGGAATTGGGATTGCTTGGGAGCCGAATGTCTCTCACTTGGCTGAGAATTTTGAATTGTTTGCAACTTTTGCTTGTTTCATTACTGCCAGAGGAAGCAGAAGAGGAACATTTGCAACTTGACAGGATTTGCAAGTTTGAATGTCTAACAATTATGAAATGTGAACTTCAAAGGCTACCAAAGGTCTTGCACTTGGTCACGTTCTTTGCAGATATACAGATTTCTAGTGGCAAAAGAATGGTTTCTGTTTAATGAATAACCTGCGTCCAACTTGAAGAAGATTGAGGATTAAAGACTGCAAGAATTTACAATGTTTGGTGGATGAAGAAGAAGATACTAGCACAACTTCACCTCACTTAAGGCAGTGACGTTTGTTGGCTATTCAGCTAACATATCCTTTCCAGAAAAGGGTTTCCCTACCAACCTAACATCACTTGACAACGGAGCACCCAATATTTGTAAGTCACTACTTCAATGGGCATAGACTCAGCTCTTTCAAAAAAACTGTTCATTAATGGTGAAGAATGTCCAGATGTGGTGTTGTTTCTGCAAGAGGAGATAGGAATGATGCTGCCTCCCCCTCTCAGCAATGTCACAATTAGTGATTTCGAAAGCCTGAAATTGCTATCCTCCGAGGGCTTTCAAAACCTCATGTCTCTTCAGTCTTTGGAGATCAGTGATTGCTCTAAGCTCACATCTCTTCCAGAAAAAGACATGCTTCTCTCACTTTGCCATCTTCCGATTGATGATTGTCTTTTGCTAGAAGAACGGTGCAAAAGGGATAAAGGACATACCTTAAGTTCAAATCAGTAATGAACAAAATTATCCCAAAGAAGTTGAAATCTTGAAATTGAAAGTCAAAAGGTATTAACCATTTGAAAGATAGGCCAGATAATTGAATTTTGATTATTTATTCATTTAATTTTTTTAGATATATAAAGATTAATAAGTTTAATATGTTATTGTTGATAATTAATTTACAGCCACATTTGAGGTTTGAAAGCTACAAAGTGCAGTTGGTATATATAGCTCTATTGAAAGATCAGGTACAAGCTTCTCTTTTTTTTCCATTTCACTTGCACTTCAACATAACATTTAACCATTAAAACACATGCTCCTCTAACTTCAGGTATCTCTAAACACCTCTAGGTGTGAATTTGTTGATTCGTCATGTTGTCTTGTGAAACTGATTAAAAAGATCAAGGATGAAAGGCGAGTTGATTTTCCTCTGCTTTTATATGTCATGCACATTGAAGAATTGAAAAGCAATTGTTAAAATATATATGCATTTTCATGGACAAAATTGTGTTTTAATTTTTGATAAGTTATATATATACTTGCCTTGTGAAATCGCAAGTTGTTCATACAGAAGCATAATTGTTTTGATTTCAGAGATTGCCCTTTTGTTAAAAAAAATTTAAATCTCTCTCTCCTTTTCTATGTTATCAATTTTCTCTGTAAGTGATTACTTTAAACCATGCCAATTATGCTTCCCTTGAGTATGTTGAACAGTGAACTACTTTCTTTTCTTTCAGTATTTTAATGTTCATGTTTAGTTCTTAGCTTTCTGAGTTTATTGAAAGAATGTAGAGGAAGAGAATAAATTTCATCCATAAAATTCTAATTTTGTGTTGGATTTTCCATTTCAAAGGAGTGTGTCCCCACCAACTAAATGTTACTTCAGACCTCTGCTGCTAAAATCTGTATACCATTATCACATTGGGTAGTGTGCATACGAATCTGTCATGGACAACTTCCCATTGGTGGTAATGATGCCGCCGGCCACCTTTCAACCTTTCCCTGTCATCAAGAAGTCCCCTAATTTGGAATACCAGCACTGCAAGAGCTTTCAGAACCTCTGTTGCTCAAAGGTTTTTATACTTAATTGCCTTAATCTATAAAAAAGGGATTAAAGATGAAGTGGTTAAAAGATATCTCCTGTGCCTCATGTATTAATAACAGATTACTTGTAAGCCAGAAGAGGAACAGTGAAAACTAGTTGTTTTTCGTAGAAAAGGAACGAAAAAAGCAGAATGTACCATGCTTGTAATTCCATCCTAGGTATGTCAATAGGAAAATCCTCTCTCCTTTCCATCCTTGAACAATTAATTAAAACTTGTATGATCGCCAAGTGTTGATATACTTGTACATACAGAAGTCTGAACATGATAATGAAACACCAGGGATGAATTCAGCCTCCAGTTCTAATTTATTGACCGTAAAATCAATGCAATGCAGAGGTGAGCTTTTGTATATTGGACTATGTTAAGATAATATGCCTCACCAATGGAAACAATCCTTCCTTCTAAATGATTTATGCATGTATAATTCTATTTTTGTATTGAATTTTCATTAGCAGTCACATAATAATGTTTCCACACCCACCGAATATTACTTATTGGCCACAGAAGGGAAATGGTGAGAATCAGAGAAACTACCATGCTTGTAGATGTATGGTATGTCAATTGGAAAATACTCCCTTTCTTTTTACACTGTGATAATAATTAATTAAAGTGTTTATGCTAACCAAGTTTTAGTCTAGTTGTACATGCAGAAATTTGAGCATCAGTAGGCACCAAGAATGAAATTTAACCTCCAGTTGTAATCTTTTGACTATATAATCAATTCAAAGCAGAGGTAAGCTTTATTAGGCTCCCTTAAGATAATATGCCTCACCAATGGAACATCCCTTATGCTAAATAACCTAATGCATATCTACTCCAAAGTTTCAGGTTGGAGCTATTAATTAGTTACTCATCTTCATTCTCAATAGTGTGACCCTCATTCGCAATAGGTTTAAGCAGATGATCTCTGATTGAAAGAACATTGCATATCTCAAGTAATGTGTAGAATTATTTTTTCACACAACTGTTGTTCAACTTGGCACACTGAGATTTAAAGAGCTTATGTAACAGCTTCCGTGGCTCTTTATGCCAAGCTTTTTCTGCTTCTAATATTACACATTTACCATATCCTGCATGTTGGTTTTTCAGCCTTCAGCACTAATCTCTCTATGTCAATCCCAGTGAATCTTAAATGCCTTCAATTGAGGCAACAAGTGTCCCTAGTGGCAGCACCAATGTTAACATACATTATTGCAACATGTCATGACCAAGGGAGCGATCCATGTCACTGAAAGTCAAGATTTTCTTTTCTAACACTATGAATCAGTTGGGTAAGAGCAACTTCTTAAAAATTTGCTCTTCATTTATCATTTCTCTTTGCAAAGAAACTTCTTCAATTTCATCAGTAGTATTATCACTAATAGATTCACACTAATCCCCTAATAAATTTCATAGATAGACTTTGTAATGTGCCATAAACTAGTTGAGCTTTCAGTTTTCTTTTTCTTTTTCATGATTATGCTATATAAAGTTTGTATACTATGGTATTGGAACTTAAGAAGGATTAATTTTCTTGTGCTTTTGAATTGAGATTATGAGATGTATAATAGATTCAAGCTAATGTTAATCTCTTTTTCCTGCTCTTCGGCCTTTCTCCATTATCTCCTTCTTTGGCAAATAAAGAGATCCAACAAATTTCAATACAGGAAATAAACTGAATTTTTATGGCTATCATCTGATGGATGTTGAGCCATAAGCTTCCATGCATTGCAGCATGAGCAGGCCTTAAATCTTCTTTTCTCGCTGATAGCAATCTAACTTCTCTGTCACTTGGCTGTGGCCATGCTTAAAATTTCTGCAGATCAAAACACTTTTTTCCTTTTATTGGATATGTATAGCGCATGCCTTCATTTTGTATCATCAGTAATGTTCTTTGGCTTTTCAGAAGGTGCTTGTCTGTGTCATCCCTGTGCCAAAAAGGAGTGTTACAATGGTAGATGGTAGTTTTGATGCAAGATGTTCAGCAAATGTTTTACCTCTGTTGGTGCCTCATCCTTAGTCCCACGTAAGTCTCATGAATGGCTGGGAATAGCTATGTTATTTTATTGTTTTTAGACTAGAATGGCAACATGATGTCATAGCCTTGCCCCTGAGGGTTCCACATTCTGAAGCCCTTCCTTCTTGAAACTTCATGCACAGTATCACCGGTGCATAAATGATATTAAAAATATTATAAATGTTTGTATAAATTGTTTGGCCAGGTGTCACAACCAAAGAGCTGAATGTCAAGTTTCCTACTAAGTTAGTGTCAATTTTTTTATATTAATGTTGTTCTGTTTTTTTTTCTTGGTATTTTATATACATTCATTAATATTGGGAATTTGGACCTATGCATTCTTTCAACCCGATATTTTACTGTAAAAGAAATGCCAATATTGTACAAAGAAAATAAAATTAAGTTTATATCATGAGCATGGATAACGGATGTGGGCATGATAAATTGTCAAGTCACCATTATAAAATTCTTGAAAGCTTTGTGATTTGCAACCAGGCTGCCATTGTTGGCATTTTTGTTATTGTGGATTATGGTGATGATTAAACTCATAATTATGGCAATTTTTTTCTAACAGGGTACTCATTATCCATCATTTTATGAAGCAATTGATGAGTTGTGCAACAGCTACCGAGACAAGAGTAAAGTAGAATGGATTGTTGCGACAAATTATGACCTGGCACTGCCATGGATTTTTCTACAGCACTAATTCATGGGATATAAAAAGCTGATGAAGTCTCTAGGTTACTTGTACCTGCTTTCCCTATATTATTTTTGTTATACATTCTTTTAGGGGAAATGAAAAGGGGGGTGAGGGGGGGATGCTAATTGGTATATCAATAAAGTTTCACAGTTTGCTAAAGGATACTTATTTGTATTCAGGTGATGTGTCCTAACTAGGTAATGGTTATGCAATCAGGGACCTAATATCTAGGTTCCAAACGCAGATTCAATAATAGCCTCCTGGTGAGATTTTGGCTTTGCTTTATGATTTTTACTTCATCGTTTCATATAATAGTTTGCACATATTTGTCTTATTTCTAAAGCATATCTCCAATTATATTTACTTGCATCTAGTTGATGTCAGCAGAATTTTAGGACTCATCTGAGTTTCAAAAATGTACTAGTTTTAACTATGTCTGACCATATACAATAAATAATGAGATAGCATACTAGGGGATTCTTGGAAGAGTGAAGTATACTTTAGATATATTTATTATTGTTGTCATCAAATGTCTGAAAATATTTGAGTTTTTTACTTTATGTTTATAGCTCCTGAGAAAAGGAAATGACTGCCAATAGTAAAATCACCACATATTTGCAGAACCTGAGGTCTCTCAATTGGGAAGGTGGGCAACACCTCACTTCAGTCCCCTTTCTATATTAACTGTTAATTAATTTTTAATTTTAATACTTGAAAATGCAGTATGATAAGAAGTTATGGACCTTTATTGGAAAGAAGATTGAATTCTGCTTTGGGTTTGTAGGGATCATTTGTGTGCTTTTTGCTGCCACTGCCACCACTGCTGCTGCTACTTTCCCTTTTTTTTCTTAGGTTACTCAGGTCTCTCTTATTTTGCTATGTACTTTAATTGTACGTAATCGATTCATTACATCATAAGTCCAGGAAGAGTCATGTCTAAAATATAACCACAAGAATATTTTGGTGATGCCAGGTTCAGATACTCAGGTTCAAATTTCAATTTTCTTGCAGTTCCGGTGCAAGTTGCTTTCTCCGATGATGCTATTCTAGTCTCATCCCCTCGGCATCAGATTCCTCTTGCAATGCTTGTGGGCCTTAATGCGAAAAGGAGGTGGGTGGATGAGATTATTTTTCTTTGTAAGCTTTGTTCTCTGCATTGGCGTAGAGCTTTGGTTGATGGCATCTTGTTTTCGGACTAAGATTCTGTGACTTGCTTCCCATCCTTCTTCAGCAACATCTCTGGGGACCTGCTGGCTGCGGTTGAGTGTTAAGAAAATCCTCTGGCTCTATTCTAGCTTTGTTTTCTGGTCAAATTGGTGTGTTAGACTAAGGTGGCTGAAATATAATACTATATTTGCTTTGGAAATATTCTCTAAGGCAAGTTGGAAAGGGAAAAAGGTGCTGGTGGTTGGATCAGATTCGACAGTAGTTGTGCCTTGGGTGAAGAAGATTGAGGATTGCCCATGGCATTTGTGTGTTACCTTCAATTAGATTGATCCACATATTGCTGACATTGGTGAAGTCTTCTTCGGTAATATTTGTTGGGAAGTTAATGGCCTTGCTGACTCTTTAGTGTGTAGAACTGATACGTTCATTGCCTGGTGGTTCAGCAGGCTGTTATTTTATCTCCACCTTTTGGGCACCATTGTACTAGGCCTGTTATTAGAGGTTTTATGCTGTGTATATTTTTGCTCTTTTGGGTGTTATTTTAGTCCAGCGAGACTGCTTGTTATCTGTCTCCCAGGTGTTGTATTTTTCTTTCAGCTTTCAATAACATCTCACCTCAACAGAGATTCAAAATTGGCATTTCATGAAGCATGTTGCCCTGTCAAATTTATCATTTGTTGATTGTCAATGGCATTCAGAAGAATTGAACAGTTGTTGGATGCCGTATCATAAATAAGATTCAATGTTTGTATTTATACAATTTCTGGAACTGTATGTGCAGTGTTGAAGGTTCAACCGAAAATGACCTGAATTTTACTTAATAAAAAAAAGCCAAATAAATGTCTTTGGAGTGTTTACTAAGGGTATTATAGTTGTTGCCCCAGTGGTCACAAAAACTGAGTCGTATATGAAGGAAAGTTCATGGTTGATAAGGCAATATAAGGGTGGTGCCAAACAAATTGTTTAGAGGATCTAATCTAACAACAATCCAATGTATAGCAACAAATCCTGCCGCCACAAGAATAATCTGTAGATCACAAGAGTCCAGAACTTTCAAATAAGTTTTTATATTATAAACATTGATTGCATGGTTCATTCGTTAGGAACGAAAGAAACCCAATGCTTACACAAGAAGGCACCTGGAGAAGCTTGTGTTTGGTTTGTTTGGGGTTAGCTGATGGATGCAATTGAAGCTCAGCAAGACAGCAAATCAGGTTTTTGCTCTGTCCCTTCTATTTACCTCTTTAGATGCATAAAAGTTAACAGAAATAATTTAGAAACTTTCTTCTTTCCCTTTGTAGAAAGAGTGGGAGATGAAATTGAAGTTATATAAGAATAAAGCAAAGAGCCTAAGACAACCGCTCCATTCTGCAGCCCGCCTCCTTCCCGATGTTAAACTCTCTTGCTTGGAAGTTCAGATCTTCTCTGAGAGTCCTTTTTATGAACCTGACACTGTAGGATCAAGTACTTAATAGGAACTGTCTCAGAGGATTTATAGCCCAAACTAGAATTTTCACTCTCTTCTTCTGTGGTTAAAAAAGATTAATTGCAAAAACAGTTTTAAGTTTTCACACCAGTTGGGTTCCTATCCACTAGTTACAGTATCTAGGATTTTATAATACCATTATCTGTCAGCCATAAGATTGAGTCGTAGAATTTTCACTACTGCAGCAATGAAATATATATGTCCACTTTTGCTTTTAATAAACTTAAGACATACCAAAGCACCCTTCATTTTGTCTTAAAACCAATTCAGCAAATCATCTCTTATGGTATGATTGTCTAATTAACGTACCATGCCATTTCAGAAATTGGAACACTTCTTCCAGAGGATGCTTCCACTGACACTGATCAACTTTCAATGTTCATACCCAATAAGCGCTGGAAATGGTGGGTTCTTGTGGTACTCAACATTGCCTTTCTCTTGCTTGGTCAATCCGTTGCTGTTCTTCTGGGAAAATTCTATTTCAAACATGGACACAGTAAATGGATGGGAGCACTTGTGCAAACAGCTGGATTTCCAGTCCTCTTTCTCCCACTGGTATTTTTTACTTCCCCTAAAAAGTTGCCAAGTACCTGCAACAACACAAGCCAGCCTTCACTTCTCACTCTTATTTTGGTTTACTTTTCCCTTGGTTGTCTACTAGTTATAGACAACTTCTTGTATTCAGTAGGCCTTTGGTCGCTTCCTATTTCAACATATTCTCTAATTTGCGCAAGCCAATTGGTATTTAACCCGATATTTTCCTTGGTTATCAATTCTGAAAAGCTCACAATCCTAATATTGAAGTCGGTAACCCTTCTAATCATATCAGCTTCGTTGGTTGCAATTCATCCTGAGTCTTCTGAACGTGAAGCTGAGAAACATTCCGGGGAAAGAAAGAACGTATCATTGGAATCTTATGCACTGTTGGTGCTTCAGCAGCCTATGCTTTATTGCTTTCCCTTACACAATTTCGCTTCGAAAAAGTACTGAAGAAGGAATCATTTTCTGTTGTATTCGAAATGCAAGTCTACACTTCTTTGGTTTCTACTTTTGTTTGCATAGTGGGATTGTTTGCAAGTTCAGAATGGAAGAAGCTAAATTCTGAGATGGTGACATTGAAAGAGACATTTAAAAATGGGAAGGTGCTTTACGTCCTGAGTTTGGTTGGAGCAGCTTTAGCTTGGCAGATTTGTACAGTAGGAGTTGTCGGACTAATCTTTCTGGTGTCTTCTCTCTTCTCCAATTTTGTTAGTATGCTGTGTCTGCCATTTGTTCCTGTGGTCGGTGTGCTGTTTTATCATGAAAAAATGGATGCCATCAAGGTATTGGCCATGTTGTTGACAATTTGGGGTTTTGCTTCTTATCTCTACCAACAATAACTTGATGATCATAAGCCAAAGGACAAAGAAACTGGTCCAACTCCAGGAATTGAAGAGTCCAAGCTTGATGGAAGTACTGATGCGCTTGATGGAATTGCTGATAAGCTTGTCTGACCTGGAATTTTAGTAAAAGGAGTTAGTGAACTGAAAAGAGCATTATGAGGTTGAAATCACATTTTGTTTATTAAAAGCTCCTACTGAATGTATCTACAAGCTTCATATTACAACTTGTCTTGAAATTTTTAATTTGGAATTTCAGTTTTTTGGTTGTAAATATTCGTGTCAACTGTCACAGAAACTTAAACAAATATTGTTTCAGCAAAACTTTATTTAATTTGACCTAATTTTAACTTTTTTTTTTGAAGTTTTCAAACCCACCACTTGCATGAACACCACAGAAGCAGATGTAGTGTGAAGGGAGATTTTGGACTTTTATGGATGATTCAATAAAAAGTGCCTAACTATCTTTGCCTTCACAGCTGTGTACATTTACTTTGCTTTATCCAAAAAAGATATGGATGCTTTATTTGGCTTAAAGAAATTCCCAACCCCCACATAAATAGAAAAGGACAGGTGGTGGATATTTCATGGTGACAGCATACACATTTACATATCAACTTAATCATTCTTCCATGCTCAACCCGTTTGTTTGATCCTAGCTTTACAAGTGGAATATTTATTGCTACTATTTGAGTCATTATGAGAATTAATATCAAAATTAAAAAGAAACCTTTTTTTAGGTGGAATTACCTTATTATGAGTAGACATGACAATTTTATATACAACACGGTAATACGATATGAACATAATATTAGTTTAAGTGAGTTTGAATTTAAGCCAAACGTGTTTTGTATATTAATTGTATTGACATAGTTAAGACATAAAACTTGCTTAACTCGTCTAAAATATGTTTAAGACACGATTATTTAATCATGTTATTGTGTACTCATATAATCTATGACCTGTTTATTACTCATTTATTTAATCATGCTCAGATGGTATGTAAACACGTTTAATACATGGTTAAGACTAATTTATTAATCTATATAAATATTAATATTTTTATAATGATTAAAATTTATTGATATTGAATTTTATTATATTTAATATATATTTTGATATTTATAATTTTTTGTGATAAATTTGAATAAAATAATCATATATTATTTATACATATTTCAATTTAATTGTTTTAATCTTGTTAATCATATCGATCATTTAAACAGATCATAAATTGTATAAATTTTAATTAAGTTAATCGTGTTGTGTAGTATAAAATTTAACCACACACATTTAATAAACATGTTAGCTATGTCGTATCGTGTTATACGTTTATTAAATATATCCATATACATATTTAAAATTTTGACACAATTAATTAATTGTATCGTGTTTGTGTTTACTAGTATAACTGTTAATATCTTATGTTTATACAACATTATTAAAATATGAATAGACAAATTGTTAGATCTAATTATAAGTAGTTAGAATTTTGTAAGGGTGAGCAAATGAGTGGATTAAATGGTTTGGTTCATCATATCTAAGGACCAAATGAATCAAACAATTTTAGAAAACAAACCAAACATAAAGGCATACCAAACTGACCAAACATAGATTTAGTTCGATCGGCTCAATTTTGAATCAATAGACTAAAATTTTATCACTTATTTTTTTTTTTTGTAAATTACAATATTAAAACTTATAAACTTCATCCATAATTATAAAATAGACAAATAAATTAAATATAAAAACTAAAGTGATAACTAATACAGTTATTAAGTACAATCATATAAATAAAGTTTATTATACATTATAGTAATACTTATGTATAAATTAAATATATATAATATATTACTTTATTATATATATGACATTAATAACACAATTTATATATTATAATGTTTTATTTTTTATATCAAAATTTGTATAAATAATAACTAATTATAAATAATATGTTATAAAAACAAAAGTGATAACTAATAAAGTTATCATGTGCAATCATATAAATAAAGTTTAGTATAAATTATAGTAATACTTATGTATAATTAAATATATGTATATATAATATATTACTTTATTATATATATGTGAAATTAATAACACCACTTATATTTTATAATGTTTTAATTTTTTTATCAAAGTTTGTATAAATAATATGTTATAAAAACTAAAGTGATAACTAATAAAGTTATTCAGTGTAATCTTATAAATAAAATCTATTATAATTTGTAGTAATGCTTATGAATAAATTAAATATACATGTAAATAATATATTACTTTATTATATATATAAAAAATTAATGACACAGTTTATATATTATAATGTTTTATATTAAAGTTTGTATAAATAATAACTAATTATAAATAATATATTATAAAAACTAAGGTAATAATTAATAAAGTTATTAAGTGTAATAATATAAATAAAGTTTATTATAAGTTATAGTAATATTTATATATAAATTAAATATATATATATATATAATATTTATACAATTTATATATATTCATAACATTTTATATTACGACATTACTAAAGCATAATAATTATAACATATTAATATGTAAGATATTTACTATCATATGTTATAATATTAACATATAAATTATATAATTTAAAATATATAATTTATAATTTCACATTAATATAGATTTATAGATAAATAAATAAATATATATAATTAATATTAAATTGCTATGATTATGATTTGTTTACGTATATATAATAAATTAATATATTTTAAATGTATTATTAATTCTTCATAATATATATAAAATATTTTTTTATATAGTAATATATATAAAATATATAAAAAATAATTTAATTTTTTAAATGAATTGATCTAAAAATTTTAAAATAGAAAATCGATAAGAAATTTAATTGAATCAAATATTTTGACTAAACAACTCAATAGATCAATTAGGTTGAACAATTTTACTTAAATTACATTTAATTTAAATGAATAATTATTCGAATTTGATTTTAATCACTCCTGAATTTCGTACAAAGGGATGCCCTGGAGGAAAGGCTCAATGACTAAAGTAAGTAGGCAACCTTCTTTACCCGTGAACCATAATGATTTAGACACGTGTCATCGTAATGACACCGACCGCCACATATGCATATGACGTGGCCCCCCAAAATTCACGAGGAAATAGCCGCAGCTCCACCCGAACGTGGAGTTGACGTGCGCCAAAACTTATAATGTCAAAGAAAGCATACAGACATAAAGTAAGTTTGGTCGTTTCTCAGATATATGTTCACCTGTGTGAAAATGTTGAATGAATAAATGAACACTGTCTTCAAGCTAGCTGTTCTCTGTTCACTTTTTGGTTGTCTGTTTTACTTTCATTTCCTGGTCCAACTGTTATTCCATTTAGAAGATTGGTCAAGCTTCTTAGCGCCAAGATTTCTGCTTCTTTACGTATCAGGAGTCTTTCTAGCAACTAGAAAGTTAGTGTTAGTTCACATTGTCCATCTTTGTATCATCACATTTCACTTTTATTTTTCTTAGTTTAATAAATGATTTATAGCTAGAGCTTGGTTTGTTGATTATTTGTGCTAGGGGTCAGAGCTCCATTGGATTTTTCATTGCCATGTTCCAAATTTGCCGTCTTCTTGCTTCTTTCTTATCTTTGAAAAGATAGGTGAGAGAGAGTCTTGAAAACAATAATTCAACGTTACTGTGTAAGAGTTGATTTGAAAGTTTGGCAGCCCGCTAGCTCCTAATAATTGGGAGATGTTGCTGGTGAAGGTGTATTTGGATGGTTGAACTGGGATTTCTAGTCTGAAACTCATTTTAGCTTCTTAATGCACCTTGGTTACTATCGATGGCGGGTTTCAAAAATTAAGGTTACAACTTCCAACAGTAGCGTGTGCTTTAAGAAATGTGTCAATGGTAGCTATTTGTTGTTTTTTCCCTGATTCTGCTGATAAAATTTGTATTCTGTTTAGATGATTGGCATCTGAGGAGAAGTGACTGTTACTTGTGTGATGCTAAACCAAACAATTTTCAAGTTGGTTAATTCCTACCTTGCTTTGCAGAAATAAATGGCAAATGATCTGGGCATAGCATTTTACATCACCATATGCTGCATTGCCTTTATTATATCGAAGATCATCCTTTGGATTCTCCTTTATAAGCGATGGAAAAGAAAGAAGATGATTTATGAGGACGGTTTCTCAGGTATTGAACCTTCTAAATGATGACTTTTTTTTTCCTTATAATTTGACTGCTGATGAAGGCAAAAATGATGCTTTTCTAACTTGGTAGCTTCTGGCATATGCATGAATGCAGGAGGGAAGATAGTGATGTTCAGGTCTCCAGTGTTGCAGTCTCTCTCATCTGATGCGTTCTTAAAGAAGACATTGAAGTTAAGCAGCAAAGACATCATTGGTGCTGGAGGGTATGGTACAGTTTACAAATTAGTGATAAATGATACCATGGCCTTTGCTGTGAAAAGGCTAAATAGAGGAACTGAAGATAGGGATAAAGGATTTGAGAGAGAATTGGAGGCAATGGGGGATATCAAGCACCGCAACATTGTAACTCTTTGCGGATACTACAGCGCCCCTCACTACAATCTTCTGATATATGAGCTAATGCCTAATGGAAGTTTGGATGCTTTTCTGCGTGGTATGCACATTTTTTCTTCAAATACTAGGTTTATCTTCAAGTTTTCAGCATCCATATTTGTCGAAGTTAAGAGGAACTATAATTTTTCTCTTTTTTTTTTTTAAGAAAAGAGGGCAAAATTTCAAAACTATCAAAATTCCAGGAAATAGGATTTTTTTGGAAGTTAAAAGATCAGACTTGATGCCCGAAGCACAAGATCAAAAGTTGCTGATAGATTAATCTGTGATGCAGGGAAACCAATGGACGGTAAGGTTTTGGATTGGCCAACAAGATATAAAATAGCATTAGGTGCTGCAAGAGGAATAGCATACCTTCACCATGATTGTATCCCCCATATAATCCACAGAGATATCAAATCAAGCAATATATTGCTGGATCAGAACATGGACGCTCGAGTCTCAGATTTCGGACTTGCCACGTTGATGGAGCCAGACAAGACTCATGTTTCAACATTTGTGGCTGGAACGTTTGGATATTTAGCCCCAGGTACGACGAACAAAATTATAGTCATTCTTTTCATCTAGTTTTTGACTGTTTAACAGCTAAACTTTGTTCTTCTGCAGAGTATTTTGATACAGGAAGAGCAACAGCAAAGGGCGATGTTTACAGCTTTGGAGTTGTTTTATTAGAGCTTTTAACAGGGAAAAAGCCAACAGATGAAGCGTTTCTGGAGGAGGGAACAAAACTTGTTACATGGGTAAGTTCTCCAATATCATGAACATTTAGTTCGACATAAGTGTCAATTACTTGATAATGCCTACTTCCATTTAAATGTCCAATAAACTGGTGAAATCATCTCTTCCAGTCATTGGTTAAAAAGAGTTCATAAAATTCTTGTTATTTTTATCTGTATGCTACTCATCAGAGGCATTTTCATCTGTGTCAGCTGTCAAGTACATATTGGCTAAAGATTCATAGAAAATAGTTCTAAGAGTTTCTGATGTTCTGTTTCATTACCATCTTGAACAGGTAAAGGGAGTTGTTGAAGAAAGGAGGGAAGAATATGTGCTTGACAGTAGCTTAGGTTCTTGTCCTGTGGATGAGATTAACAATACTTTCAATGTAGCATTAATGTGCCTTGAAACAGATCCCTCCAAGAGGCCTACAATGGCTGAGGTTGTTAAGATGCTGGAGCAGACAAAGTCGGAGAAAGCTGTGAATGATTGTTAACCTCACATTCTGTAGCCATCCAAAAACTCCTGCACATACAACATTTTTATCCTCTTGTCCCTCTTTTTGGTTGAATAATGGTAAACAACTTCTTGTTGTTCATAAGTTTGGTGGGACTTAAACAATCTCTGATGCAGCTCCTGCCTTAACCAAGTCTCAGTCAAGAGCTTGTCCCAAAAATTTGGGGAAGAAGAGAGAGAGAGAGAGAGAGAATCAACTTTCCCTGGAAGAAATGCAATGATTATATATCGAATTTGACATCACCAAATTTGTTACCCATGTTGCTATTTGGGTCATCGGAATGAAAACATGATAAGATATAAGTTGCCAAAGTTTTGGCATGGCAGGGAATCTAGTAGGTTCAGTTTGTTCGAAAACCAAAATGAATTATGAACGATTTGGCCTCTCATGGCCACTCTGCCACAAGAGAGTCTGCTCGTTTCATGAGAATTTTAGTTCTTAAAATATTGGTGACCGCTCCTGATGAGTTGCCTAGATTATGAGGATTGTATCAAGGTCCTTTATCTTTAATGAAGCAGCAGTCTTATTGTTCCTGTTTCTGGTTATCTAAGACAGTCTTCTAGCAACAATGAGGGCTATGGCTTTGCCCATGTTATGTAGCCAAAATGGTTTGAAATTGGAGACTCATGCCAAAGTATGAAATACATGCAAAGAAGCCTAGATTTACGTGTGCATGCATAGTTGCAACAAGATTTTACATTGACTTTGCTCGGTTAAAGGTACACACAACAAGTGAGCCGCGCTAACAGTCTAAAAGAAATGAAAACTTGTGGAAACTAACTCAATTTTATTTACTTGAGAATGGAGGCCAGCCCATTAGCAACTGAGGTTTTCAATGAAGGAGAAACCGGGGCGTCTCCAAAAAACACATCAAAAAGGGCTGAAGCTACATTTGCTGACTCAATTGTAGCATCAGTACTAGTGGGCATTCCATCTGATGAGACAGCAACCTGAAAGACAAAAATGGTGAGGGATAAAAGAGGATAAACCAGACAGTCGTTATTAAACATCATGGCTAAAATGCTTTACTCGTTCGTAACCATGTGAAGAAAGAAAGTTTAATGTTTGAAGTCACACTCACAAGCATTTTGGATGGATCCGGCCAAGTCAAAAAGATGAAAGTTCCTTTATTAAGAGGTCGTCCTTGGAAAATACTACGAAATGCGGAGAGAGCAGATTGATCAACTGGAGTTGGTGCCGTAATTCTAGGGGAGATGGCTTCATCCAAAGCATCCCAGAAAGTTTTACCATCAACATCTCTCACCAGGACAATCTGTAATGATTTCTCCAGAGGAACTGCGCTTAAAAAAATTAATTGGCAACCTTAAAATTGTCTCTTTCCTCTTTCCATAACTATCTATTTATTAAAGACCTACAATAATATATCATTATTACCCTCAAAGATTGACTTAAACAAGGACAAGTCATCTTGAATCTGTGAAGCCAACCGTCCCTTCCAGGCATCCAATTTACTTAAGATGGATTGATTGACATATAGCCCTGCTGCATACACCTTAACACCAATGATTGCAAAAACTTTCTCCCTGTACCCTGAGATCATGAGGAAGCTGAAGTGACAGTTGTATAAAGCATTCCATTAAATGGATACTAATAGCACTCAACTGAGTAATACTTTGTCAAATGCAAAGATTGTTTTGTTTGCACAACTGCAGAATTATTCAAAGGCCATTATTAGAAATCACATGCATCACTATCACAGTACACCATAATCAATAAGTAATTCACAACTTTACAAAAACAAATATGTTAACTGCTATTTCCAAGTAATAACTTCTAACAAAAATCTTCCCAGCCAGTCCCCATAGTCGAGAGAGTCAAAGAAAAACTTTCTTTTTTCAATATCTAAATTACTGGAGTATATACCATAAAGCTTCTCCTGTCAGAGGAAAGAGTATCAATATCCTAACTACCCAGAATTTCATGCAACGTTTCTCTCCAAGTTCAATAGTGCATTTCCTCCAGGTAGCCCAGAACTTTGAAGAGTACATTGATGAAAGCTACATGATAATAATTACTAATGATGATTATAAGTTTCAAAATGAAAGAAATGTAGAAGCGCTAACTTGTTTGATTCTCCTTTAGTTTTCTTAATTGTACAATGTTTGTATGACTAGTACTGCTCATAGATATTCTGGCCTCTGTTACTTTAGCAACTGACCTGTTCCAAGCAATGACAATGAAGTGGCGCAACCAGGCAAACTTAAGGATGTCTGAAATTTAACTTTGGTTGCAGGTTCCTCAGTGTAATCCGCAGCTGCTACTGCACATAGATAAAAGGAGAAATGATATTAGTATCTTACTTTTAAGGAAATAAATGCAATGGTACATGCTATACTGTTTTCACATACTTCCAGCTATGTCATATTCTGGGAAACATGGAGAAATGAGCCATTACAGTTTATAAAACTAGCATATCAACTAATTCCGATAATAGAATAAAAAAGGATAAGTCATATATAGCCACCCTTGCATTACAGCTAAAATATATCACCTCCATTGAATTTAGCCAGTTTAAAAGAATGAAATCTTCAATATTGCTTATGTTGCTTTATTATCATTTTGCATCAATCTTGTCCATATCAAGCCAATATGGCAGTCATCCCACTTAACATTTAGAGCACAAATTTTAAGCATCTTCCTCAAGACATATCCAGTATGACCAAGGTGCTATCGGATTTTGAAAGTGAACATCTCATCTCAAAGAAGAATATAGCTGGAGAACTTCGACATTCCCTAATTTGTTGAGCCTTTAGCAAATTACAAGAAAAATGCAGAATTTCACCTTTTGTACACGATACAACTACACCTTAATCGATAATCATTTCATTGTAGTCATTAATTAGCTTATGGAATATAATTAGATTCTATCAGCCAGAAAATAATACATATTAATGAAAGCTTAAGCAATTAAAGAATGGTTGAACTTATCAGGAGTACTACTGATAAACATGGGACTTCAATTCATGATTAAGAAAATTTTTCATTTTGTCAATCAAATGCCAATTTTCGACTGTCCTTATCTACATTATGAGTGATTATTTCCTTTTACTTTTTGGAATTCGTTGGGGCCAGCATGCACAATATGGCTGAAAGTTATCAAATTGTCCAGCATCTCATTCTGCCAAGAAGTTAAGATTTCGTAATCGTTAATTTATGCTGAAATCCGAAACCATGATAGTTTTCTTATGAGAAATAGCCAGTCTTATTAATTAATTCCTTGTAGCTTACCAAATTTTCCAAAATTGTGTCAGAATCTTCATTCTTCAACTAAACAAAATCTACTGATATTAATTTTCTTAACATCATTGGTTTCATCCCAGATACCTATGGCCACTATGCAAATGAAATTATCCTCAATACCAAGGAGATATAACATGCCAGCAAAAATTCAAAAAATTTGAGCCTACCTAACCAATATATTAAACTAAAAATTGAAAAAACAAGCCAGGGAGTAATAAAAAATATCAATTGGCAAAAAATTAAGCATTAAATTCTACTGTACTCTCATAAAAAAAAACATATCAAGCTCCACATTGTTCCTATAATGATTCCCAACAAAACAATTTGAATGCACATAAAAGGGAAAAAAAAAAAACCTCCAACTCCAGGTTTCAATCAGCAAATGGTAAACTTTTCTCATTCAGTTTAACAAACAGGCTGACAAGAAAAAACATGCAGATAATTTACCTGAAGAAGATGAAGCAGAAGCTTTCAAAGAGAAATGGGTTTCAGTTACTTTGTTGTTCTGAGGAGAGAAATGAGATGAAAGAGACAGAGAGTGAGATTTGTGAAATAAAAGAAATGGGTGTGAAAGTTTTCCGGGAAAGTTGTTTCTGCGATTGGGGTTCAGAAGTTGAGAAGGAATGCACATTGGTGTGGAAATGGATCCCAGTCCCTCCATCTTTCCAGTTTTTGTGTTAGTTTGCAAGTTAAAACCTCCACTTCCAGGACCTTAAAAGGGTAAATGTTCCAGGAAACAGGAGTTCACAGTTAAAAGTCTGTTGGAGTTGTTTGTCTTTACGCTTTGATACTTTGTTTAGTTGTCCTAACTTGTCACTTATTTCTAGGTAAAAAAATAAACCACTTAGTGAATTTTTTTATTTTCTCAAAAGAATTAGAGGAAATTGTGAGGAATGTCCATTTTGATAAAGGCATTTTAAAAATAACTATAAGAATAAGTTTAACTGTTTTTAGCCATTTTTAACTATGACTTGACAAAAATACCCTTTAAACTATTTTAAATAAATTAAACCATTCATCATAATTTCTCTTCATTTTTGTTTCAGATTTCTCTCTCTCACCATCCCACTCTCTCAAATTTTATCGATTTCTCTCTTCGACATTCGTCTGTTATTCTTCCGATTTCTCTCTTCGGCATTCGTCTACTCTACTTTCGATTTCTCTCTCTCGCGTTTTCAGATTTCTTTTTCTTGCGCTTTCAAGACATTAAGCAATCGTTTCGAAGTGTTTGGGTGGGTGGGTATTTGAAAATTTTGATTTTTAGGTATTTTGGAGAAAATTAAAATGGTAGAAATAATCACAGATGTATGAAATAGCTTTTAATTGAATTAATTCGGGATCTAGACACCAATAAATTCAAAATTTTGAAATTTATAAACCTAGATTTTCAAAAGAATTTTTTTTTAATTTTTAGTCAAAGTAGGTGTTTTAGATAAAAAAAATTGTATTTTGATTTATGAAAACATGTTGGAAACACTTTAAGTAGTGTTGTGTCACAAATTTTTGTCCATGGCGTGTCACAGCCTAACCATGGCGTGTCACAGATTTTTGTATATGGCTTGTCACAGACTAACCATGGCTTGTCACAAGTTTTTGTACATGGAGTGTCACAGCCTAACCATGGTGTGTCACAACTTAACCATGGCGTGTCACAGATTTTTGTACATGGTGTGTCACAACTTAACCATGACGTGTCACAGATTTTTGTATATGGCTTGTCACAGACTAACCATGGCTTGTCACAAGTTTTTGTATATGGCGTGTCACAGCCTAACCATGGCGTGTTACAACTTAACCATGGCGTGTTACAGATTTTTGTACATGGTGTGTCACAGATTTTTATACATTGTGTGTCACAACCTAACCATGGCGTGTCACAGCTTAACCATGGCGTGTCACAGATTTTTGTACATGGTGTGTCACAGATTTTTATACATGGTGTGTCACAACCTAACCATAGCTTGTCACAGATTTTTGTACATGTGTGTCACAGATTTTTGTACATGGTGTACCATTTAGAAAATATAAGATAATTATAATAATTTAAAATATAAGATAAAAGTTTAATTAAAAATTTTACATCTCAAAAAACTAAAAGAATAAAATTTTAATAATTTTTTTTAATTTTAATAAAAAAAATCTCATTTGAATATTTCGCTTTAGGCCTTTAAACTTGTTAGGCCACCCCTGGTGTGTCACAGATTTTTGTACATGACGTGTCACAACCTAACCATAACGTGTTACATCATAACGTGTAATTTCATTAAGGGTATTTTTGTCCAACTTGGTTAAAAACAGTTAAAATTATAACGATGGCTACTTTTGAAAACGTCTTATCTTTAAAGGCTATTTTTTAAAACGTCCCAAAGAATTATAAACGTTATCGATTTAGATTTTACATCGAAATTACACGTAAAATATTATTAACCTCGAATCGTAAGATACACAGAAAATATTTATTAAATGAAAAATAATTAACTCTTACTTTTTAACTCAAAATTTTTGTAAAAAAAATATTCTTTTTATTTTTTTAACAATGATCTAATAATTCTTATATCACATACTCGTATTCTTAACTAAATATATATATATATATATATAAAGTTTTCAAAATAATAAAAAGTTAAAGTAAATTCTGACATCAATTGTCATGAATTTATATTTTTAATTAAAAAATAAGTATCTTTTAAATGAAAAATTTTTTATAAATATAAGTCATTCCATTTCTAACTGATATTTAGAATTTTGGATCAATGTTCTGTCGGTATTTCTTCATGTTATGTTGTTTGAATTTTAAAGACCAAGATTAAGAGTCCAACCATCATCTCAAAATGACATAGTTATAAATAATTATAACTTTACAAATATTTATTTCATATGTCTAGTAGATAATAATTCTTCTCATTTAGTATTTTCATTTTTCTTTTACTAATTTTATTTCTCTCTAGAGGTGGGCTTAAGCTTGATTTTATAAGATGTTAATAGATAAGGTACTTGTTATTTTTTAAAGTATTTTATCTCGTACTTTATTAATTGATAGAGTATTCAAATCTTATAAATACTTAATTAAAATTAAAAAATATTATTTGAACTCATGCCCTAATACCTCAAACATTATGTGTTAAATAGGCAAACTCATATATATATACCCAATTTAAAAAATCTATAAAATAAATTAATTTATACAATTAATGAGATCCATTTTAAAGCGTGTTGGAACTTAGTGATGAAACCACAAACCTTGTGGTGAGATTAATTAAGCATAATTTTGGTAAACATGCCTATCCGGATAAGTTGCAAACATCGGGTTCTTCAGTGTTTTGGTCTTCATTATGTGATTTATGGGAGCTTTTTAAAGAAATGTTCAGTGGGCAATAAGAGATGGGCGAAAAACTCGTTTCTGGAAGGATACATGGATTGGTGAATATCTATTCGTGGAAGCAGCAAGATCAATAGATGTTTATTTTGAAGATCACGCTTGTCTTAAAGATTTTGTTATGCGGGATGGGGAGTGGAACTTTAATAGTCTTGTGAATTATCTACCATGCATTTGCTTTCTTATTAGAGACTATAGCTTCACCACCTCTTTCTTGTCCTGACAAACCATGCTGGGCACTTGAAGAGATTTTGAGAAGAAAATTCAAGAGAAAGAAGAACAAATGACCACAAAGAGTGAGAGGGAAAAATAAGATATGATGAATTCAAAAATTTGAGAAAAAATCAACAGAGCTAATATTTCATTATAGTATTTATATTGCTAAAGATAAAACTAAAATCCTTAGATCTAGCCTTGGCTACTGTGCAAAATCAACTAATCTATTCTTAACACAGAAACAAATTCCATTGATTTCTATGCTTCAGCGATGGTATCAACGGCTCAACCACAAAGCAAAGAAAAAGTAACATTCAAAGATAAAACGGCAAGACATAATGCCGAATGACGCTACACTTAAACTTTGAACAAAGAAAAGATAGCGTTTTAAAGAACATAAGGTTTAAAAGAAATAAAACTACATTGTTTAAGTAAAACCTTCAACCTTCATAATATCGTCGTTTCTTTCCAAGTTTTAACTGTTTCTAATCTTCATTATTTAGTAAACTCCAAAACAAAGAAAAGATTAAATCTTCAACACTCTTCTTTAATCTTTGATCTAACAAACTCCAAGGCATGATCTAAGATACTTAAACCTTTCCCATTCAAACTCTTTGAGAAAATATCAGCATATTGTTCACCAATAGGACAACACTATAGATTAATTTCATTCTCATTCAAAGCATCCCTAAAAGCATGATATTTAAACCTTATATGTTTAGTTTTACCATGCTGAACTGGATTCTTAGCAATTGCTATTGCGGACATGTTATCAAGAAACAACACAGTGCCATTTTCTTGCTTAAACCCCAAATCTTGCAATACTTTTCTCAGCCACAAAACATGATTAGTAGTAGCTGTTGTAACTACATACTCAACCTCAGCTGAAGATTGAGCTATTACTTGTTGCTTTTTAGAATTCTAGGTAAAAATAGCACTAACAAAAGAAAAAAAAATCCTTTAGTACTTTTCGAATCATCTAATGATCCAGCCCAATCACTATTGCTAAAGCCTTTTAAATCACCACTTTCTTCCTTTTGAAACTTCAAACCATAGCCAACAGTACCTTTAATATACCTAAGAATCCTCTTAGCAACTTTCAAATGCAGAGTTGAAGGATTCTGCATGAATCTGGACAATAAACTGGTAGCAAGCATTATGTCAAGCCTAGTAGAAGAGAAATTCAAAGAGAACCAATTATACTTCTGTAAACTTGACCATCTATAGGATTCGAGTCATCATTCTTACTAAAACTAACAACAAAAACAAGAGGAGTTGGAATTATCTTGCATAAGGACATGTTAAAATTTTTTAACAGATCCTTTGCATACTTAGATTGATGCAAAGCAATATCTCCATTCAATTGAACTACTTCCATCTCTAAGAAATAAGTCATCAACCTTAAATCAATCATCTCAAATTCTTTCTTCATTTGCTGCTTAAACTCCTCCAAAACACTACTATTAGAACCAGTAAACAGTAAATCATCAACATAAAGATCAATTATAAGAACAACAGAGCCATTTAAACACTTTATATACAAAGTTGACTCAGTAACACTCCTTTGAAATCCTTACTTTATGAAATGATCATCTACTCTCTCATACCAAGCACGAGGTGCTTGCTTAAGACCATACAAGGCCTTCATTAATTAGCAGACTTTCCCTTTAGAACCTCCTCCACATAACCTCAGGTTGCTCAATGAATATATCTTCTGAAAGGTGGCCATTCAAGAATGCAGATTTAACATCCAAGTGGTAAATTGATCATCTTTCTCTAGCAAACAAAGCAGCCAACATTTTGATTGTATCGTGCCTAGTTACAGGAGCAAAAGTTTCCATATAATCTTCACCATAAACCTAAGCATATCCTTTAACAACAAGTCTTGCTTTGTACTTATTCATTGATCTATCAAGATTCAACTTTGTTTTGAATATCCATTTAACATCAACCACATTTTTTCCTTTAGGCCTGTCTACAAGCATCCAAATATTGTTCTTTTAAATCATATTAATCTCATTATTCATGGTATCTACCCAATTCTAATCAGTTACAGCTTCTGTATAGCTTGCTGGTTCTAAGATAGCAATATTACACCTATTATAAATCTCACTCAAACTCCTAGTGCCTCTCACAGCAAGCCTTTCATCTTCAATATCATCTAAATCGACTTCATCATCAGCTAAAAATGAATATTTCCTTGTATCATGATAATTCTATTTTATAGAATTATTTTATTCCAATTTTGTTATTAAATTTTAGCTAAGTCCTTAGTTTTTAATTATAATTTTTTAATTTTTAGTTATTTTTATATTTAGTTTATTTTTAAGTAAGTTATTTATTTTTATGTTATTTCCTTTAATTTGGTTAATATTTATTAGTTTTTATATTTTTGGTAGGACCTAAAGTCATTGGGTTTAATTTTGGAAAGTAAGGTGCTGAAAGATCCAGAAATCTGCTTGTATATGCTTCAGTGTTTTAGCCATATCTCGAGCTACAGAACTCAAATTGCTGCGATTCTTAGACCATTGGAAAGCTAAGAGACAGAGCTACAACTTTCATGAAAATCACTTTGTCCAGTTCTGTCTTTAAGATAGAGAAAATCGCATCATAAAGTTGCTAGACGTACTGTGCCGGGAATGAAAATTTGTAAAGATTGTTAAGTGATTTTTTGGGCCTCTCATTATGTTTTAAGCCCAATTAAACCCTAGGTCAACTTGGAGAAATCTAGGTTAAGTTTGTTAGTATATATAGGATATTTGGAGACCTAAAAAAAGAGAGCCCTTGGAGATTCAAGAAGCTAGAAGTTGAAGCGGAAACCCGGAGATCAAAGCGGCAATTATTTTGTTTTCTTCTTTAGCTTTTATTCTTCTTGTTATTTTCAATGGTTGAACTTTATACAATGTTATTTGATTTTACAATTATGAGTAGCTAATTTCCTTTTTCTAGGATTGCAGTTGAACTCACATGTAGTTTAAGTTTTTAATCTCTTTCTTACTTATTTTCAATGCGAATTGTTTATTCCAATTTGTTCTTAATGCTTTTGATTGCTTGGCCACCAATTAAACTGATTTAGGAACCTAAACAAACTTGGGAGAGGGAGTTTAGAGTAGACTAAAATTGGGATAGCATATGATCATGTTAAATGATTTGCGTATAGGATAGGGATATACCTATAGGCCATATGTAGCCAAATTAGAGCCTGAACTTAATGAGTCTGTTTTAATTTCAATTCACATAGGGATATAATGTTTTGGTTAAAATAGATATTTTTATAGGACGAGTCGGGAGACCCTTATAAATAATTTAGGACTCTAGGTTAGCAATTCAACCCATTGAAATAAGTTAAGGAGGAGAGGTAAAATTTAGATGAATTGTGAGGGATATTGTAATCCTAGGTTTGTTTAATTTAATATTTTCTCCAGTTGTTATTGTTTTGATTTTTCTTGTTATTTTAAATTCTAGTTTATTAGTTTTAATTAATTGATTAATTTGGATTATTTGGATAAAATTAAATTGTTTTAATTTTAGTAATTAGTAAAGTTTTAGATCAATTCTCCGTGGGAACGATACTCTACTTGCTAATATACTGTCTATTCGATACGTATACTTGCGTAGTGGATTTTTAACTGACATATCAGTCACTATTTCAAAAACTTCAATAGTCTTTTTAATCCAGTTCCAACTTTGCCTTTCATCAAAATTAACATCCCTACTGATGAACATTCTATTAGATTCAACATCATACAGCCTGTACCCCTTGGATGCATCACTTTAACCAATATGAATTGCTAACTTTGACTTTGCATCAAATTTGGATCTCCTCTCATCAAGCACTTTTGCAAAACAAATACATCCAAACACTTTTAGATGAGCAATAGAAGGTTTGTATCCAATCCATAAATCAAAAGGAGTTTTATAAGATAACACTTTGGTATAAATTCTATTTTGAATATAGTTGGCAGCGTTAATTACTCTACCTAAAACTTTTTAGGCAACCCTATTTGCAAAAGCAAACATTTTCCCATTTCAACTAAGGTTCTATATTTTCTCTTGAACTTACCATTTTGCTGTGGATTGTAAATGACAGTTAACTGATGCTGCACACCATGTTCAGTCAAGAATTTCTCAAATTCTGTTGTAGTAAATTCAATACCATTTTCACTTCTCAAAAGTCTTTATAGTTAAACTTGATAAGTTCTCTATGCTTTGAATTTAGTGAAAGTCTTCAAAGCATTAGACTTTTACTTCAAGAAATAAACCTAGCAATATCTGGTAAGGTCATCAAGAAACAATATATAATACTTACTTCCACTAAGTGAAAGAACTTTCATAGGTCCATTTATGTTAGTGTGGACTAACTTTAGCTTCCGAGATGCCTTCTAACTGCTCTTCTTAAGAAATACCTTCCTAGTCTACTTTCCATATTACTAAGTTACACAAAACCTTTCTAGTTTAAAAATGCCTGGTAAACCATTATCCAACAAATCAGATGCCATCAAAGATAGGGAACCATAGTTCAAATGTCCCAACCTTTTGTGCTAAAGCTCAGCATAATCCTTCTCATTACACAAAGCCATATTCATAACGTCCTTCAAGTTCATTGGATAATAGTTATTCTTTATTTGGACAGTGAATATTTCTTTACCACAAGGATCACATACAGTGCAAAACTTTATCTTTGAACAATAAAACATAATGCTCATCTGCCAATTGTTTGACACTTAGCAGATTATGATCTGCTTCAAACACATAATGAACATTTATACCATATCTCATACTAGATGCTGTTTCAACAACAACAGTCTCTACACTAAGAATTTTCATGTATTCTCCATTTGCAATTTGACTTTGGAAATAAAACTAGTATTGAGATCAGTGAACAAAAACTGATTACCTGTAAGATGATGAGAGTAGACACTATCCAGCAACCGAACACTACTTTTACTAGACCCTTTACCTATCTTAGTCATAAACAAAACTTCTTCACACTCACTTTCTTGCTCAGCTATTGTAACTTGAGCCTCAAGTTCCTTTTTCTTGTTTTTACACATTTTTTCAACATGCCACAATTGCTAACAAGCCTTACATTTGATATTTGGCTTAAACCAACAGCATTTTTCAATATGATTCCTTTTTTTGCAATTTGGGAAAGAAGGATATTTACTAGTTGATTGTCCCTGCTTCTCATAAATAGTTTTAGTTCCTCTCGACTCAGTCTTTTTAGAACCATTACTTTTAAGTTTTAAACCTTTAGTTTTGGCAACCAAGGCATTCTCAACAAAATCCTCATGCTTAAGAGCCTTTCTCCACTCAAAAGCTAGTAAAGTAGAAATTAATTCTTTTATAGAAATTTTGGTCAAATCTTTTGAGTCTTCAAGTGAAGTTACTTTTGACTCAAATTTATCTGACACATTCACCCAAATCTTGTTAACCATCCTCTAATCAGTGACCTCTTATCCCAACATCCTAAGCTAATTCACCAAACTCAATAACTTATCTGTATACTTATAGATACTCCTTTCTTCCTTCATTTTCATCACCTCGAATTGTTGAGATAGTTTCATGATCTGCATAACCTTGGTTATATCATTTCCTTGATATTCTTCTCTTATAATATCCCGCACTTGCTTAGGATCCTCTAGATGCATAATTTTTCCAAAAATTGACTCTAACACAATTGACTGAAGACTAATCAAAGCCTTGTACCTCTTTGTTACTTCTTCCCAGTGTTGCTGGATTTGAGCAATGGTTGGATTAGCATGTCTTTGAACAAGCATCTCACTTGACTCCACCACATCCCATAAGTCAAAAGCCTTAAGATAAGACCTCATTTTCATTACCCAGAAAAGGGTAATTCACACCAGTAAACACAAAGGATGAAGTTGCACTAAATCCAACTATAGTCATGATAAAATCGAAGATACTAACATCAAATAACAGTGTACTACATGTCTTTTAAGACAATCTACTTTGATACCATGAAGATATTTTGAGAAGAAAATTCAAGAGAAAAATGAATAGAAGATCAGAAAAAGAGAGAGGGAAAAAAGAGATTTAATTAATTCAAAAATTTAGGAAAAAGATCAATAGCGCTAAGATTTCATTATGGTATTTATATTGCTAAAAATAAAACTAAAATCCTTAAATCTAGCCTTGGCTATTGTGCAAAATCAACTAATCTCTTCTGAGCACAAAGACAAATGCTATTGATTTTTGTGCTCATCTATGACAGCAATAGTTCAACCACAAAGCAAAGAAAAAGTAACGATACAAAGATAAATGGCAAGACATAATGTCGTATGACTTTACACTTAAACTTTGAACAAAGAAATGATAACGTTTTAGAGAACACAAGCTTTAAAAGAAATAAAACTACATCATTTAACTAAAACCTTCAATCTTCATAATGTCATTTGTTCCCTCCAAGCTTTAACCTCTTCTAATCTTCATTATTCAGCAAACTTCAAAACAGAGAAAAGATTAAATCTTCAACAGCATTATTAGTTTTTGGACAATTTTTAATGGCCTTGACGTATCAATATTTGAGTGAACAAAATCTAGAAAATTTGGGTGATAATTATGGGAAATGGCAACTAGCATTGAGGTAGAACGAACCAGAAAGAATACGGTTGTTCTTGGTACAATGCCTCCATAAGAGGTTTCTTACATATAAAGAATGTTGTCGGCGTCATCTTTCACACAATGGATCATGCAAGCAATGCCATATGGAAGAAGAATGGGTGCTTCATGTCTTTCGAGATTACCCTTCAACTAATGTGATTTGACTAAAACTTTTATAGCTAGAGTCTATTAACTCATTTTATGGATTATCTCTGCTAGATTGGTTGATGTCTAACTCGAGTAATTCCAAAAAGCATAACAACAAAATTCGTTGGGCTATAATTTTTAGAGTAACAGTTTCGTTTTACTGAATATATATATATATATATATGAGAATCAATTTGTCAATATAAAAGGAAAATTAATTTTGATTTATAGTTAGGTTTCGACAATCTGTCATGATGAATTTCAAGGACTTGAAGATAGGGGACGTACACCTAGTAACCATGTGAAAGTCTTGGCCCTTGGATTGGAATTTCAAGGACTTGAAGATAGGGGACGTACACCTAGTAACCATGTGAAAGTCTTAGCCCTTGGATTGGATTGCCTTAAATAGGGATAGAGCATATTAGAGTTTCATAAACCAAGCAGTGACCAGAGGTGTTCTTAGAGATTCAAATGGACAATGGAAAAGTGGTTGTGCTTTGTGCCACGATCTACACCAACTTCTAGGAGGTATTATCCGCTTTGGCCCATTGGCCTCATGGTTTTGTCTCACAAAAGGGGCTTCATAGGTTAAAAGTGGTGTGAACCATTATATGCCCATTATCACTCTAGTACATAACCAATATGGGATTCATGACTCCTTTCTCTAGGACCATGACATCTACCTTTCCTCCCCACTATGAGTTTCTCTTCGATATGGGATTTTGTGGCTCTACCCGTTAAGAGCATTATCTCGATGATGTGGGATTCACGTCTACACGAGGACCGTGACACTATGCAACTTAGGAAATGTTTAACCTATTGGGCGAAACTTTGAGGTGTATATCATAGCCTTAAATATGCTTGGGATTTAAGGTTTCGAAAGATTAAACTTCAAGTGGATAGCACAAATTGGTAGTTCAAGCAATTTCGTCATAGATGAGACACCTATATTCTAATTCTGATTTAATTCAAGTCATCCATAGTTTAATCTAGAAATAGTAAGATATTCAAATAATGAATATATTCAGAGAAGGTAGTAAAGTTACAGAATCTATGACCAATGAGGGATTCAATATTTTTGAGAACTTTTTACCCTTTAGTAATCCCCTAAATAGAGTTAGAGAATTACTATTCAATGATGTAATTGGGATCTGTTCCCCTCATTTAATCAAACAATAAATTTTTTCTTTTAAAAAAATGATAAATTTCAAATCAATATTTTACATTAAAGTAAAAATAGTTAAGAAAAGCTTAAGTTAAGCAATAAAACCACAACAACGATATCTATTCTTAAGGGCTATTATTTTGTTTTCTAGCTTTTCATTTTATTTTAACAATAAACTCTAAAAATTTTCATTTTTAGGGCGAAAAAATAAAATTGCATATTTTTTTTAAAAAATAAAAGCACAACAAAGACACTTAATTTAAAATCAATTAAAATAAATATAAAATAAAGTTTCATTTATATTATTAATAAAAATTAAATTAACAAATTAAAATTAACTCATAAAAAATAAATTAAAATTTAAAATCATATTCAGAACAATATATGAATCTTAAAAAATATTACATCCATTATAAATAATTTATAAACAAAAAATTAATATATAAATTTAAAATTATTATTTATAATTGAGTTCAAGTAGTAGATATTTTAAAATTATTATCCAAATCTTACCTAAATTTATAATGAATAATTATTTCATTACCTAAATGCAATGATAATATATGTTAATTTTAATTAATGGAATAAAGTAAAAAGTAAAACAGGAGTACAAGTTACGCCATCTATAACATCCTTGTTTTTTCCCTTCCCTTGGCTGGCCACCATGGAATTGACATTCAGTTTGGGTATCAAAAGTGCCAAAATTTGCAAAATTGATGCCTGGCAGAGCAGAGAATCTGACATCCATCAAATCTGGCAATCCCGATGGCCCATGAGAGATCGATCACTTTTAGGTATCTTAACGCCAAATCCAATGTAACAGCTAGCGCCAGGTCCAGCATTGCCATTTTCAGTGAGAAAAAGTGCTGCGTCCAGGACCAAATTGCTAAATTCAAATGCCTTGAATATTCCGCCATACTTTGCTTTCGGTGAAAAGAAGATTTCGGATTATCAACATTTGAATCATGCTTCAACGTTTACTACTTATAGATTTTTAAAGTTTACCTTGAAAAGAGGCTCACAAGATGTGAAAATAGGAATTACATGGCATAATCTTTTACCCCTTTATACATTGCATATGGTTAAATAGTTGTTGCATTAACATCAACAATGGAAATGAATTGTATGTTTAGGAAGTCACAGTCTAGAAAAAGAAGATGATGGTGTTGGAAGTTGGTATATCCAAAGGAGGTTGTCACTTATCAGCTGGTTAATATTCCTCCCAATAATAGTAAGAATTAGTTGATCAATTGTTCATCCTTCTTTTACTCAACAAGTACAACAATCAAAGATCCCACCAAGAAAACTATATTCAAGATTGAACCAATGAAATGGGAAAGCCAAACCATGGATAACAAACAATGATAAACAAGAAAAGACACTTCTTTAAAGGTAGGCCCACAATTTTCTGTCCTTTCCTTTGTACATTTTCTCCAATTGATTCCTATCCCCTCCCAACGGCTCCTCACCCCATGTAGCCGTTAGGGTGACTTTTCTTATCTGTACTCTTTCCACTTCATTAAAAAGTCTCAGCCTTTCTTAGCTTTCCTCAAACAACACAAGCTATTACTCCATCATTAAGCTTTCAGTTCACAACAGTCATTTCCTATTCTCAAGTACAGCTTTCAATGGCTAAAGTAGCAGCTCTCTCTCTGTTGCTCCTGCTCTTGTCCTTCACTTCAGGTAGTTATCTTCTCCTA
Organism: Theobroma grandiflorum; assembly: GCA_036013995.1. Taxonomy (NCBI): domain Eukaryota; kingdom Viridiplantae; phylum Streptophyta; class Magnoliopsida; order Malvales; family Malvaceae; genus Theobroma; species Theobroma grandiflorum. Next base: position 22,585,909 of record CP142133.1, on the reverse strand, counting down.
GGTTTCATTATACACCACAAAGTACAACTAAAAAAGCGTTTTTTTTTTCAACTTTCACAGTTTCACTTCTATGAACTTTGCTTTGGGTCTTGTTCCTGCATTGTTTTCATGAATGTAGTTGAATTTTATCTGGGTTTTTACTATTTTAATGGTTGCTTCTGTTCAGTATTAAGCTGACTTGGGTTTCTAATAAGTAGACTAATTAACGGGAAAGGCTAGACTTTTTGCAGTTTTAGCAGATTTTAACTGATTTGGTTCCTTGATTTTGCTTTACTGTGCTCTAACCTTTTACATTTAGTTTTACTTGACCAGATCTCGGTTGGGTTTCATGAATATGAATAGCTAGTTTTATGAGTCTAACTACCTTCCAATTTCTTTTGCTTCTCATCCTTTTTTAGGAGGAACTTTGATGATGGTAAATGGCCAGGTAACATCAAGTTCTTAGACCTTGTGAACTCAAAATTAAGGTTAAAAAAACCAAATGCCTTTTTTCTTCTTATTGATTGTAAAATGTTTTAAATGGAAATGGCGCAGAAATCTTGGTGTGTGGCTAAGCCATCATCAGACCAGGCAACTCTTCTGGCAAACATTAACTATGCATGCTCTCAAGTGGATTGCCGAGTTCTGCAAAGGGGTTGTCCTTGCTTCTATCCTGATAATCTGATGAACCATGCTTCTATTGCCATGAATCTTTACTACCAAGCCAAGGGAAGAAACAGGTGGAATTGTGATTTCAGAAGCTCTGGTCTTGTTGTCATCACTGATCCAAGTAAGTCACGTTTCAGTACAAGATAGAATGATCATAACTGAGTAAATGACAATCCATTTGTGAATAAGGACATTGATTTTGTTTATGTTCCTTAACAACACTTTCCAATGCACTGCACTTATTTTATTAAATGTCACTTGTTATGATTTATGTGACCCTATAAATTAAGAATACTATGAACTCTGAAGTGGAGACAATCCAAATCCTTAATTCTTTGTCAGTTAGAAAAATGCAATATGAATTCAGTTTCTTCATTAAATTAACTAGTTGTGTGATTTGAACTCAAAACTGAGATCACAAGGAAACTCCAAAGAGAGTAAAGAATCATTAATCTTTAAATTATCTACAAAACTGAATCATTTGATATGTCAGACAGTGTCAAACAGAAGAATGGAAACCCAATGCCTTAAATGATGGATCTAGAATGTTGTCATTGTTTTCTGCTTTAACTTTAAATCTTTTATTATTGTATTCAGTGATCTTGTCATGTGATGCGAAAATGTGCTAAAATCAATGTTGTTTTGGTGTCTGTGCAGGTTATGCTAACTGCATTTATGAGTAGCTAGCTACCACTGGATTGGTTTAAGTAACTGTATGTTTCCTCTGGAAAAGGACCTCTTGTAGCTCAATGGAACTTCATATCTATCTTCCCAGGCCATGTAACAACACGTGCATGAGAAGAATCAGTGGGGCTACCAATAAAAATTGATCTGCCCTTACTTTGTGTCTCATTTTACGTTTTTTTTATAATTTGATGTCACATGTTCGGTAAAATTTTATTCATTAATGTTAACTTTAGTGCCGGTAATTGTTATTTTTTCTATCACTATTAGATATTAACATAATAGTTCTAGGTAAAAAAAAAAAAAAGCCAAGAAGCTGGATGACTTTGGCTCTAGGTAAATCTAATATAAGATGGTGAAAATTTTTTGAGGGATTAAAAGGTTATTACTCCTTTCCATTGCCATTTTAAATTAAATTTTGTTTTTCCTTTTTTGAAATATTTGTAAATATTGAATGCCTACTTCTCATGTTTTTCTCCTTTGAGTTTTTTTTTTATCTTTATTTTTTTTATTTTCTTATTAATTTCAATGATATTAAGATATTAAGACAAGGCCTATCGAGTATCCATTACAATCAGGACCTAAAATGTCAAAAAGGTTCATTTTTATTGCTAAAAATAGTTATCTACATCTACTTATTGGTGAAGCTCTACATATACTTTGACTATATATATGGTCTCCTGATTCTATCCTTGAGAACCGACATAACAACTATAACCCAAATCTAAGAATAAAACATATGGACTGCAAGAAAAAAGTATAGCAGGAAAAAACAATTGAGGAAAATTCTATCTATTTTTCACTTTAATAATGGTCGACATCAATGTTTGTGGGACCTTACCCTATATATGCAACCCGTGATTATTATTGTATTGAAAAAAATTAATGTATAATTGTCAAATATTCCAGAGAAACCTTATATTAAAAGGATTCATAAGTGTTGCTCAAGAAACAAGAGGGTATTCACCTTAAAAAAGAAATCCAATTATGTGTTCTAATTTTCAACCCTTCACACTTGCATGGTGCTACCCTAAAGAAAAGGGGATCATTGAAGTTTAGCTGATATTTGTTTGAGTAGTTTAGTTACTAGGTTAATGTATTTTCAGCCAAATTTGGCATATAAGTCCTTTGCTCTCATCTTATTCTGATGGGGTATTGTAATACTCTAACCCCATTGCTATATGGGCTATGGGTAGTACAGATAATTGGCACCCTAGTGGCCATTTACTTGATCCGGTGTGTGGGTTTGTATTTTACTGATCAAACCTTCCTTTGCATTTACATTTTACACATAACTCAGTGGGTTCTATCAAGATCTTAATATGCTGATTGCCAGATTCTGAAGGGCAGAAGGTTCTGATCGTAAAGAAGACATTGGTTATATGATGGAACGTTCTGTGTTTGTCAAAGAAAGATGGTGACCTTGGTTTCCGGTATTTTGATTTTTGAAAGTGTCAATCTGACGTCATTGGCAAAGCAATGTTGGCGTTTGGTGCATCATACAGATACTATATATCTGGTATAAGGTTTAGATATCGCGTCAACGGGTTATATAATTCTTCTCCGGTTTTAGACAAGTCTATTGGGAGGGCGAAGTGTTTCATTAATGGAGGGCTGTCAATGTGCATTTGTGGTGTGAGAGATCCTAACCCTACACGAATTTCCTCATACGGTGCTGTATTCAACATTGGGTTCTTCGTATGAACTTCTTATATCGTTGAGTTCACAGTTTTGGCAGATTAGGTGGCGTGGCATGTTTGCGATCTAATGGTTGTCGATGGGCCCTCAATCGGTAAAGTCTATTTCTGGTCTTGGGAAGTGTTTTTGTGCTGCTATGCCAACTAATTTGTGGGTTGTGCATGTATGATTTTGCGGACAGTGACACTCTTCGAAATTTTAAAATTTTTATAATTTATTTTTAATTTTTGAAATTTTATAATTTCATCTTTATAAATATTTAAAATTTTTTTAATATATTTTTAATTTTTTATAATTTTATAAGTTTACCTTTATAATAATTTTTTGTTTGTGGAAGGCCTTACAACAATTAATCAACAATTAATTTTAATACTCACCCTTACAGAAAATTAGGTTCCAGATTTAATAAAAATATGGTGGAATTGCTCACTCTTGACACATTTTTGGACCCTCAAAATGATTTCAAATCGTTTGGTGTTGAAAGTATATGCAATTTAACAAATAAATATTATCTTGATAACTTTACTGAGCATGATAAAATGCATCTAAACTATCAATTAAAACTATTTAAACTTGACATTATTCATAATCAGGCTTTGAAAAATGTATTACACTTTTTGAGCTATGTTAAGTGTTGAAGAAGACAAGAATGGAAAAATTTTACTTCCTTATTGATAGATTGTTCTGACTTATCTTTACTCTTCTAGTTTCTATTGCAACATTATAAAGTGCATTTTTTATTATGAAACTCGTTAAGAACGAGACTCGTAATAGAATGTCAGATGATTTTCTTAGAGATTTGTTGATCATTCTTATTGAAAATGAAATTGTTCAAAACCTTAATATTGATTCAATGATAGATGCCTTCAACTCTATAAAAGGCCATCGAACTCAAATTAAAAATGTCTAATTTTAACATGCAATAGTTGTTAAAAAATGTCTTTGTTTTCCATTTAAGTTACTTTATATTTTTTTCAAACATTAAATTTTTAATATAACTGTTTTACAAACATTGTAGTTACCCTTTCAAACCCAAAGTCTTGACTCTGCCATTAGATTAGAGTCTTATGATATAACACCATCGTACTATAGTAACAAGCCATGATAAACCAAACTTCAATGCTAATTCTGTAGTGATATATATGTGGTGGTCGATAACCAATTTCATACATTTTTAAATGTAAAAGATTGACAATTGTAAAACATGACTCTTGTCATTGCTTACTTAGTGCGAACAAGTAAGTTGTTCACAGTTGTCAATCTTTTACATCAAAAAACACATGGAATTGATTATCAACCACCACATATATATCATTGTAGAATTAGCATTGAAGTCTGGTTTATAATGGCTTTTTACTATAGTATGACGGTGTTATATCATAAGAGTCCAATCCAATGGAGGAGCCAAAATTTTGTGTTTGGAGGGACAAATACAATGTTTGTAAAATAGTTATACTAGAAGTTCAATGTTTGACAAAAGTTAGATGGAAAATAAAGACATTTTTTAACAACTATTACATACTAAGATTAGGCATTTTTAATTGAGCTCAATAGTCTTTCATAGAGTTGAAGGCATCTATCATTGAATCAATGTTAAAGCCTTGAATGATTTCCTTTTCAATGAGAATGATCAATAAATTTATAAGAAAATCATCTGACATTCTATTACAAGTCTCGTTCTTAACGAGTTTCATAGCAAAAACTGCACATTACAATGTTGCAATGAAAACTAGAAGAGTCAAGACAAATTAGATCAATCTATCAACAAGGAAGTAATTTTTTTCTATTCTTGTCTTTTTCAACATTTAACATAGCTCAAAAAGTGTAATACATTTTCTGAAGCCTAATTATGAATAATGTCAAGCTTAAATAGTTCCAATTGATAGCTTAGATGCATTTTATCATGCTCAGTAAAATCATCAAGGTAATATTTATTTGTTAAGTTGCATATACTTTCAACATCAAATGATTTGAAATCATTCTGAAGGTCCAAATGTGCCAAGAGTGAGCAACTCCACCACATTTTCATTAAATCTAGAACCAAATCCTATAAGAATGATTATTAAAATTAGTTATTGATTAATTGTTGTAGGGCATCTCACTAAACAAAAAATTATTGTAGATGCAAGCTTATAAAATTACAAAAAAATAAAAGTATGTTAGAAAATTTTCAAATTTTTTGTAAGGGCAAAATTATAAATTTCAAAAAAATAAAGGTGTTATGAATATTTCTATGAATATCCATTTATGTTATCAATATCTAGATTTGATGTAAATTAGATTGGATTAGGATTTAATCTATCTAATTCCTAAGTGTTATCTTCATCTTGTAAATTCTATCAAGATAAGGGGGTTATTTGCTTATAAATAGGCCCTTTCAGTTTGTAAACACACTTTTCAATAAGATCTTTTCTCTCTCTCTAAATACTTTTTGTCTTCTCTTTAATTATTCTTTCAAGTTATTTTTATTTGTTCTTTTAAGTTATTTTCATAACACTTTATTAGCATAATTCTCTAATATCTCACTCTCAAGCTTCTCAAAGTTGAAGTTCAATTTTTATTCAGGTAATTTTTATCTACTGTCACTTTATTCTTTTGCCCAAATTTTACCAATTTATAATAAGTTAATTTCTAATTTTATATTAATTGTTTTTCATCAGCCAATTTATTGTTTTGCTTGCCAATTACAATATATTGTGTAATACTAACATTTATGTTCTTCTTTAAAGCAATCACCATGTCAAATCTTACAAAGCTTGAATTTGTGGCTCTTAATATTACTGGCAAGAACTATCTATCTTGGATTCTTTATACTAAAATCCATTTAGGTGTTATGAGTTTTGGAGACACAATCAAAAAAGAAAATAAAGCATCCAATCAAGATAAGGCAAAAGCAATGATTTTCCTTCGCCACCTTCTTTATAAAGGATTAAAAATTGAGTATCTCACAATAAAAGATCCAGTCGATCTTTGAAAAAGTTTAAAGGAAAAATATGACCACTAGAAAATAGTAATTTTGCCAAAAACTTGTTATAATTAGATGCATCTGCAATTACAAAATTTTAAAATTGTAAGTGAGTATAACTTAGCATTATATAGAATTAATTCTAAACTAAAATTGTGTGGAGAAAAGGTGACTGATGCTGATTTGTTAGAAAAAACATTCTCTATTTTTCACACCTCAAATGTGCTCCTATAGCAGCAATATCGTGAAAAAAGCTTTAAGAAATACTCTTAACCGATTTCATGTCTCATTGTGGTTGAGGAAAATAACAAGCTATTGATGAAAAATCATGAATCCCGCCCAACTAGTTTTGCTCCATTCTTTGAAGTGCATGCGACATCATTTGGTAATTTTGGTTGTGGTCGTAATTGTGGACATGAAAGAGGTAGTCATAATTATCGCAGTCGTGGTGGTTACACAAATTATTATTCTGATAATAAGAATACCCATCAGAAGTAGATGACTAGTGAAAAGATACAAGAAAAAAATAAAGGTGGATAAAGTAAAAAGAATATAGAAAATATTTGTTATCAATAAGGCATAAAAGACCATTAGTCATGTACCTGTCGTATACCAAAACATCTTATTGAACTTTATCAAACATCACTAAAAGATAAAAGAAAAAATATTGAAACAAATTTTGTTGAAGATAATAGCCAAATTGATATAACACAGTTGGATGTTGCTGATTTTTTTGCCCACCTTGAATGACAGATTGATCATTTGATTGGTGATGAAAATCCTAATAATGAAATTTCTTATATTATTTGTTGATGCATTTTAGTATAACTCTATCAAAATCTTGGTATGTTTAATATTATTCTATTAAGAAGTTAATGTGTTTTAATATGTCTATTAGAAAGATTTTTTTTTTTTGCGTTTTAATAACAAAGTTTATATTTAATGTTCTCTTATGTAAGTTTCTTACTATATATATTTTATTTTTTTGAAGAAAATGTGGATGTTCATCTAGTTAGATCCAAGATCAATGATGAAGATATATCTCTAATAGATAGTGTTACGACACATACTATATTTAAAGACAAGAAATACATTTCCCATTTGACAATGGAAAAAGCTAATGTTAATACAATACCTAGTCGTACAAGATTAATTGAAGGCTTCGAAAGAGTCAATATTTCACTACTTGAAGGAATAAAGTTTATAATAAAAGATGCATTATTTTCTACTAGGTCTCAAATAAACTTATTAAGTTTTAAAGATATTCGTTTGAATGGATATCCTATTGAGACAACGAATGAAAGAAACACTGAATACTTTTGTATTACATCTATTATATTGGGTAAAAAGTGTGTATTGAAAAATTACTCACTTTGTCCTCTGGAAAGTACTACATATAAATTAAAATGATTGAAACTTATGCTATAATAAACCAGAAGTTTATTGATAATTTTAATGTTTGATATGACCGGTTAGGCCATCCCAGATCAATAATGATGTGAAAAATTATTAAAAATTCATGTGATCATCCATTGAAAAACCAAAAGATTTTTCAATCTAATAATTCTCATGTGCTGCATTCTCTCAAGGTAAATTAATTATAAGACCATCACCAACTAAAGTTGGGATTGAATCCCTTACATTTTTGGAACGTATTCAGGGTGATATATGTAGACCTATACATCTATCATGTGGACCATTCATATATTTTATGGTTTTAATTAATACATCGAATATGGTCACATGTGTGCTTGTAATCAACTCACAACTTGGCATTTGCAAGATTACTTGCACAAATAATTCGTTTGCGAGTATATTTTTCTGATTATGCAATCAAGATAATTCATTTTGATAATATGGTGAATTTACATGTAAAGCTTTTAATGAATGTTGCATGTCAATTGGAATAAATGTTGAACAATCTATTAGTCATGTTCATACAAAAAAGGTCTAACAGAATCATTTATCAAATGCCTTAACCTAATTGCAAAACCATTACTTATGAAATCCAAACTCTCAATTCCTGCTTGGGGACATGTCATTTTGCAAGCAGCAATACTTGTACGCATCAGGCCAACAAGTTATTATAAATTCTCTCTTATACAATTGGTTTAAGGTTATGAACCAAATATTTCCCATCTAAGAATTTTTAGATGTACGGTATATGTTCCAATTGCTTCACCATAGTGCACAAAGATGAGTCCTCAAAGAATGTTAGGAATATATGTTGCAAATGAATCTCCATCTATAATTTAATATTTAGAACTCTCAATAGGAGATTTATTCACTACAAGGTTTGTTGATTATCATTTTGGTGAAACAATTTTTTTAACATTAGGGGAAGAAAATAAGTAGCTAGAAAAGGAAATATCTTGGAATACATTATCATTATCTAGTTTTGATCTTTGCACAAATCAATGTGAAAAAGAAGTTTAAATGATAATTCATTTGTAAAATATAGCAAACCAGTTACCAGACGCGTTTACTGACCTAAAAAGAGTAACTAAATCTCTTATACCAACTGCAAATGCTCTAATTAGAATTGATGTAAGACAATTTACTATTACTAATGAGTTTAAGACACGCCAGAAGAGTGAAAGACCAATCAGTTCGAAAGATAAAAATCCTTGAAAAAAAAAAGAGCAAATATTCAAGATTGTCAAGAAGAGGAAACAAAAACTCCAGAAAAAACCCTTAACATAATTCCAGAATATATTCAAGTACTTGAAATCAATAAAAATGAAGAGAGCTCAATAAATTATGTTATGATGGGAAAAAGATGAAATCGAAATGAAATAAACGTTGACGATATTTTTGCATACAATGTAGCACTCAATATTATGAAAGAAAATGCGAATCTTGAACCTACATCTGTTGAAGAATGTAGACATAGAAATTATTGATTAATGTGGAAAGACGCTATCAAAGTGGAATGGAATTCACTTACAAAACATGAAGTTTTTATACCTGTAATCCGTACACCAAATAGCGTAAAACCAGTGGGATATAAATGAGTATTTGTGCAGAAACGAAATAAGAAAGGTGACATTGTGAGATATGAAGCATGACTTGTCACACAAGGTTTTACCCAAAAACTTAGTATTGATTATAAAGAGACTTATTCTCCTGTGGTGGATGCAATTACATTTTGATATTTAATTAGTCTTGTAATACATGAAAAGCTTGAAATGCATATGATGGATGTAGTTACAACCTATTTATATGGCTCACTTGATAATGATATCTATATGAAAATCACTGAAGGATTTAAGTTGCCTAAAATACAAAATTTGAATTCTCAGGAGATTTATTTGATCAAATTAAATAAATTTTTAAATAGATTAAATTAATTCAGACACGTGGTATAATCACCTTAGTGAATAGTTGTTGAAAAAAGGCTATAAAAAGGATCTTATATACTCATGTGTTTTTATAAAAAGATTAGGATATGAATTTATGATAATTGATGTTTATGTTGATAATCTAAACATTATTGGAACTCTTGAAGAATTATCAAAAGCCGTGAATTTTTTAAAGAAAGAATTTAAGATGACAGACCTTGGAAATATAAAGTTTGCTTGGATCTTCATATTGAACACTTGACAAATAGAATTTTTGTCCATCAATCTAATTATATAGCGAAAGTACTAAAATGATTTTATATGGACAAAGCACATTCATTGAGTTCACCAATCGTTGTAAGATCATTAGATGTGAAAAAAGACCTTTGCCAATCTTATGAGGATAATGAAGAACTTCTTGGTCTAAAGTACCATATCTTAGTACAATTGGAGTACTAATGTATCTTGCTTGCAATATACGACCTGATATATCATTTGCTGCAAATTTATTAGTAAGATATAGTTCTTGTCCAACTCGGAGACATTGAAATGGAATTAAACATATACTTCGATATCTTCGAGAAATAATGGATATGGGCTTATATTATTCAAATGCATTAAAATCATATTTAATTGGTATGCAACTGCAAGATATTTATTAGATCCACACTAAGCTTGATCCCAAATAGGTTACTTATTCACATATGGAGGCACAATTATTTCATGGCGTTTTATAGAACAACTATAGTTTCTACTTCTTCTAACCATTTAGAAATTTTAGCAATTCATGAGGCAAGTCGTGAATATGTCTAGTTAAGATCTATAACTCAACATATTCGAGAAACGTGTGATTTGTCAACTAAGAAAGAAATTCCAACAATATTATATGAGGATAATATTGCTTACATAGCACAGTTAAAGGAAGGATACATTAAAGGTGATTGAATAAAACATATTTCTCCAAAATTCTTTTTTACTTATGATATCCAAGAAAATGGTGATATTAGTGTTCAATAAATTCGTTCAAGTGACAATCTAGCAAATTTATTTACTAAAGCCCTTTGTACTGCAACATTTGAAAAGTTTGTATAAAAGATCAAGATGCGTTGTTTTAAAGATCTTAAATAATACAGTTATTAAGAAAAGTAAAATATGCATTATAATATTTTCCTTCATCAAGGTTTTTCTCACTGGATTTTTCTTGATAAAGTTTTTAATGAAGCAGTATTTCATAAAGGTATTCTTGAAAAGAATTACGTACGTTTTTTCCTTCACTCAAATTTTTTCCCATGAGGTTTTTTCCTTATAAGGTTTTAACGATACATATACTTAATACAATGGATATTCAAGTGGAAATGTTATAAATATTTTTGTGAATATCCATTTATATTATCTATATCTAGATTTGACGCAAATTAGATTAAATTAGGATTTAATCCATCTAATCTCTAAGTGTTATTTTCATCTTTTTATCAAGATAAGGGGATTATTTACCTATAATAGGCCCATTCAGTTCATGTGTAAACACAAACTTCTATAAAATCTTTTCTATCCCTCTAAATATTTTCTTTCTTCTTTCTAATTATTCTTTCAAGTTATCTTTTTTTGTTCTTTTAAGTTATTTTTCATAACAAAAAGTAAATTATAAAAATTTTAAAATTGTTGGGGGGGGGGGGGGGGGGTGTCATAGTCCACAAAATCGCGACATGCACAGCCCACATGATTAGTCGGGATAACAACATAACCTCACCTCCCAAGGCTAGAAATAGACTTTAGGCTAATATCGATTGGGGGCCATTGACAATCATTGGGTCACAAACACACCATGCCACCCAATCTCACAGGGTTGTGGGCTCAATGACATAAGAAGTTTGCATGATGAGCTCAATGTTGAATAAAGCACCGTATGATGGAATTCGTATAGGATTAAGATTTCTTGTATAAATATTTATTTTACATGCACTGGGACTGTAGGCTAGTGAATGTTCTAATAGGTGTAAGATACCTATTTCATTTAAATCTCTTGTTATCTACTCTAGTTGTACTAAACTACTAGAAGTAGGGATGTTTTAGGATTTAGGAAACATTATTATAAATAGGACCCTTAGACATTAGTTGTAGGTAATAGAGTCAATTGCCTTAGTAGTTAGACATTTAAGCATTTTAGCATTCATACGTTATTTGCTTAAAATCTTAGGTATTTGTTTCTTTTGAGAATAATATAATTATTTTTCCCCAAAATGTTTTTGTCAAGTTTTGTTTATATTGCTTCCACATTATAGCACAATATTCTAAGTTAAGCTTGCTTAGGCTTTTTATCCTTAAGCTTAATGTGGAACCCCACTTCTTAATTAAGTTAGATTTGTAACATAACTTGGTGAGCTATTATTTTGATGTTTTGAACTTGAATTATGGACTATTTTGATTTAGAAATTCCATATTTTGAAAATCAAACATATTTGTATGAGAGTTTGTACTTTATAGGGCTAAATGGGATTGATTTGGACTTAAAAACTACATTCTTGATGAAATGTATTGATCCATGTTCATCACATGTCAATACATTAAACCCAAAAAGGTATTTCTATGAACATGTATCAATACATGTTCATCATGTATTGATACATAAAACCCAAGGCATAATGTATTGATACATTGCTGTGATATATCAATACATTCGGCCCAGACTTGAAAAAACTAAGGGATTTTCAATTTTTCACGCTTTTTTTAAAACTTTTAAACCCTCAGACTTTCCCCTTAGTGCAAAAATAAGGTTTACATTCAAAACTCAGCCACCTTCATCTTCTTTTGCTTTCAACTCCTTTTTTCATGAAATCAAAGGGATTTTGAAGATTTAAAGTGTTACGACCCGAAACTTCCCTTGGGCCCATGACAACCGCCATGACGTCCCAATTGACACTCATTATCCGGAATGCCAACTGGAACCCCGTAAGGCTTACGTACCAGTTTCTAGCCTTCCCTGTGAGTAATTCTTTCCAAACATCCCCTTTTGAGGGTTTACCACTCATTTCTGGCTTAAATAAATCAAAATATAAAATCTGACTCACAGGGGTATTTTGGTCATTTTTCGGCAAAAATATTAAAATCTGGTAAAAGCATAATTTATGTATCCAGAATACATAATCTGAAATCGGATTTGAAATCGGAAGTTCGAAACCTTCTTTTTCAAGGGTTTAAAGTCATAATTTACTATTCAAAAATATTGATAAAAATATTCCATTCTCTTATAAAATAATTTTTATAGACACGCATATAAGTAATTTTTATAGCGTGAAAGTAAAATAAATTCACACATACATTAAGTTACAAAGTCATAATGTACAATAATAATTACAATGACCGGTGGGCCCATAACTATACAAATACGACAATGGTAGTACATCTACTATCTGTCGTGGGAAGACGATCTACGGTAGTCCTTGACAAAATCTGGTATCTACGAGCTACCACAGGCCTGAAATGTTTGGAAAAGAGATGGGTGAGATTTTGCAATCCCAATGAGTAAACAAACATTATCATAAACATCTAAAGGTAAGTAAAATGGAGGCAAATTCAAACAGCTATTACAAACCATTTCATAAAGTTTCATTTTATTTCTTAAATCAAGAAATATTTATAATTTATTAAAACAACGGTTAAGGCTTATGACTTTTATTAAAATCATGGCTCAAGCCAAAACTAGTCCTCGGGGATACCTTGGCCGAGGCATCTAACCGAGTCCGCCAAGGTTGTCAAAACAGTTACACATTAAACACGTTTTAGTTTTTAAAACAAGCCGTTCCTTGGCGTTGGCCGAGATACACATTCACGTGTGGGTTCTACGTGAAGTGAACTCTAACACTACCCCGGGAGTTACCCTCCTCGCCTCTACAACCGGAGTAACTATATAACCGGGTTTATCGTGCCCCTCTAATAGGCGGTCCACAGAAACCCGCCACTGCAGTGACTAAACCCACCAATTTAATAAAATTTCGACAGTATAACATGGCTTTTATTTATTTACCCAGCCTGCATAGTAAAAATCCAACTTACATTTATTCTCAATAACATTTCAAACATAGCCACATATATACATATACTCATAAGCCTTTGAATGAAAACATCATTTGTAACACCATTTACGGCCTCCAAACTACTCAATTTTTTTTTTTTTAGCAAAATTCAAATATCTAAGTGATTCACTGAATATCATCATTCAAACTTATTTATTTGCAAACATCAAAATCTCTCTTTTAAAGTCATTTTTGCATAAAATTTTCAAATAACAATTAAAATAGACTTTAGATAATTTACAATAATAATAAGTTTACTCACCGTTTGCACAAATTTAATGCTTTTTAGGTGCCCCGATTACTGTTCATCGGGCACAACTTCCTTGCCTTTACCAGAAGGCTCTCCTCCTAGACACATTGTAAAAATTACACAATTCAACACATTTATGCTAAATCATTATATAATTGATATAAATCCTATATTAATGCATGGTATGAAATGCAACGACCTAAAACGGCTTAAACGCGGTACTAGCCTATTTTCGGTACTTTACCCGATAAATTGCTAACGCGCTCCATTTTTGCTCTAAATTGCCCCATTCTCTCTCCAACATTTTTAACCATCAAATACCAGCTTATAACCCTCTGGAATCACTAATTTCAGATCACTTTCTTCCTTGAAAAATTCGGTTAAAATGGGACATTCACCCGGTAAATTTTTTACTTTGTTTTTCTAGCACAATTAATCATTTTTCATCATTTTCCCTTCAATCCATTTGAATAAAAATCAATTCATCACCATTGGACAGCATTGAAGATTCAGCCTAGAGTGGGTATTGTGAAAATTCCTTGCTTTCGAGTCCAATTTAATTTCTAAACACCTCTAACTAACCAAAACTACCGATTTAGCTAAGAATCGAAACTTGAAAAATTCAAAATCTCCCCCCTTGAATTTCGTCCAGCACTTAGATCTATTCTGTGATCTCTCTCTTGAAGCATGGAAAATGAAAACAAAAGCATGGGAAAGGTAGAAACCAAGCCAAAGTCGAAAAATCTTACCGTTAGACTCGAAAACGGGCGAAAACCGTGAATTCTTCGTCAAATTTCAAGCTTTTCTTTGGTTTTTCTCCTTTCTTCCTTTTTTTCTCTATTTTCTCTCTTATTTTCTCCTTAGGGTCGTGCCCCTCATCAGCTGAAGCTTAAATGGGCTTATTTGATTAAAATAATATTATTTCATTTAAAAATATCACATGTCACTTTCCCGTGGGACTCATTTTTAAAATTTCATCTTTTAAACTTCAAATTTTCACCACTTGAAATACCATGATTATTCATACCAAAAATGTATAAATCCTAAGATTTTGACAAGTTTTGAGTGGTGAAAATTACGGTTTTACCCCTAAGGCGGCAAAATTACCGTTTTACCTCTATGTTTCAAAAACTGCCGGAATTGAAATTTTTCACTTCCTATCATCAAATTATACTCAAAATAGTCAATATTGATAAAAAATTTTACTCCATGGTCAATTTATTATCTTGGGTGGCAAAATGACGATTTTGCCCCTAGACATCAAAATTTTCAGTTTCATCCCAAATTAACCCTCGAACTCCAAAACATCATTTTTAGTCATTCTTGGACTGTGAAATATTAAATTTCATCTTAAAATTCCTATTTGAACTAGTTCGAGGTTAAATCAACTTAAGTGTACCATTTGGTACAATACCGGGTTTTAGCTATTCTTTGAGACTTTCCTAACATACAAACACGTTATTCATTGCATGTATGTCATGACATGTATTTATAGGGTCGGGT
Source organism: Theobroma grandiflorum (assembly GCA_036013995.1). Lineage (NCBI taxonomy): Eukaryota > Viridiplantae > Streptophyta > Magnoliopsida > Malvales > Malvaceae > Theobroma > Theobroma grandiflorum. The sequence goes on along the minus strand of CP142133.1, from coordinate 22,570,747 downwards.
TTTACATAAAGTGATTTTCAACCTTTTTCTTCACTCCGAGAACTTTGGAAGGTAAAGTTTTGAGTTTTAACCTTTTTAAACTTAAGGCTGATTTTCAAAGATTGTGGATACTCATAAATTCATTTTTAGTTCTAAAAACCTAAGTTTGATTGGTTTTGGAACTCTCAAAGCTCACCAAGGTAAAGTTGCTTTAACTTTAACTAGAAATAGATTATAATCCTTTAGTTATAGTTAAATTAGTTGTTAATTTATGGATTAAAGGGTTACTAGAAGTTTTGTGGAAAGATTTGATGGTTTTTAGACTAGTTAAAACTAAGTAATAACTTTGGAAATATTGTGTTAGGTTTTGTGAAGAAGATTTTAAGTTGTTGAAAATGCAAGTGTTTGACGAAAGGTTTAAGTGAGCAAGGCATGTTTCATTGAGGTGCATGGATGTGGCATTTTTAATTATTTGATATAATTAAGTACGCTTACTCTACAACTTTGCATATAAATGGATTTTGATAACGTTTGTGTGATGAACGAATGTTTTCAAATATATTTGATGAAAATTATAAACTAAGTATATATAGTATACTATATACTATTTGACAATGAGGAACAAGCCTTTCAATTGTATTTATATCTTAACATCTCATTTGTAAATGATTGATGTATAATGGATAGATTTTAAAAGTTGTAGGAGAAATGTTTTTCTCCTTGATGATGCCATGGTATTTATGGCCATTTATTATAAAATATTGTATGGTTGATTAACTATGGTTTTTGTTATCTCAACCTTTATGGATATTGATGATTGATTTTATCCCTTCATTGATTATACATTGTACATTTAATTGTTGAATTGTGGTTGTTGGAGCCTATTGGTGTAAGGACTTGTAGCTAGTGGCAAGAGGCACTAGCCATTGTGCACAATGAATGGTAACTTGAGCCAATTGAAAAAATCTCGAGACTTGTTGGATGTTGGTAACTAACTAAATACTACCACTTTTTATGAATAGTTGTCAGTCAAGAACAATGTGTTATTCGGTTTAGTGTGATGACACTGAGTAATTTGGATGTCTTTGGTTAGAGCTTCATTTTGATTGATTAAATGTCTAATGTGTGGATTTAGAGTAAGTTATTATTAAACTCACGATTGAATAGATGAATTGTATCACGACTATAGTTACATAATGTTTGAATGTTGTTTATTTGTCTATGGTTGATTTATAGCCATGATTGAGGTTCTAGTGGTTAGTTCCAAGTTGAGATTTTGCTCCCTGTAGCAAATCTATCAATACATGGAGCCAATGTATTGGCAGATTCAACACAGAATCGATGAATTTGCATTCTGTTTCAATTCTATTGATACGTTAGAGCAATGTATTGATAGATGAGGTAATCTATCGATATATGGGGTCCATGTATCAATAGATTAGGTTATTTTGAAATGATAATGTTTTCAAAGGGTTTTCTAAAAAGGAAAATGACTTTGTTTTAGAACTAAATCTTTGAGAATCTCAAATTATGTTTCAAGAACCATTAAAATGATGTTTTGGGTTTGCATGAGTTAAAAAGGTAACTCTTATTAATACTTTTGCACCAATCATGACCTGAATTTGGATCATGACATTTAGCATTGTGCGAATCTTGACTAAAGTTCTGAGCTTGTGACAGGTGATACTTGAACAACATTTTCCAAAGTTAAGTACTACTATTAAAAGCCTATTGTGTTCTAACGTTCCTTATTAGAGAGACATTTTCTAAAGCTAGGTAAGGATGGCATTCTTGTGATCTTAGGGAAATCTAACTTAAACCGAAACCAAGGGAATTCACTACATTCAGAAGCTCTAGATTTTCAAGTAAGTGACTACAAGGTAAGTTTCTCCAAACTTTAAAAGGCCACAAGGAAAAAAGAAATTTATTTTAAATTGAGGTCATTGAGATTTGTGAACAAAGAAGAGAAAATGAAAATAGAGAAACCATAAATTAGTGATCAAGCTACTTCTTGCTTAAACGCCTTGGTTGTAGATAGTATGAGTGTTTCAAATTCAACATATGTATGTATTATGGAGCACTACGAGTCTAAAGACACATTGCACGCATGGGATAAACACGTATCTCACCTTGAGACCATTATCAACCATGAGGTGCAGAGCAACCTCAAACACGTCGAGAACAACCTACGAGAGTTGAAGTCTAATAATGATGAGCTTTGCATGAAATGGTACAATATAGTGTCTAATCTAATTCACCGCAATATGGGGCTAAATGGGTTGATGGTAGCTATTGTTGGAGTAAGATTTTAGTGGATTGATGTGAGTATGTAAAGCATGGATTTAAAAAATTTCTTTTATAAAGGAAGCAAGCAGTCCAATTACACCAGCGGAAACACACATCGTTCTTATTGCAAATAACATAATCACATCTTAAAAAAAATAAGAATCTATTAAGTAAGAAAAAAAATTACTTTTTATTCAAAGATTCTTATTTTTGGACACCATCACACCAATGAATGATTTCTCGACCAAACATGTTTACTACTTATTCTTCATGAATGCTTTCAACTTGAATTTTGAGTGGACAAGGTGTGGAATGCAATACTACAAGATGGCAACCAATTTTATCTCTCTTTTCTTCCTACAAATTAATGGCTATTTTCTTTCAAAAAATTCATCCAAGAATGGGAGAGAGGAAGAAAGATACAATAAAGTTTGGAAGACGAAAGACGTGACAGCCAAAACTTCTTTAAAAAAAGTACATATGTTTATTTTCTTCCAATCTCTTCTCTTTTTATTAAAACTCTTGCCTCAAAGGTATCAAATACCTTCGAATCAATTTTGATCGTCCATTTAGAGTTATGGAACCATCAAACATGCTCGATAATTATCAAAATTAAAATTAAAGAATAAATAATTTAATTTTTTAATTATTATTTAGAGTGCTTGATAAAACAAAACTCCTTATTGAATAATAACTCTTATTTTATTATTATCTACCCTTATTTAAAGGGAATTAATAATAAATAATAGTCAAATATGGTGTCTCCTTTTATCAATGTGGATGTTTACATTTGTTTTGCAAGAATTCTCCAACATTATATTAAATTAAGACAAAAATATTTTATCTTGTCTAAATTGAGAAAAATATGTTTTTTTCATCTAGATTAAGAAAAAAAATATTTTTCTCATCTTAAACTAAGACAAACATAGTTTCTTGTCTAAATTAAGACTAAACATGTTTAAATTAAGACATAACATGTCTTCTTGTCTGAATTAAGACAAACATGTTAAAGATGTCATTTTTATACATAATTTAATTAATCAAATAAAACATTCATTCCAACTTAAATAAGTTGAATTCTACGAAGCTAAGTGGAGAATCTATTTAGACATAGATATTCCAAGCTCTAATAAACTTCGAATTATTCTTAATCTCATTAAAAATAATTCAAGCTTATTAAACATGAAATCATTCCACCATAGATTCATTGTTGCAGTCTTGGATTAACTATAATTACAAGAAACAATTTAATACTTGATATTAATTATTAGTTATCCAATTACAAATCTTATATTGTGAACCCTTATAACCATCCAATGACGAAATGTGAAATTATTGTTTTACCGTTTATGTCAATTTTATCCCCCAGTCTCAAATTTCATCAAATTAGTAATTCAATACTCTAGATCTAATCTTTTGAGTATCTAGATGTGATGAGTAGCTAATTCACCAATCCACTAGGCCCATATTAATAATCAATCTTCTTGAAATCACTAAACGTGATGTTAATGATATGAACTCCATTATTTGGAGATATGTTCTCAAATGTTTATCTCGATTATAATCCTAAAATACGGAGTCTAGATCAATGCTTTATGATGACCATGCTCATGGTAAATCAAAGATTATAACGAGATTAAACACGAGTCCACTATCCATCTAAATTTTGGTTATATTATAAGCAAATTCATAAATATGATATCAAGATTTAAGTAACGATTAAACTTAAATTTGATTTTCACATGATTCCAGTTATGTTATAGTATCATTACTCAAAGTCAACCATTTTGATGATTTGAGACTTATCATTCTTTTGAAGTGAATTATATTCATTTCGTTGGAAGTAATCTGGACACTACAACCTTAACACAATAAAGTGACTAGCTTTATTATATGGCTGTGAACAATTTTTAGATTCAATTATAATACATGTATCCTATGTATAACTTTTCACACAAATGTATTTTAATATCTCAATAGAATCATGGTATCTTAATAACTAGATAATGAATACTTACTTAAAACAAACTCTTCGTGTTATTATTAAAATGCATTTTCATTACAAATTTAATGAAATTAAACATGAGAATATACTTATTTTTTAAGACACCATACTCTCAAAATTCCTAACAACTATGCAGTAGTAACAATGGCAATTGACAGAGGTTGTCAAAGTTCTTGAACAAAAGGTTGCGCATGTAGTTAACAAGTACCAGGAAGCCACACCTCGTAACTTCCAGACCATGCGATTTGATCAACGGAGTTTTGGCATTGGATTGATGACCCAAATGCCAAGCTTAATCCCCTCATGTCCTATGTTTGCTACAAATGGAGACATCGTGCACATGAGGGTAGTGTACTTGGATGTCAAAGGCCAACAACAAGCTAAACATCAATACCGCAAAACACACATCGATTTGGAGGTGTTTTTCAAAGGCAGCCAATGTAGGGCTACCTCAATCACACCCATAACTATTGTGAAAAACCCGTTGAAGATTTATGGCGTAAGGAGGCTACGACGCAATAAGGGCGCTGCTTAGATCAAGTGGGAGAGAATGTAAAGGTCTATAGAACTGTGACACGCACAACTTGGAAGACTAGTTAGGGCAACAACACAAACAAGTGCCGTACACGTCCCAAGGTCGGAAATCAACCCTAGACCACTATCAATTGGGGGCCCATCGACAATTATTAGGTCATAGACATGTTGCACTACCTAGTCTCGTTGGACTGTGTGCCTAACGACACAAGAAGTTCACATAAAGAGTCCAATGTTGAATAGAGCACTGTATGAGGGAATTCATGTAGGGTTAGAATTTCTTGTGTAATTATTTATTTTACTTGCACTAGGACTTTTAAGTTAGTGAGTGTTCTAATAGGCCTAGGACATCTATTTCATTTAAGTCTATTGTTATCTACTCTAGTTGTACTAGACTAGATGAAGTAGAGATGTTTTATGATTATGAAAACCTTACTATAAGTAAGACCTTTAGGCATAAGTTGTAGGCAATAAAGTCAATTACCCTAGTAGTTAAACATTCAAGCATCTTTTGCTTAGAATCTTAAATATTTGTTACTCTTAAGAATAATATAATTATTTTCCCCAACGTCTTTTCTTTAAGTTTTATTTATATTGCTTCTCATTACAGTGCAATATTCTGAGTTAGACTTGCTTAGGGTTTTTATCCCTAGCCTTAAGTGCCGCATAAATGTTAGCGAAAGTTCCAATCCCGTGACAAGGGCCCCCAAAAGCCCCCCTCCCCTCTACCTCTAGTCCGATCTTGATTAGATCGTGTTATTAAGAAGGCATTAAAGGTCAAAAGTCAGCTAGGATACTCAAACCTACGCTTAGTGTTATAAACTACTTGTCCACGATTTATCGCATTTTCCAATACCAATTCTTGTATTTGGAGTTATTCGCTAAAAATGGTGAAAAGATAGAACGAATTTATCATTCGAGTAAATTTACATTAATAATATCAACAAAGATCCGGAGATTGTTGTTGAGTAGCAGTTACATACATTGATTTTTCAAGTCGTGATGTAGACCTCAGCTAAACCATCATTGTTAAGATTGGATTTTTGGATGCCCTCTTTTGATTTCAGTGGGTGCATAATATTTTGTGCAGATTTGCTTTAGTCGGCCCCCACATGCTGACAATCTCTTGACATGTTAATTAATTCTTCAACTACTTATTGATACAATTAATATTCTCAGACCATGAACTTGAACCCCACAAATCACGTGTGCTTACCCTAATTTGTAAAAAATTTAAAATAAAGCAAAAATGATATCTTATTTGTTAGATTAACGAAGTTAAAATATTTTTTTTTCATAAAATAACTCGTAATTAAGTATTTAATTCTTATTACGTGTGTGTTTTTTTATTTATTATTGTGAAATGTTTCATTGGAGGGCTGTCAATGTGCATTTGCTTTAGACCACAAAGGAAGGATCCTCCGTTGCCGGCGGCTGCTTGGAGAAGGGATTTGGTGCAACCTCTGATTGGTCCTGGACATGTTGATTTTATGTTGCACATGGCTCTTAGTATTCGACGAGCAACTGATACATCGATTTGGAGTAATTGTTCCTGGTGCTGTGCTGCTGTTTTAATGCAAGACAAGATAAAAGTAGTGGTGCTGTGGGATATCCCATGTAGCCCGGTCCAATGCATGGTGATGCTGAGATTACATCTTTTGTTGTCAGGGGGTCTACTTGCCACCTGGTAAATGGAGGTTGTAGCCAGCAGACTTATAATTATGTAAGGAAGGGATTCCTTACTTTCTGTTAAGGAATTAAATTATGATGTTAGGTAGTTTTCGGGGATGGAGAGGATTGGTTTCACATCGAGATTGCCACTCTCCTGCATGCTGAATTAAAAGCTGTGTAAATGGTCATTTTGGTATTAAAATTTTAAAAATATTAGAAAGTCAAATTTATTTTATGAAAGAAATCAAATTAATATACTTAATTGAATAAAAAAATCAATCTATTTCCATCTGTTTTAAAAAAATGCATAATAATCAACTTTTTTTAAAATTTTATCAACTTTTAAGATAAAATATAAAAATATAAATTTTAACATAATCAATTAAACTAGAAAATAGCTATATAAAATTATTATTGAATAAAGTCAAAAATACCTTTAATCTATATGATATTAAATTTTCAATAATTAAGGGTTGAAATTTTACAAATCAAAAACCAAACCTAGTACTCTAAATTAATCAAACATCTTAAATCGAACACCTCAAAAATCGTTCCAATTAAATAAAAAAAATCAAACTCACTTCAAACATGTACGATTCAAAATGATTTTACTCACCCCGACACTTACCGATGCCAGCCAACCACCCTCTTAGCTTCTCCAATTCTTCTCCCACAGTCTCCCTCCAGCACTTGTTAGGCGTTTCTACATTATTTGATTTACTGTTGCTAACCTTTTCCTTTATTTTGTTTAAGTCAAAAGAAAAAAAACTTTTTTATTTTTTATGATTTGAAAGATGCTTAACTTAGATGCTTAACCGTTTTTCTAATTAAATCATGCAGAATTAATGGTCTCTTATAAATTAGATGGAACTACTCTCAAATTTTGATTATATGGTTCAAAGACTATGACTAGTTATGAATTTGATTATATATATATATATATTGATGGTGATTATTATAAGCGACTGAAAGGTTATATTGTCCAACTAAAACAAACCAGATATATTATAAAAAATAAACTTAAAGAGATTTTTATATCTTAATATAATATATATATATATATATATATAAATGTATTGGGAATCCAAAGGAGACAGCTTATCCACAGAAGCATGGTGTGGTTTATGTTCGTCACGGATAGCCATCACTTCTTTCTTTATTGTTGATAGATTAGGAAAAAGTTGGTGGGGGATGGGCAGGTTTATATTGCCTTCATGGTCAAACTCAAAGTAGTTTGAATATGTTATAAAATTAAAAATAAACTATGTTTCAGTTAGGCAACTCTCCCCTATGCTAGTAGTTAATATAAAAGTATTTGCTCACATTGAATAAATAATTATATGAGTCATATGTCCTACAGTTGTCAATCTTCTGCATCGAAAAGAGCATGGAATTAGGTTATCGATCACCGCATATATATCACTATAGAATTAGCGTTGAAGTTTGGTGTCATCGTGGCTTGTTATTGTTGTACGACAATGTTATACCATAAAAGTCCAATCTAGTGACGGAGTTAAGATTTTACGTTTAGAAGGATGAATACAATGTTTATAAAAGAGTCATATTAAAAGTTCAATATTTGATAAAAATATAAAATAATTTAGATGAAAAAAGTTTATATAAAAATTACACAAATAACTTTAGTTACATGTTAAGTATAAATTAAAGATATTTTTTAATAATTATTACATGCTAAGATTATGCATTTTTAATTAAGCTTGACGCTCTTTCATAGAGTTGAAGGCTTCCATCATTGAATTAATATCAAAGTCTCAAATGATTTTTTTTTAATGAAAATGATCAATGAATTTATAAGAAAATCATATGATATTCTATTACGAGTCTCGTTCTTAACGAGTTTAATAATAGAAAATGTATGTTATGATGTTGTAGTGAAAATTTGAAAAGTCAAGATAAACTAAATCAATATGTCAACAAGGAAGTAAACTTTTGATATTCTCATATTTTTCAACCCTTGACATAATTCAGAAAGTGTAATATATTTTTCAAAGCCTAAATATGAAGAATGTCAAGTTTAAATAAATCCAATTAATAGCTTAGATGTATTTTATCATATTTAGTAAAGTCATCAAGGTAATATTTATTTGTAAGATTGCAAATACTTTCAACATCAAACGATTCGAAATCATTTTGAGGGTCCAAAAATGTGCTAGAGTAAATCCATTACATTCTCATTAAATCTGAAATCTAATTCTTATAAGAGTGAGTCTGTTAAAAATAATTGTTGATTAATTGTTGTAGGGCATCTCAATAGACAAAAAATTATTATAAGGACAAAATTATAAAATTTTAAAAACATAAAAATATATTAAAAAATTTTAAAATTTTTATAAAAATGAAATTATAAAATTTCAAAAAATAAAAATAAATTATAAAAATTTTAAAATTGTTGGAGGCAAGGGCCTTACTAGCCACCTCCCCTCCACCTCTGGTTCGATCGTTGATTAGATTGTGTTGCCAAGAGAGCATTAAAAGTCAAAAGTCGACTAAAATATTTTAACTTACGTTCACTGTTGCAGGCTATTTGCCCCCGATTTATCGTGTCTTCCAACGTCGATCCTTGTATATGAAGTTATTCATTAAAAATGGTGAAAAGATAGAATGATTTTATCATTTGACCAAATTTACAATAATAATATCAACAAAGATCCGGAGATGATTGTTGAGTAGCAGTTAGATACATTGATTTTTCAAGTCGTAAATTAGACCTCACCTAAACCATCGTGGCTGAGGTTGGATTTTTGGATGCCTTCTTTTGCTTTTATTAGGGTAAATAATATTTTGTGCAGATTTGCTTTGGTTAGACCCCACGTTCTGACAATCTCTTTGCGTGTTCATTAATTCTTCAACTACTTGCTACAATTAATATCCCCAGAACATAAACTTGAACCTCGCAATTCACGTGTGCTTACCCTAATTTTGCCAAAAATTTAAAAGAAAGCAAAAATGAAATATCTTATTTGGTAGATTAACAAAAGTTAAAGTATATTTTTTTTCATAAAATAACTCATAATTAAATATTTAATTCTTATAAAAAAAAGGTATGCTTAAAAGCCATTATAAGTTTCAATTTTCTAAATTCAAATTTTAAGGCATGTTAAAAATATTAAAAAGAAAGACATGGTAAGCCGTTTCACTTTTTTTTTTGTCACATTTTTGAAATAAAATGTCAAACTCTTTCGATATACTATTGACTCAATATATTTGATCAAGTGTTGATGTGATTATAGGGTCCATGATGGATTGAGGAAGGATTTCAATGTTTTTTATTTTAATTTGTTTGATGATGATTAATTATAATTTCTATAAAAAAAGGGTATGCAATTTTTCTTATAACCTTTACTCTAGTGATATAGGATTGGCATATGGAATTTATTTCGAATTTTCTTAAGAGAAGGATACATCATTAATATCATAATAATTGGCTAATTTTTGTATATTTTGAAGTGCAAAGGTATTTGGTTTATTAAAAAAAATAAAAACTTTCCGACTAGGAAATTATTGTTGACAACATAATTTTACTAATATTTTGCGTTATAATCAAACTTTGGACATTAAGGTAAAGATCCTTCCTATCGCTAGGATTTTAAATTCAATTTGAATATTCCAGATTTAAATTTTAAGAGGGGAATAAATTACTTTTCGTTTTATAAATTCTAAGATTATATAAAAAATAAAAAAAAATATTTATTAATATATATATGTATAAACGGGCTTAAAATTTTTTTATTGCACAATTCTTTTCTTATTTTCTCTCTTTTGGATGACTTAATCACTCATAAAATGTGACATCCCATCTCTCTTATTGGTTAATTTCCTTTTTGATATCAACTAAGCTCTACCACAAAAAATTTAGATATTCAAATGCATAAACATGAAAAATTATTATAAACATATTTTTCTTATGGGGAGGAATTAGGTTATATTCATCTAAAATTAATTAATTAATCTTATTTTATAACTTTAAGTTTGATGAATAATTATAACTCGTATCTGTTATACACGTAAAATCTCAAATCAATTGAAATATTACTTTTTTATATTTATTTAATAATAAAACTTTTATTATATTAAATAAATAATTAAATATTTTAAATTTATTTCAAATTGAATATGCATAATTTGAATAAATAAAGTATAAAATCTTGCATACATATTCATCAAATATATATAATAAACGGTATAAGGGAATTTATTTTTATTATTATCATCACCTGATTATTTAATGAGAGTGGCCAACAAGAATCAGACACGTGGCTAAGAAAATCAGATCTCTATGGATCACTCAATTGTAAGAGGGAGGGAGATAAAGAAAAATAGTACATGGCTCGTGTTTTGACCACCAATGCCGAGCTGCTATGGGGCCTCTTGATTTTGACCCACATATAATCTTAAGGCCGTTCCTTATTTTTCATTTCCATGATTTTCCCTCACAAAATCATCAACTTTGTTCTCTTTCTTTCTGACATGGTTTGAAACAAACAAAACTATTCTCTCTCTTTTTTTTTGTTTTTATTTTTGTCCAAACCATCGCTAGCCTCTCAAACTCTTCATTGAACTGATAAGCAGTGTAGGACAAAACTACAAAAGCTCCCATGTGGGTTCTTTTCATCCACCCAAATTTATTTGAACGCTTCTAAGCTTTGGAGCACATTTTCTTCTAAGTAAAAGGGAACCTGGTTTCTTTCCTTCTTGGGTTTTTAATTTGAAGACACCCCTTTTGAGCTCTTTTGAAGTTCGTTTTACAGTTTTTTGTTGAATACCCAGTTTTTGTTTCTGCTTGGTTTCTTCATTTATCTGGTTATTTTTATGGGAAATTGACAAAAGATTTTATTTCTATTTTGGGCTTTTGATATAAGGAGTGAAACTTTTGCAGTTTTGCTTTTTTTTTTTCCCCCTTTTCTTCTGGGTGTTGGTATTAAGAATGGTGTCAGTGACATGCCATAATCTTGATTTTGGAACAAGAGTGCTTGATTTGGTTACTTGTGGCACTTCTTCTAATGCTTCAATTGAAAGGCACTCAGTGAAGAACTACGGAAAAACAATCTCAAACGTTAGTTGTAAAGGCTGTGGAGGTAGAAGAATGGTGTACTGCAGGCAAAACACTACTGGAAGTCGGGTGTTCTCCACAAAAGCTCTAGAGCCTCTGCTCGATGGTAATATATTGATACCTAAACATCATCCAAATTTGTTATTACATTTTTGGAAAGTGATTCAAATTTCTTCTTGTACTTGCTTCTATAGAATTTAGCTCCTTTTTGATAATTTTTTGAAATTGATTTAGCAGAATGTATTTAACTAATAGTATATAATAATTTGGTTTTATAGATGTTAAGCTGAGTTCAGATACTTGGAATCAATTTTTTAGCCTTTTTTGTTTTCCTTTTCCTAATAAAAATAGTTGAGACTTTGTTTAGAGATTCCGTGTTTGTTAGCGACGGATAGTTGAACTTTCATCTTATGCTTCTTTCTTAGAGTTATACTTTATTGCTTTTTCTTGTTGCTAATCGTTGTGTTTGCTTTTAGCATACTTTTTTAAGTATCGTATTGAGTTCAGTACTTGGAATTATATTTCTTTTTTCAACTTTTAACTTCAATATAGGAGTTGGTAGAAGTACTGCACCAGTGCTGGATTTGAAGAAAGAGCTCAGAAGCCCAATTTCACTGGCAAACTTGTTTAAAGTGGTTGCTGATGACCTCCAGACTCTAAATCAAAATCTCCAGTCAGTAAGTTCTCATAACAAAGATCTTAAATGTTTTGCCCTTATTAGTCCTGTTATGATATAGCACATTTTTGTATGTTTAGGATTGTGGGGGCGGGGTGGGTATTGGGGGATTTCAGTTGATGGACTGGTGAATGTTCATATGATGCTTGTCAATGATGTATTAGGTAGTTCATGCTAATGGTGGTGACACATCAACTTGATTTCGTTGACTAACTGGAAACCATTTGTTCGGCCAATTCTGCTTCTTGCCCCTCAAATTATGGAGACTGTGAGAACCAAACCTATTAACTTTGTAATCAAACTGTTAGACTCTTTCATCAATTAGTTTTCTATCTGAATTTATTATCACCTGACTGATTCTATGTGTCAGTTACTCAATCTCCCTTGAGTATATGAAGTATGGTTTGGTTTATTTGAGTGCCAGATAGCATTTTTATTCGAAAAAGTCATTTCTTAATACCTCAGCAAAAGACAATATAGATATTTATGCACTTCTGCTTGTGTGTATACTGTTTTGTGAATGGATCAGTTAGTAATACCTTGTTATTTTCTTTTATGCTGTTGTCTGTTTAGCTATGTTATCTGTTTCTAGAAGACCTTTTATTCGCTGGCTTAGCCTGTGGAACTAGTAGGCCTGTCCCCTGGCCAATCCTTGTTACTGCCCACTTAAACCTGCACCATATGGTTGAAGTGTCATTTGCTTGGAAGTTTATGCATATAAAAGTCACCCCCGTTACCTTCATTTGCTGCAATTATTCCTTGTATTTTATTCTCAGTTCTTAACTCTAAGTGTCACCAAGTTTTTGTAATTGTTGTCATCTGCACTTGGAAGGAGTAACTATTTTAATCTTATTTTAATTTGTTTATTTTTTTTCAAGATCTTAATGTTAGTGTAGCTGATGATGATGCTCTGCTAGATTGTTGGTGCAGAGAACCCTGTTCTGATGTCTGCAGCTGAGCAGATCTTTGGTGCTGGTGGCAAGAGAATGAGACCAGCCTTGGTGTTCCTCGTTTCAAGAGCTACAGCAGAGTTAGTTGGATTGAAGTAATGTTCATAACTCTTTGTTATGATACTCAACACATTTTAGCTTTAGTTTTAGACTGACGTCCATTCTGCACTTTTTTCTTTCCAGGGAACTTACCACAAAGCATCGGCGTTTGGCTGAGATCATCGAGATGATCCATACTGCAAGCTTGATACATGATGATGTATTAGATGAAAGTGACATGCGAAGAGGTTGGCCTCTATATTTAATATCATTTTCACTTGTGTAATGTATTTTTCTTCTATTCAAGTTTCCAAGTTAAATAGCAGCAATCTCAAATCTGAAGAGTAATTGGTTCTTCTATTCAAGTTAATTAAGAAATATTGTTTTTGTCTATAGGTCTGTAGTTATTTCTCTTGACTGCACATGATCAATAATATAAATTAGATTCTTTAAATAGACTGGAGTAATGACCATGATGGTTCTTCCTGTCAGTGGATCATGTTGGCATGCAAAGTTCATTTATGCTAACTCTAGATCATAGTTGAAGGTTCAGAGTTCATACCTTGATCATCTCTTTTATATAGAAGCATGCAGCTTCTAGAACAGAAAGGGGAAAAGAAAAGTTTAAGAATGGAAAACGTGTGAAATAAAGAAATATTATATACTTTTCCAGTATTTTACGAGAGATTCTTTAATAATTCTAGTTTTTAAAGAGTCATTTAAAAATTATTTTGCAATGGTGGATGTTGTTTTAGAAGCTATGTTGAGCCCTGTCATGTATAATCTTGTAATCTTGTCAATTGAGCTTAATTTATCAAACTTTATTTTTGCACTCTTTCACATTTTTTTCCCACTCTATTTTCTCTCCTTGTTTTTGACTTGGATTAGGAGTTTTTTTTCTTTCCCATCTCGCTGTTGTCTCTCTTGAACTTATGTCTCCTTAGAATGCCCAGTCTTTTCTAGTTTTTGATATGCAAATGCAATGGCTCTAAAATTATGGGAAATCCTTATATTGATTTTTCTTTGCATTTAATAATTGAGGTTGCATTTGAGTGTTCCTTACCCTTGGCTAAGGCCAGAAAAGAAGTTTCTATTTCAGGACACAACAATTAGAGATTTATTGATTTATGGAAGGACTATGTACCTGTGGGGCATCTATTTACTCCATAGTTCATAGATTGGTAGCTAAATTTTCTTGGTGGTTGTGGTGGTGATTGAGGGGCAAAACTCTGGTCAGTTTTCTTGTCAGTGCATATTAGGGAGAGGGACTAGCGCATCTACCATTTTGGGGAATAATTGAGACTGACTGGTTTTGACTTTTAATAGTAATAAATAATAATAGAGATGAACAGCAGTGATGGTTCTACAAATTCAGGCTGCTAGGTCTTTTTCTCATGAAAGAACTTGAATTTCTTCAGTATCCTTTCTTTAAGTCTTTCATCACGTGGGAGACTACTCCTGATTTGGGACTGCTGCTAACTTAACTGCAGGGAAAGAAACTGTTCACCAACTGTATGGCACAAGAGTAGCGATACTGGCTGGGGACTTCATGTTTGCTCAGTCGTCATGGTACCTTGCAAATCTTGAAAACATTGAAGTCATTAAACTCATCAGCCAGGTTAGTATGACCTATACCAAATATTTATCATCTCTTTTGGATGTAAATGTGGGTATATATTGTATTTGACTCAAATATTCAAAATTTAGGGATTGAAAGTGTCTCTGGCTATCGAGATCATTTTCAAATATTGATATTTTTGTTAAGTTAGTTGAAACTGTAATTTTGAATGATATTGCAGGTTATTAAGGATTTTGCAAGTGGTGAGATTAAGCAGGCATCCAGTTTGTTTGACTGTGACCTTGAACTTGAGGAGTATTTGCTAAAGAGTTACTACAAAACAGCTTCTTTGATTGCAGCTAGTACCAAAGGAGCTGCTATTTTTAGTGGGGCTGATCGTAGCGTCACTGAGCAAATGTATGAATTCGGGAAGAATCTTGGTCTATCATTCCAAGTTGTTGATGACATATTGGATTTCACACAATCGGCAGAGCAGCTGGGGAAGCCAGTTGGTAGTGATCTAGTGAAAGGCAACCTGACAGCACCAGTAATTTTTGCTCTAGAAAAAGAGCCAAAACTTAGAGAAATCATTGAATCGGAGTTCTGTGAGACCGGTTCTCTTGATGAAGCAATTGAATTGGTCAAGAAATGTGGCGGAATTGAAAGAGCGCAAGAGTTAGCAAAAGACAGAGCTGATCTTGCAATTAAGAATCTACAGTGTCTTCCTCGGAGCGCTTTTCGGTTAGCTCTTGAAGACATGGTGATGTTTAACCTCGAAAGGGTTGACTAGTTAGATAATGTTTCACGGTACGAGAACTTCCTTGAAGGAGGACACGATTATTTGCAAAACATAGCTGAGGCAGAAAAGGAGAAAGCTTGAAGATGAAGCCTCTACTGATAGAGAAAAAGCTTTCTTAGCACATTAGTTGGTTAATGTTGCTGAATCCAGGTTCCTTGTCACTGGTTGTATATTCAAACAAGGTATTGAGCTTTGACTTGAGCTCCTACTATCATTTTTATTCAATTATAGATTAGTCTGGAGAAAAAAAATAATTCTCAATTAAATTGTTTCCACAATAAAGTTTTTGAGGTCATCAATGAATACTTCTTCATTTCCAGATTGTGTACAAATTAAATAACTTGGTATGACAATGCATGGGAGCATGTTGGACTATGCTAGATAATGCATTTACAATGTATGAAAGGGAATTTTAGCTTGTGGATTGTGTTGTGTGGACGTTAAAATCTGCCATGGGGTTGCCAGTGATGATCAAGTCCATATATTATTTATGAGAGAACAGAGAGATAAGGTAAACGAGAGTGTTAGTATAGGATTGAAAAGAATGAGAATTCCCTTGTGACTTTTGTTGCCTATTTTTGTTAAGCAGAACCTTTTTAGGCTTTTTTTGACATGCTAAGTCAGCGTGTCACGGTGCATATTATCGTTTGTTTACAAAAAGTATTTTATAGATAGAAAATGATGTAAACATTTAAAAATTCAGTCGAATTTTAATACATAGTTAAAGTGAGATTGACGATTTTTTTTTAAGACCGTGACACAATACGTGAGGAGATTTTCCACTACAGTCGAGTCCTGTTTGCCCTAAAAAATTCATTGGATCCGATGCCCAAACCGGTGCTTCATTGTGCGAACCATCCCGGAACTGAACCAATGCCCCACTTTGCTGACTGAGGTGCTAAATTATCCTAAAACTACATTTTTGGGTCAAACGTGTAATTAAGTCTAAAACAGGGACGTTATATTAATTTACCCAATTATCTTTTGGGGCCCAAGGATAAAAACCCAGGACCCCCCTCCTACGACGGTTGATTCGAACGTCTTGCTTTTAAGTTTCATAAAATAAAAGTGAAACCCAAAAAGGAAAAGAAAAATGAGACAATGGAGGAGCCTAGCAAAAGAAGCCATGGATCGAGCCTTTATCGTCGTCAAATTCCTCTGCTTCCTTCACGTCACCGACTCCTACCTCCTCTCCCCTACCCATGTCTGTAACTTTATCAAAACTCTCCCTTTTCCAGTTGTTTAATTTTTTTTTTAGGAATTAATTGAATGTGTGCAGGTGCTAGGTCCTAGCATGCTGCCAACGTTAAACCTAACCGGCGACGTCGTACTAGCTGAACACTTGTCTCACCGGGTGGGCAAATTGGGTCCAGGTGACGTGGTCCTGGTTCGGTCGCCGTTCGACCCTAAAAAGACCTTGACTAAGCGCATTGTAGCCATGGAAGGTGATAAAGTTGCCTTCTCATTGGACCCCACTCGAAGCCATAGCTCTCGTTCTCTCGTGGTACTCTCTTCCTCCTTTTAACTGGGTCTGCCTTATTTTGAAAGTTTAGATCTTTTTTATTGTTGAATTTTGTAAGCCTTAGAGATATCTAAATCATGAAAAATAGGCTTAGGATTGTTGTTTTTGCTTCTTTTTATGATTTCGCAACTAATTCATAATTAAAAATTAAAATGCTTGATTCTTTTGATATAAAACAATTATGTTAAAATTCCTGTGCATTTTAGCTATTTTTCATGAAGCGAAAAACAATTAGCATAAATTAAGCAGTAAAAGTTATCATTAATTAACAAAGCTCCATTCAGTTTTTACTTTTGCTAAATGCGTTTTTTTTATTTGTGGGGAGCAAAAAGGTGAAAAATTGCAACCTTGTGTGTGTGTGTGTGTGATTAGATTCTTGAATGATCATTTTTTCTGTTATTTTTATTTGGGTTTAAACGGATAGGTTCCAAAGGGACATGTTTGGATTCAAGGGGATAACTTGTATGCTTCTAATGATTCACGACATTTCGGGCCTGTTCCTTACGGTCTTATTAAAGGGAAGGTGTTGCTGAGGGTAAGTAATGCAAATTCTAATTGCCTTTGGATTTGTTCCCAATATTGAATTGTACTATCTTTATTTTGTTGGAATTAGTAATACATGGCACATGTTAAACCTAGAGTTGATTAGTGTATGATTTCTTTGTCAGCTTACATTTACGTTTTTTACCTTTCTTTGATTCAGTTCACTTTTAGTCCTTTTATATCATAAGAACCGCAGTTTTGGTATTCTTTTGAGAAGAAATTTTCGATTCTCAAAATGGAGAGACAATACTTAAGTGACTCAATAAATTGGTTTCGCCTATCTTTTGTGTCAACTTAACCAGTTTTAAATGATTTAGGATTTTGTGGTTGAGACTCGAACTATTTTAGTTGGGCCTTTGTGTTATTTTATTGATATGAATGTGTCTAAAAGGGTATACTGGATTCATGTTAAATCAGTAAACTGGTCTGTCTTGGTAGCTTTGTTTTGAAAATTTAAGTTAAGCTTTGTCTAGCTTAAGAAGATAGGGATTTAACTTAACTTGTCTCCAAAGAAGCAAATATTTGATTTACATATTTAGGCCTTTGGCTTATGAACTTTGCCATATTGCTGAAAGAATTGAAAACAAGGTGCAGATAGTGATGAGTAAGGTTTCTTTCGTAATCTTGCATGTGAAGAGGTTTAGAACATGAGTATGCATTCAATAGATTAAGGTTATGTTGGCTTGACTTGGATTGTCCGTCCATGAACATGGATATGAAGAATTGGTAGATTGACATGTCATCACTAAAATTGATCACTCAAATGGTGGCTAAGTTGTTAAATTTACCAAGTCTTTCTATTTATTTTTTATATGTCTCAAATCTCCAGTCAATTTTTGCAAATTACTTGAAGCATTTTTCTAACCTGTTGTTTGTTAGGTATGGCCACCAAATAGCATTGGATCATTGGGTCAATGAGAGTATGCATTCAAGGTATATAGTTTTCTGTCCATTCTTTTAAGATATAGACTTGTGCTAATTTGCTGAGTGGCAAATGCTTGAAAGAAAAACTTCTGTTCCAATCTATTAAGAAGAATGGTCTTTTCTGGTGCTAGTTTGAAATGCTGTTGCTGATTGTTGTTCATGATGATAAAGCTTAGTTGCTTTGCAGTATGTCGTCTATTGTTTTTGTTTTTTTATTCCTTTTGGGATCAATAGTTTGTGAACTTACTTCTACCAGGCACTTTCATTATGGAATTTTCCTTTACTTTGTTTGACAGTGATATTGCTTCATGTGTTTGCTGGACTCTCTCCTCTCACCTTGTGTTGGGTTTTACTGGTGACTTTATGGATTACATGGAACGGGAATTTGCTGATAACAGGTTGTTCAATGGGGTCAAAGTTACTAATTCTGTGAAAAAAAAGAAGAGAAGAAAGGACAAAAAAAGGGGTGAAGAAGGGCGATCATAGGAAACTGTTGTGCTACCTGCAAGTTCAAGTCAATGTCAAACTGTCACATTTCATTTTGGTCCAAGCTTCAAGGTCGAAAATGGATCCTTTCTCTGTTCTAGGAGTTCTGGAGTTCAATCCCAATTTATCTGATTTCCTCATGGGACCTTTGTGTGTGGATTTCTATTTTCTCAGCAAGTAACACCTAGGCTAATGTATCTTTCCAAATGCGTTGCATTGCACACCCCAAATACATGCATATATTTCCATGGAATGAACGCGGCATTGTGATTTTCTTCCTCTGCTCACTGTTGGCCTCATTAGTTGCTAATTTGCCATTGTATTGGTCTAATAAGTAATAAATCTGATTTGCTATGGCATCTTAAATTCTTAATGGTATGAAGGTCATTTGAGACAAGCATGATAAAAGGATAAACGTTGGACATTCACTGACCTTTTCGTTGCTTCTTTTTCTTAGAATTGAAATTAAAGAAAAAAAATCCCAAATTGGATACATCTTTATATTTAAAGTTAAATTCACTAAACAAAAAATGAATTTATTTAATTTAAAGTAATTAATTGATAATCAAATCTCATAACAAAACATAATAATTAGTTTCTTCACATATATATATATATACGGACTTAAAAATATTAAAAATAAACAATAAAAACGCATGCATCACATATATTAAAAGGCGTATTATATGTATTTTAGTCCAACAGCCTAAACTTGCCAATTATATTTTTATTTTGAAAAATTCGTGTGTGTGTATATATATATATATATATATATATATATATATCATAATTATATATATTTGTCTTATTTATGAATTTATATATTTTTTCATAGAAATATACATTTTTAATTTTGTTTTTGTTAAATAAATTTTCGTTTTATTTCCTTATATGTTATATACAAAAGCTTGAGTACGAGTGAATATACGCAAATCTTCTTTATTTCTTTCCTTGCCCCCATTCCCAAAGTAAAAAAACCAAAAAAGAAAAGGAAAAAGAAAAAGCAATGGAGTATGAATAGAAGCGCATATGAAGAACAACAAAGGGAGCTTCGTGCAGAATGTCGTTTCTTGATGCTCCGTACACCTACTTGGAAATCTCACTTACTGTCAGCTTTGGTGCTTCAATAGTCAAAAGATGAAGAAATTTGTTGTCAATTTATCGAAAGACTCGTGATTCTTGTTGTGTTGGAAATTCTTGTTTTTTGGTTTCTGATTGTGAATCAAAGATGGGGTTGGGGCTATCAGTCTTGATAGCAGTGAAGGCAACAGCATGGTTCTTATTATTTGTATTCTTTAGGAGATTTGGTTTCACGGTGTTGGCGGTACCTTTCTTGTATGCATCGTTGATCTCTTATCTTGTCTCAATAGCTTCTCACCCGTCGATCAATCTTCCCCTGATTTTGGGTAAAAATCCAGATGGGACTTTTCCAATCTGGTCCAACATCATGTTCTTCCCTTATTTGTACTTTGTCAGAGCTTTCTCAATGTTGAGAAGATTCGTTAGCGGGGAAGAACCTTACTCCCAAATATGTGAGGGTGTATATGTCGGTGGCTGGCCTTCTTCACCTTCTTTACTGCCGCCTGGTAACCCTGCTATTGTCGATTGCACGTCTGAGTTTCCAAGAATAATGGAGTTGAAGGGGCACTCGTACTTATGCGTTCCCACTTGGGACACGAGGGCTCCTGAGCCAGGCCAGATCGAATTAGCTGTCAAATGGGCTTGTAGAAAGAGAGCTCAAAATAAGCCAGTTTTCATTCACTGTGCCTATGGTATGTATCTTGTTCATTTCATTGCTGAGTTTTCTCTTAATATTACCTTGTAAGTGTTTTGATTCTTGTCTTGGATTACTAGGCTTAAATATGGCATCTTGCGTATTAGTTATCAGTGTTCATGAATATCTTTCAGGTGCTTGCATTATATCTTCATCTAGGCGAGTGTGGTTAGGTAGTCACATTAGTAAGCCAAAGATTTTACCTTCGGCGAAATTGTCTTTATTTGAGTAAAAGGAAGAATGTAGTCTCCAACTTGCTTGGATAGTTGCCTTGTTTAATTTTTGATGTCATACAGAAGAGCAAGAGTCCTCTGGATGGCATTTGGACATAAAGGTCCAGTTGACTGCATCTTTTGAAAAGCATCATTCCTATGATACTTTATTATAGAAATGATTATCTGCTTGGGTCGTAACTCTTAATTTGTAAGAAAGCTTATTACTACTAAATGTGAGCAGTTTGAAAATGAAATGGTAAAAATACTGTAAGAAATTAATATTTTTCTTTGTCTATGGACATTATCTTGATACCATGAAGGATGCTCTTTGGTTCCTTCCTATCCCTCACTTGTTTCCATACTAAATGATCTTTCTGGTTTGATGAATTTTATTGGCTAAAGCAAGTTTACAATGTGAAAATTTGAGTTTTCAGCCACAGTACTTGGACTATTAAGTTGTTCAAGCCTAATTGAGGACATGTGGAATCTTATAAGAGTATTGAGAATGATTGATGTATGTCAGTTTGGTGGTTAGGTTGTTTTTGGCCTCATCTGTTTGATCCAAGCTAGCTAGTGCTAGATTTGCTCTGAGCTAGCCTTCTATTGGACAGGTCCAGTCGATTGGGAGCAAATCATGCACTTTCTGCTAGCATTTGGCTGTTGAGGTTGGAATGACCTTGGTTTGCAATTCTATGTTGGGATTGGCATTTCTAGGTTAGTTTTAGCCAGCTCAACCCTTGATCCAGTCTCAGGAGGCCTATAGTTACTAGCTAACATCAACAATCTCATTTGCTGTATAAAAGAGGACCAACAAGTTTGTTTATAAAATTTTGTTGCCCACTTGGACATAGTTAATCCTATTCAACATTTTTATTTTGGCATTTTACCTGCTTAGCAAGTTATACACTAATTTTCATATCTGATGACACCTATGGGCTGATTGCATTAGTTAGGAGTTCATATTCTTTGTTGAACGTGACAAAGGTTGGAGCGCCTAAATTCATTTTAGAATAAAGTTCAATGGCATTTTCAGGCATTATTCCTTATTGTATATATATGGACCAACATTGGCCATGCAACAAATTAGGTTAAGACAAAAAAACAAGTATATCTCAACCTTGCCAATTGAAAAATGTAGAGTTAATCCTAATTCACTAGTACTGACACATGGAAGTATAATTTGATTATCACTTAAAAGTAAGAAAGAGGTTTTGAGCTTCATCATTTTAGAACCTTTTCAATAGCCACTTTTGAAAGTTTTGATCTCACCAGCAATTGTCTCCTCCTTGTTTATTGCTTTTTCCTGATGAAATATATTTTGGCTTCATCTTGGGTGCCTTTACAATTGTTGTGAAATTATCTCTGCAAACTTGAAGAATAAAATCCTAAGCAGAAAGGCACCGGGAACTTTTGTTTATAAGAGGAATAAATGAATGTCAATACATCATTAGTGAGGCTTCTATGAACTTGAATGACACATGATAGTTTATAACTTTATAAAGTATTATTATTTGCAAGATTTGTGGGATTTGAAATGCATAAGTTGTTTATATGGTTTGCATACTTCTTTTTGTTTAAATATTATTTTTGGTTTTGTCTTGTGGTGCATTTTTTACTTTGCATTAATTTCTAGAAATTTGAAGAATTAAACCCTAAGAGGCATTTCAAATTTTCTTCTTTGAGAGAAATAATACACATCATTAGTGGACTTCTATGATATTAATGGCATGTAATAATTTATAACATTACTAAGTATATTATTGCAGGATGTTTGGGATTTGAAAGTCTTAAATTGTTATATGGTTTGCATAGCATTACCATTTAGCTAATTTTTTTACATGCTTTGCAAGGAAAGTTGTTTCAGAAATCAGTATACTTAATTCTATATCCTTCTTCTAGGTCATGGGAGAAGTGTTGCAGTGATGTGTGCATTACTGGTGGCTTTAGGTGTTGCAGAAGACTGGAGAAGGGCTGAAAAGTACATACGAGAAAGGCGACCTTATATTAAAATGAATTCTCTCCACCACAAAGCTTTAGAAGAGTGGTCAAATCATCGACTATCTTCTCCTAAGAGAAATGAATAACTGGATGTAAATTCTGTTAGTCTTTTTAAGTCCCTCTGGTAAAACAAAGTCAGCAAGGGTGGAAAAGAAAATTGATTGACTATTTTAACTAGTTGTCTTGGCATGCCTCACTCATTTTCATTGTCAATAACTAACTAGTGCTCATTCCCTGTTAAATTGTTGTAAAGAAGACTAGAATATTCAATAAGACAGCCATCAATCAGAACGAATTCTCTATGAAGAGCACCTCTAGTTTTGCTTTGTTATGTGCTGCTTAAAGGTCCCCAGGATGATGATTAGTAATGATATGATGCTTCCAAGCTCCACCCTTCTTTGAGCTTTGAAGTAAGGTTCTTTCATTCATTGTCTCTTGATACGCTTTGGAATACTCAATGATATATTGTTGGTTCCACATATATTGACCTTCATCATACAGGGTAGATAAAATATTTGTTAAGCCTCCTTACCGCACTTTATCTTGTGTAATATTTGGTTAGTGATAGTTTATAGTTTGGAGGAGGAAGCAATTTGATTTGAGAACTGAAGTTGATGAAAGCTCTATAGATAGTAATGGAGGGTGATGTTAGATTGGTTTGAAAGTACATATGTCAGCTTATGGCAAAACTAGTGGACACAATCTCTTAGCAATGGAGAGGATGATTACCCCTTAAAGGTAGTATCTTAGGTATTCGGAGAAGGTATCCTTGCATGCATACCATATGCTTGATGCAAGTTTATATCTTCATGTAGACCTTTCCTGATCCTAGTCCATAAAAGCTACACATGTCCTGAAACTTAAATTGGTAGGGTTTTTTCAACTTTCCTGATCCGTATACACTTGTATTACAAGGGTCTTTACGTATATGTCAAGTCGTTCTAAGTTGATGCATAACATTTACATTTTGCATTGCATTGAAGAGTGTGCTAATTAAAAAAAATGAGAAAGTAATAAAATAAAAGGGGATTAAAGGTAAAATTTGTTGCTATTCTATAGTTGAATTTCGAATTTGATCACTCTATTTCAATTTTATTAAATTATCACTATACTTTCAATTTCGTTGATATTCAATAAAAAATTAATCTAATTGAAATATTTCACAAAGTATTTTGTTGATTGAAAGTAATGGATAAACCAATAAAACAACAATGAATATTAAAAAAGGGAAATAAAACATCATAGACAAATTAATAAAAAATCATAAATAAGTATAATGATTGAAAAAAATGTATAAAAGTAGAATACAAACAATTAAATATATTTTATTGTCATTTATTGCTAATATAAATATACAAAGCCTAACTATAAAGGAGAAAAAACTACATTATTTTATCAAATCTCATTCACAAATTCTAAATATAAGTAATTTAATTATTTTTCAAATATTTATTTTCAAACCGTTAATTGATAAAGTAATATGAAAAGATTAAAATCAATATAGAATTAATTTAATTGTGAAAAAGACAAGTGTCCATTATTTAAATTGGCGGGGGGTTTAAAAATGTTCTACACAATGCATAATAATCTTTAGTTCAACGGGCAGTTAGGGGCAAAATAGGAAACTCGACCTTAATCATCTGCTGATAAATAAGAAAGAAGCCGGCGCTAGGGTTTTTCAGATTGCCTATGAGAGAACAGGGCGAAGTTTGATTGGAAGTGGCGCTCTTGTTCCGTTGCGGGCATATAAAGAAAAGACCAAAATAATTCCTTTCTATCGATTCTTCTCTTCTTGCAGAAAGGTATTGCAGAAAGGTATTATACATTCGACTAAATTCTCTTTTCCTGTTTTGGCCGTTCCAAATGAGTTCTTGCTTTATTGAAGAAATGTGAGAGCTCAATTTCACCCGGCCTAGAGTTAGTTTTCTGGGGCAGTCTCAAGGAGTTTGCATGTTTTTTTGTTTACTCATGTTCGAATTCAGGGAAACTGCCCCAAATTTCTACTGCCCTAAATGGTAGATCTCTTATTATTCTTTCTATGATTTGATTTGGATTTTTCCTATTTTTTTTTTAAATTAAAGCAAAAAGTGTCATGGCAAGAGCAAACTGAGCAATGGGCATTGAAGTGGCATAGTCCCATGGCCTGTTATAATAGTTGGAGGAAACTTAATGTAAATAAACAGGCATGCAAGATGTAATAAGGTTTGAGTTTTACTTTTCAAATGAGCAGCTCTTGAGCTAACGTGGATTTTAGCCCACAAGCTTAATGGTACAAGATCGATTTGTTGATTGTCATTCACTTCCTCAGGTTCATTTTATCAGTTGCAATTTTAAGATTATATTTTAAATTTGATTAAAAAAATGATCAATTGTTAACAATAAAAGAATATTTTATAAAATATTCTATAGATTATTCTTTTACTTTCCTCTATGTGTTTTACTGTTAATTTTTATTTATTATTTTAAAACCAAATTAAGAGTCTTTTCTTTCTTTTTTTTTTGAAATGCAAACCAAATTAAGAGTCTAGTGTTAATATTACACCAGTTCAATAAAATTCAACTGGTTTGGGAAACACCCAAAACCTCTATTTAGGTGTTTGGAAGCCCTTGTTTCCAGTGTTTGAAGAAATCTGAAAAATGGTACAAAATTAATCAATGGGTTATTGGCTTTCAGATTTAGGCAAGTGAACTTAAGAGTAACTTATGTGACACTTTGGATACTCTTGAACCTTGAGCCAATTAGATATATCACGGCTAGATTGATTCTCATGAGTTTAATTTTCAATGCCTCAAAGATCTTTTATGTTGCTTAAAAGAAAAAACACCATAGTTAAGGTCTAGCAATTCATCCCATAAGTACATGCTTCACTGAGAGATTGAGACTTGGCCCCTAAGCTTGTAGTTGAATTGTATTACACAATGAAGGCTAGATTTTGATTAACATTTACATGATAAACGATGAATGGGATTATTGATTGGGTGGTTTGACATATAACCTGATGGTTTGAGCACTAGAGTTTATGTAAAATTATGTGAGCGCCATGCTGTGGACGTAGAGTGACAAAGGCGTAGGGAGAGTGAGCATAGGAAGGGGAAAGCTCGAACCAGAATTGTCTTAGGATCATTGCAAGCGCCACTTTTGCTTCCATCAGAGCAAAGTTCTGTCCAATGCAGATTCTAGGACCCCATCCGAAAGGGAAATATATGACTTGAGTCTTTGTTGCTTTGGAAACCCCTTCCGAGAACCTGTCAGGATTAAACTCATGTGCATCTTCGCCCCAAAGTTCTTGATCATGGTGAATCAGCAGCACTGGCATTTGAATTTCTGCGCCAGCTGGTAACAACAATTTTCCCAGTTTCGTATCTTTCGGAACGGAGCGTCCTAGTGCAACGACTGCAGGGTAAAGCCTAAGAACCTCGTACAAGATCATTGTTACCTGTAGCATTGAATTAATTAAAGTAAATATAGAAAAGTGTGCTCTTAATTTGGTCCATTATAATTGGAGAACAGGACTTACGACTTTCAGACGGTTCAAGCCATCAGAATCTGGTATATTGTCACCAAAAACTTGCGAAACCTCTTCTCTTGCCTTGGTCTGCCAATGTGGATGCCTTGCCAACAAAATCATTGTCCAAACCAGCAAAACAGAGGTGGTCTCTTGGCCAGCAAAGTAAAACAGCTTACACTCCTCAATCACATCTTCAATACTCATTCCCATGTTCTTGTGATCCCCATGTTCTTGAATTTCTCTAATGTTGGATTCTACAAGTATGCCTAACAAGTCATCATTACTGACTTCACTCGCCTTAGTTGCCTCCTCTCTTTTCTTTATCATTCCCCTGAGTGAGTCTTTTATATCTTTGGCAATCACTTTCATCTTCCTGTTTGTCTTAGTTGGTAAATACCTAATAAGACAAATGTAAAATATACCTTTTAGCACATAAAGAAGAAAACCTTTGAACAAAATGGATTGAACTGTGAAAAATAACAAATTTTACCTCCATCCCGGAATGTAAGCTGACTGTACCACTTGTATTGTAAGATTGGTTTGATCCTCTAGTAGTTGGAAAATTCGTCTACCTTCTTCGTAGCTGCTTCCAAATGCTGCTCGGGAAATCACATCTCTTGTCAATTTTACGAGGTAAGGCCACACATCTAACTCACTAGACCCCTCTAAGAAAACCAGCTTCTCCCATTCGCTGATCATCTCAATACAACTTTGATAGAATGCTGGCAACATGTTCTGTAATGATTTCCACAGCAGGAGTAGATTACAGTAATTGGGATGAAATAAGTTAATGTTGGTGCAGGGAGCCAAACATTTTTCTTGATGTTTCTCCATTATTACTGCATTTTCTAGGTGTTTCCATAAAGGCTTCCTCACCAGCCACAACACTCAAAACAAACCAAGGAAGGAATACCCAGTGCTACTCTTACTCAGTTGCAATAATTACCTCACCCAGGATAATTAAAGGATGCATATTGATAAAGAAATCAAAAGTGGAAATAGAACATGCCTTCAACTTGTCTTGATGAAATGCAGGGTTGATGATCTTTCTATGCTTAGCCCACTCCTCTCCCTCGAGGTTTACTAGTCCACTTACAAGTAAGCTGACAAGAGGGTTGTCACGCGGCTTCTGAAAGTCATTGAATTTGGTAAATATCTCTCTTATTTCTTCAGGTTCCATGATGGTCACCCTTGGAATCGGACCAGCCCAGGAAAAAGAATTCTTGCCTGCATTTTCCCCAGATTTTATATCAAAGCATGGGAATTAAAATTTTAATTCAAAGATTAATTTAATGTTTTCAGTGTGTTTAATTACTCAATTTTGAATATTCCTTTAATAAAATGTTAGGTTGTTGGTATCTACTTGATGTACTTAAACCATTATTTTACAATTCTTGTATTTGACTACTTATTTTATCCATTAAAACTTTTCAATGCCAGTGAAAGTGTAATAAAAATTTATTCAATAATCATTTTTGATAATATACAGAAAGAAGAAGAATTGAACAATTATTAACCCAAACATTACATCATACCCAACTTCAGCAAAATGGCCTGTGGGCTCCAATGGACTTTTGACTTATCCTTCACTTTCATGTATTTTTTAGTTTTTATCCTTCACTCATATATTTTTTATTTAAATTTAAACATTTTCTTTTTGATAGTATTTTTTTCAATTAATCGTTGTTTTCATTTGATAAAACTTCCTATATTCAACTATCGCAGTAAACACATATAATTAAAATAATCATCGATTAAGTGGATTCATTTAATTATGTATTAAAAAATTGATACAAAATTAAATACATGTCAAAACTGATCGGATTAAAACCATTTTTCATGTCACTAAAATGAAACAAAACACTAAAAATTTTGTAATAAAATCATAATTTGATAAAAAAAAAAAACAGCATTCAAACTATTAAGAGATTAAAACGAGATTTAGTAGATGACAGAAGACCATTTCCAATTTAGGCATACCATAATTCTTGACAGTTTGATGAAGGAAAGGACCAACATATTGCGTAATATCATCACTGAGGGGCATAGGTTTGGATCTTGCTTGTCTGCTCATGGCGAAGCTCTCTTTGATATCTCCAGACAAAAACCTGTAAGAATTCCCTGTAAGACCCTGTTGCTTCAGGCACCTTTCCAGCCTCTTTGGCTTCACCCACACCCAGTCTAAGATTCTCCATCCCCATATCAATATCCCAACAACAAGGAAAGAAAGCAAAATTCCAATTACAGGGGAAACCTCCATGTTTCTTTGCTGAGAAAATGGTGTCTGAAGAGTTAGTGGGGTGTTTACGAAAGAGTAGACAAAGACTGAGGTAGTTTTATGCGGTCAAAAGCGTCTGCGATGGACAAAGACAAATGGTTGATGTTACAGCTGATAAGAAGTTACCGGTGTCAAGGCAGGCGACGTGTACCATGTTTTTCTAGGATAATTGTGCCTTTAATTTGATGGATATTTTTTCTGTTAATTCCTGATGTCTTTCCTTCTTCACATTTAATTTTAGATTATGTAATCAAAGATGAATATCCTATCCCAATTTAAGATTTAAACCAGATCCCTTCATTTTGAGATAAATAACCTTAATTTTGTTTTCCAACTCTATTGCCTACTACCCTACTATGCAATTTTAACATGCCAATACTTCCCTTTTTTCCCATGTCATTTGATTTAATGTGAAACAAATGGTACTTTTGAAGTACAATTAATAACTTTTAACTCTAATAATAATGCATCAATTTTGTCTATGAAAATAACCTAAGCTACATCAATCACAACTTGTTCATTTTCCTCCAATAATAGACTTGGGCATAGTGTTTTTCTTCATGACATGAGCACAATCCAAACACTATTAGATAAATATGAGCATTTTTGCTATGGGATATGGATAAAAAAGTTCATCTTAATCTCGTAGGCAACTTGACGAGGGAAATTATGTGAATTTTTGTAAGTAGTTGTGTCATGGCACCATAGATGGTAATTTTTTGTAAAACTTTATGTAATAAGTAATTGTGTCATGGCACAATAGGGAAGTTTTGTGAATCTTTGATTTATTACTTGAAAATAGTAATCTTTTGTAAAGCTTTATTATGATATGAAATTATCTTTAAAAAAAAGAAGAAGGCATTTTAGAGTACCAAAGTGCTTTAATAGCTATGGCATTAGTGAGTATTTTTTGGCTTAGCTAGCTCATTGAAGAGTTTTTTTAATTATAAAAGCAAAGAAAAGTGTTTGGCTTTTAAAGTAAAAATTCTTATTTTATGCAAGAAAATTTTTATAAAAAAGTGTGAAAAAATAGAATTGTGATTAAATTGTTATTTTATATTTAGGTGGGGATGACATGATGTTGATATGAAAAATGAAATATAACATGATTAAGACATCATGTCATATTATCATATTATGTCATCATCAGTATCACATTTTAAAGTCAGGTGACATAAAAAATAATAAATGATATTTTGACTAATAATGATCAATAAATCATTAGTCATACAATTTATTTAGTATAAAAAAGTATAAAAAATTGATTAAATATAATATAAAAATAAATATTGATTTAAGTAATTCATGAAGTTATTAGTATTATATCTTTAATTTTCAATGCTTAAAAGACCTTTTTTGTTGCTAAAAAAACACCATAGTATAGGTGTAGCAATTCGTCTATAAGTACACGCTGATGAAACTTCCACTTTAAAGCTACTTCTACAATATTATCATAATCAATTTTGTTTTTGTGTAATTCCATATCTATTCTCTCATAGGAATGCTAGATTTTGATTAACATTTACATGATGAATACGATTATTGATTTGGTTTGACATATAATTTGATGATTTTAGTATTAGAGTCAGGTATGGAGGCACCATCCCTCAATTTTTAATTTCCTTTATTATTATAGGTATAAAATTGTAAATAAATACAATATTATTAATCATATAATTACCTTGATAAATCATTATAAACTTAAAGATGGTGAACATTTTTCCCATATAAGCTCATTTTGCTTTAAATGTAACAATTAAAGTAGTCAAAACTTTTAAGTTGATTATCAACCATCTTGAACTATTCAAGCAAGTTCTAGAATATAAATCAAGATTATTCAAATGGTCAACTTATGTTAGGCACAAGAAAATCAAGGATAATTTTTTTTAACTCAATTTTCCTTGTTTTAGGCTACTTGAGTAAGTATGAGTGTAAGTCATCAAGTGTGCTCATATTTTTATCACATTATCCAACCTTTTATGTTTCAAATTTATGCTCAAAAATCATTTTTTTTTCAAAGAAATAGTATGGAAACAATTTCTCAAAACATGAGGAAAATTTATAAAAATAATTTTCCATAATCAAGCAATCTTAATGTTAGTTAAAATTTTACTACGCAAGTATACATATCAAATAGATAGTTTATAAGCAAGCAGAGTGTCGATTCCATAGAGAATTGATCTAAAATTTTACTAAGTACTAACATTAGAACAATATAGTTTTATTTAAACAATTAATATCTTAATTCTAATTAAACTAAAAATTACTCAACTAAAACTAATTTAATTAAATATTAAAGCAACAAAATAATTGGGTAAAAATCAAATCAAACAAGCCTATGATTACAATATCTCTCACATTTCATCTAAATCTTACTTTCTCTTCCTTAACTTATTTCAATGAATTGAATTGCTAACTTAAAGTCCTCAATTATTTATATGGGTCTCTCGACTCGTGTTATAAAAATATTTATTGTAACCAAAACACTATATCCCTATGTGAATTGAAATTAAAACAGATTCATTCAGTTCATGTTCTAATTTTGGCTACATATAAGTATATCCCTATTGTATATACAAATCAATTAATATGATCATATGTTATCCCAATTTTAGTCTACACTAAACTCCCTTTCCCAAGTTTGTTTAAGTTCCTAAATTAATTTAATTGATGGTCAAACAATTAAAAACATTAATAACAAATTGAAATAAATAATTCAATTCTATAGAAAATAAGCAAGAAAGAGATTAAACATTCTGATTACATGTGAGTTCAATTGCAATCCTAGAAAAATAGTTTAGTTCATAATATTGAATAAAACCTTCATCCAAAGAAAATTAGTAATTAATCTAAGTCAAGGAAAATAAAAAAGACACAAAAGTAGAGACAGAAAACTAATAATTGAAACTTTGTGATCTTGATTCTCCCTCTAATTTGCTTGCTCTCTTGCTTTGATTTGGCTTTTTTTCTCCAGAGAAATTGCTTACTGCCTCTTCCCAAAAACCTTTGAAAAAGGCCCCTTAAATAGCTTTTAAAAGCCCTAGCTTCCAAAATCCCGTAAGCTTGTTATTTTTGGAAAATACATTGAGCGCCGCAGCTCTCATTTCCTAGAATAGCGGCTCTTAAAGGTTCTGTCTCAATTCTGTTCTTCTAGTGCAGTACTTTCATTTCGATAAAGATTTTGATCACTTTCTGATCAAAACTGAGCAAAATGGTAAACATCAAAGTTGTGGCCCTACCTCTTAGCTTTCTAATGATCTAAAAATCATGTATTTTGTCTTATGTAGTGAGAGATATTTTTGAAAAATCAAAACATATGCAAATAAGCACCTGTCCATTATGCACCTTTTTTCACCAATTGAAATAATTTTTGATCCTATTCTTACAAAAAATGAAAATAAATATAAATAACATAAAACTAACATTATTAACTTAAAATAAACATTTAAACATAAATTAAACTGAAATTATAAAATAAGTAAAAACACCTAAATTTGATCCTAAATCTAGTCTAACTTAGACTAATTAGGTATTTAATATCTTATTAAATATATGTATTTGATGCACACATCACTTAATAAATCAATTTTCTTAAAATAAGAATGATGATATATTCAAGATCAAATATAAGTACATAGTCAATCTTTAGATTCATACTTCTTTGCAACTTATAGCATGAATCATATCAAATTAAGTTGCATAGTCAAAATTTATCAATAAAGCTCAAAGAATTATGCACTTAATATTCAAGCAAGAATAGACAACCAAAATTTTCAATTAAGAAAAGCAACCAATTTTAGAAACCAAGCCAAATGAATGAAAGATTCAATAAATAAGCAATCAAAATTCTCATTAAAAAAAACATTAGCATGAAGATCACCCATTTCCCTTTACGTGTGACTAGAGAGCATTAATTCTTCAAGGATTGTTCCTCCTTGCTTTAGCACATCTACGAGAGACATTTTTTATTTGATTTTTAGTATCCAAATTGCTTTGGATCCTTGAAAGTTGGTTTCGTCACGTAAAGTTCCTTTTGAAATCCATACTTGTTTAAATTTATAAGGTAAACATTTTTAATTAGATAAGTGTATGAACAATAACTATAAAATGTGCAATGATTGCAATTGGTCATTTTGAAAGATGAGGAATTCATGAAAACCACTTTTTTCTCATTTATAAAATCTTCAAATTTCCTTTTCACATCCAAATTCCCTTTTTTCGAAAATGTTAATTTTCTTTTGGTAAGCTTCAAAATCTTGTTTCAAAATTTGATTTTCTTTTTCTAATTCAATTTTTGCTTTCACCGAAAAATCACTTTCAACATTAAGTACGGAAATGGTTTTCTTGTGCTTCAAATTCATTTTCTTAAACTCAAATGCTAAATCCTTAAAAGCATCATGCAAATCATCAAAAGCATATGAATTAAGTTTACAAGATGAAGAAATTACTTTTATCTCTTCCAGAGCCTTGAGGCAGAATTCAATTTGCTTTGAGGATTCATTTTCCCTTGATTTCTTGTCTACATTTGCCATGTTGCTTGTTAAGCATTGATTCTCACAAGAATTGTCTTCCAATTCCTTTTCCTTCTTTGTTTCTTCACATAAATCTTCTCGTTTTTCTCAAATTTTCTTAGCATTTTTGCACATGAACACTCTATTGTATTCTCTATAATCAAGTGCACAAATAAGATTGTGCATGGCTTTGAAGTTGATTTGCACTCTCCTCATTTTTTAAATGCTTTGTAAGGAAAGTTGTTTCAGAATTCAGTATGCTTAATTCTATATCCTTCTTCTAGGTCATGGGAGAAGTGTTGCAGTGATGTGTGCATTACTGGTGGCTTTAGGTGTAGCAGAAGACTGGAGAAGGGCTGAAAAGTACATACGAGAAAGGCGACCTTATATTAAAATGAATTCTCTCCACCACAAAGCTTTAGAAGAATGGTCAAATCATCGACTATCTTCTCCTAAGAGAAATGAATAACTGGATGTAAATTCTGCTAGTCTTTTTAAGTCCCTCTGGTAACACAGAGTCAACAAGGGTGGAAAAGAAAATTGATTGACTATTTTAACTAGTTGTCTTGGCATGCCTCACTCATTTTCATTGTCCATGACTAACTAGTGCTCATTCCCTGTTAAATTGTTGTAAAGAAGACTAGAATCTTCAATAAGACAGCCATCAATCAGAACGAATTCTCTATGAAGAGCACCTCTAGTTTGGTTTTGTTATGTGCTGCTCAAAGGTCCCCAGGGTGATGGTTAGTAATGATATGATGCTTCCAAGCTCCACCCTGCTTTGAACTTTGAAGTAAGGTTCTTTCTTTCATTGTCTCTTGATATGCTTTGGGGTACTCTGATATATTGTTGGTTCCACATATATTGACCTTCATCATACAGCGTAGATAAAATATTTGGTAAACCTCCTTACCGCACTTTATCTTGTGTAATATTTGGTTAGTGATAGTTTATAGTTTGGAGGAGGAAGCAATTTGATTTGAGAACTGAAGTTGATGAAAGCTCTATAGATAGTAATGCAAAGTGATGCTAGATTGGGTTGAAAGTACATATGTCAGCTTATGGCAAAACTAGTGGACACTATCTCTTAGCAATGGAGAGGATGATTACCCCTTAAAAGCAGTATCTTAGGTATTCGGAGAAGGTATCCTTGCATGCATACCATAATTGATGCAAGTTTATATCTTCATGTAGACCTTTCCTGATCCTAGTCCATAAAAGCTACACATGTCCTGAAACTTAAATTGGTAGGGTTATTTCACCTTTCCTGATCCTTATACACTTGTATAACAAGGGTCTTTACATATATGTCAAGTCGTTCTAAGTTGATGCATAACATTTACATTTTGCATTGCATTGAAGAGTGTCTGTCAATAATTAAAAAAAAAATGAAAAAGTAATAAAATAAAAGGGGATTAAAGGTAAAATTTGTTACTATTTTATAGTTGAATTTGAATTTTATCACTCTATTTCAATTTTATTAAGTTATCACTATACTTTCAATTTCGTTGATATTCAATAAAAAATTAACATAACTGAAATATTTTACAAAGTATTTTGTTGATTGAAAGTGATGGATAAACCAATAAAATAACAATAAATATTAAAAAAAGGGAAATAAAAAATCATAGACAAATTAGTAAATAGTCATAAATAAGCACCGTGATTGAAAAGAAAACGCAGAAAAGTAGAATACAAACAATTAAAAATATTTCATTGTCATTTATTGCTAATATAAAAATACAAAGCCTAACTATAAAGGAGAAAAAACTACGTTATTTTATCAAATCTCATTCACAAATTCTAAATATAAGTAATTTAATTATTTTGTCAAATATTTATTTTCAAACCGTTAATTGATAAAGAAATATGAAAAGATTAAAATCAATATAGAATTAATTTAATTGTGAAAAAGACAAGTGTCAATTAAATAAATTGGTGCGGGGTTTAAAAATGTTCTACAGAGTGCATAACAATCTTAAGTTCAACGGGCAGTTAGGGGCAAAATAGGAAACTCGACCTTAATCATCTGCTGATAAATAAGAAAGAAGCCGGCGCTAGGGTTTTTCAGATTGCCTATGAGAGAACAGGGCGAAGTTTGATTGGAAGTGGCGCTCTTGTTCCGTTGGGGGCATATAAGGAAAAGACCAAAATAATTCCTTTCTATCGATTCTTCTCTTCTTGCAGAAAGGTATTGCAGAAAGGTATTATACATTCGACTAAATTCTCTTTTCCTGTTTTGGCCGTTCCAAATGAGTTCTTGCTTTATTGAAGAAATGTGAGAGCTCAATTTCACCCGGCCTAGAGTTAGTTTTCTGGGGCAGTCTCAACTGGTATGGGAAACACCCAAAACCTCTATTTAGGGGTTTGGAAGCCCTTGTTTCCAGTGTTTGAAGAAATCTGAAAAATGGTACAAAATTAATCAATGGGTTTTTGGCTTTCAGATTTAGGCAAGTGAACTTAAGAGTAACTTATGTGACACTTTGGATACTCTTGAACCTTGAGCCAATTAGATATGTCACAGCTAGATTGATTCTCATGAGTTTAATTTTCAATGCCTCAAAGATCTTTAATGTTGCTTAAAAGAAAAAACACCATAGTTAAGGTCTAGCAATTCATCCCATAATTACATGCTTCACTGAGAGTTTGGGACTTGGCCCCTAAGCTTGTAGTTGAATTGTATTACATAATGAAGGCTAGATTTTGATTAACATTTACATGATGAACGATGAATGGGATTATTGATTGGGTGGTTTAACATATAACCTGATGGTTTGAGCACTAGAGTTTATGTAAAATTATGTGAGCGCCATGCTGTGGACGTAGAGTGATAAAGGCGTAGGGAGAGTGAGCATAGGAAGGGGAAAGCTCGAACCAGAATTGTCTTAGGATCATTGCAAGCGCCACTTTTGCTTCCATCAGAGCAAAGTTCTGTCCAATGCAGATTCTAGGACCCCATCCGAAAGGGAAATATATGACTTGAGTCTTTGTTGCTTTGGAAACCCCTTCCGAGAACCTGTCAGGATTAAACTCATGTGCATCTTCGCCCCAAAGTTCTTGATCATGGTGAATCAGCAGCACTGGCAGTGAAATTTCTGCGCCAGCTGGTAACAACAATTTTCCCAGTTTCGTATCTTTCGGAACGGAGCGTCCTAGTGCAACGACTGCAGGGTAAAGCCTAAGAACCTCGTACAAGATCATTGTTACCTGTGGCATTGAATTACTTAAAGTAAATATAGAAAAGTGTGCTCTTAATTTGGTCCATTATAATTGGAGAACAGGACTTACGACTTTCAGACGGTTCAAGCCATCAGAATCTGGTATACTGTCACCAAAAACTTGCGAAACCTCTTCTCTTGCCTTGGTCTGCCAATGTGGATGCCTTGCCAACAAAATCATTGTCCAAACCAGCAAAACAGAGGTGGTCTCTTGGCCAGCAAAGTAAAACAGCTTACACTCCTCAATCACATCTTCAATACTCATTCCCATGTTCTTGTGATCCCCATGTTCTTGAATTTCTCTAATGTTGGATTCTACAAGTATGCCTAACAAGTCATCATTACTGACTTCACTCGCCTTAGTTGCCTCCTCTCTTTTCTTTATCATTCCCCTGAGTGAGTCTTTTATATCTTTGGCAATCACTTTCATCTTCCTGTTTGTCTTAGTTGGTAAATACCTAATAAGACAAATGTAAAATATACCTTTTAGCACATAAAGAAGAAAACCATTGAACAAAATGGATTGAACTGTGAAAAATAACAAATTTTACCTCCATCCCGGAATGTAAGCTGACTGTACCACTTGTATTGTAAGATTGGTTTGATCCTCTAGTAGTTGGAAAATTCGTCTACCTTCTTCGTAGCTGCTTCCAAATGCTGCTCGGGAAATCACATCTCTTGTCAATTTTACGAGGTAAGGCCACACATCTAACTCACTAGACCCCTCTAAGAAAACCAGCTTCTCCCATTTGCTGATCATCTCAGTACAACTTTGATAGAATGCTGGCAACATGTTCTGTAATGATTTCCACAGCAGGAGTAGATTACAGTAATTGGGATGAAATAAGTTAATGTTGGTGCAGGGAGCCATAAATTTTTCTTGATGTTTCTCCATTATTACTGCATTTTCTAGGTGTTTCCATAAAGGCTTCCTCACCAGCCACAACACTCAAAACAAACCAAGGATGGAATACCCAGTGCTACTCTTACTTAGTTGCAATAATTACCTCACCCAGGATAATTAAAGGATGCATATTAATAAGGAAATCAAAAGTGGAAATAGAACATGCCTTCAACTTGTCTTGATGAAATGCAGGGTTGATGATCTTTCTATGCTTAGCCCACTCCTCTCCCTCGAGGTTTACTAGTCCACTTACAAGTAAGCTGACAAGAGGGTTGCCATGCGGCTTCTGAAAGTCATTGAATTTGGTAAATATCTCTCTTATTTCTTCAGGTTCCATGATGTTCACCCTTGGAATCGGGCCAACCCAGAAAAAAGAATTCTTGCCTGCATTTTCCCCAGATTTCATATCAAAGCATTGGGAATTAAAATTTTAGTTCAAAGATTAATTTAATGTTTTCAGTGTGTTTAATTACTCAATTTTGAATATTCCTTTAATAAAATGTTAGATTGTTGGTATGTACTTGATGTATGTGACCATTATTTTACAATTGTCGTATTTGACTACTTATTTTATCCATTAAAACTTTTCAATGCCAGTGAAAGAGTAATAAAAATTTATTCAATAATCATTTTTGATAATATACAGAAAGAAGAAGAATCGAACAATTATTAACCCAAACATGACATCATACCCAACTTCAGCAAAATGGCTTGTGCGCTCCAATGGACTTTTGACTTATCCTTCACTTTCATGTATTTTTTAGTTTTTCTCCCTTGGCCATTTTAATATTAAAATACTCTGGGAAAAAAAATTGACTTCCTATGTTCACTCATGTATTTTTTAGTTTTTATCCTTCACTCGTACTAAACTGGAATTATGTTGTTCAGAAAAGAATTTCCTATATATATTTTATTTAAATTTAAACATTTTCTTTTTGATAGTATTTTTTTCAATTAATCATTGTTTTCATTTGATAAAACTTCCTATATTCAACTATCACAGTAATCGACATATATAATAAAAATAATCATCGATTAAATGGATTCATTTAATTATGTATCAAAAAATTGATACAAAATTAAATACATGTCAAAACTGATCGGACTAAAACCATTTTTCATGTCACTAAGATGAAACAAAACACTAAAAATTTTGTAATAAAATCATAATTTGATAAAAAAAAAAAAAAAACAGCATTCAAACTATTAAGAGATTCAAACGAGATTTAGTAGATGACGGAAGACCATTTCCAATTTAGGCATACCATAATTCTTGACAGTTTGATGAAGGAAAGGACCAACATATTGCGTAATATCATCACTGAGGGGCATAGGTTTGGATCTTGCTTGTCTGCTCATGGCGAAGCTCTCTTTGATATCTCCAGACAAAAACCTGTAAGAATTCCCTGTAAGACCCTGTTGCCTCAGGCACCTTTCCAGCCTCTTTGGCTTTACCCACACCCAGTCTAAGATTCTCCACCCCCATATCAATATCCCAACAACAAGGAAAGAAAGCAAAATTCCAATTACAGGGGGAACCTCCATGTTTCTTTGCTGAGAAAATGGTGTCTGAAGAGTAAGTGGTGTGTTTACGAAAGAGTAGACAAAGACTGAGGTAGCTTTATGCGGTAAAAAGCGTGTGCGATGGACAAAAACAAATGGTTGATGTTACAGCTGATAAGAAGTCACCGGTGTCAAGGCAGGCGACGTGTACCATGTTTTTCTAGGATAATTGTGCCTTTAATTTGATGGATATTTTTTCTGTTAATTCCTGATGTCTTTCCTTCTTCACATTTAATTTTAGATTATGTAATCAAAGATGAATATCCTATCCCAATTTAAGATTTAAACCAGATCCCTTCATTTTGAGATAAATAACCTTAATTTTGTTTTCCAACTCTATTGCCTACTACCCCACTATGCAATTTTAACATCCAATACTTCCCTTTTTTCCCATGTCATTTGATTTAGTGTGAAACAAATGGTACTTTTGAAGTACAATTAATAACTTTTAACTCTAATAATAATGCATCAATCTTGTCTATGAAAATAACCTAAGCTACATCAATCACAACTTGTTCATTTTCCTCCAATAATAGACTTGGGCATAGTGTTTTTCTTCATGACATGAGCACAATCCAAACACTAGTAGATAAATATGAGCATTTTTGCTATGGGATATGGATAAAAAATTTCATCTTAATCTCGTAGGCAACCTGACGAGGGAAATTATGTGAATTTTTGTAAGTAATTGTGTCATGGCACCATAGATGGTAATCTTTTGTAAAACTTTATGTAATAATTAATTGTGTCATGGCACAATAGGGAAGTTATGTGAATCTTTGATTTATTACTTGAAAATGGTAATCTTTTGTAAAGCTTTATTATGATATGAAATTATCTTTAAAAAAAAAAGAAGACATTTTAGAGTACCAAAGTGCTTGAGTAGCTATGGCATTAGTGAGTATTTTTTGGCTTAGCTAGCTCATTGAAGAGTTTTTTTAATTATAAAAGCAAAGAAAAGTGTTTGGCTTTTAAAGTAAAAATTCTTATTTTATGCAAGAAAATTGTTTTAAAAAAGTGTGAAAAAATATAATTGTGATTAAATTGTTATTTTATATTTAGGAGGGGATAGCATGATGTTGATGTGAAAAATAAAATATAACATGATTAGGACATCATGTCATATTATCATATTATGTCATCATCAGTATCACATTTTAAAGTCAAGTGACATAAAAAATAATAAGTGATATTTTGATTAATAATGATCAATAAATCGTTAGTCATACAATTTTTTTGCTATAAAAAAGTATAAAAATTTGATTAAACATAATATAAAAATAAATATTGATTTAAGTAATTCATGAAGTTATTCGTATTATATCTTTAATTTTCAATGCTTAAAAGACCTTTTTTGTTGCTAAAAAAACACCATAGTATAGGTGTAGCAATTCGTCCATAAGTACACACTGATGAAACTTCCACGTAAAGTTACTTCTACAATATTATCATTATCAATTTTGTTTTTGTGTAATTCCATATCTATTCTCCCAAAGGAATGCTAGATTTTGATTAACATTTACATGATGAATACGATTATTGATTTGGTTTGACATATAATTTGATGATTTTAGTATTAGAGTCAGGTATGGAGGCACCATCCCTCAATTTTTAATTTCCTTTATTATTATAGGTATAAAATTGTACATAAATATAATATTCTTAATCATATAATTACCTTGATAAATCATCATAAAGCAATTCTGTTCTTCTAGTGCAGTACTTTCATTTTGATAAAGATTTCGATCACTTTCTGATCAAAATTGGGCAAAATGATAAACATCAAAGTTGTAGCCCTACCTCTTAGCTTTCTAATGATCTAAAAATCATGTATTTTGTCTTCTGTAGTGAGAGATATTTTTGAAAAACCAAAACATATGCAAATAAGCACCTGTCCATTATGCACCTTTTTTCACCAATTGAAATAATTTTTGATCCTATTCTTACAAAAAATGAAAATAAATATAAATAATATAAAACTAACATTATTAACTTAAAATAAACATTTAAACATAAATTAAACTGAAATTATAAAATAAGTAAAAACACCTAAATTTGATCCTAAATCTAGTCTAACTTAGACTAATTAGGTATTTAATATCCTATTAAATATATGTATTTGATGCACACATCACTTAATAAAACAATTTTCTTAAAATAAGAATGATGATATATTCAAGATCAAATATAAGTACATAGTCAATCTTTAGATTCATACTTCTTTGCAACTTATAGCATGTATCATATCAAATTAAGTTGCATAGTCAAAATTTATCAATAAAGCTCAAAGAATTATGCACTTAATATTCAAGCAAGAATATACAACCAAAATTTTCAATTAAGAAAAGCAACCAATTTTAGAAACCAAGCCAAATGAATGAAAGATTCAATAAATAAGCAATCAAAATTCTCATTAAAAAAAAAACATTAGCATAAAGATCACCCATTTCCCTTTACGTGTGACTAGAGAGCATTAATTCTTCAAGAATTGTTCCTCCTTGCTTTAGCACATCTACGAGAGACATTTTTTATTTGATTTTTAGTATCCAAATTGCTTTGGATCCTTGAAAGTTGGTTTCGTCACGCAAAGTTCCTTTGAAATCCATACTTGTTTAAATTTATAAGGTAAACATTTTTTAATTAGATAAGTGTATGAATAATAACTATAAAATGTGCAATGATTGCAATTGGTCATTTTGAAAGATGAGGAATTCATGAAAACCACTTTTTTCTCATTTATAAAATCTTCAAATTTCCTTTTCACATCCAAATTCCCTTTTTTCGAAAATGTCAATTTTCTTTTGGTAAGCTTCAAAATCTTGTTTTAAAATTTGATTTTCTTTTTCTAATTCAATTTTTGCTTTCACCGAAAAATCACTTTCAACATTAAACACGGAAATGGTTTTCTTGTGCTTCAAATTCATTTTCTTAAACTCAAATGCTAAATCCTTAAAAGCATCATGCAAATCATCAAAAGTATATGAATTAAGTTTACAAGATGAAGAAATTACTTTTATCTCTTCCAGAGCCTTGAGGTAGAATTCAATTTGCTTTGAGAATTCATTTTCCCTTGATTTCTTGTCTACATTTGCCATGTTGCTTGTTAAGCATTGATTCTCACAAGAATTGTCTTCCAATTCCTTTTCCTTCTTTGTTTCTTCACATAACTCTTCTCGTTTTTCTCAAATTTTCTTAGCATTTTTGCACATGAACACTCTATTGTATTCTCTATAATCAAGTGCACAAATAAGATTGTGCATGGCTTTGGAGTTGATTTGCACTCTCCTCATTTTTTACATGCTTTGCAA
Source organism: Theobroma grandiflorum (assembly GCA_036013995.1). Lineage (NCBI taxonomy): Eukaryota > Viridiplantae > Streptophyta > Magnoliopsida > Malvales > Malvaceae > Theobroma > Theobroma grandiflorum. The sequence continues at coordinate 22,528,426 of CP142133.1, read as the reverse complement.
GGAAAGTTGTTTCAGAATTCAGTATGCTTAATTCTATATCCTTCTTCTAGGTCATGGGAGAAGTGTTGCGGTGATGTGTGCATTACTGGTGGCTTTAGGTGTTGCAGAAGACTGGAGAAGGGCTGAAAAGTACATACGAGAAAGGCGACCTTATATTAAAATGAATTCTCTCCACCACAAAGCTTTAGAAGAATGGTCAAATCATCGACTATCTTCTCCTAAGAGAAATGAACAACTGGATGTAAATTCTGTTAGTCTTTTTAAGTCCCTCTGGTAACACAGAGTCAACAAGGGTGGAAAAGAAAATTGATTGACTATTTTAACTAGTTGTCTTGGCATGCCTCACTCATTTTCATTGTCCATGACTAACTAGTGCTCATTCCCTGTTAAATTGTTGTAAAGAAGACTAGAATATTCAATAAGACAGCCATCAATCAGAACGAATTCTCTATGAAGAGCACCTCTAGTTTTGCTTTGTTATGTGCTGCTTAAAGGTCCCCAGGCTGATGGTTAGTAATGATATGATGCTTCCAAGCTCCACCCTGCTTTGAACTTTGAAGTAAGGTTCTTTCTTTCATTGTCTCTTGATATGCTTTGGGGTACTCTATGATATATTGTTGGTTCCACATATATTGACCTTCATCATATAGGGTAGATAAAATATTTGGTAAGCCTCCTTAACGCACTTTATCTTGTGTAATATTTGGTTAGTGATAGTTTATAGTTTGGAGGAGGAAGCAATTTGATTTGAGAACTGAAGTTGATGAAAGCTCTATAGATAGTAATGCAGGGTGATGTTAGATTGGTTTGAAAGTACATATGTCAGCTTATGGCAAAACTAGTGGACACAATCTCTTAGCAATGGAGAGGATGATTACCCCTTAAAGGCAGTATCTTAGGTAATCGGAGAAGGTATCCTTGCATGCATACCATATGCTTGATGCAAGTTTATATCTTCATGTAGACCTTTCCTGATCCTAGTCCATAAAAGCTACACATGTCCTGAAACTTAAATTGGTAGGGTTATTTCACCTTTCCTGATCCTTATACACTTGTATAACAAGGGTCTTTACATATATGCCAAGTCGTTCTAAGTGGATGCATAACATTTACATTTTGCATTGCATTGAAGAGTGTCTGTCAATAATTAAAAAAAATGAAAAAGTAATAAAATAAAAGAGGATTAAAGGTAAAATTTGTTACTATTCTATAGTTGAATTTGAATTTTATCACTCTATTTCAATTTTATTAAGTCATCACTATACTTTCAATTTCATTGATATTCAATAAAAAATTAACATAATTGAAATATTTTACAAAGTATTTTGTTTATTGAAAGTGATGGATAAACCAATAAAATAACAATAAATATTAAAAAAAGGGAAATAAAAAATCATAGACAAATTAGTAAATAATCATAAATAAGTATCGTGATTGAAAAGAAAACGCAGAAAAGTAGAATACAAACAATTAAAAATATTTCATTGTCATTTATTGCTAATATAAAAATACAAAGCCTAACTATAAAGGAGAAAAAACTACGTTATTTTATCAAATCTCATTCACAAATTCTAAATATAAGTAATTTAATTATTTTGTCAAATATTTATTTTCAAACCTTTAATTGATAAAGAAATATGAAAAGATTAAAATCAATATAGAATTAATTTAATTGTGAAAAAGACAAGTGTCAATTATATAAATTGGTGGGGGGTTTAAAAATGTTCTACAGAATGCATAATAATCTTAAGTTCAACGGGCATTTAGGGGCAAAATAGTAAACTCGACCTTAATCATCTGCTGATAAATAAGAAAGAAACCGGCGCTCGGTTTTTCAGATTGCCGATGAGAGAACAGGGCGAAGTTTGATTGGAAGTGGCGCTCTTGTTCCGTTGCGGGCATATAAAGAAAAACCCAAAATAATTCATTTCTATCGATTCTTCTCTTCTTGCAGAAAGGTATTGCGGAAAGGTATTATACATTCGACTAAATTCTCTTTTCCTGTTTTGGCCGTTCCAAATGAGTTCTTGCTTTATTGTAGAAATGTGAGAGCTCAATTTCACCCGGCCTAGAGTTAGTTTTCTGGGGCAGTCTCAAGGAGTTTGCATGTTTTTTTGTTTACTCATGTTCAAATTCAGGGAAACTGCCACAAATTTCTACTGCCCTAAATGGTAGATCTCTTATTGTTCTTTCTATGATTTGACTTAGATTTTTCCTAATTTTTTAAAAAAATTAAAGCAAAATGTTTCATGGCAAGAGCGAACTGGGCAATGGGCATTGAAGTGGCATAGTCCCATGGCCTGTTATAATAATTGGAGGAAACTTAATGTAAATAAACAGGCATGGAAGATGTAATAAGGTTGGAGTTTTATTTTTCAAATGAGCAACTCTTGAGCTAACAGTGGATTTTAGCCCACAAGCTTATGGTACAGGATCAATTTGTTAATTGTCATTCACTTCCTCAGGTTCATTTTAAATTTCAGTTGCAATTTTAAGATTATATTTTAAATTTGATTAAAAAAATGATCAATTCTTAACAATAAAAGAATATTTTATAAAATATTCTATAGATTATTCTTTTACTTTCCTCTGTGTTTTACTGTTAATTTTTATTTATTATTTTTAAACCACATTAAGAGTCTTCTCTTTTTTTTTTTTTTTAATTTTTTGAAATGCAAACCAAATTAAGAGTCTAGTGTTAATATTACACCGGTTCAATAAAATTCAACTGGGATGGGAAACACCCAAAACCTCTATTTAGGGGTTTGGAAGCCCTTGTTTCCAGTGTTTGAAGAAATCTGAAAAATGGTACAAAATTAATCAATGGGTTATTGGCTTTCAGATTTAGGCAAGTGAACTTAAGAGTAACTTATGTGAGACTTTGGATACTCTTGAACTTTGAGCCAATTAGATATTTCACAGCTAGATTGATTCTCATGAGTTTAATTTTCAATGCCTCAAAGATCCTTTTTGTTGCTTAAAAGAAAAAACACCATAGTTAAGGTCTAGCAATTCATCCCATAAGTACATGCTTCACTGAGAGTTTGAGACTTGGCCCCTAAGCTTGTAGTTGAATTGTATTACACAATGCATACTAGATTTTGATTAACATTTACATGATGAACGATGAATGTGATTATTGATTGGGTGGTTTGATATATAACCTGATGGTTTTAGCACTAGAGTTTATGTAAAATTATGTGAGCACCATGCTGTGGACGTAGAGTGATAAAGGTGCAGGGAGAGTGAGCATAGGAAGGGGAAAGCTCGAACCAGAATTGTCTTAGGATCATTGCAAGCGCCATTTTTGCTTCCATCAGAGCAAAGTTCTGTCCAATGCAGATTCTAGGACCCCATCCGAAAGGGAAATATATGACTTGAGTCTTTGTTGCTTTGGAAACCCCTTCCGAGAACCTGTCAGGATTAAACTCATGTGCATCTTCGCCCCAAAGTTCTTGATCATGGTGAATCAGCAGCACTGACAGTGAAATTTCTGCGCCAGCTGGTAACAATAAATTTCCCAGTTTCGTATCTTTAGGAACGGAGCGTCCTAGTGCAACAACTGCAGGGTACAGCCTAAGAACCTCGTACAAGATCATTGTTACCTGTAGCATTGAATTAATTAAAGTAAATATAGAAAAGTGTGCTCTTAATTTGGTCCATTATAATTGGAGAACAGAACTTACGACTTTCAGATGGTTCAAGCCATCAGAATCTGGTTTACTGTCACCAAAAACTTGCGAAACCTCTTCTCTTGCCTTAGTCTGCCAATGTGGATGCCTTGCCAACAAAATCATTGTCCAAACCAGCAAATCGGAGGTGGTCTCTTGGCCAGCAAAGTAAAACAGCTTACAGTCCTCAATCACATCTTCAATACTCATTCCCATGTTCTTGTGATCCCCATGTTCTTGAATTTCTCTAAGGTTGGATTCTACAAGTATGCCTAACAAGTCATCATTACTGACTTCACTCGCCTTAGTTGCCTCCTCTCTTTTCTTTATCATTCCCCTGAGTGAGTCTTTTATATCTTTGGCAATCACTTTCATCTTCCTGTTTGTCTTAGTTGGTAAATACCTAATAAGACAAATGTAAAATATACCTTTTAGCACATAAAGAAGAAAACCCTTGAACAAAATGGATTGAACTGTGGAAAATAACAAATTTTACCTCCATCCCGGAATATAAGCAGACTGTATCACTTGTATTGTAAGATTGGTTTGATCCTCTAGTAGTTGGAAAATTCGTCTACCTTCTTCGTAGCTGCTTCCAAATGCTGCTCGGGAAATCACATCTCTTGTCAATTTTACGAGGTAAGGCCACACATCTAACTCACTAGACCCCTCTAAGAAAACCAGCTTCTCCCATTCGCTGATCATCTCAATACAACTTTGATAGAATGCTGGCAACATGTTCTGTAATGATTTCCACAGCAGGATTAGATTACCGTAATTGGTACTATTTTTGAACAAATAATACGTGTATGTACTAAGTACTCATTAACACAGTATGCAAATTTGGGATGAAATAAGTTAATTTTGGTGCAGGGAGCCATAAATTTTTCTTGATGTTTCTCCATTATTACTGCATTTTCTAGGTGTTTCCATAAAGGTTTCCTCACCAGCCACAACACTCAAAAACAAACCAAGGAAGGAATACCCAGTACTACTCTTACTCAGTTGCAATAATTACCTCACGCAGGATAATTAAAGGATGCATATTGATAAAGAAATCAAAAGTGGAAATAGAACATGCCTTCAACTTGTCTTGATGAAATGCAGGGTTGATGATCTTTCTATGCTTAGCCCACTCCTCTCCCTCGAGGTTTACTAGTCCACTTACAAGTAAGCTGACAAGAGGGTTGGTATGCGGCTTCTGAAAGTCATTGAATTTGGTAAATATCTCTCTTATTTCTTCAGGTTCCATGATGTTCACCCTTGGAATCGGACCAACCCAAAAAAAAGAATTCTTGCCTGCATTTTCTCCAGATTTCATATCAAAACATTGGGAATGAAAATTTTAATTCAAAGATTAATTTAATGTTTTCAGTGTGTTTAATTACTCAATTTTGAATATTCCTTTAATAAATGTTAGGTTGTTGGTATCCACTTGATGTACTTAACCATTATTTTATAATTCTTGTATTTGACTACTTATTTTCTCCATTAAAACTTTTCAATGCCAGTGAAAGAGTAATAAAAATTTATTCAATAATCATTTTTTATAATATACAGAAAGAAGAAGAATCGAACAATTATTAACCCAAACATGACATCATACCCAACTTCAGCAAAATGGCTTGTGCGCTCCAATGGACTTTTGACTTATCCTTCACTTTCATGTATTTTTTAGTTTTTCTCCCATTGGCCATTTCAATATTAAAATACTCTGGGAAAAATATTGGCTTATATTACTCACACTAAACTTGAATTATATTGTTCAGAAAAGATTTTCCTATTTCTTTTATATAAATTTAAACATTTTCTCTTTGATAGTATTTCCTTCAATTAATCACTGTTTTTACTGAATAAAACTTCCTATATTCAATAGTCATAGTAATTCATACATATAATTAAGATAATCATCGATTAAATAAATTCATTTAATTATGTATAAAAAAATTGATACAAAATTAAATACATGTCAAAACTGAACGGACTAAAACCATTTTTCATGTTACTAAGATGGAACAAAACACTAAAAATTTTGTAATAAAATCATAATTTGATCGAAAAAAACAGCATTCAAACTATTAAGAGATTAAAACGAGATTTAGTAGATGAAAGAAGACCATTTCCAATTTAGGCGTACCATAATTCTTGACAGTTTGATGAAGGAAAGGATCAACATATTGCGTAATATCATCAATGAGGGGCATGGGTTTGGATCTTGCTTGTCTGCTCATGGCGATGCTCTCTTTGATATCTCCAGAAAAAAACCTGTAAGAATTCCCTGTAAGACCCTGTTGCCTCAGGCACCTTTCCAGCCTCTTTGGCTTCACCCACACCCAGTCTAAGATTCTCCATCCCCATATCAATATCCCAACAACAAGGAAAGAAAGCAAAATTCCAATTACAGGGGGAACCTCCATGTTTCTTTGCTGAGAAAATGGTGTCTGAAGAGTAAGTGGGATGTTTACGAAAGAGTAGACAAAGACTGAGGTGGTTTTATGCGGTAAAAAGCGTGTGCAATGGACAAAGACAAATGGTTGATATTACAGCTGATAAGAAGTTATTGCTAGGGATGTCAACGGATCGGGTACTTTATAATTTTGAGATACACGAACCTTAACACTATAAAAAATTAATTATCTTAACCCTGTTAATTATTCGTTTAATTTTAAAATCATTACTCTAACCTTTAATCTTAATATATTCTTACTACCCTCTAATTACTCTAACCCGTTTAAATACTCGATTAAATAAAAAATTATTAAAATCTTCTTCATGGGTATTCAATTATCCAATTAACTTTTCTAATCTCATAACTTCCCTTTAGATTTATATATTATATATTTATATAAATATATATATATATATACTGTAATTAATAATTTTATGAATTATAATTTTTACAATGTTAATATAAAATAAAAAGTGAATATATTTATATTTAAAGTATATAATATATACACACACGCTTTCATAAAAGAATTAATGTCATCATATTAATAATTAGAGTAACCATACTTAAACATAAATAACAATCTAATAAATTTTTAAACATAATATTTAATGATATAATATTCAAATTATTTAAACATAATTAACAATCTAATAATTTTTTAATTTAAATATATTAATGTCATTATATTAATAATTAGAGTAACCATACTTTTCATATATTTGTTAATTTTTAACAAAAAAAATTACTTGTAAAGTTGGTAAAAATTATAAAATTTTAATTTAATTATTAAAATAAATTTATAAATAGTAATCGGGTTCGGGTAATAGGTACCTAAGGGATGGTACCCGAACCCTATCCTATTAAAATTCAGATAGTGAAATCACTACCCTAACCATACTCGAACCCGTTTATGAGTATCCTAATCTTATATAACTGAGTCGGGTACCCGCGGGTATTCTATAATAGGGTACCTGTTGACATTCCTAGTTATTATTGTTAAGGCAGGCGACCTGTACCATGGTTTTCTAGGTTAATTGTGCCTTTAATTTGATGGATATTTTTTCTGTTAATTCCTGATGTCTTTCCTTCTTCACATTTAATTTTAGATTATGCAATCAAAGATGAATATCCTATCCCAACTTAAGATTTAAACCAGATCCCTTCATTTTGAGATGAATAACCTTAATTTTGTGACTCAACTCTATTGCCTACTACCCTACTATGCAATTTTAACATGCCAATACTTCCCTTTTTTTCCCATGTTGATTTGATTTAATGTGAAACAAATGGCGCTTTTGAAGTACAATCAATAACTTTTAACTCTAATAATAATGCATCAATCTTGTCTATGAAAATAACCTAAGCTACATCAATCACAACTTGTTCTTTTTCCTCCAATAATAGACTTGGGCATAGTGTTTTTCATCATGACATGAGCACAATCCAAACACTAATAGATAAATATGAGCATTTTGCTATGGGATTTGGATAAGAAAGTTCATCTTAATCTTGTAGGCAACCTGACGAGGGAAGTTATGTGAATTTTTGCAAGTAATTGTGTCATGGCACCATAGGGAAGTTATGCGAATCTTTGGTTTGTTACTTGACAATGGTAATATTTATAAAGCTTTATTATGATATGAAATTGTCTTTAAAAAAAAAAGAAGGCATTTTAGAGTACCAAAGTGCTTGAGTAACTATGGCATTAGTGAGTATTTTTTGGCTTAGCTAGCTCATTGAAGAGTTTTTTTAATTATAAAAGCAAAGAAAAGTATTGGGCTTTTAAAGTAAAAATTCTTATTTTATGCAAGCAATTTTTTTTAAAAAAAGTGTGAAAAAATATAATTGTGATTAAATTGTTATTTTATATTTAAGTGGTGATGACATGATGTTGATGTGAAAAATAAATTATCACATGATTAAGACATCATGTCATATTATCATATTTTGTCATCATCAGTATGACATTTGAAAATCAGGTGAGATAAAAAATGATAAATGATATTTTAACTGATAATGATCAATAAATCGTTAGTCATACAATTTATTTGGTATAAAAAATTATAAAAATTTGATTAAACATAATATAAAAATAAATATTGATTTAAGTAATTCATGAAGTTGTTAGTGTTATGTCCTTAGCTTTCAATGCTTAAAAGACCTTTTTTGTTGCTAAAAAACCACCATAGTATAGGTGCAGCAATTCATCCATAAGTGCATGCTGATGAAGCTTCCACTGTAAAGCTACTTCTACAAGATTATCATTATCAATTTTGTTTTTGTGTAATTCCATATCTATTCTCCCAAAGGAATGCTAGATTTTGATTAACATTTACATGATGAATACGATTATTGATTTGGTTTGACATATAATTTGATGATTTTAGTATTAGAGTTAGGTATGGAGTCACCATCCCTCAATTTTTAATTTCCTTTATTATTATAGGTATAAAATTATATATAAATACAATATTATTAATCCTATAATTACCTTGATAAATCATTATAAACTTAAGGATGACAAACATTTTTCTCATATAAGCTCATTTTGCTGTAAACGTAATAATTAAAGTAGTTAAAACTTTTAAGTTGATTATCAACCATCTTGAACTATTCAAGCAAGTTCTAGAATATAAATCAAGATTATTCAAATGGTGAACTTATGTTAGGCACAAGGAATTCAAGGACAATTTTTTTTTTAACTCAATTTTCCTTGTTTTAGGCTACTTGAGTAAGTGTGAGTGTAAGTCATCAAGTGTGCTCTTATTTCTATCAGATTATCCAACCTTTTATGTTTCAAAATTATGCTCAAAAATCATTTTTCTTCCAACGAAATAGTATGGAAACAATTTCTCAGAACATGAGGAAATTTTATAAAAACAATTTTCCATAATCAAGCAATCTTAATGTTAGTCAAAATTTTACTACGCAAGTATACGTATAAAATAGATCGTATATAAACAAGCAGAGTATCGATCCCATAGAGAATTGATCTAAAATTTTACTAAGTACTAAAATTAGAACAATTTAGTTTTATTCAAATAATTAATATCTTAATTCTAATTAAACTAAAAATTACTCAACTAAAACTAATTTAATTAAAAATTAAAGCAACAAAATAATTGGGTAAAAACCAAATCAAACAAGCCTATGATTACAATATTTCTTACACTTCATCTAAATCTTACCCTTTCTTCCTTAACTTATTTCAATGGATTGAATTGTTAACCTAAAGTCCTCAATTATTTATATGGGTCTCTCGACTCGTCTTATAAAAATATCTATTTTAACTAAAACACTATATCCCTATGTGAATTGAAATTAAAACAAATTCATTGAGTTCAAGCTCTAATTCTAGTTACATATAGGTATATCCCTATCGTATACATAAATCAATTAATATGATCATATGTTATCCCAATTTTAGTCTACACTAAACTCCCTTTCCCAAGTTTGTTTAGGTTCCTAAATCAATTTAATTGGTGGTCAAACAATTAAAAACATTAAGAACAAATTGAAATAAATAATCCAATTCTATTGAAAATAAGTAAGAAAGAGCTTAAAAATTCTGATTACATGTGAATTCAATTGCAATCCTAGAAAAATAGTTTAGTTCATAATATTTAATAAAACCTTCATCCAAAGAAAATTAGCCATTAATCCAAGTCAAAGAAAATAAGAAAAACACAAAAGTAGAGAGAGAAAACTAATAATTGAACCTTTGTGATCTTGATTCTCCCTCCAATTTTCTTCCTCTCTTACTTTGATTTGGCTCTTTTGCTCCAAAGAAATGACTTGTTGCCTTTTCCCAAAAACCTCTAAAAAAGGCCTTTTAAATAGTCTCTAAAAGCCCTAGCTTCCAAAGTCCCATAAGCTTGTTATTTTTGGAAAATACATTGAGCACCGCAGCTCTCATTTCCCAGAGTCGCGACTCTCAAAGGTCTTGTCTCAATTCTGTTCTTCTAGTGCAGTACTTTCATTTCGATAAATATTTCGACCACCTTCTGATCAGAATTGGGCAAAGTGGTAAACATCAAAGTTGTAGCCCTACCTCTTAGCTTTCTAATGGTCTAAAAATCTGTCATTTTGTCTTCTGTAGTGAGAGATATTTTTGAAAAATCGAAACATATGCAAATAGAGCACCTGTCCATTATGCACCTTTCTTCCCCGATTGAAATAATTTTTGATCTTGTTCTTACCAAAAATGGAAATAAATATAAATAACATAAAACTAACATTGTTAACTTAAAATAAACATTTAAACATAAATTAAACTAAAATTACAAAATAACTAAAAACACCTAAATTTGATCCTAACTCTAGTCTAACTTGGACTAATTAGGTATTTAATCTCCCATTAAATATATGTATTTGATGCACACATCACTTAATAAAACAATTTTCTCAAAATAAGAATGATGATATATTCAAGATCAAATATAAGTACATTCTCAGTCTTTAAATTCATACTTCCTTGCAACTTATAGCATGTTTTATATAAAATCAAGTTGCATAGTCAAGATTTATCAATAAAGCTCAAAGAATTGTACACTTAATATTCAAGCAAGAATAGGCAACCAAAATTTTCAATTAAGAAAAGCAACCAATTTTAGAAACCAAGCCAAATGAATGAAAGATTCAATAAATAAGCAATCAAAATTCTCATGAAAAAAACATTAGCATAAAGATCACCCATTTCCCTTTACGTGCGACTAGAGAGCATTAATTCTTCAAGAATTGTTCCTCCTTGCTCTAGCTCATTTACAAGAAACATTTTTCATTTGATTTTTAGTATCCAAATGACTTTGGATCCTTGAAAGTTGGTTTCATCATGCAAAGTTCCTTTTGGAATCCATACTTGTTTGAATGGTACAAAATGAAGTGCTTAATTCTATTTTAAGGATTAGATTGAAGTGTAGAAAGTATGGATAGAGTTTTTGCTATTTTTGAGCTCTTTTTGATCTTGAAAGCCTTGGATATGATTTTTAGCCGTTGGGAGTGCCTTATATATTTGAAAAACCAACTCTGATGGATGTTTGATAGCTTTAGACCATTGGAAATAGTTTGGAGTCAGTTTTAGCCATTAATCTATCTTCTAGCATTCAAATTCAAAATTTTCAAACAGAATGCTCTTAGTCGACTAACATACATCTTAGTCGATTAAGTCATCTCTGTTTTGTAATTGAAGTTTTTGGTAGTGAGCTCTTAATTGACTAATTGTATTTTTTAGTCGATTAAGTTATCTTTGTCTTGCAATTTAGATTTTTGGCAGTGTGCTCTTAGTTGACTAACCATGCCTTTTCATCGACTAAGTGTTCTCTGTCTCACAATCTGCTTAAACCCGCTAACTTTACTTTTAAATTTTAGCTAACTAACTCCCTTGATTATCCGACTAAAAGGCTTCTATTTTGTTGCTCAATTGTAACTCCTTATTCTTATGAGTTTTGATATTTGCTTTTGAACGATTAATTTATTATTGACATACATTTTTTTCTTCCACACTCAAGTAGAAAAGTTAGACATAAATGAATAGGAATGTTTTATTATCATCAAAAACTAATGGAGCCAACAATCTCCCCTTTTTTGATGATGACAAAACATTTCTTGATTAAAAGCACATTGTCTATTAGTTATGTTTGTTTTGCACAAAATGAGGATTTCTCCCCCTGAGTGTGTGCTCCCTTCTAATGTATGCATAATCTTTTCAAGTTATTTTACTATCCAACCTAACAGATTAGCAAGTTTTTATCTATATCTTAAAGAAAGTAGCAAGCATAGATTAAGAGATTTTAATAGAGTATCTTCATGCAAGTTTACAGAACAATCAATAATAGGTGACAGAATATCATCCACATTGTAAGTAACTATCACCAACATATTATCAACAAACCACATCCATTCAAAAAATCCATTAAACACAAAAGCATAACAGAAATAAGTTCTTAGCATTCAATTGTTGTTAATAATCCATCAACAATTAATGATAATCCATCAGCATATTAGAATAACATATTGTCATACACAACTTAGCATAATCAAAGTCAAGTTCCTAAATTACCCTTAAATTGCTTTTACTTTCTCCCCTAAAGTTACTTCTACCATAACTTGTAACTTCTACCATAACCTATCTCCCCCTTTTTGTCATCAGCAAAAATGGGATAGAGTGTAGATTTAAGAGGAGTTAGAAGGAGTTGATTCATCCGTTCCATAATGAACATTGAAGGGTTTTGGATATGACACAAGTGATGTTTTTTGGGATAAGGACTTAGCAGAGGATGTGTTTGAAACTTGTAGTAGATCTTGAGTGGAAGATTTGGTTAGAGGTTTTGTTTTGTTAGCCAATCTAGAAGACTTTCTTCTCCTAAGGAACTTAGTCTTTGTTGGCATAGTCTTTCTGCATTTACCAATAAGTTTAGGTTTATCTTTGGTGGATGCAACTGTTTGCCCTTGTTCTTTATCAGTAAGTCCATTTTCTTTTATGGTGTGAACCGACTCAGGGGAAGCTCTTGTAAATAGTGGCTTTTAAGCTTTGTTTTTTCCTGCTTCTCTTTTTGCTTGTTTTTCTTTTACTATCTGGTGAAAGACTTCCATTATTAAAATTTCCTCAGAGTTAGTTGGATATGGTTTTTCTGCCTATGGTTCATCATGTGGTGGAAAGTTGTCATTAAAGGATCCAATTACTTCAGTATCTTCATTGGATTCTTCTTCATTTTCAGGTTCAGGGGTGGGTGATTTTCTTTTCTGACCAAATTCTTGTTCATCACCTTTAGCTTGAAAGGCATGACTTTCATCAACTTGTTCTATTGGTACTGAACTTGGTGTTGCAGAAGTATCCTCAGTTGTAGGACCAAAAGATGATTTTCCTTTTTGTTTCATCAACTTTCCCAGCTCTTGCAAATTATCTTTAATTTTTTAAATTCTTGCACACTGATCAGTAAGCTTCCTATTAATTCTTATTAATAAATTCATAATCATTTCTTCTAAAATCTCAGAGGGGGTTGCCTTTTTTTGAGTAGGGGTGGAATGCTCATCCCCTGGAGTATCTTTAGGGGTCTTGATAAACTTTTCTCCTTCTAGCTTGTACCCCATCTTTGGCAAACTTCCCAGATAAATAGCTTGATCTCTGCTCTTAACTTAATCCATCTCATATTTGTTGTTCCAAGTACTTTTTGTTTTTTACTAGAGAAGTGATCAAGTTTCCATAAGCTAAGTTAATTTTGTCCACTTGATAGATTCTTTTCATTCTCTCTATCATGAATCTTCTTAAATATAGAGGAGTAGCATTGAAAACATGCTCCATCAGCCACATATCTTGAAGGCTTACGTAGCTAAAGCCACCACTTCTTCCATGAATTGTTGATGCTAGAAAATACTGGAAGATCCTAATTTGTGGACTTTTGATAAAGCTAGCATAGCTTTTAGAGGAGTATCTTTCCTTTTTTCCCTGATTATTTCTCACAAAGATGAAGGATCATAATCTTCAGGGATTTCATATTCTCTGTCATTACACTTAACTTTAAGTAGATTTCCCAAATTAATGGTGATGACCACAAACTTCTTTCCATTTGAAACACATTTAGACTATCGTCAACAAAATCCTTAGGGTCATCAGGTTCATTTTCATCCAGTGCAATACTAGCATAGAATTCCTTTACAAGGCTAGCACTATAGGTTCTGTTCTTAAAAACACTTAATTTCTTCAATTTTATTTCTTCCAAGTAGTCTGATAAACCTTTTTTAATTTCTAGAACTTCATTAAAGCTATCCCAGTCAATATATTTCCCACAAAGGATGGGAGCATTTTTTATTTTACTAAATCTATCCTTATGAATCTTATTTCTAAATTTTGAAAATGGAGGATTACCTTTTTTGGTGAATTTCCCTTTTTTCTTCTTTTTCTTTTATTTCTGTTCTTTCTCTTTCTGTTTCTTCCCAATTTTCTTAATCACCGAAGCTGACTTATCCTTCTTCTTCTTCTTCTTCTAAATTTTGAACAGTGGACTTTCTTCCGTGGGTTGTTTGCCTTTCTTCTTTTCCAAGATATCTTTACGTAGAGAGGATTTGGCCATTTTGGGCAGTTTTCAAACTTAGGGTTTTGAGAGTTTGAGAAGAGAGGGGTTTCGATTTTGAGAGGAATGGCTTCTGATGGGAGAGAATGAAGAGAGAAAGAGTTAAGAAAGGCTATTCTTCTTTAAAACCATCAGATTCCCCCTTTTTAAATGTGGTGAGTTACTTTTTTTTTCAAAATTCAAAATTTTGCCTCCCATTTTATTTTTTAGTTAAGCGGTTTTTCCTCTTCTCTTCACCTGTTATGCTACCTTTATTTCCTTAAATTTTATTATTTTTATTTTAGCTTTTTAATTGATCAAGTTTGACCCTTATTTGACTAAGTCTTTCATTAAAAGAAACAAAATGCTTTAATTGGTTAAATGATTCTCTTAATCAACTAAGTATATACTATCTTATAAGTGAAAAGTTCAAAAATTTACCTAAAGCTCTTGTACATTAACCATTCATAGATTTCTCTTTATTTCACAAAATCTTTCTTTATTCGAGGGTTTGGTAAATATATCTGCTAATTGACGCAAGGTGTTGACAAATTCAATCTTAATGTCCCCCTTGAGCACATGATTTTGGATAAAGTGATGTCAAATCTCAATGTGCTTTGTTCTTGAGTGCTGAACTGGCTTTTTTTAGATATTGATGGCACTCGTGTTATCACAAAATATTGGTACATTATACATGGTTACTCCAAAGTCTTTTAATTATTGTTTAATCCATAAAATCTGAGCACATCAACTACCTAAGGAAATATATTCAGCTTCAACTATGGGGAGTGCAACAGAGTTTTGTTTCTTACTTGTCCAAGACACAAGCATATTTCTTAGAAACTGACAAGTCCCACTAGTGCTTTTTCTATCTGTTTTGCTTCCAACAAAATCAGCATCAGAATATCTAGTAAGACTAAAGGAAGATTCTCTACGATACTTTATTCCTAAAGTTTGTGTATCTAAGAGGTTCTTAAAGATTCTTTTTACAATAGTCAAGTGTTACTCTTTGGGTTGCGATTGAAACTGTGCACACAAGCATACACTAAATTGAATATCGGGTGAGCTAGTAGTTAAGTAAAGCAAAGATCCAATCATACCTCTATAAAGCTTTTGATCAACACTTTTTCCTCTCTCATTAGTATTAAGTTTGGTGGAAGGACTCAATGATGTGCTGGTTGATTTCAACTTCAGCATATCAAACTTTTTCAACATGTCTTGAACGTGTCTTTCTTGATTGATAAAGATGCCCTCCGCACTTTGTTTGATTTGAAGGCTAAGAAAGAATTTTAATATACCCATCACGCTCATTTCAAATTTACCTTGCATTTTTTAAGCAAAGTTCTTACACGAAGCCTCATTAGTAGCACCAAACACAATATCATCCACATAAATTTGAACTATAATTAAATCATTTAAGCATTTCTTAATAAACAATGTTGTATCAATACTTCCTCTAATATACCCTTTTTCAACTAAAAACTTTGAGAGTCTTTCATACCAAGCTCTTGGAGCTTGTTTTAGTCTATATAAGGCTTTATGTAGTTTGAAAACATAATCAGGTTTTTCAAAGTCCTCAAATTTGAGGGCTTTTTTGACATAGACTACCTCTTGAATAAGACCATTTAAAAAAGCATTTTTCACATCCATTTGAAATAATTTGAAGCTCATGAAACATGAATATGCAAGTAATAATCTTATGGCTTTTATCGTATCAACAAGAGCAAATGTTTCATCATAGTCTATCAAGCCCTATCTTATAATATGTTTGCCACGTCATTCATGTGCATAGTAATATATCTGCACATTTAGAAAGCCCAAAAAAATCGTTATAAGATGATATTGCCCTTATGGTATAACTAAGTTAATTTAAGCCTCGAACTAGTTCAAATAGGAAATCTAAGATGAAATTAAGAATTTTACAGTCTAGGAATGAGTTAAAATGATGATTTGGAGTTCGAGGATCAATTTGGAGTCAAATCGAAATTTTCGCTCTCTAGGGGCAAAATGGTCATTTTGCCACCTAAAAATTTTATTTGGATATTTTATGAAATTTTTGATCAAGAATGATTATTTGGAGCATAATTTGAGGTTTAGAAGTGAAAAATTTAAATTTTGACATTTTTTCGGTATCTTTCGAAACATAGGGGCAAAATCGTAATTTTACCACTTTAGGGGCAAAATGGTAATTTTACACCACCAAGACACTTTTCCAGCCATGGTCTTCCCTTATCAATATGTTGACTTTTGACTACTCTAATGGTGGAGGATAAAAGTCAATTATTAAAGCATAAAAAGAAAAATGGGCAAATAAGATTTTGACACATGGCAAGCTTTAAATATTTTAATATTTCCTTATTAAAATCTGCCCATTCTCTTCCATATCCATCCCAATGTTCGGCGAAGACCAGAAAATAGAGAGAGAAAAAAAAAACAAAACCCTAGGTGAGAAAACCTAAGAGAAAGTGTTGAAATTTCAAAGAAATTAAGGGAAAAAGGTAATATTTTTTCTATTAAGCTTGAGTTCTCTTATTCTTAGGTATTTCTCCATGTTTTTCCATGCTTGAAATGCATCAAATCATGATTAATTCTTGGCTGGTTCAATGGGTTTAGAGAGAGAAAATTTTTGGATTAAATTGATTTTAATATATGTTAGTGTTTAATGTTAGTTTAACATGTTAGTAAACAAAACATGTAGAAAAGTATTCATCTTCCCCATTACCTAGCCCTAGCTGAATTTTCAAGTCAATGGTGAGGAAGAATGTGATGTTATTTTAGGTTATTTGATTATGAAATCATGGTTTTTTAGATGGAAATTAATGAATTATGAAAAGAAAATCAAGTAGGAAAAATCATGACAATGATGCACCATTTTGGCCGAATTTTTCCAAGAAGGAATGTGAATGTGGCTTTGCTGATTTTTAGGTTATTTGGCTGGACATTGGTGATTTGAATTGTTAGAAAAGAAATGGGACGATTTGGAGTTAAATCGGATGTGTTTACCGATTTATCGAGTAAAAAACCGAAATAGGCAAAAAATGGTGTTTAGGCAAAATTTAGGTTGTTTTGCATTTCATATCATGCATTAAGTATAGAATATAGGTTAGTTTATTATGGTCTAGTACCAATGTGGTCAATTATTTGATTTTACTCTATGTCTAGGTGGAGAGACATCAGATAAAGGCAAGGAGATAGCACCGGAGGATCGTTAGACTGTGTGCTTCAAAAATCCAAACTTTGGACATTGTGAGTAAGCTTATCATTACCTTAATTATCTAAGGTAGTTTTATCTGATTTAATGAATTCTATGGAAAATGGATCTTGAAAGGTACATTTTATGTTTTATAAACAAATATGCATAAATGATATAATTTTATAAATTGTTTGGAAAATAAACAACGATTTTTAAATAGAGTACTTGGAGACTATTACTTGTTATATTTGTATTGTAAACTGTGACTTGAAATCGAATGGCTCATGGAATTGCTGGCATAAATGGCTGATTGATAATTATGTTATTGGGAAATATACAAATTGTTTTGGTTACCCATGCAGGCTGGATAATATTGTTTAAGCCATGTTATGCTGACAAAATTTTATCAATTATGGTGGGTTAATTAGCTTACTATAGTGGGCGGGTTCTGTGGACCAGCCTATTAGAGGGGCACGGTAACCCCGTTATATTATACCTCGGTATGAGAGGTGCGGAGGGTAACTCCCGAGGTATGGTTAGAGTTCATATCACTCCTAACCACCACGTGAGGGTGAACTCCGCTAACGCCAAGGAAAGACTGTGTTTTCAAAACGAAAACCTATTTTATACTTATATACAATTTTTAAACAGCCTTGGCGGTCTTGGTAGGATGCTTTGGCCAAGGTATCCCCGAGAATGGGTTTATGGCACGAGCCTAGTTTTATGAGATTCATGAGCCATGCTAATTATTTGAGTGAAATGGATTTATTTTATTTGGTTGAAATGTTGTGAACCATGGTACAATAATTTATTTTAAATGTCTCCAATTACTCGACTTTAGATATTTTAGGTAATGTTTGTTTACTCACTGGGATTATATATAATCTCACCCCATCTTCCTATCCATTTCAGGCTCAGAGTAGCTTGTAGATAGTCGAAAATCGTCGAGGATTACAGTTGGCCATACTACTTCAAAAACCCGTAGGTTCACTGCCTTTGAGTACTTTTGTCATTTGGGGGCCCACATGTCGCTGTAAATGAAAGTTTATATCATGGTTATCTATAACAATGTATGAAGTAATTTATTTTGCTTTTACATTGTAAAAATTGTTTGTGGATATTCTTATAAAAATTGTTTTACAAGAAAATAGAATATTTTATCGAATATTTTTATTTTATTCAAATAGTTGTAATTTCTCTTCCAACGAACGTTTTAGACATCAAAATTCATTTCTGATCACAAAGTATGTGTTTTCCACTTGTATATTACATTTCTAACTGTTCTAAAATTTTTGCTGAAAAATGACCAAAATACCCCTATGTGGTCAAAATTTCTTTTTGACTGTTTTCGAAGCAGAAATGGTTTATACTTTTTTAAAACATGATTTTAGTAACTACTACTCACAGGGGAAGTAGAAAAACTGATACGTAAGCCTTGCGAGGTCTCAATTGGTATCCTGAGAAATGGATGTCTATTGGGGCATCGCGGCGGTTGTCACGGGCTCGAAGTTAGTACCGAGTCGTGACATAGTCAATGCCTTTTTCTTGGTTATATCCTTGAGCCACTAGCCTAGCTTTATTTCTAATAA
This sequence comes from Theobroma grandiflorum, assembly GCA_036013995.1. Taxonomy (NCBI): domain Eukaryota; kingdom Viridiplantae; phylum Streptophyta; class Magnoliopsida; order Malvales; family Malvaceae; genus Theobroma; species Theobroma grandiflorum. The sequence continues at coordinate 22,509,473 of CP142133.1, read as the reverse complement.
CATTACCATGTTCATCTAGCTTGTTTTTGAACACCCACTTTGTGCTAACAATTGGGTGATTTAATGGCTTAGAAACCAGTGTCCATACTCTGTTTCTTTCAAATTGTTCAAGTTCTTCTTGCCTGGCCAAAATCTACTTTTCTTCTTTTTTTGCCTCTTCAAAGCTTTTAGACTCAATTTGTGAGATGAAAGTTGAGAATTCACATGTTTCTCTAATTCCTCCTGGTGACTCCTAGTGAAAGATCACCAATGATTTGCTCTTGTGGATGATCTTTGATATATTTCTAGCTCTTTGGAAGATCAATGTGCTGACTATTAGTCATTTGCAAAGTTTCTAAGGGTGGAGGTTTTGCTTCTCTTCCAAGGAAGTTTTCTTTGTTGTTTTTTGTTGTTTTCTAGACTTATTTCTTCCATTTTTCTTTCAAAGTCCTCTACATCATTTTCATCAACAAGAGCTTCCTTTTGTAAGGCATTAGATTCATCAAAAACTACATAGATAGACTTTTAAATTGTTAAGGTTCTTTAGTTAAAGACTCTATAAGCTTTTGAGTTCAATGCATATCCTAGAAATATTGCCTCATCACTCTTAGCATCAAACTTTCCTAGAGAATGTTTTCCATTGTTCAATACAAAGCATTTACAGCCAAAACTTTTAAAGTGAGAGATGTTTGGTTTTCTACCTTTGTACAGTTCGTATGAGGTTTTTTAATCATGGCTTTTATTGAGACTCTATTTAGAATGTAGGCTACTGTATTGACAACTTTTGCCCAAAAGTACTTTGGTAGATTGTTTTTGCAAAGCACAGTTTGAGCCATTTTTTTTTAAAGTTCAAGTTTTTCTTTCTACAACCCTATTTTGTTGAGGTGTTTTAGGTGCAAAAAAATTATGATCTAACCCCTTTTCATTACAAAAGTTTTCAAAATCATTTCTTTCAAATTCACCTCCATGATCACTTCTAATGCTAACTATGACAAGTCATTTTTCATTTTGGACCCTCTTACAATGATTTACAAATGCAAGTAGAGCATCATTTTTTTGAGCAAGGAAGTAGACCCAAGTATGCTTAGAGTAGTCATCAACTATCATAAAACCATATGATTTGCCTCATAAGTTAGTTGTGTTAATTGGACCAAATAAATCTATATGCAACAATTCATGAGGTCTAGAGGTTGAAACAATCTTCTTGGTTCTGAAAGATAGTCTAACTTGTTTATCTAGTTGGCAAGCATCACAAATATGATCATTCTCAAATTTAAGTTCAGACAATGCAATAGCTAGATTTTTTCTCATCAATTTTGAGATGGTATGCGTGCTCACATGTCCAAGTCTTCTATGCCATAACCAGTTATCATTTCCATCATTTGCCATAAGACATGTTTCACAATTAAGCTCAAGATCTTCAAGAAATATAACATACATATTCTTGATTCTTTTCTTATGAATGAAGTTTTGTTGGTACTAATGTCTATCACTTCACATTTATATGAATCAAAACATACCTTAAAACCTTTATCACACAATTGACTGATACTTAATAAATTGTGTTTTAAACCTTTAACAAGCAACACGACTGATTTGAGCTTGAAAATTCTTACCAATAGTTTTTATACCATGAATTATACCTTTTGAATCATCTCCAAAAGATACAGTGTAAGACCCAACTCTATAAAGTATATGTCATGTTATCCATGTGCTGGATGAAATGTTTATATATTTGAATGCCTTTGAAAGGTATTAAAAGTCGGTATTATAATTAGAGGTATGATTAAGTTGATTTATGCCTTGAACTAATTAAAATAGGAATTTTAAGGTAAAATTGGGAATTTCACAGTCCAAGGATAACTTAAAATGGTGATTCAAAGTTCGAAGGTCGATTTGGAGTCAATCGGGAATATTGACCGATTAAGGGCAAAATGGTCATTTTGCCACCTAAAATTTAAATTTGGTTATTTGATGAAAATTTTTGATCAATATTAATCATTTGAAGTATAATACGAGGTTTAGCAATGAAAAATTTTAATTCTCGATATTTTTAGAGCACAAGGTAAAATGGTAATTTTGCCACTAGAGGACAAAGCGAAAATTTTTAGAAAAGATTTTGGCCCTATTTGACTAAGATTGATCATTTGGAGTATAATTTGAGGTTGAAAGTGGAAAAAAATGTTAATTTCGGTACTTTTCAGAGTATAAGGACAAAATCATAATTTTGTCACCTCAGGGGCAAATCGGTAATTATTTACCCTCGACATTTATCAAGACCAAGGGATTATATTCATCATGGAAATGGATAAATATGAGAATTGTGTGGTGGAGAATTAAAGAATTAAAAGTTAAATATTTAAAGTATGGACCAATTATGGTGTGACATGTGGCAAGTTGAATTATTTTAATATTTTGTTATAAAAATCAACATAAAACCAGCCCACACTCACCCTAAGGGTCGGCCAAACAATAACACAAGGGAGGAAAGAAAGAAAATAAAGGAAACAAACCCTAGCCAAGAGAAATTCAAGGGAAAGTGTGAAAATCCAAAGATTCGAGCAAGGTAAAGTGAAATTTCTTCATTTTTTCTTTAAATCTACAATACCCATGCTTTATTTTCTCATTTCTATGGTTGAATTGCATGGTTTCTTAAGGGATTCATGGCTGTCCAAATGGGTATCGAGAGAGAAATGATGTTGGTTTGATTTGGTTTTAAGTTTTGTTAGTGTTTTCGGTTAGTAAATGATATGTAGCATGAAAACAAGTGAAGAAAATCACTAAATCTTAGGTATTCTTCAATGGCTGAATATCCCTTGTAGTATGTTGATGATGGATTGATTTTGTTTCAAGGAAAATGGGTTAGGAAATGATGATTAGTGGTGAGAAAATGGTATAGGAAAAATATTAGTGATAATGCCCTATTTTGGCTGAATTTTCCATGTAAAAATGGGAAAGTAATTAAACTGAATTTTTGGGTTATTTGATTAATGTTGAGTGATTTGAAGAATTAGAAAAGAAATGAAGCAATTTGGAGTTAAATCGGACACAATGGCCATTTAATCGGGTAATAGGCCAAATTAGGTCGACACCGTGCTTAAGCAAGATTCAGGCTTTTTGTGTTCCATCGCTTGCATTCATTTAGATTTAGAGAGCCTGAAATAGTTTATGATAAATTGACACAAATTATTAAATTTTGTATCATGTATTATGGATAGGTGGTGAGCCATTTGACACAGGTAGGAGACTGCACCCGCGGATCGAGAATATGAGTATTTCTACTCCTAATACTGTGAGTAAACTTTTTATCGTCTTAATTATCTAGAGTAGATTTTATTCAAATTGATGATTTTATGAAAAATAATTTCATTTGGTGAATTATTTATTTTAGGAGAAAAGTGTGAACTTTATAAAATAAATTGGACTTATAAAATAAAATGGATTTTTATAAATTGATTTCAAAATCGAATGTTGGATTTAAAACTAGAGTAATTGGAGACCACATGATTTATTGTAAACTATGATTTGAATCAAATGGCTTATGATATTATGGCATGATTGGCTAAATTGTTTATTATATTGAAAAATGTAAATTGTCTGCTTATATTGATAAATTGCTTAACAATGAAATTGCCATGTCATGCAATTGTGATTTTATTGTTATGTTGGGATTTAATCTACATTGCAGTGGCGGGCTTCCGTGGACCAGCTTATTAGAAGGGGCACGATAAACCCGGTTAACTCTTACCTCGATTGGAGAGGCGCGTAGGGTATCTCCCGAGGTGAGGTTTGAGTTCACTTCACGCCTAACTACCATGTAGAAGTGAGACTTAGCCAACGCTAAGGAACGACTGGATTTGAGAAATCGTGAAATTTTTATAACCTTGGCAGACTCGAGTGGATGCCCTCATACAAGGTATCCCCGAGTACAGGTTTTGGCATAAGCCAGATCTTCAAGAAATTCATAAGCCCTTTTGAGTAATGAGATAAAATACAATTATTTAAATGGGTTGGGATGAATTTTCAAGTTACGAAATGTATATCACGATGGGGTATTTTATTTGTCTCCTATTACTCAATTTTAGATTATTTTGATGATGTCTGTTTACTCACTGGGATTTTATAATCTCACCCCCTCATTTCCTAACATTTCAAGCTCATAATAGCCCGTAGTTAGCAAATTCGATCAAGGATCACAATAGACTTGAATCAACAAGAATTGTAGGTTTTCAACTTCCGACACATTTTGGTTAGTTGTGGGCCCACGTGTCATTGGAATTTAAATTTCATACTTTGGCTATTTGTATTATAGTGTGTAAAAATATATTTAGTTTTTATGCTGCAAAAATTATTTATCGATGGCTTTATAAAAAAAATTATTTTATAAGAAAATAATTTATTTTATTAAATATTTTTATTATATTCAAATAATCAAATTTTTACTTCAAACGAATAATTAAGATTCTCAAATTTATTTTTAATCATAAAACATGTGTTTTCTACGCTTCTACTATGTTTCTAACCGGTTTTGAGATTTTCTATGAAAAATGATGAAAATGCCCCCGTGAGCTAAAAATTAATATTTTTAATGTTTTGAGTTGGAAATGATTTGTTATCTCTGGAAATAAGATATTCTATAACTGTCGCTCATCGGGGAGATGCGAAAGCTGATGCTAAGTCTTGCGGGGTTTTGGTCGGCATTCCGGGTAATGAGTGCCTATCGGGACGTCACAACAGTTGTCATGGGCTCGATGGGGAGTTCCGGGTCGTGACATACAGTGCCTCCTTTTTTCTTGTCCAGCTGAGCAAACAACATTTCATTTCTAGTCATGCGTCTTGAGCAGCCACTATCCATGTACCATGGTTGTTTCTCTTTCAATTGAGCTTTTGAGTATGTCTTCTCAATTTAGCTCAACCTGCAAGATAGATTTTCAGTTTCTCTTAACAGATACCTATACCTTGATAGATCCTTAAAGGTTAGTTGCTACATAAGATCCTTTTAAAACCTAAATCCTTTTAGTTTTCTGTGTGCTTTTTTTTCTATAACAATTATAAGATAGATGACCAAGTTTATCACAAATATAACATCTAGATGAGACATTATCAGAATTTTTCTTAAATTATGTGTTTCTTTTTAATGTTTCTTTTCTCAAACTCTTAAGAGTAGTATTTTCATCAATTGCTTTTTGTAAAGCTTCAGTTCTATTTTCCAATTCCAATTTCAGAATTTCAAAATCCGTTTTTGAATGTTCTAGTTCCGTTTTAAGAAAGTTTCTTTGTGCAAAAATAGAATTAAAATAATGTCTTATCTTTTCTAAATCCATATCATAAGACATAGTCTTTCTTTTTAAAACCTTGTATTTTGATGTAAGTTTTTCGAATTCATCATAAAGACATTTATATTCTTCTTAAAGTTCATCAATAGAAATGTCACAAGGAGTTGAAGATACCTTGGATTCATCATCTCTTGGCATCAGACATAAATTTGCTTTGTCTTCCATTTTTTCTTCTTCAACATCTAAACTTAAAACATCATTAGTAGTCTAGGTTGCAACCACCGTTGCCTTCTTCGATTTTATATTTTTTTTGGGAGTTTTCTCCTTCAATAAAAGGCATTTTGACATAAAGTGTCTAGGCTTCTTGCATTCAAAGCATATAAACTCTTTCTTCTTGTTGCACTCATTTTTATTTTTGATTTTCCACAAAGAACTTTGATCTCTTCTGTGTTGTTGCTTTGGCAATCTCTTGTCTCTTTGTCTCATAAGTTTTCTGAATCTTCTTGTTACCATAGCCAATTCTTCATCATCATCATAGGATAAATTGTCCAATTCTTCTTCAAGAATGCTTGCTTTTAAGGTAATGCTTTTCTTCTTTTCTTTTGCTTCTCTCTTGTCTTCTTCTTCTTCTTCTTCTTTAAGCTCCAGCTCATGAGTGAGAAGAGACTAACAAATTTCATCAAGAGTGATGGCATTTAAGTCTTTAGCTTCACGACTAGCAGTCACCTTTGGTTTTCAATTTTTAGGTAGGCTTATAAGAAGTATTTTCACAATTTCATGTTTAGGAATTGGTTTGCTTAGCTGACTTAGTTTATTAATGATGTTAGTGAATCTATCAAACATGCTGGTGATATCTTTACCAGGTTCCATCTTAAACTTCTCATAGTTGTGAGTTAGGAAAGCTATTTTGGACTCCTTGACTTTTGAAGTCCCTTCATGGATAATTCTAAGTTTGTCCCACACGTGTTTAGCTGTGGTATAGCTTGACACTTTGTTAAATTCAGTGGGAGTTAAGACATAATGTAAAGTATTTATTACCTTGAAGCTTGTCTAAACATTTTTGGTTTCAGCTTCAGTCCATTCAGCCCTTGGCTTAGGAATCATTTCATTTGTCACTATATTTATGGTCGAGGGAATGAATGGTCTATCAGTGATGATTTCTCACAGTTCATAATTTATTGCCTTTATGTAGATATACATTTTAGTGCTCCAATAGGGGTAGTTCGATCCATCAAATAGAGGCGGTCTATTTGTGGACTATCCCTAAGCAACTATAGATTTTTTTAAGAACCATTGGATCTCCTTTACGATGTTAAGCCTTAAGAATGAAGGATTGGCTCTATTACCACTTGTTGGTCCCAAATAAATGTGCTAAAAGGGGGGGAGGGGGTGAATAACACTTTTTGACTCTCATTAAACTTGATTTCTAATTAGGAGTAAGTTGAAGGTCAACGATGAAAAGTTCGATGCAAGATGAAGGAATTATTTTACAAAGAATGAAAATGAAAAATAAAACAAAGCAGACAATACACAAAGATTTATAGTGGTTTGGACAAAGACCTATATCTACTACCTTGATTGTTCAATCAAGGATTTTTCAAACCAAATCACTATAAACGGTGCAATTCTTAGGCTTCCACCAAGCTTTTACAATGACTTTTTGCAGGCTTAGCCACAAACTTTAACAATGATTTTTCTCGAGATTAACCAAAACCCAAAACTAATTTTTCCTAGGCTAAGTTAGAACCTACACACTTAATCAAGCTAGCCCAAGCTTGATTAATCTCTTTAAAGTGACTTGCACACTCAAAGTAATTAAGGAGAATAGAAATAAAGAAGTATCTATGATCATTAACCTAATCTAAATGGTACAAAATGAAGTGTTTAATTATATTGGAAGGATTGGAGTGAAGTGCAGAAAGTATGGAGAGAGTTTTTGCTATTTTTGAGCTCTTTTTGATCTTGGAAGCCTTAGATATGATTCTTAGCCATTGGGAGTGCCTTATATATTTGAAAAACCAACTTTGATGGATGTTTAATAGCTTCAGACTATTGGAAACAGTTTAGAGTCAGTTCTAGCCGTTAATCTGTCTTTTAGCATTCAAATTCAAATTTTCAAACAGAATGCTCTTAGTCAACTAACATACATCTTAGTCAATTAAGTCACCTTTGTCTTGTAACTGAAGTTTCTAACAATGAGCTCTTAGTTGACTAACTGTGCTTCTTAGTTGATTAAGTTATCTCTGTCTTACAATCTGGATTTTTGACAATGTGCTCTTAGTTGACTAACCATGCCTCTTGGTCGACTAAGTGTTCTCTACCTTACAATCTGCTTAAACTCGCCAACTTCACTTTTGAATTTTAGCTAACTAACTCCCTTGATTATTTCACTAAGAGACTTCTGTTTGGTTGCTCAATTGTAGCTCTTTATTCTTATGAGTTTTGATATTTGATTTTGAGTGATTAATTTATTATTGACATACATTTTTGTCCTGCACACTCAAGTAAAAAAGTTAGACATAAATGAATGGGAATGTTTTATTATTATCAAAAACTAATAGAGCCAACAGTAATGACATCCTACATCTCATAGTCATAATGCCTAACATAAATGGATATTTTAGTACTCCAATAAGGATAGTTTAATCCATCAAATAAAGAAGGCATGTTTATGCATTGACCCTCAACTATATTAAAATTTTAAACAGCTATTGGATTTTCCCTTTAGGATGTTAAGCCTTTAAAATCAAAGTTTAGGTTCTGATACCACTTGTTGGTCACAAAAAGTGTGCTAGAGAGAGGTGAATAACACTTTTGGAATGACACAAAAATTCCTTTCAAGTAAAAAGCTGATTAAAAGAATTTGAAAATGGAAGTTTAAAGCTTGTTGGAGGAATAATTTAAATGCTAAGAGTAAGAAGAAAATAAATGAAAGTAGACAAAATATAATGATTTATAGCGGTTTGGTCCCCTTAACCTATATCTACTACTTTGATCTCCCAATCAAGGATTTTCAAATCAATTCACTAAAATCAATGGAATTCCCAAGATTCCATCAAGGTTTTACAATGGCTTTTCACAGACTCAGCCACAACCTTTAACAATGGTTTTTCCCGGGATCAACTAAAACTCAAAACTAATTTTTTTAAAGTTAAGTTAGAACCTACAACAACAACCAAGCTGACTTAATCTTGATCTACCCTTTAGAGTGTTTCTCACACTCTAAGTAAATAAGAAATAGAGAAAAGATGAAGTGTAATTGATCACCTATTTGATCTAAGATATACATAGTTAAGCTCAAACACTCTTTCAAAGGGTGAGAGTGACATACAAGTGTAAAGAGAATGTTTTTGGTCTTCTAAGCCCAAAATCAGATGGCTTCTTTTTATGATTTTTGATTGTTGGAGATGCTTTAAATACTCAAAAAATTACTTTTGGCCATTAAAGACAAAAAACAGTAGTTTTTGGCCGTTATTTTGTCTTTTTATGCTTAAATTCAAATGTGTAAATAGTGCTTCATTAACAAGTTAAAGGCTTGTCTGACTTACACACTGCTTTTTTGTGTTAACCAATTAACAGCAGCTTTAACTGATTAATAACTTTATGTTTCCAAGAACTATTTTTAGCTAGTCTCTTTTCAACAGATTAATACTCCCTTTAATTGATTAAAGCTTCTCTCCATTCATCGTGAATCAATTAAAATGGGCTCAAACAAATTAAGAATTCTTCTGTCAGTTAAAATTCTACCATATAAGTATACGTATCGAATAGATAGTATATAAGAAAGCAAAGTATCGATCCCACAGAGAATTAATCTAAAATTTTACTAAATACTAAAATTAGAACAAATTAATCTTATCTAAACACTAAAAATTAATTGATTAACTAAAACTAATTGACTAAAATTTAAATTAACAAGAAAAATCAAAGTAATGATAACTTGAGTAAATATCAAATCAAAAAAGCCTAACATTATAATATCCCTCACATTTCATCTAAATCTTACCTTTCTTAACTTATTTTAATGGGTTGAATTGCTAACCTAGAGGCCTAATTTATTTATAAAAGTCTCCCGACTCATCTCATAAAAATATCTATTTTACCCAATACATTATATCTCTACATGAATTGAAATTAAAACAGGCTCATTAAGTTCAGGCTTTAATCTGGCTACATATGGCCTATAGGTATATCCTTATCCTATACGCTAATCAATTAATATAATCATATGTTATTCCAATTTTAGTATAGTCTAAACTCTTTTTTTCAAGTTTGTTTTGGTTCCTAAATCAATTTAATTGGTGGCCAAGCAATTGGAAGCATTAAGTAGAAATTGGAATAAACAATTCAAATCCCATTAAAGATAAGTAAGAAAGAGATTAAAAATTTAGATTATATGTGAGTTCAATTGCAATCCTAAAAAAATAAATTTAGCTCATAATATCTAATAAAAACTTCATCCAAAGAAAATTAGCAATTAATCCAAGTCAAAAAAAAATAAGAAAAACACAAAAGTAGAGAGATAATACTAATAGTTGAAGCTTTGTGATCTTGATTCTCCCTCTAATTCTTTTGTTTTCTTGTTTTGTTTTAGACTCTTTTTCTCTAGAGAAATTGCTTGTTGCCTCATCCCAGAAACCTCTAAAAAAGGTCTTTTAAATAGCCTTCAAAAGCCCTAGCATCCAAATCCCCGTAAGCTTGTTGGTTTTGGAAAATATAGTGAGCGTCGTGGCTCTCATTTTCCAGAGCCGCTGCTCAAAAGGGTTTTGCCCAATTTTGTTCTTCTAGTGCAGTACTTTCACTTCAACAAATATTTTGACCACATTCTGATTAGAATTAGCTCAAAGTGATAAATATCAAAGTTGTAGCCCTGTCTCTTAGTCTTCTAATGGTATAAAAATCATGTCATTTAGACTTCTGTAATGGGAGATATGCTTGAAAAATCAAAATATATGCAAACAAAGCATCAGTCCATTATGCACTTTTCTTCACCAATTGAAATTATTTATGATCCTACTCCTACAAAAACTTAAAAATAAATATAAATAACATAAAACTAACATTATTAACTTAAAATAAACATTTAAACATAAATTAAACTAAACTAATAAAATAAATAAAAACACCTAAATCCAATCTTAAATCTAGTCAAACTTAGACTAATTAGGTTTTTAATCTCTTGTTAAATATATGTATTTAATGCACGTATCATCTTTAACTTTAAATCTCTTGGTTTGATGCCTTGGATGGTCATCAATATTTTGAATTTGAATTTTGGTGCTTTTTGACACTGCAACTTTGACCTTTAACTAATTAACTCTTTTCTTTTAACCAATTAAAAAGCTTCTGTTTTGCATCCGGCACCCGTATAACTGATTAAACCTTATGTTAACTAGTTAAGACTTTTCTGTTTGTCCTTAATGTAACACTCAGAATTACTTTAATCAATTAAGGATTTGTGTTAATTGGTTAAGATTAATCTGTCTTCATTAAAGCTTTTTCTTCTTTGCGTGTTTAACCAATTAACCCATCTTGCAACTAAATAAGCATCTTGACTTTCTTTCAAATGCCAAATATATTAATGAATTTAAGCTTTCTCTTGCACACTTAAATAATATAACTAGACACTAATGAATGAGAATGTTTTGTTATTATAAAAAACACATGGAGTCAACATCTCTCTCTCTTATTTTTAATGGTGACAAAACATTCCTAGATTAATAGTGCAATGTCTATGTTCAATATGAATGCTTCGAATCTTAATGCATAATAAGCTGCTCCCCTTTAGTTAATGCATCTAGTTTTTTTTAAAGATTTGCAATAAAATATTTATAACATCCATAATAGCTAAACAAGATATACGATATCTACAGTAGCTAAGCAAGATATATTGAATATTTATAATAACTAGCACATAATATTCAACAAAAGCAAAACTAAGCATCACACAAAAATTAAATATGAAAACTTATCAAACTCAATTTAACTTAATGTTCCTTCTTTCTTCTTTTTTTTTGTCATCATTAAAAAAGATATTCAAAACTCCCCCTTAATGAGTGCATCTAGATTTTCCTTTAATCTTTAAATCAAACTTTAATGAATAAGAATCATATACACTCATGCACCTAAGTCATAAAAGCTTTTTTTTTATAATAATTAGAGGAGAGGGGGATTCAAACCCTGCTTTTAAGGTTGGGGGATTATGCATCAACCAATGAGCTAAATGCTCGAGTGCTCCTAAGTCATACAAGTTTATAGATATAGTTCAATAACTTTAAGAGTTGAGTTTTTAACTATGTAAGAACAAATGTATGGGAGTTAAATTATTTCAAGAACTTGTCAAGGATCACTCCAATAATATTCAAGCAAATTAGATTATTTTGTCATAATCAAAACTATAATAATTTTAAAGCTAACAGAAAACCTTAAGCTGGAGGGTCATACAAATTCTAACTTAGCCAACTATTCAGATAATAGGAATAAGACTAGGGATTATATATTTTTATGTTGGCAGATGATGTACAATCTTAGGAAAGTATAAAGAAAGCACTTGTGACCTCATTTATTATACAAGCAAAATTCGTAGCATGCTATGGAGTAACTACACAAGCTTTCTAATTAAGAAGTTTCATTAAAGAATTCTTGGTGGTTAACTTTATTGCTAGACTCATACAATTGTGTTGTGATAATATTACTGTGGTTTTGTTTACTAATAATAATAAAAGTATCACAAGGGCTAAGCATATTATAACACCCCGTACTTTTGTTAGACGCCAATAAGACTTTGTTGATTAAACGAAGGATTAATTGATGCGAATTAGCATGCTAAAGACTGACAAAGGATGAAAGGAATGCTCAAGAGAAAAATATTTCGCACACGTAAAAGTAATAATTTAAATAATAATATTTTTATCGGAGGTGAATTAGTGAGCTAAAAGATGATTTGGAGGTAAACTGAGACATAATAATGTGTTTCGGGATCAAAAAAACTAAGTGAAAAATTTTAAAATAAAATAATATTAAAATATTAATATTTTATTTATTATCGAAATTCATCATGAAAAATAAAATATGACTAATTTAAGTGGGGGAGGAGCAGTAAAGAAGAATTTTGAATGAAAACGGCGATAATCGTACTACTCGAATTTTTAGTCGAGTTAACGCGGTAAGAAAATATTTAAATATTATAGAGACACTGCATTGAAATACAATTTTACTATTTTGGTTATACACGTGTAACAGAAGGAAAATAGATAGAAATTAAAATTTTTAGATGTGTTGGATGGATAAATTTAAAATTATGAGGATTCGATGGAGATGCGTTAAATAAAATAAAGTTTAAGGTATAGTATGTGAAATTAAATTAATTGGAAGGAATAAACATATTATGAGAATGAATTGGATGATTAATAATGAGGGAAGAAAGTGAGGATGAAGACAAAAAGGAAAGAAAAAAATAAAAGAAACAAATAATGGAAGAAAAGACAAAAGGAAATAAAAGAAGAAATGAAAAGAAAAATGAAAGGAAAAAGAGATAAGGAGAGAAGACCGGTCAAATAAAGAGGCAAAGAAAAAAATAAAAAGAAGATGTAAGAAGAGCCTAGAAGGGTCAATTAAGGAGTGAATAAAGGACAAGAAAAAGTGGGGAGAAGAGGAAAAAAAGAATGGTGAAAGAATGGAAGAAAAATTGAGAAACTAAAAGAGAGAAAAATGGTGTGAAAAGGGGGGGGGGGGGGGAAGAAACAAACCAGAAAAATTCGATGATTTTCTGGGAGGAAGAAGACTCATTTTGCTGCACTTTTGGAGGAGAAAAAGAGTTGGTTCAAGTACAGAAAATTGGCAGTAAAAAAGAGAGAAAATAGAAAGAAAATTCGGCACTTAGAAGATGTGAGAAATTTGAAAATTGTTGCACTTGTTTGGGGGCTGTTTTGGCTGAACTTTGAAGGGATTTAGGTGCTGAAAATTCAAGGTTATTATTGCTGAAAATTTAGCTTGAAGTTGCTGAAATTTTGAGAGTTTTGGTGGCTGAAAATGGTGATGTTTGACTGCTGAAAATTTAAGTTAAAGAAGACAGCATAGTTGCTGAAATTTTCAGGTTTAATGCCACAGAAAATTTGAGTTTTGTGGTGACCAAATTTGAGAGGAAAGAAAGAGAGGAGCCACGGTGGTGAAGGGAGGAGGAAGAAGAAAGAGAAGTGGGCTGGAAAGAAGAAGAAAGCAACGTAGAAGAAAGAAAGAAAAAGAGAACAAGAAAAAAAAAGAAAAAAAGGAAAAAAAAAAGGTTGGCATGGCCCAAATATAAAATAATTGGGCAAGGCCCAATAAGAACCAAACTTGGGCATGGCCCAATAGGAGAAAAGTGAATGAGCTTAGCCCAATGGAAAGAAAATTTGAGAAGCCATGGAGAGGCCCAAGGTCACAAAGAAATGGCAAAGGCCCATTGGTAAGTAAATGTACAATTTTAAAGTTATGGGTAATTTATTAATATTGTGCATATTTTAGATGAAAAATATGCAAATTGATTAAGAAAATTTAATTAAGTTACTACCCATATAAATGTGCGATTAAGCATGTTGAATTTAAATTTGATATTAGGAAAATTGTCGTGAACGCTTGCCGAGTTAAGTACGTGATCGATAAATAGGAATAATTATCGATACGCGAACGAATAAATAGTGAGAAAAAATCCCATTATTATGAGGTGAGTATGGGGTGTCGATTTAAAATTTCCATATATCTATATATATAAATTTGTATGATTTATTGCACCCGAACTACTGTGAAAAGCATACGTTGGTGAAATTTTAAGAAATTGTGAGTGTAAATTATTATTTTTAAATAATTTGAAATATATGTATTTATTATACGTAAAGTGTTTTTAAACTGGAAAACAAGCTTTTCGAAATGGTTTACATCAAAGGAAAACGTGCCTTATTGTTGTGTGGTGTGCATTCATGGAATTTAGTACGTGTTCACCATGTTATTTCGATATAAAAATATCATGCAAATATTTAAAACAAACATTTATGAAAAGAAAATTTTAGCATGGTACGGGGATCGATATTTTGAAAAAAGATTTAAATTATTCCCTTGAAAATCATTTTAAAATTGAATAATGGTTTCAAAAATAGAGTAATGGGAGACTGTTTACGTTATTTTAAATTATTGTTTGAATTGTATGGCTTATGATAAATTATGGGCATGATTGGTTATTTTTATGAATTGATAAATATGTGAACTTCTTTGATTTGCCTTGATTGGTAAAATAAGGATTGTGGGCCATGTTATGCTATGATAATTTTATTTAATTGGTGGGATAATTGTGGTCGCTGCAGTGATGGGGGTTTCCGTGAACTGCCTTTAGGAGGGGCACGGTAAACTCAATTATTGTGCTTACCTCAGTAGAGAGGCGCGTAGGGTATCTCTTGAGGTAGGATTTGAGTTCACTTCACACCTAACCACCACGTAGAAGTGAGACTTAGTCAACACCAAGGATCGACTGTATTTGAGAAATTAGGAAATTTTAACAGCCTTGGAGGATTCGATTGGATGTCCTAGTGTAAGGTATCAGCGAATATGAGTTTTTATGGCACGAGCCAAGATTTTAAGTAGTCATAAGCCTTCTTGTTTATTCTGATAAAATATAATTGTTTTATAACGGTTGAAATAAGTTTTAACATTTTAAATTTTGTTTCTTGGTATGGTGAGAAAATAGAATTAAATGATTTTTTTTCGCAGCTCCCCTGATTTTACTATCATATGAATTTTCCCTCGCGTGCAAGGAGATTTGTAAATAACGTATAGGCTCGATTAGTGTTGATTTCACGGGAGCTTGCCCAATATTATCGATTTGGTTCGAAAATGGTTTTACTTTATATGAAATTCTCGGTATTGATATAAGGCACAAAACCCTTGTTGGAAATAAATTGTTTTTATGATTCTATATTTTATATTCAACTGATTTGCTGTTTGCTTATTTTCTATCTACGCCCTACTCACTAAGTCAATGATATTCACTGAGTCTACGAGACTCACACCCTATTTTTCTCCTTTCGTAGATAGAGATCGATCTAGTGCATAGTCATTGGCACGCTCAGTTATTTGCGGATAGGTAAATGCATCTCATAACATTTTATTCCGAGTCGCTCCGCTAGTCTGTTAGAGGTCAAGTCATAGTGCTGTATTGTAACGACCCATCCTCCGTCGCTACCGACGTTCGAGACCTCCGGGAGATCCCACTAAGTCTCAAACAAGCCTTTATAAATTTTTCGTGACATTTATTAAATATATTAACACGTATGTAAATTATTAATAATAACAATAAAGTACTATATTGGTATTCCATTTCCAGTAATAGCAATTATATTTAAATTACAAAGTTTTCAACAACACATAATTAGGAATTGATAATGCGGATAACATGTAGAATTTTTATGTGACTGAACTCTAGATAGCGGAGTGACTCGGAATGGGTTAAGAGATGCCTTTACCTATCCGCTAGAAATTGAGCACGTCGATGATTACGCGCTAGGTTGATCTTTGTCTGCAAAAGGGGAAATAAATGGGTGTGAGTCTCACAGACTCAGGGATCATCAGCTCAGTGAGTAGGACGTAGATGGGAAACAAGCAAATAGCTGATCAGTTGAATAATAAATCACAAGATTTTCAATGATAAATTCGATTTAAAGGGAGATTTGTGCCTCATAAAATGATGTGATAAAATCATCGTGCAACATTTAATTTGGGCAAAACAATGCCAAAAACAGGTGTAATAACTCTAGGTGAAATCAACAAAAATTCGACTTATCGTTAAAAATTACAAATGAGAAGATAAAAGTGTGCATGCTCCCAAAACATGTAGTCTGTAATCAAATTAAATTATAAACCACGTAAATCACTTCATGATCAATAAATAAGCATTGAAAGCTTGTTTAAATAAAGGGAGCTGCAGAGAAAATCTTAAATCTTCACCATGCATAAAAATACGTGTCAAAAAATTCATAATGCTCTCAAGTAGGAAATCATAACATCAACACGTGGACCCACTTCCACGTAATAACATCCAGGAGCATCGCTTCCATTGGATTCCCATATAATGCCATGGCAATCTCAACGATGTTGGCCGACATCGGAGATATCAAGCAGTCGCAACTGCATAAATCATCTGTGGCCTTGCCACGTATATCATAGACCATGGCCCCAGCCATGTCTAACAGCCCGTCGGCGATCCAAAAATGTCTCTAGCTAGAGCTCACTTGTGCACGAGGGTCACACTTAACCTATATGACATCCGACCTACTCTCGATGCAATCAATTTGTCAAAAGTGTTTTTTGAAATCATAACAAGCTTCTCTAGACTATTTTCTTAAATCATTTAAAAACCAAAAATTTGACAAATCAATATATTGATTTTTCACATCTTTTGTCTTGATATAAACACTTATAAAAATTTTAGAATAAAATCAGCTTTCAGAAGCTACATAAGAATCATTTAACAAATGCATTTACTATGCATGTCACCCAAAAATATAAGGCACGTATTTTGATGCTAAGCGATACGAAAGGCTTGTTTCCCAATTTTTTTTAATGCGTTACTTATAACTATACATATATATTCAAAACATTTTCTAAAATAATTTACATCCATAATTTCCTAAAATTCTACCAACGCATGCTTTCCACAATTGTGTGCATTCGATAAATCATGCGTAAATATATATCTATAAATAATATGGAAAATTTGAAATTGACACCCCCTACTCACCTTCTAATAGCGAGATATTACGTCGCTATTAATTTCTAAGGTGTGTCTTACTCTTTTTTCCTACTGGTTGTTCGTTAATTTCTTCGGCCTGCCACCACAGTGTAACACCTTATTTACTTCCTAAATATTAAAATTCCACTTAATAGATATATATATATATATATCTTCATTCATTATATTTTATTTTAATATTATTATTTTATTCAATGTATATTATTATATATTTTTATATTTAATATTTTTATCTTTTTTTTTACCTTTCTTTCTTTCCTATTTCTTCCCTTCACTACCCGATGGTTTTACCTCTCTCTTCAGCATCGTCGGTCGGCAGCTGGTAGCACCCTTTCTTTCTCTCTTTTCACTCACCACCATTCACCTATTCTTCTATCCTCTTTCACCACTAGCAGCCCCCAAAACCAATAGCTAATCTTCAAGATTTTTAGGAACTAAACCTCAAAAATTTATAGTCAAAGCTGCTCTTTATCTCCTTCTTCTTCTCTTTTTTTTTCTGATCTGTTTCTTTCTCTCGGGTTTTTCTCTCTCTCTACAGACCGTTTTCTCTCTTCTTTTGCTCTTTTGTTTCTTTGCTCCTTCTTGGCTCGACAGCTTGCACAAAAATGGCTATTAAAAGCCATTTAAAAAAAGTGAAAATAATTGGGGGAGCCGGACATGACTCATTGTCATGTCCACTCCATAACTTTTTATCCCACTTGTCTTTTTCTTACTCATCTGTTTATCTGGCCCCTACACTCTTCTCATTCTTTTTCCTCTTTCAAAGCCTAAATTCAATCCAATTGACCACATGGGCGGCTGCCCATGTGGTCTCCCTCTTTATTCTTCTTTGTCTGCCTTCATTTTTTGTCTTTTGCACCGTTCCTTTCCAATCCTTATCCAAAGTTTCACTTATTCTTATTATTTTATACATATATATGTTTTGAAAAGGGGTGTTACAATCTCCCCCACTTAAAATAAATTCATCCTCGAATTAAAATAAAGTGGGTTGGTAAAACATACCTTAGTCATGAAAGAGGTGTAGGTATTCCTTCCTCATCTCCTCTTCAGGTTCCCAAGTTGCCTCTTCCATGAAACGGTTTTGCCATAAGACCTTTACTAAGGCAATTTTCTTGGAGTGCAACTGCTTCACTTGACGGTCTAATGTTGCCATTGGTTGCTCTTCAAAAGTTAACACTTCATCCAATGGAACCAGATCATACCGTATAACATGTGTCGGGTCCTTGATGTATTTTCTTAACATAAACACGTGAAATATGGGATTTACTCGAGCTAACATCACCGGTAATGCTAGTCGATATGCTGTGGACCCAATTCACTCCAAAACTTCAAAAGGTCCAATATATCTTGGGCTCAGCTTTCTTTTCTTTCCAAATCTTTTACTTCGTTTCAATGGAGATACCTTCAAAAATACAAAATCCCCCACTTGAAACTCTAAAGGACGACGTCTATTATCGGCATAGGACTTTTGTCTGCTCTGGGCTGTCCTTATACGATCCTTTGCCAAACTCACCACATCCGTTGCTTGTTGAACCAAATCGGGACCCAATAACTTTCTTTCTCCCACTTCAAACCATCCAATGGGTGATCTGCACTTTCGTCCATACAAGGCTTCAAATAGAGCCATTTCGATACTAGCTTGGTAGCTGTTATTATATGCAAATTCCACTAAAGATAATTGTTGATCCCACGTGGTTCCCAAATCTAATACAATTGACCTCAGCATATCTTTGAGCGTTTGTATCACACGTTTCGATTGACCATTCATTTGGGGATGATATGCAGTATTGAAGTCCAAACGAGTGCCTAACGCTCCATGTAAACTTCTCCAAAACTTATTAGTAAATTGTGGCCCTCGATCAGATACAATGGTCATGGGAACTCCATGCAATCATATAATACAATCAACATAGATCTTAGCATACTTAATTGACCCATAGGTAGTTTTTACTGGAATGAAGTGAGCCAACTTGGTCAATAGATCTACTATCACCCATATGGAATCATATCTTCCCCTTACACGGGGCAATCCTGTTACAAAATCCATAGCCACATGCTCTCATTTCCATTCAGGAATCGGCAAGGGTTGTAGTAATCTTGTGGGTTTCCCATGTTCAGCTTTAACTTGTTGACAAGTTATGCACTTGGCTACGTATTCCGCTACATCCTTATTCATCCCTGGCCACCAATAGACCATCTTTAAATCGTGATACATTTTAGTGGTTCCTAGGTGCACAATATAAGCGGTAATGTGAGCCTCTTCCAAGATTTCTTCTCTCAAGTTATCTCGATCTGGCACAGACGTTTCGGATCCATACTTCAGCAATCCTTCGTCTCCAAATTCATAGTTTTGATCCCGATTTTCCGATCCTAAGATCTTCATCACAAATTCATCTTGTGCTTGGGCGTTAAGAATTCGGTCCAAGATTATTGGTCGAACTCAAAAATGAGCAATAAGGGCACTAGGCCCACTGATATCAATCTTGATCCCCATATTGCTTAAGCCCTGCCATTCATGTACTATACTTCTCCGTTCAATAGGCAAATGTGCCAAACTGCCCATAGACTTTCGACTTAAAGCATCAGCCGCCACGTTTGCCTTACTAGGGTGATAGTGGATGGTACAATCATAATCTTTAAACAATTCCATCCATTGACGTTGCCTCAAATTAGGATCACGTTGTTGAAATATATACTTCAAGCTTTTGTGATCAGTATATATTTCAAAGCTCTCCCCGTATAGATAATGGCGCCACTTTTTCAATGCGAACACAATCGTCACCATTTCCAAATCATGAGTGGGGTAGTTTTGCTCGTGTCTTTACCTTGAGCCATATGCGATCACCCTACCATTCTACATTAGCACACATCCTAAACCAACCCTTGATGCATCACAATACACTACATACCCTCATGTACCATTTGGCAGACTTAAGATAGGTGCAGAAATTAAGCATTCCTTCAGTCATAAAAAACTGCTTTCACACTCATCAGTCCATTCAAATCTAGCTCATTTTCGAGTTAACTTGGTCAATGGTGCCGCGATTCTTGAAAAATCTTGCATAAATCGACGATAATTGTCGGCCAATCCCAAAAAACTTCGAACCTCAGTAACCGTACTTGGTCTCAACCAAGTTTGGATCGATGTAATTTTTTACGGATCTACGCTAATCCCTTCCTTTGTTATCACATGTTTGAGAAAACTAACGATCTCTAACCAAAAGGCACATTTAGAGAACTTTGCATATAATTCATGTTCTTGAAGTGTTTGTAACACCAGTCTCAAGTGATGTGCATGCTCTTCTAAACTCCGAGAATACATCAAGATGTCATCAATAAATACCACCACAAATCTATCCAAATAAGGCTGGAATACCCTATTCATTAAATCCATGAAAGCGGCAGGAGTATTAGTTAAACCAAAAGACATCACTAAAAATTCATAATGTCCATACCTCGTATGAAATGCAGCCTTTGGTATGTCCTCTTCCCAGACTCTTAGTTGATGATACCTCGAGCGTAGATCAATTTTCGAGAAATATCTCGCCCTTTGCAATTGATCGAATAAGTAATCGATCCTAGGTAGTGGATATTTATTCTTAATAGTCACACTATTTAACTTTCGATAATCCACACACAACTTCAAACTTCCATATTTTTTTTTCACAAATAATACTGGAGCTTCCCAAGGTGAAGTACTTGGGCGAATAAATCCCTTTTCCACTAACTTTTGTAATTGCTCCCGCAATACTTGCATTTCTACTGGTGCCATTCAGTAGGGAACTTCAGATATTGGTTCCGTGCCAGGAATCAAATTAATGCAAAACTCAATTTCTCTTTCTGGGGGTAACCCTGGCAATTCATTCGGGAATATATCCTCGAATTCGTTGACTTTGGCACTATTTTAACATTTAGAACTTCTTCTTCCACTGACACATCTTCCTTAGAGCCCACACATGCCAAGTAGTTCTATCCCGTTTCCACCCTAGTTACTCCCACCAATATTCTTTTGTTACACGGGCTCCTATGTCCATAAATAAAGAAGGGGACTTCTCTAGGAAACTTAAATTCCACATACTTATAATGATAATCAACACTAACATAGCAATCATATAACCAATCCATTCCTAGTATGACATCAAACTCCAACGTTGTTAATAATACCAAATTCACCCAAGTCTCCCAATGATTAATTTTCACCATGCAAAACTTATATACCAATTCTGCTGTATAAATTTTTTCTAAAGGTGTGGTTACTATTAATGGGTCTATCATGATCTCGCAAGGTCTATTTAACTTCGACACAAAATTTGGAGAAACAAAAGAATGGGTAGACCCGGGATCAAATAAAACTAAGGCTTCAGAATCGTAAATTAGAAGAATACCTGTCACCACATCATTAGAAGCAGGCACATCTTGGGGATGTCAAGCAATCACCCTTGCTTGTCCTCCTCTAGAAGTACCCTGTGGTGTTGACTCCATAGGTCGAGATTGAAAGGTAGAAGTTATCCCTTTGCCTTTATCAGGTCGACCTCTCATAGCCGGAGGTGAAACTGCAGATGCTACCGCGGATGCTGGTTGTACATACTCCTGACTAGTTTTTTGGAATCCCCCTTCATATGGGCAGTTTCTTCGTATATGTCCTAGTTGACCATAGTTAAAATACACATAATAAGTCTGAGCACAGGGTCCCACATGTGTAGTACCACATCGTGTGCAATAAGGACTCTTTTGACCCCTCGGTCGACTGTCATAGCTGGTAATTGTATTATCAGGTCTGCGACGGTTGCTTGTTCCTGAAAGGTTTCCTCGACGAGGAAGACTATTGAATGGGGGATTCCTCCTTGACCCTTGAGGTCTAAATGACGTTTGCCCTCTACTTTGCATATTTTCCCTTCGACCAGATTGACGTGATCTCCTAAAAGTCATCTTTTGACCAGTGTGCCTTCGACTAGTCTGTCCTGTGCTCTCACGAAGTGCCCTAGCCTCAATATGGCATCCTTCGATTAATCGAGCACAATCCACAGCATCAGAATATGAATCGAATCTCTGTGGAGCAACCACTCTAAAAAAGTACTCGGATAAATCGACCACAAACCCCTCTATTCTCATTTCTTCCGTCGACACCAAATATGGGGCATACTTGGATAATTAAGAAAATTACACGTCATACTCAGACACTATCATACTGGGTGTCTGTCTTAAAGCCTCAAATTCCCTTGCCTTTGCTGCTCGTACACTTCGGAGCATGAATCTGTCCATGAAGGCCTTATCGAATTCCTCCCAATCGAGCGAACCGGCATTACTAGATCTACCCCACATAGATGATGTAATCCATTGTTGTGCTGCATCTTCAAGACAGAAGTTAGCCAATGTTACAGACCTTGCGCTCGAGGCTCCCAAGGCGTGACAGATTCTTTCCATTATATATAAAAATTTATGTGGATCGTCTCCCACGGTGGAACCAGTAAAAGTTGGTAGTTGCAGTTGCATAAAAGCTGATAAAGAAACTGAATTGTCTCCCTCATCCTCATCATATGGATCATCCTCATCCTCTTCCTTTATCATGTCTACACTCAGATCAAAATTCGGATCTTGTGAACTTAGACTCAAATACCCTTCAGTTGTATCAGCATGTTGTCGAGTAAATTCTGTAAATTGTTGTGTCAAATATTGCAGTCCTGCAGCTAATTCATCCAGAGTCACACTCTCCAATGTATGTCTCACTGCCCCTGTACTATCGGTACTAGTACTCCTTCAACTGCTCGAGCTACCTTCACTTGAATGTCAGGAATTTCCTCTTCCCTTTATTCTCGAACGACCTCGACCACGCGGAGTAGAAATCCGTAACCGTTCATCAATCTCTCTAGGCGCATCTATCCTGCCCGCAGCCCTCGAAGATGGCCTAGTCCGAGGTGGCATCTCAAACCTGGACATCAGCAATCAATCATCGTTATTTGAATTTTTTTTTATAATTACACAAGGTGATTTTCTAAGATAAAGAGTCTTCGCAGCCTCTTGTCTATAATCGGTGCTGCAGTCACTAACTATAAGCAAGACTCTACGTCGACTCCACTACTCCGCTATTTAACACAAGAATATCCTAGGACTCGACTAAACTTAGGGCTCTGATACCAACTTTGTCACTAGGGAGGGACGTACCACTCAACTTTTTCGCTACGGAGGTAAAAAATGGTATCTATCAGAGCACTCAGTATGGGCCCAATCGCCCCCTGACCAAGCTCTTAGGCAGAGAGTCACGCTTCGCTCCTATTCACATGCGTGAATTCCTAGGAATAGTGTTAAGCCTTTTGCTCTGATACCAACTTTGTCACTAGGAAGAGATGCACCACTCAACCCCTTCGCTACGGAGGCAACAAATGGTACCTATCAGAGCACTCGGCATGGGCCCAATCGCCCCTTGACCAAGCTCTTAGGCGGAGAGTCACGCTTCACCCCTGTTCACAAGGGAGAGTTTCCAAGCATAGGGTTAAGCCCTTTGCTTTGATACCAACTTTGTAACGACCCATCCTCGATCGCTACCGGCGTCCAAGACCTCCGGGAGATCCCACTAAGTCTCGAACAAGCCTTTATAAAGTTTTTGTGACATTTATTAAATATACTAACGTGTATGTAAATTATTAATAATAACAATAAAGTACTATATTGGTATTCCATTTCTAGTAATAGCAATTATATTTAAATTATAAAATTTTCAACAATGCATAATTAGGAATTGATAATGCGGATAACATGTAGAATTTTTATGTGACTGAACTCTAGACAGCGAAGTGACTCGGAACGGGCTAAGAGATGCCTTTACCTATCCGCTAGAAATTGAGCACGTCGATGATTACGTGCTAGGCTGATCCTTGTCTGCAAAAGGGGAAATAAAGGGGTGTGAGTCTTACAGACTCAATGGTCATCGGCTCAGCGAGTAGGACGTAGATGGGAAACAAGCAAATAGCTGATCAGTTGAATAATAAATCACAAGATTTTCAATGATAAATTCGATTTAAAGGGAGATTTGTGCCTCATAAAATGATGTGGTAAAATCATCGGCAACATTTAATTTGGGCAAAACAATGCCAAAAACAGGTGTAATAACTCTAGGTGAAATCAACAAAAATTCGACTTATCGTTAAAAATTACAAATGAGAAGATAAAAGTGTGCATGCTTCTAAAACATGTAGTCTGTAATCAAATTAAATTATAAACCACGTAAATCACTTCATGATCAATAAATAAGCATTGAAAGCTTGTTTAAATAAAGGGAGTTGCAGAGAAATCTTAAATCTTCACCATGCTTAAAAATACGTGTCGAAAAATTCATAATGCTCTTGAGTAGGAAATCATAATATCAACACGTGGACCCACTTCCACGTAATAACATCCGGGAGCATCGCTTCCACCGAATTCCCATATAATGCCATGGCAATCTCAATGATGTTGGCCGATATCGGAGATATCAAGCGGTCGCAACCGCATAAATCATCTGTGGCCTTGCCACATATATCACAGATCATGGCCCCAGCCATGTCTAACAGCCTGTCAGTGACCTGAAAATGTCTCTAGCTAGAGCTCACTCGTGCACGAGGGTCACACTTAACCGATGTGACATCCGGCCTACTCTCGATGCAATCAATTTGTCAAAAGTGTTTTTCGAAATCATAACAAGCTAGACTATTTTCTTAAATCATTTAAAAACAAAAAATTTGATAAACCGATATATTGATTTTTCACATCTTTTGTCTTGATATAAACACTTATAAAATTTCAGAATAAAATTGGCTTTCAGAAGCTACATAAGAATCATTTAACAAATGCATTTACTATGCATGTTACCCAAAAATATAAGGCACGTATTTTGACGCTAAGCGATACGAAAGGCTTGTTTCTCAATTTTTTTTAATGCTTTACTTATAACTATACATATATATTCAAAACATTTTTTAAAATAATTTATATCTATAATTTCCTAAAATTCTACTAACGCATGTTTTCCACAATTGTGCGCGTTCGATAAATCATGCGTAAATATATATCTATAAATAATATGAAAATTTTGAAATTGACACCCTATACTCACCTTGTAATAGCGGGATGTTACGTCGCTATTAATTTCTAAGGTGTGTCTTACTCTTTTTTCCTACCGGTTGTTCGTTAATTTCTTCGGCCTGCCACCATAGTGTAACACCTTATTTATTTCCTAAATATTAAAATTCCACTTAATAGATATATATATATATCCTAATTCATTATATTTTATTTTAATATTATTATTTTATTCAATATATATTATTATATATTATTATATTTAATATTTTTATCTTTTTTTTTACCTTTCTTTCTTTCCTCTTTCTTCCCTTCACTGCTCGATGGTTCTCCCTCTCTCTTCAGCATCACCGGTTGGCAACTGGTAGCACCCTCTCTTTCTCTCTTTTCACTCACCACCGTTCACCTCTTCTTCTATCCTCTTTCACCATCGGCAGCCCCCAAAACCAACAGCTAATCTTCAAGATTTTTAGGAATTAAACCTTAAAAATTTACAATCAAAGCTGCTCCTTATCTCCTTCTTCTTCTTTTTTTTTTCCTGATCTGCTTCTCTCTCTCGGGTTCTTCTTTCTCTCTGCAGACCGTTTTCTCTCTTCTTTTGCTCTTTTGTTTCTTTGCTCTTTCTTGGCTCGGTAGCTTGCACAAAAATGGCTATTAAAAGCCATTTAAAAAGAGGTGAAAATAATTGGGGGAGCCGGACATGACTCATTGTCATGTCCACCCCATAACTTTTTATCCCACTTGTCTTCTTCTTACTCATTTGCTTATCTGGCCCCTACACTCTTCTCATTCTTTTTCCTCTTTCAAAGCCTATATTCAATCTCAATTGACCACATGGGCGGCTACCCATGTGGTTTCCCTCTTTATTCTTCTTTGTCTGCCTTCATTTTTTGTCTTTTGCACCGTTCCTTTCCAATCCTTATCCAAAGTTTCACTTACTCTTATTATTTTATACATATATATGTTTTGAAAAGGGGTGTTACAATCTCCCCCACTTAAAATAAATTCGTCCTCGAATTAAAATAAAGTGGGTTGGTAAAACATACTTTAGTCGTGAAAGAGGTGTGTATATTCCTTCCTCATCTCTTCTTCAGGTTCCCAAGTCGCCTTTTCCATTGAACGGTTTTGCCACAAGACCTTTACTAAGGCAATTTTCTTGGAACGCAATTGCTTCACTTAACGGTCTAATATTGCCACTGGTTGCTCTTCAAAAGTTAATCCTTCATCCAATGGAACCAGATCATACCGTATAACATGTGTTGGGTCCTTGATGTATTTTCTTAACATAGACACATGAAATGTGGGATTTACTCGAGCTAACTCCACCGGTAAAGCTAGTCGATATGCTGTGGACCCAATTCGCTCCAAAACTGCAAAAGTTCCAATATATCTTGGGCTCAGCTTTCATTTCTTTCCAAATCTTTTACTTCGTTTCAATGGAGATACCTTCAAAAATACAAAATCCCCCACTTGAAACTCTAAAAGACGACGTCTATTATCGGCATAGGACTTTTGTCTGCTCTGGGTTGTCCTTAGACGATCCCTTGCCAAACTCACCACATCCGTTGCTTGTTGAACCAAATCGGGACCCAATAACTTTCTTTCTCCCACTTCAAACCATCCAATGGGTGATCTGCACTTTCGTCCGTACAATGCTTCAAACGGAGCCATTCCGATACTAGCTTGGTAGTTGTTATTATATGCAAATTCCACTAAAGATAATTATTGATCCCACGTGGTTCCCAAATCTAATACAATTGACCTCAGCATATCTTCAAACGTTTGTATCACACGCTCTGATTGACCATCCGTTTGGGGATGATATGTAGTACTGAAGTCAAAACGAGTGCCTAACGCTCCGTGTAAACTTCTCCAAAACTTGTTAGTAAATTGTGGCCCTCGATCAGACACAATGGTCATGGGAACTCCATGCAATCGTACAATACAATCAACATAGATCTTAGCATACTTAACTGACCCATAGGTAGTTTTTACTAGAATGAAGTGAGCCGACTTGGTCAACCGATCTACGACACCCATATGGAATCATATCCTCCCCTTACATTGGGCAATCCTGTTACAAAATCCATAGCCACATGCTCCCATTTCCATTCGGGAATCGACAAGGGTTGTAGTAATCTTGGGGGTTTCCTGTGTTCAACTTTAACTTGTTGACAAGTTAGGCACTTGGCTATGTATTCCGCTACATCCTTATTCATCCCTGGCCACCAATAGACCATCTTTAAATCGTGATATATTTTAGTGATTCTTGGGTGCATAGTATAAGCGGTAATGTGAGCCTCTTCCAAGATTTCTTCTTTCAAGTTATCTCGATCCGGCACATATGTTCGGGATCCATACTTCAGCAATCCTTCGTCTCCAAATTCATAGTTTTGATCCCGCTCTTCCGATCCTAAGATCTTCATCACAAATTCATCTTGTGCTTGGGCGTTAAGAATTCAGTCCAAGATTATTGGTCGAACTCGAAAATGAGCAATAAGGGCGCTAGGCCCACTGATATCAATCTTGATCCCCATATTGCTTAGGCCCTGCCATTCACGTACTATACTTCTCCGTTCAATAGACAAATGTGCCAAACTGTCCATAGACTTTCGACTTAAAGCATCAGCCACCATGTTTGCCTTACTAGGGTGATAGTGGATGGTACAATCATAATCTTTAAGCAATTCCATCCATCGACATTGCCTCAAATTAAGATCATGTTGTTGAAATATATACGTCAAGCTTTTATGATCAGTATATATTTCAAAGCTCTCCCCGTATAGATAATGGCGCCACATTTTCAATGCGAACACAATCGTCGCCATTTCCAAGTCATGAGTGGGGTAGTTTTGCTCGTGTCTTTTAAGTTACCTTGAGCCATATGCGATCACCCTACCATTCTGCATTAGCACACATCCTATGATGGGTAAGACTAGGGATTCACTATATAAAGGTAAGGCTATGTCCCTTCTCTTGTCAACAACAACATAAATGTCACGACCCGGAACTTCCCTCGGGCCCATGACAATCGCCACGACGTCCCGATTGACACTCATTACTCGGAATGCCAACCAGAACCCCACAAGGCTTACGTATCAGTTTCTTGCCTTTCTTGTGAGTAATTATTTCCAAACATCCCATTTTGAGGGTTTACAGCACATTTCCGGCTTAAATAGACCAAAACATAAAATCTGACTCACAGGGGTATTTTTATCATTTTTCGATGAAAATATCAAAATTTGATAAAAATGTAGTTTATGCTTCGAGAATACATAATACGAAATCAAATTTGAAATCGGAAGTCTAAAACCTACTTTTTAAAGAATTTAAAGTCTAATTTTACTATTTAAAAATATTGATTAAAATATTCTATTTTCTTATAAAATAATATTTATAGACACGCGTGTAAGTAATTTTTGTAGCGTGAAAGTAAAATAAATTCATACATACATTAAGTTACAAAGTGATAATGTATAATAATAATTACAATGACAAGTGGGCCAATAACTATACAGAAACGACGATGGTGGTAAACCTACTATCTGTAGTGGTACGACGATCTATGGTTGTCCTCAACAAAATCTGGTATCTACAAGCTACTACAGGCCTGAAATGTTTGGAAAGGAGGTGGGTGAGATTTTGCAATCCCAATGAGTAAACAAACATTATCATAAATATCTAAAGGTAAGTAAAATGGAGGCAAATTTAAATAGATATTACAAACAATTTCATAAAGTTTTCATTTTATTTCTTAAACCATTAAATATTTGTAATTTACCAAAACAGTTGTTAAGGCTTATGACTTTTATTAAAAACATGACTCGTGCCAAAACTAATTCTCTCGGATATTTGATCAGAATATCCTACGGAGTTCGCCAAGGCTGTTATGACATTTATATGTTAAACACATTTTAGTTTTAAAAACAAGTCGTTCCTTGGCGTTGACCGAGTTACATGTTCACGTGGGGGTTCGACGTGAAGTGAACTCTAGTATTACCCCGGGAGTTACCCTCCACGCCTCTACAACCGGAGTAACTATATAATTGAGTTTACTGTGCCCCTTTAATAAGCGGTCCACGGAAACCCGTCACTACAGCGACTCAACCCATCAATTTTAATAAAATTTCGATAGTATAACGTGACTTTTATTTATTTACCCAGCCTGCATAGTAAAAGACAACTTACATTATTCCCACTGAAATTTTAAACATAGCCACATATACACATATAGTCATAAGCCCATCGAATGAAAACATCATTTATAACACAATTTACGACCTCCAAATTACTCAATTTTTAACAAAGATCAAATATTCACATAATCTAAACATATTTTCATTTAAATCTATTTATTTGCATACAGTAAAATTTCTCTTTTTATAGTCATTTTCTTTGCATAAAATCCATAATTAACATTTAAAAATAAACTCTAGATAATTTATAATAATAATAATAGGTTTACTCATCGTTTGTACAAATTAAATGCTTTCTAGGTGCCCCGATCACTGTCCGTCGGGTGCGACTTCCTTGCCTTTACTGGATGTCTCACCTCCAAGACAAATTGCAAAAATCACACAATTCACTACATTGATGCTAAATCACTATATAATTGACTTAAATCCTATACTAATGCATGGTATGAAATGTAATGGCCTAAAAAGGCTTAAACGCGGGATTAGCCTATTTTCGGCACTTTACTCGATAAATTGCTAATGTGCTCCATTTTTGCTCTAAATTATCCCATTCTCTCTCCAACATTTCTAACCATTAACTATCAGCCAATAACCCTCTAAAATCACCAAAATCAAATCACTTTCCTCCTTGAAAAATTCGATCAAAAATGGGACATTAACTCGGTTAATTTTTCACTTTGTTTTTCTATCACATTTAACCATTTTTCATCATTTTCTCTTCATTTCTATTTGAATAAAAATCAATTCATCACCATTGTACAGCATTGAATATTCGACTAAGGGTGGTATTGTGAAAATTTCATGCTTTCATGTCCAATTTAATTTCTAAACACATTTAATTAACTAAAACTATCAATTTAACTAAGAATCAAAACTTAAAAGTTTCAAAATCTTCCCCCCTAAAATTCATCCAGCCCATGGATCCACTTTTTGATCTCTCTCTTGAAGCATGCTAAATGGAAACAAAAGCTTAGGAAGGGTAGAAATCAAGTTAAAATCGAGAAATCTTACCGTTACTCGCGAAAACGGGCAAAAACTGTGAATTTCTCTTTGAATTTTCAACTTTTCTTTTGTTTTTCTCTTTTCTTCCTTTCCTCCCTATTTTTCCATTTGTTCTTCCCTTATGGCCGACCATCACCTGGACTTAAACTTAAATGGGCTGATTTTTATTAAAATAATATTAAATCATTTAAAAAATGTCATGTGTCACTTTCCCGTGAGCCCGTTTTTAAAATTTCATCCTTTAAACTTCAATTTTTCACCACTTAAAATACCATGGTTATTTATACCAAAAATGAATAAACCTTATGATTTTGACAAGTTTTGACTGGTGAAAATTACAGTTTTACCCCAAGGGTGACAAAATTACCGTTTTGCCCCTATGTTCCAAAAATTGCCGAAATTGAAAATTTCACTTCCTATCATCAAATTATACTCCAAATAGTCAATATTGATAAAAAATTTCACTCCATGGTCAATTTATTATCTTTGGTGGCAAAATGACGATTTTGTGACATTAAAATTTTCAATTTTTCCCCAAATAAACCCTCGAACTCCAAAATATCATTTTAAGTCATTCATGGACTGTAGAATATTAAATTTCATCTTAAAATTCCTATTTGAACTAGTTCGAGGTTAAATCAACTTAAATGTACCGTTAGGTACAATACCGGCTTTTAGCTATTCTTTGAGACTTTTCTAGTATACAAACATGTTGTTCATTGCATGTATGTCATGGCATGTATTTATAAGGTTGGGTTTTACAATAAAGATCTCACCAATTAGAGAGTCATAAAGAAAAACAAAGGGAGATCCTAGTGCACTGAGTCCTAGCAGTTAATTTGGTCAATATTATTTTCGCTGTTAAATTATGGATCATGGATTATAAATTAGGTACACTCTGTGTTCTAAATTTTTACTATGTTAGATCTTGAATTAGTATAAATCATTCATACATAAAGTTTTTCAATAGATAAACCAATAAAATAACCATAAATATTAAAAAAAAGGAAATAAAAAGTTATTGACAAATCAATAAATAGTCATAAATAAGTACAATGACTGAAAAAAAAAACGCATAGTGTAGAATACAAACAATTAAATATATTTTGTTGCCATTTCTTGTTAATATAAAAATACAAAGCTTAATTATATTGAAGAAAAAACTACATTTTTTTATTAAATCTCATTCACAAATTCTAAGTATAAGTAATTTAATTATTTTTTCAAATATTTATTTTCAAACCATTAATTGATAACAAAATATGAAAGGATTAAAATCAATATGGAATTAATATAATTATGAAAAAGACAAGTATCGATTATATAAATTTGTGGGGTTTTCCAAATTGCCTTTGAGAGAACAAGGTGACGTTTAATTTGAAGTGGCATATAAAGAAAGTGTTCCAAATGTATTCAACAGGGTTTTCCAAATTTCCAAATTACTAAAAATAATTCCTTTCTATTGATTCTATTTGTGCAAGTAAATTTCTCTTCTTGCGAATTTACAAAAGGTATTATATATTCTTCAAAATTCTCTTTTCCTATTTTTTTTAATATAATTTATTGATGAAGGCCATTTCAAACGAGTTTTGGCTTAATTAAAGAAATGTGAGAGCTCAATTTCACCTAGCCTAGAGTTAGTTTTCAAGGGTAGCCTCGAGGATTTTGAATTTTTTTATTTACTCATGTCCAAATTCAGGGAAACTGCCCTAAATTTTTACTGCCCTAAATGGTAAAACTCTTATTATTGTTCCTATGATTTGATTTAGATTTTTCCCTTTTTTTAAATTATTTTGTCATATAGATATTATTGCTAAATTAGGCTTTCAAATTAAACCAAAAAGTTTCATGGCTAGAGCAAACTAGGCAATGGGCATTGAAGTGGCATAGTTCCATGGCCTGTCAATATTGGACAATAATAATTAGATTATTACTATGAGTTCATATATATTTATGGACAATAATAATTGGAGGAATTTTTATGTACATAAACAGGCATGGAAGATGTAATAAGGTTTGGATTTTTACTTTTCAAATTTGCAATTCTTGAGCTAACAGTGGATTTCAGCCCACTAGCTTAATGGTACATGATCAATTTGTTATTGTCATTCACTTCCTTAGGTTCATTTTAAATTTGAGTTGCAATTTTAAGATTATATTTTAAATTTGATTAAAAATTGATCAATTATTTTTTTTGAAAAAAAGTTTTACTAAATTTTAATTAAATGAGGGAAACTAATCCCAAACATATCCTTCATCAGGACAAATCAAGTATGAATGGGTGGAACATCATAAAACTTATAATCCTCTTTTATGAAAAAGCCTTTGTTTGCCAAAAAGTTGGCTAGGGTGTTCCTTTCTTTAAATATGTGTCGCGTTCTGCTTTCCTATTGATGCTAGAGTAGATGTTGAATAGCTTCAATCAGATCTAAATTTGAACATGGATGACGCTTGGGGGAAATTATGGCTTACACCACTATTTTCCTATCAACTTGGAGTTTTATTTTGCGAGAACCCAATTGCCAAGCTAGGCTTAGTCTTCGATAAACACCCCACAACTCAGTTCAGTATGCTGTGTGTCATAAGCCAACCTTGTCTTCGACAATGACAGGTTAAAGTTGTTTAGGAGATTGAGTCTTTTGTACTTGTGAGGGAAATGTCTCGTTTTCAAACATTGTAATGACGCGTGGTGACATCTTTAGAAATACTTGTTAAGTCTTTAGGGAGAAAGACCCTTAAGGAAAGGAATGTCTTCATTTCAAGCATTATAATGGCTACTAGTAGAATACTTATAAAATCTCATAAACACTTTATAAGAGGTAAGGAGTCTATGAATTGTTGGACTACCTCACTGGTAAAGGTATGTTTGTAACAAATCATCTAGGGCCACCTCTATGGCCCGACGATGGCGTGTTTTGGTCCCTTTGTACTCATTTTCATATTAATAAAACATTTTCCCTTATTTGGTCTTAATGGTTGCATATATGGTATTCAGTATGCCCTATGATTTCGATGTGCATTGCCTTAGCCTAATTTGTTGCTATTGTTGATGTTTGATTAGATATAAATGAGTTATTGGCTAGCTTGCTTGAAAACATTCACTCAAGTACCACATGGACTATCGCATACTTAAGCAAAAGAGTGTAGTTTGTGACAGTTGGTATCAGAGCACGAGTGAGATGTGCTGAGCTATGATGTAAATATGGTGACCACACGGAGTTCGTAAAAAGACTATCAAAGGATTGATAAGCTAAAAGCCACAGTGGTTGTAGTAAAAGCTTAAATGGTCTCGCGCGAGTGAATAGATGAAATTGAGATTATTCAGCGAGAATTGTTCGAGATGATTAATACCTTGAGTGATGAGACCAAAGATGCGTTGAGCACTCTCCAAGACGAGATTGGAGAATTGAAACCTTAGGTAAATCTTTTAGTTATTGTTGCACGTAATGCTAGTGCAAACTCCAGAGATCGAGGTAAAAGTGTTGAAGCTCAAGCGATACAAATAGACCAGAGATGTTAAGGAGATGGAGAACTTCCTTTTTGATATGGAGTAGTATTTTTGAGCTCTACACATAGAGTCAAAGGAGGATAAAGTGGTGATGGCTTTAATATATTTTACCGGGGACGTGAATTTAGGGTAGCATTCCAAATTCATTGATGATGAGTGCCTCATGAACACGTGGGCGGACTTTCAGCAAGAATTGAAGAACTAATTTTTCCTTGAGAATGTTGAGCAAATGGCGCGATGGAAGATGTAAGACTTGTCATAAACAGGATCAGTGCGGGAGTTCATGAGGTATTTCTCTACTCTAATGCTAGATATCAAGGATATGATTGAAAAAGATAGATTGTTCTATTTCCTTGAAGGATTGAAACCATGAGCAAGGACAAAGTTACAATGAGAGAAGGTACAAGTTGTGACTTCGATGATAGCGGCTGTTGAGCGCTTTACTAATTATAATGAAAACTCCAACAAAAAGAAAGACCCTTCATTCAGGACCAGCAGCTCTAGCTTAAATAGTATAGCAAAATTTTTTAGGGTTAGCAAACCCTCAAGTAGGGGAGGTGATAGGAAACCACATGCTAGAGACTTATCCCAATCGAGAACAAACAAGCCATAGAAATTTAGGCCATGGCCTCTGATATCTTGTTTTGTATTCAAAAAACCATATCGAGTAGTTGATTGTCTTCACTGTGCAGTTCTCAGTGCAATATGCACTGCCAATGTTGAGACACCACTACCCCACACCACAATCAAAGAAGTTGAGAAAAAGCCAACAAAAATGGGTTTCATTCGTTTCCTTAGCGCATTATAAGCACAATTAGAAAAGATGGAGAAGAAGCCACGATGAGGCATAATGTATGTAGAGGTGTTGTTAAATGAACAAATAACCAAAGCCATGTTCAACACTGGGGCCTCAAACACCTTCATCACCTCGAAAGAGGTAAAGAGATGCGGTATTAAAGTTAAGAAAGACTTTGGGCAGATGAAAGCAATTAACTCACTAGTTTCAGCTATTATAAGGAACTCTAAACACATAAAGGTTAAGATTGG
The DNA here is from genome assembly GCA_036013995.1 of Theobroma grandiflorum. NCBI lineage: Eukaryota > Viridiplantae > Streptophyta > Magnoliopsida > Malvales > Malvaceae > Theobroma > Theobroma grandiflorum. The sequence continues at coordinate 22,474,634 of CP142133.1, read as the reverse complement.
CTTTTGGGAAAGGAAGGTGAACATGACTGTAGTTACTATAGATGACTTTGATTTTGTCTTGGCTTGAATTTTATAGTGAAACCTTAAGTCATCCCTTTTCCTGTTACGAGTTGTCTAATGTTTTTTGTAAAACAACCATGTGTGGTACTAACTATAGTTTTACCCAATAGTGGGAAGAGAAATATATCAGCTATACAGGTTAAGAAAGGAATTGAGAAAATGTGAGTCCTCTTATGTGGCCATACCTATCTACAAAGGCGAAGATAACACGAATCTAATACCCGAAAAAGTGAAACTGGTTTTAAAAGAATTTTAGGATATGATGTAAAAACAATTACCCAAGGTTCTACCACCTCGACGAGCTATCAATCGCGAGATAGAATTACTATCAAGAGTCAAGCTACTTGCGAAAGGGCTATACAGGATGGCTCCCTAAGAGTTAACGAAGCTAAGGAAGTAATTAAATGAGTTGATTCAAGCCAAATTTATCCAACCATCAAAGGCACCTTTTGGGGCCTCAATACTCTTTTAGAATAAGCAATATGGGAGTTTACAATAATGCATGGATTATTAGGCACTACACAAAGTCAAAGTTAAGAATAATATCATATTCCTCCCATAGCAGATCTCTTTGATCAACTGAGTTGTGCAAAGTACTTCTCCAAATTAGATTTAAAATTAAGATACCATCAAGTAAGAATGGCTGAAAGAGATGAACCAAAAACCACCTACGTAACCTGGTATGGTGCATTTAAATTTCTTGTTATACGTTTTGGACTAATCAATGCTTCTGCTACCTTTTACACATTAATGAATAAAGTTTTCCATAATTATTTGGACAAGTTCGTGGTAATTTGCTTGGACGATATTGTGGTGTACAGTTCAACCTTATAGGAGCATTAATGACACTTGCAACAAGTTTTCCGAAGGCTATGCGACAACTAGTTGTATGTGAAAATGGAGAAATGTGCATTCTCGCAAACTTGAATTCAGTTCCTTGGTCACATAATTGAATAAGGGCACATTTGGATAGACATGCAGAAGTGTAGGTTATCAAAGAGTGGGCCACCCTTAAGAATACAATTGAGCTTCATTCATTCTTTGGGTTAGTTAATTATTATCGTAGATCTGTGGAAGGATATTTAAAAAGGACAGTAGCACTAACAGAATTGTTGAAAAAAGGAAAGAATTAGAGTTAGTCATCGTAGTGCTAAGAAACCTTCAAAGGCTTGAAAGACGCGATGATGACGGATTTTGTTTTATCACTCTTCGATATTGCGAAGCCTTTCGAGGTACAGACAAATGCATTAGACTTTACTTTTGGAGAAGTGTTGTTACAAGAAGAACACTCAATTGCGTTTAAAAGTCAAAAGTTGAATGAAGCTAGAAAGAGATATACGACACAAGAGAAAGAATTACTAGCAATTATTCATTATTTACAAGCTTAGCGACACTACTTGCTAAGATCACAATTCTTGGTTAAGACTGACAACACAGCCATAAGTCACTTTCTCACATAGCCAAAACTTACAGCTAAGCAGGCTAGATGGCAAGAGTTCCTAGCCGAGTTTGATTTCTTTTTTGAGCACAAAGCTAGAAAGGCAAATCGTGTGGCAAACGCCCTCAGCAGGAAAGCTGAATTTGTAGCTCTAAGGGTTATCACACCAATGACAGCCAACACAATGACCGCAAAAATCCTTAATCATATTGAGGAAAACTTCTATCGAGATTCCCAAGCAATGGCCATTATGAAGTTGGTGGTGAGTGGAAAGTTGAAATATTTTTGGGTGGAAAACAGACTTCTAATAACGAAAGGACTATGCATACTTGTTCCAAAAATGTGAGAGCTTAGGTAGAAATTAATGCGGGAATGTCACGACACTCCTTGGGTAGGACATCTAGGTTGGCAGCGAATCATTATACTATTGAAATAGGTTACTATTGGCATCATATGTGGCAGGATGTGATGGATTATACGAAAACGTGCCTTGTTTACCAGCAGAGCAAAGTAAACAGACATACACTTGTGGGAATGCTCGAACCTCTACCAATGCCAACCAAACCTTGAAAAAGTATTTCTTTGGACTTTATAGTAGGACTTTCTGAAGTGGGAGATATGACAACAATTGTGGTGGTGGTGAACAATTTCTACAAGTACGCAACGTTCATTCTGGTGTAAAAGTTTAGCTTTGCAAAAGAAATGGCTTGTATAGTTTTTACACATGTGGTAAAATATTAGGGTGTTTTTAATAGCATTATTAGTGACAGAGATCCAAGGTTTACAAGCTTTTTCTAAAAAAAACTTTTAAAGCTATTGGGGTCAAAACTCAATATATCTTTTAGTTACCACCTATAAACAAATGGTCAAATAGAATGTTTCAATAGGTTATTAGAAGAATACCTGTGACTCTTTGTACCAGCAAACCAAAGAATTGGCCCAACCTACTAGATGTGGCTCAACTATGTTTCAATTCACAAAAGAGCTCAGCCACTAATAGAACCCATTTCGAGGTCATCATCGAATAACAACCTAGATTCCCCTATACCTCGGTGGAATTGAAGAGTCCTTAGGCGTTCAACTTTGCTAACTAGTGGAGACAAAACACTGAAATCGCTAAAGCTTATTTAGTGAAAGCCTCCAATCGCATGAAGAAGTGGGCAGATAAAGGTTAAAAGGAGCAACATTTTAAAGTGAGAGACTTAGTGCTAGCAAAGTTGGTACTTGAACAACTTTGATTCCTAAAGAAGAAAGATCGAAGATTAGTACGGAAGTATGAAGTTTCAGTATTGGTCGTAGCCAAGGTAAGGAAGAATTCTATCAAGCTCGACCTTATAAAATATCTACCATGTCATACATGTGATGGATAATCTAGTTTCAAACGTGGAAAGCCCCGAAAAATTATCAAGAGTCGGTAGTGTACGTAGAGGTACAACAAAATTGATTTAACCGTCGAACTAGTTCAAATGGAGATTTTAAGATGAAATTGGGAATTTCACATTCCTATGATGACTTAATATGGTGATTTGGAGTTCAAAGACTGATTTAGAGTCAAATTGAAATTTTCATGATCTAGGGGTAAAATGGTCATTTTGCCATCTGAGGACAAAATAGGAATTTTTAAAAAAGATTTTGACCACATTTGATGTCACGACCCGGAACTTCCCTCGAGCCCCTGACAACCGCCACGACGTCTCAATTGACACTCATTATCCGGAATGCCAATCGGAACCCCGTAAGGCTTATGTACCAGTTTCTAGCCTTCCCTATGAGTAATTCTTTCCAAACATCCCCTTTTGAGGGTTTACAACTCATTTCTGACTTAAATAAATCAAAATATAAAATTTGACTCACAGAGGTATTTTGGTCATTTTTCGGCAAAAATATTAAAATCTGGTAAAAATATAGTTTATGCATCCAGAATACATAATCTGAAATCGGATTGAAATCGGAAGTCCGAAACCTTCTTTTTCAAGGGTTTAAAGTAACATTTTACTATTAAAAAATATTGATAAAAATATTCCATTTTCTTATAAAATAATTTTTATAGACAAGCGTATAAGTAATTTTTATAGCGTGAAAGTAAAATAAATTTATACATACATTAAGTTACAAAGTCATAATGTACAATAATAATTACAATGACCGGTGGGCCCATAACTATACAAATACGACAATGGTAGTAAACCTACTCTCTGTCGTGGTAAGACGATCTACGGTAGTCCTCGACAAAATCTGGTATCTACAAGCTACCACAGGCCTGAAATGTTTGGAAAAGAGGTGGGTAAGATTTTGCAATCTCAATGAGTAAACAAACATTATCATAAACATCTAAAGGTAATTAAAATGGAGGGAAATTTAAATAGCTATTACAAACCATTTCATAAAGTTTCATTTTATTTCTTAAATCAAGAAATATTTATAATTTATCAAAACAATGGTTAAGGCTTATGACTTTTATTGAAATCATGGCTCAAGCCAAAATAGTCCTCGGGGATACCTTGGCCGAGGCATCTAACCGAGTCTGCCAAGGTTGTCAAAACAGTTACACATTAAACACGTCTTAGTTTTTAAAACAAGCCGTTCCTTGGCGTTGGCCGAGATACACATTCACGTGTGGGTTTTACGTGAAGTGAACTCTAACACTACCCCGGGAGTTACCCTCCTCGCCTTTACAATCGGAGTAACTATATAATCGGGTTTACTGTGCCCCTCTAATAGGCGGTTCACAGAAACCTGCCACTGCAGTGACTAAACCCACCAATTTAATAAAATTTCGACAGTATAACGTGGCTTTTATTTATTTACCCAGCCTGCATAGTAAAAATCCAACTTACATTTATTCCCAATAATATTTCAAACATAGCCACATATATACACATACTCATAAGCCTATTGAATGAAAACATCATTTGTAACACAATTTACGGCCTCCAAACTACTCAATTTTTTTTTTTAACAAAGATCAATTATTCAATAATCCAACAATATTTTCATTTAAATCTATTTACTTGCATACAGCAAAATTTCTCTTTTTATAACCATTTTCTTTGCATAAAATCTGTAATTAACATTTAAAAATAAACTCTAGATAGTTTACAATAATAGTAGGTTTACTCACAGGATATATAAATCCAATTCTCTTGAAGAAAAAGCGTCTCAATCACATTTCCTCAAGTATGACCTCCTTGCCTTTTCCAGATGTCTCACCTCCTTAATAAATTACAAAAATCACACAATTCAATACATTTATGCTAAATCACTATATAATTGATTTAAATCCTATATTAATGCATGGTATGAAATGCAACAGCCTAAAATGGCTTAAACGCGATATTAGCCTATTTTCGGTACTTTACCCGATAAATTGCTAACGCGCTTCATTTTTGCTCTAAATCGATCCATTCTCTCTCCAACATTTTTAACCATCAAATACCAGCTTATAACCCTCTAGAATCACTAAATTCAGGTCACTTTCTTCCTTGAAAAATTCGGTTAAAATGGGACATTCACCCGGTAAATTTTCTATTTTGTTTTTCTAGCACAATTAATTATTTTTCATCATTTTCCCTTCAATTCATTTGAATAAAAATCAATTCATCACCATTGGACAGCATTGAAGGTTCAGCCTAGAGTGGGTATTGTGAAAATTTCATGCTTTCGAGTCCAATTTAATTTCTAAACACCTCTAACTAATCGAAACTACCGATTTAGCTAAGAATCGAAACTTGAAAAATTCAAAATCTCCCCCTTTGAATTTTGTCCAGCCCTCAGATCTATTCTGTGATCTCTCTCTTGAAGCATGGAAAATGAAAAAAAAAAGCATGGGAAAGGTAGAAACCAAGCCAAAATCGAAAAATCTTACCGTTAGATGCGAAAACGGGCGAAAACCGCGAATCCTTCGTCAAATTTCAGACTTTTCTTTTGGTTTTTCTCTTTTCTTCTTTTCCTCTCTATTTTCTCTCTTATTTTCTCCTTAGGGTCGTGCTTCACCTGCTGAGGGGTTTAAATGGGCTATTTTTCATTAAAATAATATTAAATCATTAAAAGTGCCACGTGTCACTTTCTCGTGGGACCCGTTTTTAAAATTTCGTCTTTAAACTTCAATTTTTCACCACTTGAAATACCATGATTTTTCACACCAAAAATGTATAAATCCTAAGATTTTGACAAGTTTTGAGTGGTGAAAATTACGGTTTTACCCCTAGGGCGGCAAAATTACCGTTTTGCCCCTATGTTCCGAAAACTGCCGGAATTGAAATTTTTCACTTCCTATCATCAAATTATACTCCAAATAGTCAATATTGATAAAAAATTTCACTCCATGGTCAATTTATTATCTTGGGTGGTAAAATGACGATTTTACCGCTAGACATCAAAATTTTCAAATTCATCCCAAATTAACCCTCGAACTCCAAAACATCATTTTAAGTCATTCCTAGACTGTGAAATATTAAATTTCATCTTAACATTTCTATTTGAACTAGTTCGAGGTTAAATCAACTTAAGTGTACCATTTGGTACAATACCGGGTTTTAGCTATTCTTTGAGACTTTCCTAACATACAAACACGTTGTTCATTGCATGTATGTCATGACATGTATTTGTAGGGTTGGGTTTTACATTTGACTTATTGGAGTATGATTTGAGTTTGAGAGGTGAAAATTTTAAATTTTGACATTTTTTTAGCATAAGGGACATTTTTTGCCCCTAGTGTGGCAAGATTGTAATTTGTCACCACCCAACACTTGTCAAAACCAAGAATTTCACCCATTATTGGTATATATAATTATGGCATTTTATGTGGTGGTGGTGAAATAAAGTTGAATGGATGAGTATTAAAGAAATGGACCAATGATAGTGTGACAAGTGTCAAGCCTTGATTTCTTTATTATTTAACTTAAAAATCAGCCCATATCTTCCCCATTACACTTCCCATATTTGGCCAAATAAGAGGAAAGGAAAACAAGAAAGAAACAAAACCCTAGGAGGAGAGATTCAAAGAGAAATTGTGGAAATTCAAGCAATCAAGTGAAAAAAGGTAAAATTTTTCAATTTTTGCTTGAGATCTACATTACCCATGCATTTCTTTTAATTTTCCATGGTTGAGAAGCAAGTTTGCAAATGGGTATCATTGCTGACCGAACATGGGGGAAGGGATTTTGTACTTGAATTTAGTTAGATTTCTTGTTAGACTAGTGTTTTTAGATGATTAGTGATGTGTAATATGAAAGGAAGTGAAGAAAATCACATAATCTTTGGTAACCCTTAAGGCTGAATTCACCAAATGGATTATGGGTGATGGAATTGATTTTACTTCAAGTAATTTGGTTATGAATTGATGGTTTATGGTGTAAAAATCAAGTAAGAAAAATTTTATGATTGATGCACCATTATAGTCAAATTTCATAAGGAGAATATTAAGGCTGAAAATTGTGATATTTTATGGTATTTTGGTGGAATTTAATGATTGGTGATGTTAAAAAATTAAATGAGAAAATTTAGTATGAAAATATGAATTTTTACCTAATGTATAGACATATATGTTTTGTGGTTCAAGACTGATAAATTAAATTACATTCACAATCATTGAGGTATTTTGGATATAATTGGAGTATTGAAAGTGAAATAGATCGAATTGGAGTTGAATTGAAGGTTTTAGCAATTTAAACCATGTATAGGCAAGTTAGGTCGGATACCATAATTAAGCGATTGTCCCAAACCTTTCACGTCCATTCTCATGCATACATATAGATAAGAGCCTAAAATAGTTTATAATGGTTTAACCCAAATTATTGAATTACATGTCATGTATTATGGATAGGTGGTGAGCCATTTGATATGGGTAAGAAATTGTATCCGAGAATCGAGAATAGGAGTATTTTGAACCCCTAATATTGTGAGTAACCTTACTATTATCTTAATTATTTAGAGTAACTTTTACTCAATTTGGCGATTTTGTAGAAAAATGATTTTAAATGGTGAATTGCTTTGTTTTATAAGCAAAGTGTGAAGTAATAAAATAAAATGAATTTTTGTAAATCGATTTGAAAATAAGATGATGGCTTTGAAATTAAAGTAATTGGATACCACTTGTGATGTTGTAAATTATGATTTGAATCGAATGACTTATGAATTTGATAGAAAATGAGTTTAAATGGACAAATCTTTATGTTTTATAAACAAAATGTGATTTATTGAAATGAATTTAATGAATTTTCTAGAAATTGAATGAAGATTTCAGAAAATAGAGTAATTGGAGATTGTCTACTTGTTGTGTTATAAATTGTGTTTAAATTGCATGGCTTATAGCAATATGTGAGCATGAATGGCCGATCTGGTATTTGTGTTGGAATTTTATGCATTGTTTGTTTTGCCTTGAGAGGCTAGATTTTAAATGGTTAAAAGTGTTCCTTTCGAGGAAAGTTTGAAAAGATCTGAGGTTCGAAACTTGGCAAGAAGGTTCTGCGGGACTTGTGGTGTTACCAATAAGTCCAGTAAGTCAAGTGATTAAGATCCAAACCTATCAAAAATTGCCATGTCATGCAGTTGAAATTTTATGAATCTAGTGGTAGATAAAATAAGCCTTGCAGTGGAGGGTTCTGTGGATCAACTTATGAGAGGGGGCATGGAATCCAGGTGTGTTCTTACCTCGATCGGAGAGCTGTGTGGAGGGTATCTCTTGAGGTAAAGTTTGAGTGCACTTCACGCGAACCACCACGTGAGACTGAAATTCAGCCAACGCCAAGGAATGGCTAGGTTTTCAAATGTGCAAAGGTGTTCATGTGGATAAGACATTTAACAGCCTTAGTGGACTCGGGTGGATGCCCTGCGCAAGGCATCGACGAGTACTAATTTTGGCAGGAGCCAAGTTCTTAAGAAATTCATAAGCCATGTCGATTACTTGAATGAAATAAATATTCATGTTGTGAAATACATGCTGGAAAAAATTGTTTAATCGTCTCCATTTACTCAACTTTAGATATTTTTGATGATGTCTGTTTACTCATTAGGATTATATAATCTCACCACCCTCCTTTCCATACATTTAGGCTTAAGATAGTTTATAGACGGTTGATCTCGTCGAGCTATAATTTTGGAGTTACATCCTAGAAAGCAAATGTTTACAAATTTATAACTTCTTGGTCATTTAGGGGCCCACGTGTTATTGTAATGTAATTGCGTACTCTGATTATCTGTATTACAATATGTATTATTTTATTTTGTTTTTACGTTACAAAAATTACTTACCGATACTGCTATAAAAATTATTTTATAAGAAAATAAAATATTTTATTTAATATTTTTATTTTATTATAATAGTTGTATTTTTACTTTTAATGAAGGTTTTAGACATCTAAATTTATTTTTGATCTCAGAATGTATGTTTTCCACTCATATATTACGTTTTTATCTGAGTTTGAAAATTTCATAAAAAATGACCAAAATGCCTATGTGATGCGAAAATTTTATTTTTATTGTTTTGACTTGGAAATAACATATAAACCTTTGAAACATAGTATTTGGTGAAAGGGGAGATGTGAAAATAATTTTAAAGCCTTACGAGGTTTCGGTCGGCATCCCGAAAAGCTCCACCAGCTGCTGCCAAGCCTAATAATCAATTGTTAACAATAAAAGAATATTTTATAAAATATTCTATAGATTATTCTTTTACTTTGCTATGTGTTTTATTGTTAATTTTTATTTATTATTTTTAAACCAAATTAAGAGTCTAGTGTTAATATTACACCAGTACAATAAAATTCATCTAGGATGGGAAACACCCAAAACCTCTATTTAGGTGTTTGAAAGCACCAGTTTCCAATGTTCGAAGAAATCTGAAAAATGGTTCAAAATTAACCAATGTGTTATTGGTTTTCAGATCTATGCAAGTGAACTTAACAGTAACTTATGTGAGACTTTGGATACTCTTCGAATCAAGAGTCAATTACATCTCTCAATCGTTTGATAGAAAACAGCATAGTTTTGGTGTAGGAAATCATCCCATAAGTACATGCTCGAATGAGAGTTTCAGACATCCGTAAGCTTGTATTTGAATTGCATTACACAGTGAATGCTAGAATTTGATTAACATTTACATGATGACTGATGAATGCGATTATTGGTTTGGTTTGACATATATAATCTGATGATTTTAGCACCAGAGTTTATGTAAAATTATATGAGCACCATGCTGTGGACGTAGAGTGATAAAGGCGTAGGGAGAATGAGCATAGGAAGGGGAAAGCTCGAACCAGAATTGTCTTAGGATCATTGCAAGCGCCATTTTTGCTTCCATCAAAGCAAAGTTCTGTCCAATGCAGATTCTAAGACCCCATCCGAAAGGGAAATATATGACTTGACCCTTTGTTGCTTTGGAAACCCCTTCCGAGAACCTGTCAGGATTAAACTCATGTGCATCTTCGCCCCAAAGTTCTTGATCATGGTGAATCAGCAGCACTGGCAGTGAAATTTCTGCGCCAGCTGGTAACAACAATTTTCCCAGTTTCGTATCTTTCGGAACGGAGCGTCCTATTGCAATGACTGCAGGGTACAGCCTAAGAACCTCGTACAAGATCATTGTTACCTGTGGCATTCAATTAATTAAAGTAAATATAGGAAAGTGTGCTCTTAATTTGGTCCATTATAATTGGAGAACAGGACTTACGACTTTCAGACGGTTCAAGCCATCAGAATCTGGTATTCCGTCACCAAAAACTTGCGAAACCTCTTCTCTTGCCTTGGTCTGCCAATGTGGATGCCTTGCCAACAAAATCATTGTCCAAACCAGCAAAACAGAGGTGGTCTCTTGGCCAGCAAAGTAAAACAGCTTACACTCCTCAATCACATCTTCAATACTCATTCCCATGTTCTTGTGATCCCCATGTTCTTGAATTTCTCTAATGTTGGATTCTACAAGTAGGCCTAACAAGTCATCATTACTGACTTCGCTCGCCTTAGTTGCCTCCTCTCTTTTCTTTATCATTCCCTTGAGTGTGTCTTTTATATCTTTGGCAATCACCTTCATCTTCCTGTTTGTCTTAGTTGGTAAATACCTTATTAGACAAATGTAAAATATAGCTTTTAGCACATAAAGAAGAAAACCCTTGAACAAAATGGATTGAACTTTGAAAAGTAACAAATTTTACCACCACCCCGGAATGTAAACTGACTGTAACACTTGCATTGTAAGATTGCTTTGATCCTCTAGTAGTTGGAAAATTCGTCTACCTTCTTCGTAGCTGCTTCCAAATGCTGCTCGGGAAATCACATCACTTGTCAATTTTACGAGGTAAGGCCACACATCTAACTCACTAGACCCCTCTAAGAATACCAGCTTCTCCCATTTGCTGATCATCTCAATACAACATCGATAGAATGCTGGCAACATGTTCTGTAATGATTTCCACATCAGGATAAGATTACCGTAATTGGTACTATTTTTGAACAATTAATACATGTATATACTAAGCACTCATTAACACAGTAAGCAAATTTGGGATGAAATAAGTTAATTTTGGTGCAGGGAGCCATAAATTTTCCTCAATGTTTCTCCATTATCACTGCATTTTCTAGGTGTTCCCATAAAGGCTTCCTCACCGGCCACAACACTCAAAACAAACCAAGGAAGGAATACCCAGTGCTACTCTTACTCAGTTGCAATAATTACCTCACCCAGGATAATTAAAGGATGCATATTGATAAAGAAATCAAAAGTGGAAATAGAACATGCCTTCAACTTGTCTTGATGAAATGCAGGGTCGATGATCTTTCTATGCTTAGCCCACTCCTCTCCGTCGAGGTTTACAAGCCCAGTTACAAGTAAGCTGGCAAGACGGTTGGTATGCGGCTTCTGAAAGTCATTGTATTTGGTAAATATCTCTCGTATTTCTTCAGGTTCCATGATGGTCACTCTTGGAATCGGGCCAACCCAAGAAAAAGAATTCTTGCCTGCATTTTCCCCAGATTTCATATCAAAGTATTGGGAATTAAAATTTTAATTCAAAGATTAATTTAATGTTTTCAGTGTGTTTAATTACTCAATTTTGAATATTCCTTTAATAAAATGTTAGGTTGTTGGCATCTACTTGATGTATGTGACCATTATTTTATAATTCTTGTATTTGACTACTTGTTTTATCCATTAAAACTTTTCAATGCCATCAAAAGAGTAATAAAAATTTATTCAATAATCATTTTTGATAATATACAGAAAAATAAGAATTGAACAATTATTAACCCAAACATGACATCATACCCGACTTCAGCAAAATGGCTTGTGGGCTCCGATGGATTTTTGGCTTATCCGTCACTTTCATGTATTTTTTAGTTTTTCTCCCATTGGCCATTTCAATATTAAAATACTCAGTGAAAAAAAAATCGGCTTAAATTACTCATACTAAACTTGAATTATACTGTTCAGAAAAGATTTTCCTATATTTTTTAATCTAAATTTAAACATTTTCTTTTTGATAATATTTCTTTCAATTAATCATTGTTTTCACTGAATAAATTTCCTATATTCGATGATCACAGTAATCGACACATATAATTAAAACAATCGCTGATTAAATAGATTCATTTAATTATGTATCAAAAAATTGATACAAAATTGAATACATGTCAAAACTGAATGGACTAAAACCATTTTTCATGTTACTAAGATGGAACCAAACACTAAAAGTTTTGTAATAAAATCATAATTTGATAAAAAAAAAAACAACATTCAAACTATTAAGAGATTAAAATGAGATTTAGTAGATGAAAGAAGACCATTTCCAATTTAGGCGTACCATAATTCTTGACAGTTTGATGAAGGAAAGGACCAACATATTGCGTAATATCATCACTGAGGGGCATAGGTTTGGATCTTGCTTGTCTGCTCATGGCGAAGCTCTCTTTGATATCTCCAGACAAAAACCTGTAAGAATTGCCTGTAAGACCCTGTTGCCTCAGGCACCTTTCCAGCCTCTTTGGCTTCACCCACACCCAGTCTAAGATTCTCCATCCCCATATCAATATCCCAACAACAAGGAAAGAAAGCAAAATTCCATTTACAGGGGGAACCTCCATGTTTCTTTGATGACAAAATGGTGTTTGAAGAGTGGGTGGGGTGCTTACGAAAGAGTAAACAAATACTGAGGCAGTTTTATGCGGTAGAAAGCGATTGCAATGGGCAAAGACAAATGGTTCATGTCATGGCCGGCCATTGGGTGAAGCCAAACAAGCAAGGGCTCTAGGCTCCCAATTTGGGAAGGCCTCAATTTTAAGGGTGATTTATAATTTTATAATAAATATAATATAATTAATTATATTAAAAATATATAAAAAATAAAAAAATAAAAAAATAAAAAATAATTAATAAAATTAATTTTTCGTTTACTTTTTTAATTATATATCTAATAAATCTTAATTTTCTATTATTTCTTTATTTCTAGAATACTATTAATTCTCAACTGTATTCTCTTATCTCCAATAAATTAACAGTTATATGTATTTAATTATTTCCAACGGTTATTTTTTTCTCACTTATTTCTCTTATTTCTAATCAATACATTTAATGATTTCCAACAGCTATTTTTTTTCTATATAGAAAACCATTTTTTTTTTCAATGAATAATATTTACTTTTGAAATCTGTTTTTCTCATTTGCTCTTTCTTCCTCTAACTTCAATTTTTCTCCAAAGAATACACAAGAAGTTTATTTTTTTATTATCTTCATAAAACTGTGAGCATCATTTGCGGTTTGCAATAAGCATTCAACAATTAGGTACTATTGTTCTAATATTTACAAAATTTTTTACTTTAATTTAGAGTTTATATTATATTGTTATATTATTTTTATTTTATGTGATAGTTGATTTATTTGAATTAGAAATTTTGATTGTTGATTTTATAGTAGCCATTTTAAAAAATATAAGATAATTATAATAGTTAAATATTTTTGTACCTCATGTCAAATTGAAACTATGAATCTGGTTATTCAAAGCTTAAAAAAAAAAAGAAGAAGTGAAAGTTTAATACAATCTCAAAATAGAGCTCCTGATAAAATTTTTACAAGTAATAAAAATAATGAATTGGAAATAATTAATAAATGTCCCTTAAATGAACAAGTTAATAATCTTAGAGAGTTAGATAATGATGAAATACTAGAACAAGAAGTTAATGAAGAGATTCAAAATGATCATAGAAATCATGAAGAGATTCAAAATGATCATAGAAATCATGATGAAGAGGATTAACCTATTAATTTAAATGATTGCAGTCCTAAAAATATTTATGATCTAAGTCAATGGACAAATATTGATACAAATTTAAGAGATTTATTAGTAGAAAAAGGTCCAATTAAAGTTAATGATTTAGATTTTCCCAAAGATGAGTTTGCAAGACATTTTTCTGTTACATACTATATTCAAAAGTTGGCAAATGGAGAGACACATCAAAGAAGATGGGTAGTTTTTTCGAAAGACTTAGATAGAGTATTTTGTTTTTGTTGTAAATTGTTTAATTTGGCTTCTAGTACAAGTAAATTAGCTAATGTTGGCACCGGAGATTAGAGAAACCTTAGTGCTAAGCGTAAGAGTCATGAAATGAGTAATGAACATATTACTAATATGAGTTCTTGGATTGATTTATAAATGAGATTATTGAAAATAAAACAATTGATGAAAGTGTTCAAGAATAAATAAAACGAGATGAAGAACATTGGAAGAAAGTATTAACAAGAATTCTTGCTGTAATGAAAACTCTTGGTAAAAATAATTTGGCTTTTCGTGGGAAAAATTAAAATATTTATCAAGAAAGTAATGAAAATTTTTTAAGTTTAATTGAAATGATTGCAGAATTTGATCCAGTGATGCAAGAACATATTCGATGCATAATAGACAATAAAATTCAAACTCATTACCTTGGACATAAAGTACAAAATGAATTGATAAATTTGTTAGCAAGTGAAATTAGAAATAAAATTATTAAAAAACTTATAAAAGGAAAATATTTTTCAATAATACTTGATTGCACTCTAGATATAAGTCATCAAGAGCAAAAGTCTTTTATATCACGATGTGTTAATATTTCATCAAGTCCAATTAAAGTTATGGAGCATTTGTTTGAATTCTTAAAAGTAAATGATACAACTGGAAAAGGTCTTTTTGATGCCATTGTGGAGGAAATAAAAAATATTGGGTTTGATATTAATAATTTAAGAGGATAGGGATATGATAATGGATCTAATATGAAGGGCAACCAACAAGGAGTGCAAAAATGAATTTTAGACTTAAATCCTAGATCCTTTTACACACCATGTGGTTGTAACAATATAAATTTAGTACTTTGTGACATGTCAAATTCTTGCACTAAAGCTATATCATTTTTTGGAGTGGTACAACGAATATATTCACTATTTTCGTCTTATACCAAACGATGGAAAATTTTACAAGACAATATACCAAGTCTAACTCTTAAATCATTGTCACAAACACTTTGGGAAAGTCGTGTTGAAAGTGTTAAAGCAATAAGATTCCAAGCTCCACAAATAGGAGATGTTTTATTGAAATTAGTAGAAGTTAGTGAAGATCCTAAAACTAAAAGTGAAGCTAATTGCTTAGCAATATATGAGCTTGAAAATTTGAGTATTTGTTGGACATGACTATTTGGTATGATATACTGTTTGTTGTTAACTCTGTTAGTAAAAATTTGCAATCAAAAGATATGTGTATTGATGTTGCTATAAAACAATTAAAAGGTCTTTTTTCTTTTTTTGAAAAATATAGAGAAAATGGATTTGCATCTGCTATGATTTTTTCTAAAGAAATTGCATCTGAAATGAACATAGAACCTAAATTTCATGATACACGTATTATTTGTAGGAAAAAACAATTTGATGAGAATGTTGATAATGAAATAACTAGATCTTTTGAAGAATCATTTAGAATTGATTACTTCTTGTATATAGTAGATCACGCAATTTTTTCACTTCAAAGTAGATTTGAACAATTTAAGATATATGAAAATATTTTTGATTTTTTATTTAGCGATAAGAAGTTGAAGTCATTAGATGATAATAGTTTGAAAGAATATTGCCTTAATCTTGAATGTTCCTTAAAATATAACAACTATTCTAATATTTGATGGTTTAGATTTATTTTCAGAGTTAAAATTTTAAAAGAAATTATACAAGAAGAAAACAGTCCAATTAACATACTTGATCATATAAGAAGACTCGATTCTTTTCCAAATACATATATTACTTTTAGAATAATGTTAACAATTCCAGTAAGTGTTGCTTGAAGAGAAAGAAGTTTTTCAAAACTAAAATTAATAAAATCTTATTTAAGAGCAACAATGTCTCAAGAAAGATTAAATGGATTGGCTATATTATCAATTGAAAAAGAAATATTAGCAAAACTTGATTATAAAAGTTTAATTAAAAATTTTGCTTCTCAGAAAGCTAGAAAAATAAAATTTTAATAATCTTTTTTAATTTCAATAAAAAAAGCCTTATTTAAATATTTCGCTTTAGGTTTTTGAACTTATTGGGTCACCCCTGGTCGATGTTACAGCTGATAAGAAGTTACTGGTGTCAAGGTAGGCAAGGTGTATTATGTCTTTCTAAGATAATTGTGCCTTTAATTTGATGGATATTTTGTCTGTTAATTCCTGATGTCTTTCGTTCTTCACATTTAATTTTAGATTATGTAATCAAAGATGAATATCCTATCCCAATTTAAGATTTAAACTAGATCTCTTCATTTTGAGATAAATAATCTTAATTTTGTGCCCTAACTCTATTGCCTACCACCTTACTATGCAATTTTAACATGCCAATATTGCCTTTTTTCCCCATGTTGATTTGATTTAATGTGAAACAAATGGTACTTTTGAAGTAGAACCCATAACTTTTAACTCTAATAATAATGCATCAATCTTGTCTATGACAACTGCCGTGATGTCCCGATAGGCCCTCATCCATCGAGAGTCAATCGAGACCTCGTAAGGCTCTTGTACTAGTTTTTCAATTCCCTTGTGAGTCTCTATTTAATAATTTCATGTTTGTAATCATTTCATCCTGTTTCGGATAGAAAACAGTGAAAAAGATGAAATTCATTACACAATGACGTATCGGTCATTTTTATCGAAAATTTCAAAATTTGGTAAAAATGTTATATATGCGTAGAGAATGCATAATTTGCAATCGAAAATGAAATCGGATATCTAAAACATGCAATTTAAATAAAATTATATTTAATAGAATAAAATAATGTATATTCTTATAAAACAATTTTTATATAGATATCCGGAAATAATTTTTATAGCGTAAAGGCAAAATATATTATTACATACTATAATATAGTTAACTAAAGTATAAAATTTAATTTACAGTGCTAAGTGAGCCCAAAACAGAGAGATATGGACTAGGAGATGAACCTTTGAAAATTAAGGTTGTCGCTCCAAACTTCCTCCTCAACAAAAGTTCTTTATCTACTAATGCTTGTGAGCCTGAAATGAGGGAAATTGAGGGTGATGAGTTTTACAACTCAATAAGTAAATAAATACCATCCATGACATCTAAAGTCGAGTAGATGGAGACAACATAAAAATGCGGTATCATAATATAATTTATAACGCCAAATTTAGTAGAATTATACAAACAATTTTATTTTTATCAAAACGCAATCATTTTATCCAAACACATGGCTTATGATTTCTTTCGTAAAAACTAGGCTTAGGCCAAATCTCATACTTGTGGACACTTGATCAAGCATCCAATCAAGTCCGCCAAGGCTGTTAAAATTTCATAATTTTTCAAATACAGCTGATCCTTGGCGTTGGCTAAGTTCAACTTCACGTGGTGGTTCGGCCTGAAGTGAACTCGATCTTTACCTCAGGAGTTACCCTCCACACCTCTCGTACCAAGGTAAAATAATAACTGGGTTTACCGTGCCTTTCTAATAGGCTGGTCCATGGAAACCCGCCACTGCAGTGACTAATTAACCCACTAATCAACAAAATTTTTGCAGCATAACATGGCCAATAAAATTTTACCTAGTATATTTAGACAAAGGAAAACAATCACATATTTCATACAAATATAAATCTAGCCAGCATGCTTCCCAAGATCATAAGCCATAGATTTCAAATTAAATACATAAACACAAGTTCAGCACAAGTCTCCACATACTCATTGTTACAAAATAAAATTTTCAAGCTTAAAATCATTTATAAAATTCAATTCATTAAAAGCACAAAAACAGGTAAAATTACTCTAGATATTGAAAACGATAATTTATCCACTCATTGTTTTAAGAGTCTAAAACACTCCTAGTCTCGATCGTTCGACACAATCTCTTTGTCTTTGTCAGAAGGTTCACCACCTACACGTTATGCGTGACATGAATTTCAATAAATTGTGTCAATTAATTATAATTGATTTCAGGCTTTATAATTCTATATGAGTGCATGAAATGCGATGCAAATTGTCCGAATAACTGTCTGAACACGGTATTCGACCTAGTTTGTCTACACGTGGTTGAAAATTATACTTTTGGGGTTTCGAAATTCTCAAATTCATCCTCAAATATCTATTTAAACTAGTTCAAGGTTTAATCCTCTTAATCATACCACTAGGTACACTATCAACTTTTAATTAGTTTTCGAGGTAATTCAATATGCAAGCACACTATCAAATGCACGTGAATGGCATGTCAAAGATAACATAGGGTCAGGTTTTACAAGATCCCTTCATTTTGAGATAAATAATCTTAATTTTGTGCTCCAACTTTATTGCCTACCATCCTACTATGCAATTTTAACATGCCAATATTGCCTTTTTTTTCCCATGTTGATTTGATTTAATGTGAAACAAATGGTACTTTTGAAGTAGAATCAATAACTTTTAACTTTAATAATAATCCATCAATCTTGTCTATGAAAATAAACTAAGCTACATCAATCACAACTTGTTCTTTTTCCTCCAATAATAGACTCGGGCATAGTGTTTTTAATGATGACATGAGCACAATGCAAACACTAGTAGATAAATATGAGCATTTTGCTCTGGGATATGGATAAAAAAGTTCATCTTAATCTCGTAGGCAACGTGACAAGGGAAGTTATGTGAATTTTTTTAAGTAATTGTGTCATGGCACCATAGATGGTAATCTTTTGTAAAGCTTTATGTAATAAGTAATTGTGTCATAGGACCATAGGGAAGTTGTGCGAATCTTTGGTTTATTACTTGAAAATGGTAATCTTTGGTAAAACTTTATTATGATATGAAATTGTCTTAAAAAAAAAAAAGAAAGCATTTTAGAGTACCAAAGTGCTTGAGTAGCTATGGCATTAGTGAGTATTTGGCTTAGCTAGTTGATTGAAGAGTTTTTTTAATGATAAAAGCAAAGAAAACTGTTTGGCTTATAAAGTAAAAATTCTGTTGTCCTGCTTATCTTTTGTTTTCATTCTGCTATTTTGTTTTTGTTCCCTCTTTCTTCGTCACCTTAGTTGTCATTGTCCTGCCTTAGTCGCTGGCCTCTTCCTTCTACATTGTGCTATTTGCCAACCCGTTCCCTCTCTTTTCGTCGCATTTGTCTTGGTTGTCCTGCCTTAGTCGCAAGCCTCTCCCTTCTTTCCTCTGTTATTTTCTTTTTGTTCCCTCTCTCTTCGTCGCCTTAGTCCCCGTTGTGCTACCTTAGTCGTCGGCCTCTCCCTTATTCCTTCTGCTATTTTCTTTTCGTTCCCTCTCTCTTTGTCGCCTTAGTCCTCGTTGTGCTGCCTTAGTCGTCAGCCTCTCCCTTCTTCCTTTTACTATTTTCTTTTCGTTCCCTTTCTCTTTGTCGCCTTAGTCCTCGTTGTCCTGCCTTAGTCATTAACCTCACCCTTCTTCCTTCTGCTATTTTCTTTTCGTTCCCTTTCATTTTTTGAACCAGTTTGCTCTTTTTCTCCTTTAGTCGACCATCTGACCCTTTCTAAAAAATCCTAAATCTGAACAAAATGTACTATATTGCAATCTCTCCTATAAGACCCGACTCTATAAAGTATATGTCATGTTATCCATGTGCTAGATGAAATGTTTGTATACTTGAATGCCCCTGAAAGATATTAATAGTTAGTATTATAACTAAAGGTAGGACTAAGTTGATTTAAATCTCGAACTAATTAAAATAGGGATTTTAAGGTGAAATTGAGAATTTCACAGTCCAGGGATGGCTTAAAATGGCAATTTAGAGTTTGAGGGTCAATTTGGAGTCAATCAGGAATATTGACCGATTAAGGGCAAAATGGTCATTTTACCACCCAAAATTTAAATTTGGATTATTTGATGAAAATTTTGATCAAGATTAATCATTTGAAGTATAATATGATCATTTGAAGCATAATATGAGATTTAGTAGTGAAAAATTTTAATTCTTGATATTTTTAGAGCACAAGGGCAAAACGGTAATTTTACCACAAGAGGACAAAACGAGAATTTTTAAAAAATATTTTGGCCCCATTTGACTAAGATTGATCAATTGGAGTAAAAATTTGAGGTTGAAAAGTGGAAAAAATGTAATTTCGGTACTTTTCGGAGTGTATGGGCAAAATCGTAATTTTTTCATCTTGGGGGCAAATCGGTAATTTTTCACCCCTGACATTTGTCAAGACCAAGGGATTTTATTCATCATGGAATTGGATAAATATGAGAATTGTGTGGTGGAGAATTAATGGAATAAAAGTCAAATATTTAAAATTTGAACTAATTAGAAAATGCCATGTGTCATACTTTTAATATTTTATTATTTTCCATATAAAAGCATAAAAAATCAGACCATATTCACTTTAAGGGTCGGCCAAAACCAGAACAAAGAGGGGAAAGGAAAAACAAGAAAACCTAGGTGAAAATTGGAGAAAAAGAGTTGGAATTCAAGGGTTTGATCAAGCAAAGGTAAAATTTCTTTGATTTTGCTAGTGATCTAGCTTACCCATGCTTTTCTTTCCATTTTCCATGCTTGAAACTTGAGATCACATGCTGAACCCATGCTGGCCGAACCTTGAAGGAGGAGTTTTGGGTCTTGATTTTGGTAGATTTCAATGGATCTAGGTGTTTTTAGTTGATTTGTAATGTTAAGTGTGAAAATCTTGCAAGAAAAATATTTGTTCCTCATTTAACCCATTTAGGCCGAATTTTTTAGGGGAAGAATTGATGCTGAAATTGATGATATTTCATGCTATTTTGGTGATAATTGATGTTTGGCGAGGCTAGGAATTAAATGGGAATTTTTGGCATAAAAATCTAAATTTTTGCCTAGTATATAGATCGGTGTATGTAGTGATTCAGACTAATAAATTGAATTTCAATTGCAGTCATTGAGGTAATTTAAGTATAATTGGAGTATAGAAAATGAAAAGAATTGATTTGGAATTAAATTGGAGACTTTAGCCGATTAGACTGAATATAGTGCGACCTAGGTCGAAAATCATATTTAAGCAATTAATCGGACATCTTGCATTTCATCACCTGAATTCATTTAGATTTAGAGAACTTGAAATAGTTTATGACAAATTGACACAAATTATTATATTTTGTGTCATGCATTATGGATAGGTGGTGAACCATTTGACACGAGTAGAAGACTGCACTCGTGGACCGAGAATATGAGTATTTCTACTCCTAATACTGTGAGTAACCTTATTATCATCTTAATTATCTGAGGCAGGTTTTTATCTGATTTTATGGTTTATAGAAAATGAGTTTAAAAGGGAAAATCTTTATGTTTTATAAATAAAATGTGATTTAAAGAAATGAATTTTATGAATTTTCAGAAATTAAATGATGATTTTGGAAAATAAAGTAATTGGAGATTTTGTATTTGTTGTGTTATAAATTATGTTTCAATTAAATAGTTTATGATAATATGTGAGCATGAAATGGCTAAACTGATTTGTGTTGAAATTATATGTACTGTGTATTCAGCCTTTAGAGGTTAGATTTCAATAAGTTGCCATGTCATGCAGATAAAGAAATTTTATAAATCATGTGATAGATCAAATAATTCATAATCCCTGCAGTGGAGGTCTTGTGGACCAGCCTATGAGAGGGGGCACAAGATTAGATATATATATACCTTACCTCAATTGGAGAGCCATGTGTGGGGTATCTCTGGAGGTAAAGATTTGAGTGCACTTCATGTGGACCACCGCATGAAAGTGAGACTCAGCCAACGCTAAGGCATGGCTAGATTTTCTAATGTAAAAAAATATGTTCATGTGTATATTACACTAAACATCCTTGGCGGTCTCGGTCAGATGCTTCGACCGGGGTATCCTAGAGAATGATTTCGGCAAGAGCCAAGGTAAGTTTTTAAGAGATTCATAAGTCATATTAATTAATTAATCAAGTAAAATGGTTTTATTTTGCTCGATAGAATATTTTATTTGTCTCTACTCAATTGAAATGAGTTGAGATAAGATAAACGATAATACAAAGAAAGAATTTGAAATTTATCTCCATTTACTCGACTTTAGATAGTTTAGATGGTATCTATTTACTCACTGGGATTTTATAATCTCACCCCCTCATTTCCTCACATTATAGGCTAAGAGATTTCCAAAGTTAGCGGATTTGATCAAGGACCACAGTGGACTTGAATCAACAAGAACTGTAGGTTCATAGTTTCTAATACATTTCGGTTAGTTGTGGGCCCACGTGTCACTATAATTTAAATTTCATACTTTGATTGTTTATATCACAGTAATAATAATATATTTAGTTTTTACATTGCAAAAATTATTTACAGATTGTTTTATAAAAGTTATTGTAGAAAAAAATTGATTATTTTATCGAACATTTTTATTACATTCAAATAGTCAAATTTCTACTTCAAATGAACGTTTTAGACTCTGAAATCTATTTTTAATCATAAAACATGTGTTTTCTACGCTTCTACTACGTTTTTCATCGGTTTTGAGATTTTCGAAGAATAATGACGAAAATGCCCATATAAGCCAGAAAATAATAATTTAATGTTTTGATTGGGAAATGAATTGAAATTCTTTGAAATGTGATATTTAATAACTATCGCTCGTCGGGGAAGTGTGAAAGCTAATGCTAAGCCTTGTGGGGTTCTGGTCGACATTCCAGGTAATGAGTGCCTATTGGGACATCGCAGCGGTTGTCATGGGCCCGATGGGGAGTTCTGGGTCGTGACATCTCCCATTTTATTTTTATTTTTGTAATTTATTTGTATTTGGTGTTTTATTGCTTGGTTTTTGTGTAATTTGCATTTTAGTGCTAGGTCTGCTGCTATGGTAGTGCATGGAGTCCAAGGTGTGGAAATGGCATTTCATATGAGGGTTGATCTTCACTTCTAGCTTTGGTGAGTTTGTGCTTGTCTTTTCTTGGGATTTGTTCAGTTAGAATGATAATTGATACAACATACCTAATTTATTATGAATTGTGACATTTTGTATAGCAGTTTACATAGTGTGTCTAGACCGGTAAAATCAATGCAAATCAATTCAAGATATGACCGAATGAAGCTTTGAACCATTTTAGAAATAAAGCAAGACAAATGCCTCGTATAATCATATTGTCCTGTACAAAAGTTTATGGGTTCATCTCCTGCTCAATGGTTGTGTAATGAAAATGCCTCAAGCGTTGATCAGGTACTATCTTATAGAATCCTCATCTTTAGATGAGTAGGCATTCTTCATTCCGGTTTAACT
Source organism: Theobroma grandiflorum (assembly GCA_036013995.1). NCBI lineage: Eukaryota > Viridiplantae > Streptophyta > Magnoliopsida > Malvales > Malvaceae > Theobroma > Theobroma grandiflorum. The sequence goes on along the minus strand of CP142133.1, from coordinate 22,451,434 downwards.
GAATTGAACAAAATTGAAAAATATTCAAGGTTTCTGTTTTCGTTTTTTATAAAATCTATGAAAAAGACTTTAATAAACTAAGCACATCCATCCCTTTATTTGCAATAGTAATTTTTTCTGACATTTATGGATTGTTACAATTTTGGCATCATGTGGGAAGCTGAAGCTCCATTCACTGTGATTGTAAATGAAGAATGAACAAATGTCTCCTTAGTGAAGAGAATTAAAATTTTTCAATATTAGACTTTGAATCAAATTGCCTCAAATAGTTACTTAAAAACTTGTTTTGGGGTACAATTACAACTTTTAAAAATTACATAGAGTAAAGAAAAAGTGATGAATATCATATAATTTGCAGACATTGTTGCTAGATTTTGAGTTCTTAATATTGTTGTTGGTCATTTTTTTTTGTAAAGTTGATTATAAATCTCTTTCTTTATGAAAATCTCTTTAAGCAGAATTGTCGAGAATTTTGCTAGTTAAATCAGTTGGTCGGCTTTTGTGCTCTCATCTTTGCATCTTGTACTGTTATTGTCTAAATCTTGCAACCCTCTTTGTTAGTGTCACTCAGAACAAGTATTTTTTGCCCCTCACCCCATTATTTACAATTCCCATGAATAGTATTTATTATTATTATTATTATTATTATTATTATTATTATTCTTTTGCTTTTGATTGTGGTGTATATTACATAATAATACTAAGTTCCATGGACGTATAGCACTTTTAACACGTTTAAGAAGAACAACATTATAGTTAATTTGGGATCCATAACAAAACTTAATTGATCACAACCACTTGAATTAAATTTAGCATAATTTATTTAAGGCTTAATTGGATTTAATAAAAAATTAACTGCTTTACACCTTTTCGAACCAATTCATGCCCCTTTTATCCATTATCGAAGACATACAATATAACCGAACGTGTTGTCCCAATGATAAGCAAAGTTGACTTGAATATTTTAAGTCTCATATTCATTAATTGGTCAAGTCATTATAGTAATTAGTCACTTCCCTTAAAACTACTTGAAACTGAAGAATATATAAACCAAATAAAATATGAAATAATTAAAAAATATATGTGTAATTTAAAAAAATGACTTATTACTTTTTATACGTTTGAAATTTAGTAATAACTTATAAATGTAAATATTTATAAATTTTTTAATAATTATGGTTAAAAAAATATCAAATCTCTTTACTTTAAAAAAACTAGCAATTTAACTCCTATGGTGGAATTTGAATAATTATATCAAATACAAGTAATTATGACTTTAGGTCCAATTCATAGTGCTTTACTTGAGTCTAAAATGAAAAGCAAAAGAGGTGTTGTAATTTCTCATTCAGTTTACATGATATGAATATTGTAATCATTAATATATAGATAAGCATGTGAATATGAATTTATCTACTTGTTTATAAAGTTACACTTATATACCTTCTTGTTTTTTTGTTTTCATTCTTGTATGGAATCATTTTTACTATCTGCAGAAGTTATTATTTTACAATGTAATATTTAAAATTTAAATTTAAAATACATATTAGAATGTAGGGTTTAACAAATTGTACTATAACCAACAATGGAAATTACTCTTGATTGTAATATTCTATGACACTTAGGATTACAAAATGACAAGAGATCGCTCTTGAATGTACCGTCGCTTACTTCCAATGGATTCATTACAACTGAATTTGTAAATGGAGTTAATGAATTCATTAATTTTGCACATTCGAAGTCTACATTTATGTGAGAGAATAAAATTAGATGCCTTTGCACTCTATATAGTAACAACAAGTTCTTAGATTCCGATAAGGTAATAGAGCACATCCTTAATTGGGGTTTTACTGGGGCTTACACAATTTGGAGTTTACGTGGGGAACATGATGTTGGACAATCATCAAGAAGTAGAGATAGAGTTGAACCATATCCTAGTAATGAGGAACATGATGAATATCGAGAACCTACATATGAAGATGAAATAGAAAATCCATATACTAGAATGGTTAAGGATGCTATGGGTCTAGAAGGTGCTTGCAACCATGGTTATGAAAATGAGTCAAGCTTTGTGGAAGAAGATCCAAATCCAAATGCAGCTGCTTTTTACTCTTTGTTAAGCAATGCAGAGGAACCTTTATGGGCAAGTTGCACAAAGCACACAACGCTTTCAGCTGTGTCGCAACTTTTAAATGTTCAGACAGAGTACAATTTGAGTGAATCATGTTTTGATCGACTGTTGGAGATAATAAAGAATATGTTGCCATCAAATGAAAATTTACCTACCAACTTTTATAGAATGAAGAAAACGGTAGTAAAGCTTGGATTGGGATATATTAAAATTCATGCTTGCAAAAACAATTACATGTTATTTTATGAGGAAACTGCTACATTTGAGCATTGTATGGTATGTGGGCATCCTTGTTATAAACTGAGGAATTCAAGTGCGAAAAGGCAGAAGAAAATACCTTACAAAATTTTGCGTTACTTGCCACTTATACCTAAGCTTCAAAGGCTTTATATGTCATGCAAAACTGTTGAATATATGATGTGGCATGCGCACAACCAAAGCGATTATGGACTCCTTAGACACCCTGTTGATGGTGAGGCTTGGCAACACTTCAACTGCACACATGAGTTATTTGCAATGAAACCTCGAAATGTAAGACTCGGGTTATGTGCTGATGGTTTCAATCCTTTTGGATCGACTATGAAACCTTATTTTCTTTGGCCAGTAATGCTTTGTGTGTATAATTTACCCTCATGGATGTGTATGAAACAATAATATATATTTCTTAATATGGTTATTCTAGGGAAGAAAAATCCAAGTTAAAATATAAATGTTTTCTTGAAGCCTTTGATCGATGAGTTGAAAGTATTGTGGACACAGGGTGTTATCACATACGATGCATATAGGAAACAAAATTTTCATATGAGAAAGCATTATTGTGGACAATTAATGATTTTCCTACTTATGGTATGTTGTTAGGGTGGAGTACTCATGGACGATTATCATGTCCATATTGCATGGAACACTCTAAATCTTTCATATTGGATCATGGTAGGAAACCTTGTTTCTTTGATTGTCATTGGCAATTCTTACGAGCTAATTATCCTTTTACGAGGTAGAGAGATAAATTTATTAAAAAAGAGTTGAACTTGACTTACCATTTCCTAGATTAACAGGCAAGGAAATATTGTCACGTTTGAATTTGTTTCCTCATCTCCCATTCGAAACAAAATGTCATGACCCAAAGATTTCAGGTTATGGTGTTAGTCATAATTGGGTGGAAAAGGGTATATTTTGGGCTCTGCCTTATTAGCATATGCTTCTTATTCATCACAATTTAGATGTGATGCATATTGAACGTTATTTTTTTAAGAATATATTCAACACAATGATTGATGTTAAAGGAAAGACAAAAGACAACTTATAGGCACAACAAGATTTGAAGGTGAATTGCAAGCAGCCAGAATTGGAATTGGTGGAAAATAATAGAAAAATTTACAAGCCTAAAGCTGCGTACACATTAAATAAGGAGGAAATAAGAAATGTCTATACTTGGGTTAAACAATTGAGATTACCTTATGGTTTTCTGTCGAAAATTTCTCGGTGTGTTAATGAGATTGATTACAAATTTTATGGGATGAAAAGTCATGATAGTCATGTAATTACTGAGATATCTTTCGTGATATGATGCCTCACTCAATTTGGGATGCAATTACTGAGATATCTCACTTTCTTAGGGATTTATGTGCAATTAAAATACCTGTAGATCATATGGAGACTTTGCAAGAAAAAATATGTGAAACTATATGCAAACTAGAAAAGATCTTTCCTCTGGGTTTCTTTGACTCTATGGAGCATTTGTCGATTCATTTACCTTACAAGGCAAATGTTGGTGGACCCTTACAGAATCGATGGATGTATCCATTTGAGAGGTACTATAATTGTTATTTGTTTTCATTTAATTTATTAGAAGAGTTTAAGGTACTTTATAAGATTGATGAATATTGTGATGTTTAGATTTTTGCAACATTTGAAGAAAAAGTAAAAAATCATGCCTCTGTTGAATAATCTATATGTGAGGCTTATATTATTGAGAAAGTATCCTTGTTTTGCTTATGGCATTTTGAACTTGTTGTGCGAACAAGAGTAAATAAAGTGCCACGTAATGATGATGGGGGAGAGGTTGACTCTCTGGATCGTCTTTCAATTTTCACTCACCCTGGGCAAGCTTTTGGTCCATTCGATAAATCTTGATTTTTAGATGAGGATGAGTTTTATGCTGTTGAGCTATATGTTTTAATGAATTGTGAAGAGATGCTCCCATATATAAAGTAAGAACCATTCTACCATAATTGTTAATGATTAATAATAAGAACGAACTTAATCACTAAGTTGTGGATATGATGATAAGATATTTGATGAAATTGTGAAGGGAGATATTGTGGACATATTGGAAGATGAATTGGAGAAAGTACGTGATGCAAGATTTGTGAAATGGTTTAAAAATTATGTAAGTTTATGTAAATTACAAGTGAACTTTTAATAACATTGAGGCACTAATTATGTAATTATTAATTTTTTCTCTTGTATGTCATGTCCGTAGGTTGCAAAACATAAGGATGAAATAGACTCACGTATACTTGAAATCTTTTATGGTCTAGGACGTATGATAAGGTGTTAAAAAGGATATTTTGTAAATGGTTTCAAGTTTCACACTTTAGATTACGGCCAAAATTATAAGACAATGAATAGTAGGGTTTCCATAAAAGGGAGTTTTTACAATGATCATGAGCATGACTTTTATGGTATCTTAGTGCATATAATTGAGTTGGAGTATTTTGGTATAAGAAACAGAGTTATGCTATTTAAGCGTCATTGGTTTGACACTGAAAAAGGTATTAAGGTAGATCCAGTGCATGGTCTTGTTGAAATAAAATACAACTCAATACTTACCACTAATGAACCATTTGTTTTAGTTGCACAAGCTCACCAAGTTTATTATAGTAGTTATCCATCAAACAAAAAGAGATCGACGTGATTGGTGGGTAGTATTTAAAACAAATGCCAAGAGTAGATTTCATATTCCTAGTAATAGTGATAGAGAAAATAAAATTGATTTGAATGAAGGAGTATACCAATAAGATGTGTCCACTTCAATTACTGGTACTCAATCAGAAGAACTTTATAATTTTACAGAGTTAGCAAATGGTGATTATGAAGAGGTGAAACTATTAATTGAGGATGAAGATGAAAAAGATGACATGGAAAAAGATGAAAAGGAATATGAAGATCAACTTAAAGACGACGATTGTGAAACTTTTAATGATGATAGTGATAATAATGAAAAACATGAGTTTGCTTATTCTGGAAGTGATTGATGATGCTAGGCACGTAAGATATTGGTTTCATATTGTTTTTTACATTCTTGTTTAACTTTAACTTTATAATATTAAAGGATTTTGACATGATATAAAATTATAATGGGAAGTTAATAATTCTAAATGTTGAAATTAAACCTATATAATTGCAGCGTTGATTGTACTAATGAATAATCATATTTGTCATTGCTGTAAATTGATGATTTTTATTCGTTTATTAAATTGTATTGCAAATAATTTCTGTTGGGATTTTAACAAACAAAGATTGCAGGAATGATGGTTAAAGGGAAGTATTCAAAACCGAGACCTAAGTCAACAAATGCCTCTAGAAGTATGGCTTTTCCTACAAGTTCAACTGCGTTTGCTGATCTATCCATTCAACAACAGGTGTGGCAGGAGTATAATGATGTGCCATTTGAGACACTTTCTTTACTGGGTGCATATGCAAAGCAAGTAAAAAATGAGACATCTACTCATAATTCTCGAAGATCCCTATCTATTGATTTAGGTGCAAGTTTAAATGAGACATCGTCAAGGTCAAGAGGTAGGGGGCCTAGTGTAGGATTATTGACTCTTGTAGATCTATTAGACAAATTGCGTATAACTCCTATTAGAGAAAGGTATGTTCTCTTGTTATACTTGTTATATTTGTTAATTAAATTGTTAAATTTTTTTATAAATTTTAATATATAAAATTTTTTGAAATATTTTACAAGCACTTTTTTCGAGCGAGGGTCACATTTACAATAACAAGGATCATCACAAATCACTTCCATGGTCCACGGTTGACATGGAGGAAAGTCCCTAATGATATCAAGGACTTAATGTTGCAAAAATTCCAAGTACTATGGTTGTTATTCAATTAAGATATAAGTTTTTGTTTTCCATTAATTTGTATAACTTTTAAAAAATTATGCTATTACTTTGTTGTAGGAAAAATGTGTTTGGTCTGCACATCAAGATGTTTTGGTTCGACGAAATAGGAAAAAAATTGTTCTGATCGGTTAAGATACATGCTTTTAGAAGAAAGACGTAAAGCAATGACTAAAGTCAAAACAAACAACATTACAGATTGCAAAGGCATGTCAAGGGAATGGATTACAAATGAAATATGGGACACCCTGATCGATACAGTATGGGCTACAGAAGAGTGGCAAAACAAATCGAGAAAAAGAAAAGCAAGGCAAAATCGTTTAACACCAAAAGAAGGAAGCATTCCAAAGCACATTGGTGGTTCAGTTCCATTTGTGGTTCATGCAAAATAGATGGTATGAATTAATCTTACTTCGAATTTATATGTATGGTTTCCCATCTCTCCCATTTAAATTGTAAGTTTTGTAGTTGGACTTTGGTTTTTCCTTACATGTTATTTATATATATATATATATCGATTATGATTGAGTATATATAGTTGTAAATAAATACAGGCAATTGAGCTAAAACTAGATGTTAGCTTATTGGAGGTGTTCAACTGCACTCATAAGCGCTTAGGTGGTCATGGTGATTTTATAGATAACAAGTCCAAGGCTACGAGTGTAAGTAAAAAAATTGATTAATTTTTACTATTACTTTCAAGTTGATGATCTACTTAAATATTAATCTACATTATGGTTTTTATGTAGGAAATGTATAATTCTGTACTATCGGAGGAGTATGGTGATGATTCATCTTCTCAACCAGAATTCGATCTGCATGCTTGGATTGAAGCAATTAGAGGGATGGAGACTACACACATTCATGTGTATGGGTTTGGTACTCGGGTGTTTACTACAACTTTACTTACTAGAACACACAACAATGTAGCAACATCTGAGTTTACGTGTGGCCCTATCAACTCAAATGTTACCAGTCCTGCAATTGCATTGGAAGAAAAAGTGGAAAATCTTTAAGAAAACTTGGGTAAAATACGTGAGAAAATACATAGGGAAATATGTGAAGAAATTAAGAATGCAATGGCAGAAAGGATGAGTGAATTTATGGCATGTATGGAAACCATGTTCATGAGTAATGCGAGACCTTCAAGCTCAAATATTAACAAGTAAGAACACAACATTCCATGATATGATGTATATTTTTCATTGCTACACTTGGATAGTTTTTTGTAAAGCCTGACTCTATAAAATATTTACTATGTCATTTATACGCTTGATAGAATGTTTGCATAAGTAAATATCTCAAAAAAATTATTAAAAGTCGGTAGTGTACCTAGTAGTACAATTAAGTTGATTTAAGCCTCGAACTAGTCTAAATGGAGATTTTAAGATGAAATTGAAAATTTTAAATTCCTAGAATGACTTAATATGGTGATTCGAAATTCGAGGACTAATTTGGAATCAAATTGGAATTTTCATGACCTAGGGGCAAAATGGTCATTTTGCCACTCGAGGTTAAGATTTGAATGTTAGATGAAATTTTTGACTAAGATGGATCATTTGGAGTATAATTTGAATTTGGAAATTGAAAATTTTCAATTTCGACATTTCTTCAAGCATAGGGAAAAATGGTAATTTTACACATCCAACAAATGTCCAGCACATGAATTTCACCAATTATTGATATGGATAATTATGACATTTTATGTGGTGGTGAAAGAAAGCTTAATAGATAAGTATTTAAATATGGGCTAATAATGTGGTGACAAGTGTCAAGTTTGATTATTTTATTAATTTCCTTATAAAATCAGCCCATAACCCTCCCATCTCCTTCATAAGGTTCGGCCAAAGCAAGAACAAAAGGAAAAAGAGAAGAACAAAACCCTAGAGTCAGAATTTCAAGAGAAAATCACTTGATTTCAAGGAATCAAGCAACCAAAGGTGAAATTCTTAATTCTAGCTAGTGATCTATCTTTCATATGCTTTATTTTGCATTTTCCATGGTTGAATCACATGATTTCATGAAGGACTCATAGCTAACCCATTTTAGAAAGAGAGGATTTGATGATTAACTTAGTTAGAAAACATGTTAATATAGTGTTTTTATGTGTTTAGTGATATGTAGCATAAAAATCAAGCATAAAAACACATTTTCTTCATGAATTCCTTAATGGCCGAATATATGGAGTGAGGATTGATGATGAATTTGAATGGATTACATGATATTCAAGTGTTTTTGGATGTTTAGTGATGTGTGGAATAGAAAACAAGCAAGAAAATTTCATGCCCTTCACCCACACTAAATGGCCGAATTTTTCATGTAGAATATTGATGGTGGAATTGATTTTATTTCAAGTGAATTTGGTTAGGAATTAATGATTTATGGTATGAGAATCAAGCTTGAAAATTTATGTTGTTAGTGAACCTTTAATGGCTGAATTTCACTAAAGAAAGTGTGAGGATGATTTTGCCATATTTCAAGTTATTTAAATTGTGTTTAATGATTTGGAGTATTGGAAGAGAAATGGAATTAATTGGAGTTGAATGGGGTGTATTGGCCAATAAATTAAGTGATAAATCGAATTAGGCCAATATCCTATTATTTAGATGCACAATGGAACCTAAGTAGAACATCGTATTTAGATAATTACCTGCACATTTTACATCCCATTTCAAGCCTTTGTATAGAGCCTGAAATAAATTTATAATGGTATGACACAATATATTGAATTATGTGTCACGTTTTGCATATAGGTGGTGAGCATTCTGGTAAAAGTACAGAGATTGTACCTGAAGATCGAGACTAGGAGTGCATCGACTCTTGAAATTGTGAGTAACCTTACTATCAATTTAATTATCTAAAGTGGTTTTCATCTGAAGTTGGTGATTTTGTGAAAAAATGAATTTAAATGGTGAATTGCTTTGTTTTATGAGCAAAATATGAATTAATAAAATAAAATGAATTTTTATAAATCGATTTGAAAATCGAATGATGGTTTTGAAATAGGGTAATTGGAGACCTATTTGCTATGTTGTGAATTATGGTTTGGACTGAATGGCTTATGATAATGTGGCATGAATGGTTGAATTGGTATTTGTGTTGAAAATGTATAAATTGTTGTTTGCCTTGATAGGCTTTGTAGTAAAATAATTGCCATGTCATGCGATTGGAATTTTATTGAATTGATGGGTTATAAAGTGGTCACTGCAATGGCAGGTTCCGTGGACTAGCTTTTAGGAGGGGCACGGTAACCCATTTATATGTGCTTACCTTGATTGGAGAAGTGCGTAGGGAATCTCTTGAGGTGAGATTTGAGTGCACCTCAAGCCGAGCCACCACGTGAAGGTGAGACTCAGCCAATACCAAGGAACGGTTGTGTTATCAGATGTAAAAATGTGTTTTATGTGTATGTGACATTTAACAGTCTTGGCGGACTCGGTAAGATACCTCGGCCAAGGTATGCCCGAGAATGATTTTGGCGGGAGCTGAGCTTTTAAGAAATTCATAAGCCACGTTGATAATTTGAATGAAAGAAATGTCTGTCACGACCCAATTCCCGGGCCATGACCAGCACAAGGACCTAATGAGCATAGCTCACTGAGCCCAAGCAAGCTTATTTTCACTTACTTTATTCCACATATGCTCGTGTGAGGCATCCACATGCAATGCACTCAGTGTGCATACAAAGCCAATTAACAATGGCATTATCAATGAAATATACATGTACTATACCAGTCATATATTTAGCAATTTACATTGCACACACATATTTACACTGTTTGAGTGTATTCACAATACAAAAGACCCACAACTTCCAGCGGAGACATTTACAATAAAAACGGGCAACAATTGAATGCCGGACACCTACCAGGAGATGAACTATAGTGATCCCGCGATCTAGGAATCTACAATCTCCTGATCTGAAAATATGAATTTTTGAAAACGGTGAGTACAAAACTCAGTGAGCAAACATTAGGTAGGAACAAGCAATAATATCAGGAAGGATTATAAAAACATGATGCACATATTTGGAACACAATCATTTTGATCGAATTTATTCTCAAACCCTTCCCCTCGTTTCAATTTAATTTATAATTAAATAATACTAAATTTCACACACAAACACACAATTATCACCACTATCTCACCAACTCATGTGCAACCCCCACATCGCGCACATAGCCGGAGTTATCGTGCGCATTCCCCCACATCGTGCACAAACAATATCATGCTCCATATTTTCGCATGCAATATCATCGACATGTGTTTCCCCCACATCGTACACATGTACATTTATAAATATCAACAATATCAAATATCAATACATCACATATATTTACACATATATGACAACATATTATAAGCACACATGATTTCATGCCTTCATGCATACCACAATTCACCACATAAAATTATTCTTTTATCAAGGGCTTGTTCTCGGCACGTATTTTTAAAAGATTTGGATAAATCATTTAATTTATCCATTTCAATACAATGTGCATTTTCCAAAATAATTTGAAACGCAAGTTCACTCACAGTATAAAAATCTGGATTCTTTGTGCACTCGGATTAATAGTCCTCAGGCGCGATTCCCTTGCCTTTTTCAGACGTCTCACCACCTTGACACAAAATAAAGTTAAAGAATTTACTATATTGCCCCTAAGCTAATATAAACTAATTTAAATTGCTAACGTATGATAAGCAATTGAAAAATGTGTCCAATTATCGTTTTAACGCGGTGTTGATTAAATTCAACTGCTCACCCGATAAATTGGCCAATACGTCCAATTTGATTCCAAATCGTACCATTCTTTTTTTCTAATACTTTAATTCACCCCATACCATTTAATTAGTGCCAATTTCAGCATTAAAGTTTTCCATTTCTTCATGGAAAAATTTGGCCATTACAACGCATTAGCACTGAAATTTTTCCTACTAAATGTTTTTTCACTTTAATTTGTCATTTTCTAATTTATTTCATTTCAAATGAAATCATTTCATTTGACATGAAACAATTCCTCATTCATTCTCTACACCTTAGGTTCGGCCAATGAAGAACAACCATGAAAATAAATTTTTTTCTTACGGTTTTAAGTACTAACATGCTAACCTATCCCTAAACACTAACATAGTCTAAATTCAACTTATTCCAACATCAAATTCTTATCCTTACCCATTTTTCAGAATTCAATTCATCATGATATCTCAATGTTTAACATGGAATTCAAGAACAAAAGCATAGGTATTGTAGAGCATAAGCCAAAGTGAAGAAATATTACCTTTTTCAATTAATTTCCCTTGAAAATCACACTTTTCCTTGAATTTCCACCTAGGTTTTATGGTTTTTCCCTTTGTTCTTCTTTCCTTCCCTTCAATTCTGGTGTGTGCCGAATTTAGAGAGAGAAAATAAGGGTTAATGGCTGATTTTTAGGCTTAAATAATAAAACAAACAAGTTTGCCACGTGGTATAATGCCATTGGCCCGTTTTTTAATCTTTTTTTTTACTTTTCTTCCCATTCTTTTTCCACCACTTGATTAGTCAAGTCAAAATCTGATCCAAAGATGACCATGGTTGGAAACAATTGTTTTGGTGGTGGAAAATTACCATTTTGCCCCCGAGATGGTAAAATTACGATTTTGCCCATATACTCCGAATTGTACTGGGATTATATTATTTTCACTTTCGAACCTCAAATAACACTAATATTAATCAATATTAACCAAATGGGGTAAAATCTTTTCAAAAAAATTCTCGTTTAATCCTCTAGTGGCAAAATTACCATTTTGCCCTTGTGCTCCAAAAATACCGAGAATCACAATTTTACACTGCTAAACTCCATTTTATAATCCAATAATCATAACTGTATTTCATATAATTATTTTTGATCCAATGTGAAAAAATCTTGGTTAAAAATCTCTATTTATTTATCAAATAGTAAAATGACCGTTTTGTCCCTAACTGGTCAATTTTCCCGATTGACTCCAATTGGACCTTGAACTCTGAATCACTATTCTGAGCTATTCTGTGAGTTTCAGAATTTTGAAAAACCTCTTAGAATTTTGAAATTCCTCTTAGAATTTCTATTAAACTAGTTTGAAGCTCGATTTAACTTAATTGTATCACTAGGTACAATACCAGCTTTTAACAATTTGGACAAGGTCTCACACTCTCCCCCACTAATAGAAATTCGGTCGCCGAATTTAAATTCAAAGTAGAGTGGTTTACCTTTACATATCGAAGAGGTGTGGATACTATGTCCGCATTTCCTCCTCAGCTTCCCACGTTACCTCTTCACTAGTGTGATTTTGCCACAACACTTTTACTAAAGCCACAACTTTTGATCGAAGCCTTTTGACTTGTCTGTCCAGGATAACTACTGGTTGCTCCTCATAAGTTAAATCATCTTGTATCTGAACGGTTTCATACCGTATCACATGAGAAGGATCTGGATTATACTTCCTCAACATAGACACATGGAACACAGGGTGAATACTCGAAAAGTCTGACGGTAATGCCAATCGATATGCTACTGCTCCAACCCTCTCTAAGATCTCGAAGGGTCCTATATACTGAGGACTTAATTTACCCTTCTTGCCAAATCTCATTACCCCTTTGGTTGGTGAGACTTTTAGAAATACATGGTCTCCCACTTGAAATTCTAAATCCCTTCGTCGGTTATCAGCATAGGATTTTTGCCTACTTTGGGCTGTAAGCATTCACTGACGAATCATACGGATTTTATTAGTGGCGTCCTGCACCAACTCAGGCCCCAACAGTTTCCTTTCCCTTACTTCTAGCCATCCAATGGGTAATCTGCACCTCCTTCCATATAGTGCTTCAAATGGTGCCATTTCGATGCTAGTCTGGAAACTATTATCGTAAGCAAACTCCACTAAAGGTAAATACCGACCCCATTTGACTCCAAAGTCTATTACACATGCCCTCAACATGTCTTCCAAAGTCTGGATGGTTCGTTCAGACTGTCCATCAATCTGGGGATGGAAAGCTGTACTAAAATTCAACTTAGTGCCCAATGCTTCCTGCAATTTTTCCTAGAATCTACTGGTAAACTGTGTACCTCTGTCCGGCACTATAGAAACAGGAATGCCATGCAACCGTATTATCTCATATACATAAAGCTGGGCATACTGAGCAGCCCCATAAGTGGTCTTAATTGGAAGAAAGTGAGCTAACTTCGTCAACCAGTTTATTATAACCTAGATCGAATCATAACCCCCACTAGTTCGAGGCAAACCCGTCATAAAGTCCATGGCAATATGCTCCCACTTTCATTCGGGCACTGGTAATGGTTGTAGTAATCTTGCAGGCCTTTGGTGCTCTGCTTTAACCTGTTGACACACTAAGCACTTGGAAACAAACTCAGCCACATCTCTCTTAAGTCCTTCCCACCAGTACACTTCCTTTAAATCTTGATACATCTTTGTAGCACCTAGATGTATCACATAGGCTGCCATGTGAGCCCCCTCCAATATCTCTCTCCTCAACCCATCACTATCAGGCACATAGAGTCTGGTTCCATACCTCAACACTCCATCTGTGCCTCTGATAAACATCTTCTCTTTCTTTCCCTGAGGATCCTCTAAGACCTTCACTACGAACTCATCTTTACTTTGTGCCTCTTTAATTCGGTCCATTAGGACAGGCCTCACTCTGAAATGAGCTAGCAATAGATCTGCCTCGAAAACCTCCAAATGCATATCCATGTCTCCCAAGCTATGCATCTCCCTAACCAATAATCTTCTGTCTGCAGAGATATGTGCTAGGCTACCCATCGACTTCCGACTCAAGGCATCCACCACCACATTAGCTTTATCGGGATGGTAAAAAATAGTACAATCATAATCCTTCAGTAACTCCATCCATCTGCGTTGTCGCAAGTTAAGATCCCTCTGCTGAAATATATACTTTAGGCTTTTGTGGTCCATATATATCTCACAAGTTTCACCATACAAATAATGTCTCAAGATCTTTAAGGCAAACACAATTGCTGCCATTTCCAAATCGTGTGCGGGGTAATTCTGTTCATGCCTTTTAAGTTGTCTTGATGCATATGCAATCACCTTCCCGTGTTACATTAACACGCATCCTAAACCAACCAACGAGGCATCACAATATACTGTATAACCCCCTATGCCCTGTGGTAGGCTCAACACTGAAGCTGTGGTGAGACATGTCTTAAGCTTCTCAAAGCTATCTTCACAAGTATTTGACCACACAAATTTTGTATCCTCACGTGTCAACTTGGTTAGAGGGGAGGCTATTTTGGAGAAATCCTTAACAAAGCGACGATAATAGCCTACCAACCCTAAAAAACTTCTAATATCCGTAACTGATGTTGGCCTTGGCCATTTCTCCACTGCTTCAACTTTCTTTGGATCCACTTGTACCCCAACCTTAGATACCACATGTCCTAAGAATGCAACACTTTCAAGCCAAAACTCACATTTGGAGAACTTGGCATACAATCGATGTTCTCTCAAAATCTAGAGCACTATCTTAAGATGCTGCTCATGCTCCTCTCGACTCCTCGAGTAGACCAGGATATCATCAATGAACACCACTACAAACTTGTCCAGGTAGGGCTTGAACACTCGGTTCATCAAATCCATAAAGGATGCAGTGGCATTAGTAAGCCCGAACGACATCACCAAGAACTCATAATGACCATACCTGGTCCGAAATGCGGTCTTTGGCACATCTTCATTTCGGATCCTTAATTGATGATACCCAGATCGTAATCTATCTTAGAGAAACATTGTGCCCCTTGTAACTGATAAAACAGGTCATCTATCTTTGGGAGTGGGAACTTGTTCTTCATTGTTACCTTATTAAGTTGTCGGTAGTCAATGCATAGTCTAAGTGACCCATCTTTCTTCTTTATGAATAACACCGGTGCTCCCTATGGTGAGACACTAGGGCAATGAAACTTTTGTCTAGCAGGTCCTCCAACTGATCCTTGAGCTCCTTGAGCTCTGCCGGTGCCATTCGATATGGGGGTATGGATATAGGTCTAGTATCAGGAATCAAGTCTATGCAAAATTCAATCTCTCGCTCTGGGGGTAATCTTGGCAGTTCCTCAAGAAATACATCCACGAACTCATTCACTACCGACACTTGACTTATATCTCCGACCTCTACTTGGTTATCCCTCACGACAGCAAGGTAACCTTGACAGCCCTACCTCAATAACCTCATAGCAGATATGGTTGATATCAAGTTGGTCGGAACATTACTTTTATCCCCCTAGATGCTAAATAAAGGCTTACCCAGAAAATCAAATCTAACTATCTTATGGTAACAGTCTACACTGGCATGACAAGGTGACAATCAGTCCATTCTCAATATCACATCAAAATCCAAGGTGTCTAACACCACTAAATTCACTAGGGTGTTCTTATCCTTGATTCGAACTACGCAGGACTGATATTCCCATTCAGCCACAAATGCCTCCTTTAAAGGAGTAGACACCACTAATTGTTCTTCTGTCCTAACACAGTCTTTACCCAATCGAAATGCAAAGCATGGAGAGATAAAAGAATGAGTAGATCCGGGATCAAACAATACTCTAGCATCCATATTACAGATGAAAAGAGTACTTGAAACTACTGCATTGGACGTTTGGACATATTGGGGAGTTTAGGCATATACCCTTGCTTGACCTCTTCCTGCAGAACTTTGATGTCTAGACCCAGCTGGTCTACCCTGAGAAGAAACACCAGCGCCTCTACCTCGTGTCTCGCTAACCTCCTGGCCAGTTGAGACAGTTGCCGAAGGAACAGACAAAGCTGGTCGAGTAGAACCGTGAACCGAACCTTGTGGTTATTGGGCTGTCGGGCAGTTCCTCCACATGTGTTCAGGCTGGCCACAATTAAAACAAGTCTTTACAGGATGATAGCATTGTCCTCTATGTGGTCTCCCACAATTATCACAAGACAGAATAGCTTGACTACTCTGCTTGGAATCCTGCGGCTGCCTCTTTCCACTAAAAGTGTTCTGTCCCAATCCAACGCTGGCACTTGTCACATCACTTCCCCGTTAGGGAAACCTTGATCCTCTCTGTGATCCTTAATGGCCAGAAAATGAAATTCTGCTACCGAAATCTCTACGGCCTTGATAACCCTCTATTTTGGCCCTTTTTGCTTTATCTTTTGCGACCTTGCTCTCACTGGTCTTCATCTCAATTCATTGAGCACAGTCTACTGCCGCAAAGTGCGCATGAAAATCTTGAGAAGCCACAGCTTTGAACAATGGTTCCACCAGTCCGTCCACAAACCTTTGGACTTTCATTTCCTCGGTGGAAACCAAATATGGTGCATATCGAGATAACTATGTAAATTTTACATCATACTCCAACACTGTCATGCCCGGAGTTTGCACCAATGCCTCAAACTCTCTAGCTCTAGCAGTTCGCACACTGTGCCATAAAAACCGATCCAGAAAGGCTGTATTGAATTCATTCCAGCTCAACGGTGCAGCACTTGTCGGCCTACCCCTTCGCAAGGAGTCGTACCATTCCTGCGCTACATCCTCCAACTGAAAAGCTACTAGCTCCACTAATCTAGAACTAAAGCATCCCATAGCGTTACAAATCTTCTCCATCTTGTCTAAGAAAACTTGGGGTTTCTCCGACGCATCTGACCCCATAAATGATGAAAGCTTGAGTTTCAGGAAGTCAGTAAGTGAAACATCGACCTGACCTCTGTCACTCTCGAGAGGTTGGCAGTCTGTCTAGCCTTGGGAACTAAGGGACTCTGGCTCCACATGTCTGCCATCTACTATTTTTTATATATCTTCCATACAGGCTGCCATCATTTCTACAACCCGATTGACTCCCTGCAGACTCGCCGCCAAGTCCTCAACAATAATACCCTCAGTTTGTGGCCTAGTAGTCTCATCTACAGGCTATCCATCATCTCTCTTACTCTCAGGCGTATCTGCCCTCACCGGCCTAGTGACCCTACCACGTCTACCTCGACCCCTACGGGTGGATGCCCGTGGCCTATCGGTCATCTCAGTAGGGGCATCTTACTCCTCTACTCGTCTCGAGGCGCCCGTGTCGTAGGTGGCATTCTTACCTAGACAAGAGCAACACCGATTATTAAACACAATTAAAAATCAGGTGGTTTCTAAGATTGAGAATTTATTTGGTTCCTCAACTATGAAATGTGCCACAGCTCAAAGTTCATAATCAAAAATCCCACATAAAGACCCGACTCTCCGTTGGACCCGACCATAACACCTTAGGATCTAAACAACCTAGGGCTCTGATACCAACATTGTCACGACCTAATTCCCGGGCCATGACCAGCGCAAGGACCGAATGAGCATAGCTCACTAAGCCCAAGCAAGCTTATTTTCACTTACTTTACTCCACATATGCTCGTGTGAGGCATCCACACGCAATGACCCAGTGTGCATACAAAGCCAATTAGCAATGGCATTATCAATGAAATATACATGCACTATACCAGTCATGTATTTAGCAATTTACATTGCACACACATATTTACACTGTTTGAGTGTATTCACAATACAAAAGACCCACAACTTCTAGCGGAGACATTTACAATAAAAACGGGTAACTATTGAATGCCGGACACCTACCAGGAGATGAACTACAGTGATCCCGCGATCTAGGAATCTATAATCTCCTGATCTGAAAACATGAATTTTTGAAAACAGTGAGTACAAAACTCAGTGAGCAAACATTAGGTAGGAACAAGCAATAATATCAAGAAGGATTATAAAAACATGATGCACATATTTGGAACACAATCATTTTGATCCAATTTATTCTCAAACCCTTCCCCTTGTTTCAATTTAATTTATAATTAAATAATACTCAATTTCACACACAAATACACAATTATCACCACTATCTCACTAGCTCATGTGCAACCCCTACATCGCGCACATAGCTGGAGTTATCGTGTGCATTCTCCCACATCGTGCACAAACAATATCATGCGCCATATTTCCACACGCAATATCATCGACGTGTGTTTCCCCCACATCGTACACATGTACATTTATAAATATCAACAATATCAAATATCAATACATCACATATATTTACACATATATGACAACATATTATAAGCACACATGATTTCATGCCTTCATGCATACCACAATTCACCACATAAAATCATTTTTTTATCAAGGGCTTGTTCCGGGCACGTATTTTTAAAAGATTTGGATAAATCATTTAATTTATCCATTTCAATACAATGTGCATTTTCCAAAATAATTTGAAACGCAAGTTCACTCACAGTATAAAAATCTGGATTCTTTGTGCACTCGGATTAATAGTCCTAAGGCGCGATTCCCTTACCTTTTTCGGACGTCTCACCACCTTGACACAAAATAAAATTAAAGAATTTACTATATTGCCCCTAAGCTAATATAAACTAATTTAAATTACTAACGTATGATAAGCAATTGAAAAATGCATCCAATTATCGCTTTAACGCAGTGTCGATTAAATTCAACCGCTCACCCGATAAATTGGCCAATACGTCCAATTTGATTCCAAATCGTGCCATTCTTTTTTTCTAATACTTTAATTCACCCCATACCATTTAATTAGTGCCAATTTCAGCATTAAACTTTCCATTTCTTCATGGAAAAATTTGGCCATTACAGTGCATTAGCACTGAAATTTTTCCTACTAAATGTTTTTTCACTTTAATTTGTCATTTTCTAATTTATTTCATTTCAAATGTAATCATTTCATTTAAAATGAAACAATTCCTCGTTCATTCTCTACACCTTAGGTTCGGCCAATGAAGAACAACCATGGAAATAAATTTTTTTCTTACGGTTTTAAGTACTAACATGCTAACCTATCCTTAAACACTAACATAATCTAAATTCAACTTATTCCAACATCAAATTCCTATCTTACCCATTTTCAAAATTCAATTCATCATGATATCTCAATGTTTAACCATGGAATTCAAGAACAAAAGCATAGGTATTGTAGAGCATAAGCCAAAGTGAAGAAATATTACCTTTTTCAATTAATTTCCCTTGAAAATCACACTTTTCTTTGAATTTTCACCTAGGTTTTATGGTTTTTCCCTTTGTTCTTCTTTCCTTCCCTTCAATTCTGGTGTGTGCCAAATTTAGAGAGAGAAAATAAGGGTTAATGGCTGATTTTTAGGCTTAAATAATAAAATAAACAAGTTTACCATGTGGCATAATGCCATTGCCCTTTTTTTTAATCTTTTTTTTTGCTTTTCTTCCCATTCTTTTTCCACCACTTGATTAGTCAAGTCAAAATCTGATCCAAAGATGACCATGGCAGGAAAAAATTATTCTGGTGGTGGAAAATTACCATTTTGCCTTCGGGATGGTAAAATTACGATTTTACCCCTATACTCCGAAATGTACCGGGATTACATTATTTTCACTTTCTAACCTCAAATAACACTAATATTAATCAATATTAACCAAATGGCGTAAAATCTTTTCAAAAAAACTCTTGTTTAATCCTCCAACGGCAAAATTATCATTTTACCCTTGTGCTCCAAAAATACCGAGAATCACAATTTTACACTACTAAACTCCATTTTATAATCCAAAAATCATAACTGTATTTCATATAATTATTTTTGATCCAATGTGAACAAATCTTGGTTAAAAATCTCTATTTATTCATCAAATAACAAAATGACCGTTTTATCCCTAACCGGTCAATTTTCCCGATTGATTCCAAACTGGACCTTGAACTCCGAATCACTATTCTGAGCTATTTTGTGGGTTTCAGAATTTTGAAATTCGTCTTAAAATTTCTATTAAACTAGTTTGAAGCTCGATTTAACTTAATTGTACCACTAGGTACAACACTGGTTTTTAATAACTTGGACAGGGTCTCACAATGTCATGTTATGAAACCCATGTTGGGATGAATATTTTAAATTTGTCTCCATTTACTCGACTTTAGATATTTTAGATGATATCTGCTTATTCACTGGGATTATATAATCTCACCACCCTCATTTTCACCCATTTCAGGCTCATGATAGTGAGTAGATAGTTGATTTTATCGAGGGCTTTAGTGGAAGTGGCATCCTAAAAAACAGTAGGTTCATAGACTTATTCTACTTTTGTCATTTGTAGGCTCACCTGTCATTATAAATTAAATTATATACTATGGTTATCTTTATCACTGTATGTATGAATATATTTTGTTGTTACGCTATAAAAATTGTTTACGCAAAGTTCTGAAAGTATTATTTTACAAGAAAATAGAATTTTTTATTAAATATTTTTATTATATAGTAATAGCTAAAATTTCACTTAAAATGCATGTATTAAATAGCAAAACATATTTTTGAATATGAAATATGTGTTTTTCACCTACATACTACATTTTTGAATGGTTTCAAAATTTTAGAGAAAAATGACCAAAATGCCCCTGTGAGGTAAAAATTATATTTATATTGGTTTGACTTGGAAATAGCTTATAAATCTTTAAAACATGATATTTAGTAATTATTGCTCACAGGAGAGGTGCGAAAATGGATGAAAAGCCTTGCGAGGTTTCCATTGACATTTCGGGTAATGAATGTCTATTGGGACATCGCGACGATTGTCACGAGCTCGATGGGAGTTCTGAGTCGTGATATTTTTAGTCTAGTTATGTTTTATATTCATATGTATTTAACTTTTTTAGATATTGTGTGTTTAGGGTAATTTCTAATTAGATGAAATAGACTTGAATCTCGATTTTTAATGTGTGTTTCTTCTATATATTTTGCAAGTCGAACGTGGATGCGAATTGGTAATTTAGTATCGAAATGAAAATTGTCAAATTTTTTTGAAAAACTATTAGTTAAAGAATAGGTAATTAAATATTCAATGGAAAATTCCATTGGAAATGTTTTTCAAATGGAAATTTTCGTTGGAAATATTCAATATTTGTCTGTTGGAACAACATTTCCAACGGAATATTCCTTTGGAAATCCTTTTCCAACAAAAAATTCTGTTGGAAAGAATTTTCCAGCAGAATTTTCCATTAGAAATTTCCAACAGAATTATTTAAACGGAAATTTTCCGTTGGAAAGAAAATTCCAACAAAAAATTTCGTTGGAAACTCCTTTCAACTGAATTTTTTCCAATGAAATTTTCCGTCGGAATTATATTTTCCAACGAAAATTCTGTTGGAAATTTCTAATGAAAATCTATACGTAGTCATTTTCAACGGAATTCCAATTTGATAGCCGGGAGAACTTAAAATTTTCCAATGAAATTTTCCAATGGATTTCCAAAGGAAAGTATTACCCACAAGGCTTTAATCGACAGAGTTTTCAACGGAATTTTCCATTGGAAATAAGCATTTCCAACAAAAAACAGTTTATTTCCAGTGGAAAATTCCATTGGAAATAAACAATTTTTTTGTAGTGATACGTCTTAGTGGATTAAGTCGTTTCTGTTTTGTAATTGAAGTTTCTAGCAGTGAGCTTTTAGTTGATTAATTGTGCTTTTTAGTCGATTAAGTTGTTTCTGTCTTGCAATTTGGATTTTTGGCAATATGCTTTTAGTTGACTAACCATGCCTCTTGGTCGACTAAGTGTTCTCTGTCTCACAATCTACTTAAACCTGCCAACTTTACTTTTGAATTTTAGCTAACTAACTCCCTTGATTATCCGACTAAGAGGCTTCTGTTTTGTTGCTCAATTGTAGCTCCTTATTCTTATGAGTTTTGATATTTGCTATTAAGCGATTAATTTATTATTCACATACATTTTTATCTTGCACACTCAAGTAGAAAAGTTAGACATAAATAAATGGGAATGTTTTATTATCATCAAAAACTAATGGAGCCAAAATCTTTCCCTTTTTAATGATAACAAAACGTTCCTTGATTAAAGGCACAGTGTCTATTAGTTCTATTTCTTCTGCACAAGATGAGGATTTCTCCCCCTGAGTGTGTGCTCCCCTTTAATGTATCCATAATCTTTTCAATTTATTTTACTATCCAACCTAACAAATCAGTAAGTTTTTATCTATCTCTTAAGGAAAGTAGCAGACATAGATTCAAACATTTTAACAAAGTATCTTCATGCAAGCTTACAGAACAATCAATAATAGGTGATAGAATACCATCCACATTGTAACTAATTGTCACCAGCATATTATCAACAAACCACATCCATTCCAAAAATCCATTAAACACAAAAGCATAATAGAAATAAGTTCTTAGCATTCAATTGTGGTTAACAATCCATCAACAATTAATGATAATCCATTAGCATATTAGAATAACATATTGTCATACACAACTTAGCATCATCAAAGTCAAGTTCCTAAATTACCCCTAAATTGCTTCTACTTTCTCCCCTAAAGTTACTTCTACCATAACTTGTTACTTCTACCATAACCTATCTCTCTTTTTTTATTATCAACAAAAGAGGAATAGAGAATAGATCTAAGAGGAGTCAGAGGAGTTGATTCATTCGTTCCATAATGAACATTGAGGGGTTTTGAAGATGACACAAGTGAATTTTTTGGGATAAAGACTTAGTAGAAGATGTGTTTTGTCACGACCCAATTCCCGGGGCCATGACCGGCGCAAGGACCCAATGAGCATAGCTCACTAAGCCCAAGCAAGCCTATTGTCACTTACTTCACTTACTGTATTCCACATATTCTCGTGTGAGGCATCCATACGTAATGCACCCAGTGTGCATACAACGCCAATTAACCATGGCACATCCAATCACACATACACACACCTTTTCCCGGGTGTGAACACAGCCAAAACACAATGGCATTATCAACATTAACATACATGCACCATGCCAGTCATGTATTTAGCAATTCACATTGCTTACACATATACACATAATCAGTCAAATATAAATTCTGACAATGTACATTACATGTACATATCCATCATACAAAAACCCATGACTACCAGCGGAGACATGTACAATAAAGCGGCAACTAGTGAATGCCAGACACCTACCAGGAGATGGACTACTGTGATCCCGCGATCTAGGAATCTACAATCTCCTGATCAGCTCATGTGCAACCCTCACATCGTGCACATAGCTGGAGTATCAGAGCACTCGGCAAGCGGTATCACTCAGCGTCGCTGCCAAGCTCCCGGACTTCAAATCACGTCTTACCACAGTTTGTGCGTGAACACTTCCAGGAATCGTGGGCGTTACGTCTCGCGGTCCCCACTTTGCTCAATTCAGAATTTCAAGGAGTTAGTGGGCGTTACGTCTCGCGATCCCCACTTTGCTTACCATTCAGGCATATGCACTTTCCTTCTTCACACGTGCACGGTGATAACACTTTCACAACACTTCTCAACCATCCATGTAAACATCATCACAATGTACACATTTATCACACTCAAATTTCACATCAAATAAATAATATTTCATGCCTTCATGCATATCACATAATTTCATGCTTTCAAGCATCACACATAACTTTTATGCCTTCACGCATAACACATAATTTACCACCTAAAATCATTTTCTTCAAAAGCTTGTTCCCAGCACGTATTTTTAAAAACTTTAGATAAATCATTTAATTATCCACATCAATACAATTTGCATTCCCCAAATAATTTGAAATGCAAGTTCACTCACCGTCTCACAAATATCCGGATTTCGGATGCTTTCGGATTAAAAATCCTTAGTCACGATCCCTTTGCCTTTCTCGGTCTTCTCACCACCTTAACACAAAATAAAATCAAGAAATTTACTATAATGCCCCCAACTAATATAAACTAATTTAAATTACTAGCGTGTGATACGTAAGAGCAAAATCGCGTCCGATTATCGCATTTACGCGGTATTGCCTAACTTCGACCGATTACCCGATAAATCGGCTATTATGCCCAATTCGATTCCGAATTGGCCCATTCTTTTTCTAATACTTTAATTCACCACAAATCATTCAATTTAATGCCAATTTCAGCATCCAATCTTTTCCAATTCCTTATGGAAAATTCGGCCAATGCAGTGCATTTGCACTGAAAATTTTTCTACTACATTTTTCACTTGCATTTGTCATTTTCTATTTTCTTTCATTTCAAATGAAATCATTTCATTTGAAATGAAACAATTTCTCACACATTCTCTTCACACTAGGTTCGGCCTAACAAAGAACAACCATGGAATCAATTTCTTTCTTTCATTTTTCTTCCATAATCATGCTTAACTACCTCTAACTACTAACATAGTCTAAATTCAATCCAATCCAACAATCCTTCCTCATCCATACCCATTTTTCAGAATTAAACTCTTCATGATATCTCCATAATAAACCATAGAAATCAAGAACAAAAGCATTGGTAAGGTAAATCACAAGCCAAAGTAAAGATTGATTACCTTTATTTTGTTTGAATCTTGGAAAAACACTTCAAATCTATGGATTTTGGCCTAGGTTTTATGTTTTTCTCTTTGGTTCTTCTTGTTTTTCCTTCAATCGGTTTTTGTTCCAGAAATTAGAGAGAGAAAATGAGGCTAAGGCTGATTTTTATAGCTTAAATAATAAAATAACCAAGGTTGCCACGTGGCACCATGTGATTGGCCCATTTTTTTGACTTTTTGACTTTTTCTCCCATTTGATCTCCACCACTTGATTCATCAAGTCAACATCTGATCCAAGGTTGACCATGGCTGGAAAAATTTATTCTGGTGATGAAAAATTACCGAAATGCACCCGGGATGGCAAAATTACGATTTTGCCCCTATACTCTGAAATGTCCCGGAATTTCATTATTTTCACTGTCCAACCTCAAATAACATCAATATAAATCAATATTACCCAATTGGGGTAAAATCCTTTCAAAAAAAATTCACATTTAGCACTCTGGTGGCAAAATTACCATTTTGCCCCTATGCTCCAAAAACACCGAAAATCACCATTTTACACTGCTAAACATCATTCTATAATTATGGGATCATAACTGTATGTCACATAATTATTTTTAGTCCACTGTGATCAAATCTTGGTTAAAAATCTCTATAATTCAACAAATGAGAAAATGACCGTTTTGTCCTTAACCGGTCAATTTTCTCGATTAACTCCAAACTGGACCTTGAACTCCAAATCACTATTCTGAACTGTCCTGTGGGTCTCAGAATTTTGAAATTCCCCTTAGAATTTCCATTAAACTAGGTTGAAGCTCGATTTAACTTAATTGTACCATTAGGTACAATACCGGTTTTCTAACAACTTAGACAGGGTCTCACATGTTTGAAACTTGTAATGGATCTTGAGTGGAAAATTTAGCTGGAGGTTTTGTTTTGTCAGCCAATCTAGAGGACTTTTTTCTCTTAAGAAACTTAGTTTTCATTGCCATAATCTTTTTGCTTTTACTAATAAGTTTGGGTTTATCTTTGGTGGATGCAACTGCTTGCCCTTGTTCTTTATCAATAGGTCCGCTTTCTTTTGTGGTGTGAACTAACTCAAGGGAAGCTCTTGCAGATGCTGGCTTGCGAGCTTTGTTTTTTGCTGCTTCTCTTTCTGCTTGTTCTTCTTTTACCATTTGGTTAAAGACATCTATTACTAAAACTTCCTCAAAGTTAGTTAGAGATGGTTTTTCTGCTTGTGGTTCATCATGTGGTGGAGAGTTGTCATTAAAGGATCCAATTACTTTAGTACCTTCATTGGATTCTTCTTCATTTTTAGGTTCAAGGGTGGGTGATTTTCTTCCTGGACCAGATTTTAATTCATCACCTTCAGCTTGGAAGGCAGGACTTTCATCAACTTGTCCTACTGGTGTTGAACTTGGTGCTATAGAAGTATCTTCAGTTGCAGGACCAAAAGATAATTTTCTTTTTTCTTTCATCAACTTTCCCAGCTTTTGCAAATTGTCTTCAATTTTTTAAATTCTTGCAAACTGATTAGTAAGCTTCCTGTCAATTCTCATTAATAAATTCAGAATCATTTCTTCTGAAATCTGAGAGAGGGTTGCCTTTTTCTGAATAAGGGTGGAATGCTTATCCCCTAGAGTATCTTTAGGGGTCTTGATAAACTTTTCTCCTTTCAGTTTGTACCCCAGCTTAGGTAGACTTCCTAGATAAATAGCTTAATCTCTGCTCTTAACTTAATCCATTTCACATCTGTTGCTCCAAATGCCTTTTTTCTTTACCAGGGAAGTGATCAAGTTTCCATAAGCCAAGTTAATTTTGTCCACCCGACAGATTCCTTTCATTCTCTCTATCGTTAATCTTCCTAAATTGAGAGGAGTAGCATTAAAAGCATGCCCCATTAGCCACATATCTTGAAGGCTTATGTAGCTAAAGCCATAGTTTCTTCCATGAATTGTTGATGCTAGAAAATAATGCAAGATCTTAATTTATGGACTTTTGATAAAGCTTGCATAGCTTTTGGAGGAGTATCTTTCCTTTTTCCCTATGATTATTTTCCATGGAGATGAGGGATTATAATCTTCAAGGATTTCATACTCTCCATCATTACACTCAACTTTGAGCAGATTTCCCAAATCAGTGGCAGTGACCACAAACGTCTTTCCATTTGAAACACATTCAAACCATCATTAATAGAATCCTTAGAGTCATCAAGTTCATTTTCATCCAATGCAATAATAGCATAAAATTCCTTTACAAGGCTAGCATTATAGGTTTTGTTCTTAAAAACACTCTATTTCTTCAATTTTATTTCTTCAAAGTAGTCCGATAAACCTTCTTTAATTTTTAGAACTTCATTAAAGCTATCCCAATCAATATATTTCCCATAAGAGATAGGAGCATTCTTTATTTTTCTAAATTTATCCTCATAAATCTTATTTTTGAATTTCAAGGATGGAGGATTACCTTTGTTGGTGAATTTCCTTTTTTTCTTCTTTTTCTTTGATTTCTGTTCTTTCTTTTTTTTTGTTTCTTCCCAGTTTTCTCAGTCACCGAAGCTGACTCATCTTTCTTTTTCTTCTTTTAAATTTTGGATAATGGACTTTCTTCCATGGGTCATTTGCTTTTCTTCCTTTCCAAGATATCTCTAAGAGAGAGGATTTGGCCACTTTTGGCAATTTTCAGACTTAAGGTTTTGAGTGGTTGAGAAGAGAGGGGTTCTGGTTTTGAGAGGAGTGGTTTCTAATGGGAGAGAATGAAGAGAGAAAGAGTTAAGAGGTGTTATTCTTCTTTAAAACCTTCAAACTCCCCTTTTTAAATGTGGTCAGTTACTCCTTTTTTCAAAGTTCAAAATTTTGCCTTTCATTTTATTTTTTAGTTAAGCGGTTTTTCCTTTTTTCTTCAAATGTTATGCTACCTCTATTTCCTTAAATTTTATTATTTTTATTTAAGCTTTTTAATTGATCAAGTTTGATCCTTATCTGACTAAGTCTTTCATTAAAAGAAACATAATGCTTTTAATTAGTTAAATGATTCTCTTAATCAAGTAAGTATATACTATCTTATGAGAGAAAAGTTTAGAAATTTACCTAAAGCACTTGTACATTTACAATTCCTAAATTTCTCTTTATTTCACAAAATCTTTCTTCATTCAAGGGTTTGGTAAATATATCTGCTAATTGATGTAAGGTGTTGACAAATTCAATCTTAATGTCCCTCTTGAGCACATGATTTTGGATAAAGTGATGTCGAATCTTAATGTGCTTTATTCTTGAGTGCTGAACTAGATTTTTTGAGATATTGATGGCACTCATGTTATCGCAAAATATTGGTACATTATGCATGGTTACTCCAAAGTCTTTTAATTGTTGTTTAATCCATAAAATCTGAGCACATCAACTACCTAAGGAAATATATTCAGCTTCAGCTATGGAGAGTGCAACAGAGTTTTGTTTCTTATTTGTCCAGGACACAAGCATATTTCTTAAAAACTGACAAGTCCTACTAATGCTCTTTCTATTCGTTTTGCTTCCAACAAAATTAGCATCAGAATATCGAATAAGACTAAAGGAAGATTCTCTAAGATGCCATATTCCTAAAGTTTGTGTATTTAAAATGTACCTAAAGATTCTTTTTACAATGGTCAAGTGTGACTCTTTGGGTTGTGATTAAAGTTGTGCACACAAGCATACACTAAATTGAATATCAGGTCTGCTAGTAGTTAAGTAAAGCAAAGATCTAATCATACCTCTATAAAACTTTTGATCAACACTTTTTCCTCTCTCATCAGTATCAAGTTTGGTGGAGGGACTCAATAGTGTGCTGATTGATTTCAGCTTCAGCACATCAAACATTTTTAGCTCGTCTTGAACGTATCTTTCTTGATTGATAAAGATGCCCTCCTCACTTTGTTTAATTTAAAGGCCAAGAAAGAATTTTAATTCACCTATCATGCTCATTTCGAATTCACCCTGCATTTTTCAGCAAAATTAAAGCCTCATTTGTAGCACCAAACACAATATCATCCCCATAAATTTGAAATATAATTAAATCATTCAAGCATTTCTTAATAAACAATGTTATATCAATACTTCCTTTAATATACCCTTTTTCAACTAAAAACTTTGAGAGTCTTTTATACCAAACTCTTGTATCTTGTTTTAGTCTATATAAGGCCTTATGTAGTTTGAAAACATAATCAGGTTTTTTAAAGTCCTCAAATCTGGTAGCTTTTTTGACATAGACTTCCTCTTGAATAAGACCATTTAAAAATGCATTTTTCACATCTATTTGAAATAATTTGAAGTTCATGAAACATGCAAATGCAAGCAATAGTCTTATGGCTTTTATCTTAGCAACAAGAGCAAATTTTTATCATAGTCAATGCCTTTTTCTTGGTTATATCCTTGAGCCACTAGCCTAGCTTTTTGTCTAATAACATTACCTTGCTTATCCACCTTGTTTCTGAACACTCACTTTGTTCCAACAATTGGATGATTTAATGGTGTAGAAACTAGTGTCCATACTTAGTTTCTTTCAAATTATTCAAGTTCTTCTTGCATAGCCAAAATCTAGCTTTATTCTTTTTCTGCCTTTTCAAAGCTTTTAAGCTCGATTTGTGAGATGAAACCTGAGAATTCACATGTTTCTCTAATTCCTCTCCTG
The DNA here is from genome assembly GCA_036013995.1 of Theobroma grandiflorum. NCBI lineage: Eukaryota > Viridiplantae > Streptophyta > Magnoliopsida > Malvales > Malvaceae > Theobroma > Theobroma grandiflorum. The sequence continues at coordinate 22,422,145 of CP142133.1, read as the reverse complement.
GTTTTGACTCACTGTGAAAGATCACCAATGATCTGCTTTTGTGGATGATTTTTTATATATTTCCCTCTCTTTGGAAGATCAATGTGTTGACTATCTGTCTTTTGCAAAGTTTCTAAGAGTGAAGGTTCTACTTCTCTTCCAATGGAGTTTTCTTCACTATTTTTTGTTGTTTTCTGGACTTATTTCTTCCATTTGTCTTTCAAAGTCCTCTGCATCATTTTCATCAACAAAAACTTCCTTTTGCAAGGCATTAGATTCATCAAAAACTATATGGATAGACATTTCAATTGTTAAGGTTCTTTTGTTAAAGATCTATAAGCTTTCGAGTTCAATGCATATCATAGAAATATTACCTCATCACTATTAGCATCAAAGTTTCCTAAAGAATGTTTTCCATTGTTCAATACAAAGCATTTAAAGCCAAAACTTCTACAGTGAGAGATGTTTGGTTTTCTACCTTTGTACAATTTGTATGGGGTTTTTGATATTATGGTCCTTATTGAGACTCTATTAAGAATGTAGGCTACAGATTGACAGCTTCTGCCCAAAATTAGTTTGGTTGATTGTTTTCTAAAGGCATAGTCTAAACCATTTGTCAAACCCGATGTAACGACCCATCCCTGGTCTCTACCGGCGTTCGAGACATCCGAGGAATCCCGCCAAGTCCCGAACAAGCCTTGATAAATTTTTTCAAGATATTTATCAAATATACTAACACATACTTAAATGATTAATAATAATAATAATACCCTATTGGTATTCTATTTCCAGTAATAGCAATTATATTTAAAATACAAAGTTTTCAACAATGTATAATTAGGAATTGGCAACGCTAATAACATGTAGAAATTCCATTTGACTGAACTCTAGACAGCGGAGTGACTTGGAACGGGCTAAAAGATGCCTTTACTTATCCGTCAGAAACTGAGCACACCGATGATTACGCGCTAGGCCGATCCTTGTCTGCAAAAGGAGAAATAAAGGGGTGTGAGTCTCACAGACTCAGTGATCATCGGCTCAGCGAGTAGGACGTAGATGGGAAACAAACAATTAGCTGATCTTTTGAATAATAAATCACAGAATTTCCAAAGGTAAATTTAATTTAAAAGGAGAATTGTGCCTTATAAAATGATGCGGTAAAATCATCGTGCAACATTTAATTGGGCAAAACAATGCCAAAAACAGATGTAATAACTCAGGGTGAAATCAACAAAAATTCAACTTATCGTCAAAAATTACAAATGAGAAGATAAAAATGTGCATGCTCCCAAAACATGTAGCTTGTAATCAAATCAAATTATAAACCACGCAAACCACTTATGATCGATAAATAAGTCTTAAAAACTTGCTTAAATAAAGGGAGCTACAAACAAAATCTTAAGGCTTCACCATGCATAAAAGTACGTGTCAAAAAATTCATAATGCTCTCGAGTAGGAAAACATAACATCAACACGTGGACCCAATTCCACGTAATAACATCCGGGAGCATCGCTTCCACCGGATTCTCATATAATGCCATGGCAATCTCAACGATGTTGGCCGACATCGGAGATATCAAGCGGTCGCAACCGCGTAAATCATCTGTGGCCTTGCCACGTATATCATAGACCACGGCCCCAGCCATGTCTAATAGCCCGTCGGTGACCAGAAAATGTCTCTAGCTAGAGCTCACTCATGCACGAGGGTCACACTTAATCGATGTGACATCTGGCCTGCTCTCGACGCTTTCGTTTTATTAAAAATAGAATATTTTTTCAATCCATAACAAGCTTCTCAAGTCTATTTTCTTTAATCATTTAAAAACCAAAAATTTGATAAACCGTTATATTTATGTTTTTCACATCTTTTGTCTTGGTATAAACACTTATAAATTTTTTTTTTATAAAATCAGCTTTCAGAAGCTATATAAAAATCATTTAACAAATGCATTTATTATGCATGTCATGCAAAAATATAAGGCACGTATTTTGATAAAAGATAGTGTGAAAGGCCTGTTTCCCAATTTTCTAAATACTTTACGTATAATTATATATATATTCAAAACAATTTCTAAAAATAACTTACATTCACAATTTCCTAAAATTCTATCAACGCATGCTTTTCACAATTATGTGCATTCGATAAATCATGCGTAAATATATATTTATAGATAATATGAAAATTTTAAAATTGACACCCCCTACTCACCTTGTAATAGCAGGATGTTACGTCGCTATTAATTTCGAAGGTGTGTCTTACTTTTTCTTCCTACCGATTGTTCGTTAATTTCTTCGGCTTGCCACCACAGTATAACACCTAATTTATTTCCTAAATATTAAAATTCACTTAATAGATATATATATCCTCATTCATTATTTTATTTTAATATTATTATTTTATATATTTTTATATTATTTTATTATTATTGTTTTTTACCTTTCTTTCTCTTCTCTTTCACGTTTCTTCCTCTCTCTCCCCTTGGCTTCACTTCCCTTCCGTCGGTGGCAGTCCTTCCTTCCCTCTCTTTGGCTCTCATTTTTCCTTCCTTACACTCTCAAATTGGTTACAATTTCTACACTTTTCTTCCAACAAAATCAACAATTGTAATGCCCATATAAATCTCAAACCTTTCAGCTCTAAACCTTAAAAATTTCACCAACAAAGCCTCAAGAATTTCAAACACTAAACCTCAAGATTTCAACCACCACACTACCCATTTCCACCTCCAAATCAACAGCTTTCCAACCCCCAAAACCAGAACCAAAACCCCCAAAAATAATCAGCAACTAACCTTAAAATCAACCTCCAAAAGCAACAACAAAGTCATAAAATTTTAGCAACTCAAGCTCCCCAAAAAGGCATAGAATTTTCTCTCTATTCTCTTTTTGTTTTCTCGGCTCTTTCTCTCATTTTTTTCTCTCTTGTTTCTTTGCTCTTTCTTGGCTCGACGGTGCTGCACAAGAATGGCTTTTGAAAGCCATTTGAAAGATAAACATGGAGGGGACTAGACATGACTCCTTGTCATGTCCCCTCTCCATATTTTTACACATGTTTTCTATTTTTTCATGGCTCATAACCGGCCCCTACACTATCTCTTTCTTTGCTTTTGTCTTTTCTTCTTTTATGTATTCATCCGGCCCCCCCTTGCTCACTCCTTTCATAAGTCTTAGTTTCAAAGTTTCAATTGACCACATGGACAGCTGCCCATGTGGTCTTTCTTTCTTTTTTTTTTTTTAAAGGGGTGTTACAATCTCCCCCACTTAAATAAATTCGTCCTCGAATTAAAATAAAGTGGGTTGGTAAAGCATACCTTAGTCGTGAAAGAGGTGTGGGTATTCCTTCCTTATCTCCTCTTCAGGTTCCCAAGTCGCCTCTTCCATTGAACGGTTGTGCCACAAGACCTAAACTAAGGCAATTTCCTTGGAGCGCAACTGCTTCACTTGACGATCTAATATTGCCACTAGTTTCTCTTCAAAAGTTAATCCTTCATCCAATGGAACCATATCATATCATATAACATGTGTTGGGTCCTTGATGTACTTTCTTAACATAGACACATGAAATGTGGGATTTACTTGAGCTAACTTTACCGGCAAAGCTAGTCGATATGTTGTGGACCCAATTCGCTCCAAAACTTCAAAAGGTCCAATATATCTTGGGCTCAACTTTCATTTCTTTCCAAATCTTTTACTTTATTTCAATGCAGATACCTTCAAAAATACAAAATCCCCCACTTGAAACTCTAAAAGACGACGTCTATTATCGGTATAGGACTTTTGTCTGCTCTGGGCTGTCCTTAGATGATCCCTTGCCAAACTCACCATATCCGTTGCTTGTTAAACCAAATCGAGACCCAATAGCTTTCTTTCTCCCACTTCAAACCATCCAATGGGTGATCTGCACTTTCGTCCGTACAAGGCTCCAAACGGACCCATTCTGATACTAGCTTGGTAGTTGTTATTATTTGCAAATTCCACTAAAGATAATTGTTGATCCCACGTGGTTCCCAAATCTAATACAATTGACTTCAGCATATCTTCAAGCGTTTGTATCACACGCTCTGATTGACCATCTGTTTGGGGATGATATGTAGTACTGAAGTCCAAACGAGTGCCTAATGCTCCATGTAAACTTCTCCAAAAGTTATTAGTAAATTGTGGCCCTCAATTAGACACAATGGTCATGGGAACTCCATGCAATCGTACAATACAATCAACATAGATCTTAGCATACTAAGCTAACCCATAGGCAGTTTTTACTAGAATGAAGTGAGCCGACTTGGTCAATCAATCTACTATCACCCATATGGAATCATATCCTCCTCTTACACGGGGCAATCCCGTCACAAAATCCATAGCCATATGCTCCCATTTCCATTCGGGAATCGACAAGGGTTGTAGTAACCTTGGGGGTTTCCCGTGTTCAGCTTTAACTTGTTGACAAGTTAGGCACTTGGCTACGTATTCCGCTACATCCTTCTTCATCCCTGGCCACCAATAGACCATTTTTAAATCGTGATACATTTTAGTGGTTCCTGGGTGCACGGTATAAGCGGTAATGTGAGCCTCTACCAAGATTTTTTCTCTCAAGTTATATCGATCTGGCACATACGTTCGGGATCCATACTTCAACAATCCTTCGTCTCTAAATTTATAGTTTTGATCCCGCTCTTCTGATCCTAAGATCTTCATCACAAATTCATCTTGTGCTTGGGCGTTACGAATTCGGTCCAAGATTATTGGTCGGACTCGAAAATGAGCAATAAGGGCACTAGGTCCGCTGATATCAATCTTGATCCCCATATTGCTTAGGCCTTGCCATTCACGTACTATACTTCTCCGTTCAATAGACAAATGTGCCAAACTACCCATAGACTTCCGACTTAAAGCATCAACCACCATGTTTGCCTTACCAGGGTGATATTGGATGGTACAATCATAATCTTTAAGCAGTTCCATCCATCGACGTTGCCTCAAATTAAGATCACGTTGTTGAAATATATACTTCAAGCTTTTGTGATCAGTATATATTTCAAAGCTCTCCCCATATAGATAATGGCGCTACATTTTCAATGCGAACACAATCGCCACCATTTCCAAGTCATGAGTGGGGTAGTTTTGCTCGTGTCTCTTGAGTTGCCTTGAGCCATATGCGATCACCCTACCATTCTGCATTAGCACACATCCTAAACCAACCCTTGATGCATCATAATACACTACATACCCTCCTGTACCATTTCGAAGACTTAAGATAGGTGCAGAAGTTAGGCATTCCTTCAGTTTAAAAAAACTACTTTCACACTCATCAGTCCATTCAAATCTAGCTCCTTTTCGAGTTAACTTGGTCAATGGTGCCGCGATTCTTGAAAAATCTTGCATAAATCGACGATAATAGCCAGCCAATCCCAAAAAACTTCGAACCTCAGTAACCGTACTTGGTCTCAACCAAGTTTGGATCGATGCAACTTTTTACGGATCTACGCTAATTCCTTCCTTCGTTATCACATGTTCGAGAAAACTAACGCTCTCTAACCAAAAGGCATATTTAGAGAACTTTGCATATAATTCATGTTCTCGAAGTGTTTGTAACACTAGTCTCAAGTGATGTGCATGCTTTTCTAAACTCCGAGAATACACCAAGATGTCATCAATAAATACCACCACAAATCTATCCAAATAAGGTTAGAATACCCTATTCATTAGATCCATGAAAGCGGCAGGAGCATTAGTTAAACCAAAAGACTTCACCAAAAATTCATAATGTCCGTACCTTGTACGAAATGCAGTCTTTGGTATGTCTTCTTCTCGAACTCTTAACTGATGATGCCTCGAGCGTAGATCAATTTTCGAGAAATATCTCGCCCTTTGCAATTGATCGAATAAGTCATCGATCCTAGGTTGTGGATATTTATTCTTAATAGTCACACTATTTAACTTTCGATAATCCACACACAACCTCAAACGTCCATTTTTTTCTTCACAAATAATACTGGAGCTCCCCAAGGCGAAGTACTTGGGTGAATAAATCCTTTTTCCACTAACTTTTGTAATTGCTCTCGCAGTACTCATATTTCTGCTGGTGCCATTCGGTAGGGAACTTCAGATATTGGTTCCGTGCCAGGAATCAAATTAATGCAAAACTCAATTTCTCTTTCTGGGGGTAACCCTGTCAATTCATCTAGGAATACATCCTCAAATTCATTGACTATTGGCACTATTTTAACATTCAGAACTTCTTCTTCCACTGACACATCTTCCTTGGAGCCCACACATGCCAAGTAGTTCTGTCCCGTTTCCACCCTAGTTATTCCAACCAATATTCTTTTGTTACACGGACTCCTATGTCCATGAATAATGAAAAGGACTTCTCCAGGAAATTTAAATTCCACATACTTATAATGACAATCAACATTGGCATAGCAATCATATAACCAATCCATTCCTAGTATGACATCAAACTCCAATGTTGTTAATAATACCAAATTCACCCAAGTCTCCCGATGATTCATTTTCACCACGCAAAACTTATATACCAACTCTGTTGTATAAATTTCTTCTAAAGGTGTGGTTACTATCAATGGGTCTATCATGATCTCGCAAGGTATATTCAACTTCGACACAAAATTTGGAGAAACAAAAGAATGGGTAGACCCGGGATCAAATAAAACTAAGGCTTCAAAATCGTAAATTATAAGAGTACCTGTCACCACATCATTAGAAGCAGGCACATCTTGCGGACGTATAGCAAACACCCTCGCTTGTCCTCCTTTAGAAGTACCTTGTGGTGTTGACTCCATAGGTCGGGATTAGGAGGTAGAAGCTATCCCTTTGCCTTTGTTAGGTCGACCTCTCCTAGCCAGAGGAGAAACTGCAGATGCTACCGCGATGCTGGTTGTACATACTCCTGACCAGTTTCTTGGAATCCTCTTTCATATGGGCAATTTCTTCGTATATGCCCCGATTGACCATAGTTAAAGCACACATAATAAGTCTGAGCACAGGGTCCCACATGTGTAGTACCACATCGTGTGCAATAAGGACTCCTTTGACCCCTTGGTCGACTATCATAGCTGGTCATTGTATTATCAGGTCCGCGATGGTTGCTTGTTCCTAAAAAGTTTCCATGACGAAGAGGACTGCTGAACGAGGGATTTCTCCTTAACCCTTGAGGTCTAAATGACATTTGCCCTCGACTCTACATATTTTCCCTTCGACTAGATTGACGTGATCTCCTAAAAGTCATTTCTTGACCAGTGTGCCTTCGACTAGTCTGTCCTGTGCTTTCACGAAGTGCCCTTGCCTCCATATTGCGTCCTTCTTTTAATCGGGCACAATCCACAACATCAGAATATGAATCGAATCTTTGTGGAGCAACCACTCTAAATAAGTACTCGGACAAGCCGGCCACAAACCGTTCTATTCTCATTTCTTCTGTCGACACCAAATATGGGGCATACTTGGATAATTGAGAAAATTGCACGTCATACTCAGACACTGTCATACCGGGTGTTTGTCTTAAAGCCTTAAATTCCCTTGCCTTAACTGCTCGTACACTTCGGGGCATGAATCTATCCATGAAAGCCTTATCGAATTCCTCCCAATCGAGCGGACCGGCATCACTAGATCTACCCCACATATATGATGTAATCCATTGTTGTGCTACATCTCCAAGACGGAAGCTAGCCAGTGGTTGATATCAAGCTGTATACTGGAATATTCTAGTATGCAGGCATGATGTCAAATATATGAATGACATGACTAGCTTGATTCAAAAATATAATTTTTGACTTTTACAGGGGCCAAAGTGTAATTTTTGAAAATTTCTTTACCAAGATTTTTTTTTGATGAGTCTAGAAACTTCTTTGGCTGAATGGATAAGTGAAGAAAGCTAGTGGTGGATAAAAAAAGTCAAAATGGAAAAAGAAATAAAATAAAATAAATTAATAAAAAAATCAAAAAATATAATAAAATAATATTATTTTATTCAAGTTATAAAAAGGTAAAATTTTAAGCCAAGAGCATTGTGAGGGTCGGCCTAAGCAATTAGCAACAAGAACAAAGGAAGAAATAAGAAAACTTAGGTGGGAAATCAAAGAGAAAGTGTGGAAAATCAAGAAAACTAGTGTTTAAAGGTAAAATTTCTTAACTTTGCCTATTAATCTACAATACCCATGCTTTATTCCTTGTTTTCCATGGTTGAATATTGAGTTATCACGATGAATTCAATTCTGAAAAATGGGTATGGAAGAGAAATTGATGTTGGTTTGGCTTGATTTTGGACTATGTTGATGTTTAGAGGTAGTTAGCCATGTTTAGAAAGAAAATTTTGGAAGAAAATCATGTACTCTATGAGAATCTATTTATGTTGAATATTATGGAGAGAAAATTGCTGCTGATTTGATGTTTATTTGAGGTATTTTGATGAATTATGATGAATTATGGATATAGGAAAATTATGGGAATTTTTAGAGCAAAAATCATAATTTTTGCCCACTTGGGGTAAAATCGTAATTTTCAGTCTAAGACTGATACATTGACCCATACTCACTGTAATTGAGTATTATGGACATAATTGAACTATTAGAAACTGAAATGGGTCAAATAGAAGTTTAATTGAGGATTTTAGCAATTTAGATGCATGTAGGTGAGTCGGTCGGACACCGCAATTTAACAATTGTCCAAACCATTTTTACCCAATTTCTTGAAAATTCACAAGTTAAAACCATGTCAAAAATTAACAATTTAACAATTTAACAATTGGCTCTTAAAATTTGACATCACACCTGCATACTGGAATATTTCAGGCCTTATCCAATTATGGGCTTGGTTGATATCAAGTTGGTCGGAACATTACTTTTATCCCCCTGGATGCTAAATAAAGGCTTACCTAGAAAATCAAATCTAACTATCTTATGGTAACAGTCTACACTGGCATGACAAGGTGATAGCTAGTCCATTCTCAATATCACATCAAAATCCAAGGTGTCTAACACCACTAAATTCACTAGGGTGTTTTTATCCTTGATTCGGACTGTGCAGGACTGATATTCCCATTCAGCCACAAATGCCTCCTTTAAAGGAGTAGACACCACTAATTGTTCTTCTGTCCTAACACAGTCTTTACCCAATCGAAATGCAAAGCATGGAGAGATAAAAGAATGAGTAGATCCAGGATCAAACAATACTCTAGCATCCATATTACAGATGAAAAGAGTACCTGAAACTACTGCATTGGACGTTTGCACATATTGGGGAGTTTAGGCATATACCCTTGCCTGACCTCTTCCTGCAGAACTTTGATGTCTAGACCCAGCTGGTCTACCCTGAGAAGAAGCACTAGCGCCTCTACCTCGTGTCTCGCTAACCTCTTGGCCAGTTGAGACAGTTGCCGAATGAGTAGACAAAGCTGGTCGAGTAAAACCGCGAACCGAACCTTGCGATTATTGGGCTGTCAGGCAGTTCCTCCACATGTGTCCAGGCTGGCCATAATTAAAACAAGTCCTTACAAGATGATAGCATTGTCCTCTATGTGGTCTCCCACAATTATCACAAGACAAATTAGCTTGACTACTATGCTTGGAATCCTGCGGCTGCCTTCTTCCACCAAAAGTGTTCTGTCCCGATCCAGCGCTGGCACTTGTCACATCACTTCCCCGTTGGGGAAACCTTGATCCTCTCTGTGATCCTTAATGGCTAGAAAATGAAATTCTGTTACCGAAATCTCTGCGGCCTTGATAACCCTCTATTTTGGCCCTTTTTGCTTTATCTTTTGCGGCCTTGCTCTCACTGGTCTTCATCTCAATCTATTGAGCACAGTCTACTATCGCAGAGTACGCATGAAAATCTTGAGAAGCCACAGCTTTGAACAATGGTTCCACCAGTCCGTCCACAAACCTTTGAACTTTCATTTCCTCGGTGGAAACCAAATATGGTGCATATCGAGACAACTGTGTAAATTTTACATCATACTCCGACACCGTAATGCCCGGAGTCTGCACCAATGCCTCAAACTCTCTAGCTCTGGCAGTTCGCACATTGTGAGATAAAAACCGATCCAGAAAGGCTGTATTGAATTCATTCCAGCTCAGCGGCGCAGCACTTGTCAAAACTGGATAGAGTTTAAATTGAGGTTTAAATTGTAAGGTGAACCATCTTCATATTAATTAGCCTAAGTCCAATGCATAGACTTGATTGCTAAATTTGGGTAAAAATGGATTAATATGGAAAACTAGTACGAGATGCCTTGCGAGGTCTAGATAGAGTACTTGGGGATTGAGTGCTTATCGGGATATTGCGGCAGTTGTCACGGGCCCGATGGGTGGTTCCGGGTCGTGACAAGCAGTCAGTCATACCACATTTCATAAGCCAAATTGATTTTAAAATACAATTTATCATGTAACAAATAGTGGTCTCCCAGTACTCTATTTTTCAAAATCACAATAGATTTTCGTACAATTTTAGGAAATAATTTTATTTAAATCCATTATTTTCAAAATATATAATTTTATCAGGAAAATCTATTTTTTCATAAAATTCACCAAAAATAGACATAAATCACTTCAGATAATTTAAGTGATAGTATGTTCACTCACTGCTTTCGAAAATTTGAATTTTCGGATGCACTCGACCTAGTGGTCCTTAGGTGCGATCTTTTGGCCTTTTTCGGACGTCTCACCACCTTGACAAATAATAAAGTTGAGGAATTTGCTAATTTGTCCCTAAATTGATATAAACTAATTTAAATGACTAATGCATGCTATGCAAATGCAAAACGCGTCCGAATTTCGCTAAAACACTGTATTGACTAATTTTGACCGATTGCCCGATTAATTGACAATTATATCCAAATCACTTCCAAATTGATCCATTCCTCTTTTAAAACCTTAATTCACCAATTACATTTCAAATAACTAAATTTCAGCCTTAAATTCCTTCAATTTCCTCAGGTGAAAATTCGGACATTACGATGTGCTAACACCGTAATTTTTCCTAATCACCTTTTTCATTTAATTTCTCATTTTTCCAAGCCATTTTCCTTGTAATTCAAACAATTCCTTCTTGACATACAACATACACAATTCGGCTAACAAAGAACCCTAGGGGATTTGAATGTTTTTCCTAAAACTTTGTTCATAACTATGCTTAACCATAATCAAACAACAACATAGTTCAAATTCAAGCAATTCCAATATCAAATTCCCATTCATACCCATTCGGCCTCAATAAATTCAGCATGATTCCTCATCATTTAGCCATGAAAAATGAAAGCTAAAGCATGGTTAAGCTAGGGTTAGAGTAAATCTAAAGAAATCTCACCTTTGTTTGGCTTGAATCTTGAAAAACCTTGAAATTCCTTGAATTTTTGGCTTGTTTTTCTTGTTGTCCTCCTTTTTCTCTTTTGTTTTCCTTTGCTGCAGGTTTGTGCCGAATTTGGTGAGAGAATGTGAGGGTTATAGGCTGATTTTATTAGTTTAATCATAAAATAAATGGCTTGCCACATGGCAAAATGCCATTAGTCCATTTTTTTTAACTTTTTGACTTTTATTCCAATTTTTCCACCACAAATAGATTCCATATTTATCCATACCCTAGTTAAATAAAATTCCTTGGTCTTGACCAGTGCCGGAGCAAAAATTTACCGATTTACCCCCGGTACGAAAAAATTACGATTTTGCCTCTATACTCCAAAATGTACCGTAATTACATTATTTTCACTTTTCAACTTCAAATAACACTTTAATTGATCAATCTTAATCATATGGGGCCAAAATATTTTCTAAAAATTCCCGTTTCGTCCTTTAATGGCAAAATTACCATTTTGCCCTTATGTCTCAAAAATACCGAGAATTACAATTTTTTACTGCTAAAATTCCTTCTATGCTCCAATAATCATATTATATTTCATATAATTATTCTTGATCATTTGAAATCAAAATCTTTATTAAAAATCTCCATTTTGTCCTGAAATTGAAAAATGACTGTCTTGTCCGTAATCGGTCAATTTTTCCGACTGACTCCAAATTGGCCCTCGAACTCCGAATTACTATTTCGAGTAATCCCTGGACTGTGAAATTCCTTATTTAACTTTAAAATCCTTATTTTATTAGTTCGAGGCATAAATCAACTTATTTGTACTTCTAAGTACAATACCGGCTTTTTACCAACTCTATCGGGTTATTCAGATATGCAGACATGATGTCACATATATATAAATGTCATGTTAGATCATTTAGGGTTGGGCTTGACATCTTTCCCGTGTCTTCCTTTGCTTTTTCATTTTTATTTTCCTTCTTTAATTGATTCTTCTCTTGACTTTTCTTCTTGTCTCCTAATTTCCTTTTTCATTTGTTGTGGCCGGCCCCATCTTACACACTTAAAAGAAATTTGTTTGCCTTGTCTTTATGTGAGCATGCATCACACCACAATTATTTTGATTTCTTTTTACCTTTCATTTCTTGTCTTCACATGGCTATTCATGCACATAAAAATATTATTTGACTTGTCAACATCCTTGTCTTCATTATTTTATCACCCATTTATCATCATTTTATTTTTATTTCTTCAAACTAATAAAATTTACATACCATGTCTTAACTTCATTTAATTTAATACACTACCATCCAATTTTTCATAATTTAAAATTAGTCATTTCAACACGTGTAAAAATTCTAATTTCCTTCTATCTTCATACTCGTACACGTGTACAACCAAAATATTGAAATCGTATTTCAACGCGATATCACCATAATATTTAAATATTAACTTACCGCGTTTACTCGATAAAAATCACGTCTCACGTTTTTCACCGTTTTCCTTCAAAATTAATTTTTATTTGTTCTCCTCCACTTAAATTAGTCATATTCTATTTTTCATGACTAATTTTTTGACATTATAAAATATTAATATTTTAGTATTATTTTATTAAATAAAATATTATTTTATTCAAAAAAATTTTCACTTACTTTCTTTGGTCCCGAAACACATTTTTATGTCTCGGTTTACCTCCAAATCATCCTTTAGCTCACTAATTCACCTTCGACAAAAATATTATTATTTAATTATTATTTTTACGCGTACGAAATATTTTTCTCTTGAGCGTTCCTTTCATACTCTGTCATTCTTTAGCACGCTACTTCGCATCAATTAATCTTTCGTTTATTCAACAAAGCCTTGTTGGCGTCTAAGAAAAGTACGGGGTGTTACAACTGACTTCGTAAATTATCTGATAAGTAATATTATTCCCCCTGAGTTAAATTTTCATCAGAAAATGAAATTTTTGCAAGATGTCAAATTTTATTTTTGGGATAAGCCTTACTTGTTCAAGCAATGTAAAGACCAGATCTTCAGAAAATGTGTTCCGGACGAAGAGATTCAAAGTGTGCTTCACCATTGCCATTCTTCAGATTATGGACGACACTTTGGAGGAACAAAAACTGTTGCTAAAGTCCTTCAATTAGGTTTGTATTGGCCTACATTATTTAATGATGCTCACAATTTTGTTTTGCATTATAATAGGTGCCAAATAATGGGTAATATCTCAAGGCGACATGAGATGCCTCTCAACAACATCATGGAGATAGAGATGTTTGGGGTTCGAAGCTTGGTGAGGTCTGCAGTGCCTGTCTTCCCTGGCGAATCTAGTCTACATGAAGAATAGCCGAATGATAGGGACCCAAACATAACAATACCTTAGCGAGGTGGGCCCCCGAGGGGGATGCCACACACACCAAACTTTATGAGGTATTATCTGTTTTGGCCTGTTGACCTTACGATTTTATCCCACAAAATGCACTTTACAAGTTAAAGGTAATGTAAATCCTTAAATACTTAGTCTCACTCTAGTAAATAATCGATGTGGGATTCAGAACTCTCCTCTATGACCATAACATCTTCTTTTATCTCCCCATTGGGAGCTTCTGTTCGATATGAGACATATGGCTCTACCCATTAGAAGCATAAGATGTGAGATTCACATGATTCTCTGCTAGGATAGTGACACTAAGCATGGTTCCACGCATTAAGCAATTTTTTACTTTCTTTTGACTTCACTAATTCAATTTCTGATCTTTCTCTATTTATCTATGAGTTCAATGGTGTGATTGCTTACATGGTTTACTATATTACTTCTTAGGTATTCATGTTGTTCACGCCACTAGAGTGTTATTTCTATCACAACATAAATATATAAGTGACATTTTACACAAGGGAGACATGCTTGATGTAAAAGCATCTTCCACACCAATCTTTTTTCAGCTTCCTTACAACTCCATGATGGTTCTGTCCAAATAGATAAGGTGACCGCTTGGGTAAGGCCACCCAAGTAAGGGCTTTAGGCCCCAAATTTAGGGAGGTCTCATAATTTTATAATAGTTATAATATAATTAATTATATTAAAATATATAATAATTAAAATAATTAATAAAATTAAATATTTTCTTATTCTCTCATGCCTAATAAATATCTATTTTCTCTCATTTTCGCATCCTCTTTAATTCTCAATTATTTATCTTATTTTTCATTAAAAATATGTAAAAGTCAAAGATAATTAATAAAATAACATATTCTCTTATTTCCGTAACTATATGCCTAATAAATCTCAATTTTCCAATTCCTACAATGTTATTAATTCTCAATTATTTCTCAAATTTCCAATCAACTAATGGAAATATGGATTTGCATCTATTGTGATTTCTTCTAAAGAAATTGGATCTAAAATGAATATAGAATCCAAATTCCATGATACACGTATCATTTGTAGAAATAAAAATTTGATGAGAATGGTAATGAAATAATAAGATCTCTTAAAGTGTCATTTAGAATTGATTACTTTTCATAGATATTAGAACAAGCAATTGTTTCACTCCAAAGTAGATTTGAACAAGTTAAGATATATAAAAGTATTTTTAGTTTTCTATTTAACATTAAAAAGTTGAAGTCATTAGATGATAATAGTTTGAAAGAATATTGCTTTAATCTTAAATGTTCTTTAAAATATAACAATGATGGTTTAGATTTATTATTAGAGTTAAAAATTTTAAAAGAAATTATACAAATGAAAAATAATAGTCCAAGTTATATATTTAATCATATAAAAAGATTTTTTTTTAAGCTGAAAATTCTCGCAGGGCCCAGCTACCTTGTAATCCGTTTATTAATTAGCAAAAAAATTAAGTACAATGAGGAAGGGGACATCAATCGAACCTCCAAAAGTACATGAACCCAAGAAAGGATTAAACAAATTCCTACATTAGAATGGCTCGATTTATGCCCGTCATAAAACTGAAGCCCGTCCCTTTTACAAGATTCTAAGTAGTCCTCAAAATAAAGATAATAAAAGTAAAAAAGGAGTAGTACTTCTTTACATTTATTTAAATCTAACATATAGTAAATTATTTTTGTCTAATGCTAAAATTCCTCGTAATTTTCATTGAGCTTCTCCAAAAACTTGAAGACCATGATGTTGGTGACCACGATTAGCTTAATCATAGAAAAAGACTTGATTCTTTTCCATATGCATATATTGCTTTTAGAATAATATTAACAATTCCAATAAATGTGGCTTCAAGATAAAGAAATTTTTCAAAACTAAAATTTATAAAAATCTTATTTAAGATCAACAGTATTTCAAGAAAGATTAAATGTGTTAGCTATATTATCAATTAAAAAAATTAAAAGAATTGGGTTACAAAAGTTTAATTAAAAATTTTGCATCTCAAAAAGCTAAAAAAATAAAATTTTAATAATTTTTTTAATTTGAATAAAAAAAATCTCATTTGGATAGTTCACTTTAGGCCTATAAAATTATTCATCGACCTTGCAAATAAACGTAATAACATTTAAATAATTAGTTGATTCCCTTCAGTATTTAGCTCTTACCAAGCCAGTCATTTCCTTTGCAGTTAATAAACTACTCCATTTATGCATAAGCCTACTACCTTGCATATTTAGGCTCTCAAGAGGGTTCTGCAATATCTATTTCATGGTCTTCCCATCTACAACAAATCTAACCTCTGTCTGTATGCATCTTTTTATTCGGATTGAGCAGGCAATCTTGATGATAGAATATCTAACTTAGCTTATCTCATCTATCTTGGGAATACATCGATATCTTGTTCCTTTAAATATCAGAAAACAGTGGCTTAGTCCTCCACTGAAGATGAATACAGGTCCATTGGTTCCTCTATGTCTGAAATTACATGGATTCAATCCTTACTTTAGGAACTTAAGGTTCTATTACGGAGAGTTCCAACAGTTCTTTATGACAACATAAGTGTCATCTACACTTGAAAGAATCCTATCTTCCATACAAGAATGAAATACTTGGCTCTTCATTACTTTGTTCGAGAGAAAGTTAATGATTCAGCTTAACATTAATCACGTTTCCACGGATGAACAGCTAGCTGATGCGCTTATTAAACCACTACAACAGGCCAAATTTCACCTTCTTCTATACAAGATTTGTGCCACCAATGGTGAAACCATCTTGCAAGGCCATAATAAAATGTTATGCATCATCCAATCCTTCAACCTTGGTTTTACCCTGGGTGATGTGAGAGGAAACTCATTTGATCCAAGAGAGTTCATGTGATCCGATCGAGAAAGAGTTTTATCTGCAGATTGAAATGATTCTAAGCCCAAACTTATCTTGTAATTTATATTTGTATGCTTATCATGTAATCAAGTGTATCTAGATTAAATTTGTTTATCTTATCTTAGATTATGTTATAAATAAACGAACTTTGTAATGCAAAATGTGTCATTATTCATTCAACTTAAGCCTTCCTTCAATTCAATTTTACAGGAGACATCAACTCATTTGACAAAATTAACTAAATATCAAATAAATTATAATAACAAATATTAAATTAAAAATCTTAATATCGTTTTTGCTTTTTCTTTGAAAAGAGAAAAAACTATCTACTTAAAACAGATTGCCTCATATTTTTTTTTTCAAATAATGTGATATCTTTCTCTCTTCCAAAAGAATTTTGTTAAAAGGACGGTATTTTTTCTTCCACCAAGGTATTCTAGTATCTAGAAGGTTAATATACACTCAACGTGACACATAAAATTTAAAATATTGATTAGGTCCAAAAAATCTGAAATTTAGGCTTTCCAGAAAGCTGTGGGTCTATGCCATTTTTTATTACCATAGGGTTGACTCATGATAATTAAGCTATTTAAGACGAAAAAAATTAAAAAAAAAAAAAAAGAGCTCGTTCAGACTTATCAAAGCCAAATTGTGTGAAATGAAAAGTTATTGGAAGGTCCATTATTGGAATTTCCAACGAAATTGACCTTACTTAACAAATGAGTTATCTTTGGACAAGTCCAAAGAAAATTATGTCAACTTATCAAATTTTACGGATCCCGATATTTTCATCTATGGGTCTTTAATCCCTTTAAAGATGGAGGCTGTGGAAGATATTGGCCACTGAAATTGATATAAAAATAACAAGGATTAATGTCATAACAAGCTGGCATTGCTATCTTTAGGTTAATAAAAAAACAAACTGTTTTTTTAGAGATACAAATATTTAGTACTTTTACTATTTTTGCATGTATTGTGGAATTATATAAACTTATCTTTTTCAGCAAATTCATACAATTTAATTTTTGATTCAATTTGCTACTCTTGATTTTCTTCAAACATGTCTATTTGCAACAAATTCATATTTTTTTGCTTTTGTGCAATGTTGGTGGGCTCGGTCTTGATTGGAGATGCAAATGCAAACCAAGTAATTAGCAATGGGGCTATGTCAGCTAATAGGGAACTTCCATGCAAAGGATGGCATTGCTTGCCACAACCATCAAATCCTGAAAATAGAGGCTGTGAAAAAGAAGAGAGATGTCGACAAAATGACATTGGTCATGCTTGAAATGGCTTCATTCCCAAAGTTCATTGTGTAAGAAACTTCTTTATAATAAATCTGGCTATATATTTACATATATGTTCGAGTTATACAAACCAGTCTCTTCTACCTACTAAAAAAGCCCTCGAATAAATAATTTTGTATCTATGATATATATGTACTTTTAAAATTGATTTGGTTCTGTGTAACTATTTAATTCTTGAAATGTGTCTGTTATAAGAAAATCATCTCTTTGGCTTATGTGCAATGAGTCAGTGAAGAGATATTCCTCCTCCATGCTCGAAGAGGAGGTAGCCTACCACCTGTCCAACTCCATGCTAATCCACCACCAGGCATCAAGTTGCTGAGGCCTAGAAGAGTACTTTTGCTCACATGTTGTTAACAAAATTTCCTTTGCTAATTGATATACAATTTTAAGCAATAATAATTGAATATTTCAAATGACATGATGTTTAAATAAGTTTATGAATTATTTTAAAAATATTTAAATAAGTATTTAATTTTTTCTTGCATTTAATCAAATTTTTATATTTTTATTTTGAGTAAAATAAACTTTTATTACTAATGATTAATTAATTGTCATCAATCAAAACACCACATTTAGTTTATATCTTCATGGCACTAATATGATATTGATGTAGAAGGTAAAAAATGTCACATGCCTATGTTTTCATACCAAATTAGCATTTTATGCCATTATAATTATGATATATTAGCATAACACATTTGTCACGACTCGGAACCACCCTCGAGTCCGTGACAACCGCCACGATGTCCCGATATGCACTCATTCCTCGAGTACCATATCAAAACCTCGCAAGGCTCTCGTACCAGTCTTTTCAGCTCCCTTGTGAGTTTCTATTTATTAATTTCATACTTTAAATCATTTCGTCCAATTTCGGACCAAAACAGGGAAAAAGACAAAAATTTACTACACAAGGGCGTTTCGGTCATTTTTCGTCAAAAATTTTGAAATTTGGAAAAAATGTTACTTACGCGTAAATATTTTATAATTCGCAATCAGAATTGAAAATCGGATATCTAAAACATGAAATTTGAGTAAAATTACATTTAATGGAATAAAATAATAATATTTCATGAAATAACATATTTTTTTATAAAATAATTTTTATATAGATATCCGGATATAATTTTTTACACCAGATATAATTTTTTATTATTACATACAGTAACACAGGTAACTGAAGTACAAGATTTAATTTACAATGTTAAGTGGACTCGTAATAGAGAAATACAGTACAAGAGATGAACCTGTGCACTGAAGGTTATCACTTGAAACCTTATCTTCAATAAAATTCTCTATCTACAACTGTTTGTGAGCCTGAAATGGGGAAATTGAGGGGTGAGTTTTACAATCCAGTGAGTTAGATAACTACCATCCACTACATCTAAAGTCAAGTAGATGGAGACAATACAAATAAAACGCAATGCTATCATGTAATTCATAGCACCAATTTAATACAACTGTACAAAGCAATCTTATTTAACAAAATAAATGGCTTATGTTTTATTTATAAAAATCAGGCTTAAGCCAAATCTCATACTCACGGACACTTGATCAGAGCATCCAATTGAGTTCGCCAAGGCTGTTAGAATTTCATAATTTTTCTCAAATACAGCCGATCCTTGGCGTTGGCTAAACTCATCTTCACACGGCGGTTTAACGTGAAATGAATTGTAACATTACCTTGGAAGTTACCCTACTCGCCTCTACGACCAAGGTAACAATTAATTGGGTTTTTCCGTGCTCCTCCTAAAGACAGTCCACGACAACCCTCACTGCAGTGTTTTATTAATTATGATCCACCAACTTTATAAAATTTACAGCAACATAACAAGGTCATTTTAATACTAGCCAGCCTACACGACAAACAGCAATTCATGCCAATTTTTAACACAGTAAATCACCCAAGCATGCTCACCAAGATCATAAGTCAAAATTTCAATTTTTAATACATAAACACAAATTCATGCCGATCTCCACATACTCAATGTTAAAAATCCATTTTTCTCAGTTAAAGAATCATTTATAAAATTCAATTTATTTTCAAATCACAAAAGTAGATAAAACTACTCTAGATATTGAAAATGGTAAATTATCCAGTTACCTCGTCACAGGAGTGCCCGATACTCCTGTTTTTAATTCCACTACACCGTTTTTCTCCAGTGTCCGGGGAACCACCACCTAGGCGATACGCGTGACATGAATTTCAATAAATTGTGTCAATTTCTCACAATCAAATTTAGGCTCTATGTGATGCATGAACTGAGCTAAAAATGGTCCGAATAGTCATTTATTCACGGTGTCCGACCGACTCGCCTACACGCGTCTAAATTGCTAAAATCCTCATTTTAATTCCGAATCGATTTTTTTCACTTTCTATACGTCAATTATATCCAATTTGACTTAATGTCCCTCAGTGTGATGCAAATTATCAGTCTCGATTAGAAATTACAAAAATACCCCTAGTGGGTAAAAATTTTTATTTTTGCTCTAAAAATTCCCATAATTTTTCCAACTCCATAATTCATCATAATTCATCTAAATACCATGAAATCTCATCACTTTCAGCACAGATTTCTCTCTTGAAAATTTCGGTATAATCGGGTTCAATGGAGAAAAATCATTTTTCTCACTAGTTTTTGTCATTTTCCATTTCTACCTAACTAAAAACAACTAATTAACCTAAAATCCAATCAAATCAAACTCAAAAATCCCTCCATGAAATTCGGCTAGCATAGGGTGATCATACCCACTTGTGATTTTGCATGGAAAAATAGAAAATAAGGCATGGGTAAGATAAATCTATAAGAAATTTAAAGAAATTTTACCTTAATTTGTGATTTTTCTTGAATTCTTTTACTTTTCCCCAAATTTTCAGCCTAGGGTTCTTCCTTTCCCCTTCTCCCCTTCTTGCTTGCCTTAGCCGACCCTCCTTGAGTGAAAATGGGCTGATTTTTGTAGTTGTTTATCACTTAATAATTAAATATTCTAATTATTCACATGTTTATTTACCTTTTTATTATTTTATTATTATTTATTTCCCTTTTTGAATTTCTTTTCAGCCAAAAATATTCCAGCACTTATCCTTCAATTTCCTGAAGCTTCTAGAAAAATTTTCAAAGATTTTTATAGTGTAATTTTATGAAATTACACTTTTACCCCCGAAAAAGTACAAAATTACATTTTTGCTCGAAAAATTGAAAAATTACCACAAGGCATATTTTTCACTCCTCAAACTCATACCACACTCCAATTTGTCAAAATTGATCAAAATTCTCTCAAAAAATTAAATTTGATCCTCCGATAGTAAAATTACATTTTTGCCCCTATACTCCAAAATGTACCGGAATTGCATTTCCTTTCCACTTTTCAACCTCAAATTATGTTTTAACTAGTCTAAATAATCAACCTAAATCAAATGGGGCTAAAATCTTCTTTAAAAATTCTCGTTTTGACCTTTAGTGGGAAAATTACTATTTTGCCCTTGTGTCTCAAAAATATCGAGAATTACACTTTTTCACTGCCAAACCTCATTTTATGCTCCAATAATCATATTATATTTCATATAATTATTCTTGATCATTTAAAATCAAAATCTTTATTAAAAATCCCCATTTTGTCTTGAAATTGAAAAATGACCGTTTTGTCCCTAATCGGTCAATTTTCCCGATTAATTCCAAACTGAACCTTGAACTCTGAATCCTCATTTTAAACCAATCCATGGGTTTTAGTTTTCTTAAATTCATCCTCAATTCTTTGTTTAAACTAATTCAAGACTTATTTAACTTAGCCATACCCTTGGGGGCAATATTGTCATTTATCTTGTTTCCCGGGGCAATTCAATATACCAACATGCTGTCCAATGCATGTGAATGACCTGTCACAGATAATTTAAGGTCAGGTGTTACAACACTACCCCCCTTAAACTAAAATTTTGATCTCAAAATTTCATTCATCCTATTCCTCGAAAAATAGTGTAATCGATCTTCGTCTTATATTTAACTTTCTCAGTTATCTCTTTTATAAGGAAATTTCTGATTCATTACCTCGATTGCCTTCAACTCGACTTACGTATTTCACGTATAGTTATCCTGATCCTTTAGAAATTTGATCAATCAATAATTTCTTCAATCACAATTTCTTGCCTAGAGACATGCTCAGTGTCTCTATTCCTCTTATCAAGTTTGAACTAAAATTATGTTCCATTTGTATCAATTTCAATCCTTTCTCATACTTATGTATATATATATATATATATATACCAATCACTATTATCACTAGATCCTTTATTAAACCCTTTGGCATCCATTCATTCATTCTCATCTTCAAACATTAATATGTATCTTAAAGTATCCTTGGTATATCACTTTCATTCTGTATTTATACCCTTTATGTAGGGGAACTTAATGGTCTCAATGATCCCCACATATCTCGTGTTTACCTTATATTTATACAACTTAGATTTTTCCTTAATCCTCTTAATGTCAACATTTAAATCCATCTCACATGGATTCATACTATGGATTTCATTTTCTTGACTATTTTTTCCCAACAATTCCCTAAATCCATATAATTTTAACTTCCAATGAAAATTTTCATTATTGTGTTACTCACACAACTCATCGCACATCAATTTC
The DNA here is from genome assembly GCA_036013995.1 of Theobroma grandiflorum. Classification (NCBI taxonomy): domain Eukaryota; kingdom Viridiplantae; phylum Streptophyta; class Magnoliopsida; order Malvales; family Malvaceae; genus Theobroma; species Theobroma grandiflorum. The sequence goes on along the minus strand of CP142133.1, from coordinate 22,399,631 downwards.
AAACTTCAAACTTTTAAAGTTCATTCTTCACTTTAATTGATTATATAATCATTTCTATGCATAAACGTACGCGTCAAAAAAATCACAATGCTCTCGAGTAGGAAAACATCACATCAACACGTGGACCCACTTCCACGTAATAACATCCGGGAGCATCACTTCCACTGGATTCCCATATAATACTATGGCAATCTCAACGATGTTGGCCGACATCGGAGCTATCAAGCGATTGCAATCGTGTAAATCATCTATGGCCTTGCCACGTATATCACAGACCATAGTCCCAGCCATGTCTAACAGTCCGTCGGCCATCCGAAAATGTCTCTAGCTAGAGCTCACTCATGCAAGAGGGTCACACTTAACCGATGTGACATCAGGCTTACTCTCGACGCTTTCGATTTATCAAAAATAGAATGTTTTTCAAATCCATAATAAGCTTCTCATATCTAACTTGCATCTTATTCATATATACTCCTTATGTACTCCATACCATTTTTATTAAATTGTTGTCTACTATGCACATACAATTTCTAATTCCATTGATACCTTAAGTTTTCGCTTTGACACGATTCACTGTATCTCACACAATATCATCAGTTTCACTAATGATTCGTCATTCAAGATTTAAACCAATTTGAACCTTATATATATCTCAAACAATTCCATATTACTGTCTCCATAACTATTTAAAAGATTTTCATTATAGGGGTTCTTTTCCATTACCCCTTGTTCCATTATTTCTCGTGAATATAACAAGCTTTTCTCTTAGTCAATTTATCAATTTTATTTGAAGTTGGTAAAAATTCGTAACTAAATTCTCCTTCTACACTTTGGAATACCAACATAAGTATTATCTTAAGCTTATTCTTTACTCTTCATACCCACTTGGTTCTATGCTTATGTTTGCCTCGTTCATAGCAAAACTTCTCTTAAATATTTTCTCTTTAGAAATATCTATCTAGATCTTATGTCTCACAACCTGTGATTACCCAATTTATGATTTAGCCATTTGGCTCTTTAGCCAATTTCAAGACCACACTTATTATTCTCGCCACATATGCTTTGAAATTTTCTCTCTTAAAGAATTTAAGCAACCTTGAGAACACTTAACCCTTTGTTTATTTCTCCATACTCCAAACATATTCTTTCTATAATGACATATATTTGCTTACCAAAATATTCAAATACATACTCCACTATTCGTATTTCAATTTACCTTCCAGGATTTCCAATATACCATATACCCAATCTTATTTTATTGTTATCTCTCTTTTCATTCTATTGGGTTTAAAACCAAATTTATAATTTTCCATAACAATACTTCACATTATCTCTTTTGTTATGCCACCATTGTAACCTTTCATTCACATGTTTAACACGCAGCATTGATATTTCTCGTCACTATTTCATCATTTATCCAATTCTTCCTTTAATTTTATTTAACCATTTCCAAACCTTAACTCTTTCTATCCCCTTTATTCTCTTAAAATCAGACTTCAATCTACTTATCATTGATCTTACTACTCTTCAGAATAATGTACTTCAATGTGACCTTTTTGGTAACTTTTAAATTTTCTTTCCATTCACATGTCTATACATGTGGATTAATATAGGAATCTTTCGATTTACTTTTCATCTCCTTTTCAACACTTATCTGATGCACTTAAAATTCCAATTAACAAAACTCCGTATTAAGCCAATGAATATCATTTATCTCATGGAATTAACTTTCATATCACTCAAACTTTTACTTGTGCTATTCAGCCACAAGAGATTCTTAACATAATGGTATTGAACAATCACTGTTACCGTATTGTCACCATTGGAATCTACTTAATTAAAATGAATCTTTTGCCCTTAGGCTATTATCACAACCATTATTGCAACATAACTCCATTTTTAAATTTACACCTCAATTAACAAAATTTGATCTTCTATCTCAATTTCAGGATCAATACCTCAATTTCATCTTATCCATATTATCTATCTCAAGATACCAAATTCACATTTTTCTCAAGAGATTTCTGCAATCCTTATAACATATTTCCGTTTCCTTTCCAACGATAATATTTTGTAATTAATTCATATCACCATCAATCACTAAATACTTGGATCATAATTTAGTCATTGTTTACTCTTATCAAATACTCTACCATTTGCACTTTCATCAATAATTATCTTCAAATGCTCACACTCTCTATTTTATCTTAAAACATACTTCCCAAGAGGTCACCCATCATAATATTTCTCTTGCGCAAGCATGCTTAACTTCAGAGTGCTGATGCGATCCGATGCATCTATACTGGTATAATCGCATCCCACTACTATTTTCATTATTCACATTTAATTATTCTTTTTGTTTGATGAGTCCAATAATTTATTCGCTTCTAGTACAAAGAAATCACAAAACAATTTGTCTTTTTCAAATTCCTTCATCGATGATTATGGCTTAAAATTTTAAATTGGGAGTCTACACAATTGGCTCTTGAAAATTTTTGACGCACTGTAAAAATATTCCAGTATGCAGGCCTAAATTGGGATTAATATAGATCAGTTGGAATATTAAATTGAGCTCAGCTTTTGTCTGTGATTAATCTTGGTATCATCATGGAGAATTTGATGAAATTTGAAGTAACATGTCAAAAATTTCAAATCATCCTCTCCTAGTTTTGACTCACTGTGAAAGATCACCAATGATCTGCTTTTGTCGATGATTTTTGATATATTTCCCTCTCTTTGGAAGATCAATGTGTTGACTATCTGTCTTTTGCAAAGTTTCTAAGAGTGAAGGTTCTGCTTCTCTTCCAATGGAGTTTTCTTCACTATTTTTTGTTGTTTTCTGGACTTATTTCTTCCATTTGTCTTTCAAAGTCCTCTGCATCATTTTCATCAACAAAAACTTCCTTTTGCAAGGCATTAGATTCATCAAAAACTACATGGATAGACATTTCAATTGTTAAGGTTCTTTTGTTAAAGATCTATAAGCTTTCGAGTTCAATGCATATCATAGAAATATTGCCTCATCACTTTTAGCATCAAAGTTTCCTAAAGAATGTTTTCCATTGTTCAATACAAAGCATTTAAAGCCAAAACTTCTACAGTGAGAGATGTTTGGTTTTCTACCTTTGTACAATTTGTATGGGGTTTTTGATATTATGGTCCTTATTGAGACTCTATTAAGAATGTAGGCTACAGATTGACAGCTTCTGCCCAAAATTAGTTTGGTAGATTGTTTTCTAAAGGCATAGTCTAAACCATTTGTCAAACCCGATGTAACGACCCATCCCTGGTCTCTACCGACATTCGAGACATCTGAGGAATCCCGTCAAGTCCTGAACAAGCCTTGATAAATTTTTTCAAGATATTTATCAAATATACTAACACATACTTAAATGATTAATAATAATAATAATACCCTATTGGTATTCTATTTCCAGTAATAGCAATTATATTTAAAATACAAAGTTTTCAACAATGTATAATTAGGAATTGGCAACGCTAATAACATGTAGAAATTCCATTTGACTGAACTCTAGACAGCGGAGTGACTTGGAACGGGCTAAGAGATGCCTTTACCTATCCGTCAAAAACTGAGCACACCGATGATTACGCGCTAGGCCGATCCTTGTCTGCAAAAGGGGAAATAAAGGGGTGTGAGTCTCACAGACTCAGTGATCATCGGTTCAGCGAGTAGGACGTAGATGGGAAACAAACAATTAGCTGATCTTTTGAATAATAAATCACAGAATTTCCAAAGGTAAATTTAATTTAAAAGGAGAATTGTGCCTTATAAAATGATGCGGTAAAATCATCATGCAACATTTAATTGGGCAAAACAATGCCAAAAACAGATGTAATAACTCAGGGTGAAATCAACAAAAATTCAACTTATCGTCAAAAATTACAAATGAGAAGATAAAAGTGTGCATGCTCACAAAACATGTAGTTTGTAATCAAATCAAATTATAAACCATGCAAACCACTTATGATCAATAAATAAGCCTTAAGAACTTGCTTAAATAAAGGGAGCTGTAAACAAAATCTTAAGGCTTCACCATGCATAAAAGTACGCGTCGAAAAATTCATAATGCTCTCGAGTAGGAAAACATAACATCAACACGTGGACCCAGTTCCACGTAATAACATCCGGGAGCATCGCTTCCACCGGATTCCCATATAATGCCATGGCAATCTCAACGATGTTGGCCAACATCGGAGATATCAAGCGGTCGCAACCGCGTAAATCATCTGTGGCCTTGCCACGTATATCATAGACCATGGCCCCAGCCATGTCTAACAGACCGTCGGTGACCCGAAAATGTCTCTAGCTAGAGCTCACTTGTGCACGAGGGTCACACTTAACCGATGTGACATCTGGCCTGCTCTCGACGCTTTCGTTTTATTAAAAATAAAATATTTTTTGAATCCATAACAAGCTTCTCAAGTTTATTTTCTTTAATCATTTAAAAACCAAAAATTTGATAAACCGTTATATTTATGTTTTTCACATCTTTTGTCTTGGTATAACACTTATAAAATTTTGTTTTATAAAATCAGCTTTCAGAAGCTATATAAAAATCATTTAATAAATGCATTTATTATGCATGTGACGTAAAAATATAAGGCACGTATTTTGATAAAAGATAGTGTGAAAGGCCTGTTTCCCAATTTTCTAAATACTTTACGTATAATTATATATATATTCAAAACAATTTCTAAAAATAACTTACATTCACAATTTCTTAAAATTCTATCAACGCATGCTTTTACAATTATGTGCATTCGATAAATCATGCGTAAATATATATTTATAGATAATATGAAAATTTTAAAATTGACACCCCCTACTCACCTTGTAATAGCGGGATGTTACGTTGCTATTAATTTCGAAGGTGTGTCTTACTTTTTCTTCCTACCGATTGTTCGTTAATTTCTTCAGCTTGCCACCACAGTATAACACCTTATTTATTTCCTAAATATTAAAATTCACTTAATAGATATATATATATATATATCCTCATTCATTATTTTATTTTAATATTATTATTTTATTCAATATATATTATTTTATATATTTTTATATTATTTTATTATTTATTTTTTTTACCTTTCTTTCTCTTCTCTTTCACGTTTCTTCCTCTTTCTCCCCTTGGCTTCATTTCCCTTCCTTCGGTGGCAGCCCTTCCTTCCCTCTCTTTGGCTCCCATTTTTCTTTCCTTACACTCTCAAATTGGTTACAATTTCTACACTTTTCTTCCAACAAAATCAGCAATTGTAATGCCCATATAAACCTCAAACCTTTCAGCTCTAAACCTTAAAAATTTCACCAACAAAGCCTCAAGAATTTCAACCACTAAACCTCAAGATTTCAGCCACCACACTACCCATTTCCACCTCTAAATCAACAGCTTTCCAACCCCCAAAACTAGCAACAAAATCCCCAAAAATAATCAGCAACTAACCTTAAAATCAACCTCCAAAAGCAACAACAAAGTCATAAAATTTTACCAACTCAAGCTCCCCAAAAAGGCATAGAATTTTTTCTCTATTCTCTTTTTGTTTTCTCGGCTCTTTCTCTCATTTTTTTTCACTCTTGTTTCTTTGCTCTTTCTTGGCTCGACGATACTGCACAAGAATGGCTTTTGAAAGCCATTTGAAAGATAAACATGGAGGGGACCAGACATGACTCCTTATCATGTCCCCTCTCCACATTTTTACACATGTTTTCTATTTTTTCATGGCTCATAACCGGCCCCTACACTATCTCTTTCTTTGCTTTTGTCTTTTCTTCTTTTATGTATTCATCCGCCCCTCCTTGCTCACTCCTTTCATAAGTCTTAGTTTCAAAGTTTCAATTGACCACATGGGCGGCTGCCCATGTGGTCTTTCTTTCTATTTTTTTTTTAAAAGGGTGTTACAATCTCCCTCACTTAAATAAATTCGTCATCGAATTAAAATAAAGTGGGTTGGTAAAACATACCTTAGTCGTGAAAGAGATGTGGGTATTCCTTCCTTATCTCCTATTCAGGTTCCCAAGTCGCCTCTTCCATCGAACGATTGTGCCACAAGACCTTTACTAAGGCAATTTCCTTGGAGCGCAACTGTTTCACTTGACGATCTAATATTGCCACTAGTTTGTCTTCAAAAGTTAATCCTTCATCCAATGGAACCATATCATATCGTATAACATGTGTTGGGTCCTTGATGTACTTTCTTAACATAGACACATGAAATGTGGTATTTACTCGAGCTAACTCTACCGGCAAAGCTAGTCGATATGCTGTGGACCTAATTCGCTCCAAAACTTCAAAAGGTCCAATATATCTTGGGCTCAACTTTCCTTTCTTTCCAAATCTTTTACTTTGTTTCAATGGAGATACCTTCAAAAATACAAAATCCCCCACTTGAAACTCTAAAGGACGACGTCTATTATCGGCATAGGACTTTTGTCTGCTCTGGGCTATCCTTAGACGATCCCTTGCCAAACTCACCACATCCGTTGCTTGTTGAACCAAATCGGGACCCAATAGCTTTCTTTCTCCCACTTCAAACCATCCAATGGGTGATCTGCACTTTCGTCCGTACAAGGCTTCAAACGGAGCCATTCTAATACTAGCTTGGTAGTTGTTATTATATGCAAATTCCACTAAAGATAATTGTTGATCCCACGTGGTTCCCAAATCTAATACAATTGACCTCAGCATATCTTCGAGCGTTTGTATCACACGCTCCGATTGACCATCTGTTTGGGGATGATATGCAGTACTGAAGTCCAAACGAGTGCCTAACGCTCCATGTAAACTTCTCCAAAACTTATTAGTAAATTGTGGCCTTCGATCAGACATAATGGTCACGGGAACTCCATGCAATCGTATAATACAATCAACATAGATCTTAGCATACTTAGCTAACCCATAGGTAGTTTTTACTGGAATGAAGTGAGCGGACTTGGTCAATCGATCTACTATCACCCATATGGAATCATATCTTCCTCTTACACGGGGCAATCCCGTCACAAAATCCATAGCCATATGCTTCCATTTCCATTCGGGAATCGACAAGGGTTATAGTAACCTTGGGGGTTTCCCGTGTTCAGCTTTAACTTGTTGACAAGTTAGGCACTTGGCTACGTATTCCGCTACATCCTTCTTCATCTCTGACCACCAATAGACCATCTTTAAATCGTGATACATTTTAATGGTTCCTGGGTGCACGATATAAACGGTAATGTGAGCATCTTCCAAGATTTTTTCTCTCAAGTTATCTCGATCTGGCACATACGTTCGGGATCCATACTTTAACAATCCTTCGTCTCCAAATTCATAGTTTTGATCCTGCTCTTCCGATCCTAAGATCTTCATTACAAATTCATCTTGTGCTTGGGCGTTACGAATTTGGTCCAAGATTATTGGTCGGACTCGAAAATAAGCAATAAGGGCACTAGGCCTGCTGATATCAATCTTGATCCCCATATTGCTTAGGCCTTGCCATTCACGTACTATACTTCTCCGTTCAATAGACAAATGTGCCAAACTGCCCATAGACTTCTGACTTAAAGCATCAGCCACCACGTTTGCCTTACCAGGGTGATATTGGATGGTACAATCATAATCTTTAAGCAATTCCATCCATCGACGTTGCCTCAAATTAAGATCACGTTGTTGAAATATATACTTCAAGCTTTTGTGATCAGTATATATTTCAAAGCTCTCCCCATATAGATAATGGCGCCACATTTTCAATGCGAACACAATCGCCGCCATTTCCAAGTCATGAGTGGGGTAGTTTTGCTCGTGTCTCTTGAGTTGCCTTGAGCCATATGCGATCACCCTACCATTCTGCATTAGCACACATCCTAAACTAACCCTTGATGCATTATAATACACTACATACCCTCCTGTACCATTTCGCAGACTTAAGATAGGTGCAGAAGTTAGGCATTCCTTCAGTTTAAAAAAACTGCTTTCACACTCATCAGTCCATTCAAATCTAGCTCCTTTTCGAGTTAACTTGGTCAATGGTGCCGCGATTCTTGAAAAATCTTACACAAATCGACGATAATAGCCAGCCAATCCCAAAAAACTTCGAACCTCAGTAACCGTTCTTGGTCTCAACCAAGTTTGGATCGACATAACTTTTTACGCATCTGCGCTAATTCCTTCCTTTGTTATCACATGTTCGAGAAAACTAACGTTCTCTAACCAAAAGGCATATTTAGAGAACTTTGCATATAATTCATGTTCTCGAAGTGTTTGTAACATTAGTCTCAAGTGATGTGCATGCTCTTCTAAACTCCGAGAATACACCAAGATGTCATCAATAAATACCACCACAAATCTATCCAAATAAGGTCGGAATACCCTATTCATTAGATCCATGAAAGCGGCAGGAACATTAGTTAAACCAAAAAACATCACCAAAAATTCATAATGTCTGTACCTCGTACGAAATGCAATCTTTGGTATGTCTTCTTCTCGAACTCTTAACTGATGATACCCCGAGTGTAGATCAATTTTTGAGAAATATCTCACCCCTTACAATTGATCGAATAAGTCATCGATCCTAGGTAGTGGATATTTATTCTTAATACTCACACTATTTAACTTTCGATAATCCACACACAACCTCAAACTTTCATTTTTTTTTCTTCACAAATAATACTGGAGCTCCCCAAGGTGAAGTACTTGGGTGAATAAATCCTTTTTCCACTAACTCTTGTAATTGCTCTCGCAGTACTCGTATTTCTGCTGGTGCCATTCGGTAGGGAAATTCAGATATTGGTTCCGTGCCAGGAATCAAATTAATGCAAAACTCAATTTCTCTTTCTGGGGGTAACCTTGGCAATTCATCCAGGAATACATCCTCAAATTCGTTGACTATTGGCACTATTTTAACATTCAAAACTTCTTCTTCCACTGACACATCTTCCTTGGAGCCCACACATGCCAAGTAGTTCTGTCCCGTTTCCACCCTAGTTATTCCAGCCAATATTCTTTTGTTACACGGACTCCTATGTCCATGAATAATGAAAGGGACTTCTCCAGGAAACTTAAATTCCACATACTTATAATGACAATCAACATTGGCATAGCAATCATATAACCAATCCATTCGTAGTATGACATCAAACTCCACTGTTGTTAATAATACCAAATTCACCCAAGTCTCCCGATGATTCATTTTCGCCACGCAAAACTTATATACCAACTCTGCTGTATAAATTTCTTCTAAAGGTGTGGTTACTATCAATGGGTCTATCATGATCTCGCAAGGTATATTCAACTTCGACACAAAATTTGGAGAAACAAAAGAATGGGTAGACCCGGGATCAAATAAAACTAAGGCTTCAGAATCGTAAATTATAAGAGTACCTGTCACCACATCATTAGAAGCAGGCACATCTTGCGGACGTATAGCAAACACCCTCGCTTGTCCTCCTTTAGAAGTACCTTGTGGTGTTGACTCCATAGGTCGGGATTGGGAGGTAGAAGCTATCCCTTTGCCTTTGTCAGGTCGACCTCTCCTAGCCAGAGGTGAAACTGCAGATGCTACCGCGGATGCTGGTTGTACATACTCTTGACCAGTTTCTTGGAATCCCCCTTCATATGGGCAATTTCTTCGTATATGCCTCGGTTGACCATAGTCAAAGCACACATAATAAGTCTGAGCACAGGGTCCCATATGTGTAGTACCACATCGTGTGCAATAAGGACTCCTTTGACCCCTTGGTCGACTATCATAGCTGGTCATTGTATTATCAAGTCCGTGACGGTTTCTTGTTCTTGAAAAGTTTCCACGACGAGGAGGACTACTGAATGGGGGATTTCTCCTTAACCCTTGAGGTCTAAATGACATTTGCCCTCTACTCTACATATTTTCCCTTCAACCAGATTGACGTGATCTCCTAAAAGTCATTTCTTGACCAGTGTGCCTTCGACTAGTCTGTCCTGTGCTCTCACGAAGTGCCCTAGCCTCCATATTACGTCCTTCTATTAATCGAGCACAATCCACAGCATCAGAATATGAATCGAATCTCTGTGGAGCAACCACTCTAAACAAGTACTCGGACAAGCCGGCCACAAACCGCTCTATTCTCATTTCTTCTGTCGACACCAAATATGGGGCATACTTGGATAATTGAGAAAATTGACGTCATACTCAGACACTGTCATACCGGGTGTCTGTCTTAAAGCCTTAAATTCCCTTGCCTTAGCTGCTCGTACACTTCGGGGCATGAATCTATCCATGAAGACCTTATCGAATTCCTCCCAACCGAGCGGACCGGCATCACTAGATCTACCCCAATATATGATGTAATCCATTGTTGCGCTACATCTTCAAGACGGAAGCTAGCCAGTGTTACAGACCTTGCGCTCGAGGCTCCCAAGGCGTGATAGATTCTTTCCATTGTATCTAAAAATTTACGTGGATTCTCTCCCACAGTAGAACCTGTAAAAATTGGTGGTTGCAGTTGCATAAAAGCTGATAAAGAAACTGAATTGTCTCCCTCATCCTCATCATATGGATCATCCTCATCCTCCTCCTCTATCATGTCTACGCTCGGATCAAAATCTGGATCTTGTTAACTTAGACTCAAATACTCTTCAGTTGTATCAACATGTTGTCGAGAAAATTCTGTAAACTGTTATGTCAAATTTTACAGTCCTGCAGCTAATTCAACCAGAGTCACACTCTCCAATGTACGTCTCACTGCCTCTGTACTATCGATACTAGTACTCCTTCGACTGCTCGAGCTACCCTCACTTGAACGTCGGGAATTTCCTCTTCCCCTTATTCTCGAACGACCTCGACCATGCGGAGCAGAAACCCGTAACAGTTCATCAGTCTCTCTGGGTGTATCTATTTTGCCCGCAGCCCTAGAAGATGGCCTAGTCCGAGGTGGCATCTCAAACCTGGACATTAGCAATCAATTATCATTATTTAAATTTTCTTTTATAATTACACAAGGTGATTTTCTAAGATAAAGAGTCTTCGCAGCCTCCTGTCTATAATCAGTGCTGCAGTCACTAATTATAGGTAAGACTCTACGTTGACTCCACTACTCCGCTGTTTAACACAAGAATATCCTAAGACTCGACTAAACCTAGGGCTATGATACCAACTTTGTAATGACCCATCCCCGGTCGCTACCGGCGTCCGAGACAGCCGAGGAATCTCGCCAAGTCCCGAACAAGCCTTGATAAATTTTTTCAAGATATTTGTCAAATATACTAACACATACTTAAATGATTAATAATAACAATAATACCCTGTTGGTATTCTATTTCCAGTAATAGCAATTATATTTAAAATACAAAGTTTTCAACAATGTATAATTAGGAATTGACAATGCTAATAACATGTAAAAATTCCATTTGATTGAACTCTATACAGCGGAGTGACTCGGAACGGGCTAAGAGATGCCTTTACCTATCCATCAGAAACTGAGCACGCCGATGATTATGCGCTAGGCCGATCCTTGTCTGCAAAAGGGGAAATATAGGGGTGTGAGTCTCACAGCCTCAGTGATTATCGGCTCAGCGAGTAGGACGTAGATGGGAAACAAGCAATTAGCTGATCATTTGAATAATAAATCACAGAATTTCCAAAGGTAAATTTAATTTAAAAGGAGAATTGTGCCTTATAAAATGATGCGGTAAAATCATCGTGCAACATTTAATTGGGCAAAACAATGCCAAAAACAGATGTAATAACTCAGAGTGAAATCAACAAAAATTCAACTTATCGTCAAAAATTACAAATGAGAAGATAAAAGTGTGCATGCTCCTAAAACATGTAGTATGTAATCAAATCAAATTATAAACCATGCAAACCACCTATGATCGATATATAAGCCTTAAGAACTTGCTTAAATAAGGGGAGCTGCAAACAAAATCTTAAGTCTTCACCATGCATAAAAGTACGCGTCGAAAAATTCATAATGCTCTCGAGTAGGAAAACATAACATCAACACGTGGACCCAGTTCCACGTAATAACATCCGAGAGCATCGCTTCCACCGGATTCCCATATAATGCCATGGCAATCTCAACGATGTTGGCTGACATCGGAGATATCAAGCGGTCGCAACCACGTAAATCATCTGTGGCCTTGCCACGTATATCACAAACCATGGCCCCAGCCATGTCTAACAGCCCATCGGTGACCCGAAAATGTCTCTAGCTAGAGCTCACTCGTGCACGAGGGTCACACTTAACCGATGTGACATCCGGCCTACTATCGACGCTTTCATTTTATTAAAAATAAAATATTTTTCGAATCCATAACAAGCTTCTCAAGTCTATTTTCTTAAATCATTTAAAAACCAAAAATTTGATAAACCGTTATATTGATGTTTTTCACATCTTTTGTCTTGGTATAAACACTTATAAAATTTTTTTTTTATAAAATCAGCTTTCAGAAGCTATGTAAAAATCATTTAACAAATACATTTATTATCCATGTCACGCAAAAATATAAGGCACGTATTTTGATAAAAGATAGTGTGAAAGGCCTGTTTCCTAATTTTCCAAATACTTTACGTATAATTATATATATTCAAAACAATTTCTAAAAATAACTTACATTCACAATTTCCTAAAATTCTATCAATGCATACTTTTCACAATTATGTGCATTCGATAAATCATGCGTAAATATATATTTATAGATAATATGAAAATTTTAAAATTGACACCCCCTATTCACCTTGTAATAGCGGGATGTTACGTCGCTATTAATTTCGAAGGTGTGTCTTACTCTTTCTTCCTACCGATTGTTCGCTAATTTCTTCGGCCTGCCACCACAGTATAACACCTTATTTATTTCCTAAATATTAAAATTCACTTAATAGATATATATATCCTCATTCATTATTTTATTTTAATATTATTATTTTATTCAATATATATTATTTTATATATTTTTATATTATTTTATTATTTTTTTTGCCTTTCTTTCTCTTCTCTTTCACATTTCTTCCTCTCTCTCTCCTTGGCTTCACTTCCCCTCCGTTGGTGGCAGCCTTTCATTCCCTTTCTTTGGCTCCTATTTCTCCTTCCTTACGCTCTCAAATTGGTTACAATTTCTACACTTTTCTTCCAACAAAATCAACAATTGTAATGCCCATATAACCTCAAACATTTCAGCTCTAAACCTTAAAAATTTCACCAACAAAGCCTCAAGAATTTCAACCACTAAACCTTAAGATTTCAGCCACCGCACTACCCATTTCCACCTCCAAATCAACAGCTTTCCAACCCCCAAAACCAGCAACAAAACCCCTAAAAATAATCAGCAACTAACCTCAAAATCAACCTCCAAAAGCAACAACAAAGTCATAAAATTTCAGCAACTCAAGCTCCCCAAAAAGGCATAGAATTTTCTCTCTATTCTTTTCTTGTTTTCTCGGCTCTTTCTCTCATTTTTTTCTCTCTTGTTTCTTTGCTCTTTCTTGGCTCGATGGTGCTGCACAAGAATGGCTTTTGAAAGCCATTTGAAAGATAAACATGGAAGGGACCAAACATGACTCTTTGTCATGTCCCCTCTTCACATTTTTACACATGTTTTCTATTTTTTCATGGCTCATAACCGGTCCCTACACTATCTCTTTCTTTGCTTTTGTCTTTTCTTCTTTTATGTATTCATCCGGCCCCTCCCTTACTCTCTCCTTTCATAAGTCTTTTCTTTCTTTTTTTTTAAAGGGGTGTTACACCCGAACCTAAAATATCTACTATGTTATACATGTGACTGATAGAATGATAGTATATTTGAACAGCTGAGAAAATATTTAAAAGACAGTATTATAACTATAAATATGACTAAGATGATCTAAACCTCGACTAAGCTCAAATACGGATTTTAAGAGTGAAATTAGAAATTTCATAGTCCAGGGATTACTCAAAATAGGGATTTGGAGTTCGAGGTCCAGTTTGGAGTTAAACGGAAAAACTGACCGATTAGGGACAAAACGATCATTTTTCAATTTCAGGACAAAATGGGGATTTTAATAAAGATTTTGATTTTAAATGACCAAGAATAATTATATGAAATATAATATGATTATTGGAGCATAAAATGAAGTTTAGCAATGATAAAATGTAATTTTTCGGTAGTTTTGAAGCACAAGGGTAAAATAGTAATTTTACCATTAAAGGACAAAACGAGAATTTTTGGAAAAGATTTTATCAAAAATTGATCAAGATTAATTATTTAGATTATTTAGAACGTAATTTGAGGATTTAGCAGTGAAAAGTTTCAATTTTCAGTGCATTTTGGAGTATAGGGGCAAAATGGTAATTTTACCACCTAGGGACCAAATTTAATTTTTTGAGAGAATTTAGATCAAATTTGATAAATTGGAGTGTGGTATGAGTTTGAGGAGTGAAAAAAATGCCATGTGGCAATTTGTCAATTTTTGGGACAAAAATGTAATTTTTGACTTTTACGGGGGCAAAAGCGTAATTTTCAAAAATTACTCCACCAAGACTTTGGATAAGTCTGAAAATTTTATGTAAGCTGGGGATAAGAGAGATAAATACATGGTAGAAATTTGAGAATAAATGAATGGCTAGAAATTAATGGATTAATAAAATATTAAAAAAATGAATAAAATAATAATATTTTTTATGCCTTTAAATAGGCTGATTTTTCAGCCAATGACGCTTAGGAGGGTCGGGTAGAACAAGGCAAAAGAGGGAAAGAAGGAAATCAAGAACCCTAGGGGAAAATCAAAGGGGAAAAGAGTAGAAATAAAAAATTTATCAAGTAAAAGGTAAAATTTCTTTAATTTCCTTTGATTTCTTCATTACCCACCCATTTTACTTTAATTTCCAAGCAAATTTAGAAAGTGGGTATGCTCCCCACATGCTGGCCGAATTTCTTCAAGTGATTTTGGGTCTTTATTTGGTTGAATTTTAGCTTGATTAAATGTTTTTAGGAAGTTTAGTTAAGTGTAGAAATGAAAAATAGAAAAAAATAAGCAAGAAAATAGAATTATTCCATATTGTACCAAGCTTGACCGAATTTCTAGAGAGAGAAATGTTGCTGATTTTGATGCTATTTTGTGGTAATTAAGTGAATTATGATATATTATGGCTAGAGGAAAATTTTGGGAATTTTCAGAGTAAAAATAGAAATTTTTACCCGCTAGGGATAAAATCGTAATTTTCAGTCTAGGACTGGTAAATTGACTAGTAAATGGTGCCATTGAGAAATTGGAATATAATCGAACAATTAGAAACTGAAATGGATCAAATCGGAGTTAAAATGGAGATTTTAGCAATTTAGACGTGTGTAGGCGAATTAAGTCGAAAACCGTGTTTAGATGGTTATTCGGACAGTTTGTAGGACATTCCATGCATTTAGAGCCTGAAATAATTTATGATAAATTGACACAATTTATTGAATTTTGTGTCATGAATTATGGATAGGTGGTGAGTAAACTGATTCAGGTAAGAGACTTCACCCGAGGACGGAGAATAGGAGTATCTCTACTCCCAGAACTGTGAGTGGACAATTTATCGCCTTAATTATCTGAAGGAATTTTATTCAATTTGATGATTTTGTGAAAATTATTTTAAATGGTAAATTCCTTGTTTATTGATAAAAACAAGAAATTATGAAATAGAAGAAATTTATCAAATAAATCAGATTTTTATCAATTGATTTGAAAATCGAATATTGGATTTGAAATTAGAGTAATTGGAAACCCCGTGATTTATTGTGAATTATGTTTTAAATTATTATGGCTTATGAAAATGTGGTATGACTGGCTGCTGATTTATTGTGTTGAAATTTATATGAACTACTGTTTGCCGTGTAGTCTGGTTAGTAATAAAATGGCCTAGTCATACTATTAAAATTTTATTAAGTGGTTGATTGAAATCTGCTGCAGTAGATGGGTTTCTGTGGACCGACCTAATTAGAGGTGGCATAGTAAAACCCCTATGTACCGATATCTCAGTTGTAGAGGAGTACATGGTTATTTATTTAATTATCCTGAGATATGACAGAGTCACTTCACGTTAAACCACTACGTGAAGGTTAACTCAGTTAACGCCAATGAATGGCTGATTTTGAACAATTATGAGAGTTTTGACAACTTTGGCGGGCTTGGTTGAATACCTCTGATCAAGGTGTCACCGAGCACGAGATTTTTGGCACAAGCCACGATTTTGTGAATAATCATAAGCCATGAAAATTTTCAAGTGAAATGAAATTAATTTACTCATTGAAAGGAAATAAAGTGTCATGAACATTTTACAGTAGTTTATGATAATTGTCTCCTTTTACTTGACTTTAGATAGTTTCGATGGTAAATGTTTATTCACTGGGATTTTATAATCTCACCCTTTTTTTTTCCACACCTTACAGGCTAAAAGCATCCATAATTAGCTGATTCGATCAAGGACCGCAGTGGACTTGAATTGACGAGAACTGTAAGTTCACAGTTCCCGAGACGTTCTGGTTAGTTTTGAGGCCCATGTGTCACTGTAATTTAATTTTGATATTATAGTCTTTTGTATTAAAGTATGTAAAAACATAATTAATTTTTACGTTGCAAAAATTGTTTATCAATAGTTTTATAAAATTTGTTTTATGAATATATTATTTTATTATATTCAAATAATTAAACTTCATTTCCAAATAAATATTTTAGATACTTAAATTTATTTTTATCATGATAAATGTGTTTTCTACGCATTTACAATATTTTTATAAATTTTGAGATTTTTGGTGAAAAACGACGAAAATGACCATGTGAGCCGAATGAAACTATTTTAGTATTTTTAAATTGAAAATGACTGGTGGTATTTGAAATGTGACATTTCGTAATCGTCGCTCACCAGGGAAGCGTAAAAGTTGATACGAAAGCCTTGCGGGGTTTCAGTCGGTATTCGGAGTGTGAATACCTATTGAGACTTCACGGCGGTTGTCATGGGCCCGATGGGGAGTTTCGGGTCGTGACACCATTTCTTTTAAAGTTTGTTTTTTTCTTTCTACAACCTCATTTTGTTGAGGCGTTCTAGGTGTAGAAAAATTATATCTAACCCCTTTTCATTATAAAAGTTTTCAAAATCATCTCCTTCAAATTCACCTTCATGATCATTTCTAACACAAACTATGATAAGTCCTTTTTCATTTTGGACCCTTTTACAATGATTTATAAATATAGGTAGTGCATCATTTTTATGAGTAAGGAAGTAGACCCAAGTATACCTAAAGTAGTCATCAACTATCATAAAGTCATATTATTGGCCTCCTAAGCTAGTTGTGTTAATTAGACCAAATAAATCTATTTGTAGCAATTTGAGAAGTCTAAAGGTTGAAATAATCTTTTTGGTTTTGAAGGATGTTCTAACTTGTTTACCTAGTTGGCAAGCATCACAAATCTGATCATTCTCAAATTTAAGTTAAGGCAATCCAATAACTAGATTTTTTCTCATCAATTTTTGTCACGACCCAGAACTCTCATCGAGCCCATGACAACTGTCGCGATGTCTCGATAGACATTCCTACCCCAAATGCCAACCGAAACCTCGCAAGGCTTTCATATTAGTTTTCTCACCTCCCCTGTGAGCAACAGTTACTACATATCATTTTTTTAAAGGGTTATAAGGCATTTCCAAACCAAAACAATCATAAGATAATTTCTGTTTCACAAAGGCATTTTGATAATTTTTCTTTAAAAATTTCGAAACCAGCCAAAAATGTAGTATGTGGGTGAAAAACACATATTTCATAATCAAAAATATGTTTTTCTATCAAAAACATTCATTTTAAATGAAATTGTAGCTATTAGAATATAATAAAAATATTTAATAAAATATTCTATTTTCTTGTAAAACAATATTTTTAGAACTCTGCGTAAATAATTTTTATAACGTAAAAGCAAAATATATTCATATATACAGTAATAAAGATAACCAGAGTATGTAATTTAATTTACAATGACACGTGAGCCCTCAAATGACAGAAGTGAACTAGGGCTGTGAACCTACTGTTTCTAAGGATGCAACTCCAGCTGTGGCCCTCAACAAATTCGGCTATCTACAAACTATCCTGAGCTTGAAATGGGTAGAAAGGAGGGTGGTGAGATTATATAATCTTAGTGAGTAAACAAATATCATCTAAAATATTTAAAGTTGAGTAAATGGAGACAAATAAAATGGTTTAGCATAAAATGATTCATAGCATTTCAAACTCATTTCAATCAGATAAAATATATTCATTTTACCAAATAAACAACGAGGCTTATGATTTCTTGAAAACTTGGCTCGTGCCAAAATCATTCTCATACTCGGTTCTTGGGGATACCTTGACCTGGGGCTATCCCCACCGAGTCTGCCAAGGTTGTTAAAATATCATATACGTATAAAACATATTTTTGCATTAGACCACATAGTCGTTCCTTGGCGTTGGCTGAGTCTCATCCTCACGTGGTGGTTCGGCGTGAAGTGAACTCTAAAGCTTTACCTCGGGAGTTACCCTACTCGCCTCTCCAACTGAGGTAAGAATATAATCCCGAATTCCGTGCCCTTCTAATAGGCTGGCCCACAAAACCCGCCACTGCAGTGACCATTATATAACCCACCAAGTCAACAAAAGTAGTGTTATGTCTAGGTCCCCATCACTTGACTTACTCTTCCCGCACCTAGCGGTGTTATGATAGGTCTTCTACAAGACCTCCTCACCAAGCTTCGAATCTAGACTCACACAAAAACCAGTTCAATTATAGGACATGACAGTTATTTTACTACACAGCCTATCAAAGCAAAACAACAGTTCATATATTTTCAACACAATTATCAATTCAGCCATTCTTGCCAATATTGGCATAAGCCATTCAGTTCAAATCATAATTCTACAACACAGTTAAACAGTCTCCAATTACTCTATTTTCAAAGCCATCATCCAATTTTCAAATCGATTTATAAAAATTTATTTTATTTTATTAATTCACATTTTGCTCATAAAATAAAGCAATTCATCATTTAAATTCATTTTTCCACAAAATCATCGGAAACAAATAAAAATTACTTTAGATAATTAAGACAATAATAAGGTTACTCACAATATCAGGAGTTCGGAATACTCCTATTCTTGGTCCTCGAGTACTACCTCTTTACCCTTGCCAGAATACTCACTATCTAAACATAATGCACAATAAGCAATTTGCTACGTTTGTGCTAAACCGTTATAAATCCAATTCAGGCTCTGTACTAATGCATGAAACGAGATGTGAAATATTCGGGTAACCATCTATATACGGTGTCAATATAAGTTCAATTGTGTACCTAAATAAAATGGTATTGGCCTAATTCGATCTATCACCCGATTAATTGGCCAATACATCCAATTCAACTCCAAACAATTCCATTTCTCTCCCAATACTCTAAATCATTAAACACAAGTCACATAACTTGAAATATGGCAAAATCACCCTCACATTTTCTCTTGAAAAATTCAGCCATGGTGAGTGCACTAACAATATAATTTTTCATGCTTGATTCTCACCCTATAAATCATTAATTCCTAACCAAAGCACTTGAAATAAAATCAAATTCATCATCAATTCGTCACTTGGGAAATTTAGCTATTAAGGGTTTAATGTGGAATTTGTGATTTTCATGCTAGACATCATTATTTTCGATTTTCATCACCACAATTCATTAGATCCTAACTAAATAATATAAGATATCGAAAGATTTATCATCAATATTCTCTTTATGAAATTCAGCCTTATGGGTGGGTGAAAGACAAGTGATTTTCTTGCTTGATTTTTGTGAGACCCTGTCAAGCTCGGTTAAAAGCCGGTATTGTACCTAGTGGTACAATTAAGTTAAATCGAACCTTGAACTAGCTCAAATAGAAAATCTAAGAGGAATTTGAAAATTCTAAAACCCACAGAATGGCTCAGAATAGTGATTCGGAGTTCAAGGTCCAGTTTGGAGTCAATCGGAAAAATTGATCGATTAGGGACAAAACGATCATTTTACCATTTGATGAATAAATGGAGATTTTTAACCAAGATTTGATCACATTGGACCAAAAATAATTTTATGAAATATAATTATGATTATTGGAGTATAAAATGGAGTTTAGCAGTGAAAATTTTGATTCTTGGTATTTTTGGAGCACAAGGGTAAAATAGTAATTTTACCATCCCGAGATAACCAAACGGGAATGTTTTTGAAAAGATTTTGCCCCATTTGGTTAATATTGATTAATATTAGTGTTATTTGAGGTTAGAAAGTGAAATAAATGTAATCTCGGTACATTTCGGAGTATAGGGTAAAATCGTAATTTTACCATCTCGAGGGCAAAACTGTAATTTTTCACCACCAGAACATTTTTTTCCAGCCATGGTCATCTTTGGATCAGATCTTGACTTGACTAATCAAGTGGTGGAAAAAGAATTGAAAGAAAAGTCAAAAAAAGATTAAAAACGGGCCAAAGGCATTATGCCATGTGGCAAGTTAGTTTATTTTATTATTTAAGCCTAAAAATCAGCCATTAACACTCATTTTCTCTCTCTAAATTTGGCACACACCAGAATTAAGGGGAAGGAAAGAAGAACAAAGGGAAAAACCATAAAACCTAGCTAAAAATTCAAGACAAAGTGTGATTTCAAGGAGAAATCAAGTGAAAAAGGTAATAATGCTTCACTTTGGCTTATGCTCTACAATACCTATGCTTTTGTTCTTGAATTCCATGGTTAAATATTGAGATATCATGATGAATTGAATTCTGAAAAATGGGTATGAATAAGGATTTGATGTTGGAATAAGTTGAATTTAGACTATGTGAGTGTTTAGGGATAGGTTAGCATGTTAGTACTCAAAACCGTAAGAAAAAATTTGATTCTCATGGTTGTTCTTCATTGGCCGAACCTAGGGTGTAGAGAATGAATGAGGAATTGTTTCATTTCAAATGAAATGATTTCATTTGAAATGAAATAAATTAGAAATGAAGAATTTAGAAAAAAAAAATTGATTAGGAAGCATTACGGTGTAAGTGCATCGTAATGACCAAATTTTATCCGAAGAAATTGAAGGGTTTGAAGGCTGAAAATTTGTTATTAGAAATGTGTGTAGTGAATTAAAATATTAGAGGAGAAATGGATTAATTTGGAGATGATTTAGATATAAATTTCAATTAATCGAATGAGTGATCGAATTTAATCAATGCAGTGTTAAAGCGATAATCGGATGCATTTTTGCATTTGTATATCATGCGTTAGCAATTTAAATTAGTTTATATTAGTTCAGGGGTAATATAGTAAATTCTCTAATTTTATTTTATGTCAAGGTGTTGAGACGTCCGAAAAGGGTAAAGGAATCGCGCCTGAGGACTATTAATTCGAGTGCACCCGGAATCCAGATTTTCGATACTGTGAGTGAATTTGCATCTCAAAAATGGTTTTGGGAAATATGAATTTATTGAATAAAATGCTTGAATGATTTTATTCAATTTTCATTAAAAAAATGGGTACCATGGGAACAAGCTTTTCATGAAATATTATTTTATTGTTGTGAAATTTGATTGTGTTACATATTGTTCATTTATATGATGTTTATATGTATGGTTAAGAAATTTATTTGAATTCGATATAATTGTGCACGTGCGAAGTGGGAAATGCACATGCCTGTAATGGTATGCAAAGTGGGGACGGCGATACGTAGCGCCCACAATTTCCTAAAAATTTAGAATTGAGCAAAGTGGGGACGGCGACACGTGACGCCCACGATTCTTGGAAATTATCACACGTAAACTTTGGTGAAACGTGATTTGCTGTCTAGGGGCTTGCAGGGACGGCAATATGTAACGCTTGCAAGTGCTCAGATAAATGTCTCTTTTACCACCAAGGACAGTGATGACTTGGTGGTATATATATATATGATTGCCCATGTCTTTGTGTATATTATGTGTGATTGTATGGTATGCGAATTGCCTTCAATTGAGAACAAAAAGGGGTTTAACCCGAAACCATCGTACGGTTGAATGAAACCCTCACGTAGCGACAGGTTATGATTTCTCTTCGCTGCAGCAAGAACACCTTCCTGCTGCAGCGATAATTGTCGATAATTGTACTGAGCTAGAATAAATCTCGGGGTAAGTGGAAAGGGTTTAAATATTAGTTAGATCAAAAACTGTCTTGTTTTCAACTGGTGCATCATGATTGTCAAATTTCCTGATTGAGATTGCTTTTTCCTTTCTAATATTCACTCACTGAGTATTGTACTCACGTTTTATAAAAATTCATGTTTTCAGATCAGGAGACTGTTGGACCCTAGATCGAGGAGTCCCCGTAGTGCATCTCCTGGGTATGTGTCTGGCATTCGATAGTGATTCCTTTTATTGTAAATGTCTTCGCTGCAAGTCTTGGGTCCTTTTGTATTGTAAATACACTCAATAATGTAAATGTATATATGCAATGTAAATTGCTAAATACATGGTTGATATAGTGCATGTAAATTATTATAAATAATGCCATTGTGATTTGGCTATGTTCACACCTAGGAAAAGATGTGTGTGTGTATGCACGATATGATAAATTTATTAAGCAAGGGTAAATGGATAGGCTTGTTTGGGCTTAGTGAGCTATGCTCACTGGGTTCTTGCACCGGTCATGGCCCGGGAATTGGGTTGTGACAATTTTCTTTCCAAACATGACAAATTAACTAAAAACACTAAAATACCTTAAAATCTACCTAAAACCACAATCAAATTCTCTCTTCTAGGGTTTGATCGGCACATTATCCTTCATGATATCTTATCTTGTGATTCAATCATGGAAAATGCAAAATAATAATTAGGAAAGATAGATCTCAAGCTAGAATTAAGAAACTTCACCTTTGATTGCTTGATTCTTTAAAATCTAGTGATTTTCCCTTAAAATTGCCTCACTGGGGTTTTGTTCTTTCTTTTCTCTCTTTTTCCCTCTTTGGCCGACCAAGATAAATGGGTTGGGAGGGTTTATATGCTAGTTTTTAAAGCCAAGTATAAATGGATGAGAATTTGACACATGTCACAATTCCATTGGTCCATATGTCATACTTACCTATTAAGCAATCTTTCTCCACCACTTAAATTCCATCAATTATCCATGAAAATAATGGGTGAAATTCATAGGCATGACAAGTGTTAGGTGGTGTAAAATTACAATTTTACCCTTGGGTGGTAAAATGACTATTTTAGCTCTATGCTCGGAAAAATGTTGAAATTAAAATTCTTCACTCCTCAAACTCAAATTATGTTCTAAATAGTCAATCTTGGTCAAAAACCTCTTCCAACATTCGAATCTTAACCTCGGGTGTCAAAATAACCATTTTGCCCCTACGGTATGAAAATTCTAATTTGACTCTAAATCATTCCTCCAACTCCGTATCACCATATTAAGTCATTCGGGGGTTTTAAAATTCTCAATTTCATCTTAAAATCTCTATCTAGTCTAGTTCGAGGCTTAATTGAACTTAATTGTACCATTAGGTACAATACCAACTTTTGACGACTTTTCCGAGATACCCAAGTAGGCAAACAAGCTTTTAAGCACATGAATGACATGGCAAGTATATTTTATAGAGTCGGGCTTGACAATTTTGATATGGTATGCGTGCTCACATGTCTAAGTCTTCTATGCCATAACCAGCTATCATTTCTATCATTTGCCATAAG
Source organism: Theobroma grandiflorum (assembly GCA_036013995.1). Taxonomy (NCBI): domain Eukaryota; kingdom Viridiplantae; phylum Streptophyta; class Magnoliopsida; order Malvales; family Malvaceae; genus Theobroma; species Theobroma grandiflorum. The sequence continues at coordinate 22,375,953 of CP142133.1, read as the reverse complement.
ACATGTTTCACAATTAAGCTCAAAATCTTCAAGAAATATGACATATATATTCTTGATTCTTTTTCCTGTGAATGAAGTTTTGTTGGTACTAATGTCTATCACTTCACATTTATATAAATCAAAGCATACCTTAAAGCCTTTATCACACAATTGACTGATACTTAATAAATTGTGTTTTAAACCTTTAACAAGCAACACATGATTGATTTGAGCTTAAAAATTCTTACCAATAGTTCCTATACCATGAATTATACCTTTAGAATCATCTCCAAAAGATATACTGTTTCCCTTTTTCTTGTCCAGTTAAGCAAATAACATTTTGTTTCCAGTCATGTGTCTTAAGTAGCCACTATCCATGTACTATGGTTGCTTCTCCTTCAGTTGAGCTCTTGAATATATGTCTTTTCAGTTTGGCTTAACTTGCGAGACAGATTTTTAGTTTTTCTTAATAGGTACATATATGTTGATGGATCTTTAAAGGTTAGTTGCTACATAAGATCCTTTTAGAACCCAAATCCTTTTTTTTGTGTGCTTATTTTTCTATAATAGTCATAAGATAGATAACCAAGTTTATCACAAATAACATCTAGATTAGACATTATCAGAATTTTTCTTAAAGTATGTGTTTCTTCTTGATGTTTCTTTTCTCAAACTCTTAGGAATAGTATTTTCATCAATTACTTTTTGTAAAGCTTTAGTATTGTTTTCCAATTCCAATTTTATAATTTCAAAATCTATTTTTGAATATTCTAGTTCCGTTTGAAGAAAGTTTCTTTGTTCGAAAATAGAATTGAAATCATGTCTTATCTTTTCTAAATCTATCTCATGAGATGTAGTCTTTCTTTTTAAAACCTTGTATTTTGATGCAAGTTTTTTGAACTTATCATAAAGACATTCATATTCTTCTTGAAGTTCATCAATAGAAATATCACAAGGAGCTAAAGATACCTTGGATTCATCATCTTTTGCCATCAGACATAAATTTGCTCTTTCTTCCACTTTTTCTTCTTCAACATCTAAACTTGAAACATCACGATTAGACCAAGTTGCAGCCACCATTGCCTTTTTTGATTTTTTGCTTGTCTCAGGAGTTTCTTCCTTCAGTAAAAGGCATTCTGACCTAAAGTGTCCAAGCTTCTTGCATTTGAAGCATATAAACTCTTTCTTCTTGTTGGACTCATTTTTATTTTTGATTTTTCATGAAAAACCTTGATCTCTTTTGTACCTTTTTTTAGCTAATCTCTTGTCTCTTTGTCCCATAAGTTTTTTGAATCTTCTTGCTACCATAGCCAATTCATCATCATCATCATAAGATAAATTGTCCAATTCTTCTTCAAGAATTATTACTTTTAAGGTAATACTTTTCTTTTTTTCTTTTGCTTCTCTCTTGTCTTCTTCTTCATCTTCTTTAAGCTTCAACTCATGAGTGAGAAGAGACTTACAAATTTCATCAAGAGTGATAACATTTAAGCTCTTGGCTTCACGAATAACAATCACCTTTGGCTTCTAATTTTTAGATAGGCTTCTAAGAAGTCTTTTGATAATTTCATGTTCAAGAATTGGTTTACCTAGTTGATTGAGTTTATTGGTGATGTTAGTGAACCTATCGAGCATACTAGTGATATCGTCACCAGGTTTCATCTTAAATATCTCATAGTTGTGAGTTAGGCAAACTATTTTTGACTCCTTGACTTGTGAAGTCCCTTCATCGATAATCCTAAGTTTGTTCTACACATGTTTAGTTGTGGTACAGCTTGACATTTTGTTAAACTTAGTGGGAGTTAAGACACAATGTAAAGTATTTATTGCCTTGAACTTTGTCTGAACATTTTTGGTTTCAGCTTCAATCTGTTCAACCCTTAGCTTAGGAATCATTTCATTTGTCATTACATTTATAGTTGGGGGAATGAAGGGTCCATTAGTGATGATATCCCATATTTCATAGTCTATTGCCCTTATGTAGATAGATATTCTAGCGCTTCAATAGGGGTAGTTCGATCCATCAAACATAGGTGGTTTGTTTATAGACTATCCTTCAACAACTACAGATTTTTGAAGAGCCATTTGGATCTCCCTTAGGATGTTAAACCTTAAAAATAAGGGATTGGCTCTGATACCACTTGTTGGTCTCAAATAAATGTGCTAAAGGAGGGTGTATAACACTTTTTGGCTTTTACTAAACTTGATTTCTAATTTGGAGCAAGTTGAAGGTCAATGATGAGAAGTTCGATGCAAGATGAAAGAATGATTTAACAAAGAATGAAAATGAAAAATAAAACAGAGTAGATAATACACAAAGATTTATAGTGGTTTGGTCAAAGACCTACATCCACTACTTTGATTATTCAATAAAGGATTTTCCAATCCAAATCACTATAAATAGTGGAATTCCCAAGCTTCCACCAAACTTTTACAATAGCTTTTCGCAGGCTCAGCCACAAACTTTAACAATAGTTTTTTTCAAGATTAACCACAACCCAAAACGAACTTTTCTTAGGCTAAGTTAGAACCTATACACTTAGTCAAGCTAACCCAAGCTTGATCAATCCCCTTAAAGTGACTCACACACTCTAAGTAATCAAGGAGAATAGAAATAAAGAAATACCTATGATTACTAACTTGATCTGAATGGTCCAAAATGAAGTGTTTACAAGGATTGAAGTGAAGTGCAAAAAATATGAAGACAGTTTTTGCTATTCTTGAGCTTCTTTTGATCTTGGAAGCCTTAGATATGATTCTTAGCCGTTAAGAGTGCTTTATATACTTGAAAAACTAACTTTGATGGATGTTTAACAACTTCAGACAGTTGAAAACAGTTTGGAGTCAGTTATAGCCATTAATCTATCTTCTAACATTCAAATTCAAATTTTCAAACAGAATGCTCTTAGTCAACTAACATACATCTTAGTCAATTAAGTAATTTCTATCTTGTAGCTAAAGTTTTTGACAATGAACTCTTAGTTGACTAACTGTGCTTCTTATTCGATTAAGTTACCTCTGTCTTGCAATTTGGATTTTTGGCAGTGTGCTCTTAGTTGATTAACCATGCCTCTTGGTCGACTAAGTGTTCTTTGTCTTACAAGCTACTTGAACTTGCCAATTTCACATTTGAATTTTAGCTAATTCCCTTGATTATCTGACTAAGAAGCTTTTGTTTTGTTGCTCAATTGTAGCTCCTTATTCTTACGAGTTTTAATATTTGTTTTTGAGTGATTAATTTATTATTAACATACATTTTTGTCCTGCAAATTCAAGTAGAAAAGTTAGACATAAATGAATGGGAATATTTTATTATTATCAAAAACTAATCGAGCTAACAGTAATGACATCCCACATCTCATTGTCATAAGCCCTAACATAAATAGACATTTTTGTACTCCAATAAGGGTAGTTTGATTTATCAAATAGATGAGGCATATTTATACATTGACCCTCAACCATATTAAAATTTTGAGAAGCTATTAGATCTTCCTTTTAGGATGTTAAGCCTTTAAATTCAAAGGTTAGGCTCTGATACCACTTGTTGGTCCTAAACAATGTGCTAGAGAGGAGTGAAGATCACTTTTGGAATGCAAAAAAATTTTTTCCAAGTCAAGACCTGATTAAAGGAATTTGAAAATAGAAGTTTAAAGCTTACTGGAGGAATAATTTAAATGCTAAGAGTAAGAAGAAAATAAATGAAAGTAGATAAAATACAATGATTTATAGTGGTTTGGTCCCATTGACCTACATCTACTACATTGATCTCCCAATCAATGATTTTCAAACCAATTCACTAAAATCAGTGGAATTCCCAAGCTTCCAATAAGTTTTTACAATAGCTTTCCACAGCTCTGTCATGACCCGAAACTCCCATTGGGCCCGTGACAATCACCGCGACGCTTCGATAGGCATTCATATCCTAAATACTAATCGAAACCCCGCAAGGCTCTCCGTATCAGTTTTCTTACCCCTCTTGTGAGCGTCGATTTCCGAACGACATATTTTAAATAGTTGCTAGCCACTTCCGAACCAAAGTGGCCAGAATATGGTTCTCAATTCACAGGGGCATTTTTTTCATTTTATCAAAAATTTTAAATTTCAGTAATTTGATCGCAAATACATGGAAAACATATATTTTAAATGAAATAGAAATAATCGGATATAAATATAATAAAAATATTTAATAAAATACTACGATTTCTTATAAAACAATATTTACAGAGTGCTTAGTAAATAAGTTTTATAGCGTAAACACAAAATAAAATTTTACATGCTGAAATACAAATAAGCAGAGTACGTAAGTATATTTATAGTGACTCGTGGGCCCAAAATGAACATAAGTAGAGAAGACAAAAACCTACTATAGATGAAGTTGCAAGGTCAACTGTCGTTCTCCGTAGACTCGGCTATCTACAACTAGTCAGGTCCTGAAATGTTGGAAAGGAGAGTGGTGAGTTTACACAACTCAGTGAGTAAACAAATATCTCCTAAAATATCTAAAGGCGAGTAATAAGAGATAAAGAAAACCTTTTTATATCGAAGGGTTTCGTAACATGAAACCTTATTTAAACCAACGCGAGTGATTTTAATTTACTCACATAATAAGAAATATAATAATAATAATACCAATAAGGCTTATGATTTATCAAAATCGTGACTTGTGCCATAAAATACATACTCGGGGATACCTTGGTCGAGGCATCTAACCGAGTTCGCCAAGGTTATCCAAATTTATAATTTTTTTCTAAAAATACGGTCAATCCTTGGCGTTGGCTAAGTTCGCCTTCACGTGGTGGTTTGCGTGAAGTGACTCTGTCATATCTCAGGACAATTGAATAACCCTGTACGCCTCTACAATTGAGATATCGATATTTAGGGGTTTCACCATGCCACCTCTAATTAGGCTGTTCCACGGAAACCCATCTACTGCAGCAGATATCAATCCACCAATTAAATAAAACATTTAATAGCATGACTTGGCAAATTTTCATTTTTAAGTAATTTATCAGAGTAGAACAGACAGTTCACAATTTTCAACAAAATTAGCAAGACAGCCAATCATGCCATAACACCATAAGCCAATTGATTCAAATCATACTTTACAATATAACGTAGGGTCTCCAATTACTCAAATTTTCAAATAAATCATAAAATTTTCAATTCAATTTATTAAAAATCAATTTGATTTTATAAATTGAATTTATTTAGGAAATCTACATTTTTTTCTCACATATAACAAATAATTCACCAAATCAATTAATATTATCATAAAATCATTAAATTAAATAAAAATCACTTTAGACAAATAAGGTGATACTATGTTCACTTATATCGAAAATCCAGATTCTGGGTACACTCGGATTAATGGTCCTCAAATGTGATCTCTTTGCCTTTTTTCAAATGTCTCACCACCTTGACAAATAATAAAATCGAGGAATTTACTAATTTGTCCCTAAATGGATATAAACTAATTTAAATTACTAATGCATGATATGAAAATGCAAAAATGCGTTCGATTGTAGCCTAAACGCGGCATCGACTAAATTTGACCGATCACCCGATTAATTGATAATTATGTCCAAATCACTTCCAATTCACTTTATTTCTCCTATAATATCTTAATTCTCCAATCACATTTCAAATAATTAAATTTCAAATTTTAAATCCTTCAATTTCTTCAAGTAAAAATTTGGGCATTACGGTGTATTAACACCGTAATTTTTCCTAGTCACATTTCTCACTTAATTCTTTATTTTTCCAATCCATTTTCCTTGAAATTCAAACTATTGCTCCTTGATATTCAACCCACATAATTCGGCCAACAAAGAACCCTAGAGGAATTGAATGTTTTTCTTAGATTTTTGTTCATAACTATGCTTAACTATCACTAAACCTTAACATAGTTCAAATTCAAGCTAAACCAAAATCAAATCCTCATCCATACCCATTTGGCCTCAAGGAATTTAGCATGATAACTTATCATTTAACCATGGAAAACAAGAACTTAAGCATGGGCAAGCTAGGGTTAGAGTCAATCTAAAGAAATTTTACCTTTGTTTGGCTTGAATCTTGAAAAAACCTTGAAATTTCTTAATTTTTGGCTAGGTTTTCTTGTTTTTCTCCTTTGTTCTCTTTTGTTTTCCTTTGAATCTGGTTTGTGCCGAATTTGGAGAGAAAATGTGAGGGTTATAGGCTAATTGTATTAGTTTAATAATAAGTTATAATGGGTTGCCACATGGCATAATACCATTGGCCCATTTTTTTAACTTTTTGACTTTTTCTTCTTAATTTTCCACCACAATTAATTTCATATTTATCCATTACATTGTTAAACAAAGTCCCTTGGTCTTGACAAGTGTTGGGGTGAAATATTTACCAATTTGCCCCCGAGATAAAAAAATTACGATTTTGCCCCTATACTCCGAAATGCACCAAAATTACATTATTTTCGCTTTTCAACCTCAAATAACACTAATATTGATCAATCCTAATCAAATGGGGGTAAAATATTTTCTAAAAATTCTCATTTTGTCTTTTAATGGTAAAATTACCATTTTACCCTTATGCTCCAAAAATATCGAAAATCATAATTTTTTTCACTGCTAAATTTTGTTCTATGCTTCAATAATCATATTGTATTTCATATAATTATTCTGGTCATTTGTAATCAAAATCTTTGCTAAAATCTCTATTTTATCCTTAAATTGAAAAATGATCGTTTTGTCCCTAATCGGTCAATTTCTCCGATTGACTCTAAACTGGACCTTGAACTCCGAATCACTGTTTCGAGTAATCCTTGGACTGTGAAATTCTTTATTTCACTTTAAAATCCCTATTTTATTAGTCGGAGGCACAAATCAACTTATTTGTACTTCTAAGTACAATATCGGCTTTTTTTATCAATTCTACCGAGCTATTCGAATATGCAAGCATGTTGTCAGATATATAAATGACATGTCAGATAAATTAGGGTCGGGCTTCACAGGCTCAACCATAACTTTTAACAATGGTTTTTTCTCGAGATCAACTAAAACTCAAAACTAATTTTTCTAAGGTTAAGTTAGAACCTACAGCAACAACCAAGCTGACTTAAGCTTGATATACCCCTTAAAGTGTCTCTCACACTCTAAGTAAATAAGAAATAGAGAAAAGATGAAGTACAATTGATCACCTAGTTGATCTAAGATGTATAAAGTTAAGGTCAAACACTCTTTCAAAGGATGGGAATGAAATACAAGTGCAAAGAGAATGTTTTTAGTTTTCTAAGCTCAAAATCACTTTAGATGGCTTCTTTCTATGATTTTAGATTGTTTGAAAGGCTTTAAATACTCGAAAAATCACTTTTGGCCATTGAAGACAAAAAGTAGGTGTTTGTGGCCATTATTTTGTCTTTTTGTGCTTAAATTCAAATGTGTAAATAGTGTTTCATTAACAAGTTAAAGGCTTATCTGACTTGCACACTGCTTTTCTGTGTTAACCAATTAATGATAGCTTTAACTGATTAATAACTTTATGTTTTCAAGCGCTGTTTTTAGCTAGGCTCCTTTCAACAGATTAATACTCCCTTTAACTGATTAAAGCTTCTTTCAATTCATCGTTAATCAATTAAAATGGGCTCGAACCAATTAAGAATTCTTTTATTAGTTAAAATTCTACTATGCAAGTATACGTATCGACTATATAGTATATAAACAAGCAGAGTATTGATCCCGCAAAGAATTGATTAAAAATTTTACTTAGTACTAAAATTAGAACAAATTAATCTTATCCGAACACAAAATTATTTGATTAACTAAAACTAATTAACAAAAATTTAAACTAACAAGAAAAATCAAAATAATGATAACTTGAGTGAATATCAAATCAAACAAGCCTAGGATTATAATATCCCTCACACTTCATCTAAATCTTACCTTTCTTCCTTAACTTATTTCAATGGGTTGAATTGCTAACCTAGAGGCCTAATTTATTTATAAGAGTCTCTCGATTCATCTTATAAAAATATCTATTTTAACCAAAACACTATATCCTTATGTGAATTGAAATTAAAACAGGTTCCTTAAGTTTAGGCTGTAATCTAGCTACATATGGCCTATAAGTATATCTTTATCCTATATGCAAATCAATTAATATGATCATATGCTATCCCAATTTAAGTATATCTTTATCCTATATGCAAATCAATTAATATGATCATATGTTATCCCAATTTTAGTTTACTCTAAACTCCCTTTCCTAAGTTTGTTTAGGTTCCTAAATCAATTTATTTGGTGGCCAAGCAATTAAAAGCATTAAGTACAAATTGGAATAAACAATTCAAATCCCATTAAAGATAAGTAAGAAAGAGATTAAAAATTTAGATTACATATGAGTTCAATTGCAATCTTAAAAAAATAAATTTAGCTCATAATATCTGATAAAAACTTCATCCAAAGAAAATTAGCCATTAATCCAAGTCAAAGAAAATAAGAAAAACACAAAAGTAGAGAGAGAAAACTAATAGTTGAAGCTATTTGATCTTGATTCTCCTTCCAATTCTCTTACTTTCTTGCTTTGTTTTTGGCTATTTTTCTCTAGAGAAATTGCTTGTTGCTTCTTCCCAGAAACCTTTGAAAAAGGCCCCTTAAATAGCCTTCAAAAGCCCTAGTGTCCAAATCCCTGTAAGCTTGTTAGTTTTGGAAAATACAATGAGCGTTGCAGCTCTAATTTTCCAGAGTAGCGGCTCTCAAGGGTTTTGCCCAATTTTGTTCTTCTAGTGCAGTACTTTCACTTCAACAAATATGTTGATCACATTCTGATTAGAACTGGTCAAAGTGGTAAACATCAAAATTGTATCCCTACCTCTAAGCTTTTTAATGGTATAAACATCATGTCATTTGGACTTCTGTAGTGGGAGATATGCTTAAAAAACCAAAACATATGCAAACAGAGCACTAGTCCATTATGTACCTTTCTTCACCAATTGAAATTATTTATGATCCTACTCCCACAAAAACATAAAAAAAATATATAAATAACATAAAACTAACATTATTAACTTAAAATAAACATTTAAACATAAATTAAACTAAACTAATAAAATAAATAAAAACATGAAGATTCAATCCTAAATCTAGTCCAACATAGACTAATTAGGTATTTAATCTCCCGTTAAATATATGTATTTAATGCATTCATCATCTTTAACTTTAAATCTCTTGGTTTGATGCCCTGGATGGTCATCAATATTTTAAATTTGAATTTTGGCACTTTTTGACACTATAACTTTGACCTTTAACCAATTAACTCATTTCCTTTAACCAATTAAAAAGCTTCTGTTTTGCATCCAACACTTACATAATTGATTAAACCTTGTGTTAACTAGTTAAGATTTTTCTGTTTGTCCTTAATGTAAGACCCAGAATTACTTTAATCGATTAAGGATTTGTGTTAATTCGTTAAGATTAATCTGTCTTCATTAAATATCTTTCTTCTTTGCTTATTTAACCAATTAACCCATCTTGCAACTAAACAAGCATCTTGACTTGCTTTCAAATGCTAAATATATTAATGAATTTAAGCTTTCTCCTGTACACTTAAATAATATAATTAGACACTAATGAATGAGAATGTTTCGTTATCATAAAAAACACAAAGACTCAACATTCTCTCTCTTCTATTTTTGATGATGACAAAACACTCCTAAATCAAGAGTGCAATGTCTCTATTATATATGAATGCTTCAAATCTTAATGCATAATAAGTTGCTACCCTTTAGTTAATGCATCTAGTTTTCTTTAAAGATTTGCAATAAAATATTTATAACATCCACAGTAGCTAAAATAGATATATAATATCTACAGTAGCTAAGCAAGATATATTAAATATTTATAATAACTAGCACATAATATTCAACAAAAGCATAACTAAGCATCACACACAAAAATTAAATATGAAAACTTATCAAACTCAATTTAACTTAATCTTCCTTTTCTCTCTTTTTTTTTATCATCATTAAAAAGGATATTCAAAACTCCCCCTTAATGAGTGAATCTAAATTTTCCTTTAATCTTTAAATCAGACTTTAATATATGGGAATCATATACACTCATACACCTAAGTCATACAAGCTTTTTCTTTTTTTTTTTTTATAATTAAAGGAGAGGGGGATTTGAACCTTGCTTTTAAGGTAGGGGGATAATGCATCAACTAATGAGCTAAATGCTCGGGTGCTCTTAAGTCATACATGTAACGACCCTTCCTAGATTGCTACAGCCATCCAAGACTTTCGAGATATCTCGCCAAGTCCCGAACAAGCCTCATTTGACTTTTTCAGTAATTCCCTGTACACTTTTATTAAACTGTGTAAATATTAAACCATGTACATATACACGAGTACGTGAATTCAAAAATAAACACAATCATTCCAGTTTTACTTTAAATCATGCTATCACAATTAAACTACATTAAGTTCAAATCTCAAATTTTCATTGTATCAGAAACCAATGTTTGCCACGTAATAAAACCAAAGTACTACAACTCGACCTCTATCAGTGGAGCGACTCGAAAACGAGTTAGGAATTGTTTTTAGCTCATCTGCGGTAAACCGTGCTCACCAATGGTTTCACGTTAAGCTAGTCTTTGTCTACAAAAAGGGAAAATAAGAAGGTGTAAGTCTCATAGACTTAGTAATAACCATTGACTCAGTGAGCAGGCAAGAAAGGGAAACAACAAAATGAGAGATTAGTTACAAATCCGAAAGTACGCGTAGAAAAATATTTCATTAAACGGAAAGGTATTTTATGCCTTGCAAGACTTAAAATTATGAACTTCACATAAATAAATATGAAATTTTCATTTATCATCGATTAATAAAAATTTGAGTGTCGATGACATGTAATGTACATAAGAAAATCGACAAATGATCTTTCTCCTAGGGTAGGTTTAATTTAGCCCTTAGGCTTATTTTTAGATATCGTCACCTATTCGTGGAAACTACCCACATCACCGTACATAAATCAGGGCTCCAAGTCCCCTTTTACCTACTTGTGAGAACTGCCTACGTCATCGTATATAAATCGGGGCTTCAGATCTCTCTTTACCTACTCGTGGGAACTACCCACGTCACCGTATATAAATTAAGACTTCAAGTCCCTCTTTACCTACTTGTGGGAACTGCCCACACCGTCAATACAAATTAGGGCTTCAGGTTCCTTTTTTCCATAAAATTGAATATCAATAAACAGTAGTTTCTACTTTATGCACAAAGACCACACTTGACCCGGTGTGGTGACAAGTTCTACCCCAAGGTGTCTCAATCACGTGCAAATAAAAGTCATTGTAATTTAAAGCATTTGCAAAGCATGATAAATTAAAACATTTCACTCATAAATTGCATGTTATGCATAAATCATTTTAAACATGGCATGTCTATCAAATTAGCGTGCTAAGAGAAGTACACAATTTGTGATCACATTTTGAGAATTAATATAATGGTCATTAGCCTACACATTATACAAATTGCAAGGCATGATTTTGAAGTAAAATTAGTCAAAGATTTGTTTCCTCATACTTAAAAACATATATATATATGTACTACATATAGTATCAAGAAAACAGATTTTAAAAATTCTGTCACATCCACAAACAACCTAAATTTTTCTACCAACTCATGCGATCTACAATTTCATCACGTGCAACATATATCATGCTATTATAGGAGTATGATTTTGAAATTTAGCACCCACTCATCTCAAAATAGCGGGATACTACTTCGCTATTGGTTCGCGCTTGTACCTAGTTATTTTTATTTTCGTTCCCTTTCCTTTTTGTTTTTCCTTCCTTTTCTTCTTTCTTTCTCTTTCTCTTTTAGTCCATGGCTCTCCCTCTCTCCCTTTCTTCTTTTTTTTTCTCTCTCTTTGTTTTTTTTTTCTTCTCTTTCTCTCTTGGCCCGTGGGTCTCCTTATGCCCTCTTCTTCTTCCTTTTTCTTCTCTTTTCTTTCCTTTTTCTTTTTTCTCTTCCTTTCCTGGCTTGCAAGTCTCCTTCTTCCCTCTTCTTCTTCATTTTTCTTCTCTCTTTTTTTTTCTTTCTTCTCTTCCTCTCCTAGTTGCGGGTTTCCTTCTTTCTTTTTCTTTTCTTTCTCTATCTCTTTCTTCTCTCCCTTTCCCTGATCTGTTGCTTTCTTTTTCTCTTTCCCTTTTTTCTCTCTTTTTTGCTTGACCCGCTACTTTCTTTTCTCTTTTTCTTCTTTTTTTTTCTTTTTTTTCTTTTCTTTCTTTGTTTTTCTTTTTTTTTTTGTCTTTTTTCCCTCCTTTGTTGATTGACCCCTCCCTTTTTTCTTCCTTTCTTCTCTTTCTTTCTTCTTTCTTGTCTTTTCTTTTCTCCTTTTTCTTCTTTTTTAGCGAGCCCCTACCAAGGATGTTACAAACTCCCCCACTTACAATAAATTCGTCCTCAAATTTCAACATCGTAGGGCAGTTATCCGTACCTTTAATCCTCAAACAATTATGGATATCCTGCTCACATTTCCTCTTTTGGTTCCCAAGTTGCCTTTTCCACTGAATGGTTTTGCCATAATACTTTCACTAAGGTGATGTCTTTATTGCGAAGCCTTTTGACTTGATGATCCAATATAGCTACAGGCTGATTTTGGTATTCTAACCCATGTTCTAACAGTACCATATCATGTCTTATCACATATGAAAGGTCTCGAACATATTTCTTGAGCATGGATACATGAAACACTAGATTGACCCTTTCAAAATTCAGTGGTAATGCCAATCGATAAGCAACAATGCCTACGTGTTTCGATATTTCAAACGGGCCAATGTATCAAGGACTGAGCTTCATTCTCTTGCCAAATCTTCATATTCCTTTGCAAGCTGAGACTTTTAAGAACACATATTCACCTACTTTGAACTCCAAAGGCCTACGTTGGTTGATGGCATATGACTTTTGTCTACTCTGAACTACCAACATTCATTTTCGAATTATTTGTATTCCTTCCTCCCCCGCTTGTACCATTTCCAACACTAACAGTTTCCTCTCTCTTATTTCCAATCATCCAATGGGTGACCTACACTTTCGCCCATACAGTGCCTAAAATGGTGCCATCTTGATACTCACCTGGTAGCTGTTATTCTATGCAAATTCTGCCAAAGGCAAGTATAAGTTCTAAGAAACTCCAAAATCTAACATAATCGCTCTTAACATATCTTCCAATATTTGGATTGTGTGCTTGAATTGACCATCTATCTGAGAGCGATATGATGTACTAAAGTCTAGTCGGGTCCCTAATTCATCTTGTAACCTCCTCCAAAATCGACTAGTAAATTATGGTCCTTGATCTGACACAATAGTCACTGGTATGCCATGGAGTCTAACAATCTCATTAATGTAAATTCAAGCATATTGTATTACCCCAAACTTGGTCTTGACTAGAATGAAATGTGTTGACTTAGTCAACTGATAAACAATCACCCATATGGAATCGTATCCTCTACTGGTTCGGGGCAATTCGGTTACAAAGTCCATGGCTATGTGTTCCCACTTCCATTCGGGTATTGGTAACAATTATAGTAATCTTGAAGGCCTTTGGTGCTCTGCTTTCACTTGTTGGCACACTAAACATCTTGAAACGTATTCCCCTACATCTTTCTTTAGTCCTTGCCACCAATATACGGATCTTAAATCATGATACATCTTGGTCGCTCCTGGATGTACTGCAAAAGCAACAACGTGTGCTTCCTCTAGAATCTCTTCCCTTAATCTATCTAAATTCGACACATAGATTTGAGACCCATATCTCAACACTCCTTCGGACCCAAAATCGTATTCAGAAATATGCTCACCCATACTTCCCAAAATAGTCATCACAAATATATCTCTAGCTTAGGCATCTCGAATTCAATCAATTAGTATTGGTCGAACCATGAAATGTGCCAATTGTGCGTCTGATCCATTGACCTCAAATTTGAATCCCATGTTACCTAGATTCTATGATCCTTGCATTATCGACCTTCTCTCCACTACTATATGGGCCATACTATCCATTGACTTTCAACTTAAGGCATCTGTTACAACATTTGCCTTGCCGGGCTGGTAGAGTATCGTACAATCATAGTCTTTCAACAATTCCATCCATCTGTGTTGCCTTAGGTTTAGATCTCGCTGTTGAAATATATACTTCAAACTTTTATGATCTGTATATATTTCACACGTTTCTCCATACAAATAATGCCTCAATATTTTTAAGGCAAACATGATCGCTGCCATCTCCAAATCATGCGTAGGATAATTTTGTTCATGCCTCTTAAGTTGTCTTGAGGCATAAGTAATGACTCTACCATGCTGCATCAGTACACACCTTAATCCAACCCTTGAAGCATCACAATAAACAGTGTAGCCCTCGGACCCACATGGCAAACTTAATATGGGTGCTGAAGTCAAACAAGCTTTTAACGTTTGGAAACTGTGTTCATAAGCCTCCAACCATTCAAATCCTACCCCCTTTTGAGTTAACCTCATTAGCGGGGAATCTATTTTCGAGAAATCCTTCACAAATTGTCTATAATACCCAGCCAACCCCAGAAAACTCTTAATTTTGGTAACTATCGTGGGTCTAGCCCAATTCTCAATCGCCTCGACTTTGCTAGGATATACTTGCACTCCGTCCTTAGATACAATATGTCCTAGAAAACCAACGCTACTCAACCAAAACACACACTTAGAGAATTTCGTGTACAATCTATGCTCCCGTAGGGTCTGTAGTACGATCTTTAAATGTTGTGCATGTTCTTCCCAACTCCTCAAGTATATGAGAATGTCATCAATAAAGATGACTACAAATCTATCTAGGTATGCTCGAAACACCCTATTTATCAAATCCATAAATGCAACAGGGGCATTAGTCAATCCAAAAGACATCACCAAAAATTTATAATGTCCGTACCTCGTATAGAATGCAGTCTTAGGTATGTCCTCTTCCCTGATCCTTAATTGATGATATTCAGACCTCAGATCAATCTTTGAAAAGCATTAAGCCCCTTGTAGTTGGTCAAACAAATCATCAATCCTTGGAAACGGATATTTTATTCTTGATTGTGACTTTATTTAACTGTCGATAATCTATGCATAGCTTGAGACTGCCATCTTTTTTCTTTACAAACAGCACTGGCACTCTTTAAGAAGACACACTCGAGCGAATAAAACCTTTATTAATTAAATCTTGCAATTGTTCCCTTAACTCCCTTAGCTTTGTCGGTGCCATTTGGTATGGAGGTATCGATATTGGTTGCGTTCCTGGAACCAAGTCAATACAAAATTCAATTTCTCTTTCTAGAGGTAATCCCTGCAACTCTTCTGGAAACACTTCCACAAATTCATTTACTACTAGTGTAGCCTTCAAGTTCCCTTTTTCACTCTGTACTTTTCTAGTAATTGTAGCCATCATATTGTTACCCCATTGGCTACTGTGACCATAAATAATAAATGACGGCTCTATCGGGAATTCAAACTTCACTAGTTTACAATAACAATCCATGTTGGCATAGCAAGACGCTGGCCAATCCATTCCTAGTATCATGTCAACCCCTAATGTCGTCATTAACACTAAGTCCGCCCAAGTGTACTTATCTTTAATCTGAACCACACAAGAACGAAATACATATTCCGCAACATATGATTCCTCCAATGGAGTGGTCACTACTAATAGTTCATCCATACATTCATAATGTTTGCCTAAATTAGGCATGAAATTTAAAGACACAAAGGAATGGGTGAATCCTAGATCAAATAAAACTGATGCTTCATAACCATAAATAAAAAGAGTACCTGTCACCATTGCATTCGAGGCATGAGCATCTTGTGGCGTTAGAGCGAATACTCTACCCTATCTTCCTCTAAAAGCACCTTGTTGAGTGGAACCTGTTGGTCTACCTCGTAATGAGGAAGCTATCCCATTTCCCTTATCCTTCCTGACATTCTTGGTTGGTGGTACAGCCACTGGTACGGTAGCAAAATCAGATCATGCTAAACCACGAGTCATCTCCAAATTATGTTTGAAGGTAGGGCAATCCTTCTTCGCATGGCTAACTCCCCCACACTCGTAACAAAACATCACAGTTTGATTGCATGGCCCTATATGTATGTTACCACAGAAGATACAAAAAAAACCCCACTAGTTATTTTGTCTGGGATTCACATTAGCCATCCCATTGCTCATAGCTCGTCTATAATTAACCCCACTGAAATCACTGCTACGTGGAGGGCTACGAAATTGAAAATTTCTTCGTTGGTTTAGTGGGCTAGTGAACACGGATCTTCTAAGCAAATTGCCATCCTTTCAACCTTATTGGCTAGCTATATTAGTATCTGTACCTTTATTGAAGTCTCTAAATTTGGAAAACCTATCACCTCAATTCCTCTTACTCTTCTTTCTCTCTATACCCCACCCTCCATACATCTTGCCTTCATTTTCCTAACAGCATCAATTACTTCGAAATAGGAAGTAAATCTTTGAGAGACTAAAACTCTATATATTGGTTATGGTAACCTTTTGATGAACCTTTTGATCCTTTGCTTTTCATTCTGAACCAAGTATGGGGCATACCTCGACAACTGAGTAAATTGAATGTCGTAGTCTGACATTGTCATCCCTAGAGCCTGCTTTAAAGTTTCAAATTCCTACGCCTTAAGGTCTCTCACGCTTTCAAGTAAAAATCTATCCATGAAAGCCTGCGCGAATTCTTCTCAAGTGAGTGGAGTGAAGCCAAGAGGTCTACAACAATTGAGAGTGGTGAACCATATTTGTGCTACCTCTGTCAGTCTGAAGCCTACCAACTTGACGACTTGATGGCTAGAACAACCTAATGCCGTGCAAATTTTATCCATTTCATCCAAAAATACTTGTGGGTCTTCTTTTGAGCTAAAACTCGAAAAAAAAGGGTCTCAATTTTATGAACTCTCCCAAAGTCACCATAACATTTCCCCTATCTGTTTCCTCATAAGGTTGATACTCTGAGTCTTTAAAGCTAGAACCGATTGTTTCATTGGGTTGATATACTTTGTGCCTCCTGAACTGCATAAATTCCTAGGTCAATCCTCGCAATCCAGCTGCTATCTCTTCCAACGTGGCAATGGGTACCTCAGGATATTCACCTCCCGTATCTCTCGAATTAGTATTGGCTTTCCTTTCATCAGAACTTTGGCTGCTTTGAAGGTAGACGATTCGATCTCCAAGTTTACCTCTGTCACGACCCGATACCTCCTCGAGCCCGTGACAACCGCCGCGAAGCCTCGACAGACATTCTTCCCCCGAATGCCCCTCGAGACCTCGCAAGGCTTTTGTACCAGTTTTTCCACTCATCTTTTCTTTTTTTTTTTTGAATAATAAAATAAAATAAAAATATTAATTAAAATAATCTATTTTAATGTAAAACAATATATATTTTTGAAACATCAAAAATTAATTTTTCGCACGTAAAAACAAAATAAATTTATACATATTGTAATATAGAAAACTAGAGTGCGCAATTTAAATTACAATGACACGTGGGCCCACTATGTACAACTATGTACCTTAAATGCACTAGATTCCGACTTCGCCTAGTTCTTGATGCCACAGCTATCTAGTGCTTTTCTTGAGTCTGAAATGGGTGGAAAAGAGGGTGGTGAGATTATAAAATCCCAGTGAGTAAACAAATATACCATCTAAAATATCTAAAGCCGAGTAAAAGGAGACAATATTTCAAATTTCTTTCTTTGTACTGCCATTCGTCTTATCTCAACTCAATTCAATTGAGAAGAGACAAATAAAACATTCTATCGAGCAAAATAGAATTATTTTACTCAATTTAAATTAAGATTTAGTATGGCTTATGTATTTCTCAAAATCTCAACTTGGCTCTTGCCAAAAATCATTCTCGGGGATACCCCTGCAGAGGCATCTGACCGAGACCGCCAAGACTATTCAATGTCATATACACATGAATATATTTTTATATCCGAAAATCTTATCTAGCCATGCCTTGGCGTTGGCTGAGTCTCACTCTCACGCGGTGGTCCACGTGAAGTGCACTCAATCTTTACCTCCAGAGAAACCCCCATCCACACCTGGCTCTCCAATAGAGGTAAGATAAGTCTAGTTCTGTGCCCCCTCTCTTAGGCTGGCCCACAGAACTGGTATCACTGCAGCGATTATTTTATCTACCACCTCATTTATAAAATCTTAACTAGCATGATATGGCAATTTATCACAGTCTAGCCTCTTAAGGCTGAAAACACAGTATATATAATTTTTGCATAAGTAGTCTAGCCATTCATGCTCATACAATGCTATAAGCCATATAATTTAAAACACAATTTATAACACAATTAAACCGTCTCCAATTACTCTAATTTCAAAACCAATTGTTCCATTTTTCAAATCAATTTATAAAAATTCAATATATTTAGTAAATCCAATTTATTTTATAAATTTCACATTTTTCTAGTAAAATCAATAATTCACCCAATACAATAATTTTTCATAAAATCATTAAATTTAATAAAATCTACTCCAGATAATTAAGATGATAAATTGTCCACTCACCTCGTCACAGGAGTGCCCGATACTCCTGTTTTAATTTTCACTACACCTTAATCTTTCCCGCGTTTGGGGGACCCACCACCTCTGTGTTACGCGTGACACCAATTTCAATAAATTGTGTCAATTAACCACAATCAATTGCAGGCTCTATGTTATGCATGAAATGATAGAAAAATGGTCCGGACAGTCATTTACTCATGGTGTCCGACCGACTCGCCTACGTGTGTCTAAATTTCTATAATCTTCATTTTAACTCCAAATCGATTTTTTTCAGTTTCTATACCTCAATTATATCCCAATTGACTTAATATCCCCCAGTGTGGTGCAAATTATCAATCTCGGTAGCAAATTACGAAAATACCCCTAGTGGGTAAAAATTCATATTTTTGCATCGAAAATTCTCATTAAATTTCTATATCTTTAATTCACCAAAATACACTTAAATACCATAAAATATCCTCAAACCAGCAGCCATTATTCCCCTAGAAAATTCAGCATTAAAATCCTTCAATTTGTTCATGGAAAAATTCGATCATTACGGTGCACTTACACCGTAATCTTTCCTAGTCAATTTTCTCACTCTAATTCATCATTTTCCAAGCCATTTCTCTTGAAATTCAAACAATCTCTCATTAATACCCAACATACCAGGTTCAGCCAATGAAGAACACTATAGAGAATCAATTTTTTTCTTTCATTTTTGTCCATAATCATGCTTAACTACCCCTAAACACTAACATAGTCTAAATTCAATCCAATCCAACATCAAATCCATACTCATACCCATTTTTCAGAATTCATTCCATCATGATATCTCCATATTTAACCATAGAAATCAAGAACAAAAGCATAGGTAAGCTAGGGTTAGAGTAAATCTAAAGAAAAGTTACCTTTATCTTGCTTGAATCTTGGAAAACACTTGAAATCTATGGATTTTTGTCTAGGTTTTTATGGTTTTCCCTTTGTTCTTCTTTTCTTCCCTTCAATCGGTTCTTTTCCAGAATTTGGAGAGAGAAAATGATGGTTAAAGGCTGATTTTTAGGCTTAAATAATAAAATATAAAGGCTTGCCACGTGGCACCATGTGATTGGTCTGTTTTTTGACTTTTTGACTTTTTCTTCCATTCTTTCTCCACCACTTGATTAATCAAGTAAAAATCTGATCCATAGATGATCATGGCTGGAAAAAATTATTCTGGTGGTGGAAAATTACCGTTTTGCCCCCGGGATGGCAAAATTACGGTTTTACCCCTATACTCCGAAATGTCCCGGAATTATTTTATTTTCACTGTCCAACCTCAAATAACACTAATATAAATCAATATTACCCAATTGGGGCAAAATCCTTTCAAAAAATTCACATTTCGCACTCCGGTGGCAAAATTACCATTTTACCCTTGTGCTCCAAAAACACCGGAAATCATATTTTTTACACTGCTAACATCATTTTATACTCCAATAAATCACATTATACTCCAAATAATTGATGTTAGTCAAATGTGCTCAAAATCTTTGCTGGAAATCTCCATTTTGTCCTTAAATTGAAAAATGACCGTTTTGTCCATAATCGGTCAATTTTCTCGATTGACTCCAAACTGGACCTCGAACTCCAAATCACTGTTTTGAGTAATCCCTAGACTGTGAAATTCTTGATTTCACTCTTAAAGTCCTTATTTGAGCTCATTCGAGGCTTAATCCATTTAATGGTACCATTAGAGACAATATCGTCTTTTAATAATTTCTCGAACGTTTCAAATATTCAAACATTCTATTGAGCATGTAAATGACATCATAATTATTTTATAGAGCAGGGTTTGACAACCTCTTCCACTACTCTAGAGAAAGACGCACGTGGCTCCTCTATGACATTATCTGAGGCATCAAACCCTCTAATTGCTCTTAAGATGGCTCGTGTCTTTGGTGGCATCTCGATACCTAGATAGTGACAAATACTCGTTTTAAATAAATATCAAAAGTTAGTAATAAATGTGGCTTACTACGATTAAGGAATTCATGTAGCCTCATACCCATAATCCATGCTGCAATCATAAACCATGGATAAGACTCTACACTACCATCTACACTCCGTTAACAACTTAGAAAATCCCAAGACTTTCTAAACCTAGGGCTTTGATACCAACACTGTAACAACCCTTTCTAGATTGCTATCGGCGTCTAAGACTTTCGAGATATCCTGCCAAGTCTCGAACAAGCCTCATTTGACTTTTTCAATAATTCCCTATACATTTTCATTAAACCGTATAAATATTAAACCATGTATATATACATATGCGTGTGAATTCAAAAATAGGCATAATCATTACATTTTTACTTTAAATCATGTTATCACAATTAAACTACATTGAGTTTAAATCTTAAATTTTCATTATATCGGAAACCAATGTTTACCACATAATAAAACCAGAGTACTACAACTCGACCTTTATTAGTGCAGCGACTCGAAAACGAGTTAGGAATTGTCTTTACCTAATCTGCGATAGACCGTGCTCACCGATGGTTTCACATCAAGCTAGTCGCTATCTACAAAAGGGAAAAATAAGAGGGTGTGAGCCTCATAGACTTAGTGATAATCATCGACTCAGTGACCAAGTGAGAAGGGGAAACAACATAAGGAGGGATTAGTTATAAATCTGAAAGTACGCGTAGAAAAATATTCCATTAAACGAAAAGGTATTTTATGCCTTACAAGACTTAAAATTATGAACTTCACATAAATAAATATGAAAATTTCATTTATCATCGATTAATAAAAATTTGAGTGTCGATGACATGTAATGTACACAAGAAAATCGACAAATGAGCTTTATCATCGGGTAGGTTTAATTTAGCCCTTAGGCTTATTCTCAAATATCGTCACCTACTTGTGGGAACTACCCATATCACCGTATATAAATCGAGACTTCAAGTCCCCCTTTTCTTAAAATCAAATATCAATAAACAGTAGTTTCTACTTTATGCACAAAGACCACACTTGACCTAGTGTGGTGACAAGTTCTACCCCAAAGTATCTCAATCATGTGCAAATAAAAATCATTGCAGTTTAAAACATTTGCAAAGCATGATAAATTAAAACATTTCACTCATAAATTGTAGGTTATGCATAAATCATTTTAAACATGGCACGTCTATCAAATTAGCGTGCTAAGAGAAGTAAACAATTTATCATCACATTTTGAGAATTAATATAATGGCCATTGGCCTACACATTACACAAATTACAAGGCATGATTTTGAAGTAAAATCAGTCAAAGATTTATTTTTCTATACTTAAAAACAAATATATATATATATACATACTATGTATAGTATCAAGAAAACAAATTTTAAAAATTCTATCACATCCACAAACAACCTAAATTTTTCTACCAACTCATGCGATCCACAATTTCATCACGTGCAACTTATATCATATTATTATAGGAGTATAATTTTGAAATTTAGCACCCACTCACCTTAAAATAGCGGGATGCTACTTCGCTATTGGTTTGCATGTGTACCTAGTGATTTTTGTTTCTGTTCCCTCTCTCTTTTTTCCCTTCATTTTCTTATTTCCTTCTCTTTCTCTCCTAGTCTGTGGCTCTCCCTCTCTCTTTTTCTTTTTTTTCTTTTTCTTCTATCTTTTTTTCTTTTTTTCCTTTTTCTTTCTTCTCTTTCTCTCCTTATCCGCTGGTCTCCTTCTTCCCTCTTCTTCTTTCTTTTTCTTCTCTATTCTTTCCTTTTATTTCGTCTCTTTCTCTCCGAGTCCGTTGGTCTCCTTCTTACATCTTTTTCTTCCTTTTTCTTCTCCCTTCTTTCCTTTTTCTTTCGTCTCTTTCTTTTTTGGTCGAGAGTTTCCTTGGTCCTTCTTCTTTTTCATTTTTCTTCTCTTTCTCTTTCTCTTTCTTCTTTCTTTTCTCTCCGATATACTACTTTCTTTTTCTCTTTCTCTTTCTTCTATCTTTTCTGCCCGACTTGCTACTTTTTTTTCTCTTCTTCTTCTTCTTTTTTCTTTTGTATCTTTTTCTTTCTTCTCCTTCTTCTTTTTTTCTTTTATCTTTTTCTCCTTCTTTGTTAACTGACCCCTCCCCTTTTTTCTTCCTTTCTTCTCTTTTTTTCTTCTCTCTTGTCTTTTCTCTTCTTTTTTTTTTTCTCCAATTGACCTCTACCAAGGATGTTACAATGCAAGCTTAAAAATATAGCTCAATAACTTTAAGAGTCAAGTTTGTAACTATGTAAGAACAAATATATGAGAGTTAAATTATTTCAAGAACTTGTCAATGATCACTCTAATAATATTCAAGCAAATTTGATCATTTTGTCATAATCAAAACTATAATAATTTGTAAGCTAACAGAAGACCTTAAGCTGAAGGATTATACGGATTCTAACTTAGCCAACTATTCAAATAATAGGAATAAGACTAAGGGTTATATATTTTTATGTTGGTAGGTGATGTCCAATCTTAGGAAAGTATAAAGAAAACACTTGTGACCTTGTTTATTATACAAACAAAATTCATAGCATGCTATAGGGTAACTACACAAGCTTTCTAATTAAGAAGTCTTTTAAAGAATTTTTTGTGGTTAACTTTATTGCAAGACTCATACAATTGTATTATGATAATACTATTGTGGTTTTGTTTCCTAATAATAATAAAAGTATCACAAGGGCTAAGTATATAGAGATAAAATATTTGATAGTTAAAGAATTTATAGAAAAAGTTCATATTTTAGTAAGGTATATTTATGTTGATGATATGATAGTTGATCCTTTGACAAAGGGATTACGCCTTATCAATATCAAGTAACATATTTTGATATGAGCATTAAGGAGTTTATTAACGTACGTGGTTAATGGGAAGATTTGGCATTGTTTTATGCTTTGCGCACAATTGTTTGGAATACATCCTTAATGATGTATATGCATTTATTATGAATAATGATTATTTAATGATATTTAGTCATAAAGATTTTATGTACAGACACATGTATTTGCATATATGAAGACTTAAGACATTTGTTAGTCTTAAGCATAGGTTGGGGCATAAATTTATAGCCTTGGGAGTATGTCTTTAACACATAAAGTATATCACGAGATATGCAAGGCAAACATACAAGTTTACTGAATAAATTATAAAGTACTTCTCTTGCAAGCATTCACTACATAAAGTAGCGAATAAAGTGATTGACAAAAGAATACAACACATGAATATATATCATTAAGAAAGTGTTGTTAACTATTGCTATACTATCACATTGAGTTCATGTCGATAAGATTGAGTGGTATATGTGATTAGAGTTGGTGCTATATCTTTGTAGATGTAGTTATTGCTATTTTTCTATATCCTAAAATTTTATTGGATAAAACGGTAGTTGAAGTAGTATCAAAAGCAATTTGTTTTTAAAATTGGGCCCATAAAGTTTTTGATTGCCTTAGCCTATGTCAGTTTCAAGAAATTTGTTGTTAAAATTTAAATTTATATAATGTAGTCCAAGTATGATATTGTTAGATTTTTTAGTAAAATCCTTATGTGGACTTACATTATTTATTTTTGTATTTTGTCAAAATTAGGCTAAGATAATTTGATCTTGATAAAGGGACAATATTATAATCTATAATATGATATAATAAAGTGGGCTAGATTGCAATGCTATATGTGTGCTTAAAAGTATAAGCTTGTGTGAGGCCTCGACCTCTATAGACCTATAAATAGAAGTTGTCAAACCCAGTCCTATAAAATATTTGTCATGTCATTCATGTGCTTGATAGAATGCTTGCATACTTGAAACACCTTGGCAAAATTGTTAAAGGTCGGTATTGTACCAAGTGGTACAATTAAGTTGAATTAAGCCTCGAACTAGTCCAAATAGAGATTTTAAGATGAAATTTAAAATTTTAAAACCCTAGAATGACTTAATATGGTGATTTGGAGTCAAATTGAAATTTTCACTCCGCATGGGCAAAATGGTCATTTTGCTACTCGAGGTTAAGATTGAAACGTTGGATGAAATTTTAGATTAAGATTGATCATTTGGAGTATAATTTGAGATTTGGAAGCCAAAAATCTTAATTTCGATATTTTTTCGAGCGTAAGGGGTAAAATAGTCATTTTACCGCCCTAGGGGCAAAACTGTAATTTTACAGCCCTAACACTTGTAAAACCCAAAAATTGCAGTCAATAGCATTTTACATCATGGATAATTGAAGGATTTTATGTGGTGGAGAATGAAAGCTTAATTCTTAAGTTTGAAAAAAATGAGCCAATGGTAAGGTGACAAGTGTCAAGCTTTCATTTTTTTATTATTTTCCTTATAAATTAGCATCAAACCAGCTCATTTCTCTTCATTATGGTCGGTTTCACCAAGGAAAAGCAAGAAAAAGAAAGAACAAAACCCTAGGTAGCAAAATTTAAGAGAAAAGTGTGAAATTTCAAGGAATCAAGTGACAAAAGGTAAGATTTTTCAATTCTAGCTTGTGATTTATCTTAACCATGCATTCTTTTGCATTTTCCATGGTTGAATCACAAGATATCATGAAGGATTCATGGCTGACCGAACATGTAGAGAGAAGATTTGATGATGATTTAGATAGATTTTTAAGTTATATGGATGTTTTTAGTTGTTTGTGGTGTTAAGTGTAAGAATCAAGCTTGGAAATCACACATTCCTTATGAGTTCATCATTGGCAGAATCTTCCGTGTGGTGTGTTGATGGTGGACTTGATTTCATTCCAGTGATTTGGTTAGGAAATAATGAATTATGGTGTAAAAAATTAAATATGAGAAACTATACTGTTTACGCACCCATCATGGCCGAATTTCATAAGGAATTTAGTGATGGTGATTTTTGTGATATCTTATGTTATTTAGTTAGAAATTAATGAATGGTGATGATGAAAACCGAAAATGGCGATAGAAACCGAAAAATGGTGATTTTTTTAGTATAGTTCTTTTAGTAAATAAATTGAATCACAATGAGAAAGTCAAGCTCATTGAGGCATTTTGGTGTGTTTGAGATATTGGAAGTGTGATAAATATAATTGGAGCCAATTTGGATTTTTTGGCTAAATCGAAGGTGGAAAATTTGAATTATATTGCAAACCAGTCCATTTCGATCACAATTGAATTTACGTATAACACCGATTCCAAGTGACTATCTAAACAACCTAATGCATTCATATAGAACCTGAAATAGATTTATAATGGCATGACATAAAAAATTGAATCATGTGTCATGTATTGTGTATAGGTACTGAGCCTTCTAACAGGGGTAAAAACATCATGCGAAGGGGCAGAAAATAGAGGTATTTCGAACTCCTAATACTGTGAGTGAACTTGCATTTCAAAATTGTTTTGGGAATGTGAATATATTTGAACAAAATATTTGAATGATTTTATCCAAATTTTCTTTAAAAAGAATGGGTACCATGGGAACAAGCCTTTAGTGAAATATTTTTGTGATGTGTAACTTGATTGTGATGAATCTATGTACCTCTATATGATGCTAATATGTATTGTTAAGAAATTTTGTGAAATTCATGTAATCGCGCATGTACGAAGTGGGTAGTGCACATGTCAGTTGAATGACAATGTTGTGATAATTACGACTGTGCATGTGCGGGGTGGGTAGTGCACATGCCAGTAATGATTTGCAAGTAGGGAGTGCACCAGAGTGGAGGAAAATGGTGTGATGTATGTAATTGCACATGATTCTATATATATGTGCTTGATATAGTGTACATGATGGAAAAATGTGATTGTATGGTATGTGAACCTTGAGAAATTCTCCTTTATTGTAAATTGATTTAATTGAAGGGAAAGTCTTTTATTATTAATTGGATTAAATTGTCTTGTTCCAAATTAGTGCATCATGGTTATCAACTTCCGTGGTTATTATTGCTTGTTCCCTTCTAATGTTCGCTTACTGAGTTTCGTACTCACAGTTTTAAAAATTCATGTTTTTAGATCAGGAGACTGTTGGATCCTAGATCGAGGAGTCCCCGTAGTTCGTCTCGTGGGTAGGTGTTTGGCATTTAATAGCTTCCTTGTTACCCTGATTTCTCCACTAGAAGTCACGGGTCCTTTTGTTTGTGAATGTGTGCATGTAACGTAAATTACTAAGTTACATGTTTTGAATAGTATGTGTATATTTTAGTCGATAATGCCATTAAAAATTGGCTACGTTCACACTAGTTGAAATGTGTATGAATGCATTAGTTGATAAGACGTTAAGCAATGAAATGGGATAGGCTTGCTTGGGCTCGGTGTGCTACGCGCATTGGGCCCATGCGCAGGTCATGGCCCGAAATTGGGGTCGTGATAGTGTTGGTATCAAAGCCCTAGGTTGTTTAGGTCCTAGGATTTTCTTGTTTGGTATAGCAAAGAGTCTGGTCTTTATATGGGATTTTTAAGTATGAACTGTGAACTGTGGCATATTTCATAATCAAGGAACCGCATAAATTCCCTATCTTAGAGACCACCTTATTTCTTTAACTGTGACTATGAATTATGTTTAATAATAGGTGTTTGCTCTTGTCTAGGTAAGAATGTCGCCTAACACACGGGCCACCTCAAGACGGATGGGGGAGCAAAATGCCCCTGCTGAGATGACTGATAGGCCATGAGTATCCACCCTTAGGGGGCGAGGTAGATGTGGCAGGGCCACTAGGCCGATATGGGCAGATACGTCTGAAAGTATGAAAGAGGAGGGACAGCCTTTAGGTGAGGCAAATAGGCCACCAACTGGGGGCATTATTATTGAGGATTTGGCGGTATGTCTGCAGGGAGTTAATCAGGTTGTAGAGATGATGACAGCCCATATGGATGATATACAGAAAGTAGTAGAGGGAAGACATGTAGCATAAGTGTCCCCTAGTTCACAAGGCCAGACCAACCACCAACCTCCAAAGGGTGAATGAAGTCAGGTAAAGGTTTCACTTACTGACTTTCTAAAGCTTAAGCCTCCATCATTTACTGAGCAGATGCATAAGAGAAACCCCAGGTCTTCTTGGATAAGATGGAAAAGATTTGTAATGCCATAAGATGTTATAGCATTAGATCAATGGAGTTAGCAGCTTTTCAATTGGAAGATGTAGCACGTATAACTCCTTACGAAGGGGTACGCCGACAGATGCTGCACCGTTGACTTGGAATGAATTCAGTACAGCTTTTTCAGATCGATTTTTATCACATAGTGTACGAAATGCTAGAGCTATAGAGTTTGAGATGTTAGTGCAGACTCTGAGTATGACAGTGTTAGAGTATGATGTAAAATTCACGCAGTTGTCTCAATATGCACCTTTTTAGTGTCCATAGAGGAGATGAAGATCCAAAGGTTTATGGATAGGCTGGTGGAACTATTGTTTAAGGCTGTGGCCTTTCGAGATTTTAATACTTACTCTGCAGCAACGGATTGTGCTTACCAAATTGAGATGAGGACCAGTGAGAGTAGGGCCACAAGAGATAGAGCAAAAAAAGGCCAAGACAGAGGGTTATCAAGGTCATAGAGATTTCGATAGTGGAATTTCATCTTCTAACCGTCAAGGTCCACAGAGGGAATCGAGGTTACCCCAATGGGAAAGTGATGTGGCGAGTGATTACGTTGGGTCAGGGCAGAAAACTTTTAGTGGAAGGAAGCAACAACAAGATTCAAGGCAGAGTAGTCAGGCTATTCCTTCTTGTGATAATTATGGAAGACGACATAGAAGACGATGCTATCTTTTTGTAAGAACTTGTTTTAGTTGTGGCTAGCCTGGACATACTTGGAGGAACTACCCAATGGCTCAACAACTGTAAGGTTCTGTTCACGGTTCTACTCAGCTAGCTTTATCTGCTCCTTCAGTAACTATCTTAATTGGACAGAAAGTTAGCAGGACAAGAGATAGAGGTGCTAGTGCTTCCTCTCGAGGTAGACCATTTGGGTCTAGACGTCAAAGTTCTGTAAGAAGAGGCCAAGCAAGGGTATATGCTTTAACTCCCCATGAGGCTTAAACATCCAATGCTCTAGTCTCAAATACTCTTTTCATTTATAATATGAATGCTCGAGTATTGTTTGACCCTAGATCTACCAATTCTTTTATCTCTCCATGCTTTGCACTTTGATTGGGTAAAGATTATGTTAGGAGAGAAAAATAATTAATGGTATCTACTCTTTTAAAGGAGGCATTTGTGGCTGAATGAGAATATAAGTCCTGCGTAGTCTGAATCAAGGATAAGAACACCTTAGTGAATCTAGTGGTGTTAGATAGCTTAGATTTTGATGTGATCTTGGGAATGGTTTGGTTATCGCCTTGCCATGCTAGTGTGGATTGCTACCACAAGTTGGTTAGATTTGATTTTCCAGGTAAGCCATCGTTTAGTATTCAAGGGGATGGAAGCAATGTTCCAACCAACTTGATATCAGCCATATCTACCAGAAAGTTGTTAGGACAGGGTTGTCAAGGTTACTTAGCTATCGTGAGGGATACCCAAGCGCAGGTCGGAGATATAAGCCAAGTGTTAGTAGTGAATGAGTTTATGGATGTATTTCCTGAAGAACTATCGGGTTTACCTCCAGAACGAGAGATTCAATTTTGTATAGATTTGATTTTTGATACTAAACCCATATCCATACCCCTTGTATCGGATGGCACCTACAGAGCTTAAGAAGTTTAAGGATCAGTTGGAGGATCTGCTAGACAAAGGTTTTATTCACCCTAATGTCTCACCATGGGGAGCACCGGTGCTATTTGTAAAGAAAAAAGATGGGTCACTTAGACTATCATTGACTATCGATAACTTAATAAGGTAACGATGAAGAATAAGTACCCCCTCCCAAGAATAGATGACTTGTTTGATCAGCTACAAGGGGCACAATGTTTCTCTAAGATAGATCTATGATTTGGATATCATCAATTGAGGATCCGAAAGGAAGACATACCCAAGACTGCATTTCGAACAAGATATAGGCATTATGAGTTCTTGGTGATGTCGTTTGGGCTTACTAATGCCCCTACGGCTTTTATGGATTTGATGAACAGAGTGTTCAAGCCCTATTTGGACAAGTTTGTAGTGGTGTTTATTGATGATATCTTGATCTACTCGAGAAGTCGAGAGAAGCACAAGCAACATCTTAAGATAGTGCTCCAAACTTTGAGAGAACATCGATTGTATGCCAAGTTCTTCAAATGTGAGTTTTGGCTTGAAAGTGTTGCATTCTTGGGACATGTGGTATCTAAGGATGTGGTACAAGTCGATCCAAAGAAAGTTGAGGCAGTGGAGAAGTGGCCAAAGCCAACATCAGTTGCGGAGATTAGAACCTTTTTAGGGTTGGCATGCTATTATCGTCGCTTTGTTAAGGATTTCTCAAGAATAGCAGCCCCTCTAACCAAGTTGACACGTTAAGGTACAAAATTTGAGTGGTCAAATGCTTGCGAGGATAGCTTTGAGAAGCTTAAGATATGTCTCACCACAACTCCAGTGTTGAGCCTACCACAAGGCACAATGGGTTATACAATATTTTATGATGCATCGCTGGTTGGTTTAGGGTATGTGTTAATACAGCATGGGAAAGTGATCGCATATGCATCAAGACAACTTAAAAGGTATGAGCAGAATACCCCGCACACAATTTGGAGATAGCAGCAATCGTGTTTGCCTTAAAAATATGGAGACATTACTTGTATGGTGAGACTTATGAAATATATATGGACCATAAAAGTCTGAAATATATATTTCAGCAGAGGGATCTTAACTTGCGGCAACGTAAATGGATAAAGTTATTAAAAGATTATGATTGTACTATTCTTTACCATATCAAAAAGGCAAATGTAGTGGCTGATGCCTTGAGTTGAAAGTCGATGGGGAGTCTAGCACATATCTCTACATATAGGAGATTTTTTATTAAGGAGATGCATAGCTTGGGAGATGTGGGTGTGCATTTGGAAGTTTCCGAGGCAGATACATTGCTAGCACATTTTAGAGTAAGGCCTGTCCTCATGGATCGAATTAAAGAAGCACAAAGTAAAGATGAGTTCGTAACTAAGGTCTTAGAGGATCCCCAGGGAAAGAAAGAAAATATATTTACCAAAGGTACAAATGGAGTGTTGAGGTATGGAACTAGGCTTTATGTGTCAAATAATGATGGATTGAATAGAGAGATATTGGAAGAAGCGCACATGGCAGCCTATGTGGTACATCCAGGATCTACAAAGATATATCAAGATTTAAAGGAGGTGTATTGGTGGGAAGGACTTAAGAAAGATGTGGCTGAGTTTGTCTCCAAGTGCCTAGTGTGTCAACAAGTTAAAACAAAGCACCAAAGGCCTGCAGGATTACTGCAGCCGTTACTAGTGCTCAAATGAAAGTGAAAGAACATTGCAATGGACTTTGTAATGAGTTTGCCTCGAACTAGTGGGGCTTATGACTCGATCTAGGCCATAGTGGATCGGTTAATGAAATTAGCTCATTTTCTTCTAGTTAAAACTACATACAAGGCTACCCAGTATGCTCAGCTTTATGTAGATGAGATAATACGGTTCCATGATACTTCTGTTTCTATAGTATCGGATAAAGGAACATAGTTCACTAGTAGATTTTGGGAAAAATTACAGGAAGCGTTGGGCACTAAGTTAGATTTTAGCATGGCTTTTCACCCCCAGACTGATGGACAATCTGAACGGACAATACAGACGCTAGAAGATATGTTGAGGGCATGTGTAATAGACCTTGGAGTCAAATAGGATAGGTATCTACCCTTAGTGGAGTTTCTTACAATAACAGTTTCCAAACTAGCATCCAAATGGCACCATTTGAAGCATTATATGGAAGGAGGTGCATGTTACCCATTGGATGGCTAAATGTAGGGGAAAGGAAACTTTTGGGGCCTAAGTTGGTACAGGATGCCACCGATAAAATATGTATGATTCGTTGGAGGATGTCTACAGCACAAAGTAGACAAAAGTCCTATTCTAATAATCGATGGAGGGACTTGGAGTTTCAAGTGAGAGACCATGTATTTTTAAAGGTCTCACCAACCAAAGGAGTAATGAGGTTTGGCAAGAAGGGAAAATTAAGTCCTCGGTATATAGGACCCATCGAGGTCTTAGAGAGGGTTGGAGTAGTGGCATATCAATTGGCATTACCGCCAGACCTTTCTAATATTCACCCCGTGTTCCATGTGTCGATGTTGACGAAGTATAATCTGGATCCTTCTCATGTAATACGGTATGAAACCATTCAGTTGCAAGATGATTTGACTTATGAGGAACAACCGATAGTTATCCTTGATAGACAAGTCAAAAAGCTCCGATCAAATGATGTGGCCTCAGTAAAAGTGTTGTGGCGGAATCACACTAGTGAAGAGATAACGTGGGAAGTTGAGAAGGAGATGTAGACAAAGTATCCACACCTTTTTGATACATAAAGGTAAGTTACCTTACAATTGGATTTAAATTTGGGGATCGAATTTCTATTAGTGGGGGAGAATGTGAGGCCTCGACCTCTATAAACTCGTTAATAGAAGTTGTCAAACCCAGCCCTATAAAATATTTATCATGTCATTCATGTACTTGATAGAATGCTTGCATACTTGAAACACCTCGAAAAAATTATCAAAGGTCGACATTGTACCAAGTGGTACAATTAAGTTGAATTAAGCCTTGAACTAGTCCAAATAGAGATTTTAAGATGAAATTTAAAATTTTAAAACCCCAGAATGTTTTAATATGGTGATTTGGAGTTCGAGGACTGATTTGGAGTCAAATTGATATTTTAACTCCGTAGGGGCAAAATGGTCATTTTGCCACCCAAGGTTAAGATTGGAATATTGGATGAAATTTTTGATTAAGATTGATCATTTGGAGTATAATTTGAGATTTGGAAGTGAAAATTCTTAATTTCGATATTTTTTCGAGCATAAAGAGCAAAATAGTCATTTTGCCACCCCGAGGGCAAAATTGTAATTTTGCATCCCCAACACTTGTCAAGCCCATAAATTGTAGCCATTAGCATTTTGCATCATGGATAATTGAAGGATTTTATATGGCGGAGAATGAAAGCTTAATTATTAAGTTTGAAAAAAATGGGCCAATGGTAAAGTGACAAGTGTCAAGCTTTCATTTCTTTATTATTTTCCTTATAAATTAGCATAAAACCAGCCCATTTCTCTTCATTATGGTCGGCCTCACCAAGGAAAAACAAGAAAAAGAAAGAACAAAACCCTAGTTAGCAAAATTCAAGAGAACAATGTGAAATTTCAAGGAATCAAGTAACAAAAAGTAAGGTTTTTCAATTCTAGCTTGTGATTTTTCTTACCCATGCATTCTTTTGTATTTTCCATGGTTGAATCACAAGATATTATGAAGGATTCATGGCTGACCGAACATGTAGAGAGAAGATTTGATGATGATTTAGATAGATTTTTAAGTTATATGGATGTTTTTAGTTGTTTATGGTGTTAAGTGTAAGAATCAAGCTTGGAAATCACACATTCCTTATGAGTTCATCATTGGTCGAATCTTCCTTGTGGTGTGTTAATGGTGGACTTGATTTCATTCAAGTGATTTGGTTAGGAAATAAAGAATTATGGTGTAAAAAATTAAATATGAGAAACTATACTGTTTATGCACCCATCATGGCTGAATTTCATAAGGAATTTAGTGATGGCGATATTTGCGATATCTTATGTTATTTAGTTAGAAATTAATGAATGGTTATGATGAAAATTGAAAATGGTGATGGAAACTGAAAAACGGTGATTTTTTTTAGTATAGTGCTTTTAGTAAATAAATTGAATCACAATGAGAAAGTCAAGCTCATTGAGGCATTTTGGTGTGTTTGAGATATTAGAAGTGTGATAAATATAATTGGAGCCAATTTGGATGTTTTGGCTAAATCGAAGGTGGAAAATTTGAATTAGGTTGAAAATTGGTCCATTTCGATCACAATTTAATTTACATATAACACCGATTCCAAGTGACTATCCAAACAACCTAATGCATTTATATAGAACTTGAAATAGATTTATAATGGTATGACACAAAATATTGAATCATGTGTTGTGTATTGTGTATAGGTGCTGAGCCCTCTAACAAGGGTAAAGACATCGTGCGAGGGGGCCGAGAATAGGAGTATTTCGAACTCCTAATACTGTGAGTGAACTTGCATTTCAAAATTGTTTTGGGAATGTGAATATATTTGAACAAAACGTTTGAATGATTTTATCCAACTTTTCTTTAAAAATAACGAGTACCATGGGAACAAGCCTTTAGTGAAATATTTTTGTGATATGTAACATGATTGTGATGAATCTATGTACCTTTATATGATGCTGATATGTATTGTTAAGGAATTTTGTGAAATTGATGTAACCGCGCATGTTCGGAGTGGGCAGTGCACATGTTGGTTGAATGACAATGTTGTGATAATTACAATCATGCGTGTGCAGAGTGGGCAGTGCAGATGTCGACTGAATGACAATGTTGTGATAATTATGACCGTACATGTGCAGAATGGGTAGTGCACATGCCGGTAATGATGTGCGAGTAGGGTGTGCACCAGAGTGGAGGAAAATGGTGTGATGTATGTAATTGTACGTGATTCTATATATATATGCTTGATATAGTGTACATGATGGAAAAATGTGATTGTATGGTATGTGAACATTGAGAAATTCTCCATTATTGTAAATTGATTTAAATTGAAGGGAAGAGCTTTTATTATTAATTGGATTAAATTGTCTTGTTCCAAATCAGTGCATCATGGTTATCAACTTTCATGGCTATTATTGCTTGTTCCCTTCTAATGTTCGCTCACTAAGTTTCGTACTCACAGTTTTAAAAATTCATGTTTTCAGATCAAGAGACTATTGGATCCTAGATCGAGAAGTCCCCGTAGTTCGTCTCCTAGGTAGGTGTTTGGCATTCAATAGCTTCCTTGTTACCATAATTTCTCTGCTGGAAGTCACGGGTCCTTTTGTTTGTGAATGTGTGCATGTAACGTAAATTACTAAGTTACATGTTTTGAACAGTATGTGTATATTTTAATCGATAATGCCATTATGAATTGGTTACGTTCACACCAATTGAAATGCGTATGGATGCATTAGTTGATAAGATGTTAAGCAATGAAATGGGATAGGCTTGCTTGGGCTCAGTGTGCTATGCTCATTGGGCCCATGCATCGATCATGGCCCGAAATTTGGATCGTGACAGCTTGTATAGAAAACCCTAAATCCTATGATGGGTGAGACTAGGGATTCACTATATAAAGCTAAGGCTACATCCCTTCTCTTGTCAACAACAACATAAAGATCTCACCAATTAAAGAGTCATAAAGAAAAACAAAGGAAGATCCTAGTGCACTGAGTACTAATAGTTAATCTGGTCAATATTATTTTTGCTGTTAAATTATGGATCATGGATTATAAATTAGGTACACTCTGTGTTCTAAATTCCTACTATGTTAGATCTTGAATTAGTATAAATCATTTATACATAAAGTTTTTCAATAGATAAACCAATAAAATAACCATAAATATTAAAAAAAGGGAAATAAAAAGTTATAGACAAATCAATAAACAGTCATAAATAAGTACAATGACTGAAAAAAAACGCATAAAGTAGAATACAAACAATTAAATATATTTTGTTGTCATTTCTTGTTAATATAAAAATACAATGCTTAATTATATTGAAGAAAAAACTACATTATTTTATCAAATCTCGTTCACAAATTCTAAGTATACGTAATTTAATTGTTTTTCTAAATATTTATTTTCAAACCATTAATTGATAAAGAAATATGAAAGGATTAAATCAATATGGAATTAATATACTTATGAAAAGGATAAGTATCGATTATATAAATTCGTGGGGTTTTCCAAATTACCTTTGAGAGAACGGGGTGACGTTTAATTTGAAGTGGCATACAAAGAAAGTGTTCCAAATGTATTCAACAGGGTTTTCCAAATTTCCAAATTACTAAAAATAATTCCTTTCTATTGATTCTATTTGTGCAGGTGAATTTTTCTTCTTGCAAATTTATAGAAAGGTATTATACATTCTTCAAAATTTTCTTTTTTTGTTTTTTTTAATATAATTTATTGATGAAGGCTGTTTCAAACTAGTTCTGGCTTAATTAAAGAAATGTGAGAGCTCAATTTCACCTGGCCTAGAGTTATTTTGCAGGGGCAGCCTTAAGGATTTTGAATTTTTTTATGTACTCATGTTCAAATTTAGGGAAACTGCCCTAAATTTTTACTGCCGTAAATGGTAGAGCTCTTATTATTCTTTCTATGATTTGATTTAGATTTTTCCTTTTTTTTTTAATTATTTTTCATATAGATATTATTGTTGAATTGGGCTTTCAAATTAAACCAAAAAGTTTCATGGCCAGAGTAAACTAGGCAATGGATATTGAAGTGGCATAGTCCCATGGCCTATCAATATTGGACAATAATAATTAGATTATTACAATGAGTTCATATATTTTTATGGACAATAATAATTGGAGGAATTTTTATGTAAATAAATAGGCATGAAAAATGTAATAAGGTTTGGATTTTTACTTTTCAAATTTGCAATTCTTGAGCTAATAGTGGATTTTAGCCCACTAGCTTAATGGTACATGATCAATTTGTTGTTGTCATTCACTTCCTTAGGTTTATTTTAAACTTGAGTTGCAATTTAAGATTATATTTTAAATTTGATTAAAAAACTGATCAATTGTTTTTTTTTTTTTGAAAAAGAGCTTTATTAAATTCTAATTAAATGAGGGAAACTAATCCCAAACATATCCTTCATGAGGACAAATGTCACGACCCGGTACTTTCCTCGAGCCCGTAACAACCGCTACGACGTCCCGATAAACATTCGTCGCCCGGAATGCCCACCAGAACCCTGAAAGGTTTTTGTACATTTTTCTCGTATCCCCTGTAAGTAATCATCATTAAACATCATGCTCTAAAAGATTTTAACCTTTTTCCAACTTAAAACAGTAAGAAATTAATTTTCACCTCACAGGGTATTTTGGTCATTTTTTTTCAAAATTTTTGAACTCGACCAAAAACGTAGTAGGTGAGTGGAAAACACATATTTCATGATTAGAATTAAATTTGGATGTCTAAAACATTTGTTTAAAGTGAAACTGAGACGGTTTGAATATAATAAAAATATTCAATAAAATAATCTGTTTTCTTATAACACAATATTTATAGGGTTACCGGTGAATAATCTTTGTAACGTAAAAACAAAATAAATTTATAAGTATTATAATACAGATAATTAGAATATGAAATCTAATTTACAGTGACACGTGGGTCCATAATGAACAAAAGTGCCGAGGGTAGTAAACCTACAGTTTTTGAAGTAGTAAAGCCAATGGTAATCTTCGACGATATCTGCTATCTACAGGCTATCCCAGGCCTGAAATGATTGGAAAGGAGAGTGATAAGTTTTCACAACTTAGTGAGTAAACAAATATCATCTAAAATATCTAAAGGCGAATAAATAGAGACGAATATAATAATTCATCGTAAAATAGTTCATAACATCATAACGGATTTCAAATCATACAAAATATTCAAAGTGGCTTATGAATCTCGTAAAAACATGGCTTGTGGCAAAACTCATTCTCGAGGATACCTTGGCTGGGGCATCCTATCGAGACCGCCAAGGCAGTTAAAAATTTCATATATTTATAAAACATATTTTTATTTTGAAAACGCAGTCGTTCCTTGGCGTTAGCAGAGTTCACCCTCACGTGGTGGTTCGACGTGATGTGAACTCTAACCATACCTCGAGAGATACCCTACGCGCCTCTCCAACCGAGGTATAATGTAATGGGGTTTACCGTGCCCCTCTAATAGGCCCGGTCCACGAAAACCCGCCCACTGCAGTAAGCTAATCAGTATCCCACCAAATCAATAAAATTTTTAGCAGCATGACTTGGCAATTTTAACACTAACCGCCCTGCACGGCAAACAACATTTCATATATTCTCAACACAATAACCAATCAGCAAATCATGCCCATATTATCATAAGCCATTTAGACCAAAATACAATTTATCAAGCAACAATTAGCAGTCTCCAAGTACTCTATTTTCTAAATCATTATTAATTTCGAGACGATTTACAAAGTAAATTCATTTAAATACATTTGTTTCTAAAACATAAAAATTTTCCTTTTCAAATCCATTTTGCATAGAATTCAAAAACACAGATAAAAACCACTTTAAATAATTAAGGTGATAGTAAGCTTACTCACAATGTCAAGAGTTCGGATTTTCGAAGTACTTTGACTAATGATCCTCGGGCAATTGCCTTGCCTTTATCAGAGGACTCACCACCTTGACATAGTACAAAGTCAAGAAATTTATTACATTGGTGCTAAACCGATATAAAATAATTTAAACTCTATACTAATGCATGATATGAAATGCAAATTGTCCGAATATTGCCTAAACATAGTGTTGGCTTACTTTGGTCTTTCACCCGATTAAACAGCCAACGCGTCCAATTTAGTTCTAAATTGCTTCATTTCTTTTCTAATACTTCAAATCACCAAACATTAGCCAAATAACCCAAAATTCAGCATAATCCTTATCACATTTCTTCATGGGAAATTCAGTCATGGTGGTGCACCCACACTAAAATTTTTCCTACCTAATTTCCACATCATAATTCATCATTTCCTAACCCATTTACTTGAGATAAAAATCAAAGTCATCCTCACACACTACAAGGTAGGTTCGACCAATGAAGGATGGTGGGGAAAATGAATTTTTTCCTTGTTGTTTTACTTCCAAACATGATAAACTAACTAAGAACACTAACATATCTTAAAATCAAATCAATTCCAACATCAATTTCTTTCCATTCCCATTCGGCCAGCCATGAACCCATTATGAAAACATGCTTCTCAACCATAGAAAATGAAAAGAAATGCATGGGTAATGTAGATCTCAAGCAAAGATTGAAAGATTTTACCTTTTTCCACTTAATCCTTGAAAAATCAATGAATTTTCTTGGTTTTCTTGACTAGGGTTTTTGTTTCTCTTCTTTTCCTCTCTTTTCTTCCTTTGGTCGACCAACACAAGTGAATGGGGATGGTGTGGGTTGATTTTTATAGCTAAATAATAAAATAATCTTAACTTGCCACATGTCATTTTTTTATTGATCCATAATTTAAATAATTATTCTTTTAAACCTTATTTCTCCACCACATAAATTGTCATATTTATCCATACCCATAATGAATAAAATCCTTGATTTTGACAAGTGTTGGGTGTAAAAAATTACCATTTTACCCTCGAGATGGCAAAATTACCATTTTGCCCCTATGCTCTGAAATATATCGAAATTAAAATTTTTCACTTCTAAACCTCAAATTATACTCCCAATGATCAATCTCAGTCAAAAATTTCATCTAACATCCAAATCTAATTTTTGGGTGGCAAAATGACCATTTTATCCCAAGATCTCGAAAATTTCAAATTAATTCCAAATCAGTCTTCGAACTCTGAATTACCATTTTAAGCCATCCCTGGAATATGAAATTCTCAATTTCACATTTAAATCCCTAGTTTAACTAGTTTGAAGCATAAATCGACTTAGTTGTACCTCTAGGTACAATACCGACTTTTATCTATTTTTTCGAGATATTCAAATATGCAGGCGTGATGTCAATTATATGAATGACATGACAGATATTTTAGAGCTGGGCTTGACAACAAATCTAGTATTTATGGGTGAAACATCATAAAATTTATAATCCTCTTCTATGAAGAAGCCTTTGTTTGCCAAAAAGTTAGCTAGGTATTTCTTTCTTTAAATATGTGTCATGTTCTGACTTCATATTGATGTTGGAGTAGATGCTGAATAGCTGCAATCAAATCTAAATTTGAACATGGATGATCCTTGGGGGAAATTCTGGCTTGCACCACTATTTTCCTATCAACTTGGAGTTCTATTTTGCGATAACCCAATTCCCAAGCTAGGTTTAGTCCTCGGTAAACACCCCACAACTCATTTGGTATGCTGTGTGTCATGAGCCAACCTTGTTTTCGACAATGATAGGTTAAAATTGTCTAGGAGATTGAGTCTTTTGTACTTGTGAGGGAAATGTCTCACTTTTAAACATTGTAATGACAAGTGGTAACATCTCTAGAAATATTTGTCAAGTCTTTAAGGAGAAAGACCTTTTATGAAAAGAATGTCCTCATTTCAAGCATTGTAATGGCTATTGATAGAATACTTATAAAATCTCGTAAACTCTTTATAAGGGGTGAAGAGTCGGCAGATTGTTCGGCTGCCTCACTGGTAAAGGTATGTTTGTAACAAATCATCTAAGGCTACCCCTATGGCCGACTATGGCGTGTCTTGGTACCTTTGTACTCATTTTCATATTAATAAAACATTTTCCCTTATTTGGTCTCGGTGGTTGCGTATATGGTATTCAGTATACCCTATGATTTCAATGTGCATTGCCTTAGCCTAATTTGTTGCTATTGTTGATGTTTGATCAAATATAAATGAGTTGTTGGCTAGCTTGCATGAAAGCATTCACTCAAGTACTGCACGGACTATTGTATACTTAAGCGAAAGAGCATAGTTCATGATAGTTGGTATTAGAGCACGAGTGAGACGTGTTGAGCTATGAAGTAAATATGGTGACCACGCGGAGTTTACCAAAGGACCATCATAGGATTAATGAGTTAAAGGTTGCGATGGCCGCAGTAAAAGGTTAAATGGTCCCACGCGAGTGAATAGATGAAATTTAGACAATTCAATGAGAGTTGTTTGAGATGATTAATACCTTGAGTGATGGGACCAGGGATGTGTTGAGCACTTTTTTAAGTTTGTCACAACCTGGAACTCCCCATCGAGCCCGTGACAAATATCGCGACGTCCCGATAGACATTCTTTCCCCCAAATGCCAATCGAGACCTCGCAAGGCTCTCGTATCAGTTTTTCATCTCCCTAGTGAGCAACCTTTGCCAAATATCATGTTTTAAATATATATTTTTTTTTTCAACTCAAAACTGTAGAAAATAATTTTCACCTCACAGGGGCATTTTCGTCATTTTTACCTAAATTTTCAAAATTTACATAAACGTGGTAAATGAGTAGAAAACACATATTTCAAAGTTAAAAATAAGTTTTATTATCTAAAAAAGGCATTTAAAAACCAAAATTTTAACTATTTGTTTATAATAAAAATTATTAAATCAAATATTCTCATTTCCTATAAAACAATTTTTATAGAGAAATCCATAAATAATTTTTGCAGTGTAAAAACAAAATAAATTCTTTTGTACAACAATATAAATAATCAGAGTATGAAATTCAACAAACAATACAAGTGGGCCCCCAAAATAAACACAAAGTTATAAAGCTATAACCTTTGATTTCTACGGATGCACCTCCAAAATTGTTTCTCGATCAATCAGCTATCTAAGGCCTATCTTGAGCCTGAAAAATGTATAGGAAGAAGGGTGAGATTACATGGATCTCAACGAGTAAACATATACTCTCTAAACTATCTACAGTCGAGTAAATGGAGACAAATAAAATTTTCCTTTCAGTAAGTTTTTCATAACATAAATTTTCAGTGTACTCAAATAATTGACTTGGCTTATGGATTTCACAAAACTT
This sequence comes from Theobroma grandiflorum, assembly GCA_036013995.1. NCBI lineage: Eukaryota > Viridiplantae > Streptophyta > Magnoliopsida > Malvales > Malvaceae > Theobroma > Theobroma grandiflorum. Next base: position 22,334,775 of record CP142133.1, on the reverse strand, counting down.
GGCTGCTGCCAAAATCATTCTTGGGGATACCCTAGTCGAGGCATCTAACCTAGACCGCCAAGGCTATTAAATTTCTTATACTCACTTTTCATCTAAAAATCTAGCCATTCCTTGACGTTGGCTGAGTCTCACACTCACGTGGTGGTCCGCGTGAGGTGCACTCAAACTTTATCTCGGGAGATGCCCTACACACGACTCCCCTTATCGAGGTAAGAATATATCTGGTTTTTGTGCCCCCTCTCTTAGGCTAGCCCACAGAACCCGTTATGCAACTGCAGTGCGTATTTTATCTACCACCAGATTCATAAAATCATAACTGCATGATATGGCTATTTATTTTACTGTACAACCAATCAAAACAAAATACGCAATTCACATTTATTTCTATACAAATATCAGTTCTGCCATTCATGCTAACAGAATATCATAAGCCATTCATTTTATAAAATCATGAATTTATAACACATCAAGTGGTCTCTAGTTACTCTAATTTCAAAATCATCCTTTAATTTTTTAGAAAGTTTATAAAATTATTTTAAAAAATCACATTTTCCATAAAAACACATTAATTTTCCATTTAAACCATTTTTCTATAAAATCACATAATTGAATAAAAACTACTATAGATAATTAAGACGATATAAGAGTATTCACCTCGTCAAAAGCGTAAAATACTCCTGTTTTTCGATTTCCACTAGACTAAAATTTTCCCGCGTCTAGGGAAACTCACCATCTATACACAAGTCACGACACAAAATCTCATTATTTGTGTCCAACCACTATAATTTATTTCAGGCTCTACATGTATTGAAATGGGATGAAAATTGCTTGGACAATCGTTTAATCGAGGTGTACGACCAATTTACCTATGCCTGGCTTAATTTGCTAAAACCCTTAATTTAACTCCGATCTGACTCATTTCAATTTCTAACTATCCAATTATATCCACATTACTCAATGACAATGAATATGGGTCAATTTATCAATCTTAGAATGAAAAATTACGATTTTACCCCTAATGGGTAAAAATTTCAATTTTTGCACCAAAAATTCTCAATTAATTCCTACACCCATAATTCATCAAATATTACCAAAATGCCACCAAATCTCAATAATTTGCTCAATTTCCAGCAGTCAAATTCATCCTAGAAAATTCGACCTAAATAGATAAAATGAATAACATTTCATTTCTAGTTAAATTTTCCATTCTGTTATTTTTTTTCCTACTTGATTTCTACACCATAAATCACCATTTTGCCATCCAATTCTCTCAAAATAAAATTAATTCCATCACCACACACACAACACTAGGTTCGGCCATGGATGGTTACTATGGCAAACAAATTTATTTCTTCTAGTTTTGCTTATATACAAGTTAAACTAGCTAAAAACACTAACATATATCAAAATCAATTATTTCCATCAACTTTCTCTCTCTAAACCCATATGACCAGAATTGAAATCATCCTCAAATCACATGATTCAACCATGGAAAATGATGGAAAATGCATGGGAAAGGTAAAGCACAAGACAAATTTAAGAAATGTTACATTTTTCCACTTGATTTTTGAATTTCCACCAATTTTCCCTTTAAATTTCTTGGCTAGGGTTTTATTTTCTCCTTTCTCTCTCTTGTTTCTTGCTTGGCTAAATGTTGAAGAAGAAGAATGGATTATGGGCTGATTTTTTTATGCTTTTTTATTAGTTTAATGAAATAATATTATTTTATTCACATTTTGAATATTTTATTAATTCATTTTTTTTCTAGCCATCCACTTGTCCTACTTTTTCCACCATGCATTCCCTTTGACTTATCCAAGTTTTAGATGAAATTTTCAGATTTTTTCAAAGTTTTGGTGGAGCAAATTTTTCAAAATTACACTTTTACCCCTGAACTTTTCAAAAATTATATTTTTACCCCAAAAATTGAAAATTTACCATAATGCATAATTTTCACTCCTCATACTCATATCACACTCCAAATAATTAAATTTGATCAAAATCCTTTTGAAAATTCAATTTTTGGTTTTGGGTGTAAAATTACCATTTTACCCCTAACTGGTCAATTCTCCTGATTGACTCCAAATTGATCCTCGAACTCCGAATCACTATTATGAGTCATCCCTGGAGTATGAAATTCTCAATTTCATCTTTAAGATCTCGATTTTATCTTGTTCAAGGTTTAATCGACTTAACTGTACTTCTAAGGGCAATATCGTCTTTTAACGATTTCTCAAGACTTCCTCAATATGTAGACATTTTATCGAGCATGTGAATAACATTGCAATTACTTTATAGAACAGGGTTTGAGAACTCTCTAAGGCGAGATTGGAGAATTGAAACCTCAAGTAAATTTTTTAGTTATTGCTGTAGGTAATACTAGTGTAAACTTAGGAGATCGAGGTAAAAGTGTCGAAGCTCAAGCGATACGAAGAGACCAAAAATGCTAAGGAGTTGGAGAACTTCCTTTTTGATATGGAGTAGTATTTTTGAGCTATACGCATAGAGTCAAAAGAGGATAAAGTGGTGATGGCTTTAATATATTTTGCTAGGGACGTGAATTTATGGTGGCTTTCCAAATTCATTAATAGTGGTGTCGCATGAACATATGGGTGGACCTTAAGCAAGAATTGAAGAACCAGTTTTGCCCTGAGAATGTTGAGCAAATGACGTGATAAAAGTTACAAGACTTGTCATAAACAAGATCAGTGCGGGAGTTCATGAGGAATTTCTCTACTCTAATGCTAGATATCAAGGATATGACTGAAAAAGATAAAATATTCTATTTCCTCGAAGGATTGAAATCATGGGCAAAGATGGAGTTACAACGATAGAAGGTACAGGATGTGACTTCGACAACAGTGGCTGTCGAGCACCTTACTAATTATAGTAAAAACTTCAACAAAAGGAAAAACTCTCCATCCAAGACTAGTAGCTCTAGCTCAAACAGTAAGGCAAAATTTTTTGGAGTTAGCAAACCCTAAGTGGGGGAGGTGATGGGAGACCACTTGCTAAAGATTTATCCCAACTGAAAACCAACAAGCTATAGAACTTCAAGCCACAACCTTCAATATCTGTTTCCTATGCAAAGACCACTATCCCACACCATAGTCGAAAAAATTGAGAAAGAGTAAACATGAATGAGTTTCATTCATTTCCTTAGCGCATGATAAGCATAATTAGAAAAGACGAAGAAGAAGCTATAATGTGGTATAATGTATGTAGAGGTGTTGTTGAATGAGACAATAACCAAAGCCATGCTCGACATAGGGGCCTCAAACACCTTCATCACCCCAAAAGAGGTAAAGAAATGTGGTATTAAAGTTGAAAAAGACGTTGGGCAGATGAAAGCAGTTAACTTGCCAGTTTCAGCTATTATGGGGAACTTTAAAAACGTAAAGGTTAAGATTGGCTTTTAGGAAAGAATGTGAACATAACTGTAGTCACTATAGATGCCTTTGATTTTGTCTTGGGCTTGAATTTTATTATGAAAGCTTAAGCCATCATTTTCCCTGCTACGGGTTGTCTAATGTTTTTTGCAAAACAACCATGTGTGGTACTGACAACAATTCTACCCAAAAGTGGGAAAAAAATTATATCAGCTATATAGTTTAAGAAAGGGATCAAGAAAGGTGAGCCTTATTACATGGCCACACCCATCTACAAAGGTTGAGATAACATGAATCTAATACTCGAAAAAGTGAAACTGGTTTTGAAAAAATTTTAGGATATAATGCAAAAACAATTACCCAAGGTTCTACCACCTCGACGAGTTATCGATCATGAGATAGAATTACTCTCAAGAGTCAAGCTATTTGCGAAAGGCCTATAAAGGATGGCTCCCCAAGAGTTAATGAAGCTAAGGAAATAATTAAACGAGCTAATTCAAGCCAAATTTATCCAACCATCAAAGGCACCTTTTGGGGCCTCAATACACTTTTAGAATAATTAAGATGGGAGTTTATAATTATGCATGGATTACCAGGCTCTAAACAAAGTCATAATTAAGAATAAATATCATATTCCTCTTATAGTAGATCTCTTTGATCAGCTGGGTTGTGCAAAGTACTTCTCCAAATTAGATTTAAGATCAGGATACCATCAAGTAAAGGTGGCAAAGGGAGATGAACCAAAAACCACATGCGTAACCTGGTATGGCACATCTAAATTTTTTGTTATACCTTTTGGACTAATCAATGCTCATGCTACCTTTTACAAATTAATGAATCAAGTTTTCCATGATTATTTGGACAAGTTCGCGGTAATCTACTTGGACGATATTGTGGTGTACAGTTCAACCTTAGAGGAGCATTAACGACACTTGCAACAAGTTTTCCAAAGGCTATGCGACAACCAGTTGTATGTGAAAAGGGAGAAATGTGTATTCTTACAAACTTGAATTCAGTTCTTTGGTCACATAATTGAATAAGAGCACATCCAAATGGACATGCAGAAGGTGAATGTTATCAAAGAGTTGGGCCACCCTTAAGAATACAACTGAGCTTCATTATTAGGGTTAGTTAATTATTATTGTAGATTTGTTGAAGGCTATTTAAAAAGGACAATAGCACTGACAGAATTGTTGAAAGAAAAACAGAAGTGGAGTTGGATGTCGTAGTGCTAAAAAGCCTTCAAAGGCTTGAAAGATACGATGATGACGGATCTTGTTTTATCACCCTTCAATTTATGAAGTCCTTCGAAGTATAGACAGATGCATCTGACTTTACCTTTGGAGGAGTACTGTCATAAGAAAAACACTCGATTGCGTTCGAAAGTCAAAAGTTGAATGAAGCTAGAAGGAGATACATGATACAAGAAAAAGAATTACTAGCAATGATTCATTGTTTACAGGCTTGGCGACACTACTTGCTAGGATCACAATTCTTAGTTAAAACCGACAACACAACCATAAGTCAGTTTCTCACATAGCCAAAACTTACAGCTAAGCAGGCTAGATGGCAAGAGTTTCTAACCGAGTTTGATTTCTCTTTTGAGCACAAAGCTAGAAAGACAAACTGTGTGGTAAACGCCTTCAGCAAGAAAGTTGAATTTGTAGCTCTAGGGGTTATTGCACTAATGACAACCAATAAAGTGACCATAAAAATCCGTAATCTTATTGAGGAAAACTTCCATCGAGATCCCCAAGCAATGGCCATTATGAAGTTGGTGGAGAGTGGAAAGTCGAAATATTTTTAGGTGGAAAATGGACTTCTACTAATGAAAAGACTACGCATACTTGTTTCAAGAACAGGAAAGCTTAGGTAAAAATTAATGCGAGAATGTCACGACTCTCCTTGGACAGGACATCTAGGTTGGCAACGGACTGTTATACTACTGAAACAGGTTACTATTGGTATTATATGTGGCAAGATGTGATGGATTATATGAAAACGTGCCTCATTTACCAGTAGAACAAAGTAAATAGACAAATACTTGTGGGAATGCTCGAACCTCTACTAGTGCCAACCAAACTTTGGGAAAGTATTTCTTTGGACTTTATAGTATGACTTTCTAAAGTGAGAGATATGACAACAATTGTGGTGGTGGTGGACCGTTTCTACAAGTACCCAATGTTCATTCCGGTGTAAAAGTTTGGCTCCACAAAAGAAATGGCTTGTATAGTTTTTAAACATGTTGTAAAATATTAAGGTGTTTTTAAGAGCATTATCAGTGACAAAGATCCAAGGTTCACAAGCTTTTTCTAAAAAAAGCTTTTAAAGTTATTGGGGTCAAAACTCAACATATCTTTTAGTTATCACCCGCAAGTAGATGGTCAGACAAAACGCTTCAATGGGTTGTTAGAAGAATACCTGCAACACTTTGTACAAGCAAACCAAAAGAATTGGCCCAGCCTACTAGATGTGGCTTAACTATGTTTCAATTCATAGAAGAGCTCAGCCACTAATAGAACCCCTTTTGAGGTCATCGCTAAATAACAACCTAGACTCCCCTATACCTTGGTGGAAACGTATAACAGGAAAAGTCCCTGGGCATTCAACTTTGCTAACAAGTGGAGACAAAACATTGAAATTGTCGAAGCCTATTTACGGAAAACATCCAATCGCATGAAGAAGTGGGCATATAAAGGTCAAAAGGAGCAACATCTTAAAGTGAGAGACTTGACGCCGGTGAAGTAGGTACTTGAACAACTTTGATTCCTAAGGAAGAAAGATCGAAGATTAGTACGGAAGTATAAAGGTTCAATACTAGTTGTAGCCAAGGTAGGGAAGAATTCCTACAAGATTGAGCCACCCAAGTGGATGAAGGTACACCCCCTGTGTTTCACGTCAGTAACTTGAAACCGTTCCACTCAAATCCAACAAATGCAAGTAAGAGTGGAGCCACAAACGCTGCCATCAACACCAAGCCACCATCACAACGCCGAGTGGAAGAGATTTTGGTAGGGAGGACAACGACAGTCAATTGATGATTGACACAAGAGTACTTGGTGAGATAAGAAGCTTTTGGGCCAGATGAGATCACTTGGGCAAAGGAAGCTGATCTCTACACCTTCTAGCAGAAGATTGAAGAATTCCAAGTCAACCAGTCAATGAGAACGTCGACAGATTAAGTGGGAGAGGATGACATGAACCAACCTTGTCTTAAACTATGACAAGCTAGAGTTGTCTAGGAGATTGAATTTTTTGTACTTGTGAGGGAAATGTCTCCCTTTTAAACATTGTAATAGCTCGTAGTGACATCTTTAGAAATACTTGTTATGTTTTTAAGGGGCAAAACCTTTTAGGAAAGAATGTCCTCATTTCAAGCATTGTAATGGCTATTGGTAGAATAATTGTAAAATCTCGTAAACTCTTTATAAGGGGTGAGGAGTTGACGGATTATTGGGCTGCTTCATTGGTAAAGGTATGTTTGTAGCAAATTATCTACGGTTGTCCTTATGGCTCGACGATGGTGTGTCTTTGTCCTTTTGTACTTATTTTCATATTAATTAAACATTTTCCCTTTTTTGGTCTTAGTGGTTGTGTATATGGCATTTGGTATGCACTTTGATTTCGATGTGTGTTGTCTTAGTATAATTTGTTGCTATTGTTGATGTTTGATTATATATAAACGAATTATTGACTGACTTGCATAAAAACATTCACTCAAGCACCGCACAGATTATCGCATACTTAAGCAAATGAGCGTAGTTCGTGACACTGTGCCCCTACCTAGCTTGACCAAAAAACCACCAAACCAATATCCACTAGCATCCCGAAAAGCTCCACCAGCTGCTGCCAAGCCTAATAATCAATTGTTAACAATAAAAGAATATTTTATAAAATATTCTATAGATTATTCTTTTACTTTGCTATGTGTTTTATTGTTAATTTTTATTTATTATTTATAAACCAAATTAAGAGTCTAGCGTTAATATTACACCAGTTCAATAAAATTCAACTAGGATGGGAAACACCCAAAACCTCTATTTGGTGGTTTGAAAGCACCAGTTTCCAATGTTCGAAGAAATCTGAAAAATGGTTCAAAATTAACCAATGTGTTATTGGTTTTCAGATCTAGGCAAGTGAACTTAACAGTAACTTATGTGAGACTTTGGATACTCTTCGAATCTTGAGTCAATTACATCTCTCAATCGTTTGATAGAAAACAGCATAGTTTTGGTGTAGCAATTCATCCCGTAAGTACATGCTCCAATGAGAGTTTCAGACTTGGCCCCTAAGCTTGTATTTGAATTGCATTACATAGTGAATGCTAGATTTTGATTAACATTTACATGATGAATGATGAACGCGATTATTGGTTTGATTTGACATATATAATCTGATGATTTTAGCACTAGAGTTTATGTAAAATTATGTGAGCACCATGCTGTGGACGTAAAGTGATAAAGGCGCAGGGAGAGTGAGCATAAGAAGGGGAAAGCTCGAACCAGAATTGTCTTAGGATCATTGCAAGCGCCATTTTTGCTTCCATCAGAGCAAAGTTCTGTCCAATGCAGATTCTAGGACCCCATCCGAAAGGGAAATATATGACTTGACTCTTTGTTGCTTTGGAAACCCCTTCTGAGAACCTGTCGGGATTAAACTCATGTGCATCTTCGCCCCAAAGTTCTTGATCATGGTGAATCAGCAGCACTGGCAGTGAAATTTCTGCACCAGCTGGTAACAACAATTTTCCCAGTTTCGTATCTTTCAGAACGGAGCGTCCTATTCCAACGACTGCAGGGTACAGCCTAAGAACCTCGTACAAGATCATTGTTACCTGAGTCATTGAATTAATTAAAGTAAATATACAAAAGTGTGCTCTTAATTTGGTCCATTATAATCAGAGAACAGGACTTACGGCTTTCAGACGGTTCAAGCCATCAGAATCTGGTATACTGTCACCAAAAACTTGCGAAACCTCTTCTCTTGCCTTTGTCTGCCAATGTGGATGCCTTGCCAACAAAATCATTGTCCAAACCAGCAAAACGGAGGTGGTCTCTTGGCCAGCAAAGTAAAACAATTTACACTCCTCAATCACATCTTCAATACTCATTCCCATGTTCTTGTGATCCCCATGTTCTTGAATTTCTCTAATGTTGGATTCTACAAGTATGCCTAACAAGTCATCATTACTGACTTCACTCGCCTTGGTTGCCTCCTCTCTTTTCTTTATCATTCTCTTGAGTGAGTCTTTTATATCTTTGGCAATCACCTTCATCTTCCTGTTTGTCTTAGTTGGTAAATACCTAATTTGACAAATGTAAGATATAGCTTTTAGCACATAAAGAAGAAAAACCTTGAACAAAATGGACTGAACTTTGAAAAATAACAAATTTTACCTCCACCCCAGAATGTAAACTGACTGTAACACTTGCAATGTAAGATTGGTTTGATCCTCTAGTAGTTGGAAAATTCGCCTACCTTCTTCATAGCTGCTTCCAAATGCTGCTCGGGAAATCACATCTCTAGTCAATATTACAAGGTATGGCCACACATCTAACTCACTAGACCCCTCTAAGAAAACCAGCTTCTCCCATTTGCTGATCATCTCAATAGAACTTTGATAGAATGCTGGCAACATGTTCTGCAACGATTTCCACATCAGGATAAGATTACCGTAATTGGTACTATTTTTGAACAATTAATACATGTATGTACCAAGTACTCATTAACACAGTATGCAAATTTGGGATGAAATAAGTTAATTTTGGTGCAGGGAACCATAAATTTTCATTGATGTTTCTCCATTATTACTGCATTTTCTAGGTGTTCCCATAAAGGCTTCCTCACCAGCCACAACACACAAAACAAACCAAGGAAGGAAAACCCAGTGCTACTCTTACTCAGTTGCAATAACTACCTCACCCAGGATAATTAAAGGATGCATATTGATAAAGAAATCAACAGTGGAAATAGAACATGCCTTCAACTTGTCTTGATGAAATGCAGGGTTGATGATCTTTCTATGCTTAGCCCACTCCTCTCCATCGAGCTTTACAAGTCCACTTACAAATAAGCTGACAAGAGGGTTGGTATGCAGCTTCTGAAAGTCATTGAATTTGGTAAATATCTCTCTTATTTCTTCAGGTTCCATGATGGTCACCCTTGGAATCGGACCAACCCAGGAAAAAGAATTCTTGCCTGCATTTTCCCCAGATTTCATAACAAAGCATTGGGAATTAAAATTTTAATTCAAAGATTAATTTAATGTTTTCAGTGTGTTTAATTACTCAATTTTGAATATTCCTTTAATAAAATGTTAGGTTGTTGGTATCTACTTGATGTATGTGACCATTATTTTATAATTCTTGTATTTGACTACTTGTTTTATCCATTAAAACTTTTCAATGCCATCAAAAGAGTAATAAAAATTTATTCAATAATCGTTTTTGATAATATACAGAAAGAAGAAGAATTGAACAATTATTAACCCAAACATGACATCATACCCAACTTCAGCGAAATGGCTTGTGGGCTCCAATGGACTTTTGGCTTATCCGTCACTTTCATGTATTTTTTAGCTTTTCTCCCATTTGCCATTTCAATATTAAAATACTCAAGAAAAAAAAATTGGCTTGAATTATATTGTTCAGAAAAGATTTTTCTATATTTTTTTATCTAAATTTAAACATTTTCTTTTTGATAGTATTTCTTCCAACTAATCACTGTTTTACTGAATAAAACTTCATATATTCAACGATAATAGTAACCGACACATATAATTAAAATAATCGTCGATAAAATGAATTCATTTAATTATGTATCCAAAAATTGATACAAAATTAAATACATGTCAAAACTCTACGGACTAAAACTATTTTTCATGTTACTGAATTTGTAATAAATTTGTAACAAAACACTAAAAAATTTGTAATAAATCATAATTTGATTGAAAAAAACAACATTCAAACTATTAAGAGATTAAAACGAGATTTAGTAGATGAAAGAAGACCATTTCCAATTTAGGCATACCATAATTCTTGATAGTTTGATGAAGGAAAGGACCAACATATTGCGTAATATCATCACTGAGGGGCATAGGTTTGGATCTTGCTTGTCTGCTCATGGCGAAGCTCTCTTTGATATCTCCAGACAAAAACCTGTAAGAATTCCCTGTAAGACCCTGTTGCCTCAGGCACCTTTCCAGCCTCTTTGGCTTCACCCACACCCAGTCTAAGATTCTCCATCCCCACATCAATATCCCAACAACAAGGAAAGAAAGCAAAATTCCAATTACTGGGGGTACCTCCATGTTTCTTTGCTGAGAAAATGGTGTTTGAAGAGTGGGTGGGGTGCTTAGGAAAGAGTAAACAAAGACTGAGGCAGTTTTATGCGGTAAAAGGCGTGTGCAATGGGCAAAAGACAAATTGGTTGATGTCATAGCCGGCCCTCGAGTTAAGCCACCCAAGCAAGGGCTTTAGGCTCCCAATTTGGGAAGCCCTCGATTTTAAGAGTGATTTATAATTTTATAATAAATATAATATAATTAATTATATTTAAAATATATAAAAATTAAAAAATATATAAAAATAAAAAATAATTAATAAGTTTTTTTTATTTTTTTAATTATGTATTTAATAAATATCAATTTTCTATTACTTTTTTATTTTTAGAATTCTATTAACTCTCAACTGTATTATCTTATTTTCAATAAACTAACAGTCATATGTATTTAATCATCTCTAATAGTTATTTTTTTCTTACTTATTTCTCTTATTTCTAATCAATGTATTTAATGATTTCCAACAGCTATTTTTTTCCTATATAGAAAACTAATTTTTTTTCAATGTATGATATCTACTTTTGAAATCTTTTTTTCTCATTTGCTCTTTCTTCCTCTAACTTTAATTTTTCTCCAAAGAATATACAATAAGTTTATTTTTTTATTATCTACATAAAACTGTGAGCATCATTTGCGGTTTGCAATAAGCATTCAACAATTAGGTACTATTGTTCTAATATTTACAGAATTTTTTACTTTAATTTAGAATTTATATTATATTGTTATATTATTTTTATTTTATGTGATAGTTGATTTATTTGAATTAGAAATTTTAATTGTTGATTTTATAGTAGCCACTTAAAAAATATAAGATAATTATAATAGTTAAATATTTTTGTACCTCATGTCAAATCGAAAATATGAATCTAGTTATTCAAAGCTTAAAAAAAAAAAGAAGTGAAAGTTTAATACAATCTCAAAGAAGAGCTCTTGATAAAATTTTTACAAATAATAAAAATAATGAATTGAAAACAATTAATAAATGTCCCTTAAACGAACAAGTTAATAATCTTAGAGAGTTAGATGATGATGAAACACTAAAACAAGAAGTTAATGAAGAGATTCAAAATGATCATAGAAATCATGATGAAGAGGATCAACTTATTAATTTAAATGATTGCATTCCTAAAAATATTTATGATCCAAGTCAATGGACAAATATTGATACAAATTTAAGAGATTTATTAGTAGAAAAAGGTCCAATTAAAGTTAATGATTTAGATTTTCCCAAAGATGAGTTTGCAAGACATTTTTCTGTTACATACTATATTCACAAGTTGGCAAATGGGGAGACACATGGAAGAAAATGGCTAGTTTATTCGAAAGACTTAGATAGAGTATTTTGTTTTTGTTGTAAATTGTTTAATTTGGCTTCTAGTATAAGTAAATTAGCTAATGTTGGCACCAGAGATTGGAGAAACTTAGTGCTAAGCTTAAGAGTCATGAAATGAGTAATGAGCATATTACTAATATGAGTTCTTAGATTGATTTAGAAATGAGATTATTGAAAAATAAAACAATTGATGAAAGTGTTTAATAACAAATAAAAAGAGATAAAGAACATTGGAAAAAAGTATTAACAAGAATTCTTGCTATAATGAAAACTCTTGGTAAAAATAATTTAGCTTTTGGTGGGAAAAATAAAAAGATTTATCAAGAAAGTAATGGAAATTTTTTAAGTCTAATTGAAATGATTACAGAATTTGATCCAATGATGCAAGAACATATTCGACGCATAAAAGACAATAAAATTCACACTCATTACCTTGGACATAAAGTACAAAATGAATTGATAAATTTGTTAGCAAGTGAAATTAGAAATAAAATTATTAAAAAACTCATAGAAGCAAAATATTTTTCAATAATACTTGATTGCACTCCAGATGTAAGTCATCAAGAGCAAATGTCTTTTATATTATGATGTGTTAATATTTCATCAAGTCCAATTAAAGTTATGGAGTATTTTTTTGAATTCTTAAAAGTAGATGATACAATTGGAAAAGGTCTTTTTGATGCCATTGTGGAGGAAATAAAAAATATTGGGCTTGATATTAATAATTTAAGAGGACAGGGATATGTTAATGGATCTAATATAAAAGGCAACCAACAAAGAGTGGAAAAAAGAATTTTAGACTTAAATCCTAGAGCCTTTTATACACCATGTGGTTGTCACAATCTAAATTTAGTACTTTGTGACATGACAAATTCTGGCACTAAAGCTATATCATTTTTTAGAGTGGTACAACGAATATATTCACTATTTTTGTCTTATACCAAACGATGGAAAATTTTACAAGACAATATAGCTAGTCTAACTCTTAAATCATTGTCACAAACACGTTAGGAAAGTCGTGTTGAAAGTGTTAAAGTAATAAGATTCCAAGCTCCACCAATAAGAGAAGCTTTATTGAAATTAGTAGAAGTTAGTGAAGATCCTAAAACTAAAAGTGAAACTAATTGCTTAGCAACATATGAGCTGGAAAATTTTGAGTTTTTGTTGGGCATGACTATTTGGTATGATATATAGTTTGCTGTTAACTCTGTTAGTAAAAACTTGCAATCAAAAGATATGTGTATTGATGTTGCTATAAAACAATTAAAAGGTCTTTTTTCTTTTTTTGAAAAATATGGAGAAAATGGATTTGCATCTGCTATGATTTTTTCTAAAGAAATTGCATCAGAAATGAATATAGAACCTAAATTTCATGATACACGTATTATTTGTAGGAAAAAACAATTTGATGAGAATACTGATAATAAAATAACTAAATCTCTTGAAGAATAATTTAGAATTAATTACTTCTAGTATATAGTAGATCAAGTAATTTTTTCACTTCAAAGTAGATTTGAACAATTTATAATATATGAAAATATATTTGGTTTTTATTTAGCGGTAAAAAGTTGAAGTCATTAGATGATAATAGTTTGAAAGAATATTGCTTTAATCTTGAATGTTCCTTAAAATATAACAACTATTCTGATATTGATGGTTTAGATTTATTTTCAGAGTTAAAATTTTAAAAGAAATTATACATGAAGAAAACAGTCCAATTGACATACTTAATCATATAAGAAGACTTGATTCTTTTCCAAATACATGTATTGCTTTTAGAATAATGTTAACAATTCTAGTAAGTATTGCTTTAGAAGAAAGAAATTTTTCAAAACTAAAATTAATAAAATCTTATTTAAGATCAACAATATCTCAAGAAAGATTAAATGGATTGGTTATATTATCAATTGAAAAAGAAATATTAGAAAAACTTGATTATAAAAGTTGAATTAAAAATTTTGCTTCTCAGAAAGCTAGAAAAATAAAATTTTAATAATTTTATTTAATTTTAATTAAAAAAATCTCATTTGAATATTTCGCTTTAGGCTTTTGAACTTATTGGGCCGTCCCTGGTTGATGTTATAACTGATAAGAAGTTACTGGTGTCAAGGTAGGCGACGTGTACTATGTCTTTCCAGGATAATTGTGCCTTTAATTTGATGGATATTTTTTCTGTTAATTCCTGATGTCTTTCCTTCTTCACATTTAATTTTAGATTATGTAATCAAAGATGAATATCCTACCCCAATTTAAGATTTAAACCAGATCCCTTCATTTTGAGATAAATAATCTTAATTTTGTGCCCTAACTCTATTGCCTACCACCTTATTATGCAATTTTAACATGCCAATATTGCCTTTTTTTCCATGTTGATTTGATTTAATGTGAAACAAATGGTACTTTTGAAGTAGAATCAATAACTTTTAACTCTAATAATAATGCATCAATCTTATCTATGAAAATAAACTAAGCTACATGAATCACAACTTGTTCTTTTTCCTCCAATAATAGACTCGGGCATAATGTTTTTCCATCATGACATGAGCGCAATCCAAACACTAGTAGATAAATATGAGCATTTTGCTATGGGATATGGATAAAAAAGTTCATCTTAATCTCATAGGCAACTTGACAAGGGAAGTTATGTGAATTTTTGTAAGTAATTGTGTCATGGCACTATAGATGGTAATCTTTTGTAAAGTTTTATGTAATAAGTAATTGTGTCATGGCACCATAGGGAAGTTATACGAATCTTTGGTTTATTACTTGAAAATGGTAATCTTTGGTAAAGCTTTTATTATGATATGAAATTGTCTTTAAAAAAAAAAAGGCATTTTAGAGTACTAAAGTGCTTGAGTAGCTATGGCATTAATGAGTATTTGGCTTAGCTAGCTCATTGAAGAGTGTTATTAATTATAAAAGCAAAGAAAAGTGTTTGGCTTTTAAAGTAAAAATTTTGTTGTCCTGCCTCTCTTTTGTTTTCATTGTGCTATTTTGTTTTCGTTCCCTCTCTCTTCGTCACCTTAGTCGCCATTGTCATGCCTTAGTCGCTGGCCTCTTCCTTCTACGTTGTGCTATTTTCCAACTCGTTCCCTCTCTCTTCGTTGCCTTTGTCCCTATTGTCCTGCCTTAGTCACCAGCCTCTCCCTTTTTTCCTCCGCTATTTTCTTTTTGTTCCCTTTCTCTTCGTTGCCTTAGTCCCCGTTGTGCTACCTTAGTTGTCGGCCTCTCCCTTCTTCTTTCTACTATTTTCTTTTTGTTCCCTCTCTCTTCGTCGCCTTAGTCCTTATTGTCCTGCCTTAGTCGTCAGCCTCACCCTTCTTCCTTTTGTTATTTTCTTTTCGTTCCCTTTCCTTTTTGGAACGGGTTCTCTCTCTTTCTCTTTTAGCTGGCCATTTGACCCTCTTTAAAAAATCCCAAATCCGAACAAAATGTACTATATTGCTATCTCTCCCATTTTATTTTTATTTTTGTAATTTATTTGTATTTAGTGTTTTATTGCTTGGTTTTTGTGTAATTCGTGTTTTAGTGATGGGTCTGCTGCTATGGTAGTGCATGGAGTCCAAGGTGTGGAAATGGCATTTCATATGAGGGTTGATCTTCACTTTTGGCTTTGGTGAGTTTGTGCTTGTCTTTTCTTGGGATTTGTTCAATTAGAATGATAATTGATACAACATACATGATTTATTGTGAATTGTGACATTTTGTACAGTAGTTTGCATAGTGTGTCTAGACCGGCAAAAACAATGCAAATCAATTCACGATATGACCGAATGAAGCTTTGAACCATTTTAGAAACAAAGCAAGACAAATGCCTCGTATAATCATATTGTCCTATACAAAAGTTTATGGGTTCATCTCCTGCTCAACTATTGTGTAATGAAAATGCCTCATGCATTGATCAGGCATTGTCTTATAGAATCCTCAGCTTTAGATGAGTAGGCATTCTTCATGCCAGTTTAACTAAATTGAACAAAATTGAAAAACATTCAACGTTTCTATTTTCGTTTTTATGAAATCTATGAAAAAAACTTTAATAAACTAAGCACATCCATCCCTTTATTTGCACCAGTAATTTTTTCCGACGTTTATGGATTGTTACAATTTTGGCATCATGTGGGAAGCTGAAGCTCCATTCACTGTGATTGTAAACGTAGAATGAACGAATGTCTCCTTTGTGAAGAGAATTAAATGTTTTCAATATTAGACTTTGAATCAAATTGCCTCAAATAGTTACTTAAAAACTTGTTTTGGGGTACAATTACAACTTTTAAAAATTACATAGAGTAAAGAAAAAGTGATGAATAGCATATAATTTGCAAACATTGTTGCTAGATTTTGAGTTCTTAATATTGTTGTTGGTCATTTTTTTTTGTAAAGTTGATTGTAAATCTCTTTCTTTATGAAAATCTCTTTAAGTAGAATTGTTGAGAATTTTGCTAGTTAAATCAGTTGGTCGGCTTTTGTGCTCTTATCTTTGCATCTTGTACTGTTATTGTCTAAATCTTGCAACCCTCTCTGTCAATGTCACTCAGAATAGGTATTTTTTGCCCCTCACCCTATTATTTACAATTCCCATGAATAGTATTTTATCATTATTATTATTATTATTATTATTATTATTTTGCTTTTGATTGTGGTGTATATTGCATAATAATGCTAAGTTCCATGGATGTATTGCACTTTTAACACGTATGAGAAGAACAACATTATAGTTAATTTGGGATCCATAACAAAACTTAATTGATCACAACCATTTGAATTAAATTTAGCATAATTTATTTAAGGCTTAATTGGATTTAATAAAAAAATTAACTGCTTTACACCTTTTCTGCCATGACTCGGTACTCCCTTCGAGCCCGTGACAACCGTCGTAATGTCTCGATAGACATTCCTTACTTAGAATGTCAACCGAAACCTCGCAAGGCTCTAGCATCAGTTTTCCTCTTCCCCTGTGAGCAACAGTTACTAAATATCATGTTTTAAAGGAATATGGACTATTTTCAAGTCGAAAACAGTCAAAAATAAATTTCTACTACACTGGGGTATTTTTGTCATTTTTTTCAAAATTTTCAAAACCTGTCAAAAATGTAGTATATGAATGAAAAATACACATTTCATAACTAAAAATAAGTTTAGATAACTAAAACATTTATTTAAAATGAAATTATAGCTAATAGAATCAAATAAAAATATTAAATAAAATATTCTATTTTCTTATAAAACAATATTTATAGAATTATCCGTAAATAATTTTTGTAATGTAAAAACAAAATAAATTCATACATACAATAACACATTTAGCCAGGGCTTGTAATTTCATTTACAATGACATGTGGGCCCCCGAATGACCAAAAGTAACCAAGGTTGTAAACCTACAATTTCTGAGGATGCAAATCCAATAGTAACCCTCGACGTAATCAACTTTCTATAGACTGTCCTGAGCCTGAAATGGGTGAAAAGGAGGGTGGTGAGTTTTTATAAACCCTGTGAGTAAACAAAGTTCATCTATAATATCTAAAGTAAAGTAAATGGAGACAAATTTAAAACATCTCGTCATAATATGGAGCATAACATTAAACTCATTTCAAGCCATGTAAACAACTTCATTTCATCATAATAATCAACAAGGCTTATGATTCTTTTAAAAACTTGGCTCAAGCCAAAACTCATTCTCGGCGACACCTTGGTCGGGGCATCCAACTGAGTCCGCCAAGGCTGTTAAAACGTCATATATAGATAAAACATATTTTTACGTTTAAAAATATAGCTGTTCCTTGGCGTTGGCAGAGTTCATCCTCACGTGGTGGTCTAGCATGAAGTGAACTCTAACTATACCTTAGGAGATACCCTCCGCGCCTCTGGTACCAAGGTATAATACAACCGAGTATACCGTGTCAAGCCCGGCTCTGCAATATATCTATTATGCCATTTATAAATTAGACAGCATGTTTGCACACGTGAATGCTTCGAAAAATGATTAAAAGTCGGTATTATACCTAATGGAACAATTAAGTTGAATTAAGCCTCGAACTAGTTCAAATAGAGATTTTAAGATGAAATTAAGAATTTTAAAACCCCAAAATGACTTAAAATGGTGATTCGGAGTTCGAGGACTAATTTGGAGTCAAATTGAAATTTTCACATCGTATGGGCAAAATGGTCATTTTGCCACCTGAGGTTAAGATTGAAATGTTGAATGAAATTTTTGATTAAGATTGATCATTTGGAGTATAATTTGAGGTTGAGAAGTGAAAATTTTTAATTTCGATATTTTTTGAGCATAGGGGCAAAATAGTCATTTTGCCACCCTATGGGCAAAATTGCAATTTTACACCACCCAGTACTTGTCAAGCCCATAAATTTCGGCCATTAACATTTTATATCATGGATAATTGAAGGATTTTATGTGGTGGTGAAAGAAAGCTTAATAATTAAGTTTTTAAGTATAGGCTAATAACATGGTGACAAATGTCAAGCTTGTAATATTTTATTGTTTGCTTTAAAAACCAGCATATAAACCCTCCCAACCCATTTATCATGGTCGGCCAAAAAGGGAAAAAGAGAGAAAAGAAGAAGAACAAAACCCTAGAAAGAAAAATTCAAAGAAAAAGTGTTGGATTCCAAGTAATCAAGCAATCAAAGGTAACATTTCTTAATTCTAGCATATGATCTATTTCGCATTTTTCATGGTTGAATCACATGATTTCATGAAGGATTCATGGTTGACCCATTTTAAAAAGAGAAGATTTGATGGTTTATTTGGTTAGATTTTAAAGTATCTTAGTGTTTTTAGTTGTTTAATGGTGTTAGGTGTAAAAATCAAGCAAGAAAAATCACTTGTCCTTCACCAACCCACAAGGCCGAATTTCATAGAGAGAATATGGGAGATGAATCTTGTGATATCCTATGTTATTTAGTTAGAATTTAATGAATTATGGTGATGAAAACCGAAAATGGTAGTGTTTGGCATGAAAACTCATATACCCCTCAATAACCCTCATTGACTGAATTTCCTATGTGGAGTATTGATGGTGGAATTGATTTTATTTCAAATGATTTGATTAGGAATTGATGGTTTATGGTATAAAAATCAAGTATGGAAAAATTATAGTGTTAGTGCACTCACCATGGCCGAATATTCCAAGAGAAAATGTGGGGGTGATTTTGCTAAATTTCAAGTCATTTAAATTATGTTTAATGATTTAGAGTATTGGGATAGAAATGGAATTGTTCAGAGTTGAATTGAGCGAATTGGCCAATTAATCGGGTGATAGATCGAATTAGGCCAATACCGTTTTATTTAGGTACACAATTGAGCTTACATTAAACACCGTATTTGGATGGTTACTCGAGCATTTAGCATCCCATTTCAAGCATTAGTACAGAGCCTGAATTGGTTTTACAACGGTTTAGCACAAATGTAGCAAATTGCTTATTGTGCATTATGTCTAGGTGATGAGCATTCTAGTAAGGGCAAAGAAATTGTACCCGACGATCAATAGTTGGAGTACTCCAAAAATTCTATTCCCATTACAGTGAGTAACCTTATCATCATCTTGATTATCTAAAGTAAATTTTAATGTGTTTTTGTGATTTTATGAAAAATGAGTTTAAATAGTAAATGTTTATATTTTATAAGCAAAATGTGATTAAGTGAGATGATTTCGTAAATTGTCTTGAAATTGAATGTTGCCTTCTAAAATAGAGTAATTGGAGACCACTTGCTATGTTGTAAATTGTGGTTTGAACTAAATGGCTTATGATAATAATTGGCATGAGTGGCTGGTTTGGTATTTGTGTTGAAATTATATGAACTGTTGTTTTACCTTGATAGGCTGTGTAGTAAAATAATTGCCATGTCACATTGTTGAATTGGTATTTGTGTGAGTTTGAGGTTCGAAGCTTCGCGAGGAGGTCTTGCAAGAGACCTGTCACACCGCCGTTAGGCGCAGGAAGAGTAAGTCAAGTGATGAGAACCCAGACATAACACTACTTCTATTGAATTTGTGGGTTATAGGATGGTCACTACAGTAGCGGGTTCTGTGGACTAGCCTATTAGAGGGGCATGGAATCTGGGTATATATTTTTTTACCTCGATTGGAGAGGCGAGTAGGGTAACTCCTAAAGTAAAACTTTAGAGTTCACTTCACGCCGAACCACCACATGAGGGTGAACTCAGCCAACGCCAAGGAACAACTGTGCCTTTAAACGTAAAAAGATGGTTTATGCGTACATAACTTTTTACAGCCTTGGCGGACTCGGTTGGGGTAGCCCCAGATCAAGGTATCCTTGAGAACCGAGTATGAGAATGATTTTGGCACGAGCCAAGCTTTTCAGGAAATCATAAGCCTTGTTAAATATTTGGTGAAATGAATATATTTTATCTGATTGAAATGAGATCGAAATGCTATAATTCATTTTATGCCAATTTATTTTAACTGTCTCTATTTACTCGCCTTTAGATATTTTAGATGATATATGTTTACTCACTGAGATTATATAATCTCACCACTCTCTTTTCCACCCATTTCTTGCTCAGGATAGTCAATAGATAGCAAATTTTGTTGAGGGTTACAGTTGGACTTGCATCCTCGAAAATCGTAGGTTCATAACCTTCATTACTTTTAGTCATTCGGGGACCCACATGTCACTTTAAACTAAATTACATACTCTGGTTATCTTTGTTATTGTATGTAGGAATTTATTTTGCTTTTACACTGTAAAAATTATTTACATAGCGTTCTATAAAAATTGTTTTATGAAAAATTAGAATATTTTATTCATTATTTTTATTTTATTCAATTAGTTACAATTTCAATTTAAATGAATGTTTTAGATAGCAAAACATATTTTTGATTATGAAATATGTGTTTTTCACTTATATATTACATTTTCAACTGAATTTTGAAATTTTTGAGGAAAATGACCAAAATGCCCATGTGAGACCAGAATTATTTTTTGATTGTTTTGAGTTGGAAATGGCCTATGACCCTTTAAAACATGATATTGAGGGACTGTTACTCACAGGGGAGGTAAGAAAACTGATATTAAAGTCTTGCGAGGTTTCGGTCGGCATCCCGGGTAATGAATGCCTATCAGGACTTCGCGGCTATTGTCACGGGCTCGATGGGAGTTCCGTGTTGTGACATACCGTACCCCTCTCATAAGCTAGTCCACGGAATCTCGCCCACTGCAGTAGCTAATAACATAACCCACCGTATCAATAAAAATTTTGGTAACATGACATGACTAATATTACATTACCCAGCCTATCAAGGCAAAACAAAGCAATTTGTATATTTTACACAAACACAAATCCAGTCATTCATGCCAACACATAGTCATAAGCCATCAATTCAATTCATATAGATATATAACACAAGTTTGTAGTCTTTACTTACTCAATTTCCAAAACCATCATTCAATTTCAAAACAATTTATAAATTTGTTTTATTTAACCAACACTTCATGTATAAAACATAATGGTTTACAATTAAAGTTCATTTTCCTTAAAATCATAAAAACAAGTAGAAACAACTTTAGATAGTTAAGATGAAAGTCTAGTTACTCACAGTAATGGGAATCGAAGTACTCCTATTTTTGGTCCTCGAGTACAGTCTCTTTACCCTTACCAGAGAGCTCACCACCTATACATAATGTACAACAAGTAATTCACTATATTTATGCCAAACTATTATAAAGCTATTTCAGGCTCTATATGAATGCATGAGATTGCATGAGAATTGTTCGGATAGTCACTTAAAGATGATGTTCTCCGTAGGTTCAATTGTGATAGGAATGAATTTGTACTCGACCTAATTCAAACTATACACTACTAGTTTAACCAAAAAATCCAATTCGACTCCAAATACATTCATTACACTTCCAATAATCCAATAGATCAAAGTATTACAATGAGCTTGATTTTTTTTTTACTAACTTCACCATTTCCGAAATTCATTTTGATTCCGAACTAACATGCAATTCATTGTCAACACAGTCCAATAAATCCATCTATATTATTAAGATTCAAATCCAAGTCCATTTACTATAATTTTCTCATTTTCCATCAAGCCATTTATTAAAGGGACTATACTTTTCGATAACCGGTTTTTATATCCAACACCATAAATCATTAATTCCTAGCTAAATAACATGAAATACAATCAAATCTATCATCAAAATGCCATATGGAAAATTCAGCCAATGAGGGTGGTTGAAGAACATGAAATTTTCTTACTTGTTTTTCTTTCTACACATCACAAAACAACTAAAAACACTAAGGTATCATGTAATCTAACTAAATTCATCATCAAAACTCCTCCCTCTAGGTTCGGCCAACAAAGGTGTCCTAATGAAAACTTGAATTTCAGCCATGGAAAATGAAAAAAGAATGCATAGGAAAGGTAAATCATAAGCTAAAATAAAAAAATCTTGCCTTTAATTGCTTGATTCCTTGAAATCCAACAAATTTCTCTTGAATTTTTTCTCACTAGGGTTTGTTCTTTCCTTTTTCTCTTTGTTCCCTTGTTTGGCTGGCCATGAGAGCATGAATGGGAGGGTTTCAAGTGGGTTTATAAAGGAAATTAAAATAATATTAAAGCTTGACACTTGTCCACATTTAATTAGTCCATGTTTAATACTTAATAATTAAGCATTTCATTTCCACCACATATAATTTCTCACTTAAATAAATGATGGGTGAAATTCATGAGCTTGACAAGTGTCATGGTGATGAAGAATTCCAAAAATTCCAATTACATCCCTGTGGACACATAAAATGACCGTTTTGTCCTTATGTTCGAAAAATGCCAAAATTGAAAAATTTCACTTCTCTAATTCAAATTATGCTCCAATTAGTCAAAATTGGTCAAAATTTCATCCAATATTCCAATTTTGCCACTAGGTGGCAAAATGACCATTTTGCCCCTACGTTATAAAAATTCTCGATTTGACTCCAAATCAATCCTCGAACTCCGAATCACCATATTAAGTCATTCTAAGGTTCAATAACTCTCAAATGCATCTTAAAATTTCTATTTGGACTAGTTTGAGGCTTTAATCGACTTAATTGTACCACAAGGTACTATACCGACTTTTAATGCTTTTTCGAAACATCCACATATGCAAACATGTTATCAAGTACATGAACAACTTGGCAAATGTATGATAGAGTTGGGCTTGACATTTTTGAACCAATTCATGCCCATTTTATCCATTATCGAAAACATGCAATATAGCCGAACGTATTGTCTCGATGATAAGCAAAGTTGACTTGAATATTTTAAGTCTCATATTCATTAATTGGTCAAGTCATTATAGTAATTAGTCACTTCCCTTAAAACTACTTGAAACTGAAGAAGATATAAACCAAATAAAATATGAAATAATTAAAAAATATATGTGTAATTTAAAAAAATGACTTATTACTTTTGATATGTTTGAAATTTAGTAATAAGTTATAAATGTAAATATTTATAAATTTTTTAATAATTATGGTTAAAAATATATCAAATCTCTTTACTTTAAAAAAACTAGAAATTTAACTCCTATGGTGGAATTTGAATAATTATATCAAATACAAGTAATTATGACTTCAGGTCCAATTCATAGTGCTTTACTTGAGTGCAAAATGAAAAGCAAAAGAGGTGTCGCAATTTCTCATTCAGTTTACATGATATGAATTTTGTAATCATTAATACATAGATAAGGTAATGAATATGAATGTATCTACTCGTTTATAAAGTTACACTTATATACCATCTTGTTTTTTTGTTTTCATTCTTGTATGGAATCATTTATACTATCCGCAGAAGCTATTATTTTACAATATAATATTTAAATTTTAAATTTAAATACATATTGGAATGTAGGGTTTAACAAATTATACTATAATCAACAATGGAAATTACTCTTGATTGTGATATTCTATGACACTTAAGATTACAAAATGACGGGAGATCGCTCTTGGATGTGCCGTCGCTTAACTTCCAATGGATTCATTACAACTGAATTTGTAAATAGAGTTAATGAGTTCATTAATTTTTCACGTTCGAAGTCTGCATTTATGTTGGAGAATAAAATTAGATGCCCTTGCACTCGATGTAGTAACAACAAGTTCTTAGATTCTGATAAGGTAATAGAGCGCACCCTTAATCGGGGATTTATTGGTGCTTACACAATTTGGAGTTTACGTGGGGAACATGATGTTGGACAATCATCAAGAAGTAGAGATAGAGTTGAACCATATTCTAGTAATAAGGAACATGATGAATATCGAAAACCTACATATGAAGATGAAATGAAAAATCCATATACTAGAATGGTTAGGGATGCTATGGGTCCGGAAGTTGCTTACGACCATGGTTATGAAAATGAGTCAAGCTTTGTGGAAGAAGATCCAAATCCAAATGCAACTACTTTTTACTCTTTGTTAAGCAATGTAGAGGAACCTTTGTGGGTAAGTAGCACAAAGCACACAACGCTTTCAATTATGTCACAACTTTTAAATGTTAAGGCAGAGTACACTTTGAGTGAATCATGTTTTGATCGACTATTGGAGATAATAAAGAATATGTTGCCATCAAATGAAAATTTACCTACCAACTTTTATAGAATGAAGAAAAAGGTAGCAAAGCTTGGATTGGGATATATCAAAATTCATGCTTGCAAAAACAATTGCATGTTATTTTATGAGGAAACTGCTACATTTGAGCATTGTATGGTATGTGGGCATCCTCATTATAAACTGAGGAATTCAAGTGTGAAAAGGCAAAAGAAAATACCTTACAAGATTTTGCGTTACTTGCCACTTATACCCAAGCTTCAAAGGCTTTATATGTCATGCAAAACTACTAAACATGTGATGTGGCATGTGCACAACCAAAGTGAATATGGACTCCTTAGACACCCTGTTGATGGTGAGGCTTGGCAACACTTCAACTGCACACATGAGTTATTTGCAATGGAACCTCGAAATGTAAGACTCGAGTTATGTGCTGATGGTTTCAATCCTTTTGGATCGACTATGAAACCTTTTTTGTTTGGCCAGTAATGCTTTGTGTGTATAATTTACCCTCATGGATGTGTATGAAACAACAATATATATTTCTTAATCTGGTTATCCTGGGGAAGAAAAATCCAAGTCAAAATATAGATGTTTTCTTGAGGCCTTTGATAGATGAGTTGACAGTATTGTGGACACAGGGTGTTGTCCCGTATGATGCATATTGAAAACAAAATTTTCATATGAGGGCAGCATTATTGTGGACAATTAATGATTTTCTTGTTTATAGTATGTTATTAGGGTGGAGTACTCATGGACGATTATCATGTCCATATTGCATGGAACACTCTAAATCTTTCATATTGGATCATGGTAGGAAACTTTGTTTCTTTGATTATCATCGGTAATTCTTGCGAGCTAACCATCCTTTTAGGAGGCAGAAAGACAAATTTATTAAAAAAAGAGTTAAACTTGACTTACTATTTCCTAGATTAACAAGCGAGGAAGTATTGTCACATTTGAATTCGCTTCCTCATCTCCCATTCGAAACAAAATATGGTGACCCAAAATGTCACGACTCAATTTCCCAGGCCATGACTGGCGCATGAGCTCAATGAGCATAGCTCACTAAGCCCAAGCAAGCCTATGCATTTACCCTTGCTTAACAAATTTATCATATCATGCAAACACACACACCTTTTCCTGGGTGTGAGCATAGTCAAATCACAATGGCATTATCGATATTAATATACATGCACTATACCAGTCATGTATTTAGCAATTTACATTGCATATACATATTCACATAGTTAAATTGTATTCACAATACAAAATGACCCATGACTTCTAGCGGAGACATCTATAATAAAAGAAATGGGTTGCTACTAAATGCTTACCTTCTAACCAGGAGATGCACTATGGGGACTCCTCGATCTAGGGTCCAACAGTCTCTTGATCTGAAAACATGAATTTTATAAAACGTGAGTACAATACTCAGTGAGTGAATATTAGAAGGGAACAAACAATATCAATCAAGAAATTTGACAATCATGATGCATCATTTGAAAACGAGACAGTTTTTTTTATCTAACTAATATTTAAACCCTTTCCACTTACCCCGAGATTTATTCCAGCTAGATAGCAAAATCGACAATTGTCATTACAGCGGGAAAGCACTTCTTGCTGTAGCGAAACGAAATCATAACCTATCGCTGCACGAGGGTTTCGCTCAACCGTATGAGTGTTTCGTGTCAAACCTTTTTTTTCTCAATTTAAAGCAATTCACATACTATACAATCACACATATACTAAGCAATTCGCATACCATACAATCACACATATATTCACAAAGACAAGAACAATCATATACACCGCCAAGTCTTCATCGTCCTTGGTGGTAAAAGAGACATTTATTAGAGCACTTGCAGGCGTTACAAATCACTGTCCCTGCAAGCCCTTGGATGGATAATCACGCTTCACCAAAGTTCACGCGTGAAAATTTCTAGGAATCTTGGGCGCTACGCCTCACCGTCCCCACTTTGCTCAACTTTGAATTTCTAGGAAATTGTGGGCGCTACGTATCGCCGTCCCCACTTTGCTCAATTCTAAATGTTTAGGAAATTGTGGGCGTTACGTATCGCTGTCCCCACTTCGCACATGCGCGATTACATTGAATTCACATAAATTTCTTAACCATACATGGAAGCATCATATAGATGAGTAATATTCAACACAATCAAATTTCACATCAATAAAATAATTTTTCATGAAAAGCTTGTTCCCATGGTACCCGTTCTTTCCAAGAGGATTGAATAAAATCATTCAAGCATTTTATTCAAATAGGTTCATATTCCCCAAAACCATTTTTCAAATGCAGATTCACTCACAGGTTTTCTAGGAGTTGAATTCGAGCATTTCGATTGTTAATCTTCAAGTGCGATTTTCTTGCTTTTATCTGAAGGCTCACTACCTTGACAAATAACATAATAATTTAATTACTATATTGGTGTTAATTAGGTATAAAATTAACTTAATTTCTATACGGATGCATAGAATACTCGGTCAATCACTTAAACGCGGTGTTGACCTAATTCGGCCGATTACCCGATAAATTGGCCAATTCGTCCGATTTGATTCCAAATTGCACCATTCTTTTTGTAATACCTTAATTCACCACATACCATTTAAATAGTGCCAATTTCAGCATTAAAACTTTTCCATTTCTTCATGGAAAAATTCAGCCATTACAGTGCACTAGCACTGTAATTTTTCCTATTTAATTTTTTCACCTTAAATCGTCATTTCCCAATTCATTTCATTTCAAATGAAATTATTTCCTTTTCCACACACAACCTAGGATATTCGGCCTTTGAAGATTCATAGGGAAAATCAGTTTTTTTCTTATTGTTTTGCTTACTAACATGCTAAACCATCTCTAAACACTAACATAGTCTAAAATCAAGCCAATCCAACATTAATTCCTCTCCTATACCCATTTTTCAGAATTGAATTCATCATGATATCATGCCTCTCAACCATAGAAAATGAAAAGAAATGCATGGGTATTGTAGATCTTAAGCAAAAGTGAAGAAATGTTACTTTTGTCACTTGATTTTCCTTGAAAATCATACTTTTCTTGAATTTTTTTGGCTAGGTTTTCTTGTTTTTCCCTTTGTTCTCTTTTCCTTTCCCTTGAATCTGGTTTGTACCGAATTTAGAGAGAGAAAATGGATTGAAATGGCTGATTTTTAGGCTTTAATAATAAAATAAAATAACTTGCCACATGGCATAATGCCATTGGCCCATTTTTTAACTTTTTGACTTTTTCTTCTAAAATTTCCACCACAATTAATTCCATATTTATCCATTCCTACCACAAATGAAATCCCTTGGTCTTGACAAGTGCGGGGGCGAAAAATTTACCGATTTGCCCCTAGAGTGAAAAAATTACGATTTTGACCTTATACTCTGATATGTATCGGAATCACATTATTTCTACTTTTCAACCTCAAATAACACTAATATTGATCAATATTAATCAAACGGGGTAAAAATCCTTTTCAAAAAAATTCTCGTTTAGTCCTTCAGTGGTAAAATTACCATTTTGCCCTTATGCTCAAAAAATACTAAGAATCACAATTTTCATTGCTAAACTTCATTTTATACTCCAATAATCATAATTGTCTTCCATATAATTATTCTTAGTCAAATGTGATCAAATCTTGGCTAAAAATCTCCATTTTATCATCAAATGGTAAAATGATCGTTTTGTCCCTAACTGGTCAAGTTTCTCGATTGACTCCAAACTGGACCTGGAACTCCGAATCACTATTCTAAGCCATTCTGTGGGTCTCAGAATATTCAAATTCCTCTTAGAATTTCTATTTGAACTAGTTCAAGGCTTGATTTAACATGGTTGTACCACTCGGTACAATACCGTCTTTTAATCAAGCTTGACAAGGTCTCACACAAAGATTTCAGGTTATGGTGTTAGTCATAATAGGGTGAAGAAAAGTATATTTTAGGCTCTGCCTTATTAGCATACGCTTCTTATTTGTCACAATCTAGATGTGATGCATATTGAATGTTATTTTTTTGAGAATATATTCAACACAATGATGGATGTTAAAGGAAAGACAAAAGACAACTTAAAGGCACGACAAGATTTGAAGGTGTATTGCAAGCGGCCAGAATTGGAATTGGTTGAAAATAATGAAAAATTTACAAGCCTAAGGTTGCGTACACATTAAATAAAGAGGAAATAAGAAATGTTTGTGCTTGGGTTAAACAATTGAAATTACCTGATGGTTCTGCGTCGAACATTTCTCAGTGTGTTAATGAGATTGATTACAAATTTTATAAGATGAAAAGTCATGATTGTCATGTTTTTATGCAACGATTGCTCCCAATTGTCTTTCATGATATAGTGCCTCACTTAATTTGGGATGCAATTATTGAGATATCTCAATTTTTTTAGGGATTTGTGCACAATTAAAAAACCTATAGATCATATGGAGACTTTGCAAGGAAAATTATGTGAAACTATATGCAAACTAGAAAAGATCTTTCCTCTAGGTTTCTTTGACTCTATGGAGCATTTGTCGATTCATTTACCTTACGAGGCAAAGGTTGGTGGACCCGTACAGAATCAATGGATGTATCCATTTAAGAGGTACTATAATTGTTGTTTGTTTTCATTTAATTTATTAGAAGAGTTTAAAGTACTTTATAAGATTGATGAATATTGTGATTTTTAGGTTTTAGCAACATTTGAAGAAAAAACTAAAAAATCGTGCCTCTATTGAAGGATCTATAAGTGAGGCTTATATTATCGAGGAAGTATCCTCGTTTTGCTCATGGTATTTTGAACTTGCTGTGCGAACAAGAATAAATAGAGTGCCACGTAATGATGATGGGGGAGAGGTGGACTCTTTGGGTCGTCTTTCAATTTTCACTCACCCTGGGTGAGCTTTTGGTCCATTAGATAAAACTTAATTTTTAGATGAGGATGAGTTTTATGCTGTTGAGCTATATGTTTTAATAAATTGTGAAGAGATGCTCCCATATATAAAGTAAGTACCATTCTACCATAATTGTTAATGATTGATAATAAGAACGAACTTAATCACTAAGTTGTGGATATGATGATAGGATATTTGATGAAATTGTCAAGGGAGATATTGTGGACATATCGGAAGATGAATTGGAGAAAGTACGTGATGCAAGATTCATGAAATGGTGTAAAAATTATGTGAGTTTATGTAAATTACAAGTGAACTTTTAATAACATTGAGGCACTAATTATGTAATTATTAATTTTTTCTTTTGTATGTCATGTCCATATGTTGCAAAACATAAGGATGAAGTAGACCCACGTATACTTGAAATCTCTTATGGTCTAGGACGTATGATAAGGTGTTACAAAGGATATTTTGTAAATGGTTTCAAGTTTCACACCCTAGATTACGATCAAAATTGTAAGACAATAAATAGCAGGGTTTGCATAAAAGGGAGTTTTTACAATGATCATGAGCATGACTTTTATGGTATCTCAGTGGATATAATCGAGTTGGAGTATTTTGGTATAAGAAACAAAGTTGTGCTATTTAAGTGTCATTGGTTTGACATTGAAAAAGGCATTAAGGTGGATCCAGTGCATGGTCTTGTTGAAATAAAATACAACTCAATACTTACCACTAATAAGCCATTTACTTTAGCTGCACAAGCTCACCAAGTTTATTATAGTAGTCATCCATCAAAAAAAAAAAGATCGACATGATTGGTGGGCAGTATTTAAAACAAATGCTAGGAGCAGATTTCACATTCCTAGTAGTGGTGATAGAGAAAATGAAATTGATTTGAGTGAAGAAGTATACCAAGAAGATGTGTCCACTTCAATTACTAGTACTCAATCAGAAGAACTTGATAATTTTACAGAATTAGCAAATGGTGATTATGAAGAGGTTAATCTATTGAATGAGGATGAAGAAGATGACATGCAAAGAGACGAAGATGAAGAAAATGACATGGAAGGAGATAAAAATGAATATGAATATGAAGATGAAGATGAAGATCAACTTAAAGACGACAATTGTGAAACTTTTAATGATGATAGTGATAATAATGAAAAACATGAGTCTGCTTATTCTGGAAATGATTGATGATGCTAGGCACGTAAGATATTGGTCTCATATTGTTTTTTACATTCTTGTTTAACTTTAATTTTATAATATTAAAGGATTTTGACATGATATAAAATTATAAGGGGAAGTTAATAATTCTAAATGTTGAAATTAAACCTATATAATTGCAACGTTGATTGTACTAATGAATAATCATATTTGTCATTACTGTAAATTGATGATTTTTATTCGTTTATTAAATTGTATTGCAAATAATTTCTGTTGGGATTTTAACAAAAAAAGATTACAGGAATGATGGTTAAAGGGAAGTATTCAAAATCGAGACCTAGGTCAACAAATGCCTCTAGAAGTATGGCTTTTCCCACAAGTTCAATTGTGTTTGCTGATCTATCCATTCAGCAACAGATGTAGCAGGAGTATAATGATGTGCCATTTGAGACACTTTCTTTGTTGGGTGCATTTGCAGAGTAAGTAGAAAATGAGACACCTACTCATGATTCTTGAAGATCCCTATCTATTGATTTAGGTGCAAGTGTAAATGAGACATCGTCAAGGTCAAGAGGTAGGGGACCTAGTGTAGGATTACAAACTCCTGTAGATCCATCATACAGATTACGTATAACTCCTATTAGGGAGAGGTATGTTATCTTGTTATACTTGTTATATTTGTTAATTAAATTGTTAAATTTTTTATAAATTTTAATATATAAATTTTTTTGAAATATTCTGCAAGTACTTTTTTAGAGCGAGGGTCACATCTACAATAACAAGAATAATTAAAAATCACTTCCATGGTCCATGGTTGACATGGAGGAAAGTCCCTAATGATATCAAAGACTTAAGGTTTCAAAAATTTCAGGTACTATGTTTGTTATTCAATTAAGATATAAGTTTTTGTTTTCCATTAATTTGTATAACTTTTAAAAAATTATGCTATTACTTTGTTGTAGGAAAAATGTGTTTGGTCTGCACATTAAGATGTTTTGGTTCAATGAAATGGGAAAAAATTTATTCCGATCGGTTAAGAGACATGCTTTCAGAAAAAAGACATAAAGTAATGACTGAAGCCAAAACAAACAACATTACAGATTGCAAAGGCATGTCAAGGGAATGGATCACAAATGAAATATGGGACACCCTAATCGATACAGTATGGGGTACAGAAAAGTGGCAAAACAAATCGAGAAAAGCAAGGCAAAATTATTTAACACCAAAAGAAGGAAGCATTCTAAAGCACACTGGCGGTTTAGTTCCATTTGTGGTTCATGCAAAAAGGATGGTATGAATTAATCTTACTTCGAATTTATATGTATGGTTTCCCATCTCTCTATTTAAATTGTAAGTTTTGTAGTTGGACTTTGGTTTTTCCTTACATGTTATATATATATATATATACCGATTATGATTGAGTATATATAGTTGTAAATAAATGCAGGCAATTGAGCTAAAAAGAGATGTTAGCTTCTTGGAAGTGTTCAACCCCACTCATAAGCGCTCAGGGGGTCATGGTGATTTTATAGATAACAAGTCCAAGGCTACGAGCATAAGTAAAAAAATTGATTAATTTTTACTATTACTTTAAAGTTGATGATCTACTTGAATATTAATCTACGTTATGGTTTTTATGTAGGAAATGTATAATTCTATACTATCGAAGAAGTATGGTGATGATTCATCTTTTCAACCAGAATTCGATCCACATGCTTGGACTGAAGCAATTAGACGGATGGAGACTACACGCATTCATGTGTATGGGTTTGGTACTCGGGTACCTGCTACAGCTTTACTTATTGGAACACACAATAATGTAGCAACATCTGAGTCTGCGTGTGGCCCTATCAACTCAAATGTTACTAGTCCCACAATTGCGTTGGAAGAAAAAGTGGAAAATCTTTCAGAAAACTTGGGTAAAATACGTGAGGAAATACATAGGGAAATACGTGAAGAAATTAAGAATGCAATGGTAGAAAGCATGAGTGAATTTATGGCACATATGGAAACCATGTTCATGAGTAATGCGGGACCTTCAAGCTAAAATATTAACAAGTGAGAATACAACTGTCAAACCCGGCCTTAAAATATCTGCCATGTTATACATGTAACTGATAGAGTGATAGTACATTTGAACAATTGGGAAAATATTTAAAAGGCAATATTATAACTAGAAATATGACTAAGATGATTTAAACCTCGAATAAGCTCAAAAACGGATTTTAAGAGTGAAATTGAGAATTCCACAGTCCAGAGATTACTCAAAACAGTGATTTGGAGTTCGAGGTTCGATTTGGAGTCAATCGGGAAAATTGACTGATCAGGGACAAAATGGTCATTTTGTCATTTAAGGACAAAATGGGGATTTCTATAAAAGATTTTAATCACAATTGACCAAGAATAATTATATGAAGTATAATATGATTATTGGAGCATAATATGAAGTTTAGTAGTGATAAATGTAATTTCTCGATATTTTTTGGACACAAGGACAAAACAGTAATTTTACCATTAAAGGATAAAATTTGAAATTTTAAAAAAGGTTTTGGCCCCATTTGATTAATAATGTTTAATTGAAGTGTTCTTTGAGGTTAAAAAGTGGAAAAAGAGGTAATTCCAGTACAATTCGGAGTATAGGGGCAAAATCGTAATTTTACCACCCAAGGACAAAAATTGAAATTTTGAGAGAATTTGGATCAAATTTGACAAATTGGAGAATGGTATGAGTATGAGGAGTGAAAAATATGCATTTTGGCAAATTTTTAGTTTTTGAGGCAAAAATGTAATTTTTGACTTTTTCAAGGCCAAAGTGCAATTTTTAAAAGTTTCTTTACCAAGATTTTTTTTGATGAATCTAGAAACTTTTCTTGCTGAATGGATAAGTGAAGAAGTTGATGGTGGATAATAAAAAGTCAAAGAAAAAAAATAAATTAATAAAATAAAAAAAATATAATAAAATAATATTATTTTATTTAAATGATAAAAAGGCCAAAGTTCAACCTTCTTTCCCAAAAAATTTCAGCCTAAGCTGAAGGAAGAGAGAGAAAACACAAACATAAACCCTAACTAAGAGAAAAATCAAGAGAAAGTAAGGAAATTCAAGTGATTCAAGAATAAAAAGGTGAGATTTTTCATCCTTAGCTTAATTACTACCTTACCCATGCAATTTTCATTATTTTACATGGTTAAATAGCATGATTTCATGATGAATTTAAATTAGATCATATGGGTTTAGAGAGAGAAAGTTGTTAGATAAATTTAATTTTTAGATATGTTGATGATTTTAGCTAGTTTATCATGTTGGCTAGCAAAACACCAAGAGAAAAATTTATTTTGCCCACCAATCATCCTTACCCAAATTTACTCTTGAGTGTGTGAGGATGAATTTGATTTTTATTTCAAGTAAATAGGTTAGAAAATGAAGAATTATGGAGAGAAAAATTAAATAGGAAAATTTCGGTATTAGTGCACCAGTTTTGGTTGAATTTTTCCAAGTAGGAATAAGAATGTGGCTTTGCTGAATTTTGAGGTATTTAGCTTGACATTGATGAATTGAAGCATTAGGAAAGAAATGGAATTGATTTGAGTTAAATCGGAAATGTAAATCAATTTATCAAGTAAAAGACCGAAATAGGTCAATGCGGTATTTAGGCAAGAAATAATTATTTCCCATTTTACCCACTTTAGACCGAATTTTATGGAGAGAGATTGATTGCTGATTTTGATAATATTTTATGGTATTTAAGTGTAGTTGGATGAATTAAGGATATAACAATTAAATGGGAATTTTCGATGCAAAAATATGAATTTTTACCCCATAGGGGTAATTTCGTAATTTGTGGCCTGGACGGATAATTTGCACCATATTAATGCACATTAAGTCAATTTGGGTATAAATTGAGGAATAGAAATTGAAAGAAATTGATTCGGAATTAAATTGAAGATTTTAGCTGATTTGGACGTGTGTAGGCGATTAGGCCGAATACCGTATTTAGACGATTATTCGGACAGTTTGTAGGACATTCCATACATTTAGAGCCTGAAATAATTTATGATGAATTGACACAATTTATTGAATTTTGTGTCATGGATTATGGATAGGTGGTGAGTAAATTGGTTCGGGTAAAATATTACACCCGAGGACGGAGGATAAGAGTATCTTTACTCCTAGAACAGTGAGTAAACTTATTATCGTCTTAATTATCTATAATAGTTTTATTCAATTGTGTGTTTTTATAGAAAATGGGTTTAAATAGTAAATTGCCATGTTTTATGAAAAATTGTGATTTTATAAAATGATTTTATAAATTTTCTGAAAAATTGAATAGTGGTTTCAAAAATAGAGTAATGAGAGACTGTTTACTTGTATTGCAAATTATTGTTTGAATTGTATGGCTTATGATAAATTGTGGGCATGACTGGCTATTTTTATGAATTGATAAATACATGAACTGCTTTGATTTGCCTTAATTAGTAAAATAAGAATTGTGGGCCATGTTATGCTATGATAATTTTATATAATTGGTGGAATAATTGTGGTCGTTGCAGTGGCGAGTTCCGTGGACTAACCTTTAGGAGGGGCACGGAAACCTAAAAATTTATTGTGCTTACCTCGGTAGAGAGGCGTGTAAGGTATCTCTTGAGGTAGGATTTGAGTTTACTTCACGCCTAACCACCTCGTGATAGTGAACTCAACCAACGCCAAGGAACGGCTGAATTTCAAGAAATATGAAATTTTACAGCCTTGGCAAACTCAAGTGGATGCCTCCGTACAAGGTATCCCCGAGTACAAGTTTTGGCATGAGCCAAGTTTTAAAGATTGTGCATAAGCCAAGTGAATTATTGGAATAAAATTAAGTATTGATGTTGTGAAAAATATATTGGATTTGAATATTTTATTTGTCTCCTTTTTACTCGGCTTTAGATACTTTATGTGAGACCCTGTCTAATTGGTTGAAAAACCGGTATTGTACCTAATGGTACAATTAAGTTAAATCGAGCTTCAACTAGTTTAATAGAGATTCTAAGAGGAATTTCAAAATTCTGAAACCCACAGAATAGGTCAGAATAGTGATTCAGAGTTCAAGGTCCAGTCTGGAGTTAATCGGGAAAATTGACCGGTTAAGGACAAAACGGTCATTTTCTCATTTGTTGATTTATGGAGATTTTTAACCAAGATTTGATCACATTGGGCCAAATATAATTATGTGACATACAGTTATGATTTTTGGAGTATAAAATGATGTTTAGCAGTGTAAAATGATGATTCCCGGTGTTTTTAGAGCATAAGGGTAAAATGGTAATTTTGCCACCAGAGTGCTAAATGTGAATTTTTTTGAAAGGATTTTTACCCCAATTGGGTAATATTGATTTATATTGATGTTATTTGGGGTTGGACAGTGAAAATAATGAAATTCCGGTACATTTCGGAGTATAGGGGCAAAATCGTAATTTTACCATCCCAGGGGCAAAACCGTAATTTTCCACTACTAGGATAATTTTTCCAGCCATGATCATCCTTGGATCAGACTTTGACTTGATTGATCAAGTGGTGGAGAATAAATGGAAGAAAAAGTCAAAAAGTAAAGAAAATGGGCCAATGGCGTGATGACACATGGCAACCTTGGTTATTTTATTATAAAGGCTATAAAAATCAGCCTTTAACCCTCATTTCTCTCTCTAAATTCGGCACCCACCAGAATTGAAGGAAAGAAAAGAAGAACAAAGAAGAAAAACACAAAACCTAGGTGGAAATCTAAGGAAAAGTGTGATTTTCAAAGGAAATCACTTGAAAAAGGTAATAAATCTTTACTTTGGCTTGTGATTTACCCTATCTATGCTTTTGTTCTTGAATTCTATGGTTAAGTATGGAGATATCATGATGGGATGAATTCTGAAAAATGGGTATGAGTATGGATTTGATGTTGGATTGGATTGAATTTAAACTATGTTAGTGTTTAGGAGTAGTTAAGCATGATTATGGACAAAAATGGAAGAAAGAAATTGATTTTCATGGCTATTCTTCATTAGGCCGAACCTAGGGTGGAGAGTGCATGAGGAAAATTGTTTCATTTCAAATGAAATGATTTCATTTGAAATGAAAGAAATTAGAAAATGACAAATGCAAGTGAAAAATGTAGTAGGAAAAATTTTCAGTGCTAATGCACTGTATTGGCCGAATTTTTCCATAAAGAAATGGAAAATGGTGAATGCTGAAATTGGCATTAAATTGAATGATTTGTGGTGAATTAAAGTATTAGAAAAAAAGAATGGGCCAATTCGGAACCAAATTGGACATAATAGCCGATTAATCGGGTAATCGGTCGAAATTAGGCAATGCCGCGTTAAAGCGATAATCGGACGCATTGTTGCCTTTGCGTATCATACGTTAGCAATTTAAATTAATTTGTATTAGTTTGGGGGCATTATAGTAATTTCTTAATTTTATTCTGTGTTAAGGTGGTGAGAAGTCCGGAAAAGGCAAGGGAATCGTAATTGAGGACGATTAATCCGAGTGCATCCGGATTTGTGAGACGGTGAGTGAACTTGCATTTCAAATTATCTAGGGAATGCAAATTGTATTGATGTGGATAATTAAATGATTTATCCAAAGTTTTTAAAAAAAAATACGTGCCGGGAACAAGCCCTTGATAAAAATGATTTTATGTGGTAATTATGTGTTATGCGTGAAGGCATAAAAATTATGTTTTATGCTTGAAAGCATGAAATTATGTGGTATGCATGAAGGCATGAAATATTATTTATTTGATGTGAAATTTGAGTGTGATAAATGTGTACATTGTGATGATGCTTACATGGATGGTTGAGAAGTGTTGTGAAAGTGTTACCACCGTGCACGTGTGAAGAAGGAAAATGCATATGCCAGAATGGAGCAAAGTGGGGACCGCGAGACGTAACGCCCACTAACTCCTTGAAATTCTGAATTGAGCAAAGTGGGGACCGCGAGACGTAACGCCCATGATTCCTGGAAAGGTTCACGCATGAACTGTGGCAAAGCGTGATTTGAAGTCCAGGAGCTTGCCAGCGACGCTGAGTGATACTGCTTGCCGAGTGCTCTGATACTCCAGCTATGTGCACGATGTGGGGGGATGCACATGAGCTGGTGAGATATTGGTGATATTTGTGTGTTTGTGTGTGAAATTGAATATTATTCAATTATTAATTAAATTAAAATGGGGGAAAGGGTTGGGAAATAATTGGAAAAAAAAAAGAATGTGTTCCAATTATGTGCATCATGTTTTATAACCCTTCCGGACATTATTGCTTGTTCCTATCTAATGTTTGCTCACTGAGTTTTATACTCACCGTTTTCAAAAATTCATGTTTTCAGATCAGGAGATTGTAGATTCCTAGATCGCGGGATCACAGTAGTCCATCTCCTGGTAGGTGTCTGGCATTCACTAGTTGCCATTTTTATTGTACATGTCTCCGCTGGAAGTCTTGGGTTTTGTATGATGGTTATGTACATGTAATGTACATTGTCAAAGTTTATTTCTGACTGGCATAAATGTAAATGTGTAAGCAATATAAATTGCTAAATACATGACTGGCATAGTGCATGTATATTGTGATTAAAAATGCCATTGTGCTTTGGCTGTGTCCACTCCCGGAAAGGGTGTGTGTGTGTATGTGTGACTGGATATGTCACGGTTAGTTGGCATTGTAATGCACACGGGGTGCATTACGTGTGGATGCCTCACACGAGCATGTATGGAATAAAGTAAGTGAAATTAGGCTTGCTTGGGCTTAGTGAGCTATGCTCATTGGGTCCTTGCGCCGATCATGGCCCCGGAATTGGGTCGTGACACTTTAGATGGTGTCTGTTTACTCACTGGGATTTTATAATCTCATTCCTTTTTTTTCCACACCTTACAGGCTTAAAGCGTTCATAGTTAGCTGATTCGATCAAGGACCACAGTAGACTTGAATCGATGAGAACTGTAGGTTCACAGTTCCCGAGACATTCTGGTTAGTTTTGGGGCCCATGTATCACTGTAATTTAATTTTAATATTATAGTCTTTTGTATTAAAGTATGTAAAAACATAATTAATTTTTACGCTGCGAAAATTGTTTATCAATAGTTTTATAAAATTTGTTTTATGAGAAATTATATTATTTTATTAAATATTTTATTATATTCAAATAATTAAATTTTATTTCCAAATATATATTTTAGATACTTAAATTTATTTTTATCACGATAAATGTGTTATATATGTATTTACTACATTTTTAGCAAATTTTGAAATTTTTGATGAAAACGATGAAAATGCCCCTGTGAGCCGGATGAAACTATTTTAGTATTTTTAAATTGAAAATGACTGGTGATATTTCAAATGTGACATTTTGTAATCATCGCTCACTGAGGAAGCATGAAAACTGATACGAAAGCCTTGCGGGGTTTCGGTCAGTATTCGGAGTGTGATGTGAGACCCTGTCGAATTTGTTAAAAGTCGATATTGTACCTAACGGTACAATTAAGTTAAATCGAGCTTTGCACTAGCTAAAATAGAAATTCTAAGGAGAATTTGAAAATTCTGAAACCCACAGAATGGCTCAGAATAGTGATTTGAGTTCAAGATCCAGTTTGGAGTCAATTGAGAAAATTGACCGGTTAGGGATAAAACGGTCATTTTACCAATTGATGAATAAATGGAGATTTTTAACCAAGATTTGATCACATTGGATGAAAAAATAATTTTATGAAATATAATTATGATTATTGGAGTATAAAATGGAGTTTAGCAATGAAAATTGTTATTCTCGGTATTTTTGGAGCACAAGGGTAAAATAGTAATTTTACCACAGGATAACCCAACGGAAATTTTTTCAAAAAGATTTTACCCCATTTGGTTAATATTGATTAATATTAGTGTTATTTGAGGTTAGAAAGTGAAAATAATGTAATTCCGGTGCATTTTGGAGTATGGGGGTAAAATCGTAATTTTGCTATCTCAAGGGTAAAACAGTAAATTTCCACCACTAGAACATATTTTTCCAGCAATGGTCATCTTTTGATCATATCTTGACTTTGATTAATCAAGTGGTGGAAAAGAATTGGAAGAAAAGTAAAAAAAAAGGTTAAAAAATGGGCCAATGGCATTATGCCATGTGTCAACTCATGTTATTTTATTATTAAAGCTTAAAAATCAGCCATTAACACTCATTTTCTCTCTCTAAATTCGGCACACACCAGATTTAAAGGAAAGGAAAGAAGAACAAAGGGAAAAACCATAAAACCTAGCTAAAAATTCAAGACAAAGTGTGATTTCAAGGAGAAATCAAGTGAAAAAGGTAATAATTCTTCACTTGTGCTTATGCTCTACAATACCTATGCTTTTCTTCTTGATTTCTATGGTTGAGAGGCATGATATCATGATGAATTGAATTCTGAAAAATGGGTATGGAAGAGGAATGATTGTTGGATTGGCATGATTTTAGACTATGTTAGTGTTTAGAGATAGGTTAGTGTGTTAGTAAGCAAAACCGTAAGAAAAAAAATTTGATTTCCCCATGAATCTTGCAAGACCGAATATCATAGGCTGAAATTGGAAAATGAAATGATTTTATTTCAAATGAAATGATTTCATTTGAAATGAAATAAATTAGAAATGACAATTTAAAGTGAAAAACATTTAGTAGGAAAAATTACAGTGCCAATGCTATGTAATAGCCAAATTTTTCCAAGTAGAAATGGAAAAGTTTAAATGCTGAAATTGGCACTATTTAAATGGTATGTGGTGAATTAAGGTATTAGAAAAAGATGGTGCAATTTGGAATTAAATCGGACGCATTGGCCAATTTATCGAGTAATTGGCCAAATTAGGTCAACACCGTATTTAAGCGATTGACCGAGTATTCTATACATCCGTATAGAAATTAGGTTAATTTTATACCTAATTAACACCATTATAGTAATTAAATTATTGTGCTATTTGTCAAGGTGTTGAGCTCTCGGATAAAGGTAAGAAAATCGCCCCCGAGGATTAGCAGTCGAAGTGCTCGAATTCGACTCCCGAAAAACCTGTGAGTGAATTTGCATCTCAAAAATGGTTTTGAGAAATATGAACTTATTGAATAAAATGCTCGAATGATTTTATTCAATCTTCTTTAAAAGAATGGGTACCATGGGAACAAGCTTTTCATGAAATATTATTTTATTGATGTGAAATTTTATTGTGTTGAATATTGCTCATCTATATGATTGCGA
The DNA here is from genome assembly GCA_036013995.1 of Theobroma grandiflorum. Lineage (NCBI taxonomy): Eukaryota > Viridiplantae > Streptophyta > Magnoliopsida > Malvales > Malvaceae > Theobroma > Theobroma grandiflorum. Next base: position 22,293,840 of record CP142133.1, on the reverse strand, counting down.
TGCATCTGTGTACCTTTATATGGTGTTTACATGTATTGTTAATAAATTTATGTGAAATTGATGTAATGGTATGCAAAGTGGGGACGGCGATACGTAGCGCCCACAATTTCCTAGAAATTCAGAGTTAAGCAAAGTGGGGATAGCGATACGTAGCGTCCACAATCTCCTAAAAATTTAGAATTGAGCAAAGTGGGGACGGCGATGCATAGCGCCCACGATTTCCTAGAAATACAGAGGTGTGCAAAGTGGGGATGGCGATGCGTAGCGCCCACGATTCCTGGAAATTTTCACGCGTGAACTTTGGTGAAGCGTGATTTTCCGTCCAGGGGCTTGCAGGGACAGCGATTTGTAACACCTGCAAGTGCTCTGATAAATGTCTCTTTTGCCACCAAGAATAGTGAAGACTTAGTGGTGTATATGATTGTTTTGGTCTTTGTGAATATATGTGTGATTGAATGGTATGTGAATTGCTTTAAATTGAGGAAAAAATGGTTTAGCACAAAAACCTCGTACGATTAAGAAAAACCCTTGTTCAGCGACGGGTTACGATTACGCTTCGCTGCAGCAAAAATGCCTTCCTACTGCAACGATAATCGTCAATTTGCTATGTGGCTAGAATAAATCCCGAATTAAGTGGGAAGGGTTTAAATATTGGCTAGAAAAAAAATTGCCTCATTTCCAACCAATGCATCATGATTGACAAATTTCCTGATTAAGATTGCTTGTTCCCTTCTAATATTCACTCATTGAGTATTGTACTCACGTTTTATAAAATTCATGTTTTCAGATCAGGAAACTGTTGGACCCTAGATCGAGGAATCCCTGTAGTGCATCTCCTGATTAAAAGGTGGGCATTCAGTAGCAACCCATTTCTTTTATTGTAAATGTCTCTGCTGGAAGTCATGGGTCCTTTTGTATTGTGAATACAATCTAACTATGTGAATATGTGTATGCAATGTAAATTGCTAAATACATGACTGGTATGGTGCATGTATATTGTTGCTAATAATGCCATTATGAGTTGGCTTTGTGTGCACTGGGTGCATTGCGTGTGGATGCCTCACACGATCATACATGGAATAAAGTAAGTAAAAATAGTTTTGCTTAGGCTTGGTGAGCTATGCTCATTGGGTCCATGCGTCGATCATGGCTCTGGAAATTGGGTCGTGACATGTGAATACCTATTGAGACTTCGCGACGATTGTCATGGGCCCGATGGGGAGTTCCGGGTCGTGACAACAACATTCCATGATATGGTGTATTTTTTCACTGCTACACTTGTATACTTTTTAGTCTAGTTATGTCTTATATTCGGATGTATTTAACTTTTTTAGATATTGTGTGTTTAGGGTAATTTCTAATTAAATGAAGTAGACTTGAATCTTAATTTTTAATGTGTGTTTTTTCTATATATTTTGCAAGTCGAACGCGGATGCGAATTGGTAATTTAGTATCAAAATGAAAACTACCAAATTTTTTTTACAAACTATTAGTAAAAGAATAGGTAATTAAATTTTTAACGAAAAATTCCATTGGAAATGTTTTTCCAACGGAAATTTCCGTTGGAAATATTCAATGTTTATCCGTTGGAACAACATTTCCAATAGAAAATTCCTTTGGAAATCCTTTTCCAACGAAAAATTCCGTTGGAAAGAATTTTCCAGCGAAATTTTCTATTGAAAATTTCCAACGGAATTATTTAAACCAGAATTTTCCATTGGAAAGAAAATTCCGTTGGAAACTCCTTTCAATCGAATTTTTTCCAATGAAATTTTCTATCGGAATTATATTTTCCAACAAAAATTCCATTGGAAATTTCTAATAGAAATCTATACGCAGTCATTTCTAACAAATTTTCCAACAGAATTCCAATTTCATAGCCAACAGAGCTTAAAAGTTTCCAACAAAATTTTCCAACGGATTTCCAACGGAAAGTATTACCCACAAGGCTTTTACTGATAGAGTTTCCAATGGAATTTTCCATTGAAAATCCATTGGAAATAAGCATTTCCAACAGCAAACAGTTTATTTCCAATGGAAAATTTCGTTGGAAATAAACTATTTTTTTGTAGTGATACATCTTAGTCGATTAAGTCGTCTTTGTTTTGTAACTGAAGTTTCTAGCAGGGAGCTTTTAGTTGACTAACTGTGCTTCTTAGTCAATTAAGTTGTCTCTGTCTTGCAATTTGGATTTTTGGCAATGTGCTCTTAGTTGACTAACCATGCCTCTTGGTCGACTAAGTGTTCTCTATCTCACAATCTGCTTAAACCCGCCAACTTTACTTTTGAATTTTAGCTAACTAACTCCCTTGATTATCCGACTATAAGGCTTTTGTTTTGTTGCTCAATTGTAGCTCCTTATTCTTATGAGTTTTGATATTTGTTTTTGAGCTATTAATTTATTATTGACATACATTTTTGATCTGCACACTCAAGTAGAAAAGTTAGACATAAATGAATGGGAATGTTTTATTATCATCAAAAACTAATTGAGCCAATAATCTCTCCCTTTTTAATGATAACAAAACATTCCTTGATTAAAGTCACAGTGTCTATTAGTTCTGTTTGTTCTACACAAGATGAGGATTTCTCCCCCTGAGTGTGTGCTCCTCTTTAATGTATGCATAATCTTTTCAATTTATTTTACTATCCAACCTAACAAATTAGCAAGTTTTTATCTATCTCTTAAAGAAAGTAGTGGGCATAAATTCAGACATTTTAACAAAGTATCTTCATTCAAGCTTACTGAACAATTAGTAATAAGTGATAGAATACCATCCACATTGTAACTAACTGTCACCAACATATTATCAACAAACCGCATCCATTAGAATAATCCATTAAACACAAAAGATAATATAAATAAGTTTTTAGCATTCAATTGTCGTTAACAATCCATCAACAATTAATGATAATCCATCAGCATATTAGAATAACATATTGTCATACACAACTTAGCACAATCAAAGTCAAGTTCCTAAATTACCCCTAAATTGCTTCTACTTTCTCCCCTAAAGTTACTTCTACCATAACTTGTTACTTCTACCATAACTTATCTCCCTCTTTTTTGTTATCAGCAAAAGTGGGATAGAGTGTAGATCTAAGAGGAGTCAAAAGGAGTTGATTCATTCGTTCCATAATGAACACTGAGGGGTTTTGAAGATGACACATGTGATGCTTTTTGGGATAAAGACTTAGCAGAATATGTGTTTGAAACTTGTAATGGATCCTGAGTGGAAGATTTAGCTAGAGGTTTTATTTTGTCAGCCAATCTAGAGGACTTTCTTCTCTTAAGAAACTTAGTTTTTGTTTCCATAATCTTTCTACTTTTACTAGTAATTTTGGGTTTATCTTTGGTGGATGCAACTACTTGCCTGGTTCTTTATCAGTAGGTCCACTTTCTTTTATGGTGTGAACAGACTCAAGGGAAGCTCTTACAGATGCTAGCTTGTGAGGTCTGTTTTTTGCTGTTTCTCTTTCTGCTTGTTCTTCTCTTACCATTTGGTGAAAGACATCCATTATTAAAATTTCCTCAGAGTTAGTTAGAGATAGTTTTTCTACTTATGGTTCATCATGTGGTGGAAAGTTGTCATTAAAGGATCCAATTACTTTAGTGCCTTCATTGGATTCTTCTTCATTTTTAGGTTCAAGGGTGGGTGATTTTCTTCCTGGACCAGATTTTAATTCATCACCTTCAGCTTGGAAGGTAGGACTTTCATCAACTTGTCCTACTGGTGCTGAACTTAGTGTTGTAGAAATATCTTCAATTACAGGACCAAAAGATGATTTTCTTTTTTCTTTCATCAACTTTCCCAGCTCTTGCAAATTGTCTTCAATTTTCTAAATTCTTGCAAACTGATTAGTAAGCTTCCCATAAATTCTCATTAATAAATTCAGAATCATTTCTTTTGAAATCTGAGATGGGGTTGCCTTTTTCTGAACAGGGGTGGAATGCTTATCCCCTAGAGTATCTTTGGGGGTCTTGATAAACTTTTCTCCTTTCAGTTTGTACCCCATCTTAGGTAGATTTCCTAGATAAATAGCCTAATCTCTGCTCTTAACTTAATCCATTTCATATCTGTTGTTCCAAATGCCCTTTTTCTTTACCAAAGAAGTGATCAAGTTTCCATAAGCTAAGTTAATTTTGTCCACCCGATAGATTCCTTTCATTCTCTCTATCGTGAATCTACCTAAATTGAAGGGAGTACCATTAAAGAATTCTCCATTAGCCACATATCTTGAAAGCTTATGTAACTAAAGCCACTATTTTTTCCATGAATTGTTTATGCTAGAAAATAGTGCAGGATCCTAATTTATGGACTTTTGATAAAGCTTGCATAGCTTTTGGAGGAGTATCTTTCGTTTTTTCCTATGATTATTTTCCACAAAGATGAGGGATTATAATCTTCAGGGATTTCATACTCTCCGTCATTACACTCAACTTTGAGCAAATTTCTCAAATCAGTGGCAGTGACCACAAACTTCCTTCCATTCGAAACACATTCAAACTATCATTAACAAAATCCTTAGGGTCATCAAGTTCATTTTCATCCAATGCAATACTAGCATAAAATTCCTTTACAAGGCTAGCATTCTAGGTTCTATTCTTAAAAACACTTTATTTCTTCAATTTTATTTCTTCAAAGTAGTTCGATAAACCTTCTTTAATTTTTTAAACTTCATTAAAGCTATCCCAGTCAATATATTTCCCACAAGAGATAGGAGCATTCTCTATTTTTCTAAATTTATCCTCATAAATCTTATTTTTGAATTTCGAGGATGGAGGATTACCTTTGTTGGTGAATTTCCCTTTCTTTTTCTTTGATTTCTGTTATTTCTCTTTTTCTTTCTTCCCAATTTTCTCAGTCACCGAAGCTGACTCATCTTTCTTTTTTTAAAAAAAAATTTTGGATAATGGACTTTCTTCCATGGGTCGTTTGCCTTTCTTCCTTTTCAAGATATCTCTACAAAAGAGGATTTGGCCATTTTAGGTAGTTTTCAGACTTAGGGTTTTGAGAGTTTGAGAAAAGAGGCTTCTAATGGGAGAGAATGAAGAGAGAAAGAGTTAAGAGAAGTTATTCTTCTTTAAAACCTTCAAACTCTCTCTTTTCAAATGTGGTCAGTCACTCTTTTTTTCAAAGTTCAAAATTTTGCCTCTCATTTTATTTTTTAGTTAAGCGGTTTTTCTTTTTTTCTTCACCTGTTATGCTACCTCTATTTCCTTAAATTTTATTATTTTTATTTTAGCTTCTTAATTGATCAGTTTGACCCTTATTTGACTAAGTCTTTCATTAAAAGAAACAGAATGCTTTTAATTGGTTAAATGAGACTCTTAATCAACTAAGTATATACTATCTTATGAGAGAAAAGTTCATAAATTTACCTAAAGCTCTTGTACATTAACCATTCCTAAATTTCTCCTTATTTCACAAAATATTTCTTCATTCAAGGTTTTGGTAAATATATCTGCTAATTGATGTAAGGTGTTGACAAATTCAATCTTAATGTCCCCCTTGAGCACATGATTTCGGATAAAGTGATGTCGAATCTCAATGTGCTTTAGTCTTGAGTGCTGAATTGGATTTTTTGAGATATTGATGGCACTCGTGTTATCACAGAATATTGGTGCATTATGCATGGTTACTCCAAAGTCTTTTAATTGTTGTTTAATCCATAAACTCTGAGCACATCAACTACCTAAGGAAATATATTCAGCTTCAACTATGGAGAGTGCAACAAAGTTTTGTTTCTTAGTTGACCAGGACACAAGCATATTTCCTAGAGACTGACAAGTCCCATTAATGCTCTTTCTATCTGTTTTGCTTCCAACAAAATCAGCATCAGAATATCTAATAAGACTAAAGGAATATTCTCTAAGATGCCATATTCCTAAAGTTTGTGTATCTAAAATGTACCTAAAGATTCTTTTTACAATAGTAAAGTGTGACTTTTTGAGTTGTGATTAAAATTGTGCACACAAACATACACTAAATTGAATATCAGGTCTGCTAGTGGTTAAGTAAAACAAATATCCAATCATACCTCTATAAAACTTTTGATCAACATTTTTTCCTCTGTTATCAGCATCAAGTTGGTTGAAAGACTCAATAGTGTGCTGGTTTATTTTAGCTTCAGCATATCAAACTTTTTTAGCATGTCTTGAACATATCTTTCTTGATTGATAAAGATGCCCTCCTCACTTTGTTTGATTTAAAGGCCAAGAAAGAATTTTAATTCACCCATCATGCTCATTTCGAATTCACCTTGCATTTTTTCAGCAAAGTTCTTGCACAAAGCCTCATTAGTAGTACCAAACACAATATCATCCCCATAAATTTGAACTACAATTAAATCATTCAAGCATTCTTAATAAACAATGTTGTATCAATACTTCCTCTAATATACCCTTTTTCAACTAAAAACTTTGAGAGTCTTTTATACTAAGCTCTCGGAGCTTGTTTTGTCTATATAAGGCCTTATGTAGTTTGAAAACATAATCAAGTTTTTCAAAGTCCTCAAATCTGGTGGTTTTTTTTACATAGACTTCCTCTTGAATAAGACCATTTAAAAATGCATTTTTCACATACATTTGAAATAATTTGAAGTTCATGAAACATGCAAATGCAAGCAATAATCTTATGGCTTCTATTTTAGCAACAAGAGCAAATGTTTTATCATAGCCAATGCCTTATTCTTGGTTATATCCTTGAGCCACTAGCCTAGCTTTGTTTCTAATAACATTACCTTGCTCATCCACCTTGTTTTTTAACACCCACTTTGTGCCAACAATTGGATAATTTAATGGCGTAGAAACCAGTGTCCATACTTAGTTTCTTTCAAATTGTTCAAGTTCTTCTTGCATGGCCAAAATCTAGCTTTATTCTTTTTTTGCCTTTTCAAAGCTTTTAGGCTCGATCTGTGTGATAAAAGCTAAGAATTCACATGCTTCTCTAATTCCTCTCTTAGTTTTGACTCTTTGTGAAAGATCACCAATGATCTGCTCTTGTGGATGATCTTTGATAGATTTCCCTCTCTTTGGAAGATCAATGTGTTAACTATCAGTCTTTTGCAAAGTTTCTAAGAGTGAAGGTTCTGCTTCTCTTCCAAGGGAGTTTTCTTCACTGTTTTTTGTGTTTTCTGGACTTATTTCTTCCATTTGTCTTTCTAAGTCCTCTGCATCATTTTCATCAACAAGAACTTCCTTTTGCAAGGCATTAGATTCATCAAAAACTACATGGATAGACATTTCAATTGTTAAGGTTCTTTTGTTAAAGACTCTATAAGCTTTCAAGTTCAATGCATATCCTAGAAATATTGCCTCATCACTTCTAGCATCAAAGTTTCCTAAAGAATGTTTTCTATTGTTCAATACAAAGCATTTATAGCCAAAACTTCTATAGTGAGAGATGTTTGGTTTTCTACCTTTGTACAGTTTGTATGGGGTTTTTGAGATTATGGCCCTTATTGAGACTCTATTAAGAATGTAGGCTACAGATTACAACTTCTGCCCAAAAGTACTTTGGTAGATTGTTTTCTCAAAGTATAGCCCAAGCCATTTCTTTTAAAGTTTGATTTTTTCTTTCTACAAGCCCATTTTGTTGAGGTGTTCTAGGTGTAGAAAAATTATACCTAACCCATTTTCATTACAAAAGTTTTCAAAATCATCTCCTTCAAATTCACCTTCATGATCATTTCTAATGCAAACTATGATAAGTCTTTTTTCATTTTGGACTCTTTTACAATGATTTGCAAATACAGGTAGAGCATCATTTTTATGAGCAAGGAAGTAGACCCAAGTATACCTAGAGTAGTCATCAACTATCATAAAGCCATATGATTTGCCTCCTAAGCTAGTTGTATTCATTAGACCAAATAAATCAATATGCAGCAATTCGAGAGGTCTAGAGGTTGAAATAATCTTATCGATTTTAAAGGATGTTCTAACTTGTTTACCTAGTTGGCAAGCATCACAAATCTAATCATTCTCAAATTTAAGTTAAGGCAATCCAATAACTAGATTTTTTCTCATCAATTTTGAGATGGTATGCATGCTCACATGTCCAAGTCTTCTATGCCATAACCAACTATCATTTCCATCATTTGCCATAAGACATGTTTCATAATTAAGCTCAAAATCTTTAAGAAATATGACATACATATTCTTGATTTTTTTTCCTATGAATGAAGTTTTGTTGGTACTAATGTCTATCAGTTCACATTTATATGAATCAAAACATACCTTAAAGCCTTTATCACACAATTGACTGATACTTAATAAATTATATTTTAAACCTTTAACAAGCAACACATGACTGATTTGAGCTTGAAAATTCTTACCAATAGTTCCTATACCATGAATTATACCTTTTGAATCATCTTCAAAAGATATAGTGCTTCTTTTTTTCTTGTCCAGTTGAGCAAACAAAATTTTGTTTCCAGTCATGTGTTTTGAGCAACCACTATCCATGTACCATGGTTGCTTCTCCTTCAATTGAGCTCTTGAATATATGTCTTCTCAGTTTGGCTTAACCTGCGAGACAGATTTTCAGTTTTTCTTAATAGGTACCTATATCTTGATGGGTCCTTAAAGGTTAACTGCTCTATAAGATCCTTTTAGAACCCAAATCTTTTTTGTTTTCTGTGTGCTTCTTTTTCTATAACAGTCATATGATAGATGACGAAGTCTATCACAAATATAACATCTAGATGAGACATTATCAGAATTTTTCCTAAAGTATGTGTTTCTTCTTGATATTTCTTTTCTCCAACTCTTAAGAATAGTATTTTCATCAATTGCTTTTTGTAAAGCTTCAGTTATGTTTTCTAATTCCAATTTCATAATTTCAAAATCAATTTTTGAATGTTCTAGTTTCGTTTGAAGAAAGTTTCTTTGTTCAAAAACAGAATTTAAATCATGTCTTATCTTTTCAAAATCTATCTCATGAAATGTAGTCTTTCTTTTTAAAACTTTGTATTTTGATGCAAGTTTTTCGAACTTATCATAAAGACATTCATATTCTCGTTGAAGTTCATCAATAGAAATATCACAAAGAGCTAAAGATACCTTGGATTCATCATCCCTTGCCATCAGACATAAATTTGCTCTTTCTTCTAGTTTATCTTCTTTAACATCTAAACTTGAAACATCACTATTAGACCAGGTTGCAGCCACCATTGCCTTATTTGATTTTTTTGTTGAGAGTTTCCTCCTTCAGCAAAAGGCATTCTGACCTGAAGTGTTCAGGCTTCTTGCATTCAAAGCATAGAAACTTTTTCTTCTTGCTGGACTCAATTTTATCTCTAATTTTTCATGAAGAACCTTGATCTCTTTTGTACCTTTTCTTAGCCAATCTGTTGTCTCTTTGTCCCATAAGTTTTCTGAATCTTCTTGCTACCATAGCCAATTCTTCATCATTATCACAAGTAAATTGTCCAATTCTTCTTCAAGAATACTTACTTTTAAGGCAATGTTTTTTTTTTTCTTTTCTTTTGCTTCTCTCTCATCTTCTTCTTCCTCTTCTTTAAGCTTCAACTCATGAGTGAAAAGAGACTTACAAATTTCATCAAGACTGATAACATGTAAGTTCTTGGCTTCACGAATAACAGTCACCTTTGGCTTCTAATTTTTAAGTAGGCTTCTAAGAAGTCTTTTGATAATTTTATGTTCATGAATTGGTTTGCCTAGCTAACTGAGTTTATTAGTGATGTTAGTGAACCTATCAAGCATATTGGTGATATCTTTTGCAACGACCCCTTTCCGGTCGCTACCGGAGTCCGAGACCTTCGAGAGATCCCGTTAAGTCCTGAACAAGCCTTTATAAATTTTTTGAAACCTTTATCAAATATGTTAACACGTACGTAAATGATTAATAATAATAATAATTGCACTATTAACATTCCATTTCCAATAATAGCAATTAAATTTAAAACATAAAGTTTTTAATAGTGCATAATTATAAATTTTCAATACTGATAACATGTAGAAATTTCATATGACTAAGCTCTAAACAGCGGAGCGACTCGGAACAGGACTAAGAGATGCCTTTACCTATCCGCAAGAAACTAAGCACGCTGATGATTTCGCGCTAAGTCAATCCCTATTTGCAAAAAGGGAAATAAGAGGGGTGTGAGTCTCACAGACTTAGTGATCATCGGCTCAGCAAGTAGGACATAAATGGGAAACAAGCAAGCAACAGATCAGTTGAATATAAAAAGGCAAGATTATCAAAATAATTTATTTCAGACGGGGGTTTGTGTCTAATATAAAAATCGAAGATTTCTTATAACGTGTAATCAACCAAGGTGCATATCCAATCAAGTAATTAAAATTTGTGCATTGAGAAGGTTAATAACCACTTTCAAACCAAATTAGTACAATATCATTCTAAACCTCATGTTCGTAAAAGATCTTTGCAGTTGAAATTATCTCATGTACTGCTCAAAGTAAATCAATAAAATTCGACAAACTCTCGCGAAACCAAACGTTAATAGGGTGTATACATCATTCACAAATCGCCTCGCATGCAAGGGTAAATTTCATATAACAGTAAAACCAGGGGTAGCTGCGAAAAATAGTTTAATTCCATTTCACCATGCAAAGAAATATGATTCATAATTTTAAAACTTATTTCAAGCCATATAAAACAATTACATTTCGTCAAAATAATCAACAAGGCTTATGAATTTCTTAAAAACTTACCTCGTGCCAAAAAACTCATATTTGGTGATACCTTGGGCCGGGACATCCAACCAAATCCGCCAAGGCTGTAAAAATTTCATGTACGCATAAAACACCTTTTTACGTTTCAAAACATAGTTGTTCCTTAGCATTGGCTGAGTTCACCCTCACTTGGTGATTCGGTGTGAAGTGAACTCAAACTATATCTCAGGAGATACCCTCCGCGCCTCTCGTACCAAGGAATAATAGAACGGGGTTTACCGTGCCCCTCTAATAGGCTGGTCCAAGGAAACCTACCCATTGCAGTAAGCTAATTATATAATCCACCATATTGATAAAAATTCCAACAGCATGACATGGCAATTATTTTACTACATAGCCCATCAAGGTAAAACAACAGTTCATATATTTTCCGCACAATTACCAATCCAGCCACTCATGCCCACATTATCATAAGCCATTCAATTCAAACTATAATTTACAACACAACAAGTAGTCTCCAATTACTCCATTTTCAAAGCCATCATTCAATTTCAAGACAAATTAGGAATCTCATTTCATTTATAAAAACTGCCTTAAAAATCATTTATATCCTTGAGGTATCGTTCCAAATTTATTGCCAAACATTCAATATAAAAGTCACAAAAATCTATCATTATTTTCACAAAATAAAGTTTAATGCATGATTCTAAAACACCGAGTATAGGGAAATTAAACCTCGTAATCATGTATGCACATTACACAGATATATAAGGCACAATTTAGGAGATAAATCAGGTCAAAAAGCTTATTTCTCATTTTTAAAACGCTTTACATATAGGGCATACATATATATATTCAAAACAATTTCAAAAAATATCTTGCATCCACAATTTCATAAAATTTCTACCAGCTGATGTTATCCATAAATTTTGCACTTAACATAAAATATATGTACATGTATATATAAATATGGAATTTTTAAAGTTAACACCCCATACTTACCTCGAAATAGTGAGATATTACATCGTTATTTTCTATTTGCCGATCGCTCATCAATTCCTCCGACACGCCACTATAGTGCACTATTGTTATTTTAGCACTTCTAAATTGGGCTAAGTGCGGTCAAATCTTCACCTTTATTTTTCACTTTTGGGCTTTTCTTTTCTTTATTACCTTTGAACCCTCTCCATAGGCTTTTCCATTGTTTTCCTATTGGGCCATGCCCATTTTTATCTCCTATTGGGCCATGCCCACTTATTTTCAATCATTTCATTTTCATTTTTTTCTTTCTTTTTTCTCTCTTCCACGTTTCTTCCTTCTTCCTCTCCAACCCGTCACTCTCTTCTTCCTCCTCTCAAACTTGCAGCCAAACTCTTTCTTTTTCCTTCTCAAAACTAGTCACAATGTCTCATTTTCTCACCTTTTTTGCTACCATTTTTTGCTCTAAAAATCAACTCTCTTTTCCCTTTAAATTGGTAGAAATTTCAGCTCTTTTTTTCTTTAAATTAGCAGCACAAAGCTGTCCTTCAATGGCAGCAAAAGCCTCCAAAAATTTCCAGCAACATAACCTCAAAATTCAACAAATTTCTAGCTCTATTTTGCTCCAAAATCAGCAGTAAAACCTCAATAATTTCAGCCACAAAAACCTCAAAAATTTCAACAACTAACCTTAAAAATTTTCAACTCTTTCTTTCTCCAAAAATTGTAGCAAGAAGCTCTCTTTTCCTCCCTCAAAGTGCAGCAAAACCGCCCCAAAAAAATAGAATTCTGTCTCTTTTCTTTTCCTCTCCCACGGTTTCTTCTCTCATTTTCTCCCTTTCTTTTTCTTAGTCATTTTCCACCGTCCTTATCCTTCTTCCTTTCTTCCTTTTTTTTCCTTTTTCTTTGACCAACCCGTCCTCTAGATTTTTCCTTCTTCTTTTCTCTTTTATCTTTTTCCTTCCTTATGTGCATTGGCCGGCCCTCACCCATCATTTCTTTTCTCCTTTGTTTTCTTTTGTTTTTTGTCTTCTTTCTTTCTTTCTTTGATTTTTTGTGGCCGGCCATTCACCTTAAAATTCTTTTGTTTAACTTTCAACATCTTTTCTTCATTATTTTATCATCCATTTTATTTTCATTTCTTCAAAATAATAAAATTTACATATCCTTCCTTCAACTTCATTTTATTTAACACACATCCCTTTAATTTTCATATTCTAAATTTGATTCTTCTAACACGTATAAAAATTCTAATTTCTTTCTATCTTCCTTCTCTTACACATGTATAACCAAAATATTGATGTCGCATTTCAACGCGGTGTCACAATAATATTTAAATATTTACTTACCGCGTTACCTTGATTTTTTAAAATTGCACTGTACTGTACAATTGTCGTCATATTCTTCCAAAATTCTTCTTTACTTCTTCTCCCCCACTTAAATTAGTCATATTCCATTTTTCATTACTAATTTTGATAAAAAATAAAATTTTAATATTTTAATATTATTTTAATGAATAAAATATTATTTTATTTCAAAATTTTTCACTTGCCTTTTTCGGTTCCAAAACGCATTATTATGTCTCAGTTTATTTCTGAATCATCTTTTTGCTTACTAATTCATCCTCGATGAAATATTATTATTTAATTGTTATTTTTACACGTGTGAAACATTTTACTCTTGAGCGTTCCTTTCATCCTTTGTCATTCTTTAGTACGTCAATTCGCATTAAATGATCATTCGTTTGATCAATAAGGTCTTATTTGTATCTAACGAGGGTACGGGGTATTACAGCTTCACCAGGTTCCATTTTAAATATCTCATAGTTATGAGTTAGGAAAGCTATTTTTGACTCCTTAACTTATGAAGTCCCTTCATGGATAATCCTAAGTTTGTCCCACACTTGTTTAACTGTGGTACAGCTTGACACTTTGTTAAACTTAATGGGAGTTAAAACATAATGTAAAGTATTTATTGCCTTGAAGTTTGTCTGAACATTTTTTGTTTCAACTTTAGTCCATTCAGCCCTTGGCTTAGGAATCATTTTATTTGTCACTATATTTATGGTTGGGGGAATAAAGGGCCCATCAGTGATAACATCCCACATTTCAAGTCTATTGCCCTTATGTAGATAGACATTCTAGTGTTTCAATAGGGGCAGTTCGATCCATTAAACAGAGGTAGTTTGTTTATGGACTATCCCTCAGCAACTACAAATTTTTAAAGAGCCATTTGGATCTCTCTTAGGATGTTAAGCCTTAAGAATGAGGGATTGGCTCTGATACCACTTGTTGGTCTCAAATAAATGTGCTAAAAAGGGGTGTATAACACTTTTTGGCTTTTACTAAATTTGATTTCTAATTAGGAGCAAGTTGAAGGTCAATGATGAGAAGTTCGATGCAAGATAAAAGAATAATTTAACAAAGAATGAAAATGAAAAATAAAACAGAGCAGACAATACAAAAAGATTTATAGTGGTTTGGTCAAAAAACCTACATCCATTACCTTGATTATTCAATCAAGGATTTTCCAAACCAAATCACTACAAACAATGAAATTCTCAAGCTTCCACTAAGTTTTTACAATGACTTTTTACAGGTTCAACCACAAACTTTAACAATGGTTTTTCTCGAGATTAACTAAAACCCAAAACTAACTTTTCTTAGGCTGAGTTAGAACCTATACACTTAGTCAAGCTAACCCAAGCTTGATAAATTCCCTTAAAGTGACTTGCACACTCTAAGTAATCAAGGAGAATAGAAATAAAGAAGTACCTATGATTACTAACCTAATCTGAATGGTACAAAATGAAGTGTTTATTTCTATTACAAGGATTGGAGTGAAGTGCAAAAAATATGGAGACAGTTTTTGCAATTCTTGAGCTCTTTTTTATCTTGGAAGCCTTAGATATGATTCTTAGCCATTGGGAGTGCCTTATATACTTGAAAAACTAACTTTGATGGATGTTTAACAACTTCAGACCGTTGAAAACAGTTTGGAGTTAGTTCTAGCCATTAATATGTCTTATAGCATTCAAATTCAAATTTTCAAACAGAATGCTCTTATTCGACTAACATACATTTTAGTCAATTAAGTCGTCTCTGTCTTGTAACTGAAGTTTCTAACAATGAGCTCTTAGTTGACTAATTGTGCTTCTTAGTCAATTAAGTTGTCTCTGTCTTGCAATTTGGATTTTTGGCAGAGTACTCTTAGTTGACTAACCATGCCTCTTGGTCGACTAAGTGTTCTCTGTCTTACAAGCTGCTTGAACTCACCAATTTCACTTTTGAATTTTAACTAACTCCCTTGATTAAGAAGCTTCTGTTTTGTTGCTCAATTGTAGCTCCTTATTCTTATGAGTTTTGATATTTGTTTTTGAGTGATTAATTTATTATTAACATACATTTTTGTCCTGCACACTCAAGTAGAAAAGTTGGACATAAATGAACAGGAATGTTTTATTATTATAAAAAACTAATCGAGCCAATAGTAATGGCATCCCACATCTCATAGTCATAAGCCTTAACATAAATGAAAATTTTAGTACTCCAATAAGAATAGTTTGACCTATCAAATAGAGGAGGCATATTTATGCATTGACCCTCATCCATATTAAAATTTTAAGCAGTTGTTAGATCTTTTCTTTACGATGTTAAGCCTTTAAATTCAAAAGTTAGGCTCTGATACCACTTGTTGGTCTCAAACAGTGTGCTAGAAAAAGGTGAATATCACTTTTGGAATGATAAAAAAATTCTTTCTAAGTAAAGATCTGATTAAAGGAATTTGAAAATGAAAGTTTAAAGCTTGCTGGAGGAATAATTTAAGTGCTACGAGTAAGAAGAAAATACATAAAAGTAGACAAAATACAATGATTTATAGTGGTTTGGTCCCATTGACCTACATCTACTACATTGATCTCCCAATTAATGATTTTCAAACCAATTCACTAAAATCAGTGGAATTCCCAAGCTTCCACCAAGTTTTTACAATGACTTTTCATAGGCTCAACCACAACCTTTAACAATTGTTTTTCCCGAGATCAACTAAAACTCAAAACTGACTTTTCCAAGGCTAAGTTAGAACTTACAACAACAACCAAGCTGACCTAAACTTGATATACCCCTTAGAGTGTCTCTCACACTCTAAGTAAATAAGAAATAGAGAAAAGATGAAGTACAATTGATCACCTAGTTGATCTAAGATGTATAAAGTTAAGCTCAAGTACTCTTTCAAAGGATAGGAATGAAATACAAGTGCAAAGAGAATGTTCTTGGTTTTCTAAGCTCAAAATCACTTTGGATGGCTTCTTTCTATGATTTCAGATTTGTTCGAAAGGCTTTAAATACTTGAAATATCACTTCTGGCCATTGAAGACAAAAAGCTAGTGTTTCTGGCCGTTATTTTGTCTTTCTGTGCTTAAATTCAAATTTACAAATAGTGTTTCATTAACAAGTTAAAGGCTTATCTGACTTGCACACTACTTTACTATGTTAACCAATTAACAATAGCTTTAACTGATTAATAACTTTATGTTTTCAAGCACTATTTTTAGCTAGGCTCTTTTCAACAAATTAATACTCCCTTTAACTGATTGAAGCTTCTCTCAATTCATAAATATCCAATTAATTTCATTTCATTTCTAATACTTCAAAATCAAACCAATTTCATCATCAATTTCTCTCCATTTTACTTGAAATGAAATCATTTCATTATCAACCCATTCTCCAAAAAATTCGACCATGGTGGGCATTAACCATAAAATTTTCCTATTTAATTTTCCCACCATAAATCATCATTTCCTTGACTAATTCACTTGGAACAAATCAAATCCATCATCCTCACACACCATGGAAGATTCGGCCTATGATGATTAATGGAGAAAATATACTTTTTCTTGCTGTTTTGATTCCTAAACATAATAAACTAACTAAAAATACTAACATAACTCAAAATCAAACCATTCCAACATATTTTCTCTCTCCATACTCATTTGACCAGGTTTGAATCCACCATAAAAACATGCAATCTAACCATGAAAAGTAAGGAAAAATGCATGAGTAAGGTAGAAGTCAAGCTAGAAATGAAAAACCTTACCTTTTTTACTTGATTTCTTTGAAAATTACACTTTTTCCATTGATTTCTCCCACCTAGGGTTCTTATTTTTGTTTTTCCTCTCTTCCTCTTGTGAAAGCCGTCCATGATGAGAGAGAAATGAAGGCTTATGGCTGATTTTTATAAGATAAATAATAAAATATTTAAACTTTCCATGAGCCACATAATTATTAGCCCATAATTTTAATTATTTTTCTTTTAATTCCTTTAATTCTCCACCACAAAAATTTGTAATGTTTATCCATTCCATCCATAAATAAAATCCTTAGTTTGTGACAAGTGGTGGGGGTGAAAATTACCGTTTTGCCCCTAAGATGGTAAAATTACGATTTTACCTCTATATTCCAAAAATTCACCGGGATCAAAATCTTTCATTGCTAAATCACATATTATACTCCAAATAATTATTCTTGATCAAAGGTGATCAAAATCTTTTACAAAAATCTACATTTTGTCCTTAAATGGTAAAATGACCATTTTACCTTTGATCGGTCAATTTTCTCGATTAACCCCAAATCAGACCTCAAACTCTGAATCACCCTTTTAATCATTTTGTAAGTTTTAGAATTCTCAAATTCCTCTTAGAATTTCTATTTGAACTAGTTTGAGGCTCGATTTAACTTAGTTATATCACTTGGTACAATACCGTCTTTTAACGAACTTGACAAGGTCTGACATACATGATCAATTTGTTATTGTCATTCACTTCCTTAGGTTCATGTTAAATTTGAGTTGCAATTTTAAGATTATATTTTAAATTTGATTAAAAAAATGATCAATTGTTTTTTTTTTTTTGAAAAAGAGCTTTATTAAATTCTAATTAAATAAGGGAAACTAATCCCAAACATATCCTTCATGATGACAAATCTAGTATGTATGGGTGGAACATCATAAAATTTATAATCCTCTTCTATGAAGAAGCCTTTGTTTGCCAAAAAGTTGGCTAGGGTATTTCTTTCTTTAAATATGTGTCATGTTCTGACTTCCTATTAATGTTGGAGTAGATGCTGAATAGCTTCAATAAAATCTAAATTTGAACATTGATGACCCTTGAGGGAAATTCTAGCTTGCACCACTATTTTCCTATCAACGTGGAGTTCTATTTTGTGATAACCTAATTCCCAAGCTAGGCTTAGTCCTTGATAAACACCCCATAACTCAGTTTGGTACATTGTGTGTCATGAGCCAACCCTGTCTTCGACAATGATAGGTTAAAATCGTTTAGAAGATTAAGTCTTTTGTACTTGTGAGGGAAATGTCTCACTTTTAAACATTGTAATGACAAGTGGTAACATCTCTAGAAATACTTGTTAAGTCTTTAAGGAGAAAGACCCTTTAGGAAAAGAATGTCCTCATTTCAAGCATTGTAATGGCTACTTGTAGAATACTTGTAAAATCTCGTAAACTCTTTGTAAGGGGTGAGGAGTCGGCGGATTGTTTGAATGCCTCATTGGCAAAGGTATGTTTGTAACAAATCATCTAGAGCTACCCCTATGGCCCGACTGTGGCGTGTCTTGGTCCCTTTGTACTCATTTTCATATTAATAAAACATTTTCCCTTATTTGGTCTCAATGGTTGCGTATATGGTATTCAATATACCCTATGATTTCGATATGCATTTCCTTAGCCTAATTTGTTGTTATTGTTGATGTTTGATTAGATATAAATGAGTTATTGGCTAGCTTGTGTGAAAGCGTTCACTCAAATACCGCACGAATTATCATATACTTAAGCGAAATAGCGTAGTTCATGATAGTAGGTATCAAAGCACGAGTGAGACACGCTGAACTTTGAAGTAAATATGGTGATCACGCAGAGTTCACAAAAAGACCATCAAAGGATTGATAAGCTAAAGGCTGCGATGGTCGCAGTAAAAGCTTAAATGGTCCCACACAAGTGAATAGATGAAATTGAGACAATTCAGTGAGAATTGTCCGAGATGATTAATACCTTGAGTGATGAGACCAAAGATGCATTGAGCACTCTCCAATACGAGATTAGAGAATTGAAACCTCAAGTAAATTTTTTAGTTATTGATGCAAGTAATGCCAGTGCAAACTCAGGAGATCGAGGTAAAAGTGTCAAAGCTCAAGTGATACGAAAAGACCAAAGATGTTAAGGAGTTGGAGAACTTCCTTTTTGATATGGAGTAGTATTTTTGAGCTCTACGCACAGAGTCAAAAGAGGATAAAGTGGTATGGCTTTAATATATTTTGTTGGGGATGTGAATTTATGGTGGCATTCCAAATTCATTAATAGTGGTGTCGCATGAACATTAGGTGGACCTTAAGCAAGAATTGAAGAACCAGTTTTGCCTTGAGAATGTTGAGCAAATGGCGTGATGGAAGTTACAAGACTTGTCATAAACAAGATTAGTGCAAGAGTTCGTGAGGAATTTCTCTACTCTAATGCTAGATATCAAGGATATGACTGAAAAAGGTAGAATATTATGTTTCCTCGAAGGATTGAAATCATGGGCAAAGATGGAGTTACAATGATAAAAGGTACAGGATGTGACTTCGACAACAGTGGCTGTCGAGCGCCTCACTAATTATAGTGAAAACTTCAACAAAAGGAAAAACTCTCTATCCAAGACTAGTAGCTCTAGCTCAAGCAGTAGGCCAAAATTTTTTAGAGTTAGCAAACCCTCAAGTGGGGGAGGTGATAGGAAACCACTTGCATTTGCTAAAGACTCATCCCAACTGAGAACCAATAAGCTATAGAACTTCAAGCCACAACCTCCGACATCTTGTTTCCTATGCAAAGAACTATATCGAGTAGTTAATTGTCTCACCGAGTAGCTCTCAATGCAGTATGCACTACCAATATTGAGACACCACTATCCCACACCATAGTCAAAAAAGCCGAGGAAGAGCAAACATGAATGAGTTCCATTCGTTTCCTTAGCGCATGATAAGCATAATTAGAAAAGATGGAGAAGAAGCTACAATGTGGTATAATGTATGTAGAGGTGTTGTTGAATGAGAAAATAACCAAAGCCACGCTTGACACGGGGGCTTCAAACACCTTCATCACCCTAAGAGGTAAAGAAATGCGATATTAAAGTTGAGAAAGACTTTGGGCAGATGAAAGTAGTTAACTTGCCAGTTTCAGCTATTATGGGGAACTCTAAAGATGTAAAGGTTAAGATTGGCTCTTAGAAAAGGAAGGTGAATATGACTGTAGTCACTATAAATGCCTTTGATTTTGTCTTGGGCTTGAATTTTATGATGAAAGCTTAAGCCATCATTTTCCCTGCTACGAGTTGTCTAATGTTTTTTGCAAAACAACCATGTGTGGTACCAACAACAATTCTACCCAAAAATGGGAAGAAAATTATATCAGCTATATAGTTTAAGAAAGGGATCAAGAAAGATGAGCCTTCTTACATGGCCATACCCATCTACAAAGGCGAAGATAACACAAATCTAATACTTGAAAAAGTGAAACTAGTTTTGAAAGAATTTTAGGATATGATGTAAAAACAATTACCTAAGGTTCTACCACCTCAACGAGTTATCGATCACGAGATAGAATTACTCTCAAGGGTCAAGCTACTTGCGAAAGGGCTATATAGGATGGCTCCCCAAGAGTTAATGAAGCTAAGGAAATAATTAAATAAGCTTATTCAAGCCAAATTTATCCAACCATCAAAGGCAACTTTTGGGGCCTCAATACTCTTTTAGAATAAATAAAATAGGAGTTTACAATTATGCATGGATTACCAGGTTCTAAACAAAGTCACAGTTAAGAATAAATATCATATTCCTCTTATAGCAGATCTCTTTGATCAGCTAGGTTGTGCAAAGTACTTCTCTAAATTAGATTTAAGATCGGGATACCATCAAGTAAAAGTGGCTAAAGGAGATAAACCAAAAACCACCTACGTAACCTGGTATGGCGCATTTAAATTTCTTGTTATACCTTTTAGACTAATTAATGCTCCTGCTACCTTTTACAAATTAATGAATCAAGTTTTCCATGATTATTTGGACAAGTTCGTGGTAATCTACTTGGACGATATTGTGGTGTACAGTTCAACCTTAGAAGAGCACTAACGACTCTTGCAACAAGTTTTCCAAAGGCTATGTGACAACCAGTTGTATGTGAAAAGGGAGAAATGTGCATTCTTGCTAACTCGAATTCAGTTCCTTGGTCACATAATTGAATAAGGGCATATCCGGATGAACATGCAAAAGGTGAAGGTTATCAAAGAGTGGGCCACCCTTAAGAATATAACTGAGCTTCATTCATTCTTAGGGTTAGTTAATTATTATTGTAGATTTATGGAAGGATATTTAAAAAGGACAATAACACTGACAGAATTGTTGAAAGAAAGATAGAAATGGAGTTGGACGTCGTAGTGCTAAAAAGTCTTCAAAGGCTTGAAAGACGTGATGATGACGAATCCTGTTTTATCACCCCTCAATATTGTGAAGCCTTTTGAGGTATAGACGGATGCATCATACTTTACCTTTGGATGAGTACTGTTATAAGAAAAACACCTAGTTGCGTTCGAAAGTCAAAAGTTAAATGAAGCTAGAAGGAGATACATGACACAAGAGAAAGAATTACTAGCAATGATTCATTGTTTACAAGCTTAGCGACACTACTTGCTAGGATCACAATTCTTGGTTAAGACCGACAACACAACCATAAGTCACTTTCTCACATAGCCAAAACTTATAGCTAAGCAAGCTAGATGGCAAGAGTTCCTAGCCAAGTTTTGATTTCTTTTTTGAGCACAAAGCTAGAAAGATGAACTGTGTGGTAAACACCTTCAGTAGGAAAGCTAAATTTGTAGCTCTAAGGGTTATTGTACTAATGACAGCCAATAAAGTGATCGTAAAAATTCGTAATCTTATTGAGGAAAACTTCTATCAAGATCCCCAAGCAATGGCCATTATGAAGTTGGTGGAAAGTGGAAAGTCGAAATATTTTTGGGTGGAAAATGGACTTCTACTAATGAAAGGACTACGCATACTTATTCCAAGAATGGGAGAGCTTAGGTAGAAATTAATGCGGGAATGTCACGACTCTACTTGGGCAGGACATCTAGGTTGGCAACGGACTGTTATACTACTGAAACAGGTTACTATTGGTATCATATGTGGCAGGATGTGATGGACTATACGAAAACGTGCCTCATTTACTAGTAGAACAAAGTAAACAGACAAATACTTGTGGGAATGCTCGAACCTCTACTAGTGCCAACCAAACCTTGCGAAAGTATTTCTTTGGACTTTATAGTCGAACTTTCTAAAGTGGGAGATATGATAACAATCGTGGTGGTGGTGGACCGTTTCTACAAGTAAACAACATTCATTTCGATGTAAAAGTTTGGCTTCGGAGAAGAAACGGCTTGTATAGTTTTTAAACATGTTGTAAAATATTAAGGTGTTTTTAAAAGCATTATCGGTGACAGGGATCCAAGGTTAACAAGCTTTTTCTAAAAAAAGCTTTTAAAGCTATTGGGGTCAAAACTCAATATATCTTTTAGTTATCACCCACAAACAGATAGTCAGACAAAACGCTTTGATGGGTTGTTAGAAGAATACCTACAACACTTTGTACAAGCAAACCAAAAAAATTGGCCCAACCTACTAGATGTGGCTCAACTATGTTTCAATCCACAAAAGAGCTCAACCATTAATAGAACCGCTTTCCAGGTCATCACTGAATAACAACCTAAACTCCCCTATACCTCGGTGGAATCGTATAACAAGAAAAGTCCCTAGGTGTTCAACTTTGCTAACGAGTGGAGACAAAACACTGAAATTGCCAAACCCTATTTAGAGAAAGCCTCCAATCACATGAAGAAGTGGGCAAATAAAGGTCAAAATGAGCAATATTTTAAAATGAGAGACTTGGTGTTGATAAAGTTAGTACCTGAACAACTTTGATTCCTAAGGAAGAAAGATTGAAGATTAGTACGAAAGTATAAAGGTTCAGTACCAGTTGTAGCCAAAGTAGAGAAAAATTCCTACAAGATTGAGCCACCCAAGTGGATAAATGTACACCCCTTGTGTTTCACGTCAGCAACCTGAAACCGTTCCACGCAAATCTAACAGATACAAGTAAGAGTTGAGCCACAAGAGCTGCCATCAGCATTAAGCCACCATCACAATGTCGAGTGGAAGAGATTTTGGTAGAGAGGACGACGATAGTCAACTAATGATTGACACAAGAGTACTTGGTGAGATAGGAAGCTTTTGGGCCAGATGAGATCATTTGGGTGAAAGAAGCTGATTTCTGCACCTTCCAACAGAAGATTGAAGATTTCTAAGCCAACCAGTCAATAAGAACATCAACAGATTGAGTGGGAGAGGATGACATTAACCAACCTTGTCTTAAACTATGACAAGCTAAAGTTGCCTAGGAGATTGAATTTTTTGTACTTGTGAGGGAAATATCTCCCTTTCAAACATTGTAATAGCTCGCGGTGACATCTTTAGAAATACTTGTTAAGTTTTTAAGGGGAAAAGCCTTTTAGGAAAGGAATGTCCTTATTTCAAGCATTGTAATGGCTATTGGTAGAATACTTATAAAATCTCATAAACTCTTTATAAGGGGTTAGGAGTCAGCGGATTATTAGGCTACTTCATTGGTAAAGGTATGTTTGTAGCAAATCATCTACGGTTGCCCTTATAGCCCGACGATCATGTGTCTTTGTCCTTTTGTACTCATTTTCATATTAATAAAACATTTTCCCTTATTTGGTCTTAGTGGTTGTGTATATGGCATTTGGTATGCCCTATGATTTCTATGTGTGTTGCCTTAGTCTAATTTGTTGCTATTGTTGATGTTTGATCATATATAAACGAATTATTGACTGGCTTGCATAGAAACGTTCACTCAAGCACTGCACAAATTATTGCGTACTTAAGCGAAGGAGCGTAGTTCATGACACTGTGCACCTACCTAGCTTGACCAAAAAACCACCAAACCAATATCCACTAGCATCCCAAAAAGCTCCACCAGCTGTTGCCAAACCTAATAATCAATTGTTAACAATAAAAGAATATTTTATAAAATATTCTATTCTATAGATTATTCTTTCACTTTGCTATGTGTTTTATTGTTAATTTTTATTTATTATTTTTAAACCAAATTAAGAGTATAGCATTAATATTACACCAGTTCAATAAAATTCAACTAGGATGGGACACACCCAAAACCTCTATTTGGGGGTTTGAAAGCATCGGTTTCCAATGTTTGAAGAAATCTGAAAAATGGTTCAAAATTAACCAATGTGTTATTGGTTTTCAGATCTAGGCAAGTGAACTTAAGAGTAACTTATGTGAGACTTTGGATACTCTTCGAATCTTGAGTCAATTACATCTCTCAATCGTTTGATAGAAAACAGCATAGTTTTGGTGTAGCAATCCATCCCATAAGTGCATACTCTAATGGTGCTTTTAAAGTACAATCAATAACTTTTAACTCTAATAATAATGCATCAATCTTACCTTTTTTCCCATGTTAATTTGATTTAATGTGCAACCAATGGTGCTTTTGAAGTACAATCAATAACTTTTAACTCTAATAATAATGCATTAATCTTGTTTATGAAAATAAACTAAGCTATATCAATCACAACTTGTTCTTTTTTCCTCCAATAATAGACTTGGGCATAGTGTTTTTGCATCATGACATGAGCACAATCCAAACACTAGTAGATAAATATGAGCATTTTGCTGTGGGATATGGATAAGAAAGTTCATCTTAATTTGGTAGGCAACCTGATGAGGGAAGATATGTGAATTTTTGTAAGTAATTGTGTCATGGCACCATAGATAAGCGTCTTTGGTTTATTACTTGAAAATGGTAATCTTTTGTAAAGCTTTATTATGATATGCAATTGTCTTTCAAAAAAAAAATTTGAGCATTTTAGAGTACCAAAGTGCTTGACTAGCTATGGTATTAAAGAGTCTTTAGCTTACCTCATTGAAGAGTTTTATTATTATTATTATTATTATTATTACAAAAGCAAAGAAAAGTGTTTGGCTTTCAAAGTAAAAATTCTTATCTTATGTAAGAATTTTAGATGAAATTACAAATAAAAAATTTTTAAAAAGTGTGTTAAAAATATAATTGTGATTAAATTATTATTTTATACTTACGTGGTGAAGACATGATGTTGATGTACAAGATGAAATATCTCATGATCGTATTGTTATATCATATCACCATATTATGTCATCATTATTATGATATCTTAATATTACTTGACATAAAAAATGATAAATGATATTTTGACTAATAATGATCAATCAACCGTTAGTCCTATAATTTATTTGATCTAAAAAAATATAAAAATTTGATTAAATATAATATAAAAATAAATATTTATTTAAATTTTTTAAATAATTCATGAAGTTTTCAGTATTATATTTTTAATTTTCAATGCTTAAAAGATATTTTTTTGTAGCTAAAAAAACACCATAGCATAGGTGTAGCAATTCGTCCCATAAATACATGCTGATGAAACTTCTGGCTTAAAGCTACTTCTACAAGGTTATCATTATCATTTTTGTTTTTGTGTAATTCCATATCTGTTCTCCTAAAGGAATGCTAGATTTTTATTAACATTTACATGATAAATATGATTATTGATTTGGTTTGACATATAATTTGATGATTTTAGCACTAGAGTCAAAGGCAAAGCTAAAGGGGTGGCGTATGGTGGCAGCTTATTTTAATTTCCTTTATTATTATAGGTATAAAACTATGAAATCTCTAGTTTCCATTATTTGGACATATTAGATAATTAACTTTGTGAGCTTAGGAAATATAAGGACTGATCTAGAAATTCTTTGATTTCTAACCTTGAGAAACCATACATAA
Source organism: Theobroma grandiflorum (assembly GCA_036013995.1). NCBI lineage: Eukaryota > Viridiplantae > Streptophyta > Magnoliopsida > Malvales > Malvaceae > Theobroma > Theobroma grandiflorum. The sequence continues at coordinate 22,268,243 of CP142133.1, read as the reverse complement.
AAGACTTAAAGGTTAGTGGGTGGATTAGAGTTGATTTAGAACTCAAAAAGGTTATTTTTTGTAAGTTGGAGGTTGAAGAGTCGAACCTTGCCATAGAGAAGTTGGCCACAAGGATTTTTTTTTGAACAATGGTAGTTTTCTGGACTAGGGTCTACTACTCGTCCCCCCTCAGAGTAGTCTAATTTAGCGCATAATCATAGCCATAGTCGACCCCTTACCTTATGTAGTAAACCCTAGAGCACAATAGTAGAAAAATAAAACCCCAAAACTTGAGCATCATTTATTTTTGTTTGTTCTTCCACTCATGTTATCTCAAATTTCTCAACTCTCAAGACCGTCAATGTCAAGCCCGATCCTAAAATATTTGTCATGTCATGCATATAATTCACATCATACCTGCATACTAGAATATCTCAAAAAAATAGATAAAAGTCGATATTGTACTTAGAAGTACAAATAAGTTGATTTATACTTTGAACTAGTTAAATTAGGGATTTTAAAGTGAAATTGGGAATTTCATAATCCAGGGATGACTAAAAAAGGTAATTCAGAGTTGGAGGGTCGATTTGGAGTCAATCGAGAAAATTGACTATTAATGGCAAAATGGTCATTTTGTCATTTAAGGACAAGATGGGGATTTTTAGATAAGATTTTGATAATATTTAATCAAATGATTATTTGGAGTATAATATGAGGTTTAGCAATGAAAGATTTTCAATTCTCGATATTTTTGGAGTATAGGGGTAAAACGATAATTTTACCATTTCGGGGGCAAAACGGTAATTTCCACCACCAACACTTGTCAAAAAACCAAGGATTTTGTTTATCATAGGAATGGATAAATATAAGAATAATTGTGGTGGAGAAATAAAGTGAAAAAGGATAAATATTAAAATTTTAGACCAATAAGCATGTGACACGTGGTAAGTTGTAATATTTTATTATTAAACTATAAAAATCAGCCCACACACTCCCCATTCACTTAAGTTGGTCGGCCAAAGGGAAGAAAAGCAAGAGGAAAGGAAGAACAAAGGGAAAAACCAAAACCTAGCCAAGAAATCAAGAGATTTCATTGATTTTTCAAGGATCAAGCAACAAAAAGGTAAAATCGTTTAATTTTTGCTTGAAACCTAGCTTACCCATGCTTTATTTCTTATTTCCATGGTTGAAAATTGAGTTAGCATGATGAAACCATGAAGGCCGAATGGGTATGGAAGAGTTTTGATGATAGAAATGACTTGATTTTGAGTTATGTTGATGTTTAGAGGTAGCTAATCATGTCTAGAAGCAAAACCACAAGAAAAATATTCATTTTCCCTAGAATCCTTCGTTGGCCAAACCTTGTATGTTGAGTATCAATGAGGGGTTGTTTTTATTTCAAGGGAAATAGCTTGGAAAATGATGAATTAAGGTGAAAAAATTAGGTAGGAAAAATCCCGGTGCTAGTGCACCGAATGGTCGAATTTTTCTATGAAGAAGTGTAAGGGATTTAATGCTGAAATTGGCATTATTTAAATGGTAATTGGTGAATTGAGGTATTAGAAAAAGAATGGAGCAATTTGGAGTCAAATCGGATGTGTTGGCTAATTTATTGAGTAATCGGCCGAATTAGATTAACACTACGTTTAAGCGAAATTCGGACGAAATAGCATTGCATAACATGCATTAGCAATTTAAGTTAGTTTATTTCAATTTAGGGACAATGTAGTAAATTCCTTGCTTTTATACTGTGTCAAGGTGGTGAAACCTCCAACAAAGGCAAAGACATTGCACCTGAAGATCATTAGACCGAGCACACCCTAAATCTGAACTTTTGAAAACTGTGAGTGAACTTACTATCGCCTCAATTATCTAAAGTAATTTTTTTCTGTTTTTGGTGAATTCTAAGAAAAAGGGATTTCAAAGATAAATTTTTTATGTTTTATAAATAAATGTGTTTAAATAAAATATTTCACTAATTATTTTGAAATCTACCATGATTTTGAAAAAAATAGAGTACTGGGAGACTGCTGTTTGATGTATGATAAATTGTATCTTTAAATTGATATGGCTTATGAAATTGTGGCATGATTGGCTAATTGGTTATTGTGTTGGAAAATATATGCAATGCTATTTGCCGTGCAGGCTGGTTAGTATTAAAATGGCCTAGTTATGTTGCTAAAATTTTTGTTAATTTGGTGGATTAATAACTACTACAGTAGACGGGTTTCCGTGGATCAAACCTATTTAGAGGGGCACGATAAACCCTCGTTTATTATGCCTCTGATGAGAGGCGCGGACGGTGACTCTGGAGGTATAACAGAATTCATTGCGCGTCGAACCACCACGTGGTAGTGAATTCGACCAACGCCAAGGAATGATTGCATTTTGAGAAATTATGAAATCTTAATGATCTTGGCGGTCTCAGTTAGATACCTCGGCCAAGGTATCCCCGAGAATGAGTTTTTGGCAAGAGCCAAGATTTTCTGGGAATCATAAGCCTATTTTATTATTCGAGTAAAATGATTTTATTTTAACTGATTGTTATGAATTCTCGTGTTATGAAATTCTTTTGAGTTGAGAAGTTTTAATTGTCTCATGTTACTCGTCTTTAGATACTTTAGGAGATATTTGTTTACTCACTGAGTTGTGTAAACTCACCACTCTACTCTCCACATTTCAGGCCTAGACTAGTTTGTAGATAGTTATGTTTGCTAAGGAAGACAGTAGACTTTGCAACTTCATCTACAGTAGGTTTCTGTCTTCTTTGCTTTTGATTATTCTGAGGGCCCATGAGTCACTGTAAATGTACTGCGTACTCTGTTTATTTGTATTTCAGTATTTATGATTTTATTTTGTTTTTACGTTATAAAAAGCATTTACCGAACACTTTATAAATATTGTTTTATAAGAAATTACAGTATTTTATTAAATATTTTATTATATTACGATAATTACCATTTCTTTTAAAATGAATGTTTTAGATGTTCAAACGCGTTTCTGACTTTGGAATGTGTGTTTTCCATGTATTTGCCACATAATTATCTGGATTCAAAATTTTTAGATGAAAATGACCGCAACGCCCTTATGAGTCAAGAATCATTTTCTGGTTACTTTGGTTTGAAAATGGATAGTAACTATTTAAAACATGATGTTCGAAAATTGGCGCTTATAGGAGAAGTAAGAAAACTGATACGACAACCTTACGGGGTTTCAATTAGTATTCGGGGTATGAATACCTATCGAGACGTCGCGAATATTGTCACGGGCTTGATGAGAGTTCCGGGTCATGACAGTCAAACTCCATTATTAAACCTTGACCTTCTAGAACTAAAGGTAAGGATTTCTAGTTCTTAAATCTTTCTTAACCCTCTTTCAAAAACGGGTTTAAAGTTTTAATTTTTATTTTTTTCTTTGGATCCAAATTTTCTACCTAGGGTTTCAAGATTTCTTAGAACCCTTGTGTAAGAGCTCACCTAGGTAATGAAATGTGTAAGTTGAGTTGAATATTTGATGGGTATAAGTTTTAGAACAACTATTAGATAAAATCTTTGGATTTAAACATGGGTTATATAGAGTTAGAAATGAGTATTTATTATACTATGAAATTATCATGGGTCTTTGAAGATATTATTAATTAAACATCATTTTAGGTACTACTGGAGTAGTTTGAGTTTTTGAATAAGCTGAACTTTTGACGAAAGATGCTAAAAGGAAAGGCACACTTCCATGAGGTGGGTAGATACAACATTTTTAATTATTTGATATAATTAAGCATGTCTATTCTAAAACCTCACATTGAAATGTATTTCAATAAATTTTGTGATGTGAACAATGGTTACTAGTTTGTTTGATGAAAGCTAAGTAATGTAAATAAGTTGTTATGTATTTAGTTTTAAACGTGGGGAACAAGCGTTTCAAATGTTTGATACTTCAAAATTGATATTTATCTATAATTAGTTGGATGATTGATAATTTGATAATTTGGAATGAAAAATTATTTGTTTTGCATACACTCGAGCATTGGTTCAACTTGTCTTTCAGAGATTTGTATGATTGATGACTTTGATTTAGTTTTTGTTTCAATCTTTGGTTTGTTTTTATTTTTTATCTTGTTGATGATTAGACTAATCCTTTGTTTGGAAATGAGCTTTGGATACTTTGAATTAGTTTTGTTTCAACCCTTTGATCTTAGATAAGGAATGCATTCACCTCTTTGTTTGGAAAGGAACATTGAAATATTTGGAAATATGTAAAACAAAATGTTTTAGTGGAGCTTACTTGAGTTATGGACTTATAGCAAGCAATAATAGACGTTAGCCATTGTGCATAATGCTTAGTTTTGATTTTGTGGCTATTGGAGTTTTACCCTATTAGCGTTAAAATGATTATAGTTTTGATTATGACAAAATGATCAAATTTGCTTGAACATTAGTTGAATGATTCTTGACAAATTCTTGAAATGATTTAGCTCTCATATATTTGTTCTTACATGATTGCAAGCTTGATTGTTTTAGTTGTGTGAATTCTTGAAGTTATTGAATTATCACACACTTGTTCTACAAGCTTGATTGACTTAATTGTATGAGTGTTAAATTTGTTAAAAGGAGTTCTATTTATGATCCTTGTAACATTTACCTTTGAGATGTTAAAGTTCCAAGATAGGTTCTCAAATGGTGAAGTTTATCTCAAAGCATTCAAAGATCATTAATCTACAGTACAACAAGCTTACTTCAAGTCAAGAAACTTAGTGATCACTCAACATTTGGTCACAAGGAAAATATGGCCAAAGTTTCATGTTAAAATGTCATGGAATCTTGAAGAAACAAAGCTCTAATCTATCCTAAAGCAATGCAAGTCAATCCTATGCAAGAATAAGCGAGAATAGGCAAGAAAACTTGAAAAAGACACAACCATAGTCGACCTTGGAACAATGTTTATTCATAATTTGGACCTTGCTTGAATATTTTAAATCGGTTAATGATGAACTTGACGTGAATTGATTACTTGAATTGATATGAAATATGCTTGCCATCCTAAAGCCTATAGTGATTTATGATTTGAATAAGTTTCGCATGATGATGAAAATACTTTTTAACTTGTTCTTATTGGATGTGCATGATTGCTTGTAAGCTTGAATAGTTATAAAGGTATGTTTGGTACATGATTGAGAGATATTTGAAAATGTCATATTAATTATGCTCACTACAAATTTCATAAATCATTTAGAGAATAATTGAATGATATTGAATGACTTTTAGCTAATGATTTTGCACAAAGCATGTCCACCTCAAATCTTGTATGTTTTAAGGAAAATTTTTGAAAAGAGAAACTAAATGATTTTCTTGAAAACCTTTCTTATTTCTTCTATGTTGATTGGATTTAATGCATGTAAAACTTGAACAAGTGTGCCTTGTATTAAAAATGCTATTATGACTTGTTCTTGATGAAAATGAATGCATGAGTAAATGCTTGAATATGTTGATATTATTATTACTCACATGCTTGCATATATGACATTATTTCTTGAGAATGAAATGTTTATATGGTCAAATTGATTAAATCATTTCTTGAGAAAACAAAATGTTAAAATGCTTGGTTTAGAGTCAATTCTTGAAATACACTTTATGATTGTGCTTAATTGATTGATTGTTTTAAAATTGATTTCTTGATTATGTATATGGAATTGGTTATGATCAATACATTGAACTTCATGAAAATATTTTTAGTTCATCCATTGTATTTTGTCACATCACATGCTTAAATGACATTTATTTTTGCTTGACTTTAATGTTTAAAGTCTAAAACTTGACTTGAGCAATGCATTTAAATGTAAATTTGATTGTCAAGTTTGATCATAACATATATTGTGATGACATAGTTGAACTATTTTTGAACATGCATTTAAATGTTAATTATGTCCTCCATGAGCTTAAATGTTTGCATGATCTAAAGATTTTGTGTACATCCAACTTGAACTTATAGGTTACCAATTGAATATTTATTTCTTGAATCTAGACAATTGGTATACATTGATACTTGGATGCTTATTTTAAATATATTCATGAGTTGAATACTTGATTTTCATCATTCCATAACATTTGGTATCATTCATGAATTATGAAGGTTATTGAGAAATAGCTCTTTACTTTCCTGGGTGAAATTCCATCATCGGAGTTAATCCAAGATTAACCACTCTATTACTATCTATATGTATATCTTAATTAACCTACCCCTTTTGTGAATAAATATCTTAATATATATATATATATATATTATTTTTAAGACCAAATAAATTTTATTTTGCTTGGTCACTTAACCTATTTTCTTGTGATTAAACATAGTTTAAATCTATCTTTTTCATTTACTTACCTCACTTTTTTATAACTACATATTTTATTATCATTTTTACTTCTTACCTAGTCTATTTTTCTTATGAATAAACATATGTATATATTTTTGTTTTCTTTTATCTATTTAATTTTATTTCTCTATACCTAAGTATTTCTTTATTCTTTTCTATTCTAATATGTGTTTTTAACTGAATATTTATATATATATATATATTTTTATATTTTCCTACATGAATAGATTATCCTTTGTTGTGTTTCTATTTAATCCATCTATCTAAACTCATTCCTTCTTTGTTACTTAAATATTTATTTATTTTCTATTTTTAATTTTCTTCTTTTTTTATTAATATCCCTACCCTTATATTATATAATGTTCCTATATATTTTTTTTATCCTCTCCTTTTAGTTAATCACATACCTAAATTAATTTATATTCCAACAAAATATGAGGCTCAAACTATATCAAGATCCCTGAAGGAAACTCATTAAGTAATATCCAAAGCGATAGTCCAAAATTACAACAAATGAAGCCCAAATCAGCAGCCCAATATAAAAAAGATCATACCTAGCTTGGACTCTGTGTGATCCAAGGTAATCGGGCTTTTGAGAAAGATGCTTTCTGATCTACTCTAAGAACCCAAAGTAGACTGCTTGAAACGCACCGTTTGGTGCTTGGAACTGCTCCAAACGATTCAACTATTCCTGGCATAAAACGATGCCGTTTTGGCACTTTGGCCACTAAAACCTAGCTATTGAAACGTTATTTTTTGCCTCTCCCTTCATTTCTCCTTTCAACTTTCTTTCTCTACCGCCGTTCCTCTCCCTTCTCTCTATACCTTCGCCCTCCCTTTCTTCCATCACCGTTCATTCTCCCCTTTCTATCACCATCGTTCACCTTCCCTTCTCTCAACAAAAACCATGAAACCAAAAAATGCTCAAACCTATTTCTTCCCTCTTTCGATTTCCCTCCTTTTAATTCGTGGTTCTTTTTCCCTTTTTGTTCCGTTTTTCTTTTTTTTTTTATTATAAGTGATTGTGTATATTGCTGGGTGGTAGGATAGGAAAGTTAGGATTTTTGGCTTTAGGGTTTTTCTGTTTGCAGGGATTTTCAATAGGGTTTTTGGGGTTTTTTTTTTAGATCTGGCTGCTGCTGGGGTTAGGATTTTTTGGTTTTTCATTTCTGTTCTTGGGTTTTCTCTTTTTTTTTTTTTTGAAATTGGTTCCTCCTTCGGTAAAAAAAATCCGACCTCGGGGAAGGATTTTCAAAAACCTTCCTCCCTGTTTGCTACCGTTGCCAGCGTCTTGGTGGTTGCATGTTGCCAATGGCAGCGTTTTTGGGTTTGGCACTCTTGACATTTTTGAATTTATTTTTTCTTTTCACAATTTGAAGGGAGGGGGCAAAGTGGGGTAAATTGTCAAAAGGAAGAAGGTTTAGCCTAAATTGGCAAGCCTTGGGACAAAGAAGCGTTGATTCAACTTGAAGAAGGAGAAGGCAAACTGCTGTGGCAGTCCAGCCTTAGCTGGCTACCACTTGGCATAGTAGCAAATCACAAAATTTTTTTTCTTTTTCTTTTTATATTAATTAATTTATTTAATATATATATATATATATATTTAAAAAGTAAGTGTTTACACAGAGATACATACTAAAATGTCAAAAAATCTTGAAAAACAAAGCTCCAATCAGTCGATTTTATGCAAGAACAGACCAGAAAACTTGAAAAAGATTGTTATTGGCCCTAATGAAGCTATAGTTGACCCTATAATAGTTTCAGTCGACTCTTTAAGTTTTGATGAAAAAAATATAAGCTTATCGAAGGGGATTGATTAGAGAATTTTTATATTCGAAATAGATGATTATTAGACACAAAATTTTAAAAGAAAATGATTAGTTTTTTGTTTTAATCACTTATAACATCTTTAAGATTTCTTTAAACATAAAAAGAATCATTTGGAAGTATTTCAAAGTGATTATTAAACACAAAATTAAAAAAAATTGATTAGTTTTTTATTTTAATCACTTATAATATCTTTAAGATTTCTTTAAATATAAAAAGAATTATTTGGAAGTATTTCAAATTGAGGAAGAAGAAAGAAAAAGATCAAAATTTTTAAGGTTAAAGTTTTGAAAGAAATGAGAGAAACTAAGCCTTCTTAAGTTAAAATTTCTTTGTACTTTTACTCTGATCTTTATATCTTATTTTCATATCCAATGTTAATCATTTTTTTTTCATTGTACCAAATTAGCAAAATTCACCTTTTAAAAATACATTTTTTATTCTTTGTAAAAGTTCTAACTCATCATTGAAAAGTTAGTGTGGATTTGTGGTTGAACTCGTTAAAAACTATGGGTTTCGCTTTATCTCCTGAAAAAGCTATTGTAAATGTTTCGCTTGATCTTGTTAAAAAGTTATTATAAAAGTTTCGAAAAAGTTATTATGAGGGTTTCGCTTGATTCCGTCCTTAGTGTTCCAAGGGAAGGGATGTAGGCATTTGAAAAAGTTGAACTTCTATAAAATTCTTGTGTCTTCATTTTTATTTTTGCTTTGATTTGTTGCATTTCATTTCAAGAAAACCCATTTCATAAATTTCTTGCATTTTGATTTATATTCTTCACATGTTGATTTGCCTTTTTGTTAAATCTTTTCAAACCATTATCATTGTCTACCACTTGTTGAAAAGATTTATCAAAATATTTTTCTCAAAGTTGTCTTTATTTAATTTGCATTTGAAGAATGTTTTTAAACATTTCAAAGTGATCATTTGTCTATGTTTGATTGAGTAGCTTTGATTAAAACTTGTATGTACATCAAGGTTTTTGTTGAAATTCCTCTTACAAGTTTTCAAAAATGAGTTTTTTTGTCTAGGATCCTTAAGTTTTTATAATCAACCATGAGTTTGTTTGAAAGACATTGAAGTTGGTAGAATTACAATCATAGTTGACTATAGCAAATTGTTTTACACTTTTCAAAATTTTTAAAATCCAATTCATCTCCCTTCTTAGATTTTCTTGTTAATTTATTTAATAAGCTAACATTCCTAACATACCCCTTTGTTATATGGTTGGTGACTATTTGTACCGGACCTTTCTAGTGTGATGGCACTATTTTATTTGATTGTCCTATTTAATTACTGTTCCACAATCTATTTGTAACAATATTTGACACATGGGTTTGGACTTTGATATTAGTTTTGACTTTGGTGTTTGGACTTTGATATGAACTTTGATATTAGTTTCAACTTTGATGTTTGAATTTTAATATTAGTTTCGACTTTGGTGTTTGGACTTGAATTACTCCATTTAGTACAGATTATGCATTTGCGAGATCAAATAGTTTTCAATAGGGGTTTCTAAACGAAATGAACTTGTTTTAAAAATTGACTTCTCTTTAAACACTTTTTTTTATTTGAAATGTTTTCTCTCATTAAAAATACTTGAACGTTTTACAAATAACTAATTTCATTTCAAAGATTTATTAATGGATTTTCAACAAAACTTTATTTAAACATTCCAAAACAATTTTTTATTTGTTGAGACAAAGATTCGAGATTCATAAATGATTGATTGTGCTTTTCACGTAATGTGTCCCTAGACATTTGATATTGCTTGAAAATTTAACTTCCAAACTCTTTGTATATATGTTATGCCTGAAAGGTGAACATTGATTTGTTTGGAAATGAATTACTTACATTATTTTGAAAGTGTCTTCGATAAACACTCTTTCATTTAGTTTGTTTACTCTCCCCATATCTGCCCACGAAGTTATTTATAACTCACACTTGTAATATGCATTTATTATTTCAGATCAGTAAATTATTTCGTTCGCTGTCCATTGGGAGGAGTTGCTAATTCTATAGTCACTTTTGGTAAGTGATTGTTGTGGCATCTAGTAAGTGTTAGTGCATTTTCCTTGAGTCATATTCCGATGGTCCAGTATGGTCTTTTATATTTGACTATTATGGATTATGACTTGTTTATGTCATGTACTAATTGAGATAATGAATAATTGCCATAGGATGGCTTATGTATTGTATTCATCACAATATGACCTATACACTGGATTACGATGTATGTTGCTTTTGCATTACGAGCACATTAATGTGCGGATTAATTTGATTTTTTTTTATAGATGATATAATCACATTTATACCTTTTCACATATGATTCCATGGTGATAAGTACCATGAGGCACATATGTGTATTTGGTTTATTTGTTGTCATAGGCTTGCATGGGTTCAGAGTGCAAGTTTTGTTTCTTATATTTATTTTGCATGGTTGGCACCTTTGCATATATTTAATTATCTTGATGTGATTAATGAACGATTGTATGTTATGATGCATGAGTTTTTGCCACATTAATTTTCTTAGAAAATTTTATATGTAACATTTTTTTTTTGTTATGGAACAAGAATGGATTTCAAAAATTTCTTTTATAAAAGAAGCAAGCAATCTAATTACACAAGCGAAAACACACATAATTATTATTGCAAAATATAATTATATTTTTTAAAAAAATAAGAATCTATTAAATAAGAAAAATCATACCTTTTATTTTGAGATTTTTATTTTCGGACACTACCACACCAATGAATGATTTCTCGACCAAATAAGTTTATCACTTATTTTTCAAGAATATTTTTAATTTGAACCTTGAGTAGATAAGGTGTAGAATGCAAAACTATAAGATGACAATCAATTTTATCTCTCTTTTCTTTGGAAAAGTTTGGACGATGAGAAGAAAAGTGACAGTTGAAATTTTTTCAAGAAAAAGTACATTTCATTCTTTTCTTTCAATCTTTTCTCTTTTTATTAAAACTCTTCCCTCAAAAGTTTAATTAAAATGAATCATCTTTAAATCAATCTTGACCATTCATTTAGAGTTTTGAAAGCATCAAATATTCTCCATAATTATCAAAATTAAAATTAAAGAATAAATAATTTAATTTTTTAATTATCATTTAAAGTTCTTAATAAAATAAAACTCCTTATTGAATAATAATTCTTATTTTATTATTATCCATCTTTATTTAAAAAGAATTAATAATAAATAAAAAAGTGATAGTCAAACATGAAGTTTTTTTTATCAATATGGATGTCTAGATTCATTTTGCAAGAATCCTTTTAACATTATCTTAATTTAAGACAACTCTTATCTTAATTTAAGACAACTCTTATCTTTAATTAAGATAAAAATATTTTATGTTGTCTAAATTGAGACAAATATGTTTTCTTGTTTAGATTAAGACAAAAAAATTTTTTCTTGTCTTAAATTAAGACAAATATATTTTCTTGTTTATATTAAGATAAACAAGTTAAAGTTGCGATTTTTGTACACAATTTAATTAATCAAATTAAAACATGCATTCCAACTTAAAGAAGTTGAATTCTACGAAGCTAAGTGGGGAATCTATTTGGACATAGATATTCCAAGCTCCAATAAACTTAGAATTATTTTTAATGTCATTAAAAATAATTCAAACTTATTAACCATGAAATCACTCCACCATAAATTCATGGTTGCACTCTCGGATTAACTATAATTACAAGAAACCTTATATTGTAAACCCTCATAATCATCCAGTGACAAAAGGTGAAATTATTGCTTTACCTTTCATGTCAATTTTGTCTCATAGTCTCAAATTTCATCCAATTAATGATTCAATACTCTAGATCTAATCTTTTGAGTATCCAAATGTGATGAGTAGCTAATGCATCAATCCATTGGACCCAGATTAATCACTTAGCTTCTTGAAATCACTAGAAGTGATGTTAATGCTATGAACTTCATTATTTGGATATATGTTTTTAGATGTTCATCTTGATTATAATCCCAAAATATGGAGTTTAGATTGACGCTTTATGATGATCACGCTTATGGTAAATCAAAGATTATAAGGAGATTAAATAAGAGTCCACTATCCATCAGAATTTCGATTATACTATAAGCAAATGCATAAGTGTGGGATCAAGATTTAAGTAATGGTTAAACTTAAATTTGATTCTCACATGATTTCAGTTCATGTTATAGTGTCATTACTTGAAGTCAATCATTTTGATGATTTGAGACTCATCATTCCCTTAAAATGAATCACATTTGTTTTGTTGGAAGTAATTTGAACACTATAGCTTTAACACAATAAAATGACCAATTTTATTATATGATTACGAACAATTTTTAGATTTTAATTAAAATACACATCTCTTATGTATGACTCTTCAAACAAATGTATTTTAATATCTCAATATAATTATAGTACTTTAATAACTAGATAATGAATGCTTACTAAAACAAACTCTTTGTCTTATTATTAAAATATACTTTCATTACTAATAAATTTAGTAAAATTAAGCATGAGAATATACTTGCTTTCTAGAGCACCATATTCTCAAAACCTAACAAAGAGGGTCACTCCCATTGATACTTTTACATCGATCATGGCCCCGTATTTGAGTCGTGACAAAAACTTTATATATATATATATATATATAGTGTTATTACCTTATAATTGCATTTTAGCCACCTCTTATTCAAAATCCTAAATTTGCTACGGAGTCTAAAGTTTATGTAAAATTAAGTGAGCACCATGCTGTGGACGTAGAGTAAATAAGCTGTAAGGAGAGTGAGCATAGGAAGGGGAAATCTCGAACCAGAATTGTCTTAGAATCATTGCAAGCGCCATTTTTGCTTCCATCAGAGCAAAGTTCATTCCGATGCAGATTCTAGGACCCCATCCGAAAGGGAAATATATGACTTGACTCTTTGTTGGTTTTGAAACCCCTTCCGAGAACCTGTTAGGATTAAACTCATGTGCATCTTCGCCCCAAAGTTCTTGATCATGGTGAATCAGCAGCACAGGCAGTGAAATTTCTACGCCAGCTGGCAACAACAATTTTCCTAGTTTTGTTTCTTTCGGAACGGAGCGTATTAGAGCAATGATTGGAGGGTAGAGCCTGAGAACCTCGTACAAGATCATTGTTACCTGTAGCATTGAATTAATTAAAGTAAATTAGAAAAGTGTGCTCTTAATTGGTCTAATTCTCAAATTAAAGTATATTCCAATCTTGCCTTCTAAAAATGGTACTAACTATTAAGGCAAGTTGTTGAAGTAGCTAAAAAGAGGAATGATGTGTTACTCCTAGTCCTAGCTGCTAGTGATGTTGCTTTTAACTATGTAAGGTTTCAAATTACATCCTAGATATAGAGAATGCAAGACAGTTTATATTCAAATAGTAATTGAAGAACAGGACTTACCACTTTCAGACGGTTCATGCCATTAGAATCTGGTTTACTGTCACCAAAAACTTGCGAAACCTCTTCTCTTGCCTTAGTCTGCCAATGTGGATACCTTGCCAACAAAATCATTGTCCAAACCAGCAAAACGGAGGTGGTCTCTTGGCCAGCAAAGTAAAACAGCTTACACTCCTCAATCACATCTTCAATACTCATCCCCATGTTCTTGTGATCCCCATGTTCTTGAAATTCTTTAATGTTGGATTCTACAAGTATGCCTAATACGTCATCATTACTGGCTTCTCCCGCCTTAATTGCCTTCTCTCTTTTCTTGATCATTTCCTTGAGTGAGTCTTTTATATCTTTGGCAATCATATTCAGCTTCCTGTTTGTCTTAGTTGGTAAAAACCTTTGGATAAGACAAATAAAAAATATAGTTTTTAGCACTTAAAAAAAATACCCTAAAAATTAAATAGTTAAAGCATGAGCAATATGGATTGAGCTTTGAAAATAACAAATTTTACCTTGATCCCGGAATGTAAACTGACTGTATAACTTGCATTGTAAGATTGGTTTGATTCTCCAGTAGTTGGAAGATTCGTTTTCCTTCTTTATAGCTGCTTCCAAATGCTGCTCGGGAAATCACATCTCTTGTCAATTTTACGAGATAAGGCCACACATCCAACTCTCTAGACCCCTCTACGAAAACCATCTTCTCCCATTTGTTGATCATCTTAATACAACTTTGATAGAATGCTGGCAACATGTTCTGTAATGATTTCCAAATCAGGAAAAGATACCTTAATTGGTACTTTTGAACAAATTAGATATATATTCTAAGTACTCATTAACATGGTAAGCAAATTAGGGATGAAATTTCTTCAAGTAATATCAAGTTTCAATGACGTTGGAGATAGTATTCCTTTCACTGCAATAAGTTAATTTTGGTGCCGGGAGCCATATATATTCCTCGATGTTTTTCGATTATTACTGCATTTTCCGGGTGTTCCGATAAAGGCTTCCTCACCAAAGACAACACTCAAAACAAACCAACCAAATTTAGAACCCCTCGCCTTAGATGAAGGATAGGAAAGTAAATCTTGCTTGGTGAGCAAATTTAAAACGTGTTTTAGTTTGAAGATCTTGAAAACCTTCATTAGAAATGCCCAAATTTCAAGTTTACAAGTGTATATGTTTATATAAGAGAGATATGGGCCAAAAGGATGTGTTTTCAAAATTGAATTTTACATTTTAGAAGAGAAGTATCGACTTGAGGAACAAATCTTGATATTTCTTGTCCATATCGCTTTTAAAAGGATTTTGAAAAACAAGTATTGATACTTGATAAATATGCATAGATACTTGAAACCCAAGGACTCTAGTATTGATATATCACTCAAAAGTATCGATGCTTGTTGCCATTTATACAAATATAAAATGGGTAAAACAATATTTTCTCACCTAAAAACTTTCCTTTTTTAGGTTTTTTTTTTTCATTTTCTATAACCTTGGTCACCTCTCCCACACTTTTCTCTTAACTTTCGAAAACCTTTTTGCTCTTTCTCACTAGAACAACCCCATTTTTTAAGATTTCCAGCTTTGTTTTGGGTTTCAAACCAATGAAGGTAACGTTTTCCAATTTTTAAACTTGCAAACCCTCGATTTTCAATACAGATCTTATGCATTTCAACAAATTTCATTTTCTTTCAATTGTCACTGTTTACACAAAAATAAAAAGGGCAAAACAATATTTTCTCACCCAAAAACTTTCCATTTTAGGTTTCTTTTTCATTTTTTGCAACCTTGGTTGCCTGTTCCACACTTTTCTCTCAACTTCGAGCAACCATCTTGCTCTCTCTCAATAAAACAACCCCATTTTTGAAGACTTACAACTTTGTTTTGGATTTCGAACCAGCAAAGGTAACATTTTTCAACTTTTAAGCTTGCAAACCCTTGATTTCTAGTATTGATCTTAAGCGTTTCGACAGATTTTGTTTTCTTTCAAAGCAGTTAAGATTTTCAAATGTTTCTCTCACTAGTGGCTCAGCAAGACAAGGAAGAAATAAAGATTTAAATGCTTATATCACTAGTTAGTGGAAGAATAGTAGATTTAAGCTAGAAAGATTAGTTTTAGATGAACTTGAGTACTTTTGAATTAATGTAGTCGATTACTACAAAAATTGTAGCTTAAATAACAATTATGTTGTATGTTTGACACATTAGGTGCTGTTGAAATTTCAAGGAATTGACTAGAGTGAAGTGGTGGTTGGCTTGTATATTGGAAGAAATCGAGTATTTAAAAGTGAGTGGATACACCTTTTCAAGTATTTTAATATATAAAGCTAAGCATGATTTTATAGAGTTGTTTGATCCTCATGATTTAAAAATGCTATTGTTATAACTGTAAATGCTTTTATCTAATTCGGTGTTTAGAAAAGGTTTTCGAATCCATTCATGTATATAAATATCTCTACTATATATTAGTTTTTGGCAATAAGAGACAAGTCTTTTGAAATGATTTTCTTCAAAATGATCTCAAGATAAAATATCCAATATGAATGCATGTACACTTAGACGATATTGCCTAGGTGGATGTATGTATTTCCACCCATATGATTATAAATGGTTATGTGATATGTACATGAAAATGTAAAGAATGTTTATGAATTTGGTATGTGTAACGACCTTTATCTTGATTGTTACCGGTATCCAAGACTTGTGAGTAAACCCGTTAGATCCCAGCCAAGCCTGATTTGAGGTTCATCCTAAATTCATTAGATATACTTTTACATACATAAATGATTAATAATAAAGTTTGGTTATTTACTCCATTCTCGATAACAATAATCAAATGTCGATCACAAGGTCTTTAACAATACATATCCATTGGTTTAATAATTCTTACAAGACTAGCTCATTATACTACAAGACCTTTACACTGCGAAGTGACTCAAGGTGGAGAGCTAAGAGATGCCACTACCTATGCCATAGTGAAACTAGGTTCGTTGGACGACATGCTTGTATTGATCGTTTGTCTACAAAAGAAGATAAGGGGAGGTGAGTCTCACAGACTCAGTGATCATAGACTTTGGTTATCAGAGTGGCGCAGCGGAAGCATGGTGGGCTTAGTAACCTTCTTACTCATTTTAGAGTGCGACCAATGATTCTGGATTGAATTCACAAAGCCCAAGACCAAAATGAATTTGTGATGAAGATCTTAGGATTGGAATAGCGAGATCAGAATTATGTATATGGAGACGATGGACTGTTAAAGTATGAAACTCGAACATATATGCCAAATCGAGATAACTGGAGGGACGAGATTCTAGAAGAAGCTCGCATTACTGCCTATACCGTACATCTCGGAGCCATTAAAATGTATCATGATTTAAAAATGGTTTATTGGTGGCTAGGAATGAAGAAAGATGTAGCTGAATATGTAGCCAGGTGCTTAGCTTGTCAACATGTTAAAACTGAACATGGGAAACCCCAAGGTTTGCTGCAACCTTGCCGATTATCTAACGGGAAATAGGAACATGTGGCTATGGATTTTGTGATGGGATTACAATATGTTAGTGGAGGATATGATTCGATATGGGTAATAGTGGATCGATTGACCAAATCAGCTCACTTCATTATGATAAAAACTAGTTATGGGTTGGCTAAGTATGCCAAGATTTACATTGATTGTATTGTACGATTGCATGAATTCCCGCGACCATAGTATCTGATCGAGGGTCACAATTTACTAATAAGTTTTGGAGAAGTTTACATGAAACTTTAAGCACTCGTTTAGACTTTAGTACTACATATCATCCTCAAACAGAATGGTCAGTGAGAACGTGTGATACAAATGCTCGGAGACATGCTAAGGTCGATTGTGTTGGATTTGGGAACCACATGGAATCAACAATTATTTTTAACGAAATTCACATATAACAATGGCTACCAAGCTAGTATTGGAATGGCTCCTTTTGAAGCGTTATATGGACGGAACTGTAGATCACCCATTGGATGGTTTGAAGTGGGAGAAAGGAAATTATTAGTTCTCGATTTGGTGCAATAAGCAACTGATGTGGTGAGTTTGGTAAGAGAACATCTAAAGACAGTGCAGAGTAGACAAAAGTCTTATACAAATAATAGACATCGACCTTTGGAGTTTCAGGTGAGAGATTTTGCATTTTTGAATGTATCTCCATTGAAACAAAGCAAATGATTTGGACAAAAAGGGAAGTTAAGTCCAAGATATATTGGACCTTTAGAGATTTTAAAGCGAATTGGGTTAACAGCTTATCAACTAGCTTTACCAATGGAGCTAGCTTGAGTGAATCCTACCTTCCATGTGTTTATGTTAAGGAAGCATGCTAGGGACCTGACACATGTTATACATTATAATTGGGTTCAATTGGACGAAAGATTAACTTTCGAAGAACAACCAGTGGCAATACTAGATCGTTAGGTGAAGCAACTGCGCTCTAAGGAAGTTGCCTTCATAAAAGTCTTGTGGCAAAACTGGTTAGTGGAGGAAGCAACCTGAGAACCCGAAGAGGAGATGAGGAATGAGTACCCGTACCTTTTTCAAGAATAAGGTATGTCTCGTTAACCCATTTTATTTAAATTCAAGGATGAATTTGTTTTAAGTGGGGAAGACTGTAACACCCCGTACCCTAGTTTAGTAGTCAACAAGACTTTATTGATAAGATGAAGGGTTACTTGATGTAAATTTAAGTGCAGAAGAGAGGTTACGGGTGAAAAGAATATTTTAAAATAAAATAATATTTTATGAATAAAATAGTATTAAAATATTAATATTTTATTTATTATTGAAATCAGTATGAATGAGGAGTATACGATTAATCCAAGTGGGGGAGAAGAAGTAAGGAAGGATTTTGGAGAAAAAAAACGACAGTAGTTGTGCTTACATGTTTTATTAAATCGAGTTAGTATGGGTAAATAAATATTTAAATATTATGGTAGTACCGCATTAAAGTATAAACTTTATACCTTGTTTGTACACGTGTGAAGGAAGGAAGATAGAAGGAAATTTGAATTTTAAAATGTGTCGGAAGAACCAAATTGTAATAAAGGAAAGGTTGAGAATTTACATGCAAATTTTAATATTTGGAGGATAATGAGGTATTATTGAATGACATGGTGGCATTAAAAAGGAAAATGCATATGAAATGAAATGCAAATTAAATGGAGGGAATAAAATAAACAAATAATAAACTAAATAAGAAAATAAAAAAACATTTGGAGGTGACGGATGGGAATGAAGAAAAGTAAAAAAAAAATTACTAGGCATGGGCAAGCCACCCATGAGGAAATTGTGGGGAGAAAAGAATAAGATAAAGATGAGAGAAAGAGACAAGTAAGAAATAAAATAAAATAAATGTGGCAAAAGGGGATAACTTAGGCAGTCGCCTATGTGGGAAATGAAAAGGTCAAACCTTTATTTTTTTTTTAATTTATGAATTGGAAGGGCCTGCCAAGTGAAAAATAAAAGAGAAAAAAAAAATAGGGGACATTGACAAGTAAGCTTGTCATGTCTGTCGTCGCCCCCCCCCCCCCCCCCCCCCTCAGCCCGGCCCCCACATGTAACACAATTTAAAAAAATTTTATTCTCTCTTTGCTTTTTGCCATCAGCCCTTCATGGAGAAAAACAAAAAGGAGAAAAAAGCTGGTTTATGAGAGAGAAAGAAAGAGTTGGTGCTGTCGGTTTGTGAAAGAGAAAAGAGGGGCTGGTGCTGTTGGTTTTTTTTTTATAGAGAAAAGGGAGGCTGTGCTACTAGTTTCTGAGAGAGTTTAGGAAGGATGGAGGCTGCCACCATGGTGAGAAAAAGATTTGGTGAAGGGATAAAAATGGGAGCAGAAGTGGTGGAAGAAAGAGGAAAGAAAGGAGAAATTAAGAAAGGTAGAAATTGTTGGTTTGATAGAATATTTGTTTTTTTAAAACTGATTATAATGTGTGAAAAATGTTTGTATGGTAGCAAAAGGAAGGGAGCTGTGGTGGAGTGATCGGTGAATAGGATTGGTCATATACATGCACAAATAACGAGGTAGCGTCCTACTATTTCAAGGTGAGTAAGGGTTGTCTATTTCAAAGTTTTCGTAAATATATTTATGTATGATTTATTTTACACTCAAAATTGTAGAAAGCATGTGCTAGTAGAATTCTAGGAATTTGTGAATTTTAAAGTCTTTAAAAATGTTTTGATTATATATACATAAGTGAGATACGTAAAGCGTTTTTAAATTGAGAAACAAGCCTTTATACATGGTTTTCTATCAAATGTGCCTTATGGTTGTGCAATGTGCATCTATGATTTAAACACTTGATCACCATGCAGATTTGTATCTTATCTCATGCAAATGATTTCATGTTACAACGCTTAAAAAGGGATTTCATTGAAGTATTAAATTGAATGTTTTGGAAATAGCTTTAAAATGAGTTTTTAAGAATGTAACTTGATTTTGAAACGGTTTTACAAAATCGGGAGATTCGAGAGTAAGTCGACTGTCATTTCGGTTAAGCATGACCCTCGTGCATGAGTGAGCTCTAGCTAGAGAACCCTTGGGTCACCAACGGGCGGTTAGGCGTGGCGGGGGCCATGGCCTATGATATATATGCGTGGCTAGGCCACCAATGATGTATGCGTTTGCGACCACTTAATTTCTTCGATGTTGGCCAACATCGTTGAGACTGCCATGGCATGTGGGATCCGGTGGAAATGATACTCTCAGATGTTATTACGTGGTAGCAGGACCAAAGGTTTTATTTTATTTCCTACTCGAGAGTAAAATCTCTTTGGATTTTTGACTCGTGTTTTACGCATGGTGAAAAGTATAAGGTTTTCGACAGCTCCCCTATTCACACAATGACGTGGATTTAATGCCCCACGCACGAGGTGATTTGCAGATTTGATTATAAGTTTTCAAAGATTTGATTTTACGGGAGCTTGCCTTATTCTACTGAATCGATTTGAGAAAACATTAAATGATTTCTACGGTAGAAATCTTCTACGTACTTTAGTTTTGATGTTATACTTGGAATATTTTGATTTGAACGAGTTATTTAATGATTTTCACGCGGTAACTTTATTTCACACTGGATTTGATATGCACATATCAATGGTTTGATTTACTTAGCTTGTATTAAATTCTTGGTTTGCATGTAAAGCACACAACCCTTTTCTTTTAAGTTAAATGGTTTTTATATTCTTATGTTTCTACCACTTAAATTTTCTACTTTCCTTACCTTCTCATTTTTTTCCTCTTTCTTCCACCACCTATGCTCCTATTTTTATCCCTTCACCAAATCTTTTTCTCACCATGGTGGCAGCCTCCATCATTCGTAAACTCTCCCACAAACCAGTAGCACAACCTATATTTTCTTTCTCAAAAAAACCAACAGCACCAGCCCCTTCTTTCTCTCTCACAAACTGACAGCACCGGCTTTTTCTTTCTCCTTCATAAATTGGCTTCTTTTTCCCTTTTGTTTTTCTCCATGAATGACCGATGGCAAGAAGCAAAGAAAGAATAAAAATTTTTTTAAATGGTGTTACATTGGGGGGGGGGGGGGGGGGGGGGGATGGACATGACAAGCTTACTTGTCAATGTCCCTCTTTTTTCTTTTCTTTTTTTTTCTTCACTTGGTCGACCCCTACCTCTTAATTCATAACTAAAAAAAATGAAGTTTTGACCTCCTTATTTCCCACATGGGCAGCTGCCCAAGTTATCCCCTTTTTATCACATTTTATTTTATTTTATTTGTTACTTGTCTCTTTCTCTCATCTGTATCTTATTCTTTTCTCCCCACAATTTCCTCATAAGCGGCTTGCCCATGCCTAATTTTGTTTTTAACTTTTCTTCATTCCCATCTGCTACCTCCAAAATTTTTTTATTTTTTTATTATTTTATTCTCTCTATTTAATTTGCATTTCATTTCATATGCATTTCTTTTTCTAATGCCACCATATCATTCAATAATACCTCATTATCCTTTGAATATTAAAATTTGCATGTAAATCCTCAAACTTTCTTTTCTTACAATTTGGTCCTTCTGACACGTTTTAAAATTCTAATTTCCTTCTATCTTCTTTCCTTCACACATGTACAAACAAGGTATGAAGTTTGTACTTCAACGCGGTACCACCATAATATTTAAATATTTATTTACTCGCGCTAACTCGATTTAATAAAACATGCGAGCACAACTATCGTCGTTTTTTTCTCAAAAATCTTTCCTTACTTTTTCTCCCCCCACTTGGATTAGTCGTATAGTTCTCCTTCGTGACTAAGTTCAACAATAAATAAAATATTAATATTTTAATATTATTTATTCATAAATATTATTTTATTCTAAAATATTCTTTTTACTCATAATCGCTCTTTAGCATTTAAATTTACGTCAAGTGACCCTTCATCTTATCAATAGGATCTTGTTGACTGTTAAACTAGGGTACGGGGTGTTACAGTATGTGAAGTGTTTCGTATGCAAAATGAGATAAGTATGGTCATAACATTAGGTCTGGGAACCCAAGCACTCAACATAACATGACGTAGCCACCAATCTTTTTGGTCTTGGTGTGATTGACCACCTGTTTGAGTTTATTTCTTTAAAGTGTTACCTTAAGTTTAACCTAACTGATAACTTTATTATATAGAGTTATTTTGTCACATTTTGGAGGTTTAGGTAGCTAAGTCTTTGAGATTTTAGGTTTGGAATTTAAGTATTTTTGTTATTTTTCTTAATTTAGTTCAATATATGTTGATTAGCTTAGTTTAAGTTATTTTTGTTTAATTTTATAATATTTTGCTTTAAATTACTTTAAGTTTAGCTATTGCTAATCTCTTTTATTTTATTTTTTTTTGTAGAAAATCTTACAAAAAAGGTTTATTTGATGAAAACCCGTGCTAGTATGGTGATAGCTTAGTTCATACATACTGTAAAATTTTGAGCGTAACATTTGCTACAAAAGTCCAAATGAGGTGATTCTTCAACCATTGGAAAGTTAAAAGAAAAGGCTACAACTTTTATATTTACCACTATACCTAGTTCATATCAGATTGAGGGAAAATATTGTTAGAAAAAGCTCGACTGTTGTAGTTCTACACAAGGTAGCATGAAGGAATAAAGCTAATGGCCTTGAATTGCTCAAGGTTGTGGTGCCAAGATGTAGCAGAGCATCATCATAGGACCAGAGGCTACAACATTGCGGCACTAGTGAAGGGAGGCCACAGTGCTGGTTAAAGATTGAGGCACCATCATAAATCCGAGAGCGTGGCATCATGGTGCCATGGAGGGTGAGGCTACGGCACTAGACAGGTTACTAAAAACTGTTCTTGACGGGATTTTTAAAATTAGGGTTTCTAAAGACTATAAAAATGGCCTTTTTAGAGGTTTTCAAAGGGAGATAGTAAGCAAATATTTTAAGAAAAAAAGGCCAAAAACAAAGCACAAAAGTAAGAGAATTAATGGGGAATTAAGAGTCAAGAGCTTTTAAACTATTAGTTTATCTCTCTACTTTTGTTTTTTTTTCTTATTTTCTTTGACTTGGATTAATGGTCAATTTTCTTTAGATGATGTCTTTAGTTAATATTATGAACTAATTTACTTTTTCTAGGATTATGATTGAACTTAACATGTAATCTGGACTTTTAATTTCTCTTTTGCTTATTTTCAATGGAATATTAGTTGTTTATTCCAATTTTGTATTTAATGCTTCTAATTGCTTGATCATCAATTAGATTGATTTGGTTATCTAAATATAACCTGAAGAACAGAGTTTAAATTAGGCCAGGAAAGGAATAACATGTGTTCAAATTTCACTTAGTTAATTAAGTGATTCGATTTGTATATAGGATAGACATATGGCTATGTGTCGCATGTAGCTAAAATTAGAGCACAAACTTAATGAATCTATCTTTAGTTAAATTTACATAGATATATAGTAAATTAATTGAGATGGATATTTTTATGAGCACTTCGATAGAGACTTGTAAATAATTTGACACTTTAGATTATCAACTTAATCCATTAAAATAAGTCTAGAAAGAGAAAGAAGATTTAGATAAAGTGTTGAGGGATATCATAATCCTAGTTTTTAATCAAGTGCCTTTTTAGTGACTTTTGCCTTTCAACCATTAGTTTTAATTTGTTAATTCAATTTTGCTTTTAATTAATCTTTTAGCTTCGATTACTTGGATAAAATTAGTTTGCTTCAATTTTAATACTTAACTTAAGTTGGTGTAATTCCCTATGAGTTTCGACACTCTATTTACCTCTATATTACTTGTTGTGATATGTGCACTTATGCGCAGAAATCTAACAACACTAACTTCATTTAAAAAATAGGCTCCGGTCTGTGGAATAGTTTCAGGGTTTAGGAGTACAATTATGCACAAGGAAGGTGTTAGCACCCTTACAATGCCCATTCAAAGAACAATTACCAATTAATCACTTGTTACCTTATTTTAACCTTAATCTTTAAATTTTTTTGTATATGTAAATTTCCTTAATCCTTATTCATTTTTGCAATTTGTCTTTTTTAATTTTAATTGATTACAAATGATAATCAATTTTATTGAGGACATTCTCGAGTCCTCCCATCTTTTTGGTAAGATTTGAGAAAATCTTTTCACTTAGAGAATTTTTTGAGAAGCTTATTTTTTTCAAATTTCTCAAAAAAATATAATCATTGGGATTATTGTTCGAACTTTATTTGGAAGTTGAGAATACGCATGATGAGTATGAAATGCAAGGATGATGAAGGTTACAAAATTCAAATTATTAATTATGAACTATGATCGTTTATTAAGGACATTTCCTAGGTCTTTCTCTCCTTCTGGTAAAACTCGAGAATGCAATTTCACCTATAGAGTTTTTTGGGAAACTTATTTTTACATGCTTCACAAAGAATCTCATCATCGGGACCATTGTTCGTATATTAGTGCACATGTGTCTATAAAATGCTAATTCATAATTAATTGTTATAATTGATCCTTTTATTGAAGGCATTTCTTGAATCCTCCTATTATTTTGATAAAATCTGAAAATTTCCTCTCACTTAGAGAATTCTTTGATAAAACTTATCCTTACAAGCTTCTCGAAGAAATCTCTTCATCGGGGTTGACAATTGTGCAGAGAATAAATGCCGCATGATATGATGCAAATTACAATTTATTTAATACGACTTAAAGTCTTTTATTGAAAACATATCCAAATCCCTCCATCTTGCTTGTAAAATCCAAGAACAAATCCTCACCTAGAGAATTTCTCGAGCAAGTTTATCCTTACAAAGTTCTTAGGAAAAGGTCTCATCATCAAAGACATCGTTTGTTTCAAAGCATATAATATAAATTTTGGTTTATTTAATACAAAGGACGACCTTTTGTTGAAAATGTGACTTAGATCCTCCCATCCTTCTAGTGAAATTCAAGAACGCTTTCTCATTTGGAGAGTTCTTCAAGAAAACTTATTTTTACAAGCTTTCTGAGAAAGTCTTATCATTGAGTTAATTCAAAATAATGTATCTTTATGTATAATTAATTTTCAATTACTCTATTAATTATTTTCTTTCTTTAAAAAAATAATTATTTGAATTAATGAAATTTTAGAATATAGAATTAAAACCCTCTCATTATTTTGGTGGAGTCTTAATCAAATTTGTCACATAGGAAATTAACTCAAAATTATGACTTTATATTCCAAGTAAAATTTCCATCATTAGCTTAATTCAAATTAATCATTTTAATTAGATAGTTTTACGTTATATACACTAACATAAAAAATATAAATGAACTTAAACAAAAAGGGACCTAAGAAACTCACTTTCAATGGGTTTGGCAAGAACTTGTTATTTTTATCACTGTTGGGCCTCTAATGACTTGGGTTGTTTTACAAGTCATGCATTGGGCTTTAGCCACTAATGGGCTAACTCCTGCTAGGTTGGCCAGCTCGCTTTTCTCTTTTTTCTTTTCTCTAAAAGAAAGTGCACTTGTTAGGGTTTGATTATGGGACCTTCAGCAATCATACCTAAGCACCTGCCACTATGCCTAAGTTTTTCTTTATTACCTTTTTTACCTCATTCCATTTCCTTTTTCTTTCTTTTCTCCTCTTTCCCATTCCTTTTTGTTTTCTTTTTCAATTTCTTTTCTTTCATTTTTCATAACTACATAACTTTGTGGTTTCCCACCCTCTTTAAAAACTCTAGCTATTTAAACCTTTTTTTCTCCCTTTCCTTTGAGTTTCTCCCTTTCGTTTCTCTCTCTAGTTGCGGCTTTCTCCAAAATGTGATTAGTTGCCGCTATTGTCGATCGTTGCTCGCCGGTATTGAAAAGTTCTCAAAAATTCATTAAAAATTCCTCTCTTCACCTTGTTTCCTTTAATCAGAGCACTTTTCCCAAATTCCCTTCTTTTCTCCAAGATCTAAGAAAATTGAAGTTAAAAAAAGAAAAAAAAAGAAAAAAAATGCTAATTTTGACTACTAGTAGGTTTTGCCACTATTGTCATCGCTTCCTCCGTTCTTAGTTAGGCTACCCAAAACCTAAGAGAAAACATGCCAAACCTAAAACCTCCAAAACCCTTTCAAACCTCACCAATGCTTTTGCCACTCTTTCTGATTTTTGTCATTTGTTTTCTTTGACATTTTCTTGTGTGGGTTTTCTTTTTTTTTTTTTGTGGCAATTAGATCTAGGCTATTATTTTTTTTTCAATGTTTCTGAAAGTTTTGGTAAATAGGGTTTTTTTAAAGGCTACTAGAGCTATTTTAATTTTTTACAAGAGGGCTTTTTCAAAGCCAAAACAGGTCTCCATTTTCTTGTGATTTTTTGGGGGGTTCTTGTAGAACTTGATTGTTCACATTTTTTGGACAATAAAAAAGAGGCTAATCATGCTTTCAAGGATAAGGGTGGATTGGAGAGGGAGTAGGGGAGTGTATTCAAGCGAGTGATGGCAATCTAACTTGCCATGGCAAGAGGCGTGGCTACCACACCATAGATTTATTATTATTTTATTATTTATTCATCATCTTTTTTGTTTGGGGCTTGATGGCTTTTAGGCTTGAGTAATCTAATAAAGATCCCTCTAAGAAAAGCCCGAGTGTTTAGGTTTATATCTTAAAAGGCTCAATGTAATTATACCCATACCCAACTTAACCTAATGCTAAATGAAATTAAAATGAAAATAAACAAATAAAATGAACTAAAATGGCAAAGAAAACAATTTGGCTTTAAATAGAGCTGGACAAAATACAGTGTCTACAAGTATGATTGAAAACTTTAACTATAGTGAAATATGATTACGAGCTTCTACTGATGCAAGTCATAGAAATGATAAATGCTATATGTTTATGAGAGCCTTCATGTGGGGCATGTACCACACACACAGCTATACATAACCATAAGTTGGGACGGAATACCACTCATAGTATGTCCTAGATAATGGGGATTGTGTCATTATCTTTGGTTGTCCTAGATGGTGGGGA
The DNA here is from genome assembly GCA_036013995.1 of Theobroma grandiflorum. Taxonomy (NCBI): domain Eukaryota; kingdom Viridiplantae; phylum Streptophyta; class Magnoliopsida; order Malvales; family Malvaceae; genus Theobroma; species Theobroma grandiflorum. The sequence goes on along the minus strand of CP142133.1, from coordinate 22,241,192 downwards.
CTGTACCACTATCCTTGATTATCCTAAATAGTAGATATTGTACCATTGTCCTTGGTAGGTTTTAAAATAATATTATTATGAATTGAAAATTAGATTTATGAAAAGATTAAATTCTTGATGTGGATGTGAGTTACGTATTTAATAGTGGAGATAATGATGTTATATGGCTGAGACCAAGTGGAGATCTTAGACTACATGATTATCCCTAAGTATAAGAGGTGAAGTAGAGTTGGAATATGTAGAAAAGTGTCCAAAAAATTTGAGTTTTATGAGTAAGGTATCGATAGTTGAAGAACAAATATCAAAACTTAACAAACAAAATTCCCTAGGTAGCTTTCTATATAGAAAGTAGTGATACTTTTCTAATAAGTATAGATACTTATAGTCTAGAGAGCATTCTGAAGTAAATCAATACCTCAAATATAGAACAATGTTTTCATTCATTTTCACAAGGTTTTCAAGTGTTTCTACTTTCATTTCATCCTAAAATTTTATGCAACTTTAGTTTCAATTAAATTCTTATGAAATGGTCTTGAACTACATTATTTTCTAGGATTTGAAGGAAACATATGAGATTCATTATTGTTATGAGTATGCAAATGATGATTTATGCAAAAAACTCTTCCCTTTTGACTTATCCCTTTCTCGTATTCACTTATGGAGTCTTTGTAACTTACCTGTTAGTTTTCTTTGTTTTTGTAAATGAGTGATTTAGCTTGTTACCCTTGTCATGGAGACGAGCTCTCGGTCTTTCTCTAGTAGGTGTTTTAGCAACTCACTTGCAACCTCAAGAGTCAAGTTATGTTCCACTAACGAATCGGTCTTTATGTTTATGTCTAAATGTTGTTAGATGTTTTCATGTTTATGTAGCCATGGGATGACATTATGTTTTACACATTTAAAACAAATGAATGTTTATAATGGCTCAAGAGCCTAGTTAAGCACCTTATAGTGCCCATGCATGTTATGATGAGATTTTTTCATGAGTTATGATAAAAAGACTTTGATTTATGCGTTTAATAGCATTTCCACATGTCATGATGTATAATTCTACAACATTATAATGGCGCACAAGAAAGCATGATTGATATATTGAATGATATTGTGAATACATGTTATTAATAACAAGCATATGTATGAAAGTAAGAGGCTTATTTAAGGGCTATATCCACATTGGTCCTTGCACCAGTTACATCTTTAAAAATGGGATGTGACTTAAGCCTACAATTCTTGAAAGTGTTAAGTTTTAGGTTTACTAGAATTTTAGATCTTATTTAATTAGGATTCTTGTTTGTGTATAACATTGAGTAATTGTATGGTTTTAAACTTCTTATTCCACATCGAGTCCTAATCACATTTTACTTTAGACTTTTATATTATAAAAGTAGATCTCTAGGTTTTAGAATTGCAAGTAGTGCTTTAAGAGCTCTAGAGAGGGGACGCCTTGTAACTTTGTCTGTTGCTTTAGGTAGAGCTAGAGTGGTTTGGGTGAGTGTCCTTGGGAGGTTATTTGCGAAAAAGTGTGCAAGGGATCTTGGATTGGTTTGGCAAACCATAAAAGTCAATCTATTGTTTTTTAATTTCCCAATAACATAAGAACAGTTTCATTCTGTGGACGTAGGCAAGAGACCGAACCACGTAAATTTTTGTATTTTTCTATTTGCTTGATTTCTCTGAGTTTTATCTTTATTGTTTTTTGGACAATTTTCATTACATGTTTTGGGGTGGGCTTGGTTGTGTTGGACTAGGTTGGGGACTAGCCATGGGTGTTGGGTGCAATTGGCTCAAAGGGTGGTAGGGTTAGGATTGCGGGCTGAATTTGCTGGTTGGGATGCTGTTTGGTGGTTTTGGGTTTTGAGTGCGAGGTCGGCTTGGCTTTGTGCTCTATTGAGTTAGTTGCGGGCAATTCCTATGGAGCTGTCAATCATCGCCTTGTAGTTGACTTGAGCCTTGATGGTTGCACTGCTCGAGCTTTAGTGCTCTGTCTTGTTTAATGCATCTGACCTGGGATTGATGTAGCTGTACTACTTGGAGCAGGGAAAGGGAGGTATGTTGGCTGGTGCTCCACCGGGTCATGTGGTCTTGGTAATTCATGGATATCTTCCTTTTTTACAGTGACTCTGTGAATATTCTCATTGGCCTTGAACAGAGTGCATGAAGGAATGTTTGCTTCTTTGCTAGTGGCAATCTAGATTCTAGCTACATCATATCTTTTGCGGTGTTGTGTGTCCTCATCGGTCGATATGTAAGAGCCTCAAATTTCCCCTATCTCTCTAAATAATGTTTTAGTCTAGAGGTTGAGTGGGATTCCTTCAACCCTTAACCATATGAGCTTATCGGTGGGGCATGATGCTTCCTTCCATGGGACAATGGACTCAAACCAGAGGTTGAGCCATGCTCTGTCAGTCGTACAAGCTTTCATGTCCTCTATAAGGCAAAAGGTAAGTAACACATTTTCCCCTATTGGTTTGACGATACACTATTATCCTTTTTCTGCATTGCGTAGCTTAGCAAGGTCGGCATTGCACTGAGTTCAAGCCACTCAAACTCGGATTGGCATATCTCGATGCTGAAGCTAGGTTGCTGGGTGGCTTGTGTTGGTGGGTTCGGGTGCATTTTGCTTTGTAGTGCCTAGAGATAGGTTCTCCCATCTCTTGGGAAGCTCATTCAAAGCTGGCGGTGGGGAGGGGGCTGTACTACTTGGTTGTTGTTTGGGTTTTGGTTTGTGGGTGGGGTAAACGGGATGCTGTGTGACTTTTCTTTGACCCCAGCCATGGTCGTCTTTCTTAACGATGATGAAGTGTCCATCAAGCCTCCTACCATTTCCACACGTTATGGCTTTGGCCATTTCTCCTGTTTCCTCGTAACTTATGAATGCAAAGGCGGTGGCGCTGTAATGCCTTTGTCTGGTGGAGATGAAAACATCTCTGACTTTTCCATAAGCTTCAAACACCTCCCTTATACTTTGCCTAGTCATCCTTCTGCTCAGGTTGGCTACGTAGACTAAGTGTGGAGTGATGAGTGCCAGTCGTGATCTGTAGTTTTTTGTTGGGGGTTCGGGTGTGGGGTCGATTGCATTAGTGGGTATTGAAAGGTTCGGTTGTTGTCTTGGCTTGTTGCTTGGTTTGTTGGGAGAAGTAACGTGGGTTGATGATGGCTTGGTTGAATCGGTACAAGATGACGATAGTTTAGTGGGGTCGGGGTGAGGAGGTTGTTGGTTGGGGACGCTGGTGGTGGTCGATGGTGGGGGCCTGTCGAAGGTTTTCGGAGGTTTGGGTAGTTCCTGTTCATGTTGAGAGGTTTTGAATACAAATGAGAGTGGGTCCTTAACCTTTGCTCTGGTAAAAGAGAATTGTTTACTCTCCACTCTATTTTACTCAAATTCTCACTTAATTTACTCTACAATATTCTTTCGTCTACAAACTCCAACATGCACTCTAAGAGTGGGATCAAGTAAATATTATTGGATCCATAAATAAATGGTCAAAATAGAGCTCATTGAAACTGTAACATGTAGAAATCCCTCGTAAACAATTCAAACTAAATATTTCATCAAGTTCTGAGATAGACCCAATTTATAAAGATAAGAGAATGAACAGGCAGAATAATTAAAACATGCATATTGCATATTGATAAAGAAATATAAATTGGAAATAAAACATACCTTCAACTTATCTTGATGAAATGCAGGGTTGATAATGTTTCTATGCTTAGCCCACTCCTCTCCCTGCAGGTTTGCGAGTCCACTTACAAGTAAGTTGATAAAAGGGTTAACACGCGGCTTCTGAAAGTCATTGAATTTGGTAAATATATCTTTTATTTCTTCAGGTTCCATGATGGTCACCCTTGGTCTCGGACCAATCCAAACAAAAGAATTCTTGCCTGCATTTTCATCAGACCACAGGCTTAGTGGAGAAAAAACAGAACCTATTATCCTTCCAGCATTTTGAATTTATGGAAGCATTCATTGGTTTGAGATATTAATTGAATATACTGTATGCCCTTTATTATTATATCATTAGTACTATTACTATTATATACAAGATAGGAAATTCATACGTACAGAAAGAAAAAGAATTGAACAAATTATTAACACAATTGTAAAAAACTCCCGCCTCTTAAATTTTGATCGAAATTTTAAATGAATTTATTAATTTTTGAAATAAACACCCTGTTCTAAAATTACAAACACTTTTAACAAAAATTGAGAAAAGATTAAAATATATTTTTTTTATTAATTTAAAAAATTATTATTATACTTTTTTAAATATTAAAAAAAAAGAAAAGTGCTTCCCAACTCCCTAAGAAAAGGGGGCACTGACCAGTTCTCTCCAAAGGAGCACCAAATCAATAATCCCCAAGGGAGGGGAGCACTGGTGCTCCCTTGGGAGTCTTGATTTGGCTCCCAGGGAAGCTCCGGTGCTCCCATCTAGGGAGGGTTTTTTTTTTTTAATTAATAATAAAATTAATAAAATTATATAATAGTAATTTTAAAAATTAATTAATGATAAATTTTTTTTTTTATCCTTATCACATCATTAAATTGATGAAAATATTAACAATTGACTAACGGTGATAAATTTAAATGTTAACTAAAATATATTTTTTTAAAATGAAAGATCTATTTTGAAAACTATAAAACTTTATATAATTTTAATCAAACCTTAAAAAAATAAAAATATTTTACCCTTAACCCAAACATGACATCATACCCAACTCCAGGGCTCCAAAGGACTTTATCAATAAACTAAACTATGACCCGTGCGTTGCACTAGGGCCACTTTCTACCAGTTTTTTATTTTATCCCTTTCTACCTCTTTTTTATTTCTTTTTTCTCTTTTCTCCTATGCCCTCCAAGTGGCTAGAGGAGGAAGCCCCTTTAGGGTTTTTTTTTAAGCATGTTATAGATTATCTTTCACTTTCATGTATTTTATTTTTCTCCCATTTGCCTTTTGAATAAATTAGAATACAGTTTGCACATTCTGTTGAATCTTCTGGAAAAAGAATTGGCTTAAATTACTTATATTAAACTTGAGAAAAATTTTCTTATATTTTTCGCTCTGAATTTAAACATTTTTCTCTTTTTTTTGGTAATATTTCTTTCCATTAAGTACTGTTTTCACCCAAAAAAACTTCAGTAAATTTTTTTTATATCTTTTTCTTCGTTTTGCAATCACATATGCAACTAAAATTATCGACTTAATATGAATTTTTTTTCTTAATCAATTGGATTTATTTAGTTATATATTAAAAAAGTGATAAAGGATCATATTTATATCAAAACTAAATAGACCAAAAATAAATTTTATCGATATAGACAGCTCAATAAATAACTGATTGAGCACTGTACAGAATAAAACAAAATAAAAAAAATCATTTAACACTTGAAACCTCATTGAAAACATGAATGTAAGTACTTGTTTTCTTTTTTTATTTCTAATTGAAATGCTGCTCATTTTCAACCGAAATTCCAAATTGAAGTTCAATTCGCAAGCCCATACACGTACAGTAGGAAATATCCTAGACCAGCTTCAAAAAAGAAGAAAAAGTAATTCCTCCAACTACCGTCTTCCTATTGACAAATCGCATTAATTTTCCACATAGTATTGAATAGTTTAGCATAATTAGTAGAAGAAAGCAAAATTATCATGTTATTAAGATGAAGAAAACACTAAAAATTTTGTAATAAAATCATAATTTGATCGAAAAAAGAACATTCCAACAATTAAGAGATTAAAACGAGATTTAGTAGATAAAAGAAGATTACATCCAATTATGTTGTTCAAGGTTCAATAGGGTTAATCAATATAAACTAAAAAAAAGGAAAGAAAAATAAACTATAGTTTAGATATACCATAATTCTTGACAGTTTGATGAAGGAAAGGAACAACATATTGCGCAATATCATCACTCAAGGGCGTAGGCTTGGATCTTGCTTGTCTGCTCATGGCGGAGCTCTCTTTGATATCTCCGGACAAAAACCTGTAAGAATTCCCTGTAAGACCCTGTTGCCTCAGGCACCTTTCCAGCCTCTTTGGCTTCACCCACACCCAGTCTAAAATTCTCCATCCCCATATCAATATCCCAACAACAAGGAAAGAAAGCAAAATTCCAATTACAGAGGAAAATTCCATGTTTCTTGACCGAGAAAAGGGTGTCTAAAGAATAAGCGAGGTGTTTATGAAAGAGTAGACAAAGTCTGAGGTAGTTTCATGGGGTAAAAAACTTGTGGAAATCTATTATCGGAAAATCTTTGATGGGATCTGCTAGGGAATGTGGGCAAAGATAAATTGTTGATGCTATTAGCTTGTGGTGTGAAATCATGACAAATGATTGATGTCACAACTAATGGTGTCATATCATGAGGCGTGTATCATGCCATTCTAAAATAATAATATGTGTTTGTACCTTTTATTGAAAGAATAGAATAAAATATTTTGTTTTACTCAATTATTACAAAGTTTGGTGAACAATTATTGATGGTCCATACAAGTTAATCAAAGAAGAAAAAAGGTGAGATACAAGGGACATGTGTCATGTGGTGGTTTTTTGGACCACCCAATCGTGTGACTTTGGATTCAACTCTCAACTCGGTTCTGGAACTCAAGTCAGCCTAAGAATGCTTACCAGTTGATTTTTCAATACCACTAGGACCAAGAAACACACAATATGTAATATGCAATGTAAGCACACCCACCTTAACACTAGGCTCTAGCCCAGCAAGCAGTTAGCTCACACATACAGCAACACAAGGCTTTAGGTCAGCAGGCTTCCAGCACAACCACACAATAGCATAAGCTTTTCGGTTAGCAAACAAGCACACACACAACAGCACTAGGCCTTAGGCCAGCAAGCAAGCATGCAGCAGAAGATTGCAGTAAACAGAGCAGAAAAGCGAACTAGAGAGAATTTGAGAGTGAAAAGTGTGTATTCATTAAGTCATCAACTGTACACATAATTTACAAGAGCAATTTATAGCCAAAATTCCCTCCAAAAGTGGACAAGACAGTTTTGGGCCGGAGTGTCAAAATTCAGGCAGTTCAAGCCATTACAAGGGCTGTGGTGGTGGGCCGGTCCAATGTCTAGGCTGTTCGGCTCGTCTGGGTAGCACATAGGCAAGGTGCTTGGGTGCTGGGCGGGCTGGCTCGCTTGGGTCGCCCACAGGTAGTTTGCCTGGGCACTATGCGAGTTGGCTCACCCAAGGGCCAGTGCTGTTCGCCCCTGCTAGGCAGCCTACATCAATCTCCTGCAACCAAGTGGGGGTTCTCTCCCAGCAATACTCCACCATATGCCGACACTCCCATCGGGCCTCCTCTGATGCGCTGAACTGAGGTTCGTGACACATGAATATGGTACGACTCACTGCTAAGGCTATGCATACTTTTTTTTTGTGCATTTGATGATAATAATTACAAGAGAGTCTGCAAGTGTGAAAGTGCTAAAGAGATTTGGGAAAAGTTAAAGAGTGTTGTACGGGAAAATAAAAAGAGAAGAAGAATTGGAAGAAAAACCTTGTGAAGGTGAATGCTCAACATGTGGAAAAATAATTAGAAATGAGGAATCAAGTGAAATTCAATTCTCAACCCAATTCAAATCATGCCTCATGGCTCTTGAAGAATTTAAGGTAAAATCTTCACTTTGTGTGTTAACCCATTTCATATTCATTTAGTGAATTGCAAGATACCTTTGAAGAATTAGCTTGTGAATTTGAGAAAATGAATTTGAAACACAAGAAAATGATTTCAAAACTTAGTGTTGAATATGAAGTTTTGATTAAGACAAAAATTGATTTGGAAAAAGAGAATGAAAAGTTGAAAATTGATTTTAAAGCTTGCCAAAAGAAAATTGATTTGTTAGAAAAAGAAAATTTTGATGTGAAATGAAGCTCGAAGATTTATTGAATGAAAAACAAAAAGTTTTCATGAATTCTTCATTTTTTAGATTAACCAAATGCAATCATTGTTCATTTTATGGTCATTGTTCATACACTTGTCCAATTAGAAAATGTTTCTCTTATAAGATTAGACAAGTGTGGGTTTCAAAAAGAACTTTGTGTGATGAGACTAACTATAAAGGATCCAAAGCAATTTGGATACCACATATCAAATGAAAAATGTCTCTTGTAGGTGTGTTAGAAAAAGGAGGAACAAATTCTTGGAGATTGAATGCTCATTGACACACAATGGGAAATAAGTGGTTTCTACATTTATTTGCTTAATTAAGATATTCATTGCCTACTAGATTTTTTACTTTCCCACCTATTCTAGTAGCCTAAAACAAGTAAAATTGAGTTTGAAAAGTAAATCTTTTGATTTTCGTGTGCCAAAGATGAGTTGACCATTTGAAAAACTTTAATTTGTCATTTAAGAATAGCTTGAATAGTTTAAATTGGTTAATGATGAGCTTCATAAAAACTGACTGCTTGAATTGATATGAAAGATGTTTGCCATCCTTGAGCTTATAATGATTTATGAACAAGTTTGTTGCATAATGAAAATACTCTTAACTTATTTTTATCGGATGTGCATGTTAGTGTGTGAGGTTGAATGGACTTTGATAGCATGATCAACTCAATTCTTATATGTTTACAAGTGCAAGGTTTTAAAATGAGAATTTAAATGATTTTTTTTTTGAAAAGATTTTTATGATTGAAACTATTCTCAAATGCTTTGATTTCTTGAATCTACCATTTTTCATTTGCTTATATTGTGAAATCATTTCTTGAGAATTGGAAAGCTCAAATGCTTAGTCTAGAATCAATCTGTGAAATATGCCGGCTAATACACTATGATATTTGGGGCTTTTACAAAACAAAATCATTCTCTGGATCTCACTATTTTTTAACCATAATGGATGATTTCAGTCAAGCAACATAGGTCTTCCTTATGAAATACAATTCAAAAACTAGAACGCATTTATTGTAATTTTTAATTAGGTTTATACACAGTTTAACTTGCGAGTTAAAATTCTACAAATAGACAATGGCTTAGAATTTACTCATGATGACTTAATGATTCATTATTTTGATCATGGCATGGAATGTCAATCTAGTTATACAAACACACTACAACAAAATAGAGTTGTTAAGGGAAAGCATAAGCATCTTTTAGAAGTTGCACGAGCATTGCAATTTCAAGCACATTTTCTTATTTCATTTTCAGGTGAATGTGTTCTATTGTTGCATACTTGAATAATTGCATGCCACAAACTATTTTACAAAATAAAACTCCATATGAGGTTTTACTTGGAAAACGTCCCACATATGATCATTTGAGAAGCTTTGGATATCTTTGTTATGAGTATATAAATAACAAGTTTTGTGACAAGTTTGCTTCACATGCTAAATTAGGTGCTTTTTGTTAGGTATCCTAACGAGCAAAAGGGATACAGAACTTATGATCTTAAAGTAAAAAGATTTATGTTACCCAAGATGTCACGACCCGAAACCACTATTGAGTTCGTGACAACCACCGCGATGTCCCGATATGCACTCATTCCCCGAGTACCATATCAAGACCTCGCAAGGCTCTCGTACCAGTCTTTCCAACCCCCCTGTGAGTTTCTATTTATTAATTTCATACTTTAAAACATTTCGTCTAATTTCGGACCAAAACAGGGAAAAAGACAAAATTTACTACACAGGGGCGTTTCGGTCATTTTTCGTCAAAAATTTCGAAATTTGGCAAAAATGTTGCTCATATGTCAAGATCTCATAATTTGCAGTCGGCATTGAAATCGGATATCTAAAACATGAAATTTGAGTAAAATTTCATTTAATGGAATAAAATAATAATATTCTATAAAATAAAATATTTTCTTATAAAACAATTTTTATATAGATATCCGGATATAATTTTTACAACGTAAAAATAAAATATATTATTACATACAGTAATACAAATAACTAAAGTATAAAACTTAATTTACAATACTAAGTGGGCCCAAAATAGAGAAATATAGACTATGAGATGAACCTTTGAGATTAAAGGTTACCACTCCAAACTCTCTCCTCAACAAAACTCTCTATCTACTGATGCCTGTGAGCTTGAAATGGGAAAAATTGAGAGGGTGAGTTTTACAACCCAGTGAGTTAGATAACTACCATCCACGACATCTAAAGTTGAGTAGATGGAGATAATATAAATATAAAATGCCATATCAACAAATAATTTATAACACCAAATTTAGTAAAATCATGCCAAATAATTTCATTTATTCAAACATAAGGGTTATGATTTATTTCGTAAAAACTAGGCTTTGACCAAATCTTATACTCGTGAATACTTGATCAGAATGTCCCATCGAGTACGCCAAGACTGTTACAATTTATACCATAATTGAAAAATATAGCCGTTCCTTGGTGTTGGTCCAATTCACTCTCACGTTGGGTTAGACATGGAGTGAATTCTCTGTGTATCTCGGGAGTTATCCTACGTGCCTCTCTAACCGAGATTATATAATTCTTGAGTTTACCGTGCTCCTCTTAAAGGCAGTCCACGGAAACCCGCCACTGTAGCGACTGATCGAACCTATCGTAGCACTAAAAATTTCGTGGCATAACAAGGCAATTTTTATACTAGCTCGCCTACACGGCAAACAACAATTTATGCAATTTTAACACAATAAAGTAGCCAAGCATGCTCACCAAAATCATAAGCCATAATTTCAATTTTAGTACATAAACGTAATTTCATGCCAGTCTCCACATACTCAATGTTAAAATTTCATTTTTCGATTTAAAAATTATTTATGAAATTCAATTTATTTTAAAAGCACATAATCATGTAAAACTACTTCAGATATTGAAAACGGTAAATTATCCACTCACAGGTTTCGGGAGTCTAGAATACTCCTAATCTCTGTCAGCCGACACTATTTCTTTGCCTTTGTCGGATGGCTCACCACCTACACGTTACACGGGGCATGAATTTCAATAAATCAAATCAATTAATTGTAATTGATTTCAAGCTCTATAATTTCTACATGAATGCATGAAATGCACCTTAAGCTGTCCGAACAACCGTCAAAACACGATTTTCGGCCTAATTCACCTACACGCGATTAAATTGCTAAAATCCTCATTTTACTTCCGAATCAATTTTTTTCACTTTCTATACCTCAATTATATCCAATTTGACTTAATGTCCCTTAGTGTGATCAAATTATCAATCTCGGATTGAAATTACGAAAATACCCCTAGTGGGTAAAAATTTTGATTTTTGCTCTAGAAATTTCCATAATTTTTCCAACTCCATAATTCATCATAATTCATCTAAATAATATGAAATCTCATCATTTTCCATAGCAAATTCACTCCTGGAAAATTCGGCATAATGGGTTTAAATGGGGAAAAATCCTATTTCTTGCTTATTTTTGTCATTTTTCATTTCTATGTTTAACTAAACTTCCTAAACACCTTAATTCAAGCTAAAATTCAATCAAAATATTTCTCAAATCTGCCCATGGAGATTCGGTCAGCATAGTGTTCATTGGGCAAGCATGAATTTCATGCATGGAAAATGGAAAGAAAAGAATGGGTAAGCTAGATCACTAAGAAAATTAAAAATTTTTACCTTTTAATCGGTTGAACTTTTGATTTTTCTTGTTTTTCTCTTGATCAAATGCTAGGGTTTTGTGTTTTCCTCTTTTTCCCCCTTGCTGCTGGTTGAGGCCGAAATTCACTATGCCCTTGGCTGATTTTTAGGGCTTTTTATCACTTAATTAATTAAATATTCCATATTTACACATGTTAATTACTTTTTCCTTATTTTATTATTTATTCATTTTCTTTTTGACTTTCTTTTCAGCCAAAATTAATGCCAGCACTTATCTTTTAATTTTCCTGAAGCTTCTAGAAAATTTTCAAAGATTTTTGTAGTGTAATTTTATGAAATTACACGTTTGCCCCTGAAAAAGTACAAAATTACATTTTTACCCCAAAAATTGAAAAATTACCACAAGGCATATTTTTCACTCCTAAAACTCATACCATACTCCAATTTATCAAATTTGATCTAAATTCTCTCAAAAAATTAAATTTAGTCCTCCGGTGGTAAAATTACCATTTTACCCTTATTCTCCAAAATATACCGAAATTGCATTTCCGTTCCACTTTTCAACCTCAAATTATGTTTTAACTAGTCTAAATAATCAATCTAAATCAAATTGGGCCAAAATCCTCTTTAAAAAGTTTTGTTTTGACCTTTAGTGGTAAAATTACTATTTTACCTTTGTGTCTCAAAAATACCGAGAATTGTACTTTTTTACTGCTAAACTTCATTTTATGCTCCAATAATCATATTGTATTTCATATAATCATTCTTGGTTATTAAAATCAAAATCTCTATTACAATTCTCCATTTTGTCTTGAAATTGAAAAATGACTGTTTTGTCCCTAATCGGTCAATTTTTCTGATTAACTCCAAACTGAACCTCGAACTCTGAATCACTATTTTGAGTAATCATTGAACTGTGAAATTCTCAATTTCACCTTAAAATTTCTATTTGAACTAGTTTGAGGCATAATTGACTTATCAGTACCCCTAAGGGCAATATCGTCATTTAACTAACTTTTCGGGGTAACTCAATATGCTAATATGCTTTCCAATGCATGTGAATGACATGTTAAAGATAACACAAGGTCGGGCTTTACACAAGATGTTCATTTTTTGGAAGATATTTTTTCATTTAAAAATTCCTTTAGAGCAAAATTTGTACAGCCAATTGATTTGGGTTAGACTACTACATTAGATAGTCCATTCAACCATGCAGTGCCTAATATTACTGAACTTGGGCTTAGTGAGTCATCTAGAGGCGTTAACCCAATTACGAACACAATTGGGCCTGTGTCTCATAACAATGGGGCCTACAATAGATATACCCACATTGCTATGCATTGCATATGAGTTTACCACGACTAGGTCCATGTTTTTCTCTAATCCACATATGTTATTTTCATCCCTTACTAACACTAGGTTTGAGTCAATTAGATCTGATTTGTCAACAACAACAGCCTCCTCATTTAACCTAATTGGTTCTAACTTTGTCAATGAGTCCAAAAATTTTGTTGCAAAAGTAACTTTTATTTCAAGCAACTGACAATGGCAACTTTCATGCTCCTTATCTGGTTATGATTATGTTTTACCTCCGCTCTTGCTCCTCCAAGCATCATGTCGCTCCTATTTTCTCCTTCAGCCAACTTAATGATACATCCCCTCTCACAATTTATTTCTTATTCTAAATTTTCTCCTTGTCACACTTGTTGGCTCCATTAGTTTTTGATGATAATAAAATATTCCCATTCATTTATGTCTAACTTTACTACTTGAATGTGCAAGACAAAAATGTATACCAATAATAAATTAATCACTCAAAAGCATATATCAAAACTCATGAGAATAAGGAGCTACAATTGAGTCACAAAACAAAAGCCTCTTAATCGGAAAATCAAAGGAGTTAGTTAGCTAAAATTGAAAAGTGAAGTTAGTTGGTTCAAGCTGATTGTGAGATAGAAAAGACTTAGTTGACTAAGAAGCACAGTTAGTCAATTAAGAGCACACTGCCAGAAATCTCGATTACAAGACAAAGAGAACTTAATCAACTGAGAAGCACAGTTAGTCAACTAAGAGCTCACTACCAGAAACTTCATTTACAAGATAGAGACGACTTAATCAACTAAGATGTATGTTAGTAAACTAAGAGCACTCTATCTGAAAATTTGAATTTGAATGCTAAAAGAAAGATTAATAGTTAAAACTGACTCTAAACTGTTTCCAATGGTCTGAAGTTGTCAAACATCCATCAGAGTTGGTTTTTCAAGTGTATAAGACACTCCCAAAAGCTAAGAATCATAAAAAAGGCTTTCAAGATCAAAAATAGATCAAAAACAGTAAAAACTCTCTCTATAGTTTCTGCACTTCACTTCAATCCTTGTAATAGAATTAAGCACTTCACTTTGTGCCATTTAGCTCAAGTTAGTGATCATAGGTACTTATTTATTTTTATTCTCTTTGATTACTCAGAGTGTGTGAGTCACTTTAAGGGGATTGATCAAGCTTGGATTTGCTTGATTGGTTGTATAGGTTCTAACTCAGCCTAGGAAATGTTTGTTTTGGGTTTTGGTTGATCCTAGGAAAAACCATTGTTAAAGGTTCTGGATGAGCCCATGAAAAGCCATTGTAAAAGCTTGATGGAAGCTTAGGAATTCCACCGTTTATAATGATTTGGTTTGGAAAATCTTTGATTGGAAGATTAAGGTAGTGGATATAGGTCTTTGACCAAACCACTATAAATCTTTGTGTATTGTCTGCTTTGTTTTATTTTTCATTTCATTTTTCCTTAGATCATTCCTCCATCTTGCATTCAACCTTTCATCATTGACCTTTAACTTGCTCCTGATTTGAAATCAATTTTAGTAGCATTTAAAAAATGCTATTCACCTTCTTCTAGCACACTTATTTGGGACCAACAAATGGTATCAGAGTCTATCCCTCATTCTCAAGGCTTAACATCCTAAGAGAGATCTAAATGGCTCTTCAAAAATCTATAATTGCTGAGGGATAATCCATGAACATATCACATCTGTTTGATGGATTGAACTACCCTTATTGGAACACTAGAATGTCTATTTATATAAAGGTAATAGATTATGAAATGTGGGATGGCATCATTGATGGACCCTTCACTCATTCGACCATAAATGTAGTGACCAATGCAATGATTCCCAAGCCAAAGGCTGAATGAACTGAAGTTGAAACTAAAAAGGTTCAGACAAACTTTAAGGCAATAAATACTTTACATTGTGCCTTAACTCCCATTGAGTTTAACAAAGTGTGAAGTTGTACCATAGCCAAACAAGCTTGGGACAAACTTAAGATTATCCATAAAGGGACATCACAAGTCAAGGAGTCTAAAATAGCTCTCCTAACTCACAACTATGAGATGTTTAAGATGGAACTTGGTGAAGATATCACTAGTATGCTTGAAAGGTTCACTAACATCATAAATAAACTTAGTCAGTTAGGCAAACCAATTCCTGAACATGAAATTGTCAAAAGACTTCTTAGAAGCCTACCTAAAATTTGGAAGCCAAAAGTGACTGCTATTCGTGAAGCCAAGGACTTGAATGTCATCACTCTTGATGAAATTTGTAGGTCTCTTCTCACTCATGAATTGGAGCTTAAGAAAGAGGAAGAAAAAAACAAGAGAGAAGCAAAAGAAAAGAAGAAAAGTATTGCTTTAAAAGCAAGCATTCTTGGAAAAGAATTGGATAATTTATCTTGTGATGAGATGAATGATGAAGAATTGGCTATGGTAACAAGAAGATTTAGAAAACTTATAGGATAATGAGATAAGAGACTGGTTAAGAAAATGTATAGAAGATATCAAAGTTCTTCATGGGGAACCAAAAATAAAAATGTGTCCAACAAGAAGGAAAAGGTTATATGTTTTGAGTGCAAGAAACCTAGACACTTCAGGTCAAAATGACCCTTGCTGAGGGATGAAACTCCCAAGAAAAATAGAAAATCCAAGAAGGCAATGGTGGCTGTAACCCGATTTGATAGTGATGTTTCAAGTTCAGATATTGAAGAAGAAAAAGTGGAAGAAAGAGCAAATTTATGTCTAATGGCAAGATATGATGAATTTGAGGTATCTTCTACTCCTTGTGATATTTCTATTGATGGACTTCAAGAAGAATATGAATGTCTTTATAATGAGTTTGAAAAACTTGCATCAAAATATAAGGTTTAAAAAAAAAAAAACTACATCTCTTGAGATAAATTTAGAAAAGATAAGACATGATTTCAATTCTTTTTTTGAACAAAGAAATTTTCTTCAAACTAAGCTAGAACATTCAAAAACAGATTTTGAAGTTATGAAATTGGAACTGGACAACAGAGCTAAAGCTTTGCGAAAGGCAACGATGAAAACATAGCTCTTAAAAGTTTGAGTGAAGAAACACAAACTTTAAGAAAAATTATGATAGTTTTTCATCTAGATGCTATGCTTGTGGTAAAATTGGTCATATTTTTTATGATTACTATAGAAGAAGAAGTACTAAAAGAACTAGAATTATATGGGTACCAAAAGGATCCTATCTAGCAACTAACCTTTAAAGACTCATCAAGGTATGGGTACTTGTTAAGAAAAACTGAAAATCTGTTTTGCAGGTTGAGTCAAGCCGAGAAGACATATGTTCAAAAGCTCAACAAAAACAGAAGCAACCATAGTACATGGATAGTGACGGCTCAAGACATATGACTGGAAATGAAATGTTATTTGCTTAACTGGATAAGAAAAAGGTAGGTACTGTATCATTTGGAGATGATTTAAAAAGTAGAATTCATTGTATAGGAACTATTAGTAAGAATTTCAAAGGATGGGCGTTTAAGTGTAATAAGATATAAAGAAGATTTTCTAAGTTTTCAGCTTAATGTGACTTGGAAGCATTCAAATCTCTCAAAAAGCTTAATCTCTAACATTTTGAAGACTCTTTTATACTTGGAGGAATAAGTCTGATGGCAGTTTGGCAGTTTATGACCGTTGAAAATAGTTGAGAGTTGGTTTTAGCCGTTTATCTATCTTCTAGTGCTCTGGTTCATATTGCAGACAGATAGCTCTTAGTCGGCTAACTTCTTCCTTGGTCGACTAAGTTGGTTTTATCTTCTGGTCTTAGATTTTGGCAGAGAGCACTTAGTCTACTAACTCATTTCTTGGTCGACTAAGTTGGTTCTGTTTCTCAATATTCTTCAGACCGCCATTTCTCTAATTTGAATTTTAGCCAACCAACATTCTTCATTATGCAACCAAAGTGCTTCCTTCTTGTTAATCAATCTTATTTCCATGTTCATTGGATTTTTGGTACATACTTATGGAGAATTTGCTTATTATTTGCCTACAATTCTTTGTCCTGCACACTTAGGTAAAAATGTTAGACACACAAGGATGAGAATATTTTATTATCATCAAAAACTAATGGAGCCAAAATCTCAACATCACGGTTCAAGCAATTATTGACTCCAAGTCTATGCAAGTTCATTTTCTTCTGATAAAGAGTATGTTTACTTTGTTTCATCATTTGTTTTGCTTCAAAATCTAGACAAGAAACGTACCTCCATAAGCTTTTCCACCACCTTGATAAGATACTTGTTCTTACAGCTTCATCAGTTGGTAGCTGTGATACAATCTTAGACAAAAATGTGTTAGGAAGCCTACTGATCAAATCCATGCCATGACACTCTTCCATAACCAAATTTGATGTCATTTTTTTCTCTCTTTTGCTTTCTTAGTAAAGATGGGATATGAAAGGAAAATGATAGATACATATAGGTGTAATAGGTTTGGTAAGGAGAAGAAATTGTAATAAAACGTTTTAATATGGAAAGGACATCTTTCATCATTTACAACGAAGGACATGAAAGAAAACGTGTCAAGGGTGAAGAAGCACCTGGCTTGGAATGCTAATTAACTTGTTGCTTACATTACTTACATTACACTTAAGGAAATGCATTTATTGTCTCTATTTATTTTTGGCATGTTATTGCAAAATGAACCAAAATATATAATTTTTTTATTTTGGAAAAGTTGAAAGAGAAAAGTACAGTTACAAATAAAATAATTAATAATATATTTAGCTAGCTTGATTGTTTTTTATTTTCATTTTTCTTTTTTTGGAACAAAACAAATACTTGAATCTAACAAATTGTGAATTTGCATTATGTATAAATTTTATCTTCATTTTCATTTGTAACAAATTAACAAGTACCTTTAATTTTATCAAAAAAACACAAAATGAATTTTAGTAAAAATAAAATAAAATAATTGATACCAATATATAGCATTTTTACATGAAAAAGACAAGTTTTTGTTACTTAGAGATTTTGCCTATTTTCATGTAAATGTTAGAGTTTTATATGTGATTTAACCTAATTGTTTAATTCTTTATATTGCATGGCCATTATTTATGATTTAAAATCTAGAGCCTATCCAAAATTTCTACCATAATTCTTATACCTAAATAAATTGGTTTCCTATAATATTTTATTTGGCTAATTAATGCATGGATTTTGTACAGATTTTGCTCAACTTTTTTTAATATTGATCAATTTCACATGACGAACAAGTAACAAAACATGCTGGTGTACGTAATATATAACAAGATGTGACTAGGCATGTAAAACATAACATGACATGTGATATATATATATATATATAATGACATTATGAACATGTTATGACTTGTAATTGACTTAATTCTATTTTCTTGAAAATCATTAACAAATAATCTTCAAGCTCAAACATGATAAGCAACAATTCTTTTAAAGTTTCAACAACATAGTCAAATATCGATTTTTTCCCATCATCATGCTTATTACAAAACCATTTTCAAAAGAGGAAATTGTGAGAAATAGCGCTCCTCATAAGATGATTTTAGAAATAACCACCCATATAAAGTTATTTGTTTCTAACCAAAAATAAACATGAGTAGACCAAAATGCCCTTAAAAACATCGTGGCAAATTAAGTTCTCAATATCTCCCTTCCGCCATAGAGAAAAAGTAGAAATAAATGCTCAGCTGTTTGAGCTCGTTGATCTTTCTCTCCCAGCTCTCTAAATTGTATCAACTCTATCAATCTTTGTTAAGCACCATTATCATCAACTATCTCAGCTCTCTGAACTGTATGAGCTTTGTCAACTCTCTATTGAGAACCATCGTCGTCGTATTGTGGTCTATCTCTCGGCATCTAGCCATATTGTCATCGATAAACAAACCTTATAGTAGAGATGACATCAAGGTATGTTATTAGGTTTATTGCTGCAACACATAAATTTTTGAAACTTTTTGTGTAAATTAGAACATGGATTAGAAACATTGCCTAGAGTTGTTGCACGCCATGCATTTATAAAATAGATAATGTGTAAAAAATATACTGAAATAACATGTGTTAGCACATGGCGTGTAACATTTTTATTTAACATGGTGTGTAACATGTTATGAACATGGCAGGTAACAATTTTTGAACTTACGTGTAACATTTATGGACATGGTGTGTAACATTTTTTAAAAATGGCATGTAACAACATGACTGATAAATTTTAGAACACAGCATGTAAAGTGTAAAATGATTGACAAATTTTTTGTTTTCAAAATTCCAGTGGGGTTCCAATTGTGCGACTTGTGATAAGACACAGTGGTCAATGGGTGGATGGTATTTACAAGGGTGGTGAGTCACTAATGCTAGGGATTAGGAGTTATTTGTCGTTTGTGGGCTTAATAAGCTGGTTGAAGATGCTGTTGGGGTAAAATAAAAACTTGACGAGATTGAGTTACATGCATTGATCAGTACACCTGAAGAGCTATCACGGCTAATTATCAATGATGATGAGGATGTTGCATTAATTCTTTTATAACAGAGGAATGTTCTGGCTGTGCATGTCAACATTAAGGAACGCCAAACAAATGTTATGTCACATGAAGAAACTGAACAACATGGTAATCAGCTCAATCAAAATGATATTTACAATACTTCACATATACCATAGCATTTGGTCTGTAACCCACAACAATGGTAGTTGATGTATGCACAAGAGTTTGTGTAGCCCAATAGACACACGATATTCACAAAATAGTTAGCTTCACAATTTCGATCAGGATATGCATCGAATCAATTAGTTGCTTCTGTCCAAGAAATGCAACGATCTAGTGAAATTGTAAAGTGTGTAATGCCATTTTCAAATGAAAATATGACACTTGAGGACAATATTGTGACATTGGAGGGTGACACTGCGACCCTTGAGGATAATACTGCATCTGATGAGAGAAATGAGGATTTGTTCCTTGTCAGTGAAGATAGATTTGATGACAATTTAGATGATAGGCTTGATGAATCGCATGATAACAATTCAGACAATGACTAGTTTTATGACAGTGACATTCCAATTTGCAATAACGTTGAAGGTGAAACAAAACCTGTTGGAGGTGTTAACGTAGGAGATGTTTAGTGTGATGACCTCATATATAATAACCCCATCGCTGGTCAAAACGGGATTCGTTCCCCTGATACATTGCTCTATGACAATTATCAAAAAAGGAAAAATGCAGAGATATCTTATACATGGCTAATTCCAAGTGTAGAAAGGTTTTCCTTCCAAACAATTACCACTGAGGAGTCGACATGTGCCGATGATTACTTATACAAAGGAAGAATGTTTTCGTCAAAGGTTGAGTTGAAACGAACCTTGAACATGGTGGCTTTAAAATAGCAGTTTACGATAAGAGTAAAAAGGTCATGTAAAGGTCATTATGAGGTTGGTTGCAAAGATAAGGCATGCAAGTTCGATGTGAGTGCAATGAAGTTACCTAAAAAAGGAGAATATTGGTAAGTTTGGACGTTCCATAAAATGCACACGTGTACGATCGATGGTTTGGAAGGACGATTTCCAACTACGAGTGCGAAGATAATTGGTGAGCTTATGTCACACAAGCTTCAGGCTAATGGAATAACATTGAGACCTAAGGACATAATTGGTGAAATGAGGGTTTAGTGGGGATTTGAATGCTTGTATGGTAAAGCCTAGCAAGTAGTATGTAGAAAAGCTTATTTTTGGTCCTTCTGAGGAGTCATTTCAACTATTGCTCTTGTTTTTTTATATGTTGGAACAAAAAAATCCCAACACAAATACTACAGTGGCTACTGATAAGGTAGAAAGATTCAAATATTATTTCTAGTCATATGGGGCTTGTATTCGAGGGTTTAGGGATGTAATGCGTCCTACAATTGCAATTGATGCGACACATCTGAAAAGCAGGTTCAAAGGTATTCTGTTTGTCGCTGTATGTTAAGATGCGAACGAGTGTGTATATCCAGTTGTGTTTGGCATCGGCCATGTTGAGGATGAAAACTCATGGATGTGGTTTCTTAGCAAGTTGTGTGATGTGGTTAGTTGTCTTGAAAACACTATGTTTCATTTCTTATCAGCATCTCGACATTAAGAAAGCAATCCAAAATGCATACCCAGAAGAGCAGCATGGTGTATACAGTTACCACTTGAATAAAAACTTTAAAAACAAGTTCAAGCATGACGACGTTTCTATGATTTTCACCCTTGCTCGAGATTGTTTTAAGGTTTTCGATTTCAGCAGACATATGAACCAACTAAAGCATATTCACGCAGGAGCCCACATTGACTTTATGAGAATAGGCCCTAAGAGATGGGCAAGTGCACGTTCACTGGCAAGGCGATACCAACTGATGACATCCAACATTGCGGAATGTGTTAACTCATGCTTGAAGCATGCAAGACAAATGCCAATCACTATTTTGATCGGGTTCATCAAAGACATGTTGCAGTATTGGTTCCATGACTAGTACGAGGAGGCCGTCAAGGTGACCATGCCCTTAAGCCCTTGGGTTGCCACGCAGTTGAGCAAACGGTTCAATGATGCACACCGCTTTGTAGTTAAACCTATCAATCGAATGGAGTTCAAAGTTAAAGACGGGAAAATGGACAAACTTGTAAAGCTATCCAAGAAGACGTGTTCATGTTGTGAGTTCTAAATAGATTTACTACCATACAGCCATGCCATTACAGCAATAAGGTCAAAATATCTTTATTTCTTATTTGAACCCTAATTGATATAGCATTTACATTGTGCTTGAACATTGAGTTCATTGTTTTTTTCAATAAATGAAAACGTGAAGCTATTGAATTCTGCACTAACTACTACAAGATATCCATTTTGGTGGAGGGTTACGCAAGGTCCATTCACCCGGTAAGGCATCTTAGTGAATGGGACATCCTCCCTCATGCGAAACAAATTGTCATCTTGCCACCACCTTGGCGAGGCCAAGCAGGAAGACTTGGAGGATAAGGATTCCATCGGCTGGTGAAGGTAGTCGAGCATGGAGATGTTTGCAATGCAAGAGGTATGGGCATAACAGACATAATTGCCTATCCACATTTGTAGTTCCATCCACAAATTTGGCACCATCTCCAAGTCAATTTGTGCCTCCACAAGTGTGTCGACCGAAAGCATGTTCAAGTTACAGACAAACGATCACACACGCAACAGCTATCCAATACGAAAAACAATGTTTGAAAATGTAGGATGTCTTGTGGATGAAGATAGCTTGTTTGCCTAACTAAATGTGTAACCCATGTGCAATACCTTTCTCACAATTTCCTCTTGTAGTTTCTTAGATTCATTCATATTGTGTTTTTTAGTTTTCTCTTGTAAATGAGTCTTTTTTTATTAATTTTGTAGATATATTATTTGATTATTCATCTCATTTTGTTCGTAGTTTTGAGCACTAAATAGACTTGCGAAGTCCCTATACTATTTGAGTATATTATTATTGATATGCTTATTAATACGCCAAATATTTTAATGTAAAATATTTAAGGTGTTGAAAATATATAGAAATATTTTTTTACTTGATTATTTGATTGTAGAATATGTAGATTAATAAATTAATTTATTATTTTGATAAAAATTAAGTTTGAATTCTCTTTCTATAAAATAAAAATTTGTAAAAATTTCATATATGAAGTTAAATTTAGATGAATAACTTATTTTATGTTAAAATAAAATAATATAAAATGACTAAAAAATTTCTTTCTTCTTCTATTTATAATAGTAAACAAATTTGAAATTGGTTATATAACTTAGTTTTTTACTCGAGCTAAAGTCAAATAAGCAAAAGGAATATGTTTATTTAGTGTTTTATTTTTAAAAAATTGAAAAACAAAGATATGTAGTTACCGATGATTATAAAATTAATTCTTTGTTTTGACTTGCTTAATTTAGACATGACAAACCTCTTATTACAACCATAGAACCTGAGTTCCACCTTTCAAAATATTTACTTATTTTTTATTTTTTTATTTTGTTTAATATTTTAAGTTATATTTTTTAAGTTGAAACTTCTTAGATTAAAAACTATATTGATGGTTGATAAAGTTAAATATAACTGTTAATATTGGTTTCATTTTATTTTATTAATAATTTTTTTAGGTTTCAAAATTAATAATTTAAATTTAAATTTAGTAGAATTTGACTGTGGTATTTGAATTTAAATCAAATCGTTTTATAAGAAATTTTGATTAAATTTAAATAAAAGGTAAATGTTCGGTAAGAGTTGAATATTTTGAAACGAATGTGTATTTGTTATTGAGAAAGTTGTAACAAATGGTCAAAAGACCTAAAAAGTCCATGTACTCACCCATTTCATTCAATTTAGTCCTCCAAATGATGACCTGGATGTGATGCTGACGTGGCAAACTTGGCTAACGTGGCAACGTATGTGTAACTGGCTGAATGATGTGGCATCCCACATCATAGCAAATGATGATGTGTTGGTGCCACGTCACCTGATGATATGACGTGGTAGTGACACATCATATTATCAGATTGGGTATGGTAGCAGTACAGGGACTAATGTGAAAAAAAATTTCGATGTATAAGGATGAAAATGAATGAAAAATATATTATTCTAAGCTAATAAAAGAAATGCCACGTGGCAATTTTGATCAGATGGTGTAGGGGCTGAGATTAGGCTTTTAGGTTCCATTTCTCCTTAACCCCGATAATTATCCCTAGACAGTGGCATGTCGATGTCATCTTGTGGTGACATGCTGAGTGGTAGTAGATTTATGAGCTAACACGCTGAGTGATAGTAGATTTATGATGTGAGACGCTGAGTGGTAGCAGATTTATGGCATGACATGCTAAGTGGTAATAGATTTATGGGGTGACATGCTAAGTGGTAGTAGATTTATGGGGTAACACGCTGAGTGCAATAGATTTATGGCATGACAAGCTAAGTGGTAGCATATTATGCGTGACACACTGAATGGTAGCAGATTTATGGTGTGACATGCTGAGTGGTAGCAGATTTATGGTGTGACACACTGACTTGTTGCAGATTTATGCCATGACACGATGAGTGGAAGTAGATTTATGGCATGACACACTGACTTGTTGCAGTATTGAAGGGTGACACGCCATGTGGTTACAGTATTAATTTAAATTTACATAAGCTTCTGAGATTTATGAGCACTGTGTTTGAATTGCAAAATTAATGTATAAAATGTACGAATATTAAAATTGATAAAATTAATTATATCTACAAAAAAAATATACATACAACTCTGGATATGTTTAGGGTTCGATCTCACAACTGTTGGAAAAAATTTCTAGAGTGTATTGGCGATGCATATTAGTAATCATATTCTATTTAACTCTGATTGGTTCTGATTGCAAAATATCATCAATGCACCCTATGGTGAACATACCACAATTGACACTATCATTCTAACGATGCACTTTAGCTTTTGGCAAATAAATTTCCAATGGCACCGGCATCAAATCCCTTTTTGGTTTCAGCTTCGGTCCATTCAACTCTTGGCTTAAGGATCATTTCATTTGTTATTACATTTATGGTTAAGGGAATAAAGGGTTCATCAGTGATGATATCTCACATCTCATAATCTATTGCCCTAATGTAAATTGACATTCTAATACTCTAATATGGGTAATTCGATCCATCAAACAGAGGTGGTCTGTTTGTGGACTGTCCCTCAGTAACTACTAATTTTTGAAAAGCCATTTGGATCTTCCCAAAGGGTGTTAGACGTTAAGTGTAGGGATTAGGCTTTGATACCACTTATTGGTCCCAAAAAATTGTGCTAAAGAAGGGGTGAATAGCACTTTTTGGCTCTTACACAATTTGATTTCTAATTTTAGGCAAGTTGAGAGTTAGTAGTGAAAAGTTTGGAGCAAGATGAAAGAATGGTTTCAGAAAGAATGGAAATGAAAAATAAAACAGAGTAGACAACACTCAAAGATTTAGAGCGGTTAGGTCAAAGACCTACATCCACTACCTTGATTGTTCAACCAAAGATTTTTCAAACCAAATCACTATAAATGGTGGAATTCACAAGCTTCCACCAAACTTTTACAATGGCTTTTCAAAGGATCAGCCACAACCTTTACAATAGTTTTTCCTAAGATCAACCAAAACCTAAAGCTAACTTTTCTCAAGCTAAGTTAGAATCTATACACTCAATCAAGCAATCCCAAGCTTGATCAATTCCTTTGGAGTGTCTCGCATAATCTAAATAATCAATGAGAAGAGAAATAAAGGTGTACTTATGATCACTGACTTGATCTAAGTGGTACAAAGTGAAGTGCTTAAATCTATTATAAAGATAAAAGTGAAGTGTAGAAAGTATGGAGAAAGTTTTTGAAATTGTTTTTGAGCTCTTTTTTATCTTGGAAGCCTTGGATATGATTCTTAGCTGTTGGGAGTGCCTTATATATGTTGAAAATCAACTCTGATGGGTGTTTGACAACTTCAGATCATTGGAAACAATGTGGAGACAGTTCTAGCTGTTAATCTGTCTTCTTCCATCCAAATTCAAATTTTCAAATAGAATGCTCTTAGTCAACTAGCATATGTCTTAGTCGATTAAGTCGTCTCTCTCTTGCAATCTAGATTTTTGGCAGTGAGTTCTTAGTTGACTAACTCTGCTTTTTAGTCGATTAAGTGGTCTTTGTCTTGCAATTCGGATTTTTGGCAGTATGCTCTTAGTTGAATAACCATGTCTTTTGGTCGACTAAGTGTTCTCTATTTCTCAACTTGATTGAACTCGGTATCTTCACATTTGAATTTTAACTAACTAACTCCCTTGATTATCCAACTAAGTGGCTTCTGTTTTGTTGCTCAATTGTAGCTTCTCATTCTTATGAGTTTTGATATTTGCTTTTGAGTGATTAATTTATTATTGATATGGATTTTTGTCTTGCACACTCAAGGAGAAAAATCAAACACAAATGAATGGGAATGTTATTATCATCAAAAACTAATGAAGTCAACAACTCTTGGATGGTTTTTTTCTATAGTTATGATCGCTTAGGACCTCTTTAATACATGGAGGGTGAATTCTAGCCATTAAGGAAAGGTTAGGTGAGATTTTCCTATTTTATTTTATCCTTTTGTGATACTTTGACTTTGGTTAACTAGCTTGCTTAATCGATTAAATGAGTTTTAATCAATTAAAGTCTTTATGCACTCTCCCTTTTCTTCATGTTAATGGATTAATCTTGACTTTAACTGATTAAAACTTATTTGTGTGCTCTTTAATTCGATTAATCTAATCTTTAACTAATTAAAGTTTTCTTGTCAAATTTCTTCAAGCGATGCCCTCTACGTTTATGTTGTAATGAATTAATCTTCCTTTTAACCAATTAAACTCTTTGTAAACTCTTGTTATTAAACTTCACAAAATGCCTTCTAACTTGCTTGAATCACTTTCTTTGAAATTAAAACTTATCCTAGGAAATTTGAGATGTAAGATATACAATAAAATATCAATTTTACCCATACACACTCAAGTAATGTAATTAAACTTAAAGAATAAGGAATGTTTTGTTCTAATAAAAAACATATGGAGTCAACATTGGCATGTTGAAAAATTTTGTTTATAATCTTGGTATTGTGTCCATAATATTAGCAACCAAAAATACAAAAATAAGAGTGAGATGGAGTTTTTGGAATAAAATATCCAGTAAGGATTGACCATGTGAACTTTGATGAGAGTTCGATTAATTAAATAAGCAATAGCAAGAACAAACTTTTTTCAATTTTTTTTTTTACAAAAAAGGTTTGCTTGAAATGTAAGAGCATGAGAAACATTAAGAATATGATGATGTTTATGCTTAACCGCACCATTATAACATGGTGTATCAACACAATTATGCAAATGAACGACACCAAATGAATTAAAAAAAAAATCAAGCATTATGTTTAAAAAATTTTGTACCATTATCAATATGTATGAAATGCATAGTAGCATTAAATTAAGTTTGAACTATTATAAAGAAATTCTTAATTTAAGACAAAGTTTGAGATTACAAAAGCTTTGATCCAGCCGACTAGTCTTTTATTGTTAATTTGTCATTTTATGGAAATTTGATGTACTTGTAGAAATTTTTGTGGTTAATATCTCTCTTCAATATGTTTTGTCCTCACGATAATTTTTGTGGTTAATATTTTGAAAGTAGGTCTTTGAGCTTTAAAAGTTTTTGTTTAATTTGAAATGGAAGGTTTAAAATTTGTTGAAGCTAAAAGGCACCAAGTAAAGAGAAGGTAAAGAGATTTGGACAAAATACAAATATTTATAGTGGCTTGATCCCCTTGACCTACATCCAATACCTTGATTTTCTCAATAAAGGATTTTCAACCCAATTTCACTAAACTAGTGGAATTAACAACTACCACCATGCACTTTTTTCTGGATATCACATTCTAAATAGAGTTCGTCATAAATGATTAGACAAAACTCCGTATGAATTATGAAAAATGAGAACACTCAATTTTAATTTTTTAAGAATGTGGGAGTGTTCAGCAAAAGTGAAATTCTAGAAATTAAAAGGAAGAAACTGGGACTTAAAACTATTGATGGAGTTCTTATGGGTTAGTCCCAATATAGTGTTATATATAGGATTTTAGAAATAAAATCCAAAATTACTTATATAAGTGTCAACGCTATCATAGAATTGAGATATGTAGTCCTTTTTAGGGTATTTAACCCTTGAAAAATAAGGTGAATAAATCAACATCTTTTGATTGCATTCTAGTTTTGGTTGAGGAAGAGGAAAAAGATATGATCAATATGGAAAGTCCCAAAAGAAGCAAAAGTGCAAGAGTAGAGAAAAAATTTTGGAAACAATTTTTATGCCTATCTAATTGAAAATGATCCTCAAACATACAAGAATGCCATATCATCTGTAGACTTTACGTTTTGAAAAGATGCCATAAATACTGAAATGGAATCTTTAATAAATAATAAAATTTAGGTTTTGACCAAATTATCTAAGGGGTGTAAACTTATTAGTTGTAAATGCATGTTTAAAAAGAAACTTTAACTAGATAGGTCATAGAAAAATTAAAGGCAAGATTAGATTTGCAAAAAGTTATTCCTAAAAGGAGGGGTTTGACTATTTTGACACTTATTCTCCAATAACAAAAATGACAATAATCCAAGTGCATATAGCTTTGGCATCCATATATAAGTTGGAGATCCATCAAATAGACATTAAAACTACATTTCTAAATGGTGAGTTTGAAGAAGAAATATATATGGAACAATTGGAGGGATTTGTTATACTTGGTCAAAAGTATAAGGTTTGTAAACTAATGATATCCTTATATGGATTAAAGTAAACCCCAAAACAATGGCATGAGAAATTTGTTTAAGTCATCTTGTCAAATGGATTTTCGATAAATAACTTCGATAAATGTGTTTATATTAAAATTACTAACTTTAGGTGTGTCATATTATTTTTGTATGTCATTGATATTTTCATCTTCGATAGCAATTTGAGTATTATTAAGGAGATCAAATATTTCTTGTCGAATAACTTTGACATGAAAGATTTAGGAGAGGTAGATGTTGTTTTGGGAATTAGGATTTTATGAAGTCTTACGAGTATTACAATTACACTAGCACATTATATTGAGAAAATATTGAAGAAATTCGATAAATATGTTTGTAAACTTGTGAGTACTACTTATGATCCAAATGTGAAAACTAAGGACAAATGTTGGAGAGCCTATTTTTCAATTGTTTTACTCTTAAATTATTGGTACACTCATATATCTCTCAAATGATACATGATCTGAGATAATACAAGTAGTGAGAAGGTTAAGTAGATATACTAGTAATCCTAATATAAATCATTGAATGGTATTGGAAAGGATATTGAGATTTCTAAAGGATACCATATCATTGGGTTATCCCACTATGCTCAAAGGCTACAACGATGTAAACTAGATCTTTGATCAAATGAAACTTTAGTAACCACAAGATATGTTTTCACATTAGGTGGAGCTGTTGTTGCATGGATATATTCCAAGTAAACATGTGTTTCTCGATCTTTCATGGACTCCGAGATGATAGCCCTAGAAGCAAAGACACAACAAGCAGAATGGCTTAAACATTTATTAATAAATATTGCAATTATTGAAAAACCAATTCCTGCAATTTGCCTTCATTGTGATAATCAAGCAACTATTGCAAAATGTAAACAAAAGAACTCAAATGAGCAAAAGAGACATCTGTTTTGAGGTAGAAAACAATTATGAATTTAATTAAAAATGGAGTAATCACGTTGGATTGCATTCCTTCTTTGAAGAGTGTTATGGGTTCATTAACAAAAAGACTGACTAGAAAGTAATTGAATATTCAAAAGGCATGGGACTAGAACCCAATAATTAGAAATTACTAACAGTGGTAACTTAACCTTTTTAACTGAAGATCCCAAGATGAAGGTTTAATGCAGTAAAAACATGTTGTTTAGTGATTGAAAAAGTACCATCTTTTAAGAGTTTTATAGTCCCATCGTGATTTTATGGTACTTAATGTAGCGGTTAGGAAGAGCACATACTCTGAATGACTTCTTAGCAAATTGTGCAAGATATGCTTCTATTACACATGCCTTTGAAGAACTCACCTATTTAAGTGTGGTTATGAGGCTGCAACCTATGAGATTAAGCTTTTCTCTAGAACACTCAAGAAGCAAAATATGAGCACAAGGTCGTTAAAGCGTGACCTCATTTAAAACTTAATAAAAATCTCGTATGATGTGTATGATAAATTGGTGAAAAAGGATGCAAGATTGGCTACTACTTCTCTCATACATGTATCGGTATTTTGAGCATATTTCTCATTCTAAAGGTTCAATTGATGTGATTCTTAAGTTAATGGAAAGCTAAGAAACAAGGCTACAACTTTCATGTTTACCACTTGGCCTAGTTCATCTTAGATCGAGGAGAAAATCATGTCACAAGTTGATTGAGTACTTTAGAGCACATAGAAGACAACAAATGTGGTACCGTAGCAATAGCAAAAGTGAGGTCGTGATGCTAGAAGGAAGATGCGGAAAAAAAAATACAACAAAGGCAGTGTTGCACGAATATCTTGAATAAATTAATTTCAAACTTTACCAAATGTAAGCTTTTTTAGAGGCTATTTAAAAGCTCCTTTGGAGCAATTAAAAAAAACTTTCAACTAGGGCTTCTATGAAGAAAAGTGGCCACCAAGCACCCAAGAAAGCAAGAAAGATTGTGAAAGATTGAAGATTGAAAATCCAATAAATCTTTAGTTTTCTATTCTTTTCTTTTCGTCTTTGTTTTTCTTGAATTGTTATTATGGTTAAAATTTCTTTCGATTAGGTTTCTATTATTTAGCATGAACTAGATTTTTTTTATTTAGGATTGCAATTGAACTCAACATGTAGTTTGGATTTTTAATTTATTTCTTGTTTGTGAATAATGGAATACGAATTGTTTATTCAAATCTTGTGTTTAATGCTTCTGATTACCTGATCACCAATTAAATTAATCTGAAACCTAAATGCAACTTGAAAAAGGGAGTTTAGTATAGGCCATGGATGGAATAGTGTAAGTTCAAATTCACTTAGTTGATTGGGTAATTTGATTTGTTTATAGGATGGGAATATACCTATATGTCTTATGTAGCTAAGATTACAGCCTAAGCTTAATGAGTTTGTTTTTAATTCAATTCTCATAGAAATATAGTGAATTGGTAAAGATAAATATTTTATAAGAACATCGGAAGCGACTTATAAATAATTTAGGAACTCTAGATTAACAACTCAATCCATTTAGTAAGCCAAAAGAAAGAGATAAAATTCAGATGAAGTGTCAAGGGATGTTGTAATCATGGGCTTGTTTATTGATTAATTTTTCTAATTAAGATTTGCCATCAGCTTTTAGATTCAGCTTAGCTATTCCTTAGTTTTAGTTTTGCTTTTAGTTAATCATTTTATTTCGGTTGTTCGAATAAAATTAAGCTATGAAAATTTTAATACTTATCAAAAGTTAGTACAATTCTCTATGGATTTGATACTCTATTTACCATTATATTACTTATTAATGACGTGTACATTTGCATGATAAATCAGACAACAATTACTAAATGGCTGTTAAGCTGTCAATGTTAACTATAACTGTACAATTCTTTTCCTCTCCATAGCCTGATTCTATGCCATCAAAAGTCTTTCGCTTATTCTTACGACGTACAAGCTATTTAGAGTTATTAAATTTGCTTTTCCAAAAAAAAAAAAAAAAATCAGAACATGAAAACTTTAAGGTGATATGATCACCTAAGTTTATTGCATCAAGCATAAATGTGAACATAGTATAATAAACAGTCGCAGAGGAAAAGACTATCTAAGACGTCATCCTCAATTGATGCTGGTTCTGCCATGCATTTTTTATGTTGTATTTTCTTTTATCGGCCTCTTCATTCTCTACTTGATTAATCCGTAATATTTTGCATATTTTGGAAGGATTTGCTTTATGGATTGATGACTTATATACTATATCTATTTCATTTATCTCTCATTTTTCTATTTTTCTTAAACTATAATGAAATTTATAGCAAAATATCTCTGCTATAATAGCAAAAAACCTCTTTTTTTTTCATCCTTCGAAAACCTAAATCCTCAAATTCTTTATACCAGTAAAACTTACAAAGTACTTGTTTGACGCGATTTTTTTTTCCAGTTTATTTACTTTATAAAAACAGAAACTGAGTCAAATAAGAATTTGAAAAGCTTAAAAAAATAACTTTTTTTTTTAAAGAACAAAATCTAAAAAAAAAGTTTCAAAATCTAAGAGGAATTTTATTTTCTCTTTCTTTTAAAAACATTTCAATTTTTCAAAAAAAATTTTCTTTTTGTTTCAAAAAAGTGCACATCTATTAAAAATAATTCCAACATTATCCTCTCAAAAAATACTCCTCTCTAAATCCTAACATGCTAGCTTTTTATAGTTGCAAAAATTTGTTTTAAATAGATCAAAAAATAATGTTATTTTTTTTATTGTGAATAAAAAAATTTGTGATTAATATAAAATTAATTATTAAATACTCTTTATAGTAATTTTAACAAAAATTAAAACTTATATAAGTTATTTTACCAAATAACTTATTTATAAAAAAAACTTATAAAAATAAATTTACTAAAAATTTTAACTTAATTTTAAAAATGATTATTTTTCAATAATAACTTTTAAGTCAAAAAACATCGTGCCAAACAATCTCTAAATGCACTTGCAATAAATCCCATTTCTATGGACTTTTACAAGGAGTCTGCGATTGCACTGGCCCTAATCAGGAATCATGCACATCACTTCTAATCCTGTATATAAGGGGTTAAGTTAAGCCTCATGTATGGCCAAACTTTAGAATATGGTCCCATTTTCCTTCCTTTGTTTACAGCTCTACACTAGTCTTTAGAATTGGGAAATTCCATGACCAATGAATCAAAAAAATAAAAGAAATTCGCGATGGAATAGATATTCAAATACATAGAATGGAAATAGCCAAATAGTTCACTTGACTAATAAGAATTGATATCTGCCATGGGAGAAAGCAGAATCAAGGAATACACTGCAATTTTCTATTTCACATATGGTTAACCTCTAAAATTCTAAAATCATTTAGAGGAAAAACAAGGTCATAAACATCAATAGCTGGTATATGAATATTGTTGTAAAATGCCATAAAACCATAGCAACAGTTTGTTATGACATTGGGTCCTTAAGGCCTAAAAGCTTTTAAGTTCATTTTTCTCTTATAGGTAATCTCACTACAAGAAAATTGTTTTTTTCCGACGGAAAAAATTCCGTTCGAAATTTTCAATGGATTTTCAACAGAATCTAAATAAAAATTCTAACTAATTTTTTTGACAGATTTCCGACAGATTTCCAACAGAAAAATTTCATTGAAAATCCGTTGGAAAATATTTTTGTAATAAAAAAAATTTCAGCCACCACCTTTTCCTACGGATTTTCCAAAGGAAAATTTTTCGTTGGAAATCCATCGAAAAATTTGAGTAAAAAAATTGTTAAGTTCGGTAAACTTTCCAATAGAATTTTCTGCTGGAAATGGTTATGCCAACGGAAATTTTCCAATGGAAGATTCCGTTGGAAAATTCCGTTGGTAATAATAATTTTTTCCCCTTAAAAAATTTTAAAATTTTTATAAATTTTATTAATCTTTTTTTAAAAAATAGATATTAATAAAAGCAAATACATACATATTGAAGTTTATAATATTTAAAAGTTTAGGTATGTTTTCCTTTGATTAATTTTGTATAATTTTTAAAACTTTATTGAATCATACAATATAAATTAATAATACCAAATTATTTAATTTTATATCATTGAAAAATTTCTAAAAAAAAATGAAAGAAATTGTTAATTTTATAAAAATATATGATAAGATATAAAAATCAAATAAACAAAAAATAATATTACTTTATGTAAGTTTTAATTGTAATTAGTTAATATATATAAATTAAGAAGATAGATTTATAATAAACTTATTAATATAATATATTTAAAAAATATTATTTGATTATATCTATGTATACATGCAAATTTGACTCATAGCTATAGAATATATATATATATATATATAGATAAACCTGCATTATTAAAAAAAATCTATATATATATTTATCCTATTGTATTAATATGAAAGTACAAGTTATATTTTTTAATTGATATAACTTTATAAGTTTATATATATATATATATGTATCTATGTATATGAGATATTAAAATATCCTACATATATATATTAATATATTTTATATGTAAGCTTATAGTAAATTTCATTTATATGATTACAATCATTAATTTTATTAGTTATTATCATACCTTTTATAAAATCATATTGATAATTAATTATACAAATTTTGCATTATATATCAAAGTATAACTTATAATTTGTGATCTAAATATATGTATATAATAAATTTAGTAATATAACATTATGGTTTATATTGAGTAATATTAAAAAATAAAATTATTAACAAAATTAAAAATATAATTAATTTGTGTTCTTGTCAAGACTTGAACCTTTGACCACATGTTAAAGGAATTAGAGTTTAACCAATTCTTCCACCTGCATAAACTATTTGAAAAACTCCTCAATCTAATTTTAAATTAAAGCAAACTGAAATCCCTAAATGCCGAAAACGACGTCGTTCGATGGAGTAGGGAGGGATTTTATTGAGTTACAAAATAACGTAGTTTTGGTCCCTCCAAACCCTAGTATAATTCAACTTTTTCTCCTCTTTCTCAACTTTCCCTCTTCCATTTTCTCTCTCTACCTAGGCGACACTCTCCCCTCTCTCTAAAAATTTACCTTAGTTGTTTGGTCCCTAGTAGAAGCCCCATTGCCGTTGGCCTATCCTGTAGCCGACGTTATGCTATTTCTTTTCGTTTCCTCTCTCTTCGTCGCCTTAGTCCTCGTTGTCCTACCTTAGTCACCGACCTCTCCCATCGACAATTCTACTATTTCTTTTTTGTTCCCTCTCTCTTCGTCGCATTAGTCCCTGTTGTCTTGCCTTAGTCGCCAGCCTCTCCCTTCTTTTTTCTGCTATTTTCTTTTCGTTCCCTCTTTCTTTGTCGCCTTAGTCCCTGTTGTCTTGCCTTAGTCGCCGGCCTCTCCCTTTTTCTTTCTGCTATTTTCTTTTCATTCCTTCTCTTTTCTTCGCGGACCTCCCTTAACGTCGTCAGCTCTCCCCATCTATATAATTTCTATCCCAAAAATGCTCTATCTGTTTTTACTGCCTTGCCACTAGCTTGTCTTGTAGTCGGTGTTCCTTTTCCTTTTCCTAACTGGCTCTCTTTCTTTCTCCTTTAGCCGGCAAACCGACCCTTTCCAAAAAATCACAAATTCGAACAAAATGTACTATACTGCCATCTCTCCCATTTTATTTTTATTTTTGTAATTTATTTGTATTTGGTGTTTTATTGCTTGGTTTTTTTGTAATTGGCATTTTAGTGCTGGGTCTATTGCTATGGTAGTGCACAGAGTCCAAGGTGTGGAAATGGCATTTCATATGAGGGTTGATCTTCACTTTTGGCTTTGGTGAGTTTGTGCTTGGCTTTTCCTGGGATTTGTTGAGTTAGAATGATAATTGATACAGCAGACTTGATTTATTGTGAATTATGACATTTTGTACAGCAGTTTACATAGTGTGTCTAGACCGACAAAATCAATGCAAATCAATTCACGATATGACTGAATGAAGCTTTCAACCATTTTAGAAATAAAGCAAGAAAAATGCCTCATATAATCGTATTTTGTCCTGTACAAAAGTTAATGGGTTCATCTCCTACTTGATTGTTGTGCAATGAAAATGACTCATGTGTTGATCAAGCACTG
Source organism: Theobroma grandiflorum (assembly GCA_036013995.1). Lineage (NCBI taxonomy): Eukaryota > Viridiplantae > Streptophyta > Magnoliopsida > Malvales > Malvaceae > Theobroma > Theobroma grandiflorum. The sequence goes on along the minus strand of CP142133.1, from coordinate 22,205,924 downwards.
TCTTATAAAATCCTCAGCTTTAGATGAGTGGTCATTCTTCATGTTGGTTTAACTGAATTGAACAAACTTGAAAAACATTCAAGGTTCCTGTTTTCGTTTTTATGAAATTGACGAAAAAGACTTTTAATAAACTAAGCACATCCATTCCTTTATTTGCAACAATAATTTTTTCCAATGATTATGGATTGTTACAATTTTGGCATCATGTGGAAGCTGAAGCTCCATTGACTGTGATTGTAAACGTAGAAGGAACAACTGTCTCCTTAGTGAAGAGAATAAAATAAATTCAATATTAGACTTTGAATCAAATTGCTACAAACAGTTACTTAAAAACTTGCTTTGGGGTACAATTACAACTTCTAAAAATAAGGTAGAGTAAAGAAAAAGTGATGAATAGCATACAATTTGCAGACATTGTTACTAGATTTTGAGTACTTAATATTGCTATTGGTCATTTTGTTTTGTAAAGTTGATTGTAAATCTCTTTCTTTATGGAAATCTCTTTGAGTAGAATGGTCAAGAATTTTGCTAGTTAAATCAGTTGGTCGACTTTTGTGCTCTCATCTCTGCATCTTCTACTGTTATTGTCCACATCTTCCAACCCTCTCTATTAGTGTCACTCAGCACAGGTATTTTTTGCCCCTCACCCCATTATTTACAATTCCCATGAATAGTAAGGACTGATTGCTTATTGACCTTATAAATTTGATAGAGTACTTAATATTATTATTATTATTATTATTATTATTATTATTATTATTATTATTATGCTTTTGATTGCGGTGTATATTGCATAATAATACTAAGTTCCATGGATGTATTGCACTTTTAACAGGTAAGAAAAGAACAACATTATAGTCAAACATAAAATCCATAACAAAACCTAATTGATCGCAACCACTTGAATGAAATTTAGCATAATTTATTTAAGGCTTAATTGGATTTAATAAATAATTAACTACTTTACATCGTTTCGAACCAATTCATGCCCCTTTTATCCATGATCGAAGACATGCAATATAGCCGAACGTATTGTCTCAATGATAAGCAAAGCAGACTTGAATCTTTTAAGTCTCATATTCATTAATTGGTCAAGTCATTATAGTAATTAGTCACTTCCTTTAAAACTACTTGAAACTGAAAAAGATATAAACCAAATAAAATATAAAATAATTAAAAAATATATGTCTAATTTAAAAAAATTACATATTACTTTTCATACGTTTGACATTTAGTAATTACTTATAAATGTAAATATTTACAATTTTTTTAATAATTATGGTTAAAAATATATCAAATCTCTTTCCTTTAAAAAAACTAGCAATTTAACTCTTATGGTGGAATTTGAATAATTATATCAAATACAAGTAATTATGACTTCAGGTCCAATTCACAATGCTTTACTTGAGTCCAAAATGAAAAGCAAAAGAGTTTTCGCCATTTCTCATTCAGTTTACATGATAGGAATTTTGTAATCATTAATACATAGATAAGCTCGTCAATATGAATTTATCTACTCGTTTATAAAGTTACACTTATATACCATCATGTTTTTTTGTTTTCATTCTTGTATGGAATCATTTATACTATCCGCAGAAGTTATTATTTTACAATGTAATATTTAAAATTTAAATTTAAAATACATATTGGAATGTAGGGTTTAACAAATTGTATTGTAACCAACAATGGAAATTACTCTTGATTGTGATATTCTATGACATTTAGGATTACAAAATGACGGAAGATCGCTCTTGGATGTACTATTGCTTAACTTCCAATGGATTCATTATAGCTGAATTTGTAAATGGGGTTAATGAATTCATTAATTTTGCACGTTCGAATGCTACATTTATGTGGGAGAATAAAATTAGATGCCCTTGCACTCGATGTAGTAACAACAAGTTCTTAGATTCCGATAAGGTAACAGAGCACATTTTTAATAGGGGTTTTATTGGTGCTTACACAATTTGGAGTTTACATGGGGAACATGATGTTGGACAATCATCAAGAAGTAAAGATAGAGTTGAACCATATCCTAGTAATGAGGAACATGATGAATATCGAGAACCTACATATAAAAATGAAATAAAAAATCCATATACTAGAATGGTTAGGGATGCTATTGGTCCGGAAGTTGCTTTCAACCATGGTTATGAAAATGAGTCAAGGTTTGTGGAAGAAGATCCAAATCCAAATGCATCTATCTTTTACTCTTTGTTAAGCAATATAAAGGAACCTTTGTGGGCAAGTTGCATAAAGCACACAATGCTTTCAGTTGTGTCGTAACTTTAAAATGTTAAGGTAGAGTACAATTTGAGTGAATTATGTTTTGATCGACTGTTGGAGATAATAAAGAATTTATTGCCATCAGATGAAAATTTACCTACCGACTTTTATAGATTGAAGAAAAATGTAGCAAAACTTGGATTGGGATATATCAAAATTCATGCTTGCAAAAACAATTGCATGTTATTTTATAAGGAAACTGCTACATTTGAGCATTTGTATGGTATGTGGGCATCCTCGTTATAAATTGAGGAATTCAAGTGTGAAAAGGTAGAAGAAAATACTTTACAAGATTTTGCGTTACTTGCCACTTATACCCATGCTTTAAAGGCTTTATATGTCATGCAAAACTGCTGAACATATGACGTGTCATGCACATAACCAAAGTGATGATGGACTCCTTAGATACCCTGTTGATGGCGAGGCTTGGCAACACTTCAACCGCACACTTGAGTTATTTACAATGGAACCTTGAAATGTCATACTAGGGTTATGTGCTGACGGTTTCAATCCTTTTGGATCAACTACAAAACCTTATTCCGTTCGGCCAGTAATGCTTTGTGTGTATAATTTACCCCCATGGATGTGTATGAAACAACAATATATATTTCTTAATATGGTTATTCCGGGGAAGAAAAATTCAAGTCAAAATATAGATGTTTTCTTGAGGCCTTTGATAGATGAGTTGACAGTATTGTGGACACAGGGTATTGTCATGTAAATGCATGTAGGAAACAAAATTTTCATATGAAGGCAACATTATTGTGGACAATTAATGATTTTCTTGCTTACGATATGTTGTCAGGGTGGAGTACTCATGGACGATTATCATGTCCATATTGCATGGAACATTCTAAATCTGTCATATTGGATCATGATAGGAAACCTTGTTTCTTTGATTGTCATTGGCAATTCTTGCGAGCTAATCATCCTTTTAATAGGTAAAAAGATAAATTTATTAAAAAAACAATTGAACATGACTTACCATTTCCTCAATTACTAGGCAAGGAAATATTGTCACGATTGAATTCACTTCCTCATCTCCCGTTCAGAACAAAATGTGGTGGTTAGAAGATTTCAGGTTATGGTGTTAGTCATAATTGGGTGAAAAAGAGTATATTTTGGGCTTTGCCTTATTGGCATACGCTTCTTATTTGTCACAATCTAGATATGATGCATTGAACGTAATGTTTTTGAAGATATATTCAACATTATGATGAATGTTAAAGGAAAGACAAAAGACAACTTAAAGGCACGATAAGATTTAAAGGTGTATTGCAAACAGCCAAAATTAGAATTGGTGAAAAATAATGGAAAAATTTACAAGCCTAAGGCTACGTATGTAAAGCCTGACCCTAACTTATGCTTGACAAGACATTTACATGCATTGGATAGCATGTTGGTATATTGAAATTCCCTGGAAATGTAATAAAAGATGATAGTATACCGAGCTATACAATTAAGCAGATCGAACCTCGAACTAGTTTAAATAGAGATTTGAGGATGAAATTGAAGATTTTAGCACCCTAGAATGCCTTATAATGGTGATTAGGAGTTCGAGGGTGAATTTGGAGTCAATTGGACAATTTCGGGTCCTAAGGGTTCAATAGTCATTTTTTCACCCGAGGACAAAAATTGAATTTTTGAGAGAATTTTGATCAAATTTAAATATTTGGAGTGTGATATGAGTATAAGGAGTAAAAATTATGCATTTTGGCAAATTTTTAGATTTTGGGACAAAAATGTTATTTTTTAAAAGTTCGTGGGCAAAAACGTAATTTTGAAAAATTTGCTCCACCAAAAATTTGGATGAGTCTAGAAACTTCATGTGGACCATGGATAAGTGAGAAAAATTGAATGGTGGAGATTAAAAGTCAAAAAGAAAAGGATTTAAAAATGAACCAATGAAAAGTGGACAAGTGTCATTAAAATATAATATTTTATTTGGCTATAAAAAGCCTTAAATTTTCAGCCCTTCTTCCTCACATGGCCGGCCACTCAAAAGGGAAAGAAGAGAAAGCAAAACCCTAAAAGCTTGCTGGAAATTGAAGGGAAAATCAAGAGGAAATAAGGAAAAGTCTTGGAAAAAGGTAAAATTCTTAGTTTTTCTTAGTGTTTTTCACTTTCCCACCATTCTTTTTCCATTTTCTTGAAAAAATGAGAAGTGGGTATGACACCCACATGCTGGCTGAACCACCATGGGAGGAGTTTGAGCAATTTAAATGATGAATTTAGGTTGATTTAATATAGTTTAGCTAGGTTATGTTGTTAGATAACAAGTTAGTATGAAAACCCATTTTTCCCACATTGAACCCACCCTAGCTGAATATTTTTGGGTGTGAAATGCTACTGATTTTAGTATTATTTAGAGGCATTTAGATGAATTATTATTAATTATGGTGCTAGGAAAATTATAGGAATTTTCGGTGTAAAAATATGACTTTTTGCCTAATAGGGGCATTTTCATAAATTGTCGTTCGGACCGGAAATTTGCACCACATTCAGTGGCATTAAATCAATTTGGGTATAATTAAGACATAGAAATTGAAAGAACTCGATTCGGACTTAAATCGGAGGTTTTAGCGAATTAAATCGCGTTTCGTGCGTATTAGGCCGAATACCGCATTTTAAAGGTTATTCGGACAATTTTTCATCACATTTCATGCATTCATATAGAATTTAGAGCCTAAAATCAATTTTGATAAATTAGCATCAATCATTGAAATTCGTGCCACGTGTGTCGTGTAGGTGGTGAATCGTCCGACAAAGGTAAACAAATCGCGTCGGACCAGCAAGACTAGGAGTATATCTGACTTCTAAAAACTGTGAGTGGATAAACTATCTTCCTCAAGATCTAGAGTGATTTTATCTATTTTTGTATTTTTAAAAACTTGAATTTTTGTAAATGGTTTATATATTGAAAAACTAATTTTTTAACACTAAGTGTATGGAGACGGGTTTTTAACCTATGTTATGTGTTTAAATTAATGTTTATGGCTTATGAATCTTGGGATGCATGATGGCTGGAATTATTTTGTATGAAATGTGTAAATTGCTTTCTTTGTCTAACAGGCTGGGTAATGTTTTAATTGCCATGTCATGCTGTCAAAATTTTTATTTATTAATTGGTGGGTCATTTAGTCGCTGCAGTGGCGGGTTTCCGTGGACCAGCCTATTAGAGGGGCACGGTAACCCAGTTTCATTTTACCTCGGTATGAGAGGCGAGGAGGGTAACTCCTGAGGTAAAGATCGAGTTCACTTCACGCCGAACCACCACGTGAAGTTGAACTTAGCCAACGCCAAAGAACGGTTGTTTTCTAAATGAAAAATGTGTTTTATTTGTACATGGTTTTAACAGCCTTGACGGGCTCGATTGGACACTCTGATCAAGTGTCCGCGAGTATGAGATTTGGCTAAGCCTAGTTTTTAAGAAAACAATCATAAACCTTATTATTTTGATGTATCAATATTTGTTTTGTATGAATGTATTAAAATGATGTTATGAACTACCTTATGGTATCATATTTTTATATTGTCTCCATCTACTCGACTTTAGATGTCGGGGATGGTATTTATTTACTCACTGAGTTGTCAAACTCACCACCTCAATTTTCCCCTTTCAGGCTCACAGGCATCTGTAGATATTAGCATTTTGTCGAGGAGACAGTCGGAGTGACGACCTTGGTTATCAAAGGTTTACTCCTACTTTCATGTTTTTCTCTGTTGTGGGCACACTTAGCATTGTAAATTAAATTTCGTACTCCAGTCAGTTGTATTACTATATGTAATAATATATTTTATTTTTACGCTGTAAAAATTATATCCAGATATCTATATAAAAATTGTTTTATAAGAAAATATTATATTTTATGAAATATTATTATTTTATTCCATCAAATGTAATTTCACTCAAATTTCACGTTTTAGATATCCGATTTCAATTCTGACTTCAATGTATGAAATCTTTACGCGTAAGTAACATTTTTTTCAAATTTTGAAATTTTTGACGAAAAATGACCGAAACGCCCTTGTGTAGTAATTTTCATCTTTTTTCCTGTTTTGGTCCGAAATTGGACGAAATGTTTTAAAGTATGAAATTAATAAATAGAAACTCATAGGGGGGTTGGAAAGACTGGTACGAGAGCCTTGCGAGGTCTCGATATGGTACTCGGGAGATGAGTGCATATCGGGACATCACGGCGGTTGTCACGGACTCGATGGTGGTTCCGGGTCGTGACAATTCATTTGGTATCAGAGCTTTTGGTTTAAAAGCTTATAGTTTTGAAATAAGTTTTTGATTTTTAAGTTCTTAGATTTAAAGTTATTTTAAAGTAATTTACAATGTCAGTGTGGCCCCAGTTGAGATTAATTAGTTGCATGTAGTTGCATATAGAACTTTAAGTTGTCTAAACCCGTTCCTTTCTTTCTTGTAGATAGTCATGCCTTCTCCACGTAGGCGTCTACCTCTCTCTAGGTTAGAAGGGAGGGGGAGAGGTCGTTCTAGGCAGAGTCAGCCTGATTCCGCAGAAAGGGAGTCAGCTGCGTCCTCTTTCCGAGCAGCACCTGTCGCTGAGCCTACAGATATTTCTGCACCTCCTTCACCACCTATTGCAGCTCCTAACGCACCTACCCTGTCACCCGAGGCAGCCCAGGCATTAGCTGTCTTTCTTGCTACTCTTACGGGCCAGGCTCAAGCTGGTTCAGTCCCACCCATTGTTCCTCCAACAGCAGCCCCAGTGCCACCACCACCACCTCCTATCCCACTCTAGACACCGGACGTCTCCATTTCTAAGAAGTTGAAGGAAGCTCGACAGTTGGGTTGCGTTTTGTTTGCTGGTGATTTGAATGCGACCGCAGCCAAGGATTGGGTTGTTCAGGTATCGGAGACACTGACAGACATGAGGTTGGGTGATGAGATGAAACTGAAGATGGCCACGCGATTACTTGAGAGGAGAACCCATACATGATGGAGTTCAGTCAAGTCCCGTTCCCCTACACCACTAACTTGGATCGATTTCCTCCAAGAGTTCGATGGCCAGTATTACACATATTTCCACCAGAAGGAGAAAAAGAGAGAGTTTCTGAGTTTGAAACAAGGGAACATGACCATCGAGGAGTACGAGGCTCGATTTAACGAGCTGACGTCCTATGTACCTGAGTTGGTGAGAGTGGAGTAGGACCAGGTAAATTACTTTGAGGAGGGACTCCGTAACGAGATTCGGGAGCGTATGATAGTGACCGGCAAGGAGCCGTACAAAGAAGTCGTACAGATGGCTTTACTGGCTGAGAAGCTTGCCACTGAGAATAGACAGATCCGAGCCGAGTTTGCAAAGAGAAGGAATCCGCCTACGTTCCCCGGTCAATCTTCAAAGAGAGGTAGGGATTTGACATCTACTGCGGGGAGTACTACTTCAGCATCTGTAGCATCCACTAGGCCTCTATATCAGCAGTCGCAGTCGAGATCTTCCATATTTGGTCCGCCAGTGATGAGTGTTTCGGGGAGGACTTCAGGAGGATCTGACAGATGCCGTAATTGTGGGGGATTCCATGTTGGGTCATGTAGAGAGCCTGTAAAGTGTTTTCAATGCGACCAACAAGGGCATATCAAGAGAGATTGTCCTCAGTTGAGACGGGTTACAGTAGCCACTTCTACTCCTTCGACTCTTCCTAGTATACCACGGAGAGATATTTCAGGATCACAGTCTAGACAAGGCCCGGTGATACGGTCAGGCATGGGGAGTAATACCCCAGAGCAGCCATCTTCTAGATCGCAGCCTCAATTTCGACCAGGGTTTTTGCAGTGACTGAAGATGAAGCCCGGGTTCGACCTAGCACGGTGACAGGTACTATGATTGTGTTTGATAGAAATGCTCATGTTTTGATAGATTCAGGCTCTGATAAATCATATGTCAGTACTACATTTGCATCATATGCCGATAGAAACTTGTCACCACTAAAGGAGGATATTGTAGTTCACACCCCTTTGAGAGAGCAGTTGGTCAGAAATACGTGTTATAGTGATTGTGGAGTTAGGATAGGTGAAGAAGAGTTTAGGGGTGATTTAATTCCTTTAGAGATTCAGGATTTTGATGTGATTTTGGGCATGGATTGGTTGAGTACACACCGGGCGAAAGTAGATTGTTTTCGGAAAGAAGTGGTGCTTCAGACTTCTGAAGGAGCAGAGGTGATATTTGTAGGGAAACGTCGGGTTTTACCGTTTTGTGTAATCTCGGCAATTAAAGCATTGAAAATAGTGCATAAAGGGTATCCAGCTTATTTGGCTTATGTGGTTGATGCCACAAGAGGGGAACCTAAGCTAGAAGATGTCCTAATAGTGAGTGAGTTCCCAGACGTGTTTCCTGATGAGTTACCGAGACTACCTCCAGATAGAGAGCTTGAGTTCCCTATTGACTTACTTCCGGGTACTGCACCTTTTTCTATTCCCCCGTACAGAATGGCTCCAGTAGAATTAAAGGAACTAAAAGTTCAATTGCAAGACCTAGTAAATAAAGGTTTCATTCATCCTAGTATTTCACCTTGGGGAGCACCGGTTTTATTTGTTAAGAAAAAGGATGGCACTTTTCGATTGTGTATTGACTATCGTCAGCTTAACCGAGTGACTATCAAGAATAAGTATCCTCTGCCTAGGATTGATGATTTGTTTGATCAGTTGTGAGGTGCTATGGTGTTCTCCAAGATTGATTTGAGGTCTAGGTATTATCAGTTGAAGATCAAGGAGCAAGATGTACCCAAGACTGCATTTAGGACGAGGTATGGGCATTATGAGTTTCTGGTGATGCCATTTGGTTTGACTAATGCCTCGGCAGCTTTTATGGATATCATGAATATGGTGTTCCATCCTTATTTGGACAAGTTTGTTATTGTGTTCATTGATGACATCCTGGTTTACTCGAGAGATAATGATGATCATGCTGCCCACTTATGTACAATATTGCAAACTTTACGGGAAAGACAATTGTATGCAAAGTTTTCCAAGTGTGAGTTTTGGTTACAGGAAGTGGTATTCTTGGGACATGTTATTTCGGGTGCTGGAATTTATGTTGATCCCAAGAAGATAGAGACAATTCTACAATGGGAGCAACCTAAGACAGTGACGGAGATTCGTAGCTTCCTCGGGTTAGCCGGTTATTATCGGAGATTTGTTCAGGGGTTTTCATTGATAGCAGCTCCTTTAACCCGTCTAACTCGTAAGGGAGTTAAGTTCGTGTGGGACGATGTGTGCGAGAGTCGGTTTCAGGAGCTGAAGAACCGGTTGACATCCGCTCCCGTGTTGACACTTCTTGTGAGTGGTAAGGAATTTGTAGTATATAATGATGCCTCGAAGTTGGGGTTAGGGTGTGTATTGATGCAGGATGAAAAAGTTGTGGCTTATGCTTCTAGACAGCTAAAGAGGCATGAAGCAAATTACCCTACCCACGACTTAGAGTTAGCAGCTGTGGTGTTTGCATTGAAAATATGGAGGCATTACTTGTATGGTGAGCATTGTCGTATCTTTACAGATCACAAGAGTTTGAAATATTTGCTCACCCAAAAAGAGCTTAATTTGAGGCAAAGGCGATGGTTGGAGTTAATAAAAGATTATGACTTGGTGATAGATTATCATCCAGGAAAGGCGAATCTTGTAGCTGACGCCTTAAGTCGTAAGTCTTCATCGTCTTTAGCAGCACTTCAAAGTCATTATTTTCCAGTATTATTAGAGATGAAATCTCTAGGGGTCCAATTGAAGAATGGTGAGGACGGATCCCTATTGGCTAGTTTTATTGTGCGACCTACATTGCTCAATCAGATCAAGGACATTCAGAGGTCTGATGATGAATTGATGAAGGAAGTTCAGAAATTGACAGATGGGGGAGTTAGTGATTTCAGACTCGGGGATGATGATATCTTGATGTTTAGAGACCGAATCTGTGTTCCCGAGGGAAATCAAATGAGACAAGTGATCATGGAAGAAGCCCATTCATCCGCCTATGCATTGCATCCCGGAAGCACCAAGATGTATAGGACTATCAGGGAGAATTATTAGTGGCCGGGTATGAAGCGAGACGTAGCAGAGTACGTAGCAAAATGTCTCGTGTGTCAACAGGTTAAAGCAGAGCATCAAAGGCCAGCAGGTACTCTTCAGTCCTTACCGGTTCCTGAATGGAAATGGGAGCATGTAACTATGGATTTTGTAATGAGATTGCCGCGGACGCAGAGTGGAAAAGATGCCATTTGGGTGGTCGTGGATCGATTAACTAAGTCCGCTCATTTCCTAGCAATTCATAGTACATATTCGATAAAGAAGTTGGCGAAACTCTATATCGATGAGATAGTGAGGCTACATGTAGTTCCAGTTTCCATAGTGTCAGATCGAGATCCTCGGTTCACTTCTCGATTCTGGCCGAAGTTCCAAGAAGCTCTCGGGACCAATTTGAGATTCAGTACTGCTTTTCACCCACAGACGGATGGTCAGTCAGAGAGAACCATTCAGACTTTAGAAGACATGTTACGGGCTTGTGTCATGGATTTTATTGGGAGTTGGGATAAACACTTGCCATTGCCGGAGTTTGCTTACAACAATAGCTTTCAGGCTAGTATCGGTATGGCACCGTACGAAGCTTTATATGGAAGGAAATGTCGTACTCCAATTTGTTGGGGTGAAGTAGGTGAGAGAAAACTGGTTAATGTGGAATTGATCGACTTGCTGAATGACAAAGTCAAGATTATACGAGAGCGATTGAAGGTAGCCCAAGATAGACAGAAGAGTTATGCTGATAAGCGTAGGAAGGACTTAGAGTTTGAAATTGACGATAGAGTTTTTCTTAAAGTTTCTCCATGGAAAGGTAACAATTTAGTTGAATTAAGATATTAAATCTTATTGGATTTTATTATGATAGTAAATTGTGGTATTTTAAATGGATATTGAAAGGTGTGATCCGATTTGCGAATCGAGGAAAGCTTAATCCGAGGTACATTGGGCCGTTCCGTATTAGTGAGAGAATTGGTCCAGTGGCGTATAGATTAGAACTACCTCCAGAGCTAGATCGGATCCACAACGTCTTTCATGTTTCAATGCTGAAGAAGTATGTACCCGATCCCTCCCACATTCTCGAGACACCACTGATCGAGTTACACGTAGATTTGAAGTTTGAAGTGCAACCAGTGTGTATTCTAGATCGGAAGAATCGAATGCTCAGGAATAAGAGCATTCCGATGGTCAAAGTTTTATGGAGCAATGCTCGGATGGAAGAGATGACATGGGAGGCTGAACACCAAATGAGGAAGCAATATCCTTACATTTTCTCGGAGACAAGTAAGTTAAATTTTGAGGTCAAAATTTTTATTTTAAGGGGGGTAGTGCTGTAAAGCCTGACCCTAACTTATGCTTGACATGACATTTACATGCATTGGATAGCATGTTGGTATATTGAAATGCCCTGAAAACGTAATAAAAGATGATAGTATACCGAGTTGTACAATTAAGCAGATCGAATCTCGAACTAGTTTAAATAGAGATTTGAGGATGAAATTGAAGATTTTAGAACCCTAGAATGCTTTATAATGGTGATTAGGAGTTCGAGGGTGAATTTGGAGTCAATTGGACAATTTCGGGTCCTAAGGGCAAAATGGTCATTTTACCACCCGAGGACAAAAATTGAATTTTTGAGAGAATTTTGATCAAATTTAAATATTTGGAGTGTGATATGAGTATAAGGAGTAAAAATTATGCATTTTGGCAAATTTTTAGATTTTGGGACAAAAATGTAATTTTTGAAAAGTTCGAGGGTAAAAACGTAATTTTAAAAAATTTGCTCCACCAAAAATTTGGATGAGTCTAGAAACTTCATGTGGACCATGGATAAGTGAGAAAAATTGAATGGTGGAGATTAAAAGTCAAAAAGAAAAGGATTTAAAAATGAACCAATGAAAAGTGGACAAGTGTCATTAAAATATAATATTTTATTTGGCTATAAAAAGCCTTAAATTTTCAGCCCTTCTTCCTCACATGGCCGGCCACTCAAAAGGGAAAGAAGAGAAAGCAAAACCCTAAAAGCTTGCTGGAAATTGAAGGGAAAATCAAGAGGAAATAAGGAAAAGTCTTGGAAAAAGGTAAAATTCTTAGTTTTTCTTAGTGTTTTTCACTTTCCCACCATTCTTTTTCCATTTTCTTGCAAAAATGAGAAGTGGGTATGACACCCACATGCTGGCTGAACCACCATGGGAGGAGTTTGAGCAATTTAAATGATGAATTTAGGTTGATTTAATATAGTTTAGCTAGGTTATGTTGTTAGATAACAAGTTAGCATGAAAACCCATTTTTCCCACATTGAACCCACCCTAGCTGAATATTTTTGGGTGTGAAATGCTACTGATTTTAGTGTTATTTAGAGGCATTTAGATGAATTATTATTAATTATGGTGCTAGGAAAATTATAGGAATTTTCGATGTAAAAATATGACTTTTTGCCTAATAGGGGCATTTTCGTAAATTACCGTTCGGACCGGAAATTTGCACCACATTCAGTGGCATTAAATCAATTTGGGTATAATTAAGGCATAGAAATTGAAAGAACTCGATTCGGACTTAAATCGGAGGATTTAGCGAATTAAATCGCGTCTCGTGCGTATTAGGCCGAATACCGCATTTCAGAGGTTATTCGGACAATTTTTGCATCACATTTCATGCATTCATATAGAATTTAGAGCCTAAAATCAATTTTGATAAATTGGCATCAATCATTGAAATTCGTGCCACGTGTGTCGTGTAGGTGGTGAATCGTCCGACAAAGGTAAACAAATCGCGTCGGACCAGCAGGACTAGGAGTATATCTGACTTCTAAAAACTGTAAGTGGATAAACTATCTTCCTCAAGATCTAGAGTGATTTTATCTATTTTTGTATTTTTAAAAAATTGAATTTTTGTAAATGGTTTATAAATTGAAAAACTGATTTTTTAACACTGAGTGTATGGAGACGGGTTTTTAACCTATGTTATGTGTTTAAATTAATGTTTATGGCTTATGAATCTTGGGATGCATGATGGCTGGAATTATTTTGTATGAAATGTGTAAATTGCTTTCTTTGTCTAACAGGCTGGGTAATGTTTTAATTGCCATGTCATGCTGTCAAAATTTTTATTTATTAATTGGTGGGTCATTTAGTCGCTGCAGTGGCGGGTTTCCGTGGACCAGCCTATTAGAGGGGCACGGTAACCCAGTTTCATTTTACCTCGGTATGAGAGGCGAGGAGGGTAACTCCTGAGGTAAAGATCGAGTTCACTTCACGTCGAACCACCACATGAAGTTGAACTTAGCCAACGCCAAGTAACGGCTGTTTTCTAAATGAAAAATGTGTTTTATTTGTACATGGTTTTAACAACCTTGACGGGCTCGATTGGACACTCTGATCAAGTGTCCGCGAGTATGAGATTTGGCTAAGCCTAGTTTTTAAGAAAACAATCATAAGCCTTATTATTTTGATGTATCAATATTTGTTTTGTATGAATGTATTAAAATGATGTTATGAACTACCTTATGGTATCATATTTTTATATTGTCTCCATCTACTCGACTTTAGATGTCGGGATGGTATTTATTTACTCACTGAGTTGTCAAACTCACCACCTCAATTTCCCCCTTTCAGGTTCACAGACATCTGTAGATATTAGCATTTTGTCGAGGAGACAGTCGGAGTGACGACCTTGGTTACCAAAGGTTTACTCCTATTTTCATGTTTTTCTCTGTTGTGGGCACACTTAGCATTGTAAATTAAATTTCATACTCTAGTCAGTTGTATTACTATATGTAATAATATATTTTGTTTTTACGTTGTAAAAATTATATCCGGATATCTATATAAAAATTGCTTTATAAGAAAATATTATATTTTATGAAATATTATTATTTTATTCCATCAAATGTAATTTCACTCAAATTTCACGTTGTAGATATCCGATTTCAATTCTGACTTCAATGTATGAAATCTTTACGCGTAAGTAACATTTTTTCCAAATTTTAAAATTTTTGACGAAAAATGACCGAAACGCCCCTGTGTAGTAATTTTCATCTTTTTTCTTGTTTTGGTCCGAAATTGGATGAAATATTTTAAAGTATGAAATTAATAAATAGAAACTCACAAGGGGGTTGGAAAGACTAGTACGAGAGCCTTGCGAGGTCTCGATATGGTACTCGGGAGATGAGTGCATATCGGGACATCGCGGCGGTTGTCATGGACTCGATGGTGGTTCCGGGTCGTGACAGCGTACACATTAAATAAGGAGGAAATAAGAAATGTGTGTGCTTGGGTTAAACAATTAAGATTACCTGATGGTTTTGCGTCAAACATTTCTTGGTGTGTTAATGAGATTGATTACAAATTTTATGGGATGAAAAGTCGTGATTGTCATGTTTTTATGCAACGATTGCTCTCAATTGTCTTCCGTGATATGGTGCCTCACTCAATTTGGGATGCAATTACTGAGGTATCTCACTTTTTTAGGGATTTGTGCGTAACTAAAATACTTGTAGATCATATGAAAACTTTGCAAGGAAAAATATGTGAAACTATATGCAAACTAGAAAAGATCTTTCCTCCAGGTTTCTTTGATTCTATAAAGCATTTGTCGATTCATTTACCTTATAAGGCAAAGGTTAGTGGACCCGTCCAGTATCAATGGATGTATCCATTTGAGAAGTACTGTAATTGTTATTTGTTTTCATATAATTTATTAGAAGAGTTTAAGGTACTTTATAAGATTGATTAATATTGTGATTTTTAAGTTTTTGTAACATTTGAAGAAGAAAGTAAAAAATCGTGCCTCTATTGAAGGATCTATATATGAGGCTTTTATTATCAAGAAAGTATCCTCATTTTACTCATAGTATTTTGAACTTGTTGTGCGAACAAGAGTAAATAGAGTGCCACGTAATTATGATAAGGGAGAGGTGGACTCTCTGGGTCGTCTTTCAATTTTCACTCACCATGGGCGAGCTTTTGGTCTATTAGATAAATTTTGATTTTTAGATAATGATGAGTTTTATGCTACTGAGCTATATGTTTTAATGAATTGTGAAGAGATACTCCCATATATAAAGTAAGTACTATTCTACCATAATTATTAATGATTGATAATAAGAATGAAGTTAATCACTAAATTGTGGATAGGATGATAGGATATTTGATGAAATTGTCAAGGGAGATGTTGTGAACATATCGAAAGATGAATTGGAGAAAGTACGTGATGCAAGATTCGTGAAATGGTTTAAAAATTATGTAAGTTTATGTAAATTACAAGTGAACTTTTAATAACATTGAGGCATTAATTATGTAATTAATAATTTTTTATCTTGTATGTCATGTTCATAGGTTGTAAAACGTAAGGATGAAATAGACCCATGTATACTTGAAATTTCTTATGGTCTAGGACGTATGATAAGTTGTTACAAAGGATACTTTGTAAATGGTTTCAAGTTTCACACCGTAGATTATGACCAAAATCGTAAAACAATGAATAGTGGGGGTTTGCATAAAAGGGAGTTTTTACAATGATCATGAGCGTGACTTTTATGGTATCTTAGTAGATATAATCGAGTTGGAGTATTTTGGTATCGAAAACAGAGTTGTGCTATTTAAGTGTCATTGGTTTGACACTGAAAAAGGTATTAAGGTAGATCCAGTGCATGGTCTTGTTGAAACAAAATACAACTCAAAACTTGCCACTAATGAAACATTTGTTTTAGCTGCACAAGCTTACCACGTTTATTATAGTAGTTATCCATCAAACAAAAAAGATCGATGTGATTGGTGGGCAGTGTTTAAAACAAAAGCTAAGAGTAGATTTCACATTCCTAGTAGTGGTGATAGAGAAAATGAAATTGATTTGAATGAAGGAGTATACTAAGAAAATGTGTCCACTTCAATTATTGGTACTCCATCGGAAAAACTTGATAATTTTACAAAGTTAGTAAGTGGTGATTATGAAAAGGTTAATCTATTGATTGAGGATGAAGAAGATGACATGGAAAGCGATGAAGATGAAGAAGATGACATGGAAAGAGATGAAGATGAAGATGAAGATCAACTTGAAGATGACGATTGTGAAACTTTTAATGATGATAGTGATAATAATGAAGAATATGAGTTTGCTTATTCTGGAAGTGATTGATGATGCTAGGCACGTAAGATATTGGTTTCATATTTTTTTTTAACATTCTTGTTTAACTTTAATTTTATAATATTAAAGGATTTTAACATGATATAAAATTATAATGGGAAGTTAATAATTATAAATATTGAAATTAATTTTATATAAATGCGACTTTGATTGTACTAATGAATAATCATATTTGTCATTGCTATAAATTGATGATTTTTATACGTTTATTAAATTGTATTGCAAATAATTTTTGTTGGGATTTTAACAAAAAAAAGATTGCAGGAACAATGGTTAAAGGGAAGCATTGAAAATCGAGAGCTAGGTCAACAAATGCCTCTGGAAGTATGGCTTTGCCTACAAGTGCAACTGCGTTTGCTGATATATCCATTCAACAACAGATGTAGCAAGAGTATAATGATGTGCCATCTGAGACACCTTTTTTGTTGGGTGCATCTGCAAAGCAAGTAGAAAATGAGACATCTACTCATGATTCTCGAAGATCCCTATCTACTGATTTAGGTGTAAGTGTAAATGAGACATTGTCAAGGTCAAGAGGTAAGGGGCCTAGTGTAGGATTATAAACTCCTGTAGATCCATCAGACATATTGCATAAAACTCCTATTGGGGAGAGGTATGTTACCTTGTTATACTTGTTATATTTGTTAATGAAATTATTATATTTTTTATAAATTTTAATATATATAATTTTTTTAAATATTCTACAAGTACTTTTTTTTGAGCGAAGGGTCACATCTACAATAACAAGGATCATCAAAAATCACTTCCATGGTCCATGGTCGACATGGAGGAAAGTCCTTAATGATATCAAAGACTTAATGTTTCAAAAATTTCAGGTACTATGTTTGTTATTCAATTAAGATATAAGTTTTTATTTTCAATTAATTTGTTTAACTTTTTTAAATTACACTATTACTTTGTTGTAGGAAAAATATGTTTGGTCTGCACATCAAGATGTTTTGGTTCGACGAATATGAGAAAAAATTTGTTCTGATCGGTTAAGAGACATGCTTTTAGAAGAAAGGTATAAAGCAATGACTGAAGCTAAAACAAACAACATTACGGATTGCAAAGGCATGTCAAGGGAGTAGATCACAAATGAAATATGGGACACCCTGATCGATACGGTATGGGGTATAGAAAAGTGGCAAAACAAATCGAGAAAAGCAAGGCAAAATCGTTTAACGCCAAAAGAAGAAAGCATTCCAAAGCATACGGCGATTCAGTTCCATTTGTGGTTCATGCAAAAAGGATGGTATGAATTAATCTTACTTCGAATTTATATGTATGGTTTAGGGTTTCTCCCATTTTAATTGTATTTTTAGTAGTTGGACTTTGGTTTATCCTTACAGGTTATATATATATAGATATATCGATTATGATTAAGTATATATAGTTGTGAATAAATGTAGGCAATTGAGTTGAAACAAGATGTTAACTTCTTGGAAGTGTTTAATCGCACTCATAAGCGCTCAAGGTCATGGTGATTTTATAGATAACAAGTCCAAGTCTACGAGTGTAAGCAAAAAATTGATTAATTTTTACTTTTATTTTAAAGTTGATGACCTAGTTGGATATTAATCTTATTTATTTTTTTATGTAGGAAATGTATAATTCTGTACTATCGCAGAAGTATGGTGATGATTCATCTTCTAAGCCAGAATTCGATCCGCACGCTTGGACTGAAGCAATTGGAGGGATGGAGACTACACACACTCACGTGTATGGGTTTGGTACTCGGGTGCCTACTATAGCTTTGCTTACTAGAACACACAACAATGTAGCAACATTTGAGTCTGCATGTGGCCCTATCAACTCAAACGTTACCAGTCCCGCAATTGCATTAGAAGAAAAAGTGGAAAATCTTTCAAAAAACTTGGGAAAGATACATGAGGAAATATGTGGGGAAATACGTGAAGAAATTAAGAACGCAATGGCGGAAAGCATGAGTGAATTTATGGCACGTATGGAAACCATGTTCATGAGTAATGCGTGTTCAAAACAAGGAGATGCGGGACCTTCAAGCTAAAATATTGACAAGTAAGAACACAACATTCTATGATATGACGTATATTTTTCACTGCTACACTTGGATACTTTTTAGTATAGTTATGTTTTATATTCATATGTATTTAACTTTTTTAGATATTATGTGTTTAGGGTAATTTCTAATTAAATGAATTAGACTTTGAATCTCGATTTTTAATGTGTGTTTCTTTTATATATTTTGCAAGTCAAATGCGGATGCGAATTGGTAATTTAGTGTCAAAATGAAAATTGGCAATTTTTGTTGAAAAATTGTGAGTAAAAGAATAGGTAATTAAATTTCCAACAGAAAATTTCGTTGAAAATATTTTTCCAACGGAAATTTTTGTTGAAAATATTCAATATTTTTCTGTTGGAAATTTATTTCCAACGGAATTATTTCCATCGGAATTTTTCGTTGGAAAGAAAATTCCAACAGAAAATTCCGTTGGAAACTCATTTCCAACCAAATTTTTTCCAACGGAATTTTCTGTCAAAATTATATTTTCCAACGGAAATTCCATTGGAAATTTCCAATGGAAATCTATTCACAATCATTTCTAACAGATTTTCCAACAGAATTTCGTTGGAAATTTTCAACGAAAAGTATTACTCATAAGACTTTTACCGATAGAGTTTTCAATCAAATTTTTCGTTGAAAATACTTATTTCTAAGTTGGAATTCAACCTATTTCCAACGAAAAATTCCGTTGAAAATAAGCTGTTTTTTTGTAGTGTTTGGTGAGCAAACACATGATGCATAAATTTAGAGAATCAACTTCTCCCCAAGTGCATAACAAGCCCATCCTGCTAAGGCTTTAGCACTCATGGAAGGACAATCATGAGCTGCAATTACAAAGTACTTGTTACAACCAAGCTAAGATCAGATATGACGTGTCAAACCAAGGCAACTTCTTAAGCATTTTCAAAATATGTATACCTCGAACGTATTTAGTGATGAGACTCTCAATTCACTACAAAATTTTTGCCTATTTCTAACAGAATTTTCCGTTGGAAATTCCGTCGGTACAAGCCTTGTGGGTAATACTTTCCGTGGAAATCCGTTAGAAATTTTTAACGAAAAATTCTGTTGAAAATCCGTTGCAAATTTTATAATTTAGTCCAATTTTTTACAATTCCGTTGGAAATTTCCAACGAATTTCCAACGGAATTTTTGTTGAAAATTTTAATTCCAACGGAAATCTTCCAACGAAAAATTCCGTTGGAAAGCATATTTCTAATAGAAAAAATAGTTGAAACAATTTCCGTTGGAAATATTATTTCCAACGGAAAAATTAGTTGGAATTTTTTTCATTGGAAATCCTATTTCCAACGGAAAACATTTAGCATTTTCTACGGAAATTTCCATTGGAAAAATATTTCCAACGAAATTTTCCATTGGAAACATTTTAACCTATTATTTTTATAATAAATTTTCAGAAAAAATTATCAGTTTTCATTCCGATACATAATTTAATTCCGCATTCGAACTGTAAAATATATAAAAGAAATCCACATTACAAAATTGAGATTTAAGTCTAAACATCTAATTAGAAATTATCCTTAACACACAATATATAAAATAGTTGGATATATGTAAGAACTTAAAACATAACTAAAATAAAAAGTATCCAAGTGTTTGCACCAAAAATTTTACATCATGTGAGGGAAATTTTTGTCTTACTTGTCAAGTCTTGAAGGTCCCGCATCGCCTAGGGTTGAACGTGCATTACTCACGAACATGGTTTCCATACGTGCCATAAATTCACTCATGCCTTCTGCCATCACATTTCTCATTTCTTCACGTATTTCTTCGCCTGATAATCGAGAAAATGGTATGTCATGTTCAACTCTTTTTTTAATAAATTTGTCTCTCTGCCTCCTAAAAGGATGATTAGCTGGCAAAAATTGCCAATGACAATCAAAGAAACAAGGTTTCCTACCATGTTCCAATATGAAAGATTTAGAATGTTCCATGCAATACGAACATGATAATCGTCCATGTGTACTCCACCCTGACAACATACTATAAGCAGAAAAATCATTAATTGTCCACAATAATGCTACCCTCATATGAAAATTTTGTTTCCTATATACATCATAGGTCAGAACACCGTCTCTCCACAATAAATTCAACTCATCTATCAAAGGCTTCAAGGAAACATCTATATTTTGACTTGGACTTTTCTTACCCGAAATAACCATGTTTAGAAATATATATTGTTATTTCATACACATCCATGGGGGTAAATTATACACATAAAGCATTACTGGCCAAACAGAATATGGGTTGCCAATCGATCCAAAAGGGTTGAAACCGTCAGCACATAACCCGAGTCTTACATTTCGAGGTTCCATTGCAAAGAATTCATGTGTGCGGTTGAAGTCTTGCCAAGCTTCACCATCAACAAGGTGTCTAAGGCATCCATCATCACTTTGGTGTTGCGCATGCCATGTCATATGTTCAGCAATTTTACATGACATATAAAGCCTTTAAAGCCTCGGTATAAGTGGCAAGTAATGCAAAATCTTGTAAGGAATTTTCTTCTGCCTTCTCACACTTGAATTCTTTTGTTTATACCGATGATATCCACATACTTGACAATGCTCAAATGTAGCAAATCGCTCATAAAATAACATGTAGTTGTTATTGCAAGCATCAATTTTGATATATCCCAAACCAAGCTTTGCTACCTTCTTCTTCATCCTATAAAAGTCTGTAGGTAAATTCTCATCAGATGGCAACATATTCTTTATTATCTCCAACAGTTGATCAAAACATGATTCACTCAAATTGCACTCCGCCTGAACATTTAAAAGTTGCAACACAGCTGAAAGCGTTGTGTGCTTTGTGCAACCTACCCACAAAGGTTCCTTTGCATTGCTTAACAAAGAGTAAAAAGTAGATGCATTTGTATTAGGATCTTCTTCCACAAAGCTCGACTCATGAGTATTGTCGATGCCATGGTTAAAGCAACTTCGGGACGCATAACATCCATAACCATTCTACTGTATGGATTTTTTATTTCATCTTCATATGTAGGTTCTCGAAAAACAGCATCTCGCTCAAATCTAAGGGATGGTTCAACTCTAGATCGACTTCTTGATGATTGTCCAACATCATTTTCCCCATGTAAACTCCAAATTGTGTAAACCTTAGTAAAACCCCGATTTAGGATGTGTTCTGTGACTCTATCTTTATCTAAGAACTTGTTGTTACTACATCGTGTGCAAAGGCATCTAATTTTATTCTTCCACATAAATGTAGTCTTCGAACATGCCAAATTAATGAATTCAATAACTCCATTTACAAATTCAGCTGTAATGAATCCATTTTGTAAGCGACGGTACATCCAAGAGCAATCTCCCAACATTCGGTAATCCTAAGTGTCATATAATATCATTATTGTAACAACCCTTTAAAAAAAAATAAATAATAGAAAGAAAGACCACATGGGCAGCCGCCCATGTGGTCAACTAAAAATTTAAAACAAAGACTTACAAAATGAGTGAGCAAAGGGGGGGTGGCCGGATGAATACCAAAATGAAGAAAAGACAAAAGCAAAAAGCAAGAAAAGGATAGGTAGGGGCCGGTTTTGAGCATGAAAAGAAATAGAAAACGTGTAAAAAAAACATTGAAAGGGGACATGACAATGAGTCAAGTCTGGTCCCCTCCATATTTCTTCTTCAAATGGCTTTCAAAAGCCATTCTGGGGTAGCACCGTCAAGCCAAGAAAGAGCAGGAAATAAGGGAGAGAAAAATGAGAGAATGAGCCGAGAAAACCAGAAAAAATAGAGAGAAATTCTATGCCTTTTTGGGGAGCTTGAGTTGCTGAAATTTTATGACTTTATTGTTGCTTTTGGAGGCTGATTTTGAGGTTAGTTGCTGTTTATTTTTGAGGGTTTTGTTACTGGTTTTGGGGGTTGGAAAGCTGCTGTTTTTGGAGTGAAAAATCTGTTGATTTCGATGCTTGAAGGTGTGATTTTGAGGGCTGAAAATTTTTGAAAATCTGGGCAGAAATGGAGCTGGAAATTAAGCTAGAATCTAGCTGGTTTGGGGGCTGAAAAGTGTTGCTCAAATGGTGAGAAAGGGAGAAGGAAAAGGATGGCCAACGGTGGTGGAGAAGAGGAACCACCACCGGTGGTGAAGGAGGAGGCCACGGTGGAGAGAAGCCATGGGCTGGGAAGAAGAAAGGAAGAAAGAACGTGGAAGAGAGAAAAAGAAAAGAAAAAGAAAAAGAAAAAAAAAGAAAAGGGAAAAAGAAAAAATAGAAAATGAAAAATTCAAGAATAGGAAAATAAAAATGGGCCAAATGAGAAATAAATTGGGCAAGGCCTAATAAGAAAAAAATAAATGGGCATGGCCCAATGGTAATTAAATGGGCAAGGCCCAATAGAAAGATGAAATTGGACAAAGCCCAAGTGGAAAATAAAATTGGGCTTGGCCCAATAGGAAAATTGAAGAGATTCTTGGACAAGGTCCAATAGCTAGGAAGGATGGAAAATGCTCAATGGCACGTTTATCGAGAAGACGTACTGAACGAGACACACGACCGAGAAATAGAAAAACATATATACGCGTACGAAAATAGCGATGTAATATCCCGCTATTTCGAGGTGAGTAGGGGGTGTCAATTTTAAAATTTTCATATTATCTATAAATATATATTTACGCATGATTTATCGAATGCACATAATTGTGAAAAGCATGCGTTGATAGAATTTTAGGAAATTGTGAATGTAAGTTATTTTTGGAAATTGTTTTGAATATATATATAATTATATGTAAAGTGTTTTAAAAAATGGGAAACAAGCCTTTCAATTTGATTTATCTTCTAAATTGTGCCTTATATATCTGTGTAATGTGCATATATGATTATGATGTGTAATTACTCGATGCTTGAAGTTTTATAAATTATGCATCAAACTTTATTTTATGAATATAATGATAAAATTTTATTACGTTTATATTGAATGTTTGACAATAAATTTGGAACGATACTTCAAGAGAATAAATGATTTTAAGATGGTTTAGTAAATTGAGAGATTCGAGAGTAGGCCGAATGTCACATCGGTTAAGTGTGACCCTCGTGCACGAGTGAGCTCTAGCTAGAGACATTTTCGGGTCGCCGACGGGCTGTTAGACATGGCTGGGGCCATGGTCTGTGATATACGTGGCAAGGCCATAGATGATTTACGCGGTTACGACCGCTTGATATCTCCGATGTCGGCCAACATCGTTGAGATTGCCATGGCATTATGTGAGGATCCGGTGGAAGCGATGCTCCCGGATGATATTACGTGGTAGCGGGACCACGAGTTTTTATCTTATTTCCTACTCGAGAGTAAAGTCTCTTTGGATTTTCGAATTATATTTTTCCGTGTATGGTGAAAATGAATTTAAAATGGCTTTTCCAAAGCTCTCCATTTTTACGAAAAAATGAATTTTAACTCCTCGAGTACGAGGCGATTTGTAGTTTACGTATATATTTGACAAATATATGATTTTACGAGAGCTTGCCTGATTTAAGGAAATTGATTTGAATAAATTATTCTAAATGATTTCTACATGAAATTATCATTCACACTAGATTTGGCGTGTATTTATCTATATACCTTTGGTTTGGTTATATCATAAACGAATTCTTGATATATATATATATATATATATAAGGCACAAATATCCGTTTGAAATAAATTGTTTTATCATCCGGTAATTTGATATTCAAATGATCAGCTATTTGCTTGTTTCCCATCTACGCCCTACTCGCTAAGCCGATGATCACTAAGTTTGTGAGACTCACACCCCTCTTATTTCTCCTTTTGCAGACAGGGATCGGCCTAGCGCGTAACTATTGGCGTATTCAGTCTACTGCGAATAGGTAAAGGCATCTCTTAGCCCGCTTCGAGTCGCTCCGCTGTCTAGAGTTCATTCACATGAAATTTCTACATATTATTAGTATTGTCAATTCCTAATTATGCATTGTTGAAAACTTTGTATTTTAAATTTAATTACTATTACTGGAAATGGAATACCAATAGGGTATTATTATTATTATTAATTATTTACATACGTGTTAGCATATTTAATAAATGTCTTAGAAAAATTTACAAAGGCTTGTTCGGGACTTGGCAGGATCTCCCGGAGGTCTCGGACGCCGGTAGCGACCAGGGATGGGTCGTTACAATTATCAAGACTAATTTGTATTGTTTGTAACAAACCTAAACCCTAAACCCTACATTACAATTTGTATTGTATATATATATATATATATTCAAAATTACATTGTAAGATGCAAAGTAGCTATTATAGTATAAATTATTGCGTACATGAATTATCAAAAAACCTAGGAAAATGGGTTAAGTATGTTTGCACAAATAATTGCTTTAATTAGAGACCCTAAACATTGAAGTTAAAATTGGTGCATGTACATTAAGTTTGAATATCAATTATATATACCTGATGTCTAGCTTTTCTTTTAAATATCATTAACCCATGTAATTTCCAATTTATTACAATTTTTAAAAAACGTATGGCAATTTGTCTATTATTTCATATGGTTATGACTATTTTATTTTGAAATTTAAAATTGACCTATAAATTGAAGCTCATAATTATAAGACTTAATAATTGAAATTATAATGAGGGCCTTAATTTTATTTGGGCTTAAAGTAAAATATTTTAATTGCTTTTGATCCCTATCGGCTAATAAGATTTTAGGGTAGTCGGATAGATGATTCAAATTGCATAAAAATATAAAGGTACGTCATATTTAATTATGTTTTTAAAATAGTCATAAAAATTTTGACTAATTTTTAAAATTTTTATTAAGTTACATTAACATATTGTGGCTTAACATATAATATAACAATATTATATGATTCTATTATTAATATAATAAAATTAATTATGTATAAAAATTAAAATAAACAGATGTTCAAATGTCATGTGTATGTATATAATCTGTCAACGTTATTACGTTACCCGGCAAAGATAATTGATTTTTAATTAATGATAATTATTGAAGGGTAGTTTGTAAAAACTAATTTCATTTAAAAAGATAATATAATTGATTAATTAAAGATAAGAATAGTACAAATTATTATTTATTTAACTTTATATTTCGGTTTTTAATTCCAATGCATACATATTAAGTCAAGAGACGAGCTTATCTTGTAAGATTTTATTCACCCCAAATAATCGCCAATATTTTTTAATTATTTCTCTTATAAACAAAGGTCCTTCATTGTCAGCAAATTAACATTTTGTTTCGATCATGATACGATGGTCTTACCCTTAAAAAAAAACTACATTCTCGGGGTAAAATTTTCAGAACCATGGTTGAAAGCAACGTCTCTTCTGAAATCGAACACATTGGTTACATATCAAAACAACATAAATTAAATAAAATTGAAAGACAAACAGAATGTCCTTTGGCGGTGGTTGTGTATTAATGCTATCAACTAGCTATACATTAAGTAATACAAACTGATAATTTGATTAGACTATTCTCAAAATCTCATATATACTAGGAAAGCATATGAAATAGTTAAATCTAAACTTGCTCAAAATGCGTCAAACTTTCCATTTTTAGTCACTGCCCAAAAAATTATATGCTACGTAATTAATATGATTTCAGTATGAAATCTTGGGTTATACATTAAATTTCTTGCAAGCATAAAATCAGATTGAACATCATGAGGTTTGTCGACGGGTCAAAATATATGTAATTGCTTGTGTGTTTTTCTTACTCACCTGCAAAATTATACCTAAACACAATCTGGTTTTGAAGCAGAGTGCACAAAGGTTCAATCCTTACACAGCCAACTAGTAAATATGTCTGAAATTAAAGATGTCAAACGTTTAGGATTGTATTAGCAAATCATTCATTTAAAACAGGGGTGGTCAATACCCTAAACACCAACATTAAAAGTTAAAACCAATATCTATGTAGCTTAGTCACCTGCAAAGTTAAACCAAAACCCAATCTCATTTGAAGCAGACAGAACACTGCTTTGAGGCTTCAAGATCGGACCATTGCCTTTGACTGAAATATATGCAATGAAACCTTCAGGCTTGTAACCCTAAATCAAATAAATACAACACAATATAACATGATTAAAAATACATACGGCACATTAAACCCTAAACAAATAACCTTAAAAATCAAATAAACAAGATATACAAAATTAACCCCCAAATACTGGATTTGTGGAAGGGATCGAACGACCAGTAAGGCAACACTAAGGGGAGTAAGGCGACGGGGACAGATTCAGTCAAAGACTCGTTGGGTCAAGACGGGAAAGGTTCAAATCATAGAATATAGGAGCAGCAAGACAGGCCAACCGGCGACTGTGAGAGTCGAAATTTGTAAAATAGGACAATGCCAGAACCGAATTCAGGACACCGGTAGCAGGAGGGCACCGAGAACGCCGTGGAAGTGGGGCACAGGTTTTAGAGAGAGGGGAAAGCACCACGGGTAGAGAGAGTGTAAAACCCGACCCTATAAATACATGTCATGACATACATGTAATGAACAACATGTTTGTATACTAGGAAAGTCTCAAAGAATAGCTAAAAACCCGGTATTGTACATAATGGTACACTTAAGTTAATTTAACCTCAAACTAGTTCAAATAGGAATTTTAAGAGGAAATTTAATATTTTACAGTCCAAGAATGACTTAAAATGATGTTTTGGAGTTCGAAGGTTAATTTGAGATAAATTTAAAATTTTTTATGTCTAGGGGTAAAATCGTCATTTTGCCACCTAAGATAATAAATTGACCATGGAGTGAAATTTTTTTATCAATATTGACTATTTGGGGTATAATTTAATGATAGGAAGTGAAAATTTTCAATTTCGACAATTTTCGAAACATAGGGGTAAAACGGTAATTTTGTCATCCCAGGGTAAAATCGTAATTTTCACCAGTCAAAACTTGTCAAAATCAAAAGATTTATTCATTTTTGGTATGAATAGATATGGTATTTGAAGTGGTGAAAATTTGAAATTTTTAGAACGAAAATTTAAAAATGGGTCCCACGGGAAAATGACACGTGGCACTTCTTAAATGAAATAATATTATTTTAATGAATCAGCCCATTTAAGCTTCAGCCAAGGAGAGGTTCGGCCATAAGAGGAAGAACAAAGGAAAAAATAGGGAGAAAAGGAAGAAAAGAGAAAAACAAAAGAAAAGTTTGAAATTCGACGAAGGATTCACGATTTTCACTCGTTTTCGCGACTAACGGTAAGATTTCTCGACTTTAACTCGATTTCTACCCTTCCTAAGTCTTTGTTTCCATTTAGCAAGCTTAAAAAGAGAGATCAAAAAGTGGATCTAGGGGGCTGACCGAATTTTAGGGGGAGAGATTTTGAATTTTTCAAGTTCCGATTCTTAGTTAAATCAATAGTTTTGGTTAGTTAGGTGTGTTTAGAAATGAAATTGGACATGAAAGTATGGATTTTTCACCTTACCCACTCAAGGCCGAATGCTCAATGCTGTACCATGGTGATGAACTGATTTTTATTCAAATGGAATTGAAGAGAAAATGATGAAAAATGATTAAAAGTGCTAGAAAAACAAAGTAGAAAATTTACCGGGTGAATGCCCCATTTTTAACCGAGTTTTCCAAGGAGGAAAATGATATGATTTGGGTGATTTCAGAGGGTTATTGAATGGTATTTAATGGTTAGAAATGTTGGAGAGAGAATGGGACAATTTAGAGCAAAAATGGAGCGCGTTAGCAATTTATCGGGTAAAGTGCCGAAAATAGACTAATACCGCGTTTAAGCCGTTTTAGGCCACTACATTTCATACCATGCATTAGTATAGGATTTAAATCAATTATATAGTGATTTAGCATTAATGTATTGAATTGTGTGATTTTTGCAATTTGTCAAGGAGGTGAGACATCCGGTAAAGGCAAGGAGATCATACCCGAGGAATCGTGATCGGGACGCCTTTTTAAGAGAATTAGATTTATATAAACTGTGAGTAAACCTACTATTATTGTAAACTATCTAGAGTTATTTTTAAATGTTAATTATGGATTTTATGCAAAAAAAAATGACTATAAAAAGAGAAATTTTGTTGTATGCAAATGAATGGATTTAACTGAAAATATTTTTGGATTATGTAAATATTTGATTTTAGTTAAAAAATTTGAGTAGTTTGGAGGCCTTCACTTATGTTATATATGACATTTTTATGAAATTGGCTTATGAGATTGTGAGTATATGTGGCTGTATTAAAAACTGTATTGGGAATAAATGTAAGCTATCTTTTACTATGCAGGTTGGGTAAATAAATAAAAACCACATTATACTGTCAAAATTTTGCTAAAATTAGTAGGTTTAGTCGCTGCAGTGACGGGTTCCCGTGGATCGCCTATTAGAGGGGCACGGTAAACCCGGTTATATAGTTACTCCGGTTGTAGAGGCGATGAGGGTAACTCTCGGGGTAGTGTTAGAGTTCACTTCACGTTAAACCCCCACTTGAATGTGTAACTCGGTCAACGCCAAGGAACGGCTTGTTTTCAAAACTAAAAACATGTTTAATGTGTAAATGTCTTGACAACCTTGGCGGACTCGGTTAGATGCCTTGGCCAAGGTATCCCCGAGGACTAGTTTTGGCTTGAGCCATGATTTTATAAAAGTTATAAGCCTTAACAATTGTTTTGTTAATTTATAAAATTTCATGATTTAAGAAATAAAATGAAAACTTTATGAAATGGTTTGTAATATCTATTTAAATTTGCCTCCATTTTACTTACCTTTAGATGTTTATGATAATGTTTGTTTACTCATTGGGATTGCAAAATCTCATCCACCTCCTTTTCAAACATTTCAGGCCTGTGGTAGCTTATAGATACCAGATTTTGTCGATTACTATCGTAGATCGTCGTACCACGACAGATAGTAGGTTTACTGACATTATCGTATTTGTATAGTTATGGGCCCATCGGTCATTGTAATTATTATTGTACATTATAACTTTGTAACTTAATGTATGTATGAATTTATTTTACCTTCACGCTATAAAAATTACTTACACGCGTGTCTATAAATATTATTTTATAAGAAAATAGAATATTTTAATCAATATTTTTAAATAGTAAAATTTGACTTTAAACCCTTGAAAAAGCAAGTTTCAGACTTCCGATTTCAAATCCGATTTCGAATTATGTATTCTTGATGCATAAACTACATTTTTACCAAATTTTAATATTTTTGTCGAAAAATGACCAAAATACCCATGTGAGTCAGATTTTATGTTTTGGGTTATTTAAGCCGAAATTGAGTTCTAAACCCTCAAAATGGGATGTTTGGAAAGAATTACTCACAGGGAAGGCTAGAAACTGGTATGTAAGCCTTACGGGGTTTCGGTTGGCATTCCGGATAATGAGTGTCAATGGGAACGTCGTGGCGGTTGTCATGGGCCCGAGAGAAGTTCCGGGTCGTGACAGAGAGAAAATGGGAACTCAAAAGTCAAGTTTGAGGAGAAAGTTGAGACTTTATAATTAGGGTTTAATGATCAAAACTACGTCGTTTTGACGTTGGGTTCAAGGCACCGAAGATTTAGAGCGGCGATGTTTTGTATCATGCAAAGGTTGGGTTGGTGGAAGAAATGGTTATCACCTAACTCTGTTAATATGTGGGCAAAGGTTCTAGTCTTAATAATAACGGTATTTTTATATATTTTTTATTTTCGTACAAAAAGTTTTTTTTTTAATAGTAGTCAACATAAACCGTAATGAGATATGACACAAATTTTATATACATATATAACGATTACAACTTATAGGTTATACATTGATATATATTGCAAATTTTGTATAATTATTCATCAATATGATTTTATATAATGTATGATATGGATCCTATTACATTAATAAACATAATCATCTAAATGAAATTTACTATAATCTTACATAAATTAGATATTAATATATATATGTAGACCTTTATGTAATATATGTCATATATATATATATATATATTCCGTTATAACAATATATAGTTATATCAACTAAAAAATATAACTTGTACTTTAATGTTAATAAATTATATATTGATTTTTTTTTAAATCATACTTGTTTGACTATATATATATATATATATATATTTTCTACAACTCTCGGTCAGATTTGCATGAATACATAGATATAATAAAATGATATTTTTTAAGCACAAATATAATAAGTAATTATAAAACTTCAATCATAATTAGCTAATTAGCTAGTTACAATTAAAACATAAATAAAGTAATATATGTTTTTTTATATGATATTTATATCTAATCATGATTTTTTATAAAATATAAAATTTTACGTAGTTATTTTTTCCAAATTTGGAATAATATAACATTACCCTAATTTGGTATTATAATGCCAATATTGTATGATTCATCAAAGTTAAAAAAATTATACAAATAATTAATAAGTGCTTGTATTTACTTTTAGTAATATTTTATTTTTTAAAAATAATTAATAAAATTTCAAAAAAATTTAGATTTGCTAAGGGGAAATTTTATGATTATTTCCAACGGAATTTTCCGTTGGAAAATTCAGTTGGAAAGTTTTACAAATAACACATAGATTGGTGCATTAAAAGGTAATTTTCCAACAGATTTTCAACGGAATTTCCATTGAAAATCTGTTGGAAAATTTAAAGACCAAATTGAAAAAGCTTAAGGTTCCAACGGATTTTTTCGTTGGAAATCCATTGGAACTAATACACAGTAAAATGTGTCTTGTAATGATACAATTTCCAACGAATTTTTAACGGAATTTTCCGTTAGAAATTCCGTTGGAAACTATATAGAATACACAGGTTGCTTCAATGAGTTTATGGCTCTAACGGAAATTTCCATTGGAAAAATTAAACAGTATATAGTGTTTTGCAAATGTTAAATTTCTAACGGATTTCCAACGGGATTTTCCGTTGGAAATCCGTTAGAAATAGTACACAGTAAGACTTCTGTATTGTCTAAGTCAATTTCCAATGGAAATTTTCATTGGAAAATCCATTAGAAAATTAAGTTTCCAACGGAATTTTTCGTTGAAAATTTCCGTTGGAATTCCGTTGCAAAACCGTTGGAAATCCATCGGAAGCCTCATCTAAAAATTTTAATTAAATTCCGTTGAAAATCCGTTGCAATTCTGTAGGAAAAACAAGGATTTTTTGTAGTGATTTCACCACCTTTGATTCCCAATCTAATCAATTTTCAATTCGAACACATCAAATGAGTTTCAAATTCACACATGAAAAAAGTACGGATAGGATGAAATATCTAATAACTGTAACCTACCACAAAAATATAATTTGTATTTGGGGCAAAGGCATAGTTGTCCATGCTTGGTAAAAGATTGAATTCCTTTCCACAGACCCAACCTCATAATATCAAATTACATAATGTTTAAAGGAACCTAATGACAAAGTTAAAAAGGAAAACTTTTAAAAAATTAACCTATCACAGTAAATCCAGGAAATAATTCACTTGGTTTATAATTGATCTCGCGAAAAACGGCAGGCTCACCAAGTTTGCGAACCAGTCCTCTTTGAAACAAATCTTCTGTACATAATCTATAATTATGAACATGTGCATTGAATAAAAAGAAAAAGAATCATCCCAACAACAGAATGAAAATTACCCATATGTCTACGAAATTCTCTTTCTTCAAGATTTGCAAAATCAATATTCCCTGCAAGATTAGGGAGCATTCGATGCAGTCCTCTTCCTTCACTATTGAGATAGATATGCCTAAGTCTGCCACACTGTGCCTGACGGGACTGCAGCAACTGCTTAAGAACACCTAAGGTAATCAAAACCGAAATTTGTGTTTGCTAGGTAAAAAAAGAATAGGGAAAAACTGGGTTATAAGTAAAAGAATTAGTTGAAATATTGAACCTCTAAATGTGCTTTAGCAGCGGATGCGGAAGAGCTGGGTGTGAGTGACCTTGCCTGCAAGAAAGAATGGGAGATCACGTTGTTACATCCATTTTCTTGCTACGCAAGCAAAAGGTTATCAATATGCAAAACAATAAACTAGGCATATCATTTCTCATTTTCCTTTGCTGCTTTAAGTTTTTATACAGTTCAAGAAACCAAATTTAACAGAGGCCTAATCCCTAGTAACTACAAGAAAACCCGAATAACAGAGAAAATAGAGAAGGGAAAGAGAGATATTGTAAAATTACGTCGTCTTCAACAAGAAAGCGATCAAGCACGAAGGCAAAACAATAAACAAAGCCTATACATTTCTCTTTTTTCTTTGCAGCTTTAAGTTTTTGTATAGCTCAAGAAACCAAATTTAACAGAGGCTTAAACCCTACTAGTAACAACAAGAAAACTAGAAAAACAGTGAAAATAGAGAAGGGAAAGAGAGAGACTATTACGTCGTCTTCAACGTCAAAGCGATCAAGAAAGAAGATGACGGGACTCCCCTGACTCGCTCCTTGATCCATGCTCGTATTATGACTAGTTTCACTGGTAGTCTCTTTGGCTCCTTGATCCATGCGCTTAGTATGACTAGTTTCTTCGGTGGTCTTTCTCAAGTTCGGAGCTGTCTTGACTACTTTTTCCGGTGGTCTTTCTCAAGTGCCGAGATGAAAAGATAATGCAAAAGAATGAGTTCTTAGCTATTTATGCACGTGAAAATAAGAAGCCACAGACTAATAAATACTTATCAACTTTGATATTCACTTTACTTTATTAGACGGTACAAAATCAAAAAATGTTCTTAAATTATTTAGGAAAATATAAATAAAATTTTATTATTTTATTACTTTCAATTAATTTTTAATATTTTTAATTTAAATTAATTAAACTTTTATAATTAACAGTTAAATAATTATTAGAGTTTTTTTTTTTAAAATGGACCTCATACATAAAGCGTTTTTAACAATAGACTTCTTTATAATTTTAATTATTTTTAGTCAAGAGAATTAAAATTTAGACAAAATTACCCTAAATGAAATCGACTCATTTATTTAGCTCCGCGTCTCAACTCTAAACCTATTAACGGGTCAAGTATATTTAGCTCTGTGCTTCAAACAAACTGATATTCTTTGAACTTTTCTTATCAGACTATTTATCTCTGAAGTATTTTTTATCAGAAAGGAAAACATTTAAGCATTCTGAACATTTTAGAATAGTTTTTGATACATGAAAAAAATTTTTAAACGTTTTGAGCCTTGCGTGGAATTCAGTAGTTTTGGTAGTTTTGGGCATTGCGTAACTAGTTTTTAAGTATTGCGTGACTATTTTGGACATTGCGTGATTAATTTTAAACATTGCATGACTAACTTTAAACATTACATGACTAGTGTTTAAGCATTAGATGACAAATTTTTAGTAAGACATTGCGTGACTTTGATAAGCTTCTTTTCTTTTCTCTTTCTTCAGTTCCCTCTCTCACTTTCTCTGTCTAATGTCATCGATCCTCTCACTTCTCTCTAAACGTTCTAGCTGCCTTTTCTCCTTCTCTCCCACTCTTCCTTTGCTAATCGGCCGGCTGTCCCTAGATCTAACCAAGCTCTTGCTCCCTCTTCTCCCTCGCCGATCGACCCAAAAATTGGACCTTTTTGAACCTAGAGGTAGAAAATCAGGAGCTAGAAGCAGCAAGCGCAGTAACTGGCTCAGTAGAACAGGAGAAGCCCAGGACTTGCAGACGAATCTCTTCAACTAGAAACTCTGAAAGTGCAACATCTAGAGTAGGAAGAAGAGATTTGTGCAGGAGCTTGCCTCTAATGGACTCAAACTCTAGGCGAAGGTGCATGAGGAACTGAAATAGACGTTGTTGATCTCGGGCCCTCTGCAGCTTCTTGGTACAGCCACAGGCTGAATATGTATAACATAACTCCTCCCCCATGGAGGAGAGCTGGTGCCAATGGTCCTCATTATTGTGCAAAACTCTTGGATAGGCCGATTGTCTCGATGTGTAGTAGATAGGCCTCTCCCTCAAGAAGAAACCCAAACCAAGGACCCTTAACTACTCACTGCCTCTCTCATTTTCGTTTCTTTTTTCTTCATTTATTTTTTTATCTTTTCTGATTATAGATTGAGGTTTTTGCTGTTAGATTTCTAGGTTTTTTTTATTTTGTGATTTATTGGGTATTTTCCGGTTGCTAGAATAACAAGATTAGGATTTGTGTTGGATTTTTTTTTGGCTCTGTCTTTCTTTCTTGTGTTTTTGTTTTTTAACTGACTTGCGTGACTAGTTGATAGGCCTTACGTGATTTGTTAGTAAGATATTGCGTGACTAGCTCTTGATGCATAGTGTGATTTAAGCATTACTTAAAAATTAGTCACGTAATGCTTAAAAATTAATCATGTAATGCTTAAAATTAATCACGTAATACTTAAAAATCAGTCACACAGTGATTAAGTCATGTAATGCTTAAAAATCAATCACGTAATATTTAAAAATCAGTCTAATCAATTTCAACTTCTCAATTTTGAGATTTTATGAATAAACCAAAAAACTCAAAAACTTAAAATACATATCTTTTTTTTTTTTTGCTAAGTCATGAAATTGTGCATTTCATAAAAAATAAGTTACAAAACTCCATAACTTTTCAAAGTAAGACAAAATATATCTCTGTCAAGAGGGTCTTGCTCACTCCCCTAATGCACAAATAAAATATATTTTCTTTACAAAATATTTCCTAAATAATTTTAATTTAAAATCTCATAAAAAAATCAAAATTCTTGAACAAAATCGTTGTTCATCGTCCTTGAGAACACCAAGATCTACTATCTAAAAAAATAAAATAAAATAAGAAATAACTTGATGTTATCTCTATTCTTTGGATAACAAGATAAATAGTATTTGAGTAGAAAGAGAAAGCAATATTTGATTTTGAAATTTTTATCTGAACGACGAGATAGAGAAAACTGAAATTATTTTAATTTGCCTGAAATTATTTAAAGGGTATTTTTGTCAAAACTTGTCAAAAATTATCTAAAAACAGTTAAAATTATAAAAATTGACATTTTTGAAATACCTTTACAACGAAGGTTATTTCTCACAATTTCCTCTAATTATTATTAGTTATCATGTTGTTTGATTTAAAAATAAAATAACAATTCATATTTTAATTAATAATAATTAAACAATTATTAAACATAAAAACATATTTAGTTCAAAATAAAAATACAAGATTTAATTAAACAAAATAAAAAAAATAAAAATTTATTTAAAAATTTTTAAATACTTCAAAAACTTTTTAAAACATTATATTATACCTTGTTAAGTTTATTACATGCCTAATTATCTAAAGCTTATATATTTACCACCGTTTAGGTAGCAATTTTTTTTTTTCATCTATAGCTCTTTAATCATGTCTTAATTTGTAATTACCAATAAACACAAAATTTAAGACTTGATTATAATCCAAATTAATTCCTATCGATTGTAAAGTTACGAAAGGATAGCTATCATATCGACTTTTGCCAATTCCATTTCATTAGTTCCTCAAGTCCCCATGTGATAAAAATAATTCAATCATATTATCTCTGTTGGTGCTTGTAAAGCAATGGTAATATTACGCTATTCCATGATAGTGATAACATGATAGAGATTCATTGAAAATGACAGTTAAAATATAATCTTAGAAAAAAAAAGTAGAAAGAAACCAAGTCTCCAAAGATTTCAGTAAGTAAGCCATCTGTAGGGATCATGAGGTTTCTCATACATAGGAAACCCAAGGTGTTTGAAAAATAATAATATCACAAACAAAAAGTACTCTTTTCCAAAACTATTTTAAGTGAAAGATGAAGAGGATGTTCATAGGATCTTCCATTTGCTCTCCACGGCTTCCAATATTTCTTCCAAACACAGTCTAGCACTCATCCGACTCCTATAAACTGCATGCACAAAGTCAAGTCTATGTCACTAAAATTGCATAGATTCTTTCACATGCACAGAGTTCTCTCAATCCCAGTGTGAAGCAAGATTAATTCATATGCACAGATTAACTATAAAAAAAAAGTGAAATTCATGAACAGACCATATAGTCACCGCAAATTATGCCAGCAATCAATACCTGCCCTTTCAAATAAAAAAAAGAAGTATGCAAGGGATTGATTGCGTTCAGTTACTCTTTTCTTTTTAGAAAAGTTGATGATGAGTGGTTGGACCAGGAGCTAATTGCTTCCCAAATTGGTTTAGAAAATTCCAAGGTAATTTCCAGATCAAAGCTCCAACCCTTCAGAGTTCAAACACTATGAAATTTTCATGCAAGCAAAGGATCCAGGTCTTAAATCTTCAGCCTATATGAACCCAAAGCCGAATACATTCATTCTCAATCACTTTTTGTTATTCATCATAATGCATTGCACTCCTACTCTCCCACCATATTATTATGACAGTAAGTGACTAATCAACTTGAGAATTCAAGCCAAGGCAACCACACTTCGGCACCATCCAGCGAAATGCTATTAGTTCCAAACAATAATTTTATAGCAGTCTTCTGGTTTTGTCCATTTTAAAACTTGAATGCAAGGAATGACATCATCTAATGATGACCACCTATCAACATTCACCAATACCAGCTGTTGACATCACGATCCCAGACAAATTTTAACTTTATTCCTCAACTACCAATTGTTTTATCCTCTTCATCTATATAACCTGCACTAGAATGTGTATTGCCACCTATATCTAGCATGGGTGAATATCCATCAAACTTCCTCTTTTTTTTTTTTTTTTGGATGAGTGAATATCCATTAATCTTCATGCCTTTACTAAAGAGTAACTTTGAGTTGTACTCCATTAATCAATTAAAATCCAGAGAAAAAGGTTAGGAAGCTACTACATGCATGTTCAAGCATAAAGCACTTAATTATAACAAACATAATGGAAAAGGCATAACCTGATATGAGATCATCTAAATAGTCAGCACCGATTTTTCCATGATCCATTGCACCAACCTCTAAAAATATACTCGTTTTTCCAGGTAAGACAATAGTGACATAAAAAAAATTTTAAAAAACCATGATGGAAACGAACTTCAATAGCTTAGAAAATACCACAAAAACAAGGTTTTCGTCGTCGCTAATACCACCAACTTAGTCCTTTAGACAAACCAATTTGTTTGAACTATAAGAAAGACCTACAAAGCAACAATGTGTTAAATTCAGAAACACATTAGGGGAAAAATACCACATGTTCTGCATATAACTTGCATATGCATGTTGCCAAAGTCTGACCTATTTTACATGAGTTGGCTGGAAGTTGTTGAGTCACAGGATTGTCAACCAAGCGCAAAAGCTTTCCATGTTTATTCGCAGCTTTGACACTGAACTTTTGCAATAACTCAGCTGTAGAAATAAACATATATTAACAAGCGGTCGTAGAAGAAAAAAATGAGAACTAGGATGCAACATCACCAAAATAATGGGTGATAATACTCAATTTCACTTCTCTTAAGAATTTAATAACAAGAAACAAACATATTACTAAGATAATAAAACCATCAAGATAATAAACCGGGACTCACCCATCATATTCCTAAAACGTTGTGGTGTCTTTGGTATGTGAGTATTTGGTTCAACTTTAATCAAAACCCCTACATCCGTCTTCACATATATTTCTTGTATCCTACCTGACTTGCAGAGTCGGCTATCTGTAATTCTACATAGCACCTGAACATATTACATAAAGATTAAAACAATGATAGACAAACAGCTTGTATATCTAACATAAAAATATGTATTGGGATTCACTTTTGATGAAAAGCAACTAAAAGTGCCACTTCTAAACATCCAATTCATACAATGAAACAAAGAAGGGGCCAGTCTAAAAAGCAATAAATAAAATAAACACTTAATTTTCATTTCTTAACATAATCATCATCTTTTCTAGCAAGCCAATTTATCACATTAGATTTCAAAACAATATTTTTACCATAACCTATCAAATGATTATTAGCATGACTAGTCATTTCAATTGGTTCCATCACATTTGCAAACATGCATCAAGCATAAAATTAATATCCAAATACCCTACTTTATTAGTTCTCAGATTTCAAAAAGCTAAAATAAATGAAGTTTTTAAAGTCAACACAGAATGTAGCCAAATTTTAAGAGAAACAATAATAAAAGATTGATGGATATTGACACAACTAATGCTTAAGAAGAGCAAGAGCCTGTAATATTCCTCAGAGTAATTTTTACGTTTTCGCACTTGAACCAGAGTCCAATAGGAAAAAGCAAACTTCTCTTAGGCATGCTTAAATTTCATTGAGGATCAATGATAATCATGGTGCCTTTCTGCTGGTTATTAATGTCTTTCATAACAAACTTAGTCAAGTTGTAATAATAATCTCATCAATGTGCTAAACTCATTGCTTTCATTCTCCCACATTCCATTATTTCACATCTGGAAGCTAGGAATTCCCCCATTCTCCCAGTTCCTATCATTTTACTATCATAATTTCATATCCCCTATAGGAAGTTATGGCACAACTGACGATTCAATCTGAACCTGGTTCTCTAACAACTTTTGCTTGCAACAAAGTAGAGCAACCATAACCAACTGTTAATAAAATGTGCACAATTAATTCCTAGGGTAATGGTTGTATTGCTTGTATCAAACAACAGAAAAGGATTTTGCCACCAAGGCTATACGTTGTCTTCTTTTTTTTTTTTTGAAAGATAATTTTTATTAATCTCATCACTTGAATGCCATTTTAAGTCTCTAACATGAAGAAGACTCTAATGGCATGCATATACATTGTCTTCTTAACACCA
This sequence comes from Theobroma grandiflorum, assembly GCA_036013995.1. Lineage (NCBI taxonomy): Eukaryota > Viridiplantae > Streptophyta > Magnoliopsida > Malvales > Malvaceae > Theobroma > Theobroma grandiflorum. Next base: position 22,166,681 of record CP142133.1, on the reverse strand, counting down.
AGAGAAATACCTCAGAATCCAAAAATGGGTTGGGGGATGACAATTTTGTGGCTTCCTTGGCCTGTTGGCCGGCCTCTTACAATTCAAGCATTTAAAAAGATTAAAATTGAATCATCCTTATGCAATCCAGTGCAGAATGACAAATGCTTCCTTGGCCAGCCTTTTAGAATTCAAGCATCAAGTTGAATTCCTAACTCAAAATTGGTTATATATTTCACCTTATACGATTCAGTCCACTGTGACAAAAGCTTCCTGAACACTACATAATTCTTTCCATCACATCTACCTATTCCTAACAGAATACAACCCACCAAACAGCCAAATATCTGCTATTTATCCTATGCTAGAGCTCCATAAATATTGCTGAATCTTCCTCCTCAAGTTTTTTCTAACTCCATTCCATTAGACTTACACAACTCTACAGCCTACACCACACTTAAGCAAAATAAAAAGTAAGAATAAATTCAAACTTGAGAAAAAAAATAAGTAAATAAGTGTGCACTGTGCTCGAATTAGGGTCTAAACACTTTACAAGTGAAACATTTTGGAATCTCAGGATTTCTGCAACTGCAAGGGCTTTCAGGATTTTAGCATATGATACTACTAAGCAGTTTCTAATTGGTTAGGCACAGTAGTTGGTCAGAGAAAAAGGAGCAGACCACTTACCTTTCCTAAATGCCTTATATGCCATATTATATGAATTATTAGAACATCAGTACATTACAGGGTCTACATTATTTTTCCTAACAATCAACAGATTCGATACCTGCTCCAAAACTACAACAATTCTAGGCAAAGTACCATCACTTACCTCATGAATGATGTCAGGTCTGTAATTATAAGGATTCATATTCTTTCTCCGCAAGAAGGCTGCTTGTTCATTTGAGTTTAAAATCCGGCATCTCTGAAAGAAGTATTAAAAATTGATATAAACAAACATCCCAAGTAAAAGCCAAAGAAAAAACTACGGAAGTACACAAAATACAAACAACCATTAGATAACAAAAACAAAAACTGAATCGTTCTAATGCTGATCTTCTGACACAAATGCCTACCCTTCCAACATTAGCACAGACCAACGATGCTTGCTCAAGAACCGAGGTTACACTGGATTTTCTGTCTTGTTTTGAAGGTGCCAAGGGAATACCAGGGAGGAGGGAGCTCAAATGCTGCAACTTCAGATATCACTTCATTCCTCACCAACTGATTTCCTCCCTTATTCACCAACTCTAATCTCTTTTCCTTTTCTTCAACATTGCTAATGCCTTTACCTCTTGTGCCCACTTCAGGTCTTTTTCTTGAACAGGGCCTTAAGATCGCCCTGTTTGACTTTTTCTTTTCAACCCTAATACAAAAGATAGGTTAGTGCCAAAGGCTAAACATTGATGTACCAGAGGAGCCGGCAACTCGCATCAAGGGATGCATACGGAAGACTACTGATGAAACAATTGTGGGTGGCAAAAGATGTAAGAAGAGATAGAGGAGGACATCGCCACATTCCTAAAATCGATACAAAAGGAATGAAAAAACCTTGGGGTTTTTAGTTTGCATTCTTAGGTAAAGAAAAGAATAGAACTTTTATCATCGAACACATTGAAAAAAAATATATATGGTTAAAAACTTAAACGTTTCAAAGAGAAAAAAAAAAAAAAGGCAAAACAATGATATTTGTTTTCAGCTTTCAAAACTAAGTCCTAAGTTGAGAACAGAGTAAAAAGAGAAAAGAAAGGCACCTTCCGGAGACGTTTTGCAGATGCGGAGAGAACCCATAGAAAGGTCGCCGAGAAAATCTCAAATGGCGGGGAAGAAACCGTTTAACCATTGCTCTAGCAGAACACGCAAACTTAGAATTAGGCATCACCCTCACCAAAAATTTCAAACACAAGTCAAAGTTATATCACTTTTTCTCTCAACAATATTTACCAACGCAGAATAACAGGACACGACGGTGGCGACCGCGCGCAGCTGCTAAGGGTGGCACATCAGAATTTAGCACCAAGATTTTTTTAGTATTTTATTCCCCACACCTATATGGGTTTATTGTAACTAAGCAAAATATAAATGGGTTTTGTTTCCTTTTCCTCACGGCACCAATCTGGCTACAGATGGAGAAGGCTTACGAGATATACCAACTCAATTAATAATTAACAGCATATTTATTTAGAAGAAATAAAAAAAATTATTTTTTTAATTTTAATTTTTTAAATACTTTATTTGATAAGGTGGAATTGCTGATTTTTGGAAAATAGGGATAGACATTATCAAGGCCTCTCTAGTTAATTGCTATTTTGAGAGTAAAAATACATTTTTTTAAATTTAAAAATTATTATATTTTATAAAATATAATTTATTATTGTTTACATTTTCTTTCTCTCTATCCAATTGTCTCTCTTTCTCTCACTAAATTTGCTCCACCACTAAAGACAACAAATGGCGATAACAGTGGCAGCAATGACAAGTAAAATCAATGCCTCTACAATGGGATAAGGTCACTGGCAAAGTCGAATTTTGACATAGTAATATAATATTTCACCATCCACGTCAGCATCTTGTGAGTATAACATGAAAAGTAATATTTTTAACTCAAAACAATTAGTTTATTGTTAACCATAAATGTTTATTTGATTTAAAAAAAATATAAAAATTTAATTGAATTTACTAGAAAAATAAAGATTTATTTAAAATTTTTTAAAACAGTTTAGAAGTTTTTTTAAATGTTATGCATTTATATTTGATACACGGTCAATATATAAATTTTATAAATTATCAGTGAAATTTATGTTATCTGCACCTCATTAATAAACAAATATAAAATTTTACAAGTCTTTAAAAATAAATATACATGAACTTTATTTTTTTTTTCTTTTAATTTTCACTCTATCGTCTATTTTAGTAAAAGGGAAAGCAAAATCAACTTTGGTTACTGTTATTTTTGTGAGAGTCTAGATTGTGATTAATGCGAATTTGATCAGGTTGAAAAATTGAGTTTGGGCAAAGGCTATACATGTTGGAGCCCTAAACCTAAGGAAGTGGATCATTATCAAGTTTTGGAGGCATTTATTTATTTTGAAAAGCATTAGGAGTTTTATTATGAGATATAAGTATACAGGCCAGCATTTGGCCTGTGCTTGCAAAGTTGGAATCTCTATTTCCCTATTACACAACCATACATCTAAATCACCCTATACCTTGCACTCATGCTGCTCAAACTGTTATAACAGTGCTTCAGAATGGAAGCATTTATTCTTTTGCATCACACTAGATGTGAGAAGGGTCAATGTGATTGGTGCACAAGTGATGTTGCACTAAGCTAGCATAACTATTTACAATTAAGAACTGCTAAGAAAACCTAAAGATATTTACTATTAGGAACTTAAATATAAGTATGTTAATTCGTCTTAAAACTAATCTGAGGATTATACAGATCACAAGCTTATAATATCCTTAAGTTCAATACATGATGAGTATTGATTAAAATGGAAGAAAAACATGATCATCCGCCATTACTAGTAGAGCTCCCACTTATTTGCTAGTGCTATGTGGACCAATGCCGTACTGTATGCCGCACTCAATGGATAATCAGAAACTGCAACAACAAACCACAACTTGCCTCGATCAGCAGCAAAAACATTATATATTTCTAAGCTATGGCAACTATATGATTCTCAATCAGCAAAAATAACATGAAAATTAGAAACATGCCATCTTATTAAGCACCATATATGTATGATAATTACTTGATTGAGTCAATTACAAAAGACCACAACACTTGGTCTTTAACAATTTGGAAAAATAGATAATAGCACGAAAATATAGAGTTTCTCTTCATTCAACAATCTACTATGTAATCAGTAAAATGAAAAGAATACTATATAATCAGTTAACCCCAAACATTCAATTCAAAAGGGAAAAAGAAAGAAAAGCATGAAACTCACCAACTATAAGAGAGTTGGAAGGTAAATAATGTGTCCAAGGCCCATCAAGTTGTTGAATAAGCACTTCATTTGTCTCTGGGACTCGTACACGTTTTCTTTCCAACAGCTCCGGCATGATGCCATAGAAGTGTTCCTGTGTTCTAGGAATACGATCGAGTGGTTCGACTTGAAAGAGAAGTCCATCGTCAGTTTTCACACAGATAGCTCTTACCCTATTGTTATCGTTAAGCCGACTATCGAAGATTTTTTGAGAACCTAAACATGTAAAAAAGTGGTTAAAACCCCCTTAAACAAAGCAAGATGGAAACATGATAAGACTGAAAAATTGATGATCAACCAACGAACCTCTAAAACAATGTCAGGCGGATAATCATCAAGGTTCTTCCCTTGTTTCCTTAGGAAATTATCATCTTCATCAGAATTCAAAAGCTTCCGCTTCTAAAACATGGGGAGAGGAATACAATCTAGTTTGGTATTTTTCTTTCTTCTTCCTCACTTTGAAATGCTTCCAAATGGTATTTTTTATAATTGAAGAAGTTGTGGATCCGTTGGAGATGAATTAGACAAGAATCTAGCCGTTAGACACAAGTTTGCAATAAATCTAGTCATTACTGAAGCCTTAGGATCGACTATAATGCTCCTACGATCAACTATGGTTCTTTAAATTTTTAAATTAGGACTTCTATAGTTGAGTATGATCATCCTTTACTCGATTCTCTTCCTGAGAGCATGCACTTTTGATTTCTGGGCACGCATAGTCGACTACCTTTCTCTGAGGATTGACTAAGGCTTCTCAAAAGTCAGATTTCATGTCCAAGCAGCCATAAGATTGGCTACCCCTCTTATGGGATCGACTGTGGCTGTATATTTTCATATTTTCTCACCCATTCAGCCACTAGATCAATTTGCCTTACTTTAATATCAATCGGAGCTTTGTTTACTCAAGATTCTTTGTCAATTTAGTTCGTAATTTTGGCGATATTTTCCTTGCAATCAAATGTTGAGTTGAGAATAAATTTCTTGACTTGAGATAACCTTGTTGTTGTGAAGATCAATTATATTGAAAAACTTCACCACTTGTGAACTTATTTTTCAACTTTAACATCTCAAGAGTGAATGTTAGGGAGATAATGAAACCTTGTTCAAGAAAGTTTAATACTCATACAATTAAGTCATTCAAGATTGTAGACATTTATGAAGTGTGTGTGTGAGAGAGTTTAATAACTTCAAGAAATCACAAAACCAAGATAATCAAGCTTGTAATTATATAAGTGCAAATGTGTGAGAGTTAAAATTTTTCAAGAATGTACCAAGCACTACCAAAAACCAAGCTCTTTTCGATGGAATTTTCCATTGAGAAAAGTTAAAATTTTGCTAGAAACTCATTTTTCTAACGGATTTCCAACAGAGAAATTTGTTGGAAATTCCATTGGTAAAAGCATTGTCAGAAGTAGTTTCCATTGAAAATCCGTCAAAAATTTCTAATAGACAGTTCCATCAAAAAATTTCACCGAAAAAAGTGCATAATCCATCAATTTTGTTGAAAAACCATTTCCCATGTAATTTCATTGGAAAAGCATTTCCCACGGAATTCTATTGAAAATTTCCAATGGAACAAAAATTTTCAATAAAATTTTCATTAGAAATGCATTTCTGACATAATTCCATAAATTCTGTAAGAAAATTCCAACAGAATTTTTCGTTAAAAAAGCATTTGCCAGAAAATTCTATTGGAAATTTCCCACAAAATTTCCATTGAAATGCATTTCCAACAAAAAATTCCATTGGATATTTTCCACAGAATTTTCCATCAATGATGCATTTCCAACAGGAATTCCTTTTGTAATTTCCAACAAAATGTTCTGTCAATAATGCCTTATCAACCAACTAAAATTTCGATAACAAATTATCAATTGACATCCATAATTCACATTCAAAATTTATAAGAGAAACATGCATTAAAAACCAAAATTCAAAGTGAAGTTCATATAACAATCATCATAATCACACAATATCTAAAAATGTTAAACAAATATAAACATAAAGCTAAATGTGCTATTATATGCCCATCCTAAAAAGGTATCCAAGTCCAACAACGAAAAAGAGACATCATATCATGAAATATTTTGTTCTTACTTGTCAAGATTTGAGCTTAAAGTACTCACATTTTTTTGTTTCGAAAGCACATTACTCACGATCATTGCTTCCATAAATGCCATAAATTCACTCATACTTTTCGCCATTGCTTCTTTCATATTTGCCATTAAATTGGCATTATTCTTCTTAATTTCCTCACATATCTTACCCAAGTTTGCTGATAGATTTTTCACTTTTTCTTTTAATGCAATTACAGAATTGGTAGCGTTTGAGTTGATAGAGACACACACTAACTTAGATGTTGCTGCATTACTATGTGTTTCACTAAGTAAAGCTGTAACAGGCACCTAGTATCAAACCCATACACATGAAGGTTTAGTCTCCATCTCCAATTACTTCGATCCAAGCATGCGGTTTGAATTCTGGCTGAAAGGATGAATTTTCACCATAGTTCTATGATAATAGAAAATTATACATTTCTTACAAAAAAATTAAAAACGATTAGTATTCAATTATATCGTCAACTTTGAAGTAAAAATCAATCAATTTTGCACATACACTAGTAGATTTAAACTTGTCTATAAAACCATTGTGACTCGATAAACATTTATGAGTGATGTTGAACACTTCTAAAAGCTAACATCTCGTTCCATCTCAATTGCCTACATTTATTTATAACTATATATACTCAATCATAATCCATATATATAAATAACATGTAAGGAAAAACCAAAGTCAAACTACTAAACATACAAATTAAATTTAGTTTGAAAGAAAACCAGACATATAAATGCTAAGTAAGATTAATTCATACCATCCTTTTTGCATAAACAACGAATGAAACTGAATAGCCAGTGTGCTTTGAAATGCTTCATTCTTTTGGCATTTAATGATTTTGCCTTGCTTTACTTGATTTGTTTTGCCATTTTTGTGTACTTTGTACTGTATCAATAAAGGCATCCCATATTTCATTTGTAATCCATTCCTTTGACATGCTTTTGCAGTCCCTAATGTTGTTTGCATTGGCTTCTATTATTACTTTATTCCTCTCTTCTGAAAGTATGTCTCTTAACCAATAGGAACAAATTTTATCCCATATCCATCAAACCAAAACATCTTGATTTGTAGGCCAAACACATTTTTCTACATTAAAATAATAAAGTAAATAAAAACTTAATACAAATTAATTGAAAACAAAAAGTTATAATTTCATTGAATAACAAACATAGTAATTGAAAATTTTTAAACATTAACTCCTTTACGACATTAAGGACTTTCTTCCATGTCGGCCATGGACCGTAGAAATGATTGTTTACGATCTTTGTTATTATAGCCATGACCCCTTGCTCGAAAAAGTACTTGTACAAGATAAAAGAAAATTATTGCCTAGTAAAATATATATAATGAATATAACTATATCATTATAATACAAGTTAACATACCTCTCTCCAATAGGAGTTACACACAATCTTTCGAATGGATTTATAGGAGTTTGTAATCCTATACCAAGCCCCCACCCTTGACCTTAAGGATGTATCACCTCCACTTATACCTAAATCAATGGATGTGGATCCTTGAGAATCGTGAATAGATGTCACATTATCTACTTGCTTTGTAGATGCACCCAATAAAGAGGGTGGCTCCAAGGGCACATCATTAACCTGCTGCATCAGTGGTTGACTGAATGGATCAGCAAACACACTAATATTTGTAGGCAACAACATAATTCCAAAGGCATTTGTTGCTCTAGGTTTAGATTTTAAATACTTCCCTTTAACCATCATTCTGGTAATATTATTTATAAAAAATTCACACAAATGTTAAAAAATTGAAACAAACTATAAAAATCATCAAAACTACAATCAAGAGTAATTCCTAATCATGTGTACAATAAAAGTTGTCATTATAAAGTATTCATTTCAACAATTGAAAATATAAACTATAATAATTTTATAACATGTCAAAAATTTTCAATATTAATAACTAAGTTAAACAACTGTGTAACAAAAGATACAAAACCAATAACATATATGTTTACCATCATCAATCACTTTCAGAATAAGCAAACTCTTGCTTTTCATTATTATCATTATCACCACTAAATGTTTCTTCATCTTCATCCTCAACTTCTTCTTTATCTCCTTCCATGTTATCTTTTCCATCTTCATCTCCTTGCATGTCATCTTATTCATCCTCAATTAAGAGATTAACCTCTTCACAATCACCACTAGCTAAAACTGTAGTGTTATCAAGTTCTTCCGATGGAGTAACATTAATTGAAATAGATACATCACCTTCTTAGTATACTTCTTCATTCAAATCAATTTCATTTTCTCTATCCCCACTCCTAGGAAGGTGAAATCTATTCTTAGCTTTTATTTTAAATACTACCCATTAATCACATCAATCTCTTGTGGTTAATGGATAACTACTATAATAAACTTGATGAGCTTGTCCAACTAAAACAAATAGTTCATTAGTAGCAAGTATCGAGTTGTATATAATTTCAATAAAATCATGAAAAGGGTCTACCTTAGTACCTTTTTCAATATCAAACCAATGACACTTAAATAGCACAACTCTGTTTCTGATACCAAAATACTCCAACTCAATTATATCCACCAAGATACTCTAAAAGTCACGCTCATAATCATTGTAAAAACTCCCTTTTATGCATACCCCACTATTCATTGTCTTACGATTTTGCCATAATCTAAGGTGTGAAACTTGAAACTATTTACAAAGTATCCTTTATAACATCTTATCATATGTCTTGGACCATGAGAGATTTCAAGTATTCTTAAATCAATTTCATCTCTACATTCTACAACCTACCAACATGTAATACAAGACCAAGAATAGTTAATTTACAAAAGTAATGCATATTTGTTATTAAAAGTTCACTTTTAATTTACATAAACTTACATATTCTTTAAACCATTTCACGAATCTTGTATTACGTACTTTCTCCAATTCATCTTTCGTTATGTGCACAACATCTCTTTTCACCCTTTCATCAAATATCTTATCATCATATCCATAATTTATAAATTAAGTTCATTCTTATAAGCAATCATTTGGGCTTATGGTAAAATAAAACTTAATATATGGGAGCATCTCTTTGCAATTCATTAAAACATATAGCTCAACTGATAAAACTCATCTTCATCTAAAAATTGAGACTTTTCTAGTAGATCAAAAACTATTCTAGGATGAGTGAAAATCGAAAGATGACTAAAAGAGTCCACATCTCCCCCATCATCATTATGTGGCATTCGATTTAGTCTTATTCACACAATAAGTTCAAAATACAATGAGCAAAATGAGGAGATTTCATTGATCATATAAGCCTTGCATATAAATCCTTCAACAAAAGCTTGATTTTTCACATTCTTCTTTAAATCATGCAAAAACCTAAACATCATAATATTCATAAAATTTAATAAGTACCTTAAACTCTTCTAATAAACTATTTGAAAATAAATAACAGATATAGTACCTCTCAAATAGATACATCCATCAATGTTGGACAGGTCTACCAACCTTTCACTTGTAAGGTAAATGAATCAGCAAATGCTTCATAAAGTCAAAAAAACCGATAGGAAAGATCTATTCTAATTTGCATATAGTTTCACTTATTTTTCCTTCCAAAGCTTCCATATGATCTACAAGTATTTCAATTGAGTATAAATATTTAAAAAATGAGATATCTCAGTAATCGCATCCCAAATATAGTGAAGCTCCGTATCATGAAAGACAATTATGAGCAATCGCTTTAAAAAAAATGATAATCATGATGTTTCATCCCATAAAATTTGCAATCGATCTTGTTAACACACCGAGATATGTTCGACACAAAACTATCAGGTAATCTCAATTGTTTCACCCAAGCACAAATAATTTTTCTTTCCTCCTTACTTAAAGTGTACAAAGCCTTAAGCTTAAAAATTTTTCCATTATTTTCCACCAATTCTAATTCTAAACACTTGCAATACACCTTCAAATCTTAGCATGCCTTTAAGTTGTCTTTCGTCTTCCCTTTAACATCCATCATTGTGTTGAATATATTATCAAATACATTATGTTCAATATGCATCACATGTAGATTATGACGAATAAGAAATGTATGCTAATAAGGTAAATGCCAAAATATATTCTTTTTCAACCAATTATGACTTACATCTTAACACATAATCTTTTGTTCACCATATTTTGTTCCAAATGGGATATCAGGAAGCAAATTCAACTATGACAATATTTCTTCACCTGACAATCAAGGAATTGAGAAGTCTTGCTCAACTTTTTTTCCTAAGAAATCTATCTCTCTGCCTCCTAAGGATGATTAGGTGCCAAAAATTACCGATGACAATAAAAAAAACAAGATCTTTGTTGTGAGAGCTTGATTTTTATAGACACATAGCTAGAAGTAGACGCGATAACACGGACTAGAGGTAATTTCATCATTTCTTTAGTGAGCCCCTAAAAGTAGGCTTTCAAACATTATTAAGGCTTAAGTAGGCCTAAGGCATTAATGAATGATGAAAATAAGGATAAAATGATGAAGGAAATAAAAACAATGATGATTTCCAATGTAAAGGCAAAATGGTCATTTTTCATCTCGAGTCAAAATTTTTAAGTTTTTGTGAGCCTATGCATTTTTAGACTATTATGGACTTGTCTCAATGTCAAAAGAGTAAAACGATTATACAAAGGATTAGAGGAAGTCAAAGCTAACTTGTTAAAGGCATTTTCATAATCTAAGTGAAGTTTGGATAAGCTTTAGCTATAAATATCATTTTCTAGAAGCTTCTTCTTCTTCTTCCTCCCATCTCACGTTTCTTTCATCTTCCATGGAAGCTTGTTTGAAACCTCCATAAATTCTCTCAAGTTAACCCCAACTTTCATGCTTTTGTACATTTTTTCATAGAACCTTTTGTGTTCTTTCACTTTCTCACCTTAAAACCCTTAAAAATTCTTACCTCCATACTTTCTCTCACTAGCTAGGTGTTTTAAAGAGAGTAAAAGAGAGCTTCTATAATAGCTTGAGGACTCTTAAGAAGGAATTCAATTATCAATTTATCAAGGTGAGTAATGAAATTGAGTTAAATTTTTAAGTTGTTGAGAATGGTTAGTGGCTAGATTTGTGAATGTTTTGTGGTTAAAGTGGTTTGCTTATTCTAGTGTGACTAGAATAATGAAAGTAAATAACCACTTAATAGCAATTGGAAGCTAGTTAGGAATAACTAGTAGAACATGATTTAGGACATAGCTTTTAGAATTATGGTTATGCGAATTAAGTTGATTTGTGATGCTATTGTATGTGATAGGTTCCAACGAGACCCCACATCTCCATTCAAAGCATTAGTGGAAGTTGGAGTTGATTTAAGATCCAACAAATATCGGTGAATGAACTTGCATTAAAATGCTTTAGGGTAAATGCATATATGTTTCAATGAATTATTTGAAAGGTTTTAATTGTCTTTTTCCTTTAAAATGTGTATGGGAACAAGTTTTTAAAGAAATGTTTTTGCATTATGAAATGTGACTGTGATGAGTCCATGTACTCCTTTATTATGTTGGTTTACATATATATGTGTTGTGCCTTGATAGATAATATCGTGTTATAAATATAATCGTGCATGTGCAGTGTAGGAGAGCACATGCTGGTAATGATATGGGTGGGAGTGCATGTGATGGTATTGAAATGTGTGAGTAGAGAGTGCACATGATGATGATGTTGAAATGTGCGAGTAGGGAGTGCACATGATGATATTAAAATGTGCGAGTAGGAAGTGCACATGATGATATTGCCTCGTGCGTGTAGGGAGTGCATGACAATAAAAATATCAATTGCATGATATGGCAATTATTGGTAGGTCTGGGTTCTCATCACCTGACTTATTCCTCTGCGTGACACATGTCACCCAAGGACAGGTCCCGCAAAACCTAACTCGCCAAGTTTCGAACCCCAAACTCTTTTTAAACTTCCCTCAAAAGGAACACTTTTAACCATTTCAAATCCAGCCATTCATACTCACATTATCGTAAGCCGTTTATTTCAAATCGTAATTCACAACATAACAAGTGGTCTCCGATTACTCTATTTTCCAAAATCATCATTCGATTTCAATCGATTTACAAAAATTCGTTTTATTTTATTAATTCACACTTTACTCATAAAACAAAACAATTCACCATTTAAAACCATTTTTCCACCAAATCACCAAAATCACGAATTAAAATTTACTCTAGATAATTAAGATGATAGTAAGGTTACTCACTGTTTTCGAAAATCGAATTTGGTTACTTCGACTAGTGATCCTCGGGTGCTATTTCCTTGCTTTTATCAGAGGACTCACCACCTTGACATATTACACAATTAATCAATTACTACATTTATGCTAATTTGGTATAAAATTGACCTAAATTATATATGAATGCATGGAATGCTCGAGTAACCATTTAATTACGGTGTTGACCTAATTCGGTCTATCACCTGATTAAATCACCAACGCGTCCAATTTAGCTCCAAATTGCACCATTTCTTTTCCAATACCTCAATTCACCAAGCACAATTCAAATAACCAAAAATTCAGCTTAATCACCTTCACAATGCTTCTTGAAAATTTCAGCCATTGTGGTGCACTAACACCGTGATTTTTCCTACTTAATTTTTTCACCATAATTGATCATTTCCTAACCAATTTCTCTTGAAACAAAATCAATCCACCATCCACACGCAACATGGGACATTCGGCCATTGAAGGATGATGGGGAAAATGAATTTTTTTTCTTGTTGTTTTGCTTCCAAACATAATTAACTAACTAACAACACTAACATAACTTAAAATCAAACCAAATCCAACATCAATCTCTCTCCATACCCATTCGGACAGCAATGAATCCATTATGAAAACATGCAATTCAACCATGGAAATGAGAAAATAAAGTATGGGTATTGTAGATCTCAAGTAAAAATAAAGAAATTTCACCTTATCTTGCTTGATTCCTTGGATTTCCACACTTTCTCTTTGAATTTCTCCTCCTAGGGTTTTGTTCTTCCCTTGTTTCTCCTTTCCTCTTGTTTGGCCAACCATGGGGTTGAAATGGGGGTTTTATGGGCTAATTTTTCAAGTTTAATATTAAATATATCAAGCTTGCCACATGGCATGCTTAATTGGTCCATAATTTGAATATCTAACTTTTAAACTTTAATTCTCCACCACATTTCATGTCATATTTATCCATTCCCATAATAATTGAAATACACAAATTTGACAAGTGTTGGGGGTGAAAATTACCGTTTTGCCCTCAGAGCGGTAAAATTACTGTTTTGCCCCTATGCTCCAAAAACACCGAGAATTAAAATTTTTTTCACTTATTAACCTCAAATTATACTCCAAATGATCACTCTTAGTCAAATGTAGTCAAAATCTTTTCTAAAAATTCTCATTTTGTCCTCAGGTGACAAAATTACTATTTTACCCCTAGAAAGTCAATATTCCATATTGACTCCAAATCAGCCCTCGAACTCCGAATCATCTTTTTAACTGATTACTGGACTGTAAAATTTTCAATTTCATCTTAAAATCTTCATTTGAACTTGTTCGAGGTTTAAATCGACTTAATTGTACTTCTAATTACAATATCGACTTTTAATACTTTTCCGGGGCATTTCGAGTATACAAGTATTCTATCACTTATATGTATGACATAGCAATTACTTTGTAAGGTCAGGCTTGACATACCCTCACCAAAGTCACTCTACTAGTCGTCAGAAGTCTTTTATATGAGTACATGTACATTAAATGTAAATTGCTAGGATTCATTTTGCAAACAATGCATGTATAGTTTGGATTGATGGTGCCATTATGAGATGGCTATGATTGACTTTATTTTGAGATCATACAAATGTAAATATTTGGTTTCCACGTTGTATTATGAAAATACGTCTAGTTGCAAATTACAAATTATGGTCTAGTAATGGTAATGTATAATAGAGGCAATAGTGAACGGGATCATGTAAAGAGGCTTGCTCGGGCTTAGTGGGCTACGTTCATTGGACCCATATGCCAACCATGGCTCGAAAATTGGGCTGTGACACAAGGTTACCTACCATGATCCAATATGGAAAGCTTAGAACGTTCCATGCAATAAGGACATGATAATCGTCAATAAGTGCTATATCCTGACAACATACCATAAGCAAGAAAATCATTAATTGTCCATAATAATGCTGCCCTTATTTTAAAATTTTGCTTCCAATAGACATCATATGTAACAACACCCTCAGTGCACAATACTTTCAACTCATCTATCAAAGGCCTCAAAAAAACATTTATGTTTTGGTTTGGACTTTTCCTCCTCGGAATAACTATATTAAGAAATATATATGATTGTTCCATACACATGAATGGGGGTAAATTGTACATGGTGAGCATTACTGGCCAAATGGAATAGGGTTTTGCAATAGTCCAAAAAGATTGAAACTGTTAGTACATAATCCTAGTTTGACATTGTGGGGTTCCATTGCAAATAACTCATATGTGTGGTTGAAGTGTTTCCAAGCCTCACCATCAACAGGATGTCTAAGTAGTCCATCATCACTTTGGTTTTACATATGCCACATCATATTTTCAATAGTTTTTCCTAACATATAAAGCCTTTAAAATCTTGGTATAAATGGCAAGTAACATAAAATCTTGTAAAGAATTTTCTTCTACCTTTTGACACTTGATTTTATCAATTTATACTAAAAATGACCACATATCATACAATGCTCTAAATCATCAATTTCCTTATAAAATAAGATGTAATTGTTTTTACAAGCATGAATTTTGATATATTCAAGTCCAAGTTTTGCCACTTTCTTTTTCATTTTGTAAAAGTCACTAGGTAAAGTTTCATCTAATGGCAACATATTCTTTATTATCTCCAACAGAAGATCAAAACATGCTTCACTCAAATTAAACTTTGATTTAACATTTAGAAGTTGTGACATAGCTGAGAGTGTTGTGTACTTTGCGTAACCTAACCACAAATGTTCATCCGCGTTACTTAATGAGGAGTAAAAGCTACTTGCATTTAGATTTGGATCTTCCTCCACAAACCTTGATTCATTATCATGACTAGAATTGAAAGCAACTTCTGAACCTATTGTATCCTTAACCATTCTATCATATGGATTTTTTTTTCTTCTTCATATGTAGCATCCTTATATTCCTCATGTTTCCCATGACTAGCATATGGTTCACCTCTACCTCCACTTCTTGATGAGTGTCCAACATCATGTTCTCCATGTAAACTTTATATTGTGCAAGCACCAGTAAAATGCTTTTTTAGGATGTGTTCCACCACCTCATCGGAATTTAGAAACTTCTTGTTGCCACACCAAGAGCAAGAGCATCTCATCTTATTCTCCCACATAAATGTAAGGTTAAAAAATGCAAAATCAATGAATTCGTTAACTCTATTTATAAATTCATCTCTAATGAATCCATTAAAAGTTAGTTGACGGTACATCCAAAATCAATCTCCCACCATTTTGTAATCTTAAGTTTCATAGACTATGGCAATCAAGAGTATTTCCCATTCATGTTTACCATTAAAAATTTTAAGAAAAATATGCCATTATGAAATAAATTTTAACATTTTAAAATATAAATTAAAAAGTCCAAAGAAATTTTCATCAAAATTCCAATGGAAATTCCTAACAAAATGATGTCAATGAAATTTTTTTGGTTGGAAGAAATCAATTTTCTTGTAGTGAAGGATCACTTAAGTTCAAGCAAATTTGATCATTTTGTCTTAATTAAAACTATAATTATTTTAAAGCAAACATAAGTATTGGTTAAGAGAATACATTGTCTATGTAAAAGGTTTCATAGCAATATATTCGATGTAATGAGACATATATAGCAATGAAATCAATACGAATCATGTTCTCATATGTCTAAATAGATCATGATGGCACAATCCAATGCTATTTCTAACATTACACATAAGAGTTGAAAAGTTGTAACTACAAATATAAATTGGTAGTCTTAGTGAGAATTAATATTCTACACATATCAAACTATTTGAGGGTTGAGATCCATGTTTCAAAATTTGCACCATTCTCGGTCGATACAAATTTAGGACCTGGTTTCAAGACTATAGAAACATCGATGGAAGACTTTGGCAATAATAATAAATTAAGTGTTGCCTCAGCTCCTTCTCTTGAACAATTATCATCGAAGCAGATATTCATTCTCTTCATCACAGTAGCTTTTGTTATAAGATGCCTAACAAATTCCAATTGTCTCTCCTTTCCATTGAATCCATTTATGGATACTACGTTTAAGCTATGAGTGATGCAATCACATAGCTCCCTTTTATCCCATAACATGGACTCCGGATATGGTAGCGAGCAATTTTGAGTACCATGATTTGAGGTTGCTCCCTTCCATTCGGAATCTATTTCCTAAAAACACACAAACCATAACGCATTTCATTCAATTAAGCTTTAATCTAGAAGATAATATATATATACTTCAATCGAAAATTTTTTGTATAAATCAGCTTCTCAAGATTAAGATAAATATAATTAGCAATGACATACCAATATATTGATTTCAAGTTGCTCCAGATGGGTGCAAACTCGTAAAACGATAGCAAGTATCAACACTTCCCTTATATTGTTCAAATCCAAGTCAATTGATAGCATCCATAAATTTTCGAATAAGCATGAGTCATCCTTTAAGTGATAAATTCGATCATTTCCAATTTTCTAAGGCCAACAAAAACATATCATTCATATGATCAAATATGATATTATATGAAATAAAGTGTAATTCAGTAAAAACAAAACAACTAGTGAAAATGCTTACTAAAAGACCACCGCAATGCTCTAGAATTTCTGCAACCTTTACAAGTTCATGATCTTTGAGAAAATGGTGTGGACCTTCTTCTTCGCCATTGCAATATGCACGAAACACCTTAAGCTTTGGGGCATTGATAACCAAATTTGTGGGTGGACATTTTAAAGTATCAAGCACCAAAACACCAAGGGACATTGTTGATAAGTATATTTCATGCACGTCCAAGTACTCTAGCTCCACAGTTTTAACATTCTCACTAACAATCCAAACTCGATCGAACCCAATACAAAAGGAAAGGCTCAAATACTCCAAAGAAGCACAACTAGATATGATTCCATCAAGGGTTTCAGTTGTAAGAAACAACAATTTAAGTTTCAAGGTTCGAAGATTATGGCAATGATCAAATGGGGAGTCAGTTTCAAGTTTGTAATGTGTCAGCTCAAGTGCATGCAAAGTTGTACAAGAGAAAATCCCTGATGGCAAACTCAATTTTAAATCAGTAAATATGCCCATAAAGTTTTGTTGAAAAGGGAATTCCTCACAAGTGAAAGTTAGCTCTTTTATCCCTTTCTTTGATACAAGAAATTCAACCCATTTTTTAAGCTGACCATTTTTGCAGCTATCAGGAAAATGAACGATCTTGCAACTAGTCAAGTTACATCTATGAGAAAACAATACCTTGTCAATCATCATAACAGCATGGAAAAGCTCTTTCTCTACATCATGGCTCAAACAATTATTGATTCCATGTCTATACGAGTTCTTTTTCTCTTGATAGAGAATACGTTTGCTTGATTTCATCATTCGTTTTAGATCAAAATCTAAACGAGAAACATACCTCCATAAGCTTTTCCACCGCCTTGATAAGATACTTGTTCTTACAACTTCATCAACTGGTAGCTGTGATACAATCTCAGACAAAAGTGTGTCAGGAAGCCTACTGATCAAATCAAGGCCATAAGGTTTTTCCTTAATGAAATTTGATGTCATTTTTTTCTTCTTTTTTGCTTTCTTTGAAAAAGATGGGATATGAAAGGAAAATGATAGATGTATATAGGTGTACTAGGTTTGGTGAGGAAAAGAAATCATAGTGAAAAGTTTTGATATGGAAGGAATATCCTCGTCAATTATAACAAAGGACATGAAAAAAAAACGTGTCCAGGGTGAAAAAGCACCTAGCTTTGAATGCTAATAGACCTATCTCTTACGTTACGCCTATGGAAGTTTAATTATTCTCTCTATCTATTTATAGCATGTTACAGCAAAATAAACCAAAATATGGAATTTTTTATTTTGGAAAAATTGGAAGAGAAAAAGTAAAGTTATAAATAAAATAATCAATATATATATCTAGCTAGCCTGATTGTTTTCTTTTTTTTGTTTTTCCTTTATGGAAGAAAATATATACATGAATCCAGCAAATTGTGAATCTCATGCTTATGTGTAAACTTTATCTTCATTTTAATTTGTAATAAGTCAACAAGTACCTTTAATTCTATAAAAAAAACAAAATGAATTTTAGCAAAAGTAAACATAAAAAAAACTTTTAAATAAAATTTATACTAATATTAAGGACTTGTAAAAGCAAAAGACAAGTTTTTGTTACCTAGAGAATTTGTTTCCTTTCATGTAATTGTTAAAGGTTTATATGTGACTTAGTTGAATTGTTTAGTTCTTTAAACTTTAGTTATTATTTATGAATTAAAATCTAGAAACATATCTATGATTTCTATCATAATTCTTATACCTAAATGGATTGGTTTCGTATAATATTTTATTTGGCTAATTAATGCATAGGCTTTGCATAGAGTTTTCTCAATTTTACTTAACATTAATCAATTTTATAAGACAAGACAAGTAACTAGACATGCTAGTGCCTGTAATATATAATAAGACGTGACAAGACATGTTTTTCATGTAATATATATATATATATATATTAAAAATTTTCACAAAATGCAAAACGCTCTCAACCAACATGAGTTTCCAAGCCTTCCCACCACCCATGGCATGCCCTATGGTCGACTGCCGGATCCCCTTCGGCTACCGCCGATAACCCCCCAGCAACCATCAGCAGCATCCCCTCGCAGGCCGGCAGCAAACCCACCTGTTACCTAGACAAAACATCCACAGCCACTAACCACAGAAGTCATCTCTCAAGAGTTTCAAACCTAGCCACAACCTCCTACATCCCTCAAAGTAGCCAAAAAATTGTTCCTTTCAATTGTAAATGCAACAAAACCAGCCCAAATACCACATTCACGTCCCACCTTCTGTTACAAGGATAAGCCAGCTGTGCATTTTTTTAAGGATGAGATTAAAACCTTAGCATAGCCTTTCAAGTTCTCCATTGTCGGCAAGTTCTCAAAGATGCCCCCTTTGACTGACATTCGATAATCTTTTAAGGGATTGGGGTTATCGGGTGCCTATAACGTATGGTGGATGAACTACAAACATATTTTGATTAACTTGTCAAATGAACAGGATTTTAATAGGATATGGACGAAACAGACATGGTTCATTGCCAACCAGAAGATGCGCATTTTCAAATGGATGCCAGATTTTGAAACTGAAAAAGAATCCTCTATAGTCCCGGTCTAGATATCCTTCCCAAACTTAAGAGCCCACTTATTTGAGAAATCAGCTCTGCTACTGATCGGTAAAGCCATTGGCAATCTACTTTATGTTGATGAGGCCACTGCAAACGGAACTCGCCCAAGTGTGGCTCATGTTTGTATTGAGTATGATTGTCTGAAGCCACTACTGGACAGTGTTTGGATTGTGGTAAGCAAAAGAGGTTCAGAGGATATGTTAGGAGGTTATCTTCAAAAGGTTGAATTTTCCAAGATATCGGAATATTGCAATCATTGTTGTCATATTGGATATGGAATCTCCAACTGTCTAGTACTAGGGTAGAAAAATGGGATGGTCAATACCAAACAGGTGAGACAGCAAAAGGAGAGAGCTAAGCAACCGACTGAAAAACAGAAGATGGTTTTTGAGGAGATTGGGAAAGATAAACAGCATGAGGAAGAGAAAAAAGGTAAAAAACCATTGATCGTTGAAAGTTCACTTGATACAAGAATAAGGAAAGAAAGGGAGAAGGGTCGAGAATGACATGCTAGGTATGAGAATAGGAAAGACCCGATCAGCTTAAAGGCAATAAAACAGAATATGGAATGGAGAAAAGTAATGAAAGCAAGTATGGGTGGAATAAAGTCAGCTAGAAGCTGAATTAGAGTCGCAGGTCAGGGATGAAGCCATGGTATAGGTTTTAAACTAGTTTAGGGGGATGAATGAGGTGTAGGAAAATGAACATGGTAAACAGGGTATAAAAAAGCTGGGAAACAGTTCACAGGCCAAAAAAAAAGTTTCCTTGAGTGGCCTGACTGACGGGGATGAAAGGCAAAAAAGTGATGATATTGGCTTACACGAGGATGAGGAAGGAACACGAATTCTGACTGGGTAATGTGGAGGAGCAAAAGAAACGGTGGTGCCAGCAACGATAGAGGGCTTCGATTTTTTTGAACCTGCTAGAAATATATCGGTTCAGGACTTAGAATGTGAAGGAAACAAAGTGTGCCATGCACAATGAATAGTTCCCAGAAATAACAAAAAAGGAAAGAGCCAGCTAAAGCCGACTAGTAGGGTGGCAGATTACAGTTTATGTGAAGAAGGCATGCACACCCGAGAACCAAGCAAAATGGCAGGACAACAAGGTCAAAAAGAAAAAGCCTCGGGCAGAAGGAATATAGAGCTTATTGCAACTATAGATGATGGGACGTTTGGGCAGGCTTGAGGTATGCGGATGCTGGAAAAAATTCAAAAAATCAATTTCTTAAATTACCAACGCAGGCAACAATTCTTATGCATGGTGACAAGGAACCGATTAGAGCAAATGGGGCCAAAGGCCTGCAAGGCTCAAAGGAAAGGCTGGAAAGGAATGGGGAACACAACCCACCTGCAAATGATGACACATGGCACCACGGATAGATGAAAAATAGAACAAATTCAAAAAATATTTTTTACAAGTCACCAACCCAAGCAAGTGGGTCCAACGGATAGCGAATGGCAGCAAGTGGGTCCAGGGATCAGATTGGGTTAGTGGGGGCAAAGGAAAAAGAAGCTACAGCACCCACAACAGGTCAACAGGAAACTTTGCATGGAGCTGCATATCAAAAATAAAAAATTACCCTGAATGTCCTTTCAAAGCATAAAGCAACCATACGACAGGTGGAGGGACAACTCGTGGCAGATAATGGGCCCTGGGGCTTATAATTGTCAGCCATTATGTGAGAAGGTAGTGCGGAACATAGCCTAATAATGGTACAAGGTGGAATTCAAACGCAGGACCTAAATGGACAAAATCGGATTCCACCCACAAGTGTCGGCTCATGTGATAGGATGGAGGACAATTATGACAACCCCATTACCTTGCAATCAGCCTCGGGTAAGGGTATGCACAACAAGGAAACAGGTGCCATTCCTTCATCTCTAGAAACTTATTCAGCAGAGATGGAAGTCCATCCTTTGGTGCGACACAGGAGGTATTCGGATACTACAGCTGCTATTGGAAAAATAATCAGGCTAGCGTCGAAAGAAGCCATGGATATGGGAGAAAATGATGGATTCTCTGAGGAGGACTCCATCTCGATATGCTATGCAACTAGAACCCACCATGATTAGTGCACTTGTGTGGAATGTGAGGGGCATTTCAAGTACTGTAATCCAAAGACGAATCAAAAAATTAAAGGTAATGCATAAAATAAAAATCTTAGCAAATTTGGAGCCAATGGTGGATGCTTCTAAAGCAGAATTTTTCAGAAGAAAATTAGGATTTAAGAAGGTGATGATAAATTGTTCTCAAAAAATTTAGCTTTTTCATACTTTTGATCTAAGCTGTGCAATGCTTCTTGATCACGTACAATGTTTGTATGTTGAATTCTCCATGCCATGGCTTCAACTTCTATTGTTGATATCATTCATCTACGCCAAACGTACTAGGTCTGAGAGGATAGGATTATGGGATTGCTTGAGGAGCCTAGCGGTCAATATCCAGACACCATGGATTGTAGGTGGCAATTTTAATACTATCTTACACAAAGGGGAAAGGCTGAATGGAGCTGTGCCACACGGAGGATGTATTGAAGACTTTGCATCTACATTGCTTGACTGTGGGCTAATGGATGGTGGCTACAAAGGAAATCCTTTCACTTAGACCAATAATCGTATGTTTCAACGGCTTGACAAAATGGTGTATAACTATCATTGGGCAGATTATTTCCCCAATACTCAAATTCAGCATCTTAATAGAGATGGATCAAATCATTGGCCATTGTTGATATCATGTGCAACTCATCAAGATAAAACTCCCTCTTCCTTTCGATTCTTACATGCTTAGGTGCTTCATCATGGGTTCAAAAATTTAGTGAAACAGAATTGGAATCTTCCCATTAGTGACTCAAGCTTGTAAGCTTTTCTAAACTAAGCAACGCCAGCTAAAGCAGTCTTTGAAAAAGTGGAATAAGGAGATTTTTGGAGATATTTTTCATAATGTAAAAGAGGTAGAACAAAGAGCTGAAGAACGGGAAATGATTTTCCAACAAGACCCAACGCCTCAGAACCATGCGGCAATGAACAAAGCTTATGCTCAACTTAATCACTGCCTTAGTGTCGAGGAATTATTCTAGAAACAGAAATTGGGCATTAAATGGCTGGTGGAGGGTGAGGGCAACACTAAGTTCTTCCATATGAAGGTCAAAAAGAAACTAATCAAAAGCCATATTTTCAAGATCCAGACTTCATATGGAAGTTGGATTGAAGAATTGGATGCAATTAAGTCTTCTGTAGTGGATTTCTTTTTGTCCCTCTTGAAGAAAGAACAATGTGATATGGCCAAGTTTAATTCTTTGTTGATCCTTTCTATTATTTCCGATAATGACAACATAAGTTTATGTGCAGTACCCTCAATGGAATAGTTAAAAGCAACAGTCTTCAGTATTGACAAGGACAGTGCTTGGATATAGTAGCTAAAGATCTATTGGATGCAGTTGTTGATTTTTTTTATGGTGCCGACCTCCCAAGAGAGTTACATCTATAACAATTGTGTTACTACCCAAGAATGATAATACATCGAAATGGAGCGATTTTAGGCCGATAAGTCTTTGTAATGTCTTTAATAAAATCATTACAAAGATTTTGGCTAACTGTCTTACAAGGGTGCTTCCTTCTATTATCATAGATAATCAAAGTGGTTTTGTAGGGGGGAGATTGATTAGCGAAAATATACTTTGTCACGACCCGAAACTCGCATCGAGCTCGTGACAACCGTCGCGATGTCTCGATAGACATTCCTACCCTGAATGCCAATCGAAACCACGCAAGGCTTTTACATCAGTTTTCTCATTTCCCCTGTGAGTATTAGTTACAAAAATCATGTTCTAAAGGGATATGGATCATTTTCAATTCAAAAACAGTCAAAAAGAAATTTCTACTACACAGGGGTATTTTAGTTATTTTTTTCAAAAATTTCGAAACCAGTTAAAAATGTAGTATATGAGTGAAAAATACACATTTCATTGTTAGAAATAAGTTTTAACGTCTAAAACATTCATTTAGAGTGAAATTGTAGCTAATAAAATAAAATAAAAATATTAAATAAAATATTCTATTTTCTTGTAAAACAATTTTTATAGAAAGCTACATAAATAATTTTTACAGCGTAAGAACAAAATAAATTCATACATACAGTGGCACACGCAGCCAAGTATTCAAAATATTTTACAATGACATGTGGGCCCCTATAGTAAACAAATATGTACATAAGACTAGACCTTCGGTTTCTAAAGATGTAAGTTCAAAAGTAGATCCTCGACAAAATGGACTATCTACCAATTATCTTGAGCCTGAAATAGGTGGAAAGAAGGGTGGTGAGTTTATATAAACCCAGTGAGTAAACAGATATCATTTAAAATATCTGAAGCTGAGTAAATGGAGACAATTAAAATAGATTAGCATAAAATGATTCATAGCATTTCGAACTCATTTCAATAAGATAAAATAGATTCATTTCACCCAAATAATCAAAGAGGCTTATGATTTCTTGAAAAACTTGGCTCATGCCAAAAATTCATACTCGATGACACCTTGATCAGAGGCATCTAATCGAGCCTGCCAAGGCTATTAAAGAGTCATATATGCATAAAACACATTTTTACTTTAACACATAGCCGTTCCTTGGCATTAGCTAAGTTCACCCTCACGTGGTGGTTTAGCGTGTAGTGAACTCTAAAGCTTTACCTCATGAGTTACCCTCCGCACCTCTCGTACCAAGGTAAAAAATAACGGGGTTTACCATGCCCTTCTAAATAGGCTGGTCCATAGAAACCCGCCCACTGCAGTAAGCTAATTATATAATCCACCATATCAATAAAAATTCAACAGCATGGCGTGGCTAATATAATACTATCCAGCATGTCAAGGCAAAACAACAGTTCATATATTTTCAGCGCAATTACCAATCCAGCCGCTCATGCCCACATTATCATAAGCCATTCAATTCAAACCATAATTTACAACACAGCAAGTAGTCTCCAATTACTCCATTTTCAAAGCCATCATTCAATTTCAAGACAATTTATAACATCATTTCATTTAATCACATTTTGCTTATAAAACATAAAGATTTATCATTTAAACTCATTTTTCATAAAATCACAAAAACAAATTAAAATTTACTTTAGATAATCAAGATGATGATAAGGTTACTCACTATAATGGGAATCGAGTTCGGAATACTCCAATTCTTGATCCTCAGGTACTACCTCTTTACTCTTGCCAAAATGCTCACCACCTAGACATAATGTATAATAAGCAATTTGTTACATTTGTGCTAAATCGTTATAAAACTAATTCAGGCTCTGTATGTATGCATGAAGTTGTTTGGATAGTAAATCGGTATTCCACTTAGGTTTAATTGTGATCGGAATGGATCAGTTTTTGACTTAATTCGAACTCTCCACCTTTGATTAAATTAAAACATCCAAATTAACTCCAAATATATTCATTGCAATTCCAAGATCCCAAATACACCAAAGTGCCTCAATGAGCTTAATTTTCTCATTGTTATTCAATTTGCTTACTAAAGGAACTATACTTAAAAATCACCATTTTCGGCTTCCATCACCACAATTCATTAAATCCTATCTACATAACATAAGATATCACAAAAATCATCACTTCTAGGTTCCTTATGAAATTCGGCCATGGTGGGTGGGTGAAGAACATGTGATTTTTCTTACTTGTTTGCATTCCAAACATGATAAATTAACTAAAAACACCTAAATACCATAAAATCTATCTAAAACCATCATCAAATTCTCTCTCCTTAGGTTCAGACAGCACACTATCCTTCATGATGTCTTGTGATTCAACCATGGAAAATGCAAAATAATGCATAGGAAAAGTAGATCACAAATTAAAATTAAGAAATTTTACCTTTACTAGCTTAATTCTTTGAAATCCACCAACTTCCCCTTGAATTTCTTAGCTAGGGTTTTGTTCTTTCTTTTCCTTCTTTTCCTTGAGTTGGTCGACCATATGAGAGTGATATGGGAGAGTTATGTGCTGGTTTTTAAAGCCAATTATAAAAGGATGAAAATTTGACACATGTCACCATGTGATTGGTGCATGTGTCATACTTACCCATTAAGCATTTTCTCACCACCACTTAAAATTCCTCAATTATCCATAATAATAGTGGGTGAAATTCATAAACTTGACAAGTGTTGGGTGATGTAAAATTTCAATTTTGCCCTTGGGCGGCAAAATGACTATTTTGCCCTTTTGCTAAAAAAAATGTCGAAACTATAATTTTTCACTTCTCAAACTCAAATTATGTTCTGAATAGTCAATCTTGGTCAAAAACCTCTTCCAACATTCTAATTTTAACCTCGGGTGACAAAATGACCATTTTACCCCTACATTATGAAAATTCCAATTTGAATCAAAATCAGTTTTCGAACTCCGAATCACCATATTATGTCATTTTGGGGTTTTAAAAATTCTCAATTTCATCTTAAAATCTCTATTTGGACTAGTTTGAGGCTTAGTTGTACCAGTAAGTACAATTCTGACTTTTGACAACTTTTTTGAGGTATTTCAAGTATGCAAACACTCTATCAAGCATATGAGTAACATGGCAAGTATATTATAGGGCTGGGGTTGACATCTTTCTTGCCTAGGAACTGATTGGGAAGATTGATCGAAAATCATGGGGTAGAAATGTGGCTCTAAAGTTGGATATAATGAAAGCATACGATCGACTTGATTAGGATTTTCTTTTTAAGATTTTACGACAATTTGGATTTAATTCTCAATGGATTGGTATGATCCGTCGTTGCATTTCTAATTGTTGGTTCTCATTACTAATAAATGGTGGGATTGTGGATTATTTCAAATCAGAAAGAGGATTTAGACAGGGCGACTCCACTTCTCTACTTCTGTTTGTTCTCGTAGCTAAATACTTATCACAAGGATTAAATGCATTGTTCGCTCGTTTCTCTTCTCTGCAGTATTGTTCTAATTGCTCTATATTAGTTAGCCATTTGGCCTTTGCCGATGATATTATTATATTCACTAATGGTGCGAAATCCTCTTTGTAGAAAATTTTAACATTTTTGCAGGAGTATGAGGAGATTTCTGGACAGAGAATAAACAAGGCAAAGAGTTGCTTCATCTCCTATCGAAATATGGCTAATTCACGCAAACAGATCGTTTCTCAAGCTATTGGCTCTGTTCATAAGTGTTTGCCTATCACATACTTGGGGGTGCCACTTTATAAGGACCGAAAAAGGTAGCGTTATTTGATGAGCAGATTGAAAAGATCTGAGGGCGGATAGAAGGTTGGGATAATAAGATTTTATCCCCAGGTGGACGAATCACATTACTACGAAGTGTCCTTTCTTCTCTACCTATCCATCTACTTTAGGTCTTTAAACCCCCTACTTGTGTCATTGAAAAAATTGAAAGACTTTTCAACAATTTCTTGTGGGGAGGTTCAGCAAGTACTAGGCATATCCATTGGAGTACGTGGCATAAGACTACCCTTCCATCCAGTGAGGGCGGATTAGATTTTTGAGGCCTAGGTGATGTGTTTAAGGCCATTAGCATGAAGTTTTGGTGGAGGTTTATGTCTTGTAACAGCATTTGGACGCGTTTATGAGAATCAAATACTACGCTGGTAAGATCCCAAAGTATGTCCAACCAAAACTTCATGATTCATAAACATGGAAACAGATGATAGGTAGTTGCCCAGTTACTGAACAATGCATCATGTGGCGAATTAGTAAAAGAGAATTTTTTTTTTTTGGCATGATTGTTGGATGGGTGAAGCACCCTTGGTCAATCGTTTTCCATCATTTGCATCATCTATGACAAAAATCTCTTATTTCTATGACGATGAAAACTGGAATGTGGAAAAGTTAAACAAGGTGTTGCCAGAGGATGTTGTGGTGCAAAATTCTAACATTCTGATAGATCTTTCCAGTGATGATAGGGCATACTGGGTTCCTACTTCGAATAGGTAATTCACTGCTAAGATTGCGTGGGAAGTTATTCAACAATGACAATCAGTAAACTCAAGGTTTAATTTAATTTGGCATAAAAGCATTCCTCTAACTATCTCTTTCTTTTTATGGAGGTTATTACAGGATTGGATCCCATTTGATGAAAGGCTGAAAAGAAAGGGCTTCCAGCTAGCTTCTAAATGCCAACACTGTAACTCAAAGGAGTTTATCCTACATGTCATATGGGAATGCCCAATTACCACACAAGTTTGGAATTATTTTACGAAATTTTTTCAAATCAACATTATCCCACCCCTAACTGTTCTTCAGATTCTATAGGCATGGTATTACTTTGGTGACTTCACGAAATAAGGGCACATACGCATGTTAATGCCTTTATTTATTTTTGGTTCTTATGGGTTGAGAGGAATGATGCAAAGCATAGGAACTTGGGTATGTATCCTAACAGAGTGGTGTGGAGAATATTAAAACTCATCCATCAATTATTTCATGGGCGGCAATTTCAGCGATGGCAATGGAGGGGTGATTTTTAAATTACTCAAGCGTGGGGGCTAATATTCCAACATGCATCCCCTCTTCCTCGAAAAATAATTTCTTAGCACAAACCATTAGCAGGTGAGTGTAAGTTGAATGTTGATGATAGTTCCAAGCATAATTTTCAAAATGCTGTGGGATGAGGTCTTTTCAGAGATCATACAAACACCATGATTTTTGGGTTCTCTGAAAACTTTGGGCCTCAAAATTCACTACAGGCAGAATTAATGGCACTTCACAAGGGTTTATGTATTAGTATGGAATGCAATGTTACTAGACTTTGGATCAAAATGGATTCCAAAGTAGTGGTTCAAATGATACAAGAAGGCCATCAAGGATCTTCAAGGAGTCGATATCTGCTTGCGTCCATTCGTAGTTGATTGAGTGG
This sequence comes from Theobroma grandiflorum, assembly GCA_036013995.1. NCBI lineage: Eukaryota > Viridiplantae > Streptophyta > Magnoliopsida > Malvales > Malvaceae > Theobroma > Theobroma grandiflorum. The sequence continues at coordinate 22,138,282 of CP142133.1, read as the reverse complement.
CATCTCTTTTAAGATTTCGCACATCCATAGGGAAAGAAATAAGGCAGCAGAGTACCTTTCTAATCAGGGTCATACGCACCAGAACTTACAAGCTTTTTCACATGCTCAAGGACAACTTCGAGGTATGCTTAGATTGGACAAAGTAAATTTACCTTATGTTCACTCTAAATGAATGTAAAGGAGTAGTACTCCTTGTTTACTTTTATGTTCTCTATTTAGTCATTTTCATAGAATTTTGTAACATGGAAGTGTTCCAATTTTATGATGATAATAAAAAATATGGTCATAAAATGAAACACTCCATCCTAGGTACTCTCCTTAATCTCTCTCGATCTCATGTAACTTTGGAGGTTAGGTTCATGTCCCCCTCCCTTTGTACTTAATTTGCATGATCATTAATAAAATTTTTACAGGGTAGCTGGGCCCTGCGAGAACTTCCAACATAAAATATATATATATATATTATTTGGTGGGGAGAAGAAATCGCAGAGAAAAGTTTTGATATGGAAAGGATATCTTTTGTCATTTACAACGAAGGACATGAAAAGAAAAAGTGTCAAGGGTGAAAAAGCACTTGCCTTTAAATGCTAATTGACCTGTCTCTTACATTACAACCAGGGAAGTACATTTATTCTCTCTATTTATTTATAGCATGTTATGGCAAAATAAACCAAAATATAAAATTTTTTATTTTGGAAAAATTGGAAGAGAAAAGTAAAGCTGCAAATAAAATAATCAATATATATATAGTTAGCTAGCTTGATTGTTTTTTGTTTTCATTTTTTCTATTTTAGAAACAAAATATATACATGAATCTAACAAATTGTGAATCTAATGCTTATGTGTAAATTTTATATTCATTTTAATTTGTAAAAAGTTAACAAGTACCTTTCATTCTATAAAAAAATACAAAATGAATTTTAGTAAAAATTTAAAAAAAATCTTGTAATAAAATTGATAACAATATTAAGGACTTTTACAAGCAAAAGACAAGTTTTTGTTACCTAGAGATTTTGCTTATTTTCAATATTAAGGACTTTTACAAGCAAAAGACAAGTTTTTATTACCTAGAGATTTTGCCTATTTTCATGCAATTGTTAAAAGCCTATATGTTACTTAGCCTAATTATTTAATTTTTTTAATTTTATAGTCATTATTCTTGAATTAAAATCTAGAAACCTATCCATTATTTCTATTATAATTATTATACCTAAATGGATTGGTTTTCTATAATATTTTATTTGGCCTTTACATAGATTTTGATCAATTTTGCTTATGTAGACACTAACTTTATATATATATATATATGTGTGTGTGTATATATATATATCTATGGATAATTAATATTGGTATGTGTGCTTTTGTTTTCATCTTATCTTATTTTGCTTTGCATTATTGTTTTGTTTTATTTTGCTTTTAGTTAAATCCTATTAGATGTCCAGTGAGCATTGAGTGGCCCAAGTTTCGTCTAAGCTTGTTAACAAATAGATCCAAGCAGCTAAAGTTGAAGTAAAACAAATCAAACTAAGTAACATAATTAAACTTAATAATCCAAGATTAAAATCAATTGAACTCAAGAATGTTCTGGAAATAAGAAAAATAAATAAATAAATAAATAAGGGAAGGTCAACTAGGCATAATAAGGGTACATCTGGCACCCTTGCCAATACCAACACCTTGCAGGATGCAAGAAATCCATGTCCGATAAGGCATCTTACTGTGTTGGGGAGCCTAGATGGCACACCCAACACCTCAAAAAGGAAACTATAAAATTACCCTTTTCTCCCAAAAAAAAAAAGGAAAATCTTAGAAACCTAAAAAAATCTCATTTTTTTTTTCGAGTTTAGTCCTTTTTCTCTTCCTCGCACATAAAGTTATATGTGACTTAGTCTAATTGTTTAATTATTTAAAATGAATGATTATTATTCATTAATTAAAAACTAAAAATATATCCATGAATTATGTCATAATTCTTATACCTATATAGATTGGTTTCCTGTAATATTTAATTGGCTAATTAATGCTTGGGTTTTGCATGAATTTTGCACAGGTTTTGCTTAACTTTGCTTAGCATTGAGTTTGACTTTTGTGCACTTGTTTGTATGGTTAAAATTGATTAAAATCTCTTGTTGGTTTACATATAATGTTAGTTAGCTTAATGAAATTATATCAATAGGCATTAGCTTTTGATATAACTATAATTTTATATATTTCGTTGGTTATTATATGGCCAAATTACCTAATAAGTTTTTTATTATAGTGTTTTCATCAATTTAGTCTATCTACCCTAAACCAGTTAATTTAGTCCATTGGTTTTGAAATTTTGTGCAATTGAGCCCCTCCTTATAGCACCGTCCAATTTTGCCATTACTTTTACTAACGTAATGCTAACATGTCAAAATTTACTATCGTGGCTATTATGCGGGTCTGAAATGTTGACGTGGTAACAATAAAGTGACAGACTCCAAAAGAAAATATTTTTTAAAAATATTTTTTATGTCATATCATAGATAAAGATACTAAATTAAACAAAATTCAATACTACAGAAACTAAATTGAATAAAATTGAAAAGTACATGATAATACTTAATTTTATAATAACTGGTCCAACTTTGAAGTTATTGTTGATAACTATTCAATTTATCTATCTATTTATATGTAAAAAATTATTAATAAAAATAAAATACTTTTGTTTATTTTATTTTTAAATTATCATTTTAAATAAATATTATTGATCATATTTCAATTATAATTATTGTTAGTGCTATAAGCTTAACGTGGATAATTCCTAGAAGGGGTGGATTGGAGTATTTTTAAATTTTTTAGATTCGTTTTCAATTTGGAAAAAATAAAATTCTCTTAATCCAAATCCCCAATTTGAAAATAAGCTAGACAATTGATTTCTTGTACAATGAGAGAAGTTGAAAGCACAAATGAAATTAAAGGAGCAAGAAAGGAAGTAAAATCAAAACAATAAATTTTATAGAGATTCAACCTCCTTGCCTATGTCCTCTCCCTTATATTCATTAAGAAGTTTAAAATCCATTATTGAAATGAAATTCAATACACTACCTTTTATGAGATTCAACCTCCTTGCCTATGTCCTCTCCCTTATATAGATACACGACACCTATCAATAAATATTCATAGTCTCTGATGTCCAGGTGATAAAACAGTCAACTATCAATAGATTTTCTTCATTTATTGATAGATGAGCCTATCTATTGATAGATGAACAACGTCTATCAATAGATGAACAACATTTATCGATAGATTGAGAGCAATTTTCAAATTCAAAAAGGCATTTTGCTTGTTTTCTATTTAAAGTGCTTAGTTCTTTCATTAAACCTTTTCAAGGACCATTTGGACTTGTTTAAATATTTGAAAAACAATTTTGATCATTTGTTTTTCAAATCAAAACTTAGACTCAAATGAAATAAGTGTAACAATTATAAATTATTAGTTATAAAATTTATCCAATACATATATAAGCGTGAAAAATGAGTACCAAAATTTCCTACTTGATCCATTAACGGTCTGCTAAAGGCTGACACATGAAAATTGAGCGCTAAGATTTCTTATTATCATAGTATTTTTACTACCTTTATTTATATAAAGGGTTTATTGTAATTAAGCAAAATAAAAGGGGTTTCTTACACTTTTTCATTATGTATTGCTCATGATATGCATCAAAAGTAGCTCATTGCTAAGTCCTATAAGTGGCAGTGTCTCAAAAAGAAAAACCGTGTTAGTATGTCCATGTGGGAAAGGGTTGCTATTTAGTTGGTCATAAGAAATAATTAGCAACTATTTTTAGAAAAAACAAATATCCTAGAAAAAGAAGAAGTGTATATCCATTCAGAAGTGAGACATTCGAATCACTTTTTGAGATACCTGTATCTTTATTTATAATTTAATCTTTTTTGGAAATGAGGTACTTGAATCACTTCAAGTACTTTATTTATAATTGAATCTTTTTTGGAAATGAGGTACTTGAATCACTTCAAGTACGTGTATCTTAATTTATAATTTTTTTTGTGGTAGATCTTTAACTTTTATATTAAATAACTATTGTTGTTATTGTATCAAAAATTAAAATTCTGCATTAATTGTAAAAAAATAATAGTGTTATTAGAGACATACCATCTACTAAATATAAATCTTATGATTTTTTAATATAATTTACTTGATAATTGTTACTTTTTTATCTCCTTTATTATTGATATCTTAATTGTTAATAGCCGAAAAGTTGAAAAGTAGAAAAGAATTGTTTTGAGAAAAAAGACAAGTTTTTATTAACATGTGATTCTTAAATACTTACATAAGACTTAGTCTAATTATTTAATTCTTTAAATTGAATGACCATCATTGATTAATTAAAATCTAAAAACATATCTATGAATTTTGTCATAATTCTTATACTTAAATAGATAGATTTCCTATAATATTTTGTTAGCTAATTAATGCACTGGTTTTGCATAGTTTTGCATGAGTATTCCTCAACTTTGCTTAACATTGAATTTGGTTTTTGTGTAATTGTTTATATTGTCAAAATTGATTAAAATCTCTTTTTGGTTTACACATAATATTAGTTAGTTGAATTAAATTATATAAATAAAAAAAGTATTAATTTTTTATATAACTATAATTTTTTATATTTTATTGATTATTATATGGTCAAAGTATCCAATATGACTCTGTATTATGGTGTTTTTGTCAATTTAGTACATTTACCCAAAACTGGTTCATTTAATCACTCAATTTTAAAATTTTGTGCGATTGAGTCCCTCTCCCTAACGTTGTCTAATCTTATCGTTATTGTTACTAACGTCATGCTAATGTGTCAAAATTTGCTTATATGGCATTGACATATTGATATAGCAGTGATGACGTAACAGATTTCAAAAAAAAAATGTTTCCCAAAAAATTTTTGTGCCACCTAGAAGAATTAAATTGAACAAAATTCAACATCAAAGAGAACAAATTGAACAAGATTTAAGTGTACTTGCTAATATTGAATTTTATAATAACAGGATCCAACTTGAAAGTTAATGTTGATAATTATTTAAAGTATCTATCTATTTATATGTAAAAAAATTATTATTAAAAAAAATACTATTATTCATTTTATTTTTAAATTATTATTTTACATAAATATTATTAATTATATTTTCAATAACAATTATAAATTAATAATAATAAAATTTATCTGATACGTGAAAATTGATTGTCATGATTTCTTATCTAATACATTAGACAATAAAGGGTATCACATAAAAATTGAGATGTCTTATTATTATAGTATTTTTATTACCATTGCTAAGGCCTACAAGTTGCAAAGGCCCAAAAAGAAAGGCTTACAAATTGATTTAAAAGTTTAGATTTGATATATAGTAGTGAATTTCAAATTGTCATTTTAAAAATTCTTAAAACTATATATACATAAAGTGTGGTTTTTTTTTATTTAATTTTCTCTCTATCACCACTTTAAGATAAAGAGAAGGCATACCAGAGTCTAGATTGCTATAAATTAGACTCGGTTGAAATTATTGAGTTTGGGCAGAAGTTATATTTGTTGAAGCCCTAAACCCATGGAAGAATTACATCCCATAATATTCAAGACTTGTTTTTCTTGAAATTTAATTCTTTATTAATGAGTAGAATTTCTTTGATCCTCCATTATTTAGTTTTAGAAGCTTTTTATTTATTTATTTAGTTTAAAAAATATTGAGAATTTTATTGATGAGACAGGCCAGCACTTGGTCTGTATGTGTTACAAAGTTGGAATCTCTATTTCCCTTTAACAGAGCCATACATCCTAATCGCCCTATACCCTGCACCGAAGCTGTTCAAACTGTTTGCATCACACTAGATGTGAGAAGGGTCAGTGTGGCTGGTGGACAAGAGATATGTTGCACTAAGCTAACATAACTATTTACAATTAAGAGCTGATAAGAAAACTTAAAGATATTTATAATTAGGAACTTAAATTTAAGTATGTTAATTCGTCTTAAAACTAATCTGTGAATTATACAGATCGCAAGCCTATAATATCTTTAAGTCAAACACATGATGAGTATTGATTAAAATGGAAAGAAAAACGTAATCATCCACCATTACTACTTACTAGTGGAGCTCCCACTTGATTGCCAGTGCTATGCAGACCAATGCTGTACCGTACGCCGCACTCAGTGGATAATCAGAAACTGCAATAACAAACCACGACTTGCCTTGATCAGCAGCAAAAACATTATGTATTTCTGAGCTATAGCAACTATATGATCCTCAATCAGCAAAAATAACATGAAAATTAGAAACATTCCATCTTATGAAGCACCATATATGTATGATAATTACTTGATTAAATCATTACAAAAGACCACAAGACTTGGTCTTTGACAATTTGGAAAAATAGATAATAGCACGAAAATATAGAGTTTCTCTTCATTCAACAATCTACTTTATAATCAGTAAAATGAAAAGAATACTATATAATCAGTTAACCCCAAACACTCAATTTAAAAGGGAAAAAGAAAAAAAAGCATGAAACTTACCAACTATACGAGAGTTGGAAGGTAAATACTATGTCAAAGGCCCGTCAAGTTGTTGAATAAGCACTTCATTTGTCTCTGGGACTCGTGCACGTTTTCTTTCCAACAGCTCCAGCATGATGCCATAGAAGCGTTCGTGTGTTCTAGGAATACAAACGAGTGGTTCGAGCTGAAAGAGAAGTCCATCGTCAGTTTTCACATAGATAGCTATTGTTATCGTTAAGCCGACTATCGAAGATTTCTTTGAAAACCTAACCATGTAAAAAAGGGATTAAAACCCCTAAAGCGAAGCAAAATGGAAACATGATAAGACTGAAAAATTGATGATCAACCAACGAACCTCTAAAAGAATTTCAGACCGATAATCATCAAGGTTCTTCCCTTGTTTCCTTAGGAAATTATCATCTTCATCAGAATTCAAAAGCTTCCGCTTCTAAAACATGGGGAGAGGAATACAATCTAGTTTGGTATTTTTCTTTCTTCTTCCTCACTTCGAAATACTTCCAAATGGTACTTTTTATAGTTGAGGAAGTTGTAGAGCCGTTGGAGATGAATTAGACAAGAATCTTGCCCTTAGACACACGTTACCAATAAATCTAGTCATTACTGAAGCCTTAGGATCGACTATAATGCTCCTAGGATCAACTATAGTTCTTTAAAATTTTAAATTAGGCTTCTATAGTTGAGTATGATCATCCTTTACTCTATTCTCTTCCCGAGAGCATGCACTTTTGATTTCTGGGCATGGATAGTCAACTACTTTCTCTGAGGATTGACTAAGGCTTCTCAAAAGTCAGATTTCATGTCCAAGCAGCCATACGATCAACTACCTCTCTTATAGGATCGACTATGGCTGTGTATTTTCATATTTTCTCACCCATTCAGCCACTAGATCGATTTGCCTTACTTTAATATCAATTGGAGCTTTATTTACTCAAGATTCTTTGTCATTTTAATTCATAATTTTGGCCATATTTTCCTTGCAATCAAATTTTGAGTTGAGAATGAATTTCTTAACTCGGGATAACCTTGTTGTTGTGAAGATCAATTATATTGAAAAACTCCACCACTTGTGAAGTTATTTTTCAACTTTAACATCTCAAGAGTGAATGTTAAGGAGATTATGAAACCTTCTTCAAGAAAGTTTAATACTTATACAATTAAGTCATTCAAGATTGTAATCATTTATGAAGTGTGTGTGTGAAAGAGTTTAATAATTTCAAGAAATCACACAAACAAGCACTACCAAAAACCAAGCTTTTTTCGATGGAATTTTCCGTTGAAAAAAGTTAAAATTCTATTGGAAATTTATTTTTTCAACAGATTTCCAATAGAAAAATCTGTTGGAAATTCCATCAGAAAAAGTATTATTGTCAATTCCATTGGAAAACCATTTCCCATGGAATTTCGTCGAAAATTTTCAAAGAAATTTTCCATTGGAAAAGCATTTCCCACAGAATTCTATTGAAAATTTCCAATGAAATGGACAATTTCTTTGGAAATTTTTGACAAAATTTTCATTGGAAATGCATTTCTCACAAAATTTCATAAATTCCGTAAGAAAATTCCAACAGAATTTTTCATTGAAAAAGCATTTCCTACAGAATTCTGTTGAAAATTTCCCACGAAATATCCATTAAAAATGCACTTCCAACAAAAAATTCTGTTAAAAATTTTCGATAGAATTTTCCATCAATGATGCATTTCTAACAAAAATTCCTTTAGTAATTTACAATAGAATGTTCTGTCCATAATGCCTTTTCAACCAACTAAAATTTCGATAATAAATTATCAATTGACATCTATAATTCACATTCAAAATTTATAAGAGAAACATGCATTAAAAACCAAAATTCAAAAGTCAAGTTCATACAATTAAATATGGTCATAAACACACAATATCTAAAAAAAGTTAAACAAATATAAACACAAAGCTAAACGTGCTATTATATACCCATACTATAAAGGTACCCAAGTCTAACAACGAAAAAAAGACATCATATCATGAAATATTGTGTTCTTACTGTCAGTTAAAATTCCACTACGTAAGTATACGTATCGAATAGATAATATATTAGCAAGTAGAGTATCGATCCCACAGGAAATTGATCTAGAATTTTATTAAGTACTAAAATTAGAACAATTTAATCTCATCCAAACAATCCAAATTAACTAATTAACTAAAATTTAAACTAACAAGAAAATCAAAATAATAACTTGAGAAAATATCAAATCAAACAAGCCTAGGATTACAATATCCTTCACACACCATCTAAATCTTACCTCTCTTCCTTAACTTATTTCAATGGGTTGAATTCCTAACCTAGAGTCCTAAATTATTTATAAGGGTCTCTCGACTCATCTTATAAAAATATCTATTTTAACCAAAACACTATATCTCTATGTGAATTGAAATTAAAACAGACTGATTAAGTTCAGGCTCTACTCTGGCTACATATGACCTATAGGTATATTCCTATCCTATATGCAAATCAATTAATATGATCATATGTTACCCCAATTTTAGTCTACTCTAAACTCCCTTTCCCAAGTTTGTTTAGGTTCCTAGATCAATTTAACTGGTGATCAAGCAATTAAAAGCATTAAGAACAAATGGGAATAAACAATTCAATTTTCATTGAAAACAAGTAAGAAAGAGATTAAAAATTCAGATTACATGTGAGTTCAATTGCAATCCTACAAAAAAGAAAATTAGCCACACATGATTGCAAAAATAAATAACATTATAATAAATTCAACCATTGAGAGTAACAAGAAAAATAAAAGCCAAGGAAGGAAACAAAACAATATTTGCCACCTTGATCTCCAAGTTTCAACCTCAACTTCTAGCCTCTTGAATTCCTAAAGGTTCTCTCTTCTAATGGTCTTAAAATATCCTATTTATATTAATAAACTTAACCTATACTTCCTTAAGTTGACCTAGGGTTTAATTGGGCTTAAAAACATAATGAGAGGTCTAAAAAATCACTTGTCAGTCTTTACAAATTTTCATTCCCGGCACAATACGTCTAGCTACTTACTGACACAATTTTCTCTATCTTCCAGGCAGAACTGGGTAAAGTGATTTTCATGAAAGTTGTAGCTCTGTCTCTTAGGTTTCCAATAGTCTAAGAATAGCAGCAATTGGATTTCCATAGCTCGAGATATGGCTAAAAAACTCATGTATATATAAGCAGACTTTTGGGTCCTTCAACACTTTACTTTCCAAAATTAAGCCCAATATATTTTATTCCTATAAGAGATATAAAAACTAATAGATATCAATCAAATTAAAAGGAATAACATAAAATTAAAATAACTCACTTAAAAATAAACTAACTATAAAAACAACTAAAAATAAGTAAATTATAATTAAAAACTGAGGACTTAGCTAATATTTAATAACAAAATTGGAATAAAATAATTCTATAAAATAGAATTATCACTCACTTGTCAAGATTTGAGCTTGAACACTTCCAAAAGGTTAACATCTCGTTCCATCTCAATTGCCTGCATTTATTTATAACTATATATATTCGATCATAATCTACATATATAAATAGCATGTAAGGAAAAACCAAAGTCAAACTACTAAACATACAAATTAAACTTAGTTTGAAAGAAAACCATACTTATAAATGCCAAGTAAGATTAATTCATATCATCTTTTTGCCATGAATAACAAATGAAACTGAACTACTAGTGTGCTTTAAAATGCTTCATTCTTTTGGCATTCAACGATTTTGCCTTGCTTTGCTCGATTTGTTTTGCCATTCTTATGTACCCCACCGTATTGATAAGGGCATCCCATATGTCATTTGTAATCCATTCCCTAGACATGCCTTTGCAATCCCTAATGTTGATTGTATTAGCTTTTGTCGTTACTTTCTTCCTCTTTTCTAAAAGCATGTTTCTTAACCCATCGAAACAACTTTTATCTCATATCCATCAAACCAAAACATCTTGATTTGTAGGCCAAACACATTTTTCGTACATCAAAATAATAAAGCAAATAAAAAATACAAATTAATTGAAAACAAAAAGTTCTATTTTAATTGAATAACAAACATAGTACCTAAAATTTGTTAAACGTTAACTCCTTTACGTCATTAAGGATTGTTTTCCACGTCGGCCATGGACTGTGAAAGTGATTTTTTATGATCTTTGTTATTATAGCCATGACCCCTTGCTTGAAAAAGTACTTGTACAAGATAAAAGAAAATCATTACATAGTAAAATATATCATGAATATAACTATATCATCATAATACAAGATAACATACATCTCTCTAATATGAGTTACATGTAATCTTTTAGATGGATCTATAGGAGTCTGTAATCCTACACCAAGCCCTTTACTCTTGACCTTGAGGATATACCATCTCCACTTGCACCAAAATCAATGGATGTGAATCTTTGAGAATCGTGAGTAGATGTCACATTATCTACTTGCTCTGCAGATGCACCTAACAAAGAAAGTGGCTCTAAGGGCACATCATTAACCTGCTGCATCTGTGGTTGACTAAATGGATCAGCAAACACGGTAGTCTTTGCAAGCAATGACATAATTCCAAAAGCATTTGTTGCTCTAAGTTTCAATTTTGAATGTTTCCCTTTAACCATCGTTCCTGTAATATTATTTATAAAAAATTCATATACAAATGTTAAAAAAATGAAACAAACTAAAAAAATCATCGAATTACAACAATCAAGAGTAATTCCTAATCATGTGTACAATAAAAAATGCCATTGCAAAGTATTCATTTCAACAATTGACAATATAAACTATAACAATTTTGTAACATGTCAAGATCTTTCAAAATTAATAACTAAGTTAAACAACTATGTAACAAAAGATGTAACACCAATAACATATATGTTTACCATCATCAATCATTTTCAGAATAAGCAAACTCATGCTTTTCATCATTATCATTATCACCACTAAAAGTTTCTTTATCTTCACCTTTAACTTCTTCTTCATCTCCTTCCATGTCATCTTTTCCATCTTCATCTCCTTACATGACATCTTCTTCATCCTCAACCAAGAGATTAACCTCTTCATAATCACCACTTGCTAAAACTGTAGTGTTATCAAGTTCTTTCGAAGGAGTAACATAATTGGAATGGATACATCATCTTCTTGGAATACTTCTTCATTCAAATCAATTTTATTTCTCTATCTCCACTCCTAGGAAGGTGAAATCTATTCTTAGCTTTTGTTTTAAATACTACCCGCTAATCACGTTGATCTTTTTTGGTTGATGGATAACTACTATACTAAACTTGGTGAGCTTGTCCAGCTAAAACAAATAATTGATTAGTAGTAAGAATCAAGTTGTTTTTAATTTCAACAAAGCATGAAAAGGTTTTACCTTAATACCTTTTTCAATGTCAAACCACTGACACTTAAATAGCACAACTCTGTTTCTGATACCAAAATACTCCAACTCAATTAAATCCACCAAGATACCAAAAAAGTCAAGCTCATAATCATTGTAAAAACTCCCTTTTATTCATACCCCACTATTCATTGTCTTATGATTTTGCCCACAATCTAAGGTGTGAAACTTGAAACCAATTACAAGGTATCTTTTGTAACATCTTATCATATGTCTTGGACCATGAGAGATTTCAAATGTACTTGGATCAATTTCATCCCTACATTTTGCAACCTACCAAAATGTAATACAAAACCAAGAATGGTTAGTTTACATAAGTAATGCATATTTGTTATTAAAAGTTCACTTCAAATTTACATAAACTTACATATTCTTTAAACCATTTCATAAATCTTGTATCATGTACTTTCTCTAATTCATCTTTCGATATATGCACAACTTCTCTTTTCCCTATTTCATCAAATATCCTATCATCATATCCATAATTTATAAATTAAGTTCCTTTTTATGATCAATCATTTGGGTTTATGATAGAATGGTACATACTCAATATATAGGAGGATTTTTTTCGCAATTCATTAAAACATATAGCTCAATTGCATCAAACTCACCCTCATCTAAAAATCGAATTAATCTAGTGAACCAAAAGCTCATCTAGATGAATGAAAAATGAAAGATGACCAAAAAAGTCCACGTCTCCCCCATCATCATTACGTGTCACTTGATTTAGTCTTGTTCAAATAGTAGGTTCAAAATATAATGGAAAAAACGAGGAGATTTTCTTTATCATATAAGCGAGACTTATAGATCCTTTAACAAAGGCTTGATTTTTCACTTTTTTCTTCGAATCATGCAAAAACCAAAACATCTTAATATTCATAAAACTTAATAAGCACCTTAAATTCTTCTAATAAACTATTTGAAAACAAATAACAGATATAGTACCTCTCAAATGGATATATCCATCAATGTTGGACAAGTCTACCAACCTTTGCCTCGTAAGGTAAATGAATAAGTAAATGCTCCACAGAGTCAAAGAAATCGGGAGGAAAGATCTTTTCTAGTTTGCATATAATTTCACATATTTTTCCTTTCAAAGCTTCCATGTGACCTATAGGTATTTCACTTGAGCATAAATCCCTAAAAAATGAGATATCTCAGTAATCACATCCCAAATAGAGTCAAGCACCATATCATGAAAGACAATTAGGAGCAATCATTGCAAAAAAAATGACAATCATGACTTTTCATCCTATAAAATTTGCAATTGATCTTGTTAACACACCGAGATATGTTCGACACAAAACTATCAGGTAATCTCAATTGTTTCACCCAAGCACAAACAAGTTTTGTTTCCTCCTTACTTAAAGTGTACGAAGCCTTAGGCTTGAAAATTTTTTCATTATTTTCCACCAATTCCAATTCTAGATGCTTGCAATGCACCTTCAAATCTTAACGTGTCTTTAAGTTGTCTTTCGTATTTCTCTTAACATCCAGTATTGTGTTGAATCTATTCTCAAATACATTATGTTCAAGATGTATCACATCTAGATTGTAACAAATAAGAAATGTATACCAGTAAGGTAAATCCCAAAATATACTCTTTTTCACCCAATTATGACATACACCGTAACCCAGAATCTTCTATTCATCACATTTTGTTCCAAATGGGATATCAAGAAGTAAATTTAACCGTGATAATATTTCTTCACCTGATAATCGAGGAATTGAGAAGTCTTGCTCCACTCTTTTCCTAAGAAATTTATCTCCCTGCCTCTTAAAAGGATGATTAGATGGCAAGAATTACCGATAACAATAAAAAAAAACCAAAGGTATCTACCACGATCCAATATGAAAGGCTTAGAATGTTTCATGCAATAAGGACATGATAATCGTCCGTGAGTGCTCCATTCTGACAACATACCATAAGCAAGAAAATCATTAATTGTCTATAATAATGCTACCTTCATTTGAAAATTTTGTTTCTAATAGACGTCATACGTGACAACACTCTCAATCCACAATACTTTCAACTCATCTATCAAAGGCCTAAAAAAAATCTATGTTTTGGTTTGCACTTTTCTTCCCCAGAATAACCATATTAAGAAATATATATGGTTGTTTCATACACATCAATAAGGGTAAATTGTACACAGTGAGCATTATTGGCCAAACTCAATAGGGTTTTGTAGTTAGTCTAAAAGGATTGAAACCATTAGTACATAACTCTAATCTAACATTTCAGGGTTCCATTACAAGTAACTCATTTGTGTAGATAAAGTGTTTCCAAGCCTCACCATCAACAGGGTATCTAAGTACTCCATCATCACTTTAGCTTTATGTATGCCATGTCATATTTTCAACAGTTTTTCCTAACATATAAAGCCTTTAAAGCCTTGGTATAAGTGACAAGTAACGTAAAATCTTGTAAGGAATTTTCTTCTACCTTTTGACACTTGATTTCATTAGTTTATACTTAAGATGATCGCATATCATACAATGCTCCAAATCAGTAGTTTCCTTATAAAATAAGATGGAATTGTTTTAACAAGCATGAATTTTGATATATTCAAGTCCAAATTTTGCCACCTTCTTTTTCATTTTACAAAAGTCACTAGGCAAAGTTTCATCTATTAGCAACATATTCTTTATTATCTCCAACAGACAATTAAAACATGATTCACTCAAATTAAACTTTGATTTAACTTTTAGAAATTGTGACATAGCAAAAAGTGTTGTGTATTTTGTGAAACCTGACCACAAAGGTTCATTCGTATTACTCAATGAAGAGGAAAAGCTACTTGCATTTGGATTTGGATCTTCCTCCACAAACCTTAATTCATTATCATGACTAGAATTGAAAGCAACTTCTAAACCATTGCATCCTTAACCATTCTAACATATGGATTTTTTATTTCCTCTACATATGTAGGGTCCTTATATTCCCCATGTTTCCCATGACTAACATACGATTCATCTCTATCTTCACTTCTTGATGATTGTCCAACATCATGTTCCCTATGTAAACATCTTATTTTGTAAGCACCAATAAAACCCCTTTTTAGGATGTGCTCTGCCATTTTATCAGAATTTAGAAACTTATTGTTGCTGCACCGAGAAAAGAAAATCCCATCTTATTCTCCCACATAAAGGTTGGGTTAGAAAATGCAAAACCAATGAATTCTTTAACTCCATTTATAAATTCATCTCTAATGAATCCATTAGAAGTTAATTAACGGTACATCAAAGTTCGATCTCCCGCCATTTTGTAATCTTAAGTTTCATAGAATATGACAAGCAAGACTAATTTCCATTCATGTTTACCATTAAAAATTTTAACAAAAACATGCCATTATGAAATACATTTAAACATTTTAAAATATAAATTAAAAAGTCAAAAGAAATTTTCATCGAAATTCGATTGAAAAATTCCAACAGAATGATGTCAACGAAATTTTTTTTGTCGAACAAAATCAGTTTTCTTGTAGTGAAGGATCACTTAAGTTCAAGCAAATTTGATTGTTTTGTCATAATCAAAACTATAATTATTTTAAAGCAAACATAAGTATTGTTTGGAAGCATACATCATTTATGTAAAAGTTTTCATAGTAACATATTCAATGTAATAAGACATATATAACAATGAAATCAATACCAATCATGTTCTCATGTCTCTAAATAGTTCATGATGGCACAATATGATACTATTTCTAACATTACACATAAAAGTTCAGAAGTTGTAACTACAAATTTAAATTGGTAGTCTCAGTGAGAATCAATATTCCACACATATATAAAACTATTTAAGGGTTGAGATCCATGTTTCAAAATTTGCACCATTCCCAGTCGATACAAATTCAAGGCTTGGTTTCAAGACTATAGAAACATCGATGGAAGACCTTGGCAATAATAATAACTCAAGTGTTGCCTCAGCTCTTTTTCTTGAACAATTATCATCGAAGCAGATAGTCATTCTCTTCATCACAGTAGCTTTTGTTATAAGATGCCTAACAAATTCCAATTGTCTCTCCTTTCCATTGAATCCATTTATGGATACTACACTTAGGCTATGCGTGATACAATCACATAGCTCCCTTTTATCCCAAAACATGGACTCCGGGTACGGCAACGAGCAATTTTGAGTACCATGATATGAGGTTGCTCCCTTCCATTCGAAATCTATTTCCTAAAGATACACAAACCAAAAGCATTTCATTCAATTAAGCTTTAATCTAGGAGATAATATGTATATATATACTTCAATCAAAAATTTTTTGTATGAATCAACTTCTCAAGATTAAGATAAATATAATTGGCAATGGCATACCGGTATATTGATTTCAAGTTCCTTCAGATGGGTGCATACTCGTAAAACGACAGCAAGAATCAACACTTCTCTTATATTGTTCAAATCCAAGTCAATTGATAGCGTCCATAAATTTTCAAACAAGCTTGAGTCATCCTTTAAGTGATAACTTTGATCATTTCCAGGTCTCTGAGGCCAACAAAAACAATTCATTCATATGATCAAATATGATATTATATGAAATATAGTGTAATTCAGTAAAAACAAAACAACTAGTGAAAATGCTTACTAAGAGACCACTGCAATGCTCTAGAATTTCTGCAACCTTCACAAGTTCATGATCTTTGAGAAAATGGTGTGGACCTTCTTTTTTGCCATTGCAATATGCACGAAACACCTTAAGCTTTGGGGCATTGATAACCAAATTTTTGGGAGGACATTTTAAAGTATCAAGCACCAAAACACCAAGGGACATTGTTGATAAGTATATTTCATGCACGTCCAAGTACTCTAGCTCCACAGTTTTAACATTCTCACTAACAATCCAAACTCGATCGAACCCAATACAAAAGGAAAGGCTCAAATGCTCCAAAGAAGCACAACTAGATATGATTCCATCAAGGGTTTCAGTTGTAAGAAACAACAATTTAAGTTTCAAGGTTCGAAGATTATGGCAATGATCAAACGGGGAGTCGGTTTCAAGTTTGTAATGTGTTAGCTCAAGTGCATGCAAAGTTGTACAAGAGAAAATCCCTGATGGCAAACTCAATTTTAAATCAGGAAATCTGCCCATAAAGTTTTGCTGAAAAGGGAATTCCTCACAAGTGAAAGCTAGCTCTTGTATCCCTTTCTTTGATACAAGAAATTCAACCCATTTTTTAAGCTGACCATTTTTGCAGCTATCAGGAAAATGAATGATCTTGCAACTAGTCAAGTTACATCTATGAGAAAACAATACCTTGTCAATCATCATAACAGCATGGAAAAGCTCTTTCTCTACATCATGGTTCAAACAATTATTGATTCCATGTCTATACGAGTTCTTTTTCTCCTGACCAAGAATACGTTTGCTTGGTTTCATCATTCGTTTTGGATCAAAATCTAGACGAGAAACATACCTCCATAAGCTTTTCCACCGCTTTGATAGGATACTTGTTCTTACAACTTCATCGACCGGTAGCTGTGATACAATCTCAGACAAGAGTGTGTTAGGAAGCCTGCTAATCAAATCAGGGCCATAAAACTCTTCCTTAACGAAATTTGATGTCATTTTTTTCCTCTCTTTTGCTTTCTTTGAAAAGATGGGATATGAAAGGAAAATGATAGATATATATATATATATATATAGGTGTAGCAAGTTTGGTGAGGAGAAGAAATCATAGCAAAAAGTTTTGATATGGAAGGAATATCCTCGTCAATTATAACAAAGGACATGTAAAAAAAACGTGTCAAGGGTGAAGAAGCACCTAGCTTTGAATGGTAATGGACTTTTCTGTTACGTTACACCTATGGAAGTGCATTTATTTTCTCTATTTATAGCATGTTACAGCGAAATGAACCAAAATATGAAACGTTTTATTTTGGAAAATTGGAAGAGAAAAAGTAAAGTTACAAATAAAATAATCAATATATACAACTAGCTAGCCTGATTGTTTTCTGTTTTCGTTTTTCCTTTTTGGAGGGGAATATATACATGAATCCAGCAAATTGTGAATCTCTTGCTTATGTGTAAACTTTATCTTCATTTTATTTTGTAATAAGTCAACAAGTACCTCTAATTTTGTTAAAAAAACCACAAAATGAATTTTAGCAAAAATAAACATAAAAAAAGCTTTTAAACAAAATTGATACTAATATTAAGAACTTGTAAAAGCAAAAGACAAGTTTTTATTACCTAGAGACTTCGTTTCCTTTCATGCAATTGTTAAAGGCTTATATGTGACTTAGTTGAATTGTTTAGTTCTTTAAATTTTAGTCATTATTCATGAATTAAAATCTAGAAACATATCTATGATTTCTATCATAATTCTTATTCCTAAATGGATTGGTTGCGTATAATATTTTATTTGGCTAATTAATGCATAGGTTTTGCACAAATTTTTCTCAACTTTGCTTAACACTAATCAATTTTATAAGACAAGACAAGTAATTAGACATGCTAGCGCATGTAATATATAACAAGACGTGACAAGGCATATCTTTATATATATATATATATATATATTATTTGGTGGGGAGAAGAAATCACAAAGAAAAGTTTCTATATGGAAAAGATATCTCTTTTTATGTACAATGAAGGACATGAAAAGAAAAAATGTCAAGGATGAAGAAGCACTTGCCTTTAAATGCTAATTGACATGTCCCTTACATTACATCTAAGGAAGTACATTTATTCTCTCTATTTATTTATAGCATGTTATGGCAAAATGAACCAAAATATATAATTTTTTATTTTGGAAAAATTGGAAGAGAAAAAGTAAAGTTACAAATAAAATAATCAATATATATAGTTAGCTTGCCTGATTGTCTTTTGTTTTCATTTTTCTGTTTTAGAAACAGAATATATATGAATCTAACAAATTGTGAATCTAATTCTTATGTGTAAATTTAATATTCATTTTAATTTGTACCTTTAATTCTATAAAAAAAACACAAAATAAATTTTAGCAAAAATTTTAAAAAAAAATCTTGTAATAAAATTGATACCAATATTAAGGACATTTACAAGCAAAAGACAAGCTTTTGTTACCTAGAGATTTTGCCTATTTTCAATATTAAGGACTTTTACAAGTAAAAGACAAGTTTTTGTTACCTAGAGATTTTGTCTATTTTCATACTATTGTTAAAAGTCTATATGTGACTTAACCTAATTGTTTAATTTTTTAAATTTTATAGTCATTATTCTTGAATTAAAATCTGGAAACCTATCTATTATTTCTATTATAATTCTTATACCTAAATGGATTAGTTTTCTACAATATTTTATTTAGCTTTTGCAAAGATTTTGATCAATTTTGCTTATGTAGACACTAACTTTATATATATATATATATAGATAATTAATATTGGTATGTGTGGTTTTGTTTTCATCTTATCTTACTTTACTTTGTTTTGCATTATTATTTTGTTTTATTTTGCTTTTAGTTAAATCTTATTAGACGCCCAGTGGGCATTTAGTGGCCTAAGTTTCATCTGAGCTTGTTAACAAATAAATCCAAGTAATTAAAGTTGAAGTGAAACAGATCAAACTAAGCAACATAATTAAACTTAATAAACCAAGATTAAAATCAACTGAACTCAAGAATGTTTAAATAAATAAACAAAAAGGAAGGCCAACTTGACACAGCAAAAGTGCATCTTGCACCTTTGCCAATACCAACACCTTATCAAACAGAAGAAATTCACATCTAGCAAGGCATCTTACAGTGCTGGGGAGCCCAAATGACATGCCAACACTTAAAAATGGCAACTATAAAACTTCCATCTTCTCAAAAAAAAAAAAAGAAATCTTGGAAACCTAAAAAAATCCTTCTTTTTCCAATTTAATCCTTTTTCACTCCCTCGTACATAAAGTTATATGTAACTTAGTCTAATTGTTTAATTATTTAATACGGATAATTATTATCCATTAATTAAAATCTAGAAACATATCTATGAATTATGCCATAATTCTTATACCTATATATATATGGGTTTTCTATAATATTTAATTGGCTAATTACTGCATAGGTTTTGCACGAATTTTGCACAAAGTTTGCTTAACTTTGCTTAAAATTGAATTTGACTTTTGTGCACTTGCTTGTATATTTAAGATTGATTAAAATCTCTTGTTGGCTTACATATAATGTTAGTTAGCTTAATGAAATTATATCAATAGGCATTAGCTTTTAAAATAACAATAATTTTTAAATATTTCATTGATTATTATGGTCAAATTACCTAATAAGTCTTTTTATTATAGTGTTTTCATCAATTTAGTCTATCCACCCAAAACTAGTTAATTTAGTCAATTAATTTTGAAATTTTGTGCAATTGAGTCCCTCATTATAGCGCCATCTAATTTTGTCATTACTATTGCTGACGTAATGCAAACATGTGAAAATTTCCTATCGTGGAGATGATGTGAGTCTGAATGCTGATGTGGTAACAATAAAGTGACAAACCCCAAAAGAAAATATTTCCAAAAAGTATTTTTATGTCACATCATAGATAAAGATACTATATTAAACAAAATTCAGTACTACAAAAACTAAATAAAACAAAATTTAAAAGTACATGATAATACTTCATTTTATAATAATTGGTCCAACTTGGAAGTTATTGTTGATAAATATTTAATTTATCTATCTTTTTTTATGTAAAAAATTATTTAAAAAAATAAAATACTTTTGTTTATTTTATTTTCAAATTATCATTTTAAATAAATATTATTGATTATATTTTCAATTATAATTATTATTAGTGCAATAAGCTTAATGTGGATAATTCCTAGAGGGGTGAATTGGAGTATTTTTAAAATTTTGAAGATACATTTTCAATTTTGAAAAAATAAAATTCTCTTAAGACCAATCCCCAATTTGAAAATAAGCAAGACAATTGATTTCTTGTAAAATGAGAAAACTTGAAAGCAGAAATGAAATTAAAGGAGTAAGAAAAACGAAAAATCAACACAATAATTTTTATAGAGATTCAGCCTACTTGCCTATGTCTTCTCCCTTAAATACATTAAGAAGTTTAAAATCCATTATTGAAATGAAATTCAATACAGTGCCTTTTATGGATCAAGTGCAACCTTTCAATACAATGCCTTTTTCTAGTTAAAACACAACTACTCTACCTTTTATCTTGGTTAATGTATAGCCATTTAGAGAAATGTGAGTATAACTAGAATGCCTCTTAAAGGTTGAGAAACAAGTTAAGTACAATGTTTGGTGAGGAAAAAAACAAGCAATGAAGGCTCAATAAACAATACAATAGAATACTTGAATGCTAGAAAAAAAGTATAAGATGTATTGAATGATTTTTGCTGAATTCTTCTTTTTTGAGTTGTGTTTCAAAGTTTCCCAATTTTCATAAAAGTTGTGGGAGCTTGAATTTATAGTTGTTGAAGCTTCAGAGGTGGTTAAGGTTGCATTAATTGTAAAAATAGCCATCTAGCACACTGTTCTAAGCTCCAGCAGTCATCATCTATTGATCAATTTCTCAACTTATCGATAGGTTGCCTTTAATAATTTTAAAATTTGCACCCATCTATTGATAGATATAAGTATCTATCAATGGATTCAACTTAAGATCATTTTGAAGTATCCTTGGGTGGCTATCTATCGATAAATGTTGCACCTCTATCAATAGATGCAAGTTAGGGTCCTTCTGATGTATTCTCAGGTGCCTATCTATCAATAAATACAATGTATTTATCAATTGATTCAAGTCAAGGTCCATTTATTCTATTATTAGGTGACTATCTATCGATAAATGCACGGCATCTATCAATAAATATTCATAGTCTCTAATGTCCAAGTGCTAAAACAGTCAACTATTAATAGATTTCTTCATCCATCAATGATGGGCTTATCTATCGATAGATTGAGAGCAATTTTCAAATGCAAAAAGGCTTTTTGCTTGTTTTTTATTTAAAATACTTAGCTCTTTCATTAAACCTTTTCAAGGACCATTAGAACTTGTTTGAACATCTAAAAAACAATTTTGATCATTTGTTTTTCAAATCAAATCTTAGACTCAAATGAAGCATTAAGTGTAACAATTATAAATTAATAGTTAAAAAATTTATCCAATACATATATAAGCTTAAAAATGAGTGCCAAAATTTCCTATCTGATACATTAACAGTCTACTAAAGGGTGACATGAAAATTGAGCACCAAGATTTCTTATTATAATAGTAGTTTTACTACCTTTATTTATATAAAGGGTTTACTATAATTAAGGAAAATAAAAAGGGTTTTTTATACTTTTTCATTATGTATTACTCATGACATGCATTGTAAGTAGCTCATTGCTAAGTCCTATAAGTGGCATTGGCTCAAAAAAAAAAAAAACCAAGTTATTATGTCCATGTGGGAAAGGGTTGCTATTTAGTTGGTCATAAGAATTAATTAGCAACTATTTAAAAAAAAACAACAATACTAGAAAAAGAAGAAGTGTGCATCCGTTCAGAGGTGAGACATTTGAATCCTTTTTTGAGATACCTATCTCTTTATTTATAATTAAATCCTTTTTGGAAATAAGGGACTTGAATAATTTTTGAGGTCCATGTATCTTAATCTATAATTTTCTTGTGGTAGATCTTTAGCTTTTATATTAAATAACTACTATTGTTATTGTATCAAAAATTAATTCTGCATTAATCGTAAACAAATAATAGTGTTATTAGAGATATACTATCTACGAAATATAAATCTTATATTTTTTAATATATAGAGGGTTTTTTTGGTTAGGGAGAAAGGACATGTTGCAATGAGTGAATCGAGATGTGCTAGAGGTGGCCGAGAGGAAGATTGGAGCAGTCCTTGAAGCATAAGTGCTTTGGGTAGCAGGTGGTGAGAGATAAGAAAAGATGGAAAAGGTAGCGGATAATGACGAATGGGAAAGGCTGAATAGAAAGAATGCTTAAATGAGTCTAGAGAGAGCTTTCAGGGTAATCTCTGTTGGGTGTCTAATGATTTCTCCTTTGTTTCTTTCTTCTAAACTCTAAAGCCCTCATATTTACACTAAACAAGAGCACTTTCTTAGGAGTTGTTAGGAAAACACGTTCAATCATGGGAAAATGTGCTTGTCATGAAAGAGCAGTTAACGACCGGTTTATGAGATATTTAAAGAATGACCATGTAGCTGGGTAGTGGGCATAAGTTTTGGGTAATGGATTAGTTGCATTTGATAATACACCACGTGTGTTCTTAAGAAACAAAGAAAGATCAAGGGGTAAAGCACATGTAATTCAAGAAAAGATTAAGAGGAAACCTTTTTAATTATCTCCATATCTAAGCCACCAAGCCAAACTCTTTAGAACATCTCAAATGTAAAGGTAACTTATGAATTCTGTCACTTGTTTTGAGTTACTTTCACTTCTCCATACAAATAGCTATTCCATGCTTGTTCTTAGGTATTTTCGTGCTTGAGCCAATGCCTTTGTTATATACCTCACGCTGCAAACCTTTCACTTCGAAAATTGGAATCCTTTAATATTTTAATTTCTTTTAAATATATCTTAACGCATATGTAACAATTCTCTAATCCCTTTCATAAACTTTATTGACAATATATTAGATCATTTTTCATAATATAGTGTGCCTTTTCTTTTGTTTTCTTTATAAAATTAAGCTTTCTTGTTACTAAGAAAATAGAATTAAACTTGGAGCACATGTCTATTAACGTGATTGATTTTGACTGGACATTTAATTGATGTAACATGTATTGTTCCTATAATTTTGGGTTTAAGATTTGAAATTTGGAAAGAAAAAAATCTTAGTTTTGCATTATATTGCTAATTTATTTTTTTTAAAAAAATTATGGCTATGCTTAACTTTTAGATTAGATTCTTTCACGTAAGCAATTGTCACAGGAGGAAAAATTAATAACGTACAACTTCATTGATAAGAATTATATGGTTTGGTTTTACATGTTTTTCAAATAATATATATATATATATCATAATTCCGTTCACTTGAAAACTGAGGAATAAAAGTGATTGAAAATTGAAATTGTTGTTTCCTAAACATGTTCATCAATGTTCAATTCATCTTTTTTGTTTTAGATTAAAAAACAAAAAATTAAAAAATAAATATGTAACAAATATTACATTCGACATATCATATTTATGAAAAGATGCACAATAAAATTAAGATTGTCAAAAATATGGAGTATATGTTATTTTTGAAATATCTTGTTTTGAACTTTACAATTATTCCAGAATCAACTCAATCATACATTTTTCCGGAAATGCAATGTCGCGAGAATCATGCCAAATGATTACTTTGATACGAAGGAAATCAACTTGGCAATTCAAGGTGCAGCCCTTGACATGAACCGTTTCTTCACAAATCAACAGCAGCTTCCGATTAAAAAAGAATAATAATAATAGGACCATGCAAATTGAAATTTAAGCGAAGAAATTGCATTCTAGATGCACAAATCTAATGCTAATATTGTAATTAATTAACAAAAAAAAAATCAAACAACCACAACAGAGGGGAAGCAGCAAAGAGGCAAAAGGGTGGGCTCACCGCTCACAGTAGTAGAGTAGGCACGGCAAGAGGCAAAAATGTAACGGCAAAGAGAAGAGAGTGGCAACGGTGGCTCACGGCCACAAGACAGCCGGACTGAAGAAATTTTGGGAGGGTTAGCAGGTAAGGTTAAAATTGATTTGGGGTTTAGGGTGAATTAATGGATAAATAAAACATACTTATTACTAATTTACAAAATTAACGGCTGCTAGAGATGCCAAAGACTTGGAGTGCTTTCTATTCCTACAGGGGTAGAGTCCCATCCCAAGCTAAATTTTGTCTGAAAAATTACTACAAACCCAATACCATCTTCTGTTTAAAATCTGCCAATCTCAATAATAACTAATGCACTAACCACATCGGCATAATTCGATAATGGAAATATATAGATTTTATAACAACACCCTTCAATGTCGATTTCAATGCTTGACATCTGAAATCGTTAACCATATCGAAAAGCTTGAAAATGGCTCCCACGAAGCTAAAACCATGTTTGTTCCCATTGTCAAAAAGCTTGCAACAACAATACACTACAATCATGAACTTCATCCACCTCCCAAGAGGATGATTAAAAGCTCCAAAGTGAATTTGGTTTCACTTCAGTTTCCATCCATATCAATGACCAATAAATAAAGATGCTCGAATTCTGTGTTGCACAGAGCAAAAGGCAGGCATTCCTAATGAAACGTATGATTTTATAAATATGCTCTTCATGAACATCGTATGTAATTGGAAAGCGCGTGTGGTTGTTGCTTTGCCAAAAGCCTCAACCACTTAACCAACCAGCTGCTACAAAATTCAGTGGTAATTCACATTCAAAAATATAACCCACTTCTGTCAACAGAATCCAACTGAACTAAGTTTTCCTTGTTAGGTATAGATAGATACCATGCATAAATGATACAATTAGCACCTATATGCTTCATATTTGCTCAATAAGTTTAAGTGAAACTTTATAGAGTAAAATTCACAATCTGCATTGCTGTCAAGCACTGATAATAAACAGATATTACTGATGTTCCATCATCCATGATTTCCACTATAGTTCACACAAATCTTCTAGCAAATTGTCATAAAGATAGCTTTCAGGAAAAGGCATATACATTATTTTCCATCCTTGACACTCTCGGAAGAGCCTACCAATCTTGAGCCCCCTTTGTCACACCAAGAATAATTACTATTGTAGCTAGAATGGCCTGCACAAGCAGCAGTCTCATTAAAATGGTTGTTAAGAACCTCACTAAAGGAAGAGCAGCGGCAGACAATTTCTTTCTCTATTGGTATTTAATAGACAACTTAAAAAATGGCTTGAAAACATGAGCTAAACAAGAAGCAGAACCAGTCTACTTGGAAGAAATATTATTACAACATATGCAGCAAGGCTGTATGGAAGATCATCTCCGTAAATCAGATATTGACTGGGGAAAAAAAACAGATGAACAGAAGGAAAAGCTCTCAGCAAGGAAAAAGAAAGAATACAAGGGACTTTCCAACTAGACTTTAGTGAGAGTGAGCCAAGCATAGCTTACATCTCTCTATTTATTATTCTTGAGCAGTAACCCATTCACATAGTGAGAATTCATTCCACAGATCAAACTAAGAACATGTAAATTTTGACAACAAATTGATTAATAGACAGCATATTAGCACAGAATTCAATGATAGTAAGTTTAGCCACTTGCATCATGTGAAATCTCAAATCTTGTTTCCAAGACTTCCAAATGCAGGATAATAAAATGGTTAACCCAATTAGAGATTATTAAATCTGTTAAGCAACATATGCAGAACCCAATGCAATCTGTAGACAGAGATGTAGAACCCAATGCAATCTATAGACAGAGACATTAATACTGGAAGAAACTTTGTCTGTGCAATTTTTGAGATTCCTCATTAGGAAAAGCCCTTTATGACACAAGTGGTCTTCCATCTACTTCCCTTCCCAAAATTTCCCTTCTTGTCACACACTCAAATATATGTTGTAAAAGTTACATACCAGCATAAGGTTTCTAGATTCATAATCACTACCCTGCCTTGATTTAGAATCCCAGTTGTGTGCACATTGATATGAATACCAAGAGCCTGCAAAGAATAAATAACCTATGCAAGCACTTCGCGTAGTTCTCTATCATTTTCACATAATCAAAATTATGAATTTAATGATCTTTGAGCAACCTCATTACCAATTCTAACTATATAGATTTCTTTTTCATCTGTTCACTACTTCTGACTTATAAACTAAATTTTCTGATCTTTCACTTTCATTTCTCAAATTCCTTAGATGGTAAAGCAAAACTTAAATGAACCTAACAAAAAGAGAAAAGGTAAATTCGAACTTTGGGCGATTGACAATAGCCCAAAGATAAAACTGTTCGTATCAGATAATATATTCACATAGAAGGTAAAGCATTAACATACAAAATGACAAAGTTGGCATTCAGTTCTATGCAGCATGGCTTTCATAAAATTGAAAAAAAAAAAAAAACTGATAGAAAAGATACTCACAGCAATTGTGCAAGCAATATATCCTGGTTTCTCTCGGTAGTCTATTCTTCCACAAAGTAGAATAAACAATCCAATGTACCAGGGGATGGCCCCAAGGAAGAAACCAATGATAAACCTTTAAATCAAGAAAAAAAATAATATTCATAAAATATTTAACAATAACTACAAATGCAGAAAACAATCAAGATAACAATATATATTACATGGATTTGTATAAAACTATTATGTCATCTGGATTGGGTAACAATATGGGGTTTTGGGTACACATCCAAGTGTCAATTGAATCCATGTTAGAAGATTCCCATTATTTTGGGGTGTCTCGCAGCCTTTTCCTTAAGAACACTGTTTCATAGACATGGGAACTTTAAGGTGACATAAAGAGCTATACATTTCACCTATGTTTATCACATCAAGCATAAATGTGAACATAGTGTAATTAACTGATTGCCAAATCATTTGCAGTTGCAAAGGAAAAAACTATTTAAGACATAATATTCAAGTAAGCCTCAATTGATGCTGGCTCTGCCTTGCATTTCTTATCCTGTATTTTCTAGTATCCACATACATCCACCTCCAAAACATTCTCATCATGATCATACTTGTCCCATTAACAGGTCTCTTCATAGCCCCCCAAAACTCAACGCTATAAACCATATCTATCCTCTCAGCTTTCTAATAGAGTTACCTTCCAATAATAGGAGACCAATAAAATAGTACAGATATATCAATTTCCCATTTTTCCAACCTGTAACTTCTCTCTATTTTTCTGTCTTGAGGATTTTTTAGCCCACGACAAATTGGATATAAAGGAAAATAATTTGTTAATTTACAGCCCAATGACATATTCATTAAGTTGTTATTTGTTTGACTTTATATTTTAACAAAATTTTAAAACAAGGAAAACTAAAAATATGACTTACAAGAACCATCCAATACCAATGCCACAGCAAGGTAAGCGACGCTCTCTCACTGGTCTTCCTTCAGCGACAGCATATCCTAGGACATAAAAGATATAAGGGAGAAAGCACATTTAGAATAAAAATTTTTCATTTAGTTGGCCAATAAAATGCATGCTTAGTTGAGTAAGAACAACCATTTCAGTTCATGTAAAACTCTTATCGATACAATTATATACAAGAAAAGAAACTTGATCACTCCAAGTTGAATTACAAAACATACCAATCTTACACTGATCTAGCCATACATGTCCATGAAGCACAAAACTTTCACTCTTCATATGAGTTTTAGCAACCTAAGTTTTTAATCACATAGAACATCCTTTGACATTTGATAGAAGCACGTTTTGCATGATTATAAATGAACTTTTGTTTCTGCATCTAAGATCAGTTTGTCAAATATAGAGATTGGTAATTTTCTACTTGATAGTCAAAATACCCTGATTACACTGATATTTTACATGTTGTGGAAGGATTTGGTTTATGAATTAATGACTTGTACACTATATCTATGCATTTATCTCTCATTTTGCCTGAAATTGACTTCCATTTCTCTTAAACTATCATGAAATTTATAGCAAAACATCTCTGCTATAATAGCACAAAAAGTTCTTTCCCACCCCTATACAGGACACAACCCCAAAAAAACCCTTTTTTTTTCTTCCATCTATCAAAAACCCAAATCCCAGAATTCTCGCTTTTGCAAACTTCAATCATCCCCAAGAATCAAAAGTTCTTCCTATTACATAAAAAAAGAAGAAGATCAAAGCCGCTTATATATCTATGTCTGTTCTCTATAATTTCTCTGCCATAAAACTCCTAATATTTCAACACCCTTTCTTCCAAAACATCAAAAACATGGATCTTTACTCTCAAAAAACAACTTTTTTCTTCCATCCAACATAAACCCAAATCCCAAAATTTTTCCTTTCGATTGACAAATCACAACAGAGCAAAGCTTATATTGTCGGGCAGAGTACCTGGAACAGTTTGGTAACCTTGGGGTTGGGGGTAATATTGAGGAGGAGGAGCAGAGGGTTCATGGAGGCCAGGAGGTGGAACAGGCTGAGGAAACCCAATAGCTGGCTGATGGTGCTGGTGCTGTGGAGGAGGCGGAGGAGGGTAGTTGGCTACTCCTTGGAAAGTTCCATACTGATGGTGCTGGTGATCTACAACTACAGCTCTGTTTTTCTCTTCACTCATTTTCTCCTTTGTCTTTGGGGTGTGGGGAGTTCTTGGCTGTGAATTGGTATCTGCTTATGGTGATGGATCAGCTAGAAAAGAGAAAAAATAAATATGAAAAACAAAAAATGATTACTTCGATATTAAGGTTTTTTGTTATTGAGTGGTGGGATTATACTTGGGAAGCTGCCTGGCTACCAGTTTGGTCTTCTGAATTTGACAACTCATTAATACAATGGATTGTTTTTTATTATTTTATTTTTCCGTGTGAAAGTGGATTAAATTTGGACAAATACACGTCTACGACAAAAAGTAGAAGTAAACTGTCTCTAAGATTTGTGTTCGTAGCCATAATTCCATCTTTTAGTAATAGAATCATGCCTTAGTTCCACACAGAACTGTGGGATTTTAGTTCTCTTTCTTGGTCTTTTGATATGTTTGTTCTTTATAAATGATAGTAAAAGGTAAAACCAAAAGACAATGTTTCTTAAAGTTGAAGGACTTTTTGCTTCACAATACTATATATTGCATTCTGGCTTTTAAATTCAATTTTTCGGTGCTTCTTTGGAGCATAAACAAAAAATAGTCACACCTTGAGAGGTCTTGGGATAAAGGAAAAGAAAATACAATTATTTTGTGTAATTGGTCTATATTGGTAACTATCTAATAATATTAAAACTAGGTGGGTCCATAATAGAGGATATGGATGAATGTCCCCATCAGGTTGAGGCCTAGCTATGATTAAGCCATCTTTAAGCGTCACATGGAAGAATTTGAGTGGCGTTTTTCTCAATACCACATGTTGGGGGGTCCATGGAAAAACAAAGTTTTGGTGTAATCTTACCATTCTTACTTCTAGTTTTTAACCTGAAAACTGGGGAATCTTCAAGGACAATTACAAGAGCCAAGTATAGAGAAGATAACAAGTTATCATATCTTAGGACAACGTAGCATTTTATTCGCATCAAAGGTAGGGAAAAATAAGATTGTTAGTACTCTAGACGTCAAACTCAATTGTACAGTTCAGAAGCGAGAAAAAAACATTCAAGAACTCAGTTTCTGTCTGCAACTGCCTCTTTAACACAGCTTTACTCAAGACTGGAAACGAAGTAAGGTGAGAAAACCAGCAACTTTAGATGGTATGAGTGGGAGATGATAGTTTTACAGGCTTACAAGTTACAACATAATACATTTGTTTGTTCCTTATTCATTTATTTGATTGTTTATTTTTTGATTTTTTACAATCAAGTAGCATCAATAGGCATTTATGTAGCATATCCAAACCATGTACAGACCCGGCTTATAATATAATAAAATCTGTGCACGTGGTTGTCCAGTCAAGCCTCAGGTGGCTTTGGAACCCAAATCTTGCAATCCACAAACCATATTTGCTGGCACTGCTACATCGATCATCTTAGGATATGGCAAGTTAAGATCTGTTGCACCAATAAAAGAAACGAACAAAGAGAGAGGAGAAATTAGAAGTAGTCATCGCAAACTAGTCACAGATGCAAAATATTCGTAATCCATAAACTGGATGTATTGAGCATCAACTTACTCTCCATGATGCCTTTGAATGTCTCCTGCAAAAGGGTATTTCAAAAATATCAATATGCTGATAGGATAAATAATTGACATAAGTATTCTGTGGACACGATGAAGACTAATCATCCATCAAATGCAAGAATGTCATGCTTTTTCATGTACGATAACATCAACATGTTTTAAAGTGAATAATGTCTTTCCCCATTTTTACCCTGGCCACAGTTACCGGACTAGTGCCATCCAAGGGAATTGGCCTCATCAAGAAATACCTTTTTGCAGATTTTTTGAAATTTTAATTAGGTGAACTATAATGCAGTGAATTAATGGAGTTAAAGATCAGAACCAAGGCTTCTTAGACAAAAGGAAACCCTTCCTTGTGACCAAAAAAAAACTAAAGATAACTTTTATACAAAAGAAAGCAGTCAATCATTTAATATTTCTATATTCCAAAAGTAACAAAGCCATCTCTCTCTTTTCCCTGTTATGATTCCAGAGGATGCCTAAACTTTGAGCAACATGCTACTTATTTAATTAAATCACTGACGGTACTAGTGGGTGTTCCAGAAATGTTCCTACACATAATTTTACAAGATAGAAAAAGCGAGGAAATAAAGGGTTCTATTTCCATTTGATAATACAGACATGATCATTTGTTTCCCACAGAAAAACAAAGATGGATTGTTCCAGAAAAGAATACCTCATCCTTTGTTAGGCGAGGATTGTACAGCATTTCCTCTCCTACTGTGGTTACCTATAATCAATGAGTTTCATATAAGAAACAACCATTAATATATGTATGAAACAAGTGGAACGAAGTCATATCTTACTGTGAATCCTTTGTAATCATGAGCTGGATATAGCAATGTTTCCTTGGGCAATGTGAAAATCTGGACCCATGAAACAAAAATGAACCTTTTTTCATTTAAATTCCGATAATTACAAAAAAGAATTGAGCAATATCAAAGAAAACCCCCTCCTTCCATAACCACACCCCCCCCCCCCCCCCCCCCCTACTCACCTGTGAATGCACGGACTTGTATAGTTGCTGTGAACTTCCACCCTGCAAAAAGAATTAAATGGTACTGAACCTTGGAGAACTGAAGATCATTATCTTCATATATAAAGCAGAACAGATATCCCATAAGACAACCCAAATAGGGATGGCAACATCCTTATGAAAAGAAGTTGGCATATTTCTGTTGCATATGCAACCAGCACATGGTGATACCCAGCAAAAAGAATAAACCCCATAGCTCTATAATTTCAGTCACCTCACTGATCAGACAGAATGTCAAATTATTAACAATTCAATTACTGATTAATTTACCATCAGGCTTGTGAATGACAAACAGTAGTACCAACTATGCGCAGCCAAATAACAAGGTAAATGTTGATATGTAGAAGAGTAGAAAAATGTGCAACTGGGTGCATGCTTCCCATGAATATGAAAACAATCCGGTCTTATTGTTCTGAAACACAAACAGAGCATGCAAATTTAATTGCAAAACATTCAATTATTCATTCCAAAATCTCTACATGGAACAAACATCAGTGGTTGAGTATCTAGTAGTAGTATCGCATAGGAACACACAAAAATCTTCATATGCATAAGGAAGCTGATGATGGTTGACATACTTAATATGTTAGATTGCTTCGAGCATCTTTAATGATTCTGATGGTTTGATGTTAACAAAGTTATTATTACTTCATTTAATTTTTTGGATCAAGATGCAAGACCATATTCCAAAAAATTATACCTGAAAATCTGTCCTCCCACATCCCCTTATCAACAGAACATCCCCTGTGAAAGCCATCCTTGGCTGAGGCTGATCAGGTCCATCTCCTGTGACATAGGTAACACAGCCCATTGTATGGCCAGGAGTAGCACGAACCTGTACTGATGCATATCAATTAGAATATAGTTTATGATATAGAAGTCTAGATCAGTCTGGCACAACTTCATAGTGACATTAAATATTTTCCACATTGACCATTCGTTGTTCTTCATAGATCAATGCAATTCCAATCATATCATACATGTAGCTATATTTCTTAAAACAAGTTTTCAAAACACTCTGCATTTAGAAACTCCAGAAATGCAAGCTCTTGTGTCAAATTCTGCGGAATCTTTACCCAGTATATGAATCAGAAATCCTCACCAACTTGCAGATCAATATTAATGATGGACCTTCCATAAATCAAATTTCATCACAAGTAGGTACTTTATCCAATCTTTCAAAAAAAGGTAACGGAGGAAAATATTCTATTGTATTAAGCATCAGATCGGAAGTTGGTTACCCATTAAAGGCCAATGGCAAACTGGCAATTTGCTAATGGCTCAGTAGTCAAGAGGAAAAATTAAAGTTACATGTGAGACTGTCAGGAATAGGCATCTCCAGTCATTTATACCAGTTATGCTTACTACAATGTACTCAAGTTCGTAGAGAATCAAGATTCTCATGCTATTCAGATTGTGATTTAGTTGGATCCTAATTTTTTTATCAATTCGGCAAGTATCACAATTAACATCAATTATATTTCTAACAGCAAAAGCTACCCTATGAAGTCAGGGCTACTTATCTCAGGAAAAAATAAAGAAACAATTTTTCCACCATTTAATTGGTAAAGGTAACAAGAAAAAATTTATATGTTAGTCGCATCAAAATTATGATTCTCAACTAAACTAGGAGGAACTGGATAGAACATCTTGGAAACTGCAATCTGATGGGATGGAGTAAGGACTAGAATGGAATGAAATAAAGTGATTGTGTTCTGCTCCTCTGGGCAAAGAAATATTCTAACAGCTGCATATGCAACGACCAAGAACTCAAACAGAATATGGTGAAACTGCATTCTCCATCCCTAAGCTACGGAATTGATTTTTACAGCAGTAGATGTAATTGCCACTATTTTGTTACTGCTCATTACACCATACTGCAGTTTTAGGGTCCAACCAAACAACAAAATAAAAATATTAATTAAAGAAAAATGCCGTTAGAATGCTGATAATGGTATCTACAAGGACACACCTCACTCTGTCACATCTCTGACTCCATTGCGCTTACAGAATACCAGGAAAATGTAAAGCACATAAAGATCATAGCTATTTTCTCTAGCATTATTCAAAAGATGCATGCATACAATGAAACTGACCACACAAGCAGCTGGGCATATGCATACTTACCTCAAGAAAGAGATTCCCAAAACAGATTTTATCGCCAGGTTCAACAAAAACATCAGCCTTGGAACCACTTGCTTTTGAAATAACAGATTTAACGCCAGGTATCTTGCCCTACAAGAAACAATCACATTTACACACATAA
Source organism: Theobroma grandiflorum (assembly GCA_036013995.1). Classification (NCBI taxonomy): domain Eukaryota; kingdom Viridiplantae; phylum Streptophyta; class Magnoliopsida; order Malvales; family Malvaceae; genus Theobroma; species Theobroma grandiflorum. The sequence continues at coordinate 22,104,273 of CP142133.1, read as the reverse complement.
ATTGACAGTAGCAGGTTTGAAGTTTAGGAAAGAAGATAAAGACTTATATGATAGGAGAAAATTACCCCTTACGTGACTCAAACATGATGGCCTTTAACATGTACTAGGGAAAAAATAATTTAAGTTTGATGTAATAGAATTTCTTCCTCCAATAAGCTAAAATAAGAAGTAACAGTGTAGAGTAAAATTTAGATATCAAAGATAAGAAAACCTTGATGAGACCAGTTCCAGTGACATGATCAGCATGTACATGAGTGTTCATAGCATATATAAGCTTCAGTCCCAATTCTCTAACCAAACTTAAATCTCTATCAACCGTCTTGTCTACGGGGTCTATCAACTGCACAAATCATTTCATCGTACAACATAGTATTAAAAACCCAAAAACAAACAAAACCCAGAATTTATATCCATGAGAAAAATGTAAACAAAAACAAAGAAAATACTTACAAGGGCTGGTTTATCAGGGTGGGAGAAATCAGCAAGGAGGTAAGTGTAGGTAGAGGATTCTTTCTCAAACAGCTGACGAAACAAGAGAACCGGAGATGACTGCGACGACGTCGTGTATGACCCCATTCGTGATCGCAGAGCAAAACTGATGGGTTGCTTTGGAGAGAAACTGAAGGGAGAATGATTAAGAGGAGGAGAAAATAGACAAGGTCTTATGAATCTCAAATTCAGCATTGTCAATTCCGCTTAAAGCGGCGGTTGGTTTTTTTTTTTTTTTTTTTTTGAAGGAAATGAAAACGATCAGATCAAAGCCGTATGCTTGAATTTAAAGCATATTTTATTGCTCTGTAGAGTATTTTCATTTAAAATGTCATCTCTCATTTGGTATTGTATTGGGAAGCACGATGTTTTGGTTTTGGAATTATCGTTGGCCGTTGTTGTACATCACTTTCGCTGTCAGCTCTTTCGCGCTTTGTTAAACCAACGGTGGACTGATCTGATGGGCTTTCTATTAATGAAAAAAAAAAAGAACAATTACCACCTTGCAATATTACTTAGAAATTGTCAGTTTCTGTTACAAATAATAGATTTTACATCAGTAAAATTTTGGATTTATAAATAAAATTTTATTTTTAATTAATAATTATATTTTTTATATTAAAAATATGAAACCTAACTCTTTGTTACCGTCATATTCTCATAAAAGATAAAAAATGTTAAAATCGAGATAAATTCGAATCAAAATAAATCACCTTCTTTTATGAGCAAAAAGAAGTAAGAGATGAGTAAGTATGTAGATAATTTTTTAATTTTGTATTGTTGTCTTTGTATTAACATAATATCGATCGGATTAACATGAACTTTTTTAACTTATAAATTGATTTGTACTAACAGGTTTACATAATCATATTAAATAATTAATTTTTATAATTTAATATATCTAATTTATTTAATTTATCTTTAAAATAATAGAAATACAAAAAAAAGGTCATAAAAGTAAGTGATTAATTCCTGTTTATTAGGTTAACAATATCATGTAATGTCAAAATATAAGTAAAAGTAGGTCCAATTAAAGAGCTTTGGGTACCATGCAGTCTAATCTATTTGATGAACAGGTCATAAATAGTGCTAGAATTCCTTGATATTATCGTTTGTTGCCACTTTTTTTTTTTTTTGTAATGCCAAAATCTTGACACAGCACAATTAATTCTTGGACTTGTATAAACGGTCACCAGTGTGTTTGTCATTGCATATTAGCCTATTAGGATCCAGCAATCTGACCGCTTGAGTTTGAGCCCAGAGAAACGTGATAAGCTTTTAGAATGTCAATCCATCCAGCTTAGACAAACAAGTGTTGAAAGGTTTGAACCAAGGCAAATGGCCCTGACTGTCAATCATCAGGAGCCATACAGCCATATTGCTCAAGAACTTATCATAAAAAATTCAGCAAAAATGGAATAGGGGCATTTTATTTTCCACTCAAGAGTAGTTTATTAACATATACAAACTATTTTATTTCCAAATTTTACATAAATTGTAAATTGTACAACAAAGGGGAGAAAAACAGGAAGATTTACAAGGGGGATCCATCTATAGGTATGCTATTCATGTAACTCCTATTGCTGTATCACTGTTTTCAAAACTTGTGTCTATATTTATTTATCCATGGATGTAAAAAAAACAAAAAAACAAAAATTCAATAAATGCACAGGCCTCAGCAAACCTAATCTTCCTCATTCTTGGAAGAGTTTTCTACCTTTTTCTCACATTTCGGGGACTCAGCTAGTCCATCTCTGATCTTAATGGGACTGCTCACCTCATCATCATCTATTTCATTAGGGCCTTTAACACTCATTTTTTCTCCTTGTTCCTCAACATTTATTGCAAGGTCTACTTGGTTGTTTGAATCTGTTAGAATGGCATGTTCCTGAGTATCATGATTATCATCAATACCACTGGAACTGGACATGGGATTGGAAACACCTGATATCCTCTTGACTCCGGGGGATGATGATGATTCATCAACGGAGGAGTCAGATTCTATTGAAAACTCTTGCTCTTCGACAGCTGATAGATCACGAGACTTTTTTGACCCTTTACGGGAAAGAACATGTTTTATGCTACGAGCAGATTTCCCAGCATGTTTTAAAAAACTCTTTGCCATACCTTTCACTCTGCTTGGGCTTTCTGGACCACTTCCCACAGGACTCAAGCTTCCCTCATTTGAGACCTTATCAGAAGAAGGCACTGAAAGATTGTCATCTACTACCAACTTCACCAAAACCTCCTTGTCATTAACCGCTCTGAGGTTCACATGGGGAGATGGATCCACCTCTTCAAGGCTGCCTGAGTGACCCTCACTTTTGGGACCCCTCTGAAATACAGAACTGATCTTTCGAAAACCCCACTTAACTCTGTTCACTCGATCCTTTGCATCTGGATTTTCATCAGCACTACTACGGTCACTTTTAGGGGATTCAGATGCTGCTGAAAGGGTGCTCCCAAAAGAATCATTAGGCACTCCATGAATCTGTGTCTCAAGGCTTCTAGCCTTCCCTTTTCTCGGTTCCCAAGTCTGTGACATTTCACTTCCTGGATGATGCACCCATATGCCAGTTTCTTCTTGTCCTTCAATGTTTATAGGTTCAAAATGATCTGGCAGGTTTGGAGATTTCTTTGAAGATGTAGGTGAGAATGGACCTTTATCAGCAGTGTTGGTTGCAAAGGAGTTCTGTGTATCCTCCTTGTTTAACGATTCACCATCAGGTGCATCGTCTCTCCCCTGTGTAATTGTTCATTATTAAGTTTCTCTGCGCATCTCTTTAACTCATAAAAGCATTTTGCATATTTAAGATTGTATGTAAAAACCTTCAAACTTTCAGCAGCTAAGTAATAGCACTTAAAATAAATTACCTTACTATTATCTTCAAGCACTGTTATTGCAAGATGCAGTCTTCCCATTTTAATATTTTGAAGAGGCAACCACATGTCATGTCTCTGGCCACCCCTATAATCACTAATATCTACTGCGCATTTACTGCAAATTGTAACAAAACAGTACATCAGAAGAAGAACTTGCAAACAAGTTGAAACAAATTGGGAAAACAGAGTACGCAGAAAATATACTGAGAAACATAAGATGGCTATTTCCAACAACTGGTAACTGAAGTGACAATGGCAAAAGCCAAAAGAAATTAAGATTAAGACCACAAAAGCAACAATAGAGGATATTAAGACCGCAAAAGCAACAATAGAGGATATCAAATCTCATGGATTATTGCTGGAAAAACATCAGACTACTCAAATGTAAAGAGAGAGAGAGAGAGAGAGACTACAAGAACACAAAATATACAATACTATTAAGAAGACAACAACAACATATAGTATAATCATTTAGTCAAACTAGACAAAAAATAAAAACAAGACTACTTTTCTAGGATCATCATTGTTTTATCCAGCAACAACAAAAGGAATGGTAAGTTTATACCTCAATAGGCCAAAGTCAGGAAACTAATATCTATGAAATGCCTAAATACACTTACTTCAATTTCATAGAAACAATATTCTTTGCAAAGGATGCTATATAGAATACAGTAGTAGCTAACAAAAAGTGCAATCCACATAGCATACTGCAAAGACATGAGCCTCAAGAAGTACCCATAATAAAATAATAACTACACAAAATGGTTATTTATAAGGTTCAGAGGCAAACCCAAGGGTATCATCAACAAAGTGGTCTTTGTCACGAACTTCAATCATTAGTACATTTGGTGTCTCCCACGTGCAGACAGGGATCTTAAATTCCTCATGCCATTTTGGAGACAAAGTTTTCTTGTGTGTCTTTGTCCTGAATCTATAAGGGCCAAGTTGCCCCTTCACATACGGATCAGCCAACCCTGAAAATATTTATCCAACCATTGATCATAAACCAGATACTGCCTGAGTGAAAGATAAGAACTAGATTTAAAACTAACCGTTTAAATCTGAAGGTTTCATATCAGATGCTTCAATAATTTCAACCTTGGCATAAGCAAGAGGCTGCTTTTCATCAACAGAAAACCAGTTTTCTGCAGTATATATTCACCGACAAGGCAAATTATTAACATACAAGCAAGGAAAACAGCCAGCTAATTAGCTACCTAATCAATCAAAGCTGTCGGAAATAGACTCTAGACATTTCAAATGCAAAGAATGACTAACTACGTTATAAAAAGAAATAGTAAAAAACAGAGTTTAGCACAATTCACAACCGACCAAGAAAAATGGAAATCCAAAAATCACTAATAATGCAACGGTAACCCTGAATTCAAAACCTGACTTAAACATTTGAAAAGGGACGTAAAATTTAAGGTCTACCAAAGTCAAATACTATCATGTCCAAATATTGCAATTTTGAGCAAACAGTAAGTTGAACTTGTACAATATTTGCCCACAGGAAAGGAAAAAAAACAAAAGAAAAGGAAAAGTGAACAAAAGAAAACTAGTCTTAATTAATCAATGCATCTCTAGCCTTGATGATCATTCCTTTCCATTAGAAAAAAAAAAAAACATTAAGCAAGCATAAACTATATCATTCCAACTCTTCATTTTTCCTTAAGTACCCAAATCATACACATATCCAACACCTCAAAGTGGGCAAGCGGGATGACCCTCCAAATATAAGGAAAAACTTCAAAAAGCTAAATACACCCATGTCAGACTCAAACCATGCCCTACAATCACTCTCAACACTAAGCAACATGGTGAACCGTGAACCGATAAGTCTCATAGCTTCAATATATTATGCCAAAACATGTACAGCTCATGAGAATAGTTAACCAGTTATAAAATCAGAAATGAAATCAAAACTTAATATATAAGAGTGCATGAAATACGGGGACGATAATGACTAAATTACCTGGCTGGGGTGAAGCAAACTTCTCAACATCAACAACCAGCATATTGGGCTGCAAAATGAGAAAAATTTAGAGCTAAAGTTCAATCCACAGAGAAGTACTGCTTACAACTTAAACCTGTAAGTGCATCCTGAATTGGCATTATTCATTCGCAACATATAAGATGGAATTTATGACATGGGGGTCTTAGGGAACATGACTAGGAAACTTAGAAAACAATGGAGATGAAAAAAAATCACTTTTGTACAGCACCAGGGTTTAAAACCTAACCTCAACAAGGGTCTGCTCAAATGCAATTGAGAGAAGCTTATCCTAGCCAAGCAAAAGATGATACACAGTAAGATTGGAAGAACGCAATAGATGAGGAAATAGATCTTGAAGATTTATTCTGGAAAAAAAAAAAAGAGTTATTACAAGCCATCCGGCAATCCCTGGAAGTTCAGTAACATCAAGTCCATGTGTAAAGATGGGTTTCACAGTCATCTGGAAATATGGAGGCTCGGCAAAGCATACTCGTAGACGGCCAAGGAAAGGCCACTGCCGGAGAAACTTCACCCCAATCAAAACCTGCAAGACAGAGCAAAAGAGTGATAATGTTAATTACCATGGAAATGAGTGTTCACAGGGGGTGGGATAGGACTAGAACTAAGTGATGCCATGTCTTGAATCTTAAGAAATCCAACAGTGTCTAAAAGTTGCAAAATCCAGACATAATCTACCATCCTTAAAGCCAATTAGTTTACATTAATCCTTGTGCACAAAAAGGACTTGACATGACAATCCATGTCTCATACTCTACATGAAAGGCGTTATGTTGACCCAAAACTGCTCTGGTAGAAACTAATAATCAGCACAATCATATGAATAGCAGTCCACAAGCCTGTTCATTCTTCTTAATAGATCTTCCACAATAAATTGAAACCTTACTACTGGTAGGCTTATAGTTTGACTTTTTTTTTTTTTTTGGATTCATTGATAGATCATAGATATAATCAATTTCAACTCATACTTTTATACAGGTATATTCTCATTTCTTTCAAGTCCTACTAGCCTTCCATACCTCTTCCAACAGAGGTATAGATGCATCCCCCTTTTCTGTATTGCATCCATAAAATTTCACATCCATCCTCTTTCCATGGGCAACTTGAATAGTGAATAATTGGTAAAATTAACTGTTCCATATTAATCAGTACCTTTCCTTCAACATGCATGCCTGTTATATGCAACTTTGCCCACATTCCAAATCCTAGTCTTTTCCTTAGTTTCACAGCAAGTATTGCACTCATGTCATCTGCTGTAAGAAAATTCATTCCCAACTCCAGTACCTGCATGCATTACATTGTTATTTCTACCATGGGCAAATTTGAAACGACAAATCATAGCTAGAATGATTACACAGACAGGGATTGGGGAGAACATATACCAAGTGGTCATCATCGGAGCATTCGCGAAGAACCCTCATCTCTGTGAACAAAGGCGGATTTCTTCCCAAATATAAGTGTTGAACCATGGCTTTCTTCTGCATTCATAGCAGCATTAACATCAAAAACTCACAAAGTGGATCTGAAAATAAATCATCTGCTGGTCATTGAAGGTAATTTCACAGGCATAAATGCAAATGTTGAGGCTGTTATGTCTCAATTAGTGCTATAGAGTTCTATTCATGGCATAGGCATCACAGAATTCAGAAATTAAAAAGTATATAAATTCAGATGCTCAAACTTTATACTTTGTTCATGAACCCCCCCTCTCCACTTTTATTCACGCTCATAATTTATACTGTGTTCAGACTTAGATATAAAATTAAAAATAAAAAAGAAGGTATTATAAGCTAGAATGGCATGAAACGAGCAGGGATCCTGATGTTGCCTCCACTTTAACAAAAATTGGAATTTTCACTAAAACAGAATCTTTATGTAATGATTTTCAAGAGATAAAGAGAATGAAAGAAAAGAACGTGAAACAAAAGTATAAAGAAATCAAAATTCATACAGCAGTCCACGGTTTGTACTTCTCCAAGAACCAAGGTATGATAGGAAGCAGAATCTTCTGTGATGCAATCTGTTCCATACAAATAGGCCATATCTTTTCAACAGCATGGTTTAACCACCGAACTGATTCAGAATCAGAAAGCACCTGGAGATAAAAGACCAACAAAGCATTAAAGGAACAGACATTACAATATCAAAATCAAGAATCCAAAACTTGACCCTGATAATGTTGCAAGGCAGATGCTTATCCATGTTTTCATAAAGACTAAATTCCAAACCCTTTCTCTATATCCGAAAGACCAATATTGATAAAACAAAAGCGCCATTTGAGCCCAAAAAAAGAAAGCAAAACCTCCTTCAAAAAAGAAAAGAAAAGGATTTGATAAAGTTGAATGTTACTTTTAGATATTTGAACATGAAATACTACTAAGAATCAGAAAAACCCAGATAAAAAGTTATATAAAATGACCGATAATTCAAACAATCACGATCAAAATATAACAATACTCTTAAAACAAAAATTAAAAGAGAAATTGAGTAATACCCTTCTCCTAGAAGATTGCCTTTTTTCCTCAAACCGCAATTTCCTCCTCAATCTCATAACATACCTTTCATGAACCTTTAATTAACAAAGAAATGAACCCATCAGACAAAATTTTAAAGAATAAAAGGAATTCCCACCCACAAAATGCCAATTCAAAACCAAAAGAAAAGAAGTCAATGAAAAAAAAAAGAAAAGAAAAGAAAAGAATTACCAAGCAGAGATAAATGAGAGACACAAAATAAGTAACTGGGTGGCAAAGATTGTAGTAAGAAAGCATCCAAAGGAACATCAAAACTATTCCCACATGATGCAGCATTGATATCTCCATCAAACCCATTTCCAAAAACATCAAAGAAAAAAAAAACGCACTTCAAGAAGTATCACAGCTTTTCACTTAATTTCGATAACCCAAATCACTATCATTAAGGAAAGAAAAAAGAACTCTCATGGAGCTTTTGTTCTGACAAGAAATAAGAAAGGATGAATCTGAATCAAATAACTTGAATTCAAGGGGTGTGAATCTAATGTATAATATGAACGGAATGACAGTTATTTACAGTCGCAATTTCCATTTTATATTATGATCTGGGTAGTAATTATTTTAATTAAAAAAATACTAGTTCTCAGTAAGGTATGCAGTTTGACTGGCTTCCTCATTGGAAAACGCTACCGTATAACTGAAGCAAACTAACCGGACAAGAGAGGAAGGGCAGGAGGGGAAACGTCTTTTTTCAATCGTGTTTCCTTGTTGGGGAATGTTTTTTCGTTTTTCCTTTTACTAATTTTAGTTTTCCTGGGAAAAATGTCGTCCAGGTAATACCTTATTTTATATTCATATTATTATTTAAATCAATTATTGGGTTCCATATTCCGGTCAAATGACACCGGAATTGGTCGAAAGGATTAAAAAAACGCGTCTTGTAATAATAAAATATAAATATAAATATATTTTTATATTATTTAAAACTTTTAAATATAAATAAAAAAATAACTTAATTAATAATAATTAATTAATCACTAATCATAAAAATTTATTTAATTTAAAATAAAAATATAAAAATTTAATTAAATATAATAAAAAAATAAAAATTTATTTTAAATTTTATAAAATAGTTCTGATACTTCTTCAAGAATTACGCCTTAATCTTTTATTTTTCTTTCAGAAAAATTTTAATGGATTTTATGTATATATTATAAAGAGAAGGAAATATTGATATTTTATAACAATAGTAATTTGAAGGCTCCTTAACTCTTAAGCATCCTATGATGATCCACAATTTATACGGTGAAAGTAAGGATTGGGGGAGGTATATGTGTGAAGCCATCACAAGATACACAGAGATTCGAGACAAGCTGTTGGAAGCAGGCCAATTTAAAACAGGTAACAGGTTTCAATGTAATTGAGACAATGAGGTTTCTTCCGAGTGGGTGCCTTGCTGTTTGGTAACGTACTTTTCAGCTTTCTTTCAGAAGTCATTTGACTGGCCGCGCGCTTTCTCTGCCACGTGTCCATCACGTCTGATCTACTCGTGGCAACATGTGGACTTCGGATAAGTTTTGGTGACACTTTAATACATAACCAATCAGCTTGTTTTCGGAGGATCAGAAGGAAATGTCACGTCAAGGATTCGTGATGTAATAGAATCAGTTGCAGATGATCCCAGCTCAGGGGAACAAAAAGTCAGAAAACGACACGACGGTTTTTTTTTTTTTTTAATTTAATGCGTGAACGATCATGGTACACATTGTGGAACCCGTTGTCGGCCAAGGTTGGATCGTAGGATTAAATTTAATTGGAGTTTGATTCTTTGAACTTGATCTAGCATTTAATAGAAGACACCAATAAAGTATAATTAATAGGACAAACTACAATCATTCCTTCATCCATTTGGCACATGGGATAATGTTTTGGAGGTTGACATTCTTGTTTCCTGTTGTTGTATCTTGCTGTTCAATAAGAGACCATGTGGCGTCAACAAGCAGTTCATTTCTTTCATGTTCAATTTTATTTTTTTTAATTAAGTCGAGTGAATCACATTTAATAATTTTTTTTAAAAATATATTATGTAAAAAAATTAAAATAAATCTTTATTTTTTTAATATTTTTAATTAAATTTTTATATTTTTATTTTAAACCAAATATATGTTTAGATCAAATACGATTTCATAACTAATGGTTGGCTAATTACCGTTATTCATATCATCATATCACATTATCATGTACTACATATATCAAAATGTCACGTTCAAGTATGGAGTTAGAGCATTTTTAAAAGGAGGCCAATAGCATAAGACACTAAATATTGAAAGAAAACTTTATATATAATTCAATTCCCACTCATTTAAAAGATTAAATAAAATTCATAAGACATTAGACATGTAAAAAAATACAAATTAACAGTATTAATGATGAACGAAACTATGAAAAGAATCTCTCACTCTATGCATGTAAGAGTAAAAAAGAAAATAATTTTTTAAATTTAAATAAATTGCTTCTTTGCTTTGTGTGTTTTACACGAATTTGGTAGCTTTATGTGAAAACTCTTTTCTTATTTTCTATTTGTCTATTAAATTACTAATTAACATATTGAGGCATTAGGTTGAACTATTGAAATATAATATATTATGATAAATTATTGAGTTGAACTATTGAGATATAATATGTTATGATAAGTTTATATTTATATTAAAACTTAGTGAGTTTGAGTTAGTAAACTCACTGTTATTTTTATTAAATCTGATAAGCTTAACATATTAAGTTAAAATTTATTTGTTCAACTTACCTAGAAATATGTTGACTATAATTATTCTAATTTCATCAAACAGTTTGAAGAATAAAAATAATTATTAAATAAAAAAATATTTTGAGAGCCATTAAAAATATATATAATAAACAAAATTATATTGAAAGAAATAAAATTATTTTATTCTGTCAATTTGTATACATATCTTTATAATTTAAAGTTTGCAATATACATGGCAAAACAAATTAGTTATTCTAAATAAAAAGATGATAAATTGATAAAATTCTAAGTAATAGTACAATACTGCAACTTATATTTGATAATTACATAATTATTTATTAATTTTTAAAGATTAAAATTATAAAAAATAAAATCCACATAATAGAAAGAAAAAGAACATAACGAGTAAAAAATAAAACTCACATATAACATAATACAAAAGATAGAAAAAAAATATGATTGATAGTTCGTAGAAATTTGTAGAAGAAACTATATAGAGATTTAGAATATATGAGCATATAGAATAGAAATGAAAAAAAATAAACAAATATAAATAAAAATAAAAAATATAAATTGAAAAAAATTAAAAAAATTTAAAATTGAGTGAGACCTACCAAATCATTTTGTTATTCTTTATTTATATTAATTATTAAATAAAAATTATTTTGAGACCGCTAAGAGAATTTATTATAAAATTTAAAAATTTTATGTAGTATTTAAAAAATTTAAAAAATTTTGAGGGGCTATGGCCCCCCCATCTCTTAAGTAGGCTCCACCCCTAATCACGTGAACATGGTTGACATAAAATGAAAAATAACATTTTGATTAACAAGAGTTTATTTTATTTAAAATAAAAATATAAAAAATTAATTAAATATAATAAAAAATAATTTATTTCAAATATTTTTAAATAATTTAAAAACTATTTTAGACATTATAATTTGAATTTACAACCTAGATTTGGACCAAAAACAATATCTACTTACTAATTAAATTATACTTTAACCATTCTTTGTATAATTACGCTCATATTACTTAAATAATGTATAATTTGCTTTAGAAAAAAAAAAACAAAGGAAAAGTAAGAGCGTTGCTTACCGCATAAGATTGTAGCCTTGTTTGCCGACGCCGCAAATAGTGTTAGATAGTGACTATTTATCTACTCCATTTGTGAAAACTATGTTTGCATGAATTGGCTTACGTAGCAACAAACAAAGCAAACAGCCTCAACAAGTTGAATCGAAAACGACACAAAATGAAAGAAACACTTTTTAATAAAAAAATAAAAATAAAAAAGATTCATTTTACTTTTTGGATAAAGTATTACGACCCAGACATTAATGATGAATATATATGGTACAATTGTCCCGAACGCGTGTTAATCACGTTCAAAAAGATTTTTCAAAGGTGATAACAACATACATCATTGATAAAAGTAGAAGTAATGCACTATTATTAACTTGCGTAAAATTAGGAGCTTAATGTGATATTATTGGATTAAATATTCAAATCCTAGCATATTTAAATTTAATTTTAATATTTATAATAATGCTTGAAAATGTCTTTAAATTATTAAAGAAAATTTAAACAAATTATTTTTTTTATTACGTTCAATCAACTTCATGTATTATCACTTTAAGTCAAATAAACTATTATAACTAATGATTGATTAATTATCATTAGTTCAAATATTGATCAAATTACCCAAAAAGTCCATGTACTATCACTTTTCTTTCAATTAGTCCCTCTATCCAAAAACTAATTAATTTAGTCTATGTATTTTGACATTGTACGCAATTGGATTTTTATAAATAATTCTATCCAAATTGACTGTTAACTATGTTGATGCAACACTAACGTGTGAGATAAAATACTTTTTTTGAAAAAAAAATTCGCCATGCCAATTTTTTTGTGCAATATCACAAGGTCAAATTACACAAAATAGTAGAATATAAGGATTAAAATTTTCAAAACTTTATAGTACAAGGAATAAATTGAACATAACTTTATAATATAAGGACTAATTGTTTGATACTTGTACCATTTTTTATTTCACATTACCTATAGGAATGTTAGCCTTCCTTATAAGAGGAAATGGTATAATAAAGTGTATGAATATCTTGAAACACTATAGTTGAATGCAATTTTTGTTTATAATATGAAACATTGTAGTTGAATGCAATTCTTGCTTGTAATATGAAACCTTGTTATGTTTTGAATTGTTGATCTATTTATGCAATCCAAGAAAAAATGTCATGAAATGATATCATTATTTTAACTTCCCAAGTGTAATGTGAAACAAAAAATTATAAAAGTATCCAAGAAGTCCTTGTATTATAAAGTTTTGTTCAACTCAGTCTTTGTACTAAAGGGTTTTGTCAATTCAATCCTTGTATTCTGTTATTTGGTGTAATTTAGTTGTTCTAATGTGATATAGAAAAATTGAACTGGCGAAATTTTTTTTCCTAATTTTTTTATTTGACATGTTATCATCGTTTGACACGTCAATGCTACATCAGCATGGTTAATGGCCAATTTGGATGGAGTTATTCATAAGAACTCATTTTCACATAATGTCAAAGTACATGGACTAACTTAACTAGTTTTTGGGTAGAGGGACTAAATTAAAGAAAACGGTATAATACATGAATTTCTTAGGTAATTTAAAATCAAAATGTCACTAGTCATTTTATGTTAACATGACACTGACGTGGAAGGTGAAAAATGTCACCTAATCATATTTTCATGCCACTTAATCATGTCATCATCCATTATGACATGTTAGAATACCACATTAGTACTACATGGTATAAAATGACAAGTGAATGTTTTGATTAACAACAGCTACTCAATTATTAGTTATAAAAACATATTTTGCTAAAAATAAAAGTATAAAAGTTTGATTAAACTTAATAAAAGAATAAAGAGTTTATTTGAATTTTTTTGAATAGTTGAGGAGTTTTTCTAAGTAGTATTCCTTTTAATATTAATTTTTGTAATTTTTTTTTAATTATTTTAATATTTTAACTCAGATATTATAACTAAAACGTGACCATTTATTTAAACAGCTAGAAAAGGGTAGAGGTCTAAAAAACTTTTCTTTAAAAAAAGAGAGAGGTCAAGAAAAGAAACAAAGATTTTTTATCTACATTTTGAGGGTGCAAAACAATGGGTGCAGGTGGTAGAATGTCCGTCCCCCCAAGTCCAAAGAAGTTATAAAATCAATCCCTAAAGAGAGTTCCTTGCTCAAAACCACCACTCACTCTCAATCAAGTCAAGAAAGGCATCCCTCCTCACTCTTTCCAGTGCTCTGTTTCGTGCTCATTCTCTTATCTTGTTTATGATTTTATCCCGGTCTCTCTCTTTTATTATGTGGCTACCAATTACATCTTTAGCTTCCTCATCTTCTCTTTTATGTGGGTTGGCCAATTTATTAGGCAATCCAAGGTAGCATTTTAACTAGTGTTTGGGTTAGAGCACATGAGTGTGGCCATCATCCCTTTAGTGATTATTAATGGCTTGATGACACTGTTGGCTTTGTGCTTCGCTCTTCTTTTCTTGTCCCTTACTTCTCTCGGAAATATAGCAATCGCCGTCATCATTCTAACACTAGTTCCCTTAACCGAGATGAAATGTTTGTCCCAAGCAAAAAATAGTTATAAGATAGTGGACCAAATGCCTGAACAATCCACCAGGTCGATTCTTTACACTTAAAATTCAGTTTACTATTGGTTGGCCACTTTACCTAGCATTCAACGTGTCAGACAGGCCTTATGAATGATTTACTTGTCACTATGATCCTTATGACCCCATTTAAAATGATTGTGAATGATTGCAAATATACATATTTGATGCTAGTGTTTTTGCTATCACTTTCGGGCTTTATCGTTTTGCATTAACAAAAGGGCTCACTTAGGTTGTTTGTGTTTAGGAGTACCATTGTTGGTGGTTAACGTGTTCTTTATTATGATCACATACTTGCAGCACACTCACCCATCTTTGCCACATTATGATTCCTCAGAGTGGGACTGGTTTAGGGGAGCTATAGCAACCATTGATAGAGATTAAGGAATTTTGAGTAAGGTTTTCCATAATATAGCATATACTCGTGTTACTCATCATTTGTTTTCGACTATGCCTCATTATCACGCAATGGAGGCTACAAAGGTAATAAAGCCTGTATTGGGAGCATATTACTTGTTTGATGGTATTGTGGTGTACAAGACATAACGAAAAAAAGACCATTGAGTGTATTTATGTTGAACCAAATGAGGGTGAACATGGCAAAGGTGTTTTTTGGTATAAGAATAAACTTTAAATTTGCATGTAGAAAAGTTTTAGTTTATTGTTAAGGATTTCAACCTTCCCATCATGGTTTGATGTTGCTTGTCTTTGTTTTTTTGAAAGGCAAGTGAAGATAAATTTCATTGAGGAAGTACAAAAGTCTACCAACAAGGTAGTGTTACAGCACCTCGCTAGTTACAAAAAAAACTTCCAGTGCGGCTGTAGCCTTCACAAAGCACAAAGCCAGATAGCAAGGTTGCCAATGGGATCATACCACAAAAAATAACAAGTATCATCACATAGCAACAAGATAAGAGGCCTTATACAAAAAACAAAGCAAAACAACGACCACTCAAGCATTCGCCCTAGCACCAGAAAATAAAACTATGCACATGAAGACATTAGAAAAATGGCTGTCAACATATACAAAAGACATTCTACAACCCAGATCAATGTAGCATAACAATAATAAAACAAGCAGCATTGTCACGTTATGGTTTTATCTCATAGTTGCAAGAGTCGCAATGGCAAGGTAAGGAGTAAAATGATTTGGTTCAGGGGCATCAGCATTAGAGATTAACCACAATAAAGCTTGAGCTCTTTACACACCACCCTTAGCAAGGGCATCAGCATCATCATTCGCTGGTCATGGCACATATTAGATTTGCCAACTCTAGATTTTCCCAAAGGTTTTTATGATTTGCATAACCACAGTCTTTACACTCTTAAGGCACATCATAGGGATTTTGGATCTATTTAACCACGTTTTGTGAATCACATTTAGATGATAAGAAGTAGGAGGAACTCCATTCTGATGTTGCAAATAGGAGAACAACCTCCTTGACAGTAAGAAGTTCTATTTTGTTGAAGTTCAAAATGCTAATCGACTGAGAAAAAAGAATGAGAGAATCCCTTTCTTCATTTCGCAAGATATCACCTATACCAGATTTTCCTAGGTTTGCTTTGAAAGCCCCATCAGTGTTAAATTTAAGCCATCTAACATCTGGCTTTGACCATTGCAACTTGGGTTTAATTTTTCTGCTTGCAATAGGATTGTTACCTTCACATGCCAATCGAATTAAGTCACCAATACTTAGATTCATCTTTGGCCATTTTGCATTGCACCACCAAGCCACCCTTGTTTTAATCAAATAAAAAATGAGCACAGTCTCCCATTACTTACTTTAAAGTAACTTCATTCCTTGAAATCCATATTGTCCAAATAATGAAATACCATGACATCTACCAAACTAAATTGTTGACAAAGCAGCTACCACAATCAAACCAAGACTACCTTTGAAGGTAGTCTCCCATTGTTTTTTTTTTTTTTTTAACATTAAACTGATTGCCATTCATCAAAAAATGAGTATACAACCCATAGGAAACCTAGGTGAGAAGGTTTCATCATGGTCGCATTTCACAATAACTTGGCTTACAAAAAAATTGTCATAACCGCACCCTACTTCCGACATAAAAACTCAATATACGATTTATAAAAAGGCATTTATAACTGCAGCAACTTTCAAGTTTAGACCAATCAATAAAACATAGGCTAGTAAACAAAAGTAACAACACCAAGTAGGCTTCTTCCTTCCTCTGACTAGTCCTTTCCTCTTATGTGACACACTTGCACTCAAACAGCCATTCCACACAAGCTTGAAAAAGCACCAAAATAAGAAAACAGACCTGCACCTGGAAGACCTTCCCTTTTCTCACATCTTTCAGAATTGTATCATTAAGGGTAACACACAGGTCATTAATCCTTTTCACCCTTAACTTCACAAGATTATCAGGTATTTCATTACTAGTTCTTAAAACACGTTGAATCTGCCATCTAAGAAGTCTCGTCTTAAGCCCTTTAATATGCAAAATAAAATTTCTCATCCTCTATGGAGATGTAGATGGATCAACAACCAAGTGAAACATTTTTAAAATCACACTGAATTAATACCATAGATACTTGCCTAGGAAGAAGCCATAAAAAGCATCATTACTTCTTGAGTAGCCAAAACCTTCGCAAAGTTTGCATCTCCCTAGCTAGTTGCTTTTAAGAAAATCATCTTTACTGCCTTTTCTTCGTGACGAGAACTCCTCCATTTCCAAGAAGTTCTGAGCATCCTTTAGCAGCTCTATCGGTGTTGAATTTCAACCATCCACGAGGTAGGCTCTTCCATTAGGCTTGTGATTTTTCTTTCACTTTTTGAATGCCGCAACAGCCATAATAAGTGATCTAGCCATACTAGTCACTGTAATATTTTCCTTTGGCCATTTAGATTTAAGCCACCATGTTAACCTTACTTTACTACGTTCCAAGGCTTTCATCACATCCCAAATTTTCCCTTTCAAAACAATTTCATTTCTAATACGCCATATAAACCATACAATAATGAAAAAAAGACATTCTCCACACTTTCCTCTTGACCATACCCACTTGTCAAGAATTTCAAGCCATGAAAAATGAGGTAACATCCTCTAGCATATAAGCAATAATTCTCCACTTCTCATACCACAAGCACCATAACCTCCATGTCTCCATACAAGTGAAAAGTAAATAGGAAATCGATTCCGTACATTTATTGCATAGAACACACATGGACACATCTCTATGAATCAATTTCCTTTTGACCAGGTCTTTTTTGACAGCCACTTTACCTTTAATCACTTGCTATACAAACACTTCCACCTTTGGAGGTGCGAACTTGCCCAAACATTTTTCCACAAATCAACATAGGTAGCATTATTGTTAAGCACCATCCTACAGAAAGAATTCGGTGTGTAATATCCACTAGGAGTGTATTTTCAAACCAATTTATCCTTCACCGCTTGGTCAATTTGGATGGAGTTAATGCATTGTTGAAATTGTTCCCATGTCTCCAACTCTTAATTGAGAACCCCTTTTTTACACATCATTAGCCTATGAACCAAAATCCTTGATTTTGTCAATCTTGTTTATGGCTAAAGTATAGATACGTGGAAATGTCATCCTAAGAATGATGCCTTCAATCTATTCATATCCCAAAAGTCAACGCTAGCATCATTCCTCACTTTGAAGATAATACCTATACACAAAAAAGAAGAAAATCTCCCTAAAGGGGTTAATGGACTAAAAATATTCCTCCAAATGGAGGATGGCCTCTTACCACCCGGATCAAATGATATAAGACTCAAATCACTCTCTATCCCCACCCCCCCCCCCCCCCCCCGCCCGCCCACCTCGTTTTTGGCAACAATCCTTAAACTCTCTCTTTCCTCATTGTATCTCCAAAGCCATTTATTCAAAAAAGCACTATTTTTCGACCAAAGATCAACAAAACCGAGTTCACCTCCTTCCTTCAAGTTACAAATTGGATCCCAATTAACCCAATTAACTCCTCTTATCAGTTGAACCACTTCACAAGAAGCATTTCTAAATTCTATCCAACTTCTCCTTTACGCCTTGTAAGATCTCGAAGAGTGACATAAAGTAAACCAGTAAATTTGAGAGAACTATTATGATCAATGTAATCCTCCCTTCAATAGATGGTAGCTTTGACTTCCAACTCGCAAGTCTTATCTCAAATCTATCAATCACAAGTCGCCAAATGCTTTTAGAATGATGTTTGACCCCCAATGAGAGTCCCATGTAAATTGAAGGTAGTGAGCCAACCAACCATACATAGGATCCTATTAACCCAAGACTCTACTGCATCACCTACACAATGTTTGCTTGTTTTTGAATTGAACTTTTGAGCTTTGTACTTATCTAATCCCAATAATTTTGTTGACCACTAATTATTGGTAGAAACAAATACACAACATGGTTTATGTTTTTAAAAAAAACAAACATAGATATTATAATTGATGTAATTAAAATCATTATATATGGTAGAAAAATGATGCCAATAAATGGACTATACCTATCAAAATTTGCACAAAGCAATAATAATTTTATAATGTTATGTTATGAAGTTAAAGCAACGCAATTATGCTAGAATAAAAATTAATTGAATATATTAATTATATAAAAATAAAAAGTAATATTTATCAATCATGTAAAATCAATCCAAAACTCTTTGTTGCTTTTCTTTTATGATAAAAACTTCAATTTGTTAGATGAAACATGACAAGTGGATGCACCTCACACACAATAACATAATCCCAAGTCATATTATAATTCTATATCAATAAGAGGGCTCACGAAAAAGTGCATTTGATGTGCTAATTGAAGTTAGACCCAGCTTATGCTTGTCATTTTATATGTTCATCTTTACTAAGTAATAAGGTTACACTTTGATTTAGCTAACTAATAATTAAAACTTGACTCAATTTGGTTCTTTACCTTTTTTTTGGAGTTCTTTTTAACTTGAATTAACTGGCCTATTCATGATAATTAATTGAGAAAAAACTGTTGGAATACTGTGCAAAATTTTATTATGCATGAATGCCATAGAGTATAGATCAAAGTAAACCAGATATTATATCCATTTATTTCATCATCTTATTTGAGATCAGGAATCCAATTTCAACTTCTAACTTGGAATTAAAAACCTGAGTTAAGAGGTGAGAAAGCTACACCAAGCAAAAGGAAAGAGAAAGAAGGAGCATAAGCATAAATCTTGGATTTCAATGGAAGTAAGTAGATCAGTTATAACAGTAAAAGCAAGAACAACAGCTTCCAAAAATGACAAGAGGAAAATCCGGCAACCAAATGAAGCATCAAAAGTAGACAATTCATAAGAAGAAACTTTTTGCAGTTCCAATTCCAGCAATCCAATCACTGAAAATTAAACAAAGTTAAAGAAGTAATAGGAAGTACCCAACCGCTTTAGACATCAGGATTGACCCAAAGGATTAAAGAGCACCCATCTCCAGGAAGGCCTCGACAAGGCACAAATTCCGAGTGCCTTGTTTCCATATCATATATAAGATAGTCCCCTTCCGAATGTCTGAAGAAATAGATGCAGTTACCCTTGAAGGAAGTTTCGAAATTTCCAGTCTTTGCTAGATGGTTACCATTGGGGCTCATAAAGAGCGTACAACCTTCCAAATCATTCACTTCATTACATTCTTCCGTAGAAATATCGAACTCGAAAACATCAAAAAGTTTACCATCAGGATCCTCTCTTCTATAGCAAACTAACAAAAGATGACCATTAAGCGAGTTTACTAAGAAAGCACCATCAATGTTATGAGTCAAAATGGGCTCAGGGACTGGGATTGTTTCATCTTCTTTTACTGAAATTACAGCAGGTGGAAACTTCCTGCTGGCATAAATGCTACCATTATTCAGGATAGCATCAGAGATTTTCCAATAGGGAGTCTTACACAGAAACCAAGCCCAACTTTCGTCGCCTGGTTTGCAGAAGGCTATTGTGCACGGGCTTTCATTATGTGAACCATGAGGAAGAAGAAGAAGAAGAATCGTGCAATCTGAACTTGTGGGACGCCCTGATAGAAGTAATTTCCACTGGAAATGAACTGATCTGAACCTATCATGTGGGTCAGGAAATGATATTGGTAAAGACGATGCGAGTGGAAGAACGATTTGAGTTCTTGAGAATATATTCAAAAGATGCATCCTACGTGGGAAACCAAAATGGTCAACGGTTAACAGCCAACCATTGCAGCAACAGCAAATACACTTTCCCATGGCTTCAGGTAGGTGAATCTTTCGCGTTTCTTTATTTAATATATTAAAGAAGACAAGATTACATTCTATATCTTTCTCAGGTTGAATGAAGCATAGAGGGAAAAATCTTCGATATACCTGTAAGGCAGTCGGTAGCCATGATTTACAAACAGCACCACATCGAAGAATGTCGATAGGATCTTTCGCAAAATCAAAGATCAAACGCAGAATCTCTACGGGAAGATCAGACCAAGAGGACGGTGAAGCCATTGAAATCAATTATACTATCAACACTGAGTCACCTCTAAGCATTTCTATTAAAATAGGGAACTAGCAAACCCCAACCCTAGATTACGACTCTTGACTAAATATTTGCCTTTAGATTTCTTATAGTACCAGTTGGATTGGATAATGTTCAAATTTAATTTAAATCAATAATTTCTAAATTAGACGTAGAATTATAATATTTTCATAATATCAATTTATGAATCAATGTTTATCCTATAAAAGGAATGTTATAAGGTATGTCTAAATATCTTAAACACAATTAATATATATATGTCTAATTATCTTATATGCATGTTAGTCATCTTCAAGAAGATTTGTCAAAAGGTGATAAGAGCACACATCATTAATAAATAAGTAATTAATGGCATATATTCACTATATTTACCATGCACAAACCTTATGGTCATTAACATGTAATTATCATACATGTATTATCAATTTACATTGAATGAAATATTTGTGAGATTCTGGCCACTAATATTTATAAGGGGAAAATTTCAAAATGGGCAAATGATATAAAAATATTCACAGTTTGTTCTGATGGACAAGAGTATTTATTGGAAAAGAAATATATATTTTTTTTATTATGAGTTAAAGTTATAATTTTTAGGTACCCTAAAACTCATTATAATTTTTTTTAAAGAGAGGCAATTAATATCATAAACTCATTCACACCAAATTTTACTCTTTAACTTACTGTAATAATTTGGTTAATTTATCTAAAAAATAAAAAATTGAGAATATCATATACTCATTCACCTTTGCTTGGTAGATAAAAAAAAATTGGAAAAATGAAAAATTGTAGGAGGAGAAGAGTGAAAAGATATAGAAACCATATATTTATTATTTCATTGGATTGATTGGTAGCTAGGAAAGAGAGAAAAATAATATTCTTTCCATCTATTGTTTGGTAGAGTTGAAAAATAAATGAAAAATGATATTATTTTTACCATTATTCACTTTGTAAGTTAAGATAAAATTTAAAAAATATGGATAATCTTATAATATTTTACACTTGACTTACATTTCAATCATTTTTTTTTCTACTTTAATCTCTCCATTTTGAAATGATTTATTTTTGTGAATAAAGAGGAAAAATAGTAAACTCTCCTATTTTCTTTTCTCTCACTTTTCTTTCTTACCAAGCATTAATCCAAATTATTTTCTTTCCTTCAATCCTTCCATCGATCCTCACACTTCTCCACCCTACCAAGCAAAGCCTTAAGCTTGTCTCCATCTTTCTTATGGGTTGACTTGGAAAATTCTTAACAATACCTTGTTAATAAAAACTCATGTTAACGACACTAGAGTCTAAATATTCTTGGTCCACTAGCTTTTTTTTGTAATTGTCCGAATAATAATTGAGTCTAACCTAGCAATGCCTTACAGCTACTTGGCCAAGTTTTCACATCACTTAATCAATTCATCTTTTGCTCTCACCGGCTTCTCTCCCCTACTTTATCCTGCCGGAATCTGCACTCATATCAGGGTTTGCACTTGCTTCCCATCTCCCGTGTTTGGATTTCTTCTTCGTCCTTTTTATATTTGATTTCTAATAAGTATAGAATAGGTAGCAAACCCTTCAGTTCTTAGATTCAGATTTAACAATCTGTTTATGGTTATGTGTGTAGCTAGGTCAGTTGAATCATTAATCAAATTCCTATCGAGTTTGATTTAAGTTAGTGTAAGCTTAACTTTATTCAAATTTGATTCCATTAGCTATTACCATTTTCTAAGAGGTGAAGGTCTAAGATTCAAATATGAAAGTCCAAAAATCTGCTTGCTTGTTGGGTGGGCTGGAAAATCAAGCTGGAGTTCATTTATTGCGCTTAAGTGAGACGATACCCACTTGTCGAATTTCACCATCAATGATACATCCCTCCTTATCAGTTTAGGAGTAGTTAGCACTGAATTAACTTCAAGCCACTCAAAGATATATAATGACGCCACTTGGGCCTAATTGATGTTGTAAGGTGTAGAGATTTGGGTAGCAATTAATTCTATGTTTAAGCAATCATGGTGCTCCCATCTTCAGTGTGTATAAACCAAATCACTCATATGCAATTTTTAGCTCTAAGCACTTGGTCATTACTGATCATATGATTTTGCTATCACAGAATTTGATTGCACCCGATTATTTGGCTTATTAGTTGGTGCATTATCCCCTTTTTAGAGAGCAGGGTTTGAATCCTCCCTCTCCCAATTAAAAAAAAAAAACTAGATAATATTAACTAATTTATGAAAAACAATGGCATAACGAGGGCCCAACAAATAAAAAAATCTTGCATCACAGATATACTTATCTGATTTAATTATTGAGAGTAATTTGATGGTCAGATTATCTTTTGCTTCTAAAAGTTTGCTGAAACACGTTTTGGTAGGTTCTCTTAAGAGTTTCACCCATTTGTATTTAGGGAAGCAAATTTATGTATATATTGTACCACGCAGGAGCTTGGCAATGGAGCATTCTGGACCAATTCTAGATATTTTTAACATAATATGGGATCCTTTGAGGAAATGCTGCAAGTACCATTGTAACCTCAGTCAATACAGGGAGAATCTAACAGAAAAACTAAAAGAGATAAACTGCCGAAAGGAAGATGTGGAAAGCAGATTGAGAACGGAGCTTCTCCCTGGAAAGGAGACAAAAAAAGAAGTTGAACTTTGGTTGCAGAAAGTGGGGAAGATTAATGTTGCAGCAGAAGCCCTGGAACAAGAAGCTTTGAAAGGAAAATATCTCTCACGTGTGTCCCTGGGGAGACGAGTATGGAAAATGATACGAGAAGTGGACCAACATTACCAGAAAGGCAGCTTCAATGATAGTTTGGTAGTTGACAAGCCTTTGCAAAATCGAGATGAAATTCCTCCAACACCACTGGCAAGTGGAGCTACAACAGAAACACTGTTAGAAGAAATTTCGGAATGCTTGCTGAATGATGATGTTAGAAAGATTGGAGTTTATGGCATGGGAGGAATCGGAAAGACAACCATCATGAAGCACATTCACAACAAACTCTTGAACACATTCGAAGCTGTGATTTGGATCACTGTATCTAAATCACCCAATTTATCTGGATTGCAAAATGACATTGCGAGAAAATTAAATGAAGATTTTTCAAAATATGAGGATGAAACAGAGAAGGCGACCAAGTTATATTCACTGTTGAATCGGAAAAAGAGGTGGTTTCTAATCCTTGATGACATTTGGGAACCATTTTCTCTTGAGGAAATAGGTATCCCTGAACCTACTTCAGCAAATGGATGCAAATTGGCTTTGACTACTCGATCACTTGATGTTTGCCGAAGAATGGAGTGTAAAGAAGTTAAAATGAAACTTCTTACGAAGATGGAGGCATGGAACTTATTCTTGGACAAAGTAGGACGTGAAATTTTACTTTATCCAGAGTTGAAAGCAATTGCAATGCAAGTTGCGGATGAATGTGCCTGCTTACCCCTGGCAATTGTCACAATAGCTGTGAGTATGAAGGGTGTATTCGATATTTATGAATGGAGTTGTGCCCTGGAAGAACTAAGAGAATCCATCAAAGGTCTAAATGAAATGGATAAAGTGCTTGAGCGGTTGAAATTTAGTTTTACTCGCTTGAAAGATGAGAAACTTCAGTGTTGTCTCCAATATTGTGCATTATACCCTGAAGACTTTGCAATTGAGAGAACAGAGTTGATAAGCCATTTGATCGCTGAAGGAATTATAGAAGAAAAGAAGAGTAGGCAAGCAGAGTTCAACAAGGGACATGCTATGCTGAACAAACTTGAAAATGCTTGTCTGTTGGAAAGAGTGATACGCTGGGATACTATTTATGTCAAAATGCATGATTTGATTAGGGATATGGCAATTTATATAACAAGTGAGAAACATTTGGTAGAATCTGGAAGGCAGCTAAAGGAGTTACCAGACACAAAGAAGTGGATGAAGGATCTTGAGAGAATTTCCTTGATGAGGAACCATATTTTTGAAATTCCTTGCGACACATCACCAAAGTGTCAGAGACTCTTGACCTTGTTCCTGTCAGAGAATAGAGATCTAGTGAGGATTGCAGATTCTTTCTTTTTGTACATGCATTCGCTCAAGGTATTAGATTTATCTCATACCAAGATAGAGAATCTGCCAAATTCCATCTCTGACCTGGAGAATCTTACTGCATTGTACCTCCGATACTGCCCAGAATTAAGGTATTTGCCCTCATTGGCTAAGATTGGTGCTCTGAGGGAGCTAGACCTGAGCTATAGTGGATTAAAGGATGCACCCCAAGGTATGGAAATGTTGACCAGCCTTAGATATCTTAATCTCTTCAATTCAGAGCTGGAGGTGCTACCAGTTGGAATATTACCAAAACTGTCCAGTCTTCAATGCCTAATAGTTTGTGGAAGATCCAAGCCTTTTAAAGTGGTGAAGCCAGTTGAACTGGCAAGTCTGAGGAAGCTGGAATCTTTTGGAGGCCAAATGTTTGACCTGCTTGACTACCATTTGTACGTCAAATCTCTACATGGAACGCCCAGCAAGTACCATCTTCAAGTAGGAACCCACAAACGTTTAAAACTACTTGAAATGCCAGAAAATTATTATAGTCGGATTGTAAAAATTGAAGGCATTAGTGGTGAAGGGGAAGAAGACTTAGTGCTCCCTAATGATGTTGAGTTCGTTACTTTGAAGGGGTGCAACAGCTTGGGAAGTTTGATTGATGTTTTGTCATCAAACAAGGAAATTGTGCGCAGATCCTGCAACACCGAACCTGATGGAGACAAATGTGTGCTCTTATCTTCCTCCTCTCACTCCTGCAGCCGTCTACAGCAAGATAAAATTGAGGATTCACAGTTTGTAGTTTCATCATCATCCATTCCATCCCCTGGTACATTTTCCTTTTTGATATTACTTAAGATTCAAAGTTGTTCCAATCTGAGGAACTTGTTCAAGCCTGGATTGCAGCCAAGATTTCCAAATGTGAAAGAGATTGCAATTTACGATTGTTGTCAAATGGAGGAAATTGTAGCAGCAGCAACAGAAGAGTACAGTGAAGGGATAAGTGAAGAAGGCAGCAGCAATCGGAAGGACCCTAAACCCTACTTATTCTATCTCCCCAAGTTGAAGGCTATAACATTGTCTAAGCTACCAGAACTCAAGAGTATCTGTAGGGGTTTGATGACTTGTGATTCTCTCGTTTATATTACAGTATCCTGCTGTCCAAAGCTAAAGAGACTTCCCCTCGCTCTTCCCCTTCTTCATGGAAAACCATCTCCTCCTCCTAATCTCAAAGTGATCAATGTGCAAGATAAAACATGGTGGAGATCACTGGAGTGGAACCATCAGGAAGAGAAAACGGCCCTTCAACCCTTCTGCCAGTATTTGGAGCTTTAGTGGAGTATGGAAACAGTCCAATCTGTTGTTTGCCTGTTTCTCTTTAATAACTAGATGCAAATTTTTCATAATTAGATACAAGGAGCTGTTCATGTGGGTTGGTTCTATATCTCTTGAATCTTTATCTTAGTTTTTGCTTTTTCTTCTTTTTATTTTTCTGCATGACATGACATCCAAGAAATGGAATGTCCTTGTGGAGAAGAACTCCATTGTCTTGTATCATTATTTGGTTTTTATGTATCATTATCTGCTATTCAGTAGTTTGATTAGATAATAGATTCTGAGCTAGCAGCAACAGGGGAAAAATGTCCTCCGTGTATCACATCAACCATCATAAAAGGCCAAAACAATGCTATGAAAATGACTCCATATGAATCGGGTGTGTCGTTCACAAAATGATAAGAGAAAATTTTCATTGTCATATGTTACAACTCAAATACGAGAAAATATCCAATGGCAGCACTAGCTATTTACAATTTCAGGAAGTGAAAGAGAGTCACGAGTGTTACTCCCATGGAAAACACATTTTACCATGTGCGTCCACATCCCCATCTTAGGAGCAAAGCCCTGTTGCACCATCTGTTTCAAAGCCCAATCAACTTCCCTTACCAGCTTCTGCTTGCAAAAACCATGAATCAACTTCTTGTACGAATCGAAACTCGGACTTACCCTCTCCAAAATCATTCTCCCCATCAACTCTTTGGCCTCCATAAACCTCTCAGCATCAAGCAAACCGTACAAGACCTCTTGATAAGACCCCGCATTCGGATAACACCCTTTTCTTTTCATCGTCTCCAAAAGCTTCACCCCCTCTTCAACCCTGCCTTGCTTCCTTAGTCCCGAAATCAAAATATTAAAGCTAACGGCATCCGCCTCAATTCCTTCCTTTTCCATCCTCCCCATCAACTCAAAAGCTTCATCAACCTTCCCCTTTTCGCACAAACCATGCATTAATGTCGAAAAAGTCCTAACATTAGGCTTACACCCTTGTTTAGGAAATTCATCGAGCACTTTGAATGCCGACTCTAATTTCCCATTTTCACATAACCCTTTAATAAGAATATTCAAAGTGCAGGCTTCAATTTCGATACCCAACTTCGGAGCTTTCCCATAAATCTCACGAACTACATCGAACAATTTATTAGCTACGAGCAAGCTCAAAATGATATTGAAGGTCTTAACACTAGGCCAAGTCCCATGGTCCGGCATACTAAAAAGGGTCTCAATCGCCCTTTTTATCCGACCACCACAATGCCCATATTTTTTTATTACATTTTGGAAGAAATCATCGGATAAACGGCAAGGTTTTTCATGTTTGAGCTTTTCCATGATGTTTTCAATGGAATCGAAATCCTGGGCATCGGCCAGTTTGTTAATGACAAGAGTGAAGAGAGGTTCGGTTGGTTTGTAATCTTTGCGAGCTGAGTATTGGTTTAGGACAGAAATGACTGAGGTTGGCTCTTTAAGGTTGTCGAAGATCTTGAGGATTTCGTTTGGGGAGAGCCAGTCTTTGTGGGTTAGTTTGAAAAGCGGAGGGGAAGTGGGGGTCGTTGGTTGGTGGGTGGAGAACGGAGAGGAAGAGGAAAGGGGTTCTAGAGTTGGGATTTGGGTGGTGATTGGATGGAAGGAAAAGGAAGGAAAGTTTTTGATGGAGGAAAGAAGCGACCGTGAGATCATGGTTTTAGACATACGAGAACGAAGAGCTGGGAAGAGTTGGGGAGACCTTGTGCTTATGCTTTCTGATCGTTTGGACTTTAGGAAGATATAGAGATGTCAAGGGAAGGAAAGAGAAGGGAAGAAGAATTGAAGGAGATTGCATGATATGAAACAATTCCAACTCTCACTAGTAATGTTGGTGATATTAAGTTTGTCCAGATGGACATAAGCAGGGAACAGCGTAGGAGTTACTGCACTGGTCTTGCAACAAATTTCATAGGTTTTTTAAATTTTCAAAAGGTTTTAAGTCCCTTACCGCTCAGCTTGATTACTTCAAACATGAAACAACAGCTTGCCAGGTTTAGTTTCTTCAAATTTCTAACTTGCATTTCTATACCAGCAATTGAATGAATCAGTGTTATTTACAACTATGTATGTTTTTGAGATCTTTTGAAAAGTTTGTCAAAAAGACTTTTGACTGTACAAATGAAATGCCAGAACCCTTATCAGTGTCAAAAGATTATGTTTGCTTTTTCTTCCCTGCCAGAATTGGTTGGATTTGCAGATGCCTATTGAAAGCCTGATTGAAAAGGAATCGAGTTTGGAATGCTGAGATGATCGGAAGCCATGCCAAAATAGCAACTGGTGCAAACAGAACCGAACCCATTCCATAATCGTATGCTTGAGCAAGGACCTCGGTGAAGTGCCACAATCCGGTTTTTTCTATTATAGGCCTCACAGCTTGAGCAACCTGAAGAAAATAAAATACAAGAGGGTATATGAGAAAAGCAGGGAAGTTGAGACAGATCAGGGGGAGAAAAAACTCATCTAAACATACCAGTATCAAACCCCATCCAGTTGGCAGAAATGCTAGACAGCAGACGAGTACATCCTTCAAAGATAGTTCACAGATGATGGAGAGAGTGATTACAATGGCAAAACAACTTAGGAAGAGGAATGCCTTAAAGAACCTAAACATCAGATGGTAATTAGCGCTGAACAGTTGCCTTCCGATGTTCACTGCCTGTACATCATGTTATAGTGGTTTAAACAGAAAAATTAACAGGGTGCTTTGGTGCAAAAATTCATAAGTAATCAGATTTTCCAAAATAAAGCTCGATATCAAATGAGAAGATTAAAGTCACAATTGAAGAGTGAATTATTTGAATGATGTTAATTACCAGTGTCATGTAGTACAAAGCTGCATGATGTGTATAGTTTAGATAAAAGTGCAAAAATATACTTTCAAATAAAGAAATGAGTAATGAATTTACCTTAACTGTCAGGAAAACTACAAGAATAACAACCCAGGAAAGCACATAAACCAGAAAGTTTTTGCTCTGTTGGGAGATGTCAAGATGATAGACCAGGCCATATTGATACAAGAAAAACCGAAGAGACAGCAGTATTTCAAACAATCTAGCACCATATCCTGAACGGCGAAGGTGAGCCTGTTCATCATTCCACCAAGACTGCCAACTCTTATCTTGCTGAATTCCAATACCCCCTTGCTCCTTGAACCACTTATTCCAGCCTTTCCAATCATCTACAATCTTGTCCCAACTGAATCCAGAAGGATTAAATAGAAACGGTGCAAACAACCAAGTTATGGTCATGAACCAAACAGAGTAAGTGATTAATACATATGCCATGTTGCTCTGGTAGGACCTCCTGAACAAATCATAAACAACTAACAGGAGCAATAGTTCAAATCCTTTAACAAAATGACTTCGTGAATACAATCTGTAGTTCTCAGTGAAGCTGGCATGAAACACCACAACCTTACGTCCGGTAGGAATATATTTAGCTCCCCCATGCATAATTGTTCGACCATAATAATGGGTTTTTGTTCCAAGGGAAAAAGTGAAAAAAACAGCAGCAAGCTGCAGTTGCATAAGAACAAAATCTTTAAGGGCTGTAAGAAATCCTTTCTCAAGTCCAATCTCCATCACCATTGGTAAGCCGGTTAAAAGCCCAAGCTGGATAAATGATTGGGAAGCAAGGGCTGTTTCCAACGATTCTATGTTTTGCATTCTAGCCTCGAGGAGGAGTGCCTTTTGCAGTCCACTAAGAACCAGGTATAACTGTCCGTAGAGGAATACGTAAATTCCGATCACTGAAATCTGGATTTTTACAGCAGAATTAGAGCATAAAATGAGAAGGGTAAATATCAGAAAAGCTAGGGATAAACTCTTCTAAGTTATTAGAAAAAATCATTTAACTATATTCATTGCAAACAATTTGACATTTCCACACAACACTAAACAGAACTACTTTCTGTTTTACTTAAATAGAACCAGGAGCTTAAGAGTCACAATGATTATTTCCCATCATTTTGACAGACCTCCAGGGCAGTCCATTCCCAGTTGTAGCCATATCAAATTATGATAATCATCCAGTTTTTTCAAATTAGTATCTGATAATTTAACACCTATACATTTATACGAAAAAATTTACAAGAGAGATTTGGAGGTGCATTCAATAAAATATTAGATACTTTTAGAAACATTTTAAACACCTATTGAACCTTAAAAAAAAACCTTAGGCATATATTAATAATGATAATCTTATTAAATACCTATTGAACCTATGATAACCCTAACCATATACTAATAATGAGTTTTTAGTTAAATAAACTATATAAATATGATGAAACTTGCATGATAAACCCGCCCTATTCTTTTCTTATTCTTAAATTCAATCTTAAAAGGATTGTATCCAAAGGTTTACATGCAGGCAGCATCCATTTGGAAGTCTCTGAAACTCAGATCCTCCAAAGGCAAAAGGTTCACCTTCAAATGACATACCAAATATGTATCAAGGAGCATCAAGTAACTACCCTTTCAGACAGATGATATTACTATTCTCTAGAAGTAATTTCTACAGCATAGCAAATTAACAATACCAAGAGGTCAGTAACTTATCAGATGATAAAACATGAGAAGCCTCTCGAGAAAGCTCAACTGGTGAAATAATGAACATCTTTCCTTATTCTTTGTATCACCAAACTAGGCATCACTGGCTGATAGAAAGGACAAATTACTAATAAAACTAATAAACATCTTGTTGGTTTCTTTTCAGTTTTCACCTGTATAAACCTTACTTGTCTGTTTCTATTGCATTTTACATAAATACATTCTAAGAAATTTGGTCAGTAATGTGATGCTTCAGTGATTTTGATTCAGCATAGACTATATTTAAAGCTTTTTTTTTACTACCAAGAAGATATACTAAATTTATCAAGGTTAAATACCAAAAACATCAGCTAATTCAGTTTGAAAGAATTACCAAGCTACTGAAGTAAAACCCAATAGTTGTGAAGTAACAAGATAGCATCCGAAAAAAATCAAATTGACGTCCAAGACGGTGTATGTCACGGCTTAAAGTTTGTTCACTATTCCCATTAGCCACTTTGGCTTCAAACTTTGAGATTTGATTTAGGCCTACATCACGACCTTTGCCAACTTGCAGGTACTCATGATATGTGATACATCCCCGTCGTAAAGTTGAGTTAAATCCTACACGATATTCAAATATATTTAAGTGCAAAGCAATTATGATTAAAAGGTCAGCATATAATATTTGAAGAAACAAATTCCTACCGGCAAAAACATCCTCACTCAAGTTGATTGTTTTGGATGCTTTGCTTATGCCACCTCTTGTGATGTGAAACACCCTATCAAATATATCTGGATGCCCATAGTGGAAGCGTACCCTGTATATAAGGAAAAAATAATAGAAATGAACGACTAAAGCAATGATCACAACGGTCGATATCAAAGAATTATAGAATGGAACAATATGAGCCTTAGCATAACATGAATAATAAAGAAACATCAAAATAATCAAATTACAAAGATGCCGGATAGCTTAGATAGTAAAGTACTTCAGTAATTTTACCAAGGACTTTGGAATCAAAACCTGCTTTAACCAAGGATGGATGGGTGTTAAGGGTAGGGAGGAGGCTGTCAATCATTCGTGTATTTAATAAAAACAAAAACTCTGGCATTGCAAACATAGACACTATAAAACCAAGATAAGATTGCCCAAAAATAGTAAATGTGTCAACCCTAATTATGGAATTCTGGAATGTTAGATGATACCTATGCAAGACAGACACATGCAGTGCATTATAAGTACCATAATTTACTGAGATCGAGGCATTTGCTAACAGAAATAGGGCACAAATTACCTGAGAGGGTTGGCAAGAAGCCTTTGGCCAATTGTGACAAAGCTGGTTTCTTGATATGACATAAACCACGCCAAAGAAGAAACACTGCAGTTTGAAAGAAATGTATTTTCAGTCTTTAAGAAAAGCATATACTTTCACTATCACATAAAAGAATTATGGATTCCTAGACAAATACATAACAAATAAGTGTTCATGATAATTCAATCATAAATTTATAGGTTTGGCAACTAATCCACTATACCACATTTGGTTATTTAAAATTTACATGAACATTAATTCTAAGATTCAATGCTAACCATGCCACATAACAATGGTCCTTTTTTTAAGATGCTCTTCCATTTAGGTAAGCACAAGCAAAACAATATCTCAGATTTTTTATGCAAGGTTTGCCAACTTCATCAATTGTTTCAAACAGAAAATTGTTGTTTAAGATTGTGATGCAGCATCCAAGTATTAAGTCAATCCCAGCTTGCAGTCAAAGCGGAATAACTCATGAACAGAAATCCAAATCTGTCTTGGAACTTATATTAGTCTGTCCTTGTAGTTAGAATCAACATAATTTTTATGGTGCTTAACGGATTAGATCATAGAATGAATATTTGTATTTCTCTCATATCAGAAAAATCAGTCTTGCAGAGCTCTCTGTTTCTTTCTTCTTCTTGCTGAAGACTGATTTTGCTCTGATTTTTCTATTCTTTTCCCATCCACATTAGATTGTCCTACAGTTATT
This sequence comes from Theobroma grandiflorum, assembly GCA_036013995.1. Classification (NCBI taxonomy): domain Eukaryota; kingdom Viridiplantae; phylum Streptophyta; class Magnoliopsida; order Malvales; family Malvaceae; genus Theobroma; species Theobroma grandiflorum. The sequence goes on along the minus strand of CP142133.1, from coordinate 22,071,517 downwards.
AGAGCAAAAAATCATTTTTTTGAAATTTATATCATGAACCAAATGAAACATAGGCAATTATGGGGCACAGGAACTATTTTACAAGGTAAACAAGATAAAGTCGCAGTTCAATGTTGTGTAGAAAATTTGTAAAACTAAAGCCACTTGTTCCTGAACCAATATCTAATATCTATAGTCTATTTTAAGTTTACTTCCATTTTTTCCTTTTTGATGTGATATGCTTGTAAAGTTGGTTTCTCAGAGATTACTTTTGTCCTCCCCTGTTTACAAGCTTTCTCATATTGCTAGATTGTTTTTCATTCTTGCTTGATCTCTACAAAATATTTATTCATTAGCTAATAAATAAAGTCATAGGTCAAATGACTGATTCTTAATAGATTATGCTTTCTTTGAAGTTAGACTCTTTTGATTTTGTTTTTATAGGTTAGTTACCCAGTTGAAAGGTTTTAACTCATCCAGAGACAAGATGAGGAATGATCATTTATGGGTTCAAAAAATTAAACCTTCCAGTGAATATATGCTCCCTCAAACCAAGTATTGTGGGAGGGCGCCGACCATGGTTTTGAAGAAATTCTTGCAGAAGATTTCTCACTTTGAGAGCTTCTTCCAAATAATTGTCCTGTAAAATTGAATCAGCATGAGAGTAGAACTGCATCCAAGGCATTAAATTTCAACTACTAGAGCAAGACATACTTGGTTCATATCAATTGTTTGGAGAGCTTCTCCACGTGTGAAGATTATAGCATGATTTTGATTTTCCGGCTTCCCTTCACCAATGATGGGTGGACCAGGAAGCTTTATGCGATATATCACCTGCAGATGAATACTAATCAGATAAGTTTCAAGACTGCACCTTAGTATAGGGATAAAGGTGGCACGTTAATAGGAATTGTGACATTATAAATATCCATATAATCATTTAATTTTAAGCATAGATATGACAAGTATGCCTTCAATGTAATACTGTGAATGTTATTAAGTCTATTATTGCTGTTAAATAAACTGACATGGTATTTTATATTTTTACTTTTTTCACTATTTTATTGTAAACTCAAAGGAAGAACTATTTCCTGATACTTTTCATTGTATTATATACTTATCCTTTCTTGGCATGCATTGTACATGATAAATGGCTACATGATAGACTAATAACACTGAACACAAAAAATCGTATTACAAGAAGACTTGAGATAAAGAAAAGGAGTCTAAACATGCATTACACTTTCAAGTATCAATGATGGGATAACAATCAAAATTAATTGGTATTTAAAAGTATGTAACATTTATAACTGGAGATAAACACCTGAGATATTTTTTTTAATCCATGTTTACAATTATATTTCTCATCCTTCTATGGTTTCTCACAGTATGAAATTGCTTTGAACACATGTGAACATAATCATCAATAGAAGTAAATTTGCAAAGCATGTTAATAAAATGCTCTGACCAACAAGTAGATCATTTTAGTAAAGTGCAAAGGTATTTATAAAATAGTTTACAGCTTTTGCTCACATTATGATTTTTAATTGAGTTCCATATCCAACTCATGCAATCAGTATGATATATTTCTCTCATAGAAAGATATGTTTGGTTTTGGTTCCAAGAAAAGTTGAAGATGACATTCAAGTTAAGTCTCCCCAAAATAACAAAATTGAACTTTATAATGTTAAAGTAACTTGAATGATCTCCAAGGGACAACAGGAGTCCTGTTCCTAATAAATATGATGACCATCTCTCACCTAGAGGCAGCGAGTTACCTTAAACAAGCCCCCTGCTCACCATATCATCTGTAATACCCCCCCTACAATTTTCTTTTTCCCGTTTGCTATGTTACTCGAAACCATAGGATGTTGTAATTATTAAGTAATACTTAGGAGATAAGATTGGTTGAATTTAATTTTCTGGAACTTCATTAATTTTCAAAAAAAAAAAAAAAAAAGTAACTTGAATGATTTATACCTGGTCAAAATTACCCACAGCTTTTGCCAATACAGAAGAATAAACCTTTTGAGGCTTATCTCCTACTATTTCTTCTTTCTCTTCAATATATGCAACACGCAGAGCTGGATACCTACAATCAGCAATGTATTTCATCATTTAGATGTCTGACATAATTCTTATGCTTCAACAATTATGCAGTTTTACTGTATTTGGGAAGTTACCTTCTCATCAAATCTTTTATGTCTTCTGCACGAGGGTCTCCAGAAGATTTTTGTGATCCAAACATTTGACAAGAGATAACATATGTGAATTTCATGTCTGCTAAGGCATCTAATTCAGCAGATAACTTGGGATTATTTCTTTCAATAGCATCCTCAAGAATGTCTGGAGTAACATAATTAGCCATGCGGAAGAGAAGAAAGGCAGAAAAGGCTAATTAGTTTAACCATTCTCATCAATATATAATCTTATGACATCAGAAATCCTTGGGGATACAGAAAAATATTAAACATTGAATCACAAGCAGAGGTGCTAAATGCATTTGATTAGGTTGAGAATCAGTAACCTTTATTCTCAGGCTTTTCAAGGAGTGCTTGTAATTTTAAGGCTTCTCTATAGTACATCATTCCTCTAACTGTCATAGTCAAAGGAACAGAAAGAAATTAGTGATCATATTTACAAAGCATTTAAGGTTCACTTACAAGCCAATTAATATCTATTACTAGGAAATTTCAAGCACCTGTTCTGCTTAGTGTTTGGCCCCGAAAAGAAGCCCAATTTCTAATTTCTTCCTCCTTGCTCTCATCGATCAGTTCATTCAAGTTTTGATACCCCAAACGCTCCAAAAAGTTTTTCCACTCATCTAAGAAAATAGAAGGAAAATGCTAGGCATTTGTAGCTGTACCCAAACGGATACTGATAAGAATTACTACATAGATAATATTTAACTACCTGGAAATATTTTTTGCATATAGAAGATGATAGAAACTTGTCCTTTGCTTGATTGTAGCTCCTTCATCGAAAAATTGATATCCTCCATGTAATGCGGGGTTATAACACTGTTGGTTCAGATATAATCTACATACAGTTAATTGACATAAAAGGTCGACCATAAAGAAATTAATGCTGATATTATGCAAGGTTGCAAAGTAATAGTGATTATTACAATAAAAATTGCCATCACGATATGCATGCAAGTAGCTAATATAAGCAAAAATTACAAATAAAATACATGGATAAAATATTAATACCAACAACATAAACTTGGCATCTTTTTCTTTTCTAACAGCACCATAAAGAAAGTTATTATTAGTAAAAATTCATGTAGAAATATTGCTAATGTAATAACAGAGTAAATCAAGAAAAGTACAATTAATGGAAAAAGCTTAATGGAAGAGTAAACTTTTGAAGATGAAGAGGATATCATGAAACTGTTTACATCTAACTGCTGTACTTGAAACTGTTAATAATTGGTAAGTATAATCACAAAGCTAAGAGAATTGAATTTAAACTGTCTTTCTCTAACTTCATTTTTTCCTAAAATACTTGCAGACATATTGGTAGCTTCAAAATTTACATGCATATAATACGATGCTCTAAATATAAGGAAAAGCTCATGAAGAATTGAAAAACCCATCTCAGATGCATACCAAGATCCAACACTTGAATCTGAGTCTTAGCAATATAAAAATCAAATTAAATCAAGTATTCCAAGTAAATCTATCAAAATTAATAATCTATCTATGTCTATTTCCAATTGTGAGTTTATGTTATTCACGATTCATTTTGCATGATACATAGCATGGTTAGGCTGAACACAGTGCCCCCGTCCTAAAAAATTAAAAGACTATAATCAATCAGAACCAAATAGACAACTTAGTGAAAATAAATATACAAACTTAGTATCTTAACCAAGAGAAAAATAGTGACAGGAGAAGACAATTCAACCTGAAAGACAACATCTTGCGTACTTCAGGCGCACTAGGCATATCCATAAAGAGGGAAGTAGCAAAGAATGATATACGCCTTCGAGCATCTAAGTTTGCAGGTATGTCCATTGCCTTATCTTTGATAGTAAGCAATAAATGCAAACGTTTAATCTGCCAAATAAAGATTTAAATCTTTTTGTAAGTATATTTTTCAAAATTACAAGCCTGAATGACTGCATATTTGCCTATGTTAGTATGTAAACTTATTCTGCTATAAATACATAACATGGGTGCATGTCTGTGTCTATGTACATGCATGAACACCTGTTCCACGCATGTGTATAATAAAAATACAGACACCAATCTTGCTAAACAAATAGCCACATCGAAGCAGTATTTTGATCCTTTGAGACTAATATTATATTGCCAAATTGGAAATGCCTCTAACTAAAAGGACGGGAAGAGAGAGAGAGCATTTACCTGTTCATTCAAAGGGCCATCGTCTGGCAAGGGAAAATAGATAGAAGTCTTGCCAGCAGCAGATTCAAATAACTGTGGTTCAACCCTTCTAGGGGAAGCAGTAATATCAATCACAGTTTCTTGGGAGGATTCTAGCAAATCCAATACTCTGCATGCATTTAAAGATGAATTTCGAAAAGGCTAAGCACTAGAATTTATCTCAGAAATGGAATAAAAAAAGAGTACAAGCATGATAACCTGTGGCCATTTGCCATCATATCATTTGTTACAAGCTCAAAGATATCTTGGAGAACTTCCACAACTTTATCATATTGGTTTTTATCTCCCTCAACCTTATGTTATGCCATGGCCATGTTATGAGATTTGTTAGGGAAAAATGAAAAGAAAGAATTATTTGCAATTTAGCTTTGGCAGTGTAACACTTACTAGCAATTCAAGCAACTCAACAAATTTAACTTGTAGAGCTGGGAGCTCACTCATCTTAAAATCCTGAAGAAAACTTGATTCTTTAATACTTCCTTCAATTTCATTAACGATATTGAATAGAACCCTAAACAAGAAATACCACAGGTTAACAACACCAGGATAAGCTACAATTCAGAAGCACTTAAAAGTCCATAATTCCAAAATTATCTGCCTACCAAGAAACAAACAAGATTGGAACATTTTGTTTGTCCACACCAAGAATGTCATACAAAAGAATATACATGTATACATAATGTTCTTCCTACCTCTTTTCCAGATCGCCACCAATAAGAATTTCAAGGATGCTCTTCACTGACACATAGCACTCCTTTAAAGTAAAGTACATGTACTCATCTTTTCTAATCTTTCTAAAAAGCTTCTCGTCCTTCCCCACAAAATCTCTTGCAATGCTCAATGCTGTCGAAAACTAACAGAAGGAGGGAGCAATGTCAAGGAGGAATACCGATGATGAGACAAAAATACAATACTTTCAAAATGAAAAACCATGCCTTATTTGCAAGAAGGAAAATAGGCCAACGAATAATTCCAGGAAATAACCCTGATGTAGGAATCATCATCAAATCCATTTCCCTGTCAAGAAAAGAAATGTCTGAGTTAATTACTTATCTATATCCTTGAAGAACACTTAAGCAACAGAAATAATCAACCTGTTGCTTATCAAGTCTTCTGATCTAAAAGCACTGATAATTTGGTTCCAAACTAGAACAAACTTCTGATCTAAAACTTCACTTTCAGACACCTGAGCAAACATCAGTTAACTATCAGAAAGGGAGAATACAAGACCCTCTTATCATCCATCAATGATATTCCAAGTTCTGGATCTTATACCTTGCAAAATATGTTCTGGAAGAAACTCTTTGTTCTACTCTTTTGGCCTTTCTTTGATGGTGGTGGGATAAGACAAAGGTTGAATGCAGAAGGCAAGGAGTGAAATCTACTTCTCAGCATTCCTAATGTCCGGATCTACATAACAAGTGCAGTTAGTCTAGTGCTATGCTGCTTATGAAAGAAAAAAAGGTCATACCTCACCAAGATGATGCAAAATGCCATAAAGTCCTCCACAGACCGTACAATAAACAGAATACCAGATCTGTGTGTCCATGAAATACACCTGAGATAATTTTGAAACGATATATGAATGCTAAGGATTAAAAGAAATCATTGAACAAAGTAATTATGATCGAAGCACTGATTCATTAGTTAAATCTGCAATTTCAACTTTTCCTTTTCTTTTCAAATTATGTTATTGAACAAAGTAAATTATGCACCGAGAACTCATTCATTAGTAGAAACTGCAATTTCAACTTTGCTTTTTCTTTTCAAATTCATTACAGAAAATATGTGCATTATTAACTTAGTTTCTCGTTTCCAATGCTGAGATCAGTTGGACGCCTGGTCTTTTTTATGTAGATATGCAATATGTTTACTCATTGGAAACAAGATTCAGCCAAGCTCAAACTTCCTAATTTAAAGTGAAAGTTGCCAATCATTAGGCAGAAACTTACAACAATTATGGGAGCCCACACGGCCACAATAGCACCAGCATTACTCCTGACTAAAAGAGAATACAAATATTTCTGATTACAAATGTAACTCAAATGTGACTCTTAAAAGACAAAAGGACAAAGAGTTGAAAAATACCTTTGGGGAAAAGCTCATGCCAATCATATATTTGCACACCAATTTTCATAATTTGCCTCGTTGGTGCTATTAGGGGTTTTATCTACATTGTTTGATTAGCAGTAAGAATTAAAAAGTTAGCTCACAAGTGCTCATTTCTAACTGCAATCAAACTTAGAAAGAACACTTGTTTACTAAGCGCTTTAGGTTTATACATCACAATAAAAAAAGATCATCTAGTCAGAATTAAATACTGATTTCTTTAATAATTTTTTTTTTTTTTCTAACTTCACCTTCATCAAATAAATTCTGGAATGAAAAAAAAATCCTTTGACATTTTACAACAATCACAAATGCATCAAATGGCTTAGGCCAATACAAACTGAAAAGGTGCAATAGTGCAGAAGACTAACTTATGACTGACACAGTGCTAGTCACGGCTTAAGGATATTAGCTTTAATCTTTAACCAGTAACTGGTAGCCCAATAAGGAAAAGAGAGAAAGAAAATCTGTCCAACCAATCGCAGCAGTTTCATCAATCATGATCAGCGTATGTCATGCCAATTTCCTAACTATTAGCTTGATTGTGTTATTCCATAAGGAATGTGAGTCTAAATAAGTTTTGTACAATACAAAAGTATCTTAAGAATAGTTTTTGATTATGTGGTCAGAAATAAACGTAGCATTTTATGTAGCACTGCAGCTTTCATTTTTGAATTTAATATTATATAATATCTTTTCACTATAGAATTATAACTGACTGTTTAAGAGATGCTGTTTCTTCCTACGTTAATTGTGTCTATCTAGTTAAACAGTTACGGCATTCTAAATAACTCTTTGTGCCTAAAATCTTACAACTTTATCAAAAAAGTGATTATTTACCAAATAGTTCCGCAAGACAATCACATATTTGCATTTCATGGTGTCATAATTTCATAACACAGAATAAGCAGTTACATTGTTGCTCACCTCGAAACTGTAGCTGAACACTAACTTGGTTGACAGCACCAATATCCAAAAAAATGTATACCTATAATAAATAGACAAGCATTAAGGGTGATTTTTTTTTTCCTAAAAGAAATCAGATACTCATAAAGCTTCACAATGGGAATATAAGTCATACTTGAAAAGTGAAACTTGGGTCTCCTGCATTCCCCGCCCAACATATAGTCTAGGCTACAAAGCAAAAAGAAACTTAAGCAATGTTTTCCAAGTTTAAGACCAATAAGCAATAAGGTTAAAGATGAGAAAATGTACCAAAAAAGAAAATAGCATGAAATATAAGCTAAACATAAAATGCCTATATGTACTTTTAATTTTTTTTTTGGATAAATACCTTCCATTTGGTTTTAAAATGTTAGCATGTTTCCACAAAAATCTATGATTAATTAATGAAAATGAAGGTATCAACCGTCTAGATGAAAGTTTACTATGAAATACAGGACAATTATGAAAGGGAAAAATATGGTAAATAAATAAATAAAGCAAAAGAAAGTTAAAGGCATCATTCGTGCATAGCTTTTCCTAGCAAAGAAACAACCATTTTTTCATATAACCAACACTTGACAACGATTTTCATTGGTAAATACGGCAATTAAGTATAGTACCTATTGACAGTACCAGTGTGCCAAATTCTTGTTATGATTCAAATAACTGAACAATAACAATACGCTGGTATTTATGAAGCATGGATTATTTAGAGCTCCACTGAATTTTATATCAAATTCAAACTGATTATGGCATGTATCCAGTTAAAAGAATTTCAGTCCTTTTAGAAATATGAAAAATGTTTAGAAGCTATGGGCACTAGAATGTCCTGCTTTCTAAAACAAAAGAGTGCAGATGTTATTAAAAGTTGTTGAAGATTGCACACATTTTAAAAGGACCAAATACAATGGAATTAGATCCTTTTCTTTTCATTAATAGTTTTCTGTACCTTCCAATTTGTCCACTTTGCAGTTCTTCCTCTCTCTTTAAGGATTCTATAACTTTAAGTCTCCTCTTTATCCAAGAATGTGGAGGGAGAGAGAGAGAGAAGACTACTGCAACGTGATGTAATATGTCTAACCTTAATGCAAATAAACTTTAAACGACAAATAATTGTATACAATTATACAATCTCAACCATTCATGGGTGTGGGGTCCATGTGAGCTCCATATAATATTCAAGTGGAATGAGTACTGTTCAAGATCAAGAAAGAATTTTTCATTTCAATTTTTTTTAAGAGGTCATTTTATCTGCCAAGAAAACAAGGTTTCTCATCATTAGTAATAATTAATCAAAATAGTTTTTCAACAAAAACAAGAGCGTTTTACTTTCTTTTAGCAACATATTAGATCTTTGTTGAGCATCAATTTATCCATATGCTGGTACATTGACAAGGAAATTAACATGTTCAATAAATAATTCAGCATATTGTTTACTTAACTATAGTACTTATTTTGGAGGGATTTTCAAACAATAATTTTGGTATGGCTTAAGCAGCTTATAATTCATGTTTTACATATGTAATAGGAATGAACAATCCGTCATAGGTATTATTATTCTAGTGATCTTCCTAGTTGGTATTGCTAGCTAACAACAGCACACTGGCAATTCAATATAAAAATACAAGTTTTGACTGAAAAGAAGAATTAGAAGGAATAGTATTTACCTGTATCCACCTTAATATGGTTTTGCACATGCACCAATGTGAGATTTCTATGTACTTGCTAACAGCAGGAACAAAAAATAACACCAGGTCAACTGCATTAGTCATTAAGTATATTGCTACAGCAACCATAAAGGAGGAATAGCACCATTCTCCAAGCCAGCTTCCATATTGTGCAGAATAACAAGTATATTTTCTCCTAGAACGAGCATAATAGACAGGAAGAACAATGGTCCATATCACTGCAATAGCAAGCCTTAGCACTTGTCTCCGTTTTTGAGACAGCTCCATTGTGTTTCTTGCTTTCCATGTGAAAATAATATCAAGAATTGCTGCAAGCCCAAAGCTGTATAAGATTAACATTCTTTTCATACATATCCATCATAGATCTGAAGGACATATTTGTGAACATATTTTTGTACTGTACATGCGCATAAGGTTGGAGAGAAAGAGAGAGAGAGAGAGAGAGAGATACTGCTGTTACTTGAAATAAGGGACAATAAAAAAATAGATATAGCAAAAAAATTGAGTACTATTAGGAATATACACACACATATATAGGTTTGTATACATATGTTTGTATGTATGAGTGTATATGTGTATGTATTAGCTGACACTTAAAAATTCTCCAATCAAATGACATGCTTAATCCATTTTTCAGGAAAACAAATAATTAACTTGCTGTACTACATCATGATCATTTAAGTTTCTTTTCTGCCTCACTGGAAAATCATTAGAGTGTGATACAAAAGAGAGAAAGAGAGAGAGAGAGAGAAAGAGAGATCTTTTATTTAATGTCCTCTCCAGAACAGGTACTTTCCTTGTTTATTACTTATGCTAAGCTATTTCAACTCATACCTTGTATGAGCTTAAGCATTGCAGATGTAATGAAGATGCTCATTATGTCCTCCATTATTACTGCATCAAGCACTTGAAGTAGAGATCCAACATCATGGCAAGCCATAATTATCATCGCCTGAAAAGGAAGCAGAGATGATGACCCCAACCCAGAATATACATTACAGGTAACAATCATCTGGTAAACAAACCTGAAGGGATAGTATAAAAAAGCTCCACATCCTATCAAAGCTCCTAAAAATTTGCCAAAAAGAACGGATCTCTACAAAATTTGACTTCCCTAACCATTTTGGTTCACGAATCTCCTCCAAAGTTACCTGTGGAGAGAAAGAGGCACATCAGAGCATAAATGGTGGGCGCATATCAAATATGGAGCAGTTAGGGCCTTGCAGCTGGAAGCCTAGAATATATTAGTTTTGTATTCAAGCATAAAGTCATGATCTCCATATTCATTGTGCTGATAGTGCAAGAGGAAGAGGGAGAGAGGGACGGAGGGAGGAAGGGTGACAGAGATAGAGAGAGACAAAAAGAGAGATGAGAGTATTGTAAGTCAAGAACAATAAAGCTCGACTAATATGAACCCATTTTCAGGATTTTCTCCTCCACCAAATAATCAGAAAATCTTTCTTTGCCTATTCCTTTTAATCATGTAAAACAAATTACATGTCACACATTAAAAATATATGGTCCAAACTAATACCCTCAATGAGATTAGTTACTTTGTGATAAATTCACTACTTACAAGGATACACACGTAAATGCTTGTTTTACATGTGTGTGAATGTGCACGTGCATATATATTATATGAAAACAATCTAGAAGATTGATGTCAGAATTTCCAGTCCTCCTTCTGCACAGTCACATTTGAATAAGAGGCACTTCAATGCATCTCCAACTAGATTTTGATTAAGAAGCATTTTTACATCATCAAGATTATTGAACTAATGACTCACTCCCAAGTTACTTCACAAACTCTCCAATCTAAAAAGATGTAGAATGCTGGCTGTTTGTGAAGTTCTTCATAGCATCAAAAACAAGTACATTCTCCACACCAAATCCCCCCCCCCCCACTTTGTTTTTCCTTTGCTCACCGTCAAATAATTAAATCCCAACATCAACAAACAAACAACTTGGAGGGATAACATCAATACATGCAATAAAAGGTGACCCATTGCAGTTAGTATATTTGTCTTTATGGCCTTTCAAAGTCAACGCAATGATCTGCCAAGTAAGAACTTGAATAACAACAGTATGCAAGTATCTTCCACAGGCTAAAAAGAAGCAGACAGCTGTGACACAAATTTTGGCAGGCAGAGATGGATAGTATACTTTTACATTATTGTTTGTAAACTATTTTATATTTTAATCATTCATAGTGAGTGTCACTTACATCATTTAACCCCTGTTCTTCATCTTCATTTCCTTTTACCTTCCTCTTTTCTTTAGCAGTCCTAGAAATCTTAAATTTTCGCTTCTTAGGAGACTGCGTGCAGAAAAAATCATGTTCCAGACGCATGGGCCAACCTATTTGGAAACAATCAGGAGACCTGAAGAAATATTGGCAGTTATAATTACCAAATGTCTTAACTTCTCGAAAAAATAATTTGGCAGACAAGCCAAAGCATAAGTTCAATATAAAATGAAAATGAAATAGAAACCTAACCAGAAAAACTCATTTAGGTCATCATAGTTCCTCCATGTAGAATGGTCCGCTGTTCCACTTTTGCTCTTCTCAGCTTCCTTCAGTTTTTGACAACAGCTTTAGATACTTATTAAAGAGAATTGGAAGGATGGGATTAAACTAAGCAATACCTCATATATTACTCTGTACATAGGGGTAACCACATTGCTCAGGAAAGACTCACGGCTTCCTCCATATGCTGGCATGACTGTATCACCAGTTGTCATGCTAACAGCACCAGTTAACATACCATGCAATTCACACGCCATCTGATGTAAAGCAGCAAATGATGTCATAAACTAGTGAAAAATTGCAAAAACACAAAATGCACTTTTATATACTGTATGGCGATCACTAACTGACTGTAAAAATACAACAATAAATACGCATGCAAGAGAATCAGATTTAATATTCAAAACCTTAATACGAAAGTATCAAAAATTTCACCCAGCTGTTCATGTTTTGTGTTTGATCAAATGTTAAAAGTAAATGCTCATGCAAATCACCAAATTATTTTGAACCCAAAGTTTACAGGTTTAATATTGCATCTGCTGGTGACTGATGACTGACATGATCCTATTCCATAACAGTCTACAGCTCGCAGATCATTTAAATGGAATAAAACATAAAAGAGAATAAGAAGAGATTGACAATTTACAAGAGTCAAAATTTCCTGTACAAGTACAAATAACCAACCAGCCAAAAATTTGAAGGAGCAGATTTTTACATGACCAACTTGCTCTCCTAATACTTCCAATTTTAAATTTCCTAAACGGGTAAGAGAAGATATGTGATAGTCAGATTTGAAGTTGATAAAGTGAGATGGTTATAGCTCTTCCAGCCTTAAGGAAATTGGAATTTGAACCAGAGAAGGGAGGAAAAGAGAAACATATGTAACAATTCTTTCTTGTATTAATGTAGATTACTAGTACAGAAATTAACACAAATTACATCTTATTCTCCTATTTTGAAATATACTAAACAACAAACCAAATGAACAAAGAAAACATTCCATGAATTGATGAATTAATTCATAACACCACTGGTGCCAAATCAAGATTAACCTTTAAGTAAAGGTAGTTTCATTCATGGTTACCCACAGCAATATGTCACTTTCAAGTCTAGAAGCAATGATCATACTTTGACTAAAAACGCAATTGGTTGCATATATTTCAACATGAAGAATAATAATATCTCTTATTGACTAGAAAATTTTTACCTCTGAGGAAACAAATAAAAAACCTCCATTCAGACTAGAAACCAAGGAGCTAGATTAATGCCTGATATGATTTATGATAAAGTGGGTTTCTAATTCAACATCCTTGGAGAAATCACTATATTAAAATATAAGAGATCCATCTCTTCAGTGTTGAGCACTGCTTTTCTCTCCCCATTTACATCATCAACTGTCTTTTTGGGCCTTCTGGCCCTTTGCTTCAGATTTTTTATTGGGACCAGATCAAAAGACTTCTCCAAATCATTAGCTTCGAATTGAACTCATTCCCACTCAAACCTCCCAAAATAAGATGTTTAGCAATTTTCTTATCATTATGACCTGTGTGTGCAGGCATTATTTAAGAAATTGTAGTTTTCCTCACTTTTTTATCAGGACAGAAAAAAAAAAAATAGACGTTATTCCCACCAGAAAAAAAAGACCATCAGATGGTTTCCTCACAATAAGCAATGAAGTATGCATCATGGATCCATACTCCGTTAATGTTTAAATTGTTTTCAAACTCCTGCATTTCAAGGCATCTGCAATGATCTCTAAGTCTTTCACTGTCATAGTTTATGCTCTCTATACATAAGAACCATAAGCACATTATACCATGTTCTTTGTGACAGCAAACTTAAGACAAAATATAAACCCCAAGTTAGAGGAAGCCATAAGGAATTAATCAACAGAACCATATGTTTGAGCTTACATGGTGAAAAATATAGCAAAGACATTCTGGCATAAATCGCACGTTTGCAGCCTCTCCCCAAATAAGAAGATAAAGTCCAATATATAGAATTTTATATTGCTGGGCGTCTTGATTGACACAAGGCAATCTGCAAGAACAAATTATCCATTTGTATGAAAATCTTAAAATTAAAAAAGAATCACTAAAAATGTTCAGATTAAAGGGAGTATGAAACCTAGGCCTGGCATAGCAGTTACCCTTCATACGAGGGTTGAGGTCTAAGGTTTAAATCCTCTCTATCCCCTAAGATTTATTCACTATGTACCAACAAAAGAAAAAAGTAGTGCTGAAAGGAAAAAAAAAGTGCAACAAAGAGATAGAATAAATTAACAGCAAAGAGATGAACAGAAATTTATAACAGATGATATAAACAGAAGAAAAATACACCAGTTGCCAGCATAAGATGGAAAGATAGAAAATTAAAGAGAAAAATCAGAAATTTGATTCACTCTCTTACCTGATGCTGCTTTTTCTGCCCAAAAATTTGCACCAGTTTGTATAATTTTTGAAAAACTTTCTCATTTGCTCATCAATAGCTGCGTCAACTGGCTGCCATGATAACATGCATGTCAAATGCAAAGAACTTTTTAAGTTCAAAATAAAAATAAAAAAATTGGAAAAAAAAAAAAAAAGAGGGGAAGAAGCTAAAACACCTTCAAGGTAGACGATTGCTTCTGAGGTTGCCGAACAAGGACATTAGCAAGAAGTAAAACAAGATGTTCCCTCTGGTTGGCTACATTTTCTTTCTGGAAAAAGACACATAATATGAATTTAATGCAAGTCTTCAATGGATTAGATGGAACACAAAGGCCACTCTTTCATAACCGTTAAATTTCATATGTCCTCACATGACAGATTATTTTGTTCAGTCAAAGAAAGAGAGAAAAACGAAAAAGGATAATTTAGAATACCTGGAACCCAAAAGAATACTGAAGAAATTCAAACAAATCCAAGAAAGCCCCACATTTCTGAAAGTTTTGGGCTGATGGTAAACCACGGACATTACGAACAACTGCAATAGCAGCTTTAATCTGCAACAGTTCATTAATTTGTCAACAAGTCTATTCCATTCAAGCAAATGTTAACATGAATATAAAAGGACACAGAAAAATTTACAGCACATTTGACCAGTTTCTCCAGCTGTAGCAATACAAAGGCTCAACAGCAGAGGAAACTGGTGCTGGACTTTTTGGAAAATCATGTGACAACTACCTCTTACAGATAAACATATTGAGAAAAAATATCAGAGTTTATTCAAGCAGCATCAGACCTCAGGGAATTTCATAATTGCGTGCTGAATACCTCCGGGATCAAGTGGCAGAATGTTGTATGCAAACAACTCAGATTTAGCTTGGATGCTATCTCTGTCAGCAAGGGCCTTCAAAGGAAAAAGGAGATATAACATAAGATGACAAGTATAGTAACAAAATCCTGCTATTGCAAAATACTGTGGTAAGAAATGTAGCCAAAAAAAATGTGGCAGGAAGGCTAAAATATAAGAAGAGAAAAATAGAACCTGAGGACCAGCTGTAACTGTCTTTAATACTTCGTACAACACTGAAGCAATTATACATGCATCAATCAACTTCTCTCCATGACTAATTGAGAAAAAAACCACAAATTAAGTTCAAGTAGAGGAAATAGATTGCAATCTAAAAAGTTGAGCAGAGCAAAAGCCAATAGAATATCCAAAATATTAAGCATTATTACCTATTTTCGAAATCAAATGCTCCAGCATGCTGGTTAATATATCTCCTGCTTTCATCATAAACACGTTTAAGTTCTCGTAAGTCACTCAGCTCCTGCCTTGTTGTTTTCGTAATTTCTTCATCCTATCAACCACATAGAGCAAGCAAGGCACAATAAATTAAATAAAGGAAGAAAGCAACACAGGGTTAAAACTCCCAAAGGGCCATACTAGGAAAAGAATATCAATAGAGACAGGGAAATTCATGCAATGAACATGCCAAAATGAAATGCTATGGAAAAAGCAATGTATGGGTAGTAACTGAAGACTGATCACGGACGAAATAGACATGAACCTGACTCTAATTATTATCATTTAGTCATTTTCACTGCTGTCATTATTTTTCTAATTAAATTCATTTATTTCTCATCATAATTATTTTGTACTAATCAATTTCTTTGTTTTCTGGCCATGTTGTCATAAGCAGGTTTGCACCTTAAATTGCCTCAAAGTTTTTCATCATAGTCTATAATTTATGGTATGAGAGTTACTGGGGGGCTAGTGGCAGCATCCTATATTAACATTATATGATGAGATGCTTTAGAGAGATTTGGCTTGGTACGCTTAGAGTGGCACTACTAACGCTTCTAAGGGACTAATCGATTAACCTTTTCTATAAAGCTCAAATACACACAAAGCCTCATCCTCAGCACCATGTTGTTGCTCCAAGTTCATAAATTTCTCGTAATTGTATTGACATTTCACCTTCCTATTAGAGGATGCCACCTTCCATGACACTATACATACCTCATCCTTTTCTCCAGTCAAGGGGATCTAGGATTAATGTAGTGAGTTACATTGTCCACCGCTCTCTTGCCTCTCTACAAGTTAGTATTCAAAGATCGACAATGGAGGAAGCAGAACATACCCCATTCAACTAAAACAAGTTTGTTGACATTTCTTCTCCATTTATAGCACAAAAAAAGGATGTGAAATTCATGAAATAATAATCTAGATAAACATAAGTTGTGTAAACGCACTTACGAAAACTAAAATACTAGAATTACATATCAAAATGCAATATAGAGATTATTATGCCTGTGCTATTCTAACTCTAAATTATGCCTCTGCTTACAATGAAAGTATGAAGATAAGGTAAGAAACATGAATTTTAGCTAAAGGTAGGGCAAATGGGTTAAGCTGAAACAAAAAACAAGGACAAGAAAATAAAACTGTAAATAAATAAGAATGTAATGAGTACATGTGCAGGTAGAAGAGCTATAAAAGGAAAAAAAAGGCATAAATTAGTTGACATAAATATACACACACACCAATCAGTATTACATTTGTCTCAAAAATGGAAAAACCTTCAAATACAAATAAAGATAGTATGAAAACATCAGCAGGAAATTATACCACATTGAGTAGGATAACAACCTAAATAATATTATAGCGAGAAACAATTCTGGGGAAAAAACAGAAATTCAGGGATGATTGTGAAGAGAATGGCATGGTGAAGCTCAAAGAAATGTATGTATAGAAGGTCATTGGAATTGAGGAAGAATAATGCAAAGGAGAACCAAGGCACATGATAGCATTCTGACTGAACATTTAAGTGACCAACAATTACTTTAGTCTCCTGTCTTCCCAATCAATATGAAAAAACCACCTAAATAACCAACATTTCAAATTTAAGTTTTGATGATAAACTTCAATCTTAGTTCTTACACGTTCAAGCCGCTCAAGAAGTAAAGTTTTAAACTGTCGAACACCCCTTCCTGTTGAATTACGGTCCAAGTTATGCGCTATTTCAAAAGCATGAAAGCGACCTGCCCCAGAAAGCCACAGAATTAGTGTTGGAAGTATTATGGATATTTTCAAGCTAAACTTGGATTTCACTGAATTCCAGCGGCATTAGAATTAGCCAAACAGAGCTGTTCTCTAACTGATTTATGCATTTGTTTTTTACAACAATAAAATTAAAAATTAGCACTTAAACTAACATGACAAACCATAAAAGAACTCCAAGGACAAGAACATGAAGTTTTCCATACCACAAAGGTGTGGTTGCTTGACTATAGTCTCCTTTATTCAGTTACAGTGCAAAAGGTATTAAAATGAGGGTAAAGAAATAAAGAAAAAATTTTAAACACCTCAGGTTTAACATGCCAGCACCAGGAAAAACAACAATCTCCATTAGAGAGCTCAATTAGTAGCCTTCTGATTGTTTTCATTCCCAAAATTTTTTCTTTTATACTCCATGTAATTGAAGGGATAAACTTTTAATTGTTCACACTCATATTGAATAAAAGCCATCCAATCAAAAACTAACTGACTTGGCAATACTTGAGAAGGATTTGATGAGAAAGGACATGTGACTACTCAACACAATTTGGCTAAACATAACCCCATAAATCACTAGAATTCCCAATCCTTAAAACTCAAACTTCCCGTTAGCAAACTATAACTATAATTTTTCTGAGACCTAGTTTACCGTAAAACCAGTTAAAAAAAAAAAACAAAGACATTAAAAATAAAGAAACGACTTACAAAGATAAGCAACACGAGGGGCTTTCCATTCCAACATGTTAGCAACTCTAAGAAACCTTTGAATTTCAGAAGCCAAAGTAGGAGGCAATCTTTCACTGTTAAACATTTCAGAAACATACCCACCACAGCCACTACTACTACTTTCACCATAAGTAAGTGACCTCGTAACTCCCTTACTTTCTCCTTCTTGTTGTTTTCCATGGCTAATGGTTGGTTGTTTGTTGGGCTTTGGTTCTTCGTCAAAGATGGGATCAACAGGAACAATCTCATTTGACATGTTTTCTGTAGCTCTGAAAAGGAAAGGAGGGATGGGAATGAAGGGTATTTAAGAGGTGGGATTATGATGGTTATGGTTTGGCTTTGGCTTTGCATTTTTATTGCTTTCGAGCTTGCTTAATGGGGTGTGTTTTCTGCTTTAGCTTTGCTTTTTGGTGGGAATGGAAAGATGATTTGTGATTTTTGTTTGTGTGATATGGTGTTGGCGCTTTTTCTCTCTGTTCCTCTGCTTTTGCTTTTCTTTGGGTCTCTTTCTTTACAAAAAAACTAAATAAATAAGAAGAAGCAGAGAGGAGGAGGAGAGTCTTTTGAAAGAGTGGTGTGCGGGCGGTTTTTTTATTGCTATAAAAGAAAGAAAGAAAAGCAAACCAGCAAAGCCCAGAGAGAGAGAAAAACAGAGGGAGGGATCAAATGATTGAACGTCTCCTCAAAACAAACTGATCCCATTCCTTTTCCTCTTTTACGTTCTTTCCATCTGCTCTTATTTATCATCTCACTGCCATTGAACATGTTCAAGGAAAGAAAAGACTGCTAAATTTTCCCTATTTTTACTTTAATTTTAATTGAATCTCTGAAAAAGATATCAAACAACTGTAGTAGTTTGTTTTTTTGGTCTGATCATTTTGTTTTAACAGAAAGATTACCAAATTTAATTCAAATATTATAAGAATTGAATACTTGGACAATTTTTTTATCATTTTCGATGATTTTTTCATCTCGATTATTTTCCTCTTTCATGTTTTTTTCCTCTCTTGTTTTCAAATAAAAAATTATCTTGGGTTTTTTGCTTTTTGATCGCAAGTATTGGAAGTTCGGAAAAGAGAAAAATGAAAAGAGTGTAAATTTTTTTATTCTAATTTTTATTGTCATTATTTGTGTATTTAAAAAATAAAAATGATATTTGACTACCTCTTAAATTTTACATTTTTTAAAATAATGTTTCAATATGTATTACACTTTAACCATAATTTCCTCATTTCCAATTATATATGATTTTGCTTTCTACTTAATTTTTATTAAAATGCACCTGCGTATTTAAGTCATGTGCTGCATCCTGGTATTTACATTATATGGATGCTTTGTTCTTTTTTTTTTTTAAGTCATAATGTTAGTGTACAGACTTTATATAATTTTGTGGGTTTACTTTATTCTAATAAAATTTCTACAATTTAAGAAACCGTTTATTATTGTACAGGAAGTTTTAACAGTTTTTCTATTACTTTTTGTCTAAATCTTGCGATAGAATTTCAACAACATTTTGATAATTTTTTATACGAATTTTAATAAATTTTTGATAAAATTCTATCAGATTTTTTATAAATTTCAACAAAACTAACATCTTAAAGTTAAATTATTTAAATGAAATTCAACAGCATATATACGTTTTCATTGGAGACCAACTTTTTTTTTTTCATTTTTGATGTAAAGCATTTTTAATTTTTATTTTTTTTAATAAATTTTTATGAAAGATCTGTAAAAAATTAATCTTACAACAGAATTTTGACTTTGTCTAATAAAAAATTTCATAAAAATCTTTTTTTTTTTATGAAAGTGAATAGATTTTGTGCGAGGTTGGCGAAGAATTTTGAAAAAGAAAGGGTGAATTCAAAAAATAAATAAATAAAAAAGAGAAGCTCTAGGGCTAAGGAATATGCAGAATAAGGAAATAGAAGAATAATAAGAAGTGATTTAAAGGTCAAAGTCCTTACAGGGTGGAAAAGCTTCTCTCATACCCAACTTTTGCATGCAAATTAAAAAAAAATGTGAAGAAGAAGACAAAATTAGGCACGTTGTGGCTCATGGCTGTCTAATTATTTGTCATCTTTATCAGAAGCGTGCCAACCCACTACACATATATTATTCAAAAATATTTTATTTTATTTTATTTAATTTTATAAGTAACTATTTTTAAGTAACAAATAAAACAAACCCCACGTACCAGAATGGAAAAGGTCATCTTCATTTGTTGGAAATTTATGAAATTATTTCGTTTTGCTAAGATTATAAATTAAGAGAGTAAGATTTATTTTGTCACGAATTATATATTTGATTTAAAAATTTTTATTAATATGAGATTCGTGATATTTTATTTTTTTAATTATATAATATTTTATTATAATTACTTTCACTTATTTTATATTAATGAAAAATTATATAAATATGGTTAAAAGAAAAATTAGTTTTTATTATTTAGCCTAAGATTAGATATAAAAAAGACACATAAACTCAGCTTGTCCATGTGTCAATGAGGTAAGGGGTGTCTATTGAGAATGAGATTCAGTTGATATAATTGCGATGTTAAAGGAAGCTCACTTGAGAACGATAATAGGGTAAAACTTTTAATCAGCTCATAGAGGCTGGCTCCACCAAGTTGTAGGGAAAAGTAGTTGATGGTGCAAAGTAGTTTCTACCTTGCTTGTTCAAAAAGTGTTAAATGTGGGTTCTGCTTGTAAAGTATGTCCACCGGCTTCTTACGTTGATTTTAATTCTCATTTGTCTCAAAGGTTAATTAAACCAATAGGCTAATTAGAAAACAGATTCTCCGAAAGCAGTTGTTCATTTTTTCATTCCTTCGTTTGAGTATGTGCATATGCATATGCTGGCCTAAATGCTTAAATTGAGATTAAAAGATTGAATTTTTTTTAAGTAAGGACTAAACATTTTAATTGTAATAATTAAGGATTAAATATTTTCAATCTTTACAATTAAAGGTTGAGTTAACAAGTGGATTAAAAATGTATCACATGTGACAGAAAATTACTTGAGTTGATGGTATAGCAACTGACTTGGCATGTTATCCAAACAATGTCGTTTTAATCTAAATCTTATGCTTGATATTTCCCTAATTTCACTTGTTCTGCTTCATCTCCTCTTCAATCCAACTCTCTTTTCTTCAGAGATGGGCAAATACATGATCACTGGTAAGGCAATACCAACTTATGACATCAAGCGTTATAGAATGTGTTAACTCATGTATGGAGTATGCAAGACAAATGCCAATTATTATTTTGATTGAGTTCATTAAAGAAATGTTTCGACGTTATTTCCATGAACGACATAAGCAAGGCACCAAAACTTCCACACCTTGCAAGTCTTAGGCTACCTCTTGGTTAAGTCAAATTCAATGAAGCACATCACTTTATAGTTAAACGTATCAATTGAATGGATGATTTGTATATGAAATGTTAGCCATTACATTGGATGTTAACTTATTAGTGATTTGTATGAAATGTTGCTAATGATTTGTACGAAAGTCGATATATCATGATTTGTATGATTTTTGGGTGTTTGTGAACGTCTCTTCAAGATAAACTGATCCCATTCCTTTTGCTCTTATATGTTCTTTCCATCTTCTCTTATTTTTCATCTCACTGCCATTCAACTTGTTCAAGGAAATAAAAGACTGCTAAATTTTCCCTATTTTTACTTTAATTTTAATTGAATATCTGAAAAAGATATCAAACAACTGTAGTAGTTTGTTTTTTTGGTTTGATCATTTTGTTTTAACAGAAAGATTACCAAATTTAATTCAAATTTTATAAGAATTGAATACTTGGACTATATTTTTATCATTTTCGATGATTTTTTCATCTCAATTGTTTTCCTCTTTCATGTTATTTTCCTCTCTTGTTTTCAAATAAAAAATTATTTTGGGTTTTTTTGCTTTTTGATCGCAAGTATTGAAAGTTCGGGAAAGAGAAAAATGAAAAGAGTGTAAATTTTTTTTATTCTAATTTTCATTGTCATTATTTGTGTATTTAAAAAATAAAGAATAAAAATGATATTTGACTACCAAAAGTTTCTTAAATTTTGTAATTTTTTAAAATAATGTTTCAATATGTATTACACTTTAACCATAATTTCCTCATTTTCAATTATACAGGATTCTGCTTTCTACTTAATTTTTATTAAAATGCGCCTACGTATTTAAGTCACGTGCTGCGTCCTGGTATTTACATTATTGATACTTTGTTTATTTTTTTTTAAGTCATAGCGTTAGTGTACAGACTTTGATATAATTTTGTGGGTTTACTTTATTCTAATAAAATTTCAACAATTTATGAAACTGTTTATTATTGTACAGGAAGTTTAAAAAGTTTTTCGATTACTTTTGTCTAAATCTCGTGATAGAATTTCAACAAAATTTCAATAATTTTTATAAGAATTTTAATAAATTTTTGACAAAATTAAATGAAAATTTTCAATAAAATTCTATCATATTTTTGATAAAATTTCAGCCAAACTAACATCTTAAAGTTAAATTATTTAAATGAAATTCAACAGCATTTATACGTTTTCAATGGAGACGATTTTTATTTTTTTTCATTTTTGATGTAAAGCATTTTCAATTTTATTTTTTAATGAATTTTTATGAAAGATTGTTAAAAAAATAATCTTACAACAGAATTTTGACCTTGTCTAATAAAAAATTTCATAAAAAATCTTTCTTTTTTATGTAAGCGAATAGATTTGTGCGAGGTTTGCGAAGAATTTTGACAAAGAAAGGGTGAAGTCAAAAAATAAATAAATAAAAAAAGAGAAGCTCTAGGGCTAAGGAATATGCAGAATAAGGAAGTAGAAGAATAATAAGAAGTGATTTAAGGGTCAAAGTCCTTTTAGGGTGCAAAAGCTTCTCTCATACCCAACTTTTTCATGCAAATTAGGCACGTTGTGGCTCGTGGATGTCTAATTTTTTTGTCATCTTTATCAGAAGCGTGCCAACCCACTACACATATATATATTATTCAAAAATATTTTATTTTATTTTATTTTATAAGTAACTATTTTTAAGCAACAAATAAAACAAACCCCACGTGCCAGAATGGAAAAGGTGATCATCACTTCCTGGAACTTTGTGAAATCATTTCGTTTTACTAAGATTATAACTTAAGAGAGTAAGATTTATTTTGTCAAGGGTTATATTTTTAATTTAAAAATTTTTTTATTAATATGAAATTTGTGATATTTTATTTTATCTAATTATGTAATATT
Organism: Theobroma grandiflorum; assembly: GCA_036013995.1. NCBI lineage: Eukaryota > Viridiplantae > Streptophyta > Magnoliopsida > Malvales > Malvaceae > Theobroma > Theobroma grandiflorum. The sequence goes on along the minus strand of CP142133.1, from coordinate 22,048,403 downwards.
TTTATTATAATTACTTTCTCATTTATAAAAAAAATTCATTTATCTTACTTTAATGAAATATGGAATAAACTCAAGTAAAAGAAAAATTATTTATTATTATTTAGCCTAAGATTAGATATAAAAAAGACACATAAATTCAGCTTGTCCATGTGTCAATGAGGTAATGGGTGTCTATTGAGAATGAGATTCAGTTGATACAATTGCAATGTTAAAAGAAGCTCACTTGAGAACGATAATAGGGTAAAACTTCTAATCAGCTATCATCGCGGCCGGCTCCACCAAGTTGTAGGGAAAAGTAGCTGATGGTGCAAAGTAGTTTCTACCTTGTTCAAAAAGTGTTAAATGTGGGTTCTACTTGTAAAGTATGTCCACCAGCTTCTTATGTTTGCATCTAATTCTGATTTGTATTCGTATTCGCTATAGGCCACGTCACATACACCTGCTGTCGTATACTTGCCTGCAATGCATTGAAAAATCAAATCAACCATAGGGAAAAAGGACTGAAAGTTATGATTGGGAGAAAAGAGAAAAACTGTGAGTTTTTTTTTTTTTGCTAAATTATGTTAATGTAATTTAGCATTCACATAGTTTAATGATATAAAAATTTATTTATTGAATTTTAATTGATTATATTTTATTATTTTCTTTTAAGGAAATGATTATTTTAGTATAAAATATGTATTTAATTTTATTTTTAATGGAATTCATCTTATATTACTTACATATATTTCATGTCCTTACGTTTTAAATATTAACTAATTAGAGATTTGATCAAATCATAATCCACAAACTAGTAAATCAAATATATATATATATATACTCCCTCCATATCTTTTTTATTTTTTATTCATCTTTTTCTTAAATATATTTTAGTTTTTAATTTTCCTATTATGTGCAAATTAAATTTTATTTGTTTATACACTTTTCTTACCGTATGCCTTCCTTTGCTTTCCTGCTTCCTCGTCTCTTCTCAGTTCTCACTGCTTTTCTTCTATCTTCTCTCCTTTCTGTTGTACTTATTTTCCACTCTCCTCTTCCCCTCAGCACTCATTGTGTGAACTAGGACAGTCACCACAAGCTTCCCCGGTCCAGGACCCTTTAACACGACATTAGAAAAGGAGCAAGAGCGACCCCAACACATGCCACACACTTCCTCTCCCCTCTCAGATCCCCCCCTGCATTATTCATCAACAAACAACCCAAATTAATTTTAGCATGCCTAAACCAAAAGCACAACTTCCATGGTTTGGCCTCATGGCCGCCCTTGCTTTATTTCTACTCCCGGAAGCTTGCATCGCAAGAAGCAGAAACAAGGATTGCGGCTTTACTCTGTGTGGAGACGTTAACATCAGCTTCCCTTTTCGATTAACAAGCCAACCTCGCAAGTGTGGTAACCATAGGTATGAGCTGGAGTGTGACAATAACAACCGCACCACTTTGGTCATGAAACATGGGAGATTCTATGTCCGAAGCATCTCTTATGGAAACCAAACAATACAAGTTGTCGATGCGAATTTGGGCAAGAATGATTGCTCCCTTCCTCGCCGTTCCTCAGTTAATTTTGGTGCTACATGTGAGATACCGTATTCGGTGTCTTCTCCTGCGAGCAGCATTATGTATCTTGTAAATTGCACAACACCGATAAAATCTTCTCTGTATATTGACGCCTCTCGTTGCCCCAATCGCTCTTCCCATCCACCTGCCTACTTTTATTTTTTAGATCAAAGAACACGGCCTGTTGATTTCAATCAGTTTTGCACGGTCGAAGCACAGGCTGCAGTTGGGCTAGGGAATATCAGCAACATGTCTACTTTGGACATCTACAAAAAACTATTACTGGGCTTTGACCTGTCATGGGTGGACTTCGACCATTTCCTGCTGCATTGCCCAGAGGATAAACTTCAAGTGATGTAAGAATTTTCAACAATTTTGTTCTGTTTTCCTAGGCTGAGTTAGGTTGGGTCATTTTATGCGATTGGCAAAATTATGGTTAAAAAATCATCATATGTTTTGAATAGTAAAGAGTTAACGTTTTGCTCAAACTTCAATTTATTAGATTAAAAATTTTGAAAAACTTGAGTTCCTTTTACCTGATTTTATTCTTCACATGAAGCAGGGGAGACCTGCTGCAAAGAGGAATAGAGAAAACTCCCTTAACAATGGAGTGAAGAAAAAAAAAAAACTAATCCCTTTTATTTATTTATTGCTCCGCCAATGTCGAAACAAACTTCATTAAGAAATTAAACGGAAAATATATGGACACAAGCTAGCCCGGTCCTTTGGGAAAGGTAATGCGCAGGTCAAGCGGTTGAATCCCTGTCCTGCATGGGGGCTATAACCCTTATTACCTGGCATAAAGAAAACAAGGAATGCAAAGCAGGGTACAAAGTAAGCCTTTTACTCGAGTTTCTGATATCTTTGTTTTATTTGGATGTGTTGAACATTCCAGATTGAACTCGTTGCTAAATGCATTGAGCATCTATGCGGACAGCATCGTAGATTTCCCCTTCCATAGCCAAGATTATTATTATGAAGTTAAAAGTAAGCTTAATTTGTAGGTTTCATAACTAGTTTTCGTATTGAATTTGCTCTATTTGTTCCTTATATGGAAGTAATTACGTTTCGTTTTGGTCTTGGTATTTTTCTGCAGGACCGTATATTTTTTGTCTTGAAGTAACAGGTACGCTTTAACTCTGCTATTGCATGTACAGAAAATTGAGCAATATCGATGTTTTCATTTATAAAATAACTGAATTTTTTTTTTGTGAAAAAAAATATTAAAGAGCTATTAGATCATACCAGCTTATAAATGAACCCACTTAAAACTCACAAAAGAATAAAGCTTTTTAATGATTTTAATTTTAGAGCTATAATATTTAATTTCCTTTATCATATTCAAACTATACTATTTAATTCTGAGAGAAAGCTTCATGCTACACTTTTAATTATTGGGCAATTTTTCTTTTCATTTTTCTTTGTTGTCTTTCTGAAAATAAGCATCCTACACTTTGCCATTCTGTTTTAAAATTAGTTCGTTAGGGCCAAAGATAACAGCACTTAAGTTGCCCGATACAAGACATAATCACTTTTCTTTCGAAAATAGTTCCATTCAAATATACTAATGTGTTCCAATGTACTTTTTTTTTTTAAAAAGGAGGAGTTATCTTATTAAGAGCTTTGCCGGGGATATGTTGCTTGATCGTAGTTGTTATGTACAAATGGCGAAGAAGACATTTATCTGTGGATGACACGATTGAGGAGTTTCTTCAAAGTCAAAATGATTTAATGCCGATAAGGTATTCTTATCGTGAAATAAAAAGAATGACTAAAAGTTTTCGAGATAAATTAGGTGAAGGTGGTTATGGTTCAGTGTTTAAAGGAAAGCTTCGTAGTGGCCAATTTGTAGCAATAAAGTTATTGGGTAAGTCAAAAGCTGATGGACAAGATTTCATTAATGAAGTTGCTACGATCGGGAGAATTCATCATGTTAATGTGGCAAAACTTATTGGATTTTGTGTGGAGGGATCAAAACAAGCTCTTGTCTATGACTTTATGCCTAATGGATCGCTAGATAAGATCATTTTTGCAAAAGAAAATAAAACCATCTTGAGTTGGCAAAAAATGTTTGATATTGCGCTCGGGGTGGCTCGAGGAATTGAATATTTACATCAAGGATGTGACATGCAAATTCTACATTTTGATATCAAGCCACACAATATTCTTTTAGATGAGAACTTTATCCCAAAAGTTTCAGATTTCGGTCTTGCTAAACTCTATTCGGCAGATGATAGCATTGTATCACTCACTGCAGCACGAGGTACAATCGGATATATTGCTCCTGAATTGGTTTACAAAAACATTGGAGGCATCTCATACAAGGCTGATGTTTACAGTTTTGGAATGCTATTGATGGAAATGGTGGGAAGAAGGAAGAATTTGAATGCATTTGCTGAACACTTAAGTCAAATATACTTCCCTTCATGGATTTATGGTCGATTTCATCGAGGAGAGGACTTTGAGTTGGGAGAGGTTACAGATGGTGAAAAGATAATTGTTAAGAAGATGATAATAACAGCTTGTTGGTGTATACAAGTGACACCTAATGACCGTCCTCCAATGAGCAAAGTCTTGGAGATGCTTGAAACAGATGTTGAGCTCCTTCAAATGCCCCCGAAACCTTTTCAACTTCCTTTTGAAATATCAACTGAGGATCATGTTGATGACAATCCAAGTGAGGATCCAACTTCATCACTTCTTTCTTCGAATGAAATTAGCTTAAATATAGTCTAAGTTATGAAACTTTTCATTTTATCACGTTGCCTTTGTACTTTGATAATGGGAAAAAATCATGTCTCTCTAGAATTTTGTATTGTAATTTCCAAACTTTGCTCTGTATTTTTAGTTATCTTTTTATGGGTGTTTTTTTCATACCATTTTGTGTTTTATTTCATAATAAATATCTTTCATTTTGCTCATTTGACCTATGTTATTATTTCCTTTGTTAAGCTTAACCTTCCCCCTCTTTGTAGATATGGCTTAGAAAAATTAAAAAGTGGTAAAAGAAGCAAGAACTCCATAAGATTTAAATTCCAAGACAAAGGCCAGGCCCTAACGGTTGCCTTCGTTTTGTGATTTAAGTCCAAGTATGTCAAAGATAAAAAAGAGAATAGAAAATGAGAAAAGTTATGTTATTCCTTCTAAAATGAGCATTACGTTGAAATAAAATCTTACTCTTCTTTCTTTTATTTTATTTTAATAAAATTTCATTAGTTTATACAAATTATGGAACCATTTATTTATTTAGTTAGACATGAAATTTTAATTTTTGATTGCTTTCTACCTAAATCTTGATAGATTTTCGATGAAATTTCTCTGATTTTTCAATGAAAATTTGACAGATTTTTTATAAAATTTTAAGAAATTTTTTATAGAGTTGTATCAGATTTCGGTAGACTTTTATTCGATTTTCACTGAATTCCAACAGAACTAACATCTCAAAATTTAAATTATTTAAATGAACATCAAAAGAATTTATACTCTTTTTTCAAAAATGTTTTTTCTATCATTTTTGAGAAAAAACATTTTTGACTTAATTTTTTTCTCAAAATTCTAACAAAAATTTCAATAAAAAATATAACTTTTTTCAACAAAAAAATTTCATAAAACTTAGGAAATATTTTATTTTATTTTGTGAGTAACAAATGAAACTTGGGAAATTAGATACTTATAAACCTTCACTAAGGGATCAACCGCCCTTCTCTACTCCTTGGCATTTCAAAGGGATTCTTAGACAGATTAATTGCTTGATGACAAGAACAAAGAACTGGTATGTTACCGATATCCCTTGTGAAACCAACTATCTCGCGGATCGCCTGGCCAAGCTTGCAGTTGATCGATTCTTGCTATTGCATTTGCTGTTTTAGGGATTGTTATTCTTAAAACATGTTTGGTCTGATTTTTTTTTAATTTAAAAGTTAATATAAAATTTTTATAAAAAATAATAATTTTTAAAATTAAGATAAAACTGTTTGATAAATTTATTTTTTATAAGATCTTTTTTATAGATATGCTGTTTTGTAAAACAATTTATATAAATTTTAATTTTAGTTAAAGTTATTATAAAGGGTATTTAATTTTGTAACGCCTTGTTGTAAATGACAAGTCAAACAGGAATTTACAAGGGGTTTATTTTCTTTTCAAAAAAATTATTTTGAGTAAATAAAAAATAAAAACTAAACTCTATTAAAATAAATTATAAATTTCAAATTAAAAAAATAAATAAAAAATAAATATTTATTAATAAAAAATAATAAATAAATAAAATCAGGAGAAAAAAATTATTTGTTGGATATTGTTAACTCAAATATGGAATTCACTGCTAAAAAATTTAGGAATTTTGCAATTGTTATATCAAACAATATGGGAATGAAGGGTATGTAAGAGGTGGGATTTTGATGGTTATGGTTTGGCTTCGGCTTTGCATTTTTATTGCTTTTGAGCTTGCTTAATGGGGTGTGTTTTCTGCTTTGGCTTTGCTTTTTGGTGGGAATGGAAAGATGATTTGTGATTTTTGTTTGTGTGATATGGTGTTGGCGCTTTTTCTCTCTGTTCCTCTGCTTTTGCTCTTCTTTGGGTCTTTTTCTTTACACAAAAAAAAAAAAAACAAAATAAATAAGAAGAAGCAGAGAGAAGGAGGAGAGTCTTTGAAAGTGTGGTGTGCGGGCGGTTTCTTTATTGCTATGAAAAAAAGAAAGCAAAGCAAACCAGCAAAGCCAAGAGAGAGAGAGAAAAACAGAGGGAGGGATCAAATGATTGATCGTCTCCTCAAAATAAACTGATCCCATTCCTTTTCCTCTTTTATGTTCTTTCCATCTTCTCCTATTTTTCATCTTACTGCCATTGAACAAGTTCAAGGAAAGACAAGACTGCTAAATTTTCCCTGTTTTTACTTTAATTTTAATTGAATCTCTGAAAAAGATATCAAACAACTGCAGTGCTTTGTTTTTTCGGTTTGATCATTTTGTTTTAACAGAAAGATTACCAAATTTAATTCAAATATAATAAGAATTGAATACTTGGACAATATTTTTATCATTTTTTATGATTTTTTCATCTCGATTGTTTTCCTCTTTCGTGTTTTTTTACTCTCTTGTTTTCAAATAAAAAATTATCTTGGGTTTTTTGCTTTTTGATCACAAGTATTAAAAGTTCGGGAAAGAGAAAGATGAAAAGAGTGTAAATTTTTTTATTCTAATTTTCATTTTCATTATTTGTGTATTTAAAAAATAAAAAATAAATATGATATTTGAGGACCAAAAGTTTCTTAAATTTTGTAATTTTTTAAAATAATGTTTCAATATGTATTACACTTTAACCATAATTTCCTCATTTTCAATCATATATGATTCTGCTATCTACTTAATTTTTATTAAAATGCACCTACGTATTTAAGTCACGTGCTGCATCCTGGTATTTACATTATATTGATACTTTGTTCAATTTTTTTAAGTCATAGTGTTAGTATACAGACTTTGATATAATTTTGTGGCTTTACTTTATTCTAATAAAATTTCAACAATTTATGAAACCGTTTATTATTGTACAAGAAGTTTTAACAGTTTTCCAATTACTTTTGTCTACATCTTGCGATAGAATTTCAAAAAAATTTCGATAATTTTTTATAAGAATTTTAATAAATTGTTGACAAAATTATATCGAAATTTTCAATAGAATTTTAGCATATTTTTTATAAAATTTCGGCCAAACTTACATCTTAAAATTTAAATTATTTAAATGAAATTCAAGAGCATTTATACGTTTTCATTGGAGGTGAATTTTTTTTTTTCATTTTTGATGTAAAGCATTTTCAATTTTTATTTTTAATGAATTTTTATGAAAGATCATTAAAGAATAATCTTACAACAGAATTTTGACTTTGTCCAATAAAAAATTTCATAAAAATCTTTTTTTTTTTATGTAAGTGAATCAATTTGGGCGAGGTTTGCGAAGAATTTTGAAAAAGAAAGAGTGAATTCAAAAAATAAATAAATAAAATAAGAAAAGCTCTAGGGCTAAGGAATACGCAGAATAAGGAAGTAGAAGAATAACAAAAAGTGATTTAAAGGTCAAAGTCCTTTTAGGGTGGAAACGGTTCTCTCATACCCAACTTTTTCAATGCAAATTAAAAAAAAAAATGTGTAGAAGAAGACAAAATTAGGCACGTTGTGTCTCGTGGCTGTCTAATTATTGTTCATCTTTATCAGAAGCGTGCCAACCCATTACACATATATATTAGGGAAAATTTTTTTTTTAACACTTAAAAATAATGTGTTTAAAAATAACTTTTTAAATAATTTTAACTATTTTTAGCTAAGAGAATACATTTTGGGACAAAAATGCCTTTAATGAAACATCTTCGTTGATACGCATTCTCAAACACGTGAAAAATGGAAAAATAAATATGCAAAGAATTTGCGAACATCTACTTTTATGTAAAACATATATTTTTTTTTCGAGAAGTTTGTGTAAAAAAAAAATAATATTGCATGAGATGATTTTTCAGATATTTCGGACATGTCATTCATATAATAGGAGAATAGTGATATTAAACCTAACGAGAAACCAGTCATGATGAATCAAAAGTTTCGAGAATGATGTGAAATCAGAAATCGCACTAACGGTCGTGAATCGAAAGGAGAAAGATGTTAATTCAAAACACAAAATGGTCGTGCTATAGCAAGCCATATGTGACACGGCTGTGTCACGATATGGTTTAAAGTTTGTGGAATGGCATGTTGGGGAATGTGTGACAGGGCATGGTGGGAATGTGTGACACGACAGTGACATGACAGGGTTTAGAATTTGTGACATGTCATGAAGGGAAAATGTGACACGGTAAAGTGAGAATATGTGACAGGACTCGAAGGGAATATGTGAGGCGACATGGTGACAATATGTGACACGCTAGTGTGAGAATGTGGAATGGCATGGTGTGCATATGTGACACATCATGGTGAGAGTATGTGAGACGGCATAGTGAGCATATGTGACTTGGCTGTGACACGGCAGGATTTAGAATTTGTGACATGCCACGGAGGGAATAAGTGACATGGCAGGGTTCAAAGTTTGTGACACGCCATGGAGGGAATCTGTGACATGCCATGGAGTGCATATGTGACAGGCCACGGTGAGAATATGTGAGACAGCATGGTGAGTACATATGACACGGCTATGACATGGTAGGATTCGGAATTTGTGATACACTATGGAAGGAATCAGTGACACGGCAGGGTTCAGAGTTTATGACACGCCATGGAGGGAATCTGTGACACGCCATGATATGCATATGGGACACGTCACAGTGCGAATATATGAGACAGCATGGTGAGCATATGTGACAGGCCTATGACACGGCAAGGTTTAGAATTTTTAACACGCCTTGGAGAGAATCAATGACACAGCAGGGTTCAGAATTTGTGACACGCCATGGAAGGAATTTGTGACACGCCATGGTTTAGAGTGTGTGACACGACATTGCTTGAATAGTTGACATGCTATGGTTTGAAATTAAAAAAAAAAGGAGCAAATAACAAGGAAATCAATTGGACTTCCACTAAATGAATGAAATGAATAAATGAATATTATAAGGCCATTTCATTTTAATTAAATATTTTTTAAAATTCACAAACGTCGATGTGAAGGAAGTAAGAGAGTTTGATTCATTCCTTATTGCCAAAGGTACTAGAGTGTTCAACTTTGTTCTTTGCAATCTTAACAACACCACAACAATAATGTCAGTTATCAGTGAAGAAGTCAGTCAGTCTCAAATTAAAATTTTCTTTTGTTCATTAATTTTTTGTTGGGTTTGTTTGATATGTTCGTGTTTTTTGCAATTGTTATGTTTAAACTATTTTATTACTGGTTTGATGGTTTTGGGAGTTAAGTGGTAGTGGGTTTGCTAGTTATTGGGGTTTAGCTTGTCACGACATTGATTTGTTTAGGGTAGTTCATGTAACAAGTCAGTAATAATAGTGATTGGCGGGTCACACGCCATGGTTGCGCCTCCCTACTTTGGGTATTTTAGGCTAGTTAGTGTAAGGAGACAGTAATTATAGTGATTGGCGTGTTAGCGTTGGCGTGTAACAACATTTGAGTTGATATGCATAGCGTATAACAACATTTGAGTTGATATGTATGACGTGTAATGATATTTTACTTGATACGCATGGCGTGTAACAATATTTTACTTGATATGCATGGCGTGTTACAAAAATTTATTTGATATGCATGACGTGTAACAACATTTATTTCTTTATTTAGTATACCTTGTTGCACATTATGGGTTAACTCACTCGTGCATGTGTGTCATATTTTACAGATGCAGTTCGGATAGTATGAGGATCTTGAGAGTTTGGTTATTGTGTCGAGGGAGAAGTGGGTGTTTAATATCTCTATTAACATCCATTGTAAGTAATCGCAACTGCATTACATCAATAAGACTCTCTAAGAAAAAGGGTACGCGAGAGGTGGGATTTTGATGGTTATGGTTTGGCTTTGGCTTTGCATTTTTATATATATCATGATTTGTATGATTTTTGGGTGTTTGTGAACTTCTCCTCAGAATGTGCAAATATGTGAGAGGCCAAGCTTGTATATTGTATTGTTAAACGTCATGGTCGAAAAAGTTGTTTCATGGCATGTTGAAAAAATGATGTTGTTTCACATAATTTTTTAAATATTTGTTACATAGCATGTTGGGAAATGTTATTGTTATTTTTTTGTAGAAAAAATGTTATTAACGCCATGTTGATAAATATAGCGTTACACATCATGTTTTAAAATTTAGTTGTTACATGTCATGTTGGAAATAATTGTTGCACGTCATGTTGAAAATTTAGTTGTTATACGCCATGTTGAAAATTTAGTTATTATATATTATGTTGAAAAACATAGTTGTTATATATCATGTTAAAGACTTAGTTGTTACACGTCATGTTGAAAATTTAATTGTTACACACCATATTAAAAAATTTAACTATTACACGTTTGTAGACACCTAAAAATAAAAAATATAATAATAAATAAATAAATAAATAACAAAAAAAATAATAACAAAAAAAAATAAAAAAATCAAGAAAAAAAGGGGAAGCAATCATCATCCCTGCAATCACCGGATTTTGGGGGATTGCCCCAAATCCGGTGACTGACACCCAAGCAGCCAGCGCCCCCCCCCCCCCCCCCTTCCATTGTCAGAGCTCCATTCCGGATTGTCCAAAATTTTGGACAATCCAAGTGCTAAAAGGGGAGAGGGGGCATTCGGGAGGAGAGGGAGAGCAATTTTGAAACCAGGGGAGAAAAAAAAAAACAAAAAACAACCAAAAATTTTCTCAGTTTTGAAAACAAAAACCATTCAAAAAAAAAAAACAGATAGCATTCGAAAACAAAAAAAAAAACAAAAACAAAAGCAAACCTAGATCTATCAGCCAGTAGGATACCCCAATCAACCAAAAAAAAAACCTAAGAACTCTAACAGCCGAAGCCTCAATCGGGAAAAACAAAAAAGGGGTGGGGGGTGGTTGATCAGCCTGTGGTTCGAAAGAGGTTGTTTGGGGTTGTGTTTGGGTGAAGAGAGAAGGAAATCTGAGAGCAGGGCTTGGTCGACGGAGGAGACACCGACGAGAGAGAGAGTCCGATTGTCGGTGGTCGATCGGTGACGAAGTCCACCAGAGAAAGAAGGGGGAGAGGGCTGTGTCTTTTTTAGAGAGAAGGCAGAGTATTTGGGGTCCTAGAGAGAGAAACAGAAAGGGGAAAATTAGGAAAAAAGAAAAAAAGGACCTTTTATACCCAAGGTGGAATAGCCAAAACGGTGTCGTTTGATGGTGCAGGGGGGCAGCTGAAGCGTTAAGGCTGATACGACGTCGTTTTGAGCGGGTACTAGCACCAAAACGGTGCGTTTGGGTCTCCCCATCGCGGGCCCTGCTAAGTGGATTTGGTGCTGCGGTTTGGGCTTTCCACGGCCTGTTGATCTTGGGCCTAATCTAGCCCAAGAAAGGTATAACCCTTAGACCTCTTTATGCATTTGTTTGAATTAACATATTAGGCTATTTTGTTTGTTTAAGCATACAATTAAAATAAAAAAAAATGTTAATGGAAGTATTTTGTGCAAAGTAGGAGTATTAAACATTAAATAAATATATGAATAAAAAATAATAAAAAAAAAGAGATGGTGATAGATATATAAATAAAAAATATAAATAAAGAATTTTGTAGTGAAGGTAAAAAATGAAAAATAAAAAAATACAAAATAAAATAAAAGGTAGTTTCAAACATGATTAGATCAATTAAATCCTCAATAAATACTTATTTGTAAAATATAAATTTAAATAGGTAAGGTTTAGAAAAATAACAATAATAATAATAAAAATGAACAAAAATAATGATAATGATAAATGAAAATAGTAATAAATAATAGCAAACAATAAAAATGATTTTTAAAGAATGACACAACTACTTTAGAACCAAAACCGATGATAGGATTTTCATCCGGAACGCGAGAAGTCGCAATTCCAAGTGAACTTCTTTAGGTTAGGAATTTTAATTAGGATCCCACCAGTATGATGGGAGGGTCCTAATTCAAAATTCCAATGGTTTTAATAAAAAATAAAATAAAAAATATGAAATATGAATAAAGAAATATATATATAAAGAAATAAATAAATAACCTTTAAACATATGTAATATGAAAAGAAACCATGAATAAAAATAAATAAGATAAACAAAAATCAATAAATGGCAATAATAAATTTATCAAGTCATAATAACATAAAAATAATAAGTAAAGGAATTTCATTCACAAAAAAGTAAGCATAAAAGAAAAATAATAAACATGGAATAAATACGAAATTTACGCGTATCATGCTTGCATTGTTAATTGTCATGGCATATAGACCTATCTTATATACGGATATAAACCCCGATGATGGGACTTTTCGAGAAAGCTTGCGAAGGCGAGTTTTCATTGGTAAACTCCCTAGGTGAAAAGATACTTCCGAGCTCCACCAGTATGATGGGAGGGTTCGGAGAGATATCTTTAATAAAAGATTTTTACCCGTATTAGGGTTTTTGCATCCACGAAAATACTGTTTTCTTTCACAAGCGATCATCCCGATGATGGGATTTACCTAGTGAACTTGCGAAGGCGAATTTCTTAGGTATCTCTCTAGGTGAGAGGATACTCCCGGATCCCACCAGTATGATGGGCGGATTCGGAAATTACACTCAATAAAAGGTCTTCGTTTGGCACCCTCGATTTTATGCCATGCATTGCACCATTGCATCACATGTACGTCAAACGCGTGAAATACTCCAACTTGATTAATAGAATAATAGCAAAAAAAGCACACAAAAAAAATAAACAAAATAAAAGGGTTAAGACAATAAATGATTAAATGGTACCGTTCGTAGAACGGGCGTCACGGGGGTGCTAATCCTTCCCCGTGCGTAACCGTACTCCCAAACCCAAACTTTAAAAAACACGTAGACCAGTTTGTTATTCTTTCGACGAACTTAAAGTTAATTTAGTACTTCGTCGAATAGAACAAATTTATTGGGTGGCCAATCACATCTAAACAAAAAAGATTAGTGGCGACTCCCCAAGTTATTCACGTCTAGCGGACGGGTCTTTGGACCCGCACGTTGCGACAACGTTATGATGAAAAAGTTGTTACACGTCACGTCATAATTTGAACAGTTTTGACTTGATGGAAAAGATTTTCTAACTAAATTACCATTCCGTATCTTACACAACAAGATGTTTTATCTCTCTTTAATTTTCAAATTGCTTAAATGCTACAATATTACATGACGACGAGAACCCATAAACAGGGGATGCCTAATAAGCTAATGGCGATAGATACCCAATTGGATGATGAGATGATGGAGAGGGAAAACGATCACAAAGGAAAGGTGGATTGGAGAGAGGAAGAGGCAAAGTGTGGGTAATTTGGGTCGATGGTGGGAAAATTAAAATGATAAAAAAACAAAATAGTGGGAAATTTTAATTGATGTGAATAATCAAATACGGGAAAACGAAGTCATTTATTCTAAACAAATGGTGTCGTTTGTCAAAATTTAAATTCACTTGCCAAGTTGAAGACAAAAATCTAAATCAAAGTTAATGTCGATGTCATGCATGTGTCCTACATGCGTAAGATACCCCTCCCTTTAGTATTTAATTATAAAAAATAAAAAATGTTTGATCCTTAATTGTTATAATTAAAAGTTTTAATTTTTAATTGACAAAAACTCAAAAATTTTAATACCAAATTAAGCATTTAATCCTATATACCATGAAAAAAAATGAATCTCTACTTACAGAGATTAATCCTTTCAATGAAATAAAAATTTAATACACATTATATGTAAGATTCAATACAGAGCGTCACCGTGTAACAGCGTGTCACCGCGTACAGCTTTGTCGGCCAATTCCTCGCACTATCGAGTCTAGGACCTCGCACCAGAATTTAGATAAAGTGACTCGGAGTCGGATGTGACTTGCCACAAGCTTGCAGCACCTTTACCCAAAAGACTGGCCGTGTAAGGGCTTCTATGTGATTGTCTCTCTATGCTATGCACATTCAAAATCATGCTTGTATTCGTATTCGAAGTAGGCCCCGTCACATACACCTGCTATCGTATACTTGCCTGCAATGCATTGTAAAATCAAATCAACCATAGGGAAAAAGGACTGATTGGGAGAAAAGAGAAAAACTACGAGTTTTTTTTTTTTTTGCTAAATTATGTTAACGTAATTTAGCATTCACATAATTTTATGATATAAAATTTATTTATTAAATTTTAGTTGGTTATATTTTATTATTTTCTTTAAAGAAAATGATTATTTTAGTATAAAATATTTATATAATTTTATTTTTTATGGAATTCATCTTATTTTACTTACATATATTTCATGTCCCTACGTTTCAAATATAAACTAATTAGAGATTTGATCAAATCATAATCCACAAACTAGTAAATCAAATATATATGTGTACACTCCCTATATATCTTTTTTATTTTTTATTCATCTTTTGCTTTAATATATTTTAGTTTTTAATTTCCCTATTATGCGCGAATTAAATTTTATTTGTTTATACACTTTTCTTACCGTATACCTTCCTTTGCATTCGTTCTTTCTCTTATTTTTCCTCCTCCCTTGTCTCTTCTCACTACTTTTCTTCTCCCTTCTGTTGTACTTATTTTCCACCATCCTTTTCCCCTCAGCACTTATTGTGTGAACTAGGAAAGTCACCACAAGCCTCCCCAGTCCAGTACCCTTTAACACGACATTAGAAAAGGAGCAAGAGCGACCCCAACACATGCCACACACTTCCTCTCCCTTCCCAGATCGCCCCCTGCATTATTCATCAACGAACCACCCAAATTAATTTTAGCATGCCAAAACCAAAAGCACAACTTTCATGGTTTGGCCTCATGGCCGCCCTTGCTTTATTTCGACTGCCGGAAGCTTGCATCGCCGGAAGAAGGAACAAGGATTGCGGCTTTACTCTGTGTGGAGACGTTAAAATCAGCTACCCTTTCCGATTAACAAGCCAACCTCGCGAGTGTGGTGTCCGTAGGTTAGAGCTGGAGTGTGACAATAATAACCGCACCACTTTGGTCATGAAATATGGGAGATTCTATGTCCAAAACATCTCTTATGAATATCATACAATACAAGTTATCGATGAGAATCTGGGCAGGAATGATTGCTCCCTTCCTCGCAGTTCCTTCATTTTTGATGGTGTATGTAAGATACCGTATTGGGTGCCTTCTCCTACGATCAGCCCTATGTATCTTGTAAATTGCACAACACCGATAAAATCTTCTCTGTATGTTGATGCCTCTCGTTGCCCCAATCGCTCTGCCCATCCACCTACCTACTTTTATTTTTTAGATCCAGGAACACGGCCTGTTGATTTCAATCAGTTTTGCACGGTCGAAGCAGAGGTTCCACTTGGGCTAGAGAATATCAGCAACATGTCTACTTTGGACATCTACAAAAAACTATTACTGGGCTTTGAGCTGTCATGGTCGGACTTAGATTGCACGGAGGATAAACTTCAAGCGATGTAAGAATTTTCAATAATTTTATTCTATTTTCCTAGGCTGAGTTAGGTTGGAATAATTATGGTTAAAAAATCATTATATGTTTTGAATACTAAAAAGTTAACGTTTTGCTCAAACTTCAATTTATTAGATTAAAAATTTTGAAAAACTTGAGTTTCTTTTATCTGATTTTATTCTTCACATGAAGCAGGGGAGACCTGCTGCAAAGAGGAATAGAGAAAACTCCCTTAACAATGGAGTGAAGAAAAATAAAAAACTAATCCCTTTTATTTATTTATTGCTCCGTCAATGTCGAAACAAACTTCATTAAGAAATTAAACGGAATATATATGGACACAAGCTAGCCCAGTCCTTTGGGAAGGGTAATGCGCAGGTCAAGTGGTCGAATCCCTGTCCTGCATGGGGGCTGTAACCCTTATTACCTGGCAAAAAGAAAACAAGAAATGCAAAGCAGGGTACAAAGCAAACCTTTTACTTGAGTTTCTGATATCTTTGTTTTATTTGGATGTGTTGAACATTCCAGAGTGGGCTCGTTGCTAGGTGCATTGATCATCTATAAGGACAGCATCGTATATTTCCTCTTCCAGAGCCAAGATTATTATTATGGAGATAAAAGTAAGCTTAATTTGCAGGTTTCATAACTAGTTTTCGTATTGAATTTGCTCTATTTGTTCCTTATATGGAAATAATTGCGTTTCGTTTTGGTCTTGGTATTTTTCTGCAGGACCGTATATTTTTTGTCTTGAAGTAACAGGTACGCTTTAACTCTGCTATTGCATGTACAGAAAATTGAGCAATATCAATGTTTTCATTTATAAAATAGCTGAATTTTTTTTTGTGAAAAAAAATATTAAAGAGCTATTAGATCATACCAGCTTATAAATGAACCTATTTAAAACTCACAAAAGAATAAAGCTTTTTAATGATTTTAATTTTAGAGCTATAATATTTAATTTCCTTTATCATAGTCAAACTATACTATTTAATTCTGAGAGAAAGCTTCATGCTACACTTTTAATTATTGGGCAATTCCCGCACTAGTTTTTCTTTTTTTTTTTCTTTTTTGTTGTATAAGCATCCTACACTTTTCCATTCTGTTATAAAATTAGTTCGTTAGGGCCAAAGAAAACAGCACTTAAGTTGCCCGATACAAGACATAATCACTTTTCTTTCGAAAATAGTTTCATTCAAATATACTAATGTGTTCCAATGTACTTTTTTTTTTTTAAAGGAGGAGTTATCTTATTAAGAGCTTTGCCGGGAATATGTTGCTTGATCGTAGTTGTTATGTACAAATGGCGAAGAAGACATTTATCTGTGGATAACATGATTGAGGAGTTTCTTCAAAGTCAAAATGATTTAATACCGATAAGGTATTCTTATCGGGAAATAAAAAGAATGACTAAAAGTTTTCGAGATAAATTAGGTGAAGGTGGTTATGGTTCAGTGTTCAAAGGAAAGCTTTGTAGTGGTCATTTTGTAGCAATAAAGTTATTGGGTAAGTCAAAAGCTGACGGACAAGATTTCATTAATGAAGTTGCTACAATCGGGAGAATTCATCATGTTAATGTGGCAAAACTTATTGGATTTTGTGTGGAGGGATCAAAACAAGCTCTTGTCTATGACTTTATGCCTAATGGATCTCTGGATAAGATCATATTTGCAGAAGAAAATAAAACTACCTTGAGTTGGCAAAAAATGTTTGATATTGCGCTTGGGGTGGCTCGAGGAATTGAATATTTACATCAAGGATGTGACATGCAAATTCTACATTTTGATATCAAGCCACACAATATTCTTCTAGATGAGAACTTTATCCCAAAAGTTGCGGATTTTGGTCTTGCTAAACTCTATTCGGTAGATGATAGCATTGTATCACTCACCGCAGCACGAGGCACAATTGGATATATTGCTCCTGAATTGGTTTACAAAAACATTGGAGGCATCTCGCACAAGGCTGATGTTTATAGTTTTGGAATGCTATTAATGGAAATGGTGGGAAGAAGGAAGAATTTGAATCGATTTGCTGAACATTTAAGTCAAAGATACTTCCCTTCATGGATTTATGGCCGATTTCACCAAGGAGAGATTGAGTTGGGAGAGGTTACAGATGTTGAAAAGATAATTGTTAAGAAGATGATAATAACAGCTTGTTGGTGTATACAAGTGACACCTAATGACCGTCCTTCAATGAGCAAAGTCTTGCAGATGCTTGAAACAGATGTTGAGCTCCTTCAAATGCCTCCCAAACCTTTTCAACTTCCTTTTGAAATATCAACTGAGGATCATGTGGATGACAATCCAAGTGAGGATCCAACTTCATCACTTCTTTCTTCGAATGAAATTAGCTTAAATATAGTCTAAGTTATGAAACATTTCATTTTATCACGTTACCTTTGTACTTTGATAATGAGAAAAAATCATGTCTCTCTAGAATTTTGTATTGTAATTTCTAAACTTTGCTCTGTATTTTTAGCTCTGTTTTTATGGGTGTTATTTTCATACCATTTTGTGTTTTATTTCATAATATATATCCTTCATTTTGCTCATTTGACCTATATTATTATTTCCTTTGTTAAGCTTAACCTTCCCCCTCTTTGTAGATATGGCTTAGAAAAATTAAAAAGCGGTAAAGAGGCAAGAACTCCATAAGATTTAAATTCCAAGACAAAGGCCAGGCCCTAACGGTTGCCTTCGTTTTGTGATTTAAGTCCAAGTATGTCAAAGATAAAAAAGAGAATAGAAAATGAGAAAAGTTATGTTATTCCTTCTAAAATGAGCATTACGTTGAAATAAAATCTTACTCTTCTTTCTTTTATTTTATTCTAATAAAATTTTATTAGTTTATTCTAATTATGGAACCATTTATTTATTTAGTTAGACATGAAATTTTAACGATTTTCTGATTGCTTTCTACCTGAATCTTGATAGATTTTCAATGAAATTTCTCTAATTTTTCAATGAAAAGTCGACAAATTTTTTATAAAATTTTAAGGAATTTTTGATAAAACTGCATCAGATTTTCGGTAGATTTCTATTAAATTTTTACTGAATTCCAACAAAACTAATGATCTCAAGATTTAAATTATTTAAATGAACGTCAAAAGAATTTATACTTTTTTATCGGAAAAGTTTTTTCTTTCATTTTTGATGTAAAATATTTTCGATTTAATATTTTTCTTGAAATTCTAACAAAAATTTCAATCAAATAATTGTTGAAAATATAATTTTTTCCAACAAAAAATTTCATAAAACTTAAGAAATATTTTATTTCATTTGGTGAATAACAAATGAAACTTGGGAAATCAGATACTTATAAACCTTCACTAAGGGATCAACTGCCCTTCTCTATTCCTTGGCATTTCCAAGGGATTCTTAGACAGATTAATTGCTTGATGAAAAGAACTAAAAACTAGTCTGTTACCGACATCTCTTGTGAAACCATCTTGCGGATCGCCGGGCCATACTTGCAGTTGATCGATTTTTGCTATTGCATTATTTGCTGTTTCAGGGATTGTTATTGTTAAAGCATGTTTGGTTTGGTTTTTTTTTTTTTTTAAGTTTAAAAGTTATTATAAAATTTTTATAAAAATTAAAAATTTTTAAATTAAACTAAAACTGTTTGGTTAATTTATCTTTTATGAGTTTTTTTTAAATAAACTGTTTAGTAAAAGAATTTATATAAATTCTAATTTTAGTTAAAGTTACCATAAAGCGTATTTAATTTACTAGCAATAGAGCCTTTTTGTAAATGACAAGTTAAATAGGAAATTACAAGGGGTTTATTTTCTTTTCAAAAAAATTATTTTGAATAAATAAAAAATAAAAACTAAACTTTATTAAAATAAATTATAAATTTCAAATTAAAAGAAATAAATAAAACAAAATAAATATTTATTAATTAAAAATAATAAATAAATAAAATCAAGGGAAAAAAAATAGTTATTGGGTACTTTTAGCTCAAATGTGGAATTCACTTCTAAAAAGTTTAGGAATTTTGCAATTATTATATCAAACAATAAGTTGAGATATATCAAACAGTAAAAAGAGTTTTTAAAACAAAAAAAAAAGAATGATAGAAAATAAAATAAAAAACAAAACAGAAAAAAAAGGACAAAAAATACCTTAATACAGTTTTAAATTTTAAATCTTCTTTTTTTTCTTAATTTTTGTAAAACCAAAAAAGAAAAAAACCTTAGAATGATGATTTGCAGAAAGGGAGAGAAGAGAGAGAGATTGATAGGGAGAGAGAGAGGAGGTAGTTTTTGAAAGAAGATTTTTTTTTTAAATAACTTTCTTAATAAGTTGACTTGTTTTTTTTTTAAAAAAAAAGTTCATATTTGAAATTTTTCTTTAAATTTTTTTTTAAATATTATTTTTTTAAAAAAATTATTTTTTAAGAGTTTCTCATAAAATACTGTTTGGTCCAATTTCTACTTTTAAAAAGTAGATAAATTAAAAATAAATTAAGCCAAACAGATATTTAGTGTATTGTTGCTTTCGAATTTGATTTTTGGGATCTCTTTTTTCTGATGAGACTTTGCCCATTTTTTAATGAACTTCTACCATTCAAAAAAAAAAAAAAAACAAAGCTTCACAATGAGAATATAGGTCATGCTTGAAAAGTGAAAGTTGGGTTTCTCGCATTCCTCGCCCAACATAGAGTGTAGGCCACACGATGAAAAGAAACTTAAGCAATGTTTTCCAAGTCTAAGACCAATGAGCAATAAGGTTAAAAACAAGAGAATATACCAAAAATGAAATAGCATGAGATATAAGCTAAGCATAAAAACCTACATGAGATATCAACTGCATGGAAAAGTTTACTATGAAATACAAAACAATTTTGGATAGAAAAAGTAAGGTAAATAAATAAATAAAGCAAGAGAAAATTAAAGGCATAAGTCCTGCAAAACTTTTCTTAGCAATTATTAAACTTTAACTATTCATGGTTGTGGGTGGGCTTCATGTGGGCTCTGTATAATATCCAAGATCAAGAAAGAAATTTACTTTCCAATTTTTTTAAGAGGTCATTTTAGCTGCCAAGAACACAAGATTTCTCATCATTACTAATAATTCATCAAAATAGTTTTTCAACATAAACAGAAACAAGCGCTTTTTACTTTGTTTCAGCAAAAACAGAAATAGTTTTTGGAGGAACTCCCAAATCCCGAGTTCATCATTGTTGTTTTGGGCTTATTTTAACAAATCTAGCATTCAAGTTGTTCAAAAGCCAAATTTCTTGGAATTTTTCTGTGGGAAAAGTTATGGCCTTTAAATTTTTAATTGAGTTTTTCCATGGGCTATGCGTATGATCTGTGGCATTACTATCAAGTTGGATATAGTGACAAAAGGAAATTTACGAATTTAGAGATTTGATATGTCCCTAAAATTTTCAAATTTATTGTTGTAAATGTAATCGAACCAAGATTAGACAATATAGCATGGAGCTTGAGCCTTCCATTTGTTTAAAAAAGAAAGGCAAACTTTGTTTGTCCTTTTTATTTTCTGGATCTTAATTTTTTTTAAGACATGAAGAAAGATTGGAGTATCATTCTTTTCATTTCATCTCTTTTATTTTTTCGTCTTTCTAATTTCACTAATTTTCCATTTTGTTCCCATCGCTCATTAAAATGACAAATCTATAAATGTTACTAATAATACTATGGAGAAAATCAAGAAATATTGTTTAAAGATGAGTTTTTTAGTTAGAGTTAGAAAGAAAAAGGTTGCATAAAATTAAAGAGAAACAGAATAAATGTTAATATCTTATTAAAAAAGTAAGAAATTTCACAAATTTAAGAATTTTAATAATTTTAATTTTTTTTCGTCAAACAAAATAATTTGACATTAAAATTTAAAAATTCAATCTACAAATAAAATCTTTCTTTGAAATTTATGGTGTAAACATATTAAAGTTTTTAATTCTTAGACAAGCTAAGTTACCTGTACAATAGCTGTTATTTTTTGAGTCCCTTTAATTAACGCGCAGTTTCCAGTACTTGGGCTAGAGAATACATCGCGACATGTCAACTTTGGACATCTACGGAAAGCTAATTTCAGTTTTATTTTCTTAGACGTTGTTTCACACACTTTTTTTTTACTGTGTTGACTTTGACAATTAAATTTTGACTCCTTTATTGAGAAAAATACATTTGAAATTATGAATAAGAAAATTTAAATTTAAATTTAAATCTAGGTTTTACTCAGATTGTCGTTTAAATTGAAATTTTTGAATTCATTTGTGATCATTGTTATTAATGATGATCATATCCAATATTATTACTAAAATATGATGTCAAATTCATCATTTATATCTTTCATTATAAATATAAAAGAATAAGATACACTACAAAACGTAATGTTTTATAGCACCCATATTGTTAAATGGGCTGAGATAGGTTGGGTCATTAATGTGATTGGAAAAATTATAGTTACAACATTACTGTAGGTTTTAAATAGTAAAAAGTTACCTTTTTGCCCAAACTTCAGTTTATTAGATTGAAAATTTTGAAAACTTCAGATCCATTTCCCTGATTTTATTCTTCACATGGAAAAGGGGAGACTTGCTGCAAAGAGGAATTGAGAAAACTCCCCTAACAATAGAGAAAGAAAAACTTAATCCCTTTTATTTATGTTTTGCTCCTCCAATGTCAAAACAAACTTTAATAAGAAGTTTTTGGGAAAAGAATCCTCCTTCATTAATAATAGCAAAAAAGAACCTGTGTATGTGACGGCTTCTACAAAGAACAAAACATTGCCATATAATACAACGGCATTGTCTTGAAAAATGAAAAAAATGAAAAATGGACTCCACTAACAATCTCTAAAGCAAAACAAACTAACAAATTCTTTTGCACTCGAAGTTTTTAAATCCCAATGCACTAACGGAAAATGACAAGAATAAAAAAAACAAAATAATGAGCAGCAACTCATGTAACACAGATATTACTCGTTAAGATTGTAAGATTGTAACAAGCTACACGCCATGACTCCAACAAGTTATACGCCAAGACCGTTGGAAGCTACACGCCATGACTAAAGGATGTTACACGCTATGACTGTTGGAAGCTGCACGCCAGTACTTTAGGATGTTACACACCATGGCTCCACGATCAATGTTACAAACCAAGGTTAGGGATGTCAACGGGTCGGGTACCCTATAATTTCGAGATACCCGAACCCTAATCCTATAAAAAATCAATTACCCTAACCCTATTAACTATCTGTTTAATTTTAAAATTACTACCCTAACCCTAACCCTAATGCATTTTCACTACTTTATAATTAACCTAATCCGTTTAAATACCCGATTAAATAAAAAATTATTAAAATTTTCTTCATGGGTACCCAATTACTCAATTTACTTTTCTAATATCATAACTTACCTTTAGATTTATATGTTATATGTTTATATAAATAAACATATATATACTGTAATTAATAATTTTATGAGTTATAATTTTTACAATGTTAATACAAAATAAAAAGTAAATATATTTGTATTTAAAATACATAATATATACACATACGCATTCATAAAAGTATTAATGTCATCATATTAATAATTATTCATAAAAGTATTAATGTCATCATATTAATAATTAGAGTAACCATACTTAAACATAAATAACAATCTAATAATTTTTTAATTTAAATATATTAATGTCATCATATTAATAATTAAAGTAACCATACTTTTCATATATTTGTTAGTTTTTAACAAAACAATTTGCTTGTAAAGTTGGTAAAAATGATAAATTTTTAATTTAATTATTAAAATAATAATAAAATATTTATAAATAATAATCAAGTTTGGGTAACGGGTATCTAAGGGGTGGTACCCTAACCCTACCCTATTAAAATTTGGGTAGTGAAATCACTACCCTAACCCTACCCGAATCCATTTATGAGTACCATAATCTTGTATAACCGGGTCGGGTACTCGTTGACATCCCTAACCAAGGCTTTAAGATGTTACACGCCAAAAGATGTTATACACCAAAGTTTTTGGATGTTACACCCAATGACCACGAGATTTTATACACCATGGCTACAACAACCTTCCATCTTCAACACATCTCTTGGAAGCTTGAATTACAGACTCCCAGTTTAGCTCTCAGATTTTCAAACTTGTGTTTATCAAGCCTTATGGTGAAAATGTCTGTTAGTTGCTAATCAGTACTGCAATGGGTAATAGATATCTCACCATTTTTAACTACATCCCTAATAACATGATATTTAATTCTAATGTGTTTAGTCCTCCCATGATCTATTGAATTTTTCACCATAAAGATGATAGACTTGTTGTCAATGCAGAGTGCAATAGGTTCATCATAGTTAAACTTCAGATCTTGAAGAATCTTTCTCAACCAAATTGCCTGGTTTGATACTAAAGCAGTACCAACATTTTCTGCTTCAGTAGATGATTGAGCTACAATGTCCTACTTCTTAGAGTTCCAGGCAAATATATCACTTCCAAAGGAGAAACAACAATCATTGGTGCTTTTAGAATCCTCCACACTCCTAGCCCAATCACTGTCTGAGTACCTTTGAAGTTCCTACTTTACATTTCTAGTAAATTTCAAGCCATAGCTTAAAGTTCCTTTAATGTATCTAAGAATCCTTTTAGCTATGGTCATATGTACTTTAGAGGGTTTTTGCATAAATCTAGATAAAAAACTAGTAGCATACATGATATCAAGCCTAGATGCAAAGAGATAAAGTAGGCTACCAATTCCCTTTCTGTAGAAAGTATCATCAGCTTTTGCACCACCATCATTCTTGTTAAAATTGCTACCAGTAGCTATGGTGTTGCCACTACTTTATAGCTTTCCATTTTGAATTTTTTTAGTAATTTAGAAGCATACTTTTTCTAATGCATCAGTATGCAATCAACTTTTTGTTTAATCTGCAAACCAAGGAAGTGTGACATCCTACTGTAGACACCCATTTTGAACTTAACAAAATAATAAATAATTAAAATAAATAAAAACAAAATAAAAAATAATAATAAAAACAAAAACAAAAAAAAAAGAGAACTGGAGGCACAGTCGGCCTTCATTGTCAACAAAAACGGAGCATTCAATGCTCCTCCGGCGGCCAAAGATTTGAAGATCGGCTCCGACACCAGTGCTGTTGACTTGGGTTGCCATCCGGGATTCATGCTGCCAAAAGAGGATTTGCCTCCTCTGATCGTCCAAAAATTTCGACAAAAGGGTTCTATAAGAACCCTAAAAATTTCATACCAAGGCAGTTTTTGAATTCGAAAAAAAAAACAAGGGGGCAGTTTTGAAAACCGAGGGGAGCATTCGAAAAACAAAAAAAAAACACAGAGCAAAAACAAAAAAAATCCTAGTTCTCTAACAGCCAAAAACCATAATAAAAAACAACTAAAAAAAAGGGAGGGTCGTTGGAGAGCTTGGTCCGATCGGAAGAGGGGAGAGGCCGACCGGTGTGGTGAGTGAAGAGCCCGGATTCGGTGGGCTGAGCGACGATCGGTGAAGGGAGAGGAGAAGGTCGAACGGCGGTGAGAAGGACACCCAGACCCGGTCGACGGCAAGGCAGGTCGGCAGAAAGGGCACCACCGGAGAAAGGAAAGGTCGCTGGAAAAAGAAAAGAGGGGACCAATCGGGTTGTGATTTTAGGGAGAGGTTAGAGAGTTTGAGGCTAGAGAGAGAGAGGGGAAGGCTGAAAGTGAAGGGAAAAAGAAAAAAAAGGGATTTTATACCCACCAAAAACAAACCCAAACGACACCGTTTAAGGGTGTAGAGGAAGTCGAAGAGCCTGAGGCGAAATGACGCCGTTTTGAGGAGCATTACCAGCACTAAAACGGTGCGCTTTGGATTGCCACTCTGCGGGCCTGCTGAGCGGACCGCCTGTAGCTTTGGGCCTCCTGTGGGCCGTGGATCTGGGCTAATCCTAGCCCAGATAGGTATAAAACTTACCTTGGGCTTTGTTTTGAATTTTTTTTTTGTTTATTTTGTCTATTAATTCCAATGCATTTTAATTTAACTTAAATATTGTAAAAAAAAAATCATAAATACACAAAATAGGAGTATCTATCTTAGTAATGAACACAAAAAAAAATAATATGTAGGATAGTAAACAATAACAAATAATAATAAATATAAGCCTAGATAAATAAAACTAATAAAAAATAAAATAAGATACATTTGTATGTAAGAAAGCTTAGTTTATTTTTTTTTAGTAAAAAAAATATGTAACAATAATACATGTATAAAATTGGCAATACTAATAATATTAGAATTTATATTTTCGGATCAATATTTATAGTTAATAAAGATTCTAAAATTTGGCAGAAAAAAAAATAATAATAAGAAACAAAAATAGTAATAATATTAGCACATGTTTAACAAGAAAAAATACATATGAAACTAATGAATACAAATAATAATAATTGAGCAGATAAGGATAAATAATAGCAACAATGAAAATGATTTAGAAAAATGAAATAATCACTTTAGAATCAATACCGATGATAGGATTTTCATCCAGAACGTGAAAAGTCACAATTCCAAATGAATTTCTTTAGGTTAGGAATTTTAATTAGGATCCCACTAGAATGATGGGAGGGTCCTAATTCAAAATTTCAATAGTTCTAATAAAAAATAAAATAAAAAAATGAATAAGAAAAATATAAATAAATAAATAAAAACCTTTAAATATATTTAATCATCAATAAAAAAATCATAAATAAAATAAATAAGATAAATAAAAATTAATAAACGACAATAATAAATTTATCAAATCATAATAACAAAAAAAATAAATAAAAATACATGTGCATAAAATAATAATAATAATAAATTTTGACCCAAGAATTATGATTATAGGAAAATTTCATGTGGTAAAAAATAACAATAATAAGCACCCACATTTTAAAATATACGAAGAAATAAAAATGACTGTAAAAACAATAAATAAATAAAGAAATTCATAAAAAGCAAGCATAAAAGAAAAATAATAAACATGGAATAAATATAGAATCTACGCGCATCATGTTGGCATTATTAACTGTCATGGCATATAGACCTATTTTGTATACGGATATAAACCCCGATGATGGGACTTTCCGAGGAAGCTTGCGAAGGCGAGTTTCATTGGTAAACTCCCTAGGTGAAAAGATACTTCCGAGCTCCACCAGTATGATGGGAGGGTTCGAAGAGATATCGTTAATAAAAGGTTTTTACCCGTATTAGGATTTCTTGCATTCACGAAAACATTGTTTTCTTTCACAAACGATTATCCCGATGATGGGACTTTCCGAGGAAGCTTGCGAAGGTGAGTTTCATTGGTAAACTCTCTAAGTGCGAGGATGCTCCCGAATCCCACCAGTATGATGGGCGGATTCGGAAAGTACACTCAACAAAAGGTTCCGTTTGGTGCTATTTCGATTTTATGCCACGCATTTCATAATTGCATCACATGTACGCTAAGGTCGTAAAATATTCGATCAACAGAATAAAAGATAAATCAAACAAATGATAGCAAAAGAAACACAAAAACAAAATAAAAGGGTTAAGACAATAAGTGATTAAATGGTACCGTTCATGGAACGGGCGTCACGGGGGTGCTAATCCTTTCTCGTGCGTAACCGTACTCTCGAACCCAAACTCTAAAAAACACGTAGACCAGTTTATCGTTCTTTCGACGGACCTAAAGTTAATTTAGTATTTCGTCGAATAGAACAAATTTGATTGGGTGGCCAATCACACCTGAACAAAAAAGATTGGTGACGACTCCCCAAGTTATTCACGTCTAGCAGACGGGTTCCCGGACCCGCACGTTGCGACACCTACCAAGATCACTCATGTCAAATTCATTTTGCATTTTTAGTTTGAAATCATCCACAAAACTACCATTTGGTTTAGTGATAAGCAAATCATCAACATAGAGTGATACTATTACTTGAACAAGATTACTTGAGCTTTTAACGTACAAAATAAGTTCACTATCACATCTAAAAGATCCTTAACTCTACAGGTAACTATCCATCCTTTTGTACCATGCTCTTAGGGCTTGCTTGAGCCCATAAAGAACTTTGATAAGTTTGCAGACTTTGTCTTTTTTCCTTGGTTCAACATATCTTTCAGGCTACTTGACATAAATGTCTTCATTAATGGTGCCATTTAGGAATGCTAACTTGATATCAAGATGCTAGATTAGTCACCTTTCCTTAGCTGTAAGTGCCACCAATAGGTTGATAGTGTCATGCCTAGCTACAAGGGTAAGAGTCTCAAAAAAATCAACACCAAATACCTAAGAAAACCCCTTAACTACCAATCTTGCTTTATGCTTGTTAATAGAACCATAAGAGTTGAGTTTGGTCCTATACACCTACTTAACTCCAATAACTTTTTAAGTTTTTGATCTGTCAACCAAGGTCCAAGTGCTTTTCTTCATTATCATCATCATTTTAGCCTTCATTGCCAACTTCCAATGCTCATCTAAAGTAGCATTAAAGTGGCAGATTGGTTTTGCAATGGCTATGTTGCATCTCTCATATATGTTTTAAAGTGATCAAGTTCCTCTTATTGGAACTTCATTTATGTTTTCATGAGATTCCAAGTCTTCTTCAACATTTGATACATCATCAGTTACAATGTCTTTGTTTGTAGTAGCTTCAATGGCACTAGTATCCCAATTCTACTTCGCATTTTCATCAAATCTGACATCCCTGCTTGTAAGCAGCTTCCTTGTTTTTACATCAAGCAACCTAGAACTTTAAAAGCTTCACTATAGCCAAGATGAACTACAACCAATGGTTTCTCATCAAGCTTAGCTCTATTAGCACCAAGTATAGTGGCATAACAACACAACTAAAAACTCTAAGATGAGTTACAATAGGTTTGATACCTAACCAGGCTTTATAAGGAGTCTTGTTGGTTAAAGACTTAGTATGAGTCATATTCAGTAGGTAGTTGGTAGTATTTGCAACTCCTACCCATAAAAACTTAGGTAAGCTCATCTCAAATAACAAGCATCAAGCCATTTCCATAATAATCCTGTTTTTTTTTTTGGCTTAGACACCCTATTTTGATGAGGACTATAGGTCATTTGTAACCTGATGAATAATACCAAGTTGACTCAAATAATTCTCAAACTCTTTAGCACTATATTCAGTCCCATTATCACTTTAAAGGTTCTTTACAGTTAAATTCGCTTGGTTTTCAATAGTAGGTTTAAACTTCACAAAAGTAGCCAAGGCTTCAGAGTTGTGTTTTAGAAAATAAATCCAAATGAAACGTGTGAAATCATCAATAAACAGTAAGTAAAACTTACTTCCATTGAGGGACAAAGTCTTCATGGGGCCTCCCTCCAAAATCTCTCGTCCAAATTCCAAGAATTTTTGTTTTACCTAACAAAATAATTTAAAATAAGGTACATAAAAAAGTGAAGTCAATTTGTGAAATATAACTTGAAATCTATAACATATTTAAAAGGATATTTCAATAGGCTTTCTGAGCGACCGTATGAAGGCCAGAGGGAGAAAGAGAAAAGATATTGAAGCAGAAAGAGAGAAAGAGGGTGCAAAGAAGTCAGTTTACCGCGTGAAAATTAAGCATTTATAGAAACAGAGAAAAGATGTTGAAGAATAGAGAGGGGTGCAAAGCGACCCGTCTGACCCGTGTGTAACGTACGGTTCATACTTTAGGAACATTTAATGTTTTTTAATTTTTTGACTCGCTGCAGTTTAATGCATTTTATCCACGAGGTAGACCAACAGTTAAAACACGTCCCGACTACTGTACCGCCCCAAAAAAGGTCTTTGCTTTTATTTGTTGCTTTGGGACCAAATGGTTCTTTGCATACCGATAAACATTTCCGTCCTTCCATATATCCTTGACTTAAAAACGTTGTCAGCCTCAATCTTGTTTCTTCCTTGCCAAACTTCAGGATGCTAAAAGTACAAGTTTCAATATTTTGGCTCATGGCCTTTGCTTTATTTCTATTCCTTGATGATTGCATCGCTAGACTTGAAATTAGTAAAGCTTGTGGCTGTTCTCCCTGTGGAAATATGACCGTCAGTTCCCCTTTCCGATTAAAAAGCCAGCCTCACGAGTGTGGTCTTCAACTGGAATGCGATAATAACAATCGCACCACTTTGTTCATTCTCAACGAGAAATTTTACGTCGAAGAGATCTTTTACGAAAATCAGACAATAAGAGTTGTGGTTATAGCTGAGAGACCGAACAGTGACGATTGCTCCTTTTCTCTTCCTTTTCGTAGTTCCTTCCATTTTATTGGAACTGTAAAGGAGGTTGACACAGAGTTAATTATTTTACATTTTCCTAATAGCTTTATGTATCTAGTAAATTGCACAAGACCAATGAAATCTTCTCACTACGTTGATGCCTTTAGTTGCGCCAATAGCTGGTCCCATCCAACTTCCTACTTTCATTTTTTAGATGAAAAAACACCACCACGCGATTTCAACCAGTCTTGCAGAGTCATAGCTCAGGTTCCATTCATGTTCGAGAATATTATAGGCTTGTCTACTTCGGATATCTACGAAAGGCTATTACTGGGCTACGAAATAACATGGAGAGACTCCGATTGGAGGTGCCCCTGGCACTGGTCCGGGTGCGACAACAAGGTTTCATTTCAAGATATGTAAGATTTTTATGAGCCTTTGTGTTTTTTGAGCCGTGTCAATCATATTGGGTAAATTTTATATATATATATATTTTTGTTAATATGGGTATTTTTATTTTATTAATGACCAATTGGTTTTAAGTTTGGTGCATAACATGCTATTATACTCGAAGTTTGTTATGTTCTTATTGCTTGTTGTTCCCTATAAGTTTAGGTGGTAAGCTCCTTTGTTTGGGTCGAGGGTTTCCCATGATCTTATATTTCAATTAAATATAGGTTAGACACTTAACATTATTTTATTATAGTGAATTTGGTTGGATAGTAAAATTAATTGTGATTTACGAAATTATGGTGAAAAAAGTTATTTTTTGAAAAACTATAAGAAAAGTTTGTCTCACAGACTTCAATTTAATCTAAAAAAATATCTTTTATTATGTGAACTGTGATCAAAATGACAGTTTGTTGCTCAACTAATTCAAATTCAGCTTCATGTTTTATCATGCAAATAATCAGTTAATGACTTTAATATAGACTATTTTTTTTTAATCTGCAACTTTGCACTTGAACTAAATTGTATGTCAAATATTATATAAATTTAAAGAAATACATACCAACAAAATTTTCATTTAGTTAGAAATATGCTATCTAGGCCTTTCAAAAAAACAATGCTATCTAGATAATTTTCTATCTAAGAAATTAAGTTTGATAAGTGTAAAATCTTGATAGGAATTATTATTGATAATTAAGTTGAGAGAATAAAAAGTAGTGAGTTGGTTAGGCCATAACTTTATTTGAAAATTAGGAATAGGAAAATTAATATTTAAATCTAAGTTTTACTCACATTGTTGTTTAAATTGAAAATTTTGAATTCATTTGTGATCATTGTTAATTAATGATATCAAACCAAGTTTTATTACTAAAATATGATGTCAAATTCATCCCTAATATTTTTTATTATAGACATATAATAGTAAAATATACTATAAAACATAATGTTCTACAACACCTCTATTGATTATTTAAAAAAAAAAATTTTTTTTCTTATCCTCTTCGACTTGTCATTTTTCTTTTACATCCTCTTCCTCTTAATTTGATGTGTTGAATAATCCAGATTGGCACGGTTGCTGTATAACTTGAGAATCTATGCGGACAGCTTTCAATATTTCCTTTTCCACGGCGACCGTAACCTTGTATACCATGTGCCAAATAGTACGCTTTCCAGAATTCGCTAAGTACTAGTGTTGTTCTTGGATTTGCCTTTCCACTCCTTGAATTAATAATTATATTTTTTTTTTATCTTGGTATTTTCTGCAGGAACTTATATTATCTGTCTTGCAATAACCGGTAATTAATAAGCTTTAGCCTTCCATTTGTATATACAGAAAATTGAGCAATATCCGAAATTTCAAATTTAAGATAAAAATAATAAAAGAGATTATACAAGCCCCTTCATTTTAAAACTAAAAAATCTACGAAACTCTTTGAAATGTATTGCTTATTTGAAAAAGAAATAAGAAAAATAAAACTTGAATAATATTTCTAACTAAATAATTACTTATTCGAAATGGATTGCAAAGAATTGTTTTAATTTTCTTGTAAAAAGCTTATGGAGGACTTAGTCAGAGATTATCGAATGTACAACCAAGAGAATGGGCCTGTCAACCAATAGTATATACTACGAAGCGAGCATTAAACCGTTAGATTCATAGACTTTTTGAGGGCCCAATTGTTTTTTTCTTCTTTTTTTTTTCGTCTGTTAATTGTTTTGGTCTTACTTAAAATGGGAATTTGGTATTTTCATTATGTCAAGTTTCTTTGGACAAGAGATATATAATATGTTGCACGAAATAACTCAATTTTACTTGTCTTTATGTATTGCCTACATTCAAAATACTAATGTATTATAATATACTTTTTTTGTTAAAAAAACACAAGAATTATCTTATCACGAATGTTATTGGGGATATCTTGCTTGCTTGCACTTGTTATATACACATTTCGAAGGAGACATTTATGTGCAGATAGTACAATTGAAGAGTTCCTTCAAAGTCAAAATAACTTGTTACCTATTAGGTATTCTTATTATGAAATAAAAAGAATAACTAATGGTTTCAAAGATAAATTAGGTGAAGGGGGCTATGGTTCAGTGTTTAAAGGAAAACTTCGTAGCAACCATCTTGTGGCAGTAAAGTTGTTAGGCAATTCAAAAGCCAATGGGCAAGATTTCTTTAATGAAGTTGCAACAATAGGGAGGATTCATCGTGTTAATGTCGGGAAACTCATTGGATTTTGCGTAGAGAGATCAAAACAAGCTCTTGTCTATGACTTCATGCCAAATGGATCTCTAGATAGAATCTTATTTGCAAGAGAAAATAAGATCAGTTTAAGTTGGTAAAAAATGTTTGATATTGCACTTGGAATAGGTCGAGGAATTGATTATGTACATCAAGGATGTGACATGCAAATTTTACATTTTGATATCAAGCCACACAATATTCTTTCTAGATGAGAACTTTATCCCAAAAGTTTCAGATTTGGTCTTGCTAAATATTCAGTAGATGATAGCATCGTATCTCTCACAGCAGCACAAGGTACAATATGATACATTGCTCCTGAATTGGTTTATAAAAACATTGGAAGCATCTCGTATAAGGCTGATGTTTATAGTTTTGGAATGCTATTAATGGAAATCGTAGGAAGGAGTAGGAATTTGAATGCGTTTGCCGAACACTCAAGTCAAATATACTTCCCCTTATGGATTTATGGCCGATTTCATCAAGAAAAGGACATTGAGATGGGAGAGGTTACAGATGCTGAAAAGATAATTGTGAGGAAGATGATAATAACAGCTTTTTGGTGTATCCAAGTGAAGCCTAATGATCGTCCTTCAATGAGCAAAGTCTTGGAGATGCTTGAAACTGATGTTGAGCTCCTTCGAATGCCTTCCAAACCTTTTCAACTTCCTTTTGAAATATCAACTGAGGATCATGTTGATGAAAATCCAAGTGAGGATCCAACTTCATCACTTCTTTCTTCGAATGAAATTAGCTTAAATATAGCGTAAGTTATGAAACTTTTCATTTTATCACGTTATCTTTGTACTTTGATAATAAGAAAATATCATGTCTATCGCAACGTGCGGGTCCAGGAACCCGTCCACCAGACGCGGGTGAAAATAAAAGAGACTTAGGAGTCGCCACCAATCGTTTCTTATAGGTGCGATTGGTCACCTATTGACTCGGTTCTAATCGATGAAGTCCTAAATTGATTTCAGGTCCATTGAAAGAACAAAAACTGGTTTACGTTTTTTTTTCAAAGATGGGTTCGGGAGTGCGGTTACGCACGGAGAAGGATTAGCACCTCCGTGACGCCCGTTCCACGAACGGTGCCATTTAATCTTAAGTCATTCTATTACGGCCTGATTTCGATTTTATGGTTATGTTTCCTTAATCTTTGCTTATTAACCAATTTTTATTGAGTTGATCTTTTATTCGGCTTTACGTATGCACATGATGGAAGTGTAAAATGATGTTATGATTTATTTGTTTTAAATGATAAGGTCGGTAATCTTTTATTGGAAAATCATTTGAAGACCATCCCAACGCTTTGGTGAAGTCTCGACGTTTTCCTCACCTAGAGATATCTCCGAAGGAACTCGTCTTTACAAGCTCCTCGGAGAAATCCCATCATTGGAATTCCCATCTCATTTACAAGATAAGTGTGGCATGCTATGACAGGATAAGATGATGATGCCTATATGCACGCGTTTATTGACTTAGGTGAGGGGTTCGTAATTCACCCACTCGGTTATGTAGTTAATGACTTAAGACAATTTACCACATTATTTGTGTTTATTATCATTTGTCACTTTTTGAATTTATTTATCATATTATTTTATTCTTTATTTTTTTATTTTCTATATCTTTATTTTTTATAGTTTTATTTATTATTTTCTTATTGTTTATTTTTTCTCTTTTCTTTTTTTCCTTTTGTCTTCTATTTAAATCTTTATTCTTTAATTATTGTTATCGATTAATATTTTATTTAATTATATAGTTAATCAAGCAAACAATTAAAATTTTCTAAGGTTAGATTAATTTTATTTGGTAATGTTTATTTAAATTAATTAACTAATTATACTAATTTGAGTTTATTATAAAAATTTATTTTTTAATGTCTGTTTTCAATATTGACTATTTGAATAATAAATGTCAGAGTATAGAGTTCGGATTTATCCCGACGTTTCGGTAAAAATCCGTTTCGTATTCCTCACCTAGAAAATCAATCCGAAAAAGATAACTCCATACCTCTTTTTAGATCGAATTCCATTATCGAATACTCAAAATAGTTATTATTTATATATATATATGTTTATGCACATTTTATATTTATTTATTTATTTATTTTTATTATTTATCTATTACATTCTTTTATTATTATTTTTTTCTATTTTTTATTTGTTTTTTTTATTTTTTGCTAGATTTAAAATCTTTATTAGCTATAAAATATAAACTTTAATATTATTAGTATTGATTTCTATATATATTATTATTACATATTTTTTTTAATGAAATATATTTTTTTTATATTTTTTGTTTTTTTTTATTTTTTTTATTTTTTTTATTATTATTCTTTATTATATTAGGTTTATATTATTATCTTATTATCCCATTTTTCATGTGCATATTAGACACTCATATTATATATATATATATTTATCATAGTATTTATTTATTATTATTATTATTATTATTTTTCTGACAAAATTTAAACTAAACTAAAATACATTAAAATTAAAAACAAAATAAATAAAAAACAGATTCAAACGAAGTCCAAGAATATACCTATCTGGGCTTGGATTAGCCTAGATCCGCGGCCCACACTTTTCTGGGCTGAGATTGGCCCAGTTTCACAGGCCCACGAGTCCGCAGAAGGTTCAAGCCCACAGCACCAAATCCACCAAGCACGCCCGCACGGAGTCTCCCCAAAACGGCGTCGTTTAGGCCTTGGCTCTTCAACTTCTCTATCCCCCCGAAACGGTGCCGTTTTTCCCTTTTCTATCCGGTATAAAAACCTTTTTTTTTTCACTTTCCCCTTTCACTTCCTCTCTCTAACCCTCAAATGCTTTCACCTCTCTCTAAAAAAAAAAAAAACAGACCCCCTTTTCCCTACCGACGTCTTCCCCTCGCCGGTGGTCGGACTCTCTCTCACAGATCTCTCTCTCTCCCCACTAGTGTCGCCTAGCCCACAGATTCGGCCTCCTCTACCACCGTTCGGCCTCCATATCAGCCTTTCCCAGTCAGAGATCTCTCTCTCTCTCCCCACCGGTGCCTACCCCCTCACCCAAATAGCCTCTCTCTTTCACCCACAGCCCAAACACACCCCGATCAAACGACCCCCTCTTTTTGGTTTTTTCGATTAAGGCTTCGATTGTTAGAGTTTTTAGGTTTTTTTGATTGGGTATTTTTCCAGCTGATAGAAGAACTAGGAATTTTTTTTGACTTTTGATTTTTTGGATTGTGATGGTTTTCGGTTGCAGGAAAGAAAAATAAAATTTTGTTGTTTTTTTGGTTTTAAAACTGCTTTGTTTTTTGGTTTCAAAAACTTTTTTGGTTTTTCGGTTTTTTTTCTTTTTTCGGGTTTCAAAAACTGCCTCCAAGAAAATTTTTTGGCTCTCTTTTAAACTGGGTTGTCCAATTTCTTGGACAACCGGAAAGGGGAGCTCTGGCACCAGGGAGTTGGTAGCCGGAGCTCCCTCTCTCCCCTTCCCCAGATGTTACAGGGGGTTTGGTAACAGGGAGCCATACCTCCCTGCTTCTCTCCCTTTTCTTTTTTTTTCTTTATTTTATTATTATTTATTTATTTTATTCAAAATGGGTGTCAACAATTACTTCTAAATGAGCATTAAGCTAAAATAAAATCTTACTCTTCTTTCTTTTATCTGTTTCTTTATTCGAATAAAATTTAATTTATACAATTTACATATGGAACCATTTATTTGTTTAGTTATACAAAATAATCAGCAGCAACTCGTGTAACACAGATATTACTCGTTAAGATTATAACAAGCTATACGCCAAGACTGTTGGAAGCTACACGCCATGACTAAAAGATGTTACACACTATGATTGTTGGAAGCTGCACGCCATTACTCTAGGATGTTACATACCATGGCTCCACGATCAATGTTACAAACCAAGGCTTTAAGATGTTACACGTCAAAGGATGTTATACACCAAAGTTT
Organism: Theobroma grandiflorum; assembly: GCA_036013995.1. Taxonomy (NCBI): domain Eukaryota; kingdom Viridiplantae; phylum Streptophyta; class Magnoliopsida; order Malvales; family Malvaceae; genus Theobroma; species Theobroma grandiflorum. The sequence goes on along the minus strand of CP142133.1, from coordinate 22,011,913 downwards.
TTGGATGTTACACCTCATGACTACGAGATGTTATACACCATGGCTGCAGCAAGCTTCCATCTTCAACACACCTCTTGAAAGCTTGAATTACAAACTCCCAGTTTAGCTATCAGATTTTCAAACTTGTGTTTATCAAGCCTTATGGTGAAAATGTTTGTTAGTTGCTAATCAGTACTGCAATGGGCAATAGTTATCTCACCATTTTTAACTAAGTCCCTAATAACATGATATTTAATTCTAATGTGTTTAGTCCTCCCATGATCTATTGGATTTTTCACCATAAAGATGATAGACTTGTTGTCAATGCAGAGTGCAATAGGTTCATCATAGTTAAACTTCAGATCTTGAAGAATCTTTCTCAACCAAATTGCTTGGTTTGCTACTAAAGCAGTACCAACATTTTCTGCTTCAATAGATGATTGAGCTACAATGTCCTACTTCTTAGAGTTCCAAGCAAATATATCACTTCCAAAGGAGAAACAACAATCATTGGTGCTTTTAGAATCCTCCACACTCCTAGCCCAATCACTGTCTGAGTGCCTTTGAAGTTCCTATTTTGCATTTCTTGTAAATTTCAAACCATAGCTTAAAGTTCCTTAATGTATTTAAGAATCCTTTTAGCTGTGGTCATATGTACTTTAGAGGGTTTTTGCATAAATCTAGATAAAAGACTAGTAGCATACATGATATCAAGCCTGGATGCAAAGAGATAAAGTAGGCTACCAATTCCCTTTCTGTAGAAAGTTTCATCAGCTTCTGCACCACCATCATTCTTGCTAAAATTGCTACCAGTAGCTATGGTGTTGCCACTACTTTATAGCTTTCCATTTTGAATTTTTTTAGTAATTTAGAAGCATGTGTTTTCTGATGCATCAGTATGCAATAAACTTTTCGTTTAATCTGAAAACCAAGGAAGTGTGACATCCTACCAAGATCACTCATGTCAAATTCATTTTGCATTTTTAGTTTGAAATCATCCACAAAACTACCATTTGGTTCAATGATAAGCGAATCATCAACATAGAGTGATAATATTACTTGAACAAGATTACTTGAGCTTTTAACATACAAAATATGTTCACTATCACATCTGAAAGATCCTTAACTCTGTAGGTAACTATCCATCCTTTTGTACCATGCTCTTAGGACTTGCTTGAGCCCATAAAGAACTTTGATAAGTTTGCAGACTTTGTCTTTTTTCCTTGGTTCAACATATCCTTCAGGCTACTTGACATAAATGTCTTCATTAATGGTGCCACTTAGGAATGCTAACTTGATATCAAGATGCTAGATTAGCCACCTTTCCTTAGCTGTAAGTGCCACCAATAGGTTGATAGTGTCATGCCTAGCTACAAGGGCAAAAGTCTCAAAAAAATCAGCACCAAGTACCTAAGAAAACCCCTTAAATACCAATCTTGCTTTATGCTTGTTAATAGAACCATCGGAGTTGAGTTTGGTCCTATACACCTACTTAACTCCAATAACTTTTTAATTTTTTGGTCTGTCAACCAAGGTCCAAGTGCTTTTCTTCTTTATCATCATCATTTTAGCCTTCATTTCCTACTTCCAATGCTCATCTAAAGGAGCATTAAAGTAGCATATTGGTTTTGCAATGGCTATGTTGCATCTCTCATATATGTTTTAAAGTGATCGAGTTCCTCTTATTGGAACTTCATTTATGTTTTCATGAGATTCCAAGTCTTCTTCAACATTTGATACATCATTAGTTACAATGTCTTTGTTTGTAGTAGCTTCAATGGCACTAGTATCCCAATTCTACTTGGTATTTTCATCAAACCTGACGTCCCTGCTTGTAAGCAGCTTCCTTGTTTTTACATCAAGCAACCTAGAACCTTAAAAGCTTCACTATAGCCAAGATGAACTGCAACCAATGGTTTCTCATCAAGCTTAGCTCTATTTGCACCAAGTATCGTGGCATAACAACACAACTAAAAACTCTAAGATGAGTTACAGTAGGTTTGATACCTAACCAGGCTTTATAAGGAGTCTTGTTGGTTAAAGACTTAGTATGAGTCATATTCAGTAGGTAGTTGGTAGTATTTGCAACTTCTACCCATAAAAACTTAGGTAAGCTCATCTCAAATAACAAGCATCAAGCCATTTCCATAATAATCCTGTGTTTTTTTTTTTTTTGGCTTAGACACCCTATTTTGATGAGGACTATAGGTCATTTGTAACCTGATGAATAATACCAAGTTGACTCAAATAATTCTCAAACTCTTTAGCACTATATTCAGTCCCATTATCACTTTGAAGGTTCTTTACAGTTAAATTCGCTTGGTTTTCAATAGTAGGTTTAAACTTCACAACAGTAGCCAAGGCTTCAGAGTTGTGTTTTAGAAAATAAATCCAAATGAAACGTGTGAAATCATCAATAAACAGTAAGTAAAACTTACTTCCATTGAGGGACAAAGTCTTCATGGGGCCTCCCTCCAAAATCTCTCATCCAAATTCCAAGAATTTTTGTTTTACCTAACAAAATAATTTAAAATAAGGTACATAAAAAAGTGAAGTCAATTTGTGAAATATAACTTGAAATCTATAACATATTTAAAAGGATATTTCAATAGGCTTTCTGAGCGACCGTATGAAGGCCAGAGGGAGAAAGAGAAAAGATATTGAAGCAGAATGAGAGAAAGAGGGTGCAAAGAAGTCGGTTTACCGCGTGAAAATTAAGCATTTATAGAAACAGAGAAAAGATGTTGAAGAATAGAGCGGGGTGCAAAGAGACCCGTTTGACCCGTGTGTAACGTACGGTTCTTACTTTAGGGACATTTAATGTTTTTTAATTTTTTGACTCGATGCAATTTAATGCATTTTATGCACGAGGTAGACCAACAGTTAAACACTTTCCGACTACTGTACCGCCCCAAAAAAGGTCTTTCCTTTTATTTGTTGCTTTGGGACCAAATGGTTGTTTGCATACCGATGAACATTTCCATGCTTCTATATATCCTTGACTTAAAAACGTTGTCAGCCTCAATCTTGTTTCTTCCTTGCCAAACTTCAGGATGCTAAAAGTACAAGTTTCAATATTTTGGCTCAGGGCCTTTGCTTTATTTCTATTCCTTGATGATTGCATCGCTAGACTGGAAATTAGTAAAGCTTGTGGCTCTTCTCTCTGTGGAAATATTACCGTCAGTTCCCCTTTCCGATTAAAAAGCCAGCCTCACGAGTGTGGTCTTCAACTGGAATGCGATAATAACAATCGCACCACTTTGTTCATTCTCAACGAGAAATTTTACGTCCAAGAGATCTTTTACGAAAATCAGACAATAAGAGTCGTGGTTATGGATGAGAGACCGAACAGTGACGATTGCTCCTTTTCTCTTCCTCTTCGTTGTTCCTTCCATTTTATTGGAACTGTAAAGGAGGTTGACACAGAGTTAATTATTTTACAGTTTCCTAATAGCTTTATGTATCTAGTAAATTGCACAAGACCAATGAAATCTTCTCACTACGTTGATGCCTTTAGTTGCGCCAATAGCTGGTCCCATCCAACTTCCTACTTTCATTTTTTAGATGAAAAAACACCGCCACGCGATTTCAACCAGTCTTGCAAAGTCATAGCTCAGGTTCCATTCATGTTCGAGAACATTATAGGCTTGTCTACTTCGGATATCTACGAAAGGCTATTACTGGGCTACGAAATAACATGGAGAGACTCCGATTGGAGGTGCCCCTGGCACTGGTCCGGGTGCGACAACAAGGTTTCATTTCAAGATATGTAAGATTTTTATGAGCCTTTGTGTTTTTTGAGCCGTGTCAATCATATTGGGTAAATTTTATATTTTTTTTGTTAATTTGGGTATTTTTATTTTATTAATGACCAATTGATTTTAAGTTTGGTGCATAACGTGCTATTATACTCAAAGTTTGTTATGTTCTTATTGCTTGTTGTTCCTTATAAGTTTGTCTGGGTGGTAAGCTCGTTTGTTTGGGTCTAGGGTTTCCGATGATCTTATATTTCAATTAAATATAGGCTAGATACTTAACATTATTTTATTGTAGTGAATTTGGTTGGATAGTAAAATTGTGATTTACGAAATTATGGTTAAAAAGGCTAGTTTTTGAAAAACTATAAGAAAAGTTTTTGTCTCACCGACTTCAATTTAATCTGAAAAATATCTTTTATTATGTGAACTGTGATCAAAATGACAGTTTATTGCTCAACTAATTCAAATTCAGATTCATGTTTTTTCATGCAAATAATCAGTTAATAACTTTAATATAGACTTTTTTTTTTACCTGCAACTCTGCACTTGAACTAAATTGTATGTCAAATATTATATAAATTTAAAGAAATACATACGAACAAAATTTTCACTTAGTTAGAAATATGCTATCTAAGCCTTTAAAAAAAAAAAATGCTATCTAGATAATTTTCTATCTAAGAAATTAAGTTTGATAAGTGTAAAATCTTGATAGGAATTATTATTGATAATTAAGTTGAGAGAATAAAAAGAAGTGAGTTGGTTAGGCCATAACTTTATTTGAAAATTAGGAATAGGAAAATTAATATATAAATCTAGGTTTTACTCAAATTGTTGTTTAAATTGAAAATTTTGAACTCATTTGTGATCATTGTTAATTAATGATGATCATACCAAATTTATTACTAAAATATGATGTCAAATTGATCCTTGATATTTTTTTATTATAGATATATAATAATCTTATCCTCTTCTTATCCTTTTCCTCTTGTCATTTTTCTTTTACATCCTCTTCCTTTTAATTTGATGTGTTGAATAATCCAGATTGGCACGGTTGCTGTATAACTTGAGAATCTATGTGGACAGCTTTCAATATTTCCTTTTCCACGGCGACCGCAACCTTGTATACTATGTGCCAAATAGTACGCTTTCCAGAATTCGCTAAGTACTAGTGTTGTTCTTGGATTTGCCTTTCCACACCTTGAATTAATAATTATATTTTGTTTTTTATCTTGGTATTTTCTGCAGGAACTTATATTATCTGTCTTGCAATAACAGGTAATTAATAAGTTTTAGCCTTGCACTTGCATATACAGAAAATTGAGCAATATCCGACATTTTAAATTTGAGATAAAAATAATAAAAGAGATTATACAAGCCCCTTCATTGTAAAACTAAAAAATCTACGAAACTCTTTGAAATGTATTGCTTATTTGAAAAAGAAATAAGAAAAATAAAACTTGAATAATATGACTAACTAAATAATTACTTATTCGAAATGGATTGCAAAGAATTGTTTTAATTATCTTGTAAAAAGCTTATGGAGAACTTAGTCAGAGATTATCGAATGTACTACCAAGAGAATGGACCTGTCAACCAATAGTATATACTACGAAGCGAGCATTAAACCGTTAGATTCATAGACTTTTTGAGGGCCCAATTGTTTTTTTCTTCTTTTTTTTTTTTCGTCTGGTAATGCTTACTTAAAATGGGAATTTTGTATTTTCATTATTTCAAGTTTCTTTGGACAAGAGAAATATAAGATATGTTGCACGAAATAACTCAATTTTACTTGTCTTTATGTATTGCCTACATTCAAAATACTAATGTATTCCAATATACTTTTTTTTTGTTAAAAAAAAAAGACAGGAATTGTCTTATCACGAATGTTATTGGGGATATCTTGCTTGCTTGCACTTGTTATATACACATTCCGAAGGAGACATTTATGTGCAGATAGTACAATTGAAGAGTTCCTTCAAAGTCAAAATAACTTATTACCTATTAGATATTCTTATTATGAAATAAAAAGAATAACTAAAAAGAATAACTAATGGTTTCAAAGATAAATTAGGTGAAGGGGGTTTTGGTTTAGTGTTTAAAGGAAAACTTCGTAGCAACCATCTTGTGGCAGTAAAGTTGTTAGGCAATTCAAAAGCTAATGGGCAAGATTTCATTAATGAAGTTGCAACAATTGGGAGGATTCATCATGTTAATGTCGGGAAACTCATTGGATTTTGTGTAGAGAGATCAAAACAAGCTCTTGTCTATGACTTCATGCCAAATGGATCTCTAGATAGAATCTTATTTGCAAGAGAAAATAAGATTAGTTTAAGTTGGCAAAAAATGTTTGATATTGCACTTGGAATAGCTCGAGGAATTGACTATTTACATCAAGGATGTGACGTGCAAATTTTACATTTTGATATTAAGCCACATAATATTCTTCTAGATGAGAACTTTAACCCAAAACTTTCGGATTTTGGTCTTGCAAAATTGTATCCAGTAAAGGATAGTACTATCTCTCTCACTGCAGCACGAGGTACAATTGGATATATTGCTCCTGAGTTGGTCTACAAAAATATTGGAGGCATCTCATATAAAGCTGATGTTTATAGTTTTGGGATGTTGTTAATGGAAATGGTGGGTAGGAGAAAAAATTTGAATGCATTCATTGAACAATCAAGTCAGATATACTTTCCATCATGGATTTATGATCGATTTGATCAAGGAGAGGACATAGAGTTGGGAGATGTTGCAGATGAGGAAAAGATAATTGTCAGGAAGATGTCAATAACAGCTTTTTGGTGTATACAAACAAAGCCTATTGATCGTCCTTCAATGTACAAAGTCTTGGAGATGCTCGAAACTGATGTTGAGCTCCTCGAAATGCCTCCCAGGCCTTTTCAACTTCCTTCTGAAGCATCAACTTCATGTTAAATGTAGTGTAAACTAGTGAACGTGTATTTCATTATGCCACCTATGTAGTTTCGTAATTTTATGCCTAGCGACTCATAATTTATCATATAGTTTTTATGTAAGATACTTGTGGAAAACAATACATGCATAAAAACTTTCTGATAAAAGAAATGCGGTTGGTCGATCAATTTCCATTCAGTGAGCGGTACAATTAAGTTTATGCCCCACTTAAGGCTAAACCATTTTGTTCTAAAGCCTCCAAGGTTGTCTGCCGCTCAAGAAATTAAGGTCTCCTTTCAAGAAATTGCAGCCTAGATGCATGTGGATAAAATCTATGTTTTTATTATTGTTTTTCTCAATTTTTTCCATTCCCAAAACGAGAATCTATTCATCATTTTTTTTTTTTCATTTTTGTGGCAGGTGGCAAAGAATGAAAATAACTTCTCTGCAAGTGATTTATGATTTAATTCTAGGTAGACTGAAATGGTGGATTATAGCCAAAAAAATTGCTTGCTGCTTTCTCCAAAATAATCTTCCTCAAAATTAATGATATTTCTTTGGGTCCACCCTCTCAATTTGATAGGTCAATGGTTTTCTCATCCAAATTGAACTCCTTGAATCTCATTTTATTGTTCTTGTTTGATTTTCAAAGAGTTTAATTTTTATTTTATTTTATATAAAAATAATTTTTTATAAATTTTTTATGAAACTTTTCATTTGATTCTCATCATTCATTAAAAAAAAAAATCTTAGAAATGTTTTAAAAGTATTCTTTTCATGGTTATTATGTAGAGCCAAGGATCAGTGGGTATCATGTAGAAGGGTGATTAAATCTATTGGTTTTGAAAGATCACACAAAGTGGAATCATTGGTTTTTCGGGCGGTATATGGATACTTTGGTAAGAGATTGTTAATATAACAGTGATTGCAAACCACATGCAGTGTATCCATATTGCAGTTGAGCACCCAGTGGGAAATTCTTGGAATTTATTTGCAGTTTATGGTTATCTGAATGCATCTATTAGAAATGCCTTGTGGAAGGAACTTGTGAGGTTTGTCAAATTTGTTACAAAACCATGGTTGATAATAGGTGATTTTAACTCCTTCCTATTTTCACATGAAAAGTCTAGATAGTCTATAAGGGCAGACGACCTTGTCTTCATTTTCAGAAATTTGTAAATGATTTTGAACTGATGGACCTTAGGTTTAAAGGTCCGAAATTTACTTGAAAAAGAGGTATGGTTTTTGACAGAATCGAAAGAGCAGTGTGCAATATTCAGTGGAGACTAAGTTTCAGTGATGTGATTGTTAACCATCTTCTGAGGGTGGGTTTAAATAACAAACCATTGCTAATTTCAACGAGGGAAGATCAGAATGTAAATAGAACACAAAGTTTTCAATTCCAAGCAGCATGGTTGACACACACTGTATTTGAGGAGTTTATGAAATAAACATGGGATAATTCGAGTAATATTCATGTTGCGTTGGTGAAGGTGAATTTTTCTGAGAAAGCAAGGTAGTGGAATAGAAAGGTGTTGGGCAACATTTTCTTTTTTTTTATAAAAAAGGAGATTATTAGCAAGATTGACTGGGGTTGAGAAAGCACTAGAATTGCGACCTTCTAATTATCTGAGAAAGTAGCTTATGCTTGGAATATGAAACTGTATTAAGGCAAAAGGAAACGTTTTGATTTTAGAAGTCCAAGGCGGATTGGTTGACGTTCGATGAATGTGATGCCAAATATTTTTACTTTGGAGTAATGAGAAGGAAAAGCAAGTTAAAAATTTTACGATTTAGAGTTTTGAATGAGGAATGGTGTGATGATTAGAGGCAATTACAGTTGCATGCTATGGATTTTTTTTAGTGTTTATATTTTAAGGAAGGCAATGATCTCCTGTCATATCCAATTTGGAACTAGTATCCTATATTATTTGAGGAAGCTTATGATTTTATGGGATGTCCAGTAGATAAGAAAGAAATTCGTGAAGCACTCTTTGAGATGAAACCTCTTAAAGCACCAAGATTAGATGGTTTTCCTGCTTTGTTCTTTCAATCTCAATGGCAGGTGGTGGGGAAAACTTTAGTGGAATATATTCAGGCTGTTTTTAATGAAGCAGAGATTGGCATTAACATGTGTAGTTCTTTGATTGTTTTGATTCCCAAAGTTGGGGTTCTTGAACACATTTCCTAATTTAGACCCATTAGTTTACTACCAGTGGCCTTCAAAGTTTTAATGAAGTTGGTTGCTAATAAGTTAAAGCCATATATGAATCTATTGATAGATGATCGACAAGCCATTTTTATTCCTAAGAGACATATTGCTGATAATATAATTGTTGCCAAGGAGGTATTGCATTCTTTTCGCAAAAAATAAAGACGAAGGGGATGGATGACGATTAAGATTGACTTGGAGAAGGCTTACGATAGACTAAGGTGGGAATTCATTCATGACCCACTCTCGGAAGCTAGAATCGTAGGTAACATTATCGATATTTTAATCAAAAGTTGGAACTGTTGTAGTTCTCATATATTATAGAATGGTCTGTGTTATGATAAATTGTTCCTTTCGAGATGAGTGCGACAAGGAGATCCACAGGCTCCGTATTTGTTTGTGCTATGTATAGAAAGACTGGCTCATGATATTAAGTAGATTATTGAACAGGAAATGCAAAAACCAATTAGATTGGGTAGACATGGACCAGTCGTAACTCTTTTATTTTTCGCTGATGATCTCAACTCCTCGTAAAAGCTTCAGAAGCTCAAATGGAGATAATAAAAGGAGTATTGGAAGATTGTTGTGTATGTTCTAGTGAGAAGGTGAGTATAGTAAAATTGGCTTTTTTTTGTCACAGAATGTATGTAGGGAGGTAATTAATGACGTAATGAGTTAGCGTAAAGAAAAAGGCTTGCACCTGACTAAGCCCTTAAGGTTAATAACCAAGTTTTAAATGTAGAAACTTAAACTCAAATTTGAGAGAAGAACTTAATAATGTTATTCCATGATTCAAAAAAATTAAGCTTAAAGGGTCTTATTTATAGTATTATAGGCCCAAGTCCTAACAAAACTCTACTTCTGGTTGTCTAGTACAACTAGAGTAGTTAACAAGAGATTAAATAAAATAAATGTTCCATTCTTAATTAGAACATGACTATCTTAAAGTCTTAATACAAGTAAATTAAATAAAAGAGAAATTCTATTATACCTATAATTTTTATGTAGAACTCCTAATTAAACAAGAAAAATATTAGAAATATTAAAATTATGAATATGCCCATTTATGACTTTTGGGTTTTTTGTTTTGGCTTTTGACACTCAGCGTGCTCCAAGAAATTATCGACTAGACATTTTATGTTAGTCTCTTCCACTTGAGAAAACTTGACCTCAAGTTAATGGATATATCTAGATACAAGGGTTCTTCTAATAATGGTTTGATTGCTTCTTGATGCTTTAACTCTTTCTAACCTTCTTCAATTGACAACACTTGTTTCATAATCAGAGCATGCACCTCATTTCACTTCTTGAAAATAGTCTTTATCTTATTCCCTGAATGAGTAAGGGTAAAGAAAGTTTGCCCTTCCACTTTAGAAGCTTTAGCTTTGGCACTTTCTTTCATGGGCACTAAAGTAAACTTTATGCCATCTTTTTCCAATTTATAGGTGTTTTCTCTTCCATCATGCTGCTTTGTAATATCAAATTGTCAAGGTCTACCAAATAACAAGTGACAAGCACCCACATTCAGAATATCAAAATATACCTCATCTTTGTATTTATCAATGGAAAAGGTACCTTAAACCGTTTTGTTACATGAATCTTCTCTGCTGCCTTAATCTAGCCAATAGTGTATGGATTAAGGTATTTCTTTGCATTAAATCCCAAACTTTCCATAGCATCCTTATCAATAATATTCTAGCAACTATCACTATCAATAATTACATCAAATAAATGGCTAGTAATAGTGCACTTTGTTTGAAATAATTGATGTCACCTAGTATTATCCTCCTGTTCTAGAGACAGCATCATTCTTTTAACCATTGTTCTGGCCATCTTCATCATCCTCATATTCATCATTATCTCCATCTGGACCACAACAAATCTAATCATCCTTTTCTTCTTGTTCCACCATATGGATTGCTTTTCTGAGAGAACAGTCACTAGATCTACGACCAAGTTGATTGCATTTGAAACACTTCCCTGAATTTGGTTTAGCATAGGGATTTGAAGCTTTCTACCCCCTCCTTCGCATCCGCCACTTTTTACTTTTCAGCTGTCTTATCTTCCGTGTACTAGTCATTGTGTACAGAACTATCATGAGCTAATTTATTCTTGTCGTTGGATGCTTAATAATTATCCCCACTGTAACTCTTGCAAGAATAATCAAGTCTGTTCTTTTCCTGCAACATTAGTTCATCCTTTAAAGCAACATTTCTTGCTTGAGATAAATTTCGTAATACCTGTACCTCTATCTTGTCTCTGATAACTGGCTTCAACCTTTCTAGAAACTTGGCAACCTGTTGCTCTTCAATCTCTCTTGAGTTATTCCATTTTGCTAGTCTCATAAATTCTGCAATATACTCATGTAAAGTTTTCTAACCTTGATAGCACCTTTGGTATTACTAGAATAAAATCTATTCATAATTAGGAGGAAGAAAATCTTTTTGTAACAATTGTTTCATCCTATACCAAGTTTTAAATGGTGCTTTCTCCTCACGATTCCTTTTAGATTGTAACCTTTCCCATCATGTTGCAGCTCCACCTTTCAATCTGTAGGCGACAAGTCTCATCCTTTTTCCTTCTAGAATTTTCAAATATTCGAAAAATCTATCTATTTCCACAATCTAATCTAGAAAATCTTCAATATTAAAACTTCCATTAAAGTAAGGAATATCTACTTTTAATCTGAGATTGCGGGTATCTCGACTACCATAATTATTCCTTCCATATCTTACGTACCTCATAGATTCTGCAAAATAATCATCTTCCTCGTCTGAATCTTCTATGTAGACATGTTGTCTACCCCCATTTGTAGGAACAGGTCTGCTGATAGGTTGTCCATGAGCTGTACCATCTTTACTACGTGGCCTTTCGTCATTCCTATTTCTGTTGGCATCTACGCCTAGAGAATCAAGTTGATTTGCAATTTCTTTAAAGTGTCATTCCAAATGCTGAAATCTAAAATCCATTCGTTGCTCCAAAGCTTTCAATGCCACCCCTTGATCTTGCACTGCAAATTGCGAGGTCTTAGTTCCCTAATCATCGCCAAGAGAACTGCCTTTTACCATAACTAGGTCATTTGCTATTAGATTGGGTGAGTTTTCCCCCCTTTGACACCAACTAATGCAGTGAGTTAGCGTGAAAACAAAGGCTAGCACCTAACTAAGCCCTTAAGGTTAAAATCCAAGTTTCAAATGTAGAAACTTAAACTCAAGTTTGAAAGAAGAACCCAATAATGTTATTCCATGATTAAAAAAAACTAAGCTTAATGCTCCTATTTATAGCATTAGGCCCAAGTTCTAACAAAACTCTACTTTTGGTTGTCTAATATAACTAGAGTAGTTAACAAGAGATTTAAGTAAAATAAATGTTCTATTCCTAATTAGAACATGACTATTCTAAAGGTCTAATACAAGTAAATTAAATAAAAGAGAAATTCTATTATACCTATAATTCTTATGTAAGACTCTTAACTAAAGAAAAAAAATATTAAAAATATTAAAATTATGAATATGCTCATTTATGACTTTTGGGCTTTTCGTTTTGACTTCTAACACAGCCTGCTTCAAAAAATTATCTACTAGACGTTCTACGTCAATTAACATCTTGAGGTCCCTTTGTTGCATGGGAGAAAGAGTGCTAATATTTACAAGTATTGGATTGATAAAGTTAAGAGCCGTTTAAGTGCATGAAAAGTATCGTCTTTTATCTTTAGCGAGACGCTTAACTCTTGCTAAATCAATTCTATTCAGTATCCCTGTGCACACAATGCAAATAGTTTCTATTCCGTTGGAAATTTTTTGTAAAAAAATTAAGTTATTGTGTAGGAATTTTCTTTGGCATGGTGAAGGTCATAGCAAGAAGGTACATATGTTGCGGTGGAGTACACTTTAAGCCAAAAGCAGAAGGAGGTATGGGTATGCGAAGTTTATCCTTAATGAATGATGCCTTCATTCAAAAATTATGTTGGGGGTTGATATCTAAACCTGATGCGCTTTAGGTGAGGGTACTTGTGCATAAATATAATTTTAACAGGGCTAGATACTCATATCACATTATGTGAAGTGGTTGTTTAAATTTGGGGAGATCGATGAGCAGGTTATGGTGTGAGTTCATTAAATACCTGAGATGGTCAATTGGGGATGTTGTATCCGTTAGTTTTTGGATTGATATATGTGTAGGAGATGTGCCATTATTTAATATTATTACAAACATGGGACTTATGGCAGATATGAGGGAACGGGTAAGGGATTACATGATACCGACCGAAGATTGGGATAAGGAGTGACAAACAGATGTGTTACCAGCTGAAGTGGTGAAGCAAATTGTTTACATTATTCCTCCCATCTTGTCCGTTTCCCTTGATGTGCTGTATTGTGCTTCGTCCTTATTTGGATACTATACTATATCCTCAGCGTATGAACAAGAAAAGAGTTTAATTGAGTCTGGCAGTACAGAGAATAGAAAAATGTGGAGTTTAGCTTGGGGATGGAGTGGTCCTCAAAGACTATGTGTTTTCCTTTTTCATTGTTTATACAATCGTATTTTGACAAATGCAGAAAGAGTGAAACATAGGCTATTGTCTGATGCTTCAAGCCCGCAACGTCGCGTTATTAAGGAATCAAGTCTCGATTTGCTTAAGGATTGTCCTGCTGCAGCAGCTCTCTGGATGCGTCTGTTGCCTCAAAACCCTATATAGCAGTTTTTCAAGCAACGTTGTTAGAATGGTTGTATGTGAACCTTAGCCAAAGTAATTTCTTCATTTTTGATGTCCCTTGGAACATTGTTTTTGGTATAGCCTGCTGGTATACTTGGAAGTGGAGAAATTTATTTATCTTTGAAGGTGAAATCTCCATTAGGGGGCGATTGAGTGCTATCAAAAGTATAGCAGTGGCAACGCATAATACTTGGTTAACTCGTACCTTACAAAGTGGAGGACCAGTTAGTGGGATTGATACCACCACCTGTAGACTCGATAGCAGTGAATTCAGACGGGGCTTACAAGAGTGGAATGGGGGCTGCTTCTGTTGGAGGAGTTTTGAGAACCTCAGATGGTACATGGATAGTGGGATATGCATACAAATTAGGCACATGTACAGCATATCGTGTAGAGTTGTGGGAAGTTCTTCAAGATCTCAAGATGACTTGGGAGCAAGGTTTCCGCAGAGTTAAGTTACAGGTTGATAATAAGGCAGTGGTTCAGGTCCTGAATACTTCATCTGTGATCTGTGCATCTTTGCTTTAACTTAGATGTAATTAGAGCAATCAAAGACTTGCTAAGTAGACAATGGGAGGTTAGTTAAGTCACGTTTATAGGGAGGAGAACAAAGTAGCGGACTTTATAACTAATTTAGGCTTTGATTTAATTAGGTTGTGATAATTTTTTGTATTACTCTCCACCAATAGATGCATCAAACCTACTGTTGAGCGATATGTGGGAAGTCCGTATCCCACGCATGATTAATCAATAGATTTTTTATTCCAAAACAAAAGCATTCTTTTCATTAAAATGTAGCATTGATAGATATAGTTGTCTAAAAAAATAAAATTAGTCACAAAATTCTATCAAATAACTTTTTTCAAAATTTGAAATTAAACCTCTCATTGTAATTTTTTTTATTGAAAATTTTTTGTTAGTTATTAAAATGACCAAATCTAATACAAATTTGAACTTTACAATATTTTGGAATTAACCTTTTTTTTTAAAAAAATGAGAATACATTTAAAAGTACAAATCAAAATAACAATTAAAGAACTCTGAAACATTTATGAACTAATTAAACCATCATATATGTTAGAAAAAATTTCAACATTTATTCTAGCCACTTACTCTTTTGTTTTATCTTTGCATAACATGTGCAATTATCAAAATAATATTCTAGATTAAATTATGTAAAATTCTTTCGCAAATAAAATTTATATAATATATACAAATATATTTTTAAAATAAAAAGTAAAACAAACGATTTCTGAATTCATTCTGATATTTACATCGTTGATTAATAAGTTTTAACATTTGAATTATTTTGGTGCTATTATTGAGAGTCCTACTTATACCCAATGCTGGTTTCGGAAAATGAGAAGAAAATTCCTAAAGATATTTTCCAAGAGCTTGACTTTGATTTTTCAAATGATGACTTGCTATCATTTACTTAATCCAAAAAATTTATACTTTTTGTATCTCAGTTTTTATTTTATTCGGAAAACAAGAAGAAAATTCCTAAAGATATTTTCCAAGAGCTTCACTAATACGTTAAACTGTTTTGCACATTGACTTTGATTTTTCAAACCATGACTCGCTCTCAAAAAGATCTTTGTTTGGAGCCAGTCTTGCCATGAGTTAATATCTCCACCGTAGGAATATATTTGCTTTCATCGAAATGGTTGTTGAAATATTGAAGACAAAAACGACCCAATGCTTTTATATTTCCTTGACTTAAGAGTTGAAACTTGTTACAGCCTCATTCTCGCCCGTCCACATCCAAATTTTACAATGACCCTTGCTTCACTTCTATTCCCTAATGCTTGCCTCGCCACAAGTGAAAACAAGGACTGCGGCGGCTCTTCTTTGTGTGGAAACCTTACCATCAGTCACCCTTTCCGATTAAAAAGTCAACCTAAGTGTAATGACAGTGATTATAGGGTTGAATTGGAGTGTGAGAATGATAATCGCACCATTTGGATCAGGGAAAATGGGAAATTCTATGTCAAGGAAATCTTTTATTCTAATTTTACGACCCGATTGGTGGATGGGAGCCTGGATGCGGATACTTGCTCCCTCCCGCGCTCTTCCGCTCTTCCTTTTTATGATACTCCATGTGATCCCATATGGTTTGATTATCCAAAGTATCCAAATGGATCATTTTATATACCTTCTAGGGACATGTATCTTGTCAATTGCACAAGACCAACGAATTCTTCTCTATACGTTGATGCCTCTCTTTGCACCAACAGCTCTTCCCATCCACCTTCCTACTTTTACTTTTTAGATCAAGAAACACCAACCCGCGATTTCAATCCGTTTTGCACAGTCATAGCCGAGAGGGTTCGAGTTATAATTCAGAATATCACAGGTCTATCTACTTTGGATATCTACGAAAAGCTATCAATTGGCGTTGATTACTCATGGGACGACCATGGTTGGTTTTGCTTGGAGGATAAACCTTCAATATTTCATACGACGTAAGAACTCTCAAGGATTTCAATTCTATTGTCTTAGGTTGTGTTTGGTTGGGACTTCAAATTCTAATTTGCAAATTGTGGTCAAATAATTAACTTGAATGAAAAGTTTCTCTTTTTTTTTTTAATTTTCTGCAAATCAGATTTTGAAAATTTTGAATTCTTGTCATTGTAAGTTTGCTGATTCAAACGACAGTTTATATCAAAATTCAGCTCTAATATCTCTCACTTTCAAAAAAGGTTAGATATGCTAATATAATGTTTTCTGCTTTTGTAGCTCTGTTGCGTAATAAACTTCTTTTGGCAGCGGAAAAGAAAAATAAAAATAAAAGCATAATGTTCATTATGTTTAATTTTTAACATTTTAAATTTTTTTCGGGTTCCTATATTTCTTTCTGTATTTTCTAATCGCCCAAAGACGGAAAAAGTTTCTTGATTTTACTCTGTTACTAATTCATTTCTTGATTCTTGTTGTGTTGAATATTGTAGATTGGCATCGGTGAAGTATGCATTGACAAACTATATGGACAGCTATGTATATTTTCTTATGCATGGCCCTCATGTATCCAGTAATACAAAATATCCAACTAAAAGTATGCTTTTGCATTGTTCAAACAGAATTGTTCTTATTGGATTCGTCTCTTTGTTCGTTCAGTTGAAATAATCTATATTTTGTTTTTTGTCATGGTGTCTTTCTACAGGAACGTATTTTCTCTGTGTTGGAATTACAGGTAAGTTTTAGCTTTGCAAGAGAATTGAGCAATATCAGTGTTCTCAAATATTTACAACTAGGGGAGCATTAAGATGTTACACGAATATTATAATTTTTGAGGATCAAATAGTTCTCTGTTTTTCTTTTTTTTTTCCCCTTAATTTGTCTTTTTAAACCATGGTCATTCAAAGGTGCTAATACATGTTCCAACAATTTTCTTTAAAGGAGGTAGAACTTTGCTGGGGATATCTTGCTTGATTGCGCTTGTTACGTACAAATTGCGAAGGAGACATTTATGTGCGGATGATATAATTGAAGAGTTCCTTCAAAATCAAAATAATTTAATACCTATTAGGTATTCTTATCGTGAAATAAAAAAAATGACAAGAAATTTTCGAGATGAATTAGGTCATGGTGGTTATGGTTCAGTGTTTAAAGGAAAACTTCGCAGCGGTCATCTCGTAGCAATAAAGTTATTGGGCAAGAAAGCTAATGGGCAAGATTTCATTAACGAAGTTGCAACAATTGGGAGGATTCATCACGTTGACATTGCAAAACTTGTTGGATTTTGTGTAGAGGGATCAAAACAAGCTCTTGTATATGACTTTATGTCAAATGGATCTTTAGATAAGATCATATTTGCAGAAGAAAATAAAATCACTTTAAATTGGCGAAAAATGTTTGATATTGCACTTGGGGTGGCTCGAGGAATTGAATATTTACATCAAGGATGTGACATGCAAATTTTACATTTTGATATCAAGCCACACAATATTCTTCTAGATGAGAACTTCATTCCTAAAGTTTCAGATTTTGGTCTTGCTAAACTTTATTCAGTAGATGATAGCATCGTATCTCTCACAGCAGCACGAGGTACAATAGGATACATTGCTCCTGAATTGGTTTACAAAAACATTGGAGGCATCTCGTAGAAGGCTGATGTTTATAGTTTTGGAATGCTATTAATGGAAATGGTAGGAAGGAGGAGGAATTTGAATGCGTTTGCTGAACACTTAAGTCAAATATACTTCCCCTCATGGATTTATGGCCGATTTCATCAAGAAGAGGACATTGAGATGGGAGAGGTTTCAGATGGTGAAAAGATAATTGTGAGGAAGATGATAATAACAGCTTTTTGGTGTATCCAAGTGAAGCCTAATGATCGTCCTTCAATGAGCAAAGTCTTGGAGATGCTTGAAACTGATGTTGAGCTCCTTCAAATGCCTCCAAAACCTTTTCAACTTCCTTTTGAAATATCAATTGAGGATCATGTTGATAACAATCCAAGTGAGGATCCAACTTCATCACTTCTTTCTTCGAATGAAATTAGCTTAAATATAGCATAAGTTATGAAACTTTTCATTTTATCACGGTATCTATGTACTTTGATAACAAGAAAACATCATGTCCCTCCAGAATTTTGTATTGTAATTTCCAAACTTTGCTCTGTATTTTGAGCCCTGTTTCTGTGGGTTTTCTTTTTTCACACCATTTTGTTCTTTATTTCATAACATCCCTCATTTTGCTTATTTGACCTATCTTATTATTTCCTTTGTTAAGCTTAACCTTTCCCCTCTTTGTAGAGATGGCTTAGAAAAATAAAAAATTTAAAATGGTAATGGAAGCAAGAATTCCATAAATTTAAACTCCAAGACAGGGCCCTAGTGGTTGCCTTTGTTTTATGATCTAAGTCCAAGTATGCCAAAGATAAAAAAGAGAATAGAAAATGAGTAAAAGCTATGTTATTACTTCTAAATGAGAATTAAGCTGAAATAAAATCTTACTCTTCTTTCTTTTATCTATTTCTTTATTCTAATAAAATTTTAATAATTTATACAATTTATATATGGAACCATTTATTTTTTCAGTTATACAAGAAATTTTAACGATTTTTTGATTGCTTTCTACGTAAATCTTGATAGATTGTTAATTCTCAAAAAAAAAGAAAAACCTTGATAGATTTTTAACGAAATTTCAATAATTTTTCAATTAAAATTCGACCACCTTTTAATAAAATTATAAGGAATTTTTGATAAAATTGTATCAAAATTTCAATATATTTCTATTAAATTTGTAACCGACTTTCAAAGAAACCAACACTTTAAAATTTCAATTATTTAAATGAATTTCAAAAAAAATTTATATCTTTTTATCCAACGTTGTGAGTTAGTGTGAAAATAAAAGCTAGCATTCGACAAAGCTTTTAAGGTTGATAATCAAGTTTCAAATACAAAAAATTACACTCAAAACTTGAGAGAAAATATAATATTATTCAATAATTCAAAAGAAATAAGTTGTCTAATAACTAAACTTGAAAGTGCTATTTATAATAGTCTAATCTTACTTGACTTAAACTTAGAGTACAAGTAAAATAAAGAAGTATTCTACTTTGGACTTCCTTGGAGTATAAGAAAAGTAAATTCTTAAACCTAGGCTTACTTGCTGTCCAATTAAATTAAAATAAAAAGAAAAATTTTATTATACCTATAATTTTTAATAAGACTTTTAACTAAATAAGAAAAATATTAAAAACTAAAATTACTTATTATCAATCTACATCATTCCCCTTCATTTGAGAAAAGCTCGACCTTGAGTTAACTCATACATTTGAATGCAAGGGTTCATCTGACGAATGAAATGGATAAATATCCACCACATTAAATGTTTTCGAAATTCCCATTGTGTCTGGCAAATCCACAACATATGCATTGTCATTGATCTTCTGGAAAATCTGGTATGGTCCATACTTCTTAAGCTGTAATTTACTATAAGTTCCCACTAGAAACCTTTTTTTTTGCATAAACACCATCATCGGATCTTTTACTTTAAAAATCTACTTTCTGCGATGTTGGTCTGCAGCTCTCTTATCCTTGGCATTAGTTTACTCTAATTTTTGTTTCACCTCAACTTGAACATCTTGTAGCTGATTAGTCATATTTTAAGCAGCTACACTAAATCCAAGAACTTTAGGCAACTTGATCAAGTCAAGAGCATGTTGTGGCGACTTTGTGTACACAATAGAAATTGGCGATTTTCCTGTGGCACTATGAACAATACTATTATAAGCAAACTCTGTTTGTGCCAATGCAAAGTCCTATTGCTTCAGTCTATCTCCGCAAATACTACGAATTAGATTACCAAAGGTTCTGTTCACTGATTTAGTTTGGCCATCAGTTTGTGGATAAGCTGTGCTACTGTAATTCAAGGATGAATCAAACATCTTCCACAAAGTCCTCCAAAATGGCTAAGAAATGTGCCATCTCGATCTGAAGTGATGGTTTTAGGCACATCATGCAAACAAACAACCTCCTTGAAAAACAATTTGCAATTTGGCTATTCCGCTTGAATCTGAAATCTTCTTGTAAGGGATAAAGTGAGCCATTTTTGAAAACCTATCAATGACAACAAAAATAGAATCTATGGTTTTTTTTGCTCAAGGTAATCCAAGCACAAAATCTATAGATAGATCCTCTCAAATATTTTTTGGAACAGGTGAAGGCATGTACAAACCAGTATTTTGGGACTATCCCTTTGTGGTTAGGCATATGTAACATCACTGCACAAATCTTGTTACATCTCTTCTCAAATGTGGCTAATAATATCTTTCTCCAACAATAGCAATTGTCTTGTCACAACCTAAATGACCAACAAGACCTCTACCATGGAAGTCTTTAATTAACTTTTCTCTCAATGAAGATCTAGGAATGCAAAGCTGGTTGCCTCACATTAGAAAACCATCATGAATGTAAAAATCCTCAACAGGTTGATTTGTGATACACTTCTCCCAAGTATCATGAAAATCTTCATCTGTAGGATACAATTCCCTAACTGTATCGAAACCCACAACTTCTTGTCTCATTGTCACCAACAAATTTGCACATCTACTTCATGCATCTACAACTTTATTATGTACTCCAGCCTTGTGCCTTAGCTTAAGAGTAAACTTTTGCAGAAACTAAGACCACCTGGCATGTATGTCTTTATTGATATGTTTCTGACTATTCAAGTACTTCAATGCTTCATGATCTAAGTACAGAACAAATTCTTGCCTGACCAAATAATGCTCCTAATTCTTTAAAGCACACTCAATAGAATAAAATTTTTTATCATATGTGGTTCACTTACGCCTTGCATAACTGAGCTTTTCACTGAAATAAGCTATTGGTTTATTTCTTTGTGAAAGAACAACTCCTATCCTTACACCATCAATGTCACATTCAACTTAAAAAATGTATCAAAATCTGGCAATGCTAAAACAAGAACAATATTTAGCTTCTTCTTTAGCACAGTAAAACTATATTAAGCTTTTTCACTTTATTGAAACTTTCTTTTATTCAAGCACTCTGTAATAGGCGCTGCAATACTATTAAAATTTTTTATAAAACACTTGTAGAATGTCGCCAACCCATGAAAACTTCTTACTTCCGTTACTATTTTTGGGGCAGGCCATTTTCTAATACCTCGAATATTCTCTTCATCCACCTGAATCCCATTTGCACTAACTACATAGCTAAGGAATGACAACTTATTTGTCATAAAACTGCACTTCTTCAAGTCACATACAATTTATTTTGCTATAAAACTGTTAATACTTTGCACAAATGCAAAAAATGCTCATCTTCTGATCAGCTATAAATCAGGATATCATTAAAATAAACCACACCTAATTCATCAATCGCATAAAGGTCCTAGGCACATTGGCCAATCCGAATGGCATCACAAGCAACTCATACAACCCTTCCTTCATTTTAAAAGCTGTTTTCCACTAAACCCCAAGTCTAATTCGAATCTGGTAGTATCCACTATGAAGATCAATCTTTGTAAACACTTTAGCTCCATGTAACCTATCAAGCATGTCATATAGCTTAGGAATTGGAAACTTGTATCCAATAGTAATTTTATAGATGGCTCGGTTATCCACACACATCTTCCAACTCCCATCCTTCTTTGGGGTTAGTACGGTGAGAACTGCACATGGACTCATGCTCCACTGGATATATCCTTTGCGCAATAATTCCTGTATTTTCTTTTTAAGAATCTTGCTCTCCTTTGGGCTTATCTTGTAATGAGGCAAGTTTGGCAAACTAGCACCAAGAATCAAGTCAATATGGTGTTAAATTTCATTAATTTGTACAAAATTCTATCACGTAACTTTTTTCAAAATTTGAAATTTCAAATTTCAAATTGAACCTCTCATTATAATATTTTTTTGGTTTGGAAATTTTATTTTAGTTATTAAAATGACCAAATCTAATACAAATATGAACTTTACAATATTTTAGAATGGACGTTTCTCTTTAAATGAGAATACATTTAAAACTACAAATCATAATACCAATTATATAACTCTGAAACATATATAAACTAATTAAACCATCATACATGTTAGAAAAAATTTCGACTTGTATGCTAGCCACTTACTCTTTTGTTTTATCTGTGTGTAATATGTGCAATTATCAAAATAATATTCTAGATTAAATTATATAAAATTCTTTTGCAAATAAAATGTTTATAATATATATAAATTTATTATTAAAATAAAAAGTAAGATAAACAATTTTCGAATTCATTCTGATATTTACATCATTGATTAATAATTTTAAAGTTTGAATTATTTTAATGCTGCATTTGAGCATTTGGCTTATTGGTTGGTGCATGATCCTCTACCTAAAGAGTAGAGTTCGAATCCCCTTCTTATAATTTAAAAAATATATATATTTTGGTGCTATTATTGAAAGCTCTTATACCCATTGCTGGTTTTCGAAAAATAAGAAGAAAGTTCCTAAAGATATTTTTCCAAGAGCTTGACTAATTGGTTAAACTGTTTTCCACATTGACTTATGATTTTTCAAACGATGATTGCTCTCATTTACTTAATCCAAAACAAGAAAAAAACAAAAAAAAAATCTTTGTTTGGAGCCAGTCTTGCCATAAGTTAATATCTTCACCAAAGGATTATTACATTATAATACTATTTCAATGGTATTGTTTCTCTTTTTGTTTGGATGGTCGGTGGCTCTGAAATTTTGGATCTTGTTCTAACTTTTTGACAAAAAAGAAAAAGACTTTAATGGATTACCATTTTTAGGTTCATAAAAGCTCTTAATAATCTTACTCTTTTTCATTTAATATTTTTTATTTTTGACATAAAATGTCATTAAATATTGTACATCATTATTATAAAAAATATTAAAGCAAAACACATTAAATTAAAGGGACAGGCTATTGGCACTCCCTATTGTCTATTTACACTCCCCACAAACAACTTAATATTGTAATTTCTTAAATTAACCTCACTTAAATAACTTCTTTTTATTAAAGTTAAACTTTAATTGAATATATTAATGTTTTGTTGACTTCATATGTTTTTTATGATAACGAAACATACCTCATTCATTAATATCTAACTTCACTATTTAAGTGTGTAGGATATAATTTTATACCCTTAACAAAGCTGTTAATTAAAAGCAAGTCAAGAAGCTTGTTGAATTAAAAGAAGAAGTTAATTGGTCGAAAAAAGAAAGCGCAAGTAATGAACAAAGACAGAACCTTAGTAACTGATTATCAAGAGACCTTAATCAGTTAAGGAATCGTTGTGTGATAAGCTGAAGCAAAACATAAAAATGTTAATCAGTTAAGAGGTCTGGTTAATTGGTTAAAGCACAAGGTCCTTGTATCTTCAAGCACCAAAAACAAGTTTGAAAATATTATTGACCGTTGAAGGGAGCCAAAATAGAGAGGTTTAAAATTCAAAAACCTTTTAGTTGATTAAAGGTGATTTCAATTGGTTGTGGTTGAAGGACGTGAAGCTTTAATCAGTCAAGGGAAGTGCTGACCAATTAGAGGAAGATTGCTATGTAGAGAAGTGAAAACAAAAAGTTTGTAATCAGTTATAGCTTGTCATAACTAGTTAGAGAAAGTTTGTTGAAGAAGATAAGTTCGAAGATAGAAAACTCTTAATTGGTTAGAGCCTCTTGTAATCAAATAGAGCAGAGAAAACAGGAGTAGGACAGTGCAAGACAGAAAATCTATAATCGATTAGAGTTGCCTATAACCAATTAGCCAAAGTTTGTCTCTCTTTTTGAATTTAAATGCTAGAAGACAAAATAACGGCTAAAAATGTATCAGAGTTATTCCTAACGTCTAAAAATTGTCTCCAATAGAAAAATTTGACTCCCCAAATATAAAAGGAAGTTCCAACAGTAAAAAAATAAAAAAGAGTTTTTGGAAGAGTTGAAGAAAAAAGAGCTACTTTGAGCAAAAACCCAAATATTCTTCACCAAAAACACTTGTTCTTCATTCAATTCCAAAAAAAGTGTTTGAGATTGATTGTAATCTATCTAGACTTGTAAAGACACTTAGTTGTACTTCTTTTTCTTCTCTTTCTTAAGAAATTAAAGTGTGGGAAGCACTCTAAAGATCAAGAAGCTTGAGATAAAGTAACTAAGAAGGGAGTGAATTGGTTCTTTAAAGAAAAGAAAAAACATGATTTTCTTGAAAAACAAAGGTAAAGATGAAAACTTTGAAAGTACAACTTAAAAACCAAAGTATGAGAACTTATAAAATGAAGAACAAAGCAAGTAAAAAGTTAAAAGTAGAAGAAAAATACTCAATCAAGATTTTTATAAAGGTTCGGGCTTTAAAGCCTACATCCTCTCCTTTGATATTAAAAAGAGTTTAAATCCACCATCAATTGCATTTTTCAACCAGGTTCAAGCATAACCTTTACAAGCAACTGCCTTTTAAGGATCACAAACAACCTTTCAACAAGTCATTGCCTTTTTAAGATCAAGCACAACCTATACAAATCATTACCTTTTTAAGATCAAGCACAACTTCTGTACCTTTTCATAGAGGTATAACCTTTCTACCTTTTGGTATGGAGGTATAACCTTACAACGGTAGATTACGAAGCTTTGAACCTCTAGCAAGGTTAATGAGTTGAGTTTTAGTACAAGAGAATGAAAATGAATTCAGGAATGTAGGCTTAGGAAATGATGTTCTGTTTTGAGAGTTTTGTTGTAGAGAGAGAAAATAATGAACTTTGAAAAAATTTTGCTTTCTTCTCCTCTTTGAGTGATTTTCTTGCTCTTTTTTCTTTCTAGTTGTTCTTCTCACTTGAAAAGGGCATTCACAAAGGTATTTATAGGTCTTTCAATTTTTTTCCATTAGAGAGAAGTTTTGTTCATTTTTCAATAGTAGGGGCCACTTGACTTGCGTCAGTCGACCTTTAGGAATCGATTAATGGACATGTGAGAAGTCGATTCTTTCGCAACCTGAGACTTTTTGCTTTTTGAGAATTGATCTTTCTACTCTTAAGATATTGATTCTTCTTGCTTTGATTTGAGTCTGATGCTTTCTATTTGACGAGAATCGATTAGTGCGCTTGTAAGTAGTTGATTTTTCTTGTCTCACTTCAAGTCTAGAGCATTTTGTTTTGTGAGAATCGATAATTGCCTTCTCTAAAAGTCAATTCTTTTTGTTTGTTGAGTGCCAAATTGAAATGTCAAATTCAATTTTTCCCATTCCATTCTTGCTTCTTCAACAAGTTTCTAATCTTTCCTCTTTGCAAGTCTAAAAATCAATAATTGGATACTTGCTAAGTCGATTCTTCTTTTCTAGTATCTTCTCATCATGTTTCCACCTTATCATAAATTGACTTTTGCTGCTTGAGACATTGATTCTTCCTCTTCCATTAGCTTTATGTTTCATCAATAATTTTAACTTGACTTAACAAAAACAGTCAATTATGGCATGAGTTGCCACGGAGATGGACAATCGCAATGTTGTCAAGCGGCTTGCCGATCCTAATGAGATGTCATGGAGACTGCGAGCAATGGTTATTCAAATCTGGGCCCTACTTGCCAAAGTTGATAGATGGAGTATTACTCACATAGCACGTTCGGCCAACCATATGGCTGACACGTTGGCTAAGGAGGGAGTGCTTAGACCTTATGACTTTTTCTGGATTATCAGTGAAGCCTCAAATCAGTTTGCTCTCTCTCTCTTCCCTTAAATACTGCTGGTTGATTTCCTAAATCTGTTATGCTGTCCCTCTTGCTTAAACGCACCCTGTGATTGGTGAACCTGCTCAATATTTTGATCTTTGATAGCTGTATCTGCCTTGATTCTGGATATACTTCTGTATAGCTTTTGTACCTGTTTTTTGGCTTATTGGGATCTCTTTCCCCTGCACCTATCTGTTAAGGGTGTTGTTTTTGTACAGCTGCTATGGTGGTATATTTGTTCTCTTGACAAGGCCTTTTGACCTTGTCTTAACCGTACAGCTTTCTTTTAATCAATGAAATGATGCCTTCCCAAAAAAACAATTACGGCATGAGTTTGGACACAGTGCTGAGTATGCCTAGCACTAGCTGTTTGGCACCTCTACTTTGAATATCAGATCCAAGATAGCTTCACAAATTGACTTTGACTTTTCAAAGGATGACTTCGATTAATTAACTGCCATAAAAAAGAAATATGTTCAGTGCTTCTATATTTCCTTAATTAGACATAGGAACTTGTTAGCCTTGTGCCCTCATCCTCGTTCTGCTTCTTCCCCACCCAAATTCTTTAGCATGCCAAAGCCAAAAGCACACCTTCCGCTGTTAGGCCTAATGGCCCTTGCTTTATTTCTACTCCCTGAAACTTGCACTGCCAGACGTAGAAACAAGGATTGCGGAACTTCTCTATGTGGAAACGTTCCCATCAGATACCCTTTCCGATTAAAAAGCCAACCTCGCAGGTGTGGTGACCGAAAGCTTGAACTGCAGTGCGAGAATGATAACCTTACCACTTTGGTCCTGGAGAAGGGGAAATTCTTTGTGCAAGACATCTCTTATGAAAATTATCAAATACGAGTTGTCGATGCGAGTTTGGGCTGGGATAATTGCTCCCTTCCTCTTAGTTCTGTGTCTGTTCGATTTTCCGAGTGTGGGGCGACATCGTATCGACCTGGATTTTTTGTTTCTGAATTTAGCACTATGTTTCTTGTGAATTGCACAACACCGATTAAATCTTCTATCTACGTTGATGCCTCTCGTTGCTCCCCAATTAATAGCTCTTCCCATTCACCTTCCTACTTTTATTTTTTAGATCAAGAAACCAAATCACCAGATTTCAATGAATCTTGCGCAGTCATAGCTCAGGTTCCAATTATGCTTAAGAATATCAGAGGCTTGTCTACTTCGAATGTCTACCGAAAGCTTTTAATGGGCTTTGAGATGTCATGGAAAGACTACAAGAACAGCTGCTACAAACTTTCATTTCACGATGCGTAAGTATTTTCGAGCATTATGAGATTTCTTTCCATGTTGAGTTTGGTTTGGGTTGTTAAATCATGATTTGGAAAACTTATAGTAATTAAATTCTTCTTTTTACTTGATTTCTGTTTAACAGAAAAAAATTTTGAGTTTATTTTACGTTTTATATTATATATATCACTGTTTGTCAACATTAATGGTCAAATTTTCTTTTATATAGCCTTAATTTTGATTTGATGTGTTGAATATTCCAGATTGGCGGGCTTGGGATATGCCTTGAGAACGTATGCAGACAGCTTTGTTTATTATCTTTTCAATGGCCCCCATGTGTCCTACAATTCTATGGATCCACCCACAAGTATGCTTTCAGAAATTCATTGGTTACAATTATTGTTATTGCCTTTCTTTCATTTGTAGAAATAATTATTTTTAGTTTTTGTCTCGGTATCTTTCCACAGGTACATATGTCATCTGTCTTGGAGCAACAGGTGAGTTTTAGCTTTGTAATTGCATTATACAAAAGACTATTACCTTTTCTTTGTTGTTTTATGGAAAGAATTACTAATGCTTATACGTTAGAAACTATATGCTAGAAATTAGAAAACTATCCACATGTATATTCCAATTGAAGAACAACCTTTTACCTTAGTATTTGTTATACATGATTTCAGTACTTGATCATAATAGAGGGGGTAAATATTCTTTAACTCATTGACTTATTTATATTTCAGTAATGCTGTACCGTGGTAAAAACCTTAGACCTAGAACTAAACACTTTTTCTATTTGATGAATAAAAAATGTATAATTTTTTTTAGAAAAAAAAAGAAATAACATTATAAAATATCCAAAATTTCTTACAAAGAATTTTATCTATAAACAAACATATGGTTAAGCAAATAAAAGTTTAGAAACTCTTCCATTATATATGTTTATAAGAAATAATATTGTTGAGACTTGATTAACTACATTTAAGTTTGAGTAAGCAGATAAGAATCTTAAAAAGAAGTTGATAACTATATACTCAATTAATTTAGGCAACTCGTGAAGATGGTGTTGACACGATGTTCATAATTAGGCCTTTTTTAAATTTAAATAAGATATATAAATGAGAAAGATCATACAAATCACATGATTGACAGTTTCTACAAATTAAGCTATAAAAGCAAACGTAATTTCATAACAAATCTAGAATTAAACTATCCTAATCAAACTACTATTCAAAACAATGATAACAAATCTCCACCTTAGACTTGAATTCACCAAGCTCCACTTACAAACCAATCTCTCTTGTCACCACCAATGCCCTAAAGGGCCTTAAACACTATAAACACCAATCAAGTCCAAGCAATGCATGGACTTTACCCATAAATTGACTTAGTCAACAGATTTGTTAGATTTTTAATTGTATCTACTTTCTTCACTACAATCTCACCTCTAGAAAAAATCTCTCAAATGAAGTTACACTTGGCTTGGGTGTGTTTGATTTTTTCTTGAAACATCTAATTTTTAGCCAAGTGTATAGCCAAGTGTATAATACTTTGACTATCTCAAAACACAATTGTATGTGGTTAATCAAAACCAAGATCATTAACCAAGCCTCAAAGCCATAAGGCCTCCTTCACTGCCTCGATCACTGTCATATATTCAGCTTTAGTTGTAGACAAAGCAACAATTGAGTGAAGAACTACTTTCCAACTGATTGCAGGTCCTAAAAGAGTGAACACATATCCCGCTTGAGACCTTTTACTATTTAGATCACTAATAAAATTTGAATTGGAGAACCCAACCACATTATAACTAGTGTTTGAACCTTCTTCATACACTAAGTGAACATCTATAGTGCCTTTAGGTGGTTTAACAAGCTCTTATGTTTGATTCTGGTGTAGAGACTCAATCTCCTTATTCATAGCAATAAGCCACCAAGAAGACTTGGTACATGTAATAGCTTCACAATAAGAGTAAGGCTCATTAGTCTTTACTTCTTCAACCATAAAATAAAACATACAAATTGAAATCACCAATGACACAAGTAATGAAATCATCATACTTCTGAAGTGTTCTTGAATTCTTTAATTTCTTGGTTTGTGTATAGAAATGCTTAGTTGATGTATATAAGATACCGATTCATTTACCTCTTGTGATACAATCTAGATTTCACTACTACCCTGCACTATCCTAAAGGCATTAGTTTAAAGCTCCACATGGTCACCAACTTCTTGGTCTTATATGATTTTAATTCTACACTTTATCCTATGAGGTAATGCAAGCTCATTAAAAGTAACATTTCAACTCACCATAAACTTGGGGGACATCAAATCAATACACCACAATCAATATCCCTTCACCCTAAATGCATAACCTAGGAATATGTACTTTTTGCCCTCAAGTCAAGTTTACCATCATTAGCACACGAGCATAAACAGGACAACCAAACACTCTTAATATAAAGTAATTAGTGGGTTTACCTAACCAAAGTTCCTCAGGAGTTTTAAATTCAATCGTAGTTAATGGAGACAAATTTACCAAGTAGCAAACCATATTGGTAGCTTTTTCCCATAATACTTTGGTAAACCAATATTAAATAGCATGCTTCATGCTTTTTCCAGAAGTGTTCCATTCATTCGCTCTACAACACCATTTTGTTGTGGCTTTTTGATGATAGTGCGATTCCTTAATTCTTATAGTACAGATCAAACTCACCTTTGCAAAATTCCAAAACATCATCTATTCAAATGCACTTGGTCTTTTTCACAATCTACTTCTCAATCAATGCTTTCCATTGGAAAAAGGTGGTAAAGGCTTCAATTTTCGCCGTTAGAAAATATGTTCACACTTTCCTTGAAAAATCATCAATGAAAGTCACATGTATAATTATCCCTTTTTCTCTATGCCATTAGAGAAAGACCTCACAAATTTGAAAGGAAGTAGTTTATTGCATTCTTTGTTTGCTATAGACACAATGCTCACGAAAACCTATTCTCCCAATTTTTGAGTAAACAACAAACCACACTTACTCAATTCTGTTATTCCTTTCTCGCTCATATGACTCAATCTCATATGCCATAAATGTGTAACATCATTGTTAGGATCATTGAATGAGACTATAAAATTAATTCCATTAATCGTGCTTCCACTAGATGATAAAAGACCACTGCATAACTTGCCTTTCATGATAGGTAAGAGCCCTTTAGATACCTTAAAGACACCATCTTGGCCATTATATTTATAACCTTTCTTATCTAACAAACTCAATGATATCATTCTTTTTTCATGTTAAGGACATGTTTCACCTTAAGTGTCCTTACCGTATTATCAAAACCGTTTGATCTAAATGGTGCCAATCCCAACAATTAAAAGAAAGAAATCATCTCTTAATTGTATAGTGCCTATATCAACAGAATAATAAATTGTAAACTAACCACACTCGGGACATATGTGGAAGTAACAACCCAAATCCAAGATCCACATATCCTTCAGGTCACCATTGCTAGTTGCAAGAACATTACAGGCTTCCTCAAAGGTATCAAGGTCATCTTCTACCACGTTTGCAACATTCTTAGGCTCCTTGATATTTTCATCATGCTCAAATTTGAGATAATCTTAATGAAAGTGTCTTTTGTTACCACAACTCTAACGAGTTTTCCCTCTTGCTTTAAATTTACCTTTTTTGTCTAGCACTTTCTTTTTATCTCTTTTTCTATTCACAATTAGGCTTTCCACTTGATTTTCTGTCCAAGTAGCATTAACTTTATTCTTCATTTCTTTGAGGTTTAAAGACACCCTTCCATTGTCAAAAGTGTGTCAACCATATAACATAGTATCCACGAAGTTTTCATATGATAAAGGCAAAGAATATAGAAGAATTAGTACTTGGTCTTCATCATCAATTTTAACATCAATATTCTTTAAATCAAGAATTACTTTGTTAAATTCATCAATATTGGTATCAATGGACTTTAAACATTTTGAGAGTATACAATCGTTGCTTCATATAAAGCCATTTCTTCAAGAATTTGATCATATAAATATTCTTGAGTTTAAGCCACACTATACCAATAGATTCTTCATATGTGACTTTTCTTGCATCTTAGTAGATAAAGCTAGGAGAATAGCACTATGTGTTTTATCCATAAAGTTATCTTTCTCACCATCAAATAAGTTTAAGGGAAAATGGTGTTTTCCTTTTAATGCCTTTAATAGTCTTTGTTGCATTAACAATGCGCACATCTTAACATGCCATGGGCTGAAATCATTTTATAGGGTCAAGTACAATAATCTTTTAATAGTCTAATTAGGATATGTTATCCTAGTCTAGCTAGAATTAAAAACTTGCTTGATAAGGTATATTAGTTTAACTAGAATTAAACTGTGCTAGTTAAATTACAATTCAAGACTATCATAACACTATATCTAGAGAAATCATAAACAACACATAGCTGCAATAGTCCAACCATAACCACGCCCTTTGGCTAAAGGAATCTTTGAAACAATCAACAGTAAATCACAAAACAACATCACATACCATCAAGCAACAATGAAGATTTAAGGGCAACGCGCGTTAAAACATGTTCGTTATAATTACTTGAAAGTATGCAGCTAAAGTCTACTATGAGTGACATTTAGGATTTAAGTGCATTATCAACAAGTTCCTTATGCGTTATGTTGCTTTGTAGTTGATTCATGACAGCAATCTTAAACTATTCACCACATCCTGCATACATCTAATCACTGACTTTAAGCTGCTTTAATGCTAGCTAATCACCACCAACGTATGTCATTGCCTATATAAACCAACCTTAGTGAACCTATCTTGCATATCATTTGCTTTTGTGATATATGTCAGATTTGTCATCTATCCATCTATGTTTTTATACTTTTAATGGACAATTTGACATTTCTCACTCTCCACGGTGAGGATTAGGGATCTTCACCCAGTTTACCGTGTTTGTGGATTTGCTCTCGATTATAAGATTTTGAGATTCAGCCCATGTGGATGTGACAAAGACCACAAAAGCTTCTTTGATGGCCATGAATTCTACAAAATTTAAGCCCCCAACGCCAATTGCTTTAAAGAATAAAAGTATTACCATCCCTACCTCATTCCTCAAGACCCAACAAAACCAACCTCTTCTGAATTACCTCTCGTTGAATCATCAACATTAAACATTAAACTTAAGAGAACCACTAAGAAGACATTTCCACACAGTATCAATCTTTCAGCTCTTTGTTTTCTCATCACCATTGCGACATTGGGGAAAAAAAGAAATTTGAAGCTGAATTTTTATGCTTTGTCCACTGTACTTTTAACACCATGCAACTCTCAATTTAATCACATTGAATAATTGCATCGAGTCCTATGTTTTTCCATTAAATAACAAGTCTTTCATATATAGCCTTGTGGATCAAATAATCCCAAAGAATGCCGTTCACCATAGCAAGATGCCATCTAGAATCAAGCCGATAGAATTCCAAGCCATAAGGAACCGAGAAGCCTTACATGGGGACATCCAAATTGAACCCCATTTATTACACGGCATGGACCTTACCTTCCATGCTTCATGGCATGTGAATAATAAATGGGCCATGGATTCATTCACTTCATTGCAAAGCAAGCATACTATACTATTATTAAGCAATCCTCATTTTACAAGTTCCTCTTTCATAGCCATTTTGCCGCCCAACATTTTCCACACATATATCTCAACTTTCGAAAGGGCCAATCCCTCCCACACTTGCTTCTAACTGTCAGCATTAGGTCCATTTCTACCTAGATCGTAGAAAGTTCTTGCAAAAGGATTGGCAAAATATTTACCACTTTGAGCCTTCTTTTAAACCATTGCATTCAAATTCCATCCATTTCTCAGCAATGACTATTCCCCACAAACTCAGCAACACTCTATTTTTTAGCTTGAGATCCGCCATGCCTAGTCCTGCACAATCTTTATAATTGCATATTGTACCACAATCGACCAGGTGCATTTTTCTCTCTTTTGCTGCCTTACGCATAGGAACCTTCTTTGAGTGACGTTGCCAAAAAATAAACAAACTTGCTTCAATGACTTATGATTATTTTTAATGATTTCATCAACATAAATGAAACATAGCGTTGCTCTTACAACAACTAAATAAAGAAGCAAACTACATCTTTTTTTTTTTGCTAAATCATCAAGAGGTTCATTAGAAGAAAGAGAGAATACAACTCCATGGTCCTACAAAAATATTGAACCGTGGACTATAATGAGAAGTATTTTCATGACAGGGGAATATCACCTTACATTACAAAAGTTCCCTACCTAAACAGTTCAAATATATCAAAAAATCATACAAACCAAAGAGGGGCACCAATAAGATATTCCTAAGTTCCAGCAACAAAGCACAACATCAAGCACACAAATGGCCTAGATCTGAAACTGCAGCAGAAAAGACATGAAAACAAGGCAACCAATTATTGCGGAGGAAAACACAGCCTTACCACCATGCATGTAATTGCCTCACCTTGGAAGACATAAATGGCACAAAGGCGTTAGGGACTAAGATATATGGATAAAATAAAAACTCATTCAAGATTGTTTGACCGGTGATCAGAAGCTTATGTCTAAAACAATTTATTAACAATTTGTTTGGCTGGTGATAAGCTTGCAAATGAGATGTCATACAAATAATGGTAGAAAATTTAATGGTTGAAATTCAAAAAAGTTCTATATTTGGTCTGATTGTAGATAAAACGGGGCTCCACTTTCTTTTAGTTGTGATGAAAGGGTATATAGTCTAATGGAAAATACTTTAACACACCAGGTTAGGAGCTCTATTCCCTCAGGATTTACTTTCCAAATAAAGTGATCTGTCCGTTAATGGTCATTCTCAAATCAACGAAATCAGTGTCATGTAAAATAAAAGAAAGATACTTTAATAGATGAAGTAAAAGGGATACTTGAGTCAATAGGCCTCTATTAAAGAAAGATAATTTAATAGATAAAGTAAAAATAATAAAAATAATTGGGGAAAATTTTAATTTAATTGAAATTGGTAACGAAAATAAAAATAAGTGATAAAATTTTGTTTTGAGTATTTAGGTCTATCACTTTTATCACTTTTGGAGTTCACATTTTTATATAGAGAAGTTAAACTCCTTTGGACTAGAAATTCCAAAGAAATAGAAGAACAAATAGTGTTGCACTAAAAATCTAAATTACTTTATTTTAAGTGGCAATAATGCCTTTATTCAAAAGTACTCATGTGTTTCAATACTTTTCTTCACAAGGAGGAATTATCTTACCAAGAATTTTGCTTGGGATATCTTGCTTGGTTGCACTTGTTACGTACAAATTGCGAAGAAGACATTTATCCGTGGATGATACTATTGAAGAGTTCCTTCAAAGTCAACATAACTTTATGCCTATTAGGTACTCTTACCGTGAAATAAAACGAATGACAAGAGACTTTAGAGATAAATTAGGTGAGGGAGGTTATGGCTTAGTATTCAAAGGAAAGCTTCGTAGTGGTCATTTCGTGGCAATAAAATTATTGAGTTCAAAAGCAAATGGGCAGGACTTCATTAATGAAGTTGCATCTATTGGTAGAATTCATCATGTTAATGTGGTAAAACTTGTTGGCTTCTGTGTGGAGGGATCGAAACAAGCTCTTGTATACGAATTCATGCTAAATGGATCTCTTGATAGAATAATATTCGCAAAAGGCAATAAGATCACTTTAAGTTGGCAAAAAATGTTTGATATTGCTGTTGGAGTGGCTCGAGGGATTGAATACTTGCATCGAGGATGTGACATGCAAATTCTACATTTTGATATCAAGCCACACAATATTCTTCTAGACAAAAACTTTATCCCAAAAGTTTCAGACTTTGGTCTTGCAAAATTATATTCAGTAGCTGATAGTATTGTATCTCGCACTGCAGCTCGAGGTACAGCAGGATATATTGCTCCTGAATTGGTCTACCAAAGCATTGGAGGTATCTCATATAAAGCTGATGTTTATAGTTTTGGAATGTTATTATTGGAAATAGTAGGAAAGAGGAAGAATTTGGATACATTTGTTGAACAATCAAGTCAAATTTACTTTCCATCATGGATTTATGACCAATTTGATCAAAGAGATAATATAGAGTTCAGAGAGGTAACAGATGATGAAAAGATAATAGTAAAGAAGATGGTGATAACAGCCTTTTGGTGTATACAATTGAAGCCTGTCGATCGTCCTTCAATGAGTAGAGTATTGGAGATGCTTGAAACTGATATTGAGTCACTCGAAATGCCTCCCAAACCTTTTCAATATCTTCTTGACACATCAAGTGAAGGTGATGTTACTGAGAATCCAATAGATGAATCTACTGCATCACTTCATGTTGCAAATTTAAGTATAGCTTAAATATAGCGTAAGCTAGTGAACGTTTATATTATTATATATGTTACCTATGTTGTTTGTAGCCAGAAAAAGGAAGAAAAGTTAAAAAATTATTTGGAAAATTGTGGTCTAATAATTATTTTATATGAAAAGTTTCTTTTTTTCCTCCAATTTAGATAATGAAAATTTTGAATTCTTGTCATTAATTGTAAGTTTGCTGATTCAAACGACAGTTAATATCAAATTAAATTCAGCCTTATTATCTCTCACTTTTAAGTAATATTAGATGTGCTAACATAATGTTCTTTGCTTTTGCATGGTGTATTATCTGCCTTGGAAATAAGTTTGTGTTGGATATTGTAGATTGGTATCGATGAAAAGTATGCCTTGACAAACCATATTTCGTTTATGTCATGGTATCTTTCAGCAGGAACGTATATTATCGTCTTGGAATTACAAGTAATTTCAGCTTTGAAATTCTATATACAGGGAATGGAGAAATATCAGTGTTCTCACTTATTTACAACTAGGGGAGCATTAAAATGTTTCACGAATATTACTTTTTGAGGATCCAATAATCATTTGTTATTATAAACCATGGTCATTCAAATATGCTAATATATGTTCCAATAATTTTCTTGAAAAGGAGGTATTGTTATATCAGGAACTTTGCTGGGTATCTCTTGCTTGATTGCACCTGTTAGATACAGATTATGAAAGAGATAATTATCTGCAGATGATACAATTGAAGAGTTCCTTCTACATCAGAATAACTTAGTACCTATTAAGTATTCTTATTATGAAAAAAAAAAATAACTAATGGCTTTAGAAATAAATTAAGTGAAAGGGATTATGGTTCAATGTTCATGAAAACTTTGTAGCAACCACATCATGACAGTAAAGTTGTTGGGCAACTCAAAAGTTAATGGGAAAGATTTCATTAATGAAGTTGTAACAATTTAGAGGATTCATCACATTAATGTCACAAAAACTTATTGGATTTTGTGTAGAAGAATTAAAATAAACTCTTGTACATGACTTCATGCCGAATGGATCTTTAGATTAAACCCTATTTGCAGGAGAAATAAGATCACTTTAAATTGGCAAAAAATGCTTGATATTGCGTTTGAAGTGGCTTGAGCAATTAAATATTTACTTCGAGGGAGTGGCATGTAAATTTCAGATTTTGATCTTGCAAAATTATATTCAATAAAGAATAACATTGTGTCTCTCATTACAGCACGAGATACACAATGATATATTGCTCTTGAGTTGGTACAAAATCATTTAAGATATTTTATACTAGGTTGCTATTTATAGTTTTGGGATGTTATTGATGAAAATGGCAAGAAGGTGAAAAATTTTTTAATACATTCATTGAACAATCAAGTATGATATACTCTCCATCATAGATATATGACCGATTTGATTAAGGAGAGGACATAGAGTTGGGAGATATTGTAGATGAAGAAAGAGATAATTTTGAGGAAGATGTTAGTAACAACACTTTTTGGTGTATACAAATGAAGCCTCCTTCTTGTCCTTCAATGATCAAAGTGTTGGAGATGCTTGAAACTGATGTTGGGCTCCTTGAAATGCCTATCAGACTTTTCCAACTTTCTTTTGAAGCATCAATTGAGGATCATGGTGGTGATAATCCAATTGATGAGCCAACTAAATCTGCATGCTCTGATCTTTAATTAATCTCACCTCTATAAGAGCAATTCTTCACATGCAGCATATCAAAAGTAGTAACGAAACTAAATTGGGTATATCATAAATTGTTTTAGTGATTATCAATGCAAAACGCAATCATCATTGATCAACTAATTATTACATGTGACACATAAAATTGAGTCCATAATATTTGAAATCACAACCAAAATCAAGTATATAACTAAAATATTTCATGAAGTAAAAATTAAGTTCTCTCTGTTTGACAACAATATGTTTAGAGCAACCGGGTTTTATAGTACATTCAATAAACAGTTGCATGTGAAATTTAAAAATAATTTTAATATTAGTAACAAATTTGAAAAACTTTAGTAAAGATTTTCAAGTCAAGCACTCGACGTGAACAAGTCGTACAGTGCGAGCATGCTGAGCCTCGAAGCCAACGGGTCAGACGCAGCTTCCTGTAGCCATTGACTCTGGTCAGCGAGACCTGTAGGCTGGGCTGAGATGTGCCTTGCTTGACTATTTATTGGTCTTCAGAAAAAAAGTCAACTGAAGTTATGAAATCTTATCCAAATGCTTGACTAACTGCTTAAATTGTCTCCCACAAATATTTTATCTGCGTTGCACTTGCACGTCTATTTTTTTTTTATTTTTTTTAAATTAAATCAATCTATTTTATTTATTTAAATTCAACTTAAATTAAAAATTAAATTAAATAAATTTTAAATTTTATATTATTATAAATAAAAAATTTATTTAATCTTTTTATATTATTTTATTTCAACATAATATAAATTATTCGTTTAAATTTAATTTTCAATATGAAATTTTTTTCAAACTTTTTATAGAAAGAAAATCAAACTTAATTTTTACAAATAAAATAAATTAATGTACACATTTTAAAATTAAATAATTAAAAAAATATTTACATTAATTTTTTAGCATTATAAATTTTTTATACTTAAATATTTAACTTATTAATAAGTATATCTATTATTTACTTAAAAATTTATATTTTTTAAATATTTTTTAAATTTAATTCCTCAACATTTCAATTTTATTTTTATATTATATATTTTTATTCAATTTAATCCATATAACGTGATACAAAAATCTTTTTTCAAAATTCTTTAATTTGTTACGTGACACTAAAATGTTAACATGTCAGTGTCACATCAATGTTGTCATGTCATCATATTAAAATCATGTGACATTATCATATCATCAAATTGATATCACGTGATGTGTCACATCATCACTAAAATTATTTTTTAAATAACAAAATTAGATGTCGTTAGTAAAACAGATTAAATTGAAGCAATTCTTAAAATTAAGAGATTAAATTATTTTAATTTTTAATATTGAAACTAAATTAAATAAAATACATAAGTACATAAGCTTGATAAGTATTTCAATCATTTTAGTATTTTATCTCTTGAAAAAGTACATGGAATTTTAGTTCAAAGAGACAAGTTTAAATTTATGTTTCTCAAAAATCGTTCTTGTTAAAAAAAAGTTAAAGCTTTTGTAACTTTTTTGTAAAATAAAAATTAAAAAATAATTGGATTTAGTATTTAAATTAAGTGAAATAATTAATTGATGAATAATATTATTTTAACTTGACTTGGAGTCTTCAATCCACTTGACACAGGACCCACAAAATTTCAATTATGGCATGAGTTTGGATCTAGTGCATCTGCTACCTGCACAAAGTGTTCTCCACATTGACTTTGATTTTTCAAAGATGAAGACTTGCTTTCAGTCTTCAATCCACTTGACACAGGACCCACAAAATTTCAATTATGGCATGAGTTTGGATCTAGTGCATCTGCTACCTGCACAAACTGTTCTCCACATTGACTTTGATTTTTCAAAGATGAAGACTTGCTTTCAGTTACGGCCAAAAGAGCAATGTTTGGCGCGTCTATATTTTCTTTTCGATTAACAGCCTTTAACATGTTAATTTTATTTAATTTAATTTTTATATTACATATTTTTATTTAATTAATCTATATAACATGTTAAAAATTTTTTTAAAATTTTTTTTATCTGTTACATGATACTGTCACGTTATTAGATCAATGTTATGTGACATGTGATGTCATTTTTTTAATAAAAAAATTAAACATGATTATGAAAATAAATTAAAATAATTTTTAAAATAAAAAATTAAATTATTTTGATTTTAAATATAAAAATTAAATTAAAATATATATATAAATATAAAGACTTAATGAATATTTTAATCAATATGAAATAGTTCTCTACGCTTTTTCCCAGTGACCCCATACAGAATATAAAAAGGGCAAGCTTAGTACAAAAAATCCTCTCTCACTCCCGTGAAGCAGAACTCCTTAACAGAATCATGAATTCCTCTTTTTAGAATTCCTGCAGTTCCAAAGCGTTAAGTCCTCCTTCCACTTCAGCCAAAGTAGGATCTCCCAAGCTCCAGATAAATGTACCATTTGAAATTCAAATTTTTGGGAGAGATAATACACGGAAATCATCAATTCCTACGGACTGCATCGTAGAGCAAATGTCGGCGTTTCCCACGGACAGCATTTAAGAGCAGATTTTGATGTCCAAGCTTGGACATATTGACTGTCCTAGTTTGGTCACTAGGCTCCACGCGTTTAGATGATGCCTTGGACAGCTTTTGGGCAACAGTAGACAATTTTATCACATTTGGTGGACACGTTATCCTGGATAGAAGCATTTGGACAGCTTTAAAGGAGTTTGTGTAAAAGATTGTCTTGGTTTCACAGTCAATGAGGCTCTCTGTCTCTGGTAGCATTGCTTGGGTTAGGATATTCATTGTCTTAAACACCTAACCGTGGGGTCTAACTGAAATAATAATTTGATGGGCTGTTTATTGGAATTTTATGTACCCGGGGCTAGTTGTACCTTCGGTTTTGTGAAGTCTAGTTGGGCATAGACCTCCAATCTCTTCAAATCGGATGTTTTTAGAATTGGAATTGTTTTTAATTTCCTTTATTTTATTTTTATTTTTATATAATTATAAAATTCAAGTTGATTTGACATTAACAATTAACAAATAAAATTT
This sequence comes from Theobroma grandiflorum, assembly GCA_036013995.1. NCBI lineage: Eukaryota > Viridiplantae > Streptophyta > Magnoliopsida > Malvales > Malvaceae > Theobroma > Theobroma grandiflorum. Next base: position 21,971,792 of record CP142133.1, on the reverse strand, counting down.
GAATATTCATAAAAAAAACTTTATTGTTTTTATATAATTAATTGATTTTGTATCTTGATGAATGATTAAATTTTAACTTATATTATTTATTAAATATGTTTGTAGGTGAACAATTATTGGTTGATGAAAAGATTCATGCCCTTAAATTTTAAACGTTATGTAATTGGAGATTGATCAAAATCATAATCCACAAACTTATTTTTATTATTATAATTATGATAATTCACGTATTAAATCATTTATGTGCGACTAATAAATCAAAACCATAAATACTCCCTTCACTCCTTCTTAGTTTTGTACCAACTAAGCCACTCATACTATTATTAGGACATTTCCAAGTCCACCACGCACGTAAAAAAAGAAAAAATTAAAGTTCTAAGTTGAAGTTTTAATATTTTATCCATTGAAAAATTTCATGTAATTTTAGTTTAAAGAGTCAAGTTTAAATCTTTCTAAAAAACGTTCTTATTAAAAAAAGAAAAAAGTTGGATTAGTATTTAAATTAAGTGAAATGATTAATTCGAATACATGGATGTGAGGAATAATATTATTTTAACTTGATTCGGAGTCCTCGATCCACTTGACACAGGGCCCACAAAAATTCAATTATGGCATTTTCCACTTTGACATTGATTTTTCAAAGATGAAGACTTGCTTTTATTTAGTGCCAAAAGAACAATGTTTCGTTCATGCGTCTCTATTTCCTCGACTTAAGACTTGCTAGCCTCATCCTGCATTTCCCACCCAAATTAAATTTAGCATGCCAGAACCAAAAGCACAACTTCCATGGTTTGGGCTCATGGCCGTCCTTTCTTCATTCCTACTCCCGGAAGCTTGCAACGCCAGAAGCACAAACAAGGATTGCGGCTTTACTCTGTGTGGAGACGTTAGCATCAGCTTTCCTTTTCGATCAACAAGCCAACCTCGCAAGTGTGGTGACCATAGATATGATTTAATATTAATAAAAATACTTTTCAAAAAAAAAAATATCACGTAAGCTATGAAACTTTTAATTTCATTGTCAGATGTATTTGTATAATTTTTTGCCTTTTAAATACAAACTATTTTTATTTGCATCATTTCTTTTCTAATTTCTCCCATCTATATAAAATACCATAAATACAAATCTTTTTTTTTTTCTTAAGCTTAAGTGAGGGTTGCAGACGTACAAGCACCTTGATAAGCCCAAACCTTGCACAACATTGGTCAAGTACACTTTACAATTTCATGTAATTAAATGCTACATAAACCATCTCATGACTTCCATAATATTTGAAATCAAACTATCAAAATTAAGTATATTATTAAAATATTTTATGAAGTAAAAATTAAATTCTGTCTGGAAGACAAAAATATGTTTACAATAAACAATTGCATGTGAAATTTAAAATTAATTTTAATATTAAAAAAATTAAAAAGGTTGGTTAAGATCAAGTCAAGCAGCGGACGGATCAACAAGTGGTAAAGTAGCAGCATGATGGCCTGGGGCTTTGTGGGTTTTAATAGTAAAGAATTTTGATAATGGTTTTAATCGTTTTAAAAACAAAAGCAAAGTAACAAATGGCATTTAAACAAAGGTTGCGAAACTAATTTGGGTCAAAGTCACCTGTATAATATTTGTTACTTTTTGACTCAGTCTAACGTGCAAGTAAGGAATGCTTGTAAGAAAAAAAGGTCGTAAATTTCTTATTTACGAGCTTGACCAACTGTTGTTCATGTTATTGCAACCAACGGTTGTTAGCAAAATACAAAGAAATAAACATTTCAATGATTCTATATTTCCTTGATTCAATCAAATTTCCTTTTCGACGGCCCTATGTATCAACCAAAAATTATGCTCTTCAGAATTCATTAAGTACTATTGTTCTCCATGGATTTGTCTTTTTGTTCCTTAATTTGTTGAAATTAATAATTATATTTTGTATCTTAGTATTTTCTGCAAGAACGTATATTATTTTTCTTGAAATAACAGTTTAACTAATAAAATTTAATAATTATATTTTGCTTTCTATCTGTCTTGCACTGGTTACGTACAAATTAGGAAAGTAACATTTATGCACACGATACAATTGAAGAATTCTTTCAAAATCAAAATAATTTAATACTTATTAAGTATTTTATATAAACTAAAAAAATAATTAATATTTTTAGAGATAAATTAGGTGAAAGGGTAACGACTATCTTGTGACAATATAATTTTTAGGGAAGCTATCAATTATTTCTACGTCATTTTCTAACTTAAAATATCAGGCACTGCCCTAATATTTAAATAAGAAAGAAAAGTTCTGAATTAACTTATTGCAGAGCTTTGACTTATTCCTAAAAGGGCGTGTCTCAGCCATTGCGCGTACATTTATTAGATATTTGAATGCTTCGTCTGTACATATATAGTTTCCTAAGACTTTTAAGCTTCATCCTCATTAATCAACACGCAGTGAAAGAAAATATCAGGCACCGCCCTATGGAAAACCATTGCTTCATTTTTAGTTTGACTCGTCTCCAATAAATTAGAGAGAAAAGTTCTTAATTTATTGCGCGTTAGCTGATTGCAACAAAAATGATTGTTAGGACCTTGTTAGCTTCATCCTCGTAGTCTCACAGCCCAGCTTTCCAGAATGCCAAAAATACAACTTCCATTGTTTGGCCTCATGGTCGTCCTTGCTCTGTTTCTATCCCCTGAATCTTGCATCGCCAGGGGCGGAAACGACTGCGGCTCTACGCTGTGTGGAAACGTTAACATCAGTTACCCTTTCCGATTAAAAAGCCAGTCTCGGGAGTGTGGTGGGCTTGAACTGGAGTGCGAGCATGATAACCGCACGACCTTGGCCAGGAAGTATGATAAATATTATGTTCAAGAGATCTTTTACGAAAATTCTACACTCCGAGTTGTGGGTGCAAATCTGGGCAGGGATAACTGCTCCCTTCCTCTCAATCGGTTCTATGAAGATTTTCCCTTTTGTGGAATACCGTACTTTGCTTTTAGTCGGTTCCATGACCATTATAGCTTTATGCATCTAGTAAATTGCACAACACCAGTAGAATCGTCTCTCTTTGTCAATGCCTCTCATTGCCCCAGTAGCTCTTTATATCCACCTTCCTACTTCTATTTTTTAGATCAAGAAACCCATGCACGCGATTTCAAGCAATCTTGCACGGTCGTAGCTGAGGTTCCAATCAAGGTTGAGAATATCACAGGCCTGGATATTTTGAAAATCTACGAAAACCTACTATGGGGCTTTGAATTGTCATGGTCCACGCGGGAAAGATACTGCTCAAATAAACTTTCGTTCAATCAAATGTAAGAATTTCCAAGCATTTTAGATTTCATTATCTAATTAGGCTGAGTTTGGTTGGTTCATAAATTTTTCATTTGAAAAATTGCAGTAAAAAACTTATGCTTTGCAAAAATTATATTCTAAATTTAGTTTTCAAGATTTTTTTTTATGTTTTGACATTAAAAACTTTAAATGTTGTAATAGAAAAATAAAATGAGATGGAGATAATATATAATTGTTTTGACTCTGCACTAACACTTTTACTTGGATGTCTTAAACATTCCAGATTGGGGAAAATTCGGGATGCCTTGATAGACTACCTGAACAGCTTTCTATATTTTATCATCCATCGACCCCTTATATCAGCTTTCAATGGTTTTCCAGCCGAAACTAATAGTATGCTTTCTGGAGTTCATTATTGTAATTTGCCTCTTCTTGTCCTTGTGTCGAAACTTATACTCTTTTGGTCTTGTTTTTTTTTTTTTTTTTTTGCAGGAACATATATTATGTGTATTGGAATAACAGGTATGTTTTAGCTCTATACTTGTGCATATGGACATTGACTTCTAAAAGTTAAAAGAGCTCATGCTCATTTTTAATGTAAAATTCAAAAAACTATAAAAGCTCCTTAAGGATTTTGAAGTCGAATGGGTATTTTAGAATAAACCTGTTTATATAGATATAGAAAAAGAAACAGCAAGCTTCAATAATATGATCAAATAATTAAATTTCTATTTCAAAATTCATTGAAGAAATTAATAATTAATTATAATGTTCTAATACTAAAGCATAGGGAGATCTTACTAGGAAATTATCAAATGCACTACAGATTTCAAATACTAGTATTTAATAAGGGAGCATGAAACTGTTACATGTATAGGGTTTAGGGTTTAGTTATAATTAGACTTTCATTAGGTTATAATTAGTTATAAAGTTCACTTAGACAAAAGATAGCGACACATATTGCACAATTTACATCTAATTTTTTGGGGCAATAGCCCTCATTCAAAATATATATTCTAATTCATTTTAATGTATTTTTCTTCAAAAGGAGGAATAATCTTATCAAGAATGTTGTTGGGGATATCTATCTTGATTGCACTTGTTACATACAAATTGCGAAGGAGACATTTATCTGTAGATGATACAATTGAAGAGTTTCTTCAAAGTCAAAATGATTTAATGCCAATAAGGTATTCTTACTATGAAGTAAAAAGAATGACTAGAAATTTTCAAGAAAAATTAGGTGAAGGTGGTTATGGTTCAGTTTTTAAAGGAAAGCTTCGAAGTGGTCATCTTGTAGCAATAAAATTATTGGGCAAGTCAAAAGCTAATGGGCAAGATTTCATTAACGAAGTTGCTACAATCGGGAGGATTCATCATGTTAATGTGGCGAAACTTATTGGATTTTGTGTGGAGGGATCAAAACAAGCTCTTGTATATGACTTTATGCCTAATGGATCTTTAGATCGGATCATATTTGCAAAAGAAAATAAGATCACTTTAAGTTGGCAAAAAATGTTTGATATTGCTGTTGGAGTGGCTCGAGGGATTGAATACTTGCATCGAGGATGTGACATGCAAATTCTACATTTTGATATCAAGCCACACAATATTCTTCTAGACAAAAACTTTATCCCAAAAGTTTCAGACTTTGGTCTTGCAAAATTATATTCAGTAGCTGATAGTATTGTATCTCGCACTGCAGCTCGAGGTACAGTAGGATATATTGCTCCTGAATTGGTCTACCAAAGCATTGGAGGTATCTCATATAAAGCTGATGTTTATAGTTTTGGAATGTTATTATTGGAAATAGTAGGAAAGAGGAAGAATTTGGATACATTTGTTGAACGATCAAGTCAAATTTACTTTCCATCATGGATTTATGACCAATTTGACCAAAGAGATAGTATAGAGTTCAGAGAGGTAACAGATGATGAAAAGATAATAGTAAAGAAGATGGTGATAACAGCCTTTTGGTGTATACAATTGAAGCCTGTCGATCGTCCTTCAATGAGTAGAGTATTGGAGATGCTTGAAACTGATATTGAGTCACTCGAAATGCCTCCCAAACCTTTTCAATATCTTCTTGACACATCAAGTGAAGGTGATGTTACTGAGAATCCAATAGATGAATCTACTGCATCACTTCATGTTGCAAATTTAAGTATAGCTTAAATATAGCGTAAGCTAGTGAACGTTTATATTATTATATATGTTACCTATGTTGTTTGTAGCCAGAAAAAGGAAGAAAAGTTAAAAAATTATTTGGAAAATTGTGGTCTAATAATTATTTTATATGAAAGGTTTCTTTTTTTCCTCCAATTTAGATAATGAAAATTTTGAATTCTTGTCATTAATTGTAAGTTTGCTGATTCAAACGACAGTTAATATCAAATTAAACTCAGCCTTATTATCTCTCACTTTTAAGTAATATTAGATGTGCTAACATAATGTTCTTTGCTTTTGCATGGTGTATTATCTGCCTTGGAAATAAGTTTGTGTTGGATATTGTAGATTGGTATCGATGAAAAGTATGCCTTGACAAACCATATTTCGTTTATGTCATGGTATCTTTCAGCAGGAACGTATATTATCGTCTTGGAATTACAAGTAATTTCAGCTTTGAAATTCTATATACAGGGAATGGAGAAATATCAGTGTTCTCACTTATTTACAACTAGGGGAGCATTAAAATGTTTCACGAATATTACTTTTTGAGGATCCAATAATCATTTGTTATTATAAACCATGGTCATTCAAATATGCTAATATATGTTCCAATAATTTTCTTGAAAAGGAGGTATTGTTATATCAGGAACTTTGCTGGGTATCTCTTGCTTGATTGCACCTGTTAGATACAGATTATGAAAGAGATAATTATCTGCAGATGATACAATTGAAGAGTTCCTTCTACATCAGAATAACTTAGTACCTATTAAGTATTCTTATTATGAAAAAAAAAAAAATAACTAATGGCTTTAGAAATAAATTAAGTGAAAGGGATTATGGTTCAATGTTCATGAAAACTTTATAGCAACCACATCATGACAGTAAAGTTGTTGGGCAACTCAAAAGTTAATGGGAAAGATTTCATTAATGAAGTTGTAACAATTTAGAGGATTCATCACATTAATGTCACAAAAACTTATTGGATTTTGTGTAGAAGAATTAAAATAAACTCTTGTACATGACTTCATGCCGAATGGATCTTTAGATTAAACCCTATTTGCAGGAGAAATAAGATCACTTTAAATTGGCAAAAAATGCTTGATATTGCGTTTGATGTGGCTTGAGCAATTAAATATTTACTTCGAGGGAGTGGCATGTAAATTTCAGATTTTGATCTTGCAAAATTATATTCAATAAAGAATAACATTGTGTCTCTCATTACAGCACGAGATACACAATGATATATTGCTCTTGAGTTGGTACAAAATCATTTAAGATATTTTATACTAGGTTGCTATTTATAGTTTTGGGATGTTATTGATGAAAATGGTAAGAAGGTGAAAAATTTTTAATACATTCATTGAACAATCAAGTATGATATACTCTCCATCATAGATATATGACCGATTTGATTAAGGAGAGGACATAGAGTTGGGAGATATTGTAGATGAAGAAAGAGATAATTTTGAGGAAGATGTTAGTAACAATACTTTTTGGTGTATACAAATGAAGCCTCCTTCTTGTCCTTCAATGATCAAAGTGTTGGAGATGCTTGAAACTGATGTTGGGCTCCTTGAAATGCCTATCAGACTTTTCCAACTTTCTTTTGAAGCATCAATTGAGGATCATGGTGGTGATAATCCAATTGATGAGCCAACTAAATCTGCATGCTCTGATCTTTAATTAATCTCACCTCTATAAGAGCAATTCTTCACATGCAGCATATCAAAAGTAGTAACGAAACTAAATTGGGTATATCATAAATTGTTTTAGTGATTATCAATGCAAAACGCAATCATCATTGATCAACTAATTATTACATGTGACACATAAAATTGAGTCCATAATATTTGAAATCACAACCAAAATCAAGTATATAACTAAAATATTTCATGAAGTAAAAATTAAGTTCTCTCTGTTTGACAACAATATGTTTAGAGCAACCGGGTTTTATAGTACATTCAATAAACAGTTGCATGTGAAATTTAAAAATAATTTTAATATTAGTAACAAATTTGAAAAACTTTAGTAAAGATTTTCAAGTCAAGCACTCGACGTGAACAAGTCGTACAGTGCGAGCATGCTGAGCCTCGAAGCCAACGGGTCAGACGCAGCTTCCTGTAGCCATTGACTCTGGTCAGCGAGACCTGTAGGCTGGGCTGAGATGTGCCTTGCTTGACTATTTATTGGTCTTCAGAAAAAAAGTCAACTGAAGTTATGAAATCTTATCCAAATGCTTGACTAACTGCTTAAATTGTCTCCCACAAATATTTTATCTGCGTTGCACTTGCACGTCTATTTTTTTTTTTTTTAAATTAAATCAATCTATTTTATTTATTTAAATTCAACTTAAATTAAAAATTAAATTAAATAAATTTTAAATTTTATATTATTATAAATAAAAAATTTATTTAATCTTTTTATATTATTTTATTTCAACATAATATAAATTATTCGTTTAAATTTAATTTTAAATATGAAATTTTTTTCAAACTTTTTATAGAATGAAAATCAAACTTAATTTTTACAAATAAAATAAATTAATGTACACATTTTAAAATTAAATAATTAAAAAAATATTTACATTAATTTTTTAACATTATAAATTTTTTATACTTAAATATTTAACTTATTAATAAGTATATCTATTATTTACTTAAAAGTTTATATTTTTTAAATTTAATCCCTCAACATTTCAATTTTATTTTTATATTATATATTTTTATTCAATTTAATCCATATAACGTGATACAAAAATCTTTTTTCAAAATTCTTTAATTTGTTACGTGACATTAAAATGTTAACATGTCAGTGTCACATCAGTGTTGTCATGTCATCATATTAAAATCATGTGACATTATCATATCATCAAATTGATATCACGTGATGTGTCACATCATCACTAAAATTATTTTTTAAATAACAAAATTAGATGTCGTTAGTAAAACAGATTAAATTGAAGCAATTCTTAAAATTAAGAGATTAAATTATTTTAATTTTTAATATTGAAACTAAATTAAATAAAATACATAAGTACATAAGCTTGATAAGTATTTCAATCATTTTAGTATTTTATCTCTTGAAAAAGTACATGGAATTTTAGTTCAAAGAGACAAGTTTAAATTTATGTTTCTCAAAAATCGTTCTTGTTAAAAAAAAGTTAAAGCTTTTGTAACTTTTTTGTAAAATAAAAATTAAAAAATAATTGGATTTAGTATTTAAATTAAGTGAAATAATTAATTGATGAATAATATTATTTTAACTTGACTTGGAGTCTTCAATCCACTTGACACAGGACCCACAAAATTTCAATTATGGCATGAGTTTGGATCTAGTGCATCTGCTACCTGCACAAAGTGTTCTCCACATTGACTTTGATTTTTCAAAGATGAAGACTTGCTTTCAGTCTTCAATCCACTTGACACAGGACCCACAAAATTTCAATTATGGCATGAGTTTGGATCTAGTGCATCTGCTACCTGCACAAACTGTTCTCCACATTGACTTTGATTTTTCAAAGATGAAGACTTGCTTTCAGTTACGGCCAAAAGAGCAATGTTTGGCGCGTCTATATTTTCTTTTCGATTAACAGCCTTTAACATGTTAATTTTATTTAATTTAATTTTTATATTACATATTTTTATTTAATTAATCTATATAACATGTTAAAAATTTTTTTAAAATTTTTTTTATCTGTTACATGATACTGTCACGTTATTAGATCAATGTTATGTGACATGTGATGTCATTTTTTTAATAAAAAAATTAAACATGATTATGAAAATAAATTAAAATAATTTTTAAAATAAAAAATTAAATTATTTTGATTTTAAATATAAAAATTAAATTAAAATATATATATAAATATAAAGACTTAATGAATATTTTAATCAATATGAAATAGTTCTCTACGCTTTTTCCCAGTGACCCCATACAGAATATAAAAAGGGCAAGCTTAGTACAAAAAATCCTCTCTCACTCCCGTGAAGCAGAACTCCTTAACAGAATCATGAATTCCTCTTTTTAGAATTCCTGCAGTTCCAAAGCGTTAAGTCCTCCTTCCACTTCAGCCAAAGTAGGATCTCCCAAGCTCCAGATAAATGTACCATTTGAAATTCAAATTTTTGGGAGAGATAATACACGGAAATCATCAATTCCTACGGACTGCATCGTAGAGCAAATGTCGGCGTTTCCCACGGACAGCATTTAAGAGCAGATTTTGATGTCCAAGCTTGGACATATTGACTGTCCTAGTTTGGTCACTAGGCTCCACGCGTTTAGATGATGCCTTGGACAGCTTTTGGGCAACAGTAGACAATTTTATCACATTTGGTGGACACGTTATCCTGGATAGAAGCATTTGGACAGCTTTAAAGGAGTTTGTGTAAAAGATTGTCTTGGTTTCACAGTCAATGAGGCTCTCTGTCTCTGGTAGCATTGCTTGGGTTAGGATATTCATTGTCTTAAACACCTAACCGTGGGGTCTAACTGAAATAATAATTTGATGGGCTGTTTATTGGAATTTTATGTACCCGGGGCTAGTTGTACCTTCGGTTTTGTGAAGTCTAGTTGGGCATAGACCTCCAATCTCTTCAAATCGGATGTTTTTAGAATTGGAATTGTTTTTAATTTCCTTTATTTTATTTTTATTTTTATATAATTATAAAATTCAAGTTGATTTGACATTAACAATTAACAAATAAAATTTGAATATTCATAAAAAAAACTTTATTGTTTTTATATAATTAATTGATTTTGTATCTTGATGAATGATTAAATTTTAACTTATATTATTTATTAAATATGTTTGTAGGTGAACAATTATTGGTTGATGAAAAGATTCATGCCCTTAAATTTTAAACGTTATGTAATTGGAGATTGATCAAAATCATAATCCACAAACTTATTTTTATTATTATAATTATGATAATTCACGTATTAAATCATTTATGTGCGACTAATAAATCAAAACCATAAATACTCCCTTCACTCCTTCTTAGTTTTGTACCAACTAAGCCACTCATACTATTATTAGGACATTTCCAAGTCCACCACGCACGTAAAAAAAGAAAAAATTAAAGTTCTAAGTTGAAGTTTTAATATTTTATCCATTGAAAAATTTCATGTAATTTTAGTTTAAAGAGTCAAGTTTAAATCTTTCTAAAAAACGTTCTTATTAAAAAAAGAAAAAAGTTGGATTAGTATTTAAATTAAGTGAAATGATTAATTCGAATACATGGATGTGAGGAATAATATTATTTTAACTTGATTCGGAGTCCTCGATCCACTTGACACAGGGCCCACAAAAATTCAATTATGGCATTTTCCACTTTGACATTGATTTTTCAAAGATGAAGACTTGCTTTTATTTAGTGCCAAAAGAACAATGTTTCGTTCATGCGTCTCTATTTCCTCGACTTAAGACTTGCTAGCCTCATCCTGCATTTCCCACCCAAATTAAATTTAGCATGCCAGAACCAAAAGCACAACTTCCATGGTTTGGGCTCATGGCCGTCCTTTCTTCATTCCTACTCCCGGAAGCTTGCAACGCCAGAAGCACAAACAAGGATTGCGGCTTTACTCTGTGTGGAGACGTTAGCATCAGCTTTCCTTTTCGATCAACAAGCCAACCTCGCAAGTGTGGTGACCATAGATATGATTTAATATTAATAAAAATACTTTTCAAAAAAAAAATATCACGTAAGCTATGAAACTTTTAATTTCATTGTCAGATGTATTTGTATAATTTTTTGCCTTTTAAATACAGACAAAAAATTTCATTGTCTTGCACTGGTTACATACAAATTAGGAAAGTAACATTTATGTACACGATACAATTGAAGAATTCTTTCAAAATCAAAATAATTTAAAACTTATTAAGTATTTTATATAAACTAAAAAAATAATTAATATTTTTAGAGATAAATTAGGTGAAAGGGTAACGACTATCTTGTGACAATATAATTTTTAGGGAAGCTATCAATTATTTCAACTTCATTTTCTAACTTAAAATATCAGGCACCGCCCTAATATTTAAATAAGAAAGAAAAGTTCTGAATTAACTTATTGCAGAGCTTTGACTTATTCCTAAAGGGGAGTGTCTCAGCCATTGCGCGTTCATTTATTAGATATTTGAATGCTTCGTCTGTACATATATATTTTCCTAAGACTTTTGAGCTTCATCCTCATTAATCAACACGCAGTGAAAGAAAATATCAGGCACCGCCCTATGGAAAACCATTGCTTCATTTTTAGTCTGACTCGTCTCCAATAAATTTGAGAGAAAAGTTCTTAATTTATTGCGCGTTAGCTGATTGCAACAAAAATGATTGTTAGGACCTTTTTAGCTTCATCCTCGTAGTCTCACAGCCCAGCTTTCCAGAATGCCAAAAATACAACTTCCATTGTTTGGCCTCATGGTCGTCCTTGCTCTGTTTCTATCCCCTGAATCTTGCATCGCCAGGGGCGGAAACGACTGCGGCTCTACGCTGTGTGGAAACGTTAACATCAGTTACCCTTTCCGATTAAAAAGCCAGTCTCGGAAGTGTGGTGGGCTTGAACTGGAGTGCGAGCATGATAACCGCACGACCTTGGCCAGGAAGTATGATAAATATTATGTTCAAGAGATCTTTTACGAAAATTCTACATTCCGAGTTGTGGGTGCAAATCTGGGCAGGGATACTTGCTCCCTTCCTCTCAATCGGTTCTATGAAGATTTTCCCTTTTGTGGAATACCGTACTTTGCTTTCAGTCGGTTCCATGACCGTTATAGCTTTATGCATCTAGTAAATTGCACAACACCAGCAGAATCGTCTCTCTTTGTCAATGCCTCTCATTGCCCCAGTAGCTCTTTATATCCACCTTCCTACTTCTATTTCTTAGATCAAGAAACCCATGCACGCGATTTCAAGCAATCTTGCACGGTCGTAGCTGAGGTTCCAATCAAGGTTGAGAATATCACAGGCCTGGATACTTTGAAAATCTACGAAAACCTACTATGGGGCTTTGAATTGTCATGGTCCACGCGGGAAAGATACTGCTCAAATAAACTTTCGTTCAATCAAATGTAAGAATTTCCAAGCATTTTAGATTCATTATCTAATTAGGCTGAGTTTGGTCGGTTCATAAATTTTTCATTTGAAAAATTGCGGTAAAAAACTTATGCTTTGCAAAAATTATATTCTAAATTTAGTTTTCAAGATTTTATTTTTTGTTTTGTCATTAAAAACTTTAATGTATAAAATTTACTAAGGCTATTCTTTTTCTTAAATTTTGTAATAGAAAAATAAAATGAGATGGAGATAATATATAATTGTTTTGACTCTGCACTAACACTTTTACTTGGATGTTTAAACATTCCAGATTGGGGAAAATTCGGGATGCCTTGATAGACTACCTGAACAGCTTTCTATATTTTATCATCCATCGACCCCTTATATCAGCTTTCAATGGTTTTCCAGCCGAAACTAATAGTATGCTTTCTGGAATTCATTATTGTAATTTGCCTCTTCTTTTCCTTGTGTCGAAACTTATACTCTTTTGGTCTTGTTTTTTTTTTTTTTTGCAGGAACATATATTATGTGTATTGGAATAACAGGTATGTTTTAGCTCTATACTTGTGCATATGGACATTGACTTCTAAAAGTTAAAAGAGCTCATGTTCATTTTTAATGTAAAATTCAAAAAACTATAAAAGCTCCTTAAGGATTTTGAAGTCGAATGGGTATTTTAGAATAAACCTGTTTATATAGATATAGAAAAAGAAACAGCAAGCTTCAATAATATGATCAAATAATTAAATTTCTATTTCAAAATTCATTGAAGAAATTAGTAATTAATTATAATGTTCTAATACTAAAGCATAGGGAGATCTTACTAGGAAATTATCAAATGCACTACAGATTTCAAATACTAGTATTTAATAAGGGAGCATGAAACTGTTACATGTATAGGGTTTAGGGTTTAGTTATAATTAGACTTTCATTAGGTTATAATTAGTTATAAAGTTCACTTAGACAAAAGATAGCGACACATATTGCACAATTTACATCTAATTTTTTGGGGCAATAACCCTCATTCAAAATATATATACTAATTCATTTTAATGTATTTTTCTTCAAAAGGAGGAATAATCTTATCAAGAATGTTGTTGGGGATATCTATCTTGATTGCACTTGTTACATACAAATTGCGAAGGAGACATTTATCTGTGGATGATACAATTGAAGAGTTTCTTCAAAGTCAAAATGATTTAATGCCAATAAGGTATTCTTATTATGAAGTAAAAAGAATGACTAGAAATTTTCAAGAAAAATTAGGTGAAGGTGGTTATGGTTCAGTATTTAAAGGAAAGCTTCGAAGTGGTCATCTTGTAGCAATAAAATTATTGGGCAAGTCAAAAGCTAATGGGCAAGATTTCATTAACGAAGTTGCTACAATCGGGAGGATTCATCATGTTAATGTGGCGAAACTTATTGGATTTTGTGTGGAGGGATCAAAACAAGCTCTTGTATATGACTTTATGCCTAATGGATCTTTAGATCGGATCATTTTTGCAAAAGAAAATAAAACCACCTTAAGTTGGCAAAATATGTTTGATATTGCTCTTGGGGTGGCTCGAGGAATTGAATATTTACATCAAGGATGTGATAGGCAAATTTTACATTTTGATATCAAGCCACACAATATTCTTTTAGATGAGAAATTTATCCCAAAAGTTTCAGATTTCGGTCTTGCTAAACTTTATTCGGTAGATGATAGCATTGTATCACTCACTGCAGCACGAGGTACAATCGGTTATATTGCTCCCGAATTGGTCTACAAAAACATTGGAGGCATCTCCCACAAGGTTGATGTTTATAGTTTTGGAATGTTATTAATGGAAATGGTGGGAAGAAGGAAGAATTTGAATGCCTCTGTTGAGCACTCGAGTCAAAATTACTTCCCTTCATGGATTTATGGTCGATTTCATCAAGGAGAGGACGTCGAGTTGGGAGAGGTTACTGACGGTGAAAAGATAATTGTTCGGAAGATGATAATAACAGCTTGCTGGTGTATACAAGTGAAACCTAACGATCGTCCTTCAATGGGCAAAGTCTTGGAGATGCTTGAAACTGATGCTGAGCTCTTTCAAATGCCCCTCAAACCTTTTCAACTCCCTTTTGAAATATCAACTGAGGATCGTGATGATGACAATCCAAGTGAGGATCTAACTACATCACTTTTGTCTGAGAATGAACTTAGCTTAAATATAGTGTAAGTTGTGAAATTTTTCACTTTATCAGGTTACCTTTGTACTTTGATGATAAGAAAAAGGAATGTCCCTCAAAAGCCCATATTGTGTATCATGATTTCCAAACGTTGTCTATATTTTGAGCTTTGTTTCTATGGGTTTTTCTGTTGCATCCCATTTTTGTACTTTATTTCATAATATCTTTCATTTTGCTCATTTGACCTCTGTTATTTTTGCCTTTGTTCAACTTAATTTTCCCTTTTTTTGTAGAAATGGCTAAGAAAAATTACAAAATGGTAATTCAAGCAAGAACTCTATGGTAAGGATGGTGAAAGCGTACAGTCCCCTGCGAAGTATTGTGAAAGGGAGAAGTGTCAAGGAAAAGGAGAGCACGAAGAAAGGAAAAAAAGCAAAAAAGAAAAAAATAATGGAGTTGATAAGGGAGGTTGGGGAAATGAAAAGAGTGGTGGAGAAAAGTGACAGGAAAGAACATAATGGGATGCTAACAAGGGACATGGCAAAAGTCAATTGCAGTCTACTATGATGTTGAGGGCGCTGTTGCTTAGTACGAGAAGAACAAGGAAGAATAACCTAATGGATACAACTGTGGAAGGTGTAAAAGGGAAACAAATCTTAAGGTGCTCTTTGTTGGATGAAGACATCGTGTATCCCAACAGTAAGATAATCTAAGAAGCTACGAACACGGAAAGGTGGCAACAACACTAAGAAGGTCTTTTCAAAATGGTAGGGAGGGGTTGCAAAAGAGCTCTCCAAACTAGAGCTAGTGATACTAAAGGAAAGGGCGGCACAAAGGTGGTTAGTATACCAAATAATGGTTCTCTGGTTTGTTTTCCATGAAATTACTAACTTGGAATGTGAGAAGTGTTGGGAAAAGGGAAAAAGAATGAATTGTAAAAAGTCTCATATGTGAAGAAAGGTCAAACCTAGTTCACTTTTAGGAAATGAAGTTTAAACAAGGTGAATGGTAAAATTCTACAATCTTTGTTGGGTAGGGACTTGGATAAGGGAATATTCGTGGAAGCTGAAGGTGTTGCCAGAGGACTAATCTGTTTGTGGCAGGATTCTTTTCTCATTGTGGAGACCACAACAGTGTAGAAAAATTATACTTTTCTTTTTGGGCAGTTATGAAAAATAAAATATGAGATGTGAGTTCGGGAATGCACACGTGTCTAATGACGATGAGGAATGAAAAGCATTGTGGGACGATATAGTTGAACAAACCTATAGATGGGAGATACCGTGGTGCTTGAGAGATGATTTCTATGTGATGGCTAGATCTGGTAATTTTAGACACGATATATTAACACAATATGAGAAGACATGGGTTAAGCAGGTTTTGAGTTTAGTCTTAACGTGTTTCGTGTTTAATCGTGTCTGACACCTTAAGACACAAAAATTTTTGTGTCTTGATATGTCAGACATGACAAATATGTTTAAAACACATTTAAACATGTTTACATAATCGTGTTATCATATTTAAACGTGTATATGTAACATATTTACTTAATCATGTTATCATGTTTAAATATGTATAAGTGACACGTTTATTAACCTATTAAAAATTAATAGTTAAAGACTATTTTAACCTTATATAAATAATTTTAAATAATTATTTCAATAAGTTTTTTTAATTTTATAAAGGTAATAATGTAATTATTACAATTGAAAATTATGAATGATTTTTTATATTATTAGTATTTGAAGGTTAGATGTTAATGATGTTTTTTATCATATTATATAATAATGAATTTTATGTATGTTATTTTTATTAAATTTTATTATATTTGATGTTATTATTTTTTTTGTTTTTGTTATAATTATTTTTATAATTATAGATTTTAAATTTAAATAATAAAATTATATTTAATTGTAAATATTTTTATTTAATTGTGTTAAACGTGCTAATTGTGTCGTATTGTGTTGCACGTTTATTAAACATATACGTGTACGTGTTTTAAATTTAAGACACGAATATTAAACGTATCATGTTCGTGTTTAGCATTAATATGTTTTATGTCTAATTGTGTTTGACACATTTATGACATGAAAACACGATTTGTCAGGTTTAGTGGTGGCAAAACCAAAGGAGAAGTAGGGAATGATTAATAGTGATAGAGCTATAGAGCATGTTTTGGAATCTATTAATGGTATGGGTTTGGTAGATTTGCCAATGAATGGCAACAAATTCATATAAAGTAACAAAAAGGATTGAGGTAGTTTTTAATTAGTAGACTTGCCAGGTTTTTGGTGGACAGTGAAACTTTTGCTAGAGTGTTAAATCTCGTACAAAGATGTTTACCAAGTTCTTTCTCAAATCATAATACAGTCACTCTTAGCTACATTGATGAGGATTGGTGACTCAAACTGTTAAGTTTTTTTTTTTTATCATTAGCTTGAAAAGCGAAGTTTTCAGAGATCCTTATCATGACATGGGTGAGAGCGAGAGTGCCAATGGAGGTAATGGTGGTATTTGGAAAAGTTTGAGGTTAGTCAAACCAGTGATTAAAGATTGGTCGAAATGAAATTTTGGTGATATAAGGAATAAAATTGTGAAGTTAGAGAAGGAAATTCAGTCAAAGATGGTTAGTTGGCAACAAAGAACAAGGGGAGAAAATATTAAAGAAGAGGTGTTTTCTCTAAGGGCTCAGTTATGGTTTTCTTATCTTATTGAGGAAAAATCATGACACCAAAAGTCGAGGGTAAAATGATTCCTTGAAGGGAATAAAAAATACAAGGTCCTTCCACACCATGACATCAATTAAAAGGAGATGCAATCTCATTGATAGACTTCCTATCCGACGATTGATAATCTGAGGGTCATTAAAGAAAAAAAGGCATCATATTTTGAGGGAATCTATAGTAAGAAAAGGGTTGAATCATTGATTGACATGGCTTGTGAATCTTGAGGTTTATTGGGATAACTCCCTCGAGGCTCGATGGCTTCAAGTTCAACTTGTTCAAATCTCAATGGAAATTGGTCAAGCCGTAATAAGTTTCTTGATGGGTTTTTTTAACTCTTGTACTATTGATGAGCATGTTAATGCTTCTTTTATTACTTGCATTCCTAAATTTGTTAATCTTAACGCTCTCGATAAGTATAGACTGATCAATTTGATAAATGAGGCTTATAAGATTGTTGTGAAAGGTGATTGCGAATCAATTAGGGCTTGTCATTGTAGATTTTATTGGGCTCAATCAATTGGCTTTTATAAAAGGTAGGCAAGTTATGAATTGTACATTGATTGCTAATGAATTGGTAAATAACATGCGAAAAAGCATCAAATGATGGGGTTTTCCTCAAAATTGACTTTCAAAAGCCTTACAACAGAGTTGACTAGGGATTTTTGGACTTCTTCATTTGCAAGATGGGTTTTCCAAGTTGCTAGAGGAGTTAAATTTAGGCTTGCATTTCTTCTACTTCTATATTAATGTTTCTCAAAGGAATGCTAGCCATACAAGTGAAGATGAGTAGACGATTTTGATAGGGGTGCCTTTTTATTACCTTTTATATTCAACTAGGTGGTTAATGTAATACCCGACCCTAATTTATCTGTGATAGGCCATTCACATGCATTGGATAACATGTTTGTATATTGAATTGCCCCGGGAAACAAGTTAAATGACTATATTGCCCTTAGTAATACCATTGAGTCGATTAAACCTCAAACAAGTTCAAACAAGGATTTTAAGAGTGAAATCCTCAATTTTACAGTCCAGGGATTACTTAAAACAGTGATTCGGAGTTCGAGGTTCAGTTTGGAGTTAATCGAGAAAATTGACCGATTAGGGACAAAACGGTCATTTTTCAATTTCAGGACAAAATGGAGATTTTTAATAAAGATTTTGATTTTAAATGACCAAGAATAATTATATGAAATATAATATGATTATTGGAGTATAAAATGAAGTTTAGTAGTGAAAAAGTGTAATTTTCGGTATTTTTGGGACACAAGGGTAAAATAATAATTTTGCACTAAAGGTCAAAACGAGAATTTTTAAAGAAGATTTTGGTCCCATTTGATTTAGATTGATTATTTAGACTAGTTAAAACATAATTTGAGGTTGAAAAGTGGAAAAGAAATGCAATTCCGGTACATTTTGGAGTGTAGGGGTGAAATAGTAATTTACCATCCGGGGACAAAAATTGAATTTTGGAAAGGATTTTGATCAAATTTAATTATTTGGAGTGTGATATGAGTATGAGGAGTGGAAATTACGCATTTTGGTAAATTTTCAGTTTTTGGGGCAAAAATGTAATTTTTGACTTTTCGGGGGTAAAAGTGTAATTTTCGAAAATTACTCAACCAAGATTTTTTTTGAAGAGTCTAGAAACTTCTTACAATGAGTGGATAAGTGAAAAATGGATGGTGGATAAAAGTTAAAGAAAGAAAAAAATAAAAATAAATTAATAAAAAATTAAAAAGTATAATAAAATAATATTATTTTATTTAAATGATAAAAAGGCCAAATTTTCAGCCTTCTTCCCCTAAAATTCGGCCAAACCAGCAAGGAAGAGAGAGAAACCAAAAATAAAACCCTAGGTGGAAGAAAATTAAAGAAAAAGTATGATTTTTCAAGGAATCAAGTGTTTAAAGGTATGATTTTTCAAGCTTAGCTTAAGATCTACCATTTCCATGCATTTCTCCTTATTTTCTATGGTTGAATCATGTGTTTTGATGATGGATTCAAATCTGATTATATGGGTTTAGAGAGAGAAAGTTGTTAGATTAATTTGATTTTGAACTATGTTAGTGTTTAGTGTTAGTTTAACATGTTTATGAGTAAAACAGCAAGAAAAATATTCATTTTCTCCATGAATTTCTCTAGGCCGAATCTAGCCAATGGTGTGTGAGGATGAGGTTGACTTTATTTTAAGAGAATTGGATGGAAAAATGATGAATTATGGGTGTAGGAATTAATTGAGAAATTTCAGTACAAAAATTGAAATTTTTACCTGCTAGGGGTAAAATCATAATTTTCAGTCTAGGAATGGTAAATTGACCCGTAGTTGCTGCCATTGAGTAATTGGAATGTAATCAAACAATTAGAAACTGAAACGGGTCAAATCGGAGTTAAAATGAGGATTTTAGCAATTTAGACGCGTGTAGGCGAGTTGGTCGGACACCGTAAGAAAACGACTGTTCGAACCATTTTACCCCATTTTCATGCATTACATAGAGCTTGAAATAATTTACAGTGGTCTGACACAAATGATTGGAATTGTGTCAAAAATTTCACATAGGTGGTGGGTCCTCCGAACGCGGGAAAATTTCGGTGCAGTGGAATTAAAAACAGGAGTATCGTGCACTCCTGTGACGAGGTGAGTGGATAATTTGCCATTTTCAATATCTAGAGTAGTTTTATCTGCTTCCGTGATTTAAAAATAAATTGAATTTATAAATGATTTTTAAATCGAAAACAAATTGATTTATTTACACTGAGTATATGGAGACCGGCATTAATTTGTGTTCATGTATTAAAATTGAAATTATGGCTTATGATCTTGGTGAGTATGCTTGGTTGGTTTATTTTGTTAAAATTGCATAAATTGTTGTTTGCCGTGTAGGCTGGCTAGTATTAAAATGACCTTGTTATGCTACTGGAAATTTTATAAAGTTGGTGGATCATGATTAATAAAACACTGCAGTGAGGGTTGCCGTGGACTGCCTTTAAGAGGGGCACGATTAACCTGATTAATTGTTACCTCGATAGGAGAGACGAGTAGGGTAACTCCCGAGGTAATGTTAGGATTCATTTCATGTTAAACCACCGCGTGAAGATGAGTTTAGCCAATGCCAAGGATCGGCTGTATCTGAGAAATTATGAAATTCTAACAGCCTTGGCGGACTCAATTGGATGCTCTGATCAAGTATCCGCGAGTATGAGATTTGACTTAAGCCTGATTTTTATAAATAAATTATAACCCTTGTGTTTTGCTAAAATATGATTGCTTTGTATAATTGAATTAAATTTGGTGTAATTGATGCTATGAATTACATGATAGCATTGCGTTTTTATATTGTCTCCATCTACTCGACTTTAGATGTCGTAGATGGTAATTATCTAACTCACTGTGTTGTAAAACTCACCACCCTCTCCTTCCCCTTTCAAGCTCGAAGTTATGGGTAAGCACCTGGAGTGCATATATAGGCTTGATTGAAGTCGCGTCACTAGTGTACAAAGGTACAAAGTCATGCTAGTTGGGCCCACATGTCATTGAAGTTCTTGTACCACTCGGTTTAATTGCATAACAATATGTAATGACATATTTTGCTTTTATGCGTACAAATTTGGTTATTGGTGTTTATAAAAATATTATTTTATAATAAATTGTAATATATTTACCGATTCTGAAATTTTGGAGGAAAAATGACGAAAATGCCTTTGCGTGGTTAATGGTGCGATTTAATTGTTTTGGTTCAAAACACGAATTTTATTCATTGAAAAATGTTTATTGAAAATTATCAACCACGAGGTAGATGGAAAACTAATACGAGATGCCTTGCGGGGTTTCGGTTTGCACTCAAGGAATGAGTGCCTATCGGGACGTCGTGGCAGTGGTCACGGGCCCGATGGGTGGTTCCAGGGCATAACAATTAGATTGGTATCAGAGCATGGTTTTGAAATGATTTTAAAGTTGTTTTGAAAATCTACATTGACATTGTGTGGCCCCGAGTCGAGTCAAGTTAGGTCGAATAAAGTGTGCATGTCTGCACGTAGATTTTAGAAATTTATTTATACCTTTGGTAGGCTTGGTGACTGAATCGTCACTATTAATTTTGTATAGATTTTGGAGTGTGCCGAGCACGTGTGTATAATGTCTGGAGAAGACGACGATTTTTACATCTTTAGTAACAAGAGCGGAGAATCTTTAGAATCTATCGCAGGGAGTCGACGACGCTCGAATCCGAGTAGTCTCGGGAGATACCCCTTTACTTTTGGAATTCTTGATAATTGGACTCCAGGAAATTCGGGAAGGGAAGCAAGGAGACAGAATAGTTCTAGTTCTAGTGGGATTGATGAGAGTACCAATAGTAACGATGTCAACGAGAGTAGAAGAAATTCTCTTGCAAGAGAAGTTGAAAAATGTGCAAGAGAGAGAGAAAGAATGAGAAGGTTAGGAGAAACCTGGACCACTAGGAAACCACATTCACTAGCAATTAGACATTTTCCTCTCGGATGTGGGCCAAGTGTGGGAGGCCAACCATGGAAAACTAAATCAAGAATGATTGTGAGAGGTCCTCCTTTTGGGAAAGCACTAGTTATACGAGATTTTCCTCCGGTTGCAAAAAGAATGCCGCCCCGGTGAGCAATAAGGAGTGCAAAAGCATTCAACAAAGGGGGACTAGCAAACAAAAAGGGAAGTCTCCCAAGATGGAAGAGGATACAGAGGAGGATGACTCTAGTGATACCTGATGGGTTAGTTAGGCTACCCATAACTTCAAATTTTGATAGAAATGATGTAAGCGGAAATAGCCATAGATAAATGTATAAAGGAATTGAGTGTTGACTTTTGCCTATATAATATAAATGTGCCTATGTGAGAATCTTTTGGTATAATTGGGGCAGATTTGTAATATAAGTATTGAAAATGAATATTTACCGTAAGGGCATATTTGGTCACCACTTAACGGGAGTAAATTAAGGATTGTAAAATTGAATATGGTGGAAATGAAGAGATGGTATCATGACATTATACGATAATGGTTTGACCCAAATATGGATTAATGAGAGATAAGTTAAGTACGTATGTGAATACTTTGATGGGCAAGTATACGTTTTTAGAGAAATGGTATATTTGGAATATAAATGAGCTATTTATCGATTAAATGAAGGAATTTTGGAGTCAAACATTGGAGTAATGGAGTCAACATAGTGTCTTATTTATAGTCAGTGACTGTAGCACTGATTATACACAGGGAATTGTGTAGACTCCCAATCTAAAATTTTAAGCCATAATCGTCGATGAAAGAATTTGAGAAGGACAAATTGTCTTGTGATTTCTTTGTACTAGAAGCGAATAAATTATTGGAGTTATATGACAGGGAGGATAATTAAATGTGAATAATAAAAATAATAGCGGGGGTGCAATCATACCAGTATTAAGGCCGAATCCCATAAGCATTCCGTAGTTAAGCGTGCTTGAGCAAGAGTAATATTATGATGGGTGACCTCCTAGGAAATATGTTATAAGATAAAAATAGAAAGTACGAGGATTTGAAGATATTTATTGATGGAAGTACAAATTGTAGAGTATTTGATAAGAGTAAACAAGGACTGAATTATGATCCAAGTATTTAGAGATTGAGGGTGATATGAATTAATTACAAAATATTATCGTTGGAAAGGAAACAGAAATATGTTATGGAAATTGCAGAAATCCACTGAGAAATGGTGAATTTGATGTATTAAAATAGATAATATGGATAAGATGAAATGGAGGTAATGATCTTGAAATTAAGGTTTCAATTGTGTAATGTATGGTAGGAGATTAAATTTTATCAATTGAGGTGTAAATTTAAAAATGGAGTTATGCTTAAAGGTAAAAGATTTATTTTAATTAAGTAGATTCCAAATGTGACAACACAGTAACAGTGATCGTTCAATACCCTTATGTTAACTATCTTTTGTGGCTGAAAAGCACAAGCAAAAGTTTGAGTGACATGAAAGTAAATCTCATGGGATAAAGAATATTCATTAACTTAATACGGAGTTTTGGTTGATTGGAGTTTTAAACATATCAGAAAAGTATTGAAAAGGAAATGAAGAGTAAATCGAAAGATTCCTATATTGATCCACATGTATAGACATGTGAATGGAAAGAAAATTTTAAAAGTTACCGAAAGGGCCACATTGAAGTACATTATTCTGAAGAGTAGTAAGATCAATGATGAGTTGATTGAAGTCTGATTTTAAAAGAATAAAGGAGATAGAAAGAGTTAAGGTTTGGAAATGGCTAAGTAAGACATAATGAGAAGTTAAATAAGTTATGAGATGTTGATGAGGAATATCAATACTAAATGATAAACTCGTAAATGAAGGATTACAAGAGTTGTATAGAAATAAGTTGATGAAAAGTATTACTATGGAAATTTATAAATATTGCCTCAACCCAATAGAATAAAAAGAGAGTTAATAATAAAACAAGATCGAGTATGTGGTATACTGGAAATCCTTGAAGATAAATTGAAATACGAATAGTGGAGTATGTATTTGAATATTTTGGTAAGCACATATATGTCATTATAGAAAGAATATGTTTGGAGTATGGAGAAATAAACAAAGGGTTAAGTATTCCCAAGGATGTTTAAATTCTTTAAGAGAAAATTTCAAAGCATGTGTGAATAGTATAATAAGTGTGGTCTTGAAATTAGCTAAATAGCCAAATGGCTAAATCATGAATTGGGTAATCACAGGTTGTGAGGCATAAAATCTAGATAGATATTTCTAAAGAGAAAATATTTAAGAGAAGTTTTGCTATGAACGAGGCAAAAATAAGCATAGAACCAAGTGGTTATGAAGAGGAAAGGATAAGTTGAAAATAATACTTATGTTGGCGTTGCAAAGTATAGAAGGAAAACTTAGTTTCGAATTTTGCCAACTTCAAGTACAATTGATAAATTGATTAAGAGTAAAGTATTATGTGTTTATGAGAAATAGTGAAACAAGGGGTAATGAAAGAGAACCTCGATAATGAAAATCTTTTAAATAGTTATGGAGATAGTGATACGAAATTGTTTGAGACATATAAGGTTCAAATTGGTATAAATCTTGAATGACGAATCAATAGTGAAACTAATGATATCGCGTGAGATACAATGAATTGTGTCAAAGTGAAAATTTAAAGTATCACTGGAACTAGAAACTGTAGGTGCATAGCGAACACCAGCTAGATAAAATGATATGATGATGCAACAATATATATGCAGTACAAAGAAATTTAAATATACACTTGGAAGTACCAAGAAAGAGCATAAGTACATGTAATTGATGCGGAATCATATATAAAACCAACATTAAAGTTCTTCTTAATAATATCATTCATTACGTACACTAAAGCCCTCTTGAGTAATCATTACTTTTGACACTACCTATAAAACCTTTAAAATTCATTTAGGGGCTTTTCTTACGCCCTGAGCTAACACATTCTCCTTTAGAGCTTCTTTTTCTAAATTTTCTCTCTAATTCTCTTCTTATTATGTTCCACCTATCACGACACTCAGTGCTTTAGGAACTACTTCGATCTTCTTCTCCATCGCCTCCGGTGCATCCTTTACTTGTTTGTAATGCTTCTTCTCTTTATCATAAGAAACCCTTTTTACGTTTTGGCGACTCTATTGGGGAAGAGTGATTGTATTAGGTAAAAGCTTACTAAAAAACACTTTCTCTTACTAGAAGAGATGGATAGTTCTGCTATCAGTTCTTGAATGTAGAGGCTTGTGTAGAATATTCCATAAAGAGACACAAGTAGGTGAATTACTAATTGAGAACAATAAGGTCCAGAACAACCCGTTTTTCACTCATGTATTA
This sequence comes from Theobroma grandiflorum, assembly GCA_036013995.1. Lineage (NCBI taxonomy): Eukaryota > Viridiplantae > Streptophyta > Magnoliopsida > Malvales > Malvaceae > Theobroma > Theobroma grandiflorum. The sequence continues at coordinate 21,946,562 of CP142133.1, read as the reverse complement.
TGTTGGGATTTTTTTTAGCCATTAAAAATAAAATGTGTTTGGAAATAACCCTAAGATAATTTTAACTGTTTTTAACTATAAAAGTACATTTTCAAACAAAAATACCCTTAATGAGACATATTTGTTGATGGGCACTCTGAAACATGCAGACCACAAAAAATTATGCAAAGAGTTTAGTGAACATCTACTTTTTGCGCAAAACATCTTTTTTTTTTATTGGAGAAGCTTGCACAAAAGAAAATAATGTTGCATGAGATGTGTTTTTCTGAATGTTCGGACATGGCATTCAAATAAATCGAACGAAAAGGGGGTCGTGATGAATCGAAAGCTTGGAGAACGATGTGAAACTAGAAATCCTGCTTACGGAGGTGAATCGTAAGGACAAAAAAGTGAATGCAAAGCACGAAATGGTCGTGCTACAGCAGTCGGGACAGGCCATTGGGTTTAGAGTTTGTGAAAGGGAAAATGTGAGACGACAGGGTGTAGAGTTGGTGACACGCCATGGAAGGAAGCACTGACAGGCCAGGGTGCAGAGTTGGTGACACTCCATGGAGGGAAGTAGTGACACGGAAGGGTGCAGAGTTGGTGACACGCCATGAATGCAGAGTTGGTGACACGCCATGAAGGGAAGCAGTGACACGGTAGGGTGCAGAGTTGGTGACACGCCATGAAGGGAAGCGATGATAGGCCAGGGCCCAGAGTTGGTGAAATGTCATTGAGGGAAACAATGACACGTCATGGTTTAAAGTTGGTTACATGCCATGGAAGGAAGCAGTGACATGACAGGTTGCAGAGTTGGTGACACGTCATGGAGGGAAGTGGTGACAAGGTAGGGTGCAGAGTTGGTGACATGCCATGGAAGGAAGCAATAACATGACAGGGTGCAGAGTTGGTGACATGCCATGGAGGGAGGTAGTGACATGCCATGGAGGGAGGCAATGACACGCCATGGTTTAGAGTTTGTGACATGCCATGGAGGGAAGCAATGACACGACAGGGTGTAGAGTTTGTGACACGCCATGGAGGGAAGCGGTGACACGGCAAAGTGCAAAGTCGGTGACACGCCAAGGTGCAAAGTTGGTGACACGCCATGGAGAGAAGTCGTGATAGGCCATGGCCCAGAGTTGGTGAAATGCCATGGAGGGAAGTAGTGACACGCCATGGTTTAAAGTTGGTGACATGCCATGGAGGGAAGCAGTGACACGACAGGTTGCAGAATTGGTGACACGCCATGGAGGGAAGTGGTGACACGGTAGGGTGTAGAGTTGGTGACACGCCATGTAGGGAAACATGGACATGCCATGGTTTAGAGTTTGTGACACGCCAATGAGGGAAGCAGTGACACGACATGGTGTAGAGTTGGTGACATGCCATAGAGGGAAGCGGTGACACGACAGGGTGCAGAGTTGGTGACACGCCATGGAAGGAAGCCGTGACACGACAGGGTATAGAGTTGGTGACACGCTATGGAGGGAAGTGGTGACAGGCCAAGGCACAAAGTTGGTGACACGCCATGGAGAGAAGCAGTGACGCACCATGGTTTACAATTGGTGAGACGCCATGGAGGGAAGCAGTGACATGGTAGGGTGCAGAGTTGGTGACACACCATGAAGGGAAGCAGTGACACGGTAGGATTCAGAGTTTGTGACAAGCCATGGTGGGAATCTGTGACATGCCATGGTTTAGAGTGTGTGACACAACATTGCTTTAACATATGACAAGCCATGGTTTAATTTGAAATATGTGACACGACATTGGTTGAAAAGTTGACATGTCGGATTGAAATAGAAGAAAAAAAATGCAGGCAGTTTAGGAGGTAACCGTTTGGACTTCCTTTATATTTTATGAATATTAATTTTTATTTATTCTTTTTTCACAGTAAACAGTTCATTTTTCAATTTTCCTCATTTGTAAACTTGTGTGTGAACCAAGGGCTGTTCGATTCATTTCTCATTGCGAAAGGTAAAAGAGAGTTCGACTTCGTTGTTTAGAAGGTTAATGACACCACTGCAACAAGAAGAAGAATATCGGTTATCAGTGAAGAGGTAAGTGAGCCTTGAAAAAAAAAACACAAAAAAAAAAAATTTCCTTGATTTCGGTAATTTTGAATTTTTTTTGCTAGGTTTAGGGTGATAGATATGTTCGTGTTTTTTGCAAATGTTAAGTTTAAACTGTTTTCTTCCTGGTTTGATGGTTTTTGTTGTTAAATGGTGCTAGGTTGACTGGTCTTTGGGGTTTAGCGTGTCAGGACATTAGGTGTTCTATTTGCATGGCGTGTGACAACATTTCACTTGATATGCATGGCGTGTAACAACATTTCACTTGATATGCATGGCATGTCACAACAATTTTACGTTATATGCATGGCGTGTCACAACAATTTTATGTTATATGCATGGCGTGTCACAACAATTTTACGTATATGCATGGCGTGCGACAACATTTATTTATTTATTTAGTATACCTTTTTTGCACATTATTGGTTAATTGACTTTTGCATGTGTGTAATGTGATGCAGATGTAGTGTAGAGAATATGGGGATTTTGACAGTGTCCTCATTGTGCCGAGGGAGAAGTTGGCATTCAATGTCGTAATAAACGCCCACTGTAAGTGGTCCTAACTCCATTACATCAACAAGACTCTCCAAGAGAAGGGAAAGTTCGATGCAGTGAAGCGTATATGCTTTGGAATGCTCCCTTACGTCTATCCGCAAGGCTACTTCAGGGCTGGTCTCTTTCACAAATGATTCGTTGAATCGATGAGAGGGAGGCAATGTAGGAGGAGTTATGGTTTGCTATCGGCAAAAGCAAAGCGCGGATATAAAAGTAAGAGTTCTGCTTTATAACCGGACTGAAGTTTGGTCCAATGTCCGATGTGTTCACACGTCCGTACGAGGTTGTTGCAGGCGAAATTCATGCGAGATACTGGAACGGCCAGGAGAGCATTAAGTTGCAAGCTTTTCTTGATATGTTTCGCGGAGGTAACTTCCAGCTAGAAGGAGATGCGGCCAAGATGGCATTCGTCTTGATTGCGAATAACATCCTATTTGGACAAGACTATCGTAGACGGGTGATGCCTTGGTTACTGTCATTGGTTGAGGACCTTGACGCTTGGAATGAATTTTTGTGGGGTCACAATGTTTGGAGGCTCACCTTAGACTATTTATTGAAAAGGATTGAGATGCCTACCTCAAGCGCAGCAAAGGAAAGCCGGTTACGGTACAACATCTACGGCTTCGTATGGGTGATACAGGTATGGTCACATTTACGACTTTTGTTTGGTTTTGAGAAAATAATTTATTGTTGCACTATTTTATAATTTACGTCTGATAATGTTTACAATTGACTTGCAATTTTGGGCATTGGAGGCAATTTTGGCCTTACGAAAAATAGTAGCCCTCTCTATTCCGAAGGAAAATATCTACTCACGAATGTGCAGATGGCAATGCAATCAGAAGCCAAAAGACTTGCATAAGACAATGGAGAAGTTGGAGTCATCTGAGCATGTGAGTGAACAGTTACAAATTTTTTCTTCATATTTGTATAAGATTTTTGCCTCAAATTTCATCAGAACAGAATTTTTTTTATTTGCAGTTGTGGGCACTAGAGACTTTGGAGCCCACCCCGGAGGAGGCTAGCCGAGAGTATTTTGTGGACCTCGATGTGCCATTATCAGAAGGCCATCCGTACGTGCCAATCGAGCACATGGAGGATTAGGCAGAGCAAATTGGTTCACTGCCAAGGAGAAGAGCAAAAGCTTGAAGGAGAAAAGATCCACTGCTGCCACTAAGTGGATACGCACAGCCTCTTCTGTTGTTGATGAGCCGTCGGCCCCTGAGTTGATGGCACAAGGGGATGACCATGGTCCAGGCAGTGAACAATCAGTAATTACGGTTCTAACATATTTTTTCATCCATTTGATATGTGATTATCTACTAATATTTCTGTGTTTGCAGTTGGACCAAGCGACGGTAGCTCCACAACCATTCACCGGTCCTCCTCAGACGCACATTCGTAATGAGCCATCAGTAAGTTTGGTTCTAACGATTTATGTTCAAAGTTTCCATATATGTTTATCTAGTAACAAAGTAACTTATGTCATTGCAGTTCATGGAGGCGACGTCCGGTCCTTAACCAACGATGGCTCCGGCTCCAGCTCAACCATATACTGCCAATGAGCTATCGGTAAGGATATTAAAGTTGTTATCTCGGTTGTTCACACATTTCATATATGATTATTGAATAACACCACTAATATATATTATTACAGTTGACCCAGTCGGTAAGAATCAATGATGGCATAGTCACAAAACATTAGCTCCAACTGATCATACGCAAGCATCAGAAAAACATGTTGGAGCTGAAGGCATCAATTCAGTCATTGACTATTGCGCTGGAAATGCTAGAGGACCGTATCCTTGCACGAGTTCTAGACGGGCTGAAATGACAAGTACGTTAATCTTTTTGCGCTTGTATTTTGTTATTTTAGGTCCTTGGTTTTATTAGGTTTAGGGTAATTTTTTTAATGAAATTTATGCTTTGTGGTTTTCTATTCGCTAACGAATTTTCACAATTATTTCATTTTGTAGGTCGGTCCTTCATCTGACAATGCTGGTGCGGATCACGATGATCCTGATGATGGGTAGCTTGAAGAGCATGGTGTCAGCCTTCAATCAGATAATGCTGAAAGAGATGAGGTTGGTGAGGCCGATCCGATTGTGGATACTTTCGCCAGACGGGAGGGATACCTTTAGTTAGTTGTGTCAGCCGTAGAGCATCTTCTTCAGTCTGAAGCAATCTTCACGCTTCCAGCAGTAGGAACGGGCTAGCTTCCTCAAAGCACTCCCAAAGCTACCAAGTTACCATAGCCGTCACCACTATCCTCTAATTACCATCATCTTGTAGTAGCAATTGCCAGCCCTACTGAGTGGGCATGGGTGATAATGGCAAGCAAATACCTTGCAAGTCCATACGTCGACCCCTCATTGAGCCGTCTAGAGGTGAAGGACACGATGATGGAAGCCTACGAAGCCTTCAAGAAGAACTAGTCTGCGAGGTAAGCTTGTAAGTATCAATTCATTGTTGTTTTTTAATGAAACATTCATCCACCATCGCTTATCAAATTTATTTTGTTACATATGCAGGCGTAACATCAGAATCTTAGGGGATCAAGGTGCTAAATTCTTCATATTATTAGAGGATCCCTGATAAGAAATGATAAGTGAACATATCGACGCATGCCTCAGCATTCTGTGTAAGCGGTCGACAGGGCCGAAATTGAAGCGTACACTGCCCGTTCATGCGTTATTGACACGATATTATTTGTAAGTTTTTTGCAACAATTTTCAATTCTTTCTAAGCTTTTCAGTGCATTAAGTGTAAACTAATGCAATTTTTTTTACAGGACACCATCCATATGCTACACTTGGCATATGACACTGAAAATGCTCGGTTGAGAATGCAAATTTTGGATGAGTTGCAGGGGTATGTGGAGGGTGAATGGCCGACATACAGGAAGAAATGGGAAGAGGTCGATTTCATCCTCACTCCTTGTAATACGGGTGGGCATTGTGTGGTGGCAAATATCGACTTGGCAAGGGGGATGATCAAGGTGGTGGACTTCGTAGCAACTTCGATAGTTAAGGATAACGGTGTTCGTGCGGAGCAGCTGAAGCCACTTACAACAATTTTTCCAATCATCTACCACTAAGCTAGTTATTTCAGCAAAACACGTCGGAAGACATGAGATTTGATGCTGATGACAATGGATATTGTTTTACCCAAACCTTCAGTGCATCGGTAGAAGGATAGTGTCAGTTGCAGCATGTTCATGTTAAGCTACATTGACGTAATTTTGCAATCGGCACCGATAAGAGTTAAGTAGAATATAATTGCAAAATTACGTCTCCAACACGTGCACGAAATATTTTCCAACAACTGTGCGAGCTAACCATGAACATATCGACCCTTCTATGTACATAAATTTTTTTACTATACAGAATTAAAGTTAGACTCAATGTTTTTTGTGTACACAATAGAAATTGTATGTGTATCATAGTTTTATTTTTTGTATACTCACTTCATTATTATTATACAGAATACAATTTTTAGTATAGACAATTAATTTTATACAAAAATACATTATTTTTGTTACCTAATTTTGTATCCTATTAATTTTTGTATCGCATTTTTGTATAGACATTCTTTTATTTTTATACACAAATCCAAGAAGTCAACATGTCACGCCATCGAACTGAAAGCACCTGGCGTGCCACTCCATCAAACTGGAACCACTTGGTGTGTCATGCCCTTTTAATGTGCAATAGGCATGTGACCAGAGTTAGGTCATCGCGTGTCACCTGCCAAAGTGGACATTGTTAGCGTGTCACGATTGGAAGCAGTCTGCGTGTCACGACAGTTGGGGCACAACACTATCACGATAGTTGGGGCACTACGTGTCACACCATCAAGCTGGAAGCAATCGGCGTGTGACGCCATCGACAATATGCACTTGCCATGTAACGACAGTATCCGGGCAGCCTGTCACGAATTAAACCACTTGGCGTGTCATCACCAGAATCCGCATGCACTTGGCATGTGACGACAGTCTCCTTATGCACTTAGCGTGTCACCACCAACATTTGCATGCACTTGGCGTGTCGCCACCAATATCCTCATGCACTTGGCGTGTCACCACCAGTATCCGCATGCACTTGGCATGTCACTAGCAATATCCTCATGCACTTGGCGTGTCACCACCAATATTCGCATGCACTTAGCATGTCACCACCAATATCTACATGTACTTGGCGTGTCACCACTAGTATCAGCATGCATTTGGCGTGTCACCACCAGTATTGGCATGCACTTAGCATGTCACCACTAGTATCCTCATGCACTTGGCGTGTCACTACCAGTATCTGCATGTACTTGGCGTGTCACCACCAGTATTGGCATGCACTTGGAGTGTCACCACCAGTATCCACCTGCACTTGGTGTGTCACCACCAGTATCCGAATGCACTTGACGTGTCACCACCAGTATCCGAATGCATTTGGCGTGTCACCACCAGTATCTGAATGCACTTGACGTGTCACCACCAGTATCCGAATGCATTTGGCGTGTCACCACCAGTATCCACATGCACTTGGCGTGTCACCAGTAATATCCTCATGCACTTGGCGTGTCACCACCAGTATTTGCATGCACTTGGAGTGTCACCACCAGTGTCGGCATGCACTTGGCATGTCACCACCATTATCCTCATGCACTTGGCTTGTCACCACCATTATCCTTATGCACTTGGCTTGTCACCACTAGTATCTGTATGCACTTGGCGTGTCACCACCAGTATCCGCATGCACTTGGCGTGTCACCACCAGTATCCAAATGCATTTGGCGTGTCACCACCAATATCTTCATGCACTTGATGTGTCACCACCAGTATCCGCATGCATTTGGCCTGTCACGACCAGTATCCGCATGCACTTGGTGTGTTACCATAGTGTCTGCATAAAGTGGGCGTCTCACAATAGTGTTTGCATGCACATAATGTCTCACCAAGCGTAATTGGTGATAATAATTGGTGATAATAATTTGATTTTATTTTTAAAATGTAAAAATTTAATTAAATTTGTCTGATCAAATCATGCGTTTTAATAAAAAACCTCATGTGATATGTTTTTAATTGGTTGATTTTTTTCTCTTTATACACTTGCATCCTATATAATAAACTCCTTGCTGCAATATTATATCTTGAAATTTTTTTAATTTTGTTAAGTGATTTGCTTAAAGATTTATATGGAGGTATTAATAAGATTAATTATTAAATTAAACGTTGTTATTAAAATTTGACGAAAAGAAAGCTACCAAAGTTAATAAAGAGGACTCATCTACAACAGGACACTAACAAACAGAAACCAAATATGAATGAATGTAAGATACTGTAAGTGACAATTATGAGAAAGGTATTGCACATGGGTTACACATTTACTTAGGCCAACAATCTATCTTCATCCATAACACACCCTATGTTTTCAAACATTGTCCTTCGAATTGGACAGTTAGTGCGTGTGTGACCAGTTTCTCTACAAGTTGAACATGTTTTCGGTCGGTGCACTCGTGGGGGTGTTGATTGACTTGGAGATGGTGCCGGATTTGTTGATGGATTTACAAATGGAGATGGACAATTCTATCTCTTATGCCCGTATTTCTTGCATTGCGAACATCTCCGTGCTCGACTGCCTTCACCAGTTGATGGAGTCCTTCTCCTCCTAGGTCTTCTTGCTTGACCTCGCCAAGGTGGTGGCAAAATGATAATTTGTTTCACATGCGGGGGGATATCCCACATAGTAGGATGCCTTACTAGGTGAATGGACCCCGCATAACCCTCTACCAAAACGGTTGTCTTGTAGTAGTCGGCGCAGAAATCAAGGGCTTCACGTTTGCATTTACTGAAAAATACAATGAACCCAATCTTCAAGCTAAATGTAAATACTATGTCAATTAAGGATCAAATAAGAAATAAAGAAAAGATATTTTGACCTTATTGCTACAATGGCATGGCAGTAAATCAGTTTGGAACTCATAGCATGAACACGTCCTCGTGGACAAGTTAACAAGTACGTCCATCTTCCCGTCTTTAACTTCAAACTCCACTCGATTGATAGGCTTAACTACAAAGTGATGTGCATCATTGAAGCGTTTGCTCAATTGCCTAGCAACCCAAGAGTTGAGAGGCATGGTCACCTTAACGGCCTCCTCGTATCGGTCATGGAACCAACGCTAGAACATGTCTCTTATGAACTCGATCAAAATAGTGATTGGCATTTGTCTTGCATGCTTCAAGCAGGAGTTAACACATTCCGCAATGTTCGAGGTCATCATTTGGTATCGCCTTGCCGGTGAACATGCACGTGCCCATCTCTCAAGGCCTATTCTCAAAAGATCAGCTTGGGCTTTCGCATGAATCTACTTGAATTGGTTCATATGTCTACTTAAATCGAAAACCTTATAGCAATCTCGAGCCAGGGTGAAAATCATAGAAACGTCATCGTGCTTGAACTTGTTTTTAAAGTTTTTCTTCAAATGGTAACCGCATAAACCGTGGTGCGCTTCTGGGTATGCATTTTGGATTGCTTTCTTAATGCCGAGATGCTAATCAGAAATGAACATAGTGTTTTTAGGACAACCAACCGCATCATGCAGCTTGCTGAAAAACCACGTCCACAAGTCTTTGTCCTCAACATGGTCGATGCCAAACGTAACTAGATATACACACTTGTTCACGTCTTTGCATACACGATAAACAAAACACCCTTGAACCTACATTTCAAATGTGTCGCATCAATTGCAACCGTATGACGCATTACATCCCTAAACTCCGGAATACAAGCCCCGTATGACCATAAACAATATTTGAATATTTCAACCTCATTAGTAGCCACTGTAGTGACTGTACTAGGATTTTCTTATTCCAACATATAAAAATACAAGGGTAGTAGTTGAAATGACTCATCCGGCAGACCAAAAATAAGCCTCTCCACATACTATTTTGCTTGCCAAGCCTTACCATACAAGCATTCCAATCCCCATTGAACCCTCATCTTACCAATTACGTCCTTAGGTCTCAATGCTACTCCATTAGCCCGAAGCTTGTGTGCCATAAGTTCACCAATTATCTTCGCACTCGCAGTTGGAAATCGCCTTTGCAAACCACTAACAGTACATGTGTGTACTTTGTGGAACGTCCGAACATGCCAATACTTTCCTCCGTTAGGTAACTTCGTTGAACGCATATTGAACTTACATGCCTTGTCTTTACAACCAACCTTGTAACGACCTTTACATGACCTTTTTACTCTTATCCCAAACTGCTCTTTTAGAGCCAACATGTTCAGAGCTCGTTTCAACTCCACCTTTGAGGAAAACATTTTTTCTTTGTATAAGCGATCTTTCGCACATGTCGACTCCTCAATGGTAATTATTTGGAAGGAGAACCTTTCTGCATCTACAATTCGCCACGTACAAGATATCCTTGCACTTCCCATTTCCTGATAACTGTCATCGAGCAATATATCAGTGGAACGAATCTCGTCCTCACTAGCGATGGGATTATTGTATATGGGGTTATATCATTGAACATTTCCTACATCGAAACCTTTAACAAGTTCCGTTTCACCTTCAACATCTTTCGTTTCGCCTTCAACATTATTGCAAATTGGAATGTCATTGTCATAAAGCCAGTCATTGTCTGAACTGTCATGATCCCATTCATCAAGCCCATCATCTGAATTGTCATCAAATCTATCTTCATCGGTAGTGAACAAATCTTCATTTCCCTCATCACATGCAGTATTATCCTCTAGTGTCACACTGTTAACCTCAAACGTTATAGTGTTGTACTCAAGTGTCATATTCTCATTTGAATTTGGCATTACACACTCTATGGTTTCACTCGATCATAATGCTCCTTTAACAGAAGCAACTAATTGGTTTGATCCACATCTTGATCAAAATTGTGCACCCAACTATTCTATCAATGTCTTCTATCTACCAGGCTACACAAACTCCTGTGCATACCTCAATTGCGGGTTACGGACCGAATGCTCTAGTATATGTGAAGTATTGTAAATCTCATTTTGATTGAGCTAATTACCATGTTGTTCAGCTTCTTCATGTGACATAACATTTCTTTGGTGCCTCTTAAAGCTGACATACACAGTTAGAACATTCCTCTGTTCTAGTAGAATTAATGCAACATCTTCATCGTCCTTGATAATTGGCCGTGTAGTTCTTCGGGTGTACTGATCAATGTATGTAACTTAATCTCGTCAATTTTTGAGTTTACCCCAACAACATCTTCAACCAGCTTTATCAAGCCCGCAAACGACAAATCACTCATAACCCCCTGCATTCGTGACTCACCACCCTTGTAAATGCCATCCACCCACTAGCCACCGTGTCTTATCACAAGTTGTAGAATTGGAACCCCATTGAAATTTTGAAAACAAAAATAATTATTTAATTTAATTTCTCAACCATTTTACACAATACAATGCCATGTTCAAAAAATTTTCAATCATGTTGTTACACGCCAAGTGCATGCAGATACTGGTGGTGACACACCAAGTGCATGCAGATACTGGTGGTGACACGGCAAGTGCATGCAGACATGGTGGTGACACACCAAGTGCATGCGGACATTGGTGGTGACACGTCAAGTGCATGCAGATACTAGTGGTGACACGTCAAGTGCATACAGATACTGGTGGTTACACGCCAAGTGCATGCAAACATGGTGGTGACACGTCAAGTGCATGCGGACACTGGTAGTGACACGCCAAGTGCATGCCATTTTATGTGGTCACATGTTGAGTAGATACATGGCGTGTCACAACTCTGTACAATGTTTCTAATTCGTCTTCTAATTTACACAAAAAGTTTCACAAATTTATGTGTTGCAGCAATAAACCCAAAAACATACCTTGATGTCATCTCCGTTATAGGGTCTATTTTTTTAGGACAATATGCCCAGATGGCAAGAGATAGACCATAGTATGATGACGATGGTACTCAACAGAGAGTTGACAGAGCTCATACAGTTCAGAGAGTTGATGACGATAGTTCTTAACACAGAGTTGATGCACTTCAGAGAGCTAAGAGAGAAAGATGAGAGAGCTCAAACAGCTGAGCATTAATTTCTAATTTTTCTCAATGGCGGGAGGCTATAATCGACAACAGAGAGTTGACAGAGCTCATACAGTTCAAAAGCTGATGATGATAGTTCTTAACACAAAGTTGATACACTGCAGAGAGCTAAGAGAGAAAGATGAGCAAGCTCAAACAGCTGAGCATTAATTTCTAATTTTTCTCAATGGAGGGAGGCAAAAATCGACAACTTAATTTGCCACAATATTTTTTAAGGGCATTTTCGTCTACTCATACTTTTTTGAGGCTAGAAACAGATAACTTTATTTAAGTGGTTACTTTGGAAATGACCCTATGACGAGGCCTATTCCTCACAATTTACTCTATTATATTTCTATGACTTTGACTTTTCATTGCTTTATGAATTACGATTTGATATTTGAAAAAAAAAAATTCATATTCAGCCACTAGCTTATCGCTTATATTTTGGCTATAATTATATTATACTAGTGGTCGCAAGCTTTATTGCTAATTATTTGACCATAGTTTATCACTTTTACTTCAACTGCAATCTTTGTTGCTCATATTTTGGCTACAAAGATATTTTTTTATTGGCTGCAAGCTTTATTACTCATTCTTTGACCATAATTTAACATTCATATTCCAACCGCTAGCTTTATTGCTTATAATTTGGTTTTAATGATGTTATGCTATTAGCCACAAGTTTTATCGCTCATACTTTGGCCCAGCCTTTTACTCACTAATTGGCCACAACTTTTACACTTACTTATTTAAAGGGTTGAATTAAATCTTGTTCATGTCAAGTTAGAGTTAACCTTTTTGATGTAAAGTTGAGAGTTCCCTTTTGACCGCATACAATACAATGTAAAATGTGAATAAGTATGTAATAAGCATAAAACATTATTATTATTGCAAAAAGAAAAAGAGATATGATATATCAATAGCAAAGTACTAGCTCAAACGAGCTTTCAGAAAAAAAGTAAAGGAGAAGTAAAAGCATAGCCAACTACATACTCCATAGAAAAGAGTTACTATTCTTAATATTGGCAAAGACATCTAATTGTTCTTGCACTTTAGCTTCACACTTTCTCAATGAAGCTATCGTTGTTGCAATGTCTTGACTCTTTTTCCAAAAAGACTTATTGAAAAAAGCTTTGGCTCTAAGTCTACAATCATTGAGGCATTCAATTTTGAATCCAACGTTACAAGCATCATCGAAATCTCATACCATCTATTGCAATTCCTCTTATAAAGTACTCATTAATGGAGCTTGGGAAATGGCTAGAGCTCTACCTAACGCTTCCATCATTAAACAAATGACATTCATGTTCTTCAAAAAGGAGGTATTCCAAAATTCCCTTTCTATATTGAAAATTTGCACTAAGTATTCCATGTACTCTGAAGAAATTTAAAAACCATGGGAGTTGACTTTCTTACCACTTTGTTCAGTATGTGCTACTTGAGTATTGGAAACACTATTGGCATCTTTGTGTGTTGGCATTTGGGAAGGAAGAAGCATGAGAATTAATCAAAGTAACTTTAGCATTATCAGTAACAACTCCAACATCATGAACAACCTCAATATTTAAAGTTGCTCTGACATTATCGATGACAACATCAAGAATAACTCCTGCATCAACTCCAACATCATGAACAACCTCAATAGTAAGAATAGCGTCGGTGTTAGGAACAACCTCAATATTAAGAACAACCTCATATTGAGTAGTCTATGGTGCAAGAATAATCTTAGCTTCAAAAAACAAAAAATAAAATGAAACAACATTAACTGAAGTAACATTTTTAATACTGTTATGTGAAACCTCGAATTCCATATACGTGTAACTTGAGGTAGAAACGATGACGTGGATTAAGGGTAATCTTGTCATTATTCTTGGTGAGCTTCTAGAAGTAGGTTTTCTAATATTATTAAGGTATAAGTAAGTAAAATAAATAAATAAATAAATAATATATAACAATAATAAAAATAATTTTCACATTATGGGTAAAATGGTAATTTTAGATCTTGAGTTTAAATTTTTGAGTTTTCGTGAACTCGAGTACCTTTAATCTATTGTGAACCTTTTCTCAATGTCAAAAGAGTAAAAAGTTGTACCAAAAAAAAAGAAGGCAAAGTCAACTTATTAATGGCATTTCGTAAATAAGTGAAACTTTTATCAACCCTAGGTATAAATACTCACTTTCCAGCACTTTCTCTTTTTTCTTCCCATTTCTCCTCCCTATTTCAAACGTTTCATCTTCCATGGAAGCCATCCTTGAAACCTCCATAACTTTCTCATATTAACTCCAAATTTCATGTTTTTGTACACTTTTTCATAAGATTTTTCATGCTCTTTCACTTTTTCACCTCAAAAACTCACAAAAAGTTTTTCCTTTGCACTTTTTCTCACTAGTTGAACGTTTAGAAATAGAAATTCTTCAAAATAGCTTGAAAACTCTTAAAGGAATTTTTCCCCTTTTTAATCCTTACTAAGAAAATTCAACTACAAGTCCACCAAAGTAAGTAATAAGGGAGAAATGATTAATAATTATGGTAATTCATGGTTTAACTAGTGGTGTGGATGATTAGTTTAATAAAGGGCATTGCGTTGGTGTAAAATGTCACTAGGGGAATTAATTAAGCTTGGAATTATGAATTTTAAGGATGATATAAGTGCTAGAAAATGGAAGTAATAAAAGAAGTGTTATGAAATTTGTTGGAGTTAGTATTAGGTTGACTAGTCAAATGGTACTTGAAAACTAATTAGGAAAAAATAGTAAAATTTGATTTAGGAAACAACATTGGGATTTATATTCATGCAAATTGGGTTGGTTGTGATGCTATTGTGTGTGATAGGTTACAACAAGACCCTACATCTCCACTTGGAGTATTAGTTAAAGTTGGAGTCGATCAAAAGAATCAACAAAGACATGTGAGTGAACTTACATTTAAAATGTTTTGGGATAAATACATATGTGTTTGAATAAAGTACTTGAATGATTTTATTTGACTTTTCTTTATATTATGCATGGGAACAAGCCTTTGATGAAACGTCCTTACGTTATGAAATGTGTAATGTGATGAATCATGTGTTTCCAATATTATGTTGAATTACTAAGTAAAGTGTGGCGTATGACACATTGATGATTTCGAGATGTGACAACTAGCTGTATGATGGTCAATATTAGTTTCCTTAAGAAATAGGGTTGTGTAACCATGTGTATGGCCAAACAATAAAATATGTGGAAAGTATTAATGTGTAAAGATTTTGTTTACATGTTGTTATGTAGGTTATACCTTGAAAGGTAATATTGCATGATAACTACAACTGTGCGTGTGTGGTGTGGGAGTACACATAACGGTGATGGTGAGGTGTAGTGTGGGAGTACGCATGATAATATTTGCCATGTGCTGTGTGGGAGTGCACATGATGGTATTAGCTATGTGCCGTATGGGAGTGAACATGACTTGGGTTGAGGTCAGTAGTTGTATGCGTTGAACCATGTCGACTGTTTTGGGGGTGAGTGAAATGTCTTTGATGTATGTTTGAAATTACATATAGATACATATATACATATGAAGTAGATATATATATACATACATATTCTTGTATACATGTTTACACATTGCATCGGGTTTGTTTATGATATATAAATTGCTTTAGGGGAGAGAAAATATAATTGAACCTAAATAAGGGCATTACAAACAACTTTATTTTTGTTGCAACGAGAATGGATTTTCACTACAATGAAAATCTTCCTGACTTCACTTGCCTTATTTCTCGCTACAGCCAACTTGCATTTTCGCTGCAGCGAGAAACTTTTTGACTTGGGAGCTTAGTCTTACCTTGTTTCTCGTTGCAACCAACTTCCATTATCACTGCAGCAAAAAACTCTCTAACTCGCTTTGTAGTATGCTGCAGTTCTCACTTTTCAGCTTCATTGTTGGTCATGGTTCCTTCAACTTTAAGGAATTAAATAATTAGAGGCTGAATTGAGGGGTTTTACTAAGAAATTAAGCTAAATTGCATTGTTTTTAACATAAGTGCATCGTGTTTCTTAAAACTTTTCGTATCGTTTGCTTATTCCTTTCCTATGTTCACTCACTGGGTTTATACTCACTCTTTTCAACTTCATGTTTTGGTTTTTAGATTCGAAGGTAGTTGGGACCTAGATTGAGGCGTCCATTTGCATTCGCCTTTTGGTAGGTACCATGGCATTCATTAGCTGTACCCTCACCTAACGTCACTCTGCTTATAGTCAAGGGTCTTTTGCATGTGTGCATATATACTCAATATGAATTGCTAAGATTTATTTTGCAAACAATATACGTATATTTTGATTGATGATGCCATTATGAGTTGAGAATAGATGACTTTATTTTGGGATAACACAAATATATGTATTTGGTTGCCCTGGCATATTACTAAAGTACTTATAGTTGAGAATTACAAATTGTGGCTTTAGGAATGATGATGTATGATTGATAGAATAATGAACAGGATCACATAAAAAGGCTTGCTTGGAATTAGTGGGCTATGCCCATTAAGCCAATGTGCCGGTCATGGCTCAGGATTTGGGCTATGACATGTTCTTTCCTGGTTTATATTGGAACTTTGAAAGTAAGATGGGAATAGAGCATCCAAATCAATAAAATCATAAAAAGGGTCTGTCAATACATTTGGTATTCTAAACGAAGTAGCAACACCCTCAACTTTAGCTTCAATAACATCAATAGATTCGTTATGTGTTTCATCATTACGTTCAAAGTCACATGATTCTACCTCAGTCTCAACTTTAAAAGTCCACCTCTTCTCTAAAAAGCTTGATAAAGTGAAAATCATGCTTCCTCATACAAAGAAGTTCCAAGAGAACACACACATCTTCTAAAGTGAAGATAAATTCCCCCCATATTGTAATCATAGTATGAGAAAGAGTGCTCCACCTTGCAAGTATAGTATACCATACATCCATCCTTTTTTCTCTACAAATATTGAGCTTGGAAGTGACATGTATAGTATCAAGCATCCCAACAAATGAGAGAAGTTTAACATAAATATGATTCTTCAACACCTTATTTACCCACTCATCCCAACCATAAACATATTTGAGAATTGGAGCCTATATTAGTTGTAAAAAGTGAAAACTCACCATGCTCAAACCTAAACTTCAAAATAAATAGTTCTAGAATACCACTTCTTTTATGAGGAGGTGTTTCTAAGTATAGATGATTCCAATCATATCCAATAGGCTTAGAGGGATATTTGTCAAACTGTTTGGTGCAAACTTCTTCCCAAAACTGTTCTTTTCCTCTTTCTCTAATAATTTCATCTTTCCATTTTTTAAAGACCTGAATTTCATCACATTTTCCTACTTTAATTTTCTTGGGAGCAACTAATTTGAAAGCATTATTGTTCCTTTTATGTACAATGGTCTTTTGTCTTGTTGTAGCCTTTCTAATCTCACCATAATTGATCTTTAAAGGAAACACATCCTAGGCATAAAGGATGATGAAAAATCAAGCCTACAAACATGATAATGGAAAAAAAGATAAGTATACATACGCAATAATTTTTATTATTATTTATGCATTTGTCAAGCAAAAACAATTAAATTAATTATAAAAAAAACCAACAAAGGAAAACAACAAAATTTATCAAATTTTAAATTGTTTTGGATTTAGAATATTCTTGAGACAAATATCTATAAAAAAAAAAACAAGAGTTTTAAACTGTTCAACACAATTAAGATTTATTTAAAGCCCTACAATAATAATCCAATTCCATAAGGATCCTAATTATATCTAATAAGTAGACAATATACCTAGCTTTGCTTGTCTAATAATTATATCTAAAATCAAACAATTTATTTGTCTACTTGAACATATGTATACATTCATACAAAAAAAAAAAAACATCTCTTTCAATCAAAAATTGTCATCTCATGCATGAAAAATTTTCTTTTCTCATATTTCAATTAAAAAAAAAATCTCATACAAAGGGCAACAAGTAAAAGAAATTCAATTATTTTGAAAAGCAATAAAATACAAGTAAAAAGAGAAAGAGAAAGAGCAAACAAGAAATTATAAGAAGAAGTAGAAAAACTTACTCACTCAAAAATATTCGCAAAAGAATAGTGGACCTTGCCTTGAATTTTGTTTTGCTTAGAATCTGAATAAAGAAAACTGTTCATAGTAGCCTCATATTTATAAGGCATATAAAATCAAAGTTTTTATAAAAAAAAGATTAACTTTCCTTTTACGATTTGTATTTTGAAAATCTTATTTTGTGAAAAATGTATTGTTATATGAGCAATCAAATATTACATAAGACAATAATGTGTTACTACCTAAAGCAGTACTGGCTAAAGTGTTACTATCTAAGGGGTGTTACTACCTGAAGTGTTACTGTATAATACATTATAATACAAAATAAAACTTTTCCCTAAATTAATGCATAAGAATTATTTTTAAGTAAAATATTCTCATGTAGGGGGCAAAATATAGATACTTGATTTTGGTTAATATCTATTCTCTAAAGAATTATTTTACAGCATAATATTGTATACAGAATAATGAGAATAACTATTACAAGTGAAGAACTACTTCATTCAAAATAATTAAAATAAGTGAAATACTACTTCACGCAGAATAACTAAAATAAGTGTAGCACTACTCCATGTGGAATAACTAATATTTTTAGAATAGCCAGTTCACACGGATGACAATGAAAGCAACCCGGAGTAAGTGGTAAGGTTCATGGGTTACTTTCATCTTCGAACGTTTTGAAGAGTTTGGCTTGATGGCTCAAATATGGGGGTAGTTAAAAGGTTTTTCTTTTAACTTTTTCTTGAAGTACAAGTGTTTCATCTTCTCAGCTTGTTCTCATGTACCTCATGTTCACATGCATCTTCTTCTCTTGTATTTGTTCACTTACAGCTTCTTCTCTTATACCTTTTCACGTATACCTCTTCTCTATTACTTTTTACGTTAGAACAAGTCTTATTACATCTAATTGCTTCAACGGTCACATAATAAGTTTCTAATCATTACTTCATATTAACTCTTAGTAATGGTTATCAACATTAAAGTTCTTCTTAATAATATCATTCATTATGTACATTAAGCCCTCTTGAGTAACTGCTATTTTTTACACTATATATAGAACCTTCACAATTCATTTGAGGGCTTCTCTTTCGCTCTGAGCTAACACATTCTCCTCTAGAGCTTCTCTCTCTAAATTCTCTTCTACTCCATAATTCTCTTCTTATTGTCCTTCACCTGTTATGACGCTTAATACTTTAGGAACTGCTCCGATTTTCTTCTCCACCACCTCCAACGCATCATTTACTTATTTGCAATGCTTCCTCTCTCTTTCATAAGAACCCCCTTTACAGTCAACAAAAGGAGGAATAATCTCTTCCCCATCTTTGTTGGCAGCCTTAGTTTATTGGATGGACCTTGATGACATCTTCAATCATTTTGGTCGAGTGATGGACATTTTTGTTGCCAGTCCTTATAGAGGGAGTTGGAGATGGGTTTCGAAATTTGCTTTTGTCAGATTTCAAAGCGAGGATGAGCTGATTAGAGCGGTGGAAGACAGAAATAACATTAGGATTGATGGGATGTTACTAAGGGTTTCGGTAGCCAAAAGGGGCAGATCCTTGTCTTCTTTGAAGCAAGACTTTCAAGGCAACCGGGATGCGGATTCTAAGGTTCCTATTGCCAATGCCTCTCATACTTTTCCAACTTTCTTTTGAAGCATCAATTGAGGATCATGGAGGCGACAATCCAATTGATGAGCCAACCACATCTGCATGCTGTGATCTCTAATGTCACCTCTATAAGAGTACTTATTCACATGCAGCATATCAAAAATAATAATGAAACCAAATTACCATATCATGGATATATCATAAATTATTTTCGTGATTATGAATGCAAAATCCAATTATCATCGATCATCTAATTATTTCATGTGACACGCATATAACTGAGTCCAAAATATTTGAAATCACAACCAAAATCAAGTATGAATGGTGAATGGTTTGTGTTTCAACTGTCAGGGTTTCTGTTTTGGTGAATGGTTCTTCATACTACAAAATTTCGTATGAAGAAAGGTTCACAGCACGGTGATCCCCTA
Organism: Theobroma grandiflorum; assembly: GCA_036013995.1. Classification (NCBI taxonomy): domain Eukaryota; kingdom Viridiplantae; phylum Streptophyta; class Magnoliopsida; order Malvales; family Malvaceae; genus Theobroma; species Theobroma grandiflorum. The sequence continues at coordinate 21,926,755 of CP142133.1, read as the reverse complement.
TCATCTTTCCTGTTTGTTTTAGTTACTGTAGCCTTTCATTTGATGCTGGTCAAGGAAGAGGAACTCAGTACGCTCAAGGTGTGCCGTGTATATCTTTAGTTGTTACATCATCTCACTAACAATTTGCAGACGATGCAATTTTATTTTTAGAGGCTAACGACTTCATTTTTCGTAATGTAAAGAAGATCCTCAGGTGCTCTGAACTAGTGTCAAGAGTCAATATTAGAAAAGTCTTCCCTTGATCAATTAGTGTGTAGATGGTCTTGCTGAGAATCTTGCTATGCTATATCAGTGTAAAAGAGGTTCTGTTCTTTTTAAATATCTTGGTATTCCTCTTGTTACAAACCTAAGAAGGTTAGCAGTTTGGAAACTAGTGATCAACAAAATCCAAGATAAACTTGTGGTATGGAAAAGGAAATTTCTATCTTTTAGTACAATTCTGATCAGAAAAGAGTTAAACAAACGATGAGATCTAGACAAATAATACATTTAGCATTCAAGTGTTTGGCTTTGAAATTATGGAAATAGGAATATTTAGGAAAGTGGTTGTGCATTTATGTCTATTTGATTTGGGTTTTTTGCTTCAAAGCTGATTAATGTCCATTTTTGTTGTTGGGACAGTGAGCCGCGATTTTTGTTCTTGATGCAGCTAGAAATGGCTTTTGAGTAATATGGTCAATTGCGTTCCGAGCTGTAACATTATTTTGTAATTATACATGCTTTTATATGTCTAAATCAAGTACTTCTGTTGTAAAAAGTTTCTTCTACAAATAAGTAAGAGTCCTGAAATGACATATTAGTTGACAAAGTCAATAGATACGCTTTTCAAACAAAAAAAAATAACATTCACATAGATTTTATAAAAGATAAAAACAACTAGCTAAAATATGAATTTACAACATCTTTGGTATGTATGTTAACTTACACATAAAAATTAATACAAATAAATTTTCTTATATTATATATTTTGAAAAATATTAAATGATGATATTACGATATTTATTTAATAAATGACATGATTTATCTTATCTCTTATAATAAAAAATTTAATTTATTTTAGGTCTCATATAATATAAAAGTAACCAATAAATTTTCAAATAACTCAATAAATTGATTTTGGTATAGTTTCTTTAAAATAATTTAACAAAGTAAGGCAACACAATATTTAGGAAGTCATATAATGAATGGGGATTTTATATGGGTGATATATATTATAAAAATCAATCAGAAGTTAATATAAAATTTAAAAATCAGATGATAAGCGATCAATATCGCACTAAAATAATCAATTATGATCTAATAATAAGCAATAAAAAACTTATTACACATTGTAATATTTCTTGCTGATCGGCAAAAAATAGTCCATATATATGCTTTATGAAAGTTAAGTTGTTAAAGTTTATTTTTTAGATTAATGATTTAATTAAGGTTACTACGAAGTGATACTTCCACAAGTTAATGACCAACTGACATTTATTTATAAGTGTAAAAATTATATATATGGCAACAATCTTTAGCTTTATGTTTTTTTTTTACCTTTTGCTTAGGAGAGATGTGATAGTAAATGACAAAATTATCAAATTTTAACATGATAATTTAGGATCTTAAAATGTTAGTCATTCAAAAAACAATGTTATTCTTTTTCACAATCTCAAGTTGTTAGTTAATCAAATGTCAATTATAGAACAACTTATCTCCAATAATGCATTATATTAAATACATAATTAATATAGATCGGTTTGTGGTATTAAAGTTATAATTAAAACTCTTACCTCTTTAATTTTTGTCCATAATTTCACGCAGATCTATTAATATTTAAAATAGACAGTCCATCACAAACATGTAAACGACGTTAATGGTAAATATGAAATGTCTAAAATACCTATCATATAAAAAAAGAATACAATAGCTTTTAATAGCTTTTTGGGAAATTTTATCAAACACCTGCAAATCTCACAACTGAAAAATGTCAAGTTCTCACAACAAGTTTAAAACTTAAAACCTTAGATAAAACATGGCTTTATGGTTTCTAAACCAATAAACAAATAAGAAAAATCAATTTAGTAACTCAACTTTCTTTTTCTCTTCCTACCTTTCAACCTCACTTTGAATCACCCATTAAAAATCAAACATGGGTTTGTGGTTTCTCTTCACAAGTTGACTATGAGTTGAAGTACTAAAAATGAACAACAAATCTAGAGCATTTCGACAATGAAATTTAGATTTTAAGGGAGTTTTAGCTTTTGGTTGGCTTAGAGATAAAAGAAGGATAAAATTATCCTAAAAATGCAGCCACATCATTAAAGTAATCGAAATACTAACAATTGACTAATTGAAGGATTTATGTGTCCAATGAAGGATATTCTTTTGAGACGAATTGTCTTTTTCGAATGCTAATAGACCATATGAAATTATAGACAAAACTTATGGGTGTAGGGGTATTTTAACTATTTTTTAATTATTTATAAGTGATGATTTATCATTAATTTTTGAATTAGATATCTTTTTATAATTTTTTATAATTAATTAATTTTTTCTCTATCATTTTTTATAGTAGATAGATACCTTTATTACTTTTATATAATTAATATTGATTTTGTATCTTGATGAATGATTAAATTTTAAAATATATTATTAATTAAATATGTTTGTAGGTTAACAATTATTAGTTGCTGAAGATTTATGTAAACAATAACGTGTTTTCTCATTTTTATTTTTATGACCTAAAATTTTATTAATTAAATTTTAATTTGTTATATTTTATTATCTTTTAAAGGAAATTATTATTTTAGTAAAAATATTCATTTAATTTTTTTTATGGAATTCATCTTATTTTCCTTGCATATATTTCATGCCTTTAAATTTTAAATGTTAAGTAATTTGAGATTGATCAAAATCATAATCCACAAACTTATTTTTATTATTATAATTATGACAATTCACGTAGTAAATCATTTATATGCAACTAATAAATCAAAAACATAAAAACTCCCTCCACTCCTTTTTAGTTTTGTACCAACTCAGCCACTCATACTATTATTAGGACAATTCCCAATCCACCACGAACGTAATATATATATATATATATATATGTTAAAGATTTAAGTTCGAGTTTGATATAGTATTTTGTCCATTGAAAAATTACATGTAATTTTAGTTTAAGGAGTCAAGTTTAAATCTATGTTTCTAAAAAATCATTCTTATAAAAAAAGAAAAAAGTTAGAGTTTTTGTAATTTTTTTGTAAAAAAAATTTAAAAAATTGGATTTAGTATTTAAATTAAATGAAATAATTAATTGATGAATAATGTTATTTTAACATGCAAATTCTACATTTCGATATCAAGCCACACAATATTCTTTTAGATGAGAATTTTGTTCCAAAAGTTTTAGATTTCGGTCTTGCTAAACTTTATTCGGTAGATGATAGCATTGTATCTCTCACTGCAGCACGAGGTACGATAGGATACATTGCTCCTGAATTGGTGTACAAAAGCATTGGAGGCATTTCATACAAGGCTGATGTTTAAAGTTTTGGAATGTTATTAATGGAAATGGTGGGAAGAAGGAAGAATTTGAATGCATTTGCTGAACACTTAAGTCAAATATACTCCCCTCATAGATTTATGGCCGATTTCATCAAAGAGAGGACATCGAGTTGGGAGATGTCACAGATGGTGAAAAGATAATTGTGAGGAAGATGATAATAACAGCTTTTTGGTGTATACAAGTGACACCTAGTGACCGTCCTTCAATGAGCAAAGTCTTGGAGATGGTTGAAACTGATGTTGAGCTCCTTCAAATGCCCTCCAAACCTTTTCAACTCCCTTTTGAAATATTAACTGAGGATCGTGTTGATGGCAATCCAAGCGAGGATCCAACTACATCACTTCTTTCTATGAATGAAATTAATAAGCTTAAATATAGAGTAAGTTGTGAAACTTTTCTTTTTATCAGGTTACCTATATACTTTGATAATAAGGAAAAATCATGTCCCTCTAAAGCCTAGAAATTTGTATGGTAGTTTCCAAACTTTGCTCTGTACTTTGAACTCTGTTTCTATGCGTTTTCTTTTTCCGTATCATTTTTGTACTTCATTTCATTATATCCTTCCTTTCGCTCATTGGACCTCTGTTTATTGTTACCTTTGTTCAGCTTAACCTTTCCCCTTTTTGAAAAGACGGCTTAGAAAAATTAAAAATAGTAATGGAAGCAAAACTCAATAAGATTCAAAACAAGGGCCCTCAAGAAGGTAATCAAAGAGTTTGGTTTATATCCATTTTAGTTTAACCATACTTAAGAATGGAATGTGATAAATTACTGTCAAGCCCAGCTCTATCATACATTTGCCAAGTCATTCATGTACTTGATAACATGTTTGCATACGTTGATGTTTCGAAAAATCGTTAAAAGTCGGTATAGTATCTTGTGGTATAATTAAGTCGATTAAAGCCTCAAACTAGTTGGAATAAAGATTTTAGGATGCATTTTAGAGTTATTGAATCATAAAATGTTATAATATGGTGATTCGGAGTTCGATGATTGATTTAGAGTCAAATCGAGAATTTTCATAATGTAAGGATAAAATAATCATTTTGCCACCCGAGGGTAAAATGGAAATATTAGATAAGATTTTGACTAAGTTTGACTATGTGAAACATTATTTGAATTGGAGAAGTGAAAATTTTCAATTTCGACATTTTCTGAACATAAGGGCAAAATGGTCATTTTATGTGTCCACGGGGACGTAATTGGAATTTTTGGAATTCTTCATCACCATGACACTTGTCAAGCTCATGAATTTCACCCATCATTTTTTTTAAGTGAGAAATTACATGTGGTGAAGATGAAATGCTTAATTATTAAGTTTAATCATGAACCAATTAAAAGGTGACAAATGTCAAGCTTTAATATTTTTATAATTTCCTTTATAAACTCAACTTAAACTCTCTCATTTCACTCTTCATGGCCGGCCAAAACAAAGAACAAAGGAAAAAGAAAAGAACAAACCCCAAAGAAAAAAAAATTCAAGAGAAAATTGTTGGATTTCAAGGAATCATGTAATTAAAGGTAAGATTTTTTTATTTTAGCTTGTGATCTACCTTTCTCATGCATTCTTTTTCATTTTTCATGACTGAAAATCAAGTTTACATGAGGAAACCCTTACTGGCCAAACTTAGAGGGAGGAGTTTTGGTGATGAATTTAGTTAGATTACATGATATCTTAGTGTTTTTAGTTGTTTTGTGATGTGAGGAATGAAAAACAAGCAAGAAAATTTCATGTTCTTCAACCACCCTCATAGGCTGAATTTTCCATGTGATTTATTGATGATGGATTTTGTGATATTTCATGTTATTTAGCTAGGAATTAATGAATTATGGTGTTGGATATTAAAACCGGTTATCAAAAAGTATAGTCCCTTTAGTAAATGGCTTGATGGAAAATGAGAAAATTATAGTGAATGGACTTGGATTAATGATATAGATGGATTTATTGGATTGTGTTGACACTGAATTGCGTGCTAGTTCGGAATCAGAATGAATTTCAAAAATGGTGAAATTAGTCAAAAATCAAGCTCATTGTAATACTTTGATGTATTGGATAATTGGAAGTGTAACGAATATATTTGGAGTTGAATCGGATGTTTTGGTTAAATAAGTGGTGTATAGTTCGAATTAGGTCGAATACAAATTCATTCCGATCATAATTGAACCTACGTAGAACACCATCTTTAAGTGACAATCCGAACATTTCTCATTTAATCTCAAGCATTCATATAGAGCTTAAAATAATCTTATAACCGTTTGGCACAAATATATTGAATTACGTGTCGTATATTATGGATAGGTGGTGAACCCTCAAATAAGGGCAAAGATATCATGCCAGAGGACCGAGAATAAGAATACTCCTACCACTTCAAATTTCCATTATAGTGAGTAAACATATGCTCATCTTAATTATCTAAAGTAGTTTTTACTTGTTTTTATGATTCTAAAGAAAATGAACTTTAATTGTAAACCATTATGTTTTATACATGAAGTATTGGTTAAACGAAACAAGATTTATAAATTGTTTTAAAATTGAATGACGGTTTTGAAAAATTGAGTAAATGGAGACTGCCTACTTGTGTTATGCCTATGTTTTGATTATTGTTCGCTGTGCCGATCTTGCTTTGTAATAAATGTATAGGCATAACGGGATTTGAAATCGATATATGGTTGGAATTGATGGCTTATGACAATGTGATAGTAATGACTGGTTGGATTTGTGGCTTTGTTAATTATATAAATTATTTTGTTTTATCTTGACAAGCTGGTTAGTATTATATTAGCCATGTCATGCTGCCGAAATTTTATTGATTTGGTGGGTTATGTGATTAGTTTACTGCAGTGGGCGGGTTTTCGTGGACCAACCTATAAGAGGGGCACGGTAAACCCGGTTATATTCTACATTGGTACGAGAGGTGCGGAGGGTAACTCCTGAAGTAGACGTTTAGAATTCACTTCACGCCAAACCACCACGTGAGGGTGAACTCAGCCAACACCAAGGAACGACTATGTTTTTAAACGTACAATTATGTTTTATGCATATATGTTATTTTAATAGCCTTGACAGACTCGGTTGGATGCCCTTGATCAATGTGTTACCGAGTACGAGTTTTGGCATGAACCAAGTTTTTAAGAAAGTCATAAGCCTTATTGATTATTTTGATGAAATATGATTGTTTTATATGGATGAAAATGAGTTTTAATGTTATGAATCATATTATGATGGATGATTTAACTGTCTTTATTTACTCGACTCTAGATGTTATAGATGAACGTTGCTTACTCACTGAGTTTATAAAAACTCACCCTTTTTTTCTATCCATTTTAGGCTCAAGATAGTCTGTAGACAGTCGATTTCATCGAGGAATACTTTTGGAGTTGCATCCTTAGAAAGCAAAGGTTTACAGTCCCGTACATTCTTGGTTATATTGGGGGCTCACATGTCATTGTAGAATATTTTGTATACCTGGTTGCATGTGCCACTATATGTATAAATTTATTTTGCTTTTATGCTTCAAAAATTATTTACGCATAATTCTATAAATATTGTTTTATAAGAAAATGAAATATTTTATTTAATATTTTTATTTAGTTTGATTAATTGTAATTTCATTTTAAAATGATGATTTAGATAACTAAACTTATGTTTAAACATGAAATGAACGTTTTTCACTAGTATATCATATTTTCATCAGGTTTTAAAATTTTTGGGTAAAATGACCAAAATACCCTTGTGTGGTCAGAATCATTTTATGATTGTTTTTTATTTGAAATTAATTTTTATTCTTTTAAATATGATATTTAATAATTGCTGCTCACAGAGGAAGTGGAAAACTGATGTTAAAGCTTTGCGAGGTTTCGGTTGGCATTCCGGCTAATGAATGTCTATCGAAACATCACGGCAGTTGTCACGGGTTCGATAGAAGTTCCGGATTGTGACAATTACTATGCAAGCAAGAATTAAATAAAAAAAAAATACATGTCTGAATGTAAGGCTAAGAAAGTTTGTTAGAAACAAATTACATAGGACAAAGAAGAAAAAGATTAAACATGCAGTTGTAAATTTTCTTAACTAACCCAGGAAGGAAAGCTCCCTGATAAATCACATTGTAAATAGTAAGTGATAGAAAAGGCATATAATAAAATGAAAAATTACACTTACATTAGACAGAAGATAGTGATTGATAGAAAATTTATCGCTTGGCAAGATTATCAATAAAATTTAATAGCTTTGTGTTTTGGTAAATTACAGCTTTGCCGGAATTCGATCTTAATAATTTGGTAGTTTAGCGAAATTAATAATAGGATTTAAGGTTATAGACGTACATTCTTATGTTCAAATTTATTTTAGGAGTCTATCCATTTTATTAAATCATATTATGAACCATAATTAAAATCAAATATGTTTAATTCATTTTTTATAAAAAGATAATAAATTCCATAATGTAAATTCACACTTTATTATTTAAAAATATTTAACGTTTTATATAGTTATAGTCGAGATTTTAAATATCTTCGACAATATCACGGGCTTGTATACTTTGGATATACAAAATGCTACTAATGGACTTTGAAATGCTATGGCAATTCTACGATATGAGCTACGTCGTCCTTGACAGATATTCATTTCGTAAGATGAAAGAAATTTTCAAGCATTTGATTAGTTCTATTTACTTTGACTTAGTTTTCTTGGATTTGTTAAAATTAGATAGTAAAAAGTATAACTAAACTCAAATTTTGTTTAAAAGAAAACATTTTGAATACATTTGTCATTAATAGTTATTAATTTTGATTCAAACCATATTTTAATTAAAACTTTTTTACATTAACAGCAAACATTCAAACCGTATTGTAATTAATTAGGATCTACATGCATTTTATTGGAATTTTTGGTTTAAATTAAAACATTTTGAATTCATTTGTCATTGTAATTAATTTTTGTTCAAACCATATTTATTAATCAAGGCTGTTGATGTATTGCATTTATATTAATCTGATGTATTGATTGTTCTAGGTTGGTAGGGTTGCGGTATGAGTTGATGTTAGATCAAGAAGCTTGAGATAAAGTAACCAAAAGAGGGATGAATTTGTTCTTTAATGTAAAATTTTGATTTTCTTGAAAAACATAGATAAAGATGAAAACTTTGAAAGCACAACTTGAAAACCAAAGTACGAGAACTTATAAAATGAAGAACAAAGCAAGTAAAAAGAATAAAGGAGAAGAAAAACACTTAATCATGATTTTATAGAGGTTCAGTCCTCAAAGCCTACGCTATTTCCCTTGATATCACAAACGGTTTGAATCCACTATCAACTGCCTTTTTCAACTAGGTTTAACCATAATCTTTGCAAGTAGCTACCTTTTAAAGATCAAACACAACCTTTCAATAGGTTACTTCCTTTTTAGGATCAAGCACAGTTTCTACAAATCATTGTCTTTTTAGGATCAAGCACAATCTCGATCTCTACTTTTGCAAAGAGGTATAACTTTTTTACCTTTTCCTATGGAGGTATAACCTTACAATAATGGATTACAAAGCTTTGAACCCTTAACAAGGCTTATAAGCTGAGTTTTAGTATAAGAGAATGAAAATGAATCAAGGAAAGTAAGCTAAGGAAATGATGCTCTATTTTAAGAGCTTTGCTATAAAGAGAGAAATGAATGAACTTTAAAAATTTTTGCATTTTTCTCCTCTTGTAGTGATTTTCTTGCTTTTTTTTCTTTCTAGTTGTTCTTGTCACTTGAAAAAGTCCTCATAAAGGTATTTATAGGTCTTTTAAATTTCTACCTATTAGAGAGAAATTTTGTTTATTTTTCAATAGTTGGGGCCACTTGAATTGCGTCAATCAACCTTCAAGAATCGATCAATGGACATGTGAGATGTCGATTATTTTGCAACTTGAGACATTTTGCTTTCTAAGGATCAATCTTTCTATTATTGAGATATCGATTCTTCTTGCTTTAATTTGAGCTTGATGCTTTATGTTTGGCGAGAATTTATCAATGTGTTTACGAGTAGTCAATTCTTCTTATCTCACTTCAGGTTTGGAACATTTTGTTTTGTGAGAATTGATCATTGTCTTCTTCAAAAGTCGTTTCTTCTTAATTGTTGGGCGCCAGATTGAACTTTCAAAGTTGATTTTTCCTGCTCCATTCTGTTTTGCTTCTTCAAAAAGTTTCCAATCTTTCCCCTTTGTGGCTTTGAGAATCGATCATTGGATACTTGATAAGTCGATTCTTCTTTTCTAGTGTATTCTCATCATGTTTGTCCTTTATTATGAATTGACCTTTATTTCTTAGACATCGATTTTTCCTCTTCCAGTATCTTTCTGTTTCATCAGGAATCGATGTTTCCTTATTGAGAAGTCGATTATTCTTGTTCAAAAGAGGAAATATTGCTTTCCAATATACAAAGAATCGATGCTTCACTTACAATAGTTGATTCTATCAGTTGGAACTTGTGTTTTAAAATGTTCAGAAAGATTTTCCTTTTCACAAATAACTTCAAAACACTTTAAGGATTGTTCTTCAAGCTCAAAATCATTTTTAGATCATTCAATTTTGTCATTTCACAACTAGAGTAATTTTAAAGCTAACAATATCCCCCTTTTGATATGAAAAAAATTAAGAGCTAAATTTTCATGTGAAGAACTCGTCCTGAATTTATGCTCTCCTGAGTTAGTTTGAAGTTTGTTTGAGCATAATCTTATCCAAAGTGCATGATATTCTTTGTAAAAGATTTCACACATGCACAGAAAATTCATCTGAACATAAACTTGCATTGGAATGAAATGTAAACTGACATAATATTGATGCTTTGATGTGAGTTGAGAAAACAAGACAATTTATGAGGAAATTAAAGGTGATTAATGGATTGGTGCAATCTCTTTGCTTGATGTTTTCAACTATGCCATCTCAGTTTTATTTTTAATTTTGCTTGAGGACTAGCAAAATATTAAGTTTAAAGGTGTGATAACTGTATTATATAGTGTTATTTAGCCATATTTTGAAATTTTAATATAGCTAAGTCTTTGTGTTTTAAGTAGATGTTAGACAGTTTTTATGTTTTTAGTTGATTAGTTTAAAGCATGCTAACTTAGTTTAATTCAAGTAATTCTAGTTTATTTTCATGTTGAAAATCTTATTTTAAGCCAATGCTGATTTAGTTTTTGAGATGTTCACTTGAGGATTAAACACTCGATATGGTCAATTGAGGATGGTGCATCCGTTAGTTTTTGGGTTGATATATTGGTAGGAGATGTGCCATTATTTAATATTGTTGCAAACATGGGACTTATGGTAGATATTAGGGAATCAGAAACAGATTACATGATGCCGATTAAAGATTGGGATAAGGAGCGACTAACAATTGTGTTACCAGTTGAAGTGGCAAAGCAAATTCTTTACTTTATTCCTTTTTGCTTGTCCATTTTCCCTTGATGTGTCATATTGGGCTTCATCCTTATTTGGATACTGTTAGGACAGTCTTGAATTATAGTATGATTAGGATTGTTTAATTCTAATTAAACTCGTATACCTTGTTAAGATAGTTTTTAAATCTGGTTAGATTAGAGTAACATATCCTAATTATATTAGGATGAGATTATGGTATTTGGCATTATAAAAGGACCCTATGGGGTTAAAGAATAATCATCACTTAGATTTAGAGAGAGTGATTTGGATGTACATGGGATAAGGGTTGTGAGTTTGAAATTGTTCTTATAATCTCTTGATTTTTCTCTTAATGAATCTTTCTCTATTGTTGTGCTCGTGGTCGTAGGTCATCAAAAGACCGAACCACATAAATTTTTGTGTTTTTGTAGGTGTGCTTAATTTCTTTCTTTTTTTATTCTATTGATTGGATAAGATCTTGGATAACTTTTTAGAGATAATTTCGTAATTTCCACAACAAACTAGTATTAGAGCTTCAAGGTCTTGGGCCAATCTAAATCTCGTTATGGCAACTTCATTGACTAAATATGAGATTGAAAAGTTTAATGTAAGAAACGATTTTAGCCTATGGCGTGTTAAGATGCACGCATTGCTAGTGCAACAAGGACTGTTGAAAGCATTAAAGAGAAAAGATAGTCTTCTCTTGAATTTATTTAATGATGGGAAAGATGACCTTACGGAAAAAACACATAATACTATTCTTCTAGCTTTGTCTGTTGAGGCATTAAAACAAGTCATGGATGAAGACTCTATTCTTGCAGTGTGGCTTAAACTTAAAAGTATTTATACAACCAAATCCCTAACAAATCGGCTTTATATGAAGCAATGATTGTATACTTTTAAGATGAGCAAAGGTATGTCCGTTAATACCCATATTAATGAATTTAATAGAGTTATTATTGATTTAAAGAATATCGATGTTAAAATTAATGATAAAGACATAGCCCCAATTTTTCTATGTTCTTTGCCTCCATCGTATGAAAACTTTCTGGATACTATGTTATATAGTCGATACACTCTCACTTTAGAGGATGTAAAGGCATCTTTAAATTTCAAGGAATTGAAGAAGAAAATTGGTAATACCCAAAATGAAAATCAAGTAAACGGCCTGATTTTGAATATAGGAAAAGATAGAGAGAAGGTTATAGACAGAAAAGGGAAATCTAGAGCAAAAGGGAAAACTTGCTGAAATTGTGGTCAGAAAAGGCACTTCCTTCAAGACTATACCAAATTCAAGGATGATGAAAAGATCAATAAGTTTGAAAGTACTACAAACATGGTTGGATATGACTTTGATGGTTTTGAGGAAGCTAACAATGTTCTTGCAGTAACCAACAGTAACCTAATGGCTACATGAATCTTAGATTCAGCTTGCTGCTTTCATATTTGTCCTTGGTGTGATTGGTTTACAGCTTATCAATTTGTTGGTATGGGCACTGTACAATTAGGGGATGATTTCTCTCTTTCAATTGTTGGGATTGGCACAATTCGAATCAAGATGTTTGATGGTATGGTAAGGACACTTGAGGTGAAACATGTCCCTAACGTGAAAAAGAATTTGATATCCTTCAGTTTGTTAGATAAAAAAGGCAACTAATATAGTGGTCAAGATGGTGTCTTGAATGTATCTAAATGAGTCTTGACTCTCATGAAAGGCAAGTTATTCGTTGACCTTTATTGTCTAGTGGGAAACACAGTCATTGAAACTATTTTCGTGGTCTCATTAATGATCCTGAAAATGATGTAACATGTTTATGACATATGAGATTGAGTCATATGAGCGAGAGAGGGATTAGAAAATTGAGTAAGCGTAGTTTGCTGTGTGGTAAAAAGATTGAGAAGCTAGATTTTTGTGAGCAACATACAATGAAATTTAGCACCACAACTCATTGAACTAAAAGTACAGTAACTACATCCATTCAGATTTGTGGGATCCTTCTCTAGTGGCATCAAAAGGTAGATCATTATACATGTGAACCATTATTGATGATTTTTCAAGAAAGGTGTAGATGTATTTTTGAAAGGCTATGAGTAAAGTGTTGACCATTTTTTTGCATTGGAAGCCATTAATTGAGAAGCAAACTAAGAAAAAGATCGAGAGCTTTCGAACAAACAAAGGTTTGGAATTTTGCAAAGGTAAGTTTGGTATATTCTGCAAGAATGAAGAAACTGTTAGATATCGCATTGTCAATAAACACCACAACAAAACGGTGTTGCAGAATGGATGAAAAGGACATTTTTGGAAAAAGCAAGATGTGTGCTCTCTAAAGTTAGCCTACCCAAAGTATTCTGGATAGAAGCTATCAACATGGCTTGCTACTTGGTAAATCAGTCTCCATCAACTGCAATTGAATTTAAAACTCTCGAGGAAGTTTGGTATGGTAAACCCATTGATTACTTTATATTGAGAGTATATGGTTGTGCTGTTTACGATCTTGTAAGTGATGGTAAACTTGAGTTGAGGGCAATGGAGTGCATATTCCTAGGCTATGTATATGGGGTGAAAAGTTATCAGTTGTGTTGTACTGATTGCAAGTTCCCCAAGTTTATGGTAAGTCGGGATGTTACCTTTGACAAGTCTGCATTACTTCATGGGATAAAGTCTAGAATTGCAAACACATCAGGCTAAGAAGTTGGCAAGTAGGTGGAGTTTGAAATCGATGCTCTTATGATAGTGTGGGATGATAGTGAAATTTAGAATGAATTGATTGAGATACAAGAATTGGCATCTCAACAAAGCATTACTTGTATCGATGGTGATTTTGATTCTCATGTTTTATCTATATGGAAGTAGAGATTGATGAGCTTTACTTTTATCGTGAGGTAATCACATATGCTAAGTCTTCTAAAAAGATTGAGTCTCTACATTGGGATCAAACATTGAAGCTTGTGAAAACACTTAAAGGCACTATAGATGTTGGCTTAGTGTATGAAGGAGGTGTAAACACTAGTTGTAATGTGGTTGGCTTCTTTGATTCAGATTTTGCTAGTGATCTAGATAGTAGAAGATCTCAAACAGGGTATGTGTTCACTCTCTCAGGGTTTGTAATCAATTGGAAAGTAGTTCTTCAATCAACTATTGCTTTGTTTACAATTGAAGTTGAATATATGTTTGTGACCAAGGCAGTGAAGGAGGCTTTATGGCTTAAAGGCTTGGTTAGTGATCTTGGTTTTGGACAAGCACATATAGTTGTATTTTGTGATAGTCAAAGTGCTATACATTTGATTAAAAATCATATGTTTCATGAGAGAATCAAACACATCCAAATCAAGTGTAACTTCGTTCCAGAAATTGTTTCTAGAGGTGACATTGTAGTGAAGAAAATAGCTACAGATAAAAATTTGAAAGATATGTTGACTACGTCAGTTTATGGGATAAAGTTCAAGCATTGCTTGGACTTGATTGATGTTCATAATGCTTAAGGCCCTTTGGGGTAATGGCAATGTCGACAGAGATTGGTTCGTAAGGTGGAGGTTGGTGAATTCAAGCCTAAGGTGGAGATTTGTTAAGATAGTCTTGGATTATAGTATGATTAGAATTGTTTAATTCTAATTAAACTAATATACCTTGTTAAGATAGTCTTTAAATCTAGTTAGACTACGATAACATATTTTAATTATATTAGGATAAGATTATTATATTTGGCACTATAAAAGGACCCTATGAGGTTAAAGAATAATTATCATTTAGATTTAGAGAGTGATTTGGGTGTACGTGAGATAGGGGTTGTGAATTTGATACTGTCCTTGTAATCTTCTGATTTTTCTCTTAGTGAATCTTTCTTTGTTGCTATGCCTATGGACGTAGGTCATCAAAAGACCGAACCACGTAAATTCTTGTGTTCTTGTGGGTGTGCTTGATTTCTTTCTTTTTTTATTTTATTGATAGATAAGATCTTGGATAACTCTTTAGAGATAATTTCGCAATTTTCATAATAGATACTTTACTGTATCCTTAGCGTATGAACAACTAAAGAGTCTAATTGAGTCTGGCAGTACAGAGAATAGAAAAATGTGGAGTTTAGCTTGGGAATGGAGTAGTCCTTAGAGAATATGTGTTTTCCTTTTTCATTGTTTACACAATCATATTTTGAAAATGTAGATAGAGTGAGATGTAAGCTATTGTTTGATGCTTCATGCCCACAATGTCGTGTTATTAAGGAATCAAGTCTCCATTTGCTTAGAGATTGTCTTGCTGCAGCGGCTTTTTGGATGCCTCCATTGCCTCAAAACAGTTTATACTAGTTTTTTTAAGCAACGTTGTTAGAATGGTTGTCTGTGAACCTTAGCCAAAGTAATTTCTCCATTTTTGATGCCCTTTGGAACATTGTTTTTGGTATAGCCTGCTAATATATTTGGAAGTGGAGAAATTTATTTATCTTTGAAGGTCATGAAATCTCCATTGAAGGGCAATTGAGTGTTATCAAAAGTATGTCGGTGGCAACACATAATGCATGGTTAACTCGTACCTTACAAAGTGGATTGGATATCACAACCAGTAGAGTGGATAACAGTGAATTTAGACAGGGCATACAGGAGTGGAATGAGGACTACTTCTACTGGAGGAGTTTTGAGAAGCTCAGATGATACATGGATAGTGGGATATGCATGCAAATTAGGCACATATACAACATATCGTGTAGGGTTGTGGGGAGTTCTTCAAGGTCTCAAGGTGACTTAGAAGCAACGTTTTTGCAGAGTTAAGTTACAGGTTGATAATAAGGCAGTGGTTCAGGTCCTTAATACTTCATCTACGCATCCTTGCTCTAACTTAGACGTCATTAGAGCAATCAAAGACTTGCTAAGTAGACAATGGGAGGTTAGTGTAAGTCACGTTTTTGGAGAGGGGAACTAAGTAGTTGATTTTATGGCTAATTTAGGGTTTGATTTAGGTTATGATATTTTTTTGTATGATTCTCCACCAATAAATGGGTGAACCTTACTATTGAGGGATATGTTGGAGAGTTTGTATAGCACACATGATTAATCAATGAACTTTTTATTCCAAAATGAAAGTATTCTTTTCAAAATAAGATTAGTCACAAAATTCCATCAAATAACTTTTTTCAAAATTTAAAATTTAAAATTTGAAATTTGAAATTTGAAATTAAACCTCTCATTGTAATTTTTTTTGTTTGAAAATTTTATTTTAGTTATTAAAATGACCAAATCTAATACAAATTTGAACTTTACAATATTTTGGAATTAACCTTTTCTTAAAAAAATGAGAATACATTTAAAGTTACAAATCATAATAACAATTAAACAGCTCTGAAACATATATGAACTAATTAAACCATCATATATGTCAGAAAAAATTTCGACATTTATTTTAGCCACTTACTCTTATGTTTTATCTCTGTATAACATGTGCAATTATCAAATAATATTCTAGATTAAATTATATAAAATTCTTTTGCAAATAAAATGTATATAGTATATATAAATCTATTATTAAAATAAAAAAAATAAAACAAACGATTTCCGAATTCATTATGATATTTGCATCATTGATTAATAAGTTTTAACATTTGAATAATTTTGGTGCTATTATAGAGAGGTCCTACTTATACCCACTGCTGGTTTTTGGAAAATAGGAAGAAAATTCCTAAAGATATTTTCCAAGAGCTTGACTTTGATTTTTCAAAGGATGACTTGCTCTCATTTACTTAAATCCAAAAAAAAAAAAAAAAAGAAAGAAAGAAAAATGTTTCAGTGGTTCTATGTTTCCTTGACTTAAGGTGGCGTTTGTTTGCGGGATTGTAAAGTGACATTACCTGTAATGTGCCTAATTAAATTACATTGCAGCGTTTGTTTTGTAATAGACCACTGCAATGTCAGATTGCAATGTAATCACATTGCAGCCCTTGGCTGCAATGTGATTGCAGCTCAAAACCAATGCAATGTACATTACATTGCAGGCTGCAATGTTTGCAATGTTATTAAAGACATTTTTACCCTTCAACTTTATTATTTTATTAAAAATATTTTATAATATTATAATTAAAATAAAAAAATATTAAACTAAAATATATAATATAAAAATTAAAAATTAAAAAATAAAATATAAAAAATTAAAATTTATATAATATAGGTAAAAGAAATTAAAATATAATATATAATATAAGAAATAAAAATTAAAAAATATATAAAAAATTAAAATTTATATAATATAGGTAAAAAATATTAAAATAAAATATATAATATAAGAAATAAAAATTAAAAAATAAAATATAAAAAATTAAAATTTATATAATATAAGTAAAAAAAATTAAAATATAATATATAATATAAGAAATAAAAATTAAAAAATAAAATATAAAAAATTAAAATTTATATAATATAGGTAAAAAATATTAAAATAAAATATATAATATAAGAAATAAAAATTAAAAAATAAAATATAAAAAATTAAAATTTATATAATATAGATAAAAAAATTAAAATAAAATATATAATATAAAAATTATATTAAATAAATGAAATAAAATATACAAAATTATAATAAAAAATGAAAATAAAATATATGACATTAAAAATATATTTAAGAGATAATATTATATAAAAATTAATAATAAAGAATGCAAGTATATTAAATTTACATTTTAATAAATAAGGGTAATTTTATAAATTAACATTACATTTCCTGTAAAATACTTTTAAAACAAACACTGCAATGTTATCTTTCTTGCATTTTAATCATTACATTACTCATATACCAAACACTGCAATGTTATCTTCCCTGCAATCACATTCTCTGCAATCACATTACACTGTAAAGTACCAAACGCCACCTAAAAGCGTGTTTAGCCTCCTTCGCTTCTTCTTCCATTATTTGTAGCGTGTCAAAACCAAAAGTACAACTGCCACTACTTAAGTCAAGTTATAGTCAAAGAAAATGGCTCGGTGCTTTCTCCAACATTAGTGATATTTCTTTGGATCCACTCTCTAAAATTGACAGGATCAATGGTTTTCTGGTCTAATAAATTTGTATCTTATTTTTTATTTTCTCCAGAAAATGAGAAGAAAATTCCCAAAGATATTTTCCAAGAACATGACCAATTGGTTTAACTGTTTTCCACGTTGACTTTAATTTTTGTTTGGAGCCGGTCTTGCCATAAGTTAATATCTTCACCGTGGGATTATACGTGCTTTCATCGAAATGGTTGTTGGACTATTGAAGACAAAAACGACCCAATGCTTCTATATATCCTTGACTTAAGAGTTAAAACTTGTTATAGCCTCATTCTCGCTCTTCCTCATCCAAATTTTACAATGTCGAAACCAAAAACAGAACTGCCATTGCTTAGCCTCATGACCCTTGCTTTATTTCTATTCCCTAGTGCTTGCCTCGTTACAACTGAAAATAAGGACTGCGGCGGCCCTTCTTTGTGCCGCAACCTTACCATCAGTCACCCTTTCCGATTAAAAAGTCAACCTAAGTGTAACGACACTGATTATAGGGTTGAATTGGAGTGTGAGAATGATAATCGCACCATTTGGGTCATGAAAAATGGGAAATTCTATGTCCAGGAAATCTTTTATTCTAATTTTACGATCCGATTGGTCGATGGGAGCCTGGATGCAGATAATTGCTCCCTGCCTCGTACTTCCTTTGCTTTTGATTATGAGTTCCCATGTGGCGGAATTTGGTTTTCTGATCCAATTCCAAACAGAATGAATCTTGTCAATTGCTCAAGACCAATGAATTCTTCGCTTTACGTTGATGCCTCTCTTTGCACCAACAGCTTTCCCCATCCACCTCGCTACTTTTACTTTTTAGATCAAAAAACACGGCCGTGCGATTTCAATCCGTTTTGCAGAGTCATAAACGAGCAGATTCCGATTATGATTGAGAATATCACAAGTCTGTCTAGTTTGGATATCTACGAAAAGCTATTAATTGGCTCTATTTTCTCATGGCGAGACTATGATGAGATCATTAATGATCCTATTTGCTGGGAGGACGAACCTTCAAGATCTCAAAAATTTCATACGATGTAAGAATTCTCGAGCAGTTAAATTCTATTTTCTTTGTTTTTTTGTTAGAAAAAAAAAAATAAATCTTTCATTCTGTAATGAAAGGAGATACAAAAACACGCCAAAGTCAAGTCTTCCAGAGACCCTTAGAGACCTACTTTGGCATTCCCTAAAAAATTTACAAGTATTACCTATAGGATTAAAGCGAAAAAGAAAATATGAAATGAATGAATGTTGTTTTAAATGTAATTAAGAAATTTTAAAATGATTCATAGTGAGGAATTATTGATACTAGAAGGATCTATTTGCATAAATTAGTTGGAAGTGTTAAGTTGCATAGTATATTAATTAGAAGAAATAAAGAGGAATAATGTGGATGGAAATGAGAAAATAATTGAGTAGATTTGAAATGATTGTGGTTGTCATAAATATAGTTAATATTATAGAAATATAAGATGGATTTGGGTAGAAATTATTTAGAAAGGTTAAAGTAGGCACGTGACATTATAAATAAGTTGCCGGTGTTATAATCTAAGGAATTACGTGAGCAACGGATATAAGTAATTTTAGTGAAAATACATTAAGATGTGAGTTAATTGAATATGGTTTCATGATAGGATGAGAAATAGAAGTGGGATTGATGCACTAAATATATTGAGTTTGGAGTGTTGCTAGGAAGTGCTAAAGTAAAGATAGTGCACTATAGTGGTGTACCGAAGGAAGTGACTAGCGACTGGTAAGTATAAATAGCGATGTAGTATCCCGCAATTGTGAGGTGAGTAGGACCTGTCAATTTTAAAATTTCCATATTTATCTATATATTTGTATACGTATGATTTATTGTACGCGCACAACCGTGGAAAGTATGAGTTGGTAGAATTCTAGAAAATGGTGAATGCAAGCTATTTTTAGAAATCGTTTTGAATATACGTATATAAATTATACGTAAAGTGTTTTAAACTGGGAAACAAGCTTATCGAAACGATTTACATCAAAGAAAAATGTGCCTTATTGTTTGTGTGCGTGCATTCATGAAATTTATCACATATTCACCACGCTACATTAATATAAAAATATCATGCAAATATTTACAATGAACGTCTTACGAAAAGAGAGTTTTAACATGATACGGTGATTGATATTTTGAGAAGGATTTAAAATATCCCATTGAAAACCCAATTTGGATTTTTTAAAAAATGATTTTATTTAATCGAGAGATTCGAGAGTAGGCTGGATGTCACATTGGTTAAGTGTGATCCTTGTGCACGAGTGAGCTCTAGCTAGAGAATCTTTGGGTCGTCAACAGGCATTTAGGTGTGGTGGGGGCCACAGCTTGTGATATATGTATGCGTGGCTAGGCCACTAGTGATACGCGGTTGTAACCGCCTGATATCTTCAATGTCAAGCCCAGCCTTATAATATACTTGCCATATCGTATATGTACTTGATAGAATGTCTGCATACTTGAATGCCTCGGAAATCGTTAAAAGACGATATTGTACCTAATGGTACAATTAAGTTGATTTAAGCCTCGAACTAGTCCAAATAGAGATTTTAAGATGCATTTGAGAGTTATTGAACCTTAGAATGACTTAATATGATGATTCGGAGTTCGAGGATTGATTTGGAGTCAAATTTGAAATTTTCATAATATAGGGGTAAAATGGTCATTTTGCCACCTGAGGGCAAAATTGGAATGGTGGATGAAATTTTTATCAAGTTCGACTATTTAGAACATAATTTGAGCTTGAGAAGTGAAAATTTTCAATTTTTACATTTTTCGAGTATAAGGGCAAAATGGTTATTTCACGTGACCATGAAGACATAATTGGAATTTTACACCACCGTAACACTTGTCAAGCCCATGAATTTCATCTATTATACTTTGGATAATTGAGGTATTTTATGTGATGGTGAACGAATGCTTAATGGTTAAATGTTAAAAATGGACCAATTAAATGGTGACACATGTCAAGCTTTAGTTATTTTATAATTTCCTTAAAAAACCAGCACACACCTTTTTCATTTCATTTTTCATGGTCGGCTAAGACAAGAACAAAGGGGAAAAGAAAAGAACAAACCCTAGGAAGGAAAAATTTAAGAGAAATTGGTGGATTTCAAGGAATCAAGCAAGTAAAGGTAAGATTTCTTGATTTTAGCTTGTGATCTACCTTTCCCATGCATTCTTTTTCATTTTCCATGGTTGAAACTCAAGATCTCATGAAGAATTTTGTCACAGCCTAATTTCTGGGCCATGACCAGTGCATGGGCCTAATAGGCATAGCCCACTAAACCCAAGCAAGCCTTTTTCAATAATCATGTTCAACATTTCATAAATGTTGCATTACCATTCCTAAACCACAATTTATGATTCATAAATCAATGTATTTCAGTACATAACATGTATACCACATATTCATATTTGCATTATCTCAAAGTACTGTCATTCATTGCCATCTCATAAAGGCATCATCAATCCAACATATATATATATACTTCATTTATAACAAGACTCCTAGTAGTCTACATTACATACACTTGTACACAAACAAAAGACTTTCGACCGTCAGCAGAGTGACTTTGAATAAAGGCATAGCTACTGAGATGCCATAGCACCTACCAAAGATGAGCATGCGTAGACAACTTGGTCTAGGTCCCAATTGCCTCTAAATATGAAAACATGAATTTTTAAAACGGTGAGTACAAAACTCAGTGAGCGAACATTAGAAGGGAGCAAGCAGTAATAATAAGGAAAGTTGAGAACCATGATGCACTAATTTGAAACGAGACAATTTAAATCCAGTTAATATTAAAACCCTTTCCCCTTAACTCTGAGTTATTAATCATGCTATGATAAAGTAACCATGTTCAACATGAGTTGAGAAGAAAAGAATTTACATCAATTATTCTAGCAAGATAGCAAAATCGACGGGTTATCGTTGCAGCGGAAAGGCATTCTTGTTGCAGCGAAGTGTAATCACAACCCGTCACGGAACGAGGGTTTCACTCAACCATACGAGGGTTTCGAGTTAGAACCCTTTGTCCTCAATTTCAAACAATTTGCAATAAGGGAAATTTCTCAAGGTTCACATACCATGCAATCACATTTTTTCCATCATGCACACTATATCACGCATGTATATATAAAATCACGTGTAATTACATACACCACCTCACGCATATATATTCTACTTGCACCATGCAATAAGACCATGTGTGCACTCTTACTTGCACAAACAATATGACCATGTGTGCACTCCCTACTCGTACAAAGTAATATGACCATGTGTGCACTCCCTACTCGCACATCCCCTGGTCATCACATCAATATGACCATGTGTGCACTCCCTACTCGCACAATCCCCTGGTCATTATAGCAATATGACCATGTGTGCACTCCCTACTTGCACAATTCTCTGGTCATTAATACACATTATCCATTCATTCACATCATTATCAACACAATAAATTAGCATGTATTCATTTTCTTTACATAATGTACACACTCATAACATTAAAATAATTGTCAAAGTCTTGTTCCCAAGACTCATTTTTAAATAAGAAGTTGGATATCAATAGTTCAAGCATTTCATCTTAACTTAATTAAAATTCCCAAAACAGTTTGAAATGCAAGTTCACTCACAATATCAGGAGTTTGAAACACTTCTATTCTTGGTCCTCTGGCATAATGTCTTTACCCTTGTTAGAGGGCTCACCACCTATACATAATACACAATACACAATTCAATATATTGTGTCATACCATTATAAAAACCATTTTAGGCTCTATATGAGTGCATGAGGTTGTTCAGATAGTTTCTTAAAATCGGTGTTCTACATAAATTCAATTATGTACCTAAATAAAACGGTATTGGCCTAATTCGATCTATCATCAGATTAATTGGCCAATACGTCCAATTTAACTCTAGATAACTCCATTTCTCTTCCAATACTCTAAATCATCAAACACAAAGTCAAATAACATAAAATTTAGCAAGATCATCTCCACATTTTCTCTTGGGAATATCGGCCATGGTGGGTGCACAAACACTATGGTTTTTTATGTTTAATTTTTACACCATAAATCATTAATTCCTAACCAAATTACTTGAAATAAAATCAAATCCACCATCAATAGACCATAAGGAAGATTCGACCATGAAGGGTGGGTAAAGAACATGTGATTTTTCTTACTTGTTTTCATTCCAAACATGATAAATTAACTAAAAACACTAACATATCTTAAAATCTAATCAAATCCACCATCAAATCCTCTCTCTACATATTCGGTCAGCACACTATCCTTCATGATATCTAGTGATTCAACTATGGAAAATGCAAAATAATGCATAGGAAAGGTAGATCACAAGCTAGAATTAAGAAATTTTACCTTTACTTGCTTAATTCCTTGAAATCCACCAATTTCCCTTTGAATTTCTTAGCGAGGGTTTTGTTCTTCCTTTTTTCCTTTCTTCCTTGAGTTGGCCGACCATATGAGAGTGATATGGGAGGGTTATGGGCTGATTTTTAAAGCCAAGTATGCATGGATGAAAATTTGACACATGTCACCATATAATTAGTGCATGTGTCATACTTACTCATTAAGTTTTCTCTCCCCGCCACTTAAAATTTTCTCAGTTATCCATGATAATAATAGGTGAAATTCATGTGCTGGACATGTGTTGGGCGGTGTAAAATTACAATTTTGCCCTTGGGCGGCAAAATGACTATTTTGCCTCTATGCTCAGAAAAATGTCAGAATTAAAATTCTTCACTTCTCAAACTCAAATTATGTTCTAAATAGTCAATCTTGCTCAAAAACCTCTTCCAACATTCCAATTTTAACCTCGGGTGGTAAATTAACCATTTTACCTATAGTGACCCCTCTCCGATCACTACTGGCATCCGAGACTTCCAAGAAAGACCCACCAAGTCTCAAACAAGCGTGTCTAGAATTGCTCGTTAATCCACTACATTCAATCATCATAAAATATTGATACTTTCATATACTAAATTGAACCATAAATATAAAAATCAATATAAACTTTTTACCTTTTATTCTCAAGTTTATACATTAAAATCTATAATCTCCAAATTAATGCTTATATTAAAATTTAGAATACGTTTACAACTTAATAAATAAAGTACTACAACTTGACCTCTAACATGTAGGAATTTCATGTGACTAAACTCTAGACAGCGGAGCGACTCAGAATAAAATGCTAGGAGATGTCTTTAACTATCCACGGTGTATCGAACGCACTGATGACTACACGCTAAGCTGATCCCTATTTGCAAAAGAGAAATAAAAGGGTGTGAGTCTCATAGACTTAGTGAATATCATCGACTCAGTGAGTAGGGCGCAGATGGGAAACAAGTAAACAATAGATCAGTTGAATATAAAATGCAGGATCATAAAAGTAATTTATTTCAAACAAGGGTTTTGTGCCTTATACAAAAATTCGAGAATTTCTTATAAAGCATCAACAATGTCGACAATTAAATTTTTCACATCAAAATACGTTAATAACCTTGTTCGAATCAAATCGATAAAATCGGCCTAGCTCCCGCGAAACCAAATAATATTTAAAATTATGCACAAATCATAACTCACCCATACACGAGGAATTACTGATTCAGTTCACAGAAAACAAATAGGGGAGTTGCGAGAAACCGTTTGATTCCATTTTCTCACCATGCTAAGAAACATAATTCATAATGTTAAAACTTATTTCGATCCATATAAAACAATTATATTTTATCAAAAATAAACAACAAGGCTCATGACTTCTTAAAAATTTGGCTCATGCCATAAAATCATTCTCATACTCGATTATCAAGGATACCTTGGCCTGGGGCTATCCTAACCGAGTCCGCCAAGGCTGTTAAAAGTCATGTATTCATAAAACATAATTTTATTTTTAAAACGTAGTCGTTCCTTGGTGTTGGCTGAGTTCACCCTCACGTGGTGGTTTGGCGTGAAGTGAACTCTAATCGTTTTTGCCTTAGGACATACCTTTTACGCCTCTACAACCGAGGTAAAATAATATATATACCCAGATTTCGTGCCCCTCTAATAGGCTGGTCCACAGAGCCCGCCACTGTAGTGACCATTCAATAACCCACCAATTCGATACAAGTTCAACGGCATGACATTGCAATTATATCATTTATAACCCAGCTTATCAAGGCTATCAATAGTTCACAGATTCAATTTATCATAAAACCAGCCATTCATGGCAATATTGCCATAAGCCATTCAATTTCAAAACAAATTAGGAATCTCATTTCATTTATGAAAACTGTCTTAAAATCATTTATTATATGCATGAGGTATCGTTCCAAATTTATTGCCAAACATTCAATATAAAAGTTATAAAAATCTATAGTTATGCTCACAAAATAAAGTTTAGTGCATGATTCATAAAATACTGAGCATAAGGAAATCAAACCTTGTAATCATGTATGCAAATTACACAGATATATATAAGGCACAATTTTAGGAGATAAATCGGGTCGAAAAGCTTGTTTCCTGATTTTAATCACTTTACGTATAATTTATATACACATATTCAAAATAATTTCTAAAAATAACTTGCATTTACAATTTCTTAAAATTCCATCAATGCATACTTTTCACAAATTTCGCACTTCACGTAAAATATACGTACATGTATATATACGAAATTATTTTAAAATTGACACCCCTTACTCACCTTATAATAGTGGGATATTACTTCACTATTGATTTGTACGTGTATATAATTGTTCCTATTTATCAGTCACATACTTCGTTCGGCACGCCTCCACGATAACTTTCCTAGCAACAATTTAAACCTAATATACTTAATCACACATTTGAATGGGTAGCAACTTAATTAAAAATTCCTTAAGCAACTTGCATATTTTTCATCCAAAATATGCACAATATTAAACTACCCATAAACCTTGAAATATAACATTAACTTACCATCGGGCCTTTTCCATTTCTTCATTTCCTTTGGGCCTCTCCCCATGGGTTTTTCCAATTTCTTTCCTATTTGGGCTAAGCCCATTTATTTCTTTTGTTGGGCCATGCCCACTTATCTAATTGCTATTGGGCCATGTCCATTTATTTAATAGCTATTGGGCCAAGCCTATTTTTTACTTCTTATTTTCTTTCTCTTTTTTCTTCTTTTCTATTTTTCTTTCTTCTTTTTCTTTTCTTTTTCTCTCTTCCACGTTCTTCCTTCTTCTTCTCGGTTTGGTAGATTTTTCTCTCTTTTTCAGCTGAGCGTTCCTTTTCCTTTTTTTTCTTCTCCTTGGCTCATTTTCTTCCTCCTCCGGTGGTAGCACTTTCAGCTCTCTTTTCTTCAAATTTTTTGCAGCAACATGTCCACTTTTCCTGCACAAATTTTCTACTCAATTTCCTGCATAATTTTTTATAATTTTCTACTCAATTTCTTGCATAATTTTCTGCTCAATTTCCTGCATAATTTTTTTGCACAATTTGGCAGCGCAAAGCTTCAATTTTCAGCAGCCAAAGTTGTGTTTTTAGCCCCAAAATCAATAGATTTCCCGCTCAATTTCTAGCAGAAAAATCTCAACAATTACAGCCATGAAAACTTTAAAAAAAAATCAGCTTTCTTACCTCAAAAATTTGGCAGCAAAACCCTTGAATTTTCAACACCTAAACCTCCCTCAAAGTGCAAAAAATTTAGCATTCTTACCTCTTTCAAAGTGCAGAATTTTCTGCTCTCTTCTTCCTCCCCTCACAGCACCATTTTTCCTTTATTTTTTTTCTTTTTTCTTCTCTTTGTTCGGCTGCCTTCCTCCTCTTTTTCTCGGTTTTTCTTTGCTTCTACCGTCCTTTCTCTCTTCTCTTTCTCCTTTCTTTCCTTTCTCTTCTTTTTTATTCTTCTTCTTTTGACCGACCACCCTTTCTAGATTTCTCTCATTCTTATCTTTTTTTCATTTCTTTATCTCCTTTGACCGTCCCCATCATCCTTTCTTTTCTTTCTTTTATTTCATTTGTTTTTTCTTCTCTCATCCTTATCTCATTTCCTTTTTCTCACTTGACTTGTCTTCGCCTTTCCCGATTCTTCTTCTATTTTGTTTTCTTTTATTTTTGTCTTGCTTGTTTTTACTCACATGGGATTGAAATGAAAAGTCAAAGCTTGTGCACCTTTTAAATTCTCCCATTTGCCACACACACACACACTTTTCTTTCTTTTGTTTTTTTTTCTTTTTGTCTTAATTCTATTCTTGACTCATGTGGCCACTCATGCACATATAAAAATATTATTTGACTTTTCAACACTTTTTTCCTCATTATTTATCATCCATTTTATTCTCATAATAATTTTATTTCTTCCAAATAATTAAATTTACATACGATGCCTTAACTTTATTTTATTTAACATACCTCCCTCAAATTTTCATAATTTAAAATTAATTCTTTCAACACGTGTAAAAATTCTAATTTCCTTTTATCTTTCTTCTCTTTACACGTGTACGACCAAAATATCAAAATCGTATTTCAATGCGGTGTTACCATAATATTTAAATATTTACTTACCGCGTTTACTTGATTTAATAAAGTCACGTGGGCTCACTTATGGCATTTCTTTTCAAAAATTCATTCGTAATTCTTTTCCCCCACTTAAATTAGTCATATCTCATTTTTCATGACTAATTTCGACAACAAATAAAATATATAATATTTTAATATTATTTTATTGAATAAAATATTATTTTATTTCAAAATTTTTCACTTACATTCTTTGGTCCTGAAACACATTATTATGTCTCGATTTACTTCCGAATCATCCTTTATCATTCTTTAGCATACCAATTTGCATCAAATGATCATTCATTTGATCAATAAGGTTTTATTGGTGTCCAACGAGGGTACGGGGTATTACATTGTCCCTACTTTATGAAAATTTCAATTTAACTCCAAATCAGTCCTCGAACTCTGAATCACCATATTAAGTCATTCTGGGTTTTTAAAATTCTCAATTCAATCTTAAAATCTCTATTTGGACTAGTTCGAGGCTTAGTTCAACTTAGTTGTACCACTAGGTACACTACCGATTTTCAACGATTTTCCTTGGGTAAAGTATGCAAGCATTATATCAAGCACATGAATAACATGGTAAATATTTTATAGTATTAGGCTTGACAAGATCTCACAAAGTCTTTGTTGGCCGAACATGGGAGGAGAGGTTTTGAACTTGGACTTAACTAGATTTCATGCTATTCCAGTGTTTTTAGTTGTTTGGTGATGTTTAGCAAGAAAATTTCATGCCCTTCACCCACACTCATTGGCTGAAATTTTCAAGAGAGATATTGATGGTGAATCTTGTGACATCTCATGTCATTTGGCTTGAATTTGATGAATTATAGTGATGAAAATTTAAAATGATGAATGCAAAGTATAATTCCTTTAGTGACTGATTTGTTGGCAATGAGAAGATCAAGTGCATTAAGGCACCTTGGATGTATTTGGAGTATTGGAAGTGAAATGGGTTTATTTGGAGTGAAATTGGATATTTTGATCGATTAAACAACGTATGGTTCGAATTAGGTCAATACCATTCAGTCCCATACACAATTGGACTTACATAGAACATTGTTTTCAAATGATTATTCGAACATTTGGCATCCCATTTCATGCATTCAATTAGAGCCTAAAATAGCTTTATAACCATTTGGTACAAATATAGTGAATTACTTGTTTTGTACTATGTTTAGGTGGTGAACCATCCGGTAAGGGAAAAAAGATTTCACCCGAGGATCAGGAGTAGGATTACTCCCCAAATTGTGAGTAAACACACTATCATCTTAACTATCTAAAGTAGTTTTGCTCATTCTTATATTTATAAAGAACAATGGATTTAAATTGTCAATCGTTATGTTTTATAATTGAAGTTTGATTTAGTGAAATGAAATTTGATTTATAAATTGATTTGAAATTGAATGTCGTTTTGAAAATTGAGTAAGTGGAGACTGTATGTTTATGACATATGAAATTAATATATGACTTAAATGGATGGCTTATGGCAATGTGATGGCATGAATAGCTAGTTTTACGATATGTTGAATATGTGAACTATTTTGATTTGCCTTGACAGGCTAGATAATGCTATGTTAGCCATGTCATGCTGCTGAACTTTTTATTGATATGGTGGGTTAATTGATTAGTCACTGCAGTGGCGGGTTCCGTGGACCAGCCTATTAGAGGAGCACAATAAACCCGATTATATGTTATCTCGGTACTAGAGGCATAAAGGGTATCTCCTGAGATGAGGTTTGAGTTCACTTCATGCCAAACCACCACGTGAGGGTGAACTCAGCCAACGCCAAGGAACGGATATGTTTTAACGTAAAAAATGTGTTTTATGTGTATATGACTTATTAACAGCCTTGGCGAACTCGGTTGGATGCCATTGATCAAGGTGTCACTAAGTATGAATTTTGACATGAGCCAAGTTTTTAAGAAAGTCATAAGCCTTGTTGAGTAATTGGATGAAATACAATTGTTTACATGGGTTGGAATGAATTTTCATATTATGAAACACATGTTGTGATGAGATATTTCGATTGTCTCCGTTTACTCGGCTTTAGATGTTATAGACGGTATTTGTTTACTCACTGGGTTTATAAAAAACTCACCACCCTTTTTTCCACCCATTTCTGGCTCAAGATAGTCTATAAAAAACTGATTACGTCGAGGGTTACTATTGGATTTGCATCCTTATAAAGTGTAGGGTTACAGCCTTGGTTACTTTTGGTCATTCGGGGGCCCACACATCATTGTAAATTAATTTACATACCCTGGTTATATGTGGTACTGTATGTATGAATTTATGTTGTTCTTACGCTGTAAAAATTATTTATGTAGCATTCTATAAATATTGTTTTATAAGAAAATGGAATATTTTATTTAATATTTTTATTTTATTCTATTAGCTATAATTTCATTTTAATTAAATGTTTTAGATATCTAAACTTATTTTTAATTATGAAATGTGTATTTTTCATTTATATACTACCTTTTTAACAGGTTTCAAAATATTTGGAAAAAATGATCAGAATACCCCTGTGTAGTAGAAATTTCTTTTTGACTGTTTTCGATTTGAAAATAGTCCATTTTCCTTTAAGACATGATATTTAGAAACGGTTGCTCACAAAGGAAGCAGAAAACTGATATTAGAGCCTTGCAAGGTTTTGGTCGGCATTCCAGGCAATGAATGTCTATCAAGATATCGCGGCGGTTGTCACGGGCTCGAGGAAAGTATCGAGTCATGACAATTCATTTGGTATAAGAGCTTTTGGTTTTAAAGTTAATTTAAAATAAGTTAGGTTGAATGGAATGCATGCATCTGTATATAGAACCTGAAGTTGTCTAAACTCGTCTTGTTTCTTTTTATAGATCTTATGTGAGCACGATATTTACATCCTATTATGATAGAAACCTGTCACCTTTAGAGGAGGAAATTGAGTAAATAAAGACTTTGGTTATGAATCATGACCTATAGGTATGATATTAGAATATGAATTTTGGTTAAGTAAAGTTGATTTTATGACACGTGGAATCCAGAGATGGCGTCTATTAACGATTGACTTTTGCATGGAAATAAACCATTGAAATTGGCTTTGTGTAATCATCACAAGATGGTGAGCGTGATCTGTTTAACCGCAAAAGGAGACGATCTTAAAACTTGATTGTCAACTATTTCAATTTTATAGATTGCTTATTGAGCTTGTATGACTAAGGTTACATAAACTCTTATTCTTAGTAACCTACCTTCTACTAACGTTAAAAAAAAGAGAGTTATAAGTAGCGTCGTCGTCTGAATTTGAGATGTTGCCCAAGACACGAGCTACTGTTGGAAAGATTTTAAGCAAATTCTCTTAATGAAAGATTGATGTAATGATATACCCCTCCGACTAAGGATGGAGGAAAGTGGAGTATAATATGAGCCCCTGATTATCAATGGGAAGAAAATTAGATGACTAGGGATTGTAATTGAGGATACTATATGTCACGACCCGGAACTCCCTATCGAGCTCGTGACAATTGCCACGAAATCTCGATCGTCATTCATACCTCGAACACCGACCGAAACTTCGTAAGGCTTTTGTATCAGCTTTCTTACCTCCCTTGTGAGCATTCGTCGCCAAACATAATTTCTCAAAGGATTTTAAACTTTTTTCTACTCGAAACAGTGGAAAAATAATTTTCTCCTCATAGGGGTATTTTGGTAATTTTTTCTCAAAAATTTCGAACTTGACCAAAATGTAGTATGTGAGTAGAAAATACATATTTCGTAACCAAAAATAATTTTAAATATTTAAAACTATCATTTTAGAAGAAATTATAACTAGTTGATTAAAATAAAAATATTTAATAAAATATTTCCTTTTCTTATAAAACATTATTTATAGAAATATCCGTAAATCATTTTTACAGTGTAAAAGCAAAATAAATTATTTCATACAATGCTATAGATAACCAGAGTATGAAGTTTCCTTTACAGTGACACGTGGGCCCCCAATTGACTAAGAAGGTGTAGGGCTACCAACCCTTACTTTCTAGGATGCAACTCCGAGATTAATTCTCATCTTAATCAACTATCAACAAACTGCCCTGAGCTTGAAAATGGATAGGAAGATGGGTGAGATTATAAAATCTCATTTTTTTAAAAGACATTTTAATTGGAAAACATAATATTTTATAATTTAAACTCACCATTCAATAAAAACATCAAATAAATATAAATAATCTAGATATTTAAGATGATAAATTGTCCACTCACAGTATTAGGAGTAGAAATACTCCTATTTCCAGTCCACGGGTACAGTCCTTTACCCGTATCCAATGGCTCACCACCTAGTCATAATCCATGACACAAATTCCAATTAAATTGTGTCTAAGAGTCATAAGCTATTTCAGGCTCGATATGTATGCATGATTTGTAATAAAAATGGTTCAGACAATCGTTTAATCACGGTGTCTGATCGACTCACCTAGACACTGTCTAAATTGCTAAAACCCACAATTTAACTCCGATTTGACCCATTTCAATTTCTAATAGTCCAATTATATCCACAATACTCAATTACTATAAATGTGGGTCAATGTATCAGTCCTAAACCATAAATTATGCTTTTACCCCTATTAGGTAAAATTTGTATCTTTGAACCAAAAATTCTCATTTAATTTCTATATTCATAATTCATCAAATCTCACTTAAATACCTCAATTTAGCATCAATTTCAGCAGCCATTCATCCCCTAGAAAATTAGGCCTAAATGGGTTTCAAGAGGAAGAATCGGTTTTCCTGCTTGATTTTGGTACATTTCATTTCTACCTAACTAAAAACATTAAATCAACCTAAAATCTATCAAAATTAAGCATCAAAGCTATACCTACAATATTCAGTCAGCATGGGTTTGGTATGCCCACTTGAGATTCATGCATGGAAATTGAAAAAAAAATGGATGG
The DNA here is from genome assembly GCA_036013995.1 of Theobroma grandiflorum. Lineage (NCBI taxonomy): Eukaryota > Viridiplantae > Streptophyta > Magnoliopsida > Malvales > Malvaceae > Theobroma > Theobroma grandiflorum. The sequence continues at coordinate 21,894,283 of CP142133.1, read as the reverse complement.
GTAAGGTAGATTTAAAAAAAAAATTAAAGGAATTTTACCTTTAACTTGATAAATCTTGAATTTCCACACTTTTCCCCTTGAAATTCAGCCTAGGGTTTCTTAGTTTTCTTCTCCCCTTTCTCTTCTCTTGCTGGTCGGCCTAAATGGGTAGAAATGCTGAACAAATTTGGCTTTTTATAAGTCATTCAAATATTATTTTTTTACTTGACACATTGCACCATTTTATTGGTCCATGTGCAATTATTTAAAATTTCTTCATTCTTTCTCCACCACACATTATTTCTCACTTATCCAAGACATTAATTTTTTTTTTATGCTGGAAAATTCACGTAAGGCCCAGCTGCCCTATTAAAATTTTATTGCTAATCATAAAAACAAGGTGCAGAAGGGAGGAGGATATGAACCTGACCTCCAAAATTACAAGAGCTCGAGAATGGATAAGAAAAGTACCTAGATAGGAGAGTTTCATTTTATGATAATTTTCTATCATCATAAAGGTGAAACGCGTCCTTATTACAAACCCTAACCAAAGTATATCGAGCTTAACATGTAGGCATTGCACATGATCCAGCAACACTTTACAACGTAAGTCAAAAGGAGTGGAAGAGCCAAGCTGTTGGGGGCAGTTCTCAAAGGCCTGGTCAAAGCCCTGTTTCCTTCTGGGAAATTCAGCTTTAGAAAATTCCACCATGGGTTCCAAACTTAGTTCTAGCTGCAAAATAACTCGCTGAAATGGAGTCATCATCCGAGACCTCATCATTTTCCCCTATGTCCACTGCATCTTCAGAGGTTATACTGAGAATTTTACGTATTGAAGCTTCATCATGTGAGTGCCTTCTGCGCCTTTCCCGTGGGTGGATTTCAATTTCTACGGAGTTAGTTTCTGGAATAGAGGGGACTTCACTGGGTTCTTTAGTGTATGCACATTTACCTGAGGCGGATTGCTGGCTGGGAGGGTTCTCATGGTCTGCCATAGCTTCACATGGACATACTGTTGTTGTAAATTCCCAACTCTGCCCATTTGTGTTCTTAGTTTGACTCGTGTCTTGGCAATTTGTTGGGTTATAATCACCACTACCTTCCTCCATGTCTCCTGGAACAGTTGTTGAGACAGCCCGCTTATACCTTGTGAAAGCTTGCGTCAATCCATGCTCAGATGTCCCATCGTACTTTGCAAATGCTGCCAAAGCCATTTCTCCTTCCCCTTTAGCCGTGACCTGCCCCGGTGGGTCCCTTAGACCAGACATTTGGACGGAATGCCTGGTGGAAAGCTTTGTTACCGCTGCTGCCAATGACCCATCAACGTCAGCAGGTGGCGACACAAGGCCCAAGGTCCGCTGGTCCGAAAAGGTATGTTTTTGGCGTTGATTTTCTGCTTCCCGCAAGCTGGGCTCCGTCACCACGTCACTCACCTTTTGCTGTTTATTTTTATTTTTTCCATTTTTGTCATAGACTTGACCTGCACGTTCCCCTTCTGCATTGCTCCTACCCTCTCTCTCATCGTGGAAATTCAATTGAGCATCACCTCCCAAGGCCTGCGGCTTAGCAGAAAAAACTGCTTCGATTTCTGCTCTGCTCAATCCGTCGCTGCAGTTCTGGCCCACCGGACTCTTCCATTGCCCGTCGATCACGTCACTTATCCAAGACATTAATTGAATTCCATGTGTTGTCAAATGCCATGGTGGAGTAAATTTTCAAAAATTACACTTACCCCCGTAAAAGTAAAAAATTACATTGTTGCCCCAAAATGTAAAAAATTACCAAAATTCATATTTTTCACTCCTCATACTTGTATCATACTTCAATTAATCAAATTTGATTCAAATCCTCTCGAAAAATTCAAATTTTGTCATCGAGTGGAAAAATTACCGTTTAACCCTTGTACTCCAAAAATACCATGAATTAAAATTTTTCACCACTTTTAGCCTCCTATTATATTTCAAATGATCATATTATACTTCAAATGATTAATTTTGGTCAAAGTTTTCATCAAATAACCAAATTTAAATTTTAAGTGGTAAAATGACCAGTTTACCCATAATCGATCAATATTCCCGATTGACTCCAAATCAGCCCTCGAATTGCAAATTACTGTTTTAAGTCATCCCTGGACTGTGAAAGTCTTCAATTTCAACTTAAAATCCTATTTCAATTAGTTCAAGGTTTTAATCAGCTTACTTATAACACTAGGTGAAATGTCGACCTTTAATGATTTCTCCAATCATTCCAATATGGGAACGTGCTGTCAAGTACATAAACGACATAATAAACATATCCTGGAATCGGGTCTGACAGCACTACCCCCCTTAAAATAAAATTTTGAGCTCAAAATTTCACTGATCAAACTTGAAGAGAACATGAGGTATTAATCTTTCACTTGACATTTTACTTCCTACGTTATCATCTTTCATAAGAACTTTGATTCGTTCACTTCAGTTGTTCACAATATCAACTCCACATATATGTATATGCCTTATAATCCCATTGATGCTAAAAAGATTTATCTTGATTTGATCATTGTGTAATATTAACGAAAAGATAAGTTACTAGAAATAGGAGTTCATATAGCCTCCTGTCTATGATTTGTGCCGCAGTGACAAGCCATAAACAAGACTCTATACTAACTCCAACAACTTCAATACTTTCATAATCAATTGTTCACCAGACAATTATTAACTTACACCACAAATCCTGAGAATCATCCTTTTTCCTCAATTATCTTCCATATCTCTACATTACCTCATACCCTTCTCGTATTTCGACATTAATTTGTCACTTAAGACTTAAAATCATTTGAATCATGCATACCTCAAGCATTTTGGAGTTCTAATTTCCACAATATATATTAAGAAATTTCCATAACACTATTTTATGTAAGCTCATTTACTATATTATTCTTGAAATCTTTATTTACACTCTCAGCACTTAGTATTTACATCTCTTATCACTATTTTATACATATATTTAACTTTTCATTCACTCTCTCTTGGTTGGACTAGTGCTTCATCTTCTGTTACAATAAAAACTTTTGTTGAAGAACGAGTCGATGACATGAAAGGTGGTTGTGTTGGGGTATTGCTGCCCATTTCAGACTGTATAGCTACTCCCTATCTCGGGTGTACTTTAGAGGAATCTCTACTCTGCATATCCATATGAGCTAATAGGGATGGAACAGCTACCATAGCTTGTCCTAACTATGGGTAGTCACTCCTAATGTGGCCCGACTGACCACAATAAAAGCACTTATGCCCCAACACACCCCAACATGATATCTCCCACATTTTTCGCATTTATCCGAACCTCTAGAACTCTTCTCAGAAGTAGTCATCCCAGACCTACTAAATCTCGAAGGTCTTTGCTGTGACTGCGAATGTGGGGGTCGAGGAGATATCACCGGAACAAGAGTAGTACTTTTAGAAGTAGATGTGTCTTTGCCTCTTTTGGGTAACTGACTAGAGGATATGTTCGGATTTCTCCTCTTTGCAGACTCAGCTCGTATTCTCTGATTTTCATTAGTGAGCTTTTCAGCCCTTAAAGCCATCTGTACAACTTCTTTATGCGGATCCTTACCGATTGCTTTCATCCGCTCTCTAATTTTATTATGGAGCCCTTCTTCAAAGTAACTGGCTTGATCTTGCTCAGACTTCACCAAGTTTGGCACATATGATATTAGCTCGTTAAAATGAGCCTCGTACTCTTCTATGGTCAAACTCCATTGTTGTAAACTTAGGAATTCTCTTTTCTTCTCTTCCTGATGAAAGTAGGTTGTCGAATTCTTGTAGAAAGTCTGTCCAAGTCAATGGAGTAATGGAACGTGATTTTACCGAGCTCCACCATGTACGGGCCCTCTTCTCCAGTAATCTTGTGGCCACCATTAATTTCATATCATCATCCAATTTCATATCCATAAATGTCTCCATTACCTAAGTAATCCAATCTTTAGCTACGGTTGCATCTAAATCACCAGAAAAAAAGTGCAACCCAACTACCTTGCTTCCTTAAGCTTTTTGGAAATGGAGACATCTGGCACTGGTGGTGGAATAAGAGGTGATGGTGGTGGTGGCATTGGAGGTACTGTTGGAGGAACAATAAGAGGGACTTAACTAGCTTGAGCTTGGCCAGCCATATCGGTAAAATAAGATGCCAATGCCTGTACCATCTCAAGAGGCATGGCAGGATTACTAGTAGGTGGCGGAGGAAGTGGAGGAATCTTGGTAGGCTCAGTAGTAGGTGCTGCTTGAAATGTAGGTACAGCCGACTCTTCTTCCACGGGATCTGGCTGACTAAGTCTAGTACGACTTCTTCCCCTCCCTACTGACCTAGTGAGAGGTAGACGCCCACGTAGAAGAGGCATAGTACTCTACAATAATAAATGGAACGGACTTAGACGATTTTAGATTCTATATGCAACTAACTCGATCTAACCTAACTTAACTTGACTTGAGGCCACACAGTGTCAGTATGAATTCTTAAAATAAATTTTAAAACCAAAAGCTCTAATATTTAAACCATGCTCTGATACCACTAAGATTGTCACGACCCGGAACTCCCCATCAAGCTCATGACAACTACCGTGAAATCTCGATAGGCATTCATACACCAAACACCGATCGAAACCTCGTAAGGCTTTTGTATCAGCTTTCTTACCTTCCCTGTGAGCATTCGTCACCAAACATCCTTTCTCAAAGGATTTTAAACTTTTTCTTATTCGGAACAGTGGAAAAATAATTTTCGCCTCACAAGGGTATTTTGGTCATTTTTTTTCTCAAAAATTTCAAACTTGACCAAAATATAGTACGTGAGTGGAAAACACATATTTCGTAACCGAAAATAATTTTAAATGTCTAAAACTATCATTTTAGAAGAAATTATAACTAGTTGAATAAAATAAAAGTATTTAATAAAATATTTCCTTTTCTTATAAAACAATATTTATAGAAATATCCGTAAATCATTTTTACAGTGTAAAAGCAAAATAAATTCTTTCATACGATGTTATAGATAACCAGAGTATGAAGTTTCCTTTATAGTGACACGTGGGCCCCCAATTGACTAAGAAGGTGCAGGGCTACCAACCCTTACATTCTAGGATGCAACTCCGAGATTAATTCTCATCTTAATCAACTATCAACAAACTGCACTGAGCTTGAAAAATGGATAGGAAGATGGGTGAGATTATAAAATCTCATTTTTTTAAAAGATATTTTAATTAGAAAACATAATATTTTATAATTTAAACTCACCATTCAATAAAAACATCAAATAAATATAATTACTCTAGATATTTAAGACGATAAATTATCCACTCCTAGTATTAGGAGTAGAAATACTCTTATTTTCAATACGCAGGTACAATCCTTTACCCGTATCCAATGGCTCACTACCTAGCCATAATCCATGGCACAAATTTCAACTAAATTGTGTCTAAGAGTCATAAGCTATTTCAGGCTCGATATTTATGCATGATATGTAATAAAAATGGTTCAGACAATCGTTTAATCATAGTGTCTGATCGACTCACCTAGACACTGTCTAAATTGCTAAAATCCACAATTTAACTCCGATTTGACCCATTTCAATTTCTAATAGTCCAATTATATCCACAATACTCAATTACTATAAATGTGGGTCAATGTATCAGTCCTAAACCATAAATTACGCTTTTACCCTTATTAGGTAAAATTTGTATCTTTGCACCAAAAATTCTCATTTAATTTCTATATTCATAATTCATCAAATCTAACTTAAATATCTCAATTTAGCATCAATTTCAGCAGCCATTCATCCCCTAGAAAATTAGGCCTAAATGGGTTTCAAGAGGAAGAATAGATTTTCTTGCTTGATTTTGGTACATTTCATTTCTACCTAACTAAAAACATTAAATCAACCTAAAATCTATCAAAATTAAGCATCAAAACTATACCTACAATATTCAGTCAGCATGGGTTTGGTATGCCCACTTGAGATTCATGCATGGAAATTGAAAAAAAATGGATGGGTAAGGTAGATTTAAAAAAAAAAATTTAAAGGAATTTTACCTTTAACTTGATAAATCTTGAATTTCCACATTTTTCCCCTTGAAATTCAGCCTAGGGTTTCTTAGTTTTCTTCTCCCCTTTCTCTTCTCTTGCTGGTCGGCCTAAATGAGTAGAAATACTGAACAAATTTGGCTTTTTATAAGTCATTCAAATATTATTTTTTTACTTGACACATTGCACCATTTTATTGGTCCATGTGTAATTATTTAAAATTTCTTCATTCTTTCTCCACCACACATTATTTCTCACTTATCCAAGACATTAATTGAATTCCATGTGTTGTCAAATGCCATGGTGGAGTAAATTTTCAAAAATTGCACTTTTACCTCATAAAAGTAAAAAATTACATTGTTGCCCTAAAATGTAAAAAATTATCAAAATTCATATCTTTCACTCCTCATACTTGTATCATACTTCAATTAATCAAATTTGATTCAAATCCTCTCGAAAAATTCAAATTTTGTCATCAAGTGGTAAAATTACCGTTTAACCCTTGTTCTCCAAAAATACCATGAATTAAAATTTTTCACCACTTTTAGCCTCCGATTATATTTCAAATGATGATATTATACTTCAAATGATTAATCTTGGTCAAAGTTTTCATCAAATAACCAAATTTAAATTTTAAGTGGCAAAATGACCAGTTTATCCCTAATCGGTCAATATTCTCGATTGACTCCAAATCGGCCCTCGAATTTCAAATTATTGTTTTAAGTCATCCCTGGACTGTGAAATTCTTCAATTTCAACTTAAAATCTTATTTCAATTAGTTCAAGGTTTTAATCAGTTTACTTATAACACTAGGTGAAATGTCGACCTTTAATGATTTCTCTAATCATTCCAATATGGGAACGTGCAGTCAAGTACATAAACGACATAATAAACATATCCTGGAATCGGGTCTGACAGCACTACCCCCCTTAAAATAAAATTTTGAGCTCAAAATTTCACTGATCAAACTTGAAGAGAACATGAGGTATTAATCTTTCACTTGACATTCTACTTCCTACGTTATCATCTTTCATAAGAACTTTGATTCGTTCACTTCAGTTGTTCACAATATCAACTCCACATATATGTATATGCCTTATAATCCCATTGATGCTGTAAAGATTTATCTTGATTTGATCATTGTGTAATATTAACGAAAAGATAAGTTACTAGAAATAGGAGTTCATATAGCCTCTTGTCTATGATTTGTGCCGCAGTGACAAGCCATAAACAAGACTCTATACTAACTCCAACAACTTCAATACTTTCATAATCAATTGTTCACCAGACAATTATTAACTTACACCACAAAGCCTGAGAATCATCTTTTTTCCTCAATTATCTTCCATATCTCTACATTACCTCGTACCCTTCTCGTATTTTGACATTAATTTGTCACTTAAGACTTAAAATCATTTGAATCATGCATACCTCAAGCATTTTTGAGTTTTAATTTCCACAATATATATTAAGAAATTTCCATAACACTATTTTATATAAACTCATTTACTATATTATTCTTGAAATCTTTATTTACACTCTCAGCACTTAGTATTTACATCTCTTATCACTATCTTATACATATATCTAACTTTTCATTCACTCTCTCTTGGTTGGACTAGTGCTTCATCTTCTGTTACAACAAAAACTTTTGTTAAAGAACGAGTCGATGACCTGAAAGGTGGTTGTGCCGGGGTATTGCTGCCCATTTCAGACTGTATAGCTACTCCCTATCTCGGGTGTACTCTAGAGGAATCTCTACTCTGCATATCCGTATGAGCTAATAGGGATGGAGCAACTACCATAGCCTGTCCTAACTGTGGGTAGTCACTCCTAATGTGGCCCGACTGACCACAATAAAAGCACTTATGCCCCAACACACCCCAACATGATATCTCCCACATTTTTTGCATTTATCCGAACCTCCAGAACTCTTCTCAGAAGTAGTCATTCCAGACCTACTAAATCTCGAAGGTCTTTGCTGTGACTGCGAATGTGGGGGTCGAGGAGATATCACCGGAACAAGAGTAGTACTTTTAGAAGTAGATGTGTCCTTGCTTCTTTTGGGTAGCTGACTGGAGGATATGTTTGGATTTTTCCTCTTTGCAGACTCAGCTCGCATTCTCCGATTTTCATTAGTGAGCTTTTCGGCCCTTAAAGCCATATGTACAACTTCTTTATGCAGATCCTTACTGGTTGCTTTCATCCGCTCTCTAATTTCATTACGGAGCCCTTCTTCAAAGTAACTGGCCTGATATTGCTCAGACTTCACCAAGTTTGGCACATATGATATTAGCTCGTTAAAACAAGCCTCGTACTCTTCTATGGTCAAACTCCCTTGTTGTAAACTTAGGAATTCTCTTTTCTTCTCTTTCTGATGAAAGTAGGTCGTCGAATTCTTGTAGAAAGTCTGTCCAAGTCAGTGGAGTAATGGAACGTGATTTTACCGAGCTCCACCATGTACGGGCCCTCTTCTCCAATAATCTTGTGGCCACCATTAATTTCATATCATCATCCAATTTCATATCCATAAATGTCTCTGTTACCTAAGTTATCCAATCTTTAGCTACGATTGCATCTAAATCACCAGAAAAAAAGTGCAACTCGGCTACCTAGCTTCCTTAAGCTTTTTGGAAATGGAGACATCTGGCATTGGTGGTGGAATAAGAGGTGATGGTGGTGGTGGCATTGGAGGTACTGTTGGAGGAACAATAAGAGGGACTTGACTAGCTTGAGCCTGGCCAGCCATATCGGTAAAATAAGCTGCCAATGCCTGTACCATCTCAAGAGGCATGGTAGGATTACTAGTAGGTGGCGGAGGAAGTGGAGGAATCTTGGTAGGCTCAGTTGTAGGTGTTGCTCGAAATGTAGGTACAGCCGACTCTCCTTCCACGGGATTTGGCTGACTAAGTCTGGTACGGCCTCTTCCCCTCCCTACTGACCTAGTGAGAGGTAGACGCCCACGTCGAGGAGGCATAGTACTCTACAATAAGAAATGTAATGGACTTAGATGACTTTAGATTCTATATGCAACTAACTCGATCTAACCTAACTTAACTTGACTTAGGGCCACACAGTGTCAGTGTGAATTCTTAAAATAAATTTTAAAACCAAAAGCTCTAATATTTAAACCATGCTCTGATACCACTAAGATTGTCACGACCCAGAACTCCCCATCAAGCCCATGACAACTACCGTGAAATCTCGATAGGCATTCATACCCCAAACACCGACCGAAACCTTGTAAGGCTTTTGTATCAGCTTTCTTACCTTCCTTGTGAGCATTCGTCACCAAACATCCTTTCTCAAAGGATTTTAAACTTTTTCTTATTCGAAATAGTGGAAAAATAATTTTCGCCTCACAGGGGTATTTTGGTCATTTTTTTTTCTCAAAAATTTTGAACTTGACCAAAATATAGTACGTGAGTGGAAAACACATATTTCGTAACCGAAAATAATTTTAAATGTCTAAAGCTATCATTTTAGAAGAAATGATAACTAGTTGAATAAAATAAAAGTATTTAATAAAATATTTCCTTTTCTTATAAAACAATATTTATAGAAGTATCCGTAAATCATTTTTATAGTGTAAAAGCAAAATAAATTCTTTCATACAATGCTATAGATAACCAGAGTATGAAGTTTCCTTTACAGTGACACGTGGGCCCCCAATTGACTAAGAAGGTGTAGGGCTCAACCCTTACATTCTAGGATGCAACTTCGAGATTAATTCTCATCTTAATCAACTATCAACAAACTGCACTGAGCTTCAAAAATGGATAGGAAGATGGGTGAGATTATAAAATCTCATTTTTTTTAAAGACATTTTAATTGGAAAACATAATATTTTATAATTTAAACTCACCATTCAATAAAAACATCAAATAAATATAATTACTCTAGATATTTAAGATGATAAATTATCCACTCATAGTATTAGGAGTAGGAATACTCTTATTTCTAGTACGTAGGTACAGTCCTTTACCCGTATCCAATGGCTCACTACCTAGTCTTAATCCATGGCACAAATTTCAATTAAATTGTGTCTAAGAGTCATAAGCTGTTTCAGGCTCGATATGTATGCTTGATATGTAATAAAAATGGTTCAGACAATCGTTTAATCATGGTGTCTGATTGACTCACCTAGACACTGTCTAAATTGTTAAAATCCTCAATTTAACTCTGATTTGACCCATTTCAATTTCTAATAGTCCAATTATATCCACAATACTCAATTACTATAAATATGGGTCAATGTATCAGTCCTAAACCATAAATTACGCTTTTACCCTTATTAGGTAAAATTTGTATCTTTACACAAAAATTCTCATTTAATTTCTATATTCATAATTCATCAAATCTCACTTAAATACCTCAATTTAGCATCAATTTCAGCAGCCATTCATCCCCTAGAAAATTCGGCCTAAATGGGTTTCAAGAGGAAAAATCGATTATCATGCTAGATTTTGGTACATTTCATTTCTATCTAACTAAAAACATTAAATCAACCTAAAATCTACCAAAATTAAGCATCAAAACTATCCCTACAATATTCGGTCAGCATGGGTTTGGTATGCCCACTTGAGATTCATGTATGGAAATTGAGAAGAAAAGGATGGGTAGGGTAGATTTCAAAGAAAATTAAAGGAATTTTACCTTTAACTTGATAAATCTTGAATTTCCACACTTTTCCCCTTGAAATGCAGCCTAGGGTTTCTTGGTTTTCTTCTCCTCTTTCTTTTCTCTTGCTGGTCGGCCTAAATAGGTAGAAATGCTGAACAAATTTGGCTTTTTATAAGCCATTAAAATATTATTTTTTTACTTGACACATGGTACCATTTTATTGGTCAATGTGTAATTGTTTAAAATTTCTTTATTCTTTCTCCACCACACATTATTTCTCACTTATCCAAGACATTAATTGAATTCCATGTGTTGTCAAATGCCATGGTGGAGTAAATTTTCAAAAATTACACTTTTACCCCCGTAAAAGTGAAAAATTATATTTTTGCCCCAAAACCTAAAAAATTGCCAAAATTCATATTTTTCACTCCTCATACTCATATCATACTTCAATTAATCAAATTTGATCCAAATCCTCTCGAAACATTCAAATTTTATCCTCGAGTGGTAAAATTACCGTTTTACCTTTGTACTCCAAAAATACCGAGAATTAAAAGTTTTCACCACTTTTAGCCTCCTATTATATTTCAAATGATCATATTATACTTCAAATGATTAATCTTGGTCAAAGTTTTCATCAAATAACCAAATTTAAATTTTGGGTGGCAAAATGACCATTTTGCCCTTAATCGGTCAATATTCCCGATTTACTCCAAATCGGCCCTCGAACTCCAAATTACTGTTTTAAGTCATCCATGGACTGTGAAATTGTTCAATTTAAGCTTAAAATCCTATTTCAATTAGTTCAAGATTTTAATCAGCTTACTCATAACACTAGGTGAAATATCGACCTTTAATGATTTCTCCAATCATTCCAATATTGGAACGTGCTGTCAAGTACATAAACGACATAATAAGCATATCCTGGGAACGGGTTTGACACTATAAAGGAGCCGTGTGATAATGGTAACAAGGGGCATACTTTGACTGGAACGAAAAGTGATAGTTGTGATTCACTTGAGGTTTATAGCTATCAGTATTGAGAGAGGTGTAAACCAATACTCATGTCCATGGAAGTAAGTGCATTGTACCAATTGAGCTTGCTTTGCTTATAAATAAATGGTGTTGGGCTTCCGAAATATTTTATATGCAAATTTGTGTGGAATCTATGAATAGCAGCTTAGATGAAGCTGGTTTTGATTTCAATTAAGTAACTGTGAAATTCCAAGATTTAATTTGAACTATTATGATTTATTGTTATAATTGCATGAATTAGCTCAAGGATGAAAAATCATTGATTAATTATAATTGACGTGTGATCATGAAGTAAAAAGCTAGTAAATAATTTACTCTAAGGATGAGCTTGAATTATGCTATGCTTAGCGTAAAATCAAGGGATTAAAGGACTAATTGTATATTTGGTAGTTGAAGTTAAATGACTTAGTAATATTGAATTTGGTCTAACGCCATATGGAGTTCTATAATTGAGCTTGATATACAAATTGCTTTAAAGATCGATTTAAAAGTCTATTTGGTTCAAAGTACGGTCTATGATACAAATGATTAGTCTTGAAAGTGATTTCTCCATAGGTAATGGACTTAGAAAATGTGTATTTTTGGATATGCTCTAAGAAAGAGCTTCTACATCCTAAGTTCAGGATATTTTGATCCTATAATTGCAAGGGCAAGATGAAATAATTAAGTGAACTATCCATTTTATAAATGTAATTGGTTAAAAACTGATGAGTAAAGTCGAGCTCCCGACGATAAATGGTGTGGAATCTGATATATATGTAGTTATGAGTAAATTTGGAGATTTTTGCTTAAACAAACTCGTACTAAATGTTATGGTAAAGATATATGAATGCTAGTGGCAAAAAAAATACGTTAAATCGATGTTTCGATCGCGTACTTGTGATAAAAAGTTAGCCTTGCTAATTGTGGTATAGACTCAGAAGGAAGCCACACGATCGTAAATGATTGTGATAGTAGCCTTAAAGGTAGAAGAATTACTTTGATAAAGTAAATTCTAACAGCTGCAACGCCACAATATCGACTACCAAACATTGTCGCATTAAAAACCCCTTATGGCTAAAAAGCACAAGCAAATTGTGAGTGGCATGAAGACGAGACTCACAAGTTGAAGTATGGTCATTGGTTTTGATGTTGTGCTTCGTTATTTGGAGCCTTAAGTGCATTGGGGAAGTATTAAGATAAAGATGATGAGTGAATTGAAAAGTTTTCTTTATTGCCTTATATATTGGCATATAAGAGTGTCACGACCCAATTTTTTCGAGCCATGACCGACGCATGAGCTCAATGAGCATATCTCACTAAGCCCAAGCAAGCCTATCCACTTACTCTTGCTTAACAAACATTATCATATCATGCATACAAACACACCTTTTCCAGGGTGTGAACATAGCCAAAGCACAATGGCATTATCGATAATAATATTCATGCACTATACCAGTCATGTATTTAGCAATTTACATTGCATACACATATTTAAATTGTTTGACTGTATTCACACTACAAAAGGACCCATGAATTCCAGCGGAAACATTTACAATAAAAGGGATTACTACCGAATGCCAGACACATACCCAAGAGATGCACTACGGGGACTCCTTGATCTAGGGTCCAACAGTCTTCTGATATGAAAACATGAATTTTTTATAAAACGTGAGTACAATACTCAGTGAGTGAATATTAGAAGGGAACAAGCAATCTCAATCAGGAAATTTGACAATCATGATGCACCGGTTGAAAATGAGACAGTTTTTTATCTAACTAATTTTTAAACCTTTTCCACTTACTCCGGGATTTATTCTAGCTAGATAGCAAAATTGACAATTATCACTTCAGTTGGCAAGCATTCTTGCTGCATCGAAGAGTAATCATAACCTGTTGCAGAATAAAGGTTTCGCTCAACTGTACGAGGGTTTCATGCTAAACCTATTTTTTCACAATTTAAAACAATTCGCATACCATACAATCACACATATATTCACAAATACATAAGCAATCATATACACCGCTAAATCTTCACTGTCCTTACTGGTAAAAAAAAAAACATTTATTAGGGAGCTTGGCAAGCAGTATCACTCAGCTTCGCCACCAAGCTCCTGGGCGAAAATCATTTGGTAAGGGGTATCACTTAGTATCCCTTCCAAGCTCATGGGCGGAAATCATTTGGAAAGGGATATCACTCAGCATCCTTTTCAAGTTTCCAGGTGGGAATTTCTCGGTGAGGGGTATCACTTAGCATCCCTCTTTACACACCATTACAGACATATGCAGGATTACATTAAATTCACATAATTTCTTAGCAATACAAATAAGCATCATATAGAGGAGCATAATTCAGCATAATCAATTTCACATCAGTGAAAATAATATTTCACGAAAAGCTTGTTCTCATGGTATCCGCTCTTTTTAAAGAAGATTGAATAAAATCATTCAAGCATTTTATTCAAATATGTTTATATTTCCCAAAACCATTTTGAAATGGAAATTCACTCACAGGTTTTTCGGGAGTTGAATTCGAGCGCTTCGACTGCTAATCCTCGAGTGCGATTTTCTTACCGTTATCAGAAATCTCACGACCTTGACAAAGAGCACAATAATTTAATTACTATATTGGTGTGAATTAGGTATAAAATTAACCTAATTTCTATACGGATGCATAGAATATTCGGTAAATCGCTTAAACACAGTGTTGACCTAATTCAGCTGATTACCCGATAAATTGGCCAATGCATCCGATTTGATTCCAAATTGCACCATTTTTTTTCTAATACCTTAATTCACCACATACCATTTAAATAGTGCCAATTCCAACATTAAAACTTTTCCATTTCTTCATGAAAAAATTCAGCCATTATAGTGCATTAGCATTGTAATTTTTCTTACTTAACTTTTTCACCTTAAATCGTCAATTTCTAATTTATTTCATTTTCCAAGTACAACCTATGATATTCGGCCTTGAAAGATTCATGGGGAAATCAAGTTTTTTTCTTACAATTTTGCTTACTAACATGCTAACCTATCTCTAAACACTAACATAGTCTAAAATCAAGGCAATCCAACATTAAATCCTCATCCATACCCATTTTTCAGAATTGAATTCATCATGATATCATGCCTCTCAACCATAGAAAATGGAAAGAAATGCATGGGTATTGTAGATCATAAGCAAAAGTGAAGAAATGTTACCTTTTTCACTTGATTTTCCTTGAAAATCATACTTTTTCTTGAATTTTTGGCTAGGTTTTCTTGTTTTTCTCCTTGTTCTCTTTTCCTTTCCTTTGAATCTGATTTGTGCAGAATTTAGAGAGAGAAAATGGGTTTTATGGCTGATTTTTAGGCTATAATAATAAAATAAAATAGCTTGCCACATGGCATAATGCTATTGGCCCATTTTTTAACTTTTTTGACTTTTTCTTCTAAATTTTTCCACCACATGATTAGTCAAAGTCAAGATGTGAATAAAAGATGACCTTGGCTGGAAAAAATTGTTCTGGTGGTGGAAAATTACCGTTTTGCCCTCGAGATGGTAAAATTACAATTTTACCCTTATACTCTGAAAGGTATCGAAATTACATTATTTTCACTTTCTAGCCTCAAATAACACCAATATTGATCAATTTTAATCAAATATGGCAAAAATATTTTCAAAAAAATTCTTGTTTGGTCCTCTAGTGGCAAAATTACCATTTTGCCTTTATGCTCCAAAAATACCGAAAATCATAATTTTTCACTACTAAACATCATTTTATACTCCAATATTCTTAATTATATTTCATAGAATTATTTTTGGTCCAATGTGATCAAATCTTGGTTACAAATCTCCATTTAATCATCAAATGGCAAAATGACCATTTTATCCCTAACTAGTCAATTTTCTCGATTGACTCCAAACTGGACCTTGAACTCCGAACCACTATTCTAAGCCATTCTGTGGGTTTTATAATTTTCAAATTCCTCTTAGAATTTCTATTTGAACTAGTTCAAGGCTCGATTTAACTTAGTTGTACCACTCGGTACAATACCGTCTTTTAATCGAGCTTGACAGGGTCTCGCAAAGAGAAGGAAAAGTTAGAGAGTTTTTGAGATGACTACATAAAGATAAATTAACATGTGGAGTGTTAAGATGAATAATATGTTGACTAAAGTCAAATCTTAAGAAATAAAGAAGACAAGATATTAAACCTTGTTAAAGGCTAAGGAGAAAGTGAGTAAAAAGTTAGATGAATGTATGAGATATTGATAAGAGATGTCAATACCAAGTGATGAAAGTGTAAATGAAGATTTCAAGAATGATATAGCAAATGAGTTTATATAGAATATTGCTATGAGAATTTACAAATTCATGTCTTGACTTTGTTGAAAGAAAAAGATTAGTAACAACACAAGCAAACTACGTGGCATGCTAGAAACCCTTGGAGATAAATTGAAGTATGAATAGTTGAGTATGCATTTAAATATCTTAGTGAGCAAGTGCATGCCTTTATGGAAATGATATGCTTGGAGTATGAAAGAGCAAATAAGTGATTAAGTGTTTCAATAATGTTTAAACACCTTTGAGAAAGAATTATAAATTATACGAGATGAGTATAAGATGTGTGATTTTGAAACTTGCTAAGGAGCCAAACGACTAAGTCAAGAGTTAAGTGATCACTTGCTGTGAGACATAAGTTTAAGATAGGTATCCCCAAGGAAATACTCAAGAGAAGTTCTGCTATGGATCTTATGAAAGCAAGCATTAAGTTATGTAGTTATAAAAAGGAAGCCATAAGCTGAGAGTGATATTTGTATTGACATTGAAAAGTACTTGAGGACGACCTAGTTTCAAATCTTGCAATTTCAAGTATAATATGTAAATTGGCTAAGGGAGAATGACGTTATGTTCATATGAAAGAGTGAAACAAAAGATGATTGAAGTTAACCTTGATAATGAAGTCAGATAATGAAAATTTCCTAATATATTATGTAAATTGGAATTCGAAAATGCTTGAGGCATGCATGATTCAAATGAGTCTAAGTCTTAAGTGACAAATCAATATCGGAATGCAATAAGGATACAATGTAACGTAGAGGCATGAAAGATAATCGAGGAAAAAAAAAAGATAATTCTTAGGAATTGTGGTATTGCATAAGATGTAATGATAAGAAAAAAGTATAAGTATGTAAATAATGTGGAACTATGCACAGACGTGATGAGAATTTGTATGGATTACGTAAGGGGTAAATTGGGGTAAGATGCAAGTTGAATGGTATATAAAACACACAATGAGAGCAATCTGGAATAAATGATACCTAATGTTTGTAAATTAAATATGAGAATATTGACATGAATTATGAAGATTATTCTATTAAATCTTGGTTATGGATGGGAGCGAACAAAGAGAAATTTGTCTAAACGCACTTGAGAACAATGACCTTTACACATAATGAGGAATGTGGATATTTGAATATGCGTGTGCATACGTATATGTGGAGTTAATGTTATACCCAACTAAAGTGAAGAATATTCTTAGTGGTTCGAGAATTGAACTCAATATATTTGATGAGTTGTATAGATAATATAACAATCATGAATCCTATCAGAAGTTGACTTATGGTGACCTAAGGAGTTATGGGGAAATAGTCAAGGAAATGTAATCCATAGTACGGTTAAGCCATATGAGATGGACTAATAGGATTAAGAAGATTGAAATTTCCTAAATTCAAGGTAAACATGAAGTATGTCAAAATAATTGAAGCCATTAACCTTCCCTAACGTTGAGGATATGTACAGGAATGAGTATGGCATGTTAATGATGCCGTAAACTACACAATAGTGTACGAGGATAGGATGAATGAATGAATGTCGAGAAGTTTGATAAGGAATAAAGTAATAAGATGGTGATTGGTATACATAAATAAGTATAAAATGCGATCGAAATTGGTATGATTGATTTGGAGTTATGGTTCAAATTTAATGATAGTAATAGAAGCATGCTTGGTGTCTCGATATAAGAAATCATGATTGTGAAGGTTGCTGCTGATTAGATTCTAAAAGATAATAATAAACATAAGTGAAGTATTCCAGTTGAACTGGAGGTAAATGAGGTGAACAAATCGAAATTCCCTATAAAAGAGACGACGTGGGAAGTTGAGCATCAGATAAGAAGCCAATACCCCTATCTTTTTTTCGAGTTCGGTAAGTGAAATTTTAAGGGCAAAATTTTATTTTAAGGGGGCTAGTGCTGTCAAGCCCAGCCCTATAATATACTTGCCATATCGTATATGTATTTGATAGAATGTCTACATACTTGAATGCCTCGAAAATCATTAAAAGACGGTATTATACCTAATAGTACAATTAAGTTTATTTAAGCCTCGAACTAGTCCAAATAGAGATTTTAAGATGCATATGAGAGTTATTGAACCTTAGAATGACTTAATATGGTGATTCGGAGTTTGAGGATTGATTTGTAGTCAAATTTGGAATTTTCATAATGTAGGGGTAAAATGGTCATTTTGCCACTTAAGGGCAAAATTGGAATGGTGGATGAAATTTTGATCAAGTTCGACTATTTGGAACATAATTTGAGCTTAAGAAGTGAAAATTTTCAATTTTTACATTTTTCGAGTATAAGGGCAAAACGGTCATTTCACGTGACTATGAGGATGTAATTGGAATTTTACACAGCCATTACACTTGTCAAGCCCATGAATTTCATCTATTATACTTTGGATAATTGAGGTATTTTATGTGGTGGTGAAAGAATGCTTAATGGTTAAGTGTTAAAAATGGACCAATTAAATAGTGACACATGTCAAGCTTTATTTATTTTATAATTTCCTTTAAAAAACCAACACACACCTTTCTCATTTCATTCTTCATGATCGGCTAAGACAAGAACAAAGGGGAAAAGAAAAGAACAAACCTTAGGAAGGAAAAATTCAAGAGAAATTGGTGGATTTCAAGGAATCAAGCAAGTAAAGGTAAGATTTCTTGATTTTAGCTTGTGATCTACCTTTCCCATGCATTCTTTTTCATTTTTCATGGTTGAAACTTAAGATCTCATGATGAATTCTTTGCTAGCCGAACATAGGAGGAGAGGTTTTGAGCTTAGACTTAGCTAGATTTCATGTTATTCTAGTGTTTTTAGTTGTTTGGTGATGTTTAGCATGAAAAACAAGCAAGAAAATTTCATGCCTTTCACGCACACTCATAGGCTGAAATTTTCAAGAGAAATATTGATGGTGAATCTTGTGACATCTCATGTCATTTGGCTTGAATTTGATGAATTATAGTGATGAAAATTTAAAATGGTGAATGCAAAGTATAATTCCTTTAGTGATCGATTTGTTGGCAATGAGAAGATCAAGTGCATTAAGGTACCTTGGATGTATTTGGAGTATTGGAAGTGAAATGGGTTTATTTGGAGTGAAATTGGATATTTTGATCGATTAAACAACGTATGGTTTGAATTAGGTCAATACCATTTCAGTCCCATACACAATTGGTCTTATGTAGAACACCGTTTTCAAATGATTATTCGAACATTTTGCATCCCATTTCATGCATTCAGTTAGAGCTTGAAATAGCTTTATAACCATTTGGTACAAATATAGTGAATTACTTGTTGTGTACTATGTTTAGGTTGTGAACTATCTAGTAAAGGAAAAGAGATTTCACTCGACGACTAGGAGTAGGATTACTCTCGAAATTGTAAGTAAACACACTATCATCTTAACTATCTAAAGTAGTTTTGCTCGTTCTTATGTTTATAAAGAACAATGGATTTAAATTGTCAATCGTTATGTTTTATAATTAAAGTTTGATTTAGTAAAATGAAATTTGATTTATAAATTGATTTGAAATTGAATGTTGTTTTGAAAATTGAGTAAGTGGAGACTGTATGTTTGTGACATATGAAATTAATATATGACTTGAATGGATGGCTTATGGCAATGTGATGGCATGAATGGCTGGTTTTATGATATGTTGAATATGTGAACTGTTTTGATTTGCCTTGACAAGTTGGATAATGTTATGTTAGTCGTGTCATGCTGCTGAACTTTTTATTGATATGGTGGGTTAATTGATTAGCCACTGCAGTGGCAGGTTCCGTGGACTAGTCTATTAGAGGGGCACGGTAAACTCGATTATATGTTACCTCAGTACGAGAGGCGCGGAGGGTATCTCTTGAGGTGAGGTTTGAGTTCACTTCACGTTGAACTATCACGTGAGGGTGAACTCAGCCAACGCCAAGAAATGGCTATGTTTTAACGTAAAAAATGTGTTTTATGCGTATATGACTTATTAATAGCCTTGGCAGACTTAGTTGGATGCCCCTGATCAAGGTGTCACCGTGTATGAGTTTTGGCATGAGCCAAGTTTTTAAGAAAGTCGTAAGCCTTGTTGAGTAATTGGATGAAATACAATAGTGTACATAGGTTGGAATGAATTTTCATGTTATGAAACACGTGTTGTGATGAGATATTTTGATTGTCTCCATTTACTCGGCTTTAAATGTTATAGACGGTATTTGTTTACTCACTGGGTTTATAAAAAACTCACCACCCTCATTTCCACCCATTTCAAGCTCAAGACAGTTTGTAAAAAGCTGATTACGTCGAGGGTTACTATTGGATTTGCATCCTAAAAAATTGTAGGGTTATAGCCTTGGTTATTTTTGGTTATTCGGGGGCCCACACGTCATTGTAAATTAATTTACATACCCAGTTATATGTGTTACTGTATGTATGAATTTATTTTGTTCTTACGTTATAAAAATTATTTACGTAGTGTTATATAAATATTGTTTTATAAGAAAATGGAATATTTTATTTAATATTTTTATTTTATTCTATTAGCTATAATTTCATTTTAAATAAATGTTTTAGATATCTAAACTTATTTTTAGTTATGAAATGTGTATTTTTCATTCATATACTACATTTTTAACAAGTTTCGAAATTTTTGGAAAAAATGACCAAAATACCCTTGTATAGTAGAAATTTCTTTTTGACTATTTTCGATTTGAAAATAGTCCATTTTACTTTAAAACATGATATCTAGAAACGGTTGCTCACAGGGGAAGCGAAAAACTGATATTAGTTCCTTGCGAGGTTTCGGTCAGCATTCCGGGCAATGAATGTCTTTCGAGACATCGCGGTGGTTGTCACGGGCTCGAGGAGAGTATCGGGTCGTGACATCTAATATCAACTAGCATTGTTGAGATCGTCATGGCATGTGGGAATCTGGTGGAAGTGATGCTCTTGGAGGTTGTTACATGGTAGCGGGACTACGGGTTTATTTCCATTCTCTACTCGAAAGTGGCATCTCTGGGTTTTCAAACTCATATTTCTTTGCATGGTGAAAACAGAATTAAACGACTTTTTTCGTAACTCCCTTATTTGTTTTTCTGTGAAATAAATTTTAATTCCTAGCGTATGAGGCGAGTTATGATTTATGAATGATTTTAAATAATTATTTGGTTTCGCAGGAGCTTGGTCAATTTCATTGATTTGACTTGAGTAAAATGTGATATAGTTTCGACGTAAAAGTATTTCTACAAACGCTAAATTTAAAAAAGATAGTTGCAATGTTTTGATTTGAAAATGATTATTAACGTATTTTGATGCAAAAAATTTTATTCTCTCAATTTGATATGCACCTTGGCTGATTACACCCTACAAGAAATTCTCGATTTTTATATAAGGCACAAACCCTCGTTTGAAACAAATTATTTTTATAATCTTGTATTTTAGATTCAAATGATCTATTGTTTGCTTGTTTCCCATCTACACCTTACTCACAGAGTCGATGATCATTCAGTCTGTGAGCGTCAAACCCAGGTCTACAATATATTTATGATGTCATTTATATATTAGAAAGTATGTTTGTATACGTGGATACTTCGGAAAAGCATTAAAAGTCAATAATGCATCAAATGGTACAATTAAGTTGAATTAAGCCTCGAACTAGTCCAAATAGAGATTTTAAGATGAAATTGAGAATTTTAAAATCCTAGATTGACTTAATATGGTGATTCGGAGTTTGAGGACTGATTTGGAGTCAAATTAGAATTTTCATGACCTAATGGCAAAACAGTCATTTTGCCACCTGAGATTAAGATTGGAATGTTGGAAGAGGTTTTCGACCAAGATTGACTATTTAGAACATAATTTGAATTTGGGAAGTGAAAATTTTCAATTTCGACATTTTTTTCAAGCATAGGGGTAAAATGGTAATTTTACCACCCCAGGGGGAAAATTGTAATTTTACACCACCCAACATTTGTCATGCCCATGGATTTCAGCCATTAACATTTTATGTTATGGATGATTGAAGGATTTTATGTTGTGGGGAAAGAAAGCTTAATTATTAAGTTTTTAAGTATGGGCCAATAACATGGTGACAAGTGTCAAGCTTGTAATATTTTATTATTTCTTTTAAAAACCAGCATATAAACCCTCCCAACCCATTTATCTTGGTCGGTCAAAGAGGGAAAAAGAGAGAAAGGAAGAAGAACAAAACCCTAGAAAGGAAAATTCAAAGGAAAAGTGTTGGATTCCAAGTAATCAAGCAATCAAAGGTAACATTTCTTAATTCTTGCTTGTGATCTATCTTTCCTATGCTTTATTTTGCATTTCCATGGTTGAATCACATGATTTCATGAATGATTCATGGCTGACCCATTTTAGAGAGAGAAGATTTGATAGTTGACTTAGTCAAATTTTAAGTTATTTAAGTGTTTTTAGTCGATCTATCTTGTTTAGAATGAAAACAATTAAGAAAAATCACTTGTCCTTCACCCACCCATAAGGTCGAATTTCATAGAGAGGATATTGGAGATGAATCTTGTGATATTTTATGATAATTAGTTAGGATTTAATGAATTATGGTGATGGAAACCGAAAATGATGATGTCTAGCATGAAAACCACAAATTCCACCTTAAACCCTCATTGGCCGAATTTCCCATGTGGATTATTGGTGATGAATTTGATTGAATTTCATTAATTTGGTTAGGAATTAATGGTTTATGGTATAAAAATCAAGTATGGAAAAATTATAGTGTTAGTGCACTCACCATGGCCGAATATTCCAAGAGAAAATGTGAGGGTGATTTTGCTAAATTTCAAGTCATTTAAATTGTGTTTAATGATTTAGAGTATTGGGAGAGAAATGGAAAATTTTGGAATTGAATTGGACGTATTGGCTAATTAATCGGGTGATAGATCGAATTAGACCAATACTGTTTTATTTAGGTACACAATTGAACTTACATTGGACACCGTATTTGGATGGTTACCTGAGCATTTAGCATCCCATTTCATGCATTAGTACAAAGCCTGAATTGGTTTTATAACGGTTTAGCACAAATGTAGCAAATTGCTTATTGTGCATTATGTCTAGGTGGTGAGCATTCTGGCAAGGACAAAGAAATTGTACTCGAGGATTAATAGTTGGAGTACTCCAAAATTCGATTCCCATTATTGTGAGTAACCTTATTATCGCCTTAATTATCTAGAGTAAATTTTACTCAATTTGGAGATTTTGTGAAAAAATGAATTTAAATGGTGAATTGCTTTATTTTATGAGCAAAATGTGAAATAATATAATAAAATAAAATGAATTTTTATAAATCGATTTGAAAATTTAATGATGGCTTTGAAATTAGAGTAATTGGAGACCACTTGCTATGTTGTAAATTATAATTTGAACTGAATGGCTTATGATAATATGGCATGATTGGCTGAATTGATATTTGTGTTGAAAAATACGAACTGTCTGCTTTGTTTTGATAAATTGGATAGTAATGTAATTGCCATGATATGCTATTGAGATTTGATTGATTGGTGGGATTTCGATTAGCTTACTACAGTAGGCGGGTTCTGTGGATCAGCCTATTAGAAGGGCACGGTAACCCTGTTATATTCTTACCTCGGTCGGAGAGGCAAGTAAGGTAACTCCTGAGGTAAAACTTTAGAGTTCACTTTACGCTGAACCACCACGTGAGGGTGAAACTCAGCCAATGCCAAGGAATGGTTGTGTTTTCTAATGCAAAAATACGTTTATGTGTATATGACATTTTAATAGCTTTGGCGGACTCGGTTGGGATTGCCCCAAGCCAAGGAATCCCTGAGAACCGAGTATGAGAATGATTTTGGCACGAGCTGAGTTTTTCAGAAAATCATAAGCCTCGTTGTTTATTTAGGTGAAATGAATTTCTTTTATCTTATTGAAATGAGTTCGAAATGCTATGAATCATTTTATGGTAACATATTTTAACTGTCTCCATTTACTCGACTTTAGATATTTTAGATGATATTTGTTTACTCACTGGGATTATATAATCTCACCACCCTCATTTCCACCCATTTCAGGCTCAGGATAGTCGGTAGATAGCCCATTTCGTTGAGGGCTACAATTGGACTTGCATCCTCAAAAACTATAGGTTCACAGCCTTTATTACTTTTAGTCATTCGAAGGCCCACATGCCATTGTAAATTAAATTATATACTTTGGTTATTTGTGCTACTATATAAATGAATTTATTTTGCTTTTACGCCATAAAAGTTATTTACATAGCGTTCTATAAAAACTGTTTTATGAAAAATTGGAATATTTTATTCATTATTTTTATTTTATTCCATTAGCTACAATTTCATTCTAAATGAATGTTTTAGACATAAAAACTTATTTTCGATTATGAAATGTACATTCTTCACTCATATACCACGTTTTTAGTTGGATTCAAAAGTTTTCAGGAAAAAAGACCAAAATACGCCTGTGTAGTAAAAATTTCTTTTTAATTGTTTTTGACTTGAAAATGATCCTTATCCCTTTAAATCATGATTTTAGTAACTAATACACACAGGGAAAGTGGAAAATGGATGTAAAAGCCTTGCGAGGTTCCGGTTGGCATTCGGGGTAGGAATGTTTATCGGGACATCCCAGTGGTTGTCACCGGCTCGATAGGAGTTTAGGGTAGTGACAATTCAAGTGGTATCAGAGCTTTTGGTTTTAAAGATTAGAGCTTAGGTTTTAAAGTTGTTTTAAAAATTTTACAGTGTCAGTGTGGCCCTAGGTTGAGTCAAGTTAGGTTAGACTGAATAGAATGCATGTATTTGCATGTAGAGCCTGAGGTTGTTTAAGCTTGCTTTATTCCTTCTTATAGATTATCATGCCTCCTTGATGTGAACACCCACCTCTCATCAAATCGGTTGGGAGGGGAAGAGGTCATTCCCAAAATCATCAGCTAGATCCTATAAAGAGGGAATCAGTTACGTTTACTATTCGAGCAGCACCTGCTGTTGAGCAAACTGTGAGTCCTCCACATCCTCCACCTCTTCCACCGCCTACTAATATTCCTGCCATGCCACCTGAGGCAGTTCAAGCATTGGCAACCCTTTTTACTGCTATTGCTGGCTAGGCTTAGGCTGGTCAAGCTGTTTCTTCAGTACCACCACCTCCACCTCCTGTCCCACCATCAGTGCCAGATGTTTCTATTTCTAAGATTCTTAAAGAAGCTAGGCAACTTGGTTGCGTTTCTTTTATGGGTGACTCGGATGTAGCCTAGCTAAAGAGGTGGTGTAAATGGCTTTAAGAGCTAAGAAACTTGCGAATGAAAATAAGAGAATGCGAGCTGAGTTAGCAAAAAAGAAAAATCTGAGTGTATCTTCCAACCAGCCATCAAAAAGGGGCAAAGACTCATCTGTTTCAAGAAGTACTACTACTATTCCTGTAAAATCTTCCTGACCTCTATTTTTACTGACATACTAGAGGCCTTCGAGATTTAACAGATTTGCGATGACTATTTCTGGGAAGAGTTCCGGAAGTTTTAATAGAGACAAAAATTATGGGAGATATTATGTTGGGCTGTGTTGGGGGCCTGTACGGTGTTTTCATTATGGTCAACCGGGTCATATTAGGAGTGTTTGCCCATAGTTATGATGGACTACGGTAGTTGATTCATCTCCACTAGCTATTACGGATATGCAGAGGAGAGATTCCTCTGGATTACAACCGAGACAGGAAGTAGCTATACGGTCTGATGTGGAAAGTAACACCCCGGCGTATTCATCCTCTAGACCACAGACTCGTACTTCGACAAGGATTTTTGCTGTGACGGAAGACGAGGCACGAGTCTGACTTGGAGTAGTGACAGGTACTATGTTTTTATTTGATAAAGATGATCAGTAATGGATGATGAAAATAGTGGGATACCATAAATAATAAGTAATTATGAGTATGATGATATATATTTATTGTGAATTCATTACACCATATGGGGAAGATGTTCTAAAGTGGGACTTGAAAAATGTGGATTTTTGGATATGCTCTAGGAGGGAGCTTCTGCATCCTAGGTTCGAGATATCTTGATCTTATAACTACAAAGACAGGATGTAATAATTAAGTGAATTATCCATTTTATAATGTAATTGGTTAAGAAACCGTTGTGGCTAGAAAGCATGAGCAAACTGTGAGCGGCATAAAGATCGGACTCACGAGTTGAAATATGGTTATTGGTTTTGATGCTAAGCTTTGTTATTTGGAGTCTTAAGTGCATTGGGGAAGCGTTAAGATAAAGATAATGAGTGAACTGAAAAGTTTCTTTATTGCCTTATATATTAGCATGTAAGAGAAGGAAAAGTTAGAGACATTTTGAGATGGTTATATAAAGATAAATTAACATGTGGAGTGTTAAGATGAATAATATGTTGACTAAAGTCAAATCTTAAGAAATAAAGAAGACAAAAGATTAAGCCTTGTTAAAGGTTAAAGAGAAAGTAAGGGAAAAGATTAGTAACAACACAAGTGAACTACGTGGTATGCTAGAAACCCTTGGAGATAAATTGAAGCATGAGTAGTTAAGCATGCATTTAAATATTTTTGTGAGCAAGTGCATGCCTTTATGGAAATGATATGCTTGGATTATGAAAGAGCAAATAAGTGATTAAGTGTTTCAAGAATGTTTAAACACTTTTGAGAAGGAATTATAAATTATACGAGATGAGTATAAGATGTGTGATTTTGAAACTCGCTAAGGAGCCAAATGGCTAAGTCACGAGTTAAGTGATCACCTGTTGTGAGAAATAAGTTTAAGATAGGTGTTCCTGAGGAAATACTCAAGAGAAGTTCTGCTATGGATCTTGTGTAAGCAAACATTAGGTTATGTGGTTATAAAAAGGAAGCCGTAATTTGAGAGTGATATTCGTATTGACATTGAAAAGTATTTGAGGAGTACATAGTTTTAAGTTTTACAATTTCAAGTACAATTTGTAAATTGGCTAAAAGAGAATGATGTTATGTTCTTATGCAAAAGTGGAACAAAAGATTATTGAAGTTAACCCTGATAATGAAGTCAGATAATGAAATTTCCTAATATATTATGAAAATTGGAAATCGAAAATGTTTGAGGTATACATTATTCAAATGAGTATCAGTCTTAAGTGACAAATCAATGTCGGAATGCAAGAAGGATACAAGGTAATGTAGATGCATAAAAGATTATCGAGGAAAAAAGGATGACTCTTAGAAATTGTGGTATTGCATAAGATGCAATGATCAAGTTAACATAAATCTTTGAAGCATTAATGGGATTATAAAGCGTACACGCATATTAGATTACAATTCAATGAAGATGATATTGTGATGCAATGATATATAGTACAAGGAAACTTAAGCATATAAGTGGGAATGATAAGAAAAGAGTATAAGTATGTAAATGATGTGGAACTATGAATAGGCATGATAAGAAATCATATGGATTACATGGAGAAATAATTTGAGATAAGAAACAATTTGAACGGTAGTTTAAACAATTGACAAAAAGCAATCTGAAAGGGATGATACCTAATGCTCGTGAGTTAGATATGAGAATGTTGACATAAATTATGAAGATTATTCTATTGAATCTTGGTTATGGATGGGAATGAACAAAGAGAAATTAGTTTGAAGGCATTTGAGAATAAGGACCCTTATACATAATGAGGAATATGGATATTTGAGTGTCTGTATGCATACATATGTGT
This sequence comes from Theobroma grandiflorum, assembly GCA_036013995.1. NCBI lineage: Eukaryota > Viridiplantae > Streptophyta > Magnoliopsida > Malvales > Malvaceae > Theobroma > Theobroma grandiflorum. Next base: position 21,866,589 of record CP142133.1, on the reverse strand, counting down.
GGAGCTAGTGATGTACCCAACTAAAGTAAAGAATAGTTCTTAGTGGTTCGAGATTAGAACTCAATATATTTGATGAGTTGTATAGATAATGTAATGATCAGGAATCTTATCAGAAGTTGACTATGGTGACCTAAGGAATTTTGGGGGAAATAGTTAAGGAAATGTAATTTATAGTACGATTAAGCCATATGAGATAGACTAATATGATTAAGAAGATTGAAATTTCTTAAATGCAAGGTAAACATGAAGTATGTGGGAATAATTGAAGCCATTAACCTTCCCGAATGTTGAGGATATGTACAGGAATAAGTATGATATGTTAATGATGCCGTAAACTATACAATAGTGTATGAGGATAGGATGAATGAATGAATGTCCAGAAGTTTGATAAGGAATGAAGTACTAAGATGGTGATTGGTGTACATGAATAATAATAAAATGCGATCGAAATTGGTATGATTGAGATGGAGTTAAGGTTCAAGTTTAATGATAGTAATAGAAGCATGTTGGGAGTTTCGATATAAGAAATCATGATTGTAAAGGTTACTGTTGATTTGATTTTAAAGAATAATAATAGACATAAGTGAAGTATTCCAGTTGAATTGGAGGTAAATGAGGTAAACAAATTGAAATTCCTTATAAAGGAGATGACATGGGAAGTCGAGCATCAGATAAGGAGCCAATACCCTATCTTTTCTTCGAGTTTGATAAGTGAAATTTTAATGTCAAAATTTTATTTTAAAGGGGGTAGTGCTATCAAACCCAACTCTACAATATATTTATGATGCCATTTATACATTAGAATGTATATTTGTATACGTGGATACTTCGAAAAAGCATTACAAGTCAATAATGTATCAAATGGTACAATTAAGTTGAATTAAGCCTCTAACTAGTCCAAATAGAGATTTTAAGATGAAATTAAGAATTTTAAAACCCTAGAATAACCTAATATGATGATTCGGAGTTCGATGACTGATTTGGAGTCAAATTGGAATTTTCATGACTCAATGGCAAAATGGTCATTTTACCACCTGAGGTTAAGATTGGAATGTTCGAAGAGGTTTTTGACCAAGATTGACTATTTAGAACATAATTTGAATATGGGAAGTGAAAATTTGCAGTTCCAACATTTTTTCAAGCATAGGGGTAAAATGGTAATTTTACCATCCTAGAGGAAAAATTATAATTTTACACCACCCAACACTTGTCATGCCCATAGATTTCAGCCATTAACATTTTATGTTATGGATAATTGAAAGATTTTATGTGGTGGTGAAAGAAAGCTTAATTATTAAGTTTTTAAGTATGGGCCAATAACATGGTGACAAGTGTCAAGCTTGTAATATTTTATTATTTCCTTTAAAAACCAGCATATAAACCCTACCAACCTATTTATCTTGGTCGGCCAAAGAGGGAAAAAGAGAGAAAGGAAGAAGCACAAAACCCTAAAGAGAAAAATTCAAAGGGAAAGTGTTGGATTCCAAATAATCAAGCAATCAAAGGTAACATTTCTTAATTCTAGCTTGTGATCTATCTTTCCTATACTTTATTTTGCATTTTCCATGGTTGAATCACATGATTTCATGAAGGATTCATGGCCGACCCATTTTAGAGAGAAAAGATTTGATAGTTGACTTGGTCAGATTTTAAGTTATTTAAGTGTTTTTAGTCTATCTATCATGTTTAGAATGAAAACAAATAAGAAAAATCACTTGTCCTTCACCCACCCATAAGGTTGAATTTCATAGAGAGGATATTGGGGATGAATCTTGTGATATTTTATGATAATTAGTTAGGATTTAATGAATTATAGTGATGGAAACCGAAAATGATGATGTCTAGCATGAAAACCACAAATTCCACCTTAAACCCTCTTTGGGCGAATTTCCTCTGTGGATTATTGGTAATGAATTTGATTGAATTTCAAGTGATTTGGTTAGGAATTAATGGTTTATGGTATAAAAATCAAGTATGGAAAAATTATAGTGTTAGTGCACTTACCATGGCCGAATATTCCAAGAAAAAATGTGAGGGTGATTTTGTTAAATTTCAAGTCATTTAAATTGTGTTTAATGATTTAGAGTATTGGGAGAGAAATGGAATTGTTTGGAGTTGAATTGGACATATTGGCTAATTAATCGGGTAATAGATCGAATTAGACTAATATTGTTTTGTTTAGGTACACAATAGAACTTACATTGGACATCGTATTTGGATGGTTACCCAAGCATTTAGCATCCCATTTCATGCATTAGTACAGAGCCTGAATTGGTTTTATAATGGTTTAGCACAAATGTAGAAAATTGCTTATTGTGCATTATGTCCAGGTGGTGAGCATTCTGGCAAGGGCAAAGAAATTGTACTCGAAGATCAATAGTCGAAGTACTCCAAAATTTGATTCCCATTACTGTGAGTAACCTTATTATCGCCTTAAATATCTAGAGTAAATTTTACTCAATTTGGTGATTTTGTGGAAAAATGAATTTAAATGGTGAATTGCTTTATTTTATGAGCAAAATGTGAATTAATAAAATGAAATAAATTTTTATAAATTGATTTGAAAATTTAATGATGGTGTTGAAATTAGAGTAATTGGAGACCACTTGCTGTGTTGTAAATTATAATTTGAACTGAATAGCTTATGATAATATGGCATAATTCGCTGAATTGATATTTGTGTTGAACAATACGAATTGTCTGCTTTGTTTTGATAAATTGGATAGTAATGTAATTGCCATGATATGCTATTGAGATTTGATTGATTGGTGGGATATCGATTAGCTTACTACAGTGGGCGGGTTCCGTGGACCAGCCTATTAGAGGGATACGGTAACCCCGTTATATTTTTACCTCGGTTAGAGAGGTGAGTAGGGTAACTCTTGAGGTAAAACTTTAGAGTTTACTTCACGCTGAACCACCACATGAGGGTGAACTCAACCAACGCCAAGAAACGGCTGTGTTTTCTAACGTAAAAATACGTTTATGTGTATATGACATTTTAATAGCCTTGGTGGACTTAGTTAGGATTACCTCAGGCTAAGGAATCCCTGAGAACTGAGTATGAGAATGATTTTGGCATGAGCTGAGTTTTTCAGAAAATCATAAGCCTCGTTGTTTATTTGGGCGAAATGAATTTCTTTTATCTTATTGAAATGAGTTCGAAATGCTATGAATCATTTTATGCTAATATATTTTAACTGTCTCAATTTACGCGACTTTAGATATTTTAGAGTATATTTGTTTACTCACTAGGATTATATAATCTCACCACCCTCCTTTCCACCCATTTCAGGCTCAGGATAGTCAGTAGATAGCCCATTTCCTTGAGAGCTATAATTGGACTTGCATCTGCAAAAACTGTAGGTTCACAGCCTTCATTACTTTTAGTCATTCAGGGGCCCACATGTCATTGTAAATTAAATTATATACTTTGGTTATCTGTGCTACTATATAAATGAATTTATTTTACTTTTACGCTGTAAAAATTATTTACATAGCGTTCTATTAAAATTATTGTATGAAAATTTGAAATATTTTATTTATTATTTTTATTTTAGTCTATTAGCTACAATTTCATTCTAAATGAATGCTTTAGACATAAAAACTTATTTTCGGTTATGAAATGTACGTTCTTCACTCATATACCACGTTTTTAGTTAGATTCGAAGTTTTCGAGAAAAATGACCAAAATACCCCTATATAGTAGAAAATTTTTTTTGACTATTTTTGACTTGAAAATGATCCTTATCCCTTTAAATCATGATTTTAGTAACTAATACACATAGGGGAAGTGGAAAACGGATGTAAAAGCCTTGCGAGGTTCCGGTTGGCATACAGGGTAGGAATGTCTATCGGGATATCACAGCGGTTGTCACGAGCTCGATGGGAGTTTCAGGTTGTGACAGTGAGACTCACACTCCCTTTAATTTCCCTTTTGCAGATAGGGATAAGCCTAGCGCTTAATCATCGACGTTTCAATCTACTGAGGATAGGTAAAGGCATGTTTTAGCCCCACTTCGAGTCGCTCTACTATTAAAGGTCGAATCAATTACAGTATAACGATTTTGAAATAATATTTGTGTACAATATAGATATTTATATGATGTTGAAATATAGTGTATAGAGAATTATTACTGTTAATAAAAATTGTGATAGTTTAATAATTGATATTTGTGAAGGCTTATTCAAGATTTGGTGGGTTATCTCGCAAGTCTCGGATACTGGTAGTGACCGAGGAGCAGTCGTTACAAAGTTGGTATCAGAGCCCTAGGTTTAGTCGAGTCTTAAGAATTCTTATGTCAGTCAGCAAAGTTGTCAGAGTTAATATAGAGTCTTGTTTATGGTTTGTGATTGCAACACAAGTCATAGACAAGAGGCTATATAAACTCTTATTCCTAGTAACCCACCTTTTTGCTATTGTCATGTAAAGGGCATAAGTAGTGCCGTTGTCTGGGTTTGAGATGCCACCTGAGACACGAGCCATTATTGGAAAGATCTTAAAGCAAGATACTCCTAATAAAAGATTAATGTAAAGACTCGTCCCTCTGACTAAGGATGGAGGATAATGGAGCTAGACTGATAGGTCCGAAATAATGTAGTCATTCGGTGGAGTTATAATTTGAGCCTAAGATTGACAATGGGCAAAAAATTAGATGACTATGGATTATTTTTGTGGCTAATATAAAGGAAGACATACGATAATGGTAATAAGAGGCATATTTTACCTGGAATAAATAGTGATTATTGAGATTCAGCTGAGGTTTATGAATCTAAATCTTATGGGAGGTGTAACCCAATACTTATGTGTACGGAGGTAAGTGCACTATGATAATTAAGCTTGTTATTCCCATATATAAATGGTGTTGGGCTTTCGAAATATTTTATATGTGAATATGTGGTAAATAGATGTATAGCAACTTGATGGAGCTAATTTTGATTTCAATTAAGTGATTGTGTGATTCCAAGATTTGGTTTGAACTATTATGGTTTATAGTTATAAGTACATGAATTAGCTTAAGAGTGAAAATCAGCTATCATTATAATTGATGTGTGCTAGTGAAGTAAAAGGTTAGTAAGTAAATATGCTTTAAGGATGAGCTTAAATTTTGCTATGCCTAGTACGAAGCCAACGAATTAAAGGACTAGTGGTACATGTGGTAGTTTAAAGTTAAATGACTTAAGAAAATTGATTCCGGTCTAAATGACTTATGGAGTTCTATAATTGAGATTGATATACGAATTGCTGGAAAGATCAATTTAAAAGTCTATTTGGTCTAAAGGGTGACCTATGATACAAATGATTAGTCTTGAATGTGATCTCCCCAGAGTAACGAATTTAGAAAATGTTGATTTCTGGATAAGCTCTAAAAGAGAGCTTCTGCATCATAAGTTTAGGAAATTTTAATCTTATGAGCACAAAGGCAAGATACAATAATTAAGTAAATTATTCACTTTACAAATGTAATTGGTTAAGAACTGAAGAGTAAAGTCAAGATCTCAATGATAAGTGGTGTACAATTTGAGATATACGTAGCTAAAAGTAAATTTGGAGATCATTGCTTAAACAAAATTAGACTAAATGCTATGGTAAAGGTATATGAATGCTAGTAGTGAAACATGCCCAAAGGATAATCGACGCATACCACAAAGGGTGAAATGTGGGATAGATATGTTGAACTTGAGGAAAATAAGAAGGGGTTCTTACTCGTGGTAATGGATGTTGACATTTAAATAAATGTATTTATATATATGTGGAGTTACTCATGTCATCGGTGGGAATAAAGAATTATTCTTAGCAATTTGAGTTTGGAACACAATATGCTTGATGGGTTGCATAGATGGTACTATAAGATACCAATTGATATAATATACATTATTGGAATTAATTATGAAAATAGGGAAAGAATAAATTTTGGAATTTCAAAGTGATAATGTGAACATAAGTAGGATGATCAAGATAGACAAAATTCACGATGATACTAAATTGGAGTGGTTAAACTATTTGAGTTATAAGATAAGAAAGATAATTAGTTGTGAATGCTAAGGAATTATGGAACACTAGAAACAGCTAATAATTATGTGTGTGGTGTTATATGTATATGGTGAAGTCACTATATAGTATGGAAAGAGTATCCTAAGATGGATTTATTGATTGTTGGCAAGTGTTATAAGATGACATGAACTTGAAAATATTGGCTTTGCCTATATTGTGATGTAAGCCTGGAGGAAACCCAAACGGTTGAGGATGATTAATGTAGTAACCTTAATTTAGACGAATAACGTTGATTAAGTAAACTCCAGCAGCCACCGTGCCATAGCGCCAGGAATACCTCATGCCTAGGACACTTAAATAAAATCTGAAAAAGCATGAAATTAAACTTAGGAGCTAAATTATGGTCGTTGGACTTGATGTTAAGCTTCGTGAATTGGAGTTTTAAGGTCCTTGAAAGTTTTTATACAAATGAATAGAGAAGTTCCTAAATTGTTATGCGAAATATTAAGATAAACATTACACAGACTAAAGTCAAGTCCTAAGAATTAAGGGAGACAAGAAATTAAGCCTTGTTAAAAAGCTAAGGAAATAGTGAATGAAAAGTGAGATGAATGATGGGAGAAATATGGATGTTGTTATGTCACGCATAAGAAGCTTAAGGATAATCAATGTGATTATACTAAGTTAGTTCTATATGGTTTGGATTAAGAACACAGACACTTTGGGAGATCTTAAAATAATGTCCATTGGGAACCAATAAACTAGAATGTTAATAAGCATGCATTGAAATGTTAAGGTTATGAAAGGCTTTGGAGATAAGCCTTTGATTGTTTAAATCCTCAACGAAAAGAAATGCTTAAGTGTTTTGGAAATGTATGGAAAAGTGTGAGAATGCACTAGTTTGACTATTTATAAGAGGTCGAATTTAGATAGTCATGAGTGGCTGGTGAGCAACCAAGCAATGTGTAAGTAAATGAGCGAAATGAGTTACGATTAGTAGGTAAGAGTAGAACTCTAATGATGAGATTGTGTTCACTGCTTTAGGCATTGAACTATAAGTTATGGACTTGTATCGACTTTGTGAACACCCTGATGACATAGTTCGAGAGATTTTTCACAATGAGGAAACATTAAAGCTCAAGAAGCAAAAGGTTATATAGCCAAGTTGGGGATCATGACTGATATGTCACATAAGTATGAAGATGTATTGCCAATATATAAGGATGCTTGGAAATGTTGGTTTGAGGAAATGATTATCTTGCCAATATCTATGTCTGATGAAGTTGTGGTCTCGATATGCTTGTAGATGCAAGACGTAAATTGTGAAATGTGCCTCCCCCACTAGTTTCAATTTATTTGATTAATTGTCAAGGTAAAGCGTCTAATAAGGGTAGGCAAAGGTTGAATTGTGTTACGAATATTTAAAGAATGAGAGTGATATGGTTTGATTAAATGATATTACCTTTGGTGAGGGAATAAAAATACGCTACGGGAATTATAAAGATCCACTTAAGAAGAGATTATGATTTCAGATTTTGAGTATATATATACGAGTAAAGACTTTGGTAATGAGCCATGACCTATAGACATGATATTAGAAAATGAATTTTGATTAAGTAAAGTTGATTTTATGACACGTGGTGTTTAGGGATGGTACCAATTAACAATTGACTTATACATGGAAATAAAACATCAAAATTAGTTTTGTGTAATCATCACATGATGGTGAGCATAATTTGATTAAATGTGAGTAAAGATGATTTCAAACTTGATTTGATGGTTATTTCAATAATACAAGTGGTTTATTGAACTGGTTATGCCTAAGACTTCTTGAAGTTGAAAATTTTGAAAATATATATGGATATAGCCTAAGAGACTTGGCATATGAACTAGCTTAATTGTAAGCTAGAATTCGTCAGGCTATTATGAAGTACACAAATAGAGAAGTATGCCATGAATTTAAGGTCCTAAGGGGCAATGGAAAACAATGTATTAGTTTTGGTATAACTCTAATATATAGTCGTTATATATGAAGATCTAGGAAAAAAAATTTATAACTTATGCGTGAGAGTTGTGCATTTGAATTTATGTAGAAAAGTTTGAAAATTTGCTTGTTTGGCATAAAGTCCATGATTGAGAATGAATAATTATGGATTTAATTTTTAAGGTAATAAGACTAAAAGAAGTTAATTTCAGAAAGGTCTCCGTAAATGATTCCTTGATTTTAAGGTGCATTTAAGGGAAGATAAATGTCTAATTTCATCTTCAGATTGATAAACCAATGAGGCCATGAGATTTGGCATTTGGAGTAAATTTGAGGAATTTCTAGTTAGATATGTTGTATGTGGTTGATGACGAACAAATTAGCTATGACATTGGAGATATAGAGATGATTAGTAATCAAGATGAGACTTGGGAAGGAACTTTAAAGGAAAATTTTGAGCAACTTAATTTTTAAGTGGTTGAGCTATTGATTAAAGAGATTGATTAAGACTATAACGATATATACAAGAATATCGTTAATTATTGAAATGCTTTGTGGCATAAGTTGAAATTATCTAGTGAGCACTTGATCATGAAAGTACTAGAGTTTTGTTTTCGGGAATATGGTTACCAATGGTTATTAGATTTGAATCATCCATGATGTTAAATATATCTGAAATAAATAAAGGATCTCTTGATCCTTACGTATTATGAAAAGCTCGAATGGAAATTGTATGTAAGTATGTAAACCGAAATAAAGATTGGTTGACAAGTTAGACTCATAGTCAATGGTTGAATAAATGTTCGAATGTTGGAAGATTTGATAAAAGATCAAGGTAGAGGAATTGTGGATGGTTATGTAAACATGCATAATCAATGATTTAAGAATGATTTGATTGAGGTGTGACTAGGATTAATGATATATTTAATTTCTCTTTATGAGAAAAAGAATAAATATTGATTTAATTCAAGAAGTGTGGTACTTATAATTAAATGTAATATGACATTATCGAGTTTTCAATAAAGATTGGAAAGTGATATAATTCATAAGATCGAGATCCTATATTAAGAATGTTTGGCGAAAGTGATGTAGAATAATCTTAGAATTTTGATTATTCACCGTATGTTGATTTGAATTCAAAGATGAATTCATTTTAAGTGGGGGAGATTGTAACACATCGTACTCTCATTTAGCCATCAATAAGACCCTATTGATAAAACAAAGAGTCACTTGATGTAAATTAAGGGTTGAAAAGCGGGTATGGGTGAGAAGAACATTTTGAAATAAAATATTATTTTATTTTGTGAAGAAAATAATATTAAAATATTAATATTTTATATGTTGTCGGAATTAGTCATGAAAAAGGGAATATGACTAATTTAAGTGGGGGAGAAGAAGTAAGGAAGAATTTGGAGAAAAACAGCAGTAATTGTATCGTATGATTTTAGTAAATCGAACCAGTGTGGTAAGTAAATATTTAAATATTATGGTGACACCACGTTAAAATGCAACTTCGATATTCTGGTTGTATACGGGTAAAAAAAGGAAGATAGAAGGAAATTATAATTTTTACACATGTCGGAGGGATCAAATTTAAGATATGAAAGTTTGTTAATGGAAGTTAAAAATAAAACCAAATAAATATATAATAGTAAGAGTAATAATAATAATAACAATGATAATGATAATGAATATATATATATATATATATATAAGAGAAACCACATGGGCAGCCACCCATGAGGTTAATTAAAGGCTTATATAAATATTTTAAGAGGTGGAATGAGTTGCTAGAGAGCCAGCCACGTGAAAAAAATTTAGTTGTCCTTTTCTTCTTGCATTAGCCGGTTAAACAAAGGAAAAAAAGGGAAAAGAAATGAATTAAAAAAATAAAAGAGATGGGACATGACAAGAGACTTGTCATGTCTGGTTTCACCCCCACAATTCAGCCATTAAATGGCCTTTCAATGGCTTTCCATTCAGCCAAATAGAGAGAAAAGAAAAAACGAGAGAAAGAGCTAAGAGGTGAGGGAAAAAAGGAAAGAAAATTTTGCCATTTTAAGGGAGGAAAGAAATCTGAGTTTGCTGCCATTTTAAGGGGAAAAGGAAAGCTGAAATTGCTGCTAATTTAAAGGGAAAAAATAGCTGAGTTTGCTGCTTATTTTGAAAGTAGAAAATGGTAGCTGAAGCATGCCGTTTATAAGGCAAAGACAAGGAAGAAAGAATGCTAGTGAGAGAGAGTAGAAAATGGCCAGTTGGAACAAGGAAGAAAAGAAAGAGAAAGAAAAGAAAAGTGAAAACTTGGGCTTAGGCCAACCTAGCCCAAATAGGTAAAAATTTCCTTGCACTTTCCATGGGCTTGTTATGTGTGAGACCCTGTCTAAGTTGTTAGAAAACCAGTATTGTACCTAATGGTACAATTAAGTTAAATCGAGCTTCAACCTAGTTTAATGGAAATTCTAAGGGGAATTTAAAAATTCTGAGACTCACAAGATAGCTCAGAATAGTGATTCGGAGTTCAAGGTCCAGTCTGTAGTCAATCGGGAAAATTGACCGGTTAAGGACAAAACGGTCATTTTCTCATTTGTTGATTTATAGAGATTTTTAACCAAGATTTGATCACAATGGACTAAAAATAATTATGTGACATACAGTTATGATCCCATAATCATAAAATGATGTTTAGCAGTGTAAAATGGTGATTTTCGGTGTTTTTGGAGCACAAGGGTAAAATGGTAATTTTGCCACCGGAGTGCTAAATGTGAATTTTTTTAAAAGGATTTTGCCCCAATTGGGTAATATTGATTTATATTAGTGATATTTGAGGTTGGACAGTGAAAATAATGAAATCCCAGTACTTTTCGGAGTGTAGGGGCAAAATCGTAATTTTGCCATCTTGGGGGCAAAACCGTAATTTTTCATCACCAGAACCATTATTTCCAGCCATGGTCAACCTTGGATCAGATGTTGACTTGATGAATCAAATGGTGGAGAATAAATGGAAGAAAAGTCAAAAAAGTCAAAAAAAGGGGCCAATCACATGGTGCCACGTGGCAAGCCTTTATATTTTATTATTTAAGCCATAAAAATCAGCTTAAGCCTCATTTCTCTCTCTAAATTCTGGAACAAAAACCGATTGAAGAAAAAAAAAGAAGAACAAAGGAGAAAAACACAAAAACCTAGGGGAAATTCAAGACAAGTGTGATTTCAAGGAGAATTCAAGTGAAAAAGGGTAATAAATCTCTACTTTGGCTTGTGATCTCTAATATCTATGCTTTTGTTCTTGAATTCTATGGTTTAATATGGAGATATCATGATGGGAAAAATTCTGAAAAATGGGTATGAGTATGGATTTGATGTTGGATTGGATTGAGTTTAAGCTATGTTGGTGTTTAGGAGTAGTTAAGCACGATTATGGAAAAGAATGGAAGAAGGAAATTGAATTTCATGGTTGTTCTTTGTTAGGCCGAACCTAGTGTGTAGAGAATGCATGAGGAATTGGTTCATTTCAAATGAAATGGTTTCATTTGAAATGAAAGAAAATAGAAAAATGACAATTTAAAGTGAGAAAATGTAGTAGAAAATTTTCAGTGCTAATGCACTGCATTGGCCGAATTTTCCATAAAGAAATGGAAAAGATTGGATGCTGAAATTGGCATTAATTGAATGATTTGTGATGAATTAAAGTATTAGAAAAAGAATGGACCAATTCGGAATTAAATTGGACATAATAGCCGATTAATCGGGTAATCGGTCGAAATTAGGCGATATCGCGTTAAAGCGATAATCGGACGCATTTTTGCCTTTGCGTATCATGCGTTAGCAATTTAAATTAATTTGTATTGGTTTGGGGGCATTATAGTAATTCCTCAATTTATTTTGTGTTAAGGTGGTGAGAAGTCCGGAAAAGGCAAGGGAATCGTAATTGAGGACTTTTAATCTGAGAGCATCCGGAATCCGGATTTGTGAGACGGTGAGTGAACTTGCATTTCAAAATTGTTTGGGGAAATGCACATTGTATTGATTTGGATAATTAAATGATTTATTCAAAGTTTTAAAAAAAAATACGTGCCGGGAACAAGCCTTTGATTAAAATGATTTTATGTGATGAATTATGTGATATGCATGAAGGCATAAAATTATATGTTATGCATGAAGGCATAAAATTATGTGTTATGCATGAAGGCATAAAATTATGTGATATGCATGAAGGCATGAAGTATTATTTTATTGCGGTGAAATTTAATTGTGCTGTGTATGTACATTGTTCTGATGTTTATATGCATTGTTAAGAAGTGTTGTGAAATTATTACCACCGTGCACGTGTGAAGAGGAAAAATGCACACGGCCTGAAATGGTGTGCAAAGTGGGGACGGCGATACGTAATGCCCACTATTTCCTAGAAATTCAAATTGAGTAAAGTGGGGACGGCGATACGTAACGCCCACTATTTACTATAAATTCTGAAAATTGAGCAAAGTGGGGACGGCGATACGTAACGCCCACGATTCCTGGAAACTATCACTCGTGAACAGTGGTGAAGTGTGATTTGTTATCCAGGGGCTTGCAGGGACGGCGATACGTAACGCTTGCGAGTGCTCAGATAAATGTGTTTATGTACACATATGATTGATCATTTCTCCGAGTATATTTGTATGAAATTGATTATTCCTTCATTATGAATTAAATTGAAATGAGGGGAAGGGTTGGTAATAAATTGGATAAAAATGAACGTGTTTCAACTGTATGCATCATATTTTAACCCTTCCTGATATTATGGCTTGTTCCTATCTTATGTTTGCTCACTGAGTTTTATACTCACCGTTTTCAAAAATTCATGTTTTCAGATCAGGAGGTTGTAGATTTCTAGATCGCGGGATCACAGTAGTCCATCTCCTGGTAGGTGTCTGGCATTCACTAGTTGCCGCTTTATTGTACATGTCTCCGCTGGTAGTCATGGGTTTCCGTATGATGGGTATGTACATGTAATGTACATTGTCAGAGTTTATATTTGACTGATATGAATGTAAATATGTGTAAGCAATGTGAATTGCTAAATACATGACTGGAATAGTGCATGTATACTGTGATTAATAATGTCATTGTGTATTGACTGTGTCCACACCGGAAAGGGTGTGTGTGTGTATGTGTGACTGGATATGTCACTGTTAGTTGGCATTATATGCACACTGGGTGCATTACGTATGGATGCCTCACACGAGCGTGTATGGAATCAAGTAAGTGAAAATAGGCTTGCTTGGGCTTAGTGAGCTATGCTCATTGGGTCCTTGCGCCAGTCATGGCCCGGGAATTGGGTCGTGACATTATGAGATTGGATTATTTGGGGCTAGCCCATCTTACTTAGCTAAGTTTTGATTATTGGTGTATGAATTAAATTTAAGTTGCTTTAATACAATGTTTAAAAAATTCTTTTATGATGTCCCATAAAATTAAAGCGAAAAAGAAAATATGAAATGAATGAATAGTGTTTTAAATGTAATTAAGAAATTTTAAAATGATTCATAGTGAGGAATTATTGATGCTAGAAGGATCTATTTGCATAAATTAATTAGAAGTGTTAAGTTGCATAGTATATGAATTAGAAGAAATAAAGAGGAATAATGTGGATGGAAATTAGAAAATAATTGGGTAGATTTGAAATTGATTGTGGTTGCCATAAATATAGTTAATATTATGGAAATATAAGATGGATTTGGGTGGAAATTATTTAGAAAGGTTGAAGTAGGCACGTGACATTATAAATAAGTTGCCGGTGTTATAATCTAAGGATGCACGTGAGCAATGGATATAAGTAATTTTAGTGAAAATGCATTAAGATGTGAGTTAATTGAATATGGTTTCAAGATAGGATGAGAAATAGAAGTGGGATTGATGCACTAAATATATTGAGTTTGGAGTGTTGCTAGGAAGTGCTAAAGTAAAGATAATGCACTATAGTGGTGTGCCGGAGGAAGTGACGAGCAACTGATAAGTAGAAATAGTGATGTAGTGTCCTACTATTGTGAGGTGAGTAGAGGGTATCGATTTTAAAATTTTCATATTTATTTATATATATGTACATGCATGATTTATTGTACGTTCACAACTATGGAAAGTATGAGTTGGTAAAATTCTAGAAAATGGTGAATGTGAGTTATTTTTAGAAATCGTTTTGAATATACATATATAAATTATTTGTAAAGTGTTTGAAACCAAGAAACAAGTTTATCGAAATGATTTACATCAAAGAAAAATGTGCCTTATTGTTTGTGTGGTGTGCATTCATGAAATTTATCACATATTCACCATGCTACGTTAATATAAAAATATCATGCAAATATTTACAATGAACGTCTTACGAAAAGAGAGTTTTAACATGATACGGTGATTGATATTTTTAGAAGTATTTAAAATATCCCATTGAAAACTCAATTTGGAATTTTTAAAAAAAGATTTTATTTAATCGAGAGATTCGAAAGTAGGTCAGATGTCACATCGGTTAAGTGTGACCCTCGTGCATGAGTGAGCTCTACCTAGAGAATCTGAGTCACCGATGGGCAGCTAGGCGTGGTAGGGGCCACAGCTTGTGATATATGTATGCGTGGCTAGGCCAGCAGTGATACGCAATTGCAACCGCCTGATATCTCCAATGTCAGCCAACATTGTTGAAATCGCCATGGCATGTTGGAATCCGGTGGAAGCGATGCTCCCAGATGTTGTTACGTGGTAGCGAGACCACAAGTTTATTTCCATTCCCTACTCGAAAGTGGCATCTTTGGGTTTTCACATTCATATTTCTTTGCATGGTGAAAATAGAATTAAATGGCTTTTTTCGCCGCTCCTTTATTTGTTTTTCTGTAAAATGATTTTTAATTCCTTGCATATAAGGCGCGCTATGATTTGTGCATGATTTTAAATAATTATTTGGTTTCGCAAGAGCTTGCTCAATTTCATTGATTTGACTTGACTAATATGTGAAATAATTTTGATGTAAAAGTATTTCTACGATTCTAAATTTAAAAAGGATAGTTGTAATGATTGGATTTGAAAATGATTATTAACGTATTTTGATGCGAAAAATTTTATTATCTCGATTTGATATACACCTTCGCTGATTAGAACTTACAAGAAATTCTTGATTTTTATGTAAGGCACAAACCCCCAACCCCCATTTGAAACAAATTGTTTTTATAATCTTGCATTTTTCTATTCAAATGATCTGTTATTTGCTTGTTTCCCATCTACGCCCTACTCACGGAGCCGATGATCACTGAGTATGTGAGACTCACACCTTCTTTAATTTTCCTTTTGTGGACAGGGATCGGCCTAGCGCGTAATCATTGACATGTTCAGTCTACTGAGAATAGGTAAAGGCATCTTTTAGCCCTGCTCCAAGTCGCTTCGCTATTAAAGGTCAAATCAATTACAGTATAATGGTTTTGAGCAAATACTTGTGTACAATATAGATATTTATATGTGTCACAGCCCAAATTTCCAGGCCATGACCGGTGCAAGGGCCCAATAGGCATAGTTCACTAAGCCCAAGCAAGCCTATTTACATACACCTACACATTAGCCCATTTATCATCCATGTTCCTTTTTTAGATCTATAAATCATAATATTCACATAATAACTTCACTAAAATCCATTCATAAAGTCCTAGTCTATATTCATAATGATACTCCTCAATCATAATATATACCAATAGTTTGCCAAACAACTCTTAACAAATTTTTCATCTAGTTTACATGCACACATTCAAGACTTTGACCGACAACGGAGTGACTTTGGGCATAGTTGCTAACACTTAGTGTTATAACAAACCTATCAAACAGTGGATAGGGAGGAGCACCTCGTTCTAGGATCCAATCCTTTTTCAATTCAAAAAACCTAAAACATGAAGTTTAAAAATATGAGTATAAACTCAGTGAGTGAACATAGGAAGGGAACAAGCAAACGATACGGAAATTCGAAAACATGATGCACTCTTCTTTAAAACCATGCAATTTATATATCATAAATAAAACTCGAGGCCATGTTGTCTTTTAATCATCTAAAACATTTAGGAAACTCAACATTCAACAATTAAGCAATCACATATTAATTCCAAATCTCTATATATAGTAAATAAATATATATAAGTATATACACCAACACCGCCTCACCCAGCTCATGTGTAACCCCCACATCACGCACATAGCTAGTGTCATCATGTGCAACCCCCACATCTTGCACACTTCAATATCATCGTGTGCAAGCCCCACATCGCGCACACCTGACTATCATCACATGCACTTCTACCCACATCATTACAAGCATGTGCATCCCCCATATCGCGCATACGCACGGTTACATATATTACACAATATTACCTATCAATACCAACTGTATATTTATATATATATATATATATCAACCTAATATAAAAATACTCGCACATTTCATTATCATCACGCAATATTATTCATCAATGCATAGCATATTCACATATATATGCCAACATAATATAAGAGCACATGGATTCATCCTTTTACACAATTCACATTTTCACAACAATAAAACAATTTAAAAAGGGCTTGTTCCTCGGCACACATTTTTTTTTTAAATAAAAGTTGGATTAAATCATTCAATGTTTCATCCAAATACGTTTACATTTCCCAAAATAATTTTGAAATGCAAGTTCACTCACCTTACGATAGCGTGATATTACATCGCTATTTATTTGGAGGCATGTCTAGCTATTCCTACTTGCCAGTCGCTCGTTATTTCCTCTAGCACACCACCACCGTACTCTAACTTTATCTTTGCACTTCCTAACAACAATACAAATGCAACACCTTTAGTGTACATCATTGTTATTTCTCTTTTTCCTTCCATCATGAATCCTTACTCAACTAACTTACATCTTGACATATTTTTATCAAAATTGCCTTTATCCTTTACTTGCGAAATTCTTTGGATTATAGATACCGACAACTTATTTATAACTCTAACACATATATTAATCTTATCTAAGGATGTTTATCGAGTTTACTCACAATTTCCACAACAATTACCTAACAAATAGCAGTAACTATAATTTACTTCCATTGAACACTTTCTAAGTTTACATGTAAAACTATTCTCATTCACATGTTGCCAGCAAGCATAACATCAATATCCATTCCTATGCACCAACATGCATAACCTTTTAAACCATTCCTAACAACACAAATCTACACACCAAACTTCTGATTAATATAATTGCCTTCCAACCATACCCATGACATCATAATAACACTACATATGCACACAATCATTCTCACAATATTAAACCAATCATAAGCTTCAATATTGTAGCATTAAGCTTACCACTTGGATTTAGCTTGAATTTCACCTAACAAAATTCATAATTTCCTCATACCCATGGTCACCATAGTTGCCACAAAATGATTCACACATTATTTTTCCAAGGATTTAACCAACTATGAACTTAAAACAAAAAAAATCCTTACCTTTGCTTGTTTGAATTACAAAACCAAGTTTTTCTTTCCTTCTCTATCTTTCTCTTTTCTTCTCTTAGGATTTAGATATGCTGGAAATTGAGGTTAAAGGCTGTTAAGGTGTAAAAGTGGAAGAACATGAAAAACCCTATGGAAAAGTGGGCAAAAACATGAAATTTGGACTTTCATGAGAAAATTTTGGAGGATCCAAGGTTTCCTCCCATGGAAGATGAAGATTGTGCTGGAAATTGGAAGAAGCTATTGGAAAAATGAAGAAGAGCTGTTGGAGATTAGATATTTATAGCCAAAGCTTATCTAATTTTTCATGTAATTACAATAATGCCCTTAACAATGCCACTTGACTTCCTCATTTGCTTGTGCAATCTTCTTACTCTTTTGACATTGGAGAAAGGTCCAAAATCCTCTAAAAGAGGTCCTTCAAGTAGCCCCCAAAAGCCCTAGCTTCAAAAATCCTAAAATCTTGTTATTTGTGGAATTTAAGGTGAGGGCCGCGGCTCTCAATCTCCAGGGCCGCGGTGCTCAAAGGTTCTACCCAATTCTGTTCCTCTAATGCAGTACTTTCACTTCAACAAAGATTTTGACTACCTTCCATTTAGAACTGGGCAAAGTGGTAAACATCAAAGCTATAGCCCTGCCTCTTAGCTTTATAATGGTTCAAAAAATCATATCATTTGGACTTCTGTACTAGGAGATATACGTAGAAAATTGAAATATATGCAAATAAAGCAACAGTCCATTATGCACTTTTCTTCATCAATTGAAATTATTTTTGATCTTACTCCTATAAAAACATAAAATAAATATTAATAACATAAAATTAGCATTATTAGCCACCATATCAAGGTACGAAGTACTATAGTCTCCCCCACTTAAACAGAATTTGTCCTCGAATTCTCCTCAACGTTGGATTGCTAATTTCATTCAATGATTATATTCCATTTCCTTCTTCATAGGGAATTTTGATTTATACAGTTTGCTACCTTCCATCGACTAGAACACTTTACAAGGTTAGGGTACGTAACTTATATTTAGTATCATCTTTGCGTCAGAACCACTGTACCTTTCACTATTGTTCTCTCTCTTACCATTACGATGCCAAGCATGCCTTTATCTCCATCATTAACCTCGAACCATAACTCTATCTCAGTCAGACCGATTTTGATCACATCTTATACTTACTTACGTATACTTAATCACCATCTCATTACTTCCTTCCTTGTCAAACTTCTCGACATTCATTCATCCTATCCTCATACACTATTATGTAGCTTACAGCATCATTAATGTGCCATATTCATTTTTATACATATCCTCAACGTTGGGGGAGGTTAATGGCCTCAATTATTCCCACATACTCATGTTTACCTTGCATTTATGCAACTTTAATTTTCTTAATTATATTAGTCCATCTTGTATGGCTTAACCACGTTATAGATTACATTTCCTTGGTATCATTTCTTTGACCATTTCTCCAAAATTTCTCATATCAACATAGCTCAACTTTTGATGAGGATTTCATATCATTGTACTATCTATACATCTCATCAAAGGTATTAAGTTCAAATCTCGAGTCACTAAGAACAATTCTTCACTTTAGTTTGTCATATTATCAACTCCACACATACATATGTACATGCACATTCAAATGTCCACATTCCTCATTATGTGTACGAGTCCTTGTTTTTGTTGGCTCAATTAGTTTTTGATGATAATAAAACATTCCCATGTCATTTGTGTTTAATATTTCTAGCTAAGTGTGCAGGGGAAATAACTACAAAGAAATAATATTTCAATCTTCCTAATAAGCACTTAATAATATGATTTGGATAAAGAACAAGGATGATCATTATAAAGGAAGTCCCCTGATATGATAAGGAAGATCATTGGTTGAACAAAGGTCGAAATGGAGAAGAAGAAGGCTGAAGCTTAGTGAGAAACATAATCGAGTTAGTCGACCAAGAAAATAGGGTTAGTCGACTAAGCACTCTTTGGAATCTACATCTAAAACAGAACCAACTTAGTCGACGAAGGGAAAAATTTTAGTCGACTAAGTGCTCTCTGTCTACATCACTCACCCAGTCACTACAAGATAGAATAACGGCTAGAAGCTTCCCCAAACTATTTTTAACAGTCATAAACCTCCCAACAGCCATCAGACAAGCCTCTCCAACTATAAAAGGATCTTCAAATGCCAAGGAACCAACTTTTAATAACTTTTGGCTTCATCAACAAAGACTCTATCATATTCAAGCCAAAAAGAGTAGAAAAACTTGAAAATCTTTTGTACTATTCATTACTCTCAAACGCCTATCTTTAGCAATTGTGTTTAGCACTTAAACTTGTACCACATAGATCAACCGTGTGATCACTAGATACTTTCTTCTTTCATCTTTGTATTCTTAGAGTGAGTGTTTTACTCTAAGTGTTTGCATTAAGCAAGCTTTGCTTGGATGCTTGTAGGTTCTAACTTAGCCTTGAAAAATTGAGTGTAAAGGTTGTGGTTGAGCCTTGAAAAACCACATTAGGGTTCTAGTTTTGCCCGTGAAAAACTAGAGATAGGTTGTGGTTGAGCCTTGAAAAACCACATTAGGGTTCTAGTTTTGTCCGTGAAAAACTAGAGATAGGTTGTGGTTGAGCCTTGAAAAACTTGTACCACATAGATCAATCGCCTATCTTTAGCAATTGTGTTTAGCACTTAAACTTGTACCACATAGATCAACTGTGTGATCACTAGATACTTTTTTCTTTCATCTTTGTATTCTTAGAGTGACTATTTCACTCTAAGTGTTTGCATCAAGCAAGGTTTGCTTGGATGCTTGTAGGTTCTAACTTAGCTTTAAAAAATTGAGTGTAAAGGTTTTGGTTGAGCCTTAAAAAACCACATTAGGGTTCTAGTTTAGCTCGTGAAAAACTAGAGATAGGTTGTGGTTGAGCCTTGAAAAACAACATTGGGGTTTTAGTTTAGCCCGGGAAAAACTAGTGATAGGTTGTGGTTGAGCCTTGAAAAACCACCTTTGGGTTTTAGTTGAGCCCATGAAAAACTAGTGTAAAGGTTGTGGCTAAGCCTTGAAAAGCCATTGTAAAAGCTTGGTGGAAGCTTGTGAATTCTACCGTTTTAGTGTTTAGTTTGAAAATCCTTGGTTGGATAATCAAGGTAGTGGATGTAGGTCTTGGACCGAACCACTATCAATACCTTGTCTATTGTTGTCATTGCTTTATCTTCTTTATTTTGAGATCAAGTCTCAATCCTACCAAAAGAGCCGAGATAGTGCTATTCACCCCCCTCTAGCACTTATATTTGGGACCAACAATTGGTATCAGAGCTAGCTCTCTGCATACAAGGTCTAACACCCTTAGAGAGAATCCAAATGGCTCTACAAAAATCAGTTGTGGCCGAAGGACAATCTACAAACAGACTACCTATGTTTGATGGCTCTAATTACCCTTATTGGAGTACTAAGATGTCAATATACATTAGAGCCATAGATTATGAAATGTGGGATGTCAACATTGATGGTCCTTTTATTCCCTTAACTGTAAATGTGGTTACAAATGAGTTGATGCCTAAGCCAAGGTCTGAATAGACTGAGGCTGAAACTAAGAAAGTGCAGACCAATTTTAAGGCAATCAACACCTTGCATTATGCCTTAACTCCTGTTGAGTTCAACAAAGTCTCAAGCTGTACAATAGCTAAGCAAGTGTGGGACAAGTTAAGAATAATTCATGAAGGGACTTCTCAAGTTAAGGAGTCCAAAATTGCTCTCTTGACCCACAACTATGAGATGTTCAAAATGGAACCTGGTGAGGATATCAGCAGCATGTTTGATAGGTTTACAAACATTACAAATAAACTTAACCAACTAAGAAAACCTATCCTTGAGCATGAGCTTGTAAAAAGACTTCTTAAGAGTCTACCTAAGTCTTGGAAGCCAAAGGTGACTATCATTTGAGAAGCCAAAGATTTGAACATCATCACACTCGATGAAATATGTGGGTCACTCCTCACACATGAGCTGGAGCTTAAGAAAGAAGAAAAAGAGGATAAAAGAGAGGTAAGAGACAAGAAGAAAAACATAGCACTTAAAGCCAGCATCCTTAAAGAAGAGTTAAAAGAACTCTCATGCGATGATGATGATGAACTTGCACTTGTTACAAGAAGATTGAGAAAACTAATGGGAAGAAAGAATCGAAGATCTGTAAGAAAAATCTTTAAAAGGGATCAAGGTCTTTCATGGAAGAAGAATAAGAATGAAAGCAGTAACAAGGAAGAAGTGTTCTGCTACAAATGTAAAAAATCAGGGCACTACAAATCTAAATGTCCATTGCTGAAGGAAGAAACTCCAAGGAAAAATAAAAAATCAAAAAAGGCAATGGTTGTTGTAGCCTGGTCAAATAGTGATTCAAGCATAGAATCTGATGAAGAAAGCTCAGAAGAAAGAGCAAACATTTGCCTGATGGCGAAGGATGATGAAACAGAGGTATGCTCATCGACTTGTGATATATCTATGAATGATTTGCAAGATGAGTATGATGATTTATGTGATGAGTTTGAAAGCCTATTTTTAAAGTACAAAAATCTAAAGAAAAAGGCTATATCACTTGAAAAAGATTTGGAGAAAATAAAACTCGACTTCAACTCTGTTTTTGAACAAAGAAATTTGCTTCAAACTGAAGTAGAACACTCAAAAACAGATTTTGAAATCATGAAAGTGGAGCTGGAAATAAAAACTGCTGCTTTACAAAAAGCTCAAGATGAAAATACAACTCTTAAGTGTTTAAACAATGATTCTTTAAAGAAAAATTCATATAGTAAGAAGAATCACCATAAAGCATCATCTAGATGCTATTTTTGTGGAAAATATGGTCATCTATCTTATGATTATGTCAAAAATGTAAATGTAGAGAAAACCAAAAAAATCTAGGTCCCAAATGGCTATTTTATTGACATTAACACTCAAGGACCCATCAAAGTATGAGTACCTATCAAGAAGAACTGAACCATGCTTTTGTAGGTTGAGCTGCACTTAAAGGAAACATGTTCAAAGGCTCAACACAAGAAGAAGCATCTATGGTACATGGACAGTGGCTGCTCTCGACACATGATAGGGGATGAAATGCTATTTGCATAGCTGGACAAGAAAAAATGGGGCACCGTATCCTTTGGAGATAATTCAAAAGGAAGAATCCAAGGTATAGGTACGGTTGGTAAGAACTCCTGTACACAAATCAGTCATGTGTTATTTGTTCAAGGCTTAAAGCATAATCTGCTAAGCATAAGTCAACTATGTGACAAAGGGTTTAAGGTTTGTTTTGATTCCAACAAATGTGAAGTAATAGACATAGGCACTAAGAAAACTACCTTCATAAGAGATAGATTGAAAAACATGTATGTCATCTTTCTTGAAGATCTAGAAAAGGATAGTGAAATGTTCTTAGTAGCCAAGGCTGAAAATGATAGCTGGTTGTGGCATAGGAGACTAGGACATGTTAATTTGAACACCATGTCGAAACTAATTAAGAAAGATCTAGTTGTTGAACTACCCAGCATTAAGTTTGAAAATGATAGAGTATGTGAAGCATGTCAGTTAGGAAACAAGTCAGAACTTCATTCAAAGCTAAGAATGTTGTGTCAACATCGAAACCTCTTGAAATGCTTCATATTGATCTTTTTGGTCCAATTAGCACCACAAGTCTAGGTGGTAAATCTTATGGCTTAGCGATTGTTGATGATTATTCTAGATACACTTGGGTTTATTTCCTTGCTCACAAGAATGATGTATTATCAGCTTTCATAAGATATTGTAAGAAAGTTGAGAATGAAAAAGGTACATCCATTATTAGGATTAGAAGTGACCATAGAGGAGAATTTGAAAATGATGAGTTTGAGAAATATTTCAATGAAAAGGGGTTGGAACACAACTTTTCAGCACCTAGAACGCCCCAACAAAATCAAGTTGTGGAGAAAAATAATAGAACATTGAAAGAGATGACAAGAACCATGCTTTGTGAGAACAATCTTCCTAAGTACTTTTGGGCTGAAGCTGTCAATACAATAGCTTATATACTTAATAGAGTTTCAATTAGAGCAATCATGTCAAAGACCCCATATGAGCTGTTCAAAGGAAGAAAGCCAAACATCTCTCACCTTAGGAGCTTTGGCTGCAAATGCTTTGTTTTGAACAATGGAAAATAGCCATTAGGAAAGTTTGATGATAAAAGTGATGAAGCAATATTCTTAGGATATGCCATGAACTCAAAAGCTTATAGAGTTTTCAACAAAAGGACACTAAATGTTGAAGAACTTGTCCATATAGTTTTTGATGAATCAATCCATGTTGAAAAGGAAGCTCATGAGGATGATGAAGATTTAGAAGATCTAGAAAGACACATGGAAAAAATAAGTCTAAATGATAGCAAAAATAATAAGGAAGACTTATCTAGGGAAGAACTCCTAGCTCCACTACTTGAAAATTTACAAAGACGAGAAATCCAGCATAGTGACTTACCTAGAAGCTAGAGATATGTGAGAGATCACCCTTAAGAACAAATCATAGGTGACATATCTCATGGAGTTAAGAATAGGAAAGGAACTAGGGAGACATGTGAATTTTCAGCATTCATTTCTCAAAATGAACCTAAAAGTTTTGAAGAAACTGAAAAAAAGGAAAGTTGGATTTTAGCCATGCAAGAGGAGCTGGATCAATTCAAAAGAAACAATATGTGGTCACTAGTGCCTAAGCCTTCAAATCATCCTATAGTTGGCACTAAATGGGTGTTTAGAAATAAGGTTGTTGAGCAAGGAAATGTAGTGAGAAACAAAGCAAGATTGGTGGCAAAGGGATATAATCAAGAGGAAGGGATAGATTATGAAGAAACCTTTGCTCCGGTAGCCAGAATAGAAGCCATAAGATTATTAGTTGCCTTTGCTTGTCATATGAACTTCAAACTATACCAAATGGATGTGAAGAGTGCATTCCTTAATGGAATTATTCAAGAAGAGGTATATGTTGAACAACCTGCTGGTTTTGAAGATTTCGAGAAACCAAATCATGTCCTTAAACTTCACAAAGCCTTGTATGGATTGAAACAAGCTTTTAGAGCTTGGTATGAAAGGCTTTCTAAATTTTTGGTAGAAAAAGACTATGTTAGGGGCAGCATTGACACCATACTGTTTATCAAGAGATACCTAAATGATCTAATCATAGTTCAAATTTATGTTGATGACATTATATTTGGTACTACTAATGAATCTCTTTGCAAGAACTTTGCTAAGGAAATGCAGGGAGAATTCGAGATGAGCATGATAGGAGAATTGAAGTACTTTCTTGGCTTTCAAATCAAGCAATGCAAATGAGGAACCTTTATTAGCCAAGAAAGATACATTCAAGCCATGCTTAAAAAGTTTGATATGCTGAAATTAAAATCCATCAGCATACCAATGAGTACATTTACAAAGCTTGATACTGATGAGAAAGGTAAAGATGTAGATCAAAAGCTCTATAGAGGTATGATTGGATTTCTTCTTTACTTGACTGCAAGTAGACTGGATATTCAGTTCAGTGTGTGTTTATGTGGTAGATTTCAGACTTAACCTAAAGAAACACACCTTACTACCATGAAAAGAATATTTAGATATCTCATAGAAACTCAAAGCTTAGGAATTTGGTATTCAAAAGAATCACCGTTCAGTCTTGTAGGATACTCAGATGCTGACTTTGCAAGAAGTAGAACTGATAAGAAAAACATAAGTGGAACATGTCAATTGCTAGGCAGCATGCTTGTATGCTTGTCAAGCAAGAAGCAAAATTCTGTAGCATTATCCACTGTTGAAGTAGAATATGTTCCCCTAGGAAGTTGTTGTGCACAAGTTTTATGAATTAAGCAACAATTGAAAGACTACGGGTTGTCCATGAATAACACTCCCATATATTGTGACAACACCAGTGTTATAAATATTTCAAAGAATCCTGTACAACACTCAAGAAGTAAATATATTGAGGTTAGACACCATTTTATTAGAGATTATGTAACTAAGGGAGAAATCAATATTGAATTCGTGAGCACATTGCACTAACTTGCTGACATATTTACAAAACCCCTTAGTGAGGATAGATTCTATGAAATTAGAAGAAATTTAGGAATGTATTGTTTAGAAGAGTTATAGGAAGAAGTCTGGACTAAATAGAGAAAAACAGAAAAGACTTAGTCGACTAAAGTGTGAAACTCAGTCAACTAAGAGCATTCTATTTTATTAGATCAAAAGAACTGATGGCTGAATGATATATGATTAAATTAATGAAATTTTATGCCTATCGGGTGACAAAATAGAAAAGGGAAAACCTGAAGCAATAAATAGTAAAAATATGAGAGGGAGTTTTGAAATTTGGGAAAATGAGGCATTTGTTAAGGGGGAGGCAAATGGTTTCTAAGTTAGAAACTGTCAATCACTTCTCAACCCTCTGATAACCGATTCTCTCAACCCTAACAATCTTATTTGCTTTTCTTTCTCTTCTAAAATCAACCAAGAACCCTCATTCTGTCACATCTTGGAACCCTAAGTGAAAATCATTTTCAGAAATCGTAATGGCCAAGTCGACTCTGCTCAAAGATTTGCTAGAAAAGAAAAAGAGGAAGACACCAGCAGAAAAAAACCCCGAGGCTGAGCACCCAAAGAAAAAATAAAAAGGGGCATTGAGTTCTGTAACAAAAAAGACTAGAAAAGAGTCTAAGAAGAAGAAACAAAAAGAGAAAAAGAATAAGACTAAGAAATTGGGAAAGAAGAGCAAAGGAGAAGAAGGTACATCATCTGTTTCATCCCTAAAATTTAGGAATAAAATTCATGAAGAAAGGTTTAGGAAAATCGAGAATGTTCTCATTACATGCGGGAAGCATATTGATTGGGACAGTTTTAGTGGAACCCCTGAACTCCAAACCAGCTTAACAGATTACTTTAATGAATTGAGTATTAAGCAGTATAGCTTTTTCAAAGACAGGACGTATAGTGCTAATTTAGTTAAAGAATTCTATGCTAGCATTGCATTTAGTGAAAGAGAGCTTGATGATTCAGAGGACTTTTCAGAAATAAACCTGAATGTATTTCTAAATGGGAAAGAGTTCTTAGTTACAGCTTCAGACATGAGTAACTTGCTAGGAATTAAAGGAAAAAATAGAGAGTATGAAATGCCTGACAAGTATGATCTTGCTTTTGTGTGGGAAATTGTCACCGGAAAGAAAGAAAAATTCTCTTCAAAAAGCAATGCAAGACTGATCATTAGTTCACAATTTAGAATCCTGCATTACTTTGTAGCTGTAAATCTACATGGTAGGAGTGGTAGCTTAAGCTACATCAGCCTTCAAGACCTTTGGCTGATGGAGTGTGCATTCACTGATAAAGTTCTGAACCTTGGACGATTCATGATTGAAAGAATGTGGGCAGCATGTAAACTAGAGAAAATCCATTTGCCATATGGGAATGCAATCACCCCTTGTTAAGAAGAAAGGAGTCTGGGCCAAGAGGTATGATATGGATATGGTCAAAAGCAGAGACCAACCAATCTACCTAGGAAGCTTAATTAAGATGGGATATAAGGTGTATGGGGACACTTTAAGTAAGACCTCTAAGATTACTTCAGTGCAAACTCAGCCAGAGGCAGCCCCCACATAACCAGAAACAGCAGCCCTTCCATTCTCCAATGAAGTAATGTTCAATCTGCTGATGAGAATAGATGCCAAGCTCACTAATCCATAAGTAAGGCTTGTGAAAATTAAAGAAAGAATGAACAAGATTGAGGCCAGTTTGAAAGGAAAATCTGACATGCCAACTGGACCTGCTGATGCTAACTCCTCTGCTACTGAGAGCATGGCACCAGAGGGATAAGGTGCTGAAAGATCAGCCTTGCAACCAAAAGGATATGAATTTCAAGATGCAAGTCCTGAATTCCAAGCTGAAGGATCAGCCTATCAGAGTGCAAGTCCTGGTCATCATGACCTTGAACAAAAACTTGAAGAACCTCACAAAACCACCTTAGCAAAAAAAGAAACATCCGATCAAGGCACTGAGGTAGTTGGTTTACCACTTAGTTCTCCTGAGCATCAACCTTCACAACAGCCTGAACAGGAAGCATCCCCTCCTCATTCTAATGAAGTGTCTGTCATGGGACTTTTCTATTAGATGGTAGGAGAAGAGCAAGCAGAAAAAGAGGTCGCAGTAGCTCAAGCTGCTCAAGCAATGACCTCAAAACAGAAAGCTACAGAAAAAGGGAAGGACAAAGGAAAAACAAAAGCAAAAGACACAGCTTCTGCATCTAAGCCTCAGCCACCTGCCATGAGACAAAAGAAGACAGCAAGAAAATCAGTACCTCCAAGAACAAAGAAGTCTTCAAGATTGGTAGAAAAAGCAAAATCACCTCCTGCAAGCACTCCTCAAGCCTCAATAGAAGTTTCTAATCAGGCAACTCCAAAGAAAGCTACAGAGATACCTCCTCAGCCTTCTCGGTAAACTCCTGAAGTAGCCTCTTAACCCCCTATGAGACCACCATCTCTTGTTCCCCTAAATCCTTGGTGGGAGCAAACCATGTCCCTTGAATCCACACCTTCTGCCTTTGATGAGTGATACCTTAGACCCCCCTCTGATGATGACAAAAAGAATGAGTAGTAATCACAAGAAAAATAAAAAATCTGAGGGTAGAAGTATTGGACCTTTAAAGAAAATATCAAGAAAAAAAATCCTAAGGGTACAGGTACCAGACTTCTAGGATAGATAGGTAGCAAAAATAGGTCTAGGGGTATTTCTGGAACAAATTTTTGATTACTGTTTTTGTTGGATATTTATGCCACAATGGCATTCAAACAATGATCTTAATATTAGCTGACTTTATGGATGTTTAGAATATGCTTGTTGATAGTTGTTTGAAGTGCTTAAACTCTGAAAATGATATTTATGGCATTATAAAACATGGCTGGAAATTTTTTGTTGACATTTGTGAAATCCTGCTACAATTTTCTGATGTTGTGCTGATATTGAATAAATATGCTGATAAACCTATTCTGACATGATAATGCAAAGTTAAATATATGCTTAAGTACATATGGATGATGATTTATAAGAGTCTGCTTGTAAAATGATGGTTTGAATGAAATCTAGAGCTAACATGATGAAATCTGGAAATTTACAAGTTATTGACAGAAATCTGCAGAAGTAGAAAATATGATAAAATCTGTCAACATGTCATTTGGTCTTAAACCTGCATATATGAATATTTTCTATCAGAAGCAAGTACGTACAATGTCACTAGGAATATAACTAAGATAGGAACTTGCTAGAATAAGATGAAAAATATGCACACACTTAAGGGGAGCATGAACTTAGGGGGAGCAATCCTCATTTTCTGTAGAAACTAAAAAGGAGTTAAAAAGCACCATGTTGTTAACTGAATGATGTTTTTTCATCATAAAAAGGGGGAGATTGTTCGCTCCATTAGTTTTTGATGATAATAAAACATTCCCATGTCATTTGTGTCTAATATTTCGAACTAAATGTGCAGGGGAAATAACTACAAAGAAATAATATTTCAATCTTCCTAATGACCACTTAAAGATATGATTTGGATAAGGAACAAGGATGGTCATTATAAAGGAAGTCCCCTGATATGACAAGGAAGATCATTGGTTGAACAGAGGTCAAAGTGGAGAAGAAGAAGGCTGAAGCTTGGTGAGAAACAAAATCAAGTTAGTCGACCAAGAAAATAGGGTTAGTCGACTAAGCACTCTCTAGAATCTGCATTTGAAACAGAACCAACTTAGTCGACCAAGGGAAAAATTTTAGTCGACTAAGTGCTTTCTGTCTACATCACTCACCCAGCCACTATAAGACAGAATAACGGCTAGAATCTTCCCCAAACTGTGTCTAACGGTCATAACCATCCCAACAGCTATCAGACAAGCCTCTCCAACTATAAAAGGATTTTCAAATGCCAAGGAACTAACTTTTGACAACTTTTGGCTTCATCAACAAACACTGCATCATATTCAAGCCAAAAACAGTATAAAAACTTGAAAATCCTTTGTACTCTTCATTGCTCTCAAACACCTATCTTTAGCAATTGTGTTTAGCACTTAAACTTGTACCACATAGATCAACCGTGTGATCACTAGATACTTTCTTCTTTCATCTTTGTATTCTTAGAGTGAATGTTTCATTCTAAGTGTTTGCATCAAGCAAGGTTTGCTTGGATGCTTGTAGATTCCAACACAGCCTTGCAAAGTTGAGTGTAAAGGTTGTGGTTGAGCCTTGAAAAACCACACTGGGGTTCTAGTTTAGCCCGTGAAAAACTAAAGATAGGTTGTGGTTGAGCCTTGAAAAACAACATTGGGGTTTTAGTTTAGCTCGGGAAAAACTAGTGATAGGTTGTGGTTGAGCCTTGAAAAATCACCTTGGGGTTTTAGTTGAGCCCGTGAAAAACTAGTGTAAAGGTTGTGGCTAAGCCTTGAAAAGCCATTGTAAAAGCTTGGTGGAAGCTTGTGAATTCCACCGTTTTAGTGTTTGGTTTGAAAATTCTTGGTTGGATAATCAAGGCAGTGGATATAGGTCTTGGACCAAGCCATTATAAATACCTTGTCCATTATTGTCATTACTTTATCTTCTTTATTTTGAGATCAAGTCTCAATCTCACCAAAAAAGCCGAGATAGTGCTATTCACCCTCTTTCTAGCACTTATATTTGGGACCAACAATTTTCAAATGCCTTTAGACTAATTTCTCCTTGTTCATTCCCATCCATAACCAAGATTCGATATAATAATCTTTATAATTCACGTCAACATTCTCATATTTAACTTACGAACATTGGGCTACAATCAATTTCAGATTACCCTTTTTAAGTTGTTTAAACTACCGTTCAACTTGCTTTTTACCATAAATTATCTCTTACGTAATCCATACGATTTCTCATCATGCCTATGCATAGTTCCACATCATTTACATGCTTATACTCCTTTCTTATCATTTCCAATTATATGTTTAAGTTTCCTTGTACTATATGTCGTTGCATCACAATGTCATTTTTCATTAAATTGTAATCTAATATGCGTATATGCTTTATAATCTCGTTTATGCTTTAAAGATTTACCTTGACTTGATCATTGCATCTTATGCAACGCCACAATTCCTAAAAGTCATCTTTATTTCTCGATTATCTTTCATTCCTCTAAAATATATTATATCCTTATTGCATTTCGATATTGATTAGTCATTTAAGACTTAAACTCATTCGAATCATGCATGCTTTAAGCATTTTTGAATTCTAATTTCCATAATATATTAGGAAGTTTTCATTATCTGACTTTATTATCAAGATTACCTTCAATCATTTTTTGTACCATTTTTTCATACTAATATAACACCATTCTCCCTTAGGCAATTTACAATTTGTACTTGAAATTACAAGACTTGAAACAAGGTCCTCCTCAAGTACTTTTCAATATCAATATGAATATCACTATCAGCTTATGGCTTTTTTTTTTTTATATAACCACATAACTTAATGCTTGCTTTCACAAGATCCATAGCAGAACTCTTCTTGAGTATTCCCTTAAGAATACCTATCTTAAACTTATGTCTCACAGCATGTGATCACTTAACCTGTGAATTAGCCATTAGGCTCCTTGGCAGGTTTCAAAATCATACATCTTATACTCATCGCATATAATTTGTAATTTCCTTCTCAAGGATGTTTATGCATTCCTGAAACACATAATCACTTATTTACTCTTTCATGTTTCGAGCATATCTTTTCAAAATACATGCACTTATCCTCCCAGATATATAAATGCATACTTATTTATTCAATCCTATATTTATCGTCATAAGTTTTTAAAGTGCCACACACAATTTGCTTTGTCTTGTTAGTAATCTTTTTTTTTTCAACTAAGTCAAGACAAGATTGTAAATCCTCTTAGCAATACTTTATATTAACTAATTTGCTATGCCACCCTTGTAATCCTTCATTCACAATTTCATCACTTAGCATTGACATCCCTTTTCAATATCTCATATATTCATTGACTCTTCACTCACTTTTCCTTGGCCTTTAACAAGGCTTAATATTCTGTCCCTTTTATTTCTTAGGGTTTGAATTTAGTAACATATTATTTATCTTAATGCTTCACATGGTACTTTATCTCAATGTAGTCATCTCGAGAACTCTTTAACTTTCTTTTACTCAGAAGCCAATATATAAGGCAATAAAGAAACTTTTCAATTCACTCATCATCTTTATCTTAATACTTCCCCAATGTACTCAAAACTCCAAATAACAAGACTTAACATTAAGATCAATGACCATAATTCAACTTATGAGTTTCATCTTCACACCACTCACAATTTGCTCGTGCTTTCGAGTCATAAGGGGTTTTTAACACAACAGCGTTAGGTAGTCAGCAACGTGACATTACATGTGTTGGAATCTACTTTATTAAAGCAATTTTTCTACCTTTAAGGCTACTACCTTAATCATTCTCATCTGTGCGGCTTTTCTCTGAGTCTATACCATAATTAGCAAAACTAACTTTCTATCACAAGTACGTAATCGGAACATTGATTTCAACATATCTATTTAACCTTTTGTAGTATACCAAAATCGTCATTTAGGCATATTTCACTACTAGTATTCACATATCTTTACCATAACATTTAGTACAAGTTTGTTTAGGTAATGATCTCCAAATTTACTCTTAGCTACGTGTATATCAGATTGTACGCCACTTATTGTTAAGAGTTTGATTTTTTTACTCGTCAGCTCTTAACCAATTACATTTATAAAGTGAATAGTTCACTTAATTATTGCATCTCGCCCTTGCAATTTATGAAATTCAAATTTCTTGAATTTAAGATGCAGAAGCTCCCTCTTAGAGCATATCTAGAAGTCTACATGTTCTAAGTCCCAACTTAAAACATCTTTCCCATATGGTGAAATGAATTCACAATATATATCACAACACACATAATTTCTCATTATTTATGGCATCCCACCATTTTCATTATCCATAACTAATTATCTTTCTTGTCTTTTAACTCTAATAGTTTATGGACTCTCAGTACAAAAGACAACAAAAATAGCTTATCTCTATCCACACTTTATACTTACAATCCTTACTAATCAAAAATTTATCTTTCTCACGTTCCATCATTTACCTCCAATGGGCCATATCTGTGTCAGATTATCATTTTAAAATGTTATAGCATCATTTTATAATTCCCTCCATACTTGAGTTTACAATCCTTGACTTAATCACATTAATCACTCAAAGTGTCATCTATAGCGTCATTGATTTCTTCCATATCCTTCCGAATTGTAACAATAATTAAGATTCCCAATTTCACATTTTTACGATTGATTACTTACCTTACCGTGCTTTCTCACAATATCCTATGTGGCTACAACACATTGAACCTGTTTTTTATAACATAGTCCCCTAGCTCAATGTGTTTACTCAAAAATCAACTTATTTGATTCAACTTGCCCTATAAACTGTGGCTTCACTTATTTACTTACTTATTTGTGTACTTGAAATCATGACAAACCCACATACCATAACGAATGATAATTCTTAATAAACATTATCAATTTGAATGGCACCATGAATTGGGCTAGAAACTAGGGTTATCACTCAAAAATCCATCATGTTAATTGGTAACCATGTCATAGTACTGCAAAAATATGCTCATTGTCAGATCATGTAGTCGCTTAGATCATTAATGACTTTTTATGTCGATCTTTAACAATTATTTAAGGCAGCCAACCATGCTACTAAGGTGAATATCCTTCCTCAATAATTATATTGCTAGTCTGCTTCTGTCATACCAAAAGATTACCATGCACATCAAGTCATTTAAATAGCTACCTTATAATTCGTTCGAGTCATACAAAATAAAAACCAAACTCTTAACTCTTTTGTACAGATAACTACTGTTGTTTCCTTTACATCGCATCTGCCTAGACTTAAAGTGATATGAACTTCAACAAAAATATTAAGTATCTTTAGGATCATCATTGCCCTAATCTGAGCACATCGACGGGTCCTCTTCTGGGTCCTCTTGAGATTTTCTCTTTTTATCCTCAATCCAAGCTTGCTGTATTCTCATGCATTCCTCGCTACTCACAAGCGCGACGCCTCTCCCACAACTTGGAGGAAAGTCTTAGACAACGGGTACGGATACCTTCCTAGGACGATAATCTCCTTTGGTCATCATTTCTTTCACCTTTTCCTTAAAGTGTTCCTCAAACATTTCCAAAAGGAAATTTCTTACACCTTTCTCAATGTCAGTACTGTCCTCATTTTCAAGAGTCTCACTAGTGTCAAGGTTTTCCTTTTCGCGAAACAACATTTTTAAATCTGGTGGGATCCAATTAATAGGAATCCTAGACGAGCTACTTTCTAGACTCTTTGGTTCAGGGTACCATTGGCTCTTAGCAGTGGAATCTAGCGATCCCTCACTAGTACTATGAGGGCATTGGGACTACCATCTCTTTTATACATGACGTGTGCAATCAGTGTACCTCCAAACCTATGCACAACCAAACATTAATTACTTAACCATTTATGCATCTAAATAGTAGGTAGGTTTATAATGAAGTAGGGGCCCATGTAGCCTCCCGTCCTTGACTTGTGTTGTGCACCTACAATCTAAGGACAAGACTCTACACGAACTCCAACAACTCCATTGATAGACACAGAAACCCTAAGACTTAACCGAACCTAGAGCTTTGATACCAACTCTGTCACAGCCCAAATTTTTGGGCCATGACTAGCGCAAAGGCCTAATGGGCATAGTCCACTAAGCCCAAGCAAACCTATTTACATACACCTGCACATTATCCCATTTATCATCCATGTTCCCTTTTTAGATCTACAAATCATAATATTCACATAATAACTTCATTGAAATCCATTCATAAA
Source organism: Theobroma grandiflorum (assembly GCA_036013995.1). Classification (NCBI taxonomy): domain Eukaryota; kingdom Viridiplantae; phylum Streptophyta; class Magnoliopsida; order Malvales; family Malvaceae; genus Theobroma; species Theobroma grandiflorum. The sequence continues at coordinate 21,832,151 of CP142133.1, read as the reverse complement.
GTCCAAGTCTATATTCATAATGATACTCCTCAATCATAATATACACCAATAGTTTGCCAAACAACTCTTAACAAAATTTTCATTTAGTTTACATGCACACATTCAAGACTTTGACCGTCAGCGGAGCAACTTTGGGCATGGTTGCTAACACTTAATGTTATAACAAACTTATCAAATAGTGGATATGGAGGAGTGCCTCGTTCTAGGATCCAATCCTCTTTCAATTCGGAAAACCAAAAACATGAAGTTTAAAAACGTGAGTATAAACTTAGTGAGTGAACATAGGAAGGGAATAAGCAAACGATACGAAAAATATTTGAAAACATGATGCACTTCTCTTTAAAACCATGCAAATTATATATCATAAATAAAACTTGAGGCCATGTTGTCTTTTAATCATCTAAAACATTTAGGAAACTCAACATTCAACAATCAAGCAATCGCATATTAATTCAAAACCTCTATATATAGTAAATAAATATATATAAGTATATACACCACCACCGCCTCACCCAGCTCATGTGCAACCCCCACATTGGGCACACTTCAATATCATCGTGTGCAACCCCCACATCGCGCATACCTCACTATCATCACACGCATTCCTACCCACATCATTACAGGCATATGCATCCCCCACATAGCACACACGCACGGTTACATATATTACACAATATTACCTATCAATACCAACATTATATTTATATATATATATCAACATAATATAGAAATACTCGCACATTTCATTACTATCACGCAATATTATTCATCAATGCACAGCATATTCGCATATATATGCCAACATAATATAGGAGCACATGGATTCATCCTTTTACATAATTCACATTTTCACAACAATAAAACAATTTAAAAAGGGCTTGTTCCTCGGCACACTTTTTTTTTAAAGAAAAGTTGGATAAAATCATTCAATGTTTCATCCAAATACGTTTACATTTCCCAAAATAATTTTGAAATGTAAGTTCACTCACCTTACGATAGTGGGATATTACATCGCTATTTATTTGGAGGTGTGTTTAGCTATTCCTACTTACCGGTCGCTCGTTATTTCCTCTGGCACACAACCACCGTACTCTAACTTTATCTTTGCACTTCTTAACAACAATACAAATGCAACACCTTTAGTGTACATCATTGCTATTTCTCTTTTTCCTTTCATCATGAATCCTTACTCAACTAACTTACATCTTGACACATTTTAATCAAAATTGCCTTTATCCTTTACTTGTGAAATTCTTTGGATTATAGATATTGACAACTTATTTATAACTCTAACACATATATTAATCTTGTCTAAGGATGTTGTCAAGTTTACCCACCATTTCCACAACAATTACCTAACAAATGGTAGCAACTACAATTTACTTCCATTGAACACTTTCTAAGTTTACATGTAAAACTATTCTCATTCACATGTTGCTAACAAGCATAACATCAATATCCATTCCTATGCACCAACATCCATAACCTTTTAAACCTTTCCAAACAACACACATCTACACACCAAACTTCCAATTAATATAATTGCCTTCCAACCATACCCATGACATCATAATAACACTGCATATGCACACAATCATTCTCACAATATTAAAGCAATAATAAGCTTCAATATTGTAGCATTAAGCTTATCACTTGGTTTTAGCTTGAATTTCACCTAACAAAATTCATAATCTCCTTATACCCATGGTCACCATAGCTGCCACAAAACGATTCACACATTATTTTTCCAAGGATTTAACCAACCATGAACTTAAAACAAAAAAAATCCTTACCTTTGCCTGCTTGAATTACAAAACCAAGTTTTTCTTCCCTTTTTTCTCTTTCTCTTTTCTTCTCTAGGGTTTAGATATGTTGGAAATTGAGGTTAAAGGTTATTAAGGTGTAAAAATGGAAGAACATGAAAAACCCTATGGAGTGGGTAAAAACATGAAATTTGGACTTTTTATGAGAAAGTTATGGAGGATCCAAGGTTTCCTCCTATTGAAGATGAAGAAGGTGCTGGAAATTGGAAGAAGTTGCTGGAAAAATGAAGAAGAGCTACTGGAGATTAGATATTCACAAGGTGTCAAAGTAAACATTCTTGCCTGACCACTTCTAGCACTACCCTATTGCTCTGTTCTACCTCGAGATGATGTGGTTATTCCCTTACCTTTGTCTTTTTTGACATCTCTTGTAGAGGGTGTTGCCTTAGGTAGAGTAGTTTCTATAAATTTCATATAGCCATGATTATCTCCCATTAACTATTTGGGCCTTGGACAATCTTTCATCATATGTCTTCATTGCCCACATCTAAAACATAATCTCATTAATCTAAAAATTGGCCTACCATGTGTCGTGCCACAATTATTACATAAGACATCTTTTTATTTGTGGCCTAAATTTAATGCTTCACTAAATAGCTCCCTTATTCTTGGAGGGATAAAAGAATCACTATTTCATAACAGTCTACGTGTAGGAGTATTTCCTTCCTAGCTTCAATGGCCTATCAACATCGAACTCTAGGTCTCACTAGAATCCCTTTGACTCTATTGGCTTTCTGTTCTAGCCTTCCGACCTTTGTTCCTTTCTATCATGGTCCTTATTCTACGGCTCACAATCAATCTAGCTGTATTTGCCATTGCAAAGTAGGAAGTAAACCTTTGAATAGTAATAACTTTAAATAATGGCTTTATCAAGCCTCTCACAAACCTTTTAATCCTCTTTTACTCAGTCAAAACCAAACTCGATGCATAGTGGGATAGTTGGGTGAATCGGATATCATATTTTGTCACTAGCATATCTAGAGTCTGCATCAAGGTCTCAAATTCTTGTGCCTTGGTGTCTTTCATTCTATCAAGCAAAAATTTGTTCAAAAATGCTTGGACAAATTCATCCCATGTAAATGGAGCTGATTTTCCTATCTTAGGGGTCATAAACCAAATTCAAGGTACGTCTTTCAGTTGGAATCCCATTAATTCATCTAATCATTGGCTAGAACATCCCAATGTTGAACATATACATTCCATATCTTCTAGGAATCTCTACGGATCCTTTTTGGCATTTAAGCTGGTAAACATAAAGGGCTTAAGTTTCATAAAATCTATTAATGTCACCATAATTGCCTTACTACCCGATTCCACTACTAGCATAAAATCCAGGTCCTTAAAATTGGAATCTTTCTATTCCTCTGGTTGTACTTCACCCCAACTACAAAACTTAGCAAATTCATGTGCTAAACTTTGTAGCCTTGTTGCTAAATCCTCTAAAGTAACACTTTTTCCCTGTTAGGTGATCATCTCTAGGTTCTTCATAGTCATCGCCAATAGGCACATCATTGGGCTCTACATTTTGAGCGCATCTCGCAACTTTAGCTTTTCCACGACTCCTAGACGAAGATGTTTGTGGGATAACTGTAGTTTCATCGGGGGCGTCATGTTCCATCATAGCCTTTGAGCCAACTCTTATCTTAGGCAACATCTTGACCTAGACAAAGCAAAATCATGCTCAAAGTTCATATTCAAAATCATAGATAAGCTTACTAATGACTTAAATATTTGCACAGCTTCCCGCTCATGAATTATGCTACAGTCACAAAAAGGAAGACTCTACACTAGTCCTAACTACTCCACTGACAACATAAACTAACCTAGGACTCTTTAAAACCTAGGTTCGCTCTGATATCAAGTCTGTTATGACCCAAACTTAGGGGTCCATGATAGACATATACAAGTTTAGCAATCAAGCTTGTGAGACTTGAGGATGCCTTTATTCATAAGTCATATTTGTCATGATCCATTTGCATAAAGCCCTCTAGCCAACAACATATCATGAAATCATTTCTAACATTAAAACATTTAGTCGTCTTGGCTTATTTCATCCACAAGACTTAAACATAAATTCATATAGCCATACAATGGTTGTCTCATCAAATCTACTTAACATCTCATTACGTTAACATAAGGTAGTGTAGTGCCTATATAATTCATTTAAAACATAACCATTTCATACATTACGAAAGTGTAAGACTTGCCTATGACTCAACGAAGACACATTGCTAGTGGATAATATACCACTTGCCAAAATTTATGTGTTTGACATCAACAATGCTAAGCCACCTAATCCTCGGTGTTTATTTATCTACACAATATAATGAAATAGGGTGAGTCACATGGTACTTAGTGTACATAAGTATAAATCAATTGTAATTGTGTAGGGATAGTCACTACACATATCTTGTAAAACATATGTATACATCAATAAGCTCAATATACTTATAATAAGACAAGTTAAACCTCACTCGTCTTTAACACATCATTATTACCTTAGCAGTCGTACTATGTTGCTACATATAAACATTATACATAAAATGGCAGGGTAATCTATGGCTATCATGCCTACCATAACCAGTCATCAATGCTATTTATCAACTTTATCTAACGTATGAACCAGCCCACCACATGGCCGTCTACATATTTTCTAATCATATTTACCTCTTAGGCATTCACATTAATGCAAAAGTCCTTAGACTCTATAAGCTTGTATTTCATCATATTACGTTTATCAAATACATATGACTCTTACCTTAAGCCTTTACATAATCATCAATTCATAGCATAATGTATCATAGTGTACATTTTATATCCTATGGCATACCACTACATATTCATACATCATAACATATCATAGAGTGGTCCTACATGGACATAACATAGTCACGTGCAGTGGCCAATCGATGGACAACATATATCATCATGTCACACCCCATTTTTGAAGCAAATGGTAAAGTCTATAATCATTATCTAGAGTATTCTTAAAGGATGGCATCATATCATTGTAGGCGGGACAAAACAACTATCCCTGCTTACCACCATCCTTATAAGCATCATACATAACCATCTCACAATAAGTGAAAATTGGAAGCAAGATGAAACCACCATCGTTGTGGGCCAAACATAATCATGCCACAGTAAGCGAGACTTGTAGGCGGGATAAAACCATCATTTTCACAAGCAAAACATAACATTATACATAGCAAGCGGGAACCATAAGCGAGATGAAACCACCATCCCTATTTACCATTGACAACTTTATCATATAAAGTTATTTTGACACATTTTAGGGGCTTAAGTAGCTAGATCTTTCAGATTTTAGATTTGGACTTTAGCATTTTAGGTATTTTTCTAGTTTAAGTTTGATTACATGTTGAACAGTTAATTTAAGTTATTTTAGTTTGATTTTATGTTATTTTGTTTTAAATTACTTTAAGAATAGTTATTGTTGATTTCTCTTATTGCTTTTGTAGGAAATTTGATGAAAAAGGCTCATTTGATAAAATTTGTGCAAGAATGGTAATGGTTTCATTTGTATATGTTTTGGTATTTTAACCTTATCTCTCTATATAAAACTCAAATGAGGTGATTCTTAAACCACTAGAATGATGAGAGGAAGGGCTACAACTTTTATGCATACCAAATCACCTAGTTCTGATCAGATTATAGTAAACTATTTGTCTAAGTTGGAGCACTATAGTAGTATGCATGGAATGAACATGATAAGGTTTTTAGAGAATATCTTTCACTCCAGAAGTCCAGTTGACGTCATTCTTAAACCATTAGAAAGTTTAGAGACAAGAATAAAACTTTCATGTTTATCATATCACCTAGTTCAGATCATACCAAGGTGAAAATGTCATTAGAAGATGCATAACTACTGTTGTTCTGCACAAAGTAGCATGTAGAGGTAGGTCGTGGCCTTGTGTTACTTAAGGCTGCAATGCCGAGGAAGCTAAGGCTGTAGCACTGAGGAGAGAAAGGTTGTAGAGCTAGTGAAAGAAAGGGCACCATACATATTTCTAAGGCTAGAGTGCCATGGTGCCAAGAAATCATGGTAGTGGCGCCAAACGATTTTCCAAAAATATAATTTTGATGTGGATTTTAGAAATTAGGTTACTTGGAGCCTATTTAAAAGACCTTTTTAAAAAGCTTTAAGGGGGAGGCAACGAGTAACTATTTTGGAGAAAAGAGATCAAGAACAAAGTATGAAAACAAGAGAATTTGAGAGAGAATTGAGATTACAAAGCTCTTGTAATTAGTTTCTATCTCTATTTTTGTGTTTTTCTTATTTTCTATAACTTGAATTCATGGTTAAATTTCTTTGGATATTGTTTTTTTTAGATATTATGAGCTAAACTATTTTTTAGAATTATGGTGGATTTCAACATGTAATTTGAATATTAGTTTCTCTTTTATTTACTATGAATGGGTATAGTTTTGCTTATTCAAATTTGTTCTTAAAGCTTTTGATTGTTTGGTCAACAATTAACTGATTTGTGAATCTAATTGAGACTCGACAAAGAGATTTTAGATTGGACTAAGGTTTGAATAGTATATATTCACGTCAATTAGGTGATCTGATTCACGATTCGGATAAACATACACCAGTTGCCATACATAGCCAAATTAGAACTCTAGCTTAATGAAACTTATTTAATTGATTTTTATAAACATACAGTGACCCAATCAAGTTAGGTATGTGTGCAAGTATCTCGACAAAGACTTGTACATAGCTTTGGATTCTAGGTTAGTAAATCCACCTATCAATGTAAATAATAGGAGAAGCTGGTATCAGATAAAGTGTTGAATGAACCCATAATCCTAGGTATTTAATCTATTGCTTTTCTCACGTACATTTAATTTCTGTTGATTAATTTAGTTTTTATTTTAATTTTTTTTAATTAGTTTTTCTTCAATTTTTAGATTACTTACATAAGATTAATTTGTTATAAAATTATATTACTTAGTGAAAATTTAGAAACAAATACTCTATTTATACTATGTTACTTGTTTGCGATAACATGCACTTGTGTGCAAATTCGACAACAACCACCATCCCTACTGGTAGCAGACATCATCACAGGGATATGGACACACTCAACCTCATAACATATATTATCTAGAAATCCTCCATGGACAAAACATGCTTGTTTCACATCATAACATTGTCTAGAACCATTCAAGGACAGCTCATATTTGTCATTCATAATCTCAACCAATCATGCTCATCATCATCACATTAGCCTAGGTATTATCCTTTTAGGCATTTTACATAGTTCTCATGACATTTAATTAGTCTAGACGTGCATATCGTATACATATCAAGTTATACATCATATTCTGATGTCATAGTTTCATGATCACATCAGCATCATCACACTTAACCCAAATACAATCCTTTTTGGCAATTCACATCACCATAACATCACTAGTCTAGGAATACTACTCTAGACATACATATGGTGTATACATAACATATATCATGCATTATCATTACAAAAGCATATAAGCACCCTAGTCATTATGCTCTTATACATAGAAATTATCCGTTCTCCTTGACACTTCAAGGGTTCCTCTATTGACACTTGTATAATCCAACTCCATAACGCCTTAACTTCAATTCATTCAATTAGCTTTTGAGCAGTATCTTTATTCCCACAATCATCTAGCATATTTCAATGCAATTTCATGAATACTAATACCACATTATTCTATTTCATGATCACATTCTATCTTTCATAGCAAAGTTTAGCTTTTGCAACATAACATAATTTCTAACAATTCATCATACTAGCTAAACTTCCTTATATTCTTCAACAATGTACGAAATCCTTTACCTGAGACATCACTTGACTCATTTAAACTTCAAATCCCTAGCCACATTCTCATACCACTAGTCACTAAGTTGAAACATAAAATCTCAACATTATCAATCGTTTAATTGAAAACTAATTGGTGAAAAGCTTCAATCTTACCTTTAGATTAATTTTCTGGCCTCCATATGCCTTATTTCAACTTCAAATTCATCAAAGGGGATGAGGGTTTTGAGAGAGGGTGAGACAGCTTTTATTTCTTTTTTCATTTCTAGTGGGTAGGTTGCCCAATGTCTTATTTTTTTTGCAAATCTGCATGCATGTGTCAATACATTTAGGGATGTATCGATACATTTTCATGATGTATCCTTAAATCTATTGATACATGAGGCATTGCATTGGTACTTTTCATCCAAAATGCTCTCCCTTCAAATCTATCAATACATTTGGGCAATGTATCGATAGACTCCATATTTACTATTGTGGTTTTTAAATCTATCGATACATGAGGCAATGTATCGATACATGATTCCCATAATACCCTTTTTGTGTTCTTACTGCCTTGAGTGTATCGATACATGTAGCCAATGTATTGATACTTCTTGTCTAGAATGCATTTTTCCAATACTTAAAGCATTCTTCGTTCAATCTTTTATCTCTTATTTCATTTCAACCTATAGTTTCCTTCCAATTCATCATAAGTCATTCAACATCAACATATAATCTCATTATATACCTCAATTTCTAATTCATGCTCTATGTCACATAGCATCTGATTCAAACATAACATAAATTGCATATATATCATACTCATCTAAATGCCAAATATATGCACTATGTCATTCATGTGCCAAGCTATTGTTGAATTTTCTAGTCACACAAGTGTATGTATCGCAAAGATAATATAGAGATGAGTAAAGTGTCGATCCCATAGAGAATTAAATTAATCCTTATTGTTATTTACTAACATTAACACACCTTAATTTTATCTAAACAATTAGAATTAACAAGAAAGATTTGAAACTATTAAACTAATAACTAAAACTAAAACTAATCTAAAATCTATTAACTAATTATGAATATGAATGACTACCAGACCTAAAATTATGATATCCTTCAATACTTCAACTAATTATTCTCTCTCTCTTAACTTAGTTTAATAGATTAAGTTGCTAACCTAGAGTCTTAAATTATTTACAAGTCTCTGTCGAGTTTCTTATAAAAATATCTCTCTCAATTAATTTATTATATGTCTATGCAAATTATATTGAAGAAGATTCATTAAGTTTGTGCTCTAATTTTGGCTACGTATGGCTTATAGGTGTATTTATACCTTATATGCAAATCAAACCACCTAATCAACTAAGTGCATTTGATCATACGCTATTTTATTCAAAGTCTACCTAAATCTCCTTCGTCAAGGTTTAACCTAGGTTTCCAATTCAATCTAATTGGTGATCAGGCAATCAGAAGCATTAAGAACAGAATAAAATAAACAACTTAAATCTATCTAACATAAGTGAAAGAGAGATAAATAATTCAGACTTATTTATTGAGCTCAATCATAATCTTAGATAAAAAAAATTTAGTTCTCCATCAAGTCATACATCATCATTGAATAAAATTTAAACATTAAAATCAAAACCAAGATGATAAGAGAATAAAAGAAAATATAGAAAAACTCAAGAATTGTATTCTTGATCTCCAAATTTCCTTGAATCCTGCAAATTCTTCTTAGCTTCAATGACTCTATGGCTTGACTCTCAGTTATTAATCTGGTATTTTTTTTTCAAGTCTTCTGAAAGGTTGGCTTTATAGGCTTTGAAGTTAGGCCAAGTTGGATGGAGAAAGAAGTCAATTCCAATTAGACTATGTGAGTTCTAGCTTTGCCCAATTAATTAACAAAAATTGTACTTGCTCTAGGACTGCTACAGTATGTTAAATTTGACAAGATTTTTAGCCATCATTCATGTCGAACTGGGTGAAGTGGTAAACATCAAAGTTATATATGTTTCTCTTATCTTTCCAATGGTACAAGAATTGCTTTATTTGGAGCTCTGTAGAGAAAGTTATGGCTAAAATACCGAGACATATGCAGTGAAATTCTAAACCATAAAATTGCTTTTTTCTTTTACAAAAATTCTTCTTTCATCAAACATCTACAAAAGTACAAATAAATCAATAATAACCTATCTTAACCATATTAACATAAAATTAAGTATAAAATTAACCATGATTAGATTGACTAACCTAAAATAACTAATTTAAAATAATTAAATAAAACCTACTAATTTCTATGCATTACTACAAGAAATAAGCTAAATTACTATCAAAATTAAGCTCAAATAACTTTATCTCGTAAAGTTATCACACCCTCAAACTTAAGATTTTGCTAGTCCTAGAGCAAAACATAGAAAAAAAACTAACTTATGAAAATCAAGTTAATGAAAACTAAAATAAATATAGTTACTACTGCTACTACAATTACTAGAGATAAAGTGCACCAACTCAATGATTCCCATTAATTTCCTCAAAAGTATGTCTATCAATCATTAATTGAAAGAAGAATATAGGCTTTATTTAAATTCATGTTTCAATTCTAATGCAAGCACATTTTCGAATGGATTTCTGTGTGTGTGTAAAAATTTTTTACCAAGAATATCATGACATCCGGATGAGTTTATACCAACACAAATTTCAAATTAGTACTAAATTTCATAGGTTTACTTTTCATCTCTCTTTCCACTAATGTAGATCAATACAAAGCTAGGGATCAATATGACTTTATAAAGCTTGTAATGTATCGCTAAGGTCAAGATATGATAAAGAATATTAATGTGGCTTAAATCACCCTAAGTACATAATTATTCTAGGACTTATATATAGAGCTCTATTTTCCTTCTCTTAGTACACTTTTTCTTCCACATTTGAACTTTTCTTTCATTCAACACTTTTTTTTTCAATTTCACACCCCCAAACTTATTTTCTTTATATTGTAAGTAGTGGGGTTTTATATTTTGAACTTTTTTCTTTTTTTCATATCAACATCACTTTTCCACCTTTTTTAACATTTAACACAATTTGTATTTCCTAAAACAATATACATGCTTAGCAATGAAGGTTCCAAAATTGAAAAAATTAATTTTAAAGCTAAGGTCAATTATTATGTAGTTAAACAAAGAAAAGGGAAATTAGGCTCATAAGGGATATACTAAGGAAAAAAATTTAACAAGGTTGGCTTTTTAGGCTCAAACGGTCCAAAGATGGCCTAAATCATTGCCTTAACTAAATATTACCTAGGATTTTGCCTTGAGAGAAAATCAAGTAAATTCTAGAATTCATGACATAATCTGCCATGCCCCGGAATCTCCCATCGAGCCCGTGACAAATGCCGCGATGTCTCGATAAGCACTCAATCCCCGAGTACTCTATTGAGACCTCGTAAGGCATCTCGTACTAGTTTTCCATATCTCCCGTGGTTATTAGTTTCCAAGAACATTTTTCACAGAATAAAAATTCTGATTTCGAATTAAAATAATTAGATTACACAATTTACCAACCCGCGGTATTTTCATCTTTCTTTATCCAAAATTTTTCGATTTATAAAATCGTTACATACGAGTAGAATAAACAAAATATTAAACTAAATATTAAGTTTTATTGCAAATCAATAGTTTTAGAAAGATCGAAAATCATTTTTCAGCAATTGAAAGTAAAATAAATTCTTACAAATTGTATTACAAATAAATGAAATGTATAAATCTTTTACAATGACACGTGGCCCCTACTAATTGCAACTATGTACCTTTGTGTGCTAAGGACGCGGCTTCAATCAAGCCTCTATATGCACTCCGAGTGCATACCAGTGATCTCGAGCCTGAAAGAGGGAGGAGAGGGTGGTGAGTTTTACAACCCAGTGAGTTAGAAAATTACCATCTACAACATCTAAAGTCCAGTAAATGGAGACAATATAAAAACACAATGCTATCATGTAATTCATAGCGTCAATTACACCAAATTTAATTCAATTATACAAAAAAATCTTTTTTTAGCAAAATACAAGGCTTATGATTTATTTATAAAAATCAGGCTTAAGCCAAATCTCATACTCGTGGACACTTGATCAGAGCGTCCAATTGAGTCCGCCAAGGCTGTTAGAATTTCATAATTTTTCAGATACAGCCGATCCTTGGTGTTGGCTAAACTCATCGTCACATGGTGGTTTTACGTGAAGTGAATTGTAACATTACCTCGGGAGTTACCCTACTCGCCTCTACGACCAAGGTAATAATTAGTTAGGTTTTTCTGTACTCCTCCTAAAGGCAGTCCATGGCAACCCTGACTGTAATGTTTTATTAATTATGATCCACCAACTTTATAAAATTTACAACAGCATAACAAGGCCACTTTAATACTAGCTAACCTACACGGCAAACAGCAATTCATGCCAATTTTTAACACAATAAATCAGCCAAGCATGCTCACCAAGATCATAAGCCATAATTTCAATTTTAATACATAAACGCAAATTAATGCAGGTCTCCATATACTCAATGTAATTAAATAATTTTTTTTTGATTTAAAAATCATTTATAAATTCAATTTATTTTTAAATAACAGAAATAGATAAAACAACTCTAGATATTGAAAACAGTAAATTATCCACTCACCTCGTCACAAGAGTGCACGATACTCCTATTTTAATTTCCACTACACCTTATACTTTTCCCGTGTTCGGGAGCCCACCACCTATACACGATTCACGACACAAAATTCCATTATTTGTATCCAACTGATATAATTTATTTCAAGCTCTACATACTTGGAAATTGGGTAAAAATGGTTCAGACAGTCATTAAATCACGGTGTCCGACCGACTCGCCTACATGCGTCTAAATTGATAAAATCCTTAATTAAATTCCAATTTGACCCATTTCACTTTTTAATAGTTCAATTCTATCCATAATGTTCAATTACAGTGAATATGGGTCAATGTATCAGTCCTAGATTGAAAATTACTATTTTACCCCTAGTGGGTAAAAATTTTGATTTTTGCTCAGAAAATTTCCATTAATTTCCTATATCCATAATTCATCATAATTCGTCAAAATACCTCAAATAAACATCATTTCAGCAACCATTTTCTCCCTCTAAAATTTGGCATAAATGGGTTTCAAGAGGAAAAATTATTTTTTTCTTGCAATTTTGTTCATAACTATGCTTAACTACCACTAAACCTTAACATAGTTCAAATTCAAGCAATTCCAACATCAAATCATCATCCATACCCATTCGGCCTCAAGGTTTTTAGCATGATAACTCATCATTCAATCGTGGAAAATAAGAACTAAAGCATGGGTAAGCTAGGGTTAGGGTAAAACTAAAGAAATCTTACTTTGGTTTGGCTTGAATCTTGAAAAACAACTTGAAATCCCTTGATTTTTGGCTAGCTTTCTTGTTTTTTACCTTTGTTTCCTTTCCTTTCCTTTCTTCCTTTGATGGCCGGCCAATTTTGGGGTTCTTTGGCTGATTTTTATGGCTTTATATCATTTAAATAATTAAATATTAAATTTATACACGTGTTTATTTACTTTTCATTATTTTATTATTATTTATTTTCTTTTTGAATTTTGTTTCTCCACCACACAATTCCAGCACTTATCCTTTGATTTCATGAAGTTTCTAGACAAATCCCAAAAATTTTTATGGTGTAATTTTACGAAATTACACTTTTACCTCCGAAAAAATATAAAATTACATTTTTACCTCAAAAATTGAAAAATTACCACAAGGCATATTTTTCACTCCTCAAACTCATACCACACTCCAATTTATCAAATTTGATCTAAATTCTCTTGAAAAATTAAATTTGGTCCCCCGATGGCAAAATTACCATTTTACCCTTATACTCCAAAATGTACCGGAATTGCATTTCCTTTCCACTTTTCAACGTCAAATTATATTTTAACTAGTCTAAATAATCAATCTAAATCAAATGGGGCTAAAATCTTCTTTAAAAATTCTCGTTTTGACCTTTAGTGGTAAAATTACTATTTTACCCTTGTATCCTAAAAATACCGTGAATTACACTTTTTCACTGCTAAACTTCATTTTATGCTCCAATAATCATATTATATTTCATATAATTATTCTTAGTCATTAAAAATCAAAATCTTTCTTAAAAATCCCCATGTTGTCCTGAAATTGAAAAATGACCGTTTTATCCCTAATAGGTCAATTTTCCTGATTAACTCCAAACTAAACCTCGAACTCCGAATCACTGTTTTAAGTCAATCCATGTGTTTTAGTTTTCTCAAATTCATTCTCAATTCTCTATTTAAACTGATCCAAGACTTATTTAACTTAACCATACCATTAGGGGCAATATTGTCATTTAACTTGTTTCCCGGGGCAATTCAATATACAAACATGTTGTCCAATGCATGTGAATGACTTGTCACAAATAATTTAGGGTCAGGTGTTACAACACTACCCCCCTTAAAATAAAATTTTGACCTCAAAATTTCATTCATCGTATTTCACAAAAATGGAGGTTTTGGATTTTCATTTCATATTTAATCTCACATGTTATCTCCTTTATAAGGAAACTCTGATTCGTTACTTCGATTTCCTTCAACTCGACTTATGTATTTCATGTATGTTTATCCTGATCCTTTAAAAATTTGATCATCAATAATGATTTCTTACCTAGAGACATGCTAAGTGTCTCTATTCTTCTTATTAAATTTGAACCAAAATTTCTTTCCACTTATATCAATTTCAATCATTTCTTACACTTATGTATATATATACACCAATTACCATCATCACTTGATCATTCCTCAACATTCCTTTGACATCCATTCATTCATTCTCATCCTCAAACATTATTGTGTATCTTATAGCATCATTAGCATATCACATTCCTTCTGTACACATCCTTTATGTAGGGAAAATTAATAGTCTCTATGATCCCCACATACCTCATATTGACTTTACATTCATACAACTTAGATTTTTCCTTAATCCTCTTAATGTCAACATTTAAATCCATCTCACATGGATTCATACTATAGATTTCATTTTCTTGACTATTTTTCCCAACAATTCCTTAAATCCATATAATTTTAACTTCCGATGAAAATTTTCATTATTGTGTTACTCACACAACTCATCGCACATCAATTTTAAACTTCGAACTTTTAAAGTTCATTCTTTACATTAATTGGTCATATAATCATTTCTATGCATAAAAGTAAGCGTTGAAAAACTCACAATGCTCACGAGTAGGGAAAACATAACATCAACACGTGGACCCACTTCCATGTAATAACATCCGGGAGCATCGCTTCCACCGGATTCCCATAGAATATGCCATGGCAATCTCAATGATGTTGGTTGACATCGGAGCTATCAAGCGATCACAATCGTGTAAATCATCTGTGGCCTTGCCATGTATATCACAGACCATGGCCCCAGCCATGTCTAACAGTCCGTCGGCCACCCGAAAATGTCTCTAGCTAGAGCTCACTCATGCACAAGGGTCACACTTAACCATGTGACATCTGACATACTCTCGACGCTTTCGATTTATAGAAAAAAATAGAATGTTTTTCGGGTCCATAATAAGCTTCTCTAGTCTATATATTCAAAACAATTTCTAAAGATATCTTACATCCACAATTATGTCAATCTTCTCATATCTAATTTGCATCTCATTCCAATATACTCCTTATGTACTCCATACCATTTTTATTCAATTGTTGTATACTATGCACATACATTTTCTAATTCCATTGATACTTTAAGTTTTCACTTTGACACAATTTATTGTATCTCACGCAATATCATTAGTTTCACTATTGATTCGTTATTCAAGATTTAAACCAATTTGAATCTTATATATATCTCCAACAATTTCATATCACTATTTCCATAACTATTTAAAAGATTTTCATTATCAGGGTTCTCTTTCATTACCCCTTGTTTTACTCTTTCTCATAAACATATCATACTTTGCTCTTAATCAATTTATTAATTGTACTTGAAATTAGCAAAATTTGAAACTAAATTCTCCTCAAGTACCTCACAATATTAACATAAATATCATTTTTGTCTTACTACTTTTTCCTTGTAACCATTTAATTCTATACTTACTTTCGCCTCATTGATAGTAATACTTCTCTTAAGTATTGTCTTGGAAATATCTATTTTACATTTAGGTTTCTCACTATTTATGACCACTTAACTTATGACGTCACTATTTAGCTCTTTAGCCATTCTTAAGATCACACATCTTAGATTCGTCATTTAAAATCCGTAATTCCTCCTCACAGGAACTTAATCACTTCTGAAATATTTAATCGCTTAATTTCTTTTCTATCCTCCAAACATATCTTTTACTCAAATGTATACATTTGCTCACCAAAATATTCAAATGCGCACTTGACTATTCATATTTCAATTTATCTTCAAGGATTTCTAGCACATCACTTAAACAACCTTGTATTGTTATCAATTCTTTTCATTCAATAGGATTAAAACAAAATTTGTAATTTTCCATAACATCACTTCACCTCATCACATTGATTATGCTACCTTGGTAATCTTTCATTCACAATGTTATTATTTAGTTTTGATATTCCTCATCAATATCTCATAATTTATTTGACTCTCTATTCACTCTTAGTTAGCCATCCACAAAGGTTAACTTTCCATTTGGTTTTTACACCTTTCTAAAACACTTAAAACTCCAATTAATAAAACTCTTCATACTACATACTTTATTGTAAAATATCCTTCATAATTCATATCAATATTTTGTCATATCCGTGCATAGTCCCATACCATTGGCATACTCATACTCTTTTCTTATCGTTTCAAACCTTACACTTAGGTTTCATTCTCTCATATATCTTTACATTACAATATCATGAATACTTCAAATAAGTACCTTGACTTGATCATTCGTGCCATAAATTGCACTTTGAACCAAATAAACTTTTAACTTGATCTTTCAAGTAACTCATGTATATCAATCTTATTTATATAACTTTATGTGGCATTTAGATTATATTTGACATTTCTGAGTGACTTAATCTCAAGTTGTCACATCCACATATGACCTTCCCTTCGAAAGACTATCTCTCCAGGGTACCGTCATGTTTGGGTCCTCATCCCTTTAACACGGTCTTCCCTGTAATCTGCAGCCTGCAGTTGGACACGGGGAGGTTTAAACCCGAAACCTTTCCTTCCCTTGAGAAGAACGCCTTTAACCATCTCACCACATTTAGTCCTTTAATCTTGTAACTCTCCATACTATGCACAATAAAATTCAAGCTCACCATTTGAATAAATTTATTCATTAACTTTTTACTTCGTGATCACACGTCAATCATAATAATCCCTGATGTTCATTCTTAAATGGACTTATACACTTGTATCTTTAAACCTCAATAGATCCAACCGTTCTTGAAATTTCACAATCATTTAATCGAAATCAACGTCAGTTCCCTCTAAACTACTATATAATTTCCTCGCTTATTTACTCATAAAACCTTTCAAAATTCCAACACTATTCATATAGGAACATAACAACTCAATCAACATAGTGCATTTACCTTCATGAACATAAATATTAATTTACTTGTGTTACTACTAATCCTTTCCTTCCAACCAAATCAAATCAATATTTAAAAAGTTCCATAATATATAACAACTTCACCATATCGTATTACAACGTTATGTTTTTCAATTTCATTATCGTGCATGTTCCACTTTATCTTCCAAAGTTTCTAATATACCTCATAATCAATCTGGTGTTGTCACCAATCCTTTTCATTTAAATTATTCATACCATCTATTATAGTATACCAAAGTCACCTTTTAATCCATTCATATCACTCTCAATTTCTAAATATTTGAATCGTGATTCAACATCCGTTTACCTTTAACAAATACTTTACCATGGTAATTTCTCAATTAATCCAAAATTCATGAAGAAAATATACTTTACGATTTATGTTTTCATCAATAAATATCTTCGAAAACCCTCATACTTCATCTCCTATCTTAAGACACTTTTCCCAAAAGGTCACCCATCTTGCTATTACTCTTGCTCAAGCACGTTTAACTTCGAAGTACTAATGGGATCCGGTGCATCAGTATTGGTATGATCGCACCCCACTACTATTTTTATTATTCATAATCACTTATCCTTTCTGTCTTATGTTTCCAATAATTTATTTGCCTCTCGTACAAAATCACAGAACATTTCATCTCTCTGTACACTCAGATTTTCAATCCTTAGAAATCAAGAAGTTATCCTTCTCACATCCAATCATTTACTTTTAATAAACTTTATTCATGCCAGATTCTCTTCTTATAACATTAAAACTTCATTTCATAATTTCTTTTATACTTAAATTTCTCATTTTCTTCTTTTCTTCAGCACATTTCCTTATTCCTTTCAAAAGGAAATTTCTCATACCTTGATTAATATCATTACTATCAATACTCTTGTCAGTCTCGCTATCATTAGGGCTCTCATTTATCCTAACCTGCATTCCCAAATCTGATGGAGCCCAATCTAAAGGAACCCTAGACGAATATCCCTTTGAATTATCAAGCTCAAGACACCATCGACTTTCAGCAGTGGAATCAGTCGATTCCTCACTAATGCTACAAGAGGTGTCAAGACTATCGTCCTTCCAAGACATTGTAAAGGGATACTCTGTGTACCACAAGGCCTATACAAAATCGACAGTGACGATTTAGTCACTATACCTCACAAAGGTACAAATAACTTTTTAAAATCTAAGTGCAGACACGCACACTTTATTCGACCTAACTTAACTCGACTCGGGCCACGCAGTGTCAATGCAAATCTTTAAATCAACTTAAAAAATCAAAATTTTTCATACTTTTACAACCAGGAGCAACCAAATGCTTTGATACCAATAAGATTGTCACGCCCCGGAATCTCCTATCGAGCCCGTGACAACTGCCGTGATGTCTCGATAAGCACTCAATCCCTGAGTACTCTATCGAGACATCGCAAGGCATCTCATACCAGTTTTCCATATCCCTCGTGGTTATTAGTTTCCAAGAACATTTTTCACAAAATAAAAATTCTGATTTCGAATTAAAATAATTAGATCACACAATTTACCAACTGGGGGTATTTTCGTCTTTCTTTATCCTGAAATTTCACGATTTATAAAATCGTTACATACGAGTAGAATAAACAAAATATTAAACTAAATATTAAGTTTTATTTCAAATCAATATTTTTGAAAGATCGAAAATCATTTTTCAGCAATTACAAGTAAAATAAATTCTTACAAATTGTATTACAAATAAACGAAATGTTTAAATCTTTTACAATGACACGTGGCCCCTACTAATTACAACTATGTACCTTTGTGTGCTAAGGATGCGGCTTTAATCAAGCCTCTATATGCACTCCGAGTGCATACCAGTGATCTCGAGCCTGAAAGGGGGAGGAGAGGGTGGTGAGTTTTACAACCCAGTGAGTTAGATAATTACCATCTACGACATCTGAAGTCGAGTAGATGGAGACAATATAAAAACACAATGCTATCATGTAATTCATAGCATCAATTACACCAAATTTAATTCAATTATACAAAGAAATCATATTTTAGCAAAATACAAGGCTTATGATTTATTTATAAAAATCAGGCTTAAGCCAAATCTCATACTCGTGGACACTTGATCAGAGTGTCCAATTGAGTCCACCAAGGCTGTTAAAATTTCATAATTTTTCAGATACAGCTGATCATTGGCGTTGGCTAAACTCATCTTCACGTGGTGGTTTAACGTGAAGTGAATTGTAACATTACCTCAGGAGTTACCCTACTCGCCTTTACGACCGAGGTAACAATTAGTCAGGTTTTCCCGTGCTCCTCCTAAAGGCAGTCCACGGCAACTCTTACTGCAGTGTTTTATTAATTATGATCCAACAACTTTATAAAATTTACAGCAACATAACAAGGCCATTTTAATACCAGCCAACCTACACGGCAAACAGCAATTCATGCCAATTTTTAACACAATAAATTAGCCAAGCATGCTCACCAAGATCAAAAGCCATAATTTCAATTTTAATACATAAACGCAAATTAATGTAGATCTCCATATACTCAGTGTAATTAAATAAATTTTTTTTGATTTAAAAATTATTTATAAATTCAATTTATTTTTAAATCACAGAAGTAGATAAAACTACTCTAGATATTGAAAACGGTAAATTATCCACTCACCTCATCACAGGAGTGCATGATACTCCTGTTTTAATTTCCACTACACCTTATACTTTTCCCGTGTTCGGGAGCCCACCACCGTTACATGATTCATGACACAAAATTCCATTATTTGTTTCCAACCAATATAATTTATTTCAGGCTCCACATACTTGAAAATTGGATAAAAATGGTTCGGACAGTCGTTAAATCACTGTGTCCAACCGACTCGCCTACACACGTCTAAATTGCTAAAATCCTTAATTAAATTTCGATTTGACCCATTTCACTTTTTAATAGTTCAATTCTATCCATAATATTCAATTATAGTGAATATGGATCAATATATCAGTCCTAGATTGAAAATTATGATTTTACCCCTAGTAGGTAAAATTCTTGATTTTTGCTCAGAAAATTCCCATTAATTTCCTATATCCATAATTCGTCATAATTCGTCAAAATACCTTAAATAAACATCATTTCAGCAACCATTTTCTCCCTCTTAAATTCGGCATAAATGGGTTTCAAGAGGAAAAATTATTTTTTTCTTGCAATTTTGTTCATAACTATGCTTAACTACCACTAAACCTTAACATAGTTCAAATTCAAGCAATTCCAACATCAAATCATCATCCATATCCATTCGGCCTCAAGGTTTTTAGCATGATAACTCATCATTCAATCATGGAAAATAAGAACTAAAGCATGGGTAAGCTAGGGTTAGGGTAAAACTAAAGAAATCTTACCTTGGTTTGGCTTGAATCTTGAAAATCAACTTGAAATCCCTTGATTTTTGGCTAGTTTTCTTGTTTTTTCCCTTTGTTTCCTTTCCTTTCCTTTCTTCCTTTCATGGCCGGTCAATTTGGGGTTCTTTGGCTGATTTTTATGGCTTTATATCACTTAAATAATTAAATATTAAATTTATACACATGTTTATTTACTTTTTATTATTTTATTATTATTTATTTTCTTTTTGAATTTCTTTTCTCCACCACGTAATTCCAGCACTTATCCTTTGATTTCATGAAGTTTCTAGACAAATCCCAAAAATTTTTATGGTGTAATTTTACGAAATTATACTTTTGCCCCCGAAAAAAAGTAAAATTACATTTTTGCCCCAAAAATTAAAAAATTGCCACAAGGCATATTTTTCACTCCTTAAACTCATACCACACTCCAATTTATCAAATTTGATCTAAATTCTCTCGAAAAATTAAATTTGGTCCCCTAGTGGCAAAATTACCATTTTACCCCTATACTCTAAAATGTACCGGAATTGCATTTCTTTTCCACTTTTCAACCCCAAATTATGTTTTAACTAGTCTAAATAATCAATCTAAATCAAATGGGGTCAGAATCTTCTTTTAAAATTCTCGTTTTGACCTTTAGTTGTAAAATTACTATTTTACCCTTGTGTCTCAAAAATACCGTGAATTACACTTTTTCACTGCTAAACTCCATTTTATGCTCCAATAATCATATTATATTTCATATAATTATTCTTAGTCAATAAAAATCAAAATCTTTATTAAAAATCCCCATTTTGTCCTGAAATTGAAAAATGACCGTTTTGTCCCTAATAGGTCAATTTTCCCGATTAACTCCAAACTAAACCTCGAACTCCGAATCACTGTTTTAAGTCAATCCATGGTTTTTAGTTTTCTCAAATTCATTCTCCATTCTTTGTTTAAACTGATCCAAGACTTATTTAACTTAACCATACCATTAGGGGCAATATTGTCATTTAACTTTTTCTCAGGGCAATTCAATATACAAACATGTTGTCCAATGCATGTGAATAACCTGTCACAGATAATTTAGGGTCAGATGTTACATAATCTAAAATTCACATCAATATAAACCTTCTCTAAATATTCATAATAATTCAAAGTAAAAGATATTGTGCTCAAATTTGCGAAAATCACATCCTAACAATGATACTTAACAACAAAATTTAGCATGAATCCAAACAAAAATCTTATTCACCAAAGGCTAAAAATTCAAAACAACTAGTTATCATCATTGGATAAAAAAAATCATTGAAAAAATTGACACAACTTTACTCTAGATTCCTAAAGTTTAAACAAAAAATAAATTCATTTACCTACTAATCCTAAATTATATATAAATCTAGATAAATACGTAAATAACATTAAATCCAAAACTTTCAAAAAATATTCATCATCAGAAAAATAAATTTATCCCCCTAAACTTAAACTAAACATTGTCCTCAATGTTAGAAAAAATAAAAAAAAAGGAAAAAAATACTCTCCTGATGGTTGAATAAATTTTTGAGAAGCTATAATCCTCCTCCTCGTCTCCATCTTCATTGTCACTTATAGGAAATTTTTTTTCACTACAAAACAAATTAATTAATAAATGTAGAGAAATAAAATACGTAGTAAATAAAAATAACTAAAAAATAAATAAAGAAAAAGGGTTTTTTTTTTGGGTAATGGGTTGGCAAAATTTTAAAGGGTGATGGGTAGTGGGTAAATGGGGGAATAGGGTTTGGTCAGTGGGCTACCAAGGATAATAGGTAGTTGGCTATTGGCAGCCCATTAAAAAAAAAAAAAGGGAGGAAAGAAAGAGTTATGGGGAGTGGGTAGTGGGCTGCTAAGGGGAAGGGGCCTACTTATGGCTCTCTTTTTTTTTTGTTTAATAGTGGGAGCCGCGACTTCTAGCCTAGTGAGCCATAGCTCATGTTGTTTGAAGTTTGGAAAGCCGTGGCTTACCACTTTTTTTTTGAATTTTTTTATTTTTTTTTAAAAATCGTTTTTTCTTTGAAAAAAATTCTTTTTTCTTGAAAATTTTTTTTCAAATATTTTTTTGACATGAAAAAAAAAATTTTTAATTTTTTTGAAATATATATTTTTTTGAAATTTTTTTAATTTTTTTTGAAAAAAATTTTTTTACATGAACTTGCACAAATAAAAAAGCATGTTAATAATTTAATAATTAAATAAATAAAAGTAAAAAAAATTAGACTGCTTGGGTTGCCTCTCAAGAAACGTTTTTTTATAGTCACTAGTTTGACTATAATACCCCTTTCTGCACTACTTTATACAGCTCGAGATTTTCTTTATTAACCTTGACTGTTTCAGTAAGTCCACTATAAATCTCAATAATATCATCAGGATGAATCTTTACCACCTTAAACTTATTCCCCAATATGGTCTAAGATTCCATGGCAAAAGATGGAGTTGTGAATCAGAAAGTACTACTTGTTGTCCAACCATAAAATCAAGATAGCTAAAAAGTGGTGGTGGTTTTGTCTCAAGAATTAGCACCTGATCTGTTGAAGGTGGTGGAATATGCTTACCTTTACTCTTATTGACTAAATCCACTTTATGGCAACTATATGTATAGAGATACTGAGTTGCATTGAACAAATTAAATACCACTTCCTCTTCTCTAACTCTGAAAGTTATTTTGCCATTCTTCACATCAATAATTGCTCCAACATCATCTTCAATCTCGAGCACAATGAAGTCCACTAGAATGCATAAATGTCCAACTTTACGTAAAATGTAACAGCCGACCCTAATTTATCTGTGATATGTCATTCACATGCATTAGATAGCATGTTTGTATATTGAATTGCCCCGGGAAACAAATTAAATGACAATATTGCCCCTAATGGTACGGTTAAGTTAAATAAGTCTCGAATCAGTTTAAACAGAGAATTGAGGATGAATTTGAGAAAACTAAAACTCATGGATTGATTTAAAATGAGGATTCAGAGTTTGAGGTTCGATTTGGAGTCAATCTGGATTTTAAGTATTCTAGGGGTAAAATGATAATTTGCCACCTGAGGACGAATTTGGAATTTTTTAAAAAGATTTTTTTATCCCGTTTGATTAAGATTGATTATATTAGACTTATTGGAGTATAATTTGAGGGTTTGGCAGTGAAAAAGTTTAATTCCGGTGATTTTTGGAGTATAGAGGCAAAATCGTAATTTTACCACCCAGAATCAAAAATTGAATTTTTGAAAGGATTTTGATCAAATTTGACAAATTGGAGAATGGTATGAGTATGAGGGGTGAAAAATATGTCTATGGGCAATTTTTCAGTTTTTGGAGCAAAAATGTAATTTTTGAAAAGTTAGGGGGCAAAAGTGTAATTTTAAAAAATTTACTCCACCAAAAATTTGGATGAGTCTAGAAACTTCATGTGGACCATGGATAAGTGAGAGAAATTAAATGGTGGAGAAAGAAAGTCAAAAAGATAAAAATTTAAAAATGAATCAATGAAATTGTGACATGTGGCATTAAAATAATATATTTTATTAAGCCTTTAAATAGGCTGATTTTTCAGCCAATGAACCCTAATATGGCCAGCTAAGCAAAGCAAAAGGGGAAAGGGGAAAGGAGAAAAGGCATGAAACCTTGCTGATTTTGAAGGAGAAATTAAGAGAAATTAAGGAAACAAGCTTGAAAAAGGTGAATTTCTTGATTTTTCCTAGTGATTTTCATTTCCTTAGCTTTCTTTTTCCATTTTCATGCACAAATAAAATATGGGTATTGCTGCACCTTGCTGTCTAAATATTTTTGGGTGGATTTGATGCTTGAATATGGTGATTTTTAGGTTAAATTGATGTTATTAGTTAGGTAATAGTGAATTATAGTGATAGATTTCAAGAAATCACATTTTTACATGTTAGAAACCCAATTTAGCGGAATTTTTAGAGACTTTTTGGCTGCTGGAAATGCAACAAATTGATATGGCTGAATGGCATTTTAGGTAAATTTGATGAATAGTAAATTTGTAATTTTTACCCACGAGGAGTAAAATCGTAATTTTTCATTCTCAGACCTGTAAATTGACCCGTAGTTACTACCATTGGGTAATTGGAATATAATCGAACAATTAGAAACTGAAACGGGTCCAATCGGAGTTAAATTGAAGATTTTAGCAATTTAGACGCGCATAGGCGAATCGGTTGGACACCGTGAGAAAACGACTGTCCGGACCATTTTTATCTCATTTCATGAATCACATAGAGCTTGAAATTTATTATGGTTAATTGACACAATTTATTGAAATTGGTGTCACATGGAATACATAAGTGATGGGTCCTCGAACACGAGAAAAAGGCAGTGTAGTGGGAAATTGAAAACATGAGTATCGGGCACTCTTGTGACGAGATGAGTGGATAAATTATCGCCTGTCATATCTAGAGTGGTTTTATTATGGTTTATGCTTATTAAAGCATGGTGAAATTGGAATTTTCAAAATATTATGATTTTCTATTAAAATGTATTTTGGTGAAATACTGCTTTAAAATTAAATACCGATTTTATAAAATTGAGTATATGGAGACTTACTTGGTAATTTGTAAATCTTATTTACTATTAAAATTGCGGCTTATGATATGATGTTAGCATGCCGGCTGAGTTTTTATGATTTTTATGAAATATGGGCGCTGTTGTTTATTTGAATGTGCTATTTAGAATTGTACTAGCCATGTATGCTACTTAAAGATTTTAGTAAAATGGTGGGTTGATGAGTCGCTGCAGTGGCAGGTTTCCGTGGACCAGCCTATTAGAGGGGCACGGTAAACCCAGTTTCATTTATTTCACCTCGGTGGTAGAGGTGAGTAAGGTAACTCTCGAGGTGACACTTAGAATTCACTCCATGTCTGACCCCACATGAGAGTGAATTCGGTCAATGCCAAGGAATGGTTGTATTTCTAAATGAAATAAAATTTTAACAGCCTTGGCAGACTCGGTTGGATGCCTCGGGCCAAGGCATCATCGAGTAAAGGATTTGGCATAAGCCTGGTTTTAAGAGAAAATCATAAGCCAAATGATTGTAATAATTTTGATGATTTGGATAGAAAATTTATGAAAATGGAAATATTCGATTTGGATAAAAATCAAGTTCAATATTATGAACTGTGGTATTTTGTATAAGGTTTTCTCTTGTCTCCATCTACTCGACTTTAGATGTCGTAGATGGTAATTATCTAACTCATTGGGTTGTAAAACTCACCACCCTCTCTTCCTTTTTTCAGGCTCGACATTTTGGTGGCACTCGGAGTGCACATAAAGGCTCGATTGAAGCCGTGTCCGTAGCATACACAAAGGTACATAGTTATGCGTAATTGAGCCCACATGTCATTGAAATTCTTGTACATACTCGGTTTAATTGCATAACAGTATGTAATAACTTATTTTGCTTTTATGCGCACAAATTTGATTATTGGTGTTTCCAAAAATATTGTTTTATAATAAAATAGATTATTTTATTTAATATTCTTATTTTATTCTATTAAATATGATTTCACTTAAATTGCATGTTTTAGACGCCCGAATTCATTTTCGATTTCAAATCACTTATTTTCTACATGCATATTATGTTTTTTACAAATTTCGATAAATTCAAAGTAAAGTGACAAAAATGCCCCTGCGTGGTTAATGGTGCGATTTAATTGTTTTGATTCAAAACACGAATATTATTCATTGAAAAATGTTTATTGGAAAATATTGACCACGGGGTAGATGGAAAACTAGTACGAGATGCCTTACGAGGTCTCGATAGAGTACTCGAGAATTTAGTGCTTATTGGGACGTCGCGGCAGTTGTCACGGGCCCGATGGGTGGTTCCGAGGCGTGACATGAAACATCCTTTGTAATCCCAACTGGGTGCCTAATTGTTCTATCTGCTAATTGCAAGGTAACTGTAGTAGGTTGTATCTCTTGAAATCCAACTTTTCTAGCAATAGACAAAGGCATTGTTGAAACACTAGCACCTAAATCACATAAAGCTTTAGAAATTTTAAAACTACCAATAGTGCAAGGAATAGAAAAACTCCCTGGATCTTTAAGCTTTGGAAAAAGCTTATTTTGGATTATAGCACTACACTCTCCAGTAAGTGCAATTGTCTCAAACTCTTCGAATTTCCTCTTTTTTGTCAAGATATCTTTCAAGAGTTTAAGATAACTTGGCATTTATTCTAAAGCTTCAGCAAAAGGAATATTAATGTGTGGTTTTTTAATACTTCAAGAAATCTCTGAAATTGTTTGTCAAGTTTTGCTTTTGAAAATGTCGAGGAAAATGTGGTGGAGGTGTGGGTGCATATTGTGATTTTTCTTTAGAATTTTCAACAGATTTTTCAACCACAATTTCTTTTTCAATATTGTTTTCAATTTCTTTCTCATCAGATTGAATTGAAATCTCAAGATTTAATGCTTGATTACTTACCTCTTTACGTACCTCTTTTCCATTGCGAAGAGTGATTGCCATACAATGTTCCTTACCTTCTCTTCTCAAGTTGGGTTTAGTATCACCTAGTAAGGTACCATGAGGTGTAGAATTTAAAGCATTAGCAAGTTGGCCCATTTGTATCTCAAGATTTCTAATTGAAGCTGCTTGATTTTGAATAGAGGCATCAGTCCTTCTCATAAATGCATCAATCTTTATTATGAATGCATCAGTCTTCGTCATGAATGCATCAATCTTCGTCATGAATTGCATGAACATATCCTCCATTGAAGGCTTTTTCTCTAGCATAGGGACCCTAAATGGAAATCCAAGAGGAAAGTTTGACTTAGCCACTGATAAATACCCTTGGTTGTTATTCCATGAAAAATTTGGATGATTCCTTCAACTAGGATTATAAGTGTTGGAATAAGGATTATTCTATTGCCTTTTTTCAACAAATTGACAAGACTCAGAATAGATAGGACAATTGTTATTGGAATGTCCTTCTCAACAAAATTCACATGTCATAAAGGAGATTTGAACAACATTAACACTCAATTTATCTATTTTCTTTGCGAGAGAGGCCAATTGTGCAGAAACAATATTTATCACATCTAATTCATGAATTCCAGCAATTTTTCTTGTATCCAATCTTTTAGATGGACATTGATAATTATTAAAAGCTATCTCTTCAAGCAAATCATAAGCTTCATCAATGGATTTACTCATGAGTGCACCTCCAATTGTAGCATTAATGGTAGTTCTAAAAAGTCCCAGCAAACCATTATAAAAAGTCTAAATTTGCAACCACTTAGGCAATCCATGGTGAGGACATCTTCTCATCAAATCCTTATACTTCTCCCAAGCCTCATATAGTGATTAAGAATCAAATTGCATGAAAGAAGTGATATCATTCTGCATCTTTGCTGACTTTGTAGGTTGGAAGAATTTTGCTAATAATTTTTTAGCGAAATCATCCCAAGTATTAATGGAACCAGAAAGAAGCGAATTTAACCAACTCTTTGCTTTATCTCTCAATGGAAAAGGGAAAAGCCTTAATCTCATGGCATCATTAGGAACACCATTAGCCTTGAATGTATCGTAGATTTTCAGAAAATTTATAATATGAGATTTCGGATCATCATTAGGCAAACCTCTAAATTGAACAACAATCTAAATCATCTAAAATGATTGGTGGCTTAATTTCAAAATTTTTGGCTTGAATAAGAGGTTTTCGGATACCAAAATGGAGATTTTGTACTTATGGGACTATATAATCCCTCAAAGGCTTGGTCTCTTCTTCTTGTTGATCAGCCATTGTTTTACTTGGAGCTGAAACTTTTTTATTTTTCTTTCAAAGTCTTCAAAAAGTTTTTTTTAATTTCTAGATCAAAAGGAACAATTTTCAAATTTCAGGCTCTTCGTATACAACGACCAAAAGTACCTAAAAAAATTAACTAAAGAAAAGAAAAGTCTAGATTTAAATTAAGAATGCTTGGTACTAATATTAACAAGAAAGAATTAAAAATCAATTCCCTAGGAACGGTGCCAAAAACTTGTTGTTGAATTTTCTACTCACGCAATTGTGCGTATCAAAAAGATAATATAGAGATAAGTAGAGTGTCGATCCCATATAGATTTGATTTGAATTAATCCTTATTGTTATTTACTAAAATTAACACACCCTAATTTTATCTAAACAATTATAATTAAAAAGAAATATTTGAAACTATTAAACTAATACTAAAATTAATACACCTTAATTTTATCTAAACAATTAGAATTAAAAAGAAATATTTGAAACTATTAAACTAATCTAAAATCTATTAGCAAATTTACTTTATTAAATATGAATGACTACCAGACCTAAGATTATGATATCCCTCAATACTTCATCTGATTATTCTCTCTCTCTCTTAACTTAGTTTAATGGATTAAGTTGCTAATCTAGAGTCCTAAATTATTTACAAGTCTCTATCGGACTTTTTATAAAAATATCTTTCTCAATTAATTTACTATATGTCTATGCAAATTATATTGAAGAAGATTCATTAAGTTTGTGCTCTAATTTTGACTACATATGGCTTAGAGATGTATTTATGCCATATATGCAAATCAAACCACCTAATCAACTAAGTGCATTCGATCATACACTATTTTATTCAAAGTCTACCTAAATCTCCTTCATCAAGGCTTAACCTAGGTTTCCAATTCAATCTAATTGGTGATTAGGCAATTAAAAGCATTAAAAACAGAATAAAATAAACAACTTAAATCTATCAAACATAAATAAAAGAGAGATAAATAATTCAAACTTATATGTTGAGTTCAATCATACTCTTAGATAAAAAAATTTAATTCCTCATCAAGTCATACATCATCATTGAATAAAATTTAAACATTAAAATCAAAACCAAGATAAAAGAATAAAAGAAAATATAGAAAAAATCAAGAATTGTATTCTTGATCTCCAAATCTCCTTAAATCCTGAAAATTCTTCTTAGTTTCAATGACTCTATGGCTTGACTCTCAGCTATTAATCTAGTATTTTTTTTCTTTTCTTTTTCAAGTCCTCTGAAAGGTTATTTTTATAGGCTTTGAAGTTAGGTGAAGTTGGATGAAGAAATAAGTCAATTCCAATTAGACTATGTGAGTTGCAGCTTTGCCCAATTAATTAATAAAAATCGTACTTGCTTTAGAGCTGTTATAGTGTGTCAACTTTGACAAGATTTTTGACCATCGTCTAGGCCAAACTGGGCAAACTGATGAAAGTTGTAGATTTTTCTCTTATTTTTCCAATGATATAATAATCGCTTCATTTGGAGCTTTGTAGAGAAAGTTGTGGCCAAAATACTGAGACATATGCAGTGAAATTCTGCACTTTAAAATTGCTCTCCTTTTACTAAAATTTTTCTTCCATCAAACATGTACAAAAGCACAAATAAATCAGTAACAATCTATCTTAACCACATTAACACCAAATTAAGCATAAAATTAACCATGATTAGATCGACTCGTCTAAAATAACTAATTTAAAATAATTAAATAAAACTTACTAATTTCTATGCATCTACAAGAACTAAGCTGAATTACTATCAAAATTAAGCCCAAATAACTCTATCCCATAGAGTTATCACAAACATATGCACAACATCATCATTTATGTGCCAAACGTATGCACAATATCATTTAAAGTTTCACTTACTCATTTATACATAATCATCTCCTATGGACATAGGCATATTCTCAATTTCATTGACACATAAACTCATTATATATTAGCCTCTTAGGGTTCAGATTATCCCGTTTATGAACTTAACCATCATACACATATAACATCGAAAATAAAGGGTGTTGCATATGGGTTCTAAGAAATTAATTTTTCTTTATAAAAATTAGGTTTTATTTGGTTTTGGGATTCTCTAGCTCACCAAAGTAAAGTTAATTTAAACTCTATCTAGTTGGAGTTTAAACTCATAGTTAGGATTGGATTTAGACACTGATTTTGGATTAGGGATTAAGTGAAGAAGTTTATGGAAGGATAGTTGATAATTTGTTAAGAATATAGTTAGAGAACAAGGTATTAATAATGGAAACTTTATTTTTAGGAGCTGTTGTAGAAGTTGGTATTTTTGGAAAAGTCGAGCTTTCAACAAAAAGTGTTAAGAAGAAAGGCATTCTCCAATGAGGTGGATAGATGCGACATTTGTAATTATTTTGATATAATTAAGCATGCTTTGTCTACAATCTTGCATTTAAACATATTTTTGATGAAGCATAAATTACTTCAAGGATTGTGATGTGAAAAAATGAGTTTTGAATGTTTTGATGATAGCTGTATATATACAATGTAAATATGCCAATTATGTATTTAGTTTTGTATATAGGGAACAAGCACTTTGAATGTTTTGATACCTCAAAACTTTGATATTTGTCTGTAAATTGTTTCGATGAATGGCATTGAAATTTGAAATGAAAAATGATTTTGAAAAGACCGTAACATTATCAGTCATGAGCATATCTTGGTCCTCGGCAATCTTTTACATAAATCATTAGCACATCGTGGCTGCAATTTACCAATCTTATGTCCATCCTATTGTTGCCTTGATTGCCTTTATATTATTTACGAATCTTGCCTTATAACATCATCATAGAAGATACAACACCCATTTCATCTGCTACATTCTTTGTTTGTCTTCCATGATGCTAATGACAATAAGTGTCATGATTGTAAATTGGAATTCCAATTGGTTTTTCTGGTGGGCAATTTCATTATTTATGGATGTTTGCAATTTAAACTAAACCTCCACTTATTGTGTGCCAATTCCTTTAGGTGGGTCTTAAAATCTAGTTCCCACAAGCACAATCTTTACTACTTTGGAACAGATAGCAAAATGTTCTTAGACCGGTTTGGAGAACTCCATGAATTTAACTTCTTGTTTAATAAATGCGGTAAAATGTGCAACAGACACTTCTATCATTGCATGTGGAGTTTGCAATCAATTTCATCTTAAATGTGTTCCTATATCATTGTTAAAATAATTATATAAATTGTCTAATTACTGTTATAATATAATACTATTCCTTAATTAACAAATGATAAAATCTATCTAACATATCAATTTTTTTACTGTTAAAGATTCTTTTGTCGAAAATGACTCAAGAGATTACTATTTTCTTATTTGTGAAGAGGAAAGACATCTAAAGAATTATGTCTATTATTGATTTTAAATATTTATTAGTATATATTTAAGATTTATTCAATTTATAAAAAAACATTCTAATTCTATTGAAAGAATTTTATTAAATAGATTTATTTGATGCAATTGCTTTATCATCAGAGTTTGAATTTTATATTAATGGTTTTTGCTCAATACATTTTATATTAATGTTACAAGCAAGAAACTCTATGTTAGTTTGATTTATTTTCTACACGGGACAAGCTTTACTTGTTAACGCTATTACTTGTTAACGCTAATAACTGTTAATATGCCCTTGATTAATTTACTGCTATGTTCAATACATAATTAGTATTTAAAAATAGATAAAAAAAACAAATGTGATGTCAAATACTAGTTTGAGTTCATTTTTAAGTTATGTTAAACTAAACAAATAATCACTAGTTTCTATTTCGTCGGATAGCATTATTAACCGATGATGATCCTTAAATTTATCTTTTGATGGTTTTGGGTTTCCAGATCAAGTTATTATAAAATTGTCAACTTCTATAACTAACACCTAGTATTACTAATGGAAGTTGGGAAAGTTTGAACTTTTTACTATTACAATTAAATTTTATACTCTATTTCAAACAAAATGTATGTTCATTTTTTAAATAAAACAAAAATTTTGGAATAATTTTCTTTTTTACTTTACAACCTTTAAAAATTGCAAAAATTAAAGAAATTAACTCATCTAAAGTATATCAATGAAGAGTAATATTGAAAAAATGTTTTAATTTTTTTAAAAAAATAAATATTATTTTGAAAGATTCTAAAATAGTAAAATACAAATTCGATTTACATCTTCTCAATCATTGTCTTGGTTTTTATGTCATTTCATGGAATTCCCACTCCTTGGATGCCTACATATATGTCACGACCCAATTCCCGGGCCATGACCGGCGCAAGGACCCAATGAGCATAGCTCACTAAGCCCAAGCAAGCCTATTCCCACTGACTTTATTCCATACATGCTCGTGTGGGACATCCACACGTAATGCACCCAGTGCGCATAAATGCCAGTTAACCATGGCACATCCAGTCACACATACACACACACACCCTTTCCGGGTGTGGACACAGCCAATTCACAATGACATAATCAACATTAACATACATGCACCATGCCAGTCATGTATTTAGCAATTCACATTGCTTACACATATACACATAATCAGTCAAATATAAATTCTGACAATGTACATTACATGTACATATCCATCATACAAAAACCCATGACTACCAGCGGAGACATATACAATAAAAACAGGCAGCTATCGAATGCCAGACACCTACCAGGAGATGGACTACAACGATCCCGTGATCTAGGAATCTACAACCTCCTGATATGAAAACATGAATTTTTGAAAACGGTGAGTATAAAACTCAGTGAGCAAACATTAGATAGGAACAAGCAATAATGTCCGGAAGGGTTATAAAAATATGATGCAAACATTTGGAACACATACATTTTTATCCAATTGTTTCCCAACCCTTCCCCTCATTTTAATTTAATCAATAATTGAATAACATTCAATTTCACATGCTATCACACAAATATCACCAATTTCTCACCAGCTCATGTGCAACCCTCACATCGTGCACATAGCTGGAGTATCAGAGCACTCGGCAAGCGGTATCACTCAGCGTCGCTGCCAAGCTCCCGGACTTCAAATCACGTCTTACCACAGTTCGTGCGTGAACACTTCCAGGAATCGTGGGCGTTACGTCTCGCGGTCCCCACTTTGCTCAATTCAGAATTTCAAGGAGTTAGTGGGCGTTACGTCTCGCGGTCCCCACTTTGCTCCATTCTGACTTTGAAGGAATTAGTGGGCGTTACGTCTCGCGGTCCCCACTATGCATACCATTCAGGCATATGCACTTTCCTTCTTCACACGTGCACGGTGATAACACTTTCACAACACTTCTCAACCATCCATGTAAACATCATCACAATGTACACATTTATCACACTCAAATTTCACATCAAATAAGTAATATTTCATGCCTTCATGCATATCACATAATTTCATGCTTTCAAGCATCACACATAACTTTTATGCCTTCACGCATAACACGTAATTTACCACCTAAAATCATTTTCCTCAAAAGCTTGTTCCCAGCACGTATTTTTAAAAACTTTAGATAAATCATTTAATTATCCACATCAATACAATTTGCATTCCCCAAATAATTTGAAATGCAAGTTCACTCACCGTCTCACAAATATCCGGATTTCGGATGCTTTCGGATTAAAAATCCTTAGTCACGATCCCTTTGCCTTTCTCGGTCTTCTCACCACCTTAACACAGAATAAATTGAGAAATTACTATAGTGCCCCCAAATCAATACAAATTAATTTAAATTGCTAGCGTGTGATACGTAAGAGCAAAATCGCGTCCAATTATCGCTTGAACGCGGTATTGCCTAACTTCGACCGATTACCCGATAAATCGGCTATTATGCCCAATTCGATTCCGAATTGGCCCATTCTTTTTCTAATACTTTAATTCACCACAAATCATTCAATTTAATGCCAATTTCAGCATCCAATCTTTTCCAATTCCTTATGAAAAATTCGGCCAATGCAGTGCATTTGCACTGAAAATTTTTCTACTACATTTTTCACTTGCATTTGTCATTTTCTATTTTCTTTCATTTCAAATGAAATCATTTCATTTGAAATGAAACAATTTCTCACACATTCTCTTCACACTAGGTTCGGCCTAACAAAGAACAACCATGGAATCAATTTCTTTCTTTCATTTTTCTTCCATAATCATGCTTAACTACCTCTAACTACTAACATAGTTTAAATCCAATCCAATCCAACATCAAATCCATACTCAAACCCATTTTTCAGAATCTATTCCCTCATGATATCTCCATATTAAGCCATAGAATTCAAGAACAAAAGCATAGATATTAGAGATCACAAGCCAAAGTAGAGATTTATTACCCTTTTTCACTTGAATCCTCCTTGAAATCACACTTTGTCTTGAATTTCCCCTAGGTTTTGGTGTTTTTCTCCTTTGTTCTTCTTTTTTTTCTTCAATCGGTTTTTGTTCCAGAATTTAGAGAGAGAAATGAGGGCTTAAGCTGATTTTTATAGCTTTTATAATAAAATAACCAAGGTTGCCACGTGGCACCATGTGATTGGCCCATTTTTTGACTTTTTGACTTTTTCTCCCATTTGATCTCCACCACTTGATTCATCAAGTCAACATCTGATCCAAGGTTGACCATGGCTGGAAAAATTTATTCTGGTGATGAAAAATTACCGAAATGCCCCCGGGATGGCAAAATTACGATTTTGCCCCTATACTCCGAAATGTCCCGGAATTTCATTATTTTCACTGTCCAACCTCAAATAACATCAATATAAATCAATATTACCCAATTGGGGTAAAATCCTTTCAAAACAAATTCACATTTAGCACTCCGGTGGCAAAATTACCATTTTGCCCCTATGCTCCAAAAACACCGAAAATCACCATTTTACACTGCTAAACATCATTCTATAATTATGGGATCATAACTGTATGTCACATAATTATTTTTAGTCCACTGTGATCAAATCTTGGTTAAAAATCTCTATAAATCAACAAATGAGAAAATGACCGTTTTGTCCTTAACCGGTCAATTTTCCCGATTAACTCCAAACTGGACCTTGAACTCCAAATCACTATTCTGAGCTGTCCTGTGGGTCTCAGAATTTTGAAATTCCCCTTAGAATTTCCATTAAACTAGGTTGAAGCTCGATTTAACTTAATTGTACCATTAGGTACAATACCGGTTTTCTAACAACTTAGACAGGGTCTCACACTCTCCCCCACTAATAGAAATTCGGTCCCCGAATTTAAATTCAAAGCAGAGTGGCTTACCTTTCATATCGAAGAGGTGTGGATACTTTGTTCGCATTTCCTCCTCAGCTTTCCACGTTACCTCTTCACTGGTGTGATTTTGCCACAACACTTTTACTGAAGCCACATCCTTCGATCGGAGCCTCTTGACTTGCCTGTCCAAGATAGCTACTGGTTGCTCCTCATAAGTCAAATCATCTTGTATCTGAACGGTTTCATACCGTATCACATGAGAAGGATCTGGATTATACTTCCTCAACATAGACACATGGAACACTGGGTGAATACTCGAAAGGTCTGGTGGTAATGCCAATCGATATGCCACTGCTCCGACCCTCTCTAAGATCTCAAAAGGTCCTATATACCGAGGGCTTAATTTCCCTTTCTTACCAAACCTCATTACCCCTTTGGTTGGCGAGACTTTTAGAAACACATGGTCTCCCACCTGAAATTCCAAATCCCTCCGTCGGTTATCAGCATAAGACTTTTGCCTACTCTGGGCTGTAAGCATCCGTTGACGAATCATACGGATTTTATCAGTGGCGTCCTGCACCAACTCAGGCCCCAATAGTTTCCTTTCACCTACCTCTAGCCATCCAATGGGTGATCTGCACCTTCTTCCATATAGTGCTTCAAATGGTGCCATTTGGATGCTAGTCTGGAAACTATTATTGTAAGCAAACTCCACTAAAGGTAAATACCGACCCCATTTGACTCCAAGGTCTACTACACATGCCCTCAACATGTCTTCCAAGGTCTGGATGGTTCGTTCAGACTGTCCATCAGTCTGGGGATGGAAAGCTGTACTAAAATTCAACTTAATGCCCAATGCTTCCTGCAACTTTTCCCAGAATCTACTGGTAAACTGTGTCCCTCTATCCGACACTATGGAAACAGGAATGCCATGCAACCGTATTATCTCATCCACATAAAGCTGGGCATACTGAGCAGCCCCATAAGTGGTCTTGACCGGAAGAAAATGAGCTGACTTCGTCAACCGGTCTATTATGACCCAAATCGAGTCATAACCCCCACTAGTTCGAGGCAAACCTGTCACAAAGTCCATGGCAATATGCTCCCACTTCCATTCGGGAACTGGTAATGGCTGTAGTAATCCTGCAGGCCTTTGGTGCTCTGCTTTTACTTGTTGACACACTAAGCACTTGGAAACAAACTCAGCCACATCTCTTTTAAGTCCTTCCCACCAGTACACTTCCTTTAAATCCTGATACATCTTTGTAGCACCTGGATGTATCACATAGGCTGCCATGTGAGCCTCTTCCAATATCTCTCTCCTCAACCCATCGATATCTGGCACATAGAGTCTGGTTCCATACCTCAACACTCCATCAGTGCCTCTGGTAAACATCTTCTCCTTCTTTCCTTGAGGATCCTCTAAGACCGTAGTTACGAACTCATCTTTACCTTGGGCCTCTTTAATTCGGTCTATTAAGACAGGCCTCACTCTGAAATGAGCTAGCAGTGCATCTGCCTCAAAAACCTCCAAATGCACGTCCATGTCTCCCAAGCTATGCATCTCTCTAACCAATAATCTCCTATCTGTGGAGATATGTGCTAGGCTACCCATCGACTTTCGACTCAGGGCATCCGCCACCACATTAGCTTTACCGGGATGGTAAAGAATAGTACAATCATAATCCTTCAGCAACTCCATCCATCTGCGTTGCCGCAAATTCAAATCCCTCTGTTGGAATATATACTTTAAGCTCTTGTGGTCTGTATATATCTCACAAGTCTCACCATACAAATAATGTCTCCAGATCTTCAAAGCAAATACAATTGCTGCCATCTCCAGATCATGGGCGGGGTAATTCTGTTCATGCCTTTTAAGTTGTCTTGATGCATATGCAATCACCTTCCCGTGTTGCATTAACACGCATCCTAACCCAACCAACGAGGCATCACAATATACTGTATAACCCCCTGTGCCCTGTGGTAGGCTCAATACTGGAGCTGTGGTGAGGCATGTCTTAAGCTTCTCAAAGCTATCTTCACAGGTATTTGACCACACAAACTTTGTATCCTTTCGTGTCAGCTTGGTTAGAGGAGCAGCTATTCTGGAGAAATCCTTAACAAAGCGACGATAGTAGCCTGCCAACCCTAAAAAGCTTCTAATCTCTGTAACCGAGGTTGGCCTTGGCCATTTCTCCACCGCTTCGACTTTCTTTGGATCCAGTTGTACCCCATCCTTAGATACCACATGTCCTAAGAATGCAACACTTCCAAGCCAAAACTCACATTTGGAGAACTTGGCATACAATCGATGTTCTCTTAAAATCTGGAGCACTATCTTAAGATGCTGCTCATGCTCCTCTCGACTCCTCGAGTAGATCAGGATATCATCAATGAACACCACTACAAACTTGTCCAGGTAGGGTTTGAACACTCGGTTCATCAAGTCCATAAAGGCTGCAGGGGCATTGGTAAGTCCAAACGACATTACCAAGAACTCATAATGACCATACCTGGTCCGAAATGCTGTCTTTGGCACATCCTCATCTCGGATTCTCAATTGATGATACCCAGATCGCAGATCTATCTTAGAAAAACATTGTGCCCCTTGTAACTGATCAAACAAGTCATCTATTCTTGGGAGTGGGTATTTATTCTTCACCGTTACCTTATTAAGTTGTCGGTAGTCAATGCACAGTCTAAGTGACC
Source organism: Theobroma grandiflorum (assembly GCA_036013995.1). Taxonomy (NCBI): domain Eukaryota; kingdom Viridiplantae; phylum Streptophyta; class Magnoliopsida; order Malvales; family Malvaceae; genus Theobroma; species Theobroma grandiflorum. Next base: position 21,793,768 of record CP142133.1, on the reverse strand, counting down.
CATCTTTCTTCTTTACGAATAACACCGGTGCTCCCCATGGTGAGACACTGGGGCGAATGAACCCTTTGTCTAGCAGGTCCTCCAACTGATCCTTGAGCTCCTTGAGCTCTGCCGGTGCCATCCGATATGGAGGTATAGATATGGGTCTAGTATCAGGAATCAAGTTTATGCAAAACTCAATCTCCCGCTCCGGAGGTAATCCTGGCAGTTCCTCAGGAAATACATCCACAAACTCATTCACTACCGACACTTGACTTATATCTCCGACCTCTGCCTGGTTATCCCTCACCACTGCTAGGTAACCTTGACAGCCCTGCCTCAATAACCTCCTAGCAGACATGGCAGATATCAAGTTGGTCGGAACATTACTTTTATCCCCTTGGATGCTAAATGATGGCTCATCCGGGAAATCAAATCTAACTATCTTATGGTAACAGTCTACACTGGCATGACAAGGTGACAGCCAGTCCATTCCCAATATCACATAAAAATCCAAGGTGTCTAACACCACTAAATTCACTATGGTGTTCTTATCCTTGATTCTCACTATGCAAGACTGATATTCCCACTCAGCCACGAATGCCTCTTTCAGAGGAGTAAATACCACTAATGGTTCTTCTCTCCTAACACAGTCTTTACCCAATCGAAATGCAAAGCATGGAGAGATAAAAGAATGAGTCGATCCAAGATCAAATAATACTCTAGCATCCATATCACAAATGGAAAGAGTACCTGAAACTACTGCATTGGATGTCTGGGCATCCTGATGGGTTAAGGCATATACCCTTGCCTGGCCTCTTCCTGCAGAACTTTGTTGTCCAGACCCCGCTGGTCTACCTCGAGAAGAAGTACCAACACCTCTACCTCGTGTCTCGCTAACCCCCTGGCCAGATGAAACAGCTGCTGAAGGAGCAGACAAAGCTGGTCGAGTAGAACCGCGAACCGAACCTTGCGGTTGCTGAGCTGTCGGGCAGTACTTCCATGTGTGTCCAGGCTGGCCACAGTTAAAACAAGTTCTTACAGGACGATAACATTGTCCTCTGTGTGGTCTCCCACAATTATCACAGGGCAAGATAGCCTGACTACTCTGCCTGGAATCCTGCGGCTGCCTCATTCCGCTAAAAGTGTTCTGCCCCGATCCGACGCTGGCACTCGTCACATCACCTCCCCGTTGGGGAAACCTCGATCCCCTCTGTGGTCCTTGATGGCTAGAGAATGAACTTCTGCCACCGAAATCTCTGCGGCCTTTATAACCCTCTGTTTTGGCCCGTTTTACTACATCTCTTGCGGCCCTACTCTCAGTGGTCCTCATCTCAATCCTTTGAGCACAGTCTACTGCCGCCGAGTATGTATGGAAATCTCGGGAAGCCACAGCCTTAAATAATGGTTCCACCAGTCCATCCACAAACCTTTGGACTTTCATCTCTTCGGTGGAAACCAGATATGGTGCATATCGAGACAGCTGTGTAAACTTGATGTCATACTCCGACACCGTCATGCCTGAAGTCTGCACCAATGCCTCGAACTCTCTAGCTCTGGCACTTCGCACACTGTGCGATAAAAATCGATCCAGGAAGGCTGTACTGAATTCATTCCAGCTCAACGGTGCAGCACCTGTCGGCCTACCCCTTCGCAAGGAGTCGTACCATTCCTGTGCTACATCCTCCAGCTGAAAAGCTACTAGCTCCACTGATCTGGAACTAGAGCACCCCACAGCGTTACAAATCTTCTCCATCTTATCCAAGAAAACCTGGGGTTTCTCCGATGCATCTGACCCCGTAAACGATGGAGGCTTGAGTTTCAGGAAGTCAGTGAGTGAAACCTCAACCTGACCTCTGTCACTCTCGGGAGGTTGGCGATCTGTCTGGCCTTGGGAACTAGGGGACTCTGGCTCCACATGCCTCCCCTCCATTGCTTTCTGCATATCCTCCATTCGGGCTGCCATCATCTCTACAACCCGACTAACTCCCTGCAGACCCGTCGCCAAATCCTCAACAGTAACGCCTCTAGTAGGTGGCCTATCCGCCTCACCTACAGGCTGTCCAGCCTCTCTCCTACCCTCGGGCGTATCTGCCCTCACTGGCCTAGTGACCCTACCACGTCTACCTCGACCTCTGCGGGTGGGTGCCCGTGGCCTATCGGTCATCTCAATGGGAACATCCTGCTCCCCCACTCGTCTCGAGGTGGCCCGTGTCTTAGGTGGCATTCTTACCTAGACAAGAGCAACACCAATTAATAAACACAATGAAAAACAAGGTGGCTTCTAACATTGGGAATTTATGCGGTTTCTCAATTATGAAATGTGCCGCGGCTCACAGTTCATAATTAATGATCCCACATAAAGACCCGACTATCCGCTGGACTTGACCATAACACCCTAGGACCTAAACAACCTAGGGCTCTGATACCAACTTTGTCACGACCCAATTCCCGGGCCATGACCGGCGCAAGGACCCAATGAGCATAGCTCACTAAGCCCAAGCAAGCCTATTCCCACTGACTTTATTCCATACATGCTCGTGTGGGACATCCACACGTAATGCACCCAGTGCGCATAAATGCCAGTTAACCATGGCACATCCAGTCACACATACACACACACACCCTTTCCGGGTGTGGACACAGCCAATTCACAATGACATAATCAACATTAACATACATGCACCATGCCAGTCATGTATTTAGCAATTCACATTGCTTACACATATACACATAATCAGTCAAATATAAATTCTGACAATGTACATTACATGTACATATCCATCATACAAAAACCCATGACTACCAGCGGAGACATATACAATAAAAACAGGCAGCTATCGAATGCCAGACACCTACCAGGAGATGGACTACAACGATCCCGTGATCTAGGAATCTACAACCTCCTGATCTGAAAACATGAATTTTTGAAAACGGTGAGTATAAAACTCAGTGAGCAAACATTAGATAGGAACAAGCAATAATGTCCGGAAGGGTTATAAAAATATGATGCAAACATTTGGAACACATACATTTTTATCCAATTGTTTCCCAACCCTTCCCCTCATTTTAATTTAATCAATAATTGAATAACATTCAATTTCACATGCTATCACACAAATATCACCAATTTCTCACCAGCTCATGTGCAACCCTCACATCGTGCACATAGCTGGAGTATCAGAGCACTCGGCAAGCGGTATCACTCAGCGTCGCTGCCAAGCTCCCGGACTTCAAATCACGTCTTACCACAGTTCGTGCGTGAACACTTCCAGGAATCGTGGGCGTTACGTCTCGCGGTCCCCACTTTGCTCAATTCAGAATTTCAAGGAGTTAGTGGGCGTTACGTCTCGCGGTCCCCACTTTGCTCCATTCTGACTTTGAAGGAATTAGTGGGCGTTACGTCTCGCGGTCCCCACTATGCATACCATTCAGGCATATGCACTTTCCTTCTTCACACGTGCACGGTGATAACACTTTCACAACACTTCTCAACCATCCATGTAAACATCATCACAATGTACACATTTATCACACTCAAATTTCACATCAAATAAGTAATATTTCATGCCTTCATGCATATCACATAATTTCATGCTTTCAAGCATCACACATAACTTTTATGCCTTCACGCATAACACGTAATTTACCACCTAAAATCATTTTCCTCAAAAGCTTGTTCCCAGCACGTATTTTTAAAAACTTTAGATAAATCATTTAATTATCCACATCAATACAATTTGCATTCCCCAAATAATTTGAAATGCAAGTTCACTCACCGTCTCACAAATATCCGGATTTCGGATGCTTTCGGATTAAAAATCCTTAGTCACGATCCCTTTGCCTTTCTCGGTCTTCTCACCACCTTAACACAGAATAAATTGAGAAATTACTATAGTGCCCCCAAATCAATACAAATTAATTTAAATTGCTAGCGTGTGATACGTAAGAGCAAAATCGCGTCCAATTATCGCTTGAACGCGGTATTGCCTAACTTCGACCGATTACCCGATAAATCGGCTATTATGCCCAATTCGATTCCGAATTGGCCCATTCTTTTTCTAATACTTTAATTCACCACAAATCATTCAATTTAATGCCAATTTCAGCATCCAATCTTTTCCAATTCCTTATGAAAAATTCGGCCAATGCAGTGCATTTGCACTGAAAATTTTTCTACTACATTTTTCACTTGCATTTGTCATTTTCTATTTTCTTTCATTTCAAATGAAATCATTTCATTTGAAATGAAACAATTTCTCACACATTCTCTTCACACTAGGTTCGGCCTAACAAAGAACAACCATGGAATCAATTTCTTTCTTTCATTTTTCTTCCATAATCATGCTTAACTACCTCTAACTACTAACATAGTTTAAATCCAATCCAATCCAACATCAAATCCATACTCAAACCCATTTTTCAGAATCTATTCCCTCATGATATCTCCATATTAAGCCATAGAATTCAAGAACAAAAGCATAGATATTAGAGATCACAAGCCAAAGTAGAGATTTATTACCCTTTTTCACTTGAATCCTCCTTGAAATCACACTTTGTCTTGAATTTCCCCTAGGTTTTGGTGTTTTTCTCCTTTGTTCTTCTTTTTTTTCTTCAATCGGTTTTTGTTCCAGAATTTAGAGAGAGAAATGAGGGCTTAAGCTGATTTTTATAGCTTTTATAATAAAATAACCAAGGTTGCCACGTGGCACCATGTGATTGGCCCATTTTTTGACTTTTTGACTTTTTCTCCCATTTGATCTCCACCACTTGATTCATCAAGTCAACATCTGATCCAAGGTTGACCATGGCTGGAAAAATTTATTCTGGTGATGAAAAATTACCGAAATGCCCCCGGGATGGCAAAATTACGATTTTGCCCCTATACTCCGAAATGTCCCGGAATTTCATTATTTTCACTGTCCAACCTCAAATAACATCAATATAAATCAATATTACCCAATTGGGGTAAAATCCTTTCAAAACAAATTCACATTTAGCACTCCGGTGGCAAAATTACCATTTTGCCCCTATGCTCCAAAAACACCGAAAATCACCATTTTACACTGCTAAACATCATTCTATAATTATGGGATCATAACTGTATGTCACATAATTATTTTTAGTCCACTGTGATCAAATCTTGGTTAAAAATCTCTATAAATCAACAAATGAGAAAATGACCGTTTTGTCCTTAACCGGTCAATTTTCCCGATTAACTCCAAACTGGACCTTGAACTCCAAATCACTATTCTGAGCTGTCCTGTGGGTCTCAGAATTTTGAAATTCCCCTTAGAATTTCCATTAAACTAGGTTGAAGCTCGATTTAACTTAATTGTACCATTAGGTACAATACCGGTTTTCTAACAACTTAGACAGGGTCTCACAATATATGTTAATATGCACCACTTACTTTGATGAATAAAATATTAATTAGGTCCATTTCAAGTAGCCACAATTTACAGTCTTTTCTCTCCCTCTTGATAAGTAGGTGACTTCTCCTCCCTCTTGACTTGCCAAGTGTGAGAGGTAGGGAAAAAGAAAAAAAAAATATGCGGTTTGATCAGAAGAAAAATGGAGAAATTTCTCTGGCGTTGGTATTGATGATAATACTCCTGGAAACAAATACTTGTAGAGCTGCTCTTATAGTGAAGCGCAACACCACTAATCAGCCCAATGGCCGCCTCGACGGTTACCGAATTGCAGAAGATTTGGAGTTGGAGTTGGACTTCTTGGTGGGTTCTAACTTTATCAGAATCCTCGGGGATGATGGCAAAAAGCCAGATGATATTCATGACGCGCTGAAGCCTGGACAACCAACTTACAATTGCCCAAATGGTCCATATGAAAAGTGTATTCCCAAGGGTGGTAACTCTGCCTGCATTCCTAGGAGCGCATACGATAGAAGTTGCCGCGAGTAGCAACCAGGTTAAGTCCCTATGGATAGCCGTCAATTTCAACTCAATGTCCTACCTGCTTCTGGTTGCTCCTTTTCTGTGTTATTTGCCTTGGATCCTTTTGTCCTTCTACTGTAACTTTTATGCTAGTTTACTTTTCCTGTGTGCATCCTTCCTCTCGTTATTAAAAGAGTAAATGCTAAATGGGCTGAAAAATTATGATTAGAAACTAGGGCATTGCTCCTAGAAATTGTATTAGTTTACAAGTAATGCTGTCGTGTGGTCTGGGTTTTCTGTCTTTCAGACTTTGGTTCAATCAACGATTTTCAATAAATTCTCGCATATATCTTTTTCCTTTCTCGTTTGTTTTCTTTTCCTTTATTTTGCATTTGGGCAGAATTTAAAGAGAGGCCTATAATTAGAAAAAAACATGCAAAAGGCATGAGACAGCTTCATGCTGCATTTGTCCCTATGGGCCAAGAACTCCATTTCCAAGCATCCGCAAATCCAAAGAAAAAGTTGGATTACTCAAATGAGAATTATAAAGTATAAACTAATTAGAGGTTTGCAATGGAATTGATAAATTTACCTTAGATTTCAATGATACAATAATACAATATTTTAACTGTATTACGATTGTTCAGAGAAGATGGTAGTTAATTAGTATCAGAAAAGTCCTCAAATTCTTACATTTTGATCATGCAAATTAAGCCAAATTCAAAACAATATATACCAATAAAAGAATTGCTAATTATATATTAAAAATTTGTGTTTTATAATATTTTACAATAAAAGAATTGCTTGGGATAACTTCAATATCTCTGAAAACTTTTCTTAAAACATTGTTGAAACTTGGATCAATAACTTAAATAATGAAAGATTTAATGAAATTTTCATGAAATTTACTAAGATCATAAGAACCATAACTGTCTATTAATTTTTCCATGGAATAGAAACCAAATTCGATATCCCATAAACCCTCCATTCAAATTCAAGAATCTAAAATCAATGTAGAGAAAAATATTCGATTGCTTCCTGCTGTTTTCTATTATGCCACCTGTTTTTCACCTGTTTTCTTGAGCTATTTATGGTATAAAATCTGTGTCTTATTGTGGAAGAACTTGTGAAGATATCCCTAGTGGTTTTCTTCTTTCATTATTCCTTTGTTCTTATCAATTAACTTAAATCTTTTCCTTTGTCTGATTCCTAAACCTCAACTAAAGATTGGAATTTTGTTTCTTTTATAAAAGAGGTATTAAGATTATCGAGCTATATGTATAATTACCAGTAAATAGAAGACAATTTTCTTTATTAATTAATTATCTGATCTAGAGTGAAGACCAAGACATTACCATATTCCTCTATAATTTTCTTCGTCCTCCAGCACTTTGCTTCACTTTGATTTATTCTTTACATCATATGTTTCACGTCTCGCCTTTCCTTTCTGCTTTCCAGCTTTTTGCCTGCAATATGAAACAGACCCACTGTAGCTTTTTCTTTTCCCCTAATAATTGAATATTAATTTATTCAAACTCTTGTTAACTACAAAGGATAATCACCAAAAAAAAAAACTGTCTTGTTTTAATGAAAATTTTTCTGTTGGAAAATTCTGATGAAAATTTATTTTGATTATTTTCGACGGATTTCCAAAAAAATGTTTTTAATAAAAAAATTTCGTTGAAAATTCATTGAAAATTTTTTAATTTTCCAGTAAAAAGTATTCCGTTAAAAATCTTTCTAAAAGTTTTAGACATCAAGAAAATTAAAAGTTGCAAAATTTTTCAACGAAATTTTACTTCATTTCATCTGGTCAAATTTTTCAATAGAATTTTCTTTCATCTCATCCTGAATTTCAGATTCCTAAACTTGGACTAAAGATTGGAATTTTGTTTCTTTTATAAAAAAAGGTATTGAGATTCTTGAGCTATATGTATAATTAGGGGTAAATAGAAGATAATTTTCTTAATTACTTATCTGATCTTGGAAGAAGACCAAGACTAAGGGAAGACATGACCATCTCCCTCTATAATTTTCTTCGTCCTTCAGCACTTTTGCTTTTCATTTTGATTGTTCTATATATCATATGTTTCACGTCTTGCTTCCCCTTTTTCGCTTTCAAGCTTTTTGCCCGCCAATACGAAACAAACCCATTTTAGCTTTTCTTTTCCCCTAATACTTGAATACTCATTTATTCAAAAAAATATATAAAGAAATTCCTGTTAATTACCAAATATCAAATTAATAATTTCTATAAAGCAAGAGATTACATAAGAAAGAAATGTACAAACCACAGAGCTTAAAATATATATTTTTTATTACATATGACTTTTAACTGTACAAGAAGAGATAGTACAGTTTCATGATATCCTATAATCTTATTTTATTTATTTTAAGATTTAAACTCAAAATCTCATATTGAATTTTCAGGTTTTAATTATTGGCCGGGTATCTTATACTAAAATTAGCATGAAGGAACCAAATTCTTGCTTCAAAATTATATTGATTAATTTGCTTTAACTTTTTATAATGGTGTGATGAGGACAAAAAATTAAAGTTTAAAGCTAAAAGTTTATTCCCTTCTTTATTGGTGTTGGACCCAAACTACAGAAAAGTAAAATGTTTCATGACCATGGATCCGACTCAGCATAGAATTCTTGTTTACATCAGGTTTTTTGCGTTAATTTCATTGGAAATTGAAAAATATAATTTGATGAATTATCTGTTGATTTGGATTGATATTTGTAGACACCCCATTTTTTACTAAAATCATAGTGAAAGTTTCAAAATAATTCAGGTTAAGTTTTCGTTCATAATTAATCCGATTTTCATTTTTAAGTCTTCTAAATTTGTTTTTATTCGGACCTCCGACTTGATTTGTTAAATGAGCTCAAAGTCTAATTTATTAATGGGCTGAAAGCCCAATTTGTTAATCGGCTTTAAAGCATCCATTGCTAATTGGATTTAATGGGTCATTTGCGCCATGGGTTGACAAGGTGCAGTGTCTAGAGATATCAACCGGTACCTTATTTTAGGATACCTGCAGGTACCCGATCCGATTATACTGAGTTAAGGTACCCTATAAATGGTTTAGGGGGGCTCTGGGTAGTGATTTCACTACCCAACTCGGGTTCGAATATCACACATTGGATACCCATTACCCGAACTCGATTATCTTTTAATCGAGTTTCGCGGGTACCCACCTCGAAACCCGTTTAATTACTCGTTTATTATTTAGTTAGTTGAGTAAAAGTGATGCGACTCGAACCCAGGCCATGATGAAAAGCCCTCCGCGCCTCCACCATCTGGCCAAGCAGTCTCCTTTGTTTTATATTCACAACATAATATATTTAAACTATAGTTAGTTAAATAACTAATGTCCTAATATTAATGTATATAAATAAAAAAATTATTAGATTATTAATTATGTTTTATATAATATGAATATCATATCATATTACAAAGGAATATAATTACTATTATATACATTTTTAATAAAAATATATTTACTTAACATTACAAAAATTATAACTTATAAAATTATTAATTGTAATACATACATATGTATATATATATATATACTTTACAGTATATAACTTGTAATATCTTTTAACACATACACTTTATGTTATATATTATGTTCATACTTTATATCTATACTTTATATACATTGGGTTCATTTATAAAGAATATAATTACTATTTTATGTATACACTATAATACTTTTAATATATATACTTTATAATATATAACTTGTAATGTCTTTTAACACATATACTTTATATTATATAGCATTCTCATTTATAAAGAATATAATTACTATTGTATAAATTAATTACTAAATAATATATAAAGTTAATTATCTAAAAAGAAGTTATGAGATTAGCATAGTTTTGAAACTTAGTTATTTTTTTTTTAAATTTCATGTAACTAAAGACAAATTCATATAATTAATAAAATTATGATTATTAATTAGATTGTAAGATATTTTAATAACTATATTATATATAAATTGAATTTATTTATAAAAATTGTAATTACTATTTTATGTATACACTTTAATACTTTTAATATATAGTTATTGTTTACTTTATATTAATATTATAAAAATTATAATTTATAAAATTATAAAATTTATATAATAAAATTTATTTTTTTGTGCTTATTAAAAAAAGACTTAAGACAACTTACTTCACAATTTCCTAATCCAATTAAAGAGGAATGTTTATGTAATTGAATTGATGTTAAAAAAAATACAAAAAGATTAAAAAATAAAACCCCTAACCACTCTTTTTTTGTCTTTCCTTTTTTTCTTCTAGTCGGCAGCCGCAGAGCCACTCCTTATGTCCTTCAGCCACTCCCTTCGGCCCTTGTTCTTCCCCAGTTGCTAGCCTGCCATGCCACACCACGCTCGGCTCTTTCTTCTTTCTTTTCTCCCCAGTCGCTCAGCCACAACCACGCCTTGTAGCCTGCTGCGGTGTCACCCCAGGCCCCACGCGGCCACACCCTTGTTCTTCCCCAACTGCAAGCCTACCACGCCACGCTCGACTCCTTCTTCTTTCTTTTTTCCCCAGCCACTCAGCCATAGCCACGCTTTGCCGCCTACTGCAGTGTCCCCCCAGGCCCCACACGGCCACGCCCTTGTTCTTCCTTAACTGCTAGCCTGCCACGCCATGCTCGGCTCCTTCTTCTTTCTTTTCTCCCCAGCCATTCAGCCACAGCCACACCTTGTTGCCTGTTGCGGTGTCGCCCCAAGCCCCACGTGGCCACGCCCTTGTTCTTCCCTAGCCTTGTCGAAGGTGATTTTCTTATTTATCTAGCTCTTGATATCCTCTTGTACTCATCATGAACATGGACAATTTTTCTATTAGTTTGCTGATAGCATTCTAGCAATATTAAATTCATATATGAAGTATTTTGGTCTTTGTGGTAGCTGCTATTGATATTTGGTTTTTGTGAGGTGAAATTTGTTTCTCAAACAAAACTTCACTGATTAAATTGTTGCTAATATATTTGCATAGTTGCTTCTTATATTTTTATGTTGCATAGTTGTTATTTTTATGTTTCTAGGTCTTTTGAAAAATAAATGCAGCTGACAAATGTAATGATAGTGTTAATTATGTTTAGGTTGTTATTGTTTGGATTGGTTATTTAAGTTTATGTTATTTGTTTGGATCTTTGTGTTTAGTTATTTAAGTTTTTGTTGTTATTTGGATATTTATGTATAGTTATTTAAGTTTATATCATTGTATGGATATTTGTTTTTAGTTATTTAAGTTTATGTTTAAGATTTTTGTTTTTGATTATTTAAATTTAAATTTTATTATTTCTATTTTTATTAATTTAATTAATAGTTAATTTTATGAAATATGTAGAGAAATATTATTGTATATGTATATGAGTTCAGGTAATTGGGTAGCCATGAAATATATTTTAATAATTTTTTAATCTAATCGGGTCTTTAAACGGATTAGGGCAATTATAGGGTAGTAAAAAAATAATAAAGTTAGGGTTAGGGTAGTAATTTTAAAATTATACGGGTAATTAATAGGGTTAGGGTAGTTGATTTTTAATAGAGTTAGGGTTCGAGTACCTCGAAATTATAGGGTACCCGACCCGTTGACATTCCTAGTGCAGACAAAAAAAATTTTGTGTAACTTCAATTTTTCATATAAGGGTGAAAGGATAAATTACTAGGTAAGCTCGTGAAATATCTTTTTAAATCAAATATTTTTGAATTTATCCATTAGAAAATCTATTATTTCAAGTCAAAAAGTTTATTCAAAGGATAGAGGAGTAAAGAACCTAGAGCAGCATGCATTTCTTACAAATTGAGACACGGAATCTATTGAAAGATCCGTGGTATCTATTGATAGACAGCTATACAAAATGAATGAAAACAAAGTTGAGAAGCATCTATCGATAGATCCGTGATATCTATTGATAGATGGTCGAACGGGGAAAAATAAAAAGAGGGCTAGGGCACAATCTATTGATAGATGAAGGTCAATGCTTAGAATTTTTAGAAAAGATCTATTGATAGATCACCTCGGAAAAGCAAAAATAAAAGGGGTTGAAAATATCATTTGTCTTAAAACAAAAAGGGAAGGCATTCTCTCTTAAACCTTCCAAAAGCCTAACCTCCAAATGGATTTTTGGAGCCATTTAGAGTAGATTAGAGCTTGGGAAATGCTTTAAGAGGTAAGATTAAGTGTTTTTATCGATTCATTTTCAATTTAATCAATTAATAATTTAAAATCAATTTGGTCTAGTTTTGGTGAGATTTTCTCCCATGAGTTTGTTAGGGATTTGAAGCTAAGATTTGAGCAACCTAGCTACTAAGGTAAGGATTTAGCTTATTGTTGAAGGATTTTAGCTTATTTATGGAAATGGGTTATTTTGAAATGCTAGATAAATTTCGAAAGCTAAGAAATAATATTATTTGTATGTTGTGATATGTTTTAGGGAAAGTTAAAGCTACCTAACTCGTTGGTGAGCTAAAGGATGGTTGGAGGCTAAGGATTGGAGCTTGGTAGTGGAATGTGCCTTCGACTATCACTATGAGTGGGTTTTATTTAAAAAATAGGTGATTGCTTATCGCATTATTAATTCGCTGCCATGGTATTAGAATAGAAATTATCTGTATATGATTGCCTAGATGAACGAGCCTAGGCTAGAGAACAGTATATATATATATGTTATATGTGCTGTGAATGTGTGTGCCCTATTGCAAGCCGCTTAGTGACAATTGTTTGAGCCTAGAATAGAAGGTTTAGTGAATGTGATGAACGTCTAAGAGTAGTTCACTCTAGACATTGAACCTTATGGAGGATTATGATCAATTGATGCTTTAGAAAATTAAGTACACTTAGATCTATATTGGGCTTGTAAATAATCAAATCTCAATAAATGTGGTTTATGATATGAATGTGGATAAATGTGATATTGACAGGCATGATGGCCTCATTGTGGATTTGTGATCTGTTCGATGATGATAATTATGGACGTGGATTTGATTTGAGATTAAATGGAGTCTTATCCCTAAGACCATGACCATGTTTGTGCCTGTAGGTGATAACTATATTATATAAAGTTATTTAACCACATTTTGGATGTAAAAATAGCTAAGTCATTGTGTTTTAAGTCAATTTGAGATAGTTTTTATGGCTTTAGTTAATTAGTTTTAAAACATGTTAACTTAGTTTAATTCAAGTAATTCTAGTTCATTTTCATGTTGAAAGTCATATTTTAAGCCAATATTGATTTAATCCTTGTGTTTGCAGGTTTTCAAAAGCATAAATGTAAATGGTGATGAACTATGTAATGGAGACTAAGTGCAAATTTTCATTGAATATGTTGCGATAATTCAAACATAAGTCAAGCTACAAAGATTCAATCAGTGTGATCTTTAGACCATTGGAAAGCTAAGAGGCATACTTACAAGTTTCATGTTTACCATTTTTCCCATACCAGCTTTGGTGTAGGAGAAACTCGCATTGCAAGATGAGGCACTATAGTAGTTCTGCACCAAGGCAGCACAAGAAGCAATGTTGTAGCCTTGCAAGACTTAAGGTCGCAGCTTCCAAGGGAGCAATAATGCTTCCATACAAAATCCCAAGAGGCTAATGCCATAGTGCCCAAGGAGGAGGCTTGTAGTGCTAGTTGAAAGACAATGAAAAGATTTATGTCTAGAGCGTCATGGCGCCTATGGAGTAAGGTTGCACCGTTCTGATGTGGATTACAAAAATTTAACTAATCAAGAATTAAGTTTTTGTAAGGTTTTTTGAGGCTACAAATAGGTAATTTTCAGCAACTGAGAGAAAGGGTTCAGAGAGGTAATGAATGGCAATTTTTGAGAGAAAAGAAAAAGCTCTTCAATGAGAGAAATGAGAAGAAATTGAAGGAATCAAGCATCAAGAATAGAAAAAGGCTTTGGTATTTCTTTACTCTTCTTTTCTTTCTTGTCATTTTGCTATAGAAATGGTCTTTTCTCTTGATTTAATTATGTCTGTTGTAAAAACGATGACGAATTAATTTTGTTCTCTAGGATTATGGATTATTTCATTATGTAGTTTGAATATTTGATTTTTCCTTACTTGGTATCAATGGAAATTGCATGGTTTATTGAATCTTGTATGCATTGCTTTTCACTACTTGATCACCAGTTGAAATGTCTTGGATCTTTAAATGAAACTTGATAGAGGGAGTTTAGAATAGACCATAGTTTTGAATAGCTTTTGTTCGATTCACTTCAGAGTTAGGTGATAGTTTTGTGCTTAGGATAAACATATACCTAAATACCTTAGCCAGCCGAATTAGAACATAAACGTAATGAACATTTTCTAATTAATTTGCAAACACACATGGGATTAATTTTGAAAAAGTATGTGTACATGATCTCGACATAGATGTGTCCATAATATGGATTCTAGGTTATCCATGTATTCCATAATCTAAATTAAGGAGAATGATTTAATTCAAATAAAGTTTTGCAAAGCACCATAATCCTAGGTTTTGAGTAAATATTTCTCTTATTGATATTTTGATTATTCTTTAATTATTTAGTTAATTATTATTTTTAATTAATCATTTGAAGTCAAGTGCTTGGATAAGATTACTTTGTTATAAATTTAACACTAAGTAAGAATAGTTTCAAATCTAAGTGGGAAACAAAACTCTACTTTCCTTTGTATTACTTGTACAGCCACGTGCACTTTCATGCATTAATCCGATCAACAAGTTTTTGGCATTGTTGTCGAGGATTTGTTTTCTTATTTATTTTGTTGATATTAAATTAAACAAAATTGTCTTAGTTCAAGTTTTTGTTTTTCTTTATTTTTTTTAGTGACCTCTACACAATGGATGCTTTGATTGCTTGGACTACTCAAATGGTTGCTTTGTCCAAAAGTTTGAAATTCTAGGAGTTTAGGTCATTCAGAGACATGTGAGTTTTATGGAGAAAGGCATTCAAGTAACCATCGTTGGGAATCAATTCAATTTATAGGAAATCTCAATTGGCAGTAGAACAACCTGTATGCTAACACTTATAATTCTAGATGTTGGAATCATTTGAACTTTCTTGGAGTAACAATCAAAGATCTTCATCAACTCCAAAGCCTCGTATGCTTACTAGATTTCCACCTTAGGAGAGAGTTCCCATGATTGAGATAAAGCCATCTGTGGAAGAGATGTTCATTCAATTCATGGCAAGGATTTATTCTCTCATTCATAATCAAGCAGCTTTATTAAGAAACCTTGAGACTCAAGTGGATCAACTCGCAAGTTTTATGAACAATATGCCTCAAAGAACCTTTCCTAGAAAAACTGAAGCTAATCATAGGAGAGAAGATAAGGAATCTTCCTTGGCAATCACCCTTATGAGTGGAAATGAGGTAACAGGTGGAAACAAACAAGCGAAAACTCAAGTGAAGGTTGCTAAGAAAGTAACAGTGGTTGAGAAGCCTGATAAACAAACTCAAGAGAATGAGGCAAAGGGAAACCCACTACCATTACCTTTTCCTTAGTTGGAAATAGTGGTTAGAAAAGCTCAAGTTGATGAAGTTGAGCAAAAGGAGGAAGAAATGTGTAAACTACTCAATTTAACAAAATATGAGT
The DNA here is from genome assembly GCA_036013995.1 of Theobroma grandiflorum. Classification (NCBI taxonomy): domain Eukaryota; kingdom Viridiplantae; phylum Streptophyta; class Magnoliopsida; order Malvales; family Malvaceae; genus Theobroma; species Theobroma grandiflorum. The sequence continues at coordinate 21,778,280 of CP142133.1, read as the reverse complement.
ATAGAGCTTGTGTGGTCTGAGTTAAGAAGAAGAACACCCAAGCAAATCTAGTGTTGATAGACATGCTTGAGTTTGATGTGATTCTTGGGATGGATTGATTATCTCCCAACTATGCTAGCATGGATTATCACCATAAGAAGGTTAGGTTTGACTACCCTAGAGAGACAACCTTGCTATATACAAAGAGATTGCAGCATGGCCTCAAGTAACATGATATTAGCCATAACTGCTAGTCACTTAATGAGACATAGATGCCAAGGATTTTTAGCTATGGTGATAGACACCTAAGTAAAGGCAGTTAATGTGGTAGATGAACCTATCGTCAAGGAGTTCATATATGTATTCTTGGAAGAGTTTTCTAGATTACCTCCAGAGCAGGAAACTGAATTTTGTATAGGCTTGGTGTAAGAAACCATCCGATTTCTATACCATCATACCAGATGGCATCGATTGAGCTTAAAGAGCTTAAGGATCAGTTGAAGGATTTATTGGACAAGGGCTTTATTCACCCTAGTGTCTCACCATGAAGTGCATCAATATTGTTTATGAAGAAGAACTATAGTTCGATAAGGCTTTGTATCGATTACAGGCAAGTGAACAAAATGACCATCAAGAACAAGAATTGACTCCCACATATCGATAATTTGTTTGATCAATTGCAAGGGGCTAAGTGTTTCTTTAAGATTAATCTACATTCGAGGTATCACCGGTTGAGGATTAGAACTGTAAACCTGTGAGGCCTTGACCTCTCTAAACCTGTAGATAGAATGCTTGCCTACTTGAAACCCCTCAGAAAAATTTTCAAATGGGTCGATATTGTACCTAGTGGTACAATCAAGTGGATTTAAACATCGAACTAGTTCCAGTAGAGATTCTAAGATGAATTTGAGAATTCTAAAACCCGCATAATGATTTAAAATGGTGATTCGGAGTTCGAGGTCTAATTTGGAGTCAATCGGGAATATTGACTACTTAGGGGTAAAATGGTCATTTTGCCACCCAAGATTGAAATTTGGATATTTGATGAAATTTTTAATTAAGATTGATCATTTGGAGTATAATATGAAGTTTAGAAGTGAAAATTTTTAATTCTTGGTATTTTTTGAAGCATAGGGGTAAAACGGTAATTTTGCCACCTCGGGGGTAAAATGGTAAATTTTACCCCCCAACACTTGTCAAGAACCAAGGATGTTGTTTATCATTGGAATGGATAAATATGACATTATAAGTGGTGGAGAATTGAAGTTAGAAAGAAAGATATTTAAACTTTGGACCAATGAAAGCTTGCCACGTGTCAAGCCATGAATTATTTAATAATTTACTTGAAAAATTAGCATAAAAATCAGCCCATTCCTCCCATAATGGTCAGCCAAGGAAGAAGAGAAGAGAAACCAAAGAAGAACAAACCCTAGGTGGGGAGAATTGAAGAAAAAGTGTGAAAATTCAAGGAATCAAGCTAGATAAGGTGAAATTTCTTTACTTTTACTAGAGATTTACAATATCCATGCTTTATTTTCTCATTTTCATGGCTGAAATCAAAGTTTGAAAATGGGTATCATGCTGACCGTACATGGGGGAAGGATTTTTAGGCTTGAATTTGGTTAGATTTCAATATATGTTAGTGTTTTTAGATGATTAGTGATGTGTAGTGTGAAAATAAGTGAGAAAACTGCATGATCAATACCCACCCTTCATGGTCGAATTCTCTATGTGAGATATTGAGGTTGATCTTGATTTTATTTCAAGCGAATTGGTTGAAAATTGATGAATTATGGTGTAGAAACCAAGCAGGAAAACTCATGGTGTTGATGTGTCCACCATGGCTGAAATTCCCATGAGAAAATGTGAAAGTGATCATGCTAAATTTTATGTTATTTGACTTGTGTTTGAAGAATGAGAATTGTTGGAAAAGAAATGAAGCTAATTGGAATTGAATTGGATGTATTGGTTATTAAATCAGGTGACAGATCGAATTAAGCCAATACCAATTTTAATTGGCTATCCGAATAACCTTATGCACCCATATAGAACTTAAAATAGTTTTATAATGATATGACACAATATATTAAATTGTGTGTCATGTCTTGTGTATAGGTGCTGAACCCTCAAACAAAGGCAAAGGCATTGTGCCAGAGGGTCGAGAATAGGAGCATTTTGAACTCCTAATACTATGAGTGAATTTGCATTTCAAAATGGTTTAGGGAATATGAACATATTTGAATAAGATGCTTGAATGATTTTATTCAACTTTCTTTAGAAAGAAAGGGTACCATAGGAACAAGTCTTTAGTGAAATATTTTTAGTGATGTGAAATTTGATTGTATTGAATCTGTATACCTTTATATTATGCTGATATGCATTATTAATAAATTTTGGCGAATTTGATGTAACCGTGCATATGCGGAGTGGAAAGTGAAATGCCGAAAATAATGTGTGAGTAGGGAGTGCGCACATGGTCATATTGCTATGTACGAGTAAGGGATGTACACATGATGACCAGAGGATGTGCGATTAGGGAGTGCACACATGGTCATATTGTTATGTGCGAGTAGGGAGTGCACACATGATCTTATTGCTAGTGTGAGTAGGGAGTGAACCGGAGTGGAGAAAAAGATAGAATGGTGAATGAAATTGAATGATTGGTGAATGAAATTGTACGTGATTATATATGCATATATGTGTGAACTTGAGAACTCTCTCAGTCATTGCAAATTTATTTAAGTTGAGGAAAAAGAGGTTTTTGATGAAAATTGACTCGTTTTTAAATGAGTGCATCATGGTTCTTAACTCTTCCTATTGTTAGTGTTGTTCCCCTCTAATATTCACTCACTGAGTTTCGTACTCACAGTTTTAAAATTTTCATGTTTTCAGATTAGGAGACTATTGAATCCTAGGTCAAGGAGTCCCGAAATTCGTCTCTTGGGTAAGTGCTTGGCATTCGATAGCTTTCCTCTTTTCCTTTGTCTCCGTTGGAAGTCACGATCTTTTGTTCTATGAATATGTGTATGCAATGTAAATTCCTAAAATACATGACTTGAATAGTACATGTATATTGTTAATGATAATGCCATTGTGGATTGGTTATTTTTATACTGGTTGAGAATTCGTATGGCCGCATTGGTTGACAAAGTGTTCGGTAAAATAAATGGAATAGGCTTGCTTGGGCTTAGTGAGCTACGCTCATTAGGCTCATGTGCTGGTCATGCCTAGAAAATTTGGGTCGTGACAAAACCAACCCTAGGTTGCACTCTGTACAAGGTATGGTCATTATGAGATTTTGGTTATGTCATTTGGATTAACCAATGCCCTTGCAGTTTTTATGGATTTGATGAACAAGGTATTTAGCGTTAGGAATTTGAGAATATAGTGCCCTAGAAAGCGAGTATATTCTCATGTTAATTTTATTTAAATTATTTGTAATGAAAGTACATTTTGTTAATAAGACAAAGAGTTTGTTTCAAGTAAGCATTCATTATCTAGTTATTAAGATGCCATGATTTTATTGAGATATTAAAATACGTTTGTTTGAAGAGTCATACGTAAGAGACATGTATTTTAATTGAATTTAAAAATTGTTCACACCCATATAATAAAGCTAGTTACTTTATTGTGTTAAAGGCTGTAGTGTCTAGATTATTTCCAACAAAACGAATGTGATTTCCTTCAAGAGAATGATGAATCTCAAATAATTGAAATGGTGGACTTCGAGTAATGACACTATAACATGAATTGGAATCATATAAGAATCAAATTTAAATTTAACCATTACCTAAATCTTGATTTCATGCTTATGCATTTGCTTATGGTAGAATCAAAATCCTGATGGATAATGGACTCGTGTTTTATCTCTTTAAAATATTTGATATACCATAAGCATGATCATCATAAAGTGTTCATCTGGACTCTATATGTTGGGATTATAATTGAGGTTAACAATTGAGAACATATATCCAAATAATGGAGTTCATAGCATTAATATCACTTCTAATGATTTCAAGAAGATTGGTGATTAATTTAAGCCTAGTGGATTGATGAATTAGCTATTCATCACATCTTGATACTCGAAAGATTAGATTTAGAGTATTAAATCACAAATTGGATGAAATTTGAGACTAGGGGACAAAATTAACATAAAGAGTAAAATGGGTAATTTTACTTTTTGTCATTGGATGGTTATAAGGGTTCACAATATAAGGTTTGCAATTGGACAACTAATAATTAAGTATTGGATCATTTCTTGTAATTATAGTTAATCCAAAAGTACAATGTGGAGTGATTTCATGGTTAATAAGCTTGAATTATCTTAATGAGATTAAGAATAATTCTAAGTTTATTGAAGCTTGGAATATTTATGTCCAAATAAATTCTCCACTTAGCTTTGCAGAATTCAACTTGTTTAAGTTAGAATGCATGTTTTATTTAATTAATTAAATTATATAAAAAATGACAGCTTTTACATATTTGTCTTAATTTAGACAAGAAAACATATTATGTCTTAATTTAGACAAGGAAACATGTTATTTCTTAATTTAGATAAGAAAACATGTTTTGTATTAATTTAGATAAGGAAACATGTTTTGTCTTAATTGAGACAAGAAAACATGTTCGTCTTAATTTAGACACGAAAACATGTTCGTCTTAATTTTAGAAAAGAAAAATATGTTTTGTTTTAATCTAGACAAGAAAACACTTTTGTCTCAATGTAGACAAGATAACATGTTTTGTCTTAATTAAAGACAAGAGTTTTCTTAAATTAAGATAATACTAGGAGGATTCTCGCAAAATGAATCTAGACATCCATGTTGACAAAAAGAGACTCCATGTTTGACTAGCACTCTTTCATTTATTATTAATTCTTTTTAAATAAAGATGGATAATAATAAAATAAGAGTTATTATTCAACAAAGTGTTTTATTTTATCAAGAACTCTAAATAATAATTATAGCATTATATTCTTTATTTTTTTATTTTAAATTTGATATTATGGAGCATGTTTGATGCATCTTTAACTCTGAATGGATGGTCAAAATTGATTCAAAGGTATTTGATTTTGATTAAACTTTTAAGGCAAGAGTTTTAATAAAAAAAGAAGTGATTGGAAGAAAAAAAAAAGGTACATATCTCTCTTGAGAAAGTCTCTACAACCATTTCTCTCATCTTCCTCCTCTTCCTAACTTTGTCACACCTCTCTTCCTCTTTCCCATTTTTGGCTAATTTCTTGAAAAGAAAATAACCATTAATTTTTAGGAAAAAAAGAGAGACAAATCGGTTGCCATCTTATAGTCTAGCATTCCACACCTTGTCCACTCATGATTTAAGTTGAAAGCATTCTTGAAGAATAAGTGGTAATTTTGTTTGGTTAAGAAATCAATCGTTGGTGTGGTATTGAATTTACTACAATTCACTAGGTGTCCAAAAATAAAAATAGTGAAATAAAAGGTAGGTTTATTTTACTTTAATAGATTCTTATTTTTTAAGATGTGATTATATTACTTGCAATATGAATAATGTGTTTTCAGCTTGTGTAATATGATGGTTAATTTTTTATGAAAAGCTTCGAGGTAAGCAAATTATATATTGACTTTGATGTAGTGCTCGACAACTTTGTTGTGCCTATAAAGCCCAGTTGGGTGACAACTTTTAAAAAGGTGAGTTGTGAATTGATACATGTGTCATGGAGACATGGACATGAGTAACCATGAATGTGAATAATGCTGTTGAGATGTGATCGCGACTAGGCATAATGCGACAAGATGCAGGTGTAGGATATTAGGATGATCCTCACACCTTTGAATTAAAGATGTTTGATTATGATTGCCTTATGGCTAGATATGCCTAAATGTATTTATATGTGAATTATTATGCTATGCTAGTCTTTCCCCTTATTGAGTATTAGATGACTCACCCCCTGTTGTACCATGTGCAAAGAAGCAAAGCTATGAGATTGCATGGCTGCCTTTGCTCGACATCCTGTAGGTACCTTACTCAATGAGTCCACTCCACTGAGTTCAAACTGTGTTAGCTTCCACTTATGCTATTGGTTACCCAACCATGTGTACATTGGGATTTGTGTAGGCACAAGGTTGCTGTTTATATTTGTATAAGGTTTGTATAGTATGAACCCATTTGTTGGCCAATGTATGGCCTTATGGGCATTAAATATTGTGTATGAATTATGTGCCAAGGGGTAATATTTATATATTTGAATTTAAAATATTATATAAATATGTGGACTTAGAAACCTTTGGCTGTATGTGTATGATTTGGAATTCTAAGGCTTGCTTAAGTCGTGCAGGCTCAACTTGCCAGGCTCGTGCGTTAGTCACGAACCTCCAAGTTTTGATCACAACAAAAAAATACTTTAACAAAAAAAAAAGCCTATTCAAGTTCTTGATTGATAAAGTTACCCTCTTTTATTGTTCAAAAATCGATGTCATCTATTGATAAATTTAGGCATCTATCAATAGATAAGCTTCAGAGTCCGTTTAAAAAGTTCTCAGGTTACTATCTATCGATAGATATGTCCATCTATCGATAGGTAGGTTTAATCTATCGATAGATGTTCAACATCTATCGATAAATGTTCTTAAATTCTCTTAAGAAAACTTTTTAGGTTCAATCTATGGATAGGTGATGAACATCTATCTATAGATTTTGTCTAAAATGCATTCTGGGTGTCCTTAATAGGCCCTAAGCTCATTTAGATTAAATACCATATTAAATACCATATAAGTAAATGCCTTCATTCAATGTAAATAAACAAACACCCCCTATTTGGATTCAATAAAAATATAAAAAAACTCAAAATTCAAAAGAATCAAAATCTAAATTTTAGTTTCAAGAACAAAATAAAAAAAGTTCGATTGAAATTAAATTTGCGGCTCCCATTTACCATAGCAAATGTACTTTAAAAATTATGGAAAAATCATTTTTGGTTATCTAAAAATTAAGGGAATCATTACCATTATTTTTTATTTCCAAAAGATTGTTTTATAAAAATCACATATTTTGACTCTTTTCAAACTTAGAAAAATTTATGCTTCGAAAATGATTAGCCAACCAAGGTGGTAGCCACAAAAGGATAAAAGAATACGTGGAATGGCCTATAACCAATAAATGAAATCAAGTATGGTAGATGTCCAATCTTATTTAAGGATTTATTCAACTACCCTCTTATAAAAGTTGAGGTTTCACAATCAAGCAAGAATAAGAAATTCTAGGGCAAGCAAGTAAGGTAAGAAATCTCTTTCTTTAAAAGTTAGGATAAAGCCAGTTGTTGGAATTATAGTTTAATTTTTTGTTAGCTGGATTAGTTCCCTGCTAGCTTGTAGGAGTTCTCTTTTTGTTACATTCTGTTCCATTATTTCTCCTTGCCTTGGAAGGCTATAGTTACACGATAGATTTCTTTCCTTGGGAAAGGTAAGAAGAGTAAGATAATAGGTAATAGGGGTCAGTTTAACTAGATATCTTTTCCATTTCGGTTTAACTAGACTTGATCTTTTTGTAATTATGTAGTGTAATTAATTTGTACATTTTTTTATACAAATGGAAAGTATGGTTTTTAATCATTAAAGAAGAACTTCTAATATGCAAAAGTACATTTGTTGTGCAAAAGTACATTTGTTGTACAAATGTAATGGTAAACAAAATGGTAAAAATACATAATTTAGTCCCTGTACTATAGAATTTTGTTTAATTTAGTTCTTATACTATAAAGTTTTGTTCAATTTAATCCATATACTTTATAATTTTGTTTAATTTTCTCTTTATGACCTGACACAAAAAAGTTGACATGGCAAAAAAAATTTTAGAAAATTTTTTTTCAAATTTTTTTTGGTTTGACACATCAATGCCACATTAGGATCATATGACATGTCAACACCACTAATGGTCAATTTTGACAAAGTTAGGCAGAAGAGCTTGATTGCACAAAATCTTAGAGTATAAGGACTTCATTGACTAGTTTTGGAATTGAAGCACAAAATTGACGAAAACGTTTTTGTATAGAGACATGTGGACTACTTTGACCAATTTTTAATGCATGAAGATTTGAATTAATAAAGCTAGTAAAAAATACCATGCAATAAAATAATGTTATTATTTAAAAAAATAATGTTATTATGAGAATATTTTCTCTAAGAACAATTTGATATTTTAGCCATATTTAAATTTTTACATTGCAGATTTAGAAACTTTTATATGAACTTGAGAATATGTTTTTTTAAATATATGAACATTGGCTATATATACGAGCAATAAATCTAGAAGGTGCTATTTCCTTTCTTTTCTAGTTTATAAATTTAAGATTAAGTCTCTAATTTTAATGAGTTGAGTTTGCAATTATGAATAACATTTGAGCATTAATTGGGTAGTAGATGTAAAGATAGGTGATAGTGAATGGCATAGAGGGAAAGTGAAATGTGTTTTGAACAGGAATACAGTTGAAGTAGCACCGGTTTAAATGTATAGTCTCTTACGCCCTAGCCAGGCCCTTTGCGGCTAGGCTTTAAATGGCACTTTGGCTGCGGTTCATTAATGAAACTCCAAAAGCATTTCATAAAAAAAATATTTATGCATTAATCAATGTTATAACTATAATAGGGACTTTTTTTTTGAAAGAAAACATATTCTCGGTAATTTAAAAAATACTTATATCTAGTTGCGAATTTTAAAATATATGTTGCAAATTTGACTAACAACTGTGATATAATTCAAAATAAAACAATGAGTAATTCATAAAAAAATTAAGTAATATTATTGAAAATTAAGAATATTTTTAATGTAAATAGAATATCAGACCAAGACCCAACACCAAAATGCTTGCTGCTTAAAGTGGGGGTAAATAGCCGTTGTTTAATATATCAACGGGCACCTTTTTGAAAGATTCAAAAATAAAATCCCTCCAACAAAGAAACAAAACTCCCATTCTCCTTGCAAGAAGAAACCACTATATAATACTAACAAATCACAAACAAAAGAGTCTTTCTTTTTAAGATTAAACCAAGAATCTCTGTAAAAAAAAAAAAAAAACTCTACCTCAATTTTCTTCTAGTCTCCCAATCTCTTTGTTTCTTTCTTGTCTACAATGACTGAAGCGAAAGAGAAAAATATTCCAGTGTTTACCGTGATAAAGAATGATGCAATTATGAAGAACATCTTTGTCATCAACAAACCATGAGAAATGGAAAAAGAAGAAGAAGAAGAATACCTACATAATCAAGAAGAAATTGAAGAAAGATTGATTGTTGGTAGACACCCAGATTGCAACATCATGTTAACTCATCCTAGCATCAGTAGATTCCACCTCCAAATTCAATCCAAGCCCTCTTTCCAAAAACTCTCTGTCCTTGACTTATCATCTGGTAGTAAATCCTCTCTTTTTAACACTTCTTTAAATCAAATGTTTGAGTTTTCTTTCTTTTGTTGCTTTATTCAAGTTTCCATTGGTCTCTTGGTGTTCTTGGGTTGATTAGGTTATTGTTTACTTGGATGCATTTCATGGGACCTAGGTTTCAGGGAAGAAGATTGACCCAGGAGTTGTGGTGGAACTGAATGAAGGTGATACTATAATAAGACAAGTCCGACCTCACTCGTCTTCAACACATCATTATTACCTTGGCAGCCATACTATGTTGCTACATATAAACATTATACATAAAATGGCAAGGTGATCCATGTCTATCATGCCTATCGTGACCAATCATCAATGCTGTTTATCAGCTTTATCTAACGTATGAACCGACTCACCATATGACCGTCTACATACTTTCTAATCATATTTACCTCTCAGGCATTCACATCAATGCAAATGTCCTTAGACTCTATAAGATTGCATTTCATCATATTACGTTTATCATATACATATGACTCTTACCTTAAGCCTTTACATAATCATCAATTCATAGCATAATATATCACAGTATACATTTTATATTTTATGGCATGCCACTACATATTCATACATCATAACATATCACAGTGTGGTCCTCCATGAACATAACATAGTCACATACGGTGGCCAATCGATGGACAACATACATTATCATGTCTCGCCTCATTGCTAAAGCAAATGGCAGAGTCTATAATCATCATTTATAGAATGGCCATCCTTAGACATAACATAGTCACGTGTAGTGGCCAACCGATAGACAAAATACATCATCACACAAATGGTAGAGTCTATAATCATCATCCGGAGTATTCTTGAAGGATGGCATCATAACACTGCAAGTTGGACAAAACAACCATCCCTATAAGCATCATACATAACCATCACACGGTAAATGAAAATTGCAAGTAGGACGAAACCACCATCCTTGCAGGCAAAACATAATCATGGCACAGTAGACGAAAATTGTAGGTGGGATGAAACCACCATCCTTGCGAGCAGAACATAACATCATGCATAGCAAGCAAGAACCACAAGCAAGACGAAACCACTATTCCTGTTTACCACTAACAACTTTATCATATAAAGTTATTTTGACACATTTTGGGGGCTTAAGTAGGTAGTTCTTTGAGATTTTAGATTCGAATTTTAGCATTTTAGGTGTTTTTCTAGTTTAAGTTTGATCACATGTTGAATAGTTAATTTAGGTTATTTTAGTTTAATTCTATGTTATTTTATTTTAAATTACTTTAAGAGTAGTTATTGTTGATTTCTCTTATTGTTTTTGTAGGAAATTTGATGAAAAAAGCTCATTTGATGAAAATCTGTGCAAGTATGGTGATGGCTTCATTTGTATATATTTTGGTATTTTGATCATATCTCTCTATACAAAACTCAAAATGAGGTGATTCTTGGACCACTAGAATGATGAGAGGAAAGGCTACAACTTTTACGCATACAAATCACCTAGTTCTGATCAGATCATGGTAAAATATCTGTCTAAATTGGAACACTGCAATAGTATGCATGGAATAAACATGATAAGGTTCTTGGAGAATATCTTTCACTCCAAAAGTCCAATTGATATGATTCTTGAGCCATTCGAAATTTAGAGACAAGGATAAAACTTTCATTTTTATCACATCACCCAGTTTAGATCATATCAAAGTGAAAATCTCATTGGAAAATTCTTAACTACTACAATTTTGCACAAGGCAGCATGTGAAGGTAGGCCGTGACTTTGTGTTACTCAAGGCTGCAACGTTAAAGAAGCCAAGGCCACAGCACTGAGGAGAGAAAGGCTGTAGAGCTAGTGAAAGGAAGGGCACCATACATATTTCTAAGGCTAAAGCATCGTAGTGCCAAGAAATCATGGTAGTGGCGTCAAACGATTTTCCAAAATATAATTTTGATGCGGATTTTGGAAATTAGGTTACATAGAGCCTATTTAAGAGACCTTTTTAAGAGGCTTTAAGGGGGAAGCAATGTGCAATTATTTTGAGGAAAAGAAGCCAAGAACAAAGTATGAAAACAAGAGAATTTGAGAGAGAATTGAGATTACAAAGCTTTTATAATTAGTTTTTATCTCTATTTTTGTGTTTTCCTTATTTTCTTTGACTTTGATTCATAGTTAAATTTCTTTAGATGTTGGTTTTTTTAGATATTATGAGTTAAACTATTTCTTAGAATTGTAGTGGATTTCAACATGTAATTTAAATATTAGTTTCTCTTTTATTTACTATGAATGGGTATAGTTTTTCTTATTCAAATTTGTTTTTAATGCTTTTGATTGTTTGGCCAACAATTAACTGATTTGTGAATCTAATTAAGACTCAACAAACAAATTTTAGATTGGAGTAAGGTTTGAATAGTGTATGTTCATATCAATTAGGTGATTCGATTCACGATTCGGGTAAACATACACCAGTTGCCATACATAGCCAAATTATAACACTAGCCTAATGAACCTTATTTAATTAATTTTTACTAACATATAGTGACCCAGTTAAGTTAAGTATGTGTGCAAATATCTCGACAAAGACTTGTACATAGCTTTGGATTCTAGGTTAGTAAAACCACCCATGAATGTAAATAATAGGAGAAACTGGTATCAGATGAAGTGTTGAATGAACCCATAATTCTAGGTATTTAATCTATTGCTTTTCTCACGCATCTTTAATTTCTGTTGATTAATTTAGTTTTTATTTTAATTTTGTTTTAATTAGTTTTTCTTCGATTTTTCGATTACTTACATAAGATTAATTTGTTATAAAATTATATTATTTAGTGAAAGTTTAGAAACGAATACTCTATTTATACTATATTACTTGTTTGCAATAACATGCACTTGCATGAAAATTCAACAACAACCACCATCCCTGCTGGTAGCATACATCGTCACAGGGATATGGACCCACTTAACGTCATAACACATATTGTCTGGAAATCCTCCATGAATGAAACATGTTTGTTTCACATCATAACATTGTCTAAAATCATTCAAGGATAGTTCATATTTGTCATTCATAATCTCAACCAATCATGCTCATCATCATAATATCTCAACATCATCACATTAGCCTAGGTATTATCCTTCTAGTCATTTTACATAGTTCTCATGACATTTACTTAGTTTAGACACAACAACTGTAGACATGCATATCATATACATATCAAGTTATACATCATTTTCTCATGTCCTAGTTTCATGATCACATCAGCATCATCATACTTAACCCAAATACAATCTTTTTTTGCAATTCACATCACTCATAACATCACTAGTCTAGGAATACTACTCTAGACGTACATATAGTGTATACATAACATATATCATGCATTTTCATTACAAAAGCATACACACACCTTAGTCATTATGCTTTTATATATAGAAATTCTCAATTCATCTTGACACTTCAAGGGTTCCTCTGTCGACACTTGCATAATCCAACTCCATAATGCCTTAACTTCAGTTCATTCAATTAGCTTTTGAGCAATATCCTTATTCCCATAATCATCTAGCATATTACAATGCAATTTCATCAATATTCATACCACATTATTCTACTTCATGATCACATTCTATCTTTCATAGCAAAGTTTAGCTTTTGTAACATAACATAATTTCTAACAATTCATCATACTAGTTCAACTTCTTCATATTCTTCAACAATATGCGAAATCCTTTAACTTAGACATCACTTGACTTATTTAAACTTCAAAACCCTAGCTACATTCACACACCACCAGTCACTAAGTTGAAACATAAAATCTCTACATTATCAATCGTTTAATTTGAAAACTAATTGGTCAAAAGCTTCAATCTTACCTCTAGATTAATTTTTTGGCCTCCGTATGCCTTCCTTCAACTTCAAATTCATCAAAGGGGATGAGGTTTTGAGAGAGGGTGAGAGAGCTTTTATTTCCATTTTTGTTTCTAGTGGACAAGCTGCCTAATGTCTTATATTTTTGCAAATCTGCATGCATGTGTCTATACATTTAGGGATATATCAATACATTTACATGATATATCCTTAAATATATCGATACATGAGGCGTTGTATCAATACTTTTCATCTAGAATGCTCCCTTTACAAATCTGTCAATACGTTTAGGCAATGTATCAATAGACTTCATATTTACTGTTGTTGTCAAGCCCAGCCCTAAAATATCTGTCATGTCAGACATATGAGTTATAGAATGCCAACATGCTTGAAGTTATCTTGAAAAGATAGATAAAGGCCGGTATTGTACCTAAAAGTATGACTAAGTCGATTTACACCTCAAACTAGTTAAAATAGAGATTTTAAAGTGAAATTGAGAATTTCACAATCCAGGGATGACTTAAAATGGTAATTCGGAGTTCGAGGGTTGATTTGGGTCAATCGAGAATATCGATCGATTAGGGGTAAAATGGTCACTTTGCCACTTAAAGTTAAAATTTGGTTATTTGATGAAATCTTTGACCAAGATTAATCATTTGAAGTATAATATAGGGTTTGGTAGTGAAAAATTTTAATTCTTGGTATTTTTGGAGCATAAGGGCAAAGCGATAATTTTGCCATCTGAGGACAAAATGGGAATTTTTAGAAATGATTTTAACTTCATTTGACTAAGATTGATCAATTGGAGTGTAATTTGAGGTTGGAAAGTGAAAAAAATGTAATTTCGGTACTTTTCAGAATATAGGGGCAAAATCGTAATTTTACCACATCGGGAGCAGAATGGTAATTTTCACCCCCTAACACTTGTCAAATTTGTGGGTTTTATTCAATATGGGAATGGATAAATATGATAATATAAGTGGTGGAGGATTAAAGTCAAAAAGAAAGATATTTAAACTTTGGACCAATGAAAGCTTGCCACGTGTCAAGCCATGAATTATTTAATAATTTACTTGAAAAATCAGCATAAAAATCAGCCCATTCCTCCCATAATGGTCGGCTAAACAAGAAGAGAAGAGAAACCAAAGAAGAACAAACCCTAGTTGGGGAAAATCAAAGAGAAAGTGTGAAAATTCCAGGAATCAAGCTAGATAAGGTGAAATTTCTTTACTTTTACTTGAGATTTACAATACCCATGCTTTATTTTCTCATTTCCATGGTTGAATTGCATGTTTTCATAAAGGATTCAAGGGTGACCGAATGGGTATGGTGAGGATTTAATGATTGGGTTGGCTTGGATTTAAGTTATGTTAGTGTTTTCGGTTAGTAAAGGATATGTAGTATGAAAACAAGTGAAGAAAATTACAAAAGCTTAGGTATCCTTCAATGGCCGAATCCTATGTGTTGTGTGGGAATGATGGATTTGATTTTCTTGCAAGTGAATTGGTTGGGGATTGATGGTTTGTAGCCGATGCGTGAATATTTGTAAAGCATTGTGTCACTGGATATTAGGGTGTGTGATTGGATATTAGGAATCTTAACCTATTTAATGGGTAAATTATATAAGTATGAAAAATTAAATATGGCATGGAATAGCGAAATCAATCAGTTTATAGGAAATGCGTGAATATTTGTTAGGCATTACGTCACTGGATATTAGGGCGTGTGACTGGATATTAGAAATTGTAACCTATTTATTTGTCATTAGGTGCTTGAATATTTGTTGAGCATTGCGTGAATTTTTTGTAGGCATTACGCAACTGAATATTATGTGGCTGAATATCCGTTGAGCATTGCATGATTTGTTTCTAGGCATTGCGTGACTGAATATATGTTGAACAGTGCGTGACATGTTTGTAGGCATTGCGTGACTGAATCGACCTAATGCTGAAGGTGATTATCTACTAATTCAGCCCTTGTAATAACAAATTCTGTAAAATTAGAAGAGAAATAAGCTAAAGATATTTGGTAAACTATTTAAGAAAATAAGTTATAAAGTTGTAATTTATGTTAAAATTACCATAAAGGATATTGATCCGTTATGTTATCTTCAAGTACCTAAT
The DNA here is from genome assembly GCA_036013995.1 of Theobroma grandiflorum. Taxonomy (NCBI): domain Eukaryota; kingdom Viridiplantae; phylum Streptophyta; class Magnoliopsida; order Malvales; family Malvaceae; genus Theobroma; species Theobroma grandiflorum. The sequence goes on along the minus strand of CP142133.1, from coordinate 21,762,945 downwards.
AAGCTATAATGTAATGCTTGAAGTTTATATATAATTTGAGATGTTAAAATCAAATAAATCTATAAAGGAAAGGAACAATTTTCATACTTGTATTATAGCAATAATATTAGATTTTGGTTGGTCTACCAAGCAATCGGACCATGATGCTAAAATTCTGAAAAAAAAAAAAGAGAAAAGAGGAAATGATTTATGTAACATTAAAATCCTTTTGATTAGTGAAAATGAGAGAAAACCTTTAAATAGTATCTGAATGCAGTTTTGAAATTTAAATTTTATTTTGTCTTAATTTGTGTAAAAAGAAAAAAAATTCTAGATTTTGATATTCTGTTGTTTGGTTTTTTTGTTTGTTTTACTAGTTTTTGTGGTGGAGAGAGGTAAAAGAGAGGGAAATCACGATTTATGTTGAAGAATGGAAATTTGCAGAGGAATGAGAAGAGAGAGAGATTGATTGACAGATGGGTATTTTATGAAAAATTAAAAAATTAATATCTTTTAAAAAAAAAAGAGAAAAGAAAGCTCTTACTTGGAGTTTATCTTTAAGCTTTTTCTTTTTTGAGAATTTTGTTCTAAAAAAAACAGCTGTTTATTAAGAAGTTCTCGCAAAATGATGTTTGACTTGGTTTTTGCTTGTAAGAGGCAGATAAGATGAGGAGATGAAATGCCAAGCCGAACAGGTACTTAATATCCAATTCAGACCCCCTTAATTGCACTTATATGAGAATATGTGTGTAGTAAACGAAGAGTCAGAATTGATGCCTATAAATAAAGGGAACCATTAAGCATTTGAGTCAAATTCAATTATCTTAACATTCTCAAATAATTGAAAAAAGTTGAAAATAGAGTCAAAAGATGTTTTAGTAGAGAATGGGCATAAAGCAGCCTCCAAGGAGGATGTGAGTGCCTTGAGGGACCAGTTGAAGATTCTCCAACAAGAGATGTGTGTCCTCTTCGACAGGTTGATAGACAAGACTCATGACTTGGAGGTTGGCATCCTATTCAACGAAAAGCTTCTGGCCTAGATAGAGGCTAAAGTAGATGAACTTATGAAGAAATGAACTATGGTTCATTTTTTTTAGTTTGTATCATCTCCTTTGTCTTCTTGTATTTTCAGGAATATGAAAATGAATAAAATTTTAAGTATTTTTCAAGTTTTCTTTGAGTGTATATATTATCTTCGTTTAAGTTATATTATGCTAAATAACTGCGTGAGTGGATGTTAGGCATTGCGTTAGCTATTATTAGGTATTGGGAGATTAGGTTATACGTGTTACGTGAATTATTTGTGCATATCTTCTGTTAAGACATTGCGTGAGTGGTTTTGTATGTATATGGTGACGTGTTGTTATGAATTACATGACGTTGGGCCAGTACGTGGAAGGTTATGTTAGCATAAGGTAAGTGGATATTAGGCATCGAGTGACTTATTATTAGGTGCTACGAGACTGCTAATGCATGAGGGAGTTGTGCAATTTATCTATTATTTTCAGGCTTATGGTTTTGAAATATTCTGTGACTAGTTATGATATATTGCGTGACATGTTGTTATGTATTGGGTGACATTGGGCATTACGTGACTAGTTATGTTGGCATGACGTGAGTGGATATTAGGCATTGAGTGACTTATTATTAGGTATTGCGAGACTAGGGCTGCATGACTTCTGCAATTCACCTGTTGTTTTGAGGGTTTTGTTCACTACTTTTTAAGGTTAGCGTCACTAGTTTTTATGCATTTCGCGACATTGGGTGACTACGTGACTGGCCCATTCTCATTCATTGACTTATTCTTAAGTATAGGGAGATTGGCTGTGCGTAACAAACTTGTGCAATTTATCCCTTGTTTTTATGCTTTTGGTCGGACGCTTTTGCGCATTGCGTGACTGGTTATGATATATTGCGTGACATATTGTTATGAATTGTGTGACATTGGGCATTACGTGACTGGTTATGTTGGCAAGATGTAAGTGGATATTAGGCATTGAGTGACTTATTAGTAGGTGTTGCGAGACTGGTGCTGCGTGACTTCTGCAATTCACCTATTGTATTGAGGGTTTTGTTCACTACTTTTAAGGTTAGCGTCATTGGTTTTTATGCATTGCACGACATTAGGCGACTACGTGACTAGCCCATTCTCATTCATTGACTTATACTTAGGTATAGGGAGACTAGCAGTGCATGACTGACTTGTGCAATTTATCCCTTATTTTATGCTTTTTGGTCAGACGTTTTTGGGCATTGCGTGACTGGTTATGATATATTGCGTGACATGTTGTTAAGTATTGCGTGACATTGGGCCATTATGTGACTCATTATGTTGGCATAATGTGAGTGAGCGAGTGGATATTACGCATTCAATGACTTATTATTAGGTATTGCGAGACTGCTGCTACGTGACTTATGCAATTCACCTCTTGTTTTGAGGCTTTTGTTCACTGCTTTTTATGCATTGCATGAAAGTGTATTATACATTGTGACATTTATTTTCTATTAAATTTCAGCCGCCGGCCAAATGTGAGTTACACATTGCTTAAGTTGTTTTTATGCATTAAGGGGTATTTTTTTTTAAATTGACTGATTGTGACACCTATTTTCTGTAAAATTTCAGCAGCCTTCCTAATGTGAATCTATGATTACATACGGTGGGCAGTGGGTCGATGATAGTTACAAGGGTGGTGAGACATGAGTGAAGGTTGTTGGGAGTTATTTCTCATTTTCGAGCCTAGTGAAGCAAGTTGAAGAGGTTGTTAGGGTCAATGCACATAATAATGAAATTAAGCTACATGCATCGCTGAGACATGCGGTAAGGGTTTCTCGTGTAGTTATCAGGGATGATGAAGATGTAGCAAGTATTTTTCGAAATGAGAGGGTAGTTGTTGTGTTTGTGATAGTTAAGGCATGAAATGCAAATGATGTTCCATATGAACATGGTATTCAACATAGTCATCACCTACAACAAAATGTTAATTACTCTGACATACCACACCATGCATTTCCATACATACAACCATGGCAATCAAGTTTGATGTATCCTCAAGAGTTTGAGCAAGCCGACATACACATAAGGTGTCTGCATAATTCCAATCAGAATGTGCATCGAATGAAGTTCATGGTACATTGCAACAAACGCAACTGTCAATCAAAAATTCAAGTTGTCCATTGGCATTCGTAAAAAACACTGTGATGGTTGTGAGTGATGATGATGCATCTGATGAGATTGAAGATGATGTTAAAGAAGACGACATGGCGGTTTGGAATGTTGACTTGCATGATGACTGTGAAGATGATTACGTTGCTCGAGATTATGCATGTTCAGAGGACAATAGGGGTGAGCACAGTGACATTCCAGATTGGAATCATGCAAATGGTAGTACAGGACATGGCACAACTATTATGTTAGAAAAGGTTCAGTTCGAAGACCATGCCACAACTGTTGCGTTAGAAAACCATGCCACAACTATTGTGTTAGAAAACCATGCCACAACTGTTGCGTTAGAAGAGGTTCAGTTCGAAGACCATGCAACAACTGTTCAACTAAAAGATGTTGAGGGTGCCGAGCCTATTTACGATGATGGCATCGCACTTGAGAACCACATTTACTCGTCAGGTGACAGTGATCAAGAGATGATAAATACAGGGGTATCTCATCAATGGATCATTCTTGGGGTAGATATGATATCCTTCCAAATAGTTACGAGTGAGGAATCCGAATCACGCGTCGACCACTTATATCACAGACAAGTGTTTCCATCGAAGTCCGAATTGAAACGAGCTTTAAGCATGTCAACAATAAAAGAGCATTTTGAGCTTAGAGTTAGAAAGTCATGTCACGTTTGTTTTGAGGTTAGTTGTAAAGAGAAAGCATGCAAGTTTGCTTTGCGTGCAACGAAGTTGCCTAAGGGAGAATATTGGCAAATTCGGATGTTGCATAAGGTACACACGTGTACTGTTGATGGTTTGCAATTTGGATACCCAACTACGAGCGCGAGGTTAATTGTTGAGCTTATCTCGACCAGGCTGCAAGGAAATTATGTAAACCCATTGAGACCTAAGGAAATAATGGAAGAGATGGATCGCAAGTGGGGATTGCAATGCCATTATGGAAAAGCCTGGCAAGCAAAAAGGTATATCGAAAGTCTTGTGTTCGGTCCCCTAGAAGAGTCATTCCAACTCTTGCCTTCATATTTCCATATGTTGGAATGTGAAAATCCTGGTACTGTCATGAATGTCGCTACAGATGGGGAACAATGATTCAAATATTGCTTCTAGGCGTACGAGTCATGTATCCGAGGGTTCAGTTCTATCATGCGGCCTGTAGTTGCTATCAATGCCACACATCTGAAAGGCAGATTTAAGGGTATTCTGTTTGTTGCGGTATGCAAAGATACAAATGAGCATATATATCCAGTTGCATTTGGAATTGGCCATGTGGAGGACAAAGAGTCTTGGTCGTGGTTTCTTAACCAATTGCGTTCTGCAATTGGTTGTCCTATAAATGCAATGTTAATTTCATATCAGCATCTTGCCATTAAGAATGTCGTTGAGAACGTGTACAGTGACGTGCATCACGGGTTATGCAATTACCACTTAGGGAAAAAAGTGAAAAACTTGTTCAAGTGCGAAGATGTTGCTGCCATTTTCACCTTGGCTACCAACTGCTATAGGCTGTTCAATTTTAACAGACACACAACTGAGCTGAAACAAATTTGCAAACCTACTTATGACCACCTTATGAGATTAGGGCCTGAGAGATGGGCAAGTGCACGGTCACTAGTTAGGCGATACAAGCTGATGACATCCAACATTGCAGAGTGTATTAATTCCTGCCTCAGGCATGCAAAGAAAATGCCAATAACTGTCTTGATTGAGTGTATCAGAGGCATGTTCCAACGTTGGTTCCATGACCGGCACAACAAGGCATTGAATGTGACCACGCCCCTCAGCCCTTGGGCTACCGATCTGTTGAACAACCGGTTGAACGCTGCATGTCACTTTTCCATACAACCAATAGATCGGATGGAGTTTCAAGTTATAGGCAGCAATAAGGACACTGTCGTCAACTTATGCATGAAGACATGTTCATGCGGTGAGTTCCAGGCTTATCAACTCCCCTGCACTCATGTAATGGTGGCAACAAGGTCTGCCTAATAATGTTTTCAAATTGTGTGCATTGTGAATTGAATTTTTACATTGTTAGGCAATTGTGATTTCATTGCTTTCGCAGTAAGTGCAAATGTGCACCTATTGAATTATGTTCAGACTATTACAAAACTAGCTCTTGGGTGGATGGATATGCAGTTCCCATTCGCCCGGTTGGGCATCCCAGTGAGTGAGACATCCCCCATGACGTTAAAGAAATTGTCGTTTTGCCACCAACTTGGCGAGGTCAAGCAGGAAGACCTAGGAGGAAGAGGATTCCATCAGCTGGGGAAGGCAGTCGATGACGTAGATGTTCACAATGCAAGAGCTATGGTCAAAATAGACAAAATTACCAAACTCCATTTACAAGTCCATCCACAATCGGGGAAACATCACCTTCTCAGCCAACGGTTGGACAACGACACTGACCAAAGGTATGTTCAATTTGCAGACTACCCGAGCACACACGAAACTGTTGTCTAATGCGGAGTACAACCTCTGAGAACATTACAAGTGTCAAACCTGAAGATAGTGTTAGCAATTAAATTGATGATTATTAGGGATTGTTTCATCATGTTTCGAAATGGCCATTAACATTAGCATTGGATAAATAATGAAATTTGAAATTTAGTTTTATGAAGTCTGGAGGTGATACTCTGACTCCTGGTCACAGCCAGTAATAAGATGATATGAAAAAATCATCAAATGCCTTATACTCCTGATTAGTTGATGATAATTTGTGTATCTTTGTAAACAATTAAATTAAAGCATTCCATATTTAATAATAATAAAAGAGGCATCGATTTTAGTCGCCTGCTTCATATTTACTACTACCAAAAAAAGTATAATATTTGTATTGGCTATGCACAGAACTAGTAAACAATTGAAGTTAGCCACACCATGCATAGTTAAGAAGTATGGAATGTAAATTGTGTAATCTTTCACGGCATTTATGAATAAAAATTAAACAATGTTACTCTACATTTCGACATTCAACAATAAATTAAGGCAAAATCGTCATTAATGATATGTTAAAGCGAATAGCTTCCTTATACATATGCATATTTTAGTCAATTTACAAATGAATTAGCAACCTAATATCCCCAAACAGTACAACATCATCCTCTTAGTACTCATCACTTCCCCCGATTATACCAAACGTTGTAAAAGTAAAGTATCTCAACAATCACATTACTTGCAATATATCAAATACAACGAAATTTATAGAAACCAGTGTTGTTTTCTCTCTTGATATCCTTAATACCCTAAGGCCTAACCCACAATTAAACGAAGGTCTTTAAGGAAAACATATCGTTAACGTCTCTTTAGTTGTAGCAGTAACCAGTGAAGCTCGACCATCTTGCACTATGTAAAGCAATGGCCGCATATTCGAGCAGACCCAATGTCGATGACAATGGCGATCGAATTATGGGTGATGATCAATACTTAACTCTACAATCAAAGAAGAAATGGAAACTAGCTCTTTACCTGCCTGCCGCACCAATTCCCTTTTCAATTGCACCAGGTAATTGTATGTCCTCCTCGTCTTGGTTTAGGGACAAGTCACATGCTGCTAGATATAGGGCAATAGAGAATGCCATCATATCTTCCAGGAAAGTGGTTGTTTGGGAAAGCTTGAAGGAAAACATATTCCTAGAGGTTGACTTAAAAGAGTTTTTTTGACTTGGGTAAACTTAAAGGTCTATGTACCTTTACAGCTCATGATTATAGCCCGACTCTGGTTAGGGAATTTTACTCCAGCATACGTTGGAGTGAAAATGAATTTGGTAATCCAAGTGATTTTAACCTATTTGTTTCAAATGTGTTCTGGGAAGGAATAGAGATTACAATTACACCTTATGATCTTGGGAAGCTCTTGAAAACGGAGTGCAGATAGGGAAAATACGACCTTCCCCTATTATATGATCCGTCCACTATGTGGGTATACACGACAAGCAGAGCAGAAGTATATAACGTAACTTCATGTTCTGTTCATCATTTGGAAAGTGAAACATCTAGGCTGATACTCAATTTTCTTGCATCCACAGTACAGGGAAAGATCAATCGATTAAAACGTGTTAGCGTTGAAGACTTTTGGATGATGGAAGCAATATCCTGCTTTTATGGCTTGAATATTGTGAAATATATGATCATCAGAATGAGAGGAGTTACGACAGGGGATGAAATGACCCTTCCATATGGAAACATCATATCGACTCTAGTTATGAAGAAAAAGATATGGAGCAATAGATATCTAGCTAATTGGACCAATTGTAGGCCTTGGAAGCTCTCATCTAGATGGCTCGTGAAAAGGGGATATGACTTGGGTGTTGGTTACCCATCTCATCTTGCCCATGGTACTCATTATACTGGTCCATCTACAGTTAATCCAAAACCTATTACCAATGACGTTAAGTATAATATGCTTTTGAGGATTGATGAGAAACTCAATATCTAAACTGCTAGACTGCAGACATTGGAATTAAGGATATATAATGTTGAGAATCTTCTAAAGCAAAGAACAAATACAACTATTCAGGCAACAGATAAAGATGAAGATTCCAATCACTAAGACAAGCATAGCAGATCAAATTTGATATTTTCATCTGAGAGTTGTGGATTATCTGGATTATGCATATTATAACTGGTTTCGGACATCAAGTATTTATGTTATATTGTTTTTTGACAATTCGCTCAACATGTCCATTATCACAAAACATGACACACAAATAACAGTTATAGATTAACAAATGACAATCATACATGCAAAACAAACTCAAATAAAAGCGTGCCAATCCATATTGTTAAGGAATGTGTCAATACATCAATTTATATTTTATAGTAACTCCAAACAAATATCTTTAAATATACCCATCATTTTATTCATTGTTCGACATCGAATTGAACATTCCAATCACTAAGTAATAAAGAATGCAGTCAAAGCTCATGATGGTGATGGGAATTGAGAGCGAAATAGATCCTCAAAACGTTGTTGGCACAACAATAGCTCACGATTCTGCACCTCCAACAATTCCATTCGGGCATTCAACATAGAGTCCATTGTTTCCATAAATGAAAGGAGTCTATTGAAAGCTTGATCAACATTGAATGTGGTGGAAATAAGGGCACTTGATCGAGCTGTAAATAGGCCCGTAGGATACACATTCAGGTCACCCTCATTACCATTCTCATCAAATTTAGGGTTATAGATTTCTACCTTCCTAACTCAAGTGTTGTTCCTGAACTCAAAGCCTAGCTGTTTAATAATACGCTCATCGATGTGATCAACCAAAGCAGGGTTTTTTGGCGGGTCACAACGGCAGTCAACTTTGAAGTAGTCTATTATCTCACTGATCAACATGTCATAATGTAGGCTTTTTATGCCACTTAGAATAGTCCGGAGCATGTCATCCATGATGAATTTAGCAAGGTTGATACGACGGTTTAATTTGATATTATGTAAAAGCAAAGCCCATCTGTCGCGATATTCGAATACTTCGAATGGTGAGGATAGATAGTGTGAGCGATGATGAGGTGCAAGACTTGATCAAAGAAACATAGCCTTGTCCAATTAGCACTGCCGCTCTCTCTTGGTGAAGGGTAGATGAACGCCGACCCAAGGTTCCCATAGGCACAGACATATCGAAGATTTTCTTGCACGAAAGTAAGGTGAAAGACCGATTCTATCAGCTTATGCGTAACGAGGATCCGTTGTCCCATGACACGGGTGACAAACGAATCGTCATGGTGCACAACTTTAGTTGTTTCCGACTCAGTTTTTTTTTTTATGTTGCATTGAAGTAAAAAATTTGAACCTAGTTCTCATAGTATTTCTTATTCAATTGTAAGTAATGTGTCCACTTTAACTTTTCAAAGTTCGCAGGGTATGGGAAATCAATAGCCTTTAAATACTCAAAGTCAATTATGTGTCCGGGTATTACCTTGCGTTTGCTGAAATTAGCATTGAATTTCGCAGCGTGCGACGGATGGGTGAAATTTTACAAAAAAGAATTCACAACTGAGGCTGACAATATTTTTGCCCCAACAAAGTTGCCTTCACCACTGTTGTGCATCACCTTAGTGCGTTTACTACTGTGACTCATCTTCCCTTGATCCGAAATTAGGAAAATTTTAAAGGAAGACTACTGGTGCAAAGTGGGTTTTATAAAAAATTTGGAAGGTGGAATCTTTTGTAGATGGTGGGAATTTTAAACAATAACTCACGCCACTTGATATCAAATACTAACGCAATTCCATAATAACCAGTCACGAGGGAGTCGATATCAACTACTTAGGCGATTCAGAAAAAAATTAGTCAGGCCTTTCCCATAACTAGTTACGCGACTCTATAAAGTACTCATGCGATTAGATGTAAACTAGTAACACAATTCCATGATAACCAGTCACGTGACTCCATTTTCTACTCACATGATTTTATAATGAATACTCACGCTAGTCCATAATAACTAGTAACGCAACTCCATATATTACTCATGCGAGTCGATATCAACTACTCTCGCGATTCAACAAAAAAATACGGACGCGCTTCAATAATAACTATTGCATGCCACTCCATATTTACTACTCACGCGAGCCAATATCAACTACTGACGCGATGCTAAATCTGAAAGGTTCACGTGATCCATATTTAGTAGTCACCATATCCAAGTCCATTAGCCACACGATTCCATATTAACTACTCACATGATTCAAAGTTGAGTACTAGTGTGAGTCCAATAGTCAATGACGCGCATCACGTTATATAAAAACCCCTATTATTTTTTCTCCTGATATCCTAAATACCCTAAAGCCTAACCCCTAATTAAACGAAGCTCTGAAACGAAAATATCGTAAATCTATTTGTAGTTGTAAGATCAATCAGTGAAGCTCAACCATCCTGCACTGTCTTAGCCAATGGCCACATCTTCTAGCGGACCCAAAGTCGGTGACTATGGCCATATTTTCAACACCAAAGTTCAAGTTTTACAAACATATGGAAATACCATAAGTTTTATGTGCACGCTTGTTAGAAGAATTAAATGTTTTGAAGGTAAAGGTGTGTATAATCTTTGATGAAACTTTTTCTGTTGACAGTTTAATTTTAGAAATCTCTTGTCTCTTAATAAGGTTTATATGATTGATGACTTTTCAATTGTTAAAAATTTTTGGAGTTTTTAAAGTCATTGGTGAATCTATAGTTTATAGAACATGAAATTAGCATCAATACCTTTTTGTTTGATTATAATGTCAACAGATCTAATGACATAGGATACATTTTGGTTAAATCTTCCAAAATGGCTTCTTTGGTAGCTTAGGCTGGAAAAATTATGGATTTTTAGGGTTTGAAAATACAATGAAGCGGGAATTGTTTCTTTGTTGTTTCTTTTGAACTTGATCATTTGGTTAGGAGTTAAGAATGTTGGGACTTGAGAGGCTGGATGTGTGAAGACTAGTTTCTAGAGTTGATTGCCAGCACTGGATGTTAAAGATTTCTCTGTATTTTGTGAAGGGAAAAGTGAGTGGAAGGCTGTGTCACTATGATTATGGTTTGGCAAGTTAGGCTTTTGTGATTAAGGAAAACAACACATCGGATCATGTTCATATTGAAAAGGCAGTAAAAATAGAGCAATTAGACAACTGACTATAATACATCATGGATATGACACATTTCTCAAAGCATTTAATTCTTCTACCAAGTGTGTATAAAACATATGGTATCATAACTTTGGAGTTGAAAATGGTACAACCTGAGCAAGCATAGGTTCACTTATGGTTTAATAGACCTTCAAAGGGGAAAACATACTATGTAAGTACTTAAAAGGTAATCTTCCTATAATAGTGTTTTGTATTGTTTAACGATATATTTCTGTTATATTGTTTTCTGACAATTTGCTGAACATCTGCTTTAACTTTCATGTGTTTAGGGTAACTTCTGGTTGATTATTAACGGTAATAAATTCGATATATGTTGCGTTTACTGGTGCTTCTGGTTGGGTTATGGTTTGATAATGTCCATCATTATTGGCTGACACTTCTTCAGAGAACATGACAAACAATAAAGGGCATAAGAAAAAAATTCAATAATCATTCAGCCGAAACAAACTCAATTAAATGCATGCCAAGCAGTTTCAGGTCAATGTTCCCAATACATCAATTTTTTTAGATTAATTCCATAAAACTGTCTTTAAATACAGGCAAAATCATAGGCATGCATAGGTCCACATTTGTCACGACCCAGAACTTCCATCAGGTTTCCAACAATCGCCGCGACGTCTCGATAGGCATTCATAGCTCGAATACTGACCGAAACCCTGCAAGGCTTTCATATCAGTTTAATAACCTCCCCTGTGAGTGACAGTCGTTGAACATTGTGTTTTAAATAGTTACTAGCCACTTTTGAGCTAAAGTGACCCGAAAATGATTCTCAACTCACAGGGGCGTTTCAGTCATTTTCATTGGAAAAGTTCGAACCCAATTAAATATGTAGCAAATATATGGAAAAACACACATTTCGAAGTCAGAAACGCATTTCGTTAACTAAAACATTCATTTTGAATGAAATAGAAATTATCAAAATATAATAAAAATAATTAATAAAATATTGTAATTTCCTATAAAACAATATTTATAGAGTTAACGGTAAATACTTTTATAGCGTAAAAACAAAATAAAAACATTACATACTGTAATGTACATAAACAGAGTATGCAGTACATTTACAGTGACACCCGAGCCCACGAATATACAAAAGTAAAGAAGGCAGAAACCTACTATTGATGAGATTGCAAAATCAACTGTCATCCTCAACAAACACAACTATCTACAAACTAGTCTGGCCTGAAATGTGGAGAAGAGAGTGGTGAGTTTACACAACTCAGTGAGTAAACAAATATCTCCTAAAATATGTAAAGGCGAGTAATATGAGACAATGAAAACTTTTCATCTCAAAGGGTTTCATAACATGAAACCTTATTCAAATCAGTACGATCAAATTCATTTCACCCAAATAATAATAATAATACTAATAGGGCTTACGATTTATCAAAAATCATGGCTCATGCCATAAAAATTCATACTCGGGGATACCTTGGCAGAGGCATCTAACTGAGTCTGCCAAGGCTGTTCAAATTTTATAATTTTTCCAAAAATGCAGCTGATCATTAGCATTAGCTGAGTTCGCCTTCACGTGGTGGTAGGGCATGAAGTGAACTCTGTCATACCTAAGGACAATCCTGTGCGCCTCTACAACTAAGATAAAGATATATATAGGGGTTTTACCGTGCTACCTCTAAATAGGTCAGTCCACGAAAGCCCGTCTACTGCAGTAGATAATAATCCACCAAATTAACAAAATTTTAGCAGCATAACTGGGCTATTTTATTACTAACCAGTCTGCATGACAAACAACATCGCATATATTTTCCAACACAATAAACCAGCAATCAATTATGCCACATTTTCATAAGCCATATTAATTTAAAAGTACAATTTATCATGCGATAAACAATGGTCTCCAAATACTCTATTTTTCAAAACCACGGTAGATTTCTAAATAATTTATGACATAATTTCATTTAAACCCATTTATTTATAAAACATAAAATTTTATCTTTAAAATTCATTTTTCATAAAATTCACCAAAAACAAATAAAAATTACTTCAGATAATTGAAGCGATAGTAAATTCACTCACTGTTTTCAAAAGTCCAAATTTCAAGTGTACTCGGACTAGTGGTCCTCAAGCGCAATCTCTTTACCTCTCTCGGAGGTCTCACCACCTTGACATAGAATAAAATCAAGGAATTTACTACATTATCCCTAAATTGAAATAAACTAACTTAAACTACTAATGCATGATATGAAATGCAAAAATTTGTCTGACTTTTGCCTAAACACGGTGTTAACCTAATTCGGTCGATTACCCGATAAATTAGCCAACGCGTCCGATTTGACTCCAAATTGCTCTATTCTTTTTCTAATACCTCAATTCACCAAATGCCATTTAAATAATACCAATTTCAACATTAAAACCCTTACACTTCTTCATAGAAAAATTCAGCCATTTGGTGCACTAGCACTGTGATTTTTCCTACACGATTTTCTCACCATAATTCATCATTTTCCAAGCTATTTCCTTTGAAATAAAAACAATCCCTCATTGATACTCAACATAAAAGGTTCTATCAATGAAGGATTTTAGGAAAAATAAATATTTTTCTTATGGTTTTGCTTCTAGACATGATTAACTATCTCTAAACATCAACATAACTCCAAATCAAGTCATTTCCATCATCGAATCCTTTCCATACCCATTCAACCTTCATGGTTTCATCATGCCAACTCAATTTTTAGCCATGGAAAATAAGAAATAAAGCATGGGTAAGCTAGGTTTCAAGCAAAAATTAAAAGATTTTACCTTTTTGTTGCTTAATCCTTGAAAAATCAATGAAATCTCTTGATTTTCTTGGCTAGGTTTCTTGTTTCCCTTTTTTCCTTTGCTTTTCTTCTCTTGGCCAACCAGCTTGAGTGAATGGTGAGTATGTGGGCTGATTTTTATGCTTTCATAAGGAAAATATTAATTAATTAAAAGCTTGACACGTGGTGAAATGTCATTAATCCATAATTTTAATTATTTTGACTTTTTCACTTAACTTTCCACCACAATTTTATTCCATATTTATCCATTCCTTTAATAAACATAATCCTTGATTTTTGACAAGTGTTGATGGTGGAAATTACCGTTTTGCCCTTGATAAGGCAAAATTACCATTTTGCCCCTATATTCCAAAAATATCGAGAATTGAAAATCTTTCATTACTAAACTTCATATTATAGTCCATATAATCAATTTTGATCAAATGTGATCAAAATCTTTTCTAAAAATCTCTATTTTGTCCTTAAATGGTAAAATAACCATTTTACCCTTGATCGGTCAATTTTCCCGATTGACTCCAAATCAGACTTTGAACTCCGAATTACCATTTTTAGTCATCCCTAGACTGTGAAATTCTCAATTGCACTTTAAAATCTCTATTTTAACTAGTTCGAGGTTTAAATCGACTTCATTGTACTTCTAAGTACAATACTGGCTTTTATCCATTTTTTCGATATATTATAGTGTACAAGCATGATATCAGTCATATGCAAGACATGACAGATATTTTAGGGTCAGGCTTGACAACATCGAATTGAACATTCCAATCATTGAGAAATAGAGAAAGCAGCCAGAGCTCATGTTGGTGGAGAGAATTAAGAGCCAAATAGATCCTCCAAGTGTTGTTGGCGCTGCAACAGCTCACGATTCGCACCAGCAGAGCCGCATTCACCACTGTTGTGAGTCACCTTTGCGCGTTTACTTCTGTGACTGATCTTCCCTCTATCCCAAATTAGGAAATTTTAGGGGAATTGAGTTGGTGCAAAGGGGTTTTATACTATATTTGGAAGGTGGAATCTTTTGTAGATGGTAGGAATTTGAAACAATAACTCACGCGACTTGATGTAAACTAGTAACGCAATTCCATAATAACTAGTCATGAGACTCCATTTTCTACTCACGTAGTTTTATAATAAATACTCATGCCATTCAATAATCACTAGTAATGCAAGTGTTCATATATTACTCATGCGAGATGATATCAACTAGTCACACGACTTGACAAAAAATAGTCACGCTCGACAATAATATCATGTTACGTGACTCCATATTACTCACGCGATTCGATCTAAACTAGTAACGTAATTCCATAAAAACTGGTCACGTGACTGAAGTTTCTATAGATGCGATTTTATAATAAATACTCACGCCAATCCGTAATAACTCATAACGCGACTCCTTATATTTCTCACGGGAGTCGATATCAACTAGTCACACAATTTGATAGAAACTAGTGACGCGTTTCAATAATAACTAGTAAACGTCACTCTATATTTACGACTCACGCGAGTCAATACCACTACTAACGCGATGCTAAAGCTTAAAGGTTCATGCGATCCATATTTAGTAGTCACCACATCCAAGTCAATTAGTCACATGATTCCATATTAACTACTCTCGTGATTCAAAATTGAGTACTGGTGTGAATCCATATCAAATACTCCCGCAAATCAATATCAACTGGGGATACGATCCCAACATCGTCATTTAGGCAAATTCAATATCAACTGGTTACAACCCTATGTCACGTAATGTAATTCACCATGTCATATAGGCTGTAAAGTAATGAGGGTTGGCATGTGCATTAGATGCATGAACGTTGTCATGTAAATTGTGTAACAGACTAAAAGACTTTATGATACAAATAAGAAACAAATAAGGACAGAAGAAATAATATTGTTCTTATTGCACCCGTATGCTTATAACAACAATGAATACATAACTGTTCTTATTGCCATTTTTCTTTGTTGTTGTTTGAAACAACAAAGAATTCAAAGAATAATATGTAAATGCTAGAACAAAGAATAATATGGACATCATCCGAAACAATGTTATTTACAGATCGAAAAAGAATAAACAAATTAAAAAATTTAACAACTTATGTTGTTTGCAAAAATCTCAAGGGTAAACTTTTTTTGAATGCCCTCTATCGCGTTTGCCTTCAGTGTTTCACCCTTTGACTGGATGAACCACTCCAACGAAGCAACAACCCAATCCCCGCAACTCAGTAAATCTTGTTGTAATGGGGTTTTTGCATTTAAACTATACCTCATCTGCGTCAAAGGTCGTTTTTGATGATGCGAGCTACCAAAGTACCTCAACTGGTGGCATATAATGGGAAAGAATGATGTTAGTGGACTCATTTGCTTATCACGCAAGTCAGACTTCTGTGCTTCGTTCCGACTGTATGATGAGTCCATTAACATCATAGTTCTTTTCAGCAAGTTGATGTGCACAACCACCTAGTGGTCGTCGAAATAACACAGTATGAGAATTGAGTCAACCTCATGCCATGGCAAACCCCACGGAGGACTCCCACCCCTTGCATACTGAAGCACATGGTCTGGCATTATCGCCTCACTCGGCTTGAATGTCTTCTTGCTGGGGGAAGGCTTCATTTATTTGCTTAAACCCAACAAAATAAGCTGTCAATTACATTACGCACACAAGTTATATGTAATTAACTAATACACAACCCTTACATTTGAATAATTACAACTCATTAAAATATAATATAATATACTTACATAGAAGGTGGTGTCAATGATGCATATTCTTTGCTTGTAGTGTTGTGAATGGTGCTCGCGTGCTCGCTTACACAACACGCTGATGCATGCATCAATATGTTGGTTGTCTATCAACTTTGTCGGCATCTCCAATCGTCGAAAAAAAATTAAAGCCATCATCTCCTTCGATGCCCAGAATGATAACCTTCCATATTTATTTTAGATTTATAATAATATCCCAATGTCAAAAGACTATGAAATAAATACACTACAACCGTAAACACTAATATCCTCTACTGTTTTCATTTGACCTAGCTTGCTCATTTTTCATGAAGGACTTATATCTTTCCTTCAATTCGTCCTTAGCTTTGCGTTGGACCAATAGTGAGTTAACGTACGGGCTTCGAAGGTATTTGCTAGCTAAGGTCACAAGTGCATCTTCGGGCTCAAGTCAAGGTCGAGCCTCACTAGAAGGTGTGATCTCACCATGCGGGGGGGGAGGGGGGCTTCTAGTCTAGTTGGGACAAGAGCAGAACGAGGGGAAGTTGTAGCTCGATTACTCGTAAGAGAAGGTATGCACTGAGAATGTGGGCTACCTCTGCTGGAGATGGGACAGGCACAGCATGATGTTCGATTGGGCCAGTGATAGGTGAGTTTCAACCCGATGCAAATGACTGATTTATGCCACATGTATCGTCAACATCAACACCAATCCCATCGCCCTCTTTGTTAGGCGCACCATCCTCTTCACCCATCAATCGACCCTAAACGATTGAAAAAATGAAACACATCATAACACTGTATACATCGTACATGTTATAACTCACACAATGAAAAACATAAACCCTCATACCTCAAAATGGTCTATCAGCCAACCGACAATCTGATCCTCTAGCCCTTACAGTGACTGTTTGATATGTTGCTATAGTGACTACATCTGCATCTGCATCTGCATCGCTTGCTGGATCTTCCACTTCATTGCTTGCTGGATCTCCAACTGCATTGCATGCATCTGCATATGCATATCCATCTACAACGACTGTAGGTCTTTTCTTCCATTGTTTCCCCAACCATTTTAGCTCTCACTTAATGCTCGTAGACATTTATGAACATAGCGGCCGGTGGAGTGCCTCACCATTAAGGGTTGCAGTAGAAGCAAGAGGAGCAGCAAAAGGGGTAGCATGAAGACCCGAAAGAAAAGAATCAGGCGCCTCAGCAGGACCCGAGGCCTCAACAGCAGCGAACTAGGAATCGACTTGCTCGTCTGTGCTGCATCTTCGCTTAACACCTCGAACTGCCTTACTTTTCCTTTTGTGGTCCATTACCCTCCTCTTTTGCTAGGGACCAAATTATGTCCGACCCTCTAACTTCCATAATGGCACGTATTGCTGCCCCTCAGAGATGTTGACCTCAATGTCGAACTAGTACGCAGTCAACATCTCTTCTGCAGTTGGCTCCAACGTCCTCACAGTGCACAACTACACCAAAATATACATTGCCATTAGGTATAACCCTCACTCCACTATAACAATAAAAATAAAATTTTTTTAAATAAAAAAATATGGTTTCTTTACTCACCTTCTTTTTTTCCTCCAAACTTGCAATGTGGGCATGAAAGCCTACAAGCCTCTTGTCACAATGTCATTTTAGCATTCTGGGCCAAACTTGTCCCAATTGGCGCTGCCTTCCAAATAGGTTTCAGATTACAGGAATTGCTTCCAACGCCTAAAACTGCACATCAAATGTCAAACATTTTTTACTCACCTTATAAAATCTTAAGCGAAAAGAATTCATCTCGTAAAATCTGATGTGACAAGAATAATGATAAACAGTATGGGATGGCACATTACCTGAAACGCCCAAATAAATCTGTAGATGTGGTAGCATTTTTTCTCCACTACTCCCGCAGTAGGAGGTTCGAAGCCCCTCGTCAAGTAATATACGGTCAGACTCCAAACATACATGCCCCTTGGGAATGCATTCCACTTGTCGATGTTCACCACCAACGACAGCAACCATGGAATCATTGCCCGTCTGTAGTCTTGATCGAAAAAAACACTTTGGGCCATCAAGACGAGGGCTATCTTGGTCGCATTTCCCTCTTGCTGAAACTGTCCTCTTTTGAATGTATCTAAAACTTCTTGAATCTTCACCCCGTTCCCCTCTCCCCAATAATATATGTGAATTCATCCAGAGACGGCCTCATATCGATTGACAATAAGGCCCGGTAATGCACCAAACTTAAGCTCTATCACGAGGCAGAACTCCCTCTTTAAAAACTGAGCCTTTGTTCTTCCTATGGCTAGCCATAGCTCACCCTCGATGGCGTCTGGTTCATTTATTCTGCACAGCATTAGGTTGTGTATGAGACTGGCACAGAATAAACTCTTATCAACTTCGATGTCTACCTTGTGCCCAAAGCATGTTCCCTTCAACCTTTCTAACTCATTGACTTTGGACATCATCTCACGTATCACATGAAGCTGCGACTACTTACAGTGGATGTTAATGCCTGCATCGAACCCCCACTGATGCCTTGGCACACAAAGCAAAGATTTGACATTCTCATGCTCTGTTCTTGTGCTGCCCATCTGTAACATACAACAGATAACATTCCTATTTTAGTCATATTAATGCCATCATTATAGATTGACAAATAAATAAGACGAATTTCTCAAAAATAGCCCTCTTCATAAGTTCACTCATAAAATAACCCTCTCAATAATTTTAACTATTTTTTGACAGCCTCGGACCAGAATAATTAATGTAAGTGCCGAGCATAGATTATTAAGCAAATCAACATATACACATTAAAGCATTACAGTTTATCCAAAATAATACAGAATGAACCTAATGTCGATCATGCAATGCCATACAGATAAATTTCATGCAGTTATGACACTCGTGCCATTTCATACAAAAAATAATCACACAATGCCTTTTCAATTAGTCATGCAATTATGAACATTAAATCATGCAACTATCTATAAACAACTGACTCAATGATATAAACCTATCAACCAGTCAGGCAATGTTAAATGCTATTGCAATCACTCACACCTTAAGCCCATGCCATATTGCCATCCACTCGTGCTGTCACGCAATGACCTATCAATATGTCGCGCAATCACATATCAAACACTCACGCAAAGTTAAACCCTAATGCGATCACGCACACCCTTAGTGACCCCATGCCAAAATCCAGTCACGCATAAGCAAGCCCTCAGTCACCCTCAACCCAATTCCTGCCAAAGGGTCATAATGCATACATATGACCTAGTCATGCGAGGCCGGTTACCATTCGATCCCATCAACACTAACAATACCACCTTCACCTCGATATTCTGTTGGTCCCTAACAGATGTGCTAGAAGGGGGGTGAATAGCACAACTCAACTCTTTGTCAAGATAAGGAACTAATTTCCAAAACAAAAGAGATAAAGGCAAAGTAGATAATGCACAAGTATTTAGAGTAGTTCAGTCCAAGACCTACATCCACTACCTTGATTATCCAACTAAGGATTTTCAACTAATTCATTATAAGATGGTGGAATTACCAAGCTTCCACCAAGCTTTTACAATGGCCTTTCAAGGCTTAGTCCAAACCTTTACACTAGTTTTTCATGGGCTCAACTAAAACCCCAAAGTGGTTTTCCAAGGCTAAACCACAACTTTTCACGATGATTTTTCAAGGGCTCAACCAAAATCTAAAACCTAACTTTTCAAGGCTAAGTTAGAACTTTCACTCTTTCAAGCAACCTAGCTTGAAACAATCACTTAGAGTGAATCCCTCACTCTAAGAATACAAAGATAAGTAGAAAAGAAAGTACTTATGATTACAAATTGATCTAAGTGGTACACGGTTCAGTGTTGAATGCAAATACAAAGGATGGGCGTTTATGTGCAGTAGTAGTACAAAGAAAATTTCTAAGTTTTCTGCTCTTTTTAGGCTTGAATATGTTGAAATCTCTCAAAAAGCTTCCACAAGTTAGCTCCTAGCCATTTGAAGATCCTTTTATACTTGGAAAAACATGTTTGATGGCAGTTGGGCAATTCTTGACCGTTGGAAATAGTTAGGAGTAGGTTCTAGCCGTTAATCTGTCTTGTAGTGCTCTTGTGTAAGTTGTAGACAGAGAGTTCTTAGTCGACTAACATATTTCCTTGGTCGACTAAGTTGGTTATGTCTTGGTCTCAGATTTTGGTAGAGAGCACTTAGTCGACTAACTGATTTTCTTTGTTGACTAAGTCGGTTTTATTTCTCAATATGCTTCAGCCCACCATTTTTTCAATTTGAATTTTGGCCAACCAATGTTCTTCATTATGCAACTAAAATGCTTCCTTTATGTTAGCCAATCGTATTCCTAATCCATATCAACTTTTGATGTACACATTTAGGAAGATTGAATAATTGTTTTCTTATAAACTTTTGTCCTGCACACTTGGATAGAAATGTTAGACACACAAGGATAGGAATGTTTCACAATCATCAAAAACTAATGGAGCCAACATATTCAACCATTTCAAACGACAACAATATGAATATGAACAACCAATATGTATAAGTTTATGCTCTAAAACCAAAATCTTAAACATGAAGAATAACCATTTCTCCACATCGTTCAAAATAAAATAAAAAAAATATGACTACTTTTTTTAAATAAAATAAAATAAAATAAATATTATACCTTTCTCCTCGTAATGTCAACTTCCTCTCACTGCTCAGTATGTGAAGTATCTTTATGCAAATAACAACCACTCCAAAATGCTCCTACCACTACGAAAATGCTCGAAAGTTTTAACCGTCGAGGAAGTATCGACAAAACTGCTTTTGAGGAGATGTACAATCTTCCTATGAGAACTGAAGAGTTGTGGACCATATATAAACAGACTTTACCTGTTGATACGTTTTGGGTTGAGATGCGGATCCAAACGGATGGGTCAGTTTCATTAAAGACAATTTTGTCTAAATGTGACTTCTTTTGTCTAAAAACAATTAAAATTATGTAGAGGCCTATTTTCAGAAACACTTTATGCATGGGGCCTATTTATGAAAAGTACCCTTCTATATATATATATATATATATTGAGTTTCATAATATTAAAAATTTAAATATTCTTTTCAAAGTTTAGTTAAACCAGGAGGAAGAGAAGGCTTTCTTTTATTTGTATCTTAATCCAATTTGTAGAATCTTAGTTTAATGGAAAAACAATTGCTTTGATTTAGTGTCACATTGTGTGTGTGTGTGTGTGTGTATATGGTGCTATAGGCAACTTCATTATCTGGAATGGAAGTGAACGATGAGTGCAAGCTGAAGTTCTTGGAACTAAAAGCAAAGAGGAATCATTGATAAATTGTCTTAAAGGTTGATGAGAAGACGCAAAAGGTGATTGTAGAGAAGCTCAGGAGTCCCAGAGCAACTTATGACGATTTCACCAACTCCTTGCCTGCTAATGAATGAGAATTGTCAGAAAAGCAAGATTTTCTTCTTTGCATGGTATATGAAAGCAAAAAAGAAAAACCCAACACCTTGTTTCTCTTTGTTCAATTTTTGAAGGATTGTTACAATTAAAACGGTTGAAATGTTGTTTGTAGTATAGGTCACCTGACGCATCAAGGGTGAGGACTAAGATGCTTTATGCAAGCTCCAAGGACAAGTTCAGGAGACAGTTGGATAGTATTCAAGTTGAGTTCCAAGCAATTTATCCAACTGAGATGAGCTTGGACATCGTCAAAGGACAAGCCCACTAATTCCATAAAACTACTTCCATTCAAGGCATTTTCCTTCGCAATCTATAGTCTGTATTTGGGAGAGTTATTCCCCTGTTTTTAACTTTCTTTGTATCTCAAATAATCCCCAGTCCAACTGATAATATATAACGGTAGGAGAACCGCCCCCGTTTTTCTAGTTTTCATCATGATTACATCTGTATGTCTCCTAAATTATCATTGTGGATGATTTTATATTTTATTCTGGAAGTTAATATTACTCATATTATCTTTTTATTTTTGTTAAAATAAGTAAACATCGTTAATTTTGAAAATAATATATGATTGATAGAGAATCCGCCTTCTATTTAATTAATTGGGACAAATTTTCCATATGATATGTTGAATCATGGGCAATGGTAATTAATTTTAATTTGGTAACAATGACCATGAAAATGAAACAAAAAGAGCGGTCTCTATTGCTTCTTATCTTTCAGTTTCTTCCAATATTCAGTTTGCTACTTCTCCACTTGCCTAGTTATTTTCTCTTTATTGTTGAGAGAAGCTTGAAGAGCTTGAGGTTCATAAGGGATAGGCAACGTGCATCGAATTAACTTTCCAAAGTAAAAGCAATAAAAAACGAAAAAAGAAATAATGCGAAAAAAAAAAAGAATTGCTTTTGGGGGATCTAATTACTTAATGGTAAGCCAATTTGTCACGACTCAAATTTGGGGCCGTGCCCGACATACGAGTCCAGCTAACGAGGCTCGTGAGGTCTGAGGAAGCCTCCAAACACAATTATGCGGAAGTACAAATGATCGTATATAACCATAGACCAAACAAAAAATGCACAACGGCTTTGCTTATATAACAGAAGTTCTTATCTTTTACAACATAAATGCACCCTGATACTTATTTCAACGCCTTGTTTTGCCTGATCAAAAATAGAAGTGCAACCACGCAATATATACAAAAGTTGCCATAACTTGGCTAGCATGGTGGGTCCAATAATTGAACAGAATCAAATGGTAACACGGTACTTACAAAATCGGAACATATTATAAGTTGAAAACCAAAACAAAAATGCGAAAACAGACTCTAACTCAACGGAGTGGGCTGTTAGGTGAACGCGCCTACCAGATACTAATGTTCAATCTATGGAGCGGGTGTTAACCATACACTTCCCACATGGAAATCCTCAACTTGTTAATTGCTTGCACAATTAAAGGGGGTGACTCTCTTTCTAACTCAGTGAGTGGGAGCGGAGGGAAATCAAGTCATAAAAAGAAAGAGTTTTTTTTTTTTAATAAAATAGATAGTTGAAAAGTATGTCAAATAATGCATTTATAATGCAAGCAGAGCTATGGACAGGACATCTCTAAATAGGAGAACTACATAAATCTATAGGAGTCATCCCACTATCTCATATCACATAATCGTAGGTTCTGCTGTCATCAATATTTCTCCTCCGATCATATAATTCATGGTACAATATACACCAAATAATTATTATTCAACTTTAGGCTTACTAGCCTTTCATATCACAAGTTATCCGCTTAGGGTGCATATAAAAAACTTACCATAATTGTTCAACTAGATATACACATTTACCAACCTTAGGCCGTTTATCAACTTAATCACAGTTAATACAAAGCTAAGCTTACCATTAGAGCTATCGTCTGTGCCATATTTTTTTGGCATTTCACAATTTGCCAATGGCAACCAATTTTGAAGTCACATAAATCTTGTCTTAAGGCTTTCCAAACAAATGATTATCACATCCAAAATACACATTAATAATTGTATAATCAATAATATAGCACGTTGTTTACTGGTTCATGTTATCATATGCAAATTCTAATCAATGACTGGTCCTCCCTTGACATAATTAAAGTCATCATACAGTGACTAGTCGACAGAAATTAAATCCCGTATGATGTCGTAGCAATCGACGGAGTATCAAATCACGCTCGTTGTCAAAGCGACCAGCGGAAAATCAAATCACGCTCAAAGCCGAAGCAACTAGTGAAGAATCAAATCATGCTTAGCGTTAATGCAATCGGAGGAGAACAAATCATGCATGGTGCCGAAGCATCTAGCGGAGAATCAACTCATGCTCAGTCTCAAAGCAATTGGCAAAGAACAAATCACATATAGTGCTGAAGCATCCAGCAAAGGATCAAATCACGGTTAGCGCCAAAGCAACTTACTGAGAACATAGTCATAAGGAAAAGACACCACTCAACCGCAATAGAATCAACGTCCAAAATTTGTAACCATCGGACAGAACAAGTACATACTTATTATTTTTCCAGACCAGCATGTCATTAACATTTCATATATATAATTTCACATCGAATAATCTGTAACACCCTTTAAAAAAAAAAACAAAAAGAAAGAAAGACCATATGGGCAGCCGCCCATGTGGTCAATTGAAAACTTTGAAAAATAAAAGTTATTGAGGGAGTAAGTAAGGGAGGGCCGGATGGTTACATAAAAAGAAGAAAAGAAGAATGACAAAAGCAAAGAAAGCGAGAGTGTAGGGGCCGGTTAAGAGCTTGGTGAAGAAGAAAAACATGTGTAAAATGTAAAGAGGGGACATGACAAGGAGTCATGTCTGGTCCCCTCCATATTTATCCTTCAAATGGCTTTCAAAAGCCATTCTTCTGCAGCATTGTCGAGCCAAGAAAGAGCAAAGGATGGACGGGAAAAAAAAAAGGAAAAAGGCTAAAAAAAGTGAACAAGAAAAACCGTGAAAGGGTGAGGCAAGAAAACTAAAAATTTTTGCATTTTCTTGGAGTAGTTTTGTTGCAATTTTGAGGTAAGAAAAGCTAGTTTTAATTAAGCTTTTATGGCTGGAAATTTTGGAGATTTGTTGTTGAATTTTTTTAAGATTCTTGGCTGCTGAAAATTTGGGCAAAATTGGAGCTAAAAAAATTGGTTGATTTTGGAGGATTGAAGGTGCGGTTTGATGGACTTTGTAGAGAAAATTTGAGCTAGAAATTTGAGGTTTTTGAGAGCTGAAAGTTGTTGGAATTTTTGGGTGAAATGGGCAGCTTTTAGTTGCTGATTTTGAAGATGAGAAAGGGCAGAATTTTGCTAACCAAATGGTGAGAAAAGAGGAGAAAATGGGCTGCCATGGTGGAGAGGATGGAGGAACCACCACCGGCAGAGGAGAGCAGTCACGGTGGTGAGTGGGTGACGGGTAGATGAAGAAGAAAGCTTGGCTGAAAAAAAAAGGGCAGAAAAAGAAAAAAGAAAAAGAAAAAGAATAAAAGTGGGCCAAATAGAAAAACAAAATTTGACAAGGCCCAACGAAGAAAATAAAATTTGGGCAAAACCCAATAAAAAAATAAAATAAATAAAATTGGGCTTGGCCCAATAGGAAAATTGAAGAGGTTCTTGGACAAGGTCCAATAGCTAGGAGGGATGGAAAAGGCTCAATGGCACGTTTGTCGAGAAGACGTACTGAACGAGACACACGACCGAGAAATAGAAATAAATATATACGCGTACGAAAATAGCGATGTAATATCCCGCTATTTCGAGGTGAGTAGGGGGTGTCAATTTGAAAATTTTTGTAATTATATATGTATGTATATGCATGAATTATATTACGTACAAATTGTGGAAAGCATGAGTTGGTAGATTTTTAGGAAATTTGTGAATGCTAAGAATTTCAAACATGTTTTGAATATATATGTATAAAGTATACGTAAAGTGTTTTAAACCGGGAAACAAGCTTTTTCAATGGGATTTATATTCAAAATTGTGCCTTATACTTGTGTAGTGTGTATCCATGATTATGATGCCTGGTTACCATGTGAAGTATTTTAAAATTCATGCACCAAATTTTATTTATGAAAATGACAATTGATTTTATTATATTTTCTGTCAAATGTTTTGAGAATAATTTGGAATGAGACTTTCAAGACATAAAATAATTTCTAAAGTGATTTTATTTAATCGAGAGATTCGAGAGTAGGCCGGATGTCACATTGGTTAAGTGTGACCCTCGTTCACGAGTGAGCTCTAGCTAGAGACATTTTCGGGTCGCCGACGGGCTGTTAGACATGGCTGGGGCCATGGTCTGTGATATACGTGGTAAGGCCACAGATGATTTACGCGGTTACAACCGCTTGATATCTCCGATGTCAGCCAACATCGTTGAGATTGCCATGGCACTATGTGGGGATCCGGTGGAAGCGATGGTCCCGGATGATATTACGTGGTAGCGGGACCACGAGTTTTTATCTTATTTCCTACTCGAGAGTAAAGTCTCTTTGGATTTTCGAATTATATTTTTCTATGCATGGTGAGAGTTAAAAAGTTTTCAACAACTCCCTGTTTACGAAATGATTTGACTTAACGCCTCATTCAAGAGGTGACTTGTTGATTCTTCTGAGTTTTCAGACTCATATTTCGTGTATGGTGAAAATGAATTTAAAATGGCTTTTCCGCAGCTCTCCATTTTTACGAAAAAATGAATTTTAACTCCTCGAGTACGAGGCGATTTGTGGTTTACGTATATATTTGACAAATATATGATTTTACGAGAGCTTGCCTGATTTAAGGAAATTGATTTGAATAAATTATTCTAAATGATTTCTGCATGAAATTATTATTCACACTAGATTTGGCACGTATTTATCTATATACCTTTGGTTTGGTTATATCATAAACGAATTATTGATATTTTCTTTATATATAAGGCACAAATATCCGTTTGAATTAAATTATTTTATCATCCGGTAATTTGATATTCAAATGATCAGCTATTTGCTTGTTTCCCATCTACGCCCTACTCGCTGAACCGATGATCACTGAGTCTGTGAGACTCACACCCCTCTTATTTCTCCTTTTGCAGACAGGGATCGGCCTAGCGCGTAACTATTGGCGTATTCAGTCTACTGCGAATAGGTAAAGGCATCTCTTAGCCCGCTTCGAGTCGCTCCGCTGTCTAGAGTTCATTCACATGAAATTTCTACATATTATTAGCATTGTCAATTCCTAATTATGCATTGTTGAAAACTTTGTATTTTAAATCTAATTATTATTACTGGAAATGGAATACCAATAGGGTATTATTATTATTAATAATAATTATTTACATACGTGTTAGCATATTTAATAAATGTCTTAGAAAAATTTACAAAGGCTTGTTCGGGACTTGGCGGGATCTCCTGGAGGTCTCGGACGCCGGTAGCAACCGGGGATGGGTCGTTACAAAGTTGGTATCAGAACCCTAGGTTTAGTGAGTCCTAGGAATTCTTGTGTCAAACAGCGGAGTAGTGGAGTCGACGTAGGGTCTTGTCTATGATTAGTGATTGCAGCACCGATTATAGACAAGAAGCTGCGTAAACTCTTTTCTTAAAAAGCCACATTGTATAATTATAAATGACAATTAAATGATGAAAATTGATTGCCAATGTCTGGGTTTGAGATGCCACCCGAGACACAAGCAAATGTTAGAAATAAGTTAATCAAATGCCTTTAATGAAAGGTCGATATGATGACGTACCCCTTCGACTAAAAGTGAAGGAAAGTGAAATCGGACTAATAAGTCCATGATAATTTATTTAATTGATGAAGTTAAAAATGTGAATCATGATGGTTGATGAGAAGAAATTAGTGATTATGGACTGTATTTGAGGATAATATAGAGGAAAACCTACAATAATGATAATAAGATGTATATTTTGACTGGAATAAATAATGATCTTTGAGATCCACCCAAGGATTATAAATTTAAGTATTACGGAGAAACAGATTGATAATTGCGTACACTGAAGTAAGTGCACTGTATTAATTAAGTTGCCTTACCCGTATATGATTAGTGCTGAACATTTGAAATATTTTAAATGTGAATATGTATTAAATAAGTGATAACAACTTAAATGAAGCTAATTTTGAATTCAATTAAATGATGATGAGACCTCAAGGTTTGATGGAATAATGCTGGGTTGTAATTATTAGTATATGAATTAACTCAATATCGAAATTAAATATTGGTGATAATGTCGAAGGACATTTAAGTAAAAATTTATGTTAAGTTCTATAAATATCATAGTGGCACAGCGGAAGCGTGGTGGGCCTATAACCCACAACTCCAGTGATCTCGTAAAGATAAACCTAAAAGGTCAATAAGATCATAAAGTATATGTGAATACCAGATTATGATTGGATGAGCGATGGAATAAATATGGATGTTATTACATCGCACCTAAGAAGTTTAAGGATAATTCATGTAATTATATTAAGTTGGTTCTATATGGTCCGGACTAAGAACACGGACACATTGGGAGTATTTTACGATAATGTTCATTGGAACCAATAAGTTGAAATGTTAATAAGTATACGTCGAAATATTAAGGTTATGAAAGGCTTTGGAGATCAGCCTTTAATTGTTTTAATACTCAACAAAATTGTATTAAATATATATATATATATATTTAAGTGGTTGTGGAAATGCATGGAAAAGTGTGAGGATGCACTAGTTTGATTAATTATGAGAGTTCAAATTTGAATGTTTATGTGTGGTTTGTGAGCAACCAAACAATGCGTAAGGTAAAGAGCATCGATTTTTCTTGTAAATAAATGAGCAAAAGAGTTATGAATACTAAGTAAAAGTAGAACTTCAATGAGGAGATTGTGTTCACTGCTTTAAGCATTGAACTATAAATTATGAGCTTGTTTCTACTCTGCGAACACCCTGACGACAAGGTTCGAGAAATTTTTCACTATGAGGAACATTAAGACTCAAAGAGAAAATGGCTATATAGTTAAATTGAGATTTACGACTGATATGTCACATAAATATGAAGATGTATTGTAAACATATAAGATGTTTGGAATGTTGGTTGAGACAACGATTACCTTGTCGATATCAAGATCTGATGAAGTTATGATCTTAATATACTTGTAGATACAAGACATAAAGTATGAAATGTATCTCCTCCATCAATTTCAATTTATTTAATTAATTATCAAGGCAAAGTGGCTAAAAAGGATAAGCAAATGATGAATTGCGCTTCAAACATGTTGAAAACAAGGATAATATGGTTTGATTAAATGATATTAGCTTTGGTAAAGGAATAAAAATAAGCTACGGGAATTATAAGATTTATTTAGGAAAAAGGATAATGATTTGAGATTTCGAGTATTCATATACTAGTAAAGACTTTGGTAATGAGCCATGACTTATAGATATGACATTAGAATATGAATTTTGGCTAAGCAAAGTTGATTTAATGACACGTGGAATCTAAGTATGGCGTCAATTGATAATTAACTTTTGCATGGAAATAAAACATCGGCATTGGCTTGATGTAATTATCACATGATGGTGAACATAATTATACTAAACGTGAGAAGAGATAATTTTCAACTCAATTTGATGATTGTTTCAGTAATACAAATAGTTTATTGAACTGGTTATGCATAAGACTATTTGAAGTTGAAAATTTTGGAAATATATATATGGATATAGCCCGAAAGACTTGGCATATGAATTAGCTTAATTGTAAGCTAGAAATTTGTCAGGTATTATGGAGTACACAAATAAAGAAGTATGCCTTGAATTTAATGTCCTAAGGGGCAATGAAAAATAATGTATTATTATTGGATATAAATCCAATAGTAGTTTTCATATATGAAGATTGATAAATTAATGAGGCCATGAGATTCACCATTTGGAGTAAATTTGAGGAATTTTAAGTTAGATACGTTGTATGCAGTTGATGATGAATTAATCAGCTATTGATTAAAGAAATTGATTAAGATTATAAAGGTTTATATAAGAATATCGTTAATTACCAAAATGCATTGAGGTATAAGTTGAAAATTATTTAGTGGGCATTTGATCATGAAAATATCAAAGATTTAATTTTGAGAATGTGGTCATTAATGGTTATTAGATTTGAATTACTCATGATGTTGAGTATATCTGAAAGAAATAAAATGTCGTGATCTTTACATATTATGAAGTACTTGAATGGAAATGATATGGAAATAAATAAATCAAAATAAAGGTGGTTTGATAAGTAGACCGGTAGTCAATGGTTGAATAAATATTCGAATGTTGGGAGGCTTGATAAAAGATTAAGGTAGAAGAATTGTGGATGGCTATGTAGATATGCATAATTGACGATTTAAGAATAATTTGATGGACGTGTGACTAAGATTAATGATATATTTGATTTCTCTTTATAAGAGGAAGAATAATATTAATTTAATTTAAGAAGTATGCTACTTATAATTAAACATAATATGACATTGTCGAGTTTTCTATAAAGATTAGAAATTGATATAATTCATAAGAACGAGACAACTTGAGAAAAGAAATTTTGAAAGAGGCTCACATTACCGCTTATACCATACACCCAAGAACCACTAAAATGAATCACGATTTAAAGATGGTCTATTGGTGGCCAAGAATGAAGGAGGATGTAGCGAAATATGTAGCCAAGTGCCTCACTAGTCAACAAGTTAAAGCTGAACACGAAAAACCCCCTAGTTTGCTACAGCCTTTGTTGATTCCCGAATGAAAATGGGAGCATGTGGCTATGGATTTTATGACAGGATTGCGCGGTGTAAGAGGAGGATATGATCTGATTCCAATCCATGAAGGATTAACTTTTGAAGAACAAACAGTAGCAATATTAGATCGCTAAGTAAAACAACTGTGCTCCAAGGAAATTGCCTTAGTAAAAGTCTTGTGGCAAAACCGTTCGATGGAAGAGGCGACTTGGGAACCTGAAGAGGAGATGAAAAAGGAATACCCACACCTCTTTCACGACTAAGGTATGTTTTACCAACCCACTTTTTTTTAATTCGAGGACGAATTTATTTAAGTGGGCGAGATTGTAACACCCTTTAAAAAAAACAAAAAGAAAGAAAGACCACATGGGCAGCCGCCCATGTGGTCAATTGAAAACTTTGAAAAGTAAAAGTTATTGAGGGAGTAAGTAAGGGGGGGCCGGATGGTCACATAAAAAGAAGAAAAGAAGAATGACAAAAGCAAAGAAAGAGAGAGTGTAGGGGCCGGTTAAGAGCTTGGTGAAGAAGAAAAACATGTGTAAAATGTAAAGAGGGGACATGACAAGGAGTCATGTCTAGTCCCCTCCATATTTATCCTTCAAATGGCTTTCAAAAGCCATTCTTCTGCAGCATAGTCGAGCCAAGAAAGAGCAAAGGATGGACGGGAAAAAAAAAAGGAAAAAGCCAAAGAAAGTGAACAAGAAAAACCGTGGAAGGGTGAAGCAAGAAAACTAAAAATTTTTGCATTTTCTTGGAGTAGTTTTGTTGCAATTTTGAGGCAAGAAAAGCTAGTTTTAATTAAGCTTTTATGGCTGGAAATTTTGGAGATTTGTTGTTGAATTTTTTTAAGATTCTTGGCTGCTGAAAATTTGGGCAAAATTGGAGCTAAAAAAATTGGTTGATTTTGGAGGATTGAAGGTGCGGTTTGATGGCTGACTTTGTGCAGAAAATTTGAGCTAGAAATTTGAGGTTTTTGAGAGCTGAAAGTTGTTGGAATTTTTGGGTGAAATGGGCAGCTTTTAGTTGCTAATTTTGAAGATGAGAAAGGGCAGAATTTTGCTAACCAAATGGTCAGAAAATAGGAGAAAATGGGCTGCCATGGTGGAGAGGATGGAGGAACCACCACCGGTAGAGGAGAGCAGTCACGGTGGTGAGTGGGTGACGGGTAGATGAAGAAGAAAGCTTGGCTGAAAAAAAAAAGGAAGAAAAAGAAAAAGAAAAAAAAGAAAAAGAATAAAAGTGGGCCAAATAGAAAAACAAAATTTGACAAGGCCCAATGAAGAAAATAAAATTTGGGCAAAACCCAATAAAATAAATAAAATAAATAAAATTGGGCTTGGCCCAATAGGAAAATTGAAGAGGTTCTTAGACAAGGTCCAATAGCTAGGAGGGATGGAAAAAGCTCAATGGCACGTTTATCGAGATGACGTACTGAACGAGACACACGACCGAGAAATAGAAATAAATATATACGCGTACGAAAATAGCGATGTAATATCCCGCTATTTCGAGGTGAGTAGGGGGTGTCAATTTGAAAATTTTTGTAATTATATATGTATGTATATGCATGAATTATATTACGTACAAATTGTAGAAAGCATGAGTTGGTAGATTTTTAGGAAATTTGTGAATGCTAAGAATTTCAAACGTGTTTTGAATATATATGTATAAAGTATACGTAAAGTGTTTTAAACCGGGAAACAAGCTTTTTCAATGGGATTTATATTCAAAATTGTGCCTTATACTTGTGTAGTGTGCATCCATGATTATGATGCCTGGTTACCATGTGAAGTATTTTAAAATTCATGCACCAAATTTTATTTATGAAAATGACAATTGATTTTATTATATTTTCTGTCAAATGTTTTGAGAATAATTTGGAATAAGACTTTCAAGACATAAAATAATTTCTAAAGTGATTTTATTTAATCGAGAGATTCGAGAGTAGGTCGGATGTCACATCGGTTAAGTGTGACCCTCGTGCACGAGTGAGCTCTAGCTAGAGACATTTTCGGGTCGCCGACGGGCTGTTAGACATGGCTGGGGCCATGGTCTGTGATATACGTGGCAAGGCCACAGATGATTTACGCGGTTACAACCGCTTGATATCTCCGATGTCAGCCAACATCGCTGAGATTGCCATGGCACTATGTGGGGATCCGGTGGAAGCGATGGTCCCGGATGATATTACGTGGTAGCGGGACCACGAGTTTTTATCTTATTTCCTACTCGAGAGTAAAGTCTCTTTGGATTTTCGAATTATATTTTTCTGTGCATGGTGAGAGTTAAAAAGTTTTCAACAACTCCCTGTTTACAAAATGATTTGACTTAACGCCTCATTCAAGAGGTGACTTGTTGATTCTTCTGAGTTTTCAGACTCATATTTCGTGTATGGTGAAAATGAATTTAAAATGGCTTTTCCGCAGCTCTCCATTTTTACGAAAAAATGAATTTTAACTCCTCGAGTACGAGGCGATTTGTGGTTTACGTATATATTTGACAAATATATGATTTTACGAGAGCTTGCCTGATTTAAGGAAATTGATTTGAATAAATTATTCTAAATGATTTCTGCATGAAATTATTATTCACACTAGATTTGGCGCGTATTTATCTATATACCTTTGGTTTGGTTATATCATAAACGAATTATTGATATTTTCTTTATATATAAGGCACAAATATCCGTTTGAAATAAATTGTTTTATCATCCGATAATTTGATATTCAAATGATCAGCTATTTGCTTGTTTCCCATCTATGCCCTACTCGCTGAGCCGATGATCACTGAGTCTGTGAGACTCACACCCCTCTTATTTCTCCTTTTGCAGACAGGGATTGGCCTAGCGCGTAACTATTGGCGTATTCAGTCTACTGCGAATAGGTAAAGGCATCTCTTAGCCCGCTTCGAGTCGCTCCGCTGTCTAGAGTTCATTCACATGAAATTTCTACATATTATTAGCATTGTCAATTCCTAATTATGCATTGTTGAAAACTTTGTATTTTAAATCTAATTATTATTACTGGAAATGGAATACCAATAGGGTATTATTATTATTATTAATTATTTACATACATGTTAGCATATTTAATAAATGTCTTAGAAAAATTTACAAAAGCTTGTTCGGGACTTGGCGGGATCTCCCGGAGGTCTCGGACGCCGGTAGCGACCGGGGATGGGTCGTTACGTAATCATAGCTTAATAAGCTCAATTCGTAATGTTCAATATGGCAAAATTTCAGAACCACGTTCACTAGTACTAGTACTCATAAAGTACTAGTTTGCAAAATCTTTTAATCAAGTGGAAATGGGGTGTTAATTAAATGCTCTTTTTTTTTTTTTTTGTAAAATAAATTAACTCTTCTTTCTGAAGATACGGTTGCGAACTACAGGACTCTCTTCAACGATCCCATCACACCTGGGCTCGGTGACATGCTTTGATGGTGTTAGGAAGTTGCTGTAGCTACTATTGCCACTTATAAAACTGGCTACATCTCCCAAGTTTATGTCATCCAAGTATCCAGGTCTCGATGTTACAGGGCTTACTTCAATATCACCAGTAAGCATTCGCACAACTTTGGACATCGGTGGCCTTAACAAAGGTGACGATTGAGTGCATAAGATTGCCACAGCAATCACACGCTTCACTTCTTCCATGTTGGACTCATCACTCAATCTTGAGTCTAGCAGTTCCATTTCTCTGTCGCTTTCACGTAGGTTCCAAGCCTGATGAGGCCAGGAGAAGGAATAGAAGGTTTTTCATAAATAATGTATGCGGAGGTTTAGCTATAAAGTGGTACTTGTTATTATTTAGTACTATATATTTTTTTTATCAATATTTGTTATTACTTATTAATTATTATCTATATATATATACACACGTATGTATATATAATTAGTATCAATTTTTGTTATTACTATATATATGTATATACGTATCTTAAAGCATCATCATGAAACAAAAAAGGGTAAGGTTTAGTGGCAAGTCATACCAATTCAAGAATATGTATTTGATCTTCGTCTAAGCTCCGACTACTATTTGGCCTCCCGCTAACAATCTCTAGGGCTACGACACCAAAGCTAAACACATCAGCCTTTTCTGTAAGGTGCCCTCGCAGGACATACTCCGGTGCAAGATACCCACTACATTAATTAACAACAGAAAACAAATATATAACCTCTTCACTCAACATACTTGGAAAGTGAGGAGAAAATGGAGAAGTAACAAATTAAGAATGCTACAGATATTTTGGCTCAAAGAATATCTTACATTGTTCCTGCGACTCGGGTGCTAATATGGGTCATATGGCAGTCGTAGAGTTTGGCCAAACCAAAATCTGAAATCTTGGGGTTGAGATCAGAGTCAAGCAGAATGTTGCTGGCCTTGACATCTCTGTGTACTATTCTGATCGAGGAATCCTCATGAAGATAAGCTAGGCCCTTTGCAACCCCTAAGCATATGTTAAATCGCATCGACCAATTCAAATCCAACTTCCTCTTTCCTGTTTTATATCGATGCCAAAGATTAAATTTGATAAACAATGTCAACAGTAGAACGGAAGTCAGACCTTGAAGTGCATGATTAAAGACAATACTTCTTTCACTAAATATTTGCTAGCCAATTAAAGCTGTAGCACAAAAAACTTTCCATCATAGCACAAAATACATTAACATTATGTTCATGTAGAATTATATCCCTTCGGCTTCTTGGAATAGAGTTATAAGCTTCAACATAACTAAAAAGAAAAATCTCATGCATCTAGGTAGGTATAAGATAAATTCACAGGTGCGATAAGTCATTTTTCGTACCAAACAATGCTTGATCAAGGCTGTTGTTTGAGAGATATTCATAAACAAGGAGTCTTTCATCTCCCTCAATGCAGCACCCATACAGCCTCACAAGATTGCGATGTTGAACAGCAGATATAGTTGCAATTTCTGCTGCAAACTGATCACTCCCTTGGTGGGATGCTTCAGACAATTTTTTGATAGCAACAGCTCTCCCATCTCCAAGAAACCCCTGCATACCGAGTGCATCTTTTATTGATAAACACAAAGTCTAATAAAGATGTAACAGTAATTATATCTCATAAATTAGTTATCTTCCATTGTTAGGTGCTGTACCCGACTGGGGAGAAAAATAGTTCTTGTAGTTCACTACTCATACTGGTTTGTGGTGAATGTTTGGTTGCGTTAGAGGCTGCACGATCAAACTGGACTACACCTCGTTATTCGCAACTACTCTTTCCCAATTACACTTAACTTTTATGATTTCTTTATTAAAGTGGTGATTAAAAGAAATCTTGTATAAGTTAAATTTGGGATATTCTAAGCAACATAAATATAATAAAGGATCATTACACTTATAATCAAATGGTTTTAGATTGGATGTCTATCCTAAAATTTAATATAATTTCAGAACAGGTACCTTTGTAATAGACATGTTATCAAATTAGTTTTGAGAGTTTTGGTGATTTGACAAGTAGGCACTGTGAGCACTGTATATTTAGTGTAAAGATAGGGAGATTGAGGGTCTCATTTCACCTATAGCAAAAGAAAAGGAACAGTGTGACAAGATTACCAAAGGGATATCTAGTTCTGAAATTTGAAAACATTGTTTGCTCCTGGTTGGTCTTTGGTTAGAACGATGGCACACCTTTTTTTTTTTTTTTTTTGCCTAAAGGCAATGACTCACCTTATAAACATGTCCAAACCCTCCCTGTCCTAGCTTATTTGATGGACTGAAATCTTCAGTGGCAGTTTTTAGTTCAGCATAAGCAAATGCCTGTGGCGTAGCGTCCATATCGATCAGTACCCTATGTTTGACGGTATTTAGCATCTTTCCCCTCTTCCAGTGAATATAGACAACTGCCAAAACTGATAGACAGGTTATAGTAACGCCAAGAACAGAACTCAGAATTATCAGCCTTGTCTTCACACGTTTCGGAGGCTTGAGCTTGTTAATTGTGGGAACAAAATCTGCAACGAATTAAAAATCTACCTAATCAACAAATATGCTCCGCATAATTAATGGAGTCCTTAACTTTCAACCATCTAATTGCACTGAATCATGAAGTACCTGGGGTAGCACTGATTGCTGATACAGTAGGTCCATATGTACCTCGAGCAGGCATGCAACAAGTCCCCTTTCCAGCCCAAAACAGATGAATTTCGAGGTAGTTTTCTGATACCCTGGCCATGAACGTTTTTCGAACTGCTTGGAATAAGGCCCCATTGGCTTCCTTTCGGATGTCAAAATCCTTTACTCGAAGCTCTCCCTGCAGATAAATTGAAAACATGTATAGTAACTTATAACCTTAAAGCTTCACATGATTAAATAAGTAGATGAAATGGGCTAGCTTTAGGATGAAAATAAGCACCTGAATATAGATGTCGAAAACTCGCCTCCCTCCATTTGTCCATGAAGGAGAATCTTGAAAAGCTGTTTCCACAAAGAAGAGTTCAACATTGTAGTTTCCGTTCTCAAGTCCTAATCCATAGTATCTCAGTGATCCACCAGAGACTCTTGCTGTCTGCATCAGTTTCGTGTTTAAAGTATTTTTTATTTCCGTTGTTGTTGAACTAATATATTTAGGATCTGCACCAATATCCATAAAAAATCCACCATTGCTAACTGCCCACTTCTTTGTATCTGTCACAAAATATGAAGCAGGACCAAGCGGATTGTAACGACCCATCCCCGGTCGCTACCGGCGTCCGAGACCTCCGGGAGATCCTGCCAAGTCCCGAACAAGCCTTTGTAAATTTTTCTGAGACATTTATTAAATATGCTAACACGTATGTAAATAATTAATAATAACAATAATACCCTATTGGTATTCCGTTTCCAGTAATAGTAATTAAATTTAAAATACAAAGTTTTCAACAATGCATAAGTAGGAATTTACAATGCTAATAATATGTAGAAATTTCATATGAATGAACTCTAGACAGCGGAGCGACTCGAAGCGGGCTAAGAGATGCCTTTGCCTATTCGCAGTAGACTGAATACGCCAATAGTTACGCGCTAGGCCGATCCCTGTTTGCAAAAGGAGAAATAAGAGGGGTGTGAGTCTCACAGACTCAATGATCATCGGCTCAGCGAGTAGGGCGTAGATGGGAAACAAGCAAATAGCTAATCATTTGAATATCAAATTACCGGATGATAAAACAATTTATTTCAAACGGATATTTGTGCCTTATATATAAAGAAAATATCAAGAATTCGTTTATGATATAACCAAACCAAAGGTATATAGATAAATACGCGCCAAATCTAGTGTGAATATTAATTTCACGCAGAAATCATTTAGAATAATTTATTCAAATCAATTTCCTTAAATCAGGCAAGCTCTCGTAAAATCATATATTTGTCAAATATATACGTAAACCACAAATCGCCTCGTACTCGAGGAGTTAAAATTCATTTTTCCGTAAAAATGGAGAGCTGCGAAAAAGCCATTTTAAATTCATTTTCACCATACACGAAAAAAATATAATTCGAAAATCCAAAGAGACTTTACTCTCGAGTAGGAAATAAGATAAAAACTCGTGGTCCCGCTACCACGTAATATCATCTGGGAGCATCGCTTCCACTGGATCCCCACATAATGCCATGGCAATCTCAACGATGTTGGCCGACATCGGAGATATCAAGCGGTCGTAACCGCGTAAATCATCTGTGGCCTTGCCACGTATATCACAGACCATGGCCCCAGCCATGTCTAACAGCTCGTCGGCGACCCGAAAATGTCTCTAGCTAGAGCTCACTCGTGCACGAGGGTCACACTTAACCGATGTGACATCCGGCCTACTCTCGAAGCTCTCAATTTACGAAACCATCTTAAAATCATTTATTCTCTTGAAGTATCGTTCCAAATTTATTGTCAAACATTCAATATAAATGTAATAAAATTTTATCATTATATTCAAAAAATAAAGTTTGATGCATAATTTATAAAACGTCAAGCATCGGGTAATTACATATCATAATCATATATGCACATTACACAGATATATAAGGCACAATTTAGAAGATAAATCAAATTGAAAGGCTTGTTTTCCATTTTTAAAACACTTTACATATAATTATATATGTATTCAAAACAATTTCCAAAAATAACTTACATTCACAATTTCCTAAAATTCTATCAACGCATGCTTTTCACAATTATGTGCATTCGATAAATCATGCGTAAATATATATTTATAGATAATATGGAAATTTTAAAATTGACACCCCCTACTCACCTCGAAATAGCGAGATATTACATCGCTATTTTCGTACGCGTATATATTTATTTCTATTTCTCGGTCGTGTGTCTCGTTTAGTACATCTTCTCGATAAACGTGCCATTGAGCCTTTTTCATCCCTCTTAGCTATTGGACCTTGTCCAAGAACCTCTTCAATTTTCCTATTGGGCCAAGCCCAATTTTATTTATTATTATTTTTTTTTATTTTTTTTTCCTATTGGGTTTTGCCCAAATTTTATTTTCTTCATTGGGCCTTGTCAAATTTTGTTTTTCTATTTGGCCCACTTTTATTCTTTTTCTTTTTCTTTTTCTTTTTCTTTTTCTTCCCTTTTTTTTTCAGCCAAGCTTTCTTCTTCATCTACCCGTCACCCACTCACCACCGTGACTGCTCTCCTCTGCCGGTGGTGGTTCCTCCATCCTCTCCACCATGGTAGCCCATTTTCTCCTCTTTTCTCACTATTTGGTTAGCAAAATTCTGCCCTTTTTCATCTTCAAAATCAGCAACTAAAAGCTGCCCATTTCACCCAAAAATTCCAACAACTTTCAGCTCTCAAAAACCTCAAATTTCTAGCTCAAATTTTCTGCACAAAGTCAGCCATCAAACCGCACCTTCAATCCTCCAAAATCAACCAATTTTTTAGCTCCAATTTTGCCCAAATTTTCAGCAGCCAAGAATCTTAAAAAAATTGAACAACAAATCTCCAAAATTTCCAGCCATAAAAGCTAATTAAAACTAGCTTTTCTTACCTCAAAATTGCAACAAAACTACTCCAAGAAAATGCAAAAATTTTTAGTCTTCTTGCCTCACCCTTCCACGGTTTTTCTTGTTCACTTTCTTTGGCTTTTTCCTTCTTTTTTTTTCCCATCCATCCTTTGCTCTTCCTTGGCTCGGCTATGCTGCAGAAGAATGGCTTTTGAAAGCCATTTGAAGGATAAATATGGAGGGGACCAGACATGACTCCTTGTCATGTCCCCTCTTTACATTTTACACATGTTTTTCTTCTTCACCAAGCTCTTAACCGGCCCCTACACTCTCTCTTTCTTTGCTTTTGTCATTTCTTCTTTTCTTCTTTTTATGTAACCATCTGGCCCTCCCCTTACTTACTCCCTCAATAACTTTTATTTTTCAAAGTTTTCAATTGACCACATGGGCGGCTGCCCATGTGGTCTTTCTTTCTTTTTGTTTTTTAAAGGGTGTTACACGGATCCTCATCACTGTCAAACTCAATGCCACTAGAAGAGTTAATCTGTGGACCACCACAGTTAATGGCAAAGTCACTGTCTGTTTGTCAGCAAAAAACGAAAAACTTATCAACGGGAAGGCATAAGAGTAGTCTGATTTAATAAAAGTGAAATGATATAAGATACGCTTAGAGACGATCTTAACCTAGTCAACATTGCATAAAAAACAATAGAGAGAGCTATGGAAACGATTTAGTACTCCATTATTCAGGGGTTTGGATTGTTGTTGATAATGCTTGCATGATATTTTGAAGATGAATCACACATGTCATGGTTGATTTCCAGGTTGAATTTTGGAGATGCGTCTGCATGAATGGGGTGGTATATTACGTGTAATTTTGCATGCTCTTTAATCTTTCACAGTTAACACTTATAATCTCTACATGAACAAGTGTAATTTGTGTAATCTCATCCCTTGTCAAAGTACTTGTATATACCACGCTAATGAATGACAAAAGATGATGAAGAAGTTTAGTTTGAAAAGCCTTTGTTTGTCCTTGTTTTTGAACCATTTAACAGAGGTCCTTTACAATGACCTCATTCTTGTCTTTTATTTTTGATACTTAACATAGTATCAGAGCAAAATTAAGTTCTCAAGGAACCGTATGGCCATTTGAACCAAATACTTTCTCTTAAAGTAGTTATACACTCACTTGAAAACATAATGGCCTCTTCATCGCCATCAAACACTGCATTCAACCTTCAAGCACCTCCAATATTCAATGGAGAAAATTATCCAATTTGGTTTGAAAAGATGAAGTCATACCTTAGACGTCTTGACCTCTGGGATAGTGTTGAATCAGGAGCTGAAGTTCCCATGCTAAAAGATAATGCAACCATAGCTCAAGTCAAACAGTATCACGAGGAAGTGGCTAAACGATATTGTGCCTAGTCTTACATCCAGGGAGCTCTTACAGATGCTATGTTTGAAAGAATTATGGGTTTCAAAATTGCCAAAAATGCTTGG
Organism: Theobroma grandiflorum; assembly: GCA_036013995.1. Lineage (NCBI taxonomy): Eukaryota > Viridiplantae > Streptophyta > Magnoliopsida > Malvales > Malvaceae > Theobroma > Theobroma grandiflorum. The sequence continues at coordinate 21,721,948 of CP142133.1, read as the reverse complement.
GAAAGATTGAAAGTTTAGTTTGAAGGTTTTGAAAGAACCAAAGAAATGCGGAATATGAACTTGACTAGGGAGTTTGATACATTGACAATGAAGGATTTTGAGAATGCAAAGGACTTCATTAGCAAACTTATGAGAGTTTGCTAATCAACTCATACTCTCAGAGAGGATATTTCAAAAAAAATAGTTGTTCATAAGGCCCTTGTCTCCTTACTAGAAAATTTTGAAGCTACAGTTGCTTCTATGGAAAAGGAACTCTCCAAAATGTCACTATCAGATGTGGCATATGCCCTCCAAGCAACTAAACAAATGAGGGTTATGAGAAGTGATATTGTAACTGAAATTGCCCTATTGGAAAAAACCAAAGGGAAATCAGTGGGAGAGTCTAGCTCGAAGAAGGCTTTTATGATTTGAAGGAGAAAGAAAAAAGGTTCGAGTGACAACTAGAAATCAACAAAAGAGAGGTAAAATGCATGCATGTTCTTACTGCAAGAAGAAAGGTCATGCTGAGAACAGTTATTAGTTTAGACCTTATGTCAAGTGTCAAAATTGCAATCAAATGGGACACGTACAGAGCGTTTGCAAAAATAAAACTAAAAATGCAGGGAAAAGTGATGAACTAGTAGAAAAGGCCAAGTTAGCTGAAGAACACTTGTTTAGGGCTCATTTAGGGAAAGTGCAAGCAGTTGATGCAAAGTTGTAATTGCTTGATAGTGGGGCTTCTAATCATATGACACCTAATAAGAAGCTATTTGCTGAGTTTAAAGAGCACTATCAATCCAAAGTAGAGATTGGAAATGGCATTAATTTGCAAGTGAAAGGGAAAGGGTTAGTAGTGATACAAACTACCAATGGTGATAGGTATGACTATGAAGTTCTTTTAGTTCTTGAACTTACACAAAATCTGCTAAATGTAGGGTGATTACTTAAGCAGAATTATGTTTTATTGTTTACAAACTTGTCATGCACCATTTATGCTCTTAATGGTACTTACATGATGAATATACCTTTAGAACAAAATTGTTTTCCTATATATTGGAATAATACATGCATGCAAGTGTTTGAGATTGATTCAAATATGACTTTTTTGTGGCACAAATGATCAGGCCACTGCAACATTGCATCCTTGATAGAGGCCTATTCAGCAAGTTTATTGTAGAATCTACCTTTGATAGCTAACACTGATCAAGTATGTGGGACTTGTCGATTTGGAAAAATAACAAGGAAGCCTTACCCTTCTATGAGTTCAAGCAAAGCTACAAAAAAAACGTGAATTGATCTTACAGATGTGGGAAGTCCATTGAGTGAGCCTCTTTAAATTGGAGTAATTTTTTTCTAATTTTCTTAGATGATCTAATCATGATGTGTTGGATTTATTTCATTAAGTTGAAATTAGAAATCTTTAATCATTTTATGAGTTTCAAAGCTAAAGTGGAGACAGAAACAGGGAGAAGAATTAAAGCTCTCAAGTCTGATAATGGTGGAGAGTTTACATCACTGAAGTTCACTTATTTTCTTGAAAGAAAAGGAACACATCACCAATTCACTACTCCATATTGTCCACAACACAATGGAGGTAGTAAGCATAAAAACAAGTCGATAATTGAGATGACAAGATGCCTTTTAATAGAAAAAGATTTGCCCAAAAGATTTTAGGCTGAGGTAGCAAGCACAACAGTTTATTTGCATAATATTCTTCCTTTATAGGCCATGAAAAGGTCAACTCCCTATGAGCGTTGGTTTGGGATAAAACCTTCTATGAATCATTTAAAAGTGTTTGGTTGAATTTGTTACCAGCACATTCTAAAAGAGCAAAGAAATCAATTTCAATCAAACGCATTTTTATTGGGTATAGTCAATAGTCAAAAGCTTATAGAATTTATCAACTTGACTCAAACAAGGTTGTTATTGGTGGAAATGTGGTATTTGCTAAGAATGATATGTGGAATTGGGTGCAATAATAGATAGTGAACACTACACCTCTAGTGTATAGCACTGGAAGTTAGAATATTGATGATGATAAGCTTGATGTAAATCAAACCACAAATGAAGCTCCTATAAGAGAGACAAGTTATTCAATATATTTTTGGCAAATGATTTGTTGCCTTATCGGAACCTTCCTCATTTGATGAAGCTTTGAAGCATGCACAATGGAATGCTGCCATGAGAGAAGAAATTAAAATGATTGAGTAGAATAACACTTGGTCCTTAGTAGATAGACCTTGGCACCGCTAAGTGATTGGTGTGAAGTGGATTTTTAAAAGAAAATTCAATGCAGATGGCTTATTAAACAGATACAAGGAGAGATTGGTAGCCAAGGGATATGCACAATTAACTGGTGTCTATTACCAAGAGACTTTTACTCTTGTAGCAAGGTTTGACACAATCAGGTTGTTGATTGCTTTCTTAGTAGCAAAGAATTGGAGAATTTATCATTTCGATGTCAAGTCTACCTTTCTAAATGGCAAACTTGCAGAAGAAATCTATGTCAAACAACCGAAGGGATTTAAGATTAAATCTGGAAGAGATGAGATTTATAAGCTCCACAAGGCATTATATGGCTTAAAATAAGCACCACGTGCTTGTTACAAAAGGATTGATACTTACTTGAATGAACAAGGATTCTGTAAAAGTATCAACGAGGCTACATTATATACTTTAAAGAAAGGCAATGATGCACCTTTAATTGTCTCACATTATGTGGACAATTTACTAATGGCAAAAGGTAATGCAAACAACATTAATGAATTTAAATGTCAAATGCAAAGAGAGTTCAAAATGTCAAATTTATGAGTGATGAACTTCTTCTTAGGACTATAGGTACTTTAAACCAACACTAATATTCATTTGTCTCAATAGTAGTATATTCTTGATGTGCTTAGGAAGTTTAAAATTAAGGATTGTAAAGTTGTAGCAACTTTTCTCATTGCCAATGAAAGACTATTTGTGAATGCTGGAGATAAGCTTGAAAATCCGAGTCAATATAAAAGCCTCATAGAAAGTCTCATTTACATATGTGCTAGATGCCTTGAAATTATGATTGCAATTAGTTATCTCTCACAATTTATGCAACAACCAAGTGAAAGTCATTTTACAGCCGCCAAAAGAGTTCTCAAGTATCTCAAAGGCACTCTAACTGATGGCATTTATTTTCCTCGTGGAAATCACATTGAACTCACTGCATTTTCTAATAGTGATTGGGGTGGTAGTTCTGATGATGGAAAAAGTATATCAGGACATGTGTTTACCCTTGGAAATGGAACATTTTCATGAAATTCACATAAACAGGAGACTGTGGCTCAATCCATAGCAAAAGCTGAGTATGTTACAGTAGCTTCTATAGTAAACCAAGCCACATGGTTGAGGAAAGTCTTGTTTGATCGTGGTATGTCACTTGAGAATGCAACTAAATTATTTGTAGATAACAAGTCAGCTATCTCCATGACAAAGAACCCGGTATTTCACGGCAAAACAAAATATATTAATGTGAAATAACATGCACTGAGAGATGTAAAGAAACGAGGTGAGATTTTGGTTCAATATTATAGCACAGAAAATCAAATTACATGTAACGACCCATCCACAATCGTTATCGGCGTCCGAGACCTCCGGAAGATCTCACTAAGTCTCGAACAAGCCTTTATAAATTTTTCGTGACATTTATTAAATATACTAACGCGTATGTAAATTATTAATAATAACAATAAAGTACTATATTGGTATTCCATTTCCAGTAATAGCAATTATATTTAAATTACAAAGTTTTCAACAACGCATAATTAGGAATTGATAATGCGGATAACATATAGAATTTCTATGTGACTGAACTCTAGACAGCGGAGTGACTCGGAATGGGCTAAGAGATGCCTTTACCTATCTGCCAGAAACTGAGCACGTCGATGATTACGAGCTAGGCTGACCCTTGTCTAAAAAAGAAGAAATAAATGGGTGTAAGTCTCACAGACTCAGTGATCATCGGCTCAGCAAGTAGGACGTAGATGGGAAACAAGCAAATCGCTGATCAATTGAATAATAAATCACAAGATTTTCAATGGTAATTTTGATTTAAAGAGATATTTGTGCCTTATAAAATGATGCGGTAAAATCATCGTGCAACATTTAATTTAGGCAAAACAATGCCAAAAACAGGTGTAATAACTCTAGATGAAATCAACAAAAATTCGACTTATCGTTAAAAATTACAAATGAGAAGATAAAAGTGTGCATGCTCCCAAAACATGTAGTCTGTAATCAAATTAAATTATAAACCACGTAAATCACTTCATGATCAATAAATAAGCATTGAAAGCTTGTTTAAATAAAGGGAGCTGCAGAGAAAATCTTAAATCTTTACCATGCATAAAAATACGTGTCGAAAAATTCATAATGCTCTCGAGTAGGAAATCATAACATCAACACGTGGACCCACTTCCACGTAATAACATCCGGGAGCATCGCTTCCACCGGATTCCCATATAATGCCATGGCAATCTCAACGATGTTGGCCGACATTGGAGATATCAAGTGGTCGCAGCCGCGTAAATCATCTGTGGCCTTGCCACGTATATCACAGACCATAGCCCCAATCATGTCTAACAGCCCGTCGGTTACCCAAAAATGTCTCTAGCTAGAGCTCACTCGTGCACGAGGGTCACACTTAACCGATGTGACATCCGGCCTACTCTCGACGCTTTTGGTTTATCAAAAACAGAATGTTTTTCGGATCCATAACAAACTTCTCAAGTCTATTTTCTTAAATCATTTAAAAAAACCAAAAAATTTGATAAACCGATATATTGATTTTTCACATCTTTTGTCTTGATATAAACACTTATAAAAAAATTTCAAAATAAAATCAGCTTTTAGAAGCAACATAAGAATAATTTAACAAATGCATTTACTATGCATGTCACCTAAAAATATAAGGCACGTGTTTTGATGCTAAGCAGTACGAAAGGCTTGTTTCCCAATTTTTTTAAATGCTTTACTTATAACTATACATATATATTCAAAACATTTTCTAAAATAATTTACATCCACAATTTTCTAAAATTCTACCAACGCATGCTTTCCACAATTGTACTTGTTCGATAAATCATGCGTAAGTATATATCTATAGATAATATAGAAATTTTAAAATTGACACCCCCTACTCACCTTGTAATAACGGGATGTTACGTCGCTATTAATTTCGAAGGTGTGTCTTACTCTTTCTTCCTACCGATTGTTCGCTAATTTCTTCGGCCTGCCAACACAATATAACACCTTATTTATTTCCTAAATATTAAAATTCACTTAATAGATATATATATCCTACTTCATTATTTTATTTTAATATTATTATTTTATTATTTATTATTTTATTTTATTTTATTATTTTTTTTATTTTTTTATTTTTATTTTTTTTTTACCTTTCTTTCTCTTCTCTTTCACGTTTCTTTCTCTCTCTCCCCTTGGCTTCACTTTCCCTCCGTCGGTGGCAGCCCTTCCTTCCCTCTCTTTGGCTCCTATTTTTCCTTCTTTACACTCTCAAATTGGTTACAATTTCTACACTTTTCTTCCAACAAAATCAGCAATTGTAATGCCCATATAAATCTCAAACATTTCAGCTCTAAACCTTAAAAATTTCACCAACAAAGCCTCAAGAATTTCAACCACTAAACCTCAAGATTTCAGCCACCACACTACCCATTTCCACCTCCAAATCAGCAGCTTTTCAACCCCAAAAACCAGCAACAAAACCCCCAAAAATAATCAACAACTAACCTCAAAATCAACTTCCAAAAGCAACAACAAAGTCATAAAATTTCAGCAATTCAAGCTCCCCAAAAAGGCATAGAATTTTCTCTCTATTTTTTCTTGTTTTCTCAACTCTTTCTCTCATTTTTTTTTCTCCCTTGTTTCTTTACTCTTTCTTGGCTCGACGGTGTTGCACAAGAATGGCTTTTGAAAGCTATTTGAAGGATAAATATGGAGGGGACCAGACATGACTCCTTGTCATGTCCCCTTTCCACATTTTTTTTACACACATTTTTTATTTTTTTCATGGCTCATAACCGGCCCCTACCTATCCCTTTCTTTGCTTTTGTCTTTTTTTCTTTTAGGTATTCATCCCCCCCCCCCTTGCTCACTCATTTCATGAGTCTTTGTTTTAAAGTTTTAATTGACCACATGGGCGGCTGCCCATGTGGTCTTTATTTCTCTTTTTTTTTTTTAAAAGGGTTGTTACATTACAGATGTGATGACAAAGCCTCTATGCAAGCCAAAGTGTGATCTAAACCGAGATAGATTAATGGTGCTACTTGCAAATGTTAAGGAGGAGTGTTGTTGATAATGCTTGCATGATATTTTGAAGATGAGTCACAAGTTTCATGTTTAACTTCTAGGTTGAATTTTGGAGGTGTGTCTGTATGAATGGGGTGGCCTATTACATGTAATTTTGCATGCTCTTTAACCTTTCATAGTTAACACTTGCAATCTTTATATGAGCAAGTGTAATTTGTGTAATCTCATCCTTATCACAGTATTCGAATATACCATGTTAATGAATGAAAAAAGACGATAAAGAAGTTTAGTTTGAAAAACCTCTGTTGAAGATTAATACTTAATCTGTGAAGTTAATCGACAAAAGTGGAAGTTAGCTTACTAAAGTCATTGGTGGGAAGCAATAAACTGAAGGTTGAAGGAGTTGTTCAAGGAATAAAACATTGTCGTTTCAAGACTTAATAAGCTAAGAGCGAAACAATGATTACTTGTGTCGTTTAGCTTGGTTTTAATTTCTTGGTTGTTATATGTAGTGTTATGTTGTTTTTTTGTTTAAGTTGAGTCCTATGCACATCTTTTTGATATCGTTTTGTCTGTTTTTCATTTTCTAGTTTCAATCCTTAACAGTCATTGTTTCTTCGTCTAGTTTTCTGTTGAAATTGTGCTTCGATTGTTGTGAAGTTTTCTTCTTGATTCGATTTATGAGGAAAGGTTGTTATTGCTCAATATAAATACAATGTTTGAAACTTGGATCCATGCTTTTGGATCCAATATTTTTAAGCTGAATTTCTTTTTCTATTTTCCAGCTCTTAAGCTCTCAAAACTTCTTCAAGTAAAATTTCCTAGAAATTTTATGAGTAGCTAGTTAGTTTTTTTTTTCTTTAATTGGTATGAAAGCTTTAAGTGATCTTGAGGGGCCTAGGTTGAGATATAATGACTTCCAGATTTAATCCATCGAATCCACCAATGTTCACCGGAGAGAATTATTCATTCTGAAGTGTGAAGATTGAGGCTTATCTTAGAGCCTTCACGTTGTGGGAAGCAATGGAGACAGATGAGGAGCCAGTGCAAAAGAGAGCTAATCAAACTATAGCTTAAATCATACAATTTGAGGAAAACAAAGCAAAAAGGTACAAAGCTCTGTCTTGCCTTCACTCAGCTTTATCTAATAAGATTTTTACTCGAGTTATGCATTTGAGATCTCTAAGCAAATTTGGGACTATCTGAGGGATGAATTTTTTGGAAGTGAATGAACTAAGCAAATCCAAGCTTTCAACTTATCTCAAAAGTTTGAAATGCTTAGAATGGATGATAATGAGAACATTAGAGGTTTTATTAGTTGAATGATGGGACTAGTAAATCAATTACGATTACTAGGAAAAGAAATTACTAAAATACATTTAGTTAGCAAGATGCTGGTGCGTTTGCATAAGAAGTATGAATCAAAGGTGTCATCGTTAGAAAACTCCAAAGATTTAGCTCAAATTACACTAAAAGAATTAGTTAATGCCTTAGAGGGACTTGAGCAGAGAAGAGCTTTTAGGTAAAAGAGTGTAGTTGATTTTGCCTTGATAGCTAAGTCTAAGACTCATAAGGAGGATGATAGAAGGTTGAAAAGTGATACTATTGAGAAGAAAAATAAAAGAAAGAAGAGAAAAGACAAGGTGAGACAAAAAAAGAGTTTTCACTATGTCAGTATTGCAAAAAGACTAATCACATTGAGAAGTTTTGTTGGTACAGACCAAATGTGGTATGTAGAGCTTGTAATCAAAAAGGGCATGTGGAGAAAGTATGTAAGAATCATGCCAAAGGAAAAAAAAAACTAATGTAGCTGAGCAGATAGAAGATGAAACTGAGGAGGTCCTGTTTATGGCAACCAATGAAGAAGGTCTGAGCAAAAACACTATATGTTTATTAGACAGTGCATGCTCACATCATTTAATTGGGAACAAGTCTCTTTTCTCCACTTTAGATACGAGTTTCAAATCAAAAGTGAAGATTGGAGATGGTAATTACTTGAATATACTTAATATTGGTACTGTTAAAGTTGAGACATCCTTTGGAGATAAGTGCATTAATAGTGTGCGCTATGTACCAAGTGCCAATCATAACTTGTTGAGTGTGGGACAATTGGTCAAAGATCATTATACTTTGCTGTTTAAAGGTGAAGTTTGCACAATGATTGATCCGAATGGTAAGGAATTGTACACTGTTGTAATGAGGAACAATTGTTATCCTTTTAATTTAGCTAATAATGATTCACATTTGGCTTTATATAATGAGCTAGATGTATCAGAAAAGTGGCATAGGAGGTTTGGACATGTAAATTATAGTTCACTATCCCTAATGTCAGCAAAGAGTCTAGTGGAACGCTTACTTGGAATTGTAAAACCATCTAAGCTTTGTAAAGCTTGTCAACTTGGAAAGCAAACTACAAAACCATTTCCTAAGCAGAATGAATGGAAGGCTTCCAGAAAGCTTGAGCTAGTATATATTGACATCTCTAATCCTATGAAGATTGCTTCACTCAGTGGAAGCAAATACTATGTCATATTTATTGATGATTATTTTAAGTTTTGTTGGATATTCTTCTTGAAGCAGAAGTCTGAAGCTTTATGCTACTTCAAAAAGTTTAAAACATCTGCAGAAAATGTATCTGGTCAAAAGGTCAAAACTTTAAGGACTGATAATGGTAAGGAGTATACATCTGCTGATTTTGAGCTGTACCTTGATTCCTAGGGAGTGCAACATCAACTAACCATTCCATACATCCCTCAACAGAATGGTAAGGCTGAAAGAATGAATAGAAACTTGGTAGAGATTAGGAGATGCTTATTGTACCAGATGAAGATGCTAAGGGTATTCTGGGTAAAAGTTGTAAATACAGCTAATTATTTGCTAAACAGAGCTTATACAAGGGTTTTGGATAGTAAAACACCTTATGAAATGTGGTTTGAACATAAACCAAGAATGTCTCATCTCAGGACCTTTGGAAGCATTTACTATGCTATGGTGCCAGATGCTATGAGGTCTAAATTGGATCCAAAGTTTGTGACAGCAGTATTGGTTAGCTATAATGAGGTTTCAAAAGGTTACAGATCATATGATCCTAAATTAAAGAAGATTTTCATAAGTAGGGATCTATTATTTGATGAGGGGCAAAGTTAAAATTGGTCTACCAAAGGTGCTGAGCAGTTTGATTTCACTAAAACAGTTGATGAAGAAGCATAACAGATTGTAGCTAATAATGATTCTAATCTAGAGGATAAGAGTAAAGCAATTAAAGGTACAAGGAGCTTAGCTGATATTTACAACAGATGCAATGTAGCATTAGCTGAACCAGCCACCTTCAAGTAATCTCAACTAGATGACCACTGGAAATCAATTATGGAGGCTGAAATGGAAATGATATCCAAGAATGGCACATGGATTCTTGTTAACAGACCAGCTAACAAAAACATCATAGAAGTGAAGTGGATTTATAGAACCAAGCTCAATCCAGATGGTTCTATAAACAAGTATAAGGCTCGTTTGGTGGTTAAAAGGTATGCTCAAGTTTATAGGGTTGATTACATAGAAACATATGCTCCAATGGCCAGACATGACACAATAAGGATGCTTGCTGCTTTGTGATCTAGGGAAGGATGGAAATTTACCATCTGGATGTCAAATCAACTTTCCTTAATGGCATTCTTATGGAAGATATTTATATTGAGCAACTTGAGGGTTATGTGCAGCAAGGTTTGAGAAAAAGGTATGCAAGCTTATCAAGGCATTGTATGGCCTAAAACAGGCTCCAAGAGCTTGGTATACCAGAATTAATGAATATTTTAAGAGTCAAGGATTTCTGAGGAGCATCAATGAATCCACCTTGTATGTGAAACATGAGCATAATATTGTGGAACTTATAGTAGCATTATATGTGGATGATCTTCTGGCTACTAGACCAGAGGGTAAGTATGTGTCTAAGTTTAAATCTCGGATGAAGGTAGAATTCGAGATGACTGATTTAGGGGTTATGACTTGTTTCCTTGGCATGGAAATGGTGCAAGCTACTAATAAAGTCATACTGCATCAAGGCAAATATGCTCAAGATCTGTTAAAGAAGTTTAATATGAGCATGCGCACGGCAGTTAATACTCCATTGTGTATTGGTGCTAAGTTTAGTATGGCAGATGGTGCTGAGAAGGCCAATGGGCAGTTATATAGAAGCATTATAGGTTCTTTACTCTACTTAGCAGCTACCAAGCCAGATATAATGTTTGCAGCAAGCTTGCTGTCAAGGTTTATGCAGAGTCCTTCCGAAGTACACTTCACTACAGCTAAAAGAGTCCTAAGATATGTTAAAGGGACTTTGAATTATGGACTGGTATATATGAAGCAAGATAGCAGTCAGCTAATAGGCTTTTCTAATAGTGATTGGGCTGGTTCTTTGGATGATTCTAAAAACACATGAGGGTTTTGTTTTTCATTAGGAAGTGCTGTGTATGCCTGGAGTTCCAAAAAGCAACAAGCTGTAGCTCAGTCAACAGCTAAGGCAGAGGACATTGCTTGTGCAGCAGCTACCAACCATGCTTTATGGCTAAGGAAACTACTGGATGAGCTAGGGTTCAAGCAAAACAAGGCAACATTGATTAATGTTGACAATTTATCAGCAATTGCAATAGCTAAAAACCCTGTTCAACATGGTAGAACAAAGCATATCAGGGTTAAGTACCATGCTCTAAGGGAGGTTGTAGGGGAGGGTGAGATACAGTTAGCTCATTGTTCAACAAATTATCAGATTGTTAACATTTTTACAAAGAGCTTGGGAAAAGAGAGATTTGAGTATTTGAGAACCTGTATTGGAGTTCAACAAATTAAGAATTAAGGGGTTGTGTTGAAGATTAATACTTAATCTGTGAAGTTAGTTGACTAAAGTGGGAAGTTAGCTAACTAAAGTCATTGGTGGGAAGCAATAAACTGAAGGTTGAAGGAGTTGTTCAAGGAACAAAACATTGCCGTTTTAAGACTTAATAAGCTAAGACCAAAACGATGATTATTTGTGTCGTTTAGCTTGGTTTTAATTTCTTGGTTGTTATATGCAGTGTTATATTGTCGTTTTGTTTAAGTTGAGTCCTGTATACATCTTTTTGATGTCGTTTTGTCTGTTTTTCATTTTCTGATTTCAATGCTCAACGGTCATTGTTTCTTCTTCTAGTTTTCTGTTGAAGCTGTGCTTCGATTGTTGTGAAGTTTTCTTCTTGATCCGATTTATGCGGAAAGGTTGTTATTGCTCAGTATAAATACAATGTTTGAAACTTGGATCCGTGCTTTTTGGATCCAATATTTTTAAGCTGAATTTCTTTCTCTGTTTTCCAGCTCTTAAGCTCTCAAAACTTCTTCAAGTAAAATTTCCCAGAAATTCTATGAGTAGCTGGTTAGTTTTTTTTCTTCAACCTCTGTTCGGTCCTATTTTTGAACCATTTAACAGAGGTCCTTTACAGTCGAATTTTTTATTTTTGATAGTTAACTTGGATTTGGGGGCTTATTTTCAATATTAAAACACCTAGGAGTTCTAAAACCTGAAACGATTCATTTCCAAGATTGAAGCAGATTTTATTCTTTGGGGACAGGGAAAAACAGATTATAAATCTTGAATGTTTTGCATATGCAAGTACAAATGATAACCATATGACGCATATCTAGATCTTTTATGATTTTTGCACGAGGGAAAACTAACTTACATATTCCTAAGAAAAGAAAACTTCACTGCATATTAAACTTACATATTCCTAAGCCTCGGTTGCATGGGAAGTTCCGTTGAAGACAGTTCAAACCAGAAGCCAAACCCCTAATAGGAAAGAGGAAGATAAGTAAGGGAATTCAGTATAATCTAACAGCATTTTTTAGAGGATCTTTAATATATAACTAGTTTTAATTACCTGTTGCTTGAGTCTTGAATCGAAAAGTAGTTGGCCACCAAATTACTGCACATAGCATCTCAAGAAGATCATCAGAGAGTCCAATGTGTTAAATTACTGCAGAATCAAGACTTACATAAAGAATAAAATACATCTCTGAATGTAAGGCAAGAAGAAAGAGATTAAACATACAGTTGTAAACTTTCTTCACTGACCCAGGAAGGAAAGCTCCCTGATAAATTATTGTATGACACATCTCTGAAATTGCATAGAAGGATGAAAATAGTAAGTGATAAACAAAGCTTAAAACACAAAAAAATGTGACACTTATAGGACAAAAGGTAGTGATTTATTGGGTTATAAGGGTTAAGGTTTAGGTTGAAATACTTGAAAACAAAAATCCAAATAAAGTAGGAGAACTTATTATTTTCTTTTTTTTTTAATTAGGGAAAGGGAAATTCGAACATGTTCTTTAGGTAGGAGATGATGAATCAATCAATGAATTAAGTGCTCGAGTGCAAAAAAAAAATTATTATTTACTTATTCATATCGTAGTACATTCACCAATCTAAGAAGAGTGGAAGAAATGATTGTCTATATTTAGTTATTGTTAACACTTTGACCTTTTTATTTTAACTTTTTGGAAGGTGGAGATAACAAACCGCTTACTTTTTTCAAATTCAAACATTCTATTTTGGTAAAAAAGAATTTTTTTTTCAAATTCCAAAATTCTAATGGTTTTAAAGCTTTTTATATATTGGTGAAATTGATAGACACAAGAATCAACTGAATAATTGAATAATATAATTATACAAAAATTATCGTATACATTATTGGTGGAGTTTTTAAATTTCACAAGTGGAGTTAGAATATTGACATGTGTCCTTTTATTTAAAAACTTCATGACGGCTTATAGAATAATATATTCCATAATTATATCCCTAATTCTTGACAAAAAAATTTTTGGAGAAGAAAAAGAGCAAAAACAAAAAGCAGATATACTCACATATTGCGAAGAGTTAAGCTCTTCTGTGAAGGCAGGCCACCCGCTAACCAATTATTTCCAAGATACCTGAGCATGACAAAATAAGCGTGAAATAAATTTTGAATGAGCATATATATCAATTGATTATATAGGGGCTTATACAAGTCAGAGAGTAAACTCATGTTGAAAAGAAAGTCTGGAATTTCCCCCGTCAGATTGTTGAAGCTTAATTCCCTAAAAAGAATATAATAAACAATCAATTAATCATATAAGTTTAAGGTGAAAGAAAGTAATATTTACATGTAATTTGAGCTTTATGCAGCTGGAGTTGAAGATCTAACATGGCTTCAATTCAAATTAAGATACAATATTCTCCTTGCTCAAGAAATGAATTTTGGAGTAAATAACCTTTTTGGCTTAATTTTTCAAGATTTTTTTGTTTTGGTTGCTCATCAATTTTGAAAAATATTGTTTTGGTTATCAACATTTGTAAGTGTTGTTATTTTGATTACTTAAAATTTAAAAAATAACGAATCTCCCACTTGACATTTCATGTCGTTATATCAACTGAAATTACGCAATGAATTTTTTTTATAAGCTTTTGAATTTTATTTATTACTCGAAGAGACTTAGAGTTAAAATCTGCCTTCTATATGATGGGAGTCCCTCCTCTCCATACTTGCTCACAGGAACTATTTACAACAACCCACGTAACACAAACTGAATACAGCCATCCTTTTACAAAGATCACAACAAAACATATTCTTAACACATATCCTTATCCATTGGCCTGAACCTTGACAATGTAAACACATACCACATACACATGAGAGAAGAAGCAAGACTTGTTTTTAATAGCAAGACGATGCTATTAAGCTCTACAACTGACATTACGTAATGATACTTGACAAGATATGGTGATATGGAATACTTAATGGAAATCTGTTATTTTTAACTACTAAAAGATTAAAACAGTAATACTTATAAATGTTGATTATCAAAACATTAATTTCAAAAGTTGAATGATCAAAATAAGAAGTTTTAAAAATATAGGTAACTAACAAAACAGCTTAACTTTTTACTAGATCAGTGATTTTATATAATTTATACATTATTTTAAGGATATTGACAATGTTTCACTACAGTGATCTCATTGATTCACAACTTCTTCAGAAACTTCTATTTGATCTTGCATACTTCCCTTTTGGATTGTATATAATACTCTTGATCTTTTTTTAATTTATTTAACATTAATAAAAAATATTAAAGAAAAAAGAAGGAACTTAATTATATGTATATGTGTGTGTGTGCGCGTGTGTATATATGTATTTATGTATGTATAATAATAAATGAATAAACTTCAACCTGAGATTCGCATTTATAGATGTGATACCCAACATCCCACATCTAGTGTAAATGTGATTGTTAAGACCTATATAACAATCCAAGTCCATCACTACTAGCAACTTGAGCTTAAGCTTTTGAGGGCCACGTGGTTTAGGCTCAAAAAGTTGCTGGGCCAGTGGTTGGACTTGGGTCGTTACAAATGGTATCAGAGCTTGGGCCAGTCCGATGTGAGCTTTCACATTGTTCTGGTAAGATCTTGGTTTTGTGGATGTGATATGTGGCCTTGATGAGGACATCAAGGATTTGAGTGGGTGGGATTGTGATACCCAACATCCCACATCTGGTGTGAATGTGATTGTTAAGACCTATATAATAATCCAAGCCCATCACTACTAGCAACTTGAGTTTAAGTTTTTGAGGGCCACGTGGTTTAGGCCCAAAAAGTTGTTGGGCCAGTGGTTGGACTTGGGTCGTTACAATAGAGATAATCTATAGGCATTCAAAGAATCATTTCTATATATTTTCACTTACAAGTATAATAGATTATGGTGTCCACCAATACTGGCCGGTATAGAATCCGATATATTATTATTCCTTAGTACTCTGCAAAAGGTGTAATGATTTTGTTATATATCAAGTATTCTACAGGTTAATATATATAGACACTGAATGACAAAAGTTGAAATAAGTAAGGATCTACACAGTACTTTTTTCTTTGGCTGAGGAAATGAACTTTTATATGAAGCAAATGAAAACATACTTGAAAACAAATGAAATAAACAGGTTTATCTTACAATTTTGTCAAAGACTTCATTCCGCTAAGAAACTCCAGTGTAGAAGTCCCACTACTTAAATCGCTAATTCTCCTATGTTTCATATTGTGAATTATATATAGGGTTAGCTTCATAATCGTAGTAATTCATTCGATTAAAAGGAAATATAGCATTGAAAGGGAAAATAATTAGAGTAGTTAATAAGCCTAAAGACTCACAAATCTTCCATAGAGCTTAATCCGGAAAATGATGATGGTATTGGACCTTCAAAAGAGTTTCCTTGGAGCCTCCTGAAAAGAAAAAGGTACCCAGTGTGCACTCATCTCTACATATTCAAATCAAGAGTCCATCATATAAAAAACAAATGAAAAAGAACGATCAGATAACATTCTCTTACAGTTCAGTTAGATTTAACAACCCTATGAAGTCTGGGATTTTGCCTGTGAGTTTCGTATCTGATGCCCACCTGAATTCACATAAACAATCTTAGCACCGTAATGAAATAATTTTCCATTAGTCCGATTCACACGAAATATAAAGAAAGTATTTTGAAGCTCTTACAGTACAGTCAAGCTCTTCAGATTAGCAAATGTTGCAGGAATTTGACCACTAACTCCAGAGCTAGAAAAGTAACTGTCGATGCTCAATTTGCGTTATAAATTTGATGTAAATGATCTCAAAATCGGCTTCAGAAATTAATTACGAAAAATGGGCAGAATATGAAAATTACAAATTATATAGCAACCCAAAACTGCAACGGAAATCATTATAGCTTTTTTGAGAAAAAGAGATGGAGAGCCAGCCGCAATGCTAATTGTGCCTGATAGTTTAATCTGTTTCGGCTTCTTTTTCAGTTTTAATTATTCTCTCGCTGTGTCTCCTTAGTCCTCACTTGAACCACATAAACAAAATATTCCAGCACCGTCGCTAATAATTTGGTCTAAAACCATATTAAGCAATTCTTGAATGCTAATGAAGTTACTTGGTACTTTGAAATCATTCATCTTAAATATAATTA
The DNA here is from genome assembly GCA_036013995.1 of Theobroma grandiflorum. Classification (NCBI taxonomy): domain Eukaryota; kingdom Viridiplantae; phylum Streptophyta; class Magnoliopsida; order Malvales; family Malvaceae; genus Theobroma; species Theobroma grandiflorum. The sequence goes on along the minus strand of CP142133.1, from coordinate 21,705,661 downwards.
TTCCATCAAAACAAATAAATATTAAGGAAAAACAAGAACTTCTTGACACTTACAGTTGTTCTAATTTGGACAAGTTACCCAATGTCGAAGGTAAAGGGCCAGAGAAGTTGTTTTCTGCAAATGACCTTAAAAGGAAACATAAAGACATAAATAATATTTATTCCATAGGCTCGTTAGCTGCATAGGGTCTGATTAAATATAAGATTATAAAACAGCAATCAATATTTCTTTACTATCCATTTTAACTTACCATGAGAATGTGTGAGTTTAATAAATACTTTTTTAATTAATTCTAAATAAGAGATAGAAAATGATTATTAGTTCATTGTAAATATTTTTTTTCCCTTGTTCCTCTCGTTTCTTTTGTTGTTGAAAAGAAAATTTTCCTTAATGGCATTACAGGCTTAAAATGTGGACTACTCACAGTCCTCTCAAGTCAGTAAGCTTTCCAATTTCCTCTGGAAGTTCCCCTGAGAATGCATTAGCGTTCAGGCTTCTGAAAATGGATTTGCCAATTAGAACGTTGAGGACAAATATGAAACATTCTTAATAAGTAAATACGTTGTACAAGTTTGAAATATGCAACTAAATGGGCTTACAAGTATTGCAAGCGAGTTAGATTACTTAATTTTGCAGGAAGAGAACCTGTCAAGTGGTTTAGTCCCAAATTCCTGTATAAACACACAAGGAATAGAATCCAAGTTAACGCTACGTATCCTAAAACAAATTATTAAATGCTAGCTTAAAGGATAAAAGAGCAAAATAATGTAGGAAAACCGTACAAGCCAATAAGGAAAGTCATACTCCAAAGCTCCTCTGGAAAGTTACCGACAACATCGATTGCATAAACTTTCCTGTAGTAAAAATTCAAAGTGATAACAGCATAAGAAATATTTTCTTACCATTAACTCCTAAATCCTCTCTTTTCCGTTCGTTCGTAACCTAGTCTTGTTTATTTAATCATTCGTCAAATTGCATATTACTATTATTCTTTAAAAAGCAACTTTTCACTCTCTACGGGGTCTTCCCCGTGACTAATTTTCATGCATAACTCTTCATCTCTTTGTCCATAGAGTGTGATACCCAAACTAAGCCCACATAAATAACATTAGTTCCTACACCTATTTTTCTGCCTTTTTATCGTGCATATGAGCAATTTAGACATGGGAAATTAATTATAAAGCAATAAAAAAGCAAGAAAGAAGAAGAGATACATACAAGAAGGTGATGTGACAAGTGGAGTTACTATTGTCAAAACAGTCGCATTTTATCCCTGGATTGTAGTGCTCGCTATCAATAGAGGTAGAGTCAATGGCAGCGCCGGTGCACGGCTCTCCGCTTATATTCCATAAATTGTTCGTTACAGTAATCCCCCATTTATGGAAGAGTGAATTCAATGCTCTAACTGCAGTCAAATAATGAAATTTCAAATAAAAAAACTTGGGTTATTGACTCATCAAGATCTATCATAGATATCAAACAATGTAATACCAAATATCTCCTGGATACCTCTAGCTCTGAGATAGTTAATTCAAAGTGAACTACTTAATTTTTTACTAGGTACATTATATGTTAGGATAGTCTTAAATTGTAGTTGGATTAGGATAGTTTAATTCTAGTCAAACTAGTATACCGTGTTGAGACTACCTTTAAATTTAATTGGGCTAATATAATATATCCTAATTGTATTAAGTTAAGATTGCTGTACTTGACGCTATAAAAGGATCCTATGGGGTTAAAGAATAGTCAACTCCTAGATTTAGAAAGAGTGATTTGAGTGTATGTGCGATAAAGATTGTGATTTTAAGATTGTTCTTCTAATCTCTTGATTGTTCTCTTAGTGGATTTTTTTTTTTTTTTGCTATTTTATTTGTGGGCGTAGGTCATCAAAAGACCGAACCATGTAAATTCTTATATTCTTTTAAGTGCGCTTGATTCCTTTTTTTCTTTATTCTATTGATTAAGTAAAATCTTGGGTAATTCGTTAGAAATAATTCCACAATTTTTACAACAAACTGATATCAAAGCTTCAAGGTCTTGAGTCAATATGAATCTCAATATGGCAACTTTGTCGACCAAGTATAAGATTGAAAAGTTTAATGAAAGAAATCATTTTAGCCTACGGCGTATTAAAATGCGAGCATTGCTAATGCAACAAGGACTGTTGACGGCATTGGAGGGAAAAGACTATTTTCTCTCAAATTCATTTAATGGCAAAAAAGATGATATTATGGAGAAAGCACATTATTCCCCTAGCTTTGTATGATGAGGTGCTAAGAGAAGTCACGGATGAAGAATCTGCTGTTGTAACGTGGTTTAAACTCGAAAGTATTTACATGACCAAATCTCTAAAGAATTGGCTTTATAAAGCAGCGATTTTATACTATCAATATGTGTGAAGGTACTTCGTTAATACCCACATTGATGAATTTAATAGAGTTATTCTTGATTTAAAGAATATCAATGTTAAAAATAAGGATGAAAACCTACCCCTAATTCTTTTATGTTCTTTGCCTCTATTGTGTGAAAACTTCATAGATATTATGTTATATGGCCAAGAGACACTCACTCGTGAAGATGTAAGCGTTGACTCCATGTGTTTTTGATGATAACAAAACATTACTTATTTATTGATGTCTAACTACATTACTTAAGTGCATAGGATAAAGTTTAATTCTCATAATAAATTTGATGTTTAAAAGCAAGTCAAAAAGCTTACTCATTTAGAAGATGAACTAATCAATTAAAAAAGCAAAGAGGAAAAAACTTAATGAAAACAGAATCTTGTTAACTGATTAACGTAAAGCCTTAATCGGTTAAGGCAAAGCTAGCGTTATACAAAAAGCAAAACAGAGAAGTCTTAGTCAGTTAGCACAAGGCTTAACTGATTAAAAAGGGTATTAGATGCAAAGACGGAAAATGATTAATTAGTTAATCAAATGGCTTAATTGGTAAAAGCTCAAGCTTGAAGTACCTAGAAGCAACAAAATTGAAATTCAAAATGATGTTTACCATTAAAGGGTGCCAAACGAAGAAATTCAAATATGAAGATTTCTGAATTGGTGAAGCCCATTTTAATCAGTTAAAGATGAAGGGAGAGAACCTTCAATCAATTAAACGGAGTATTAATCAATTGAAAATAGATTGGCCAAAAACAATGCTTGAAAGCATTCCTAACCATAAAGTTTCTTAATCGGTTAAAGTTTCCTTTAACCAGTTAACACAGTGAAAAGAACTACTAGACATTGCAAGTTAAATAAGGCTTAATCGGTTAAAGTCTACTTTTCATTGATTAATGAAGCATTGTCTACACATTTGAATTTAAGCACGAAGTGAGAAAACTAAAGCCAAAAACTATTTGTAATAGCTAGTTTCTATCTTCAACGACCAAAAGTGATTTTCTAAGTATTTAAAACTTCTCCAACAGTCACAAAAAATTTAGAGAAGTTTTAAAGAGTTAAGAGAGCCAAAAAAGCAAAAACCTTCTCTTGTGCACTTGTTTTTCACTCATATCCTTTGTAAAGTAATTGAGCTTTAATTTGTACATCTTAAATCAGCTAGGTGATTAATTATACTCCATCTTTTTCTTTATTTCTTGATTAATTAGAGTGTACAAGGCACTCTAAGGGTTGTTGTAAGGGTTTAAAACTTGAGTTAGAAGTTCACCTTATAAAAGCTTAGTGGAAGCTATTAATTCCACTGGTTTAATGAAGTTGGATTAAAAATCTTTGATTAGGAAGATCAAGGTAGTGGACGTAGGTCAAAAGGACCGAATCACTATAAATATTTGTGTTTTGTCCACTTCTCTTTACCTTCTCTTTATTTGGTGCTTTTTAGCTTCAACAAGTTTTAAACCTTCCATTTCAAATTGTATAGAAATTTTTAAAGTTTAAAGAGCTGTTTTACAAATATATTTTAAGTGCTATTCACTTTCTTCTAACACTCAATTAGGATCAACAAGTAGCATCAGAGCCTAATTCTTTTTCTTAAAGGCTTAACATCCTATAAGGAGATTTAATGGCTATGCAAAAGTCTTGTGTTGTTAAGAGTCAATCCACAAATAGGCCTTTTCCAATTTGATGGAACAAACTACCCATATTGGAGCACTAAAATATCCATTTACATTAAAGCTATTAATTATGAAATGTGGGATTTGATCACTCAAGGTCCATACATTCCCACTACTGTGAATCTTATCTTTGGTGAGAAAATGCCCAAAGCTGAAAAAAAGTGGACTAAGGTGAAAATGAGAAAAGTCCAAATAAATTTCAAAGCCATCAACACTCTTCACTTTGCCTTAACTTCTGGAAACTTTAACAAAATTTCTAGTTGCACTACAGTCAAAGAAATTAAGGAAAAACTTAGTATCATTCATGAAGAAACTTCTCAAGTTAAGGAGTCCAAAATTGCAGCCCTCACCCACAGCTATGAAATGTTTAAGATGAAACCAAGTAAAGATATTACCACAATGTTTGATAGGTTCACCAACATTATAAACATGCTTAATTAACTTAGCAAACCCATCCTTGAACATGAATTAGTATAAAGACTACTTAGAAGCCTTCCAAAAAGCTAAAAACCTAAAGTCACTATTATCCGAGAAGCCAAAGACCTTAATACAATCACCCTTGATGACATTTACGGGTTTCTTCTCACACATGAGTTGAAAATGAAAAAGGAAAAAGAAAAAGAAAAAGAATAAGGTGGAAGAGGGGGAGGAAGCTAAGTAGAAGAAAAAAAGTCTAGCTTTAAAAGTGAGCACACTTAAAGAAAAACTAAAAAATCTTTCAAGTGATGAGGATGACAAGCTAGCCATGATAGCTAGAAGATTCAATAAGCTCATGGAGCAAAGAGAGAAAAGATTTCGAAGAAGAAATTAGAAAAAGGATCAAGGTTCTTCATGGAAGAATAGATACAAAAATGACTCCAACAAAAATAAATGAAGAGATGTGCTTTGAATGCAAAATATTAGGCTACTTTAGATTCAAATGTCCATTGCTTAAAGAGGAATCCTTAAAGAAGAAAAGAAGCCAAAATAAGCAATGGTGGCTACAACTTGGTCAAATAGTGATTCATCTAGTTTAGAGGATGAGAAAGAAAAGATAGAAGAAAGGACCAACTTTTGCTTGAGCACTAAAGATGAAAAACTTGAGGTAAATTCCAATTTATTTGAAATTTCTTATAATGAATTTCAAGATAAGTATGATTACCTATATGTTGAATTCGAAAAACTTGCCCTAAAGTATAAAGTTTTCAGAAAGAAAGCTATATCATTAGATGATGAATTTAATAAAATCAAGCATGATTTCAACTTTGTTTTTGACTAAAGAAATATTTTTCAGATTGAACCTGAGCATTCCAAAGCAGATTTTTGAATCTTTGAAATTGGAACTTAAGGGTAAAAATGAAACCTTGCAAAAGGCATTGGATGAAAATGCTATTATCAAAGTTTCAATAGAAAAGAGTTCAAAATAGACTTTGAACAAAAAAAAAAACTTAGGAAAAATGATGCATCTTCAATTCATTGCTATATATGTGCAAAAGAGGACATCTCTCTTATGATTACTATCATAAGGGAAAATACCTCCCCAAAACCAAATTGGTTTAGGTACCTAAAGGTTCTTATGTGCCTATTAACCTCCCAAGACCCATCAAAGTAAGGGTACCTTTAAAAAAAACTAAAAATTTAGGTTGGGCAAGGGTAAAAAGAATAATGTTTGAAAGCTCAACCAAAAGAAAGATAGCCTTGGTACATGGACAATGGTTGCTCAAGGCATATGACTAAAATGAAAGATTATTTATCAAGCTTGATAGAAAGAAAGGTGGAAGTGTCTCTTTAAATGATAACCCCAAAGGTATTATCCCTAGAATTGGAACCATTAGTAACACTTTTCAAACTCAAATCAAGCATGTGTTACTTGTTAGAGGTTTAAAGCATAATCTATTAATCATTAGTTAGCTTTGTGACAAAGGATATAGAGTTTGTTTTTATTCCCATGGATGCCGAGTTCTTAATATTAACACTAATAAAGTAATATTCATTGGCAAAAGAATTGAAAACATGTATATGATCTTTCTTGATGAAATTTATAATGAATCATGTCTCATGGCTAATGATGTATGCGATAATTAGTTGTGGCATAAAATTTTTGGATATGCTAGCATGCAAACAATCTCAAAACTCCTAAGAAAAGACTTGGTTGTTAGGCTTCCAAAAATTTCTTTTGAAAATGATAAAATTTGTGATGCATGTCAATTTAAAAACCAAGTTAGAACTTCGTTCAAATCAAAGAAAGTGATTTCAACTTTTAGACCACTTGAACTATTTCATGTTGACTTATTTAGACCTATAAATGTGGTGAGTAGGGGAGGCAAGTCATATGGCTTTGTTATTGTTGATGATTATTATAGGTATACTTGGATATATTTTCTTGCTCACAAAGGTGATGCATTGCCTACTTTTGCTAATCATTGCAAAAAGATACAAAATGAAAAGGGGTTTACAATTATTAAAGTTAGAAGTGACCATGGTGATTAATTTGAAACAGATGAGTTTGAAATATTTTATAATGAAAATGGTCTTGATCACAATTTTTTATATCCTAGAACTCCACAACAAAATAGTGTTTCAAAAGAAAGAATAGAAGAATATAACTTTGAAAGATATGGCAAGAATAATTCTTTGTGAAAACAATTTGCCCAAATATTTATAGGCTAAAGCCATGAACATAGTAGCTTTATTTTGTATAGAATTTCCATTGCACCTTTGATTTTGAAAACCCTTTATGAGCTTTACAAAGGTAGAAAACCAAATATTTCACATTTAAAGAGTTTTGGATGTAAATGTTTTGTTTAAAATAATGGAAAACACACCATGAGAAAGTTTGATGTTATGAGTGATAAAGCTATTTTCTTAGCCTATACGTTAAATTCTAAGGCATGTAGAGTGTCTAATAAAAGAAGTTTAGTTATAGAAGAATCTATTCATGTTGTTTTTGATGAAAATAATAAGGCACATAGAAGGTTAGTGCTTGATGATGATGTTGGTCCTAATGGAGTGCTAGAGGAAGGGGGTGAATAGCACTAAAATTTTAAGCTCAGCCTTTTTTGAGAGATAAACCTTTTGACCGATTAAAAGAAAGTGAGAATAAAGCTTGCAATGGATAATAGACACCAAGTAAGGAAAGGTAAAAAAAAAGTGGACAATACAAAGCTATTTATAGTGGTTCGGTCCCCTTAACCTACATCTACTACCTTGAACTCCCAATCAAGGATTTTCAAACCAATTTCACTATACCAGTGGAATTAACAACTTCCACCAAGCTTTTACAAGGTGAGCTCTCAACCCAAGCTCTAATCCATTACACCAAGTTCTAAAGTGCTTCCTTCACTGTAATTTCCCAAGAATTAGAAGAAAAAGAAGTACAACTAAGTACATTTACAAGTCTAAACATATTACAATCAAGCTCAAACACTTTTTCTAGATTTGGAATGAAAGACAAGTGTTTTGGTGAAGGATATTTGGCTTGTTGCTCAAAGTAGCTCTTTTCTCATCCAATCTCTCTTCTTTGACTGTTGGAACTTCCTTTTATGCCTGAAGAGTCAAATTTTTCTATTAAAGACATCTTCTATCCATTAGAAACAATTTTGATGTACTTCTAGCTGTTTTTTTGTCCTTTAGTGTTTAATTTCAAAAAGACAAACAAACTTCAGCTAACCTATTACAAGTAACTATAACTAATTACAGCTTTTCTGTTTCGCATTGTCCTATTGTTGTGTTCTCTGCTCTAACTGATTAAGAGTTCTCTGTCTTTAGACTTCTCTTCTTCAACAAACTTCCTCTAACTGATTATAGCAGGCTTTAAACGATTACAAACTTTTTGTTTTCACTTCTCTACATAGCAGTTTTCCTCTAATTGGTTAGCTATTTATTTAACTCATTGAGGCTTTACTTCTTTTAGCCAGAACTGATTAAAATCAGCATTAATCGACTAGAAAATCTTGAATTTTGAACTTCTCCATTTTGGCTTCCTTCAACGTTCAACTATATTTTCAAAGTTGCTTTTAGCGCTTGAAAATACTAGGACTTTATACTCTAATTGATTAATCAGTTACTATGGTTTTATTCTTGTTTATAATTTTTCTTTCCTTCTTAACTGATTAACTCTTCATTAAATTTACCATGCTCCTTACTTGCTTTTAGTTAACAACTTTGCTAAGGGTATTATATTAAATCTTGCACACTAAAATAGAGAAGTTAGACATTAATGAATGAGGAATGTTTTCTTATAATCAAAAACATATGTAGTCAACAGATGATGATGATGATGCAAATGACATTGATATGAGAATGGAAAAGATGACCTTGGAAAATAAAAAAAAATGATGAAGATAGCTCTAAAAAGGAAAATGATGAAGAATTGCTACTAGAAGACTCACAATGAACTGAAAATTATCCACGAGTTGATCATTGGTGACCCATTGGAAGGTGTCAAAACTACAAGAGGACTAAACGAAGCTAGTGAATATGTGGCATTCATATCACAAGTAGAACCTAAGAACTTTAAAGAAACTGAAAAGGAAAAAAATTGGATGAATGCTATGAAAAAAGAACTTGGCCAATTTGAAAGGAACAAGGTTTAAACCTTATTTTTAAGGCCAACCAACCATTCAATCATTGGTACTAAGTGAGTATTTAGAAATAAATTGGATGAGTTGGGTAATGTGGTAAGGAACAAAGCAAGGTTAGTTGCTCAAGATTACAATCAAGAATAAGGTATTAATTATGATGAAACTTTTGCTCCTGTGGCTAGATTAGAAGCAAATAGACTTTGCTTACGTATGCATGTTAAATGAATTTTAAATATTTCTAAATGGATGTTAAAAAGGTATTTCTAAATGGTTTTATACAAAAAGAAGTTTATGTTGAACAACCCTCTGCTTTTGAAAACTTTGAAAAAGTTGACCATGTTTACAAATTGCATAAAGCTTTATATAGATTAAAGTAAGCTCCTAGAGCTTGGAATGAAAGACTTTCAAAATTTTTGATAGAAAAGGATTTTTTAAGGGGAGTGTAGACACCCCACTTTTTATTAAGAAAGTCAAAAAGGATTTACTTATTGTTCAAATTTATATGGATGACATAGTATTTGGTACTACTAATGAAAAATTTTGTGAGTATTTTGCTAAGGAAATGCAAGGTGAATTTGAGATGAATATGATGGGAGAGCTAAAGTTCTTCCTTGATCTATAAATTAAGAAATGTAAAGATGGAATATTTATCAAGCAAGAAAAATATACAAAAGAAATGTTAAAGAAATTTGGGGTGATGAACTTGAAGTCAATTAGAACACATATAAATCCTTCCACAAGGCTTAACAATGATGGAAAAGGAAAGGATGTGGACCAAAAGCTATGTAGAGGTATGATTGGTTCACTTTTTTGCTTAACTACTAGTAAACTAGAAATATTATTAAGTGTATGCCTTTGTGTAAGATTCCAATCATGCCCTAAGGAATCACATTTAACTACTATGAATAGGATCTTTAGATACCTTTTAGACACATAAAGCTTAGGCCTATGGTATTCAAAAGGGTCATATTTTGATCTTCTTGCCTATTATGATGCTAATTTTGCTGGTAGCAAAACCAATCAAAATAGCACAAGTGTATTTGTCAATTCCTTGAGAACATGTTTGTGTCATGGTCTTGCAAGAAACAAAATTGAGCTACTTTTTCAACTACTAAAGCTGAATATATTTCACTAAGTAGTTGTGCACAAATATTATGGATTAGGCAACAATTGAATCATTTTGGTTTGTCCATGCAAAATGTTACTATCTTTTGTGACAACCCTAGTGCCATCAACATTTCTAAGAATCCTATTCAACATTCTAGAACTAAGCACATTGAGATTAGACATCATTTTATTAGAGATCATATGCTTAAGGGAGATGTAAGAATAGATTTTGTGGATACCTTGTATCAATTAGTTGATATTTTCACAAAACCTTTGAGTGAAGACTAATTTTGCAAAATTAAAAGAGAATTAAGAATGCTTGTTGCGGATGAACTTTGATTAAGTTGAATTGAATATGTTTTAGATGATATATTGCGTGCTTTTGGCTTTATTTCTTGTTTTAATTGGTTAAAAGTATGTTTCGATTAATCACAGAAATCCTAGAAGAAAGATAAGACTTGCATTAATCAGTTAAGACCTTCTTTAATCAATTAAAATAGTTTTATGTGCCTAGAATAAGCCAAAATCTATAAAGTCTTAATCAGTTAAAAATTCTTTTAACTAGTTAAAATAGTTTTGCTTATTAGACTCCCTCAAGTCAGTAGCACATTAATCAATTAGAACTTCCTGTAATTGATTAAATCACCCTGAATTAAAAGAAAACTATTGCACTGTCCTTTTGAATTTTAAAATTAAAAAATAAAGAGGAAAGGGTACATGAAAACCACTCACTTAAAACATGGGTTAATCAGTTAAACCCACTTTCGAAGACCTTTTAGTTCCATAAAAAACTAATTTCTCCCAAAGATTCAAACCTAAAAACTCATAATGTCTCTTAGGATTTAAACTCTCTCTCAGCTTTCAATTAACCTAAGAAATCCTAGGTACCAATACCCACCAAATCGGTGGCAAAAACCTCATCGAACAACAAGGAAACTGACAAAAGGAAAGGAAAGAGGCCAATTAAAGAGTCTCCTACTCCATCGCCTTAGAAAAAATGTAAAATGGCTTTAGATTTACCAATAGAAAAGAAAGAATCAAGCCAGATGAAAAAAGGGCTAAAATCGAAAGAGTATACAACAAAAGGAATTTCCATTGAGAAAAGTAACACCCAAACTTCTTGATTTAGAAGTAATGTTCATGCTAATAGATACAAGAGGATTGAAAATGCAAGCATATCTTGTTGGAAGTTTTTTGACTAGGCTAGTTTAGATCAGGCTTCTAAAGTTAAATCTGATTTCTTTAGGTTCTTTAATGAACTAAAACTGAAAAGGTTGAGTACCTTTTGAGACAAACACTTTGGTCTAACTTTAGTTAGGGAATTTTATTCAAGTATTGCCTTAGATAGAGATAAACTGAAAAATGTTAATGGCTTTGTCGAAGGTGGACTAAATGTGCATCTAAATGGAAAAGAATTTAAAATTACTACTACCCACATAAGAAAATTGTTGAAAATGGAGTACTAAGTTTGAGAGTTTAAGATTCCAGAAATTTATGACCCCTCTCCTATTTAGGAAATTATGACTAGTAGGAAAGAAAATTTTCCCTTCAAAGAGTTACGCTAGCAATATTAAAAATGCACATCTAAGAACCTTCCATTACTTTATTACATCTACACTTCATGGAAGAAGTAATGGCTATAGTTATGTTAGCTTCCAAGATCTTTAGTTAATGGAGTTTGCAGTGATTGAAATTCCTTTCAATATATCCAAATTTATGATTGAAAGGATAAAAAGTACATTTCTAAGTTTTAAGACAAATCTGCCTATAGAAATATAATTTCCTCTTCTGTCGAAAAGAAAAATATTTAGAGCACTAGATTTTAGGCTAATTGGGCAAAGAGTAAAGATCAAGGGATTTTTCTAGGAAGCTTGCTAAAGATGGGGTAGAAATGGTTGAAAATGAGTGTAAAAACCTACTCAAAGGTGCACCAACAACTCTTGATGTTGAAACCCTTCAACACCTCATTCTAGAGCAAGTCAACGCTCCATACCAAATGAGATAATCCTTAATCTATTGATGAGGATTGATGCTAAATTGATTGAACAAGCAGAATAGGAAAGAAAAATGAAAAAGAAGATACTAAATATTAAAGAAACACTTCAAAGTATCAAAAATTTATTTTTAAAGAAAAAAAAAGTTGAAACCTCTACACTTAAAGGAAAAAAAGTAGTTGTGAGCCCTACTGCATCAGTTAAAAGAACAGTCACTGAGAAATTTGAACCAATGGTTTTGATCTTGAGGTTGAGGTTTATAAGGAAAATACTAAGGTTCCAACACCAGAACCTAAAAAGGAAAAATAAGACAAGGAGATAGAAAAAGAACTTAAAGTAAAACAAGGTTTTGAACAAGAAAAAGGAAATGAAGAAAAAGATAAGGAAGAACAAGAAAGGGAAATAGAAGCAGAATAAAATAAGAAGAAGGAAGCGGAAATAGGGGAAACGGAGAAGAATGACCTCTTTTGAAATTGCAAGGCTAGGAACAGTAAAAACTCCTAGCTCCTCTGAAGAAATTCTTATGACTGACTTCATTGCTCAATTAGTAAAGGAAAATCATGATGAACAAGCAAGGACCAAAGCTAGGGTCGAACTAAAAGTTGAGTCAAACAAGCAAGAGGGCATTAAAGCAACAAAAAATCAAGATAAAGGGCAAGTAATGGAAGCTGAATCCATACAAGTAAAACCCTCTAAAAGAGGCAAAAAGACTATGGCCACCAAGAAAAAGTCTTCGAAAGAAGAAAATCTGCCAAACTAAACGCATCCGTTCCTAAACTAACTCTTAAACTTGCAACTTCTTCCACAAAACCCATGTCCTCATCCTCAGTTGAACATAATGCTCTTGAACCTCTTTATGTTCAACCCTTAGTCACTGATTTAAGGACAAATGAATCTTCCACTGACTTAGATTAAAGAAAAAACTGTAGGAAAGTCCCTCTTTTGATTGATGATAAAAAAAAAGAGAGAAAATAGAAGATATAATTGCTAGTTTATTTTGTTGGTTTATTTGAACAATTACTGTTTTGTGGTTTGTTTGTGAACAATTGTTGAATGTTTATATCTATGTTTTTATATGATTAAATGTTGTTCTTGAAAAATCTATGGCTATGATCTGTTTGTGCAATATCTATACATATATATGTATTAAACTTGCAAGAAAAATAATTAAATATCTTATCATTTTTATGAACACATTAAAAGGGGAGCATGCATTAAGGGGGAGCAATCATTTATCAGCACATATATACATAATGCACATAGACATTGCACTCTTAATCCAAGAGTATTTTGGCATCATTAAAAAAATAAGAGAATGTTGACTCCATGTGTTTTTCTGATAACAAAACATTCCTTAGTTATTGATGTCTAACTACATTACTTAAATGTGCAACATAAAATTTAATTCTCATAATAAATTTGATGTTTAAAAGCAAGTCAAGAAACTTGCTCATTTAGAAAATGAGTTAATTAATCAAAGAAGCAAAGAAGAAAATAGTTGATGAAAATAGAATGTTGTTAATTTATTAACGTGAAGCCTTAATCAGTTAAAGCAAAGTTGGCGCTATACAAAAAGTAAAATAAAGAAGTCTTAATCAATTAGCATAAGGCTTAACTGATTAAAAAGGGTACTAAATGCAAAGACAAAAAATTATCAATCGATTAATCAAAGGGCTTAATCAATTAAAGCTCAAGCTTAAAGTACCTAGAAATGCCAAATTTAAATTCAAAGTGATGTTGATCGTTTAAGGGCACAAAACAAAGAAATTCAAATTTGAAGATTTCTTAATTGATTGAAACCTATTTTAATCAGTTAAGGATGAAGAGAGAGAAACTTCAATTAGTTAAAAGAAACATTAATCAATTGAAAGTAGGCTGGCTAAAAATAGTGCTTGAAGGCATTCCAAAACAAAAAGTTCTTAATCAGTTAAAGTTTCCTTTAACCTGTTAACACAGTGAAAAGAACTGCCAAACATTGCAAGTGAAAGAAGGCTTTGCCTTTAACTAGTTAATGAAGCCTTGTATGCATATTTGAATTTAAGCACAAAAGGACAAAATAATAGCCAGAAACTGTTTATAACAACTAGTTTCTATCTCCAATGGCTAAAAGTGATTTTTCAAATATTTAAAAGCTCTCCAACAGTTACAAAGCATTTAAAGATGTTCCGAAGAGTTTGAAAGAGACAAAAAGAGCAATAACCTTCTCTTGTACACTTGTTTTTCACTTTTATCCTTTGTAAAGTGTTTGAGCTTAAATTTGTATATCTTAGATCAACCAAGTGATCAATTGTACTCTATTTTTTTCTTCATTTTTTGATTAATCAAAGTGTGCGAGACATTCTAAGGGTTGTTGTAAAGGTCTAGAGCTTGGATTAGAAGCTCACTTTGTAAAGCTTCATGAAAGCTGTTAATTCCACTAGTTTAGTGAAGTTGGGTTGAAAATATTTGATTGGGAAAATCATGGTGACTGAACCACTATAAATATTAGAGTTTTGTCCATTTCTCTTTACCTGTTTCTTTACTTGGTGCCTTTTAGCTTCAACAAGTTTTAAACCTTCCATTTCAAATTATACAAAATTTTTTAAGCTCAAAAAGCTGCTTTGAAAATATCTTTTAAATGTTATTCACCCTTTCTTCAGTACTCAATTGGGATCAACAGTAAGGGCTTCTTAAAATTCCAAGGAATTGAAAAGAAAGTTAGTGATATCTGGAATGAAAATCAAACAAAAAGGCTGATTGTGAATAAGGAAAAAATAAAGAAAAGGGCTTAGATAGAAAAGGCAAATTTAAAGCAAAAGGGAAAACTTGCTAGAATTATGGTAAGAAAAGGCACTTTCAATAAGATTGTACCAAATTCAAGGATGATGAAAAGATTAACAAGTTTAAGAGTACTACAAATGTGGTTGAAGATAACTTTGATACTAGTAAGGAAGCTAATAGTATTCTTGCAATTACCAACGGTAACCTGATGGATACATGGATCTTAGATTCGGCTTGTTGCTTCCATATATATCATAAGTGTGATTGGTTTACAATTTATCAATCTATTGATATGGATTGTACAACGACGAGATGATTTCTCACTCTTAACTATTAGGATTGGCACAATTCAGATCAAAATGTTTGATGGCATAGAAAAAACACTTAAAATGAGACAATTCCCTAACATGAAAAAGAATTTAATATCTTTGAGTTTATTAGATAAAAAGGGCTACAAATGGGATGGCCAAGATGGTGTCTTGAAGGTATTTAAAGGAACCTTAATTATTGTGAAGGGCAAGTTATCAAGTGACCTTTATCATCTAGTGGGAAACACTGTTATTGAAACTATATCCGTAGTCTCATCCAATAATCATGATTACTGATGTAACACATTTATAACATAT
Source organism: Theobroma grandiflorum (assembly GCA_036013995.1). Taxonomy (NCBI): domain Eukaryota; kingdom Viridiplantae; phylum Streptophyta; class Magnoliopsida; order Malvales; family Malvaceae; genus Theobroma; species Theobroma grandiflorum. The sequence goes on along the minus strand of CP142133.1, from coordinate 21,690,543 downwards.
GAGATTGGGTCATATGAGATTGGGTAATATGAGAAAGAGAGGGATGAAAAAACTGAGTAAGCATGATTTGTTATGCAGTCAAAAGATTGAGAAGCTAGATTTCTGTGAGTATTATGTCTGTGGCAAATAACATAGAGAGAAATTTAGCACTATAACTCATCGAATCAAAAGTACAATGGACTACATCCATTCAGATTTGTGGGGGTCCTTCTTTGATAGCATCAAAAGGTGAATCATTATACATGCAGACTTTCATTGATTTGAAAAAAAGGGTGGATGTATTTTCTCAAGGCTATGAGTGAAGCGTTAACCACCTTTTCACATTGGAAGACATTGATCAAGAAGCAAACTAGGAAAAGGATTGAGAGCTTTTGAACAAACATAGTTTGGAGTTTTACAAATGTCAGTTTGATTTGTTCTACAAAATGGAGGGAATCATTAGACATTGCACTATCATTCAAAACACCACATCAAAACAATGTTGCAAAGCTGATGAAAAGAACACTTCTGGAAAGAGTTAGATGCATGCTTTCTAATGTTGGCCTACACAGAGTATTATGAATAGAAACAATCAACATGGCCTGCTACTTCGTAAATCGACCTCCATCAACTGCAATTGAATTTAAAACTCTCGAGGAAGTTTAGTCTGGTAAGCTTGTTGATTACTCTATATTAAGAGTATATGGTTGTCTTGTTTATGTTCATGTGAGTGATGGTAAACTTGAGTTGAGAGCAACGGAGTGCATATTCCTAGGTTATGCATATGGGGTGAAGGGTTATCGATTGTGGTATATTGATCCTAAGTTCCCCAAATTCATGATGAATATAGATGTTACCATTTACGAGTCTACATTACTTCATGGGATAAAGTCTAGAATTACAATCATATTAGAGCAAGAAGTTGACAAGTAGGTGGAGCTTGAAATCAATGTTCTTGGGACAGTGCAAGATGATGGTGAAATGCAAAATGAATTGTAAGAGGTACAAGAATTGGCATCTTAACGAAGCATTTCTTGTATCGATGGTGATTTTGATTCTTATGTTTTATTTGTGGAAGTAGAGATTAATGAGCCTTACTTTTGTTGTGACGCAATTACATGGGCTGAATCTTCTAAAAAGATTGAGTCTTTACACTAGGATCAAACATGGGATCTTGTGAAACCACCTAAAGAATCTACAATTAGTTGGAAAGCAATTCTTTAATTAAACGTTGCTTTCTCTACAATTGAAGCTAAATATACAACTGTGATCAAGGCAATGAAGGAGGCTTTATGGCTTTGAGGCTTAGTTAGTGATCTTGGTTTGAGACAAGCACATATACTTGTGTTTTGTGATAGTAAAAGTGCCATATACTTGACTGAAAATCAAATGTTTCATGAGCAAACCAAACGCACCCAAGTCAAGTGTAACTTCGTTTGAGAGATTGTTTCTAGATGTGAGATTGTAGTAAAGAAAATAGCTGCAGTTGAAAATCCGACAAATATGGTTACTAAGTTCGTTTCTAGGATGAAGTTCAAGCATTGCTTGGACTTGATTGGTGTTCGTAGTGCTTGAGACGCTTTAGGGCATTGGCAGGGTCGACAGAGATTGGCTCATAATGTGGAGCTTGATGAATTCAAGCCTAAGGTAGAGATTTGTTAGGATAGTCTTGAATTGTAGTTTGATTAGGATAGTTTAATTCTAATAAAACTAGTATACCTTGTTGAAATAGTCTTTAAATCTAGTTAGACGAGTATAATATATCCTAATTATATTTAGATAAGATTATTATACTTGGTACTATAAAAGGATCCTGTATGGTTAAAGAATAGTCAGCACTTAGATTTTGAGAAAGTGATTTAGGTGTACGTGGGATAAGGGTTGTGAGTTTAAGACTGTTTTTGTAATCTCCTAATTTTGCTCTTGGTGGATCTTTCTCTGTTGCTGTATCCCTTGGACGTAGGTCATCAAAAGACCAAACCATGTAAATTTTTGCATTTTTGTAGGTGTGCTTGATTTCTTTATTCTAATGATTGAGTAAAATCTTGGATAATTCTTTAGAGATAATTCTTCAATTTTTACAACATTATACATATGAGGACACCCATCAAATCTTGAGCTGCACAATAGGTAATTCCTCTTCTATTCATAATTTTATTATTTCTATTTCAAGATTTAAATTCAAATATCAAAGTTGGATTTGTAAACTTTAACTATCGTGTCATGTTAATAACATATTATGTTATTATATAAATAATTTATTTTCATTTAACTTTAATTTGATATATATATACACAAAGTTTTTGAAAATTTTAAATTATTTTCTATAGAATATGTTTATGAACGAATCAGACCAAACTCGATTTTTTTTTTTTTAAAGCGTAAAGTATATAGCATTGAGATATAAATCATCTGGTCCACATGATGCTTAAACAAGTCTCTAGCTTATCTATGCAGGAGACTTGTCTTCAGCCTCAGTGACCTTGGCCCACATGACATGGAAACCCTTTACACGATCAGCCAAGCAATTGTACATTGCTTAACCCATAACTGCTCCCTAAAATTTCCCTTAAATATTAATCACAAACAAAAAATTTCGCCCTAACATCAGACCCCTATCCCCGATTGATCACCCCTGTTTGTATAGGCCTAACACACATATCAAACTCGATCTTAAGCTCTTAGTTTTAAAAAGATCAAGTGTGACATGAACCCATCTATATCTATCCATGAACACCTCTATTGGTTAATTTAAACTTAAACATAATGGAGTGACGATATAAATCCCATGCTCCTTGCACTTGAGATGCGAAAGAGTTAGTCAATAAATAATATATATATATATATATATACACGCATAGTATTTACTTAACTAACTTTAAACATAATGAAGTTGGAAAGAAAGAATAAGGAAGTTTTTGAATGGAATTAGAAAAGATACTGCTTATACACAACAATTAAGATTTGGCCTAACAATTATTATTGCTTGAAGTTTGAGAGAGAGAGGTGTGTGCACCTTCATTAGGATCTGTTGCTTGAGTTCTACTTTGAGCTTCAGCGTTCACAACAAGCAAGGTACATATCCAAACCGCGATTGGAAGAAAACATTGCATCCTTGGAAATATTCTCATGATTTTCTCTCTTCAAAACTGCATAGATGTACAGTTAGGTATTTCTTATGGCCAAAGAAGTGATATATAGATTCATTTTAGTACACATAGCTCTCGGATGACCTTGAAGGCTATTGACAAATTACAACAAGTTGACCATTAATTGCTAATTTGCGTTGCCTTACGGGTGAGGCTAAAGCTCTAAGGACCATTGAGTCTTGAGACCCGAGTCTCTCTCTCACTATGTTTCGTAGGAAGGAAGGAAAAAAAATAGGAAATAAATTATGGAGAGAAAAGAAAGTCTTTTTTCTTAGTTTTCTTGTATAGTATGAAAAATAGAGGTAAAAAAGAGGTTAAGAGTAAAATTGTTAATAAAATGATTGACTTAAGTTGAATGGATGTTTTCCACCCATTTTGCTTTCATCTACTATTCCCTCCTACCAAACGAAGGAAATGAAAAAAGTAGACACCATTTCCTTTCACCCATGTCCTACCTTCCTCTTTCCTTATACATGTAGTAATTACATCTCTAAGTGACATGTGATCAGTGTTTAAAACTTAAATTTATAATTTGTTTGATTCTATGTAATTTTACAAATTGAATTTGTGTTTCTTAACTCGTAATATCATTTTAGACAATGACTTTGCATAGTGAAAACTGTTGATGAAGATTTTGCTGATATTATGAATCTAAAATGTTTATTCAAACTCCACATATATTTTATCACTTGAATAAGGCTCACATAAATTTTTTGTTCATTTTCATATTTAGCAAAAGGATTTTGCTGCCATATTTTCAAGGCACAGACAAGGAAAGCTCATTCTTCTCACTTTTATCGTTTCTTGATAAATTTATAACATACTTAAAAGAAAATCTCAAAAAGGGACTTTCTCATTTTACCATGTGTAAGTTGAAAGGGTGGCCTCGCCAAATCTATAACATAAATAAAAGGAAACCTCAAAGGGGCATTCTCATTTACGTGTCGCTTCAAACAATGCCCACGTTTTCAATCTATAAACCTACTAGTAAGTCCAACTTTACACAAGAACCAGTCAACCCACGTTTCCCCATCAGTCAAATTCATGTCTCTTTTCTCCATACCCAGAGAAGCTACGTTTTTTATAGGAAGGAATTTTGAACCTGTCGAACTTGAAGGAAGGGGTTAGAAATCTCTGCCATTGGTTTTGACTGATATTGCCGTTTGTTTTGGTGCAATTCATATCTTGACTTTATCTTTTTAAAGGAGAAGAAGAAAAACAAGTGTTTCTTTGAAAACGCAACTACCCAACAGCTTCTCTTTGACTTTTTTCGGTTTGCTTTTCCTGGGCCTGGTGCCTTTCTATTTTGGTAAGAGTTAAACTATTAATTTTGGGATTATATTTGATGCACAATGTGCAGGTTTTATATAAAAATGTGTCATTTCATTAATAAAGTAAAATTAATAATTTTTAAAATTTAATAATAAATATAAAAAATTTTACTATTTAATGAATAAAAAACAAAATCTTTTTTTCTCAAGAAAATCTTTTTTATTTCTTTCAAATGTGCTAATGGGATAGGTAACACATTTTAGTGACTTGATAGTGTGTAAGTTCTTTAGTTTGCATAATAAAATTTTTTTGAACTATTGAGAAAGTTTCAAATAAATTGTTTTATTGCATTTAATCAAGTTTTTATATTTTTATTTTGAATTAAATAAATTCTTATAACTAATAATTGATTAACTGTTATTAATTAAAATGTCATTACATGACGTTAATATAATATGCTGATATGTCATAATGAATGATGACGTGACATGATCATATGACATTTTTATTCTTCATATCATATTAATCACACATGTATTTTTTTAATATATTTGATATAAAAAATATAACTGTTATTTAAATTATAAAAAATACATTGAAGTTTATTTTTATTTGTAAAGATGATTTGTTAAAGTAGTCATTTATTTAATATAGGTGCATTGATTTATTATTAAATTAAAGGCATAATGTTCGAAAAAGCCCTCGAACTATTCAAAAAAATTCAAATAAATTATTATTCTTTAATTGTATTTAATCAAGTTCTATATTTTTATTTTGAATCAAATAAGTTTTTATGATTAATGATTGATTAATTGTCACTAATTAAAATAATACTTACCATTTTATACCCACATGGCATTAATATAGCATTGATGTAAAGGGTGAAAAATGTTTCATAGCTATGTCATTATATCACATTAATATACCATATCATTATCAATTATAATATGTCAACATGTCACATCATAATCAATTATGATATGTCATCGTATCACACTAGTGTCACATGTTATAAAAGGGCAAGTGATATTTTGATTAAATCAATTATTAATTTTAAAAGTTTATTTTGTTCAAAATAAAAATATAAAGACTTATTTAGTTCAAAACACAAGTTATAGAAACGTAATAAAAAAATAAAAATTTATTTAAAATTTCTATAATAGTTATGAAGTTGTTTTAGATATTATGTCTAAATTAAATGCTGATATGCTTTGAGATGAACTAATGTGAAGGGAAAGAATGAAGTCTTTTAGCAAGTGCAGAGAGATATTTTTGCAAGAATATTCAACAAAGACTAGACCGACTTTAAAGAAATGTTATTTACTAGCTTTAACTTTCCACAATTTTCCATTTAGACAGATTAAGAAATTTTGGACTATTATTTGACTTGTGATTAAAAAACCTAAGGCCGGCAATGGACATATACATATATATATATATATATATAGAGAGAGAGAGAGAGAGAGAGAGAGAGAGGACCATATGACCATAACAGCACCCAAACTTTCTTATTCTTAACATATTTGACTTTGCTACCTGAATCATGACTATCTTCAGAAAATAGATGTAATATTCGTCCTGTACATTGTGTTAATATGACTTTTGAAAATTATGAACACTTAAACAATAGACTATTATTTATTTTAGTAGTATCTGTGGAAACGGATTGATATTAATGTAGACACAAATTACATACGGGATAAAGAAAAGAAGGGGAGGGGGAGAGAGGAGAAGCAAAGAATTGCCTGGTTATTACAGGAATGTTCGAGCCAAGTCATCCTTATGGTTCTCTAAGAAGGTTTAATATTAACCTATAGGTGTTGAGAAATGGCAGGGGATTTATTCAGTATTATAGTTGTTGTGGGGTGAAACTGTGTGTGAATCCTACTACCGTAGCGGTCAATTCCTACCACTAAGTGTTGGAAATGGGTCCTCTAGAGTTAGGTGTCTCGTTCTATCAAATGGAAGCTTTCAATTGTCAGTAAAGAAAAAAAATAGAAAAACAAACATCACCATTACCGTGGCAGCAACGTCAGAAAATTCATCAGTTGATTTTTTTAAAAATGATAGAGTCCACGATTGATAGATTTACCGCACTGTCTATTAGTACTTAAAGAAAATTACAAAATATAAAAGTTTGTTAGGAAAATATTACATAGGATAAAGAAGAAAGATTTTAAGCATGCAGTTGTAAATTTTCTTCACTAACTCAAGAAGGAAAGCTCCCTGAGAAATCATTGTATGGCACATCTCCAAAATCGCATTATCAATAATGTCATAACAAGTCTTAAGTTTATTTGACAAGAGACTTTAATGGCATAAAGATACTGATATGGGCAAGATCAACTGTGCAATTACAAAAGTTTTCACTGGCAGCCTAATTCCTTTTCAAAACCAAAACAAAAACTAACGGTCGATTATTAGCTAATTTCTATTTGAGTGTTCAAAGTTCAGCATATTCATCAAACTTTCAACTTATTCAAGAAAATAGATTTAACCCTCCTCTATATAAGGTTCACAAGAAGAACAACCAAAACAACTATTCAACCGGCGCAAAAATAGCTCCCAACCATGATGGAGCCACTATCAAAAAACAGCTTATTTCCAACAGAATTTTTCTGATGGAAATAGATTGATTTTCGTTAGAAATATCTTTTTTCAACGGATTTTCAACAAAAAAATTCGTTGAAAATTCCGTTGATAAAATTCTCATCGGTAATATTTTCAATTAGAAATCCGTTGAAAATTTTTAACAGAAAATTCCGTTAAAAAATTCTGTTAGAAAATTTCATTGAAAAAATATGATTTCTGTTGACTATCCCATTAGAATATCGTTCGAAATTTCCAACGAAATTCCGTTAAAAATTTTGTTAGAAATTCCGTTTGAAACTATTATAAAAAAATTCCGTTAAAAATAATTTCGTAAGAAATGAATTTTCAACGAAATATTTCATTGAAAATGTTTTTTCCAATGAAAAAACGTTGAAAATTGTCAACGAAATTTCATTGAAAATACTTTTCCAACGAAAATTATTTTACTAAATTTTTATTACATATCCTTTTACTAATGCCTTTCTAATAAAAATTACTAATTTTTATTTCGATAATAAATTATCAATTCACATCCATATTTGACTTTCAAAATATATAAAAAAAAAATACACATTAAAAACTGAACTTCAAAGTCAAATTTATATAATTAAAAATTACCCTAAATGCACAATATCTAAAAAGTTAAACACATTTAAATATAAAGTTAAATGTGTTATTAAACAGCTATACTAAAAAGTATCCAAATGTAGCAGTGAAAAATAAACGTCATATCATGAAATGCTGTGTTCCTACTTGTTAAGATTTTAACTCGAAGGTCCCGCATTTCCTTGTTTTAAAAACACATTAGTCATGATCATGGTTTCCATACGTGTCATAAATTCACTCATGCATTCCGCTATTGCATTCTTAATTTCTTCACGTATTTCCTCACGTAACTTATCCAAGTTTACTGAAAGATTTTTTCACTTTTTCTTCTAATATAATTGCGGAGCTGATAACGTTTAAGTTGATAGGCTAACACGCAGACTCAGATGTTGCTACATTACTATGTGTTTCGATAAGTAAAGCTGTAGCAAGCACCCGAGTACCAAACTCATTCACGTGAGTCCGTGTAGTCTCTGTCCCTCCAATTGCTTCAGTCCAAGCATGCGGATCAAATTCTGACTGAAAAGATAAATCCTTACCATTCTTCTGCGATAGTACAGAATTATACATTTTCTACATAAAAAATTAAATAAGATTATTATTCAACTAAGCTGTCAACTTTAAAGTAAAAATTAATCCAAATTATACGTACACAGCCTTGGTATAAGTTTAACTTTATAAACAAGTAGATAAGTTTAACTTAACCAAAAGGTTTAAATAATTAGCTAGGTAACAGCCCAAAATATGTTTATCCTGCAATTAATAATGGCAAATCTCCATATTCATTTTCATAAAAGTTAAAGTTCTTCGCCAATAAATAATGGCAAATATGTCCATATTCATTTAACACCTCTGAAACCACACATTGCTAGCTTAATCAACTTATCACCCTACGGGCAGAACCTTTCTTTCCATACTTCTGTATGCATGTCTTAGTTTTATTAATAAATTTATTTCATTTATTACTTATTTGCTTTGCTTTCCAATTACTCTTTCAATCTCTAGTCTGAATGAAACCAAGTCCAATACACGTTAAACCCTATCCCTCACTTTTTTAACCGCTACACATGAAAATAATTCAGTTGGCATGATGAATGATGAAAATAATTCAGTTGGCCAAAACATAATTCCTTTTCTATGTATCACGCAATGATGAATGTTTTCAATTTGGCATGACTACTGGTTAGAGGATTAAGCTTGGAATAAGTTATTTCTTTGTCTGGTTTTGGCTATTAGGAATAAGAAGGCTACACTTATCATGTGCGGTAGTTCAATAAGAGTTTCAGCTCAGAAAAAAAAAAAGCAATAAATTCTTACTATTTATGGGAATCAAAAATAATGGGTTGAGGGGATAAAACGTACCTGTGCTGAGTGACAGTTACAGCTTAGAAAAGCAATAACAGCTTGTTACAGCAGGATGAAACTTCCTGAAAGATGTTGGCTAGGCCAGACAGAAAAGAAAAGGCAGTCAATTGAAGAAATACTAAGGGAGAGTGATGGAAAAACAAAGAAATTAAAAGGTAGGAGGGGAAGCCAATGAAACTGCTTAGGAAGTAGTACAGAAATAATGCAATGGCCTTTAGCAGAGGAATAACATTTACTAAAGAAAAAAATTAAAGTTACAGCTTCTGCATATTCATTGGAATTGGTCCAGAAAAAACAAATTAAACTGATACTTTTATAGTCAAAAATAAATGAAAGAAAACAGAGACAACATTGAAAAGAAGCATATTCTGTAAATGCAACAACATTTCACCATATTTTGGTAATCAATAATGTTGTTTATCTGAGTTAAGAAGTTGTTAACATGCATTTTAACCAATAATATTATTTCACAGTGCCAGCTTTTGGATCTTGTGTCATCTCTATACTTTCATTTTCTATTCACATGTTTTACATGTCTGTTTACACAATAAAATAAATCCAAGGGACAGAACCGCCCGCATGCCCCCCTTGAAAAGAATTCACTTTATTCTTCATGGGGCTCTGCTCAATATTCTTGCCACCTTGCTTACTAAATACGATTCAATTTAATAAAGCTTTCAAGTAATCCAAACGTCAAATAAGTCAGAAACATCTTAGGGTGGAGTCTCAATTGCTTATAAAATTGAACCGATTATGACAATCTAAGCTACTTAGCAAGATGCAGAGTAAGCCCATCTGACTGTTTTTGACATGAACCTAATATAAATGAAACTTTTGTTTTTGACAGTAGAAGATTTAACCATTGCACTTCCAAAAAGAAGGCTAAACTCACCTCCGAATTTCGACTGACGGCAGACCAGCAATCATCTGCAGCCAATAAAATTTATTAACACTCACACAGGGCAAAACGAAGCTAAAACAAATACTTACATATGACAGAAGATTACCTATATTAACATACAGACTAAATCAGCCAAGCCTGTTGAGATAAGTGCTTTTGGGGCGAAAGAAATGTACTTTCAATTTAGTGCCAGACAAGAACAAGACGAAGAAAAAACAGCAAAGATTGCGTGGGTTGTGCCCTAGAACCTGAAATTTGTTGTGCCCCTTTTGGCAGATCTAACCTCACCTCGACAAATGAGAGGTAATTGAAGATCTTAGCAGAAAAACAGCATAGCAAAGGGAGATTCACAGGAAAACAAAAAGATTTTGGGTTAAAGCCTCTGGTCTCAACACACGAAGGGGAAGCAAAATAGAGAGATTTGGGAAAGGGCGACGCGCGTGGTTAGGGATCAATATTTGAGACATATGGTTTGGTTTATTTTAAGACTAAGTTGGGAAATTTTACAATTAGTCTGAAATGGGTGGTAGACTTGGTTAAATTTTATTAATAAATGAATTTTTTTATAGCATAAATTCCTTCTTCCATTCTCTCAGAGATGTTCTCTACATTAAAAGGAAGCAACATAGATATAGTCTTTAAATGGTAAATGTAATAGAAAGGAAATATGCGTGCAGCAGATATTTCTTAAGAAAGGAAATGTCCAGAATAGCACGAATGACATAAGCTCACCTATGATGCCATCAAGTATAATCCGGTTCCAGCTATCAAAATATGCATGAAGTGAGAACTTTGCCTTGGCTACGAGTCCAATCAAAGTAATTGCCATGACAAGAAAATATAAGACCAACCCCATGAATCCCGTCAACCCCAAAATTTTAACAAGAATCTCTCCGATGATAGACATAAATGTCCAGCTGTAATATAATAAATGAATAATTGTTAATGATAATAAAACTTTAATATATTTGTATTAAACTAAAATCAATTATTTTGTTATTTAATTATAATTTATTGTTTATTAATTACTAACTAAATTTATTACTTTGTAAAATATTAATTACTTATTGATACTAAGTATAAGTGTGTAATATGTTAATTTTAATAGTATATATTTATATGTATTACTTATATATATACAAAATTAATGACATAATTTAAAATAAATATTTTAAATGATATAAGTTATATCATTTAAAATATGTAAATTGTAATTTCATATTAATACAGATTTATAAATAAGCAAATATACAATTAATATTAAATTACTATAATTATGATTTGTATATGTACATATAATAAATTAATATATTTTAAGTAACTATTCTTAATTAAGCTTACAATCAATTCTTCTAAATTTATATTAACTAATATTAATATACATCAAGTATTATTATTTTTGTATACCTTTTATATGGTGTTATATATATTTATTTATTTATAAATAGTACTCATTATTTCAATTATTAAAATTATAGTATGAAACTAATTGTAAAGGATGAAGTTCTCAAAGTAATATTAAAATGATTATATATGAATTTAATCAATGTAAAACATAATGTTATATTACTTAATTTATTATATATATATATATTAATGATACAAATTATATGTTATAATTTGATACATATTACAAAGTTTGTATAATTAATTGTCAATATAATTTTATAAAAACTATGATAATAACTAATAAAATTAATAACCGTAATCATATAAATAAAATTTACTATAAGCTTACATATAAAACATATTAATATATATATGTAGCATATTTTAATATCTCATATACATATATATATATATATATTATAACTTTTAAAGTTATATCAATTAAAGAAGATAACTTGTAGTTTCATATTAATATAATAGGTTATAATTTTTTTTTGTGAATAATGCAAGTTTATATATATAAATATATATACATATATATATATATATATATATATTCTATAGCTATGATTCTAATTTTTATACATACATAAAATCAACTAATATATTTTAAATATATTATATTAATAAGTTTATTATATATCTATCTTCTTAATTTTTATATATTAACTAATTAATATTAAAACGTACATAAATTAAGTATTGTTATTTTTTGTTTTATTTTTTATTGTACTTATCACGTATTGTTAAAAAAAAGAAAAAAATTATTTTGCTCTTTTTATTAATTTTTTTAATGTTATAAAATTAATGAATTTGTAACTATTAATTTGTAATTTATGATTTAGTAAAGTTTTAAAAAATGTAAAAAAATGTAAAAGAAAACATATTTAAATTTGTAAATATTATAAACTTCAGTATATATATATTTGCTTTTATTAATATCTATTTTTTATAAAGGATTAATAAACTTTATAAAAAGTTTAAAATATTTTAAGTCAAAATATTTTAAAAATAGTATTTCCAAAGGAATGTTTCGTTGGAAAATTTCTATTGCAAATATCTTTTTCCAACAGAAAATTTCGTTTGAAACTTTAGTGGGGTTTTACATTTTTTTAGGGCTTTAAACTTTCCTATGGATTTCCAACGGATAATTTTCCGTTGGAATTTTCTAACGGAAATCCGTTGAAAATTTTGGTGGGAGAATTTTTTTTTTTGCAAAAAAATCTCCAACGAATTTTCAACGAAAATATTTTCGTCGAAAATCTATTGGAAAAAATCAAAATAATTTCTGTTAAGATTCCGTTGGAAATCCATTGGACATTTCCATCCAAATTTTTTTCGTCGGAAAAAAATATGTTTTCTTGTAGTGAGCCTTGCTGAAAGTCCCATTTCCGGAACATCCAATCCTACCAAAACACAGCAAGGCCACTCATAAGAATCTGTCCCTCATTCAGGCTATCACGACCCGGAATTCTCCATCGGGTCTATGACAACCGCCGCGAAGTCTCAATAGGTATTCACACTCCGAATACCAACCAAAACCCCGCAAGGCTTTCGTATCAGTTTTCACGCTTCCCCAGTGAGCGACGATTACAAAATGTCACATTTTAAATACCACTAGTCATTTTCAATTTAAAATACTAAAATAGTTTCATCCGGCGCACAGGGGCATTTTTATCGTTTTTCATCGAAAATTTCAAAAATTTCTAAAAATGTAGTAAAATCATATAAAACACATTTATCATGATAGAAATAAATTTAAGTATCTAAAATATATATTTGGAAATAAAATTTAATTATTTGAATATAATAAAATATTTAATAAAATAATATAATTTATCATAAAACAAAATTTATAAAACTATTGATAAACAACTTTCGCAGCGTAAAAATTAATTATGTTTTTACATACTTTAATATAAAAGACTATAATATTAAAAATAAATTACAGTGATACGTGGGCCTCAAAACTAACCAGAATGTCTCGGGAACTGTGAACTTACAGTTCTCGTCGATTCAAGTCCACTGTGGTCCTTGATCGAATCAGCTAACTATGAATACTCTGAGCTTGTAAGGTGTGAAAAAAAATGAGTGAGATTATAAAATCCCAGTGAGTAAACAGACACCATCTAAAGTATCTAAAGCCGAGTAAAAATGAGACAAATAAAATATTCAAATCCAATATATTTTTCACAACATCAATACTCAATTTTATTCCAATAATTCACTTGGCTTATGCACAATCTTTAAAACTTGGCTCATGCCAAAACATGTACTCGGGGATACCTTGTACGGGGGTATCCACTCGAGTCCGCCAAGGTTGTAAAATTTCATATTTCTCGAAATTCAGCCGTTCCTTGACGTTGGCTGAGTTCACTACCACGAGATGGTTAGGCGTGGAGTAAACTCAAATCCTACCTCAGGAGATACCTTACGCGCCTCTCTATCGAGGTAAGCACAATAAATTTTTGAGTTTCCGTGCCCCTCCTAAAGGTTGGTCCACGAAACCCGCCACTGCAGCGACCACAATTATCCCACCAATTAAATAAAATTATCATAGCATAATATGGCCCACAATTCTTATTTTGCCAATTAAGGCAAATCAAAGCAGTTCACGTATTTATCAATTCATAAAAATAGCCAGTCATGCCCACAATTCATCATAAGCCATACAATTCAAACAATAATTTGCAATACAAGTAAACAGTCTCCCATTACTCTATTTTTGAAATCACTATTCAATTTTCTAGAAAATTTATAAAATCATTTTATAAAATCACAATTTTTCTTAAAACATGGCAATTTACTATTTAAACCCATTTTCTATAAAACACACAATTGAATAAAACTACTCTAGATAATTAAGACGATAATATGTTTACTCACTGTTCTAGGAGTAGAAATACTCATATCCTCTGTCCTCGGGTGCAGTCTCTTACTTGAACCAATTTACTCACCACCTATCCATAATTCATGACACAAAATTTAATAAATTGTGTCAATTCATGATAAATTATTTTAGGCTCTACATAATGCATGGGAATAGGGTAAAAATGGTTCGGACAGTCGTTTAATCACGGTGTTCGACCAACTCACCTACACGCGGTCTAAATTGCTAAAATCTCCAATTTAACTCCGAATCAATTTCTTTCAATTTCTATGCCTCAATTACACCCAATTTGACTTAATGTTCTTCAGTGTGATGCAATTTATCAACCTCGATTGTAAATTACAAAAATATCCCTAGTGGGTAAAAATTCATATTTTTGCTTTGAAAATTCCCATTTAATTTCTAATTCCATAATTCGTCAATTCTCAACAATTTCAAATGAAATGAAATCATTTCATTTTTCACATATCCACTATGAAATTAGGCCTAAATGAATTCCCATGGAATAGGTGATTTTCTCACTTAATTTCTTCCTACACATGACTAACTAACTAAAAACACTAACATAGTTATAAATCAAATAATTCCATCAATTTTCTCTCTCTAAACCCATATGTCCAGGTCTGAATTCATCATGAAATCATGCTATTTAACCATGGAAAATAATGAAAAATACATGGAAATGATAGATCATAAGCTAAACTTGAAAAATCATACCTTTAAACACTTGAATCCTTGAAAAATCACATTTTTTCTTTGATTTTCTTCCACCTAGGGTTTATTTTTATGTTTTCTCTCTCTTCTTTCAGGTTTGGACGAAATTTTTTGGGGAAGAAGGCTGAAATTTGGCCTTTTTATCATTTTAATAAAATAATATTATTTTATTATACTTTTTAATTTTTTTATTAATTTATTTTTATTTTTTTTCTTTCTTTGACTTTTATCCACCATTCATTTTCCTTGACTTATCCAAGTCTTCCATGAAATTTCTAGACTTATCCAAATTTTTGGTGGAGTAAATTTTCTAAAATTACACTTTTGCCCCTGAACTTTTCAAAAATTACGTTTTTACCCCAAAAACTGAAAATTTGCCATAATGCATAATTTTCACTCCTCATACTCATATCACACTCCAAATAATTCAATTTGATCAAAATCCTTTCAACAATTCAATTTTCTGTTTCGGATGGTAAAATTACCATTTTGCCCCTATACTCCAAAAATGCTGGAATCACAATTCTTTTTCACTTTTCAACCTTAAATTGTACCCCAAATGATAAATCTTAATCAAAAACTTCATTCTACACTCAAATTTTAAGTCTTAGGGTGGCAAAATTACCATTTTGCCCTTAGGGTGGTAAAATTACCGTTTTACCCCCAGTGTCCCAAAAATTATCGAAATCAATATTCTTCATCTCTTAAACTTCAATTATATTCTAAATAATCTAAATAATTAATCTTGATCAATTGTTATCAAAATCTTTTCCAAAAATTCTCGATTTGTCCTTTAGTGGCAAAATTACTATTTTACCTTTGTGCTCCAAAACTATCGAGAAATTAAATTTATCACTGTCAAACTTCATATTATACCCCAATAATCATATTGTATTTCATATAATTATTCTTGGTCATTTGAAATCAAAATCTTTATTAAAAATCCCCATTTTGTCCTGAAATTGAAAAATGATTGTTTTGTCCCTAATCGGTCAATTTTCCTGATTGACTCCAAATCGGACCTCGAACTCCAAATCATTGTTTTGAGTAATCCCTGGACTGTGAAATTTTTAATTTCACTCTTAAAATCCATATTTGAACTTATTCGAGGTTTAAATCTTCTTAGTCATATTTCTAGTTATAATACTATCTTTTAAATATTTTTCCAGCTGTTCAAATATACTATCACTCTATCAGTTACATGTATAATATGACAGATATTTTAAGGCCGGGTTTGACACAGGCTGTTATGACATTTATTGCTAGGATATGTAATACTATTCACAATTCTTGGCATCAATTCATAATTCTTAACATCAAATGTAGATAAATTTTTTTTTAAAAAAAAGCTTGGTGTTTTGGTAAATTTGATCAGCTTTGCTGGATTTGGGCAGCTTAGTGAAATTAATCATAGGATTTAGAGTCTATCTACTTTATTAAATCATATTATGAATTATAATTAAAACCAAATAAGTTTAATCCATTATTTCATAAAAAAGAAAAATAAATTAAATACTGTAAATATACACTTTATTATTTGAAAAAACATAACATTTTATACAATTATAACTGAGATTCTAAATTTCCTTGACAATATCATAGGACTGTATCACTTTGATATCTACGAAACGCTATTAATGGACTTTGAATGGCATGCCAATTCTATGATATGAGCTGCGCTGTCCTCCACAGATATTCATTTCATAAGATGAAAGAATTTTTCAAGCATTTGATTAATACTATTTTCTTTCGCTGAGTTTTCTTGGGTTTGTTAAAGTTACGATTGGAAAAAGTATAATTAATTAAAATCTACATTTTACTCAAATTTTTTGTTTAAATTAAAACATTTTGAATCCATTTGTCATTAATGTAATTATTTTGATTCAAACCATATTTTAATTAAAATTTTTTATACTAATACCAAACATTAAAACCATATTGTAAATAATTAGGATATTCATTTTACTCCATTTTTTGTTTAATTAAAACATTTTGAATTTATCTTTCATTGTAATTAATTTTGATTATGGAGGAATTAATATTGGGTAATCATTTTGGACCACCTTATTTTAATTTTGGGTCTATTTAGCTGGCAAGTGGCAAGGAATGAAAATAACTTTTCTGAAAATTGTCTCACTTCTCTGCAAGTGATTTGATTTAATTCAAGTTATAGCCCAAAAAGTCGCTTGCTGTTTTCTCCAACATTAATGATATTTCTTTGGATCCACTCTCTAAATTTGACAGGATCAATGGTTTTTCTAATCCAATAAATTTGTACTTTTTGTGTCTCATTTTATTTTTTTCGAAAAGTAGGAAGAAAATTCCTAAAGATATTTTTCAAGAGCTTGACTAATTGGTTAAACTGTTTTCCACATTGACTTTAATTTTTCGACAGTAACTTGCTCTCATTTAATTAATCCAAACAAACAGAAAGAAAGAAAAATGTTTTCTTTCTTGACCCACTGCTGGTCCTCGGAAAACAAGAAGAAAATTCCTAAAGATATTTTCCAAGAGCTTGACTAGGATTTTCAAATGATGACTTGCTCTCATTTACTTAATCCAAAAAAATGAAAGATGTTACTGTGCTTCTATATTTCCTTGACTTAAAGCTTGTTTAGCCTCCGTCGCTTCTTCTTCCGCACCCAAATTTGCAGCATGCCAAAACCAAAAGCACAATTTCCATTATTTGCCTTCATTGCCCTTTCTTTTATTCTATTCCCTGTCCCTGCAATATATATTATATCCCTCGTTCCAAATATTTATATTAATGCATTTTAAAGGATTTTTCTTCAAAAAGAAGAGTAATTTTATCAAGAATTGTTGGAGATATCTATCTTGTTTATGTTTGTTACGTATAAATTGCAAAGGAGACATTTCTCTATAAATAATACAATTGAAGATTTTTTAAAAAACTTGAGCAATTGGTTCATTAGTTTATGCATAGTTTCTCTGCTTAAAAAGTAAAGTTCGAATTTCCCTTCTCTAAATAAAAAAAAAAAATTTAATATCCATTAAGTATTCTTAATATGAAGTAAAAGGATTGATCCTCGGTATATTATCTTCTAGATGGACGAGAAGACGCAATAGGTGGTTGTGGAGAAGCTCGGGAGTTTGGGAGCAACTTATGATGATTTCACCAACTCCTTGCCTTCTAAGGAATGCTGCTATTCTGTCTTTGATTCCATATAACTACTTCCATTCAAGGCATTTTCCTTCATAATCTATAGTCTTTATTTGTGAGAGGGATTCCCTTGTTTTTAACTTTGTTTGTATCTCAAGTAATCCCCTGTCTAATTGATAATATATAACCGTAAGAGAAGCACCCCTGTTTTTCTAGTTTTATCATGATTACATCTATATATCTCCTAAGTTATCATTTTGAATCATTTTTTATTTTATTTTACAAGTTAATATTATTCATATTATCTTTTTATTTTTGTTTAAACGAATAAACTTCGTTAATTTTGAAATAATCTGTAACTGTCAGGGAATCCGCCTTCTATTTAATTAATAGGGACAAAATTTTCATATGATATGCTGAATCATAGGCAATGGTAATAATTTTATTATTCGGTAACAATAATCACAAAAATGAAACAAAAAAGAGAGGTCTCTATTGCTTCTTATCACTCAGTTTCTTCTAATATTCAGTCTGCCACACCTCCACATGCGTAGTTCCTTTCTCCATTTGGTCGAGAGAAGCTTGAAGAGCTTGAGGTTCATATGGGGGAGGCAATGTGCATGGAAGCTTTTCACTAGGGAACTTCACCGTGGACTGCTCCAAATACTCCCTCCATAAACCTTCCCTTGAGCATGCTGCGGTTTCCAAGCAGAACCTTTGAGCTTTTAAAGGTATTGTTGGTTTAAATTTCAAGAGCTTGGCATATTTAGAGCAACCGGGTTTTATTGTACTTTCAATAAACAATTGCATGTGAAATTAAAAATTAATTTTAATATTAGTAACAAATTTGAAAAGCTTTAGTAAAGATTTTGAAGTCAAGCACCCGACGTGTCAACAAGTCGTATAGTGCCCGCTGAGATGTGCCTTGCTTGTCTAATTATTGGTCTTCAGAAAATAAGACAAAGGAAGTTCTGAAATTCTTATCCAAATGCTTGACTAACTGCTTAAATTGTCCTCCACAATTATTTTATCTTCCTTGTATGTCCATTTTATTTTCTGAATTTTGATATTTTAGACATGAAAAAAAATTTGTACGTACCATTCTTATTTACGAGCTTGACCAACGGTCCAAGTCTTCCCCGGTATTTTACTGAAAAAGAAAGACTTTAGGTCTAATTTCTTGAGAGCAATCGGAATTGATAGAATTTGGGAAAAATTCCATGTATTGATTGAATTGAAGAACGCTGCCTGTATCGGTTGAGTAACAGAAATAATAGAAAGGAAAAGGAAGATTACAGTAATTACAAGAATGCCATTCAATTAACTAACGGAAATATTTACAGTAATTAGGTAGTGATATTCAAAGTGCTTTTATTGCTGGAAGACAAATACTGGATGGAACTTTGCTTGCAAATGAAATCATTGACTCTTTAAAATGAAAAAAATAGAAGTGAAGGAGGGTTATTCTGAAGGTAAACTTTGAGAAAGTTTAGTATTGTGTTAATTGGTTATTTTGGATCATATTGTGGATTTGACGGGGTTTGGATATATATATAGAAAAAATGGATTATGAAATGTATTTCAACTGTCAGGGTTTCTGTTTTGGTGAATGGTTCTTCATACTACAAAATTTCGTATGAAGAAAGGTTCACAGCGAGGTGATCCTCTATCATCTTTCCTGTTCTTTATAGTTACTGTAGCCTTTCATTTGATGCTGGTCAAGGTAGAGGAACTCAGTATGCTCAAGGTGTACCATGTATACCTTTAGTTGTTACATTATCTCACTAACAATTTGCAGACGATGCAATTTTATTTTTAGAGGTTAACGAGGTCATTTTTCATAATGTCAAGAAGATCCTCAGCTGCTTTGAACTAGTGTCAAGACTTAATATTAGAAAAGTCTTCCCTTGATCAATTGGTGTGTAAAAGGTCTTGCTGAGAATCTTGCTATGCTATAGTGTAAAAGAAATTCTCTTTTTTTTTTTTTTAATTATATTGGTATTCCTCTTGTTACAAACCTAAGAAGATTAGCAGTTTGGAAACTAGTGATCAACAAAATCCAAGATAAACTTGTGGCATGCAAAAGGAAATTTCTATCTTTTCGTGCAATTCTGATCAGAAAAGAATTAAAAAACAATGACATCTAGACAATTAATAGATTTAGCATTCAAGTGTTTGGCTTTGAATTTATGAACTGGGAATATTTAGGAAAGTGGTTGTGCATTTATGTCTATTTGATTTGGGTTTTTTGTTTTGAACTGCTTAATGCCCATTTTTGTTGTTGATGCCGCTAGAAATGGCTTTTGAGCAATACAGTCAATTGCGTTCTGAGCTGTAACATTATTTTGAAAGTATACATGTTTTTATATCAAGTTTTTCTGCTGTGAAAAGTCTCTTTTATCAAATAAGTAAGAGACTTTAAATGATATATTGGTTGACAAAATTAATAAGTACGCTTTTCAAAAAAAATTAACATTCACATAGATTTTATAAAAGATAAAAATAACTAAAATATGAATTTAAAACATCTTTGGTATGTATGTTCACTTACACATAAAAATTAATACAAATGAATTTTCTTATATTATATATTTTGAAAAATATTAAATGGTGATATTACAGTATTTATTTAATATATGATATGATTTATCTTATCTCTTATAATAATAATTTTAATTTATTTTAGGTCTCATGTAATATAAAAATAACCAATAAATTTTTAGATAACTCAATAAATTGATTTTGGTATAGGTTCTTTAAAATAATTTAACAAAGTAAGGAAACAAAATATTTAGAAAGTCATATAATGAATGAGGATTTTATATGGGTGATATATATTATTAAAAATCAATAAGAAGTTAATATAAAAATAAAAAATGAGGTGATAAGCAATCAGTATTGCACTAAAAAAAATCAATTATGATCTAATAATAAGCAATAAAAGACTTATTATACATTGTAATTTTTCTTACTGATCGGCAAAAAAAAGTTCATATATATGCTTTATGAAAGTTAAGTTATTAAAGTTTTTTTTTAGATTAATGATTTAATGAAGGTTGCTACGAAGTGATACTTCCACAAGTTAATGACCAACTTAAATTTATTTATATGTGTAAAAAATATATATGGTAACAATCTTTAGCTTTATGTTTTTTTTTACCTTTTGCTTATGAGAGATGTGATAGTAAATGACAAAATTATCAAATTTTAACATAATTTAGGATCTTAAAATGTTAGTCATTCATAAACAATGCAATTCTTTTTCTGCAATCTCAACTTGTTAGTTAATCAGATGTCAATTATAGAACAACTTATCCCCAATAATGCATTATAATTATATACAGTTCTAATAATTAATATGGATTGGTTTTTGGTATGGAAGTTATAATTAATACTCTTACCACTTTAAGTTTTATCCATAATTTCACTCAGGTCTATTAGTATTTAAAATAAACAGTCTGTCACAAATGTGTAAATAACGTTAACGGTAAATGTGAAATGTCTAAAATGCCTATCACATAAAAAATGAACACAATAGTGTGTTAATAGCTTTTTGAAAAATTTTATCAAACACCTTCAAATCTCTCAACTCAAGAATGTCAAGTTCTCACAACAAGTTTTAAAACTTAAAACCTTAGATAGAACATGGGTTTATGGTTTTTAAACCCATAAACAAATAAGAAAAATCAACTCAGCAACTCAACTTTCATTTTCTCTTCCTACCTTTCAACCTCACTTTAAATCACCCACCAAAAACGAAACATGACTCTCTGGTTTCTCTTCACAAGTCGATTATGAGTTATAATATTAAAAATCAACAACAGATTTAGCGCATTTCAACAATGAAATTTAAATTTTAAGAGAGTTTTTAGCTTTTGGTTGGTTTAGAAATAAAAGAAGGATAAAATTGTCTTAAAAATACAGCCACATCATTAAAGTGATAGAAACACTAATGATTGACTAATGGAAGGATTTATGTATCCAATGGAAGATATTCTTTTGGGACGAATTGTCTTTTCAAATACTAATAGACCACATGAAATTATAGGCAAAATTTAGAGGTGTAGGGGTATTTTAAATATTTTTTTATTATTTATAAGTGATGATTTATCGTAATTTTGGAATTAGATATCTTTTTATAATTTTTTATAATTAATTAATTTTTGCTCTATTATTATTTTTATAGTAGATAGATAACTTTATTGCTTTATATAATTAATATTAATTTTCTATCTTCATGAATGATTAAATTTTAACTTATATTATTAATTAAATTTGTTTGTAGGTTAACAATTATTAGTTGCTGAAGATTTATGTAAAAAATAACGTGTTTTCTCATTTTTATATTTATGACTTAAAATTTTATTAATTAAATTTTAATTCGTTATTTTTTATTATCTTTTAAAGGAAATTATTATTTTAATACAAAATATTCATTTAATTTTTTTTATAGAATTCATCTTATTTTATTTGCATATATTTCCTGTCCTTAAATTTTAAATGTTCGGTAATTGGAGATTGATCAAAATCATAGTTATGACAATTCACGTTGCAAATCATTTTTGTGCAACTAATAAATCAAAAACATAAATACTCCCTCCACTCCTTTTTAGTTTTATACCAAGTCAGCCACTCATACTATTATTAGGACATTTCCAAATCCACCACGCACCCAAAAAATAAAATAAAGATTTAAAATTGGAGTTTTAGTATTTTGTCCATTGAAAAATTACATGTAATTTTAGTTTAAAGAGTCAAGTTTAAATTTATGTTTCTCGAAAATCGTTCTTATTAAAAGAAAAAAATTGGAGTTTTTGTAATTTTTTTGTAAAATAAAAATTAAAAAGTAATTGGATTTAGTATTTAAATTAAGTGAAATAATTAATTGATGAATAATGTTATTTTAACTTGACTTGGAGTCTTCAATCGACTTGACACAGGGCCAACAAAAATTCAATTATGGCCCGAGTTTGGATCTAGTGCATCTGCTACCTGGATGAACTGTTCTGCAATTGACTTTGACTTTGATTTTTCAAAGATGAAGACTTGCTTTCATTGAGTGCCACAAGAACAATGTTTTCGTCCGCGCGTCTATATATCCTTGACTTAAAACTTGTTAGCTTCATCAGTCATCCTCCACCTTCCCCTTTTCCCACCCAAATTAAATTTAGCATGCCAAAACCAAAAGCACAACTTCCATGGCTTGGCCTCATGGCCGTCCTTTCTTCATTTCTACTCCCGGAAGCTTGCATCGCCAGAAGCACAAACAAGGATTGCGGCTTTACTCTGTGTGGAGACGTTAACATCAGCTTCCCTTTTCGATTAACAAGCCAACCTCGCAAGTGTGGTGACCACAGCTATGAGCTGGAGTGTGACAATAATAACCGCACCACTTTGGTCATGAAACATGGGAGATTCCATGTCCGAAACATCTTTTATGCAAATCAAACAATACAAGTTGTCGATGCGAATTTGGGCAAGAATGATTGCTCCCTTCCTCTCAGTTCCTTCATTTATGGTGATTCATGTACGCAACCGTATTGGGTGTTGACTTCTACGGGACGCATTATGTATCTTGTAAATTGCACAACACCGATAAAATCTTCTCAGTATGTTGATGCCTCTCGTTGCCCCAATCGCTCTTCCCATCCACCTACCTACTTTTATTTTTTTGATCAAGGACCACGGTGGGACGATTTCAATCAATTTTTTCATCAAGGACCACGGGGGAGCGATTTCAATCAATTTTGCACAGTCGAAGCACAGGTTCCAGTTGGGTTCGAGAATATCAGTGACATGTCTACTTTGGACATCTACGAACAGCTGTTACTGGGCTTTGAGCTGTCATGGGAGCGATTCCATTGCATCTATGGTTCGTACGGCGTGTAAGATTCTTAGGCTTTGTTTGACACACTTTTTTTTTATTATGTTGACTTTGGCAATTAAATTTTGACTCTTCGATTGAGAAAAATACATGTGAAAATTATATTAGGAAAATAAAAATAAAAATTTAGGTTTTACTTAGATTGGTGTTTTAATTGAAAACTTTGAATTCATTTGTGATCATTGTTATTAACAATGATCATCATACCATATTTTATTACTAAAATATGATGCTTCTATTACTGGGCTTTGAAGTGTCTTGGGACTTTCCTATGGGTGATATTTGCTCGGAGGATAAACCTTTTCAAATGATGTAAGAATTTTCCTAGGTTGGGGCATTGAATGTGATAGGAAAAATTATGGTTAAACGATTACTATGTTTTGAATAGTAAAAAGTTAACTTTTGTTCAAACTTCAATTTATTAAATTGAAAATTTTGAAAACTAGAGTTCCTTTTTCCTGATTTTATTCTTCACATGGGAAAGGGGATACCTGCTGCAAACAGGAATAGAGAAAACTCCTTAACAATGGAGAAATTGTGGTGGTTCAATATCTTTAAGGGCCTAAAATGTTTAAATATTTAAATGAGATATTGTTTTATTAAAATTAAAAAAAATATTGTTAGTTAGAAAGTATTAAAAATATATTACGTTTATTGAAAATAAAAAAATAATTAAAAATTATTAACCTGATGATAATTGAAAAACGATAAAAAATAAAAATTTATTAAACACATAATCGAAAAAGTGAGAAAATATGTTATTTATTAATTGTTTTGATTTTTATATAATTGACGAAGTGAGATAAATATTTGAAAATTAATAAGAATTATTAAAGAAGAGAAAATAGATATTTAATTTAAAAAATATTTTATAAATTATTTTAAATTTTATTTATTTTTAATATAATTAATTATATTATATAAAATTATGAAACTTATAAAAGTGTGAGACCTAAAGCAAGAGCTTTGGTGGCTTTATAATAAAGCCGGCACTGTGGAGAAAGGAAAAACTAATCCCTTTTATTTATTTTTTTGCTCCGCCAATGTCAAACAGAATATGGATGTGTTTGTTTTATTTGAGTTCCTGATATGTTTCTTTTATTTGGATGTGTTGAACATTCCAGATTGTACGCTTTGCAAACCTATGTGGACAGCTTCGTACATTTCCTCTTCAATGGCCCCCATGTAGCCTACAATTCAACTTATGCATCTCAAAGTATGCTTAATTTGCTGATTTCATTACTACTTTTTCGTATTGTATTTGCTCTTTTTGTTCCTTTATGAAAATAATTATGTTTCGTTTTTGTCTTGGTATTTTTCAACAGGGACGTATAGTTTATGTCTTGGAGTAACAGGTAAGCTTTAACTCTCCTATTGCATCTACACAAAATTGAGCAAAATTAATGTTTTCATTTAAAAAATAACTTGAATTTCTTTTTTCAAAAAAGAATATGAAAAAGCTATCAGATCATATCAGCTTATAATTATACCCACTTTAAAACTCAAAAAAGTATATAGCTTTTAAATGATTTTAATTTTAGTGATGAAAGGGTACTAGAATAAAATATTATTTCCTATATAGGTGTAGATAGAGGACAAAAAATTAGTAGAAAAAAAAAAGCCTGTTGGCTTGAATAATATGATCAAATAAACTAAGTAATTATTAATTGAACATATGAGTGGTAATGATCAAATAAACTAAGTAATTATTAATTGAACATATGAGTGGTAAAAATTTAGTAGTACATTTTCTAGTAATGCATATGGTGATCTTATAAATTAACAAATTACCGAATGCACTGCCGACTAGAATTTGCCTTTCAACCTATACTATTTCATTTCCTTTGCGATATTCAAACTATACTATTTAATTCATACTGTGACAAGCATATGCTACACTTCTAATTTTTCGATAATAGATTTTGTGAGAATCCCGCACTTGTTTTCTTTTTCTTTTTCTTTTTTATCCTTTTGAAAGTAAGCATCCTACACTTTCATCATGTTATAAAGTTTGTTAGGGGGAAAGATAGCAGCACTTAGGTTACCCGATTTAAGACATAATCTCTTTTCTTTTGGGAATACTGTTATTCAAATATACTAATGTGTTTCAATGTACTTTTCTTAAAAAGGAGGAGTTATCTTGTTAAGAGCTTTGCCGGGAATATGTTGCTTGATTGTAGTTGTTACGTACAAATGGCGAAGAAGGCATTTGTCTGTGGATGACACGATTGAAGAGTTTCTTCAAACTCAAAATGATTTAATGCCGATAAGGTATTCTTATCGTGAAATAAAAAGAATGACTAAAAGTTTTCAAGATAAATTAGGAGAAGGTGGCTATGGTTCAGTGTTTAAAGGAAAACTTCGTAGTGGTCACCTTGTGGCAATAAAGTTATTGGGCAAGTCAAAAGCAAATGGGCAAGATTTCATTAATGAAGTTGCTACAATCGGGAGAATTCATCATGTTAATGTGGCGAAACTCATTGGATTTTGTGTGGAGGGATCAAAACAAGCTCTTGTATATGACTTTATGTCAAATGGTTCTCTAGATAGGATCATTTTTGGACAAGAAAATAAAATCACCTTAAGTTGGCAAAAAATGTTTGATATTGCACTTGGGGTGGCTCGAGGAATTGAATATTTACATCAAGGATGTGACATGCAAATTCTACATTTTGATATCAAGCCACACAATGTTCTTCTAGATGAGAACTTTGTTCCAAAAGTTTCAGATTTTGGTCTTGCTAAACTTTATTCGGTAGATGATAGCATCCTATCTCTCACTGCAGCACGAGGTACGATAGGATACATTGCTCCTGAATTGGTCTACAAAAACATTGGAGGCATCTCGAATAAGGCTGATGTTTATAGTTTTGGAATGTTATTGATGGAAATGGTGGGAAGAAGGAAGAATTTGAATGCTTTTGCTGAACACTCAAGTCAAATATACTTTCCCTCATGGATTTATGGCCAATTTCATCAAGGAGAGGACATTGAGTTGGAAGAGGTTACAGATGGTGAAAAGATAATTGTTAGGAAGATGATAATAACAGCTTGTTGGTGTATACAAGTGACACCTAGCGATCGTCCTTCAATGAGCAAAGTCTTGGAGATGCTTGAAACTGATGTTAAGCTCCTTCAAATGCCCCCCAAACCTTTTCAACTCCCTTTTAAAATATCAACTGAGGATCATGTTGATGACAATCCAAGTGAGGATCCAACTTCATCACTTCTTTCTTCGAATGAAATCAGCTTAAATATAACGTAAGCTATGAAACTTTTCATTTTATCACGTTATCTTTATACTTTGATAATAAGAAAAAATCATGTCCCTTTAAAGCCTAGAATTTTGTATCGTAATTTCCAAACTTTCCTCTGTATTTTGAGCTGTGTTTCTATGGGTTTTCTTCTTTGTTGAAAGATTAATCTTCTCTCTGGCAGCTGAGAAGCTTCTGGTAGCTGAGTTGTTCTGTGGCTGGAGTCAAAAGGTGTTAGAAGATTGAAAGGACTGTGGCAGATGTCATAATGATGTAGTTTGTATTTTAGTTGATTGTTGAGTCGGTTTTGGTTTAAGTGTGTGGAGTATTCGACTTCACTTTGTGTCGTTTTACACTTTTATTGGTTGTTCTTTGAACTCTTTAATTGATGACGTCTTGTTCTGGTTTTAGTGAGTTGAAGTTGTTAGTCAAGCACGGGCACCAATGCAAAAATTCCGGTGCTTGGCTGAGTTGTTTTAGAAGTTGAACTCTTTAATATCCTTCATTTGGCTCATTTGACCTGTGTTTGTTCTTGCCTTTGCTCAGCGTAACCTTCCCCCTCTTTGAAAAGACGGCTTGGAAAAATTAAAAATGTAAATTATTGTGCAAGCAAGAATTAATAAAGAATAAAATGCAGCTCTTAATACAAGGCTAAGAAGGTTTGTTAGGAAAATATTACATAGGATAAAGAAGAAAGAGATTAAACATATACTGTTTTGTCATTTTATTTTTTTGAAAGTTGGTAAGTTAAGCTTATTTGGCAAGAGACTTTAATGGCATAAAGATACTGATATGGGCAAGATCAACTGCACAATTACAAAAGTTTTCAAAGGCAGCCTAATTCCTTTTCAAAACCTAAACAAAAACTAAGGGTCGATCGGCAGCTAATTTCTATTTGAGTGTTCAAAGTTCAGCATATTCATCAACCTTTCAACTTATTCAAAAAAACAGATTTAACCCTCCTCTATGTACGGTTCACAAGAAGAGCAACCAAAAAAACTATTAAACAGAAGCATCAACGCAAAAATGGCTCCCAACCATGATGGAGCCCTGCTGAAAGTCCCATTTCCGGAACATCCAATCCTGCCAAAATACAGCGAGGCCACTCATAAGAATCTGTCCCTCATTCAGGCTGTTATGACATTTATTGCTATGATATGTAATACTATTCACAATTCTTGGCATCAATTCATAATTCTTAACATCAAATGTGGATAAATTTTTTTTAAAAAAAGGCTTGGTGTTTTGGTAAATTTGATCAACTTTGCTGGAATTGGGTAGTTTAGTGAAATTAATCATAGGATTTAAAGTCTATCCACTTTATTAAATCATATTATGAATTATAATTAAAACCAAATAAGTTTAATCCATTATTTCATAAAAAAGAAAAATAAATTAAATACTGTAAATATACACTTTATTACTTGAAAAAAACATAACATTTTATACAATTATAACTGACATTCTAAATTTCCTTGACAATATCATAGGACTGTATTACTTTGATATCTACGAAACGCTATTAATGGACTTTGAAATGGCATGCCAATTCTATGATATGAGCTGCGCTGTCCTCCACAGATATTCATTTCATAAGATGAAAGAATTTTTCAAGCATTTGATTAATACTATTTTCTTTCACTGAGTTTTCTTGGGTTTGTTAAAGTTACGATTGGAAAAAGTATAATTAATTAAAATCTACATTTTACTCAAATTTTTTGTTTAAATTAAAACATTTTGAATCCATTTGTCATTAATGTAATTATTTTGATTCAAACCATATTTTAATTAAAATTTTTTATACTAATACCAAACATTAAAACCATATTGTAAATAATTAGGATATTCATTTTACTCCATTTTTTGTTTAATTAAAACATTTTGAATTTATCTTTCATTGTAATTAATTTTGATTATGGAGGAATTAATATTGGGTAATCATTTTGGACCACCTTATTTTAATTTTGGGTCTATTTAGCTGGCAAGTGGCAAGGAATGAAAATAACTTTTCTGAAAATTGTCTCACTTCTCTGCAAGTGATTTGATTTAATTCAAGTTATAGCCCAAAAAGTCGCTTGCTGTTTTCTCCAACATTAATGATATTTCTTTGGATCCACTCTCTAAATTTGACAGGATCAATGGTTTTTCTAATCCAATAAATTTGTACTTTTTGTGTCTCATTTTATTTTTTTCGAAAAGTAGGAAGAAAATTCCTAAAGATATTTTTCAAGAGCTTGACTAATTGGTTAAACTGTTTTCCACATTGACTTTAATTTTTCGACAGTAACTTGCTCTCATTTAATTAATCCAAACAAACAGAAAGAAAGAAAAATGTTTTCTTTCTTGACCCACTGCTGGTCCTCGGAAAACAAGAAGAAAATTCCTAAAGATATTTTCCAAGAGCTTGACTAGGATTTTCAAATGATGACTTGCTCTCATTTACTTAATCCAAAAAAATGAAAGATGTTACTGTGCTTCTATATTTCCTTGACTTAAAGCTTGTTTAGCCTCCGTCGCTTCTTCTTCCGCACCCAAATTTGCAGCATGCCAAAACCAAAAGCACAATTTCCATTATTTGCCTTCATTGCCCTTTCTTTTATTCTATTCCCTGTCCCTGCAATATATATTATATCCCTCGTTCCAAATATTTATATTAATGCATTTTAAAGGATTTTTCTTCAAAAAGAAGAGTAATTTTATCAAGAATTGTTGGAGATATCTATCTTGTTTATGTTTGTTACGTATAAATTGCAAAGGAGACATTTCTCTATAAATAATACAATTGAAGATTTTTTAAAAAACTTGAGCAATTGGTTCATTAGTTTATGCATAGTTTCTCTGCTTAAAAAGTAAAGTTCGAATTTCCCTTCTCTAAATAAAAAAAAAAAATTTAATATCCATTAAGTATTCTTAATATGAAGTAAAAGGATTGATCCTCGGTATATTATCTTCTAGATGGACGAGAAGACGCAATAGGTGGTTGTGGAGAAGCTCGGGAGTTTGGGAGCAACTTATGATGATTTCACCAACTCCTTGCCTTCTAAGGAATGCTGCTATTCTGTCTTTGATTCCATATAACTACTTCCATTCAAGGCATTTTCCTTCATAATCTATAGTCTTTATTTGTGAGAGGGATTCCCTTGTTTTTAACTTTGTTTGTATCTCAAGTAATCCCCTGTCTAATTGATAATATATAACCGTAAGAGAAGCACCCCTGTTTTTCTAGTTTTCATCATGATTACATCTATATATCTCCTAAGTTATCATTTTGAATCATTTTTTATTTTATTTTACAAGTTAATATTACTCATATTATCTTTTTATTTTTGTTTAAACGAATAAACTTCGTTAATTTTGAAATAATCTGTAACTGTCAGGGAATCCGCCTTCTATTTAATTAATAGGGACAAAATTTTCATATGATATGCTGAATCATAGGCAATGGTAATAATTTTATTATTCGGTAACAATAATCACAAAAATGAAACAAAAAAGAGAGGTCTCTATTGCTTCTTATCACTCAGTTTCTTCTAATATTCAGTCTGCCACACCTCCACATGCGTAGTTCCTTTCTCCATTTGGTCGAGAGAAGCTTGAAGAGCTTGAGGTTCATATGGGGGAGGCAATGTGCATGGAAGCTTTTCACTAGGGAACTTCACCGTGGACTGCTCCATATACTCCCTCCATAAACCTTCCCTTGAGCATGCTGCGGTTTCCAAGCGGAACCTTTGAGCTTTTAAAGGTATTGTTGGTTTAAATTTCAAGAGCTTGGCATATTTAGAGCAACCGGGTTTTATTGTACTTTCAATAAACACTTGCATGTGAAATTAAAAATTAATTTTAATATTAGTAACAAATTTGAAAAGCTTTAGTAAAGATTTTGAAGTCAAGCACCCGACGTGTCAACAAGTCGTATAGTGCCCGCTGAGATGTGCCTTGCTTGTCTAATTATTGGTCTTCAGAAAATAAGACAAAGGAAGTTCTGAAATTCTTATCCAAATGCTTGACTAACTGCTTAAATTGTCCTCCACAATTATTTTATCTTCCTTGAATGTCCATTTTATTTTCTGAATTTTGATATTTTAGACATGAAAAAAAATTTGTACGTACCATTCTTATTTACGAGCTTGACCAACGGTCCAAGTCTTCCCCGGTACTTTACTGAAAAAGAAAGACTTTAGGTCTAATTTCTTGAGAGCAATCGGAATTGATAGAATTTGGGAAAAATTCCATGTATTGATTGAATTGAAGAACGCTGCCTGTATCGGTTGAGTAACAGAAATAATAGAAAGGAAAAGGAAGATTACAGTAATTACAAGAATGCCATTCAATTAACTAACGGAAATATTTACAGTAATTAGGTAGTGATATTCAAAGTGCTTTTATTGCTGGAAGACAAATACTGGATGGAACTTTGCTTGCAAATGAAATCATTGACCCTTTAAAATGAAAAAATAGAAGTGAAGGAGGGTTATTCTGAAGGTAAACTTTGAGAAAGTTTAGTATTGTGTTAATTGGTTATTTTGGATCATATTGGGATTTGACAGGGTTTGGATATATATATAGAAAAAATGGATTATGAAATGTATTTCAACTGTCAGGGTTTCTGTTTTGGTGAATGGTTCTTCATACTACAAAATTTCGTATGAAGAAAGGTTCACAGCGAGGTGATCCTCTATCATCTTTCCTGTTCTTTATAGTTACTGTAGCCTTTCATTTGATGCTGGTCAAGGTAGAGGAACTCAGTATGCTAAAGGTGTACCATGTATACCTTTAGTTGTTACATTATCTCACTAACAATTTGCAGACGATGCAATTTTATTTTTAGAGGTTAACGAGGTCATTTTTCATAATGTCAAGAAGATCCTCAGCTGCTTTGAACTAGTGTCAAGACTTAATATTAGAAAAGTCTTCCCTTGATCAATTGGTGTGTAAAAGGTCTTGCTGAGAATCTTGCTATGCTATAGTGTAAAAGAAATTCTCTTTTTTTTAATTATATTGGTATTCCTCTTGTTACAAACCTAAGAAGATTAGCAGTTTGGAAACTAGTGATCAACAAAATCCAAGATAAACTTGTGGCATGCAAAAGGAAATTTCTATCTTTTCGTGGGATTCTGATCAGAAAAGAATTAAAAAACAATGACATCTAGACAATTAATAGATTTAGCATTCAAGTGTTTGGCTTTGAATTTATGAACTGGGAATATTTAGGAAAGTGGTTGTGCATTTATGTCTATTTGATTTGGGTTTTTCGTTTCAAAACTGATTAATGCCCATTTTTGTTGTTGGGGCAGTGAGCTGCGATTTTTGTTCTTGATGCAGCTAGAAATGGCTTTGGAGTAATATCGTCAATTCACTACAAAATTTTTGCCTATTTCTAACGGAATTTTCCGTTGAAAATAAACTTTTACCTGTTTCCAACAGAATTTTCCGTTGGAAACAAGCATTTTTCCTTTGAAAATGTTTATTTCCAACGGATTTCCAACGGAACGCATTCGTTGGAAATTCCGTCGGTACAAGCCTTGTGGCTAATGCTTTCGGTTGGAAATTCGTTGGAAATTTCCATCGGAAAATTTCATTGAAAATTTTCAACAGAAATTCCATTGGAAATCCGTTGAAAATCCGTTAGAAATTTTTAAAATACCAATTGTTTTTTAGCACTCCGTTGAAAATTTCTAACGGATTTTCAATGAAATTTCCGTTGGAAAATGCAATTCCAACGAAAATTTTCCAACGGAATTTCCGTTGGAAAAAGGATTTTCAACGAAAAAATATGTTGGAAAATTTCCGTTGGTATTGCCTTTTCCAACAGAAATTTCATTGAAAATTTTCAACCAATTTTCCATCAGAAATTCTATTCCCAACGAAATTTCCGTTTTTCATTAGAAATCCTATTTCCAACGGAAAAAGCAACCAAAATTTTTTACGTTGGAACAATCATTTTCAACGAAAAATCCGTTGGAAATTGCTGTTCCAACAAAAAAACCATTATCATTTCCAACGGAAAATTCCGTTGGAAATATTTTTCCAACGGAATTTTTCATTGATAATATAATGACCTAATTTTTTTATAATAAATTCTTAAGAAAAATAAACAGTTTTTATTTCGATAAAAAATTTAATTCCGCATTCGAATTGTAAAATATATAATATAATGACATTACAAAAGTGCTTTTCAATTCTAAACACAATAATTACAAATTGAACCTTGTCACACAATATATAAAATAGTTGAATACATATGAATATTAAACATAACTATATTAAAAAGTATCCAAGTGTTCATTTGAAAATTATCAAATATGAGGGAATTTTAACGTTCTTACTTGTCAAATCTTGAAGGTCCCGCATCGCCAAACGTTGAACGCACATTACGCATGAACATCATTTCCATACGTGTCATAAATTCACTCATGCCTTCCGTCATTACATTGCTCATTTCTTCACGTATTTCCACGTGTATTTCGTCACGTATCTTATCCAAGTTTTGTGCAAGATTTTCCATTTTTTCTTCTAATGCATTTACAAGACTGTTAACGTTTGAGTTGATAGGGCCACACACAGACTCCGATGTTGATACATTGTGTTGTGTTGCCGTAAGTAACGCTGTAACGGGGACACGAGTGCCAAACCCATACACGTGAGTGCGTGTAGTCTCCTTCCCTCCAATAGTTTCAGTCCAAGCATGCGGATCGAACTCTGGTTGAGAAGATGAATCATTGCCATACTTCTGCGACAGTACAGAGTTATACATTTCCTACATAAAAACCATACTTAATGATTAAAATTGAAGTATAAATCCATCAAAAAAAATCATAAAAATTAATCAATTTTTACTTACACTCGTTGACTTGGACTTGTTATCAATAAAATCACCATAACCCCCAGAGCGCTTATGCGTACGGTTGAACACTTCCAAGAAAGTAACATCTCGTTTCAGCTCAATTGCCTGAATTTATTAACAATCATATATAATCAATCATAATCGATATATATATCATGGTATATATAACATGTAAAGCACAATCGAAATCCAACTAATAAACTTACAATTTTAATGAAATTGATGGGAAAACATACATATAAATTCCATTGTAACAGTAATTCATACCATCCTTTTTGCATGAACCACAAATGGAATTGAACCACCAGTGTGCTTTGGAATGCTTCCTTGTTTTGCTTTAAATAGTTTTCCCTTGCTTTTCACGATTTGTTTTGCCACTCTTCTGTACCCCATACGGTATCGATCATGGTGTCCCATATCTCATTTGTGATCCATTCCCTCAATATGCCTCTGCATTCTGTAATGTTGTTAGTTTTCGCTTCAGTCATTGCTTTCTGCCTTTCTTCTGAAAGCATGTCTCTTAATCGATCGAAACAAATTTTTTCCCATATGCGTTGAACTACAACATCTTGATGTGAATCCCAAACACATTTTTCCTACAACATATGTAATATCGTAATTTTGCAAAGTTATACAAATTAATGGAAATGAAAACGCTTAATAGCAGAATAAGTAATTGTACCTAAAATTTTCAAAATATTAAGTCTTTGATATCATCAGGGACTTTCCTCCATGTCGCCCATGGACCATGAAAGTAATTTTTGATAATCCTTGTTATTGTAGACGTGACCCCTCTCTCAAAAAACGTGCTTGTAAAATATCCCAAATAATTGTATATATTAAAATTTAAAAAATCACAAATTTCATTGACAAATGTAACAAGTTTAACAAGATACCATACCTATCCTCAATAGGAGTTATACGCAATCTGTCAGATGGATCTACCGGAGTTTGTAATCCTACACTTGGGCCCCTACCTTTTGATCTTGACGATGTCTCATTTGCATTTCCACCTAAATCAATAGATTGGGATCTTGTAATATCATGTGTAGATGTTGCATTTTCTACTTGCTCTGTAAATGCATCGTACAAATATTGTGTCTCAAATGGCGCATCATAGTTCTCCTGCTAGACTTGTCTTGGAATCACTATACCATCACCCGCTTGGGGACTTGGCGGCACATCCATACTGACTGATGCATATGAAGACCTAGGTATCGGTTTTGATTGCTTCCCTTTAACCATCGTTCTTACAATATTGTATTGTTAAAATCCCATTAGCCATTTTACTTAAATATATTCGAACTATAATTTAATAAAAAACATCAATTCATAGAAATTAATGTTAATATGATTCGCTATTATATTACAACATGTCAAACTACTTTAATATTATGGTAATAAAGTAAAACAATTTTGTAAAAATATAATATGCAACCAATATCATTTTCGTGCCTACCGTCATCATTCACTTCCTAAATAATTTCCTAATGTTCTGCATTATTATCACTATCATCATTATAATTTTCACGATCGTGGTGGTCCACATGATCTTCATCTTTATCATCATCTTCATCTTCATCTCCATCGTCATCTTCATTATCTTCTCCTTCCATGTCATATACTTCATATTCATCTTTATCGATATCATCTTCTACATCCTCAATCGATAAATTAACCTCTTCATAAGCACCACTCGCTAACTCTGTTAAATCCACTTCTTCTAATTGTATACTAGTAAATGAATTGGACACATCTTCTTGGTATACTCCTTCATTCAAATCACTTTCATTTTCCAAATCACCTCTAATAGGAAATTGAAATCTACTCCTAGCTTTTATTTTAAACACTGCCCACCAATCACGTCGATCTCTGCGTCTTGATGGATAACTACTATAATAAACTTGGTGAGCTTAGGCAGCTAAAACAAATGGTTCATTACTAGCCAGTATTGAGTTGTATTTCACATTAACAAGACCATGCAATCGATCTATTTTTATTCCTTTATCAGTATCAAACCAATGACATTTGAATAGAACAACTCTGTTTCCTATACCAAATACTCCAACTCAATTACATCCACTAAGATGCCATAAAAGTCTCGCGATTGATCATTGTAAAAACTCCCTTTGATGCAAACCCTACTATTCATTGTCTTACGATTTTGGCCGTAATCTAAGGTGTGAAACTTGAAACCATTTACAAAATATCCATTGTAACACCTTACCATACGTCCGGGACCATAAGAGATTTCAATTATACGTGGGTCTATTTCATCATTATGCTTTGCAACCTACGAACATGAGATACCAACATTTAAATAATAAATTTCATAATTTATTCGTCAATGCTATTAAAAGTTCACTTCTGATGCGTTGGAAACTTACATAATTTTTAAACCATTTAACGAATTGCGCATCACGTATTTTCTCCAATTCCTCTTTCGAAATGTCCACAACATCTCCCTTCACGATTTCATCAAATTTCCTAACATCATATCCACGAGTACGAGATTAAGTTCAATCTTATTATCGAGTTTTAACAAGTTAAAAAAAACTTGCTTGTACTTACTTTATATATGGGAGCATCTTTTCACAATTCATTAAAACATATAACTCAGCAGCATAAAATTCATCCTCATTTAAAAATCGAGATTTATCTAATGGACCAAAAGCTCGGCCTAGGTGAGTGAAAATTGATAAACGCCCCATAGACTCCACCTCTCCCCTATCATCATTGCGTGGTACTCTGTTTACTCTTATTCGCACTGAAGGTTCAAAATACCATGAGCAGAACAACGATACTTCCTCGATAACATATGCCTCACATATAGATCTTTCCACAGAGGCACGATTTTTAACTTTCTTCTTCAACTGTTGTAAAAACCTATCAATAACAATATTCATCAATCGTGTGATGTACTTTAAACTTTTCAAATGAAATATATGAAAACAAATAACAATTATATTACCTTTCAAATGGATACATCCATCGATACTGGACGGGTCCACCAAACTTAGCCTCGTAAGGTAAATGAATCGACAAATGCTCCATACAGTCAAAGAACCCCGACGGAAATGCTTTCTCAAGTTTGCATATTATTTCACATATTTTTCCTTGCAACGCTTCCATATGATCAACAGGAATTTCAGTTGCACACAAATCTCGAAAAAACTAGGATATCTTAGTAATTGCAACCTAAATTTGGTGAGGTAGCATATCACTAAATGCAATTGGGAGCAATCGTTGCATAAAAACATGACAATCATGGCTTTTCATCCTATAAAATTTTCCATCATCCTCATTAACAGACCGAGAAATGTTCGACGTAAAACCATATAGTAATCTCAACTGTTTAACCCAAGCACAGACAGTTCTTATTTCCTCTTTATTTAATGTGTACGCAGTCTTAGGCTTGTACAGTTTTCCATTATGTTCCACCAATTCCAATTCTGGCCGCTTGCAATACACCTTCAAATCTTGTCTAGCTTTTGTGTTGTCCTTAGTCCTTCCTTTAACATCCGTCACTGTGTTGAGTATATTCTCGAAAAAATTACGTTCAATATGCGTAACATCTATATTGTGACGAATAACAAGCATATGCCAATAAGGTAGAGACCAAAATATACTCATCTTCACCCAATTATGACAAACTATATCCTAAACTCTTTCGCCCACCACATTTTGTTCCGAATAGGAGATGAGGAATAGAATTCAAACTTGTCAATATTTCCTCGCCTGATAATCGCGAAAATGGTAAGTCATGTTCAACTCTTTTTTTTCTAAATTTGTCTCTCTGCCTCCTAAAAAGATGATTAGCTCGCAAGAATTGCCGATGACAATCAAAGAAACAAGGTTTCCTACCATGTTCCAATATGAAAGCTTTCGAATGTTCCATGCATTATGGACATGATAATCGTCCATGTATACTCCACCCTGACAACATACCATAAGCAGGAAAATTATTAATTGTCCACAATAATGTTGCCTCCATTTGAAAATTTTGTTTCCTATATGCATCAAATGTCATAACACCTTCTGTCCACAATAATGTCAACTCATCTATCAACGGCCTCAAGAAAACATCTATATTTTGACTTGGACTTTTCTTGCTCGGAATAACCATATTAAGAAATATATATTGTTGTTTCATACACATCCATGGGGGTAAATTATACACACAAATCATTACTGGCCAAACAGAATACGGTTTGGCATTCGATCTAAAAGGGCTGAAACCGTCAGCACATAACTCGAGTCTTACATTTCGAGGTTCCATTGCAAAGAATTCATGTGTGCTGTTGAAGTGTTGCCAAGCCTCACCATCAACAGAGTGTCTAAGGAGTCCATCATCACTTTGGTGTTGCGCATGCCACGTCATATGTTCAGCTGTTTTGCATGACATATAAAGCCTTTGAAGCCTCGGTATAAGTGGCAAGTAACGTAAAATCTTGTAAGGTATTTTCTTCTAGCTTCTCACACTTGAATTCCTCTATTTAAACTAAGGATGTCCACAGACCATACAATTCTCAAATGTGGCAGTTTTCGTCTAAAATAACATGCAATTGTTCTTGCATGCATGAATTTCATATATCCCAAACCAAGCTTTGCAACCTTCCTCTTCACCTTATAAAAATCACTAAGTAAATTCTCATCAGATGGCAACATGTTCTTTATTATCTCTAACAGTCGATCAAAACATGATTTACTCAAATTGTACTCCACCTTAACATTTAAAAGTTTTGACACAGCTAAAAGCGTTGTGTGCTTTGTGCAACCTGCCCACAAAGGTTCCTCTGCATTGCTTAACAAAGAGTAGAAGGTTGATGCATCTGGATTGGGATCTTCTTCGACAAAACTCGACTCATTTAAAGTGGCATTGTTGAAGGCAAACTTAAGACGCATAGCATCCCTAACCATTCTAGTATATGGATTTTTTATTTCATCATCATATGTAGGTTCTCGAAAAATAGCATCTCCCTCAAATCTAAAGGATGGTTCAACAATAGATCTACTTATTGATGATTATCCAACATCAGCTTCCCCATGTAAACTCCAAATTGTGTAAGCCTTAGTGAAATCCCGATTTAGGATGTGTTCTGTGACTTGATCTTTATCTAAGAACTTGTTGTTACAACAGCATGTGCAAGGGCGTCTAATTTTATTCTTCCACATAAATGTAGTCTTCGAACATGCAAAATTAATGAATTCAGTAACTCCATTTACAAAATCAGCTATAATGAATCCATTCTGTAATCGACGATACATCCAAGAGCGATCTCCCGACATTCTGTACTCCTAAGTGTCATATAATATATTTTGTCGAATTATTAATTATCCATTCAAACTTACACGTACTAGGTGACAAATTAAAGGCCTTAACATACAAACAAGTATGATATTTTCATATAAATTTTCATCAGAGTATTATTTTGGACATTGTCCGTATATGTTTTTAAAATCTAAACTTGTATATATATCATCAAATTTCCATACATTCGAACTGCAAAAAATTAAATGCTACGTAATTTAATTGCTTTAACCATGAAATATTGGGTGATACATTCAAATTATGCAAATTAAAATCAAATAGAACATCATGAGTAGTGTGGATCGGTAAAAATGTATGTACTATTATATGTTGGTCTAATTTTACTACTAGTATTTATAAAATTGAATTAAAATATGGGATTTGTTTTCAAAAAGACCAACATTTAAAAGCTTGTGTGTTTGTGTTACTCACCTCCAAAATCAGACCTATTTAGTAATCTCGTTTGGAAGCAGAGTGCACATTGTTACTCAATTACACAGCCAACCAATTGCCAATTGTTGAAATTAAATCAATCAAACATTTAGCATTGTAATAGCAAATCAAATAATCCCAAACAT
Source organism: Theobroma grandiflorum (assembly GCA_036013995.1). Classification (NCBI taxonomy): domain Eukaryota; kingdom Viridiplantae; phylum Streptophyta; class Magnoliopsida; order Malvales; family Malvaceae; genus Theobroma; species Theobroma grandiflorum. The sequence goes on along the minus strand of CP142133.1, from coordinate 21,650,694 downwards.
GGGTGGTCAGTTCTCAAATACCAACATTTACTTGACACAAGGGTTGTGTTAATCACCTGCAAATTTCAAGAATTTAGCAAAATCTCGTTTTGCAGCAAACACTATACACTCGTTTGTCTCTTCCAGAGCCAGTGTTTGACTTTGCCTGAAATACAAATAGCTAAATCGTGTTGGATTCAAACCCTAAATCAAATAATTAAAACACAATATAAAATTGATAAATTCACCTAGGTCGCACCATCCCCTAAACAAGTATTGATAAAAATAATATAATGAACATATAAAAAATTCAATCTATGGCTATATTTAAAGTTGAGATCGGATGGCGAAGTTTGAAGAACCAGGGGGACTAAGGTGACGGGCACAGAAATTTTTGAAGCACGAAGCTTTTGGGTCACGACGGGGAAGGATCAAAATAGGAGTAGTTGTAAGGATGACGACGGGTCAAAAGGCAATGGAGAGACAATGAAAAGAGTTGAATAGGACAACGTCGTGGAACGGAGAAAAGCCACTGGCAAGGGGACAGCATGGGGGATCTTCAATTCAATCAGGCACGAGTAGAGAGAGAAAATGGCATGGGAAAAGAAAGGGTTGGGGGGGAAAAGTTGGAATTTTTACTTATGGTTTAGGGAGTCAAAACTACGTCGTTTTGAAGTTGGGATAATCAAACCAGACTTGTTGTGGAAATACGACGTTTTGAGTAGGGGTATATATATTCAGTTTGGTTTAATAATAAATTAAGTTGAGGAGATAAACATAATCATCTAAATGAAATTTATTATATTTAACACTCAAATGATATGTTAATATATATATAGACCCTTATTTAATATCTGTCATATATATAAATATTAAGTTATAAAGGTATATCAGATAAAATATAACTTGAACTTTAATTTTAGTACAATTATATATTGATTTTTTTCTTATAGATATACAAGTTTATCTATAGATATATATATTTTTCTAAAGCTCTCAGTCAAATTTGCAATGAATACATAGATATAATAAAATTAACTTTTTTTAAGCACAAATATTAATAAGTTTATTATAAAACTTCAATCTAGATTGTATATATTTGCTCATTACCATTAAAATGTAACGGAAAGTTATATAATTTTATTAAATGATTTTTATAACTTATCATGGTTTTTTATAAAACCATTATAAGACTTGTGACCCGCCATTTTCAGACGTGTGACACGGCATGGTTATTATCTGTGAAACGACATGGCTGAATATGTGACACGGCTAGGTCCAAATGGTCTGTGACACACTAGGGTTAGACGTTTGACACGGCAGGGTTATAATCTGTGAAACGGCATGGTAGCCAGTGTGACACGGCTAGGTTTAGATTGTCAACACGCCAGGGTCAAACTTTTGACATGGCAGGGTTGTAATCTATGAAACAGCACGGCTGAATGTGTGACACGGCTGGGTCCAAATGGTGTGTGACACGCCAAGGTCAGACGTTTGACACGACAGGGTTATAATCTGTGAAACGACACGATAACCAGTATGACACGACTGAGTTTAGGTTGTCTGACACGCAACGGTCAGACGTGTGACATGGTAGGCTTATAATGTGTGAAACTGCACAGGAAATGTGTGACACGGTTGGGAGTATAGTGTGTGACATGCCATGTACTACCATGTGACACGGTAGGGTTTTAAACTGTGTAACGGCACGAGAGAATGTGTGACACGGTTGTGACATGGCATGGTTTCGAGTGTGTGACACGTCATACTTTGACGTCTGACACAACAAGTTCAGTTTGTCTGACATGGCATGGTAATAATGTGTGTGACGAGCCATGGTCTCCACTTGTGACACATCATGGGGTGAAGAGCTGACAGGCCATAATTTGAAAGAAGGCGGGCAAATAACGAGGTACAAATAATGACGGAACCGTTGGACTTCCACCAAATTTATGAAATGAATATAAAAGTTGAGTAAATTTTAAGTAAATATTTTTCTGAAATCGCAACTTCCTGTGTGAAGGAAGTTAGAGATTTTGAATCGATCATCATCCCGAAACGTAGTAGAGAATTCGACCTGGCTCTTGCCAACCTCACTAGTATCACAGCAACAATGTCTGATATCAGTGTACAGGTTAGTGACTCTAAAATTCAAATTAAAACTTTTTTCTGTTCGTTGTTTTTCGATTAGGTTTGGTTTGATAAGCTGGTGTTGATTTTTTTTTCCCATATGTTATGCATGGCGTAACTGTTATATTCGTGGGTTAGGGTTTAGGAAAATTGTTGAAGAATGGGGGTCGAGTCTGCAAATTGTGTCTTGTGGGTTTACTGGTTTTTTGGGTTTTTTGTCGTGTCACGGGTTAGGGTATTGTGTTGTGGGATAACTGGTTTTTTGGGTTTTTTAGCATGTCACGGCTTTAGGTGCATGGCACCATACGACACTTATGCATGGCGTGTCACGATAATGTAATGCATGGCGTGTCACGACACTTATGCATTTCGTGTCACGACACTAACGTATGGCGTGTCACCATACTGATGCCTGGCGTGTCATGACACATATGCATGCATGTCACGACACTTACGCATGGCGTGTCACGTCATATATCCCCAACCTGGCGTGTCACAAAACTAACACATGGCATGTCACAAAACTTACTCATGACGTCTCACGACACTAATGCATGGCGTGTCACAGTACTTATTTCTTCATTGCTTTTTCTTTCATCATTGAACCTTGTTTCCACGTTATCGACTAACTCAATTGTGCATGTGTCCCATGTTTTGCAGATGCAGTCTGGATAGCATGAGGACCTTGATAGCTTGCTGCTTGTGTCGAAGGAGAAGTGGGCGTCCAATGTCGGCATCAACACCCACTGTAAGTGGTCGCAGCTGCATTATATCAATAAGACTCTCCAAGAGAAAGGGGAGTACGATGCAATGAAGAGTACGTGTTTTGGACAACTTCTGAACGTATATCTACAAGGCTATTTTAGTGCCGATCTCTTGCATAACATCATGATTCGTAGAATCAAGGCAACAGAATCAGTGGAGCACGAGTTGTGGTTTGCCATTGGCAATAACAAGGCACGTATATCTAAGCAAGAGTTCTGCTTTATCATCGGACTGAAAATTTGGTCCAATGCCCAATGTGTTCACACGACCGTATGAGGTTGTTGCTAACGGAATTCATGTCAGATACTGGAACGGGCAGCAGAGCATTAAGCTGCAGGAGTTGCTGCATACATTCCGCGGAGGCAGCTTGCAGCGACTAGGTGACTCGACCAAGATGACCTTTGTCTTGATCGCGAATAACATTTTATTAGGTTAAGACTATCGTAGACGGGTGACGCCTTGGCTATTGTCACTAGTGGAGGACATCGACTGTTGGAATGCCTTCCCCTGGGGTCATTACGTATGGAGGCAGACAGAGGACTACCTTTTGAAGGGATTCAAAGTGTTTGCCTCAAACTTGTGTCCAGTAACCTGTTTACGCTACAACATTTATGGATTCACATGGGTGATTTAGGTACGAGCACTTAACATTGATGCGTTTCCTTTTGACTTAAAAATCATATGATGCACTAGTTTATCATTTACGGTCTAACGATGGTATATATGACTTGTAGTTCTGGGCAATAGAGGTAATTCTAGCCTTCCGAAAACTATTTGCCCCATTTGCTTCAAAGGATGTCTACCCATGTATGCTGAAATAGGAATGCAATCAGAAGCCTCCAAATTTCTACAAAGCTGTTGAGAAGTTAGAGTCATCTCAACAGGTGAGTTCCCTTGCTTGGCCAATTTCTGATGTGCATTACTATTACCCGAAACCCATAAAATGATATTTAATCACCATCCCTATTTTACAGTTGTGGGCAATCGAGACCTTGGAGCTTACCCCGGATGAGGCCAAGCAAGATTACTTCGTGGACATTGATGTCCCGCTGAGCGATGGACACTAGTACGTGCTTATAGGCCATATGGAGGATCGTGCGGACTGGGACTTAGGTGTGAGGGAAAAGAAGAGGCAGATAAAAGACAGAAGCGCTAGTGGTGCCATTAAACGGAGGTGCACATCTGCTGCTTTAGATGATGAGGATGAGCAGTCAGTACCTGAGTTTATGCAGGAAGGGGGTGACCATGCTACGATAGCTCTTCAACCTTTGATAGCTCCTTATCATACACACAGTGCTAACAAGCTGTCTGTAAGATCGGTTGTAATGGTTCTGGTTAAACAGATCTTGTAATATGTTTTTTGACTAACACTGTAATTTCTATCATTACAGTTAAGAGATGCGACAGTACAAGCACCTTAAAAGTCGATCGGTCATGCTCAACCACACAGTACCGATAACGACCCACCGATAAGGATTTTAGACTTCTAACGATTAATGTTAAACAATTCCATATATGATTACACGGTAATTTATAGCATATATATTATTACAAATCTACAAGAGTCAATGACAGACTAGTGACGAATCATTAGTTGAAGCGTAAGATGCGACAGTTAAAGATCCAACATAAAAAGGAGATGTCGGCGTTGAAGGCTTCAATCCAGTCATTGACTCTGTCCTTACAGACGTTTGAAGACTGCATCATCGCTCGAATTCTAGAGGGACTGAAATCACAAGTACGATATTCAATCTTTGCGTATAATATTGGTTGTTTTATGTATATAACGGTAAGTTCTAATTTGAGGCATCAGTTTATGCTAACGATTTTATCATTTGTCTCGTTCTAGAGGGTAGTCCTTCATCTCACGATGCCGGTGAAGACCACGAGGATGTCGCTGATCCATTAGACCATGATGAACCTGGTGTTGGCATTGACAATGATGATGTGGTTGGTGTAGACGGACATGATACTGTCGCAGCGGATGCTGATCTGGTGATTGTCGCACCTGCAGGAGGGGATGAGAACCTTGCAATAGTCGTCTACGAAGGGGATCATCTTCTGCACAGCACTCTTGAACCCAGCATTTGGCGATTATAGACAACAGAGGCGTTTGTTGACCAGGATCGGGCAGCATTCATTTTAGACCCTACTGAGTGGGCACGGGTGAGAATGGCAAGCAAGTACATTGCAAGCCTGTATGTCGACCCCTCATTGATTCCCCGGGATAAAAAAAGCTCAATGGTGGAAGCGTACGATGCTTTCAAGAAAGACAAGTGTGTGAGGTCAACAGCATAAATAACATTGCAAATATTGTTGTTTAATTAATCATCTATCCACCAAGGCTAAATGGATTAAGTTCATTATGTTACATATGCAGGCGTAACGTCGGGATCTTAGGGGACCAAGGTGTGAAATTTTTTGTTTCATTAGAGGATCCCGACAAAGAAATGACAAGTGAACATGTCGATGCATGCATCAGCGTAATCTATAAGCGGATGGTAGGTCCGAAGTGGAAGATGTACAATGCCCGTGCATGCGTGGTTGACACGATATTCTTCGTAAGCTTATTTTTCATTATTTTCAATTATGCAAATATTAAGTTATTTATTGCAAGAATTGTAAGCTAATGTATACATGCTTCATAAGACACCCTCCATATGCTACACCAGGTGTTCCCCAAAGAAGATGACTATGCCAGCATGGAAATTACAAATGAGTTACGGGGATACGTGCATGGTGAGAGGTCGACTTACGCGAAAAAATAGGAAGATATCGATTTCATCCTCACACCTTGCAATGTGGGTGGCCATTAGGTGGTGGGGAAGATCGACTTGGTGAGGTGGATGATTAAGGTGGTGGACTCCGCTATAACTTTGGCTACTAAGGATAATGGGATTCGTGCGGCTCAAATGACCCCCCTCACGACATTGCTGCCAGTCATCTGTCATCAAGCCGGTTATTTCAACAGAACACACCGGAAGAAATGGGATCTGAGGCCGATGGCATTGGAAATTCATATGCCAAAAGCTACAGTGCATCTGTAGAACGATAGTGTCAGCTGCGGTATGTTCATGGTTAGGTACATAGACGATCTTTTGCATTCGAACAAAATCAGAGTTAAACAAAATATGATTGGAAATTTACGTCGCCAATACGGTCTCGAAATTTTTTCCAACAGTTGTGAGAGCGAACCTTGAACATAACAACTTCAACCACTCTGTACTTGATTCTTTTTTTTGTGTATAACCAATTCATTTTATTGATTTAAACTTCATCAGTTTATACATTCCTTTCTCATTAATTTTGCATAAATTACATTACGTTTCTATATTTTCTCTCTGTTTTGATATAGTATGTAAATTTAAAGTTGTATAATGATTTTGTTCAAATATCAGTATTGATATCTTTCAAAGAATATGTGGGTGACACGTTTGGAGAATTTGTATAATCATAATTTGTATAATTATAGTATGAGTATGCATGGCGTGTCACCAAAATTCTGCATATACTTGGCGTGTGGACACAAAAGAGGGCATGCACCCTGGTGTGTCACAACAGAAGTATTTGTGGCGTGTCAACACAAAATCTTGCATCTACCCAGCGTGTGACCACATAAGACCTCATGCACGTGGAGTGTCAACAGCATGTCTGCCTGCGGTTGGCGTGTCACTAGCATGTCTTCCGGTAGTTGGCGTGTCACCAGCATGTCTGCATGCACTTGGCGTGCCACCAGAATCATTGCATGCACCAGACGAGTCACCATCAGGTCTGCATGCACTAGGCGTGTCACCAGCATGTCTTCATGAACTTTGCGTGTCACCATCATGTCTGTGTGCACTTGGCGGGTCACCAGTATATATGCGTGCAATTGACATCTCACCAGCATGTCTGCATGCACTTGGCGTGTCATTCGATCATGTTTGCATGCACTTGGCCTGTCACCAGCATGCATGCATGCACTTTCAAAGTCACAAGCATGTCTGCCTGCACTTGGCGTGTAACCATCATGTCTGCATGCAGTTGGCGTGTCACCACCATGTCAGCAAATGCTTGGCGTGTCTCCACCAGTATGCATGCACTTGACGTGAAACCACCAGGTCCGCGCCGATACCCGAAATGTTTAAACTGCTTGCGTCGGTTTATATTCCTTTACTATATATATATTTTATGTTGAAAAATTCACGTAAGGTCCAGCTGCCCTATTAAAATTTTAATATTCCTTTACTATATATGGTCCACAACTCTTTATGAGAAATGATCAGTTATTAGTGACAGACCGTACATCTCCTCAAAAGTAGTTTTGTCGATGCTTCCTCAACAGTTCTTTCGCGCATGAGAATGTCGAACCTTGGCTATTTGAAATCCAGAGTCTAATTCATAGAAATTTGCTCGTGTAATGATATTTATCCAATGTTTTGTTGTAAATATTCATTACGCAAGAGCAAATTTTGATGAAGAGAATCTGGATTTCAAATACTTAGGGTTGGAGAATTCTAAAGTATGTTGAATAAATCAAGGGGGGAGAAAGTCATCACTATTAGTGGTTTTAAGTTTGTTTTTAGCTGTTAAAGAAACAGAAAACTTTCTTTTGTTGGAAGTTGTTCGATCCGATATCTTTGGTTCTTATGTATTCTAAAGTTGAATATGCATGAACTTGGGGTGTCACCAGCATGTCTGCCTGCACATGGCATGTCACAAGCATGACTGCCTTAACTTGGCGTGTCAACAGCATGTATGAACAAACTTGGCGTGTCACTATCATGTTTGCCTGCACTTGACGTGTGAACAACATGTCTGGTTGCACATGGCGTGTCACCAACATGTTTGCATCCAATTGGCCTGTCACAAGCATGTCTGAATGCACTTGGCGTGTCACCACTATTTTTGCATGCACTTGGCGTGTCACCACTATTTTTGCATGCACTTGGCGTGTCACCACTATTTCTGCCTGCCTTGGCCTGTGACCACCAGTGTCTGCATGCACTTGGGGTGTCACCAACATGTCTGCATGCACATGCCGTGTCACTACTATTTCTGCCTGCCTTGGCCTGTGACTACCAGTGTTTGCATGCACTTGGGGTATCACCAACATGTCTGCATGCACTTGCCGTGTCACCAGTACGTAATTAAGTAAATAATTAAATAATTAAGTAAAAACATTAAATTATTTATGTTTTCAACATTTAATCTTGGAATTCCAATGAAAAATTCCAACGGACAAATCCGTTGGAAAATTATAGCTTCACACGGTGGGTTCGATGAGTTGAGGGTTCCCACGGAATTTCCAACGGAATTTTCTGTTGGAAAATTCCAACGGACAATTCCGTTGGAAGTTTTTAACGGAAAGTTCCGTTGGAAATCCGTAGGAAATGTTAAACAGTTACCTGAATGCTCCTCAAATGTAAATTTTTCTACGGATTTCCAATGAAATTTTCTGTTGGAAATCCGTTGGAAATCTATCGGAATAAGTATTTACAAATTTTAGTTAAATTCTGTTGGAAATCCGTTGGAAATACCGTGATTTTTTGTAGTGATTGCATTTTGAGCTGTAACATTATTTTGTAATTATACATATTTTTATATGCCTAAATCAAGTTCTCCTATTGTAAAAAGTTTCCTCTATCAAATAAGTAAGAGGCCTGAAATGACATATTGGTTGACAAAGTTAATAGATACACTTTTCAAAAATAAATTAACATTCACATAGATTTTATAAAAGATATAAACAACTAAAATATGAATTTAAAACATCTTTGGTATGTATGTTCACTTACACATAAAAATTAATACAAATAAATTTTCTTATATTATATATTTTGAAAAATATTAAATGGTGATATTACGATATTTATTTAATAAATGACATGATTTATCGTATCTCTTATAATAATAATTTTAATTTATTTTAGGTCTCATATAATATAAAAATAACCAATAAATTTTCAAATAACTCAATAAATTGATTTTGGTATAGGTTCTTTAAAATAATTTAATAAAGTAAGGAAACATAATATTTAGAAAGTCATATAAGGAATGAGGATTTTATTATTAAAAATCAATAAGAAGTTAATATAAAAATTAAAAATGAGGTGATAAGCAATCAATATTGCACTAAAAAAAATCAATTATGATCTAATAATAAGCAATAAAAGACTTATTATACATTGTAATTTTTCTTATTGATCGGCAAAATTTAGTTCATATATATGTTTTATGAAAGTTAAGTTATTAAAGTTTTTTTTAGATTAATGATTTAATGAAGGTTGCTACGAAGAGATACTACCACAAGTTAATGACCCACTTAAATTTATTTATATGTGTAAAAATTATTTATATGGCAACAATCTTTAGCTTTATGTTTTTTTTACCTTTTGCTTATGAGAGATGTGATAGTAAATGACAAAATTATCAAATTTTAACATAATTTAGGATCTTAAAATGTTAGTCATTCAAAAAACAATGCAAAAAACAATGCAATTCTTTTTCTGCAATCTCAACTTGTTAGTTAATCAGATGTCAATTATAGAACAACTTATCTCCAATAATGCATTATAATTATATACAGTTCTAGTAATTAATATAGATTGGTTTTTGGTATGGAAGTTATAATTAATACTCTTACCACTTTAAGCTTTGTCCATAATTGTACTCAAGTCTATTAGTATTCAAAATAAACAATCTATCACAAACATGTAAATAACGGTAATGGTAAATGTGAAATGTCTAAAATGCCTATCACATAAAAAATGAACACAATAGTGTGTTAATAGCTTTTTGAGAAATTTTATCAAACACCTTCAAATCTCTCAACTCAAGAACATTAAGTTCTCACAACAAGTTTTAAAACTTAAAACCTTAGATAAAACATGGGTTTATGGTTTTTAAACCCATAAACAAATAAGAAAAATCAACTCAGTAACTCAACTTTCATTTTCTCTTCCTACCTTTCAACCTCACTTTAAATCACCCACCAAAAATGAAACATGGCTCTCTGGTTTCTCTTCACAAGTCGATTATGAGTTATAGTATTAAAAGTCAACAACAAATCTAGAGCATTTCAACAATGAAATTTAAATTTTAAGGGAGTTTTAGTTTTTAGTTGGTTTAGAGATAAAAGAAAAGTAAAATTGTCTTAAAAATACAATCACATTATTAAAGTAATAGAAACACTAACGGTTGACTAATGGAAAGGTTTATATGTTTAATGAAAGATATTTTTTTGTGACGAATTGTCTTTTCGAATACTAATAGACCACATGAAATTATAGGCAAAACTTAGGGGTGTAGGGGTATTTTAAATATTTTTTTATTATTTATAAGTGATGATTTATCATAATTTTGGAATTAGATATCTTTTTATAATTTTTTATAATTAATTAATTTTTGCTCTATTATTATTTTTATAGTAGATAGATAACTTTATTACTTTTATATAATTAATATTAATTTTCTATATTGATGAATGATTAAATCTTAACTTATATTATTAATTAAATATGTTTGTAGGTTAACAATTATTAGTTGCTGAAGATTTATGTAAAAAATAACGTGTTTTCTCATTTTTATTTTTATGACTTAAAATTTTATTAATTAAATTTTAATTCGTTATATTTTATTATCTTTTAAAGGAAATTATTATTTTAGTACAAAATATTCATTTAAGTTTTTTTTTATAGAATTCATCTTATTTTACTTGCATATATTTCCTGTCCTTAAATTTTAAATGTTCAGCAATTGGAGATTTGATCAAAATCATAGTTATGACAATTCACATTGTAAATCATTTTTGTGCAACTAATAAATCAAAAACATAAATACTCCCTCCACTCCTTTTTAGTTTTATACCAAGTCAGCCACTCATACTGTTATTAGGACATTTCCAAATCCACCACGCTCGCAAAAAATAAAATAAAGATTTAAAATTGGAGTTTTAGTATTTTGTCCATTGAAAAATTACATGTAATTTTAGTTTAAAGAGTCAAGTTTAAATTTATGTTTCTCGAAAATCGTTCTTATTAAAAGAAAAAAATTGGAGTTTTTGTAATTTTTTTGTAAAATAAATATTAAAAAGTAATTGGATTTAGTATTTAAATTAAGTGAAATAATTGATTGATGAACAATGTTATTTTAACTTGACTTGGAGTCTTCAATCGACTTGACACAAGGCCAACAAAAATTCAATTATGGCGCGAGTTTGGATCTAGTGCATCTGCTACCTGGATGAACTGTTCTGCAATTGACTTTGACTTTGATTTTTCAAAGATGAAGACTTGCTTTCATTGAGTGCCAAAAGAACAATATTTTCGTCCGCGCGTCTATATATCCTTGACTTAAAACTTGTTAGCTTCATCAGTCATCCTCCAGCTTTCCCCTTTTCCCACCCAAATTAAATTTAGCATGCCAAAACCAAAAGCACAACTTCCATGGCTTGGCCTCATGGCCGTCCTTTCTTCATTTCTACTCCCGGAAGCTTGCATCGCCAGAAGCACAAACGAGGATTGCGGCTTCACTCTGTGTGGAGACGTTAACATCAGCTTCCCTTTTCGATTAACAAGCCAACCTCGCAAGTGTGGTGACCACAGGTATGAGCTGGAATGTGACAATAATAACCGCACCACTTTGGTCATGAAACATGGGAGATTCCATGTCCGAAACATCTTTTATGCAAGTCAAACAATACAAGCTGTCGATGCGAATTTGGGCAAGAATGATTGCTCCCTTCCTCTCAGTTCCTTCATTTATGGTCATTCATGTAAGCAACCGTATTGGGTGTCTATGAGAAGAATTATGTATCTTGTTAATTGCACAACACCGATAAAATCTTCTCAGTATGTTGATGCCTCTCGTTGCCCCAATCGCTCTTCCCATCCGCCTACCTACTTTTATTTTTTTGATCAAGGACCACGGCGGCGCAATTTCAATCAATTTTTGGATCAAGGACCATGGTGGAGCGATTTCAATCAATTTTGCACAGTCGAAGCACAAGTTCCAGTTGGGTTCGGGTTCGAGAATATCAGCGACATGTCTACTTTGGATATCTACGAACAGCTGTTACTGGGCTTTGAGCTGTCATGGGAGTCGTTCGATTGCATCAGCAATCGTCCGTACGACGTGTAAGATTCTTAGGCTTTGTTTGACACACTTTTTTTTTATTATGTTGACTTTGGCAATTAAATTTTGACTCTTTGATTGAGAAAAATTCATGTGAAAATTATATTAGGAAAACAAAAATAAAATTTAGGTTTTACTTAGATTGGCGTTTTAATTGAAAATTTTGAATTCATTTGTGATCATTGTTATTAACAATGATCATCATACCATATTTTATTACTAAAATATGATGCTTCTATTACTGGGCTCTGAAGTGTCCTGGGACTTTCCTATGGGTGATATTTGCTCGGAGGATAAACCTTTTCAAATGATGTAAGAATTTTCCTAGGTTGGGGCATTGAATGTGATAGGAAAAATTATGGTTAAACGATTACTATGTTTTGAATAGTGAAAAGTTAACTTTTGTTCAAACTTCAATTTATTAAATTGAAAATTTTGAAAACTTGAGTTCCTTTTTCCTGATTTTATTCTTCACATGGGAAAGGGGATACCTGCTGCAAAGAGGAATAGAGAAAACTCCTTAACAATGGAGAAATTGTGGTGGTTCAATATCTTTAAGGGCCTAAAATGTTTAAATATTTAAATGAGATTTTTTTATTAAAATTAAAAAAATATATTGTTAGTTAGAAAATATTAAAAATATATTACGTTTATTGAAAATAAAAAAAATAATTAAAAATTATTAACATGATGAGAATTGAAAAACGATAAAAAATAAAAATTTGTTAAACACATAATCGGGAAAGTCAGAAAATATGTTATTTATTAATTATTTTTACTTTTATATAATTGACGAAGTGAGATAAATATTTAAAAATTAATAAGAACTATTAAATAAGAGAAAATAGATATTTAATTTAAAAATTTTTTTATAAATTATTTTAAATTTTATATATTTTTAATATAATTAATTATATTATATGAAATTATGAAACTTATAAAAATGTGAGACCTAAAGCAAGAGCTTTGGTGGCTTTATAATAAAGCCGGCCCTGTGGAGAAAGGATAAACTAATCCCTTTTATTTATTTTTTTGCTCCGCCAATGTCAAACAGAATATGGATGTGTTTGTTTTATTTGAGTTCCTGATATGTTTCTTTTATTTGGATGTGTTGAACATTCCAGATTGTACGCTTTGCAAACCTATGTGGACAGCTTCGTACATTTCCTCTTCAATGGCCCCCATGTAGCCTACAATTCACATTATGCATCTAAAAGTATGCTTAATTTGCTGATTTCATTACTACTTTTTCGTATTGTATTTGCTTTTTTTGTTCCTTTATGAAAATAATTATGTTTCGTTTTTGTCTTGGTATTTTTCAACAGGGACGTATAGTTTATGTCTTGGAGTAACAGGTAAGCTTTAACTCTCCTATTGCATCTACACAAAATTGAGCAAAATTAATGTTTTCATTTAAAAAATAACTTGAATTTCTTTTTTCAAAAAAGAATATGAAAAAGCTATCAGATCATATCAGCTTATAATTATACCCACTTTAAAACTCAAAAAAGTATATAGCTTTTTAATGATTTTAATTTTAGTGGTGAAAGGGTACTAGAATAAAATATTATTTCCTATATAGGTGTAGATAGAGGACAAAAAATTAGTAGAAAAAAAAAAGCCTGTTGGCTTGAATAATATGATCAAATAAACTAAGTAATTATTAATTGAACATATGAGTGGTAATGATCAAATAAACTAAGTAATTATTAAATGAACATATGAGTGGTAATGATCAAATAAACTAAGAAATTATTAATTGAACATATGAGTGGTAAAAATTTAGTAGTACATTTTCTAGTAATGCATATGGTGATCTTATAAATTAACAAATTACCGAATGCACTGCCGACTAGAATTTGCCTTTCAACCTATACTATTTCATTTCCTTTGCGATATTCAAACTATACTATTTAATTCATACTGTGACAAGCATATGCTACACTTCTAATTTTTCGATAATAGATTTTGTGAGAATCCCGCACTTGTTTTCTTTTTCTTTTTCTTTTTTATCCTTTTGAAAGTAAGCATCCTACACTTTCATCATGTTATAAAGTTTGTTAGGGGGAAAGATAGCAGCACTTAGGTTACCCGATTTAAGACATAATCTCTTTTCTTTTGGGAATACTGTCATTCAAATATACTAATGTGTTTCAATGTACTTTTCTTAAAAAGGAGGAGTTATCTTGTTAAGAGCTTTGCCGGGAATATGTTGCTTGATTGTAGTTGTTACGTACAAATGGCGAAGAAGGCATTTGTCTGTGGATGACACGATTGAAGAGTTTCTTCAAACTCAAAATGATTTAATGCCGATAAGGTATTCTTATCGTGAAATAAAAAGAATGACTAAAAGTTTTCAAGATAAATTAGGAGAAGGTGGCTATGGTTCAGTGTTTAAAGGAAAGCTTCGTAGTGGTCACCTTGTGGCAATAAAGTTATTGGGCAAGTCAAAAGCAAATGGGCAAGATTTCATTAATGAAGTTGCTACAATCGGGAGAATTCATCATGTTAATGTGGCGAAACTCATTGGATTTTGTGTGGAGGGATCAAAACAAGCTCTTGTATATGACTTTATGTCAAATGGATCTCTAGATAGGATCATATTTGGACAAGAAAATAAAATCACCTTAAGTTGGCAAAAAATGTTTGATATTGCACTTGGGGTGGCTCGAGGAATTGAATATTTACATCAAGGATGTGACATGCAAATTCTACATTTTGATATCAAGCCACACAATGTTCTTCTAGATGAGAACTTTGTTCCAAAAGTTTCAGATTTTGGTCTTGCTAAACTTTATTCGATAGATGATAGCATCGTATCTCTCACTGCAGCACGAGGTACGATAGGATACATTGCTCCTGAATTGGTCTACAAAAACATTGGAGGCATCTCGAATAAGGCTGATGTTTATAGTTTTGGAATGTTATTGATGGAAATGGTGGGAAGAAGGAAGAATTTGAATGCTTTTGCTGAACACTCAAGTCAAATATACTTTCCCTCATGGATTTATGGCCAATTTCATCAAGGAGAGGACATTGAGTTGGAAGAGGTTACAGATGGTGAAAAGATAATTGTTAGGAAGATGATAATAACAGCTTGTTGGTGTATACAAGTGACACCTAGCGATCGTCCTTCAATGAGCAAAGTCTTGGAGATGCTTGAAACTGATGTTAAGCTCCTTCAAATGCCCCCCAAACCTTTTCAACTCCCTTTTAAAATATCAACTGAGGATCATGTTGATGACAATCCAAGTGAGGATCCAACTTCATCACTTCTTTCTTCGAATGAAATCAGCTTAAATATAACGTAAGCTATGAAACTTTTCATTTTATCACGTTATCTTTATACTTTGGTAATAATAAAAAATCATGTCCCTTTAAAGCCTAGAATTTTGTATCGTAATTTCGAAACTTTCCTCTGTATTTTGAGCTGTGTTTCTATGGGTTTTCTTCTTTGTTGAAAGATTAATCTTCTCTCTGAAATAATCTTCTCTCTGGCAGCTGAGAAGCTTCTGGTAGCTGAGTTGTTATGTGGCTGGAGTCAAAAGGTGTTAGAAGATTGAAAGGACTGTGGCAGATGTCATAATGATGTAGTTTGTATTTTAGTTGATTGTTGAGTCGGTTTTAGTTTAAGTATGTGGAGTATTCGACTTCACTTTGTGTCGATTTACACTTTTGTTGGTTGTTCTTTGAACTCTTTAATTGATGACGTCTTGTTCTGGTTTTAGTGAGTTGAAGTTGTTAGTCAAGCACGGGTACCAATGTAAAATTTCCGGTGCTTGGCTGAGTTGTTTTAGAAGTTAGTTTTCAATACTCCTAGTCGGTTATTGTTGAGAGTATAAAAGCTTCAAAGAATGGTATAACGGTTGAGTAGTTGAGGAAAAAATTTGTGAATTGTTTTCCTCTTCATTTGAGTTTTTTTTTCCAGATTTACTCTGTTCTTGAGTTCTTGATATTCAAATTTCGTCATTCTTTCGTACCCTTTTTGTACCTTTTTTTCATAATATCCTTCATTTGGCTCATTTGACCTGTGTTTGTTCTTGCCTTTGCTCAGCGTAACCTTCCTCTTTGAAAAGACGGCTTGGAAAAATTAAAAATGTAAATTATTGTGCAAGCAAGAATTAATAAAGAATAAAATGCGTCTCTTAATACAAGGCTAAGAAAGTTTGTTCGGAAAATATTACGTAGGATAAAGAAGAAAGAGATTAAACATATACTGTTTTGTCATTTTATTTTTTTGAAAGTTGGTACGTTAAGCTTATTAGGCAAGAGACTTTAATGGCATAAAGATACTGATATGGGCAAGATCAACTGCACAATTACAAAAGTTTTCAATGGCAGCCTAATTCCTTTTCAAAACCTAAACAAAAACTAAGGGTCGATCAGCAGCTAATTTCTATTTGAGTGTTCAAAGTTCAGCATATTCACCAACCTTTCAACTTATTCAAAAAACCAGATTTAACCCTCCTCTATGTACGGTTCACAAGAAGAACAATAAAAAAAACTATTAAACCGGAACATCAACGCCAAAATGGCTCCCAACCATGATGGAGCCCAGCTGAAAGTCCCATCTCCGGAACATCCAATCCTGCCAAAATACAGCGAGGCCACTCATAAGAATCTGTCCCTCATTCAGGCTGTTATGACATTTATTGCTATGATATGTAATACTATTCACAATTCTTGGCATCAATTCATAATTCTTAACATCAAACGTGGATAAATTAAAAAAAAAAAGGCTTGGTGTTTTGGTAAATTTGATCAACTTTGCTGGAATTGGATAGTTTAGTGAAATTAATCATAGGATTTAGAGTCCATTCACTTTATTAAATCATATTATGAATTATAATTAAAACCAAATAAGTTTAATCCATTATTTCATAAAAAAGAACAATAAATTAAATAATGTAAATATACATTTTATTATTTGAAAAAACATAACATTTTATACAATTATAATTGAGATTCTAAATAGAGGAAATTATGAGAAATGACCTTCATAGTAAGGGCACTTAAAAAATGACCGTCACTATAATTTTAACTGTTTAAAGATAATTTTTGGCATGACTTGACAAGAATAACCTTTAAAGCAATTAATACAAATGAATGCGCGGCTCGGTTTCTTTCTCCTCTCCCACCATTCAAATTAAAATTTGAAAATTAAATCTCGAATTAGCTATCCTTCCCTCCAGCTCTTCAAGGCCATTAGGGTATATATCTCGCCATCTAGCTCTCGCCATCGAGGTCTATATCGCCAGCAAACTTTTTGAGGATCCCAAAGTGCTCAGATGGCATCAAGGTATTTGTTATGAGTTCTTGAATTTATTTAGGGTTATTCATAGAATGCAAAAGTTGATGTGTAATTGTATATGAGTTTGGAAACTTAAATTTGGCTAGGAGTAGCGAAATCAATCAGTTTATAGCCGATGCGTGAATATTTGTTAGGCATTGTATCACTAGATATTAGGGTGTGTGATTAGATATTAGGAATCTTAACTTGTTTAATGGGTAAATTATATGAGTATGGAAAATTAAATCTGGTATGGAGTAGCGAAATCAATAAGTTTATAGGTAATGCGTGAATATTTGTTAGGCATTGCGTCACAGATATTAAGTTATGTGACTGGATATTATGAATCGTAACCTATTTATTTGGCATTAGGTGCCTGAATATTACGTGACTGAATATTTGTTGAGCATTGCGTGAATTGTTTGTAGGCATTACGTGATTGAATATTACGTGGTTGAATATCCGTTGAGCATTGCGTGATTTGTTTGTAGGCATTACATGACTAAATATAAGTTGAACAGTGCATGACATGTTTGTAGGCATTGCGTGACTGAATCTACTTAATGTTGAAGGTGATTATCTACTGATTCAACCCCTGTAATAACCAATTCTGTAAAATTAGAAGAGAAATAGGCTAAAGCTGTTTGGTAAAATGTTTAACAAAATAAGTTATATAAGCTGTAATTTAGGTTAAAATGACCATAAAAGATATTGATCCTTTATGTCATCTTCAATTACCGAATAAGCTATAATGTAATGCTTGAAGTTTATATATAATTTGAGATGTTAAAATCAAATAAATCTATAAAGAATGGGAACAATTTTCATACTTGTATAGTAGCAATAGTATTAGATTTTGCTTGATCTAGTAAACAATCGGACCATGATGCTAAAATTTCGAAAAAAGAAGAGAAAAGAGAAAACAATGTATGTAACATTAAAATCCTTTTGATTAGTGTAAATGTGAGAAAACTTTTAAATAGTATATGAATGTAGTTTTGAAATTTAAATTTTATTTTGTCTTAATCTGTGTAAGAACAAAAAAAATTCTAGATTTTGATATTTTGTTGTTGGTTCTTTTGTTTGTTTTAGTAGTTTTTGGGGTGGAGAGAGGTAAAGGAGATGGAAATCGTGATTTAAGTTGAAGAATGTAAATTTGCAGAGGGAATGAGCAAAGAGAGAGATTGATTGAGATAGGGGTATTTTCTAAAAAATAAAAAAATTAATATCTTTTTAAAAAAAGAGAAGAGAAAGTTCTTCCCAAGAGCTTATCTTTAAGCTCTTTTTCCAGGAATTTTGTTCTAAAAAAAATAGTTGTTTATTAAGAAGTTCTCGAAAAATGATGTTTGACTTGGCTCTTGCTTTTAAGAGGTAGATAAGATGACGAGATAAAAGCCAGGTTGAACAGGTACTTAATATCCAATTCAACCCCCTTTAATATCCAATTCAACCCCCCTTAATTGCACTTATATGGGGATATGTGTATAGCAAATGAAAAGTTGGAATTGATGCCTATAAATAAAGGGAACTATTAACCATTTGAGTCAAATTCAATTATCTTAACATTCCCAGATAATTGAAAAAAGTTTAAAATGGAGTCGAGAGATGGTACAGTAGAGAATGGGCATAAGGCAGCCTCCTAGGAGGATGTGAATGCCTTGAGGGACCAGCTGGAGATTCACCAACAAGAGATGCACGTCCTCTTCGACAGGCTAATGGACAGGGCTCATAAGCTGGAGGTTGGCATCCTGTTCAATGAAAAATTTCTTGCTGAGATAAAGGAAAAAGTAGATGAAATTAGAAAGAAATGAACTATAGTTCATTTTTTTTTGTATCATCTCCTTTGTTTTCTTGTATTTTCGAGAATTTGAATATGAATAAAATAAATTTTTAAGTATTTTTCAAGATTTTCTTTAAGCATATATTTTCTTTTTTTCTTACTTATGGTTCTTATATATTATCTTCGTTTAAGTTATATTATACTAAATAACTGCGTGAGTGGATTTTAGGCATTACGTGAGCTATTATTAGGTATTGAGAGACTAAATTATATAAGTTGTGTGAATTGTTTGTGCATATCTTTTATCGAGACATTGCGTAAATGGTTTGTATGTATATGGTGACGTGTTGTTATGTATTGCGTGACGTTGGGGTAGTACGTGGAAGGTTATGTTGGCATAAGGTGAGTGGATATTACACATTAAGTGACTTATTATTAGGCGTTGTGAGACGGCTAGTGCGTGACTGAGTTGTGCAATTTATCTCTCGTTTTGAGGCTTATGGTTTTGAAATATTGCATCACTAGTTTTGATATATTGCGTGACATGCTGTTATGTATTGTGTGACATTGGGCAATTATGTGACTGGTTATGTTGGCATGATTTGAGTGGATATTACATATTGAGTGACTTATTTTTAGGTATTGTGAGACTGGTGTTACGTGACTTATGTAATTCACCTATTGTTTTAAGGGTTTTGTTCACTACTTTTTATAGTTAACGTGACTGGTTTTTATGCATTGCGTGACATTGGGCGACTACATGACTGGCCTATTATCATTGATTGACTTATTCTTAGGTATAGTGAGATTGGCCGTGCATGACTGACTTGTGCAATTTATCCTTTGTTTTGATGCTTTTTGGTCACTAGTTTTTGGGCATTACATAACTGGTTTTGATATATTGCGTGACATGTTGTTAAGTATTGCATGACATTGAGCCATTACGTGACTCATTATGTTGGCATAATGTGAGTGATTGAGTGGATATTACGCATTCAGTGACTTATCATTAGGTATTGTGAGACTGCTGCTGCGTGACTTGTGCAATTCACTTTTTGTTTTGAGGCTTTTGTTCACTGCTTTTTAAGCATTGCATGAAAGTGTATGCGACACTTATTTTCTATTAAATTTCAGCTACCAGCCAAATGTGACTTAGGCATTGCGTAAGTTGTTTTTATGCATTGAAGGGTAATTTTTTTTTAAAAAAACTGATTGATTGCGACACTTATATTCTGTAAAATTTTAGTAGTGTGCCAAATGTGAAGCTTATGATTACGTACGGTGGTCAGTGGGTCGATGACAGTTACAAGGGTGGTGAGACACGAGTGAGAGTTGTTGGGAGTGATTTGTCATTTTCGGGCCTAGTGAAGCTGGTTGAAGAGGTTCTTGGGGTCAACTCACATAATAATGAAATTGAGCTACATGCATTGCTGAGACATGCGGCAGAGGTTTAGTGCGTGGTTAACAGGGATGATGAAAATGTAATAAGTATTCTACGAGATGAGAGGGCAGTTGCTGTGTTTGTGGCAGTTAAGGCATGAAATGCAAACGATATTCCACATGAACATGGTATCCAACATAGTCATCACCTACAATAGAATGTTCATTACTCTAACATACCACACCATGCATTTCTTAAGATACAACCATGGCAATCACGTTTGACGTATCCTCAAGAGTTTGAGTAGGCCAGCACACACATGAGGTGTTTGCAAATGATGTGTACACAATTCCGATCAGAATGTGCTTCGAACGAAGTTCATGGTACATTACAACAAACGCAATCGTCAATCGAAAATTCAGTGGGTCCATTGGCATTCGCAAAGGACATTGTGATGGTTGTGAGTGATGACAATGCATCTGATGAGATTGAAGATGATGTTGAAGAGGATGACACGACGGATTGGAACGATGACTTGCATGATGACTATGAAGATGATGACATTGCCAGAGATTATTCCTGTTCAGAAGACGACCGGGGTGAGCATAGTGACATTCCGAATTGGAATCATGCAGAAGGTAGTATAGGACATGACACAACTATTGCGTTAGAAGAGGTTCAGTTCGAAGACCATGACACAACTTTTGCGTTAGAAGAGCTTCAGTTAGAAGACCATGCCCTAACTATTGAATTAGAAGATGTTGAGGGTGTCGAGCCTATTTACTATGCTGGCATTGCACTTGAGAACGACATTCGTTCGCCAGGTGACAGTGATCAAAAGAGGGTAAATACAGGGGTATGTCGTCAATGGATCATTCCAGAGGTAGATATGATATCCTTCCAAACAGTTGTGAGTGAAGAATCTGGATCACACATCAACCACTTATATAGCGGACAAGTGTTTCCATCAATGGCCGAATTGAAACGAGCTTTGAGCATGTTGGCAATAAAAGAACATTTTGAGCTTAGAGTTAAAAAGTCATGTAACGCTTGTTTTGAGGTTGGTTGTAAGGAGAAGGCATACAAGTTTGCGTTGTGTGCAACGAAGTTGCTTGAGGGAGAATATTGGCAAATTCGGACATTCCATAAGGTGCACACGTGCACCGTTGATGGTTTGTAATCTGGGTACCAAACTGCGAGCACAAGGTTAATTGGTGAGCTTATCTAGACTAGGCTGCAAGGAAATTATGTAACCCCATTGAGACCTAAGGAAATAATGGAAGAGATGAATCGTAAGTGGGGATTGCAATGCCTTTATGGAAAAGCCTGGCAAGTGAAGGATTATGCCGAAAGTCTTGTGTTCGGTCCCCCGAAAGAGTCATTCAAACTCTTGCCTTCATATTTCCATATGTTGGAACATGAAAATCCTGATACTGTCACGAGTGTTGCTACAGATGGGGAACAACGATTCAAATATTGCTTCTGGGCGTACAGGTCATGTATTTGGGCATTCAGTTCTGTAATGTGGACAGTAATTGCAATCGATGCCACACATCTGAAAAGCAAATTCAAGGATATTTTGTTTGTTGCGGCATGCAAAGATGAGAATGAGCAGATATATCTAATTGCATTTAGCATTGGCCACGTGGAGGACGAAGAGTCTTGGTCGTGGTTTCTTAACCAATTACGTTGTGCAATTGGTTATCCCGCAAATGCAATGTTAATTTCATATCATCATCTTGCCATTAAGAAAGCAGTTGAGAATGTGTACAATGACGCGCATCACGAGCTATGCAATTACCATTTAGGGAAAAACGTGAAAAACTTGTTCAAGCACGAAGATGTTGCCGCCATTTTCACCTTGGCTGCCAACTACTACAAGCTGTCCGATTTTAATAAACACATGACTGAGCGGAAACAGATTTGCAAACCTACTTATGATCGCCTTATGAGATTAGGGCCTGAAAGATGGGCACGTGCACGGTCATTAGTCAGGCGATACAAGCTAATGACATCCAACATTACGGAGTGTATTAACTCCTACCTCAAGCATGCAAGGAAAATGCTTTCCGTCTTGATGGAGTGTATCAAAGGCATGTTCCAACGTTGGTTCCATGACTGGCACAATGAGGCATTGAATATGACCACACCCCTCAGCACTTAGGGTACCGATTTGTTGAACAAACGATTGAATGCAACATGTCACTTTTTCATACAACCAATAGATCAGATGGAATTTCAAGTTATAGGTGGTAATAAGGACGCAGTCGTCAACCTAAGCATGAAGACATGTTCATGCAGTGAGTTCCAGGCTGATCAACTCCCCTGCATGCATGCAATAATGGCAATAAGGTATGCCTAATAATGTTTTCAAATTTTATGCATTATGAATTGAATTTTGACATTGTTAGCCAATTGCGATTTCATTGCCTTCGCAGTAAGTGCAAATGTGCACTTATTGAATTCTGCTTGGACTATTACAAGACTAGCTCTAGGGTGGAGGGATATGCAGTTCCCATTCGCCTTGTTGGGCATCCCAATGATTGGGACATCCCCTATGAAGTTAAAGAAATTGTTGGTTTGCTACCAACTTGGCGAGGTTAAGTGGGAAGACCTAGGAGGAAGAGGATTCCATCAGCTGGGGAAGACAGTCGACGACGTAGATGTTCACAATGCAAGAGCTGTGGTCATAATAGACAAAATTGTTGAACTCCATTTGCAGGTCCATCCACAATCAGGGAAACATCATCTTTTCATCCAAAAGCTAGACAACGACAATGATCGAAGGCATGTTCAAGTTGTAGACTACCTAAGCACACACGAAACTGCTGTCCAATGTGGAGTACAACCTCTGAGAACGTTATAGGTGTCGAACCTAAAAATAGTGGTCCTTCATAATTGACGATTGTTAGGGATTGTTTCGAACTGTTTTGAAATGGCCATTGACATTAGCATTCAATACATAATGATATTTGAAATTGAGTTTGACGGTGTCTGGAGGTGATACTTTGACTCCTGGTCACAACCAGCAATAAGATGATATGAATAAATCATCAAATGCCTTGTACTCCTTCATATTTGACGATAATTTGTGTATCTTTGTAAGCAATTAAATTAAAGCATCAAATATTTAATAATAATAAAAGAGGCATTGATTTTGGCAACCTGTTTCATATTTTTGTTAGAAAAAATTGTTTAATAATTACATTGACTAGGCACAGAATTAGTCAAAAATTGAATTTAGCCACACCATGCATAGTCAAGAAGTCTGGAATGTAAATTGCGTAATCTTTCGACAGCATATATGAATAAAAATTAAACAATGTTACTCTGCATTTCGACATTCGACAATGAATGTAGGCAAAACCGTCATTACTGATTTGTTTAAAGCGAAAAGCTTCATTATACATACGGGTATTTTAGTTAATAACAAACGATGTAGCCCCTTGATATCCCCAAACACTATGACATCATCCTTTTAGTACTCATCACTTCCCCTGATTATACCAACCGTTGCAAAGTCAGAGTATCTCTGCAATCACATTATTTGCAATATACCAAACTCATCAAAATTTATAGAAATAAGTTTTTTTCTCTCCTGATAACCTTAATACCCTAAGCCCTAACCCATAATTAAAGGAAGGTCTTTAGCGAAAAAATATCATTTACGTCTCTTCAATTGTAAGATCAACTAGTGAAGCTCAACCGTCCTGCACTGTCATGTTGCAATGGCGGCATCTTTCAATAGAGCCAATGTCGATGACAATAGCGACCAAATTTTGAGTGATCATGAATACTCAATTCTACAATTAAAGAGGAAGTGGAAGCTATCTCTAGAATTGCTTGCAGCATCAATTGCTTTTTCAATTGAACTAGGTAATGCTCTGTCCTCATCCTCACAGTTTAGGGACGACGCACATGCTGCTAGATATAGGGCAATAAAGAATGCCATCATATCCTGCGAAAAAGTGGTAGCTTGGGAAAGCTTCACGAAAAACATATTCCTTGAGGCTGACTTACAAGAGCTTTTTGAATCTAGTAAACTGAAGGGTCTAAGTTCCTTTCCAGCTCATGACTATAGCCTGACTTTTGTTAGGGAATTTTACTCCAACATATAGTGGAGTGAAAATATATTTGGAAATCGTAGTGGTTTTAACCCATTTTGTTTTGAATGCTTTTTTAAAAGGAATAAAGTTTACTGTGACAACCTATGGTCTTACGAAGCTATTGAAAACGGAGTACAGATAGGGACAATACAGACTAACCCCATTTTATGACTCGTCCGTTATGTGGGCCTATGCGACAGGGAGAGCAGAACCATACATGGCAACTTCATGTTCTGCTCATCATTTGGAATCTACACATATGAGGCTAATACATAATTTTCTTGCATCCACAATTTAGGGAAGGATCAATCGTTTAAAACGTGTTAGCACTGAGGACCTTTGGATGATGGAAGCAATATTCGCCACCTTTGGCTTGAATATTGCAAAATATATGATCATCAAAATGAAAGGAATTGCCATAAGGGATGAAATGACCATTCCATATGGAAACATCATATCCTCTCTAGTAAAGAAGAAAGAGAGATGAAGCAATAGATATCTGGCTGATTGGACCAGTCGCAGGCCTTGTCAGCTCTCATATGGATGGCTCATGAAAAAGGGATATGACTTGAGTGTTGGTTACCCTTTCATCTTTGTCGATGGCAACCTAGCTCATCCTTCCCATGGTACTCCTTCCACTGGTCCATCTACAGTTAATCTAGAACCTGTTACCAATGACGTTATGTATAATATGCTTGTCAGGATTGATGAGAAACTCGGTAAACAAACTGTTAGACTGCAGACATTGGAATTAAGGGTACATAATATTGAGAATCTTCTAAAGCAAAGAACATATATAGCTATTCGGGTAGTAGATGAAGATAAAGATTCCAATCACTGAATCAAGCATAGTAGCTGAAGATTCAGATTTTCATCTGAAAGTTATGGATTAACTAAATTATGGATACTGTAACTGGATTCAGACATAAAGTATTGACAATTCGCTTTTATGTTATATTGTTTTCTAACAATTCGCGCAACATGTGCTTCACTTTCATGTGTTTAGGGTAACATCTGTTCGATTGTTTTAGGGTAATCAATTCGATAGTCTGCTATGATGGTGCATTTGGTTGGGTTATGGTTTGATATTGTCCATCATCACAGAACATGACACACATTAAATGGTTATAGATAAACAAATGACAATCATACATGCGAAACATTCTTAAATAAAAGCATGCTAATCAACAATAGGTCAATGTTCCCAATACATCAATTTATATTTTACAGTAACTCCAAACAAATATCTTTAAATATAGTTATCATCTTTTGCACAGTTCAACATCGAATTGAACATTCCAATCACTGAGTAATAGAGAATGCAGTCAGAGCTCATGATGGTGATGGGAATTGAGAGCGAAATAGATCCTCTAAATGTTGTTGGCGCTGCAACAGCTCACGATTCTGTGCCTCCAACAATTCCATTTGGGCGTCCAACCTAGAGTCCATTATTTCCATAAATGAAAGGAGTCTATTGAATGCTTGATCAACATCGAATGTGGCATAAATATGTGCACTTGATTGAGTAGTGGACGAGCTTGTGGGATACTGTCACGACCCGAAACTCCCATCGAGCCCATGACAACCGTCGCAATGTCTCGATAGGCATTCATACCCCGAATACTGACTGAAACCTTGCAAGGCTTTCATATCAGTTTTCTTACCTCCCCTGTGAGCAACCGTTGCTGAACATCATGTTTTAACAAATTATAAGCCATTTTCAAACCAGAACAATCATAAAATAATTTTCGACTCACATGGGCACTTTGGTCATTTTTCTTAAAAAATTTCGAACCTAGATAAATGGGTAGCTTGTAAGTGAAAAACACATATTTTGAAATCAGAATCGCATTTGGTTGTCTAAAACATTCATTTTAAATAAAATTGTGTCTATTAATATATAATAAAAATATTTAATAAAATATTACAATTTCTTATAAAATAATATTTTCAGAATACTACGTAAATAATTTTTGGGAAGTAAAAGCAAAATAAATTCTTACATACAATAATAAAGTTAACCAGAGTATACAATTTCATTTACAGCGACACGTGGGCCCCTGAATGATCAAAAGTAGAAAGGACAGTGAACCTACTATTGGTGAGGTTACAAAGCCAACTATAGTCCTCAGCAAACTCAACTATCTACAACTATTTTGGGCTTGAAAGGGTTGGAAATGAGAGTGGTGAGTTTTCACAACTCAGTGAGTAAACAAATATCACCTAAAATATCTAAAGGCGAGTAAAATGAGACAATGAAAAACTTTTCATCTAAAAAGAGTTTTGTACCATGAAATTTTATTTCAATCAATTAAAATAATTTTTATTTCACTCAGATAATTAATAAGGCTTATGATTTCTTGAAAAACTTGGCTTGTGCCTAAAAACTCATTCTCGGGTATACCTTGGCTGAGGCATCTAACCGAGTCCACCAAGGCTGCTAAAATTTCATAAGTGTTCAAAACACAGCCGTTCCTTGGCGTTGGCTGAGTTACACCCTCACGTGGTGGTTAGGTGTGAAGTGAACTCTATCATACCTCAGGACATACCCTTTACGTCTTTACAACTGAGGTAAAAATATAATTGGGTTTACCATGCCCCTCTAAATAGGCTGGTCCATGGAAACCCGACTACTGCAGTAGTTAATCGATAACCCACCAATCAACCAAATCTCAATAGCATGGCATGGCAATTATTGATAGGTCTGGGTCCCTATCACTTGACTACTGGCCAGTCACCTTGCGACAGCTCCACAGCCCCTGCAGGGACTCCTTGCCAAGCTTCGAATCCCAAACCCTTTAAAACCTTCCCCGAAGGGAACACTTTTAACCATTTCAAATCCAGCCATTCAAGGCAAAACGAACAATTCAGATAGTTTCAAGACAATTTTCAATTCAACCATTCATGCCAATATTTCCATAAGCCATTCAATTTAAATCATCATTTATAACACAATAAGTAGTCTCCAATTACTCTAATTTTAAAACCATCATCTGATTTTCAAATCGATTTATAAAATTTCATTTTTATTTTATTAATTCACATTTTGCTCATTAAACAAAACAATTCACCATTTAAATTCATTTTTCCACAAAATCACCAAATTGAGTAAAATTTACTCTAAATAATTAAGGCGATAATAAGGTTACTCACTATTTTTGAAAGTCAAATTCGGGTACTCCGCATATCAATCCTCGGGAACAATTTCTTTGCCCCTATCAGAGAATTCACCACTTAGACATATTGCACAATCAAACAATTACTACATTTACACTAAATCGGTATAAAATTAATCTAAATTCTATATGAATGCATGAAATGGGGATAAATATCTTTGGGTAACTATCTAAACACATTATCCTTTCTAAATTTTCATTGTGTACCTAACTAAATCGGTATTGGCCTCATTTGATTTTTCACCCAATTAATTGGCCAATATACCCAATTCAATTCCAAATAATTCCATTCTTCCTTCAATATTCCAAATCATCAAACACTAGATAAATGTCATGAAAAATCACAAAAACTATCATCACAATGTTCCTTGGAAATTCGGCCATGGTGGTTCATCAACCTTAAGATTTTTTTTACTTGATTTTTACACCTCAAACCATCAATTCTCAACCAATTCACTTGAAATAAAATCAATCCACCATCAATACTCCACATGTAAGGTTCAGCCATGAAGGGTTACCAAGGATTATGTGATTTTCTTCACTTATTTTCATACTACACATCATTAATCATCTAAAAACACTAATCTAATAAGAAATCTAACTAAATTCAAGCACAAAATCCCTTCCCCCATGTTCGGTCAGCCATGATACCCATTTACAAACTTGCTTCTCAACCATGGAAAATGAAAAGAAATGCATGGGTAATATAGATCTCAAGCAAAAATTGAAAAATTTTACCTTTTTCCACTTGATTGCTTGAATTTCCATAATTTCTCTTTGAATCTCTCCTCCTAGGGTTTTGTTTCTTTCTTGTTTTCCTTTCCTCTTGTTTGGCCGAATATGAGAAGTGTAATGGGGAAGATATGGGCTGATTTTTAAGTTAAATAATAAAGAAATCATGGCTTGACACTTGTCACAATTTCATTTGTTCATAATTTAAATATTTATCCTTTAAACTTTATTTTTCCACCACCTAAAATGCCATATTTATCCACACCAATAATGAATAAAATTCATAAATTTGACAAGTGTTAGGTGGTGAAAATTACTATTTTGCCTCTAAGGTGGTAAAATGACTCTTTTACCCTTATGCTCATAAAAATTGCTGAAATTAAAATTTTCACTTCTAAATCTCAAATTATACTCCAAATGATCAATCTTGGTCAAAAATTTCATCCAACATTCAAATTTCAACCTTGGGTGGCAAAATGACCATTTTGCCCCTAAGTAGTCAATATTCTCGATTGACTCCAAATCAGCCCTTGAACTCCAAATCACCATATTAAGTCATTTCGGGAATTTGAAATTCTCAGTTTCATCTTAAAATCCTTATTTTAACTAGTTCGAGGCTTAAATCAACTTATTTGTACCACTAGGTACACTACCGCCTTTTGACGATTTTTCAGGGCTTTTCAAATATGCAAGCACTCTATCAATCACATGTATGACATGGCAAATATTTTAAAAGGTCAGGCTTGACAGATACGCATTGGGGTCACCGTCATTCCCGTGCTCATCAAATTTGGACTTATCGACTACCCTCTTCCTAACCCAAGTGTCGTTCTTGAACTCAAAGCCTAGCTGTTTAATAATAGGCTCATCAATGTGATCGAACAAAGCATGGTTTTTTGACGAATCACAATGGCAATCAACTTTGAAGTAGTCTATTATCTCATTGATCAACATGCTGTAATGCAAGTGTTTGATGCCACCTTGAATGGTTCGAAGCATGTTATCCATGATGAATTTAGCAAGGTCAATACGACGGTTTAATTTGATATTATGTAAGAACTAGAGCCCCTCTGTGGTGACATTCAAGAACTTAGAACGGTAAGGATGGATACTATGAGTGATGATGAGGTGCCAGACTTGATCAAAGAAACATACCTTGTCCAATTAGCACTGCCACTCTCTCTTGGTGGAAGGTAGATAAACGCTGACCCAAGGTCCCCATCTCCACTGACATAGCGGAGATCTTCTTACATGGAAGTAAAGTGAAAGACTCGTTCTATCAACTCATACGTAACGAGGATCCGTTGTCCCATGATGTGGGTGACAAACAAATCGTCATGGTGCACAACCTTAGTTGTTTCCAACTCAGCATATTTTTGTGTTGCAGTGAAGTAAAAAATTTAGACCAATTTCTCGTAGTATTTCCTATTCAATTGTAAGTAATGTCTCCACCCTAACCTTTAAAAGTTCACAAGGTATGGGAAATCAATAGCCTTTAAATACTCAAAGTCAATTATATGTCCGGGGCATTACCTTGCATTTAGCGAAATTGGCGTTGAATTTCGCAGTGTGCGATGGATGGGTGAAATTTTACAAAAACGAACTCACAACTGAGGCTGGCGATGTTTCCACACCAGCATAACCGCTTTCACCATTGTTATGCGTCACCTTTGTGCATCTACTAGGGTGAATCATATTCCCTTTGTCTGAAATTAGGATATTTTAGGGGAAGACTGCTGATGCAGATGGGGTTTTATAAGGAATTTGGAAGGTGGAATCTTCTGTAGATGGTGAGAATTTGTGCATATTATTCACACGACTCGATATCAACTAATAACACAATTCCATAATAACCAATCACGCGCGAGTCAATATCAACTAGTCACGCGATTTGGGAAAAAATTAGTCACGCGGTTCCCATTACAAGTTACGCGACTCCATATATCACTCACTCGATTCGATGTTAACTAGTAACGCAATTTCATAATAACCAGTCACGCGCGAGTCAATATCAACTAGTCACGAGATTCGAAAAAAAATTAGTCACTCGGTTCCCATTACAAGTTACGCAACTCCATTTTCTACTCACACGATTCGATGTCAACTAGTAACACAATTCCATAATAACCAGTCACGCCACTCCATTTTCTACTCATGCGATTTTATAATAAATACTCACGTCATTCCATAATAACTAGTAATGGGACTCCATATATTACTCATGCGATTCGATATCAACTAGTCATGCGATTTGACATAAAACACTGACACACTTCAAAAATAACTAGTAAACGCCACTCTATATTTACTACTCATGCAAGTCAATATCAATTATTGACGCGATGCTAAATCTTAATTGATGTTGTAAACTGATATCCCCAAACACTACGATGTAATCCTTTTAGTACTCATTACTTCCCTCGGTTATACCAAACGTTGCAACCTTATATTCTTAGCAATCACATTGCTTGCAATATACCAAACACAGTGAAATTTAATGGAACCCATGTTATTTTTTCTCCTGATATCCTTAATACCCTAAACCCTAACCCATAATCAAATAAAGCTCTTAAACAAAAATATCGTAAACCTATCTTTAGTTGTAAGATCAAGTAGTGAATCTTAACCAATCACACATTGCCTTAGGCAATGGCTGCATCTTCGAGCAGACCCAAAGTCGGTGACTATGGTCGTATTTTCAACTCCAAAGTTCAAGTTTTACCAACATATGAAAATACCATAAGTTTTATACACACGCTTGGTAGAAGAATTGAATGTTTTCAAGGTAAAGGTGTATATAATCTTTGATGAAACTTTTTCTGTTTCCAATTTAATTTAAGAAATTTCTTGTCTCTTAATAAGGTCTATATGATTGATGACTTTTCAATTGTTACAAAATTTTTGAAATTTTTAATGTGATTGGTGAATCTATAGTTTATGCAACTTGAACTTAGCATCAATACCTTTTTGTTTGATTATAGTGTCAATAGATCTAATGACATAAGATAGATTTTGGTTAAATCTTCCAAAGCGGCTTCTTTGGTAGCATTGAATGTTAAAGATTTTTATTTATTTTGTGAAGAGAAAGGTGAGTGGAAGGCTGTGTTGCTATGATTGTGGTTTGGCAGGTTACGCTTTTGTGATTAAGGAAAACAACACATCCGATCATGTTCATACAATACATCATGGATATGACACATTTCTCAAAACATTCAATTCTTCTACCAAGCATGCATATAAAACATATGGTATAATAACATGTTGGTAAAACTTGAACTTTAGAGTTGAAAATAGTACAAACTGAGCAAGCACGGATTCACTTATGCACATATACACCTTCAAAGGGGAAAACAAATTATGTAAGTACTAAAAAGGTAATCTTCATATAACAGTGTTTTATATTGTTTAACGATATATTTCCGTTATATTGTTTTCTAACAACTCGCTGAACATGTGCTTTAACTTTCATGTGTTTAGCGTAACTTCTTATCGATTGTTTACGGTAATCAATTCGATATATTGTGCGTTTACTGGAGCTTCTTGTTAGGTTATGGTTTGATATTGTCCATCATTATTGGTTGACCCTTCTTCAAAGAGCATGACACACAATGAAAGGCATAAGATAAACATTCAACAATCATTCATGATGAATTTAGCAAGGTCGATACGGTGGTTTAATTTTAGGGGAAGACTGTTGGTGCCAAGGGGGTTTTATACTCCATTTTGTAGATGGTGGGAATTTGAAACAATAACTCATGCGATTCAACATCAAATAATAATACAATTCCATAATAACCAGTTATGCGACTCCATTTTCTACTCATGTGATTTTCTAATAAATACTCACATCATTCAACAATAACTAGTAACACGACTCCATATATTACTCACGCGATTCGATATCAAATAGTTACGCACCTCAACAAAAATAGTCATGTGCTTCCATAATAACATGTTACGCAACTTCATATATTACTTACGCGAGTCGATGTCAACTAGTAACACAAATAAAAAATAACCAGTCATGCGACTCCATTTTCTACTCACGTGATTTTATAAGAAATACTTGCGCCATTCCATAATAACTAGTAACGTGACTCCTTGTATTAGTCACGGGAGTCGATATCAACTAGTCATGCAATTCGACAGAAACTATTGATGGGCTTCAATAATAACTAGTAAACGCCACTCCATATTTAGTACTCATGTGAGTCATTATCAACTACTGACACGATGCTTAATTTTAAAGGTTCACGCGATCCATATTTAGTAGTCACCACATCCAAGTCGATTAGTTCCATAATAACTACTCACGTGATTCAAAATTGAGTACTAGTCTCACTCCATCTCAAATACTCCCGCGAATCAATATCAACTAGGGACGCGATTCCAAAAGCTTTATTTACGCAATTCAATATCAACTGGTTACAACCCTATGTCAAGACATGCAATTCAACATGTCATATAGACTGTAAAGTAAGGGGGTTGGCATATGCAGATGCATGAACATTGGCATGTAAATTGTGTAACATACTAAAAGACTTTATGATGCGAATAAAAATCAAACAATGAAATAAGAAACAATGTTGTTTTTATTACACCCATATGCTTATAACAGTAATGACTACAGAACTGTCCTTATTGCCATTTTTCTTTGTTGTTAATTGAAACAATAAAGATACAAAGAATAATATGTAAATGATAGAACAAAGAATAATATTGACATAATACATAACAATGTTATTTACAGATTGAAAAAGAATAAACAAATTAAAAATTTTAACAACTAATGCTGTTTACAAAAATTTTAAAAGCAAAATTTTTTTCAATGCCCTCTATCGCGTTTGCCTTCAGCGTTTGACCCTCAACTGGATGAACCACTACAACGAGGTGATAACCCAATCCCTGCAGCTCAGCGAATCTTGCTGTAACGGGATCTTTCCATTTAAACCATACCTCATCCACGTCAAAGGTTGCTTTTGACGACACGAGTAGACAAAGTGCCCCAATTGATGGCATATAATGGGAAACAATGATGTTAGTGGACTCATCTACTTATCACACAAGCTAGACTTCTGTGCTTTATTTCGACTGTACGATGAGTCCACTAACGTCATAGTCCATTTCAGCAAGTTAATGAGCACTACCACCCAATGGCCAATGAAATAGCACGGTATGAGAATCGAGTCAACCTTATGCCATGGCAAACCCCACGAAGGACTCCCACCCCTTGCATACTGAAGCACATGGTCTGGCTGTCATGACCCGGAACTCCCTTCGAGCCCCGTGACAACTGTCGCTATGTCTCGATAGACATTCCTACCCCG
The DNA here is from genome assembly GCA_036013995.1 of Theobroma grandiflorum. Taxonomy (NCBI): domain Eukaryota; kingdom Viridiplantae; phylum Streptophyta; class Magnoliopsida; order Malvales; family Malvaceae; genus Theobroma; species Theobroma grandiflorum. Next base: position 21,616,914 of record CP142133.1, on the reverse strand, counting down.
AATGCCAACCGAAACCTTGCAAGACTTTCATATCAGTTTTCTCACTTCCCCTTTGAGCAATAGTTGCCAAATATTATGTTTTAAAGGATTATAAGCCATTTCCAAACCAAAACAATCATAAAATAATTTCTGTCTCACAGGGGCATTTTGGTCATTTTTCTCTAAAAATTTTCGAACCTAGCAAAAAATGTAGTATGTGGGTGAAAAACACATATTTCATAATCAAACATAAATTTAGATGTCTACAACCTTCCTTTGTAGTGAAATTATAACTATTTGAATATAATAAAAATATTAAATAAAATATTATATTTTCTTGTAAAGTAATTTTTATAGAAAGCTACGTAAATAATTTTTGTAACATGAAAGCTAAATAAATTCATACATACAGTAATAAAGACAGCCAGAGTATGTAACTCAATATACAATAAAAAGTGGGCCCCCGAATGACAAAAGTGAACTAAGGCTGTGAACCTACAGTTTTTGAAGTTGCAAGTCCAACTGTAGCCCTCGACGAAATCAGCTATCTACAGTCTATCCTAAGCCTTTAATGGGTGGAAAAGAGGGTGGTGAGATTATATAATCTCAGTGAGTAAACAAATATCATCTAAAATATCTAAAGTCGAGTAAATGGAGACAATTTAAAATAGTTCATCGTATTATAGTTCATCACATTTCAATTCATTTCAATCAGATAAAATAGATTCATTTAACCTGAATAATCAACATGGCTTATGATTTCTTGAAAACTTGGCTAGTGCCAAAACTCATACTCGATGACACCTTGATCAGAGGTATCCAACCGAGCCCGCCAAGGCTGTTTAGGAGTCATATATGCATAAAACATATTTTTACGTTACAACACAGTTGCTCCTTGGCGTTAGCTGAGCTCACCCTCACGTGGTGCTTCGGCGTGACGTGAACTCAAACCTTACCTCAGGAGATACCCTCCGCGCCCCTCAACAAAGGTAAGATATAACGGGGTTTACCGTGCCCCTCTAAATAGGCTGGTCCACGGAAACCTTGCCCCTGCAGAAGCTAATAGATATCCCCCTAATTCAATAAAATTTTAGCAACATGACATGGCAATTAAAATTTTACCCAGTTTGTCAAAACAACACAAAACAACCCAAATATTCCACAAATTCACAAATTCACCCAATCATGTCATTATATTATCATAAGCCATTCAATCCAAACCATGATTCACAACACAGCATCTAGTCTCCAATTACTCTATTTTCAAAGTCATCATTCAATTTCAAGACAATTTATAAAATCATTTCATTAAATCACATTTTTGCTTATAAAACATAAAAGTTTATCATTTAAACTCATTTTCCATAAAATCACAAAATCGGATAAAAACCACCTTAGATAATTAAAATGATAGTAAGGTTACTCATAGTAATGGGAATCGAGTTCGAGATACTTCGATTTTTGATCCTCGGGTACTACCTCTTTTCTCTTGCCAGAATGCTCACCACCTAGACATATTGCACAATAAGCAATTTGCTACATTTGTGTTAAACCGTAATAAAACAAATTCAGGCTCTATACTAATGAATGACATGGGATGTGAAATATACGGATAACTATCTAAATACGGTGTTCAATATAAGTTCAATTGTGTATCTAAATAAAATGGTATTGGCTTAATTCGATCTATCACCCGATTAATTGGCCAATACGTCCAATTCAACTCCAAATAATTCCATTTCTCTCCCAATACTCCAAATTATCAAACACAAATCAAATAACTTGAAATATGACAAAATCATCCTCATATTCTCTCTTGGAAAATTCGGCCATGGTGAGTGCACTAATAATATAATTTTTCATGCTTGATTCTTACCCCATAAATCATTAATTGCTAACCAAATCACTTGAAATAAAATCAAATTCATCATCAATATTCCACATGAAAAATTCGGCCAATGAGGGTTATGCAGGAACATGAATCTTTCTTGCTTGCTTTTCATACCTAACACCATAAAACAACTAAAAATACCTAAATATCTTGAAATCTAACCAAATAAACCATCAAATCTTCTCTCTCTAAATTTGGTCATCCATGAATCCTTCATGCAAACTTGGTTCTCAACCATGGAAAATGAAAATAATGCATAGGAAAGGTAGATCACTAGCTAGAATTAAGAAATTTTACCTTTAATCACTTGTTTTCTTGAAATCCAATGATTTCCCTTTGAATTCTTCCTTCTAGGGTTTGTTCTCTCTTTTCTCCCTTTTGTTCTTGCTATGGCCGACCAATAGAAACGAAATGGCTAAAGTTTAAATGGGTTTATAAATGAAAATATTAAATGGACAAAAATTTACCATGTGTCACCATTCCATTGGTCCATGTGCAAATACTTAATAATTAAGTAATTTCTCTCCACCACACATAATTATCCATGATATAAAATGAAATTCATATGCTGGACATGTGTTGGGTGGTGTAAAATTACAATTTTGCCCTTGGGTAGCAAAATGACTATTTTGCCTCTATACTTGAAAAAATGTCAGAATTAAAATTCTTCACTTCTCAAACTCAAATTATGTTCTAAATGATTAATCTTGATCAAAAACTTCTTCCAACATTCAAATCTTAACCTCGGATGGCAAAATGACCATTTTGCCCCTAGGTTATGAAAATTTCGATTTGACTCCAAATTGATCATCGAACTCCGAATCACCATATTAAATCATTCTGGGGTTTTAAAATTCTCAATTTCATCTTAAAATCTCTATTTAAACTAGTTCGAGACTTAATTCAACTTAATTGTACCATTTGGTACATTATCGACTTTTAATGACTTTTTCGAGGTACCCAAGTATGCAACCATCCTTTCAAGCACATGAATGACATGGCAAGTATATTTTAGGACTAGGCTTGACAACACTACCCCCTTTAAAATAAAATTTTGACCTCAAAATTTCACTTATCAAATTCGTAGAAAAAATGGGGTATTAGCTTTTCATTTGATGCTCAATTTCCCACGTCATCACTTTTCATAGGTAATTTCGATTTGTTCATCTCATTTACCTCTAGTTCAACTTGAGTACTTCACTTATGTCTATCATTATCCTTTAGAATCTGATCAGTAGTAACCTTCACAATCATGATTTCTTATATTGAGACTCCAAACATGCTTCTATTACTATAATTAAACTTGAACCACATCTCCATCTCAATCATACCAATTTCAATTGCATTTTATACTTATTTATGTATACCGATCACCATCTTATTACTTTATTCCTTATCAAGCTTTTCGACATTCATTCATCCTATTCTCATACACTACTATGTAGTTTGCATCATCATTAAGATGCCATACTCATTCCTGTACATATTCTCGGCGTTAGGGAAGATTAATGGCCTCAATTATTTCCACATACTTCATGCTTACCTCGTATTTATGAAATTTCAATCTTCTTAATCATATTAGTCGATCTCATATGGCTTAACCATACTATAGATTACATTTCCTTGACTATTTCCCCGAACTCCTTAGATTGCCATAAATCAACTTCTGATACGATTTTTGACAGTTACCTTATCTATACAACTCGTCAAATATATTGAGTTCAAATTTCAAACCACTAAGAACCATTTTTCCCTTTAGCTGGTACATTGTTAACTCCACTTATTCGTATGCACACGTACATTCAAATATCAATATTCCTCATTATGTATACGGGTCCCTATTTTCAAGTACCTTCAAACTAATTTCTCTTTATTTGTTCTCATCCATAACCAAGATTCAATAGAATAATCTCCATAATTCATGTCAACATTCTCATCATGCTTGTGCATAGTTCCACATCATTTACATACTTATACTCTTTTCTTATCATTTCCAATTATATGCTTAAGTTTTCTTATACTATATATCATTGCATCACTATGTCATCTTCATTGAATTGCAATCCAATATACGAGTATGCTTTATAATGTCATTGATACTTCAAAGATTTGCCTTGACTTGATCATTGCATCTTATGCAATACCATAATTCCTAAGAGTCATCCTTTTCCTCGATTATCTTTCATGCTTCTACATTACCTTGCATCATTCTTGCATTCTGACATTAATTTGTTACTTAAGACTTAAACTCATTTGAATCATGTATACCTCATGCATTTTCGAATTCCAATTTCCATAATACATTAAGAGATTTTCATTATCTGACTTCATTATCAAGGTTAACTTCAATCATCTTTTGTTCCACTCTTTCATATGAACATAACATCATTCTTGAAATCTTCATTTACATTTTCATCACTTGGTATTGACATCTTTTATCGATATCTCATATATTTATCTAACATTTCCCTCACTTTCTCTTTAACCTTTAACAAGGCTTAATCTCTTGTCTTCTTTATTTCTTAATATTTGACTATAGTCAACATATTATTCATCTTAACACTCTACATGTTAATTCATCTTTATGTAACCATTTAAAAAATTCTCTAACTTTTCCTTCTCTTATATGCCAATATATATAAGTCAATAAAGAAACTTTTCAATTCACTCATCATCTTTATCTTAATACTTCCCCAATGCACTTAAGACTCCAAATAACAAAGCTTAGCATCAAAACCAATAACCATATTTCCACTCGTGAGTCCGACCTTTATGCCGCTCACAGTTTGCTCACACTTTCTAGCCACAAGGGGTTCTTAACCAATTACATTTATAAAGTAGATAACTCACTTAATTATTACATCCCGTCCTTGCAGTTATAAGATCAAGATATCTCGAACTTAGGATACAGAAGCTCCTTCCTAGAGCATATCCAAAAATTCACATATTTCAAGTCCCACCTTAAGACATCTTTCCCATATGGTGTAATGAATTCACAATATATATATATATCATCATACACATAATTACTGATTATTTATGGTATCCCTCTATTTTCATTATCCATTTCTTATCTTCTTCCTTGTCTTATAACTCCAATAGTTTACTAACTTCCAGTACAAAAGACCACAAAAATATTTCATCTTTCTCTACACTCATACTCACAATCATTATTAATCAAAAATTTATCTTTCTCAATTTCCTTCATTTATCTCCAACAGGCCATATTGGTATTAGATTATCTTCTCATAATGTTATGGCATCACTTTATACTTCCCTCCACCATCAAGTTTACAATCCTTGACTTTATCATATTAATCACTCAAAGTGTCGTCTAGAGCTTCATTGATTTCTTCCATGTTTTTTTTTTCAATTTGTAACTATACTTAAGATTTCCCCCATTTCACATTTCCATGATTGATTGTTGACCTTATCACACTGTCTTCCCATATCCTATGCAATTACAACACATTGAACCTGCTTATTATAACATAGTCTCCTAGTTCAATGTGTTTATTAGGAAATCAACTTCTTTAATACAATTTGTCCCATAAACCAGAACTTTATTTATTTAACTTTGCATTCAAGATCGTATCAAAAACTTACATACTATTATAAACAGTACAAAATCTAACGATACTATTAAATATCCTTAAGATCATCCTTTTGATCTGAACATACTAAAAGATTCTACTCCCAGTTTTCCTCAGGATCCTCTTCCGAATCCTCTTCTATCCCTTGAGACTTTTCTTTTCGTTCTTTAATCCATGCTTGTTGGATTCTCCTGCATTCCTCTTCACTCACTGGTGCGGCATTTCTTCCGCAACCAAGAGGAAAATGTCGTACGGCGGGTATGATTAGCTTCCTAGGACGATACCTTCCTTCAACTATCATCACATTTTTTCTTTCTTTAGCATATACTTCAGACTCTTTCAAGAGGAAATTTCTTACACTTTGTTTAAGGTTATTACTATCTTCACTTTCAGTAGTCTCGCTAGTGCTGAGGCTTTTCTTTTCACGAAGCCACCTTTCCCAATCCGGTGGAGTCTTAGACGAGTCACTTTTTGGACTATTTGGTTCAGAGCGCCTTCGGCTCCTAATCGTGGAATCTAGTGATCCCTCGCAACCACTCTGAGAGGCATCAAGGTTACCATCTCTTTTAGACATGGTGCGTGTAACTAGCGTGCCTCAAAACCTATCTCAACCAAACAGCACTTGTTTAATCGTTTATGCCTTATAAAAACAGGTATGTTTCTATATGCAGACACATACATTCTATTCTGTCTAACCTAACTTAACTTAACTTAACTTGGGGCCACACTGACACTGTAGTTTTTAAAACAACTTTAAAACCAAAAATCTCTGATACCACTTAAACTGTCACGACATGGAACTCCCTTCGAGCCCGTGACAACTGTCGCGATGTCTCGATAGACATTCCTATCCTGAATGCCAACCGAAACCTTGCAAGGCTTTCATATCAATTTTCTCACTTCCCTTGTGAGCAACAGTTGCCAAATATTATGTTTTAAAGGATTATAAGCCATTTCCAAACTAAAACAATCATAAAATAATTTCTGTCTCACAGGGGCATTTTGGTCATTTTTCTCTGAAAATTTTTGAACCCAGCGAAAAATGTAGTATGTGGGTGAAAAACACATATTTCATAATCAAACATAAATTTAGATGTCTAAAACCTTCCTTTATAGTGAAATTATAACTATTTGAATATAATAAAAATATTGAATAAAATATTCTTTTTTCTTGTAAAGCAATTTTTATAGAAAGCTACGTAAATAATTTTTGTAACGTGAAAGCTAAATAAATTCATACATACAGTAATAAAGATAGCCAGAGTATGTAACTCAATGTACAATGACAAGTGGGCCCCCGAATGACAAAAGTGAACTAAGGCTGTGAGCTTACAGTTTTTGAGGTTGTAAGTCCAACAGTAGCCCTCGACGAAATCAGCTATCTACAGTCTATCCTGAGCCTGTAATGGGTGGAAAGGAGGGTGGTGAGATTATATAATCCTAGTGAGTAAACAAATATCATCTAAAATATCTAAAGTCGAATAAATAGAGACAATTTAAAATAGTTCATCGTATTATAGTTCATCACATTTCAATTCATTTCAATCAGATAAAATAGATTCATTTAACCCGAATAATCAACATGGCTTATGATTTCTTGAAAACTTGGCTCGTGCCAAAAACTCATACTCGGTGACACCTTGATCAGAGGTATCCAACTGAGCCAGCCAAGGCTGTTTAGGAGTCATATACGCATAAGACATATTTTTACGTTACAACACAACTGTTCCTTGGCATTAGCTGAGCTCACCCTCATGTGGTGGTTCAGCGTGACGTGAACTCAAACCTTACCTCAGGAGATACCTTCCGCGCCCCTCAACCGAGGTAAAATATAACGGGGTTTACCGTGCCCCTCTAAATAGGCTGGTCCACGAAAACCCTGCCATTACAGAAGCTAATCGATATCCCACCAATTCAACAAAATTTTAGCAACATGACATGGCAATTAAAATTTTGCCCAATTTGTCAAAACAACACAAAACAACCCAAATATTCCACAAATTCACAAATTCAGCCAATCATGTCATTATATTATCATAAGCCATTCAGTCCAAACCATCATTCACAACACATCAACTAATCTCCAATTACTCTATTTTCAAAGTCATCATTCAATTTCAAGACAATTTATAAAATCATTTTATTAAATCACATTTTTGCTTATAAACATAAAAGTTTATCATTTAAACTCATTTTCCATAAACTCATAAAATCGGATAAAAACCACCTTAGATAATTAAGATGATAGTAAGGTTACTCACAATAATGGGAATCAAGTTTGAGATACTCCGATTTTTGATCCTTGAGTACTACCTCTTTTCTCTTACCAGAATGCTCACCACCTAAGCATATCGCACAATAAGCAGTTTGCTACATTTGTGCTAAACCGTAATAAAACCAATTCAAGCTTTATACTAATGCATGACATGGGATGCGAAATATGCAGATAACTATCTAAATATGGTGTTCAATATAAGTTCAATTATGTATCTAAATAAAATGGTATTGGCCTAATTTGATCTATCACCCGATTAATTGGCCATTACGTCCACTTCAACTCCAAATAATTTCATTTCTCTCCAAATACTCCAAATTATCAAACACAAATCAAATAATTTGAAATATGGCAAAATCATCCTCATATTCTCTCTTGGAAAATTCGGCCATGGTGAGTGCACTAATAATATAATTTTTCATGCTTGATTCTTACCCCATAAAGCATTAATTCCTAACCAAATCACTTGAAATAAAATCAAATTCATCATCAATATTCCACATGAAAAATTCGGCCAATGAGGGTTATGTAGGTACATGAATTTTTCTTGCTTGCTTTTCATACCTAACACCATAAAACAACTAAAAACACCTAAATATCTTGAAATCTAACCAAATAAACTATCAAATCTTCTCTCTCTAAATTTGGTCATCCATGAATCCTTCATGCAAACTTGGTTCTCAACCATGGAAAATGAAAAATAATGCATAGGAAAGGTAGATCACTAGCTAGAATTAAGAAATTTTACCTTTAATCACTTGTTTCCTTGAAATCCAATGATTTCCCTTTGAATTCTTCCTTCTAGGGTTTGTTCTCTCTTTTCTCCCTTTTGTTCTTGCTATGGCCGGCCAACAGAAATGAAATGGCTAAATTTTAAATGTGTTTATAAAGGAAAATATTAAATGGACAAAAATTTGCCATGTGTCACCATTCTATTAGTCCATGTGCAAAATACTTAATAATTAAGCAATTTCTCTCCACCACACATAATTATCCATGGTATAAAATGAAATTCATGTGTTGGACATATGTTGGGTGGTGTAAAATTACAATTTTGCCCTTGGACAGCAAAATGACTATTTTGCCCCTATGCTCGAAAAAATGTCAGAATTAAAATTCTTCACTTCTCAAACTCAAATTATGTTCTAAATGATTAATCTTGATCAAAAACTTCTTCCAACATTCAAATCTTAACCTCGAGTGGCAAAATGACCATTTTATCCCTAGGTCATGAAAATTTCGATTTGACTCCAAATTGATCCTCGAACTCCAAATCACCATATTAAATCATTCTGGGGTTTTAAAATTCTCAATTTCATCTTAAAATCTCTATTTAAACTAGTTCGAGGCTTAATTCAACTTAATTGTACCATTTGGTACATTATCGACTTTTAATGACTTTTTTGAGGTACCCAAGTATGCAAACATCCTTTCAATCACATGAATGACATGGCAAGTATATTTTAGGGTTGGGCTTGACACTCGCATTAGCGCCTTACTCGGCTTGAATGTCTTTTCGCTGGGGGAAGGCTTCATTTTTTTGCTTAGACCTAGCAAAATAAGCTATCAATTATGTTACGCACAATAGTTAGATGCAATTAACTAATCCTAAACCCTTACATTTGAATAATTACAACTCACTAAAATATAACATACTTACATAGAAAGTGGTGTAAACGATACATATTCTTTGCTTGTAGTGTTGTGGATGGTGCTCGCGCGGCCGCTTACACAACACGTTAATGCATACATCAATCTATTGGTTATCCATCAACTTTATCAGCATTTCCAATTGCCGAAAAAAATCAGGGCCCTCCTCTCTTTCGATGCCCAAAATGTTAACCATGTATATTTATTTTATAATAATACCAATGTTAAAAGACTATGAAATAAATACACTAGAACCGTAAACACTAATATTCTCTACTGTTTCATTTGACCTGACTTGCTTGTTTTCATGAAGGACTCATATATGTCCTTCAATTCATCCTTCGCTTTACGCTAGACCAATAGTGAGTTAACGTACAAGCTTCGAAGGTATTTGCTAGCTAAGGTCACACGTGCATCTTTGGGCTCAGGTCGAGGTGAAGCCTCACTAGAATGTGTGATCTCACCATGCAAAGGGGCCACTGGTCGAGTTGGGACAGAAGTAGGACACGGGGAAGTTATAGCTCGACTACTCACAGGAGAACGTATGTGTTGAGAATATTGGGCTGCTTCTACTAGAGATGGGATGGGCGTAGAATAAAGTTCGTTCGGGCCAGCGGGAGGTAAGCTTCGAGTCGATGCAAATGACTTATTTATGCCATCTGTATCGTCAACATCAACCCCAATCCCACTACTCTCTTTGTCGCGCGTACCATCTTCTTCACCCATCGATCGAGCCTAAACGATTGAAAAAATCAAACACATTAGAACACCGTATACATCTTACATGTTATAACCCACACAATGAAAAACATAAACGCTCACACCTCAAAATGGTCGATCAGCCAACCGACAATCTGATCCTCCACTTCTTGCAGTGACGACTTGATATGCTGATGCAGTGACTGCATCTGCATCTGTATCGCCTGTTGGAACTCCAACTACATTGCCTACTGGATTTTCAGCTGCATTGAATGCATCTACATATGCATATCCGTCTGCAATGACTGTAGGTCTTTCTTCCATTGTGTTCGTATCCGTTGCAACTCTCACTTAATACTCGTAGTCTTTTGCGGATGCAGTCGCGTGGTGCATGCGTCACTATCAGGGGCAGCAGTAAAAGCAAGAGGAGGAGCAGCAGGATGGGTAGCATGAAGACCCAAAGGAGAAGAATCACGGGCCTTAGCAGGACCCGAGGCCTCAACAGTAGCGAACTTGGAAAAGACCTTCTCGTCCACGCTGCGTCTCTGCTTAACGCCTTGTACTGCCTTACTTTTCCCTTTGAGGTCCATTATCCTCCTCCTTTGCTCGGGACCAAATTTTGTCCAACCTTTTAACTTCCATAATGGCACGTATTACTGACCTTGGAGTTGTTGACCTCAATGTCGGTCTAATACACGATCAACATCTCTTCTGAAGTTAGCTCCAACGTCCTCACTGCGTACAACTACACCAAAACATACATTGCCATTAGGTATAATCCTCACTACGCTATGACAATAAAAATAAAATTTTATTAAATAAAAAAATATGATTTATTTACTCACCTTCATTTCTTTCTCCAAACTTGCAATGTTGGCGTGGAAGCCTACAAGTCTCTCGTCGCAATGCCATTTTAGCATTCTTGGCCAAACCTGTCCCGACTGGCACCGCCTTTTAAATAGGCTTCGGATTACAGGAATTGCTTCCAACGCCTAAAACCGCACATCAAATGTCGAACATTTTTTACTTACCTCATAAAATCTTATGTGAAAAGAATTCACCTCATAAAATTTTATGTGACAAGAATAATGATAAACAGTAAGGGACGACACACTACCTGAAATACCCAAATAAATTCGTAGACATGGTAGCGTTTTCTCTCTACTACACCCGCAGCAGGAGGTTTGAAGCCCCTCGTCGAGTAATCTACAGTCAGACTCCAAACATACGTGCCCCATGGAAATGCGTTCCACTCGTCTATGTTCTCCACCAGGGATAGCAACCATGGAATCACTGTTCGTTTGTAGTCTTGACCGAATAAAACGTTTTGGGCCATCAAGACGAGGCCTATCTTGGTCACATCTCCTTCTGGCTGAAACTGGCCTTCTTTGAATGTATCTAAAACTTCTTAAATCTTCATCTCATTCCCCTCTCCCTAATAACATAAGTGAATTCCTCTAAGGACAACCTCGTATCAATTGACAATAAGGCCCAGTAGGGCACCAAACTTAAGCCCTGTCACGAGGCAAAACTCCCTCTTTGAAAATCGAACCTTTGTTCTACCTATGGCGAACCATAGCTCGCCCTCGATGACATCTAGTTTATTTATTCTGTGTAGCATTAGGTTGTGCACGAGACTGGTGCAGAATAAACTCTTATCAACTTTGACGTCCACCATGTGCCCAAAGCATGTTCCCTTCAACCTTTCCAACTCATTGACTTTAGACATCATCTCACGTATCACATGGAGCTATGACCACTTACAGTGGATGTTAATGCCCGCATTAAACCTCTACTACTGTTTCGGCACACAAAGCAAAGATTCGACATTCTCATGCTCTATTCCTGTGCTACCCATCTACAACATACAATAGATAACATTCCCATTTCAGTCATGTTAATACCATCATTGTATATTATCAAAAAAACAAGAGGATTTTCTCAAAAAGAGCCCTTCTCATATGTTCGCTCATAAAATAACCCTCTCAATAATTTTAACTGTTTTTAAACAGCTTTAGACCAGAATAATTAATGCAAGAACTGAGCATGGATTATTAAGCAAATCAACATATACACATTAATGCATTACAATTGATCCAAAATAATACAGAATGAACACAATGTATGTCATGCAATGCCACACAGATAAATTTCATGCAGTTATGACACTTGTGCAATTCCATACAAAAATAGTCACGCAATACCTTTTCAATTAGTCACGTAATTATGAACATTAAATCACGTAACGATCTATAAATATGTGATGCAATGATATAAACTTATCAACCATTCACGCAATGTTAAACCCTATTATAATCACGCACACCCTTAATGACCTCATGCCAAAATCCAGTCATGCACAACAGGAAATCAAGCCCTCAGTCACTCTCAACCCAATTCCTACCAAAAGGTCATAATGTATACATATCAACTAGTCACGCGAGGCTGGTCACCTTTCGACCCCATCAACACCAACAATACCACCTTCACCTCGCTTTTCAACCATTTCAAACGACATGAATATCAATATGAACAACCAATATGTATTGGTTTATGCTCCAAAATCAAAACCGTAATGAAGAATAACCATTTCTCCACACGGTTCAAAATAAAATAAAATAAAATAAATATTATACCTTTCTCCTCGTAAAGTCCACTTCTTCTCACTACTCAGTATGTGAAGTACCCTTATGCGAATAACAACCACTCCAAAATGGTCCTACCACTATGAAAATGCTCGAAAGTTTAATTACTAAGGAAATATCGATAAAACTATTTTTGAGGAGATGTACGGTCTGTCTGTGAGAACTGAGAAGTTGTGGACCACATATAAACAGACTTTACCACTTAAAACGTTTTAGGTTGAGGTGCAGACCCAAACGGATGGATTGGTTTCATTAAGGATAATTTCGTCCAAAGGTGACTTCTTTTGTCTAAAAATAGTTAAAATTATGAGGAGGCCTATTCTTAAAAACACCTTATGCATGGGGCCTATTTAAGAAAAGTACTCTTCTAAATATCCTTGACAATATCATTAGATTATATTACTTTGATATCTACGAAATGCTATTTGTCAAACCCTGCTTTATAAAGTAATTGCAATGTCATTCACGTGCTCGATAAAATGTCTACATATTGAGGAAGTCTTGAGAAATCGTTAAAAGACGATATTGCCCCTAGAAGTACAGCTAAGTCGATCAAACCTCGAACAAGATAAAATTGAGATCTTAAAGATGAAATTGAGAATTTCATAGTCCAGGGATGACTCAAAATGGTGATTCGGAGTTCGGGGTTCGATTTGGAGTCAATCGAGAAAATTAACCGATTAGGGACAAAACAGTTATTTTTCAATTTCAGAACAAAATGGGGATTTTTAATAAAGATTTTGATCTCAAATGATCAAGAATAATTATGTGAAATATAATATGATTATTGGAGAATAAAATAAAGTTTAGCAATGAAAAAGTGTAATTCTCGATATTTTTGGGACACAACGGTAAAATAGTAATTTTACCACTAAAGATCAAAACGAGAATTTTTAAAGAACGTTTTGGCCCCATTTGATTTAGATTGATTATTTAGACTAGTTAAAATATAATTTGAGGTTCAAAAGTGGGAAGGAAATGCAATTCCGGTACATTTTGGAGTATAGGGGTAAAATGGTAATTTTACCATCAGAGGATCAAATTTAATTTTTCGAGAGAATTTTGATCAAATTTGACAAATTGGAGAATGGTATGAGTATGAGGGGTGAAAAATATGTCTATGGGCAATTTTTCAATTTTTGGGGCAAAAATGTAATTTTGCACATTTCGGAGGTAAAAATGTAATTTTGTAAAATTACACCGCCATGATTTTTGGATTTGTCCAGAAACTTCATGAAGACTGAGGATAAGGGAAGGAAATATGGTGGCTGAAAATAAAGTCAAAAGAGAAGGATTGAAAAAAAATTAATAAAAAATTAAAAAGTATAATAAAATAATATTATTTTATTTAATGGCTTAAAAAGGCCAAATTTTCAGCCTTCTTCCCCTAAATTTTGTCCAAACCAGCAAGGAGGAGAGAGAAACCAAAAATAAAACCCTAGGTGGAAGAAAATTAAAGAAAAAGTGTGATTTTTCAAGGATTCAAGTGTTTAAAGATATGATTTTTCAAGCTTAGCTTAAGATCTACCATTTCCATGCATTTCTCCTTATTTTCCATGGTTGAATCATGTGATTTGAGGATGATTTTAATTTTGGTCATATGGGTTTAGAGAGAGAAAGTTGATGGGAAATAATTGATTTTGATATATGTTAGTGCTTAGTGTTAGTTTAGCATGTTTATGAGTAAAACAACAAGAAAAATATTCATTTTCTCCATGAATTTCTTTAGGCCGAATCTAGCCAATGGTGTGTGAGGATGAGGTTGACTTTATTTTAAGAGAATTGGATGGCAAAATGGTGATTTATGGTGTAGAAATCAAGTAGGAAAAATAATGGAATGGAAAATTTAACTAGAAATGAAATGTTGTTCACTTTATCCATTTAGGCTGAATTTTCTAAGGTGAAATTGGCTGCTGATTCTGATGTAAATTTGTGGTGTTTAAGTGTAATTTAATGAATTATGAGCCTAGAAAAATTATGGAAATTTTTAGAGTAAAAATTAGAATTTTTACCCGCTAAGGGTAAAATCATAATTTTTAGTCTAGGACTGGTAAATTGACCTGTAGTTGCTACCATTGAGAAATTGGAATGTAATCGAACAATTAGAAACTGAAATGGGTCAAATCGGAGTTAAAATGGAGATTTTAACAATTTAGACGCGTGTAGGCGAGATGGTCGGACATCGTAAGAAAACGACTGTCTGGACCATTTTTACCCCATTTCATGCATCACATAGATCCTGAAATTGATTATGGTTAATTGACACAATTTATTGAAATTGGTGTCACGCGTAACACAGAGGTGGTGGGTCCTCCGGACGCAAGAAAGATTAAGGTGTAGTGGAAATTAAAACAGGAGTATCGTGCACTCCTGTGACGAGGTGAGTGGACAATTTATCATCTTAATTATCTGGAGTAGATTTTATTAAATTTAATGATTTTATGAAAAATTATTATATTGGGTGAATTATTGATTTTACGAGAAAAATATGAAATTTATAAAATAAATTGGATTTACTAAATAAATTGAATTTTTATAAATTGATTTGAAAAATGGAACAATTGGTTTTGAAATTAGAGTAATTGGAGACGGTTTAATTGTGTTATAAATTGTGTTTGAAATTATATGGCTTATAGCATTATATGAGCATGAATAGCTAGACTAGTTTATGCAAAAATTATATATTGTGTGTTTTCAGCCTTAAGAGGCTAAATTGTGATAAATTGCAATATCGTGCTAGTTAAGATTTTATAAATAAGGAGGTAGATAAAATAATCATTGTAGTGACACCGGTTCTGTGGGCTAGCCTAAGAAAGGGAGCACAGAATCAGACTTATCTTACCTCGATCGGAGAGCAGTGTGTGGGGCACCTCCGGAGGTAAAGTTTGAGTGCACTTCGCGTGGACCACCATGTGAGAGTGAGACTCAACCAACGCCAAGGCATGGCTAGATAAGATTTTCAGATATAAAAATATATTCATGTGTATATGACACTGAATAGTCTTGGCAGTCTCGGTCAGATGCCTTTGCAGGGGTATCCCTGAGAATGATATTTGGCAAGAGCCAAGTTAAGATTTTGAGAAATACATAAGTCATACTAAATATTAATTTAATCGAGTAAAATAATTCTATTTTGCTTGATAGAATGTTTTATTTGTCTCTACTCAATTGAAATGAGTTGAGATAAGACGAATGGTAGTACAAAGAAAAAAATTTGAAATTTTGTCTCCTTTTTACTCGACTTTAGATAATTTAGCTGGTATTTGTTTACTCACTAAGATTTTATAATCTCACCACCCTCTCTTCCACCCATTTCAGGCTCGAGAAAAGCACTAGATAGCTGTGGCATCAAGAACTAGGCGGAGTCAGAATCCAGTGCATTTAAGGTACATAGTTGTACATAGTGGGCCCACGTGTCATTGTAAAAGTAATTTTATACTTTGATTACTTGCATTTTAGTATGTATAAATATATTTAACTTTTACGCTATAAAAATTGTTTACCGATGTTTCTATAAATATTGTTTTATAAATATATAATGTTATTTTATTGAATATTTTTATTATGTTCATATATTCAAAATTTTTGCTTCAAACTAATGTTTCAGACGTTTAAATTTATTTTCGAATTATGAAAATTGTGTCTTCTACACATTTACTACATTTTTTGCTGGGTTTTGAGATTTTCAAGAAAAATGACGAAAATGTCCCTGTGAGCCGAAAAATAATATTTTATTGTTTTAATTTGAAAACGACTTATAATTCTTTTGAAATGTGGTATTTAATAATCATCGCTCACCAAGGAAGTGCGAGAGCTGATACAAAAGCCTTGCGGGGTTTCGATTGGCATTCGGGGTAGGAATGCTTTTGAGACGTTGCGACGGTTGTCACGGGCGTTATGGGAGTTTCGGGGCGTGACACTATTAATGGACTTTGAAATGGCATGGCAATTCTATGATATGAGCTGCGCTGTGCTCCACAGATATTTACTTCAGAAGATGAAAGAGTTTTTCAAGCATTTGATTAATACTGTTTTCTTTCGCTGAGTTTTCTTGGGTTTGTTAAAGTTACGATTGGAAAAAGTATAATTAATTAAAATCTACATTTTACTCAAATTTTTTGTTTAAATTAAAACATTTAGAATCCATTTGTCATTAATGTAATTAATTATTTTGATTCAAACCATATTTTAATTAAAATTTTTTATACTAATACCAAACATTAAAATCATATTGTAAATAATTAGGATCTTCATTTTACTCCATTTTTTGTTTAAATGAAAACATTTTGAATTTATCTTTCATTGTAATTAATTTTGATTATGGAGGAATTAATATTGGGAGATCATTTTGGACTACCTTATTTTAATTTTGGGTCTATTTGGCTGGCAAGTGGCAAGGAATGAAAATAACTTTTCTGAAAATTGTCTCACCTCTCTGCAAGTGATTTGATTTAATTCAAGTTATAGCCCAAAAAGTGGCTTGCTGTTTTCTCCAACATTAATGATATTTTTTTGGATCCACTCTCTAAAATTGGCAGGATCAATGGTTTTTCTAATCCAATAAATTTGTACTTTTTGTGTCATTTTATAGTATGTTGCTTGATTGTACTTGTTACATACAAATGGTGAAGAAGACATTTATTTATGGATGACACGATTGAAGAGTTTTTTAAAAGTCAAAATAATTTAATACCGATAAGATATTTTTATCATGAAATAAAAAAAATGACTAGAAGTTTTCGAGATAAATTAGGTGAAGGTGGTTATGGTTCAATGTTTAAAGGGAAGCTTCGCAGCGGCCATCTTGTAGCAATAAAGTTATTGGGCAAGTCAAAAGCCAATGGGCAAGATTTCATTAACGAAGTTGCTACAATTGGGAGAATTCATCATGTTAATGTGGCGAAACTCATTAGATTTTGTGTGGAGGGATCAAAACAAGCTCTTGTATATGACTTTATGTCAAATGGATCTCTAGATAGGATCATAGTTGGACAAGAAAATAAAATCACCTTAAGTTGGCAAAAAATGTTTGATATTGCACTTGGGGTGGCTCAAGGAATTGAATTTTTACATCAAGGATGTGACATGCAAATTCTACATTTTGATATCAAGCCACACAATGTTCTTCTAGATGAGAACTTTGTTCCAAAAGTTTCAGATTTTGGTCTTGCTAAACTTTATTCGGTAGATGATAGCATCGTATCTCTCACTGCAGCACGAGGTACGATAGGATACATCGCTCCTGAATTGGTCTAAAAAAACATTGGAGGCATCTCGAATAAGGCTGATGTTTATAGTTTTGGAATGTTATTGATGGAAATGGTGGGAAGAAGGAAGAATTTGAATGCGTTTGCTGAACACTTAAGTCAAATATACTTTCCCTCATGGATTTATGGCCAATTTCATCAAGGAGGGGACATTGAGTTGAGAGAGGTTACAGATGGTGAAAAGACAATTGTTAGGAAGATGATAATAACAGCTTGTTGGTGTATACAAGTGACACCTAACGATCGTCCTTCAATAAGCAAAGTCTTGGAGATGCTTGAAACTGATGTTGAGCTCCTTCAAATGCCCCCCAAGCCTTTTCAACTCCCTTTTGAAATATCAACTTAGGATCATGTTGATGACAATCCAAGTGAGGATCCAACTTCATCACTTCTTTCTTCGAATGAAATCAGCTTAAATATAACCTAAGCTATGAAACTTTTCATTTTATCACGTTATCTTTGTACTTTGATAATAAGAAAACATCATGCCCCTTTAAAGCCTAGAATTTTGTATCGTAATTTCAAACTTCCCTCTGTATTTTGAGCTGTGTTTCTATGGGTTTTCTTCTTTCGTACCCTTTTTGTACTTTTTTTCATAATATCCTTCATTTGGCTCATTTGACCTCTGTTTGTTATTGCCTTTTCTGAGCGTAACCTTCCCCCTCTTTCAAAAGACGGCTTGGAAAAATTAAAAATGTAAAGGGAAGCAAGAACTCAACATGAAACAAAACAGGGGGCCATCAAGAAGGTCATCGGAGATTTTGGTTTATCTCGATTAAGTTTAACTATACCTAGAAATGGAATGTGATAAATTATTGTGCAAGCAAGAATTAATAAAGAATAAAATGCATCTCTTAATACAAGGCTAAGAAAGTTTGTTAGGAAAATATTACATGGGATAAAGAAGAAAGAGATTAAACGAATACTGTTTTGTCATTTTATTTTTTTTAAAGTTGGTAAGTTAAGCTTATTAGGCAAGCGACTTTCATGGCATAAAGATACTGATATGGGCAAGATCAACTGCACAATTACAAAAGTTTTCCATGGCAGCCTAATTCCTTTTCAAAACCTAAACAAAAACGAAGGGTCGATCAGCAGCTAATTTCTATTTGAGTGTTCAAAGTTCAGCATATTCACCAACCTTTCAACTTATTCAAAAAAACAGATTTAACCCTCCTCTATGTACGGTTCACAAGAAGAACAACCAAAAGAAAATATTAAACCTCAACGCAAAAATGGCTCCCAACCATGATGGAGCCCTGCTGAAAGTCCCATTTCTGGAACATCCAATCCTGCCAAAATACAGCGAGGCCACTCATAAGAATCTGTCCCTCATTCAGGCTGTTATGACATTTATTGCTATAATATGTAATACTATTCACAATTCTTGGCATCAATTCATAATTCTTAACATCAAATGTGGATAAATTTTTTTTTTTAAAAAAAGGCTTGATGTTTTGGTAAATTTGATCAACTTTGCTGGAATTGGGTAGTTTAGTGAAATTAATCATTGGATTTAGCGTCTATCCACTTTATTAAATCACATTATGAATTATAATTAAAACCAAATAAGTTTAATCCATTATTTCATAAAAAGAAAAATAAATTAAACAATGTAAATATACACTTTATTATTTGAAAAAATATAACATTTTATACAATTATAACTGAGAGTCTAAATATCCTTGACAATATCATTGGACTGTATTACTTTGATATCTACGAAACGCTATTAATGGACTTTGAAATGGCATGGCAATTCTATGATATGAGCTGCGCTGTCCTCCACAGATATTCATTTCATAAGATGAAAGAATTTTTCAAGCATTTGATTAATACTGTTTTCTTTCGCTGAGTTTTCTTGCGTTTGTTAAAGTTACGATTGGAAAAAGTATAACTAATTAAAATCTACATTTACTCAAATTTTTTGTTTAAATTAAAACATTTAAAATCCATTTGTCATTAATGTAATTAATTATTTTGATTCAAATCATATTTTAATTAAAATTTTTTATACTAATATTAAACATTAAAACCATATTGTAAATAATTAGGATCTTCATTTTACTCCATTTTTTGTTTAAATTAAAACATTTTGAATTTATCTTTCATTGTAATTAATTTTGATTACGGAGGAATTAATATTGGGTGATCATTTTGGACCCCCTTATTTTAATTTTGGGTCTATTTGGCTGGCAAGTGGCAAGGAATGAAAATAACTTTTCTGAAAATTGTCTCACTTCTCTGCAAGTGATTTGATTTAATTCAAGTTATAGCCCAAAAAGTCGCTTGCTGTTTTCTCCAACATTAATGATATTTCTTTGGATCCACTCTCTAAAATTGATCTTGTACTTTTTGTGTCTCATTTTATTTTCTTCGAAAAATAGGAAGAAAATTCCGAAAGATATTTTTTAAGAGCTTGACTAATTGGTTAAACTGTTTTCCACATTGACTTTAATTTTTCGACAGTGAGTTGCTTTCATTTACTTAATCCAAACAAACAAAAAGAAAGAAAAATGTTTTCTTTCTTAACCCACTGCTGGTCCTCGGAAAACAAGAAGAAAATTCCTAAAGATATTTTCCAAGAGCTTGACTAGGATTTTCAAATGATGAGTTGCTCTCATTTACTTAATCCAAAAAAATGAAAGATGTTACTGTGGTTCTATATTTCCTTGACTTAAAGCTTATTTGAAATGAGGAACCTATAAGTTCAAGGAGTTCATAAATGGCTGAAAGACAAGTGAAGAAAAAGATGAAGCAGGAAGCAAAAAAGGAGAAGATCGAGACTTAGCAGAAGTGAAGCCATATTAGGACATAAGGTGTTGTAAACGCACCAAATCATTTAAGCACAGCAAGAAGGAAGGACATGTGAAACGCATCGTTTCACTAATAAGTTGTTTTAAATTACTATTAGGATAGTTAATTCGGGTTAGCTTAAAGACTAAATATGCTTTTCTCGTTTTTGTCTTCTTCTGTAAATATTGTACATATATAAACTGATGATTTTAGCACTATACCCTAGGGGGAATTATTCAATGAAAAATTCCTGAACATTCTCTCACCTTTCTCTATTGTGCCGTCATTGCCTTTGTACCATTTTCATCATGGTATCAAAGCAGCAGGTCGATCTGTAGACAGTAAATCTCATTATTCAGGCTTATCATAGAAGGCAGCTAGTATTTGTTATCTCACCATTTTCAGTAAGTAGCTCAAGAGGATATTTCAGAGGTCTTTCATTCATCTTTTTCCTCATTTCATCATTTATTTTTTACTTATTTCATCATCATCTTGAACAATGGCAAACTCTGTTGAATCAAACTCTGCACAAACCAACACACAAGTCACTAAAATCCCACCAATAGCTAACCTTTAGTTTCCTTTTTACCTGCATCACACTGATCATCCAGGTTTAGTGTCTGTCAACCCCAAGCTCACAACCAACAACTATATGGCTTGGAGCAGATCATTCATGCTTGCACTTTCCATTAGAAACAAATTAGGATTCATCAATGGAACAATACCTAAGCTTGAAATCATAAATCCTCTTTTCTCATCCTGGACATGATGCAACAATCTAATTGTGGCATGGTTGCTAGACTCAATCACACAACCTGTAAAGTCAACAATATTCTACATGGACTCTGCTTATGAAATATGGAACACACTTAAGGTAAACTTTGCTTAGCCAGATGATACTAGAGTTTGTACTCTTCAATACACTTTAGGCAACATTACTCAAGGGATTAGGACAGTAGATACATACTTTGTTGAACTGAAGGGTGTTTGGGAAGAATTGAGAAGCTACAGGCCACTTCCCCACTGTGAATATGGAAGCTATAATCCAGACTGTTTTAAAAGGTATACTGACCAATATTAGAAGGATATGGTCTTCAGGTTTCTCAACGACTTAAATGAGTCTTTTTCAACCATTAGATCTCAAATTATACTTATGGATCCCATACTTGGACTGGATAAAGTCTACAACCTTGTTCTTAGAGAGGAGACTCAAAAGAATCTTATGATTCAAGCCTAACCAGTTATTGAATTTTCAACCATGGTGGTTAATGCTGATAACAAGGAGAAGTGGAGGAGAGACATCATATGCCATCACTGTGGGAAAGAAGGGCACAACAAGGATAAGTGTTATAGGATTATAGGATTCCTTAAGGATTTTAAGTTCACAAAGGGAAAGGGAAACTGTAAGAAGGAGAAGTCTGCAACAGCAAACAATGTCACAGGGAATTATGAAATAGCAGAGGATGATGTTCAAGCTGAACAGAATGAGGACTTGGGTGGATCTGACTCCATGTCTCAAATATTTGTCTTACAGTAGCAAGTAAACAAGCTGATGGAACTCTTGAATGTTAATGATACAAATGGCAAGAATAGTAAGAATTGTCCATCTACCTTTCAACCAACCAAACACTCATTGATCAATTCAACCTTTGCAGGTATTGTATCAAGACATCAATGTTTCAATACTGTTAATAATATGCCAACTAGATATAGAAATGTGATTAAACATAATGATTGGATAATGGACTTAAAAGCTATAGATCATATATCTTATTCCCTAAGTAACTTTACTTATGCCAAATCAGTAGAAAATTGCTTTGTTTAGCTGCTAAACAGTAGAAAAATGCCTTTTTCTCATATAAAGCAAGTCAAATTGAATTCATCATTGACACTTCACAATGTTCTTTGTGTTCCTAGTTTCATATTTAACCTTGTTTCAATCAGTCAGTTAACCAATAATAAGAAAACATGTGCATTGTTCACTGATGAGTATTGTATTCTTCAGGACATACCTTCACAGAGGGTGATTAGGGTTGCTAGAGCCATCTCTAGACTTTATCTAATGCAAGATAAACAAGATAAGCAAAATATTCCAACTTCTGTTTAGAAAAACTTGTAAAGTTTTCAAAGGTTTTCTCAGTTGAAACAAGACCAAAATCTTTTGATTTGTGGCACTTTAAGCTAGGCCACATACCTGTTGAAAGAATCAATGTAACAAACCAAAAATTTTCATACATCAAGTGCACAAATGATTTACTTTGTGAAATGTGTCCTTTAGCAAAGTAAAAAAAAATTCCTTTTCTAGTACATACTCAAAATTCTGTAAATGCTTTTGAGTTAGTGCATATGGATACTTGAGGTCCATATGAGACACCAACTTTGATAGGACATAGATTTTTATTCATGATTATGGATGACTACAATTGTTTTACTTGGATTTTCTTAATGAGGAGCAAATATGATGTTTTAAAAATTGTTCCAAGTTTTGAAAAATATGTTCAAAGGCAATTTAATTTGTCAATAAAACAGTTAAGATCTAACAATGGTCAAGACTTCAGGTTAAGTGAGTTTTATCCAAAAACTAGAATTTTTCATCAGTAATCTTATGTTGAGACACCCCAACAGAATGGGGTAGTCGAGAGAAAGCATCAGCATATCCTTGTTGTTGCTAAGTCTCTGCTGCACCAATCAGGTGTTCCATTTCATTTTTAGGGGGATGTTGTGCTCATAGCAGTGCACATTATCAATAGAGTGCCAAGTAGAGTATCAAGCAATAAGTCACCCTTCGAATTGTTACATCAAAAGCCGCCATCATATGATTATTTCAAAGTCTTTGGATCATTTTGCTTTGTATCCACATTATCACAAAACATAAAGAAATTGGAGACAAAGGCAAACAAATGTGTTTTCTTAAGTTATCCAAGTGGCATTAAGGGTTATAAGGTATATGATCTGGAAGCATAAAGTCTTTATCTCAAGAAATATTATTTTTCATGACAAAGTATTCACATTTCAATTACTTAAGCATGGCACACAACCTTCTATATTTCATCAAACACTTGATGTGCATGCTAGTTATTTAGAAGATCTTGATTTATATCAACCCAATTATTCCTTTCAAAATCAACCTATAGTTGAAACACACTTGCCTGAACCTGGTTCACCTTCTCAAACACCATCTACATCAAACTATCATGAGTTATTAGAGAATTCACCTTACAGTGTTAGTCTGCCTACTACAAATGACAACATATCAACTCCTACTGAGAGCAATAATGACCAAAGAAACAATGGTTTGGAAATAAATTTACAAACAAGAAAAAGCACAAGGAATAGGCAAATTCCAAAATACCTTGATGCATACTATGTAGACCTGCCTGCACACACAAATTTTGTTATTGCTCATCCCATATCTAAACATCTGTCATCACAATACCTTTCACCTGTACATAAAACATTCACTCTTTCAGTTTCACAAATACATGAACCAAGTGCATATCATGAAGCCATTAATCATTCACATTGGAAATAGGCTATGAAGCTTGAACTTAAAGCTCTTGAAGATAATGATACATGGACCATTGTACCTAGGCCTCCTGATTCACGTGTAATAGGATGAAAGTGGGTTTATAAAGTAAAGGTCAAGGCAAATGTACAAGTTGAAAGATATAAGGCAAGGTTAGTGGCAAAAGATATAAGCAAGTTGCATGTTTTGACTACCAAGAAATGCTTAGTCCAGTTGCAAAACAGAGCACAATAAGAGTATTTTTTGCACTTACAGTAGCATACAATTGGTCACTGTCACAACTCGATGTGAATAATGCTTTCTTACATGGAGATTTGGAAGAAAATGTATACATGGAACTACGAGAAGGTTATTCCATTGAAGAAGAGTACCCTATAGATTCTAATCTAGTTTGCAAGTTACACAAGTCACTATATGGATTAAAACAGGCTTCCAGACAATGAAATGCCAAATTTACAGCATCTATGCTTCAGTATGGATTTCATCAATCAATTGCAGACTACTCTTTATTTACCAAAAGGACAACCAGTGGAGATTTCGTTGCACTATTGTTATATATAGATGACATCTTAATTGGCAGCACATCTACTAAGGCAGCAAGTAAAGTTAAAAGGTTCTTGAGTAAATAATTCAAGTTGAAAGATCTTGGTGATGTCAAATTCTTCTTAGGGCTTGAAATTGCAAGATCACCTAATGGGATCTCTATATGTCAGAGGAAGTATACTTTAGAACTCCTTAAAGAATATGGACTACTGGGTACTAAACCGATTGCTACACTTATAGATTATAATCATAAGCTGAGTAAGACTCAAGTAGAAGATAGTTTAGCAGAAACCATAAATTACAGATAGCTTATTGGTAAATTGCTCTATTTAACCTTCAACGGACCTGACATCTCATATGCAGTCCAACTCTTATTTCAATTCATGGAGAAACCTTCACTTAAGTACTTGATAGCAGCTCACAGAATGTTAAAGTACGTAAAGGGCTCACCTAGACAAGGTATTCTGATGAAGTCTAAGTCAAATCTGAGAATTAAAGGTTACTGTGACAATGATTAGGCAGGGTGCCCTGATTCAAAAAGGTCAATTACAAGATATAGCATATTATTAGGGACTCCTTGATGAGTTGGAAGTCTAAAAAGCAAGAAGTGGTAGCAAGAAGCTCTGCAAAAGAAGAATACAGATCAATAGCTGCAACATGCTGTGAAATCATATGGATAAAATATTTGCATCAGATTTTGGAATCAAACATGAAGGTGTTGTGGAACTTTATACAGACAGTCAATCAGTAATATACATAGCAGAAATCCAGTACTTCATGAAAAGACAAAGCATATTGAGGTGGATTGCCATTTCATTCGTGAAAAGATGCTAGTAGAAGAAATCAAACCATTGTACATTCCAACAAATCTGCAAATAACATATATATTCACTAAGGCTTGCAACCAAAGTAGTTCCAAAACTTATTGAGCAAGATGAACGTGGAAAACATCCACTGTTCCTTTTGAGGGGGAGTATCAGAAATAAGGAATCAATAAGTCCAGGGAATTCATAAATTGCTGAAAAACAAGTGAAGAAGAAGATGAAGCAGGAAGCAAAAAAGGAGAAGATCGAGACTCAGCAGAGGTGAAGCCATATCAAGACATAAAGTGCTGTAAACGCACCATATCATTTAAGCACAGCAATAAAGAAGGATGATAATTCTATTTTATAGAATTATTTTATTTCAATTTTGTTATTAAATTTTAGCTAAGTCCTTAGTTTTTAATTATAATTTACTTAATTTTTAGTTATTTTTATATTTAGTTTATTTTTAAGTAAGTTATTTAATTTTATGTTATTTCCTTTAATTTGGTTAATATTTATTAGTTTTTATATTTTTGGTAGGACCTAAAGTCATTGGGTTTAATTTTGGAAAGTAAGGTGCTGAAAGATCCAGAAATCTGCTTGCATATACTTCAGTGTTTTAGCCATATCTTGAGCTACAGAACTCCAATTACTGCGATTCTTGAACCATTGGAAAGATAAGAGATAGAGCTACAACTTTCATGAAGATCACTTTGCCCAGTTCTGCCTCGAAGATGGAGAAAATCGCATCGCAAAGTTGCTGGACGTACTGTGCCGGGAATGGAAATTTGTAAAGACTGTTAAGTGATTTTTTGGGCCTCTCATTATGTTTTAAGCCCAATTAAACCCTAGGTCAACTTGGAGAAATTTAGGTTAAGTTTGTAGTATAAATAGGATGTTTTGGAAGAACTTAAAGGGGGGGAAGAACGGAGAGAACCCTTTGGAGATTCAAGAAGCTAGAAGTTGAAGCAGAAAACCCGGAGATCAAAGCGGCAATTATTTTGTTTTCTTCCTTAGCTTTTATTCTTCTTGTTATTTTCAATGGTTGAACTTTACACAATGTTATTTGATTTTTCAATTATGAGTAGCTAATTTTCTTTTTCTAGGATTGCAATTGAACTCACATGTAGTTTAAGTTTTTAATCTCTTTCTTACTTATTTTCAATGGAATTTGAATTGTTTATTCCAATTTGTTCTTAATGCTTTTAATTGCCTGATCACTAATTAAATTGATTTAGAAACCTAAACAAACTTGGGAGAGGGAGTTTAGAGTAGACTAAAATTGGGATAGCATATGATCATGTTAAATGATTTGCGTATAGGATAGGGATATACCTATAAGCCATATGTAGCCAGATTAGAGCCTGAACTTAATGAGTCTGTTTTAATTTCAAATCACATAGGGATATAGTGTTTTGGTTAAAATAGATATTTTTATAGGACGAGTCGGGAGACCCTTATAAATAATTTAAGACTCTAGGTTAGCAATTCAACCCATTGAAATAAGTTAAGGAGGAGAGGTAAAATTTAGATGAAGTGTGAGGGATATTGTAATCCTAGGCTTGTTTAATTTGATATTTTCTCCAGTTGTTATTGTTTTAATTTTTCTTGTTATTTTAAATTATAGTTTTAATTAATTAATTAATTTGAATTATTTGATAAACTTAAATTGTTTTAATTTTAGTAATTAGTAAAGTTTTAGATCAATTCTCCGTGGGAACGATACTCTACTTGCTAATATACTGTCTATTCGATACGTATACTTGCGTAGTGGATTTTAACTGACAAGTTTTTGGCGCCGCAAACAGTGTCAAAACAGTGCCGCAAACAGTGCCGTAACAGTCCCGTAACAGTACCGTAACAGTGCAAAGTGCGGTAATACTGTAGAAACAGTACAAAACACTGTAGAAACAGTGCAGTAGGGCCCAGCCCCAACCCTTTTAATTTTTTTTTTTTAGCAGCACAATTTCATTTTTTTTATTTTTTATTTTTTATTTTGCTTCTTTCTCTTGTCTTCAGCCACACATTTTTATTTTTATTATTATTATTATTTCACTTTTGTCTTCCTTCAACCACACCATCATTCTTATTATTTTTTTTTATTATTATTATTTTTCTTCTTCTACAATTTCTTCCTCTTGAAATTTTTGTTTCTCTCTTTTCCTTTTCAATTTTTTCACATTAATTCTACTTTTATTTTATTTTATTTTATTTTTTTCACTCACCACATTCACTCTTCCCTCAAGAGTATTTAGGCTGCATCTTAAAGAGTGGGATGGATGTCTACTTTTCCTTCGTTGCTTATGGATTCCGACACTGAGGATGATTTTCGTGGTGACGATGCAGAGGATTCATAGTCTTTCATTCTGGCGTTAGAGGAGTATTCTTGTCCTTTTTCTTTATTTTCTTTTATCACATTGAGGACAATGTTTATTCTAAGTTTGGGGGTAGCATCGAAATTTTTTGTTTTTAATGTTTAGATAGCTTTGGTTTAGAATTTGTCTTGCATGTTTATTTATATTTTGCATATTTTGCATGTTTCATTTGTGTTTTTTGTTTTAAAAAAAAAAATTTTTAGATAGATGCGCCTTATTCATGATTGTCTCAATCCTAGGATGATATTTTAATTATCTTTTTATTCTTAGCTTTTGGGAAACATATAGTTATGATTTAATTTTATGTGATATTCATGTGTTAATTTTATTTTAGAGTTTGACTTCCAATAATTTGAGCACCATACTCTTTTACTTAGAATTTTTATGTGCTTTAGAGAAAATTTATGTTGATGAAAAAGTGTAGTGAAGTCATGAATTCTAGAATTTGTTTGATTCTCTCTCGAGGCGAAATCTTAGATAACACTTAGGATAGGAAGTGATTTAGGCCATCTTTGGACCGTTTGAGCCTTTTGAGCCTACCTTGTTATATTTATCCTTGGTCACCCTTTTTGAGCCTAATTTACCTTTTCTTTGTAATTATCTAATTATGTAGCCTTGGCCTGTCTGTTTAAATCCAATAATTTGAACCTTTCACCTTTTAAGTATTTTAATCTTTCTAAGGAATGATTTGAGCTTAAAGAATAAATTGAGGAAGAAATGTGTGAAAAAAAAAAAGAAAAATGATGAAGGTTGTTGGAAAAATTACCCCTTGTTATAATTGTCAAAAATAAGTTTGGGGGTTAAAAAAAAAAAAAAGAAGAGAAATAAAATGTGTGTGACAAAGGAAAGTTTACTTCAAGTTTGGGGGTGCTATAAAAAAAAAAATTTGGGTTCTTTATGTGTCCTAGATTGATTAAGTGCTTATGGTGAATTTGAGCCTAAATATATCCTTTATCATACCTTGACCCTAGCCTTACATTACAAGCTTGATAAAGACCTATTGATTCTTGAATAAGTGTTAATCTACATTAGTGGAGAGAGAGATGAAAAGCAAACTTATGGGATACAAGTACTAATCTATGCTTAGATTTGGCATAAACTAATTTGAATTGCATGATATTCTTTGTAAAAGAGCATTCACACACACACGGAAGTCCATTCGAAAAATAAAGTTTCACTTGAATTGATGCATGAATTTAAGGATTAGTTGTATGTTACCTTAAGCTAGAATTTGAGTTAATTTCTGAGGAAAAATTGAGAAATCATGATTTGGTATTTCTATCTCTTGTTCAAGGATTTTCATGTTTGCATTTTTTTTTTGTGATTCTTTTCTTTTGCTCGAGGACTAGCAAAATCTTAAGTTTGGGGGTGTGATAATTCTATTTTATAGAATTATTTTATTCCAATTTTGTTATTAAATTTTAGCTAAGTCCTTAGTTTTTAATTATAATTTACTTAATTTTTAGTTATTTTTATATTTAGTTTATTTTTAAGTAAGTTATTTAATTTTATGTTATTTCCTTTAATTTGGTTAATATTTATTAGTTTTTATATTTTTTGTAGGACCTAAAGTCATTGGGTTTAATTTTGGAAAGTAAGGTGCTGAAAGATCCAGAAATCTGCTTGCATATACTTCAGTATTTTAGCCATATCTTGAGCTACAGAACTCCAATTGCTGCGATTCTTGACCATTGGAAAGATAAGAGATAGAGCTACAACTTTCATGAAGATCACTTTGCCCAGTTCTGCCTCGAAGATGGAGAAAATCGCATCGCAAAGTTGCTGGACGTACTGTGCCTGGAATGGAAATTTGTAAAGACTGTTAAGTGATTTTTTAGGCCTCTCATTATGTTTTAAGCCCAATTAAACCCTAGGTCAACTTGGAGAAATTTAGGTTAAGTTTGTAGTATAAATAGGATGTTTTGGAAGAACTTAAAGGGGGGGAAGAACGGAGAGAACCCTTTGGAGATTCAAGAAGCTAGAAATTGAAGCAGAAAACCCGGAGATCAAAGCGGCAATTATTTTGTTTTCTTCCTTAGCTTTTATTCTTCTTGTTATTTTCAATGGTTGAACTTTACACAATGTTATTTGATTTTTCAATTATGAGTAGCTAATTTTCTTTTTCTAGGATTGCAATTGAACTCACATGTAGTTTAAGTTTTTAATCTCTTTCTTACTTATTTTCAATGGAATTTGAATTGTTTATTCCAATTTGTTCTTAATGCTTTTAATTGCCTGATCACTAATTAAATTGATTTAGAAACCTAAACAAACTTGGGAGAGGGAGTTTAGAGTAGACTAAAATTGGGATAGCATATGATCATGTTAAATGATTTGCGTATAGGATAGGGATATACCTATAAGCCATATGTAGCCAGATTAGAGCCTGAACTTAATGAGTCTGTTTTAATTTCAAATCACATAGGGATATAGTGTTTTGGTTAAAATAGATATTTTTATAGGACGAGTCGGGAGACCCTTATAAATAATTTAGGACTCTAGGTTAGCAATTCAACCCATTGAAATAAGTTAAGGAGGAGAGGTAAAATTTAGATGAAGTGTGAGGGATATTGTAATCCTAGGCTTGTTTAATTTGATATTTTCTCCAGTTGTTATTGTTTTAATTTTTCTTGTTATTTTAAATTATAGTTTTAATTAATTAATTAATTTGAATTATTTGGATAAAATTAAATTATTTTAATTTTAGTAATTAGTAAAGTTTTAGATCAATTCTCCGTGGGAACGATACTCTACTTGCTAATATACTGTCTATTCGATACGTATACTTGCGTAGTGGATTTTAACTGACAAAGGACATGTGAAATGCATCGTTTCACTAATAAGCTGTTTTAAATTTCTATTAGGGTAGTTAATTTGGTTTAGCTTAAAGACTAAATATGCTTTTCTCTTTTTTGTCTTCTTTTGTAAATACTGTACATATATAAATTGATGATTTTAGCACTATACCCTAAGGGGAATTATTCAATGAAAAATTCTTGAACATTCTCTCACCTTTCTTTACTGCATCGTCAGTGCCTTTGTACCATTTTCATCAAAGCTTGTTTAGCCTCCGTCGCTTCTTCTTCCACACCCAAATTTGCAGCATGCTAAAACCAAAAGTGTAATTTTCATTATTTGCCTTTATTGTCTTTCCTTTTATTCTATTCCATGGCCTTACAATATATATTATATCTCTCTTTCAAAATATTTATATTAATGCATTTTAAAGGATTTTTCTTCAAAAAGAAAAGTAATTTTATCAAGAATTGTTGGAGATATCTATCTTGATTATGTTTGTTACGTATAAATTGCAAAGGAGACATTTATCTATTAATAATACAATTGAAGATTTTTTTTTTGAAACTTGAGCATTTGGTTCATTGGTTGGTGCATAATTTCTCTGCTTAAAGAGCAAGGTTCAAATTTTCCTTCTCTAAATAAAAAAAAATTAATGTCCATTAAGTATTCTTAATATGAAGTAAAAGGATTGATCATCGGTATATTATCTTCAAGATGGATGAGAAAACGCAATAGGTGATTGTAGAGAAGCTCGGGAGTTTGGGAGCAACTTATGATGATTTCTCCAACTCCTTGCCTTCTAAGGAATGTTGCTATTTTGTCTTTGATTATAATTTCACTACAAATGAGAATTGCTAAAAAAGTAAGATTTTTTTCATTACATGATATATGAAAGCGAAAAAGTAAAACCCAACACATTGTTTCTCTTTGTTCAATTTTTGAAAGATTGTTGCAATTCAAATGGCTGCAATGTTGTTTGTGGTATAGGTCACTTGACCCATCAAGGGTGAGGACTAAAATGTTTTATGCAAGCTATAAGGACAAGTTCAAGAGACAATTGGATGGCATCCAAATTGAGTTGCAAGCAACAGATCCGAATGAGATGAGCTTGGACATTGTCAAAGGACAAGCCCTTTAATTCCATATAACTACTTCCATTCAAGGCATTTTTCTTCACAATCTATAGTCTTTATTTGTGAGAGGGATTCCCTTGTTTTTAACTTGCTTTGTATCTCAAGTAATCCCCAATCTAATTGATAATATAAAACCGTAAGAGAACCACCCCTATTTTTCTAGTTTTCATCATGATTACATCTATATATCTCCTAAATTATCATTACAAATGATTTTGTATTTTATTTTACAAGTTAATATTACTCATATTATCTTTTTATTTTTGTTTAAACAAATAAACTTCATTAATTTTGAAAATAATCAATAACTGTCAAGGAATCCGCCTTCTATTTAATTAATTTGGACAAAATTTTAATATGATATGTTGAATCATAGGCAATGGTAATAATTTTATTATTCGGTAACAATAATCATAAAAATGACACAAAAAAAAGAGGTCTTAATTACTTTTTATCACTTAGTTTCTTTTAATATTCAATCTACCACTCCTCCACTTACATAGTTCCTTTCTCCATTTGGTCGAGAAAAGCTTGAAAAGCTTGAGGTTCATATGGGGGAGGGAATGTACATGGAAGCTTATCACTAAGGGACTTCACCATGGACTGCTCCATATACTCCCTCCATAAACCTTCCTTCAAGCATGCTGCGGTTTCCAAGCAGACTTTTGAGCTTTTAAAGGTATTGTTGGTTTAAATTTCAAGAGCTTGGCATATTCGTTCAACAAATGAAACATGTAATCATATATGTTTTGCATTGTCAAAAACTCTTCAATTAATTCACTTCCTGCCTTCCCAATAGCCTATGCCTGAGAGAGTAAAGCGTATCATCTTATGAGATAACAGCTGTGAATGACACATAAAGAAGTAGACAAGATTCAAACAAAAGAAAATTTGGGATGTAATACATTCCAATCCATATTCCATTTGCTAAGAATATATGTATATATATACCTTGTCAGGGTGATTATTGTCCTATTTAACTGCAAACTTTAGATCTTTTGCATTTGCTTGTGTTGCAAATGGGCCAGTAGTACTACATTGGCACCATGCTTCTAGAGAAGAAATCATAGTATCGAGGCGTTATCATCAAGATCATGCTATCGCATGCTAGTATGTATTTCTCACTTCCAGACCATGTCACTATTTCTATATAAATTTTATATCTGTGTACAAATGGTATCATTCCAAAATTCAAAATCTTTATTAGTATCAAAGAAAAAGAGTAACGAGTATTTTTAAATTGAAATTTATGATAAAGGAAATGAAGAAACAACCTTCAATAAGAATGAGATAAGAAAGGTTTCATATATACCTATGGGTGCACTAATCTTCCAATTTAGAATGCTTGAACCCTTCTTCATTTGCTTTGGTCCAATCTTGAAATATCTTTTGTAAAGAAGAAATTGTTAATTATGTATGGATTTTGTAATTTTCTAGCTTGGGCATTAGCTAATTTTCAAATGACTTCAATCACTATATAGAAGCCCATCCAAGACTTAAAGTGGTAAAAGAAACACAATTTTAAATAGTTACCTAGGTATAAAGGTGAACATTCTAGTCATATTTATTTGAAAGGCTACATTTTCGAAGGTCTTTCCTTTCTAAAGAATTATATGGGTTACCTTTCCAATAGGCATAAGGTATCCTATCCTCCCACTTAATCCCTTAGTTGCCATTCTTTATTGCACTTAGCATCTGCTTCCATGGCATTATATTAACCTTAGCCCTGCTAGCACAAAACAAAATAAACAAGACTAGTTGGTTAATTGCAATTAAAATTTGGTAGTTTTCTTTTTACTTTTTTTTTTCACAATACCAATGTGTTATGGTAATATGTATAAGAATTTACCATCCTCAGAAGGTCCAATCAGGGAACACCATGTTGAGTGCTTCCTCCTCACTTCAATAATGAAACAACGACAATGGTGAAGTAGCATTATGTCCTTGGTAATCTCTTTTCTTGATCCTTGTCTTGTCCCCAGTAAAGAACAAAAGGTCCAAGCCTGGTAGCTTTCCAAGGTAAAATCTTAAAAGCTGTAAAATGCCCCATAGCATAAACAAATCCCTAGTTTCATAAAGCTCACCAAACTTTTCTATGTGGACCTTAACCTTGACAATTACAAGTCTAAACTCTGCACTCGATTTCCTTCTTTCAATCATCTCTTCTGTAATTCTTGAACTCTTCCAATGCTGTAAATCATTGTGGATCCACTGGAAGTAGTCTAGACAAGTTTCAATTGACAATTCATCAAGCTCAGACACTGATGGGTAATTGTTAGGGCATTTTTGTCGTAATCTTGAATTAGAATAGTTTAAAGCATATTGAATTCTTGGTTGGAGCTCTATAGTGCTACTTCATAAGGAAGAAATCATCAAGCGAAACAGATTGCCTTGTGTTGTTCAATTTTTTACCCATGCAAGTATACGTATCGTAAAAATAATATAATAATAAGTAGAGTGTCAATCCCACAAAGAATTGAATTACTTCTTACTATTAACTACTAAAATTAACACTTTAATCTTATCTAAACAATTAAATTTAAAATTATTACAAAAAATTAAACTCACTTAATAACCAAACCTAAGATTATGATGTCCCTCAACACTTCATCTGATTATTGTTTCTTTCTCTTAACTTAGTTTAATGGATTAAATTTTCAAAAAAAGTTTAATAGATTAAATTGCTAACCTAAGGTCCTAAATTATTTACAAGTCTCTATCGAGTTTTTCATAAAAATACCTCT
The DNA here is from genome assembly GCA_036013995.1 of Theobroma grandiflorum. NCBI lineage: Eukaryota > Viridiplantae > Streptophyta > Magnoliopsida > Malvales > Malvaceae > Theobroma > Theobroma grandiflorum. Next base: position 21,582,193 of record CP142133.1, on the reverse strand, counting down.
CCCAATTAATTTACTATAGGTCTATGCAAATTAAATTAAAGAAAGATTTATTAAGTTCGTGTTCTAATTTTAGCTACGTATGGCTTATAGGTGTATGTCTACCCTATATGCAAATCAATCACCTAACAACTAAGTGCATTCTATTTTATGCTATTTTATTCAAGGTCTACCTAAATATTCTTCGTTAAGGTTTAATCTAGGCTTCCAATTCAATCTAATTAGTGATCAAGCAATTAGAAATGTTAAGAGTGAAAAAAAAATAAACAACTTAAATCCATCAAACATAAGTAAAAGAGAGATAAATAAATCAGACTACATATTGAATTCAATCATAATCTTAGATAAAAAGTTTAGTTCCCCATCAAGTCACAAAACATCATCAAATAAAGTTTAAGCATTAAAAACAAAATCAAGAAAATAACAAAAAGATAGAAAGAACCAAGGATTATATTCTAGATCTCTAAATCTCCTAGAATCCTTTAAATTCTTCTTAGTTACAATGACTTTGTGGCTTGACTTTTAGTTGTCAATCTAGTGCTTCATTTTTTTTTTTTTTGAAAGGTTGTTTCTACAAGGCTTTAAAGTTAGGCCAAGTTGGATGAAGAAAAAAGTCAATTTCAGCTAAGATTTCCTCATCAGACTATGTGGGCCAGAACCTTACCCAATTAATTAACAAAAATCATAATTGCTCTAAGACTGTTGCAATGCTTTGATTTTGATAAGAATTATTATCACTTTTCAAGCTAAACTGGGAAAGTTGTAAACATGACTGTTGTATCTTTTTCTCTTATCTTTATAATGGTTTAAGAATCACTTCATTTGGACCTTGTAGAAAGAGTTATGGTCGAAATACCGAAACACATGCAGTAAAAGTCTACACCTTGTAATTGCTTTTCTTCTTCCATTAAAATTATTTTTTCATCAAGCACCTACAAAAGCACAAATAACTCAATAACAACCTATCTTAACCACATTAACACCAATTTAAGCATAAAATTAACTAAGATTAGTTTGACTCAACTAAAATAACTAACCTAAAATAATTAATTAAAATCTATTAATTTCTATACATTAATACAATAACTAAGCTAAATTACTATCAAAATTAAGCCCAAAGAACTCTATATCATAGAGTTATCACACCTCCAAATTTAATATTTTGCTAGTCCTCGTGCAAAACATAAAAAAGAAACTAACTTAAGAAAATCAAATTCAGTTAAAGAAAACTAAAATAAATGTTGTTACGAATACTATTACTATTACTAGTAGTAGTAGTAGTAGAGATAAAGTGCACCAACTCAATAATTCTCTATAATTTCCTCAAAAGTATGTCTATCAATCATTAACCTAAGGAAAAATATAGGTCTCATTTGAATTCATGTTTCAATTCTAATGCAAGCACGTTCTCGAATAGATTTCCATGTGTATGTAAAATCTTTTATCAAGAATATTATAATTTCCAGATGAGTTTATGCCATCACAAATTTCAAATTAGTACTAGATTTCCATAGGTTTACTTTTCATCTCTTTCTCCACTATTGTAGACTAATACAAAGCTAGGGATCAATAGGACTTTATAAAGCTTGTAATGTATGGCTAGGGTCAAGGTGGGATACAAGATAATAATGTGGCTCAAATCACCCTAAGCACATAATTATTCTAGAGCCTATCTATAGAGCTCTATTTTTCTTCTCCTAATACACCTTTTTTTTAACACATTTTTTTCACAATTTCACAATTTCACACCTCTAAACTTATTTTCTTTGTATTATAGATAGTGTGGTGATTTTTAATATTTTGAACCTTTTTTTTTTTCACATCAACATCACCTTTCTACCATATGCATTTAGCTCAATCTATATTTCCTAAAAAAATATACATGCTTAAGAGTGAGGGTTGCAAAATTGAAAAATTAATTTTAAGGCTAAGTTTAATTATTATGTAGTTAAACAAAGAAAAGGGGAATACTAGGGATAAAAATTTAACAAGGTAGACTTTTTAGGCTCAAACGATCCAACATTGGCTTAAATCATCTCTCTAACTAAGTATTACCTAAGATTTTGCCTTGAGAGAAAGTCAAGGAAATTATAGAATTCATGACATAATCTAAAATTTACATGAATGTAAACCTTCTCTGGATATTCAGAATAATTCAAAGTAAAAGATATAGTGCTCAAAATTGTGGAAATCACATTTTAACAATGATACTTAACAAAAGCATTTAGCATAAATCCAAATAAAAACTTTATTCACCAAAAGCTAAGAATTCAAGGCAATTAGTTACCATCATTGGTTAGAGAAATCATCGATGTTAATAGAGTTATTCTTGATTTAAAGAATATCGATGTTAAAATTGAGGATGAAGACCTAGCCCTAATTTTTTTGTGTTTTTTGTCTCCATTGTATGAAAACTTCGTGGATATTATGTTATATGGCCGAGACACTCTCATTTTCGAAGATGTAAGAGCATCTTTAAATTTCAAGGAATTGAAGAAAAAAGTTGGCAGTATCTAGAATGAAAATCAAGCAGAAGGTTGGTTGTGAATAGAGGGAAAGATAGAGGGAAGGGTTTAGACAGAAAAAGTAAATCTAGAGCAAAAGGGAAAACTTATTGGAATTGTAGTCAGAATAGGCACTTTCGTCAAGATAGTACCAAATTCAAGGATGATGAAAAGATTAACAAATCTAAGAATACTATAAGGTAGTGTTTGGTATAAAGGAAGTAAAAGCACATTCCCTACAATGTGTCCAATTAAATTACATTACAATATTTATTTTACAATAGACCACTACAATGTAAGATTCCAATGCAATCACATTACAATCAAGGGATGTAATCTGATTGCAGTCCAAAACCAATGCAATCACATTACATTACACTCTACAATGATATTAAAGATATTTTTACCCTTAAACTTTGTTACTTTGTTAAAAACATTTTGTAATGTTATAATTAAAATAAAAATATTAAAATAAAATATATAATATAAGAATTAAAAATTAAAATAAAATAAAATATATGAAATTAAAATTTATATAATATAAAAAAATAAATTAAAATAAAATATATAATAAAAAATTATATTAAAAAATGAAAATAAAATATATAAGATTATAATAAGAAATAAAACTAAAATATATGACATTAAAAATATATTTAAGAGATGATATTATATAAAAATTAACAATAAAAAATACAAGTATATTAAACTTGCATTTTAATAAATAAAGATAATTTTGAAAGTTAACATTTCATTCCCAGCAAAGTACTTGTAAACTAAATCCAGCAATATTATCTTCTCTGCATTTTAATCATTATTTTGCTTGTATACCAAATACTGTAATGTTATTTTTCCTACAATCACATCGCTTGCAATTACATTACCTGTAATCACATTGCATTGTAAAGTATCAAATGCCACCTAAACGTTGTTGGAGATGACTTTGATACTTTTTTGAAAATGGATAATGTTCTTGTAGTTATCAATAGTAACCTGATGGATACATGGATCTTGAATTCAAATTGTTGCTTCCATATATGTTCTAGGCGTGATTAGTTTACAACTTATCAATCTGTTGATATAAGCACTATACAATTAGAAGATGATTTCTCTCTCTTAGTTGTTGGGATTGGCACAATTTGAATTAAAATGTTTAATGGTATGGTATGAATACTTTAGGTGAAACATGTCCCTGACATGAAAAAGAATTTGATATCCTTAAGTTTGTTTAGATAAAAGGCTACAAATATAGTGTGAGACCCTGTCTAATTTGTTAGAAAGTTGGTATTGTACCTATTGGTACAATTAAGTTAAATCGAGTTTCAAATTAGTTCAAATAGAAATTCTAAGGGAAATTTCAAAATTTTGAGACCCACAGAATAGCTCAGAATAGTGATTCAGTGTTCAAGGTCCAGTTTGGAGTCAATCGGGAAAATTGACCAGTTATGGACAAAACGGTCATTTTCTCATTTGTTGATTAATGGAGACTTTTTAACCAAGATTTGATCACATTGGACCAAAAATAATTATATGAAATATAGTTATGATTTTTGGAGTATAAAATGATGTTTAGCAGTGTAAAATGGTGATTCTCGGTGTTTTTGGAGCACAAGGGTAAAATAGTAATTTTGCCACCAGAGGATTAAACGGGAATTTGTTTGAAAGGATTTTGCCTCATTTGGTTAATATGGATTAATATTAGTGTTATTTGAGGTTGGACAATGGAAATAATGAAATTTCGGTACATTTCGGAGTGTAGGGGCAAAATCATAATTTTACCATTTCGGAGGGCAAAACCGTAATTTTCCACTACTAGGGTAATTTTTCCAGCCATGATCATCCTTGGATCAGATTTTGACTTGATCAATCAAATGGTGGAAAAGAAATGGGAGAAAAAGTCAAAAAGTAAAGAAATTGGGCCAATGGCATAATGCCATGTGGCAAAGTTGTTTATTTTATTATTTAAGCCATAAAAATCAGCCTTAGCCCTCATTTTCTCTCTCTAATTTCGGCTCACGTCAGAATTGAGGGGAAAGAAAGAAGAACAAAGGAGAAAAACATAAAACCTAGGTGGAAATTCAAGACAAAGTGTGATTTCAAAGAGAAATCAAGTGAAAAAGGGTAATAAATCTTTACTTTGGCTTATGATCTACTATATCTATGCTTTTGTTCTTGAATTCTATGGATAAATATTGAGATATCATGATGGAATGAATTCTGAAAAATGGGTATGGATGAGGAAAGATTGTTGGATTGAATTGATTTTAGACTATGTTAGTGTTTAAAGGTAGTTAAGCATGATTATGACCAAAAGTGTAAGAAAGAAATTGATTGTCATGGTTATTCTTCATTAGGCCGAACCTAGTGTGTAGAGAATGCATGAGGAATTGTTTCATTTCAAATGAAATGGCTCCATTTGAAATGAAATAAATTAGAAAATGACAATTTAAAGAGAAAAATGTAGTAGAAAAATTTTCAGTGCTAATGCACTGTATTGGCCAAATTTTTCCATAAAGAAATGGAAAAGGTTGGATGCTGAAATTGGTATTTATTAAATGGTTTGTGGTGAATTAAGGTATTAGAAAAAGAATGGATCAATTTGGAATCAAATTGGACATAATAGCCGATTAATCGGGTACTCGGTCGAAATTAGGCAATACCGTGTTAAAGCGATAACCGGACGCGATTTTGCCTTTGCGTATCATACGTTAGCAATTTAAATTAGTTTATATTAGTTTGGGGGCAATATAGTAAATTTTTTAATTTTATTCTGTGTTAAGGTGGTGAAAAGTCCAAGAAAGGCAAGGGAATCGTGATTGAGGATTTTTAATCCGAGAGCATCCGGAATCCGGATTTGTGAGACGGTGAGTGAATTTGCATTTCAAATTATTTGGGGAATGCACATTGTATTGAAATAGATGATCAAATGATTTATTCAAAGTTTTTAAAAATACGTGCCGGGAACAAGCCCTTGATAAAAATGATTTTATGTGATGAAATTATGTGTTATGCATGAAGGCATAAAATTATGTGTTATGCATGAAGGCATGAAATATTATTTTATTGAGGTGAAATTTAAATGTGCTGAATATGTACATTGTTCTGATGTTTATATGTATTGTTAAGAAGTGTTGTGAAATTATTACCACCGTGCACGTGTGAAGAGGAAAAATGCACATGCCTGAAATGGTGTGCAAAGTGGGGACGGCGATACGTAACGCCCACTATTTCCTAGAAATTCAGAATTGAGTAAAGTGGGGACGGCGATACGTAACGCCCACTATTTACTAGAAATTTTGAAAATTGAGCAAAGTGGGGACGGCGATACGTAACGCCCACGATTCCTGGAAACTATCACTCGTGAACATTGGTGAAGTGTGATTTGTTGACCAAGGGCTTGCAGGGACGGCGATACGTAACGCCTGCGAGTGCTCAGATAAATGTGTTTGTGAATATATATGATTGCTCATGTCTTCAAGTTTATATGTGTGAGATTGTATGGCATATGCATTGTCGTAAATTGGGAAAAAGGGGTTTAAATATTAGTTAGAAAAAAATTGTCTCATTTTCAATCGGTGCATCATGTTTTATTAACCCTTCCTGATATTATGGCTTGTTCCTTCTAATATTCACTCACTGAGTTTTGTACTCACCGTTTTCAAAAATTCATGTTTTCAGATCGAGAGATTGTAGATTCCTAGATCGCGGGATCACTGTAGTTCATCTCCTGGTAGGTGTCCGGCATTCAATAGCTGCCCGTTTTTATTGTAAATATCTCCGCTGGAAGTCGTGGGTGTTTATTGTATTGTGAATACAATCTAATTATGTGTATATGTGTAAGCAATGTGAGTTGCTAAATACATGACTGATATAGTGCATGTATATTAATGTTGATAATGCCATTGTGAATTGGCTGTGTTCACACCCGGGAAAAGGTGTGTGTGTGTCTGTATGATTGGATGTGCCATGGTTAATTGGCATTGTATGCACACTGGGTGCATTACGTGTGGATGCCTAACACGAGCATGTATGGAATAAAGTAAGTGAAAATAGGCTTGCTTGGGCTTAGTGAGCTATGCTCATTGGGTCCTTGCGCCGGTCATGGCCCGGGAAATAGGGTCGTGACATATAATGGCCAATATGGTGTCTTAAATGTATCTAAAAGAGCTTAACTATCATGAAGGGCAAGTTATCTAGTGAACTTTATCGTCTAATAGGAAACATGGTCATTGAAACTATTTCCATAGTCTCATCCAATGATCTTGATGATGATGCAGCACGTTTACAGCATATGAGATTGGGTCATATAAGTAAGAGAATGATTATAAAACTAAGTAAGCATAGTTTGCTGTATAGTCAAAAATTGGGAAGCTAGATTTTTTTGAGCAACATATAGTGAAATTTAGCACTACAACTCATAGAACCAAGAGTGTAGTAAATTACATCCATTCATATTTGCAGGGCCTTTCTCTAGTGGCATCAAAAGGTGTATCATTTTATATGTGGACCTTTATTGATGATTTTTCAAGAAAGGTGTGGACTTATTTTCTGAAGGTTATGAGTGAATTGTTGACCACCTTTATGCATTGGAAGGCATTGATCGAGAACCAAACTAAGAAAAGGATTGAGAGCTTTGGAACAAACAAAGGTTTTGAATTTTGCAAAGGCAAATTTGGTATGTTTTGCAAGAATGAGGAAATTGTTAGACATCGCATTGTCATCAAAACACCACATCAAAACAGTGTTACAGAATGGATGAAGAGAACACTTTTGGAGAAAGAAAACACATTTTTTTCAAATGTTGGCCAAACCAAAGTATTCTGGACAAAAGTTATCAACATGGCTTTTTATTTGGTAAATCGATCTCCATCAATTGCAATTGAATTTAAGACTCTCAAGGAAGTTTGGTCTGGTAAGCTTGCTGATTACTTTATATTGAGAGTATTTGATTGTCTTGTTCATGCTCATGTGAGTGATAGTAAACTTGAGTTGAGGCGAAAGAGTGCATATTCCTAAGTTATGCATATGGGGTGAAGGGTTATCGGTTATGGTGTATCGATTGTAAGTCCCCAAGTTTTTGGTAAGTCAGGATGTTACCTTTGACAAGTCTACATTACTTCATGGGATAAAGTCTAGACTGTTGGTCCCAAATATGTGTGCTAGAGGGGGAGTGAATAGCACCTTTTTGAATGCTACTAAAATTGATTTCAAATTAGGGGTAAGTTAAAGGTCAATGATGAGAAAATGAATGCAAGATCGAGGAATGATCTAAAGAAAAATGAAATGAAAAATAAAACAGAGCAGACAATGCATAAAAATTTATAATGGTTCGATCAAAGACCTACATCTACTTCTTGATTTTCTAATCAAGGATTTTTCAAACCAAATCACTATAAATGGTGGAATTTCCAAGCTTCCACCAATCTTTTACAATGGCTTTTCACAAGCTCAGCCACAACTTGTAACAATGGTTTTTCCTAGGATCAACCAAAACCCAAAACTAACTTTTCCTAGGCTGAGTTAGAACCTATACACCCAATCAAGCTAACCCAAACTTGATCAATCCACTTAAAATGACTCACATACTCTAAGTAATCAAGGAAAATAGAAATAAAAAAGTACCTATGATCACTAACCTGATCTAAATGGTACAAGATGAACTGTTTAATTCTATTACAAGGATTAAAGTGAAGTGCAAAAAGTATGGAGAGAGTTTTTGCTATTTTTGAGCTTTTATTTATCTTGAAAGCCTATTTTATGATTCTTAGCCATTGGCAGTGCCTTATACACTTGAAAAACCAACTCTGATGGATGTTTGACAACTTCAGATCATTGGAAACAGTTTGAAGTCAGTTCTTGCCGTTAGTATGTCTTCTAACATTTAAATTCAAATTTTCAGACAATATGATCTTAATTAACTAACATATGTCTTAGTTGATTAAGTTGTTTCTGTCTTGTAATTGAAGTTTCAGGCAGTGAGTTCTTAGTTGACTAACTGTGCTTCTTAGTCAGTTAAGTTCTCCCTATCTTGTAATCGAGATTTCTAGCAGTGTGCTCTTAGTTGACTAACCATGCTTCTTGGTCAACTAAAACTAAGTTTTTTTTTTTGTCTCATAATCAGCTTGAACCAGCCAACTTCACTTTTGAATTTTGGCTAACTAACTCCTTTGATTATCTGATTAAGAGGCTTCTGTTTTATGGTTCAATTGTAGCACCTTATTCTTATGATTTTTTATATTTGCTTTTTATTGATTAAATTATTATTAACATACATTTTTATCCTGCACACTCAAGTAGTAAAGTTAGACACAAATGAATGGGAATGTTTTATTATCATCAAAAACTAATGGAGCCAACATAGAATTGCAAACATATCAGACCAAGAAGTTGGAAAGTAGATGGAGCTTGAAATCAATGCTTTTGTGATAGTGCGAGATGATAGTGAAATCTAGAATGAACTGCAAGTGGTACAAGAATTAGTATCTTAATGAAGCATTACTTGTATCAATGGTGATTTTGATTCTTATGTTTTGTTTTTTGGAAATAAAGATTAATGAGCCTTATTTTTATTGTAAGGCAATTACATATGTCGAGTCTTCTAAGAAGATTGAGTCTCTACACTGGGATCAAACATGGGAGCTTGTGAAAGCACCTAAAGGTACTATTGATGTTGGCTCAGTGTGCGAAGAAAGTGCAAGTGGTCGTTGTAATGATGTTAGCTTTTTCAATTCAAATTTCACTGGTAATCTAGATAGTAGAAGATCTCAAATGGGGTATGTGTTCACTTTCTCAAAGTTTGCAATCGGTTGGAAAGTAGTAATTGCTTTGTCTACAACTAAAGCTGAATATATGGTTGTGACCGAGGTAGTGAAGGAGGCTTTATGGTTTTGAGGTTTGGCTAGTGATCTCGGTATTGGACAAGCATATATACTTATGTTTTGTGATAGTCAAAGTGTCATACACTTGACTAAAAATCAAATATTTCATGAGAAAACCAAACACATGTAAGTTAAATGTAATGTCATTCGAAAGATTGTTTCTAGATGTGAGATTGTAGTGAAGTAAATTGCTACAACTGAAAATTTGGCAAATATGTTGACTAAGTCAGTTTTTGGGATAAAGTTCAAGCATTACTTGGACTTGATCTGTGTTCGTAATGCTTGAGGCCCTTTAGGGCAATAACGATGTCAACATAGATTGGTTCGTACAGTAGAGCTTGGTGAATTCAAGCCTAAGTTGGAGATTTGTTAAGATAGTCTTGACTTGTAGTATGATTAGGATTGTTTAATTCTAATGAAACTAGTATACCTTGTTAAGATAATCTTTAAATCTAGTTAAACTAGAATAACATATCCTAATTATATTAGGATAAGATTATTGTACTTGGCCCCTATAAAAGGATCCTATGGGGTTAAAGAATAGCCATCACCTAGATTTAGAGAGAGTGATTTGGGGATACATCGGATAAGGGTTATGAGTTTGAAATTATTCTTGTAATCTCTTGATTTTTCTCTTAATGGATTTTTCTCTGTTGCTGTGCCTGTGGATGTAGGTCATTAAAAGACCGAACCACGTAAATTCTTATGTTCTTGTGGGTGTGCTTGATTTCTTTCTTTCTTTATTCTATTGATTAGGTAAGATCTTGGGTAACTTTTTAAAGACAATTTTGTAATTTCCACAATAGTTGTTACACCAAAGAAGCAATATATCGCAATACTAGGTTTGCTATAGGTATAATATGAGACCTTGTCAAGCTCGATTAAAATACAGTATTGTACTGAGTGGTACAACCAAGTTAAATCGAGCCTTGAACTAGTTCAAATAGAAATTCTAAGAGGAATTTGAAAATTCTAAAACCCACAGAATGACTTAGAATAATGATTCGGAGTTTAGGGTCCAGTTTGCAGTCAATCGAGAAAATTAACCAATTAGGGACAAACGGTCATTTTGCCATTAGATGATAAAATGGAGATTTTTTGTAAATATTTGATCATATTTGACCAAGAATAATTATATGAAATATAATTATGATTATTGGAGTATAAAATGAAGTTTAGCAATGAAAAATTATGATTCTCGGTATTTTTGGAGCATAAGGGTAAAATGGTAATTTTACCACTAGATGACCAAACAAGAAATTTTAGAAAAGATTTTTGCCCCATTTGATTAAGATTGATCAATATTAGTGTTATTTGAGGTTGAAAAGTGGAAATAATGTAATTCCGGTACATTTCGGAGTATAGGGGAAAATCGTAATTTTTTCACTCCGATGGCAAATTGGTAAATTTTTCACCCCAACACTTGTCAAGACCAAGAGATTTTATTCCTCATGGGATTGGATAAATACAAGAATATTTGTGATGAAAAATTAAGTAGAAAAAGCCAAATAATTAAAAAAAATAGACCAATGGTTTTATGTCATGTGTCAAGCTTTAATATTTTAATATTAAAGTATAAAAATCAACCATAAAACCAATTTTCTCTCACCATTTTCGGCCTAAGCAACCAGCAACAAGAACAAAGGAAGAACAAAGGAAAAAAACAAGAAAACCTAGCTAAAAAATCAAAGAGAAAGTGAAAGAAATCAAGGAAACAAGCTAGGTAAGTTAGAATTTCTTTAATTCTCCTTGATACCTAGCCTACCCATGCATTATTTCTTTATTTCCATTGTTGACTATTGAGTTATCATGATGAATTCAATTCTGAAAAATGGGTATGAGGGAGATTTGATAATGGAAATTAGTTGATTTTTAATTATATTGATGTTTAGAGGTAGTTAAGCATGGTTATCAACAAAAATATAAAAGAAATATTCAATTTCTCTAGGGTTCTTCATTGGCCGAACCATGAGGTTGAATATCAAGGAGGAATTGTTTAAATTTCAAGGAAAATGAATTGGAAAAATGATTAATTAAGTGAGAAAAGTGATGACCGAATTCTTCCATGAAGGAATTGAAGGATTTCGATGATGAAATTTAGTTATTAGAAATGTGTGTGATGAATTAAGACATTAGAGGAGGAATGAAGTAATTTGGAGGTGATTTGGACATAATTGTCAATTAATCGGGTGACCAGTCGAATTTAGTTGATACCGCGATTAAACGATATTCAGACTCATTTTCGCATTTACATATCATGCATTAGTAATTTAAATTAGTTTATATTAGCTTAGGGTAATATAGTAAATTTCCTAATTTTATTCTGTGTCAAGGTGGTGAGATTTCCGAAAAAGGCAAAAAGATCGCGCTTGAGGACCATTAATCTGAGTACACCTGAAAACCTATGAGTGAATTTGCATTTCAAATAAATGATTTTGGGAAATATGAACTTATTGAATAAAATGGTTGAATGATTTTATTCAATCTTCTTTAAAAAGAACGGGTACCATGGGAACAAGCTTTTTATGAAGTATTATTTCATTGATGTGAAATTTGATTGTGAGATTTGATTGTGCTAAATATTGCTCATCTATATGATGCTTATATGTATGGTTAAGAAATTTATGTGAACCTGATGTAATCATGCACGTGTGAAGTGGGAAATGCACATGCATGTAATGGTGTGCAAAGTGGGGACGGCGATACGTAGGGTCCACAATTTCTTAGAAATTCAGAGTTGAGCAAAGTGAGGATGGCAATGCGTAACGCCCACGACTTCTAGAAACTTAGAATTCAGCAAAGTGAGGATGGCAATGCGTAACGCCCACGACTTCTAGAAACTTAGAATTCAGCAAAGTGGGGACGGCGATGCATAACGCCCACGATTCCTAGAAAATTAGAGTTGAGCAAAGTGGAGATGACGATGTGTAACGCCCATGATTCTTAGAAATTTTCACACGTGAACTTTAGTGAAGCGTGATTATCCGTCCAGGGGCTTGCAGGGACGACGATTCGTAACGCCTGCAAGTGCTCTGATAAATGTCTCTTTTACCACCAAGGACAGTGAAGACTTGGTAGTGTATATGATTGTTCTTGTTTTTGTGAATATATGTGTGATTGTATGGTATGCAAATTGCTTTAAATTGAGGAAAAATGGTTAACACGAAACCCTCGTACAGTTGAGAGAAACCCTCATTCAGCGACAGGTTATGATTACACTTCGCTGTAGAAAGAATGCCTTCCCGCTGCAGCGATAATTATCGATTTGCTATCTAACTATAGAAAATCCTGGGGTAAGTGGAAAGGGTTTAAATATTAGCTAGATCAAAAATGGTCTTATTTTCAACCGATGCCTCATGATTGTCAAATTTCTTAGTTGAGACTGCTTGTTCCCTTCTAATATTCACTCACTGAGTATTGTACTCACCATTTTAAAAAAATTCATATTTTCAGATCATGAGACTATTAAACCCTAAATCGAGGAGTCCCCATAGTGCATCTCTTAGTTAGAAGTTGGGTATTCAGTAGCAACACATTTCTTTTACTGTAAATTTCTCTGCTGGAAGTCATGGGCCTTTTGTATTGTGAATATGTACATGTAATGTACATTATCAAGTTACATGCTTGAACAGTATGTATTTGCATATTTTATTGATAATGCCATTATGAATTGGCTTTGTGTGCACTGGGTGCATTGCGTGTGGATGCCTCACACGATCATACGTGGAGTAAAGTAAATGAAAATAGGCTTGCTTGGACTTGGTGAGCCATGCTCATTAGGTCCATGCACCGGTCACGGTCCAGGAATTGGGTCGTGACATATAACTACAAGTCTTTCATGTCTGTCACTTGCTTTTCACATTACAAAAATAAGCCAAAAGGACAAAAGGTGCCAAAAAGAAAATCTTCAATTTGATCTTTAAGTTTCAACTTGTTTGTTGGAAAACCTTTGGTCATGATATCTGCTAGTTGTTCACGTAAACTGCAGTGCTTAACATTAACTTCTCCATTTTTGACAACCTCTCGAATCGTATGGAACTTGACTATACTATGCTTTGTTCTCCAGTGCTGCACGAGATTCTTGGCCATGGCTACTGCTAATTGGTTGTCAACCCATAAATTAGTAGGTCTTTCTTGAACAAAGCCAAGAACATATTTCTTAACCAAATTGCATGATTAGTTACCATTACAGCTGATATATATTCAACCTCTACTAATAACTAAGCAACAACTTCTTTTTTTTTTTTTTGGAGTTCCATGAAAAAACTCCACTGCCAAAAGAGAAAACAAAACTAGAGGTGCTTTTGGAGTCATCAAAACTCTTAGCCTAATCACTATCTAAATATCCATAGAGATAATAGCTGCAAGTCTTGCTATTTTGATTCCATAAATTGCACTTCCTTTCACATATCTTAGGACTCTCTTTGCCGCTGCTAGGTGAACCATTTATGGATTGTGCATGAATCTTGATAGTAAGCTAGTGCTAAACATGATGTCTGGCCTTAAAGATGATAGATACAACAAACTCCCTATCATACTTCTAAAGAGTGATCGATCTGTAAGGTCTTAATTATATGATAAAGATGGTTTCAAGTTTGTAGCTATTGGATTATTAATAGACTTGCAGTTTTCCATTTTGAATCTCCTTAGTTTCTCAAGAGCATACTTAATTTGGTGGAACATAATATAATCATTAGTTTGTATAAATTCTAAACTAAGAAAATATGTCATCAAATCGAGATTTGTCATTTCAAACTCCTTCATCATATTTTCCTTAAATTCTGCCATTAAGTTTTTAGTTGGACTAATGACAAGAATGTCATCAACATAAATTGAAACTATGAGTTCTTCATCATCAACTCTTGTTTTTGTATAGAGAGTTGGTTCACTCTCACTCCTATGAAATCAATGGCTGCACAAATATGCATCAATCCTTTCATACCAAGCTAGAAGAGCCTATTTATGCCCATATAGTGCCTTTTTAAGTTTGCACACCTTAGTTTCTATACCTAGCTTCACAAAACCCCCAAGTTGTTCAAGAAATATCTCTTTCTCCAATAAACCAACGAGAAAGGTTGATTGTACATCAAAATCCCAAAGCTTCCAATTTTTCTTAACGGTAATTGTTACCAAAAATTTGATTGTATCAAGCCTAGCAATAAGTGCAAAAGTTTCTCAATAGTTGACATTATATGTTTGCACATATTCTTTGACTACTAGACAACCTTGAGCTTATTAATGTTGTTGTCACTGTTGAGTTTAGTCCTAAACACCCATCTTATTCCCATTACTTTCTAGTTTGTTGGTCTATCTACCAAATCCCATGTGCCATTTTTCTAGATCATATTCATCTCATATTATTAGCTGTGAGCCAATCATTATCCTTGGCAGCTTCATCAAAAACAGTTGGCTCCATTATAGCAATGTGGCATCTCTCATAAACATCAACAAGGCTTCTAGTGCCCTTCACTGGAGGATTATCAACATTTTAATCTATTTTTTCAACTCCATGTATGTCCCTATAGTGGGAAATTTGTAAATTCTCAATGCTTTTAATTTTAATCCTTGACCAATTCCAATGCTTTGTTTCATTAAAGTGGACATCTCTGTTGACAACCACTTTGTTGGATAACACATCATACAATCTATATCCCTTGCTAACCTCACTAAAATCAAGATGGATAGCCACTCTTGATTTTTCATCTAATTTTCCTTTTTTACTATTTGAAACTCTAGCATGAGCTATGTAGACAAAGATTTTCAAATATGCCACTGAAGGATTTGTGCCATGCCAAACCTCGTGTGGGGTTTTGTTGTTTAATGCCTTGGTAGGATCAACATTTAATGGTTATGCTAACAACCTCTACCCAAAAAAGTTTTCGTAGTTTCTTCACAAATAACAAACAACAGGCCATCTCCATGAGCATTCTATTTTTTCCTTATGAAATCCCATTTTGTTAAGGACTAAAAGTAATCGTAAGCTGATGCTTTACACCAAACTGAGCAAGATACTTCTCAAACTCAAGAGCTATATATTCTTTGCCGTTGTCACTTCTAAGCAACTTGATCGTTAAACTTGATTGATTTTGAACTAGTGCTTTAAATTTTAAAATGGTATTAAAAGTTTTAGATTTGTGTTTACGAAAATAGACCCAACTATATCTAGACAAGTCATCGATAAACAGGAGATAGAACTTATTTCCATTTAATGATTGAGTTCTCATCGGTCTAGCTATATCTGTATGCACAAGTTATAGCTTTTGTACAACTCTCCATAAGCTTGCTTGGGAAATGGCTTCCTTGTTTTCTTTCCAAACTTGCAAGCATCACACACATGGTTTACAGTGGCAATTTTAGGTGTATCTTCAAATAAATCAGCATCATGCATATGTTTCAAGGATGCAAAGTTCAAATGCCCCATTCTTTTATGCCATGTAATAGTGTCATGTGAAACACAAGAGTAAGCATGGTGATTAAACTTTTGTTGAAAACTCAAAAAAAAAAAACAAAGAGAAAACTGAAGAAAAGGAGTAAGGACAAAGTGAAAAACTAACTCGTATGCTTTATTTCTGACTCTGTTAGAGCTTATATATTGGATTACAACCAAAAAAACTAAACCCCATAAAGATCAGTATTTTGTAAAGAAACTTGAAACAAATTTTCTAACAAGATTCACACTTACCAGTTATAATAGATTTTAAAAGCAATATAAGCAGTATTGACAAAACGACATGAGAACTTGAGTTTCAGCTAATACACTTAAACTACTCATGAGCAAGCATTTAGTTAACACTAATAACATCTCAACTACACAAACATTTGCATTTTACCACCAACCAACACAGCTACAATTTAACATAGTCTTTAACACTTCGGTCAGCCCAAGTTTCAAGCACTTTTCAACATACCCTTCTGATTGAACACCTAGTGAACTCTTAACCTCCTTCTCATAAGCTTGAATTTATCTCTTGTCAAGCCTTTTGTGAAGATTTCTACAAGCTCATATCAGTAAGGCAGTAAGCCAATTGAATTTCACCTTTTTTGATAGATTCTCTAAGGGCATGATATTTGGCCCTTATGTGTTTTGTCATGCCATATTGCATTGGATTTCTTGCAATAGCTATTGCAAACTAATTCTTTATATTAATTTGAGTTGTTTTTCCTTGCTTGAGCCCTAGATCAGTTAACAATTTCCTCAACCATATAGCATGATTAGCTATTACTGTTGTGGCTATATACTCAACTTTAATGGAAAACTGAGCCACAATATCTAGTTTCTTGGTATTCCAACAGAACATAACATTTTCAAAAGAGAAATAAAAGCCATCAGTGTTTTTTGAGTCATAAATAGACCCTACCCAATCACTATCACTGTAGCCTATTAAATCGCTACTTTCATCCTTCATGTAGTTTAAGCCAAATTCCACGGTACCTTTAATGTACTTGAGAACCCCTTTTGCAGCAGTAAAGTGACAAACAGATAGATTTTGCATGAACTTGGAAAGTAGATTTGTAGCAAACATAATATCAGGTCTAGTAGCTAATAAGTACAATAGAGAGCACAACATGCTTTTATATAACATTCCATCAATTTTCCCTAATTGATCTTCCTTGCTTAGCTTGTTTCTAATATAGAATGGTAGATCTATAGCTTTGCATGAATCCATATTGCATATCTTCAACAGGTCCTTGGCATACTTTGACTGATGCAAGATTATTTAACCAGCCAATTGCAACACCTCCATGCCTAGAAAACAGGACATAAGTCTCAAGTTTGTCATTTCAAAGACACTCATCATTTGTGTCTTGAAATCTTCCAACTAAGCTTTGTCTGGCCCTATTATCAACATATCATCAACATAAAGGGCAATAATCAACACAATCTACTCATTTGACTTCTTAACATATAAAGTATGCTTATTCACACTATTCACACTCCTAACAAAGCCTTGGTTCTTGAAATAGTCATCTATCCTCTTATACCAGGCTCTAAAAGCCTGTTTCAAACCATAAAGTGCCTTTCTCAACTTGAAAACTTTGCCTTCATTACCTTTCTTCACATACCTTTCAGGCTGTTCTATGAAAATATCCTCGGATAACACACCATTCAAAAAAGTAGACTTTACATCTAAGTGAAAAACTTTCTAGCCTTCTTTTCCTGACAATGTAGTAAGTAATCTAATAATGTCATGCCTAGCTACAGGGGCAAAGGTCTCAAAATAGTCAATCCTATACACTTGTGCATACCCCTTTACAGCTAGCTCGGCTTTATATTTATTTACAGACCCATCTGGATTTAATTTTTTTTAAAAAAAAATCCATTTAACACTAATCACATTTTGATCTGTAAGTCTATCAACAATAATCCAAGTGTTAGTTTTCCCAATCATATGTATTTCTGCATCCATTGCTACTCTCTAATGTTCATTTGACTCAGCTTCAAAAAAATTTGTAGGCTTACTTAATGCTAAATTGAATCTACTGTAAATGTCCTATAATGTCCTAGTACCCCTAACAGCCAATCTTTCATCTTCAATATGCATAGGTTCATCATCACTATCACATACCAGTTTAGTATTATCACTACCAAAACCCATGATAACTCCTTTTTCCCAATTCCAAAACTATTATTCATCAAAGACTACATTGTTGCTTATAATTACCTTATTCAGATTAATATCATACAACCTATATCCTTTAGTTACTTCATTATAACCAACAAACACAGCTATAGCAGACTTAGAATCAAATTTGGACCTTTTCACATCAGGGATTTTAGCATTGCATATAAAACCAAAAATCTTAAAGTGTGTGACAACAGGTTTGAAACCATACCACATTGCAAATGGAGTCTTCTAAAATAATGCCCTTATAAAAGTCCTATTCAATATGTAATTGGCAGTATTCGCTGCCTCTACCCAAAACTTCATTGGAATGTTTTTTTGGAAAAGCAAACATCTACTCATCTCAGCTAAGGTCTTGTTTCTTTTTTTCAACTATGCCATTGTGTTAGGGGCTGTATGTAACAATAACCTGGTGATGTATTCCAAACTCCACCAAAATTTTCTCAAATTCTAAGACAGTGTACTCTAAGCCATTATCACTCCTCAAGGTTTTAATGTGTTGACTAGATTGATTCTCCACTAAAGCTTTGAACTTTTGGAAACTCATCAGTGCTTCTGATTTTTTCTTCAAAAAATACACCCAACACAATCTAGTAAGATCATCAATGAATAATACATAATATCTACTGCCATTAAGAGACAAGGTCTTCATTCGACCACAAATGTCAATGTGGACTAATTCCAATTTTTGTTTAGCTATTTTTTTCTTCTCCTTAGGAAAAGGCATCTTGCTTTGCTTGCCAAATTGGCAAATATCACACACCTTGTCAATCTTGGTGATCACTGAAAGTCCTTCAACCATCTCATTTGTAACCATCTCGGTTAATGAACCAAAGTTCACATGTTCCATCCTCTTATGCCAAAGTTTTGAAGCATCCAACTCACCATAGAAAGCTACATTCTTTGTATCCATTAAATCCAATGGATAACAATTGTTTTTTATTTCCACAGTAAGTAATTCTTCACCCATAGGATCAAATATTATATAATACTTGTCCTTGAATAATGGTGCATAGTGATTTTTAGCCAACTTTCCCACACTCAACAAATTTTGGTTAACCTCAAGAACAAAATGCACTTCAAATATTTGGTTCAGGCCTAAAGAAGTTTCCACTACAATAATACTTATGCCTAGGACCTTTAAAAATACTCCATTACCAATTTTCACTCAAGCATTAAAACTTCTATCTAACTCAATGAATAACCTCTCATTTCCAGTGATATGATTTGAGCATCCACTGCCTATAAGCCACACATTCTTGGTTAAAGAACTATCATTTATCCTAGTCATGAACATTATTGCTTCATTCTCAATTACTTACTCAACTACAGTTGCACCCTTATCAATAACCATAGACTTCTTTGATTTGCAAACCTTTTTCACATGTCCCATTTGACCACAAGACCTACACTTTACATTAGGTCGATACCAACAGTAATTACTTGTGTGATTTTTCTTTTCACAATGGGGACAAGGTCGACATTTGTCACCTTTGCTTTGCTTGTTGGTTCTAGGTTTATTTCCTTTACTATTAGATTTCTTTGGGCTCCCAACTTTAACTTTCAAACTTTTAGTCTTGGCAAATAATGCATTTTCTACAAACTCTTCAATCTTGATAGCTTTTCATTGTTTTAAGCTATTAAGGCATTTACTAACTCAACAATACTGATTTTTAAGAAGTCTTTCGCATTTTTTAAAGAAGAAATCTTGGCTTCGAATTTCTCTAGAAGACTAACTAAAATTTTATTAACCACTTCTCTTTTATCTAGATCTTCCCCTAACAACCTTAGTTGGTTTACACTTTCTTAATCTTGTCAGTATACTCTTTAACACTCTCATCATTGTTCATTTTTAACACTTCAAATTCTCTAAACAAATTCAATATTTGAATCTACCTAGTTCAGTCACTACCTTGAAAGTCCTCCCTAAGTTTATCCCACACCTCTTGAAGATTATCAAAAGTCATTTTTCTTGTAAAGATTGAATCAAAAGCAGCAGAGTGTAAACAAGAAAGTGCTTTGTACCTCTTTGCTACCTCTTCACTATGTTGCTTAATTTAAGCCTATGTTGGGTTTCCATGTCTTTGAACCTGTGGATCTCCCTCAATTTCAATCACTTCCCACAAATCAAATGCTTTGAGAAATGTAGTCGTCATGACTACCCAAATCAGGCAATTTTCTCTAGAGAAGATCAGTTGTGTTGATGCATTGTAATTGGATAAAGCCATGACTCAATCGATATAAACAAAAGTAATGAATAACAGATGAAAAAATATAGGGTTTTAAGGTTCCTTAAGAACGAATTTGCTTTGATACCATTTTGTTGAAAACTAAAAAAAAAACAAAGAGAAAAGTAAATAGAAAGAAGAAAGATCAAGTGGAAAACTAACTCATATGCTTTATTTCCTACTCTATTAGAGCTTCTATACTAGATTACAACTAAAAAAAAAACTGAACCCCAAATAGATCGGTCTTTGTAAAAAAACTTGAAACAAATTTTCTAACAAGATTCACACTTACCAATTACAACAGCTTTTAAAGCAATATAAGCAGTATTGACAAAATGACATGAGAACTTGAGTTTCAACTAATACATTGAAACGACTCATGAACAATCGTTTACTTAACATTAATAACATATAAACGACACAAACGTTTGCGTTTTACTACCAACCAACATAGCTACAATTTAACAAAGTCTTTAACACTTCTGTCAACCTAGGTTTCAAGCACATTTCAACAACTTTTTCCAACTGAGAAGACAACATTTATTCTTCATCTCAATTGTCATGAGTTCTTTACTAAAGGGTTCAAACACTTTGCAAGAATTTTCTTTGAACAGCAAGGCATAACCATGTGCAACTAATTGACCAACACTCAAAAGATTTTGATTAATGGAAGAAACATAAAAGATATCACAAATTTGTCTTGTAACTAATGCAGTTTCCACTTCTACAATGCTTTTTCCATCAACCCTTAGAAAATCTCCATTTTCAATTTCTACGTTTTACTTGTATCTCTGATCAAGATTAACAAAAAGTGTTTCGTCACATGTCATATGGTTAAAACATGCACTAGCTAGGAGCTAAATATCTTCTTTTTACCTCTTTAGTTTGCAGATGGTCATAAAAAGCACTTCATGCTTCTGCTCAACTTCTTCTACTATTGCAACCTTTTGATCACTGGTGTTAGCTTAATTTTTGCACACTTTCTCGATGTGTCCAAGCTGGTTGCAAGCTCAACACTTAACGTTGGGTCTAAACCAACAAAACTTCTCCAAGTGATTTTTTTTTTTTTACAAAACTGACATGGAGGAAATTTAGTTTTTTGCTTCCTACCATTTCCTAGTCTTTTGTCTTTTTTTTTTATTATTCAACTTTCTTTTGGTAGTAAGAGGCTCCTCCTTTTTGCCTTGCTATTAAAGCATTCTCCCTATGATCCTCCATTTGGATTGCTTCCCTTTGTTTTAATGTTTGCAAGGCATTTACCAATTCCATAACCATGAAGCTTGAGAGGTTCTTAAAGACTTCTAAAGATAAGATCTTGGCTTCGAATTTTTCTGGTAAACAAACTAAAATTTTGTTGACTACCCTCTTTTCTAGCACATCTTCTCCCAAGAGCCTAAGCTAATTAACCATTTTCATGACTTTATCAGTATAATCCTTCAAGCTTGCTTCCTCCTTCATCCTCAATGTCTCAAATTCTCTCCAAAGATTTAGAGCTTAGATTTGCTTATTTTGGACACTACCTTGGAACTCATCCTTTAATTTGTCTTAAGCTTCTTTAGTTGATTTACACGTCATGATACATGTAAAAATGATATCAAATACTACTGAATGAATGTAAGAGAAGGCCTTAAACCACTTTGCAACTTCCTCATTATGCTACTTCATTTGTGCTATAGTAGGATTTTGTATTTGTTCAGGTGGATCTCTACCAACTTCCACCACTTACCATAAGTCAAATGCTCACAAGTAAGCTTCCATTTTCACCGATCATATTGCATCGTTTTCTCCTAAAAAGATAGAAGGTACTAGTGCATTGTAATTAGTTGAGGCCATTCAATTTTTATCTTTGAGAGTTTTTGTGTGGTAGGTAGGCTTGTGTTCGATTTTTTTTTTTATAGGCTTCATTCACTAGAAGAAGGTTTACAAGTCCTTTAAGAACTCTTAAAGTGCTCTGATACAGTGTTGAAGTTTTTTTGTGAAGTAATAGAAAAGAAGATAGAATGAACCAAAAACAATGACAAAATGAAGGCACAAACATGGAACCGTTGGTCCCAAATATAAGTGATAGAGGGGGTAAATAGCACTATCTCGGCTCTTTCTTGTGAGATTGAGACTTGATCTCAAAATAAAGAAGATAAAGCAATGAAAACAATTGACAAGGTATTTATAGTGGTTCGGTCCAAGACCTACATCCACTACCTTGATTATCCAACCAAGGATTTTCAAATCAAACACTAAAACGGTGAAATTCCCAAGCTTCCACCAAGCTTTTACAATGGCTTTTCCAAGGCTTAGCCACAACCTTTACACTAGTTTTTCACAAGATCAACTAAAACCCAATGTGGTTTTCCAAGGCTCAACCACAACCTATCACTAGTTTTTCCCGGGCTAAATTAAAACCCCAATGTGGTTTTTCAAGGCTCAACACAACCTTTACTCTAGTTTTTCTCAGGCTAAACTAGAACCCACATGCATCCAAGCACACCTTGCTTGATGCAAACACTTAGAGTGAAACACTCACTCTGAGAATACAAAGGTGAAAGAAGAACGTACCTAATGATCACACGGTTGATCTATGTGGTACAAGTTTAAGTACAAAACACAAATACAAAGAACAGACGTTGAGGTTCAATGAAGAGTACAAAAGATTTTCAAGTTTGCTACTCTTTCTTGGCTTGAATATGATGGAGTCTTTGTTAATGAAGCCAAAAGTTATCAAAAGTTTTTTTTTGGCATTTGAAGATCCTTTTATAGTTAGAAAAGCTTGTCTGATCGCTGTTGGGACATTTATGATTGTTAGAAACAGTTTGGGGAAGATTCTAGCCATTTTCTCGTCTTATAGTGGCCTGGCGGATGTTGCAAACAAAGAGCACTCAATCGACTAAAATTTTTCCCTTGGTCGACTAAGTTGGTTCTGTTTCAGACGTAGATTCCAGAGAGCGCTCAGTCGACAACCCCGTTTTCTTGGTCGACTAACTCGATTCTATTTCTCACCAAGCTTCACCTTTTCACTTCTCCACTTTGACTTTTGTTCAACCAATGATCTTCCTTATTTCATCAGGAGACTTCTTTTTTATAAATCTTCCTTGTTCCTTATCTAAATCACATCTTTAGGTGTTCAAAAAGAAGATTACAATATTGTCTCATTTATGATCATTTACCTTACACACTTAGTTAAAAAAATTAGACACAAATGACATGGGAATATTTTATTATCATCAAAAACTAATGGAGTCAACAAGAACTTCATTCTCATAAGCACAAAATACATAAAAAATTGATAATTAGAAATATCTCATGAGGATTTTTCTAGTTTTTCATAAGTCGATCATCTTAATTAAACTAATACGAAGCTGCAAGGCTATTACACAAAAGAAGCAATATATCATAATACTAGGTTTGCGATAGGTACAACAACAAGTCTTTCATGTTTGTCACGTGCTTCTCACTTTACAAAAATAAGCCAAAAAGATAAAAAGTGCCAGAAAGAAAATCTTCAATTTGATCTTCAAGTTTCAACATCTGCAACAAATTAAAAATCTACCTAATCAACAAATATGCTCTGCATAATTAATAGAGTCCTTAACTTTCAACCATCTAATTGCACTGAATCATGTAATACTTGGGGTAGCACTAATTGCTGATATAGGAGGTCCATATGTACCTCGAGCAGCCATGCAACAAGTCCTCTTTCTATCCCAAAATAGATGAATTTTGAAGTAGTATTTTGATACCTCGGTCATGAATTATTTTCAAACTACTATGAATCAAGCCCCATCGGTTTCCTTTCGGATGTCAAAATCCTTTACTTGAAGCTCTCCTTGCAAATTAATTGAAAACATGTATAGAAACTTATAACCTTAAAACTCCACATGATTAAATAAGTAGTTGAATTGTGCTAGCTTTAGGACAAAAATAAGCACCTGAATATAGATGTCAAAAGCATGCCCCCCTATATTTAGACCAAAACACTTTCTACATACAGTTATTCAGACAAAATTTAGTTTTTATTTCATTTTTAGACACTACTGGTTATGCTTTTTATATTATGGATTCAATTGTTAAGATAATTTTTTATTCAAAGGATATTAGTTTGTGTTCTTTAACTCGAGGATTATATTGATTGTGTTTGGCTCCTATTAATATTTATGCCACCTTATATAATGTCGAAAGAGTTGCCAAAAAGCCTTACATAAAGGAAACATCTTCCCTATAATGGCATAAAAGGCTTAGGCACATCTCTGAAAAAAGAGTGGAAATGATGATAAAGGATAACATCCTGCCTACTCTTATTTTTAATGACTAGGAGACGTGTTGATTATTATAAGGGCAAGATGACGAAAATAAAAGGAAAAAGGTCACATAGAAGATTCAATTTGTTAGAACTTATTCACATTGATATAAGTGGACCATATTCCCTTACCATGTGTAATCATAAAATATTTTGTGACCTTCCTTGATGATTTTTCTCGTTATAATTTTATGTTGTTAATTAAAGAAAAATCAGAAGCTCTTGATAAATTTGGAATTTTCAATACTAGAGTTGAGAAACAATTGGGAAAAATCATTAAGATTGTAAAATCCAATAGACGTGGGGAATATTATGATAGACATGACATGACTGGACAACAAAAGGGTCCATTTGCCAATTATTTAGAAAGTTGTGGAATAGTGCCCCAATATACTATGCCTGGTAGTCTTGAATAAAATGAAGTGGTCAAAAAATGAAATTGCACTTTAAAGCATATCATGAAGAGTATGATGAGTGGAGTTAATTTACTTGAACTCTTATAGGGATAAGCAATTAAAACAACATTGTACATCTTAAATAGAGTTTCCACCAAGTTTGTGCATAAAACGCTTTATGAATTATGGACAAGATGAAAACCTAGTCTTAATCATTTACGTGTTTGGGGATGTCCTTCAAAAATGCAATTTTATGATCCTAATCAGACTGAGATACAATATTGATCCACTCATTGTTATTTTATTGGGTACCTAGATCGGTCCATGGGCTATAGATTTTATTGTTCAACTAAAGGTGGTAAAATTGTTAAGGCAAAAATAGCTAAGTTTATAGAATTCCTGTATCCATTTAGAAAGATATTGTTGTGGATACACAAGTTGAGGAACAAGAACAAGCACAACTAATTCTTGATGAGATCCCTTAAAATCAAAATATTGTAGATGATCCACAAAGAAGATCCACTAGGATAAGAAGGCATGCTCTTTCTTTTGACATATATGATTCTATCTTGGCAAGGGTGATTATGACATTGGTCATGTAGTTGATCCAATAACTTTTTCGAAAACTATTTCTAGTCCTCAATCGGATCTGTGGTGGGATGCAATGAGATACAATCTATGTCATATAATAATGTATGGGAACTTGTTGAGTTACCAAAAGGTTGCAAACCCATAAGTTGTAAATGGGTATAAAATACCAAGAAAGATTCTGAAAGAAAGATTGAAAGGTTTAAAGCTAGACTGGTTGCCAAAGGTTTTACAAATAGAGAAGGCATTGATTATAATGAAACCTTTTGTTTTGTATCCTCTAAAGATGCTTTTAGGATTATCATGGCACCGGTGGCTCATTATGATTTAAAGCTACACCAGATGGATGTTAGGATTACCTTTCTAAATGGAAATCTTATTGAAAAGGTCTATATGTTGCAGCTTGAGGGATTTAAGGAAGATGGAAAAGATCATTTTGTGTGTAGACTTAAAAAGTCTATTTATAAGCTTAGACAAGCTTTTCGCTATTGGTATCTTAAATTTGATGAAGTCATCACCTCATTTGGCTTTGTTAAGAGCAAAGTAGATAGATGCATATATCTCAAGATCAGTAGAAGCAAGTTTATCTTTTTTATTTTGTATGTTAATGATATCTTACTTGCAAATAGTGATTTAATGATGCTAAAAGAGACTAAGAAATTATTGTCTAGGCAATTTGACATGAAAGATATTGGGGAAACATCTTATGTTCATGGAATTGCAATCCAAAAGGATAGATCTTGTCACTTATTGGGACTTTCTCATAGTGCATATGTTACTCAAGTGTTAAATAGATTTTCTATGCTTGATTGTAAAAATGGAGATGTGTCAATTGTTAAAGACGATAAATTAAACTTGGCACAATCTCTGAAAAACGATGTTGAGAGAGAGGCAATGAAAGCAATACCATATGCTTGTGCAGTAGGAAGCCTAATGTATGCCTAGGTGTGCACAAGGACGGACATTGCGTTTGCAGTGGGTCTTTTAGGAAGATACTTGTCTAATTTGAGTAAAGATCATTACGAAGTTATAAAGAAAGTAATGAGATACTGGAAGAAAACCAAGGACACTAAGCTAATTTATCATATGGTTGAATACCTTAAGTTGGTGGGTTACACAGAGTTAGGCTTTGCTAGATATTCAAATGATAAGAAATCCAAATCAACATACATCTTTATGTTAGCAAGTAGGGCAATATCTTGCAAAAGTGTAAAACAAACACTTGTGACCTCATCCACTATGCAAGCAAAATTTATATCATGTTATGGAGTAGCTATAGAAGCAATTTGGTTAGGAAATCTTATTAAAGAATTATCTATGTTTAACTCTATTGCTAGACCCATACAGTTGTACAATGATAATGTTGCAACAGTTATGTTTACTAATAATAATAGGAATATCACAAGGGCTAAGTATACAAAGATAAAGTATTTGACAGTTAAAGAACTTGTGAAAAATAGTGACATTGTAGCAGAACACATTGGAACTGACAACATGATTGTTAATCCTCTGACCCAAGGGCTACGCACCATCACTTTTAAGAAATATGTTTTTAACATGGGTGTTTTAGAGTCTTTTGATGTGCTTGGTTAGTGGGAGGATTTAACATTGTTCTATTTTAAGCTTTTGGTTTAATTTTATTTAAAACACATCATTGATGATGTATTTAAATTTATTATTTAATGATAATCAGTAATAAAGATTTTATGTACGTACATACATATTTGCATATATGAAGACTTAGGACATGTGTTAATCTTAAGCATAGGTTGGGGCATAAATTTACAACCTTAAAGTATGTCTTTAACATATAAAGTATATCTTGAGATACGTACGGCAGACATAAAGGTTTATTGAATAAACCATAAACTATTTCTTTTGCAAGCATGGACCATATAAAGTAGAGAATAAAGTGACTGACAAAGGAATACAACACACGAAAATAGATCATTAAGTGTTGTTATTCATTGCTCCACTACCACATTGAGTTCATGTCAACAAGATTGAGTGGTATATGTTATTATAGTTTGTGCTATATCTTTATAGATGTAGTTACGGTTATTTTTCTATATCACAAAATTTTATTGGACAGAATAGCAGTTGGAGTAGTCTTAAGACCAAATTGTTTTCAAATTGGGCCCATAAAGTTCTTGGTTGTCTTAGCCTATTAGTTGATTTCAAAAATTTTGTTTTTCTTTTTATAATTTAAATTAAAATAATGTAGTCCAAGTGAGAGATTGTTAGATTTTCTAGAAAAATCCTTGTGTGGACTTTCATTATTTATTTTTGTATTTTGTCAAAATTAGGTTAAGATAATTTGGTCTTGATAAAAAGACAATATTATAATCCATAATATAATAAAGACAAAATTGTGAGAAATAACCTTCCTAGTAAGGGCATTTCAAAAATGAACGTCTTTACAATTTTAACTATTTTTAAACAATTTTTGACAGGACTTGACAAGAATACCCTTTAAACAATTTCAGACAAATTAAAATAGTTTCAGTTTTCTCTATCCCGCCATCTAGATAAAAATTTCAAAATTAAATATGGCTTTCTCTCTCTACTCAAACACCATAAGGCACAGAAAAACAACTCCAAAAATGAACAGCTAAAACTCCCTGAATGATCAAGTAGAAAAGCCAAGCATAAAGGAATCCAAACACCATAAACCAGCACAAAGAAGAAGAAAAACTCAATAATTTGACTCGTTGTCAAGGGAAAGAAAGACGAGCCCAAGAGAATCACATCCCAGATCGGTGAAGGGCATAAGCAAGATCATCACCGAAGAAAACAACATCATATACAAATTTCTCCCACCACCAAGGTAAAGGCAGATCGTCATGTGGGAGGAATTTTTGACTCAGAGGTAAGGACAAACACGTAAATCAGTAACCAAAGACAAAGGAGTAAGGGAAGCCCTCAAAACTTACAATTGCAAAAACAAGACATTAACACAAACAAGAACTCTGAGGGAACAAAACATAACCAGAAAAGAAGACTCCTAAGACCCAACCAGAAACCAAAGTCACGCAATGCCTATCCAGTAGTCACGCAATGCTTTACTAAAAATTAGTCATATAATGCTTAAACACTAGTCACGCAATGCCCAAAGTCAGTCACACTTGCGTGACTGACTTTGGGCATTGCGTGACTAGTGTTTAAGCATTATATGACTAATTTTTAGTAAAGCATTGCGTGACTTTGGTTTCTGGTTGGGTCTTAGGAGTCTTCTTTTCTAGTTATGTTTTGTTCTCAGAGTTCTTGTTTGTGTTAATGTCTCACGCAACCCAAAGTTAATCACGCTTGCGTGACTGACTTTGGGCATTGCGTGACTAGTGTTTAAGCATTATATGACTAATTTTTAGTAAAGCATTGCGTGACTTTGGTTTCTGGTTGGGTCTTAGGAGTCTTCTTTTCTGGTTATGTTTTGTTCTCAGAGTTCTTGTTTGTGTTAATGTCTCACGCAACCCAAAGTCAATCACGCTTGCGTGACTGACTTTGGGCATTGCGTGACTAGTGTTTAAGCATTATATGACTAATTTTTAGTAAAGTATTGCATGACTAGTGGATAGGCATTGCATGACTTGCTGGTAAGACATTGCGTGACTTGTTGGTAAGGCATTGCGTAACTTGTTAGTAAGGCATTGCGTGACTTTGGTTTCTGGTTGGGTGAGTTTTCTTTTTTTGCTATGTTTTGTTCTTTCAGAGTTCTTATTTGTGTTAGTGTCTTGTATTTCCCGTTGTGAGTTTTGAGGGCTTCCCCTACTCCTTTGTCTTCAGTTACTAATTTTCGTATTTTTTTTTACCTCTGAATCAAAAATTCATCTCACGTGACGATCTGCCTCTGCCTT
Source organism: Theobroma grandiflorum (assembly GCA_036013995.1). NCBI lineage: Eukaryota > Viridiplantae > Streptophyta > Magnoliopsida > Malvales > Malvaceae > Theobroma > Theobroma grandiflorum. The sequence continues at coordinate 21,552,834 of CP142133.1, read as the reverse complement.
GGTGGCGGGAGAAATCTGTATTTGATATTGTTTTCTTCGATGATGGTCTTGCTCCTGCCCTTCGTCGATCTAGGATGTGATGCTCTTAGGCTCGTCTTTCTTTCCCTTGACAAAATCAGTTACGTAATGTTTAAAAACTGATCACGCAATATCTAAAAACTAGTCACGCAATACTCCAGAGATGAATAGTCTGTCGAGAAAAGCTCAAAGAATATAAGTTTGTTTGAAGCACAGAACTAAACATACTTGACCCGTTAATAGGTTTCGGGTTGAGACGCGGAGCTAAATAAATGGGTCGGTTTCATTAAGGGTATTTTCATCTAAAGTGACTTTTTGTGTCTAAAAACACTTAAAATTATGGAGAGGTCCATTCTCAAAAACGCCTTATGCATCTAGTCTATAAAAAAAAAGTCGTCTATAATAAAGTGGGCTAGACTTCAATGTTATATATGAGCTTAAAAGTATGAGCTTATGTAAGCAACTCTAAATCCTAAGATGGGTGAGATTAGGGATTCACTATGTAAAGGTAAGATTAAGTTCACTCTCTTATCTACAATGACATAAAGATCTCACCCATTAAAAAGTCATAAAAAAAAAAAAGAGAAAAATCCTAATGCACTAAGTACCCGCAGTTATTCTAGTGGTCAGTATTATTTTCATTATCAATGCATCAATAGAAAGTCAGGTACGCTTTCTATTTTGAAATTCAACTATGGAGATTTTGGATTAAGTATAAATTATTTGTACATAAAATTTTTCTTCATAATGAAATTTCTTGCACTAGGAAAGCCAAAACCGACAAGGAGAAGTGAAAGCAAAGACGAATAGATGATAGAATAGAGGCATATATCACAATGGCTTCCCCAGAGAAAGTAATGTTAGCTTTATATATAAACTTCCATTATTCTAGACCCTCAAATCATGTGCTCATGTGCACCTAATAACAAAATAAATTAATGCTTAACAAATAGGTAACAGATGAATGTGCCAAGTAAAGAAGAACAATGGCAAAACATAAAAATATTATATCCAGTATGGTGGGATTGTTTTAAAGAGAATAAGCAAAGGCCAGTTGTCTAGCAATAATAAAGATTCTCCAGATAGGCAGGATCTAGCATTAGTGACTGTTATGGTCACTATATAGCAAAAAGCAAGTAACAGAAACACCAACCAAATGGGACCTCAGGCATGGAGAGTATATTTACCTTTAAATATAACTAGTGATCCAAGTATCAAAATAAATAAATAAACAAAATAATGTATGATATTATAGTAAGATTTGAACCATTTGATATTTGACCAGCTTTAAAATTTTATGATCTTTTCTCCAACATCAACGAATCTGGAATGCTAGAAGTGAGGCATGAGTGCATGATTGAACATATATTTGTCACATGTTCATGTAGGGTGTTGAGAGAGATTCAGCTCCTAACTCAAATAATTGGCTCTGGGTGGGTGGAGATATCTCATATATTCCTGAACACTCAACCCACAATTTGATGCACATGCAGCAACCACAAAATGTTGAGTAGCTTTTATGTCTTATAAAAACCCTTTCATATTTAATTAACCAACATCTATGCGATGGGTCGTGCTCTGCTCACAAATGGTGGTTCTTTTAACAGTACCCATTAGTCTTGATTCGACGGTTAAGAAACAAAATGAATCATGCACAACAATTAAGTTGCTGACCATCTTTCCAATAAGGGACACACACATCAGAACCTGCAAGTAATTTCAGAAGTTGAAGGTGAGCTTAAAGGCATGATTAGATTAGACAAAAGTAAGCTTTCATATGTTCGTTTCAAATAAATGTAAAGGAGTAATACTCCTAATTTACTTTTATTATTTTTATTTAGTTGATTGTTTAGACTCTTGTAATAAGGAAGTTCAATTTTATGATAGCATTCATAACTATGCACATAAAATGAAACTTTCCTCATTAGGTACTTTTCTAAGCCCTTTTCAATCCCATGTAATATTGGAGGTTCGTTTTATGTCCCCCTCCCTTATGAACCTAATTGTTCGATTATTAATAAAATAATTACAGGGTAGCTGGGCTCTGCGAGAATTTTCAGCATAAAAAAAAAGTAAGTATAATATATCATGAATTATAAGATTGATTATTGCTCAAACGAAGTTGAAAGTTCACAAAATTAAAGGAATTCAACAATAGTGAATCATGCTATCTAAACATTTAATTCAATAATTTGTACATATATTTCTCTTGCTCAATAATTGAATTAGAATACCTCTTCCCCAAATAAGAAAAATAATAATAGGTCCGTATCTCTATTTGAGATGTAGATCGTATTGATGGTTTGGCCAATGGTCTCATAGGTTGTCGCCTGAGTCAATGTAAGACCAACATCGACGTGGATTACATGGATGTGAGGAGTCTAACTTATTTATAAATGTTTCCAATTTAAAATATAAGGACTAGATGGAAAATTTTTGCTTAGTAGAAGGATTGCAGAGGACTTTTACCTTTTGAAAATGATCTTAACTGGATGTAGGTTAGAAAACCTAACTACTCAAGCATTGAGGGGCTAATGACATAACTTGTTAAAAGTGCAATTTGATCCTGTAAGAACTTAACTAGTTGGTAAAAAATAGAGGAAAAGCCCAAGAAAATCTTGTTACAACTCTGTTTCTCGAATTAATTAAATGATAGTAATATAATTCATTTCAGAAGAATTTGGACAGCAAAAGCTGCCTGGTTCTTGCTCATGTTATACGGTTTTGATCAGAGTTAAAATGGAGAGAAAGAAATGTTAAGAAATTTATATCAATAGCTGAAGGCTTTACAGTTGAATTAGAACTGTATGTATATAACTTTCAAAGGTTAGAAATTAAAAAAAAAAAAAAAATGAGGAAGAAACAAATATAATCTAGTTGTAGATAGCTGTGTCATAGGTCTCTTGCCACAGAGAGCTATAGCCATGTTCCAAAGGAATTTCATAATAATTCTGAGGGAAACCATTTCCGAATTCGACCATGCCATCCATCTCTTCTACATGATCCTCCACATACCAGTTCATGTCATCGCTTGGCGAGGAAGGCACCATTTCCATTTCCGTCCATTCAAGGCAATCGAAGCCATCGTTGCTTTCCATGTCTCCTTCATAGCATAAATCATGGTTTGCCACTCTAATCTCTGCTTCTAGAGATTCCATTAAGCGATTTACCTGTTCCTCATTGCAGTACTCCTCACAATGTGACTCCTCTAATAAGGACATTAAAAGAGCAGCATCAATTTCGGGGACTTCGATTTCTTCCATGGCATTGCTTCCATCGATCAATCCTGGTTTTTCCCTCAACAAGTGAGCCATATTTTCTCTTTCTTTTTGGTGTAGAATAAAAAGAATGAAAGAGGCTAAGATAGGCTTGAAAATGTGTTACAAACTCACAATGACCCCATCAGTGGAAGTTCATCTTTTTATAGGCCAAGCAATTGTATTTGAAGGCCCCAAGAAAGGTGCGGCCATGTGTACACCTAATAATTAAATAAACCATCAATTGGAGAGAAAAATAATTGAATAAGTGAGTGGAAATTATCGAAGGGTTGTGCCAGGCAAAATTGAAACAAAGAAAGGACATAAAATTATGTTTAAAATAGTGACAAATCAAAGCTGTATTATTTAATTTCCACCACATGATTTTAGGTGTATCTCAAGTGAAGGATTTCATGGTTAAAAAGGTGAGGAAGAATAGAAAAATCCCCACTTTGTCTAGGAACAACTACTTTACAGGCAGGCAATATCCAGCATCGGTTGCATCTGACTCAATGAGTTAAGATAAAGCCAGAGAAACAGAGAGTAGACAATATCTACATCAAATAGACATTAATTACCATTGCCAACATGGGGATGGGATCGGTACGGTATGAGTCATAATTGTTAGGATTGTTATGCCAACTTGGCCTATTTTAATTAATTATTCTTTTAATCTTTACATTAAAAAAATACTAATGAAATGGTGGGATATGTTTGGAACATTAATTTGATTTGCGTGAGGTTTTCGGTGATCGGGCAGGCTTGATTGGGTTTTAAAAATTACTGCATATACTTAGATGATAAGCAGGGCAAGAAAATGTTGTGGTTTTCATTCTATTACGAGAAGCTAAATCAGTGGGATTATAATAATCATGTTAACCCATTCCATGTCATATTGTATTTATGTTTTGCAATAACCCAAGCTTAGTCTAATTTCTAATATTTGTAGGTCTTATTTTGTTTTCACTTGCACAAAATTTAAAACAATAGTTACAATTTCATTTTTTAACCTTTATATAATTTGAAAAAGACAATTTTTTCTAGGAATAGATAAAATTAAAGATATAATTGGAAATTTGACAATATTGGCAAAACCATAATTTATCCATTAAAATTTTATCTAATGTTCAATTGAGTCCTTGGACTATTATTTCTCATAATTATTAACTCTAACACTTATTTCCGGTTCAACTTCAACATCCTCTAAAGAAATATTCAGATTTATTGATCAGAATAGTTGATAAAATAGAAGTTATTGTGTTATTGACTTGGATATTCAATTTGTAAAATTAGATTCTTTGTTCAAATTGTGTGATTCAAGAATTAACCGATCCTTATTCTTCATATGATGTTTGAATGAACAATTAGACCAAACAATGCTCCTAATTGGGTAATTAGTCCAAACGTCCTAAAATTGTTTAAAAGGCCAAGGACTCTTCATCTGACCTTTTGAAGCTTTTGACTTTCGAGATTCCAAAGGTGAGTTGTTTCATGTTTTTGTCTCCGCTTTGATTCTGATACCACCAAGGTCCTGGATTTTGTCTAAGCTTTTGACTTTGATTTTGATACACTTCCCTCTGACCGATTTTAAGAACGAAGAAATTAGATGGTTTAATAGAGCTGAGATATGATTTGCTGAAAATTTGTATCATGATCAATTGCCAAAATCTAGCATACAAGACTCTGCATCCATATTCAAATGTACAACATATGGAAATTCATGGTTCTTACTATTCATTTTTGTACAAAGAAATTGGAGATGGAAATTGAGAAGGAGAAATATAGTTTACATAGCTTTACATTTCTATTGCATCTAATTCAGCCCAAGAAGTTGTGTAAATTTGCCCCTCTAGGACATCACCAAAGCATACATCGGAATAATCATCTGCGATCTCAATCAAGGCCTCCACTTCCTCTACCTGAACGTCCATGTGCCAGTTCATGTCATGGCTTGGTGATGGGGAAGGCGTTGGCTCCATATCGGCCCACTTAAAGTCAAGATCAATTGACTCGGGACCATGACTTTCATTTCCATCACTGGGACTTTCTGGTTCCATCATTAAATCTTGAATATCCATCGAGTTTGGATTGATTTCTGCTGCTAATGATCTCATCAAGCTATCCAGTTCTTCGTGGTTGTAATCTTCACAAGGCGATGATTCTTCGAGGAAGGACATGAGAAGCGCACTGTTGAAGTCATTGTCACAGCTAATGCATAACGAATTTTCTTGCCGTAGAAAAGCCATTGCTGATCAGGGAAAGTGAGAAAGAAAAGCAAGTGCGAAATTGCCAATATAAGAATTAGAATTGAGAAAGTATTGAATCACAATTCACAATGGCTCTCTCAAAAGGAAGTAAAACTTTATACATATATAAGAAATTTTCATACGTACAATCCCTCTGCAATCATATGCTCATTAGTTTGCATAGATAATTGTGCCAAGTCATGAAGAAACAAGGTGGAAGCATACTATTAACCCAATGGTCATGGCAGAAGAGAATAGACGACAAGACTATTATTTTGTCCAAAAAGAGAGATTTTCTAGATAGGCAAGATCTAGCTTTTGTGGAGTATGACCATAGACAGAGGAACAGCAAGGACGATATCTTAAACAATGGCACTAGACATTGTACACCCTAACCCACAATTGACAGGATTCATTGACAAGTTCCTGCACCCATTGATTAATTGATGAATCTTTAAATTTATAAAGTGGGGCATGAATAATGCATGACATAAGCGAGCTTCTGTCACATGTTGATGCTGGGTGTTGAGGAGGAATGGTCACTTAAACCAAACACAATCAGCTACAATGCATTGGCCCATATTTTTGACCATTCAACCAACACTTTGGTGCACATGCTGCCACCACACACAAAAAAAAATTAAGTTGAATATCTTTTTGGTCTTAAATGTGCTTTTATCTTTAATGGACAATGAATGAAACCACACCCATGTGCTTTGTCTTCCTGTTAATTACTAGACATGTTTGTTGAGAAACAAAGTGAACCACTCCATCTGCTCGTAATTAATATTATTCTGGATTACAATCAAAGTTAGTTTGTCACCAAATCCACTTTCGAGGATCGATTTCTTTTTATATCTGCTTAAATTGGTAATTGCCATTTAGGAAAAATTCATGTTGGTATTAGGCCTTTATACCATGAGATGATTCACTGCAGGTTTAATTTTTATAATCTGTCCCTATAAGCCTAACACATTCATGACAACAACCTTTCCTTATTCCTACAAGTCTTTCCTTCTATATACCAAAATACTTAATTTGATGTTAAAGTTTCAAAACACCAAAGCAAAATTTGTATCCAGACAATAACCATTTAGGTATCTACAGCTAATATCCGACCATAGGCCCCTCCTTAATCTTGTTTTAATAAAACAGACGAATTCATATCAGAAAAAAAAATGAAGAACTAAAAAAGATTGATGCTGTAGAGTTCTGCAACCATGTTATCTTACAAGATGGTAAAGATTAAAATGACAACAAATCAATCCATAAATTTCAAAAATCGTGCTTCACTTGCATTACTTACTTTTTGATTGTTCAAATAAAAATCTGTCAGTGAAATTGAATTGTTAAGGAAATTAGTCAATCATTAGGGATTAATATTCTTCATTAAACAAGGACTAACCACTCTTCGTTGTAAAGAGTGATATATATTTCTATATTGATTTTGGCAACAGATCGAGCTGGTTTGTAAGAAATGAAGAATTTTTTTTTTCCCATCATAGAAACGAAGATCAGCTGTCCATTTTCAAGGTTTATTTTTTCAGTAAAACAATTTAAAAATGAAATCCAGTTGAATAAATTAAGTTTGATAATATTCTGAGATATCACGTTGCAAATGGAAAATTGATTAGAATTCTTGGCCATTACTCTAACCATTCCATTGGCAGAGCTCTTCTTTCTGAAGGGGTTAATATATATCAGTGATTATTAACGTTAATTTTAACAGGATTTGAGAATCCAAACTTTTGATGAATCGAGTGGAAACTAAGTTGCCTGGTTGTTCATGATGCTAATTCCAGAAAGAAAATCAATAATTTTTATCATTTGCGAAAGCTTGACACTACAAACTAATTAAATATATTACTTTTCACAGAGATTAAAAAGAAGAGAGAAGATAGGAAGAAAGCAATGTAATCTAAGCTAATTTACATTACTGTATCATATGTTTCTTGCCACAAAGAAGTATATCCATGTTCCCCTAAGGGAACATTAACTGCATAATAATTCTGAGAATAAGATTCACCAATAAAGTCCATCATCTCATCCATCTCCTCTATATGATGCTCTATGTACCAATTCATGTCATCACTTGGCGAGGAAGGCACCATTTTCATTTCATTCCATTCAAAGTAACCGAAATTGTTCTCCAAATTACCGCAATCTCTATTCACCTCACTGACGAATTCGGGCTGCATTGTACAATCATGGTTTGCCGCTGTAGTTACACTGATCTCTTCTTCTAGAGATTGCATTACACTTTGTAATTGTTCGTCGTTGAACTCCTCACAAGGTGATTCCTCTAACAAGGAAATGAGAAGAGCACCATCAATTTTCGGGGCTTCAATTTCTTCTCTGAATTTATCAAATGCTGATCGTTCTTGCACCATCAACGCCATTTCTTTATGTAGAAGAATATAAAGGAATGAAGCTATAAGTCAGGCTTGAGAAAATGTTACGAACTCACAATGGCTCCAGAAAAGGAAGTAGTTCTTTATATAGATCGATGGCGACGACTAAACAACTGCCTTTAACTAGGAACACCATCGAACGTGTGTGCTCATGTGCTAGTGGAATATTTTAAAACAAACTTCTATGATATATGAATATAATTAATAAGTTAAAGTTTATGTCATGCAAAGATGGAACCAGGAAAGAACATCTGGCCCTAGATTTTAAGTGAATCCGAAGTGAAGACTTTCTTGTCTTCTTCACAAGTACAATGTTTTTCCCTTAAGAAATTAAGCTGGGAAATTAGCTGTACGTGTCTGGCTACAGCCACTTTCCAGGTTGGCACAATCCATCACTGGTTTAATCTATGCATCAGAAGATAAAGACACAGGCAATCTCGATCCTAATGGACATTAAGCACGTAGCAATAGGCTAGGGAAGGAGCTTAGAAATATACGGCTCACAATTATTTGGGTGGTTATGTGATTTGACAATATTTCAAAAGAAAAACATCCTACACACTGATAGTAAAGCTTTGGAATTCCACTAGCATGTTTAAATAATTGATATAAGTCCATTGAATTGTAAATAAAAACATTTTAAAATTGACATGATGAGTGATATGTATTGACATCTGTGTACTAAAAACTTAAAGGATTCTTTTTTTTTTGGTTTGAAATTTATTGGTGACAATAATCAATGAAAATAGGTCGTGCAAACTTCTCTCAGTTGCTCATGTGCTGGGTGTTGATTGAAGTTATATAATTATTACTTAATTAAACTTTTGGTGCACACCCTTCAACCTTAAGCTTTTAAGTGGATATTATAATTGAGATCTCACAATTCTATTTGAGTGGGAGATCATGTATAGATATACCCATTGATGAGTTAAATATTTGCGTGTCAAATCTCACAATTCCTTTATCTTTATGACACGCAAATAACGAAGGCACATATATGTGATCCTTGTGCCTTAAGACTGGTAGATTTATATTTTTTTTTTTTAATTGAAAGTGGAACTCGTGGAATTTCCAAGAGAAAGAAAAAGAAAGTGGAACTCTTTGCCATAATCTTGATTTAATTCTTTCTTGTAGCGAAACTCAAGAAGAAATATAATGTTTTTTAAAGAACACCCGGAGCTTATATCATAGGATATTGAAAGAGAAACTTCAAGTTGTAAAAGTATGTTAGCTGTATAATTAGCCGGAGCAATTGAGTACTAGAAACATGAAGTGATCAAGTCATCAAATTGGCCTCCACAGAGGAGTTGCTTATTTCCGGAAAACATTATATTTTGACGCACACAATCATCTAAACAAATGTCATTAATTAGTTTCTTCTTGAAACAAGGCAATTAATTACTTGTTAAAAAAACAAGTGTAATTCGTTCCAAACGCACTATTAGAGATATTAAAAAGGCAAATTAAGTACTTGTAAAAAAAACAAGTCCAATTCATTCCAAACGCACTATTAAAGATACTATAATATAACTACTAAACCAGTTAATTTTTTATTTTTTAATGAGAGAAGAGAGATTTAAATCATGTTTTTTAGATAGAAGATAATGCATCAACCAATGAATTAAATACTAAGATGCTACTAAACCAGTTAATTTAATTTTAAAAGAAATATAATTAAAAAGTGCACATTCTAGATATCAAATTTAAATAAAATGGAAACATTTACCTCTTCTTTTGTCCAGTTAAGATAATTACAACTTTGCACTTAGGGAGAATGAAGAAATGTGCGTAACAAAATTACATGACTAATCAATATGTCCAAAACATATTGACCTTTTTTTTTTTTTTTTTGAAAAGTTGCTGTCATTGACGAAAGAATGATCTGTACATGGGGTTGAAGTAGGAGTAAAAATGACTTCAAACCCGAAGACAAAATGGGAGCCATAAGCTTCCAGCTAGTCAATGACCAAAATAGAACCTGTACCCTTTATACAAAAGAACCCCTACAGGCTACAAGATGCATTGAGCATAAAGCCTAGTTGTACATGAGATCAAAAATCAAAAAACAAAGAAACAGATGCCTACTATGATTGCCTTAAGGTTCATCTGGCAGCATGCAATAAACAAGCATGGTTTCATCAGCAAAAACGAACAAGTGTAGAAGATTAAAGCTAAACTAACTCTGAAGAAATTTGAAGAAAGCTAGAAGAACAAAGAGGAAAACGAAAACAGGGATGAAGACATCAAATCTGAGAATCACTAGCAACCCACAATAATAGTTACTTTACAAGTATTTATAATCACTTAAAACCATTCAATCCTTTGATTCAGCCTTGAAAGACTTAATCTTGGAGGATTTTTCTAGACACAAACAACGTGTCTTTGGTTTCTGTGTTGTGGTAACTGTAACTAAAACCACCCAGTAAACGTGGCTATTAAGCCTACAACAAAAAACTGAAATGACACATACATCCTATTTTACTATGTTAATTACAAGAGTTTAAAAAAAAGGACAAGACAGCAAACTAAAAACGATGTGTTGAGAATCTTCTACAACTTTCAATTTCCAGCTGGTTCTAGCCACATATTTAACCAGATTGAGAATCAGTACTTCAACACAGCCCCATGATTCATAATCTGGTGAATTCCAAGACACAATCTAAGATGCTCAAACCTTTCTCTTCCCAAGCTCTTGGTAAAAATGTCAGCCAACTAGTTCTCTGCTTTGCAGTGTTTCAACTCAACTTCATTCTCTTTTATAGCTTCTCTCAGGACATGATATTTGACCCTGATATGTTTAGTTCTCCCATATTGAACTGGATTTTTTGCAATTGAAATAGCAGACAAATTGTCAACACATATCAGAGTGCCTTGACTTTGTTCAAATCCTAAATCCAGCAACACTTTCCTCAGCCACAACGCATGATTTGTAGCTGCAGCACAGGCAATGTATTCTGCTTTAGCCATGGACAGAGATACAACCTACTGTTTCTTTGAATTCTAGGCAAAAATAGCACTCCCAAAAGAAAAACAAAATCCTCCTGTACTTTTAGAATCATCCAATGACCCCGCCCAACCACTATCACAATTGCCTATAAGATTACCACTGTCTTGCTTACCATAAGTCAAGCCAAAGTTAGAGTTCCTTTGACATACCTTAGAATCCGTTTGGCAGCTATGAAGTGTATTTGTGAAGGTTCTTGCATAAACCTTGACAACAAACAAGTTGCAAACATTATGTCTAGCCTGGTAGCAGACAGGTATAGGAGAAATCCAATAATGCTTCTGTAAATCTGTCCATTGGCCTTGGTAGAACCATTTTCTTTGCTAAACTTAGCTCCAATAGTGAGAAGAGTACTTGCCACCTTACACATGTAGAAAAACAGAGGTTAACAAAGCAAGTGAAAACCAGAAAACAGAGGATATGAAGGAGAGGAAAGATTTCTTCTGAAAAACCACTAACTACTTTCATTTTCCAGATCAGTATTTATACAAGAATGAGTAACTACCCAGGATTCAAGCATAGCCTTGGGATTAACAGAATAACCAACTCAACTAACTAACTGCAAATCAAAGAAACGAATTTAACAACTAAGTAACTGTCAAAATAGAAGAACAAAGAAGATAATCTAAACGACTAGCTTCTAAGTCGTTTAGAATCAAGTGACTGAAAGAAAACGACAGGAGCTCAGGTCGTATAGAAACTTCCTTCTCAGCTCCCAGTTGTTCCAGATGCTCTTGCTTTAATCAGATTCAGATCACTCTTTCAACACACCTCCTTGATCTGAAATATGATGAACTCCTAACTTTGCTCGAAGCAAAACAAACCTGCTCTTGTTCAGACCCTTAGTAAATATATCTGCTAACTGATCACTGGTTTGACAGTACACAAGCTCGATTTCTTGATCTCTCACTGATTCTCTGATAGAATGAAATTTTACTCTAATGTGCTTAGTACGACCGTGATGAACTGGGTTCTTAGCTATTGCAATGGCTGACTGGTTGTCTACATGAATAACTGTTCCCTTTTTCTGGATAAACCCCATGTCTAGCAAAACCTTTCTCAACCATTTAGCCTGATTTGCAGCTGCTGAGACAGCTATGTACTCAGCTTCAGCAGAAGACTGAGCAACTATTTCTTGCTTTTTTGAAGCCCAGGAAAACACAGCACTTCCTAAAGAATAACACATTCCTCCTGTGCTTTTCGAATCATCCACAGATCCTGCCCAATCACTGTCTGTGTACCCTTGAAGATCACCACTTTCATTCTTCATGTAAACCAATCCAAAATTAGTAGTACCTTTTACATACCTCAGTATTCTTTTTGCAGCCTTAAAATGAATTGCTGAAGGGGTTTGCATAAACCTGGAAAGCAAGCAGGTAGCAAACATAATATCTGGTCTTGTTGCTGACAGATACAACAAGGAACCGATCATACTTCTATACAGTGATCCCTCTGCCTTAGTTGAACCATCATCCTTCCTCAATTGAACTCCCACGGTTAATGGAGTATCAACAGCCTTACATCCTTCCATATTAAACTTCTTCAGTAAATCTCTGACATATTTAGATTGATGCAAACAAATCTGTCCTGGTTTCTGTAGAACTTCCATCCCCAGGAAGTATGACATCTCTCCCAAATCTGTCATCTCAAAAACTAGCATCATTTGTGTTTTGAATTCTTGCAAACACATTTCATCAGGTCCTGTAACCAGCAAGTCATCCACATATAAGGCCACTATCAGCTGTACTGATTTATTTGTGCCTTTGACATACAAGGTAGGCTCAGTAAGACTTCTGTTGAATCCTTGATTTCTGAAGTATTCATCTATCCTCTCATACCAGGCTCTAGGAGCCTGCTTAAGTCCATATAAAGCTTTAATAAGCTTGCAGACCTTATGTTCAGAACCCTGCACCACATAGCCCTCAGGTTGAGAAATGTAAATGTCTTCTATTAATATTCCATTTAGAAATGCTGATTTGACATCTAAATGAAATATTTTCCAAGCTTCTCTAGCAGACAAAGCTACTAAGAGTCTAACTATATCAAGCCTGACCACAGGTGCAAAGGTTTCAAAGAAATCTGTGCCATGGATCTGTGCATACCCCTTCACCACTAGTCTTGCTTTGTATTTGTTGATTGAACCATCAGGATTTAACTTTGTCCTGTAAACCCATCTAACTCCAATTTCATTCTGACCATTTGGCTTGTCAACCAACTCCCAAGTCTTATTTTTCAGAATCATATTCATCTCTGAATCCATTGCTTTCCTCCAATTTTCATCAGCTTCAGCTTCAGCAAAACTTGCAGGATCGGTTACTGCAACATTACACCTTTCATAAATTTCTGCAAGTGACCTAGTTCCTCTCACAGCTAGGCTTTCATCCTCCAAGTCAATTGATTCATCATCACCTCCTTGCTTCTGACCATCTTCATCAGTAACCAAGACATCAGACTCTTGCACAGCCTTACTATCCCAATTCCATTTTTGCCCTTCATCAAACCTTACATCCTTGCTAATGAATATCTTTTCAGATTTTACATTAAACAGTCTATATCCTTTAGACAAGTCACTATAACCAATGAACACAGCCAAAATGGATTTAGGTTCAAGTTTTGACCTTTTTTCATCTGGTATTTTGGCATAGCAGACAGAACCAAAAACCTTTAGGTGTGAGACATTAGGCTTTTGCTCATACCAAAGTTCATATGCTGTCATATTTGGTAATATCCTTGAATAAGTAACATTCAAAATAAAATTTGCTGTACTTACTGCTTCTGCCCAAAACACCTTAGGTATGTTTTTCTGAAACATTAAGCATCTGGCCATCTCCATCAGAGTTCTATTCTTCCTTTCTGCAACTCCATTTTGATGAGGGTTGTATGCCACTGTCAACTGATGTTTCACCCCCATCTTTGTTAATAAACCTTCAAACTCAAGAGATGTATACTCAGAACCATTGTCAGTTCTAAGTATTTTAATTCTTTTCTCTGAAAAATTTTCTGCCTGAGCTTTAAAACTCATAAACTTGTTCAAAGCTTCTAACTTCTTTTTCAGAAAATAAACCCAACTGAACTTGGTCAGATCATCTATAAACACTATAAAGTACTTGCTGTGATTCAATGAAGGTGTTTTCATTGGACCACACAAGTCTGTATGAACCAGTTCAAGCTTTTGTTTTGCAAACCAGCTTCTTTGCTTTGGATAGGATCTCCTGCATTGCTTGCCAAGCTGACAAATTTGACACAGCTTGTCTACTTTGTTAAGAACAGGTAAACCTTCAACTATCTCACTATCTGCCATTTTCATCAGTGAATTGTAGTTGACATGGCCTAACCTTTTGTGCCATAATTCAGTGACATTATCCTCACTTACAAAAGCAGCATGCTCAACATTCATCAAGTTTAAAGGATAGCAATTGTTTTTCATTTTAACAATTAATAGTTCCTCACCAGATGGCTCATAGACAGTGCAAAATTCATCCTTAAAAAATAAAGCATAGTGTTTCTTGGCTAATTGACCAACACTCAATAAGTTCTGATCTGATTCAGGAACCAAATAAACATCAGAGATATATTTTATACCTGAAGGTGTCTCAACAGCCACAGTTCCTCTCCCAATTATCTTCAGGTATACTCCATTCCCAATCTTAATCTGAGCTGAAAAACTTCGATCTATTTCTGAAAACAATTCCTCATTGCCCGTGAGATGATGTGAGCATCCACTGTCCAATAGCCAAACACTCTTCTTGGTTGATGCAGCTTCTGAGTTAGCCATGAAAAGCACTTCATCAGCTTCCTCAGCTTGCTCAGCCACTGCTGCCTTTTCTTCACTATCTTTTTTGAATTTACAGACCTTTTGAACATGACCAAGCTGATCACATAATCTGCACTTGACATTTGGTCTGTACCAGCAGTATTTGGAAGAATGATTTGTCTTCTTGCAATGGGGGCATGGAGAAAACTTCTCCTGTTTCTTTCCTGACTTTCCATCACCAGCATAGCTTCCTTTGCCTTTGGACTTCTTGGCACTCTCTTCTTTCACTCTCAAGCCTTTGGTTCTTGCTACCAAAGCATTTTCAAGAGCTTCATTTTTCCAGAGTTCCCTTCTCTGCTCCAAAGCAAGTAAAGCACTTAACAACTCATTTACAGTAATCTTTGTTAGATCCTTGGAGTCTTCTAGAGACGATATTTTGGCTTCAAACCTCTCTGGAATACTTACAAGAATTTTATTCACGATTCGTTTATCACTGACCTCCTCTCCTAACTGTCTAAGTTGATTAACAAGATTAATCAACTTATCAGTGTACTCCTGGATGGTTTCTTCCTCCTTCATTTTCATCAGCTCGAATTGCCTAGAAACATTCAACACTCTCATAGCTCTGGTTCTGTCACTGCCTTGGTATTCCTCCTTCAAAGTGTCCCACACTTGCTTTGGGTCTTCAAAGTTCATGATCTTTGCAAAGATTGTCTCTGAAACTGCCGAATGAAGGCTAATGAGAGCCTTGTATCTCTTAGCCATCTCTTCACTGTGTTGTTTAATCTGAGCTAGGGTCGGATTTGCATGTCGTTGAACTGGAATTTCTCCTAACTCTACCACATCCCAGAGATCAAAAGCTTTTAGATATGATCTCATTTTAACTGCCCAGAAAGGATAGTTAATTCCAGAGAAAATTGGTGGAGGTGGAGCACTGAATCCTGCAGTAGCCATCTTGATACTTGAGCAAACTGATTTTAACAATCAATGAACAAGAAACAATAACTCACGAATCACAGGTCCCTCAAGATAAGAAGCTCTGATACCATGTAGAAAAACAGAGGTTAACAAAGCAAGTGAAAACCAGAAAACAGAGGATATGAAGGAGAGGAAAGATTTCTTCTGAAAAACCACTAACTACTTTCATTTTCCAGATCAGTATTTATACAAGAATGAGTAACTACCCAGGATTCAAGCATAGCCTTGGGATTAACAGAATAACCAACTCAACTAACTAACTGCAAATCAAAGAAACGAATTTAACAACTAAGTAACTGTCAAAATAGAAGAACAAAGAAGATAATCTAAACGACTAGCTTCTAAGTCGTTTAGAATCAAGTGACTGAAAGAAAACGACAGGAGCTCAGGTCGTATAGAAACTTCCTTCTCAGCTCCCAGTTGTTCCAGATGCTCTTGCTTTAATCAGATTCAGATCACTCTTTCAACAACACAAGCTCATATTGAACTTTTTCAGCAGGTCCTTAGCATCCTTAGCTTGATGCAAAAAAAAATATGTCTTACAGATTGTTGCACTTCCATCCCCAAAAAATAGCTCATCTCCCCCAAGTCAGTTATTTCAAATTCCTTCATCATCTGAATTTTAAAATCAGCTAAGCAACTGCTTTTAGGACCAGTAAGTAGTAAGTCATCTAAATAAAGAGCCACAACAAATAAAACTTTCCCATCTGATTTCTTCACATATTAAGTGGACTAGTTGATACTTTTCTAAAGTCCTAGGCTTTTGAAATAGTTGTCCACCCCGTCATACCAAGCTCTAGGAGCCTGTTTTAGGCCATACAGGGCTTTTATCAATTTACAGACCTTACCTTTAGAGTTCTGCTATTCATATCCCTTGGGTTGATCTACATAAATGTCTTCAGTCAAATAGCCATT
This sequence comes from Theobroma grandiflorum, assembly GCA_036013995.1. Lineage (NCBI taxonomy): Eukaryota > Viridiplantae > Streptophyta > Magnoliopsida > Malvales > Malvaceae > Theobroma > Theobroma grandiflorum. The sequence goes on along the minus strand of CP142133.1, from coordinate 21,536,251 downwards.
TAGAAAAGCTGATTTGACATCTAGATGAAATAGCTATCATTCTTCTCTAGCTGACAATGCTACAAGTATTCTTATTGTGTTGTGTTTGGCCACAAGAACATAAATTTCCCAATAATCAACCCCATACACCTGAGCATACCCTTTGACCACCAGTCTGGCTTTATACTTATTTATAGAACCATTAGGATTTAATTTGGTCCTATAAATCTATTTAACTCCAATCACATTTTTGCTAGTAGGTTTATCCACTAATATCCAAGTACCATTCTTAATGATCATTGACATTTCATCATCCATAGCAGCCTTCCACTTACTATCTGAAATAGCTTCTTTGAAACATGTTGGTTCTGAAATAGCCACATTGCATCTGCTATAGATATCTTCAAGACTCCTAGCTCCTCTTACTACTTTTGATTCATCTTCAATGTCTAAGTCATCACTAGAACTAACTTGTGTTGATTCTTCATCTGGAGTGATCATTTTCTTCAGGCTGTCAGATGTTCTTTTCTCCCAATTCCAATATCGTCCTTCATCAAATCTGACATTTCTGCTGATCTCAATCTTTTTAGCTTCAATATTGTAGATTCTATACCCTTTTGAAACTTCACTATAGCTAACTAATATAGCCACATTAGCCTTGGAGTCAAACTTGGACCTTTTCTCATCAGGTATCTTTGAGTAACACATGCAGCCAAATGTTTTCATGTGTGAAACAGATGGCTTGTATCCAAACCACATTTTAAATGGGGTTTTATGCTCCAATACCCTTGTGTATGACCTGTTCAAGATGTAATTGGACATATTTACTGCCTCAGCCCAAAACTCTTTAGGTAAATGCACTTGGTAGAGTAAGCATCTACCCATTTCTATAAGTGTTCTGTTCTTTCTTTCAACTTTTCCATTCTGCTAAAGGCTATATGTAACTGTGAGTTGATGTTAAACCCTAAATTCTATCGAAAAGTTCTTCAACTCTTTTGAAGTGTATTCTCTCCCATTGTCACTCATAAGTGTTTTGATTTGCATACCAGAGTAATTGTTAGCATGTGCCTTGAATTTCTTAAAGTCTCTCAAGGCCTCAAATTTGAGCTTCTTGAAGTATACCCAACAGTATTTAGTCAGGTCATCTATAAACAAGATATAGTACTTACTTCCACTTAGAGATGGTGTTCTCATTGGCCCACAAATGTCAGTGTGAATCAATTCTAGCTTCATAGTTGTCTTTCCCTTACTAACCTTAGGAAATGGTATTTTAGTCTGTTTTCCAAATTGACAAACAGAACACGGTTTATTTGGCTTAGTTATCTTGGGTAAACCTTCCACTACCTCATTTAAAGCCATGACTATCAATGAATTATAATTCATATGACCTAATATGTTGTGCCATATTTCAAACAAATCATATTCATTATACAAGGCTATGTAGGAGGATTTAGCCAAGTTCACAAGATAACAGTTATTTTTCATCTCAACAGTGAATATTTCATCTACACAAGGATCAAACACTGTGCAGTAGTTTTCTTTGAACAATAAAGCGTACTTATCTCTAACTAATTGTCCAACACTAAGCAAGTTGTGATTTGCTTCAGGAACATAATGCATATTGTGAATAAGTTTCAAACCAGATTCAGTCTCTATATTCACTGTCCCTACTCCAAGTATTTTCATAAATTCACCATTTCTTATTTTCACTTTAAAACCATAACTGGTATATAACTGGGAGAATAAATTTTTATTACCTATCAAGTGATGAGAGCAAGCACTATCCAATAACCAGATGCTTGATTTGGTAGAATCTTCACCCATTTTAGCCATGAACAGAACCTCTTCAGTCTCCTCAGTTTGCTCAGTGACATCAGCTTGATCTTCTATTACCGACTTCTTGGCCTTACACACTTTTTCTATATGACACATTTGTTAACAGACCCTACACTTGACATTCAGCCTATACTAACAATATTTTGCTGTGTGATTTTTCTTTTTACAATTGAGACAATGAGGGTACTTGTCAATTGTTTTACCCTTCTTTCCCTCTTCAGCTTTGCTACCTTTTCCATTATTTTTCTTTGAACAGTTTCCCTTGACTTTCAAGCCCTTTGTTCTTGCCATTAAGGCACTTTCAACAAAGTTTTCACCTCTAAGAGCTATTCTCTACTCCTGGGCTAATAAAGCATTGATGAGCTCATTAACAGAAATCTTAGTTAAGTTCTTTGAGTCTTCAAAGAAAGAGATATTTGCTTTAAATCTCTCAAGAATGCTAACCAAAATTTGTTAACAATTCTTTTGTCACTGACTTCTTCTCCAAGTTGTCTGAGTTAATTCACAATCTTTAAAAGCTTGTCAGTATAGCCTTGAATGCCTTCATCTTCCTTGATTTTCATTAGCTCAAACTATCTTAAGATATTCAACGTTTGCATAGATCTTGTTCTATCACTGCCTTGATACTCTTCCTTCAAACTATCCGAGACCTTTTTTGGATCCTCATAGTTTATTATTTTTACAAAAATTTCTTCTTAAATAGCTGATTGAAGGCAGATAAGGGCTTTATACCATTTAGCCACTTATTCATTGTGTTGCTTGATTTGGGCTAAAGTAGGATTGGCATGCCTTTGTACTGGTATCTCACTAAACCCTACCACATCCCACAAGTCAAAAGCTTTGAGATATGAGCACATTTTGAATGCCCAAAAAGGATAATTATCACTAGAGAAGATCAGAGGAGCAACTACACTGAAACCGATTATAGCCATGGGGTTGAATCAAGAAAATCAATTGAAAACTTTGTAGAAGATTTTGATCATAGGTCTATTGAGAAATGATGCTCTAATACCATGTAGAAGATTAAAGCTAAACTAATTCTGAAGAAATTTGAAGAAAGCTAGAAGAACAAAGAGGAAACGAAAACAAGGATGAAGACATCAAATCTAAGAATCACTAACAACCCACAATAACAGTTACTTTACAAGTATTTATAATCACCTAAAACCATTCAATCCTTTGATTCAACCTTGAAATACTTAATCTGAGAGGATTTTTCTAGACACAAACAATGTGTCTTTGGTTTCTGTGTTGTGGTAACTATAACTAAAACCACCTAGTACACTACCCAGTAAATATGCCTGTTAAGCCTACAACAAAAGACTAAAATGACACATACATCCTATTTTACTATGTTAATTACAAGAGTTTAAAAAAAATGACAAGACAGCAAACTAAAAGCGATGTGTTGAGAATCTTTTATAACTTTCAATTTTCAGCTGGTTCTAGCCACATATTTAACCAAACTGGGAGTCAGTACTTTAACAACAAGCAACCTAGCATGTAAATAAAGTAGCAGCGTTAATCTTCATTAATGGCACGACATTTTTTTTTTGAAAGCAAGATTTCATTGCTAAACATATTTGTACACTTGTTACCCATTTGGTACCAAATTATGGCTGAACACCTGATGTACAAAACATCCTGAAACCTACGCATAGTTTCCGAATTACAAGGTGACCAACAAACAGCCTAAGTCCCAAATGGCAAAGCATTATGCAATTGCCTTAAACCTTTCCACTGAGACACAATCCAGTCAATTTGGGCAACACAATGGCATTTACAAAATGAAACAACACAATATACTAGACATTGTTGGTTTTGAAAGAAAAAATGCTTCAGGTAAATGATGAAGATGAACCAAAGAAAGAAGAAAAATTTTTTAGAGAAAAGGAATATATATAATTGTTGAAACAGCTGGTTTATATACTAGTACATTTACAAAGGCACTAGGTCCTACACAAGCATCTGGCAAATGACTAAGCAAATAAAAAAAAGCTGTGTGGCTTTTACAATATCAAGGCCAACGGCCTATTGAGCAACAAACAAAAGAAAATAAGCTAAAAGAAAAACAATGAAGCATTAAGAAGCACATGCACAACACGTATATGAAAACCATTAAAAAAATGCGACTATCACGTGATCACCATTTAGCACGAAGATTGCAAATTCAGACATCCATTCTAACACACCTCTTGGAAGTTAGAGTTTGCAGATTCCCAACTTCGATCTTAACTGCTCAAATTTGTCTTTATAGAGTCCTTTTGTAAAGATATCTCCTAATTGGTCATTGGTGCTACAATGCTTTACCTGAACTTCTTGATTTTTAATAGCTTCCCTGATGGCATGAAATTTGACTCATATGTGTTTAGTTCTTCCATGTTCTATAGGATTTTTAGCAATTGCAATTGCAAACTGATTATCAATCCATATAACAGTTGGAGTATATTCTTTAAACTTTAGGTCTGTAAGTACCTTCCTTATCCATAAAGCCTGATTGGTTGCAGCAACAGCTGAAACATACTCTGCCTATATTGAAGACTGAGCCACAACATTCTACTTTTTTGAGTTCCAGCAAAACATTGAACTTCCAAAAGAGAAACAAAAACCACTATTACTCTTTGAGTCTTCAAAATTTTTTGCCCAGTCACTGTCAGAGTATCCTTCAAGCCCTTTACTTTCAACCTTCTTGTACTTAAAACCAAAATCCATAGTTCCTTTCACATACCTCATTATTCTCTTTTTGCAATCCAATGTACATTCGAAGGAGCTTGCATAAATCGAGGAAGAAGGATGGTAGTAAACAAAATGTCAAGTCTTAATGTTGAAAGATATAGTAAAACGCCCAATCAATCTCTCGTACTGTGTCACATCAGCCTTAGTACCTCCATTATCCTTAGTAAATTCATTTCCAGCAACTAAAGGTGTAGACACAACTTTACATTCATTCATTCTGAATTTTTTAAGCAACTCTCTTGTATATTTCTTTTGGTGTAGGAATATGAAATCTGAGTTTTGAATGATTTAAAGTCCTAGGAAATATGACATTACTCCTAGATCACTCATATCAAACTCATTCTTCATCTTTGTTTTAAATTCATCTAAGTATTCACTACTAAGCCCTGTTATAAGAAGATCATCTATATACAGTGGCACAATCAACTGAATACCATCAACAGAACTTTTAACATATAGAGTAGGCTCACTTACACCTTTTGTAAAGCTTTGACTCTGCAGATAGTTGTCCATACTTTCATACCAAGCCCTTGGGGCTTGTTTGAGTCCATATAGTGCCTTTGTGAGCTTGCATACCATATCTTTCTTTCCTAGTTCAACAAAGCCTTTGATTGTTCAACATAAATGTCTTCACTGATAGCTCCATTTAAGAAAGTTGATTTAATGTCAAAATGCCAGATTAGCCATCCCTCCTTTGTTGCAAGTCCTACTAAGAGTTTGATGGTGTCGTGCCTTGCTACAAGAGCAAAGGTTTCTAGATAATCTACACCATATACTGGAAAGAACCCTTTTACCACAAGTCTGGCCTTATACTTGTTAACAGATCCATCTGAGTTGAGTTTTGTTCTGTACACCCATTTAACCCCTATGACTTTTTATTTATTTGGTTTCTTAACCAGAATCCAAGTTTGATTCTTTCTTGTCATTGACATTTCTACTTCCATAGCTTATTTCCATTTTTCATCAACAGTTGCTTCAGCAAAGGTGTCACGGCCCGGTACTTTCCTCGAGCCCCTAACAACCGTCACGATGTCCCGATAGACATTCATTACCCGGAATGCCAACCAAAACCTCGTAAGGCTTTAATATCAGTTTTCTCACTTCCTCTGTGAGTATTAGTTACTAAAATCATGTTTTAAAGGGATATGGACTATTTTCAATTCACAAACAGTCAAAAAGAAATTTCTACTACACAGGAGTATTTTGGTCATTTTTCTTAAAAATTTCGAAACTAGCTAAAAATGTGGTATATAAGTGAAAAATACACATTTTAAAACCAAAAATAAGTTTAGATATCTAAAACATTCATTTAAAGTGAAATTATAGCTATTAGAATAAAATAAAAATATTGAATAAAATATTTCATTTTCTTATAAAATAATATTTTTAGAACGCTACATAAATAATTTTTACAGCATAAGAACAAAATAAATTCATACATATAGTAACACAGATAACTAGAGCATGTAATTTAATTTACAATAACATATGGGTCCCCAAATGACAAAAGTGAATAAGACTGTAGACCTACTATCTCAAAGGATGCAAGTCCACACGTAACCCTCAACAAAGTCTGCTATCTACAAATGACTCAGAGCCTGAAATGGGTGGAGAGAAAAAAGGGTGAGTTTTTATAAACTCAGTGAGTAAACAAATATCATCTAAAATATCTAAAATCGAGTAAATGAAGACAACTTAAAATAACTCATCGTACTATGATTCATAACATTTCAAACTCATTTCAACTAAATAAATAAATTCATTTCACTCAAATAATCAACATGGCTTATGAATTTCTTAAAAATTTGACTCGTGCCGAAACTTATTCTCGAGGATACCTTGATCAGAGGCATCCAACTAAGTCCGCCAAGACTATTAAAACAATCATATATACATAAAACATATTTTTACATTTGGAAACACAGTTGTTCCTTGGCGTTGGCTAAGTTAACCCTTACGTGGTGGTTCGGCGTGAAGTGAACTCCAAGCTTTACCTCAGGAGATACCCTCCACACCTCTCGTACCGAGGTAAGATATAACCGGGTTTACCGTGTCCCTCTAATAGACTGGCCCACGGAACCCGCCACTGTAGTAACTAATCAATTAACCCACCATATCAATAAAATTTTAGCAGCATGACATGGCAAATATAATTTTATCCAACCTGTCAAAACAACACAACACAACTCATATATTCCACAAATTCGCAATTTCAGCCATTCATGTCATTGTATCATCATAAGCCATCAACTCAAAGCAAGTTTATATGTATATGTTTCACAAATAAAATAAAGTCTCCAATTACTCAATTTTTAAAATCATCATTCAATTTCAAAATGATTTATAAAACTCATTTCATTTAGTCACATATCAATCATAAAACATAAAGATTTACAAATAAAGCTCATTTCTTCTTTAAAACCACAAAATGAATAAAAACCACTTTAGATAGTCAAGATGATAATATGATTACTCACAATATCAGGAGTCGAAGTACTCCTAGTCTCGGTCTTCGGGTACAATCTCCTTACCCTTATCAGAAGTTTCACCACCTAGACATAATGCACAACAAGCAATTTACTATATTTGTGCTAAATCGTTATAAAACTAATTTAGGCTCTATATGAATGCATGAAATGGGATGCGAAATGTTCGGATTATTATCTAAATACGGTGTTCTACGTAGTCCAATTATGTATGGGGCTGAAATGGTATTGACCTAATTCACACTACACATCAGTTAATTGCCCAGAATATACAATTCAACTCCAAATAAATTCATTTCACTTCCAATACTCCAAATCATCAAATACAAGCTAGATAACATGTAATATCACAATATCCATCATCAATATCTCCCTTGTAAAATTCGACCATTGAAGGTTTAGTGTGGAACATGTGATTTTCATGCTTGATTTTTACACCTAACATCACAAAACAACTAAAAACACCTAAATAGCATGAAATTCATCAAAGTCCATTATCCAATTTCTCTCTTGAAAATTCAGCCAATGAGTGTGGGTGAAGGGCATGAAATTTTCTTGCTTATTTTTCATGCTAAACATCACCAAACAACTAAAAACACTAAGATATCTTGAAATCTAACCAAATAAATCATCAAATCTTCTCTCTCTAAATTCGGTCAGCCATGAATCCTTCATGAGATCTTGAGTTTCAACCATAGTAATTGAAAAATAATGCATAGGAAAGGTAGATCACAAGCTAGAATTAAGAAATTTTACCTCTACTTGCTTGATTCCTTGAAATCCATCAATTTCTCTTGAATTTTTCTTAGCTAGGGTTTTGTTCTTTTCTTTTCCCTTTGTGCTTTGTTTTGGCCGGCCATGAAGAGTGAATGTGGGAGAGTTTAAGTTGGCTTTATAAAGGAAATAGTAAAAGCATTAAAGCTTGCCACTTGTCACCTGTCACCATTTAATTGGTCCAAAATCAAAACTTAATAATTAAGTATTCTCCCACCACTACACATAATATCTCATTTATCCATAGTATAAAATAATAATAGATGAAATTCATGAGCTTGACAAGTGTCATGGTGGTGTAAAATTCCAATTACGTCCTCATGGTCACATGAAATGATCGTTTTACTCTTATACTCGAAAAATGTCAAAATTAAAAATTTTCACTTCTCAAGCTCAAATTATGTTCCAAATAGTAGAACTTGATCAAAATTTCATCCACCATTCCAATTTTGCCCTTAGGTGACAAAATGACCATTTTGCCCCTATGTTATGAAAATTTCAATTTAACTCCAAATCAATCCTCGAACTCCAAATCACCATATTAAGTCATTTCAAGGTTCAATAACTCTCAAATACATCCTAAAATCTTTATTTGGACTAGTTCGAGGCTTAATCATCTTAATCGTACCACTAGGTACATTACCGACTTTTAGCGATTTTCGAGGTACCCAAGTATGCAAACATGCTTTCTAATGTATAAATGGCATAATAAATATATTGTAAAGCTGGGCTTGACAAAAGGAACTTGGTTCTATAACAAAAACATAGCATCTAGAGTAAATATCTTGCAAAGATCTTGTTCCTCTCACAGAGGGCTCATTAACATTTTCATCTGAATCTACGCTGACCTTGGACTCAGAATAGTGATCTGGAATAATTTCTTTGCTCCCAGTGTTTTCAACAAAGTTTGAATCCCAATTCCATCTCTTATTCTCATCAAAAACCATATTTCTACTAACAAAAACCTTCATTGTTCTAACATCCAATAATCTATAGCCTTTTGAAACTTCATTATGTCCCAAATGTTATAGCAATCAATGACTTTTCATCCAGTTTAGTTCTTTTTGCATCAAGTATTTTAGCATAACCTATGCAACCAAAAACTTTAAAGTGAAAAATAGAGGGTTTAAAGTTATACCAAGCTTCATAGGGAGTTTTGTTTGCTAAGGCTTTAGTTTTGGCTATATTGAGTAGATAGTTTGTTGTGTTAACAGCCTCTACCCAAAAAATTTTTGGTAAACCTTTTTCAAACAACAAACATCTAGCCATCTCTGTTAAAGTTCTATTCTTCCTTTGTGAAATCCCATTCTGCTGTGGACTATAAGTGGTTGTCAATTAATACACAATACTAAACCTTCTTAAATATTCTTCAAATTCCCTGGAAGTATATTTAGTTCCATTGACTATTCTTAACTTCTTTGTTGTTAAATCTATCTGATTCTCCACCTACACTTCGAACTTCATGAAAACACCCAAAACATCAAATTTAACCTTAAGAAACAACACCCAACTAAACCTTGCAAAATCATTAATAAGTAACAAATAATATTTACTCCCATTTACAGAAAGAGTTTTCATTGGACCTCCAAGATCAGTATGCAACAATTGCAGCTTATAAGTTACATTCTAGTTTCTATTCTTTGGAAATGGCACACATTTTTGCTTTCGAAGCGAACATATTTTACATATTCTATAAACATTCAAAAACATAGGGAAGCCTTCAGCTAGTTTCTTAGAAACCATAAGCTTAAATGAACTATAGTTCACATGGCCATATCTTCTATGCCACAGTTCTTCATTTGACATAGAACACTTATATGCAAAATGCATAACTTTCATCCATTCAAGGGAAAATACATGTTTCTCATCCCTATAGTGAAAAATTTCTTACTAGTAGGAACAATGACAGTGCATGCCTTGTCCTTGAACACCAACTCAAATTCATCATCAACCAGCTGACCAACACTCAATAAGTTTTGGCATACTTCAGATGCATAAAAGACTCCTGATATTGACTTAATTCCATTAAGAGTTTGGACTCCTACTATTCCAGTCCCATGAATTAATAGGAAATCACCATTACCATGAATTAATAGTAGTGAAACTCTCATCTAGTGTTATAAACAAGACTTTGCATCCAGTAAAATGATTTGAACAACCACTGTCCAGTAACCAAGTGTCTTTCTTCTTAGTATTATATGAACTTAACCATAAACAGAACCCCATCTTTAGCTTGAAGCTCTTCAACCACAGTTGCTTTCTCTTCAACACTTTTAACTTTATTTTTCCATACTTTTTCAACATGTCCTTGCAGGTTGCACCTTATGCACTTAACATTCGGTCTAAACCAGCAACACTTCTCAATATGGTTTATCTTTTTACAATGAGAACATGGTGGAAAAGTTTTCTTTTGATGCCCTTGCCTTTTCTCAGTAATTTTCTTACCCTTATCTTTCTTATCTACATCATTCCTCCTAGAGTTACTGTTACTAGATTTCAAATTCTTAAACATGGCAATTAAGGCACTTTTAGTGAAGCCTTTTTGCCTAAAAGCCTTTCTCTACTCTAAACCTTCCAAAGAATTTCTAATTCTTTCAAATTCATCTAGCCAATGTCTCTAGAATCTTCTAAGGAAGAGATTTTTTACTCATATCTCTCAAGACAGCCTACTAATATTTTACTAACTAGCTTTTCCCCAAACATTTCCTTACCCAGCAATTTAAGCTTATTTACGACCCCCATCATCTTCTAGAAAATTCTCTGATAGTCTCAATCTCATCCATAGTCAACATTTCAAATTGCCTAGTCAAATTAAAAGCCTGAATCTTTTTAGTTCTTTCACTATCTTGAAATTCCTCCTTTAAATGATCCCTGACCTCTTTTAGACTGTCTAAATGCATGATTCTAGCTAATATATCTTCAAATAGAGCAGATTGTAAACAGGACAAGCTTTGTACCTTTTTGCCTTATCTTCTTCAAACTACCTTATCTGTGCCAAAGTTAGGTTAATGTGCCTTTGTATAGTTTCTGCTCTGGTCTCCACCACCTCCTACAGAAAAAAAACTTTGAGGTAAGACTGCATTTTAATAGATCAAAAAACATAGTTTTCTCCAGTAAAAACTGGAGGAGCTGTGGTATTGAACCTAGAGGTTGCCATGAATCACAAACTGAAAATCAAGGAAAAAGGAGTAAAATAGCAAAGAAAAAAATAGTCTCTTAAGAGCTAACTAATTGCTCTAATACCATGTTGGTTTTGAAAGAAAAAAATGCTTAAGGTAAACGATGAAGATGAACAAGAGAAAGAAGAAAATTTTTCTAGAGAAAGGGAATATATATAACTGTTGAAATAGCTAGTTTATATACCAACACATTTACAAAGGCATTGGGTCTTACATAAGCATTTGGCAAATGACTAAGCAAATAAAAGGAAACCATGTGGCTCTTACAATATCAAGGCCTACGGCCTGTTGAGCAACAAACAAAAGAAAATAAGCTGAAGGAAAAACAAGGAAGCATTAAGAAGCACATGTATAGCACGTGCATGAAAACCATTAAAACCATGTGATTATCACGTGATAACCATTTAGCACCAAGATTGCAAATTCAAACTTCCATTTTAACAGACATAACAACATCTTATATGAGCCACATCTACCACAAAAGTATTTACAAAGAGGGAGCTAAAAAAAATATATTGATATTGTAGAAATTTCCTTTAACCTAACTACTCGTCCCACATCCACCACTAACACCACCTTCGTCACTGCTGCCACCACAACCATCACTGCCACTGGCACCACTATCACTAAAGCCCCTTTTTATGGCAATTATATTAGCTGTTGTAGCAATTGATGCAGCTCTAGCCAAGATAGCCATCCCACCATCTGTAGCTCCATTGTTATCCACATTTTGATCACCTATTTCAACATTATATGAGAATGAGATTGGGATTCAAATGTGGTGGGATTTCTTTTATCCCCTTTTTTGAGGCTTTTAATACAAAAGCAAAACATTAAAGCTAGAATTGCAACAACAATGGAACCACAGGTAATAAGTGCAATTACATAGGCTTCATCTCTGTAGAAATCATTGTTTAAGCTTCTAATATGATATAAGTTATATATTCTAAAGCCAACTGTTTGGGAAATTTTAAAATCATAGGAAATCTAGATGAAGTTATGTAATTAAGTTGACTTTTATTGTGGAAATGAGTAAAAGAGTTTACTTTGATTTCTTTTCTTTGTTCATAAGTAAATTCTGGAAATAGGTTTTTTTAAAAAAAATTAGAAATAGCTTAATTCCAGTTGACTTTGCTGAAAGTCTCTAACTAACAATAATTTTATTTAGGGTAACTTACCCCAACTCTCTAAATTTTAATCATAATTCGTATTCAGTCCATTAGTTTTAAAAATAGATACTCTGCCCCAAAACCTTTAACACTTTAACAGATTTAATAAAAAGATTGAAATATCCATCAAATATCGAAACAACCTCATATGAAGCCAAACCCACCACATGCAAGCCATTAGTGTTAGTTTTTTTTTGTTCTCTCTCTCTAAAATCATTTCTCCTCTTTATAGGTTATATTTGTCATGCGAACTTGATGTTGTACCATGTGTGCCTAGACTTTTATAGTGCAAACTTGAGGGTCGTTGTGAGATGAGGTTGTTGCTAGCTATATGTGGATGATTAGAGCCAATATCTTCTTAAGTTGTCTATTCTAGGACATAAAGGAAGCCGAGGATCTTTTCTTTCTTTGCCTTTTCCTTGAATTGTGTTTATTTTTGGGGTATTTCTCCTCTCAAAACAATTAGTTCCTCTTTGTCTAAGAATGGTATTGTTGGTCTTGCTGTTTAAACCAAAACAAAAAAGGTTAGAAAAAGTAAATTTTTCAAATATACCTTATATGTAAACTTTCACTGGTTCTTTCTCATCATGCTAATATTGTATAACTAGAATCCTTTTTTTTGAAGCGTTCGATGTATTCTATGAAATCTACTTTTGATGTTCTCTTTCCAAGTCAACAAGAGTACCTTTTTCTTAGAGAGAAAAGAACTTCTTCCTAAACATCCCACACATTGACACCAAGATTACACAAAACCAAGAGTGAGATTGGTATGTTATGTATAGACTTTTTTGGTTAGGGACTTGGAGAATTCCTTTAACTTCAAGTCTTTGCCTAATCTCGAGTCTCCATAAACTTCATGACATATTCTCAAGCATCACTAGTCTTGCCATTAAATTGGTAAAACTTAGGACTGGTGTAGTCTTTAGGATACAAGTTAACAGCTATGCTAGCAAGAAAAGGTAACTTAATTAAAGCTCTTATCAAGCATCACCAATCTTAACATTAAATTGGTGGAACCTAAGACTGGTGTAGTCTTTAGGATATGACTAAGTGTTGAAATTGAGGTTGAAGTTTTTGCATTTAAGATTTCACACCAAAGTTTGCTTCAAATCTAGTGCAAAGGTTGAAGACAATGGTTTGTCACATAAGGAGCACATTTTCATCTTCTTATGTTGGCCATTTTACTATTTACCTTTCATGTTTTATTGCTTAGTCATTTTCTTTTAATTCTTCTAAGACACTGTGTACATAGCCATGTGTCAAAATATGTTTTGTGAAAATATTCCTAGGACCAAACTGTTGGGTGGTACGTGGATTTGTGAGCCACTACCTTTTTTGTCTCCTTCCATAACTCATTTTATAAAAACTATGAACCATCATTAATGAAATAAGAAGCTTTTTCTTTTCGATTTTACAAAGCATTTCTTTCCTTAAATTTTTTGTTTTCATATCGTTTTTTATCATGGTATCAAAGTTTATTTGAGGATCTTGAGGAAACTTAGAAACCCACTACAACCTTGAACTCTTTTCTAAAAATACTTCTTATTTTTCACAAGAAAACAAAGTCTGAATCTATGGCATCTTCAAGTTTCAACACAGCAACTCCACCTTTATTTATAGAAAAGAACTATGCTATTTGGGCTATTAAAATGAAAGCCTACTTAAGGGCTTTCGATCTTTGGGATATTGTGAAGGTAGGAGGTAAACCTTCTATTATGAGGCATGCTAACCCCACTATAGTACAGCTTAAGCAGCATAGTGCGGATGTTGCAAGGATATGCAAAGCACTTTCTTGTATCCATTCAACTGTTACTGACATCATTTTCTCAAGGATTATAACTTGAACCACAATAAAAGAGGCTTGGGATCATTTAAAAAAAAAGTTCCAAGGTAGTGAACGGACTGAATAGATGCAAGCTTTAAATCTCTATAGACAATTTGAGATGTTGAAAGTCAAGGAAGAAGAGACCATCAAGGAATATTCTGATAAGTTAATGAAAATTGTAAATCAGCTCAAATTGATTAGAAAAGAGTTAATCGATTGCAAGATTATAAACAAAATACTGATAAGTCTTCTTGAGAAGTTTGAATCTAAAATAGCTTCTCTTAAATATTCCAAGGATATTACACGATTGATAGTCACTAAGCTTGTAAATACACTTCAAGCTCAAGAACAAATAAGGGCCTTAAGACAAGAACATTGTACAGATGAGGCTTTTATGGCTAAGATAAAGGGGAAATCTTATTCTAGTAAGATGAAAAATGACACTAAAAAGAAAAAGAAAGAGAAAAAACTGAATGACAAAAGACCAGGAAAGCCAAAGACTCAATATCCACCATACTTTTATTATGAAAAGAGAAACCATATTGAGAAGTTTTGTTGGTTTAGACCCAACATGAAAAGCAAATCTTGTAAGCAAATAGGGCATATGGAAAAATTTTATAAAGCTAAGGGTGCTGACATTAAAGAAAAAGCAACTGTGATGGAAGAAAACAATGAAGAAGAAGAAGAAGAAGAAATTTTGTTGATGGTTTACAAAGATATTGGTGTAAAACAATGGGATATCTAGCTTATTGATAGTGCTTGTTCGAGCCATATGACAACTAATGATAGTTTGTTTACTACACTAGAAAAAGGTTACAGATCAAAGGTCAAAATTGATAATGGAAACTCCTTACAAATATTTGGCATTGGAACGGTCGAAGTTTAAACACTATCTGGAATCAAGTATATTTTGCATGTTTTATTTTTTTCCAAAGGTAAATAAAAGCTTTTTAATTGTTGGACAATTGCTCAAGAGTAATGTTGTGTTAATATTCAAAGATCTTAGCTACTCTATTTATGATTATTTAGGCAAAGAGTTATTTACTATTCCAATGAAAAACAAATGCTTTCCACTTGACTGGAATGAAATGGAATATAGCAATTATGCTTCTGTTGTTGATGATAGTAAACTGTAGCTCAAAAGGCTCTACCATATCGACTATAACTATTTTAAACTCATGTCATCTGAAAATCTTATGAGTGGCCTTCCACGACTCTTTGAATTTGATCATTTGTTTGACGCTTGCCTTTATGGAAAGCACAACGAAAGTCCATTGCCTAAGCAGAGCAAAATGAGAGCTACAGAATGCCTTTAACTAGCACATTTTGATGTTGGAGGCCTAATGAAAACGCCTTCCTTGAATGGAAGTAAGCTTTAAATTACCTTTATTGATGATTTGAGTAGATATTACTGGATTTATTTTTTGAAATACAAATCAGAAGTATTTGGTTGTTTTATGAAGTACAAAGCACTTGTCGAAAATGAGTCAAGTAAAGCCATCAAAATTTTAAGGACTGATAATGGGTCTAAGTATACTTCAAATGCATTTGAAAGGTTCCTATCTTTAAAAGAAATTAAGCATCAATCCACAATTTCTTATATTCCCCAACATAATGGGGTTTGTGAAAGAAGATATCAAACCTTGATAGAAATGACACTCTACTTATTGTTTGAAAAGAAATTGCTTAAAAGTTTTTGGGTAAAAGCTACACATCTATCTATAATGTTGTTGAACATTGCTCATACCTAAGCATTCAAATAAAGTCTCCTTATGAAGCTTGGTGTAGAACAAAGCCAACAGTATCTCATTCAAAGGTTTTCAAACATATT
Source organism: Theobroma grandiflorum (assembly GCA_036013995.1). Classification (NCBI taxonomy): domain Eukaryota; kingdom Viridiplantae; phylum Streptophyta; class Magnoliopsida; order Malvales; family Malvaceae; genus Theobroma; species Theobroma grandiflorum. The sequence continues at coordinate 21,520,436 of CP142133.1, read as the reverse complement.
AGCTAGGCTCAAATACCTTAAGCCAAGAGATCTAAGCTTGATGCAAAATCACAGTTGGCAATTCACCTTGGGTACAATGACAAATCAAAAGGTTACAGATTGTGTAATCTGGAAATTGGAAAAGTGTTTGCTTCCAAGGATGTGAAATTTGAAGAAGATCTAAGGTGGAATTAAGACAACAAAAAAATTAAGAATTCAAAAATGAAAATATAATTGGTGATGTTGGACTTGGAAATGAGAATCAAGTTGAATATGATAATGATTTTGCTATAAGGGGTACTAAAACATTGCAAGACATATATGAGAGGTGCAATATGGTTATTCATGAACCAGTGACTTTCACTAAAGCTCAAGAAAGTAAATAATGGCAGTAAGTTATGAAAATAAAAATTGATATGATAAGGAAGAATGACACCTAGACTTTAGTGTATAGACCTAAGAATCAAAAGGTAATTGGGGTTAAGTGCATGTTTAGAACTAGACACAATGTTAATGGAACTGTGAACAAATATAAAGCTTGACTGCTAGTGGAAGGTACTCACAAGTTTATGGAATTAACTACTTGAAGACTTTTGCTCCAGTAGCAAGGCATGATACTAAAAGATTGTCGATGGCTTTATCTGCTAAAGAGAATTGAAAATTTTGGCATATGGATGTGAAGTCAACATTTCTTAATGGACTGTTGACAAAAGATATCTTTACAGAGCAACTAGAGAGGTTTATTGAGATTGGCAAAGAGGACAAGGTTTGTAAGCTAAACAAAGCCTTGTACAAGTTAAAGCAAGCACCAAGAACTTGGTATGAAAAGATTGATTCTCATCTTTGCAGCAAAAAGTTCATGAGAAATGAATCTAAACATACTTTTTATGTAAAAAGTTCAAATCAGAAAACTCTGTTAATTGTTTCAATATATATTGAAAAACTGCTCCTAACTGGACCTTATAGTGAAATGTTGACAGAGTTCAGAAACCATATGAAGATAGAGTTTGATATGACTAATCTTGGTGAAATGACTTATTTCCTTGGTTTGGAATTCATTCAAGGAACAAATTGCATGTTTATTCACCTAAGCGAATACACAAAAGATCTTCTAAAACATTTCAAAATGGAGGCATGCAAGGAAGTTTCAACTCTCTCTATTCTAGGTAACAAGCTATGTAAAGAAGGTGGTTCTCCTAGTGTAATTATAAGTACAGAAGCTTGATAGGTTGATTGTTGTATTTAACAACATTGAGGCTTGATATTATGCACACTATTAGTGTACTTTCAAGGTATATGCAAACCCTAACAGAAATTCATTTATCTATAGCCAAGAGAATGTTGAGATATCTTAAAGGAACATTAAACTATGGTTTGAAATTCTACAAAAAAGAAAGCACTGAACTACAAGGATATAACGACAGTAATTAGGCAAGCTATCTTGATGATTCACACAGCACAACAGATTTTTGTGTCTCATTAGAAAGTAGTATGTTTGCTTGGAATTCTAATAAGCAGAAGGTGGTGGCATAATCCTCAGTTGAGTTTGAGTATATTACCATAGCATTTACACTAAATCACATTCTCTGGTTAAGGAAAGTTCTAAGTGATTTGGGATTTAATCAAACAATTAGAATGGTTTTGAAAGTTGACAATCAATTTGCTATTGCAATTGCAAAGAATCTAATACAACATGATAGAACATAGCACATTAGAATAAAGTTGCATGTGATAAAGGAAGTGGTCAAAAATCAAGATATCATAATGGAATATTGCAACATTGGAGAACAAATTAATGACTTTCTTACCAAAAACCTAAGATAAGTTTATCACTTTGAGAACTAAGTTAGGGGTCACTAAACTCAACCTCAAGAAGGTGTGTTGAAATTGAAGTTGAAGTTTCTAGGTTTCAGATTTCACGCCAAAGTTTGCTTCAAATCTGGTGTAAAGGTTGAAAATGATGGTTTGTCACATTAGGAGCACATGTCTATCTTCTTTTGTTGACCGTTTTACTATACACTATTTATTTTTCATATTTTATTGCTTAGTCATTTTCTTTTGATTCCTTTAAGACACTGTGTACATAGCCATATGTCAAAATATGTTTTATAAAAATATTCCTTGAACCAAGCTATTAGGTGGTATGTGGATTTGTCAGCCACTACCTTTTTTATTTTTTTTCACAACTCATTGTATAAAGACTATGAACCACCGTTACTGAAATGATAAGCTTTATCCTTTTGGTATTATAAAGCATTTTCTCTCTTTAAATTTTTTTAGTTTTCATATCCCTTTTTATCACTTAATAGCTACACTAGCAGGATAAGGCAATTTAAGATTAAGCTTTGAAAAGTTAATGCTCTTACTCTTATGGTCAAACAGCCTCTGAAGTTTTTCTTTTGTGACAAAATTTTGAGTAGTTGTTGAAGCAGTTACTATAGTAAAATTGCCAATGATAAATGGATTAGTTGTAGTGGCTAGTGCGTTAGTTGTGCTTTCTCCATTTCCTCCAGTTCCATTCATGGTGTTCACCCCATTAATAGCATTTTCACTATTGTAGGGTGGCCTGAGCTAGACTTGATGGGTTGTAGTAAGAAAGGATGCAAATTAGGTAATGGTCTTCGTCATCCATTTATTGTTATCATTTAACATTTGCATCTTTTCTTAAAAGGCTTGAAGCATTTTCATAACCTCCTAGATAGGGATGTCAACGGTAAGGTACCCGTTAATTTCGAGGTATTCGAACTCTAATCCTATTAAATACTCAAATAATTTAAAAATTACTATCCTAACCTTAACCCTAATACATTCCCACTACCCTATAATTACCCTAACCCGTTTAAATACCTGATTAAATAAAAAAATTATTAAAATCTTCTTCATGGGTATCCAATTACCCAATTAACTTTTCTAATCTCATAACTTCCTTTTAGATTTATATTTTATAAATTTATATAAACAAAAGTATATATACTGTAATTAATAATTTTAGAGTTATAATTTTTGCAATGTTAATACAAAATAAAAAGTAAATATATTTATATTTAAAGTACATATAAATATACACACAAGCGTACATAAAAAATATTTTAATATATAAAATAGTAATTATATTCCTTATAAATTAACACAAAATATAAACTATATATATTAAAAGACATTACAAGTTAATTAATAATAATAGTTTATATATTAAAAGACATTACAAGTTAATTAATAATAATAGTTTCATGAATTAATTTAATTAATTATAAGGATTTGTTCTTAATTTCATGAAATTAAAAAAAAAACATTTAGATTCGAAAACTATTCTAATCTCAAAAGCTTTCTTTAAGTATATATATTATAAGATTATATAAATAATGGTATATATATTATAATTAATAATTTTATAAGTCATAATTTTTATAATGTTAATACAAAATAGAAAGTAAATATATTTATATTAAAAGTATATATATAATAGTAATTATATTTCTTTGTAATATGATATAATATTCAAATTATTAAACATAATTAACAATCTAATAATTTTGTAATTTAAATACATTAATGTCATCATATTAATAATTAGAGTAACCATACTTTTCATATATTTGTTAGTTTTTAACAAAAAAAAAACCTTGTAAAGTTGGTAAATTTTGTAAATTTTTAATTTAATTATTAAAATAATAATAATATATTTATAAATAATAATCGGGTTTGGGTATCGAGTACCCAAGAAGTAATACCCAAACCCTACCCGAACCCAATTCGGATAGTAAAATTACTACCCGAACCCATCCCGAACCCGTTTATGAAGTATCCTAACTCGATATAACTAGGTCAAGTATTTGTGGGTATCCTATAATAGGGTACCCGTTAATATGTGGGAATGGGTATTTCTTGGTTGTCGAAAGAACTCTCCGTATCTTTTAGTAGCGTAATTATCCGATAGCTTTTACTCAATGCAATCACTCTTCCCAATGATGTTGCCAAAATGTATAGGGTTTTTCTAGTAAGGAGAAAGGACATGTTGTAATAAATAAAGCAAGATGCACTAGAGGTGGTAGAAAGGAAGATTGGAACAGTCCTTGAAGCTTAAGTGCTTTATGGCAAGCGATAAAGAATAATAAATGAAGGACTCGGTGAAGGAGGCAACAGAGCACAGCAAATGGAAAAAGTTGAGTAAAGAGAGTATTTTAAGAGAGCTTAGAAAGAGTTTCAACTTTCAAGGGTAATTTGATCAATTTTCTTCTCCCTCCTAAATTGACATGTCATATTTATACCAAGAGCGTTTTCTTAAGAGTAGTTGGTAGAAAAGCACTTTTAAGAGAACACATTTAGTGTGGGAAACATGTTCTTTATGAGAAAAGCACGTTCACTATGGAAAGAATAGCTTATTGGGTTCTGAGTAGTGGAACAATGACACTTAACAATATGTCATGCATTTTCTTGAGAAAGAAGAGAAAGGTAAAGCATGCATAATTTAAGAAAAAGTTAAGAAGAAGACATTTTAACTATCTCAATATCTTGCCTCCAAATTAAGCCCTCTAAAATATTCCTAAAATGAAAATAACTCATAATCATGTCTTTGTTTTGAATTACTTTCACTGTCTTTTGTGATGTAGTTGTTCCATGTGCTTGTTCTCATCCTATAAGACAACACTTAAAGAAATAATACATTGGCCAAAATTGCATGTCTACAATTGCAATCAAGGTATACGCTTAACTTACCATCCATCTCTAAAGAAAAGTTTCAAGTCCAATTTATCTTTGGATGGAAAGAAACTAAAAAGGCTTTGTTTAATCTGTGCGGAGAGAAAGTGATTTTTCATCATTAAGCGTTAGCTCGTAATTCCTTTGACAAAACTCGCAGATGATACTACAGGTAAACCAAATGCAATGTATGTTAAATTTAACCTGTTCTCCCGACATGGAGTAATGAGTAAGGACGTGAGAAATTAAGTTCCAAAAGGCATCTATTATGAACTTATGCTTCTATCACTATTCTCAATGTCTACATGGAATACATGTAATTTAAATAAATTTTTATATATTTTTTATTTTAGATAAAATTAAATTTAATTATTAATTATTAATTAATTATCATTCATGTATAAACTCATCATATAATTATCATTTATCGCATTAACACATCACATCACTATTCAATATGACACATAACACATATTATATTAACATCACATCATATACAATGATAAATAATATTTTTATTAACAATTATTCACCCATTAATTATTTTTAAATTTATTTAATTTAAAATATAAAATATAAAAATTAAATTTAATTAAATATAATAAAAATTAAAAATTAAATTAAATTTTCCTGAAGAGTATACCTCTCTCTCTCTCTCTCTCTCTCTCTCTCTCTCTCTCTCTCTCTCTCTCTCCCCCTCTCTGTCTCACAATCTGCCCAAGTTTAAACACCCTAAATCTCCATGATTAAAAAAAACAATTATATACCTCCGATAGTGAAGAAGCATAAGAATAGACAAGCGAGCGAAGAGCATAAAAAGTAACAAAAATGTCCATATCTCAAAAAAAAATTTTGCAATGCTGAGGTCATACATGAAAATGCAACATAATTAATTAATTATCTGAGGCTTAACATTAAACCCAGAAAACTTTAATTTACTGCAAATGACGAATCTAAAACTTAAAGGCTACTGAACTTTCAGCACAGTTTCAACAGATCTCCCACTAAAAATTGAACAAAACGAGATTTAAATACAACTGTGATGAACTCATTCATGCCAGTAAACTGTATATCTATATTTCTGTCAGAAAGCCAACTGAATATCTTTTGTACAAGATAACGTCTTCATAACTGGATTCTTAATGTGCGATTCACGGAGTGAGATCCTATTTCCCACCCTTACCATAAGTATCCTTAAGCGTAACTGTACGGTTAAAGACAAGTTTTTCTGCAGTTGAATCCTTGTCCACGGTAAAATAGCCTGAAATTGCATAACAAGTATGACCAATTAACAAACTATAATGCACCGTAAACTAACACACAATACACCAAGTTTATCGCTCCATAAAATATTTATTTCTTCCACCCCTGATAAAATGCCAAAGCCAAAATATGAACACAGCACTTGTATCTTATTTGTTACAAGCGATTCTCCTCAGAGTACATTATTACAACTTGTCAATATGCTAAACTAATAAGATGCCCATTATTAGACCGCATACATCAATATTATATCAATATTATGGTTTTAAGTCATCCAAAAATTCAGAAAGCATAGAACCACACAAGGTTTTATGACACCTACCGAGCCTTTCAAACTGAAACGTATCCCCTACAGCAGCATCCCAAAGTGATGGTACTGCATATGCAGCAGGTACCACCACTTTGGAATCCGGGTTCAGATCAGCTAGCCAATTATCAAGTTCAGCAGGATTCTGAAGAAATAATTGAAGTCAAAGGAGTCCATAAACATAGTGGCAGAAGGCAAGAAAAGAATTCAAAATACCATAGTAAATAAGTGCCAACCTCAGAATTAAAGAGTTTGTCAAACAATCGGACTTCCACCTTCAATGGATCAGCCCCTGGGGAAGGTTCAGCAACCCAGTGGAGTACCCCCTGTGTCAAAATTTTCAAAAGGGTAAAGAATAAATACAGTCCGGAAAAGATAAATTGTACAACTCTTAAAGAATATCATTCACAAAGTTAGAAGTAATTAGTGAATTCCAGTATGACTTCAAATGGATAAACAAATAAAAACCTTTGGCTTGCTTTTTTTAGAAGGATCATATACAGCTCGAATTTCAAGCACAGTCTCGTTATCATCTGCCAATATTACATCTGTGCACTTTATGGGGAATGCATACCTGCACAAATGGGAACGTGCAGCTATTCAACCCAAATCTGCAATAGGAAACTGACAACATATGTGTGTGTGTGTGTGTGTGTGTGTGTGCATAAATATACCTTAGCAGGACTGACTTGCCAGGAGCCAACCCATAGTAATCTTTAGAATCTTTCATTCGGAAATCTGAGCGCTCAATATATACAACATTTGAAAAAGGTACCTAAAGTCAGCAGAAGAAGTGGTTACTGTCACAACCAATATCAAACAAATGGAAGCAAAATACGTTTCGCACATTAATATTTGCTTTCTGTTACAGGAGTAAAAGTTTCATAAGCAGACAATGCTCAAAACCAGTCCAACGTGATTCTGATAAAAACCATGTGGATTATTCAAATTTAAAGCAATCTAAAAGCATGTCACTCTTATTTATCCTCACCTTGTAAAAGGCAGATGTATCATCTGCTTGAGCATCAGGCCATTTCTTTGCATCAAGATCCATAACAGAGCCAGATTCAAGGTTGGTTATGACTACCTGAGAACACAAAGAAGATCAGGCAGACAGTAGAAAGATGGTTTTTTTAAAGGAAGACTTCAGACTAGATGATGACCTTAAGTGGATGCAGCACAACCAATACACGAGGTGATGTCTTGTTTAATTCTTCTCTAATGTGATACTCAAGGCGATCCAAGCGAATCATACTACAGTCACTGTAGCACAAAATGTTAAAACATTAATGTAAGAGTCAGCAATATGAAAAGCCATGTTTGTCTAAAATGCATGTACATATAGTGCACCCCACAATAACTACACATAAAGAGTGCATTAGAATGTGTATTTTCAACCTTCTAGTGATTCCAACTCCTCGAGCAAAAGCATTTATTGCGGTTGAAGTCACACCCCTACGCCGTAAACCAGCTAATGTCATGAGACGGGGATCATCCCAACCATCAACATATTTATTTGTCACAATGTAATTTAACTACAACATCACATCATAGTAGATAAATATTAGATTTATAACTTAAACAACTCAACAAAACACACTAAAATTTTCCATACAAAAACATTGATTTTGTTATACCTTCCGCTTAGACATCACAGTGTTTGTAACATTCAGCCGTGAGTATTCCCAAACATATGGCTGATAAAGGTCCAGGACATGTAGCAGCCAGTAGTATGAAGCACGCCTTGTCTCAAATTCAAGTGTACATAGCTAAAAAAACAAAAGATGTTCAAGAATGAAATGGAACTTTAAAGTTAAAACAATTAAATGAACACAAAGTGTAAAGAACTCAATAAACTATATGTCATGCATGCCCTAGAAGACTGCATACTTACAGAATTTTAAGTTTATTCAGTTTGTTGAATAAAAGAAAAACCTGAAAATCTTACATGTGCAACATTAGGTCCAGGAAGCAAGAAACAACCTTACGAGTTGAAAAAAATCATAAGCATAAGCTGCTCAGCTATTGGGACGAGCAACATGCTTAGATTTCTCATGATTATTTATGAAGCCCAGAACAGTGGACTAAACAGAACAAGTTCCAGAATTTTGAGAGGACGGCTAGTATACATTCCTACCATTCAAGCATAAGTCCAAAGGACAGGAAACATTCTCATTGCATGAAAATGTTATTAGTCAGAAGCAACATGAGAAAACATTTTAATGATTATTTAGTAAAAAGCCTGAGAGACTAATAGTAAGCTTTATCTAACAACTCTGCTTCTCATTCACTAAAAGCAGTACTAAAAACCGCTACTCAAATCTTCCTACTGGAAGCATAAAGTAGAGGTTCAGAAACAATAAGTAATGTGTGAGTTATTTTGATTATAAAAGTCCCAGAACCCTTCACCTTTAAAAACACCATAAAGTTTAGGTATGTTGTTAGTCAATAAAATTGAAAAACTTTCTTCTTCAAGAGTTTTTAAGAAATAAGAAACAAAATGGTCTGCATTATAATAACATAAACCATAAACTTCCAAGCATAAGCCCAAAGGACAGGAAACATTCAAATTGCATGAAAATGTTATTTTGTATGAAAATGTTATTAGTCAGTGGAAACATGAGATAAAATTTTCATAATTATTTAGTGAAAAGCTTGAGATACTAATGGTAAGCTTTGATCTAACAACTCTGCTTCTAGTTCACCAGAAAGCAGTACTATAAACTGCTACCTAATCTTCCTACTAGAAGAATAAGGTAGAGCTTCAGAAACAACATGTGCAAGTTATTTTGATTGTAAAAATCCCAGACCCTTCACCCTAAAAAACATCCTGAAGTTCATATATATTGTCGGTCAGTAAAATTGAAAAACTCTGTTCTTCGAGCACTTTAAAGAAATCAATAACAAAATGGTCTACATTAAAATAACATAAGTGATAAACTTTCAAGCATAAGTCCAAAGGGCAGGAAACATTCACATTGCATGAAAATGTTATTGGTCAGAGGCAACATAAGAAAAAATTTTCATAATTATTTAGTAAAAAGTCTGAGAGATAAATAGTGAGCTTTTATCCAACAACTCTGCTTCTAGTTCCCTAAAAGGCAGTACTATACAGGAAGAATACGGTACAGCTTCAGAAACAACACGTAGTGTGCAAGTTATTTTGATTATAAAAATCCCAGAACCCTTCACCTTATAACACCCCCTGAAGTCCAGATATATTGTCAGTCAGTAAAATTGGAAAACTTTCTTCTTTGAGCATTAGAAATCAATAACAAAATAGAAAACTTTCAATTCTGCTCCTTCACATTGCCCCAACACTTTTACCTATTTCTCTTGGTTCTTTAGCTGCAATGAAATATAAATCACAGTTAACCCAAAGGCAGAAATGCTTATCTTATCACCAACCAAGCTCTGTTGAATTTGGAATAGATTGAAGTTTGCAGGTTACGAGTTTTTTCAGTTACAGGAACTTTGGATAATTTTTTATGCCTAATTTCTAGAAACTATGGGGCCTTACCAAAAAAAACAAGTTAAAAATATTTTGTTTTAATTTGTAGAGATCTTCCATTTTATCGTTCCCATTGCTTTAGATTGATGAATCACTGCAAACCTTGAAGCTATTATGCAGTTGTTTGGCTCCTAAGAAACTGTCAGGAAGTATATTTTTCTTCATTTAAGAAAAAATAAAAAGAAAATTAAAAGCACAGCCGGAGAATGCCACATATCATATTTTTTATTATCAATTCATTCATTGGTCAACTACGGGGTAAAACAGGGTCTGTAGTGGCAAGTTCACACTTGGCAAAAAATATACCACGTCAGAAGAAAAATATTTACAAAATCTACATCATTAATTTTTCAGTGAAAAATTACATGTCACTTGGTAGTCCCTCGTCATCGCCGTGTCACATGATTAAAACTCTTCTTTGACAGTATTATCAATTGTTCTTCATTGTTCATAATTCTAAAAGAAAAGAGATCAATAAATTACTCAAAATTGAGATAGAGGGACTAAAATAGAACAGGGATGTACCAGCTACTTCAACCTAATTCTAGCACTCTATCCCCTTAATTCCAGTTTGCGATAAAATGTTAATTGAATCCAACTCAGATTGATTTTCACACCTTAACCCTAATTCTGACTGTAGCCATAAACCCTAAAATCCCTAATTTTCTACCCCCACCCAGGACGAGGCAGAATTATCCAAATGGATCCTCTATCAGACACATCTAGCATTTACATGCCTTTTAAAAGTTAAAGATAGACTGGTTAAAACTAAAAGGAAACTTATCCAAAACTGATCTTGAAAGTTGCAAAAATTAACAATAATAGCTAAAAAAAGAAAGATTACATACTGAATGTGTGATATTCTCAAGAGAGTCCACGATGCAGTGCGCATAATCATAGCTTGGATAAATGCACCACTTATCCCCTGCATGAGGGTGAGGAGTAAACTGGAGAGAGAGCAAGATAAGAGTATGTCAACAACAATGGCACAAGGAAACTAAGTAATCAAACATATATAGGATATGACCTACCTTGATACGATAAGCAATGAGGTCATACATATTGAAATTATCACTCTGCATATCTTGCTTCATCCTGAGTGTTGCTTTGCCCTCTTCAATTAGACCTCTCTTCATGTCATCAAAAAGTTTTAATGACTCTGCAATTGGTCTTTCTCTCCAAGGGCTATTCATCTTCTTTTCCCTATACTCCTTTATTTCTTCAGGGGTCTAGCACCAAGAGAACCAGTGCTGGTTAGGCATAGAGCATTGCAATGAATGCAAAAATTAAGTTTCAAACTAAAAGAAGATAGAAGCCAGTGCATTTTTTGCTCCAGGTTATGGATATTATCATGCATTAGAACCTGATGATCAACATATGCATGACCCCTTCGTATCAGCTCCACTGCTAACTCGTACAAATCTTGGAAATAATCACTGGTGTAAGTTATCTGCCAAAAACCCAATGCAACTAGACATCAACCAAAAATCTTTAATAAAAAACTTACATTATAATGTTGAGAAATATTATACCTTGTATGGTTCCCAGCCCATCCACTTGACAATTTCTTCAATGTGATTAATATATTCTTTCTTTTCAGCTTCAGGGTTTGTGTCATCATATCTAAAAATCCCAAAGATAAAATTAGAAAGAAACACATGCAACTGAGAACATCACTAAGATTGGGATCCCCTCCATTACTCTTTTGTGGAGTACTCTTGAATCACACGTGTAAGACCCACCCAAAAATTATGGAAGCCAAAACTATGAATGGTAATTAAAGGTGTGTTGGAAAGTAATGGAAGGGAGCCTGATGCCATCACTAACCCAATTAAGTTGACAAAGCACATTCCAGAAATACAAAGGAGGTCCATCAACTATTGAGATACATAAAACAAAGTAACAATTTATTGAAAAACTTTAGGTGTTAGCAGAAAAGAGCAAATATCACCTCAGGTAGCAGCATCCACCCCTCTCTTTTGCAAGGCCAAAGTCGACAAACATTGCCTGAGTTATAGCATTAAATACAAACATTGCAAAACAAATAGTATTATCAATATGGTGCTTGTCACCTTTCTGAATGAATTATCAATAAAACTTACTTTTGCATGTCCAATGTGTAGATATCCATTTGGTTCAGGAGGGAAGCGGGTAAAAACTCTTCCCCCAGTCAACTTCAAGTGCTTGTCAAGCATTTCCCTTGTATTGCAACATCTTAGCACAGATCCATTGCTGAAAAATACTTCTGTGTGCACCTAATATCCACAAGAGAGTCACCATTTATCGGACAGTCAAGTGATTTTTCAGTGAAAAGAGCACTATCAATCATGTAAACCCTTGCTTCAGTTCTCATCTTCTTTTCCCTTCTTTTATTCAATTTTCCAGTTCTAGTTCTTTAGAATTAGGGATGCTAGGAGCCTATACAAACTAATGTACTCTTTCTACTGGAGGATAGAGAATTATTATCAAAAAATTTCGGCATTAGTGTTCTTGTGATTGAGGAATGCAATCAACTTCAGATGTAACTCCTACAGAACCCTGGGTTGAGGCTTGGGGATTTCTCCAATCCACCATACATGTAACTCATGAGAAACCCTAGGTGTCAAGCTTAGGAATTTCTTCTCTTTTCTCAATTCAATTTTCCCTGTTATCCTAAACATTCATGTCAGAAAATTGCCTTAACCCTACCTTCCTTGCTATCCTACATCATCACCGGACAAATAAACATGTGCAATTATATACACCCTGAACTATTGATAACAAATAGAGGTAATAGCAACAATAAAAATGAGACAAATAAAGTTGTTCCTGAATCTTGAATGAATGTAAGGCAAGAGAAGAAGAGAAACCCTTGAAAGACTAGTTTATTTATATACCTTTATATTGTCTTCTGGGGCAGGAAATATTGAAAATGGATTAAGTTCTTCTTCAGATGGCTGTGCAGGAGTATCATCAACAACAGCTTTTTTCTACACAAGTGCAATAAGCACAGAGGAGAGAAAAACTATTATCACAGACATGCACATGTAAATATGAAAAAACATGTACTGATTCTCACCTCAACTTTAGCAGGTTTTTCTTTCTTCTCCTTCTTTTTCGAAGGCTTCTCATCATCTGCTGCAGTCCTCTCACCAAGTAATTCAAACATTTTTACATCAACAAGTTGCTGTTACAGAAGAGAGCAGAGTCAGAGAAAATGTTTTATATTAACTAATAGCCAATTCAGACTGAACAGGAAGTTTGGAAAATCACCTTAGCAATCTTTGGATCAGCCCATGGATGCCTCTTCCTAACACTTCCCAACAACTCACCAACTAGAGATGAATGTAAATGATAAAAAGGAAAATTATAAAAAGAATATACTAAAATGCATGTCCACAAGAGGCAAAGACGCGAGCATTTCACCCAGATAACAACATATATCACAATACATAAACTAGCATGAATTATAAAGCTGAAAGGGAAAAAATTAAGTGTATCAGCCCAGTTACGCTATAAGCTTCTATTTCCACAATGTCTGTCAGTGTGCATGTGTAACATCTGCACATCCTTATACACACACACATTCAAGCTGGTTCTATGACTGCATGTTTCTCTAGGTGTGTATGTCAGTAAGTGTTTTCTGATACTCTCTATGTGAGCATGTGTATAAGAGCAAGAGAGCAAGAGTGAGAGAGATAACAAACCATTTGTTCGATAACGGCGCTCAATAATTATAGCTTTATTCTCCTCAAAAATTTCATTGACTGTGTGTGCAATTTCCTCAACGGAAACTTCAACTCCTGCTCATGAGTAGAATAAAGTAATTGAGATCAACAACATATGACAATAAAGAAAACCAAAGCTTAAACAAACTTGCAGTTCTGCTGAAGGAAACACTAACAATAAAATTAGAAACAAACCAGAGTATCTAAAATTATCATTCATCAAAAGCATAAACAGTCTTATCACGTACCAATGCCACATGCTTCTTCAAATTCACTCCGCTTAAAATCCTCTGATGCAACATTTGAAAGAAATGAAAATGCTGCTTCTAACTGAGCTGGAGTCTTTATCTGAAGAAATGCAATCGCATTAAAATTTCAAAATACTAATAATAATAAAACCACAGCACCACAAATAATTTCTTCCTCTAATTAAGCTAATTACTATTGCCAAAACACAGAATAGGTTGCAAACCTTAGACGAGACAACATATTCAAGTAAATTTGGACGATGTACAAGCGCATTCGCAGGGTACTTCGTGGCAACCTACGATACATATATGGCAAAACTCATATTGAATTCATTTTTGCGAAGATTTCAAACAAACAAAGAGAAATCAATGAAAAGAAAATCCGACCGTGTACAAAAGATTTCCAATCGTTCGGTCACATCCGTCAGTCAAAGCAGCCTGAAAAATAAAAAACAGAAATTGAAATGAAAATATTGCTATGATGTGACCAGTAAAAATCCAAAAAGAGTGAAATGTCGAAGGCACCTCGTGAATGACGGCTGTGAGATTAGCAGTGACCTTGTTGTTAGCGATGGTGTTACGAGCAGTTCGTTCGTCCAAACCAATCTTCACGAAGAGCTCCAAGGTTTTATCAGAGTTTTCGTCTTCGACTACCATTTTCTTCGAGAGTTTTTTTTGTTTGTTTAGAAAGGAAGATAAAAGAGATTTTTCTTGGGGTTTAGATTAGATTAGAGTGTGGGAAGGAAGAGTGTAAGAGGCTGGCTAGCTGGCTGTGTAAGAAGGGAATAAGTAAAATTGTAAACCCTAACAAGAAATAAATAGGAAAATGGAATCCAGGGCGCGTTTTTCGCGTGAGGTAAAGGGTGAGATTCTGTGGAAATGGAATCCGTTGGAAAAGTTAAGTCCGCACTCGGAATATGAAATTCTTAGATATTTTAACTTAAATGAGGGAAATATCTTCTTTTCGTCTAAGAATCTTGCTTACCGGACACCGATCAATTTGGATCACAGACGAGAAAACTTCCAAAATGTGCCCTTAGCTCAAGGATAAAATTGTAAACTTCCAGAGCTCACGGCCACCGGGAGAATCTCAGGCGTTTGGTCGCGGGATTCGCCGTCTTGAGGGTTTGTAGGCAGGTTTGTGGCGGGGAAACGAGGAGGTCGTGGGTGTTTCACAGCGGAGGACCACAGCAGGGCGGCGGTGGGCGGAGGCTTGAGTTTGCAAGGAGAGAAGATGCCGCTGGAGAAAGAAAAAGAAATTCGGAATTCAGAGAGAGAAAATGAACTCGGATTAGGTTAAGCCAGATATAAAACGGCACCGTTTCCAGGAAGTAAGGGACGATTAAAGGAGTGGCCAAACGGCTCCTTGGTTTGGACGACGGTGGCACATGACACGACGCCGTGTGGATAGTCACTGAAGTTAGCACATAGTTCCTCAAACGGCGCCGTTTGACCAGAAAGGACAAAGAGCACTGGGCAGGCCTAGTGCGGCCCGCAAACAGCACCCAAGTCGTTTTTGATTGGGCCTTTGGGTCTCTTCACAACCCAATTAACTGTCCTGCTTAGCCCAATGCAGGTCTGGGGCTTATGGTTGGCCTCTCTTGTTTTTTTTATTTGTTTGTTAGTTATAATATTTTATTAGAATAGGGGACGATTTTTTTTTTTACCCCTCAAAAATAAGCTATTTTCAAAAATAATTATATTTTTAATTTTAACCGTTTATAGTCAAGATGAAAAATTTTTGATTAAAATTACCTTTAATGAAAGCTCCTTATATTCAAATTATACGATCTAAAATTTGAGTTAACTCAAAAATAGCAACCGAAATAGCTCCACCAAAAGAAAGTGCAGCTGCAACTGTAGTTGCAAGCATGAGGAAGAGAAGAACAACAAGAGCCACGCCCTCTGGAGTGATTGTTGGAACTATGCTTCAGTTTTACACAAATAACGGACCAAGGCTCTAAATATCTCTAGATGTCATGCTTGTCATGAGCATTGATTTCATTGCTTTTGTTGCCATTCTCCATGTCATGGGCAAGTTGTACTTTGTTTGTAAGGAGGCTTGAAAAGTGTATTAATATTAGCAAAATCGTTTTTCGATTTTGCTTTAAATAGATTTAATTTCTCTCTCCCTTTTTTATAATATCAATATATTTAAATTTTATTTTATTAAAAAATAAATAAAATAACCAAAAGCTTAATTATCCAAATTAGAGGATTTTGGATAATATCTTTTTATCCAAATCCATTTCATTCCAACAACGTTGAATAATTTCAATACATATTCATTTTCATGTCAAATTTCTTTTTGATTTTAAAGTTTTTATTGTGAAAGTGTTTAACTTCAAGAGTTTTATATCCTAGTGAAATACAAAAATAAAGAACCAAGTTACACGCTATATTTAAAAAATGTTATTATTACATACTATATTTAAAAAATATTGTTACATTGAAAAAAAGTTGTTACACATTTTATTTCCAAGAGTTTTATATTGTAGTAAAATACAAAGTAGCTAGTTACACACAATATTTAATAACAGAAAAGAAAAACAAAACAACATTGTAAACTTAAGAAAATGTTACACGCTTCAGCAAAAAATGTTACACACCAAAACTTTAGTAGCAAATGTTACATGCCAAGGTTAAAGTTTCAACATCAAATATTACATACCAAGGCCAAAAGCTTCATCATTAGATGCTACACGCCAAAGTCAAAGCAAAAGATGTTGTACGTTAAAACTTCAACAACAGATGTTATATGCCAAGGTCAAAATTTCAACACTAAATGCTATACGCCAAAGCCAAAACTTCAACATCAAATATTATACGTTAAGGTTAGCACTAGATGTTACATGCCAAAGCACCAAATCCAAAATAGAATATATTATACGCCAAAGTCAAAGCTGCAGTACCAAATGTTACATGCCAAAACCAAAGTTTCAATACCAGATGTTACATGCCAAAGCTTCCTTCTTCCTATTGATATTACACTCTAAGACATGAATCACTTTGTTACATGTTAAAGTATGTTCTACCATACTTACATCATTGAAAAATTTTACACCAATAAATCTAAAAACCTATTGTTACTCATCATGCCATACTTTTTGGTTTATAAACCAATGACAGAGGGTTTGGTGAATGTAAACTAATAAATTCAAAAATATGTTATTATCTTCTATATTATGCTGCTTTGTCTGTAGATCGATGATGATTTGGTAAGATAATGAAAGATAGAGAGAGATGGTGATGGTAGTAAAATTAAAGAAAATTAGACGAAGAGAGAGAAAAATAGAAAGTACAGCAGAATGGGCCGGGGAGTATGGCAGATGAATGGTGGGAGAGAAAAATTAGAAACATTTAATTTGTTTGAAATAGTTTTAAAAGACATTTTTATCATCTTATAGCTAACTTTGATTGAAAACAGTTAAATTTATTTTGATAGTGTAGACACCCATTTTGAAATTAACAAAATAATAAATAATAATATAAATAAATAAAATAAAACAAAAATAAAAATAAAAAATAATTAAAATAAATAAAAACTGACGTGGACGGGTTTTTGGGCCCGCACGTTGCGACAGATAGTTATTTCTAAAATTGTCTTGTCAAGAGGGTTATTCTTCATAATTTCCTCTTAGATCAGAATAGTGTATTAGAAAATGCAGGGGAAAAATTTCAGAAGATATACTTATTAAAAAATAATAACCAATAGGTAAAATGGATATGTATTATATTTGCAAGAATTTATTTCTTAAAACTATATATATACATATATATAATAACAAGATATATAGATTTATAATTTTTTTAATAGAATTTTAAAATAGCAAAGGCAAAAAAAAATAAAGTAATAAAGATATAAAATAGAAAGATAATAATAAAATATAATATAATTAATTATGAAATTTCTATAATAGAAGTTATTGAACCTAAATGAACATTGGGAAGCCATTGGAACAATAGGAGGTTATATCTTAATATTTATTAATTCAAATAGTTTTTTTTTCAAGATAAGAAATTTTAAAAAATTAATTATGCACTATAGGTTAAAAGTTATAAGATTATTGGGAATAACTCATTATGCATTACCAACATTCATGCTTAAATCGCTTATGAAGAATTGGGTTTTTTTCTTTTTACCCATCCAAATGTTCAAAAATTATTAGTTAGAGACTTGAAACAAAAAATTAACAAAAAAAAAAGAAGCCTAATTGCTTTGAATTGATTACCATCTTTTTTAAATTGATTATCATCTTATTAATTAAAGTCATCCTTCCTAATAAAAAAACCAAATTTAACTTTTTCAGTTCAATTGAAGCCATTGTTGCTTGACTAAAGTTGTTGTATAAAATTCGAAAATTGTCGGATACGATGTTGAGAAGAGGAAATCAATAATAGATTCTCTCTCCACATTTTTTACAGTTTTTGAAAATTTAAAACTACCCAAAGTATAATTTTTAGAAGAGAAATAGGAATTGTAGACAAAAAGAGGACATTCTAACTATAAGGTACATTGGTTTAAGGAATGTAGAGAAATCTGAGAATATCCAAATATGATTTTGAGAAAAGGAAGTCAATAATAGATTCTCTCTACATTTTTCATAGTTTTTGAAAATTTAAAACTACTTGAAGAACGATTTTTAAAAGAGGAATAAGAATTGTAGACAATGAAAGGAAATTTTGATTATATGGGATGTTTGGTTTAGGAAATGTTCAAGAAAGTGAATATTTGCTTGTGAGCAACAATGACTTCAATGGAACTCGAAAAGTTGGATTAAGTTTTTTTGTTAAGAATTATAGTTTCAATTAAAAAGATGATAATTAATTAAGAAACGATGGTAATCAGTTTGAAGTAATTAGATTTTTTTTTAATTTTTTTCAATCCCTAATTAATAAGTTTTAAACATTTGAATAGGTAAAAAGAAAAAATAAAATTCTTAATCAACAATTTTCTATGTCACGTTATTTGCCACGTGATATTGACATCATTAAGATGACATGTAAACATAGCATGTGGCAGATGATCTGATATAAAAAATTGCTAAGTGTATCATTAAGTAACTTCCGTTAGTCAACGATTAATGAAAATAGCTTATTTGATTCAAAATAAAAATTTACAAATTTAATTTAACATAATAAAAAGATAGAGACTAAATATGCTTTCTTGGTATAATTCAAGGACTTATTTAAGTATTTAACCATATTAAAATTATGTTGTTGGTGGAGCCCTAAACATGCTTTCCTTGTCTCAAAAATCTATTTTTGAATATTGTTTATAATAATCTTTTTTTCAAGATTCCATCCTAAGATAAACAAGAATATACAATTTGAAATGCAAGAAGTTTTATTTACCCGAGCAACCTCTATAGTTTTTTCTTAAACTTCTACGAATTTTTTTATAATTTATTGAAAGTATTAATTATTTTTAAACTAAAATTTAATTTAATTATTTAATTTGATTTTTATCTATTTTAATATTTTAATATAATAATTTATAATTTATTTAAAGTATAAATAATTTATAATTAAAACTTTCATTTTATTTTTTAATTTGAAATATTAATTTTTACAATTTATTTAAATATTAATAATTTATAATTAAAATATAATAATTTTTAATCATAATTTCATATTAATCTATTAATAGTTTATAATTAATTTAATAATAACTTATTTTCTACAATTTTATATATTTTTTAAAATATTAATATTTTATAATTTATCTAAAATATTATTAACTTATTAATATATTTAGTATTAATTTAATAAGAATTTATTAATAATTGATGGTTAAAATATTAATAATTAATTTATTTTTAATTGTATTCTTTTCTCTTATATTTTTCTTAATATTTCTTTTTTTTTTTCATATTTTTCATATGTCAAACAAAGTGTTAAAATTTTTCTTTTTATCAAACAGCCAATTTTGTTGGGCTGTAGGATGGGTATATGGGTTTGTCATTCAATAATGTGGAATGAATAATGCAATAGTCAAATATGCAGAGAACCATGGTGGCTAACATTGTAACAACAGCAGTGCTATATATAATTAATGAGTGAGGTTGTAATTGGACGGATCGGACCAGTTCAAGTTTGTTATATATTTTATGTTTGAGTTATTTAGGGTTTGAATTATTTTGAATTAGAGTCAATTTAGATTTGAGTTATTTTACAATTGTATTATTTGAGTTTAGATTTTTTGAGTTAAAGTTATTTGGATTCATATAAATTCGAATTCGAATCAATTCAAGTTCGGATTGTTGATTTTTTTTTATAAAATTGGGTTAAATCGAGTTTAGATTTTTACGAATTTAAATAGGTTTTCGGATTGATTGCTAGTATATGATTGATTGTTTATCAGTATTTTCAAGCCTTGAGTGTTCTTAGTTGTATATTTGGACTGATGTGGTGATTTTAATGAAGTGATTTTCCATATTAAAAGAAAAACCTGGCGACTTGCTTTGCCAGTAGCAGCTTCATATCATGGGTCAAGAATTGAAACCTTAGTTAATCCATTGAAGCTAAATTTGTGGCTTACACAAATTATAGTGTCAGATGATAAATGTTCCTCATTATTTAATTTGATCGAAGAAAAAAAAATTGCAACGCATGTGAAAATTATTAAGAAATGAAATGATGTCAAAACTAACATTACCTTAAATTTCGATCCAATGATAACCAATTAGTTATCTCCATCTAATTCTCTATTGTCTAATGACTATTTCGATAATTGGTAAGGAATCCAATTTTTAGTTGCTTTAAATTAAAACTAATAAAATTCTAACTTAAGGAAAAACTTATTAATTCAAAATAAATTTTACAACAATATTCAAGTCAATCACTAATTGTCATGATGCATGTTCAATTCATCCCATTGTCATGATGTATGTGTCGCAACGTGCGGGTCAGGGAACCCGACCGCCAGACGCGGGCGAAAATAAAAAAAAATTAGGAGTCGCCACCAATCGTTTTTTGTAGGTGCGATTGGTCACCTATTGACTCAGTCCTAATCGACAAAGTCCTAAATTGATTTCAGGTCCATCGAAAGAACAAAAACTGATCTACGTTTTTTTTTTAAAGATGGGTTCGAGAGTGCGGTTACGCACGGAAAAGGATTAGCACCTCCGTGGCGCCCATTCCACGAACGGTACCATTTAATCTTAAGTCATTCTTTTACGGCCTGATTTTGATTTTATTGTTGTATTTCCTTAATTTTTGTTTATTAACTAAGTTTTATTGAATTGGTCGATTGTGTTCTTCATTTTTTTATTTTTGATTTTACGTATGCACGTGATGCAAACGTAAGATGATGTAATGATTTATTTGTTTTAAATAATGAGGTCGAAAATCTTTTATTGGAAAATCATTCGAAGACCATCCCAACGCTTTGGTGAAGTCTTGACGTTTTCCTCACCTAGAGATATCTCCGAAAAAACTCATCTCTACAAACTCCTCGAAGAAATCCCATCATCGAAATTCTCGTCTCATTTACAAAATAAACGTGACATGATATAACAGGATAAAAATGATGGAATCTACATGCACGCGTTTATTGACTTAGATGATTTATAATTCGTCCACTTATATGGTTGATAACTTGAGATGATTTACCACATTATTTGCACTTATTATCATTTGTTACATTTTTGAATTATTTTTCATTTTTTCTTATTCTTTATTTCTATTTTTTATTATTATTATTTTTTATTTTTCTTTTTTTTTGCCTATTGTTTTCTATTTAAATCTTTATTCTTTAATTATTGTTATCGATTAATATTTTATATAGTTAATCAAACAAAGAATTTAAAATCTTCTATGGTTAAATTAATCAATTAACTAATTATACTATCTTGAATTTATTGTGAAAATTTATTTTTTAATGCCTATATTCTATATTAACTATTTGAATAATGAATATCGGAATATAGAGTTCGGATTTATCTTGACGCTTCGGTGAAAATCCGTCTCGTATTCCTCACCTAGAAAATCAACCCAAAGAAGTAACTCTTTACCTCTTTTTAGATCGAATTCTATCATCGGATGCTCAAAATAATCATTTTATAATTTTTTTTATTATTTTTTTATTATAGTTATTTTTACATTTATTTATTTCCTTTTTTTATTTTTTATTTTTTTATTTTTTATTTCATTATTATTATTTTTATTTATTTTATCTAGTTATTTGTTTATTTTTTATTTTTTACTTTCTAGTGGTTAAATAAACATATATAACCTATTCCTATAATACTCAAATTTAAATTAAAATCATATTTTAATTAAATAAACAACTGGGCCCAACACTAATTAAAACAAGCCTAAATTAAAAAGAAATGAATTATACCTTATTGGGCTGAGATCTGCCCAGTCTCACAGGCCCACGGAAGGTCCGAACCACAGCACCCGATTCGATCCAACAGGCCCACAGTCCGGTTTCCAAACGCACCGTTTTCTGCCTTTGATGCCCCTTCAAAACGACGTCGTTTTGGCTTTAAACCTTTCAACTGCCCACTCCACCAAAACGACGCCGTTTTGCTCTTGACCTAGCTTTATAAGCTTTCTTTCTTTTCTCTCTCTTCACTTCCCACTCCCACTCTCTCTCTCTAGCGGCTCCCCCTCTGCCCTCTCTCTAGGATTTTCAGCCTTCTTTTCTTGGCAACCACCCGGTCACCGTGAAACCACCAAGAGCTGCCGTTTACAAGGCAACGTCACCTTTGCCTCCCCTTTCCGTCGAAACTAGCCACCGTTTCTTCTGATCCGAACCCAAAACGGAGCCCCCAATCCTAAACCACTAAACCCCGTGAGAAACAAAAGAAGAAAAATGCCTTTCCCCGATCCTCCAACTCGTTTCCCTCTCTTCGCCGAGCCTCTCACCACACTAATCGGCCTCTTTTTTTTTATTTCTTACATTGTGGCTTTGATGGCTAGGTTTTAGGGTTCTTTTTTATTTTGTTGGATATCCTACCGGTTGTTAGAGAAGCTAGGGATTTTTTTTTAGTTTTCGATTGCTGTTTTTTTTGGTTTGAATCTGATTTTTTTCCTGAATGCTCCGTTTTTTTTGGTTTTTGCTTGCCCCTTTTTAAACAACGGGATTGTCCAAAATTTTGGACAATCCCGTAGGTGAAATCATGCCCAAAGAGCATATTTCACCTAGGCTTAGCTGCCTGGGAGGTACGATCACCGGATTTGGGGCAATCCCCCAAAATCCGGTGATTGCAGGGGCATTGGAGGCCCCGGGGAAGAGGACTGAGCTTTCCCAAATTTTTTTGATTTTTGATTTATTTATTTTTATTACTTTTTAGGTGTCTACAGTATGTAAACCACCTCTCTCTCTCTCTCTCTCTCTCTCTCATGTATTTTGTCCAGAATTTGAGTGATTGACCCACCTCTCTCTCATGTATTTGTTTGGTGCCTGAGTGGTTTGCCCACATCTCTCTCATGTATTATGTAATATATATATATATATATATTTATGTACATACTTTAAGAGAATAACGTCACCTACGTTCTTCTGCTATAGCTACCTTTCGAATATTTTCATTGATTTTCTTTCAAAAAAAAAATTGTATTAGAAAATTAAGTTAGTTTTATTGTTTTATATACTTTTAAAATATTTTTTGTTTTTCTTTCAAATATCAATTACGTTTTGACAATGAAATTTCTCCTGACAATTTTTAACTCGGATTTAGCAGCAGATTGAGATAGTCCTGGCAGCAAATAGCATACTCCTAATAATGTATACCCTTCCTTTTTCCTCCTTGAGACGCCCTCCAAGCGCTGTTCATAAAGTCTTCTTTTGGGACTCTTTCATGGCTGTTGCACTATTGCTCATCTTCATTTTTGAAATTTCTTCCCAAAGTATTTTTATTTGTTTAAATTCCTGAGAGTGCCTGTCCAGTCTATCTTTCCCTCCAACCTTCCAAATGTATAGCAAAATCTTGGTGCTGTCTATATGAAAAATCCACTTTCTTTCTTATCTTTTTTGTATTACAATTATTTTAATTCACATTTTTTCATTTCATATGAGATTGATTTGTTGACTCATGCGAAATTGGATGGCTATTTATTTATTTTTATTGTTTAAAAGAGAAAATATTGAGACATGAAAAGAAGGTGAATAGTATTAACTATTATAGTTCATTAGATCATGAATGAACCATTTCATATAATCTTCTGTTATAACATCAAACATGACAATGAAGATTTTGGTTGTTATCATAGTTTCATTAGTGGACTTTATCAGTACTCTGGACCATCTATGGATAGTTCAAACCTTACCACAGGATACTGTTCTATATCTAACTGTAAGCAGATAAGTAATTCCTCAGCCATACATGACAACTGCTTATAGTTACATATAGCACAGTATCCTCGCGGGAAAGTTTGAACTATCCAAAAATGGTGCTATAGTGATTGGGATCGTGACGCTGGTGCCCTGTTGTGATGTTTTTTTTTTCCTAAGTAAGGTTTGTTGCAATGGAATGATGGACCAGTTCTTCCGATTCTGTGAATTTTTTCGTTTTGATTCCTTCGCTTGTTGTTGCTCTGGGTTTAGTGGATTCGCGTTTTGTGGAGTTTTAATTTGAGGCTGTCTTGCCTATGACACTTTATTTGATTTTGGGGCTGATGTTGAAAGCCGCTAGTTTTGAAGGCTTCTTCTGTGTCTGCTGTGGTTGTTTGGTGAAGGGTTGTGAGCTTTTTTATTGGATACAATGTCTTGGGATTTTGCAAAAGGAGCGACCAGTTCCTCCAATCCTACTGATTTTTCGTTTTGTTTCCTTCACTTGTTGCTGCTCTGGTTTCAGTGGATTCGCGTGTTGTGGAGTTTTGTTTTGAGGCTGTCTCTCGTGTATGACATTTTCTTTGGTTTTAGGGCTGATGTTTGAAAGCCGCTTGTTTTGAAGGCGTTTCCTTCTGTTTCTGCTTTGGTTGTTTGGTAAAGGGTTGTGAGCTTTTTTGATTGGATTTCAATGTCTTGGGATTTTGCAAGTGGAGCTGGTTTAGTCATGTGATTGGCTTCTTACGAGGGTGAGTTCTGTTGTGGGAGCAACCTCCATGAACTGCATGCTGGGACCACAGGTAGCTTTCGGTTGTTTGGAGACCCTTTGAGTTGCTTTTTTATGCCTTCATGTCTGTTGGTGCTCTTGTTTTTGGCTCAGGGTTTTTTTGTTCTGATGAGTCACCAGGATCTAGGACGATAGTTTCTTTAGGTGTCTTCTTTGTCTTGGTTTTGTGCTGCCATTCTTAAAGTGGGCAGCTCCCACAGGTTGTTTTTGTACTGTCTTCTTACAGCCAGGGTAACTATCATGCCATCAGGAGTCTTTAGTCAACGAGGACTTAAGACCTGCGGTGGCAGGTTGATAGCTGGTTTAATAAAAATATCACCTTTCAAAAAAAAGGATCAACATCATTTTACTAACCAATCGAATCTTCAAAGGACAAATGCTGATTCAAAAGCAAAAATAAACCCCGCCATTTACTTCTCTTCCTCCCAACTATTAAAAACTCCAAACCCCTTAACCCTAACCCTCTCTTTGAAGAAGATCTAAGCAATCATTAATGGCTGTTGTGTATTACAAATTCAAGAGCTCCAAAGATTTCCACTCTATTTCCATTGATGCTCCTTTTATTTCAGTTTTCGATTTAACAACCAAAATCTTTGCTTCCAAAAGATATGGCAATGGTAAAGATTTTGATTTGTTAACCAGTGATGCCTCGAACCAATGAAGAAAATGCTGATGACTCCTTAATCCCCGCAAACTCTTCCGTTTTGATTCGCCGCGTTCCTGGAATGCTTCGATTTCCCATTGTTACCGGGGAGAAAAACCCAGGATCGAAGAGAGCCCATCATCTATTGTGATAACTGTACAAGGGATCACTTTGTTTCCAAGTCTGTTTGTGTTTGCCAGAGGAAAATAGTGGCTGATGATCCTTTGCCTACTAAGACTCTTAGAGATGCTATTAATCGGATTGTATATCACTCTGGAAATCCAAGTTCCGAAAATTCTGGAACAAGTTTTCAAGTTCAGGATGTTGCATCTGCTGCATCCAAAGCTTATCACGGAAGCCATTACTCGGTAAGGAATGATATGAAACTTCAGAAGCGAGGAAGACAAAGATCACTATTCCCTCACAACCGACCTCAGAGAAAGCGAACGAGCCAACATCAAAAGGAAGCACCCTGCTTGCGGGAAAACAAGAGCAAGGAAAGAAAAAAGGGAAGGTCTCTAAGCTGCCAAATCCTTGGAACCGGAAAATCTCCCAAGATGTTGGAGTTGATAGCTACATGATGCCTGCATGCAATTTTGCCTATGATCTGTACTGGAGTGGTCTGTATCCATTCTGGATTTATGCCACAAAATCAAATGTTTCATTTTTTTCCACCGAAGAGGTATGTTGCTGAGTTTGGAATGGATGCAAATTTTGCCCAACCCACCAAGAAGTTCAAAATAGAGATTCATGTTAACTTTGATTTTTGGATAATGTTTTGTTAGTACAGCAGAGTACCAGATTTGTTGAGAGAGATATTGTAAATATTCTAGTTCTTTATTTTCCGTAATAAAAGTATTAATTTGCCCAAGAATATCATTCTTTTATAGTTTTACCTTCAAGTTTTGATAATTTATATTCTCTATAATGGTAATCTGAAATATAGTTAACTATTGATCAAACCTGTGCTTTTCGATTTTTATATATGGAATTTCTCTGCAAAGTAGATACCTCTAGGGAAAAAAAAGAGATAAGAAAATTCAAAATCTGAAATAATGTTTGTATTACAGACGAATGATGGCTTTTGTTTTAGTATCGAGGTTAAAGGATCTTAATTCCGCATTTTTTGTTTATATGACTTCTATCTAAGTCTTGTTTGCCTAAAGCACTATCCGTAATATTTCTGTATCGATACTACTTAGGAAGTAGCTTCTTCAGCCGAAGATGTTTTCTTTCTTTTGCATTCAAAGCAGTTAACAGATGAGATTTTGTAAAAGAACTGATCAATGAGTTTAAAACCAAAGATGTTTTAGATTATATTTTACTATTTTGATGTACATCATTACTGCTTAGGAAGTCTAGCCCAAAGTATATATATATATATGTATATTGTATTTTAATACGAAGGATGTCAGATTATGTCTTGAATTTATTTTATCCTCAATCCTAATTTGTGCAGTCCAAGCCTGTTATGATACTCTTGTATTGTAGTGTATTTTTTTTTATTTTGAAAAGTGGTTGTTTGTTTTTTATTGCCCGCCAGCTAGTATGCTCACTCAAAATCTTAAAGTAAGTGAGTTAAAAGACTTTTAGTAACATAAGAATTATAGCTTTGGCAATTCAGAACACTGTACAGTTACCATAACAAGCTACTCAACAAGCAAAAGACAGCGAGAACAAAAGACTAACCTCCCAAATTAGGTCATGGTTGACTGTACAAACATCAATGTTAACTATCCTAATTCCTTAACATATACCCAAAAGATCCCCAAACATGAAAAATAAAAAAAATCTAACATACCAAAAACATCTTGTATTGTAGTCTGAAAGAATAATTTAATTCTTGTTAAACTAGCATATCTTGTTGGGCAAGTCTTTAATTCTAGCTAGATTAGGATAACATATCCTAATTATATAAGGATAACATTATCGTATGGTATAAAAAGAACATATGGGTTCTAGAATAGAATAAAGATTTAGAGAGAATGGTTCGGGTAAGTTCTGTGATGAGGAAATACTTGAAAAATCGTCTAGTAGTGAAGGAATCAACAGATAATTCGGAAGAATTATCTGTTGATTCAGAAGAAAGTTGTAATTCCGACACGGAATCAACAACTCATGTGGAGGAAAGTTTTGATTCTGCTCACGACGTGGAAGAGGAGTCAAAGAAAATACTGCAAGAGATAGAGACGATGTCAAGAGAAGTTCAAGAATCCGAATTTTACTCTGAACTACACAAGCAGGTTAAAAGTGAGGAATTTCAAAGCCAATTAACTCGTGTCCTCTCCTCTCATTCACATGATGTCCCCATGGTGATTTATGCTTTAGGTAGCTTGGAAGAAGGCAAATCTTCCAGATATCAATTGGCAGTTGCACTTTTATTACAGCAAGACTTCTTTAACTGGATAACTTCTATCGAAGTGTTTGATCCAGCGCTATCTCCAACGGATATTATTGTCTTAGAAAAGTTAGGATGCACTGTTTTAACAGTGAATGAGTATTGCGTGCGACGGGTTGAGAGGCCAACATTGTTTTTCATGCCTTATGTCCCAAACTATCTCATCGGAAATTTATTGAAAGCAAATTGGTCTCCTTCCAATATTCACCACGTGATTTTGTTGACAAACAAAATGAGTACAAGCCTGGAACATTATCAAGTTCTGCTACAAGAAGGAGAACGTTATAGCGATCGGATCAGTTTTAAGGAGAGAATGGAATATCTAGAGGCTATTCAGAAATGTATCCAAGAGATCAAGATCAATGGAAATTTTGTTGACATTTTCCTGGATGACCTTAGAGATGTTACTGACAATGCTCTTGTACATCTCAATTTTGCTTACCTGCCCATTATGACGCAGATGCAGTATCTGGAGGCTATTCAAAAATATACTGAAGAGATTGGGATTAGAAGCCTTGGAGAATCTAAGGACAATTTATTGTATAACTTTGCCTTTCATTTCTTTAATGTGGCACCTGAGATTGATATGCAGACCTTGCTCCAAGGTAATTAGTCCTTTTCTTTGTTCTTGTTCTTTATAACATTTGAACTCTCCCTTTGTTTTTAATCAGTTGTTGTGCCTAGAATTGATCAGATTGGATTTTCTCGTGATGTAGGTGATGAAGAGATTCAACTGAAATTTGACAGGCAATTTGACAAGTTGTGGAAGAAAGAACAAGACCAAATGGTTGCTATAATTGAGGAATTGATCATTGAGGCATGGAGTGACCAGATGGCTGCAATCGAAAGTGCTTTGTGAAAGTTTAATTAGGGACATCATTTTTGTCTAATTTGTTAATTAAAAGGTAAAAGTTTAATTTGGAAAGCCTGCCAGATACTGATAATGGGGATGATCTTTTATCAAACTTGTGCTTTTAGCTTTTCTTTTGTTTGGAGAAAGTTAAGTTTTATGGCACGAAATATGAATCTTCATTCTTTGTTCTTGTTCAATTACATACCCAAAAAGAACAAAGTAGCAGTAATTTTATTAGCATTGGAACTAGTATGCTAAGCAATTTTCTATGGAACTAGTCGTTTACATAAAACAAAACTAGTCCGTGCAACATCAAAACTGTACAAATTACACAACAAACCATCGGTCGATGAGCCATTGGCGGTTTTAGCTTATAATGAGCAAAATATCAACAAGAACTACATTGCTATCTCTCTACCCTAGTCCAAAAACTACATGAGCTGTACAAAAACAGAGGCTCAGTTAATATCAACAAAATATTCCTTTTCCTAACACGTGACAGTATATGGCTAGTGACAGCAAAAACTAGAGGAACCTGCCACTTTTCCTACTGATCTTTAATGGCTATCCACATAATCATAACCAAATAGGCACAATACAAAAAAGAACCCTGCCTATGACAATGAAGATCAATGAACCCCATCGCGCAAACCTACCACTTTCCATATCTGTCCCCTGTACACTGCTTGCTGATAATTCCCATCATCACATCCCATTTCTTTGTTCCCTGGAAAGCCTCAGTACTCGGTTCTGCACAGACAACCCAACACAAATTGCTTCTCATGGGTTGCTCTCAATGTAAAACAGCATCAGTCACAGACATGCAGCTTAAGGCTCATCCTTTTGTGCCTCATCCAATCATGACCTGCAATCAGCCAAAGCCTAAGTCAAGATCTCTACGCCATCCCATTACCCCATCCTTTCAATACAAACCATTCTCCCTTCCTGCTTTAGTTTGTCCATCAATCTATATTCTGTACATATATCACGCTCAGGCCCACGCCTATAGAAAATTTCCTTACCCATCCCTTTTACAAAAAACAAGGCCACCCTTTACAATCTCAGCAGAACTCAACTCACCACACATAACACAATCCAGCATCCCTGCACTACTCCCCCCGAGAATTCTTATCCAGGACCAACGCCATGAATTTCACTCAAAGCCGAACTCCCCCCTCCCATCACCAACCCAGTCACCCCTTATTCCCAACACAACCGTAAATTTTTATGTAGCAATTACCAAACAAATAGAGATAGAATATCTAACAAGAAAAAGTTGAAAAAAATTAGTCAGTGAGTATATCAAGTTTAGCTTCATTTTCCTTTCTTGGTAAGCAAAGGTACAAATTGAAACTAATTAATCAAAGCACTCGTAGTTCGTACTATGAAAGACAGATTACAAAAGAAAACAAAAGGGAACTAAAAAATGAGACTACCTGAATTGTGTGGATAGAGGTTTACCTCAAATATTAGCAAGGATTTGCGCAAAACTTGCATTAGAGTATTTAATTCAATAATTAAAGGAGGATTTCTTTATCAAAACGTAAGAATCGAATCCCCTAGTTTTAAATATAAAAAAAATTAAATATAACTTTGTTAGTGTAAACCCTGCAAGCCAATTAATTTTGTGCTTGTAAAATATTACATTAATTAATCATATTTCATATTAATTACATTGTGGATATTTTATATAATATGTGAGGGTTTTCTTTATCCATGAGTTTATTTATTTATCCACGAGTTTATTTATAGAGAGTCATGATGTAGATAAAGTCTTTGGACTATAATAGCTTTTGTAAAGAAATTATAAAAGTTATAATTATAAGATTCTTATGCATTAAAGCCATGTTCCTAAATATGTTCATAGTCATTGTGTTATCAAAAATAAAGACATTGACAATGCTCAAAAACTAGTACATGTTAAGTGTCACGAACTACGCTCGTTCGCTTAAAAATAAGATAGTTTGTGTGACACTTGAGTGGACACTTCCACGCAAACCAACCAATAATTCATTTATATCTAATTAAATATCAACAATAGCAACAAATTATACTAAGACAATGCACATTGAAATTATGTCATACCGAATGCTATATATGCAACACAACCACTGAGTCACATGAAGGAAAATGTTTTATTAATATGAAAATGAGTACAAAGAGACCAAGACATGCCATCATCAAGCTATAAGGGCAGCCTTAAATGATTCGCTATAAATATACCTTTATCAATGAGGTAGCCCAACAATCCACTCACTGCTCACCCTTCTAAAGAGTTTACGGAGTTTACAAAATTTCACAAATATTTTCCCAATAACCATTACAATGCTTGAGATAAGGATATACTTTTGCTAAAAGGTCTTCCCCTTAAAGATTTAACAAAAATTTTTACAAATGTCACCAAGTGCCATTACAATGTTTGAAAGGGGGACATCTTTCTTGGAAGTACAAAAGACTTAAACTCCCAAAGAATTCTACCATGTCATGGCCTTATACAAGGTTGGCTTATGACACTAATTATCTTTACTTTGGAAGTAAACAATCGATCTCATAGGTTGAAGTATGTAAGATACTTGGAGAAAGTGTGGGTGTTTGTTAAGAAACAAGTTCACTAAAATTGACCTACTATGAGAGTTCCATTTGGTATTTCACTCAAATGTCTATGGAAATACTCTCATGTGTCAGTAGTGTAAGTAATCTTTAGATTTGTGATACCAAGTCAGTAGTGTACGTATGTGAATTATCATGCTTTGATTTCACTCCTACGGACCTAAAGGCGACCAAATGTCTAAACATGGTGCTTTTGGATATAGCATAAAGCATACAAAGATGAATGAGTAGTCTAAAGAGGATTCATCACCCAAAGTGATTTGAAAGGGACAAATTTCATTTGCTCTTGGCTTATATTTATTGAAAGTCAATGGCCAAGGTTATCTTGATAAGTCAATATAGAAGTTGGAGTACTAATATGGATAAATTAGAAAATAGACACCAAGTCAGGGTTTTTATCTATCCAGGATATATGATGAAAGATCGAATTACACCAAGATACTATACACTAAAAATTAGTCAAACCACATTGACTCTCTTGACATTTAAATGGTCATGATATATTACTGGATGCTGCTTATAATCTATAAATATAAATATAAATTCTTAATTAAATTGATTTATAATTATTACTAACATATTAGGGATCTAATGGGTCACACACAATAAGATGATAATTTGAGAATTAAAATGGGATTGGTATTTAATTGAAATTTAGGAATTTCCAATATGGACTTAATTAAATTGTTTAATTAAGAGGAAAGATTAAAATGCAGTAAACCAAAAGTTGAATTAGTATTTTAACCTAAATATAAAAACCTTTTATATGTGTACCGCATTTTGTAAGAAAAAAGTGTGAAAAGACAACAGAAAAATAAAAAACAAAAACCCAAGCCTCAGGTGTCGTTTTGTTAAGAAAAAATTTTCTTGTTTTCTTTTAAAGCCAAAAATAAATAATGTTTGAGATGTGAGATTTTTCATAAAATCTTCACTACTAGCATAGCATCACAACACCACATAATCCAAACCTACCTAAACTAGTGTAGGTTTTTCAATTGACATCTGTGTGGATCACCATTGGAGGCTAAACACATAGTTAGCTTTGGTTTACGACAATTAGGCTTTGGTGTATAATCAAATGGAGGGATTTTGATATGTGATTTTTGGAAATCACTTCTTGAGGTATATGGCTAAACATATGTTTGTTTATATTTGTTTTTAATCGATCAATAGGGCAACATAAGTGATCTAAAGGTGATTTTAATTTTGTATGTTTATATTCCACTGCGTTATATGAATGTAATTTCTTCTCTAAGCACACTCGAAACCTTTCAAACTTATGTAGAGAATATATATATATAGGGTTTATTTTGAAAATTAATTTTCAATGTCTTTTGATATTGTTTGGAAAGTCCATAATTCAAGATTTGAAAGTTTTTACTAGAAGTCCTAGCAAATTAGTATGTTTATATGATAACAAATACCGATTAAAAAATATGAAAACAATATTCATGAATTATTAGCTTTCTATTTATATTAATTTTCAACTTTTTTTTTTCATTTGGAAAGTCCATAATTCAGGATTTGAAATATTTAGAGTGCTAGCAATGTAATGTGTTTATACAATAGTAAATACTGATTACAAGATATGGAAAACTATTCACGATTTATTAGCTTTCTATTTAAATTTTGATTTTTTTTGTATTAATGAAAATACACATGGTTTTATTTAGACATAATGATTGAAAAAAAAAGCTAAATATGCAAATAAGCTTCAAAACTATACCAAGAAAGGTAATTTAGCCCTTATCCTTTTATTACGTTCAAATCTGCCCCTAAGCTTTTATTTTAGGTGAAATAAACCCTCACACTAACCGTTAACTAACGGAAGTTAGTCAACGATACGATTAGCAATTTTTGATGCTACGTCATTTTCCATGTAGCATGTTGACATGTCATCTTGATGATGTTAATATCACAAAATAGATGACATGGCATCAAAAATTGCTAACTAGGAATTGAGTTTTTTCCATTTTATCCATCCAAATTTTCAAAAATTATTAATTAAGGATTTGAAACAAAAAATTAGAAAAAAAAAAACCTAATTGCTTCAAACTGATTACCATCTTCTTAATTGAAGCCTTTCTTTTTAACAAAAATAACCTTCACTTTCTTCAACATCCCCTAAACCCAACATATCTTATAGTCAGAATGTCCTCTCTCTGTCTGTAATTTCTATTCCTCTTCTAAAAATCATTTTTTGAATAGTCTTGAATTTTCAAAATCTTTGAAAGATGTGGAAAAAGAATCTATTATTGTTAGTGAACAAAATTCAACAACATCATATTTCCCTTATAAATTCTAGGGAAGAGAAGCTATTAGATTTCCCTTATAGATTTTAGAGAAGAGAAGAGAAGGATCTTACTTTCTTTTATTATAGATAAACATTGTATGTCTTTGCAAGTTTTAGTATTATAAACGTTGTGTGCGCTACCTTTACTCTTTTTCTTCTCAAAACCGTTTTTGGATACTTCTCAGATTTCTAAACACCAACTTTCAATCGAGCAACAATGGCTTCAATCAAACTAGAAAGGTTGAGTTAAGTTTTTTTTTTTAGGAAAGATGGATGGCAATTAGTTAAGAAACAATGTAATCAGTTTGAAACAATTAGGTTTTTTTTTTAATTTTTGTTTCAAATTCCTAACCAATAATTTTTTAACATTTGAAAAAAAAAACCCAATTTCAAGTCAATAATTTTTTATGTCACGTCATCTGCCACGTGGCATTGACGTCATGAAAATGACACGTCAACATGCCACATGATAGATGACATGGAATCATAAATTGCTGACTGTACCATTGACTAACGAAAGTTAGTCAACAGTTAGTGAGAGGGACTTATTTGATCCAAAATAAAAGTTCAGGAGCTTATTTGAATGAAATAAAAGGATATGAGCTAAATTAACTTTCTTGATATAGTTTGGGGGCTTATTTGGGTATTTAGCCATGAAAAAAAGTTTGAATTATTAAAAAAATTCAAATAATGGTTTATTCTTTTATTACATTCAATCAAGCTTCTATACATTTATTTTGGACACGTGACACTGATGTGAAAGGTAAAAAATACGAATACAAATCCTCTCCCCTTTTCCTACCCCATTTCTAAAATCATGCCATCTTTCTAATATTTTAAAATCTTGCAAAATCCTCAAACGACAAAGGCTAATGTTTCTCTTCTTTGTTGATGTTAGTCCCTCTTCTTTACAAAACTCCTCCCCTTGGCCTATGAGAAACTTTACAAACTTATTCATCTGTTTATTACTATATTCTTTCTTTTATTTAAGAAACATTCCTGTTCTTACCTTCACCAAGCATGGAAGCACTTCCAATCCAACACAACATCAAAAATCATTGATGAAAGCTTGCATATTGCAAATGTTGAAGAAATAAAGAAAGACATCCAAATTGGTCTGCTCTAATATCTGGCGAAACTAGGTCTGCATCCCAACATGACTACAATGCTTCAAATGCTAAGACATAAAGACATGGAATTACCTGCACCAACAAAACCTCCATTTTTGGATGAATGTGTAGAATTATCATTTTCATTTATTCCAAGAAAATCTGAAATACTAAATTCAATTGTTTCATACATGTATTCAGAGAATTGTAGATGCAACTAGTCAGCTAAGCAAGCATGGATATTATAATTCTAAAACTTCATTCTTGTGATCTTAAAGCTTTAAAACTTTTAGCAAACATACGATAAAGAATCCATAACATCTCCTATTAGTTTATATGTTAAATTTAATTGTTTTCTTTTTTGAAGAGTGATGATTTTATTGGCCAACATTACCATTATGCCATCATCAAGTCTCTCGCATGATCTACGAGAGACTTTCCATGACACAAAAGAATGGTAAGGGCTTTGAGAAAATGTACAATTACAAAAGATTGCTACCATATAGAAAAAGAGCAACCTCAAGCAACAATCACCTAAATCTAACATTACAGCACCATAAAAAAAGCAAGGTAACCAATGAGTAGCTACCCCAAACAAAATAAAAGTAAAAGGAACATCCCCTATTCACAAAAATCATTTTGGGACAACAAGCAAACCCAAACATCCCCATCCATGACTAGGAGATCAACCATGATGACAAAACACCAAAAAGCATAAACCTAAAAACATGTCTCATCTGTGAGAAAATAGCAAGTTGGGATCACAAAAGAGCAATCACACTAAAAGAATCTCCCCTTCAGCCAAGAGAGACACCCAAAACAATTCAAAATCTTGATCATTATGTCACACAATGATTGGTCAAAAAGGCTCTCTCCCAGGAAGGCATCCAAGTACTACCTGAAACAGGGAGGCTCCTGTTATTCAACCAAAAGCAAAAACCACAAAAAATCCATTCGACAAATCCTCAAAATCAACAACCACAGCAACCCAATCACTACAATCATGAGATATGCCAAACACGTTTTACAATCATCATTAACAAAGCCAAATCCTAAACAAATGCAACTCCCAAAAAACTTTTGACCAATATTGGGAGAAGCCATAACAAACAACAACAAACCTTGAAACACTCCACCGGGCTGTCCATCAATAAAATAAAACAACAACAACTCCTTAAAACTAGAATTGGCCAAACCCATACGAGGAACCTCTATCAAACAAAACCTTAAATTTAGACATAGCCAACAAACCTTGAAAAGCACAAAAACCTGAAAACCCCTTCTAACGAAAACACCCCTATTCTTGCAAACCAACCCTTTTCCCAAAACATAATCACCATTAAAACTGCGACCTCCCCCTCACATGCCAAACGTGATGAACAATAGCAAACCTCAAACCCACAACCTCCCCTAACTCGGCCCTTTTCCCTAGATGAACCCCAATCTTTCCCGGCAAGTAAATCGCCTTTGTAGCCCCCAAACTTCTTCAAATATTCAGCTAGACAAACATCATCCCCTATAAAAATTTCAAATTAGCACAAGATATAGGGGATCTCATCCCCCTCATTAAAACATGAAGTAAAGAAGAAGAGTAACAATTATATTTTCTAATCTCATTTTTGCTAAAAAAAATTTCGTTTTTTTCTCCTTTTTTTCCCTTTTTTTTCCTTTTCTTTTTTTTTGGTTTTTTCTTTTTTCTTTTTTTAAATAATTTTTCACAAAAAATATTAAAGAGAACCTCCCCTAAAACACTTGAGGCTTGACCCTGCATGAAAAATGAGCTACAAAAACAATAAGAAACAGTAAAGGTTCCCAAAATTTCTTAAAAATCGAAAACCTATCAACATTCCTAAGATCGAAATTGTAACTTAGAAACATCACAATCACCCAAAAGTTTAAAAGAACAACGAGGATGCAAACCTAGTTCCCCAATCTTTTCAAAACATAGAACGTAGTCAAAAACTCTAAAAGACTTACCCTCCCAATG
Organism: Theobroma grandiflorum; assembly: GCA_036013995.1. Lineage (NCBI taxonomy): Eukaryota > Viridiplantae > Streptophyta > Magnoliopsida > Malvales > Malvaceae > Theobroma > Theobroma grandiflorum. The sequence goes on along the minus strand of CP142133.1, from coordinate 21,483,764 downwards.
CATAATTGAAACAAAAAGCCCTCATCTTTCCCACTCAGGTTCAAAAACCCAAACCCCCAAAAACATACTCAAACCCATCCAAAAGATGAGAAAGAGCTACACAAAGCCCTTAACATGCGAAAACCACATGAAACAATCCAAACCAAAGGGCCATGGTTAACATACAAGACTAACCTCAAATCTAGAACAAGAATCCTCCAAATAAAGCAAAACTCTCCACTACCTTTTATAAAGCTTTGATATCACAACTCTCAAACAAATCGAAAATTATAAAATGCAATAATTTGATGATGATATCTTTCTTTCTTTTTCTTTTTTGATATCTTCCTCTTTTAAAAAATTTTCCTCTTTCTTTTCTTTGTTTCTTGTTCTTTCTTTTTCCCATCTTTTTTCTTTTGTTACCTTTTCCACTCTCAACTCTAAGATCACTCATCCTACAAATGCAAAAAAAAACATGATCATCTGATTCTCCTGTAATTTCTGAGATTAACACTATCTCCTTCACAAGCACCAAAACATCTAAAAACAAGATCAAAAGAAAATTAATAGGATAAATAAGACCCATACTCCCAATGTCCCACTACTTTACCAACTTCAATTCCTAACTATTCTAGCACAATAAGGAGTTCCTCTTTTCTATCAAACCTTTCCTTAGCCAATCTATCAGCCACCTTGTTACATTTCCTAAGGATTTTTCCACCACTCCACTCCTTCACTCGTTTCTTGATCCCCTCAAGGCCAACAACAAATCTTCTCAATTTTTAATATGCTTTCTCCGATTGGATCACCCATTTGACAACATTGTTAGAGTCACTCTTAACATCTAAGTTGTGCGTATTCGCCCACTTAGATGCTCCAAAAAAAAGAAACATTTCTCTAATTACCCTAACTTCAGCCTCATTTACATTCCCCACACCCACCGCATTAGAGAACATCATCTTAACCACACCATGTTCATCCTTGAGTGCCCTTTTACTAGCTAGTTCTATTAGGTTCCCCCTAATGACTCCATCAATATTGAATTTAAAGGTTTTCTCATTGGGCTTCTCCCATTTGACTATTAAAACCTTTCTTATTTTTTAGTTGGTAATCATGCCTATAATAAGACTTCTCACCATCTTTTCAGCCTATCTACTCTCACTCAACCATTTAACCTTAGCCCACCAAGCCATTCTAACCTTTATCAATTCCAAGCATTCCTCGCCATCCCAAAGCTTCCCTTGAAAAACCATCTCGTTATGCATAAGCCAAACAGTCTAGATAATGGCGAAGAAAGCCAATCTTCACAATCTTTTATCCCTAACTCTTAACAAATCATTCTAGTCCTAGAAAAAGGATATTGCTGTAGCCTAGGCAACTTATTACACTCCCCATTAACTACCCTATTTTCCTTATACATTGAGATTTTTCCTTGAAACTTAAATCTCAGAATCCAAACCAAAAGAATCAACAATAAAGCAATTAATTGGGAAGTTCTAGCATCACACCCTAGCAATGCAAGAAAAAATAAATGTACAAAGGTTTCTATTTTCATTTGAAATAACAAAATTCTCCAAGAAAAGTAATGGGTACACTTCAAAATCACCATTTATGTGCTAAGATCACACTTATTACAATCAAGAAATAATGAATAGAAAAAGGGCTTGTGGAAGGAGTTTTACAGTAATCTTCATTATCAGACCTAAAAAGATCTATTTCTTATTTTCATACCCGTAATATACCCTTTTCACTATTATTATTGTAATCATAATTATTGGTATTAATATTGGCTACTTTTTCTCTATTTTCTTTTTCTCCCCCGTTGCTTGCACTTCCACTTGCACTACTGGTCTCACCGCCATCCTTGTCGTTGGATGAAAAAGCCGAAGATGTTGATGAAGATGAATAAGAGAATGAATTTATTAGTAAATAGATGGATAAATTTGTAAAATTTCTTTAAGGCCAAAGAAAGGAGCTTGTAAAGAAAGGGAGACTAACATTAACAGAGAAGAGAAACATTAGCCTTTGCCATTTGAACATTTGAGAGATTTTAAAATATTATATAGATAGCATGATTTTAGAGATGAGGTAGGAAATGGGCATATATAGAAAAGAAGCAGAAGATTTATATTAAAAAATATCACATAATCATGTCATCATTCCACATTATCATCTATTATGACATATAAGCATGGCATGTCAATATCACGTGACATAAAAAAACAATTAATATTTTGACTAACAACGGTTAGTCAATTATTAGTTATAAGTACTTATTTAGCTCAAAATAAAAATTTAAGGACTAATTGAAGGTAATACAAGAATAATCGTTTATTTGAATTTTTTTGAACAATTTAAGAAATTTTTTAGAGATTATGCCTTTTATTTATTTGTTATGCTTTTCTATAAAACGAATCTTGAAAGATTTATTACTATTAATTTAAGTTTATATTTAATGCATAAAATGTTAACCATAAATTTAAACACGTGATAAATCTTTCAAAATCATCTTTAAATGGAAATAACCAAATGTAATTTTTTTGGTTTTTCCATAAAATAAAATTTTGCACTAATTAGTAAAGATATGGCATGCATTATTTAGAATATAGATATATATGCCAGAAAAATAGTCCATCCATGTAAAGTAATTTCCTTTTATTGTTTTTAGTTTTGACTTTTATATATTACATTATATTTATACTAATAAGCAGGACTATATTCTTTGCACTTGTACGGTGTGGCAAAAAGAGCTCCGATGTCAAGCACCGATCCTGCAACATCAATTTCCCTAGAACTAGGGTTTAGTATCAGAGAATTTTATCATGACGCCGAAGAAAAGTCAAAGATAATAGTGCAAGAAATGGAGAGAATATCAAAAGAAGTGCGAGAATCTGAATTTTACTCTCAACTATGCAAGCAGATTGAAAGTGAGGAATTTCAAAGTAAGTTAAGTCGTACCTTAGGCTCTAATTTCTATGATGTTACCATGGTGATTTATGCTCTAGGGAGCTTGGAAAGAGCCACTTCTCCAAAATATCAATTGGCCTTTGCACTTTTGTTACAACAAGACTTCTTTGATTGGATTACTAGAATAGAAGTGTTCGATCCCTTGCTATCTCTAGCAGATATCCTTGTCTTAGAAAAATTCGGATGCACCGTTTTATGGACGAACGAGGAGTGCCGGAGACAGGTTGAAAATCCAACATTGTTTTTTATGCCTTATGCCTCGAAAAGTCTCCAAGGAAATTTATTGGAATCAAATTGGTGGCCTTCAAATATAAACCAGGTGCTTTTGTTAACAAATAGATTGAGTACTATCGTAGAAGATTATCATGATTTCTTACGTGATGGAACTATATTTAACTTGGACTCTTTCATTGAGAATTGGGAATATCTAGAGGCTATTCAGAAATGCATCCAAGAGATCAACATCCATACAAACTCTGAAAATTTTGCTGATGGTTTCCTGGCTCACCTTAAGGATGTTACTAACAATAGGTATTTACATTACCAATTTTATGACATGCCTTTTATGATAAAGATGCAATATTTGGAGGCTATTCAAAATTATACTGAAGAGATGAGGATTAGCCTTGGACAACCTACTGACAATTTATTGTATAACTTTGCCTTTCATTTTTTTAATGTGGCACCTGAGATTGACATGCAAACCTTGCTTCAAGGTATTAATTTAGTCCCCTTTGTTTTTTTTCATGTTGTTTTTAGAATTTAATGAACTCTTTTTGTTCCGTGACTTCATTGTTGTGTCTAGAATTGATCAGAAATTAATATTTTTGTCATGATATAGGTGAAGAAGAAGTTCGACTAAAATTCAGAAGGCAATTTGACAAGATTTGGAAGATAGAAGAATATCAAATAGTTGCTTTGATTGAGGCATTGATTGTCAAGGCATGGTATGAACAAATGGCTGAAACAGAAAATGATTTGTGAAACTAAGTTGGATATTAGATCATTATCTTTGTTAAATTCGTTGCTAGAATATTAAAATATTTATAATTTTCAACTTCTATGTATGTATGTATGTTGTTTGCTGATGGTGTCCTTTAAATATTTTTATGTACTTGGAAAAACTAGAACTGATGAAGGAATCAAGCATTTACCCTTAGCTCAAATACTTATTTATTTATTTATTTTTGCTTATAATTAAGTTTATTAATGACATTTTGTTAGCATGTCAAGAATCACTTAACATAAAGAGTTAAATTTGTTAGTGTGAGTCTTGCAAGCTAATCAATTTTGTGCTTGTAAAACACTACATTAATTAGTCATATTTAATGTTAAATACATTATGGATTTTTTATATAATGTATGCGGTATTTCTTTATTCATGAGTTTATTTATAAGAGTTTGAGAGACTTATGTAGATAAAGTCTTTGGAACATAATGACCTTGCAAAGAAATTATAAAGGTTATAATTATGAGATTCTTTTGCATCAAAGCCTTGTTCTTAAATATGTTCCTAGTCATTGTATTATCAAGAATAAGGACATTGACAATACTTAAAGGCTGGTACATGCTAAGCCTCCTTACTTTGGAAGTAAGCAATTGATCTCATAGGTTGAAGTATGTGAGATACTTGGAGATACTATGTGAGTGCTTATCAAGGAACAAGTTTATTGAACATGACCTACTATGAGAGTTTCATTTGGTATTTCACTCAAGTGTCTATAAAAATACTCTCATATGTTAGTAGTGTAAATAATCCTTAAACTTGTTATACAAAATCATCTTGTATGTGAATTGTCATGCTTTGATTTCACTTCTACGAGTCTAGAGGTGACCAGATGCCTAAATAGGGTGTTTTTGGGTATGACATGAAGTATGTGAAGATGAATGAGTAGTCCAGAAAGAATTCATCACTCTAAGTGATTTGAAGGGGACATATCTCATTTACTCCTAACTGATAATGACTAAAAGTCCTTGGCCAAGGCAATTTTGATAAGTCAATATACAAGCTGCAAGACTAATATGGATACGTTAGAAAGTAAACATCGAGCCAGTCTTCTATCTATTAGGGATATATAATAAAATGATTGTATTACACTGAGATACTGTACACTGAAAGGTTAGTCAAACCATGTTGACTCTCCTGACATTTGGGTGGTTATGATATATTACTAGATGCCGCTCATGATCTATAAATATAAATATAAATTTTTAGTTAAATCAATTTATATTTATTGCCAACATATTGAGTACCTAATGAGTCACACATATTAAGGTGAATTGTTGAAATTAATTTGAGTTCAATTGGATGTGATCTAATTGATTTAATGGAGACTTAATCGAATTAAGTAGTGGGCTAAATCAAATATGATTTGATGGAGCATTAAAAAAAAAGGCCCAATTAGCCTAATGCATTTTCTAATCCTTGATGGATATAAAATAGGTCAATTCACTTTATAAAAAAATCCTTTAGCCGCCTCTTGATAGTACAAAAGAGTTCTATTTTATTCTTTGAAGTGTTGAGATAGGATAATAATCAAAAAGAGAGAAACACAAGGGAGCTCAAAGTTGAGAGTTGGCTTGCACACAAACTTCGGCTTAGAGATTCACATACTCTTATTGAAGAGATTTCGGCAACTCACAGTGTGGATCACCATTAAAGGCAAGACAATTGTGCTGTTATGGTTTGATAGGTCATAATTGGTGTAGAAAAGTCAAAAACAAAAAACCAATGAGGACTCCACCAAAGAAAGCATATATCAATCTTTCAAGTATGTCGAAATCTTTCTCTTGTGGTTTTTCTAAATTACCTTCAATTAAAGTGATCCATAGCTTAGGAGATTAAAATTTTAATAATATTCCGTTGTGCATGATCACTTTAGCATGATTTGAATCCCTAACAAAATTAATTATTTCACGACTTATTTTTCTTCATCATTGGGAAATTAACTTGTGGTAAAAATATATTCCAAGAATTTTATATACCCTTAAGCAAATGCTTATATTTATCAGTTTTGAACTTGATGGTCCCTGCATTGAATGGAGAATTTATATTATGTAATGTTTTATCTTTTTATGTATTAACACTACACTGGTCATTGAGCTTTGGAAGTTCTGAATTTTCCATTTTTTTTAAACATTGTCAGTGCTTTGATGGTTAACATATATATCCGTTATTAATAATAAACAAAACATATCCTTAAATAATGACAAAATTGTTGAAAAGCACGTAACGTTATTGATTATTCTTCATTTGTTACATCCGGCTTATCCATTGACTTATTAAAACAAACAAAAAAAAAAAAACCCTATGATTTTTACAATCTTCTGTTTGCACAGAATCAATAGACCAGTCAGAGTCAAGCAACAGCATCGTCTTCATGATTACCGGAGTATGAACTCCTGTTTCTCTGTTTTGCTTTCTTTCAGGAAGCCAATTTCTTTTGCATTTGTTCTATGGTTTTGCTTTCTGTTTGTTCTTCTTTTCCCCTCCATCCTTCTATTTCCTGATTCACAATTGTGTTATAAATTGGCTGAAGATGCCTAAAGGGCCAAACCAAAACAAATGTGGCTAATTAATCATGTTAGGCAACCAAATTTTGCACAGGCCAGTTTGTATGCTACTTGAAGTCTCTTAGCAATCAGCATAGGGACACTGTGGTTGGTATAATGGCTCTAATGCTAATAAAAATGCCTTTAAAAAAAAATTGAGAGAATTTGGGAGCTTAATTTTTTATATCAACTATAAGAATTCAAGAAAGGAGGGGTCAAAAGTAGAGGATTCCTAGATTTGAAATCTATGTGTAAGAATTGGGTTTAAATCTCCATTCTCTTAAATAATAAAATATTTACTATAAGTTGCCTCAAGTCATGAGATAATGAAATACTAACCCATCATAGACAAAGACAACAACAGATGAAGTACTTATCATCGTCTACATCCACATCAGCATCTAAACTGTGGTCGCCAGCATCACCATCACCACCGCCAACAGCCCCTTTGGCAACATCCAAAACATCAGCTGCATCACTAGCAGCTTTAGCGGCAGCTTCAGCTTTCTTTTTGAGCCTATCTAGCTTGATTTGCTGCCGGCGTTTCTTCCTTGCACTTGCAATTACAACCCAAACCAGGATTTTAACAAAGAATATGATGACAATGATGAAGGCAATGTTTCCACTCATCTTTAATTTTCCAACTTGACGACTTCACAAAGATTAACTGAAAGTAGATGAATCATTTATATATAGCAATTAGCTTTTAGAAGCATTGGAATTGTGGGAAAGATCGAAAGGTTTTGTGTTTTCCTATGAACTGGATAGTACTGTGTACAATTGGCAAATAAAATAAAATAGAAAGCAAAAGACATGGACTAATATATTTTAGATGTGTTTCATATACCATGAATGTATAAATTAATTGTAAATATATGACAACTCGAGGAGTTAGAGTTACTATAGAGTGAAGACGGTCGAATTCTAGATTCCAACAAAAATTTTGGGACAATTTTAGAGCTTCAAAGGAAGCTTCATAGGAAATCGTTATAATTTTCTAGAGATGGCCACCAAGGTTAGAACACATTTAACTAATCCAACAATCATTTTAATAGAAATTTCCAGGAAGTTTACCACAGGACTAGATTAATGCTGCAAAGCTCAGGTTGTATTCAAGGTGGACTAGAATCCAACAGTCATTTTAATAGAAATTTTGGGCCTGTTGCTTAAAGTTTCTGCATTGTTTTGATCCAGTGTCTAGGCTGATTTTTATTTTGTTTATCCTGCTCTAACCCTTTGTTGGCTTCTTCTACTTATCCTTATGTTAATGTTGAAGTCCAGTCATATTATAATTAAGATTATTTACTATTTAATTCACTTATTTAATTAGCTAGTATAAGGTTTTGCGACATCCAATAATACTGTATTACGGAAGTAGACAGTATATACTCATTTTTTTGGCACAAAACGGTGTATACTCTGGTCATGTTGGACAGATGCTACTCAATGAAAACAAAATCATAAAAATCAAAAGATGGACAAACACCAAAAAGTGAACAGATTGTATCTGTGCCAGTTTATGGAACTGATCAGATGCCTCCTCCTGCTGCAATAGCAATGCTTGTGATGCTTTGGTCAACTCCTGATTAACCAGTGCCAAGCAGAAAATTATCAAAGCAGCATACATAAGTTATCAGGAATCTTATATTTAAAGGAGCAAAACCCATGAAAATCAATTAATCCAGTTTTCCTAGTGCTCCTGCTTCAAGAAAAGGAAAATTAAAAAATAACAATTACCTCCAGATATTTCGAATATAATGAATGAAATAGATGTAAAACGACAACAAAAGGCGATATGCTTATGCTCGATGCAGGTAAATCATACTATCTCTGCATATGTCTGAACCTTTGGGGAATACCAAAATGAAATATGATAGTCAAGGAAGGCATAAAAGGGCAAGCAGAATTTGATAAGCACAAGCCTTCCAGCAACTTGAAAGGCGGGGAAGCTTCTTTTCTTTGCTGAAATAATTGCCCTAGAATAGAACTAGCTGAATGGTTGAACGAGTTCATTATGTTTCCATTAATTTGGCTTGAGTTTAACCTGTCCTTCATAGTTGGCTTGAGTTGCAACACAAGTATTATCATTTGAATTTCCATCACCACAATTTGAGGAATATGCAAAGGCCAGAATGTAAGAAACAAATACACCACGATATGCAATAAATAAATAGCCTTTTAGCTCTCTCTTTACAATTGTTTAATTGTTAAAATTAGACAAAACAAATTAAGCAATTAAATTCAAGTGTTTGGTTTTTTAAGGTTGATGTGGTAAATAATCCTTCATTTATTTTAGTACCCTTCCACTATGTAGAGTAATTCAACTTCTTGGACATAGCCAAGAAACCGTCACAGTCGACCAGCAGGACAGGAATAAAGCCTTCACTGCCCAGACCAGACAGAAACACAGTAAGACCAGATCCACACCTTGACTTACACAAACTATCATAATCTGAAGAAAAAACATCACACCAAACAGAAAGCATAAGCAAACAGAACAAAGAATCCACCACTGACAAAGAGTCCACCTCCCTGTAGAAACCAATCAGCCGGAATAAGCAATCCCCACACAGCCCCATTAGACCCAGATTCAGCATATCACAATAAGGTAACCATGTATTCATAAACAATTGACAGGCAAATTGCAAAAGAATAATACCTTTTTTGAGTAACTGAATAATTTAATTACCAAACATAAAGAACAGAAATTTCTAATCTCTGTCGGCAAAATTGCTCTGTTGTCCATATAATTACAACTGCTTAGAATTATAAAATTTGGGAAGGCAACTGCAATATAAGACATATAATTTTGAGAAAATGAGTATTTTTTTATTGCAAAAATAAAGAAATACAAAACTGTTCTGTTGTCCCAATAACTATAACTGCCTATATTTCACAAGTCAAACTTGACACTTCATATTTCTTCGTGGGCTGCGCAAAATTTGCATCCAATCCAAACTCGGCAGGATTCTTCTCTGGTGGAACGGCAGTGAACATCTGATTTTGTGGCATAACAGCAGCATAAGGTGACATAAATCCAGGATACATACCGGCCCAGTAAGGATTATAGGCAGAGTAGTGTGGAGGCATCATATAGCTGTCAACTCCAACATTTTGGGGGGTTCTCCACTGTGGGTAATTTGGCATCATAGAGACCTTCCTCTTCCTTCTCTTTTGTGTCGTGCCCGAAACTACCTTCTTCTGTAGCTCTTCTTTTTCCGCAAGCAGGACACTTCCTTTCGATGTTGGCTCCTTCACTTTCTCTGAGGTACGTTGTGGGGGAACAATCATCAGTGTCTGTTGATCTGCTTTTGATGCAGCAGATGCACTTTCCTGAATCGAAAAACTGGTTCCACCATTGTAAGAATTTCTATTTCCGGATTGATTCAGAATTCGGTTGATAGTATCTCTAAGAGTCGTATTAGGCAGAATATCACCGGCCACTATTTTCCTTTGGCAAACACAAGCAGACTTGGAAACAACGTGATCCCTTATGCACTTGTCACAAAAGCTTCTGAAACAGCACTTTGTCAGAGCAGCATCTTTCATCACCTTCTTACACAAAAGGCAGCGAAGTTCAAGTGGTATCATATTATCACCAAAAGAACTACCAGAACTTGAAGTAGAAGCCTTTGAATTTGCAGTTGTAGGTTTAACCCTTTTAAAATCATAATTGGGATCACCATTAGTAGGGCAATGCTGAATATAATGTCCAGCCACCTTACATCGATGGCAGACATAGCCCTGTGGTGGAATTCGGCCCTTTCCAAAGACGTATAAAGTTTTAAACCCATCATCAATTTTGTCTTCCTTACAATGCGTATTGCTTGTATTGGCAGTTGAGTTTATGAGAATGGAATCGGAATCAGGTCCAAAATCATGGCAATCTAAGCGTCCTTCTTCTTGAGGATCTTTCACAACAGATGATGGGTTCTTTTCAATCTTGGGTTTTTCTTCACCAATAACAATGGGTGACACCGGCACTCCAGGAATGCGGCGAATCAAAAGGGAAGTCTGTATTGGAATTAAGATGGAATCATCGGCATATTGTTCATCGGTTTTGGCATTGGAGATCAACAAATCAAAATCTTTGCCATTTCCGTATCTTTTAGAACCATAGATTCTGGATTTGAACTCAGAAACTGAGATAAACGGACCATCAACAGGAATGGAATGGAAATCTTTGGAGCTCTTGAATTTGTAATAAACCACAGCCATGGATGAATCCTTAGGGCTAAGGTTGTATCTTCTTCTTCAAGAAAGGGTTTGGACGATGGCGTTGCAGAAATTTGAAAAATCTTGGGTTGGTTGGGCTTCATGCAGGAGGACTGCAAGAATGAGAAAGTGTACGTTGTAAGGAGAGGCCAAATACCGCTTTAAATAGGAATTCTTTGACTGGAAGAAAATTGTAAAAATGAAAATACTAAATAGCATCAATAGATATCTTTATTTTCAATATTATTATAAAATAATAATGAATTATTGCCACGTCATTATTTACGTGGAGGGGAGCTCAGTTCTCAAACACTTTATCATAAATGTGTGGACGACAGACAATGATTCTTCCCGAATAAAGAAACCATTGCCCTCAAAGTCATCGACTCACTTCCACTTCCAACCGAAACTTCACCAATGGCTGCTTTCAACACATTCAAGCTATCACTTGTCTTGAGTCTGCTCTCGAACATTGGTTTGTTGCCAGAAACCAGCAAGAACACTGTTGGGATATTCCCACCAACATGCAACCGCATAGAGTGCCCGAGTTTTGATTTGATTCAAGTTGGCAATGGCTATGAGATCCGTAGATACAATTCCACCGTCTGGATGTCGACTTCTCGGATTCAGGATATTTCTCTTGTTGAGGCCACCAGGACAGGCTTTCTGCAGTAAGATTACTGTCTCTCATATGCTAAATTAACTTCTTTTCATTGTTTATTTCTTTTCTTTTTTTTTTTGAAAATTAATTTCATTACTAATCAAAAGCAGGGGAGACCCCTGAATAAACAAGCCACTGTAACCCGACAATGGAGGCATCAGCCTGGGTACAGTTGACAGAACCTGGCCTGTAAAAAAGTTGCCAGTAATTTACCTTATTCATATATACAAAAATCACACCCATCAACCCCATTTATTTCTATGGGTTTATCCAGATATTAGTTCATTAACTTTATGTCTTGTAGAGTGTTGCCAAAACTTACACAGAAATTTATGAATTAATACTATTATTCTTATCAAATACCATGTTCATATTTCTTTGAGGATAAGGGTAGATTATCTAATTGATTTCCGATCTTTCAAGAACTGTATTAAGCTATCTTATTTTATCTCGTCATTTTATATCCTCTTCATAATCATTAGACTCACCCTAAATTTGGTGTATAATGATTGAAACAAAACCAATTTGTTTGATTTCTGGAGACCAGTAATTTGAGCCTTTTGTTACCTCAGATTTTGCTACTGATAATGGAAGGGAATAGCAGGTGGAAAACAGAACCACCCTGTTCCATAACAGAATCTCTGAAAAATCCAAGAGAACTTGCTATTTCTACGTGCATTGGTGTTAAATTTAGCATATTGTCTCCTAGTTTCATTTGTCTCCACTCTCCAACCTAATCCATTTTCTCAGATATAACCATTCATTGTTCAAATTTTCTTTTTCTTGCTTCCGAACACATTCATGGTTTCTCAAAACTAGCTACTAAAGAATAAATGGAAGTTCTAAAAATTTGGTTCCTACTTCCTCTTGCAGTCTATTTGACTACATTCAAGGAAAGAACAAATACGAGCAACAGATTGAAATGACAGCTCCAGTGTTAACTGAAGTTCTACCAAGCGATGGACCCTTCTGCGAGTCATCATTCACCGTCAGCTTTTATGTCCCAAAAGTGAACCAGGCAAACCCGCCACCAGCCGAAGGCCTCCATGTCCAAAGATGGAAATCCACGTATGTAGCAGTAAGGCAATTCAGTGGATTTGTTACAGACTATAATGTTGCAGAGGAGGCTGCTGCCTTGCTAGCCAGTCTTGAAGGCACTGCCTGGTCTGCTGCCATTGAGAAGACTAGGAAAGCTGATGCCACTTCAGTCTACACAGTCGCACAGTACAACTCTCCTTTTGAATTTAATGACAGGGTGAATGAGATTTGGATGTTGTTTGACATGGAAGATGAATTCTTGCCGGTTTAAGTTGAAAGTTAGAGGAAAATAACTTGGCTAATCTTTGAACTACAAGTTACGGTGCTGAGAATGGTATGTTTAGAGGAACTGAGTATATATTCTAAATCTCTGAACTTTGTCTGAGATGAGAAACTGAGGGTCAAGTATCTTGTATGTAACATGTAGCATTGAATAAATAAATGGTTTTAACTGCGAAAACTTTCATCTATAAAATCTGGCTCTCATATTATACTGAAGACTTAAGATTTAAAACTCCATATGAATTTTCAACTATTTGGTCCAACCATGCATGCAAAATGAGGTATACCCCAGCTAGCGCTTCTTCATTTGGATTATCTTTCTTCTGCTTGCTTGAAAACCAGATCCATGGGCTCCAACCGATATAAATCTTATGATCCTAATTTCACAATATAGAGCAACACATTACTAAGGACTGACAAATATTCTGTGGCAAAAAACCAAATCCAGCATCTCCTAGGGCTTTATAAACTGTAAAAACTATATATCAGATGCGGAACAACCATTGCTTTCACATTGCTGCTTCTCTTCACAATGGGGAGGAAGAACTCTCAACCATCCTAAGGGACATGCATGTACCCTCCTTTGAGGGAGGAGACTGTCTGCAGATCGGGATTAGAATCCATTTGTCCTGCAATGGGTATGTTCCCAAAATTGAAAATTGCTTAACTGGAAATCACTTTATCAAAATTAGCATGGATTCAGCTTCAGTCTGTCCTACAAGCTAAACAAGTTGAACATGATCAGATATAAGACTCAAAAAAGAAGAGGCTGGAGCCCAAGGGAAATGCTGGCACTATACAATCTTCAAAAAATATTTTTGGGAAAATAACAAGAACATTCCCTTCCTTGGGTATTTTCATACGATCCACATGCCTCAATCAACAAAGCATTGAAACGAAAATTGAGGCAACACTTCTACCTGGCTAAGTCACTATTTAATCAGTTGGAATTTCCACAAACTATAGTTCACAATGACCATAAGTTCTATCCAGAGTATTTTTTGGGTTACTCCCATATTTTACAAACATGCCATTGTCACTATCCAAAGAAATTTTGGTCAAAGAATTGCCGACCTGTTTCAAGTTCTCTTGAACTCTAATCACAGGTTGGGCTGATGAGTATGAATCCAAAACATAACCCTTCTCCTCTAATACATACCTAGTCTGGGGTCTACTAGTTGAAAACATTCTACACGAAACCGTGTTGCAAGAGGAGGATTCTGGAGTATACAAGTTGTTGAAGATTGAGAATGGATCTCCACTGCTTGCATCAGCATAGTCCACAGTACTGAAAGAGTCTCTAGTACTCTCTGTTGTAAAAGAAGCCTCATCTGAGCTAGTGAAAAGGGACCAATCACTTGATGTAGCATCAGAGAACTCCATACTGATAGGTTCAGCATACATCTCCATCACAGGGTGAATGTTACTATTTGCACTCTGCCTAAGAATGCCATTAGAGTTGTTACAGCCTGTAGCAATTTCAGGCCTGAAATCTGAAAAATGCTTGGGGCCAAGGGAATGGCTACTGGATTTTTGTTCTGGTCTTGACGGCTTCTCAGATTTTGAGGTGGGGTGCCTAGTGGAGGCTGGAGCTTGCTTCTGCATGCTCTTTTCAGTGAATGCTCTTTGAGGGCGAGGGCAAGACCTTCAAATGGATTACAAACTTTCAGAACTTGAAGAGAGGAAGTCAAATGTAACATTCATACAACAAAGGAACATCCACGAAATTATTGTAGCAAGAAAACTGACTAGAGTTCCAACGTTTAATGCTGCAGCTTAAGTACGTGATGATAATGTAAACAATACGAAACACCATAAAAGCAATTATCAGATAAGAGATCTTAATCCTTTCTTTCCCTGGAGAAAGATAGAAGATTGATCTTAATTAAATGGAAGAGATTGCTAAGAAGTACTAGGATTTCAACAAGATCTAATTGATACAAAGGGATAGGAAACCCAGAAAAGGAACAAAGGACAAAAGGAAAGGGAGAAAACAGAGAAAGGTAGATGGTATTTCTAAAAGTACTCTAGCAATGATAGATGTCTACCTCATGTAAAATAAGATGTATGCCCCCTCAGACATTACTTGACTCATTGACACCGGATGAACCTGTAAGAGAAGGGGGAGCCAAAGCCTTATTTCAATCCCATTGCAACAAAAGAAAATCTAAATGAAACAGTTAGAATTAAAACATATTTTAAAAATGCAAACAATCATGTTAATTGTATAAATCAGCTATTTTAGCTCATGAAATATACAAGCATGAATGATGAGATTCCTTTCAATAATGCTAATAGCAAGAGAAAAGAAAATGAAAAAATAAAAATAATTTGACAATAATATATGGACAAAAACAGTTCATTGACATGCACACGGATGTTCACAGAATAATGGCTTTCACCTATTCTACATAAATAGAAGAAAAGTAAACAACAGTCCTGAAATATTTTCACTGAGCAGCTATATTTCTAAGAAACAATCAACACGGGATCATTTTAGTAAGTAAAACCATATATTCTCATGTGTATAACCAATCATCTTGCACTGAACCTGAGGAGATAACTTTACCTCAGTATCATCTATCCTGAACCAGTTGCCTTGCAAATCTTTTACATATGACACATAATGTCCAGAAAAAGATGCATTCAGCGTATCCAAATGCACCACAACAGCATAGAGCATGTAAAGTGGAGGGATGTCACCCGTTCCAGTCATATACGGAACCATATCCAGCATCTCAGGGAAAGTGATACATTTGTTTATTTTCCCATATTTTCCCTCCTGATTAAGCAACAGCAACATCAAGAAACAATCAAGTCAAACAATGAACAAAACAAGAACAATATTATGCAATATTTCAAAAGTAGGTTCACAATGCAGGATGGATAGATAGATACATACACCTATCATCCCCAAATTGTTTCACAAATTTAGAACCTGATGAAAAGGAAACCAATTTTACACTTTGGTGTGTTTAAAACAGTACAGACAAAGTGACAATTGCTTAAGTTAAGTAAGTTGCTAACATAGTTATGAAGCAGCTTGTAAACCACCAGACCAAAACTCAAACCTAATTGTCTATAGACCAAAAGAGCAAGTTCTAGGGAATGCTTTTGCATTTATGACATGACATTAACAGAGAAGAGTACAATGTAGAGCAGAGTCATACCTGAAACCTCTTTAAGACAATTGTCAGGATGTTTGGAGCCTCATGTATGCACAACTGCTTCCTAGCCCGAACATAACTAGCACACCTTTTGACAAAAGTAAATGCAAAGCCAGTAAATTAAGCAAGTTAAACCAAGTTACATGATTATTATAATAAAAGATAATACAAAACATACTAAAACAAGGTTTCACACCTTCCACATCTATACATGTTTTCTCCATCCAAATCTTCAGGTGTTGTAAACTGAGTTAGTGCATCTTCCAATGACTCAACCCAACCAAATATCTCTAATGTAAGATCCATAATGTTTTCATATCTTTCTGATTCGTGAGAACATCTAAGACACTTGACCTAATTACATGGAGATTGCATTATACATAGCCCAAGGAAAAGTCATAAAAAAAAAAGAAAAAACATAAAAATGGAGCAGAACAATATTTCATGAGAGAACATAAGATAAAAGTTAAACAAAGTAAAATAGCTATAGACACCTTTGACCTAAGATGCCCTCCGAAAGTATGTTGTATAAATGTTGTCTCTTGCAACCTGGGATCAACCTTGTGTTCCCCACCTAATCTCTCCAAGCATATTGATTGCATTGAAGCAACCAGCAGCCTGAAACAGACAACTGAACTTTCAGAGGGGCAAGGGGATGAATTCCAATCTTACAGTAAAAGCGTGGAAGTTTAAAGCAAAACTAACAAATCTAGACACATATACAAGGGAAAAAGAAGGGGGTGCAGGGGGCTATTGGCTAGTGAATATTGTAGACCTCAAGAATTCATGTGCATCTTCCTGACTTCCATCACCCATCTGGCAATTAATACTTCGGATGTGTGTAAGGATACCACTAGGTGACAAGGGACCTCCGCTCTCTCTTAACAACATTACATGTTGCTCAAGCTCACACATAAGACACCAATCTTTCCCATAACCTATAATGTAACGCAAAAGTAAGCTCTGATGCAACTGAACAGTCTAAAATATTTACGTTATTATTAATTTACAAATAACAAACAAATGAACCACAAAAAAGCAAGTACAGGCTCTTGAATGTGATCTTCGCAGCAGGTAGATGCTGAGAGGCTTTGTGCAGGTTAAACACTGCAGAACAGCATTGGCATAGCAGCTGCAAAACAAAAACAATCATGAGTGCAATAAAACGTAAGCTCTTAGGACTTTCTTTTAGTATACAAATACAAATAAGTCATCCTTCTTTTCAAAATCCAAAATGAATTACATTTTGATAGGTCTTCTGCCAATACACCACTTTGCAATTACCAATCAGATGAAGTATGGTACACCTAAACTAGCTCTTGTGGGTAAAATCAAGAAAATAAAATGCAATAGGGTATTGAGGTTACTATTCATTCTGTTTTATACTTAATATGCCATTCAAGAAGTCAATCTTCAGTATTTTTCTTTCTTTAGTTCGGAACATATACTACTACAAACATTTCTTAACTTGAAGACCATATTCCTAAGTTTGATGGCATATATAGCAGAAGGTAGAACCATAGAAGTAACAATAGCGATACCTGTTCCCACAATTTAGAAGGCCCCTCAGTGATAAGTCAAAGAATTCACACTGGAAGAAATTTACAAATTCTTCATAAGGAAACAGCATCTGAGACAATAGGATAACAGATCATAGTCAGAGTTTTCTGTTCACAATTCAAGAACCCTATGAGATAATTTAACTCAAATGGAAGTGATGCAATGGATAACAATCATAGATAAATGTAAAGAAACTGACCTTTATTTTCTTACGTCTTTCACCACAAAGTGCAGAAAAATCCTGCCTGGCAAGTTTTGATGACTTCCTTAAACGCATCATCTCCTTAATTCCCATGCTAGCAGGCCCATCAATTCCTGGTGTCAGTATGGTATTTGTCATTCCAGAAACTTCTGCATGAAAAATGTAGAATATGAAAAGCTACAAAAAGCAACACCTAAATATCAAGAAGAAAAGTTGAAAATTTACTTAATTCATCTGGAATTTGTCCCTTCCTCTCCATTTCAGGGCATAATTGTTCCCCGGATTCTTTCACTGCTAATTTTGGTGATTTAGAGACTTTGGGTCCTAGGGAATGCAATGAACTTCTGACTTTTGTGCATTCCTTTAGTGCTGTCATCCCAGAACAGTCTAACTCTTCTGGTTCATCACTAAAAGAAAATTCCCCATTGACTAAATTCTCTGCACTCAGAACAAAGGCATTTTCAGCTTCATGAGCACTTGTTCCACCTTTTGCAGAATATGGTGGGCCAGAAAATTCATAGTTGCTTTTTGGTTCAGACATGTTGCCACGTTGACTTTGATTTTTATGACTCTCATGCATGGCAGGTCTTGCATTTTGTCCATGAATAAGTATGTTAGAACCATCAGCATTATGCTGTTTTGAGATGCCTTCTTCTGATGCAACAAAGTCACTAGTTCTTAACTGCAGCAATAGTTCAATGTAATTATCAGGAACTACATGATTAAGAAAAAGCTAATGCATTCTACATAAACAAATTCGCAGATAAGAACCTTTTGCCTTATAAAAGCCTCCTTTGAAGAAATATTATTAGTTGTTGAACTAGTAGCTCGATTCCTTGAGATTTCCTCGCAAGAATCAAATAAAGCTACATCCTCTCTTCTTAGCATTTCTCTGTTGGATTTACGAGAAATTCTCTTGTCTGTACTTCTTCTCTCTGGTGCACAGACTTGAGAGTTATCAACTGTAGAACAATCCCCATTAGCAAATACACCAGTGGTTTGACAATGACTTATACTGTCTAAAGGTGCTTTTTCCATGACAGCCTGCTTATTAATGTACCCAAAGAACTGTGAATTCATGTTGTCACTGAGTAGTGCAGATTCTTCAATTGAGGCAACGCTAGGAGATGAGCAAGTGCTTGCACTCTCCAACTGCAGGCATTCTTGCTTATGAACTTGCCTCCAATGAATAATCTGACACCTCCCAGAACTGCATACCAATCATCATTTTTAAAGTAAGAAACTTCATGTGGAAAGGGCGGGTCAAGGTGATATATATGGAAAAAAGAGAGATCAGAAATTGATGTGAACTTGTAGAATACAGCAAATAGACCATATAATGCATTCAACAGTTTCATGGAAGAGACAGACACCTATAACTGAGATGGAAAAGGTGAGGATCCAGAGGATTAGAGAAGTTTAGACACTGCTTTACATGAAATGAGAAAAAAGGGTACATTTCATTCATAAATTTAATCTTTCTATGGGAAACATTACCAATCAATGAATTCTAACATAGAGTTGGGTCCCAAAGGAATTTCATCAAAACCCATTCCTAGCACCAAAAGATTTCCATTGTTGATCTATTGCATCTCTTGACAGTTATTATGACCTGTTTCCTGTCATAACCAATAAATGCATTTTACTGTAAAGAAATTTCTAATTTTAGTAACTTCAAAAATTATTCAAGATCTTTTAGACAGAAGAAAAGATTTGGTCACAGCCAGTTTGTTTTGAACTGTTCTATTAATAGACTGTTTTGAACAAAAGGTTTGAACTGTTGTATGAATAAAAGGAATGGCTTTTAGTTATTAGTTTATTATATCAATATATTTCATACCAATTTAAGGTTGGAAATTCATTCACTCTCCTCTTAGAAAGTTCTATGGTAATTTCTCTATATATACGCCTTTCTGTAAGGAGGTTGCACTATAACAATATGATAACTCTCTTATGTGAACTTTTAAACTTACTAATCATGAATGAAGTCTCCTGTATTACTACATCAAATGTTCTTTATGTTAACACTTCAATGTCACCGTCCCCTACTCCTTCCTTTCTTCTTTTCCCCCAATCCCCACCTACCCTTATGGCAAAAGAGGGTGGAGGGAGAGGTACCAAAAAATAGTAAAGTGCATCATCGTCTGCACGTTATTTTGGATTTAGACAACTTAGTGAGACTAAAAGGTCACCAATTCAAAGATAAAGACCAACTCAGAACCTCCAAGACTACCTTTGATATGATCAGGGTTAGTTGTTATGCTTACAAAAAATGAATGCAGATGAAACCTTCTTAAGTAAACTGAAATGTGAAACACTAACAATAGGTCAAGTAATTAAGCCAAAATGAAAAAGAATGTTCAGGAAGAGTAAGAAACCTAGCACGTCTCCAAAGAAAGCCTGAATACAAACTCTAGGAAAGTTAGAATGCATGGGAAGATGAAAATAAAAAAATAAATCAAACCACAGCTAGGATTGCTGCAGCATCAGACATCAAGCACGAAAAGCTACCTTAGAATATTATAGAATGTACTTCATGCATATAAATGCCTGTAATGAATTATTCAAAGATCATTTAAGCAGGCAACCACAAGGAATATCTATTTTTGCAGAGTGATAATAAACAAGACAATATTGCACAAAACTTTTAACTAAATTGCAGAAACACTTTGACCAAATCTAATTTGTCATTTATGAAACTCTAGCCTAACTGTGGACTTTTATTCCAAAAGACTGCTATCTAGCGTTTAATTCCATATTTTACTTCCTTGAACAAGAAGGGCATTCAACAACAATGAAGCACGGTACTAAAGAAAATACATTGCAGCTGCGAAGGGATAGAATATACCAATATCTGACAGCCTTGCATCTGGAGCAGCGAGTTGTTGCTGGACCAAAGCACCTGGCACACACATGCAGTCCATTCTTTGAAGAAGCAACAAGAGGAATAACACTGGCAGCGGCCATTGCTTCTGCTCTAAGAGCTTCTTCAGCAGCAAGCTGAGCAAGTATACTTATCCTCTCTCGTTTCTTTGAAGTCTCACTCCATTTCCCAAGTAAGAAGTAAGCAACCAGAGGAAGCACCACCAAGACCAGAAACAATGCAGGTATATCAGCTTCCCTTGGCTCAAGCATGTCCCCACAAGCCTTCTCATGTCCAATTCGCCCCCAAATTCACTGTCCAGAACGTATTCTTCAAAAGCTACATAACTCCAATGAAATCAACATCCACACCAGCAACTTAAATTACAATATCAAAATCATGCTGTGCCATTCAAACCTGTCAATTTCTCTGACTCGTTAGGTCACAACATAAGATTGCTATATAAAAATCACACTGTCAATCAGAGTTACAATAAATTTATGCATTTACGCATAAAGAAGTTGCTTGACATTCTACTTTTGTATATTCTGCAGCAACAAATTGCAATAAAACACAAAAGCAGATTACTTCTCTCCAGACTTTGAGTACAATAGAAGAAAAATTACAACCAAACCTTAGCAAGTTCTTTCAAAATGAAGGAGAAAGAAAGGAGATGCTGGCAGTGGAAAAATTAACCCAAGCCCATGGATAAACTTGAACGAATAACTTTATATGACAAAACTCAGTGACAGAAACTCCCCAAGCTTAGATATCAGTGAAGCAAGTTCAGTTCCAAGTTATTCATCCTATAACAACAAGTTTTCAAGATGGAAGAGGCATGCGAATTCCAATCTGCATTGAGGCCCTACTTACCACAGAGCAATCAAACTCAGCTATACCGATGCGCTAGGGGGGATTGTGGGGAAGAGGGTTGGTCCTTAAAGGAGAACTCAAGTTGAGGCAAAATTATGCTTATTTTATACCTAAACCTACCAAAGCAAAGACAATAAAACTTAAGGAAGGTACAATTATATATCAATTTCAGAATAAAATTAGCAGGAAAGATGACAAGATTCTGAATTTGAGCTATTAACAAACATAAGGGCACACAACCATTACAAACAGGTTTCTCTTCCATAGGATGACAAAGAAGAACTTTGCTCAACCTTAACATTTCTGCAATAGTCTCTCACTGACAGGTTCAGAAATGTTGCTCCACCAGGTAATAAATAATATAAACTAACGCAATGCTTCAGTCAACTCTAGTTTGCTAGTTATAAGCCTATGACCATATGAAGATAAGTCACACTCATCTTACTACTTTCTAAATTTTATTTTTTCTATTGATTTATAAACTTATATATCTACAGTTGTGATTGTAAAACAATGTGTTAACACATCGGAACACCAAAAAACCTTAATTTAGTTTACCTCAAACTTCTCCTGAAAAGGTTCAATCATTTATCCATATCTGATTTCTACAGAAAATTTATTGCTACACAAGCAGTTTTGCTAGACTAATGACATGAGCTGCAAAATTTTCCATATTTTGCTTTTAGGGAAAGCAACAAAAAAGAAAGGACA
Organism: Theobroma grandiflorum; assembly: GCA_036013995.1. Classification (NCBI taxonomy): domain Eukaryota; kingdom Viridiplantae; phylum Streptophyta; class Magnoliopsida; order Malvales; family Malvaceae; genus Theobroma; species Theobroma grandiflorum. The sequence goes on along the minus strand of CP142133.1, from coordinate 21,461,694 downwards.
TGGGGCACTGCAGAAAGAGGGGGGAACCATATTTACAATATCTTGCAAGGGCCTAGGTATGAAATTTTTTTCAACAGAAAAGGAACAATTATTTTATTTACCATCATTATTTGACCATTTCTCCCCTGGTAAATGCGTCTAGCTGAACAATCTCACTCCCCTAAAGCACCAAACGTTTCAACTATAGTTATCTTTAATCAGGCACAACAAGTTAAATCATTGAAAGAAAACATTTTGCAATCCCCAAAGCACTAACATTTCAGCCAGAGTTACTTGAATCAAGCACAACAAGATAAAATATTATTTAAAAAATACAAAACCAGGAGAATAAAACTAGAAATTTCCCCATTTGAACCTACACATTAGCAAAACAAAATTAACCCATTTCTAAGTAGTTCAGGTTTCAGGTCTGTACCTACACTATACCCAAAATGCCCAAAAAAAAAACCCATTAAATCAAGCATTTTTCCAGCACATAGCTAGAAACAACAAGTACAGCCCAAGAAGTAAATCTTCTGGCCAAAATACCCAACTTTTCTTCAACGGAAAGGAAAACTAAAATGAAACCACTCATTTCTACAATCTCAGATTCAAAAAACCCAAATAGATAAATAAACAGTAAAGAAGTACAAACTAAATGAAATCATGGCAAAGTTGAGTAAAGCTTGAATCTTTCATACCTCTCTCTCATGCAAACTGAAGGAGAAATCTAAAGCAGAAGCAAAAACAAAAAACAAAGAAAAACCCAACAAACAGTAATTTTTTTTTTCTTTCTTCTTCGAAACTTGTTTTTCCTTCCTTCAAAAAGATTCTTTGATTCCTCAGATGGTAAGAATAAAGACAACAGTTTTTCAATCTCTCTCTTGCTATGCAACACTTCTTTGCCTTCACACTTCTTTTTCCCTTTTTAAGATTTTGGCAAATTTTTATGTCTGGTCAGCTCAGACCAAAAGCAATGTACTGATAATCACTTTAGACACGTGGCACGTGGCAATTTGCTATGAACTGGCCAGAGTGTGGGGCCCAGTCCTTATACTGTTTATGGGGAATGGCGACAATATTCGAATGATCTGTTTTCAACCGTTGGATTTGTGGAAGTCGGGAGTTTTGTACTGTACTTGCTAATTGTTTTTTTATTTTTTTTAATTATTAAACGTGTGTTAAAACAGTTAAGAGATAAAATTACCAACAATCGGAAAATATTAATTAAAATTAGTTAAATTTTTATTGTTAAAAATTTAGCACAATACTTCCACCAAATTAAAATAAAAAGTCACCTTAATTACAAAAAATCATTCTTATAAATATCACTTTAATATGTGTTTGTAGTGTTTTTTTTAATTTTTATAAATATATTTTAATAAAGCACTTCACACGTAATTTTATAACCCTAATAAAATTTAAAAATCGAGTATAAGATAATTTTCTTAAATAATATTAGTAGAAGTTAAAGAGTGCTTACATACGCATGTTAATTTGTAATTAATATTGGTTATATTAAATTGAAAAAACTTGAAGGGGTAAAAGAAATTAGTAAAATATAAAAGCGATGACTTTATCTTTTGCCTGGGAAGTGGGGCCCAAGTATAGGATGTTCTTCCCAATGATTTTACTGCTGGACACGTGTAGGGATGGGATCAAGACTGGAGGATAATTGTTGGGAGTAGCATCTGCATGACAGTAATTTTAAAATGATTTTGCTTCTGTTAGCAGAAGATACAAAAATAAAAATAAAAAAGAATTATTAAATAATCATGGAATTATGGGCAGTGACGTACAGAGGGTAGGTTAGGCATGCGGGAATTTTGTGTGCGTTTGTAAGCATTCAATTACTCCTATGATTTGCCACTCCACCCCCTCTCCCCCCCTCCCCCCCCCCCCCCCCCCCCCCCCCCCCTTTTTCTCTGCTTCTTACTTAGGCAGCCTTTTTATCCTATCCTATAAGAATGAATATTTGATGTAAATCATTGTCATACCCAAAAGAGCTAAGGATGAACAATAAGAGTATCACAAATTCACAAGAATGCATGCCAATCATGGGCCAAACTCCATAGCCACAAGGCCTGTAAAACCATTTCTCCAGCCATAATTGTGTCTGGACCTGAATTTGTATAGCCTTGTCTGTGTTATCTATTAGAAAATTAGTAGAAAAAGAGAAGAGAAGAGAGTAGACTTTAGGTGTGCTGTAATATACTTTTTTTAAAGAATTGTTATTTATTATAAAAGTTTAAAGACAAGACTCTTCATAATCCAATAAACCTTTTATGCATAATGCTTTCAATGAATGAAATATTGTTGAATATACGTTCTTTTTATAAACACTAAAAAGTCATGTCTAATTTATTTCAACAGACACGTCTTATTATATTTTAAAAAATATATTTATTTGAAAATATTAAATAATTAATCAATGTACTTAACAGTTGTGTTTGAAATCATTTCTTTTTAATTCAAGAATTATGTCTTAATTTAAATAGCAACTTTAATTTAAATAATCACATTTGAGTAAAATTTCTTTATATTACAAACTATTTAACATTATCAGCAGATGTCTTATTGAAAAGATGGGGCTTCCTGACTTGGTGGTACTATTTGTTTATTGGTGGCCTCCATCTTGTCTTGGGGTTGTTTGCTGGTGAAAGGAAAATTTGCAAATTATTTGATCAAATATGTGGACATAACTAGGAGCCATATCAAAACAATCACAAACCCAAAATTTTCTAAGCTTTTTTTTACCTATGCTACCTTCAACATGAATTGAATCATGTCTTATTAGTTATTGGCTTTTCTTTAGTTATCACTAGAATTAATTTTAAGATAGAGAGATTTGATTGATTTATCTTGACTTAAGTACTATTTTTTTTGAATTTATCTTTTTTTTATTAAGTAAACGTGCAGAGATTAGTTAGTAATAATTTATAAACTTCAATAGCAAATTTTAAACTTGATTTTGATTAAATTTTCAAAAAACAATTAATATTACTCAAATTTAAATATATTAACATTCAAATATTTGACTCATTGATTAGTGTATGATCTTAATATTTAAAAAGTTAACTCGATACTCTACTTAAATTATTACTCAAATTCTTGCTTGACTCATCCGTGGCTCAATTCATTTGACTCACTTTTACCTTGATAGATAATTCCTTATTAGCTACCAAATGAAGCTTGAGTCAGCTTTCTCTCATTAATTTTGCTATTAGTTCTTAAAAAGTCTCAAATTTTCATACCAAAAAAAGGAAGTCTCAAAGCTAAATCTCTCTTCCTCCGACTATTAAAATTAAAAAACAAAAAGGGAAAATTTGGGTAATGAGCAAATATGTTATGATCTAATGTAGTAGAAGCAAGAAGTGCAGCAATGTTTTGATCGAGGAAAACCCAGTGCTAGTTCCAATCCTGCTAAAATAGCTGTCCATTAGAATTTCATGGGTTACTTCTCAAGGGACATCATTAGCTAGACAAATTAAATGACCTAAAACAGCAAATTACCTGCAGGAAGAGGCTAGCTTCAAGATAGTCATCAAATTCTTAATTGGTAGAATTTTTTTTTTAATTCTTTTATGTTTTTTATAGAATATCTAACAGGTTTGGCACCTGACCACTGAAACCAGACATTTAGAGGTAATTGGCAAAGGAAAGGGCTGCAAGGAGAGATTATACACATACTTTTCCTAAATGATGAAAACTTTTCAATGAAGTTTCATCATTTAAGAAGAAGGGCTCACACTACATGCTCCATATCACATCAATCAAATACTATTACTACTATATAATTCATTGTCCACAGCAGAATTTTAACAGCCTTCATACATGATTGCACAATAAATATACCTAAAACTATTACAAAACAAAATAAGTGTATGAACTTTTTTCTTATGGCTAGAATTCAAAGAAGGTTGTTTAGTTTGTAAGATCTTTTCTTTATTGAAATAGGTAGTTAGTAGTACTGTTTTCTCTCAAGCACACAATTCTGGAGATTTCACTTGTAAAGGTTTTAATTTGTGGACTTCTCAAGGGTTTTACAAATTAGTAGCATACCGTAAATAAAACCATCTGATCATACAATTTTATGCATAAAAATGCATTAAAAATTTGGACTCAATATTGTGTTATTTGCTGCTTGATTTATGTAAATCATATAAAAATATTACTTCAATATTGGTCCTTCTAGGTGTTGTTGCAACATTAATATTTTTCCAGTAGAAAGCAATATGTTGTGCATTATAGAGTACTAGAAGAAAGTTGTAGATGTATACATTCACTAGACAAATACCAGTTAAGGCATCTCAATAACAAGAATACTGCCAAAGCGACGCTAGGAAACTTATTGCATGACCCTAACTTTCAGAAGATAGATATGCATAAACCCTAGCTAGGGAAATATGTCAATGCATATTTATGTTCACAATTGTGTCTATGATCAATTCTGGATTCTCGTTTCTATATATATATAAAATTTCTTCCAACTTTTTATTCCTTCTTCTATATTTAAATACTAAGCACATACACTCAACATATATAAAAGTAGGATTGCGGTAAGATTAATGCCTAAACAAAGCCATGGTACTTGTTTCACAAAATCTCCTTAGTTATGGATTGGAGGCTTCGCTCTTGCCGGAGTGTAGTCCACAGCTACTAATTCATCAACATTAGATGCTCCATCTTCGGTTGCAGCAGTGAGCACCTGATCATCGTGGCCCTTCTCTGTTTGGCTAGCCTCCTTCGGCAAACTCCGAGCTGTCAATACAAATGAAAAAAAGTTTCATTAATTAGGAACTCTCCATATTCAAATTATTGATGGTTCAATTTGATGAGAGGATCAAAGTTTACTTACCCCTAGCAGTTGTAGAGATGAAGCAAAGGAGGAAAAAAGCAACTAGAAGAAAATGCTTGGGAGAAACCCTAGCCATCTTAGACTCTTATAAGGTTTTGCTTAAAATCTCTCTTTGTTGCCTATAATAACCTCTATATGTTGCCACTCTTATATAGAAGCAAAGCTAGCACTTGCTATCTGCATACAAAGACATGTGGTGCAATCGACTATGACATCAAATTTTGTAGTAATTCTACGTGAGTAATGTGGTCTTATAGGGTCAACATCAATGTCTCCTACTGTCTTCGCATGAAAATGCTAGCATAAGGCTCGGAGTACAAGCTCCAATTAACCATTTAAAGATGAATTTTTCATTTGGACTGTTACTCCAGTGATGTTGGTTTGGTCATAATTGACAGCCTAAAGGGGAAAAAGTAACAAATTTCTGATAGTGAACCCGTTGTCAGGTATGGAATTTAGGTTCCTTCCACGTGATCACCATGTAAAATTAAGCAACAACACAGTCGATGAATTTTTTGTTTGAGCTTATGTAGATTCATCTAAACCATGTTCTATCTTCATATACAGAAAATGGAGTGGAAGGGAAGAAAAGTCTTATGTTTTTGCTTGGGATCATCTAAACCATTGCACACTCATCAGTTCATTAATAATACATCATCTAAATATTCTGAACCCAAACACTAAAAAGGAAAGGATCCAAACGTCCAAGCCCATAAAAAAAACAAAACCATGGTTTAGTGCTTTCTTTCTAAATTATAGTTAATATTAAGGAAAGAAAATGAGCTGCTGTTAAGTTGACTGAGAATCTCCATTAGCTGGAAATAATTACCCAAAGAGCAAGACCTAGGTGAAAAATTATACTCTCAAGTGAAATTTGTGAGGTTATTCACTAAAATTGATAAAATAAGAACTAAAACTAGACAAGCTGAATTCTATCAATCTATTAAATTGGGTTTGTCAGATTTTTTTTTTTTTTTTGCAAATTAAAGAGGATCATTTCATTATACGGAACTATTACTTACAAAAGCAGACAGTGATCAACTGGTAATCCTTCGGTCAATTACTGTTCTAGAATGGCTTACAAAAAAACAGCCATGACCACAACCTGTTGGATTTTTCAGATTTAGTTTGTAATCAATCATTACACTAGAGAAGCACAAAGATCAGCTAAGTCTTGCCCTTAGAATATATATTCATGATCAGCAGAAACCAATCTTCATTAGGTATAAATAATTACTATAAGTTAGATTCTTTTAGCTTCGTTTATATTTCATATTTTTGAGTTTTTGTCACTCAACTTGTACCAAGAAACAGGGACCAGGGAACAGCTTCTAGCATACCATAGATTTGTGGACCTATCTTCTCTGATATGCCCAAGAACAGCATTTATGGCCCTGCATTGCTAAGGACTAGCAGCTTTTGTACCAGAAAACAAATTAACATAGCAAATTTTTCTCTGAAATTGTACCAGTGGGCAAAATATTCATGCGTTTTTGTAGCATGATATGATAAGAAGATCCCTGGAGAAAATACGTGTGCCATTTTCACTTTGTTTTTGCATTATTTAGGTTGATGAGATTGTGATTTTCTCTAATTAATCAAGGGAAGGAACCAATAACCATGCCATTAATTCATGAAGGTAGAAAATCCGACAATGGTAGGGCTACAATCATTTTCAGATAAGATGATCCACGATTTTATGACGAAAAATTCACGTGGATAGCACTGAGATTTTCTATTTGATGGGTCCTCATTTGTCAGATAATGAACAGACACTAAACATGATTTACACTGCTAATTAAGGCTTTGAGACAAAGAAATTTTAATGCGGAAATGTAAGATGGGCTATTACAGGAGAAAGGAAAATTGTAAGCAATTATCAGGTACTGTTCCTACAATGAAGAAACAGTCCTTTTAATTTCTTTTGATTTTTCCAAACTAACCAGAACGTGTATGCATGAATGCCTTCCTTTGTTAGATATGTTCTTAGGCAGGCCACCTCTCCCTCTTCCATCTCAGAATTGGAACCTGAAACCTCTAAATAGGATTCTTAAGTTTGAACTCTTGTGGCATCTTCTTAGAGCCAGACAAGCGTAAGTTCTTGTTAATCTTTATACTTTGGAGAATTAAAATGCAATGCATCATTGACAGCATCTCTCTTTCTTGGACTTAAGAACTTCGGTAATCAATAACTTGAGTGATTGGCCATAGAAATGATGGCTCCCGTATGTACTGGAATCGATCCTATCCTTGAACCCACATGTCTAATTGTCCGGTGAGTAACAAGGCCAATGAATCCAGCTCAGGGAGTGTACGGCCACCTACCTGGAGCACCAAAATCTCTGCAGCAGCATTTTCCATGAAACAGCACTGCATCTTACTCAGAACCTGAGGGCCCTTGAATGCTGCAAGAAACCTACCAGTTTTAACCAAGCATGCTAGCACACAAGAACCTTTTTTTTTCTCTTGGGATGTATGTTATATTGCTTTCCCGTAGTTGACTTAAAATGAAAAAATGGAATAAGAAAAGGAAAAACTTACCCCATCGATATCATCCTCAATGCACCATAAGTCAACACAGTGAGAAGATAAGCCCCTTTTGCATTTTGTCCAAGCGGTTAAAAGAGCCAAAGTTTCAAATCAAAAAGGTTGGTATGTCAAAGGGGAAAATGTAAAAGTCACTGGGGCTTCATTGTGTCCAAAATCATGACAACTTCGAGATAGAGGGGATTGTGACAATGTCCGAAACCAAGACCCCCTCCCCTCCGTAGGGCCACATCCATTCTCCACCCGCGATGTGTCAGTCCAGAACCTCATCGCACCGTCTAGCTTGAAAGCCGGCGTGCCGCAGCCAACATGGATTAGACACGAAAACCACAAAAAAAAAAATGACCAGAAAGAATCCTTCAGAACAGGTGATTTGTTTCAAGTATGTTTGTGGTCTGGCATGAGCCAGGGTGTGGTAGGATCCCAGGGGTCCATCACGTGCACCACCCCGGTGGCTCGCACCTTGTAGGCTCATCCAATTGCAAAACCTATCGAGCCCTTTGGAATTTCTTGCAATATGATTTTTGGGATTGAAGTTTGGTACCAAACATGGTAGTAATCACAACACAATTATATGATGGATCGCCTTTTGGATGTGTGGAATATGGTTTATGGGGGGTCAAGCTCCGGATTCTTGGTTATCAAATTGTAGGTGTAACTTGTTAATCTTGAGGGTGAAATTTGGATTATTATTGAGAGACAAATGAAAAGTATAAGGGCACAGGATCACGTGTATGTGTAGGGTATACACAGTAGTCGGGCGGTGGACAAAAGGTCGGTTTGGCCTTGCAAAGTCGCAAATTGCAACCAAGAACAAATGGGCTCTTGGCTTTTCTCTTGTCTCCAGACATTTGACAATCAGTTTTTTACATTCAATGAACTCGTGTCCATGGCTTAGCCATATCTTGTTGAAAATTGTAGCATGTTTATTTGTCAAATATTGCACGTCAAGCTTCATATGAAATGAAAGGCACCAGAAAATGTCTTTAAAAGGAAACTATAAGGTTATTAGAACTTAAATTTTTTAAGTTGAATCTTGATACAAGCGAAATGATAATTTAAAGTTCTCACTTATTTAAATAAATTATCAATTTTTTTAAAAAAATCTAATATAATAATATTTTAAAAAAAGGAAAAATTAAGTTCAAAATCCATGAAATGACAAGTGAAATCAATTACAATATAATAAAAGAAAGTGGACGAAAAAGAGCAAAAAGAAATGATTGAGGGAAACCAGTAGTGAAAGAAAACAAAGGTCAAAACATTTTTAAAAATTAAGTATGTTTTGTGTTGAGTTGTCCAAACATGAAAATGCATGGAATGGCTTCAAGGACAGCAAAAACGTGTTCTTAAGGGTCTCATCGTGGACCAAAAAGAGGCCACAAAACCTAAATTTATATGGAATGGAAGGAAATAAGATCATAATGGAGTGGTGGGTGTGGAAGGAAGGCTAGAAATGAGAGATTGATTGAGGGAAAGAGAGAATCTAATTGTCATGAAGACATTAGAGAGGACAAATTTATGATTAACGACAAATGATTATGCGAAAACTTCTTATCATATATTTGTCATTGTCTTAACCCTTTTAAAAAAATGTAAACAAAGTTTATTAGATTTATCAAAGAATTTGGGATATTGAATTTAACTTGAATTGCACTCGGTAAGATGGTATTCGAAGGCAGAATTTGAGATATTCAGCAAACTTTAGATATCATCAAGCTTAGGGTTGCTTAGTGGTGCAAAGCAAAGTGTCCCGAAGATACCAATCAACTTTCGATCTTCTATGCCCCCCTCATCTAGGGGCAATATCAATAAAAATTATACAGTAAGATGGCGTTTGGTATCAAGGATGTACACCATTTTTCTTGCAATATATACAATTAAATTACATTATAGTATTTGTTTTAAAATAAATTAAATTAATATAAAATTACATTGTAATCACATTACAGTTAATAGATGTAATGTGATTATATTAACAAATTAATATAATCTCATATTATAACATACCATGCAATGTTATAAAACTAGATTTGACATTTTTATCATTTTTCAACCATTAAAATTTTAAATTTAATTTTTATTGCTTTAATTTTTTTTTAATTTTGAAAAAAAGCTGTAAATTTTAAAAACATAAAAATAATTTTTTAATTCTTGGAAATTATAAAAAAAATAAAAATAAAAAATAATTTTAATTGTAAAAAAAATCTAGAAGGATAAAAAATAGAATAATTTTTATTTTTAAGAAATTATAAAAGATTAGAAAATCCATAAAATAAAACTATATTTAGAGTTTTTGAAAAAAATAAAAAATATTCATTTTTGTGCTCATAATTTTTTAAAACTATAAAAATTATTTCCTCTCTGTAATTTTTAATAAACTTTCAAAAATAAAAAATATTTCTTTTTTGCTTTCGATTTTTTCTAAAAAAAATCTCTTTTTGGTTTTTTATACTTTTGGTTTTTCCTAAAAAGAATTATTTTCATTTTTAATGTTTTAGGAATATTTCAAAATAATAATAATAACAATATATTTTGAAATTTTCAAAATTGCTAACAAATAAAAAAGTTATTTTCTAATTAATATTAACATGAATTTGCCTAATACTTGGTTATTTGTTGAAAAATTTATTTATGAGATGATATCATATAAAAATTTACAATAAAAAACATAAAAAAAATATTAAATTTGCATTTTAATACATAATGATAATTCTAGTGGAGAGCTTGTAAACTAAATGTTGCAATGTTATTTTCTTAGCATTTTAATTACACTATTTTTAATATACTAAACGTTATAATGTTATCTTACCAATAATCATATTTTTTGAAATCACATTCTCTGTAATATGATTATATTATAAAGCACCAAATACAACTTAAAAAAAAAACAACTATTACAAACCATCGATAAAAAAATTCAATATTGATGGAGCTTCAAAAATAAATTGAACTTCAAGACGAGGAGGGTTTGGTTAAAGCAATGTTTTCAAAGACAATTGGTTTTATGGATTCCAACACAGCTGAATTGCTAGTTACCCAAAAGATGTTTATTGTCGAATGGGTCCATTCCCATAATTCTTTGATAAGAAGGGATTTCACGAATATTGTGAAATGGGTGCAGAAACTTCAGAGTAATCATGGAGAATAAATAAAGGTTATAAGCTCCAAGATCAGTGAGTAGAAAATCCAACATATGTTACGAGAGGCAAATGATTTGGCTGATTGATTAGTCAAGGATGGTGTGCAACGACAACGAGAAGTGTTGCTGGTTTTTTTGACCAGAATGTTGTTAGCAACGGTGAGCAATTATGAATGCAAAATTGCCTTTGTTTTGTATTAGGGCAACTATAGGGGTGTAGCTTTTGTATTGAGTTTGATGATCTTTGAGGAATATTGTTAGTATATATGCAGTTGAATATGGAGTTGCTGGCTTAGGGACATGGCTTTGGGAGGCAGGAGTGGAAAAGAGAAACATTGCAAGAATACCTAGAATGGAAAAATGTCTTAATGTTTTAAGTAAAGGGTAACTTGGAAAAGGCTTTTAGCTTGAAATATTTTGGTCTTTTGGACTTGGACCTAAGTCCTAAATACGAGAAAAAAAAAAAAAACATTAGTCCCATTGAAGCAAGGTAGCTTTGTATGATCCAGTCGTTTTATGAACCAAAGCAACCCACTTTCAAGATAAGTTTGGTCCAAACTCGAAGGAAAATAGATGATCTCCACGGTCAATATACAATCAATAGAGGCCAAGCATTTATGAAAAACTTTCAAAGAAATATACATAAGAAGGGCTTACTGGTTGATCAAAAGAGAAATAGTTTATATCTTCTAATAATAAATTCATGCTCTTCCTAAACCCAATTGGGACTTGGCATTTGGTTTAGTTCTGGCTTAAGTGCTTCTGGATTAATAATTCTTGTCTATAATCTGCCCTTAAGTTCAAATCCAGTCTAACTTTTTATTTAAATAACCATTATTTATCATTCGAGTATTTAATTTATTAATTAATGTATGAATTTTTATTTAAAAAGTAAAATTTGAATCTCTCGTCTCTCAATTAAAAAACAATCACTACAAAAAATTCATCTTTTTCTTACGGAAAAAATTCTGTAGGAAAATTCCGTTGGAAAATTGCAACAGAATTGCAACGGATTTCCAACGGGATTTAATTAAAATTGACAGATGATGCTTGCAACGGATTTCCAACGGTTTTGTAACGGAATTCCAATGAAAATTTCCAACGGAAAATTTCATTAGAAAATCCGTTGGAAACTTATTTTTTCAACGGAATTTCCAACGGAAATTTCCGTTGGAAATTGACTTTGCCAATTTATATGTACTATTTCCAACGAATTTCCAACGGAATTTCCGTTGGAAATCCGTTGGAAAAATGCATCAGAACATAAAACATTTTAGTTCCAACGGAATTTTCCGTTGGAACTTTAAGTTAAATCAATTTGTTCTTTATATTTTCCAACGGAATTTTCGTTGAAAATTTCCAACGGAATTTTTCGTTGGAAATCCGTTGGAACTAAACATCACAACATGCCACATTTTGGTTCCAACGGATTTTCAACGGAAAATTCCGTTGGAACCTTAAGCTAAAGCAATTTTTTCTTTAGATTTTCCAACGGATTTTCAACGAAATTTTCGTTGGAAATTTCCAACGGAATTTTCCGTTGGAAATCCATTGGAACTAAGCATCACAACATGCCACATTTTGGTTCCAACGGATTTCCAACGGAAAATTCCGTTGGAACCTCAAGCTAAATCAATTTGTTCTTTAGATTTTCCAACGGATTTCCAACGAAATTTTCGTTGGAAATCCGTTGGAACTAAGCATCACAACATGCCACATTTTGGTTCCAACGGATTTCCAACGAAAAATTTCGTTGGAACCTCAAGCTAAATCAATTTGTTCTTTAGATTTTCCAACGGATTTCCAACGGAATTTTCGTTGAAAATTTATCATTTAATTTACCGCACTTTGTTTTATTTGTTAAACTTTCTGACGGAATTTCCGTATGACAAGTCCGTTGGAAATAATTATGAAATTTCCTCTTGACAAATCTAAATTTTTTTGAAATTTTTTTAATTTTTTTTAAAAATAAAATATTACTAAATGTAAATACAACCAGTTAATAGTTATTTGTATAATTTTTTTAACTTTGATGTTAGGGTTTAATATTGGCATTATAATACCAAATTTTGATAATGTTATATTATTCCAAATTTGTAAAAAATAACAACGTTTAATTTTATATTTTGTAAAAACCCATGATTAGATATAAATATAATCTAACAAATATATATTAGTAGATATATATTCATGTTTTAAATGTAATTAGCTAATTAGCTACGTATGATTGAAGGCTTATAATTTAGTTATTATATTTGTGCTTAAAAAGTATCATTTTATTATATTTATGTACTCATATAGCTTTGACCGAGAGCTATAGAAAAAATATATATATATATATAGTTAGACAAGTATGATTTAAGAATCCATGATTAGATATAAATATAATCTAAAAAAGATATATTATTAGGTATATATTTATGTTTTAAATGTAAGTAGTTAATTAGCTTATTATGATTGAAGTCTTGTAATTTACTTATTATATTTGTGCTTAAAAAGTATCATTTTATTATATTTATATATTCATATAGCTTTGATCGAGAGCTATAGAAAAAAATTATATATATATAGTCAAATAAGTATGATTTAAGAAAAAAATCAATTTATAATTTAATAACATTAAATTACAAGTTATACTTTGTAGGGTATATAACTATATATTATTATAATTTAATAACAATAAGTTGCTCCCCAATTGAATTTATTAATAAAGCAAATTGAATTCATTTATGTATCATAGCAAACGGCGCCGTTTTTGGTCCTCTATATCTGCCCTGTATCGAATGTCAAAACGACGTAGTTTTGGGCCTCTATATCTGCCCTGTATACAGGGCCAAAACGACGTAGTTTTGGCCCTCTCAACCCTAATTATAAATACCTTTTTTTCTTCCTCATCCTCACTTTTGGTCTCCCGTTTTCTCTTTCTACCAGCGGCGCTCTCCCTTCTCTCTAAGCCCGACGCAGCCCTGCTCCACGGTGGTCCTGGTTCCCTCCTACTGCTGGTGACCTGTACCGGTTCCGGTGTTGTGACCCCATCCGGGTTGTCGCCCCTCTCAGTCGCCTGCCTGTCCTGCTGCTCCAAACCCAACATGATTTTTTTTGAGATTCCGTGGCAGCCCTGTTCCACGGTGGTCCTGGTGCCCTCCTGCTGCCGGTGACCCCTATCGGTTCCGACGTTGTGACCCCATCCGGGTTGTCGCCCCTCTCAGTCGCCTGCCTGTCCTGCTGCTCCAAACCCGACGTGATTTTTTTTTAGATTCCGTGGCAGCCCTGTTCCACGGTGGTCCTGGTGCCCTCCTGCTGCCGGTGACCCCTACCGGTTCCGGCGTTGTGACCCCATCCGGGTTGTCGCCCCTCTCAGTCGCTTGCCCATGCCCGTCCTGAGGCTCCGATCCATTAGGCTTCCGAATTTTTGGGGGTAGTCATGCATTGTGTAATTTGGTTTATATATGATTTTGTGCATATTAGCTTCGGTTTGATGCGCATATGGTACTATTAGTATGGTTTATTGTTAATTTGGTGTTGACTGCATATAATTTGCTATCTACAAGGTTCAAGGTTTCAGTTCCCAGATTTGCCCAAAGGCAACGGTCTGATCTTGCAGCTTGAAATCACCGGTCTGCTTCACTCAGGTTTTGGGTTTTGGGCATCCATTGCAGGTGATGGTTCCTATACATATATTGTTTTTACCTGTTAATGTTGGTGTTTAGGGTATAGACAACCTCTGTTTTGAATGAATTATCTTTGCTAATACAATCCTAAACCATAATTTATATGCACAATTTCAGACATATTAACTGGTTGGCTGTATAAGGATTGAACCTTCGTCCACTCTGCTTCAAAATCAGATTGTGTTTAGTTATAATTTTGCAGGTGAGTAAGAAAAACACACAAGGAATTATATATATTTTGGCCCGTCGACAAATCTTTATTTTTCAATCTGATTTTATGCTTGGACGAAATTTAATGTATAACCCATGATTTCATAATTAAATCATATTAATTACGCAGTATATTATTTTTTGGGCAGTGATTAAAAATTGAAAGTTTGATGCATTCTGAACAATTTATTTAATATATGGTGTTTTGATATCTCTTATGTGTTCGATTTTAGAAGATACGTTGCTTTCAATCACGGTTCTGAAATTTGACGTCGGGAATGTAATTTTTTTTTTAGGGTAAGACTATCGTATAACGATCGAATCAAAATACCTTTTTTTGTTACGATGAATGATTCCGATTATACTTACGAAATAATTAAACAATATTGACGATTTTGAACGGATGAATAAAATCTTACAACATAAGCTCGTCTATTGATATCTTATGCAATCTGGTTGGAATTAAAATTCGAAATATCAAATTAATCAATTACTAATTTGAACATTTCTTATCTTCAATTAATCATTTATATTATTTTTGAAAAATGAAATTACACTTTACAAAATACTTTTCAGTAAATATTATTTATGTGGAAATCAATTCTCTTTGCCGGGTAACGTAATAACGTTGATATATTATATACATACACATAACATTTGAACATTCGTTTATTTTAATTTTTAAATTTAAATAATTTTATTGTATTACACATATTTGAAATATTAACTTGTTATATTATATGTTAAGGCACAATACGTTAATGTAATTTAATTTACTTTTTAAAAATGACTCAAACTTTTGGTGACTAATTACAAAACATAATTAAATTACACGTACATTTATATGAGTTATACAATTTGAATCATCTCTCCGACTATCTTAAAATCTTATTACTCGATATGGATCAAAAGCAATTAAAATATTTGAGCTTAATCTCAAATCTTTCCTATAGCCTTTATTATAATTTAAATTATTACATCTTAAAATTATGAGCTTCAATTCATATTAATATTTAAAGCGGTAAAATTAGATAGTCATACCCATATGAACGAATGCAGACAAATTGGCATACGTTTTTTAAAATTTACAATAAATTCAAAATTTCCAGTATTTATGACAATTAAAGGAAAGGGTAGACATTAGGTATATATAACTGATATTCAAAATTAATGTACAGGCATCAAATTACACTTCAATGTTTATGGTTTATAATTAAAGCAATTATTCAAAATTACATACTTAATCCATCTGATGTAGGTTGTTTGATAATTAATGTACGCAATAATTTATACTATAACCCATACTTTGCATCTTACAAAGTAATTTTGAATATATATATGGATATATATGAAATACATATTGGAATGTAGTGTTTAGGGTGTAGGTTTGTTACAAACAATACAAATTAGTCTTGATAATGATATTCTATGATACTTAGGATTGCAGAATGTCGGGAGATCGGTCTTGGATGTACCGTCGTTTACAGAATGGATACATTACAGCTGAATTTGTAAATGGAGTCACTGAATTCATTGATTTCGCATATTCGAATACTACACGTATGTGGAATAATAGAATTAGATGCCCTTGCACGCGATGTAGTAACAATAAGTTCTTAGACAAAGATAAAGTCACAGAACACATCCTAAATCGGGGTTTTACTGGTGCTTACACAATTTGGAGTTTACATGGGGAAATTGATGTTGGACAATCATCAAGAAGTCAATCTAGAGTTGAACCATCCCTTGGATTTGAAGGAGATGTTGTTTTTCGAGAACCTATATATGAGGATGAAATAGAAAATCCATACAGTCGAATGGTTATGGACGTTATGCGTCCCGAAGTTGTTTTGAACCATGGCATGGACAATACTCATGAGTCAAGCTTCGTGGAAGAAGATCCCAATCCAAATGCATCTATTTTTTACTCTTTGTTAAGCAATGCAGAGGAACCTTTGTGGGTAGGTTGCACAAAGCACACGACGCTTTCAGCTGTGTCGCAACTTTTGAATGTTAAGGCGGAGTACAATTTGAGTGAATCATGCTTTGATCGATTGTTAGAGATAATAAAGAATATGTTGCCATCTGACGAGAATTTACCTACAGACTTTTATAGGATGAAAAAAAAGGTAGCAAAGTTTGGGTTGGGATATATCAAAATTGATACTTGCAAGAACAACTGCATGTTATTTTATGAGCAATTTGCTACATTTGAGCATTGCCAGGTATGTGGACATCCTCGGTATAAACATACGAATTCAAGTGTGCGAATGAAGAAAAAAATTCCTTACAAAATTTTGCGTTACTTGCCACTTATACCTCGGCTTCAAAGGCTTTATATGTCATCAAAAACTGCTGAACATATGACGTGGCATGCGCAACACCAAAGTGATGACGGACGCCTTAGACACCTAGTTGATGGTGAAGCTTGGCAACATTTCAACCGCACACATGAATTCTTTGCAATAGAATCTCGAAATGTTAGACTCGGGTTATGTGCTGACGGTTTCAACCTTTTTGGATCGACTGGCAACCCATATTCTGTTTGGCCAGTAATGCTTTGTGTGTATAATTTACCCCCATGGATGTGTATGAAACAACCATATATTTTTCTAAACATGGTTATTCCGGGCAAGAAAAGTTCAAGTCAAAATATAGATGTTTTCTTGAAGCCTTTGATAGATGAGTTGAATTTATTGTGGGGAGACGGTGTTCTGACCTATGATGCATTTAGGAAACAAAATTTCCAGATGAGGGCAGCATTATTGTGGACAATTAATGATTTTCCTGCTTATGGTATGTTGTTAGGGTGGAGTACACATGGACGGCTATCATGTCCGTATTGCATGGAAAAGTCCAAATCTTTCATATTGGAGCATGGTAGGAAACCTTGTTTCTTTGATTGTCATCGACAATTCTTGCCAACTAATCATCCTTTTAGGAGGCAGAGAGAGAAATTTATTAAAAAAAAGGTTGAACATGACATACCATTTTCTCGATTATCAGGCGAAGAAATATTAACACGTTTGAATTCGCTACCTCAGCTCCCATTTGGAACAAAATGTGGTGAGCGAAAAAGTTCAGGATATGGTGTTTGTCATAATTGGGTGAAGAAGAGCATATTTTGGCTCTCGTGTATGGGTTTGGCTCTCGTGTCCCCGCTACAGCTTTACTTACTGGAACACAATCCAATGTAGCAACATTTGAGTCTGCGTGTGGCCCAATCAACTCAAACTTCAACAGTCCCGCAAATGCATTAGAAGAAAAGGTGGAAAATCTTGCACAAAACTTGATTAAGATACGTGAAGAAATACGTGGGGAAATACGTGAAGAAATGAGAAATGTGATGGCAGAAGGCATGAGTGAATTTATGGCACGTATGGAAACCATGTTCATGAGTAATGCACTTTCAACTCTTGGCGATGCGGGCCCTTCAAGACGTGACAAGTAAGGAAAAAAAGTTCTCTCAAATGATGTATCATTTTTGTTGCAAACACTTGGATACTGTTTATTTGAATTATGTTATGAGTTCTTATATGTATCTTTATATTTTATATATTGTGTGTTAAGGATAATTTCTAATTAGATGTTTATACTTTTGATCTCACTTTTTTAATGTGTACTTTTTCTATATATGTTACAGCTTGAATGCGGAATTAAATTAAGCACTTTTTAAAAATTGATAATTTTTTCTAAAAAATTTTTTAAAAAATATTTTTATAAAAATAATAGGTTAAAATATTTCCAACGAAAATTTTCATTGGAAATAATTTTCCAACGGAAATTTCCGTTGGAAATATTCACTATTTTTTCGTTGGAAATAGGATATCCAACGGAAAATTCTGTTGGAAATGTCTAACTTCTAACGGACATTTCCAACGGAATTTCCGTTGGAAACTTCTATTTCCAACGGAAAAATTCCAACTAAATTTTTCGTTGGAAAAATGTTTTCCGACGGAATTTCCGTTGGAAATTTCCAACGAAAATTCTGTCGAAAATCAATTTTCCAACGGAAATTGTTTAAAATTATTTTTTCTATTAAAAATATGTCTTCTAACGGAATTATTTCCAACAGAATTTCCGTTGGAAATCCGTTGGAAATTTCCAACGGAAATGCAAAAACTTAGAAAAATGTATATATTTGCAACGGATTTCCAACGGAATTTTCGTTGGAAATTTCCAACGGATTTCCAACAGAATTTCCAACTAAATTTTTCGTTAGAAATTTCCAACGGATTTTCAACGGAAAGTATTACCCACAAAGCTTATACCAACGGAATTTCTAACGGAAATTTCCGTTGAAAATCCGTTGGAAATGTTTATTTCCAACGGAAAAAATCCTATTTCCAATGGAAAATTCCGTTGGAAATAGGCCAAATTTTTGTAATGAATCACCATTTAATAAAAGTAACAAGTTATAATCAAAGGAAAAATACATAAAGAGCCCAAAAATGTAATCATATCCTCGTTATACTTATATATTAATTCACCAACAACTTCTTTAAGTGTTTTCAGGCTTAAAATCAGTTGTTTGTGTCAACATTACACATGACATGACAGCATTAAGTTATGATTAATTTTAACTCTCAGCCCAACGTTTTTTCATTTAAGTTGTCTTAGATTGATTTTTCTTTTTTGTAAAAAATAAAAAATAATCAAAGTAAATAGTAAAAACATTTAACCGACGAAGCTTGAAAAATTAATAATAAAAAAGTGTGATTTTACAAATATATATATATACACATTTAAAGTGGAGATTTAAACTTTGAATATTTCAATTTTATTAAAAAAAACACCAATCTTTATGTTAAGTCTAATTAAATCCTTTACCATATAGAATAATGACAACATGCGAAATTTTAATATTAAAAAAATGAAAGATTCATTTTTCATCTAAAGTTTAATAAAGAGAAAATTTTATTAAAATTAAATATTTTTTTAATTAATGTGTAATTATCATTAAATTAAAAGTTCATTATATATTTTAGAATTGAACTTCCTTAAAGAATTTTTTTCCATAAATACAGTTGAAAATTTCATCACCAAAATAATAACACAATATTTTTTTTTTTTTTGCTTGGAGAATGTTTTAAAGGCAATTCCAATTCAACATTTTATTCAATAATGAATGTACTCGGATATGAATCTCTTTTTATTTTAAAATTGTATGCCATAAAAAAAACATATATTTATAAAAATTACTAGTATTGCATTTCTTTTAAAAAAAGAGTTTAGTTTTTTTTTTTGAAAAGCAAAAAAAAAAAAAAAAGAGTTTAGCTAACAAGCGCCTTATGGCACTTTTAAAAGTCACTATATTAAATAAAAATTTCTCTTGATGCATTAAAATTCATTATCTTAATTAATTGCATTGAATACAATTCTTTTTATAAATAATGCATTAAGTAAGTAATTTTAATAAATATGATAAAATTTGAAACAAACTTGAAAACTTGCCTGAATCGATTCGAAGTCAAACTTGGACTGCATCAAGCATAACCTGAAACAATTCGAATCCAAAGTGACTCCAACTTAAAGTGACTTAAACTTGCAACAATTTCAAATCAGAATTGCTCAAACTCGAACGCAAAAACAATCGGTCACAAATTCACCAAATATTCACCTCACATCTTTAAGCCATCTTTTAGTAAAATAAAAAGACATAATATTTTAAAAATTTTGAATTATTTTAAAAAAATTAAATAAATTCTTATTTTTTATTAAATTTAAATAAATTTTTATATTTTTATTTCAATTCAAATAAAATTTTATAATTAATAATTAATTAATTGTTGTTCGTCAAAATATTATTTATCATTTTATATTACATAGTGTTAATAAGTCATATGACATTTTCATCGTTAACAACGAATCAATCCTTAATTATAAAAATTTATTTAAAGTAGAACAAAAATATAAAATTTAATTAATTATAATAAAAAATAAAAATTTATTTAAATTTTCTTAAATAATTCAAAACTCTTTTCGACTTTAAAAAATAAAATTAAACTCTTAGCCCAAACCAACAACCCGAGCGAAAAAAAACAAAAAAAAAACTTCCTTGGGTCGCTCAATGACGGTCTGACTTCCCGCTCATCAACGCAATTGTCATCCATTGTTGCTGTCTCAGCTGCCACCAAAGCTTCCATAACCCATTTTTGTTTTGGCTTTACACTTTTCTTCTTTTATTTTTCTTATTCTGAACCTATCTCCTTCCATCCTTCCAAAAACCCAAAACCCCAAAGTCTCCAACTAGCTTATTGGTTCGCCCCTGGTGCAGTTTCTTTTTTTCCTTCTTCATTTATTAAGTTCCTGTTTATTAAACTTTCCTTCACCAATAAAAATGTCTTGTAGTTTGCTGGTTTTGACTTAAACTGACTAGTTGTTGAAATTTGAGTAGCCTGACTAGATGGAATCATTACTTTGGCTTATAACAATTTTTTTATGAGTTCTTGCAGAAGGGTTTCTCTGTTTGCTATTGATTTTATAGATTGAGTTGATATTTTTTATAAGTGTGCGACTTTCATCCCTATTGGTTTGTTGGGTGTGTATCAGAATTCATGGAAATTAGTTTAAGTTTGTCAATCATGCTCAAAGTGTTTGAAAAGTTTTCTTAGGCAAACTTGAATTTTATGTTAGTTATGTGGCGGTAGCTTTAGATGTCAATACTTGAATTGCTGTACTTGGTTAAACAAATTTGTTTGTTTGTTGTTGAATTTGAGTATTTAGATGGCTGTGCAAGGTTTTGCATTCTATTAATTATGAGGGAATAATAAGTTTTTAAGATATATGTATATGCTTGTATTCTGTTGAAAACTTTCATTCATGGTGGATCATTTTATATTCTAACTTCTCTTCTTTTTACGCCTTAAATTCAAGTTTGCAGGTTATAATAGGTGGTGATAGAACTTGAAATTAATCCACCTTTTTTTTGAAAGATTGAAGTCAATTAATACACCATTTGAAGGGTTCTTTTACGTTTCTGCTTTTGTTTATGAATACAAATTCCTACAGTTGTTATCAAAATGTTTCCTGAATTAGGCCTACCTCATCATCTTATTCTCAGAGTTTATGTTATAGTTTCTATTGAAATTTCAATTTTAGGTTTTCATCTTTCTATTCTTGAAGTTTATTTTCTGTTTCCTTTTTTTCCATCATTATCTTGTAGGCCTTTGTGTCAGTAATATGATGGAAATGAAACGAGACACAAGTATAAGGGCAATAATCCGCAATTGGAAACATGGTTGTAGAGCTTTGTTGCATATGAGATGGGCTTCTGCTTTTGGGTTTCATATATCAGTGGTTGGTTTAGTGGGAGTTGTTGGTTTTGTTTTGGCTATAATAAGAGATGGTAAAGTGGGGGAAAAGAGAAAGAAACATTTGGAGAAGTTATACTTGGTTCCTGGGTTGCAAAATTTTGGCAATAACTGTTTCTTGAATGTAATATTGCAGGTATGATTCCTTTTAGCAAATGGGTATTTTTTTTTTTTGTGTGGTTGCTAAGGAAAATAGAAGAGAAAATAGGAAATAAAATAGTTACATTTTGACTCTTAGGCTTTACATTTCCTCTTAAAAGAAAGTTTCATTATTTTTCTGTATCTATATTTTTTTTTTCATTTTTTCCATATAGCAAACAGAACCACAGCGGTTTTTTTTTATTATTCTTTTTTCTTTTTTTTTTTCCTCTGAACATTTTCTGGATGCCTATTTCATTAAAGGAAGAGTATGGTTAAATGCAGTTCATTTTGGGTTCTTGAATCAATATTTCAGGCTCTGGCTAGCTGCTCATATTTTCAGTCTTTTCTTCAGAAGATACTAGACAAATGTAAATCATCACCAGTTGAGGGACAGGATGAAAATTTTCCGCTTACAATTACTTTAACTGCTCTCTTAGAAGGTAACATGAGAACTTGGTGAACTGTTTTGCTTTCTTTAGAGTTTCTGTATCACATAACATGATATAGAAACTAGAAACTATTCATGTATATTTGAATGCTCTCAACTTTTGCCTTTAGGTTTTCACTTGTTATCTTTAATAACCAAGGTATAATAATGGTATCTCTCAGCTGTGTCTTAAAAGGATTAGTTTAGCTGAGGATCAGAAATACACAATTGAAGCTACACAATTGATTTTGTAAACCTCCTTAGAGACTGAATTCAATGTGATCATCACAACATGAGCTATAGATGTTCCATTCTTGCAGAATTAGGTATGGCTGGAGAAAGAAGAGTTGCATTAAGCCCGCATAAAGTTATGCATGCATTGGCGCTTTATATCCAAAATTTTGATTTAACAAGCCAGCAGGTGCAGTTGTGTTTTCAATATTTTAACAACACTGTCTAATACTATCTAGAGTGTAATTTATCTCATATGTGCTATGTGTAGGATGCAGAAGAAGCATTTCTCCATCTTATGACTTCCTTAAGAGAAGAATTTTCAGATATCTATCTTCCCAGTCAGAGTCCTCTAGTGGATGCTTTTGCATCTCAAACTAGTAGGATTCTAATTCCACAGAAGGAGGATCAGAGTGAACAGGAAAGATGGCAGCAACACTTTCTTGGACCATTTGATGGCATTATTGGTAGCATTTTAACTTGTCAGAGTTGTTCATCTCAGGTTATTGTTCCCTTGTAGAACACATCTTAAAAGTTTCTACCTTTGCTTTTGTTTGTGTAAGAAAAACCATTGCTATGCTATGTTTGAACATTTTTAAATTAGTGATTCTAAATTTTCTTGAATTTTTTATGACATAGCCACATTTGAGAATCTGGAATGGAAAGAGTATTAATGAAATTTTTATCTAACCTGTCATTTTCTTTTTGGTATTTCCTATACGTTTTTGATCTTATATTTTTATTTATTTATTTTTTCTTTGCAGATTTCTTTGGACTTTCAATTTTTTCATAGCTTGCCCCTTTTGCCAGTGCTTTATGGTGGTTCTACCATTGTATGTTAACTAAAGGTTTTGCTCTTTAACAGTATTACTAATATTATGTATGTCTAAGCCCTTAGCTTCATGACAATTTTCTTATACAGCTCACCCTTAGTAACTCTAGTGCAAATTTCTTCAATAAAACACCAGATGGCTGGATGTACCTTGGAGGATTGCTTGAGGCAGTTTGTCATTGCTGAACAAATTGAAAACTACTACTGCAGCCATTGTTGGCACATTGCTGCAATAAAGTATTTATCTTCTACAGGAGCAAATGAGGTAATGTTCTTTTTGGATTTAAATATTAGCTTGTTTTCTATCTGCTTGATAAAAATATTATAATCTTGGTGCCATATTTGCTTAACTTCTCATTCAAATATTGTAATTTTATGATCCTATGATGGAAAATCAACTCAATATAGAATCCTTAAATGTAGTATCTTCTTATGATACCCATCTATATTGTAAGATCAGGTGTTATCGTGATACCATCCTCACACTCCTACTGGTCCAGATTTTAACTAGCAATATAGACTTTTGTTTATGTCTCTCTCTCTGGGTTAGTTGATTTCAATCTGCTCAATTTCTTGTTATGCTTGCCTAAGTCTAATTCTTCAGTTTCTTGGTTATCTTGATGCAATTAATTGCTGCATATTCTTCCATGTTCATCTTCTGACATTTGATCTCAGATGGAGATTGAAAGGTTGAAGAGATGCAGTGCACAAGACTCCTGTGACTGTCGAAGTTTTCTTTGTGTTCAAAAGCTACCCTGGTCAAATAACTTTTCATGTACTCTAAAGCAGCTAAGCATTGCTCGTTGTCCAAAGGTATGAATATTGAAGACTCTATTACTTGAAACAGAATCCAATTGCTTCTAAAGTGTCAACAGTACATTAATTATTCTTGTAACTAATTTAGGGTCAGAAACTATCTGAATGAATTTGTTGTTCGATTTCCAAGTATGCTTATTTTTCAACCATACACTCGCAGATTCTATGCATTCATCTACAACGTGCTTCAATAAATGAGTTTGGGGAACTGATCAAGCTTCAGGTAATTTCCTTGCCTGTTAATTCTGATCATTAAGTCTCACTGCTTTCTGTCTCTTC
Organism: Theobroma grandiflorum; assembly: GCA_036013995.1. Classification (NCBI taxonomy): domain Eukaryota; kingdom Viridiplantae; phylum Streptophyta; class Magnoliopsida; order Malvales; family Malvaceae; genus Theobroma; species Theobroma grandiflorum. Next base: position 21,437,248 of record CP142133.1, on the reverse strand, counting down.
ACAGAAGTATATGTTCCTTCTACGTATTCTTTGCTGAAATTGATATGAGAATGGTTTTGTCGTAATAGTGAAGGGCTGCCTTAATGATTGCAGGGCCATATTCCTTTCCCATTGATTTTAGACCTGTCCCCATTCATGGCTAGTGAGGTGGAAATAAAGAACGGTGGAGGAGTCCAAAAAGGGCAAGTGAAGCTGCGAAATGAAAAGCCAAGTCCTTGTCTCAACCTTATCAATTTGCAATTTGAAACCTTTTTCGATCACATCAGTAAACCAATGGGAGAGGTCTCTTCTGAAATATTAGCTGCAAATGACTTTCAATATACTTCCCATGGAGAATCCTTTCCAGGGATGTCTAACTTGCCCCAAACTGATGGTTGTTCAAAGGCTTTAAACACAGACATGCTTGAGCAACATGGTGACAAGGTTGGTTGAAAAATTACTGATCCGGACATGTGTAGGTTGTTATGATATTTTGATCAACATATGTTAAATAACTTTTTTTGTTGGTGCACTAAATGGATAATTTTTAATGCTTTAAAAGCATGCCTTGAAAATTCTGTTAAGGTGAGGATTTTAACAGTTTGGCATTTGTGGGATGATGCTCAAAAGCAGCTTGCCTACATAACTTCCCTGTATTTTAATCAGCAGTGGAGGCTTTTCTTTTAATTTTGAGCTAGAACCATAAGTATCCAAAGCTAGAACTTCATTTGTTGCATTTTTTAAGTAGATTTGCTCTGTTTTCTTACCTTCTTCCAAATGCTGCTTCATTTTAAGATGATTTGATTATTGTGCATGTTTTTGCCAGCAAGAAGTATTATTTCTTTTGCTCTTTTCATCATTGAAAAAAATGTGAAATTGTTATTAAATTTGAGAATTGCTGCATGAATGAAGTGTCAAGGAAACAACTTCTCAAAGTTCTTTGCAGCATTGCATGAATGGTTACTTTACGTATGCTGACAATTGTTTGTCATTCATTTATTGACGTTTACACAATGAGAAAGATTCTAGCTTAGCACTCTAAACATGTTTCTAGAGAAATATGACTCATTTCTTGCGTCTAAGCATTTGTGTCTAAACTTGGCTTCAAAATAAAAAAAATTTCTTGATGATGAAATTTCAAAACAAAATGTGTTTTACCAATCTACCTAATATATGCTATACTGTAGATTTGGAGATGTATTTGGGCATAACATACGAAGATATTAAATGGACTGAGAGCTGATAGTGCATTTGATGATTGTCTATATCTGACGTGTATCCTAATTTCTTGAAGCAGGTGAGTTTGACTAGCAAGTTACCTCCTTCAGAAACTAAATTATACCAGCTTGTTTCAGTCGTGGAGCACTTTGGGAGAGTTGGAGGTGGGCATTATACTGTTTACAGAAGTATGAGAGCCAAATCTGATGAGGAAGATTCTGATGAATACTCTGAGCCTGCTACAATGCAGTGGTTCTGCATTTCGGATTCTCAAGTATGTAGGGTCTCAGAGAAGGATGTTTTAGCTGCAGAAGCAAGCTTACTTTTTTATGAGAGGATCATAGAAGGCTGAAACTACGCCTACTCTTATTATTTGTTGTTCTGCTACTTCATATCATCCCACCCAAAAGCTGCTTCTAGCATCAAAACTGCAAAGTTGAAAAGATGTGGTGCTTGTGATAGGCCCTTGATCGGCTAATTAGATCAGAACATCTTGGCACTTGGGAGCACTTTAGCTTGTTTAGAGATTATACCTTGAAAACAGATTCTTTCCATATGGAACCTATTACATTCATTTTATCATTTATTATTTTCACTCTCGAAGACAAGAGTGCTACAAACAAAGTATTAATACAGCTCATAGTCATTTGGTTCAACTTGTTATGGAAAAATATTCACCTCAAGTTTATTCATGTGATTATGGAAATAATGAATACAGCTCATACTCTTTTGATTTTTTCCATCTTCAAGGTGATTCATGATTTTCTGCAAGATGATTAATCAAGCATTGGTATACAGAACAATTGGTCCGCACTAGTCGTCTCATGACATTTTGTTACAAGCGAGCCTGTGTTAATAATTGGCCCATTAAGTATACTGTTAATGCAGAGTGTTAGACCAAACCAGCAAGCAGCTAGTTTGATTTCGCGTTGGAGTTGTCAGTCCAGCTAGTTAATAAAATCTGTCTCGTTGTCAGTCCTGATTCCAGTGAATCTCCTGTTCCTACCAAACTCTATCCACGCAAGCAGATCCCAACCCTCGCCAACTCTCCCTCTCTTATTCACGTTGCTTATTGTTAGCTATACGACAAACTCTCATCTCCTCTACTTCCACCTCTTCTTCACGGTCCCAGATCTCCTGGGTCAACTCTAACAAACCAAACTCTCTCTGTCTATGCTTTTTGGTTCCTGATCTTTGAATCTCCATGGATGAAGCGCAAGCAACTTCTTCGACAGCTACAAGAAGCTACTGGAGATGGAGCAAAACAGACTTCTTCCCAGAAACCTCATTCCAAACCATGTCATCTTACAAAACAGCACTTTCCCAAACCTGCCCTCGCCTCACTGACCGTCTCTTAGCCCGTTCCTCCTCAACCAACGAGCTTGTAACCCTCCAAAAAGTAAGTGAAAACCCCATGCAGAAGTGTCTAACCTGGTGGGACCTCATTTGGCTAAGCTTTGGCTCAGTTGTTGGTTCGGGCATATTTGTCATCACAGGTCAAGAAGCTCATGTCAACGCTGGTCCAGCTATTGTTTTATCCTATGCGATATCTGGGCTTTCAGCATTGTTATCAGTTTTTTGTTACACTGAGTTTGCAGCTGAGATTCCTGTAGCTGGTGGTTCATTTTCATATCTTCGTATTGAACTAGGTGACTTTATTGCATTTGTAGCTGCTGGTAATATTCTTTTGGAAGCTTTAGTCGGAGCTGCAGGGTTAGGAAGATCATGGTCATCCTATTTTGCTAGTATGATTAATAATGATTCTGATTTTTTGAGAATTAAGGTTGATTCTTTGCCTAAAGGGTTTAATCTTTTAGACCCACTTGCAGTTCTGGTACTTTTGGTTGCCAATGGGATAGCAATGAGTGGAACCAAGAGGACATCTTGGTTGAATTGGATTAGTTCTTTGGTTAGTGGTGCGTTGATTGTTTTTGTTATAATTTTTGGGTTTATTCATGCGAAAACTTCAAATCTGGAACCATTTTTTCCATTTGGGGCAGAAGGGGTTATTGAGGCTGCTGCTGTGGTTTATTGGTCTTATACAGGTTTTGATATGGTGGCAAACATGGCTGAGGAAACTAAGAAACCCCGGAGGGACATACCAATTGGGTTGGTTGGTTCAATGTCTGGAATTACTGTGGTTTATTGCTTGATGGCTTTAGCTTTGGTCATGATGGTGAAGTATACTGAGATTGATGTAAATGCTGCATATTCTGTTGCTTTTGAACAAATTGGAATGAAATGGGCCAAGTATTTGGTCAGTGTATGTGCACTCAAGGGAATGACTACTAGCTTGTTGGTTGGATCTCTTGGACAAGCTCGATACACAACTCAGATTGCAAGAGCTCATATGATTCCTCCTATTTTTGCTTTGGTTCATCCCAAAACTGGAACTCCTGTTAATGCTACCCTGCTGGTGACAATGATTAGTTCTATTGTTGCATTTTTCTCTAGTTTAGATGTTTTGTCGAGTGTTTTATCTTTTAGTACACTCTTCATTTTTATGCTAATAGCTACTGCATTGCTTGTAAGGCGATATTATGTGAAGGATGTTACTCCAAAGAATGAATTGACAAAATTTCTCACATGTCTATTCACTATTATTGGTTCTTCTATTGGAGCTTCAGCACTTTGGAATTCTCATGAGAGGAGATGGATTGGGTACACTGTGGCTGGACTGCTATGGTTCTTGGGGACTTTGGGGATGGCATTTCTTTCCAAGCAGCGTGTTCCAAAGGTTTGGGGAGTTCCACTGGTTCCTTGGTTGCCATCTTTGTCAATTGCGATGAACTTGTTTCTCATAGGATCTTTGGGTTTTGTGGCATTTTTGAGGTTTATCATTTGCAGTGCAGTAATGCTAGTATATTACCTGCTTGTTGGTCTTCATGCCACTTATGATGTGGCTCACCAGAATGAAGAAGTGTCAAAAATTGAACAGGGTACATAAAGCTGTAACAATGGAGTAGTAAAGCAAAGTGGTACAGCATTTGGTGGTAGTTTATGCAATCCTAGTGTTGTTCTTGACAATGCTTTGATATCATTTAAGTTGTTATGTGAGTTTTTGGTGGAATCTACCACTTTGAAATGAAATCAAACATTTCTAAACTTTTCTTGTTACGCTTTCTTGTTTTCTTTTAATTATGTTTATCAATCCAGCCATAAGGCTTACTAACCTGTAAGTGTTAAAAAATTATATATATATATATATATATTGTAGATAATTCATCACTGAATCAGGATTTCTTTTGCTTGCTCATTCAATTGGGGGAATCTCTTACTCTAAGGGGCCATCATAAAGCTGCCTAGATTAATTAACAGGTTGGAGTATTCCCTAGAAATCTACAACAGTTAGGGTAGAGTTTGAAAATCTCTCTCTCTCTCATACACACACTCATTTCCTATTACTGTCTGTTAAGGTCTCTGAGCTTTTGCCTCTGGTCCCTCTCATTTTGCCTGGGAAATGGGTTTCCCAAGCAAATGCGATGAATTTTCAATCTTAAATAGGCTCTTACATTTATTCAGGTTTAGTGTTATTGTGGTCACTACAGTATAAAGACCATAAGATGTTCCTATTCAAACAATAGTATCCCAAGGTGCTGCAAAACTATACTAATCTTGTGCAGGTTGTGACACACCTTTATGACCGTGTCTCAGGAAATGGCGTGTTTTAAATAAAATGGAATTAGACTTGGTACTTCTATCCTGATCAGTATGTTCTAGTGCTAACCATGATGCATTAGTAGAGGGGGAATCAGTGTAATGTCATGTATTCAGCTTCATCTAGGAAAATTGGCTTGAATTCCATCATTATGTTATCTTGAGCATTGCAATGACTGTTTCTCAACTTGCTAGATTTGTCCGGAAAATTTCATAAATGACAGATTGCAAGAGCTCACATGGTTTATCTTGATAGTGCTCTGTTCTTCCTAAATCTAGATCCCTCATAACTGCAATTTCATTAGCTCCCTACTGGTTTTCTTGCTTTGATGTCGCATTGGGTTTTGTAGATTTTGTTCGACTTTGATAAGTAATTTGCTTAGGACTGTTTTCCACTTGTATGGTAAGGGTTTTATACCAGAGCATAGTCATGTTTATTGTTTGTTTTTTGTATTGTTAGTTCTTGGAAAGTCATGCATTCTGGGTTCTAACACCAGTAGGTTGGTTATTTGGTAGTTGCACACTTTTCTTTTTAGTTTTGTATAATTGGGGATTTCGTTGTCTGCTTGTTGGTCGGTATTTATGTTATAGCCCGTAGATGCTCAATTTTGGTTACATTAGGGGTGTTTCAAGTGCAGAAGCGTCCATGGGGTGTTTCAAGCACGTAAGCTCCTAAGGGTGTTTCAAGCGCAGAAACACCCTGGATTGTTACAAGCACAGAAGCGCCCAAAGGTGTTTCAAGTGTATAAGTGCCTAGGAGTATTCCAAGTGAGGAAACATCAAAGAATGTTCAAGCTCAAAAATGCCTAGGGTCATTACAAGCACGGAAGCATCAAGGGTGTTCTAAGTACGAAACTGCCCAAGGGTGTTCCAAATGCAGAAGCGCTCAAGAGTGTTCCAAACGCAGAAGCGCCTAGGGGTGTTCCAAGTGTGGAAGTGCTCAAGGGCGTGAGAGTACCTAAGCTTGGTAGCTCAGATATGGAGATAGTTAAGAAGGTTTTGTTTTAACTTTTTCTTGAAATACATGTGCTTTACCCAATTTTCTTTCTTTCTTAAGAATACACGTGGCGCACTATCAAGTATCACTATTCCATTATTCAAAACTTACGCCCATTACTCAACTACGTTACCATTCTTTTAATATCACATAAATCATTCTTTTAATTGCTTTTCCATGACAAACACGTTCTCCCATGATTAAACGTGTTCTCCTAACTACTCTTAAGAAAGTGTTATTGTTAAGTATAAATATGAGGTTCTTAGAGGTCAGGAGGTAAGGAGAAAATCATTAGAAACCAAGAAGAGATTATACTAAAAGTTTTCTTGAAACTCCTCCAAGCATTCTTTCCATTTAGCCTTTCTCGTTCGCAATAATCCGTCACTTTATCCATTTTTTCTCATTCCTCACCACTTGCCACCCAAACCATTTACGCTTCAAGAATTGCTTCAGTTTTCCTCTCTGCTGCCTCTAGCGCATTTCAATTCACTCATTGCAACACATCCTCTCTCCCTAACCAGAAGAACCCTTTACATAGCCACAATCTTGACTTGATAAATGCATCCTGAAATATTCTTATAGTTTTTGCTTCTATTGTAGTGACTTTGGAATAATTTCTTTCTACTGGTTGCCGTAGAACTTATGGAACACTTAATTCTATAAAGGTGGCAAGAAAAATAGGTAAAGGCTTCAGATTTTACAGTTAGTGAGCGATATTAAACCTTCCAAGAAGCATAGTTGATCCAGCATAGATGATTCTGTGTATTCTAAATGTGTCTCCTGGTAATATATAGAGCTAAAATGCATTTCAGACTCAAATATTTACTTCTTCAGCAGAGCAGTAGAGAATCAGTCTGGAAGGAAATTTATTTTCGACTTTCACATGTATCAATGTCATTGAGTTTTAATGAGAAATGGAACCCTGTCTAGTGGTGTAATATTTTCCTGCTGGTTTACACATCCTGATGCTACAACTGATAACGTTCAGGGTATTGGTTGACATGTTGTGTTACTTTCTGCTATATACTTAACAGATAAACACTTCTTAGAATTGGTTATCTCAAAATAATATCCCTAATGTCTACTGTTCTTTCTATCCATTTTTCTTGTCTTGAAATTCATTTTAAGAATTGCTGGGTATTGAAGAATGAACTCTATGATACTCTCCACTCACAGTTTTGAGGAGCATTAGGAGCTGTCATGAACTATGAAACAAATAGTCCCATCATCCAAATAATCATCAGTGAATACTGAATTTTAGAACATTCAAGTTTGATCTAAATCCATATGCGAAGTCTCCTTTGTTTTAAAACCTTGAACTATCTAGCTTAACTATGATCTATATTATAGTCTCCAGAATATGCAGGGTATGGTTTATATATTTGATTTTTGGAAATACAGTCATCTTCCTGGCTTGTTCTTTTGTGACTTGCAAAATAGAACATACAGCCTTTGGGTGGCCATATAATTTGTTAAATTTCATCAGCAAGCTTGGTGGTAGGTGATATTGTCAAGGTTAATCAGCTACATTAGTCAAGCTTTAATTATATGTGCTCTATTCCAGTCGTGAAGCTACGTAATTCTCTCATTGTTTCTTTTCTCCTTCTTCAGCAAGCTCATGCTGCTAATTTGGAACAAGGTAATTCATTTACAAAACGTGAAATTCATTCTTTTTTATGCAAATTTTCTGATTTGACTCTTGAAGCTCACTTAGGATGACAAAAAGAGGCCCCTTGATGTTATGCATGTTCTCCTGTAAATAGGAATGAAAAGTAGAAGATGGATTTACCAGGGTTAATTTTAGTCCATAGCACTTAAAAGAAAATCCTTTTTGATTTGTAGGAGCAGTTGGGATTCACAGAATTTGTCCATGTGTAATGTCTTTCAAAGTTCTTGTGATTAAATAGGCTTCGAATTTATTTATTATCATTTACTTGTTAGCCTAATGCCATGATATAAACATGATTTCTCTGTCTTTTGAGCCATGAGAAGTAGTACCTATGAATAACTCCTCATCCTACCATGAAGATTCTACTGAGGTGCAAATAATTATATATGGAAAATATTTATTACATGACAGAACAGTTATTTTCATTCTGGATTAAGACTGGAAGATGAGAAAAAGAGTGAAGAAATAGACAGTGTGAACTACTTTTTACTCCACTAAGCATGTTACCTCAAATTAAAGTTCTCTGTTAAAATATTTATCTATGCCATCAGCCAAGACTATCTTAATTCCAAATGCCAGAAACATCCTGACTATTACCTTAGATTGCCTCATGCAAAATTCAGTATTTATAAGTAGTTTCAATTTCAATTTAAGTGCTTTTTACTTGGACTTTACAAGCATTTGGAAAATGACCATTTTGTTGCACCTGTGGTTTTTTTTGTATACTTTTTGTTAGTACAAAGTTTCAAGATTTTATTTTTTTCCTATTATTTCATGGTTGAGCTGTTGTAGAAGGTTAATTGTGCTTTTGTGGACACTAATGTGAGAAAGTCATGGTATAGAGTGATTTAGATAAAATAGGGTTCTTTTAGTTCCCAACAAGAAGAGGGAAGAGTGGATATCTGTCTAAATAAAAACACTTTTCTCTTGAGTAGCTTTATATGAGTTCTAAGGAAAAGAATTTGAGATATAGTGGATGGAACTTAAACAACTATAAAGCTTCATGTTTTCCATCCTTGCTCCTCCTCTTTCCTCTCCATTAGCAGGCGGAAAATGGAATAGGCTCTGTATTCCGATGCCTAATGTCAAAATTTTCTTTCTAGAAGCCTTAAAACATTTAGTTAATTAGGAAAAAGTATAATTTTGACAAGAAATAAAGAAAATGCTTCCCTAGCAGTTGTGAAAGATACTGATAAATGGTAGCCCTCCATTGTTGATATTGTGCTCTTGACTGGTAGGTTGACTAGGTGTTGGTAGATATCTCTTTGACTGTTACTGTTCTATCTTTATCACTGTATGTCCTGCTAAGGAATTCGGTTCCTTTCATTTCAGTAGGGATGTGAACGGCTTTCAAAAGCTACTAAACTGATATGCTGTTGTTTCATAGGTTGTTGAATCAGTTCTGTGTTTTGGCCCAAAAAAATAAGAAGAATTGGTTCTGTGTTTACAGCTGCACTTTTGTGATTACAATTATATTGGGTTGGGACTTCCAGATTTGGTTCTTCTCATCTCACAAGTATTCAAGGGCTATTCCAACCTGCTGCAGCTTGTAGTGACATAATTATGACATGATTGCAACCATGGCTAAACCACTCATGAGCTTTCAACACTTGTAATGATTGTGGATTAGCACTAACCCTGATGCATTGTAGACAGATGGGATTTGACTCTAAAGCAGTCAGTTCCTTGAGAGTTGGCAATTGGCATGGACTTGAACTACTGTGTACTATTTTTTTATTTTTCCTTCATCAAGAAATTATGATGATTCTACTGGTCATTTGGCAAGCTTGCACTGTACCTTGTGGCTCAATCTAAAGTGTCCTGCTCACTCAACATTCAGAGCATCTATAATGTATCTCCGTTAGTGACCATAACTAGTGTTTTTCTTGTTAAATTGTCTTGTTCATTCACTCTTGTTGCATTTGTGTGTTGGCTAATTGATGAGGAACAGAAAGGGGAAAGAGAATCAAAAAGAGATGAGAAGGAAATTAAGAGAAGAGGGAAAGAAACTGAGACTGGGGTGGGGAATAAGAATAAGAAAAAGGGAGTGAAAACCAGAGAGAACCAAGCAAGGGATATATTCAAGTTCCATATTCCCAAATCTCAATAAATTCATAATCCAAAACTACCAGAAGCTGAAAAAACAAAGGTTCTTAGAAGCTAAACCTAAGGCCTAAACCCTAATAAAAATTTCAAATATTCTGCGTCAGCACAACAAAACCTAAATTTTATATCAGAGTAATCACATAAATTCCTAAATAATTTTACTTCAATCAACTTCTTATTTGCATCACTAATATTCTGTAATGTGCTATGTGCCCTCCTTACTTTTACTACCATACTGTATGCTCCTTTATCATTATTTGTCCATTGATGTGATTGAATGAAGGTATGCCAGAGATGTGGTGGCTGCACTGCTTTTCTTTTCAGAAAGTTGGTATATAATTGCTTCTGAAGCCGCAAAATGTAAAGGATTTTCAACTTGTGCTTATTTCATAGCATGCTGTCTCTCTTAATGGTTGGGTTGAAATTTCTATCTGATTTGATAACTGATCCAGAAGTTTTTTTGTCTGCACTGAAGTTATCCTCCTTTATTACTATTACTGTCATCTTGCTGCCATAAATAATGAAACTTTGGAATATAGTAATTATTGAAACAAAAGCCAATTCAAGCGGAACCCAATATAAGAGCTTATAATTAGAAATGCTATAGCTGGTTAATGGTTCACAATTTTGAACATCAATGTGTAGCTGATGCCACGTTTTTCATGCATGTAAATAGTGTTAGCATTATACTGAGATGAAATGAATTCACATGTTCAGCTCCTTGTCTTTTTTTCCATCACACATGGACACAAAACCAATGTGAAAATTGTGATAGACTTATCTTGAAATCAATCCAGTTGAAAACTGGTGAAAAGCAAAGGCCATTTGAAATGTATTCATATGTCCTTTCACAATAAGATATAATACTTGAATCAATCACTTGATTAATGAAGTTCTTCATATATTGGTTCAATCTCAAAATTGTTGTTGTGCAATGTGAGATGCTGAAGTCTAAGCCCAAAAAAGGTCAAAATTCTGACCAATGGAATTGTTAGCAGATAGTGTTCTGCAAACCAGGTCCCAATAATAGTTATTTTTAGAATATCTGAGACAACATTAAGCTTTCAAGTTAAGATGATATCTACATATTTGTGTCAAGGTCTTGGTGTGGCCTCCCATGGTTCACAAGGAAGTGTGGGAGCATGTTTGATCTAGCTGTCTTCTTCTTCATCTATGTATCAGAATGAATTGTTTGCTTGTTTGCAAGATGCCTGTTATGCTCCACACTCTTCCTGCAAGGCAGGAGACTGGCTGTTTATGGAGCCTCCAAGCGAAACCCGAAGCCAGGGAGCTACCGAGACTTTGAAGAGTCAGTTGGCTTTCAACTTTCTTAGCTTCGAAAGCATAATTTATTGGCTTAATGTGGCAATTATTGATTTGTTGCTCATCTTAGTCAGCTACGCTGGGTGGTGCTTGAAGTTGAAATCTTGTCTTGTCAGCCTGTTTTGTGATGCTTGACGACAGCACTAGGTGAGTGATCAAAGAAGCAAATGCAGTCTGAAAATTTTTCTGCAATCTTATATTAATTAATGCCCTTGGTAATTATATCCACCACGCATTCAAAAAGAATCAGTTTGATTATGAATTCAAGCATATGCGTGTATCAGTTCCCAGCTGTAACAGCACGCCACCACTTTATAATTTGCTTCTTACATAATTCTCATTCATGGATGTTACTATGCAGTGACTGTTTGGTGGGAAGATAGATTGTTCTGCACCGCTGCCTCATCTTCAAGGGATTTGGCAAAAGGCCACAAAGTGCTTAGCTGTCCCTTTTGCACTTTTTTTTTTTTTCTCATCTTTCCACAGCAAAACTTGTATTTCTGAAGTAGACAAAACTGATTGAATTTCTACAATCCCTTTTAAGTCAATCCTGCAATGAAGTTCAATGAAAAATGAACATGTGCTCATAGAGTTGGCAAAAGGAGATTCCACAAAAGATTTCCTCGTGTGCTTGAAATCTGGCTATATAACCAGTGGCTCTGACAAAGGAAGCAAGGGAAAAGTACTGCTCATGGTAATTGTGTATGAAGTTGTTTCCCCTGTTTCCGAGCCTTCAAAAGCTAAGAATTTCATCATGTGCATGTAGACCTCTATGAAACCAAGTCATCCTTTTCTTTTACTTTTCAGGTTTCCAGAGAGTGATAAAAAAGCTGTGAAAGATAAAAGTGGATATCTCAACAATGAAAACATGATATCTTCATGTATTGAAAATAAGGAGCTTAGGGATCATAGGACGGCAAAAGGATACCATTTTATCTTCCTTTTCTGCAGTTCAAAATCTAATGGTGTCTCTATTTGTATAACAAAAAGAAAAAAAGAAAAGGAAGAGAGAACAGTGAGATGATGCATAGTTGAATATGCTGATTACGATAACAAAGTGGGTCACTACTCACTTTACCAAAGAACAATTGGTCACTTTTTATTTATTTATTTATTTATTTAATTTTTTGGGGTCTATCAGTGTTCTTTATCATGTGACAAGAACAAGAAGCAAAGCTTCCCCAAGGCATCATTTAAAATGTGTAGGATAAGACCCCATATCCATTTGCAGAAAGTTTTATCTCCAAAGAGGATAAATATGGGGAAGATTTGAATCAAGATGTCTCTCAACCATCTTTTTTGATCCCATATTGAAATTTCGACTCACGCGAGCATGAAACTCCTTTTGACTAAAGCCTTCCCTCTCCAGCAGTCCCTTTCGAGAATATTTTCTTATTTATAAGAATATTTATTTTTTTGGGTCAAAAAACAAAAGCTAAAAAGAAAACAAACAAAAAAAAAAAAGAAATCTTGGGGTTCACATTTTGTTTTGGTTTGAGAATCAACATGTGAGAATGGTGATATCGTGGCAGCACCTCCATAATCAAAAGTGTTGGAGAAGATCACAAGATATGGATAAAAAGATTGGAAATTATGTGCTACTTTTCTTCACATTTCAAAGATTAATTATTAGTGAATTGAATTACTTTTTTTTTAATGCATTTCAAGAAAAGGGTCATGTAATTAGATTGTATTTTGTTGTCAAAATATATGGAAGTTCATTCCATTCAGTCATTTCATTCACTATCATGAGTTTATAATAATATATCACGTGCTAAATTTATTTATTTTGATTCGAGAATAGACGTGACAACTTATTTTAATTTAATAATTTTTTAACTATTATTTTAAAATCTTTTTTCTTCATATGTTAACAAAGGAACTATTAAATCTTGTATATGCTGATTCACTAATAGGTATTTCTACTTACATGGTATTCATACTCATTGTGAAGGTAGACTAGCTAGCTTGCTTAATGATGATTAGCATAAGAAATTTACCTTTTTCTTTATTTTTTAAAAAAGTTTAAAAATACACTTTGTAATGCTTTTATTGAATAAAAAAGCAATGAAATTTTTTTTCATAAAAACGAAACATAATGTTCAAAAAAGCTCTTGAACTATTTAAAAAACATTCAAATAAATTTTATATTTTTTGTTGTGTTCAATTAAGTCTTTATATTTCATTTTCATTAATCAAAATACCTTTTTATCATTTTACATTTACGTGGCACTAATGTAACATTGATGTGGAAGATGAAAAACGCAATATAATTATATTACCATGCCATATCAATATGCCATATTATTACATGTCAATACGTTATCACGTCAACATCACATGACATATAATAACAAATAATATTTTTATTAAATCTATCATTAATTATAAGAGTTTATTTGAATCAAAATAAAAAAATAAAATTTATTTGACTCAAAATAAAAGTATAAAAACTTAATTGAATATATTAAAAATATAAGGGCTTTTTAAATTTTCTTAAATAGTTTTGGTTTTTTTAGGTATTATGCCAAAAAAATAATGAAAATCTTCAACACTTTTAGTAGTAAAGAAAAGGTACAATATTTAAAAAAAAATCTTAAACTATTAAAAAATAATTTCAATAAGTCCTTATACTTTTATTGTATTCAATCAAGCCCATATATTATTTTTTTGAGCAAAATAAGCCATTACATTTTTATTTTAAATCAAATAAACATTTATAATTAATGATTGACTTAGTCAAAATGTTATTTGTCATTCTATATCGTGTGACGCTGATTTGATATATTAACATATCATAATTGATAATAACATGATATGTTAATTTGGCACGATAGCATGACCATGTGACATTTTTCATTCTTTAAATCAACACTATGTCAATGCCATATGGATAAAAAATGATAAGTGATATTTTAATTAATAATAATTAATCAATCATTAATTATAAAAGATTTATTTGACTCAAAATAAAAGTATAAAAATTTAATTAAATTTTTTTAATAGTTTACAGACTTATTTGATTGTTATGCTTAAAGAAAATTTATCTTGAGTCCCAACATACTCATTTGGCAGATCTAATGACTAAGATTTAGGTGAGCTAAATTTCAAGAGGATTTAGGTAAGCCAAGATTTTTGGTTAAGATTTAAAAATTGAGAAACCAATTTTGAAGGAGGAAGGATGAAGGTTGAAGATTGGACAAACCACGAAGAATTGATTTTCAAATATCAAATAAGTGTTTATTAAAATTCTATTTGGTCGATATTTTTATTATTTGAATTTTGCTATTTATCTTATATTTGTTAATATTTTAAGTAAATAGCATAAATATCAACCAAATGAAACATATAAAATATTCGGAGGATATAAGTCCACTAGATATCATATGAAATTGGAAAATTAGATTTTCTAATTTAATTATTATCCTTATTCAACTAATCATTTATAATGTTGAAAAAAGATAACCAATGAAATCTTATCTCTACGGTGAAAAAGAGGGTGTGAAATATTTTAAGTTTTAAGGTTAAGTCTCACTGTATGTGGATTTAGTCTAATTTTATATTGATTTATTTATTAATTTATTTGATTGATTTATTTATTAATTTCTTTGATAAATCTAATATGTGAGATATATGAAAATTATTTAATTGTAATTGAATTTTTTATTTATAATTACAACCTCAAAAAGGAAAAGAGAAAAAAATGAAAAACATTTCTTTTAAAACTAAACAGGTCATAATCTTTTTAAAAATAAATAAAATTCATTATCTGCAATGCCATACCTTTTTTTTATGTAAGATATATATATATATATATATACGAGTACTTTTCAAAAATACTCCTCATAGGTAAGGTATTTTTTAAAGTAGTCCTTTATAATTTTAATTATTTTTAATCAAGAGAAATTAATTTTAGATAAAATTATTTTTAATGAAATCGACTCATATATTTATATTCACATCTCAAACTGACTCATATCCTTTGAGCTTTTCTCGTTAGATCATTTATCTCTGGAATATTTCTTACCAGAAAAAAAAACCTTTAAGTATTTTGAGAATTTTGAAATGATTTTTGATGCACAATAAAAAACTTTGAATGTTTTGAGTATTTTGGAGTGATTTTTCATACATGAAGAAATATCTTTGAGCTTTTTTCACCAAGTAAGCATATTTATTAATTATGTTGTTAAATGGAATATGATGTGTTGTTTAAAGTTGATGATGTTGTTAAATGGAATTAAGTTGTTTTGGTGGTTTTTATGTATTGCGTAACTAGTTTTTGAGCATTACGTGATTTGTTTTTAAACATTATGTTACTAATTTTTAAACATTGTTTGATTAATTTTTAGATATTGCATGACTGGTTGATATGACATTGTATGACTAGATTTAGGCACTACCTAAAAATTAGTCATGCAATGCTTACAACTCAATATCTAAAAATCAATCACATAATGATTAAGTCACGCAATATCTAAAAACCAGTATCGTAATATACTTAAAAACTAGTGACATAATGCCTAAAAATTAATAATACAATACCTAATAACTAATTAATATGCCTGCTCGTAGTCAGATTTAGATTGTCAAAATCATACAATGTTCTAATTTATAGATATGTCTAATCAATTTCAACTCTTTAACTTTGAGATTTTATAAATATAAACCAATAAACCTAAAAACTTAAAACACATATCTTGATGTCATCTCTACTCTTTGAGATGGTGGGAAAGAGTTGGATGAAGAAATAGATAGTATTTTGTAAGAAAGAGAAATTCATATTTAATTTTGAAATTTTTATTTGAATGGCAGGATAGAAAAAATCAAAATTATTTTAATTTATTTGAAATTATTTAAAAAAATATCATTATCAAATCATGTTAAAAATTAATTAAAAATAATTAAAATTATAATAAAAGATATTTTTCAATTAAACTTATAAAGAGAATTATTTGTCAAAATGTTCTTTGTATATATCAATAAGGAAAAGAATTCAAAATTTGAATCTCAATCTGTCTAGCTGTTAGGCTAAGCTTGATGTGGCACAATTGGCTCATTCCAACTGCACCGTAGGTGTGGTGCGGTGCGGTGCCTAATGGCACCAAGGGGTAAGGGGGTCCAGTGCCTGTAATCGCACCGGACCTCCATCGTTTTCCAATTTTATCCTTAATTTTGTTTTTTTTTTTTCTTTTTTACACTTCATGTTATAGTCGAGTGACGAAAATTTCCTGGCACACAATAGCCACACTTTTTTGTTTTCTTTTTGCCTTCTACTCCAATGCTTGAAATGTAAATATATTACTAATTTATGATTATTAATTTTTAATAATAAATATTTAATATAAAGATGATTTATATATTTTACAAATCGACTTAACTCTGTAAATGTCAAATGTATTATAAAATACTATAAATTGTATTAAGAATTATGTTAATATAAAATAAAATGTCAATATTTAAAAAAAAACAATTTTTACTAAATATAATATTAATAATTTATTAACATTTTTTATTCAAAAAATTTCTTAGGTTCATAACAATGTCCAATAAAATAAAAAAATACATTAAAAATAATAATAGTCATTTTCTCTTACCTTTCAAAAAAATAAAATAAAATCATTTCCTCTTCTCACCACATCTCACCTCACTTCACTATCACTATTGTTTTTCGACGAACAAATTTTATCTCATTCTTGGTTTCAATCTCACCATTGCAACTTTCAACCTCATCGTTGACTAGCAGTCTCACCGGCACCATTATTCTCAATCTTATCACTTTCAATCATATCCTTCTGTCGAGCAAATCTTAAATCTTGAATTACAAGAAAGTTAATATGCTTATTCCCTTCAAGTCAATTTAACTCTTTATTTTTTAATTTAAACTTAAAAATTTTTAATTATAATAATTTGAGATATTAATAATTGACATTTTAGAATCTATCCAACTATTCATCAGGATGTGGAATATAAATGAATCAAGCTATAAGTAAGTTATAAAGACTCGACATGATGACTACTTGAACTACTCAAATAATGAGTCAAGTTAAATTCGACTATTTTAATCCTAAAGCTCATGAGAAGCTCATGATCATAATGGGGCATTTCATTTTTCAATTATTATATATGTATATATAGGTAGAGCCACTGAGTCAAATAACTGAAACATACATTAATGACACCCAGATCAGAATCCTGAACATTATTCATACAGTTAATGTCGAAATTTGATTAAAACTGCACCATAATTCATGAATGTAGAGCCACACTAAGTCAAATGCAAGGGACACGTGAGAATCTAAAACATTTGGGTGGTGAAACCCAAAAAGCTTGTCGACCAAGAGGGAATTAGGGACCCCGCCCTAATGGGATATTGACTTTTCCATGGCCTTCAATCTCTATCCATTTTCTCTGGCAAATACCACACTCAGTATCAAGTACACTGACGTGGCATGAAAATAACTCATATATTGCAAATCCACTATGCACCCAGCTTTCTCATGAAGCTGACTATTCACTAAACATGTAAAGGGATGGGGACGGGGATCTTCCTTTCGTTCTGCATCACTTGTTTCCAGAATCTTTTCTTAAATGCGTATATTATTTGGTAGGATCTTCTTTTCTTTCTTTTTTTTTTTTTTTTGTTTTTGCCCCTGATGTTAATTCAATGCCTATATATGATTTCTTTGGTTTGTGTTTGGACCTAAATTTCTTTACTCCATAAACTTATGCATGATCACCAACAAATGCACACCCATTTTTTGTTCTTATTTCTATTCGCATTTTTAGCTCGGTATATAATAAAATGCTTTTATTGGCTTACATTGCTATCGATTCTTTGTCTTGTCAATATGGAAATTAAATGTAATTCATCTTTGAATCATTAAGAAATCTCTTCAAGAGCTTTTTTTTTAATTATTTTTTTTAAAAATAATTTTATTCATCTTTCAACCGACATGTCATTGTAAGTTTCAAACTGATTTTCAAAGATTCCCTATGACATAAAAAATCCGGTCGAGGCATATATAATCTGTACATTTAAGAAGGGACCATTGCACAAAAAGCCATTAGATACTGGTCATGTCGATTTACACAAAGAGCAAAAGAAATCTACCCATGCCCCTCAACAAAAATTTGGGATAACTCCTTCAATGAAACTACGATAAAACTAATAGATCCAACTCATTGTTACTCATCAAGAGGAGAGCCATAATTTTCATCTCAAACCTATAAAAACTAACATATCTTGTCCTAAATAGCCTATCAAGTAATCCAAGACCAAGCTGCACGCGTAATTACATTGCAACTCTTCAAAATTCACGTCCAAACCATTAAATCAAGTCTTCATTGCATATTGAATAATTTAATTAAATGATAAGCAATTTGACCAGCCCCTAGATTAGGATATGACCATCATCGATCCCTATCTACCCATTTGCTAAAGGAGGATCATATTTTATTCTGTAGGGCAGCAAAAATTGAAAAGATTTGCGTGCAAGATGTGACCATGGGGGTTGGAGAAAACTTTATTGGCATGCACAATTCTTCCTCAGCTAAGCCCCATCATTAATTTTTTTTTTGGTATGTTCAGAGAAAAAGTTTGCTGTGTCGACGACTCTATACCTATCGTCTTTTCCATTTGGCTAAACTTCACCTCATTAGCAACATAGGTCAAAGGGCGAAAAAAATACTTTCCTTGGTTCACATGTCACATCAAACTTCAAGCCAATCATGCATGCAACACATACCTGTCGATGAGCTGTTTTGGGTGTCCCAAATTATTGTGAGGGTACCATGCATCTCTTGTTACGTACAACCATTAAGTTGTCTGTTGTCTATGCAAAAATTGGTTAGATCAACAAATTTATTGTACTTCGTAATCTTTTATATATTGTGGGGACATATATATTATTATATACTAAAAAGAGAGTCGACTTGAACAGTTTATGACTATTTTCTTTTGACATTTGTTAAGGCCAATTTCATTTAAAATGATTGTTCGAATATAGATAAATAGATAGATAAATAAATATATACTTATATATATATATATATATATATATAACAGTATGCAAATGAGAAACACGCCTACTTTATGCATTGTCATGACTGGATGGTCAGAAACTGTGCATCTTTCTTTTCAAGCTAGGCCAGGAAATGAAAGATGGTCGTAATGACCAATAATGAAGCAAATACAGCACTCTTTCTGCTCGTGCTTTCAAGTTGGGTCCCTTTTTCTCAAGATTTTCATGTTTCTGACAAAACTTTATCAATAAATTTAGCTCTATTTAGCTTATTTTGATGTATCACGAAAATTTCAAAACTCGAATAAGGTAAGTAGGATAATTGATTGTGACGTCACATGAAAATATCATTTTTTTTTATTTTAATTTCAAATTGATAATGTAGTCATATAAATCATGAAATGTTTAGTAGCTCTCTCGAGAAACTACAATTTAAAAGTATCAAACTCATATCTTAAAACTAAATAGATTAATTATTCTCATAGTACAATCCAAACTCATATATACTTAAAACAAATAATTGAAAATGCACAACCATATATATTATATTAAACAATCACCATAATCTAAGTCTTGTAAAGATAAACAAAGACTCGAGATTGAATAGTCCTTTTCTAGTATGATTATGATTAATTATTAGATGTGGACATAAGGTTTTTCTATCATTAAATTTTTATGAGTTAATTTTTTTTCTCTTAGGGGGAGGAGGAGGATTAATTAGAGGCCTGACGGCCCCTGTGAAAGCTATGGATATCCAAATGGGACCCGGAAAGGGGTCCAATTCTTTTAATTCCAAGATTGCATGTTTTTACCAACAAATAATTCAACCTTGACATAATCAAAAACTTTGTGAAAACAGTTTTTCCCAATCAAATGATTAAAACCCTTCATATAATTCAGAAAATTGAACCGACCATCTTTCATACAATACTATATAGTTTTCCAAATGAATCCCACATAAATGTTTTTAAAAAAAAAATAAAAAGAAAACGTAGAATAGTGAAAGCATGTCTAATCATGTCTCTAGTTACAAAATTTGACTTGTATAATGATAATTAATTTCGTAATTGATAAGATAATTGTATAAAGTATTTAATTTAAGGTGGGAATCTGTCCTCCAATGTCGAACTTTCTTGATCTTATTAAATAAAAAAAATTGTCATAAAAGAAAAACTATGTGCCGTTTAGCCTACCCAGAATGCAATTTGATTCCATGACTGCCGCCGCGAAGCATCCTCCTGTTTCCTTCATTGTTTTTTTTTTTTTCCTCCTTCTTCTTACAATTATTAATTTATTGAAATTGAAAAATAAAAAAATAAAAAGATGTCGACAATAATGTGACCGACAGCGAAAGCCACGAATGAGAAAAAGGCACGTAATCTGATAAGGAACGAGGCGTTCCTAGACATCCACGCGTTGAACTATGCAAGTGGAGGCTGCCCTTCTAACACGTGTGTCTCTGTCCCAAATTTCGAACTCAAACCAAAAATTAAAAATAAAAAATAAAAAAGCTGACTCTCTTTGCTTTTTGGGAGTACCAAAGGGATCTTTCATCGTTGGAACTAGAAGTGGGTCTTTCCTTTTCTTTCTTATCTTCCACCTCGGGATTTTAATTTTAATATATTAATAAATAAAATAATTATAAAAAGAAAGAAAGAAAGACAGTCTCATTGAGTGTGACTCAATGGTCAACTACGATTATTGGATTACCTTTTCTTGTTTACCTTTTATATTTCCTCTTCATTTTCTTGTTGTTTTTATATGACAACAAGGATAATCTATTATTTTGAATTGACTATCAATATAGCACATAAATGTTGTAGGTGCATTTTTTTTTTTTTGAAAATTCCCACTTGCTTACTTCATGTTGTTGCATTGCACATGCCATGTTATTCCACATCTTTTTCAATTCCTTGAGGTGCCTTTGAATGTTTTATTGTCGCCTTGGTCAAAGATCAAGTCAGTCCTTCCTTGTTCATGGATCTCCTTGCATCAATTCTCGACATATATTATAATTGTTAATTTTGTTAAATATTCTTAGTGAATGCTCTAGTTAGATTGATCATAAATACATTCATGTCTATCTTTGATGTTCATGTCAAACGATTGAGAGATATAATTTTTATCTGTAAAAATATCACATGATTTTTTTATATTTTTAAAAAAAATCTGAAAATTTCATGCAAATTAAGGATGACTGTAAATTGATTTTAAATTAAATAATATATTTATGTAACATAAAAAAAAACCAATATTAAAGTTAGATTCTAACTTATCTGGTACATGGATAAGTATGAATTCAGTTCTTAAGTACAAATTACCTTTAAAAAAAATCACAGTGTCGAGTACATATCCACAACCCCTACATTATTGTTCAAATCACATGGTAGCTGGGTATCTAAAGTTCCTTTTTCCCTTTATGATAAAACCCAAAACAATGATTCTAATGGAAGTGTGTTAGCAATTATCTACAAGAAAAAAATATCTAGGAATTAGGGTTTCCTTTACTTTTTCTTGTTTTTTTTTTTTTTTTTTTTGAACCTTTGAGAAAATACAAAGAAAAATGAGAATTAGAACCAGACTTCATCCTCTCAAAAAAGAATAACAAGAGTTAGGCAGTTTTCCTTTATCCTCCTCATGGGAAGCATGCATACTCGTCTATGTGACTCCCTCCAGGGAAATATGGTAGCCTTTTCTATGAGAGAGATCCTACCTAGTAAGAGAAGCTAGGACAGCTTGCATAACCTTATTATTAGACAGAAAAACTTTGCATAAAATCTCGAAGGGCAAACCCTCTTCAGTGAGTAGTTCACTCTCTTCGTTGTTGTCTAATTTGTCAATGTCAATCAATCTCCGAGAAGGACTAACACTATACCAAATGGACTGTACTAAAGTACTTGATTAAACATTGGCCAAAACATTGTACTTTGATTGAACGAATTAGAAGAAGAGGGAGATGAATTTGAAAGGTTAAGTCAAGCAGAATAAGTATTCTCCCCATAAGAAAACATGATGCTACTTGCCGATAAGATAAAAACTGTAGCCATGTGATATACATTCCAAGATATATAGGCACAGATTCCATTGTCAAACAAACACTATTGTCTATCGATCTCTAGCTAGGCTATATTTAAATGAAGCCAGAATCTGCTTTGATCAACCTTGTTTATATATGAGTTTCTTAACATTATCGAGTTTGAGTTGTACATTTTTGACCCTAAACTTACTTATTTAAGACTTCAATTCGTGTAGAGTTGTAGGTAGTTTAGGTAAATATACGACTTCTGAAAACTCAATTAACTCGTGTTCAAGAATTCCTATGAAATGAGCCAAATTCGAGATTAAATTAAGGTACCGAGGATTGTAGAGTTGAGACTAATTAATTAGTTTTACTGGTTCGATAAGGAAAATCTCGTCTAAAATGTGATTGGGAGTGGAGATAAAAATATACCCTTATCATACATAGTTAATTGGAACTTAATATTCTAAATCGAGGAAATCCAAGTCCCGAGATGTATGCATTATCGTCATTGAACTAAATACTGGACTGCAACATTATTATTTGCTAATTTAAACAGTGATTAGTATGAATAATTAATAAGAGCAAGATATATATTCTCCAGAGGTTAAGGGAAGGGGCTTGGTGTTGATTAGACAGGGTAACATGACTCGTGCATGCTTTTATTTTGCACTATACAGATCCATGGAGTTAGCATAGGAGATGCAAATTGAAGTGGAACATGCTTGAGGAATGTTGTCGGAAATACAAAGATGAAAAGGAACGAGGAATATTTATTACAACAGGAGTAGGAATATAGCCAGATTTTAAAGGGAAGAAAGATGCCATGATATCTATTAAAGGAATCTCATACAAAGGACATCACATTGAAATAGAAAAATCTCGAGAACACCAAAGTTGAAAACATGCAAAGCCAATTGAGTCATCAGAAAACCGTAAGTCAAATTTTAGTTAAGTGTTGAAGAATATTCTTCTTCTCTGCTAATCAGAGTTCGTGGGATATATATATTTATATGTGTGTATATATATATATATATATATTGAATTTGCTAATTTACCCCTGAGCCTTCTCCCATTTTACATGGTAAGAAAATGCCATGGAGCAAATCCTTAAGCATTTTCATTTTGTTTTAAGCTTTTGCCACATAGACCGTAAGCTCTTTATCTCTCCAACCCCACCCGCTCAATTATATACAGAGGGTAGGTCCTATGGAGAATCAAGGCTGATATTTAATGTACTCTCAACCTTTTCTAATAAATAAAAGGACTCATAGCCATGTCCTCTCATGTTTTTCTTTTCTTAAGAAAATTAATTAATGGGAATTAACCTCAGATGACTTGGTAGAATTGTTGGTAAGATATGCCTATGGTTAAGATATGAAGATAAAATGAGTGAGGGAACAATGATGTCACATACGGTGCAATTAATATATCACAAAATAGCATCTTATGACTAAGCTTGTCGTAGACCCTTTGGTGCATGGAAAATGCAAATGGAATTTGATTCCTTGTGTTAATAAAGGGAGAATAATTGAATGAAGATAAGATTTGTTTCTCCTGTGGAGAAGACAATTCAAAATGAAAGAGCTTCTTCTTTCTTCATGAGTCACTGAGGGAAAGTCTCGAAAGAATTATAACCCCCTAATAAAAAAAAAGAAATAATAAGGCAAATATTAGTAAGAAGAATTAAATGGATAAGCTTCCAAGGGGTCTATTTGATGTGACCATTTGTTTGAGATGCATTTCATGTTTCATGAATTGGTGTACTAGGATGAAATCCGAGTTTGTATTAATAATAAGGGCAATGGTGTTGACTAGACTGCTTTTCTTCTGAAAGGTCCTGATGGCCGACCTATGCCTGCTTGGAGTAAAATTAACAGTCAAAAAACAATGTATCTTCTCTTCTCCATTATTTTCTTTTAATTAATTGAAATAAAATATGTATATTCCTCTCTCTCTCTCTTTTATGTTTGTTTTTATTAAAATATTTGTTACTTTTTTCCTTTTTGAAACTCTCTCTCTCTTCCCTTCCTATAAATAGCCAAGCAGAATGCAGAGCCATTTGTCCATGTGCCCTTCTTGTGCAATTCTGTATCAAACTCAAAACTCATCCATTCTATCAATTCACTCACAGAAACAGAGCCCATAACCAAAGCAAAAAAAAAAAAAAAAAAAGGTTCAATCTTTTCCATCTCTTTTCTCTCCTTTCTTACTTGCATCAAAAAACCCAACAAGGATAACATCAACAACTAATAAAAGAAAACACTAGGCAAAAACAATGGTGATGTTGGCAAAACCAGCAATTGAACACTTCTCTTATATCAGAAACAGCAGGCCAACTGCATTGTTCCCTCAAATCCCTGTTGTAGACCTCTCAAAACCCGACTCCAAACACCAGATAACCAAAGCCTGTGAAGAATTTGGATTCTTCAGAGTGATCAACCATGGAGTTCCAATGGATTTCATTTCCAGGCTGGAATCCGAAGCCACTAAGTTCTTCTCTTTGCCACTTTGTGAGAAAGAGAAAACAGGGCAACCTAAGCCTTATGGCTATGGTAATAAAAGGATTGGACCGAACGGTGATGTTGGTTGGGTTGAATACCTTCTCCTGACAACCAATCAAGACCCCAACCTCCTAAGATTCCTTTCAGGTGAAAACCCGGAAAGCTTCAGGTATGTTATCAACACTTTTTCCAAGCAGGGGATTCTGTATTTTTTCTTTCTGTAGTTTTCTAGTCACTTGTAGCATTTCTTTTGTTGGGTTGTTTTTGTTTTTCCAACTTTTTGGTTCTGTTATTGCAGGTTTGCTTTGAATAATTACATGTCAGCAGTGAAGAAAATGGCGTGTGAGATACTTGAAATGATAGCTGATGGGCTAAAGATTCAGCCAAGGAATGTGTTCAGTAAGCTGCTGATGGATGAACAGAGTGACTCTGTTTTCAGGCTTAACCATTATCCTCCATGCCCTGATGTTCAATCTTTGAATGGTGGCAATGTGATTGGATTTGGAGAACACACTGACCCACAAATCATTTCAGTGCTAAGATCCAACAACACTTCTGGCCTTCAAATCTCTCTTAGAGATGGGAGTTGGATTTCAGTGCCACCTGACCAAAACTCATTTTTCATTAATGTTGGTGACTCCTTACAGGTACAATGAAAAAAACCACAGAAACTACATTTCTTTCCCCCAACTAAACATGGTAGAAAACTCCCTATTTCATTAACATAAACACATGAAATCAAGTAAAATAATCCAAAATTTTCCATTGGACAGAAAATACTGAATCTTTTTAATTGTCAACAAGTACACTAGCTTTAAAAATGACTTTTCCTTTTTCAAGGGAAATTTTCTGATAGGAAAAATAATATATATTTCGAATATTCTTTTGAATTGTTTTCAGTTAACATCTGTCTTATCTCGCTTACAGTCCCCACTAATAATTTGCCTGTAGAGCACATACAGCCTAGCTGTATAAGCTTTCAAACTGTCTCATTATTCCCAAGTCCTAACACCAAAGGAAACCCACTTTTGAGATTGAAGTAAAAACTCTGTAAGTTTCACTTCTTCCTCTGACGGGATTCTTGGCGGGTTGATGGGTTGCAGGTAATGACCAATGGAAGGTTCAAAAGTGTGAAGCATAGGGTAATGGCCAACGATGTGAAATCCAGGCTTTCAATGATATATTTTGGGGGACCACCTTTGAGCGAGAAGATAGCTCCATTGCCATCTCTGATGGGAGGAGAGCAAAGCTTGTACAAAGAGTTTACATGGTTTGAGTACAAAAAATCTGTTTACAATTCAAGGTTGGCAGATAACAGGCTCATGCACTTTGCAAGAATAGCAGCCTCATAATGTATAATTAAGTCACAATCTTTTAATCTTCTCTTCTAGGCCAACAATCATTATGTTTTTTTTTTTTTACTATACTCGAAGAAAAAAAGAAAATAGGATTAGAGAGAGAGAGAGAGAGAGAGAGAGAGAGAGAGAGAGAAAGCTTTGTATCAAATTCTCCCATAGTTGGAAAGAAACTGTGTAATCTTAGCTCTTTTCCTTTTTGACTTTCTTCCTTGTTTCTCCTCAATGTAACCATCCTCCTCTTTGTTAATAGAACAAATTGTGATTCCCATCATCAACCCACCCCAAGCCAACCCACTATCATAGAATAAAAACACACATTTGACAATTCATAATACCAATAATGAAGGTCTATATCCAAACTCGGGGTAGACATGCTGCTATACCATTACGGTTTGATGGTTTTCCCCTGCCAAAACCACTGTCAAAGATTCTTGCTCCCAAGTTAGAAAAGCACACCGTTAATTTGACCTGAGTTTATATCAAAAGTAAGGCGGTCGTAAACAATTCCTCGACTTTCCAAACCATCAGGTTAGGTACGTACATCACATAGAAGAAAATGATTAAGATAATATCTGGTGGGCGTCCTTTCTCTGCTGGGACCACTGCCCACCCTTCTTCTTCTTCCTCCGCAAGGGCCATTTGACAACCGCGTGTAGCTAGAGAGACTGTGACATGCTAAGATTGTGACACCTTTTACACTCTTGTTTCCCGACTCTCTAGTGCCCTTTTTCAAGCTCATAAAAGGATCTACAGTATTTGGGTTCCCACTGAAATATCAACCTTTTTTAATTTTTTTTAATAAATATTATATCAATCCAGTCAACTATTACGTAATATATACGTATATGATTTAACTGTTATTATATTTAAAAATAAAATATATAAATTAATATAGAGTTAGGTGAACTTACACTTGCTGCGGCTTCAATTTCGAATCTAATTATTTTAAGCTTGTTTTCATAATTATGACTTGTTAAAATAAATTCAAATAATATTGTATTAGAATTCTAACAGTATTTTATATGCTTTTGTTATTTATAAATCAAATTATAATTTTAAAATGCCGATCAAAGAACAAAATTGTATTCACCTTAAATTTCAAAC
The DNA here is from genome assembly GCA_036013995.1 of Theobroma grandiflorum. Taxonomy (NCBI): domain Eukaryota; kingdom Viridiplantae; phylum Streptophyta; class Magnoliopsida; order Malvales; family Malvaceae; genus Theobroma; species Theobroma grandiflorum. Next base: position 21,410,293 of record CP142133.1, on the reverse strand, counting down.
TTAAGTTGGAGTCAATTCGAGTTTAGATTTTTTTTTTTTTCAATTTTCAAGTTCATATTACTTTGAAATTTATAAGTTTTAAATTCAAGATTTTGTTTTCCTAAAATCAATTTGATTTGGTTAAATTATGCAACTAGTTCTTATACTCTATTAAAATAGTGGATTTAATCTTATACAATCATTTGTTAAAATTAAGTCTTTATATTTTTAAAAATGACAATGTCAATTTAATGTGTTGAAAATTTTTTATTATCTATTGATATAGTGTTTGATTGTGTTAATTTGATTTTTTTTTGTTAATGTTATATTAAATATGATGATATGATAATGATAATGTGACATTTCAAAAATGATGTAATTGTAGTGTTGATATGACGTGATTAGGCATTGACATAGATTTTATAAGTATACGGACATGGAATTATCCAATGTGAGTTAATAGTTTAAAAAAGAAACAAATTAAAAAAACAAATAAGTTTAGGATTTAGGGAAAAAAGTGCCATGAGATAGAGAAAAATTAATTTATGTGTTTCATAATTTAAAGCATTGAAAAGAATATTGTGAAATAAATAAAAAAATACCATGTCATTATTAATAAACTATCATATTCAATGCCGCATCAGTAAAAAAATATCATATCAACATAAATAACAAAGAAAATTTGATATTGATAATAATTGAATTGATATTATCAATTTTATAAAATACAAAAACTTAATTTTTACAAATTATTATACATGGGTTAAATCTACCACTTTATCAGAGTATAGGAACTAATTACATAATTTAACCATTTAACTTATGAATACGTTAAAGTTTGAAATAAATCATTTCTATCGAGCTTGTAAAACCTCTCCTAGTTTTATTTTTAGTTTTTCCATTTTTATATAATTAAATGATTAAATTACTATTTCGTTTGCTTAGTTGTGTGATTACTTACAAACAGAGGTGGTGAGTTTTGTGCTTTGTATTGGACCATATAGAAGGACATCATCAATAGTGATTGGTATTAAGGAATTGTAATGGATTGGTTGCTCATCGTGTAGCATAGGGCTACACCAGATTTCACCCAAAGAAGAAATGAAGTAAAAATGGAGCAAGGGCAATAATCCAAGCAGCCAGCCAGCCAACGCGGTCGGCCCGTTTTAGGGTGTTTTGCCTTTGCAAATAGGTGTACTGTTGTTGGCTTGCAACCATCATTTTTTATACATCACGTGCATGTCTCTATTCATTTGTCCTCTCAATCCCCACGTGTTTTGCCAATCATTCATTGACAGATACGTATCAGGCCTACACATTTTTCTTTTTTATAAGATTTTGGATACAAGTGTCTTCAATTTTTCTTTTTCTTTATTAAAATAATTAAAATATTGAAAGATAGGGAGAGAAATGTTAAAAGGGTTCTTGGACAATCCATTACTATTTGTAAGCAATCCAATTATTATATAACGTTACACAAAATATGATTACTTGTTGAGAGGTGGGATAGGGGTTTGCTTTGGTTTGAAGCCAACCTTACATGCCTCACAAATTATTTGACTGTCAATTGTTATCTTTGAGTAATCTAAAAGTCTTAAATATTCAACAAAATAATATTACTTAATTAAAATACGAACAAAAGGGTTGTCTGAATTAAAATGTATGATTATATATTTTACAAATAAACAATCATAAATATATCATTTCAAGTAATAAAGGGTCGATTATTCTCTCGTTATTAAGTTATTATTTATTTATATAATAAATATAATAATTGATAATTAATTTAATAGTTTTTAAAAGTAAGAAATGAAGATATTATTTTTAATTGTAACTTAAAAGTGTTGGGTAAGCGACACCCTTGTTTTTCAAAGGAGAGAGAAAGCAGCATATTATAATATGGTAGGCAGTGAAGACGGCATTAGGTAAAGCAGAAAACTGGAACTGCTGGTGGTGGCATGTACAGGACCAACATAGGACACAATTTTTGTGGTCACGAAATGCTTTGACATGTCTATATTTATTATTATTAGTATTAGTGTTAGTTCATCAAGCAATGTTTCCACCAACTAAATTCAAGCTTAATAATTTAATTTACTAATGTAAGGGTTGTTATGTCTTAAGTATAAAATACAAGTTCATGATTCCATCATTTTTATATCTTTTCAATCAGAGAAAAAAATCAAGTACTAACCAATGAGCCCAAAGCTTGGTTGGTTGGAGACATATTTTGTTTATCTTCTTTTAAGTTTGGTTGAAATACACTTACTTTTTGGAAAGAATAATGGTAGTAGTTATCAAATTAATATTAAATGAAAATCGACAATAACCCTTTTACTGAATTGATCTAAAATGGAAATTACATTATAATTTTGGAAAATCCACAAAACATTTTTTTATCAGTTTGGGTTCATGTTTCGTTCCATTTGGGCATGATGTTTTTGGTTAATTTCGGCATCCACATAATTCCTTTGTTCACTTGAACTTTTCTGCTTTGGCTGAACTCATGCATGAAGAATGTATTAGCTATGCCTTTACAGCCACTGCTCTTGGTGATCTGCAGCTGTATGACTCGAGTTTATATGTGAGTGATGGCACTCACAACTGGTAGTCTAGGCTAGTTTTGACTACTTGTTGCCTGGAACTTGTTACAGGTGACCTCATTCATTAATAATATAGTTATGCAAATAAATGTAATGAATGTGTATGTTGGTTGTTGCAATGCGTTTGCTCCAGTTCCAACTTCATTTTTGTAGCAGTTTGTTTCCTTACTATTTATATTATCATGATCTCTCACAGAAGCAACTACTCTTCTCATTCTAGCTATACATGTGTATTTCTTTGTATGTATCAAGTAATAGGTAGAAAAGGCCTGCTTCAAGAAAAATTGCATCTTCCTTTCCTTTGAGAAGGAATCTGTGAACTTTTTACTGCTTCAAACAAGATCCTTCTGCAAACTGCTTTAAACCATTTTGCTATGGCCTGATCAGTTTTCATTTGACAGTAATGTCTTTGTGCTTGTTGGCATCAATGTGTTCAACATTAGTTGAGACTCATGTCTTGGTTGGCTTCCTGTGATACTCCTTGTAAGTAATTACATCTCAGGTTGAGGCTTTTGGATGTGTATACAAGTTTTCTGTGGCTGCTTGTTTCCAATAGAAAATATTATGTTGCGAGGGAAGCAACTTCGGTTGGTATTTAAGGGTGATGATTTTTGGAAACATTACTGCTTAAATTAATGGTTTTTGCCTGTGTAATTGTTTGTGTACTTGAATTATGGGAACTAATCCTTCAACATGTACACAGTGCAGAGGAGAAAGGTGTCTGAAGAAGTTCCAAGTAACCCTACAGACGCTTAGACAAGAGCTAGTATCCTTGACAGCTCCAGCACTAGCAGGTACTAAGGAAGATTAAAGGTAAGAGGCTTTCTCTAACAGTTAGACAAAGGTACCAAAAACCAGATGGTAATATTCGAGAAAAATCAGAAGAGAAGAAACAAGAGAAAATTGCCATACAAGCATTGGGACTCCAACCTCCGTGACAAAACTATGAAACTGATGATGATTAGGAATGAGGCAAGTGTACAGTTTCTGTTCTTTTTTCTCTCATCTATAAGTCCATCGATGAAATTTGAATTAGTTAATGTCTTGTGGAAAATCTGATAAAAATACATTCTATTCAACATCATAGCATGGGCCTAAAAATGCCAAATTGTAACCTATGTTTGAATGTATACGTGCATATATACGGGTGGAAGTCAATTGCTAGTAGATAAAGAACTTTGGTGCGTTTTTTGCGAAGAAGTGGGCATATCTTGATCTTAAACCCATTGGATTAGTCATAGTTATCCGTAGGTGATAAAGTTCTAATAAAGTTGCCTGACTATGTACATATATATATATATATATATATATATCTGATTTGGAGAAAAGGCTCAGGTGCTTGACTGGCTATATTGGTTGAATCTCTGGTTTTCAGGATAGTTGCCAAGGCCTAGAATCACAATTGGCCTGGCCAAGTTTCAACTTTCTGACAAGGTTTGGATGTTCTGGGATGGCCTGTGATAGAAAAGCTACAGCTTGTATTTGCCTTTGGAAAAACTTGCAGGTGCTGCTGCTGAGCTTGGGTTTTAGATATGATGCCAATATTGGTAGACCTAATTAATTTTGTTCTCAGCTATTTTTATAGATATTGTCAACACAATCAAACATTCTTAACAAATAGGGAAAATACAAAGAAACCTAAATGTTACCTTCTGTTGCTAGTGGCCTACTGATAATAGATGAGATCAGAATAATATCTGATGATGCCCTTGCTGAGCTCAAAAGAAATTCTGCAAAATATAGAACACAGCCACATTTTAAAAGGAATAACACATAGATGATGGAACCTCGGTTTCACACAGGGCTTCAAGAAATGCCCCTTCTATCACAGATTTCTCCAGACCTACCCATAAATAACACTACACCATATTAAGATCATCCTTAATGGTTAACATTAAATAGCAGAAGCCTACTTCCTACTGAGGATGAGATGGCCAAACTGCTGCAACGATTGAAACACTTGACCATCAAAAGGTGAAATGTCGAGCAGCCATTTCACAACCATTATACATGAATAGGTAAAATACACTTTGGCAAACTTCAGAGACTAAAGTTTTACTTCTGGCTTTTCTTTTTCCACAAGTCTCCAAACATTTTAATTCCGGAGCCTTTACGCTTTCCACTTCCGAAACCATCATCCATGTCATCACCCAAACCAGGTGAACCAACATAACCTCCATATCCACCAGCTGGACGCTCAAACACACCACCAAAATGCTTATCCATTGAGCTACACCTATTTGAAATCCTCCCATTCATTTCCACACCCCCAGACAGAATAGCTGCTGCAGCATCTGCTGCTTTTCTCCACTGTTCCGTCTGTACCCTTAGCTTCTTCATCTCTGCTTCCAATGCTTCCTTTTGTCCTTCCACAGCTTGGAGCTTTTCCTTCAGTTGAGCTGCATTTGTTTTACTTGCTTCCAGCTCCTCTCCTACTTGTCTCAACCTCAAGGCCATTTCCTCTTCTCTGGTTTTAGCAGCTGTAACATTTGAGGTCACTTCATTCAGCTGCTTTTTCAGGTCCTCCTTTTCTTGATCAAACACCCCAAGCTCCTTTTCTTTCTCATCGAGCTTGGATTTTAGCATATTTATCTCATCATCTTTTAAAGCCAAGTCATGGAAAGATGGTTTCTCTGGCTCCAATACTGTTGGTGGTCCGGTTGATATTTCCATTGCTTTGGTTTCTTTTTCAACTTGATCAACTTGGTCAACTTCCACCTTAGGCTCAATTGTTACTTTTTCCACCGGGACTTCAAAAACATCAGTTTCTCTTTCATTATCTTCAGGAACTTCATCTCTGAGGCTGCTGTCTATTTTCTTAGAATCCAGAGTTTTTGATGGAGAACTCTTTTCACGGATTTCAACAGGTTCTGGAGCTTTTGGCTTCTTGGTCTTCTTTTCCAGTTCTTCTTGAGCTTCTTTCTTTGCAGCTTCGGCTGAAGCCAACTGGTCTTTCAGATTCTTTAGCTCTTCCTGTGCTTGCCCCAGTTGAGATTCTAAATCTGCAATGCGAGTGCCAAGTTTCTTCTGATTCAGTGGATCTGACTGGGGAGCACCTCTTGGCGAACGACGATCGCCTAGCTTGGGACTACTACGGTCAGTAATTGGTCGATGATGCAGAGGATCTGAATCAGAACTTGATGACCTAAGCTGATGTGGACCTCGAGGAGATTGTCTTTGTGGGATTTCTGAGCTCCTACACCTCGTATAAAGAAAAACAAGAAGATTACATAACAAATCATGTAGAAGTTAATGAAGTCATAACTAAGAAGAGAAACATCACATCCGGTAAACATGTAACACAAGCCTTTTTCTTTTTTGGATAATTCACAAACTGATTTCCTCTTTTGCTTGAATGCCAATCATTGTTTAGAAATGCATGAATGCCAAGATGGTTATACTCACATGCATAGTTGTATTTGGAAAAAAAAAGGTATTTGAAACCAAAAGCATGCTTGTTTTAACTGTTGGAAAGGTATAGAATCTTGAAACTAGAAAAAAGAAAAATAGTTGAAAGTGATCTAACATAAGATTGATCTCCGAGTACTAAAAGATGAAGAAGGAATATATTCATTGATCCATAGCAGGTTAGATTCTCACCTTGATCTAGGCATTTTGGTACTTAAATGTTGAAAGTTGGGTCAGAAAGGAACTAGATACTCAGAAACTTGTGACCTGCAGAGTTTAAGGTGCACCAAAGAAAAAAAATAGACAATAAATACAATTATAAAGTTCAGGGGATAAACACAATGTAATATGAATTTACTTTCAGCACTCTTGAATATGCAGACCTTTAGCTTATATGCAATTATATCAGTAACAAAATTCAATAATTTTAATGCCAGATAACAGAAAATCCATCTCCTGGCAACTAAACAAACTAAGAAGTCAGAACCTTACAAGAAAGCTAGGAGCTAAGAAAGTGCATTGGTAACATTATGCTGAAAATCTTCATAGACAGAAAGAAACCGACTTCTGCATCTTGCATGCTTTCAGAAATGCCCTCTTTGGTTGCATGATGACTTTAAACTCAAAAAATGGAAGATTTAAGCAAAACTTGAATGCAATATGACAATGACTTGGCGCAAAGTGTACATCTTCAGAATTCACCATATGCATAAACTCTAAAGGCATAGTAAGAGGGATACCATCTTCGAATTCCATCCATCAAATGGCCATTCAATAGAAAATATGAAACTCAATATTGCATGTCAAATGCCTGACTAACACAGATCAATGCAAATTCACTCCTAGCAACCAAGGACTCAGATGCATTTTTGAAAGATTTTCTTAAGTTCATGAACAGCAGGTAATTTTATCACTTAACAAACCTGCAGCTTTAGAGTGGCTACTTTTTTTCACAGAAGTCCTCCCTTGGCCCACCATATCCACGAAGAGGGTACTGGCAGCTCATTATAGTCTCACTCCATAAAATGGGGGCAGGTTTGCCAATACCTTTTTCATTAATTGAAGGCAAGTGTGGGGCTTTTGACTTTGAAAATCTGGGGTAAAAATTTTTTAGCAAAGTTTTCTACCCATCAGATAGAATATTGATTTAAATGAGGCCAATGGCACTGGAATAATGCCAATTTAAAATTCTTGGACTGTCAAATACACTTGCCCCTAGATTCCCTAATTTTTGGTTAGAGGAGTTTAATCCTGAACCTTGTCTAGTTGTTCCTCCCATCAGGAGATAAAAACCACTGTCAAGACAAGTTTCTTCTCAAGATCCCACTTTGGGCTGCACAATGACCCTTTTTCGCTTATTACTAGTAGCTGCACTGGGGAGAATACAGGCCAAAAAACAATGCTTAGGCCATTTCAAATATCACTGTTATCATTACCATCATCTAGTTTTCATTTCTTAAGAATGAGCATACCACTCTAACTAACTAGATTGAAACTCACCAATTATTCATGTTTCTTAGATTTTTAGCCGCCAATTCTACTGTTAACTATTTCCCCTCAAAGTGGTTAATTTCAACACTGGAAAACACTTTAACTGCTTTGGAATTTTAGTCATGACTACAAGTATCAAATGGCCACAGATTAAAAGTAGGTCCTCCAACAGTCAAACCAAACCACAGGCACTATCAAACAAAAAGCATATACTCTAAATGCAAAAATCCAAAAATACTGTTCACTTTTCCAATCCCCTATGTCCTGACTCCTTAGATTTCTTTGCTGTTTTCCTTGCTTTCTAGGGCAGTGCAAAAGCTTTTTTTTTCCCCTTTTTCACTATATATGCACATCAACATCCGGACAGTAAACCATGAAAAAGAAAATTACATGGAGACTTAAATCTTGACAAGGCATTTTTGCACTTTGACTACTAAATTGTGGTGGATGATTAAAGGATGAGAAAGAAAAGGGAGCCAGGCATGCTTGAGAAAGAACTCAGAATTTAGGAGTCAAAATAAATGTCACGCGCCACCACGCGCGTGATGATAATGGTGAAATTAATGCTAATAAAATATTCCAAAAGTTAAGTTTGAAAAAATTTTGGCCTATAGTGCAGACATTCAGACAAAGTTCCTAGTTATTTTCTGCATATTAGACGAATTGCAAATCAGATCAGATCAGAAGTCAAGAATTTACTCAACAATATCAAAAAAGTCAGCCTGAGAAACTGCATTTTTCAATAAATAATCATAATCTCAACAAGAAAAACCATTAAATAAAAATAAAACTTATAAGAATTTTACAGGAGAAGCCAACAATGCTAAGCCAGCAGAACATCTTGGTGGATCAGATCTTTAAAAAATAAATAAATAAATAAAGGTGCATCTTCAACCCTGTTTTAACAAGTTGTTGCATGTTTGCAAAGCTAAGAAAACAAACCAAAAGGAAAGAAATTCAGAGTCTACCTTTCTGGGACAGTGAACCTCTCTTTACTTTCTGATTTTTAGCATGCAAATGGTTCAAATGTTACATGATTGCTAAACTACGTATGCTTCATCACTGGATCAAAACATCAAACTCTTTGATGGAAAAAAGAAAAAAGAAAGAGCGAAGGATGTTAATATCTTACCTTACCAAAGATAAAAACAGCAAGAGTTTAGCTTCTACTGTTAGGTGGGAATAAGGGAACCTTAGGCATGAGAAATCCTTTCAGTCAAACTCAAATATGTAAGGCAATGAAGAACTAGAAAAGAAAAACACTTCAACTAGAGAGAAAACAGAGAAAAAGAAAATGACCCAGAGAGTTATATCGAGCAATGAAGCTAAAGAGAGAAGGAAAATGGAGAGAGAGAGAGAGAGAGAGAGAAAGTTCAAAAGTTTGAATTAAAGCTGCAAAATGGGATTGTGGCAATACTCCATTAATAAAATGTGGGAAGGAAAAGGACAAGAGTGTAATTTTAAGTAAACCATTGGCAGTAGTAATAGTGTATATATATATATATATATATTATATGAACATAAATTAGTACTGTCTTGGAAATCTAACCTGTATCTTATTTTCTTTAAACTCTTGTCTTTTTATCTATTTTCAAATCTTCAAAGCTTTTTTTTTCTTTTTTTTTATATTATTTTCCTCTGCATGCACGCACTCATATTTCTTTTTTTTAATTAAACACAAAAAATAGTAATTAAAAATTATAAATATCTAATTTTTATTAATTTTATTTCTTAAAATATTATACTATAGAATAAAAATAAGCATGGAATAATTTTTTTATACGAAAAAATGAAAATAATTCAAAACGGATGATAAGGTTCATGAGTTATTTATATTTAAGATGTTTTATAGAATTTAGCTTGATAATTTAAATATAGAGATAATTAAGGAAATTTCTTCTTAATCTTTCCTTTTAAATACATGTGTTTTATTTTTTTTCTTTCTTTCAATAGTGTGTACATGGTACAATATTAAATGTCGTTATTCCTCTGTCCAAAACTTAAATTCATTCTCTAACTATATGATCATATTTTTAATATCTCATAAGTCGTTCTTTAAGGTGTTTGTCCATTATAAACACATTTTTCTATAATTGATGTGTTCTCCCAATTATTTTTAAAAAAATTATTAAAACCTTAGAAGTTGGGGGCAATGAGAAATGATTAAATACTTAGCAAAGATTATTCTCAAAACTTTCACTATTCTCTCTACTCAACCGTTCCTATTTGTCATAGTTCGTCCCTTTTTCCACCATTTCTTATTCCTCATCACATATTACCAAAACATTTGAGATTATTTCAATCTTCCTCTCTAATGCCTTTAGTGCATTCCGTTTCATTTATTGCAATACGTTTTTTTTTGTAACGTCTCTTTTTTTTACAAAAAAAAACCTTTTAAAAAATAACAAATGTTAATTTTATAAAAAAAATAAAAATTTTAACATAAAATATAAAAAGTAAAAAAAATTATCATAAAAATCAAACAAAAATTAACAAATTAAGACAAAAAGAGCAACAGTAGGAACACATTTCGAATGAATAATTCAATATATATGGGTCATGCTGAAGAAAAGCGCAAAAAAGTACTGATATTGTTTTGTCTTTGGGCAATTATTTTCCAAATAATCCAATTTTCTCACACGTTGCTCATATGGAAGCATGACTATGAAGCATTGTGTCCATGCAATTCAATTTTGTTTATTTCTTCTTCTATGTTGTCTTAGTTTTTTTTTTTTTCCGACTTTCCTACGCTAACATATACTATATGGTTTTCTTTGGAATTGAAGTCCATTTATATATTTTATATATAATTAAAATATAGTAACTATTTACGTACAATTGAAATTGTAATTAATTTTTTTTTTCATCGTCTAAAGCCATATTTTTTAATTTTAAAAGTTTTCTTGTTTGTGTTTTATGCATTCAAAAATTACTTTTCAAAATTATATTTTGAAGAATAAAAGTAGGAAAAAAATGGGGGCAAAGAAGAAAAGTAAGCATTTATGATGAGTGATGTAGCATCCGGAAGTGCATGCAACTGAACTCACTTCATAAATACCACAACATGTGATATTCCATAGTTATTATGAAACACATCCTAAATGAAGATATATGTTAGGTGAAAATTAAAAAATAGCAAGAATTGTAGCATTTTATTTTAATTTTTAATTTGATTGTATCTAGACACTTTTTTATTATATGAAATTATGAAAAGAATTGAATCATATACAAAGTAAAATTGATGAGTAAATTGTCTTTAATTACTCTATCAATTACCTACCATAATGTATGCTTTCATTTGGTTAGGTCAAGATTATTTTTGGGTTTTTTTTTATTATTATTATTATTATTATTATCAAGAGTGGATGGATACTTATCATTAGCACTTACTTTATTGGTAGAAAGTCCTTGATGTGCATGAAATTAATTGTATCAATTCAGTAACATTAATTAATTAATTTACATGGTAAAGTTAACGAGGTCTTGTTTCATTGTAGATTTAGTTTAAATTTATATAAATTCCCTTAATTTGTTGATTTATATATTAATTTCTTCTATTAATGTAATATGTGATATATAAAAAAGTTACTTAATTATAATTAGAAATTCTCTACTTGTAATTATAATCTCATAAAAATTTTACATATTAAAATATCCAAGAGCACTTTCTTAATTTGTTCTATTTGCCCACCTTTGGTCCCCTTTTAAAGAAGGTCATGTGTAGCCAATGGTGATGCTGTGAGTAGTCCATATCAACAAGAGATTGCTTTAGACATTTATTGTTTTAATCAAAATTGTATTGATAAAGTAATGAGTATTATACATATATTTTTGTCATTGTGGGCATAAGAAAAAAAAAGGTGCTACAATTTAGAGTATAAATCTATATCCAAATTTCAACTATTAGGGTATTTTTTTTAAATTTTTGACAATTATTATTAAATTAAATACTTAAATGCTCGATTTTTTAACTTTTTGATTCAATTAGAAATCGGAAGTAAAAATAACTCCCCAACAAACAAGTTAATTTTTTTTCTTATTTTATTCCTTATATTCCATGTAGTTTCTGCTTTTTACTATTTGCTATTTGTTTTTTTTATTTATTATATTATATTATTTTTAAAAAATAAAAATATCAACCAAACGAAATCTTAATTGACAGTTCTTTTTTTCTTTTTATTCAACTTCAAAATTCTAAAATTTGGAATTGATGATTAACAAAAAGCAGATGTGGTCCAGAGATGAGGAAAAGGAGAAAAGAAGAAAGGGAAGGGGAATGAGAAAAGGAAAGGAGGAAAAAGGCAAGTAAAAGAAGGGGAAAAACAAGAACAGAAAATTAATCTTTTTTGCATGTTAGTGCCACATATAAACACCCACATAGAAGATAGATAAATGGAAACAAAAGAATTCAATGCCATTAACTCATCTAAATACAAAAAATAAAAAAACAAATTTTACAAACTACTATTTGCGTTAGTATCACGAATCTTATATCGATAGAAATAAAATAAATTTTTTAATTTATAAATATTTTTTTTCACTTAATAAATTTTTTTTTTATAAATTTTATTCATACAAAGGCAATATAAATAGGAATACATAAAAGGGGTGTTACCTATGTTTTCAATATCTCATTTGGTTAATTACAATTAACCTGAAAAAAGTAAAACAAGTGTTGACACTATTATCGATATGGCACACTTAACCTAAAAGTTATAATCATTTCTTAAAAAAGATTAAATTTCAAGATTGGAATCTTTGTTCTTTAAACTTGTTCCAAATGTATGGCCAAAAGAAAAAAATCATGCTTACCATCTTTCACCTATCACCAATAGCCTAGTACAAGCTCATGACAACAATCTCTTTTCACTAATAAAATGATTGAAAAAACCCAACTTTTGGCCCTAATAAATTCATTGTTAAAAATGGAAATTAAGATAGTGATTAGTGGGGGTCAAAATCATGATAGTCAAGTCCAAAGTAGCCACTAAACAACATCTAATTAGGGCTTTGAATTTTTCTTGTCTCATTTAATTTAGAATCTCATAATCATGATTATTGTAATCATGTTCAATTATAGAAGGAATGTAGGTCGATGTGGTCCTTCATATATTCTCTTCATTTAATGGAAAATGGATGCCAAGCTGTTCATAATAACAGGCATAGCCCATGACAAAGCATGTGAAAAACCAGTGCAAGTGGATGAGCTCTCCTTGTATTAGGGAGAGACATTGCATGTGAAATTTAATTGTTTTTTATATTTTTTGTTTTCAACTATTCTAAAGCCCCCAACACAGCTCATAAAAATTTAATGTCAAAGGCCCACACAGTTGACCACTGTGATGGAACAGGAGGATCGAGATCCAAAGGTGATCATCTGAGATTAAATCATAAATAATGGACTTAGAACAGGAAGGATATCGCAAGCTAGTTCTTGTTCTTCTGGGAGAGTTTTGGCAGCAATGACGTCCTAATGGTATTATATAAAGTTACTCTACTAAGAAGGAAGGATTTTTGCCCACCAATGCTTTATAAATATTATTTAAAATTATTATATAAACAAGAGTTTGTTTTGTCATCAAATGCTTTAAAGAGTATTGTATTGAGAAGGGTTTTGTAATTGAATGCTTTAATAGCTAGTATTGTTTTAACTTTGAAGTAAAACATGTTTTGCAAGGTAATATATATATATATATATATATATGGGGTATTTAATTAATAATTGGTCAAGAAATTAAATAAGGAGTTCAAGAACTTGATTGATGATGAACCTAAATAAAGATGAAGGGTTGGATAAACACTGTAGAGCATTTGAGGGTAAAATCTGACCTTCTGTTTGGAGGTGGCAACAATTAAATTTGTGAATGGAGGTGGTTCACCAACCATATAACGTACGTGGAAGGCATGGCTTTTGGCCCCTTTCCTAAACCATCTTGATGTGGCTCTATGCCCCAGTTAAATGTATCAATGTACTTTGAATATGCAATAATAGTCTTTCAACAAAAGAAGCAAAGTATTTACTTCCCTTGACTGGTAAAGGTTATAGTTGACAATTTTTATGATTTAGTGTACTTTTAAATATGTGACGTTAATATTTGAAAATTTGATTCAATAATTGATAGTTTTATAATATTTTTTTATTTAGAAAACTGAATTCAAATAGCCGTTAGATCTTTTTCACAATTGCAAAAACAAAAAATTGATGCTAAATGAGAGAGCTAGTTCTGCCTTAAGTGTTAGTAAATAGGGATTAAGTAGGACGACTCTCCCCTCTTATGACCCAATTAATTATAGGAGGAAAAACAAAAAAGAAAAAAAGAAAGAAAGAAAAAGCTAAAGGTTATGATTGGCACATTTTTGGGAAAGTAGATGTTGATGCTTTACTTCATAGTGGGAGAGAAGCATAAGTTAACATCCATGATGTACAATTGCATGTTTCGATTAGACAAAAGGAAAATGAAAAATGGTTTTTAGATTTCCTCCCATCGGCAATCAGCAAATGCAAATGAGCCGATTCCAACATGTACCAAAGGATCCTTATGCATCCAAATCGAGAAATAGTTCAGGTTGGCATTCAATTCTACACTTTGATCATGAGTTGGAAGACACAAGGTACATTGTTCTTGGCAAGAATGATGGAAAAAGAAAAAGAATGGAATACTTAATCAGTTGAGTCTCCGTGGAGCTTGTGTAACCTAAGCAATAGAATCAAACATCAATTACCAGCTTTTCATTCTTCTGACCATACCAAGCACAACCTTAAACAACAATTTTGCATGTAACTAAAACTTTAAACAAGCTGGCTACTGCTGCAAGAGGAGGTCGCGGATCAAGGACCTCAAAGCTTTGAATACAGCAAGCATTTTCAGAAAATTCTGGGCACTGCTCACTCACTCAGGCTCTATCTGGATAGCTTGGATGCTGACCTAGGTCCTCAAGGGTAGGACTTTGTGCCAACCCCAACCCTCTCACATCACAGCTGGGGTATGGAAGAAATTGCTTAAATTAAGGATCACTGCCCTTTCCTTTGTCAAGCAGCCTTGAATGGGGAGACCATTTTGGTTAATTCTGCTCACAAGTATTGTGCAGCCAGAACTTGGGATGAAATCAAGCATAAGCTGGAGAAAGTAGAATGGCACAGCGTTAAATAGATTAAGTATCATATTCCTAGGCATGCATTATTGCTTGGATGGTTATTCTTGACCGGCTTCCTACTAAGCAGAGAATCAGCTCATGGGGTATTCCCTGTATTAACACAGACTGTTTTCTGTGATGAGGAAATGGAAACCTGTGATCACTTATTCGTCACTCGCAATTACACTTGGTTGCGGTGCATATCCAGCAGTTGTGTGTTATCCATACGCGTGTTGGAGATAGTCAAGTGAATTAAGGTGGGTGGGTGGGTGGGTGCACCAAAGACTTAGACGAGAAACTTTAATAACAGTTGTGCTTAGGTTAGCCTGGAGCGCCTATATTTATTTTATCTGGTTGGAGAGATAAAATTAGACTTCATGCTGCAAAGGCCGGTAGCAATTCAGCAATTCTCAACGTGTTAAGGAGGCTGTAAGGATGCGGAGTCCAAGGATTAAACAAGATTGCAGGGGACAGCATCAAGAGGATGCTCATAAAAAATTGGGGATTGGAGGATCATGTGCTTGTATAGTCTTTGGTTTAAATTTTGATACTAAAACAGGACATGAACAACATCCTGCAAATACAAGTTGTCTTCCAAAATCCAGCTCCACAGGAGAAAACTTATGAGACTCGAATACATTCAGCAACTCCTAAATTTGGCTTCAGCAGTCTTGTTGTGCTTAAACAGCTCTGGCAACAAATTGTGAGAATGATGGTTTACAAAGGTACTGTGGAAGAGTCTTTCAACAATTTCTTTCTATCACCCATAGTCGCCAATAACTTGGTTTTTACAAAGGCTTGTTTTCATTTGAAACATGCAAGCAAGCTAAATAATAACAATAAAGAAAGCATCATAATATGATTTTGTTTTTGGGATATGAACAAGCTGACAAATGAAATCAAACTGGCAATGGGGATCCAAAATATTATGAATAGGATAAACAAACAACCTTTCATTTGCTAGAAATCTGCTTAACTATTTAACATCTATATATGGAGTGATAATAGTGTGAGGAAGAGAAAGGATCAGCACTACCTTGAGCTTTAAACTGCTTGCATGGAGCTACTTGTGCACTTTGCCCCAGCTCGAGACTGAGCTAGCTAACAGCCATGGCCAGCATCATCTGTTCGAGAAAGACCATCACTGCTAGCTTGGCCATAAAACTAATGCCAAGAAACTCCAGGGCCACTTGTCATAGCTCTAGCTTCAGCCAGAGATACAGCCATTGCCAGCATCATCTGCTCCTCATAACTTTCTGGAACAATGGGTCCAGGGGCGTTATGAAAGCTGCCCCTAATATCATCTTGTTGAGATATTGCACAGATCCCAGCAGCATCCTCCGTCACATCAGAGCTTGCATAGCTAGTCCCTGCCTCAGCTACCTCTGATCCATGATCTACACCCCATTCCCCTTCATCCCTTGCTGGTGTCATCCCACCATCAGCTGGCATGTCCACCGGGCTCTCTGCAGGCGGATAGTTCTCAACAACTCGGTCCACCCTGTTATATAACCTGCTGCCACTGCGAAGCATATTGAATGATGGTATATCTCCATTATGGTTGAGAGAAGATTCTCCACTCATCTGCTGACGCTCAGCAAGTGCAGCAATTGCACAAGCAAGACCACCAGAAGGAGATGTTGATGAACCAGCCACTGTGGTCATGGCTGGTGAGATATAGCGATCTCCTGAAACATACTGTACTGATGATGCAGCAGCATCTCCATAGTTAGAATTTCTCTGTCTCCTGTCCTCCTGTATCAGTTCAATTCAAAGTCAATGAAAGTCAGTATGCAATATGGCAGGTAAAATAGAGATTCTATACAAATAACTCAATCTGAAAAATTACAATACATTACAAGTTCTCCACATTTCATCTTTTCCTGTTAACTCAATTCCCATGAAATTCTTGCCATTGAAGGCATGCTAGTGCAACAGACACTTAGGTGCTATAAGAATAACAGTTTTCTGGCCGTCATCTCATACTGAAATCAGTGTCGAACCTAATAACTAGAGGCAATACACTATGGATGAAAGAGATAAGCAACTTATTTCAGTCTGCAAACAGAACACAACAGAACAAACATAGCCATACAGAACTGAACTCACAAAGAAGGAAGCCACACAAAATCAAAAAACAATACCAGAAGGGAAATCTTCAAGCATATTGTAGCAGATAGTCCTTCAAATTAATAATTCAAAAGATGGACCTCCCCAGAAACAAAACAAACATATTACAAAGAATTGGAAACTTAGCCAGACTCCAAATCAAGATATCAAAAAGAGCAACAGCCAGGATTTCCTCACACACTTGAGTAATCCTCTACACCATCATCCACAATCTCCATATCTGAGAAAAGTTCATTTATCCACCCAGAAAATACTTTCAACTTTGTGTTAAATAGTTTCCATTGGCAAAATAGAAATTTGAATTTGAAAACATACCACAAAAAAGATTCTGATACTAATTGATATCAGAAAAAACAAATGCTTAGAATGTCCTTCATCCTTACATAGCAAATAAAACTACTTTACACCAACAATTGGCTAACATTAAATATACTCTACTTTAATACCTCTCATGTGACAGGGATAAACAATCAAGATCTTTTTCTTTTTTGGGTATTTTTTCACAGTATGCATCAGAGTCAACCACAAAGTAGTTTATCCATAGGGGCACACTCATGACCAACTCAAACCAAATGCCAAAGATGCCTTGTCAACATGTTTGCAACATTTAACTTTACCAAATTACACTTCAAATTATCTTCTCTATATGCCTAATGTAACTCCTTGATCAAGGAACACGGAAAAGTAAAATGATAAGAGCCAAAATAAGCCAAGATAATTAGTTGCTGAAAAGCCTCTGGATGACAAATTGATGAGTGATTTATTCTCACCAAACTCATATTTGATAAGTAACACCAATCGTAGACACTTTGATAAGGCAAAACCACAAAAACTAGTCAACCACTCAGTGAAAACTAATAAGGAAAGATCAACAAGGGTAGACCTCAAAGCCAGTCAAGATAAGAGTCTTCAAAGAAAATAAAATAAGAGTAAGGATAGAATATTGTCGGTTACTTATTGACATGCTACTTACAATGATATAGCAGCATTTCTAGGTCAATAAGATTACTCCTAAAACATAATACTGTACAGGTGTTCCAACTATATTGCGCAAAAAGATTCATAAGTATAAATTCCAACCAAAAGGCCTACTAGTTATGACACCTACAACAGACATGCACAACAAAAGGAATGCTAGAAGAGTTCTAAAATTTTTTTTCCTTCAACTGCCATTATGAAATAGAATGCTCGTAACTGATGCTGTCTGCATTCTTGTGGAAAATTGGTATGATAATTTTAATAAATGCAACCCCAACCGCCTGTCAAAGTACATACATACATATTCCTTCTAAGTACTAAGAATTATTACTTTGCTTTTCCCAATAGCAAATATTCCTTAGTCCACTAATGATAACATTGTAAATCATAAGAAAAACAAAAAAAAAATTTTTGAATGATAATAATTTACCAGTTAACATTAATTGATAATCAAGCAAACCTAAACAGATAGACTAGTTTGCTGAGCCCAGGTCCACTAACAACCGAAGAAACTCCTCCTAACCTGCTATCCATCAACAGAAAATTTAGCATATAGCTTAGACCAACTAAGATCAACTAATAAAAATCCTTACCACGGGATGTATTAAAATACACAGAATAATAGCTCATACAAGGGTTCTATGAGTCAATCAAAGTGGTGGCTCCTGCAGTATTTCAACATCAACTAGACCCACAAATAAGATGGTCTTCAAGAGTTACTTTAACCTTTCAAGGGAAACAATCTTATAAGATTTCAAACTTGAATAGAGCTTAATCACAATAAGCTCACGTTCTTACCGGGATTCCCAAAATACAGAAACAAATTTCAAAAAACTTCCATTAAGACCTTTCTTTCACATATCAATTAAAAGGCATTCCACATTAGATGCTCTAATACTAGGTTATTTCTGACGTCATCAAATAATCCACTCAGGAATATAATATATGAACACATCCATGTGATGCTCATTTGCTTAGCCACGATAACTTAGGTTCAATCTAGTTTACCCTCAAAAATGTTCATGAATATATTGAAGTTCCAATCAAACACAATGCATCTGAAGGCTTCTGTCAACATGGAAGCATACAGATTATTCACCACTACAACCAAAAAAAAAAAAAATCAATAAAATTATAGCAATATTACAAAGCACGCTTTGTTTGCAATGACAAGTATGACTTTTCTTACAGCAGCAAAATACTTGAATTCTGCAATTAGTTTCACACACAAATCTCATCAATTTTTTTTTTAAATTTACCTGAAGTGACTGCCAAATTGCTTCCATGACCATTATTTCCTCAAGATCTATGTCAAACTCCTCATCCCTGCAATTTAAGTATTTGATACAAGTTATAGACAGAAGATTAAATCAGATTCTTTCTAGACCCTAAAATCAACAATGTATAAACCTGTTTAGGCCAGAGAGAGAGTAGTAATTGTGCAGTGGAAAATAAAATATTGCTCATCTTTTTCATTAAAAGGCAAATAAGAGAGATGTTGACATGTACCCAACATGATAAATCTTTCTTTGTTAATTTTTTTCTTTTCCCCATAACTCTTTCATAGAAAACAGGATCCTGATTAACAAACCACAAATGGTTGGCATCATTCATTTACACCAACAGACATGATATAAAAGTTAGCCGACAGAAAGACATCATTCTTTTATGCCAACAGAAATAGAGGTTCACAGCAATATAAAAGTTAACCAGACATGATATCCTCTTTATCCTATAAAATTTGTAAAGATAACAGGACTTTCAATAACCAACTAAGAAGGATTTACATCATTCTTCGCACCAAGTCAAGAAAGTTCAGTGCATCCACTGACCACTTTGTGCCATCTAAGATTGATGAGCTGCTTTCCTCCCCCTCCCCACAAAAGAAAAACGTACAACAATGGAAAATAAACAAATAAGTAGCTCCCAGTACATAGAGTCAAATATACGGAGCATATTGTGCCACTGTACTCTAATTTAGACAAGATCCTCATTGATCTCAGTAAAATAAAGTCCTCTTTTATAGTTTTTGTCCATATCTTTTTGAACTTCCTCTTATGACATGAGTATCTTCCATTAAATCACATGTTCACGTGACAGAATCTGTAGGTATCTTCTTTACATGTTGAAACCACATTTAATCAGTTTCCCTCACTCTGTCCCCTATAGGTGTAACCCTCATTCCTTTACACACTCATTCATAATCTCATCTTTCCTTGTATGCCACACATCTAGTGTAATAATTTGATCTCAAAAACACTTGTAAATGGTGAAATATTAGTCATTTGTCCTCAACCAAGCATTAAACAAGAGATGGCTTTGGTGCTGAACTGGTACCTATGAACAATCATTGCTACGTAGCTTTCAACAATAAATTCACCTTCATATCTGCTTCCACATTACCTCCTTCAGTGCACTTTTACCATGTCATTTCAATTCCAGAAAGAATATCATAGTCACAGATGTGGATGGAGTATGCACAAAAATCTCCTTAACAAATCTTGCATAAGCATACTTTTTACTCTGACCTCACACACAACTTGAAATGGAAACACAAAGACCAATCTTATGACAAGAGTTCTGAGATTTAAGTAAAAAAGAGAAAAATCACACTGATAAGAACTAGAAATTGTGCTCTAAGCACTTTTTTCTCTTAACATATGAAACGTCAACTCTATCCAAGGAAGAAAAGCTACCTAAAACTCTGCCTACCTGTTTGCCCTAGGATGTGAAGGTTGTCTAATCATCGAGGCAGCCTGCGAATCTTGAGAAGAAACTATTTCCTCCTCACCAGAGGATCGAGCTGCAGACAAGCAGCGAAATTAAGGGGGAAAAATTTCAAGATAGAACAATGTCAAAGGAAATGAGAAATCAATATACAGGGAAAAAAAAAACAGAATTGCAATAAATTGATACCTGCAACTGAACTGTATTGAACTTCCCCTGGTTCAACAGCAGTGCTTGAAGAACTCAATTCTTGTCTTTTCTGCATTCTCTCTTCTTCATTCTGAAGTTCCTGCTGCCTCATTCTAATTTGTGCTTCTATGACACGTTGCTCTTCCTGCAAAAATTAAATTGCAAAAACGACTATTAATTTCATTTTCTACCTGAAGAAAACCATTTACACAATATTTTTTTTGTTTGGGAGAGAGAGGGTGGTCTTACAATTTGCTCTATCCCTTTTTCCTCCTTTGTTTTCACACCTCGATACTCCACAGCATAGTTTGAGGTTTTGCAGAAGGGACACCTCAAAATGTCAAGGAATGCAAACATTGGAATGTAAGTACATAGCAACTGATCAGAATACAAGTTCTACAGTCAATTTCATAAATGTGAAGGATACTGGGTAGGACGGGTTGAATTAGGATTCTTCATCTGCAGAAAACACTCTGGTGCAAATAAAATGTGTCAAAATTTCATGCAAATGGCAATACCACCAAGTATCAATCAGAAAATTCATTGTCAGTTTACCTGTGCAGATACTTTTCATGCAACATCTTGATCTGTTGAGACTCGGATAATACTAAAATACAATGGACAAAAAATCATAGTGAGATAATCAGAAGGAATTACACTCGACGACAACTAATTTTAAAAAATAATTACACATGAAGTAACATTCAACAAAAAGCCTGTAAAGAAGTGCACAAAGTAGGCTCCCAAATATGCAGTTACTGATAAAGCAAAAGGATGAAAGAGTTTATAATTTACAATTGGACTGGAAATCATAACAAGAAAGCAAATGAAATAAATACAAACCAAGAAGCAAATGGGGCATTCTTCAAGATCACAACAGCACTCTTCATCCCCAGGATAACATGGTGCAAGCTTTGATTCAAGTATCAGCTTTCTTAGCTTCTTAACGTCCACATCTTTATGAACGTACAACCCTTGTGGGCGTGTATACCTCTCGTCCACCACTTGCTTTCTCCTTACCAACTTATTACCCATCAAAAATATCTCGAACTTGTGTTCCAAAAATCGTTCTTCTTCTTCTTCTTCTTCTTACTCTTTGATTATTCTTCAAATTCTCCAAAACCAACCAAAACAGCTACACATTTCGTTTTGACTATTTGGTTTAATAAAAATAACAGACACATCATCAAGAAAGAATCATGTAACGCAGAAAACCCTAATTCATAGTTTTACAACATAACTAAACACAAACCAGCAAAAGCGAATTCTAATCCAAATTGACAAAAATTCACTACATAACTCTAGGCCCCGAGAGTCCTGCAAATGCCAAAAGAACAAAAAAAAAAAAGAGGAGGTTAAGAATCAAACATAGAAATCTAAATTAATCGCTTAAAAATGATTCCAAAATGTAATCTTAGCAACCGAAATTCCACAAAAGAAACCCTAACGTTTGCATTCCTGAAAGAAATGAACTTACCAAGTCCAATTTTTTCATACTGAATTGGCCACAATATTCCACTCAGAAACATTGCCATACCTATAATTGAGCCCCAAACCCAAAAACCATTAAGAATTGAAAAGAAAAAGTAAAATCATTTCCAAAAACAGATTCTTTCCATAACAAAAAACACACACAAAGCTAACCAAAACAACGTAAGCCTTTAAACATTAAAAAGAGAATCGAAGCAAACATAAAAAAAAAAAAAATTGAACTAAATTTGAGAGATGGAAAGAACTGACCTTGATATCCTGAAAGGAAATTGACAAGTGAAATTGGAGCCTTAAAAAAGAGAAAAAGAAAGAGAGAGAAAAATAAGGTGAAAGGAGGGATTTTGCTAACGAGAATAGAAACATAATCAGAACTTTCTCTCAGAAAGAGAGAGCGAGAGGTATTTTTCTTTTTTATTTTCCTTTTTTATTTTAATTTATATTACATCATTTTCTTTTTCATATATCTTAATATCCACGTACACGTATTTGCTTTTTTTTATTTTTTATTTTTTGGTTTCTTTCGGCCTTTGGACGGAAACTTTTACACACAAAGACAGATAATTTTGTCTCATATCAATTAAATTGAAATTAAAAAAAAATTAATTAAATTAATACAAAAATGAGATTACTATTAGACTGTCCAACTACAAAACAAGCTATTACGTATTGAAATAATTTAATATTTCTCTTAATAATGATGTGTATTTGTGACATAACAAGTGGTATTAAGTGGTATTAGAGTGGTATAATGACGAAGATAATGAAGGGAAGAAAGGGATTATGAGGGAAAAAGGGTGGAGTGGTCGACGAGAAAAGAATCAATCATCACCGCCCAAACCATCAGGTTTGCTTCCTTCAACAAGCATTCTTTTTTTTTCCCCCACGCGCTTCCATGGCGAGTCATTTCAAACGCCGTGGACAAAGTGGGTAACTATAATTGTCACAAAAGAAAGTAAGGGATGGCCCATTAGAATGGATGATTGTGTCGACAACTGCAGCAGGGAGGGTGGACCATGATAACCTATCAGTCCGTTGGATTGGTTGACCCAAATCTGCACTCTCTGACTCATGTCTTTGGTTAAGCTTCTTCCACAACTCTAAAATTTATTTATTTATTTATTCCTGCAAATGAAGGCTTTATGATCCATCCATCTAGGCAATGCAGCACTCTTGAGGAGTAATAGGTTGTCCTTACTTAAAATATTTTTATCGTTATTACCAAGTATGATTTTTTTATGAAGAAACTGTTGATTGGAAGCTGGAATTTGGTTCACCCAATTGGTTGTGGATGGTGAGGTGGTGGGCTCTCATGGGTTATCTCTTTGCCCAATGTAACCTAACCCAGTTAACCTTTTGTCCTTGGAGGTGTTCTCACGGAGAATAAGAGGGAATGAGTGAGATTTTATAGGTTGCTTACTCCCATAACTTAGGCCAAATTTTGTCCTTTTTAGAGATATGTAGTTGTATATTCAACATTAGGGTATTGACATCAAAGAAGAGTTATGGTGGTTTTGAGTTTCAACCTACTTACTGTGTGGAGTCAATCTCTCATTGATATTATTTGTTAATGTAAGTTTTGATTATTTTAATAATAGATTGTTAATCATTATAAACTTACTTGTGACACATCTATGGATGAATCACAAATGAAGTTCTAAAGTGCCTTTCAACTTATAAAAGATAAACTTGTCTATCATTCTTGGGTACATAGTTCAATTTGTCTATGTCACAAATGCATGTTAAATTCAAACACAGGAAAGATAGTTGAATAGAGACTATGGTGACGTATTACAAGATCTTTATAAATATATTTATGTATCATTAAATTTAAAATAACACATGAAAATATTAAAATTCGATATATTTCAACACTTCTTCTTCATCTTTCTTATAAGACAAAAATACCATTAGCTCTGTCAAAAGAAAAGATCCATCCAATCAAATGAAAATTTTGGGTCTAAGAAAGTGTAATATATATTTGTTAAATAATTAATTTAATACACTCATTTTTCAAAGAAAAGCTTTGCCACTAAACAAGTTTGGTGTCACTACTCGGAGCGAAAGCCCGTCATGCCTAGAAGAGTAGGTGTAAAGGATTCCGATATGGACCCAATCGGACCGATAGTATGAAATTGGGCCTCCCAATTATTTAGGGCTCTACCTGCAATTATGGAATCAATGGAAAATGTATTTACATATATACCACGGTAATGCTAAACATTTCAATCTTTTTTTCCTTAATAGTACAAATTAATTCAAGCATGAGATGAAAATCAAACGCCCGACTCTTAAAAAGAACTAAGACATAATATCTAACAACAAAATTTTGAATTATTACAAAAAATTCAAATAAAATTTTTTTTTATTACATTTAATGAAGTTCTTGTATTTTTATTTTGAATCAAATGAATTCTTACAATTAATGGTCGATAAACTATTATTAATTAAATCATCACTTATCATTTTATATCATGTAACACGTTGATGTGTCATCATAGATGATAGTGTGATATAATAACATGATTATATATCATTTTCACTCTTTTTGTCAACATCATGTTAGTATAATGTCAACATCACATAGGCATAAAATGATAAGGGACAAAAGCGGAACCTCTTTTATAGGACGAGAGGGTAATGGCCCCCCAAAATTTAAAATTGTTTTTACATATTTATAAATTATTTTAAAATTTTTTATAAATGTCCTCGATGGCCCTCTAAAATAATTTTTTATTTAATAATTAATACAAATAAAGAATAACAAAATAATTTTATACGTTTGACTCAGTTTTAAAGTTTTTTTTAAATTTTTTCTTTCAATTTATAGTGTTATTATTTTTATTTATTTCTATTCTATTTAATTGTATGTTCTAAATCTCTATAGATTTTTTTTCATCAATTTGTTTGAACCATCAATCATATTCTTTTTTTAACTTTTATTATATCATATATAAATTCTATCTCCTATTTATCATGTTTTTCTTTTTTTGTTATGTAGATTTTATTTTTTATGATTTTAATTTTTAAAAATAAATAAATTATTATGTAATTCTCAAATATAAGTTGCAGTGTTTTACTGTTGCTTAGAAATTTATTAATACATCATTTTTTATTCAGAATAACTAATGCATTCTAGCGTATATGTTGCAAACTTTAAATAATAAGAATATACATACAAATTGATAAAATGAAATAATTGTATTTCTTTAAATACAATTTTATTTATTATATATATTTTTAATAGCTCTCAAAATAATTTTTATTAATAATTAGTTTTATTCTTAAAATTATTTGATAAAATTAGAATCATTATGGTTAGCATATTATTCGTTAAGTTCAACAAATACATTCTAAACTAATATGTTAAGCCTATCAAATTTAAAAAAAAATAAATAAAAGTGAGTCTACTAATCTAAATCTATTAAGTTTTAATATAAATTTAAACTTATTATAACATATTATATCTTAACAATCCAACCTAATAACCTATCAAAACATATTATATTTCAATAACTCAATATGTTAATTAACAATTTAAGAAATAAATAGAAAATAAGACGAGAACTAGAACACATAAAGTAAAAAGGTAATTCATTTGAGTTTGAAAAATTATTTTTTTTTTTACTCTAGTGTCCAAAGAGTGTAAAAAACTCTTTTTATACTTCCATTCAATTATATATATAAAATACCATCATTATCGTTAATGTGTATTTTTTTTATATGTCTAATATCTTTTAAATTTTATTTAATCTTTTAAATGAGTGATAATTGAATTATATATAAAATTTTCTTAAACAATTGAATGTATCTTTCTGTTCGGTTCTCTTTTTTGAAAATGGTCTAACTTTGCCCCTAAAAGGAGACATTTTGATTAAAATAATTAATTTCTAATTAAAACTTATTTAATTTAAAATAAAAATATAAAAATTTCATCACACAAAAAAAAAAATACTTATTTGAGAGTTTTTTGAAATAGTTTACACGTGCTTGTCAAGTATTATGTCAGGAATTAACTCTCGTGTTTCTATTCTAGTTGTTTTGTCCGCGATCTTCAAAACCAAACCTGAATATCCCTCTCTCTCTCTCTCTCTCTCTCTCTCTCTCTCTATATATATATATATATTTATATATATAAATAATCTTTGGGTGCCGTATATATATAAATCTTTGAAAAAAATTCCTGGGAGATAAACCACTAATTTAGCAGATGTGGTTTGTATAGGATAAGCCACGTCGGAGATATCGGTGAATCACGAGAGTGATGGAAATGCAATTAAACATTTCAAAACTTTCTTCCTTTCTGGTCCACCAAGGAAGCCTCAGGGAACAACATCTAATAGTGTCTTAGCCTCTACTTCTGGATAGATCCATCCATGTTTCAAACATTTTATCTCTTAGTAATTATGAGCACTGCTTGAACAAGCAACCATGGAAGTAACAACGAAAAGCTTTCCTCGTCATTCTTTTTCCTGCAAGGAGGTTCCTGGCAAAAATCTTCATTGACTTTTGCCGCAGTGAGACATAAGCTTCGCTTTCTATCAACTTTCCACATACGATAGAAGGAAAACCCAATGCAAATTAAAACTACTGTATGTATATTTTGCAAATGATAAGCTCTGCCCAATGCTGTCATTGTCTGCCTTAACTTGCTAAGACTCTTTCAGCTCTTTAAGCTAGTTTACAGCTTCACCTTTTATTGTTGAATAATTCATTTATCAGGACTACAGACAACCGCCTCAGTTGAGCGGATGAACAACTGTCATTTATCAGATTGGGAAAGATCTCAAAGAAATCACAATCAAAATGGCTTGCAACTTAACCATGATGAAGAAATATTGAGATTAACACAACTTTTCTTCATCAATGATTCATAGGGAACAATGGAGAGTTGAAGCCTCATATCTATCAGATGACAAAGGGCAGAAAAGAAAGAAAGAGAGAACAAGATATACAGTATGCTAATCAAATACTTTTGTAATATACATATGCTAGAAAGAAAAACAATGAATGAATAATAAAAGGAGAGGCTAAAATCCATGATTAGAACGGTTGCATCCCTGCATATAATATAGCAGCCATTCCAACTAATTTAGGCCCCCATGAAATCGAACTTTATTCAGTCCATATTCCATAACAAATCATCCACCGGAGGCATCTCCTTTAGCAACCTATCAAACTCCTTGAACGACAAATTCTTCATCAAAATCGAACCGCCTCTAGAACTTCCAACCGCAGCGGCCGGAATCCCTTCTTCTTCTTCCCTCTTATTGATCTGCTCTTTAAAAAAACGGCTTTTCGGCTTTGGTGGATTGCTCATAACTCTTGAATCTTTGCCTGTCAGCTCTTGTACCACGGACTTAAAGCTTGTCGCATCCGTCTCTACATACTTGGTGTTGATGATCACAACCTTCACTGGCTCTCTTCCACTTGCCATTTGAGATTAGCTTAGCTAACAAGTGTAACGTCGAATTGTTATATAGCTCGAATCAAACAGTTCGGGCACTCCAAATATAAGAAAAGAAATCTAACTGCTATAAAGGGTTTTCACCATGTGATTTGGGTGGTTTTAAGGGGATTCACTTATATAGAGGAAAATAAGATACCAAAGGAAGAAAGTAAGGGAGGAACTTTGAGAAGCAACTTACAGAAACTCGTACGGGGTAGGTTGGAAGATTAATGGCTTAAAAGCTTTGAAAAGATGAAAGATGAGATTGTTTGACCGTTATATGTTCTAAGTTCCTAGCAGTCTAGAAGGACCAAATTAAAATTGATTGAAAATTGTAAAATAAAAAAATTGATTTGGTCAAAAGTAAGCTTATTTGATTCGCACATGACAGGAAATTTCATGCTGAAATACATGCATATATGCAGTCAGTCAAGCCCACATGTAAACATTTGTTGGCACCTAGCTTGCTTGACATGATCCGAATCTAGATCCCTAAGGGGCCTTCAATTCTGTGGTTGATGAAGACGTTGGAGTAGCAATGACTATCACGTTACGTAAGTGATTCAAACATTGCTAAAAAGATTGATTATGGACTCTTTTTTAGTTGTAAATGTTTGTCTTAATTAAGCTTAGTTTCAAATTGATAATATGATTACCATCCCAGATAAGTTTAAAAATATTTAAAATATTTAAAAAAGGGAGACATAAAATATAATATGACACCATTTTGGACAAACCAGAGAGAAAAAAAAAGAACAGTTTTTTTTTAAATAACTCATTTCGATAGAAAAAAGGAAAAAATTATATAAAAGGATTCCAATTAAAGAAAATTGAAACAATATTCAAGTCGTCCTATTTTTATATATAATAAATATTTTAATAACTGCGAATAAGTTTATCGTGTACATAATCAATATTTTTTTATGATAAATTTTTATTTTATTTGATATTTTAAAATCAACCATTAAACTTAAATAGTGATTGTAAATGAATTCTTATTGAGTAGATAATAATGATATGATTTGTCAACTAATTAAAATAATTCTTCTGTGGCTATTTAAGTAAAATTGGTGCATGATTTGACTTCAACCCATTTGAATTTCCATATTTTATACAGTTGTGGTTTTATGTTTTCTTGATCATCTTGTCTTGGTTCTTTGTCAATCTTTGTGATATATTTGTATTTTATATAATCTCAGATTATCGAGGCAGATTTAGTAGTTGAAAAACAAGTTCATTAAAAATGAAGATTACGTAATGCAGTTATTGATTCATTAGATGGTACATGTATTTTATTATTTAAAAAATTAAATTTAATTTTTTTAAAAAAAATTAAATGACAAAAATGATCACAAATTTATTTTTTATATCATTAATTATTACAAAATTGAAAAGGAGAAAACAATTTTTTATACTGAAATTAAATTATCCCTCCTCAATTCATTAGTATTTGATTGCTATTTTTTTTTAAGGAAATATCCTGATGGATTTCAAATTTCTATATAAAAATGTCAAATTCAAATATTGAGACGGTAAACCCGATTAATAAGAAGAGAAAAAGTTGCTTCTATTTATGTAGCCAAATGTCAAATGAATTTGCACACGTACCAAAATAAAAACAATTAATTGCTACTTTAATTAATTTAATTGACTGGACACACATAATTAATTATGATTGGTACATAAGCAATACATATTTATTGGGAAGATAGAGTCCAATTCTTCTACTTTTTTTTTCTTAATTCTAAATTATGGAAAAGTTATGGCCGTGATTCTTAATTAAATATTTAATTTGAATGTCATAATTAAGCAGACCATAAGGATTTCCTTGAAAATAAAACTGTCTATATAAAAAAAGGTCAACTTCGTCATGCAAACTAGTATGGGTACTGCCAACATATGACCACAAATCTTGACTGGTCATTGGAGACTTGGGTTAAGAAAAGGTCACTTTTTGCTGCAAGTTCCATCTGTTTTTATTTTTATTTTTCAATATGAAAAATATATGACTAATACAAATTTGTAATTACATTATTTTTGGAAAAATGGGGAAAGGAAAGGGCAAAAGGCAAAAACTGATGAATGGAGGGTGGAAAAGGAAGGAGCAAGGAGAAAATTAAAGATTGAAAAGGCATAAAAATTTAGAAAACAAAATCAAAGATATTTTGTTTACAAAACTATTAATTGATTAACTTTTCTGGTGCTTTTATTTCTAAAATCTTACTAAAGAAATAATGACATTGGTTCATTACAATTAAACGTGACATTTAAGATTTTTACCCAAATCTCACTCTACCATTATCATTAAAGTTAAATATTTCAAAGAATTCAGAATTATTGTAAAGAGAAAAACTTAAATAGAGTAAAATTAAGATAAAGATAATAAACTTTTCTAATTAGAAATGATTAAATAAAAATGAAATCTAAATAGCCAAACCCATATAAAGAGTAATAGAGTAAAAAAGAGTAGATCAGCTACACATAAAGAATTAACAAATTAAGAGTCGTAATTTATATACACTAAAATTTAACTTGATAAGTTTTGTCTACGATCTATCACCCATACAGGTCACTAGTGATGCAGCTTACTTAAGGTCAAATCCCATAATAACCTGTCCATAATAACTTATCTCAACCCACGTGATTTATCAACAATGAATCTCATAAAAGCCTTCTTATGCGTCCACATATCTAATGATCAGGCCGACGCATAGTATTATTTAGGAGCCTCTTTGGGGCTTGGTTTTATATTAGGTTATAGATCATGATTTTAATCAAATCCTTACTCTTTAAAGTTTGAACCAGAAAAATAATTCATGTGAATAAATACAATGTATTAATTTAATTTGAACAACACAGTAGAATCCTTTGACACTATTTTCCAAAGTCATTTGGGTAATTCAGACATGGTTGGTACGTACTTTGTCCCCACAGTCGAGTGGATATTCAATGAGTGTCCCAATATTTCAGCCCAAAAGGATGGAATCATTATAACACGCGTTTCTTTAGGGCTTACCTAAAATTATTAAAAGTATCATTAACTAAGTCAAGGTCTTGCAAACAAACAAATTGCCTTAGTTTGGGTTGAAAGAAATTGCAGATTAGAAACGTATAAGAAGGATTAATAATTTTTTAATGAAGATTGGGACTTGCTAGAAATGCTAAGAGACCAATTTTTCTTTGGGAAGTTGTGCTTCTAAAGGAAACTATAAAGTTTTCTTCTATCGTGGTTCGAACATGTAAGGGGAAAAGTAAAGAGGAAGAGGATAGGGTGAGAGAACTGCAAATGAAGACCGCTATTGGGACAGTGACAACAGGAAACTTCTGGTTGACGAATTTAGAAAGGGTCATTTTTAGAACGAGCACCGTACTTGCCAACCTGTTCAAAGACTTCCTTGGAATCACCTATGGCGGCTCTATCAGGATCGTTCTCGGGAGGATATCCGGTTATTAAGAACTCAAGACTCAAATCATTTGAAAGTCTGGGTTTAAAATTTTAAAAGGAAAGAGACCAGCTTTATGAGATTTTTCCACTATATAGCATATGCTTCAAATGCTTCCTCCATATTTTGCTGCTGAGATTGCCGCTGTATGCTGTGCGGAGAGTGGATCGCCACTCGACAACTGTTGCTTAACGGGTGGGTTAGGGATGACGGTTCGTATACCAGACTGTTTGGCCGTACTGTTGGTGTGGCTTCTTTGATTTCTCATGGTTTCTCGTTCTCAAGTTATAGTTCTAATTAATAAAGAGGAAGTTTGTTTCATGTTAGTCTTGTTGGTAATTACTATTCCGGGAAGGAAAGAATAGCTAAAAATATTAATAGACGAAAATATCTTTCATCAATTTTAAAAATTACCATCATGCAATTTATTTCATTTTTCACATTTTATCTCTCTCTTTCTACTCATTTGTCTCTCTTCTTCTCTCACTAAATTCCATCACCACCGAAAGGTGGTGACACGATACCTCCATGGTTAGATTTCAAAATTGATGAAAGATCAATTTGACATTTCTCAGTCAAATTTGGTCGAGGAAGCAATGAATATGATGTCCCACAATTGGAATTGACACTCCACAATTAGATCCAATCGCAAAAAGCATCAATTTGGTGCTCCTCAACCTAATCCGCCCACAGGGAGCTCTAAATCAGCACTCCCTTAAGTAGGCCACATCTCGAGTCAAAAAGAAAAAAGAAAAGAAAGATTAAAATGAATTTAAAATAAAAATTTTAAGTTTTAATAATAAATTATAAAAAATTAAAATTTTAATATAAATGATAAAAATTAATTTTTTGAATTTAAAAATTAAATTATATTTTTTTAATATCTTATTATTTTAAATATAAAGAATAAAATAAAATAATATTAATGTTTTAATTATAATTTTTTTTGAAAGCTAATGTTTTAATCATAAATTATTAATATTTTAAATGAAATGTAATTCTAAAAATAAAATTAAATTAAAATTTTAAATAACAATTTATTAATATTTTTAATAAATTATTAGAAAATCAATTATTTTCAGTTAAAATCAAATATTATAATAAAAAACATTTTTATCTTTTTATCAACTATTCATTTACTATTAAAAAATTATATTTACCCACGAAACATTGAAATAATTTATAATAATAATTTTTATCATATTCCATTACATGAACCAAATTACATAATAAATATTCTTACTTTATTCTATTCTTATAGAATAATAAAATAATAAATATTCATATCTTACTCTATTCTTATAGAATAATTATTCTATTCTTCTCTCTATTTTATTTCACGAATCAAACATATTTTTACTATACTCTACTATGATTATCAAAGCTTTGATTAGTCCTTAATAATTTTACAAAGTTTGGTTGGCTTGAAATAGGATTAAGATTGCACATCCAATATTTAATACCGTATAGTTGATCTAGGCTAAATTTCTGCGAGTTTTAATTTTTGTAGTTGGTGCAAACTTTATCAACACAATAGGAAAAAAAGGAAAATGGTTTTATTTTTGTAAATAATAATTCGTAGATCCAATTTTGGTAATGATATCTCATCCTTCTTTGGATGAATGAAAATTCACTTATTCAAAAAAAAAATCTTATCAAATAATAATAATTAATACCAATATCACATTTTCTCCTTAAAATTTAAAATATATATAATAACTTTGGGTTTATGTGACATATATAAGGTGTTTAGAGAATCAAGAAAAGCATTCCTATGAAGGAAAACATAAATTTTGAACTCATTTAAAAAAAAATCAAAATTGTGTTTTGAGGTTATTAAATAGCATTTTATACCAAGGTCCAAAATATTTCAAATCTTAACTATTTCAGATTTACATTTTAGACTTCATAAATTGAAAATTTCTCAACATACATTTAGCTGCATATGCTGCGGTTCATTCCCCTCAGTTGGGCTAAAGAAACCACTCATAAGAAAAAGAATTAAAATTCACTCACATAAAATAATTTTAATTGATTACTTAATTCTAATTCCTTTTCTGAATTCTTATTTGGGTTCATACATGGGTTGCCACTTGCCCAAAATCTTGGAAATTTCTAAGTCAAAATCAAGCATAATTGATTACTTAATTAGGACTCAGGATTCCAAAATATCTATATATGTAGTTTTTGGCAAGTATGTGGCGCCTAATAATTTAATGCAATTTTGTAATTCTTCAGGAAATATTTATTTGTATTCATCAATCAAAAAATGCAAGCTCCTACATATGGAAGAGAGAGATTTATGTCATAACCATTGATGAAGGGCATTAATTTCGAAAATCAAGAAAATTAAGAAGTAACTGTAAAAGAACCTTTTAGAAAATCATGTTGAATTCAGATTTCTTGGAACTTTTTTGATGTAAACAAAATGGAAAGAAATCACTGAGATCATGCAAACAGGGAAAATGATTTAAAACATACCCCCAAAGGCAAAAGCCATTGACTGCCTGGATGGGAAAATAAAAATTAAAAGACTTTTTAGGATTCCTTTATCAATCCCATATAAAATAACTACATTTAAATTGGACCCAAATTTGTTGTTAGAACACCAAAAACAAGCGTAGGAATACTGGTAAAGATGGCTCTGCAGCTTGGTTTTGCCAGGGTTTTCTTTGCAATATTCCTTTTGGCATCCCTCGCCACAGCTCACGATGCAAAGACTTTCAATGTAAGAAATTATGGTGCCGTCGCCGATGGACGAAAAGACAACAGAAAGGTACCCCTGTTGGATGCTTTATATCTCTTTCACTTTTTTTTTTGAGTAATGTTTTATGTGTATGTGTATGTACCGTGTTTAGGCTTTTTTGAATGCATGGAGTGACGCTTGCAATCAGAAAGGAATTTCTAGGGTTTATATCCCTGGAGGAGTTTACATGTTGGGAACAGTGGAATTCCTGGGTCCATGCAAAGGGCCAATAACGTTTTTGATGACAGGAACTGTAAGAGCTCCAACCGGTCCTTCGAGTACTGATGGATGGATAACATTTCGATATGTAAACAAGTTGATAGTGAAGGGAGGTGGAACATTGGATGGTCAAGGAGCCTCTGCTTGGCCTTACAATGAATGTGACAAGAACTCTAATTGCCGGTCTCTTCCTATTGTGAGTATATTTTTAGTTTTCTTTTCTATCAATGGTGTTGAGATTTCTCATTATTGATGACTTAATTATTGTCCTGGTTTTCAGTTTCGACGCAAACATTTCGAAGAAAATTTTCCTTTCATTTTATTACATGAAGTTTCTGATTTTATTTTTTTTATAGATATTATAGGAAAAACCAATTAATTTTAGTTTTGCTGATAGAAAAACGGATATCTAACTTTCTGATGACCTGATTCAGTCAATGAGATTCGAGTTCGTGACGAATTCCAGGATTAAGTACATAAAATCAATCAATAGCAAAAATGGGCATCTCTCATTCTTCGCCTGCAAGGACGTAGATGTGACAAACATCGAGTTATCAGCGCCAGGTGACAGCCCTAATACAGATGGAATCAAGATTGGAAGCTCAAGAGACATCCGAATTTCGAGCTCCAGAATAAGCACTGGAGATGATTGCATAGCCATCCTCTCTGGAAGCACAAACATAGACATTTCCTACGTTTACTGTGGCCCTGGACATGGAATCAGCGTAGGAAGCCTTGGCAAGTTCCCCGATGAAGACGATGTGAAGGGATTGGTTGTAAGGCGTTCTACTTTCAATGGAACAGACAATGGTGTTAGAATAAAAACCTGGGAATCTCCCTGGAGAAGCACTGCTTCCAATTTCACATTTGAAGACATTTTCATGGAAAAAGTTCGCAATCCCATTATTGTTGATCAGGCATATTGCCCCCACCCTCCATGCAATCAACAGGTAAAATTACTTTCTAATGGAAAATGTTTCGATCTTGAATTATGGTCGTTCATTTCCATCATACATGAATAAATGTATTGTAGATATGGGGAACTAATCCTCTTAGAAACAGATAACAACTGTTGATGAAATGTTTGTTCTTGGTATGCAGACAGCCTCTCATGTACAAATCAAAGATGTTACGTACAGAAACATATGGGGCACATCCAGTTCACAGATTGCAGTTTCTATTGATTGCAGCAAACAATTTCCATGCAAAAACATAGTGATGAAGGACATCAATTTGTCTCATCTTGGACGTGAAGGACCTTTAAAATCACATTGCTCCTATGTCGATGGCCACTTCTATGGCCGACAGAATCCTCCCTCCTGTTTTTAGTACTCTAACTTGCAGCATTTTCATTCCGAAATTCAGCTTCAGGTTTAGGATCTTTTACTCACTCTACATGTAATTCTGGGCTCATACAGCTATCTGCAAATTTTCCGTATATATAGCTCCTAGCTTTCTTTCTTCCCCTTTTTGTTTTTAATAAAAGAAAATTTGTACTTGTGACTGTAATTCAGAATTGGGTTTAGGGTTATACATTGAACAATTGCTTGTTATTACACAAGATCCTTGGGATTTGAGTCTTATTTCCGTAAAAGATTATGATTGTTATATATATGGATATGATTGTCTTGAAAAAAAAAAAGAAACCTTCCATAAATTTCATAGCTCCTTGGTTTTAATTTGAACTTGTAATAATTAGATTCTAAAGTGTCAAGTTTTTAATCTTTGGTCTCTTCGAAGACAATTGAATCTAGAAGATCATAATTCAAGAAAAATAAAACGGAAAAGTTAGAGAAATTCTTAAGTTTTTGTGTAGATATTAAAATGTAAATCAAGTAGGTATCGGTGTTTAGAAGTGAAGTAGAAAATATAATTTTGTTAATGTAAAATTGGAAAAAAATGATTAAATAGAAGTAAACAAATAATTGTTGATTTATTACAATTTTTTGTGTAATAATAAAAAACAGATTGTTGATCAGTTTAATCAATTTAGTATAAAAATAAAAAATCAAACAAATCAAGAATTTATAAAAAAAAAAGTAATTAAATCAATCAAACTACCTCATAAAGCAAGACAGAATTAATCGAAACCAAATCAAATTAAATCGATTCGTTTACATTCAATTGGTATTTTAAAAAAAAAAACCTTAATCGGTTAAGTTCAATTGGTTTTTTATTTTTTTTTTGTTTACTGTTCTGTTGTGGAAAGAATAAAATGAAACCCATAGCTGTGGCTTGTGGGTATCACGACTTACAGTTGTTGATAGTTCTTTTATGTCTTTGGAGTTTTGATTGTTGTCAAAATTGTGGGTTAGTGGTGCTGGTTGTTGATATTGGTGACAGATTGTCAATTTGGGGTTTAGTGGGATAGATGTATAGAAAAAAAGAGAATTAGGAAATTAAAAAACAGAAAATTGGAATTGAGAACAAAATGAGATTGACATAATTGTAAATAAATTATTAGTTCGATTATTTAGTCTAATCGGTTGAAATATTTAATCGAATAAATTAATTAAATTAAAAATACTAAAATTGAAAAAATTGAACCTAACCAAATAAGGTCAATTTCAATTTATTTTTTTTATTTTTTACCAACTCCTGCAAATAATTACAACTATAATAATCTTAAATATTAATTAAATGTAGATCATATACTTTTATATCTAGACTATAGTTATCAATATTATATAAAATGCGAAGCATATTATACAACATATTACAATATTAATAAAAAACGATACAAATCAATATATCACATCATTTTGATTAAATATCAAACATGTATCGCACGGTATGCATACGACACTAGATACTTTTTAAGTTTTATTTTGCTCTTATCTTTATATAGTTGTTATTTTCTCTCTTGTACTCACTACAATTAAAAGAAAAATTAATAAAAAAAAACTAAATATTGCTTTATTTTCTCTTGATTACTCTTATTACTTGTTTGAATACCAATTTTCTCTTTAATTTTTCCTTTTAAAAAAACCTTATCTTTAGTATATTTTCACATCTATCATGTGCTTAGAACAACCATAGTCAATGAGCCAAATAGTTTTTCAAATATAAAATACCTTATTTATAGTCAACATATATTAATTTAAAACATTTTAATTTTCGTAAATTGGATCTACATAGTCTAACATTTTTTTCCATGTGAAATGATACTATATGTTACGATATTAATGAAAAACAATACAAATTAATATATTGCATCATTTTAATCAAATATCAAATTGCACAATATGCGTACAATATCATATTTTTTTAAGCTTTTATTTTATCTTTGTTTTTATTTATTTGTTATTTTCTCTCTTGTACTCATTAATATTAAAAGAAAAATGAATGAAAAAAACGTTGAGTTTTACTTTAGTCTCTCTTGATTTTTTTCTTTTCTCATTATCGGTTTAATCAAAGTACTGAACATATATTGCATGATATGCGTACGATATCATTTTTTTTAAGCTTTATTCTACCTTTATCTTTATTTACTTTTTATTTTCTCTCTCTTGTACTCACTACTATTAAGAAAAATGAACGAAAAAGAGTTGAGTTTTGCTCTACTCTCTCAATTTCTCTCTTTTCTCACTTCTAGTTTGAATACTAGTTTTTTCTCTCTAGTTTTTCTTTCTACAAAACGTTATTTTAAGCATATTTTCACACCTATTAAGTGCTTAGAACAACCACTGTTAATGAGACAAATTTTTTTCAATGTGAATTGCCTTATTTATAGATAGCATATAATAACCTTATTTATATTTTCATTAGTTGAATCTATATAATTCAACAATTGTTGAGGGGAGTTTAGAGTAAAATCATTCTTGTTTTTCACAAAATGACAACGGCATTGATGGCAGCAACTATTACCTAACAACATTTTGCAAAATATAAAACGTAAAATAAAAACTAAAAGAATACATTTTTTTTTAAAAAAAATATAAAAGAATACTCTTAATTGATTGTTTTCTTTTGCTTTATTTTTTTTAACAGTTTTTACTCTTCTTTTATCGATTGGTTGTTCTTTGTACGATACTTTGTTTTTTTCTTTGATATAGCAAGATTTAAAAAAAATATATAGAAATCCTAAATTTTTTGGACAACATTAGCAACTTTTTTTTTCTTTTTTTTCCTGCTTTTAAAAAAAATTAGAAAACCTTAAAAAAAATTTTCAAAAAAACCCCCAAAATAGAAAAGTATGAAAAAAGCTAAGAAGTTACAATCATAAACCATGATGCCCAAATAGAAAAGCACAAAAAAAAAAAACACTAGCAACAATAGTTTTTTTAGATTGAGAGCCTAATAGTCTTAGGTGAATAGGAATCAAGCTCACACAGTAAGATCCAAACCAATTAGGCTTAGCCTTTTTTGGGTTATTGAAAACCAAAACCGGTATATATTGTGACCCTTTTGTTTTGCTTTGGTTTTGGGTTATTCTTGATAGTTGCTGTTTTCAATTTGATTTTCCTTTTTAGTAATTATGTAATAATTTTTTATTTTAAAAAAATATATGAACAGAATATATTGTAGATATATATACACATATATATAGATATTCAAAAGTAATAAAATAAAATAAACAAATAGATATATTTTAGCAAAAGATATATATATATATTATATGTTGATTCCAAAAAAATATAGAATAGTCATACTTCTATAGAAATAAAAACGATAGAGTGTTAAATTTACTTCATCATCGTTACGAACACATAGGATAATATAAAAAATTTAAATAAATATAAAAGACAAAAATAAAAAATTAAATTTATTATCTAATTATGAGTAACAAATATTAGAAACCATAGAAAGGAAATTTAATTTAATACAATGTCTAAATAAAATAATATCATGATCATTGTGCATTATCATTACATTTTTAACTGTCATTCCATTTATCTTGGCTTTATATTTTGTATGCAAGTCAAGGTTCTAATAACGAGATCTCTTTGGGAAATTTTTAAAGGTAAACTTTCTTGAGAAATTCTCTAAATGAGAATTTATTCTCAGATTTTACCATAAGGATGGGAGGATTCGAGAAACGTTTTCAATACAAGACTTTGATTTGCATTTAATAAATTGTAATATGCATCATGAGATGCAATGCTTATTTTGTGTATAATTGTTAATCTCGATGATGTGATTTCTCCAACAAGCTCGTAAGGATAAGTTTTCTCAAAGAATTCTCTAAGTGAGATGATATTCCTAAATTTTATCAGAATGATGGGAGGATCCAGGAATTGGACTCGATAAAAGACTGTCAATTGTAATAATTAATTATGAATTTGCATCCCATTGACACGTGCACATATGAACAATGGTCTTGATGATGAGATTTCCTCGTGAACTTTGAAGAGATAAGTTTCTCACAAAATTCTCTAGTTGAGAGAGCAATATCAAATTTTACTAGAAAAATGGGAGAACTTGAAAAATGCTCTTAACAAACAATTATAGTTCGTATTTAATAATTTGAACTTCGTAACATGTTGGTCCTGTTCGAGTGCTAAAGGGGGTAAATCGAACTCAAAATTTTTTGGTCAACCTTTTAGAGCTTGAAAAGCACTTAATCAACTAGATGAAAGGAAGAATTAGAACTTGTTAAAATTTCAAGACACCAAGTAAGAAAGGGTAAAAAGACGTGGACAATGTAAGAGTATTTATAGCAGTTCGATTCCCTTAACTTACTTCCATTACCTTGATCTCTCAATTAAGGATTTTCAACGCAACTTCACTAAACCAATGAAATTAACAACTTCCACCAAACTTTTACAAGGTGGGCTTCTAATCCAAGCTCTAATCCCTTACAACAAACTTTAGAGTGCTTCCCACACTATAATTTCCTAGGGAAAAAAAAAAGAAGTATAACTAAGTACATTTACAAGTCTGAACAAATTACAATCATGCTCAAAAAACTTTTTCTAGTTTGGGAATGAAGAACAAGTGTTTTTAGTGAAGAATATTTTGCTTTTTGCTCAAAGTAACTCTTTTCTCTTCGAATCTTACTTTTTTGACCATTGGAGCTTCCTCTAATACTTAGAGAGTTAGATTTTTCTATTGTAGATAGTTTTTAACAATTAAAAATAACTCTGATACACTTATAACCGTTATTTTATCCTCTAGTGTTTAAATTCAAAAAAACAGACAAACTTTGGCTAACCGGTTACAGGTAGCTCTAACCGATTACAGCTTCTCTGCCTTGCACTATCATGCTACTATGTTCTCTGTTCTAACCGATTATATAAGGCTCTAACTGATTAAGAGTTCTCTGTCATTAGTCTTATCTTCTTCAACAGACTTCCTCCAACTGGTTATGACAAGCTCCAACTGATTACAAACTTTATGTTTTCACTTCTCTACACAATAGTCTTCCACTAATTAAACAACACTTCCTTTAACTAAATGAAATTTTACTTCATTCAACTACAATCGATTAAAATCACCTTTAATCAACTGGAAGATCTTTGAATTTTGAACTTCTCCATTTTGGCTCCTTTCAACGATCAACAATATTTTCAACCTTGTTTTTGGCACTTAAAGATATTAGGACCTTGTACTCTAACCGATTAACCAGACCTCTTAACCGATTAGCACATTTCTATTTGCTTCAGTTTATCACACAACCATGTCTTAGTTGATTAAGGTCCCTTGATAATCAGCTACTAAGGTCATTACTTGCTCTTTTCCTCTTAACTGATTAACTCTTCATTAAACTTAGCAAGCTCCTTGACTTGCCTTTAATTAATAACTTTGTTAGGGGTATAAAATTAAATCCTGCACACTTAAATAGTGAAGTTAGATATTAATAAATGATGAATGTTTTGTTATCATAAAAAACATATGAAGTCAACATAACATTCATTATCCTAGCATTTCATATTCATCATGCATATACTTATATTCGAAAAAAGTTCGAATGATAATCCCAAGGATTATATTTTTTGATCATCCAAATGATGAGATTTTTCGAGAAATTTAAAAAGACAAATTTCTTCGTTAAATTCTCTATGTGAGAAGATGTTCTTGTATCATACCAAAATGATGGAAAGACTCGATAAATATCTTCAAATAAAAGATTATCACTTGTAGTCAAAAAAATTA
This sequence comes from Theobroma grandiflorum, assembly GCA_036013995.1. Classification (NCBI taxonomy): domain Eukaryota; kingdom Viridiplantae; phylum Streptophyta; class Magnoliopsida; order Malvales; family Malvaceae; genus Theobroma; species Theobroma grandiflorum. The sequence goes on along the minus strand of CP142133.1, from coordinate 21,369,214 downwards.
AAATAGGATTAAAAAAAAGAATAATGATTAAGGAAATATACATACAAATGAAATAAAAAATAAAGTTAAAATAGAATAACAATTGATTATTTGGTACTGTTTGTTGAACAAACGCCATAAGGTGTTAATCTTTTTTCGTGTATAATTGTACTCTCGAACTCAACTCTTTGTAAACCAAGTTTTGTTTTTTAGACAAACTTAAAATCAATTTAACTCGTCGAATAGAGCAAATTTAATAAGTGACCAATAACTTTTCAATATAAAAAAGATTAGTGACCACTCTGAAATTTCTGAGTCGCATGTAACATGCAACAACAAGAGGGTGTTTCCTGTTCTTGCTAATCACAAAATCAAAATAACCTAATCCTCCAATCACCCTAAGACAATCGAACCTGATTAGAAAACATTCTGGAACTCTCAAATTCTCGAGGAAATGCCATTCAAATTTCTTCTCTTGCTTAACACTGTCTGCACACTCCAACCAGCAAGCACCTATCACGACCCGAAACTCCCCATCGGGCCCATGACAACCGTCGCAAAGTCTCAATAGGTATTCACACTCCGAATACCGACCAAAACCCCGTAAGGCTTTCGTATCAGTTTTCACGCTTCTTTGGTAAGCGACGATTACAAAATGTCACATTTTAAATACCACTAGTCATTTTCAATTTAAAAGTACTAAAATAGTTTCATCCGGCTCACAGGGGCATTTTCATCGTTTTTCATCGAAAATTCAAAATTTGCTAAAAATGTAGTAAATACGTATAAAACATATTTATCATGATAAAAATAAATTTAAGTATCTAAAATATATATTTAAAAATAAAATTTAATTATTTGAATATAATAAAATATTTAATAAAATAATATAATTTCTCATAAAACAAATTTAATAAAACTATTGATAAACAATTTTCGCAGCGTAAAAATTAATTATGTTTTTTACATACTTTAATATAAAGAGACTATATTATTAAAATTAAATTACAGTGATATGTGGGCCTCAAAACTAACCAAAATGTCTCGGGAACTGTGAACCTACAGTTCTCGTCGATTCAAGTCCACTGTGGTCCTTGATCGAATCAGCTAACTATGAATGCTCTGAGCCTGTAAGGTGTGAAAAAAAAAGGTGAGATTATAAAATCTCAGTGAGTAAACAGACATCATCTAAAGTATCTAAAGTCGAGTAAAAAGGAGACAAATAAAATATTCAAATCCAATATATTTTTCACAACATCAATACTCAATTTTATTCCAATAATTCACTTGGCTTATGCACAATCTTTAAAACTTGGCTCATGCCAAAACCTGTACTCGGGGATACCTTGTACGGAGGCATCCACTCAAGTCCACCAAGGTTGTAAAATTTCATATTTTTCGAAATTCAGCTATTCCTTGGCGTTGGCTGAGTTCACTACCACGAGGTGGTTAGGCCTGAAGTAAACTCAAATCCTACCTCAGGAGATACCCTACGCACCTCTCTACCGAGGTAAGCACAATAAATTTTTGGGTTTCCGTGCCCCTCCTAAAGGTTAGTCCACGGAACCCGCCACTGCAGCAACCACAATTATTCCACCAATTAAATAAAATTATCACAGCATAACATGGCCCACAATTCTTATTTTACTAATTAAGGCAAATCAAAGCAATTCATGTATTTATCAATTCATAAAAATAGCCAGTCATGCCCACAATTTATCATAAGCCATACAATTCAAACAATAATTTGCAATACAAGTAAACAGTCTCCCATTATTCTATTTTTGAAACCACTATTCAATTTTTCAAAAAATTTATAAAAATCATTTTATAAAATCACAAATTTTCTTAAAACATGGCAATTTACTATTTAAACTCATTTTTTATAAAACACACAATTGAATAAAACTATTATAGATAATTAAGACGATAATAAGTTTACTAATTGTTCTAGGAGTAGAGATACTCCTATCTTCCGTCCTCGGGTGCAGTCTCTTACCCGAACCAATTTACTCACCACCTATCCATAATCCATGACACAAAATTCAATAAATTGTGTCAATTCATCATAAATTATTTCAGGCTCTAAATGCATGGAATGTCCTACAAACTGTCCGAATAACCTTCTAAATACGGTATTCGGCCTAATCGCCTACACACGTCCAAACCGGCTAAAATCTTCAATTTAATTCCGAATCAATTTCTTTCAATTTCTATACCTCAATTTATACCCAAATTGACTTAATGTCCATTAATATGGTGCAAATTATCCGTCCAGGCCACAAATTACGAAATTACCCCTATTAGGTAAAAATTCATATTTTCACACCGAAAATTCCCAATTAATTTTTTATATCCTTAATTCATCCAAATACACTTAAATACCATAAAATATTATCAAAATCAACAATCAATCTCTCTCCATAAAATTCGGTCTAAAGTGGGTAAAATGGGAAATAATTATTTCTTGCCTAAATACCGCATTGACCTATTTCGGTCTTTTACCCGATAAATTGATTTACACATCTGATTTAACTCAAATCAATTCCATTTCTTTCCTAATGCTTCAATTCATCAATGTCAAGCTAAATACCTCAAAATCCAGCAAAGCCACATTCTTATTCCTATTAGGAAAAATTCAACCAAAAATGGTGCACTAATATCGAAATTTTCCTATTTAATTTTTCTCTCCATAATTCTTCATTTTCTAACCTATTTACTTGAAATAAAAATCAAATTCATCCTCACACACTCAAGAGTAAATTCAGGTAAGGATGATTGGTGGGCAAAATAAATTTTTCTCTTGGTGTTTTGCTAGCCAACATGATAAACTAGCTAAAATCATCAACATATCTAAAAATTAAATTTATCTAACTACTTTCTCTCTCTAAACCCATATGATCAGCTTTAAATTCATCATGAAATCATGATATTTAACCATGGAAAATAATGAAAATTGCATGGGTAAGGTAGTAATTAAGCTAAGGATGAAAAATCTCACCTTTTTGTTATTGAATCACTTGAATTTCCTTACTTTCTCTTGATTTTTCTCTTAGTTAGGGTTTATGTTTGTGTTTTCTCTCTCTTACTTCAGCTTAGACTGAAATTTTTGGAGAAGAAGGCTGAAATTTGGCCTTTTTATCATTTAAATAAAATAATATTATTTTATTATACTTTTTTATTTTTTTATTAATTTTTTTTTTCTTTGAATTTTTATTATCCACCATCAACTTCTTCACTTATCCATTCAGCAAGAAAAGTTTCTAGATTCATCAAAAAAAATCTTGGTAAAGAAACTTTTAAAAATTGCACTTTGGCCCCAAAAAAGTCAAAAATTACATTTTTACCCCAAAAACTGAAAATTTACCAAAATGCATATTTTTCACTCCCCATACTCATACCATTCTCCAATTTGTCAAATTTGATCCAAATTTTCTCGAAAATTCAATTTTTATCCTTGGGTGGTAAAATTACGATTTTGTCCCTATACTACCAAATTGTACTGGAATTACCTCTTTTTTCACTTTTTAACCTCAAATAACACTTCAATTAACCATTATTAATCAAATGAGGCCAAAATATTTTCTAAAAATTTCAATTTTATCCTTTAATGGTAAAATTACTATTTTACCCTTGTGTCTCAAAAATATCGAGAAATTACATTTATCACTGCTAAACTTCATATTATGCTCCAATAATCATATTATACTACATATAATTATTCTTAGTCAATTGTGATTAAAATCTTTTATAGAAATCCTCATTTTGTCCTTAAATGACAAAATGATCATTTTGTCCTTAATCGATCGATTTTCTCGATTGACTCCAAACCGAATCTCGAACTCCAAATCACTGTTTTGAGTAATTTCTGGACTGTGGAATTCTCAATTTCACTCTTAAAATCTGTATTTGAGCTTATTCGATGTTTAAATCATCTTAGTCATATTTCTAGTTATAATACTGCCTTTTAAATATTTCCCAGCTGTTCAAATGTATTATCACTCTATCAGTTACATATATAACATGACATATATTTTAGGGCCGAGTTTGACAAAAAATAAGGAAAACTTTCCAAACTCTCTCATAAGCATACGACTCTTAGGGGAAAACTTGTAAGAGGTCCTAAGCTCTTTCAACTCCCAATTTCGCAAGATAATCAGCATCAACATTGCCTGACCTGATCTAGGAGTGTGCTGAATCTGCCAGCTATGGATTTTCCTCATCAGAGTTTTAACTTTTATAACCAGATTTCTCAACCTCCATGGTGTAGAGGTAGGATTGGAAATCCAAGAAACAAAATTTTTAGAATCAGTTTCAACATAGGCAACAGCCAATGTAACAACCTCGTGAATGGCGAGGACTGCCGCAAGATCATCCCCAACCAGCAGATTTGGGGAATTAAATCTTAACATTATTATAGTTATCCCGAAGCACCCTTCCAACCCCAAGAAGTTGGAACATCCTCTAGTTGCACAGTCAATGTTAAACTTAAACCATCCACTAAGCGGGAAAATAAATTGCATTATGCTTTTCACTTCAACATGTTAAACTTATAAAAAAGTGATTAAGTTAATATCAATTTATTTTATGATTTTATTACAAAATCCATTCATGTTGGTGTTGCAAGTTGAAAGGAAAAATCAAGTTGTTGTAAACGTAACTTAAAAAGAATGCTAAAAGTAAGTTAACCTTTTTTACCTAGTCCAAAAAAGTACAAGTCAAGAAGTGAAAGAAAAGAAGGTAATGGAAGCTAATTTGTTGACTCTGAAACGGTTAAAGTTTGAACATAAATAAAGTATCAGCTCTATGATATTACGTATTAATCCTTTATGTTATGGTAAGCTATGTTAGTTTTTGTTTATATTAAGCTTGGTATTGTTACCGGAGAGATGCTTTGAAGATTTATTCTTGCAAACTATGCTTTAGCATGTTTCTTGGGTATTTCTCTTTTAGCTTGTTAATTTGACCTTGAGTTGAATAATATGGCCAAGTGAACTTTTATTTGTGCTTGAGTTGAAAAATATGGTATCAAAAATATGGAAGGTTTATTACCTGTAAAACAGGCAGCATGCAATCTTGGTTAGTGTTTTTTACCGGATTGAAAAGAGATTGACCATATCCATATATTAGTTTTAAGTGGTGCTAGTCCAATTTACACTAGTTTAAATGCTGCTCTTCCTCCTCTCCAAAAGCGCTTGGAACTTATATACAACTTTAATATATAAATGAAAACAAAAAAAAATTACTCTAAATGAAAAGATACTAGGGGTTTATTTTTATGTTTTAGTAACTTAATTTTTTTATGGGTTACCTGTTATGTTACAATAATAAAAACAAAAAAATATGAATTGATATGTTGTATTTTTTTTTTATAAGTATGCAACATGCATAGTACAATACATTTTCCTTTCAAAAAAATGATACATTTTTTAAGCTTTATCTTATAGTAAAAACTCATTTATTTATTTGGTTGAAACATAATAAACTATATTTTTATGGATTTTAATATTTAAAATTTAGATATAGATAAAAATACTAAAAAAAAAATCAAATTACTCTTTTAACTCAAACATGTTAAATGTTTTTTTAATTTTTTAATTAAGAAATTAAAATGAAAAATATATATCCTATTTAAAAATAATTATTATCGAGGAATATGTGGAGAGTTTAAATTAAAAATAATTCAATTTATGCCATATAGTCGTTAATTTTATTAATAAAGAAATTTTTTAAAAAAATTTCTTTATTATATATATATATGTTATTTATAATTAATTTTAAAATTTTTACTTAATCTCAGAATTCAATACTTGATATTTAAAAAATAAAATTTTAATACATCATAAATATCTCAATTTAACAATTAAAATCTAAACTATGTAAATTGAGACTCGTTAATTATTTTTTTTCAAAAAGGAAAGCCCATTAGCAGTATAGGGCTTCTTAGGTCTTGGGTTGTTCTTTAAAACTAGTAAACCAAATACAATGCTTTTGGGTCTTTTCGAGTGTACAATAACAATGACATTCAATGCATATTACTTTATTTAAAGAAAGTAAACTTATTTAAACCAATAAAATAGTATTGGTTAAACAAGAAAATTGAAAACTTTGCTTATGAGATAATTGGACGAAACAAACTTGATAAGACAACATAGAAGTCCATCAATCAACCACATTTAAGACAAACATAATAATAACTAAAAAACAAAACATGATTCCTTGTTTTATTCCATGGTTTTGTATTGCTTAGGTTTCTTACTCTTATATTGTGGACATAGTGTTCCTTTTTTGGACCTCCCCTCTGTTAAACAAAATTGTAATTTTTGAGTTAGAACTACGAAGAATAAAGGCAGAGCTTGATAGGGTTTGAATTGCTGGCTCTGATTAAATTGCAGCATACCCTATCAAGCTATCAAGCAAAGGATGCTGGTTTAGAGCTCATTTCCAAAACTATTGGAGTGTGATCTGGTGTATAATGACACCAGATCCTCACTCAGCATGAGCATGCTTAAAGCCATCATTAGGAATACATGGAAACTTAGCACCAAAGAAACTGAAAAGATGACATTGTCAAACAGAAGGGATGGAATAAGGTAAAAAATTCTCAAAGGTCAGGCTTCAATCCGAAGCATGGTCACGATATATCTTCAGTCAAAGATAAAGTAACTGCTGCGACAGAAAAGATGGAAACAATGAAACAAAGGAAAGTTTCACCATCCCTTCAACACAACAAAGTTTCTCTCCACTGGGAAGTCACCCAATTCCATCCATGGATCTTAAAAGCCTTCATTGATCAGTTAGTGCAATGTTGGACGGGTAACTCGCGGCCTCACAGGTGTCTTTGAAGGACTTACCCTGCAAGTTAAGAAATTGAAACATAGCAGCATTAGCTTAATAAATGGTTTTTGACAAGCATTGAACTTAGAGCAACAATTCAGAAACACACCTGATAGGCTGGGTTCCTAACACCATCCCACTACAATTCAGTGCAATTATTGCACTTTCCGCCTGTCCATAAAGGGGAAAATAGTCAGACTGAGCCAAGGCACAAAACTTCATGTGGGCAAAATTATTACGTAGCAAAAGTATTGGGCTATAGGTTTCATTAACTCATTAACTGCCATCAAATCTTTTTGGATAAAATGTATGCACAAAGACATCATGCTTTCTGCTAATGATGATTGGTTCAGGTGTGCACACATGCATGCACAACTGATTTATCGCAAAAGTGGAAGGACAGATACATATCAAAGCACCAACAAGCTGTAATGTGGGCAAAGAATTCAGTGGACGACAACCAATCAGACACAGAGTTTGATCATGCAACCTGTTTTGTAACATCTATGAAAATGCTCTGCAATATCTTAATCAACTATGAAATAAGTCATTCAACTCACATGCACATACATCCTCTACAAGCAAAAAAGAAATAAGTGATTATATATACAGGATTATTATCCTATAAATCGTCAGTGGAGTTTTTATATACCAAAAGCAGGGTTAGAGGGTTGCCATATTCCCCGTTAGGATATGTTTTAAAAAATTAATAAATTAATGGGATAAATAAAAGAACATGTGGCAATTTTCTAACCCTGGCCTTTCAAAAAAAAATTTTTTCTAACCCTGCTTGTGGAGTTCAAAGACTTCACTGGCAGAGTATAGAATAATAGACCTATATATATATATATATATATATATATATTTCCAAAATGTAAAGTGTTGTGCATAACTGCTCAGTAACCACAGCCAACAGTGTCTCAAAGGTGTTGCTGAAAACAATTGAAAGAAAGTATATGAGGTTATAAGATTAATCAACCCAAAAATACCAAGTGTGCTATTCTAAATGTAAATTGCTCAAAATAAATTTTCAGGAACATAAAGAAGCACCTGGTAATGTATATAGCTAGAGGAAAACTGAACATTCTCAAACAATTAAGGTAGCATGCACCCAACAACAACGATTATTTAATGTATTTTTTATTCCCTATTACACTATTTAAAACAGCTTCTCCTCCAATTTCTTTTGCTGCTTTGAACATGACTAAAGAGACACAAAAACCATAAGTGCACCAAAAATTTAATGTATCTTATATCTTACACCATTCTGGTAAGTCACTAGTGGTTCATTCCATGACATCAGTTGCCAAAATCTACAAAAATTCTATCTCTACAATAAAAGAAGGATCCCTGAAACACTTTTACATAAGAAGCTAGAAGACCCATCAGCCAGTTTATACATTATGAGCCTAAATTTAGAGATACAATCATTACAAAAGCTCAAGAGGTGTGGGTTGTCCAAAACAGCGACATGACCCTATCCAACCAAGCAAAATATAAAGGTAATACAACTACTACTACTATAATAATTTCAGAACTACCTTATCATTTAATCTTCTTGATATCATTACTAATGCTCAATGCCTACTGCCATCAGATAAAAGGATTATCTCCAGTCAGATTTACCAAAAACAAGTGAATAGATCATAAATTGATAGACTACTAGGTCCTTTTTATGTTACACACCACAGGCTAAGAAGGAAGGTTAACAGTGAGGACATGTCAACATGTAACAGGATTTGAAGCAAAAGATACTGCATAAATGGAGTGAACCAGCCAACTAGTGTTCTCAATCACAGGATTTTGTAGCATAAAGTAATAAACTCTTGTTTGTTTATTAGTAAATAATAGATAACAGTTCCCAGATGTCTGCAACAAATTTCAGAGAACATGAATTTTTTCTTTTTTTGTGCAGAACAGAGAATACGAAAGTTGAAGTCAATTTTTGTTTCTCAAAGCCACTGTCCACATACTATCATAACATAGGTGAATTCATGGGCTAAAATTTGTGCTAAACCCTATTTTTTGCATGGAAAAGGTTGCCATCTCTTTCCCCCAACTAAACATATTACATTCAAATATATAAGACCATAAAAGAATTAACTTGAAAAACAATCTGATCTTGCCTAATGAGAGAACATAAAATCGCTTGAAAAGACCATGTAAGGTCATATGGTCAAGCAAGCCTTAACGCATTTTAGTGGCATAAATTTCTGTCACTTCTTAGTGCTATTACTAATATAAGGTCAATGGTTGCAACAACTCTGGATGTAGATAAGAATACTGGTTCCAAAAAGAAGTCGTGTTTTATATAGACTTCATTTGGAATCCACTAATCATCTCTAGTTTAATGCAACTGTCTAGAGAATATGAGGTGAAGTTTTCACTCAAAGAAGCTCACTAGTAGCAGGTACATTTAGCATAATCAGACCCAGAAACATAGTTTTCAAAGCATCATAAACATAATCTCAACATGATTTTGAACCAAAATCTTTGTCAACATTAGTTCTGTAAACATGATCATACCATGGCAAATTCAACAAAAGCAATACGGGTTGAATGCACATGATCCCCTAAAAGCCTCAAGCGAGTGACCTGAGAATTAAAAGAAAATGATATCAACCTTCTAAAGACCTCTACCTTTAATCTCCATGTCAAAAACAGTCAGAGAAAGACACGCATCATTTTGATACTGCACTAACCTCACCACAGGCCGATTCGAAGAAATTCTTCACTTCAGCTTGAGAAACCTACAGTCAAAGTGAAATGCTTGTGAAGATTAGATCAACTAAATGAAAAAGTTAAAATGAATAATGTACACTCTAATGGAAGAGATGATAACTAATTACTGCTATTATATAAGGGCAGAAAAAAACTCAAACTTTCATGCGAGTAAACCAAGGGTTACCTTCTTGTCAATATTTGTACAATAAACTGTCCTGGTACACATTTCCCTTTCATCTTCTGACTGCATTTAGTTAATATAATCATCAACAGTGAAGGCTAGAAAGAAATATATGCAGTGAAACTCCAAGAGCTATTTAGTAATGGTGAAACAGCATAGCACAAAGTGAAGCATTCTTCAAAAATGAGACAGCAAAGACCCAGAAAGTTATTCATCCATACCCTAGGGAGAAATGTAGGGTTCACAGGAAGGATGGCAGTTTTTGAAGGCAAAACCTTAACAGGATAGAACCCAAGCATGGTCCCACCAAGGTTCAAAGCAGCTCTTGCACCTTCTGTGAAAACAAATTTCAATAAAATGTAACATGGGAATAAATACACATTGATCTATACAAGAAAACTTTAATTTCAGTTTACAGCAGCTGCTTACCTTCATCTGCGAATTCAACAAATGCAAAGCGAAGAACTGAATGTGGATCACCACAAACTCGGCAATCAACAACCTACAAAAATAATAATTCCCAATCCACTTCAAAATTGTCATATATATAGTATCTATCACATAAGCTATCAAGCGGAAAGCAATCCTATCAACTGGTACCAACCAAAGACACAACATCTTTTTTTCTCTCACGGAGAGAGGAGAATACTAAAACTTCAAAATCAAACTTGGAAGTTCTATTGGCATTTAAGAATGTTCTAATAGAAGAACCAAAATATGAAATAAAGACCCAAGCTTCAATAAGATACAAAAATGGAAAACTCAGAGGCTTTTGCACGTATCAGAGAGTGAGAGAGAACTCTATATATGGAAATGATAAAGCTAGAATACTGTTATAAATAATTCTGCTTTTCTTACGAAAGAATGATAAAGTTGTGCAATATACAGCATTGGCCAGGAGCAAGAGATATAACAACAAAAGATTTCAAGTGACTATTGTAACTTACTTGTCCACAATTACTAAATAAGCCAGCAAGCCGCTCTTCAGTAATCTAAAACAAAGAAAGAAATGATTTTTTATAAGCGACTTCTCCAAATCAGAATGAAACAACATAAAAATTACAACAATGATGATGTTGGCCTTTGTTTAAACTTACAGTCTGATCAATATCAGAAACATAAACTGTTCGCCTAATACCATCTTCTCTTTGAGCCCGAAAAGCTCTACCGTTAAGCCTTCTTCTACCCTGGTTGTAGTTATTTCTTCTCTGAAAAATACAACTATAACCATTTACCAAATTTAACCAAGGTAAAAAATTAACAAATTCAAGATGATCACGTGTCCATATTCAGCAAAACATCATCCCACATATGACGAGGCGAGGAAGAAAAGCTAGCTCCAATCCAATCAAAGTTCCAACAAGTCAATCAACGAAATAATTAGACAACAATTAGGCAGACTAAAGCCCATGAAAGTATAAATGCCAGCAAAACACAACAATTTGTTAATCCAAAGAAAAAAGAAATAGAAACCAGTTCAAAATGCAGAAATGAATAGGCAAAGACACAGGAAGCAATTGCCAAATTAAACCCATTAGGATTGCAAAACAAAGTAAACCCTTAAACCCCAATTCAAATATGCATTCAGAACCATATCCAACCCCAAAACCCTCATCATCAGCAAAATTACAAGGAAAAAACATTTTCCAACAACAGAAAAGCAGCCCCCAAAAAAAAAAGACTAAAATTAAAAATTAACAAATACCTAGCATTCAAAACATAAATGTAAACAAAAATGCAATTACAAAAAATGTAAATGATCCGTGAAAAAAAAAATTACCCTCCTGTTGGAGAAATTCTCATTCCCAACTGATTGCTTATTGACAGGCACCTGATTAAAATTATTATTATTATTATTTTTGGTCTGATTATGATGGTAAGATGATGGGAAAAATTCTTTGGCCAAAGGATTCAACTTTGTGAACATATCAACCAACTTCTGCACATTAAATTCCTTTGATTCTGATTTGGCTGTCTCCACCACCAAATTGTTGTTGTTATTGGCAGCTGCTGCTGCTGCTGCCGCCTCACCTGACTTGTCAGCAACTGCAGCCATGGAATCAAAACCCCCCAAGAAGAAAAGGAAAAAAAAAGAAACAAAAAACCGAATGACCAGAAGAAATGAGAATTTGCTTTTGTAAATTTATTCTCTTTATTTCTTCTTCCTTACTATAGAGCAAGAAAGTTGAGAGCTTCAGAGAATTTTTTTTCCCTTTTATTGATTGTTGATGCCTAATAATAGATACCCATTTAAAATAAAATTGTCTAGAAATGGAAACAAAGAGAAAATGCAGATTGGGTTTCCTTTTTTTTTTCAATTTGGGTGCGTTTAAATTAAATGGATAAATATCTCAAAATTATTAAAGGCAAAAGAAAAAAAAAAGACAGAGAAAGGAAAAGAAATAGAGCTTTTGGAGTAACTCATATGAATGATCAAAGAAAAGAAACAAAAAAGAGAGAGAGAGAGAGGAGTGGAGGAAGGAACAACAGTTGTTCTTTGTGGGGTTTCTTTTCTTTTATTTTCTTCCCAAAAAATAAAAAAAAAAAGGTAAAGAATTTGGTGGAGACTGGAGAGATAGTGAAAGAATGAGAGAGAAAGAGAGTAATAACTAATAAAGTGAGGGAGGACGTTAAAAATAGGAGAGGGAAGGACAGCTATAACGTAAAGATGACTCAAGACTTTTGTTAGTTTCTATTTTTCTCAAAGTTTTTTCTTTTTTCTCTTTTATAGCTTCGATGTGGGGATTGGATTTGTCATCATCATCATCCATACTCACTGCTATTTTCTGGGGTTTGTTGGGATTACAATCCCCTATTCATCTTTTCTTTTTTATCTTTTATTTTTATAATAATAATTCATCCTTCTTAATTTCTTTTAAATTATTTTATATTTCTACGAAATTATTAATACTTGTATTCAAGGTCGAAGAAGTCGATATTATATAACCCGATGATGAATTTTCAATGTGATTAACAGTGTTTAAGATAATAAGCTTAATGTCCAGTTCGACCCGATTTTTTTAAAACGATTTATCCATTTTAAGTAAAATTGAAAATAGAGGTTTAGTGGGTAAAATTTAAAAGTTTGAATTATTTGCAAAAATCAGTGATTCAAATTTGAGAGAAGATGCTTTTAGTCATTTCAAGTAGTTGCAATTTGCTAATGCTTTTGTAAAAAGTTCTATACCAAATATATTTTGCCTAGTTAGGGCAAACACTGTTTATGGTTTATCAATAGCTACCTTGCCCAAAGTACTTAATTTAATTTCGAATTTATTATTGTAAGATTTTAAATTTTTTTAAGAATGTATATTGTCGATTTTTAAAGAAATTATATACGAAAATAATTTAATACTTAATTCTCGATCAGTCACCTTGATTAATTTTATTATTATAATATTTTTAAAAATTGAGTTTAGGGTGTTAATTATAATTTATTTGTGATGTTATGGTTTTAATAATTTAGTTCTTGTATTTTAGTGCCTGGTGGCATGCGAAAACAAGAAATCAACGTGATTTTGGTGTGTTTGACAATTTGGTTCATGTTGATGCAACGCTGATGTTTTTGTCTTGGAACGTGGTAAATGATCTCAATTGCTCAACGAAAGTCAATTTGTTTGCCATGACCATTTCGTTGAGAACTTATTTGACAAATTTGAACTATTTTTGATTCTTTGAAATAAAGTTTATAAAAGAAGAATAATTTAAATATTATAAAAAAAAAAACAGAAAAGGTTGATGCATTATCTTATTGGAATATTTAAATTTCTAAAACAAAATGGAGCACTAAGATTATAACCATTATTAGTTTCAGAAAAAGGCTTAATATATTTAATAATTCGAGCCTTTCCCCTTATTTTAATATTAAAAATTTCTTTCCTAGAACCAAATATTCCTTTATTGTGTCAAAATTTCTGTGTCAAGTACATAGAATCACATGCTTGATGAATTATAGTGGAGGGAAAAATAGTTATATATGTTAAAAGTTTTAAACGAATCAATATTATTTTAAAAAATAAATATTATGAGAAAAAATACAAATGTGTCATTGTTAATTTGGATATAAAAATTAAATATTTAGAGAGAAATAGTGTTTAAAATATAACATCTCAAGGGCTAGAAATTTGAGACTCGAATTCAGATCATGGTACGAACAAAATAAGATTTATAAAAAAAAATTAACTTTTATGATATAATTTAAGCACTTAATTTATTGATTTATGCGTGATCTTTTACTTAAGAAATAAGGTTCGAATTCACTTTTCTCAATTAATATATATATATATATATATATATAATGGTGAAACTAGTTTGAAAAAAGAAACCTAGAAATATAAGTATTGAATACATGTGTCCTAATTTATTAATAAACTTATGTCCTTTTAACCCATTTCATTTTCCTTCCTTCTTTCTCTAGATTTCTTCCTTGCTACCATCACCCATGTTGAATACTAAGTTGTTTCTACTCTTAAATTTCCTTTCCTTTTTTTTTTTGACTAAATATTCGTTTTAAGATTTGAAGTTTGTCAAAAAAAAACATTTTTTTAAATTAAAATGTACCATTTTTTATTTTACCCATTTTAAAAAATCGATGACAAAATATAGTAAATACAATCAATAAGTCTAATGGTTATCTTGAAGGTAATCCTCAACAAATATAGATTTCAATCTTTTAATCTTTTAATAGTAATTCATTAATTTTTATCTTTAAATTTTTTTTAAATGGATAAAATTGAAAAGACTGTATTCTAATTTGAACAAAATAATAAATTAAATTTGAGCATATTATCTTTTCTTTTTCTTTTTTTATCTAGAGCTCAAAATTGTTACTTTTAAGTAAACTGAGAACTATCAACATCTCCCATCAAATGCCTCTTAATCAAACTGCACTAGCAGCTTGAACATCAGCTTCCAAAGTCGATGTGGATCCTAATTGCACTATTAAATTGGGTTGGTGATTATAATTATTCCCAATCTAGCATCTTTTGGGAGCAAAGGTTCTTAATGATTCGATTTTTTGTTGACTTTGGCTGAAATTTCACACCAGCTAACTTATGTCTAACCAGCTTGGATATGTTCAAATGATATTGATTGCTCAATGACATGTTAGGGAAATGTTTATATTAATAATAATACTATTAATCACTACAATAACAATGATAATATTGATAGAAATTGATAATATTATGATATTTTTTGATGAAAATTACTAGATTTCGTTGCATATGAATTTTTATTTCATGTGACAATAATTTATTGATCCAATTTAAAAAAATTGTTAATTAATTGATTGATCCTTTAATTAATCGATAGATCTCGTCTTGAATTTATTCAATAAATTATTATCACGTTAGGTATAAATATGATTCACACTATAAATTTTCATATCATATAAAGTAAAATATTTTTTTTATTTTAGCAGAGAGAATTAATTTGAACTTAACTTTTTAAATAGAAAAATATATGTATTAATTATTTTATCAAATATTCGTATACATCAATATTTTTAGATTTATTTTATTTGTCGAATTTTACAGTCATTTAAGGAGAAAATTTAGAATTTGAAAATTTTTAGAAGTAAATTCTTAGATTGAGAAAAATAATAATATGAATTTAGAGCATATGAAACAAGCTCTAATATAATAACATTAAATTCTCAAAATAATAAAAAAAAATTTGGGTAGTTAGAGGGCTAGAATTGGGATATTGGGGAAGCTGCCAAAGATAATGAAAGAATTGCTGACATTGAGAATCACATGTCTTTTTCCTCAAGGCTTGCCTCCCATTCTCTATCTTTTATTACTAATTTATTATTTTTGCTATATATATATTATATTATGGTTTGCATAGCCCAAGGCTGTTGGTTAGAAATTAATATTATATATATTTTTGTATATGATTCTTATTTATTTGCCTAGAATTGTGGGTTGAGGAGTGTGTTATTAGATGGGTGGGTTCACAAAGTGACAAGCATCATTCACTTGCAATCTTTATTAAATGCTATGCTAGTTGCAAAGTAATGGTGAAATTATTAGAATCATTTTTCTCATTTTTATTTTTTTTTCTTCACTTTTGTACTTGTGGCTTGTCCAAAATAAAACACACCCCAATGACACTATCTTTTGTACAACCTAGAGATTCTATACTCAGCTTTCCTTTTTTTTTTTTTTTTATAGCACGTTTGGTTGGTAAAATAGAATATTATTTTATAACAATATAATAAAATAAAAATAATAAAAATAATTATTATATGATTTGATTTATAAAATAAAATTATTATTTTGTAATTATTTTAATATTTAGTTGACAAAAATAATTTTAGAATAATAAAAGGATAAGAGATAAAACATATCTTTTACTAACATTTATATTTTTTTAATTTTAAATATAATTTTTTTATATTTTATTAAAGATATTAATAATTTATATGATTATTTATTTTGAAGTATGAATGTTTTTGATAATTTATTTAAAGTATTATTTATTTATAACTAAAATTTTAATTTGCTTTTTTAATTTGAAATATTAATTTTTAATAATTAATAATAAAATAATATTCTAATTTTTTATTATAAAGCTTTAATTTTTTTATTTTTATAATAAAATATAAATAATTTATAATTTATTTAAAATATAACTTTTGGTTTAATTTTTTCTCTATTTTTATTTTTGTTATTTTCTCTTTTTCTTCTTTTCTTTCTTCGTTTGCTTGCCACTTTATCGTAGGAGATGTAGCTAGTGTAATGGAGTGTTGCATCGCCATAACTGTTGGAGGACAACAACAATGGAGGAAATTTAGAGAGAGGATTGAGGTAGATGTGGGAGAGAGAAAGAAAAGGAAAGACTTTTATATGTTAGGGTTGGATTTTATTATATATAAGGAAATAATTTTACAAAACAATTAAGGGTAAATATTTTGGTTTGTTCCAATGATGCGGAGTAACTATTATTATTGACTTCTCTCGAAATGATTATTTTTAGAGTGGTCATTTCTCGGATCAAACTCAAGCATAGGGAAAAATATTGATACCCCAACCAAATATGTTGTAACTTTTTTTTTTTACATGTTTGGCAGAAAATAAAAGAAAAACTCTAGCTCTATGTATCAATATTAGTCTCTTTTTAGTAGAATTGATACAAAAATCAATAAGAAAGTAACTCAATTGATAAGTTTGTTTACCTTGATATAAATTATTTTATAATGTTCGAATTTATTTTTGATCCTCTATTGGTGTTAATTTTGAATGCATGATCTTTGTAGGTACAACATATCTTACCTTAAAATAAGAGATTGACCAATCTATTTAATATAATTTTTCTTTGAAAAGAAATTGATACAAATAAAGATCAGTTTGTTTTAACATAAAATATTTTTTGAAAAATGTTTTCAGAATTTATACTTGTTTGGAAGATGAAAAATATATTGTATATGTAAAACATTTTATACTAAGTTAAAGAGTATAGGTTTGATGAATATTAATATTTACCTTAAAATATTAAAAAATTAAAAAATAAAAATATTTAACGTAACAAAATTTTAACTTTTTTTATATGAAATTTTAATTTAAAATATTAATATTTAAATTATTTAACACTATTAAAATTAAAAAAAATTATTAAAATTATTGAATGCAGTTAAAATTTTTATTTATAAATTGAATAAATCTTATTAATAATCATAATAAAAAATATTTAAATGATCGTCACACATTTATAAGTATAAGTTTTAGATGTCTTACACAATTGATAAATATAGATATTTTTATTATGCTACGGTAAAAAAGTGATGAGATGAATTTTTTTTAAATTAGAGCTTACTTTTATTAAAATACATTGCTAAATGTTTTGAGAAATAGTATTATTGATTTTATCTATTTTCATTTTCATTCAGAATTTTGATCTGAAAACCAAATGCTACTATCGTTTTGTCATCAACTCTTATTTATCATCTTAACATCTAAATAATTCCATCAATGATTGTGGAAAATATTTTTCACAGAATATTTCAAACAATTGAAAATGTTTTCGACAATTTATTTAAATAATAAAAAATATTAAAGTTTCTTATAAATTATTTTATACAGAAAAATTTCTTACCAACAAATTATATTTTTATTAACAAATGGATCGTAAATTTGAAATTTATTTACATAAGTTCAAAATAAAAAATTTTTATCTTTGTTTTTCTAATCAAGTTCACTAGTATAAAATATTGTAATTTTGTCAAATGTTTGGTCCTATGACTAATATGATGTATCTTTGCTTTTGTATGTACTTATCCTTTTTCAAATTAACTTCAGACTATATAAAGCAGAATCCATGAATAAAAGTGCTACACTCACTCGCCATTTTTTCTCAACAATTATGGTTAAGTTATTATATCATAATCATATGTTAAATTAGGTAGAGATATGTGATGCACATTTTGAATTAAATAGGAGAGTATAATTGAATAGAATGTCCCCTTTTTACTCAACTTTTTCAAGGAAAATTTTCATATGCTTGTGACTGCATGATTCCTTCCTCCACCCATCTTTGTTCATTAGAAACAAAAGGCATTTAAAATGACATGGAAACAAGACCAACTTTTATTCTTTTAGCATTAACTTTCTTTTGGCAATTTCCATTTCTTTTTCTTTTTCTTTTTTCCTTTTAACTCCATGATTGTGTCTGAAAGCATTTGAGACATTGAAGGTCGAAAGGACAAGCACCTCATGGAAGTACAACTATAAGTGGTTGAAATTTGGAATTTGATAAAGGGCCATTTTTGGAGGATTTTGAAACTGTATGCCTTTGTTTATTCAATGATGGTGATTTTATGGCATGTGCCCTAAAGTAATAGCAAACTTCCATCACAAACCCTTAATTTCTTTTTTAAAGTTTAAGGCCATTAAACAAGTTTGACTTCATTAATTTTAATTCATTCAACGTTTTTTCGATCAATAAAGGGAGAAACTAAAAGAAAAAAAAAGAAACCAATAAGAAAAAAAACGAAAATATAATATTGTGTGAAAGGGGTATAGATTTCACCTCAAAAATATATTACTTGAATTTTGTATATGTTTTCTTGTAAAGAGTTGGGCATTTTATAATTTATTGCTATTAATTAGATTTGAAGAAAGAAGAAATAGTGTAATAGGTTCAATAGAGTAGATTACTTATTGAAAAAATTCCTAATTCATTTTACTTAATAATGATGGAGTAAATGCTTCATTATAGGATGTAAACTTTAATTTGATTCAATTAAGGATTTATACTGTTGAAATAGTTTCATAAACTTTAAGTTTGACCTGGCAGCAAAAGAAATGATGGGTGGCAAATGATTTGTTTTTTGGGTTTAGCCGCTTATAATGTACAGTTTAGTTCCAAACTCAATGGGTATGTGGTGTGGGGTTTGGGTTGTTTGCATGTTGGAAATGTGGAATGTGCTCGGCTTTTGTTTTTGGGCTGAGTTGGGAATCTGTTAGCTTGGGGATGACAATTGGACAGTTTCCAAGCTTGGTTTTGATTGGGGTGGGTTTGGATTTTGTAGGCTTATGTTTCATTGTTGGGTTCTGGCCTTGTGGGGAATGGATGGGGTGGCATCCTTCTCCAAAATGCCCACACAATAAAAGTCAAGAATCTCTTAATAGCAACATCTAAAAACTTTGAAATGCAAAAAGAATAACAAATCAATAAACAAAATGCTATTAAAAATACAATCACTAAAAACTTTGAAGTACCACAGCTTTTTACTTTAGGGATACATAAGCATGTCAACTGGTACCCTATTTTAGAGTATCTGTAAATACCCAATCCAGTTACACCGGGTTAGGGTATTCCATAAACGGGTTCGGGTAGGGTTAAGGTAGTGATTTCACTATCCAAATTTTAATAGGGTAGGGTTCAGGTGCCCACCCTTGGATACTTGTTACCCGAACCCGATTATTATTTATAAATATATTATTATTATTTTAATAATTAAATTAAAAATTTTCAATTTTTACTTACTTTACAATCAATTTTTTTGTTAAAAACTAACAAATATATGAAAAGTATAGTTACTCTAATTATTAATATGATTACATTAATATATTTAAATTAAAAAATTATTAGATTGTTAATTATGTATAAATAATTTGAATATTACGTTTAAAAAATTATTAGATTATTAATTATGCTTAAATATGATTACTCTAATTATTAATATGATAATATTAATACTTTTATGTATACGTGTGTGTATATATATATGTACTTTAAATATAAATATATTTACTTTTTATTTTGTATTAACATTGTAAAAATTATAACTCATAAAATTATTAATTACTGTATATATACATTTGTTTATATAAACTTATAACATATAAATCTAAAGGGAAGTTATGAGATTAGAAAAGTTAATTAGGTAATTGGGTACCCATAAAGAAGATTTTAATAATTTTTTTATTTAATCAAGTATTTAAACAAGTTAGGGTAATTATAGGGTTGTGGGAATGTATTAGGGTTAGGGTTAGGGCAGTAATTTTTAAATTATTCAAGTAGTTAATAGGGTTAGGGTATTTGATTTTTAATAGGGTTAGGGTTCGGATACCTCGAAATTAATGGGTATCCTACCCGTTGACATCCCTAGGGATACATTTCAAATTTAACCATAGTGGCTAATCTCTTGGCACTTGGCAAAAGTAAGAATGATTATACGACTTACAAAATGAGAAAAAGGCAAAAGAAAGAAAAGACGAATTACAAACTTGAAACAGAGTATTATTTTGGACAAAAACACTTTCATCTAGCACAAATCTTACCATACCATTAATTTGCAACTAATGGCTTTTTTTATGGCGTTGACGACCATTCTTCAACCTTTTCACCTTTCGAATTTGATCTCCTCCAACCATCCTTAAAAGCCATTGAGGTTTCCCAGTTGAAAAAAACTAGGTTCTTTATAATCAACCAAATATCACTCCGCAACCATACCTCAACAATACGGCTTTCCACTTGAATCCAATTTTCAAACTTTAAACATTTACTCCTTGGTTGTTTTGTTTAATTTTGATTGCACTTTTTTTACAATGGAAATCCACACAATCCCAAGTTTCCTACATAAGAATTATTCGAAAATGTATTGAACTGTTTACCCTCTGGTGTTTATCCCACAAGCTTGTTGTATGAAAGGTTTAAGATTTCGAGCGATGTCAGATCCAACAACTTCTCAGGAATTTTCCCAATAAGTTTATTAGAAGAAAGGTCCAACCATTCAAGGTTTCTCAAAGACCCAATTGATGGCAAGATACTTTCCACAAGGTTATTACGGGAAAAGTTGAGACCTCTAAGCTACTTGAGCTCTCCAATGGCTGTGGGAATTTTTCCACTGAAATTATTTGTTAAAAAATCAATGGTGGTGAAGGTTGTAAGTGTTGGCGTATTTTCAAAATCAAAGGTTATGTGTCCATTGGTGCTTTTAGAGTCTTCCAAACTTCCACCCCAATCATTATCACAATAGCTTTGAAGCTCCTGTTTTTCAACTTTACAAAACTTTAGTCCATAGCTCAAGGTTCCTTTGATATATATGAGTACTCTCTTAATAGCGACTAAATGATTCTCAGAAGGATTGTGCATAAATCTAAAGAGTAAGCTAGTGGCATACAAAATATCAAGCCTTGTAGTAGAGAGATATAGAAGACTACTAATCAACCTTCTGTAGAAAGTTTCATCTAACTCAGCACCTCCATCATCCTTACTGAGCTTGCTACCATAGGCTAGGGGAGTTGCTATTGCCTTATAATGCTCTATTCTAAATTTCATCAACAAATTAAAAGCATATTTTTTCTGATGCAGCAGAATAAAATTTTAACATTGTTGAATTTGCATACCAGAGACATAAGACATCTTTCCTGAATCACACATCTCAAATTCAGTTTGCGTCTTAGCTTTAAATTCATCCACAAACTCATCACTAGGTCTTTTGATGAGCATGTCATCTACATAAAGAGATATAAAAATTTAATACAATTACTTGCACTTTTCACATATAGTGTATGCTTATTGAGACTTTTACTGAACCCCTAACTTCACGGATAAATGCCCATCCTTTCATACCATGCCCTTAAGACTTGCTTGAGACCATAGAGAGTTTTGATTAGCTTGCAAACCTTATTCTTTTTGCTTTGTTCAATAAATCTTTTAGGCTGTTCCACATAGATGTCTTAATCAATAATACCATTGATAAATGTTGACTTAAAGTGGCATTTGGTACTTTACAATGCAATATGATTACAAGTAATGTGATGGCAAGTAATGTGATTGCAAGCAATGTGATTGCAGAGAAGATAACATTGCAGTGTTTGGTATATAAGTAATATAATGATTAAAATGCAGAGAAGATAACATTGCAATGTTTGTTTTACAAGTATTTTATAAGGAATGTAATGTTAATTTTCAAAACTACCCTTATATATTAATATACAAGTTTAACACATATTTTTTTATTGTTAATTTTTATATAATGTCAATTTTTAAATATATTTTTAATTAAATATATTTTATTTTTATTTCTTATTACAAATATATATTTTTTTATTTTTTTAATATAATTTTTTATATTGAATATTTTATTTTAAATTATTTCTTAAGAAAATAATATTTTATTTTTATTTTTTAATACGTTTTATATGTATACATTAATGTGATAGCTTCCTCTCTTGTAACCAATAGCAAATTGGCAACAAAATACCTATAATTCTCAATCTCCAATTAATTTATTTTGAAAATATCATAAATTCAAATTAACTTGCGATAAAGCTAAAACAAAATATCAAACATAACATCACCAAAACCATATAACTGAAAATCATAAATGAAGTTCCTTGATTGATGCTCTAAAACCAAAGTCATAAAGTTCTAATAAAACCAAAGTTTAAGTCACCTAAAGGATAGACACACCATTGTTAAAATACAAAAGAGTTCAAAGTTAATAACATTGTTAAAATTCACCCTATATTGATAACTAGTTTTTTCCAAAAACAATACCCATCATTGCTTTAGATTGAGCCACTAAGCAAAGCCTTCACATTAATTTTCTGCAACTCCTCTGACAATGAAACTAGATAATTTATCTTTCACATATCATTAGAGATGATATGTCTAGCCTTAACAATTTCTTCGGGAATCAAACCTTCAACTCCCTGAACTATCTCAGCTACATGCTTTTTCAACCTCGCATCTTTAGCCATGAATTGAAAACAACTTGCTAATTTATCAATTCCTTCCCTTGCATCGTGACAGATTTCTGCAATCTTATCCACATTAGATTGGAATGCATGAACAATGTTGTCATCATTACTTTTTGTCTTAGTTTTTTTGTGACTCACCTCTTTGTCACCTTTCTCTATAGTCCTTCTTCTAGCAGCAATGGATCCCTCACTATTGGTAGCTTGAGTAGGAAAAACATTATCTTCACCATTGTCATCTTCATCAACATTCATTGCACTAAAAGCTTTTGAAGATGCCCTTGTTGCTGCAAATGCAATTTCCTCAGTTTCTATGTTCTCCACTACATCAGCTGGTGACTCTGCTTCTTCCCCAGTTGCTCTATCTTTCCCAAATATAATGGTTAATTGATCAAAGTGGGGGAAAGACCTGTTTCTAAGTCCTGCACAACTGAGTGATTCTATATATATAACCAAAGATAAGGCATCAAAAAACCATGCAAAACTACATAAATGCCTAATTTTATAATATAACAATGTTGTACAATAAATTAGAATCATTACCTTAACCCAACCATTCCAAACATCATCATCACAAGTAACACATTTCTTGACATCATCCCAACCGAATCTAGAAGCAGAATGCAATATCATCTTAGCAATTTCCCTATATTGTGTCTTCAGCAACCTTATTCTAGAGTTAATATGGGGAATAACCCTTATGTTGTAATTTGGGATCCTTTCATTCATCCATTTCTCAAGTTGTTGCAAGTAACCAGGCTTGAATGTCCCATTATCTCTACCCTAACTTCCTTCATTCACAAGATCAATGCAGCAGTGAATTAAAACTCCATCTTCAATAGGTGTCCACTGATGGGTGAATCTTTTGCTTGTCCTCCTTGATCCTTGAGATGATGCAACTTTCATTTACAAGTATAAAATATGATATGGAAACGACATAATAACAAATATATAGTATACAATAGTTAATTAAAAATTAAAGAAGAAACATAACTTATCTAATTAAGAACAAATACAAATATGTCTCAATCAACACAAATTTAAGTTGTTATAAATAAAGCATACAACATTTGTTGAACCAAATAAAAAATTAAGTTTCATTTCTAGAAGCTATCCAATCATTCCACATTTCTTGTGCCAAGTTATTTCTCCAAGTAGTCCATGCATTTGATGTCTCAATGTACTGGATCGTATCTGCATTTTCCATCGCTTCTGATTCCACAGACTCTTCATCCATTTCATCATCAAGTGGATGATGTGTCATTTCTTGCCTAATGTGATTGTGTAACAATGCACAAGCAGAGATAATTAGACATTTTGTTTTCACTAGGTATCAAGACTTCTCTCTAAATATTGCCCATCTCATCTTAAGGAATCCAAAACATCTCTCAATAACATTCTTAGCACCAAAATGTTTGTAATTAAACCTTTCTTTTTTTGAACAAGGAGTGCAATTTTGTCGCCATTCATTCAAATGATAACGCTGACCTCTATATGGAGTTAAAAATTGTGACATCCCCTTCGGGCCTGACCACAATCCAGGTATTGTTATGTCTGGTCCGAGATCACTGGGTCCAGTCCGCTGCAGCGGCCCTCACCCCCGATCACCCGAATTGCCTCCAGCAAGGTTCGAACCCCAGACCTTTTGTTTCCCCCGAAGGGAACGCCTTTCAGGTGGAGGCAATTCGGGTGATCGGGGGTGAGGGCCGCTGCAGCGGACTGGACCCAGTGATCTCGGACCAGACATAACAATACCTGGATTGGGCAGGCCCGAAGGGGATGTCACAAAAATCCCTCTCCATTTGTATACCCAGCATCACATAAGTAGAAAAAACCTATGATAAAAAATTTATTTTTAGTCCATCACTCTAAACAATGTCAAGCTAAAATAATTAATAATTTAATGTATATTTTCCTCATACCTTTTGGGACATTTAATCCATTTTTTCAAGATATTGCATCTCAAAGAACCCTAGAGTCTGAAGCAGAACCCTCCCATCTAGGTAAGATATATATGAATTACATATCTTGGGAACATACCCCTAACACATTTGTAGCAATTTCATTCTTCCTTGTTTTGTATATAGGCTTATCAATTTCCAGGGCATTGACTTTAATGTAAGTTCCATCTAAAGCACCTAAACAATTTTATTGTTTCCAATAGAATAATGATAAAATTATCCTTTAGCTGTATTTTAAATAAATTCTTATACTCAAGCTATAAATGTTTAAGAAATTTTAGTTTACCTTAAACCATTTCCATCTAAACTCAGTTGAATTCTCAAGTACAGGATTTGGCTTCTTTAGCAGTATTGATTGCAATCTTAAAGCAGAATTCAATACTAAACCAAAATGCCTACTCACTGTCTCACCACTACTAACAAATTCTCTCTTTATGATCCTATTCTTTGCATGATGAGAAATAATGTACAAAAAGATAGCCACCATTTCCTCAACATTCATGTTTTTTGTTGGTGTAAGCCTACCGATGCATTGAAGCATATTACATAGTTTATAAAATGCAGCTCTATCCATTCTAAGATTTTCAATGCATGCTAAATCAGAATCAAATACCATTCTCCTAAAATTTAATTGCCTAATAATATGTCTCCTATAAGTACTAATTTTGCATCTTTAATACTTTCTAGTATATATTAAAACATGATAACATCCTTGAACCAAAGTATTAGCTAAAAGTATCATGTTAAATAGCTTAATGGCTAATACAATAGCGGACACGATCGTTGCAGTTTGATCTTGAGAAAACCCTTCCATTTTGTGAACTAACAATATAAAAAAATAATTAAAATAACGAAATATAAACATTATATAAAAAACAATGTCTAGCAACAAGAAATATACAAAATCAAATACATGTTGTAACAGCAGCATTCCACTCATTATCTTTAGCCAACCACAATCCCCAAACACCATAGAAAGTTTATAATTTCTCAAAACCAATCATTAGAACAAACTTCAAGAATTAACATTTAAACTACCAGTAAGTCTAACAGTTGATCCTTTGCATAAGCTACAAGTTTTCATCACATGTTGCAGCATACATTTCTAATCTCAAGATTGGACTATCGCCATTCTTTATGATAGGCTTATAAGAAGAATGCATCATTAAAACTGTCGAGATTATTAATTTTATGAAGAATTAGTGAAATTAGTCATACAGAAACTAATGACAAATTGTAATCAAAATCAAAGATTTGTAGAATAAATTTCTCACCTGCACTAATGTAGAAATTGAGAGAGGAGATTTATCCCCAACTTTCTTATGCCGAGCCTTGAGAGAGAAAGAGAGAGTTAAATAAGAACAATAATTAAACGCTAATGAATAAAATTTAATAAAAAGAATCTCTAATAACGTTCAATAATAAATAATTAACAAACTTCCCTTCATCATTAGAAATGCCATTTCTCCTATTCCTACTGAATACAATTAGCAAGCCCATTAAGCTTTAGTATAAGGAAAGCTTAGTAATGTTGCCTGAGGCTGTAGGTCAATAAGCATGATCATTTTTATTTAGCAATCCCTCGAATTTCCAATTAGCATTAAGGCACCAAGTCCATTTCCATACTTGCCACCTTTAGATTATCTAATAATAAGTGGCAATGAACATAATCTATTTCTTCATGCATGTTATGCAGTTTCTAAAAACAAGAAATCAGTCAAGATGATATCTCCACCAGAACTCAAAAAAAAAAAAAAGAATTCTATTGGTTTACAGGCTGACTACAATTTCTAAATTAGATATAAAAAATCTTATAACAAAAATTGATCAATCAAATGCAAGAGGAATTTGAAACAAAATTAACTAAAAGAGACAAAACACGGTTGACAAAACCACTAACTGAGAACCTAAACAGCTATTCTGACCAAATTCTCCAACTTGACATTATGTCCTTCTATAACACCAGCCTAACATGAGTGTGGTATATAAACTATCAATATTATCAAATCAAGCAATTTTGTAACTCAACACCATAGAAGCTAGTGTGAGTAATTTTTTTTTCTTACTTGCCTAAAAACCAAATGCTGTGAATCAGATCCTGACATGCTTGAAGTAGGAAACGGTGGAATGACAATAGAAGAATATCGTATGGTTACTTGTTCATGCGAATGAACATAACCACAAAGCCTAACATTTTAAAATCATTCCCACCTTTTTTTCCATTTCCCACAACTGAGAGCAAAGGCCCAACCTAAATTACTCCTTAGCTTACACATTGAAAATACTAATTTCAGAGGCTTTGACAGTACCTCATTGCAGTACTTCCTGATTGTGTTGCAGAGAAGGTTAAGGGGTTTTAAAATTGATGACAGATTTCTAATTTTGTGCTTAAACTAATTTGTTTTATGGAAGAAAGAAAAATGTTGGCCAACCCAAGCTAATTGACTCCATAAGCTTAGTTCACATAATTGCTTACAACTTAAAAATTGGCAAAAAACCTTTGAAAGAGGTTAACTATCTAAAACTCTAAATATCTTTCTTTTTCCTTGCATTAGCTTAGCAAACAAATGATTATGAAAAGAAGCAAAAATATAAAAAGAGTCCCAATATGCACAAAACAACATAAAAAGTAGAAGAGAAAGTCTCAATTTAGTTACTTATATTTATATAACGAGATGCAGAACATCAGTCCCAATTAGATACTTATATGTATATAACGAGATGTAGAACATCAGTCTAAGTGCAACAAAGTTATCCAAAGGAGAATCTAGTGCATAGATTATGCAAATTGACCACATACAAACCATGAAAGCATCAAAAGATAGCAGCATTGTTAATCAAAAACCTCAACCTTGCTCATTTAAGAGGTTGCCCATCAACAACAAAAATGCACCAATTTTACAAGACCCAAAACTGAAACCTACTATTACTGATTAAAAGCTACCCATCAACTAAAAACATTAATACTATCCAATCAAATTAATCATACAAAGTAAAATAGAAAAAAGAAAGTGAGAAATGCACTAGAAATAGAAGCCAAAGAAAAGATTTGTGAGCAAGCAGAGTAGTTTGCAGTAACGAAGATTCAAGTAGTGAGCAAAAAATGTTGTTGTGGGACATACTTTCCATCTCCATTTTAGATTTGGGAATGTAATTGACTTCTACAAAAATGAAGGTTGAGAAAGAAAAGAAGGGGTACACAAGGACAAAACACGATAACAGTAGTTAATACTACTGTAATACAACATCAATAGAGCAAGCAACCATAAAGCAAAGAAAAACATAACAGAAGAGAATTGCATGGGACAAATTTGGCAGCATTGTGTTTTGGGTTAAGATGGGTCAGTGATGGGTCAATGAAAGGGTCTAGGAGTGTGGGTTTGGATGCTGAGGGTAAGAGGAGAGAGAGAATAAGCGAATAAAGGCTAAGTGGGGAGGAGCTCAAATGTCATGAGAACTTGTCCCAGTTAAGGGGGAGGGGTCAAGGGAACCTGTTATTAAGGGGTATGAGCAGGAGAGACTGTAAGGAAGAAAGGAGGCGATGAGAGAGTTTCGAAAAAAGAAAAAAACTTAGAAAAAGAAAGAAAACATGTGCCTAGAGGAACCAACATCTCTGAGTGAAAAATTACTTGTGCCTGTTGTTGAAGAGTCCAAAAATCCAACCTCTCTTGTCGATGAATAAGCAAAGCTTGAAGAAGGAGGAATGACTTAGGAAAATGGAGAAAGAGCAGCAGAACCTCAAAAAACGACAATGAATTGCTGGGGATTGTGAGTAATTTCTTTAAAAGATGATAGGTAAAAATGTCCTTAAAGACATTGCACTCTACAATGTAATGTGATTGCATTGGTTTTAGACTACAATCATATTACATCCATTGTTGCAATATGATTGCATTGCAATCTTACATTGCAGTGGTCTGTTACAAAACAAACATTGTAATGTAATTTAATTGGGCAACTACAGGGAATGTGACTTTACTTCCACAATACCAAACGCAACCTAATGTCCAAGTGCCATATTGGCCAACTTTTCTTAGCTACTATTGCCATTAGTAGCCTAATGGTATCATGCTTGTCTACAGAGGCAAAAGTCTTAAAAAAATCAACACCATATACTTATAAAAACCCTTTAACTATCAGTTTAGCTTTATGCTTGTTAATAAAGCCATTAGAGTTGAGTTTGGTCTTATATAGCCACTTAACTCTAATAACTTTCTAATTCTTTGGTCTATTAACTAAGGTCCAAGTGTTGTTCTTCTTTATCATCATCATTTTAGCCTTCATTGCCTACTTCCAGTGCTTATCTGAAGTAGCTTCCAAATAATAGCTTGGTTCAGTGATGACTACATCGCATTTGTCATACATATCTTGAAGTGATCATGTTCTTTTAACAAGAACTTCATCAACAATTTCATCAGGTTCCATGTTTTCTTCAGTATCAAATCTGACATTTACTACAACTTCTTTGTTTGTAGTAGCTTTAAATTACACTAGTGCCCCAATTCCATTTAACATTCTCATCAAACTTGACATCCTTGATTAGAAATAGCTTCCTTGTCTTGACATCTTATAACCTATAGTCTTTTGAAACCTCACTATTGCCAAGATGGATTATAATCACTGATTTTTCATCAAGCTTGTTTCTCTCGGCATCAAGTATCTTTGCATAACAAATACAACCAAAAACTCTAAGGTGGCATTTAGTACTTTACAATACAATGTGATTACAAGTAATATGATTGCAGGTAATGTGATTGTAAGCAATGTGATTGCAGGGAAGATAACATTGCAGTGTTTGGTATACAAGTAATGTAATGATTAAAATGCAGGGAAGATAATATTGCAGCGTTTGGTTTACAAGTACTTTGCTGGGAATGTAATGTTAATTTATAGAATTACCCTTATTTATTAAAATGCAAGTTTAATATACTTATATTATTTAATGTTAATTTTTATATAATATTATCTCTTAAATATATTTTTAATGTCATATATTTTATTTTCATTTTTTATTATATTTTTGTATATTCTATTTCATTTATTTAATATAATTTTTTATATTATATATTATATATTAATTTTTTATCTATATTATATAAATTTTATTTTTTATATTTTATTCTTTTAATTTTTTTTATATATTATATATTTTATTTTAATTTCTTTTACCTATATTATATAAATTTTAATTTTTTATATTATATATTTTATTTTAATATTTTTTACCTATATTATATAAATTTTATTTTTTAAATTTTTATTTCTTATATTATATATTTTATTTTAATTTCTTTTACCTATATTATATAAATTTTAATTTTTTAATTTTTATTTCTTATATTATATATTTTATTTTAATATTTTTATTTTAATTATAATATTATAAAATATTTTTAATAAAGTAATAAAGTTGAAGGATAAAAATATCTTTAATAACGTTGCAGAGTGCAATGTAATATGATTGCATTGGTTTTAGACTGCAATTACATTACATCTATTGGCTGCAATGTGATTGCATTGCAATCTCACATTGCAGTGGTCTGTTACAAAACAAATACTATAATGTAATTTAATTGGTCACATTGCAAGCAATGTGACTTTACTTCCACGATACCAAACGCCACCTAAGGGCATGCTTAGTTGAGGGGAATGGAATAGCCATTCCTCCCTTATTTTCATTCTTGAGATAAAGTTGTATTTGGTTCAATGGAATAACCATTCTTCGGAATAGCCATTCCAAGAGAAGCCTGAATAACTATTACTAAGGCCTCCCTTGGTAATGGCTGTTCCAAATTGTTGGGAATAAGAAAAATAAAGTTTATTAGACAAATATACCCTTTTACAATTTAAAAAATTACCTTATAAAAAAATAGTAAACCTATTTTTTCTCTCTCCTCACTCATTCTCTCTCTAAAGCAAAGAAGATACAAATTTTTTTACTTCATTTTCAAAAAATGAAAAAAAATATTAATATTATTTAACTATAATAAATATTATAAAGAATATTATTTAATATTATTATTTGAATATAATAAATGTAATAAAGAATAATATTTAGTATTATTTAAATTTAATGAAGAATATATTTTTTCTTTTAATATTAAATATTATTTAATTATAATAAAAGGTTTAATTATCTTCTAATACAAAATATTATTAAATTATAATAAAAAATATTTGTATTTTGATGCAAATATTATTTAATTATAGTAAAAGTTATTTTGATTTTATTACTTAGAATATTTTTATCTTTTAACAAAATAAATTCTTGAATTTTAATAAAGAATATTTTTTTCTCATCATAGTATTTTTGTTTTTTAATTAAAAAATCTTTAAATTTTAATAAAGGGTATTTTTATCATTTATCCATTATTCCTTAACTATTCTTAAAATTATTCTTGCTAACCAAATAATTGAATAAGTAATAATAGTAATTTCTATTTTATTCTATTCCCTTGAAATGACTCTTCTATTCCTTTCTATTCCTTCCAGTGAGCCAAGAATGCTGTAAGATGAGTTACAACAGATTTGAAAAGAAGCAAGCTTGATGAAAAATCAGTGATTACAATCCATATTGTCAATAATGAGGTTTCAAAAGGCTACAGGTTACAAAATGTCAAAACAAGGAAGCTATTTCTAAGCAAGGATGTCAGGTTTGATGAGAATGCTCAGTGGAATTGGGACATTAGTGTAATTAAAGCTACTACAAACAAAGAAGTTGTTGTAAATGTCATATCTGATACTGAAGAAAACATGGCACCCAATGAAATTGTTGATGAAGTTCTTGTCAAAAGAACACGATCACTTCAAGATATGTATGACAAATGCCATGTAGTCATCACTGAACCAAGCTGTTATTTGCCTAAAAAACCACTATTTTTAAGAATACCAAGTGTATATGTTATTTGTGTTAAATATAAACTCTTTGAAGAACAAACAACTTTTATGCCAAGGAAATATTTTAAATCACCAAAATCTTTAATCAGAAAATGAACATGTAAATACATAAGGTTGTCAATGGATAAGGTACTTGCTAATTTTGAAGTACTCGACTCTAAAACCTATTAATAAGTAAAGCACCCAAACGCTACAACTACCCAGATATTTTCAAATTTTGTACCAGAATCCAAGCCCTAATACTCTACTCATTGGCCATTAATTTAGGTACCTAATTATGTAAAAAAAGAAAAATTATTAATCTTTTCATGAATACCCAATTACTTGTATTCTTATGAGATAATAATTATATTTTGCAGTCATACAATTCACTAATAATTAACGTTATAATAGCAAACAAACATTGAAAATAAAATTTAAACAACAAATTATATTTAAAATATCTCAAACAACAATTTAAATAATAAAAAAATAAATAAACATCCATAATTGTGATACCCTCAATTTCTATACAAGGGCAAAATTGTAAACTTACTTGGTGAGCTTAGGATAACCTAGCTATAGAATCAAAACTAACAACGAGATTTTTTTCAATCTTTTTCAAAAAAAAAATCGTATCTTTTAAAGGTTTTGAGTTAAATGGGACAAGAAAGGAAATATAGAGTTAAAAAGGTTGAGTTTTGGCTCAAAAATTGAGTTGCAAAGGTATCAATACATAAAGAACCGGTATCAATACTTAAAAGACAAAATGCCTTGAGGAGTACTCTATGTAAAAAGTATCGATACTTAGAAGACAAAATGGCTTAAGAAGCATTCTGTGTGAAAATTATCGATACTTCAAAAGGCAATATCAATATATTAGTAGTCATAATGCCTTAGAAAAAGCATGCCACAAGGAAAGTATCGATACTTGTCAAAAAAATTGATATTTGAGGTTAAAAGTGAAAAAATAAAATGCCTCGGGTTGAACGCCATTTCATTGTTCTTTCTCCACCTGAGCCATCTTTGTTCGCCCCTCTCCTAATTCTTCTCCCAATTGAACCAAGGGGTAGTTTAAACTAAAGTTTGAACCGATTAAGGTGATGTTTTCAACATTTTGAATGTTTTTACCGATTGATTTTCATATTTAATTCTCTCACTAAAAGAATTGTGATTTTTCTCTTAAGTGTTAAAGTTTTTGAATTGAGTCTCCTAATTAAGGGTAACTCACTAAGGTAAGTGCAAGCTACAAATGAGTAAGTTGTAATGTGGATTATATTGTTGGAGAAGTTTCTAAGCTAAGTTGAAGTTTGGTGAGAATGTAGTTATATGTGTTGGAAGGATGGTGGGTAGAAATGAGTTTATGAATTGTAAAGGAATTATGTTTGTTTATTGACTTGAAGCATAAGTTGAATTCTAGATTTCATTGGAGCTCCAAGGTCAAAGAGCTTAGTTAGGTGGTTTGGTTGTTGGTTGAGATGTCATTAGGGTGAGTGGACTTGCTTCTAAATGATTTGATGAAATGCATAAAAACTTTATGTATGATTATGGTTAAACATTTCAAAAATGTGCATTAGGAACAAGCTCTTTTATGTGTGATGTGCTTGTGTTGTTAAAAAGTGAAATGAACATGGTTTATCAAAAAATGAATTTTGATATGTTACGTTGTCAAATGAATAATGTAAATGATTCATGTAAAGAACTTTCGAATGTTGAGAATTTATGAGAATTTGATGAGTTGAGAGCCTTAAATGGTCGTGTTGAATGACATGGTAGTTTAGGCTACATGTCTTATGATTTTGACTAATACAAATATTCTATATGGTGCTGAGCAAAAAGAAATATTCTATATGGTATGGAAACGGTTTGTGTGTAAAAATATTTAAGTGCAGCCTTAAGTAAGGACATGTGCTAGCAACAGTTTTCACTAGCCATTGCACGCAATTGAGAAGCCCTAGCTAGCAGAGAGGGAAATAGTGCTAGCCATGTATGGTGAAGGATAGCATATGACTTGATATTGAGGTCAATGGTCGAGTGCATTAGACCATATCACTATCTTGTGGAGTGGTAGCCCATTGGTATGAATTTTAGTGCGTCTTAAGTATGCTCCACTAGGTGTTTAGTAATTCAAGTGTAAACTCGAGGAATTTTATGAGTTTTGGTATTGGCACAATGATTTGAGTTGTGGATTTGAACTTCTTAAGTTGGGTAAAGTCAAAATGAGTTTTAAGAACTAAAATGTGTCCATAGACTTTACTTTTCAAAGGAATATTTTTGAATAGGTTTGAAGTTGAAAACTACTGCTAGAAAGCTGTAGATTTTAAATGAAGTATGAATACTTTTTAAACAGAATGGTGTTCCAAGGCATTCTATATCAAAAGTATTAATACATATTCATAAGGTATTTATATGTATGGTTTGTTTCCATCGAAAACACTTTATTTTAACTTGCTTTCGAGCAGGAATGCCTTAACCACCTGATTTGAACTAATGGTTGGTTCCAATACTTTATTTAACTCCAATATAACATGTGCTTAAGTGGATTCAACTTATATGCATCATGGTTTTGGTTTTTGAAGTAAAAATGCATGGTTTCAAAGGAAAATGACAATTTATTAAATTCTCTACCATATATTGCTTGTTCTTTTTCTAATATCCTTCATTGAGTTAATGCTCACCATTTTCAAATTGAATGCTTTGATTTTCAAATTTGAGGGTAGCTAGATCGTAGCATTTTGATGAGGACCCTCACTCACTCTTTCGGTAGGTAAGTGACCATGGCCTTCAATAAACCTCTCCCACCATTGAGTCATTCCACTAGCTAGTCATATGTCCTTTTGTGTTTGATAGATGTTTGTTGCATATATGTATATGTGTATATGGTTAGGCAACCCCGAGTTGGCAAACACACTATGACTTTGAGGATGGTTATGTATACGTTGTGCATATGTTGAATGACTAAGGCCCATGGATGTGCACTATGCTGATACGTTGGATATAGAGATGTACAAATGTTGGATAGTTATATGTTTACGAGTTGAGTACCCATCGTATAAATTTGTACAAGTTACATGAGATTACAAGACTTACATGGACTTGATGGGCTTTTCCCATTAGATCCTCATGTCGATCATGGCTCAAGACTAGACTATGACAATAATAATCAAATTTAGATACCAAGTATCCAAGGGGTGATACCCATACTTAAACTTGTCAAAATGAGCTTGGCTCATTAGGTCGGTCCATTTTTTTATTGAATATAGGGTGTGTTAAGCTTGAAAATTTATGCCCATATTATAGCATGGCCTAAATGGGCCAGCCCATCAAATCAGTGGGCTAGGGTAGGCCAACCTTGTGAGCTAAAAAAAATAAATTAATAATTTTATATATTTAATTATATAAAATTAATAATTTAGTTATCAATGGTATTGCTTATTTTATATATTTCAATGTAATTAATCTTTACTTGTTAAATTAATAATTTTAATTTAGATTAAAACTTATTATCTCTTTTTCTTTTATGACAATAAATATTAAATGGTAAATTGATAATGATTCAGACCTTGAGATATCGGTACTGTCTAAATAAGATTTAAATGTTTTGCTTGAGGATGAGGATTGAAGAGGATATAAATGAGTCTTGAAGCTTCTATTATTTGATTATACACTTATGTTTATGGAATGGTAGTTTGTGTTAAAATTTTAAACTTTATTTATGTAATTTTTTTGTTTATTTATATTTGGTGTAATTTATTTATTTGTAACAATTTTTTATTATTCAATTTATCAATTAAATCATACAATAATTTTATTAATAGAAAATTTGTTAGGTAGAAATATAAAAATAATTTTTTTTGAAAAAAAAGAAATAAGTTAGCCCAACCAAACCCATAAGCTAGCAAAAAGCGAGCTAAGTTGAGGTTTTGATGATCTATGTAAAAAATGAATTGACTTGATCGAACTCATATTTTGTTAACCCACAAGGGCTTAGACCCAACCCATATTGACACCTCTACCCATACCCTATTCAAATACGAAATGAATACTAAATTTACTTTCCGAACCCGTCTCAAACTCAAATATAAGATATCCAATATCCGTCTTATATAATTATACTGAATACCTGAAAATACCCTATTAAAAGGTACTAATTGTCATCTCTATAAATACGTTGCAGCAAAAGATACCACATTGCATGGCCTCGGGCCTGGCGGTCAAGGACGAATGCAGGCTTTAGAGATGGAGAGCATGAGTCAAGCCTCGATGGAAGAATAAACTTTTTGTAAAATATATTTCAAAATTATGTTACCAGCTTTTATTTTAAGGGAAAGCTTATGAGTTATGACAGATGTGAATTTCAAAACTCGAGTCTCACTCTCACAATCTCAAACCAAAACCTATCTACAAAAATGACAAAAAGGAAATGTGTGGAATATTAAAATGCATGACTTTGATAAAATCAAATATTTTGTTTCAATGTAACTGACTACAACAAGCTTTGTTCCTTACTACCTATTGGCAGAGCTTTTCATAGATCTGTTGTTTCATTCACTAATGTGTTTGTTGCACAAGAGAACACACAAAAATGCTTTTGGCACGCCCTGTTATTTGCACCAACTTGCTTCATTTTTCCCTTATACTACTTTGGTTTTGGCACGGTATGTACACAGACTACACCATCCAGAGAATTTCCTTCATTGCCTCGCTCGTTTTAATCTTTTTCCCCATCACATGGTCAATCACCGATATTCTTCATGTCTATATGGCCTCGAAAAGAACTCGGTGCTCCAGAAGATCTGATAAAACACTTCTCATTTTATCAAGTGAAACAGGCTTCAATATAACACCATCCATACCAACCCTCATGCAGTTCTCTTTTGTTACTTTGTCTGTATTTCCAGTGAGCGCCACTATTAAGGGCCTTTCATGGCGTTTTGTGAATTTCTCATGTATTTGGACAGCAATTTCATAACCATCCATGCCAGGTACACATACATCCATGAGAACAACCTTGTGCTCATGAGAAACCACACGCAAACACTCGTCACTGGAGCTTACCATTGTAACCTCGCACCCTAGATGTACGAGAAGCCCCTTAGTCACCATCCTGCTAACCCTGCATAACCCCCATAAAAATTCAATATTCATTCACATGGCATGCAAGAAAAAAAGTAGCTGTAAACAGGACAAAAGAAAATCCACAAAGGGCTTTACTTACTCAGTAGCAAACTACATTATGTAAGTGTTCACAAAATTGGATTGAAAACTAACACAAAATATCTTAAATCTTTTCCAATTTTAATTGAAATGTACTCTCAGACTTAAACTGACTCTAACTATTAATTGAATAAACAGAACTCCAATTAGGAAGCTCACCCTATTTCTCAATCATTTGTATAAGCCTATCATCTGATAAGTTCTATTAAAAATTGGTCTCGTGAAAATGTTAATAATCTCTATGGCTGTACAACCAAACAGTTTTACCATAATGTGCTGAGCAGAAAAATGACCTTGGCAGCTCAACCTCAACTCTTGACAGAAGCTTTATGACATGGAATTGCATACCAATGCTGCATGTTGCTCTATACAAGGCATATAGTCATGTAGCCTAGGACATGTTACATTTTGAGGAGTGTATAAACCTTGCATTTTAAGTGGAGAGCAAAAGGGATCCCTTGCTCATGAGATTCAATATTCTTAGAACTATTGTCCCTCAATTTTTCATGTTTGTTCTACCACGAAGACTATGCAATCATAACAAAACCACTCAGAACCACAGATTTTCAATATTGCAAAGACTATAGCATAGATGAAAAAAATTTGCAGGTAATAAGTAAGAAGCAGGAGTACCAGACGGATCTTACCATCTGCAACTAGAAATATGGGTTGAAAACATACTATTAAATGAATAAGGATTAAAATGAACACAATGGAACTGACCCGTTCTCATCCATAACCAGAACTTTAAGCCCAGAAAAAGATGTCTGACCATGATTTGATGACACTTTAGGCATGAAGGGAAGTGTAGATTCATTCAAGCGTTCTGGGATCCCCAATTTTACAATGAAGATAGCAGTACATCCCTTACCAAGGCCTTCACTCTCAATCCAAATATGTCCCTCCATTAGATTTACAAACCTGATCACATAATAAGAAGGGTTAAACATCAAGAGGACAGCTAAAAATTCAAAGAACCAGCACAGAGGTTGATCCAAAGCCGCCTCTGTAGTCAACTCACTATAACCATAGCTGAGATGGCAAGTCCACAGAAAAAGCAAGTACCTCTTACAAATTGCAAGGCCTAGTCCACTGCCACCAGAATTTCGTGTTGCTGTTGATTGAGTTTGTGCAAATTTGGTAAATAACTTGGGAATATCTTGAGGGCTAATCCCTGAACCTGAATCTTTCACCTACACCAACAGCAAAGAAGCATACAAATTATCAACCTTTAACATAAGGTGATAGCAGCCTAAGGCATAAGAATAAACTGGCAGCAACGGACAAACCTGTACACGCAAATAAAAGTGATTATCACTTGGCACAGGGAAAAATTCGGGGGCTCGAGAATCTCTGAATGATTCTGATTTAGCAACAAAAGCAGTGATTGAAATGCTGCCCTCCTTCGAAAATTTCACAGCATTACCAACAACGTTTAAAATTGTTTGCATCAGGCGCTTCTCATCGCCAATGGCATATTCTGGCAAGTCTGGAGCCAAATTTAATGAAACATGAAGCTTTTTGACAGAAGCAATCGGCTTGATCAAGTTAAGGACCTATGACACACAAAATGCACATTACTAGAATGACAAACAACCACTTTAAAAATTTCCAAAAGCCACAAATCTAACAACATCAAAGCCTTGGGAAAATGAAACTTGTACCTCTCTGAATACAGCACAAAGGTTAAAAGTTCCAAGGTCTAGGTGAAGGCTGCCATCTTCGAGCCTCGAAACATCCAATACATCATTTATTAGAGCAGCAAGAAGATTACTACTTTTAAGAATTGTTTCAACCATCAGACGCTGTTCAGGTGTCAACTCAGTTTCCTGCAGCAAAGAAGATAGAGCAATAATCGCATGCATTGGGGTTCTCATCTCATGATTCATAACAGCCAAGAAATCATTTCGAGCACGAATTGCTGTCTCTGCTTCTCTTCTGGCTAGATCAAGTGCAATGTTCTGTTCCATGAGAAGATCCCTAGCCCTCATTGACTCTTCTAAGATTGCAGCATGCGAAAGAGCAACTGCCACCTGAGTTCATTAGACAAATATACAAATAAGTAACAATCTTAAAGGAAGAAACGTATCTACAGCAAGTAACAGAAAAGCAACAGAATGCAGCAACAAGAGAAAGGATAGAATGGAAATAGATGAAAAATAGAGAAAGAAGAAAGAATCTCAAAATTAAATCTAATGTCTGATGATCACAATAACAACTGTTTATTGTCGCCAAACTACAAAACCTCAAAAAATCTACACCTAGGACAAGTGCAGATAAAATCCTTTCAACAGAGGTTCTTCAATGCTGCATTTGCTTATGTGATATTCTTGTTCTTCCCATTTGAGACTCTGAGCAAATAACTGAAACCTAAAAAATAATTTAGGAAAACACATTTCATTTTTAAGTCAGGTTTGGAAGTAAACCCCAAAATCCACCTAGCTCCCAAATTCCACAAATGACTAATGCAACAGCAGTGTCAAAGGACATTCACAATTAACAACAATATCCCCCTATAGGTGCATTCCCTGAAAGTAGAGAACCTAGGCTTCTGACCAAGCGGAAATAGAAGCATAGAAGAAAAGGGAAAGCTTCAGAAAGTACAATAAAATATCAAAGCAGCTCCATACAGTTATCATTATCTCAAGTGAATTACAACAGGTCTAGATCAGAACAATTATAGTTCACCTGGGGATACCTACTAATGGATGTTCACAAACGTGCACAGATGTGAAAGATAGATGATTCTAAAAGAAATGACTATGTATGCACATAAACCAAAAGTCAGTCACCTCTGGAAACTATCATAGACCTGACATTTTGCATCAAATGCAAATGGAAACCAAGTGAAGAAACTTCAATTTAACATTCACCAGATAAAACAAAATTCAAAAGCTGGAAGAAGAAAGGGATAGGAGGATGGCAAGAAAATATTAACACAAGGTTAAGAAGTAAACAGTGCAATTTTTACCTGATCAGCAACCACTTCAACAAGCTCCAACTCGTGAACATGCCATTGCCTTGCACTATTTGAAGGGAGCATCAAAACCATCAAAGCATAGCGTTTTGTTGAAAGTTCTGGCCAATCATTAATTTGGAAATTAGAGAGATGCAGGAGTGGGACACGGACAGCAACCACCTCCCCAGGCATATACTTCCCTGCAACAGGCCGTAGTCTTGCCACAGGACAATTTGGGGATATTTTTACTGCACGACTGCTACTAAATACTTGATTGATCACAGGTAGATGAATGGGTACAGTATACCCAACTGGATTCTGTTGGTGAAGAGTGTATGAAAGTTGGAGCTCTAACCCAGTACGTGTTGGCATCCACAAGGCACATTCTTCTAGATCCAAAGTTCGACCCAATTCAACAAGAGTGGTTTTTAGTATCGTATGTCTATCCAAAGTGCTTCTTATCTCATGAGTAAGCATCCTAACATGTCGACCTGTTTCCTCTTGTGTACGAATCAGACCCATTTCTCTATCAAGCTCTGCAGCCTTATTTTTCAAAAAAAGTTCTCTAGTTTTAACGCTCAACAGATCAGGAATAATATGTACAAGCATCAAGGCAGTTGCACATGATACCACAGCAGTCAAAACCTTTGCAGTGGTCATTACTACTGCCACAGTTCTTGAATGCATTGTAAAAGTCCACAAGTTAATAAGATGTGTTGCCCCACAAAGTACTATAAAGGCTCCAAACTGCACAAGGACCCATCTATATGGAAACACGGCAGATTTCTTGACAAAGTATATAAGCTCTAAAGGGATTGAGAAATAAGCAAGTGCAATGAAGAAATCAGAAATATATTGATATTTCATCAACAGTTCATCTGCTGGCCACTGTGGCTCAATGCAGTTGCAAGACTCCATTCTGACTGAATCACCTAAGGCCTCACTTCCTCTTCATATACCTGAAAGGTAAAAGTACATCAACTACCAACCATTCATAAGCATATAATCATTTCACAAACTCATTTGGTTCATGAGATAATAGAGAGGGTAGAATTATAATAATCACATTTGGTATTTACTTGGAGAAAATACAGGATGTGAAATTGGATGAGTGATCCTCCTAGCATAGAACAAATCAGTCCTATTGAAAAGGAAAGAAGTATTTCATCCCATGAAAATGGAAAATGCATTTTACTAAAAAAAATATTTTTATTCTACCCTAAAAAGTTGCATTAATTTTGACTAATTAAAAAAAAGTCCTATTTTAGATTTAATCACACTTACATGAAACATGCAATAGAAAAAAGCACTCTATCTTATTTTTCATCTTGGTTTAGACCGAATATAAGATGGGATAAGATCGTATAATACTACCCACTTTCTAATCTTATCCTATCCTCCCCAGTGTCTTGCTTACTAAAAACACCCTCTTTTATGAAGTTAAATGTAGAAGTAGCAATTATAATCATATTCAAGTATTAAGTATTACATCTCATATAAGAAATGACTAAACAGACAAACCAACCAACAAACCAGTACATAGATGGACAAATCCAACATAAAGTTGGACCAAACCCACACTAGGTGGGACTTGAACTGGGACCTCAAGGTTCCAGGGCCTCCTCCTTGCCTCTGGAACAAGGCCTCATTGACACTAAACACAACCTTAAGCATACACAACAAAGAAATCAAAAGTAAGCAACACAGTTAAGTAAAGCTTATGCTGAGCAATAAAAGCACAACAAAGACACTTGACTACATGGATTCTGTGAGACTAAAAAAATATAAACTAAATTATCAGGTTAAACAATGAAAGACACAACAAATTTGATGCAAAGGAAAACCATTTCCCATGACTAAATTTTATAATAACAAGTACCAAACAAACAAAAAGGTTGCAAAAATCCAACAAGCAAATTGAGAAGTAAAAGCATGCAGAAGCCAATATAATAATGCAATTCACATAAATCCCTAATCTCAGTTGATCCTAAAAAGACATATCCAAGTTCCAGAACCTGTGAAAACAAAGTCACATGCAGAACCATACCAAGAAAAGGATAAAGCAATCTCTAGTCAAGTTACATAAATATCTTCTATGGAAAATCAACAATCAAAAGAACTTACACTCATAAGACTAATTCCACAGCTCATATTTTCCTACCCCAAATCATTAGGAAAGCAGTAAAAAATAATATATCTTATTGAATATTGGAAGAAAAAGGCTTGACCTGAGAAATGAGAGAGAGAGGGAGAGGAAATGCTGGATTCGGAGAGAAGGGTACTTGTTGGTTCTGAAAACAGTACAATTTAAACTTAAAAAAAAAAGAAGCGAATTTCCATAAACACAACCTAACCCAAAAACCAATCAAGATAGTAAATTTCCAGCTGCGACATCAAATTAATTTCCTAAACAAGCTGCCACAGCACAAATACAGATGTCGTAATCCAAAAGATACCCCAAAACAGTTAGAAAAATCGAGTAAAATGGACATTAACAAAATAAAAAAGGAAAGCAAGAGCAAATTACTTTTTTGGGTTTTTTTGTTGTTGGCAGCTCAATTGCAAGTTG
Organism: Theobroma grandiflorum; assembly: GCA_036013995.1. Classification (NCBI taxonomy): domain Eukaryota; kingdom Viridiplantae; phylum Streptophyta; class Magnoliopsida; order Malvales; family Malvaceae; genus Theobroma; species Theobroma grandiflorum. Next base: position 21,326,700 of record CP142133.1, on the reverse strand, counting down.
TTTCCATTAAGACACAAACCTTTGACGATCTGCCCCTTGGAGGTCTTCGTTTCTTTTTTTTTATTTTTTCCTTCCCTTCCCTTCGAGAGAGGGAGTAGAAAGTGGACACCAGAAACAAGTAGGCGGCTTGTGATGTTACCTCCCGGTGAGGTTTGATTAAGTAACAGACGGTCCAATCAGGTCGGTTTCGAGTCGATCGTGAATGATGTGGGCCCCCACCTGAGCTCATGATGGACGGTGGAGATAAAGCTGACGGTGAAACACGGGTAACTCTGTCAGCCTTCGCATATGGTAGTCTCTCCCAAAGACTAAAAGGTTACTCAACAGGATGACAACTGATATTCCTTTCTACTGTAAAATATCAAGTCATTTCGGTTGTCCCCCTTTTCACAAAAATAGGAAAGGAAGTACTAATATTTTTAAAAAGATTTTTTTTTTCTTTTTTATTTTTACAAAATAAAAAAGATAATGAGTTTAACATATATTAGAATTTGATCCAACAAGTTTCGTTAATTGCAACTCATCACTCATATAAGTACAGTGATGCGATCCCGTCCAAAATCAAATCTTATAACAACTCTTCTTTAATTACAACAAACGAAAAACTTTGCCACTTCTTTTTATATGCTTTACTCTTTTATTAACGTACTCATGCGAAGAATCCCATCGAGACTTTTATTAATTATTACGTTATATTGTATTAAAATTTTAAAATATTTTATAAAATTAATTTCCTATGTCTATTAATGTCAAAAAAATATTATGTGTCGAAAAAGAAAAATAAATATAATTTTGAGACATCTAAACAAAAAAAAAATGAGATGATGAAATAATAATTTATAAATATTTATTTTTTAAGTAAGTTGGATTGTTGGATGCTTTCACTGTTTTCTCGTATCAATAAAAGAATAAAGCAAACAGATGTATGCATTGTTTGAAGGAGAAAGAACATTCTTTTTTCATTGCATTTATCGTAAGAGAATGAGATGCTTGATGATAGATATACAAGGAAAAGGATTGTTATCAATTCTTATTTCTTTGAAATAAAGCGAAGGTAAACAGTTAGAAAATGGAAATTTTTTAAATATTAATATTCAATTTTAAGTATTTAAAAATTAAAAAATTAATATTTTAAATTAAAAAAATAATTTAAATTATTAATATTTAAATTATTTAATATTATTAAAATTAAAAATATATTTTTTATGAAATCATTCAATATAATTAAAATTTTTATTTATAAATTAATCTTTATTTGATAAATACACATTTATAAGTATAAGTTTTGGATATTATGCATAAATGATGAATATTGATATTTTTATAATGTTATGCTACAAAAAAATGATGAGATTAAAAATTTTTAAAAAATTAAAATTTACTTTTCATTTCATATATGTGGTCAAATGCTTTAGAAAATATCATTATTGAATTTGTTCATTTTTATTTTCATTTTTAATTTTGATTACAAATTAATGAAAACTCATTGTTTTGTAATTAAATCCTATTTATCATTAACTCCACCAGTAATGACAAAAAATATTGTCTAAGGAATGATCTAAACAATTGGAACGAGGGGCTAGTAAGGCCTCGCCCTCCAAAGTTTTAAAATCTTATCATTTTTCTTTTTTGAAATTTTATAGTTTTACTTTTATTTTTTAAAATCTTTTATAATTTCACTTTACAAACATTGAACTTTTTTTTCTTTCGCTTCTCCAAATATGAAATCTTGAATTAACTACCCAAACAAAAAAAAATATTTTTGATAATTTATTTAAATAATAAAAAAATTTTAACGTTTTTATAAAAAAATTTATACAGAAAAATTTTTCCTTCAATTAAGTTATTTTCCGATTATCGTTACGAGATGGATGGTTAGATATTTTCTTATTTACATGAGAATGCAAATCAAAATAAGTGAAATTGTTGGGCCTTTCGGCTTAATTCATAGTATGAGATAGGCCGACCTCAGGCCCATCCACCCAACAAAACTAAAAACCACATAGGCCCAGCAAACCCTTGAATGATTTAAATCCAAATTTTTAAAGTGTTTAATTAATTGAAATGATACCCAACCCTACGTGACTAATATCATTTGCCACATACTCGCAATTAGATAAAGTCATAAACCATAAATTAAAAAGATAAAAGACTAATGGGTTAACTAGGACCAAAAATATACTGGGCCATTGTCATGGGCCTGTTGGACTGGTCTTTAAGCAACTCAGTAGAAGGCCTAAAGTAAAAGGAATAAAAACAAGAGAAGCCCAAAAGACTACATACAGGCTTTTTCATTTTCCTTTTGCTGTTTAAACTTTAAGGTTTCATTTCTAAATTAGAAAAAAAGAACTTTAACAAAGTATTTTTTTAGCCATTGAATTATTAAATAATTGTTTTTCTCTCATATTCAAACTGAAAATGAAAAGAAAAAATTATTTTAAAGATAAAATTATTAAGTAATTGTTTTCTTCCAATTTCTCACCATGTCCTTCGTTTCTCGTTCTTTTAGTAAAAGATTTTTGCCTGATTTTTGTGTTTTGTTTAAGAAGAAGATTTAAGCATAAAAACAATAATAATAATAATAATAATGATTTTAGTCAATGAATTTTTCTAAAACTTGGCTCAATCAACATCTCAAAATATTTTCACATTTATTATGAATAAAGGAAAAAAAAACTCATTTTTCCAAGTCAAATAATTTGAATCATCAAGCACATAATTATTTAGAATGTGCTAATTTCATGCATCTGATCTCCAAATCGACCTATGTGTAATTGGTCCCCAGGATTCATTCAACATGTAGCAAAAAGAAAATCTAAAAGAATGGAAATGAACACTTAAATATGTGACAAAATATTATACTTTATAATAAATGCTTACCCAATCATTGTCCAAAACCTAGATATTCCACACAAAAAAAGAAATTTAAATTTGAGTTTGAATTTTCCCTAATTTTTACAATACTTAATTAAAAATCCGACCATTTCTAAGATTCAAATCTTGTCTCAAATGAATGGTGCAGTATTGCAATTGAGTTAGCAGAGAAGAATTAAAGGAGAGATGGAAAATATAATTAAATGATCATCAGGCTTGAATTATTCAATTAGAGGTAATCTTTTCTCAAGATTTAAACTTAATTCAACCACTAATTCAATTAATACTCCAAATAAAAATAATTAATTCAATTAACAGGAGTAGATTAAGAATTAGATAGATATCTTAAATTTCAAGGATAATGAAATTTTCACAAAAACACATACATAATTAATTTACCTTCGAGTATTTGACTTATTAATTAGCACATAATCTCTCTATTTAAAAAAAAACAATTCTAATTACCCTTTTCTTAATTTCAAATAAAAATATTATTCTTTTTGCTTCCAAATCGAATATCTTTTTGATTAAATAAGTAAATTATTAATGATTTCATATAAAACATTAGGCGAATCAGAAACAAGCATTTGATTGGGTGGCAAAAGCAAGGGATTTTGGAGTTGACAAAAATGACAAAAAGTAAAAGCAAAGTGGAAAGAAGACGGTCGGTCCATGTTAATTTTCAAAACGCATGCAATACGAAATGGACCAAAGTTTCCAAAACCGTAATTCCATAAGCGAAAAAAGTTAGAATAAAACTTGGCATCTGCTTATATACATGATGTTTCTTTGAAATTTCCATAAGAAAAATATCAAAGAAAAAGATGAGAAATTGACGAGTCTCGAGTTTGGTAAAGCCATAGAGGATTCTTAGGAAGACTCGTTCTTACATCTTCATGATACACATGTTTTTATTTTTTTTTCTTTTTTTGGTTTTTTGGTGTCATAATCAAAACTTTCCTTCGCACAAAACGTATGGTGCAGTCGGTTTAGTAGAACAGGAAGCTCTCAACTTTGACTGTTCAGATCAGTCGTTTACTGAGTCAAAAACACGGCGACAGACACGCGTCCAATAGTGTCTGGTTGATCATCGAGGTACCGACACGTATCAGTTGTAAGGTCTTGTCGGGAATCCAGACTTGGGGTACGTGGGATCAGATTAACGGCCTAGTACTCTTGGCGGCAGATTCTGGGGATCTGTTACGTTTGAGCCAAAAATCTAAGGTTGTCTTTTGCTTTTTTTAAAAAAAAAATTTTGTATTAAAATGTGACAATCGAAGGAATAATGTCGATATTGATAGGCATGATGGGACGTTTGGACTTAGCCAAGAATTAAAATGACAAATGTTCGTTGGCCTCATCTGACAAATGTTAAAAGGATCGATTAAAGGAAATAACCAAAAAACATAAAAAAAAAAAAAAGAAAAGGGAACAGCTTAAAAGATAGAGAAAACAATTTTAATGGGATTACTTGTGTTATTAAAGTTGATTTATCATCTCTTTCTTTCGGTTCAAAGAAAACAAGTAGCTTTTCTTTGTTGGGATTCTTCTTCTCCTTCTTATTCTTCTTATCAACAATTTACAGTGCCCTATGTAGCTTTTTGAGTAAAGCATGATTATTTCTTGCTCAATAACATCCCTATGAAATGTACAAGACCATCTCTCTTATCATACAATGAACCTCATCATTATGGTGAGAAATATATTCATTCACCATTAAGGTTATGTTATATTTTCATATTAAGATTAGTATAGCAATAAAACATTTTTTATTAGTTAGTATCCGAGCATTTGATTTATTGATTGATGCATTATTTCTTATTTAAAGAATAGAGTTCAAATTCTTTCTCTCTCAATTAAAAAAAAGATAAAACATTCCTCATTAATTAGTTTCTTCTTCTGGGTTATTGAGGTTCCCTTGGGCTATCAAAGAAAGGAAAATAAACAATGCATCCATATGCTTTGGCTTCTCAGATATATTTAAATATTGGAGTAAATCTCTTTTACTAGTATTTCAAACTGATGGAAAAGTTATTAGAAAATAATATATATATATATATATATGAATAATATGAGTGCCTATTTTAAAGGTGATTATGTCAAAAAGCTTGAAGTTTAAATAAAGTTTTCCAAATCTTAACTGCTTGTGCTCATTGATTACGTTGGAAATCTTTAATTTGGACGGCTCTATCAACTTTATTAGAGTCTCTATCTTCAATATTATTATATCTTCTAATCCAATTAAACAACCATCCATTAGTTAACTATAACTCATAGCATGTATTTTTAATTCATTCAAAAGGGCAAAGGATTCTTACGTATGCATTTCTTGTTATGTACAGAAAAGAGAAAAGCTAAACTTAAAGAATTCAAACAATCAAGATCAACGAGATAAGGCTCATACCATTTTAAGTAATACGCAAATATTGTCTATTGTGATTAGGTCATTAAGGTTAGGTATATGAACTTCAATTTTAATTTTTATACTTAAACCGCGTCGTTAATCAATCTAATTAAAATAATAATAAATCATTTGTACGAGCGACATAAAATTAGGTTCTTAAAGTCTACATGGAGTTTCCAACTTCATATGTGAATGGGAAATGATCGCATGTACGGACCTAAAATTCCATCCACACATTTTTTAATGGAAACTAAAAGGTTTGCCGGTTTGGAGTAGGGGTAGGTACAAAATGTTTATATCGTGCATATTATAAGCATTTGCTCTTAAAGTGGTATAGCAAAAAAGTAATTAACAATCTTTTTTTCCTTTTGATTTTTTTTTTCGAATTTTGTTCTTTAGATAAAGTTTGATCAATATTTGACGTGTTTTGCCACGTGTAATTTTTTTTTTGGGTATGTACACTGAATGATGACCTTTTATGTGCAAATTTTTTATACAATGAATGATGATCTTATTTGATGTTTAGGATGTGAGGAATAGGAATAGATGTGAAATTTTGTTTTATTTACATAAAAATGGCTAAAATAAAGTTCCAAACTTATGATCATTCAATCATGAATCTATAGTTGTAAGCTATGTTTGAACGCAATATCTTATTTACAAAATAAATATCATTAAATCCTACACTAAAAAAAAAAATCACTCACACATTTTCAAGAGTATTAAGATATTTATAGTTCAACATCTTAATTAAATCACAAGCATGCTACTATCTAGATTCTAAATATTAGATATTGTATGTCCATCAAAATCGTTTGCAATGAAACATTATAATGATTAAATTTAAAATTAATTTACATATGTTGAACTTAAATTTTGTATTGCATTTTCTTAATTGTCTAATATGATATACAACATTTACATTTATATATTGTCTGTGAAACTTTTTTCTAATTCTTCTATAATTTAAATATTAAATTTAAATCTTTGTCATTAAAAATTAAATTACATTGTTATTAGTATCCTTGCTATCTCTACATCATGGAATTCAAAATTATATAATCCTATATCCGGTGCTATCATGAATAAAGAGTTTGGATAAATCTAAGAAGTGGTAATTGAAACAAGAAAGAGCCAAAAAAGGAGGCATTGACCACTGTGTGTTAAGGTTGTCCCACGGGAACAAGATAAGAAGTACGTCTGTCAAGTTTGTCTGGACATAGGGTACAAGTGTTCGAAACATATGTTGCCATGCGTCGTCATGTTTTCTGATTAGATTGGCATCGTAAGGATATTCTTGGATGCACAGTTGGCTCACAAATGTTTTGTTGCCTGCGCTGATAAATACCTAAAATTATATTTGATTTCATTTAATTCCTTGATTTCGGGCTAAATAAAGCCTTGATTGAAGGAAACAAAACACAATTGTTTTCCTGCACATCAAAAGCTATCCTTTGATACAAAAATTGCCCCACCTTGTTACTTGTTATGTAATCTCATTAATTTGTTGTCTATACTCTTTATTCTATACAATCATATTCTCCTATACAAGAGACGGGCATACAATAAATTGTCTGAAACATCATAATCTATGTGAATATCATAAGGATAAGCTAAAGAAATTTATTTTGGGATAGAAGAGAAAACGACACCAAATTGATTTGATGAGAGTTGAATGGTATTACATCTTGTGTCATCGTGATTTTTAAATTAAAAATTCGTAATACAATTAATCAATTATGATTATAAATTATATAAATTTAACAAAACATGATATGAAGTTTATATTTAAATAGAGCAATATTAATATTTGAATATTTAGTTCATTGGTTAATATATGGTTTTTAGTGTAAAAAATAGAGTTTAAATTCCCTTTTTATCAATTAAAAAAATAAAATAAAACTAATGTAAAGAGCATAATTCAAATCTGTCTTTTTCCATTAAAAAAATAGAATAACATTAGTCTTCGTGGTGGTCAAGGTTAAAGATATTTTGTTTATGTTTCGTCCAAGTCAACTGTCTTACTTTTGATTTTTATAGAAATACGATGTAATTTAAAGTTGTGTTTGTTTTGACGAAAGATTTGAAAGGTTGGTTGTTTCGTGAAAATGAATTTGTCGAAAGTAATTTTATTGATATCTTTTGTTGTTTAGAGAATTTTATGAAAAATCTTTTTTTTTTGAAAAATTTGCACTCTTGTTAAATATAATTAAAATAGTAATATTTATTATGAAAATATTAAAAGGTATTTACAATTAATATTTGCTATTAAAAATAAATAGTAATATTTATTATCAAAAATATTTTAAATATTTTTCTCTTAATTATTAAATAATTTTCTATTGATTATCTCAATTTTTCTAGCCAAATACCAAAAAAAATGTTAAAATGTATTTCTAGAAGCTTATTTGTCGTGGAACAAACAGAGCCTAAATGCAAATATCTCTCCTACAGAAACAGAACGGGTTTCGAGGAAATTAGCTCATGAAATCCTTTCTTACACGTGGAGTTATCTGATGAAAAAGTTGTAAATTCTCAAATAATTGGTCGTTGGGAGTGGTATTACAAAAGCAGTAGGACCCATGCTGTGTTCAGACACGTGTACATAACGGCCTGTTTGGAAAAGAAGAAAGTGGACTTTGTGAATCGAGTCTGCTTTCTATCCATACAGGGCCTGCCTGGCACGGCGCAGAGTCGACTGATTTGACGCGTCCCAAACATGTCCCGCAGACTTGAACCGGACTATTTGTATTCGGCTAATTCTTTGTCCATAACAATTGGGACGCACTTTTCCACAGCCCCTCTACTAATAGTCATTTTTGTCATATGCATCTTCTTCTTTTCTATCGTCATCCTTCCTTCAGCCCCCCACCCTAAGGCCCCAATTATATGGGAATAGCATCATTCTGATTTAGACCAACAAAAACAAACAAAACCCAATGTGACAAAAAATGGAAACCAAAGAAAGATGAGAAACAAAGGGAAAGAAGGGTCATCTCCGTTTGGAAAATTTTCTTTCTTTCCTCAAATTCTAGAGCTACAAACATCATATTGCTTGGGACACTTTGCACCAAAGGGGGAAAAAGAAGGGGCTACCATGCATGTAGGACTTAGACACAAATGCATTTCTATAAGTGGGATATAAGTGGGGGGTGGAAAAGTTCAGTGCATATCCAAATGGACTTTGGTGACTTGTGACGACTCGTCGCCTCATCCATGTCAGCTCGTCTATGTTTTCAACACTTTGCACGGTGGCCCTGACTTGGTACATTCCAGATGCTCCACCTCATGCATTGACAAGTTGGCATTATATGTGTTTTTTTTTATGTACCACACCAATTATGTGCATTTTTCCAAAGCTTGGCACGCGCTTTCCAATTTTCATGCACAAAAAAAAAAAAAAAAGAATCGCTTACAGGTGGCGCTCGGATATAGGGCATTCGTGGTTCCATGCACCCAATGGAATCAAGAAGGTAGAAAGTCAGTGTAGGCAAATGCCTTTTTTCTTCCTTAGTATAATTGGTATAGAAAGCAAATAACAAGGAAACACTTGTGGAAAAAGAACAAAGTGTCTTTAGAATTTTTCTCATCTGTTGCATTAATAAGATTGCTCATACGTGTACGCATATGCAATGAATCCAATATAAAAGATAAAAACCTTGTGTTTTTATGCAAATATATATAGGTTTCTTTCTTTTCTTATGCACAAACTTTTTACATGGATATGTCCACAAGTTCTTTCTTAATTAAAATTAGTTATTGAAGGTTCAAATTTACATGACAACATATATAATTGAAATTTATTTGTGCTTTATTTTGATATATTTCATGCATGAGAAGTAAATACAAAACAAAACCTAACCTATTTTGTTTATTTCTCAAATAATTTGTGGAAGATGGAAGCCAATAAATGATGACTTATCACTATCATCATGTTAATTATTTTTGAGCCGACCGGTTCCACAATTTAAGAGCAAAATTTGCATATGCAAAAATATAAGCAAAATGAATGGTTTTTCCTACCTCATTAAAATTGTCCCCTCTTCAATGCAATTAATGCTACAAAATTTAGCACAAAGGAGTCCCACCCTTTTTGTTTCAGATACCCAACTAGCTCTGGTTTGCTCCCATGGAATAACGTGCCTTCCATGTGTCTTAATTCAACGCACCCATTTCATATGGGCCATACAGAGGAGACCAATTATCAAATTAAGCAAGCGCATGGGAGCCATGCCCCTTCTCTTAATTCTCATTGTTAATCTTATATTAAAGTACGTTTAAGAAAATGGTATAGCAGTCCAAATAGTTGGACTAAGACATGTAATGTTTATCGTTAAAGCTTGTTTAAACTTGGCACAAACATAGAGGTTAATTAAACATTGGGTCAATCAACTTTTGTTAAAGTGCATGCACTTTAATTTCTGGTACGAAGAATCCAAGAAAGGTTTCTCTCAATGTTTTTGTCGAAGCTGGTAGCCTTTCCATTGGTAGGTGGGTACATAAAACAAAAATTAATTATTCGATAGATTAAAGTTAACCCTAAAGAAAAAGGGTCGGAAAGGTTGGTTGGTTGGTTGGTTGGTTTTGGCAGTTGGCAGTTTTTTCAGGTAAAGTCGGTTGGTCGAATAGTTGTGAATTGAATTATTTTCGGGAGGTTATTCTTCCCCGACCAATGGAGACACCAAAAGGCCATGCTATTTGATCAGCTCATCAAATTCAGATATTTTACTTATCCGAAATGCAAGTTGCAGAGTAAAATGGCTGCAAATGTCGGCATTGGCAACTACCCATCACTCTTTCCCTTTCTCATGTGTTTAATGCTCTTGAAATTGATATGGGAAGCTGTCGATTTCCTTTAGCTTTGCCTGTCAAACAAGCACATGATCCTCTGCCACCATTGCAAATATTGAAGATAAATTACACTACACATTTTAATTAGTAATAATTACACCAACTCAAGCATTTCATTAATACTACTTATATTTTCTATACTCAGATCAAGTAAAAAAGGAAATTTTTATCTTTTTTTTTTATATGGTCTTGCACTAGGATAATTTTTTTTAGGTTTTGTCTTTTAATGAAAATTTCATCTGTTTTTGCAAAAAAAAAAAAAAGATAATAAAATTGAGCAAACTAGTAATATTTTTTTTTATTAAAAATGTTTCATTTGATCTTTACCCATGGTTATATAAGCTTTATTTCCACTTGACAATAATTGAAAGACTAATTATGTTGATAGCAATTAATTAGCACGTGTCATCATGTGCACATGTGATCCAATGGTACCTTATAACTAGGAGCTGCCTTAATTAGACACCTTACATGTGCTACACTAATTGCCATATCTACAAAATTGATTATAACTAAGTTTTTGTTTTAATTGAAGGAAGAAGAATTAAAATATGATTCTTTTAATATATATATATACTCATCATTAATAAAAAAATTAATTTCGTATTTTCATTTAGAATATCCTCTTTAGCTCAATATATTTGCTTTTAATTTTCTCATCATAATCATGCTAATAGCAACAAAAGTGTATATCTATATATATAGGGTGAAAACAATTTTATTAAGTAGAAAAACATAAATAAAATTTCCTAAACCAAGTTTGTAAAGCTTCTTTTAAAAAAAAAAAAACAAATTTCGCATGAAAGACTGTAAACTAAGCGAGAAAGTTGAGATCAAGCTTCTTTTAAAGTTGTTTTGGATTTAAATTGTGTTATTTTCATGTATTTTCGAGTTATAATAATGGTCGGGTTTGATTTTTAGTCAATTAATACATATTATATATTTATTATGATAAAAAGCAAAATTTGACACGTCCATTCAGTTATATTTCTTTTAAACATCAAAATTCCTCCTTTAGTGAAAATTCTATTTATTATTTTCTAGTTAGAAAATATTCACCTTCATTCATTTCTTGGTACCTCAAGAAATGGATAAGTGATAGCTAAATTTGTTTAATCATTGCTTATTCTTCAATTTTTGATCCCATGTCTCAATGGAAGTGAAACTCATGTGCCTCGACCGGCCAAAGATAACTAAAATCTCGATTTTCTCGTTATCTAATGTCAATAATATAATTAATTAATTAATTCCTCGCAGCATTGCAAAGGTCCAAGATAAACAATCATACACAGACAACATTAATAATATTAATCATGTGAAATTCCCACCTCTCGTGGATCTCATGGACCTCCATAATTTATAACAACTTTCCCCTATGAATATGGCCAAATCAACACAAACACATCACAAGATTTCAGACATGAATACATTCAATAATGTAAATATTTGATTACTTAATTACTTATATATTGTTATCATTATTATTTGATCAATTTGATCACCATACAAACCGATCGAAGGCAACTTCTCTTGTATGCTTAAATTTTGATTTGCGCATCATAGACAAATTTCTAAAAGATGGTTGTATGCAATTCATGAATTTTAATTAATAAATAGAACATATTATTGTTCTCTAACTGTTAGAGATTCTTTCAGATACAATATATACATAGATAATTAAGTTTTAAGAAAATATTTCATCAAATATAATATGTGTATGTGTTTATGGACAAACAACATGTGCAGCTATACACATATATACATATATATAAAATATTTTATTATATTATATGCTAATTAATTTGAATTAGTGCAAAAGCTAGATATGGTAGGTTGAATAACATGGTTTTAGGTGGTAATTAACATTATTGGTCTCATTCTTTTTAATTAAGTAAGTAAGTAGATGATTGGTTTGCCAAACCAAGTGTTCACATGGCATTAAGTTAATCAAAATGTAGACTTGGAGAAAAGCCAATGTTTGAATATTGTAGAAACAAAGTTGGCAAGAACAGGAAAGAAAGGTGCCCTAGGTAGTTAAACTCGATTCTTTTTTTTTTTTTTTTGTGCTTATTTCTCATATGATAATAAAAATAAAAATATTTTTTTCACGATTAATAAAAAAAGTTTCAAGATCCAATGATCGTCAGCACACACCGCCACCCATAAATCGACACATAGATAGGGTTTGAGAATGTTGTATTTTGTTCTTAAAGATGAGATCTGATCATGGCGGATAATGAAAGATTGGTCATCTTCAACAAATCAAACCGTTAGCTTGAATAATTTTATATTAAAAGTGAAAGAACATAAATTATATAATATTAACCTTCTTAGTGGTTTAGGGTCATCCATGACATTAGGGGGGAAGAGAGTGATCTCCCACTCAAAAAAAAATAAAATAAAATAAAAATGCTTTATAATTATAAATGTAGAACGTGAATGGAGATATGGTTGTTAGCCCATGATTGGGAGTTGAATGCTAAACAATTGTTTACCCTCCGTTTATGGTGGAAAAAATTGGAGAAAGGAATCTTTACCTGCAACTCCAAACATTTAATGAATTAAACAATTTTTTAATCGAAACAAATAATTAAAATAAAGAAAAAAGGAAAAACGATTATGCTTGTGAGGAAGAAAATCTTTGGAAACCAGAACAATGCCGTCAAATAGGGTGCCTGCTTATCACCTGTCTGCTAACTGCTGTCTCCCTATTTTGGATAAAGTGATTAGTTTAAACAATAAGTCTGGTAGTTTTCGTGGGGAATGATACACATCACACAATCATAGGGTTAAAAATATATTTATTTATTTATAAGGAATTGACCCCCCCTGCTAATGTTGTCTTACGTATAAGGGCTAATATATAATCTATGTGCTTTTTCGTCCAGGTGTATCATGCTTTACACAATTGAGCTATTAGAATTTAAGAAATCAAAATCTTAAAAATAGATTTATGAGACGAGAGACATGTTATTTTTTTGTTATTTAATTTTATTTTATATACAAACATAGGCTCAAAACTTTTGGTAAATCATTGTGGAAATTTATATTCATTTTAAGATTTAAAACGCATGAAGAATTTATTGTTTTTGCATGCAGAATTTAATTTTTGAAGTATTTAAAAATTCTTTAATTAAAAATAAGTAAATAAAAATATTATCAAATTCTTTTAACATCTTCCAACACTTTTACATGCCAAACATTATTTGAACTTATTTTTACAATTCTTTTAAAACAACTCTCCTCAAGCAACATTGTAATCAGCCAGGCCAGGTCAAAACAAAGATTTATTGAAGCAGAGGTTTTGAACTATATACTGCTATCAAATTACAATTATTGAAAACAAAAACTAAGTTTATAATTTGTTTATTTACAAATTTGTATTAAAATATTTAATAACTTTGTATTACAAAAACTCTAATTCGGAGTTAAACTTTAATTAGCCCTTAAAATCCCATTTTGGACCAACTTCTGCATTGTGGAATAGGAGCAGCATCAGAGGTTGTGCACCAAATAGACATTAACTGTTTTACTATCAATTGGCGACTACAATAACACAAACAATTTCAGCACTCAAATAGTTTATGTTGCAATTGTTTTAACAGTACTCATTAATTATTTAATGGCAAGTTTTAATTAATAGTATGCAGATGCAAAACAAGACATGCTGTTCATAAACAATTCAAATTGAATACTCACTAATGTTTTATGGACTTTGATATTTTCTACAATCAAGCAGTACAATCATTGGGTACCAAAAGCATATGCATATGGAACAAGATAAAGACGAATACAAACATAGAATCTGTAAAAGGATGGTGACTTTTTTATAAGATTGGAGAATTGATCATTATGTTTCACCAAAGAGAAAGAAAGGAAAAGGAATAGCATTTTTTTATATAAATTTTTATCTTTATCTTTTGATATATAAAATATTATTATTTTTATATTTATTCTTTAATATTTTTTATGTAAAATTATGAATTTATTATTAATAATATGTGTATTTAATAATTAAATAATTTATTATTTTTTATAAATATATTTTAATGCGAAGATATATGAATTGTTTAAGTTGATGTTGAATATAGGTTTATTTGTAATTTAGAAATGTTTTAGGTTGAAAAGAGAAGCATGTTATGTTGTTGGGATGGGAAGGCAAGCGTGTGGGTCAAGTGATTGTGACCTAGATTTCGGAGTTAGAAGGCAGCAAACACAGAGCAAAGGCCACGTGTAGGGAGAGAGGACACCGGTAAGAGGAAAGAACGCGGGGTTCGACGTGTCCAAAAATCACCAATAACATCCTTCTCATTTTTCTCATTCCCTTCATAATGCTCCAATACCCTAGACCTCCATCCTCCCTACCCTACTCTTCTTTTTCCCTCAAATTATTTATTATTATAACTGCTATTTAACTTCTTTAAATTTCTCTAACTCTTTTGTCAAAATATTTAAGTTTCTTTTTTGAAAAAAAATTAAGAATTCATAAATTGCTCAACTCATTGATTATAAGATAGATGTATATTTTTATTTTTTTATTACATTTTCAATAATATTAACCAAGGATTACTTGTATTTAAAATATGTTTCTTTTTGAATAACACTCGTCATTAAAATGTAAATAATAGAAATACATTATATTATGAAATTATATATCTATTAAAAAAATTTAAATTATATATATCTAAATTATAATAAGAGTAGGAGTATAGAAAAGAGAGAAAGGGGCGGGAAGGGGGGGTGGGGGGCGGGGATTGGTCGTGTCAAAGGGTTCCTTCCTTCCTCCTACGCCTCGTTTAAATCACATTAAAAAATGGTCACTCCTTTGAGAGCTGAGACCCCCTCTTCGCTACTGAAATGCAACACGTGGTGTTCTCTTAGATGTCCTGAGTGGACCTACTGGCCATTTTTTTTCTTTCTATATATACCCTCTTTTCTCTCCCTCCCTCCTCCCTCTTCAAACCACACTTGTGACTTCACTAACGTCCCCTTTCTCTCTTTCCTACTCTAAATTTCCTTTGTATTACAAAAGCAGACATCAATACAAGTCTCTCTCATCCCCAAACAAGCATAACGGAATCTCCACGTTCAGAATTTTTACTCTTTCCAAGCCAATCACCGCTCTCCATTCACTCCCAACAAACCACAACCACTATTCATACAAGCACGAGTAGTGCTTTAGCCAAAATTGAGCACCCATGGCTTCATCTGCATCAGCATCAGCATCAGCAGCGGCAGCAGCAGCTACTGGCAATTGTCTTAAGCCTAAATCCCCACCCTCGACCTCTTCTTCATCTCTTGACTTGGGCTCCTGTTCTTCCTCCATACCTTTCAAAAGGCCTACTAGAAAGCCCAACATTTCCTGCTCTCTCCAAACTCCTTCCATTCGTCATTTCCCTAAGCAGTCACCAACATATCCTCCATCACCTACTCCAGCTTCTAGTCCCACCACAAAACACCCGCAAAATACTTTTTCTGCTGAGAAACCTCAATCCCAACAATGGAATCCCTTTCAAAGAGCTGCAGCTATGGCTTTAGATGTATTAGAGAATGCCTTAGTCTCTCATGAGCGCCAACATCCTCTGCCCAAAACGGCTGACCCCAGAGTCCAAATCTCTGGCAACTTTGCTCCAGTGCCAGAGCAACCGATCAAGCATGGGCTTCATGTCACTGGCACAATCCCAGAATGCATACAAGGAGTCTACGTTCGCAACGGAGCCAACCCACTCCACGAACCGGTCGCCGGACACCATTTCTTTGACGGGGATGGGATGGTTCATGCTGTTCAGTTCAAAAATGGTTCCGCTAGCTATGCTTGTAGGTTCACAGAAACAAACCGGCTGGTTCAAGAAAGAGCTTTTGGGCGTCCAGTTTTCCCCAAGGCCATAGGCGAACTCCATGGCCACTCTGGCATAGCTAGGCTGTTACTTTTCTGTGCTCGTGGCCTATTGGGGCTTGTTGATCCAAGTCACGGTACTGGAGTTGCAAACGCTGGGCTTGTTTACTTCAACGGTCATCTCCTTGCCATGTCTGAAGATGATTTGCCTTACCATGTTCGCATCACTCCATCTGGGGACTTGAAAACCGTTGGTAGATATGATTTTGATGGTCAGTTAAAGTCTACAATGATCGCTCACCCCAAGGTTGATCCTGTAACGGGAGAATTCTTTGCTCTTAGCTATGATGTTATCCAAAAGCCATATCTTAAGTACTTCCATTTTTCAGCGGATGGCAAGAAATCACCAGATGTTGAAATTCCAGTAGAAAGTCCGACAATGATGCACGACTTTGCAATCACAGAAAATTTTGTGGTCATTCCTGACCAGCAAGTCGTGTTTAAATTGCCTGAAATGATTCATGGTGGTTCACCAGTTGTTTATGATAAGAACAAGATGTCAAGGTTTGGCATATTGGACAAGAATGCCACCGATGC
This sequence comes from Theobroma grandiflorum, assembly GCA_036013995.1. Lineage (NCBI taxonomy): Eukaryota > Viridiplantae > Streptophyta > Magnoliopsida > Malvales > Malvaceae > Theobroma > Theobroma grandiflorum. Next base: position 21,310,138 of record CP142133.1, on the reverse strand, counting down.
TTCTGGAATTAGGTGGGTGGAAGCACCTGATTGCTTCTGTTTCCATCTTTGGAATGCTTGGGAGGAGCCAGAGACTGATGAAGTTGTGGTAATTGGCTCCTGCATGACACCCCCAGATTCCATTTTCAATGAATGTGATGAGAGTCTCAAGAGTGTTCTGTCTGAAATTCGATTGAATTTGAAGACTGGCAAGTCGACACGCCGCCCCCTCATTTCAGAATCTGAACAAGTGAACTTGGAGGCGGGGATGGTGAACCGCAACTTGCTGGGAAGAAAAACCCAGTTCGCATATTTAGCTTTAGCTGAGCCTTGGCCTAAAGTGTCAGGTTTGGCCAAAGTTGACCTCTCAACTGGAGAGGTTAAGAAATATATCTATGGAGACCAAAGGTATGGTGGTGAACCTTTGTTCTTTCCTCGAAATCCAAATTCTGAGAACGAAGATGATGGTTATATTTTGGCCTTCGCTCATGACGAGAAGACCTGGCAATCAGAGCTGCAGATTGTAAACGCTATGGATTTACAGCTAGAAGCCACAGTTAAGCTTCCTTCTCGAGTTCCATATGGCTTTCATGGGACATTCATAAGCTCCAGGGACTTGGAGAAGCAGGCCTAATTCAGCTTAAATACCCCTCGTTGAGTTATCATCATGTTTTTTAGATGGTTTACCAGGTTTGAGGGGGAGTTTTACCAGAGGGATGCTTGCATATATGTCCCCGGAGTCTCTTCCTCTGTTTCCATAGTTAGACAACCCTGTTTTTGGGTTAGTCCTAGACTTCTACCTTTTTGGTTATTTTAAAGTGGGAGGTTTTGAGAGACTAGCTTGTAGCTTTTGGGTGTAGGTAGTAATTGAAGCTCAGCTAGTTTCTGCTTATTCTTTCACTTGTGTGCATGATTCTGTACATAATTACAAGAAAATATGTAGTGTGTATTTCTCTGTTTATCTCTGTAATTCTCTGTTTTGTTGTAAATATTAAAATTTACAGCATTTATATTTACCACTAGCTTTTCTCCAATTACTCAGTCCTTCATCTTTCTTATATAAAACTTTGTTTATTTCTATTGAAAGTCCACCTTGAGCAATCTAATCGGCAATATAATCCAGTGAGGTATGTTTTGCAAAAGAGATTTAATCAGGAGTGAACAATTAAAAAGAAGAGAAATAAAAATCTAACATTGAGAAGAAAAATGGCCAGATTATTTTTGCACAGAGCCGACCAGATGTCAATTTCTTTAGATATCTGATGGTGGGTCTATTTTAAAAAGAACATAAGTAAAGATTTTAGAACAATGAACAAATAAGAATGAAGCAGGGTTAAATGTTAAATCATTCAAGGATTGGTTAAAAAAGACAGATTGGACCTCCTTTTTTAAGTAATCAAATCTGTTAGCTGATAAGCCTTTGCCAGTTTTAAGTTTTAAGTCTACCGCAACTCCTGAAGTTGATAGTCGCAACATACCATTGGCATTATAATCGTGTAAGTCTCATTTGCTAAACCAATCACAGCTAGAAACTTCATGGTGGGAGCTACTGGAAGCTAGGGAACACTCAACACCTTAGATATTGAACAATGATTGAGATATTTAAACAAATAGGGGGGCACATAAAAGGTGATTTGACTCAATATGTCCAATCCAAAGTTGGAGACAGGATAATTTTATGTCAACTTTGATAGCCATTTTGATTTTTAGAAGAACTTGAAATGTGCATAATGCAGATTCCCATAGAGAAAGTAGGTTGCCACAGATTCTTTCAGATGTTTAAATCATAATTATACAGTCAAAGATGGCAGAATGACATTTCCAAAAGAAATGGACTATGTCTTAAAATATTGGTGACATTAAGAAATATCAACGATATTTTATTTATGCACATTGTAGATGAGATAAACTGATGCAACCACATATAGCACCTTGTAGTCTTGTCATTTGCTGATGAATTTAACTTTTCTGGCACTTGGAGGGAAACGAAACTAAACCCTTGCTGAGGGCATGCATTGTCTAGCGATCCAATTTCGGTCATAGATGGTGTTTTATCCATGAAACTCAATTATTGGGAGGATTGGGATAGCATTACTAATGCTTGGAGGGTCCATCCAACACAGAATTTCAATCTGAAATGAGGTCTTGCCATCATGTTACTGGCCACTGCAAACCTAGCTATAAAGAGAGGGTGTGCCATGAAGGATGGGCTGCTCTATCTGTTGAGTTTGGATGGTGCTTCAGCATGTAGATAAGTGTCCTTTCCATTCTGTTCGCTGCTTTGTTGGTCTTTCAGGTTTCTTACATTCTTTCCTAGTGCAGGCTCAAAGACATGGCCTTGTTTTGTTTTTATATCCCAGGAGCATGCGCAACATGCAATACGCAGCTACATATCAAACATATGATCAAGTTCTGTCCCATTTCGCTACTTACATACATAACAATAATAGCTATCTTTTCTTGCTATTCATCCTGGTGGTGCTGTCTATCTATCAATTGGCCTGTTAAATTTACCAGGAGATTTGGCAATGCTAAATCTTAATTAGGGAGAGTCTCCTGCATTTTACTTATGTTTTTGCTTCCTCATTGGAGTTTTCATGCAATAAAGCTTTACCTATCATCTCAACAGTCTAGTAGACTGCCCATTCAGAATAATTTATGCTCAGTTACTATCAGCAAGCCCAAACAGATGAATTGATGTTTGATCCTAACATCACATTTTTACTCTTCTTTTCCACTAATACATATGAGAAGCTTACTTTGATGGGGAATGATGTTTCCAAATGTAATTTTTTATTGTTTTACTACATATGAGAAACATAACAAACTCTACACTTTTTTTTTTTTGAAAATAAAAAAACTCTACACTTACATTTTAAATAGGTCTGAACCTTACTTTCTTCTTAAATTTCTCATAGGTTTTAAAAAAGAAAAGTAAAAGGGGAAATTTGATAATTAATTTAAAGTTAAATTATACAATTAGTCTTTGTATTCTACAAAGAGAATGGATTTAGTCTCTATACAATAATTTGTATAAATTTAATCCTTATACTTTGTGAATTTGTTAATTATAGTCTTTAACTCTAACATCGTTAAATATTTTGACACAGTGTTGATTATATGTTGATGTGGCAGGGTCATGTTGATTTGGGACAAATGTTGACATGACACAATACTAAGTATTGTCAACATATAGTCAACGCCACGTTAATATACTTAAAGTTTAAATTTAACGGTGTTAGAATTAAGAGTTGTAATTAACAAATTCACAAAGCATAAGGACTTAATTTACACAAATTATTATATAAGGATTAAACCCATTCTATTTGTAGAGTAGAAAGACTAATTACATAATTTAATCTTAATTTAACATAATGCTTTCAAAAGTATATATAGGACAAAAAAAATTATATCTATTTCAAATTTGAAGGACATCATGTTCAGTTATTCTAATTTTAAAATATATGATTTCTGTGGTACTTATGGATTGACAAACGAGGGCATCAATTGCAACAAGTTGGGAATCTCAGGGCCTAAATTGATAGTTCCAAAATTTAGGAGAAGAAAAAGATAAATAGGTCAAATCTTCTTTAAGGCACTCTAATTAGGTGGTTTTTACATATCAAGGTCTGAAAATTTGATGTTTTAGTACTGTTACTTCCATTTTGATCGAATTTGTAAATTTGATGACAGAATGTGGGGTTTTAAAACTCCACTGATTGTGTAATGTGTACATGTTGATAATAATCCATAATAATAATTAGTTGTGAGGCACTTTTATATATAAACATTCATGGCAAGTTAAAAATATAAAGCTTGATGTCATCTTGTTTGATCAAATTAAATAGTGTTTGAAATAAATGCTTCAAAACTTTCTTTCTTTCTTTCTTTTTTGCAATCAAAGTATTTGATTTTTATTTGAATTTTGTACTTCAAAGCAATAAGACTTTAATTACTATATGTTATAGCTGCAGGCATACATACAGGTGCTCCCTTCCTATCTTAATTAGAGTTGCTTCATAAGCTTCAGCAAAAGGGGCCGCTGTCAATATGTTTAATTAGAAACAAAACAAGGAAAAGCATCAAATGGCAAGCACAAACTCCTGCATTGAACCCATATTTTCTGTGATGGAAACAAGCACCTCTCCTTAAATGCTTGTATTGGTAGGTGCATGTAACGGTAAAAGGCCAAAAGCCTATAAAGGTCAACCAGTCAAAGGAAATGCAAAGGGCTGACAGTGCCACCAGGGAGGCCAAAAAGACAAATACAATTGCAAAAAGGGCTCCAATTGAATCGACTCCTGCTTTGTTCTTCACATGAAGGTCATGTGCCCCTAACAGCTTTTTTGGGGTGAAGTCATTTTCTTTCTTTAAGCCATGCCTGACTACTTGCCAGGGGAAAACATGAATCCTTGTAGCTAACCAGTTTCAATTAATTTGTATGAATTTTTTTTACTAATTTCAAGATGCACCTGTCTCCTTCAGCAATGGCAACTAAAGGGTGCCATCTAATCTCGGTTTTCTATTGATCTGTTGCTCAATTTACATATGTACAATATGGATCCAACAGTGGAGAATTGGCTGCCGAAGGGGTGCTGTCAATGTTTCGGCCTGCCCTGTCATCGTCGTCAACGTAGTGGCTGCATGCAAAACATAGGGCTAAACTATTTCTTTTAATTTTCAGCATCGTAGTCGTCCCTGCTCGTGGTCTCCACTCCCCACTGGTAAAGGCCAAAGAGATGCTAACAGGGGGAAAAAGAGATTTGCTTGAATAGATACAAGCACTATGACAACTTTTAAGGACAAAATTTTTGCTGTGGCTTTTCAATCCTAAAGTGGTCAGGCCAAAACATAAATTACGGATGAAACAAACCATGAGATGTGGTGCTTTCCTTTCCAATATGTATATCTTGTCGATGGAGAACAAAAAATAATGCTAGTATATTGTTTCATGACATTCATTTTCTATTTATTATTCTATGATTTTCTCAGCTAATCAGATGTTTGGCAGGGGGGAAAATTATACATGACATGGTTTCCTAAGGAGAATTAATGGAAAAGAGGAAGGAAGAAAAAAAGTTATAATCCCAAGGTTTAGTTTGATTCAAAAGAAATGAAACGTACGTAAACATCCGAATTAATTAATTAATTAATTATGCATGAAAACAGGAAATTAAGGAGTCCTCCCAAAACTAACTCACCATTATTCAGCCCTTTTGTAATTAAACAATATGCAGTTGGAATTGGACCACACAAGGATGGCAACAGTACTCAACCTCAAACCTGACCTTTTATAAATGATTAGACTGAAATTTTTGAACAAGTTGATTGACAATACCAAACTTTAGCATCTTTATTTGACTTGCATGATTTTGAAATGCACCCAAAAAGAAGAACCACAATTCAATTTGAAATTAGTTTGATGGTAAATAGAGAAATTTTTGTTATTTTTAAACATGCAGGATGATAAATGCACCAACAAAGTTCCAATACCTCATTTTCTAAATAAATTAATATGAATTTACTTTGATTAAATGTTCTTGTTTTTGTTGCAGTCCGTGGAATTATTGAGGTTTGTCGTCTGGTCTTGTTCAGGACAAATGTACAAGGTTTTTTTGTTCCCCCCACTTGACAGAACACTCTTACTACTCTGTCTACTGGCTGATTGACCGCAGGTTTTTTGGCAGATTGTACAGGGACTTCCTCTTCTATTATTGAATATAAGCACTCCTCTTCAGCTTTTCAAAAGGAAAAAATGCTGAAATTTAAATTATATTCATTTAGAGAAAATTGATGAAAAAAATTTGTTATTAAAATTATTTAAAAAGCAAAAAAAATAAAACTCAGAGAAATTAAATAAATAAAAAAACAAAAAAAATTATGTGATTTGATCTCTTGTCTATGCTCATAATGTGAAACAGTTTTTTTATTATTGTAAAATTAAAATATAATAAATTGATATTTATCGTTCTTAAACCAACTTAAGATTCTTTGTATACCTTTTCTCATTAATCTTTAAAGAATATTCACTCAAACCACTCTAGTTCCACCTAAAACGAAAGATAAAATTACAAAGTATTCTTTTTTAAAGTTCTCAAAGCACTACTCACTATTCTATTTAATTTTAAACATGATGTGTAACAAAAAGTTTAAAACATACAATTACTCTATTTTGTATACAAAACAATAATCCTAATCAAATAAAATTTAGAATTCTAATCAACCTATAACTCAATAAAAATTAAAGATTTGGATCAAAGGCCGCAAAAGTGAGGTTAATTCTTAACCAATTAGTGTCGCATATATTAGTTAATCATTAACTCATAATAAATTAATTTCCCTTAAATGAATTAAATCTTAATAAACTTTAAATCTTAAAATGGGCATTTATTTATTTATTTTTCTTGCCAGTTTAAGATTCTCCAATTTGGAAAACCCTAGAACAATCTGAAGTAGAGTATCCACTTTGAATACAAATGGAAAACGTGGAAACCTTGCATAACTGTTGGTGCACCGAAAGATATGCTGGGGTTTTACCCAAAAGCAAATCAATTTATTAGGTATCCCCATGATACTCAAGGAACACGACTGTACCAACCATTGGAAAAAGGTGTAATACAAAAAATCAATTGCAAATATATTTGTTCAAGTTATAAAATGGAAATTAAGCCAAATCCCATGCCAGGAATTGGCCATTCTCTGAAAAGATCTAACGATTACACAGAAATACGACAAAACAACTCTCCCCAGTCCCCAGGGTGTCTCTCTCTTTCCATTATCGCCATTTTTTTCCCTTCCAATAATTATATTTTTGTGGTTAATGTTATAGGCATGTGTACAATTGATATTATTAAGTGGACAAAAAAGCATAGAATTCAAGAGTTTTAATTATTGCACGTTTAGATAAAAAGCAAAAGCAAAAACAGAAAAAGAGAGAATATAATGTACTGTTGGATGTGTGTGTAAGTCAATGGTTTTTAAATATCACCATGAGCAAAAATGGCCTTGTGCCTGTTCAACTGTCAATGTTCCCTATTAATCTGTTTTCAAAACAGATGAATTTTCATGAGTTGAGAGATTATCTCTTTGTCGATCGGTAATAGTTTACTCAGCTCCAAAAACTCATACATTACGATATAGACAATAATATGCTTTATTTTGAGCTATACTAGTCAAGGAAACGATACAGACGGTTGCTGTTGCTAGTGTCATAAAGCTCAATCCTTATCCAGAAGTTTCTAGAGGTAGAGATGGGTTACCAGAATTTCTTCGAATGTAGATTTTTTTGGATGAGTGGAAACCCTCGCAGTCACAGCCCTGGAATCAGAGACACTGTTGAGTGGCCTAAATCTTTTGCGGGCCTTGGAATTCAGACAAGGTGACATCACTTGCTAAACATGTTGGTAAAAACATGTGCCAAAATTTGAGTGTGGTTGCTCAAAAGTGTTGAACAGTGAAACATTGCATCACCATATATGTGCTGCTGCCCTGCAGGATTCAACAGAAAAACATTGAAAATATGGTGAAGAAATATAAATGCGTGACGTTGAGCATCAGCTCTGGTTACATAACAAACCGGCGTCAGCAAGAGATAAGGTAATTTCAACCACAGATTTAGATCATGAGTTCTTGCATACAATTTGGTTAGTTTGTCATGGTGCCATGGAAGAGATTCTCACAGTGCATGTGAAAGATTTGAATGCAGCCCATGTCGGCAAGTTCATGTTTGACTTGTTTCAATCACCTGTTTGAGGCTGCCGGTGCAAAGTGACAACTAAGGAACGGAAGGTTGTGAAATAGAAAACGTGCATCCGATCCTCAAGATTCAAAGCATGCAGCCCATGTACCTTTGGCCAAGGACTTTTCTTAGCAGAGAATCTAACCAAGATACAATAAATTAGTAGTTTACAGCTATAGAGATAATTAAGCCAGTGTACATACATTCACATGGGGGTCTCTGAAAGGTTCTAACAATCAAATCTTTCCTGCCTGATATTTTGCTGACAATATATACCCAATTGGATTTGGATTAAACAATTAGTTAACAATTCAGAGCTGTGGGTTTTACTTTTCATGACAAAATCTGTTGCCACTTAAGTTCATTAGATTGAAGTAAAATAAATCAATATTGTCATTCAAGCTAGCTAAAGCATAAAAACAAAGGCATCAATTTATTCATGAAGGACCAAGCACCGAAGGGAACAAGAAATGGATAACTCTGGTGAAAGAAAAGGGTTGAATAAGGCAATGAGGAATGCCTTTCCAGGGAGGGTACTATAAATAAGAGATAATAATACGCTTCACCACCTAATTTCACAATTCAAACCCACAAGCATAGCATAAAGAAATGGCCCACAACAAAGCTAAACACCCCTTTTCTCTCCCCATACAGATTTCCAAACCCTCCGAAATCACACTCCTAGTGTTGGACTCATTCCCCTGTAAAAGAATCCAGAAGAAAGAATAATACAAGTGACAAACTTTTGCATTACTTGTGGAATGGAGAAAAACCGGTCCCCTCCCCTCCTTTGATCAATGTTGACGTGGACTTCAGCACGATATGAAAGAAACTTTTGGGTCTTTTTCAGACAATTTGCAATGTGGCACCTCCCGATTGATCAATTCCATCCAGCTCACTGGTGTTGTTTTGCTTTTGAGATCCAACACTCGCAATCTTGCTTGCATCATGCCATGCCTCACCCACATGGTTGCCAGCATTGATATATATATGTATATAATCTTTTCCGTATCATATATCCAACCATACATGCATACAAGAAAATGTTTAATGATTGAAAATAGATTTCTAATTACATATGGATGATTCAACGTGGCGGCTCCGAGGCCAGGAAGAACATTAACGTATAGAATTGGTAGCAAATGGAAACGACATGGACAGTTCAATAATATAATACAACAATGGTGATAGAAACGAAAACCCGCAGCCTACCCAAATGCAAAGCAAGCCCAGAGAAAATGAAGAAAGATAGAGAGACATAAATGCAAACTTGAATGGTGATCAAGACAAGCAAAAGTTAGTAAAAGGGCAAGTCGACGGAAAGGAAAATGTGATCTTTTCCACCAAGTGGGTGGCACAGATGATAACCACAGACGGCTATGATAGAGAAACGAGTGACCCGAAATTGACGGTGAGCTTTCTCTGCATATCGTTGTCTCAAAAAAAAGTGCCAAATATGTCTTTCCTTCCTCTCTTGTTGGGTTTAATGTGTGCTGAGTCATGACATTGACACCATTACATGTGAAATGATTAAATTGATATACGTGAAATTCATGGATGACTCAAAAATCCATTACTTTAATTAGCTATATTGAATAATATTCCTTCCATTAATTCACATTGTTCAACTTAATTTCCAAACAAATTGAAATTGTAACAGATTGGAATGTTAAAAGATGGTGCACTAAGATAGCGTAAGCTCAAGAGGGAAATGCATGGTGGCTATGTGTTGATCCAAGGGTGCATAACAGTTGAGAGAAATAACACAGTTTCCTCGGATGAGAAAGTTGATCTCACAACTCACAGATTGACACAGAAATACCTGCAGCCGGTCTTACATATGAGAAATTCTTTTGGGTTCATCAAAAAAGTTATTTTGGGCCAAAGAATATCTGTAAAGAAAACTTGTTGCAGTTCACATTGAGCCCCATGAGTCGGCCCTGGAGAATATTTGGCCCTTCGAATCACGATGGTTGTGTTTACAATTGTAGATGCTGCTATTCTTCATCAAATTAAATTGCCGATTTCCGAACAATTGGAAAGATGGGGAAATGAGAATGATTCTAAACATCTTCATCTCATATATATATATATATATATATATATATGCTACATATATTGAACATGGACGAGGTCCTAAAGCTTAAAAATAATATCCGATCATTTGATTCAATTGATATGATCATTAATTTTAAAAATATATTCTACATACCTCATTTAGTTTGAAATCATTTAGTGTGAATTTTCAAAATGATTTAAGTTAAGCCATCATTGATAATTAGTCTGACTTCCATTGTTAAATCTTCGAGGTTTTTCTTATTTGGATTTGTTTTGATTTGGGTCTAAGTCTTAATTTATTAAATGAGCTTATGGTTCAATTTATTAATTGGGTTTAGGCCTAATTTATTGATTGGGTTTAAAGTCTCTGCTGCTAATTGGATCTAATGGATCATTTGGGCCTTGGGTTGGTAAGTCTAGAGTGCAAAAAAAAAAAAATGCAACAAAGCCATGTATTGACGTCTTGGGTTACACTGGCGTATTGGATATGTTAGCTTTTACATGTTCTTGTAACATCATTTGTAAGTCAATTATCTGTGACGTGACGTGTTCCGTTATGTCATTTGTTACGTAATCTGTTTGTGACATGTTTTGTTATATCATTTGTTTGCATTATGTTTTGTCATGTAATTTATTCTGTAATGTATTTTGTCATATCATCCATTTTATCATGTGTTTTACCTCATTATCGGTCATGTGCTTTATTATATCATTTATCTACTATGTCATGTAGCCACTAGTTAGTTTAAGACTAGATGTGGCAACATATATCGCAAACAGCTGACGTGGCGGAATAACGTGATGAAACACAAAAAAAAAACAATTTACATAGTTAAACATGTTGTAAACAGATGACGTGACAGAACACATCGTAAATATGACGTGACAGAATATATCACAAAAATATAACATGACAGAACACATTGTAGATAAAAAAACGTGATGAAACACGTCAGAAATAATTGACTTACGAATGATATTATAAAAACATATGACAACTGACATACTATAAGCTATCGTAATCGAAGACATCAATACATGAGTAACTGATGAGTGAGACAGAAATTATAGACAATTAGACATGTGAAATAGGAATTTATAACACCAAGAGTGATTCTGATACCGTGACTTATATTATGAAATTGTGTATTTATAAAAAAAATATCTAAATGGTATATGTTATAATGGTCCATGATAAGTATAGCTAGATAATTTATATAATCTTTAGCCATAATTGATTGACACGTTTTAAAGTCGAATTCATGCGTAATGTTTCTCCTTAGTAATTTTTGGTCGGCAAGTTGTCCTACAAAAAAAACAATCCATGACTCCACGTCCAACGTTTTGAAACAATTGCCTATAATCTGATCTTGTTCATGGCAAATCATCGATGTTTCATTTTAGGTCTTAAAATCTTGATGATCTGCCATGAACAGCGGTCAGTTTGTTGGAAATTTCTGCACACCAAGATAGCTGGCTTTTATGATTTCAGAGGGCAGAGGAGGATGTCATAATAAAGGATTGAAAGTGGACAACACTGCAATCTGATCGTGTTCATGGCTTATCATATATTCAAGTTAATGACTCAGATGACTGATGACATGCCACGAACAACGACCAGTCTGTAGGAAGTTTTGCTACCTTGGAACTATTTACAAGTCTGAAATATTCAGTTCTCTTGTATTTGGTTCATATTAGTGTGTTTCTAAGGGAAAAAGTCATTTGGGTGGGTTGAAAATGAAAGAGCTGCAGCCTGTTTCCATGCTCTATCTGCAGTATCACCATATCAGTTCTCTTCTTCTAATTTTTGGAAATGCTGACCTGTTTCCAAAACGTTTTTCAATAAAGTTAGAAGACCTGACTATGGTGTGCCATGCAGGCCTTTGAAAAGTTTTCATGCCAGTCTGCTTGATTGAATCCATAGCTTGCATGCAGGCTCACCAAAACTACCAGTATTCTTTTGAAAACAGTTTTTCTGGCTGAAAATTGGCTGTCTGACCAGAGCAAATCATCAATACAGATAAAACAAAATTGTTAGAATTCTTCTGAGAATCCCTGCCAAGCCTTCATTCATACTTCTTGGTAAGCCACCACTGCTGTGATTCCCATTAACTAAATGTTCTCAAGCACAAAACTATATATTAATTTTTTGAAGAAAGAATATACAGTGAAGGCAGCAGTAGCCATGATCATCATTACAAAAGTTTTAACTCATTGAAACAGAAATGTGTTTCAAAGAAAAGGCAGTCTGTTGAAGACCAAGTAAAATTAACCAATCTATCATATCATTAATTTTTGGCCACAATGCAATGCAGATGTTAATACTCTGAGCCATGCATCTATAACCTGGGGAGCAGACGAGGGTGAGGCCTGTCCCATTCTGTCACAACGTGCTCACGGGTGATTTCTTTGAGTGAACGACAACCACTCAGCGCCATGGTTAGTTCGAACTCCTCACGCAGCATTGAAAGTACTTTCCTCACACCAGCTTCTCCTTCAGCAGCCAATGAGAACACCACAGGTCGTCCAATCTGAGATTAAGACCATTACAACATAACCCTTGACTCTCAGCTTGTGCCACTTGATATGGCTAGATGATTATTTTTTAGAGGAAAATAGAAAAGATCATTTCAGAGGTGAACAACAGAAACTGTCTGCAACAGCAAGAACTAGTTTGTGGTGATTAGTGCCACACTAAGCAGTACTTTCAACCATTTTAACAGAAATACTTCCATTTTCCGAATGAGGATAGGTATAAAAAAGGTTAAAAAGTAAGCATAGTGCAAATGCTCCTTATACTTGTGTCCAAATGTAATGTGTAATGCCTTTCTGTAAGGCAGTCTTATACTTACAAATATTCCAGAGGCTCCCAGTGCTAAAGCTTTGAAAACATCTGTTCCACGCCTAACACCACCATCCAAGAAGACAGGTACCCGCCCTTGTGCAGCTCTGACGACCTGGAAGTTAAGAATTTGTTAGACTTATTGTCTTCGTATTGGCTTTGACAACCTGGAAGTATGAAGAAATTCTTTCACCTCTTCGAGGGCCATGATAGTGGCAGGAACATAATCAAGCTGGCGAGCACCATGGTTGGAGACAATGATACCAGCTGCTCCAGACTGTATTGCTATCCTTGCTGCAAAAGAAGCATGGATAGTTCAAGCATCATCACTATATGTTATCAAAATGGCCCAAGATGCAGAGGAGTTTATTTTTGCTTACTGTCTTCAGCAGTGAGTACACCCTTCACAAGAATTGGCAATTTGGTAATTGTCTGAAGCCATTTCACATCCTAAACATAGCCAATAGAGTTCATTTAATGCACTGTTAATTAAAAGAATCTTCAGGCATAGCCACAGTATATAATTAGCTCATGGTTTCCAATTCAAACATTTGCAGCAGAATAGAGCTTAGATTCCTATAACTACCATACATTTTAAAGAAAACTTTTGATTTCCCAAGCTTTTAGACAAATTTTGAACATAAAAAGCTTTCTCCACTCTCTGAGTTTTTAGCAGTATCAAGAAAAAAGATGAATATTTTTTTTTGTCTACAGTCCCCTTAGCTAGAACATTGCAAATGACATCAAATATGGTTGTCATTCACAAAATAGCAATAGATTATAAATCAACCAAAAGATCTCCCAAGTCAGGCATTTACATACCTTCCAGCTAAGGGTACGATCAATTTGTCCGGCAACATATGAAGCAAGTCCTGAGTCATCAGCCTGCATGGCTCGCAAGAAAAAATTAAATATTAAAGGAAACAAAAGCTCATTATTTGAATTGAAAGACATGGTTCTTTACTAGGTCAATAACTGTAGAGTTAGAAGGATTACTCACTCTATCCATCTTCCCAAGGTCCAAACCTTCAAAGTTCTTCAATGTCAAAAATGGTGGTAAAGTAAATCTGTAAGAGAATGAAACAGAAGAATTCTTGAGTGTAACTCGACTCTCACGTATACAGATCAAACATCTAATGCTAAGTGAACTAACTGTGACACGAGACATTTCTTAAAGAATGCTTTAAGGGGCACTGCGACTCTAAGAGCCAATTCTACCTGTTCTTGATGTCAGCTTCTCTGCGACCGAGCCTTGGAGTATCAACTGTAAGAGCAATTGCCTTAAAACCAGCCCTTTCAGCTCGTCTCACCAGCTGGGCAACTACATGCCTATCCTTGTAAACCTGAAGATTAGACATTAGAGATCAGTTATCACATAAGCCTTATCCTTATGAATCAGTAGGTAGAAAGATCAACTATTTCAAAAGATTGGAGACCAAAACTTCATTTGAAGCTTACATAGAGTTGGAAAAACCTAATGCCAGGTCCTGTTGAAGCAACCTCCTCAACACTAGAAGTGGCCCATGAGGATAATGTCTGAAATGGCCATCAAGAAATTTATAAATGAAGTAGATTATATAATCTGGTTGGATGATGAAGAGCAACTGAAGCACAAAAATATCATATAATGAAAATAAATGAGTTTTAATATTTTGTCAAAGGCTGGCAATTATGTATGATAAGTCTGGCTACAAGTTGTATTAAAGGTATTAAGAAATAGATGGTTGTTTATGTTTCATTTAGAAAAGCATGATGAGCAAAATGAGACTGATATTCTTGCAACATGCCTATTTAATATGCATCAAGAATGGGCGAACTATAGGTCCATAATTAGCCATGGCAAGTAAGATGCAGTAGACACTATACATCTTAGACTTTAATTAACATTATAAGACTCTTGAGGATTATGGAATCATCACTTAATATTTGCAGGTGATATCATTCATATCTCCAATTAAACTGGCTCAGATAGGTCATTTGGCTGTATGGAGATCCATTATGAAACTATGAAAAAGAAACTGACTAAATTGGAGTCAAATATATCCTTTTAACAGCCTGATTTGGCCTTTTGAGAAAAAAAAAACAAAAAGGGAATGGTAAGAAACATTATCAGAAAGGCTAATACAAGTATGTTTCTTCTTTTTGCATCAACTTCTTCTGAAATTGATTGTATAAAAACATTTGACAATATGGAAATTCATGCTGTCAGTTAAACAAGTGTCCTTATTGGATTAGCTAAGGATAAATATTTAAATGGAAAGTTTGGGAGGGATGCCAAACCATAATTGTTCCAGCTGCTGATGCAGCCCTGGCTGTTGCATACTCCCCTGTCACAAATTGGAAGATCACAGCATTAGACTGTCAAAAATTGCTTTCCATGAAACTATGAAGGTTCATACTGAATTATGTTTGAAAATCAGCTTCAACACTAATGAGAAATAGAAAGTAGATTAAATATGCACATGATGTAAAGATTCAATTACATCTCTCCCTGTAAATGCAATAAGATCCATCATGAAAGGAGCTATAAAATTGAGGTTGATAACATAGAGCTGCACTTGGAGGAAAGTGCTTATGTATGAAAAAAACCAATCAGGTCAACAATGGCTAATCCATTGAAGATACCTGGCTTTCTGGTTTGTCCACTTAAGCATACATATGCAAACGAACAGAACCAGGCTTCTGCTTGAATTGATATGATATCATAATTACTGGATCCTAATAAAAATGTTGAACATAAAAGGGGATAATCCTTTGAGAAAACAGTGCGATACCTTCAGGATGAGCCATTTTCTGCATGGCTGTTGGGGCAATCATGATGGGCATTGATATCTTGAAACCCAAAACAGTGGTAGTCATGTCTATCTTGCTTACATCAATAAGAATGCGAGGACGAAACCTATGCATTATAGGAATAAAGAGTTCTAGAAATTAAGATCTAAGAATTTAGACAGAAAGGAATTATATAGTGTTTTGCAATAACAGATAAAAAGCTCACAGGATCCTTGAGAATGCATTCCGGTTCTCCTGCAAAGTCCACTGGTCCTCTGAACCGGATGCATAGTAGTCATACACCATCTTTGGCAACTTTCGCTTTGCAATTGCGTCATACTCAGTGACATTGGTTATCTCCATCTTCACTGTGAAGTTATTCTTCTGCCAGAAAATTTTGTACTTGTTAGCATGTCCAAAACTGTAATAAGATTATGATTTACTGATGAGGACAACAATCCAATCAAAATGGTGGGCTTAAAATTAGACCTATATTCTTCTAGACTACATCAAAGAAATACTACAACAGAGTTCCAAATGCATGCATTAAGCTACTGAGAGGACAAAAAAGAACTAATTACAACACCAGAATTGACAAAACACTATACATGAGATACAATTCCTGCTAATTCCAGCTAAGAAAATGAAGTTTTCACCTTTGAAATTGAGACTTAACAGCTGTTAGAGTTGACAGCATCCCATAATCTAATGTCCAAAACATATATACAAGCAAGGAATCGACTATTTTGGGACATTAACTACACTTTAACTAACCATTTTCAGCAATCAGCATTAGTACTTTTCTCCCGCTTGAGTTGGTGTATATACAACAAGCTGTATTTTGCTAGTAGGCCTTTAAGAAGGTAATTAAGTCTAGTTTCTGTTGTGGGAAACTAAAGATTAAGTCTGGTTTTTTTAAAGGAGAAAACAAATAGAACCCAAAGACATGAACATAAACAGATTGAAAACACATAATCTTAAAGAATTTTTTTGATAAGCAAAGGTATAGAAGTAAACAGTAATCTGAGGTAAGGTGTGAGCCAAGACAAACATGGCAAACTGTCATGTTAAGAGAACCGTAGCAGAATCATAGTAACAAGTATTTTAGCCTACTGTGTTAGCCAACATGGCAAAAAAGAAAGTAATGAGAATGAATGGAAAACTTTTGAACAAGAAATAAAGCAGAGAACAGCATACCCTTCGGTTCCAAGACTATGCACCAGAGTACATGTAGATAAACCAGTTAGCGGAAAACCTCTCTATATCCTAACGTAAGAGAAAGAAAAAGAATGTAATGAAGAAACGATAAACAAAAAAGGGTTATATATATGAGTTTGGAAGGTGACAAAAAAACAAGGGAGGGTATATGTAGCATATACAAACCATAGGAAAAGGGAAAAGAAAAAAGAGAGGGAAATTACAAGTTAAGTGGATGAGCATTTGGAGGTGAGGATTTGAGACCAAATCCGGTTAGAGCTATGGGGTGACTCTCATCCACAAACCCTTTGTGTGTTTCACAGTTTTTCTTCTCTATTATCATTCCCATCCAAAAATAAATAAGATAAATTAGTGCAATAAAGGGAAATAAATCAAGAATATATGACAAGTGATAGTGACCATAGCGGCTCTCCCTCTGTCTGTCAGGTCCAAATTAAAATTGCAGGTGCAAACACTTTGAGTCGTGTTGTGTCATAGGTAACCTCTTTAAAGTTTTTATCATTAACGGTTGCTTAATTGGTATTAATTAAAATATTATTTATTATTTTATATTCATATGATGCTAATGTAGAGGGTGAAAATGTTATATGATCATACTATGTTATCATATATTATAACATGTTAGCATATTATATCAATGTCACGTGACAAAGAAGAATGTGTACATTATTAATTATAAAAATTTATTTGGTTCAGAATAACACCAATTTGTTAATTTGCATTTACTTTTTTCGATGTGTACACTTTTTGTCTCAGGTGTATCCTTTTATTTTTATTTAAAAAGTAACAATTTAAAATCATTATTTTTTAAAAATTCAACTTCAAAATATAATGAAATTGAATAAAAATTCATCTCGTATAAATTAAATTATTTTTATTGAATTCTTATATATATGAATTTTGCTAACAGGAGACTTAAATTTTTTTGATTAAAATTACAATGTAAAAATAACTATATTTAACTCAATGTGATGACAAACAGAAGATGGATAATCACTTCACTTTTTCCGTAAATAATTTATCATCCTTTTGTTGAATACGAGAATATTTTTAAAAATAACTCCATAATGAGCTCCCTCATTTGTTAGCATTTTATCTTCATTTATTTCATACGTGCTCTAATTGTGTACATGGTTGAATAATTATATAAAAACATTATTTTATAGATTTTAGGTCATAAAAAAATTACACTAAGGAGAAAATAAAAAATAATAATTATCTAATATTAGAGAGAACACATTGTAAAATTTTCTTTTGGGAAGTACAAAAAACTCCAAAATTTGAGAGACGTAACAATTGCTCTACTATTAGACTAAAGCAACATTATGGGCCTAACCACCTAAAAGCCCCAAATAAGCAAAGGATTAGTTCTTTTCTATATTTGAAAAAAAAAAAAAAGTAAAGGCGAATGTTTTCAATTTGACTCCTTTTTATTAATTAAAAAAAATTATATAACAAAAATATTTTAAAAAAAAGTCATGATTTTGTAGAAGAAATTAATATTCAAGTATATATAACACATTCTATATATTAGTAAGAGAGAAGAAAAGTTTTAGATTTATAATAAAGATTTTTTTTTCACTTGATACATGTTTTTATGAAAAAATGTGAGGGTGACGTAAAACCTGCTCAATTCTTCATTAATGTGGATCCTATGAGAGATATTAAAGTTAAAGTAGATTCAGATCAATGTGAGTCACTTTCTTTATGATGAAAGAGGCAATATAACGAGTTTGTAAATAAAGACTTTTCTCCGTTTGATAAATATGTGTTTTGAATTGAAAATATGATTATATCATGCAACTAAAATGTTTTTTGATCAAAAAACACTCAAAGGGTTTTAAAGGCCCAATTCAATTGTTCAGTGTCTCGAATAAAAAATAAAATAAAATATCCTAACACTTTTACATTTTAATCATAATTTCACGTGTATCTATTAATTTTCAAAATAAATAGTCCATCTCAAACATTTAAATGATGTTAATGGATAAACGTAAAATATCTAAAATATTCTTTTTCGTTCTCTATTCTTTTTTTAAAAAAAACCTCTCTACTTGACCTCTCTCAAGTCGACCATCCTTCAATCGAATCTGATTGGAGAGCACCAGATTAAACTCCCTTGGTGCTCTTAAGGGAGCATAATTTCGCTAACAGTTCTTGGTCAAATCTAGTTGTGAGGTGGCTGATTGTGGTGTGGTTGATTGATAAGAGGTAAGATAGAGATTTATTTTTTTAAATGAGAGTGAAAAAAATTTAAAAATAAAAAATTATAATTTATATAATTTGATAATTTTAAATTAAAAAAATAAAATTATTCAAAAAATATTATCAAAATATTCAATAATGTTATGAATATTTTTGTGAATATTCATTTATTCTATCTATATCTAGATTTGATGTAAATTAGATTGGATTAGGATTTAATCCATCTAATCTAAGTGTTATCTTCATCTTATAAATTCTATCAAAATAAATGGGTTATTTACTTATAAATAGGCCCTTCAATTCATTTGTAAACACACACTTTAATAAGATCACTTTTCTCTCCCTCAATACTTTATTCTTCTCTTTAATTATTCTTTTCAGTTATCTTTATTTACTTTTTTAGATTTATTTCCTAACGCATTATCAGCACGATTCTTTTATCTTTCAAGTTTTAGAATTATTAGGTTTTCATTATCTTCAAGCTTCAAAAGGATTTTAATGATTGGGTTTTGATTTTTTATTTTTGAAAATCAGGTAAGTGACTTGATATCTCTTTAATATTTTCATTCTCTTAAAATCAACCTTAATATGAATTTTACAATCATATTGTATATATTATATTCTCTCTCTTGATTGAAAAGTGAATTTGTTATTTTATAGATATTAATGAAAAATTATTAATGGTCATTCCCTGAAGTAAATGTAACAAACGAGATCTTAATAACAAAATTATTATAAATACGTTCATTCCTTGAAGTGAATGCAATATCATTTAATACTTAAGGTCATGGTTATGAATCTGTCTATTCTCTGAAGTGAATGTCACATCATTTAATAATTATAATCATAGATACGAAAGAGGTCGTTATAATAATTTATACTATCACTATTTTAATTCTAATTATATTTTTACCACCAGAAGTGGATAATAATTTTACCATCAGAATCTAAGGATAATTTTGTCACCAGAAGTGAATGGATAATTTACCACCAGAAGTGGATGAATGTTGTAATTTACTAAAAAAAAAAATGAATAATCCACCAGAAGTGAATAACCCATCATATGTGGATTACTCACCAAAAGTGAATGTATAATCTGAATACTTTCAACGCACCAAAAGTGGATGGACATCTTAACCCACTAACCCACCAGAAGTAGATGAATACTTGTAACCCACCAAAAGTTGATAAATAATGAAAAGGCAAAAATGAAAGAATAAAAAGAATATAGAAAATATATTGTTATTGATGTGCCATGAAAGATCATTGATCACGTACCTATTGTATGTTTTAAATTTTATCAAACATCACTGAAAATTAAAACACCTTATAATAATTTTAATCATGGCTAAGTTGATAGAGTACATCAAGATATTTATCCACTCTGAAAGAGGAATTAATTACATGATTGGTAATAAAAATATCTATTATTGATTTTCTTATCCTGAAGAAGGAATTGATCATTCGATTAGTAATAGAAATATTCGAGAATGAATTTAATAGTAATTGGTATACTTTAGTATAACTATTTTATGAAGATGTTGTAATATGTTTTCATTATATTTAAATGATATGTTCTTATTATATGTTTTAATTCTATATTTAATATTCTTTTATGATAACTTGTAAATTTTTTATTGTATATATCTTATTTTATTAAAAAAAATGAGATATTCATATTGTTGGATCCAAGATCTATGATGTAAATATATGTCTAGTAGATATTGCTACAACACACTATATTTGAAGACAAGAAATATTTTTCCTACTTGACAACGAAGAAAAATCAATGTCAATTAAATATCTTGTAGTACAAGATTAATTGAAGGCCCCAAAAGAGCTAATATTTTACTACATTGAGAAATAAAGTAATAGAAGATGTATTATTTTTTAGTAAGTCTCAAAGAAGTTTATTAAGTTTTAAAGATATTCATTTAAATAGATATCATATTGAGACAATAAATGAAAAGAGACACTTAATACTTCTATATTACATCTATTATCTCAAGTAAAAAGTGTGTGTTGAAATGAATTATTAGCTCAATTCTCAGAATTAAACTATATAAATATTAGAATAATTAAAACTCATAGTAAACCAGAAGTTTACTGATGATTTTAATGTTTGGCATGACCGGTTGGACCATCTTGGATCAAAAACGATGCAAGAAAATGATTGAAAATTTATATGATCATTCATTGAAAAACCAGAAGTTTTTTCAATCTAATGAATTTTATGTGCTACTTGCTTTAAAGGCAAATAAATTATAAGGTTATCACCAGCTAAAGTTGGGATTGGATTCTCTACGTTTTTGAATAATATTCAAGGTTATATATGGATTCGTACATCCACCATGTGAACCATTTAGATATTTTTTAATTTTAATTGATGCATCGACTAGATAGTCACATGTGTGCTTATTAGCAGCTTGCAATTTGGCATTTGTAATCATTCATTTGCAATCACATTTTCTTAGTTAAATAATCTTAGTTAAACAATCAAGATTATTTATCTTGATAATGCTGGTGAATTTACATCTCAAACCTTTAATATTGTATATTAGTTGGAATAATTATTGAACAACCTATTGCTTATGTTTATACATCAAATGGTTAAACAGAATTATTTATTAAACACTTCCAATTGATTGCAAGGCCATTACTTATGAAATTGAAACTCCTAATGTCGACTTAGGGGCATGCCATTTTGGATGTAGCAGCATTTGTATGTATCAGGCCAAACGAGTTATTATAAATCCTCCTTATACAATTGGTTTATGGTCAGGAATCAAATATTCTCCATCTAAAAATTTTTTTGATGTGTGGTATATGTTTCAATTGCTCCACCACAACGCACAAAGATAGATCCTCAAAGAAAGTTAGAAATATATGTTGGATACAAATCTCCATTTGTAATTAAGTATTGAGATTTATGAACATGAGATTTATTAGTGACAAAGTTTGTCAATTGTTATATTGATGAAACAATTTTTCCAACATTAGGGGGAGAAAATATAAGCAGCTACTAAAGAAAATCTCTTAGAATGAATTATCATTATCTAGTTTTGATCATCGCACAAATCAATATGAACTTAAAGTTCAAAAGATAATTCTTTTTGCAAAATATAGTAAATTAATTGCCAGACGTATTTACTGACCTAAAAGAAAATAACTAATCTTATATACTAGCTGCAAATGCTCGTATTAGCATTGATGTCCCTATAGGGCAAGGCACGCCAGAAGTGTGGAAACCAATTGGTTCCAAAGATAAAATCCTTGAAAAAAAAAAGGGAGCAAATATTTAAGATGGTCAGAAAGAGGAAGTAAAAACTCTAGAAGAGACCCTTAACATAATTGATAAACATTTCAGAAGAAATTCAGGTACTTGAAATTAGTGAAAATAAAGAGATCTCAATAAATTATCTCATAATGGGAAAAGATGGAACCAATAAATAAACATTGACGATATTTTGAATATAATATAAAGCTCAATATTATGAATAAAAACGAGAATCTTGAACTTATACTTATTGAAGAATGTAGACACATAAATGATTGGTCAATGTAGAAAAACACAATTAAAAAGGAATTGAATTCAATTGCAAAATATGAAGTTTTTGGACCTGTAGTCCATACATCAAATGATGTAAAACTAATGAGATATAAATGACTATTTGTGCGAATATGAAATGAGAAAAATAAGATATAAAGCACGGCTTATCACACAATATTTTACCTAAAGATTCGGTATTAAATATGAAGAGATATATTATTTGTAGTGGTTATAATTACAATTTTATTTTAACTAGTCTAGCAATAAATGAGAAAATTTAAATGCGTCCAATGAGTGTAGTTACAACCTATTTATATGACTCACTTGATAAATGATATCTATATGAAAATCCCTGAAGGATTTAAATTTTCTGAAGCACAAAACTTTGAATTCTTGAGAAATTTATTTGATCAAATTAAATAAATCTTTGTACAGATTAAAACAATCCAAATACATGT
The DNA here is from genome assembly GCA_036013995.1 of Theobroma grandiflorum. Classification (NCBI taxonomy): domain Eukaryota; kingdom Viridiplantae; phylum Streptophyta; class Magnoliopsida; order Malvales; family Malvaceae; genus Theobroma; species Theobroma grandiflorum. The sequence continues at coordinate 21,287,318 of CP142133.1, read as the reverse complement.
GGTATAATTGCCTTAGTGAATATTTGTCGACAAAAGGCTATAAAAATGATCCTATATGCCCATGTGTTTCTATAAAAGGATTCGGATGTGAATTTGTGATAATTGCTGTTTATGTTGATAATCTAAATATTTTTGGAACTTTTAAAGAGTTATCAAAAGTCGTGGATTATTTAAAGAAAGAATTTGAGATGAAAGACCTTGAAAAAACAAAGTTTTGTTTAAGTCTTCAGGTTGAACACTTGACAAATGGATTTTTTGTCCATCAATCTAATTATATAGCGAAAGCGCTAAAACGATTTTATATAAACAAAGTATATCCATTGAGTTCACCAACGATTATAAGATCATTAGATGTGCAAAAAGATCCTTTTCGACCTCGTGAGGATAATGAAGAACTTCTTGATCCTGAAGTATCGTATCTTAGTGCAATTGGAGTATTAATATATCTTACTAGCAATATACAACCCGATATATCATTTGCTGTGAATTTATTAACAAGATACAGTTCTTCTCCAAGTCGAAGACATTGGAATGAAATTAAACATATACTTCGATATCTTCGGGAAACAATGAATATGTGCTTATATTATTCAAATGTATTAAAATCAAATTTAATTGATTATGCGGAAGCAGGATATTTATTTGATTCACACAAAGCTTGATCTCAGACAAGCTACTTGTTCATATGTGAAGGTATGACCATTTCATAGTATTTTGTAAAACAAACTATAGTTGTTATTTCTTTTAACATTACAGAAATTTTAGCAACTTTTATGCAATTCGTGAATATGTCTGGTTAAGATATGAAACTCAACATATTCAAGAAACGTGTGGTTTGTCAACCAGGAAGGAAATTCCAATAATGTTATATAAGTATAATATTGCTTGCATAGCACAGTTAAATGAATGAGAAATTAAAAGCGATAAAACAAAATACATAGTTCGCCAAAACTCTTTTTCATTCATGATCTCTAAAAAAAAGATGAAATAAGTATTCAACAAATTTAGTCAAGTGACAATCTAACAAATTTATTCATTAAAGCTCTTCTTACTGTAACATTTGGAAAGTTGGAATGCATCATTTTAAACATCTGTATCATGCAATTATTAGGGGAGTAAAATAAGCACTGTACTTTTTTCGTTCATCAAGGTTTTTTCTACTAAGTTTTTTTTGATAAGGTTTTAATAAGGTAATATTTCAAAAGCGTATTCTTGAAAAGAATTATATACTCTTTTTCCTTTAGTTAGATTTTTTTTCCATGAGGCTTTTTTCTTTGTAAGGTTTTAACGGGGCATATTCTTAATACAATGGATATTCAAAGGGGAGTGTTATGAATATTTTTGTGAATATCAATTTATTCTATCTATATTTAAATTTGATGTAAATTAGATTAGATTAAGATTTAATCTATCTAATTTAAGTGTTATCTTCATCTTACAAATTTTATTAAGATAAAGAGGTTGATTGTTTATAAATAAGCCCTTCAATTCATTTATAAATACACAATTCTATAAGATCATTTTTCTCTCCCTCAATACTTTCTTTCTTCTCTTTAATTGTTTTTTTCAATTACCTTTATTTGTTCTTTTATATTTATTTTCTAACAAATAAAATATATTCTTTTGGAGTGAAATTTTTATTTCAAAAATTAATAAAACCGTATAGAATTATTGTGAACGGTCTAAAATTATAGTTATATATATGCGGTGTTAGGGTATTTTCGTTAAAAAAATAAAAAGAATAGAAATCAAGAAGCAACCCGTTTTTAAGTTCCAAGTTGCATCGAATGTCTTAGTCTCCTTTTCCTTTTCAACGTTTATTATTGACAGAGTGAAAGAATAACAAAGCAAAAGCACAGCAATGGCGGATCCAGTTAAAAATAAACTGTTGAAAGAAGAAATCATTACCTACGCTTACCTTCTCCTCTACATCGCTCTCTCGAGCGGTCAAATCTTCTTCAACAAGGTCAGGTTTCGTCTTCACTTCTGGATCTCTCGTTTTTATTAACTTCATAGAGATTGACAAGTTTAATTTTTAAGCCTCACATTGTTGAGATGATTATATGTTCAATAAATAGCATTTAATTTGTTATGTTTAGCTTAATTGTGAATGTCAGTTTCTCTTTTCTTAGAAATTAAGCTCGTATTTTGATGTAAAAATTAGCCTTATTGAGGTTATGTTTCATATATAATAAGAGATATCGACATTGAATGCGTGCAGGTGAGTTTATAAAATTGCGTCCGAGACAAATCATGTTTTACTTCTATTTAATTCACATGCCTTCCACAAATTGAAACGCAAATTCTGAAGGCATTCTAGCATAAAAATCAGATGTTCTAAGGCTTTCGTGTAGTGATTCATTTGATGATTTTGTGGCAAGGAGATGTATTTTCTTGATAGTCTTCTTGACTGCAATCTTTTGTACTTCATTGACTGTAGTTGTGGCATAACTCTATGCACACGGTTTGACAGTATGCTGACAACTACTTAGAACCTCATGCAAGAAAATGCTGTTATCCTTTGTTACATGTGCCTGAAAAATGGTGCCATTTCAGGTCAATGGGCTTAAATTGTGGTTATAACTATGTTTACTGCTTCTGCATACTCTTTTGCCACAAAGTTTTGCAACTTGAGAGTTTAGATCATGTTGTTAATGTCAAGTACAATGTTTTCTCTATAAGTTCAAACATTTTGTATATTGTTAAATTGAACAAATACATAATAAATTTTCATTGTTACTTGTTATTTTTCAGCCATTGAATGGCTGTTTGATATGGTAAAGTATGAGAAACTCTTATAAGTTTTTGATTCGTAAGGCTGATATTAGCTTTTTTGTTTTGTTCCCTTTCTATGGAAACTGCAGTGGGTATTGTCATCTAAGGAAATTAACTTTCCTTACCCCCTTGGATTGACTCTGCTTCACATGGCGTTCTCCTCTGTACTATGTTTTTTACTCACTAAAGTCTTTAAGGTATCCACAGCACTATATATCTATGGTAGGCTGGCATTTGAGCAATGAATTTTTTCATTTATTTATTATGAAAATTTTGGTTGTCCTTTCTCTATTTTTTTCCATCTCAGATTATGAAAGTTGAGGAGGGAATGACCATGGAAATGTAAGTTATTTACAAAACCCTTTTTATATCATGTTTGAATTTGTAGATTTGATCTTTATATTATTTGTGGCGTATTCTTTTACTGGCTGATTCATTAGTATCTTGAATGGTGACTGAATATGAATGACCTTTGTGATCTTAGCTGAAATTTGATATGTCAAGGAGGTGATCCCAACAGGCTTTATTGTTAAGAGGAAAATAAAAAATGATGATGCAAATACCCAAAACTTTGCCTTGTGTCAGTTTAAAACTTTATCATTTTAATTTGCAAAATTTTTCCAGCTTGTTCTTGATTGAAAATGGATTATATTTTGAATTGTATGGTTCAGATGTGCTTTTTTTTTGTTTGAAATCCTTCGGCTAACAAAAGATTCCATAGTTGCTTGCTGTTACTTATATGAAGCCTTGTAAGTTGTTAGTTGGACATCAGCGGTCTGTTGAAGGCATCATCCTGGCATAACAATGTATCCAAATTCTTGGTTTTTGATATTAACAATGCATTTTGAAGTATAATGCATAAGACTCTTGTGGCATGGGAAAAAGGAGAAACAAAGCGAAAAGAGAGTGAAACTGGGGAAAAGGAAAGAAAGTGAAATAGGTGAATAGGAAAGAGAGTGAAATAAGGGAAAAGAACCTTTTAAAAAAAGAAAAAGAAATAGGGTGCAAGGAAAAAACTAAAGGGAGAAAGAGAGAAATTAGAGGAAATGGGAAGAAACATATTAGATAGAGAGGGAAAAAGAGGTGATGTGGAATAAGAATAATAGAAAGAGATAGGCTGAATGTTTTTTTTTTTTGGTACGTAGATAGGCTGATTGTAAACTGAAATAATATAGGCATTTATAGACGACTTCCTAAAAGCAATCAATTGATAATAACTTAGATAACCTAAAATATAATAAAACTGGAAATTATAATAAAAACTGTAATTATATCATGTTATCATAATAAACTCCTAAATCATTCAATCTCTTTTGGTCATCCTCTCTCGCATCAAAGATTCTTAACAAGTCGTTGACAGTGGTCTTCCTAGCCATTCCTTTTTGGAGTAGCAAAGAATATCTATATTATGGTGCTCGAATAAGAACTTGCAAAGGGATAATTCTTTTGCTGTTGGTGATTAGGATAGGAGAAGCCCTCCCAAGTGACAAACCTTCCCCTTTCCCCAATTTGTCTTGTGCTTCTATTCTTTATAATAATTGCAAGCTGTTGCTGGTCCTTAGCTTCTTGGCTGTGTAGCGATTGGTGGTGACTCTTTAAGCACTTTAGTTTATAGGACTTATATTTTAGAAAAAAAAAGTTTTTTTTTTAATGTAGTTTGGTCCCTTCTTGTTCCAGTAGCATCAACTTTAGAAAATAGACCAACACTTACAATAAGTTTTAAAATTTACAGAAAAATGACATAAAGAAAATGCTTGACTTAATTGATTCTTATGTTTGCTGATTCCTTGACTTCATGTTTCCTGCCCTGGTACTCCCCCAAATCTAAATTTTTAGAACTCATCCTATTTGGCTCATGCCAATATCTTTTTTCTCTGTAAAAGTTTACTAACACAAAACACTTGTAACGATTCGATTTTGCAGTTAATGGGGATAATTAAGCTCAAAATATTAGTAGGTTATTCTAGTAAAGTTTAAATTAGAAACTTAAGGTTCAAATACAAGCATAGAACCCAATTCAATTAGGATATGTTTAGAACAACTATTATATGACAGTGAGCAAGATGGAAGCAGATTTGTTTAGCAGAGAAAGATGAAAATTTTCTCATGATAAACTGAAAATGCAGCTCATGTCATCTCTTTGGTCATAACATATCTTCCTAAGCTGTCTGATATAAATCCTTTGTTGTACATCTTGTCTTTAATTGAGATTTTTTCATAATAGCAATACATCCTTGCTGCTATTTAATTATTTCTTGCTTATTCTTATTTTTCTTTTATATTTATTTACTCTTAATTTGATGGAGTTATACATGCTCAGATACACAACATCTGTTATCCCAATTGGTGCCATGTTTGCAATGACTCTTTGGCTGGGAAACACTGCCTACCTTTATATATCTGTTGCATTTGCACAAATGCTGAAGGCAATTAGTAAGTTCTCAAAGTTCATTGACCAAATTACACTTAAACCCATTTGCTTTTTGTGATTCATTTTAATTGCATGTGCTTTAAAAACTTATACTTAACCCCATGCTTTTTTCTGTTTGACTAATGGGGTTATGCTGTTAAAAGATGTCATGTACTGTGACATTTTCATCTGATATATGGTTTGAAGCAAAAGAGCAATCCTTGCTTCAGTTTGTTATGCCTTTTTCTTGATTTCTGAAGATTCTAATAATCACAATATGGAACCTTTGAAAACCAAAACATGGAAGGAGCAAAATGCTAAAGGAGATAACCCAATCCCTTGATTGGCATCAATTTATAATAACAGTGAGCCCCTCCGTGACTTTTTCCAGGAACCAAATGGACTGAAAATAGAATTATAAAAGGTATGGAAGAGAATTAGAAAATAAAGATAGCATATAGATTAAAACCCTTCTTTTGTCTACCAACTAAACTGAAGAAAACAATAAACCAAAAGGCTTGAAAACTCATTTTCTCTCAAACTAAATGGGAAAACAGCAAGAGAAAAAAATGTCTGCAAAGTACCTAGCAAGCAATCACAATTTGCTGCTTCCTTCCTGATCATGTCGATCAGTAGAACAGTTAGCCCTCTTTCCTACTCATCATGCCCCTTGGTGCCCGTATTGATACCCTCTCAGCAGAAAAGAAAAATTCCAGCATGGAAGCTGTCAGAAAGATTAAGAAAAAGGAAATGAAAGAATATATCAACTGAACAAATTAATTTAAAGGTTGACTTGCTCATAATTCATAAGTTACATTTCTCATGACCCACAACAAGGAGTCAAAACTTGTATGAAACTTAAATGTCACACCACCCACATCATTGAAGGAGCATTTTGGCCAAATTTGAAGCCATTGACTTGGTGGACAAGTGGGTGGAGCAGCCATGAAACTGGATCAAAAAGACCAAATCCATGTCCAAGTGCATGTTTACAGATGTGCCTAATGCACATCAGAACTTGTCCATGTTTCCCAATCTGTGATGATATCTGCTTTGTTCTCCATTGATCCCAGCTTCTCTGTACTTACCAAATGAGTGGTTGAAATGCTAGATCAAACATGTATATGGCTGTGCACTCATGACACATACATATCATTGATAAGGTTGCTTTTGCAACTTTATTCAAGAAGGTAATGGTGTGACTTGTTGATAAGTCAAATAGTAAGAACCACATGGGGCTAAGTAAAACTTTTATAGCATGTTAGATGAAGTTAATTCTGCCCAAACCATAAGGGATTAACTGTAATTGACTCCTTGTTGGGTTTTTCTACCCTTTTCAGGTGGATAAGTAATGCCTGTAGAAAATTAGTTTGGTCTCTCCTGCTGTAAAATAGTTTTTGATTTTGCTCAGATGTTAGGTTGGTGATTAAATCCTAGGTAATTCAAACACAGTTAATTAGGTCAAGAATATGCCAATAAATACTTTTTTTTCTTGTATTACTCATTATTTAGATGGCGAATGGTGATATCACTACTTTCCTTGAATGAGTTTTGCAGTGCCGGTGGCTGTTTTCATACTTGGAGTAGCAGCAGGACTGGAGGTAATGAGCTGCAGAATGCTTTTGATAATGTCAGTGATAAGTTTTGGTGTTCTAGTTGCTTCTTATGGAGAAATAAATATTAGCTGGATTGGAGTTGTTTACCAAATGGGTGGTGTTGTTGGAGAAGCTTTAAGACTTATATTCATGGAGATCTTGGTCAAGCGAAAGGGTCTTAAATTAAACCCCATATCTATCATGTATTATGTTAGCCCTTGCAGGTATGTATTACATCATTCTTCTGATATAGCCAGTATCTTCGAGACAACATTTCACTGTCCTCTCTGTACATAAAATTGATGCCAGTTGGGATTGAATGTTTGTGTTCTTTACAGTGCTCTTTGTCTGTTTATTCCTTGGATCTTCCTGGAGAAACCAAAGATGGAAGCCCATGGGACATGGAACTTTCAGCCTGTTGTGCTAACACTCAACTCTCTCTGCACATTTGCACTCAACTTATCTGTTTTCCTAGTGATCTCACACACTAGTGCTCTAACCATTCGTGTTGCTGGAGTTGTCAAGGATTGGGTGGTTGTTTTAGTATCTGCGCTTCTTTTCGCAGATACAAAGTTGACAGTCATAAATTTATTTGGTTATGGAATTGGTAAGTATCTAAACCTACATTCTCTTTTATATCTCCATCTCTTTTAATGTGCATTTATCTATTATCTCATTTTGAGGACATAGCCAAGGGCTGACAATCCATTTACATTCTGGACGGCAAGAATGTAGCACAATCATTCAGGTTATTCTCAAAAATTGACCTTAGCAGCTGATAGTTTAGGTAGAAATGAATTATAGAAATCTGAATTGTTTGATAGGAATAATTGTTCCTTCAGGTATGATGGAGCTTATCCATAGTTTTGCTGGACTGGCAATGAGTATTTGTGCTTTAGAGATGCCAAAACACTGCATCACTTGTCTTGTTCTTCAGTAGTTTATGCCAAAGTATTGCTGGACTTGTTAGGAGTATTTATGCCTTACATTATGCCAAAGCCCTGCATCAGCAGTTTACCCTGTTTTTAGGGGTATTAGATGCTACATGCTATTTAGTGTCACTTCGTTCTTAAAATTTACCGTAAAGGTTAGAATGGCGTAGAATGAGCGGCCTTGGATTGGTCCTACGCTTCAGTAAATTTGCATGTAGTGGTGGGTCTTCTGCTTCATTATTGTGAGAAATGTGGAGTAGTTTCTAGAGGTCATTGTTGCATTGAGAAGGAGCCATCTATACTGGACATCAATTCTTCTCTATTTCTCTTTTATGAATTTACTTTAATTTTTTTTTTTTGTAGCCATTGCTGGTGTGGCTGCATATAATAATTACAAGTTGAAGAGAGAAGCTTCTCGCCGTATCTCTGATGAGTCCCAAGATGCCCAGGCCATACCGATGGCTGCATCATCAACTCCAAATAGATAGTGATGTGTACAAGACTAGTCTGCCAAGATGATCTTGAAGTATGTAATTGCATTCGACAGAGCTATTCAGAGCTGCCAGTTAATCTCGTTGGTCTTCTCTTTATTTCGGCCTGTTCTTGACACAGTGCAGGAAAACGTCATGTCCAGACCTTTTGATGACAGATTTGCTGTAGCCTTAACTTGTGCCATTGATTCTGCGGCAGAATATTGGGGGTAATTTTTTTGTGCCACTATCGAGCTGCACCCATTGTTAAATCGGAGAAAGTGACCTCTTGAGACCTAAGGTAAAGAAGAAAAACTGTAAAGAAATTCTCGAACACTTTAAGGTATAGTGATATAATTATTTTTTTTTTGCTTTTGCCATGTCTTAAATGTTATACAAGTTGCCAGTTGAAATGCACAAGGCTTTCTTGTTTCAGATTCTGCAGGGTTAAACTTTTAGCTTATTTTGGGATATGTTTTCAGTCAGAAATTAGTCGAAATTTCTGATCAGCAAATGTTTCTGGCAGGCCTGGTAGGAATTGTAGATCTTTGAGATGCAGCGAATTTGCGTGTAATGGACATATTAGTTTAAGCATATGACCATTTGACCCGTTAATAATTCTAAGAGTTATATTCGATTCCTTCATCTTTCAAAATGGTGATTTTTTTTAAGAAAAAATATTCTCATTTTTTAAATTTTAATCAAAATTACAAAAAAATCAATTAATTTTCAAAATAGACATTTATCTAAATGTCTAAACAGTATTATTGTTAAATATCGAATATTCTTTCTCTCAGACCCGTCGAAGGCATGTTTTGTACCTATCGGTTACCCATCTCTACCTTGCGCTCTCCCAAAGAGCATCGGGGCTCTCAAGGGAGCACCAGATCGGGCTCTAAAGGGGCAACAGAGCCCCTTCGGAGCTCCAAATCGGTTCTTCATTTTTTTAAATTAATGAAAAATTAATAAAATTATATAATAATAATTTTTAAAATTAATAAAGAATAAAATTATTTTTTAATATTATCACATTATTAAAGTAATGAAGACATTAATGATTAATTAACAAGTGAATTTATGTGTCTAACAAAAAATATTTTTTTTAAAACGAAATATTCATTTTGAAAATTGAAGAACTTGTTTAAAATTTCAATTAAAATTTAGAAAGTGAGATATTTTACCTTTTTTATTGAAAATTATAAGACAAAATCTTTATCATTAATATTAAATTATTATTTGATAAAAAAATTTACATTATTCATACACGTTATTTTTATTTTCATTACTCATTTTCGAACTGGGAATTATTTAACACAATCTTTAAAAGGATGTGCAGCAGTGAGAAAAGGTAAAAGAAAGTTGGATTGTCTTCGTCTCATTAGACAAAACATATATTAGAATAAAGGCATCATGTTTATAAAATTTTTTAAATTATTCTCTTATTTTGTTTAATTTAAATTTTATATTTTTATTTTTATTAAAATAAATTATTATAATTAATAGTCGATCAAATGTTGCTAGTAAAAATAATATTTGTTGTTTTATATCTTACTGTGATATATTGATATGTTATAATAAATTATAATGTGAAATAAAGACATAGTCACGTGCAGTGCCAGTCTTTGGGTGAAACCACCCAAGCAATGGCTTTAGACCCCCTATTTGGGGAGGCCCAATTTTAGAAAAAGTTATAATTTTATAATAATTATAATATAATTAATTATATTAAAAATATATAAAAATAAAAAATAATTATTAAAATTATTTTTTTTTATTTTTTTAATTATGTGCCTAATAATTTCAATTTTCTATTACTTCATTCTTTCTAAAATGTTATTAATTCTCAACTATATTTTTATATTTTTAATAAACTAACAGTCATATATATATTTACTCATCTCCAACAGTTATTTTTTCTCACTTATTTTTCTTATTTCCAATTAATGCATTTAATGATTTTCAATAGCTATTTTTTTCCTATATATAAAACTAATTTTTTTTTTTCAATGTATAATATTTATTTTTAAAATATTCCTTTCTCATTTACTGTTTCTGCTTTTAATTTTAATTTTTCTCTAAAGAATACACAAGAAGTCTATTCTTTTATTATCTTCATAAAGCTATGAGCCTCATTTGCGATTTGTAATAAGCATTCAACAATTAGGTACTATTGTTCTAATCTTTACAGATTTTTTTACTTTATTTAGAGTTTATATTATATTGTTATATTATTTTTATTTTATGTGATAGTTAATTTGTTTGAATTAGAAATTTTAATTGTTGATTTTATATTAGCCATTTAGAAAATATAAAATAATTATAATAGTTAAATAGTTAGAGTTTATATTATATTGATAATGAAATAATTAGATCTCTTAAAGAATCATTTAGAATTGATTACTTTTTGTATATAGTACATCAAGCAATTTTTTCACTTCAAAATAGATTTTAACAATTTAAGATATATGAAAATATTTTTGATTTTTTATTTAACGAGTAAAAAGTTGAAGTCATTAGATGATAATAGTTTGAAAGAATATTGTCTTAATCTTGAATGTTCCTTAAAATATAACAACTATTCTGATATTGATGGTTTAGATTTATTTTCAGAGTTAAAAATTTTAAAAGAAATTATACATGAAGAAAACAGTTCAATTGACATACTTAATCATATAAGAAGACTCGATTCTTTTCCAATTACCTTTATAATAATATTAACAATTCCAGTAAGTGTTGTTTCAGGAGAAATGAGTTTTTCAAAATTAAAATTAATAAAATCTTATTTAAAATCAATAATGTTTTAAGAAAAATTAAATAGATTGACTATATTATCAATTGAAAAAAAATATTAGAAGAACTTGATTATAAAAGTTTAATTAAAAATTTTGCATATAAAAAAGCAAGAAGAATAAAATTTTAATAATTTTTTAATTTTAATAAAAAAAAGCCTCATTTGAATATTTTGCTTTAGGCTTTTGAACTTGTTGGACCACCCCTGGTCACGTGATTATTTTTTTTTTCATGTTAACATTATTTTAGCATCACATAAATATAAAATGATAAATAATATTTTTGATTAATGTCAATTAATTAATTGTTAGTAATAATAACTTATTTAACTTAAAATAAAAAAAAATGAATGTAATAAGAGAAAAAGAATTTATTTGAATTTTCTATATATAGTTCAGAAAGTTTTTAAAATATTATGTTTAGAATAAACTTGTATGCTATTAAAAATACAAAACAAAAATGCACCAATGAAAAATACAAATTAAAAAACTATTATGTTCAATTTTTGTATAATTGAGAGAAAAACAAAAGAAAGATATCAAAGAACCAAAATTAATCATTTTATTTATAATTTTACCTTCATTTTTTTTATTTTCATTTTCTCTCTCCTACCTTACAAATTTTTATTATATTGTTCAAAATATATATATATGTGTGAATGTTTATTGTATCATAGTTTCAAATTTCAATCAGGTCAGGTAACTAGACAACTACACAATCTAAATGCAAAAGTATAATTTGATTCATGGTTATTAAATCAAGATACGTATCGTGTATCGAAATCTTATTTTTTAATATCGAGTATTGAGTATCGTGTTGTAAGATATATTAAAAAAAATTAAAATTAATTATAAATAATATTTATATATGTAAAATAAAAAAAATAAAAAATATTTTAATTTTTAACAGAATTGAAAATTATAGGATGTAAATTGAAAACATGATTATTGTTTTAATTTAAACTTTTAACATATTTCTTAATAATATAGATTTTTAAATAAAATATATTTTTATATTAATTTATTAATTAAAAAATAAAAAACATTTATCACGTTAAAATTAAAAGGGAATTCGATTTTTTAGTTTTTTTTGTTTAAAATCTAAAGATTGGAGCTCATAAAATATAATTTTTCATGTTTCAACTAAAAAAATAAAAAAATAAAATTTTTAATAATTAATTAAAATTAAGTTTATAAAAAATATATCGAATATATCATACGATATATTCCGTATCGTAAGATACGTATCATTTATTGTATGATATATTTTCGATAATTGATCAAATATGATATAATTATAAATATGTATCTTTTTTACTTATATCGTAACATATTATACATATCATGTTTCATATGATAATGAAAACTATAATTTAATTTGAATTTTTATATTTGATTATATATATTTAAATTAAATTAAAATTATGAATTTCTCATTATGATTTAATCAATCTAAATCAAATTTCTTACCATTATGTTTATCTTATATCTATTCTTTTTAACAGAAATATAATTTACAATAAAGTTTATTTTTTACCAAAAGCCCATTCAAATTTCTTTAGAAAAACATAACAACGGCCCCTGCCCTTCAAAAAAAAAAAAAAAAGAAAGGAAGCCCAACACCGTAGACCAAGACTTGTCAGAGTTTAGACGATCAAGTAATTGAGGAAAAACATTTAAAAAGTAATAAAAAGAAAATAAAGCAACGAACCCTCTCGAGATTTTTCTCACTCTGAAAGGTCCTCGCAAAGGGGAAAAGGAAAATTTTATTTTGAGGGCAAATTTTCCTAAAAAATTAGGAAGGAGATGCGATTGCGGCGGTGCGTGTGGCCGTCCGATGACAGATCGGCGAAGGAGGACGACCACTGTTGATGGGATTTGTCCAGTTGCAAATGACTTGGCAGCCGAGTCTACTCAGTGAAAAACGCAAGAAAGGCCCTCCCTTAGGCTTAAGAAACCTCGGCAACTCTTGTTACCTCAACAGCGTTCTCCAGTGCCTCACCTATACTCCACCGCTCGCCAATTTCTGCCTCCGCTCCCAACACTCATCCTTCTGCGACGCCTCCGCCTCCAAGAAACCCCGCGACTGCCCCTTCTGTATCCTCGAAGCCTGGATTACACGCTCCTTAACCCTCGATCTCACCCTCGACGCGCCCTCCAAGATCCAAAGCTGCATTAAAATCTTCGCCGAGAACTTCCGGTGCGGCCGACAAGAAGACGCGCACGAGTTCTTGCGGTACGTAATCGATGCTTGCCATAACACTTGTCTGCGCTTAAAGAAGTTACGGCGAAAGGGAAGGGATGAAGAAGGAGGAGGGGAAGCAATGAATGGCAATACCGTAGTTAAGGAGATCTTTGGGGGTGCTTTGCAAAGTCAGGTGAAGTGTTTGGGGTGTGGTGGGGAGTCAAATAAAGTTGATGAGATTATGGATATTAGCCTTGATGTTTTGAACAGTGCTTCACTTAAAGAGGCCATGCATAAGTTTTTTCAGCCTGAGATTTTGGATGGAAATAATAAGTACAAGTGTGACAAGTAAGTTCACATTTCAACTTAATTAAATTATAATTTGTTAATGTATCGTGTTGTTTGCTTTTGCTTTTAAGATTGAATAAAAACAAATAATATTTTTGAAGAATATTTAGAATTGGCATTTTTTTCAATTATAATTGTAGTTCCTATTTTTTGTTTTTACCCTTAACAACCCCCCCCCCCCCCCCCCCCCCCCCCAAAAAAAAAAAAAACTGAAAAAAAAAAAGAAAAAGCAAGAAGCAAGTAGCAAGTAGCAAAAGGATTAATCAACGGAGCCTGATTTTGTTTAGTTACTGGGGTTTGATGTTGCTTTTCTTACATGCTTTTACTTTTAGAAGAGAAAATGCAAAGGAAGAATTTAAAACATAGTAATGTAGTTTTGATGTTGCTTTTCTTACATGCTTTTACTTTTAGAAGAGAAAATGCAAAGGAAGAATTTAAAACATAGTAATGTAGTTCTCTAGGGAACAAAATGTACGGTTTTAACTTTTTTCTATGACATAACTATGTTAGAGTTGGTGTTATATGTTAGTAATTGGTTCACTTTTAATCTATTATGATTTCATATTTTATTATTGTATCCCCATTATATCGACTTTTAGGAAGAGAAAAACAAATAGCATAAAGCAAGAGACATAGAGCAACAACCAACTTGAGTCTGATGAAACACTTTGGCTTTTGTTTTGTTTTGTTTTTTTTTTTTTTGGTTTTTGAATGAGAAACTTACGGTTGTTTAGTTGTAAGAAATTGGTGGCAGCGAGGAAGCAATTGTCTATACGTCAAGCACCAAATATCCTTGTTATTCAATTGAAGGTAGGTTATGGGTATTTCTTTAAATTGTTAATCTTGGTTTCCATTGCCATATTCTAGTTGCTTAGTTAGTTGTTTTATTGGGTTTGGGGTAAATGAGTGATTTTTGGATCGTTGTGGCAGAGATTTGAGGGAATACTTGGTGGGAAGATTGATAGGCTCATTTCATTTGAAGAAGTTCTGGTTCTTTCAAGCTTCATGTGCAAAGCAAGCCAGGTGTGTTAAGTTGCTAACTCAACATATACATTTGTTTGTTGATACGAGTTATATTTGTAGCATTTTATGAATTCTAGAATTTTACTTTAACTTGGCGAATGGTAATGATATTATAGTAGTTACAAGTTAACTAATAATATCACTGCATATGATGATATAAATGAATCCCTAAGAAATAATTTACATAGCTGGGACAATGAGGTCTAATCTTCCAATACATAAATTTGTGCCATTTTCTTTATTTAAATAGTTTTAATATCATGATGGGGTTGTGTAAAAGTAATTCTTGTTACACTACAGCTCTACAACTCCACGATTTTTTTCCCTTTGAACGATTTGCAGTGGAATTAACAGTAAAATTGAAAACTCCAAGTGTCATTGCTAACTTTTAATGGACTAAACTATTATCAAGCTCTTGCTGTTCTTCTTGCCAGTTTTGGTCATCTAGGGACCAGATGTCAAGTCTGCTTCCTGATAGGATCACTTTTGATATAAAAAAAAAGGTGGATTATAGAGTTTAGTTTAATCGGGATTGCCTATAATACAATGCGAAGGGAGAGAATCTTTAAAATCCTTTTGGATCAAGGAGGCATTTCTCTGCTTGCCTCATGGAGCTTGGGTTTATAGAAGTGCAACAAATACCATTTTAAAGTTTGCTAATTACAATTGTGCTGTTAGTAGAATCCACCAATGGCTAGAAAGAATGATGAAGGATTCTCTCTAGTTAAGAAGAAACTTTAATGGATGTTGTGCCGTTAGTCTATAATGAGAATATACCATTTATGTTATGGCAAAAGATTCTTAAATACAGTATTAGAGACTAATGCTCTCTTTCAATAAATAGTAAGGCTTGCAAAGAGTGCCTAAGTGGGGCACAATGTGTAAAGGGGGTGTACTAGATAAGACCCTAAAGAAATAGAAAAAGAGGAGGTTGAAGAAATCATAAAACAAACTGACACTGAAAAATCATACTTTAACGAGTTTCAAAAATGATCTGGAGAAACTAAAGCTCACATGGAGGAAAACTAGGAAAATGAATGATAATTGATGTAAGATTTTATCTCCATAGTCCAAATAGAAAAGCAAACATCAAAGCCAGCATAGTGGCTCCATTCTTCTATCGGCAATGCATAGGCCTTTACCTCAAAAGCCTCTCTAACTCTAGCAATTCTATCACTGTTTAATGCATCTCTCATTTAACACTGACATGTGCCAAAAGAACAAAAGTACTGTGCTTTTTTCTAGTAATTGAGCACTGATTTATTTAGTTAGTGAACAATGTAGTAAGAGGTGATCAGCCTTTACTCTTGAGAAAAAGCAGCATCTAAGAAGATTTTCTGTTTATATAAGCTGGTTTCAAAAGTAACGATATGAGACAATGCTGCTGGCAAAACGGGAAGAAGAGTTTGCTAGGAACCACTGCTTTCCAAATGCTCCTCAATGGAGATTTTGTGTAGTATCATTGCCAAAAACTTTCTAAAAGATTTGTTTGTATTATGTTATTTGCAATATTGCTGTTTAGCTTCCTATAATAATAAACATTTTTCCACTGCAAGTTGTTTCATACAATATACCTGAACAGTTGTCTAATGATTCAAACTTTTATTCTTAGAATTAAAAGCGTCAGATGTAAGTAGAACATCGGACATCGCACTTTGTTGTTTGTTGTTGTTGTCTTTATTCATACCATAACATTTTAACTCTCTTGGCCATTCTAGCTTGCTTTGTCAACTTCTACCTTAATCTATGCAATCAAAAGCAAAGCAGGCATATACTTGTTTGTGCTATTAAAAGTAAAACAGACATATACCTGTTTTTTGCCCATGCATTACTCTGTCATTACATCACCATTTGTTGTCGCCTTTCTACTTTCACTCGGATTGAAGCTGTAAATGTTTGCACGCATGTTTAGATGACTAGTGATAGTTATGGTGACAATGGAGGGAAAGTGAGGATGGGATGATATGGAATTCAAAGTTTTGGAGGATGGGGGTGGGTTTCTGTTGACTGAAAGAAGATAACCAATTAGAAAGCTTAGATGAGTGTAATGGTGAAGGAGGATGGAGCAGCAGACTAGCACAAGCTGAATAATCTTATCAAGCTGAATCAAGTTACTGGCTTGCTGCTGTGAGAGTGCTGTAAATGTCATATTAGCATTAATTTCTTATGAGCTTCATATTTGCTTATGTAGACTAGCTATGTGACCTAATGATTGGGAAATATTATAGCATCTTAATGTGCTTGCTAGCAGTATTTATAGTTTGGCATTTCTAGGATCATCATGAGTGCTTGAATGTCTCAAATATCTGTTTATACTTGGTGAATGGAAAAAATAGCCTTGGACTTTGTTATAGATAACAGGTATGTTTTAGTGGTTAGTGCTTCTTCTAATCAATATTCTATATGCTTCACTCATGTCATTGGTTGGTTAGCAATGTCGTGTAAGTTTATCACCGTTATGTTAGATGAAGGAAAGTGAATGGTAGAGATTGACAAGGAGGCATGATTCGTTTGAGTTATTTCTGCATGTTTCTACCCAATAGAATGTGATACAGTCAGAAACATTTTCTTTGTTATCCTGTACCAAGTAATGGCTTCTACTTGTTCTATGCAATATCCCTATATTCTGATTTTTTTTTAATTTTCTTGTTATTGTTAATGCAGGATGCACAACCAGTGTATAACCTATTTGGTGCTATTGTGCACTCAGGATACTCCCCAGAATCTGGGCACTATTATGCATATATCAAGGTGCTTATGCTATCCTGTTTCTTCCACTTTGTATGTATGCTTTAATGCAGCAATAGTGAATAGTTGCTGACATTAGTTTATTGTTTGTAAAGGATGCAATGGGCAGGTGGTATTGCTGCAATGATGCCTTTGTCTCACTTTCAACCCTGCAGGATGTTTTGTCAGAGAAGGTTTATATTCTGTTCTTTTGTCGTGCTAACCAAAGGCCTTTCAGTACCACGTTTTCTTCCAATGGAGTTAAACCACGGGATTCTTATGGAAGTGAGGCATCCAAAATCGTAAAAGCTATTCCTTTGAAACCAGTCCAAGCAAAACTTTATGTTGAACAGTCTTCACGGAAGGACAAGGTTGAAAAGCTGTCTTCAAGCCCACGTGTGAAATTCAATATTTCTGAAAAACCTGGTTCCAAAAAGCTTCCTGTTACAAATAATGGAAAAATTGACTCTTATAAGACTCAGAACATAACTGTGAATGGAGTTTCAAAGGATTCAATTTGTTTGGAGAAGAATGAGAAAGATATGTTTTCATTGATGAACAGAAACAGTATTGACAAGAGCAGAAATGTTGATGCTGTTGGTAGTGAAAAAAGCCAACCCCTTGCGTTGGCAAATGGAAATCCTATAAAACTGGATCCTTTTGTAGCTAATGGTACTAGGAGCATGGCAGTCAGAGGGCAGGTTGATACTGCTCTTGTTGATGCCTGTGATGACTCAGGGCAAAGGAAAAATTCAGAAAACTCTTGTGATATTTCAGGGCCAAAGAGAAAATCAGAGGATTCTTGTGATACCACAGGGCCAAAGCGAAAATCAGAAGATTCTTGTGTTATCTCAGCGCCAAAGAGAAAATCAGAAGATTCATGTAATTTCTCAGGGCCAAAGAGAAAATCAGAACCCTCTTGTGATATTTCAGGACCAAATAGAAAATCAGAAGACTCTTGCGATAAGTCAGGTCCAATGACAAAACCAGCAGACTCCGTTGTTAACTCAGGGCCAAAGAGAAAATCAAAAGACTCCTCTGATTTCTCCAGGCCAATGGGAAATTCCTGCATTTTGCTATCCCAAGATGCTCAATCTCGTGCAGAAGTTGAAACTATGAAAGAAATGTATGCTACATTCTATCCCTATTTTTTTAGAGATGCCTTTTGTGGTATAATATATGCTGATTTCTCTCTAGGTGCTTCATGTCAGTTGATTGTAATTATGAGGTTGTCCTTCTTTTAATATCATTGTTTTTCATATTTAGTCATGGCTGAAGTCTCTGTAAATTGTGTGATTAATTAGTTAAAACTAGGGTGTGGCTTAGCTGATTTAAGAGTTATGGATTTAATCACACCATATTTTTTACAATCTGTATTACAAGTCGCTTGTCAAGTTGGTGTCCTCTGCTCCCCATTCCCTGCTGTCATTAACTTGCATAGATGAGCATGTCACTTTTGTGAACTAGTTTCTCAATTAGTCAGATTATCATGAAATGCTTGTTAGTCTGATTATATGCTTTGTTGATACATATATCAAAATAGTTATCTTTGTTTGTTTATGTTGTACCGCATCTGACAATATCCAAGTTTTAGAAAATTGATTCCCCCACTGGCTCAATACTTTCTAGTTACATAGGATTTCTTTACCGTTCAGCGATTCATGGTTGTGTTTAACTTGTCAAAAGTTGCTTTTTTATTCATTTAACAACTCTATTATTTTGGCACGTTTTCAATTTGATGCAATGTTTACCAGGTTGAAAAAAGAAGCTTCTTCAGTTTTGCGATCATGTGGCTGGTATGATAATGTTTACAGTTTCATGTATTCGAGGAAGAAGTTGTGCGCACAGGAGATTGGAAGCACCCTGAGTGGCAATGATTTAGAGTAAGCCTTTCTTAAACTGTTACGTAACTTGTCTATGTATGCATAATTTAATTCTATGTTCAGTTCAAATATGCATGATTTTCTTTAGGAATTCAGGCACTTTGATGTAGCTTGCATTTGATTCTCTATAGATTTCTATCGAAATTGCTCTAAATTGTTGGTAGGTTTGACAAACTTCACTGCAGAAACATAGTTACAGAGAAAGGCAAGGGGTTTTTTAATTTTAACAACCTAGGGCTGATTTGGCTTTGGATTTAGGTTCCCGAATCCTGGTTTGGACCACAAATACAACGCTGATTGGATTCAGAGTTTTCTGCCCATATTAGCTTTTCAGTCAAAAAGTGCTTTCGGCTGGTGTTTTTGAAACCCCAATATATCCAATTCAAGCAAAATGCCTAATTAGACCTTTTTCGAGTTAACTTTCATTGAATTTAAAGGTTTTTCTTTTCACCTATATTTATTAACTATTGGTTGGAATTAAAACTAAACAGATTGTTAATATGTGCATTCCCTTTTTTTCTTTTAATAATTAGTTCGGGTGAGTTCCAATTTTGCAAGGATGATGTGTGATAGAATGGGAGAGGGTTTGAGAAGTAAAAACTCTTTAGGGAGTATTCAATTCTTGAGGAGCTCAGGTGTAGTGGCTGGAAAGGGAATCAGATAATTGGAAACACAATGCATGATGAGCATGGCAGGGAGGTGAATTGTGCTAAGTATGCAATTGGTGATGTGGGACAGAAGTAGTTGTCTTATGTGAGCATTTAGTTTTGGTTTCAAGATAATTAAATGCAGAGTGAGGGTGGGGAAAGCGGGAGAAAGTAGAGATCAAGAAAAAAACAGAGGGAAAGGGAAGAAGCCGTAAGAAACTTAGAAAGAAAGACAGAAAGGAATAGGGAGGAGGAGATGCCCAAAAAATAACCTGTCATAGTATCTATGGGTACAAGCCATAAATCCCTGACACACATGTACAGGCCCAGACACATAGCAAGAGAGAGAGAAGTGTTGCTGTGTGGAACTAGCTATGCTCGGACCTCATATTTATAGGCTTTTATGCTTTTGGGGTTAATACTGGGTCTTAACAACCAACTGGCATGTCATTGGCATCCCTTTTCCAGTGAGCTTTAATATTTAACTTGTCTGCAAAAAGGATACAGGCATTCTTGAGAATGTGTTTGTTTAGGGTGATTGGGCAATTTCAGATGTTATGTAGGTTTTGACAAAGGATGCTATGTGTGTGCATTTGCATTCATTCCCTTTAATTGAGGAGTTCCATTTGTGTGTCTCTTATAAACAGGGGTGGAGCTAGAGCATTTTTAAAGGGGAGGTCAAACAGAAAGAGACACTAATCAGTTAAAGATAATTTTATTTATAATTCAATTCTTTATCATTTAAAAGATTAGATAAAATTGATAAGACATTGAACATACAAAAAAATGCATATTAATAGTAATGATGGTGTCTCATATATATATATATATATATATATAATTGAATGAAATTATAGAAGAAGTCTTTCTTACTCTTTATGTGCAAGAGTGAAACAGAAAACAATTTTTTAATCTCAAATGTTTTTTTTTTCTTATTTTGTATGTTCTACATGAAATTTGTAGCCTTTTGAGAAAGCTCTCTTTTTATTTTTTATTTATTTCTTGAATTACTAATTAACATATTGGGCTATTAGGTTGAATTGTTGAGATATAATATGTTGTGATAAGCTATCAAGCTGGACTATTAAGATATAATATGTTATGATAAGCTTAGATTTATATTAAGACTTAATGGGTTTAGGTTAGTAAACTCGTTTTTATTTTTTTAAATTTGATAGGTTTAGCATATTGGGTTAGAATTTATATGATAACTAGTAATATACTGACTGACGGTTGGAGGAATATATTTAGCAAATAAAATATTTTAAAATTTTTGAAAGATCATCACCCCATGATAAGGTCATTTTATTTTTTTTATTTGTATTAATTATTTAATAAAAAATTATTTTAAGAAAGTCATTAAAAATATATAATATATAAAAAATTTTAAAATTTCTCACAACTGTGGGACGCTCTGCCCCTGCTTATATTTACAGTAAGTTTGTGTTATTTTTCCTTTGAGTACTCTCCTGAGGGCATCTGCATTTATTTTGTTAAATCATTAAAAGAAAGGCCTTTTATTTCCTTTGCTAGATGCAGTATCGAAAACTCATTTATTTTTTGAATTTCATATTCTACTTTGCTAGCCGACAATTGCCCCCCTCTTATTACTGTATCAGTGTTATTACATTTTAAAAATGCGAAATTTTGATTCGTGTCTTCACTGCTACTACTTGTATGCAGGAAGAAGTTGATTGCAGATGCAAAGCCAACTTTTATTCCACAAATACCAGAGTCTCTGAAGGAGGAGTTTATCAAACGTCTCCAATCTTTTAGCCAAACAAAACGAGAAACTCTGGGTCCTTGAGAAACTTGGCCGGTATTGACGCAAATAACTTTTCAATCCTCCTCAAGATTCAGTTATTCTAGGTTCCTGGTAAATCATGGACGAGACGCCTTGGCTAATAAGGTCCATTCTTGGCAATGCTTTTTGCAGTCTTGTTGCTGGGAATATCGTGGTGTATAATCTGTAATACTAATTGGTGTTTTAGTGAAAGCATATCTTTGGGTGAATGTTACCGTCTCAGTGAGCAACCTCCGGCAATGGTGGGAGATTGCAACATGGTGATGGTAAATGCCCTATTGAATGATTTTGAGATGAATATGTAGTCTTAAGTTTTGATCTTGGAGGCCTTGAAGTTGGTTTTTTTGGCAGAGAAGTGAGGAATCTTATTCATTTTGTACGATATCTATTTTGAAAAAAAAAAAATTATTGATTTTATGGAAGCATTACAATTTAGCCATCAGAATGTGGTGGGATGATATTAGTTCATACCCCGTCCGTGTATGTATTTCTATGAAATGAGTTAAAATACCCCGTGCAGTATGGTTGTCAGTATTCTGGAGTTTTCCATTTTCTTACCAGTCTTCACTTTAAATGCTATGGTTTTGTTATTGCGTTTGCCTATTTATTTGGAGCAAGAGTGACACTGACCTTTGCACTCATTCGTTTTCATAAGATTGAATTCATAAATTTTGGAACATAAACTGTTGATTTGAGTTGTCGTTGACTCTATTAATGGTCGGATCAATGTGATACATGTGAATTAGCGTGTAATTAATGCGCGTTTTGAGAGTTATATGCATTTTATTAGGTCATCAATTTACACATTTTGATGGGCATTTTTACCCTCAAAAGTACATTACAATTAAGAGTAAATTATTTTATCTTTTTAGAATTTCACTTCAACTCATCTTGGATCATAATAGAATTAATCCCACTGTCCCCCTGTTCATTCATCTTACTGTCAGATGATAAGCAATGGTTACATGTTGACAAACTGCTTAATTTTCGGCAATAAAATTGGATTCCTCAAACTTTGTTCACAATATTGATTTTCTTTCTAGACATTGAATGTAGGAATCAGAACCTGCGGCATTTGACGAAGCAAATGTCGTTTCCGAAAACTAGAACAAAAAAAGAAATCTGGACTTTATTAAAACCATACGTCAGCAGCCTCCATCCTAGACCTTGACGAACGAAGCCTTCCATGAGAATTAGCTATAAATAGGACACATTCCTCTTCACCTTGACGTTGCACCAAAAAGAAACTCTCCAAATACCATCACAAAGGAAGAAGAAGAAGCTTAATTAGGTTGCTTAGCAATGGCAGACCAAGTTGTTCTCCTGAATTTTCAGCCTAGCCCTTATGCTACAAGAGTGAGGATGGCTCTGGCAGAGAAGGGAGTGGAATATGAAACAAAGGAAGAGGATGTTTTCAACAGCAAGAGCCAACTGCTTCTCAAGATGAACCCCATTCATAAAAAAGACCCGGTTTTGATTCACAACGAAAGACCCATATGTGAATCACTCATCATACTTGAATACATTGATGAGGTTTGGAATCAAGATTCCCCTTTGCTGCATGCCTTCTGATCATTATCAGAGAGCTCATGCGAGGTTTTGGGCTAATTATATCGACCAAAAGGTAAACTATACATCCTTTCTTTATTAAGTAAACTATAAAAACAGATCCTACGATTTCAGTTGAGTTATAAATTCATCTCTTGCGAAAAATGACATTTAATTATCTTGGGGTTAAATTTGTTAAATTATCGTTTAAGAATACTGGGGCTTTTTTTTTTTTTTTAAAGTCTCATTTTTGGATGATTTTATGATTAAGAAGGGATTGTGTACGCAGATTTTCCCAATTGGAAGCAAGTTATGGACATCAGCAAGTGATGAAGCCAAGAAGGCAGCAAAGGAACTGGTAGAAAACTTGAAAAATTTGGAAGAAGAGCTTGGAGAGAAGCCATATTTCGGGGGTGACACCTTTAGCTTTGTAGACTTAGCTCTGATTGCATTCTCCAGCTTTTTCCATTCATTTGAGACCCTTGGAAACTTCAGCATGGAAGCTGAGTGCCCTATGCTTGTGGCATGGGCAAACAGATGCATGGAAAGGGAGAGTGTCTCCAAGTCTTTATTTGACAAATTCAAGACCCATGAAGTAGTTCTACGGCTTAAAAAGAAGTTGGGTTTTGATTGAGAGACATTGATTTCGTGAAGCTTAGTTAAATAATAAAAAGGGTTATGCCATGCGTGAAGTTTGTGTAAAACTTTTTATTTGATTTTATAATTTGTTTTCTTATTTTTGTTTTCCCTTTGAGATTGCAAGCTATTCATTTCATTGTTATTACTTGAGAAATAAAATTTTACTTGTTATCGGATTTTCTCAAGAAAAAAAGAAAAGATCAAGGAAAGCTGAATGCCGGTTGTGCTTGTATTTTCTATGATTAGATTCATTCATTCATGTTGTGAATAGCCACAACTTAGGTATAGGACTAAGGAATCTCACCCAAGTTCTGCCCTTGTCAGATAAAGTCCAACCAATTCAAACTACTAACAAAAAGCCTGTGTCACGGGAGTTTTTCTTTGACCCATGCGACGTAGCCTTTGCTTATTCGAGGATGCTTAGAAAGGTTAGCAGCCTTCTCAAGTTAGCAAGTTAGGATCGTTTTGGTAAAGTACAAGAGAGTAGAGAGAATAAAGAGAGAGCTTTTATTGATAGCAAATTCATATAAGAGGACATTGTGTCTAAATGAGGGGTTAGGCCTAGGACCCCTTGGAGCCGTAACAAGCTTGTTCCCAACGGCTAGGGGCTGTTTTGGGGTCTGTTGGAGCCTTATGATGCGCCCTTTGCACTGTTGCCAACGGCAGGCAATGACTGCCCCATGGGTCCAGGGGTAGCTAGTGTTTCCAGTGCTTTTGGCAGACTGCCTGGGCTTTCTCCCGTCCAGTCTCACGCCAGTCTACCTACCCTGTTGCGTGCCAATTTCTTATGCGCCTATGCACCTCGTCTGCGTGCTGGCTCGCGCGCACTGTCGGTCTGTTGGCCTGCGCGCCTAGTCTGCTCGCCTATCTGCGCATTGGCCTGCCCGCGGGTGTTGATGCCATCAAGTCCCTTGACACCGAATGGGGGTTCCTACCCTCGTTGCTCGAACATCCTCGAGCTGGCTCGCCTACTCTCGAGGCCCAAGCCCTTGCTATCGGGCTGTCCCACCCCTCTCCACAAAATGGGCGTGACACTCTCCCCCAACTATTCCGGCAACGCCCTCGTTGCCTGTTGTTCGTGGAACTGCTCCACCAGCTCCTCAAACTGCCACAATGCATGGGCTGGTTCCCAGCTCGTCTCGTTCGCTGGTTGTCCCTTCCACTAGACCAAGTATTGGTGCTACGGTCAGTGGTTCCTCCTCCTCAAGACCCTCTCGGCTAAGACCTGCTCCACGTCCCGCTCGTATGAGGCTTTATGCCCCGTGGGGTGTCGCTGGCTACAATTCCTGCTCGGGTTGTCCGGGTCCGCATGGTAGGGCTTCAGCATGCTCACATGGAAGAGCGGATGCACTTTTTGCTCGGGAGGCATGTCCAGCTTGTAGGCGGAGCGCCCGACTTTCCTCGTGATGTGGAAGGGCCCTTCGTACCGCCTAGCTAGCCCTTTGTGTAGCTTCGGGTTTCGGAGAACTAGGTGTAGCTTCACGAGCACCAAGTCCCTTTCGTTGAAGCTCACATCCCTCCGGTGCCTATCCGCCCACTTCTTGTACTTTCGAGTGGCTCGCTCAAGGCTCGCCCTTGCCAAGTCCCGCTGCTCATGCCAATCCTTGGCGTAGAGGAATGCGGTTAGTTTCAGCCTCGTGTAGCTATTAACTAGGGCCCTTGGGGTCATTGGTTGCTGCCCCATCACCACTTTGAATGGGCTCTTCCAGGTTGGCTCTCGCTGTTGCAGGTTGTAACTAAACTGCGTAACGTTTAGCAGCTTTGCCTAGTCTGACTGGGTGTTGCGGACAAAGTGCCACAGGTAGATCTCCAACAAGTGGTTCACCCTCTTCGTCTACCCGTTAGTTTGCGGGTGGAGATTGGTTGAGAACCGAAGCTTGGACCCCAGCAACTTGAACAGCTCGGTCCAGAATCTGCTTGTGAAGCGCCCATTTTTGTCACTCACCAGGTTCTCAAGCAAGCCCCACAGCTTGACTATGTGTGCCATGAACACCCGAGCTGCCTCCTCAGCTGGGCACTCTCGTGAAACCTGCACAAATCTCCCGTACTTACTAAACCTATCCACCACAACCATTATAGCACCAAAGCCGTTAGTCATAGGGAGGTTAGTAATGAAATCCAAGGATACGGACTGCCACGGTCGATCGGGCAGCTCCAAGGGCTCGAGCAGGCCCGTCGATTGCTGCTGCTCGCCCTTGTCCTGTTGGCACACCAGGTACGTCCGCACATAGGCCTCGACATCCTTGGTCATCTTGGGCTAGTAGTACCGTGCCCTTATCAATGCCTCAGTCCGTTCGGCTCTCGAATGTCCCGCCCACAAGGAATCGTGGTGCTCCTGCATAATCTCCTTGCGTAGCCCCTCGGCTCTCGGCATATAGATCTGATTCCCCTTTGCCATGAGCAGGTCCCCATCCATCTAGAACTGTTGCGTCTTGCCTTTTTTGGCACTCTCGATGATGGCCTGGGCAGTGGCATCTCCCGCAAGTCCCGCTCATATTCTAGCCACCAGCTCGTCGTGTGCCTAGCTTATAGTTGCCAGTTTTGCCATGAGGCTCAGTGCGTCTGCTACTCAGTTGGCAGTGCCTGGTTTGTATTCCATGGTGAAGTCAAATTCCACCAAGTAGACCCACTACCTTGCCTGTTTGGGGGTCAACTTCTTCTGCGTTTGGAAGAAGCTATTGGCAATGTTGTCTATCTTCACCACGAACCGTGCCCTTAGCAAGTAGTGCCGCCACACCTTTAGGCAGTACACCACCGCTGTCATTTCCTTTTCCTAAGCTGTGTAACGCCTCTTTGTGTCATTCAACTTTCGACTCTCATAGGCCACCGGATGGCCTTGCTGCATGAGGACTCCCCCAATGGAGTAGTCTGATGCGTTAGTGTGTACCTCATATGGCAGCGTCGAGTTTGGTAGTTTCAGCACTAGCTCCTCGGTCATGGCTCGCTTTAGATGCTGAAATGCTTGCTTATAGTCCGCGCTCCATCGCCATCCCCGATCCTTGCGCAGCAAGTCGGTTAGTGGGGCTGCGATGTTGGAATAGCCCCGCATGAACTTGCGGTAGTAGTTGGCAAGCCCCAAGAAGCTCCACAGCTCAGTTACCTTGGTGGGCTGCTCCCACTCATTGATGGCTCGCATCTTGGTTGCGTCCATCCTCAATCGACCTCCCCCAATGATGTGGCCGAGGAAGGGGATTTTCGATTAGGCAAAGGAACACTTCTCCCGCTTCACATGGAGTTGGTGCTGCCTTAGGCGCTCGAACACCGCTCTCAAATGCTCAACGTGTTCCCTCATTGTCCTACTATACACCACAATATCATCAAGGTATACCACAACGAATTTGTCAAGGAACGATGATAATACCTTGTTCATGAGCGTGCAAAACGTTGTAGGGGTATTGGTTAGGTCGAAAGGCATCACAAGGAATTCGAAGTTACCGAGCGGGTTACGCAGGCAGTTTTCTCTTGATCACCCTCGGCAATCCTTACTTGGTAGTACCCGGATTGGAGGTTAAGCTTGGATAAGACTCGCGCCTTACCTAGCTGGTCAAACAGCTCGGAGATGTTAGGGATCAGATAGCAGTTCTGAATGGTCTGTTTGTTAAGAGCTCGATAGTCGATGCACAACCACAGCGTCCCATTGTGCTTTCGCTGGAAAAGGACAGACGCACCATAGGGTGCCGTGCTCAGTCGAATAAAACCTACCTCGATCAACTTCGTAAGTTGTCGCCTCAATTTCGTGAGCTTCGGGGGTGCCATTCGGTAAGGTGCCCTCGCTGGTGGTTGCATGCCCAGAACCAACTCGATCTTGTGGTCTACCTTGCGCTCGGGTGGCAAGCTACTTGGCAGCTTAGTTGGCATGATGTCCGCGTACTCGCCCAGCACACCCGCTACTTCACTCGGCACGAGTGATGCCTCGCTCGCCTCGCCCTCATTCAACGACAGGGTGCCTACAAAAGTGTCCTCACCCCTGCGCACACTATCCATTAGCTGTATGGCGCTCAGCGTCTTGGTCGTGGGTTGCTGCTCATGCCTCACTAGCACCACACACTAACCCTTAGGGTTAAGAATCACAATGCAGTTCGAGAATGGGACCACCATAGCATTTATACGGTCAAGGAAATCTAAGCTAATCACAAAGTCATAGTCATCCAAAGGAATAACTTCAATAGTTTCCTTACCGACCCACTCACCCAACCGCACATTGACGTTGTTCGCAGTGCTGATGGTTGGGACCTCTTTGCTGTTGACAATCTTGATGCATGCGGCCCCTGCCTTGGCATCCAGCCCTAATAGCTTTGCTGTCTCAGCAGAGGTGAACAGATCACTAGCTCCGGTGTCAACCAGCGCATTGAGTTTCTTGCCCGCCACGGTTATGTCCGTGAACATCAGTCCCCTCTTGCAGCTTGGCTTGTGTTGGTTCAGTGCTGCTAGCATCATGGTGCCCAATCTCAAGGTTCCATCCCACTACTGCTTTTCCTCCTCTTGGTCGATAGCAGACAACTTAGCCCTCTTGGGGTAGTCTCGGACCCAGTGTGGCCCGTCACACAAAAAACATCTCAAGGGCCTCTTTCCCTTGTTATCAGCTCGACTACTGTGGTCGCTACCTCATGTGCTGCCTAGCCCGCTGGTAATTCCTAGCAACAGTTGCCTGGTAGTGGCCTGTACCCTGGCCTTGCCCTTTCCCACATCCTGTTCTGCTTCCGGTTTACGGAACTCCACTAGGGACTCTGCTACAGCCATGGTAGCAGAAATATCTTGGACCTCGCGGCGCTGAAGCTCCTATTTTGCCCATGGCCTTAATCCGTCGAGGAAGCAGAACAAGGCATCCCGCTCGCTTAGGTCGTCGATCTGCAACATGAGTTCGGTGAACTCCCTCACGTACTCTCGAATTCCCGCACGCTGTGTCAACCATCTCAGCTTCCCGCGAGCCTCATCTTACACGTACTCGGGGTAGAATTGTGCCCTCAGCTCGCGCACAAAGTCTGCTTACGTCAAGATGGCTGTGCCACCAAGGCTCTCATCGCTCTTCCTACATCACTACAAACGAGCCAAGTCAGTATTGCTCTTCGAAGCGGTATTGATTTTCTTACCATCATCGACAACGTTGGTGGTATGGAAGCATTGCTCCATCCCCCATAAGAAGTTATCGATTTCTTGGGCATTCCGCGAGCCCTTGAATTCCTTAGGTTTCGAGACATCCACTTTGCTAGTCGGTTGCATAGCCAACAGCCCTCCACCAAGGAGTGCCTTGCACGCCTCGAGCTCGCTTCTTAGCTCGCTCATCTAGTGCCTGAGCTGTTCGGCTTCAGCCTCGCGCCTAGTATCACGTTGGGTTAATGCCTTGAGGGTTTCATTGAGGGCGGCCTGCAACTCTTCCCTTAGCTCGGTCATCTGCTCCTCATGTCCATCCGATCGAGCCTCCCATGCCTCACAACGATCAGCCAGCTCTGCCACACGTTCTTTTTGGTGGGTCTGCTTAGACTTTACCACAACTAGAAGGTCTCTAGACATCGATTTCTTCTTCACCCTACCCGAACGTGTGTCCCTCGTGTCGGGGGTGGAAGCAACATCTTTCGTTCCTCCAAACCTCGTGTTTGCCATGCCGCGCTCTGATACCAAGTGTCACAGGGGTTTTTCTTTGACTTGTGTGGCATAGCCTTTGCTTATCCGAGGAAGCTTGGAAAGGCTAACAGCCTTCTCAATTTAGCAAGTTAGGATCGTTTTGGCAAAGCACAAGAGAGTGGAGAGAACAAAGAGAGAGCTTTTATTGATAGCAAATTTATATAAGAGGACATCGTGTCCAAATGAGGGGCTCCAAGGGGTTATATATGCTTAGGACCCCTTGCAGCTGTTACAAGCTTGTCCCCAACGGTTAGGGGCTGTTTTGGGGTCTGTTGGAGCCTTCTGATGCGCCCCGTGCACTGTTGCCAACAGTAGGAAACGATTGCCCCGCGGGTCTAACGATAGTTAGTGTTTCCCGCGCTTCTGACAGACTGCCTGGGTCTTTTCTTTAGCCCAGTCTGCGTGCCAATCTACCTACTTTGCTGAACGCCTGTGCGCCCCGTCTATGTGCTGGCCCGCGTGCACTACTGGTCCGTTGGCCTGTGCGCCTGGTCTGCTTGCCTATCTGTGCACTGGCCTACCCGCGGGTACCGATGCCATCGAGTCCTTCTTCATCGAATGGGGGTTCCTACCCTCGTTGCTCGACCATCCTCGAGTTGGCTCGCTTACTCTCGAGCCCCAAGCCCTTGCCATCGGCCTGTCCCGCCCCTTTCCACAAAATGGGTGTGACAGTTGCACCTCTACATACTCTATTCTACATTTTGACCCAGCAGCTAGTAGAGTTTTGCATCACCCTTGTCCCCTATAACTCAACAACCCCAAGATAATTAAAATTTTACTTCACAACATGTAGTTGCCATTTATTTGTATTCAGCTACTGTAGAACTTCTAACAACTACATTTTGTTTCTTGAATTTTCAACTAATTAGAGATTGATCGAGAAAAACTCTGAAGTCAATGATAAATCTTCTTAAATCAGAACACCTTACTTAGTCACTATTGTAAACTAGATTTTGAGGACATGAGGATTCCTTATCCTGGTGCTTCCTTTAGGCATCTTAGTACACTATGAGCAACTTGTAAGTGAAGGTTGCTTAGTTTATCCATGAATTTGGAAAGTGGCTGAATTGCATATGAGATATCAGGTCCTCTGAAAGTCAAATAAAGCAACTTTTCTACTAATTGTCTGTAGACAATATCATCCTTTAATGGATAAGGTTGCTTAGTTTTGTCCATGAACTATATCTTTTGTTAATTTCTAGTTGTAATCTATGGGAGTAGATATAGGCTTAGTTGCAAAGAAACCATATACTTTCTCTGACAAACAAAGATTCCTTCACTAGACCTTGTAATTTTAAGCCTTAGGGAGTATTTATGGATGCCAAGATCCTTTAGTTTGAATCTGGACTTCAAATAGCTTTTCACTTCATTTGCTATCTTGATAGAAGAATTGGCTATTATTATATCATCAACATAAATTAAACAGCAATGACATTACCATGTCCTAATTTCTTAGTGAATAATGGATAATATGCTTTTGATTGATGAAAATCATGTTGTAATAGAGAATCAATGAAGTTAGAGTTATACTATCTAGAAGTCTGTTTGGGTCCATAATAAGACTTTTGAAATTTGCAAACTAGTTTTAATAAAGTACACTTCCTCATGGGAGATCCACATGCATTGTCTCTTCAAGGTTTCCATTCAAAAATGCATTATTGATATCTGGTTAAGATACATTCCAAATTGGCCTAATAGTGGTTTGTTTGGCTATTGGACTCCTTGTTTCCTAATAATCAAATCTCTCTTGTTGATTGTAACCCTTACCCATAAGTCCAGCTTTGTATCTCTCTATACTGCCATTAGAGTTCAATTTGACTTTATAGACCTACTTGCAGCCTGTTGTACATGATTCTAGTGGCATGCGCATAATGGTCTATGTATCATTCGCCTTTGAAACTTGCAATTCTTTTTTCATGGAATTAATCTTTCCAATGATCACATTGAACAACTTGGTGAAAGGTTTGAGGTTGAAAGGTATGATTTAAGGAAATAGTAAAGGTTACGTGTGATAACGACAGTTAAGAAGAAGATTGATAATGATCAATTGAATGAGCAATAACTAAATTTGATTCAAAGGGTATTTTCCATTGATATATGTATTTAGGAGGTCTTCCGTGTTTGGTACAATGTCTTAATGGTAAGTTTGTAGGAATAGTTTCTGAAGTGAGAACATAATTCAGGAAGGGTAAAAAGATGATTTTGAATAACAGGCTTGGAAGGGTGAGATATATATATAGACTATGAAATGGTAGGTTGATGATTGCAAATGGTAGTATATATGAAGGACTGAATCATCATTGGAATCAAAATTTTGAAAATTGACAATTTCATCATGGAGGGCAAAATGGTTAGTGGAAGTATCAGTATGATGAACAAAATTAGGTGCAAATTCAGTGTGAGTGATAGGAAAAGGGTGAGAAGTGTGCACTCCCAAGAGTTTGATATTCAAAACAAGGTTGATTTCGTGAAGAATATAAAGGTAATGTAGAATCATTGAGTTCAATATCATGATCATTGTCAATAACATTCTTTTTGAAAGGAAATACATGTTCATAGAACATAACATCTCTAGAAACAAAAATTTTGTATTTTTGTAGATCAAATAGCTTGTATCCCTTAGTGTCAATAGGATATCCAATAAAAATGCATATTTTCACTTTAGCTTGTAGATCATATAGATTTAATATTGTTAATAAATTGAATTTATTATCATACATCACTAATAGACCAAAAACATAGTATAAACTTGACTACAAACTTGAACAAAACCACCTCAAATATGTGATCAATTTGTTTTCGTCTTAAGCCTTAACCCATATAAAGCAAAGAATTGATTTTCATGTACTTTTTACATTCAAGACGCCTATATACTTTGGTTAATAAACATTTATTCAAGATTTTTGAAAAAAAAAATTATTCAAATTATATATATTAAATCAATAGGATATCAATTTGTATTCAAATTACAAGTGATGAAGCCAAGAAGGCAGCAAAAGAATTGGTAGAAAGCTTCAAAACATTGGAAGAAGAGCTTGGAGAGAAGCCGGGGCGACACCTTTAGCTTTGTAGACTTAGATCTGATTGCAATCTCCAGCTTTTTCCATACATTTGAGGCCCTTGGAAACTTCAGAATGGAAGCTGAGTGCCCTAGGCTTGTGGCATGGGCAAACAGATGCATGGAAAGAGAGTGTCTCTCAGTCTTTTTTTGACAAATTCAAGACCCACGAAGCAGCTCTAGGGCTCAAAAAGAGGTTTGGGTTTTGATCCAGAGACATTGATTTCATGAGGCTATAACGATAGCAAATCTACCACGTCAACGTTGATGTTATTGTTTTTAAATTATTTTAATTTTTAAAATTAAAAAATTTTATTAATTAAATTTTAAATATAAAAATTAAATTAATAAAAAATACACAAGTACAGAAACTATTTAGATATTTTAATTTGATTTTATGTCTTTGATGATTCAGCAGCAGGAAAGAGTCTAGGCTTTCACACATCCTCTATTTCATAAGTTTGAACAAAGAAAAAGGTTTTACCTGCTAGGATGGAAATGTGAAAGAATGGAATTGAGATTGATGAAAGGAGAAAAGAAAATGATTTTATTAATACTTTTTATTCACAAGTTTCTTGTAACTTTCTTGTGATATTGAACATTAATATAGTTTGATATTCCAAATTTAGTAATTTCAGGGTCGAATCATAAGGATGGTGAAAATTTTTTATTTAGGAAATAGTAGAAATTATCTTCTCTTAATGTATGCTATACGTGAAGATCATTTGCATGTGGTCTTGCCGACAGAAGAAAGGACAAGGAAATCTGTATGCCTCCCCCTTTTTAAACGAAGCAATCCAGGCGTTTAAAAGCGGTAACTAGCCCCTTGACTTGGTCAAACAACGTATGCCAGGCTTATGCGACTACCTCTTTACCATCAAGCAACTCACCAGAGAATCAACCAACTGCTAGCATTATACTCTATTGAAAAAACAGCTGAAAATTGTTAAAATTATATATGGCACACGAAGTGGCTCTACTGGAAGAGAAAGGAGTCGAGTTTGAGTTGAGGGAAGAAGATTTGAACAACAAAAGCCCATTGCTTTTGAAGATAAACCCTGTTCATAAAGAAACCCCTGTTTTGATCCATAAGGGTAGACCCATTTGCCAATCGTTCCTCATTATTTACTACATTGATGAAGTTTAGAATATAATGACAAATCTCTTTTGCTGCCTTGGAACCGGTAGGAGAGAGCTCAAGTCACATTCTGGGATGATTATATGGACAAAAAGGTCACTTAAACTTACTTCATATGTTGTATATAAATAGATAGTTAAGATTTTTATTTGGTTTATATTTTTATTTTTTGTTAAAAAATAAAAACATTAACCAAACAAAACTTAGTTTAGTCTTTCTGTCGTCCTTAATGACAAAACCAAGGGTGTTAATTGCAGATTTACCCTGTTGGGGATGTTGTGGGCGCCAAAGGGTGAAATCAATTGGGAGGCAGCAAAGAAGAATATCTCATTGAGACGAGAGCTTCAAAACATTGGAAACAGAGCTTGGAGGCAAAACCTTTAACCCTGTAGATATAGTTTTTTTTTAAAAGAACCCTGTAGATATAGTTCTTATTCCTTTCCACAGCCTTTTTTCCATGCATTCGAGACACTTGGGAATCTTAACATTATGGAATGGAAGAGTGCCCAAAGGCGGTGGAATGGGGAAAGACATTTATGCAGAATGATCGAGAGCGTGCGTCTAATTAGGTCTCTTTAAGTGACCCAATCACGGTTTCTGAAGCAGTTGTATAAATCAAAAGGAGATTTGCATCGGGACACCTTGGATTTTGGTCATTGTTATCAAAAAATAATTGACCAACTCCGCCTGAGTGACAACCTCGAGAGGTGGATGGTAGCCGACTAGCCATAATGTCATAGTCACGCAGAACTAGCTAGTGCATTTTAATGCATGCTAAACAAGCTTGGGAAATTGTTAAATCCATTTATGTGGGCGACTTTGCTTCGTAGATTACATGACATTTTATGGGAAAAGACAATTTCTTAGTATTACTTATTTATGGCTAGAGAAATCAAGCCTTTGCACATGAAAGAAACAATGCATGCATCTATGTGAACGTAAAGAATTACCTTTATCCTTTTGGAGGAAGAAGTACATTAATTAAAAACATACAATAAAAAAATAAAGATATATATATATCTCAGTTGACAATCATGTTTCTGCATGATTTTGCGACCTTGGACATAAACAAACCAAATTTTCCACCGACAGCAGCGGCTGGCAGCTGGCTTATTTGTCTGCAGCTATGCTATTAGAGGTAGCAAAGTAACTGTGTTCAGTCATCATAGTGTGTCAGTGGCTGGCCAAGCTTTTCTGCCATGATGCAACCTTGGCCTAGCATGTTGCTACATACTATGCCTCCACATCCATGCTTACTTGTCATATATTCAGGCGGATTATAAATCTAGGTTAAAATAATAAAAAAGTTTTTGTATTTTTTCTAAATTTTCTGCCAGGTCCTTATCCTGTCTATGGTATGATTCAATTAAATTTTAAAGTATTAGTTTATTTAATTGAACTCTTATTTTATATGAAAACTACTTAAATCACTTAATTAAACAAAAGAGTACTTCAAGAGTTTAGGGTACAATAGAAGAGTAGAGACTTAGTTAGTCCTAAATTATAATACTAATTCAGTCCAAGATTCATCATGTTTTTTCCTTTTTCTCTCTAATGAATTACATATGGGTAGAGAAATTAACCCATTGCACTGGATAATATTTTTTCTATTTTGGGGTACATATAGAAAGATACAAGAGAGAGTTAGAGATTCAAATTTAGACCTCTAAGGTAACAACCACTTCACACTTGGTAAAAATGAATATGTGATACTTTAAAATTAAAATATTGTATGATGCATTTATTAATACAATTGCTTATTTAATCATTTACATAACATCTATCCATACTTCAATTTAAATTTATAATGAAATAAAATATATTAAATATTAGTAAACTTAAATGAAAAAAGAAATGAACAATTAATATTTGTAATAAGCAAGGACAAGGGGCACTAGATTAATAAACTTAACTTCTTAAATATTACTACTATCTTTTTAAATTTCATCTTTTCAACATTATGATTAATGAAAAAAATTGAATTAAAGAACTATTTTCTTATAAAATTAAATTTCATTGAACCACTTCGATTAAAGATTCTTTATAAGTTCATAGGACTATTAATTTTCTTATTTTACTTGCACAAAATTCTTATTTAACCTAGTATTAAATTTTTTAGCTATAGTACTTAATGGGCTAAAACTTGGTTGCTGGTCCTAAGATCCAGCTCCAAGAAGCCCACTCACAAGGTTTTTCTTTTCTTCATAATTTAGGGTTGGACGAGTAGGATGGATGGATTCCTTTCCTTTTTTACGTTTAAAATATCAGTGAAAGTTGAAGTCATTGGCATCGGAATTTCCAGCTTGACACCTCTTCCCTATAAAAACATCAAACCCACCAAAACCCTAACACTTTTTAAGTCTCTTCTCCGTTTGAAAATCGATGGCACGAAAGCGTACAAACCCCATTGAAGATCCACCCACTGCTTCTTCATCTGAAGAAGAAAAAGAGGAGGAGACTTCCTCTGAAGAAGAAGAAGGATCTTCATCTGAAGAAGAGGAGGAAGAGCCAAAAACCCAAACTGCCTCACAAAACCAGAAAACTCAACCTCCTAAAAAGCCTGATATTGACACCGCTGTAACCCCTGGTGATGAATCTGATGAATCCGAAACGGATTCCGAGTCTGAATCCGACACCGACAGCCAAACTCCTAAGCCTATTGCAACAAAACCTATGGAAGAAGCTTCAAACACCAAAAAACCTAGATCCAAACCATTGGCTTCACCGATTAAAGCTTCTTCAACTAAGCGGCCTAGCGAGTCAGAGCAAGAACCGAAGGATGTGAAACGGGCCAAGAAAAAAGCTGGGGAAGAAGTAACCGAGGTAGCTGTTGTTGAGGAGGTGAAGAAGACTGGAGAAGATGCAAAGAAACAACTCTTCCAGCGGCTGTTTAGTGAAGATGATGAAATTGCTGTGTTAAAAGGTATGTTGGATTATTATGCTAAAAAAGGAGCTGATCCTTGTGCTGATATGAACGCATTTTATGATTTTGTGAAGAAATCAATTCATATTGATGTTACCAAAGCTCAGTTGATGGATAAAATTAGGAGGTTAAGAAAAAAATTTGAAAACAATGCGGGTAAAGGAAAGAAAGGCGAGGATAAAACTTTTTCTAAGGTCCATGAGCAGAAGGCCTTTGACTTGTCAAAGAAAATATGGGGTAAAGAAGGAATCAGTGGAAAAACTGAATCTTCTGCTGTAAAATCGAATGGGAAAACTAAGGGAAACACCAAAGCTTTGCCTGTAGTGAAACCAGATAATTTTTCACCAGAGAAGAAAGTGGAGCCAATGGATCTTGATAAGAAGTCTAAGAGTGTAGCTAGTTTCTTTGATAAGAGCATTGGACTTGCTGGTATGGAAGAAAAAATTTTAAAACAGGGATTGGAGATAATTGGGGCAGAAAAGAGAGCGGCTTTGGAAGAGAAGTGGAGGAAATTGCAAATTGCGGAGTTGGAGCTGTTTTTACAACGTTCTGAGTTGATCAAGGAGGAGGCTAAGATGTTGTTGGAATTTTACAAGTCTGAAGACAAATAGGGTGCTGGTATAAGTAGTTAGTTTTTTGAGCATTTTAAAGAAATGTTATATCTGTGGTTATTGGGAGTTTATTTTTGTTTTTTGTCAATTGAGACTTATGTGTAGCATTTAATTTTCGTTAACTTGGATTATATTAATCTCTTGCATAGAGAGTAACTGCTTATTATATCTGCTTAATAGCATGCTGTTAATTGCAATTTGCTATGTTTGGATTTGCTTACTGTTTGAATTATAGATCATCTTGGAGATTTTTCCCTCCATAGGATTTGCCTGGCTGCCTCCTGTTTTGTTAATTTTTTATGTTGCTACCTTGTTTACAAGTTGTTAGTGTGAAAGGCAATTGGAGGAAATATCAGTGTTAATTAATTAGTCAGTATTTAGCAGATGCAAAAATTTTGATTCATGATTGAATTGGAAGACCCTAGGAGCTTATCATCAAAAGCCTAGGTTCATTGTTTAAAACTTTCATTGACCTCCTTAGTGTATAAAAATCTTTCCTCTCCTTAGGATTATTGCATCCATTTTTGGTTGAGGGATATTTTGGTGCTCTACTTGCATTTGGACTCAATTAAAAGTAAAACTTGGAAATTTGTGACTTTTGTGCCCTGCACTTTTTATTTTATTTTCTTTTCTGTGGTGTCCATGTCTCATTCTGCTTTTATCTGATTATATAGAGTTGGATTAAGGGATTAGAAATAATAGTGATTTTTCTGTTATACCAGTGATCCAGTGGGTGGCTGATGGTAAGTAACCTGCGCAAATTGTTTTTGTTGGCCATTTATCCATTCACTTCAGATGAAATTTACATTGTAGTTTTCCATAATCTATTTTGTTGGAAAGATCTACATTAGTTTGGAGTTCTTGTGTTTTGTCGTGGCTGTATTACCTTTTAGCATAGTGGTTTCTGAAGCTTGACCATACATTACTGTCTTCCTTATTGGGGACAATGGTTTGTGCCACCTTTTTCATTTTTACCTCTTACCACTGTTTACCTACATTTGTTTCAGCTGATCCTTTCTTGAAAATGCCATTTTTCCTTTCTACTCCACTAGCTCTGTTCTGATTGAACTCTTGTGTTATCAATGTATAATGCCGTGCCTTTATAGCCACTAGTCTCAGTCGGCACCCGTAAGATTGAGCCTTGAGGTTTGTATGAGTGATGGCAGTTAGTCAAAACATGTTCTAGTCTAGTCTAGTCTTTGCATTCCTACAAGAAACCTTTGTTGCAGTTGCCCTCATTGATCATCAATAGAGTTTGAAAAATGAATGTAACAATGTAAAATTTTGCCTAGTTACATGAATGACTGATGACTGGTACATTTGTTCTGGTTTCAAGTTTTTTTATATAGCAGTTTATACTTGTATTTGTGTACTGTCGTGTACTCCGACATGACTATATAATCATGACATTCTAGCTATATACGTGTAATATTTCTTTCATTCATATATATATGTGTCTTTGTGTGTTTGTGGATATCTATTAATTGGTGTAGAAAGGCAGCTCCAGAACGATATTATATTCCTTTGATTTTAAAAAACAAATTACTGAAATTCTTGGTGATTGAAGCCGAGATTCTTTTCATGTACTGTTGAGCATGTTAAAATTTAAAAGATTTAGCTGTGCCTTGCCTATGTGCTCTTATTTGAGATGTCCTGGCTCTCTCCCTGCGATACTTTTAACTTTATATTTCAAGTTGATGCTTTTGAATGTCTGCACAGTAGTAGCTTCCTTCGACCAAACCCGGCCGTGGTGCCACCGGTGCCTACGTCCCATCGGTGGTGAAGAAAAGAAATTTAGTGAAAAATTATAAGATAGTAATTGTTAAAATTGATTAAAGATATTTTTGGTTAATACATTTTTTTTAGTTAATTTTTACACACCTTGATTAGTCGTTGCAAGGGGAGGAGGTTGCCAATGGTTTTTCTTCCCTCTTTTATTCCGAAGAATGATCATTAGGATCATTTTCCCCAGTTATTAGTAACATTTTCAATTAAAATCATTAAATAAAAAGCTAAAATAAAATCAATAAAACTTAATTATAATTCAAGATTTCATATTGTGAACAAATACCAATCACCAAATTGAATAAAAACATATGGTAGTGCAATATTTATATGGACCTGTTTGAAGGAAATAAATTATTACAAAAACGTTTTAGATGTCGAAACGCCAAACGGCAAAGAGGGATTGGCTTGGAAAAGATGAGGCAAGAACGGCCCATATCCCATATGGCTGCAATACAAAGACAGCAAAAATGAAATTTCACCTTGGGCCTCTCGTCCTGTCCTCCATATTCTGAAAATAGACTGATTAATTAAGAAAAAAAACTGTGAAAAATGGCATGTGCTTTTGCTTGTGGGAGCTCAGGTTTGTTGTTACTAAGAAGCCACGCCACGCCCAAACAGTCATCCTTCCGTTATCCTTTGGCCGCCAAGGTAAGAGCAGAAAGCATGGCTACTGAGAAACTGGGAATCAAGGTGGAAAAGAACCCTCCAGAATCCAAACTTTCTCAGCTTGGCGTTCGCCAGTGGCCCAAGTATGTAAAACCTTAGTATAGTTTTTTCTACTATTACTTTTTTCTGATGGGTTTTTTTTTTTGGTTTTTTGTAATTCAAGCTCTCTCATCCGACATTAAGTTCGATTGATTCCTAGGCATGATGCCTGAAATCTAACGATTGTAAACTTCATGACCCAAGCTCTCTGAGATTGAGAATATATTTTAATTGTGTTTGGATTTTTACAGGTGGGGTTGTCCGCCTAGTAAATTTCCTTGGACATATGATGCCAAAGAGACATGTTATCTGTTAGAGGGTAAAGTTAAGGTGTACCCTGATGGAAGCAAGGAGTTTGTAGAGATTGGTGCTGGGGACTTGGTTGAGTTCCCTAAAGGAATGAGTTGCACTTGGGAAGTTTCTGTGGCTGTTGACAAGCATTATAAATTTGAATGAGTATTTTAATCTAAGGTCTTTTACCTTCTTTTTTTCATTATTATTATTAAATAAATATAAAGGCCTGGACTACTGTAGACTACCTATCCTGTTAAGCTTGATTATGATCCGTAGTTCAGTACTTTGAGCTAGTTTATTTGGCTGACTTAATAATATTCTACTCTGTATCTGTGTATGTGCTCTTTGTAGTTCTGTCCTATATACAAAATTTGAGATGTTTGGTTTTGGACTGTGTCTGAATTTGCACAAATGCTATGAAATTGCAGCTGTTTTACTTGGTCTGAGGTCTGAGGTCTGAATAGAAAAATGAATTTGTTGCCATTGCACCCATAGATAATAGATTCAGCGATTTATATGTCCTCTTCAGCTTCTTTTAAGTATTAGAGTGAATGGCGTGAAAATTCAATTAAAATCTTGAGCATAATGTAATTACTCTTTAGCCTTAAGACATCTTGGCTTATGTACTAATTTTATGTAAAAATTAGAGATGTCTATCATGGTCACAAATTGAGCTATTGCTGGTGTTTAACTTCTTCAGCTGTTATTTGTGTTTGTAGATTAGTTTTTGGCAATATGAAATAGAAGGTTATCTAAGTTTTTCTTCCTTTCTATCAGTTTTCTCACTTTTTTATCAGAACTTCTACCTTGTTCATTTAGTTATTTAGGGCAAAGTGACGGTTTCATGTCAAAGGCATGCAATGCTATGTCAATGAGATACAATGCACTACCTATGGCCTTTCTTTTCTCTGTGAGAAAGGAATTTTGTGCCAGCTTGCCCCTTCGCGAGCATGACAGCAGGATCAAAAATCTCTATGAAACTGAATTATCCATTTTTGACTTCTGTAGTGTGTAATTAGTTAGCTTTCAAAGGAAAATAGCTGCACATGACTCATGCTTGTTTATATCTCAGAAAATGTGAAATCCGTTTCTTGATTGTTAGCCTTAGTTGAGCTAAGGAGATTGCCAATTCTCTGAATTTTAGATACCCTGGAGCTTGAGCTAATGATTCCACAATGGTAGTATTATGGATTGTGAGTAAGGTGCAAATAGAGGGTTTTATCGTTTTGCAATTGCATAAGGAGATTTGTGTTCAACTATTTTGACATTATGACTACTGTAGTAGCTTTGAGCATTTTTTTATAATTTTTATAATTGTCTTATATTGTCTATGGCCAAACTGAAGAACAATCATGACTTTAGAGGGAACAGAACTCTATTATATCGTCCTTGTTGTTTGGTTGGGATTTGGTAATTTCATTATGATAGAATGATGATAAAGCTGTAAAATTGGATCACATTTGCAGTTAATCCCCCAGTTTTGCTAAGGGTTGCCATGGGGTGTCATAAAGGATGTGGATGATTAAGGAAACTTTGTTGTATAAATAAGAAAATAAGATTATGACATAGGCCTTCGGTAATTAGAACCTTTCTTAGTTGAATTAGCTTTCCAGGTAATTACTCGGTTGGGGAAGAAGATTATTCCATCTTGTAACTATGATTTGCATTCCAGGTTTCAAAATGGGAGACCTGCCCTAGCCTAAATGTTCAGGTCCAACCATTTTAATCGGGTCAATCTTCTTGGAAAAAGAATGAGCAGCCAAGTGTTAACCTTATTTTGAAAGGTTCAGAAGAAGGAAAAAAAGAACACCTTGTCCAGTGATACTGTCTACTAGAACAGAAAAATAGAAAGCAATGAATGTAACAAAAAATGAAAATTGTACTGTATCAGATTGAGGCGTGGACCCTTGGTGACAACATGGACTGATATGTGGCTTGACTAGCAAAGTCTTGATGTAAATCAAAGTCCCAAAACTCATTTCTTCAGAACTTGTTAGAGGATAGGGATGAACACAGTTAAGCGAGAGTTTACGTGATCCGACGCAAGCTCTGCTAACACTAAAGGAAGCCCAAGAAAGCCCTGGAAATGTACCGAAGGAGAATTCTACAACATTCGCACATTGTCTCGTTTGCTTTATATAAGTAACATTCACTTATTATGCCACAACCCCAAAAACACAGCAAACGAAAAACAATGGCAGATGATATGATACTATTGGATTTTTGGTCAAGCCCTTTTGCAATGAGGGTGAGAATTGCACTGGCAGAGAAGGGAATTGATTATGAATCAAGAGAAGAGGATTTGAGCAACAAAAGTTCCATACTTTTGAAGATGCCTGTTCACAAGCAAATCCCTGTGTTGATCCACAAGGGGAGACCTGTTTGTGAATCCCTGATCATAGTTCAATACATCGATGAGGTTTGGAGAGACAAGTCTCCTCTGCTCCCTTCTCATCCTTATGACAGAGCCAATGCCAGGTTC
This sequence comes from Theobroma grandiflorum, assembly GCA_036013995.1. Taxonomy (NCBI): domain Eukaryota; kingdom Viridiplantae; phylum Streptophyta; class Magnoliopsida; order Malvales; family Malvaceae; genus Theobroma; species Theobroma grandiflorum. The sequence goes on along the minus strand of CP142133.1, from coordinate 21,244,922 downwards.
TGGGCTGACTTTGTTGACAAAAAGGTTACAAGCTTAACTGCTGCTCCAACTACTAGTTTTTAGTACTTCTATCTGATTTAAGTTCAAGCTTTGTTAGTTGAGCAATCCCATCTCATCCTTATCACTTGATCAGCTTTGCCGAAGTGACTAGAAGTTTATACTTTAATATGATAGTAGACCTTTCTTAACTATCTTATCATTAACAACTTATTAGGACACAAACTTGTTTTCTTTTATTTCTTGTACCTAGTTTAGTTTAGAAGTTTTAACATTGAATATGCAATGTATGCAGATATATCCGACGGGGAAGTTAGTTTGGGGAGCAACAGGCGAGGTCCAAGAGGCTGCAAAGGAAGGGCTGATTGGTTGCTTCAAGCTGCTGGAAGGAGAGCTTGGAGACAAGCCTTATTTCGGAGGTGAGAGCTTTGGGTTTACGGATGTATCATTGATTCCCTTCTACAGTTGGTTCTATGCACTGGAGACCTGTGGGAACTTGAGCATCATAACAGAGTGCCCAAAGCTGGTTGCATGGGCTAAAAGATGTATGGAAAGGGAGAGTGTGTCCAAATCTCTGCCTGACCAATACAAAATGTATTGCTTCCTTATGGAGCTTAAGAAGAAATATGAGGGCAAATGAGGTGGTTTACCCTTTTTTCTGTACAAGACTTTCAGGCCTTTATATGGCGGTTTATTATTTTGTTGTATTTCAATAAAGAGTTGTTAAAATATATGAGAAAGGCTTATGACTTATACCAAAATATTCAAATAAACCATCTCCTTCTTGTATTAAAGGTGTCCAATCACATTAAGTGGTGATTGCAAGGATGATAAATGGAAAAGTGAAAGGATCTTTTTTTTTTTATTTTACAAAGGGCAGTGCTAAAACGTGGGAAAGTTTAAACCTTGAACTGTAAATGCAGAAATAAATCCTCAGAAACAAGAACGAAGGAAAACTTTATTGATGGTACACTAGTGCTTGGTACTTGAGTTGAGACAAACTCGACACTGACTCATCTGCGGGGCAAAAACGTTGGAGAGAAAAAAATCTGAACAAGGCAGAAACAACACAATGCTGTACATAGCAACATGGTTGTTTCTCCTAATCTACAATTATTCAGGTTAATTAGCCTCTAGCCCAGGCCATTATTTCCTTAAAACAAACATTACAAAAAAAGGAGGCTGTTTGGTTTGGTGGTTAAATTGGCTTTGTGATGAGGAATAATATTGACCTCTCTAATTGCCTTGACAGCCGAATTGCGGGTCTGCCTGCTAGTCCTGTACCTTCATCATCCCTGAATTCTTTTTCTTCCTCAGCTATTGTAGCCAGCATTTTTCTCAATGGAGGCTTGGCAACTGAGATAAGCTGAGGCGGGGCAACTTCGGTGGTGAACCTTCCAAGGTTCTGGAACTTAGCCACTGTTTCTTCCATCGAACAGGCAAACATACCAACAAGTTAATGGGCTGAAGATTGATAAGATTGGAAGAGCAAGATAGAGAGAAAAAGCATGAAGAGGAAGCCTCGTAAAAGGGTCATAAAAGATTAAGAGAAAGGACGGGTAAAGGAGATTGGTTCACTGCTCCATATGCAATGGAGGCCATTGAATTTATAGTAGGAGGGGTTGGGGTAAAGTTAAGCGAGTTGAGATAAGGGAAACGTAGCTTTCATTAGGTCGGTTGGCATGTGGTCGCATATTCCATTTTATAAAAACATTGATGCTCAATCACAATGGGATTTCTGTTTCAAGAGGCAGCCATTCTTTGAAGAGTTCATATGTCTCACTATGTATAACATCTCTATTTCTTCTACATAGCCTAGCTAGTAATAAAATGATGAAATAAGCCTACATAAGCACGTAAATTGTGTTCATTTGACACTAAATTAAGTTATTCTCTCATGGTTTTTTTTTTTTACCTCAAATTTATGCTCTGTTTGCTGCCAGCCTCCTCCAAAACAAATTCCTCACAGGGAATGTCAATTGTCAATAAAAAATTGGACATTCAAACAACTTGTAGCATTGATTTGCGAAAGATTGCAAGATATTGTTTTGCACGTGTGGAAGGGACCGGACCGTACCACACCTTAGAGGAAAGAGCTGAGGAACCCAGGCCGGCCACACAACAAAACATGACTTTTGGCGTAGGGAACCATAATCTCGGGAACAATTCTTAACAAAATATTTTTACGTCCAATTGCATGCATAGCTTAGCAATGAAACCCTGTACTTGATTTTGATAGCATTTAAAAGCTTACAAGAAATATAACTTAGTACTTTTGTTATGGATGTTCCCTAGTTACATAAAAACAATAGGTTCCAACCTTATTGTAGTAATTTTTTAGTTCTTCTTTGATAAATTGACAACTCTAAGTCCGTTTGTGAATTATTTAAAAATTCTACTGCAGGGGATGTACTGATATGTACCAATTAACGAGTGCTGGATACGGTCACATCACTGCGGAAGACTCTGCTGTTTTGATTCTAGACATCTGGCACCGCTGAGCATTGAAGGGACCAGAATACTGTGGCTGAAACTCTTAACCTCATCAACACGTCGTACGGTAAAATAGGGACCAATTCCAGTTGTGGTCTCTACTCTCCTGTTATTGTCCATCAAAAGCTTGATTTTGTAATCTTTTTCTTCAGTTGTTTTCACCAGTGCCGGCCTTTGAATGCAAAGCTTGTATTCTCTACTCTCCTGTAATTGTCCATCAAAAGCTTGATTTTGTAATCTTTTTCTTCAGTTGCTTTCACCAGTGCCGGCCCTTGAATGCGAACCTTGTATCTTATCCTCGTGCATATACTAGAAAATGGAGTTATCTAGGGGTCAAGTCTGGTATAAAATTGCCATTTAAGTTTATTTTTATTACAACTCCTGTCATTTATTTTTATTCGGATCATAATAGTTCCACAGGGGAAACAAGGCTCTCTGTGTCTGTTCTCTAAGGCTTGGTGAAAATGATGAGTTGCTGTCAATCAAAGAAGCAAACATTGCACAATCCTCTGGCTGTCTATTCTGTTCCATCCGATAATCCGGATTATATTCGAACCAGTTTCCATCTTCGGGTGAGAGGCTTTACTTATAAGTTAGGAAGCAGAAGCTTGAAAATGAAACTACCAACAACATAGTGTGCACCATAATCATTTTTCCTTATTTTGACTCTGGCACAGCCTTTTTTTCTTACAGATTTCATACTTTCCTCTGACATCTAATTTGGAAAACTCTGATATCCAGCAAACCAAAATGAAATGTGATGCTTTATTTATATGCATGGAGGAACATAGCACCCAAACATCATGGAAACAAGAATAAATTCATACAGACTGAAGAAGCTTCAAAACAGATTTCCTGTCAGGCATACTAGGAATGGCTCCCTTCACTTGAACACAAAGAGAGGCTGCTGCTGCTGCGAAATTGTTAAAAAACAAAATATATGTGAGGATATATGTTGCATTAAAAATAAATAAATAAATATACACAATATATTTATATTATGCCATTGTACCATGTTTAGGACCAAATCCTCATAAAGTTAATAAAAGCAAGGTCATGTTTTAGAAATAAATGACTAAATGAGTATAAGAGAGAGAAAGAGAGAAGACTGCTAGGAATACCAGCAAATCTCAAGCATTGCTCTTTGGACTTCCCCTCTACCAGAGCCACTGCGAAAGATGCAGTAAAAGTATCACCAGCTCCTGTTGTATCTAGAACTTTTGCAGCTGGAATGATAGGCTGTCTGATTGGCTCCTCACCTTCTACAAATAAAGCAGATCCCTTGTCCCCAAGTTTCACAAGAACTTGCTTAACACCCTGAAAGGTATTCAATATAACTTGCAGAAAATTCTTAGGCATCCGCCTACAGACTCATATTATTGCCAAAAAAGGCTTGTTGCCACAGAAGGCCAATTATTATAATTAATAAAAGATATGGTCAAAGAAGAACAAAAAACAGACCCCAATCTATCTTGCTACATGAAAAGATTTCACTACTGATGGAATGTGCATTCTGTCAATGAGACATTTAAAGATCCCAATTCAAAGAACCTAGTCCAATGTCTGTTTCTGTAGCATGTGTGTGGGAGTTCAGCATGCTAGAGCACATGTTTCAAGTACTACTAGTCTATCAGAAGCATGTCTCCTCTGAACTATATAGAGCATTACACATAAAGACAGAATTTGCCATGGAAGAGCAGAGATATAACTACACATGCAATAATGAAACACAGTAACATGATATACTTATTGCTTTATTATTTGGATAGTTCAGACACAGAATGGCACACTGCTCTCTCAGGAAATAAATCCTTCAATTAAATAAGCCCATAATAATTTTACCCTATCATCACAATTGTTGCCACTTCTGAATGGTTGTGACAGTTTATTTATAAGTTATATTTCTAAAAGATGTCTAACACCCTATTTAAGAACTTCAGGTCACAACATATATTCTGGGTTACACAAATGCCATCCTGAGGACTTTTTTAGGTGTGCCAAACTCACCATTTTGTGACATTTTGCAGCTGCTTGACTAATCTGCTCAAAACTTTCAGTAGGCAATCCGGTCAATCGACCAAGTTCAGATTCATTTGGGCTCAAGATATCAACAAAATTCAACAGTTCTTGGGGCATTGGTGCATCCATTCCACCAGCATCCATAATTACGGTAACACCTGCACTCCTTGCGGCCTGAAAAATTATGGAAAAAAATTATAAAAAGATAAAAAATATAAAAGAAAAACTAGCAAGAGAGAGAGGGAGAGAAAACACTGGCAGAATAAAGTCCTCTCAGCAAAGCAAGATTAGTAGAGTACCCTTGGATAAAATTGAACTGAGAAATTATTCAACTAATCACCTATCAACTACCAAGGTCACCTTCCATTAGACCAAAAGGACTTCACTGTCCATGGAGAACCCATGACCTAAGCTTTTGGCATCTGCAATAAACAACATCTAACCACGCTATTGATGCACCAGTCACAATATAAGAATTATCTGTTTTACTTTGAATTGAGAATACTCCACACAAGTAGCATGGAGGTCGACTTCTTTTTGCAACCAGATCACTTTGCTCTTCTAACAAGAGAACCTTAGTCCTCAAATACTCAACTATGTCCTATAACCACAACAATCCCCAAAGTCTTTTCTCTACAAATAAAGACTACTGTTGAAGTTGCTGTCTCAGAATTCCAGCAACTAGACATTTAATACAGGCCACCATTTTGCCATTAAGAACCTAAAATTGCAAACTTTATACCACATTAAAATAAAAAAAAAACCCCATACAACTTAAAACATAAGATACTAACATCCCTGATTTTCCAAAGACATCTCAAACTTGTCTTATGTGTTTGCATAATCCATCGTTTCCTCTACATCTCAGTACTTATTGTTCAAATTACAGTTTGTATTTTGAATCATAATTAAATTTGAACTGATGAAACATACAAGTTCTGAGAAAGTAATATTGTTTCCAATGCCACATTGAATATCAGTTTCCTTGTTAGTTTGTCTGTTTTTTTCCCTTCCCTATGTATTAGTTTCTCTTAAACCCTCTTCTTCTAGTTCTGAGCAGCTAAAAGACGATACAGAAGTGTTCAAAGAACACCTCTAGAAGCAACATCTCTTTACTTCCCTACAACCTTGTGGTTGAGGCCTTAAAAGATCACATTGCCCATATTTATCATATGGAAGAGTTCACCATAAAGAAACAGCTTCGATGTCAAAAGGAATGCTATTAGCACAAGCAATCAATCTACTGTAAACTCAGCCCCTTTTAGGTTTCAGGGAAGCCTTTCTCCATTATTATTTTAGAGTACCAGAGTCATCTTCAAAGATTAAATAAGTCAATCATAAACAGATGGATGTTAACTTATGAAAAGCTTGAATTAGTTCAAAAGCATCCCTCAAGGGAATTTTTTTTTTTTCATTAACAAACATTTTGATGAAGATGTTCACATATGTGCAAACCTACACAAGCCAATACAATTTGTCAAAATGTAGCCAAGGAGGCAGAATCAAGTTCATCAAGCAGACAACAATCTCATAACATTTTGATGGCTGCCAAAGTTCAAATATAGGAGAATTTTCATGAGTAGCAAATTATTTGAGATCTGGCTATTTATGCAGGTAAACCTAACTGTTGCTTGTATCGCAAAAAGACAAAAGAATCCATCCTAGGTCTATCTGAAACATCTACTTTCAAAGTAAGCTGCAAAGAAACCCATATAAACTAGAACAGATATGTTGAGGTGGAGTAAGCTCTATGGTAGATGGTAGTTGAAGCCTACCAGCCAACAAGGAAGCCTTCATTGCTCAGTTGAAAATAAGGCTTCCTAGGTCTACCTAGGAAAAATCTACCTTCTAAGCCTGAAGACACTCATATAGGCTTAGAATAGATATGCCAAGGTGGAGCCATACTTATGCTATCTAACTTTAGATTTCAATATGCAAATTAAACATTTTAAGTGTAATTTTGATATATAAATCTATTCACAGTTACTTCTATTGTATTATTACATGCAACCAACCACGTGGAGGGGCATCTCACAATTATATACCTCAAAACATTTTCAATATGACTGAGACATTCAAGCCTCAAAGCTTAGCTAGAGCACTCTCTAAGGCATAGGGAAAGACAAGAGCTCTGAGCTCTCAGAGAACAATGTAGAAGATCCTCATTGCACAAATTCATCATACAGATTCTAAGAAAATGATTTTAAGTACAAAAAAAAAAATAAATAGTACACAGCTTACAAGTATTGTATTTAACAAGCTCAAAACTGCAAGACAAATTAGCTCCTACTTCTAAACTGTTGTTTTATATCTAGTAATGAGATCCACTCCCAGAGGCTTGCTAACAGGAAGTCTTTAAGGATTTCTATGTCCTTCTGATACATTAGAAATGTCCTGGGTAGCAAATAGAGATCATTTAATGCGGAGTAATCAATTTGCAACCTGAAGTTAAGAATCATTAAATGACTTCTACATTCTTCAAAGTGTTGCACTTGACCTAAGGCATAAAGCTAAATGTAAAAGGGCACAAAGGTTACTGTAAATTTTAATTTAGCAAAACTAGCACCACCATGGGATATGATTACCTCAATTTGAATGCTAATTTTGACCAGATATAAACACATCTTTAACATCAGAAAACAGTAATCTTGGCATAATATTTGAAAGAACATATTACCACTTAACCGTAATAATGTAGGATGTTAAGTGGCAAAAATAGATATTGCAATAAACTAGTACATTATGTAAAACTAAACATCAAGATGCTAACAAGATGAAACTTTGTATAGTTTTATAAATGCAGAAACTTGCTATAGTTCCTTAGAAATTATAAAATTCTCATAATGGTAAGTTGCACACACACAGAGTGCATCTCTCTAGGCCTTATAAACGTCTTTCGTTTTCCAAATTCTCATAACATTCATAGGGGTTCTAATTTAGTTAACAAAGTTCACATTCTATAAGTCCATTAACTTATGAATTCTGTTTGGCATCCATAAACAATATCATTTTACTATAAAAAAATTCATAGCAAAAGAAAAGACACATAAGCACATCAGATATGAGGAAAAGGCTCCTAACCATAGCAACTTGAATATTGACAGAATCAGGAATTTCCCTCTGAAGCAAAACAATGCCAGCCTTCTTAACCACATCCAAATCCTGTTCAGACAATTTGTCAGGCCAACAACTCATATTAGCACCACCAACAATGATAATAGAATTCTGCCCATCAGACTGCAACATCACCACAGCATGACCGGTAGGCACACCACCACCCAAACTCTTCAAATACTCCAAACGGACCCCACCATTTCCCAATGCCTCAGTTATCAATTTCCCATGTGCATCATCGCCTACTTGTCCTACAAAATATGTCGGGTAAGAAAGTTTGGCTCCACACGTTGCCTGGTTGGCTCCTTTGCCCCCTGCAAGAGTTTGGCCATTTTTGGCTGATATTGTCTCTCCTTCTATGGGTAATCTGTCGATTTCCACATAGATATCTGCATTGGCTGAGCCAACTACTACTAAGGGTGGCGGTTGGGTTATTGGGGTCTGGGTGTTTTTGATTGAGTTTACGGAAACTGAGAGAAGTGGTTGGTTTTTGCTTGATTGGCTTTGGTTTTTGTTGTTGAATAACGGGAATTGGGTTAAGCTTTTGATGGGTCGGGGTGTTTGATCGGTTTGGATTATGGAGTAGCAACTGAAGTTGTTTGATGGTGAAAATGTGACTCCTTTCATCTTTCAGCGTTTGCTATAAAGTTCAAAGGCTATTTTTTTTTTCCCTAGTGCTCTCAATGTGAAAGTGGGGTTAAAGTCCATTCCATCTCAAAGACGCACAAGGACTTCGGCTTTGCTTGGACTACAGCTTGTACCACGTGCGACTCGCAAAGATTAGGAAGGAACTCCAAAGTTTACAAAAGGTATCTGTATTGTATTTAGTCCCTCTCCTTTTGATATTTTATGCAATTGAGTCATTCTAGTTAACTTTGTCCAAATAGATGTTCGTGGTTAGATCTGATAATTTTAAATATAATATATTAACACGACATGAAAAGACACAGATTAAACAAATTATAGATTTATCTTTAACATGTTTCGTGTCTTAACGCGTCAGATAAACTAGATACATTTAAAACACGTTTAAATATGTTTACTTAAACGTATTATCGTGATTAAACGTGTACACGTAACACGTTTATTAATTTATTAAATATTAATAATTAAAAATTATTATAATTTTATTTAAATAATTTTAAATAATTATTTTAAATTATTTTTTTAATTTTATAAAAGATATTAAGGTAATTATAGTCTAAGTCCCTAATCATTTTTAACATTCAAAATTCAGATTTTAGGGTTTGGAAATCAAGAATTTGGGATTGATAGCTCACGGCGCACTGCTGCACCTGCACCGCACGGACCGTCACTCTCCACTCTCCAGATCTTTCTTCACCCCTTCGGCCCTTCAGTTGCCCATCACTGCACCGCACCCTTTCAGGCTTCACCGGACTGCCACTCACCAGTCTCCAGATCGTGTCGTCTTCACCGATTCACCCCGTCAAGCTTCACGCTTCAGTCGCTCAGTTGCCCATCACTGCACCGCACCCCTTCAGGCTTCACCGGACCGCCACTCACCAGTCTCAAGATCGTGTCGTCTTCACCGATTCACCCCTTCAAGCTTCAGTCACTCATTGCCCATTTGCTGAAGCAGAGGTAAGCAATTTTTTTTTTGAACTTCATCGCTGATAATTGTGTTAGGAAAACTTGAATTAGTTTGTTATCAATTAGTTTGTTTGTAGTACATACTTTGTGTTTCATGGATCTTCTGTTAAATGCTTTTTTCATCTTGTTTCAATTAGTTTTATTTTACTGTGCATTTGTTCTTATAAAGTTTCAATCAGAAACTTTAGGGTGTAACGTGTATTACATTTGCTCGACCACTTGCAATTTCTGCATTTTTATGTACAAAACAAAATTGAGCAATGATTCTATTTCGTGCTTAATGCTTTTTACACATTTGAGTCTACTGCTCTATATGTGGTCCTCAAAGTAAATCCTTGCAACGTGTCTTCTTTCAGTGTGCATTTAGTAAAGGATGTTTGAAGAGTTGTGTCCATGGTTGGATTCCTATTCAGACAATTGGCTGTCTTCTGCAGTTTTTAATTGCATTTTATGATCATGCAATTGCAAATAGTTTTGGGGATTCTTGACTATTGTGTAAATGTTTGCTGGCCACTTTGCTGTAATAGAAACCGCTGCTTTCATGATAATGTTTGCTGTGGGTACAACAACAAATAGAATGGTTGGTGAGTTGCAAGGGGTACATGTCACTTCCTTCATGTTAGGACAAGTGCTAATACTTTTGCTCACAATTTTGGTATTATTGAGTATCAAAGCATTGAATACATTTGCTAATTTTTTCTTATTAAAATTAACATTCATCTTGTTTCAATTAGTTTTATTTTGTGTTTGAAACTGGACCAAGATCTGTTTTATGCATTTTTGAATGTCGTGAAAAATTGAGTCACTTTTGGTTGCCAAAGATTATGCCATTGCTTGTTTCTTATACACAACTAATTTCCCTATGAAAATTAAGCAACTTTTCTGTCTCATTTTACTATGGCTTTGGGTTCTCTTATATCAAATTAGTATATGTAGTTTTGTCCATGTTTCTGGTTTCTGACTGGTCTTTACTACAAGGATGGAAAGTCTATACTTTTGTGGGCTCTTAGTTTTTATTGCAAAATATCTTGCTCTACCATGTTATGTTCCTTAGATATGTGTCGTTTAAATACCTGACTTCCCTTTTTTGTAAGTTCTGTTTCATGTCTTCATATTTATTTTTGGGATTTTCTACCCTTGAGCTTGTATCTTTGGCTTCAGCACATCTAAAATGTTGGTTGTGACACGCAATTTGTTTCTGTTTCCCCACAAATTTGATCCATACATTCTTTTGGTTGATGGGAAGTGCCCAATTTACTGGCAACATTGTTGAGCAAAGTATTATCAATCTATAAGGTTGTATGGTGAAACAACTCTTCAAATAGATTTGGGTTTGTGAAGTTCTTACTTATGGACTTGCAGCACTGATGGTTCTTGGTTTTATTTGGAATGTTTCTTAGTTTAGTCTGCCTTGTTTGTGGTAAATACTTTGTGTTTCATGCAAGACAAATATCAGGTTTTATTTGGAATGTTTCTAAGTTTAGTCTGCCTTGTTTGTAGTAAATACTTTGTGTTTCATTAATCATCAATGAAAGGGTATGCTTTGAACTAAATTTGACATTTTATTTAATTTTTTTATATTGATTTAATTTTATTAATATATTGTTTTTATTTTATTATTAGGTTTTGTGAGGTCGGAATGATGCGATATTGGCGAATGAGTTTTCGGTTTTGATTTGTTCATAGCTGATGATGTGGTTAATGATGTGTTTTTAATATTATGATGTGGTTATGAAAGATTTTTAATATTGTTAGTATTTGAAGATTTGATGTTAATTATATATTTTATCATATTATGTGGTAATGAATTTTATGTATGTTATTTGTATTAATTTTTATTATATTTGATCTTATTATTTTTGTTTTGTTATAATTATTTTTTTTATTTATAGATTTTAAATTTAAATAATAAAATTATATTTAATTGTAAATATTTTTGTTTAAACGTGTTAATCGTGTAAACGTGTTAAATGTGTTTTTAATCGTGTCGTGTCGTATATTAACACGTTTAATAAATGTGTTAATCGTGTTAACATGTTATTAATCGTGTCGTGTCGTATATTAACACGTTTAATAAACATGTTAATCGTGTCGTGTCGTGTTACACGTTTATTAAACGTGTTCGTGTACGTGTTTTATACTTAAAACATGTTTATTAAACGTGTCGTGTTTGTGTATACTCTTAACGTGTTTCATGTTTAATCGTGTCTGACACGTTTACGACACGGAAACACGATTTGCCAGGTCTATTCGTGGTGCTAACATGACGTTAATGTGTTGGATCAAAAAATTAAAACAATTTTTTTATCATTTTAGTTTTTTTGTGTCATGTTATAAGAATTAAATTGTACAAAATATAAAAATTAAAATAAACAAAACTCTATAATATAAAGATTAAATTAAATAAAGTATAGTATAGAGATTAAAAATAAAATTTTGTGATATAGAGATTAAATTGGATGCTTTTACATTTTTTTTTTGTTTAGCATTACATATGAGAATGTTGGTCGTTCTTATAAGCTAAAATGAGGGCATAAGGTGTATAAAAATGTTAAAACATTATAGTTAAATGCAATTTATACTTAAATATAAAGTGTATGAAAATCTTTTGTTTGGTTGATCTATTTATGCAATCCAAGAAAAAAGTATACACTGAAATGACATTATTATATTAACTTTTCATTTTTATGAAAATGTACAAACTAATTACGCTACTTAATTACAAAAAAATCAAGTATAGTTACAAAAGAAATTCATTAATAGAAGGAACAGATGGTCCATCTCTAGATCAATACAAAAAAATATTGAGCCATAATTTTCATGTACATGCTTATGATCAAAACACACATATACCCAAAATTACTTAGATGAATTGAGTTGAGTCAAAATTTTTGCTCCATTTTCTCTTGTATTCACAGTACTAACATTGCCTATTCTCCGCATCAGTTGCAAAATAAGAAGAGAACAATAGATCACTTGACATTTTCATGTCAAAATAACAACATTTCCCTACCTAGTTACAAAAACAAGTGTAAGATCCAATTGTAGCAACAATCCAAACCACACAGCAAAATAACAACAGATAACAAACTACAATATCCCGATAAAACCACACAATAGATCATTTGGCATTTTTTATGCTTTTTTGTGTTGGCAAATCAGCAATTGATGAATTCGATCTACTGGTTTGTTTTTGTTATGCAATTTCCTATGACAAAAGCAACAAAATAAGTGTTTTAATGGTAAAAATCAAGCAATAATATTATGAACACAATGCAATTAGTTTTCTTCTCACCAACAACTTCCTATTAGATATGAATGATGAATGATGTAAAATTGTAAAAGTAATCAATTTAGTCCCGGTATTATAGAGTTTTGTTAAATTTAGTCCATATATTATAAAGTTTTAATCAATATAATCTATGTACTATAGAGTTCAGTTCAATTTAATTTATTTATTTTGATATTTTGTGTAATTTAATTACTATGATGTGGCATAGAAAAATTGATGTGGTAAAAAAATTTTTTGCCCGACACGTTAGTACCATATCAACATCACTAACGCTCAATTTAGATAGAGTTATGTAGAAGGACTTAATAGTATAAAATGCGAATATATGAAATGTATTGATTAATTTTGAGTAGAGAGATTAAATTAAAAAAAATATTATAATATAGGGATTTGTGAGGTACTTTGACTTTAAAACAACGATTATTTAAGTCACATAACATTGATAGTAATATGTGTATATTTATAAATTTGAGATTTTTAATTTATAATCTATAATTTATCATATAATATATATAATTATGTGAAAAAAGTTAAAATCATAAAGAGTGTAAGTGAAATTTATCTTAACAAATAAAATCGAGCCTTATGGTCCATCCATATATCTTTTACTATTAAAATTATAAAACAACAATTTTAATTTTAAAATAAACCTAAATAAAAACATTAATTATTAATAGAATAATCTAATTGGGTCGAATCAGATTTAAATAAAAAATCATATCAATCCCGATCGAAATCGAGCCAAGCCTGCCGGCCCAATGGATAACCCGGCCCACATACACTTTTAAGTTGGCCGAGTGATGAACGTGGAGAGTCCAGAGCCTCTTCTTGCAACTCTTCCATCAGAGGCAGCCACGTATACTGATTAAAGACTAAAACTTTCGACCATTCAGCGTAATCCCATTTCCCATTCAAAATCAAACCACAAAAATCAATCATCTTCCTTTGTTGAAAGGCTCAGATTCCATATATAATTTGTTTATGTCATCATTATTTAATATAAAACTTGGGAACGTCAACAATTTGACTGTTTGAGAATTTGTGTTATGAGTTGTTCAGCAGTATGGCCATAAACAGTTTAAGCATAGGAACATATATTCCTTGGAACACCCAATTCAGTTTCAGGGCCAAATACGAGGCTTTTGGTGTCCTTAAGAAACCCAGACAAGTTTCCTTCTCAGTTCGATCAATGGGTTCTTTTGCTTCTTCTCAGAGACCCGACAACGTTAGAGGTATTTTCTTTTCTTTGTATATGATCGTAAATTTGTTGAATTGATTCTTGTCAGATAGTAAATTAGTTTAAGTTCATTCTTCTATGAGTTCTATGAGGATATGTTTCTTTTGGTCGAGTCTGCCTTCCATCTATAAGTGAAAAATTATGTATCACTGGCCATTTTTAATTCGAAGTTATCCCTGCCTGATGTTAAGGATTTCTATCACCTTTACTTGGTGTGCATGTTCCATAAATGAGCATTAGGTGTGGCTGCATCAGTTGATCATCTTTGGTTCCGGCTGTGTAGTGTATTGCTTTTAGTACTAGGGGGAGTGTGAGGGTTGATGCCTCGGGAGGTATTGGGAATTGCGAATGTTTTTTTGTTGTTTAGCTTGAAAGATATAGTAGTGAGAAAGCAGAACAGTGAAGTTCAAAGTGTGTGCTTCTTTTCCTTAAAATAATCTTCGCCGTGACAGGAAGAGACTGGATTATTATTACCAGGAATGTGGTATGTATCAGGTAATGGTACAGATGTGGGAGTGTGTTACACCTCTTTGCTAATCTTTTGATACAATGGGGTTAAGCAGGAACAGTGGAGTACGTCCAGTTAGCTAATTATGACATATGTAGAAAGGAACAGAAATGAAGAAGATTTTGCTAATGTCATCTAGCCATATTTGGTAAACTGCAGGGCAAACATGGGCCTTTGAGATCCTGATACCAGCATTGCTTTTGCATTGAGAACATAATCAGTCAACTTTGTGTTGCCAAGTCAAAACATACCTCTTAAAACTTCCTATTTAAAGATATTCTTCCCACAATATTGTATCAAACACTGTTAAAAAAGAAATATTCTGTGGTTTTACAGCTTTTGAGAGAAGACAGGTTGAGTTCTGCGAAATTTGGATCAATCTGTATAGGATTTGTAATTTGTGTTGAAGTGCTAACCACACAGCAGATGTATGCTGGTTCAATATCAACTTGAACTGAACAATTTTATGCATGGGCACAATGTTTTATTTATCTCGTAGCCTCCCATAAGAAGTGATATTGATCTTATCTTCGGTTTTAGTGCTGTAGATAAACACATTTCAGTATTTTGGTTGATGTGATCTTGGTCATTCCCTCCAGTACGCACTCTTTGGGTTGGACTATAAAGAACCTGGTATTGTCAAAGCTGTTCAGGAATGAAAAGAATTCTTAATGTACTGTCTTCTTGCAATGTAATTTTTGTTTACTGGAAGATTGATTCAGATTGGTTAGATTTATTGAATGAAGAAAACTTAAGCTCGAAAAGATTAGGATTGCCTGTTTTGGGCATACTCATCCTAGGTTTTAAGCTAAAATAAACTTTTTCTGCCATATGAGCTGCCCTTCTTTTGTAGTATTAAATTCAAGAGATCAAAAGAAGAAACTAAATAGACATATGCTGAGGGATATGGAATTTCAATGGACTTTATGATAAAAAGAAACGGTTTTAACACATTGAGAAATTTTTCTATGGGAAAAGCTATGAGAACTGGTATTGCCTATTGTGGTCTATATCATATTCAGTTGTTCTTGTTTTTATACTACTTTTGTTATTTGATAATACTTTTAAATTCGTGAACTACATGAATAACTGTAATGCATAATAGTAATTGAATTTCATAATTTCTTACTAGGCAAAATTTAACAAAGCATCTCCTTTTCCTTGGTTTAAGTTGAACTTTAGGCCTCAGCCTGCTCCAATCGACCTATTACAGTTCATGCTGAAATCAAGGTGGTAGAGCTGTTGTTTTTTTTTTTTTTTTTAAATAGTTCTAAAATTATGAGGTTTATTGAAGCATCTTTCTTTCCTTCTTGGATTTTGTGGAACTTGAGGCCTAGGCCCACCTATCTGACTTATTATGATACACAGTAAAGCAGAGAATGTTAGAGCATAAGTTAGTTTTTCGAACTCCACCATTTTTCAAGACACAGTATTTGGTAAAGTTTATATATGTTGTCATCAGCTTTGTACATAAAATCCTACTTGCTATCTTAGCTCTCTTCTGTTTCTACTTTGAGCAACTGATGTAGTTTTAAATCACCTTTTCTGGGACTTATTTGGATGAATGGATGTTCTTATTTGTTTCTTGTCAACCCTGCATTTTATTTTTCTTTTATTACTAAAAATCTGAATTGGGTTAGGGCCATTAGACATTGATTGTCTGTCCTGTGCAGAGGCCAGTGCAGTTGACTATATTTCTGTAAGTGATGAAGAATGGAAGAACAAGCTTACACCGGAACAATTTTACATTACTCGACAAAAAGGGACAGAGAGAGCTTTCACTGGGTATGTTCTATTGATAGAATCAGTACTGCTTTTCCAGGTTCAACTTCTGAAAAAGCTTTTTTCTTTGTAACATAATGGTCTGAACAATTTCTGAAAAATTTTGCTAATCTGACAGATTATGGTCTTTGCATATTTTCTTTTCTGAGCTGCTAAGGTTTCCTCTTAGTACTAATCTATTGAAAGCTGTTTCTTGGTCTCCTAAATGTTTTATTTAGTTGTCCCACCTATGCAGGTGTCCTATATAATGTTTTGATGATTGACTTAAATCTTTTAATGATGTTCTTCTCTTCCTACAAAGTGGGTGGTGAACACTAGTAAATTGTGGAGAGACACGCACATGAGCATTTTTCCCACTTGTGGTGCAAATTAATTGGTGCCTAGAGAGTTTGTTACCAAATTTCACTTCGTCTTAATGTGAAGTTTAAATTGTATGTAGTTGAGTTGACTTGGTTATTAAGCTGTTTCTGTGTCAATAATGCTTCATTCTTTTGGAAAGCAATTGAGGAAGTTTGACTGCATATAAATAGAACATATAGTGTAGCTGGTGTCAGTATAGCTGGCAGTGAAGATCTACAAGGGGGTTTGTTATGAATAGAGATGTAAATGGCCTTGAACATATAGTCATTGTATAATGTGGCATCTGAACTCAATATTGTTCAATTTGGTCTCTAAACTTTAAAACCCTTGTGCAGTTTGGTTGAATAACTGATGTATTAATCGATTTGCTAAACAGATAGGCTGGTTTGTTAGCTACAGAACAGTGTAGAGCACCATCTTACTAAACACTACATCTAAGCATTTGGATGGCATGTGAAACCCATTTGGACTGGTAACCCTCCTGGATTGGAGCAATTATTTCATGTGATATGATCAATTCAGGCACTAAAATATCTGCTTGAGCTCCGAATCTATTGCATGCTGCAGACATACCACCCAACATCATTTGTGTATTTTTGTAGCTAACAAGGATGACTAGCTCTTATGTAGTCAATGGAAAGGCTTGCTAGTGCTTTTGGCAATTCTCTTATTCCATTTGTGCATCTAGCCACGTCTTTCTTTTTTCAGTTTTAAAGATCATGTTGCTAATTGATTATTGGTGTATGGGTCATTATATCTTATCTCTTTTGTTATTGCGCAAAAAGCTGCTGGGATGGTGGCTGTAATGTCTGGATGGCCTTAAATCCTGCCAAGTCACATTCTAATGAGCCTGCATTATACACACTTAGTATCAGACATGATGGAAATCATTTAGACTGAAGGTGCTAAAATACTTGGCGGGCATCACATGATTGTTTTTTGTCCTTATCTGTACCAAACTGACAGCTATTGATAAAATCATCCCCCTTCAACTCCTAATTTGTTCTGTTTGCGTTTTTCTATGGGCAGGGAATACTGGAACACAAAAATCCCTGGAACTTATCATTGCATATGTTGTGACACTCCTCTTTTTGAGTAAGCCTTCTGGATTTTTTAGGAATTAGTGAGGATCAAAATCAATTCAGTTTTACAATATTTGAAACCCTTAGCAACCATGATCCTGTCCTCCAGATCGTCGACTAAATTTGATAGTGGAACTGGCTGGCCATCCTATTATGAGCCTATAGGAAACAATGTGAAGTCAAAATTAGATCTGTCAATAATTTTTATGCCTCGTCAAGAAGTTCTTTGTGCTTCTTGCGATGCTCATCTTGGCCATGTCTTTGATGATGGACCTCGACCTACAGGAAAGCGTTATTGTATCAATAGGTAAGCATTTTCTTATAATGCCAGGTTGCATCTGATGTTATATACAATTATTTTTCACGGACTTCATCTTAACTACGGTTATTTTGCAGTGCTTCCCTGAAACTGAAACCCAAGTAGGAAACAGTACTAAGCTTGCAGTTGGAAAGCAGAGATGAGACACTTGGGATTGAGAAAACTGAAATAATATTAGCTTTAGTGGTTTTGATGTATCATGTGCAATATTGATAGCGTGTAATAGCAAATCACTGTATAAAATCGGAGGATCTGAACCTTTGTATGAAGAATATAATTTTTAAATAATGAATTATCTTTGTAGCAACTATTTTTTATGTTATTGAACTAAAATACTAAATATGATTAAACTATTCAAAGTTGAAACCCAAGTATTTGAGAATGGAGAATTCCAGCTTGAGTATTTGAGGAATGAAATGTAAGAGCAAATGAGATTAACTGATGGATGCAACAAGTGTAAGAAGTAATGGTAAGCATGTAAGGGTTTACACCAGTTTTAAATTGTGAGATGTTTTTTTTTTTTGTTTGGGATAAAATTGTGAATCCAACGGATTAAAGGCTGATAACATCTCATCAGGGATAAGAGAGAGCACCGGTCTGCTGCAATCGTGCAATCGACTGGAACCGACGTCAGTGGTCACAGCTGGTTCGGTTATTCGGTGTTGGTCTCGAAACTCGATTTTAATCGTCAATTTTGAGTGCTTCACGGTTTGGTTGTCGGTCACACTTCTTCCCCACCTGAGCCGATCGAAAAACCGAGGGGGAAGGGTGAAATTTCATTTTTAACCCCTTGAATCCCTTTTTGTCTTCTTAACTTCTTTTCCCATCCTCGATTTTTGTATTCACTCGTCAAATCAGCCTTTTTTTTTTTTTCTTTTTAAACCCTTAAAACCTTCTTGGCTTCTTTCTTGGTCCTCATCAATTGCCGTCGTCGACCCCTTGCTATCATTGCCGCCCTCCTCACCAAATGTCAATCGTCTCTTGCAGTTGCTGACTTGCTGTCATCTTCCCTTTGTTCAAGCCTCAAGGTATATTCAATGTTGAAGAATTGAGTAGTTGACAGATTCAGATTTTTGTATTTTCATGAGTTTTGTGATTTGAGGGGCTCTTATTGTGATTTTTGTTTTTGTGTATGTGAATTGTGAACACTGATGACTGAACAATGAAAGCTGGTCTTCCTTGTCTCGGTCTCCCGATTATGCTCCAGCCTCCAATAGTCCAGCTTATTTAGAGAAAATTGATTCTTGTCTCATGTCTATTACAACATGAATTAGAGAAAATTGAACCTGATTTTAGTAATTTAGTTTGTTTTCTTTATTAAATATTTCTTACATTAATACTTACAACATGAATTAGAGAAAATTGAACCTGATTTTTACATAATGAAATATACATCTTTTAATTTCTTTATGTAAAGAAATATAAAATTAGGATTTAGAAATTAATTTGGATTTTATATTATTATTCCTTTTTAAAATCTTAAGTAACTATTATTTTTTTACTTTATTAATTAAAACATATATAACAAAAAATTTTACTCATGTCTAAGTCTCTATATAATTCATAACATACTATCATTGACCAAATTTAATTCATAACATACTATCATTGGCCAAATTGATGCTTGCATTGATATTTTTTTTTCTACAAGAAAATTTGTTTTATTTGCAAGTTCCTAAAAACCTTAATCAATAAATCATAAAAATCTATAGGTTTTGACAAATAAATTAATGTCACACCCCTAATAAGTTAAGTTTTATGTGTCCAAAAATTAACATGTGTACAAGAGTCAATTTTTTTGCTAATTAATATAACCCAAAGATCACATGTTCTACCTCTTATAATAGAAAGGAGACATGAGTCATATAAAAGACAATCAATCAAAGAACAAATTGAAGATATTAATCCAAAAACAAAAAAAGGGATATCAACCAATATATTAATTTTTCTGTTTTCCATATTCATAAATCAAAATTAATTTCGAAAATGTCTAAGGATTTAAATCATTCATATTACGCTCCATTAAAGTATGATAAATTCGAAAATGACATGGTTTAGGTTAGAACTTAGAAAGACATTTTTAATCTTCATAATTAATACTTACAATATTAATATTAATAATGACATATACATTTTTTCAATATGTTTTTTACTTTTTTTTTTGTTTATGCATAATATTATTATTCTTCTTCACTTTAATATACCAAATTTACTTATATGATGATTTTTTTAATTTTTTTTTAGATGTCAAATGAAATTAAGGACAATATAAATTTGACAACCAATGATTCAGCCTTTACACCTCAAGTTGATGCAAGTGCTACTGAAGGCTATGTAAGAAATGAAGCATTAAGCTCTAAACCACAGAAGCAAAAGGAGCCATCAAAGACGTCATTGCTTGTATGGGATCATTTCACAAAATTTGTTGATGAAAAAGGTAATCATAAGACTGGATGTAGTCATTGTGATAAGATTCTATGTGCTGATACAAAAAAAAAAAAAATAAAACATCTTCTTTAAATAATCATGTTAAGGTTTGTTCGAAGTTGAAAATATTTCGTGCTTGTGAAGAGAGTAATCAAATGGAATTAGTTTTTTCATCAGGAGGAGATGGGTCTTTGGGTAGTTGGAAGTTTGATCAGGATGCAATTAGGAGGAGTTTAGTTGAGATGATCATTATAGATGAGTTACCTTTTAAATTTATGAAAGTGAAAAGGGTAGAGGAAACATAAAAATGAAGCATATCTTAGATTTCGTATACCATCACGATAGACTGTTGCTAAGGATTGTTATAAGGTTTATACTGATGAAAACACTTGTATGAAAAAATTTTTGAAATCATGTTCTAGTAGAATATGTCTCACCACAGACACATGACTTCAATACAAAAAATTAATTATTTTTGTCTAAAGGCTTATTTTATTGATAAAGATTGAAAGTTACAAAAAAAGATTTTGAACTTTTGTCCCATTACTAGTCACGAAGGTCAGGCTATTGGGAAAGCAATTGATAGATGTTTGGTCGATTGGGGGATTCAAAAGATTTTTCTATTACCGTTGATAATGCTAGTTCCAATGATGTTGCAATAAGACATTTGAAGAAAACAATTTAATGTTACTGAAACTAGTATTTTAGAAGGTAATTTTTTTTAATATGAGATGCGTTGCACATATTGTTAATCTTATTGTAACTGATGAGTTAAAGGATATCAATTATTTAGTTGCTTGTGTTAGATCAGCAGTGAGATATATTAAACAATCTCTTTCTAGATTAACCACATTTAAAGAGTGTGCTTCTAGTGTAGGAGTAGATAGTAAATGTTTATTGAGTTTGGATGTGTACACCAAATGGAATTCTATTTTTTTTATGTTAGATATAGCTGTAAAATTTGAGAAGGCTTTTGCATTATTTGAGTATTGTGATAACAGTTACAGAAGTGAACTAGTGAGGAATGGAGATAGGGTGCTTGATGATAACAATTAGGCAACTATTAAGAGAATTTCTCTTTTCTTGGAAGAATTTTATGATATAATTGTGAATGTTTCAGGTACATCTTATGTCACTACTAATTTTTTTCTTGCTTGTATTTCTGATGTATATGGCACTTTGATTGAATGGCAAGTAAGTGATGATGTCGATTTGAAGTCTATGGCAATGAAAATGAAAGCTAAATTTGACAAGTATTAGGAGAATGTGGAAAAAATGAATTTGATATTGTACATTGCCTCGATTCTTGATCCGAGAAAAAACCTTGCTTATATTGAATTTACTTTGCATGATATGTATTCTCACGAGCAAGCTTTGTTGATTTATTTTTTGGTGAAAAAAATAATGGATGAGGTGTTTCAATGTTATAAGAATATGTTGCAACCCTAACTTCAATCTCATGTTGGTGAAAGTGATCAAGAGTCTCATATGTCAATGAGACAAGTCACCGGTGGTGAAGGTGGGCATGGTTGTTATTATTTTGAGTGGCAAGGACTGAATAACTACTAAGAAAAGATTGAATGCTTTTTAAAAGGCATTGGTTAAACAGTGGCTTAAAGGAGCAGAAATCAGAATTGAAAAAATATTTATTTGAGCCGTTCGATGATGATGCTAGCGAAGATATTGACTTTGATGTTCTTATATGGTGGAAACTTAATCAGTATAGGTTTCTTATACTTGTTGCTATTGCTTGTGATCTATTGGTGGTTCCCATAGCAACAGTTGCTTCAGAATATGGTTTTAGTACCGGTGGACGTGTACTTGATGCATATATGAGTTCTTTGACTCCTAAGATCGTGCAAGCTTTTATTTGTGCTCAAGATTGGTTATATGGAAAAGCACATGGCGATCCGGAGTAACTTGAGGATAATTTGAATGAGCTCGATAAACTTGATTTCGGTAATTATTTCTTTATTTCTTTAGTTCTTTATTTAATTTATCATAATATAGTATCAGTTTTCTCAATTTATTTATTTCTTTTTTTTAGTTCTTTGTTTAAAAATTTTACCGTATTTATTATTTTATTTTTTTAGATTTAACAAAGATTACGTTAGAAGCCATACATGAGACTGAGGTTGAGTTTGACTTTGACTTTGAGTAAACGTGTTATTCATATGGACCATTTTCACTTTTCTAGTAATATTATTCATCAGTGTTATGCATATTTACATTTATAATTTATTTAGATTATCTTAACACAATCATTTATAGTAATTATTTTATATTTTAATATTTTTAAGAACATGTTTTGAAAAATCACTACATTGGAGTTGGAGGTTCGAGCCTCTGAGGTCCATCAAATCTATGTTTTGAATTTTAGTAATTTATGTTGTCTCACTTTTGGTTGTGTAACTTTTAATTTTTATGCATATGTAGTGTGTACTATTTATTAATTTATGTTGTATTTCTCGAATTTAAATTAATTGCATTGCATAAATTACTAAATTGCATTGCATATTATGTATAATTTATGAAAATTTTTTTCCCTTATCTTTTCCATTTTATTTAATATTCTCGTTAGCCAATTTAATATACGGTTTTTATTGCTTCTTTTAAAAAAATAAGTTATTGATTTGACATTCTTATAACTAAATAATATGGTGTTTATTGATTTTTACTAAAAAAAATTATATAGTGTTTAATTATATAATTACAAATAAATCAAATGGGTTAGATTACTTATTTAAATAATATGGGTATGATTTCAATTATAAAAATGAACTGGACATAAATTTAAGCCCAAACCCAGTACAAATTTTTTCATGATTTTAACATTTTTGGGCCATTTAAGCCCAAGCTCAAGTTAAGCACAATCCACGCTCCAATCGATCGAAACCGAGGTTAGTTTCTGTTGGCCTATCTTTCCTTATGATTAGTCGGTCTTGATCGGTCATATGAAGAATCAATTTTGACGGTTTTGGTTTCAATCGAAATTGAAACCGACCGAAACTAACCGATGCCACTCTTAATAGGGGATGGTGTGGACCAGGACACTTGGTATCAAAGTTGACTTTGGCTACTAGCAAATGCGTCATTGAAGATAGTGGGTCTTTGTTGAGTGAGAGAATATATTACAGTCTTAGTGTGGAACTATGAAAATCCCACATTCAAGGGATATGTTTTTAGCAGGTAGAGTTATAAATCTTACATTAAAAAAAGGCTCTTAGAGGGGAGCTAACGAAAGATGTCATAGTCCTAGAAGAGCGTCATGAATTTTATATCAATTGTGTACTTAAAGTAATTTTTGGCATTTAAAAGTTTATACCAATTTCAACTTATGAAATTCTTTTTATGAGACAAAAACGTTAAGACAATAATTCCAAACGTACAATACTCCAGATGGTGGGGCGATACTATGAAATTTCAAAAGTGATATCTCTAAATTGTTATGATTGTCTGCATCACCAGAAATGACTATTGTCAAAAGTATCTCTTCCTTTATTTTTCAAAAGAAGTATGCAGCAAGCTTTCAATTGCCTTTAAGGTCAAGGCAAATAATTGTGATGTGAAAGCAGCTGCAAATGATCTTTCTGTATAAAATCCTTAGTTTTAATTTACAAAATTATTATTTAATACATAAACAATGAAATTTAAAAATTTTATAACAGATTTAGTCACATGTCACATATTCATTTATAGATTTATATTTGATGTATTATTAATATATAAATTTTATACATTAATTTTTAATTAAAAATTGTCAACTCATTAATAAATAATTTTAAAATTTTTTAAAATAAATTAAGAGTATATATTTTAATTTTTTTGAATTTTTATTATAATACAGTTATAAGAGATGATACTCTATGTGATTAAGTAATAGTGTATAAAATATATATATTTATTGATAATAATATTAAATATAATTTCAATTTCACTCAATGATAGATAAAAAATAATTTTAGAAGTATAAAATCCTTAACAAAGCACATGCAATTATGTAAAACAAGTTACTGAATACCAAAAACCCTTGGAATGACAATTTTTCTATTATTTGAACAATTATTTAAGCTATGATTTATATATTTAAAACAACAATAGATAAGCTTATATGGACAATATAAAATTAAAAATTTTATAATACCCTATATAAGTCAAAATCATTATAATTTAGATTTAAATTAGAAGCTTACAACTAGAAGCTTTCCAGCGTCTCATGTTCTGTCACTTCCTTTTTGACTTGTAATCTGTCCTCCAGCCTAAGTTTCAACTGTTCTAAGTTAATCCAATTAAGAGATAATTACATCAATGTGCGTTACAAATATTTAGCAAATATTGTAATTTTTATATTAAAATCAACCAAATCTTACTCCCAGCTCAATTCACCCTGCAATGAAGTAATATGTCAAACCTTAAAAGCATTTTTTAAGGTGTCAAGATAACAATAAACCAAACAACAGTGAACACAATTAAATTATCAAATTATAATTATAGTGATTTTTCACTAGCTGATCACCCTTTTTTTTGAATTGGTCAATCCAAATTGGAAGATATCAAATAATTAATTGAGGTTAGGTCACAACTTGGAAGTTATCTCCTAAATTTTATTCGTTTCAATCAAAATTAGGTCAGATATCATGCCATTTTTTAATAAATTTTTTTCCTAAGCATTTAATATATTTATACGTTAATTGTTATACTTAGATTCATCTACAGGAGGATTAATTTAAATTTTAAAATAATACTATAAGATATAAAAACAAGTAACTCCTTTTGTCTAATTTTTTTATTATTTTTCCTTTTTTTTAATGCTCCCAAATTATATAATTTTCCATTTTTTAACTCTTAACACTTTTATACTTCAATTTTAAAATTTTTACTTTTTAATATTAAAATCACAATAATTAATTTATAAAAAAATTATTATAATAAGTTGAATTTTTTTTAGTTTTCGTAAAAATCAAATAAAAATAAATAAATAAATAAAATATACATATATATATATATATTTGTTTCTTTTATTTAACAAATACCACTACAATTGAGACACCGACTCCTGAGCTTTGCAAGAGCCAAGATCTAAAGTTAGAACCAACAACAGCTCCAAGCTTCTTTTGTGTAGTCGAATTTGATTTGGTTCTTTTGGGATATCTTCTTGTTTCTTCTGTGGGATTCTCTTGCCTGCATGGCCTGCCTTTTTTTCTTTCTGTTTTTTATGGCTTGAACTTAAACTATACGATAATTCAATCTTGTAAATCTTACTCTCTTTTAAGATTTGAATTTAGAATTTTTAAACAAAATCTCATATTTTAATTATTGAAATATTTTCCTTTCTAAAGCTTTAGTTAGGGTATTTTTACTTGGAATGTTTTGATTTTTTTATGGAAATGATTTTTTTTGGTGAATAATGGGGATGTTTGATTATTTATAATGCAATATAAAGAATAAAAAATGATCAAAATACTCACCAAGTTCCTATACAAATGCATTTTGTCTAATTTAATCTCTATACTCAAAATCGAAACATTTTAGTTATTTGATTTTGAGAATTACTCCAATTTTGTCTCTTTTTTTAATGACATCTAATTTTGTTGTTAAAGGTAATGATGTTAGTGCTGATGTAACGCTTTCAGTAATGTGGCACTTTTATGATAACGTGGTAGTGCAACGTGACACAAACATGATGATGTGATAGCAAGGGTGGATCTAATTTTTTTTTTAAGTGGTGCCATAATTAAAATAATTATAATAATTTAAAAAATTTCTCAATCCAATATCTATTCAGAGAGTAGTTAGATCAAATTCAACACGACTTTACTTAAAAGATTATTGAGTACTATCATTAGTAGAATTATGTTATTGTTGCCCAAAACTTGAGTCTTGTGAGAAAATTTTTTATATTTTAAAATATCTTTTCATGATTGATTTATGCAAAAATTGATTAAATATTACTGCTTATTTCTCATTAGCATAAACTAAAATATTAGAATTTAATAGAATATGATTTTACGTAGTAAATTAGCAAGTTCAACAACTAAAAATTTGACGAATTTCTATTTATTGATGAAAACTAAGTATAAGTATCACAAATCATGTAAAGTTAAATACAACAAACAATAAAAACTAATGGACCTTTGTGTAATTTCAATCAACACTTAAGGAGGTAAGAGTATTTTACCAACAAAAAAAAAAAGCTCTTAACCAACCACCTCACGATTGGCCACTACATGGCCGATGACGCTCTTTAAGGGAGCTTGAGATTTGGGGTGTGCGGCCAAATCTCGCACTCCCTTGGGGAGATCGGATCGGATCTGACATTCCATAAACATATTCGATCGCGGGGTGGCTGGCTGATGTAAGGGAGCGTCACCAACCGATTAGAGAGAAAGGAAAAGAGTTGGAAAAAAGAAAAACATTTTAGATATTTCACATTTAGATATTAACGTTGTTTACACATTTGGGGCAAAGTGTCTATTTTGAAAATTAATAGGATTACGTGTAATTATAATCAAAAGTTAAGGGAGTCAGTGTCTTTTGCCCTTAAATAAAAAGTAAATTGGGTAATGGTTGAATAAGTCCAAAAGAATAGGTATTTGTAAATTATGAAAGTTGTAATTAAATTAACTTGTTTTGCCAATTTGAGTTCAACTCAAATTAAAAACTAAGTCAAATTAAAATATAAGAACTTCATCCATTCCCTTAAATGAATACAACATTAATCACTATTCTAAGAATACATTTAACCACTAGAAATGGATTAATACTTTTACCCTCCAGAGGTAGATGGATACCTTTACTCACAAAAAGTGGATGGATATCTTTATCTACAAAAGGTGGATGGATAACTTTACCAATCAGAAGTGAATAGATAACTTTGCCCATCAGAAGCGAATAGATACTTTTACCCACTAGAAATAGATAACTAGTGAAGAGATATAAGGATAAGACAAAAGTAGATAAAATAAAAAAAAATATAGAAAATATTTATCATCAATGTGGAATGAAAAGCCATTTGTCATGAGCTAACCTTGTATCGGACTATAATAGGGTAGAGTTGTCTATAAGATTGAGTCTTTTGTACTCGTAAGGGAAATGTTCTTTTTTCAAACAATGTAATGGCTCATAGTGACATCTTTAAAAATACTTGTTAAGTCTTTAGGGGGAAAGACCCTTTAGGAAAGAAATGTCCTCATTTCAAGCATTGTAATGGTTACTAGTAGAATATTTGTAAAATCTCTTAAACTCTCTATAAAGGGTGAACAATCGGTAGATTGTTGGGCTGCCTCACTAATAAAGGTATGTTTGTAATGAATCATCTAGGACTGCCCCTATGGTTCGATGATGGCGTGTCTTGGTCCCTTTGTAATTAATTTCATAGTAATAAAGTATTTTTCCTTTTTATGGCTCAGTGGTTGCATATATGACATTCAGTAGGCCTTTTAATTTTTATGTGAATTCTCTTAGTCTAATTTGTTGTTATTATTAATGTTTGATAAGATATAATTGAGTATTAGTTGACTTGCGTGGAAGTGGTGATAATTCTATTTTATAAAATTATTTTATTCTAATTTTGTTATTAAATTTTAACTAAGTCCTTAGTTTTTAATTATAATTTCCTTAATTTTTAGTTGTTTTTTTATTTAGTTTATTTTTAAGTAAGTTATTTAATTTTATGTTATTTCCTTTAATTTGGTTAATATTTATTAGTTTTTATATTTTTGGTAGGACCTAAAGTAACTAGGCTTAATTTTGGAAAGTAAGGTGCTAAAAGACCTAGAAGTTTGCTTGCATATGCTTCAGTGTTTTAGCCATATCTTGAGCTACAAAACTCAAATTTCTGCGATTCTTGACCATTGGAAAGCTAAGAGACAGAGCTACAACTTTCATGAGGATCACTTTGCCTAGTTCTGCCTTGAAGATAGAGAAAATCGCATCGAAAAGTTGCTGGACGTACTGTGCCGGGAATGGAAATTTGTAAAGACTAACAAGTGATTTTTGGGCTTCTCATTATGTTTTTAAACCCAATTAAACCCTAGGTCAACTTAAGGAAGTTTAGGTTAAGTTTGTTAGTATAAATAGGATGTTTTTGAAGAACTTTGAGACAATCTTTGGAGATTCAAGAAGCTAGAAGTTGAAGCGGAAACCCGGAGATTAGAGCGACAATTATTTTGTTTTCTTCCTTAGCTTTTATTCTTCTTTTTACTTTCAATGGTTGAAGTTTATATAATGTTATTTGATTTTGCAATTATGAGTAGCTAATTTTCTTTTTCTAGAATTGCAATTGAACTCACATGTAGTTTAAGTTTTTAATCTCTTTCTTACTTATTTTCAATGGGAATTGAATTGTTTATTCCAATTTGTTCTTAATGCTTTTGATTGTTTAGCCACCAATTAAACTAATTTAGGAACCTAAACAAAATTGGGAGAGGGAGTTTAGAGTAGACTAAATTAGGATAGCATATGATCATGTTAAATGATTTACGTATAGGATAGGGATATACCTATAGGCCATATGTAGCCAGATTAGAGCCTGAACTTAATGAGTCTGTTTTAATTTCAAATCACATAGGGATATAGTGTTTTGGTTAAAATAGATATTTTTATAGGATGAGTCGAGAGACCCTTATAAATAATTTAGGACTCTAGGTTAGCAATTCAACCCATTGAAATAAGTTAAGGAGGAGAGGTAAAATTTAGATGAAGTGTGAGGGATATTGTAATCCTAGGCTTGTTTAATCTGATATTTTCTCCAGTTGTTATTATTTTGATTTTTCTTGTTATTTTAAATTTTAGTTTATTAGTTTTAATTAATTAATTAATTTGGATTATTTGGATAAAATTAAATTGTTTTAATTTTAGTAATTAGTAAAGTTTTAGATCAATTCTCCATGGGAACGATACTTACTTGCTAATATACTGTCTATTTGATACGTATACTTGCGTAGTGGATTTTTAACTGACAAGTGGCCACTCAAGTGCCACACGAAATATCTCATACTTAGGTGAAGGAGCGTAGTTCGTGACAGTTGGTATCAAAGCACGGGTGAGACATGCTGATCTAAAGTTTAAAAAATGGTGACCACGTGGAGTGCGCAAGAGGACCATCAGAAGATTGATGAGCTAGAAGCCACAGTGGCCATAGTAAAAGCTCATATAGTTCCGTGCGAACAAATAAATGAAATTGAGATAGTCCGGCAGGAGTTGTCCGAGATGATTAATACCTTGAGTGATGAGAGCAGGGATGCATTGAGCACTCTCCAAGGCAAGTTAGAGAATTGAAAGCTTAGGTAAATCTCTTTGTTATTGTTGTAGATAATGCTAGTGGAAGTTCAGGAGATCGAGGAAAAAGGGCCAAGGTTCCATCACACAAGCGATACGAAGGGGTTAGAGATGCTAAGTAGTTGGAGAACTTCCTTTTTAATATGGGGTAATATTTTCGAGCTGTGCACACAAAGTCGAAGGAGGACAAAGTGGTGATGGCTTCAATATATCTTGCTGGGGACGTAAAATTATGGTGGCATTCCAAATTCATCGATGGTGAGTGCCGTATCAACACTTGGGTAGACGTAAAGTAGGAATTGAAGAACCAATATTCCTTAAAAATGTTGAGTATATGGCATGACAAAAGTTGTTGGAATTGTCAAAAACGAGATCAGTGTAGGAATTCGTGAGGAACTTTTCTACTTTAATGTAAAATATTAGGGATATGACTGAAAAAGATAGACTATTCTATTTTCTTGAAGGTTTGACACCATAGGCGAGGACAAAGTTACAGCAACAAAGGGTACACAATGTGACTTTGGCAATGGAGGCTGTTGAACGCCTTACTGATTATAGTGAAAACTCCAACAAAAGAAAAGACCCTTCATCCAAGACCAGTAGCTTTAGCTCAAATAACGGGACAAAATTTCTGAGAGTAAGCAGACCCTTAAGTAGAGGAGGTGATAAGAGACCACTTACTAGAGACTCACCTCAATCGAGAATAAACAAGCAATGGAACTTCAAACCACGACCATTGATATCTTGTTTTCTATACAAAAAACCTCATCAAGTAACTGACTGTCCTCACCGAGTAGCTTTTAATGCGATATGAACTACCAATGTTGAGACATAGTGAGACCTTGTTAAGCCTAACACTACAAAATATTTGTCATGTGGTACAATTAAGTTGATTTACGCCTCAAACTAGATCAAATAGAGATTTTAAGATGAATTTTAGAATTTTAAAACCCCATAATGACTCAGTATGGTGATTCGGAGTTCGGGGATCAATTTGGAGTTGAATTGAAATTTTCATGATCTAGGAGCAAAATAGTCATTTTGCCACCCGAGGATAAAATTGGAATATTGGAAGAAGTTTTTGATCAAGATTGATCATTTGGAGTATAATTTGGGATTTGGAAGTGAAAAATTTTAATTTTGATATTTTCCAAGCATAAAGGGCAAAATAGTCATTTTGCCACTCTAAGGGTAAAATTGTAATTTTGCACCCTCAACACTTGTCCAGCCTATAAATTTCAGCCATTAGCATTTTATATCATGGATAGTTGAAGGATTTTATGTGGTAGTGAATGAAAGCTTAATGGATAAGTATTTAAATATGGGCTAATAGTATTGTGACAAGTGTCAAGCTTGATTATTTTATTAATTTCCTTATAAAATCAGCCCATAACCCTCCCATCTCCTTCATAAGGTTCGGCCAAAGCAAGAAAAAGAAAGAAAAAAGGAAGAACAAAACCCTAGTTACCAAAATTCAAGAGAAAAGTGTGAAATTTCAAGGAAACAAGTGACAAAAGGTAAGATTTTTCAATTCTAGCTTGAGATCTTTCATTCCTAAGTATTCTTTCTTATTTTCATTGTTAAATAACATGATTTCATGAAGGATTCATGGCTGACCCATTTTAAAGAGAGAGGATTTGATGATTAATTCAGTTAGAAAACATGTTAATCTAGTGTTTTTATGTGTTTAGTGATATGTAGCATAAAAATCAAGCATGAAAAACACATTTTCTTCATGAATTCCTTAATGGCCGAATATATGGAGTGAGAGTTGATGATGAATTTTAATGGATTACATGATATTCAAGTATTTTTGGGATGTTTAGTGATGTGTAAAATGTAAAAATCAAGTAAGAAAAATTTTATGGTTGATGCACCACCATGGTCGAATTTCCAAGAAACAATGTGATGATGGTTTTTGCAATATTTCATTACATTTATCTAGTATTTGATGAATTAAAAGTATTGGAGGAGAAATGGAGTTAATTGGAATTAAACTGGACGTATTGGCCAATTAATCGGGTGACGGATCGAATTAGGTCAATACAGTATTTAGATAGTTACCCAAGGATTTTCATCCCATTTCATGCATTCATATAGAGTTTAAATTAGTTTTAATATGATTTAGCACAAATGTAGTAATTGTTTGATTGTGCAATATGTCTAGGTGGTGAATTTTTCGATAGGGGCAAAGAAATTGTACCCGAGGATTAGTAGTCGAAGTACCCGAATTCAACTCCCGAAAATAGTGAGCGAACTTGCATTTCAACTGTTTTGGGAATTTTAATTGAGTTGAGATGAAATGCTTGAATGATTATATCCAATTTTTATTTAAAAATGAGTCCCGGGAACAAGTCTTTGACCATTATTTTAATGTTATGAGTGTGTACATTGTGTAAAGAAAATGAAGACATGCTCATTTGTTGTGTTGATAATGATATAAATGAATGGGTAATGTGTATTAATGACCAGAGGATGTGCGAGTAGGGAGTGCACACGTAGTCATATTGCTTGGAGCGAGTAGGGGAGTGCACCAGAGTTGAGCAAAGTGGGAACGACGATACGTAACGTCCACGATTCTTGAGAACTTTCACGCGTGAATTATGGTGAAGTGTGACTCTCTGCCCAGGGCTTGCAAGGACGGCGATACGTAACGCCTGCAAGTACTCTGATAGGTATCTCTTTTTACCACCAAGGACAGTGAAGACTTGACGGTGTATATAATTGCATATGATTTTATATATATGTGTGATATAGTGTGCATGACGGAAAATGTGATTTGTATGGTATGTGAAACCCTTGTTCCGTGACGATTTATGATAAACCGTCGATTTTGCTATCTTTTTAGAATGATTGATGTAATTTCATAGTTGCCTTATCATTGAATGTTAAATAACTCCGGGTTAAGTGGAAGGGGTTTTAATATTAACTTGATATAAATTGTCGTATTTCCAAATAAGTGCATCATGGTCCTCAACTTCCTGATTATTACTGCTTGTTCCCTTCTAATGTTTGCTCACTGAGTTTCGTACTCATAGTTTTAAAAATTCATGTTTTCAGATCAAAAAACTGTTGGATCCTAGATCGAGAAGTCCTCGTAGTTCGTCTCTTGGGTAGGTGCTTGGCATTCAATAGCCACCTTTTTCTATCATTTTCTCCGTTGGAAGTCATGGGTCCCTTTGCTCTGTGAATATGTTCGTGCAATGTAAATTACTAAGATACCTGTCTTGAATAGTATCTATATATTTTAAATCAATAATGCCATTGTGATTTGGCTATGTTCACACTTGGTGAAATGTGTGTGGATGCATCAATTGATAAAAACGTTAAGCAAAATAAATAAGTTAGGTTTCCTTGGGCTTGGTGAGCTACGCTCATTGGGCTTATGCGCCGGTCATGACCCGAAAATTTGGGCTGTGACAAACACCTTATCCCCACACCATAATCAAAGAAACCAAGGAAGAGTTAGAACGAATTGGTTCTATTCATATCCTCATTGCTTTACAAGTACAATTAGAAAAGATGGAGAAAGAGCCCCAATAAGGTTTAATGTATGTAGAGGTGTTGTTGAATGAGAAAAGTACCAAAATCATGTTCGACATAGGGGCCTCGGACACTTTCATCATCTTGGGAAAGGTAAATAGGTGTGGTCTTGAAGTTGAGAAGGACTTTGGACTAGTGAAAACAGTTAACTCATCAGTTTTAGTTATCATACGAAATGCTAAAGATGTAAAGATTAAGATTGGCTCTTGGAAAGGGAAGGTAAATTTGACTGTAGCCATTATAGATGACTTTGATTTTGTCTTAAGCTTGGATTTTATAACAAAAGCACAAGCCATTCATTTCCCTACTATAAGTTGTTTAATGTTTTATGGAAAACGACCATGTGTGATACTAATTACAGTCCTACCTAATAGCGGGAAGAATATGATATTAGTTATACAGTTTAAAAAAGAGATCAAGAAAGATAAGCCTTTTTATGTGGCCATGCACATCTATAAAGGCAAAGATAACAAAAATCCAATACCCGAAGAAGTGAAATTGGTTTTTGTAGAATTTCAAGATATGATGCTAGAACAACTACTAAGGGTCCTACACTCTTGACGAGTTATTGATCACAAGATAGAATTACTTCCAAGAGTCAAGCTGCTTGCAAAAGAGCCATACAATATGGCTACCTCAAAGTTAGCAAAGCTAAAGAAACAATTGGACGAGTTGATTCAAGCTGGATTCATCTTACTATCAAAAGCACCTTTTGGAGCCCTAGTACTCTTTCAAAAGAAGTAGGATGGAAGTTTATGATTATACGTGAATTACCAAGCTTTGAATAAAGTCACAATTCAGAACAAATATCTGATTCCTCTTATAGCAAATCCCTTTGACTAGTTTTTTTTTTTTTATGCTGAAAAATTCACGTAGGTTCCAGCTGACCTATTAAAATTTTATTACTAATCATAAAAACAAGGTGCAGAAAGGAGGGGGATATGAACCTTACCTCCAAAATTACAAGAGCTCAAGAAGGGATAAGAAAAGTACGTAAATAGGAGTGTTTCATTTTATGAGCATTCTCTATCATCATAAAGGTGAAACACGTCCTTGTTACAAACCCCAGCCAAGGCATAATAAGCTTAAACTGTAGGCATTGCACATGATCGAACAAAACTTTACAACGTAAGTCAAATGGAGTGGAAGAGCCAAGATGTTGGGAGCAGTTCTTAGAGGCCTTTTCAAAGCTCGGTTTCCTTTTGAGAAATTCAGCTTTAGAAAATTCCACCATGGGTTCCAAACTTAGTTCTAGCTGCAAAATAACTCGCTGAAATGGAGTCATCATCCGAGACCTCATCATCTTCCCCCATGTCCACTGCATATTCAGAGGTTATACTGAGAAATTTATGTATTGAAGCTTGATCATGTGAGTGCCTTCTGCGCCTTTCCCGTGGGTGGACTTCAAATTCTGCAGAGTTAGTTTCTAGAATAAAGGGGACTTCATTGGGTTTTTTATTGTATGCACATTTACCTGAGGCGGATTGCTGGGTGGGAGGGTTCTCATGGTCTGCCATAGCTTCGCATGGGCATACTATTGTTGTAGAAGTGTCTTGGCAAATTGTTGGGTTATAATCACCACTACCTTCCTCCATATCTCCTGAAGCAGACTCTTGGAAGGGGGGGTTTGCTTCTTGTCTTTGTTTCCCTGTACTTGGGTTTGGAGTTGTTGAGGCAGCCCGCTTATACCCATGCTTGCTCTTAGTTTGACATGTGTTTGATCCCACTATTGGATCATGATCGTCACTGCCTTCTACTAAATCCCCTGGCATATTTTTTCCCCCCATTTCACTCTCTGGCATCTGTTGATCCATTCCATGCAAACTAGCCGTTGAGTGCACTGGTGGCTTCTTGAAATCATGTTTAACTCCTTTTTCTGCAATTATTTGTAACAGATCCTGCTCCAACGTCTTTTCCTTGTCTGCCATCTGTTCTAATTCAATTATTTTTTCACCCTAAACCCTAAACCCTTTGACTAGTTAAGTGATGCAAAATACATCTCCAAACTAGTTTTGAGTGTTGGCTCTATTAGTTTTTGATGATAATAAAATATTCTCATATCATTTGTGTCTAACATTTCTACCTAAGTGTGCAGGGGAAATATCTATAAAGAAACAATATTTCAAACTTCTTAATGAGCACTTAAAGATGTGATTTGAATAAAGAACAAGGATGATTAATATAAAGAAAGTCCCCTAGTTGAACAATGAAGATCATTGGTTGGACAAAAGTCAAAATGAAGAAATGGAAGGCTAAAGGTTAGTGAGAAACAAAACAGACTTAGTCGACCAAGAAAATGGGTTAGTCGACTAAGTGTTCTCTGCCAAATCTGTGTCTGGGACATAACCAACTTAGTCGACCAAGAGAAAAATTTTAGTCGACTAAGTACTCTCTATCTGCAACATACACCAAGCCACTACAAGACGGAATAACGGCTAGAACCTTTCCCAAACTGTTTGTAACAGTTAAAAATATTCTAACAGCCATCAGACAAGCCTCTCCAACCATAAAAAGATCTTCAAATACCAAGGAATCAACTTTCAACTACCTTTGGCTTCATACACAAAGACTTCATCATATTCAAGCCAAGAAAGAGTAGAAAGCTAAGAATTCCTCTTGCATTTCACTAAACCTCAATGTCCATATTTTGTATTTGTGTTTAGCACTTAAACTTGTACCACCTAGATCAACCATGTGATCAATAGGTACTTTCTCTTCTCATCTTTGTATTCTTAGAGTGAGGGATTCACTCTAAGTAGTTGTTTCAAGCTAGGTTGCTTGAAAGTGTAAAGATTCCAACTTAGTCTTGAAAAGTTGGGTGTTGGGTTTTGGTTGAGCCATTGAAAAACCATTGTAAAGGTTGTGGTTGAGCCTTGAAAAACCACATTGGGTTTTAGTTTAGCCCGAGAAAAACTAGTGATAGGTTGTGGTTGAGCCTTGAAAAACCACATTGGGGTTTTAGTTGAGCTCGTGAAAAACTAGTGTAAAGGTTGTGGCTAAGCCTTAGAAAAGCCATTATAAAAGTTTGGTGGAAGCTTGTGAATTCCACTGTTTTAGTGATTGATTTGAAAATCCTTAGTTAGGTAATCAAGGTAGTGGATGTAGGTTTTGGACCAAACCACTATAAATACTTTGTCTATTGTCTCTCCTGTTTTACCTTTTTTATTTTGAGATTAAGTCTCAATCTTATAAAAGAGTCGAGATAGTGCTATTCACCCCCCTCTAGCACTCACTTTGGGACCAACATTAAGATCAGGTTATCATCAAGTAAGAGTGGCTAAAAGAGATGAGCTGAAAACCACTTACGTAACGCAATATGGCGTATTCAAATTTCTCGTTATGCCTTTTGGACTAATCAACGCTTTTATTACCTTTTACACATTGATGAATTAGGTATTTCATAAGAATCTAGACAAGTTCGTGTTGATTTGCTTAAACGATATTGTGGTGTACAATTCGACCTTAGAGGAACATTAATGGCACTTGTGATAGGTCTTCTAAAGGTTACACACCACTAGTTATATGCAAAAAGGGAGAAATGTGCATTCGGGCAAACCCAAATCTAGTTTTTTAGCCATATAATTAAACAAGGGCACATCCGAATAGATATGCAAAAGGTAAATACTATCAAAGAATGGGCTACCCCTAAGAATACAACTAAGCTTCGTTCTTTCTTAAGGCTAGCCAATTATTATCAAAGATTTTTGGAAGGATATTAAAAAAGAATAGAAGTACTAACAGAATTATTGAAAAAAGAATAGAAGTGGAGCTGGATGTTGTAGTGTTAAGAAGCCTTCAAAGGTTTGAAGGACATGATGATGACGAATCTTGTGTTTTCGCTCCCTGATATTGCAAAGCTTTTCGAGGTACAGACAGATGCATCAAACTTTGCCTTTAAAGAAGTGTTGCTACAAGAAGGACACCTAGTTGCATTTAAAAGTCAAAAATTAAATGAAACTGAGAGGAGATACACGACACAAGAGAAAGAACTACTTGTAGTGATTCATTGTTTACGGGCCTAGCGACATTACTTGCTAGGATTATAATTCACGGTTAAGACCTACAATACAATTGTAAGTTACTTTTTCACACTACCAAAACTTACAGCTAAGTAAGTGAGATGGCAAGAGTTCTTAGTCGAGTTTGATTTCTCTTTCGAGCATATAGCTGGAAAAGTGAATTGTGTAGTTCACCCTTAGTAGGAAGGCCAAACTTGCAGCTCTAAGGGTGATTGTGCTAATGGCAGCTAGCAGAATGACCATAGATATCCTTAATCTAATTGAAAAGAATTTACATCGAGACCCCCAAGCAATGGCCATTAGGAAGTTGGTGGAGAGCGAAAAGTTAAAATACTTTTGAGTGGAAACTGGACTCCTACTAACTAAGGGACCTTGTATATTTGTTCCAAGAACGGGAGAGCTTAGGCTAAAATCAATGCGAGAATGTCACAACTTTCCTTGGGCAGGACATCCAAGTTGGCAGCGAACTATTGCACTACTAAAACAAAGTTACTATTGGCCTCATATGCAATAGGATGTGATGGATTATATGAAAACGTGCCTCATTTGCCAATAGAACAAAGTAGACAGACAAAGACCGATGAGCATGCTCAAACCTCTACCAGTGTTAACCAAAACTTGGAAAAGTATTTCTTTAAACTTTATTGTAAGACTTTCTAAAGTGGGGGATATGATAGCAGTTCTGGTAGTGGTGGATTGATTTTTCAAGTACGCGACGTTCGTTCTAGTACAAAAGTTTGGCTCTGCAAAAGAAACAGCTTGCATCATTTTTAAACATGTTGTAAAATATTTGGGCGTTCTGAAGAGCATTATCAACGATAAAGATCCAAAGTTTACCGACTTTCTTTGGAAAGAGATATTCAAGTTATTGGGGTCAGAACTCAATATATCTTCTAGTTATCACCCATAAATAGATGATCAGACAGAACACTTCAATGGGTTATTAGAAGAATACCTGCAACATTTTGCACAAGTGAACTAGAAGAATTGGCCCAACCTACTAGATGTGATTAACCTATGTTTTAACTCACAGAAAAGCTCAACCACCAATAGAACCCCTTTCGAGGTCGTCGTTAGACAACAACATAGACTTCTTCATATCTTAGTGGAATCGTATATCGAGAAGAGTCCATAAGTGTTTAACTTTTCTAAAGAGTAGAGGCAAAACACTGAGATTGCTAGAGCTTATTAAGATAAAGCCTTTAGCTAGATGAAAGAGTGGCTAAATAAAGGACGAAGGGAGCAACACTTTAAGAGGGAGACTTGGTGTTAGTGAAATTGGTACTCGAACAATTTCGATTCCTAAGGAAGAGAGATCGAAAACTAGTACAAAGGTATATAGGTCAAGTATTGATGGTACTTAAGATGAGAAGTATTTCTTACAATATTAAACCACCCAAGCGGATGAAGGTACACCTCATGTTTTATGCCAGCAATATGAAGCTATTCTGTGTAGATCTAGTAGACGCAAGCAAGAGTCGACCTACATGAGCTGCCATTAATACCAAGCCACCATCATAGTGCCGAGTAGAGGAGATTTTGGTAGGGATGACGACGACAATCAACCGATGACCGACATAAGAGTACTTAGTGAAATGGAAAAGTTTGGGGCCAGATGAGATCACTTGGGAGAAAGAAGCCAACTTTTGTGCCTTTCAATAGAAAATTGAAGAGTTTCAAGCCAATCGGTCAATAAGGACGTCGACAGATTGAGTGAGGGAGGATGTCATGAGCCAACCTTGTATCGAACTATGATAGGGTAGAGTTGTCTATGAGATTGAGTTTTTTGTACTTGTAAGGGAAATGTCCCTTTTTCAAACAATGAAATGACTCTTGGTGGCACCTTTAAAAATATAATTAACTATTTAAGGGGAAAGACCCTTTAGGAAAAAAAATCCTCATTTCAAGTGTTGTAATGACTATTGGTAAAATACTTATACAATCTCATAAACTCTTTTATTGGGGGTGAATAGTCGATGGATTATTGGGCTACCTTATTGGAAAAGGTATGTTTATAACAAATCATCTAAGGTTGCCCCTATAACCTGACAATGGCGTGTCTTGGTCTATTTGTAATTAATTTCATATTAATAAAATATTTTTCCTTTTTATGGCTTAGTGGTTGCATATATGACATTCAGTATGCCTTCTGATTTTATGTAGATTCTCTTAGTTTGATTTGTTACTATTATTAATGTTTGATCAGATATAACCAAATATTGGCTGACTTGCATGGAAGCGTCCACTCAAGTGTTCATGGACTATCACATCCTTAGGCGAAGGAGTGTAGTTCGTGACACCATTGGTTACGTACTTGTTGTACGTCGAAACATCTTGTTTGACTTTATCAAGAATTATTGAAAGCTAAAAGGAAAAATATATATATCAAAACAAAATTTGTTCAAGATGATTCTAACCATAACCAAGTTGATATAATACATTAGGATGTTTCTTTTTTTTTTTCTACCTTGAAAGAAGAATTGATCATTTGATTGTTAATAAAAATATTCAAGAATGAAATTTCTTAATAGTTTATTGGTATGTTTCAGTATAACTTTATTATAAAGATGTTTTTATATGTTCGCATGATATTTAAATAATATGTTCTTATTATGTGTTTTAATAATAAATTCTATATTTAATGTTTTCTTATGTTAACTTATAAGTTTTTTATTGCATATATCTTATTCTATTTAAGACAAATATTGATATTCACCTAGTAGTACAAGATTAATTAAAGGCTTTGGAAAAGCAATATTTTACTATTTGGAGAAACAAAGTTCATAATAGAAGATGCATTATTTTATACTAAGTCTCAAAAAAATTTATTAGATTTTAAAGATATTCATCTGAATGGATATTATATTAAACAACGAATGAAAAAAACACTAAATACCTATTATCTCGAGTATGAATTGTATATTGAAAAAAATTACCTATTTTATCCTTTATATTATATTATAAAAAATTAGAATGATTGAAACTCATTCTATAGTAAACAAAAAATTTATTAATGATTTTAATGTTTGGTAGACCGGTTGGACCATCTTAGATCACTTATGATGTAAAAAATTATTAAAAATTCATCTAGTCATCCATTAAAAAACCAAAAGATTCTTTAATCTGATGAATTCTCAGATGTTGTTTGCTCTCATGCAAATTAATTATAAGGGCATCACTAGCTAAACTTGAGACCGAATCCCCTATATTTTTGAAATGTATTCAAGATGATATATGTGGACCCATACATTCGCAGTGTGAACTATTTAGATATTTTATGGTTTTAATTGATGTATCAACTAGATGTTTATATGTGTGGTTATTATTAACTTGCAATTTGACATTTATAATATTTCTCCCCTAAATCATTCGTTTGTAAGTACATTTTCCTAATTATGCAATCAAGACTATTCGTTTTGACAATGCTGGTGAATTTATATCTCAAGTCTTTAATGAACATTGCATATTGGTTGGAACAAATGTTGAACAACCTATTACTCATATTTATACACAAAATGGTCCACCAGAATCGTTTATTAAACACTTCTAACTAATTGTAAGGTCATTGCTTATAAAAACTAAACTCTCAATTTTTGCTTTGGGGCATGTCATTTTGCATGTAGTAGCACTTATATGTATCACACCAACAAGTTATCATAAATTATCTCTTATACAATTGGTTTATGGTCCATGACCAAATATTTTCCATATAAAAAATTTTAAATGTCCGATATATGTTCTAATTGCTTCAGCACAACACATAAGGATGGGTTCTCAAAGGAGGTTTGAAGTATATGTTGAATAAAAATCTCTATTAATAATTAAATATCTAGAACCATTAATCGGAGATTTATTCACAGCAAGGTTTGTCGATTGTCATTTTGATAAATAGATTTTTCAACATTAGAGAAAGAAAATAAATAGTTGAAAAAAGAAATTTCTTTGAATGTATTATCATTATTTAGTTTTGATCATTGTACATATTAATGTGAACTTGAAGTTCAAAAGATAATTCAATTTTAAAATATAACAAATCAATTGCTAGACATATTTACTGACCTAAAGAGAATAACTAAATCTCATATGGTAGCTACAAATGCTCTTATTAGAATTGATGTCCCTGTAGGACAAGGCATGCTAGAAGTGTGAGAATCAATGGTTTCAAAGATAAAATCCTCGAAAAAAAAATATAGATGGTTAGAAAAAAAAAAAGAAACTCCAAAAGTGATCGTTAATATAATTAATAAAATTCTTGAAAAAGTTCAAGTAACTGAAATTATTAAAAATGAAAAGATCTCAATAAATTATGTCATGTCGGGAAAAGATGGAATTGGAGTGAAATAAACATCGATGATATTTTTGCATATAATGTAGCGCTCAATATTATGGAAGAAATGAGTATCTTAAAGTTACATTTATTGAATAATGTAGACATAAAAATGTTTGGCCAATGTGGAAAGATGTAATTAAAGAAGAATTGAATTCACTTGCAAAATATGAAGGTTTTGGATTTGTAGTCCGTACACTAAATGATGTAAAACTAATAGAATATAAACTGGTAATTGTGTGAAAACGAAATAAGAAAAATGAAATTGTGAGATATAAAGCACAACTTGTCTCACAAGGTTTTACCCAAGTACCTAGTATTGATTATGAAGAGATATATTCTATTGTAGTGGATGCAATTATATTTCTATATTTAGTTAGTTTGGCAATATATGAAAAGATTGAAATGCATTTGATAAATGTAGCTACAATTTATTTATATGACTTATTTGATATAGATATTTATACGAAAATTGTTGAAAGATTTAAGTTGATTGAAGTATGTACACAATTTTTGATAAATTTATTCAATCAAATTAAATAAATTTGTATACGAATTAAAACAATCTAAATGCATGTGGCATAATCGTCTTAGTGAATATTTGTTAAAAGAAGGTTATAAAAATGATCATATATGCCTATATGTTTTATAAAAAGATTTAAATATGAATTTGTTATAATTGCTGTTTATATTAATAACCTGAATATTATTGGAACTCTTAAGGTGTTAATAAAAGTTGTGGTTTACTTAAAGAAAGAATTTAAAATAAAAGATCTTAGAAAAACAAAGTTTTGTTTGGGTTTTCAAATTGAATACTTGACAAATGAAATTGTTGTCCATTAATCGAATTATATAGTAAAAGTGTTAAAATGGTTTTATATAGATAAAACGCATCCATTGAGTTCACTCACAACGTTATATGAGGATAATATCGCTTGCATAGCCTGGTTAAAGTAAGGATATATTAAAAGCGATAAAACAAAACATATTTAGCCAAAATTCACCTTCATTCATGATCTCTAAGAAAAAGGTGATATCGGTGTTTAACAAATTCGTTCAAGTGACAATTTAAAAGATTTATTCACCAAAGCTTTTCATACTATAACGTTTGAAAAGTTTGTATAAAAAATTGAAATGCGTCATTTTAAATATCTTAAATAATGCAGTTATCACTTAAATAATATATGTATTATACTATTTTCTTTATCAAGGTTTTTTCCATTAGATTTTCTTAGTAAAGTTTTTAAAGAGGTAGTATTTCAAAAGCGTATTCTTGAAAAAAATTATGTATTCTTTTTCTTTCGTTTGAATTTTTTTTCATGAAGTTTTTTCCTAGTAAAATTTTAACGAGAGATATTCTTAGTACAATGGACATTTAAGGTGGAGTGAGATGAATATGTGTGAATGTCCATTATGTTATGATCTAAGAAATTCAAATCAAGTCAAATAATGCAACATGCTAGATGCATTTTTAGATTTAATTATGTATATCTAGATTTGACTATAAATTAAATTAAATTAAGATTAGAATTTAAAAAATTATTAACCTATAAATAGACACCTCATTTTATTTGTAAATATAAAGTTAAATAAGATCTATCTTACTTTATTAATATTTTTTTCTCATAATTGTTCTTTCGATTTATATTTCATAATAGTAATCCTTTTGTCCAATTTTTTTTGTTTATTTTTCCTTTTTAATGCTCCCAAATTATATATTTTTCCATTTTTAACTCTTAACACTTTTGTATTTCAATTTTAAATTTGGTATCTTTTAATATTAAAAATCGCAAAACATTAAGGTACAAAAAATTAGAATTATAATAAGTTGAAACTTTTTTTTTTAAGTTTTCATAAAAATCAAATAAAAATAAAAAATAAAAAATTAAATAAAATATACATACATACTTACGGACATATATGTTTATTTACTTCTTTTATTTAACAATACAATTGAGACATCAACTC
The DNA here is from genome assembly GCA_036013995.1 of Theobroma grandiflorum. Taxonomy (NCBI): domain Eukaryota; kingdom Viridiplantae; phylum Streptophyta; class Magnoliopsida; order Malvales; family Malvaceae; genus Theobroma; species Theobroma grandiflorum. Next base: position 21,201,545 of record CP142133.1, on the reverse strand, counting down.
CTGAGCTTTGTAAGAGGTAAAGTTGGAACCGACAACAGCGAAAAGCTTATGTTCTCTTGTGTGGTCCAATATGATTTGGTTCTTTGTGGTTATCTTGTTGTTTATTCCGTGGGATTCTATCGCCTGCATGGCAGGAATCTAATAAGAAAGCAAAAGTGGTCCATAACATCTATAACATAGTATAAAAGGCAGACCCAAGGGGCCTACCAAATATGGCTACGGTTTTGTGGTCCAATATGATTTAGTTCTTGGAAACTTCAAGATAACAGTATTTTTATATATTGAGAAATGTATATTTTTTATAAAATAAAAGATAAAGATAAAATATTTAAATAGATATTTATAGATTTTATCTAAATTTAAAATGAAATAAATTTATAATTTTTAATGATGCATGATACGGATCACGAGGTGGATTAATTACACATAATATAAAAGCATAAGATAAAATAAATATTAATTAAAATTAAAAATCATTTAAAAAATTTTATCATTAAAACTAAATTTTTTTAATAAATATAATTACTATCCATTTTATTTTGACTTTTAAAAAATATTCATTTTATTTTAATAATTTTATTGTATGAATTATGAAATTCATCAATAATTATTTTTAAAATATTATATTTTTTCAATAAGAATTTGATTTTACTATTAAAATCATGTGATTAATAAAATATGATTATATCAACCTTAGCCATATTAAGATATATAAGATATAAAAAATCAAATGTTTTCAAAAAAAAATTATTTAAATAAAAAAGTTCACTTAATAAGAGATGAAAAAATATTTTTAAAAATAATTATCTTTAATTTATCATTATAAGCATTATTAATAATATTTTTAAATTTAAAAATATTTCTCTTTAATTATTATTATTTTTATTTATAATATTATGTAATTTAAAAATATTTTTAATAAAAAATTTAACACCCACGCGAAACGAGGCAGTTGGACTGTTAATCATTCAGGAAGAAAGCAAAACAAAACAAAACACGATTCTCTAACCGAAAAGAGGGAAAACGTTTGAGATGGGCGAAAATGTCTATGCTAGATGACGCAAGCAATTGCGTTGCGGCAGCCTCGTCTGTTGACTTTAGTGCCAGAGACAATTGAAGGAGGAAGAAATGACTAGACACAGTGACGTAAGCGGTGGCATTGGCATATGCCCCTTTAGTATAAAGAAAGACTGAAGGTTCTAATGGTCGAGAGATAATAAAGTAAAAACCTTAACAAAAAAACAATAAGTCCGAATTTTCGAGATAATTGTTTTGGGGGCTTAATTTCCTGATTTATCAGGAAAGTTACAGAAAGACCCAACAACTCTCAAGCTTTTCGTCTATAAATACACTCTGGTAAACCCTTCGTTTTCAGACATCTCAAAACAAATACCAAACCAGGGCTTTTTTTAGTTTCAGTTGAGTTCAATCTTTGTTTCAGAATGGCAGACGAGTTGGTTTTGTTGGATTTCTGGGCAAGTCCATTTGGGATGAGAGTGAGGATTGCTTTGGCTGAGAAAGGGATAAAACATGAGTACAGGGAAGAGGATTTGAGGAACAAGAGTCCTTTGCTTATTCAGATGAATCCTGTTCACAAGAAAATCCCTGTTCTTATCCATAATGGCAAGCCTGTCTGTGAGTCACTCATCCAGGTTCAGTACATTGATGAGGTTTGGAATGATCAAGCTCCTTTGCTCCCTTCTGATCCTTACCAAAGAGCTATTGCTAGGTTCTGGGCTGATTTTGTTGACAAGAAGGTACTTTCTTCTCTTTCTTTCTACTTCTTTTTGGCAGGAAGTTTCCTTGATTTGGTGTAACAGACTTTGAATCTCGGAGGCTTGTTTCTTTGTTTCTTTTTAACTGTCTAATGTGTGGGCACTGTTTTTAGTACTATAAGATTGTTGACTGCTGGTGCTAGTGGGACAACTTTGATCTATGGGTTGATTTGATTTGACATTCTTTGTGATTTACTTGTTATTTTTTTCCCTTTTTTGGGGAATTTTGATAGTTAGAAGTAAAATCAAGCCAAGTTTCAAGCTACTTTTTTTAGTTTTAGTCAATTTAGAAAATTTGATGTCATTGGTTTAAATTCAATTATGCTCATGCAGAGATAAGTCGATTGCTTTTATATATTTCTAAATAATAGTGATTAGATCACTAACTTTTAAGCTAATATTCAAATTGGGCTTACTTAACTTGTCAAATCTTACTCTAGGTCTAGTTGATAATGATGATAGCTAGGATTACTGCTCTTATAAAAATTGCATTTGGTTTGGGTTACCCCCAATTCACAATGGAGACTAGAGCAAATGATTACTTTGATTTTTCACTTGTTGTTTTTGGTACATATGAGAGGTAAAGGGGAATGGGGATTTCGATCTTAAATCTTCATCCTTTCGAGGATTGTAACAATCACTAGGCCTAGCTTGAGTTGTTGCTTTTAAAAATTAACACTATTATTATGTTGATATTTTGTTGTTTAGGATCATTTAATTGTAGGTTCCATGTTGAGGTAGAAAAACAATGTTGAGATAGTGACTTTCTAGGAACCTAGGCTTCATGACTAATTCTCATGTGATAATATATATATATATATATATAAATATATTTCCACTTGTTTATTCCAATTCTTCTTGTTTCTTGTTGAAATCGTAAGCACGGTTTGTCTCATTAAACGCCTTAGTCTTCAATTGTCCAATCATCCCATTAATAATTGTGATTAGCCATCACTTTTGTGGCTCTATGAGTTTGTTTTGTTTTGAGTTTTTGTCATTTTGCTCAATAATTAGAACCTGTTAAGCCTAAGTTATTGTTTAATGAAATGCAGATATACGAACTTGGAAGGAAAATATGGGCAACCAAGGGAGAAGAACAGGAGGCGGGGAAGAAAGAATTTATTGAGTGCCTTAAGTTGTTGGAAGGAGAGCTTGGAGACAAGCCTTACTTCGGCGGAGAAAATTTTGGTTATGTAGATGTTGTCCTTGTTCCATTCTATAGCTGGTTCCATGCTTATGAGAAGTGTGGCAACTTCAGCATTGAGGCAGAGTGCCCCAAGCTGATAGCATGGGCTAAGAGGTGCCTGCAAAGGGAGAGTGTGTCCAAGTCTCTTCCTGACCAAGAAAAGGTCTATGGTTTTGTTTTGCAGTTAAAGAAAATCTTTGGAATTGAGTAAAAGGAGACTGTTTCTTTTTATCATGTTTTATGTTTTCAAATAAAGGGGCACTTAGTTGTGCCTGGTATTTGTTTTGCGTTGTGGGAGTTGAATGCTTGTTCCTGTATTTAAAGCTAGAGCACTTAGCTGTGCTTGGGGTTGTGATGTAAACTTTGGAGTTCAAATATGGTGAATGTAGTTCCTATTTTTCTATCTTCTGTTAGAGAGTCTTTCTCAAACTTGGTTGTTCATGGCAGGCCACAACCTTGTGGACCAAATTTTTATGTGGCTTTTGCATACTACAATCCCCCAACCTCCACATCATTAGGATGAATTTATCATTCATGGTATGATTTTTTTTAAATTAAAGTAACGAGCAAGGGGTATTATGTAAAAAAAAAATACTTAGTTCTACTATTTAAGATTTTCTACGTATACTTGCACTTCTAAGTTCACATATAAAATTGGGATCTAATTCACTTTATTAGATTATGTTATAAACTATAAAATTAGCTTTTTATCAAAATCAAATTATTTTAATCTGATTTTAATAAAACAAAAAAATAATGCAAATCAGCAATTTGATTTTATTAGAAAATCTAACAATTTGGTTTTATTGTTGAACTAAAATATGAAAAATAGAATTCGATTGGGATGGGGCTTTAGATTTCCTAATCTGGCTAAGTTGGAGCTTGGTATAGGCTTTAGTATGAACTTCGCTCACTTCATTTCGCATTCCACTCCAAAATGGGATTCTTTATAAATGCTTATTAAATAACACTTTCCCCTTCATTCTCATGGGATTCTTTTTTTTTGTTTTTGGGTGCATTTCGTTCTCATGTGTTTTCAAGTGGGCACTTTCAAGCCCAAAAATAGTCTTTAAAGGGATTGGTCAAGCCCATATGTTTGAGGGTATATGGGGCAGTGCCATTCCCAATTGGGTTGGGGGGCAAGCCCAATGATTGGGCTCCCTATCATGGGTTTGGGGTCGAGGAAAAATATAATATTAACAAAATGCTCAAAACTAATTTTGTTACATAAATTAGCTTCCACTTTATTAAAAAAGATAGGTAACAAATAAAAAGAATAACAAGAATAAAATAAAAGTAATAAAAATTGAAACTGTACTGAATTATTAGTTTTTCATAATTCTTATTTTGTCTTGCTTTGACTTCTAGTCCCTCTTGAAATTAAACCCATTCCATTCTTCCCCTTTTATCATTTGATAAGCTGCTAAAATTTTGTGGAGTCCCTTTTATCTCCCACAATCCAATAAGTGGCCCTCCTTCTCCAATCCAAGATAACCCCATTATTCCCACAATCCATTTTCCTTCTCCAATTTTGCTCTCGATCACAACAATTCGAACCCAAAATTCCTGCAGGGGCCAAGGCAAAGCAAACCCAAACTTCCTGACTACCAATGGCTTCTCTTCAGCAAACTTCAATCTCTCTGCAATCCAAGCTCCTCCCTTCCTCCCAACTTCCCAGAGCCCTCCCTTCTCTTAACCTCTCCTTCTCAGCCACCTTCCCTTCCCTCAAACTCTCCACCACCCGCCCTCTCCAGGGTGGCACCAAAATGTCAGCCACAGCCGCTTCCAGCTATGCTTTAGCTTTAGCCGATGTGGCCAAGTCCAACAACACCCTGGACGCCACCAGCTCCGACATTGAACAAGTCGAGAAAATCTTCTCTGACCCTCAAGTCATCGACTTCTTCGCCAACCCCACCATCGACGCTATCAAAAAACGTCAGGTTTTAGATGATATAGTCAAGTCTTCCGGGCTTCAGCCCCACACTGCAAACTTTTTGAACGTCCTGGTGGATGCCAAGAGGATTGACATTATTAAGGAAATTGTGAAAGAGTTTGAGTCGGTTTACAATAAGCTGACGGATACGGAATTGGCCGTGGTGAGTTCAGTGGTGCCCTTGGAGTCTCAGCATTTGGCACAGATTGCTAAACAGGTGCAGAAGCTGACTGGTGCTAAGAATGTTAGGATTAAAACCGCGATTGACCCAAGTTTGGTAGCTGGGTTTACTATCAGGTATGGCAATTCAGGGTCAAAATTGATTGATATGAGTGTTAAGAAGCAGTTGGAGGAGATTGCTGCTCAGCTTGATTTGGGTGATATTCAACTCGCTGTATGAGTTTGAATTATTCTTTTTTTTTTTTGTTGAGAATTTGATTTGGAACCTTTTTGTTTTGGTTATTATGTAATGTCAATTGTATGAAATTTGTCCTAATATTAAACTGTTTCTTTTGGGAGAAACTGAGGGTGCTTTTGGGTTCTGGGAAATGGAGTTATTTTGATATTATGAAGAGTTAATCTGTGCAAACTTACTTGAAAGAAGGATGCACAATGAACTATATTTAAGAATGAAGTAGCGAAATTCTACCCTCAGATTTAATTAGGAAAGACAAGGTGAAAGTAGATACTCAAGTGAACAAAAAGCATTTTATGTACTATGTTACATGGATTTTGGATCAGATGTCAGACTGAGGTAAGTATCTGAATATGTCATGTTTTAGGTAACACTTTTATACTTTTAAGTTCGAGGATCTGTTAAGTGTGATACTCATATGTAATTAAAGTGTTCAGCAACTATGGCACGAATATGATGGGATAAAGTGAAGAGTTATGTAACATGAGTATCAATTCTTACAGAAGAGTTTTTGTAACATGAGCATTGCAATGGAGCAAAGAGTCCCATATCACGAGTAACAGGTCATACAGAAGAGTGTGATGAACTGAGATTTTTTTATCTAATTCTACTTATTTTCGGAATATATTATTGTTCTTTCTTTTCCCAATTGTTCATATGCTCATGGAATTGAAACGGTGAGGTTGATACCCCATTGAGTAACTAATGAGGAATCTGGTGTGGTCGTGGTGAAACATATGGCAGCGGGAAAAATTATATGGACCAGGACTTTGATCCATTTTTAGAAGCATTTGGGAGAAACCTGAGGCTCTGCTTAAACAGAGATAGTAGTAATGTGATGGAAATTTCTTCAATGGTCAGTCATCAAATTTTGCTGAAAGGTACTTTCAAGTTCGAAGTGGATGTTTGTATAGCCTTTTTTTGCTGGATTTTGGGTTACTAGAGGAGATTGATTGGCGGATCCGAGTAGAGTTAATGTCTAAAAAACCATTTTGATCTCTGCTTCTGATTTACTTGTGGCTTGGAACCTAGACAGAAATATGGTCCTCATCTGAGTGGTCTAAGCAGGGGATTGGTTAAAACCCATGGATGCAGCTGGCTAGGAGAACTTAGTATCCTGTTCTAGCATGGATGTTGGGGATGGTAAATCTGAAGTATCTAGATCTCAATTCAATCAGTTTAGGCCAAAAATGAACACTTAACCTCTGAAAACCTTGTTGGAATCGACTTCATTAAGTTAAAACCAATCAAATGATTGCCCAGAGCAGTGGTTTGTTCTCCTATGTCGATCTCCTCCGCCCAAACTGACTTCCAGAAACCTTAGTGAAACCAATTAACCCTGCCAAAAGAAAGGAAATGATGCCAAGGAGCTTGTACAGACAATTTTAATTGAACTGGGATGGGACTTGCTAGTAGTAACAACTTCAACACCAGACTCTTTGAGTTCAAAACAAACAACTACAAGTTAAAGGCAAATTGTAAGTGCAAAGAACACCAAAAAAGGGAGTTCAATCTAGACAGATGACTTCATCTTAAGCAATCTTCCAAACAGCTTTCAATAGAGAAAGAAGAGAAATATACATTAGCAAATCACCATTGACACTGGAACCTTGACACAATCCATGAGGTATAAAGTGTCTATTGGCATGGATGTCTTAACTTTGAATCAAAGCAATATAAGAGCACATTACTCATTGATTAGGCTTACTGGTAACAGTAATACTTTCCATGGTCCTGGGACGGGCTTTCTTTCAGGCCTACAATTTTGCCCATCTGACCTTGGACAAAAATCTTAAACCCAGCTCGTTTCTCTAATAAAGAAGTAGGATTTATATTTGGAGTTTACATTTGATGGTACCTATCGGATTTATTAATAAAGTGCCATTTGCATAGTATTAAATTAATGACAAGTGACAACGCATCAAATATATTCTCTATTTAAATTTAATTTAAAATATATAAAAAATGTAATACAACTGAAGTACTAGGGCAAATTTAATTTCGAGCAACTAATATAATAGTCTTAACCTACTGATACTTGTCAATAAAAGTAAGGTTGTAATGGAGTCAAGTGGAGTTGATACAATGCTTGATTTGATTCATTTCGATTATTATATTCTCAAATAAGATGGTTAATATAGTCAATTTAGGATTGAAGTGAACTCACAAATTAAATGTAACTTATAGATATGTAACATAAACTTTATGTATTATTTTTTTAATGATTTTAAACTCTTAAATTCTAGTGATGTTTCCCCTCTCATTCCACCCATCCATGCTGTGTTTTGTCTTCATTTTCTGACCCACTTCACATTTATATTATCTCATGAAATTTCAAACCTACCCATTGAGACAGGCTTGACTCACACCCCCATTCTTTCAGACATTAATTACAACCATTAGACCTCCTTTGCACGACTCTTCTAACATTCAACCATTGGTCCTTCCTTTTCCATCTTAGTCTCTTGTCCCTAGAAAACTTTTCTATTTTTTGGAAATGGATTTTTTATGATAAGATTTAATGGCAACATTTAGACCATTAACAATCAATTAACAACGCTATATTTAGTAAAAAAATAGTTTTTTAACTTTTTCATGTGACAGAAATGTATGTATGAGGCAAGAAAAGAGACAAAGAGGAGGGACATAAAATTTTTATTCTTGACTCCCATCGCAATTTAAGTATTTAACAATAATTCAATGTGTTTACTTCATTTATTTTCTTTTATATTTCTTAATTAGTGATATTATTGATTAGTAAGATGGATGTAATAAAATTAATGTGCTCAATGATAATACTAAGAAATTAATTATTCTTAAATAGTTTCCTTCGAAAGTATGAATTAGATTTGGGTGATGAATTTGGTAAAAAATTTAGTAGTGAAATATTAACCTAATAACATAGGGTTTGACACTAAAACAATCCGTACATGTTGGCTTTAAAGGTAATTAAATTGTTCTTGAAGTTCTAAAAGAAATTGATGGCATTAGGTTTATCACTGCACATTAAAATTTAGTATCTCTATTTCGTAAAATCTTATTAGAGTATTCTAAAATTAGAATTTGACAATTTCAAATCGTTATTGTTTTCTTAAGAACAATTAAAATTAAGGTATCATTAAATATAGAGGATTGATCTTAATTAGCAGTTGTCTGTATCCTAATATATGATTTATATTTCACATTTATATGTGATGGTTGAGTAGGCTCCACTGTGAGAGCACGACCAAAATTACAACGAGGTTTCTATCAAATTGATGGGTCAATGGCTCAATTCTAGTTTGAAATAAGACAGACATAAGAAATTCATTATTTGATAAGACCTTGTGAAATTGAGAAGACATTGGAATTGATGGTTGATTTGATACATGAAAATCGACGCTGACGGAAAAGGTAAGCGAAATTGTGCATTGATTACGATTTTTGGGTGAAGCTCCGAGAGATAAGCATAAGCCGAATTGATAATGACACCAACCATGTGACTGAGAAAGCTGGCTATCCGATGTCCTTGGGAAAGTGTGGCCATATGCCTTGAATGGGCATTCAATGATTTCACCAGCTACCTTACCTAAACCCATTAATAAGTTTTAAAGCACTACCGTGTACATAATTCCCACAGCTAAGAAAGAATTGAAGAAGAAGAAAAATTTGGAGAAGAAAGAATCAAGGAAGGAGGATATGGAAAAGAGTACTGAAAAGGGTAATGATGTCAGTGGTGGAGCTGCTGCTTCTAGGTCTTCAATGGCTTTGATGGGGTCGTCGAGATATGAAAATGAAGAGGTAAATTCCGGCATGCGAACTGCCGAGACCATGCTGCGTTTGGTGCCGATGGCTTTATGTGTTGCTGCACTTGTTGTCATGATCAAGAATTCTCAGTCCAATGAATTTGGTTCTGTTTCCTACTCAGATCTTGGAGCTTTCAGGTGTTCTATTCCTACACTTCCTTATTCACTAGTTGATCAACTTTTCTTTTATATCAGTATGATCTGAATCTAAGAAAGTATTGAAATCAATTTAGGTTTCAGCACGCACGTTCCCTCACTAAGGATATATATGTTTTAGAATTTTATCAAGTAACCGGTGAAACATATACCACTCATACAGAGTTAACTAAAAGCCTTGAGTGCAACCCAATAACAATCAAATTTGCGTTTTGTTTTTTTAATTTTTTTATGCAATAAAACAGAAGTAGAAAGAGAAAATTCAGGTCTTAGGATTAAACCATTAAGCCAAACTTATAATTGGTGAATAGGGATGGATGATGGGCGAAAATATTGATTTTACCTCTCTGATAACTGTGTTAAAATTCTTCAGACAAGAACTTATGGAAACTTAATAATAGGATGTTAAAAGTTAAATAAAATTGAAAGTTATACACCAACAATGCTTTATAACTAATTTTCTGTAGTAATTTATTTCAATTTTTTATTTTAAATGAGTAAGCCTGAGTTTCCAATTCCAGTTTCACCTTAAAGAATAAAACAGCTTAAATAGAAAAAAAAGCTACAGTTGGGTTTTCCAGCATAGTAAAACAAACAGAAAACCGGCACTGTAACATATATAATTCCTTGATTTTGGCATCAATCATTAACTGGTTTACACCTTGCAGGTATCTGGTGCATGCAAATGGCATATGTGCAGGCTATTCCCTTCTTTCAGCTATCATTGCAGCCATGCCTCGCCCCTCCACAATGCCTCGAGCTTGGACCCTCTTCATACTAGATCAGGTCAAGTAAACTGTTCTACACCATATATCTGGTCAGTTACTGATAAGGGTAGAGCATCATCATAACAAATTTAATATATATATTTTTTTGATTCAGATTCTAACATACATAATTTTGGCTGCGGGTGCTGTGTCAACGGAGGTGGTCTACCTGACAAACAAAGGAGATGCAGCTGTCACCTGGAGTGCAGCTTGTGGGACATTTGCCAGTTTCTGTCATAAAGCCACAACATCAATAATCATCACATTCGTTGCAGTAGCTTGCTATGTGGCGCTGTCACTAATCTCTTCGTACAGGCTTTTCAGCAAGTATGATGCACCTGTGAACTAGCCCAGCAAGACTATTGAGACGACGGTCTTCAATCGGGTAATATTAGTGTTTAATTTCAATGCCAAATTCTGATTGTAATAATTAAGAACAGCTTTGCCTATAGAAGTGCTTTCTTTCGTGCCCTTTATGTAATCGGACTGCTTAACTCAACCCCATGTATGTTGTATCATTTGTTGTGTGTGATGCCAAAAAAGACAGACTGATTCCACTGAAGTCTCAGAGACTTACACGTGAAAAAACCCCGGATTTGATTTTAATTTTATTTATTACATTTCAATACTTTTATTCATCGTTGCATAGCTTATATATGTGGATAAGGTCTAATTACGGATTACGATCCTCGTCCACGATTAAATAATAATGGACAAAAAATTAATGGTCGATATTTTAAGTAATTTTGTGATGTCATGAGAATCTTATTCTACATTCGACACGAGGATGATTATTTAAAAAGATTGGAAGCCTATATATGCTCTACCTTCAATTCACTTAATTATACCATTTTTGGATTAGTTTAAGAAAATTATCAATTTAATTATTAAAGTTTTTGAAAATTTTCAATTTTAGACTTAGTTTTGAAAAGCTATAACGGGCCGAAGAACACCCACTAGGGTGCTCGAAATCTATTTCCAATATCATATATAAGGAATGAATCTGTCTTTAATGATAAAGTTTGGGATGGTATGAAAATTTCCTTTCTCTTTACGATGGGCTTGATTTTCTGGATTCGGGCTTGCAAGAAGTTGGATTCCATAGATGGGATTGAGTGGTAGATGGAGGCATAGCATAGGAGTATTAGACACTTCCCTTTTTATTTGAGACTCAATGTATTACGGTACTTTCGTATGGAAAGAAAATATAAGTTTAACGTGGATGGCTCTGTTAAGGGTAAACTTGACCTCGCTGGCTATGGTGGTGTACTTAGAGATACAAGTTACATTATTGGGATTTTCTTTGATCCACTTGAGATTCATGATTCCGACTAGTTGAAAATATTGGTGATTAGATATGCCTTAAATTTATTTGCATCATCATACTTTGCAGGGACTAAACGGCTAGTTATTGACTAAGACTCTAAGGTTGCTCTCTCTTGAGTTCATAGCACCAATCACTGGCCTCGGAACATATGGATCACATTCAATGATATTAATGCGTTGACGCAAGAAGTTGGATTCCATAGATGAGATTGAGTGGTAGATGGAGGCATAGCATCGGAGTATTAGACACTTCTCTTTTTATTTGAGATTCGATGTGTTACGGTACTCTCATAGGAAAAGGAAATATAAATTTAATGTAGATGGCTCTGTTAAGGGTAAATTTGACTTCGTTGATTATGATGGGGTACTTAGAGACACAGGTTACATTATTGAGATCTTTTTTTGATCCACTTGAAATTCATGATTCCGACTGGTCGAACATAGATATGCCTTAACATTATTTGCATCATCATCCTTTGCAGGGACAAAACGGTTGGTTATTCACTACGACTCTTAAGGTTGCTCTCTCTTGAGTTCATAGCACCAATCACTGGCCTTGGAACAAATGGATCATATTCAATGATATTGATGCGTTGATGCATGACATTAGTTAGTGTCACTTTTAGTCACACTCTAAGGGAGAAAAATTCTTTTGCTGACACCTTAGCGAAATTTGATGTTGATAAGGATTTAAAGTTTTCAGTTCGTTAGCAGCTCTGACGCTGAAGGGCTGCTCGACCTGCGTGTTTTTCCCCTTATTGTGTTAGTTGGCTGTTTTTATCTTATTTAGGTGTTGATTACTACTGTTACTGTCTTTTAAATTTCTGCTCACATTTTAAATCCATCCTATTATTTTCTTTTTCATGAAACTACATGTGTATTAGTAGAATTATAATTATAATAAAACATTATCAATTAAGTAAACAAAACACATAGTACATAGTACATAGTATGCATTTGAGCATTTGATTCATTAGTTGGTGCATTATTCTTCTGCTTAAAGAGTGCTTAAAGAGTAAGGTTCGAATCTCTCTTCCTCCAATTTTATAAAAAAAAAAAACACAAAACACATAATATTAAAAAAAAATTTATGAACTAATAAAAAAATATAAATAATATTTTATTCTTTTATTATTTTTAATCAAATTTCTATATTTTTATTTAAAAAAAAACAAAATATGTATCAATGGTTGTCCATCTGGTTTGAGTTAAAATACATGATGCATTATAGATAAAATTGAGGGTTACATCATAAATTCATAACAGGTGATCTACATAAAAAATGGCAGGGAGCCAGGGACATGTCACCCCGTCTCTGTTCTTCTGTCTCGTTATGCATATGATTAGATCTTAATGATAAATGATAAATGTTTTATATATTTTATTATATATATAAAATTAATGATACAAATTATATATTAAAATGTTTTATATCAAAGTTTATATAAATATAACTAATTATAAATAATATGTTATAAAATATAACATGATAACTAATAAAGTTATTAAATGTATTCATATTAATAAAATTTATTATAAATTATAGTAACGCTTATATATAAATTCAATATATATATAATATATTTATATAATTAGATATATATTCATAACATTTTATATTACGCAACATTATTAAGGTGTAATAATTATAATATATTAATATGTAGGATATTTATTATCATATATTAGAACATTAACATATAACTTATATCATTTAAAATATATAGCTTGTAATTTCATATTAATACAGATTTATAAAAAAATAAATATATATAACTAATATTAAATTACTATGATTATAATTTGTATATGTACTTATAATATCCTAATATATTTTAAGTATTTTATTAATTAAGTTTACTTTCAATTCCTTTTAGTATATATAAACAATATTTTATATATTAATATATAATTAGTTTTATTTTTTAGATGGATTGGTCTAAAAATATTAAAATCGAGAATCGATCGAAAACCCAAATTGGTCCAAAGATTTTAGACCAATTGATCCAATGGACCAATTAGATCAAACCATTTTATCCAAATCGCATTTGGTTTGAGTGGATAATTGGTCTGGATTGGTTTTGCTCTCCTCTACTTGTTAATTTTGAAGTTTCCGAATCTGAATCCTATTAAGTTTTAGAGTACCCAACTCCTATAACTACTCGGATATTTTTAAATTTATTATTCTAACTTGAATCCTAATATATATCCACTATCCGATAATTACTCAAATCCATTTAAAAATTTGGTTATGTTTAACTCTTCATGAGTATTTAATTATTCAAACCCAAATCCAAACCCATATCTATATATAATTAAATTATATTTCACAACTCACATTCATATTTTATATAATTCACTAATAATTAAATTTATTACAACAATTATTGTTTAATTTAAATTTATAAAAGCAAACAAACAATAATCATATTCTAATCTCACAGCCTCTCTTTAGGTATATATATTATAAGTTTATGTATACAAATTTATGTATATTTATAATTAATAATTTTATAAAATATAATTTTTATAATGTTAACACAAAATAGAAAGTAAATATATTTATATTAAAAGTATATATATAATAGTAATTATATTCCTTATAAATTAACACAATATATAAAATATATACAAATTAAAAGACATTACAAATTGATCAACGATTATACTTTCATGAATTAATTTAATTAACTCTATAGGTTTGTCTTTAATTACATTAAATTAAAAAAAAGTTATCAAATTATTTTAATCTCATAGCCTCTTTTTAGGTATATATATTATTATAAGTTTACATAAACAAAGATGTATATATATATATATAATAACAATAATTTTATATGTTATAATTTTTGTAAATATAAAATAGAAAGTAAATATGTTTATATTAAAAGTATATATATAATAGTAATTATATACCTTATAATATGATATGATATTCATATTATTTAAACATAACTAATTAAAAAATAACTAATATAATCTAATAATTTTTTAATTTAAATATATTAGTGACATCACATTAATAATTTGACTAATAATCATATATCATTAATATATCTATCAATTTCCATCAAAATAAATTATTTGCAAAGTTGGTAAAAATGTGGAGTATTTCTGTCCTTACACAAGTTCAAATCCAAACATCAATAAAATGAGTTTGCGTAATAAAATTACTATTCAAACTTGTCTCAAATTCGATAATAAGATACCTTAACTTTATATAATTAGGAATGCTACATATTTAGGATTTTATGTTTTGCATGATGACAATTCAAGACTCATATGCCAATAATTGAAGCATTCATCTTATTATTTGACCTCTATAAAGTTGCGTCCGCCTGCTCCCTTGGCCAGTCTTCCTAGGTTGATACAAACGCTTTGATGTGTGAAGGTAAGATAAAAAGATCCATAATTGAAGAATTTATTTTAGTTTAAATAAACTTTTATAATTAATAATTGATTAATTATTATTAATCAAAATGTCATTTATTTTTTTATATCATGTAGTGCTAATGTGAAAAGTAAAAAATGTCACGTGATGATGTCATCATGTCATATTAACATACCATATCATCATGTATATGACATGTCGGTATATCATGTTCGCGTTACATAATATAAAATGACAAGTGACACTTTTATTAATAACATTTAATTTATTATTAATTATAAAGATTTATTTAATTTAAAATAAAAAAATAAAAAATTAATTAAATAAAATAACAGAATACTAATTAATTTAAAATTTTTTTAAATATTATATTAAAAAACCACATATTAAACTTGAAACTTAACGTCTCGGCAACTTAGTCGTTAAGGTTCAGAGAGCTTTTTTGGCCACATAAAATGTCTTGTCTTTTCGTGCAAAGTGAATTCATTTTAGTATTCCCATTATGAATGTAACCCCAGACAGAAATTCTGTCTTTTGGAAAAGTCAAGCATGTGTCTGTGACAGGACAAAAATTTTCTCTTTAATTTGAAATTTCAAACATGAGCTGATGACTCGAAAGTGAGATGATCCAAAGCAACCCGACTTACCCCTTCAACTGTCCGCATGCCCTGGTTGGTTTATATGTTGCTAAGCCTCTCGTAATGTTTGCGTAAGCAAGTAAAAGAATAATAATAATAAAAAAAGACTGGTGAACAAAGATTGCGTTCCCTTTGTCTTAACAACCTTCGTCTAGCACTTCCACTATCTTCCGAACCAATTCCTCAAACTCTATTGACATAGTTGTTGTTAGTGGTAATGTTTTCACAGTTAAACATTTATAAAGGCAACTTTTTCTAATTGTTAGTGGTAATGGGAAAAACGAGATTTTCAAGTTGGAACAATTGACAATGAGATTCAAGAATTGAAAAAGCGTAACGCGTTTGACGCTTTGGGCGGTTTAAGTCTAGAAATTAGTCTTTGAGTCTCTTTACCTTCATATTTGCATTTATACCAATTTTTTTCCAAGGCTTGTCACTGGGGTTAGAGTGTGGAAGAGCCTGATTCTGCACCCTCAGCTCAACAAATTGGAAACTACTAATATTTCTTCGTCCTCTTTCTTTCCTCTTTCTCAAAATGTGTCATTTTACCAATTTCCTCGATTGGACCCAATTAGACATGATCAGGCATCCAAGCAATTCCCACAATAGGGGATTTTTTCTTTTTTTTTTTTGTGCTTAATTTTCCTGTTTACAAAAGAAAAAAATTAGGAAAATCTTCCAAAATTAGATGCCCTGCTTCTTCCACGAATATGCAAACCTTTTTCTTTTCCTTTTCTTTTGTTTATAACCTCCTGCTAACTTTTGCACATTTTCTAGCTTTTAGTGGGCCATACGAATTTCATTTTACCGAGTTGTTAATGATGTTTACATGTCTTTGTAGGCATAAACACATTTCTTTGATGCAAAAAGTCTTTGTTTCATTGCCTTTCTTTTATTTTATTTTATTTTATTTTAACTTTTATGAATCTTCAACCACATGTGAACTTGTCCAATTAACATTTTTCACTTACCTTTAGAGGGCAAATTCATGTCCATGGGCTGAGCTAACTTTTTCGTTTCAGAAATCGTCCATGTTCATATTAAAATTCCAAAGTTTGAATTTTAATACGAAATTTGAATCTCGACACCATGTGCAGTTAGGTTTGCATTTAGTCACCAATCAATATGTACATAGAGAAAAAGAATGGAGAAAATCGGGCCCACTTTGATAGGAGTCTGGTATTTTGTTCAATTTCACTCAATTATGAAGGCATTTAATTAATTTTATTGGGCTGACTAATAGCATTCATGAATTTTTTCCACCACTTGAGCCACGTTAAGTCTATCCTGTTCCTCTAGTGTCTAAAGATCATATGAGGGAAAATTAAGGTGAGAAAGAGCAGGTCGGTACCAACGAACCAAAAGTTACCAAACCGACATATCATACCATTTAGATTAGGAAATATATACTTTCAATGCAATTAAATTATTATTTTAATATTTTTTAAATAAAATTATTCACTTCGAAATTATTTTATTGGGTATTGTTAAAGGATATATTTGACACCCTAATTATGATTAAACATTGGGTTTGGTATTTCAAGTTTAAAAACAGATACTCAAATTTTACTTTGATTAAATGCTTTACACTGAAAACTAAAAAAATAATTAAAAAAAATGTGTCACGTTTTTAACTTTTATTAACTGTTTTTTTTTTGTCACTTCACTCATTTGATTAACAAACTGCAGTTTGTTCAATGAAGTAAAAATCAAAATTTTTATTTGTGAATTTATATTTCTTTAATAACTAAATCGATAATTCATTATAATTCGGTAATCAAATGCTCTGGTAATTTACTTTTTAATGGTGAAAACCATCAAACAAAGAATTAGAAAATGGCCGAGAGGGATCAAGTAAAAGTTCAAAAAGAAAAATTAAAGTGATTTTTTTTTAATTGGAAGAAGAGAATTCGAATCTTATTTTTCAAAAATAATTATATATCAATTAATAAATTAAATATTGAGTGATAGAAAAATTAAAGTGGTTAATTAAGAGGCAGTAATAGTAAAGCAAAGATAGCCATGGCCCAGGCTCCTCTTGGATTCGTCCCGGGATAACCGAACAAGCCGTGAATGACAAGACATTGACTTTCAAGTCAAAAAGCCAAACATTTCCCCGTTTGCTACTCAGATATTTCATGTTCTTTACAATCTCCTTCAAGGGCGGAAGCAGTCAAACGAAGCCGGTAGTTTTACACTTCCGCTATCTATTGAAGTTTGAACATTTGCGAAATTTTCAAGCGTCTATCTAGTATATATAGCCACTTTCCCCTTTGGTTCTTGCACTATCAATTTTCATCGACTCAATTCACATTCGAAAGACAGTTGTGCCACTTTTTAGCTTACACAAAAATGGCCCCAAGTTTAGATGATGGGAGCTGCCTTTTCAACTTTGTCGTCCGAGAAGGAAATGGAGTTAAAGGAATGGTCGATCTAGGCTTATCAAAGGTGCCAGAACCTTACATTCAACCACCGAAGGAGAGAATAGACAAGCAGAAGGCAACCAGACATGAGCAGGCACCGATTGATTTCTCAAGGCTAAATGGGCCTGACCATGACCAAGTGGTCAAGGAAATTGTTACAGCTGCTGAAACTCTTGGCTTCTTCCAACTTGTGAACCATGGCGTGGCTGTTGATTTGCTGGAGTCGCTCAAGGATACGGCGCATAACTTCTTTGGTCAGCCATCGGCTAAGAAGGCTGTTTATCGCAAAGAAGTGAGTCCGAGCCCGTTAGTGAAGTATGGGACGAGCTTTATCCCAGAGAAAGAGAAAGCATTGGAGTGGAAGGATTATATTAGCATGGTATATACCAATGATGCCGAAGCTCTTGAACAATGGCCTGAAGAGTGCAGGTGAGATGTGCTACATATCTTTTTTTTTTTGACATTCTTTTACCCATGTCTGTCCAATTCTAAACCAATCTCAAATATCCATTTTCGTTAGTCATCTTCATATATAACATGTATATTACCATCAGTTTTGATTCTTTGACACTTTTCTCTCTTTCCAGAGAAGTTGCACTCGAGTACTTGAAGGCATCAATGAACATGGTGAGGAGATTGCTTGAAGTTTTGATGGAAAATCTTGGAGTGCAACTGGATGACTCAAAAATTGATGCACTCATCGGCATGAAAATGGTTAATATGAATTTTTATCCGACATGTCCTAATCCGGACCTCACAGTTGGTGTTGGACGCCATTCTGATATGGGTACTCTTACAATTTTACTTCAAGATGGAATTGGTGGTTTATATGTGAAAGTTACAGAGGAGATTGATGATATTGGAAAGAAAGGAGAGTGGGTAGAAATACCACCTCTCCCTGGTGCTTTGGTCATCAATATTGGTGATACCTTACAGGTTCGTGTCAAACTCTCCTACTAAGATTCTTAATATTTATTTTAATAAAAAAGTTACTAACTTTTCAATGTCTTTTTTTTCTTTAGATATTAAGCAATGGAAAGTACAAAAGTGCAGAGCATAGAGTTCGCACCACAAGCACCAAATCCAGAGTTTCAATACCGATATTTACAACTCCAAAACCAAGCGCAAAAATTGCACCACTTCCTCAACTTGTAGAAAAAGATGGGGTGGCTCGTTATAGAGAGTTGGTATTTGGAGACTATATGAAAAACTTCTTCGGAAATGTACATGATGGCAAGAAATCCCTTGACTTTGCACAAATTAACTCTGCTTGATGTTGATGCGAAAATTTTGTCGTACTCCTGATTTTAGCATGTCTTTTTGGTGCTTTTAATTATGTAGTCAATGACGACAAAAAGGATATATAAAAATTTTTACTTTATTTTCAATCACAAATCTGGTAACCATCATTGAGCTTTAAATTGCGGTTAGCCCATAGCAGTAGTATGGAAACCCCACCACCCCACACCCCACATCCCCCACTCCCTCACCCCACCCCCTCCCAAAAAAAAGAATTAAATTGAATTTGAGATTTACGTATATAAATATATATAAAAAATAGAGATAAAATAAATATAGTACACTAAGGAACTTAGTGTAGCCGTAACCAAATGATTATTTGAACAATTGGACTCCAATCAAGTTTTTGACACACAAAGAAAAATTCAAGCTTAGGAATTTGGGCAAACAACTCGGCCCATGACAGGTCTAAAGCAAAGTTCTATATACAAAAACTCAAATCTGCCCGGCCAAGACAACAACATGATAATTTGTCAAGAGTGGATGAACTAGTCTATCTAGGGCCTTGTTGAAGAAATGGAATTGGACAAACATGAAAAATGCAGCCTGGTGACGACCAAATATTTTGACAGTGGTCCATGTATGGGAATGGGATGACTAGCTAACTGTTTCCGAAATGGTTACTAGCTAGATACGCGAATTGCTCAAGAGTTTGCCTCGTGACAAACATGAACAAACGCCAGTCGTAGCTTTTTTTTTTCTTTCTTTCTTTAACCTTTTCCTATCAAAAACAACATGTTGGCCCTTTTCCGATCAAAAAGGTGCATTTTTCATGTTGTCGGTGGCAGTTTTTATTTTGACTGTTGGTTGTTAGCATTTTCTCTTTCTTTGGTCGTTAAATTTCGGCCATCAACATGTGTCTATTTGTTATTGGCTGCTTGAATGCTCGGTGCTGAAATTGGTGTTGTTTTCTCGTAACCGATTGAATGGCCAGGCGTTATATTTCCATTGGTTTTCCTTTTATTCTTCTCTCTCTTGTAAACAGACTATTTAAATGCTGTTGCTTTAGTAAAGTGTAAGACCTGTTAATATGGGTTGATCCGACCCAACCCACTGTTGGTTGAAAAATATGAGCTGGGTTGGGTCAGCCCATTTGTTAAATGGTTATCAAAATCCCAACTCAGCTCACTTCTTGCCAACTCATGGATTGGGTTGGACAAGTTCACTTTTTTATAAAAAAATTATTTTTACAAATTTACTTAATTTAATTCATAAATTCAATAATCAAAACATATAAATTACACTAAACATAAATAAGAAAATAAATTACATTAAACATAAATAAAGTTTCAATCATTAATATAAACTACAATCCCATCAACACAAGTACATAACCAAATAAATAGAAACTTTAAGACTCATTTGTATCCTCCTCAATCCTCATTCTCAAGTAAAATATTTGAATCTTATTTGAACAGCAATGATGTCTCAAGGTCTGAATCATTATCATCTAATATTTATTATCATAAAAGAAAAAAAGATAGTGAGTTTCAATCTTAATTAAAATTATTAATTTGACAAGTAAAAATTAAAGATATTAAAATATATAAAATAAACAATACCATCGGTAGCTAAAGAAAAGCCATGCAATCAATTTTTTGTGCAAACAATCATTTGAACATTTTTATGGTGAGAGAACTTATAAACTTGGTGAGAACATGGCCACCAATACTAAAAGCAGACTTTGATGCTACCGTAATAATTGGAATGCTTAATATATCCCGCACCATAATAGAAAGATTAGGTAAGCGCTTAGTATTGTCCTTCCAATAACTAAGCACATCCAAGTCTTCAAACACTTCATAATCAAGCTTTACCTTGTCTAAATAAATATCCAACTTAGACTTTCCACCAATTCTTTCATTTTGAAATATTTTGAACTCCTACAATTTTTAAATACACAGACAAAAAAAAAAAAATAATTATCAAAACATAAATAAAATAACATAAATTCTCATGTAATAAAATGTTAGAAAGACATAAAAATTACATTAAAGATCTTTGATCTTTTAGGCTTAGTTCCCCTTCTAGTTTGCTTAGCCAAATTACTCATTGAGTGAGAAGAAATACTTGATGATGCACAAGTTGCTTGCATATTCTTCAAAGAGCTTGTATAACTTTGTCTTCACATTTTCTAACTTTCCATGACAAGTAGAAGTGTCAATCTTATAATAGCAAAATTTTAAGAAATCAAGCTACAACCTTAGGTTAAGAATAGCTTCAAATGCTAACATTACATTATAATCCTTCTAATACTTGTCAAATTTCATTTTCATCCTTTGAGACATATCTTTGATAACCTCATCTTCATTATGCGAATTCTCATTTAAAATGGATTCAATTTTCCAAACTTGCATGAAATACAAGTTGGAAGTTGGATAAGATGAACTGAATATTAAGTTTGTGTTCTCATAAAAGGGCTTTAAAAATTCACAAATTATTATTGCTCTCCCCCATTTCTCATTGGATGGATTATATTTATAAGTTCTATCAACAAATTGGAGACTAGCAAAAGCTTTTTGATATTTGATTGTACTTTCAAGCATCAAATATGTTGAATTCTATCTAGTTGACACATCTAAATGCAACCCAACACTTGCATCAATGCCAACTTGTTGAACACATTCTTGAAACTTTTCATCTGATGCCTTTACATATTTCACACTCTCTCTAATTTTAAATAATGCTTCATTGACTGCTTTCAAGCCCTCTTGAATAATAACATTTAATATATGAGCACAACAATGTATATGAAGAAATTCACCATCACAAATCAAGTTATTTTGCAAATGAAGTTGGCCTTTCAGGACAACTTGCACGTTATCATTAGCATAAGCATTATTTGAGGTAAGGGAGAAAACTTTTTTATCTATTCTCCATTCTTTCAAACAATCAAACACAGTGGCAGCTAATTCAACTCCAGTGTGTGGATAAGACATACGACAAAAGTTAAGTAACTTGCTACATAACTTTCAATTTTTATTAACAAAGTAAGCAGTCAAACAAATGTAACCCTAAGAAGTACATACTGTCCATACATAAGAAGTTAAACAAATTCTATTAGGTACCTTGACCATAGCTTGCTTAAGTTTCTTTTCTCGCTCAAATGAATCCTCCGAACATCATATACAACAGTGTTTCTGGAATGCATCTGCACATTTGGATTTACATACTTAGCCCAAGCTCTAATCTTATCATATTCAATAAAAGCATAAGGCGAGTCATGCTTAATTAAAGCTTCAACAAGCATGTCACATGAAATCTTAGGATCAAATTTTCTAGCGCTTATTTTCCCTTCATGAATTATAAGCATTAGATGTGGATTAAAATATGAAATAAATTTACAAATTTCAATGTGACGACGCAAATGTGAAGTGCCATAATTAGAGCCACCAAATTTACGATCAACTTTATATTACCTCATTTGCAGAGAACATAAAAAAACACTATCTGCAGGTCCTAGCCACCTCAAGAGCCCAAAAACAACACATTTACATTACCTCAAAGCAGCAATAAGGTTGGCACAACCTTAAACAAAACCAAAGCTGAGGTAACTAAGAGAAGAACAAAGAAAAAAGCCCTTATACATTAGATTTGATCATAACCAGTAAATAAAAGAAAAACTCCCATGTACACTTCCAAGTTGTGATTCGTTACCTTCCTAATTGCTCCACATGCGCCAACTAGTAAATCTCCCCAAGACCCTGAACAAAAGTGGGTTCCTTACAAGACATCCGCCCCTACAATTAAAAAAAAAAAAGCACAAATCTGCCTGAAGCAGAACGAAAAAAAAAACACAACTGTGTCAAGTAGCTGTTGGGGATTTAAATCATATTAAGACAACTCATACGTAGTGGAATATTATTAAAATTTTAATCCCCTAAAAGCATGGATTACTTTAATTGAAACTAATTTAGAGAAACCACAAAAGAAATTTTGACATACTTGAAAGTCTGCTTTCTTTGGTGGAGTCCTCCTTGGCTTTTCATTTTAACTTTTGTATATTAACTAGGACTTATTAAACCATAGTAGCACAGTTGTCTTGCCTCTAATGGTAAGCCGCACAGTGATTTGCCAAAATCTTTTCACTAAGAGTATGTGAATCCTTAAGTCGAAGTTTGTGCTATCAAACTCTCAACTCTGAGCTCCTTTGTGTTTTTATCTTTTTGGCTATAATCCTATTTCAACATATAAGAAAATAAAATATAACTCTTCTATCTATTCAAGATGCGACTAAGAGATTCTTTTATAGAGCAAATTGACCTACTTTATAGCCAATAAGGATTATAAGATGTCTTTGGCTAATTGGGCCTTTATTTAATACTCCATTAAATCATATTTGATTTAGCCCATATTTAATTAGATAAACCCTCCATAAAATCAATTAGATTACATCCAATTGAACTCAAATTAATTTCGACAATTCACCTTATGCGTGTGACACATTAGGTTCCCAACATGTTGGCAATAATTATAATTAATTCAATTATGAGTTTATATTTATATTTATAAATCATGAGTGGCATTTAGTAGTACATCATGACCATCCAAATGTTAGGAGAGCTAATATAGTTTGACTAACCTTTCAGTGTATAGTATCTTAATGTAATTCGATCATTTCATTATATGTCCCAAATAGATAGAAAGCCTGCCTCGGTGTCTACTTTCTAATTTATCCATATTAGTCCTAAAACTTTTATATTGACCTATCAAGATTGCCTTGGCCAAGGATTTTTAATCAATATAAGCCAAGAGCAAATGTGATATGTCTCCTTCAAATCACTTAGGGTGATGAATCCTCTTTGGACTACTCATTCATCTTCATATGCTTCATGCATTACCCAAAAGCACCATTTTTAAGCATCTGTTCATCTCCAGAGCCGTAGAGGTGAAATCAAAGCATGATAATTCACATACAAGATGACCTGGTATCACAAGTCTAAGGATTACTTACACTACTAACACATGAAAGTATTTCCATGGATACTTGAGTGAAATACCAAATGGAGCTCTCATAGCGGGTCATGTTCAGTGAACTTGTTCCTTAACAAACACCCACATACTATCCCTAAGTATTTCACATACTTCAACTTTTAAGATCAATTGCTTACTTTCAAAGTAAGGAGGCTTAACATGTATTAGCCTTTAAGCATTGTCAATATCCTTATTCTTGACAATACAATAACTATGAACATATTTAGGAACAAGGCTTTGATACATAAGAATATCATAATTAAAACTTTTATAATTTCTTTCCAAGGTCATTATATTCCAAGGACTTTATCTACATAAGTCTTTCATAACTCTTTATAAATAAACTTATGGATAAAGAAATACTTAATACATTATACAAAATATCCATAATGTATTTAACATGAAATGCAGTGTTTTACAAGCACAAAATCGATTGGCTTACAGGGCTTACACTAACAGTAGCAAGGTTTAAATAAGCCACATCCCTTCCATTATCAACACCAATCACCCACTGTAAACTTTGAGTTCAGAGCACCCTTTTCTTTGTTAAGCTATCCGCTGCATTGTTCGTAGATCACAAGATGTGCCTGACGCCCCAACTCGAAACATTATTGAAAAGTTTAAGAGTGAGAAAAACAAGTGGCCTTAATTTCCATAGCACCTCATTCGGCTTTTTGATCCATTTAACCACATTACTGAGGTCACATTCAAGAAGCAGGGAGTGAGTTGCGTTCCACTTGGAGGTCGTAAAAATTAAAATTACCTCATTTACAGCAGTAAGTTTAGCTTTGTTTGCATAAGCAACACCAATTGCCTTGGAAAAAAAGGCAAACGTGTCCCCATTTAAGAGATTGATTTCTTTGGGCATTGTATACATGAAAAATGAAAGTTAATTTTGACAGAAAGCTCATGGCTAGTTTTAGTATCAAATCGAGATCCTTAGCACAAAACCCAAAACCCCTATTCTCTTATAACCAAACAAAAAAAGCTTTTTGAGCTTGAACTTAAGTCAAGGCTAAAATTTGTTTAAGTCAAGGCTAAAATTTGTCAAATCCTAGATGGGCATCCAACCAAAAATAAATTCACAATAGGTGGAAAGATTATTATTATTATATATATATGTCTAAGATATACTAATTTAATTGATATGAGATTTTTTTTATCACCAATCTAATAGAATTAAGTTAAAGATCTTAATTTTCTATAATAGTGCTCTCCCATCTACTAAAAAGCAAAACAAAAAAGTTTTTTATAGCAGTGTGGGTTTAAGAATGGAAAAATGGTGAATATCCAAAGTCAGCAATCAAATAGAAGTCAAAGCAATTCGACGATAGTTTTCTTAAATAATCTCAGGACTGATTGGAAATGGTTGAAGAGACAATATGTGAAAAACATTTATAGGGTTTAGGGCATTTTCATTCCGAAAAAGAAATTGAAGAGGAGGAAAAAGTTCAGATTTTATCCGTTTGGGATTTGTGGCTGATGCAAGAAAGATGATTGGGAGATTGAATGGAGTTTGGCTGATTGATCACCGTCCGTGAGCAAACGTTGTGCATTCCGACCCACGCAATGCCATTTAGAGGAAAATAAGGAAATTTTTAGACAGATTACTGTAGACACCTAATTTTTAAAGATAAAAAAAGAAATAAATTTAAATTAATATTAAAAAATAAAAAAAGAGAAAACAGGGAAAAGACTGAGCCTATGCTCAGTCTTCTTCCCCGATTCATCATGATCGGGCATTGAATGCCCCTGCAAAGCACCGGGTTTTAGGGAAAGACAAATTTTCGGTAGCCAGCCCCTCTTTCTTTGCCAAAACCTAGTGACAAGATTTAATTTGGATTGTTCAAAATTTTGGACAATCCAACTTTTAAAAGGGAGATAAACATTTCATTAAAGAAGGATTGGGCAACAAAAATCAGAGCAAAAAAAACCAGGCAACAAAATAAAAAAAAAACCACCAAGAAACCAGATTTCCTTCAAAAAACCTAGCATTTAGAAACCAAAAAATCCATATTCAAACCAAGAAAAACACACAAAAAAGCAACCAAACACAACAAAAAAAATTCCTAATTTCCTCTAACAATTGGTAGGATACCCAATAAATAATAATAAAAAAAATCCTAAACATTCTAGCAACTGAAAGCCACAATTAAAGAAATCAAAACAAAAAAAAGAAAAGGGGGCACAGATTGGGGCTGAAGGTCGGTGGTGAGAGGGGAGGCCAATCGGTGTGGTGAGAGGGGAGGCGAAGAGAGGGCAACCGAGAAAGGAAGAGAGAAAGGGAGAAGAGAGAGAGGGGTTGGCGGTGAAAAAGAGAGGGCTGCGGTTAAAGAGAAGACAGAGAGATCTGTTTTAGAGAGAGAAATGGAAGGGAAAAATAAGGAACAAAGAAAAAAAGAAGCTTTTATAGGGGATAGGAGAGGGTAAAATGGCACCGTTTAGTGAAGGGAGGAATTGAAAAGGTCAAGGTCTAAATGATGCCGTTTTGGAAGATTACAAGTTGCTGGACAAACACCCAAAGCAGTGTGTTTGGGGCTCAGCTTTGTGGGCTTTAAGAGGCAGATTCGGTGTAGCGGATTTGGGCTTTCTGTGGGTCTTTGAGCTGGGTCAATTTTAACCCAAAAAGGTATAACCTTTCTCCTGAATTTGGGCTTGTTTTAATTGATTTTGGGTCTAGCCCATTTTACCTAGTAAAAATTTAATTTTGATTTAATTTTAGACCATTTTAGGGGGAGATTACATATTTAGATATGTAAGTCTATTTTAGTATTAGAAAATCAAGATAAACAAAATCATTCGAAAAGTAATAACAATAATAAATGAATGAGAAGAAAAGAAAAAAAAAGAAAAGGAAGAAATATTTACATTGTAAATACATTTAGATACTCGTAAATATAGAAATAAAATATATAAAAAATATATATACATGATGCAAAAAAAGTAATTATAATAAAAAATAATAAAATGATTATTTTGAGTAATCCGATGATAGAATTTCACTTAAAAAGGGTAAAGAGTTACTTTTTTCGGGTGAAATTCTTAGGTGCGGAACTCGAGGTGAATTTTCACCAAAGCGTCGAGATAAATCCGAACTCTATACTCCAATATTCATTACTCAAATAGTCATTACTGAATATATACGCTAAAAAAAATAATAACAAATTTTCGTAATGTTGCATTTAAACTTAAATTAATATAATTAGTTAATTAGTTTAAATAAATATTACCAAATAAAGTTAATTTAACCATAGAAAATTTTAATTGCTTGTTTGATTAACTATGTAATTAAGTAAAATATTAATCAATAACGTTAATTAAAGAATATGGATTTGAATAAAACAAAAAAAATAAAACATAGTAAAATAATACAAAATAAAAAAGAATAAAAAAAGAATAAAATAAATAATTCATGAAAAAAAATAACAAACACATAATTGAATAAATTACGAGGTATTTAAATCAATAAACACGTGCATGTAAATATCATCATTTTATCTTGTCATAGCATGTCGCATTTATCGTGTAAATGGGGCGGGAATTCCAATGATGGGATTTCTCCAAGGAGCTTGTAGAGATGAGTTCTTTCGGGGATATATCTAGATCAGGAAAACGTCAAGACTTCACCAAAGTGTTGGGATGGTCTTTGAATGATTTTCCAATAAAAGATTACCGACCCCATTATTTAAAATGAATAAATTATGACATCATTTTATGCTTGCATCATGTGCATACGTAAAACCAAATAAAAGACTCAATCAACCAACTCAATAAAAATTATTTAATAAGAGAGGATTAAGGAAATATAACAATAAAATCAAATCAAGCCGTAATAGAATAACTTAAGATTAAATGGTACCGTTCGTAGAATGGGCGCCACAGAGGTGCTAATCTTTGTCCATGCGTAATCGTACTCCCGAACCCATCTCTAAAAATTGTGGACCAGTTCTTGTTCTTTCGATGGGCCTGAAATTAATTTAGGACGTCATTGATTAGAACCGAGTTAATAGGTGACCAATTGCACCTATAAAAGACGATTGATGGCTACTCCTAAGTTCTTTTATTTTCGCCCACGTCCAGCGGTCAGGCTCTCGGACCCGTATGTTATGATAATTACGGAATACAACAAGTTCTTATGGCATTGTTCAGGGCACAACAATCAGTGAAAAGGAGGAAAATGGGTCATATAGGGAAGCTTTAATCAATGTGAAGGACACTGGCAATACCCAAAAAAAGATGCGTGCAAAGGTTTTATTGTGGATGGAAACTCTACATTGGCTTGAGCAGTGTTTGATTGGGGAAACAACGAAGGATCTGTATGCTCATTTCTTGATGGAGGAATTTAGAAAATTGTTATCTTAAGTTCCTAAGTCAAGATATTTTACAAAAACCTTGTATGGATCAAAAATATATATTTTAGATTTGAACATACAATTTAGACACATTTTATGTATAATTTAAAAATAAAATTGTAATTTATAAGTTTAAGTGTGATTCTAGAACCAACTAAATGAATATGATCTAAATCTAATTATAGCTTGTTTTGTATTAAGGTGAGTGAAGGTAATTGTCTAATTTAAGATGTGGGGGTGGTGGCCTAAACATTGAATGCCAACTCTAATCGACCTTCATTCGATTTCCGTATTGGATTCTTTTGGATTATTCCTCTTTCTGAGAGCGAACTTAAATCCAATGTTGACAAATCAGTTAAAGGCAAACAAGTACTTGTAAGATGTAGAGGAGTTTTAAGAGATTCTAATGGTTGCATTGGATTATTTTTTGGCCCCTGGGACTACAAGACTCTGATTTCAAGGCTTTGTTCCAGTTTTATTTTGGTTGTTTGTTTGTAAGCTTGTTTTTGATGTTCTTGGTGAACAATATAATCATGTATCATTTCATGATAAAGTTACTTTAATTAAGCAAAAAACATTAATTTAAAAATAAATAAATAAATAAAATTGTAATTGATTAAGTTCAAGCATGATTCTCGAATCATGTAGAATGAAAATGATAAAAATGCAATTATAGCTTCTATCCACTTGCATTTGCTTTTAATATTTAATATTTTTCTTAATCTTATGCATTTGCTTTTATTGCTTTTTGTTGCATTTATTGTTTTAATTCTTATAATTATTTAATTGTGGGGAATTTAGGATAGAGGGATGTGAGATTATTGGTCGAAAGATGATATATTCCTTCACACACACGACACATTTTGCATTCATGCATAAACCTTCTACCCGAGCTTTGTCCTTAATTAGGAGGGGGTTAAGTAGCTACGCTTTCGTGAGGTGATAACCTTCGCATGGGTTAGTGAACATTCCCACTCAAATTAAACCTAGTCCGTTTGAAGCCTGTAATGGGTGAGGACCAGGGTGCTTTACTAGTCCAAGTGGATGACAATAAGGAACAATTTGGGAACCTTTAGCACCACTTTCAACCTGAACTCAACAAGTAGAATACCGAGAGTCACCTCTACCTAAGTAGAACTTTACCTGTGAGAATATACCTTTGATTAGGTACACATGAAGGTTTCACACTTTCTTTACTCTAAATTCTCCTAGCAAAATAATCATGCACACCCATGTTATTAATCATTTTAATAAGAATTAATTTTAAACATTCTTTATACTAATTCAAACCTTTTTGTCATTTTATTTTGCATATGCATATTTGTATCACAATTTTGCATATAGGAAGAGTATTGGTCACTTGACAACTATCGACAGAGTAGATCCGATTACATTCATGGAGTCATCATGGCCGCTCTCAAGCTATAACGGAATATATGAGGTAACCCAACACATGGTGAACGTCCAACAAAGTGAAGGGGATTGTTTGCCGCAAGATCACGTGCCATAATTGCCTGAAAGGGTCCACCTTGATCTGACGAAGAATGACCTTGCTGACCTGTGTGACATATGGGAAAAGTGAGGGGTCTCAACTTGAGCAAATTTCGATAAGAAGTACGGCCACATAGCTCGACTCCTTAAGGTTCGGATTGATGAACAGTTGTTGAAAGCCATAATGCAGTTCTGGGATCCATCATATAGGTGTTGTATGTTCAACAAGGTGGATATGGTTCCCATAATCGAAAAATACTCAACTCTCTTACAAATTGATCTCGACAATCCGGACAAAATATATTGGAGGGGATAAAAGACTGGGCATAGGTGAAAACTAGCTAAGATGATGGGTATCAACCCGGGTGAAGTTGACCAAAACTTGAAGAAAAAATGAGACAATGAGTGCATCCCATGGAGTTTTTTACGTAATTATATCACGAAACATCAAGATACCGAGCAAGGATAACTTGTGATGGCTTTAGGAATTTATGGGCTGGTGATTTTTTCGAAAGTTCTGGGGCATGTAGAGGTCGGAATTATAGATTTCTTCGAGCAAGTTGTTAATAAAGCCAATCCTTCACTTTCGATTCCAGCCGAAACTCTCAGATCATTAAACTATTGTCGAAAAAAAGAGGAAGGACGTTTTATGGGATGTGCACAGCTGCTTTTCGTTTGGATAGTGAGCCACTTCGAATGCAAGGTCATGAGATTCAGGAAGCCATTTCATCCGCTAAGTGCCCCTATTAGAGAATTTTGCGAGAGTGAATGGCCGGAAAGTAAGCCTAAAGAGCAGTGGATCTCTAGGCTTTAGAAACTTATAAGTGTGGAAGTAACATGGAGAGCCCCGTGGATGCCTCGTTGTCCGGTCATGTACAAATGTGGAGATAAACCTTGGGTGCCGTTAATGGGACCATAGGGG
Source organism: Theobroma grandiflorum (assembly GCA_036013995.1). Taxonomy (NCBI): domain Eukaryota; kingdom Viridiplantae; phylum Streptophyta; class Magnoliopsida; order Malvales; family Malvaceae; genus Theobroma; species Theobroma grandiflorum. Next base: position 21,170,712 of record CP142133.1, on the reverse strand, counting down.
GCAATCAGTTACGCCCCAATTATGGTGAGAAGGTAATTCGGGTCAGAGCAATTTGTGCCGATGACGCATGGACTCAATACTTTAGAATTCGCTTATGGAGAGTCGAGTTTCTTGGAAAAGATTGAAGAGATTGCACGAGCTTGGAAGAAGACAAGCCGAGTAGACCAATGGAGGTACGCCGATGAAATTACTGCTGAGTATGAAACATGGCACGATAAACGAGTTAAGAATGTTGTGTGCCCGAATGAGGATGCGCTCAAGGGCCCAATTGATCTAGAACCCCATGATGCCTTGCTCAAAAGTGAGTTGGGTCGGAAAAAGTTTGAAACTAAAAGGGCTAACTGGAAGAAACGATATGAAAAGTTCCAAAGAGAATGTGAGAAGGTAAAAAAGAAAGTAACTGAACAAAAAAAGAAAGTCCGAAAAATAAAAGATGATTGAGAAAAGAAATACGAAGCCTTGAATGACAAGTTTTCTACCAAGACAAGTGAACTCCAAAGAGAAATACAAGCAAGAGAAAGTCGAGGCAACGAACTTCAAGCATACAACGATGGACTAAGAAATCAAGTGCGATTCCAACAAGAGTCCATCAAATTGCTATGACAAGAATACGAAGAGCTCGAAGTGGTTATGGGGACTTATCGACAGGAATATGAATGCCTCAAGCAAGAGAGCCTTTGAGTTCAAGAGTGGGGTGAGTCCTACAAACAAGCCTACTTGGAGAAACACGATCAGATGGATTATTTATTGAGGCATATGAGGGAAGTGGCTTACAAGGCGAGAAGCATGGCTAGGAAGACGTACATACTAAGGAGCTAGGTTTTTCCGATTGGGAAACAAGAGCAACAACTGATCAAATATTATGATGAAGTGTATAGCCATTATAATAAAATTGGTGAATATTTCTGAATGTAAAAGATGGCTCCTGGATTGTAATGAAAGACAATATCTATTGTAATGGATTATTTTGTTAATGGGTGTTATGTGGCGAATACTCCTAGTACATCATTCATGCATGCATTTCATGAATAAGTTTTTTCATCTGAAAATAAAAATAATGTGTTCATTTTCATTCATGCACCGAAAATGCATCTAATTCATGTTTATGATTTAAAAAAAAAAAAAGATTCCTAGATAGCCCCACAAACCCATAATGTCAATCCATACCATTTTCATCCCACATACCAATTTTCCCACGCCACTTTGAATCATATTTCCCATAACTTACATACCTATCAACTGATTTCACAATCAATTTTTCATTCGAGAGCAACCACACTTGCACTTATGCCTCAATCATTGGGAAAATCCAACCTTTACCAACTGCCCATGCCAATATCTGAGCTTTTGCTTCTACTAATTGAGAATTAATGCCTCAGTTTGGTGTAAAAAAAAACAATTCCAAACCCATCGACAAGGAATTATGACCCTAATGCTAAATGTGACTATCATATGAGGGTAATTTGACACTCAACGGAGAACTGTAGGCAATTGAAAGAGAAAATTGAAAATCTCATGAAAGATGGTACTTTGACTCTTGAGCTTATAGAACGTTGGAAATCGACTTTCTCATAGATTGAGCTTTTGTTAGGAAATTGAAGAAAAACCTCAAGTCTCAAACAAATTGCTTGCAAAAAAAATGGTTGATCTGGAGTTTTTATCTTAGGGGCACGGCAGGAGTAGGGTTTTGCTAAAGAACATAAACTTCAGAAGCTGTAATTGAAGCTTTAATGTTTTTGTTGGATTGAAATTTTTGCAACTTTGTGTTTACTTTGCAAAAGAACGTGACACAATTGATTTGGTCAAGGTTTCTATAACATGTTTTCAAAAAAAAAAAACAAAAAAAAGAGAAAAAAGAGTTTAGGTAATAAAGTGCACACATGTTCTCGAAAGAATTGATGGTTACTGTTTGGAATGAACTTGTCCTTACAAATATTCTCCAACCATTTCTCCAAACACTTGAGAACCCATAATCACTCAAATAAAAGTTCTTCAAGAACTTGAAATCCAAACAGAAGCGAAGTTTTGAAAATGCATCAACCCTATCTTGTGATACCAAAGGACAATGATCTTTGTCTAGGCAGTGATTGATGTTAATTGATTGTTTTGCAAAATTCTTCCTTTAGAAAGCAAGCAAATCAAACACTCTCATAAAAACTCTGAATGGGGTAGGTTAATAAATGTCAAGACTATGCTGAAGTCTCAAATAACCCAATACCTCTCAAATTCTTTCAATTTGGATACCAAATGTGAACCTTGAACCCATTGTCTAAAGCTTTTCTTTACCCATATTCTGGGACATGATGACCAAGAAAAAAACAAGATTGCCCAATTCCTCCAAGACAACTTGGCTTCAAAATAGCCCTTTTTCCTCTCTCATTTCTTGTTATAAAGAGTTAATCATGACAAGATATTCTGATCTTTGAAGGCTTCTAATCTTGAGTTGTGAAGAAAAGAAAAAACAAAGAAAAAGAAAAAAGAGAAGAAATAAGAAAGTGACATTATGCACTTGAGATATTCCAATGATGCTAAAAGTAAAAAAACAAAGAAAAGTCAACCTTTGATCTTAAATTCTTCCTTTCTAAGGATTGCTCTTCAAATATAAGTAACCATAGTTGAGAGGATAAATAGCCATGTTTCGTTTTCCTTTCACAAATGAAAATTATCCACTTGCTACCCCTTTGAGCTTATTGATTTTTCTCTAAAATGCACCTTAACCAAGGATCACCTCTTGCATTGGGGGGCAATTATGAAGGAAAATTTTCATCAAAAACATAGATAATGGAAGATTAATTGCAAAAGACAAATAAACATCTTATATACCATGGGGGCAGATGCAAATTTGAGTTCTTGAAAATTTCGAACTCAATCCATCAATATGAAAATTGAAAAAAAAAAAGAAAAAGAAAAGAAAAAAAAGCATAGAAGGGAAATGGTGGAAAAAACATGCTTTGAAAAGGACAAATGTCTTTAAAGAGTCGTTTACACGGTAATAAATGATTTTTGGTTTAATCATCTTTAAATACATGTTTGGGCCTTTATATCTATTTTTTCAAAACCCTTAACCATAGCCCACATTATGTGCTTGAAGAAGTCCATTTTGATGAAGTATGGATACTTAATTGAAGAGTTATCTTATAGAAAAAGATCACCACATAGAAAATGAGACCTTGACTTATTTTCTTTGCTAAAATTACCTTTTTGAATCTCTCAATCCATTTTGGATAGAGTTTGAATTTTCTCAAGTGCATGGTGGAACGATCAATGAAAAAAGAAGAAAAAAAAAAGAAAAGAAGAAGTGAGTGAAAAAGATGAAGCTCTAGGGTGAAAACCCGAAAGGGCAGTCTAGAGCGAAAATGGAAACTTATGAAGCCACTTATGATTTTAAACTAAAGTGATAACAATAAGCACCAGAGAGAGAGACCATTTCAAGGCAACTAGAATTCGTTGGACACTTTTTAAGAGTATAAGACTCTCAAGCACTTTAAAGATTCAAGATCTATTGGAAAAATCTATACTGAATTTTGAGCCTACATCTTTCAAAATAGCCTTCTGTAATGTTAAACCTATAATAACTAGTCTTGACATTTATCATCTTGCCACAAGTCATGAGGCTTAGAGAATGTCAAATTTGATTATGATTTAAAAAAAATATTTTTGCAAAATTTAATTTTAAATCACCATACATTTGTGAGCTTAGACAAAGAAATTTCAACTTTTTCTTTTCCCATGAAATGGTGAGAAACCTTTATTGTTGACCAAGACCTTGATGAGTTAAACTATCCTATCTATTTAGAAGGCCATATTGTCATTTAGCTCATCCAAAATCATTTCAAACAGTAATCATCAATTTTCAAGAGATTCAAATATCACATGTTTTTCTAACTTGGATGTTTTATCACTTTAACAAGAAAAGTGTGGAATAGATACATTTCTGCTCCAAGATTCATCTATCTTTGATCATGAAAATAATTGTGCAGGGCAATTTTGCTGTGATTTTGTCAAAATCAAGATATTTTTGAAAACAAAAAGAAAAAATGTCTTTATGATCATTGTGACAAAGATTCTTCCATCATTGTGACATAAGGCAAGCACTTTTGAAAAAGATAAATTCATTTGTCAAGAAACAGTGAGAAAAAGTAATTCAAGAAAGAGCTTTCATGATCAAAAGGTATGGAATCAGTGAAACCTAATTTGAATTGGTGATCTCTGGTTGACAAAGAAATTGGTAGTTGCACAGGAACACTGTCAAAGAATGAGAAGCCGAAGAAGACGATCTTTCAAGCAAGGAATATATGGTGCAAAACAAAAAGAAGTAATGCATCATTTGTCCATCATTCAATCATGCATACATGTCTAATCATGCACATGACCATGCATCATCAAAATTGAAAGTTTTCAAACAAATGTCAAAACTTATTTAGTTTTCAGGCAATTAAGTGAAGAAAGTTTGAGTCTTTCATTGAAGAAGAAAGAGAAAAGTAGAATAAAAAAAAATCCAAACATGAGAGCTAAGCCCAATTTAGCTGGCATCCAAGATGTTTAAGCCCAGTTACGTTGGCACGAGTGAGTTTAAGCCCAATCAAACTGGCATCCAGATGTTTAAGCCCAATTATATTAGCACAAAGATGAGTTAAGCCCAATTTAGCTAGCATCCAAGATGTTTAAGCCCAGTTATATTGGCACAAAGATGAGGTAAGCCCAATTTAGCTTGCATCCAAGATGTTTAGCCCAATTACGTTGGCACGAGTGAGTTTAAGCCCAATCAAACTAGCATCCAAGATGTATAAGTCCAGTTATGTTGGCACGAGTGAGTTTAAGCCCAATTTAGCTGGCATCCAAGAGCTAAGCCTAGTTACGTTGGCGCAAAAGATGGTTAAGCCCAATTTAGCTGGCATCCAAGATGTTTAAGCCAAGTTATCTTGGCACAAGAGAAGTTAAGTTACATAGCCTCATTTTGAGATGAGGAATTTTTTCATCTAAAACCTCCGGGCACATTTTCAAAACCTTCGGGTACATATCCTAAAACCTCCAGATAACGTAGCCTTATTTTGAGATGAGGAACAATTTTTTCTCCTAAAACCTCCGGGTACATATCCAAAACCTCCGGGTACATTCCTCATTTTGAGATGAGGAACAATTTTTTTTCTTCTAAAACCTCCAGGTACATTCCTCATTTTAATATGAGAAATAATTTTTTTTCTTCTAAAACCTCCGGGTACATCTTTAAAAACCTCTAGGTACATCTTTAAAACCTCCAGATACATATTTAAAACCTCCAGGTACATATCCAAAACCCTCGAGTAACATAGTCTCGTTTTGAGATAAGGAACAACCTTTTCTTCTTAAAACCTCTGGGTAATTAGCTTCAAACTGTAAACACCTGGATCAAGACTAGGAATTTCAATTTTTTTTTAAATTGAACCTGTTTGGAGATAGGTCGAGCCTAAATCAAGTCTAGGAATTTCAATTTCTAAATCGAACTTGTTTAGGTCGAGCCTAAATCAAGTCTAGGAATTTTAATTTTTAAATCGAACTTGTTTGGAGATAGGTCGAGTCTAGATCAAGTCTAGGAATTTCAATTTCTTAAATCGAACTTGTCTGGAGATAGGTCGAGCCTAGATCAAGTGTTGGAGTTTCATTCTTTTTAAATTGAACCTGTTTAGGTAGAGCCTAGATCAAGTCTAGGAGTTTCATTCTTTTAAAATTGAACCTGTTTAGGTCGAGCCTAGATCAAGTCTAGGAATTCCATCAAACCTGTTTGAGTCGAGCCTAGATCAAGTCTAGGAATTTCCTCAAAATGAAATCGAATATGGTGTCTACGTCTTTGCATTACTCTTGATCCTCAAGAATGTGCAAAGAGGGGCAACTGTAGACACCTTAAAAAAAAATATAGTAATATATATAAATAAATAAAAAAAACTAAATAAAAAATTAAAAAAATTAAAGAAAAATAAAAAAAAAGATGGGCAATCATCAAATCCCTGCAAAGTCACCGGATTTTGGGGGATTACCCAAATCCGGTGATTGACCCCTAATTGTTTAGTGAAATCATACTTAGAAGAGCATGATTGCACTTCTGGATTGTCCAAAAATTTGGACAATTCGATTGCTAAAAAGGGAAAGGGGCATTCGAAGAAAAGGGAACCGAGAGAGCAAAAAAAAAAAAATTTCGAAAAAAAAAGCCAAATAACATCTTCAAACAAAAAAAAAAACCATCACAATCCAAAAACAAAAACTCCCTAGTCTTTCCTAACAGCCGGTAAAATACCCAAGAATCGAAAAATATATCCTAAGCCTAGCAGACAGAAACCATAAATAACCAAAAAAATCAAATAAAAAAAATAAAAAGGAGAGGTTGGGCGATCAGATAGGAGGAGTTGAGCGACGACGGTGAGGGAGAAGGGAAAGGCTGATCGGAAGAGAGCTTAGGCAGATCGGAAGAGAGAGAGGCTAATCGGAAGAGAGCTTAGGCCGAACGGCGGTGAGAGGGGAGGCCAGATCTAGTGGGCTAGACGACATTGATGAGGGAGAGAGGTTCGATCGGAGAAGGCAAGACGACACCGGTGGGGAGGGCTGCGGTTTATAGAGAAGGCATAGAGATCTGGAGTTAGAGAGAGAAAGGAGAGGGGGAAAATAAAAAATAAAAAAAGAAAAAAGGTTTTTATACTGCACCAAAACAAACCAAACGACGCCGTTTGGGGGACAAGAGGAAGCTGAAGCGTTTTGGGCAAAACGACGTCGTTTTGAGCGACTATACTAGCACCAAAACGGTGCATTTTGAATTCCCACACTGCGGGCCTGCTGAGCGGACCGTCTGGGGCAGCTTCGGGCCTTTTATGGGCCGTGGAGCTGGGCTAATCCAAGCCCAAATAGGTATAAAACCTACCCTTGGGCTTTGTTTTGAATCTGTTTTTTTTTTATTTTGTTTTGTCTTTAATTTCAATGCATTTTAATTTAGTTTAAATATTGTTAAAAAAATCATAAATATATAAAATATAAGTATCTATCTCAGTAATAAACACAAATAAAAAAATATGATAAAAAAAAAATAATAAATAAAATAATAAAAATAAAATATACATAAATATATATAAATAATAATTATTTTGAGTATCCGATGATGGAATTCAACTTGTAAAGAGGTAAAGAGTTACCTCTTTCAGGTAGATTTTCTAGGTGAAGAGTTTGAGATGGATTTTCACAGAAGAGTCGCGATAAATCCGAACTCTATACTCCAATATTCATTACTCAAATAGTCATTATCGAAAATATACATTAAAAGAAAAATAAATTTTCATAATGTTACATTTAAACTTAAATTAGTATAATTAGTTAATTAGTTTAAATAAATATTATCAAATAAAGTTAATTTAATCATAGAAAATTTTAATTGTTTGTTTGATTAACTATGTGATTAAGTAAAATATTAATCAATAACGTTAATTAAAGAATTTGAATTTAAATAGAAAACAAAAAAATAAAACATAGTAAAACATGAAAAAATAAAAAAAAGAGAAAAGAGAATAAAAAATAATAACAAATAAATGATTCATGAAAAAATAATAATAAACATATAATTGAATAAATTACGAAGCATTTAAGTCAATGGACGCGTGCATGTAGATATCATCATTTTATCTTATCATAGCCTGCAACGTTTATCTTGTAAATGGAGCGAGAATTCCGATGATGAGATTTCTTCAAAGAGCTTATAGAGATGAGTTCTTTTGGGGATATTTCTAGGTGAGGAAAACATTGAGACTTCACAAAAGCATTGGGATGGTCTTCGAATGATTTTCTAATAAAAGATTATTGACTCTATCATTTAAAATAAATAAATCATGACATCATTTTATATTTGCATCATGTGCATACGTAAAACCGAATAAAAGACTCAATCAACCAACTCAATAAAAATTAGCTAATAAGCAAGGATTAAGGAAATATAACAATAAAATCAAAATTAGGCCGTAATAGGATGACTTAAGATTAAATGGTACCGTTCGTGGAATGGGCGCAATGAAGGTGCTAATCTTTCTCCGTGCGTAACCGCACTCCCGAACCCACCTTTGAACAACGTAGACCAGTTTTTTGTTCTTTCGATGGACGTAAAATTGATTTAGGACTTCATCGATTAGAACCGAATCAATAGGTGGGTGACCAATCGCATCTATAAGAAACGATTGGTGGCGACTCCTAATTTTTTTTGTTTTCGCCCACGTCTGCCGAACGGGTTCCCTGACCCGCACGTTACGACAATAAAGAAGCTTTAATCAGTGTGAAGGACATTGGCAATACCCAAAAAAAGATGCGTGCAAAGGTTTTATTGTGGATGGAAACTCTTACGTTGGTTTGAGCAGTGTTTGATGGGGGAAACAATGGAGGATTCGTACGCTGATTTCTTGATGGAGGAATTTAGAAAATTGTTATCTTAAGTTCCCAAGTCAAGATATTTTACAAAAACCTTGTATGGATCAAAAATATATATTTTAGATTTGAACATACAATTTAGACACATTTTATGTATAATTTAAAAAAAATTGTAATTTATAAGTTTAAGTGTGATATAGAACCAACTAAATGAATATGATCTAAATCTAATTATAGCTTGTTTTGTATTAAGGTGATTGAAGGTAATTGTCTAATTTAAGATGTGGGGGTAGTGGCCTAAACGTGGAATGCCTACTCTAATCGACCTTCATTGGATCTCCGTATTGGATTCTTCTGGATTATTCCTCCTTCTGAGAGCGAACTTAAATCCAATGTTGACAAATCAGTTAAAGGCAAACAAGTACTTGTAAGGTGTAGAGGAGTTTTAAGGGATTCTAATGGTTGCATTGGATTATTTTTTGGCCCCTGGGACTACAAGACTCTGATTTCAAGGCTTTGTTCCAGTTTTATTTTGGTTGTTTGTTTGTAAGCTTGTTTTTGATGTTCTTGGTGAACAATATAATCATGTATCATTTCATGATAAAATTACTTTAACTAAGCAAAAAACATTAATTTAAAAATAAATAAATAAATAAAATTGTAATTGATTAAGTTCAAGCATGATTCTAGAATCATGCAAAATGAAAATGATAAAAATGCAATTATAGCTTCTACTATAATTGTTTTCATCTTCGTATGCTTCATGCCATACCCAAAAGCACCCTTTTTAAGCATCTGGTCATCTCTAGAGCCGTAGAGGTGAAATCAAAGCATGATAATTCACATACAAAATGACCTGGTATCACAAGTTTAAGGATTACTTACACTACTAACAAATGAAAGTATTTCCATGGATACTTGAGTGAAATACCAAATGGAACTCTCATAGCGGGTTATGTTCAGTGAACTTGTTTCTTAACAAGCACCCATATACTATCTCCAAGTATCTCAAATACTTCAACTTATGAGATCAATTGCTTACTTCTAAAGTAAAAAGGCTTAGCATGTATTAGCCTTTGAGCATTGTCAATATCCTTATTCTTGACAATACAATAACTAGAAACATATTTAGGAACAAGGCTTTGATACATAATAATATCATAATTAAAACTTTTATAATTTCTTTCCAAGGTCATTATATTCCAAGGACTTTATCTACATAAGTCTTTCATAACTCTTTATAAATAAACTTATGGATAAAGAAATACTTAATACATTATACAAAATATCCATAATGTATTTAACATGAAATGCAGTGTTTTACAAGCACAAAATCGATTGGCTTACAGGGCTTACACTAACAGTAGCAAGGTTTAAATAAGCCACATCCCTTCCATTATCAACACCAATCACCCACTGTAAACTTTGAGTTCAGAGCACCCTTTTCTTTGTTAAGCTATCAGCTGCATGTTCGCAGATCACAAGATGTGCCTGACGCCCCAACTCGAAACATTATTGAAAAGTTTGAGAGTGAGAAGAACAAGTGTCCTTAATTTCCATAGCACCTCATTCGGCTTTTTGATCCATTTAACCACATTACTGAAGTCAGATTCAAGAAGCAGGGAGTGAGTTGCGTTCCACTTGGAGGCCGCAAAAATTAAATTACCTCCTTCACAGCAGTAAGTTCAGCTTTGTTTGCATAAGCAACACCAATTGGCTTGGAAAAAAAAGCAAGCGTGTCCCCATTTAAGAGATTGATTTCTTTGGGCATTGTATACATGAAAAATGAAAGTTAATTTTGACAGAAAGCTCATGGCTAGTTTTAGTATCAAATCGAGATCCTTAGCACGAAACCCAAAACCCATTTTCTCTTATAACCAAACAAAAAAAGTTTTTTTGAGCTTGAACTTAAGTCAAGGCTAAAATTTGTCAAATCCTAGATGGGCATCCAACCAAAAATAAATTCACAATCGGTGGAAAGATTATTATTATTGTCTATATATATGTCTAAGATATACTAATTTAATTGATATGAGATTTCTTTTATCACCAATCTAATAGAATTAAGTTAAAGATCTTAATTTTCGATAATAGTGCTCTCCCATCTACCAAAAAATAAAACAAAAAAGTTTTTTTATAGCAGTGTGGGTTTAAGAATGGAAAAATGGTGAATATCCAAAGTCAGCAATCAAATAGAGGTCGAAGCAATCCGACGATTGTTTTCTTAAATAATCTCAGGATTGATTGGAAATGGTTGAAGAGACAATATGTGAAAAACATTGTATAGGGTTTAGGGCATTTTCATTCCAAAAAAGAAATTGAAGAGGAGGAAAAAGTTCGGATTTTGTCCGATTGGGATCTGTGGCTGATGCAAGAAAGATGATTGGGAGATTGAATGGAGTTTGGCTGATTGATCACAGTCCGTGAGCAAACGTTGTGCATTCCGACCCACGTAATGCCATTTGGAGGAAAACAAGGAATTTTTTGGACAGATTACGGAATACAACAAGTTCTTATGGCATCGTTCAGGGCACAACAATCAGTGAAAAAGAGGAAAAGGGGTCATATAGGGAAGCTTTAATCAGTGTGAAGGACACTGGCAATACCCAAAAAAAGATGCGTGCAAAGGTTTTATTGTGGATGGAAACTCTACATTGGCTTGAGCAGTGTTTGATTGGGGAAACAACGGAGGATCCGTATGCTCATTTCTTGATGGAGGAATTTAGAAAATTGTTATCTTAAGTTCCTAAGTCAAGATGTTTTACAAAAACCTTGTATGGATAAAAAATATATATTTTAGATTTGAACATACAATTTAGACACATTTTATTTATAATTTAAAAATAAATTTGTAATTTATAAGTTTAAGTGTGATTCTAGAACCAACTAAATGAATATAATCTAAATCTAATTATAGCTTGTTTTGTATTAAGGTGAGTGAAGGTAATTGTCTAATTTAAGATGTGGGGGTGGTGGCCTAAACATGGAATGCCAACTCTAATCGACCTTCATTCGATCTTCGTATTGGATTCTTCTGGATTATTCCTCCTTCTGAGAGCGAACTTAAATCCAATGTTGACAAATCAGTTAAAGGCAAACAAGTACTTGTAAGATGTAGAGGAGTTTTAAGAGATTCTAATGGTTGCATTGGATTATTTTTTGGCCCCTGGGACTACAAGACTCTAATTTCAAGGCTTTGTTCCAGTTTTATTTTGGTTGTTTGTTTGTAAGCTTGTTTTTGATCTTCTTGGTGAACAATATAATCATGTATAATTTCATGATAAAATTACTTTAACTAAGCAAAAAACATTAATTTAAAAATAAATAAATAAATAAATAAAATTGTAATTGATTAAGTTCAAGCATGATTCTAGAATCATGCAAAATGAAAATGATAAAAATGCAATTATAGCTTCTACCCATTTGCATATTTTAGGTTCTAGAATATTTATTCAAGGTCATCCAGCTCCATTAATTAACGAAGCTTGAAATCTACTATTCAATTCCGGACAACAAAGTGACTATTAATCTCATTCCTCGATATATATCAAGACTTTTGAATTAAAGGTAGAATGCTTCAAAAATAATATTTTACCAATAAATTGGGACACAATACTACAGCACGTGCAATACATATTTATTTCGTAGGCATGATAAGAAGAATAAGGGTTTTTGACGCTATGCTCGTTTGAATTAGTCCACAAAATTTGATATGCGTTAACAATTACAAGATACTATTCAACAAATCCCTCAAGGCTTTTTGCTTCCACATTCTTTTCCGTTGTTTTTCCATTTAAGAATATTTCTTCGCACGTCTTTGATGAGACAACCTTAATTTCTTTCTGTTTTTGGAATATTGAAAAGCTCTTGGTGATAAAGACATATATATGGTGTTGTCCAATCAACGCAATGTGATTTCGTTGAATTCTATGGTATTATTTCCTTTGTTCTCATTTTGCCTGCTGATGAATTCTATGATAAATTTTCAAGCTATGACAATTATCTTATGGATGGTACATTTAGCATGAGAATATATACTTCTATTCTATAAATAGTACTCTACTCTATCCCATTAATGCACTTACCAGTACAATATTAAATTGATGTGAGTGATAATTACTCTATTTTTTTGGTACTTTGATTTATATAATGAAAAGTAGCTATCTCCAATCACATAAATCTCTTCTCATTTATCTAAGAATTCTTATCCTAAACTTTCAAGATGAGATCTCAAATTTTAATTGCAGAGATATCTTTGGTGAGAAGTTACCTGATATCTTCCCCTTTTTCTTTACATAGGTCAAAGTATCTTTATGCACTTAAAACAAACGCAAATACTTAAAAAAGTTGACCGAGGATTATATGTTTCCTTTTTGAAGTTTGTGTAAACCAGGGAATAATAAGCTCCTTTTGAGTAAGGAATGCTAATAATAAATTCTTGGCCGATTGTCCGAAGCAATACCTTTGGTCCGGAGTCCAAAATAGTCAGTGATGACTATTCTAGTAGCTCAAAACGCGTTTCCTGGCTAGTTTACACCATCGAACAGGATCAAGAACACAGTTTTCTTGACCACTAATGGGTCGTGGACCGCTTTGAAAAAATCAATTGGTTGATTAATCCACGAAATTTGTAACATGTAAATCAATCAAATCAGACGTGACACAACTACCCTCACTTGGCATCATTTTAAGCAGCGTGGAATTTAACTTCTCTCAATAGTTTTTAACGTTGCTTAGGATGATGAGTACCTTGTTATCCCACATTTTTTCATTAAACACAGTCATTTCTCACAATCGATATTACAACAGAAAGTAAAACCACACACGACCAACGATCTCTTCTTTCAGACACCATAAATCATTAAATTCTACCATGATTGATAAGTCATCTATAAAATTTGAACCTACCTACTGCATCCCTACAACTTAGAAACCAAGCTCCTTAAAATGCATGAAAAGTAGCATGAAATTAGAATATGGAAACAATCCTCTTCAATTAAACAAGACCACATGCAAAGACATTGGTTATTATCAAAAGTAACTCCTCTTGCTTTCAATTTTTTTTGGCAGGAATGCAATTCAAAATAGCCCTCTAGAGAAACTTTTAAATTTTGGTGGAATAATATAACTCCATATTAAAATGAATCAAACCTTTTCTTCCTCGACCATTTCTTGGGTACCAAGTGTAGACGCTTGGCATGATGGTGTTAAACTACGATATCAAATTTACTCAATTGGCACGATATGCACCATACCTTATTTTTACTAAGGAGATGAAAGTTAGGAGATTTGTGGAAGGATTAGTAGAGCCTTTGTTCAGGGCCGTAGCGTACAAGGAGTTTATATTTAGGGATGTCAACGGGTACCCTATTATAGGGTACCCGTGGGTATCCGACCCGTTTATATAGGATTAGGGTACTCATAAACGGATTTGGGTAGGATTAGGGTAGTGATTTCACTACCCGAATTTTAATAGGGTAGGGTTAGGGTACCACCCCTTGGGTACCCGTTACCCGAACCCGATTACTATTTATAAATATTTTATTATTATTTTAATAATTAAATTAAAAATTTATAATTTTTACCAACTTTACAAGTAAATTTTTTTGTTAAAAACTAACAAATATATGAAAAGTATGATTACTTTAATTATTAATGTGATGATATTAATATATTTAAATTAAAAAATTATTATATTATTATTTATGTTTAAGTATGATTACTCTAATTATTAATATGATGACATTAATACTTTTATGAATGCGTGTGTGTATATATTATGTATTTTAAATATAAATATATTTACTTTTTATTTTGTTTTAACATTGTAAAAATTATAACTCATAAAATTATTAATTACAGTATATATATGTTTATTTATATAAACATATAACATATAAATCTAAAGGTAAGTTATGAGATTAGAAAAGTTAATTAGGTAATTGGGTTTCCATGAAGAAAATTTTAATAATTTTTTTATTTAATTGAGTATTTAAACCGGTTAGGGTAATTATAGGGTAGTGGGAATGTATTAGGGTTAGGGTTAGGGTAGTAATTTTAAAATTAAACGGGTAGTTAATAGGGTTAGGGTAATTGATTTTTTATAAGGTTAGGGTTCGGGTACCTCGAAATTATAGGGTACTCGATCCGTTGACATCCCTATTTATATTCCTATGCTTCTGTAGTGGGTTGTGCTTATAGAATTGAGATGAGAAGCACGGGAAGTAGGGCTTCCAAGGATAGATTTAAGGGGACTAGGATAGAGGGCCATCAAGGCCAGGGAGTTCAGTGCGACTGGAATTTCCTCTTTATAGTCTCCAACCATTTTTGAAAGAAAATGTCCCAACCCTACAATGTTTTTCACATATAATCTTCAACCATTTATAATCAATCCTTCGAGGGAGATTATTCAAGAAAGTCGTTGTTAGATCCCTTTGACCTTTTATCTTATTGCTGACTTTGGATATTCACCATTTTTCCTATCTTAAACCCACATTGCTATAAAAATCATTTTTGTTTTGCTTTTTGGTACATGGAGAGCACTAGGATTGGAAACCAAGATCCTTAAATTAACTCTACTAGAGAGATGATAAAAGAAATCTCACATAAGTTAAATTGGGATATGGACTCCCACTTTACAAATGTTTTTTCCATGTGCTAATGCCAACAATGAGTTTGCAATGAGAACGGTTAACATAAGAAGATGATAGTATGGGAGAGAAAGTGGCAACTAGTGGTGGTAAGCATGGTAGATGATGGTTGGATAGCTTGAATTTGATGTTTGCGGATAATCTTAGCAAGAGATTATCATAAGCTACAATCAAAGGCGCTTTCAAGGAATACGAGAGAGTGGTGGACATTTTCATATCGAGGATGTCACGACCCAGAACTCTCATCGAGCCCGTGACAATTGCTGCGATGTCCCGATAGACATTTATTACTCGAAATGTCGATTGAAACCTCGCAAGGCTTTAATATCAGTTTTCTCACCTCCCTTGTGAGCTACAGTTGCCGAATATTGTGTTTTAAAGGATTATAGGCCATTTCCAAACCAAAACAATCATAAAATAATTTTTGTCTCATAAGGGCATTTTGGTCATTTTTTTCTAAAAATTTCAAAACCAGCTAAAAATGTAGTATGTGGGTGAAAAATACATATTTCATAATCAAACATAAATTTAGATGTCTAAAACCTTTCTTTGTAGTGAAATTATAACTATTTGAATATAATAAAAATATTGAATAAAATATTCTATTTTCTTGTAAAACTATTTTTAAAGAAAGCTATGTAAATAATTTTTTGTAACGTAAAAGCTAAATAAATTCATACATACAGTAATAAAGACAGCCAGAGTATGTAACTCAATAAACAATGACATGTGGGCCCTTGAATGACAAAAGTGAACTAAGGTTGTGAACCTATAGTTTTTGAGAATGCAACTCCAACTGTAACCCTCGACGAAATCAGCTATCTACAGTCTATCCTGAGCCTAAAATGGGTGGAAAGGAGGGTGGTGAGATTATATAATCCCAGTGAGCAAACAAATATTATCTAAAATATCTAAAGTCGAGTAAATGGAGATAGATAAAACAGATTAGCATAAAATGATTCATAGCATTTTGAACTCAATTTCAATAAGATATAATAGATTCATTTCACCCAAATAAACAATGAGGCTTATGGTTTCCTGAAAAACTTGGCTCGTGCTAAAACTCATATTCGGTGGCAACTTGATCAGAGGCATCCATCCGAGCCTGCCAAGGCTGTTGAAAATCTCATGTACACATTAAACATATTTTTACGTTTGAAAACACAATTGTTCCTTGGCGTTAGCTGAGTCTCACTCTTACGTGGTGGTCCACGTGAAGTGCACTCAAACTTTACCTCAGGAGATACCCTCTACATGGCTCTCCAATCGAGGTAAGATACACCTGGATTCCGTGCCCTTTTCATAGGCTATCCACAGAACCCATCATTGCAGTGATTAATCTATCTACCACCAAGCTAATAAAAATTCCAACTGCATGACATGACCATCATTGATAGGTCTAGGTCCCCATCACTTGACTACTGGCCATGCGCCTTAGGGCAGGCTCAACACAGGTCCCGCAAAACCTTCTTGCTAAGCTTCAAACCCCAGACCTTTTTAAACTTCCCCCGAAGGGAACACTTTTAACCATTTCAAATCCAGCCACTCAAGACAAAACAAACAATTCATATAGTTTTAAGAAAATTTCCAATTCAGCCATTCATGCCCACCTTATCATAAGCCATTCAATTTAAATCATCATTTATAACACAACAAGTAGTCTCCAATTACTCTATTTTCAAATCCATCATTTAATTTCAAGACAATTTATAAAATCATTTCATTTAATCATATTTTGTTTATAAATCACAAAGATTTGCCATTTAAATTCATTTTCTATAAAATTCAAAAAATCGGATAAAATCTACCTTAGATAATTAAGATGATAGTAAGGTTACTCACAATTTCGGGAGTCGAATTTTCGAGTACTCCAACTATTGATCCTTGGGTACAATTTCTTTACTCTTGCTAGAATGCTTACCAACTAAACATAATGCACAATAAGCAATTTGCTACATTTGTGCTAAACCGTTATAAAACCAATTCAGGCTCTATTCAATGCATGAAATGGGATGAAAAATCCTCGAGTAACTATCTAAATACGGTGTCATATGTAAATTCAATTATGTATCTAAATAAAAATGGTATTGGCTTAACTCGATTTATCGCCCGATTAATTGGCCAATATATCAAATTTCACTCTAAATAACTCCATTTCTCTCCCAGTCCAAATCATCCAACACAATTTAAATAACTTGAAATATGGCAAAATCACCCTCACATTCTCTCTTGGAAAATTCGGCCATTGTGAGTGCATAAACACTATGATTTTTCATGCTTAATTTTCACACCATAACTCATTAATTCATAACCAAATTCACTTGAAATAAAATCAATCCACCATCAATATACCACAAGTAAGATTCGGCCATGAAGGGTGGTAAGAACATATGATTTTTTTCTTAGTTGTTTTCATTCCAAACATAACAAACTAACTAAAAAACACTGAAATACCTTAAAATCTACCTAAAACCATCATCAAATTCTCTCTCCTAGGGTTTGATCAGCACACTATCCTTCATGATATCTTGTGATTTAACCATGAAAAATGCAAAATAAAGCATAGGAAAGGTAGATCACAAGCTAGAATTAAGAAATTTTACCTTTAATCACTTGTTTCCTTAAAATCCAATGATTTCTCCTTGAAATTTTCACTCTAGGGTTTGTTCTTCCTTTTCCCCTCTTTGTTCTTCACTTGGCCAGCCATATGAGTGAGTGTGGGAGGGTTTAAATTGGCTTTTATAAGGAAAATATTAAATGGACAAAAGTTTGCCATGTGTCACCATTTTATTGGCCCATGTGCAAATACTTAAGAATTAAGCAATCTTTCTCCACCACACATAATTATCCATAGTATAAAATGAAATTCATGTGCTGGACATGTGTTGGGTAGTGTAAAATTACAATTTTACCCTTGGACGACAAAATGACGATTTTACTCTATGCTCAGAAAAAATGCCAGAATTAAAATTCTTCACTTCTCAAACTCAAATTATGTTTTAAATGATCAATCTTGATCAAAAACTTCTTCCAACATTCAAATTTTAACCTCGGGTGGCAAAATGATCATTTTGCCCCTAAGTCATGAAAATTTCGATTCGACTCCAAATTGATCATCGAACTCTGAATCACCATATTAAATCATTCTGGGGTTTTAAAATTCTCAATTTCATCTTAAAATCTCTATTTAAACTAGTTCGGGGCTTAATTCAACTTAATTGTACCATTTGGTACATTATCGACTTTTGATGACTTTTTCGAGGTACCCAAGTATGCAAACATCCTTTCAAGCACATGAATGACATGTTAAGTATATTTTAGGGCTGGGCTTGACAGAGAAAATGTGCACAAGACAAAGGTAGAGTGACAAATAATGCCTTCATTAGGTACAGGGAGAAGTTTGAGATAAAGAAAGCTTTGCGATAGGGGAATCATCAGTGGATGGATGGAAAAAGAGTTTCTATGAGGAAAGTTGAGCCAATAAAGACTGTGAGGAAAAGTGAGCTAAAGAGAAAACAAAAGAACAAAAAGCGAAAGCAATCTCTATGAGTAACAGAACTTTTATAGAGGTTGTTATAGGTATAATAGAGAACAGTAAGAATGAAGAAGGAAAAGAGAAGGTGGAAAACAATGGGACATGAAAGAACAAGGTAGGAGAAGACAAGTTAAGGTTAAAAGAACAACAACTAATGAGAATGGAAATAGGTAAGGTGAGATTGGAGGGAGATTAAAAGCTAAAGCAAAAATTAGTTTTAGTAAGCATGAACATCTCGACTGTGGATATGGAATGGATCAATGATAACTCTATTATATAGAGTTATTTTGACATATTTTGGAGATTTAAGTAACTAGTTCTTTGAGATTTTAGATTTGAATTTTAGTATTCTAGGTGTTTTTCTTAGTTAAGTTTAATTATATGTTGATTAGTTTAATTTAAGTATTTTTAATTAATTTTTTTGTTATTTTGTTTTAAATTACTTTAAGTTAAGTTATTGTTGATTTCTCTTATTCTTCTTGTAGGAAATTCAATGAGAAAGGTTTATTTGATGAAAATCCATGCAAGTATGGTGATGGCTTTATTCGTATTTATATATGCTGTAGTATTTTGAAGATAACTTGAGATACAATAGTCCAATTGATGTGATTCTTGAGCCAATGTCGATATGTAAAGCCTAACTTTATAAAATATGCGCCATGTTATCCATGTGCTGGATGGAATGTTTGCATACTCGAATGCCTCGGAAAAGCAGTCAAAGTTGGTATTGTACCTAGAGGTATAACTAAGTCGATTTAAACCTCGAACAAGTTCAAATGAAGATTTCAAGATGAAATTGAGAATTTTAAAATCCAGGAATAACTTAAAATCGTAATTCGAAGTTCGATGACTGATTTGGAGTGAAACTGGAATTTTCATGAACTAGGGGTAAAATGGTAATTTTACCAACCGAGGACAAAATGAGAATTTTTAGAAAATATTTTAACTACATTTGACTTATTGGAGTATGATTTGAGGTTGAGAAGTGAAAAATTATAATTTCGGTATTTTTCAGAGCATGGGGTAAAATTGTCATTTTGCCACATCGGGGCAAAATTGTATTTTTTCACCACCCAACACATGTCCAGCACATGAATTACACTTATTATTATTGTGGATGAGTGAGGAATTATGTGTGGTGGAGATGGAATACTTAATTATTAAGTTATGAAAAGTGGACCAATAAAAAAGTGACATGTGGCACATTTTTAACCATTTAAATATTATCCTTTAAAAAGCTAATTTAAACCCATTTTCTTTACTTCATTTGGTCGGCCATAGCTAAGCACAAAGAGGGAAAGAAGAACAAAAACCCTAGCGACCAAGATTCAAGAGAAAAGTGTGAGAATTCAAGGAAACAAGTGAAAAAGGTAAAATTTCTTGATTTTGGCTAATGATCTATCATTCTTGTACATTATTTTCCATTTTAAACGGTTGAGAATCAAGATTTCATGATGGTGTTCTTGCTGGTCAAAGCTTTAGAGAGAAGATTTGATGATGATTTTAGGTGGATTTTGAGATATGTTAGTGTTTTTAGTTAGTTTATCATGTTTGGAAAGAAAATTAAGTGAGAAAATTACATGTTCTTTGGTAACCCATCAAGGCCAAATTTTATAGAGTGAATATTGGAAAGGAATTTTGTGACATTTTATGTTAATTGGTTAGGATTTAATGGTTTTAACAAATGGTGGTGATGGAAACCGAAAATGATGATATTTAGCATGAAGCCACAAATTTCATATTAAATCCTCATAGGCCGAATTTCCTATGTGAATTATTGGTGATGAAATTGATTGAATTTCAAGTGATTTGATTGGGAAATAATAGTTTATGGTGTGGGAATTAAAGATTTATGGTGTAAGAATGTAGCTTGAAAAATTTTAGTGTTAGTGGACACACCTTGGCCGATTATTCCAAAATGAAATGTGAAGGTGGTTTTGTGACATTTCATGTTAATTGACTAGTATTTGATGAATTAGAGTATTGAAAAAGAAATAGAATTAATTGGAGTTAAATCAGACGTATTGGTCATTTAATCAGATAATAAATCGAATTAGGTCAATACCATATTTGAATAGTTACCCAAGGATTTTTCATCCTATTTCATACATTAGTATAGAGCCTGAAATAGAATTATATGATGTGGCACAATATATTGAATTATGTGTCATGTATTGTATATAGGTGGTGAGCATTTTGATAAAAGTACAGAGATTGTACCTGAAGACCGGGACTAGGAGTACATCGACTCCATATTCTGTGAGTAAACTTATTATCTTCTTAATTATCTAGAGTAAATTTTATTCAATTTGGTGATTTGTGAAAAAACGAATTTAAATAGTGAATTGCTTGGTTTTATGAGAAAAATGTGAATTAATAAAATGAATGAATTTCTATAAATTGATTTGAAAATCGGACAATGGTTTTGAAATTAGAGTAATTGGAGACCACGTGTTGTGTTGTGAATTATGACATGAACTGAATGGCTAATGATAAAATGGCATGATTGGCTGAATTGATATTTGTGTTGAAAATTACGAATTTTCTGCTTTATCTGGATAGACTGTGTAATGAAATAATTGCCATATCATGCAATTGGAGATTTGATTGATTGGTGGATTATAGATTTCTCACTGCAGTGACGAGTTTCCGTGGATTAGCCTATTTAGAGGGGCACGGTAAACCCTGTTATATTATACCTCTGATGAGAGGCGCGGAGGGTAACTCTTGAGGTATGACAGAGTTCACGTCAGGCCGAACCACCACGTGAAGGTGAGCTTAGCTAACGCCAAGGAACGACTGTGTTATATCGTAAAAATATGTTTTACGAGTAAATGAAATTTTAATAGCCTTAGCGGGCTCGGTTGGATACCTCTGGTCAAAGTGTCACCGAGTATAATTTTTGGCACGAGCCAAGTTTTCAAGAAATCATAAGTCATGCTAATTACTCGAGAAAAATGAATTTGTTTTATCTAGTGAAAGAAATGGAAATGCTATAAACCGTTTTATGATGATATTTTTATCGTCTCCATTTACTCGACTTTAGATATTTTTGATGATGTTTGTTTACTCACTGAGATTATATAATCTCACCACCTTCCTTTCCATCCATTTCAGGCTCAGGTTAGTCAGTAGTTAGTTGATATCGTCAAGAGACAAATTTTGGAAGTTGCAACCTTAGAAATCAAAGGTTTACTGACTCATAGCTTTAGTTCAATTTTGTCGTTCGGGGGCCTACGTGTCATTGTAAATTTAATTGCATACTCTGGTTATTCTTACCACTGTATACATGAATTTATTTTGCTTTTACGTCCCAAAAATTATTTACGTAGCTTTCTATAAAAATTGTTTTATAAGAAAATAGAATATTTTATTCGATATTTTTATTTATCCCAACGGTTGTATTTTCACTTTTAATGAAGGTTTTAGACATCCAAATTTATTTTTGATTTTAGAATGTATGTTTTTCACCCACATACTACATTTTTTGCCGATTTTCGAAATTTTGAAAAAAATGATCAAAATACCCATGTGTAGTTGAGTTTTCTTTTTGACTGTTTTTGAATAAAAAATGGTCAATACCACTTTAAAACATAATTTTAGTAACTATCACTCACAAGAGAAATGAGAAAACTGATATGAAAGCCTTGCGAGGTTTCGGTTGGCATACGGGGTAGGAATGTCTATCGAGACTTCGTGGCGGTTGTCACGAGCTCGAAAGAGTTTCGGGTCGTGACACGATAAGAGACATGGCTACAACTTTTATGTTTACCACTTTGTCCAGTTCGGAATAAATCAAAGTAAAAATCACATTGAAAGAAGCTAGATTGTTGTAGTTTTGCATCAAGGTAACACAAAGAAATGAGGGTTGCAGCCTTGAGTAGACCAAGGTTGTAGCGTTGTGATGCACCAGTGCATCATACAAAATCTAGAAAGTAGAGAACCATGACGCTGAAAGAGTGAAGCCGTGGCACTAGTGATGGGCAACAACCCATACTTAGACCCTAGAGCAGGGGGCCTTGGTGCCACAAGGTTGATGCACACCATACTTCATCCCATAATCATGGCGCCAAGGAGACCAAGGTGGCGGTGCTAGATAGATTTCCAAAAATAAACTTTTGACAGGAATTTAGAAATTAGAGATTTTAGAACCTATTTAAAAGACCTTTTTTAAAGGTTTTTAAAAAGGACGATAAGCAACTATCTAGAGAAAAAAGAGGCAAAAGCGAAGCAGGAAAGCAAGAGAATTGAGATCGAAAAGTATCAACTATTAGTTTGTCTTTCCACTTTTGTGTTTCTCTTAATGATAACTCTGCTATATAGAATTATTTTTAACACATTTTGGAGATTTTAGTGGCTAGAGCTGCTGGGAATGTTTTTGATATATGTAGGTATTGTGGAATGGAATGAGGCTACCAATAGTTTTAGATGTGGCTAAATCCTAATTGTTATGTATAGTTCTATCTACCAGGAAGCCGAATGCCATAAGAAGTATCAAGTTTAAGAACTTACAGACTTGTAACGGCATCGAAGGGCTTTTGAACCACTTTAAATGTATAAAAACCTAATCTTTCAAAAAACAATTAAATTGGGATGTCTTGAACTTATAAATATAATAATAACCTTGCCACCAATTATCAATTTATTTTTGATTCGATGCCCATCCAAAATTTAACAATTCCATCTTACTCTTCCAATTTGACTTAAGTTCAAGGTCAAGAAAACCTTTTCTGTTTGGTTATAAGAGAAAATGGGTTTTGGGTTTTGTGCTAAGGATCTCGATTTGATAACTAAAACTAGCCATGAACTCTCTATCCAAATTAACTTTCATTTTTCATATATACTATGCCCAAAGAAATCAATCTCTTAAAAAATTATTATACATATATATTACAGGTGCTGAATATGGTGCCTGATGTTTGTAAAATACGTTTAAATAGTTGAAGTACTCAACTATTGAAAAGTATTGCTTTTCGTTCAAAATGAAAATAAAACAAAAGAAAAGTCTGGGTAACACTATGTCACCTCAATAACTTATTTTACCCTAATGATGTTAGCATTAGTTTACCTCTTTTGTTTTTGTTTTTGTTTTTTTTGAAGGGACGGGGGTTACAGGAGAGTATGAAGCATTTATTGTATTCAATAAAATTCAGGATAATGTGGCATGCACTATGTCACCTTAATAACTTTTTAGTGATTATATCCTGTTAGTAGGTAGACTGCATAGTCTCAACAAAACTTGTGGCCTTTTGCCTTAAACATAGTGAAGATTGAAGTTCTAAAACTTCACAAGTGAAATTATATAATAGACATGTGTGTATTTAATAATTAATTATATTAATTTATTGAATATAATTAAATAGATATCGATAAAACTTAAAATTTCTAGCATGGATGTGTACAGAGTAAATTTCTTAAGTTTGCTTTATATGTTATTTTTTTCACTTAAACAGTAGAATTACTCAACCTGTCATAAGATGAGATTGGTAGAATAAAGAATTGAAGAAATTATTATTTTACATTCACTCCTGCCATTCGCCACATCTACCTAACACTAAGCAACGGTCAAAACTATTGAGAGAAGTCAAGTTCCAAACTGATAAAAATGATACCGAATTAGGATATTTGTGTCAAATGCCTAATTTCGTTGATTCACATGTTACAAATTTGGTGGATTAATCAACCAATTGATTTCTTCAAGGCTGTCCATGACCAATTAGTGGTCAATAAAACTGTATTCTTGGTCCTGTTCGATGGTGTAAATTAACCAGGAAATGCGTTTTGAGCTACTAGAGTCGCCCAAGGATTGATAAAGAATAGTCATCACTGACTATTTTGGACTCCAGACAAATGGTGTTGCCTGAATTTATTATTAGCATTCCCTAGTCAAAAGGATCTTATTATTCCCTGGTTTACAAGTCTTGTAAAAAGAAACATATAATTCCTTAATCCTTGGTCAACCTATTTAAGTATTTGCATTTGCTTTAACTTAATGATACTTGACCTTTGTAAAAAAAGGTGAAGAGATCAAGTAAATTCTCACCAAAGGGACTGAGTAAAGTACTGTTTATAGAAGTATTCTCATGTTAAATGGACCATCCGCAAGATAATTATCATAGCTTGACAATATTTGCTTCTTTCCTGAAAATAGATACATAAAACGCTTTAAGATGAAACTAATCAGGCTTTATGTGAAAGTGAAAGATGCTTAGGTTTTCAACATTCTATTTTTTTGACAAGTTTATTGTGAAAATAATCTTGAACATTTAAAGAGATAGAGAAGACCCCTGGGGGTGTAAGGTAGAAGTCATCAACAGGCAAATGAGAACAAAGGAAATAATAACATATGCAAATTATGAATTCAACGGAAACACATTGCGTTGATTGGACAACACCTTATATATGTCTTTATCACCAAGAGCTTTTCAATATTCCAAAAACAACAAGAAATTAAGGTTATCTCAAAGACGGAGAAATGTTCTTGAATGGAAAAGAAGGTGGGAGCAAAAATTCTTGTGGGATTTTGTTGAAAAGCATCTTCTTAAATCGTTCCAGTCTTGTGATTGTTAACGTCTCAAATTCTGTGGACTAATTCAAACAAGAATGGCATGAAAAACCTTTATTCTTCTTATCATGCCTACAAAATAAATATTGCATTTTAATACTATGAAAAACATATATTGCACCTGCTGTAGTATTGTGTCTACCTTTGATAGTATTATATCATTTTTGAAGCATTCTACCTTTAATTCAAAAGTCTTGATATATGCCGAGGGTTGAGATTGATAGTCACTTTGTTGTCCGGAATTGAATTGTAGATTTCAGGCTTCGTTAATTAATGGAGCTGGGTTATCTTGAATAAATATTCTCAAACCTATACTTATACAAGGGACAAGAAGCTATGGATTTTGATTTTTATCATTTTCATTTTGTTGGTTCTAGAATCATTGTTGAACTTAATGAATTGTGAATTTATTTATTTATTTATTTACTATTTTGTATTTAGTTAAAATAATTTTTATCAAATATCATGAGATATATAATCATAATCTTCACTAAGGGGGTAAAAAACAAGCTTATAGACAAACAGCCAAATTAAAAATGGAAAATGGCGGCAAAACTAGAGTCTTGTAGTCCTTGTAGGCAAAAAATAATCCAATAACCGAACCATTCGAATCTCTTAAACTCCTTCATGTCCCACAGATCCGGTTTACCTTTAACTAATTTGTCGATATTGAATATAAATTCGTTCTCAAAAGGAGGAATCTAGGAGAGTACTCCAATACGGAGATCAGTTGAGGGTAAATTAGAGTTGGCATTCCATCGTTTAATCCAGCACTCCACATTGTCAATTCGACTGTTCCCTTCACTCACCTTAATACATGACAAACTATAATTGGATGTTGATCATTTTCATTTTGTTGGTTCTAGAATCACACATAATTTAACAACTAGCTAAAGATAAAACACAATCCCCCAAACACCGTAAGAATTCAAGCGTCTCTCACTCCATAAATAACCCAAACAATCAAAGCCAACATCACATTCCAATCGAAAGCACAAAATAACAATAAAAAATAACCAGTAATTATTTAAAATAGACCCAACACATATTAAAATTATTCCATCCTTATCATATGGTCAATAAACTGGTCATCATCACAATACATGGTCATACCTAGCTAGAAACTCATGTTCATCACGTACTTGGCCTGTCTACACAACACCATATTCCTACATCAAATGTTACCAGTTTGATAGTGAGGCACTGAACATCGGTCCCTCTCAATTGGGACTATTGCAAACTTTCTTGCCTTTCCCTTTTTAACTCTACTTCTTTGCCTTTTTCCGCCTGTCTATCTTTTACCTTTTTGCCAATTGATTTTTTCTTCTAGAGCACCACAATCCACCTCTTAGCTAAGTTTAGGTGTCACCAAAACTTCCTCTATCAACACCGGATCCACTTATCCCTACTTATCTGAGTCTTCACCACTCTTTTCTTTGTCTATTCTATACTTCCAATCAGAGACAAAAAAAACAATCTTTGTTCTTACCACAACAATCCCTTCATTCAAAAAAGAAGAATCAGAAACAAAGGTCTCCAATTGTCCTTCTATAATACCCAAGCCTAGTACAATTGGGAAAACTGACTCGATATCCAAAATGTCTCCATTGGGTCTGCTATTAGCCAATAGAACAATAAGTTTATCTATCTGATAGCCCTCCATACCTACATCAGGTTTAGGCTCGGTCCAAGAATTATTAATTCCACCCCATTTATCTCTTATGTCACACATTTTTGACCTTATAATTCATACAAGCCTATTGGGCCTAGCCTAGCTTCAACTCCTACTTTATTGCTAGTCCATGGGATAAGGCCTTCAGCCATATAATCAACATTACATGGGCTCAATCCATTCGTTAAACTAGTGTTTTGTTAGCTGTTGTATTTTTCCCCATTTGAAATTCCCCCTTTGCCTTTTTTATGCACTTGTCTAGGCAATTCATTACGGCATTAACAAAGGACTTAGAACTACCATTAGATTTCTAGTCTAATCATTCATTAACAAATCTTTAGGAAATTCAAAGACTTCTTTTGGATAAAATTTAGCCACTTAGATAACATGGTGTTTGTCCCCCACCACCAAGTCCACTGTTTCATCAATCTTTATCTTAACTGTAGTATTAACGAACATGAAGTATCTTTCATGAATTGGAACCCTAGAAACCACCAACCAACACCTTTTCTTCCCCCGATTAATTTCCAGGCTCCAATCATAGAAATTTAAGAACCATTTTCTCATTCTTCACCAACCTTTAGCTCTATGTTTTTCAAGCAAATTTTGGTCCTTAAAAAAGCCCAAGCATCTTTCCCTCGATACCTCTTTTACCTCCACGCCAATAATTTCTTACACCTTCAACTGACTCAAAATGGATTTAGGGTCATTTTCAGTCAATTAAATTCGCCATCATAGAGTTGTTAAGCCACTGATGAATTTCTTCAACAACCTAGCCAACACATTTCTTGAAGGTGTCTTGGATAGTAACTTGACCACCTTCAACGAAAGCTTGGTTTCCTTCACCACAACCTTTATCTATCAACACTTCCAAGTAGCTTCTAGTTGAGCATTCACCTCAATCAAAACCAGAGGCTCCTAAAGGTTCGGTGTTTGTAAGGGTCTGTATCAAAGTTCCTATTCTAGCATCACGTTTCTTCTAAAAATATGCATGAGAGTTATAACGTGCTATTTAGCTTTGATACAGTAGTCTAACAACAATATGCCATTCAATCTCCAAGCTACCACTAATGCTTCAACCAAAAACCCATACATGATAAAACCAAAGCGCTTGCCCCTATTCTATCATTTCATGGGGATAAAGACATCCACAACTTGTCCTAACTGGCTTCCAATCCTACCTAACCACTCTCTACCAACCCTTGGCAGCATATTGTTGATGAAAGCGGTAAAAATCTTAATAGGTCTCTGAATCTCCTATATATTTTGATTCTTGTAATGTCCTCTTTTAGCGTCGCCTAGGTCTTTGTCAAAATTAAAAAAAAAAAAACATAAGTTATAGTGCTTGTAGGCATTTAAGTATTTGCATTTTTGTTTTAACATAATGATATACTTGACCTACATAATTAAAGAAAAAGGGGAAGAAATCAAGTATTTTCTCATCACAGATATCTCTGCGATTAAAATTTGTGATCCCATCTTAAAAGTCTAAGATACAAATTCTTAAATACATGAGATGAGATTTATGTGATTCGAGATAACTATTTTCTATTATGTAATTTAAAATTTTAATGTGCCAAAAAAAATAGAGTGATCAAGTTAATTATCACTCACATCAATTTAATATTTTACAGGAAAGTGCATTAAAGGGACTGAGTAAAGTACGATTTATAGAAGTATTCTCATGTTAAATGTACCATCCACAAGATAATCATAGCTTGAATATCTTTGCTTCTTTCCTGAAATAGAAACATAAAACGCTTTAAGATGAAAGTAATCAGGCTTTATGTGAAAGTGAAAGATGCTTAGTTTTTCAACATTCTTTTTTTTTTTTTTTGACACGTTTATTGTGAAAATAATCTTGAAAATTTAAAGAGATAGAGAAGACCCGTGGGGTTTTCGGTTGAAGTCATCAACAGGCAAATGAGAACAAAGGAAATAACAGCATATGCAAATTATGAATTCAACGGAAACACATTGCGTTGATTGGACAACACCATATATATGTCTTTATCACCAAGAGCTTTTCAATATTCCAGAAACAACAAGAAATTAAGCTTGTCTCAAATTAAGACGGAGAAATATTCTTAAATGGAAAAGAAGGTGGGAGCACAAATTCTTGTGGGATTTTGTTGAAAAGCATCTTCTTAAATCATTCCAGTCTTGTGATTATTAACACATCTCAAATTTTATGGACTAATTCAAACAAGAATGGCATGAAAAACGTTTATTCTTCTTGTCATGCCTACAAAATAAATGTTGTATTTTAATACTATAAAGACAATATACTGCACGTGCTGTAGTATTGTGTCAACCTTTGATAGTATTATATCATTTTTTAAGCATTCTACCTTTAATTCAAAAGTCTTGATATACGCCGAGGGTTGAGATTAATAGTCACTTTGTTTTCTGGAATTGAATTGTAGATTTCAAGCTTCGTTAATTAACGGAGCTGGATGATATTGAATAAGTATTCTCAAACCTATAATTATACAAGGACAAGAAGCTATGATTTGGATTTTTATCATTTTCATTTTGTTGGTTCTAGAATCAGTTTTCTTTTTTTTTTTTTTTATAATTGGGAGAGGAGGGATTCGAAACTTGCTCTTTAGGTAGGTGGATCATGCACCAATCAATGAGCCAAATGCTTGGGTCCAAGATTTTAGAATCATGCTTGAACTTAATGAATTCCAAATTTATTTATTTTATATCTTTTGTTTAATTAAAATAAATTTTATTAAATATCATGAGATACATAATAATAATCTTCACTAAGAGGGTAAAAAACAAGCTTATAGACAAACAGCCAAATTAATAATGGAAAAAGGCATCAAAATTAGAGTCTAGTAGTCTTTGGGGGCAAAAAATAATCCAATGACCGAACCATTCAAATCTCTTAAACTCCTTTAAGTCCCACAGATCCGGTTTACCTTTAACTAATTTGTCGATATTGAATTTTAATTCATTCTCAAAAGGAGCCTAGAGTACTCCATTATGGAGATCAGTTAAGGGTTGATTAGAGTTGGCATTCCATGGTTTAATCCACCACCCCACATTGTCAATTCGACCGTTCCCCTTCACTCACCTTAATACATAACAAACTATAATTGAATGTTGATCATTTTCATTTTTTTGGTTCTAGAATCACATATAATTTTAATAAATTATAAATTTAGTTATTTATTTTAAAATTATACATATCATGTTTCTAACTGTATGTTCAAATCAAATATATATAAGTATATATATATATATATATATATGATCAATACAAGATTTTTTAAAAAAATCTTGACTTAGGAAATTAAGATAACAATTTTCTAAACTCCTGCTGTACATTATATATTATTCTGTTAATAAAAAATGTAGAAATAACTAGATTTCATTTCCATTTTGCTCATAGTTTTGGTCAGAATTGGAGAGTACGTACTTATTCAAGATTATTGTGGCAGCAGCTTCCTTGATTTTGTAGATTGTTGAATCCCTTCCAAGATTTGCATTAAAAATGTCCTTTCAAACGCCCAGACATTGTCTTGCGGCGAAGTTCAAAACCATTCATAAAAAATGTCAACTGAAATTCATGGACCAAGAAAATCTCAACCGTTCTCCATGCACTATAAATAGCGCCCTTCCCTTCTGTAGATGCACCCACAACTTCTATCAAACCCGCTCGACACAAGAAGGAAATTATTAAAACAGCTTACTTACACCCAAATGGCTCCAAGTTTTGATAATAGCAGCTCACTTTTCAACTTTGTCGTCCGAGATGGAAACGGTGTCAAAGGAATGGTGGACACTGGCATATCAACGGTGCCCCAGGCTTACATTCAACCACCGGCCGAGCAGATTAACAAGAAAGATGCCAGCAAACATGAGCTGCCACCGATCGATTTGTCGAGGCTGGACGGCCCTGACCATGATGAAGTGGTCAAGGAGATTGTTACAGCTGCTGAAACTCTTGGCTTCTTCCAAGTTGTCAACCATGGAGTGCCTGTCAATCTACTCGAGTCTCTCAAAGAGGCCGCACACAACTTCTTCGGCCTGCCCCCAGAAAGGAAGGCTGTTTATCGCAAAGAAGTGAGTCCAACCCCATTAGTGAAGTACGGCACGAGCTTTGTCCCGGAGAAAGAGAAAGCATTAGAGTGGAAAGACTATATTAGCATGGCATACACCAATGACGCTGAAGCTCTTCAGTACTGGCCTGTAGAATGCAGGTAATGAAATATATTTTATGCTTTCCTTTCTTCTTTTCCTCGGCATTTCGAATCCTAAATAATACAGACACATATAAATATCAATATTCTCTTTGTAGGGATGTTGCTCTTCAGTATTTGAACACGTCACATGAGATGGTGAGGAAATTGCTGGAAGCTTTGATGGGAAATCTTGGAGTGGAACTAGATGACTCAATGATTGATGCATTCATCGGAAAGAAGATGGTCAATATGAACTTTTATCCAACATGTCCTAATCCTGAACTCACAATTGGTGTTGGACGTCATTCCGATATGGGTACCCTTACAATCTTATTACAAGATGGAATTGGTGGTTTGTACGTGAAAGTTCCGGAAGACGTTGATATGGAAAAGAAGGGAGAGTGGGTAGAAATTCCTCCTATTCCAGAGGCCTTGGTCATCAACATCGGTGATATGTTACAGGTAAAAATCAGAAAATCAGAAAATATATTGACGCTACTTTTATTTTATTGAAAAAATAACCATACTTATATATATATATATATAATTATCTAAAAGAATTTTAAAAATTGGGAGATTGAACAAAAAGAAAAAAAATCATGTTTCAAGTACCTAATGGCCATGTTTTTAATTTGCTTGATGCAGATATTAAGCAATGGAAGGTACAAAAGTGCAGAGCATAGAGTTCGTACAACAAGCACCAAATCAAGAGTGTCAATACCCATATTTACGAGCCCAAAGCCAACAGAGAAGATTGCACCATTGCCTCATGTGGTAGAGAAAGATGGAGTGACTCGTTATAAAACGTTTGTGTTTGCAGATTACATGAATAGCTTTTTCGGAAATGCACATGATGGCAAGAAGTCCCTTGATTTTGCACAGATTAATTCTGCTTGATCTAGATTCTAATTTCTTTTGTATTCTTGGTCTTAATTTTAACATTCTCTTGCTCTTCTTACTTATTCTCTAAGACAATAAAAGATGGTGACTTACCTGGTCTCTCATTTCCTTCTATTTTGAGACCACAAAATTGTAGTTGGAATTTCTTCTCTAAACCAATTTTGTTTGGTCATGTATTCAATATTTTGAGATAGTTTGCAAAACTTTATTTCTTCAATAAATTTCAAAATTGTGTTGTTACTTTATGAAGAAATAATTGGGAAAATTTCTCTTCATATATTGAAATGCCCTTGGTAGGCCTTATCTTAGGTATAATAAGAGATTAATTGACTCTATTTCTACAATCTGTACTTCCCTTCTTAATTAAGACTTATGCCAAATTTTTTTAATTTAGAAATTCTTATTGCTAGTAATTGTTTGGATATTATATATATAGTCAAAATTAAGCAATATTTTTAGTATCAGAAAAGTGATACAATTATTGATATCCCAATAGAATTGAAATACACAGACAATTAGAGAAAAATAAAGTGCAACCATTAAAGATTCACTCGAAATACAAAATCAGAGCAAATACACAACTCTCATATCACACTGCCACCAATTAGGGACATTTCTAAGCTATCAACATCGAGCTTGGTTAAAGAATCTGTAAAAGAATTAGCTTTTTCGAGGGTATGCACAAATATTCCGTCTCCTATAGTCTTTCATACCATGTCAATTCCACCAAATATTTTCCATTTATCTGACAATCTTCCGTTTAAATTGCACACTAAGAGATAGGCACCTTGTTATCAAATTCAACAATAAGGGGTTTCTTCTCCGCCCAAGAAGATAGATAGAAAACATGAAGAGCAGTTTTAATTGCCATCAGTTCAACATAATTTGTTTCTTTCACATCAAACGGTCCAAAGACGATTCCTACCACACAACGACATGAATCTCTCAAAACCTCTCCACAACCCCAAGGCTTAGTTTTCCCTTAACCGAACCATTCACAATAAACTTGAGCTCATTTTCTTTAGGAGAAATCCAAGAAATTCTCTTTTTTGGATTTGAAATATGACAAGTAGTGAAATTACATGAATTTGACCACCATCCAAACTCATCTTCATTCCTAATTCCCTCTGTAGCCTTAATCCAAAACATAGATCTCATTTTAATTATAAAAAATATTTTTGCTCCATCCAACATTTTTCGATCCAACAAAGAGTCCTTTCTTGCAATCCATATAGACCAGAAAGTGGATTAACACAAGGCTAACCATCTTTTTTTCAAGACACCATAAATCATTAAATCCTCATATGACCTAATAAACTGATCTACGAAGTTTGAAGCAACCACCTACATCCCTGCCACTTAAAAACCTAGCTCCATACAATGCATGAAAAGTAGCATGAAATTTGAATATGGCAGCAATCCTCTTCAATTAAACCACACCATATGCAAAGACATTGGTTATTATCAAAAATAACTCAAGCTTTTCAAAAACTTTTTTGCTAGACATCAATTCAAAATAGCCATCCATGAGAAACTTTGAAATTTGGAGGAATAATATAACTCCAAACCGAAATGAACCATACCTTTTGTTCTTTAAGCATTGATTGGGTACCAAGGGTAGTAATGAATTTTTTTACAAGAAAGGATACTTTGTTGTCCAACTCCCAAATCAATTGATCTTTCTGCTCGTCTTTTAAATACACATCCTTTAGCATCTGTAGCAATACCTTAAAAGAATCTCTTTCTCATTCCAAAAGATGTCTTCTAACTTGTGGATTTCATGGGCCAGTATGATTCAAAGCTTCTACAACTCGAATTTCCTTCTCAATAGTTAATGAAAATAGTAGAGGAAAGGCATCCTTTAAGGGATTAATGGAGACCTATTTAGCCAACGAAAGAAACACAATGTTCTTATTTCCCATTTCAACTTACACCCATCACTACCAACCAATTTGTCAACTCCTTTGATCTTCGGTAAGCTCACAATATTTCTCCATACATTTGACATTCTCCCCTTTTGTTCAAATGATGGCAATCACAATGGACCGTCACCATATTTTTTACTATTAAGCCTTTTTCTTAATGTCTCTTGATCCACCCTATAGCGCCACCACCGCTTAACAACACTAAATTCTTTTGTAACAAATTTAAGATGCCCAACCCTCCCAATATTTTTAATCTACACACAACTACCCATTTCACTTTTGCTATTTTCATCTTATTCTCCATGGACCTCCCAAAAAAAGCTCTCCTCAATTGTTCAAGCTTCCTAATTACTCCTTTGGGAGCTTGAAAAACTAATAAATAATACACAAGTAAAGAATTTAAAACAAAATTAATAACTGCAATTCTACCTCCATAAGAAAGATACTTCCTTTGTTAAAGGGCTAGCCTTTCTTTGAATTTAGTCACCATATGATTCCACATTCCTAAGCTTCTTGGATTGTCACCAAGTGGAATACCTAGATACAAGAATGGCAAAGAGCTCTTTTTACATCTCAAGATTTTATCTATAGCCTTACCCAAACTGTTTTTAATTCCTATCTTGAGTGATATAAACAATGTCATATTTGGAAAGTTTGTATTGCCATCTTGCTATCCTCCATGACAATGAGGTTTTCTCAAAAATATACTAGATGGGATCTATTTTCTCCATGGGCTAGGTCGTGTGATACAATATGTACTATTTGAGCCTATGAGCCTATGAGCTAACTCATAACACATTTTCTTTACTGACTAGTACTTGGACTCATAATCATTGAACTTGCTTAAGTAATAAATGGGACATTCCTTCTTTTCTCTTTCATCATGTTACCTCAGTACACATTGCATGAATTTTTCACATATCGTCACATATAGGATGAATCACTTCCCTTAAACAGGTGGCAACAATATTGGTGGATTTGAGAGATACTTCTTAATCTTCTCAATTTCCATTTAGCATTTGTCATTCCATTCACCATAATTGTGCTTATGAAGAAGCTTGAAAATGGGGTCATATTTAGTGATAAATTGAGATATGATGCACACAATATTGTTCAAACCTCCTAAAAAGCCATTTACTTTTTCTTTGTGTTTGAGCAGGTGGCAAGTTTTGAGTGGTGCATATCTTATCCAAATCCTCTTCAATCTCTTTCCTAGTGATCTTTACTTAACACATTACGAGAACCAAGCACTATACACCTTGGGATGAAAAATAGAAATTTAGTGCTTGCAATCACCATGTGTTGGAATGGTCAGTACCCAAGACTTACAGGTCAGCCGTAAGCATCGGGGTGAGCTCCCACCATTGGAGATTTAATTAATAGGCTTGAGCCCTATCCCTCTTGAGGTCTTTAACGCAAGGTCTCTTTTTAGACCTTTAGTAAACGGATTTGCTAAATTTTCACCAGACCTTACATAACTTATAGTGACTATACCGTCACTGATCCTTTGCCTTACAATGCTATGTCGAAGTTCAATATATCAACTCTTTCCATTGTAAGCTTGATTATATGCCTTTGATATAGTTGTTTCATTTTCACAATGTATCAAGATTGGTGCCATCAATTTTGGCCACGACGAAATTTCATAGAGTAAGTCTCTCAACCATTCCGCTTTTTGGGTAGCAGATGCTAAGGCTATAAATTCAGCCGCCATGGTGGAGTCCGCTTGACAAGATTGTTTCTTAGAACCCCAAGAAACAACACCCCCACCAATTGTAAAAATTCATCCAGTCGTGGATGTGTAATCCGATTTATTTGAGTTCTAACTTGCATCCGTATATCCTTCTAAAACCGAAGGAAAACCAGAATAGAAAATGCCATAATTCTTGGTACACTTTAGGTACCTTAGAACTCTATGAACATCATACCAATGCTTTTTACTCGAATTACTTTTAAATCGGCTTAGCATCCCAATTGCAAATGCAATATCTAGTTTTGTACAGACCATTGCATACAAAAGGCAACCAATCACCCTCGCATATTCATGTTGTGCTATTGGCTTGTCTTCATTGGGTATGGGCCTTTGATTAGAATCATAAGGCATACTCATTGGCTTACAATTTGACTTGCCATACTTCATTACGATCTTTTCGATGTAATGAGATTGAGACAATGTTAAACCATTATTGTCTCTTGTTATTCTTATACCAAGAATAACATCCGCCATACCCATATCTTTCATGTCAAAATTCTTTGACAAGAACCTTTTTGTGTCTTTCACTTGTTCCAAATCCGTTCCAAAGATTAACATGTCATCCATATATAAGCAAATGATGACACTTTTCCCATTTTGGAACTTACTATAGACACACTTGTTAGCTTGATTTATCTTGTAGCCATTAGCTAGCACAACCTCATCAAACTTTTGGTGCCATTGTTTAGGCACTTGTTTTAATCCGTATAAGGATTTTACAAGCTTGCACACTTTCTTTTCTTGACTCGGAATAACAAACCCTTTCGGTTGTTCCATATACACTTCTTCATCTAATTCACCATATAGGAATGTTGTTTTAACATCCATTTGGTGAATTACCATCTTATAAATAGATACAAGTGCTACAAGCACTCTAATTGTAGCTATTCTTGCTACCGGTGCATATGTATCAAAATAATCAATACTTTCCTTTTGTTTAAAGCCTTTTGCCACAAGCCTTACTTTAAACTTTTCTATGGTTCCGCCCACTTTCATTTTCTTTTTGAAAATCCACTTACAACCTATTGGCTTGGAACTCGGTGGAAGGTCTACCAATTTCCATGTTTTGTTTCCCATTATTGAGTCTATCTCATCTTGTATTGCTTCTCTCCAAAAAGAAGCATCTCGAGACTTTATTGCCTCATCATAAGTTTGAGGATCACCTTCACCTTCTACATTAAAGCAGTAAGGTAGGTATTCACATATTTCTTCTCTTGTACCTTCAACTAAGTACATGAGAAAATCTGATCCATATGTCTTTGCTTTTCTAACTCTTTTACTTCTTCAAAGCTCGGTAGTTTTCTCATAGTTTTTCGATGAACTATTGTTTTTTGTTATTTGTTCTTTGGGTCTAGGAATTGAGTTGAACCTTGTTTCATCAAAGATAGCGTCCCTTGATTCTATGACCGTATTAACAGAATATGAATCGTTAGGCTCTATTACCATGAAACGATATGCTTTACTATGTTCAACATATCCTATAAATATGCCTTCAATTCCTTTTTCACCCAATTTCCTTTTCTTTGGCTTTGGCACCTTTACTATGGCTCGGTATCCCCAGACTCTTAAATAATTAAGGTTTGGCTTTCTTCCTTTCCATAGTTCATAAGGAGTAATTTTGCTTCTTTTGTTTGGGATTCTATTTAATATATGGCAAGCCGTTAATAAGGCTTCGCCCCAAAATCCTTTTCCCAAACCTGAATTAGAAAGTAAAGCATTCACCATTTTTGTAAGAACTCGATTCTTACGTTCCGCTACACCATTTTGTTTCGGTGTGTATGAAGCGATAGTCTCGTGAATAATACCCGCGGACTCAAAATATTTGGGATCATAATATTCACCTCCTCTATCACTTCGTAAACATTTAATAAACAATTCACAATGCAATTCAACTTCTCTTTTAAATATTCTAAACTTTTCTATAACTTCATTTTTAGCATGCAACAAGTAAACATAGCAATATATAGAGAAGTCATCAATGAATGTTATGAAGTATTTCTTTCCACTAATTGAAGGAGTACTATGCATGTCACAAACATCAGAATGTATTAATGTAAGTAATTTAGTGTTTCTTTTTACCTTAGGAAATGAATTCCTTGTGATTTTAGTAACTATGCATGTCTTGCACATATCATTATTTTCATCAATGGTAGGTATCAATTCTAACTTAGCCATATCATGTATTCTTCTATAATGAACATGACCTAATCTATTATGCCATAGATTAGACAACATTATTTTACTATCATGAATATTAAGCAAGACATCAATATAAGTAGAACTATCATTTTTCTTATTAATGTTAAGCTTGAACATGTTTTCACAATAGTATCCATTTCCCACATATTGTCCACCTTTTGTAAGGATGAACTTATCCGCTTCAAATGTTAATTTGAAACCATACTTATTCAACAAGCCACTTGACACAAGATTCCTTCTAACTTCTTGTACATAATACACATTGTTTAGTACAAGTGTTTTTTCGGATGTAAACATGAGTTTCGCGGTGCTTTTTCCTTTTACTTATGTTGTGGAGGAATTTCCCATGTATAGTACGTTTCCTTCATTAACTTCTTCCAAAGTCTTGAAGAAACTTCTATTATTGCATACATGATTCATTGCACCAGTGTCAATCCACCACGCTCCATTATTTTGGAGAAGATTGACCTCGGAAACCATTACCACAAATTTGTTGTGTTTCACACCTTGTGTCTTACTTTTCAAAAGTCTACATTTTACCTTAAAGTGACCAAGTTTGTTACAATGAAAACATGGCCCTTTTTTGTTCTTTTTGAACTTATGACTTTTGTCATACATGCCCACGGAATGTTTTCTTTTGCTTGGCTTGTTTGATGGTTTGTGTTCCATCACATGGACTTTCGAAGTCACAAGATTCTTTTCATTAGAATCTTCATCTTGCTTGACTTCTTCTTGTGTTTGATAATCTTCTTCTATTCGAAGGTCATTGCCAAGGTCCTCAAGAGACATTTCCTCTTTCTTATGTTTAAGAGTTTTCTTTGTGTCTTTCCATGAAGGGGGAAGTTTATCAATTATTGATAATACCACAATAGCTTCATCCATTTTAAGATCATATTGCTTAAAACAATTGAGAATACGTTCAAGCTCATGCAATTGCTCCATAACAGAATGATTATCAACCATTTAAAAGTTATTGAAGTGATTAATCAGGAATTTCTTGCTACTTGTTTCTTCGGCCATCGTATGAAGTTTCCTCCTTCAAAGCGATATAGCTTGACAATGTTGGTAGCCATCTCCTTTAGTGAAGCCATCTTGAATACCACAAATTGAGTCTTAAAATTGTTAGTGGGGAGTGAGGTTTATGAGGTTTATGAAGTATTCAAGAATAGGCAAAATCGGCTTCAAGGCGAGTCTTTTAAATAGGCGTTTATCTTTAAGACTTGATTCGCCCCCACCACTTGGTATGCAAAGAGGAATTATGCGACTAGTCTCAAGGATACAATGAAGCCAACGTCTAACTTTCGCATTGCACTTTACGAAACTAGACTGCTAAATACACTCAAGGGTTTACAAAGTCGTTTGGCTTTAGAACCAACTTTCTACAGCAAGTAGATAATAAGGAATTCTGAATCTTTTGTAGATGGTGGAAACTTTAGTGTTTTGTTCTTCTAACACAAACACTTTCTTTTGTTCTCTTGCACTTGCTTGTTGTGTTTAAAATTTGGTGTGTCAAAATGGATGACAACAAGCCCTTTATATAGGCTTCCAAGTGTCTCTTCTTCAAGGACACTTCTTTTTCATAAAGACATCTTTTTGTCTAATAAGTATCTTTATGTTCCAAGGTCACAACCTTTTCATAAAGATCTTTTTCATCCAAAAAGTATCTCTACACTTTTTGCCAACACAACTTTTGAGCAAAAGATATTGTTTCAATAAACATCTAATGAATAGATAACTATTCATTCCATAAATCACACTCTTTGATTTATACCTTGAAACAAAATCTATTCACATGTAACCTTTCACATGTTACTTTACAATTGTAACTTTTTACATGTAGCCTTTCACATGTTACTTTACAATAGTAACCTTTCACATGTAACTTTCCAAGAAACATATTTATTCATATGAAAACTTGTCTATATTCCAATAGACATATTGTGTCACTTTTTGTGATATAATTATTGAGCTAATGATAGCTCTCCATCATGTGAACTTAATCTTTAATTTTGAATATACACCAACAAAACATCCCCCACATTGTCATGAAAGTGGTTTTATCCATATCCTCTAGGGTCATTTGAATTTGGTTGTATATGTCTTGAAAATCCATCCATAAATGAGAACATAAAATCACATCTTGCAATATTGTCAACAAGAGTATCAATGTGAGGCAAAGGGAAGTTTATCTTTTGAGCTTACTTGATTCAAATCTCAATAATCTACACACATTTGAACTTTTCCATCTTTTAAGGAACAATGACTTTGTTGGCTACCCATTTAAGATACATAGTCACTTCAAAGAATCATGCATCAAACTGTTTCTCTATTTCTTCTTTGATCGTAAACAATATTTCTTGTTTAAGTCACCTTAAAATTTTCTTGTGCGGTTTACATTCCATTGTCAAAGGCAACTTATGTACCATAATGTCTGTGCTAAGTCTTGACATATCATAGTATCACGAAGTGAACACATCCACATACTTACAAATTAGCTTTTTTTATTCTTTTTTCCAAAAGGTGAAAACATTCTATCGATTTTCACATCTTATTTTCTATATCTCCCATATTAATTATTTCTATGGGCTCTTGGTAAGGTTCTATCAGTTTTTCTTCTTGTTCAACCAATCTTAACAAGTCAGCGGACAATGCATAATAATCTACATTCTCTTTGCTATCAAATTCACTAACATATGTGTTTTCTTCAAAATCAAAGCCAAGATTTTTATTGTTGCTATCCTCATACAGATTACTTGGAAACCTAAAAATAGGTAAAATTAAAGAGATATGGAGGTATGGATGTCATGAAAACAAAAAAAAGAAATGTGAGAATGCATCATACATGTCATTTTTATTTAAATGATATTGAATAAACAAAAAGCCCTTTATACATTAAAGACTTGCCTTAAGCTCTTTGGCATAAGTATTAAGGAATTCAATTTACTGTATTACTTTTCAAAAGATTCAAGAGTGATTGGTAGCTCCACGGTCTTCAAATTATTCAACACCATGCCAAGTGGTCCCGATTATAACAATGGTGTTTTCTTCACATCTTCCCATTATTCTTCACCCACTACTTGCACGGAAACTTTAGCAAAAGTATTTTCCAAGATTTCTACAAACCTGTGCTCATGCACTATATTTTTTGATTACCTTGAATGATTGTAGCCACCTGAATGGAAGGTTTCACGAAAGTTTGGAAAGCATATTCTTTTTGTTTAAGTTGGTTTTATTCGTTTAAAATGAGCTAATTTCTTCTCTCTTTTCTTAGACATCATTTCAATCTTTTCCTTCCTTGTGGGCTAATATTGCAACCCTATTGGGAATGAAGGAACTTGATCACTAGTAACAAAGGCTTCATGATCACTCGTAACTTTCTTCCTAAATTAGCCTCAACATGACATCCTCTCTTTATAGTTTGATTGATCACCATCTCAAAAGCTATGGATAGATGCGGAGTGGGCATTATCAAACCTTCACTCACATAGGTCGCATTGAAAAATTCAAAAGATCTAAAAGAACATTCAAACATTTCTTTTAGAGCCTATACATATGGAGTGGTTGAAGGTTGAGTCTTGAGTAGATCTTCTTATGTAAAGACTCATATAAGATGTTCATAAACTATAAACTTAACCTTTTACGTAATAAATATAGGATGTTCTCGATCATATGAATCCATGGTTGTCCTAACAAATGGCTATAGAATGAAGCGATGTCCATGACCTAGAATTGAATGTTAACGATACAAGAGCAAATTTTTATCAATAACTCAATGTCACCTATCACTCTTGTTGAGTTCCATCAAAAGCCCTCACAATCATGTGACTTGTTTCAACATAGGACATATAAACAGGAAATTTAGCCAAGATAGTCGCAAGCATGGCATTTAATGATGAACAATTATCAATCAAAACCTTGGCCATGATATGATCTTTGCACATGATAGTTGTATGTAGGGCCTTGGTATTTCCCCAACCATTAGGTGGAATCTCTTCTTCATTAAAAGTTATAAAGTTTTCATAATATGATCCAAGTTTTCAACATATATATTTTGAGATATATAGGCATGGTTTAGCATTTTCAACAATGTTTTTTTTTTTTGGACGTCATATTTAGAAGCAAAGGCAATAACAAGGTACATGTTGGCATTTGGTTCAACTACTCTTCCACATTGTATTCACTATGTTTGATGAACTTGATAAAATTTAAAAACTCACAAGCCTTCTATTCAGACACTAGCTTTTTGAACTCAACTTCTTGAGTCACTATTGGTTCAACTTCTTGATTCTTGAGTGGAATATCATCCACAATCGGCTAACTTTCCTTGCTTTCTTTTTCTAAAATTTCTCTAACATCTCTAGAGTATAACAATGTCCACCTAGAGGCATCTTTCCAACACTCGTTGTATTTGTAGCATTAGCAACCCTTGCAGTAAGTGAGGAGACCTTGATGCTTGATCTCAAAGACAAAATATCGCAATCATCCTTCCATTCCCCTCATCCTTACCCTACTGCTTGTAGTCATGAATTGAAACTACACTACCTTTTCTCCTAGCATATTTTCTTG
This sequence comes from Theobroma grandiflorum, assembly GCA_036013995.1. Classification (NCBI taxonomy): domain Eukaryota; kingdom Viridiplantae; phylum Streptophyta; class Magnoliopsida; order Malvales; family Malvaceae; genus Theobroma; species Theobroma grandiflorum. The sequence continues at coordinate 21,128,378 of CP142133.1, read as the reverse complement.
TTTCCAAGTGTTATTCTCTCTTTTTTTTTATTATTTTTTCTTTTTTTTTTTTACTTTCCTCTTTGTCTTTTCCTCATCTCTCTTTCTCTTTTATTTAAAAAATTCAAATATGCTAACTAGTAACCATTATCTATAATCTAACTTTCCTGTTCATCCAAATCTCACTAATCCTTAATTTCTTTTTCCTTTGTTACCTATCTCCCCCTTCACAGCCATGCAACCCACTTCCAAACTCCCTTCCCTCTTCTCGTTAGCACCAACTAAAAAAACAGCACATCACACTAAAGAAAATGCCATACATTACTCCAACAATCACCAAGCATCAGATCAAGTTTTAAAATTCCTACAGCTCGCAAGAAACAACATTTTCCCTTCATGCAACGCCCTTTTTTACCCCATCATCTTCTTTCTTTCTAATACAGTCAAAACTTAAAAGGACTCAAACTTGATATGATTTGAAGCTAAAACGACCTAAGCTTCATAAATCAAACATCAAAATCTATAATGACCCAAATTTATTCAACATGCACATACTATTCACCAGATGTTCCTATCTAAAATGTAAAAATATAAATTAGCTATTAATTATAAATCAAAGCATATTTTAAAAGTAGACTAACATTAAATCAATTAATTAGGTTTTCAAATGAGTAATTTCTAAAACTTCTAAGATTATGAGCATTAGATCAAATAATTATAAATTATAAATTAAAATACATAATTCAAAATGGAATTATACTATAAATTTCAAATCTTAGGATGGATAAAGTGAATTTATGAGATCTGATAAGGGCATACCGTTATCCCATATTATTTTTCCCAAATATTACATGTATGAGAAAAAAAAAACTTTTTTAAGTAGTGGACAAGTAACATGATGATCAATTTGAATTCTATTAATAGAGGTTAATAAATTTTTCTGATAAACTTTATGTAGAAATAAATTTATACTAATCCAAGATCTAACATAGTAAGAATTCAAAACTCAAAGTGTACTTGATTTCGAATCCATAGTTTAACAACAAAAATAATAATGACTATATTAACTGCTAGTACTTAGTGCACTAGGATCTTTCTCTCTTTTTCTTTATGACTCTCCAATTAATTAGATCTTTATGTCATTGTAGACAAGAGAGGGGATCTAGTCTTTCCTTGCTATAGTGAATCCTTAGTGGCACCTATTATAAGATTCAAGGTTTCCTACACAAGCCTACACTTTTAAACCCATGTATAACATTGGAGTCTAACCCACTTTATTATATCATAGTATAGACTATAATATTGTCCTTTTATCAAGATCAAATTATCTTAGCCTAATTTTGATAAAATACAAAGATAAAATAAAGAAAGTTCATACAAAGATTTTACTAGGAAATCTAACAATCTCCCACTTGGACTACATTATTTAAATTTAAATTTTGAAACCAAATTCTTTTGAAATCAACTCATAGGCTAAGGCAACCAAAAACATTATGGGCCCAATTTAAGATAAAAAAAAAAAACAAATAGGTTTTGAGACTACTCCAAGCACTGCTTTGTCCAATAAAATTTTGTGATATAGCAAAATAGTAGTAATTATGTTTACAAAGATATAACTCCAACTATAATCAAATATACCACTCAATCTTATCGACATGAACTCAATGTAGTGGTGTAATAATGAATAACAATACTTCCTTAATGATCTATATTCATGTGTTGTAATCTTTTGTCAATCACTTTATTCTCTACTTTATGCAACCCATGCTTGCAAGAGAAATACTTTATGGTTTATTTAGTAAACCTGTATGTCTACCTCAGTTGTCTCGAAATACTTTATATGTCAGAGACATACTCTTAAAGTTGAAAATTTATGCTCCAGCTTACGTTTAAGACTGACACATGTCTTAAGTCTTCATTTATGCAAACATGTATGTACGTACATAAAATCCTTATGGCTGAATATAATTATACAACTATTATTCATAATAAATGCATATACATCATCAAGGATCTGTTTCAAACAATTGCACAAAAAGCACAAAACAATGTCAAATCCTCCCATTAACCAAGTACATCAATAAACTCTACAATACCCATGTCAAAATATGTTTCTTGATATTGACAAAGTGTAGTCCATTGGTCAAAGGATCAACACTCATATCATCAATATAAATATACTTTACTGAAATGTCACTTTTTTCTACAAATTCTTTAACTATTAAATATTTTATCTATATATAATTAGCCATTGTGATACTTTTATTATTAATAGTAAATAAAGCAAGTACAATATTATTACAATACAACTGTATGGGTCTAGCAATTAAGTCAAAAGCCAAAAATTCTTTATGAGATTTTTAACTATAAAGCCTATGTAACTACTCCATAGCATGCAACAAATTTTGCTTGCATAATGAATGAGGTCACAAGTGTTTTTCTTTATACTTTTTTAAGATATAGTACACCACCTACCAACATAAAAATATATCTTGATGTGGAATTCCTATAATTTGAATAGTTGGCTAAGTTATAATCTGTATGACCCTTTAGCTTAAGGTCTTCAACCTTTTGATAAACTAGCATATAATTCTTAGTTCTATTTAAATATCTCATCACATTCTTTGCAACTTCGTAGTGATCTATAATGGGATTAGATAAATATATTCCCAAAAGATTCACTGCATAAACAATTTCAAGCCCAAGCACACTTAAGCATGCATTAAGCTCCTTATTGCATTAACATATGACATTGCTTCCATGTATTCCCTTTCAACATCATTATAGGATATTATGCCAATTTCAATTTATCAACTTTAATAATTGGCATATCTCCACTTTTGCAATCAAGCATATAAAATGTATTCAACATTCAATCAAAGTATGCATTTTACGAGAGTCCAAACAAGCGATGAGATCTATCTTTATAGATTTCAATCCCAAGGACATAGGATGCTTCCCAAGATATTTCATGTCAAATTCCTTAGACACAACTAGCAAGCAAGATATCAATAACATACAAAATACAAAAGATAAACTAGCTCCCATTTTGAGATTTATGCATTAGTCTACCTTGTCCTCAACAAAATCAAAAGAGATTATCATTTCATTAGATTTAGGATATCACTAGCAAGAAACTTGTTTAAACTCATAAATATACCTTTTGCTCTACATACAAGATGATCTTTATCATTCTCTTTAGATTCTTTAAGTTGCAACATATAAGCTTTTTTAATAAGATTTTCAATTAGAAAGACAATCATAGCATTTATCTGGTGTAATTGTAAATAATAATGAGCTAATAATGCAATAAATACTTTAGACAAATGCAATAAATACTTTAGACAATATTCTAGTGGGATACAACAAAAAGAAAAAGTTTAATTCTAATTAAATTTTTTGGCAACCAGCTTGACTTTAAGCCTCTCATCTTTCTTTTATAATCTTTCTTGGTCTTGCATATGTATTTACAACTAATGAGTTTGCAACCATTATTTAGCTCAACAAGCTCTCATAAACCATTGTATAACTTAGATTTGTATCTTATTTCTCCTCGTATCTCACCACAGACCTAATTTAGGATTGAAAACAACTTGTGGAAACGTTATTACATAAACTATATGGCCAATATCATAATTACCTTTTTAAAGATAGAATTCATAGATGTTTAAGGAAAAAGAGACTTCTTTATCCTTGTGAATTTTCGTTGTGGCATCTATTATACAACATTCTGATGTTGAAGGACCTCATCAAGGACTAGTTGAACTCATCCTTATTCCTTAACTAGTGTTTGTACTATATGATCCTTTAATATAGGTATGGGAATACTTAAGTCTCCATATGCTCTCCTCCATTTTTATCATGAGAGCAAATATTATTAGTCATATGTAAATCTAAAAACTTAGTTGTTTTTGCCTTAACAATTTTTCCATCTCTCTTGAGCAGTAAAATTTGTACTGAGTTCCTAATAAAATAAAAATAAATGAAACAATAAGTACACTTTTGAAAGACATCCTTAAACACATAAGCGATTAAGATTAGGTTTCCATCAAGTCCAAAGTTTAAAGGGGATTTTAGGTATAGATTTGGTAAGGATTCTATTTAAGATATACAAATTTATTTTTATTTCTTTTCTTTACAAAAATTCTAGCAAATAGCCTCACTAATCATACTCCTCATCATATCATTAAGGGTGTGATTCTGCATATGAGCCACACCATTTTGTTCAGGACTATAAGCCATAATGTATTAGGACACACTATTCCATAACTTTCTATATATTTGGCAAATTGACCTTTCGCTATCTATTTATGCCATGTCTACCATAATACGCACCACCTTTATCTAACTTGACAGTTTTAATGATTTTTCTCAATTGTTTCTCAACTTTAATCTTAAAAATTTTGAATTTATCAAGAGCTTCAAACTTTTCTTTAATTAAGAATATATAACCATAACAAGAAAAATCATTAATAAATGCCATAAAATATCAGAGCCCTTGAAAAAGCCCAATTCATCAAATACAATTCCATTCAATTACATAGATATAATTCAACCAAACAACCATATGGCTAATCATATATCAACAATTAAGTATTCTCAGGATCTAATTGCATTATACAAAGATAATTATGCATTTTAATGATGTAATTACATAAATTGAAAAAACCATATAAGACCTTAACATGTAGTCATGATTTATGTAATTAAAATATAATTTCTTAGGGTTCAAAATCCTAACTGTTAGCTTTAATAGGTTGAAAATTATTGGAGTTTTGACACGACAAAAATGATGAAATTTCTTGTTTAAGTAATTCTTGAATGGTTCAAGAAATCCTTGAATACTTTTGATGTGCTTAGTGTTTCCTTACTTGATTAACATTTGAATTTGTGTTCGAAGTTGTATTGTGAAAGGAAAAATCTTTTATATACTTTAAATCTCAAGTTCAAGTAAGAGGAATCAACTGCTGGACAACGAAACATTAATTCTTGAAGAAACAAAAGGATATTGGATCAAAAGAATCGAGCACCCAAGAAAAGAAAGGTCGATTCTTGTAAAGGCAAAAGTATAAGGAAGAAGCATTAGACAACAAGAATTGACTTGTCAAGTCTCCAAAGATAGATTCCTTAAGACAAAGTGAAGAAAGTTTGAAAACTTGTTGAAAAAGCCAAAAGAAAGATGAAAACTTGTTGAAGAAGTTAAAAGAGGAAATTTAAGCGTGAAAATCAAAATTTAAAATTTCAAAGTCGCATTCAATGGTCATGAAGAATCAACTTCTTAGAAAAAAATGCTTAATTCCTAGAAAATGAATACTCCAGAGGCAAGAAGAATCGACTTCTCAAGAATGCAATGCTCGGTTCTTACAAAACAGAATGCTTCAAGAGCAAGAAGAATCAACTTTTCAGGAATGCAATGTTCAATTGTTCCAAAACAGAAAGCTCCAAAAACACAAAGAATTGACTTCTCAGAAATGCACTGCCCAATTCGCAAGCTTTAAAAACTAGCCGTTAGACATGAAAAAGACAAGAAAAATGACTAGTTCTCCCATCAAATCATCCTTAATGGCTAGAAACTTTTTCAAAGTATGAAAGGGACTTTTCGAACACATTTTGAAAGAGAGAAAAGTTGAGAAAAAGATCATTTGATCTAGAATCAAATGAGATGAATAAGAAAAGGAAAAAAAAAAACAAAGCTAAAGCAAGCCACTCATATTCTTCTAAAAAACTTGTGAGCTATGTTTGAGCTTCAACTATTTTGTGTTTTCACTCATATATTTTGTAATCATTTTATAGCTCCTTCAAACTCTTCCTCCATTGTACTTACTAAGCAAACCCACCTTTCAGAGGTATCATTTGCTTTAAGCTTGTAAGAGAGAGAGGTTACGCCTTAACCTTTAAAAGGTAATGTTGTAAAGGTTTTGCCTGATCCTTGAAAAGGCTAAGGTTATGTCTGCTCCTTGAAAACACATATAGGTTCTACTTGATCCTTGAAAAGGTATGGGTTATGCTTACTTTTGTAAAAAAACAGTGTGTTAAGTTATGTTTGATCCTTTTGAAAAGGCAGTGCATAAAAGTTATGCTTAAGCCTTAAAAGGCAATTTTACAATGGATTGTAAACTCCTTGGTGAGCCAAAATAGAGGATGTAAGCGCTTATGGAGAAGGTTGAACCTCTAAAAATGGTTTGTGTCTTTTCTCGTTTTTCCTTGCTCTTGAACTTGTGCAGTTTCTCTTTACTCTTTATTACTTCTGACTTATGCTTTTTATTCTGTTGTTAAAAGGTTTCATTATTTGTTTTTAAACTATTTTTTTAACTCATTCTTCAAATCATTTTTAAGACACCTTGACAAACTTGTGTTTCTAATTTTGAATAAGGTTTTGAAACTCACAACTCGTTCATTCTTCACTTACTTATTTGTGCCTTTTACTTCATTGTGAAAAGATTTCAATATTTGTTTTCAAACTAGTTTTTAAACTTACTCTTCACATCACTCATGATTTAATTTAATATATTTGTACACATTTTACTTTGGAGTGTTTTGAAAATTTGTTTTCAACTTTGTTGTTATTTTCCTTTGGTTTGTTTTAAATTGAAAATAGATTTGAAAACTTGTCATCAAGCTCAAAAGTTCAATTTGTTGAAAAGAATTTTTGGAAATCCAATCCACCCCACCCTGCCCTACCTTTTGGATATTTCCTTATTATTATGGAGCTAATATGTTTCCTCATTATTGGTATCAAAGCACTGGTCTCAAGTATTTTGGTTTAACAATTGTTGAGTAAAGATTTGTGTTAGCTCCAAGATGGCAATGAACTTCATTATAGCAATTCTCTGTGACAATGCCAAAAAGAGATAAGGACTCAAGTGTGCTAGAGCAAGGAAAATCAAACCCTTGAACATTGAAAGCTCTTTTGTCACATAAAGAAAAATGGGTGATTTCTTACCAAAAATCTTTGATTTCTAAAACTATGAACTTTGATTGCTTGCTTGTTTGTGGAAATTGTTTTGATAAAATTTCCTCAGACTTGGTAAAGTTGATTTCATAATTGTGTTAGAGGAAAAATTATTTTTGAGCATACCTATGAACACAAGAGAGTTGATGTTAATGACATGATAGCAACATGAACATAATTGATGATTTGCATACACATCTATTTTAGTAGTCTAAATAAGAAAAATTGAGCTTTCAAAGTTGATTCTTTTATTTCCTTGTGTCTATGATAAATTTACCATTTGCACAATCTTGATTTGAAATTTATGACTTGCTTGAATAGTTCAAATTGGTTAATAATGAGCTTGGTATTTCTTGACTACTTGAATTAGTATTCTTAAAGCAAAATAATCTTATACGAGAAATGCTTGCCATCCTTGAGCTTGTAATGACATATGAACAAGTTTGTTGCATAATGAAAATACTTTTAACTTGTTCTTATTGGATGTGAAAGTTTGCTTGCAAGCTTGAATGGGAGCTCATGATTTTGCACAAAGTGTGTCAAAATCAAATCTTGCATGTGTTAAGTGCAAATTTTTAAAAAGAGAAATTAAATCTTTGTTGAATGATTTTCTAGCAAATTCTTTTTTTATTTCATTTGATTGAAATTGATTTATTCTTGACTATGATGATATATCTTGGTTGAAGAAAATTGTTTTTAATGAAAATATATATTCTCTTTGTGCATGATTTGAAAAATGAGAAATAGCTCATAAGTGCGTAAATCTATCATTTCTCATGTGTTTACATAGAGAATATTATTTCTTGAAAATGGAATGTTCATATGCTTAAATTGAAAAAATATGTTTATGAAATTTGAAATCTTCAAATGTTTAGTCTAGGAACAACTCTTGAAATATGCCTTATGCTTGTGCTTAAATGATTGCTTCAAGATTGACTCCTTGATTATGCATTTGAATTTGATCATGATGAACTCATTAAACTTCATGAAAAATATTTTTTTGTTCATCTATTGTTTTTGTTCAAGTTATACACTTACATGATTTTTTAATTTTGCTTGACCATACTGATTGAAGTCTAAGACTTGACTTAAGTAATAGAATTACTTCTAGTGCTTAACTACATAATTCAAGTTAAGTTTGATCATGAATTATACTGTGTGTTGACACAATTGAAAAATCTTTTTGAATATGCACTTAAATGATGACTATGTCTTCCATGAGCTTAAATGATTAAATGATCTACAAACTTTATGTGCATCCAACTTGAGCTTATAGGTTGCCAATTGAATGCTTATTTCTTAAATCTTAACAATTGGTATTTGTTGATGTTTGGATGCTCATTCTTAATATATTCATGAGTTGAGTGCTTTCAATATTTCATAACAATTTGCATTACTCATGAATCATGAATTATTGATAAATAGCATGTACCTTGAACTTCATTGCATATAGTTTAAAGGATATATGTCTATATATTTTGAGGAAGAGTAAAAGCATGCTTGCATTCATGGAACATATTGGAATCATGATTAGTGAAGACAGCCAAATATTTTTTTTTTTTGTAATCATGTTTGTGCTTGCTTGATCATAACATTTTTTTCACATGATTGCAACAAGAGCTAAATGTTTTGGCAATCTTCATTAATAATGATATTCTTTGATTCTCTTTGAATTGATAGGTCCATATATAATTAGGAAAATTTATCTTCGAATGCTTGCTCGAAAATGACTTGAAAGAATGCTTGCTAAAAGTGCTTAATATTAATCTTTTCTTAATATTTGATGATATGCACTTATTGTGGAAATTCTCCTTAAGTTGTCATTTTTACATAAATTGGAGAATTCTTTACTTGATTGATATTGCTTGGTTAAGCCTTGATGATGCTCAACAATGATTGATGCTTGATGAAAATTGAAAAATGCTTATTGATGCTTGAAAATATTAACTTGATAACAAATGATGCCTTGGACATGTTTAGGAACTCTCTTAACAATTTACGTTGAGCTTATGATTTATTAAGGGGGACCTTATCAAGATCTTTGTCATTAGAACTTTGTATGTTCAACAGCAAGTTGTGGTGAGAATTCAACAAATTGGTGTTCTTCATTATTAGTAACATCTTTCTAACACCAAATGTACTTTGATGTCTCACTTATGCTTGAATGTTGAAATGCACTTGTGGTATCAAGTTTCTCTCCAACCATTAGTATCGAGCTTTAGGTATTTTCAATTGGCATCTAGTTTTAAATCTACATCAAGCTTTATATTATCTCTTCTTCACTTGACCTTGAAAATGATTACATTTTTGTTAAATGCATTTGAGCCGTGAAGTAAATATGCTTAGAATGCTGAATGATAGGGGAGAGTGTTTAATAGTGCTTAATCAATTGATAAACGAGCTTGAAAATGATTCTTTCCCTCACAATTGATTTTGTGCTTATTTGCTTCTACAAAAGGGGAAGTTTTATCTATCAATTGGTATTTGTTTTAAGTATTAGTGGGAGAATGATTGATGTGCTTATTGGATATCTTTTTCTAACAATTGGTACATTTCTTCTTATGCTTATTATGTTTTGCAAATTGTGCTTATTGTGTTTTCACCTTTCTTTTTGATATAACGAAAAGGGGGAGAGATATTGAGAAAATTTACATTTTCAAAAAAGAATATTTGATCTTCAAGTTTTGAACCTTGCAACCATTTGGGGAGAGTACTTTACAAGCAAATTTAGCTCAAAGTTTTGTCATATAAAAAAAGGTAAATTGTTAGCTTTAATAGCTTGAAAATGATTAGAGTCTTAAGATGATAAAAATTATCAAAATTTCTTGTTTAAGAAATTCTTGAATGGTTTAAGCAATCCTTGAGTGCTTTTGATATGCTTAGTGTTTCCTTACTTAATTGACATTTGAACTTGTGTTTGAAGTTGTTTTGTGGAAGGAAAAATCTTTTATATAGTTTGAATCTCAAGTTCAAGCAAAAGGAATCAATTGGTGGAAAAGGAAACATCAATTCTGGAAAAAACAAAAGGCTACTGGATCAAAAAAATAGAGCACTCAACAAGCGAAATGTCGATTCTTGTGAAGGTAGAAGTATAAGGGAAAAGCTCTGGACAACAAGAATCAACTTCTCAAGTCTCCAATGATCGATTCCTTGAGGCAAAATGAAGAAAGATTCAAAACATGTTGAAAAAGCCATAAGAGAGATGGAAACTTGTTGAAAAAGTTAGAAAGGAAAATTTGAGTGGAAAAACCAAAATTTGAAATTTCAAAATAATGTTCAACGAGCATGAAGAATCAACTTCTCAAAAAAGGAATGCTCGATTCTTAGAAAACAGAACACTTTAGGGGTAAAAAGAATTGACTTCTCAAGAATGCAATGCTTGATTCTTATAAAACAAAATACTCCACGGGCAAGAAAATTCAACTTCTTAGGAATGCAATGTTCGATTCTTTCAAAACAAAAAGCTCTTGAAACACAAAGAATCGACTTCTCATAAATGCACTGCTCGATTCCCAAGCTTCAAAAACTAGCTATTAAATACAAAAAAGATAAGAAAAATGGGTAGTTCTCCCATTAAATCATTCTCAATGGCTATAAATTTTTTCAAGTATAAAAGGGACTTCTCCAACACATTTGGAAAAAGAAAAGAGTTGAAAAAAGATCATTTGATTTGGAATCAAATGAGATGAAAAAGAAGAGGTAAAAGAGAGAGTAACCAAGTTAAAGCAAGCCACTCATATTCTTCCAAACGCTTGTGAGGTATGTTTGAGATTCAACTCCTTTGTGCTTTCACTCATATCTTCTATGATCATTTTAGACCTCCTTTAAACTCTTTCTCCATTGTATTTACTATGCAAAACCCACCTTCTTGAGGTATCATTTGCTTTGAGCTTGTATTAGAGAGAGGTTATGCCTTAATCTTTAAAAGGCAGTGTTGTAAAGGTTTTGCATGATTCTTGAGAAGGCTGATGCTATGTCTACTCCTTGAAAAGGCATATAGGTTCTACTAGATCCTTGAAAAGGCATGGGTTTGGCTTGCTCCTCTGAAAAGGCAATGTGTGAGGTTATGCTTGATCTTCTTGAAAAGGTAATGTGTAAAGGTTATGCTTGAATCTTTAAAAGGTAGTTTTATAATGGATTGCAAACTCCTTAGTGAGCCAAGGGAGAGGATATAAGCGCTTATGGAGAGGATCGAACCTTTATAAATTATTTGTATATTTTCTCTCTTCTGTTTACTCTTGAACTTGTACATTTTCTCTTTACTCTTCGCTGCTTCTTACTTATGCTTTTTTCTCTACTATGAAATGGTTTGATTATTTGTTTTTAATCTGTTTTTTTTTATTTTAGCTCATTCTTCAAATCATTTTTATGACACCTTTACAAACTTGTGCTTCTTATTTTGAAGAAGTTTTTGAAATTCACCGCTCATTCACTCTTCACTTTCATACTTGTGCATTTTACTTCATTATTAAGAGATTTCAATATCCGTTTTCAAACTTGTTCTTTTACTTACTCTTGACATAACTCATGATTTACTTTGATATATTTGTACACATTTTATTTTGAAGAGATTTGAAAATTTGTTTTCACTTTAGCTATTCTTTTCCTTTGGTTTGTTTTAAATTGAAAATAGATTTGAAAACTTGTCATTAAGCTCAAAAGTTCAATTTGTTGAAAAGAATTTTTAAAAATCCAATTCACCACCCTCTTGGATATTTCCTCATTATTATAAAGCTAACATGTTCCTAACACTAACCAGGGTGGCTCTGTTACCAATTGATAAACTTTATGTAAAAATAAATTTATACTAGTCTAAGATCTAACATAGTAGGAACTTAGAATACAAAATGTACTTAATTTCTGATCCATAGTTTAACAACAGAAATAATACTGAATAGATTAACTACTAGTACTCAATGCACTAAGATCTTTTACTTTATGAGTCTTCAATAGATTAACTACTAGTACTCAATGCACTAAGATCTTTTACTTTATGAGTCTTCAATGGGTGAGATCTTTATGTCTTATAGACAAGAGAGGGGACCTAACATGTCCTTTATATAGTGAATCCATAGTCTCACTCATCATAGGATTTAGGGTTTCTTGCACAAGCCTATACTTTTAAACCCACATATAACATTGGAGTCTAGCCTACCTTATTATATCATACTATGGACTATAATATTGTCCCTTTATCAAGACCAAATTATCTTAATATAATTTTGATAAAATACAAAAGTAAATAATGTAAGTCCATACAAGAAGTTTACTAGAAAATCTAACATTTTCCACTCACTATTTACAATCGGTAACCAGACAATTTCCGACGGAGTGCAATAGTGTGCACATTATTTTTCTTTATTTCAAAATTCAGCATGAGATGAAATATCTAAGAACACCAGACGAAAAACTAAATTCGAGATTACGTTTAGGCATATAGAATTTTCTGCATCAAGCCGAGTTAAATCCTTGCAAAATCAAGGGACTTTTTGCCATCGTGTGGATTTGCAAAAAAGCTGTTCATGTAATCTGCAAGCACAAACTCTCTATAACGAGCAATTCCATCTTTCTCCACCACTTGAGGTAGCGGTGCAATCTTCTCCGTTGGTTCTGGAATTGTAAATATTGGTATTGACACCCTTGATTTTGTGCTTGTCGTACGAACTCTATGTTCTGCACTTTTGTACTTTCCATTGCTTAATATCTGTAGACAAAAAAAAAAATTAATTAAAAACATGATAACTAAGTATTAGATTCTCATTTTGTTTTCTGTTTATTTTTTTTCACATTGATTTTGTCATTAATAAAAAAAGACCCTCAATCAAAATTTTGATATGAACCTGTAACATATCGCCGACATTGATGACCAAAGCACCTGGAATAGGAGGGATCTCTAGCCATTCTCCCTTCTCACCAATATCGGCATCTTCTGGAATATTGGCATACAAACCACCAATCCCATCTTGCAACAAGACAGTGAGGGTGCCCATATCAGAGTGACGCCCTACACCAACTGTAAGCTCAGGATTAGGACATGTGGGATAAAAGTTCATATTGACAGTTTTCCTTCCAATAAGTGAGTCAATTTTTGAGTCATCTAGTTCGACTCCAAGGTTTCACATCAAAACATGAAGTAATTTCTTCACCATCTCAAGTGATGTCTTCAAATACTCAAGTGCCACTTCGCTAAAAAAAGAATAAGGGTAAAAGAATTAGATAATTGATTTATAAACAAAATAGTGGAATGGCTTTGCGAACTCTGTCATTTGCACGAGTCTTTAATTAACTTATGCTTTAAAAATGAAAAATAATAATATAAAAAAGCCCAAAGCATATTTCACCTGCATTCTATGGGTCAATGTTCAAGAACTTCGGCATCGTTGGTGTATACCATGCTGATATAGTCTTTCCACTCCAATGCTTTCTCTTTCTCAGGCACAAAACTTGCCCCATACTTCACTAACGGGGTTGGACTCACTTCTGTACGATAAACGGCCTTCCTTTCTGCGGGCAGGCCGAAGAAGTTATGTGCGGTATCCTTAAGGGACTCTAGTAGATCAACAGGCACACCATGGTTCACAACTTGGAAGAAGCCGAGAGTCTCAGCTGCTAACAATTTCCTCGGCCACTTCATCATGGTCAGGGCCATCTAGCCTCGACAAATCAATCGGTGGCTGTCCATGCTTACTCGCATTTTCCTTGTCTGTCTGCTCTGCTGCTGGTTGAATGTAAGCCTGGGGCACCTTTGATATGCCTGAGTCCACCATTCCTTTGACGCCATTTCCATCTCGGACTACAAAGTTAAAAAGTGAACTGCCATTGTCAAAACTTGGAGCCATTTGCGACCATGTGAAAATGCGCTTGTTTATATGAAGAGGGTTCGATTGCTAAGAAGTTGTGTGGTGCATCTACCGAAGGGAAGGGCGCTATTTATAGTGCATGGATGCTTAAGCATCAACTAATAAAATAATACTTTCCAGTTGAACTTGATGAATCCATGATCAATGGTTTGAACTTTTCAGCAAGACAATTTATTGGGCGTTTAAAATATGACAATTTTCGGTTTTTGCACCTTTGATTCTCAGTTCCTTGTTTACGTAGACGTTGGAAGAATTTTAACAATCTATGCATTCAAGGAAATGGATTTTCATCTACTACCAATTCTGACCAAAAACATATGCATGTTGGAAAAAAACATAAAAAGAAAAACTCACTGGCTTTTAGTTCTAGAATGTTTTATTCACTCATCCAACCGCCTTTCTTTACAAAAGAAAGGTTTGATATTTAAAATTCATGTCAGGATGACAGATTTTATAATTAAAAGGAAAATGCTTGCCTTGCATATTTGAATATCGACTTTGCACATGCAGTAACATCTTGGTTTAATAAAGTGCACCATTCAAAACATATTACTCGGTACTTATACGAACTTTGAGACAGACAACAAGCATGACATATAACAATATTGATTTCTTAGGCATAACATGATACAATGGAACTTTTGACTGTTTGAATATTATCCTCAAAATAGAACTTTAACATTGAAAAGAAAGATCAATACAATTTCTAAAAGATTTATTAATAAAATAAAAACTCAAATATCTAGAGACTTTAATTTCACTATCACATCCTAAATTTTCACTGTACGTGCAATATGCAAAAATGAAAAAACCCTTTTCATTACAAGGCTCTCCATCTTTCTCTACGGCAGTGGGACGAACTTCTTTAATTTGTTAGTAGTGAAGTTATATATCAATATCGTTATTCATTAGTATTCACTTAGTGCTTTTTTGCACAAATTAAATCTCATATTATTAAGTTTTTTATTTTGGTTTTTGTATACTGTTATTCTGAAATGTAACTGTTAAGTTATAAATGCTAAGGATTAGTTTATTATAATTGTAATTTTACTTGTAAATAGAATCTCATGAAAAAGAAAATCTCATTAATGTTTTTGCCTTTCTGTTGTTTTGTATTCTAATTAGTTATTAAGAAATTCCATTTTTCTATGCCAAAAGAAAAGAAATTTTAAATTGAAATTTAAAGTTGTCAATCTATGAAATTATGTACCTCCAAGAATTATGAAGGATTGAGGATTTCAACTACTTTTAGTCAATAGTAGAAAAACTTGAGATAGAGAAAACATTCAGCATGTTGTGAAATACGTTTCTTTGGGTTGAACTCCATATTCTTCAACAACCAGAGTTTAACATTGAAAGAACGACAAAGTAAAAGATATACTAATAATATGACTTTTTGAGGGAGAGATGTTCAGTAAAATCAAAAGACTTTGAACTATCACGTGCCTTTTCAATATTTATGTTAGAACAGAAACTTTTTATTACGTAGATACTAAGACTTCTCTTGCAGCTAATGGGGTCTTTGTCTCAGAGGTTAAGGAGGCTTCAAAACCTCTAATCAACACTAAATCAATTACTTTTAAAAGATAATCATTTGTTATATACTTTTTAAGATTAGGATTATAGCAATTAACTATGAATTCATTTAGCAATTTAAAACCAGACAACTGTTTAGTCAATGAATTCCTTTTTTTTTTTTTTGGATGATATAATGCTTTTTTAATTTAATATTTTCTTATAACTTCTTTGTATCAATAACCAATTGGACTTGTTAAGCCATTTTTCATGAATCATATATTTGAGACAATAATCTTAATTAAAAATAGTAATGTGGTTAGTTTCTCTTTCTAAATTCTAAATGCTCAAAATTCAATATATTAAATGGTTAAAGTGTGCCAAAATGTCAATGAGACTTTTTTTTCCCCCTTCGCCTATCTTTCTCTTTCTCCCCTCCTTTTGTCGTTTCTCCTCACCAAGACTATGTCTCAACCTCTAAGATAAGACCAATGGGTAACACCGATCTCCAATCTAACGGGGTGCACTTTTGACGTGGATCTGCCAAATAAGGGTTTTGGCTTTTGCCTCTTGTTGATGGTCATTTCGAGAATTAGATTAATTTAGTAGGGATATGAATATGAGAAGAAACCCATCACTTGGTTAGGACGGAAATTAAGGCTAACGTGAAGTGAAAGATGCTTAGTTTTGTAACATTTTACATTTTTGATAAATTACTATGAAATACTCTCTAAAAGTAAAAGAGATGGAAGACCCGTCGGATTGCCAGCAGAAGTCATCAACTGGCAATAATAGGAACAAAAGAAACAACTCCAATATGCAAATTATGAATTCAACGCATTACAATTTTGAAATCGATAAATTGAAATTAAATTATCACATCATGCATTGCTTGGCCGACACCTTATTCACGAAGAACTTTCCAGTTATTTTCAATGATAAACGACAAAAAATAAGGTTGTCTCAAAGATGGAGTAACATCCTTTGTCTCAAGGAGAAATATTCCTCAATGGAAAAACAACGAAAAGAAACGGGGGAGCAAAAAGTCTTGTGGACTTTGTTGAATGGTATCTTCTTACATCGATCATTCTGGTCTTGTTATTAACACTTCCCAAAATTTGTGAATTAATTCAAACAAGGAGAGCGTCAAAACTTCTAACCTTTTTGTCATGCCTACAAAATAAATATTTATATATATAAATATATATATTGTATTTTAAACATAATTAACATATATTACGCATGCTGCAATATTAATATTGTTTTTCGATTTAAAAAATATATTATCTTGAAGCATCCATGCAGCTTCAAAATTCTTCATAATATATATATATATATATGTATTGATAATATGTAATTTTTAATTTTGAAACTTTAGATGTAAAAGTACAGCACGTCAGCATTGAGATTACATGAAGATTCATCATAACTTCATCAACCAGAATTGAATTTCCATTAGAACTCTTTATTTATGGAGCAGTGCATACGATCTTGAATAAACATTCTAGAACCTAAATGACAAGGGAAAAAAACTGTAATGGAATTTCGATCACTAATTGTAATTAATTCTAGTATATGCTTTAACTTAATGAAAACTGAACCTTTTTAACTATTAAATAAATGACAAAATTGTGAAAAATAACTTTCGTAGTAAGGGCATATAAAAAATGACCGTTTTTATAATTTTAATTATTTTTAAACAATTTTTTACAGGACTTGATAAGAATACCCTTTAAACAATTTCAGACAAATTAAAATAGTTTCATTCCAAAAAAAAAAAAAATAGTTTCAGTTTTCTCTATCCCGCCATCTAGACAAAAATTTCAAAATTAAATCTGGCTTTCTCTCTTTGCTCAAACACCATAAGGCATAGAAAAACAACTCTAAAAATAACCAGCTAAAACTCCTTGAATGATCAAGTAGAGAAGCCAAGCATAAAGGAATCCAAACACCATAAACCAACGCAAAAAAGAAGAAAAACTCAATAATTTGACTCGTTGTCAAGGAAAAGAAAGATTAGCCCAAGAGTATCACATCCCAGATCGGTGAAGGGCAAAAGCAAGATCATCACCGAAGAAAACAACATCAGATACAAATTTCTCTCACCACCAAGGCAGAGGCAGATCGTCACGTGGGAAGAATTTTCGACTCAAAGGTAAGGAAAAACACGTAAATCAGTAACCAAAGACAAAGGAGTAGGGGAAGCCCTCAAAACTCACAACGGGAAAAACAAGACATTAACACAAACAAGAACTCTGAGGGAACAAAACATAATCAGAAAAAAAGACTCCTAAGACCCAACCAGAAACCAAAGTCACGCAATGCCTATCTACTAGTCACGCAATGCTTTACTAAAAATTAGTCATATAATGCTTAAACACTAGTCACGCAACTCAAAGTCAGTCACGCAAGCGTGACTGATTTACGTGTTTTTCCTTACCTTTGAGTCAAAAATTCTTTCCACGTGACGATCTGCCTCTGCCTTGGTAGCGGGAGAAATCTGTATCTGATGTTGTTTTCTTTGATAATGGTCTTGCTTCTGCCCTTTGTCGATCTGGGATGTGATGCTCTTGGGCTCGTCTTTCTTTCCCTTGACAAAATAGTCACGCAATGTCTAAAAACTAGTTACGCAATATCTAAAAACTAGTCACGCAATACTCCAAAGATAAATAGTCTGGCGAGAAAAGCTCAAAGAATATAAGTTTGTTTGAAGCACAGAACTAAACATACTTGACCCGTTAATAGGTTTTGGGTTGAGACGCGGAGCTAAATAAATGGGTTGATTTCATTAAAGGTAATTTTGTCTAAATTTTAATTCTCTTGGCTAAAAACAGTTAAAATTATAAAGAGGTCTATTGTTAAAAACGCCTTATGCATATGGCCTATAAAAAAAAAGTCATCTAAATAAATTATAAAAGCATTTGAACGTGAATTTTCATGTGGATAGAAGTGTGCTACTAATATTTATACCTATGACTAGACCCACCTTACCAATAAAAAATTCATGATCAAGACTGTCTCTAAAGAAGCGTTACACCTTGCTTTTATAACCCACCTTGCTTTTATAAATATCTATAGTAGATATTTAAGACTTCTTAAATATCTTGGATATGTACCCAATGTAAACTCTAAGTTCAAATTTAAGATATTTATGACTTTGTTTAAAATATCTTGAAGAAGATAATAATTTTCCTAGTTCATATCGTAATTCTATAGAGAAAATGTACTGAAAAAATGGAAAGGCGTGATGAAAGTAGTTTTCCTTTCCATTTTGCTTATGTTTCTGGCCAGAATTGGATAGAACTCATTGCGGTAGCTTCCTTGAATTTGTAGATTCTTAGAGTTCTTACTATTTGTGCGGAAACAAGTAATTGAAAAAGAAAAGTTAAAAAAAGTCTTATTTAAACGCCCAATATCTTTCAAAACTATTCGTCATAAATGTCAGCAGAAAATTAAAATTTTATTGGTTGATGATCAACCATCCATGCTCTATAAATGGAGCCCTTCCCTTTGGTAGATGCACCACAAAACTTCTTATCAATCAAACCCTCTCGACATAAAAAGGTTATAGATAGCACCTTACTTAAACCCAACCAAATGGCCCCAAGTTTTGATAATGGCAGCTCACTTTTCAACTTCGTTGTTCGAGATGGAAATGGCGTAAAAGGAATCGTGGACTCTGGCATCTCCAAGGTGCCCCAGGCTTACATTCAACCACCAGCAGAGCAGATTGATAAGAAAAATACAACCAAACATGAGCTGCCACCGATTGATTTGTCAAGGCTTGATGGCCCTGACCATGATGAAGTGGTCAAGGAGATTGTTAGAGCTTCTGAGACTCTTGGCTTCTTCCAAGTTGTCAACCATGGAGTCCCTGTGGATCTACTCGAGGCTCTCAAAGAGGCGGCACATAACTTCTTCGCCCTTCCCCCTCAAAGGAAGGCGGTTTACCGTAAAGAAGTGAGTCCAACTCCCTTAGTGAAGTATGGGACGAGCTTTGTGCCAGATAAAGAAAAAGCATTAGAGTGGAAAGACTACATTAGCATGGCCTACACCAAAGATGCTGAAGCTCTTCAGCATTGGCCCATAGAGTGCAGGTAAAGAAATATGTATGCTTTGTACTTTCTTTCCTTCTTTTCCTAGGCGTTTCAAAGCCTAATTAATCTGAGTGTCATATAAATATCAATGTTCTCTTTGTAGGAATGTTGCTCTTCAATATTTGAACACATCACGTGAGATGGTCAGAAAATTGCTTGAAGCTTTGATGGGAAATCTTGGAGTGGAAATAGATGACTCAAAGATTGATGCATACATTGGAAAGAAGATGGTTAATATGAACTTTTATCCAACATGCCCTAATCCTGAACTTACAGTTGGTGTAGGACGCCATTCTGATATGGGTACCCTTACAATCTTATTACAAGATGGGATTGGTGGTTTGTATGTCAAAGTTCCAGAAGATGTAGACATGGAAAAGAAGGGAGAGTGGGTAGAGATTCCTCCCGTTCCTGGTGCCTTGGTCATCAATATTGGCGACATGTTACAGGTACATACCAAAATTTATATTGAGACTTGTTTCATTTCAATGGAAAATTAATTATGATAGGTATAACAATTTAAATGAATGAAAGAATGAAAAAAATAAATTTGTTCTAGCACCTAATTGCCTTGTTTTTGATTTATTCCTATTCAGATATTAAGCAATGGAAGGTACAAAAGTGCGGAGCATAGAGTTCGCACCACAAGCACAAAATCAAGAGTGTCAATACCAATATTTACGAGCCCTCAACCAACAGAGAAGATTGCACCATTGCCTCAGGTGGTGGAGAAAGACGGAATGGCTCGTTATAGAGAGTTTGTATTTTCAGATTACATGAACAGCTTTTTTGGAAACGCACATGATGGCAAAAAGTCCCTTGCTTTTGCACAAACCAACTCTCCTTGAAGTGAAGATTATTATTGTTGTGCTGTAAATTTTAACACATCTTTTATACCCTCTTGTTCTTAGAACAAACGTTTTTGATGTGACAATAAAAAGATGATGATTTAGGGTAGTCTCTCATCTTTCTCTTTTTGTATTTTTTCAATGACAAAGTTGCAATTTAGCTTCTTGTTTGGTAAGTCAGATTCACGACTTATTTCTGATTATGACTTCATGCAAGTACGTAGAGAGTCTGCAAAGCTTATTATCATCAATAATATTCAAAATACATATGTAATATTCAAAATCAGTAATTTTATTGCGTTATCATACCAATTAATTAACTTACCAAATTAACTTTTTAAAGTTTGGATATTTATATATACATAAAATTGGTGTAGCTATAACAGCTTGAGATCAAAATTTCACCTGATCACTTCCTTGGTCAAGCTGTAAAGATGTAATCTAGCTATTGTTTTCGCTTATTTATTTCAATAGAAATATGTTACTCTATCCGAATCCCACTCTACTTGAATTAAGCCCAGATGAGAATCAACATTATTTTTCTTTTTATTTGGAGGAAACAATCTATATATCTTTATGATAAAGCATAAAGGCCGCAAAAATTCCTTTGACTTTTTGATATCTTGTAACTCTTGATCTACTTACTTTTCTATTATATACCATGCATTTTCTAAGAAAACTCAATATTCTTTGGAGGAAAATTCAGCATGATCAATGCTACATGTCATGAACTATGCTCCTTCGTTTAAGTATGCAATAATCCATGCAGTGCTTGAGTGAATGCTTCCACGCAAGCTAACCAATAACTCATTTATATCTTATCAAACATCAACAATAGTAACAAATTAGACCAAGGCAATGCACATCGAAATCATAAGGCATATCGAATGCCATATACACAACCACTGAGGCTAAATACAAGAAAATATTTTATTAATATAAAAATAAGCATAAAGGGACCAAGACATGCCATCGTTGGGCTATAGGGGCAGCTCTAGATGATTCGCTACAAACATACCTTTATCAATGAAGCAACCCAACAATTCATCGACTGCTCACCCCCTATAACGAGTTCACGAGATTTTACAAGTATTTCACCAATAGCCATTACAATGCTTGAGATGGGGAAATCTCTTTCCTAAAGAGTCTTCCCCTTAAGTACTTAACAAGAATTTCAACAAATGTCATCAAGTGCCATTACAATGTTTGAGAAGGGGAACATCTCCCTTAGAAGCATAAAAGACTTAAACTCTTAGGGAATTATACCCTATCATGGCCCTAAACAAGGTTGGCTCATGACATTACAACATTTCCAAAAGGCAACATCAGTTGAATAAAAGAAAATAACAAGGAACAGAACTTTCCAAACATGGGACAGGAAAAACTTTTGTTGTATAATGGAGCGAAAAGGACACCGTAGAATCAACGTTAATGAAGAAAATTATCAGAATTCATGAAATTGTCAAAAAAGATGAATACATACATACGATCGAGATGATTAAACATCGAAGCCAACATTAACCTTTTCCACAAGGATGTTGAATTCAAGAAAAAGACCTTGACATATTTCAATCAATGCAAGAAAGAAATCTAAGCTTTATTTATATACTAGAAAGTTGAAGTTATTAATGGCATCACAAGGATTGCTACTAAGAGTTATTTACTAATTTATTTAGTTTTGCATTTAAAGATTTTAGCCACAAGATATCAATTGCTATAAGATATTGTAAATAATTGTGATGTAAAAAGTATTTACAGTAGTAATCTTATTAATTTATACATAGGACCATTTATACAGTCCAAGTCACCATTTAATTTGTATATTTAAAATTTGGTACAAAAATTATATTGTCAAATATCAATTTTTTTAGAGAAATACGAGATTAATCAAGTTCAATGGATCCCAGCCTCAACATATATAGAGAGGATAAAAATGGTATGGAGATGTACCATGCAACTTCCCACCAATCACAAAACACATGATCTTGTTGGTTGTCAAGCATGTTGATGGACAGTAAGCAATAGGGCTTTTATCTACTTTTGGTTGGATAAATCGATTCTTGCTAATGAACAACTCTACACCAAAAATACACGTCTTTTCCCTCTAGCAGTGGACAAGGAGGCTCAAGTTATGGAGGTGTGGAACAATGGTAATTAAGCCATTACTTTTAGACATAATTTCTATTCATGGAAGAACAATGCATATAACAAGAATCTTCTTGAGCTATCCAATGTGGCTTTAATGCTCGGGAAAGATGATAAGCTTATATGGAAGCACCACCCCAAAGGTCACTTCTCGATCAAAATTTTTTGCTCCCTCCTTGACACAAATCTTAGCAACCATAATGTATAGTTCCAATCCATTTGAAAGCTTTCGATTCCTCTAAAGGTTCAATGTTTTCTTTGGCTTGCAATTTTTGATTCGATCCCTACTAAACACTTTCTTGCATCTCGAGGAGTCCATTTTAATGGGGGTCAAATGCATTGTGTATGGTGCGATTTGGAAGAGGAAACTTGCTCTCACATTCTCATTACATGCCAATTTGGTTGGAAGGTATAGTACCTTGTTCTTCAATGGTGAGGTTTAGCATGGGTAACTCCTAACACAATTTCATCTTTTATTTAATTGTTGGCTAGTTGTGCTTTCATAGGTACTTATGAAAGTGTTGGATGAATGCTTTTGGCTTAACATTTTGATCGTTATGCCTAGCACAAAATGAGGTGATGTTCTCTAACAAAGTGTGGGACATTTTAGAAATTTTTTTCCTTATTAAGACACATTCACTACTTTAGATCCGCACGTGTAAGAGAGTTGATTCTATTGACGATATTGACAGGAGGACGAATTTAAGCATTTAAATTACCAAAAGGATTCCACTCCATACACATCTAGGTGTTACATGGCAACGCCCAAAGGAAGACTATCTCAAGTTTAATGTTAATGGCCAGGTTAGAGGCAAACTAGGCCCAACTAGTTAAGGTGGTGTCCTAAGAAATTCAGACGACTATGTTGTAGGGGTGTTTTTTGGCCCCCTAATTTGCCAAGACTCTAACTATGCTAAGCTCATTACCATCCTCTATGCTTTAAGTCTCTTTAGCTTATCTCCTTATGTCAAGTCTAATTTGACCATTAAGTCTTACACAAAGAATGATATCACATGGGTTACAAAAAAATCACAAAGACCTTAGGATAGATGGCTAATTTTTAATGAGATTAACGCATTTCGACTCTTGCTAAGTCCTCTTTTCACACATACTACGAGAAGGTAACTCCTTTGTTGACTCTTTAGCTAAATATGGGGTTGATAAGATGTCACGACCCGAAACTCCCATCGGACCCATGACAACCGCTGCGACGTCCCAATAGGTACTCATTACCCGGAATGCCGACCGGAACCCCGCAAGGCTTAGCATCATCTTTCGCATCTCCCCGGTGAGCGACAATTATAAAATATCATATTTCAAAAAATCATATATCATTTTCAAATCAAAACATTAAAATATTATTTTCTAACTCACAAGGGCATTTTCATCATTTTCCTTTGAAAATCTCAAAACCGGCCAAAAACGTAGTAGGTGAGTAGAAAACACATATTTCATGATTAAAAATAAATTTAAGAGTCTAAAGCGTACATTTGAAGTAAAAATTTGACTATTTGAATATAATAAAAATAATCAATAAAATAAACTATTTTCTTATAAAACAATTTTTATAAAGCTATCAGTAAATCATTTTTATAGCATAAAAGTTAAATATATTCATACATATTATAATGCAGACAACCAAAGTATAAAATTACTTTTACAATGACATGTGGGCCCCTGACTGACCAACTGTAGTGTAAGTAGTGCACTACGATCTCGAGAAGTGCAACTCCACAAGTGACTTTCTACCAGGTTTGCTATCTATAGACAACTTCTAGCCTGTAAAGTGTGAAAAAGAGAGAGTGAGATTATAAAATCTCAGTGAGTAAGCAAACATCATCGAAATAATCTAAAGCCGAGTAATATGAGACAATTAAAAATATCCCATCACAATACTTATTTCATAACTTGGAAATTCATCCCAACCCACATGAACAATGGTATTTCATTCAAATCAATAACAAGGCTTATCAATTTCGTAATCTTTTGGCTCATGCCATCACTTATACTCGGGAATACTTGATCATCATCAAGCATCCAATTGAGTCCACCAAGACTGTTAAAATTTCATATACACGTTAGAAAATACAGCCGTTCCTTGACGTTGGCTGAATTCACCTCCCCGTGGTGGTATCCGAACGAAGTGAACTCTAACCTTACCTCGGGAGTTACCCTCCACACCTTTCTACCAAGGTAAGAATACGCCGGGGAACCGTGCCCCTCATAAAGGTTAGTCCACGGAACTTGCCACTGCAGTGACCACTCT
This sequence comes from Theobroma grandiflorum, assembly GCA_036013995.1. Taxonomy (NCBI): domain Eukaryota; kingdom Viridiplantae; phylum Streptophyta; class Magnoliopsida; order Malvales; family Malvaceae; genus Theobroma; species Theobroma grandiflorum. Next base: position 21,103,716 of record CP142133.1, on the reverse strand, counting down.
AATCCCACCAATTCAATAAAAATCCACTAGCATGATATGGCAATTTATTGCTAGTTCTGGGTCCCCCATCACTTAACTTACTCCTCTGCGTAACACATGTCACCCAAGGACTTGCTCCTCTGCGTAATAGTGTCATCCAAGGACAGGTCTCGCAGAACCTAACTCGCCAAGTTTCGAATCTCAGTCCCTTTAAAACTTTCCCCGAAGGGAACACTTTTAAACATTTTAAATCTAGCCACTCAAGGCAAAATACACAGTTTAAATAATTTCAACACAATATCAATTAAGCCATTCATGCTCACTTTTTATCATAAGCCATTTAATTCATGTCATAATTCATAACACAGTACGTGGTCTCCAATTACTCTAATTTCAAAATCATTGTCCGATTTTCAAATCAATTTAGAAAATTCATTTTATTTTATTAATTCACATTTTTCACATAAAACAAAGCATTTTACCATTTAAAATTCATTTTTCACAAAATCACCAAATTGAATAAAATCTACTCTAGATAATTAAGATGATAGTAAGTTTACTCACTGTTTTAGGAGTCAATATACTCCTAATCCCAGTCTTCAAGTACAATCTCTATACTTTTACTAGTGTAGTTTGCTCACCACCTATCCATAATGTACAATACATAATTCACCACATTAATGCTTGACCATTATAAAATCAATTCAGGCTCGGTGTATATGCATGAAATGGAATGCATACTACTCGATAACTATCTAGACACGGTGTTCAACGTAGCCTCAATTGTGCACCCAGTTGCAATGATATTGGCCCAATTTGATTTACTACCCAACTAATTGGCCAATATACTCAATCCAACTCCACTTAAATTCCATTTTTCTTCCAATTCACCCATTTATCAAACACTAGTCAATTAACAGGAAATGTGGCAAAATTACCCGATTAAATGACCAATGCGTCTAATTTTTCTTCCAAATTGCTCTATTCCATTTCCAATACTTCAATTCACTAAACACAATTCCAATAACCTAAAATTCAGCCTAACAACCTTCACAATTCTTCTTGCAAATTTCGGCCATTGTGGTGTACTAACACCATGATTTTTCCTATTCCATTTTCTCACCTTAATTCATCATTTTCTAAGCCATTTCTCTTGAAACAAAAATCAATCCACCAACACACACAACATGGGGCATTCGGCCATTGATGGATGGTGGGGAAAATGAATCTTTTTCTTGTTGTTTTGCTTCCAAACATGATTAACTAACTCAAAACACTAACATAATTCAAAATCAACCAATTCCAACATCATTTCTCTCACCATACCCATTCGGCCTAGCCTAGATCCACCATGAAAATATGTAATTCAACCATGGAAATGAGAAAATAAAGCATGGGTATTGTCGATCTTAAGCCAAACTTGCAAAATCTTACCTGTTTTCACTTGATTGGTTGGATTTTCATAATTTCTCTTGAATTTTCTTGATTTTTCCCAATTAGGTTTTTGTTTTCTCTTTGTTTTCCCTTTTCTTCCTTTTGTTCTTCCTTTGGCCGAATATGGTGAGAGAAATGGGATAAATATGGGCTGATTTTTATAGAAAATAATAAAATATTCTTGCTTGACACGTGTCACATGCGTGTCACATGCGTATTAGTCTATTTTTCTTTTTATACTTTAAATATTTGACTTTTTCACTTAAATTTTCCACCACACATATTGTCATACTTATCCATTCCCATACATGAATAAAATCTATAAGTTTAACCAGTGTTGGGTGGTGGAAATTACCATTTTACCCCCGATAAGGTAAAATTACAGTTTTGCCCCTATGCTCCAAAAATACCGAGAATGAAAATTTTTCACTGCTAAACCTCATATTATACTCCATATGATCAATCTTGATCAAATGTGGTCAAAATTTTTTCTAAAAATTCCCATTTTGTTTTTAAATGGCAAAATGACCATTTTACCCCTGATCGGTCAATATTCCCGATTGACTCTAAATTAGCTCTCGAACTCTGAATTGTCATTTTAAGTCATCCCTGGACTGTGAAATTTTCAATTTTACCTTAAAATTCATATTTTAACTAGTTCAAGGTATAAATCGACTAAATTATACTTCTAAGTACAATATCGGCTTTTATCTATTTTTTTGAGATATTCTAATATACAGGCATGATGTCAAACATATAAATGACATGACAGATATTTTAGGGTTGGGCTTGACATAAGAGTTCTCATTTCTCTAATTAATGGTAATGCTTGATACTGTTAACTTTTAGCCATGTCTTTAGCACAAAGTGAGCTTTTCACCCCTTCAATGTTGCTTTTTGTGTGATGTTTTTGCCCTTGCTACTATTATAATGTTTAGCTCTCTATCATGTGCTTACTGTGTTATATGTTCATCCTTTATGCTCTTTTATGCTGAAGACAAAGGTCATTTGTTTTGTTTATGGTTAAGCTCATTACTATTATTTTTTGTTTTAACACTCTAGTCTTGTATTTTTGTTCAAACTATTAGGATGTTAGTAACAGCTTGATGTTTCAAGTAGTACTACTGCACCCCCTTTTTGGGTAGTTGTTGTCTCTTTTCTTCTTGTACCTATTTTATTAATATCAATTAAATATCTTGATTGGCTAAGCAAAAAAACTATCAAATTTCTTATACTCTTTTCACTTGGCACTTTTACTTTTTTTTTTTAACGCAAAACTTTTTATTAAACAAATAAGAAAAGGTTGTGCATTATTTTTACATAAGTAAATGACAATCATTTATATCATTACAACATAGCATGACAAATGTTTCCATGTGATGAACAGGACTTCATTAACCCATCTACTAAGTGATTCACTTGTTTTGGATTGTTCACAAACAACAAACTTCTATAGTTGCTTTTATATGGCTCAATTTCATTTGCTTTGTGGATCATATTTCAAGGAACAAGGGAAGGGTCTGTAGCCCATAAAATCACTTTTTGGAGTAAGTCTCAATGATGAGAACATGAGAAGTTGTCTACAATGTGGAAGAGAAAATAGTATTCTTTTAAGGATGACCAATAATTCGAGATAGTTATAGTCTTCCATACCAATACATTTGGAAAAGGTCCCCATGATGGCACCTACATGGTCTTTTAAGGCTCCTTCAACCTTAATAAAACCTAGTTTTTCAAGAGCTAAGTCATCAACATTGAGGTTGAAGTGGCTTATAGGGGGTTTATACACTTAACTTTTACTCAAGGGGTTTTCGCTTTGCTAACACTTGAGATGTTACAAGGGTCAACAAGGAAGTCATTAGTTGGGGTTATATAAAAGGGCACTTGGATATTCACCAATGGGCTAGTCATGTTTCGATAATATCGAGAAGTAGACCCTAATTAAGTTTTTTTCTCTAGAATACTACCTTGTTTCTACAAAGCCACAAGGGCCATATGACTGGATAAAAGTCATTTTCCAAATAAATTCTTTGTGGTAATGTGAGGATGATGCTTTCCAAATTGAGAAGAAAGAAATAGCCTTTTTTAGTGCAACCCATTGCATATTCCATAAACAGCAACAATTCATCCATATTTTCCATAAAAACACATAGTTGAAAAAAAGATGTCTTGATGTCTCTAATTCATTGTTGCAAAAGGAACATATTGCCAAGCTTTCATCAATAAACCACCTCTTCATCAATTTTACTTTGATTGTGACCTTCTCAATCATAACCCACCAATAAAAAACAACTATCTTTGGAGGTGCTAAGCTTCACCATATGGTTACCCATAACTTATTTGAAGTATGAGACAAACCATGAAGTGATTTACAAAAGGAGTTGGCCGACTCTTGCCCGATTATGGTATGCTTCAATATAAATTTGTTGACTTCATAAGGGTATGGTAAAAGCAATGAATCATAGACACAAAATTCTACCATTGCTATAGTTCCCAATCAAACAACTTCTTATGAACATCAATATCCCATAAAAAACAATTGACATTCTACTTACCATAATCAGTGATGCTACCAATTTTGTTAGAAGTAACAACGTAATCGGGTATATACTTAACGCATAATGTGGTCATGTTGGCCTAACTGCCTACCCAAAACTTAATGGATGAACCATTCGCAAGAAAAAATCATATTCCCAAAAATAATAAGGTCATGATACTAATTTGTTGGTTGAAATGACTTGGAGATGTGCTTTCATATGATTGAAGGTTTGAAAAGGGAGTTGAAGGGTAGAAGAATGGTAAGTCATTTTGTTTTTTGTTGCAATAACCTCTCACCATAAATAGCTTAGCTCATTTGCGTATCCTCATTTGTTAAGGAAAGCTTTATTTTTAAGCTGAAGGTCAACATTACCCATGCCCCCATAGTCTTTACCTTTGAACACTATATCCTAATTCACTAAATGAATTTTATTTTTGCTGGAGTAGCTTGATCAAAGGAAGTTTCTTTAGATCTTTTCAAGTTTCTTTTTAATAGTTAAAAGCATCTACAAAACAAATAGATGATATAATGGCAAGCTATTAAAAATAGAATTCATAGAGGTAAGTCTCCCTCCCACAGAGCAGTACTAACATTTCCAACTTGTCAATCTCGATCAAAGTCTATCAATGATTGGTTGCTAAGTGGAGAGTGAGTTGGGTCTATCACCTAGAGACATACCAAGATATTTTGTTAGGAGCATATCGGCTTTGTATTGAATTGAGGCTGTTCATTCTTCAATAATATATCACCTCATATTAATACCTATCCAACTAGTTTTGTAGAAGTTGACTTTAAGGCTTGGAATATCTTAAGCATCCTTTTAACATTCGCAAGTTATTGAAGCTCTAGTTTACAAAATAAATTTATGTCATCGGTAAACTGAAGACAGGAGACTATGGGCTAATTGGAGATATGGATACCTTCAAATATACTGATGGAGTTGGCTTTAAAACACATGACACTGAAAGACTTCGTGACCATATTAAGAGAAAATGGGAAAGTGAGTACCCCTATCAAAAGTCCTTTGTGATGGTGAATTATGGTGTTGTTCTTCCATTCACTGAAACATATAAAGGCTATAGAGACACAGTGGTGGATCCAACCTAGTTGCCTAGGTATAAAACATCATCATAATATAATGCATGTAATGCTAGTCAACATTATCGAATGTTTTTTCAAAGTCAACTATAAGAAAAAATCCAAAAGATGAACTTTTTCTCAAAGAGTTGATGAGATTGTTAGTGATGAGCTAATAATCAAGAATTTTCCTTTCTTTGCTATCGATCTCTTTACTCACCACCACTTTGATCCTATTAGCTAAAACCTTGTCAAAGACTTTGTATATGCTTCCCATTAAACTAATAAGCTAGTAATGGCCAAGGAAGAAAGACCTTCACATTTTGGAACCAAGGCAATGAAAAAGGCATTGATGTCTTTGTTGAACGTTCTTGAGTTATGGAAGTTAGGCATGGACATCAAATCTAGGGGATTTATTGTCGTTAGTCTTAAATAGTTATTTTAGTTTCCTTCTCCCTAAATAGTGAGTCAAGATTTTTTCTTTAATTGTTGATGATTTTGTTAAAAGGGTAATGAAATTCCTTCATTTTGATGGTGGAGTTCATGGTATAGTGGGCATTGAAATGGTTAACAACCTTTATTTGTGTTAATCTTGGACAATTGATTTCAACCCCATTAACTTGGATTTGGTCAATGTGATTCCTTCTCTTCCTATTTGAAGCAATCAAATGGATATACTTCATACTGTGATCACCATACTTACCACAATTAAGTTTAGACTTTTGCATCCAAGATCATTCCTCCCTTCTATAAAGAGATCAAAGGTTGCTTTTAAGCTACATGAAACTACTTTTTTGAGCAATGGATAGTTCAATGGTCCTAACCACCTTCTCAAGTTTACCATGAGTCATGGATAAGCTTTGTTAATTATGGATTGTTCAACCAATGTGAAAAAAGTCGAAAAGACTTCGAGCCTCAGTTTCTTCCATCAACCACCCAATGAATTGGGTTATGGTTTAAAATGGACTTTAGGAGAATTTTTTGATAGAGCCTTGATGCTTAGGACACAATGCCATTGCTCATAAAAAATTAGTCTCGTTAACACATCGAGGGATTTTCTTTGTTACTTGACCATGTAAAGTAGTCCCTACAAATGGAAAGTCAATGAGGTCTATTGCTTTAATGAAGTTGGAAAAGAAAGCCATGAAAGAATAATCAAATAAAAGACTTAATTTCTCATTTGATTTCCTTACAATATTAAAGTCTTTTTATATGCACCATAACATTGGGCAGGAGTTTATAAGGCAAATAAACTCATCCCATAAGCTACTTGGGTCATTTAGGGCATAAATATTCATAAATATGTATTGTATATTTCAAGTTTTGATGTTACATACCTTTTTGAAGAATGTACCATTAACTAACTACTAATGATCCTACAAAGAAGAAGGATTTAAACCATAGTATGATAATTCCTCCAAAGGATTTAATCGATTGTCATAATTTGCCTTGGAATGCTTTGTTTTTCCATAAACATCTTAGCAAGAAGTACTCCATCAAGCTAGTCTTTGTTTCCTATTGGAACACCATGCTCAAGTTAAGACTATAAATAAATCTCCTTATTACTCTTTTTTTTTTTCTTTCCTTTTGGTTCCTCTTACATTCCAAGATAATAACTCAATCATTTAGGTTTTGGCTCACATGTTGGTAAGTGGGATTGAGTAGCTTATCCCTTGCATTGGCTTACTTTGCTTAGCTTGTCATCATTAAGATTTTGTTTTTGCAGCTGTTGAATAACATCAATCTTATCAAGCTCAAAAATGATAACTAATAGTGAGCATATTTTTCACATTTGTTTCACTTCTCGGATGATGGCTTGGTTCCTTCATCTAATGTTGCCACAAGAGATTGATTACTTCATTATGGGAGATGAATGAGGATTCACATTTTCATTCCTTCCCACCAAGTCCTTGTTTTTCTTAAATGTTTTTCATAAGCAAGAATTGGTCACTTCTTCATTTCCCCATGAGCAATTAGTTTTTGTAAAGGGTATTATCATCTTATTCGTCCTTTTTTACTTTATAGTAATTTTTTATTTTTATGAGTGCTTGGTTTTGCTTGACAAAATCGTTTTTTTTATTAGTAAGAATTTCAGTTGATCTTGGAGTTTTTAATGGTGAGAAAACCTTTTTTTCATGTAAGGCTTGGCAGTTAGGAAAATCAACAAGTTTGTTTAGGGCACCATGGGCTTGGGTTCCCTCTTTACACAAGTTTAGGTTTCTTGAACTATTCTAGCAGATTAGCTTGCCATAGATTAAGTAATGGACTAGTTGCTTTTAGGTTGAACTCTTTTTTGTTTTTCAACCTCAACTTTGTTATTGGGCCCTTAAGGGGCAATCAACTTGATAAACAGTGTGACCCATCAGTGGTTATAGAAGGCCCATTAAACTCTCTAATTTTTAAGGTCTTTTTATTGTGGGCTATTTTAGCTTATTCTTTCAAATTCGCCCTTTTATTGTTGGGTAATTGTCGTATGGGCTGATTTATTTGGGTAAATTATTATTTTGCTAATGCCAAGGTCCACAAGTGCTTTATTCCTTGTGTTTTTCATTCTTCCAACAACCTTGGTCAAATTTATTGGATGTTGCATCACTTCCTAGTATTTGTTAAGGATGTAAGATTTTTGACAAATTCCTTAAACAAGAAAAAGGTTTTCCTTCCTTTAGTAATCTTTGAATGCTCAAGCTATTGTGGCGAAATTGGTTGCTTAAAGCAGGCTTGTGGATGTTTAATTAGTCTAATTCTTGAGATGTCACTAGAAAATAGCAACTTTTTGTTTTTGGAAACAAAGAAGTAAATTGTTTACTTGGATACAAAGCATAAAAACCTTTCGAAATATTATTTACAAACAAAATAAATTTTTTGAATGGAAAAATGCATAATTCTATATTATAAATAGTAATTATGTTATGATTGGTGTTACATTTAATTATTTGACCATTTTAAATAAATTAGAGTATTGTTTTTTACTTTTGCTTTTGCTTGTAACAAATTTTCTAATAGTAGAAAGTAGATAGCAAAGTATCAAGCAATTTATGTACAACTATTTTAGATTTTCTACCATAGATGTCTTTAAATAAGAAAAAAACATAATAGTTTGAAAGTTTTATAATTCAAATTTTACTTTCAAGTGATTATTAATAGTTAAAAGTAAATATTTAATTTTTTTCCTTAATCAAATCTAGTTATTTAATTGATTAAGTATCATATAAGTTGATACAAAACCTTAGCAAGGGTTAAGGGTATGGTCAAGATAGACCATGCAGCTGAGAACTTAGCAAGGTTTTGTTGACATAAGCACGCCTAAAAAACAGATTTGCATCATAAACCATATCATCATATAATGAGCCCCATATAAATGAACCAACAACAAGACATTCTCTCACATTCCATACCTAATATGTCGAAATCAATAATATTGCTAGAACACCACAAGCTAAACAATCATAACAAATAAAAAAGTGTTAAAAGCACCACCATGCATAAAACATTTCACTCAAATCAACACTGAATTTACCCAATGAGTCAACCATAGCATTCACCTCTCGGAAGAAGTAAAAAAAGGTGATATCACCTATCACATTGCAAAAGTTGTCAACTTCATTAATAATCTTCCACAACTTCCATGGTTTTTGCTTATTCTCCTTCACCAAAGACAATGTTATTGTAGAATCTGACTCAATTATAAGTTTATTAGAACCCATACAAGTTGAAGAAATAAAACATTTTATGGCATAAAAAATGTTCATCAATTCAACATAATTGCAATCTCGGATTCCCAATTGTCCATAAAACACCCTTTTAATGTGGTCTTTAAAGCCTCTAAGGACTCTTACATAACCTATTGGACTCAACTAATTACCACAAGTCGAACCATCAACATTGAATTTAAGCTCCAAAGAGCTTTGGGGGAATCCATACTACACATAATAGGTCCTCCTATGTTGATCAAGTGGTTGTAAATTCCAAAGTTCTACCAACCACCCCTTCTCTTCTATTACCTCATTTCCCTTACACATTCTTATTGACAACATTGATCTCATTTTAATGAGAAAAAATATCTCATCACCATCCTATTTCTTCCCATTAAAAATTGAATTGGTTCTTGCCAACCATAAAGACCAAAAGGTCAATCTACATACAACCATCCATCTAGATTTAACGATGCCTTTACACCAACTACCTCTTAAGACTGAATAACAAAAATCTAGCGAATGAAGGATTACCTAAGTGACACTCCACCATTAAAAAATGGAACACCATACCATTCAACTATGGTGACAAGAAATTAGGATATGATTACAACATTTCGTAATAGTACCACACCAACAACACAACAAATTATTATTGTTACAATGTACCCTTTCTTCACCTTAAAAGGATCTTTATCAGTATACTATGAAGAATTGTAAGCCATAAGAAAGCTTGCACTTTTGGTGGGATTGCTTACTTCCAAATGGATCTAAATCATACCATTTTTTCCTTTGGCACGATCAAAGGCAACCAAGCATCACTTCATCAAGAAAACCTCATCAGCGTCTTGTAGACATATCAACCTATCCTTCTTGTTTTCAACCAACACAACATCCTCAAGGATATGGTGTGGAGAAGGCCTGTGGAGATTGTCATTTAAACAATCAACACTGAAGGGAATAATCTACTCTCCATGTCGGAAAATATTATTTATCTTGTTTTTTATTTCAAGAGTAAGGAGAAAAGTCTTAGAGAGGTTACATTGACGGGGTCATCCATAAGCAATTTATCTAATCTTAAAAAGTACCCCTTTACCATTACTAACAACCTAGCGACATCCTTTTACTCTCAGTAAATCCTCAACACCTTCTCTTTTAGTGAGTTTCACTATATGTGGGCATATCATAGACACTTTCACTACATTTGATGTCGAGGAGATTTAAAGGAATTTATTAGCTCTATACTTCTTTATAAGAAACTACCTCCATAAAGCATTCTTTTTTTTTTTTTTGTGTGCAAGGCATATATAAGGTTTCATTGATAGTGAAACTTTACAAAAACTATCTTTTATCTAATAGTTCTGTAGAAACTTGTCGGGGGGAACAAGACCTCCCACCTCAGCTTGTCTGCGTATACATAACAAAATTAACATAAACCATCTGGTTACACTAAGATGAAAGAGGTGCTTGAAGTTACACAATCAAGCTAGTTGGCTAGAAACCCCCCATGAACATCCCATTACAACCAAACATAGACAAAAAAACCTATACAACATGATATTAAATAAAATACAACAAGAGCTCAACTCACTCAAAAGTTATAATCTTAACAAATCTGACATTTCTCCATTGTATTGGTGAATCCACCTAACATAAAAAAGAAATGCAGCATTGTTGTCCCTATCACTCACTAATAGAATGCTTAAGATCAACCATTGGTAAGAATAACAAGATCAATATTCTTCCCATGGTAGTTTGCACTCCACAAATGCCATCTTAAATACTGCCATCCAAATCATTTCATCACCAACAAAAAATAATGGGTCCAAAGTATCAAAAACAAAACCAACCCTCTATCACACATGTACCAGTAGCTTCTTACCTCATCTATAACATGCAATAGCTAAAAGCCTCCTCGTTGCTAAATTAAGCACAACCTTTGTCAATTACATAGCATAAGCCAGAACTCAAAGTAGAAGTCAAAACCATAATTTAAGCAATCACTAGTTATAAACCAAAATTCCACAAATTTACATAATGTTTCAATTCTAGTGAAATTCCTCAATCATTAGGACATTTCCTTACTTTATTTTTTCTTTAATTCCCTTTCATTTTATTTTTTTAATTTTTTTCTTTTATTCTTTTCATTTTTTTCCTTACTCAATTTATTTCTCATGTTCCTATCTTCACTTCTTTACACTCCTATCCTATCCTGTTTCTCACAATTTCTCTATTTTACTATTTACTCTATATCTTGCACATTTTAATCTTTCCTCTTTTCTTATATTAACTCTTTAATTCCCATTATATATATCAACTTCTTTTCTTCTCACCTTAATTCCTTAGACCCATAGTTCATGATTGGAATGGCTTTCTCTTATTCAAACCACTTTCACACATGGTTCTTTCCCCCTTTTAAGACTCTCTCTCTTCTTCATATCTTATCGTCCTCTTTCTTTCCACCTAGACGCCTTTCATTTCTCACTTCTCGTAACCAAACCTCATAATCAATTGCTGCTTCACCTCACTTTCATTAAGTCACCTTAAACAACTCTTTTGCCTTCACAAAGCCAAAAACCTCTCTTTCATTATCTTAACCTAGGCAACTTTTAACCAAATTAATCACATATGCAGATATAATAAGAAAAACGGACTAATAAACAATTAAGAAATTGAGGCTCGATTCAAATGTAGTCACCAAAGGCAAGAAAAAGAATACACAAACACATAATTCTAACTATTGATTTGCTAAATGCAAGTGGTTTTAAATCCAATTTATATTTCTCTATTTACTAATCCCTACTAATTTCTCATAAGACATAATACACAAATATCAAATTAAAAATTATATGACCAAATATAAAATAAAACTAAGAGATTAATTTTTTTTAATACCTGAGTATTTCATCTTCAAATTGCATCTCAATTCCAATCAAATGCATCAAAGCTTTTGATCAATTAATATTTGTAGGCCCTTATCTTCCATAAATTCATCAAGCCTTCCTTTCCTATCTGTCAAATTTCATTAAAGCCAACCCGTTGCAACTGTGAGTCATTAATCACTATTTGCTCAACAACACCAAATTTTTGTGTCATAGGTTAACTAATGCCTAATCCACCAAGAGCTCTCAGTTTGGACACAACTTGCCATTTAATTTTTGCAGTCTTCTTATTGCCTAAAGTCCTTCTATAAAGAAAGTCTTTCCTTATCGACTCTAACTTATTTATAACCTACATTGATGCTTGAAAGATCAATAGATAGTACATTGGCAATGAGGTGAGAATTAAATTAATAAGTGTTATGCTGCCCCCCCAAGATAGGTATCTTCATTGCCAAAAAGAGAGCATATTTTTAAACTTTCCAATCACAAGTTTCCATGTCTGTAAACTCTTATGGTTGGCTCCATGTACATGAAAGGCAAGACTTCTACTTTACATCAAGGTGTCTCAACCATTTCCATCTCGGTGAGTTATGCAGCTAGAATTCGATCATGATCAGTGTTCTGGTGTGGAATGTGAGAGGTATTGCTAGTGCAGTTATCCAAAGAAGAATCAAGAAATTAAAATTATTACACAAAATAAAAATTCTTGTCATCTTGGAACCCATGATTGATGCCTCTAAAGCTGATTTTATTAGAAGAAAATTGGGTTTTGAGAAAATTGTTACCCAATTATCTCCTAAAAAATATAGTTATTTCACTCCTATGACTTGAGCTGTGAAGTCATACTGAACCACACACAATTCCTGCATGTGAAATTCTCTTTGCCATGGTTGGATATCCCCTTGGTGGCTTCATTTGTCTATGCAAAATGTACCAGGTCAAAGAGGTTAATGCTGTGGGATAGCTTAAGGAATCTGTCAATTAACATCCACACACCTTGGATTGTTTGGGGCAACTTTAATGCCATATTACATAGTAGGGAGCAGTTAAATGGGGCTGAGCCACATAGAGGTTCGATGGAAGACTTTGCTACAGCTCTACTCGATTGTGGATTATTGGATGGTGGTACAAGGGAAATCCATTCACATGGACCAATAACCGAATGCTTTAGAGACTGGACAAGATGGTTTACAATCACCATTAGGTAGAATATTTTGATTCCACTAGCATACAACATCTTAATAGGGACAGATTGGATCACTGCCCATTACTCATCTCCTACTCTAGAAGTCAAGATAAAGTCTCATCTTTTTTTCAGTTCCTGCATGCATAGGTAGGCACCATGGGTTCAAAAATTATATGGCACAGAACTGGAATCCTCCCACTATTGGTTTAGGACTACAAGCTTTTTAGATGAAACAACGTCGTTTAAAATAGTCTCTAAAAAAATAGAATAAGGAAGTGTTTGGAGACATCTTTCACAATTTGAAGGTGACAAAAAAAAGAGCTACAGATTGTGAAATGATTTTTCAGCAAGAGCAGTCAATAGAGAATCGCACTGCGATGAACAAAGCGTACGCCCAACCAAATCACTACCTCAGCATTGAAGAATTATTTTGGCAACAGAAGTAGGGCATAAAATGGCTAGTGGAGAGAGAACGCAACACTAAGTTTTTCCATATGAGAATAAAAAAAAAAAAAGCAAATCAAAAGCCATAATTTCAAGATACAAAATTTGGATGGAACTTGGATTGAGATCCGAATGCACTTAAATCATCAATAGTTGAATTTTTCTCCTTTCTTATGAAGAAGGAACCGTGTGATATGTCCAAGTTCAATGCTTTTTTGATTCTTGCTATTTTATCAGATAATGATAACCTTGGCTTATGTGTAGTACCCTCAATGGAGGAGTTGAAAGAGGCAATCTTCAACATAGACAAGGACAGTGTGTTGGGCCCCGATGGTTTTTCTTCATATTTCTATCAATAATGTTGGGACATTGTGGCAAAGGACTTATTAGAGGTAGTGGTTGATTTTTTTCATGGTGCGAAACTCCCAAGGGGAGTAACATCAACAACAATTGTTCTGTTGCCCAAGAACAACAATGCCTCGAAATGGAGTGATTTCAGACCGATTAGTCTTTGTAATGTCTTCAATAAAATCATTACCAAGATTTTAGCTAGCCAGCTTGCAAAGGTGCTTCCTTCTATCATCACTGATAACCAAAGCAATTTTGTAGGAGGATAATTGATCAATGACAATATCCTACTAGCTCAGGAACTGATGGGGAAGATTGAACGAAAGTCAAGGGGTGGAAACGTAGCCCTCAAATTCGATATGATGAAGGCGTATGATCGACTGGATTAGAACTTCCTTTATAGAATGCTACAACAGTTTGGATTTAATTCTCAATGGATTGATACGGTTCGTCATTGTATCTTTAATTGCTAGTTCTTCTTGTTGATCAATGGTGAGGCTGTGGGCTATTTTAAGTCACAAAGAGGACTCGGACAGGGTAATTCCATTTCCCCACTCTTATTTATTCTGGCAGCAGAATATCTTTCCCAAGGGTTGAATTCTTTGTTCACTCAATATCCATCTCTGCAGTACTCTTCTAGTTGCTCCATGCTAGTTAGCCATTTAGCATTTGTTGATGATATTATTATTTTCACTAATGATGCAAAAACTTCCTTGTAGAAAATTCTAACTTTCTTGTAGGAATATGAGGAGATTTCTGGGCAGGGAATAAACCATTCCAAAAGTTGTTTCATCACTCATCGAAATGTAGCTGTTTCGCACAAATAAATTATCTCTCAAGCTACGGGTTTTGCCCATAAATGCCTACCTATCACATATTTGGGGGTGCCTCTGCATAAAGGACCTATAAAGGTAATGTTATTTGATGAATTGGTAGAAAAGATCCTGAAGAGAATAGAAGGATGGGATAATAAAATCTTATCACCGGGGGGGGGGGGGGGGAGGGGCGAATAACTTTACTACGAAGTGTACTGTCATTCTTTCCTATCTATCTGCTTCAGGTCTTTAAACCCCTTATTTGTGTTATTGAAAAAATTGACAGAGTGTTCAATAGTTTCTTATGGGAAGGTTCAACAAGTGTTAGACATATCCATTGAAGTGCATGGCATAGAACCACCCTTCTATCTGGGGAGGGAGGACTGGACATTTGAGGCTTAAGGGATATATTTGAGGCCTTTAACATGAAACTGTGGTGGAGGTTTATGTCTTGTAATAGAATATGGATACGATTTATACGGATTAAATACTACAACAGCTTAATTTCAAGGTACATTCAGCTGAAACTTCATGACTCACAAACATGGAAACGAATGAGAGCCAGCTGCCTAACTATAGAACAACACACTAAGTGGCGAATTGGTAAGGGTGAACTATTTTTTTAGCATAATTGCTAGATGGGTGAAGCACCCTTAGTTAATTGATTTCCATCATTTGCATCATCTATGACAAAAGTTTCCTATTTTTATAATGATGATAAACGGGATGTGAACAAGCTAAACAATGTCTTGCCAGATGATGTGGTAAAGGGAATTCTAAAAATTTCGATTGATCCTTCCAGTGATGATAGGGCATACTGGGTTCTTACCTCGAATGGGCTTTTCACTACTAAGTTTGCATGGGAGATAATTTGACGTCACCATACGGTGAATCCTAATTTAATTTGTCATAGAAACATTCCTCTAACTATCTCATTCTTTCTTTGGAGGTTGGTATAAGATTGGATCCTAGTTGACTTGCGATTGAAAACCAAGGGGTTCCAATTAGCTTTAAAGTGCCAATATTGTAACTCAGAGGAGTCCCTCTCGCATGTCATGTGGGAATGCCCAATGGCCACAAAGGTTTGGAATTACTTTGCAAAATTTTTCCAAATTAACATTATTTACCCCAGACTGCTTATCAAATTATATGGGCATGGTTTTACTATGGTGACTACATGAGCAAAAGGAACATATGCACGTTAATGCCTATATTCATTTTTTGGTTCTTATGGGTTGAAAGGAAAGATGCAAAACATAGAAACCTCGGTATGTATCCTAACAAAGTGGTGTGGAGAGTACTAAAACTAGTCCACCAATTATTTCATGGGAAGCAAATACATCAATGGCAATGGAGGGGGGACTTACACATTGCTCAGGCATGGGGGATGATATTTCAGCAAGCAGCCCCACATCCGCCAAAAATATTGTTTTGGCATAAACCATCAGCAGGTGAGTTTTAGTTGAATGTTGATGGTAGCTCAAAGCATAATCTTCAAAATGCTGTGGGAGGTGGACTTTTCTGTGATCATATAGGTACCATGATTTTTAGGTTCTTTGAAAATTTTGGTCCTCATAATTCATTACAGGCAGAACTGCTGGCACTATACATGGGCTTGCTTTTGTGTATTGAGTACAATATTACTAAACTTTGGATAGAAATGGATGCAAAAGTAATGGTACAAATGCTACAAGAGGACCACTAAGGATCCTCTAGGACTCTTTATCTGTTTGCTTCCATTCAAAGATGTTTGAGGGGTATCTCTTATTTGATTTCGCATATCCATAGAGAAGGCAACCAGGCTGCAGACTATCTCTCAAATTAGGGACATACGCACTAGAACCTGCAAGTGTTTTCTTAAGCAGAAGGTCAGCTCAAAGGTATTTTTAGACTAGATAAAGTTAGCTTAGCTTATGTTCGTTTTAAAGAAATGTAAAGGAGTAGTACTCCTAGTTTATCTTTGTGTTTTTTATTTAGTAAACATCATAGAATTTTGTAATATAGAAGTGTTTCAAATTTATGACGATAGTAAAGAACATGGTCAAAAAATGAAACGTTCCATTCTAGGTACTTTTCTTGATCTTTCTCGAGCTCATGTAACTCTGGAGGTTCGGTTTATGTCCCCCTCCCTTTTGTACTTTATTTTTATGATTATTAATAAAACATTTACAGGGTAGCTGGGCCTCATGAGAACTTCCAGCATAGAAAAAAAAAGTTTCCACCGAATACACAAATGACTTAATGAAATTGATCCATAAGCCCAAGGCAATTTGAAAGCAATATCGAAGGCACCGAATGTTCGAAGCATCTTGTAGCCCACCTTCAACAAAAATTATAGTGTAATTAGCAAATTGCAAATGAAAAACTTTGACATCTGACATGACTATAACAAGAATGCCTTGGCATAAGTTAAGTCCTTTTGCTTGAAAAAGCATCAAATAAAGCTCCTCAACCACCATGTAAGTAAGACAAGGGATGAAAAATCACCTTGTCTTAAGCCACATCTCATGGGAAACTCCTACGTTGCCGAATCATTAACCAATACCATAACTCTGACTGTCAAAATACATTTATAAATCCATTATCACCACGTACGACAAAACCCCATGTTCTCCATAATTGACAAAAGAAATCCCCAATCCACATAATCATATGTTTTCTCAAAGTCTAACTTGAAGACAATACCAACATTGTTTCTAATCTTCTTCTTCATAATGTGTATAATTTCATTCGCCAACAAGATCCCATCCATAATTTGCCACCCACTAATAAATGCACACTATGTGTCACTAACCGCCTTGCCAATCACCCTCCTAACCCGATTAGCTAGTATCTTAACTATAATTTTTTACAATGAGTTCACCAAGCTAATTGTAATTAAAAAAAATAATAACTATCTAATTCCTTCTCCTATTGTAAATAGAGATGAGTATAACTTCTTTTCTTTTTTGGTGCGCAAAGTATATTTAAAATGTAGTAGGTACACTCAAATTAATACAACATTTGAGCTGAAATAAAATGGTCAATTATTCAATTGATCACAAACATTGTCCTACTTTTCTACCCTGACGAAGATATGGTGGACTTGGACTTATCAAAGGTAACCTTAAGCTTCTATTTACCCACAAGATGAGAAAGTAGACAAGCAAAATTTGATATCTATATATGTGATAAATGAGGCTAACCATGACGAAAGGGATCAATGAAATTTTAAGAGCTTAGAAGAAATTCTCGGCCTTTCATGGCATGAACAAAAGGCTGTTGATTGATTACAGCCGCCAGCTCCAGGATTGGTAAGTGACAGAAAGGCTCTCAGTTTTTTGTTAGTTGTCAACGTCTAGATATTTTGGGCAGTAGACAAAAGATAGCCCCAGGATATTTGTGCTAAGAATACGTAGAAAAGGACATTTATTCAATATTCAACCTATTGAACAAAGATATACGATTCTTAGCCTGTCTAATTTAAAAAAAAAAGACCAAAAAAAATAGTTGACTATTTGATGATCCATCAATTTCTAAACAGCAGCAACAAAATTCCTGATCGAAGAAATGACAGACATCACTCAATTGTTAATTTCATAAGTCTTAACTTTGATTGCTTGATTGAATTTCGGTTATAGTCAACAGATATGAAAGAAAGAAAGAAAGGCAAAAGAAGTCAAGTTGGAAAGGATAAGGGTACAGAGATTTCTGATTTAGTTCTTTTGTCCAAGTTGGAAAGGATTACTTTTAATTTTATTCTCTTTGTTATTGTATTTTTCTCCCTCTTGCATAAGCCTAATGCCAACAAAAGTCTTTATCAATCAGATAAACACTTTGAATGGCATGGAGACATAGTGCTAATAAAATCATCTTTCAAACAAAAAAAGAAGTCAAGAACAGTTACTTTTACACAACACGATGTCAAGCAGGTTCTTATTAATCAAACAAAAATTTTGTTAAAGAAACAACATTAATTTCATGCAAATTTATTTTTCAAGAAATAGTCCAAGTTGCAACTTGAAAAATTCTAAGCAGAGGAGGTCGAATTTATTGGAGAAAAGATATATACAATTTCATTATGTAACTTGAAAATAGGCTTTTTTCAATATTCAGCAAAAACCAAAAAAAAAAAATTTGTTGACCATAAAAAAGAGGCTCGAGTGAATTAAAAGATGCTTGCACGATTTATATCATCTTAACCTTTTGTAAGGTTATGTTATGATATAAAATGTACATTTCAATGGTTAAAATTTAAAATTTTATTTTAAAATTTCAAATTTGAATATCAAATAAAATATAGTGAGATTTATGAAACAAAAGAAAATTATCTCTTATAACGTAATGCAAGATAATATATAAAAAAAATTTATAGTAAATAATTTTTCAAAATAAAAAATGAGTGATAACAACGGGAAAATGTTTTCTGTAGTCATTGGTATTTCGGATTCCAACAGAGCTGAGCTGCTCGTGGTGAGAGAAGCAGCTCTGATCTATGCTGCCTCAAGATGGAATTCATCACATTCTCTCCTCCTGGAATGTGATTCCAGCAATGTAGTCAAATGGAGCTGATGTGCCTTGGAGAATTAGACCTCTGGTCATCCAAATTTACAAGCTTTTGGATAAGGTTGCATGTTGGGAGATCAGGCACATACTACTGTCGGCCAACGAAGGAGAACCGTCGAGTCCTCAAAACTTTCTATGGTTCAACAATGAGATTTCAGTATTGTCTTATGAAAAGGCACCTGCTGATATTGAACAAGTTTAAAGCGGTTGGCGCTTAAGAAAGTTGTTTCAATACTTGATATCTGTTTTTGGTGCATAGTCTTCAGCATTTTGTACAGTTAATTGGGTCTGTTCAATATCCAGCAAATCTGGTTATGGTGGTTGTATATGGTTCGTTTTCTAGGCATGGACAGTCATTCATGTTGAAGAGTCAACGGTTCTCTCTGTTAGCCAAGGCTCCAGGTTTTATCGAAATCATTCATATATATATATATATATATATATATATATATATATATATATATACTGGACTTTCAAAAAAAGGAAAAGTCATTGGACTGGAATAGAAGTCATTGGAGACCCATAATGAGGCAAAAGAATACAGAATGGAAGCATTGACAAACACTGCTCGAACCCTCATCGTTAGTTATGAAATCAATGCAACACATGTTCTAAGGTATAAAGTAACAAAAAGAAATCCGATGGTTGGCTAAGACAATTCCAAGAGAAGGAAAAAAAATAAAAAGAAACTAAATTGAAACCAAGGGAAATTAGTTTCAAACAATGGAAGTTTCCTTGGTTATAAAACATGTGCTATGACTTGCCTGTCTTCTTGATGGTTGCTTGTCTTGTTTTTGTCTTTTCATTCTATTGACAGACAAATTAAGTGAATTTGTCTCCAAAGCAAAAGACAACTGTACAATTTTTTTTTAAAAAAAAAACAAACAACCACTTAAAAAGAAATTAGTGACTTATCACAGAAGATCGTAATAAAAATAACCAACTACTCCACATGCCCTAAAACAAAAAACTGAGTAGTAAAAGCAAAGCACTAATAGCCAATACTGTTGAGATTTGGTTCTATTGGTGTATTTTCAAAATTAAAGGTTAAGTCATATGATGGAGAGCTATCATTAGCTCAATAGTTATGTCACAAAAAGTGACACAATATGTCTATTGGAATATAGACAAGTTTTCGTGTGAATAATTATGTTTATTGAAAATACATGTTAAAAAGACACCAACGAAAAGTTACATGTAAAAAGTTACATTTGTAAAGTAACATGTGAAAAGCTATATGTGAAAAGCTACAATTGTAAAGTAACATGTGAAATATTACATGTGAATAGATATTGTTTCAAAGTATAAATCAAAGAGTATGATTTATGGAATGAATAGTTATCTATTCATTAGATGTTTATTGAAACAATATCTTTTGCTCAAAAGTTGTGTTAGCAAAAAGTGTAGAGATACTTTTTGGATGAAAAAGATCTTTATGAAAAGGTTGTGACCTTGGAACATAAAGATACTTATTAGACAAAAAGATGTCTTTATGAAAAGGAAGTGTCCTTGAAGAAGAGACACTTTGAAGCCTATATAAAGGGCTTGTTGTCATCCATTTTGACATACCAAAATTTAGACACAACAAGCAAGTGCAAGAGAGCAAGAGAAAAGTGTTTGTGTTAGAAGAACAAAACACTAAAGTTTCCACCATCTACAAAAGATTCCGAATTCCTTATTATCTACTTGCTGCAGAAAGTTGGTTTTAAAGCCAAACGACTTTGCAAACCCTCGTGTGTATCTAGCGGTCTAGTTTCGTAAAGTGCAATACGAAAGTTAGACGTTGGCTTCATTGTATCCTTGAGACTAGTCGCATCATTCCCCTTTGCATACCTAGTGATGGGGCCGAATTAAGTCTTAAAGATAGACGCCTATTTAAAAGACTCACCTTGAAGTCAATTTTGCCTATTCTTGAATACTTCATAAATCTCATAAACCCCACTCAACACCAACAGGTTCTTTTCTTTGCAGTAGCATGGGTGAAGATTTACGGGAAGTTCAAATGGAAGAAGACTTTAGCTGCCGTTTTAGTCCTTTGCTTATGTCGTTTTGGTGTCTTTAGTTGTTTGACTTTTACTTGTCGTTTGACTATTTACTGTGCTTATTTACTTTTCCCAAATGTGAGGATTCAAGTTTTATTGTATTTCTCCCAAAACTACATCGTTTGTGTAATTGAAAGAATGTCTGGTGTCAGGGAATATCTCACCATTCCTAGAGCACCTCGAATGTTGGAATGCCAGGTGGTGGTTTAGCCAACTGGTTCCTTTCACCTTTGTTTCTCTTTCTTCTATCATGTATATATAGTTGGTTATTGAGTAAATGAAGTGTGAGCACACCACTTGGTGAAAAATCTAAGTTTTCTCTTTCATTTTTTCTCTAGCTTTCTTTCATCCTTGTTCTTTATATTTCCAGTTATTCAACATGGTATCAAAGCTGTCCTAAGGATATTAAGAGACTGACTCGTTATTTTTAAGCTTTCTTGTTGATTACTATGTACCTTTTTATCATTTCTTCATAGTATCAGCTAGTTTCAGCACAGCAGCTCCTCCACCATTCACTAGGGAGAACTATAAGTACTAGGCAATCAAAATAAAGGCGTACCTCAAGGCTTTTGATTTGTGGGATGTGGTTGAAATAAAAGGAAAGCCACCAATAATGAGGATTGTGAATCCAACTATTGCTTAGATCAAGCAACACTCAGAGGAAGTTGCAAAAAGATATAAAGCACTGTCCTCGTTACATTTAGCTATTTCAAATACTGTGTTTGCTAGGATTATGCATATTGATAGCCCTAAGAAGGTGTGGGATTTGTTGAGGAATGAGTTTCAAGGTAGTGAAAGAACAAGGCAAATGAAAGCCTTAATTCTTCAAAGGAAATTTGAAATGTTGAGGATGAAAGAAGAAAAGATTGTTCAAGAGTTTTTTAGAAAACTCATGATTGGTAAATCATATTAGACTTTTAAGGGAAGAGTTAATTGAAAAACATATTGTTAACAAGGTGTTAGTTAGTTTGCCAGAAAGGTTTGATGGCAAGATTTCTTCTATAGAAGAGTTAAAAGATATTGCAAAGCTTACTCTAAGTGAGCTCATCAATGCTCTAGAAGTGTAACACCTCGTATCCCTGTAAAGTAGTCAACGTAACCGTATTGGTAAGATGAAGGACCAATTAACGTGAATTTATGTGCTATAGAGTGGCGAAGGGTGAAAGAGATATTCATGAGTAAAATATTCCGCATGCACGAAAATAATAATTAAATAATAATATTTTTATTTTTGTCGAGGATGATTATTGAGTTTAAAAGGTGATATGGAAGTGAATCAGGGCCTAACAAGACGTTTTGAGACCTGAGGAGACAAGTGTAAAATTTTGAAATAAAATAATATTAAAATATTAATATTTTATCGGATATCGAGACTGTCACGACCTAATTCGCATGCCGTGACCGGTGCATGGACCCAATGAGCATAGCTCACCAAGCCCAAGCAAGCCTATTTTCATTTATGTTACTCCATGTATGATCGTGTGAGGCATCCGCACGCAATGCACCCAGTGCACACAAAGTCAACTCATAATGGCATTATATATAAAATATACACATACATACCGGTCAAACATAAAATTTGACAATGTACATTACATGTACATAATCACAATACAAAAGGCTCACGACTTCCAGTGGAGAAATTTATAGTAAAGAAATGGGTTACTACTGAATGCCCACCATCTAACCAAGAGATGCACTACGGGGACTCCTCGATCTAAGGTCCAACAGTCTCCTAATCTGAAAACATGAATTTTTAAAACGATGAGTACAACACTCAGTGAGTGAATATTAGAAGGGAACAAATAATCTCAACCAGGAAATTTGACAATCATGATGCCCGGTTGAAAACGAGACAATTTTTGATCTAGCTAATATTTGAACCCTTCCCACTTAACCCAGGATTTATTCTAGTTAGATAGCAAAATCGACAATTTATCGCTACAACGGTAAGGCATTCTTGCTGCAGCGAAACGTAATCATAACCCGTCGCTGAACGAGGGTTTCGCTCAACCGTACGAGGGTTTTGTGTTAAACCATTTTTCCTCAATTTAAAGTAATTCGCATACCATACAATCACACATATATATACAAAAACATGAGCAATTATAAACACCATCAAGTCTTCACTATCCTTGGTGGTAAAAGAGACATTTATCAGAGCACTTGCAAGCATTACGTATCGTCGTCCCTGTAAGCCCCTAGACAGAGAATCACGCTTCACCAAAGTTCACGAGTGAAAATTTCCAGGAATCGTGGGTGTTATGTGTCGCCGTCCCCACTTTGCTCAACTCTGAATTTTTAGGAAATTGTGGGCGCTACGTATCACCGTCCCCACTTTGCACACCATTATAGGTATGTGCATTTCTTAATTTGCACGTGCATGATTACATCGAGTTCACATAAATTTCTTAACCATACATGTAAGCATCATATAGATGAGCAATATTCAACACAATCAAATTTCACATCAATAAAATAATATTTCATGAAAAGCTTGTTCCCATGGTACCCGTTCCTTTTAAAGAAGGTTGAATAAAATCATTCAAGCATTTTATTCAAATAGGTTCATATTTTTCAAAACCATTTTTGAAATACAAATTCACTCACAGGTTTTCGGATGTACTCGGACTAATGGTCCTCGGGCGTAATCTCTTTGCCTTTTTCGAAAATCTCACCATCTTGACATAGAATAAAATTAGAGAATTTACTATATTGCCCCTAAGCTAATATAAACTAATTTAAATTACTAATGCATCATATGTGAATGCAAAAATGTGTTCGAATATCGCTTAATCGCGGTATCGACTAAATTCGACCGATCACCCAATTAATTGACAATTATGTCTAAATCACCTCCAAATTACTTCATTCCTCCTCTAATATCTTAATTCACCAATCACATTTCAAATAACTAAATTTCAGCATTGAAATCCCTCAATTCCTTCAGGTAAAAATTTAATCATTACGGTGTACTTATATCGTAATTTTTCCTAGTCACATTTCTCTCTTAATTCTTCATTTTTCCAAGCCTTTTTCCTTGAAATACAAACAATTCCTCATTGATATTTAACCCTCATGGTTCGGCCAATGAAGAATCCTAGAGAAATTGAATGTTTTTCTTATATTTTTGTTCATAACCATACTTAGCTATCACCAAACATCAACATAATTAAAAATCAACTAATTTCCATTATCAAATCTCCCTCATACCCAATTTTCAGAATTGAATTCATTATGATAACTCAATATTCAACCATGAAAATTAAGAACAAAAGCATGGGTAAGCTAGGATTAAAGTAAAACTAAAGAAATTTTACCTTTGTTTTGCTTGATTCTTGAAAATCACTTGAAATCTCTTGATTTTTGGCTAGGTTTTTGCTTTTCTCCCTTTGTTTCCTTTCTTTTCTCTTCAATTCTAGTTCATGCCAATTTTGGTGAGAGAAAGTGAAGGTTATAAGCTGATTTGTATAGTTTTATATTAAAATATAATGGCTTGCCACATGGCATAAAGCCATTGGTCTATTATTTTAATTATTTGACTTTTTCTACTTAATTTTTCACCACAAATATTCTTGTATTTATCCAATCCTACCACAAATAAAATCCCTTGGTCTTGACAAGTGTTGGGGGGAAAAATTTATCGATTTGCCCATGGGACGAAAAAAATTACGATTTTACCCCTACACTCTGAAATGTACAAGAATTACATTATTTTCACTTTTTAACCTCAAATAACACTAATATTGATCAATCTTAATCAAATGTGGTAAAAAATATTTTCTAAAAATTCACGTTTGGTCATTTAGTGGTAAAATTACCATTTTGCCCTTGTGCTTCAAAAATACCGAGAATCATAATTTTTCACTGCTAAACTTCATTGTATACTCCAATAATCATAATTATATTTCATATAATTATTCTTGATCAAAAGTGATCAAATCTTTGCTAAAAATTCCCATTTTGTCCTTAAATGGCAAAATGACCGTTTTGTCCCTAATCTGTCAATTTTTTTGATTGACTCCAAACTGGACCTTGAACTCCGAATCACTATTCTAAGTCATTCTGTGGGTTTTAAAATTTTCAAATTCCTCTTAGAATTTTTATTTGAACTAGTTCAGGGCTCGATTTAACTTGGTTGTACCATTTGGTACAATACCGTCTTTTAATCAAGCTTGATAGGGTCTCACATTCTCCCTCACTAATAAAAATTCAGTCCTCGAATTTAAATTCAATGTAGAGTGGCTTACCTTTACATATCGAAGAGGCGTGGATACTTTATTCGCATTTCCTCCTCAATTTCCCACGTCACCTCTTCAATAGTGTGATTTTGCCACAACACTTTTACTGAAGCCACATCTTTTGATCGGAGCCTTTTGACTTGTCTGTCAAGGATAGCTATCGGTTGTTCCTCATAAGTCAAATCATCTTGCAATTGAACGGTTTCATACCGTATTACATGTGAAGGATCTGGATTATACTTCCTCAACATTGATACATGGAACACGGGGTGAATACTCGAAAGGTCTGGCAGTAATGCCAATTGATATGCCACTGCTCTGACCCTCTATAAGATCTCGAAGGGTCTTATATATCGAGGACTTAATTTACCCTTTTTGCCAAACCTCATTACCCCTTTGGTTGGCAAGACTTTTAGAAATACATGGTCTCCCACTTGAAACTCCAAATCCCTCTATCGATTATCAGCATAAGACTTTTGCCTACTTTGTGCTGCAAGCATCCTTTGGTGAATCATTCGTATTTTATCGATGGCGTCCTGCACCAACTTAGGCCCCAACAGTTTCCTTTCCTCTACTTTTAGCCATCTAATGGGTGACCTGCACCTCCTTCCATATAGTGCTTCAAATGGTGCTATTTGGATGCTAGATTGGAAACTATTATTATAAGCAAACTCCACTAAAGGTAGATACCGACCCCATTTGACTCCAAAGTCTATTACACATGCCCTCAACATGTCTTCCAAAGTCTGTATGGTTCGTTCAGACTGTCCATTAGGCTGGGGGTGGAAAGCTGTACTAAAATCCAACTTAGTGCCCAATGCTTCTTACAACTTTTCCCAAAATCTGCTAATAAACTGTGTCCCTCTGTTTGACACTATAGAAACATGAATGCCATGCAACTGTATTATCTCATCCACATAGAGCTGGGCATACTAGGCAGCTCCATATGTGGTTTTAACTAGGAGAAAATGAGCTGATTTCGTTAACCGATCCATTATGACCCAGATCGAGTCATAACCCCCACTAGTTCGAGGTAAACCTATTACAAAGTCCATTGCAACATGTTCCCACTTCCATTTGGGCACTGGTAACGGCTGTAGTAATCCTGCAGGTGTTTGGTGCTCTACTTTAACCTGTTGACACACTAGGCACTTGGAGACAAACTCAACTACATATTTCTTAAGTCCTTCCCACCACTACACTTCCTTTAAATCTTGATACATCTTTGTAGCTCTTAGATGTATCACATAGGCTGCCATGTGAGCCTCCTCTAATATCTCTCTCCTCAATCCATCGCTATCTGGCATATAGAGTCTAGTTCCATACCTCAACACTCCATCGGTGCCTTTGATGAACATCTTTTCTTTTTTTCTCTGGGGATCCTCTAAGACCTTAACTACGAACTCATCTTTACTTTGTCTTCTTTAATTTGGTCTATTAGGACATGCCTCACTCTAAAATGCGCTAGCAATGCTTCTGCCTCGGAAACCTCCAAATGCACATCCATATCTCCCAAGCTATGCATCTCTCTAATCAAAGATCTCTTGTCTATAGAGATATGTGCCAGGCTCACCATCAATTTTCGACTCAGGGCATCTGCCACTACATTAGCTTTACCGGGATGGTAAAGAATAGTACAATCATAATCCTTTAACAACTCCATCCATCTACTTTGCCACAAGTTCAAATCCTTTTGTTGAAATATATATTTCAAACTTTTGTGGTCCATATATATCTCACAAGTCTCACCATACAAATAATGTCTCCAGATCTTTAAGGCAAACACGATTGCTGCCATCTCTAAATCGTGTGCGAGGTAATTCTGTTCATGCCTTTTAAGTTATCTTGATGCATATGTAATCACTTTCCCGTGTTGCATTAACACGCATCCTAAACCAACCAATGAGGCATCACAAAATACTGTATAACCCTCTGTGCCTTGTGGTAGGCTTAACACTAGAGCTGTGGTGAGACATGTCTTAAGCTTCTCAAAGCTATCGTCACAAGCATTTGACCACACAAATTTTGTATCCTTACGTGTCAACTTGGTCAGAGGGGTGGCTATTCTCGAGAAATCCTTAACAAAATGACGATAGTAGCTTGCCAACCCTAAAAAGCTTCTTATTTTCGTAACCAATGTTGGCCTTGGCCACTTCTCCACCGCCTCGACTTTCTTTGGATCCACTTGTACCCCATCCTTAAAGATCATATGTCCCAAGAATGCAACATTTTCAAGCCAGAACTCACATTTAGAGAACTTGGCATACAATTGATATTCTCTTAAAATCTGGAGCACTATCTTAAGATACTGCTCATGCTCCTCTCAACTCCTCGAGTAGATCAAGATATCATCAATGAACACCACTACAAACTTGTCGAGATAGGGCTTGAACACTCGGTTCATCAAATCCATAAAGGCCGCAGGGGCATTAGTAAGCCCAAACAACATCACCAAGAACTCATAATGTCCATACCTGGTCTGAAATGCGATCTTTGGCACATCCTCATTCCGGATCCTCAATTGATGATACCCAGATTGCAGATCTATCTTAGAGAAACATTGTGCCTCTTGTAACTGATCAAATAGATCATCTATTTTTGGAATTGAGTACGTATTTTTCACCGTTACCTTATTGAGTTTCGGTAGTCAATGCATAGTCTAAGTGACCCATCTTTCTTCTTTACAAATAGCACTGGTAATCGGCATGGTGAAACACTGGGGTGAATGAAACCTTTGTCTAGCAGATCCTCCAACTGATCCTTGAGCTCCTTGAGCTCTGTCGGTGCCATCTGATATAGGGGTATGGATATGGGTCTAGTATCAGGAATCAAGTCTATGCAAAATTCAATCTCCCGTTCTGGAGGTAATCCAGGTAGTTCCTCGGGAAATACATCCACAAACTCGTTCACTACCGACAATTGATTTATATCTCTGACCTTTGCTTGGGTATCCATCACGACAGCTAGGTAACCTTGACAGCCTTGCCTCAATAACCTTCTAGCCGATATGACTGATATTAGGTTGGTCGGAACATTACTTTTATCCCCCTAGATGCTAAATGATGGCTCATCCGGGAAATCAAATCTAACTATCTTATGGCAACAGTCTACACTGGTATGACAAGGTGACAGCCAGTCCATTCTCAATATCACATCAAAATCCAAGGTGTCTAACACCACTAAATTCACTAGGGTATTCTTATCCTTAATTAGGACTATGCAGGACTGATATTCTCATTTAGCCACAAATGCCTCCTTTAAAGGAATAGACACCACTAATTGTTCTTTTCTCCTAACACATTCTTTACCCAATCAAAATACAAAGCATGGAGAGACAAAAGAGAGAGTAGATTTAGGGTCAAACAATACTATAGCATCCATATTACAAATGGAAAGAGTACCTGAAACTACTGCATTGGACGTTTGAGCATCTTGGGGAGTTAAGGCATATACCTTTTCCTAGCCTCTTCTTGCGGAACTTTGATGTCTAGACCCAGCTGGTCTACCCCGAGAAGAAGCACCAGCGCCTCTACCTCGTGTCTCACTAACCTCTTGGCTAGTTAAGACAACTGCCGAAGGAGTAGGCAAAGCTGACCGAGTAGAACCACGAACTGAACCTTGCAGTTGTTGGGCCATCGGGCAGTTCCTCCAAATGTGTCTTGGCTGGCCATAATTAAAACAAGCTCCTGTAGTACGATAACATCGTCCTCTATGTCGTCTCCTACAAGTATCACAGGAAGGAACAGGCTGACTACTCTACCTTGAATCCTGTTGTTGCTTCCTTCCATTAAAAGTTCTCTACCCTGACCCAATGTTGGTACTTGCCACATCATTCCCCCGTAAGGGTAACCTTGACTCCCTTTGTGGGCCTTGACGGCTAGAAGATGAAATCCCACTGTCGAAATCTCTACGACCTTGATAACTCTTTGTCTTGGCCCTTTTTGCTCTATCTCTTTCGGCCCTACCCTCATTGGTCCTCATCTCAATCCATT
This sequence comes from Theobroma grandiflorum, assembly GCA_036013995.1. NCBI lineage: Eukaryota > Viridiplantae > Streptophyta > Magnoliopsida > Malvales > Malvaceae > Theobroma > Theobroma grandiflorum. Next base: position 21,074,500 of record CP142133.1, on the reverse strand, counting down.
GAGCACAATCCACGACCGCAAAGTAAGTATTGAAATCTCAAGAGGCCATAACCTTAAATAGTGGTTCCACCAGCCCATCCATGAACCTTTGGACTTTTATCTCTTTTGTGGAAATCAAGTAAGGTGTATACCGAGACAGTTGCGTGAATTGTATATCATACTCCGATATTGTCATATTCGGAGTCTGCACCAATGCCTCAAACTCTCTAGCTTTGGCATTTCGCACACTGTGCAATAAAAACCGATCCAGAAAAGTTATACTGAATTCATTCCAGGTCAGTGGTACAGCACCTGTCGGCCTACCCCTTCGCAAGGAGTCATACCATTCTTATGTTACATCTTCCAACTGAAAAACTACTAGCTCCACTGATCTAGAATTAGAGCATCCTAGGGCGTTACAAATCTTTTCCATCTTATCTAAGCAAACCTAAGGTCGCTCCAATGCATCCACCCAGTAAATAATGGAGGCTTAAGCTTCAGAAAGTCGGTGAGTGAAACCTCTACCTAACCTCTATCACCCTTGGGAGGTTGGCGGTCTGTCTAGCCTAGGGAACTAGGGGACTTTTGCTCCACATGTCTCCCCTCTACTATTTTCTGTATATCCTCCATATGAGCTGCCATCATTTCTACAACCCGATTAACTCTCTGCAGACTCGCCGTCAATTCCTCAATAGTAATGCCCCCAGTCGGTGGCCTAGCAGTCTCACCACAGGCTGTCTATCCTTTCTCCTATTCTCAGGCGTATCTGCCCTCACCGGCCTAGTGACCTTGCCACGTCTACCTCGCCCCCTATGAGTGGGTGCCCGTGGCCTATTAGTCATCTCAGTGGGGATATTTTGCTCCCCCATCCGTCTTAAGGTGGCCCGTGTCTTAGGTGGCATTCTTACCTAGACAAGAGCAAACACCTATTAATAAACATAGCTAAGAAAATAAGGTAGTTTCTAAGATTGGAAATTTATGTGGTTCCTCGATTATGAAATGTGTCGCGGCTCACAGTTCATAATTAAAGATCCCACATAAAGACCCAACTCTCTGCAGGACCAAACAATAGGACCTAAACAACCTAGGGCTCTGATACCAACTTTGTCATGACCTGATTTTCGAGTCGTGGCCGGCGTATGGACCCAATGAGCAGAGCTCACCAAGCCCAAGCAAGCTTATTTTCATTTACTTTACTCCACGTATGATCGTGTGAGGCATCCACACGTAATGCACCCAGTGCACACAAAGCCAACTCATAATGGCATTATATATAAAATATACACATATATACAGGTCAAACATAAAATTTGACAATGTACATTACATGTACATAATCACAATACAAAAGGCTCATGACTTCCAACGAAAAAATTTATAATAAAAAAATAGGTTACTACTGAATGCCCACTTTCTAACCACGAGATGCACTACGGGGACTCCTCAATCTAAGGTCCAATAGTCTCCTGATCTGAAAACATGAATTTTTAAAACGATAAGTACAACACTCAGTGAGTGAATATTAAAAGGGAACAAGCAATCTCAACCACGAAATTTGACAATCATGATGCACTGGTTGAAAACGAGACAATTTTTGATCTAGCTAATATTTAAACCCTTCCCACTTAACTCGGGATTTATTCTAGTCAGATAGCAAAGTCGACAATTTATCGCTACAACGGTAAGGCATTTTTGCTGCAGCAAAACGTAATCATAACCCATCGCTGAACGAGGGTTTTGCTCAACCGTACGAGGGTTTTGTGTTAAACCATTTTTCCTCAATTTAAAGTAATTCACATACCATACAATCACACATATATACACAAAAACATGAGCAATCATAAACACCTCCAAGTCTTCACTATCCTTGGTGCTAAAAGAGACATTTATCATAGCACTTGTAGGCGTTACGTATCACCGTCCCTACAAGCCCCTGGACAGAGAATCACGCTTCACCAAAGTTCACGCGTGAAAATTTTCAGGAATCATGGGCGTTACATATCGTCGTCCCCACTTTGCTCAACTCTGAATTTCTAGGAAATCGTGGGCATTACATATCGCCGTCCTCACTTTGCACACCATTACAGGCATGTACATTTCCCACTTCGCACGTGCACGATTACATCGAGTTCACATAAATTTCTTAACCATACATGTAAGCATCATATAGATGAGCAATATTCAACATAATCAAATTTCACATCAATAAAATAATATTTCATGAAAAGCTTGTTCCCATGGTACTCGTTCCTTTTAAAGAAGGTTGAATAAAATCATTCAAGCATTTTATTCAAATAGGTTCATATTTCCCAAAACCATTTTGGAAATGTAAATTCACTCACAGGTTTTCGGGTGTATTCGGACTAATGGTCCTCAGGCGCGATCTCTTTGCCTTTTTCGAAAATCTCACCACCTTGACATAGAATAAAATTAGAGAATTTACTATATTGCCCATAAGCTAATATAAACTAATTTAAATTACTAATGCATCATATGTAAATGCAAAAATGTGTTTGAATATCGCTTAATCGCAATATCGACTAAATTCGACTGATCACTCAATTAATTGACAATTATGTCCAAATCACCTCCAAATTACTTCATTCCTCCTTTAATATCTTAATTCACCAATCACATTTCAAATAACTAAATTTCAGCATTGAAATCCCTCAATTCCTTCAGGTAAAAATTCGATCATTACGGTGTACTTACATCATAATTTTTCCTAGTCACATTTCTCTCTTAATTCTTTATTTTTCCAAACCTTTTTCCTTCAAATACAAACATTTCCTTATTGATATTCAACCCTCATGGTTCGGCCAATGAAGAATCCTAGAGAAATTGAATGTTTTTCTTATATTTTTGTTCATAACCATACTTAACTATCACCAAACATCAACATAATTAAAAATCAACTAATTTTCATTATCAAATCTCTCTCATACCCATTTTTCAAAATTGAATTCATCATGATAACTCAATATTCAACCATGGAAATTAAGAGCTAAAGCATGGGTAAGCTAGGATTAAAGTAAAATAAAAAAATTTTACCTTTGTTTTGCTTGATTCTTGAAAAACACTTGAAATCTCTTGATTTTTGGCTAGGTTTTTGCTTTTCTCCATTTGTTTCCTTTCTTTTCTCTTCAATTGTGGTTTATGTCGATTTTGGTGGGAGAAAGTGAAGGTTATGAGTTGATTTTTATAGTTTTATATTAAAATATAATGGCTTGCCACATGGCATAAAGCCATTGGTCTATTATTTTAATTATTTGACTTTTTCTACTTAATTTTTCACCACAAATATTCTTGTATTTATCCAATCCTACCACAAATAAAATCCCTTGGTCTTGACAAGTGCTGGGGCAAAAAATTTACCGATTTGCCCCGGGGGTGAAAAAAATTACGATTTTGCCCCTATACTCCGAAATGTACCAAAATTACATTATTTCCACTTTTCAACCTCAAATAACACTAATATTGATCAATCTTAATCAAATGGGGTAAAAAATATTTTCTAAAATTTCCCGTTTGGTCCTCTAGTGGTAAAATTACCATTTTACCCTTGTGTTCCAAAAATACCAAGAATCATAATTTTTTTCTGCTAAACTTCATTTTATACTCCAATAATCATAATTATATTTTATATAATTCTTCTTGGTCAAATGTGATCAAATCTTAACTAAAAATCTCTATTTTGTCCTTAAGTGGTAAAATGACCGTTTTATCCCTAATCGGTTAATTTTCTCGATTGACTCCAAACTGGACCTTGAACTCTGTATCACTATTCTAAGTCATTCTGTGAGTTTTAAAATTTTCAAATTCCTTTTAGAATTTATATTTGAACTAGTTCAAGGCTCGATTTAACTTGGTTGTACCATTCTGTACAATACTGTCTTTTAATCAAGCTTGACAAGGTCTCACAAAGACTAGTCATGAAGGAGGGTTATATGGTCAATCTAAGTGGAGGAGAAGAAGAACAAGAGAATTTCAGAGAAGAACAACGTAAGTGGGGCTCGCGTGTCTTTATTTAATAAAACTAGCACAGGTAAGTAAATAATTAAATATTATGGTTATATCTGGGTGAAGTGTGAATTATATATTTTAATTGTATACATGTAAAGGAATAAAGATAGGAAGAAATTAGAGTTAAAAGAAATGATCAAGAACTAAATTGTAAAGGATGAAAAGTTGGTGGGACAAATGGTAAATAAGGAAAAGTTGAGGACTTAAGTGCAATTATCACATTTTGAAGTTTAATGGAACTTTGCTAACTAAGGGAAGCTAGATTATGTGGAGTAATGGAATTTGCATGCAAAATTCACTATTACATGCAAATGGAGGCATGCAAAAAAATAAAAAGAGGAAGTTAGTGGGGGACATGTGGGCCCCCCCATCATGTGAAGTAAAAAGAAAAGTAAGATTAAATCTATTTTGCATGAAAAAGGATTGGCACATAAAGTGGCTAAACAAGGAAAGGAAAATGTGATATGTGATTGATTTAAATAATTTAATCGAAGACCAAATAAAATATAAGATTAAATGTGCATGAAATATGATTGGTGAAAAAAAAAATGAAGGATGATGAATGATAGATTTTTAGCCAATGTGGAAGAAAGGAAATTGGCGTGTGAAAGCTTATTGGTTGGCAAAGTGGCCAAATGAAATTACAAGGAAATGGTTGCATGAATTGTAATTGGTTTTGAAAGTTGGCCAAATGAAATTAAAAAGAATGGGAATGCATGTGTTTTAATTGGTTCATGAAGGTGGCCAAGTAAACAATTGAAAAAAAAAAGAATGCATGAAATGTGATTGGTTTAAATGAGTGGCAATGTAATAAGAATTCAAAAAGTAAAAGAAAAGAAAAGGAAATTGACGTGGAGACTTAAACAAAACTGTGCCTTTGAGTGGGTAAAAGAGAGAAATGTGGGTTAGCTTGAGAACTTGAGAAGGAAGGCTAGCCATTTAGATAAGGAAAGAAAAGAGACTTTAAAAAATCTATCTCGAGAGCAAGAAAAAGAGAGAAAGAGAAAGAAAAGAAAGAATGGAGACAAAGGAAGGAAGGAAGGAAAGAAACGCTTGGAGAAAAAGGCTCGGTCTTGGAAGAGAAAAAGAAAATCGAGAGGTTTTTTTCCCCACCCACACACCATTGTTGAAGTTTGAAAGGATTTTGGTGGTTTGGCTTGTAGATTTCAAGGTAAGAAAGGTAGAAATTGTTGTTTTGCTTGAATGCATGCATTTTGAACCCATTTATCATGTGAGGTTTTGTTTGTGGTAGCAAGAATCAACCAAGAATCAAGGAACCCGTGGCATGCATGGTGAAGAATCTTGGAATGCATAGCGGTTTTGAGCTAGATCAAGTGATGGGTAAGTGTTCTAACCTCTAAATCACAAGTAGAAAGGAAAAATGAAATATCTATTGATTGTTTGTGCTTGTGGCAACAAAGATCAGTTAGATTTGGAGGAATTTTGGTGACATGCAAGCCACCAAACCCATGGGTGTCTAGTGGAACCAAGGTGAGAGAAAAGTGGTAAGGCATGCAATGTGATTACATTGTGTTGTGCAAGAATTGGTTGGTTGGTAGTATGTGGATTGCATGTTAAATGGTTGTGAATGAATATTGATGCTATGATTGGTGATAGCATGTAAGTGTGAATTGTGATACTTGTGGAATTATAAAATTCTTGATGGAAGTAAAAATTATAGTTATTACCATGTGCTAGGTTATTGATGTGGAAATGATGGTTGAGCTTGATAAATATCCTTGGAAAAGATTAATATGTGTGTTAGAGTCATAAATAAGTTGTTAGTATTTATAATCTAAAGAATTATGCAAGCAAGGATATAAGTAACTTTGGTAAAAATATGTCAAGATATAAGTTAATTGAATAAGGATTTATGATTGAATGAGAAAGAGAAGTGGAAATGATATACACTAAAGATATTGAAATTGGATGGTTGCTAGGAAGTGTAAAAGTAAGGTAGTGTGCTGTGGTGGCATGCCGAAGAAAGTAACGAGCGACTGGCAAGTAGAAATAGCGATATAGTATCCCGCTATCGTAAAGTGAGTAGAAGGTGTCTATTTTAAAATTCCAGTACATATTTATATAGATGTATGGTTTACTTTAAATGCAAACTTGTAAAAAGCATTAGCTGGTAGAATCTTAGGTATTTTGTAAATGCGTAAGCATTTGAAAATGCTTTGATTATGTACATATGTATATATACGTAAAATGTTTTAAACTAGGAAACAAGCTTTTCAATATGGTTTATATTCAAAATGTGCCTTATTATTTGTGTGGTGTGCATTCATGAATTTAATCACATATTCACCATGCCATTTCAATATGAAAATCTCATGAAAAGATTTTTGATATAAAGTCCTATACAAAAGGGGTTTTTTCTTGATATTGTTATCGGTATTTTGAAAACGATTTGAAATGATTCTTTGAAAACTTGATTTGGATTTTTAAATGGTTTTATTAAACCGAGATATTTGAGAGTAGGCCGGCTATCACTTCGGTTAAGTGTGACCCTTGTGCACGAGTGAGCTCTAGCTAGAGAACCTTTGGGTCACCAACGGGCTGTTAAACATGGCTAAGGCCATAGTCTGTGATATACGTGGCAAGGCCACAAGTTGTTACATGTGGCTAGGCCATAAGTGATATTCGCGATTGCGACTGCTTAATTCTCCTATGTCGGCCAACATCGTTGAGATTGTCATGGCGTGTGGGATCTGGTGAAGCGAGGCTCCTGGATGTTATTACGTGGTAGTGGGACCACGAGTTTTTATTACTATTACCTACTCAAGAGTGACATCTCTTTGGGTTTTCAAACTCATTTATTTGCATGGTGAAAATAGAACTATACGATTTTTTGCAGCTTCTCTGTTTATATAGTGATATGAATTTTAACCTCTCGTGTAAGAGGCAATTTATGATTTGCATATAAGCTTAAATGATATTTGATTTCATGGGAGCCTACTCCATTTTATTGATTTGATTTAAGTAAAACATCAAATGATTTTGACGGCATAAATCTTTTACGTATAATGGTTTTAATGCAATACTTCAAATGGTTTGATTTGAGTAAGGTTATTAACTTGTTTCGATGTGAAAACTTTTACCTATCTTGATTTGGTATATTGTTCGAAATGATTACGACACATAAGAAATTCTTGATTTTCATATAAGGCATAAGTCTTCGTTTTAAGTTTAAATGGCTTATGTATTCGTATATTTTTAATATTCAAAGTTATCTACTTTACACTTGTTTCCCATCTACACCCTACTCATAGAGTTTATGATAACTAAGTTTGTGAGACTCACCCCCTATTTCCTTGTACAAATAAGTAATCCACTCAAGTGCACTGTTTAGCACACTAAGACTTACTGCAGCGTAGGTAATTGCACCTCTTAGCCTCCCATTCCGAGTTGCTTCGCTGTTAGAAGTCGAGTCATAGTGTTTTGTATAATATTGTGTAAACGGATATTGGTTTTGATGTAAATGACAAATTGAAGATTTTAGATTTCAATGTATATACTTATGATTATATGATTTAAAGGTCAAATTGATTATTCATCTATTGTTCAATTCATGTTATGAGTATATGGTTTAGAGTGATAACATGATTTGGTAAACGAGTATGATGGACTAACAAGTATTTCTATTAAGGCTTGTTCAAGACTTGGCTGGTCTTTTTTGAAGGTCTCGAACACCAATAGCGATCGAGGAGCGGTCATTACAAAAAGCTTAGGATCAGAGAAAAGCTTTTAGAGAGGAAGATTATATAGAAAGTGCTTTGGTGGCTAGGACTAAAAATCTTAAACTAGGTAGTAATAGTTCTAAGAGAAGTGAGTCAAATAAGAAGGAAAAGGAGAAAAAAAACTTTGATAGTAAACTTGGATAATAGAAATAGAAATACCACCTTTGCACACATTACAAGAAGACTACTCAAGCAGCCAAGTATTGTTGGTACAACCTAATGTTAAGTGTAAGGCTTGTAATTAACTAAGTCATGTGGAAAAAGTGTGTAAGAACAAGGGTTCAAGCTCAAATGAGAAGGTTGTAATGGCGGAACAGGTGGAAGAGTCTGATGAAGTGTTGTTCATGGCAAAGAAGTTTGATGGATCAACTAGGAAGAAAGTCTGGTTGACTGACAGTGGCTGCTTGAATCACATAACTGGTGATGTGAGCCAATTTACAACTTTAGATAGAAGATTTAATGTTAAGGTTGAGAATTGTAATGAGGTATTTCTAGAGATAGTTGGTACAAGAATTGTAGCTGTAAAAACTAATTTAGGTTACAAGCATATAACTAATGTTTATCTAGTTTTAGAAGCTAATCAAAACCTCTTGACTGTTGGTCAACTCACTGAAAATAATTATGCTTTGTTATTTAAGGATAGATATTGCACTATATTTGATCATAAAAGAGATGAAGTGTTGAAAATAGAAATGAAAAATAACTGTTATCCAATTGACTAGAAACATACTGAACACAAAGCTTGCATCAATGCAATTGTTGATTCTGAGCTATGGCACAAAAAGTTAGGGCACATAAATTATAACTCATTGCAGAAGATGTCATCATAAGAGTTAGTGGAAGGCTTGCCAAAGATAACTAAACCTGTAACAGTGTGTGGAATTTGTCAATATGGGAAGCAACGTAGGCTTATATTTCCAAAGGAAATGAAAATCGAAAGCAACAGAAAAACCACAGTTGATTCACACTAATTTAGAAGTACTTATGAAAACTTCTTCCTTAAGAAGAACTAGATTTTTGCTACTGTTCATTGATGATGCGACCAAGTATAGTTGGATTTCATTTTTAAAGTTCAAGTTAGAAGCTTTGACTTGCTTTATGAAGTTCAAGCAATAGGTTGAGAATTAAGTCTCTAAGCCCATTAAAATATTGAGGAGTGATAGTGGAAAAGAATTCACTATCTCTGAGTTTGAAAAGTTCTTATCTCAAGTTGGAGTGATTCACCAGTTGACTATAACTTATAGCCCTCAGCAAAATAGGGTAGTTGAGAGAAAGCACAAGACTATTACGGAGATGGCTAAGTGCTTACTTTACCAAAAAAAGGTTGCCAAAATCCTTCTGGGCTGAAGTTACAAGTATTACAAATTATTTGCTAAAAAGATCACAAACAAAAGTGCTGGAAAACAAGACAGCAAATGAGGCATAGTTTGGTTATAAACCAAGTGTTCTACATATCAAAGTATTTGGCAGTATTTGTTATGTTAAAATACCATATAGCAAAAGAACTAAGCTTGATGAAAAAGGCATACAAGCAATATTTATAGGCTATAGTGACACTACAAAGGGCTATAAGCTTTATAATATTTAGACACAATAGATTTTTGTCAACAGAGACATTAGGTTTGATGAACAGTCATGGTGGAACTAGGATAAGCTAGTTTTTGAGAATTTTGATAGTTTTGATCAGATATTAGTGGATGAGTAGTGTGAGACTGATAGTGATAAGGATATAAAAGAAAAACATCTGGCAATCAAGGGTACTAGATCTTTGCAGGAGATATATTTAAGATGTAATGTGACAGTTGTGGAACTTACTTGTTACTATGAAGTAGCAAAATATACTAGATGGCTAAAAGCTATGAAGCAAGAAATGTAAATGATTGAAAATAATGGCACTTTGATGCTGGTGGATAAGCCAAAGGATCAACACACCATAGGTGTTAAGTGGATCTACAAAACCAAGCTCAATGTAGATGGTATTGTCAACAAGCTTAAAGCTAGACTAGTAGTGAAAGGATACTTATAAATTTATGGAATTGACTATTGTGAGACCTTTGCTCCACTAGCAAAACACGACACCATAAGATTGCTTTCTACCTTAGTTACTTGAGAAGGATGGAAAATCCTTCATCTTAATGTTAAATCAACTTTTTTGAATGGTTATCTGTCTGATGATATATATATCTAGTAGTTTGACGGCTTCATCAAACCAGGTACCGAAGGAAAGGGATGCAAACTTGTGGAAGCTTTGTATGGATTGAAGCAGGTTCCAAGAGCTTGGTATGATTAGATAGATGCATTTCTTATTGTAGAAGGTTTCTTCAAAAGTCTAAATGAACCTGCTCAGTATGTGTACAAGTCAGCTGAAATAGTTATGGTAATAATCTCCTTATATGTTGATGATTTCTAGATAACTGGTTTAAATGATACCACTATGGCAAAATGCAAGAGCAAGTTAATGGCATAATTTGAAATGACAAACTTGGGCGCAATGCACCATTTTCTAAGTATGCAGTTCATACAACACTTTGAGTTTATTTGTATTCATCAAGGCAAATATGCTACTGAGTTGTTAAAAAGGTTTCATATGGAGAACAGTAAGGCAATGGAGACTCCTCTTGCTACCAATTGCAAATTAAGTAAGAATGATAGAACTCTTGAGGCTGCAACTTCTAACTATAAAAGTATTATTGTTAGTTTGTTATATTTAACTACTTTAATACTTGATTTGATGTATCTAGCTAGCTTACTGTCCAAGTTTATGCAAAAACCATCTCAGATTTAGTATTCTATTGCTAAGAGAGTCTTAAGATACATTAAAGGAACAGTCAATTATGGTCTAAAGTTTGAAAAGTTGGCTAATAGAGATTTGATTGGTTATTGTGATAGTGATTGGGCTAGAAGTTTAGATGATTCAAGGAGTATTGAAGGTTACTACTTCTCCTTTGGCAGTGCAATCTTCTCTTAGAACTTTAAGAAACAAGAGGTGGTTGCTCAATCTTCAACTAAAACAGAGTATATCTCAGCTGCAACTGTTGCAAACCAAGCTATATGGATCAGGAAGATTTTAGGAGATTTGAATTTTTTGTATAAGACAGGAACTTCATTAACTATTGATAACCAATATGTTATTTCTATTGCTAAAAATCTTGTTCATCATGGAAGGACAAAGCACATTAAGGTGAAATTTCATTTTATTAGAGATGCAGTAAAAGATGATGAAATTGCTATTGTTCACTGTGGAACTAAGGATCAAGTAGCTGATGTTTTCACTAAGTGTTTGAATAAAGTTAAGTTTCTTGCACTAAGAGCTTTACTGGAAGTCTGCAAAATGAACACCAAGGAGGTGTATTGAGATTCGGTGCTCTATTTTGCGGTAGCATAGGTTAAGATTCACAAGAAGTTCAAATGGAAGAAGATTTTAGCTGCCGTTTTATTCCTTTGCTTATGTCGTTTTGGTGTCTTTAGTTGTTTGACTTGTACTTGTCTTTTGACTAATTGCTGTGGTTATTTATTTTTCTAAATGTGAAGATTCGGGTTTGATTATATTTCTCCCAAAACTACATCGTTTGGGTAGTTGAGGGAATGCCTGGTGTTAAGGAATATCTCACCATTCCCAGAGCAACTAGAATGTTGGAATGTCAAGTGGTGATTTAGCTAGCTGGTTCCTTTCACCTTTGTTTCTCTTTCTTCTGTCAGGTATATATAGTTGGTTATTGAGTAAATGAAGTCAACTACTTTGTTAAACACAAAAATATCCCTTGCTTGTAAGCATTCTAAACCTACAACCATACAAAAGCTTCTATCTTTGTTAAAGTCAACTACTTCGCATCTTGACGCCAGCTAATCAAAGGTTCAATGTCCTGGAAGCCCCTAGTTTCAAGTGAGGTCCTCCATTTATCATGGTGGACCGAGTTCCCATCACTTTGAGCCTCCGTAGCTGTACCAAACTTCCATTCTGTCCCATCGTCACACCCCCAAACTTCATTGTCATACCAATCCAAAAAGCCTTTTCCTGTCCGCAGGCGCAATAAGTCCTCTGCCTTCCATCACAGATCCCTCGTACAATCTTAGACCAGTAGCACTAAATACCAGCAGAACAATCCACCCAAGAAACCAACCTGTCATCATCCTTGAATTGATCAAAGGGCCATTCAGCAAAAGCGTACTCCGTGATCATAGACAAAAATTCAACTTAATTAATGCCATAATCAATTTTATAATAACACTTGTCAATCTCACCGCAATAACTTTACTGCAATATAAGTGAAATCTGACTAGCTATGCCTAAGAATGAGTCAAAGCAAAATCTAGTTGGTTACTAGGCTAATAAACTACCGTATATGACTTGCCTTTTCTTTTTACTGCGAAGGAAAACACCTTTAAGCTTTTGACTTGTGGTTTTTGGCACCCGCGAGGTCAGGGGAAAAGATAACAAAAAGCTCCACAGAAAACCAGGCAACAGCAACAACCCAATAAAGTTTGTCACGTTGTGTTCGGACTTTGCATTTTTCCTGTTGTTTTTTTTTTTTTGACACAGAAAGCAATCACTTCTACTGGTTTGTGAACATTAGGATTCCTTTCACTAATAAAGTGTGGTAGAGATACCAAATCTTGTTGACTGTAACAATGGGTTGGTAAGTCATAGAAAAAGAACAAATTATTACATAGTGATCAGTCCATGTATTCGGAGTTTAAACTTTTACTTATGCAAGAAGGGAAATTTTTTATTACATATATATATAAAATAAGGAAAGCATAAGGATGTCAACTGGCAAGGGTGGAGCTAGCCAATTTTTATTGAGGGAGCCAAAGATGAAGAAAAATAAAAGCTAAAATTTTTTAAAATTAATATATTGAATTTAACCAACGATCAAAAAATTCATAATAGACAATAATTTTATATAATATATAAATAACAAAACAAAAAAGACTTATAATATTTATTTAAAAAATTTGTGCTCAACAATATTTCCTAGAAGCTTGAAAACAACGAGGATGATCATCATCTGATAGAGAATACGTCTTAAGAATGGGTTGACATAACCCATATTTGAGATAAGCACGACAAATTTCATCCCTTTGATTGATAGGAAATTCTCATATTATTGGTCGTAATCCAAGGTCAGGTTCTATATGAAAAGTATCAATTTCTTCAGAATTGAGCCCTGGATGTTTCGATTCACACTGTTGTTGTTCATTAGTTGAAGAATTAAAGTTTGGGACCCTTGGACGTTTCGATTCACACTGTTGTTGTTCATTAGTTGAAGAATTAAGATTTGATGGCTTAAGTGTAGGAGAATCATTTGAGCGGTCTACTTCTTTTCTTTTAAAAAATTTGTCAATTGTTTTCAATTTATTCATATTTTAATCAAACCTGAAAAAAAAAAACAATGTAGTCAACATTCAATATTCTTATCTATTTATATTTAAACTTAAAAAAAAACATAAAACTATAATGAATAAAATATAAATAATTAAATACAAAATACAAGATTTCACATAATAGTTAAATAATATAAATAAAAAGAAAAAAAGTAAAAGAAAACTTTATATTCTCTTAATTTTACACAATGGTGGTGAGTGATCTTTGTCTTTCTTTGTCCAAACTCACAAGCTCATAAATCTTTTTTGAAGAATAAGGTGTGTTTCGTGGTAAGTTACGAAAAAGAAAAATAAAAATAAAAAAAAACAAAAGAGAAGAGAAAAAGAAAAAGAGAAAGAGGTGTAGAGAAACTTAATTTAGGATAAAGTTAAGTAAGTTTGTGAAGTTGTTTGATTTTTTTATATTAATTATTAAATAAAAAATTTATTTTGAGCGGACCATTAATAATATATAATAAATAAAAATTTTTAAAAATTTTGGAGGGGCTATTAATAAAATATATATACTAAATAAATATTTTTAAAAATTTTGGAGGGCTGCTTACCCTTAGCCCCTGTCAACGGGTACCCTATTATAGGGTACCCGTGGGTACCTGACTTAATTATACAGGATTATGGTATTTCATAAACGGGTTCGAGTAGGGTTAGTGTAGTGATTTCACTATCCGAATTTTAATAGGATAGGGTTTGGGTACCACCCTTTGGATACTCGTTACCCAAATCCGATTACTATTTATAATATTTTATTATTATTTAAATAATTGAATTAAAAATTTATAATTTTTACCAACTTTACAAGTAATTTTTTTTGTTAAAAACTAACAAATATATGAAAAGTATAGTTACTCTAATTATTAATATGATGACATTAATATTTTTATGAATACGTGTGTGTATATATTATGTACTTTAAATATAAATATATTTACCTTTTATTTTGTATTAATATTGTAAAAATTATAACTCATAAAATTATTAATTACAGTATATATACATTTATTTATATAAACATATAACATATAAATTTAAAGAGAAGTTATGAGATTAGAAAAGTTAATTGGGTAATTGAGTACTCATGAATAATATTTTAATAATTTTATTATTTAATCGGGTATTTAAACGAGTTAGGGTAATTATAGGGTAGTGAGAATGTATTAGGATTAGGGATAGGATAGTAATTTTAAAATTAAACGGGTAGTTAATAGAGTTAGGGTAATTGATTTTTTATAGGGTTAGAGTTCGGATACCTCGAAATTATAAGGTACCCAATCTGTTGACATCCCTAAAAAAACATACAGTAAAATAATAGTTATATATATAACAAAAATGAAAAAGAAATCTTATTAAAATTAATATATGATTGTTTCGAATATTAAATTGAATATATTATATTTTTCAAAAAATAAAAAATTTTATTGAATCTCAATACCGAAATGTATTGTTAAGTCTCTCGTCCGATTGGCTAAAAATTCTTATGATATTAACACCCGATATGGATAAAGATCTTGAACCATTACACCATCACTGCCAAACAAAAAGAAGAGGGTGGCTTCCATCTTAACCAAATTAATAAAGAAAATTAAATTGATAAAAATGACCTGAACTGTGAACAGTGGGTGGCTTCCATCTTCCGGCGTCGTACGTGTCTCTGCACGTAACATCAATCGTGACTTTTGAATGTAAAATTCAAAGGATGATAACGTCAAGAATTTCATTTTAGATATTATTATAGTTAAGAAATCAATCTTTTAATGCAATATGCATCACAGACGTGCAACATGCTGTGTCCCAACTTTGATTTATATATTTGAGTGATGGTTTCCTTTGGATGGCTGTTGATTTTTAATTGTTTTTACTACTCTGTTATCTTGAATTTTCTGTTGATGTTGTTGGTATATATTTAGTATGGTGGCTGATGCTGATGACTTTTTATACTCTTTTTTGAGTATGGTTTTGATTTAACTTTAGTACGGTTAGTTTTATGTTCTGATTCTAGTGTTAAATGATTTTTTTAATTTTATTTTGTTTTATAAAGTATTCAGATAGCCTCTTACTGTTACACTCACATTTGATTTGTCTAATTTTGATATAGATTTGACTTTATATCATTTTTCTAATATATATTTAAATGAATCTATTTGGTCAAGAAAAAAAATATTTGAGCGAAAGTATTTAAGTTTTTATATCTGAATATTTAATTTAATATTAAGTTTTTTAAACGGTCGAATTTAAAATTTTTTCATATAAAAAAATAAAATTTTAATATACTTCCAAATATAGGAGCTTCAAGCCTCAATGTTACCGCCTGTGCAGAGTGGACAATCTCTTAAGGAGGTTTCGCCCACTTTTGTATTGAAATCTTTAAAATGAAATTGAGATTGCCAATATATGTAATCACTTGAAGTAATCAAATACTTCTTTGAAAAATGTAGCAAGAAGTAGAACAACAACCCACATCTTTTTTAATTGTATTGTTGGAGCTTGCCTGCGGCTATGTGGTGGTTTCCATTGGTATTTCTATTTTTCCTTTTTTAAGAGAGAGAGATTTTGTGGAGTGGTTGAAGCTTTTGGCTTAAGGTGTTTGAAAAGTGGACGGTAGTGGAGGTGTATGGACTAGGATATTGTTTATAATTGATGGTAGCTTATGAGCTTGTTTGTGATTGTATTCTGGATGAAGGGTTGATTTTCTGAAACTTTTTTTTTTTTTTTTGAAAATTAGATTTATTTCATTACCTGAGCAGGAATAACCCTTTACTATTGGAAACAGACTAACAGAGTATCCTAAGTCTTCAGTCTTAGTACTCTGTTATCAACCTGGCTTAAAGAAAAAATAGCCAATGGAATCAGCCTATCACTATACAAAATTCACATCATTAGCCCACATATTCAGGTATACATCCCAATATCACCCAAAAATTTACCAACCAGTACAGAACAAGTAAGCAAGAGAAACAAGGCCAGTAAGCCGCGTTTCCTTTTCTTTCTAATCCTTACACTCAATAACATCAGCTCCAGCAGCGCCATTCAGCCCACAACAGAAGGCCAGATGGCCAGGTTTAGACGTAGCCCCCCCCCTTGGTTGTGCATTGATGTAGTTTTACCATTCCTGTTATGGTCGTAGGAGTTGTTAAGGGGTGATTGTTGGCTGTTATAATACACCCCCTTTCTGAGTTTCTGCATGAGATAATAGGATGATAAGGAGACTGGGCAACGCTATATTCCCTGCTATCCTCACTGATCTTCTTATGATAAGTTTGATACCTTTGATGCATAATAAAATTCTTTTTGATTGAGAAAAAAAAAAACCAGCATCTCTTAAAACATACATTATTTTTATATTTTATGCATGGTCTTTATAATATATATATATATATATATAAATATATATATATATATATATATATATATATATATACACTTGCTATGTAAAGCTAGGTAGGGAAGAAAAAGGAAGCGTTTATGCTTAATTTCTTACCTTCAATTTTTTTTCTTATCCTTTTGATCTCTTCACTTATAAATTCTTACCTTTATTTTATGTCCTTTACTTTCATATGAACTTATTTTTAATACATTTTTTAATGCTTAAATATGAGCATTATAAACACAATTGATAGTATAAAATATATTATCTTAATGTAAATAAATTATTAAACTAACTTGCACTCGAGCATTTAATTCATTGGTTGGTATATGATCTTCCTGTCTATAGAATAGAGTTCCAATTTTCCTTTCTCCAATTATAAAAAAAAAATTATTAGACTAACTTTGTATTTTAAAATATATTAAATCATAAATAGGTAAATTAAAAAAGATTTTTTAAGCCAAGCTAAAAGAGTATTATATATTTATGTTGGCAGGGAAATAACTCTGCTCATGCTCTTGCATGCAAGTGGTTGTTGACTTTGAGGTCCTAATATTTACATTGCATATTAACTCTCTACGACTTGAAGATCTGGAGTTACAAGGGTTGGTGAAGATATATTATATTTATTGTCGCCATTCTAGATTGGGGTAGCTGAAATTCCTACTCCTTGATTTTAAACTGTTGTTCAATCTCTCGTAATAGTTACGTAACAAAGAAGCAAAGGCAAAAATTTTGCCTTCCCTTGCTCAAACGCCCTGCTTCTTGTCTTGCTGAAAATTTCAGATCAATTCCTCAAAACGTCATCACCATGTAATTATTAATTAAGGTCATCAAGAAACCTCAACCTTTTCCCTATTAATTATATTGCGCCCTTCTCTTTCGGTGAATTCACCCATCAGTTTTCATCAAAGAAACCCTCTTTTACACTCAACAAGCACAGCCCTTTCTACTCACCAATGGCTCCTAGCTTTGATGATAGCAGCTCGCTTTTCAACTTTGTTGTCCGAGATGGAAATGGTGTCAAAGGAATGGTGGACTTCGGCTTATCGAAGGTGCCACAGGCTTACATGCAACCACCAAAAGAGAGAATAGACAAGCGAAACGCGAGCAAACAAGAGCAACCACCGATTGATTTGTCGAGGCTAGATGGCCCTGACCATGATGAAGTGGCCAAGGAAATTGTTAGAGCAGCTGAGACTCTGGGCTTCTTCCAAGTTGTGAACCATGGAGTGCCTGTTGAACTACTAGAGTCCCTTAAGGTTACCGCGCATAACTTCTTCAGCCTGCCCCCTGAAAGGAAGGCCATTTATCGCACAGAAGTGAGTCCTACCCCGTTAGTGAAGTACGGAACGAGCTTCGTGCCAGAGAAAGAGCGAGCATTAGAATGGAAAGATTATATCAGCATGCAATACACCAGTGATGCCGAAGCTCTTGAACATTGGCCTGTTGAGTGCAGGTGAGATATAAAGTGGTTTTTATGCATGTTTTGTCTTTGCACCTTCAATTCTTTTACATGTTTTTTACTCTCTAGGGAAGTGGCACTTGAATACCTGAGGACATCAATCGGCATGGTGAGAAAATTGCTTGAAGTTTTGATGGGAAATCTAGGGGTGAAACCAGAAGACTCAAAGATTGATGCACTCATTGATAAGAAGATGATTAATATGAACTTCTATCCAACATGTCCTAATCCAGATCTCACGGTAGGAGTAGGACGTCACTCCGATATGGGTACTCTTACGGTCTTATTACAGGATGGAATTGGTGGCTTATATGTGAAAATTGAAGAAGATATAGATTTTGGAAAGAAAGGAGAGTGGATAGAGATCCCTCCTACCCCTGGTGCTTTGGTCATCAATGTTGGCGATATGTTGCAGGTACCTATCAAATTCGTTAACGAGAGTTTGAAACCTATTTGCTTCAATGAAAAATTAGTCATTTGAAACAAGTAGAAGATTCAAACAATCCCAAGCTTTAAACCAAATTATCATTTTTAACATGCCTTTCATCTGCAGATACTAAGCAATGGAAAGTACAAAAGTGCAGAGCACAGAGTTCGTACCACAAGCACAAAATCAAGGGTGTCAATACCAATATTTACAATTCCAAAACCAACTGAAAAGATTGCACCGTTGCCTCAAGTGGTAGAGAAAGATGGAATTGCTCTTTATAGAGAGTTTGTGCTTGCTGATTACATGAACAATTTTTTTGGAAATGCACACGACGGCAAGAAGTCCCTTGATTTTGCAAAAATTAATTCTGCATGACTGAAATTTGAGAAAACTCAGTCGATATGAATGTGTTCTTAATTTTAGAACGTCGTTTGATACTTTTTGGTGTTTATCAATAAACAGGTGGGTGGGTGATTTATACACTCAATCTCAAATTCTTCAACCGCTTCGTTCTTCTTTCTATGGACTCAAATGTGAAATTATGGACCCAAATCTCAATCTCAAGACATGAAGAGAGTACGTATACTGAACGTTTATTGTCCAATGTTTACTGTGAAATTCAAGATGTAGTGTGAAACTTGTTACCTGACCTCTATCAAAGCTGAAGGAAAGCTCCTCTCTAATGTAATCAATGTTTGCTTAATGAATAACCAAGTAGCAAGATATGTGGTATGTTTTCTAAGAGTATTGTTAATTTTTCCTATATTTATTCTCCGACATGGTGTCCCAATAGATATTTTGGCATAGTTTGTAAATAAATAATATATCAGAATCAATTATTTCCTGTGCTTATCAAGACAAAGTCTAAGATCATTAATAACCATCGTTCACTTTTTTACAGTCAAGGATAAATTACACTCTATGACAAGAAAAAAATTGATATTTTTTATTCTTGACCTTTTCAAAATGTATCAAAATCAAACCATTAGTGAAATGTTAAAAATTTTAAAAATAAAATTGACATTAACGTCATGTTACCGTCATATTTATATTATCACATGTTCATTTAAATATATTTAATAAAATTTTAAAATTATTAATTGTATACGTATAAAATTAAAAAACATAAAGCCAAAGACCTGTCTTTCGCCAAATCCTTGTCCCAAGCGCAACAACTCCACCGGCGCTGACTCAATATGGGACCCTTTGGAGATATCTCCATTAATGGTGGTGAATGATATGTCAATTGTTGTGTATTATTCAAAGTGACCATTTGGATTCACTTCATCAATCACTCGTCATAAGATCGAGGGGGATTTGGCCTAGCCAGATAGCTATTTTCACTTGTTTTTGTCATTATTGTTATTAATGATTCGGTTAAAGGATTGATTCTTATCTTCGATTTTGATCTTTAATTGAGATTTATGTGAATAATAGAGTTAATTAAAAGCACAGAATTCAAACTTAAGTTTTAAAACAAAGTACTTATATATATATATATATATATATTTATCTTCAAGCCAAGTGTTCAAGTATAATTAAATGATGTATTTGAACATACGAATATAGGATTCATATTGTAACGACCACTCCCCGGTCGCTACCGGCGTCCGAGACTTCCGAGAAAAACCCGCTAAGTCCCGAACAAGCCTGACCAAAATTGCTCGTTAATCCATTACATTCACTCATCAAATAGTAGTATTACTTTCATATACTGAATTAAATCATAAATATAAAAATCACTATAAACTTTTTCCTTATTTATCCACAATTACATATACGCCAAAATCTATAATTTTTTTAAACTAATGTTTATATACAAATTTAAAATTTATTTACAACTTAATAAGTAGAATACTACGACTTGACTTCAAATATAACAAGTACAGGACACAGCGGAGCGACTCATAATAGTGTGCTAGGAGATGCCTTTACCTATTCACGGTAGACTACACGCGAACGCGTCAATGACTTCACACTAAAACGATCCCTGTCTGCAAAAAGGGAAATAAAATGGGGGGTGAGTCTCATAGACTCAGTGAATATCATTGACCCAGTGAGTAGGGTGTAGATGGGAAACAAGCAAGCGGAAGATCAGTTGAATGTAAAATATAGAATCATAAAAATAATTTGTCTCAAACAAGGGGTTGTGTGCCTTATATCGAAATTCAAGAATTTTTGAAAGTATAATCAATTGAAATAATAATATTTTCTCATCAAAATATGTTTATAACAACTTTCGAACCAAATTGATAAAATCAAGCTAGCTCCTACAAGACCAACATTGTTTAAAATCATGCACTAATCATAACTCGCCTTTACGCGAGGAATTTCAAATCCATTTCATGGAAAAACAAATAAAGGAACTGTAAAAATCCGTTTAAATCAAATTTCACCATGCAAGGAAATACAACTCATAATATTAAAACTTATTTCAATCCATGTAAAATAATTACATTTTATAAAAAAAAATAATTAGTAAGGCTTATGATATTTTTAAAAACATGGCTCGTGCCATAAAAACTCATATTCGTTGATACCTTGCGCTAGGGTATCCAACCGAATCCGCCAAGGCTGTTAAAATCTCATTTACATGTAAAGCATACTTTTATTTTAGAAAACACAGCCATTCCTTGGCGTTAGCGGAGTTCACCTTCCCGTGATGGGTCGGCCGAAGGGAACTCTAACCATACCTCAGGAGATACTCTCCGCGCCTCTACTACCGAGGTATGAATATAACCGGGTAACCGTGCCCCTCCTAAAGGCAGTCCACGGCACCCGCCACTGCAGTGACTATCCTATAACCCACCAATCAATAAAATTTAAATAGCATGATATGGCAATCAAAGTATTACCGGGCCAATTAAGGCAAAACCATCAGTTCATATAATTTCAACATCTCATTAGACTAGCCATTCATGCTATCATAATCATAAGCCATTTAAATTCGAAATAAATTTAGAAATCTCATTTCCAATTTATTGCTAAATGTCCAGCATAAAAGTCATAAAAATCTAACATTTGTTCACAAAATAAAGTTCAATGCACGATTCATGAAACATCGAGCATAGAGAAATTTAAATCTCATATTCACGTATGTACATTACACAAACATACAAGGCACAATTTCTTTGATGGGAATCATTTTGAAAAGCTTGTTTCCCGGTTTGAAAACACTTTATGTATAATATACATATATATTTCAAATTATTTCTAAAATAGCTTACACCCACAATTTCTTAAAATTTCACCAACGCATACTTTTCATAAATTTGCACTTCACAATTTCATAAATTTTCACCAATTCATACTTATCGCAATTTATGCATAAATTAAATCATATATATATATCCATACATATATAATTAAGAATAATTTAAAATCGACACCCCCTACTCACCTCTAAATAGCGGGATATTACATCGCTATTTTTGTACGCGTGTATGATTATTTCTATTTTTCGATCACCTATTTCGTTTTGCTCGCCTCCTCGATAAACGTTCCATTGGGCCTCCCCTCCATGGCCTTTTTCTTTTCCTCCTAGCCATTAAACCTTATCCATGGGCCTCTCAAAATTTTCTATTGGGCCAAGCCCGTTTATTTTTTTTTTCCTATTGGGCCTTGCCCATCTAATTGTCATTGGGCCATGCCCATGTTAATTTTTTTATGGGTCATGCCCACCCATTTTTTTTCCTTTCTTTCTTTTTTTTTTCTTTTTTCTTTCTTCTTCCTCCTCCAACCGTCTCTCTCTTCTCTACTACCATGGCAGCACAAGATCTCTCAAAAATCAGCAGCCAACACTCCTCCTTTTCCACACAATTTAACAGCAAATTTCTACACTTTTCTCCCAACAAATCAGCAACTAACACTCCAATTTCCAGCAAGCAAAAATCAAAATTTTCCAACAGCAACACCCTGAATTTTCAACACCAAACCAGCAGCTTTTTGAGCTCAATTTCCAGCAATATAACCCTCCATAATTTCGGCTCTAAGGTCTCAAAATTTCCAGCAATTTAAACTTGAAAATTTCAGCAACCTACCTTGACTATTTTCAGCTTTCACACTCCTCATTTCAACCACCAAAGCAGCAGCAAAATCAGCCCTCTTTCTCTCTCAAAATAGCAAGATTTTTCAGCTTTCTTATTCCTAAGATTTGTAGCAAACTACCTTCCTTCTTCACTCAAAATTTGGCAACAAAACCGTGCCCCCTAGCTGCAGAATTTTCTTTCACCGTTCTTTCCTTCCTCTCCATTTTGTGTTTCTTGTCTTTTGTGTCTCTTCCCTTTCTTAGCTGACCCTCTATTGTCTTCTACACTCTTCTATTTGTTCTTTTTAACTTTTCTTTTATTTCTCTTTACTTGTATTTCCTTTGTTTTTTTTTTTTTCTCTTGTTTACCCGTGCACTCCACTTCCTTTGTTCCATTTGCCTTCATCCTGCAGACTTCTTGTATCACCACATGGTGTGGGACCCTTATGTCCCCCACTAACCCATATTTGTTTGTTAACACAAGCTCCTTATGGGTATTAACCCATGGTTTTATGCTTTAGTCCCCTTTTCATCAGTAAAATTTCATTATCATTTTTTTGTCTTCATATGGTTATTCATACACATAAAAAAAAATATTATTTGACTTGTCAACATTTTTATTTCATTAATTTATTATCCATTTCACCTTCTAAATATTCATTTAAACCTTTAATTAATCTAAGATTTAATTAGACTCAAAATTGTACTAAGAGACTTCAAAAATTTAATTATCAACCCTTGAAATTTTTATTTTCGAGAAATAACGCCTCGTCATTTTCCAACATGATTTTCTCTATTTTAGAGACAGAACTGGGTGAAGTGATCTCATCAAAGTTGTAGCTTTATCTCTTAGCTTTCCAATGGTCCAAGAATTGCTTCAATTGAAGTTTTGTAGCTCGAGATATGCCTAAAATACTCAAGCATATACAAGAACATTTTTATGTTCTTCAACACTTTGCTTTCTAAAAATTAAGTCCAATATTTTTCATTCCTATCCACACTTATTAAATTTCAATTTCCTTCAAAATTTTTCTTTCTTCACATATATAAAATCAAATTATTGATATTGCATTCCAACGCGGTGTCTCCATAATATTTAAATATTTTCTCCCCGCGTTAACTCGACTAAAATGCGTGTCTTACGATTTTCGTCGTTTTCGTCAAACATTCTTTACTACTCCTCCCCCACTTAAATTAGTCATATTTCATTTTTCATGACTAATTTTGATCTCTAATAAAATATTAATATTTTAATATTATTTTATTAATAAAATATTATTTTATTCTAAAAATTTTCATTTGCCTTCTTTGGTCCCGAAACACATTATTATGTGCCGGTTTACCTCCGAATCATCCTTTAACTCGCTAATTTGTCTCTGATAAAAATATTATTATTTAATTGTGAGTTCTGCTCGTGCGATACATTTTATTCTTAAGCGTTCCTTAGCACGCTAATTCGCATCAAATGATCATTCATTTGATCAATAAAGTCTTATTTGTGTCTAACGAGGGTACGGGGTATTACACATATGGTGTATCAATATTGTTTTGATTTTCTTTTCCAAACAAGAACATAAATTGAAATTAAGTCTGATTTTAAAAGTTATTACATGAATTGTTATATTAAGCTTGCGCCAAAGGAGAACCACTCCTTTTCTATTGGAGCTCAACGATCCATAGAGTTTTCCAGGATTAATAATAATAAAACAAAGAACTCTTTGTCCTTGAAACACCCCAAGCAAATCTTAAACCTTTTTAAGTTGATTACGTAACTTTATGATTTCGTCAAAAAAAAATTAACTTTTTTTTTTTTTTGAAAAGGAGGCTCTGTGTATTATCTCATGAGTATATACAAAGTACAAAGAAAGAGATTAGCCTAGATGGCTTTCTCTTAATATCAAAAGATTAGCAGCACCCACTCAGTATGAGATAAGCTAATCACCTCCTTCACTATCAACAAAAACATCATCGCCAATAACCCACATCATATCACTTTGCCTACCTAAACAAGTTTTTGCAAGATTATCTGTCACTGTATTTACAGATCGTGGCAATTTCCTCACGATCCAACTCCCTATCTTAGATTTGAATCTTTCAATCTTCATGATTGTGCTTCTCAGTCTCCACGGCACCTGCTATTGGTTTAACACCCAAGTGACAGCCTTGTAGGAGTCACTTTCAAAAATAATGTTGTGTGTTCTTGCCCAATCAGGAACAGCAATGATCTGAAAACCTTCCAAAAGAACCATCAGCTCAGCAGCATTAGAGCCCATCACTCCCACAGATTTAGAGAAAATAAGCAACATGTTGCCTTTGTCATCCCTGAAGACGCCCCCTATTCCAACCTCCCCCGGGCATCCCTTAACAACAGCATCGACGTTCCACTTCAAACTCCCTTCGGGTGGTTCTTCTCACATTAGGATCAGTTTAACCTTCTTGGCTTTAATGGTATTACCACCACATCTAGGATCTCTAACTAAGTCCGGAACAGAGAGGTTAAGCTCAGGCCACTTTGCCTTCACCCACCATGCAAGTCTCAATTTAATTAACTCGAAAGTCTCCTTACTGTTCCACATCTTATCTTTAAACACCACTTCATTACGAGAAAGCCAAATGGAACAGGCAATGGCGTAAAAAGCCATCTTCCACACCTTCCCGTTTTTCATGCCACCCCCCAAATTACACCACAATTGGAAGCAAATAATTGGATTTTCATGCATAACCCATTTAACATTCCGGAATCCACAACACCAATACCACAATTTCCAAGTCTCAGAGCATGAGAAAATAAGTGGTTAATAGACTCCATACGGACCATACCTGATCTACACAACAAGCAGTAAGCATTGTCCTAGTTAAAGATGAATCTGACCGCAAGTTCTTAACGCACCGCTAGCCTTCCTTTCAATAATTGCCAGCAGAAGTGTTCCACTTTATGGGGAGCCAATCGTTCCCATAACTCCTTCCACACATTAAAACTAACGTTGTTTTGCATTAGAACTGCACGGCAAAAAGATTTAGTGGTATAATTCCCACCCATATTTCTACTCCAAATGAGCTTATCATTGAACTGCTCATTTAAACTTGCCGAGGTAATGTTGTAAGTTCAGTAGATTTGAAAGAGAAATGGAGATAAGAAACGTTTTAATGAACAAAGAACAGAGGAAAAATATCTGGAAGAAGAAAAAGCTACATTTTCATTAAACCATCGAGCAATATATACAATAGAGAATAACCAAATTTTTACCAGTACCCGCTGTATAACTCCTAAGTGAATGATCTATATTCTAGGAGCATGGGGATATGTGATAGATACCCTGACACATCAGCAGACTCAAGACATAGCCAAGAGTAATGGCTATTTGAAAGAAAAAACAAAGGTAAATGGAAATTCCTATCAATTGGGAAACAGTAACTCTCAACAGTAACAAAGTAAAGTAAATAACCAATTTGGTAAATAAAGCTTGTGACCAAAACGATAGCAATTAAAACTTCAAATGACAAATTCCTTCCTCAATCAACCTTAGCAAGTTGCAGCACCATTTCTCAACGCACTTCCTTGGTGGGCATCTTGCTGACCCCCAACAAAGTTCTCAAATATTCAAACTTCTTTTTACTAAGACATTTAGTAAAAATATCAACAATTTGGTCATTGGTTCCACAAGGAAGTACTAGGATTTCACCATCTCTTATTGCTTCTTGGATGAAGTGAAACTTTAGCTTTATATGCTTGGTTTTGCTATGACAAATTGGATTTTCGACAATGGAGATTGCAGATTGATTATCAATCATTAACGGGGTGCCTACCTTTTGCTTGAATCCTAAGTCTTCCATTACTTTTTTGATTCAAATAGCTTGATTTGCAGCTGTGGTAGCTGAAATATACTAAGTTTCAATTGAAGATTGTGCAACCACCTCTTGGTTTTTAGAGTTCCAAGAGAAAGCAACACTTCCAAAAGAGAAACAGTAGCCTTCAGTGCTATTGGCATCATCCAAATCTCCAACCTAGTCATTGTCATAGTATCCAACTAGATCTCCACTCTCTTCCTTTTCAAACTTCAAACCATAGCTCACTATCCCTTTGATATACCTCAGAACCCTTTTAGTAGTAGAGAAATGATTTTAAGATGGCTTTTGCATGAACCTGGATAGCAGACTATCAGGATACATCATATTAGGTCTTGAAGCAGTTAAGTACAGCAAGGTACCAATGATACTTCTATACTTTGAATTTGCAACTTCTAAAGCTCTATCATCTTTGCTCAGTTTACAAGTATAAGCCAATGGAGTATCAACAGGCTTACACTTATCCATTAGAAACTTTTTTAACAACTCATATGCATATTTACTTTGATGAATGCAAACACCTTTTAAGTTTTAAATAAACTGTAGCCCCAAAAAATAATGCACTTCACCTAAATCAGACATTTCAAACCCTTTCATCAACTTGAGTTTGATGTTTTTCAACCAATTGTCATCTGAACTCGTGATTAATAAATCATCTACATACGTTGAAATAATTATCTTAACAAAGTCTGCATAGCAGTAGATATAGAAGGTAGGCTAATTAACACTTCTTTGAAAGCCTTCTGTAGTGAGATATGAGTCAATTCTAGAATACCAGACCCTAAGAGCCTACTTCAGTCTATACCAAGCCTTTATAAGTTTGCATGCCTTCCCTTTAGTCCTTGGTTTGATGAAGCCCTCTGGTTGTTGAATGTAAATGTCTTTAGAAAGATATACATTCAAAAAATGCAAATTTCACATCAGGATGCCATATCTTCCAACTTTCTTGAGTAGTAAAAGCACTCAGCAATCTTAGAGAGTCAAGTCTTGCTATTGGGGCAAAAGTTTCCCAATAGTTAATGCCATAAATCTGAGAGTACCCTTTCACCAAAAGTCTAGCCTTCAACTTGTTGATAGTTCCATCAATATTTAATTTGGTTTTGTATATCCACTTTACTCCAATTATATGCTGATCAATACGCTTATCAACTAGTAACCAAGTACCATTCTTCTCAATCATCTACATTTCTTGCTTCATAACCTACACCCATATGTTGTCTTTAACTGCTTCAACATAGGTAGTCAGTTCACATACAACTACATTACACCTAGCATAGATGTCTTGTAAAGTCCTAGTGTCACGACCCAATTCCCGGGCCATGACCGGCGCAAGGACCCAATGAGCATAGCTCACTAAGCCCAAGCAAGCCTATTTTCACTTACTTTATCCCATACATACTCGTGTGAGGCATCCACACGTAATGCACCCAGTGTGCATACAATGCCAAATAACAGTGGCATATCCAATCATACATACACACACACACCTTTTCTCGGGTGTGAACATAGCCAATTCACAATGACATTATCAACATTAATATACATGCACTATGCCAGTCATGTATTTAGCAATTTACATTGCTTACACATTTACATTCATACCAGTCAGAAATAGACTTTGATAGTGTACATTACATGTACATAACCATCATATAAAACCCACGACTTCCAGCGGAGACATGTACAATAAAAACGGCAACTACTGAATGCCAGACACCTACCAGGAGATGGACTACTGTGATCCCGCGATCTAGGAATCTACAATCTCCTGATCTGAAAACATGAATTTTTGAAAACGGTGAGTATAAAACTCAGTGAGCAAACATTAGATAGGAACAAGCCATAATATCAGGAAGGGTTAAAAATATGATGCATACATTTGGAACACATTCATTTTTATCCAATTTATTATCAAACCCTTCCCCTCACTTCAATTTAATTTATAATGAAGGAATAATCAATTTCATACATATGCACACAGATAAATACAACATTCCATTGTCTTACCAGCTGAAGATATCGTGTGCACCTTGTGCACTCACCAGCTCATGTGCAACCCCCACATCGCGCACATAGCTGGAGTTATCCTGTGCACCATGTGCACTCACCAGCTCATGTGCAACCCCCACATCGCGCACATAGCTGGAGTCATCATCATGTGCACCATGTGCACTCACCAGCTCATTTGCAACCCCCACATCGCGCACATAGCTGGAGTCATCATCATATGCACCATGTGCACTCACCAGCTCATGTGCAACCCCCACATCGCGCACATAGCTGGAGCTACAGTGTGCATCCCCCCACATCGTGCACCAACCATATTTTCCACATCCCATTTCACCGACATAAGCTTTCCCCCACATCACACACATGTACATTTACATATATATCAACAATATCAAATGTCCATACATCACATAAAAATCATTTTTATCAAGGGCTTGTTCCCGGCACATATTTAAAAAAAAAAACTTTGAATAAATCATTTAATCATCTATTTCAATACAATGTGCATTCCCCAAATAATTTGAAATGCAAGTTCACTCACCGTCTCACAAATCCGGATTCCGGATGCTCTCGAATTAAAAGTCCTCAATCACGATTCCTTTGCCTTTCTCGAACTTCTCACCACCTTAACCCAGAATAAAATTAAGAAATTTACTATATTGCCCCCAAACTAATATAAACTAATTTAAATTGCTAACGTATGATACGCAAAAGCAAAAATGTGTCCGATTATCGCTTTAACGCGGTATTGCCTAATTTCGACCGATTACCCGATTAATCGGCTATTATGTCCAATTTGGTTCCGAATTGGTCCATTCTTTTTTTTAATACCTTAATTTACCACAATCCATTTAATTAATGCCAATTTCAGCATTCACCATTTTCCATTTCTTTATGGAAAAATTCGGCCAATACAGTGCATTAGCACTGAAAATTTTTCTACTACATTTTTCACTTGAATTTGTCATTTTCTAATTTCTTTCATTTCAAATGAAATCATTTCATTTGAAATGAACCAATTTCCTCATGCACTCTCCACCTTAGGTTCGGCCTAACAAAGAACAACCCTGAGATTCAATTTCTTTCTTCCATTTTTGTTCATAATCATGCTTAACTACCTCTAAACACTAACATAGTCTAAATTCAATCCAATCCAACATCAAATCCCTACTCATACCCATTTTCAGAATTCATTCCATCATGATATCTCAATATTTAACCATAGAAATCAAGAACAAAAGCATAGGTAAGCTAGGGTTAGAGTAAATCTAAAGAAAAGTTACCTTTGTTTTGCTTGAATCTTGAAAAACACTTGAAATCTATGGATTTTTGGCTAGGTTTTATGTTTTTCTCCTTTGTTTTTCTTTTTTTTCTTTCAATTCGGGTGGGTGCCGAATATAGAGAGAGAAATGAGGGTTAAAGGCTGATTTTTATAGCCTTTATAATAAAATAACCAAGGTTGCCACGTGTCATCACGCCATTGGCCCATTTTCTTTACTTTTTGACTTTTTCTTCCATTTATTCTCCACCACTTGATTAATCAAGTCAAAGTCTGATCCAAGGATGATCATGGCTGAAAAAATTTATTCTGGTAGTGGAAAATTACGATTTTGCCCCCGAGATGGTAAAATTACAATTTTGCCCCTACACTCCGAAATGTACCGGAATTTCATTATTTTCACTATCCGACCTCAAATAATACTAATATTAATCCATATTAACCAAATGGGGCAAAATCCTTTCAAAAAATTTCACGTTTAGCACTTCGGTGGTAAAATTACCATTTTACCCTTGTGCTCCAAAAACACTAGGAATCACCATTTTACACTGCTAAACATCATTTTATGATTCCATAATCATAACTGTATGTCATAAAATTATTTTTGGTCCAATGTGATCAAATCTTGGTTAAAAATCTCCATAAATCAACAAATGAGAAAATGACCGTTTTGTCCCTAACCGGTCAATTTTCCCGATTGATTCCAAACTGGATCTTAAACTCTGAATCACTATTCTAAGCTATTCTGTGGGTCTCAGAATTTTGAAATTCCTCTTAGAATTTCTATTAAACTAGTTGAAGCTCGATTTAACTTAATTGTACCATTAGGTACAATACCGACTTTTCAACCAATTAGACAGGGTCTCACACCTAGTGCCCCTAACTGCAAGACTTTCATCTTTTATATCTTTTTCAATATCAATTTCACTTTGTGTATCATAGTAACTCAGATTGTAGCTATTTGAATTCATCGTAATGGACTTCTCTCAGTCCCATATTGAGTTTTCATCAAACCTTGTATCCTTACTTATAAAGATCTTCTTAGTCTTGACACTGTATAGCTTGTAGCCCTTTGTAACATCACTGTAGCCAATATGTATAGCTATAACACTTTTCTCATCCAACTTAGTTCTTCTATCATCTGGTACTTTTGTATAACATATACTACCAAAAATCTTCAAATGTGTCATTGATGGCTTGAAAATAAACTAACTCTCATAAGGCGTTTTCCTAGCTACAACTTTTGAGGGTGACAAATTTAGTAGATAGTTAGTTGTGTTAACAACCTCAACCTAGAATGATTTTAGTTAGTTCTTTTGAAACAGAATACATCTAGCCATTTCCATGAGAGTCTTATTTTTCCTTTTTGAGACCCTATTCTATTGAGCGCTATAAGTAGTTGTTAGGTGATGAGTAATTCCAAATTGAACTAAGTAATCTTCAAACTCAACAATTGTGAATTCTCTACCATTATCAATTTTAAGGGCTTTAATGGTAGTACATGCTTGATTTTCTACTAATTTTTTGAATTTCACAAAGTGCTTAATGGCATCAGACTTAACTTGTAAAAAATACAACCAACAGAACCTGGTTACATCATCAATAAACAAAAAATAATACTTGCTACCTCCAAGAGATACAGTCTTCATAAGCCCTCCTAAATCAAAGTGAATAAGTTGTAGCTTGTCAATTGCTTTCCATCTTCTCTCCCATGGAAATGGAGTCCTATTCTACTTACTAATCTAACATGTCCTATAAATCTGACTTGGTTTTACAATCCTTGGTAGACCTTCAACAAGCTCTTGGAATGCCATATTCTACAAGGAAATATAATTAACATGTCCAAGCCTCATATGCCATAGTTCTAACTAATCAACAGTACTCACAAATGCCTTTTTTTATAGTGTTCATCTAGTTGATAAGATAACGCTTGTTTTTCATCTAAACTTTAAGTACCTTATCACCATTAGAGTCAAATACAATGCAATATTTGTCTTTGAACAATAGAGCATAAATGGTCTTAGTTAGCTAACCAACATTAAGCAAATTCTAATTTGCTTTAGGAATAAGATATACATTTGGAAATAGACTTGTTACCTGACTTAGTTTCCACTGCAACCGTGCCAATATCAATAATCTTTAAAAAGGCTCCATTTCCAATCTCTACTCTTGCCTTATAACTTCTGCCTAAGTGTGGTAACTTGACTCTCATCACTAGTTAGGTGATTTGGGCAGGCACTGTCAATCAACCACTCAGATTTCTTGATTGAATCAATTGCCTTATAAGCCATGAAAAGTACCTCATCAAAAATCACAACTTCTTTAGCTACTACAACTTTTTCAACAGTGTGTGTACCTCTATTCTTACACACTTTTTCAACATGCCCAAGTTAATTGCAAGAACTACACTTCACATAAGGCATATACTAGCAAAACTTGGTTGAATGTGTAGTCTTTTTACAATGTGTGCAAGGTGGAAATTTAGTCTTTGTTTTCCAACCTTGTCCTCCATAACTTTCTTTTCTTTTTCATTCTTCTCTACATTTCTTCCTTGAACGATTACTTCGCAACTTTAAGTTCCTAGTTTTGGCTACTAGGGCATTGTCAGTAATCTATTTTTGTCTAAAAGCTCTCCTTTATTCTAAACCTTTTAATGCGTTCACTAATTCTTTCAATGTCATCTGAGTAAAATCCCTTGAATCTTCTAAAGACGAGATTTTAGACTCACATCTTTCAAGAAAACCTATAATCATCCCACTTATAAGTCTTTCCTCAATCATCACTTTTCCTAGTAACCTATGTTGGTTTACTACCCTCATCAATTTTCCAGAAAACTTTCTAGGAGATTCATTTTCTTCCATAGTCATCATCTCAAACTATCTAGTTAAATTTAAAGCTTATATTTGCCTAGTTCATTCACTACCTTGAAATTCTTCCTTTAAATGATCCCAGATCTCATTTGGATTATCTAAGTGTATAATCCTAGTAAAAATTTCATCAGACACGACAAATTTTAAACAGGACAATGCTTTGTACCTTTTAGTTTTGTCTTCTTCAAACTGCCTTATTTGAGCAAGGGTGGGATTTGCATGCCTCTAAACTAGTTCTACCCTTGTCTCCACCACATCCCAAAGGTTGAAAGCTTTGAGATATAACTGCATTTTGACAGACCGAAAAACATAATTTTCTCTAGTGAACATTAGAGGTGCTAAGGTGCTAAATCTAGTGGTCGCCATGAGAGCAAAAGCAGAGAAACTATAACAGGAACCAAGAAAAGTAAAAAGCAACAAACAAAGCAATCCCCTAAGACTCAATTGACAACTTTGATACCATGTTGTAAGTTCAGTAGATTTGAAAGAGAAATGGAGATAAACAAGGTTTGAATGAACAAAGAATAAAGGAAAAATATCTATAAGAAGAAAAAACTACATTTTCATTAAACCATCGAGCAATATATACAATAAAGAATAACCAAATTTTTACCACCACCAACTATACACCTCCTGAGTGAATGTCCTACTTTCTAAGAGCATAAGGATCTGTGATAGATACCCTGACACATCAGCAGACTCAAGACACAACCAAAAGTAATGGCTATTAGAAAGAAAGAACAAAAGTCAATAGAAAGCCCTATCAATTGGGAAACAGTAACTCTCAACAATAACAAAGTAAAGTAAATAACCAATTTGGTAAATAAAGCTTGTGACCAAAATGACAATAATTAAAACTTCAAACAAAAAATTCCTTCCTCAGTCAACCTTAGCAAGTTGCAACACCATTTCACAATAAATAGCAAATCCAAGAATTCTTGCCATTACTGCTTTTCCCAGCCAAGGACTCTTCTTCTCAAACCAACACTCCACACCCATTAATTATTCACCCATCTACCAAATTCCTGTATCTTACCCACTTTGTTGATGGCCAAAGTGAAATTTCTAAGAAAATGGACTTAAAACAAGACTCTTGATATCCACTATCCTTCTAGAAATTAATATGCTTTGTGTTCCCCACCATATAACGCATACCTTTTGTAGTGATTCTACTCAAAGCAAAGTTGTCTGTAATTGGTTTCATGATGTTCCTCCAAACGTTAGATATTTTTCTCGAATTTCCTTAAAATGGCAACAAAGCATTTTGAATCACATTCCATTTTTTCAGCCAGTAATTCTCTCCACAAACTCCTTTCCTCATTATTATTTCACCATAGCCACTTGTTTAAGAAATCTATATTCTTAACATGGAGATCCACAATGCTAATCCCCCCTAAATCCCAATATAACTACACTGACTCCCAATTAACATAATGAATTCTTTTCTTTCAACACTACCTCCCCATAAGAAACATCTTTGAATTTTGTCCTAGGCTTCCTTACATTAGTTGATAGTGAAAACATTGGCACAAAGAAATAAAAAAACAAGCAAGTTGCAAAGAACTAACCTCAATAAAGTCACTCTGCCACCATGTGAGAAAGATCTCGCTTTCCATGTAGACAGCCTAGTCTCAAATTTATTTACAATCAGCCTCCACATTTTGATTGAATTCATGGTTTCACCAAAGCTATAAGCCCAAATATGTTGTTGGGAGTTTTTTAGCTTGCAATCTGACTAGCCTATCCTTCGACAAGTTCATGATCAAGACCTATCCCATACAAACTACTTTTATTGAAGTTTATCTTGAGTCCGGAAACAACTTGGAAACCTTTAGCACTCGTTTAGCATTTAATAAACTAATTAAAGGGGGGCCTATATAAGATTACCATATCATCAACAACTTGTAAATAAAAGATAGCAACCTTTCTTTCTCCAACTCAACCACTTGGCAAAGCCATAGTCTAACAGCCTTGTTCATCATAACACTAAAGGCTTCCACAATGCAATTGAAGAGAAAAAGAGACATCAGACATCCTTGGCGAAAACCTCTCTTTATTCTAAATTAATTCGTAAGGGAGCCATTCACTAACACAAAAATAAAGGCAATAAATAGACAAACACGCTTTAACCATCGTCTCCACCATTCCCCAAACCCTATTTTCTCTAAGATCAAGTCCAAAAAATACCATTCCACATTATTGTATGCCTTCTCAAAGTCAACTTTAAACTACAATCCACTACGCCCTTCCTTTCTAAGGTACTCAATCACTTCATTGGCGATCAAGTGACAATCAACAAGTTACCTCCCCTCAATTAAAGCAAATTAATTCTCACTTATCACTTCTCTAATAATCGTTTTAAGCCAATTGGCAAAAGTCTTAGCAATGATTTTATAGAGATTGCTGACAAGGCTTATGGGCTAGTATTCATTGATTAGGGTAGGGCTACTATTCTTAAGTACTAGTGCTATAAGGGAAGAGTTAACCTTGTATCCCAAAGTCGTTGAATTGTATAAATCCTCCATAAACTTCATAACTCCTTCCTTTAGGTTGCACCATTATCTCTTAAAAAAATTAAGACTGTAACCATTGGGGTCAGGGCTTTACTGCGTTCACAACTCAAGATTGTTGACCAAACCTCTTGTTTCATAAATGGCTTTTCAAGGTGTTCAGCAGAACTCCTCTTCAGTTTTCTAAAACTCTCAACCCGCTCATGCAATGGTGTTTCTCTCCTTTTTTTTTTTTTTTTGTAAACCTTCTAAAAGTGCTTTGCAATTTCATATTTAAGGTCCTCAGGGGTCTTCAACCATTTTTCCCCTCAATATCCAGTTTACTAATGGAGTTGCTTCTCCTCATTGTCAAGGCTATATTATGGAAGAACTTAATTTTTCTGTCACCTTCTAAATGCCATCTAACTTTCGACTTCTACCACCAACTTCCTTCTACCACCAACTTCCTTCTACCATAGTGCATATGTATATATATACATATATATATATATATATATATATATTGAAAAGTATATTTATTACCCTTTTTAACTAGATGCCAGAGGAATTCTTTGACCATTTGACAGTTCTAAGGCACAAACACTGGTTAGGGCAAAGAAAAACCTTTACAATTACAAATGACCAATCTACCGCTCAAAATATGTCAATTTTTTTAATACTAGTAATTATATACTCAATCAAGTTGAAATTTTAAACTTGAATTGAATGGCATTATAAAAGTTTAAATTATTTGCATGCGGTACATGTGTATCAAACAAGGTTTAAAAAGAAATAGAGACCAATTAAGTTAATTATATTATATCCTCTTTGATTTATGCTTCTCTGTTTTGACCGTTGTTTTTGCCAAGGAAAAAAAGACACTCGTTTTAAATATCAAGATTTTATATGATCATTAAAATTAATTATAATATAAAAGGTTTGTCATAGAAAGTCAAAGATAGAAGAAATCAAAAAGAAAGTAACGTTGAGCTGAAATTCATAACGTTTGAAATTTCATAACATTAGAAAAGGGTTTTCTGCCAAGGAAATGCCGAAAAAGTAGAAAAAGTCTTCATATCTTCTGTTGCTATTCATTAATGTTCAATTCAACGGACTCTAG
Organism: Theobroma grandiflorum; assembly: GCA_036013995.1. Taxonomy (NCBI): domain Eukaryota; kingdom Viridiplantae; phylum Streptophyta; class Magnoliopsida; order Malvales; family Malvaceae; genus Theobroma; species Theobroma grandiflorum. The sequence continues at coordinate 21,038,476 of CP142133.1, read as the reverse complement.
ACAAAAGGGTGCTCTCATAGATATTTCTCCTACCAATAAATTTATAAAGGAAACATTTCATTCAACCTATTAGTTCCCACTTTTCCAACATATTAATCCTTTGCCTCTATATGCAAAATAATAATAATAAAGACAAAAAAATCAAAATTTTTATTATATATTGTTTCAAGTCAATTTAATAATCTCGAAATAATAAAAAATATATATAGTGATTCAAATAGTCCGAATAAAATATATAAAGCCATTATCTTTAATATTTGCATAATTTACACATGTTTTCATTCCCTTCTCTTCGATCTTGACATAACCCGTTAATAAAACCTTACAACTGATGACGAGATCATCTATATATCAATAAGGTTCCAATTATAGAGGTAAATACATATAAATAACTCAATTACGTTCAAATTTACACTGATTAATTAAATTAAAGTTACATTCAACAAAAACAACTTGCAGCTTTTGTTGAATTTATCTCTTGTAGTTACTTTTCTTCGAAGTTGCGATCTATAAAATTATAATTTCAAACACCAAAGGACAAAATTGAAGGTCATAATCATAATTTTTTTTATCAAATTTGGTTTGAGATGAGATAAGAGTGACCTTTTCTTACATAATCCAAATTCCAAAAGCTTTGCCGTTTACCCCTTTTTTAATTTTCCCAAAGTTCACATTTGATCCCAGAAGAAAAACATCAGGCAGAAATTGAAAATGAGTTTGAAAAAGATTGAGGGTGAAGCCAAAGGTGCATGCTGCGTAATTACATATTCTTCTTTTATGAAATAATATTCTACTTTTGACGGGTTACTGCAGAAAAGTTTATTCTGTGGGAAAAGGGTAAAGAATAGATGGAAAGATTTTCGATAACAATCGTCAGCTTGCAATAAAAGTCATTAGCAAGTGGGCAAAATTTGTCACTATCAAAAAAAGTCATTCGAGTCTTGTTGACGGATTGCTCACTGACCAAATAATGGACTTCACACCTTCTGATTAACCTTGGAACGGATGGATTTTGCCTTTTTTGAACTCTTATTTCCTTAGATTTTTCTGGATGGACTTCTTCACCCCATACTTATAGCACTTCAGATAGGGCAGAGGTAGAGAGTTATATTTACATCATTAATTTGGTCTTGATTTTGGTGCTCCCTTGTCTTTGATCTTGATGTATAAATTCACATAACTCTTAGGGGAATTTCCAATAACAAAAAAAAAAAGGAAAAATAAAATGAATGTAACTATGTTGTATGGGCAGCGAGGGAAGCTTTTTATAGTCAAATAACTCAGAACACTCGTCCAGTAGAATTGTGGAAGAAATTAATAAATAATCGTATAAAAAAATCAACAAATCAACATAACTTGAGGTAATAGTTTATTGAATTGTCTCAATTGGCCGCGAGGGAAGTTACCTTATGGCATGTTACATGTCGTAAACGAATTTTGTTCCAACATATATATTGAAAAGGCACGTGATAGTTGAAAGTCTTTTTGGTTTGCTGAACATCTCCCTCACAAAATTAAGTTGTGCTATTAAGTATATATCTTTTATTTTGTTGTTCTTTCAATGTTAAAACTCTTGATTTTTTTTTAGAAAATTGAAGTCAACAAAAGAAACGTAACTACACGCACGATGCATATTTTCTCTAGCTCAAGTTTTTGGAATATTGGGTAAATATTTGAAATCCTCAACCCCTTCAAAAAGTCTTGGATGATATATAATATGATGAATTAATTGAAATCTTTAATTTTAATCCTATAGTTTCTTTTCTTTTAACCTAGCCAAGAAAAACTGAATTATATTTCACTAATAACAAATTAAGGAAAGTTTGTCCTACTGCCTGGCTTAGGTGGCATGAAAGATGGAGAGCCTTGTCATGGAAAGGGGCTTTTCGCATATTCCATGTGAACATCTACAATGGAAAATTAGCACATGACACTGAAATTAAGGTCTCTAGATATTGGGGGTTTCTTATAATAAATCTTTTAGAAATTGTATTGATCTCTCTTTTAAATGTTAGAGTTCCATTTTTTTAGGCTAAAATTCGGATGGAAATCCTCTGCCCCTTTCCCTGCCTCGTTCATATGTGTTTGCCGCATGCCTCTTGGATTAGGGTTTTTTTTTTTTTTAACTTTATTTAACCATATAAAAAACATTAGTTAACGGCAGCTTTACTTTTGAGGTCTCTACAGTTGAATCTTCAAAGAAAAGGGCCTTGAAGAGCTCAAGAGCTTGAGGAAGTCACTGTCTGCTGCTTATTCCGTGGAAAGGAACAATACTCAGACTCCTAGGTACCTGCTTAGAAGAATGAGCAAAGAGAATAAGAAACCTCCTCTTGCTGTCAACAACTAGTCATCTGTAATTAGCACTGGAAGGAAACTTGGGGCTAGAAGAGTTAAGAGGGTTTGAACATTGGAAATTAGGTTTTCTATGAAAGTTCTATTTCTTGGCTTTTTCTTTTTAGTTCAGGAAACTTGGGACTCTGTTTCATTTCATAAAATTCAAACAAGCATCGGTCAAAAGGTCCATTGCATCATGTTATGCCTAAGAATTCAATATAGTTGTGTATGTCATGCATGTTTTGTTGTTAATTTGTCTGAGAGTTCGTAAAATACCGACTAATATGTTTTGAATCGTGAACTTTATTAGGCCCAGATGTTACTGTATGAGCACAGTCGATATTCAAATATATATGCAAGGCAAGCATTTTCCTTTTATTTATAAAATCTTTGTCATCCTGACATGAATTTTAAATATCAAACTTTTCTTTTGTAAAGAAAGGCGGTTGGATGAGTGAATAAAACATTCTAGAACTAAAAGCCAGTGAGTTTTTGTTTTTATGTTTTTTCCAACATGCATATTTTTTTGGTCAGAATTGATAATAGATGAAAATCCATTTCCTTGAATGTATAGATTGTTAAAATTCCTCCAATGTCTACATCAACAAGGAATTGAGAATCAAAGGTGCAAAAACCGAAAATTGTCATATTTTAAACGCCCAATAAATTGTCTTGCTGAAAAGTTCAAACCATTCATCATGGATTCATCAAGTTCAACTAGAAAGTATTATTTTATTAGTTGATGCTTACGCATCGATGTGCTATAAATATCGCCCTTCCCTTTGGTGGATGCACCACACAACTTCTTAGCAATCGAACCCTCTTCATATAAACAAGCACATTTTCACATCGTGGCAAATGGCTCCAAGTTTTGATAATGGCAGTTCACTTTTCAACTTCGTCGTCCGAGATGGAAATGGTGTCAAAGGAATGGTGGGCTCAGGCATATCAAAGGTGCCCCAGGCTTACATTCAACCAGCAGCAGAGCAGATAGACAAGGAAAATGCGAGAAAGCATAGACAGCCACCGATTGATTTGTCGAGGCTAGATGGCCCTGACCATGATGAAGTGGCTAAGGAAATTGTTAGAGCAGCTGAGACTCTCGGCTTCTTCCAAGTTGTGAACCATGGTGTGCCTGTTGATCTACTAGAGTCCCTTAAGGATACCGCACACAACTTCTTCGGCCTGCCCGCAGAAAGGAAGGCCGTTTATCGTACAGAAGTGAGTCCAACCCCGTTAGTGAAGTATGGGACAAGTTTTGTGCCAGAGAAAGAGAAAGCATTGGAGTGGAAAGACTATATCAGCATGGTATACACCAACGATGCCGAAGTTCTTGAACATTGGCCCGTAGAGTGCAGGTGAATATGCTTTGGGCATTTTTTTTTTTTTCATTTTTCATTTTTAAAGCATTAGTTAATTAAAGACTCGTGGACATAACAGAGTTCACAAAAGCCATTCCATTATTTTGTTTATAGAATCAATTATGTAATTCTTTTATCCTTATTCTTCTTTTAGGGAAGTGGCACTTGAGTATTTGAAGACATCACTTGAGATGGTGAAGAAATTACTTCATGTTTTGATGGGAAACCTTGGAGTCGAATTAGATGACTCAAAAATCGATTCACTTATTGGAAGGAAAACTGTCAATATGAACTATTATCCCACATGTCCTAATCCTGAGCTTACAGTTGGTGTAGGACGTCACTCTGATATGGGCACCCTCACTGTCTTATTGCAAGATGGGATTGGTGGTTTGTATGTCAATATTCCAGAAGATGCAGATATTGGTAAGAAGGGAGAATGGGTAGAGATCCCTCCTATTCCAGGTGCTTTGGTCATCAACGTTGGCGATATGTTACAGGTTCAAATCAAATCTTTGATGGAGGGTCTTTTTTTATTAATGACAAAAACATGTGAAAAAAATAAACAGAAAACAAAATGAGAATCTAATACTTAGTTATCATGTTTTTAATTAATTTGTGTTTTTTGTCTACAGATATTAAGCAATGGAAAGTACAAAAGTGCAGAACATAGAGTTCGTACAACAAGTACAAAATCAAGGGTGTCAATACCAGTATTTACAATTCCAAAACCAACGGAGAAGATTGCACCACTACCTCAAGTAGTAGAGAAAGATAGAATTGCTCATTATAGAGAGTTTGTGCTTGCAGATTACATGAACAACTTTTTTACAAATCCACACGACGGCAAAAAGTCCCTTGATTTTGCAAGGATTTAATTCCGCTTGATGCGGAAAATTCTATATGCCTAAATGTAATCTTGAGTTTTGTTTCTTCGTTTGGTGGTTCTTAGATATTTCATCTTATGCCCAAGTTTGAAGAAAAGAAAAATAATGTACACACTACTGCATCTCCATCGAAAATTGTCTGGTTATGGATTCTAGGCAAAGAGTGGAAAATTTATAAACTTCCATGGATAAAATCCAAATTGAGCATTATCTTTTTCTTTTATTATTCTTAATAATTTTTATTTTGTTTTTGTACATGTAATTTTTTAGCTAGATATTTAGAGGCAGTCCTATCCAATTTCATAAATCCACTCTCCTCATTTCAAAAATTTGAATATGAAATCTCTAAGGTAAAGTTATTGTGTCATTGAGTAAAGAATACAGTTTAAATTTAATTTATTAAAATATTAAAATTTTTTTTTGGGATAAAATATTAAATTATTAATATAAAAAATTATTTTTATTATGTTTTTTTTTTTGTAAAAATTATTTTTATTATTTTTATTATGTTAATAACATAAATCTAGACTCATTGACACGACTTGAGCTTATTTCACAAAAAGGTCAAATTAATAAAATATTCATATTCACATAAGTTGACCTATGAATACTTCTATTAACAAGCACCAGTAATTATTAACAAAAGAAGAATTCATGATGATAAAAATTAGTGCATCTTACACATTGTCTTCTGCACTTGCTTTTCTGTTTATTAAATCAAATAGTTCAGTTTCTGGTTTTATGGGTAATGGATTAGTGGTCAAATTTTTTATTATATCAATAATGGATTAGTGGTAGGATTTTTCTGTAAGTAGTTGAAATATTTTTAGGAGATTAATGATAGTGGGTTATGTCTTTATATATGTTCTGCATCTGATGTAATTAGTAGAAGTGGAATAGAAGTAGTTTTCTTTTTCTCCAGAGTTGCTCATTAGTTTTTCTATTTAAACTTTTTATATTTTCTCTCTTTTTTTTTTTGTTTTATGGTATCAAAGCCTGGTTAAGGCATTTTTACAGTTCTTTCCTTCTACTTGTTTATCAAGCTGGTCTTGTTGGAGGAGATTGAAAGTTATGGGGGGGAAGTTTCTTGCTCTACAATATGGAGTTAGCAAATGGAGGAAATGATTTAAATACCTAGTATGGTGTTGAGAAGCTTGTAGGCACAAATTATTAATATAGGAGAATGTGCATGGAGGCTTATCTCTAAGGCCAAGACTTGTGGGAATTAGTTGCTAGTACTGATGTAGAAATTCCTGCAGATACTCCAGAAAATGCTGAACCAAGAAGGAAATGGAAGATTAAGTGTGGTAAAGCTATTTTCTGGTTTTAATTGCATTATCAATACTTTATCTTTTTGTGCTGAGTTTTAAGGTTGATAGTCTGGTAAGCCATGGGTTAGGCATAGTGAAAAAATTCTCCTTCATGTAGGTCGAAAAGATATTGTTAGATGATTTAATGGAAACTCTTTTTGTAGGAAAATTAAGTCTATAATTATAAGATGCTTCTTTTTCTAAGAACCACCTCTTCTTCTAGCTCAATATCCAACCAAACTGTGAGACCCTGTTGACTTTGTTAAAAGACAGTATTGTACTGAGTAGTACAACTAAATTAAATCGAGCCTTAAACTAGTTTAAATAGAAATTCTAAGAGGAATTTCAAAATTCTGAGACCCACAGAATGGCTCAGAATAGTGATTTGGAGTTCAAGGTCCAGTTTGGAGTCAATCGGGAAAATTGACCGGTTAGGGACAAAACGGTCATTTTCCCATTTGTTGATTTATGGAGATTTTAGCCAAAATTTGATCACATTGGACAAAAAGATAATTATATGACATACAATTATCATTATGGAATCATAAAATGATGTTTAGCAGTGTAAAAATTGTGATTTCCGGTGTTTTTGGAGCACAAGGGCAAAATGGTAATTTTGCCACCGGAGTGCGAAATGTGAATTTTTTTGAAAGGATTTTGCCCCAATTGGGTAATATTGATTTATACTAGTGTTATTTGAGGTTGGACAGTGAAAATAAAACAATTCCGGGACATTTCGGAGTATAGGGGCAAAACCGTAATTTTGCCATCCCGGGGGCAAAACGGTAATTTTCCACCACCAGAATAATTTTTTCCAGCCATGATCATCTATGGATCAGATTTTTACTTGATTAATCAAGTGGTGGGGAAAGAATGGAAGAAAAAGTCAAAAAAGTCAAAAAAACGGGCCAATCACATGGTGCCACGTGGCAAGCCTTTATATTTTATTATTTAAGCCATAAAAATCAGCCTTAGCCCTCATTTCTCTCTCTAAATTCTGGAACAAAAACCGATTGAAGGGAAGAAAGAAGAACAAAGGAGAAAAAAACATAAAACCTAGCCAAAAATCCATAGATTTCAAGTGTTTTTCAAGATTCAAGCAAAACAAAGGTAACTTTTCTTTAGATTTACACTAACCCTAGCTTATCTATGCTTTTGTTCTTGATTTCCATGCTTGAACATTGAGATATCATGAAGAGTTTAATTCTGAAAAATGGGTATGAGTATGGATTTGATGTTGGATTGGATTGAATTTAAGCTATGTTGGTGTTTAAAGGTAGTTAAGCATGATTATGGACAAAAATGAAAGAAAGAAATTGATTGTCATGGTGATTCTTCATTAGGCTGAACCTAAGGTGTAGAGAATGCATGAGAAATTGGTTCATTTCAAATGAAATGATTTCATTTGAAATGAAAGAAATTAGAAAATGACAAATTCAAGTGAAAAATGTAGTAGAAAAATTTTCAGTGCTAATGCACTGTATTGGCCGAATTTTTCTATAAAGAAATGGAAAATATTGAATGCTGAAATTGGCACTAATTACATGATGTGGGATGAATTAAGCTATGAGAAAAAGAATGGTACAATTTGGAATCAAATTGGACATAATAGCCGATTGATCGGGTAATCGGTCGAGATTAGGCAATACCGCGTTAAAGTGATAATCGGACGCATTTTTGCCTTTGAGTATCATATGTGAGAAATTTCAATTGGTTTATATTAGTTGGGGACAATATAGTAAATTCCCTAATTTTATTCTGTGTCAAGGTGGTGAGAAGTCCGAGAAAGGCAAAGGAATCGTGATTGAGGACTGTTAATCCGAGTGCATCCGGAATCCGGATTTTTCGACACCTGTGAGTGAACTTGCATTTCAAATTATTTGGGAAATGCAAATTGTATTGATGTGGATAATTAAATGATTTATCCAAAGTTTTTAAAAATACGTGCCGGGAACAAGCCCTTGATAAAAATGATTTTTATGTGGTAAATATGTGTTATGCATGAAAGCATAAAAATATGTGTTATGCATGAAGGCATAGAAAATATGTATTATGCATGAAAGCATAAAAATATGTGTTATGCATGAAGGCATAGAAAATATGTATTATGCATGAAAGCATAAAAATATGTGTTATGCATGAAGGCATAGAAAATATGTGTTATGCATGAAAGCATAAAATTATGTGTTATGCGTGAAGGCATAAAAAATTATGTGTTATGCTTGAAAGCATAAAATTATGTCTTATGCGTGAAGGCATAAAAAAAAAATTATGTGTTATGCTTGAAAGCATGAAATTATGTGGTATGCATGAAGGCATGAAATATTATTTATTTGATGTGAAATTTGAGTGTGATAAATGTGTACATTGTGATGATGTTTACATGGATGGTTGAGAAGTGTTGTGAAAGTGTTACCACCGTGCACGTGTGAAGAAGGAAAATGCATATGCCTGAATGGTATGCATAGTGGGGACGACGATACGTAACGCCCACTAATTCCTTGAAATTCAGAATTTAGTAAAGTGGGGACGGCGATACGTAACGCCCACTATTTACTAAAAGAAATTCTGAAAGCTGAGCAAAGTGGGGACGGCGATACGTAACGCCCACGATTCCTGGCAATGTTCACGCATGAACTTTGGTGAAGCGTGATTTGCAGTCCAGGAGCTTGGCAGCGACGCTGAGTGATACCGCTTGCCGAGTGCTCTGATACTCCAGCTATGTGCACGATGTGGGGGGATGCACATGAGCTGGTGAGTGCACATGGTGCACATGACCACTCCAGCTATGTGCACGATGTGGGGGGATGCACATGAGCTGGTGAGTGCACATGGTGCACACGATATTTTCAGCAGGTGAGACAATGGAATGTTGTACTTATCTGTGTGCGTATGTATGAATTTGATTATTCCCTCATTATAAATTAAATTGAAGTGAGGGGAAGGGTTTGATAATAAATTTGATAATAGAGATCTCGATGTTCAAATGATTGTGCTGAATTATGCTCCTCTATATGATGTTTACTTTTATTGTTAATAAATTATGTGAATTTGATGTAATCCTGCACGTGTGGAATGGGTAATGTACATGTCTGTAATGGTGTGTAAAGAGGGATGCTGAGTGATACCCCTCACCGAGAAATTCTCGCTCGGAAACTTGGAAGGGATGCTGAGTGATACCCTTACCAATTAAGTTCTCGCTCGGAAAACTTGAAAGGGATGCTGAGTGATACCCCTTACCAATTGATTTCTGCCAATAAGCTTGAAAGGGATGCTGAGTGATACCCCTTACCAATTGATTTCTGCCAATAAGCTTGGAAGGGATGCTGAGTGATACCCCTTACCAAATGATGTTTGCCCAGGAACTTGGCGGCAAGGCTGAGTGATACTGCTTGCCAAGTTCCCTGATGAATGTTTTTCCACTAAGGATAGTGAAGATTTAGCGGGTATATGATTGCTTATGTACTTGTGAATATATGTGTGATCCCCATGCTTGTGTGTAGAATAGGATGCTGAATGACCCCCATGTCTGAGTGATTAATGCTGAGTGATAACCCTTGTCGAGTACTCCGATAGTTATTTCTTTATACTACCAAGGACAGCGAAGACTTGGCAATGTATATAATTGCTTGTGTCTTTGTGTATATCTATATGATGCCTATATGTATTGTTGAGAAATTGTGTGAAATTGGGTGTGCTGAATCTGTGTACCCTTGTATTATGCTGATATGCATTATAAATAATTTATGGTGAAATTGATGCAACCGTGCATGTGCGGAGTGGAAAGTGCAATGCCGGTAATAATGTATGAGTGGAGAGTATAGCAGAATGGAGAAAAAGATGGGATAATGAATGAAATGCAATGCTTGTTGAATGAAATCGTACGTGGTACATATGCGTATATAAATTGTACGGGTTGTGAAACCCTTATTATGTGACGGTTTGTAAACAACCGTCGATTTACTACTTTGATAGAATGATGAGTGTGAATTCAAGGATGTTTAATCCTTGAATGCATAACAAATTCCTGGGTAAGGGAAAAAGGGTTTGAAATATTAGTTAGTTGAAAATGGCCTTATTTTCAACCAGTGCATCATGATTGACAAAGCTTCTGATGAGATTGCTTGTTCCCTTCTAATATTCACTCACTGAGTTTCGTACTCACGTTTTTTTTAAAAATGCATGTTTTCAGATCAGGAGACTGTTGTGCTCTAGATCGAGGAGTCCCCATAGTGCATCTCCTGGGTATGTGTCTGGCATCCAATAGTGATTCCTTTTGTGGTAAATGTCTCCGCTGGAAGTCTTGGGTCCTTTGTATTGTAAATACAATTTAATTATGTGAATATGTATATGTAATGTAAATCATTAAATACATGACTGGTATAGTGCATGTATATTAATGTTGATAATGCCATTGTGATTTGGCTGTGTTCACACCCGGGAAAAGGTGTGTGTATGTATGGTTAGTTATGCCATTATTAATTGGCGCTGTATGCACTTTGGGAGCATTACGTGTGTATGCATCACACAGTAGTACGATAAGTAAAGTAAGAGAAAATAGGCTTGCTTGGGCTTAGTGAGCTATGCTCATTGGGTCCTTGCGCCGGTCATGGCCCGGGAATTGGGTCGTGACAGACTTGGTATCAGAGCCCTAGGTTGTTAGGTCCTAGGGTGTTATAGTTGAGTCCAGCGGAGTTGTTGGAGTTAATGTAGAATCTTGTTTATGGCTTGTGACTGCAGCACAAGTCATAAATAGGAGACTGTATGAACTCCTATTTCTAGGACCTACCCTCTTGTTAATGTTGAGTAAAGGTCATAAGTGGTGTCGTTGTCTGGGTTTGAGATGCCACCCGAGACGCGAGCCGATGTTAGAGAGATTTTAAAATAATTGCTTTTAATGCAAGGTCAATGTAATGGTATATTCCTCCGATTAAGGATGAAAGATGGTAAAGTTGGACTGTTAGGTCCGTAATGAATTGGTCATTTGGTGGAATTATGATTTGAATCCAGGTTGTCAATGGGAAGTAAGTCCTTGAGGTCAGGGGTTCGAGGAGTGCTACAGACACGTTGGGACTCGAACTGTCTGAGTGCCTGGCCCTAGGACAATACCTAGATGTGGGAAGTGTGCCCCGAGGGGACGTTCTCCACAAAAAGATGTATATGAACTAGCTTAATTGTAAGCTAGAAAATTGACAGGCTATTATGAAGTACGCAAATAGAAAAGTATGCTAGGGATTTTAGTCCCTAAAGACTAATGGAATAAAAGCCTTAATGTTGGGAGGTTGATGAAAGATCAAGGTAGAGAAATTGTGGTTGGATAAGTAAACATGCATAATTGATGAATTAAAGATGATTCGAGTTAGTTGTGACCGGAACTAAGGGTATATTTGAGTTCCCTTCATGAAATGAAGGATGATATTTGCTTTGATCAAACAAGAGTAGTACCCATGATTATATATTATTGTTGTTGAGTTTTGTATAAAAGTTGAAAGTGGGTATGATGCATAAATCAGGATTCTATGTTAAGAATACCTGACAAATTATTATTTCTTTTCTCTTGTCCTTCTAGGAGGAATATAGTCTTCATCTTGGGAAAGGTCTGTTGTGGCTTTTGATGATGCAGTCTCTTCATCTCTTTCTTCATTTGAATCAAGGGAACTCAACATTTCCGCCTTTATTCTTTTGTATTCAGCCTTAGTGGTTGCCTGGGCTAACAAAGTACTAGCATTTGATTTAGCCTGCAAAAATCTCACATTTTGTTGTGAAGTTGAGGCATTTTTACAGAGTCTGGGATTCTTTTCGAACCATGTCAATAATAATTGATTGCAAATCAGCAAAAGAAATTTTACAAAAAGATGTTCAAAACATTGCTTTAAAACAAATTTTTGCTAGATGGCAAGCTATTCTAAGTATATTTGATTTTGAAATCGAATATATCAAAGGAGAAAGTAATTCTTTACCTGATTTTCTAACTAGAGAATTTTTACAGCGAAAATATGTATCCCCAAAAGAAAACCATTACGCATAAAAGACAGCAATATTACCAATATTGGTTGTCCAAAAAGCTATCCAGAAATGCTTTTACAAAAACCTCCTTTCTAAAAAACCCTAAAAATATTACTTCATGTTTCAGGAAAAAATGCCTCCAAAACTGAGAGAGAGAAAAAAAGATAATGAAAAAGAAGAAGAGCAAGAGAAGCCTTCCCAAAGCTTGACCCAAAGGCAAATCAAATCATGGTACGAAATATGTACCCAAGAAGAACAAGATGAAGTAGAAAGTTCTTCAAAAGAACTTCAATTATACCAAGACAGCCAATTATTCCAAAATTCCCAAGATCCCAATCAATTAGACTCCCAAATGAATTCTCAAATTCAAAAAATTCTTAGAATCCCTTTCCCAATCTCCTGAAATTGCCCAAGCCTTTGCCTCACAAAAACAACAAACCCATCTTACGCAGATTGCTCTAATAGCCCTTGAATCTACTAAGAAAAAAAGAAATAACCATACAGAAACCAAAAACATTACAAACCATCTTTCCAGAAACCCATTTAATCCAATCCCAGTCTCAAACCTCTTCTTCCCAGAAAAGCCAAAGCCAATATGTTCGGAAGAAAAATATTCAAAATGTTCTTCTCATTGAAGAAGGACTCTATCATGAACACCTTTATTTGGCCATCAAAAAAGCTTTCCAAGGATGGCATTTTAAGCCCTGGGATCTTAAAAAACCCCAAGAATATTACCAAAACATTTTAATCCAAACAGGATCTGTTCTTGTCAAAAAATATACTGATAAAAATGATCCTACATTCATAACCCATTCTATGGCCCAAATTTTAAAAGTTTTAAGGCCTATTGCTTGGGGAGAAAATCTAAATCATTTTCAAAAATTCTCAACAATTTTTTCCAAAACAATAGACCATTGCCCAATGTTTAATTACTAGGATTATCAGCAAGCATGGTTCAACACTTTTTTGTTTAATAACAAACACAACCGTCATTCATGGTTGATATTTTTCAAATATGTAGTCCAATACAAATTCCCCATCTGGTTTTCTCACTGGTGGAACTGGTATGGACCTCTAAGAGAAATTCTTCCACCAAAACTTGATCAATTATATGACAAATTTTATCAAAATTTTCAGCCTGAAGAAGATCAAGTCAATTTACATGCCTCCATACATTTTTTCTCAAAATTAACAATATCATGGATCACATCGTGGGAATACTCCTATGACACCGATCCACATTTTGGTGCACCGGTAGTAACCCGCATCTTTAAAACCAAATGGTGGGACAAATTTGATGACCAAAAATATGATGTCCAATACTTATTGACATGGTTAGAAAAGAATCCCAAACTCTACAAAAATGCCTCAACTTCACAACAAAATACGAGATTTTTGCAGGCCAAATCAAATGCTAGTACTTTGTTAGCCCAAGCAACCACTAAGGCTGAATACAAAAGAATAATGACGGAAGTGTTGAGTTCACTTTATTCAGATGAAGAAAGAGATGAAGAGACTGCATCATCAAAAGCCATAGTAGACCTCTCCCAAGATGAAGACTATATTCCTCCTAGAAGGACAAGAGAAAAGAAATAATAATTTGCTAACAAGAACCGAAAGCACCGAAAGTAGACATCTGCCCAAAGATGAAGTGACAAAAAGATGAAGTGACAAAAAGTAGAAGTAAGAACCGAAAGCAGACACTCTGGCCAAAAATGAAATGACAAAAAGCAGAAGCAAGAACCAGACACTCTGCCCAAATGATGAAGTGACAAAAAGTAAAGACCTCCTATCACGGATCCAATACTGTAGCAAATAAATGCAAATGCAAATTCAAATGCAAATGTAAAAAATCTACCTATAAAGCTCTAGGATTCCATTTGTAAAGGCAAACTTCAAATTCTCTAGAAAGAATTCAAAAAGGATAGCCTCTCTGCTTTCTCAAAACTCTCTTTGTATTCAAAAGATTTTTCTTTTTCTATTAATAATATTTTCAAAGTACTTTAATATATCCAGTGTCCGATCACTGAGGAGATTTAGTATGTCTACTAAGTGTAGACAAGGGAGCTCTTTAATATGTGTTTTTATTTGTTTGACTACTTCTGTATGCTGTTCTGTCCATGGAGAAGGATTTTTTCTTAGCCTACCATGTAAGGGTTTACAGATTTTATTTAATCCTGGATAAAAATCAATCACATAATTGAGACTTCCTAAAAATCTTTGTAGTTGGGTTTTATCTAGGATTTTGTTTGGAAATTTGTCAACAAACTGGATTGACCTTTCTATTGGTATTATGGTTCCTTGAGTAATGTGATGTCCTAAGAATCTAATTTTTGTTTGGAATAGGCTAATTTTTTATTTAGAAACTACTAATCCATTTCTTGTGATAACATCTATGAATATTTTGATGTGTTTAAACTGTTTTTCAAGTGTTTATAACATTTTATAAGAGACCCTTCTCATCTTAGAGACAAAAATTCAGAATTATTATCAAATTTAAGAGGTAAAAAATTAACAGATTTTAAATGGTACAAAGATATGTTTATGACAAGAATAATGCAAAGAACAGATAACAATCAACCCTTCTGGAAAGAAAAATTTTTAGCAGGATTACCTAAATTATTAAGAGAAAAAGTCAGAAATCAAACTAGGGAAAATAACAAATGAATTATACCTTATGAAAATCTAACTTATGGAGAATTAATAAGTTTTATTCAAAAAGAAGGACTAAAAATATGTCAAGATTTAAAACTTCAAAAACAACTAAAAAAAGAAAGAAAACAATGTTCAAAAGAATTAGGATCATTCTGTCAGCAATTTGATATTAAAGAAAAAATATCCTCTTCAAATTCAAAACCATGTTGTTCTAAACCAATAAAACAAAGAAAAAACAAGAAAAATTCACAAGAATATTATCAAACTCCTAAACATAGAAAATATAGAAAATATAAAAAGATACAAAAAGAGCCATATAAAGTAGACAAAACAATAAAATGCTATAGGTGTGGAAAAACAGGTCATATTTCAAAATATTGTAAAATTAAGAAGAAAATTAACCAACTCCAATTAGGAGAAGAAATTGAACAAAAACTTAATGGAATTCTTGAAGAAACAACTAGTGACACGGAAAACTGTGAAAACTCTCAAGATGACTTACAAATTGATGAAATCCAAACAACCTCAACCACATCACAAGCTTCAACAGATGATGAAAACATAATCCATGTCTTAACAAAAGACCAAGAATTAATGATTGAAATAATTGACAAAATTCAAGACCCAACATTAAAAAGAGAATATCTTCAAAAATTAAAAGAAACAATAAAAGAAAAACTTGAAAAAATATTGATAAACCACGAACCAATGTATAACATAAAAAATATTATTTTCGATGAGTATGAAAAAACAAAACCCAAAAAAATAACAAAAGAATAATTAAAAACAGAAATAAGACAGACAAAACTTGAAATATCCCAATTGAAAAAAGAACAACAACAAATCAAAAACCAACTCAAGAATAACCAAAATTTGGAAGAACAACAATCCTCAGAATCAGATAATGAAAGGCAAGATAACCAGAATTATATGATGGCTCTCACTGAAGTATCCATTCAAAGGTACTTAATAAAAATAACACTTTTAATTAATAATGAATTCCAAATAACCACAATAGCATTATTTGACACAGGAGCAGACCAAAATTGTATCAGAGAAGGAATCATTCCTACTAAATATTGTGACAAAACATCTGAAGTTTAAAAGTTGCCAACGAAGAAAAACTTAAAATCATGTATAAATTAAATAAGGCAGAAATAATAGCAAATCAAGGAATAAAATTTCAGACACCCTTCTTGATAATCAAAAATATTACTCAGGATATTATTTTAGGAACACCTTTTATATCCCTATTAAAACCTTTCAAAGTCACAAATCAAGCAATAACTACGAAAATTTTACAAACAAAGATAATATTTCCTTTTATAGAAAAACCCAGAATAAGAAATCTTAACCTATTAAAATCATTAACAATCCATACTAACCAGATTAATTGTTTAATTAACCAAAAACAAAAACAAATTACATATCTAAAAGAAGAAGTTTCTTTCCAAAGGATACATCAACAACTAAATGAACCTCAAACAGAGAAATAGACGCCCAACATCCTCCTTTAACAAAGATACAATATTTACATAAAAATATAGGAATTAAAGCAACACCATTGAGAATGAGAGCATCTAGAAACGAAGACAATATTTCTTCAAAAGATATAAAAATGATAGTAGAACAGAATAATTATACTAATCTAAACTTACATACTATATCCAAACAATTTAGAAGCATAGAAACCTTAATAGAACATCAACCCAGAAGAAAACAAGACTTCAGTAAAGAAGAAGAACAAATAAAAACAACCAAACCAATATTTAAACCATTTGAAGTCCCAAAAAGATACCAACAAGTCCAACAGAATTCTTTCTTAAGAGAAATTCAGGAAAGAATTGATGCTCTAGAGAGTCAAAACTCTGGAGTAATTCCAGACACACCAACAAGAGAACTCAACACAATTAAAATAGAAAATAGTGAAACAAATTCTGAATCAGAAGAAAATCAAATAAACAAAATGGTTTGGAAAGAACCTCAAAAACTTTATTACCCAAAAATAACAGCACCAGATATAAATATTGAACGAAAAAATTTCATTGGAAATCTGATGGAAAAACTCCAAAAAAAATGTACCACCATTTCCAACGGAATTTCCAACGAAAATTTTTCTGTTTGAAATTCCATCAGAAAATTGAAAGAAAAAAAAATTTAGAAAGTCTAGTAAAGTTTCCAACGGAAATTTCCATTGGAAACATTTATTTGCAACGAAAATTTCCAACGGAATTTTTCCGTTGGAAAATTTTGCTAAAAATAAAAATTGTTTATTTTTTCTAACAATATTTTAAATTTTTTATAAAATTTAAACCTATTTTTTAAAAAATTAATAATACCAAATTAGTTAATTTTTACCATTAAAAATTAATAAAAAAAGAAAATAAAACCATTTTAATTTTATAAAAATACATGATAAGATATAATAATCAATTAAACAAAAAAATAATAATACTTTATATACATTTGTTTTGTAATTAGTTACTAAAATTAAAATTATAATTAGTTACTTTATGTACATTTTAAGTAATAAGATAGATATTGTCACGACCCGGAACTACCATCGAGCCCGTGACAACCGCCGCGATGTTCTTATATGCACTCATCTCTCGAGTACCATATTGAGACCTCGCAAGGCTCTCGTATTAGTTTTTTCAACTCCATTGTGAGTTTCTATTTATCAATTTCATGCTTTAAAACATTTCGTCTAATCTTGGATCCAAACAAGAAAAAAGACGAAATTTACTACACAGGGGCGTTTCGGTCATTTTTCATTGAAAATTTTAAAATTTAGAAAAAATGTTACTTACACATCAAGATTTCACAATTTGCAGTCGGAATTGAAATCGGATATCTAAAGCATGAAATTTAAGTAAAATTACATTTAGTAGAATAAAATAATAATATTCTATAAATAATGTATATTTTTATAAAACCATTTTTATATAGATATCCAGAAATAATTTTTACGGCATAAAAGCAAAATATATTATTACAGAATGTAACACAGTTAATTGAAGTATAAGATTAGAATTTACAATGCTAAGTGGGCCCGTAATAAAGAAATACAGTCTAAGATATGAACCTATGCACTAAAGGTTATCACTCTAAACCTTCTCCTCAACAAAATCCTATATCTACAAATGTCTGTGAGCTTGAAATGGGGAAATTGAGGGGGGGTGAGTTTTACAACCCAGTGAGTTAGATAACTACCATCCACGACATCTAAAGTCGAGTAGATTGAGACAATATATAAAAATGCAATATCACCACATAGTTCATAACATCGAGTTTGGTGAAATCATACCAAATAATTTCATTAATTCAAACACAAGACTTATGATTTATTTCAAAAAATTAGGCTTTGACCAAATCTTATACTCGTGAACACTTGATCAAAGTGTCCCATTGAGTCCGCCAAGGCTGTTACAATTTATATCATAATTGGAAAATACAGTTGTTCCTTGGCGTTGGCCCAATTCACTCTCACGTGGGGTTAGACATGCAGTGAATTCTCTGTGTATCTCGGGAGTTATCCTACGCACCTCTCCAACCGAGATTATATAACTCTTGAGTTTACCGTGTGTAGACACCCACTTTAATATTAACTAAAATAATAATATAATTAAAATAAATAAAAACAAAACCA
Source organism: Theobroma grandiflorum (assembly GCA_036013995.1). Classification (NCBI taxonomy): domain Eukaryota; kingdom Viridiplantae; phylum Streptophyta; class Magnoliopsida; order Malvales; family Malvaceae; genus Theobroma; species Theobroma grandiflorum. Next base: position 21,020,274 of record CP142133.1, on the reverse strand, counting down.
AAACAAAAAATCAAAATCAAAATAAAAAAAAAGAAAGCTGGAGGCATAGTTGGCCTCCATTGTCAACAAAAACGGAACATTAAATGCTCCTCCGGCGGCCAGATTTGAAGGTCACTTCTGGTGGATTCACCTTTTGACTTGAAGGATCTCATTTGGGATTCAGGCTGAACAAGGCAGATTTGCCTCCTCTAGTTGTCTAAAAATTTGGACAACCAGGTTCTATAAGAACCTAAAATTTTTACACCAGGGGGAGGTTTTTTGAAGAACAACAAAACAACAGATCCTTGCAAAAAAAATCACAATCAAACAACAAAAGCCCTAATTCCTCTAACAACCGATAATACCCAAAAATCAAAAATAAACCCTAAAAAAAAACTAATAGCCAGAAACCACAAAAAGAAAAAAAATCAAATCAAAAAACTAAAAAAAAAAGGTCATCGATAAGGGTCGGTAAGGAAGAGAGGCTGATCGGGAGGGAGAGAGGCTGATCGGAAAAGAGGGAAGACAGATCGGGGGGAGAAGCTTGATCGGCGGTAAGTAGGTAGGTCAGATCTGGTGGGCTAGATCGGTGACAGAAAAAGAGTAGGGGGCCTATGTTTAGAGAGAAGTGAGAGAGTTTGCGGTAGAGAGAGAAAGTGGAAGGAAAGAAATCAAAAAAGAAAAAAGACTTTTATACTACACTGAGAGACTCAAAACGACGACGTTTCAAGGGATTGAGGAAACTGAAGAGTCTTAAGTGAAACGACGTAGTTTTGAGAGGGAAATTGAAGAGTCTTAAGTGAAACGACGCCGTTTTGAGGGGTCACAAAACAGTGCATTTCGAAGAGCTGAGCTGCGGGCCTGCTGAGTGGATCTCCTAGGGCGACTTCAGGCCTCTTACAGGTTGTCGAGCTGGGCTAGTTTTAAGCCCAGATAGGTATAGCCCCTTTTCATTAGGCTTTGTTTAAATCATTTTTGGGTTTAACTTTTTTAAATTAATTACAATGTTTTTTTTATTTATTTTAATTTAGTTTAAATTTTGTTAGGAAAAAATCATAAATACATAAAATATGAACACCTATTTTAATAATAAACATAAAAGAAAAAATATAGGATAATAAATATAAACCTAGATAAATAAAACTAATAAAAATAATAACATAAAATACATTTTTATGTAGGAAAACTTAGTTTTTTTTTTATAAAAGAGTATATAATAATAATATATGTATAGAAATGGCAATACTAATAATATTAAAATTTATAGGTCAATGTTTATAGCTAATAGAAATTTCAAGTTTGGCAAAAAATAAAAATAAAAAAATCATAAATCATAAATATATATAAAATAATTATTATAATAAAAAATAAAAAATGAATGATTATTTTGAGTATCCGATGATGGAATTCAACCTAAAAAAGGGATAGAGAGTTACCTCTTTCAGGTTGATTTTCTAAGTGAGAAGATCGAAACGGATTTTCACCGAAGCGTCGAGATAAATCCGAACTCTATACTCTCATACTCATTAACTCAAATAATCAATATAAAAAAATAATATATATCAAAATAATAATAATGAAATAATAAATAATAAATAATAAATAATAAACAAATAATTCATGAAAAATAAGAAATAAACATATAAACAAGGTGATAAATTATTTAAATTATTAAGCGCAAAATTGGATAAATTACGAGGCATTTAAGTCAATAAACGCGTGCATGTAGATATCATCATTTTATTCTGTCATAGCATGCCGCACTTATCTTGTAAATGAGGCGGGAATCCCGAGGATGGGATTTCTCTGAAGAACTTGTAGATATGAGTTATTTCGGAGATATCTCTAGGTGAGGAAAACGTCAAGACTTCACCAAAGCATTGGGATGGTCTTCGAATGATTTTCTAATAAAAGACTACCAACCCCATTATTTAAAATAAACAAATCATGACATCATTTTATACTTGCATCCCGTGCATACGTAAAACCGAATAAAAGATCAATTCAATAAAACTTAGTTAATAAGCAAAGATTAAGGAAATACAATAATAAAATCAAAATTAGGCTGTAAAAGAATGACTTAAGATTAAATGGTACAGTTCATGGAACGGGCGCCACGGAGGTGCTAATCATTCTCCGTGCGTAACCGCACTCCCGAACCCATCTTCGAACAACGTAGACTAGTTTTTGTTCTTTCGATGGACCTAAAATTGATTTAGGACTTCATCGATTAGAATCGAGTCAATAGGTGACCAATAGCACCTATAAGAAATGATTGGTGGCGACTCTCAATTTCCTTTGTTTTTGCCCACATCTGACGGACGGGTTCCCGGACCCGCACGTTGCGATACCGTGCTCCTTCTAAAGGCAGTCCACGGAAACCCGCCACTGCAGCGACTAATTAACCCACCATTTCACTAAAAATTTCGCGGCATAACCAGGCAATTTTTATACTAGCCAGCCTACACGGCAAACAATAATTTATGCCAATTTTAACACAATAAACCAGCCAAGCATGCTCACCAAGATCATAAGCCATAATTACAATTTTAATACATAAACACAATTTCATGCTGGTCTCCACATACTCAGTGTTAAAATTCTATTTTTCTCAATTAAAGAATTATTTATAAAATTTATTTTTTTTAAATCACAGAAATAGATAAAACTACTCTAGATATTGAAAATGGTAAATTATCCACTCATAGGTTTCAAGAGTCCATAATACTCCTAGTCTCGCTCGTCCGACACTATTTCTTTGCCTCTGTCAGACGGTTCACCACCTACGCGTTACACGTGGCATGAATTTCAATAAACTAAATCAATTAATCATAATTAATTTTAGGCTCTCTAATTTCTATATGAATGCATGAAATGAAATGTAAGCTGTCCAAATAACCGTCTAAATACCGTTTTCGGCTTAATTCACCTATACGCGATTAAATTGACTATAGTCTCCAATTTAATTCTGAATTCATTTCTTTCAATTTTTATACTCTAATTACACTTAATTGGCCTTTGTGACTGCAAATGTGATATCAATTTGTAGTCCGAATCACCTAGTGCATCAGTCTGCACTTTAGGCAAAAATTTCAGTTTTTGCACCAAAATTTCCCATAATTTTTCTACACCCATAATTCATCATAATTCATTTAAATAACACGAAATCTCATCACTTTCAGCAGTCATTTCTCTCCTGAAAATTTCGGTATTAAGGGTTTCAATGGAGAAAAAATCATTTTTCTCACTAGTTTTTGTTACTTTCCATTTCTACCTGCCTAATAACATTAAATCACCATAAAATCTACCAACAAATAAATCAAAACCCACCTAAAGATGTTGGTTCAGCCAGGGATCATCATTCCCATAGGTCAATTTTGCATGGAAATGAAAAAAGAATGAATAGGTAATGGAAATCACATAGAAAATTAATGAATTTTCCCTTTTAATTGCTTGAACACTTGATTTTTCCTTATTTTCCCTAAATTTTCAGCCTAGGTTTTGAGTTTTTCTTTTCCTTCTTGCTCCCTTTGATGGCTAGTCATGATATGAAGAAATTCTAGAAATTTCAAGCCTTTTATAAGGCTAATTAAAATATTTTTTTATTAATTTATTTTTTTAATCCTTATCTTTTGACTTTCTTTTCAGCCACCAAATTTCCTTCCCTTATCCTCAGCCTTCATGAAGCTTCTAGACAAATCCAAAAATATTGGTGGAGTAATTTTGTAAAATTACACTTTCACCCTCGAAAAAGTACAAAATTACATTTTTACCCCAAAAATTGAAATATTACCAAAAGGTATATTTTTCACTCCTCAAACTCATACCACACTCTAATTTATCAAATTTGATCTAAATTCTCTCAAAAAAATTAAATTTGGTCCTCTAATGGTAAAATTATCATTTTGCCCCTATACTCCAAAATGTATCGGGAATTGAAACTTTTCACTGCTAAATCCTCAAATTATATTCTAAATAATCGAAAAAATTTATCTTGATCAATTGTTGTCAAAATCTTTTCCAACAATTCCCGTTTTGGCCTCTAATGGTAAAATTACTATTTTACCCTTGTGTGCCAAAACTACCGAGAAATTAAATTTATCACTGCCAAATTTCATTTTATACTCCAAATAATTTATCTTAGTCAAATGTGATCAAAATCTTTTATGAAAATCTCCATTTTGTCCTTAAATGACAAAATGACCGTTTGGTCCCTAATCGTTCAATATTTTCGATTGACTCCAAACTGAACCTCAAACTTCGGATCACTGTTTTGAGTAATCCCTGGACTGTGAAATTCTCAATTTCACCTTAAAATTCCTATTTGAACTTGTCACGACCCGGAACCACCCTCGAGTCCGTGACAACCGCCGCGATGTCCCGATATGCACTCATCCCCCGAGTACCATATCGAAACCTCGCAAGGCTCTCGTACCAGTCTTTCCAGTTCCCCTGTGAGTTTCTATTTATTTATTTCATGCTTTAGAACATATCGTCCCTTTTCGAACCAAAATAGGGAAAAAAAGACGAAAAAGTCTACACAGGGGCATTTCGGTCATTTTTCGTCGAAAATTTCAAAATTTGGAAAAATTGTTACTTACGCGTAAAGAGTTCATAATTTACAGTCGGAATTGAAATCGGATATCTAAAACATGAAATTTGAGTGGAATTGCATTTAATGGAATAAAATAATAATATTTCATAAAATAAAATATTTTCTTATAAAATAATTTTTATATAGATATCCGGATATAATTTTTACAGCGTAAAAACAAAATATATTATTACATATAGTAATACAGATAACTGAAGTGTAAAATTTAATTCACAATGTTAAGTGGGCCCAAAATAGATAAATACAGTCTACGAAATGAACTTGGGCACAGAAGGTTATCTCTCTAAACCTTCTCCTCAACAGAGTCCTCTATCTACAACTGTCTGTGAGCCTGAAATGGGGAAATTGAGGGGTGAGTTTTACAACCCAGTGAGTTAGATAAATACCATCTGCGACATCTAAAGTCGAGTAGATGGAGACATTATAGATAAAACACAATACTATCATGTAGTTGATAGCATCAATTTAACACGATTGTACAAATCAATATTATTTATCAAAATCCAAGGCTTATGTTTTATTTATACAAAATCAGGCCTAAGCCAAATCTCATACTCGTGGACACTTGATCAGAGTGTCTAATCGAGTCCGCCAAGGCTATTAAAATTTTATAATTTTTCAAATACAGCCGATCCTTGGCGTTGGCTAAACTCACTTTCACGTGGTGGTTTAACGTGAAGTGAATCGTTTCATTACCTCGGGAGTTACTCTACTCGCCTCTACGACCGAGGTAACCGATCATAGGGTTTCCCGTGCTCCTCCTAAAGGCAGTCCACGGCAACCCTCACTGCAGTGTTTCATTACTCGTAATCCACCAAATTTCATATATAAAAGTTCTCAAGTAACGTAGCATGGCAAATGTTCATTTCAATCCGGTCTATCAAGACCACCAATAATTCATAAATATTATTCATAAAAGCATTAAAATCATGCCATCATGCTACTATAATATCATAAGCCCCAAGTTCAATTTATTGCATAAATAGCACAATTCAATAATTAGGTCTCCATATACTCAGTGTTAAAAATCCATTTTTTGATTTAAAAATCATTTATAAAATTTAATTTATTTTAATAGCATATTACCAGATAAAATTACTTCAGATATTGAAAATGGTAAATTATCCACTCACCTCGTCACAGGAGTGCCCGATACTCCCGTTTTTAATTTCACTACACCGTTTTTCTCCGGTGTCCGATGAACCCACCACCTAGGCGATACGTGTGACACAAATTTCAATAAATTGTGTCAATTTCTCATAATCAATTTCAGGCTCTACGTGATGCATGAACTGAGCTAAAAATGGTTCGGACAGTCGTTTATTCACGTTGTCCGACCGACTCGCCTACACGCGTCTAAATTGCTAAAATCCTTATTTTAATTCCGATTTGACCCGTTTTAGTTTCTAATTGTTCGATTACATTCCAATTACTCAATGACAGTAACTACGGGTCAATTTACCAGTCCTACACTGAAAATTACGAGTTTACCCCTAACGGGTAAAAATTCAATTTTTGCTCCGAAAATTCTCATTAATTTCCTATATCCATAATTCACCATAATTCATCAAAATACCTCAATTATATCCAATTGGACTTAATGTCCCTCAGTGTGATACAAATTATCAGTCCCGGACTGAAATTACGAAAATACCCCTAGTGGGTAAAAATTTCAGTTTTTGTTCTAAAAATTCTCATAATTTTTCTACACCATTAATTCATCATAATTCTTATAAATACCATGAAATCTCATCACTTTCAGCACAGATTTCTCTCCTGGAAATTTCAGTATAATCGGGTTTAATGGAGAAAAATCATTTCTCTCACTAGTTTTTGTCATTTTCCATTTCTACCTAACTAACAACAACTAATTAACCTAAAATCCAATCAAATCAAACTCAAAAATCCCTCCCCTAGGTTCAGCCAGCATAGGGTTCATTGTGCAAGCTCATGTTTAATGCATGGAAAATAGAAAAGAACATATGGGTAGTGTAGATCAAGAAGAAATTTAAAGAAATTTTACCTTTTTCCTTGTGAATTGTTTGAATCTCTACACTTCCCCTTTGATTCCTACTTAGGGTTCTTAGTTTTCCCCCTTTTTCTATTCTTGTTTGCCTTAGCCGAACTTCACTATGGCTTTTGGCTGATTTTTTGTGGCTTTAATCACTTAATAATTAAATATTCCATTTTTCCACATGTTTTGGTACTATTCAATATTTTATTATTATTTTTTTTTCTTTTTGACTTTCTTTTAGCCAAATAAATCCAGACCTTATCCTCTTATTGTCCTGGAACTTCTAGAAATTTTTCCAACACTTTTATAGTGTAATTTTACAAAATTACACATTTGCCCCCGAAAAAGTGAAAAATTACATTTTTGCCCCAAAAATTGAAAAATTGCCACAAGGCATATTTTTCACTCCTCAAACTCATACCACACTCCAATTTGTCAAATTTGATCTAAATCCTCTCGAAAAATTAAATTTGGCCTTCCGATGGTAAAATTACGATTTTGCCCCTACATTCCAGAAATCACCGAAATTTCTTCTTTTTCCACTTTTCAATCCTCAAATAACATTTCAATTGATTAATATGATCAATCTAAATCAAATGGGATCAAAAAATCTTTTTCAGAAATTCCAAATTCGTCCTTTAATGGTAAAATTACTATTTTGCCCTTGTGTCCCAAAAATACCGAGAATTGTACTTTTTCACTGCTAAACTTCATTTTATGTTCTCAACATCATTTTATATTCCATATAATCATTCTTGGTCATTAAAATCAAAATCTTTATTAAAAATTCCCATTTTGTCCTGAAATTGAAAAATGACCGTTTTGTCCCTAATCGGTCAATTTTCCCGATTAACTCCAAATTGAACCTCGAACTCCAAATTCTCATTTTAAACCAATCCATGGGTTTTAGTTTTCTCAAATTCATCCTCAATTCTCTGTTTAAACTGGTTCAAAACTTATTTAACTTGATCATACCCTTAGGGGCAATATTGTCATTTAACTTATTTCCCGGGGCAATTCAATATACAAACATGCTATCCATTGCATGTGAATGACATATCACAGATAAATTAGGGTCGGGTATTACAGAACTAGTTCAAGGCTTAATTGACTTATCAGTACCACTAAAGGTAATATCGTCATTTAGCTAACTTTTTTGGCGCAATTCAATATGCTAACATGCTTTCCAATGCATGTGAATGACATATTAAAGATAACACAAGGTCAGGCTTTACAGATATTTATAATAAACTTATTAATATAATAGATTTAAAATATTTTAAATTATTATATATATCAATGGAAATTATACTAATAGGTATAGAATATATATATATATATATAGACAAACTGTAACACCCCATTTCAAAACATATATATGAATAAAGTAATAAAAGTAAGTGAAACTTTGGATAAGGCTTGGAAGGGAATGGTGCAAAGGACAATAATGAAAGCAGACAAAGAAGAATAAAGAGGGAGGTGCCGGCCATAGGTGTAAAGGAAAAGATAAGTGGAGAAAGGAAAGAAAAGAATGTAGGGGCCGGCCACCTATAAGCATGAAAGAGTATAAAATAAAAATAAAATAATAATAACAAATAAAAGAAACAATTTTTGAGAGTGGACATGACAAAAAGTCATGTCCGGCTCCCGTAATTATTTTCATCTCTTTTAAATGGCTTTCAATAGCCATTATGGTGCAGTGCTGCCAAGCCAAGAAAAAGCAAAGAAACAAGGGAGAAAAAGGAGAGAAAGAGCCGAGAAAAAAGAAGAGAATAGAGAGAAAATTTTATGCCTTTTTAGAGAGCTTGAGTTACTAAAATTTTATGATTTTGTTGTTGCATGTGGAGGTTGATTTTGAGGTTTAGTTGCTGATTATTTTGGGGGTTTTGTTGCTGGTTTTGGGGGTTGGAAAGCTGTTGATTTGGAGGTGGAAATGGGTAGTGTGGTGGCTGAAATCTTAAGGTTTAGTGGTTGAAATTCTTGAGGCTTTGTTAGTGAAATTTTTGAGGTTTAGAGCTGAAATGTTTGAGGTTTATATGGGCATTACAAATTCTGATTTTGTTAGGAAGAAAAGTGTAGAAATTGTAACCGATTTGGGAGTGTAAGGAAAGAAAAATATGAGCCAAAGAAAGGGAAGGAAGGTGTGCCACTGATGGAGGAAAAGTGAAGCCAAAGGGAGAGAGAGGAAGAAACGTGAAAGAGAAGAGAAAGAAAGGTAAAAAAAGAAAAAAAAGAAAAAGGAAAAGAGAAAAAGATAATATTAAAATATATAAAATAATATATATTGAATAAAATAATAATATTAAAATAAAATATAACAAATGAGGATATATATGTCTATTACGTGAAATTTTAATATTTAGGAAATAAATAAGGTGTTACACTGTGGTGGCAGGCCGAAGAAATTAGCGAACAACCGGTAGGAAGAAAGAGTAAGACACACCTTTGAAATTAATAGCGACGTAACATCTCGATATTTCAAAGTGAGTATGGGGGGTCAATTTTAAAATTCTCATATTATATATAGATATATATATATATATTTACGCATGAATTATCGAACGCGCACAATTGTGAATGTAAGATATTTTAGAAAATTTTTTGAATATATATGTATAGTTATAAGTAAAGCATTTTAAAAATTGGGAAACAAACCCTTCGTACTGCTTAGCATCAAAATACGTGTCTTATATTTTTGGATGACATGCATAGTAAATGCATTTGTTAAATGATTTTTATGTAGTTTCTGAAAGCTGATTTTATTCTAAAAAATTTGTAAGTGTTTATACCAAGACAAAATATGTGAAAAACATCAATATATTAGTTTATCAAATTTTTGTTTTTTTTTTAATGATTTAAGAAAATAGACTTGAGAAGCTTGTTATGGATCCGAAAAACATTCTATTTTTGATAAACCGAAAGCATCGAGAGTAGGCCGGATGTCACATCGATTAAGTGTGACCCTCATGCACGAGTGAGCTCTAGCTAAAGACATTTTCGGGTCATCAACGGGCTGTTAAACATGGCTGGGGCCATGGTCTGTGATATACGTGGCAAGGCCATAGATGATTTACGCAGTTGCGACCGCTTGATATCTCCAATGTTGGCCAACATCGTTGAGATTGCCATGGCATTATATGGGAATCCGGTGGAAGCGATGCTCCCGGATGTTATTACGTGGAAGTAGGTCCACGTGTTGATGTTATGTTTTCCTACTCGAGAGCATTATAAATTTTTCGATGCATAGTTTTATGCATGGTGAATACTTAAGATTTTGTTTGCAGCTCTCCTTATTTAAGCAAGTTTTTAAGGCTTATTTATTGATCATAAGTAGTTTGCATGGTTTATAATTTGATTTGATTATAGACTACATGTTTTGGGAGCATGCACACTTTTATCTTCTCATTTGTAATTTTTGACGATAAGTCAAATTTTTGTTGATTTCACTTTGAGTTATTACACCTGTTTTTGGCATTGTTTTGCCCAATTAAATGTTGCACGATGATTTTACCGCATCATTTTATAAGGCACAAATCTCCCTTTTAATTAAATTTACCTTTGAAAATTCTGTGATTTATTATTCAAATGATCAGCTAATTGCTTGTTTCCCATCTACGCCCTACTTGCTGAGCCGATGATCACTGAGTTCGTGAGACTCACACGCCTCTTATTTTTCCCTTTTGCAAACAGGGATCGGCCTAATGCATAATCATCGACGTGCTCAGTTTCTGACAGATAGGTAAAGGCATCTCTTAGCCCGTTCCGAGTCGCTCCGCTGTCTAGAGTACAGTCACATAGAAATTCTACATGTTATCCGCATTATCAATTCCTAATATGCATTGTTGAAAACTTTGTAATTTAAATATAATTGCTATTGCTGGAAATGGAATACCAATTGGGTATTATTGTTATTCATAATCATTTACGTATGTGTTAGCATATTTGATAAAGGTCTCGAAAAATTTATAAAGGCTTGTTCGAAACTTAGCGGGATCTCCCGGAGCTCTCGGACGCTAGTAGCGACCGAGGATGGGTCATTACATAAACCTCCATCATTAAAACAAAAATCTCTTATAAGTGACCTATTGTATTAAACTGAAAGTAAAAGTTATATGTTTTAATTGATATAACTTTATAAGTTAATATTTATATATATGTATGTATATGAGATATATGTTATATTCTACATATATATATATATTAATATGTTTTAAATGTAAGGCTATAGTAAATTTCATTTAAACAATTATGGTTATTAATTTTATTAGTTTTTTATCATACTTTTTATAAAATTATATTGATAACTAATTATATAAATTTTGTATAATTGTTAAAATATAACATATAATTTGTGTCATAAATATTTATATATATATGTATGCAATAAATTTAGTAATATAACATAATATTTTATATTGAGTAATATAAAAAAATATAATTTATTAATAAAAAATAATAAATTCCCTTTTGTGTTTGGGTCGAGACTTAAACCTTTTACCTGATTAGATCAAACTGACCCAAAGTTAATTTGTTGGCCTAGGATCTGCTCCCAATCATGCATTGTCGGAATCTGGGATCCCAAAATGACATCGTTTGAGATATTAAGAAGGGATATTGGGCTCATCCAAAACAACGTAGTTTTTGGCCTATAAACCCTAAGTATAAAAGCTAATTTTTCTTCTCTCTCCTACATTTCCCTCTTCCATTTTATCTCTCTACCTATCGGGCTCTCTCCCCTTTCTCTAAAACCTTCCAACTTCCGTTGGAGCTCTTCTTTGTCACCGGCGATCCCTACTTCAATCTTCTTTTTTCTGTCTGTTCAACCTATCTTGGACATCTTCCTAGCTGAGGTCAACAGATCTCACCACAGTCGATAGATCTTGCCTTCCTCTCCCAACTTGAATCTGTCCTTCTCTTGTACGTCCGTGGGTTTTTTTTTTTTTGGGAAGTTGATTTTGTGTTATACTAGTCCAGCAATCTCCACTCTCTCCGTTGGTAAGCTGATTTTGTTCTGTTCTCTCCATTTGTGGGTCATGTCTTCTCTCCCTGCTTCGCGGTTTATCAACATTGAAGCAGTGCATTCTGAGACGGAAGAAGAAATTTTATTGTACTAATTATATTTCTCGGTTAAGTCAAGTTTAGTGCGATTTTGTCCCATTTCTAGCTGCTTTTCTTTTATGTAAAATTCCTAACATACTCTTCCATTTTGTTGTAGAAATTTGGGCTTCACGGTTAAAAAGTTTGATTCAGTTAATCAACGAAGCTTTCAGGTTAAAATCCACCCAATTTGAGGTAAGCTTCAATAAAAATGATCTGATATGGAATGCTTGGTTGTGGATGGATCGGTTGAATGAAATTTTGTTAATGCTTTTTCAACTGATTGATCTATTTGCGGATTTACCTTTGTTTCGTTGTCTGTTCATCCTAAAATGTCAAATAGTTAAGACATATCATTAAAACCCAAACTGAAATTAATAGGCATATACTGTAATTAAGAATTGCTACTGGAATATCTGTAAAATTCTCATAATTAACTTCTTCAATAGAATTGTTAATCTAGATAAAAAGGCATTTGCTGGCTGTTTTTGCTTCGATTCTTGATATCATGATTATTTTAGGCATAATGTCATGGTGATTTCTATATCTGCTTCAATTATGTAAGTCCAACTAGGAAAATATGTTGGTTTCTTGTATAACTTTTCATTGCTACCAGCTTTGTCTACTAACTAGGTAGTTTCCATGGAAATTAAGAAGTAGCTACAAGATATGTATTTTGGTGTAAAATAGGAATTTCTTAGATATTTTTTTGTTGACATGTTGGAAATTGTGTGTTTGCTTTGGTTTGTAAGAATCAGAATATATATAGTAATAGTAGTAATAATATTATATTTCTAAGGAAAATTAGACATAACGAGAAATTAGTTTCGTACAGCTGTAGCATTTTCAATTCCAACTTGGTTTTCCCACGATTAATTCCCTTGTATTTAATGTTTTTCATTAAGGTTCTTTATAAATATTCAACAATTGCAAGAATCTGTAAAACTTTTTACTCATCAAAGTTGCTTTTCGGCATCTGAGCATTGAAGCTTCGAGCATCTCTCTTTTCAATGTTAAAGTTGATTTTTGTATTCCATTTCATTCTTTCAAGATAAGAGTGAAGAAAATTCTTATTTTCATATAGATATTTTTTGTTATTTACGTTAAAGTATAGATAGTCAATTATATGCCACCAATGGTCGAAAATTAAAATTTTCCAATGACTGCTTAAGCGATGAATGACATTCATTGAGAAGGACGATTACTTAATTTCAACCTCGCCATTGCCGAATAACCATTGTCTGTGAAATTGGGTCATATAGAGAGACTTTGCTCATTCACCATGTACAAAACTGATTTATGTGTTACTTCCCCCTGTACATTCCACCGTTTAGTAAAATATGATTTTTACATTCCCAGCAATCAAAACTTGTTAATATTTTACGATTTGGATTGATATATTATTAGAAATTTATTAAAAAATTTAAAAATAAAAAAAGGTTTAGTCAATAATTTCATTAAGCAAATAATGCTTGGTTCATTGTAATTTGAATTTTAAAATGTACAATAAAAATAAGATATTATATTTTATTTATTTAAAGGTTATTGCACTTTTAACCAAAACCCAAGAATGAAAGAATATTTTATTTTATATGTGTAAAGGTTTAGCCCTAAATTTAAGTTAATTTGTAATCAAATTAATCTAATTCCAAATGTGAATATATCTAATATTTGTCTAGTTTAAGAAACTTGTAACATTATGCTATTAATTGTAAAAGCTTGGGATATATCTAAAATTTTATTAACCTTTTGGACTAATCCAAAGTAAAAGCATGAGATATATTTGACACTAAACATTTGGGTCCAATCCTGAACATTATAATGTTTGAATTGCGATTAATTTTAGGGTAAAATAAAGGTTTATGAGTTCATGTAGAATTCATAGTGCTTAATTTGAGTCCAAAATTACAAGCCAAATAGTTTTTGTTATTTGTCATTCACATTACTTTATATGATTTTTGGAATCACTAATACATAGATAAGCTCCTGAATATGAATTTATCTAATCGTTTATAAAGTTACATTTATTTACCATCTAGTTCTTTTTTTTCATTCCTGTATGGAATCATAGATACTATCTTCAGTTGTTATTAATTTTTAAGATATATATTTTAAATATATATCTTAAAAAGTGTCATTGTTAACAAATTTTATTGTTAACAACAGTGGAAATTACTCTTGACTGTTATATTTAATGACACTTAGGATTATAAAATGAAAGGCAATCGCTCTTGGATGAACCGTCGCTTAACTTCTAATGGATACATTACAGAAGAATTTATAAATGGAGTTGAAGAATTCATTCATTTTGCATGTTCTAATCCTACATTTATGTTGGGGAATAAAATTAGATGCCCTTGCAAAAGATGTAGTAACAACAAGTTTCTAGATTCCGATCAGGTAACAGAACACATCCTCAACAAGGGCTTTACTAGTGCTTACACAATTTGGAGTGTACATGGGGAACATGATGTTGGACAATCATCAAGAAGTAGAGATAGAGTTGAACCCAATGCTAGTAATGACGAATATTATGAATATGGAAAAAAGTATGACAATGAAATAAAAAATCCATATACTAGAATGGTTAGGGATGCTATGGGTCCGAAAGTTGCTTTCAACCATGGTTATGAAAATGAGTTAACTTTTATGGAAGAAGATCCAAATCAAAATGCATCTACCTTTTACTCTTTGTTAAACAATACGGAAGAACCTTTGTGGTCAAGTTGCACAAAGCATACAACGCTTTCAGCTGTGTTGCAACTTTTAAATGTTAAGTCAGAGTACAATTTGAGTGAATCATGTTTTGATAGACTGTTGGAGATAATCAAGAATATGTTGCCATCAGATAAAATTTACCAACTGACTTTTATAGAATGAAGAGAAAGGTAACAAAACTTAGATTGGGATATATCAAAATTCATGCCTGCAAAAACAATGTTATTGTATAGTATGTGGGCATCCTAGGTATAAGCTGAGGAATTCAAGTGTGAGTAGGTAGATGAAGAAACCTTACAAGATTTTGTGTTACTTGCCACTTATACCTAGGCTTTAACGGCTTTATATGTCATGCAAAACTACTAAACATATGACGTGGCATGTGCACAACCAAAGTCATGATGGATTCGTTAGACACCCTGTTAACGGTGAGGCTTGGCAACACTTCAACTAGACACATGAGTTATTTGCAATGGAATATAAAAATGTCATACTTGGGTTATATGATGATGGTTTCAATCCATTTAAATCGAATGTGAATCCTTATTTTGTTTGGCCAATAATGATTTGCGTGTATAATTTGCCCCCATGGATGTGTATGAAACAATAATATATTTTTCTTAATATGGTTATTCCGGGGAAGAAAAATCCAAGTCAAAATATTGATGTTTTCTTGAAGCCTTTGATAGATGATTTGATAATACTGTGGACCCAGGGTGTTGTCACGTATGATGCATATAGGAAACAAAATTTTCATCTGAAGGTAGCATTATTATGGACAATTAATGATTTTCCTACTTACGGTATGTTGTCAAGGTGGAGTACTCATGGACGATTATCATGTCCATATTGCATGGAACATTCTAAATCTTTCATCTTGGATCATGGTAGGAAACCTTGTTTTTTTTTTTTATTGTCATCGACAATTCTTGCAAGCTAATCATCCTTTTAGGAGGCAGAGAGACAAATTTATGAAAAAAAGAGTAGAAAATGACTTGTCATTTTCTCATTTATCAGGTGAGAAAATTTTGGCACGTTTGAATTAACTCCCCCATCTCCCATTTGGAACAAAATGCGATGTGTAAAAGATTTTGAGTTATGGTATAAGTCATAATTGGGTGAAGAAGAGTATATTTTGAAAACTGCCATATTGGCATACACTTCTTATTCGTCACAATTTAGATGTGATGCATATTGAATGTAATGTTTTCGAGAATATATTCAACACAATGATGGATGTTAAGGGAAAGACAAAAGACAACTTAAAGGCACGACAAGATTTGAAAGTGTACTACAAGCGGCCAGAGTTAGAATTAGTGGAACATAATGGAAAAATTTACAAGCCTAAGGCTGCATGCACGTTAAATAAGGACGAAATAAGAAATGTTTGTGCTTGGGTTAAACAATTGAGATTACTTGATGGCTTTGTTTCGAACATTTCTCGGTGTGTTAATGAGATTGATTGCAAATTTTATAAGATGAAAAGTCATGACTGTCATGTATTTTTTCAACGATTGCTCCCAATTGTCTTCCGTGATATGGTGTCTCACTCAATTTGGGAAGCGATTATTGAGATTTATCACTTTTTTAGGGATTTGTGCATAACTGAAATACCTGTAGATCATATGGACACATTGCAAGGAAAAATATGTGAAACTATATGCAAACTAGAAAAGGTATTTCCTTTTGGTTGTTTTGACTCTATGGAGTATTTACCAATACATTTACCTTACAAGGTGAAGGTTTGTGGACCTATCCAGTATCGCTGGATGTATCCATTTGAGAGGTTCTAGAATTATTATTTGTTTTCATATAGTTAATTATAAGAGTTTAAGGTACTGTATAAGTTTAATGAATATTGTGATTTTTAGGTTTTTGCAACATTTGAAGAAGAAAGTGAAAAACCAAGCCTTTGTTGAAGGATCAATCTATGAGGCTTATATTATCAAGGAAGTATCCTCATTTTGCTCATGGTATTTTCAACCTGCTATGGGAACAAGAGTAAATAGAGTGCCATGTAATGATGATGGGGGAAAGGTGTATTCTCAAGGTCGTCTTTTAATTTTCACTCACCTTGGGCGAGCTTTTGGTCCATTAGATAAATCTAGATTTTTAGGTGAGGATGAGTTTTATGCTGTTGAGTTATATGTTTTATTGAATTGTGATGAGATGGTCCCATATATAAAGTAAGTTCCACTATGCCATAATTAGTAATGATTCATCATAAGCATGCAAGTAATAACAAAGTTATGGATATGATGATAGGATATTTGATGAAACTGTCAAGGGAGATTTTGTGGATATATCAGAAGAAGAATTGGAGAAAGTACGTGATGCACAATTCGTGAAATGGTTTAAAAATTTTGTAAGTGCAATGGAATTAGAACGGAAATTTTAATAACATTGAGGCATTAAGTATGTAATTATGAATTTAACAAATTGTATGTAATGTTCACAGGTTGCACAACGTCAAGATAAAATTGACCAATGTATAATTGAAATCTCTCATGGTCCAGGACGTATGATAAGGTGTTACAAAGGATACTCTGTTAATGGGTTAAAGTTTCACACCCTAGATTACGGCCAAAATCGTAAGACAATGAATAGTGGGTTTTGCATAAAAAGGAGTTTTTACAATGATCATGAGTGTGACTTTTGTGGTCTTTTAGTGGACATAATCGAGTTGGAGTATTTTGGTATTGAAAACAGAGTTGTGCTATTTAAGTGTCATTGGTTTGACACTGAAAAAGGGATTAAGGTTGATCCAATGCATGGTCTTGTTGAAATTAAATATAACTCAATACTTGCCACTAATGAACCATTTGTTTTAGCTACACAAGCTCACCAAGTTTATTATAGTAGCTATCCATCAAACAAAAGAGATCGTCGTGATTGGTGGGCAGTATTTAAAACAAAAGCTAGGAGTATATATCACATTCCTAGTAGTGGTGATAGAGAAAATGAAAGTGATTTGAATGAAGGAGTATACCAAGAATATGTGTCTACTTCAATTATCGGTACAGCAGAAGAAGAAGTTGATAATTTTGCAGGTTTATCACATGGTGACTATGAAGAAGTTGATGTTTTGATTGAAGATGAAGAGGATGACATGCAAAGAGATGAGGATGAAGAAGATGACATAGAAAGAGATGAAAATGAAGATGAAGATCAACTTAAAGACGATGATTATGAAACTTTTAATAATGATACTGATAATAATGAAGAAAATGAATTTGCTTATTCTGGCAGTGCTTGATGATGGTAGGCATATAAGATAATGGTTTCATATATTTTTTTAACATTGTTGCTTAACTTTAATGTTATAATATTAAAGGTTTTGGATGGGATATACAATTGAGTTGAAAGTTAATATTTATAAATGTTGAAATTAAACCTATATAATCACAGCTTTAATTGTACGTGAATTGATGATTTCAATACGTATATTGAATTATATATTAATAAATTCTGTTGGGATTTTAATTGAAAAATCTTACAGGAACGATGGTTAAAGGGAAGCATTCAAAACCAAGACCTAGGTCAACAAATGCCTCTGGAAGTATGTCTTTGCCTACAAGTGCAGCTTCCTTTGCTCATCTATCCATTCAACAACAGACGCAGCAAGAGCATCATGGTGTGCCATATGAGACACCAACATTGTTGGGGGCATCTGCAGAGCAAGTAGAAAATGAGACGTCTACTCATGAATCGCGAAGATCCCCATCTATTGATTTAAGTGCAAGTTTAGATGACATATCCGCAAGGTCAAGAGGTAAAGGGCCTAGTGTAGGATTACAGACTCCTGTAGACCCAGCAGACAGATTGCGTATAACTCCTATTAGGGAGAGGTATGTTATATTGTTATATTTGTTAATGTTGTTAATAAAATTGTTATATTTGTGATAAATTTTAATATATGTCATTTTTTTAAACATCTTCTACAAGTACTTTTTTTGAGCGAAAGGTCACAGCTACAATAACAAGGATCATAAAATATCACTTCAATTGTCCATGGTCGACATGGAGGAAAGTCCCTAATGATATAAAAGAGTTAATGTTTCATAAATTTCAAGTACTATGTTTGTTATTCAATTAAATTATAAGTTTTTTGTTATTAGTAAATTTGTATAAATTTTTTTAATTATGCTATTATTTTGTTGAAGGAAAAATGCGTTTGGTCTGCAAATCAGAATGTTTTGGTTTGACGCATATGGGAAAAAATTTGTGCCGATCGGTTAAAAAACATGCTTTTAGAAGAAAGGCATAAAGCAATGACAGAAGCCAAAACAAACAACATTAGGGATTGTAAAGGCATGTCAAGGGAATGGATCACAAATAAAATCTAAGATACCCAAATCGATACGGTATGGGGTACAGAAGAGTGGCAAAACAAATCGAGAAAAGTAAAGGAAAATCGTTTAATGCCAAAAGAAGGAAGCATCCCAAAGCACACAACCGGTTCAGTTCCATTTGTGGTTCATGCAAAAATGATGGTATGAATTAATCTTACATCGAATTTATATGCTTGGTTTCCCATCTCTCCCATTTAAATTATATGTTTAGTACATTCACTTTGGTTTTTTTTATATGAAATTTGATATATATATATATATATATATTGATTATGATTGAGTATATAAAATGTTGTAAATAAATGCAGGCAAATGAGATGAAACGAGATGTTAGCATTTTAGAAATGTTCAACTGCACTCATAAGCGTTCAAAGGCCCATGGTGATTTTATAGATAACAAGTCCAAGTCTACAAGTGTAAGAAAAAAACTTATTAATTGTTACTTTTACTTTAAAGTTGATGATCTAGTTTCATATTAATGGTATTTATATTTTTTATGTAGGAACTGTATTATTCTGTACTATCGCAGAAGTATGGTGAGGATTCATTTTCTCAGCCAGAATTCGATCTGCATGCATGGACTGAAGCAATTGGAGGGATGAAGACTACACATGCTCACATCTATGGGTTTGGTACTCGGGTGCCAGCTGCAACTTTACTTACTGGAACACACAGCAATGTATCAACATTTGAGTCTGTATGTGGCCCTATCAACTCAAACGTTAGCAATCCCGCAGTTGCATTAGAAGAAAAAGTGGAAAATCTTTCAAAAAATTTTGGTAAGATACGTGAGGAATTACGTGGGGAAATACGCGAAGAAATTAAGAATGCAATGGCGGAAAGTATGAGCCAATTTATGGCACGTATGGAAACAATGTTCATGAGTAATGCGCGTTCAACACAAGGAGATGTGAGACCTTCAAGATAAAATATTGACAAGTAAGACCACAAAATTTCATGAACTTGATGTATAATTTCCACTGCTACACTTGGATACTTTTAGTATAGTTATGTTTTATATTCATGAGTATTTCACTTTTTTATATATTGTGAGTTTAAGGTAATTATTAATTAGATGCATTAAGCGATGAATATCTATTTTTAAGGTGTGTTTATTTTATATATCTTGATACTGAAATGCGGATGGGAATTGGTAATTTATCATTGAAATAAATACAGGTAATATTGGTTGAGAAATTATAAACAATAGAATAAGTAATTAAATTTCCAACGGAACATTTCCAGCGAAAATTTTCGTTGAAAATGTAAACATATTTTCCGTTGGAAATAATTTTCCAACGGAAAAATAATCACACACTTTTCCGTTAGAAATAATTTTCCAACGGAATTTTAATCAACCAAATTTTCAATTGGAAAATTATTTCCAACGAAAACTTACTCACCCGATATTTCCGTTGGAAATAAGTTTCCAACGGAATTATTTCCACGAGGAATTTTCGTTGGAAATCGTTTTCCAACAGAAATTCCGTTGGAAATTTCCAACGGAATGTTTCCCACTAGTCTTTTCCAAAGAATTTTCCGTTGAAAATCCGTTGAAAATTTCCAATTAGGTTTCCAATTAGGTTTTCACATATTTCATAATTTTTCAACGGAATTTTCTATTAGAAATTTCCAACGAATTTCCAACGGAATTTTTCGTTGGAAATTTCTAATTAATTTTCAACGGAAAGTATTACCTACGAGACTTTTTTCTACAGATTTTTCAACAGAATTTTCTGTTGGAAATATGTTGAAAATGTTAATTTTCAATGAAAAAAAACCTAATAGGCCTTTTTTTTGTAGTGATACCAAATGGCTAGACTCATTGTTTTTTAAAAATAAAAATTATGTCACATTATAGACTCGTTGCCTCTACACGTAAAGAAAATAAAAGTTTTTTTTTCTTTTATGTTGAAAATTCTTGTAAAGCTCAACTATCATGTAATTATTTTATTAATAATCGAAAAAATTAAGTACACATGGGAGGGACGTAAAGAAAATAGATGTTGATTATGAACTTCTTTCGACTTGTTACGATATCTCATTGTAAAAATTTTCAATGGTAATCGTCAGCTGGAAATAGAAATCATTGGCAAAAGGCAGTCTTTGTCGCTAACTAAGCAAAAAAGTAAAAATTGAACGAGTCATTTGAAATCATGTTGACGCGCAACCCACTGACCAAAGTGTACCCTTCTCTATCAGCCGTTTGGGGTTTTTTTATACTATTCAATAAAATATGGGTTGAAGATTTTCAGTCTTTTGAATTCTTTTTTTCTTTGGTTCTTTAGATATTTCACGTGCACTTCAAGGTCCAATTAAGCTCCTATATAATAAATTCATAGCAAAATTTATAATACACATGTATAATATAAAATATATCATATTTGACATATATAAATCCTCTAAACCTAGACAAATAATAAATGCAGAATTACAGTCAAAAATCAAAAAAATAAAAGTGAAAATCTCCAAACTCAAAAGTGAACAAAGAGAAATAAGAAACCAAATAGCAGGGGCGGCCCAATAAGTTCAAAGGCTTAAAGCGAAATATTCAAATGAGGTTTTTTTTTATTGAAATTTAAAAAAATTATTAAAATTTTATTCTTCTAGCTTTTTGAGATATAAAATTTTTCATTAAATATTTATAATCAAGTTCTTCTAATATTTCTTTTTCAATTGATAATATAGCAAATCAATTTAATCTTTTTTAAGACATTGTTGATCTTAAATAAGATTTTATTAATTTTAGTTTTGAAAAACTTCTTTTTCCTGAAACAATACTTACTGAAATTGTTAACATTATTCTAAAAGCAATATATGCATTTGGAAAAAAATCGAATCTTCTTATATGATTAAGTATGCCAATTAGATTGTTTCTTCCTGTATAATTTCTTTTAAAATTTTTAACTCTGAAAACAAATCTAAACCATCAATATTATAATAGTTGTTATATTTTAAGGAACATTCAAGATTAAAGCAAGGCAATATTCTTTTAAACTATTATCATCTAATGACTTCAACTTTTTACCGTTAAATAAAAAACCAAAAATATTTTAATATATCTTAAATTGTTCAAATCTACTTTGAAGTGAAAAAATGGTTTGATCTACTATATACAAGAAGTAATCAATTCTAAATAATTCTTCAAGAGATTTAGTTATTTCATTATCGACATTCTGATCAAATTGTTTTTCCCTATGAATAATACGTGTATCACAAAATTTAGGTTCTATGTTCATTTAGATGCAATTTCTTTAGAAGAAATCATAGCAGATGCAAATCCATTTTCTCAATATTTTTCAAAAAAAAGAAAGAAGACCTTGTAATTGTTCTATAGCAACATCAATACACATATCTTTTGATTGCAAATTTTTGCTAACAGAGTTAATAGCAAACAATATATCATACCAAATAGTCATGCCTAACAAAAACTCAAAATTTTCAAGCTCATATGTTGCTAAGAAATTAGCTTCACTTTTAGTTTTAGGATCTTCACTGACTTCTACTAATTTCATTAAAGCATCTCTTATTTGTAGAGCTTGGAATCTTATTGTTTTAACACTTTCAACATGACTTTCTCAACATATTTCTGACAATGATTTAAGAGTTAAACTAAGTATATTGTCTTATAAAATTTTCCATCATTTAGTAGAAGAAGAAAATAGTGAATATATTCATTGTACCACTCCCAAAAATGATATAGCTTTAGTGCAAGAATTTGCCATGTCACAAAGTACTAAATTTAGATTGTGACAACCATATGGTGCATAAAAGGATCTAGGGTTTAAGTTTAAAATTCATTTTTGCACTCCTTGATGCTTGCCCTTCATATTAGATCCATTATCATATCCTTGTCCTTATAAATTATTAATATCAAGCCCAATATTTTTTATTTCATCCACAATGGCATCAAAAAGACCTTTTCCAATTGTATCATCTACTTTTAAGAATTCAAAAAAAAAACTCCATAACTTTAATTGGACTTGATGAAATATTAACACATCGTAATATAAAAGATATTTGCTATTGATAACTTACAACTGGAGTGCAATCAAGTATTATTGAAAAATATTTTGCTTCTATGAGGTTTTTAATAATTTTGTTTCTAATTTCACTTGCTAACAAATCTATCAATTCATTTTGCACTTTATGTCCAAGGTAATGAGTATGAATTTTATTATCTTTAATGCGTCGAATATGTTATTACATCACTAGATCAAATTCTACAATCATTTCGATTAGACTTAAAAAATTTTCATGACTTTCTTAATAGATCTTTTCATTTTTCCCACAAAAAGTCAAATTATTTTTACCAAGAGTTTTTACTACAGAAAGAATTCTTGTTAATATTTTTTTCCAATGTTCTTCATCTCTTTTTATTTGATCTTGAACACTTTCATCAATTGTTTTATTTTTCAATAATCTCATTTCTAAATCAATCCAAGAACTCATATCAGTAATATGCTCATTACATGACTCTTAAGCTTAACACTAAAGTTTCTTCAATCTCTGGTGCCAACATTAGCTAATTTACTTGTACTAGAAGCCAAATTAAACAATTTGTAACAAAAACAAAATACTCTATCTAAGTCTTTCAAATAAACTAGCCATCTTCTTTTATGTGTTTCCCCATTTGCCAACGTTTGAATATAGTATGTAACAAACAACTGTATTGAAAACTCATATTTGGGAAAATCTAAATCATTAACTCTAATTGGACCATTTTCTACTAATAAATCTCTTAAATTTGTATCAATATTTGTCCATTGACTTGGATCATAAATATCTTTAGGAATGCAATCATTTAAATTAATAGGTTGATCCTCTTTATCATGATTTCTATGATCATTTTGAATCTCTTCATGATTTCTATGATCATTTTGAATCTATTCATTAACTTCTTGTTCTAGTATTTCATCATCATCTAACTCTCTAAGATTATTAACTTGTTCATTTAAAGGACATTTATTAATAATTTTTGATTCATTATTTTTATTACCTGTAAAAATTTTATTAAGAGCTCCTTTTTGAGATTGTATTAAACTTTCGATTCTTTTTTTTTTTAAGCTTTGAATAACCAGATTCATATATTCGATTTAACATGAGGTACAAAAATATTTAACTATTATAATTATCTTATATTTTTTAAATAACTAATATCAAATCAACAATCAAAATTTCTAATTCAAATAAATCAACTATCACATAAAATAAAAATAATATAACAATATAATATAAACTCTAAATTAAAGTAAAAAAATCTGTAAAAATTAAAATAATAGTACCTAATTGTTGAATGCTTATTACAAACTGCAAATGAGGCTCATAGCTTTGTAGACACCTTTTAAAATATATATATATATAAATAATAAAAATAAAAACTAAATAAATAGATAAATAAAAAAATAATTAAAAAAAAGAAGAATAAAGGAAAGGATAGGTCAGGCAGTCCCCCTCCCCGAGCATTCAATGCCCCTGTAAAGTCATCGGATTTTGGGGGATTCCCCAAATCCGGTGATCGCCCCCCCACCCCCCCCCAAAGCAACTAGCCTAGATGAAATCATGCTCAACAAAGCATGATTTCACCTAAGGGGATTGTCCAAAATATTGGACAACCTCGGTGTTAAAAACAGACATTCGAAAACCAAGAACGGAGAGGAATTTCAAAAAAAAAAGAGCAAACAACCAAGAAATCAAACAACCAAAAAACCAAAAACAAGCCCTAGATCTCTCTATCAGCCGGCGAGATACCCCAAAAATCACAAAAAAAAAACGCACCCTTAAATCTACCAATCAAAACAAAAAAAAAAAGGGCAAAAAAGGGGGGGTCTAGTCGAGTTTTGGTCTGAGAGAAGGGTGTTTGGGTTGTGGGAGGCCGAACACCGGCGAGAGGGGAGGCCAGATCTGCGGGCTGGATGCCGACCGGTGAGAAAAGGGGAACCGATCGGTGAGCTCGATTGACGAGAAAGGGGCAGATCGAAGGGAAAGAGGCTGTTTGGGCTGTGGGAGGTCGACAATGGAAAGAGAGAGGGAGATCGGACGAGAGAGGTCATCGGTAGGGGGAGACTGTTTTTTAGAGAGAAGTGAGAGAGTCTGAGGCTAGAGAGAAAGAGGGAAAGAAGAAAATGAGGGAAAAAGAAAAAAAGAGATTTTATAGTGGGAAGAAAAGGCCTAAAACGTCGTCGTTTGGGAGACAGGGGAAGCTGAGGTGTCTAGTGCCAAAACGGCGTCGTTTTGAGTGACTCCACGGGCCAAAATGGTGCGTTTTGAACTTCCCCACTACGGGCCTGCTGAGCGGACTTCCTGCTGCGATTTTGGGCCTCCTACGGGCCGTCGAGTTGGGCTAGTCCAAAGCCCAGATAAGTATAGCCTTTTTTTATTGGGCTTTGTTTAAATTATTTCTGGGTTTAGCCTTTTGTTTTAATTAATTATAATGTTTTTTATTTATTTTAATTTAGTTTAAATTTTATTAGAAAAGATAAAAATATATAAAAAAATGGGTACCTATTTTAGTAATAAACACAAAGAAAAAATTAAAAAAATAAATAAAAATAAAATAAATAATAAAAATAATAATAAAATAATAAAATGCACATAAACATATATATATAAATAATTATTTTGAATATTCGATGATGGAATTCAACCTAAAAAGAGGTAGAGAGTTACCTCTTTCGGGTTGATTTTCTAAGTGAGGAATACGAGACGGATTTTCACCGAAGCGTCGGGATAAATCCGAACTTTATATTCCGATATTCATTATTCAAATAGTCAATATTGAAAATAGACATTAAAAAATAAATTTTCACAATAAACTCAAATTAGTATAATTAGTTAATTAATTTAAATAAACATTACCAAATAAAATTAATCTAACCTTAGAAAATTTTAATTGTTTGCTTGATTAACTATATAATTAAATAAAATATTAATTGATAACAATAATTAAAGAATAAGGATTTAAATAGAAAACAAAAGACGAAAAAAAGAAAAGTAAAAATAAAATAAAATAAATAAAATAAAATAAATAAGAAAAGATGAAGAATAATTCAAAAAACGCAACGAATGATAATAAATGCAAAATAATGTGGTAAATCATCTCAAGTTATCAACCACATAAGTGGACGAATTATAAACCATCTAAGTCAATAAACGCGTGCATGTAGATTTCATCATTTTTATCATATCATAGCATATCATGCTTATCTTGTAAATGAGGCGGGAATCCCGATGATGGGATTTCTCCGAGGAGCTTGTAGAGACGAGTTTTTTCGGAGATATCTCTAGGTGAGAAGAACGTCGAGACTTCACCAAAGCGTTGGGATGATCTTCGAATGATTTTTCAATAAAAGATTATCAACCCTATCATTTAAAATAAATAAATCATGACATCATTTTATGTTTGCATCATGTGCATACGTAAAACCAAATAAAAGACCAATTCAATAAAACTTAGTTAATAAGTGAAGATTAAGGAAATATAATAATAAAAATCAAAATCAGGCCGTAAAAAAATGACTTAAGATTAAATGGTGCCGTTCGTGGAATGGGCGTCGCGAGGTGCTAATCCTTCTCCGTGCGTAACCGCACTCCCGAACCCATCTTTGAAAAAAAATGTAGACCAGTTTTTATTCTTTCGATGGGCCTGAAATCAATTTAGGACTTCATCGATGAGAACCGAGTCAATAAGTGACCAATCGCACCTTTAAAAGATGATTGGTGGCGACTCCTAAATTCTTTTATTTTTTGCCCGCATCTAGCGGTCGGGTTCCCGGACCCACACGTTGCGACAAGCTTTATGAAGATGAACGAACTTCTTATGTATTCTTTGGAGAAAAATTGAAGTTAAAGGAAGAAAGAACAAATGAAAAAGGAAGATTTCAAAAGTAGATATTATACATTGAAAAAAAGTAATTAATCTTATATATAGAAAAAAAATAGCTGTTGGAAATCATTAAATGCGTTGATTGGAAATAAGAGAAATAAGTAAGAAAAAAATTAGCTATTAGAGATTATTAAATACATATAACTGTTAGTTTATTGAAAATAAGATAATATAGTTGAGAATTAATAGCATTCTAAAAATAAAGAAGTAATAGAAAATTGAGATTTATTAGACACATAATTAGAAAAGTGAAAGAACAAATAATTTTATTAATTATTTTTACTTTTATATTTTTTTAATTTTTTTATATTTTTAATATAATTAATTATATTATACTTATTATAAAATTATAAATCTTTCTTAAAATTGGGGCCTTCCCAAATCGAGGGACTAAAGCCCTTGCTTGGGTGGCTTCACCCAAGGGCCGGCCCTGCCAAATAGAATTCTTACAAAGTTGTTGTTTTATGGTAAGATAACTGTCCCACCATCCTTTAAGTTGTTCAATGAAATCGGCAACTAAAAGGTTTGCTATGGAATGATTTGTAATTTGACCCGTTTGATTTTGTGTTTTGTATATATTTGATACCATTATCATTTGTTGAAAGGTACTGAGGATGTTGTATTTAGACATTCCATTAATATTCTATTCATAAATTGTGTTACTCAAGATCAGTAAATACTACAATATATATATATATATATATATATATATATCCTCTTTGGTTCTATAATGTAGAATCAACTTTCATCGTATAATTAAAATGAATATTTTACTTATATCAAATTTTCAAACCGATCTTATCTAGAGGGATCGAAGATAATATAGCATGTGTTCTTCAATTTTTTTTTATGTTTCTTTTTCTAATTAAAACCGTTGTTTTTTTCTTCTTTTCAAACTTTATTTCGATTCCATTGTTCTTCTTCCACTTATATTGAGATCAAGATTTGATAACTACTATTATAATATAAAATCAAGAGTTGGATTTCATTGTTGTATATAGTGGACTCTAGACCGATGTACATGTTTGCTAAATGCGTATATAAAAAGGAACATATTGTATAACATACCGCTATTAATTTCCGATTTTATCAGCATATTGATTTTTTTACCTCTATAAAAAAAATTCATAAAAGTTGACTACAAATTGTTCATATCAATTTAATATACTCCTTACAACTCCAGATCTCTATCACTAAAGATGCTGACAAAGAGGTGATAAAACTCGATTCATATGTCACTTAATATTAAATCAAAAACTTAAATCTAATATTGAATGTTAATTTAATTGGACTTAATTAAGCTACGATCAATACAATTCACAATTATTAACTTTTGCTGAATTCGTTTATATAATTGTTGTTTTAACCACTACTGTTGATGATCAACATGGTGTTATAGTAGTCATTATTCTCATTTATTGGCCTTTCGACTTGTTATATCTATATGTAAAGTCTATACCGTATGGTTAGACTCATTGTTTTTTAAAAATAAAACTTATGTCACGTTATAGACCCGTTGCCTCTACACGTAAAGAAAATAGAAGTTGATTATGAACTTCTTTCAACTTGTTACGATATCTTATTGTAAAAATTTTCAATACTAATCGTCAGCTGGAGATAGAAGTCATTGGCAAATGGCAGTCTTTGTCGCTAACTAAGCAAAAAAGTAAAACTTGAACGAGTCATTTGAAATCATGTTGACGCGCAACCCACTGACCAAAGTGTAGCCTTCTCTTTCAGCCATTAGGGGGTTTTTTTATACTATTCAATAAAATCTGGGGTTGAAGATTTTCAGTCTTTTGAATTCTTTTTTTTTTATATTCTTTAGATATTTCGCGTGCACTTCAAGGTCCAATTAAGCTCCTATATAATAAATTCATAGCAAAATTTATAATACTTTTTTTTGGGGGTTATATGGCCATTATTAGAATCAGTTTTTCTTACCCATCATGCAAAGGCTTCATTTCAAACACCATACATCATGGTTTAGTCTAAAAATAGAAACCTTCTTCCTCCTCGCTCCTTGAACGCCCTAGTATGGGTATAGGAAAAGCTGCAATATCCAAGAAGCACCAAATCGAAGACCAAATTGATGTGGATTGAATTTTCTTTCCTACCAAAATCCAAAATTACTATTTTCTCCATTTTAATTTTTATTTTTTAACTCTATCAAAAATTTTTATTTTATTAAGAATCATGGAGACTGATACAAGACCTTGGCATAGCCAAGTGATAATCTGCAAGACAGATTAATATTTCTAATTTGCCCACAAATTAAGAAGCCACTGTTCATCCAAGAAAAACAAAAACAAGAATAAATCTTTGAAATTTTATAATCACCACTAATGGTAAACATGTTTGTGGATAACAACTGCACTAGAATAGACTAGAGGGTACGTAAAGTACCAACAGGGCTAAACGTTGTGGGTATTTCTAGTCAAGGTTTTAGATTTAATTCAAAGCTTTTGTTCAAAAGTGAGAACACACGTGTACACATATATATAAAATTATATATATAGGTATAATTATATAAAAGTATGGTAAGATTAGAAATATAGAATTCTTTTGATTTTGTTGAATATCCTGTATTCTACAATTTCGTCTTGCTGTTGTTGCATCTTTTATTTTATCTTTCTTGCAACAAAGGAAAACTCTAATTTCTATGATTAAATTCAAATAAAGAATATATTACCGTGGCAACTTTGATTTTCATAAATATTGTGCTTACAAAATCAACTCCTAATGTAATAAATATATTAGAGGTGCTGTTTTAATTTTTTTTCTCAAGCTTTTACAGTACCAAGTAAAATATATGCAATATCCTATATCATCTCATCCCTTAAAATTTCTTTGATGACACATTACTTTTGAATTCAGTTTTTTTCAGACTTAAGATGTAAAATTCATTAATATTAATTAATAAAGAATGATGAGGACTGAGGAGTTCTACAACATTATAAAGAGATTGATTTTCTACATGTTACACAAACCACAATGGAAATGCAGTCCCTACGATATTTTTAAATTAGTTAGAATTTGAGATTTCTTATGTGAAATTTTATTTTCAAATCTTGAAATGGGCAAGATAAAATTTCTATAAAAAAGATTATCCTTCATTGCGTAATTAAAAAATTAACATAATACCTAAAAAAATCTCTAAACTATTCACAAAAATTTAAATAAATTCTTTTTTTTATTACGTTTAATGCAATCCTTATAATTTTATTTTGACTCTAAATAAGCTCTTGTGCTTAACAATTGAATACCCGTTGTTAATCAATATTACTTGATATTTTTTATATCATGTGATACTGACGTAATATGTTAACATGTTATAATTAATTTTGACGTAATATTTTTTGTAAAATAAATATTGACATAATATAATAATATAGTCACAATGCTTTTTCCTTGCTAGTTGCCTAAGAAATAGATGTTTTGATATAATAAACGTACGCCCTAGACATTCCGCTTTAATTAATATTGCGTCTCTTTTCTTAAGTTTGTAAAATACCCAAAAAATATGTGAAGTTCGCAAAATTTTGAAAAGTCTTGGTAATCTGTTCTAAATTGTGGACTTTAGACCAAGATGAAATTGCAAGCGGAAAGTTGATAATTTCTTAAGGCAACAATTTTCCAACCATTCATAATTATACTTGATCATCTTTGTATCCAGACTTGAATTTTAGAAATAAAACTTCTCTTAAAAGAGACAAAGGGGTGGTTGGATAGGTGAATAAACGTATATACTAGGAACATAAATACACAAGGGACAAAATAAACTTGAATGAGAATTTTACTATGAACTTTTTTTTGCCTTTTCTCCAATTAAGTTTAGAACTTAAATAGTGTTACACGTATTTGTCAATTAATTAAATGCATTCAAACATGAGTTTCTTTTTTGGTCCATATCCTAATTAAAGTGTTCATATTTTAGGTAACGAAACAAGAGAAGCCAATTTTATTCTATGACTTTTAATTCTTGTATGTCTTAATAATTTTTGGTAAGTATATGAGTTTAGATTACAAAATACAAGGTGACTCTTTTTAAATCTTATAAAATCTTATTCTTTCCTGAGATTATGTGATTTTTAACTACATAGTTTATTGTCTATATTGTTGAAGGATTTATAAGAAAAAAATTGTAGTTGTATGACTTCCTACTGTAATTTTTATACGGAAAGTATATACATATTTGTAATTCTTTTAATTGAAGAAATAGTGTGTTATACTATAATAAAAAGCTAGCTAGGTTTCCTTTTCCATTTTGCTTATGTTTTTGGTCAGAATTGGAGAACACCCATTCTAATTAAGTTGTGGCACACGAATTCCAATATTATGAAATTGTTAAATAACTTGCGACATCTGAGTAAAACAGAGGGGAAAAAATGCTATATTCAAGCGCCGAACATCTTGTCTTGTCGAAAACGTCAAGTACTTCATAATTTTTAATTAATAAGTTCATGGCCATTCTCAACCAACTATGCCTATATATTGAGCCCTTCACTTTGGTAGATGCACCCCACAACTTGTTACAAAGCAAACAAAGCTCATTTTCACATACCCTGAAAACAGATGGCTCCGAGTTTTGATAATGCCAACTCACTTTTCGACTTTGTTGTCCGAGATGGAAATGGTGTCAAAGGAATGGTCGACTTAGGCTTATCAAAGGTGCCACAGGCTTACATTCAACCACCGGAAGAGCAGATTGATAAGGAAAACGCAAGCAAACATGGGCAGTCGCCGATTGATTTGTCCAGGCTATACGGTCCTGACCATGATGAAGTGGTCAAGGAAATTGTTAGAGCTTCTGAGACTCTCGGCTTCTTCCAAGTTGTGAACCATGGCGTGCCTGTTGATCTACTAGAGTCCCTTAAGGACGCGGCGCATACCTTCTTCGGCCAGCCCCCAGAAAGGAAGGCTGTTTATCGTAAAGAAGTGAGTCCAACCCCGTTAGTGAGGTATGGGACGAGCTTTGTTCCAGAGAAAGAGAAAGCGTTGGAGTGGAAAGACTATATCAGCATGGTATATACCAACGACGCCGAAGCTCTTGAACATTGGCCTGTAGAGTGCAGGTGATGTGCTTTTGTCATTTACTTTTTTATCATTCCTTTTCCCTTTGCCCTTCCTAACCTAAGTAACCAAGTTCACAAATTCAATTTGTAAGGGGTTTATTTGTTGGATAGCATGTTGTTTATTACCATCAATCTTGATTGTTTTTAAACACACTCTTTTTAGGGAAGTTGCACTTGAGTATTTGAAGACATCACTTGAGATGGTGAAGAAATTACTTCATGTTTTGACGGAAAACCTTGGAGTAAAACTAGATGACTCGAAGATCGATGCACTCATCGGCAGAAAGACAGTTAACATGAACTTTTATCCAACATGTCCTAATCCTGATCTCACAGTTGGTGTAGGACGTCATTCTGATTTTGGAACTTTAACTGTCTTATTGCAAGATGGTATCGGTGGTTTGTATGTGAACATTCCGGAAGACACAGATATTGGAAAGAGGGGAGATTGGGTAGAGATCCCTCCTATTCATGGTGCTTTGGTCATCAACATTGGCGATATGTTACAGGTTTAAATCAAATTTTGACCAATTCTTATTTAACTTGTGTCAAGGGAAATAAAATCATGTGAAAATATAAGAACTTTAACAAGTTGGAGTTTAACCATCCAATTAGCTCTAACAACTAATTACCATGTTCTTAATTTACATTTTTCTACAGATTTTAAGCAATGGAAGGTACAAAAGTGCAGAACATCGGGTTCGTACCACAAGCACAAAATCGAGGGTGTCAATACCGATTTTTACCATCCCTAAACCAACAGAGAAAATTGCACCACTACCTCAGGTGGTAGAGAAAGATGGAGTGGCTCATTATAGAGAGTTTGTGCTTGAAGATTATATGAATAACTTCTTTGGAAATCCTCATGAAGGCAAGAAGTCTCTCGATTTTGCACGGATTAATTCAGCTTGAAGCAAAAATATATATGCACTAATTTGATCTTGGTTTTAATACGCCTTTTATACGTTTCTTAGATAAAGCTTTTGATGTCTAATTTTGATGTTTGAAGATAAAAATAAATAATTTCTCATAATTTTTCCTTCTCTCCTTTGCTTCATAAAAATGTGATACGTGTCCCATTTCAATTTGATAAGTACTATTGTTTTGTCCGATTTCCAACTATTTGATTATATTTACAAATGGGATGAGATGATAAATAGCAATTGTATTAGTATTTTATTTTTTTTATGAGTAATCATCAAACGCTTTAGCAGTTTCCTAATTTATTTGTCCATGAATAACTTCACGATCAATTAATATTAATTGAACCCATAATTATATAATAATAATAATTTATACAAAACATATAGTAACGTCATTTATTTGATTGATTTGATGTCTGTAACATATTAATTTATGAAATTAACTTAGAAATCATCACACATATATTTAATGCTTTAAAGTTTCTTTATTAACTTAAAAATCATCACCCACTAGTAAAGGTTGATCCTAACTGCTAAATAATTTGGTTTCGACCAATTGGCAAAACTTTATTTGAAGATTAACTTTTTTCTCATAGAATTGAAGATTAACTTTTAATGTTGGGTAAGCAAAACATAAAATGCGGTCCAAGAAAATAATGAAAAAATTCAAACAAAAATTTAGATATAAAATAACTCACCTAGCCGATTAAATAGGCGTCTATGGCTTGGTTCAAGCTTGGTTGACGCCTTGAAAACCCAAACCCTGATCCAAGCTTTACCTGAGTCGATCTACCCATTTTAATTAGGTTTATTATTAAAATATTAAAAAAATATTTTAATATTTTTAAAACATTTAAAATTATATTTTAATTAAATTATATTATTTATTATATAATAATATTCTCGAATCAAACTTAAACTTAAAAATATGTTTAGGAACTATTGATATGCGCAAGCCTATGGGTCTAGCGAGTTAATGGACCCATAGACACCTATAATCGATTTACAAAGTTTGTACTTTAGTAATTTCTAATTTTTATTAAAAAAATAATTTATTTACACTAAAGATACATTATAGTACACCTGAGCATTTAACTTATTGATTAGTATATGATCTCTTGCTTAAAGAGTAGGGTTCAAATCCTTTTTCTCTTAATTAAAAAAAAAAAAAACTACATTGTAGCAATGTTTCTATTGGACTATGAATATAGACTAACTATCAAAATATCATCATCTGATTTTGACTTACTTTTAATATAAAAAATACCAAGTTTTACTAATCTCTTACAAAACATACAAGGGGAAAAGATAAAAATGTCAAACTCTTAACCTTGAAATTTCCATTCACATATTATTTGTGAGAACTAAGGTCCTGTTTGGTATTAAGGAAGTCAAGCATTTTACAAGGATTTTAATTGGATTTAATCACTTTATCACGTTTGGTATGGTACTTTCTCAACGTAATGACATTGCAACGCGATTCCCTCTAAGGCTAGAAGGCAAGTGACCTTCCCATGGAAGAGGGAAAGTCAAGAGAATGGGTTGGACAAATGTACCCCTTTCAAGTTGAATATTTAGTAAAAATAAATATTTAATAATTTTATATAATTGAATATTAATTAATATTAAAATATTATGTTAGAAAGCATACAAGGGGAGAAGATAAAAATGTCAACTCTTAACCTTGAAATTTTCGTTCACATATTATTTGTTAGAACTAAGGTCCCGTTTGGTATTGAAGAAGTTAAGCATTTTACAGGGATTTTAATTGGATTTAATCACTTTACCACGTTTGGTATGGTACTTTCTCAACGTAATGACATTACAACGAACTCCCTCTTGGGCTAGAGGGAAAGTGACCTTTCCATGGAAGAAGGAAAGTCAAGAGTATTGGTTGGACAAATATACCCCTTTCAAGTTAAATATTTGTAAATTTATATATTTTAATATTTAAATAATTAATATTAAAATATTATGTTATTTTTGTCATGTTATTATTTATTATTTTAAAGGATAAAGTTGAAAAGTTAAAATTTTACATTAAAAAAATTAAATTTTTTCAATTTTATATTTTCATATATAAAAGTAATTTTGTAAATTTACATTACATTCTCAGTAAAGTGTTTTCAAATCAAACACTACAATGTGATTTTTGTTAATAATCACATTTTCTGCAATCATCATTTTTCCATATTATACCAAACACTGTAAAGTTATTTTCTTAACAATTACATTCCTAGCAACATACCAAACACAACCTGATTGTGATTTGTACGATAGCTACTTTCCCTTTCTATTGTTGTTTTCTTGAGCATTATCATTTTTTTTACAAGGTGAATCAATAAATTGTATTGATCATATTATGCACAAGGAAGACTCTGAGTCTGGGAGTTAATTGAAACCATCCCATGACTACCTCAACACCTTGACCCTTCACCTCCTAATAACAAGTGGTAGCCAAAACATATTTACACTGCCCATCAATATCATCAAGACAACTACCATTACGGACTTTCCAAACTCATTTCTTAGTTGAAATAAGAGAGAATAGACTCTTGCATCACCAATACAGCAAGCCTAAACCACCTAGCTAGTGGGACTGCAAAAACAAGTGGTTGACAAAAAAAATTGCATCTGAACACATGCACAAGTGCTTTACACCAACAACCTCACAACTCTACCTAAAGGGAGCTAACAAACTTTCCTACTCTTTATTGCAAAGTGTGCATGTAGCCAAACTACTTTTAAGTATTCCTTTTCTTAGAGTTCCTCTTTAATTGCAATTTTCCCTTCTATCATATGTTAAACAAAAATTTTGACTTTTAAAAAGGTGTTTTTTGCCCATAGCGCCTTCCACATACCTTTTTTAGTTGATTACTAGCTAGAATCTTTTGACAAAAAGATTTTGCTATGTATATACTACTTGTCTACCCTTTCCAATATATTTCATCTTGTGAATTCTTGCTTAACAAAATTTTCTTTTAACAAGCTATCCATTTTGTTCCACTACTCATTTTCCCAACCGAACAGTGGTCTTCTTAGCCCAATATCTTACCATTAGCCATTGTTATCCTAGCTCCCATACTTGATCAGCTTTCCATTTTTATTCACAGGGTGGATATCTTGGGAAAAGTAAACTTGAGCATAACACCTTCGATCTACTCATCAAACCAAAAAGAAATACTCTTCCTGTTTCCTATCGTTAACTCGAAACTCATTGAAACCTACATGAAAATTTTGTTAGAAAGAGATAAGGGACTCATAATTTTTTTCCACATAGTGGAGCATTTGTGAGTTTCATCAACATTTAGAAGAAATTTTACTGGATCACTCCCACTTTTTTCCACCACCATTTCCCTCCATAAACTAAAATGCTTTTCACCTTACCTCCATATCCATAAATTGAGTAAAGCTCTATTTTTCACTTCAAGATCAATAATGCCTAGGCCACCTTCACCTTTGCATTGTCAAGCATTTTCCCATTTCACATAATAAATCCTTGTACATGGGGATGTCCCATTCCATAAAAATCTCCTCTAAATTTTATTAATTTTATCAAGTTCATTCTTCACTCTTTTGGAAATCTTGAACAAAGACATAAAAAATAGGGTGGTTAGACAAGATCGACTTCAATAGTGTCACTTTCCCCCCACTAGATAAAAACTTAGACTTTCTCCTTGCTACTATAGCTTTGAACCTTTCTAGAATCAATTTTTTATTTTCACTGAATGTTGGTTCGCACCCAATGAAAGTCCAAAGTAGGATGAAAGGAGATTTCCTACCTTGCATGAGATGTAATCCGCCTAAATTGCAATAGTTTTGTCGTCAACACTAATGCCCATGAGAACGTACTTTTCTAAAAATTGAATCTAAATTCGAATATAATCTAAAAGCTTCTTAATATTCTCTTTAAGTTCACTAGGCTGTTTAACTTTGGTTTATAAAACAACACAATCTCATCCACATATTAAAGGTGTGGGATTTTCAACCTATTCCTCCCAATAAGAATGCTTTTACACAACATAAACTCTCTGTTGCTTTATATAGTAACGTTTTTTTTCCTCAATAAAAAAAAGATTTATACAAATCATTGAGAATATTTACAGTGAGAGTTCAACTAAAGGCATTGTAACAAAGCTGCATAAAGCCAAAAAGAAAAAACTCCTAACAAGGTTGAAACCAAAGATTCACCAAATAAACTTTAGCATGAAGAAAATAAACATGTCCACACAAACGGAAGCAAAAACCAACAAACCAACAAGACACAATGACACATAATGAACCAACAATCAGCCACCCTTTAATAGAAGCAAACAAGAAACTGAAACCTTAATAGGAATAACAAGCCACATAGCACTTGTAAAAATCATCACCAAGCTAAGAATATAATTGATTTATCAACTCCAAATTTAGCAAGAGAGTCCACGAAAATATTCCTTTCTCTTAACACATACTAAAAAGAGACAGAAGCAAGAAAGAGTCTCAATGAATCAATTTAATTAAAGATATTGCATTTATCCCAAGGTCTTTGATCCACTTTTTCAACCCATGTAAGTGCAATTTTTGAGTCAGACTCAACGCATAGGGAATAACCAGCATAAGAAAATGCCACGAAAAGTCTCAAAGTATAACGAGTAGCCATGAGTTCAATATAATTAGAATCTTGAATACCTAAGGGACCAAAGAAAATTTTAGCCAAAAAAATTCCTCCGCATCTTGCCAAGCCCAATTTACCTCTAGCCGAACCATCAACATTGAATTTAAACACTCCCTTAAGGAGAGGTTCCCATGAAATCTATAAATGATAATGAAGAGGAGAAGACTTTATAAGCAAATTTTGTGGCTCTTCTTGCCAACCAACAACATCAATAACATCAATTCCTTCGCATGCATGAATCCAAAACATATAGTGCATTTTAATAAGAAAAGAGACTTCATTACCATCTTAAATCTTGTTGTTGAAAATAAAGTCATTACGTGCCAACCAAATGGACCAAAACGCAACACCACATATTGTCATCCATAGTTTATGAATCATGCCTGTGAAAAGACAATTTGACTACGATTGGATAAAAGAAGCAATCGAATTTGGAATTCTTCAAGATAAATCCTACCATTTGAGTATAGGACTCCACACTTTCGAAGCAAAGTTACAAGTAATTAAGATATGGGAACAACTTTCCTCAACAAGTCCACACTAAAAGCATCGTAACTAATTACTATTAAAATTAACTCCCTTAGAAGTAAGAAGGCTTTTGGTGGGATTGGAGTCAAGGATCGTAAACCATAGAAAAGATTGTACCTTTGGTGGAATAGATAATTTCCAAATAGAATAGAACCATATTTTTCAGTCACTAAGATCTAAATCCAATAATGAATAAAAAGATTTAATAGAGCAAGGCCCTTTTCAGGTCATGGCACCAAATGAGCTTATCACCTTTTCCATTCACAAGAAAGACCGTAGAAAGTTTGTGGAGAATCTCCTCATAAGACTTGTTCTCCCATGTGTAAATAGAGCGTTTATAATTTAATGACCAAGCACCATTAATCCGAGCTTCAACGACTCTCATCTCTTTTGTAATAACTAATGAAAACAATCTAGGGTATTTACAGCACAAAAGAACTTCAACAATTCATTTATGAAGCCAAAAAAATTTAATTGCCCCATCACGCACAGTCTAATGACAAGCACTCATACCCATCAAGTGTTAAAATCCTTCCTCGGATGGTAATTTAACAATGGATCTCTATGAAGAAGACATTTTGGAAATGTTTGATGTGGAAGGGAGCCAATGAAGTTGTCCATCACCATATTTTTCTACAATTAAATGTCTCCATAGAGCCTTGTCGTCAATGCCATATCGCCACCACCATTTGTCTAAAAGAGCAAAGTTTTTATGAGAGAGGCTTGAGATTCAAGACTGTCAAATCTTTAAGGTTTGCAAATTGTACTCTAATTGACCTTGGACTGCTTTCTTTTATCAACAGAACCACCCCACAAGAAAATAGTTCGAATTAACTAGAGTGATCTTCCCTCCAAAAGATAAGTATTTTCTTTGCCATAATGCAAGATGCACCTTAACTTTGCTGATCATTGGATCCCATGTACTAATCTATCTGGGATCGGCTCCAAGAAGAATACCTAGATAACAAAAGGTAAAACCCTCATATCACAATAGAGAATTTTTTATAAAAGCTGCCCTATTTCTTTATAGACATCTACTAGGAAAACACATGACTTATGGAAGTCAATACGGAGACTTGAAACAAGCTGAAAACATAGTAAAATTCGTCTAACATTTTAGGTACCCTAAAAATTAGGCTTCACAAATAAAATAGAGTCATCTACAAATTGGAGGTAAGAAATAACAAATCACATGCCATGAGATTGAAACCACAAAAAAGACAAAGAGATTACGAATTGGAAAGAGTAAGATGAAGTATCTTAATTGTCATGATGAAAAGAAATGGCGAAAGAGGGTCACTCTGATGCAATTTACATCTCATAGGGAACTCATGGATGGAAGAACCATTAATAAGAATAAATATCTTAGCGGTAAAGATACACTCATAGATCCAGTTACCCCACTTTAGACCAAAACCCATAACTTCCATAAGAAGCACAAGATAACTTAGATTAACAAAGTTAAAAGCCTTCTTTGAAATCTAACTTCAATACAGTCCCTTTAGAGTTTTGAAATTAATCTTCATACTATGAGTAATTTCATTGGCCAACATTATGCCATCAAGAATTTGACATCCACTGATGAAGGTAATCTGATTATCACTGATAACTTTCAGAATAACTGTTAAAGTCTATTAGTGAGGAGTTTAGATAAAATTTTGTAGATCGAACTAATAAAACTGATGCGTTGATATTATCTGAAAGAGGTGGGACTTTGAACCTTGGGGATAAGTGCAATGAATGAGGAGTTTAAGCCTTTTTTAAGTTTACTAAAAGACATAAAGTATGAAATGAAAACCAAAAGATCATGTTTTAAAAGAGCCCAGTTTTGTTTGTAAAAGGTTTTGTTGAAGCAATAAGGTCCAAGCACCTTTGAACCTCTATAACTTTATACCCTAGTCTTTAGGTCATCCATAGTTACCAGAACTTCTAAGTTTTTGAAATAAAGGTCTGGGAATGCTAGTCGAGCCTAATGGTATTATTGAACAGATTTTTGAAGTACTCAAAAGCTACTAATCATACCTCTTTTTGTTTTAAAATCCAATTATCATTCACCATTACACCGGTTATGAAGTTTCTTCGAGAACGTGTCTTAGCCTTACACTAAAAAAAAGGAGTGTTTTTATCCTTTGCTATGAACCATTGAAATTGTGACTTTTGGCACCATATAGATTCTCGTTGCCTTGTAGCTGTCTAAAGATTCCAAATTATGTTCCCTTTTTGAACACACTCATTAGCCGTGAGATCTCTCAAGTTCCCAATTAAATATATCAAACTTTTCCACAAGATTTTCAAGCTCCGTAATTGTATTATCAACATTCCCAAAAAAAGGTCTTGTTCCATTGTCTCAAATGATTCTTAAACTTGCTAAGTTTAGTCTTAAGACGATAACCTGAGGAACCATGAACCTTTAAAAAATACCATTTTTGAGCCACCATATCCAAGAAACCTAGAGTTGTCAACCAATAATCAAGGAAACGGAAAGGACACAACACAGTTTCAAGGTAAAAGGAATCGGGCAATGGTTTAAGATAAATCATTTCAATCCCCATTAAATAAGATTATTGAAATATAGGAGCCATTCAAATGAAAATAAGAAACGACCCAACTGACTTCTTTTGGAATCAATGCCATACCAAGTAAATTTTTTTCCTAATAAAGGCAAATCAATAAGTTTAGACAAATTGATAAAATCATTGAACTCGTTAATGTTTGTGCTAAGACTAATGCATCGCTCATGTTCTTCAACTCCTTTAACGGTATTGAAATCACCTACGCAACACCAATTAGTTGAAAAGTTTACTCGAATATTAAGAAGATCTTGTCATAAGATGCATTTTTCCTTCAGCTTACAAAGCGCATGTATGTTAACAATAATACAATTGAAGCTACCCAAGAGCTTAGTGCCATTAAAAACAATGAATCTCCTATTGATAAAAAGAGATGAAGGGGAAAAGAAATTCTTATTCCAAACTATGAGAATGCCTCTTGAATGTCCTTTTGTAAGAGCAAAAAGCCAACCATGTTGTCGTGACTCCTTAAGCATTCAACAGTTTTGCTGTTGGAGTCAACATATTTAGTTTCTTGAAAGAGCAAGATTTGAACTTTATTGAGTTGAACCAATTTATGAGCCGTATTTGATTTTTGGAAATAGCCCATACCACGAATGTTCCAAATTAACATACGCATTACAAAATCACAAGAGAGGAATAAATAAAAAGAAACCACCAACAGAGCACAACAAAGAAGAAAAAAGCAAAACAACGTTACTAAGGCTAAAGACTGGTAGTAGAAACCCAAGCAAAAAGTATAAAAAAAGCAGCTACTTTTACCAATCATTTGAAGAAATAGGAAAAAGAAAATACCATTCCAAAACTCCTATACTCAAGAAATTAAAAAGCAAGGAGAAAACTAAAGATGTTGAACCAAGAAAAGTAAGAAAAAAAATTAAAACTCAATGAGAGATTTGCCTTATGAGTCGGATTTTCCCATCATGCTAGTAGTTTTTTCCATTTTGTGAAGATTGTTTAAAATTATGTCCTTAGAACATTGTAGATAGAAGCCTAATTGTAAGTCAACATCCCATATGGCCTCATCTTCATTTGAAATAATAGCATTCCTATTATAAAAATCTCCATCAGAGAGGGAAACACTAACACGAAGGCTATAATTTTGGAAGAGTACCTTCCACTACAAAAAATCCATGTTTTTCTTACGGAAAAAATTCCGTTGGAAAATTCTGTTGGAAATTTCGAACGGAATTGCAATGGATTTCCAACAGAATTTAATTAAAATTTTTAGATGAGGCTTCCAACGGATTTCCAACGATTTTGCAATAGAATTCCAACGGAAAATTCTATTGGAAAATCCATTGAAAACTTAATTTTTCAACGGATTTTCCAACGGAAATTGTGATTGGAAATTGACTTGGATAATACAAAAGGCTTACTGTGTACTATTTCTAACGAAATTTTCTGTTAGAAATTGCATCATTAGAAGACACGTTTTACTGTGTATTAGTTTCAACGGATTTGTAACGGAAAAATCCGTTGGAGCCTTAAGCTTTTTCAATTTGATCTTTAAATTTTTCAACGGATTTCCAACGGAATTTTTCGTTGGAAATCCATTGAAAAATTATATCATTACAAGACACGTTTTACTGTGTATTAGTTTCGTTGGAAATAGGCCTATTTTTTGTAGTGTTTTTCGTTTGCTTTGTAATTCTTTTTCTTTTCTACTTCCTAAATTTCCTTCACCTTCTTTTTTTCCACCTTTAGCCATTCTTGAGAAAACTTCTAGGAAAGTAACTTTACAATTAGTCCTTTTAGATGGGAGAGCTACTAAGTCATCATGATCAGAGGAACAATCACTTTCAAAGAGAAAACCTTGGCATTCCTCAAACAAACCCAAACCAGACGAATCAAGAAAATCTTGTTGAAAAGTCTGCTCAGAAGTTAATTTAGTGATGGATGAAAGGCTCAAAAGTGGGCTAGAATTATTGCACATAAATTCTATTAGTGAAGATAAGAAATGTGGTCTAATGTTGTGTTTGGGCAAATCAATAGTTGATTATTTGGGCTATGGGTGGCTTGGTCCTAGTTTAAATTAGAATTCAAGTTTTGAACCGGGTTTGGGATTTTGGGCCTTGAAAGTTGGGCCTTTGAAAAAATTGAATAAGGAGATTCGTTGAGATTTGAACTTTTTTTTTTGTGAAGAAGGTTAGATGGATTAAGAGGCACGTTGGGTTCTTCCATATTTGGAAAGTGGAATCTCTCGGCCCTTGATCCAAAACAGGAGGATTTGAAAACTTGTCCATAGCCCATGCATCATTTTATCCATCCTCCTTAGTATTATGGTCACTTCCATTCATGGCAAAGCCTTGGTGGCCACCAAAGGTTGATGTATCAAAAGATTGAGAGTCATCTTCAAGATATTGGTTTGCAACCTAAGCAATCAAGAATGTAATCGGGAAAGAATTCACATAAAAAAATTTGATATATCAAATTACCCATTACAAGTTACACATGTTGTTGAATGGTTTCTTTTCTACTTGTGGTGATAAGCATGGTAGCTCTTTCAAAAGAGTTCAACTAAGACGACTCCTCACCCAAACAAAGGAAAAATCCCTATAAGGCTTTAATGTGGTAGAAAGTACTGTTATTCCAAGCATGGATAAGGACCCTTGTCATTGAAAGCCAACATCTTTTTTCTTTGGTATCCAAGTTAGGTGACCAAGACTAAACATCAAAGAACCATTCATCAAGCCAGTCCTAATTTGTGAAATTACCTTGCTCAAAGATCTAATTATTAGGCAAAGAAATGAGATACTGAAACTCAACTAATTGTTTAACATAAAAACCCAATTTACCATAACACTTGAATAATTTCAGCACATCCTAAGGTTCTTGTTGATTTTAAAATAGCCCATAACATAGCCTTCAAGCTAGTCGAGAGCTCCAACTTCAATGTGACCTGAACAAAATTTCAAAGACTTGTTTAAAGGAGGGGGGGGGGGGGGGGGGGGGGGGTTGGGGGAGGGAGACAACAAAGGTTGATAAACAAGTGGTGGTAAAGATTGTTGCCCAACAAGAGCTTGGAGATATGATATCCCTTCATTAATTTCAATAATAGAAGTCGAGTTTGATTTTGTTGAATATTAAGATTGGGTGGGAACTGGTTATTTGGGATTTGAAAATTGGGAGAAATTTGGATTTTTTTGTAGCTATCACAAGAATAGACGTTTTAGCTTTGCGGGTTTGGGAATAAGGATCTTATTCTCTTGGCAGCCTTTGGATTTGATTGGTGCACCAAATTCAAAGCCAACCGATGCTCAAAAAACCTAACTCTGTTTAATTTACTCATAACCCTATTTGTCTCACTCAAAAAGGTTAATCGAGCAAAACCATGGACCCTGGCATGACAAGGTTGTTTTTACAGGACAAAGGTGTTTTTTAAACTTCCATTGTTATTGCATATTGTGAAGAGCCATTGATTTGTGATGGAAAGAGGTAGAATGGAAATATGAATAGTGTGATTCCATTAGGCCAACACTGCTTGTTTAAGACTTTTCCCATTCTTTTTAAAATCGAGTTGC
This sequence comes from Theobroma grandiflorum, assembly GCA_036013995.1. NCBI lineage: Eukaryota > Viridiplantae > Streptophyta > Magnoliopsida > Malvales > Malvaceae > Theobroma > Theobroma grandiflorum. Next base: position 20,976,337 of record CP142133.1, on the reverse strand, counting down.
TTTGTGCAATAACTTATTAAGAGTTTTAGTCACTATGTTAAACAGAAATGGTTAAAACAGACAATCTTGTCTCGATTCTCTCCACATTTTAAACTATCTTGTTTATTAAAACAAATATTGACGTTATAGATATGCATGTCATCACCCATTTGCATTATATATACTCGAACCCCCTTTTCCTCATCACTAATACTATGAACCTTCAATTAATACTATCATAAGCTTTTTTGAAATCCATTTTGAAAAGAATTCCACCATTTCTCTCTTTTTTTAGGTGATTAATAATTTCATTTGCAATAAGTGTGAAATGCAAAAGTTGTCTCCCCTTTACAAAAGCAAATTGATTATTTTCAACTACCATCTTAGTTATGGCAACCGGTTGGCAAAAAGTTTGATAATAATTTTATAAATGCTTCTCACCAAACTAATTGATTTATATTACTCAAGCTCTATGGGGTTTGAGATCTTCGAGATTAATGTGATAAACAAAGCAATTACCTGTTCTTCCATTTTGTATCTATTAAAAATATCCCCCATGAAATCCATCAACTCACCTTTTACAACTGACTTGATTTTTCAAAAAATTGAGGTTGTAACTGTCAAGCCTAAGAGCCTTGTTCTCATAACAATCATTTACAGTTTCCACACCTCTATCTCTGTGAAAGATTCTTCTAAGAAAACTTTCAACTCTTCTTTTAAACTTCTAAACGCACAATTCAAGTTTCTCAGCTTTATTACCTTATCTCAATTATACAGGTTCTCAAACTGGTTCGTGACCACTTCTTTGATTTCCCTTACATCTTCAACCATTTTACCATTCACCTAAATTTTCTTTATATTGTTATTTTTTCTTTTATTGGATGCCATCGTTTGGAATAATTTTGTATTTTTGTCCTCTTCTAGCACCCATTTTACTCTCAATTTTTACCGTTTTCTTTTTCTTCCACTCTATAGAGGATCCACAATTCAATCCTTTTTTTGTTGTCTTGGCCACAACTAATTCCTCCAACCCCCTTACTTTCCAATATTAACTACTAAATTTTCTCTTTCAACCTAGCATCATTTCCTGCAACATCCAAAAATTCTTCTTCTGCCACTATTTAATGGCTAGTTTGAGTTGCTTTCGACCTTTCCAAATTCCTATCTTCTTTTGACCCTTGAACTGTACTTTCCCCCAACTTTCCTTCACAATTCGTGAAAGCTCTTCTTATCCAGCCAATGATTGAAAATTTTGAAAAGTTTCAACTCTTAATTTACCCCATTTACCCCTAGGGCCACTTGGTAATGGTTTGAAATGGAGCTAGGTAGATATTTTTTTATTAAATTGTTGTAATAAGCTAGTAACTCAATGTCCATAATGAATCTGTTTAAGCAACTATATGCTTCTTATTCTATATTATTATTTTAAGTGTATCTACTAATTGTCATTGGGAGGTTCGTTAAGCCCAATTCATTAATGCAACAGTCAGAGTGGTTAGTCAATCTCCATATGTCCCCCTTTTTAATCCTTTCTTCCTTGGTTCTTACTGTGTTGAACTCCCTCTTCCCCAACACCACCATACATCTACCTCTTTAATTATCTCTATGAGATCAACCCAAAATTCTTTTCTTATTCCTTCATCATTCGAGGCATAGGTGTTATTGAAGCCACACATTTTTTTTTTAATTTCTTGATTCTCCCAATTAATAAAATGAACTTCTTAGAGACCTTGGCTTCTTCATGCTTAAAAAAAATCTTCTTACAACATGCAAATCAAACCCTCGCCATGTCCTTGATCTTCATGTAATAACCAATTACTTGTTTTTTCCTTAAAAAGATATATATATAAATATATATATATATGTATATATATGTCGCTACGTGCGGGTCCGGGAACCCGCCCGCCAGAAGAGGGCGAAAATAAAAAAAATTGGGAGTCGCCACCAACCGTTCCTTGTAGGTGCGATTGGTCACCTGTTGACTCGGTTCTAATCGATGGAGTCCTAAATTAATTTTAGGTCCATCGAAAGAACGAGAACTGGTCCACGTTTTTTCAAAATTGGGTTCGGGAGTGCGGTTACGCACGGAGAAGGATTAGCACCTCCGTGACGCCCGTTCCATGAACGGTACCATCTAATCTTAAGTCATTCTTTTTACGGCCTGATCTCGAGTTTATTGTTATGTTTCCTCAATCTTTGCTTATTAGCTAAGTTTTATTGAATTCGGTCCTTCGAGTTCCCTTTTTTCTGTTTTTACGTATGCACATGATGATGTGTAAGATGATGTAATGATTTATTTATTTTAAATAATGAGGTCGAAAATCTTTTATTGGAAAATCATTCGAAGACCATCCCAACGCTTTGGTGAAGTCTCGATGTTTTCCTCACCTAGGGATATCCCCGAAGAAACTCGTCTCTACAAGCTCTTCGGAGAAACCCCATCATCGGGATTCCCGCCTCATTTACAGTATAAATGTCGCATGCTATGACAAGAAAGAATAATGATGACTACATGCACGCGTTTATTGACTTTAGAGGTTCATAATTTACCCGATTATATGATCGATAGTTCGAGGTGATTTATCACGTTATTTGCCTTTATTATCATTTGTTACCTCTTTTTAAGTTATTTCTTTATTTTCATTTTTTCCATTTTTTCATTTTTTTATTTTTTATTTTTTATTTTTTATTATTATTTTACGACAAAATTAACTTTATTTGGTGATATTAAACTAATTAACTAATTATATTAATTTGAATTTTTTTTTTATTGTCAATTATGAAGATTTATTATTATTTTTTTTATTTTTTCATGTATATCTTCGATAATGGCTTATTTGAGTAATGAATATTGGAGTATAGAGTTCGGATTTATCCCGACGCTTCGGTGAAAATCCGTCTCGTATTCCTCACCTAGAAAATCGATCCAAAAGAAGTAACTCTTCACCTCTTTTTAGATCGAATTCCATCATCGGATACTCAAAATTATTTTATATGTTTATGCACATTTTAAATTTATTTATTTTATTATTTATTATTTTTTATTATTATTTATTACATTTATTCATTTCTTTTCCTTTTTTCTATTCATTTTTATTTTATTTATTATTATTATTATTTTTTTTACATATAATTTTCTCAATATTATTATTTATTTTATTCATACATTTATTTCATTTTTTTTCGTTTCTTATTTTTTTTATTTTTTATTATTTTATATTTTATTTTTTTTTTGTATTTTTATTTTTATTTTTTTGTCTATTGCTAAAATAGATACTCCTATGAAATATATATATATATATATTTATTTTTTCTAAAATTTAAACTAAATTAAAACGCATTAAAAATAATATAAAAAAAATAAAACAAATTAAAAAAAAACAAACAAAGGGGCCCAGGAAACATACCTATCTGGGCTTAGATTGGCCCAGATCTGCGGTCCAACAGGAGGTCCAAGACTGCAGGACCCAGTCCGCGTAGCAGGCCCGCAGTGGAGGGGTCCAAAACGCAGCACCAAGCCCGATCCGACAGGCCTGCAGTGGGGAGTCCAAAACGCACCGTTTTGGGGCCTGTGGAGTCGCTCAAAACGGCGTCGTTTCGCCCAAGGCTCTTCGGCTTCCCTCAAAACGAAGTCGTTTCAGGTTTTTTTTTTTTGGGGTATAAAAACTTTTTTTATTCTTTTTCCCTTCACTTCCTCCTTTCCCTCTCTCTCTCTAACCGAAGGCTCTCTGCCTTCTCTCTAGAAACACAGCCCTCCCCAAAACACCTCCGGTCGGCCTCCCTTTTTCCGGTCGGCCCCCTTTTCCGGTGCCGATCTCCTGCTCTCTCTACCCAAACACAACCCCAAACACCTCCGATCTGCCTTGCCGTCCACCCGAAAAACCTTCTCCCTTTCACCGGTCTTCGGACTCCCTCTCTCTTCCTCACAGACGAGTCACCGGCGACTCTTCCTCTCTCTCTTTTTTGGGTTTAATTGTTTTTGTTTTTTTTTGGTTATTGTGGCATTTTACCGGCTGTTAGCTCTAGGGTTTTTTGTTGTTCTTGGGTTTTTGATTTCTTGGTTTTTTGCAGGGATCTGTGTTCTTTTTTTTTTTTTTCAAAAAAAAAGCCCCTTCACGGTGTAGAAATTTTGGGTCCTTATAGAACCCGGTTGTCCAAATTTTTGGACAACCAGAGGAGGCAAATCTGCCTTGTTCAGCCTAAATCCCGGATGGGATCCTTCAAGTCAAAAGGTGAATCCACCGGAAGGGACCTTCAAATCTGACCGCCGGCAGAGCATTGAATGCTCCGTCTTTGTTGACAATGGAGGCCGTTGACAATGGAGGCCGACTGTGCCTCCAATTCAATCTTTTTTTTTTTAATTAATTTTTTTATTTTATTTTTTTATCTTTATTATTAATTTTTATTTTGTTTTTATTTATTTTAATTATTTATTATTTTGTTATATTCAAAATGGGTGTCTACAATATATATAGAACCTAACCTTCATTAACTTTGTTTCTTGCAAATGCACCATGTTTAGCTTAACACTATTTTTCAAGCTCTTGATCGTTTTTTTCTTCTCCTTTTTCCCTAACTCCCTAATTTTTCAAGAGATCAAAATCATGATAAGAGATTATTAACTCCTAATATGGTTGAGCGAGGACACCCACATTCACTCTTGTAAGCATTCTAGTCTTTCACCTCTAGAGCTAAAATTTCTCTAACAATTACCTCCTTAGGTGCTTGGAAGTTAATGCCTAAATTTTTACAAACTTCCGAAGTTACCTCAGCTTCTTTCAAAATAACAAGGTTTTGATCTTTTATATAACCATCCGACATTGATCTCTCTCGATCATTGACCTTTCCTCCTTTTCTCTATTTAGGACCTCAAAAATATCTTTTTTCAATTTTTTTAGCCTTCACACTAGTGATACCTTTTTGTCAATATTATTATAATTTGTGAAAATCCCTAAGCTGATCGCCCTATACTTCATGAAGCACTCAACCTCTTTCACCCTTTCATTCTCTATGTTCAGGCACTTCCCTTTTTTCATGGAGATTCAACTACCATCGTTTAATTTTCTTTTCCCATTTTTCTTCTTTTTTCCTATAACTCCAGTCACAAGTTTTATCAAGCTCTTTTTACCATTTTTCTACTTTGGGCTTTTCTTATTCGCTTTACTTTGTATCTTACCCGCCTCAACTTTATCAAACTAAATCCACCACTCCATTGTTTCCTCTTCCTAAGTTATTCCCTTGTTAGATGAAATCTACCTAATCATCGACCCCATTTTATGCCGCCTTTTAACAAAAATGTCTTTTTTCAACTGATCTTTCTTTTGCATTAACCCGATTGCATGAGTCAATAGTATGTTCCTTTTCCATTCCCCTTGAAAGCTCGTCTCCCCTTTTTGACTCATCCAATTGATTATCTTTTTCATCCCAATTTCCTTGTATTTTCTTTGACTTTTTCCTTCTTTGTTAAACTATAATTGACCTTGGAATTATTTTCCCCCAATTTAAGTTGAGCCCTAAGTTTTATTTTGAAAGCTTTTCAATCCTTTTGTAACCTAATACAATATCTTTCTTACTAGCTTAAAAGCATGTTTGGTCTGGCTTTTTTTTAGTTTAAAAGCTATTAAAAAACTCTTATGAAAAATAATAGCTTTTAAAATTAAGTTAAAGCTATTTGATAAATTTACTTTTTATAAACTCTTTTTTATAGATAAGCTGTTTAGCAAAACAATTTATATAAATTCTAATTTTGGTTAAAATTACCATAAAGGATATTTGATAAATAGCTTTCTATTAATTATGAATTTTTTGCTCAAAATAGAAAAAATTAACTTTATTTTTTTATCTATTTAAAATAAAATTTTGAAAATATAAAAAGCATATTTATAAAACTTAAAGTTTAAAATTAAAAATAAATCATAAAAAAAAGTTTCACAAATAATTCATAGATAACACATAATTCATAAATAACTCATAAATTAGCAATTTCTATTTTTCATCAATGCAGTAGCTATTTGGTTGCGAACTTTACCCATGTAGCTATCATCCAATGCTCTTCTAGAAGTATATGAACCCATTTCCTCATCATTATTTCTTTCTTCTTGACCTTCAGGAATGTAATTGGGATTACGATCACATTTTTCAAACTCCTTGTCTATAACACCACACTGTCTAATGTAGTTATGAAGTGCCGTTGTTGCAACAATAATCTTTTCCTGTTTTATCAACAGAAATGGCTTCATATCACGTAGAATATGCCACATATTCTTCCAAACTCCAATTGTTCGTTCAATGACATTTCTTAACGAAGAATGTGCATGGTTGAACGTTTCTTCTACACCTTCTGGTTGACTGCAACCTATAAAATCAAGAATGTGATATCTTTCACCTTTATAAGGTGCTAGATACCTTTTCATATTAGGATAACCAACATCCACTACATAATATTTACCTAAAAAAAAGTTAAAGCTTTAAGTACTAGTTCATTATAAAAATTCAAGAGATGAATATATAGAATGTCAAACTTTATACAATGAAAATTATAAGTTGTACCTTCTAGAGGGTGAGGGAACACATTTTTCATTTCTTCAAGTACAGTTGAAAAGATACGAGTGTCATGTGCAGTGACAGGCCAACCAACAACCACAAAAGTAAATAGCATGTCAAAATTGCACACTAACATGACATTGTGTGTTGGATATCCCTTTCGATCGATAAAACGAATTTGATCATTTGCAGGAGGAATAGCAGGAACATGTGATCCATCTATAACACCAATGCACCCTTGAAAATAAGGCCAATATCTACGATCATTTTTAATTTTGGATGGAATTTCTGTAAAATGAAAATCTGAAGCCTTGACGATTTCATTGGCTAGTAAGCATAAACTATCTAACACTTCACTGAACTTCCTACTTACAGTCTCTCTCGATTTTTCAAATTTATTTTGGACATTACGATTTGTTTCGTTGTGTGCACAAGTCCAAAGAAACATAGCAACCGCCTCCAATGTTGTCATGTCTTTAGATGGATGTAACCATCCCTTATTTATTAATGTATTTGTTAGTTGCAATACAACATGTGATTCCATCCTAAACATTCTATAACTTTCACCTGGAGTTTGTAAAGTTTCACATACCCAATTCCATCCATCAGAATAATTGAATCTGTTTCTTTGTTTCATTAAGTATTTCATGTGATATACAATTGCAATAGCAACTCCTCCATACATGTTTTGATAAAACCTTGCACATTTTCTTCTCTTTACAACTTGTATTGATGCTTTGACTTCATTAGATGACATCTGTTTAACAATATCAAAATACATAGTAGAAATCCTAGTATATCAATTAAAAGAAAACCAATATTATTTGAAACAAATCAAATAGTACAAAAAACAATTCAAATAAATATAACATGGATAACAACAAATTCTTTCAAACACCAATTTAATTAAACATAACAAGAAACGCAAATACAAAAAGGAAATAGTTTAAAGTTCAACATCAACCTAAAATAAACAAATCAAATCCTAAACTAATCAACTAGTCCCACCACAATTTTTTGATAGATTATGCTCATATTGAATCCAGTTTAGCTTATCACTTAAATCTGGAAAAGAAATAAAAATGAGTCTATTTTCTTCCTTTTTAATCAATTGTAGTGCAAAATTAAATACATTTGCAGTCAATCTTCCCTCATTTTGTAGAGATTTCATTGCTTGAACACACTTTGGAATACTGTATTGTCCTATGGCTTGTGATGACATTGAAATTTCATCACTTTTAGTTGCATTATGACTTTCTGCTGCCTCGCCCAATCGTTCCAATGTTCTTTGCAAGCTTGCTGCAGTCCTAGTTTTTGCCTTACCCTTTGCAACTTTTTTTCCCATTTCTTCCGATACCATTTTTTTGCTCTTCATTTGAGTGTTTATTATAAGGTCGTCATCTTCATCACAGTTGAATTCTTCAGCATCAAATTCAATATTGTCTTGTAACGAAGGTAGTATTGTAGATTTGATATTATCTTCAATTGATATACCCATTGCTGGTGTCCATGCATTTTGACTGGTGGCTATTGTACCCCCAAATATAAATTCCAATTCATCAGCATGTTCCAACCCTTGATACCAAAATCTGGCATATTTTGGATTGACCTACACAAACATCAAAGAAAAAGAAACCTTTAAACAACATACATATGTAAAATAATTTATAGTAGATGAAATATATAAAATTTAAAACATTTACTTTTATTTTGGCTTCCCACCATGTGCCATCAGCTTCAATGGTTCCCGTCTCATGGTTCCAACCCAAACCTGTTTCTTTGCCCTTCAATTGTTTCCATAAAGTCCATTCGTTCCTTAGACTATCTAGTCTATTTTTCAATTGCTTTTGGGTATAGCTTTTATTAGCACGAGTATTAAATTCTTGTACTACAACTTCCCATCTTTTAGTTCTAAATGAAATTCGTGGTTTTCACACTTACGAATCTCATCCATACAAACTTGAAGTAAGATTTTAGTAGTGACCAAATCCCACTTTGCGTTATGCTTTGGTTTATTTGAAATTTCAAAATTAAGTGGAGGCATTTCTTGACTAGCCATAAATTGCAACACAACATAAAAGCAATAAATATTGTGTCATCACTCAAACAATAAGACAACCAAATTTATGATGCAATCAACATAATTTAGAAAATGAATGCCACTGAGAAGTAAAGGCAGATGAGGCTAAGGTGAGAAAATGATCTATTTGCACAAGTGTATGCTTTGCATGCTTGTTGACTACGTAATTCAACTAGTTCCCCTAATCTTTTTTCAAGACCTAAGGTGGTTCGATCTACAGTCTGGATTTTTTACCTTTAGATAGATGAAAGCTGCTACTAACAACTTTGATGCTGCAAATAAAATTGGAGAATGTGGTTTTGGATCTGTCTAAAAGGTGCCTCCACTCCATGCATGGCTTCTCTTTACCATTTTACTTACTTCTTTTCTGATAAAAGTATGATGTTTAGGAGTAGGTGTCATGTGATGAAAGGTATAACATTTATGCTATACTTTTGCTGTACGGTGTACTACTAGACGGTACTATAATTGCAATTAAACAACTTTCTTCAAAATCAAGGCAAGGAGATCGTGAATTTCTGAATGAACTAGGCATGATTTATGGATTACAACACCCGAATCTTGTCAGGTTGTATGGATGTTGCGTTGAGGGAGGTCAGTTGTTGTTGGTCTATGAATACATGGAAAATAATGGCCTTGCATGTGCTTTATTTGGTGAGCATAATGTACTAATTGTCAGTTATTCCCCCTTTCTCTTGTGGTTCAATGATTGAATTGCATAAAGCAAGTGTTCCCCCTCATGTTTTAATCACTTCCACCATCCCCTTTAGAAAAATATGATGTTGATTTTGTAACAATTATAGGAAGAAAAGATCTAAACACTATATATAGAAAACTCTATGATGAATTTCATTGATTAGCCATATGTCTCACTCTACAAGTCCTAAAAAAAGCCAGTTGACATTGGACTAGTCTATTAGGCAGAAAATTTGTCTTGGAATAGTGAAAGGTCTGGCTTTCCTGCATGAGGAGTCAAGTTTAAAAATTGTTCATAGAGACATCAAAACTGCCAACGTGCTACTTGATAAGGAACTCAATGTTGAAATTAGTGCTAAGGCTCTTATGTTTAAAGAAATGATAAAAGGCTCAGAAGAAACCTGCATTGGATAATGAACTAATGGTTGGACCAGCACCATTGCCAAGAGCAAAGGGACATATAAGTTATGGTGGTGCTTTGAGACCTGGTGAAGGTGATGCTATTGCGCAGTATGTGCAGCAAGGGAAGCGAATCCCACGAAGAGGTGAAATGGGTCTTTCTGCTAAGGAGATTCAAAAGTTTGAGAGCCCTGGGTTTGTGATAAGTGGTAGTAGACATCAGAGAATGAATGCCATTCATATTAGGAAAGAAAATCAGGTTTACAGTGCAGAGGACAAGAGAGCATTGGCAATGTTTAACTATGAAGAGAAAGCAAAACGTGAGCACAAGGTTATGGCTGATTTACAACGGCTTTTTGGTGATTGACTCTTTTATATGGGCTTAACACTGATAGCAATAATTTCTCAAAACCGGTTGAGTTTGAGGTTTTACATCTCGTCCTTTATTCTACTTTAATTTACTTTTTGCCTTTTGAACAGAGTGATATTATTCCTTTATTCCTCTTCTCTTGCTTTTAAGGAATAAAAAAATTTGAGACAGATTTAACAACTCTGCATCCTATATTGACTGAGTGCCGGGTTGTAAAGTCAAACTTGGAGCTTGCATCCTATAAGACTTATCCTGCTGGTTTCATAAGTGATGAGACCAAGGTTTGTATCAATGGACTTGAGTTTGTTATATTTTCGATTACTGTTATCAATAGTGTTGCTCTACTTTTTCCATCCTATTGATTGTATTGTCACGAGTTAGATCTGTCCAATTTAGCCAGAAAGGTATTCCATACCTCAATACCTATGACGGACGCACCAGCCGCTACTACTAATGACTTCTTACTTCTTTTTCTATTTCTTAACCAACAACATGTTGTAACTTCTTACAATTTGGATCAAGCTATATAATTATGGCTAACAATATCAACTTCGTGACAAAAAAGAATGACAAAAATATATTATCTAGGGTTTGAAAGTCAATTTTTATCTAATTTATTTCAACAACTATTGACCTATTTAACTTATTTCAATCATAATCAATAAATATTATATACATAAAAAAATCAAGAACAAATAAATATCACAAATTGTCATATCAAATAATAAATTGAGAAATATCAAATATCAAAGAGAGTTTCCAAAATCCAAAAGAATAAAAAAAATACTCGAATGCAGTTTTGAGAGAGAGAAAGAGAGTAGAGGGAGATCAATAGGCAAAGAGGAAGGGAGTAATTTTTGAGAAATGATTCTTTTAGGAAAAAATAACTCTCCTAATAAGTTGGTGTGTTTTTTTAAAAAAAAAAACTCCTAATTGGAGTTTTTTTTTAAGTTATTTTTTAAAAGATTTTATTCTTTAAAAAAAAGTTATTTTTTTTGTAAATTTTTCATGAAATCATATTTAGTTCAGCTTCTACTTTTAAGCAGTAGATAAACTAAAAAAAAATAAAACCAAATGAGTACTAAGTTTGGTTCTTTGCCATTGTCTCGATTCGTCTTGGGCTTTGTGGTCTTTAGGCTGAACCCTTGCCTTCATCTCTTCCAACTCCCTAGTATCAAGCTAAACCTCCCCCCCTCAAATCTTATGGGCATGATACTCTCTCATTTGGTATATACCTTCCTTATTAGCCCATGAACATAACTTAAGCCCACAAAATTGTTATTAATGGTGCTATAACTAGTTAATGGGCTATCCCCAGCTCTATGCTTTTACTCAAAACCCTTTAGAACCAAGTTGACCTAGTGCTTGACCCGTTCATCACAATTTTCTTTAATGATCATTACTTTCCGTTGTGTTTTTTGCCTTTTTTAACTTCAGGTAGCCCCGTGCCTAAAGTAATGTCCATACTTTGCTTTTCATGGCCAAATAAAGAACTAGACTGGCATGATTTTACCATTTTTTTATTTTTTTAATTTGAATTTCTTTGTTTATGAAGTTCTATTAGTTTCTCCTACTGCTATTGCTTGACCTCCAATTTCGCATAGTTTGACTTTTCTTGAGTGATCTAGGTCCTCCCACTACCCATGGTGTTTTACTATAAGCTAGCTCCATCACTAGTGACTTTTTTCCCCTTTCTTGCATCATTTAATAAAGTATCAATAATGCCCCTCTCCATGTTGACAATAATAGTTTGAATTGAAAACCTATGCTCGTTGGCTTGGACTTGGAAGTAAATTAAGATTTTTCTTTTACTGTCTACCATTGTAAGCATCATTGCATAATCAATCCTGCTTTTATTTTTAGTGGTATTGTCTAGTTTTACAAACTTCCCCCAACTATTCCTTATTGCTTCAAAAGGTTTAAGGTACCAAAGATAGATTTGGATTTCCTCAATTTTAACCCACACCAAAACTTCCATCTTGCATTCGCTCCAATTGTATGACTCTATGAAATCAAACTAAACATCAAAGATATCTTGATAATTTGCTAAAAACACCTCCCTGATTACCAAAAGTAACAAAGACATGTAGGCCACCAAGTGGCCTAACCTTGACTAAATGCCCTTGGAAAAGAGAGCACTTTGAATTGTGTCCTACAATCAACTTCGTACTCTTTAATGGTCGATTTTCAGTGCTTTTTCTTCTATAACCACTCATACCCTCTATCTTCTTTACAAAAACTTCTAACTACTTAAGCATTTCCATTTACTTGTACAATATCAACAATTATTATGTGGTGGTGTCCTTGCACAATAGTGGATTTATTGGGTCTTTCTTTTTAGAAGTCAAGCCCACTTGATCTAATCAGTTCATTTAACTACTATTTTATTATTAAAATTGTAACATCCCACCGCTTAGGATGTTAGGCAAGTAGGACCTACAACGTGATTTCTAAGTGGAAGTATGACAAAGGAACTATTGAAGGATGTAAAGGAATGAAAGGTAGAATACAAGGTAAAATAATAATAATAATAAATTGATAATAGAATAAATGAACGATTAAATAAAAAAAGGCAAACCTTGTCCAAATTGGTGTAGTTTTAAGTTGGGGAGAACATAGACGAAGCTTGGAAGGACTATTCTACTAGAACAAAAAAAAAAAAAAATAGGACTTTGAAAGGGAATTAAGCCTATGAGCTATTAACTCACTTTTGAGCAATCCGCCGATTCCATTTTGAAGCCAAGTTTGGTGCTTTTCTCTCATGCCCATTGCTGCATGTCTCCCGTGGTTGTGAGCTTCCAATGTGGTGATTCAAAGTTAAGAAAGCGCAAAACAAGGTGAGGAACGTTTCTTGGCAGCTTAAACTTCTTTTCAATCAGTTTAAGTGCTCAATTTGAACTGTGTTTCTAGCTAGGCTGATCTTCCTTTGTTGGAAAGTTTATGGAGTTTTCCTTGGGCCAATTATGATCACCAAGGTAAGAACTAAATATTTGGGTGATAAGATTGCAATTTAAGTCCTTTAAGTTGTCATTGGAAGCATAGAAAACTTAGTAAGTTAATGTTGGAAATTTAAATGCCATAAATTAAAGAAGCTGTGTTGTGTCATTGTATGCTAGGAAACCGTACGAAAACTTATTTGGAGAGCTCAAGTAGGTGGCTTGGAGATTTTGGAAGTATAACGGGACTGAATTTGGTTGCAAAGGTAAGGCTTTTAATGCCTAATTATTGAAGGTTTTAGAATTCCATATACAATATGTAAAACTGTTAGTTGAAACAAAGTAGTTAAGTATGAGTTAGACAGTTAAAACTAGAAAGTTTTAATGTCGACAGAAAACTAAGAAAAATTGGTGTTATGTTTGCTCAATGCTAGGGAGTTTAAGGTTTTGGTGTCAAAGTAATTAAGGTTTTGAATGTATGAGTTGAATGTATAAAGCTTAGTTGAAATATAAGATTAAAGCTTTGATTTAACTAGTTAAATTCTGCAACTTTAAATGTAAAAAAAAATTTAAGGGATTGTGCTATATTTATTGAATGCTAGGTAACTTATGAATTATTTGGAACTTGAGAAAATGTGTTGGAGTCCAAGGATGATTGATTATTTGCTGCTGGAAGCAAATAAAAAAAAAAGAATCGGTTTATTTGCTGCTGGAAGTAATCATGGGTTGGTTGGCTATTGAGCATGGTTTGATAAATTAGTTGTTGGTGGGAAACCACACTATCAAGGTGAGTGGGTGTGTTTGTTTTAAAATTCTATTTTGTTATACAATTAAGCATGAAAGCATGATTTACTTACCTATTGGTTTATTTGAGAAGCATGGGTGTATTGAACTTGAGTTTGCTATTTATCGAGAATTACATGAGCTGTCTAGCTATAAGCATGAATCCTATGCTGAAGTTGATGTTTTAAAATGTGTCAAGCATGATTTTAATGTTGTTTGAACACGGATTGGCAATCTATATGGCTGTTGAGCATGATTTTTAAGTTGGAATAGATCATGGTTTGAAGTGCTAGAAATAATTGAGAATGTTTTCAATTCTAGAAATTAAACATAATAGGATAGCTTATTGAGTATGGTTTTATGTTGTTGGAAATTTAAAATGGGCTTATATTGTTGGAAATATGTTAACATCATTTCAAATTCTGTAAATTAAGCATGGTTTGGCTATCCATAGGAAGTATTGAGTTGGATTTGATATTAAGATCGAGGAGGTAAGAATGGTTGTCGAGAACTTGAAATTAAGCCAATAATTGTTTACGGGCTGAATGTATAAGATGTTTTGACGTTTAGATGCTATTATATGCTTTGAAATAATGATGCTAGAAGACTTGATAAAGCGAGACACAACTGTTGGAATTTTATCAAACGAGACCTAACATCAAAGGTTGGTTGGTGCAGTTTAAAAGGGGGTTGTTTAAACTAGTTCAATTGAGGCCAACCAAGAGATGAATAAAGTGCGAGTAAAGCTTACACTGACCAAGGCACTGGACCCTCAAAGGCTCGGGTGATAGTGAATTAAGCTAACTAAAATCCTTTGGCAGAATTGAACCTAAGCTAAAGGGAGTGGTTTAGTAATTGGTGAGAATTCACACAAAAGAAGATTAGAGGGCAATTCCTTTTTAAAGTATTATTGAATGGTGAATATTATATATTAAATATGCTAGATATGCCCACTGTTTAGATATTATTTAATTACATTGAGTTCTGATGTTTATATTTGGATTGCAATTGGGTTGCATGCAGTTGTTAGTGACTAGGAATGATTATTAAGCTTGTTTAATATGTGTTGTTTTTGTGGGCATATCAAAACTATTAACCTGTTTACAAAATGGGAAACAAGCCTTTGAAATATGATGATATTTTTTTTTACTCTATTTTGAAGCATTCAAAATTGTATGTATTACATTCCTGTACGAAGATCCTAAAATGGTCGTTAATGAGTTTTCTAATCTACCTTGGTGGCAATTTTCATGATGCTTGAGTGAAATATTTTAACAATGCCATGCTCATTGATTTTCATACGTGAACTTGTTATTTTAATGTTTACTATTTTATGATGAACTTGGTTATATATTGCTCAAGGCTTTCAGGATTTAGACAAGCACACATGCCTTTTGAGCTTATGATTGAATTGACTATTCGCATTTGAAATTCCATTAGATTATTTTCTTGGATAAACCTTATGGGTATAAGTCCTGTTACCATACCAGATTTGTGTGATCTTTGTGCACAAAGTAATGTTTTGATTATTGATATTTGATAACAAAAGAGGACCTGAAGCCTCGATTCATATTTGATGGCGTGAAGAGTTCTCAAAAGTAGATAAAGGGAGACTTGAAGCCTCGACTCATATTTGGTAGCGTGATGAGTTCCCATGAGTAGATGTTGATGTTATTGATATGAGAGAGAGCCTACAAGCTATATTAGACTTACCTAAGGATACCTTAATTGATATGTTTTTATTAATTAAGCATGGCACTACTATTATGCTTACTTTAAGAAAACCATGGTCGTGATCTTTTTGTTTACATGACATACTAAAAATTGACTATACTTAAAATTACCATGGTTAATTGTTTTATAATGAGCATGAAATTTACACAATACCTTTTGTGATCTAATTTTGGGATTTAAACTCAGACATCTTTATATTGATTTGCACACAATTTATTATCTCATCATACGTACTTATTATTATTATGTTTTTTTATCAACAACTATACCTTAATGCTTGTTTTCCTTCTTGTCTACTCACTAAGTATGAAAGGCTCACCCCAACTAGTTGACAATGATGGATAAGTGAATTAATTGGGAGCAACCGTGGTAAGGGGACTTCAAATTGTTGTGTAAGTAATTGGTGTTTCATAGTACTTCCCTTGTGTCATTCCACTATCAAAATGTCAAGTTGTCTATTGTTTTTAAATAAAATGATGTATTCATAAAACTATTTTGGGCCGAGGCCCTTGGATATTGTTTAATTAAATTTAAATGGTGTAATATTTGAAAGTTTACATTTTCAGATGTGTTGTACACATATTTTGAATCTCTTGTTAAGGATTTTTTTATGAGTGTTTAAGAATAAAATTTGAAATTTTGGTTATATAACATTGTTAGTATATGATAAACGAAAGATTTTATTTTGTGAGATTAATATGTTTAAAAGGCTTGCTGGGTTGTGTGGGCTTGCCTACATTATTTGTATCTTAGTAACGACCATAAGAGTAGATAGTTACAAAAATAATATAATAATATTTTTATATTAATATTTTTAAATATAGTTTAAAATATAAATAAAATATATTATTTATTAATAATGCATTTTAATTGAATCAAGTTAGTCGAGCTTAAGCTAAAAATTTATACCCAAGCTCGGCTCAAGTCGAGCCCGTGGTCCTTTCCTTTTGTGGTGATAAAGGGCTGTATATGACCCATGAAGAATAGTCAATATGACTCATGAAGAAATTGGGAATGGAGAGCAAAGTTGGCAATGGACATTAGTATAGAATTTTTCTTTCCATTGATATGCTTCATAAGAAAGAAAAAAAAATTAAATTTCTTTCCATTCATTACTTGGTGGGTTGAAAAAGGAAAGAAAATTGAAAAAAAAAGAGAAAATTATATATTTTTATTAAGTATCATACCCTTTGTAAGTAGGCTACAAAGATAAAAATATTGAAAAATATTAATTTTGTCTTAATTTTGTCTCAAAAATGAAAATCATTTTCTTTTCTCTTTTTCACCTATAAATATCTCCTTTCCTCCTCCAACTTTTCTATTTTACCCAAAAAAATCTTAAAAAGAAAGTAACACAAAAAGGAAAGAAATTTTTGTAGCTAGAAGAGTTAGGTAAGGGCTAAACACTAATAGTTTAAGGAGAAATAACACAACTTCCCTTAACCTCCTAAGCCATCCAACTAATTAGGGGAAGTCAACATAACTTGGTAGGAAAGAAATAGTTTTTTTTATAGATAGATTATACATTTAAATTGTTATTACAAGTAGAAAATTTTTTTTGCTTTACTTTTTTATTCATCATTTTTTTTATGTCTTAAAATAATGTCATTTTAACCCTTAAACATTAATTTAATTTTTTTTAAAAAAATTTTAACATAAAATTTATTAGAATCAAAATTTTTATTTTTTAATTTTTTAGAAATTAAAATAATAATAATAATAATAAAACAGAAGACATAATTTTGTATGCATTATATAAAGGATTTTATGTATCATATTAAATTGTGTATTATCTAATTTGAATATTTCTATTCAATGCGACACATATTCCTTGCCTGTCTATTCAAATAATAATTTGCACAATCAAAAGCATAAGCAAACAATATTATTACATAAATTAGAGAACCAAAAATAGAAGAACTTAATATTATATGACAGATGCTTTTGCCCATGTATGCATATGTTCTGTGATGAAAATGAAAATACTAAAATTATTACAAAAAAAGCTATTGAGCCACGTGTCTCAAACATTTTCAAATCAAAAATTTCTACTTTCTTCCTTCAGAGCAAGCTTGAGAGCAGTTCAGACACCACGCCCGAGCTCTGACCAATATCTTTCGGTGGTCAACATTGTTATTTATCACCATCTCTCCCAGAAAAGTCATTGAAAATTGTTCTTTTCTTCATCAAATGGAAGACAAGGAAGAGTTTCTCAAGGAATTCGGTGACTATTACGGTTATCCCAACGGCCTAAAAACCATCGACGAAATTCGCGCCACCGAGTTCAAGCGGTTAGAAGGTGAACCTGTTTTTTTTGGTCCTTTGATTGTTTTTATTTTGGTTGGTTCTCGTAATTGATATTTGAATTTCCTTTTGTTGTTACCAAGTAGGAAATAATTGAAGTTTTAAAGATAATAAATGAATTGTCGAACTTTCGTTTGATGGTTTGGATGCTTTGATTAGTTATTTGATCTTTGGGTGTTGTAGATACTGTGTATTTGGACCATGCTGGAGCAACCCTTTACTCCGAGTCGCAGATGGAAGCTATCTTCAAAGATCTTACGACTAGTGTTTATGGAAATCCCCGTATCCTCTTACTTGAAAACTAGTATTGTTTTGCTCTGAATCTGATGAATTATGAATTCAAACCGTCCATATGTTTTGTGCAATGATTCTATACGTTCCTTGTTGACTAATATCTTATATATGGTATGTTGATGATTTTTATAATTGATTATGTGTTCTTTAAAGCAGTGAGCAAAAACCCTTTAGTGATATCCGGTACTGCATTGATTTGGTGTCGATTGTTGTAATAGATTAATTTGGGTAATTGGTTGTTTGTTTTTGCAATGAAAGCTATGTATTAACTCTTTTGATCTGTTCCGGTTAGTACTGGCTTACCCATTCTTGACAAATACGAGCCTGTTAGCAATATCCGATACTTTGTTGGCTTGGTTTGACTGTTACAATGAGTTAACTCAGGTAGTTGGGGTGTGGCTTCCGCAGGAAAGATGGAGATTACTGTTGTTGTGTCTCGGTTTTGGTCAATATTGTATTGTCTTGCGCATGCTTAAAAAATATGAGGTATATAGTGGAATTCTTTAATTTGAATGTAGATAGCCAAAGTGATTCTAGTTCAGCCACTAGTGACATTGTAGCTGAAGCTCGCCGACAGGTACTATATATTTTCTATCAAGACTGATGAAAGCAACTTTACTCTGTTTTCTGTTTTTTCGTAGTTCGTTGCTTAATTTTGATTTTTAAATTTTGATTTTTAAATTCCTAGATTTCAAATAACCCGGTTTTGCATGATATATGAGGTCACAAATGGGTAGTTTATAGATATTGGTAATAGTGCTCTAGTATGATTTGTGCCTGCAAGTGAATTATCTTTTCTTGTTTGTGGTATCAGTAATTATCTTTTTTGTTTTTTAAATTTTTCTTGATATAAGGTCCTTGATTACTGCAATGCTTCTCCAAAGGATTATAAATGCATATTCACTTCTGGGGCAACAGCTGCATTAAAGCTTATAGGGGAGAACTTTCCATGGAGCTGTCACAGCAGCTTTATGTACACAATGGAAAATCATAATAGTGTACTTGGTATTAGAGAGTATCCTGCCACTTTTTTTTTGGCCATTTTTATCGTTCGGGTGTACAAGTATATATTGTGGCTAGTTCAGTCATGCTAATGATTTTCTTTTTCCTAAATTCATCTTATATCGACAATTATCTTAGTTATAGCATGTTTTATTTTGTGTGCTATAGGGCTGAATCGGACAGCATCCTTGCTCCTTCTCTTAGAGATCTTGAATCTATAGCTTTGTTTGTCCTTAGTAATTTATAGATATGCTCTCAGTCAAGGAGCTGCAGCCTTTGCAGTAGATATAAAGGAGGCTGTGGATCAGGATGGAGTTTCTAGAAGCCCTGTGACTTCAGTGAAGATATCACAGCATCCAGTACAGAGAAGAAATGAAGCTGAAGTTTTGGAAGGGGAGCTTACTGGTAACTGTTTAATAAATATTTTAACTGAAAACTAAGGAAGTGTAAGAGAAATGATGCAGGATGAAATAACAAATATTTTCATATTAATATGGGTCTCCATTGGTCGATTCTACTCCAGATATTTAGCTGAAAGCAGCTCTCAGCACTTTAAATTGCTAAAAGTTCATGACTCGAGATTTTTGCCCAGATGCATGTATATTGTGTGTGGGTGTACATATTTTCATGGTCAAGGTCTGGTTGGTGATAGGATTTTGATTTTTGTGGTGCTTTTTTAAGTCTGGTTTATTTTTTAATGGGTTGATTGAGTACTATTTTGCTATTAGGAAGTTAGTTACCATTGGTTTGTTAGGAACTTTTTGTTGGGGATCTGGCTTCCATCTATTACTTTTCTATCCATTAATATCCTATACACGTGTAATTGCCATTCATAGTTATGGGTTCCACAATTCATGAGTGGGTCCTATGCATATAACTGGTGGTGATTGGTGTATTGGGAAGTAATGGACAAAAAAGTAATGGATGGAAGCCCAATCCCTTAATAGAACGCTTTCATTGGTGCATTTATAAGCGAACTTTATGAATGATTCATGAGGCAAGAGTTTGGTAAGCATGGTATCTCTCGCTCTTTCTTTCACCTAGTTTACTGATAGGACTTTCCTAAAATTTATCTAGGTCAGACTGATTGAGGTCATCTCTAAGATTTCTTTACTGCTATCTTCTTCTATTTCTTATTTTGCATACTCTGCTACTCTTATCCAGCCTATTAAACTATGTAGTCCTTGTAAAAATCCTATCCTTATCTATTTACTGGCTTTAACTTAACTCTTCAATTCCCATGAAACATCTTGTTGATCTATAATTAATTCTAGCATATTGTCACAGTTCAAGATATCGTTCTGTTTAAACATTATCCCTTTATTTATTTAATCTTTATAATTCTAAGTGTTGAAATTTTTTTTGTTTTTTGCTATATCAAGCTCCCTTGATGACAATTTGGCCATTATTGTTGACAACATGTTGGGAATTTTTTTGTTCACTATATTGAACATCTCATGGTGCCAACTTAACAGATAAATTATATGAATGAAAATAATAATAGAGAAAAGTTTTAAAAACATTTCAGCAGTTATCCTTGTAGGATGCATGACCAAAGAAAATGGGAATGTTGCTTTTGAAATAATTGCAATAATTTTTTTTTCTTGGAGTGAGAACTCAGAAGAAGGAAACCATCTGGTGTCCTTACCAGTCTTTAGCTTTATTCCTTTTCTATTATTGCAGGTGATGTCTCTAATTTGTTCGCCTTCCCCTCAGAATGCAATTTCTCTGGATTGAGATTTAGCCTTGATTTGGTGAACATTGTTAAGCAAAATGCAGAAAAAATTTTGGAAGGCTCTCCATATTCAAAGTATGTAGTTTATCATACTATGTATATTGTATAAAACATATATGTCTGCTTTCTACCACTAGCAGCAGCCTGATGTGAAAAATGTACCATCTATGCAATTCCTATCTGGAACCCTCAAATTATAATGAAATAAAACAATTCAGGTTAACCAAAATCTGAGGGAAAATTGATAATCACATTTACAAAGGTAGCTATTTTGGCTGGTTTTTAATTGAATAATAACAGATAACTGAGCTTTTGTTTCTCATGAAATTAAGTTTTGATAAGATATTTTGTCCCATTAATTTTTTCTTCTGGTTAAACAATAGTTTAGTTAAGATCTCAATTGACTATATAGATTTTGATAATTTTACTAAAATCCAGCTTGGTCAACTAGGGTGCATATGAGCTTGGACCAAAGCTGGTGCTAACATATTTGTTTCTTGTATGAAAGGCATTACAAGCATGGGGAAGTGTAAAACATTATAGTTTGAAAATTATGTGGTGCATATTGTGTTACTAATCATGTGAGTGGGAAAGTTGCAGACTACCTTAGTTTAATTGAAGAAACCTAATTATTTTGTCCCATCAGGTAGAAAAGTTCTACGCTAAGCAATTTATGTAATTTAAAACTTATTGAGATAACTAAAACACTCATATTCCAGGCCGATATTATGCTGTGCAGTTCCAAAGCATGTATGTAGCCTAATGAATTTGACAGACTTGATAGCAGCAATGTTGCTTAAGAGAGACAAATCTTTAAAGATTCTCATGTTTCTTGAAGTCATTATTTTCAATTGTGCCCTTTCAATGTATTTTTTTTAGAAATTAATCTTTAAGCATTGATTCTTTCAATTTTTGTATGATAGATTTTCTAATCATCAATGTTTTATAATTAGGGGAGGTTGGATGGTCTTAATTGATGCTGCAAAGGGCTGTGCAACACAACCTCCAGATTTGTCACTTTATCCTGCAGATTTTGTTGTAATCTCATTTTATAAGGTAAATGTATGACCTTTTGGGGACTTCATTAGTGGGTGAATACCAGTTCTTTATTTATCCTGAAAAGGGGGAAAATTAAAAGGAACTAACCTTATGTAATGTTGTTTTGCCTTTGCATTGTTTCTCAGTTGTTTGGCTATCCAACTGGACTTGGTGCTCTCATAGTTAGGAATGGTAAGTGCTTGAGTCCGTAAGATTACTGGTTTCTGAAGTACCCTCGTGGTGTTGTTAGGAGTTTTCTATCAGATATTATGGCTTTTGTGCCTTTGCATAATTGGCTCATAAAATGAAAAAAAGAATCTCTTTTTATCAAGTACCATTGATTTTCTATTTTAATTCTTTGATTGTGAGCACGGATTTTCCTCTTTTTCTTTTTAATGGATATTTAAGCATGAGTCTTTGTGCCATAAAAGATCTAGACTGGTTAAGACTATGATGCATTTGTTGGCCATTCAATCAGGGCTGGTTTTACTGTTTCTGAAAATATGGAAATATGGATCACCCTTGACAATAGTAGTTTGATATTCAAATTGGATCTTGCTAGAATTGTCCGGAAAAGAAAAATTTAGATGAGTTCTGAAAAAGATGGATATCATTAGTTTTTCATTTCCATTGCACATTATTTTTCAGCATTTCATTGAATTATATTTCTTTTTCGTTTCATAATCTGTTAAACAAATCCTGATTAAGTTAATAAATTAAGAGCCGATAACTTTTTAAAGTGGTTCTCTAATATCTTTTTTTCTTTTCTTTGCTTTTAGATGCTGCTAAGTTATTGAGGAAGACCTATTTTAGTGGAGGTTTGTACCTAGAAGTCTTATTGATGGTTACGTGTGCTGTGGTAATTTTGTAAATTAGCTTTAAACTTTTCAGGCACTGTTGCTGCTTCAATTGCTGACATTGACTTTGTCAGAAGACGAGAAGGTGTTGAGGAGCATTTTGAGGATGGCACCATTTCATTCCTAAGCATAGCATCTATACGTCATGGATTTAAAATGTTCAGTACCCTTACTGCATCTGCAATGTGCCGGTATGCAAATTTTGCTTTTTTAACACTGAAAAGTTGAAAGCTTTTATTAGAGTTATGAATTTTAAGTGTATTTTGTATTTTTCCTTAATCACTGTGAACATTTACATGATGGAATGTTTTCACTTTTTTGTTGCTTGATTTTTTTATTCTATTCGTTCATGTATGTTGGGTTTATGTCTCTTATACATGGTTATTTATCAGTATTTGAGGATCCTTTCTTTGTTACACCTTCCTCTTGCAATAACTTAAGATTCGGATCAAATATAGAATGCCAGAGTTGGTATGTTTGCTCCTATAACGAAATATTTATGGATCATGCTTTTGCATGTTTACTTTGTGTTACTGTTCATGTAGGATATGCAGGAGTATAACTGTGCTTTCTGTCTGTTAACCATGCCACAATGTGCTTTCAATTTTATTTTCTGATCAGTATGACACGATTAATGTTCCCTTCAGATAGGGTACCACGTACATGTGTCTCTGCCATATTATATTTTCTCTGTTTGTACATTATGTTATTAAGTAATAATATTGTTTTGTCTTTTTTTTTCCACAGCATGTTAAAGTAATTATATTAATGCCTGATATTAACATATTGTTCCGCCCCACCCTCACCCCCATTCTCCTTTTTTTTTTCCCTCTTTTAGGCATACCATGTCACTTGCCATGTTTTTGAAGAAGAAGCTCTTAGCTTTGCGACATGAAAATGGATCAAGTGTCTGCACTCTTTATGGCAATTGTTCTCTAAAGGTTAGTTACATAATTTTAAAGCAGTATGTAAACTTGATGTTCCCACATAAGCATGAGTTGTAGCATGTTATCAATGCTTCAAATAAACTCAAAATGTAAATTAAAAAAAAAGAAAAAGACAGATGGGAATGTTCACATTTTTTTGTTGTTCTTGGTTTTGTTTGAAAATGCGTTTTTCTTAATAAGGCATTTCCATATTCCAGCTGCATAGATGCCAAATGCACGATGTCCACAATTACCATTGTTTCCTTGAGTAATGCACATTACTTAGGGTGTGGATTCCAATACATTTTTTTGTTAATTGTGCTTAGCCTTGTCTGTTTAAATGTGTGAAGCTTGATGCTTTAAGTAAGGTGCTCCAACTGTGCTTTCTGTTTTTGCTAGTATTATTTCATCTGGAGTTATTAACTTTTCTAAAGGTTCTGCAACTTTTCTTGCACAGGTTTCTAGTCATGACTCTGGCTCTATTGTCTCATTCAACCTAAAAAGACCTGATGGTTCTTGGTTTGGATATCGGGAGGTGGAAAAATTGGCATCCTTGTCTGGAATTCAGTTACGGGTAAACTTTGAGAAATGTCTAGAGCAAGTGTAGTTGCTGCATAAAGACAGATAGTGATTTGTGCGCTGAATTACTGCTTACTTGCTGAAGTGCCTTTTTTTTTTTTTTGGGTCTTAAATATTAACAAGCCTGTATTAAATATTCCAGACCTGACAAAGTAGTTGGGCAATGGAAAGCATGGAAATATCCTTTTATGTTGTTCATATCTCGAAAATGCTTTGTAATAACACAAGGCAACTTTGTAGCTTTCTGCTACTGTATCAATTTATTGATGCCTGTTTACACAAAATTGTAGGAAACTAGTGATTGTTGATCTAGGGCAAGATTAAAGAAATATGTTATTGCACTTCTCTTAATAGTTTGGTGACAATAATTCTTGTCTTTTTGCCTGGTGTTTTGTTGTAGACAGGATGCTTTTGTAATCCTGGTGCTTGTGCAAAATATCTTGGCTTGTCCCACTCAGATCTTCTCTCTAACCTAGAGGTTTGCCTTTCTTTTGGTTGGTTCATAATCGCCATGCCAAATCTTATTGATTGAGTTATATACTTTGTTGATTTACTGGAAGTTAAAAGAAATAAGATAAGCCTTGCTTTGAGTTCAGGCTGGGCATATTTGCTGGGATGACAATGATATAATAAACGGAAAGCCAACTGGAGCTGTTAGAGTATCTTTTGGTTACATGTCTACTTATGAAGATGCTAAGGTAGTTGTTCTTTTGCTATCTTATGAGCTTTACCCTTTTTTATTGCAGAAAAATTGGAGATCCCCTCCTTCTTCTTTTATTATATCCATACATCACCTGTTATGTTGCATACAATATAAAATTAATTTCCAAAATATAAGATTAATGTCTAACTTTAAAGGAATAATAATCTATTTGAGCTTCTGTGGGGACTATTGATTTTCAGTCTTATGTCTGTAGATAATAGTGTGTTGGAATATATTTGTTGGATCTTACTGACATTCTTTCTGTTTGATTGTATTTATTGTTGCCTTTATTCTTTTTTTCCCCACTATGCAGAAATTTATTGATTTTGTAAAAAGTTCCTTTGTATCAATGCCAAGTGAGTTCGAGAAAGGGTATCTACTCAGGACAAAGTCAATTCCATATCCAAGTGAAGGTTAATTTAATGTTTGCATTGTTCTATATTTGCCAATGAAATGAGACTTATTAGTTAGATTTGCAAGCACTCCTTTGCTCAATTATCAAATTATTTCCATGTCAACAAATGTTATTTAATGTTATTAGAATTACATTATTTACAACTATATATTCATTTTAAATATTATAAATATCTATATTGTATTAAACAGAATAGAGCTAACAGAAAGAAGAAAGAGAGGAGAGAGAAAGAAGACATAACTAGAAAAGAGCTAAAATGGTGGTAGAAGAGTAGGGAAAATCTTAGGTCTATTCTATGCTCAAAACAAAGCCTGCACTGGCAGTATTCTCCCAATAACATTGTTATATGAGTTCTCTTAAACCATTTATAGGTTATAGAAAATCAAGTAAAAGAAATTGTAATAATCTTTTATTTTCTAAACTTTTGCACATGTTAGATACACCAAATATCTCACATGCTCCTCGTCCATCAGATACTCAGATGGCTTTCTTATTTTCAATGTGGATTTATCATTTAATTTTCATATTTGGAACTGTGATGCTTGTACTTTTTTATTGTGTCATTTTATTGGGTCTGCTGTGCATCCTTATTTAAGTTTTGCATGGTGCATCACATTTTGTTTTCTTTTTTTTTTAAGAGGGGCAAGGGCTTCTGTTCCTATCATTATATTGTATGTAAATTTGCCAATGGCATCAAATGTTACTCTAATCATGTGGTGTGGAAGTCCCCTGATCATCAAAATGATAAAGTTTATGTAGTTATTCTACTTCTGGCTTTTCTGCTTGAGCGGCATAATGTATTGATTGTCTCTCAATTACAGGTTTAGAAAATCGGCTATCAAGTTCTGGTTGCTATCTTAAGTTCATCACCATCTATCCAATAAAATCATGTGCAGGTTTCAGTGTGGAAAGTTGGCCTCTGAGCGGTACAGGTAGCCTGTCGTTATCTTTATGGTTTTGACGATAATACATGGTCAAGCTAACATGATTTGTTTCTTTTCTTTCCATTCATAACTAAAGCTCATCCTGAATTGTCTATGGTCAAGTTGGTGATTTTTTATGTTTGTATGCTATAGTTTCTCTTTTTTAAAATTTGTGTTATTTCCCAATGTAAGAACACTATATCTTTATTGGGCCAAAAAAAAAAAAAACACTATATTATCATGATCGCTTGCCATCATAATGTTTGCACAAATTTCTACATTGTTTTGATAATGGTATATGGTATCATTTTAGTTCAGTTGAGGCCCACATCATATGCTAATTGCAATAGTATTAAGTAGGAGATAAGTGTTGCTGAAGCAAATGATTGAAAATACGGTACCTCAACCTAAAAGTGAATCACCACTCCAAATCTACATACACTTGCCATGGTATGAGGTCTTACATCTCACAACCTTTTTTGTGCCCCTGAATCTAGAATTAAAAAAAAAAAAAGCTCTTCTGTTTTAGGTCTAGAAGTTGAATCTCTCATTGATCCTTTTTGTGCATGCACGCACAGAAGATCTTTGCTTGCTGATCTCTCTCTCTGTCTGCGATAAAGATCTAAAATGTCTGTCCGTTTCTTTACCCATCAATGCAGGTCTGCAATATGATCGAGAATGGCTTCTTAAAAGCTTGACTGGAGAAATTCTTACACAAAAGAAGGTGAATAGTTTCTCTTCTTGGAAGAGTTGTGTGCCTGTGCATGCTGTTGTTTTCTTAATTTTATGTTTTCTATCCTAAGTATTGGTTCATATTTTAGGTGCATTTCATCGAAGAATAATAAGGTTGCTAACACCCAGCTTAGAGAATATTCTCCTTTGAGATAATTAGTTTGTATTTTGTAATACTTAACAATTCTATGTGCTATTTCTTTGATGAACTTGCTAAAAACTATCAAAGTAAGCTGTGCTTGATGAGCTTGGTTGGAGCTGTTAAAAGAATTTGTCTTCCAACAGCTATGGCATGGATCTATGCTCACATAAAAGTATTACTTCCATTAATGTCACTCCTTAGAGATATGCATGTCACTAGTCAATACAAAATATAACTGCAGAGATTAGAATTGAAGGAAGGTCTGAAAGAAAGGGATGAAGGTTTCCATCATTTTGTTGGGAGGAAACTGTAGGAACTGGGAAGGGTTGGCCTCCAAATTTTATATGCATCCGAACAATGTTATTACGTAATCTACCAGACTGAAATGGATGAAAAAGAAATTCATTTATTGAACAGTCTCTTTGGTCCAATCTCTTTGGGAAAAAAAATCTTTAATTGCCACATTTATTTAACAGTTTTCTTTGCAAATCTTTTTTGCTTCGCCCTTAAACTCTCTCTCTTTTTAAGGACAAATGGGTACTAGATACATATACATTGATTGCTTCACTTAGTTGGTTGACATGGACTGTGGTGATGAATGAAATTCCATTTAATGAAGACTTTGTTACTGTGTGGGCAACTAAATGAAGATGATTAGCCTGCTACTAGCTGGTATACAACATAAGCCATTCATATACTTTTTGTTCTATAACATTGGGTTGACAATATATATTATCTACTCAATGAACGAATGTTAGATTGTTTAGCTGTTTTCTTCCAAAAATTAAAAGTATGGTAGTATCTATTTCTGGAAAGGAATTCTTTTCTTCATTTATTTTTAAGATCAAATGTTAATTTATCCTATTTTGTTTTGTAGGCTCCAGAAATGTCCCTCATTAATACCTTCATTAACCTTAATCAGCTGATGTTGTCTGTAGAGTCACCCCGTTGCAAAGGGAAATTGCAGATCAAACTAGGCTCTGATTCATATCTTTGTGGAAAAGAAGAATTATATATGCATAATCAAAGGTTTGATATGATCTTATGAAACTACATATTTGTTAGTTATTGTTAAGGTAAGTTATTTAATATGTTGGAATGTGGTATGTATTTATTTTTCAAAGTCTAAAAGCTTTTGCGGTTAATTTTTTCCTGTTAAAGTATATGGTTATATATTTATAGAAAATGGTGGGTAGGTATAACTTCTGAAAATTCCCATATACATATGCATCAATTTACTAAATTTTACTTGCAATAGTATGAAGGGAATAAACAGGTTAATGATGTTTTATGATGAATGTTTATCGTTGAACTCATATTTTAAATTCGATGCATTTCTTTCCAAAGATTCGTAGTCTACATGAATAGTACAGTTAAGTTTTGCATATAGAAACATTTCTATAGTCCTACATATTTAGAAGTGGCTAGAGTAGAGGTGGCAAGCTGGCGGGTCCAGGTTCGAGTCATCTCAGGGTCAGACCCTTTTGGATTTGGGTCCTTTTGGGTTCAGGCTTGTTCTAAGCCATTTTAGCTTTTATGTAAGATGTAACTACTTCAACATGATTTTCAGGTCCAAGCTATTTCAGGTTTGAATTCTTTTGGGTTTAGGTTTTTAGGGTTCTGGTCTTTGCTTTTTAATCAGCTCAAGTCTGGTTGGGTTCGGATTTTTCAGGTGGGTTTTAGGGTTTAAGTTTATTTTGCCACCTCTAGGCTAGAATATGAGAAACTGCAATTGTTTTGACTAGAAGTAAACAAGTATTTGGTAGAAGAAATCTGGGACTAAAAGGTAATGCTGTTTGAGTCTGACATAAGTCATCCTTATGGTTGGATGGAGAAGTCTCATTAAATTGCTACATGGTAAGGTCACATGTGGGACAAGAAAAGAATTGAATGTGAAGTGTATGAGGTAGAAATTCTCAAGTACAAGATTAACGGAAGAAACTGGACTGGCTGTTCTGACTGGGATGAACAGGCCATCCAACAGGAAGATTCTGAAATTGCTGAAGCTTGATTTTACCAAGCCATTGAGTATTAAAAACAGGCTATAGTGCTTACTGTAATTATGTCAAAGGCAGAAAATTGCTTAAAGATCATTAGGTAGCTTATGGAACAATATGCAAAATAAAATTTGCGAACTATATTGAATGAGCTGAAATGAATTAGAATTTCAGAGTTCAACTAGTTTCTTGTTGGTTTTCTGTCGTTTCCTAATAATCGTGAGAGACTGTTATTCAGTGAAAATGAGAGTGTGGTGACTCTATTTGCTAGAATAGAAGACCACCAAGTGTGGAGACATTTTCTGGTATGAACAACAATATGTTAACATGTATAAATGTGTGACACTTTGACATGCTCAAGAAAAGGTTTGGTATTGCAAAACTCCAATGTTGGAGTGCAAAATTCTTAATCCACTATAGAAATGTATGTATACTTATTTTTCTTTTGTATTTTTATCCCAATGTAATAGGTCTAATGTTCTGACCATATCTGTTACTGTTGTTTCGAAGCTTGCGACATAATGGTTATTTCTGATTATCAGATATGAGGTCCAATGTTATGAAAATGAAATCAACCAATGGTTTAGTAATGCTGTTGGTCAACCTTGCACTTTAGTGCGATGTTGCCATTCCCTGTATTGCTTCTCTTTGAGCAAGAATAGGAGTATGGGCATGTGCAGAAATGTGGACAGCAGGGTGAATTTTGCAAATGAAGCTCAGTTCTTATTGATTTCTGAGGAAAGTGTATCTGACCTGAACAACAGACTATGCTCAAGTATGATCTTTAGTGAACTCTTTTACCGTCATGCAAGAATCTGAAATTTGCATTCAATGTAGACTTATCATGGTTTCAGTGAACATCAAACTTTTCCTGAATGTTCAAAACCAAGTGATGAAATATCCAATTTTTGGCATATTGTAGCATTCTATGGAATCAGATTTGCTACAAAATTGTAGGTTATACCTTGCTTGTGGTGGTAATTTACTCTGCATCAGAATCATTCCACTACTTTTAAGTATTATGACTTTTATGCTGGTTCAACTTAAAATTCTACAGATTACAGAGCTTAAGGCACACTGAGTTAGCATACAGCTTATTTATTCTCTGAAATTTCCTATATCAACAACCGTTAGCTTGTGCCATAGTAGTTGATGGATATTTGTCTTTCAAATGACTTTTCTGTCAGTTTTATAAGATAAAGATTTCTTTTCCTGTTCTTTAAAGTGATATGTTACATCTACAAACTAATTATGTGCTACCAGATACGCAAAAACGCTCTGGTGTAGCTGTGCCTTGTGTCAACCCAATGAGATTTCGGCCTAATCTTGTCATATCTGGAGGTGAACCGTATGCTGAAGATGGATGGAGAAATCTTAAAATTGGGAACACATATTTTACTGTAAGTTCTGTGGACCTTTATGGTATTTTGTCTACGTTCCCATATCATCTGGAGTGGCAAATAAAGAGTTTTGGCTGACTCAAATGACGTTGCTTGCTTAGCTGCTCACTCTTTTCTTTTTGTACAACCCTTTAAGCCATTGCTACTTTCTCTTTACAATTTTAGCAATACCTTGTAATTTCTATTTAAGCTATACCCTCCAAACTGTATAATAGAGTTGTGTATTTGGGTCTGGGGGATGGAGACAGCAAAATAACAAGAGCGAGTAAATTGGAATTTGATAATGTGAAGGAAGAAGCTGTTAGCCC
Organism: Theobroma grandiflorum; assembly: GCA_036013995.1. Lineage (NCBI taxonomy): Eukaryota > Viridiplantae > Streptophyta > Magnoliopsida > Malvales > Malvaceae > Theobroma > Theobroma grandiflorum. The sequence goes on along the minus strand of CP142133.1, from coordinate 20,945,462 downwards.
TAATTAGTTTTACTAGTTTGGAGGAATATGTGTGACTTACAAAAAGCCAAAAAATATAAACTTTATATGATATTCTTTATGCTCTGTAAAGATGGACTGTCTTGCTTAGTACCTATTTCTTCATCAGTCTTTAGGTGGTTGCAACCGCTGCCAGATGATAAATTTTTATCATCAAATGGGGCAAGTGAAGAAGACAAATGAACCGTTGGCAACTCTAGCATCATACAGGAGAGTGAAGGTTAGAATTTAAATTGATATCTGTTGCTTTCTGGTTTCCAAACTGCTATGCAAGTGATAATAAATTTTATGGATTTAGGGGAAGATTTTATTCGGGATATTGCTAAGGTATGATTCTGGTGAGAAGGCTGTGCTAGATACAAATTCATGGCTTAATGTGGGAGACGAAGTTTACCTAAATTCAGAATAGAAAGAGATGGACAGCGGAAAAACCTATCTGTTGTATAAGCATGTATAGGAAGTACTGCGTGCTCCTGAACAATGGGATACACACAACATTAAGCAAGGGCCACTCAGCATTAACACAACTTTGTTTTTTGTGAATGCTCAAACTATGATTCTATATAATGAACAATTCCCAAATATCCTGATTTCTTATGCTGGAACTGGCTATGAGTGGTTCCTGTAAGTTTATCACTGTCTTAGAGTTTGTTGCATTCTTATTTTGGTTGAGGATCATGAAGCACATGAAGTTTGCCAGAAATATTGAGTAATTAGACAAGTTAATTATCCATGAGAAAACCTATACATATGGTGGGATTCTAACAATTATCCCAAGCAACCAAATTTTAGCAGGACAAAGGATTTGCCTCTGACGTTTAGTAGCCTAGTCAGTACATTCAATTCATTAAGCCTCAGTGCCTTGAGTTTCTCAAAATGTCCTTGAAAATGTGATTCAATTCCATCACATATGTACCTCATACAGTGGAAAATCCTATGTATTAATCAAAACTCGAAAGGATTTGAAGCGAGTCATGCAATATTCATTTGATCAATGTAAGACAAATTCAAGTAGGTTCTTAACTTTAGAAATCCAATTGGGCAATATGTACTGCAATATTGTTAGCCAAAAGATCAAATTCTTTAACTTTACTATCTCCTATGTCTCCTTACTCAATCTAAAATAATCAAATATAAAATAATAAGATGAATATGAAATTTGAAACAGAGGGAGTAATAATTATCAGGATAAATTCACAAAGTGGGGTGTGAATGATAGGTTTAATAAGCTTTTACCACCACCTAACCAAGACAATTGGTTGAAAAATTAAAGGTAACTTCCACTCACATCAAATATAGTAAGGGTGATTCATCTAGAAAAAACCAACAGGTGCGAAAATAAGTTAAGGAAACACTATTTTTGAGACCAATTGGTCTGAATTTAAGCATTGGATGCAACAAGATGCTGCCATATCGTACTCGTGTAACAACTTCCTTGAAGATTCATTGTAGGAGAAAATGTAGAAGTAGAGGTCAAGGCAAGGCAAGTAGTAAATTTGGTGTCCCAAATTAAGAGGGACCGTGTGGACAATAAGCAAGGATGGGATGGGATGGGATGAGATATGCCACTTGAACGCGCTTGGAGCAAACTTGGATAATTTTTTCTTCTAGAATTTGCTTGGGTAAGACCTAGAAAAATCTTTGGGATAGTTAAACTTAATCTTCTGTCCGATATACGAGCAATTGTCCTTTTTCAACCACTTGTGATGGGCACCACAGAAGCTTCTGCTGAGTCAACTCCGCTTTCAGCATCTCACAATCAAAATGTTAAAACCCAAGTCCGAGTTAGGCCCCGAATGTCAAAAATCAAAGCTCTCAGGCGCGTTTTAGACCATCGATGTCACTTGACAATTCCTGCCAAGTTTATCAAGATTCAAGACTCTTTCAAGGAAGGTGCCTTTTTTCATCTACCAGCAAATATAAGCTATATATAGACAAAGAGAGCGAGAGAGCCTACTTGCGCTTCTTCACCACCATATCTTTCCTATTCTTCAAAAGGTTTCAGCAGGCTATCAGCTTACTGACTGCTGTTCAATTTTAAAAGAAATTTTCTTGGTGGAGAGCAACTATTATGGCCGAAAGAAATGTAGAGTCTGCCATGGAGCAGTCCAAAGAGCTCAAGCGGAAGAAACGCATGAAATGCTTGGCTTACGTTGCTGCTTTCGTCATCTTCCAAACTGCAATCATTCTAGTCTTTGCCCTCACGGTGATGCGTATCAAGAACCCAAAATTCCGGATTCGCTCTGTATCGGTTGACGATCTCACCTTCAACAACTCCTCCCCGTCCTTCAACATGAAATTTGTTGCTCAACTAACCGTGAAGAACACAAATTTTGGTCACTACAAATTTGAAAACAGTACCGTTACTTTTGCTTACAAGGGGTCACAAGTCGGGGAGGCCTTTGTTACCAAGGCCAGGGCCAGAGCCAGATCAACAAAAAAGATGAATGTGACTATGGACTTGAATTCCAACGGCGTAGCCAATGACTCGGACTTGGGCAGTGATCTTAACTCAGGGTTCTTGACACTGACTAGCCACTCCATATTGAACGGAAAGGTGCATCTGATGAAAGTGATCAAGAAGAAGAAATCTGTGGAAATGAACTGCACTGTGACAGTTAATTTGGAACAAAAATTGGTGCAGGACATTAAATGTGATTAGAGCTTTAGCTACTATACTCTTAATACAATGGTGACTTACCTTTTGAGTTGTATGTATATTTGTTCTTTATCTTTTGTATGGTTAGATGTATTTGTTTAAATGATACGTAATTTTTTTTATCCTTTTGGTTGTTTGTCTCATCAGCTTACATGATCACTAGCAATGGATTCATTCTTTTTTCGTCATTTGGAAATTTAAACCAATCATTTTTTCCAACCAAAAAAAATTTAATTAACTAATCATATCCTTCGTCCTAGAACTTTGCTGTAAGTATTTAATACTTATAATCATTAATTAGTACATTTGTTTTTAATCAATCTAAAACGTGGTGTTGTTACAGGGCACTAAGCCGTGATCATCTATAAGCCAAAAAAGTAAAATGTAAAAACTGAGTCTGACACTTGGTTTTCAATCAAGTAAAAAATGTGAGCTTCTCTTCTTAATTAAGAAAAGAGTAACTTATATTAAAGCATAAGAAGATTATTAAAATGATGTTGAAGGGTTAGTATCTAATAATGCCACATGTTCTATTATAATTGTCATATCCTAAAATCAAGACATGAAACGACCATGTTGTCTTGAGACTAAATCCAAAGTAATACGAAGCCTTTCTATCTTTCTTTCATATATAAATCCTCAAATGATGTCATACTAATAATTTCATACTTATATTTTTGTCTATATAACTATTACAATCCAATTATAAAGTTTTCATACTCGAACATTTAATTTATTGGTTGATGTATAATTTTCTTACTTAAAGAGTAAGATTCGAATTCTTCAAATAATTAAACAATTAAAAACTGAAATATCAATTACATATAGTAAAGTCTCAAGATAGCTAATAATGTATTGACACTAAACTAGATTGCTCGAACTCTTCTCTTAGCTATCATAATTCTTAATTTCATCATCTTAGCTACAGTCACTGTTATATCTCGTGACAAGAACTGAATGGACAAATCATATTCTCATAATTGGTACTAAGTATTATATCCCATTAACGAGGTCGTATGCTAACTATTGTAACTCATTAGTAGGGCCCTAAAACTAGTTCTAGTGTCAATTTTCTCACTTCTTAGGAATCATTTCGTAGCTCTTAAAATATTTTTTATAGAAGATCAAAGATTTCATTTCATTTATAAATTGATACTTGTCATATGAATACACCAAAACATTCATAAATCAATATTCATTATATGAATAAACCAAATTACTCATAAATAAAATTTTCGTCATATGAATAAACTACAACATTCATAAATCATGGTTTATTATATAAATAAATCAAAAACAAAAAATAATCATATGCTTGATCCTATTTTTGAAAATAATCAAATAAAACATTTGATTGCACTTGAGCATTTGGCTCATTAGTTGGTGCATTTTCCCCCTGCCTAAAGAGCAGGGTTCGAATTCTCCCTCCCTCAATTATAAGCATTATCCCCCTGCCTAAAGAGCAGGGTTCGAATTCCCCCTCCTCCAATTATAAAAAAAATAAAATAAAACGTTTGATTCTTTTAAGAAATTTACATATACCATAGTTTTGAATAAAGCAATGTGTGTGAAGATATATTTTCTTTCCTTCGTTCTAAAAATTTGCTTCCTCCCAAAATAATCAAAAGAGTAATAACAATCATTTAAACATATAAGAAACAATGTAACTCTCTAAAATCTATTTATCATTTAAACTATACAAAATAATTCAAACTCTCCCAAATCAGAAATTGAGACAACTTACACACCATTCACTGAAATAATAATCTTTGAAGCTACAAAACTCAAAATCAAAATTTGTTTAATGCGTTAAAAACTACACTTAATAAGCTTTCTATCCATTTAAATCTCAACACTTAGTTCACTATACGAAAAGTGCAAAAAATTTTCGAAATTGCCATTGGTGTTGTTGTCAAATAGTTTGCACTATCTTTACAAAAAAAAAATCATATCTTTACGTAAAAAACTCGAAATCCACCTTCTTTTGGTTCATTAAAAAATAAACTCATAAAGCTTTCCAACCATATATCACTCAAATAGCAAAACTTCCATAAATTAGTTTAATTCTTCAAGTTACTCCTAAAAATTCCCAAATCCTACACAAAAAAATTCTTGTGAAATACTTTCTTAGTGGTTTTCTTCACTAAGGTGGCTGCCTATGTTTAGATGATATAATTATATTAACTCTAATTATATTCTAATAAACTTAGTGTCCTGATTGTGAACTTCGTTATTGCTCGTTCTTCGCCATAGCCAGTTTGTTTTTGTCTTGCTTTGCTCATCCACCCTTCTTCTGTAATTAGTTTCCTGATTTCCTTGGTTATGCTTTGGCTCGCTGTCGACAAGGGTCTTCCAATACATTCTTCTGTCGCTCAACCTCTCCAATCGTATCCCTTCTAAAATATATTATCTGCTTCATTTGGGATTGTTTGTTCCATTCAAATGCAACTTTTGACTGGGTTGATGCTACCATCGACCCTTCGGTTATTTCCCAGGCTGACTGCATTCTGCAATTTCACTTCTTCCTTGTACCTCATGAAAGCATAATTCGACACTCTATTTTTGTTAGTCCTGGGGATGAACACATCCACGACCTTCCCATATTCATCAAAAGCTTCCGTCAATGTTCTCCATGACATCCTAGGCCTCAAGTTGTACACAAAAACTATTCTTAGTGTTGATCTCCATCTGTTCAAATCTACCACATCCCTACGCCTCCAATGCTAATCTCCACCTCCAGTCCAATTTTGTTTGTTACCCCATGGATCTGACAAAATGTCGCTTGAGAGTTCATCTTTTAAGAGAGGCTTTAGATAAAGTGTTGAAGTACTAATTCCTAATCTATTTACATATGTGGCTAGAATTAGCTGACAATTGAAGGTTGTAGAAGATTCTCAACATGAGACCACTTTTAGTTTGCTGCTGATCTACTAAAGACAAACAAGTTTTGTTATTTTAAGCTCTAGCAATTAAAAATAGTATAATAAGATGTATGTGTTATTTGAGTCTTTTGTTGTAGGCTTAACAGTCACGTTTTAGTGGGTAGTGTAATGGGTGGTTTGTTGCAGTTAATGGTTTTAGGTGTTTATAAATACTTGTAAAGTAATTGTTAGTGGGTGTGGCTTGTGATTTCCAAATGTAATGTTTTCATCTATGTTTTCGTTTTCTTCTTATTCTTCAAGCTTTCTTTAAATATCTCCAAATTAATTAAACTTAAAATCCTCTACATGGTATCAGAGCCTCATTTGTCAACGGACCTGTGATCAAAATCTTCTTCATAGTTTTCAATTTCTTTTCTTAATTCAACCCCATTGCTACAGCCGATTTCAATGTTGCTGCTTCTCCGATCTTCTCTGGTGATAATTATCTTTTTTGGGCGATCAAAATGTGCTCTTGTCTTAAGGCTTTTGATTTGTGGGATGTGGTAGAGTTTGATGAAATACCAGTACAAAGGCATGCCAATCCTACTTTGGCCCAAATCAAGCAACACAGTGAAGAAGTGGCTAAGCTAAATAAAAAACTTATCTGCCTTTAATCAGCTGTTTCAGAAGCAATTTTTGCAAAAATAATGAACTATGAGGATCCGAAAAAGGTCTGTGATAGTTTGAAGGAAGAGTATCAAGGCAGTGAAAAAACAAGATCTATGCAGGTGTTGAATCTCTCAAGACAATTTGAGCTGATGAAAATGAAGAAAGATAAAGGCATTCAAGATTATACTGACAAGCTTTTAAAGCTTGTGAATCAACTCAAACAGCTTAGAGAGGAAGTTAGTGACAAAAGAATTGTTAACAAAATCCTGGTCAGCATTCTTGAGAGATTTGAAGCAAAAATCTCTTCCCTTGAAGACTCAAAGGACTTGACTAAGATTTCTGTTAATGAGCTCATCAATGCTTTATTAGCCCAGGAGTAGAGAAGAGCTCTTAGAGGTGAAAACTTTGTTGAGAGTGCCTTAGTGGCAAGAACTAAGGGCTTGAAAGTCAAGGGAAACAACTCAAAGAAAAATGATGGAAAAAGTAGCAAAGCTGAAGAGGAAAAAAAAAGGTAAAGTAACTGACAAGTACCCTCCTTGTCCCAATTGTAGAAAGAGAAATCACACAGCAAAATACTGTTGGTATATGCCGAATGTCAAGTGCAGGGCCTATCAACAGATGGATCATGTAGAAAAAGTGTGCAAGGCCAATAAGTCAATAACAGAAGATCAAGCTGATGTAGCTGAGCAGACTGAAGAGACTGAAGAGGTTCTGTTCATGGCTAAAATGGGTGAAGATTCTACCAAATCAAACATCTGGTTATTGGATAGTGCTTGCTCTCATCATTTGACAAGTTACAGAAATTTATTCTCCCAATTAGATACCAGTTACAGTTCTAAAGTGAAAATAGGAAATGGTGAATTTATGAGAATACTTGGAGTAGGGACAGTGACTGTAGAGACTGAATCTAGTTTGAAACTCATTCACAATGTGCATTATGTTCCTGAAGCAAATCATAACTTAGTGTTGGACAATTAGCTAAAAATAAGTATGCTTTATTGTTCAAAGAAAACTACTACACAATGTGTGATCCTTGTGGAGATGAAATGTTCACTGTTGAGATGAAAAATAACTGTTATCCTATGAACTTGGCTAAATCCTCCTACATAGCCTTGTATAATGAACATGATTTGTCTGAAATATGGTACAACAGATTAAGTCATGTGAATTGTAATTCATTGAAAGTTATGGCTTCAAATGAGTTAGTGGAAGGTCTACCCAAGATAACTAAGCCAAATAAATTATGTTTTGTTTGTCAATTTGGAAAACAGACTAAAATGCCATTTCTTAAGGTCAGCAAGGGAAAGACTACTATGAAGCTGGAACTGATTTACACTGACATTTGTGGGCCAATGAAAACACCATATCTAAGTGGGAGTAAGTACTATATCCTATTTATAGATGACTTGACTAAATACTGCTAGGTATACTTCATAAAGCTCAAATCTAAGGCCTTGAGAAGCTTTAAGAAATTCAAGGCACATGCTGAGAATTACTCCGGTATGCAAATCAAAACACTTAGGAGTGATAATGGGAGAGAGTACACTCTAGAAGAGTTCGAGAACTTTTTAACAGAATTTGGGGTTCAACATCAACTCACAATTACATACAGCCCTCAGCAGAATGGGAAAGCTGAAAAAAAGAACATAACTCTTGCAGAAATGGGCAGATGCTTACTTTACCAAGTGCATTTACCTAAAGAGTTTTGGGCTGAGGCAGTAAATACATCCAATTAGATCTTGAGTAGGTCATACACAAGGGTATTGGAGCATAAAACCCCATTTGAAATGTGGTTTGGATACAAGCCATCTGTTTCACACATAAAGACATTTGGCTGCTTATGTTACTCAAAGATACCTGATGAGAAAAGATCTAAGTTTGACTTCAAGGCTAATATGCCTATATTAGTTGGCTATAGTATAGGATCTACAATATTGAAGCTAAAAAGATTGAGATCAGCATAAATGTAAGATTAGATGAAAGGCAGTATTGGAATTGGGAAAAAAGAACATCTGACAGCTTGAAGAAAATGATCACTTCAAAAAAAGAATCAACACAAATTAGTCCTAGTGATGACTCGGACATTGAAGATGAATCAAAAGTAGTAAGAGGAGTTAGGAGTCTTGAAAATATCTACAGCAGACGTAACGTGGCTATTTCAGAACCAACAAGTTTCAAAAAAGTTATTTCAAACAGAAAGTGGAAGGTTGCTATGGATGCTAAAATGTCAATGATCATCAAGAATGGTACTTGGACATTAGTTGATAAACCTGCTGACAAAAATACAATTGAAGTTAAGTGGATTTATAAGACCAAATTAAACCCTGATGGTTCTATAAACAAGTATAAAGCCAGACTAGTGGTCAAAGGTTATGCTCAGGTTTATAGGGTTGATTACTTGGAAACTTATGCTCCTGTGGCCAGACACGACACAATAAGAATGCTTGTAGCACTGTCAGCCAGATAAGAATGGAAGTTATTTCATCTAGATGTCAAATAAGGTTCTCTAAATGGCTATTTGACTGAAGACATTTATGTAGATAAACCTGAGGGATACGAACAGCAAAACTCTGAAGGTAAGGTTTGTAAATTGATAAAAACCTTATATGGCCTAAAACAAGCTCCTAGAGCCTAGTATGACAGGGTGGACAAGTATTTCAAAGGCCAAGGACTTCAGAAAAGTGTCAATGAGTCCACTTTATACGTGAAGAAATCTTATGGGAAAGTTTTATTTGTTGTGGCTCTTTATGTAGATGACTTACTACTTATTGGTCCTGAAAGCAGTTATCTAGTTGATTTTAAAATTCAGATGATGAAGGAATTTGAAATGACTGACTTAGGGGAGATGAGTTATTTTTTGGGGATGGAAGTGCAACAGTCTGTAGGACAGATTTTCTTGCATCAAGCTAAATATGCTAAGGACCTGCTGAAAATGTTCAATATGAGCTTGTGTAAGGTGGTAAGTACTCCTCTCACTACTGGAGCTAAGTTTAGCAAAGAAGATGGTTCTACCAAGGCCAATGGACAGATTTACAAAAGCATTATTGGATCTCTCCTATACATGTCTGCTACCAGGCCAGACATAAAGTTTGCAACCTGTTTGTTGTCAATGTTTATGCAAGGACCTTCACAAATACACTTCACAGTTGCCAAACGGATTCCAAGGTATGTCAAAGGAACTCTAAACTTTGGCTTGACTTATGTTAAACAAGATAGTGGTAATCTTATAGGCTACTGTGATAGTGATTGGGCGGGGTCATTGGATGATTCTAAAAGTACATGAGGATTTTGCTTTTCTTTTGGTAGTGCTATTTTTACTTGGAATTCAAAGAAGCAACAGGTTGTAGCTCAGTCCATGGTTGAAGCAGAATACATTGGTTGTGCTGCAGCTACAAATCATGCTTTATGGCTGAGGAAAGTGTTGTTGGATTTAGGATTTGAACAAAGACAAGGCACTCTGATATGTGTTGACAATTCGTCTGCTATTTCAATTGCAAAAAATTCAATTCAATACGGGAGAACTAAACATATTAGGGTTAAATATCATGCCTGAGAGAAGCTATACAAGAAAATGAAGTTGAGTTGAAACACTGCAAGACAAAGAACCAGTTGGCTGACATTTTTACCAAGAGCTTGGGAAGAGAAAGGTTTGAGCATCTCAGATCTTGTCTTGGAGTTCACCAGATTATGAATCATGGGGTTGTGTTGTAGTACTGATTCTCAATCCGTTTACATATGTGGCTAGAATTAGCTGACAATTGAAGGTTGTAGAAGATTCTCAACACGAGACCACTTTTAGTTTGCTGCTAATCTACTAAAGACAAACAAGTTTTGTCATTTTAAGCTCTTGCAATTAAAAATAACATAATAGGATGTATGTGTTATTTGAGTCTTTTGTTATAGGCTTAACAGCCACGTTTTAGTGGGTAGTGTAGTGGGTGGTTTGTTACAGTTAATGGTTTTAGGTGTTTATAAATACTTGTAAAGTAACTGTTAATGGGTGTGGCTTGTGATTTCCAGATTTAATGTTTTCATCTCTATTTTCGTTTTCTTCTTATTCTTCAAACTTTCTTTAAATATCTCCAGATTAGTTAAACTTAAAATCCTCTGCAGAAAGTAACAGCCAACAATATGTCTATAAATCAACATTGACTAATAATTTTCTTTAATTAGACAATAAGTTGTGTACTGTGTATGCGAAGGTGAAACATGTTTCTCTTCTTTTATTTAAAGGAAAAGTGCTAAATAGAATGACTTGATTGCAAGTGGGTCTGGAAAACTAGACAAAAGGCCTATATGTCATACATATAGAACTGAAGTGGGAAGCAAAGCACAAGACAGGAATCATTTGATCCAAACTATGGCTGCTTCCAGTCCACAGCTTGAAATGTACTTATTGTGATTCTTGAAGAACAATAGAAAGACTCATCTTGAAGCAAAGAATGTGACAAATTGCAACCCAACAATTAAGTCATCCAACCATACAAACTACAAATTGAAAAATGTGCTAAACAGTGAGCAAGTTCTTTGTATCTTACAATGTAGCTCCACTAACAAATCAACATTTCAAAGCCATTTGATCAGAAAATTAAACACAAGTAGACAAACTAAAATAACGTTTGATTAATGCATCTCATTTGCACGTCAGGTTCTGGATTTGTTTCAACGAGGTGTTAACGTCCATAGTGCAATTCATTTCTGCTGATTTCTTCTTCTTGAATATCTTGAATAGATGTAGCTTTCCTTCCAGCTTGGCATGGCTGCTCAAATTTATGATCCCAGACTCAATATCAGCACTAAGCTGGTCTGAATTTCTTGATATCTTATTGTTGGAACTAACCAATATCGTCACATTAAACTTCTTGGTTGATCGAGCCCTGGCACGACGCTCAACGATAGTAGCCTTACCAACAGGACTGCCATTGTAAGAAATCGTGAGAGTGCTGTTCTTAAATTTGAAGTGACCGAAATTCGTGTTCTTGACGGAAACTTGAGCAACAAGTTTCGTGCTAAACGAAGGTGAGGAAGATGAGGAACTGGCTCTGAGATTTTCCACCTTGACCCCTCCCAAACGAACTTTAGGATTTCGGATACGCATTACTAGCAGCACGAAGAGCAAAATGATTACGGTCTTCGCTATGACACCGGCTACTACATATGCCCAGCACTTGATGTTTCTCTTCCTCCGAGAAGTTTGATCTCCAGATTTCATGTTGGAATTTTGACTAGAGATGTAGGCAGGCACTATAAGTGCTTCTGCTTAAAGTATCAAGGTTTTCTTTTTTGAGCTTGGGTTGAGGATTGGATGGAGGGAAAAAACCATTGCTTACCATAGAGGGATGGTATGGTATCATGCATGTTGAAATACCTATAGAGTCCTATATATGGTTTTCATGTGGGCCTACACAAGCCATTGCTGCGCTATATATTATTTCAGTTTAACTTGAACATACACTTTGTAGATAGTAGAACAGAGGCATCATATTTTGTTCCCAAGTGAGAATATTTGATATCAGGTATTAACATACCAAAACCTTGTTCCCACATTTGGCATTGCCATATTGATTTTGAAGTCAAATAAAGTGTTCAATATTTCCAGGATGCAACTTGTTGGAGTGTGTTGGAAGCATAATACAATTAATTAAGCATCTAGAATGAATACGAGAGAAAGCGAAAGTTGTTTGAAAATTCTTAGATTTGTGGAATATTTCATAAAGAAGGCATGAGTAAGTCCAGTCTTGCAAGATTTGTAATATTCGGATTGGTGGGGGCGCAAAAGCCTTGAAGCTCACAACTGCATGCCTAGATCTAGCATGCTTTAGAGATCCATCGGTATCAGAATATAAGAATAGAAAAAGCTTGATTTCGAGAGTAGTTTTTTTTTTTTAATTTAGGGAATTGAAAATTCAACTCCATTCATTGGATATAAATTGCTGGAAAATAATGTAATTTGGCACTTTATATGATCAACAAATTATGCTTGGAAAGCAGACCTCCAATTCAAGCGATTCTAATTGTTCCAGTCTAGCTCAAGTGTAGCCCAGCGGTGCCTTCCTAGTTTTTGGTTGGACCAAGGTCAACCCATTCAACCTTTTTGAGTTTTCTTTCTTTCTTTTGTTCTTGGCTTCTTGGGTAGGACAGGAAGCTGGGGGAAGGATTCTTTCATTTATCCCTGGGCCTTTACAACCCACTGAGGCAAATGAGTCTTAAAAACTCAAAAGTTGACTTAACAAATGATACGCGCCTGTTTGGGTTTTAATGCTTCAGTTGACTTCAATTCAGGGCCTGAATGAGAGTTTAACTCATGATCAACTTTATGACTGGGCCATCTTGATCGAATGCAAACTTAGGCCCAAATGTTTTAATGCATACTAAAATCATAATTTCTTTCTGAGCCTCCCTAGAAGTCAAAAAGAGAAGAAACATCTAGGAACAAGGGAGTACTACGCTTCATCCCAAAATCCTGTGGTGGTAATTCCATCTGTCCCTCAACAAAAGATAGGAAAATGATCCCTCGTATAAAGACATCATCTGCATCGTTCACCACAGAAGGTCTTTGACTTATTCAATCCTCTACTTTGGTTTTTTCTCTGCCCCGATCATGACTCTTGATGTTGCTTCGATTTTCGGTACTTGAAATAGAACCTGAGGAATTCAGGAGAATAGGTGATTTTAGCACAAAAATGGGGCTTTTCAGCTCCATCAATTGCCTTGGACTTTTATTATATCTAACGTAAATGTATGAATCAGGTCTAGATTAGAAAGTCCTCTAGCACATGGATAGTCCCAGTGTGTCACCGTCAGCCATTTCATGCACCATTTTCCTTTCACGCAAATGGATGTTAAGAGATAAGCTTCGTCATTACCACTTGATCTTAGCCAAAAGTTATAACTAATCAAGAAAAGCTATAGTTATATATATGTAGCGATGTCTCTCTCCAAATACATACCCCGAACGTCAATTGTTTGAGGTGAAATGAGCTATAATAGGCATAAAATATTATATACTAAATATAATATATTCTAGGGTCGAGCCAAGTTGAATGTTAAAAATCTTGACTAGAGCTTGACAGGTTACTCGATCCATGAACAAATCAAAACGAAAGTTTGTACTTTATATAGTGGTCAAACAAATTAGTGGACGGCCCTTGCCAACTTGGTTTTATTATATATATATATATATATATATATTAAAAAGGTTGAGGCCACTCTCAAGAAGAAGAATGTTCTAGCTAGTCTGCTCATATCCATTCATGGTGCAAGACTGAAGACTTGGACCTTTTCTCTTCTTCCCTTACCCTTTCTTGTCCTTTCTTCATGCTAACTTGACTTGACGCAGCCATTTTAGATCATCACCCCTCCAAAGTCTCTGAGACAAAGAGAATAGTTTTCTTCTGATAGCCAAACAAATCTCTTTTTCTTCAAACCCCTTCAAATTTTCAAGCACGTGCTTGGATGACAACTTGTAAAGTTAGATCTCTCTCTCTCTCTCTCTCTTTTCCCTTTGATTACCACATTAATCTTATAATTTTTAGCAGAACATACACGTAAAAGAATAAAAAATGTCTATGCTGAGATTTAATCACTGTGTTTGATTACGAAAACAAGTAGTAGTGAACTATTCAGGTGATGACTGATGAGAAAATATATAATACCAAGAAATTAAACATTATCAGGCCATACTTCCTATTTTCTTTTTCTTTTTTTTTTGTCATTTTTTTAATTTGTCTGTCTTAATCAGAAGCAAAGATTTGGGTCGACAATGAAAATCAAGGGGAATAAATAATTAATTTTTACAAATTGAAAGGCTTTCGTGTAGTCTTTTCAAAAAATTTATGGTCGAACAAACATGTGCCATTAGTTTTATACGCAAGGTATTTAATTGAATCAAACTTCCGTACTGTGTTTAAGGTATGACTTCAAATACATGCATGTGTGCACGTATCTTAAATGAAGGTAGGCCATAGCTGCCAGCAAAATTTACAATGTGAATGTTCACCAAAGCACCTTATTATAATTCTATCCAAATTATAATGACGTATTAATGCATGGACGGATGGATTTCAAAAGTTACCCAAATTTTAGATGAAAAATTTGAATTTTTTTATGTCACAAATGAAAAAAAATTAAATATTGACGAAAAGATTATAAACTAATGACATAATTTACTAATAGAAAATGCAAAAAGCCTAAACTTTAGTTCATTATCTTCCTATACTATCATCTCTTATCATTAAGCACATGGGTGGACCCACATACATGGGAGTGGTGCTCAATTAAAAAAATTATTTATTTAAAATTTTTTATATTTAATAATATTAATGAATCTACTTTTTTTTTGTAATTTTGTAGAGAATGCAGTCAAAATGTAGATTTTATTAAAAATCTATATATTAATAATATTTAAATATTCATCCAAAAAAAATGTAAATATTGTAAAACAGGTAGATTTATCAAAAAAATAAGTTATATATTTATATTTAAATACTACATCAAAGATAAAAAAAATTCTTTCTATAATTTAGATTTTATTAAAAAAATTAAATATATAAAATAGTCAACAAAAGTCAAATACCAACAATTCATTTTCTGCTTTTAACCAAGAAAGATTGATTTGTATGGTTCAATTATATCTTTTTATTTTTCAGCTGTGGATTTAGTGGTATTTGAAAATCAATTTGAAAACTATATTGTAAACTTGTGTTTGGATGAGGAATTTCTTGAAGTCATTGGAGATGGTTGAGACAAATAGAAATATTGTATATCTTTTGATTTATTTCTTCATAAAACTTGCATTAATCTTACCAGTTGCAACAACATTAGTTGATGGAGTTGTTTCAATAATGAAATTTATAAAGTACAGGCTACGCAATTGAGCGAGTGATGAGTGGATGCATAATTGTTTGGTGACATATATTGAAAAATATATACTTGATAATTTTCTACTGATACAATTATGCAACGTTTTCAAATTATGAAAAATTATAGTAGACAATTATAATTTTTTTAGATATTTTTACTTTGAAGTATCAAATAAATATACTAGATTTACATTTTTTTAATTTACTATTAAAATTTTTAGTTTATAAATTTTAACATATTTATTTTTTTAATTATGATACCAGTCAAAAAAAATTCAAATCCGTTTCTTATTAAGCACATATTCATTTTGTCACGTTTTTAAGAAAAAGTGAGAGATGTTGGTATCTTATTCCTCTTTGAATATTTCGTTTCACCAAACCCTTTCAATTTTACTTAATTATGTGTATTTTAACTCCAAAAGAACTTGAATATATTTTTTATATGAATTTTTTTAAAAAAAATTAGAGTAGGTAATATTCGGTCATCGATTTGTCATTTCAACATTTCTAAAGTATATATGTTCCATGAACTCAACGTGGTCGTATAGTTTGACTGAAGATGTGGAATCTTTGGTCAATATATAACAATGTGTCCGAGGTAGATTCATTGTAACTATTTTTTGACTACAAGTCTTTGGTCCAATGTCTTTATATGGTTGATTCTTACACATAAAAAATGACAGAGCAGCGCAATCTATGGGTGTAGGCCCATCGAAAGAGCATAGATCAGTGTGTGCTGGTCTTCATTTTTACTAGGTTACCTTCTTACTAGTTCCAGCTCCACATTGTACACATTAGTCTTTCCAAAATTAAAGTACTAAATATATTATCTCATTTACATCTTATTAGGATTTTTTTTCCCCCAAATTGAGTGTTTCATTGTTAAGCTTTTCAAAAAGAGTGATAACTTTTTTTCAACATGAGAGATGATTATTCTTATTTTGCATATACATTGCGGCATTGCAATCTACGCTAAGCTCTCGGAGATAATTATTTTTATTTTGGATACATGAAACGCAAAGTTTTTATTAGTGTCAAAATCATTATGTCATTTGAAGTCTCTAGTCTGGAGTAGGTGAAGACTCTCTATGGCATTACAATGTCATTTTGGACGAAAATGAACAGTAAACTTACAAAAGAAGTACCCGCGCAAAGAGCCTTTGGTGATAGCATTGATCTTCCTAACATCGATTTCAAAACTAAAACTATATTCCTACACCTTGAAACAAAACTTAAGTGCATCGACAAAGACAGAATGAAGAGGAGAGTGATAAGGGCATCAGGAGCAATAAAGACTAGAATGCATCGAAAAAAAGTCGATTGAAAAAATTCAATGTGGATGGCGTAACTAGAGATTGCTTGGAAGAAGGAGGCGTTGGGAGAGTCCTTCGTGAATAGGAACTCTGAAAATATTGTTTCTGAAATCGATTGGGGTAATGAATTTCAACACTACATGTTATTATAATTATAACGAGTTATTATACAATACTATTAGATAATAATATTGTATAATAGCTCTAAATAGATAATTTGTATAATTATCATAATACTACTGAATTGTGTGCAATACAAGTGTCGTGAAATTGATGAGAATCATCAATCTTGCTCGTTATTGATAGAAGGGATACACAAAGTTCTTTTCACTCTATGAAACGAGAAAAGGTTGTGAAAATGCTGGCATTGTAATCGCTAATAATAATTAAGGAACTAATTAGTATGGCAGCTGTTCCTTTTGTTTGAAAGAGATAAAAATTTAATGTTCAAACGATCCTTTACCTTTTAAAATGACAACAGCATTCATTTTTGACAAAAATGCTACTGATACATGGAATATTATTGTATTAGACTTTAAATCTTAATACTCTTAAAATGATAACAACTGTTAAATTAAGTCTGAAAAAGTATATCATTCGGTATTTTTCATCTATTACAATCTTACTAAACTTCAACCACAGCCTATAGTGTGAATTATTACAAAATCATTTACATAAGAAAGGGATCAAGCGCAAACTCTACAACTGATTTGAGCTCATCCCAATTCGCATGTGTGAAGAAATCATTTTCTGGACAATTTGAAAAGCTGGAAGATGATGCCATAGATGAAGGCTGAGCTATGGTGCTTAATTGATCTGCATGCCATTGGCTTCTTCCATTGATATGATTGACAACTGGTTTCTCATCATAATGTTGAACAACTTCAGAACCGAAAGAGATATAAGTTTCATGACTGTTGGATTCCACACTGCATGTTTGAGAGCTTGGTGTGCTAGTTGAAGGACGTTTAGCTGCCACTTCTCTCCAGTCTGGTGTGTACTTTCTTTGTGATGCGTTCCGCTTGAAAATTCGACACATGGTCCATACTTCCTGTAAATCCATAAAGTGTTAAATGTAAATAACTTAACAAAATACTTTCATGAAAGAATCCTTGGTATGAAAGAGAAAAAATTTTTAAATTTTGTGACTATACTTCAATTTTATTAAATTTTCCTACTATACCTTAAATCTCATCGATTTTTGAATGAAAAATAACAAAATTAGAATATTTCATAGAATATTGCCTTAATGTAATAATAAATTTTTGCTGTATCTTGTTACTTTTTGTCAAAAAATTCAATTAATTAAATTGAAAATAAAAGCAAAACTCAATCAAATTCAAGTATAGTGGCAAAATTCAAGATTGACTCATAGTATAGTGATAAATTTGACCTTATATCTCATGCTACTTGTATTATACAATATTTTGCTTACAGCTTCTTGTGCAATGGATTTGGGATCGGAGAGGCTGGTGTTCGTGTTACTGTCGTTGCTGGGCAGGCGAAACTCATGCATCATCCAATCCGTTTTGGTTCCTTTTCCTGCGGTTCCACGGTAGTATACTAACGTTTTCTTTAACCCAATGCAGGCGTGGCCTTGTCCCCCTTGTGAATAAACAGGCTTGTCAATGCCGGTTGCTTTCCAAAATCCAGACCCCGTCACTCTGTTTGGTCTAACGCTGTTTCTGTACTTCCTCCCTCGTTTGCAGAAGAAATATGATTCACTCTCTCCCACAATGCTAGGCTCTGCTTCATTAATCATGAAATAATTTAGAGAGATATGCCCTATGACCTTATTTTCATAAAAAGAAAGAAAGTTGGGCACATGGCACTAAGAAAAAGGCAGCTTATTTCATATATTTTATCGACATAAATAATTGGGAACTTGGGTATGATAAATGTTGGATAAAGCTGAGTTTCAATTATCCTTTCCCCATGGTTTTCAGGAAGTACGTTTTCTCCCTATATTGAAAAACCTAAATTTTGTTCATGGCCTTTAATTTGTTACAAGAAAAAGGCTAGTAATTACTTTCAACTATATAATTCTTTTACAATACTTTTGTTGTCTATTACAACGAAATACATCAAATATATTCTAAGCCAGGCGAGAGTGAGGGTTTCCAATCTGTAACAAAAAATCTGAAAAAATTTCAAAAAAGAAGAAAAAAGGTTTGAAAAAGAAACCCAAAAAAAAAAAAAAAAAATTCAGCTTCAGTAGAAATCACAAATCAGGCTAAGCTACTTTTGTTTATTTATGGTTTTTACTTTGATTCTTTTCAATCTTTCAAAGCAAACCTGAACCCTTTTCCCTTATTGAAAATCTAGGACATGATTATGAAGAACATGACAAATAATCAAAGACGCTAGAACATACTTGGGAGATCCCAGGGATCATATTTGTAGATATCAATCGTTTTGATGAGCTCCATTCTGATGGGTTTCTTGTCAACTTTTCGTCGAAGATAAAACCCTACGAGCTCTTCATCCGTCGGATAAAATCGAAAACCTGGAAGTGGAACATCTTCGTCCTTGTTATCACCAGTAGCCTGGACGAAGTTCATCTTTATTTATCCCTGGCAAGTGGGGTGCAAGAAGCAAAGATCTTAATCCTTTAATTTCTGTATGCTGTGCGTATGAATCATCAATCACACAGAGTTACAGAATTGAACATTACGGAAACTTCTTTAAATAATTAATGTGAATTGGCGTCATCCCAAAGGTGGTTGTTCAGGTCAAGTCAAATTATTGACTCTTTGGCAATAAAGAGCCCCATCAGCTTGGAAAAAGTCTTCTTTTCTACTTTCAATCTTTATCACTTCCATGAGCCAATAATTATTAATATTACTTTGTATAAACATAACAACAGACATTCAACGATTAAATCTTAAAATTCTATATTGAAAACATCGAGTTCATATTAATTCGGAAATTGAAAAAAATAAAATTTATGAGATTAAAAAAGATTTCTAATTATATAATCCAAAAACCAAAATCATACATGCGAACAAACTACCAATAAAAGAGGATAATAAGCTCACCAAGCACAGCATGACACTGCAGCTTATATATGTTTTGGAAGAAAATCAATAGTCTACATATTTCTGGGTATACATGTAACTTGATTATATGCCGGTTCTATCATTAGTGAAAACCACAGATAAATGTTACTAATTTAACTTGGTGAAAGTAGTAATTTTGGGTAATCAAATGTCAAATAAGATCTGTTTTAGAACATTGAATGTGGAGTGAGGTGTCTCCTTATTGAAAAGAAAGCAAAGAAGAAAATTAAGTCATATGTATGGGACCCAGAAAAAGTTCCAAGTTTCTGTTCAACAATGGCTTGAGGGGCATTTTAAAGGTCAAATTGTCGTTCTTCTCGCATTATGAGGGTCCATTTTGACATATGAAAAAGAAAGTGGGAGCAAGTCTTGGTGGCAAACTTGAATTATATAGGCTTGATTTTGAAAGCAAAGAAAGTTACAGATTCGAGGAGATAAATTATTGACTTTATCCTCCATGTAAAAATCAAAGACGGTTGCATTAAATGACCATGGAAATGCACTTCCCACAACATTGATAATATCTCAATATTTTCTTTTGTTCTTTTAAAGAAGTTTGAATCCTAGATTCTAGTGTTGATCCTATCACTATAAATTTCTTTTTTATGTTTTAAGGAGGGTGGAAAACCCATTAAAAAATTGTTAAAAACATGAAAATGAAGACAAAATTCATCCAAACGAATTAAATATTAGACGATCGAATCTGTGATTGACAAGAATGCAAATCCTTCCGATTAATTTATATATAATATAAATGAAGTGCTTAAGAAGTCAAAGCAAAAAGTTGTGTCTAGAAGATGAGTGCACGATATTTGACCTTGATTAGTGGCAAACCACAGAAACATAAACCATGTTCCCATGTATAAGGCAAAGAAACGTCTTGAGTGCAAATGAGGTAAGATGCGGCACCTTTCAAAATATTTGTAGCTAGACTTGACTTGCCATCCTCTGTTTTTTCATTTGCTGGGCGGTCGATGGGGTTAAATTTCTATAGTTACTACTTTAGAGACTTCAGTGCTATCTCTTTTTCTTTTTAACTTAAAAGGTTATGTTAAGTGGTTTGAAATTCAAAAAGAATAAACAAAACTAATGTAGATATACATGTAAACATACGAAAATTAAAATCAAGCTCAGGGGATATCGAAGTTGGATTTGGTGACTGTATTTGTAAATAAACTACTTCAAGGGATAGATTAAGTAGATTTGACAATTCGTATATCTGTGTCTTAATCGTGTTATATAAACATATGGTATTAACGATTGTTCGGATAAACATAAATACAACTCGTATCAGAATCTTAAATATATATATGAATACGTTTAATAATCACATAACACGATACGACATGGTTAGCACGTTTATTAAATGTGTCGGGTTAATTTTTATACAATATGACATGATTAAAATTTACATAATTTATAATATATATTTAAATGATTAACATGAATAATACGATTAATATATGATTGACACAATAAATATATGATTAACACAATTATAATACATTATAAAAATATTATAAATTAAAAATTAAAGTAATGGATTCAATTACTCCAAGAGAAAGATTATTCGATGATTCGAAGTTCCAATTCTTACCATATCCAGTAAAAACAATTACTAGGAAACACAAATAACACTAACCTCCTCAATGACAAGCAACATAAGGGAAATGAATTGAAGAAGCAGAGCTGATCAACTATATTTAAACACAAAGATTAAAGATCTAAACCAATTCCAATTTCAATCCAGAAGCCAAATGAGTTCACTTTCTGGTGGGGATTAATTTTTTTAATTTTATTAAAATAATTCCAGCAAACCATTTCCAAGACTAAAAAAAGTTTGATTGCATTATATTCTATTTTGTAAACCAAGATTTCCTGTATCCATATGTTATATAAATTTCTATATATTATACAAACCTAAACGAAGTGCTTATATTCTATTTTTATATATAATATACTATATTCTATTTATATATAATCAACCAATCAGAAGATTTCAGACATGACAACATTTAACAAATCAACAATCGGTAGGTTGAAGCCTAATGCGGAGCAGTCCCGTGAATAGGAATCTATGTGAAGCAATTGGTGGATGGAAAGTGGTGAGAAGAAGAAAAAGAAGACTAAATGAAGAGCAAACCCATGAAGAAGAATTAAATTGAAGCAATCGGTGAATTGCAAAAAAGTGAGAAGAAGAAGAATCTATGTGAAGCAGTCGGTGGTGTTATTGTTATGGTAGGCGGGCAGTGGCCAGTGACTGGTGGGTGGGCGGTGGCCGGTGTTACTTGGAGTCTTAAAGAGGGGTTCGGTTGGCTAAATTCTTGGTTGGAGGAGATTGCAGCTAAGGTGAGGGGAGGGTTGCAACATTAAAATCAGGCATTAGGGATTAGGGTAAGGCAATTGGAGTAAAAGAGTTATTATATGACCTATTAACGTGTCTTAGGCAGATCTTATATGGGTTATTCATGTCTTAATCCTGTTGACACGATTTATTCGTGTCTTAATTGTATCAACACGATTAATACATGAAACACAATTACACTAAACCCAAACCTGTTGAAAATAATATCGTGTCTGTGTCATGTCGTCATTTCGTGTTGTATACAAAATAGCTAAATCTAGATTTAGGGCATGTTTTGGATGTGTTCATCCCTAGAAAAAAAAATCAAGAGATTGATTATTTGGGTTCATCTGATTTTAATGATGAAATG
Organism: Theobroma grandiflorum; assembly: GCA_036013995.1. Lineage (NCBI taxonomy): Eukaryota > Viridiplantae > Streptophyta > Magnoliopsida > Malvales > Malvaceae > Theobroma > Theobroma grandiflorum. The sequence goes on along the minus strand of CP142133.1, from coordinate 20,923,308 downwards.
GTTCCTACTACTAGTGTAGCTTCAGTTTTTAACCCGCATGGATTTAACAAGCTTGCAACGGAGATAAGAAACCACTCTGCTCAAGAGATTTCCAACACATCCTCAACTTAAGAAAATATTTATCCTCATGTAATCACTAAGGAAATTGGTGCTGCTTCTAAGAGTGCAACTGGCTTGTGTGTCGTGGTTAATCATTTTGCACTTCCAGAAGCTTTTAAATTTAGTGTTGATAAGGTGAGCCATGATTGTCATTTGAAGCTTGTCATGACCTTATGAGAGAGTATTCAACCAAAAATTGTCAAAACTCCCTTCGATGAAGTTTCTTCTCTCACTACAGAGGTTCAAAAGGTTCTTGATGTAATAGAGGGGGTCGAGACTGTGGATTCATCCTCATTGAGGAGCATGGTTCAAGAATACTTTGGACAAGTTTACAAATTTCTTGAACTCGAATCATCCTTTAGTAGTGCGTCTACAAAAGATCAAAATGAGAAGCTTAAAAAACTTGTTATTCGTCTTAAGGATGAGGAGTCTTTTAAGAGCAAATTTGTTGAGGAGGCTAATTATTTTGCAAGCTGAGTTAATGAAACTTGAAGAGGAAATAGATGCTTTGTATCACAAGAAGGATGAAAGTCAATCTTCTCTCAAAGTAAATAAAGAAGAGGTACAAATAACGGAAGCTAATATTTCCAAGATTAATGAAGAGATAGCTTCTGCCAAGTTTTCTCCTTTTTTGAGTAAAAACGAAGTTAATTCCTTAAAATTATTATAGAATATGTTGAAATCTTCTCGAGAAGAACTAAAGAATTTCAAGTGGAAGCCTTGATTTGATTACTTCCTTATTCATGTAGCTTTTTTTTTCCACTTGATTTAATTACTTCCTTATTCATGTAGCTTTTTTTTTTCACTTCTTTTTGTAGGATTTAGACTTTCAAAATTTTCTTTCACATTGTAATGCATTTCAAATTAGCAATAAAAATAATTTTTTTTTCTTATTGCTTTTTTTTACTTGAGAAGAAATTTAAAAGATAATCTTATGAAACCTTCAAGATACTTTATGTTCTAAAATTTTCTTGGACATCAATTGATCCTTAAAACAATTCAACTTAAGATTGCAATTTAATTGATTGAATCACATAACTAAAAGAGAAATACAAACTTGATTTTTTCTGCAATCTTCTATCTTGGTAATTTAATCATCGTAAAGAATTGAGCCATACTTAATGCAAGAGACTTTTTTTTTTTTGTCTTTTTGGTGTGACTGAACTTGGCAATGGGACCAAGCTACCTACGTACCTCCTAATATGAAGAAGGATCAAGTCATCAAGTAATTCATATTTTTTTGTGTTTTTTTTATTGCCTTAACTTTTGCTTAACTCATCCCATTAAGGATTTTCAACTTAGCAGGCTTTTTTTTCTTTATGCAGTTTAAGCTCTTGCCAAGGTGCATTTAACCTTTAAGCATAGTAGTGGTTCAAGAATCCACCATTGATTGGGCCAACTCTTACTCCATCTTGATCAACAATCTTATATGCACCATTTGTCTAAACTTCTTGAACAACATATGGTCAATCCCATTTTGAGAGAAATTTGTTACCCATATAATGCGTAGTGTTTATGGGTTTTCTTACTGCAAGAACTAAGTCTCCCACTTGGAATGATTGTGGTTTGACTTTCTTGTTGAAAGCTTTGGAAAATCGAGCTTGATAACATTCCAAGAGTTGTTGTGCTTCGAACGCTTCAAGTTCTTCAAGGCATAGCCAAACAATATCTTCATTTAAAAGACCTTCTTGAATAGCAATTCTCAATGATGGAATTTGACACTCTAGTGGGAGAACAACTTCTACACCATAAATGAGCGAGTATGGAGTAGCTTGAGTAGGTGTACGAAATTTCGTACGATAAGCCCATAAAGCTTCCCCTATTTTCTGTGGCCAGTATTTCTTGCGCGATTAGCAACTTCTTGAGAAGATTGCATAAAGTCTTATTGAAAGCTTCCACTAAACCGTTTGTTGGCACTAGTTACATGGAAAAATTATGTTGTTTGAAATTAATCTATGCACATAACTTCTCCATCGTAAACTATTTTTCATTATCTCTTATGATGCTTCACGGCACACCATAACAATAAATGATGGTTGTTCTAATGAAGGTAGCAACAATTTTTTTCTTCACTTGTCAACAAGATACTGCCTCTACCTATTCTGAAAAGTAATCTACGGCTGTGAGTATGTAGAGATGCCCTATTAAACTTTTAGGTAGTGGTCCAACCAAGTTGAGTCCCCAAGCATCAAATGACCACAATGTAACTGTTGAGTGGAATGGCTCAAGGGGTTGATGAATAAAATCAACATGAAATTGATATGCTTGACATCTTTCAACATAGTCCATGCTATCCTTCACCATTGTTGGCCAACAATACCCCATTTTTTTGAATTGGTAGTGCAATTTGGCTCCAAATTAATGCACCCCACAAATTCCTGAGTGAGCTTCCTGTAAGGCCTTGCATGCTTCTTAAGCTCCTAAACAACGAAGGAAGACTCCATCGAAAGAACATCGATAAACTGTGCCCTTGAAATAAATAAATCGAGGAGCTTGACATTTTATTTCTAGTTTGTTTCTTGGATCATTAGGAAGCTTCCCATGCTTTAGGTAGTCAATCAACAATTGTCGCCAATCTTCGTTTCCCACTTCAAGGATTGAGACGACATTAGATTCTACATTGACTTTTTCATCTGAAGTGATTGGTGGTAAAATCCATTGCTTGCAAAAAGAAACTTTTAATTCTATACTTAGCGATGTAATTGCTGATGCCAAATTAGCCAAAGAATTTGCTTGCTTATTTTCTTTTCTAAGCACTAATTCTATGCTAGCTTTGTCAAACCACTTCAAAAGTTTCTTAACATAGTTGACATATGGCAAAAACTTAGGCTTTTTAATTTCATACAGTGAAAGGATTTAGTTTACAACCAACTTAAAATCTCTAAACACTTTAAGTTGAGTAATTTGTATGTCCACTACCATCTCCATTCCTATGATCAAGGCTTGGTATTTTGCTACATTATTGGAGCAATTTTAGATGAGAATGAATGCGTAAGGCAATACTTCTCCTTTTAGGGTGATAAAGATGACTCTTGCACCTGCCCCATCTTGCCAATCTACTCTATCAAAGTATATCTTCCATGGCTTAAGAATTTCAATGAAAAGAACATCTTTATTAGGGAGATCTTCAAAGAATTCCCAATCATCAAGAATTACATGATCTGCAAGTGCTTTTTGTAACACCCCATAAAGGAGGGGCCCGACCATTGAAGAAGAAAAGAAAAGTAGCAGGCAGTGAGAGAGTGAAGAGAAAAAAACAAAGAAAAATGATAGAAAAAGAAAGAGAAGAAATGATGGGGCCGATTGAACAAAAGAAGAAAGAAGAAATAAAAGAAAAAGAAATTGATGGGACAAGACAAGGAGAGAAGAAAGAAAGTTGAAAGAGAAGAAAAGAGAAAAAGAAGAGTCGGCTGTGAGAGAGAGCAGGAAGGAAAAATCTGGAGAGTGGCCGGCCAAAGGAGAAAAAAAAAGAGAAAGAAGAAAGAACCGGTACTGTCAGTTGGAAATGAGAGAGAAACCAGCTATGAGGGAGAGAAAAATTTAGCCATCGACCAAGAAAGAAAGGAAGAAAGGAAAGAAAAAGAGAGAAAGAATTCGGCCAGACCAAAGAGAGAAAAGAGAAAGAAAGAAAGGGAAAGATAAAGAGCTAGGTTATGGTGGCTGGCAAAAAAAAAAGAAAGAGAGAGAGAGAGCTTGATATTTGGTGACAAAATTGGCTAAATAAACAGGGAGAAAAAATTAGAGTTCTTTAGGCTAACTTGGAGCTAACAACTATGGAAGTAGAGAGGGGACTTTAAGCCACCGGTGATGTAAGGGAGAGAAAGAATGCGTGCTGTCCATTGGTGCTGGTTCGTGAGAAGGCCAGCTGGGACAAAGAGGAAGAGAAAGGGAAAGAAAAGAAATGTGGATATTTGGGCTACCCAGCCCAAATTGGTAAAAATTGCCTTACTCTATTTTTGGGTTTGTTATGAAATTGGTTTATTTGGGGCTAGCCCATCTTGTTCAGCTAATTTTTTATAATTGGTGATATGAATTGAATTTAAGTTGCTTTAATACAATAATTAAAAATTCTTTTATGATGTCTCGTAGGACTAAAGCAAAGAATGAAATATAAAATTGATGAATAGTGCTTAAATGTAGTTAAGGAATTTTGAAATGGTTTATTGTGAGGAATTATTGTTGTCGGAGGAATTTATTTGCATAAGTTAGTTGAAAGAGTTAAGTTGAATGGTATACTAATTGGAAGAAATGAGGAGGAATAATGTGGATAAAAACTAGAAAATAATTGAGTAGATTTGAAATTATTGTGGTTGTCGTAAATATAGCTAATATTGTGGAAATATAAGGTTGATTTGGGCAGAAGATATTTAGAAAGATTGAAGTAGGAACGTGACATCATAAATAAGTTGCTGGGGTTATAATCTAAGGAATTACGTGAGCAATGGATATAAGTAATTTTAGTAAAAATGCATTAAGATGGGAGTTAATTGAATATGGATTCATAATAGGATGAGAAATAGAAGTGGGATTGATGCACTAAATATATTGAGTTTGGGTTGTTGCTAGGAAGTGCTAAAATGAAGATAGTGCACTATAGTGGCATGCCGAAAAATGTGACGAGCGACCGGCAAGTAGAAATAGCGATGTAGTGTCCCGCTATTGTGAGGTGAGTAGGGGGTGTCGATTTTAAAATTTTTATATATCTATATATATATTTGCATGATTTATTGCACACGCACTACTGTGGAAAGCATACGTTGGTAGAATTTTAGAAAATTACGGATGTAAGTTATTTTAGAAATTGTTTTGAATATATATATATATATATGTATGCCCTATATGTAAAGCGTTTTAAAATGGGAAACAAGCCTTTCAACCTGATTTACCTTCTAAATTGTGCCTTATAAATCTATGTAATGTGCATACATGATTACGAGGTTTAATTACTTTCTGCTTGGTGATTTATAAATCATGCATTAAACTTTGTTTTGTGAACATAACGATAAATTTTTATTACTTTTATATTGAATCTTTGGAAATAAATTTGAAACGATAATTCAAATATATAAATGATTTTTAAAACGGTTTCGTAAATCGAGATATTTGAGAGTAGGTCGGATGTCATATCAGTTAAGTGTGACCCTCGTGCACGAGTAAGCTCTAGCTAGAGAACTTTTGGGTCGTCAACGGCAGATAGGCATGGCCGGGACCACGGCCAGTGATATATATATGTGGCTTGGCCACTTGTGATATGTGGTTACGACCACTTGATATCTCCGATGTCGGCCAACATCGTTGAGATTGCCATGGCATTATGTGGGAATCCGGTGGAAGCGTTGTTCCTGGATGTTATTATGTGGTAGCGGGACCACGAGTTCTTATTTTATTTCCTACTCGAGAGTCAAGTCTCTTTAGATTTTCGAACTTATATTTTCCGCGCATGGTGAAAGTTATAAAGTTTTTGATAGCTCCTTATTTATAAAATGATATGATTTTAACACCTTACGCACGAGGTGATTCGTGGATTTGAGTATAAGCATTCCAAAGTTTGACTTTTACGGAAGCTTGCCTGATTGAAGGAAGTTCATTTGAATAAATTATTCTAAATGATTTCTACATGTGAATTTTTATGCACACCAGATTTGATATATACCTATGTATATATATATATATATATTTGTAGAGTGGTTATATCATAAAGTGAACTTTTGATATTTTCTTTATATATAAGGCACGAATATCCGTTTGAAAGAAATTGTTGTGTCATCTTGTATTTTTAATATTCAAATGATCAGCTATTTGCTTGTTTCCCATCTACGCCCTACTCACTGAGCCGATGATCACTGAGTTTATGAGACTCACACCCCTCTTATTTTCTCTTTTGCAGATAGGGATCGGCCTAGCGTGTAATCATCGACATGCTCAGTTCCTTGCGAATAGGTAAAGGCATCTCTTAGCCTCGTTCTGAGTCGCTCCGCTGTCTAGAGTTCAATCACTTGGAATTTTTACATGCTACCAAAATTGTCAAGTCATAATTATGCATTATTGAAAACTTCGTATTTTAAATTTAATTGTAATTACTAGAAATGGAATACCAATAGTGCACTATGGTTATTATTAATTAGTTACGTACATGTTAGTATATTTAAAAAATATCTCGAGATTTTCATAAAGGCTTGTTCCGGACTTGGCGAGATCTCCCAGAGGTCTCGGACGTAGGTAGCTACCGGGAAGGGGTCGTTACACTTTTCCTTTAATGGCTTTTTGAAAGGCATGTATGATGTCAAACTCTTGTGGCAAATGAGCCATTTTGCCAATCTCCTACTAAGCACTGATTTTGACATAAGATACTTGAAGAGATCTACTCATGAAATTAAGTGAACAGAATAAGCTTGCAAATAATGCCTTAATTTCTTAATTGCAAACATTAATACCAAGCATGTCTTCTCAATAGAAGAATAATTTAATTCTACGTCGTTAAGAGTTCTATTAAGGTAATAAAGTGCATTTTCCTTTCCTTCGTCATTTTGTTGTGCCAAAAGTGCTCTTAAAAAGCGCTCTTGTGTCGCAATATAAAGGATCAATGGATGTCCCGGTGTAAGAGCCTTTAAAACTGGAAGCCTTAGTAGATAAGACTTAATGCTTTTAAAAGCATTACTGCGAGACTCATCTCAACCCAAAGGCATATCTTTCTTCATTAAATGACTAAGTGGTTAACATCTACCAACCAAGTTGGATTTGAAGCGTCGAATATAAGCCAATCTTCTTTCTAGACTTTTAATTTCATGGAGATTGCTTGGTTCAGGCATTTTCAAGATTGCATCTATTTTTGATTGTTCAATGTCAATCCCGCGATGGTGCACTACGAATCGCAAAAATTTATCAGAAGATACTCCAAAGGCACACTTTAAGGGATTCATTTTCAATTGATATCGACGCAATCTCTCAAATACTAGGCGAAAATCTTCAAGATTATCAGCTCTCCTTTTAGACTTAACCACTAAATCATCAACATAGCATTCAACATTTTTGTTGAGCATATCATAAAATATATTCTACATCACTCTTCGATAAATAGTGCTTACATTCTTTAACCCAAAAAGCATAACTTTGTAGTAGTATATTCCTTTAAGAATTCAAAATGCTGTGAACTCTTCGTCTTTGGGATCCATGCGAATTTGATTATAACCAGAGGAGCCATCCATAAAAGATAAAGCCTCACGGCTAATTGTTGTATTCACCATATTTTCGTCAAGGGGAAAGGAAAATCATCCTTTGGGCAAGCATTATTCAACACAAAAATCCACGCAAACTCAAATTTGGCTATTCTTCTTTTTAACTAGAACAATGTTTGAGATCCAAGTAACTTTTTGAATAAAGCCAGCCTCAATGAGTTTATTAACCTCAAATTTGATCTAAAGGATTAAGTTAGGATGAAGACGTCGTTGAGCTTGTTTCATGTACCGGACACTTTGCTTTACTGCTAACTAATGTACAGTAACTTTAGGGTCCAATCTTAGCATTTCTTTGTAAGTCCATGCAAAGACATCTTGATACATTATCAAGAGGTCAAAATAAGACTTTTTTTCTTCAAGAGTTAAAGCAGCACTTATGAAGATTGGTTGAGGATTTTCTAAAGTGCTTATGTTAACTTCTTTTAATTCATCAATTGTAGGTTGATTTTCTTCCTCTAATGATAAGGGAGCCTCTTAGATATCTTCTTCTTCAGATTTTTCATCATTTTCTATAATAGACACTTGATTACATGTAAAGATTTCCATTTCTTCTTGCACTTCCTCTTCTGAAGATGAGGCTTGTTTAGTCATAATCATAATATGTCTTTTAGCCTTTATTGTTTCATCATTTGTTACAATCCATTCACTTTTTTTTTTCATTTATGAAGGGATGATGCTATGGAAATCCTTTAATTCATGTGTCATGAGGCACTTTTTATTCTTTCTTTGTGAAGGTTTTCTTTTTAACTTTGAACTGACGAAATTTCTTAAAGTCTCTTTTGTATGATCTTTCTTAATACGATTAAACATTGAACCTCAAATTAAAGGCATGCTTAATTGATTGAAAATTGAAGTTCGAGTTGTGGCTATGCCCAAGTGATTGAAAACTGAAAGTCTAGATGACTCCATTAAGGTTTTTTCCTCGTCGTCGACTTCTTCAGTCATTATATATCTTGAAGCTTCTTTGTGAATCTTTAACTTTAAAGGTATAAATCCCAACCCTGATTTTGTAGCTTTGACAACATTTGTTTTTTACTGCCAAACTCTATAATTCTTGGAAGGATCTTGTAGAGTTTCTTTGGTTGGTTCACTAAGCTCGTGTACCAACTTAGAAACTTCTTCTTACTTGTAGCTAGCCCTTATTAGGAGCTTATAAGCATTAGGGTCAAAACCATTAGCTTTTTAAGAAGGAAGATCATAGTGTTCAACCAATGGCCCTTTCGTTGGCCTTACAAATCCCTTCAATTGAGACTTAGTGAATTTTGACTCTTCCAAGCTAGTGAATGGCAAAGTCAAATTTTTTATAAGATCATCTTCCTTTGTAGACGAAGACAGTTTCTTTCCCTTTTCTTTTAATGATTTTCTTTCTGTATTTCCCTGATCACCTTTAGGTTGTACCTCTTTTACAAAGGTACTTTCCAAGTAGAACTTAGCACAGCCAAAAGTACCTTTGTTGTAGTAAATGGTTTAATGTCTGCTATGATTGTCTTTACTTGATCATTTCTACAATATTTGAAGCATTGATGAAGTGTTGATGATACTTCACCATTTTGCTGTATTCAAGGTCACCCTAACAACATGTTGTATGTTGTGTTAGTATCAATCACATGAAACAATGGATTTGATTCTATATCATCAATGAAAAGTTGAAGTCTAACTTTTCCTACAGCTCTTTACCCTTCAAGATTGAAACCTTGGACTATCAAACGACTCTTCGATAATTCATCCAGAGGCATTCCAAGCTCTTTCATTATTTTTAGTGGGAGTAAGTTGACAACGGATCCATCATCTATTTGGATTTAATTGATCTTTTGTTCACGACTGTATCCTTGAATAAAAAAAGGTCGATTATGAGTGGTAAACCCCAACAATAAGTCTTCGTCAGAAAAATGTAATTTCTACACCATAAGAGGAATTAGAATCAAACTGAATTTTTTCTTCTTTCCCAACACCATCATCAATTTGGAAACATAATGTGGGAATTGGATTTTGATTTTTGAATTGCATTAGCGTGAAGTCATTCAAGGTTATTGGTTTTCTAGGCCTTTGCACCGTCGATTTTTCACACTTGCTTATACTTAGTTTTCTTGGCATTACCTTTGGCATCATTTTCCTAGATGGTTGTTTCTCATTTTAGATCTTCTTGGTGCTTTCTTGTCCTTGGAAGGATTTTTCTTTCCTCTTCTCCGAGTAACTAGGATCCATCATTCGCTCCTTGCATCCTCAATTGTAGAACCATAAGCTTTGCCCCATTATCTTGAGGATTGAATGTCTCTTCTGCATTTGGAGCCCACATTATATAGTCGAAGAATCCAAATTTTATCTTACTCCCCATATTAAGTGAAGACAACTTGCTAGTCCCTGATGCTACATTTGTTGTAGCCATTTCTTCTTCAAACTCAATTTTTCCATCTTGGTATAAACCCATGATTGTGTCTGTTAAGACAAAACATTTTTCTATAAGATGACCAATCAAGCGATGGCACTTACAGTAGTTGGGATCAGTTACTTGCTCAATTTCTTCAAGTTACTTCATTTCTGGCAACTGAATAAGCTTAACCTTTAAAAGTATTTCCAACATTCCTACAATATCTAAGTCAAGGAAAAAATACGTCTTCTCTTATTATTCTTTCAAAACCACTTTCTTTTTATCTTGTGAAGGACCAATCTTCGTTTCTTGGTTTTTCTTTGAGTTGGTAGTCACCTTGATGGGTTTGGTATTCATCGTCATAGATTGATTTCCTTCACCCTTATCTACCAAAGCTTTGCCCCCTTTACGGACATCTTGTTTGCCCTTCCTTGGTTCTTGCACTAAAGGTCCTTGATTTCTAGCTGCTGACATGCTTAATTCCATGTCATGAGCACGAGTAGCTAATTTCTCAAAAGTTCTAGGCTTACTGCTTGGAAAAATATAACATAATCCCCAATTCGTCCCTCGGATGCACATATCAAGGGCTGAAGACTTGGACAATCACTCTTTGCAATTGAGATTAGGATTTCTCCACTTATGGATCTAATCAATCACAAGCTCATCTTTCCATTGGCGTGAACTTGTGAGTGTAATCATACTCACCACGCGTCAAGTGCTATAAAAGCAATTAAGGAACTCACGTTCTAGTTGCTCCCAATTGTCAATCGTCCCAGGTTCTAAGTCCATGTACCAATCAAAGCATTGCCCTTTAAAAAGTGAAAGAACTACTTCACCATAAGATCGCCATAAGTGCCAGTGTTGTTGCAAGTTTCTATGAAGTGTGCAAAATGTTGATGAGGATTTCCTTTACCATCAAACTATTGGAACTTTAGTAGCTGGTAGTTTAGTGGCATCCTCATGCGATCAATCCTCTGAAAGTATGGATTGGCATAAGTGTATGAAGGCTAAAAGATATTTTCCACCTGTTCCTTGGCAGCTTCCTTGATGAATTCCTTCAATTGGTTGGTGGTGACCACTTCGTTAGATTTTTGTTGGAGATTATTTTCCATTTCCCTAGTGGAATTCTCCTCATTATCTTGGTGTTGATTTTGGCCAAGATTTATTGGTGCCTTTCTAGTAAAGCTGCTAATTTTTGCCACCATTGAGGTAATTTGTTCATCTTTTTCTCTAATGTTTGTTGTTAGAGATTCCACAGCTTTTGCAAGAAGCGCAACTTATTCTTCTAGAGATGTTGTTCCAGTTATCATGACAACCATCATTCTAGAATCTGTTTTTGATGAAAAACTTCGGCCAAGGGATGATGAAATAGAGCTACTGCTTGAATAGCCATCATGTTCCTTAAGTTGATTGGTACTTGATCCTTTAGAGGAAACAAGTTGCATGGTAGAAACTTCTTCAGAACTTGGGGAAGAAGCATTATATAAAGGATTTTAGTTGAGGACTAAGAAAGTCTGCTCATATAATTTAGTAAAAGCTTCAGTCTTCCTCTGAGTACCATATGGATGTGTTGGAACATTCGTACTTGATGATGAAGTAAGAAAGATTGCAAGATTAGCTCGAGCATGCTTGGCAAAGGGCTTAGTGGTGAGATTCTTCTTAGGAGCCATTTCAACTTGGAGATATTTAAAAATGTGTTTGAAGAAAAAAGATAAGAGGCAGAGATCGTCCCGCTGGGCATGCCATAAATTTGTACACATAAATTTCTTGTCAAAAATTCTTGACTTGAAAATTATGAGACAAATACAAATATTTGATTATGCGAGTTATAATTTCTGAAAATTCCTTTGATTAATTTCTTCATTTCATATTCAAAAGTCACGAACTTGGACTTAATCTTGATCGCAAACTAAACTTGATATCTTCGCTTCAAGGGTCCTTACGACTTGATCTTGATCACGATTGATATCTTCACTTCAAGGGTCTTGACGACTTAATCCTGATCACGAGCACTTGATATTTTTGCTTCAAGAATCTTGACGACTTGATCTTGATCACAAACTTCGCTTGATATCTTGATTACGAACTTCACTGCCGCTTGATCACGAACTTCACTACCACTTGATTTTGATCACAAACTTCGCTACTGCTTGATCTTCACTTTAGAAATCTTTGGCTTTTCTTGATCTCTGAAATGCTATCAATCTTTGAATGCCTCTCAATCTTTAAATGCCTCCGAATGAATGAAAATGGCTTGGAGGAGCTCCCTATTTATAATGCTAGGTGGGAGACTTCGATAAGAATGTAGTCTCTTTGAATTATCTTTAAATTATTTTAATTTATTTAGAGATAAATTATGATGATTCATTGAAAGTCTTTTGATTAGCCAAACTTTGAGTCCTTGAATTTTGATTAGTTGAAATTAGGTATTATCTCTAAATTATCTTAATTTAATTAAAGATAAATTAAATAATTAAATTTGATTTTTATCTCTAAATTAGCATAATTATTAGAGATAAATTAAATGACCAATAATTAAATTTTGATTGGTCAAAAATATGAATATTATTTCTAAATTATCTTGATTTATTTAGGGACAAATTATATGACCAATAACTAAATTTTGATTGGTCAAAAATATGAAAATTATCTCTAAATTATCTTGATTTACTTAAAGACAAATTATATGACCAATAATTAAATTTTAATTAGTCCAATTTAAATATTATCTTCAAATTGTCTCAAGGGATAAATATATAACATATAGGTGAGTTAGTTCAACTATGTGTCTTTGAAATAATCCAACCAATAAATTAATTATTTTATAAGTAATTACATAGTTATGACATCATGAAGTCCACATGGCAGCATGTAATTGGATCATAAGTTTTCTCCTTTTACAAACACCATTTTCCCTTTGAAATAAATAAACAAAACTTTTAAATTGTGTTGTGAAGGAAACTTTAATACAACATGTGACAGTACAGAAAGAAAAATGTGTAGCATGGGCTTCGAGATGGAGGATTTTAATAAGTTCATTGATCAATCTGAGCTAATTGCCTTACCAATAATTGTTAAGAAATTTCCTTTTGGAACAAATGAGGAGAAAATTTTTGTGGGTGGTGAAAACGAAAGAAAGAAGTTGCCCAAGGTCAGATGGAGTGTGGTGTGCAAATTGAAGAGCTTGGTCGATATTGCAAATTGACTGCAAATTAGAAGAACCCTTTGTCTCAAACAATGTTTTTTGTTGTTTCCTTCCAAATAAAATAACTATTAATATGGATTTGGCATTCACATGTAATTTTCTAAATAACTGGATTGACTTGAGTCTGAACACTTGGCATAACTTTATTAAAATATTTTACATTATTGTATATAATCTAACGTGGCCTTATGTAAAACATACATCGCTTAATAGTTTATAATACTTAATGTGAAAATCTTTATTTTTTACTTTATAACTATTTGTATTAGTAAATTTGAAAACTTAAATTTAAATTGTTAATAAAATTTTATATTATAATTTAATTTAATTTTTAAATTGATTAATTTTTACTTTGAATCGAATCTTCGATCTAATCTATAACTTTATGTGGTTACTTTTAATCACTTCTCAAATAAAATTTTAAATCTACCATTGCAGTAAAGCTCAAATGACAACCCTTCAATGAATGAAAACAGAAGATTATAGTATCGAAAACGACCTTCAATTTATAGCATAGGCCTTTCTAAATAGAGAAGGTTCAAATTATTGTACAAATATGGATTCCATAATTATTGACGGGAGGGATTTAACTTTTGTTCAAACACCGACAAAAGAAGGCTTTTTCAAATTCTAAAGCACTTGCTTAGATGACTTGTAATTCTAGAATTCTTTTGAATAATATGCAATGTATCTATGTACGTGTCGTATGAGAACTGGAAACAGGTCTGTATATGCTGAAATTGATGTTCTGTCTATATACATAAATGGAAAATTCATATACAAGGGAAAGCGATTTATAGCATCAAATCAATCCAAAAAGATAAGAATATTTTTCGTTTGAAGAAATTTCACACTTTTTCTTAAGACTTGGCAATTGCAAATTTGACCATTTATATTTGTAAAATGGTAGAACTTAAGTTGTTTATATCCTTTTCATTCTAGATAATAATGGAAAATAAACCAAATTCCTCCATAATTTTTACCATAGGATGTTGGAGAGTAAACCAGTTCTTGGTTTTTTATTTAATTGTTAGAAGTGTTATGTGGAATGGAAAAGTAAACTTTTTGTGTGATAAAGATGTCATAAGAAATGAGACCTTGCAAGGTCTGGTCTATATATTAAGTTCATTTATTTTATTTTTTGAGAAGATGGGATTCTAATCATGTTTATTGAGTATGATGTCATGCACTATTTATCAAACCAAATGTCTGGATGTTATTTATGTGCAACTTTCAATGGAACATTGAAAAAATGCAACTTATTTTCATTTTTATTTCTCTTGAATCATATATAAAACATATCAAGGAATGATTTTTATTAAGCAAAGCTAAATTAAATTCATGAATTGAAGAAACTCCTAGCTAGTTTCAAAGATGAATATAAGCCCTTTACAGTTAATAACCACACTCATCCTTCACTTGGGAGCAAAAAGCCACTGGTCAGTCCCAAAAACGCAAGGGAACCCAGAAATTAAGTCACAGGAAAAACATTCCCAGAGAGCCAGGCCAGGGAACATGACCTTCCAGCCATAAACAGGCAACCAAGCGCATGCCACACACATCAAACCAAGGAACGCCATCCCCTCCCCTCCATCAGAGGACCCCACACAGCCTCTCCCTTGACTCTCTTCAGTCCAGCCCCCTGCCCCCCAATCTCACCAGCCTCCAGAATTCATTGACATCAACTCCACCCTTCACTCTTTAAAACTTACCAAGGAATTCTAGCAATTTTATAATTGGTACCTAGTTAACAAGCAAGACAACACAGTGAATTTGATGCAACTGAATTATACAAGCGAAGATAACTCTATCCAATCCATTGATCTCAAACTCTCATCAACATTCAACATAAAAATTATAAATTGAAAGCTTCAAATCCTAACTATTGAAATATCCCTTTACATATTCATACATAATTTTTTGTTCATATACTGGGACTTGAGTTATATAATTAAAGTTATCTCTCTACTATCTTCTAATTCCCACCCTTCTAATTTCAATATTGAAACTCAAAATACTCTAAAATAAAATCTCAAATTTTAACTGTTAATGTGTATGCTTGAAACCAAAAAGAGGGATTACTAATCAAAGAGGCCCATCTCACACTTTACTTCAAAAAGAAAAAAAAAACCAAACACTACACAGTTTTATAGTATGACCAAAACAACCTGATCAAGAAAAGTCTCTTATTGATTTCGCAAAGATTATTACTTTGCAAGATAATAAAATAATCTAATGTAAGAAGAAGACAAAAAAGAACATGAGCTTTGAATTGAATTAGTCATACTTATTGGCTAAATTTTGTTCCATTAATTTGCAAAATTGACCTCTGACTTGACATTTATTGATCCTCCTTGACTTTCTAATTAAAGAAGTTGGGGCAACCTACTAATTATATATATATAGTTTATTCACACTTTCAGTGAATAGGTTAGGGATGTTAATATTTTGTTTCTCTTTGGATGTATTTATATCCTTTCATCGGATCCCTTCGGATATCCCTCCTAATCATAGTTAATTTATTCTAAATTCAAATTGACCAATACACACACACACACACACTCAAATACTACCATTCAATTCCTTCTTCCACCCTCTCACTAAAAAAACAAAGGAAAGAAAAACACAATAACAACTATCACCTAAAGATCTGCTTTTAAATACAATTAGTTTTACATCATTCCATAATTGTTAGAAGGTTCAATCATTTTTATTATACAGACAATTCTTAATATGGATTTTTAATAAGGTTAGGTGATAATTGGCCAATGGCCATTCATTTTGCTGTTTCGAGATTGATATGTTCTATAAAACACGCATGCCCAATTGGACCAAGTATGCAAAGACACAAATTGTGATAGATAGGTGATGGAAATATGTTTCAGGACTTCCCTCGATCCCTTGATATAATGTTTATAGGGCGTAAGGTTAACTGTTAGCAAGTTTGGGGGTCAAGGAGAATTCTGTAGACATGTTGATAACAAGGCCAAAGTTTAAGCACCACTTCGCTTTAGTTGGTACTTAATAACGCCTTAATTTTGAGACCTTTCCTTAAGAAACGTTTGGTCTTGTAGAGATGATTTTTTGTTTTTTTTTTGGAAAGATAAAAAGAAGTTTATTTAAGGGATGATTTTTTTAGCTGTCAAAGATAAGGTGTTTTTAAAAATAGGTTTCATTTTAATTTTAACGGTTTATAACAAAAAAAAAAATTTTAGATAAAATTGCCCTTAATGAAACTTCTTCATATTCCAAATGTCCTACTCTTTGTTTTTAATTTCCTTCTTCTTACTGGTATTAAGCGTTATATTTTTTTATGATTACTGAAAATATAACAAATAAAATAACCTAAAAGTTAATTATCTAAGGATTTTGGATAATATCTTTTTGTCCAAATTCAGTTTATTCCAATTTGACATTGAATAATTTTTCAGGATAATATCTTGTTTAAATCCATTATATCCCAATTTGACTTTGACTAATTTTTAAATACATCTTCATTTTCATATCAATTTTTTTTTTAATTTTAAACTTTATCTCTATCGTGAAAATATTTAACTCTAAGAGTTTATATCTTAATGAAACACAAAATAGAGAACAAATTACACGCTATGTTTAAAAATGTTGTTATTACATGCTATGTTCTAAAAAAATTGTTACAATTGAAAAAAGTTGTTACACGTTTTAACTCCAAGAGTTTATATTGTAGTAAAATATAAATGAGCAAGTTATATGCCATGTTTAATAAATGTTGTTATTACACGTCATATTTAAAAAAATGTTATACATTTCAGTCGAAAATGTTACACACTAAAACTTAAACAACGGATATTACATATCAAGGTCAAAGCTTTAGCATCAGATGTTACACGCCAAGATCAAAGGTTTAACACCAAATGTTACATGGTAAAATCTAAGCTTCAGCACTAAACGTTACACATCAAAGCTAAAGCTTTGAGAATGAATCACTTTGTTACACATTAAGACATGTTATACCAAACTTGAATCATTGAAAAACTCAATATCAATAAACTCAAAAGCTATTGTTACTCACCATGCCATACTTTTGATCTGTAGGTCGATGATGAGATAACAAGAGATAGACAGAGCGAAGGAAACATGTCTGCAGGCTCCTCACCACTGGTTCCAGGAATGGGTTGTTTGCTGATTTATTTATTCAAAGCTGTGTCTCCTGGTTTGGTGTAAATCTGCTTTTGAGAGGACTTTGACTGCTATGCCGTTTATTGGATCTGGCAATGACATGATATGTTTTGGAGATGGACTGTGCGTCTTCCTTCATCCAGGTGGTCGCAGGGGTTCTTTCTGCATCATCAGTGTTGAGGTGATGGCAAGATTTTTGGTTTGGCTGATGTATAGTTTGGTGGTTGATTTTTTGGGTACAGATTGGTTGTGTATTGTTGATTGTGAAGTGGGTCTGGTATGCTCCATCTTGTGTTTCAGGTGTATGTTTCTATGTAGTTTTGTTCCAGGGAATTCTCTACTCCCTGTTGATTAATGAAGAGCATTAATTCACCTTTCAAAAACAAAAATAATGACAATTTGTTAATTCATTACATGTCACGTTTTAATTTATCAAATCTATGATGATGTGATCATATCACAATGATCTGCCTAATAATTTTCCAAACATGATAAAAAAAAAAATGAGTAACACTATAGTGGAACTTGGAAGTTGTACTCGGTTCTAGATTACAGGTCAAATGTTCAACTGTTTGGTAACATGCCTGTACAAGAGTGTGTTGAAAGAAACAAATTAAGAGGCTCTCTAGATGTCGGATGTCAAAGCTTGATAATAATTAGGTCATTTTCATTACATCGATCGGTGAATTTTGTCGTCCAAAAAAAAATTTTATAAAAAAGAAGACCACTGACCACTAAATCTCTTAACCAAATTAATTAATGTGCTTTGTAAAGTCCTTGTTTATAATTCTAAGAATAATGTAGTTCAAAGTTAGACAATTACTGTAGGAGGAAATACAGTGAATGGCTAGTCAAAACAACTAGCTTTATACTTCATTTACCATATGAAATTTTCCTTAAAAGCAATGGGAAGAGGATTATGCTTATGTCCGCTCTAGAAAATATTTTTATCTCTAGTGGTCAAATATTGTGCACTCAACTTCTAGAAATCCTTTTACTTTGATTTTACAAAGCACTTATGGAATGAAATATATATATATATATATATATTTAGCAAGGAATTAGATTCTTTCAAAGGACAGATTTATCAAAAGAAGATCGAATACTATTGTGGACAAGAAAGGAAAAAGTAATAGTATAAAATAAGACATGTAGGACCATTTGATCCTTGGACTTTTAATTTCCCTATTACGTAACAAATTTCATTATTCTATGTTTTAGCATGAACCATTGATCTAATTTTTTTTGTTATATAGTCTCTTGTCATGGTTTCCAATTTCCTGTCAAGGGTCATATTAAAAAAAAAACCCAAGAAAAAGAGGATTTGAACTTACAAGTTTATCATTAAAACACTATATATTTAGAATTATGATTTAAGCTAAATTAAAGAAGCCTGAGAAAGTTTGGTCATGTCCTCTCTGTGGTTATCTCAAATTCAATTTTCTTAATTTGTCAAGAGAGAAACTTAATGACGTTAGAATCGACAGTGTACTGCATGATGAGATAGATTTTGTTAAGAAAATGTTTTCTAGATTAGTTGATGTTATTAATTTAAATCTTGTCAAGTTGTTCGATGAGATAAATTTTTATCATTTATACAATTTCAAAATGAATCGATTCTCATTATTTAATTATTAAAAATAATTTTTTAAAATTACTTAATTAATTATTAAAAATAATTCTCTTAATGCAATTAATTAGGGTCTGAGTTCTAACTCAACTCCATGAAATTTGAGAAATTTTTTACATATAAATGAAGCTCTAAAGCTGCAGCTAGGTCAATGACAAATCCAACATAGGATCTCGTGAAATTTGATGAAATTTTGTTCACTGTAGGATTTACTTTGAACAACTTCCGTGGTAAACTAAGCAAATGCATAAACATGATTGCATTGACCATGAGAAGTCCATGCTTTTGGCCAGCATAGCATGGCTATCCGGGGCTTCCTCATTCACAATGAGCCACTCAGTCCCTATCGAAATTTCAAAATGATAAGCCAAGCCTACCAAGGGGCCCCCTGGTAAAAGTCCCCTGCTAACCGTGTTGTTGCTTTTAATTTTTTGTATATGTGAAATTGTTTGTGTATATATGGACATTTAGACAGACATTGAAGACTCTTTCTTAGCTTATTGGATGCTCGTTATCAAAGAGTCAAGAGCATTGACTTGACTTTTTCTAACTGCAGAGTATTTAAGAAGGTTCCCCGAAGCTCAAACTACAAAGCACTAAGATCTTCGTTACATATACTGCACCTAGAATTTTTCAAGGACACAAAGGAAAGATGAACGTCCAAGATAGCACTGCCAAGATGGACGAAGATGTTCCGTTGCCAGGGTTTCGTTTCCATCCCACAGATGAAGAGCTTCTTAGTTTTTATCTTCAAGGAAAGGTTGACAAGAAACCCATCAAAATCGAACTCATCAAACAGATGGATATCTATAAATATGATCCTTGGGACCTTCCAAGTATGATTTACTTCTACTTTAATTTCTTTTTTATGCATCTTCATCAATATTTTCTCTACCTATCTTTCAACAAGTGAAAGAGATTTAGGTTTATTTGGTTAATTGATCCAAAATTTTTAAATAAAAGAAGTTTCAAGCTGCCTTATAGCATCAAGTTAAGTCAGTTTTTTTTTTTTTCATATAATTATTTCTAAAGTTTTATGTTATACGATGGGTCTGTCCAAATTTATGGTGTTTTCTTTAAGAAAGAAGCCTTCTAACACAAAATCATCAAGCCTCTTCTGAAAAATGAAATAGATAGCTTGATAATTCTTTGTTCTCATAAGTTTTGCACTTTGTGTTTACCTTGACTTGAAATCATATAATTATTTTTGCAGAAGTTTTGTTCAGCTGTGTAATTCGTCTAGCATTAGTTGAAGATTTTGTATTAATTTTTGCATCCAAAGGGGGGTTTGTTGTCCATATATTTGCTGGTGCAATATGCATATTTTTCTGCGATACAAAAGAAAAATTAGGTCTTAGCCCCTGGGGCCATATCTGATCTCCTTCATAATTTTATTCACTCTAATATTGTATATCATAACTAATCAATCGTGCAGAGCCTAGCAGTGAGCGAGAGAGCGACTCATATTTTTTCTGCAAACGGGGAAGAAAGTATAGAAACAGTATTAGACCGAATAGAGTGACAGGATCCGGGTTTTGGAAAGCAACCGGCATTGACAAACCTGTTTATTCACATGGAGGTGAAGGCCATGTGTGCATAGGGCTAAAGAAAACGTTAGTATACTACCGCGGGAGTGCAGGAAAAGGAACCAAAACGGACTGGATGATGCATGAGTTTCGCCTTCCCAGCAATGATTATAACACAAGCCTGTCCGATCCCCAATATGTCCAAGAAGCTGTAAGCAAAATATTATAAAAGTAGCAATATATATTGATTTCATTTCTATTCCCCATGGCAGTGTTTAATTAATCCTAATAAATCTTTAATTTTGGGGATTAATTCCAGGAAGTATGGACCATATGTCGAATTTTCAAGCGGAGCGCATCACATAGAAAGTTATACACACCAGATTGGAGAGAAGTTGCAGCTAAACGTCATTTGACTAACAGAACAAGCTCTCAAACGTGTAGTGTGGAATCCAATAATGATGAGAATTACATAAGTTTCAGTGATCCAATCCTTCAACATCAAGCTGTTAATCAAATCAATGGTAGAAGCCAATGGCATGCAGCAGCAGCAGCAGACCAATTGAGCACCATGGCTCAACCTCAAACTCAACCTCCATTTATTGCACCATCTTCAAGCTTTTCGAATCCAGAAAATGACTTAGTTACTTACGCTAATTGGGATGAACTCAGATCAGTTGTGGAGTTTGCTTTTGATCCCTTTCTTCTGTAAATGCTTGTCTAATTAATTATATGTTGTTGTAGTTGAAACTCATATATATTAAAGATAAGCACTATGAACAAATAAATGAAGTGTTCAAGCTGCAATTATCTGTTAATGATGTTTATCTTTAATAATATACATATGATTGTATTGTTAATATATTTGTAGAATTCTCCCTTAATTACATGAACTTTTTGGAGCAAAAGACCTAGTGTTCCCCTCAACACTCTCTATTTTTTTTTTTTTTTTTGCCATCCAACCCTCTCTATTTAGCTAAATACTGTGATCGCGCCTTGTTAAAGGTTGCTCATTAATACTTGTGAAAGGTTGCTAATTAATACTTGTGGATCACTTATTTTTGATGCAGTGAATTAGTATGGGAATAAAGACTAGCACCTGACTATGCCTTTAAGGTTAATAATCAAGTTTCAAATATTGAAACTTTAAACTCAAGTTTAAAAGAAGAACTTAGTAATATTATTCGATAATCCTAAAAACTAAGTCTAAAGGTCCTATTTATAACATTGTAGGCCTAAATCTTAGTAAAACTTTATTTCTGGTTGTTTAGTACAATTAGAGTAGTTAACAAGAGATTTAATTCCTAACCAGAACATCCCTATTCTAAAGTCCTAGTATAAGTAAATTAAACAAAAGAGGAATTCTATTATACCTGTAATTCCTATGTAAACTCCTAACTAACAAGGAAAATATTAAAATTATGAACATGCTTATTTATGACTTTTGGGATTTTCGTTTTGACTTTTGACGTTTAACCTGCTCCAAGAAATTATCTGCTAAACGTTCTACGTCAATTTTCCGACAAAATTTGATCGCTTCGTCAATTAATTTTAAATTTTCTTTGAATTTTTGCATATAATTTCCACTTTTCTCTATTTATTGTTCCATTTGTCAATAATCCTAATTTTCTATTTTTAGTGGTTTTTTTTCAACTTCATTTGAAACATTTTAAAAAGGAGATAATCAATCTAATGTATGTATTAAAATTTCTTCAAATTATTATTAAAAGTCTGTATAAAATTTTGACAAAATCATAAATGTACATCTACTTCTAGAAAATTAATGTTATTAAAGATAATTTAGCATCTAATTAAAGTTTTACTAGTGTATCATCAATACAAATTTAGTAATAAAAGTTTAGTATAATTTTTAATAATAATTTATTAAATTTTATGTCTATTAACTTTTTAATACACATTTAGTCACTGTTCATACGCGTGAGATTTATAATTTATAACTAAATCGTATGTATTTAAATAATAATAAAAAGTATATTGAAAAGTAATAAAAGGAATTCAACTCTTAGCTTTCAATATTAAAACCTTCAACTTAACAAACCACACTTCAATGTGACATTATCTATTAAATTAGCTAATGGATTTATACGAATATGAATAAAGTGATAATCCAAATGATAACTTAAATCATATAACATAAATAACCATGCAATGAACTTAGTTCCAGAATTTTCACATGAATTTTCGAAGGCTCGAGAGCTTAATTAATTAGTCCCATATAAAACTCGAGCCCATCTCAAATGTTAATGATGAGTGTTAGCATGACTTTGGCAAATTAAGTGTTCCAATTATTTGTCTACACTTTCTTTTTATGAAAGGCTTGTCTACACATTATTAATGTAGTTTCATGAAAGAATATTTCATCGTTTAATGATTCTACATTTGATGTGTAATTAAAACTAATTGACTTGTTAAAAATAGGACGGCGTTTCAAATTGAATGGGATGGAGTAACAGTTGAAAATGTGAAGTTATAATAGGAATAGATAATTGGCATGCTTTGAGATAAGGGAATTCAAATAGACCTTGACATTATTTAATTTACACATTATATTATAGTTTAAAGTTAATAAAATCTAATTCAAGTATAGATTTGAAAGAGTGGGTTGAGCTCCATTTCATTAGTTTTTGGGTTTATTACTTTCCGATACACTTTGAGTCTCTACTGATAAATATGATTTCTCCAATTTATGAACTCTATACACGAGGATAGTAATTAAAGGTCTATTACAAAACAGGCATAATGCTTATAAAATTTTTAAATTATTTAAAAAAATTTAAATAAGTCTTTGATTTTTTATTACGTTCAATCAAATCTTTATATTTTTATTTTTAATCAAATAAACTCTTATAATTAATAATTGGCTAATTGTCATGAGTCAAAAAATCACATGTCATTTTATGCATTTTATGAAAAATGTTTTATGATCATGTCAATATATCACATTATCATCTATTATAATATGTTAACATGTCACATCATCATTCATTATGATTTGTTAGCATATCACGTCAACACCACATGACATAAAATAACAAGTGATATTTAAGTTCATGAGAATTAATCAACTATTATTTATAAGAGTTCATTTGACTTAAAACAATAATATAAAGGATTAATTTAATATAATAAAAAATAATAAACTTATTTAAAATTTTCAAAATAATTCAAGAGCTTTAAGTACTATGCTTACAAAATACAAGACAAAAAAATAGTAAAAATTTCTTATTAATCTTTCCTTTTAGGTCCAGATTGCAGTTTGAATGACTTTTTTTTTTTTCTTATTGGAGCATTTTTGCAATTGAATGACTTAAAAAAATATTAAAAGAAATTAAGTAAACTCCTCCCAATTATTAATTTCTTGCTTAAGCTTTGACATTTTCCGTGCCAACTTTGATTTTCATGTTTCTATTTATATGACTGTCAAAACTGCTTAAAATTTCAATCCTTTGAAAAAATATACCTTGGAAATCATCTGGATCTTTGTATTTGGTTTAACGACTTTGAGCTCTCCGACCATCGCATGTACCTTTCGGACTTTCAGCGCAGCATCATTTTTTGGACTAAAAAGTCTTTGTGTATATGAACGGTCCAAATATGTCCCTCCACCGAAAAATATATAAAAAGAAAATTGATAAACACAAAATAAATAAATAAATATAATCTTAGGGAAAATATTTGTGTAATATCGATATTGTTTAATTAATAAATAAATATGCACGTGACTGACAACAGGTTTTAGATTATGATGCTAAACCAAGGACTGGGTATGGAGGTACTTGAGAGATTATAACTTGGAAAATCTTTAATTCCAATTTTAGGATAAGAAATGTGAGGTTTATATATAGGATGGGAAAGAGTTGCCTTTCATTGATCTTTTACTTAAGACTCAATAGAGATTAGAGAATCTCCGTATGTAATAAAAAAAAAAAAAAAACCTATATTATGTACCAAGGGCGGAGCGTAATGTATAAATGGGAGGCCAATTTTGAAAATTTTATTTAATTATATATTTATCAATGATTGTCCAAAATTTTTGAAATTTTTTATTTTGGTCCTTTCAAAATAGTCTTTTTTATTTTATAATTAATAATAAAATGACTTCACAAATTCTACTTAATTTTACCTTAATTTAAGTTTTATCCTTTTATTTTAATAATTACAAATCATTTAATATTGACAATATCTGAAAGTTAGTAGAGAGTTTTTATTTTTAGGATTTTACGGAGCAAAAAAGACTTCTTTTGAGATTACAATTGAAGCATTACGACCTTAATATACTTCATCAGTAAGGTTTTGAAGATATTAAAATAGTTTCTTAATTGTACCAGAGATTAGCAAAAACAAGAAAGCCAAGAAATTATCGCTCCTTATTTTTGCTTTTTTGATTTCTACAGCAACTACAAAGAGAGCCTTTTCAATAATAAAAATTATGAAAATAAAACTCCGAAATAAAATAAATGATGAGTTTTTTTAAAATAATTTAATTATTTATGTTGAGAAAAATATTGTTGACCTTTCCAATATAGAGTTAATAATTGATAAATTTAAATATAAAAAACATCGTCAAGCACAACTTTCCTAAAAAACTATGGTAAGTATTTCTTTTCTTATTTCTTTTTATTTACATGTTATATAAAATTATTATATATTATGAATTTTTTTATTGTACGTTAAATTCAATATATTAATTTTAAAAATTTTTACCTTTTATTCCTATTTGTCTTTGACCCCTCCAACAAAAGTTCGCTAACTCTACCCCAATATGTACCTTACATGAAATATCATAAAAAGTCTTTGAAGTGGCAAAAAAAATTCGTAATAATGATTTTATAACAAGTATTTTGAATTTTTTTTATTGGAAGTATTTATTTTATATAAAACTTCGGTTTTATAAGTCATGAAAGCAATTTTTCATTTTAATGACTTGCGAATGAAAATTTTGAACTCAATTCTTTGAGCATAAATTACATATACTTATCATTGAGTTAAATACTTAAATGCAAAACAATATATCTTTAATTACTCAAGCTTTACTTAATTGTTACTACCTTCTTCAAGAGAATTGAGGTTTAACTTGGGACACTTTCCTCTTATATATCTTTTATGGAAAAAAAAAACCATTATATATATATATATAATGATCCATCATATTAAACAATTATAACTAGTTCAAGCCCAACATGCATATAGTTATGACATTAAATGTTTGTTTGGTAATTGAAAAATAACTTGTTGGGAAAAATTTTTTCTATGTAAAATATTTTATAGAAAAAATTAATATTTTATATTATTTAAATAAACTTTCAAAAAAAATTTTATTATTTGAATCCATCATCATTGGTGGAGTTAATTGAGTATTAAAATGATAAATAGGAATTAATTACAAAACAATAGTACCATTTGATTCTCACTAATTTTGGATCAAAATTAAGAAATGGACAAAATAATTAATAATATTTTTCGAAGCATTTAAGCACATATCTCTAATGAAAGTAAACTTTAATTTTCAAAAAACTTTCCATCCCATCATTTGTTTTACTAGAACATTATAAAAATATCAATATTTATCAATTATGTAAAACATTCAAAATTTATATTTATAAATATGTATCCATTAAGTGACAAGCATTGAAATATTTTTTATTATAATTATTAGTAAGATTTATTCAATTTATAAATAAAAATTTTAATTGTCTTGAATGATTTCACTAAAAATATTTTTTAAATATTTTAATAGTATTGAATAATTCAAATATTAATATTTTAAGTTAAAATTTTTTTTAGTTAAATATTAATTTTTTTAATATTTTAAGTTAAATATTAATCTTCATCATTCCTATACTATTACGTTTAGTATAAAAATGTTTTTCAATTCTCCAGAAAATGTCTTACACTTCTTAAGGACGTAAGATATTTTATGTGATCAATAGGTATTTTTTCTATTGATCCGTAAATGTTTTATATCTGAAATAAATTTTTCGTCTACAAATAAGTATAAATCCTGAAAACGTTTTTTAAAAAAATATTTTGCATCAAAATAAAGGAACCCTAAGTATAAGCAATATGCCAAGATCATCATCCCTATATATTATTTTCCTCTCTTTCTATTTAAAATTATTAATTGACGAGTTTCCTGCCTACTTACCGTACGCCTGAATTTTGGTAATGGTTAACTAACCCACGGGCGACCAATTAAGTTTAGAGGCCAACTAATTAATTGCTTTATCTATTAGAATATACTTTCCATAATTCTTGGCTCAGCTTGATGGTTACTTGACGGTTGAATTAGTTTACACATTTTCTTGCTAACCTAAGCATGGGGTCTATAAAACTTGAACAAAAGAAATTTTGTGAATGTCAAGTCAAAGTTACAAATTTCTTATAGGCGCCATATTCATTAACTATTTGATTACTTTTTGACCAAGCTTATGTTAGGTCAATTATTGCTCACTAACTTCTAGAAAGCTTTTTAATTTGTTTTTTTACATTAATTATTTGGATTATATAAAAGAGATCTATACATATACAATATTCATAGGAGTTATTAGCTATGCATTTGATGCTCAAACTTTTGCCTCTTTTTCTTTTTTTTTTTTTTTTAAGATATCTTTGGTCTAGGTTTTTTTTTTCTTGTTTCTTTTTTGACACATATGAAGATTCATAGGACCTTCAAGTAAGTTACAAAATGAGTTCCTACTCCATCCCACGATTTAAACCTAAGACCTAATAATTAAAGTCATAAGTTGAAGTAACATTTGAAATGTGTCCCACTAGGCTCTAGGGATAGGCTTTTTGATCTGACTTGTCTAAATTTGTTGTCTTTTACTGAGTTGGTTATATATTATTTGGGTATTCTTATATTCTATATACATAGATCTTATGCATTTTGTTTTTGTTACATATTCAATTCATGTTAATTGTTGTGTTCTATCTTAATCAAATTAAACTTCTTTTAATTTACGAAAAAGAAAATTGATAAAGGGTGTTCGTGGAATTCAAGGCTAATGAAAGACTTGCTCCACCTAATTTCTGATCGAATATTTAATGTCAAAGCGAATTACCCCTATCACAAGAATAGAAAATTGACCTAGTTGAGAAATTCTTTCCTGCCATTGCTGAACATAGCCATGAACTTTTTGAGGTCCAATTGACTTACTTATTCTCCTCTGTCCCATGTCTTTGCGTATTGAAACTTCAAAACAATCTAAGGGTTCCCCCGGGACCCTGTTAATGCATAACTTTCTCTTACTTTACCAAAACACGGTTGGAGCTGCCAAGACTCTTTCTAGGCTCAATTCTAATTGGATGTTCATTACTAAATTAGAGTCAAGACCCTTTCCTTGACTTGAAGTAGTACTTAGTTTAACCTACTGACTACAACAATTCGCATTGCTTAAGATTTACGTATTAAGGTTCTGCAATCTTCAAATGAATTAGTATTGCTATGACTGATTCTGGCCTTTACTAAAGGAGTAGTGCTGGTTAGGTAGGAATAAGACATTTGTTTCTGGCACTCCACCTGCTGGGGATTAAGAAGACGAACGTGGGTTATACTCCAAACTTGCATCACATTCTATCGTTGCTCCAAACTCATTTTAGCATTACCATATGAGAAGCCACTTGTCAATGATTATTTCTATGGAAGAAGCCAATACCATATTTTGACCGATTGAGAAGCATATATCAACCTGCAATATCTATGGCATCATCTTCAAGCTTTTCCAATTAAAATAAATGTTTGAATATATTTGTAAAATTCGTAAGTGTTTACAGTATAAAGCTCTTTAGACATATTTTACATATTATATTTTGTGTATTATAACTAGGATGAACTCAAATCAGTTGTAGAGTTTGCTCTTCATCCTTCTCTTCTGTAAATCCCTGTGTGGTATATAATAATATGATTTAACGAGGTTGTAGTTGGGATTTCTTCCAGGAACACTGGAGTGATCAAAAGCTTATTGCAGTGTTGCACTATAGGCAGAAGTGACTAAAGGCTAAGTTTGTGCTAAAGCAATTCTCAAGTGCTATTTTATTTCATCAAGTATATGCTAACGATCACTCTTATATTGTTCCTTTAAATATAAAATTTTAGAGTTTAGCACTGAAGTCCCATTGAAGCATGGCAAGGTCATAGTTACTGTATATCTTGATATCAATATCCTTTTAGCAACCAGCTGTTTTTCTCAAAGTATTCTTGCCAAATTTCCTTTTATAGGTTCAAGATTGTGGAGCATGAATCAACACTTGTGGCAACACTCAGAAAGAGTTTTGTCTTTGTCATTTGTTATGGACTCACACTTCCAACCCAAAAGACATATTTTCTTAGATGGAGGAAAGTCCTCACACCAAAACTTATCTCGTCTCTTACTAATGTGAGATATGTGGCATTTTATCCCACCCAATTATGTATTACTCTCGTTGCACTGCTTCTTTAACCCGTAAAGGAGAGGACCCACCTTAGTCCAGGCCCTAATATGTATAGTGTGATGTCTTACATCAATGAAGGATTAGGTAGACTCTAATACTGTTTGTCACACAAAGAGGCTCACCTTTGTTTAAGCCTATCTTGATCCTGGCATCTCTCATGGAAAGTCTTACATCAATAAAAGTTTTTTTTTTTTGAATGGTGAATTTTAATTAATAAAGGAAATTGCTAATAAACAACATTCTCTCAAAAGAAAAATACAATACCTAAGAACAAGATGAGAAGAAAAAGTTGCAAACATAAACAGCAGCATAAAAGCAAAAAAACAGCAACGACAAAATCAAACAAAGCAATGTTGGTGTAAATGGGGTTTAGATGGAATTCAAAGAACCGACAAAATTGACTTTAAGGTGAGCCTTTCAATAGACGCTATCTTTAAGAATTCTTTAGGCTCTACCACTCAGTATGCAAAGGGGAATAATGCGAATAGCCTAAAGGATACAATAAAGCCAACATCTAACTTCGTCTTGTACTTTACTAGAGTAAACTACTAGATACACCCGAGGGTTTACAAAGTTGTTTGATCTTAGAGCTTACGTTCTGCAGTAAGTAGATTATAAGGAATTTGAATGCTTTTGTAGTTGATGTGAACTTAAGTGTTTATATTTATAAAATACAATACTTTCCTTACTCTTGATTTTTCTACTCTTGTTTTGTTTTTGATTTGATGTGTCAAAATGGTTGGTAACAACCCCTTTATATAGGTTTACAAGTGTCTTTTCTTCAACGATACAACCTTTTCATTAAGGCACCTTTTTGTTTAAAATGTATCTTTAGATTTTTTAAAACACAACTTTTGGATAAAAGTATTATTTCAATAATCATCTTATGAAATGACAACTAGTCATTCCATAAAATATAAATTTTGAGTTATAATTTGAAACAATAACTTTTCATATTTAAACTTTTGAACTATGGTGTTTTTTCAATTTGTCTCATAACTTTTGGATATCATTTTACCAAGAGACATAACCATTCACATGATAACTTGTTTACAATCCAAGAGTCACACTATATCACTTTATGTGACATAACCTTTAAGCTAAAATAACTTTTCATTATGTGACATAACCTTTGATTTTGAAAATACACCAACAAGCAAGAGCCACAAGAGATAGGAACAGAAGAATCAAAGCAAAAGAAGTAGATAAAAAACAGAACCAACGCTGCAACAACAAAATCAAAGAAACACTACAAAAAAACATAGTATTTCCAACGGAATCGAATAAAATTCCTAAATACTTATACAGACGGATTTCCAATGGATTTCCAACAGAATTTTTCATTGGAAATCCGTTAGAAATAATTAGAGAAAACCCAATCTATTGGTAAAAATAAACATTCCAACGGAGTTTTCAACGAAATTTTTCGTTGGAAATTCCATTGGAAATTAGTAGAGAAACCCCCATCTACTATCAAAAATAAATTTTCCAACGGAAAATTCCGTTGGAAATTAGTAGAGAAAACCCCATCTATTGTCTAAAATAAATTTTCCAATGGATTTCCAACGGAAAATTCCGTTGGAAATCCGTTGGAAATTATTAGAGAAAACCCCATCTATTGTAAAAAATAAATATTCTAACAGATTTAGGAAGGAATTTTCCGTTGGAAAATTATTAGAGTAAACCGTATTTGTTGTGAAAATAAATTTTCCTGGCTGAATTTCCAACGGAATTTTCCGTTGAAAAATTTAAAGAGTAAACCCCATCTGTTATGAAAATTAAATTTTTCAACGGAATTTTTCGTTGAAAATCCGTTGGAAAATTTAAAAATAGAATCAGTGTGTTGTGTTTGTATACTTTCTAACGGAATTTTCCGTTGTAGTAATTTCAAATTTTTCCCTAATGAAATTTTAAACTTTTTATATGTTTTATTAATCTTTTTTAAAAAATTTGATATTAATAAAAGCAAATACATACTTATTGAAGTTTTTAATATTAAAAAGTTTAAATATGTTTTCCTTTGATTAATTTTGTATAATTTTTTTAACTTTAATGAATCATACAATATTGACTAACAATACCAAATTAGGGTAATTTTATATCTTTCCAAAATTTATACAAATAACAAAACATGCATGGATTAATTTGAATTAAAAACCATGATAAGATATACAATTCAAATAAACAGATTGTATCTATTACTTTATTTATGTTTTTATTGTAATTAGGGTATATATCTAAATTAATAAGAAATATTTATAATAAATTTATTAATATCTGTGCTTTAAAAATATCATTTTTATTATATTTATGTATACATGCAAATTTACCTCATACCTTTTACTAATATATATATATATATAAACCTGTATCATTTAAGAAAAAAATCAATATATAATTGTATTAAAATAAAAGTACAAGTTATAATTTTTAATTGATATAACTTTATAAGTGAAAATATATATATGTATGAGATATTAAATAAGGGTCTACATATATATATATATATATATTAATATATATTGCAGGGTAAGATTATAGTAAATTTCATTTAGATGATTATATTTATTAATGTAATAGAATCCAAATAATACATTTTGTAATATATCATGATATAACCTATAAGTTATGATCATTAATTATATATATTAAAAATTTAGTCATATAACATTTTTGTTTATATTGAGTAATATTAAAAAAGAAATATTTGTACCAAAATTAAAAATATGTTCAAGTTATGCTGTTGTCAAGACTTGAACCTTTGACTACATGTTAAAGGAGATAACATGTTAACCATTTCTTCCACCAACCCAAATTGAAATGAAATCTCCCCAACTTAATTTAATCTTAAAGCAGAGTAAATTTGTTTGTGAAAGAGTCTAAACGTCGCCGTTCCCATATTGCATCTAGGGTTTATTCCTAGGCCAAAACGGTGTAGTTTTGGACGACCCAAACCCTAACTATAAATTCATATTTTTCTTCTTAGACCCCCCGACTTCTGAAATCCCATTTCTCTCTCTAGATTGACTCTCTAAAACCTCTGCCAAATTAAAGCTAGGTTAGATCCAGTATTGTGCCCTTCCCGGTGGCCTGACTTGTAGTTTTGGCATTATGCTATTTTAACAAGACTCGGTCTTTGTCCGTCTCAATTTGACCTCGTCATCTTGCTTCCATAGTGGTCGGTGTTTTCCTTCCGTGTGGTGAGCCATTCATTTCTTTTTAAATCTCTCCCCGACGCCTTATTCCCCCTACTACTACCTTAGTCGCCGACCAATCCATTTGACAAAACCACACATTCTCAGTCTTGTCTTTTAGCAGGGCATCCAAACCTCTTGGATAAAATCGACAATTTGAGTTAATTTGGGTATAATCGCATGAGTAAATATTTACTAAAATTGTTGAAAATTTATTTGTATTTGTTGATTTATCGATTGGTTTATTTTGTCATTTTCGTTTAGGGTGTTGGCTTTGCTGCTATGTTCTCCAATTAGTTGAAGGTCTGCAAATGGTCCACGCATAAACGGATTTGATCTTTACTGCTGGCTAAGGGTGAGTTTGTGCTTGGCTTTGCATGTTACAATGTAATTTTAAAAATTTAAATATAAATCATATTGTATTATAATTGCAGACGGGCTGCTTATGGTTGATAGTTTGATGGGGAAAAAATAGTTTGATGGTGATCTTTATTAGATAATCCCAGTGACAGCATAAAATAGGATAGCATAATTGATGAATCAGCAACATTAGAAGATTAGTTTATCCTTAGAAACAGAAGGGTGAGGAAGATTAAGTGTTGTTTTTTACCTTTAATTCAGAAAGACAAGTGTCATTGACGTCTGCTTTTATTTTACTTTTCTGGGTCAAAAATGGTTGCCAGCCTTTTCCACTAATGTTGGAGATTCCACCACAATCTATAGAAAAGAATGCCGGTTGCTTCAAAGTTTTTTCTTCTTATATAAAGCAGGTTAAATGTTTCACATTCAAGGTCGATTTTTAATTAATATGAATTTCAATGTTTTTATATAAAATTAATAAAATTATTATTACTTTATTAAAATAATCAACAAAATAAAGATAAAAGCATTTAAAATTACTTTATTAAAACTAAAGTAAGTAATTTTGGTTAAAATTGAATAGATTTGATTAATACTATTTAATTAATTTAAAAATGAGTGTAAGTGTAATTGAGTAATACAATGTCTTTCGATTTCGATAAAGGGAATTAATCGATCAAAGCTAAAAAACATATAGGTAAGTATATTTTATATTTGTGTATTTTTTATTCCAAATGATTTTTATTATATTTGTTCAAATATTTTAAAATTAGTAAAGTTTACTTTGTTGTTGAACAAAATTGAATAATTGAATTTTGGTTATTTTATATTTAAAAAAATAAAAGTAAAAAAATTGAATTAAATTAATTAAGATTAAAATCTCAAAATTTCATTAAATAAATTAAGAATCTCTACTTGATTGGTATTATGACTTTAAGCATTAAGGAAAAATGACTTTTAATTTTTAGGTTTAATCTATATCTATTAACAACATTTAATTCTCAATATGCATTCATGGGTTTAGCCTTTGGAAATGATTTAGATTAAATAGAATGAACATTGTAGGATTTTGTTTGAGATAAAAAAAATTTTGAGAAGTTCTTCTATATAAATATATACATTAATTATTAAAAAAATGTTTAGATACGTAATAATCGGCATTTAAATAAGTTCTAATTCTAACAATGTCTAACAATTTGTGTCCTAATTCATGAAAGAAAAGAGTGAGTTTAATTCAAGTGTGTGTGTATATATATATATAAAGGATAAGATTTTTTGGATCAAATTTGCCTCTTATGTAATTCTTTTGCTTAAATATAAACAACATTATATCCAATTTTTATATAATTATCTTTAACAATAATGTAGAGGTAAAATTCAACACTACTACTTTTTCTTATATGTATCCCAATATATATATAGTAATAGTAGTAATAACAGTATATTTATTAGGGAAAGATACATGATGAGAAATTATTTCTGTAAATCTGTAGCATTTTCAATTCCATCTTGGTTTTCCAACAATTAATTCCCTTGTATTTTATGTTTTCATTAAGGGTTCTTTATAAATATTCAACAATTGCAGGAATCAGTAAAAGTTTCTACTCATAAAAGTTGGTTTTCGGCATCTGAGCATCAAAACTTTGGGCATCTCGCTTTTCATCGTTAAAGTCGATTTGCATTTATTATTCCATTTAATTCTTTCAAGATAAGAGTGAAGAAAATTCTTATTTTCATTTTGATGTTTTTTGTTATTTACGTTAAATTACAAATAGTCAACTATATGCCACCAATGAGCAAAAAATTTTTTTTCCCAACTGTTGCTTAAGCGATGAATGACGTTCATTTACAAGGACGGTTAATTAATTTCAACCTTGCCACTGCCGGATAACCATTGTTTATGAAATTTTTTCATACAGAGAGCCTTTACCAAAAATTAGGTTTACAAAATTGATTTATGCGTTACTTCTCCCTGTACATCTCACGGTTTAGTAAATTATTATTTTTACATTTTAATCGTACAAACGTTGTCAATATTTTGACGGGAGTGGGGATTGATATATTATTGGAACTTATTATTTATTTAAAAAATTATAAATTAAAAAAAGTTTTAGTCATTTATTCCATTAAGCAAATAATGCTTTCTTCTTTGTTGGGTGAATTTCAAAATATATAGTACAAATATTCTTATAATTACTTTATTTAAATTGTTTAGCAATTTTAACAAAAGCCCAATAATGAGAGAATATTATATAAAAGTTTCTGTAAAGGTTAATAAATAATTTAATTCATATTCGTACTCAAATTAATATATTAAGCAAATATATTTATATTTAATATTTGTCAACTTTAAAAAACTTGTAACATTATGCTATTAACTGTAAAAACTTAGGATATATTTAAAATTTTATTAAGGTTTTTGGACTAATCCAAAGTACAATCATGATATATATTTGACACTAAACATTTTGGGTCCAAACTTGAAAATTATAATGTTAGAATTGTGATTACTTGTACCCTATAAAAATTGTTCATGAATTCATGTGGAATTGTTGAAATGCTTAAGTTACAACTAACATTACAAGTCTAAAACTTGTACTTTATTTGTCATTGACATTACATTATATGAAATTTGGAGTCATTAATATATAGATAACCCCCTCCATATGAATTGATTTAATCGTTTAGAAAATCACATTTATAAACCATCTTGTTCATTATTTTTCATTCCTGTATGGATTTATATATACTATCTTGAGTTGATAATAAATTTTAATTGTGATAATTTAAATATATATCACAAAATTTGTCATTTTTAACAAATATTGTCTGCAACACTGGAAATTCCTCTTGATTGTTATATTCTATGACACTTAGGAAGATAAAATGACTGGAGATCGCTCTTGGATGAATCGTCGCTTAACTTCTAATGGATACATTACAGAAGAATTTGTAAATGAAGTTGAAGAATTCATTCATTTTGCACGTTCTAATCCAACCTTTATGTGGGGGAATAAAATTAGATGCCCTTGCAAAAGATGTAGTAACAACACGTTTCTAGAATCCGATCAGGTAACAGAGCACATCCTAAACTGGGGTTTCACTGGTGCTTACACAATTTGGAGTTTACATGGGGAACATGATTTTGGACAATCATCAAGAAGTATAGATACAGTTGAACCTAGTGCTAATAATGCCGAACATGATGAATATGGAGAACCTACATATGACAATGAAATAGAAAATCCATATACTAGAATGGTTAAGGATGCTATGGGTTCGGAAGTTGCTTTCAACCATGGTTATGCAAATGAGTCAACTTTTGTGGAAGAAGATCCGAATAGGGATGCATCTACCTTTGACCCTTTGTTAAGCAATGCGGAGGAACTTTTGTGATCAGGTTGTACAAAGCACACAACGCTTTCAACTGTGTCGCAACTTTTAAATGTTAAGTCAGAGTACAATTTGAGTGAATCCTGTTTTGATAGACTGTTGGAGATAATCAAGAATATATTGCCATCAGATGAAAATTTACCAACCGATTTTTATAGAATGAAGAGGAAGGTAGCAAAACTTGGATTGGGATATATTAAAATTCATGCTTGCAAAAACAATTGCATGTTATTTTATGAGGAAACTGCTAATTTGGAGTATTGTATGGTATGTGGGCATCCAAGGTATAAATTGAGGAAATCAACTATGAGTAGGCAGAAGAAGAAACCTTACAAGATCTTGCGCTACTTGCCACTTATACTTAGGCTTCAACGTTTTTATATGTCATGCAAAACTGTTGAACATATGATATGGCATGCACACAACCAAAGTCATGATGGATTCATTAGACACCCTATTGACGGTGAGGCTTGGCAACACTTCAACCGAACACATGAGTTATTTGCAACGGAACATAGAAATGTCAAACTTGGGTTATGTGCTGACTGTTTCAATCCATTTGTTTCGAATGCGAATCCTTATTCTGTTTGGCCAGTAATGATTTGTGTATATAATTTGCCCCTATGGATGTGTATGAAACAACAATATATTTTTCTTAATATGGTTATTCCGAGGAAGAAAAGTTCAAGTCAAAATATTGATGTTTTCTTGAGGCCTTTGATAGATGAGTTGAAAATACTGTGGACTCAGGGTGTTCTGACGTATGATGCATATGAGAAACAAAATTTCAATCTGAGGGCAGCATTATTATGGACAATTAATGATTTTCCTGCTTACCGGATGTTGTCAGGGTGGAGTACTCATGGACGATTATCATGTCCATATTGCATGAAACAGTCTAAATCTTTCATCTTAGAGCATGGTAGGAAACCTTGTTTCATTGATTGTCATCGGCAATTTTTACCTGCTAATCATCCTTTTAGGAGGCAGAGAGACAAATTTATGAAAAAGAAGGTTGAAAATGAATTAGCATTTGCTCGTTTATCAGGTGAGGAATTTTTGTCACGTTTGAATTCGCTTCCTCATCTTCCATTCGGAACAAAATATGGTGCGCAGAAGATTTCTGGTTATGGTGTAAGTCATAATCGGGTGAAGAAGAGTATATTTTGGGAACTGCCATATTGGCATACGCTTCTTATTCGTCACAATTTAGATGTGATGCATATTGAACGTAATATTTTCGAGAATATATTCAACAAAATGATGGATGTTAAGGGAAAGACAAAAGACAACATAAAGGCACGGCAAGATTTGAAAATGTATTGCAAGCGGCCAGATTTGGATTTGGTGGAACATAATGGAAAATTTTACAAGCCTAAGGTGGCATACACGTTAAATAAGGATGAAATAAAAAATGTGTGTGCTTGGGTGAAACAGTTGAGATTACTTGATGGGTTTGCGTCGAACATTTCTCAATGTGTTAATGAGATTGATTGTAAGTTTTATGGGATGAAAAGTCATGATTGTCATGTATTTATCCAAAGATTGCTCCCAATTGTGTTCCGTGATATGGTGCCGCACTCAATTTGGGAAGCGATTATTGAGATTTCTTACTTTTTTAGGGATTTGTGTACAAATGAAATACATGTAGATCATATGAACACATTGCAAGGGAAAATTTGTGAAACTATATGTAAACTAGAAAATATATTTCCTCCTGGTTTTTTTGACTCTATGGAGCATTTACCGATACATTTACCTTATGAGGCGAAGATTGGTGGACCTGTCCAGTATCGCTGGATGTATTCATTTGAGAAGTACTATAATAATTATTTTTTTTCATATAGTTAATTATAAGAGTTATAGGTACTGTATAAGTTTGACGAAAGTTGTAATTTTTAGATTTCTACAACATTTGAAGAAAAAGGTCAAAAATCAAGCCTTTGTTGAAGGATCTACCTGTGAGACGTATATTATTGAGGAAGTCTCATCGTTTTGCTCATGGTATTTTGAACCTGCTGTGCGTACAAGATTAAATAGAGTGCCACGTAATGATGATGGGGGAGAGGTGGATTCTAGTGGTCGGCTTTCAATTTTTACTCACCCTGGGCGAGGTTTTGGTCCATTAGATAAATCTCGTTTTTTAGATGATGATGAGTTTTATGCTACTGAGTTATATGTTTTATTGAATTGTGAGGAGATGCTCCCATATATAAAGTAAGTTCCATAACTTATATGATGTAATGATTGATCATACGCATGAAAGTAATCACAAATATGTTGATATGATTATAGGATATTTGACGAAACTGTCAAGGGAGATTTTGTGGATATATCGGAAGAAGAATTAGAGAAATTACGTGATGCACAATTCGTCAAATGGTTTAAAAATTTTGTAAGTGCAACGGAATTTAATTCCCATGTTAATAACATTGAGGCATTAAGTATTATATTATTAATTATACGCCTTGTCTGTATTGTTCGCAGGTTGCACAAAGAAAAGATGAGATTGATCCACGTATCATTCAAATCTCTCATGGTCTAGGACGTATGATAAGGTGTTACAAAGGATACTTTGTTAATGGGTTCAAGTTTCACACCTTAGACTATGGCCATAATCGTAAGACAATGAATAGCAGGGTTTGCATAAAAGGGAGTGTTTATAATGATCATGAGCGTGACTTTTATGGTCTTTTAGTGGACATAATCGAGTTGGAGTATTTTGGTCTTGGAAACAGAGTTGTGCTATTTAAGTGTCATTGGTTTGACACTGAAAAAGGGATTAAGGTTGATCTAGTGCATGGTTTTGTTGAAATTAAATACAACTCAATACTTGCCACTAATGAACCCTTCGTTTTAGCTGCACAAGCTCACCAAGTTTATTATAGTAGTTATTTATCAAACAAAAGAGATCGTCGTGATTGGTGGGCAGTATTTAAAATAAAAGCTGGGAGTAGATATCACATTCCTAGTAGTGGTGATATAGAAAATGAAAGTGATTTGAACGAAGGAGTATACCAATAAGATGTGTCAACTTCAACTATTGGTACAGCAGAAGAATATGTTGATAATTTTACAGGTTTATCACGTGGTGATTATGAAGAGGTTGATGTTTTGATTGAGGATGAAGATGATGACATGGAAAGTGATGATGATGATAAAGAGGACATGGAAGGAGATGAGGATGAAGATGCAGATGAAGATGAAGATCAACGTGAAGACAACGATTGTAGCACTTTTAATAATGATACTGATAATAATGACGAAAATGGATTTGCTTATTCTGACAGTGATTGATGATGTTAGACATATAAGATAATGGTTTATTATACTTTTTTAACATTGTTGTTTAACTTTAATGCTATAATATTAAATAAGTTTCAAATTTCTTGTAATTGAGCTTTATAGTTAATATATCAAATTGTTTGTGAAATTAAACCTATATAATCATAGCTTTGATTGTACGTGAATTGATATTTTCAATACGGATATTCAATTGTGGTTATAAATTTTGTTAGGATATTAATGCGTCGAAAAATATTGTAGGAACGATGGTGAAAGTGAAGCATTCAAAACCAAGATCTAGGTCAACAGATGCATCTAGAAGTATGTCTTTGCCTACAAGTGCAGCTGCCGTAGCTCATCTATCCAATCAACAACATATGCAGCAGGAGTATCATGATGTGCCATATGAGACACTAACATTGTTAGGGCCATCCGCACAGCAAGATGAAAATGAGACATCTACTAATGATTCGCGAAGATCCCCATCTATTGATTTAAGTGCAAGTTTAGATGATACATTCCCAAAGTCAAGAGGTAGGGGGCCAAGTGTAGGATTACAGACTCCTGTAGACCCAGCAGACAAATTGCGTATAACTCCTATTGGAGAGAGGTATGTTATATTGTTATATTTCGTAATGTTGTTAATTATATTTTTATATTTGTGATAAATTTTAATATATGTTAATTTTTTTTTAACATCTTCAACAAGTACTTTTTTCGAGCGAGGGGTCACAGCTACAATAACGAGGATCATAAAAAATCACTTCAATAGTCCATGGTCGACATGGAGGAAAGTCCCTAATGACATAAAGGAGTTAATGTTTCAAAAATTTTAGGTACTATCTTAGTTAATCAATTAAATTATAAGTTTTTTGTTTTCAATCAATTTGTATAAATAGTTTACATTACGCTATTATTTTGTTGAAGGAAAAATGCGTTTGGTCTGCAAATCAAAATGGTTTGGTCCGACGTATATGGGAAAAAATTTATGCCGATCAGTTAAAAGACATGCTTTCAGAAGAACGTCATAAAGCAATGACAGAAGCCAAAACAAACAACATTAGGGATTGCAAAGGCATGTCGAGGGAATGGATTACAAACGAAATATGGGATACTCTCATCGATACGGTATGGGGTACAGAAGAGTGGCAAAACAAATCAAGAAAAGCACAGGAAAATCGTTTAACGCCAAAAGAAGGAGGCATCCCAAAGCACACGGCCGGTTCAGTTCCATTTGTGGTTCATGCAAAAAGGATGGTATGAATTAATCTTACTTCGAATTTATATGCTTGGTTTCCCATCTCTCTTATTTAAATTGTATGTTTAGTATAATCACTTAAGTTTTTTGTTACATTAAATTTAAGATATATATTGATTATGATTGACTATATAAAACGTTGTAAATAAATGTAGGCAAGTGAGATGAAGCAAGATGTTACTTTCTTGGAAGTGTTTAACTGCACTCATAAGCGCTCAGCGGGTCATGGTGATTTTGTAGATAACAAGTCCAAGTCTACAAGTGTAAGAAAAAAACTTATTAATTGTTATAAATTATAAATTTGATGATCTAGTTTCATATTAATGGTATATATAATTTTTTATGTAGGAAATATATCATTATGTCCTATCGCAGAAGTATGGTGAGGATTTATCTTCTCAGCCTGAATTCGATTCTCATGCATGGACTGAAGCAATTGGAGGGATGAAGAATACATGCACTCACGTCTATGGGTTTGGTTCTCGAGTGCCAGCTACAGCTTTACTTAATAGAACTCACAACAATATATCAACATCTGAGTCTGCGTGTGGACCTATCAACTCAAATGTTAGCAGTCCTATAATTGCATTAGAAGAAAAAGTGGAAAATCTGACATCAAATTTGGGTCAAATACGTGACGAATTATGTGGGGAAATACGCGAAGAAATTAAGAATGCAATGGCGGAAACCATGGGTGAATTTATGGCACGTATGGAAAGCGTGTTCATGAGTCATGCGCGTTCAACAAAAGGAGATGCAGGACCTTCAAGATAAAATATTGACAAGTAAGAAAACAAAATTCCATGAACTTGATGTATATTTTCCACTACTACACTTGGATTGTTGTTAGTATGCGTATGTTTTATATTCATGTGATTTTCACTTTTTTATATATTGTGTGTTTTGGTTAATTATTAATTAGATGTACTAAGTGATGAACAACGAAAATTTTGAAGATGCGTTTATTTTATATAATTTGATATTGCAATGCGGATTGAAATTGCTAATTTATCATTGAAGTGAATACAGGTAATATTGGTTGAAAAATTATAAGCAATAAAACAAGTTATTCAATTTCCAACGGAAATTTCCATTGGAAATATTAAAAAAATTCCGTTGGAAGATGATTTTCAACAGAAATTCCGTTGAAAATAATTTTCCAACGGAAAATGATTCACATAAAATTCCGTTGGAAATCATCTTCCAACGAAATTTGTGTTAATGAAAAAAATTCCGTTGGAAAAATATTTCCAACGGAATTTTTGCTGTTATTAAAATTCCGTTGGAAAATTATTTCCAACGGAATTTTGTCTATAATAATTTTCCGTTAGAAAGATTTTTCAACGGAATTTTCGTTAGAAATTTCCAACAGAATGTTCCTCATTAGTATTTTTCCAACGGAATTTCAATCATATTTTCATACATTTCACAATTTTCCAATAGATTTTTCCAACAGAAATTTTCGTTGGAAATTTTCAATGAATTTCCAATGAATTTGTATTACCTACAAGGCTTTTAGCTATAAAATTTTCAACGGAATTTTCCGTTGGAAATCCGTTGAAAACATTGATTTCCAACGGAAAAAAGACTATTTTCAACGAAAAATTCCATTGAAAATAGCTTCTTTTTTTTTTTGTAGTGAAAGAGAGGTTAGTCAAAAATCTCAACAAGATCCTCCAGACGCTCCACACCATCTTTAGCAAGACGATCGGCAAAATGATTTGCAGATTGCTGAATATGAACAACTAACCATTATAAAAGTTTAGACTTCAAATGTTGATCAAGCACAAAATTTTCCACATTCGCCATGGAGCATAGAAAGGGTCATTTGTCCATTTAACAGCATGAAGGAGTTAGATTCCACAATGAACTCATGAGAGCTAACCCTAGAGGAAGCAACGAAGAGAAGCAAGGCTTCTTTTATAGCATAAACTTCAGCAAGATTAGAGTCCATAGTGCCCACAGATTTAGAGAAAAGGATTTTAATATTACCATCGTTGCCTCTCAAAGTGCCCCCAATACCAGTAGCCCCTGGGTAGCCTCTCGCAGCTCTATTAACATTAAATTTTATGCTATCAAAACATGGTCTAACCCAATCAATCATGGGTTTGTTTTTTTTCTGTGTCAAAGGAGCTTTAGCCAAGGCCGTTTCTCTCACAACATCAAGAACAGAAGAATTTTCCAGCTGTCACTTAGCCATAATCCACCACCCAATTCTGAATTTAGTAGTCTCAAAATTTTGAAAGAAGTCAAAAGGTTCACCTTTAAAGATAAGGTCATTCCTAGAATGCCAAAGTATCCACATGATGGTGAGGAAAGCCATACGCCAAATTGAATTGCTTTCTTCATTAGGAATGACACCATTCTAAGCAAGACGAAAACATCCCATATTATTGGGGAGTACCATATTAAGATCCCAAGATTCGATCTAAAAATTCCATAATCTCCATGAAAGAGATGGTCGACTGTTTCAATATCTTTGTTAAAAATGGCACATAAGGTAGCAACACTATTAAAGAGACCCCTTCTAACAAGTTCTGTTCTAACATCCATTCGACCCTTTAATACTTGCCAGCAAAGAACCTCCACTTTATAGGAGCAAGGTTAGTCCAAATCATTTTCCATAGGTGCTAATCCGTGCTCATGAACCCAACAGCAAGCTTACAAAAAGATTTAAGTGAATAAACACCATTGGAGCTATGGTTCCATATAATCTTATCAGACATCTCCTTGTCAAGAAAAATATAATTTAAGAGCTCCATAAGAAAACTCCATTGATCTTTTTCCCAATCAAATAAATTCCTTCTTAAAGGAATGTTCCAATGCCAAACATCATCAATCTAAGAACCAAAATCTATCAAGGCACCATTTTTTTTGGCAGATAAAGCATAAATACAAGGGAAGACAGCTCTAAGAATAATATTCTCAGTCCAAATATCATTCCAAAAATTAATACAATTACCCTTGCCTGGCAGCAGACTACTACTAACTTTAATCAAATCAAAAAACTGAGAGGCATCCCATAAAGGACTAACAATGTTCTTCCAAGTAAGAGACAGCTTCCTAGGGTGACAATTCGAAGGAACAAGAAAATTAGGATCCAATCCATACCGATCAACAATGGTATGTCTCCAAAAAGAGTCCTTTTCATCACTAAAATGTCAAATCCATTTATTAAGGAGTGATTGATTTTTAATATGTAGATCCACAATGTCTAAACCTTCATTCTTTTTTAAGAAGCACAAACAGATGACCAGTCCACATAGTGAATTTTTCTGGTCAAGCAATCACTAGGCTAAACATCAATAAACGGTTAGGTTGGCCAGTTCTGCTACCATTTGTTATGGTTTTACACTTTTAACTCAAAAGACATATCTCTTATCTCTTACTGATGTTTGTGATATTTCTCTACACACATAAATACGAAAGACTGGACAATAATGGCTTACTTGAAAACATGTTGCTAACTTGGCAGCACTACCCGATTGGATTTGATGCGGGAGCTTAAAGTATTA
Organism: Theobroma grandiflorum; assembly: GCA_036013995.1. Lineage (NCBI taxonomy): Eukaryota > Viridiplantae > Streptophyta > Magnoliopsida > Malvales > Malvaceae > Theobroma > Theobroma grandiflorum. The sequence goes on along the minus strand of CP142133.1, from coordinate 20,879,631 downwards.
ACCACAAAACCAATATCATGCCTTAGAAGCCAAGCCCAAAACGTAGGATTGGGCCAACCATGCGCTCATTGCCAACCAAATAAAAGTAGGATTAGGCCTAATTTGCCCAACTTACGCTCTCAAACCCATTCAAACCTTCCCTTCTGTCTCTCTCTTCGCCAGAGCCAATCTGAAAGTCCAAAGAAGCCAACTTCCCTCATTTCCCAAATTCTTTATTGTTCAAAATTCAACCTTTGCAACCTTCCGAGCAGGCCAACTGGATTCTCCAAAGAAAAGGTGACAGTAGGAAAATGAAATTTACTTTTTTTACTCGTATTCTTCATTTTGTTAGACCCTTTTTGATCTTACAATACTTTCTTGCTGTTCTTCATCTCATCTTTCTTTATAAATAAAACAACCCAGATATTAAACTTGCCCATCAAATTTTCATAAGCTCTCATTGCTTAATTTCTTTTGGTTACTGACATTTGTTTCTTTTTGACGATACTTTTCCAATCAGATGATGATAGATCGTTATTCGATAGCTTTGTTTCTTGTGCTTTCATTTCTTGTTGGAGTCTTGGATGCTAGTGCTGGTGATTCTGATCCACGTTACAGGTTTGTCTTTCTTTTCTTTTTTCCCCCATTACCCATAATTCATTTCTTTTTCTTTCTGTTTTTTTTTTAATGTATGGATGTTACACCTGTAGCTTATGGATTATATAAGTTAGTTGCATAGCAGAAAAAAAAATTCAATTTCCAATTATCTTGGGGAAATTGTAGGAGTTACTATTCCTTTCAACGCAAACTATACTTGGTTATTGATTTTCGACATTGATGCTGAGGGATCTCGAGTTGTTATCAAGTCTTATAAAGTTTGGGACTTACAATGTCTACGACAATAAGCATGTATGTTACTTAGTTGTTAGATTGGAATGGGCATGTATTTTGGTAATTGCTTTATTATACCGTTCATGTGCTTAACTATTAAGGGCAGGTCTTTCAGAAAAGGATTGCAATAGGATACAAAATGTGATGGGTTTGTGTTGCTACCTTCAAAGCTGAGAAAGGAACTTCACTGACTGTTAGCTTTTTGTGTTCCTTGTGTATGTTCTTGACACAAGTCCTAAAAAGTTGGCCTTGCATCGGTTATGATTACCTTCTTCATGTGGGTTATTGGTAAGATTAGGAATGGTAATGTTTTTTATTATAAGGTTTCATGTTAAACCCTGAGGATGTACGGGCAACCAGCTTTGAGTACAATAAAAATTAGGAAATGCACATCTACAAATATGAAAATTTTATTGCAAATCAAAGAAACTAAATGGTTAAAGGATGCTCATTAAGGTGATGCCATGTTGATAGCATGGCTCTTGGCTAGATCAAGGGTAATTTCCTCTGAAGTCTAAGGGAAATTTATGTTGGTCACTATATCAAAGTCCTTTTTGGTTGCAGTTGTTTGCGTCAGTGAGTTAAGTCATTAGTATTATTTCTTTTAGATTTAATGCTTTTAATTTTAATGAGAGAAGAATAACCAAGTTATTTTACTCATCATTGTAGTCAAAAGAAATCTGGCAGGTACTTAGATGCTTGTGTGGTGAGATAAGGTGTTATACAAAATGGCCTAAAACCCTTAAGGCAAGGCACTCAAAGCTGTGCATGTTACTTGAGGTGATAGGTTATCAAGATTAGCACCTCACTGAAACTAACAACTACTTTATAGGATATTCAGTTATTTGGTCATCAATTAGATAAAATTAAAACTGGCTCATTTAAATATGCCTATTTTTTATGATTTTCAGTCTTTATATAGATATAATATCCATTAATCAATACCCTGTGAGACACTAAGCATTGGATTGGTTTTTTTGAATCAAAGCAGAATATAAGACTTGGTGGTATTTATATAATTGTCTGTCATTGTGTCTTCTAGTTGGCTGCAGGCTGCACTCTACTGCCAAGAAGTTCTATAGATTTAATCCTTTTTCATTTTCCCTTTTTCTTTTTTAATTGAACAAGGAATTCCATGAATCTATTTAGACTCTGCTCAAAGTTTCAGTGCCAGGGTAATTGCATTAGGTAGGTGATATGACCTTCTCTCAGCACCATAGCTATTTCTTGTCTATATTATTAGGGGAGTACTTCATGTGGATCATTGATGAGCTTCCTAGGTTCTAAGTCTTTCGATGTTGCCAATTTGCTGGGAATTTGTGGTGGTCATCAGCACCTTGTATTTTCTACCCAAAGTCAGCCAAAAAGTATCCTTTGTCTAATTATTTGGGAGAATTATATTTTGAAGAAGTGCACATATATCATTATAGTTTGGGGGAGTTCAGCATTTTGCATTTTCAAAGCCATCCAAAACAAGAGAGAAGAAAGAATAAAAACATAAAGGAATAAAGTGATTGAGTCACACCTTAGTTCTTTGTAGAATTTGAAATGGGGCAAGTGTGCATATTGTTATGGATTGCATCATGTCACACTCTTTTCTTTCTGACTTGAAATTAATTTACTCCTTGTTATTAGAATTTGACATTTAAGTAGTTACAGTTTGGAATGTTTTGAATTTTAGGGCTTGTGTAGCACAATGTGAGAAAACTGGATGTGTTGGGGAAAGATGTTTTCCCCACTGCAAGTTTCCTTCTGATGGGGTTGCCAGTGATGGTCCATGGTACATGCAAGAACCACTTTACTTGAAGTGGAAACAATGGGATTGCGAAAGTGATTGTCGTTACAATTGCATGATTGATAGAGAGAAAGAAAGAGAAGCACTTGGCGATGGACCTGTCAAGTATCATGGTAAATGGCCCTTCAAGCGAGTTTTTGGAATTCAGGTTTGCATTTTTTTTCACATTTTGGACCTCAATAAAGGTTTCTTTTGGATTTTTTGGGTATATTATCATGGTTTTTTGTAGTATTGATCTTGGCTTGACCATTGATTTGCTCAGGAACCAGCTTCTGTAGTTTTCTCTGCACTCAACCTAGCAATGCATTTTCATGGTTGGCTATCCTTTTTCATCCTTCTTTACTACAACTTGCCTTTAAAACAAGATAAGAAGGCATACTATGAGTTTGCAAGCTTGTGGCATATATATGGGCTCTTGGCAATGAACTCGTGGTTCTGGAGTGCTGTTTTCCATAGTCGGTAATCATTTTTTCCATTCACCTCTCCAACACACCCCACTTTTTTTCCCACTCAGATAAATTTGGCTGGCACTTTGCATAAAAAACATGGGTGATTCTTTTGAATGTTACCTGCAAACCTAGGTTCGGCTTTGAAATACAGGTCAATGTTACATGGAATAGATTTGTTCCGATATCTTCTGCATATATAAACATTGCATAACACCAACATAACAAGGGGAAAGGCAAGGTACCCAGTAAATGGTAGATTTTCTATAAGATAGGCAGACCTGCAGATAATAGCATTTCTAACTGTTAGTAATATAAATAAATAAAATAGTTTAGACAGGGAACTGAAAGAAAAACTAATCCAGTGAAATGAGATGCTACTTGCCTAATACTGCCTTGTCAAAGTTAGCACCTAAAACTGGCATTTTAAATAGAACCTAGTCTTCTACATATTTGCTGATCTCTCCTTACTTGGGTCTGTATACTGCATTGCATTGTGCATGTACTCAGGTTCAGAGTGTCACAGTTGGTTATGTGTCAGACATGATACGTTTAACTTTTTGGGAGGTATTTTTGTATATATAGAGTATCATATCCTCTTTACCACATCTAGTTTAAGTGTCCAATAACATGGGAATGTTGGTGAAAAGAATGGTTAGAGTAACATATTTTGTAATTATGCCTAGCGGCTGTAGATTCTTTTTATTGTACTGATGTCACCGACCCTTTATATGTGCAGGTGCATGCGTTCTGTGTGTTAATTGTTGCACGTGTGGTCATATTCCATTTTTATTGATGCTTTGTCTAGAGTGGCAAATATTTGGATAAGTTGGCCTACTCACAAATCACACACATGCTTTGGAACTCTCTCTCTCTCTGTGACTGTATGTAAATGCCCATGAAGGTCTGATTTCTGACTCTATCATGTCTACTTGAACCACAGTGATGTGGATTTGACAGAAAAGTTTGACTACTCATCTGCTGTGGCACTGCTCGGGTACTCTCTTCTTCTGGCTATACTTAGAAGTTTCAACGTGAGAGATGAGGCTGCCAGAGTCATGGTTGCTGCTCCATTGCTTGCCTTTACAACTACCCATATATTGTTCCTCAACTTCTATTCCCTTGACTATGGTAACATCTCTGTTCTTTGGCAGTTTCTACTTTTAGCATTTTATCAGGGGGTTAGTTTACTCCAATATGTTCTTAGTTTATTTGTCTCACAAAAGATACTCCGCTTATGTGGACAGTTTGTATTGTCACATGTCTCATTTGAAGTACAAAATTGGACGAGCACTTTTCTTTCAACCAGTGCATTAATCCTGATCCTGGTTGCATAATATTTATTGAGAGAACATCATGCCCTTAGAGATTTCAATACATAAATTTCTTGCATTACTGGCTACAATGACATGATGTGAAACATTGTGCAGGGTGGAACATGAAAGTGTGTGTTGTCATGGGGGTTGCTCAACTTCTCATTTGGGCAATTTGGGCTGGTAAGACACACCATCCTTCTCGCTGGAAGTTGTGGGTGGTGGTCTTTGGAGGTGGCCTGGCTATGCTGCTAGAGATTTATGATTTCCCTCCTTATCAAGGATTCTTTGATGCCCATGCTTTATGGCATGCCACAACTATTCCACTTACCTGCATATGGTGGAGTTTCATTAGGGACGATGCCAAGCTTCGAACATCTGTCCTCTTTAAGAAGGCTAAGTAACTCCCTGTAAGACTGACTTGTAAACCATCATCCTCTTCTAGCACCTTGACCACTCCGTCATATTGATTGGCAGAAGGTTTTGATATTTTTGTATTTGTTTTCCTGTATTGTTCTTGTTATGAGCAGAAAAGGAGGAGATTGCTTAGTTGGGATTCCCTGTTGGTTGAAACTTGAAAGACCTTTTTTGCTGGAACTGGATTCAGAACGCAATATTGAAGTTGTAACAGGGAACTAATTCAATTCTTTTGTAGATTTAACCCATTATGCTTGAACATTTTACTCACTTTGTTATCATGCATTTATTCACGAGCATTTATGTGGGTGGCCCTGCCATGCACATGCACTACTTGCAGTTTTAAACATACAGTTTCTGTAATTTGTTCCTTCTAGTTCTCTTGGTACTGTTTAGCTAATTGCTACTCATGTCACGGTATTGATAATCTTCACATGGTGTTGACCAAGTTAACAGGTGAACCAATGTTCTAAACATTTCACATCAGTACTTGTCAACGCTTTAATCAACATGATCAATGCCATGTCAGAAACTTTAATCAAAGAAACTTAATAGTGTTAATAATTAGATTAACATTAATAAGTTCTAAAATTATAAAAACTCAATTTATACAAATTATAAAAATAGTTTATCGAAATATACCAGTACTGCAACAATTATGTCCCTTTGATTAATAAAACGATGGGTTTATTGAAATATTTATTGTATTTTGCTTCTCATATGATTGGTCTAACCATGTTTTGTCATGGCAAGAAATTATAAAGATGATTTTTTTTTTCTTTTTTAAATAAAAGGGAAGTCATTCGTATTCCCTTTTGGCATATAGGAACCAAACAATTATGAATAGAATACAGAAAAATAAAATAAAATAAAATTAGGAACTAAATCAAAATTTATATTTCATATTCTAAGTCATGGGCAAAATCAAGCAGTTTTTTCGGCTTAATTGATCAATAAAAAATAGTTAATCATTTATATCTTTTATTTAAATCATATTAAAGTCATTAATAAATTAGATTAGATTAAAAGACACGTGGTATTTAATTCGGTTATTCACATAGAATAATTAACCTTTTTTTCTCAAAACTTTATCCTTTATAATCAGATTAGACGTGAAATGGAAAGGAGGAAGAAGTAAAAAAAAAAAAATTACCTCTATTAGAATATGACCCATAAATCGTATATGAGTCAAATATAAATTACTCACGTATATGATTTACGTAAAACTTATATTTTTACAATTCACATGAATAATTTCAAACTTCTTCTAGAAATATTGTTTAACTTTTCTACTAATCTTCTGAAATCAAAACGTGGTTAAATTTGGAGTTTTCTTTTATATATATATATATATATATGATCCATAAATTTATTTAAAAATGAAAAAATATTCAAAACGGAAAGATTTTAAAAGGAAGGAAAAGGCATTATTAGAAACCAAGCACAAAGCCCAAAAGAGGGAGCCCAAGCCCAAAGAGGAAAAGCGGAAGCTCACTCTCAGGCTCTAAAGCGCACTGCCTTCGGCGTCTCATCAAAGTACAAAGAGGACATATCGTCCTTGGCCTGCCCCATTCGAGAGAAAGTTCCCAAAATCTTCATCTCTTTCTTTCTCTCGCTGCCCCGCTCTCTCTCTCTCTCTAGCTCAGGTAAGCTCTGCGCCTTTCCCTTTCATCTTCAGTAAGATCTGCCTCCATGTAGATCCTTTTACATTTCTTGTTTTAATCTTAGATCCTGTTTTCATTTCATTTTTCTTTCTTCCTTGGTATAGATAAATATGATTCAGTTTTAAACAAATCATTGCAGTTATTTAGTTCTTTTTATATTTCTGGGTATTGATTACGGAATATACATATTTATGTAGCTGTTGCCATCCCTAGATCCGAAACTAATAACTAAAACTTCAACGAAACGAAGCTTTTAAATCCGAACTTAGATCACACTTTTTGTTATTTTCTTTCATTTTTTCACAAACCGAACAGAAGGTAAGTGGAATTATATCTTATCCCAGAATTTGTTTTTAGTTTTTGCGGAGCACCAAATCAAAGTTTTAAAAAAAAAACTTTAATTTTGTTTTTTTGCAGGAAATTTTGTGTAAAATTGAGATCTGGAATATGGGTTTTTTGGTAACGACCTTAATTTTTGCTGTGATTGGGATAATTGCATCGCTTTGTACCAGAATCTGCTGTAACAGAGGTCCCTCTGCTAATCTGTAAGTGCCCTATTAAGGATTTTTCTTCTTCTTTAGAATTTAATTTGCTCTTTTTATTAAGATTTTTTGGATTTTAAAGTACATATGCTAAAAATTGTAGCCTTTTCACAATCTCAGTTTAATATTTTCATAATTAAGTTTAAAGGTGTTCTGATTGGTATACAAAAATGAAATATGCTTTAATTTGGTGTGGTAAGTAGGGCTGTTAGATAGAATAGTTAGCGTTGTGAACCAGTGCTGAATTCTTTGTGTAGGGGTTGCTTACCGTGAACTGGAATGAATCTTATAACCTCTCGTTGCATTGGGCAACAGATCAATGATTTAGCTTAACTGATCTGCTGGGATTTTCATTATGTAGTACAATGTTTGGATATACTATGGCCTGCTTTGTCATTTAGAGACTAGGAAACTTTCTTATGTTTGATTAACTCTTGCCAATAAGTGTAATGCCTCTTTCGATTTTCCTTGTTCTCATTGGAAAACCGTTTTCCTTGTCTTCTTATGCAGGTTCCACTTAACATTAGTCATTACAGCAACAGTCTGTTGTTGGATGATGTAAGTTATATGCTTGCTTTACATCTTTTCTTTCTTCAGTAGTAGCTATATTTTTTAAATACATTCTGTTCATAAAGTAAGTACCAATATGAAATCTTAAATGCATTATGATTTATTAACATTGGACTTCATTTGGCCATGTTGTCATTCCAAAATTTTGGTCAAGATGAACGTTGTAATGCCAGTGCTTTTTCTTTCTCACATTCTGCAATGAAAAATTTGTTTTCTTCATGGTAAATATTTTAATTCTAATTTTGCATAGTGACTTATGCTAAATTGGAATGGCTTTGCAAAAGCCTAATTTTAAGGTGTTTATAAAGAAGTTGTCATAAAACTCTGAATAAAATGTCTTGTTTAGCTTGTTCATTAGGTTTTTAAGCTATGAATTCACTGATAGGACACCTTGTTAAAGGTTGAGCTCATTAAGTACCTTGATCTGTTATACATTATGCTACCAATTTGTGAGAGTTTGATGGTTGCTATGATTGTAGAAATATTGATTTGGAATAAGGTGGATTCATAGGTTATTGTGGTACATGATAAAGTTTTTAATTTATCATTTAAAAGAACACTAAATATGTTTACTCTTCTGCCTTTGGCACTCTCGGATTTGATAAACTAATATTCATTGTTTAAGAATATACTCTTGTCTCCTTCTTGAATGCTTGTATACTATACATACTCACAATGTCCTGCATTCACTGCATGGTTATGCATCTTTATCCAGTGATTCGAAGGATATTAATCTTTGTAGTCACTTTTATGTAGATCTCTTATTTAATAAGTAAACATAGCTTATTTCATTGTCTTTCTGGTTTGTAATGTTAATTCTTATGCTTTGATAGGTGGGCAATTGTATATCTTGCGCAAATGAAACCGCTCATTGTCCCCATTTTGAATGAAGGAGAGTGAAGTTCTTTACGCAAAATCTTTTTGAGGATTATCTTAGACTGTGGATTGGCCACTGAGTAATATTTGAATTTAGTTGTCATGGATGATTCAGTGTCTTCCCATGTTGATTCTGTATATAATCCGCATTCGAGCATGGACTTTGAATTGGTATTGTGTTGGCACTTGATGTTAGCAGTCTCATTTGTTGTATTATCCTTTATTCAGTTTTAATAAGAATTAGTGTTCTATCAAACATTATGTAATTTCAAAAAATAATTGCAAAAAAAGATTACATTTCTCTCCAATTACCATTGTCATCGTTTGTCCTTTTTATTTTCCTCTTCGTCTTTGGATTGCAGCTTCAAACCTAGCATATCTGTAGCAAGAGTAAGTTGAACGGGAAATAGCGATGTCCTTCATTTAGTGTATCCAACATTAGTGTGAGTAGGCATATTTTGTTTACAATGATACTATGAAGAACTCTCTTATGGTTTAATCTTTAGCTTGATTGGAAAAGCGGTTGATTATAGCAACTCTTAGTTACCATTGCCATGCAAAGTTCAAAGAATTAAGAGCATTTACAAACCAATGCACCAACTCTTGAAGGCCTTTGCCCTTTGGTCATCTTTATATGAACAAGGTTTTCTTTATGGTATGTATTTTAATTCTAATTTTGCATAGTGACTTGTGCTAAATTTGAATGGCTTTCAAGGTATGAATTTACTGAATAAGACACCTTTGTTAAAGGCTAAGCTCTTTGAAGTACCTTGATGTTTTACCTTATGTTATCAATTTGAGAGTGTTTGATGGTTGCTGTGACATTCCCTCGGGGGCCTATTCAAGGTATTATTATGTCTGGTCGAGCGTATTGGGTTCAGTTTGCTGCAGTGGCCCTCACCTCCAAGACTCGAATCTCAAATTTTTTATTTCTCTCGAAAGGAACGTCTTTCACCATTTGAACTGCATCCGGTCGAGCGGGTCGGATTCAGTACATTCAACTAGACATAACAATACCTCGAGTAGTGAGCAGGCTTCAGAGGGGATGTCACAGTTGCTATGGTATCAATTTGTAGGGTATAATATGTCTATTTTATCATGTAATCACATAGTATCATTTTATATAAATATGTAAAAATAAAAATTATAAATTTTTTTAAAATAAATATTTTTAAATTATAATTACATGAATATATAAAAATATTTTTAAAATTTATCTTTTAAATTTATTTATCAATAAGATGATAATATTTGATTTACTAACAATAAATTGTATTAAATATAAACACATATATTTTATTTTTCAGTTTTTGAATTCAAATAATATGTGCACATTTTAATTCATATTCGGTCTTTACTTCAAATTTTCTATAGATGAGAAAGGAGCTTGCTCATCATTATTGTAAAATTGGACCGTGACCCAAATAAACTAAAAGAATGGGTCAATTCTATTCCGTTAGTAAAATTATATAATTAGTACATATATTTTATTAAAGTGATAAATTTAATTCTTATGCAATAATTTATAAAAATTAAATTTTTATATTTTTCAAAATTGACAATATGAATCTAATTATTAACGATATTAAATTTTGTTTGTTATTTATATTGATATAGTATTTAATGGTTCTGATAAAATATTTAATTTAATGATATGCATTGAATTTGATGATGTGGTATCCAATAATGATATCTTAATTATTGTTTAGGGATATAATCATTGCATCATCTTAGATGTCATATTATAAGATTCAATGTCGCATTAATACAATCAAATATTATATCAGCATAAATAACAAAAAAATTTTAATATTACTAATAATTGGATTGATGTTGTCAATTTCAAAAACTCAATTTTTACAAATTACTATACATGATTAAATCCAACACTTTGACAAAATATAGAGTACCAATTTTAAAAAATTCCAAACTTAAACGTATAAATATTTACTTTTCTTGTCATTTCTCTCTAAATTTCCTCAACTCACCATAGAAGGGCAACTACAACAACGACTATGGCTCTAAGGCTGAATCCGAAGCTCCTTGACTAAATCCAATTGAGAAAACGTCGAATTTGGTATTTTTTAGTGAGATCCAGTCGCAGGAAGTGTCAATTTTGCTCCCTAAAAATTAGATTCGGCCACATCTCTGTCTACGAACCAATACAGAAGAAAGGAAAAGAAAAGAAAAATTATAATTATAATTATATATTATTAAAATTTAATATTTTAAATTTATAAATTAAAGTAAAATTATGATTATTTAACTTATAAATAAAATATTAATATTTTTAAAAATGTTAATGTTTAAATTATAAGTAAAATATTAATATTTTAAAATTAAATAAAATAACCATATTAATATTTAAATTATAAATTATTAACAAATATATATATATATATATTAGGCGACCTTTTTTTTAGAGGCGGAATCCAAAAGGCGTTTCTAAGAATGGACTTCTGTATAATTTTAAGTGTTTTTAGACACAAAAAGTCACCTTTGGACGAAAATGTCCTTAATGAAACCGACGCATCCTTTTGGGTCCGCGCCTCAACCCGAAACGTTGCAACGGGTAAAGTCTGTTTATATGTGGTCCACCACTCAGTTCTCAGAGACAGACCGTACATCTCCTCCAAAGCAAGTCAACTTTTGTCGATACTTAGGCGGCAGACAAAGTTCGGAGCATTTTCGCAGTGGGACTATTTTAGAGTGGTTGTTATCAGCATAAAGGTGCTTCACATACTCAGCAGTGAGAGGAAGTTGACAGTACGAGGAGAAAGGTATAATATTTATTTTATTTTAGTTAAGGAAAGTATTTTATTTTTTTAAAAATTTTGAACCGTGTGACGAAATGGTTATTCTTCATGTTTAGGGTTTTGGTTTTTGAGCATAAACCTATACATATTGGTTGTTCATATTGATATTGGTTGTCGTTTGAAATGGTTGAATAGCGAGGTGAATGTGGTATTGTTGGTGTTGATGGGGTCGAAAGGTGACCGGCGTCGCGTGACTGGTTCATATGTATGCGTCCAGACACTTTGGTAGGAATTGGCATTTAGGGTGACTGATGGCTTACGTACCCGCTTTGCGTGACTGGATTTTGGCATGGGGTCACTAAGGGTATGCGTGATTGCATTAGGGTTTAACATTGCGTGACAGCACGAGTGGATGGGATGGGGTCAGGGTTTGCGTGATTGCATTAGAGTTTAACTTTGCGTGACATAATGATAGGTCAGTGCGTGACAGCACGAGTTGATGGCATGGGGTTAGGGTGTGCGTGATTGTAATAAGGTTTACATTGCGCGAATGGTCGATGGGTTTATATCGGTGCGTCACTTGTGTACAGATGGTTGCGTGATTAATGTTCTTAATTGCGTGACTAATTAAAAGTCATTGCGTGACTTGTTTTATATTGAATGGCACAAATGTCATAACTGCATGAAATTTATCCGTATGGCACTGCATGAAAGAAATTGAAACCGTTATGTATTATTATGGATCAACTATAATGCTTTAATTTGTATATGTTGATTTGCTTAACAATCCATGCACAGCACTCGCATTAATTATGCTGGTCCAGGGCTGTCTAAAAACAGTTAAAAGTATGGAGAGGGTTATTTTATGAGTTAACTTATGAGGAGGGCTATTTCTGATAAATGCCTATTGTTTTTATGTTAATCTACAATGATGGAATTAACATGACTAAATGGAAGGTGATCTGTTGTATGTTGCAGATGGCCAGCACAGGAACAGAGCATGATAATGTAGAATCTATGCTTTGTGTGCCGAGGCAACAGTGGGGGTTCAACGCGGGCATTAACATCCACTGCAAGTGGCCGCAGCTTCATATGATACGGGAGATGATGTCCAAAGTGAACGAGTTGGAGAGGTTGAAGGGAACGTGCTTTGGGCACATGATGGAGGTCGAAGCTGATAAGAATTTATTCTGCGCCAGTCTCGTGCACAACCTAATGCTGCGCAGAATAAATGAACCGGCCGCCATCGAGGGTGAGCTATGGTTCGCCATAGGGAGAACAAAGGCCCGGTTCTTAAAAAGGGAGTTCTGCCTCGTGACAGGGCTTAAGTTTGGTGCCATACCGGGCCTTATTGTCAATCGATACGAGGCCGTCCCTGGAGGAATTCACCTACGTTACTGGGGAGAGGGGAACGAGGTGAAGATTCAAAAAGTTTTAGATACATTCAAGGGAGGCCAGTTTCAGCAAGAGGGAGATGCGACGAAGATGGCCCTCGTCTTGATTGCCCAAAATGTTTTATTCGGTCAAGACTACAGACGATCAGTGGTTCCATGGTTGCTGTCGCTTGTGGAGAACATCGAGGAGTGGAACGCATTCCCATGGGGCACTTATGTTTGGAGTCTGACCGTAGATTACATGACGAGGGGCTTCGAACCTCCTACTGCAGGAGTAGCGGAGAAAAGTCGCTACCACATCTACGGATTTATTTGGGCGTTTCAGGTAGTGTGCCATACACTGTTTATCATTATTCTTGTCACATAAGATTTAATGAGGTTAAATCTTTTCGCATAAGAATTTAGGAGGTGAGTAAAAAATGTTTTACGTTTGATGTGCAGTTTTGGGCGTTGGAAGCAATTCCTGTAATCCGAAGCCTATTTGGAAGGCAGCGCGAGTCGGGACAGGTTTGGCCAAGAATGCTAAAATGGCAATGTGACGAAAGGCCTGTAGGCTTCCACGCCAGCATTGCAAATCTGGAGGAAGAAGGGAAGGTGAGTAAATAAACCATATTTTTTTATTTAATAAAATTTAATTTTGATTGACATAGGCTAGCGAGGGTTATACCTAATGGTAATTCATGTTTTGGTGCAGTTGTGCGCGCTGAGGACGTTGGAGGCAACTGTAGAAGAGATGTTGACCGCGTACTGGGCCGACATTGAGGTCAACATCTCCGAGGGGCAGCAATACGTTCCGTTATGGAAGTTGGAAGGTCGGCCAGAATTCGGTCCCCAGCAAAGGAGGAGGATAATGGACCGCAAAGATAAAAGTAAGGCAGCACGAGGCGTTAAGCGGAGACGCCGCGTTGACGAGGAGGTCCCTCCCCATTTCAGTGCTGCTGAGGCCCCTGATTCTCCTCCTCCGTGTCTTCATGCTGCCTATCATGCTGCACCTCCTCCTGCTTCTGCTGCTTCCCCATCTATTGAGGCGCGCAACCCACCGCTGCGTCCGCAAAAGACTATGAGCATTAAGCGAGAGCTGCAACGGATGCGGACACAGTGGAAGAAAGACCTCCAGTCCTTGAAGACTGATATGCAGATGCAGATGCAGGCAATACAGTTGGAGATCCAGCAGGCAATGCAGTTGGAGATCCAGCCACTGCATCAGCATATCGAGAAGTCAATGCAAGGGGCGGAGGATCGGATTGTTGGTCGGCTGATCGACCATTTTGAGGTATGCACGTTTATGTTTTTCTCAGTATGGGTTATAACATTTATGATGTATACAGTGTTCTAATGTGTTTGATTTTTTGAATCGTTCAGGCTCGATTTATGGGTGAAGATGATGGTGCGCGCGAGAAAGATGGCAGTGGGATTGGGGTTGATGTCGAGGATGCGGGTGCGATAAATCAGTCAATTGCAATTGCTCGAATGTCCCCTGTGGCTATCCCATCCCCAGCAGAGGCAGCCCAGCTTCCTCATGACATACCTGCTCGTGCAATTAGTGGAGCCACAACTTCCCTGCGTCAAGCTCCTGCTGCTGTCCCAACTCAACCAGAGGCCACAGAATTAGTGGTATGGCAAGGTGAGATCACACCTGTATTTACGGAGGCTCCACTTCAACCTGAGCCTGCAGATGCACGTGTGAACTTAGCCAGCAAATACCTTCGAAGCCCGTATGTTAACCCACTGTTGATCCAGCGGAAATCGAAGGACGAATTGAAGGCCAGATATGAGGCCTTCATGAAAAACGATCAAGCCAGGTAAACGATCAAGCCTTATATCTTTATGGTTCTAGTGTATTCATTTCATTGTCTTTTGACATTGGTGTTATTATGAAAAAAATATGCAAGGTTAACATTATGGGCATCGAAGGACAGGAGGGCCCTGATTTTTTTCGGCGATTGGAGACGCCGACAGAGTTGATGGACACCCAACATATTGATGCATGCATAGTGTGTTGTGTAAGCGGGCACGCGAGCACCATCCACAACACTACAAGAGCAGAATATGCATCGTTGACACCACATTCTACGTACGTATATCATATTTTAGTGAGTTGTAATTATTCAAATGTAAGGTCTGTGTATTTGTTAGTTTTATTTTTTTAACTATTGTGCGTAACGTAATTGGCAGCTTATTTTGCTGGGGCTGAGCAAAGAAATGGAGCCTTCCCCCAACGATAAGGCATTCAACCCGAGTGAGGCGGTAATTCCAGGCCATCTGCTGGACTATGCAAGGGGTTTCAGTCCTCCATGGGGTTTGGCCTGGGATAAGGTTGACTCAATTCTCGCACCGTGCTATTTTGACGGACACTGGGTGGTAGTGCACATCAACTTGCGAAGTTGGTCTATGATGTTAGTGGATACATCGTACGGTCGGGACGACGCACATAAGTCTGGCTTGCGTGATCAGCAGATGAGTCCACTAACATCATTGTTTCCCATTATATGCCACCAATCGGGGTACTTTACCAGATCGCGTCGTCAAACGCGACCTTTGACGCCAATGAGGTACAAATTAAGAGCAAAGACCCCGGTCCAGAAAGATTCAGTGAGTTGCGGGGATTGGGTTATCCCCTTGTTGGAGTGGTTCATCCAGTCGGATCCTCCAGCGCTGAAGGCAAACGCCATAGAAGGCATTCGAAATAAGTTTGCCACAGAGATTTTTGCAAACAGCTCGGGTTGTTAAATTTTTTTTATTTGTTTATTCTTTTTCAATCTGCAAATAACATTGTTCCGTATCATGTCCATATTATTTTTTGTTCTATCATTTACATATCATTCTTTGTATTCTTTATTGTTTCAATTAACAACAAGAACAGTTATGTATTCATTGCTGTTATACGCATACGGCTGCAATAAGAACAACATTATTTCTTCTTTCCTTTGTTTCTTATTCGCATCGTTAAGTCTCTTAGTCTTAGTCTATTACAGTATTTACATGGCATCGTGATTGCCTCCGCATGTGCCAACCCCCCCTTAGTTGTGGGAATCGCGTGACTGGAAAACTGGAGTTGCGTTAGTGGTTGTTATGGAGCTGCGTGACTAGTTGATCCATATCGCGTCAGTGATCTGCGGTCGCGTCACTAGTCATGAGAATCGCGTGACTGGAAAACTGGAGTTGCGTTAGTGGTTGTTGTGGAGCTGCGTGACTAGTTGATCCATATCGCGTCAGTGATCTGCGGTCGCGTCACTTGTCATGGGAATCGCGTGACTGAAAAACTGGAGTTGCGTTAGTGGTTGTTGTGGAGCTGCGTGACTAGTTGATCCATATCGCGTCAGTGATATGCGGTCGCGTCACTTGTCATGGTAATCGCGTGACTGGAAAACTGGAGTTGCGTTAGTGGTTGTTGTGGAGCTGCGTGACTAGTTGATCCATATCGCGTCAGTGATGTATAATATCGCGTGTGTGGTTAGTATGGAATCGTCAATTGATATTATTAGTTGATATCGAGTTGTTCGGTTATTGGAACCGCATTAGAGTTGTTGTTTCAAGTTCCAAATATCCTAACTTCGGAGATATCTAAGATGAGTCACAGAAGCAAACGCACAAAGGTGACTTCAAGCAGTGGTGAAGGCGGCGCCGGTGATGCGAAAACATCGTCCGGATCGGCAGTCAGTTCCTTTATACAAAATTTCACCCATCCGTCGCACGCGGCGAAATTCAACGCCAAATGGGCCAAAAGAAAGGTCATGCCCGGGCGTATAATTGACTTTGATTATTTAAGGTCAATCGATTTCCCATACATTGCGAACTTTGAAAATTTAGGATGGACACGATACTTACAACTGAAGAGGCCATACTACGAGAATTTGGTCCGGATTTTTTACTTCAATGCAAGACAAAAATATGCGGAGTCGAAAACATCTAGGGCTGTGCACCATGACGATTCGTTTGTCACTCACGTCATGGGACAACGTATCGTTGTTACGCGCGAATTGATAGAACGCGTCTTTCACCTGACTTCGATGCAATTAGATCTGTGCCGTGTCAGTGGCGGTGGGAACCTTGTGTCCGCATTTATCCGCCCTCCTTCAAGACAGAGTGAAAGTCCTAATTGGAGAAGGATGTCTTTCTTTGATCAAGTCTTGCATCTCATCATCGCTTACACTATCCGTCCTCGCCAAGCGATGTATGTGAATATCAGGACAGAGGGGCTCTGGTTCTTAAATAACATCAAATTGTCCCGCCGTATCGACCTTGCTAAATTCATAATGGATGACATGCTCCTGACAATTGACGGTCTCAACAGAAACCTGCATTACGGCATGTTGATCAGTGAGATAATAGACTACTTCAATGTCGACAGCCGTTGTGATCCGCCAATAAACCATGCTTTGTTCGATCACATCAATGAGCACAGTATTAAACAGCTAGGTTTTGAGTTCAGGAACAACACATGGGTTAGGAACGAGCAAGTCGATGTTGATCCAGCAGTCGCTTGTCTCCTTTCATTTATGGAAACAATGGACGCAAGGTTGAATGCCCGACTAGAATTGTTGGAGGGGCAGAATCGTGAGCTGATGCAGCGCCAACAACAGTTGGAGGATCTAGTTCGCTCTCAATTCGCACCACCATCATGATGGCTTTTCTGACTGCATGCTCTATTTCAAATGTAATTATAATTAGAGCAAATTGTATTATTGGTATATTTCAAATAAGAATTTGATTGTTTACAAAGAGACAGAAATTATCATCAATTATGACGGAGTACAAAGCATTTGATGATCCGACAGTATCATCTTATCACCTCCAGACACTGGCAAACTCAAATTCAAATATCATTATTCAATGGAAATGTCTGGCCATTTCAAACCAGTTCGAACGAAACCCTAACAACTGAGGTGTGAAGTTCCACAATCTTCAGGTACGACATCTGTAATGTTATCACTGTTTGTTATCCGCAATGGACAGGCGTTTCGTGTGTGCCCGGGTTGTCTGCATATTGAACATGCCTTCCGTCGTCGTCGTCATCCATCCGGAGGATGAGCATATGATGTTTCCCCAGGTGTGGATGGACCTGTAAACGGCGTACGGCAATTTTGTCTATTATGACCATAGCTCTTGCATTGTGAACATCTACGTTGGCGAATGCCTTCCCCAACCGACGGAATCCTTTTCCTCCTAGGTCTCCCCGCTTGACCTCGACATGTTGGTGGCAGAACGACGATTTCTTTAACCTCATGGGGGACGTCCCATGAGCTGGGATGGCCAACTGGGCGAATGGGAACTGAATATGCCTCCACCCAAGAGCTAGTCGTGTAATAGTGCGAGCAGAATTCAATGGGTGAACGATTGCACTTACTGCGAAGGCAGTGAAATCTCAGTTGGGGAACAATGTAAACATGCAAAAAATTCAATGAGCAATACCCTAACTAAGAAAAGAAAACATGATTATTCACACCTTATTGCCGCCATTGCATGCGTGCAGGGGAGTAGATCACTCTGGAACTCACCGCATGAACAAGTCTTCGTGCATAGGTTGACGACTGCATCCGTATTCCCGCCTATAACTTGAAACTCCACCAGATCGATTGGTTGGATGGGGAAATGACATGCTGCATTCAACCGTTTGTTCAACAGATCGGTAGCCCAAGGGCTGAGTGGCGTGGTCATATTCAATGCCTCGTTGTGCCGGTCATGGAACCAACGTTGGAACATGCCTCTGATGCACTCGATCAAGACGGTTATTGGCATTTTCCTTGCATGCCTGAGGCAGCAGTTAATACACTCCGCAATGTTGGATGTCATCAGCTTGTATCGCCTTGCCGGTGACCGTGCACGTGCCCATCTATCAGGTCCTATTCTCATCAGGCGGTCATAAGCAGGTTTGCAAATCTGTTCCAGCTCAGTCATGTGTCTGGTAAAATCGGACAGCCTATAGCAGTTTGCAGCCAATGTGAAGATGGTATTAACATCGGTGCGCTTGAACAGGTTTTTAATGTTTTTCCCTAAGTGGTAACTGCATAGACCGTGATGCGCGTCGTTGTACACATTCTCAACTGCCTTCTTAATCGCAAGATGCTGGTCAGAAATTAACATGTGGTTTTCGGGACAACCAATTGCACGACGCAATTGGTTAAGAAACCACGACCAAGACTCTTCGTCCTCGACATCGCCAATGCCGAATGCAACTGGATATATCTGCTCGTTCGCATCTTTGCAAACCGCAACAAACAAAATACCCTTGAATCTACCTTTTAGATGTGTGGCATCGATAGCAAGTACGGGCCGCATTACAGAACGAAACCCCTGGATACATGACCCGTACGCCCAGAAGCAATATTTGAATCGGCGTTCCCGATCTGTAGCGACACTCATGAGCGTACCGGGGTTTTCACATTCCAACATGTGGAAATATGAAGGGATGAGTTGGAATGACTCTTCCGGGGGACCAAACACAAGATTTTCAGCATACTGCTTCGCTTGCCATGCCTTTCCATAAAGGCATTGCAATCCCCACGTGCGATTCATCTCTTCCATTATTTCCTTAGGTTTCAATGGGGTAACATAATTTCCTTGCAGCCTGGTCGAGATAAGCTCACCAATAACCCTAGCGCTTGCAGTTCGGTATCCACTTTGCAAAACATCAACAGTACACGTGTGTACCTTATGCAACCTCCGAATTTGCCAGTAATCTCCCTCAGTCAACTTCGTTGCATGCAAAGCAAACTTGCATGCCTTCTCCTTACAACCCACCTCAAAACGAGCGTGGCATGACTTTTTAACTCTTACCTCAAAATGCTCTTTTATTGCCAACATGCTCAAAACACGTTTCAAATCGGACTTCGATCGAAACACTTGTCCGCGATATAAGTGGTCGACGTGTGCTTCAGATTCCTCTGTCGCAACTGTTTGGAAGGATATCATATCTACCACGGGAATGACCCATTGACGAGATACCCCTGTATTTACCCTCTCTTCATCACTGTCCACTGGCGAACGAATGCCGTTCCTTTGGGCGATGCCGTCGTCGTTAATAGGCTCGGCACCCTCAACATCCTCTAACGCAACAGTTGTGGCATGGTCTTCGAACTGAACCCCTTCTAACGCAACAGTTGTGGCATGTCCTGTGCTGCCATCTGCAAGATTGAAAGCAGGGAGGTCAATGTGCTCACCCCCGTCATCATCTAAACAGGCATCGTGCAAGTCATCATGCGTATCCGTCGTGTCATCCTCTTCAACATCATCTTCAATCTCATCAGATGCATCGACATCGCTAACAACCATCACAGTGTCCTTTACGAACGGCGATTGACCAACTGAATTTCCATTTGATAGATTTGTTTGTTGCAGTGTACCATGAAATTCATTCGATGCACATTCTGATCGAAATTGTGCAGACATCATTTGCAAACACCTCAGGTGTGTCCCGGCCTGCTCAAACTCTTGACGATACGTCAAACGTGATTGCCATGGTTGTATGTTAAGAAATGCATGCTGTGGTATGTCAGAATAATTACCATTCTGTTGTAGGCGATGACTATGTTGGATACCATGTTCATGTTGAATATCGTTTCCCTTTCTTGCCTTAACTGTCACAAACACAGGAACTGCCCTCTCATCTCGCAGAATACTTGCTACATCTTCATCATCCCTGATAACTATGCGGGAAACCCCTGCAGCATGTCTTAGCGATGCATGTAGATCAATTTCATTCTTCTGTGCGTTGACCCCGACAACTTCTTCAACCAGCTTCACTAGGCCTGATAATGACAAATCACTCCCAACAACCCTAACTCGTGTATCACCACCCTTGTAAATGTCATCGACCCACTGACCACCGTATGTAATCATAACCTTAACATTTGGCATGCTGCTGAAATTTGTCAAAAAATAATTGTCACAATCAGTCAATTTTTTTTAAACATAAGTTCCCAATAATGCAAAAAAAAAAAAAAAAACAACTTACGCAATGCCTAAGTCACATTTGGCCGACGGATGAAATTTAACAGAATAAGTGTTGCAATGTATAATACACATTCATGCCACGCCTAAAAACCAGTTAACGTAAGCCTCGTTACAAGATGTGCATTGCACAAGTCAGTCACGCAATACATCATGTCACGCTATATATAAAAACCAGTCACGCTATATATAAAAAACCAATCACGCAATGCCCAAATACTCGTGACCAAAAGTATCAAAACGAGATAAATTGCACAAGTCAGTCACGCAATACAACATGTCACGCTATACATAAAAATCAGTCACGCTATATATAAAAAACCAATCACGCAATGCCCAAATACTCGTGACCAAAAGCATCAAGATGAGATAAATTGCACAAGTCAGTCACGCAATACAACATGTCACGCTATACATAAAAACCAGTCACGCTATATATAAAAAACCAATCACGTAATGCCCAAATACTCGTGACCAAAAGCATCAAAACGACATAAATTGCACAAGTCAGTCACGCATTACTTTTGGTCACGCTATATATAAAAATCAGTCACGCTATATATAAAAACCAGTCACGCAATGCCAAATACTCGTGACCAAAAGCATCAAAACAAGATAAATTGCACAAGTCCGTCACGCATTACAACATGTCACGCTATATACAAAAACAAGTCACGCTATATATAAAAAACCAATCACGCGATGCCCAAATACTCGTGACCAAAAGCATCAAAACGAGATAAATTGAACAAGTCAGTCACGAACATGCCTTGTCTCGCTGAACCCTAATAAGTCAATCAATGGTATTGGGCAAACAGGTACAATTCTAAAAAATCAGTCACGCAAACCCTGAAAAGTAGTGAACAACATGCTAAATACAACCGGTGAATAACTCAAGTCTAGTAGCACCAGTCTCGCAATACCTAATACTAAGTCACTCAATGCGTGATATCCACTCACTCATGCCAACATAAACAGTCACGTAATTGACTAATGTCACGCAATACTTAACAACATGTCACGAACTATGTCAAAACCAGTGACGCAATATTTCAAAACCAGCACCCGCAACATGAGAGAAAAATTCTAAAATGTTTTTTCATTAATCAGAATGCGACAACGAAGATATTACAAAACAAAAAAAAAATGAAGCGTAGTTCATTTCTTCCTAATTTCATCTACTTTTTCATCGATCTCAGCCAACGCCTTCTCATTGAACAGGATGGAACACTCCAGGTCATGAGCCCTATCCATCAACCTGTCAAAGAGGACTCGCACCTCCTGCTCGAATGCCTCCAGCTTGTCCACCAGGGCCCTCACATCCTCATTGGAGGCTACCCCCCTGTGACCATTCTCTTTTGTACCTTTTCTGGACTCCATTTTCAATTATCTGAGAATGTTAAGATAATTGAATTTGACTCAAATGGTTACTGGTTCCCTTTATTTATAGGCATCAATGTTGACTCTTCGTTTGCCACACACATATCCCCGTATAAGTGCAATTATGGGGGGCTGCATTGGGGGGGCTGTACCTGTTCGGCCTGTTATGATGTTTGGCCTGACTTTTGGTTTAAAGAGGTAGATACAGATAGGGAGATGAAACGCTAGGCCGAACAGGTGCTGCCCCCATTAATTGCACTTATATGGGGATATGGGTGTAGAAAACGAAGAGTCATCATTCATGCCTATAAATACAAGGAACCAGTAAGCATTTTAATCAATTATCTTAAACAATCTAGGATAATTTAGAAAGTCTACAGGCTTCCGCGGATCTAACCCAGGATATTGGCGAAGGGGCAACCTCCTTCCGCCCTGCGCCTGTATACCCTCTTCCTCTTCCTGTACTCCTTCTTCCTCTTCCTGTACTCCCTCTTCCCCTCACGCAGTTAGGTTGAGGAAGATGGAGTACAGAAAGAGCAATGAGGGAGTACAGATGGCGGAGGGAGTACAGGCGGAGGGCGGAGGGAGTACAGGAGGAAGAAAGAGGAAATACAGTGAGAGGAAGGAGAAGGAGACGATGGAAAATAAAGTGTTTTGCATCATTTCCTTTTCTTATGGTTATGTCTTATATTCGTTTAAGTTATAGTATTATGCATAATAACTGCGTGAGTGGATGTTAGGCATTGCGTGAAGTACTATTAGCCATTGTGAGACTGGGTTATACGCTCTGCGTGAATTGTGTAATGCAAATCTTCATGCAGGACATTGCGTGAGTAGATTGTATGTATATGGTGACCTGTTGTTATGTATTGCGGGACGTTGGGACAGTACGTGGATCGGTGGCCAGAATTATGTTGGCATAACGTTTGTAGGTGCCTGAATATAACGTGACCGAATATTTGTTGAGCATTGCGTGACTTATTTGTAGCCATTACGTGACTGAGTATTACGTAATATCCAACCATGCATTATTCAGTCACGTAATACCTACAGACAAGTCACGCAATGCTCAACAAATAAATATTCAGGCACCTAATGCCAAATAAGCAAGTTACGATTACTGATATCCAGAATCCAGTCATAGACCCTAATATCCAGTGACGCAATACATAGCTATTCCCGCATCGGCTATAAACTGATTGATTTCGCTACTCGCAGCCAGATTTAGGTTTCCAGACTCATATAATTTACCCATTAAACAAGTTAAGATTCCTAATATCCAATCACACACTCTAATATCCAGTGACACGATGCCTAACAAATATTCACGCATCAGCTATAAACTGATTGATTTTCGCTACTGCTAGCCAGATTTCAGTTTCGAAACTCATACAATTTACCCATCAGCTATTGCGTTCTATGAATAACCATAAATAAAACCAAGAAGTCATAACACATACCTTGATTCCATCTCCGCACTTTGGGAACCTCAGAAAGTTCGCTGGCGATATAGACCTCGATGGCGACAGCTAGAGGGCTAGATATATACCCAAATGGCCTTGGAGAGCTAGACGGAGGGATAGCTAAATCGAGATTTAATTTTGGAATTTTAATCTGAATGGCGGGAGAGGAGAAAGAGACCCAAATGGCTTTGGAGAGCTGGACGGAGGGATAGCTAAATCGAGATTTAATTTTGGAATTTTAATCTGAATGGCGGGAGAGGAGAAAGAGACCGAGACGCCTCCCTCCTTCATTTGGATTAATTGGTCTAAAGGGTATTGTTGTCAAGTCGACCCAAAAATTGTCTACAAACAGTTAAAATTATATGTGAGGTCATTTTTGAAGTGCGGTTACTCTGGCGTCTATTTCTCACAATTTGCTCTATATATTAAGTATTATAACGGTTATCACCTGTTATGCCTTATCTGGTCAATGAAAAGTAAGAATAAAGCAAAAAGGCTATACATGTATATATAATAATCCATCATTAAAACATGAAAATAGGCTCTTAAGAATTATCAAATTCAAAATAACATGATTGACGCTTAACCAAACAAAAAAAAAAAAGGAAAAAACCACTAACATTGATAATTAGTTCAACCACAAAGATTGAGACAATTTATACAAATGTTCTCCATTGGAGTTGGATTTAGACCCTCCATCTTCTTCTATAGTTGGTATCAAAACATATAAAATCTTTTACAATATTTATATATTTATAATTAAATTTAATTTTTATTCATATTAATAATGAGCAAAAAATAAAAATCTCATGAGCACTCGTGAAAATATATAGATGTATTTTAGAACTAATAACAACCGGTTGAGTCACGACTTTAGTTACTCGTTACCCTGTTTAACCTCCTGCTTGACTTTGAAAGCTTTGAATAAAACGATTCTTCTTCTACAATAGAAAACCCCATTATGATTTCCAACAGAAACTCCAATCCCACAATGAGCATGTCAATGTAAATTTGTTTCTCGTATTTGGGTTTTGTTTTGTTTTTTCAAGTATATCCTTTATATATCTTGGTTTTGGACTTTGCACACCAACTGTTCGAGGATTTGGCTCAAAAAAGCAGTGTCTTTTTATTTTACTTGAGAATGAAAACAAGATCCATATTAAGGTTGTCATCTTCAACAATTTCATGTAAAAAGTCTGATTCTATGTTTGTTTCAGTGAGGCAAATATCAACTGGAGGAAAGAGGCCAAAGAAGAAAATATACCACAGGGACTATCAACTTGACAAAGTCATGGACTTGCAAAAGAAACCATCTTTAATTCTGCAGTTGAAGTCCATTATCCAATCCCAAAACCAACAATGCCTCCTTCTGCGCGACCTTGAAAAGGAAGTTGGGTTTGTGGCAAAATGGAACTTCATGTCCATCATTGAGAAGTACCCTTCAATATTCCATGTTAGTGGTGGTAGTGGAAGACAACTCCCTTTTGTTACTCTCACTCGAAAAGCCGAAAAGATTGCAAGTGAAGAGGGTGAAGCAAGGGTTTTAATGGAACCTATTTTGGTCAAGAATCTGAGGAAGTTGTTAATGCTGTCAATTAATTGTAGGGTGCCATTGGAAAGGGTTGAATTCATCGGAAGTGAACTTGGTTTGCCTAAGGATTTTAAGAAGTCGTTGATTTTGAAGTATCCTGAATATTTTTCAATAAAAGATGTCAATGGTAGAGCTTATCTTAACTTGGAGAACTGGGATTCTTCGCTGGCAGTGACTGCTCGTGAGGAGAGATTTGCACGTGAAGGGGTGTTGGCATCAGCTGGGGGTCTAAAGAAGGTTAGGATCATGAAAGATGGTAACTATCTAGGTCCATTTGCATTTAAAATGTGTTTTGCTGCTGGTTTTAGACCGAATAAGAGTTATCTTGAGGAGCTTCAGAGGTGGCAGAAAATGGAATTCCCTTCTCCATACTTGAATGCGAGGAGATTTGATGTTGCAGATCCAAAAGCTCGGAAAAGAGTGGTGGCTGTGCTTCATGAACTCCTCAGTTTGACTATGGAGAAGCGGATGACATCTACACAATTGGATGCATTTCATTCAGAGTACCTGTTACCATCAAAATTAGTGCTCTGTTTGATAAAGCATCATGGTATCTTTTACATTACAAATAAAGGTGCGAGGAGCACAGTGTTCCTTAAAGAAGCTTATGATGGTACAAGATTGGTAGATAAATGTCCTATGTTGATGTTTAATGATAAGTTCGTTGCACTTAGTGGTAGAAATGAGATCAGTTCATTTAACAGTGTGAATTCTTCACAGGTTGTTACATGAAATTTGTGGCTCCATTGACAATAATGAAAAAGGGTTACTGACAAACTAGTTCATGTGAAATGTTGAGCACAAAATGAAGCTTCCAAACAATTCTACTCCCAATATGTTTCAGTCTCCACTTAATATTTCATCTTACTGAAACATCTACTAGTGTTTCAGTCTCCCTATATAATGATTTCAAACATTTGCTAATCCACAGAGAATGGATTGTTTTTCTTATTTGTTCATTCTTTGTTTTGTTTGAACATGGCCAAGAACTGGTATTTATATATATATATATATAGAGAGAGAGAGAGAGAGAGAGAGAGAGAGAGAGAGAGAGAGAGAGTAATAACAAAATGCATTCATAGGATTTCTTGATATACTTAACTTCTTTACTTTGGAATTTATGATACTATGTACGATTGGGTATTCATTTCATACAGATGTTGAGCTAAATTTTGTTTGATTGGGTAATGAAAATTCCATATATTTGGAAAATAGCTATTCCTTGTCCGAAAAGCCAACCAAATGAAGAAAAAAAATATTATTAAGAAGAGAGGGCATATCAATTATTTTATTTAGCTGTTATTTTTTGACTTATTTTTTTATAAAAAGACTTTTTGACTTTTTTGGAATTAAATTAAATAAAAATTTTATTAGTGGATGCAATATACATTTTTATTTAGTTTTTGAAAGAATTAAATAATTAAAAGTCCAAAGAGGCGGCCAGACCCTGTGGAAAAGGGTAAAACCAAGTAAACAATCCTTCTCTGCATTGGCGCTCCTCTCTCTTAAAGGTTGGCTCTGTCTTTGCCCTTTCTCTCCGACTACTTTCTTTCTCTGTTTTTTCTTTTTAATGAGATTTTTGTTGATGATTTTTCTGATTATCATCTGATACAGATTGATGCTCATTTTTTGTTGAAAAAATAATCAAATTATAGAGAAGAAGCAACATCCAAACGAAGCTAATTGATTCATCTTTAGCATACTCCAACTCTTGATTATATTTTCTCTATTAGTAGGCACTTGACGAGTCTTAACAACTGTCAACTTATTTGCTATTTAGAGTTGCAGGAATTACGCAGCGTGTTGATTAAAGCATGGCGAAGCACCATCCTGATTTGATCATGTGCCGGAAACAACCAGGTATTGCCATTGGACGACTTTGTGAGAAATGTGATGGAAAGTGTGTAATCTGTGATTCTTTAGTGCGTCCTTGCACGCTTGTGCGGGTTTGTGATGAATGCAACTATGGGTCATTTCAGGGGAGGTGTGTTGTCTGCGGAGGACTGGGGATATCTGACGCATACTACTGCAAAGAGTGTACACAGCTGGAGAAAGATCGGGATGGTTGTCCCAAAATCGTCAATCTGGGGAGTGCCAAGACAGACTTGTTCTATGAACGTAAGAAGTATGGTTTCAAGAAAAGATGATTGCTTGATATTTTACCTTCAGTGATTCTCTTTTGCCACTGCTTTTGTATTTGGAAATAATAGATTTAAAAATGTTGGAATCATTGTTAAGACTTTGGTTTCTGGATTTGTTGTTGTTCAATCTGTTTTCTCAGGAACTGTAAATTAACTGTATAACAGGCCTGATTTGCGTTTTACCCCCTTATGGATTTGTCTTACCGTACACTTATGGATTTCTATTTGTGCCTTTTGCTAGTTACATGTGAAAGCTTATTGGATCTTGGATTTTACGATATGCAGTAACTCTATTTTTATAAGCTTCGCCCCTTGCTCAAGATTTGGGCCTAATACCTTTTAATAGAAAAGCTTAAGTTCTAATTGTTGGGATATTTTCTTCGGGACATGTCAATGCTATTTGTAAGATATGTCAACATCATTCTTTAATATTTATGTTAGTCCTAGGGTCACTTTGGATTCAGCGACCTGTTCAGTACTTCTATCCTATTAGTGATCAATTTGTCTGCTGGATGAAATCCAAATGAATTTATTTGGTTACTAGGGTAGCTTTGCTTCTGTAATCTGTTCGGTACTTCAATCTGGTGCTTTCCTGTTGATTAAGTTTGTCTCGTGAACAGAATGTAAAGGAAATGTTGATTGATTAGTGATTAAGGTGAAGGTGGGTGTGGACTTTCAAGTATTTTGTCTTTTGTGTATGGGTTGATTAGAGTTTGACATTTATTAAGTAGTTTACTACTGGAATGTTTTGAATTTTACAGCTTTTATGGCAAAATGTGAAAAAGCTGGTTATGTTGGGTGAAGATGCTTTCCACCATGCAAGTTTTTTCTGATGGGCTTGCCATTGATTATCCATTGTATATGGAAGAACCACTTTACTTGGAAACAATGGGATTGCCAAAGTGATTGCTGTTACAGTTGACAGAGAAAAAGGCGAAGCACTTGGTGATGAACCTGTAAAGAATTATGGTAAATGGCCCTTCACACAGGTTTATGGGATTCAGTTGTCTTTTTAATGCATTAAACCTTAATGAAGTTTGTTTCTGGTTAATTTGGAAATTTGTCATAGTTTTCTGCAGTATTAATTTTGATGTGGCCCATTAATCTGCTCAGGAACCTGCTTCTTTCACGTTTTCTGCACTCAACCTAGCAATGCATTTTCATGGTTGGCTATCTTTTTTGATCCTTTATTACTGTTATTACCTCTTAAACAAGATAAGAAGGCCTACTACAAGTTTGCAAGTTTGCGGCACGTATATGAGCTCTTGTTGATAAACTCGTGGATCTGGAGTGTTGTTTTCCATTGTTAGTAAGCATCTTTCACTTCACCTCTCCACCCTATCCCACTATTACCCCTTCAGATTTATTTGGCTGGCTCTCTAATCAACAATATCAGTGATTTTTTTGAGACGGTACCTTCAAACCTTGATATGGCTTCAGAATATAGGTCAATGTTATATTCTGTAGAATTTATTTGCTGGTGTGGACAGGCATTTTTCTATTAAGCAGTGCATTAATGTTGATCCTGGTCGCATATTCATATTGACCGAACATCCTTCTCTAAATGGTTTCTGCACATAATTTTCTTGCATTACTGGTTCCAATGACATGAGATCAAACGTTATACAGTGTGAAATATGAAAGGTTGGGTTGTCAATGGGGCTGCTTAACCTCTCACTTGGGTGATTTGGGCTGCTAAGACTTCTCATCCTTCTCAGTGGATGTTGTGGGTGGGGGTTCTTGGAGGTGGCCTCACAAAGCTTCTAGAGATCTATGGTTCCTCCCCATTGCAAGGATTCATTGATGCCAATGCTTTATGTCATGCCGCCACTATTCTCCTTACCTGCATATTGTGGAGTTTATTAGGTACGATGCAAAGTTTGGAACTTCCAACGTCCTTAAGAAGGCCAAGTAGCCTCCTGGAAGATTGATCCTGTAAGAAGCCTGTGTTTATTAACTGGTATAAGGTTTTTATTTTGTTTGTTCTTGTTATGCTTCAGATATGAAGGATATTTGCTTAGCTGGGATTCTGAGTTGGTTGAAACTTGGAAAATCATTTAGATGCTGGAATTGGATTTTGCAATGGAAGTTAAAGTTATAAGATGGAAATAATTCGATTCTTTTGTGGATTCAAACAATTATGTTTGAACAATTATATGCTATATGTTTTCAAAGTATTATGAGCATTCATCTGGGCTATATGTTTCCAAAGTATTATGAGCATTCATCTGGACTGGTGGTGGTGGCTTGATAAAAGAAAGCAAACCTTGTGGACTTTATATCAGATAAAGATAAAGTCATGAACTGTGTAACAAAATTAAATTATTAAAAGGGTAATGTCTATTTGTCATCATAAGTTCATCTTTGTTTAATTCATTGAAATTATATATATATATATATATATATTTTATTTATAGGAATAATTTGAAGAAGTGAAATGCGAAAAATTTGGTTATCATGAGATGCACAAGTGTCACGGATATACATTTTCGACTCAAAAGACGTTTATTAAATGGAAGAAAATCGGTATTTATAAACTTAAGATTCATTTCGTCACTTAATAATGTGAGATCTTATAACATTTTATCTTTTTTTTTCACCTATGGAGTCTCAATGAAGGATTTGATATATTTTGATAACACTTATTAGAAACTTACATTAAAAAGACGTGTCTATCAGGTGAAGAGTAGAAACTTGCGATTTACCATGAGATTTGACATTATGTGTTTTAAAAAAATATAAAAAAAAATTTAAACAAAACTTAATATATTTAGATAAATATTTAAATTTCATGAACTAAGATTATAATAAAGTTATCAAATCCGACCTAAATAATAATATTGCGTCAATAAGTTTGAGACTTGGCGTGCAAGATCTTTAATTCATGAATGCTGCTATATGAAAATGGAAATTCAACCACGTTGAAATTGGAAAATATCCAAAAAGAAAGTTTTTAAAAGTCCAAAAGATATTTTTAGAAACCAGGCCTAAAGCCCAAGAGCCAGAGCCCAAGCCCAGAATAGAAACAAGGAAAAACCCTAGCTGACAACCCTCACACTCCCACTCTCAAACGTACTGAACTTGGCATCTCAGCGACTATAAATAAGGCATATCCTGCTTTGTATGCCTCTCATTCGAGAGAGAGTCATCAAAATCTTCATCTGTTTCTCTCGCCGCCTCCTCTCTCTCTCTCACCGGTAAGCTCTGCTCCTATTCCTTTCGGTTCTGTTAAGATCTGTCTTGATTTAGATCCTTTTTGCCATTACTTGTTCCAATCTTAGGTCCTGTTTTCATTCCATTTTTCTTTCTTTCATTTTATAGGTAAATATGATTCAAATCATTGCTGTTATTTATTTATTTTTATAAATTTCTGGGTGTTATTATGGAACATGGAATATATACACACAATTGTAGCTAATATGATTTCAGATCTCGAAAGTTTCATTTGTTTTAGCGGATGATTTCTGAGTTTTTGATAATAGGCGTATTTATTTGTTGTTGTGTATTCTATTTGGAAGTTTAAGAATTTGTTTCTGTTGGCAGGTTTTGATTCTTATTTATAGGTGGGGTGTATTTTAAAGACAAGTCAAGATGGTGAGTTGAATGAATATATTGATCTGTCTTTTTGGTGTGTGTTTTCGTTTAAGTCTTTTCTATGACTGCTCTTGATTTGACTTATGTTTCGATATATTACAGGTGAAGTTTACAGCTGATGAGCTCCGTCGTATTATGGACTATAAACACAACATCCGTAATATGTCTGTTATTGCCCATGTTGATCACGGTATGCTTTTTTTGTTCATAGCTGTTATTATTATACCTGATGTGAAAGATCAAAGTTGTTGAGTAAATTTCAACTGTGACAATGATTGCCAATTTATTTGTCTGTTTGTCATGTTTCTATGAAATTGCTTTATTTTTAAACTTGTGTTAAATTTTTTAAAAGATAGTAATATGAACATGTAGTCTGGATTTAATTGATGTTAGTTTTGTTTAGTTGCAAATTCAGAGCCTGCCTGTTTTGTTTATTACTGTGACAGATCTTTACTTTTCAATAATTGTTAGTAGAAGTTATATTGCTGTAGTAAAGTGTGGATTTTGTTGGTGTTAGTTCTGATTTTTTTCTGATATGCAGGGAAATCAACTCTTACTGATTCTCTTGTTGCTGCTGCTGGCATTATTGCACAAGAAGTTGCTGGTGATGTTCGGATGACTGATACCCGTCAGGATGAGGCTGAGCGTGGTATCACAATTAAGTCAACTGGTATCTCTCTGTACTATGAAATGACTGATGAAGCTTTGAAGAACTACAAAGGAGAGAGGCAAGGGAATGAGTACCTCATCAATCTTATTGATTCCCCTGGGCACGTTGACTTTTCATCTGAGGTCACAGCTGCTCTTCGTATTACTGATGGTGCCCTTGTGGTTGTGGACTGTGTTGAAGGTGTCTGTGTGCAAACAGAGACTGTCCTCCGTCAAGCCCTTGGTGAAAGGATCAGGCCTGTCTTGACTGTTAACAAGATGGACAGGTGCTTCCTTGAGCTTCAGGTTGATGGTGAGGAAGCTTACCAGACATTCCAGAGAGTGATTGAAAATGCTAATGTCATCATGGCTACCTATGAAGATCCTCTTCTTGGTGATGTTCAAGTCTACCCTGAGAAAGGAACAGTTGCCTTCTCTGCTGGTTTGCATGGTTGGGCTTTTACACTGACCAACTTTGCTAAGATGTATGCCTCAAAGTTTGGAGTTGATGAGTCAAAAATGATGGAAAGACTTTGGGGTGAGAACTTTTTTGATCCAGCTACCAAGAAGTGGACCAGCAAGAACACTGGCTCTCCTACCTGCAAGCGTGGATTTGTTCAATTTTGTTATGAACCCATCAAGCAGATCATCAAAACTTGTATGAATGACCAGAAGGATAAGCTCTGGCCCATGTTGCAAAAACTTGGTGTCACCATGAAGGCTGAAGAGAAGGACTTGATGGGGAAGGCCCTAATGAAGCGTGTAATGCAAACTTGGCTTCCTGCAAGCAATGCTCTCCTGGAAATGATGATCTTTCACCTTCCCTCTCCTGGCAAGGCTCAGAAGTATCGTGTTGAGAACTTGTATGAGGGTCCTCTTGATGATATGTATGCCAATGCTATTAGGAACTGTGATCCTGAGGGTCCTCTTATGCTTTATGTTTCAAAGATGATTCCTGCCTCTGATAAGGGCAGGTTCTTTGCTTTTGGTCGTGTCTTCTCTGGCAAAGTCTCAACTGGTTTGAAGGTCAGGATCATGGGTCCCAACTATGTCCCTGGTGAGAAGAAAGACTTGTATGTTAAGAGTGTACAGAGAACTGTTATTTGGATGGGAAAGAGGCAGGAAACTGTGGAGGATGTGCCTTGTGGCAACACAGTTGCTATGGTTGGTTTGGATCAGTTTATTACCAAGAATGCTACTTTGACTAATGAGAAGGAAGTTGATGCCCACCCAATTCGTGCCATGAAGTTCTCTGTCTCTCCTGTTGTTCGTGTTGCTGTTCAGTGCAAGGTCGCATCTGATCTTCCGAAACTTGTTGAAGGGCTGAAGCGTTTGGCAAAGTCTGATCCTATGGTTGTCTGTACCATTGAAGAATCTGGAGAACACATTGTTGCAGGTGCTGGAGAACTCCACCTTGAGATCTGTCTCAAGGATTTGCAAGATGATTTTATGGGTGGTGCTGAGATCATTAAATCAGACCCTGTTGTGTCGTTTCGTGAGACTGTCCTTGAGAGGTCTTGCAGGACTGTGATGAGCAAGTCTCCTAACAAGCACAACCGTCTGTACATGGAAGCTCGACCTATGGAGGAAGGGCTTGCTGAGGCCATAGATGATGGACGAATTGGTCCAAGAGATGATCCTAAGGTTCGTTCTAAGATATTGTCTGAGGAGTATGGGTGGGACAAGGATCTTGCTAAGAAGATTTGGTGTTTTGGCCCTGAGACCACTGGTCCAAACATGGTTGTTGATATGTGTAAAGGAGTTCAGTACCTTAATGAAATTAAGGATTCTGTTGTTGCTGGGTTCCAGTGGGCATCAAAGGAAGGAGCATTGGCTGAAGAGAACATGAGAGGTATCTGCTATGAAGTCTGTGATGTGGTTCTCCATGCTGATGCAATCCATAGAGGTGGTGGTCAGATCATTCCAACTGCTAGGAGGGTATTCTACGCTTCTCAGCTAACAGCCAAGCCAAGGCTTCTTGAGCCTGTTTACTTGGTGGAGATCCAAGCTCCTGAGCAGGCACTTGGTGGTATTTACAGTGTTCTTAACCAGAAGCGTGGACATGTCTTTGAAGAGATGCAGAGGCCTGGTACCCCACTTTACAACATCAAGGCATACCTTCCTGTCATTGAGTCTTTTGGATTCTCTAGCACTCTGAGGGCTGCAACATCAGGACAGGCATTCCCACAATGTGTGTTTGATCACTGGGATATGATGTCATCAGATCCAATGGAAGCAGGGACCCAGGCAGCAACTCTTGTTGCTGATATCCGTAAGAGGAAGGGTTTGAAGGAGCAGATGACCCCACTTTCTGAATACGAGGACAAGCTGTAAGCTAGAGAATAATGGAGAGGGTATGTCTGTGCGGCAAAATTTCTGCTGCAATTTAGTTTTGTTTTCTGTCTCTTTATATTTTGGTAGTAGTTGCTTCTTGGGTGCTGTCACCCATTTTATCATGTAAGGTCCTTTTTAGATGTTTTTTTATATTGACTTCAGAATTGGTCTGTGGTGTTACATTTTTATGTGTTGATTATGTATTCCAATCGACATTGGTTGTGTTAAAGTTATATTTTTGACCTTCGTATGTCTTGCCTTTGTGATTTATTTCAAGATGGTTCATTGTTTTACTGATGCAATAGGTAGAACTGGTGCTCTGCCAAAGGATTTAGATCAGGCTGGGTGTCCTTATGGTTGTGGTCCATGAGGACCGTGGCCAAGGACCAAGTGCTCTCAGTAATAGCTGGGCTGATGCGCTGTCGTTTTCTCACTAACGCAATCTAGTGCTCTTTTATGAAGCCCTCCCCTCCCTGGGCTTCCACATGTAGCCAAATATTGGCTCGACTTCCATTCCTTATCTCTTCCAAAATTCGAATGGATATTCTGTGATTGATTCTTTCCCTGTATAGGGAAATGTTACTGTGGAAGAGAGGCCAGGCCACGGGTGGGTTCTGAATAGGATAGAGCAAACGGTTAAGTTCTGATTCATAGGACAGAGCAAACGGTTAATTCGGTTTTGGATATTAATCAAATTTATATTTAAAAATAATTAAAACAGATTTTTTTTGTTTATATAAGTTTATTTATATTGTAATTTTTTATAAATTAATATTATAAAAAATATTAAAAATGATAATAATAATTAAAATAAATAAGATAAATGTTCATATAAATAATAAATAATTAAAAAATATAAATAAAAATAACAACCAATAATTTATAATTTATTTTTCATGCGAAATCCTTATTATATTCTTATTCAAGTTTAGTTAGAAAAATTTCTAATTGAAATTGAATTGAATTAATTCTAATAATCGAATTACTCA
Source organism: Theobroma grandiflorum (assembly GCA_036013995.1). NCBI lineage: Eukaryota > Viridiplantae > Streptophyta > Magnoliopsida > Malvales > Malvaceae > Theobroma > Theobroma grandiflorum. The sequence goes on along the minus strand of CP142133.1, from coordinate 20,844,898 downwards.
AAAACCAAATTAATCGAATCGAAAAAATCGAATTTATTTCAAATCGATTCAATTTTTCAATCCAGTTTGCATTTACGCACCTCTAGTTTTGAACAAAAAGCAATGCTAGCCAAGGCTGAAGAATAAGAAATCACTGATTCGGAGACCTTCTTTTCTAGCTCTGAATTTAAAGCCTATTACACGTTGGATGAACAAAAAAGAGTTATTAGGCATCACCTTGCAGATGATGACAAAGCATAGCTGTGGCATTGGATGGATAGGTCAGTCCTTATGGTTCTTAAGGTTAAAAGTTCCTAGGCAGCCATTTCAGATGATATAGCTTCTGTGGTGCCACTGGGTGACAACTCTGTGAATGGGAAGGCCAGCCAAATTTTGCGATGATGCAAGTGATAAGGGAAATAGGTAATTTTATCAAAAAGTCTTTTCTATCAAGTTAAAACGATTTAAATTATGACGTAACATGTAACAACTTTTTTATCATGGTATGTAACAATTAAATTTTTCAACATAACGTATAATAATTAAATTTTTAATATGATGTGTAACAATTACATTTTTTAACATGACGTGCAATAACTAAATTTTCAACATGACATGTAACAATTATATTTTTAACATGATGTGTAACAATTACATTTTTTAACATAGATGTAAAACAATTAAGTTTTCAACATGACGTATAACAATTAAATTTTAAAATATGTTAAGTCAACGACCATGTCATTAGCTCATGCGATTTTCTGTTGCATGTGATACATGTTCCATCCACTTGTCAACTTAGTCTTCAATTATATGAAATCGAAAACGTTTGACGTTTAATTGTTACAATTGAAATTGTTTAACCCTTAATTAAAAAAAGTATCCAAACATTTAGCTCTAATTTGAGTATTTAGCCTTTAGTAATACTACTTTTGAAATTGGATTTTCGTTAATTCGCATTGAGATATTTGAGAGGCATTCACAAAAATAATGAATGTGAAAGCACAACAGGGCTATCTGTGTGTGTAAAATTTTGGAAATTTCATTACTGATTCTATTTTTTAAATAAATTTTCGTGCTTGTATCACAAGACAAGGTGAGGGAGTTTTAGTTGGGTGACCTCAATCAAGTAAGGGATCTGAAGATGACGCCGGTAACTTGGAATACCTAATCTTCACCAAAGTCAAGGAGAAAGAATTAATGTCCTGGTTGAGCAATATTTTGGCTTAGGGATGAATTCGACTCCATCTTGTCGTTCTGCTACTAATTCCTTGTCAACAGAATGCTGAGGTGCAGTCAATGCTTGCTTAATTGATAACTATGAGAGTTAACTAGGAACAAGAGAGATCAAGTAGATTGCAGTTGCTGTCTCAATTCGCCATGTTTGTAGGACTTCTTGAGTAGGACGTTTCCAGACAAGAATTTCGCTAGCATTGCATTAGGATTTCAGGTAATAATGGCTGATTATATATGTTTATTTCAAGGGGTATTAGGGTAGTGACGTTTTTAGTGGCTGCTCTCTTGAGTTTAAGCTCATTGCTCATTCTATCAAATGCTGCTTTAATAGTCATTCTCAAGCTGCTGCACAAGGCAGCGACAGGCCTTGATTGATTGCTGCCAAGTTTTGGCAGCCTCATGGCTGCTACAGAAAACAGCAAGCAAGGCTACTGCTGCCAAGTGCGGACATCCTCTGCTGCACAAGGCAGCAGTAAGGCTTACCTGGCTGCATGCTGCCAAGTGGTGGTAATTAGCCTCATCATCATCATTGGGGTTTGAAGAGGACTTGAAGGTTGGAGCTTCATCATCATCTTCACTTGCAACCTTTTTAGTCCAGTGGAAGTGTCTTTGAAGGAAAGCAAATTAATAAACCCTTTTATTATAATCTATCACAAAGAATAAAGAAAATCCACAGAAAAAACAATTCCAAGTTTATATAATAATAATAATAATAATAATTTTTGGGCTACTCTTATATAAGAGGTAGCACTCTCCTAATCATAACTCCCAAGATTCAAACACGAAGTTGTTAATCTCCTAGGGACCAATTTCTCAACTATATGCACTTTAATCAGATTCCTAATTCTTCCTAACTAATTTAACAATAAATTCAATCACATTGCTCATCCCAAGCTTGATTTAGATCCTTCAACATTATTCCACCACCTTCCTCTGCCGCCACATCGCAAACTCCGTCCTTGCCTTGCCTCATCTCGCCCGCACCCTCACCCTCCTCGACGCCTTGCTTCTTTCCTCCTTCCTTGCGTCCCTTTCTACCCGAATCTCTCAATGCATTACCGCCGGAAGCTGAGCGCGAAGACACTTTTCCGGAGAGATAAAGTTGGATAACGGTGTCCGAATCAGGAAACGTGGATACTTTCCCCTTCTCCGAGATGGTGACTATGGCGACTCGTGCCCCGCATAAGGTTGAAAGCTCAGCTGCTTTCTTGAACAAATTCCCTCGACGTTTGGAGGTGCCTGCTTTGCCTGCGTTTTGTTGCTTCCCCATAGTCTGTTGAACATATAAACCCTGATTTGATGGTATTGGTATATATATATATATAAGTTCAATTTCAGCTTAAAAGGGGCTCTACCCATCTCCTTTATAGGAGTAGGAATAATAGGTTTACTAATTTTATTAGACTTTTAAGATTACTAAAATATAGCTTGTCCTTCAAAATAAAAAATATAACATTTAAATTATGTAATTAGTCTCTTTATTTCGATAAATTGGTAAATTTAATATCTATATAATAATTTGTAAAAATTGAGTAATATATTTTTTAAAAAAATTAACAATTTTCATCCAATTATTAATAAATATTAATATTTTTTTATTATTTATGCTAACATAATATTTTTTTTTGATATGGATTGAATATTATGATTTATCATAACATGGCATTTTTTATCTATTTCATAATACTCTTTTTACTACTTTAAATTATGGAATATAGAAATTCAATTTTTCTCTATCTCATAACACTTTTTCTCTAAATCCTAAAAACTTATTAATATTTTTTATTTTTTTTTCAATCCTATTTAAAACTATTAGTTCACATTGGATAATTTCATATCCACAATTATAAAATCTATGTCAGTACTTAGTCATGTAATATCGACACTGCTATTATATCATTTGTAAATTATCACATCATTATTACCATGTTATAAGATTCAATGTCACATTAACAAAAAAATATCATATCAACTCAACCAAACGTCGTATCAATATAGATAACAAAAAATTTTAAAAATATTGGATTGACGTTTTTAAATTTTAAAAATATAATGATTCAATTTTTGCAAATTATTTTACTGGACTAAATTCAACATTTTGATAAAATACAACTACTAATTGCATAATTTGACCAAAGATAACAGTAATAGACTTAGCTTTAATTACTTCATCATTATTATTATTATTATCTGAAAAATGATAGGTTGATCTTAAGTTATCTAACACGTTGCTTAGAAATAATTCTTAATTATTTTTGGAAAAGTAGCCACAATATTATTTAAATGAAAGATTAAGTATCTAAATAAGTTAGTGAGTTGTATCAAAAAAAGTTAATTAAACTCTTATATTTTGATTACATTCAATTAAATCTTTGAAATTTATTTTAATCAAATAAATTTCTTTCACTAATTATTAATTAACTTTCATTAGTCAACGTCATCTACTAAATGGCATATTGATGTGTCATTTTGACGATATCGATACCACGTGACAATAAAACTTGTCACCTAAAAATTATTTGTTTACTATTTGTCCGGTCATATGTGCAAAAATAATTGGATAAAAAATTAAAAAAACAAAAACATCAAACTAAGTCTTCATTATTATCCTATTCATTTTTAATAATTTTTTCTGAAAATTTTCAAAATAAAAAAATATTTATTTGGTTTGGTTTTCTCAATGGTTTGTTTGTTTTTTTTTTTTTTTTGTTTGGTTTCACTAATACTTTTCTTGTTAGTTTCTTATTTTTAGTCACGGGACATCACACAATTCCCAAATTCATAAGTTTTCTCTTTTGATCGATTGGAATTCATTAATTACGTTTTGGAATTTAAAATTTTATCATCTGAGTATTTTAAGAAGTTAAAAGCTCTAAACTTTTCCATGGAGATTTTCATAATTTCAATTGTCTAAGGCTATCTATCAGGATTTGGAATTCATCCAGGATTTTCGTTTTAATTTTTTTAATTATTTTTGGACACATAATGGGATAAAAAGGTAAACACACAAGTTTTACGTGATAAATTCTGTTGCCACGCCACGTATCAACATGTGATCAACTTGTTACATGCCAAATTACATTATATAAAAATGCCAATTGTATGATTGATTAAAAGAGTGAAAAAAATACTTATTTGATTTAAAATGAAAAAATTAATGATTTAATTGAATCTAATATAAATATGAAGATTTAATTAAATTTTTTTAATATAATTCAAGAATTTATTTAGTATTTAGCCCGATTGAAATAGTGTTTCCTTATAAGCCATTAGAGTCCTAACGAAATCAAACCTTTTAACCTTGTTTACATCACTATATAATACACGTTTAAACCCTAAAATCTTTTTCTTGATTAGCAAATTGAGAGCTTTCTCTCTGGTTTTTTTAGGTTGTTTCATCTTTCTCGATCAGTATTAGCCATGGATGCAGCAAGTACAAGTAAGAGCAGACTAAATAGAAAAGGCAACGGCCGTAGAAGGATCGAGATCAAGAAAATTGAGAACCAACGCCGACGTTGGGTAGCTTTTTCCAAACGTAAGAAGGGTTTGCTAAAGAAAGCTGCCCAGCTCTCGATGCTGAGTGGGGAAGAAATCGGCGTCATTGTAATTTCAGAGCAAGGAAGGGTTTATACTTCTGAGAACGCTGATGCTGTTATCCATCAGTATCTGTCCATCAAATATGATGGACAAGATGATCATGATATGATGGGTGATGAGGAGAAAGAGCATGGAAAAGGGGTTATGGACGATGGGTTTTGGAGGACACAACCGGTCGACATTCAGAAGATCGATGATGGGAAACTGAGTTTGCAAGAGATTAAACTATTTGGAGAGGCTTTGGTAGATTTGAAGAAGAATGCAGTGGCAAGAATGGAGGAGATAAAGGGTAAGGAGTATTTATTTGATCTGAACAAAACTCCTGATGAGCAGCTTTGTTGAAAGGCAGCACAATGGGTGCTTTTGGATGGTGGAAGGGTTTATAGTTCTATGACAATTCACAATCCAGCATAACTAGACTAGGGGAGTAGAGACTAGATCCTTATGCTTCTTTGGGAGACAATCTTTATAGAATTCGTTTCAGTTCTGTCAGATAATTTCAATCCTTTTACTTGGAATATTCTGCAATTTGGATTTTCAAGAAATTTTCATTGATTACTATATATCAAGTCTTGTACTTGATGACCAAGTTTTAATTAATTAATAAAATTTTATTTGATCCTAAATTAGTGATTTTTTTGTTCTTATGAATTAATATTAGAGTCTTTTAAGACACTTGTAGAATTATAGTTATTATAGAATTAGATACAACATTTATAACAATGGCAATGAGACAGGGAGAGAGATCCCATTGCTCCCAAATCCAATTCCTCACCATTACATTAGAACAACCCTACTAATTAAGCCTCCATTAAACAAAAATTTCAAAAGCTTTTGTAAGGTCTATATCTTTAGAGTACATCCATGATAGAAATAGTAATTAAACATGAAGAAGAAAGGTCCCACGGAACTCAGTTTTGTATGCTTTTCATTGAGAACACGATAGGCAGAAAGAGGAGTACCGGTAATCCCTTAATTTGTTGAGGAACATTACAGGTTTCCAATGGAGAGCTTTCAAGAAAAGCTTTGCAGTCTTTAAGCTTCCAAGACTTATGTACAAGACAGCGTTGCAAACAAGTAACCCATTGCATCAGTTGCTACGCTGCAAATAGATTGAGTTTTCTCAACCCCAATCTCACCAGCAGCTTGATATGTCACCTCTGCTCAAGCCCTACAGATGGAAATTGAGAAAATTTTTAGTAAAAATATGAATGGAATCGAATCAGAGTACTCAAACCTTCAATTAAAGAAAGTGACAATATTCAAAGAGACATTACCTTGAATTGGATAATATATACTTGGGACCTGATTTACATTAATAAATCCCTTCAACACCAATCGAGAGAAGCTTTTCCTTTTCTTCTGGCTTTGCCTTGTAATTATATTGTTTTGTTTCATAATTAAGCCTTTTTTCCCCTTCTGGCTTCATGTCATAACCAGGCTTTCCTTCTGGCTTTGGGTTCTTGTTTCTAAATGTATTGTTTTATGAGATAATTAGGCTTTTCTTCTCCTTCTGGTTTCCTGTCATAACCAGGCTTTTCACCATAACTGGGATTTTCTTCTTGTGGCTTTGTACCACAACAAGGCTTATATTCTCCTTGTGGCTGTCAGCTGGCATCCCATGGTAACCATATTCAGATACCATGATCACCAGCAGAAGCGAGGACTAGCAATGGCAGGAGAAGCCAAAGAGAATGCCAACCAGAGACGAGTGAAACCCATGACTCTACCACTTTAACCGATCTGCGCAATGTAATTACGTATGAAAGAATTATGCATTGTGTACCAAGTAAAGGGGCTAGCCCCAATGCCTTTTATAAGGAATAAGTTTGTCTAACGCAGACATAACTGCTTACCAATGATTAATAAGATGAAAAAATTAAAATAAAAGAATTTGTTTACACAATTAATGCGACGTCGTTTAGGACTTGGGTAGCACTAACTTATGTATTACATACATCATTCGGAAATTACAAATATTATGCCTTTGAACACGAATTAACATATCAATCAATTAACGAAATATGTTTCTTCTAGCCTTCATGACTAACTAAACAAGTTATAGATGAACAATTCGCCACTATTGAAAGCTTTTTGTGTTCTATTAGTTAATTTGTTTTGGAAAATATGGGAAATTGCAATGCTTTATAACAATGTTATTTTCTTACCGATGAACTGAAGTTGAATTTGGTCTGATATGAATTGATTGAAAAAAACATTCAAAAACACAAAACGAAATGACTCAAAACCGAAATAGCCTCGAATTTAACATTGTAACATTCCGTCCCTTCGAATGTTAATTAAAATAAAGTAATATTAGAAATTTGAGAAGAATTGTGATTGTTGATGATGTTAGAAAGCATAGGAGATTAAAGGAAAATATGTAAAATAAAAATAATATTTTAATAATGAAACAATATTAAAATAATGGTGGAAGTTGAACAAATAAATAAAATATTAAAAGGCAATTTTAAAGAGGTAAGTTTGACCAAAGGGAGGGAGTGAGATATTCATGGATTGAAGATTTTTATTACAGAAAAATTTACATGTGTAGAATATAATACATGTATTATATAATGACTAGTGTGGTAAGTAATTAAAATACAAAAACTAAGGAAACTATGCCACATGAAGGTAACATGACCGGCCACTATATGGCCTTATAATGCATGCAAGGACAACAATTGCATGTAATCATTGTTGCATGTAAGTGGGGGAAACATGTGGCCCCATGTGAAAAAGAAAAAATTGGAGAACTTATTGGCAATTAATCTATGTAAAATAGGTTAAGGATTAAATGGGCGGTCAACACAAAGTTGACCACCCATGCAACAACCAAAGGAAGAAGAAATGAAAGGAACAAAATTACACCAATGAGGAGGGGCGGACAAAGCAATGTTGTCCTCCTATGCAAAGGAAATAATGCATAAAAAAAAAAGAGAGGATTGAATTGAAAGGAACTAAGCTTGGGGAATCGCCCATTCTGCCCCATGTTTTCCTAGAAAACGTGAGAGCTCCAAAGAAATTCTCTCAAGTGTTTTTCTATCATTCCTACATTCCAAAGAGAGCTAAAGATACCAAAAGCCTAGCCATTCAAGCTTCCAATATCCTTATTATTTGAGTGAACTCGAGGGCTCCCATGGAATTCTTTCAAGTTGGTTTTAAAGGTGATGCATGTAAAGGTAAATACATATGTTAGAGATTCCTCTTGGTTCCTTGCAACCCGTGGCTACATACTTATTTTGAAGGGATCAAGGCCCCACAAATGGAAGCTAGGAGCTGGGAATTTGATGTGTAGGTAAGGAAATTATGACTCAAGCTTTAAAGATTTAAGTGTAAGAAATTTATAGCTTTTGAACTCATTGTGGCAGGTTTGGAGATGTGGGTGAAGCAGTGTTGAAAATCAAGAATTTGGATGAGTTAAGCTGTCAATGAGGTAAGGTGATAGAAACTAATGGATAATTGCTCACCCAAATTAGCTACGGTCTATGAAAAAAAAAATGAAAATGAGCTTGTTCAATTAATTAAATGTGCCTTGTTGTAAGGGATTATAAGAGAAAGAAGAAGTTGCTGAAAATGTTACCAAACCGTGGCTTAGTTCCAAAGGCTGATTGGTGAAGTTGGAAGGTAAGGAAATAAATTGGAATTTGAAATTAGATTGCCATTTTAACTGCTGGTCACATGTACAAGTAGATAGTCTTAGAAAATATACTCAGTAAATGTGAATTCTTAATGACTAGGAGATTGTTTGAATTAGTGCCTTGGTTGCTAAACAATACTTGGCGAAGGCATGGGAGATAGGCACATTGGTCGGAGCATAGAGCCTTCAAAGGCTCAGTTGGTGATGATAATTTGAGCTTGCTAATTCCTTAGTCAAATCAAGCTCAAGTTAAGGAGGTGGATTAGTAATTGGTGAGAATTCCCACAAAAGGAGGTGAGTGGGCAATTCCTTTTTAAAGTTTTTTTTGAATGGTGAATATGATATATTAAATATACTAGATATGCCCACTGTTTAGATATTATTCAATTACATTGAGTTCTGATGTTTATATTTGGATTGCAATTGGGTTGCCTGAGCTATTAGTGATTAGGAATGATTTTTAAGCTCATTTTATACGTGTTGGTTTTGTGGACATATCAAAACTATTAAGCTATTTACAAAATGGGAAACAAGCCTTTGAAACATGATGAGATTTTATACTCTATTTTGAAGCATTCAAAATTGTATGTATGAAACTCTCGCAAACAAGCCCTAGAGTGGTCATTAATGAGTTTTCTAATCTGCCTTGGTATTAATTTTCACAATGCTTAAGTGAAATATTTTAACTCTACGATGCTCATTGATTTTCGTAAGCGAACTTGCTATTTTAATGTTCACTGATTTTATGATGAACTTGTTTATATATCGCTCATGGCATTCATGATTTAAACATGCATACATGCCTTTTGAGCTTATGATTGAATTGATTATATGCAATTGAAATTCCATTGGTTTATTTTCTTGGGTAAACCTTAGGGGAATAGGTCTTGTTACCACACCAGATTTGTGTGGTCTTTGTGCACAAAGTAGTGATTATTGATGATTGATAATAAAGAGGGACCTGAAGCCTCGACTTATATTTAGTGACGTGGGGAGTTTCCATGAGTAGGTAAAAAGGGACGTGAAGCCTCGAATTATATTTGGTGGCATAGGGAGTTCTCATGAGTAGGTGTTGATGTTATTGATATCAAAGAGAGAGCCTATGGTCTATATTACACCTACTCGAGGATACCTTATTTGATACGTTTTTATTAATTGAGCATAGCATTGCTATTATTTTTGTTTGAGAAAAGCATGGCTTTTGTTTATTATTTTACATGACATTTAGGAAATTACATTGTTTATAATTGTCATGATTAATTGATTTTATCAAGCATGAGATTTTTATATTGCAAAAGCGATTAAAAATTTTGAGATTTAAATTTAAGCATATTATATTGATGCACATGTTTTATTAACTCTGTGCACCATCTATCTCATCATACATATATATTATCATTAGGCATTTATCAAAAACTCTACCTTAATGCTTGTGTCCCTTCTTGTCCACTCACCGAGTATAAAAGGCTCACCCTAACTAGTTGACAATGGCAGATAAGTGAATTAATTGGGAGTAGTTGTGGTGAAGGGACATCAGCTTGTTGCATAGGTAATTGGCATCTCATAGCACTTCCCTTGTGTCACTCCATTGTCTAGATGTCAAGTTGTTTATAGTTGATTAAATTTAAATGGTGTAATATTTTAAAAGTTTTGATATCTGGAAGTATTGTACTGATGCCTTTAAGTTTGACATCATTTAAATCGTTATGCGAGATCAAGAAATTATTTGCTAAATTAGTTATGAAGGTAAAGGAAGCTTCACTGTAATAAAAATTAAAGCTAAGTGATATTGATCAAAGTAACATAAAATATTCTTGGAAGGCTTCCGAGTTGTGTGGGCTTGCCTACATGACTCGTGCGTCGGTAATGGCCTTAGGGTGGGTCATTACAAACATGATGCAAATTTGACTTAACTCGAACTTGAAGTGCACCAAACTCATAATGACCAGAAATTCAAGGCCAATCCTATTCTAAACTTGTTAAAACTCAAATTTTATAACTTGAAAATTCTTGAATTTTTAACTCAAAAAGATCCAAATTGTTATTAAATAATTTTATCCAAAATGAGTAAATGAATAAATGATAATTTTTCCTTAAATTAAAATTTTTAAAATTTTATATTTTTTAAAAGACAATATTGTTTAGAATTATTATACAATTACATAAGTAATGTATATTCAACATTTTCAATGTTAAATTTATGAATTCGATTAGGAAACTAATTTAACATACATTAAATATGAGTATCAATTTTTTGTTTTTCGCTACCCTTATTGTTTAAAATAATTAATTATAAAATGATATTATTAAATTGAAATTTGAATATTTAAATTCCAAACGTGAGAAATTAGGAATTGGAAAGTTTTTGGAAAGGATTTTTTTTCCCCTTTCATTTGCTGCCCGTTTTGTTATTGTTATTTTTTATTTTTTATTTTTTAACTTTCAGACTTTAATGTTTTAGAGTAAGGAAATGGGGAAAAAAGTGAATTGTTTAATTAAATTTAAATTTTGATTGATTTATTATTATTTACTATAATTTCAAATTTAATTAAAAGAATAATTATTACTTATAAACTAAAGTATTTTTAAAAAGTATACTAATAAATAAGAATATAAATACAATTAGTTTTAATTTTAAAATATCAATTACTTTAGTTGATGAATATTATGATTAATTGTATTTAAGTTGTTAGACTTATTGATTTATCTTTTAAAATAAAATTTAAATATTTTATTCTTATATATAAAATAAAATCAATACTCAAGAACTCAAGTGTAAAAATTTAAATCAACCAAAAAATCTCTTTTTTTAGTATTATTGTTCAAAATTATATCAATTGATTTTAACTTTTAAATATTATGATTTCATATAGTTTATAAGTATATAAATAATAGTTAGTAAAGTTACTATTAAACAAATAATCTATTAATTAACATTTAGACTTGTTAAGTTAATTCAAACCAAGAAAATAGACCTCATAATTCTTAATTCTTCATTGTTGTCAAATTGATCAACTATTAAAATAAATTAACATTATATCAATTAATTTTAAATATTTCTATTGTTGCAAATTTTAATTAACCTTTTTGCAAATTAATGTTTTATTTTAAATTTACTATATTATTACCCAAGCCAAAACATCTTTATTATCCATGAATGTGAATAGTCAAACATGTTATGAATATATGAAAATATATTGTATTTCCATGATATCCAATATATCGCCTCATATCTAGTAGACTCCCTCATATCAAATGTACATATTTATGTAAATACATCTCTATCCTCTAGATCCATTCAGTATATGTACATTCCTATCTATGTAAATTCTTCTGATTTATGCAAATTCATTCTCCCTCCCTCCATGTAAGCCTATAAATAGATGCATTATAGTTGATGGTATACACACTTGAAAAGAAATAAAAATAGAAGATCTTCTTACCTTCTCATTACTTCTCACTAATATTTTTCTTTCAAAGTTATATTTTACAGCACCTTATCAGCATAAAACTTTAATATTTAAGTTTTGATATCGTTTAGTTTCCATCATCATCTCAAAGTTAAAAGGCTACATTCTTTTAGGTAATTTACATTTTAAAGTCAATTGTTGCTTTATTACTTTACTCATATTTTCAATCTATAATTAGTCAATTTCTTATTTTAATTTTATTATCAGTCAATTTTTATTTTTGCTTGTTGATAACAACATTTAATTTTTTTATCTATTAATAGTTTTTACCATGTCAAATCTCACAAAGCTTGAATTTATGACTCGATATTACTGGCAAGAATTATCTATCTTGGATTCTAGATGCTGAAATTCATTTAGATGCTATAGGCTTTGGAAACACAATCAAAGAGACAAATGAAGCATTCAATCAGGATAAGGCAAAAGCAATGATTTTTTTTTGTCACCATTTCCATGAAAGATTAAAAACTGAGTATCTCATAGTAAAAGATCTTATTAACATTTGGAAAAGTCTAAAAGATAGATATGATTACCAAAAAATAGTAATTCTTTCAAAAACTCGTTATGCTTGGATGCATTTACGATTGCAAGATTTTAAATCTGTAAGCGAGCATAACTCACTAATATTTAAAATTAGTTCTCAATTAAAATTGTGTGGAGAAAATGTTATTGACGAAGATATGTTAAAAAAACATTTTTTACTTGTCAAGCCTCGAATGTGCTCTTACAGCGGTAATACCACGAAAGAGGCTTTTAGAAATATTCTGAACTAATTTCATGTCTTCTTGTGACTGAGCAAAATAATGAGCTACTTATGAAAAATCATGAAAATAATGAGTTACTTATGAAAAATCATGAATCTCATCCAATTGGTTCTGCTCCATTCCCTAAAGTAATATGACATCATTTTATAATTATGGCAATGGTTGTGGACGTGGACATAGAAGAGATCATCATAATTATTTAATCATAGTAGTCCTAATAATCATTATTCTAACAACAAGAATACATTTAACCACCAAAAGTGAGTGAATAGCGAAAGGATACAAGAAAAAGACAAAAGTGAACAGAATAAAAAGAATATAGAAAATATTTATCATCAATGTGGCATAAAAGGTCATCAGTCACATACTTGTTGTATGTCAAAACATTTTGTTGAACTTTATCAAGTATCACTGAAAGATAAAGGAAAATTATCAAAACAAATTTTGTTGAAAATGATGGCCAAGTTGATGTGATAAATCTAGATGTTATTGATTTTTTTATCCATTCTGAAGGACAAATTAGTCATTTGATTGGAAATGCTACGATTGGTGATGGTGATGGAATTGCCCAAAAATAAAATTTATTAATCAGTTTGTTAGTATGCTTTAATATTACTCTATTAGGAAAATGCATTTCTTTATGTGATCGTTACATGTAAATGATATATAGATGTATTAAAATATATAATGTTCATTTATGTTAATCTATAAATTTCTTATTACATGTCTAGTTTTATCGAGGAAATTATAAATATTCCTCTCGTTATATCCAAGATCAATGATAAAGATATATATCTAATAGACAGTACTACAATACACTATTTTTAAACACAAGAAATATTTTTCTCAATTAAAATTGAAAGAAGTCAATGCGAATACAATATCTAGTGGTACAAGATTAATTTAAGATTCTGGAAGAGCCAATATTTTACTACCTAGAGGAACAAGAGTTATATAAACAAGGAAGCATTATTTTCTACTAAGTCTCAAAGAAATTTGTTAAGTTTTAAGAATATTCGTCTGAATGGATATTATATCGAAATAACAAATGAAAGAGATATAGAATATCTCCACATTACATCCATCATTTTGAGTAAGAAGTGTGTATTGGAAAAATTACACACATTGTCCTTTAAATTGTATTACACAAATATTATAATGATTGAAACTCATGCTTTCATAAATTAGAAGTTTACTAATAATTTTAATGTTTGGCATGATCGATTAAGCCATCTCGGATCAACAATAATGTGAAAAATTATTGAAAACTTATGTAGTCATCCATTGAAAAATCAGAAGATTTTTCAATCTAATTAATTCTCATGTACTACTTGCTCTCAAGGAAAATTAATTGTAAAGCCATCACTAGCTAAAGTTGTGACTAAATTCCTTACATTTTTGAAATGTAGCTATGGTGATATATGTGAACTCATATATTTACTATGTGGACTATTTATATAGTTTATGGTTTTAATCGGTGCATCGATAAGATGGTCACCCATGTGCTTATTATCAACTCGCAATTTGATATTTGCAAGATTATTTGCACAAATAATTCTCCTGTGAGCACATTTTCCTAATTATGTAATCAAGACAATTTGTCTTAACAATGCTGGTGAATTTACATATCAAGTTTTTAATGAATATTGCATGTCAGTTGGAATAATTGTTGAACATCCAATTGCTTGTGTTCATACACAAAATGGTCTAGCAAAATCATTTATTAAATGTCTCAAACTGATTGTAAGGCCATCACTTATGAAATCCAAAATTCTCATTTTCTTTTTAAGGACATGCCATTTTGCATGCAACAGCGCTTGTACACATCGAACCAAAAAGTTATCATAAATTCTCTCTTATAAAATCAGTTTATGGTTGGGAACCAAATGTTCCCCATTTAAGAATATTTAGGTGTGCGATATATCTTCCAATTGCTCCACCATAAAGCACAAAGATAGGTCCTCTAAAGAGCCTATGAATATATGTTGGGTACTAATCTCCATTCATAATTAAATATCTAGAATTGTCAACAGGAAATTTATTTACAACAAAGTTTGCCAATTGTTACTTTGATGAAATAATTTTCCCAACATTAAGAAAAGAAAATAAACAACTGGAAAAAGAAATTTCCTACAATGAATTATCATTATTTAGTTTTGATCTTCACACAAATCAATGTAAATTTGAAGCTCAAAAGATAATTCATTTACAAAATAAAATAAATCAATTGCCAAACATATTTATTGACCTAAAAAGAATAACTATATCTCATATATTAGCTGAAAATGCTTCAATTAGAATTAATGTCCCTAAAGGACAACCTGCTATTGCTAATGAGCCTAAAGCGTGCTTAAAGTGTGGAAGACTAATTGGTTTCAAAGATAAAAATCCTCTAAAAAGAAAAAGAGCAAATATTTAAGATGGTCAGAAAGAGAAAACAAAAACTTTAGAAGAGACTCTTGACATAATTTAAGAAGAAATTTAGGTAGTTGAACTCAATGAAAATAAATAGACTTCAATAAATTAAGTCATGATAGGAAAAAGATGGAATTGAAATAAAGGAAACATCGACGATATTTTTGTATATAATGTAGTACTCAACATTGTAAATGAAAATGAGGGATCTTAAACAAACATCTATTGAAGAATGTAGAATGGCTAGCCAATTTGGAAAAAAGCAATCAAGACAAAAGCAAATTCACTTGCAAAACATGAAGTTTTTAGACTTATAGTCTGTACCCCAAAAATGTAAAACCAGTGGAATATAAATGGGTATTTGTATGGAAAAGAAATGAAAAAAAAAATAAAATTATGAGATATAAAGCATAACTTGTCACACAAGGTTTTACCCAAAGGCTTGGTATTAATTATGAAGAGACATATTTTTCTATGGTGAAAGCAATTATATTTCGATATTTACTTAGTTTGGCAATACATGAGAAACTTGAAATGCATCTAATAAATGTCGTTACAGCCTATTTATATGGCTTAGTTAATAATGATATCTATATGAAAATGCTTGAAGAATTAAAATTGTCTGAAGCACACAATTTGGATTCTCGAGAAATTTATTCGATTAAATTAAATAAATCTTTGTATGGATGAAAGCAATCTGAATGTATGTGGTATAATCGCCTTAGAGAATATTTGTTAAAAAAAGGGTTTTAAAAATGATCCTATATGCCCATATGTTTTTATAAAAGATTCGTATATGAATTTGTTATAGTTTTTATTTATGTTGATGACTTGAACAATATTAAAACTTTTGAAAAGTTATCAAAAACCGTGAATTACTTGAAGAAAAAATTTGAAATGAAAGACCTTAAAAAGATAAAATTTTGTTTAGTTCTTCAGATTAAGCACATAACAAATGAAATTTTTGTCCATCAATCAAATTATATAGTAAAAGTGCTCAAACGATTGTATAAGGATAAAGCACATCCATTGAGTTCACCAATAGTTATAAAATCACTAGATGTGAAAATGACCATTTTCGACCTCAAGAGAATGCTGAAGAACATCTTGATCCCGAAATACCACATCTTAGTACAATTAGACTTGATATAGCTTTTGTCGTAAATTTATTAATAAGATATAGTTATGCTTCAACTCAAAAACATTGGAATAGAATTAAACATATACTTTGATATCTCTGAGGGACTATAGATATGGGCTTATATTACTTAAATGTATCCAAATCAGATTTAATTGGCTATGCAGATATAGTGTCACGACCCGGAACCACCCTCGAGTCCGTGACAACCGCCGCGATGTCCCGATATGCACTCATCCCCCGAGTACCATATCGAGACCTCGCAAGGCTCTCGTACCAGTCTTTCCAACCCCCCTGTGAGTTTCTATTTATTAATTTCATACTTTAAAACATTTCGTCCCTTTTCGGACCAAAACAGGGAAAAAGACAAAAATTTCTACACAGGGGCGTTTCGGTCATTTTTCGTTGAAAATTTCAAAATTTGGAAAAATTGTTACTTACGCGTAAAGAATTCATAAATTGAAGCCGGAATTGAAATCGGATATCTAAAACATGAAATTTGAGTGAAATTGCATTTAATGAAATAAAATAGTAATATTTCATAAAATATAATATTTTCTTATAAAACAATTTTTATATAGATATCCGAATATAATTTTTACAGCGTAAAAGCAAAATATATTATTACATATGGTAATACAGATAACTGAAGTATAAAATTTAATTTACAATGCTACGTGGGCCCAAAATAGAGAAATATAGACTAGGAGATGAACCTGTGCACAGAAGGTTATCTCTTTTAACCTTTTCCTCGACAAAATCCTTTATCTACAACTGTCTGTGAGCCTGAAATGGGGAAATTGAGGGGTGAGTTTTACAACCCAGTGAGTCAGATAAATACCATCCACGACATCTAAAGTCGAGTAGATGGAGACAATATAAATACACACAATGCTATCATATAGTTAATAGCATCAATTTAATACAGTTGTACAAACCAATCTTATTTAACAAAATACAAGGCTTATGTTTTATTTATACAAAATCAGGCTTACGCCAAATCTCATACTCGTGAACACTTGATCAGAGTGTCTATCGAGTCCGCCAAGGCTGTTAGAATTTTATAATTTTTTTCAAAATACAGCCGATCCTTGGCGTTGGCTAAACTCACTTTCACGCGGTGGTTTAACGTGAAGTGAATCGTTTCATTACCTCGGGAGTTACCCTACTCGCCTCTACGACCGAGGTAACCGATCATAGGATTTTCCGTGCTCCTCCTAAAGGCAGTCCACGGCAACCCTCACTGCAGTGTTTCATTAATTATGAACCACCAATTTTATTGAATAATCCAATAGCATGACAAGGCCATTTTAATAATAACCAGTCTACACAGCAAACAGCAATTTATGCCATTTATTAACACAATAAATCAACCAAGCATGCTCACTAAAATCATAAGCCATAATTTAAATTTTAATAGAAGAACACAAATCTAAACCGGTCTCCACATACTCAGTGTTATTAAATCGATTTTTCGATTTAAAAATTATTTATAAAATTCAATTTATTTTAAAAGCACATAATCAAGTAAAATTACTTCAGATATTGAAAACGGTAAATTATCCACTCACAGGTTTCAGAAGTCCCGAATACCCCTAGTCTCGCTCGTCCGTAGCTACTTCCTTGCCTTTTTCGGACGGTTCACCCCCTACGCGTTACGCGTGGCACGAATTTCAATAAATCCAATCAATTAATTATAATTGATTTCAGGCTCTATAATTTCTACATGAATGCATGAAATGCACCTTAAGCTGTCCGAATAACCGTTTAAACACGGTTTTCGGCCTAATTCGCCTACACGCGATTAAATTGCTAAAATCTCCAATTTAACTCCGATTGGACCCGTTTCAGTTTCTGATTATTCGATTATATTCCAATTATCTAGTGGTAGCAACTACGGGTCAATTTACTAGTCTGAGAATGCAAAATTACAATTTTACCCCTAGTGGGTAAAAATTTCAAATTTTATTTTTGAAAATTCCTAATTAATTCCTACTTTTACTATTCATCAAATTTACCGAAAATGCCATTCAACCATATCAATTTGCTGTATTTCCAGCAGCCAAAAAGTCTCCAAAAATTCAGCTAAATTGGTTTTCTAACATGAAAAAATGTGATTTCTTGAAATCTATCACTATAATTCACTATTACCTAACTAATAATACTTATTTAACCTAAAAATCACCATATTCAAGCATCAAATTCACCCAAAATCCAGCCATCAAGGTGCAGCAATACCCATATCTTATTTGTGCATGAAAGTGGGAAAAGAAAGCTAAGGAAATGAAAATCACTAGGAAAAATCAAGAAATTCACCTTTTTCAAGCTTGTTTCCTTAATTTCTCTTAATTTCTCCTTCAAAATGAGTAAGGTTTCATGGCTTTTCTCCTTTCCTCTTTTCTCTTTGCTTGGCCGGCCATACTAGGGTTCATTGGCTGAATTTTCATGGCTTTATCACTTAAATAATAAAATAATCTATTTTTTTACACATGTTAGGTACTATTCCTTATTTTATTATTTCTTTATTTTTCTTTTTTGACTTTATTTCAGCCAAATTTCAGACCTTATCTCTTGAATTTTCCAGGACCTTCTAGAAGAATTTCCAATGATTTTTATAAGGTAATTTTATGAAATTACACTTTTGCCCCCCGAAAAGTGCAAAATTACATTTTTGCCCCAAAATTTGAAAAATTGCCACAAGGCATATTTTTCAGTCCTCAAACTCATACCATACTCCAAATTGTCAAATTTGATCTAAATTCTCTCGAGAAATTAAATTTGGCCTTCCGATGGCAAAATTACGATTTTGCCCCTACATTCCAAAAATCACCGAAACTTCTTCTTTTTCCACTTTTCAACTTCAAATAACACTTCAATTGATTAATATGGTCAATCTAAATCAAATGGAATCAAAAAATCTTTTTCAAAAATTCCAAATTCATCCTTTAATGGCAAAATTACTATTTTGCCCTTGTGTCCCAAAAATACCGAGAATTGCACTTTTTCACTGCTAAACTTTACTTTATGTTCCAAATATCATTTTATATTCCATATAATCATTCTTGGTCATTAAAAATCAAAATCTTTATTAAAAATTTCCATTTGGTCCTGAAATTGAAAAATGACCGTTTTGTCCCTAATCGGTCAATTTTTCCGATTAACTTCAAACTGAACCTCGAACTCCAAATCACTGTTTTAAATAACTCCGTGGGTTTTAGTTTTCTCAAATTCATCCTCAATTCTCTATTTAAACTGGTTCAAGACTTATTTAACTTAATCATACCCTTAGGGGCAATATTGTCATTTAACTTGTTTCCCGGGGCAGTTCAATATACAAACATGCTATCCATTGCATGTGAATGACATATCACAGATAAATTAGGGTCGGGTATTACATATAGAATAATTATTTGATCTACACAAAACTTGATCTCAGATAAGTTACTTATTTGCATATGGAGGTATGGCTATTTCATGGCATTTTGTAAAACAATCTATAGTTGCTACTTCTTCTAACCATGTAGAAATTTTAGTAATTCATGAGACAAGTCATAAATATGTCTGATTAAGTTCTGTCATTCAACTTATTCGAGGATCGTGACTTATCAATCAAAAAGGAAAATCCAATAATGCTATATGAGGATAATACTGCTTGGGTAGCTCAATTAAAGGAAGGATATATCAAAGGTGATAAGACAAAACATATTTCACCAAAGTTCTTCTTCACTCGTAATCTCTAAGAAAAATAGTGATATTAGTGTTTAACAGATTCGTTCAAGTGACAATGTAGCATATTTGTTCATCAAAGTCCTTTCTACTACAACATTTGAAAAGTTGATACAAAAGATTGGGTACGTAGTTTTAAAGATCTCAAATAACACAATCATCAGGGGGAGTAAGATATGCATTGTACTTTTTTTTCCTTCACCAAGGCTTTTTCTCATTAAGTTTTTCTTGGTAAGGTTTTTGATGAGAATTATGTACTCGTTTTCCTTCACTAAGATTTTTTCCTAGTAAGGTTTAACGGGGTATATGCTTAATATAGTAGGCATCCAAGAGGGAGTGTTATGAATATATGTGAATATCTATTGTAGTTCATCATATCTAATATACTTCCTCATATCCAATGTACATATTTATGTAAATACATTTCTATTTTCTAAATTCATTCAGTGTATGTACATTCCTATCTACTAAGTTCATCCTCTCTATTTATATAAATTTATTCCCCCTCCATTTATTTAAGCCTATAAATAAAGACATTATAGTTGACGGTATACACACTTGAAAAGAAATAAAGATAGAAGATCTTCTTACCTTCTAACTACTTCTCACTAATATTTTTTTTTCAAAGTTATATTTTACAACAAAACATTAAAACTAGAACAATATTATTGTTAGGTCAATTAATTAACCCATTAAATGATGTATTCTTATTAAGTTAGTATACTTTCAGTGATTGGTAATCTTTTTAATAATGTTCCCTCTTCACTCCAATTGGATATATGTTTATATGATTATATCTAATTTTAATATTTATATTTATGAATTATGACTAAACCCAAAAAGAGATAGATATAAGAAGAAATTCTTGAAAATTTGAAATACTATTAAAAATCATAATAACTATAGATGCCTGTTTGACTTAACTTTTTTTCAACTTATCTACTTCTTAAAAGCAGAAGTCGAACCGAACAAAGATTTTGATAAGCTCTTAAAAAAGTAACTTTTTTTTAAAGTTAAATTAATAAAAAAAAAGGAGTTTCAAGAAAAGCTCAAGAAAGAAGCTTTCTCTTCTCTTCTTTTAAAAACTTTTTAGGAGAATTTTTTTTGTTTCAAAAATATCCTCATCTATTAAAAATAATCTTAACATTATCTATTTCCATTTTAATATGATTTATTATTAATTATAAACTTTATGCCATCTAAAAATGATTTTTATATTTTCAAAATTTTGTTGTAAATAAAAAAATAAAGTTAATATTTTTTCATTATGAGCAAAAGAATTTGTGATTAATAAAAAGTTATTTATTAAATATCCTTTATGGTAATTTTAATCAAAATTAGAACTTATATAAGTTGTTTGCCAAACAACTTATTTATAAAAAAAAAGCTTATAAAAATAAATTTATCAATAAGATTTAGCTAATTTTAAAAACTATTATTTTTAATAAGAACTCTATGATAGCTTTTAAGCTAAAAAAAAAATCAAGTCAGACAGGCTCTAAAGATATAAAAGAAACACACACAAAAATACTCGAAGTGAATATATGGTAAAGATAAAACTATAATATCATTTATATTTATACAAATATTTATTATTTTTTAAAAAAATTTTATTTTTTATTACAATTTTATTTTACCTATGTTAAAATAATCAATGATATTGACTTGACATTCATCATAAAAAAATTATTTACTACATTCAAATTTGTTGGTGAAAAAAAGGTTTCCAAAGAGAATAGATAAAATTGACTTCAAGGCGTGCCTTAATAGATATTATTTTTTAAGACTTATTTTAACTCCACCACTCGATATATAAAAGGGAATAATGCAAATAGCTTTAGGGATACAATAAAACCAACATCTAACTTAGTCTTACACTTATGAAAGTAGACACTAGACACACTTGAGGGTTACAAAGTTGTTTGACCTTAAACCTACTTTCTATAACAAGTAAATTATAAAAAATTTAGACTCTTTTGATAGATGATGAAATTTAAGTGTTTACGTTTATTTTTTGAATTTTATTCAGAATAGAAGGACTTTCTTGTTCTTAATTTTCTACTCTTATCTTGTTTATTTTTGTTATGTCAAAATAATTGACAACAAATCCTTTATATAGACTTTCAAGTGTTTTTTCTTTTAAATATACAATCTTTTCATCAAGACACTTTTATGTTTTAAAGACTCTTTGCATGTTACAAAATACAACTTTTTGATAAAGGGATTATTCCAATAATTACCTTTTAAAAGAACAATCATTCACACCATAAGACATCTTTTGAGTTACAATATGAAAAGAAAACTTTTCATATCAAAACTTTTGAATAGTGGTATTTTTCAATTATCTTATAACCTTTTAAAAGTATTTTTCTAATATATCACTATATCAAAACACATAACTTTTCACATGAAAAACTACTTATAATTCAATGGCTCACTATATCACACTATTTGACATAACTTTTCTATTTATGTGACTTTCAAATAGTCACAATTTTTTATGTGAAAAAATTTAACTTTTCATATAAAGAGACATAACCTTTTATTTTAAAAAAAATTAATAAAATTTATAAAAATACAATGTATACCTTCTATGAATCTTAAAATGATTCAAAACTTGTGTAAACTCAAGATGGTCTGAATTCAAAACAATCGAAACTTGAAATGATTCAAACTAGAGACAACTCAAGTAAAAATAGTTCGAATCCAAAATGATTTGAATTTGAAATGATCAGAATAAAAAGTGAACCCAAACCTAAAAGTAGCCTAACCCAAATATGCCTAATTGCCACCTCAAGTGGTTAGGAACATAGTTGCTAAATTGAAATACGTATTGTGTATTAAAATCTTATTTTTTAGTATCGAGTATCATATCATGTCGTAAGATATAGCAAAAAATTTAAAAATTATTTATAAATAACATTTATAGATGTAAAATAAAGAAAAAAAATGAATTGTAATACCCTGTACGCTCATTAGACACCAATAAGATTTTATTGATCAAAAAAATGATCATTTGATGCGAATTAGCGTGCTAAGGAACACTTAAGAATAAAATGTATGGCACGCGCAGAACTCACAATTAAATAATAATATTTTTGTCAGAGACAAATTAGTGAGTTAAAGGATGATTCGGAGGTAAACCGACACATAATAATGTGTTTCAGGACCAAAGAAGGCAAGTGAAAATTTTTAGAATAAAATAATATTAAAATATTAATATTTTATTGAAAGTCAAAATTAGTCATGAAAAATGAGACTATAACTAATTCAAGTGGGGGAGAAGAAATAAAGAATAATTTAGAAGGAAATTGAAATTTAATAACTATAGATAGGAATTAAAAATATTAGAGTTAATTTTTGGAGAGCAAAGTGTTGAAGATCTCAAAAATTTTTGTACATGTTTGAGTATTTTGGTCATATCTCAAGCTACAGAATTCTAATTGTAAAAATTCTTAAACCATTGGAAAGCTAAGAGACAGAGCTACAACTTTTATTAGATCACTTCACCCAGTTCTATCTCTACGATAGAGAAAATTGTGTTGGAAAGTGATAAGGCGTCATCTGTCGACAATGAAAAATTTCAAAGATTGACAATTAAATTTTTGGAGTCTCTTAGTACACTTTTAAGCCTAATTAAATCCTAGGTTAATTAAAGGCTTAAATGAATATGTAGAAGGTAAAATGAATGATAAAATAATGAAATAAAGAGGTTGAAAAGTCAAATAAATTTTATGTGCATAAGTGGCATGGCATGACATGGAATAAAGGATGGAAATGAAATAGAATGAGTGGGGGCCGACCATGCAAGGTGGAAAATGAGACAAAGGAAGAAGACAAAATGGTGAGGTGCTTGGTCAAAGAAGCAAACAAAAGAAAATAAAATAAAGAAAATAAAATGAAGTGAATAAGATGTGGAGGGGCAGGTTACTAGTCAAGTAACCAAGGGATAGTCAAAACAAAAGACAAATGAAAGGAGAAATAAAAGAAGTGAGGGGCCGATGATACAAAGAAATAAAGGAGGGAAAAGTCAATAAAAATAAAAGCAAACAAGCAACAATGTAGAAAAAGGAAATGAATGACCGGTCAAGGGAGAATAAAAATGAAAGAAGAAAGAAATAAATGCAAAGAAGAAAAAGACATAAAGGAAGCATGTAGAAGAGAAAAGAGAAGTCTAGAAGGTCGGCTAAGAAAGAGATGAGAAGAAAAAAAATAAAAGAAAGAAAGACAAACAAAGAAGAAGAAGAACCCGTGGGAGAGGAAGAAAGAAAATGAAGAAACCGAAGGGAAGGCAGCCGAGAAAAGGAAGAGAAAAGGGAGAGAAAATTCGGAGCTTTGAAAGAGGTTTTGCTGCAAGTATTTTGTGGTTGGATGGCTGAAAAACTTTGAAAGTATTAAGGTGAGAAAACTGATTTTTTGGATGCTAATTTGGTGTTAGAAATTGAGTTAAAAAGTGCAGAATTTGTTGTGGAAATTGTGTTGCTTTGTGGCTGATTTTTAGAGGTTTATTGGTCGAACATTTAAGCTAAAAATTTGCAAGATTTTGTGGCTGAAAGGGGACATCTTGGCTGCTAGAAATTGAGCTGAGAAAGTGCAGCAAATGGAGTAGAGAGTTGAGAGAAAATGGAAGAGAAAATAGAAGGAAAAATAAAGGAAAATGGAAGAGGAAGTGTGGTCACGGTGGTGCATGGAGGAGGCCACGGTGGAGGAGAAAGGTTTGGTTGGAGGAAGAAGAAAGGAAGAGGAAAGAGACATGAAAAAAAAAAGAGAAAGAGAAAAAGAAAAAGAAAAAAAATGAAAATGAAAATGATGATAGGAAAAATAAAATGGGCATGGCCCAATGGTAATTAGATGGGCAAGGCCTAATAGAAAAATGAAATTGGGCAAGGTCCAAGTGGAAAATATAATTGGGCTTGGCCCAATAGAAAAATTGGAGAAGTTCTTGGACAAGGTCCAATAGCTAGGAGGAATGAAAAAGGCTCAATGGCACGTTTATCGATGAGGCGTACTGAACGAGACACGCAATCGAGAAATAAAAATAAATATATACATGTACGAAAATAGCGATGTAAAATCCCGCTATTTAGAGGTGAATAGGGGGTGTCGATTTTAAAATATTCTTAATTATATATGTATGTCTATGTATGAATTAATTTACGTATAAATTGTTTGAAGTTTGAATCGATGCTAATTTATGAAATTGTGAAGGTAAATTATTTTTAAAAATCGTTCAAAATATATATGTATAAAGTATACGTAAAATATTTTAAAACATGGGAAACAAGCTTTTCAACCCGATTTTGTCACATCCCGGAACCACCCATCGGGCCCGTGACAACTGCCACGACGTTCCGATAGGCACTCATTCCCCGAGTACAAACCAAAACCCCACAAGGCATCTCGTACCAGTTTTCCATCTACCCCGTGGTTAATAATTTCCAATAAATATTTTTCATTGAATAAAATTCGTGTTTTGAACCAAAACAATTAAATTGCACCATTAACCACAAAGGGGTATTTTCGTCATTTTCTTCCGAAAATTTCAAAATCGGTAAAAAAATTACAATTTATTATAAAACAATATTTTTATAAACACCAATAATCAAATTTGTGCACATAAAAGTAAAATAAGTTATTAAATACTGTTATGCAATTAAACCGAATGTGTACAATAATTTCAATGACATGTGGGCCCAACTAAGCATGACTTTATACCTTTATATACTAGTGACGTGGCTTCAATCAAGCCTCTATATGCACTCCAAATGCTTACCCGTAACTTCGAGCCTGAAAGAGGGAGGGGATGGTGGTGAGTTTTACAACCCAGTGAGTTAGATAACTACCATCCACGACTTCTAAAATCGAGTAAATGGAGACAATATATAAAAATGCAATATCACCATATAGTTCATAACATCGAATTTGGTGAAAGCATGCCAAATAATTTCATTAATTCAAACACAAGGCTTATGATTTAATTCGTAAAATTAGGCTTTGACCAAATTTTGTACTCGTGAACACTTGATCAGAGTGTCTCATCGAGTCCTCCAAGGCTGTTACAATTTATATCATAATTGAAAAATACAGCCGTTCCTTGGCGTTGGCCTAATTCACTCTCACGTGGGGTTAGACATGGAGTGAATTTTCTGGATATCTCGGGAGTTATCCTACGCGCCTCTCCAACCGAGATTATATGATTCTTGAGTTTACCGTGCTCTTCCTAAAAGCAGTCCACAGAAACCTGCCACTGCAGCAACTAATTAAACCCACCATATCATTAAAAATTTTACAGCATAACAAGGTAATTTTTACACTAGCCAGCCTACACGGCAAACAACAATTCATGCCAATTTTAATACAATAAACCAGCCAAGCATACTCACCAAGATTATAAGCCATAATTTCAATTTTAATACATAAACGCAATTTCATGCCGGTCTCCACATATTCAATGTTAAAATTCATTTTTCTCAATTAAAGAATCTTTTATAAAATTCAATTTATTTTTAAATCACAGAAGTAGATAAAACTACTCTAAATATTGAAACGGTAAATTATCGACTCACCTTGTCACAGAAGTGTACGATACTCCTGTTTTAATTTCCACTACACTTTAATCTTTTTCGCGTCCGGGGAACCCACCACCTATGCACTATTCACGACACAAAATCCAGTTATTTGTGTCCAACATAATAATTTATTTTAGGCTCTTCATAATGCATGAAATGCCATGCATCTTGTCCGAATTACCGTCTAAATACAGTATTCGATCTAGTTCGCCTACACGCGTCTTAACTGGCTACAGTCTCCAATTTAATTCCGAATTGATTTCTTTCAATTTCTATACTCTAATTACACTTAATTGGCCTTAGTGACTGCGAATGTGATGTCAATTTGCAGTCCAAATCACCTAGTACACTAGTCTGCACTTTAGGTAAAAATTTCAGTTTTTGCACCAAAATTTCCCATAATTTTTCTACACCCATAATTCATCATAATTCATTTAAATAACATGAAATCTCATCACTTTCAGCAGCCATTTCTCTCCTAGAATTTTCGACATTAAGGGTTTCAATGGAGAAAAATCATTTTTCTCACTAGTTTTTGTTACTTTCCATTTCTACCCACCTAATAACATTAGATCACCATAAAATCTACCAACAAAATGAATCAAAACCCAACTAAGGATGCTGGTTCGGCAAGGGATCATCATACCTATATGTCAATTTTGCATGGAAATGAAAAAAGAATGGATGGGTAATGGAAATCACATAGAAAATTAATGAATTTTACCTTTTAATTGCTTGAACACTTGATTTTTCCTTGTTTTCCCCATTTTGTCCTGAAATTGAAAAATGATCGTTTTGTCCTTAATCGGTCAATTTTTTCGATTAACTCCAAACTGAACCTCGAACTTTGAATTACTGTTTTAAGTCAATCCATGGGTTTTAGTTTTCTCAAATTCATTCTTCATTCTCTGTTTAAACTGATTCAAGATGTATTTAACTTAACCATACCATTAGGGGCAATATTGTCCTTTAACTTGTTTCTCGGGGCAATTCAATATACAAACATGCTATCCATACATGTGAATGACTTGTCACAGATAATTTAGGGTCAGGTGTTACAGATTTAGTCTCGAAATTATGTCTTATATAATTGTGTGATGTGCATATGTGATTTAGAGATTTAAATTCTCTACGTATGGTATTTTACGAATCATGCATTAAATTTTATTTTGTGAATATACGATGAATTTTTATGACTTTTATATCGAATATTTAAGAATAAATTAGAATGGGACTTTAAGGGCATAAATGATTTTTAAAACAATTTTTATAAACGAAATGAGATTTCTAATTTGTTTTGAATTGATTGGCTTATGGCATATATTCGCATGAATGACTGGTTTTATAACTTGTTGAATATATGAATTATTTAATTCGCCTTGATACGTGGGATAGAAATACGATTGTCATATCATGCTGTTAAGTTTTTATAAATTTGTGGGTTATAGGATAGTCACTGCAGTAGCGGGTGCCGTGGACTGCCTTTAGGAGGGGCATGGTTCTCCGATTATATTCATACCTCGGTAGTAGAGGCGCGAAGGGTATCTCCTGAGGTATGGTTAGAGTTCCTTTCGACTGACTCATCACGGGAAAGTGAACTCCGCTAATTCTAAGGAACGACTGTGTTTTCTAACGTAAAAATATGTTTTATGCATATATGAATTTTTAACAGCCTTGGTGGATTCGGTTAGATACCCCGGTGCAAGGTATCACCGAATATGAGTTTTTATGGCACGAGTCAAGTTTTAAGAATGTCATAAGCCTTATTATTTATTTTTGATAAAATGTAATTATTTTATATTATTTGAAATAAGTTTTAATATGACGAATCATATTTCTTTGCATGATGAGAAATGAAATAAATGGTTTTTGCAACTCTCCTACTTGTTCTTTGTGAAATGAATTTGTAATTCCTCACATATGAGGCGAGTTACGATTTGTACGTAATTTTAAATAAGATTTGATTTCTTGGGAGCTTGCTAAATTTTATTGATTTGATTCAAAATTGACTATTAATGTATTTTGATACGAAAAATCTTATTTCCTCGATTATTGATGCTTTATAAGAAATACTCGAATTTTTAATATAAGGCACAAAACCCCTGTTTGAGACAATTTATTTTTATACTCTTGCTTTTATTATTCAACTGATCTGTCGTTTGCTTGTTTCCTATCTACTCTCTATTCACTGAGTCAATGATATTCGCTGAATCAGTGATATTCACTGAATCTATGAGACTCACACCTTATTTTATTTCCCTTTTTACAGATAGGGATCGTTTTAGTGTGAAGTCATCGACGCGTTTGCGTTTGGTCTACCGTGAATAAGTAAAGGCATCTCCTAGCACACTATTTTGAGTCGCTCCGCTGTGTCTTGTACCTGTTATGTTAGAAGCCAAGTCGTAGTATTCTACTTATTATGTTGTAAATAAATTTTAAATTTGTATATAAGCATTAGTTAGAAAATTATAGATTTTGGCGTATATATAATTGTGGATAAATAAGGAAAAAGTTATTATTAATTTTTATATTTATGAATTAATTTGATATATGAAATTATAAATATTATATGATTATTGAATGTGGTGAATCATCGAGCAATTTTGATCAAGCTTGTTCGGGACTTGGTGGGTCTTTCTCGAAAGTTTCGGACGTCGGTAGGGACTGGAAAGGAGTCGTTACATGAATAATATTATTTTTTTAACAAAATTGAAGATTATAGGATGTAAGTTGAAAAGATGATTATTTTTTTAATTTAAACTTTTAACATAATCCTTAATAATATAGATTTTAAATAAAATATACATTTTTTCATTTTAATTTATTAATTAAAAATTAAAAAATTCACGTTAAAATTAAAAGGAAATTTGATTTTTTTTAGTTTTTTTTGTTTAAAATCTAAAGATTAAAACTCATAAAATATAATTTTTCATGCTTTAACTTAAAAAATAATAAAAAATAAAATTTTTAATAATTAATTATAATTAAATTTATAAAAAATGTATCGATTGTATTGCATGATATATCTCGTATCTTAAGATACATATTGCATATTGTATTATATGTTTTCAATATTTGATTAAATGTGATACAACTACAGATACATATCATTTTTTACTAGTACTGTATCGTATTGTATCATACGATTCGTATCGCGCATCGTACGATCATGATAACTATAATTAAAAATTAAATTTAAAATTTTTTTAAATATTTTTATAAAATTAGAAAATGTTAAGACCCGGAATCTCCCATTGAGCCCGTGACAACTATCGTGATGTCCCAATATGGGCTCATCCTCCGAGTACCCTATCGAGACCTCGCAAGGCTCTAGTACCAGTTTTCTATTTCCCCCGTGGTTATTAGTTTACGATTAAAATTTTTCAAAGAATAAAATTTAAGTTTCGTATCGAAACTGTCAAAATACGTAATTTTTTCACACGGGGGTGTTTTCGTCCTTTTTGCCCAAAAATTTCAAAATCAGCAAAAACGTTATTTATTGGTAAAATAAACTTAATTTATAATCGAAAATAAATTTTGATGCCGAAAATTCTTATAAAAATAAAATTTATTTGATAATAGAATAAAAGAGAAATATTAAATAAAATATTACATTTTATTGTAAAACAATATTTTTAGAAATATCAAAATCCAGTTTTCTGAACATAAAGGTAGAATAAATTTATACATACTAACATGTAAATAACTAAAATATATAAAATCAGTTTATAATGACACGTTGGCCCTATTATGTACAACTATGTACCTTTGTATGCTAAGGACGTAGCTTCAATCAAGCCTCTATATGCACTCTGAGTGCTTACCAGTGATCTCGAGCCTGAAATGGGGGAGAGATGGTGATGAGTTTTATAACCCAGTGAGTTAGATAATTACCATCTACAATATCTAAAGTCGAGTATATGGAGACAATATAAAAACGCAATGCTATTATGTAATTCATAGCACCAAATACACCAAATTTAATACAATTATGCAAAGCAATCTCGTTTTCTCAAAACACATGACTTATGATTTATTTATAAAAGTCAGGCTTAAGCCAAATCTCATACTTGTGGACACTTGATTAGAGCATTCAATCGAGTCTGCCAAGACTGTTAAAATTTCATAATTTCTCAGATACAACCGATCCTTGGCATTGACCGAATTCATCTTCACGTGGTGGTTTTCCGTGAAGTGAATTTTAACATTACATCGGGAGTTACCCTACTCGCCTCTCCAACCAAGGTAACAATTAGTCAGGTTTACCGTGCCCCTCCTAAAGGCAGTCCACGGTAAACCCTCACTGCAGTGTTTTATTAATCGTAGTCTACCAAATTTATAAAGTCTAGTAGCATAGCATGACCAATATAATTATATCCAGTCATCAAAATCAATAGACAATTTATATCATTTGCAATAATATAGAATTCAGCCAGCATGCTTCCCAATGTCATAAGCCACAGATTCAATTCATAGATAAATAGTATAATTTACAATTAGGTCTTCATATACTCAATTTTATAAAATTGACATTTAATTTCAAAAACAGTATTTCATCGAAATACATTTTCATTGAAAATTTTAATATTTATACTTTCAAATTCATCATGCTTTAAAAAGCATAAATTCATAATTAAACCCCTCTAGATATTACAAACGATAATTAATCCACTCACCTCGTCAAGAGTGCACGATACTCCTGTTTTCAATTTCTACTACACCGTATTTTTCCCGTGTCTGAGAGCCACCACCTATACACGATTCACGACATAAAATTCCATTATTTGTGTCCAACCATTATAATTTATTTCAGGCTCTACATGCTTGGAAATTGGGTAAAAATGGTTCGGACAGTCATTAAATTACGGTGTTCGACCGACTCGCCTACACGCGTCTAAATTGCTAAAATCCTCAATGAAATTCTGATTTGACCCATTTCAGTTTCTAATAGTTTAATTATGTCCATTGTAAAGCCCGACCCTGTGTTATCTTTAACATGCCATTTACATGCATTAGAAAGCATGTTAGCATATTGTATTGCCCGAAAAGTTAGTTAAATGACGATATTGTCCTAGAGGTACTAATAAGTCAATTAAGCCTCGAACTAGTTCAAATAAAAATTTTAGGGTGAAATTGAGAATTTCACAGTCCAGGGATTACTTAAAACAGTGATTTGGAGTTTGAGATTCAATTTGGAGTTAATCGAGAAAATTGACCGATTAGGGACAAAACGGTCATTTTTCAATTTCAGGACAGAATGAGGATTTTAATAAAGATTTTGATTTTTAATGACCAAGAATGATTATATGGAATATAAAATGATGTTTGGAACATAAAATGAAGTTTAGCAGCGAAAAAGTGTAATTTTCGATATTTTTGAGACACAAGGGCAAAATAGTAATTTTGCCATTAAAGGACGAATTTGGAATTTCTGAAAAAGATTTTTTGATCCCATTTGATTGAGATTGATCATATTAATCAATTGAAATGTTATTTGAGATTGAAAAGTGGAAAAAGAAGAAATTTCGGTGATTTCTGGAGTGTAGGGGCAAAATCGTAATTTTGTCACCAGAAGGCCAAATTTAATTTTTCGAGAGGATTTAGATCAAATTTGACAAATTGGAGTATGGTATGGGTTTGAGGGCTGGAAAATATGCCTTGTGGTAATTTTTCAATTTTGGGGGTAAAAATGTAATTTTACACTTTTCGGGGGCAAAAGTGTAATTTCATAAAATTACACTATAAAAATTATTAAAATTTCTTCTAGAAGCTCCTGGAAACTCAGAGGATAAGGGCTGGAATTTTTGGGCTGAAAAGAATTCAAAAAGAAAATAAAAGAAATAATAAAATAAAGAATAGTAAATTAACATGTGGAAAAATGGAATATTTAATTATTAAGTGATTAAAGCCACAAAAAATCAGCCAAAAACCATAGTGAAGTTCGGCTAAGGCAAAGAAGAATAGAAAAAGGGGGAAAACTAAGAACCCTAAGTAGGAATCAAAGGGGAAGTGTAGAGATTCAAACAATTCACAAGGAAAAAGGTAAAATTTCTTTAAATTTCTTCTTGATCTACACTACCCATATGTTCTTTTCTATTTTCCATGCATTAAACATGAGCTTGCACAATGAACCCTATGCTGGCTGAACCTAGGGGAGGGATTTTTGAGTTTGATTTGATTGGATTTTAGGTTAATTAGTTGTTGTTAGTTAGGTAGAAATGGAAAATGACAAAAACTAGTGAGAGAAATGATTTTTCTCCATTGAACCCGATTATACTGAAATTTCCAGGAGAGAAATCTGTGCTGAAAGTGATGAGATTTCATGGTATTTATAAGAATTATGATGAATTAATGGTGTAGAAAAATTATGAGAATTTTTAGAACAAAAACTGAAATTTTTACCCATTAGGGGTATTTTCGTAATTTCAGTCCGGGACTGAAATTTTGTATCACATTAAGGGACATTAAGTCCAATTAGATATAATTGAGGTATAGAAAGTGGAAAAAATCGATTCGGAATTAAAATGAAGATTTTAGCAATTTAATCGCGTGTAGGCGAATTAGGCCGAAAACAGTGTTTAAACGGTTATTCGGACAGCTTAAGGTGCATTTCATGCATTCATGTAGAAATTATAGAGCCTGAAATCAATTATAATTAATTGATTTGATTTATTGAAATTCGTGCCACGCGTAACGCGTAGGGGGTGAACCGTCCGAAAAAGGCAAGGAAGTAGCTACGGACGAGCGAGACTAGGGGTATTCGGGACTTCTGAAACCTGTGAGTGGATAATTTACCGTTTTCAATATCTGAAGTAAATTTATTTGGTTATATGCTATAAAAAAATAAATTGAATTTTACAAATAAATTTCAAATCGAAAAATCGATTTAATAACACTGAGTATGTGGAGACCTGTTTAGATTTGTGTTCTTCTATTAAAATTTAAATTATGGCTTATGATTTTGGTGAGCATGCTTGGTTGATTTATTGTGTTAAAAATTGGCATGAATTGCTGTTTGCTGTGTAGACTGGTTATTGTTAAAATGGCCTTGACATGCTGTTGAATTTTTCTATAAATTGGGCGGTCTAATAAAACACTGCAGTGAGGGTTGCCGTGGACTGCCTTTAGGAGGAGCACGGAAAAACCCGATTAATTGTTACCTCGGTCGTAGAGGCGAGTAGGGTAACTCCCGAGGTAATGTTACAATTCACTTCACGCTAAACCACCACGTGAAGATGAGTTTAGCCAACGCCAAGGATCGGCTGTATTTGAAAAATTATGAAGTTCTAACAGCCTTGGCGGACTCGATTAGACACTCTGATCAAGTGTCCACGAGTATGAGATTTGGCTTAAGCCTGATTTTGTATAAATAAAACATAAGCTTGGTATTTTGTTAAATAAGATTGATTTATACACTTGTATTAAATTGATGCTATTAACTATATGATAGCATTGTGTTTATTTATATTGTCTCCATCTACTCGACTTTAGATGTCGTGGATGGTATTTATCTGACTCACTGGGTTGTAAAACTCACCCCTCAATTTCTCCATTTCAGGCTCACAGACAGTTGTAGATAGAGGATTTGTCGAGGAAAAGGTTTAAAGAGATAACCTTCTGTGCACAGGTTCATCTCCTAGTCTATATTTCTCTATTTTGGGCCCACGTAGCATTGTAAATTAAATTTTATACTTCAGTTATCTGTATTACCATATATAATAATATATTTTGCTTTTACGCTGTAAAAATTATATTCGGATATCTATATAAAAATTGTTTTATAAGAAAATATTATATTTTATGAAATATTATTATTTTATTCCATTAAATGCAATTTCACTCAAATTTCGTGTTTTAGATATCCGATTTCAATTCCGACTGTAAATTATGAACTCTTTACGCGTAAGTAACATTTTTTCCAAATTTTGAAATTTTCGACGAAAAATGACCGAAATGCCCCTGTGTAGACATTTTCGTCTTTTTCCCTATTTTGGTTTGAAAAGGGACGATATGTTCTAAAGCATGAAATTAATAAATAGAAACTCACAGGGGGGTTGGAAAGACTGGTACGAGAGCCTTGCGAGGTCTTGATATGGTGCTCGGGGAATGAGTGCATGTCGGGACATCGCAGCGGTTGTCACGGACTCGAGGTGGTTCCGGGTCGTGACAATTCTATTGGTATCAGAGCTGTAGTTTCTTTTTTAAAGCTTTTGATTTAAAAGCTGGTGATTTTGGAAAAATTGTTTTAAATGAAATTACAATGGTAGTGTGGCCCCAATTGAGATAAGTTAGTTGCATATAGTTGCATATAGAATCTTAAGTCACTTAGACTTGTTCAGTTTTTCTTGTAGAGAGGTATGCCTCCTCGACGTGGGCGTCCACCCCTCCCGAGAGTCGTAGGGAGAGGAAGAGGTCGTCCTAGAGGTAATCAGCCAGATCCCGTAGAAGGGGAGTCGGCTGCATCCTCTTTCAGAGCAGCACCTGCTGCTGAGCAGGCTGATGTTCCTCCGCCACCTACTGCTACTCCTGGTGTCCCTGCCATGTCTCCCGAGGCAGCCCAGGCATTAGCAGCTTTTCTTACCGCTATTACGGGCCAAGCTCAAGCTGGTCCAGTCCCACCTGTTATTCCTCCGACAGCACCTCCAGTGCCACCACCACCACCTCCTGTTCCGACTCCGGTACCTGACGTTTCTATTTCTGATAGACTCAGGGAAGCTAGGCAGTTGGGGTGTATTCCTTTTGCGGGTGACTTGGACCCAACCACTGCCAAGGATTGGATTGCTCAAGTATCGGAGACACTCACTGATATGCAGATAGATGATGGGATGAAATTAAAAGTGGCCACCCGATTACTAGAGAAGAGAGCTCGTATGTGGTGGGGTTTAGTGAAGTCCCATTCTACTACACCATTGACTTGGACAGATTTCCTACGCGAATTCGATGGTCAGTATTATACACCCTTCCACCAGAAGGAGAAGAAAAGAGAATTCCTAAGTTTGAAACAAGGGAATTCGACAGTAGAGGAGTACGAGGCTCGTTTTAGTGAGCTGACGACATATGTGCCTGAATTGGTGAGGACCAAGCAGGATCAGGCTACCTACTTTGAGGAAGGGCTCCGGAACGAAATTAAGGAGCGTATGCCTGTGATCGGTAATGAGTCATATAAGGAGATGATACAGATGGCCCTACGAGCTGAAAGACTTTCTACCGAGAATCGACGAATTCGAGCTGAGTTCGCCAAGAGAAGGAATCCACCTACATTTTCTGGCCAGTCATCCAAGAGAGGCAAGGATTCGACATTTACTGCAGGGAGTACTACCTCTACATCAGTCGCATCTACTAGGCCTCCATCTCAGCAGTCACAGTCAAGATCTTCCAGATTCAGTAGGCCAACGATGAGAGTCCCTGGGAAGGGTTTAGCAGGATTTGACAAGTGTGATAACTGCGGAAGATTTCATGTTGGGCAGTGTCGGGAGCCCCTACGATGCTTTCAGTGCGGCCAACAAGGGCATTTAAGGAGGGATTGTCCGCAGTTGAGACGAACTGCAGTAGCTGCTTCTTCTCATCCAACTCGTTCTGATGTTTCGAGGAGAGATTCTTCTGGGTCCCAGCCTAGACAGGGTCCAGTGATATGGTCAGGAGTGGGGAGTAATACCCCAGTACATCCACCTACTAGACCGCAAGCTCAGACTTCTACCCGTGTTTTTGCTGTGACAGAAGAAGAAGCCCGAGTTCGACCTGGAGTAGTAACAGGTACTATGTTTCTATTCGATAAAGAAGCATATGTTTTAATAGATTCTGGCTCAGATAGATCATATGTGAGCATAACATTTGCATTATCCTCGGATAGAAACCTGTCACCATTAGAGGAAGAGATTGTAGTACACACTCCTCTAGGCGAACACCTAGTCAGAAATACTTGCTATAGAGATTGTGGAATAAGAGTGGGTGAGGAAGAATTTAGAGGTGATTTAATTCCCTTGGAGATTCGAGATTTTGATTTAATCCTGGGTATGGATTGGTTATCTGTTCATCGGGCGAGGGTGGACTGTTTTAAGAAAGAAGTTATCCTTCAGAATTCCGAGGGAGCAGAGATTGTCTTTACGGGGGAACGTCGAGTATTACCGTCCTGTGTAATCTCGGCCCTCAAAGCTTTGAAATTGGTGCGAAAAGGGTACCCAGCTTACTTGGCTCACGTAATTGATACTTCGAAGGAGGAACCTAAGTTGGAAAATGTCTCAGTAGTAGATGAGTTTCCAGATGTGTTCCCTGATGAGTTACCGGGACTTCCTCCTGATCGTGAGTTCGAGTTTACTATTGATTTACTCCCGGGTACTGCACCTATTTCTATTCCTCCGTATAGAATGGCTCCAGTGGAATTAAAAGAGTTGAAAGTGCAGTTGCAAGAACTGGTAGATAAGGGTTTTATTCGCCCTAGTACTTCCCCTTGGGGAGCACCAGTTCTATTTGTGAAGAAAAAGGATGGTACTCTTCGGTTGTGTATAGACTACCGGCAGCTAAATAGAGTGACCATCAAGAATAAGTATCCGTTGCCACGGATTGATGATCTCTTTGATCAACTGCAGGGTACTACAGTATTTTCTAAGATTGATTTGAGATCTGGGTATCATCAGTTGAGGATCAAGGAACAAGATGTACCCAAAACAGCTTTTAGGACTCGGTATGGGCATTACGAGTTCTTGGTCATGCCTTTCGGCTTGACAAATGCTCCGGCAGCGTTCATGGATCTTATGAACCGGGTATTTCATCCTTACTTGGATAAATTCGTCATCGTATTTATTGACGACATCCTGATTTATTCAAGAGATAATCGGGAGCATGCTACTCACTTACGCATAGTGCTACAGACTTTGCGTGAAAAGCAACTTTACGCTAAGTTTTCGAAATGTGAATTTTGGTTGAAGGAAGTGGTTTTCTTGGGACACGTGGTGTCTGGAGTTGGGATATATGTTGATCCCAAGAAGATTGAGGCAATTCTACAATGGGAGCAACCGAAAACGGTAACGGAGATTCGGAGTTTTCTCGGATTAGCCGGTTATTATTGGAGGTTTGTTCAGGGATTTTCTTTGATAGCAGCTCCATTGACTCGTCTAACTCGTAAAGGAGTTAAGTTCGATTGGGATGAGGTGTGTGAGAATCGGTTTCAGGAGCTGAAGAACCAGTTAACTACCGCTCCAGTGTTAACTCTTCCTGTCAACGGTAAAGAGTTTGTGGTATATAGTGATGCCTCTAAGTTGGGGTTAGGGTGTGTATTGATGCAAGATGAGAAGGTTGTAGCTTATGCTTCTCGACAGCTAAAGAGGCATGAAATAAATTACCCTACCCACAATTTGGAGCTAGCAGCTGTGGTGTTTGCATTGAAAATTTGGAGGCATTACTTGTATGGTGAGCATTGTCGGGTGTTTACAGATCATAAAAGTCTGAAGTATTTATTTACCCAGAAGGAGCTTAATTTAAGACAGAGACGGTGGTTGGAGTTGATAAAAGATTATGACTTGGTGATTGAATATCACCCGGGAAAGGCAAACGTGGTAGCTGATGCCTTAAGTCGTAAGTCTTCATCGTCTTTAGCTATACTTCAGAGTCATTATTTTTCGGTATTATTAGAGATGAAATCTCTAGGGGTCCAATTGAAGAATGGTGAGGACGGATCCATATTGGCTAGTTTCATTGTGAGACCCACATTGCTCGATCAGATCAAAGAATCTCAAGGGTCTGATGATGAATTACGAAAGGAAATCCTAAGGTTGCATGATGGAGGGATTAGTGAATTCAGATTCGGGGATGATCACATATTGATGCTTAGAAATCGGGTCTGTGTACCCAAAGAGAATCAGTTAAGGCAGGCTGTAATGGAAGAAGCTCATTCATCCGCTTACGCCTTACATCCCGGAAGCACCAAGATGTATAGGACCATCAAGGAGAATTATTGGTGGCCGGGTATGAAGCGAGACATAGCAGAGTTCGTAGCAAAATGTCTCGTGTGTCAACAGGTTAAAACGGAGCATCAAAGGCCAGCAGGTACTCTTCAATCCTTACCTGTTCCTGAATGGAAATGGGAGCATGTAACTATGGATTTTGTGATGGGATTACCGTGGACGCAGAGTGGAAAAGATGCCATTTGGGTGATCGTGGATCGATTAACTAAGTCCGCACATTTCCTAGCAATTCATAGTACATATTCGATAGAGAAGTTGGCAAAACTCTATATCGATGAGATAGTGAGGCTACATGGAGTTCCAGTTTCCATAGTGTCAGATCGAGATCCTCGGTTCACTTCTCGATTCTGGCCAAAGTTCCAAGAAGCTCTCGGGACCAATTTGAGATTCAGTACTGCTTTTCACCCACAAACGGATGGTCAGTCAGAGAGGACCATTCAGACTTTAGAAGACATGTTACGGGCTTGTGTCATGGATTTTATTGGGAGTTGGGATAGACACTTGCCATTAGCGGAGTTCGCTTACAACAACAGCTTTCAGGCTAGTATCGGTATGGCACCGTATGAAGCTTTGTATGGAAGGAAATGTCGTACTCCAATTTGCTGGGGTGAAGTGGGTGAGAGAAAACTGGTTAATGTGGAATTGATCGACTTGCTAAATGACAAAGTCAAGATTATACGAGAGCGATTGAAGGTAGCCCAAGATAGACAAAAGAGTTATGCTGATAAGCGTAGAAAGGACTTGGAGTTTGAAATTGACGACAGAGTTTTTCTTAAAGTTTCTCCATGGAAAGGTAACAATTTAGTTGAATTAAGATATTAAATCTTATCGGATTTTATTATGATAGTAAATTGTGGTATTTTAAATGGATATTGAAAGGTGTGATTCGATTTGCGAAACGAGGAAAGCTTAATCCGAGGTACATTGGGCCGTTCCATATCAGTGAGAGAATTGGTCCAGTGGCGTATAGATTAGAACTACCTCCAGAGTTAGATCGGATCCACAACGTATTTCATGTTTCAATGCTGAAGAAGTATGTACCTGATTCTTCTCACATTCTCGAAACACCTCCTATCGAGTTGCACGAAGATTTGAAGTTCGAAGTGCAACCAGTGCGTATTCTAGATCGGAAGAATCGAATGCTCAGGAATAAGAGCATTCCGATGGTCAAAGTGTTATGGAGCAATGCTCGGATGGAAGAGATGACATGGGAGGCTGAACATCAAATGAGGAAGCAATATCCCCACATTTTCTCGGAGACAAGTAAGTTAAATTTTGAGGTCAAAATTTTTATTTTAAGGGGGGTAGTGCTGTAAAGCCCGACCCTGTGTTATCTTTAACATGCCATTTACATGCATTAGAAAGCATGTTAGCATATTGTATTGCTCGAAAAGTTAGTTAAATGACGATATTGTCCTAGAGGTACTAATAAGTCAATTAAGCCTCGAACTAGTTCAAATAGAAATTTTAGGGTGAAATTGAGAATTTCACAGTCCAGGGATTACTTAAAACAGTGATTTGGAGTTTGAGATTCAATTTGGAGTTAATCGAGAAAATTGACCGATTAGGGACAAAACGGTCATTTTTCAATTTCACGACAGAATGAGGATTTTAATAAAGATTTTGATTTTTAATGACCAAGAATGATTATATGGAATATAAAATGATGTTTGGAACATAAAATGAAGTTTAGCAGCGAAAAAGTGCAATTTTCGGTATTTTTGAGACACAAGGGCAAAATAGTAATTTTGCCATTAAAGGACGAATTTGGAATTTCTGAAAAAGATTTTTTGATCCCATTTGATTGAGATTGATCATATTAATCAATTGAAATGTTATTTGAGATTGAAAAGTGGAAAAAGAAGAAATTTCGGTGATTTCTGGAGTGTAGGGGCAAAATCGTAATTTTGTCACCGGAAGGCCAAATTTAATTTTTCGAGAGGATTTAGATCAAATTTGACAAATTGGAGTATGGTATGGGTTTGAGGGCTGGAAAATATGCCTTGTGGTAATTTTTCAATTTTTGAGGTAAAAATGTAATTTTACACTTTTCGGGGGCAAAAGTGTAATTTCATAAAATTACACTATAAAAATTATTAAAATTTCTTCTAGAAGCTCCTGGAAACTCAGAGGATAAGGGCTGGAATTTTTGGGCTGAAAAGAATTCAAAAAGAAAATAAAAGAAATAATAAAATAAAGAATAATAAATTAACATGTGGAAAAATGGAATATTTAATTATTAAGTGATTAAAGCCACAAAAAATCAGCCAAAAACCATAGTGAAGTTCGGCTAAGGCAAAGAAGAATAGAAAAAGGGGGAAAACTAAGAACCCTAAGTAGGAATCAAAGGGGAAGTGTAGAGATTCAAACAATTCACAAGGAAAAAGGTAAAATTTCTTTAAATTTCTTCTTGATCTACACTACCCATATGTTCTTTTCTATTTTCCATGCATTAAACATGAGCTTGCACAATGAACCCTATGCTGGCTGAACCTAGGGGAGGGATTTTTGAGTTTGATTTGATTGGATTTTAGGTTAATTAGTTGTTGTTAGTTAGGTAGAAATGGAAAATGACAAAAACTAGTGAGAGAAATGATTTTTCTCCATTGAACCCGATTATACTGAAATTTCCAGGAGAGAAATCTGTGCTGAAAGTGATGAGATTTCATGGTATTTATAAGAATTATGATGAATTAATGGTGTAGAAAAATTATGAGAATTTTTAGAACAAAAACTGAAATTTTTACCCACTAGGGGTATTTTCGTAATTTCAGTCCGGGACTGAAATTTTGTATCACATTAAGGGACATTAAGTCCAATTAGATATAATTGAGGTATAGAAAGTGGAAAAAATCGATTCGGAATTAAAATGAAGATTTTAGCAATTTAATCGCGTGTAGGCGAATTAGGCCGAAAACCGTGTTTAAACGGTTATTCGGACAACTTAAGGTGCATTTCATGCATTCATGTAGAAATTATAGAGCCTGAAATCAATTATAATTAATTGATTTGATTTATTGAAATTCGTGCCACGCGTAACGCGTAGGGGGTGAACCGTCCGAAAAAGGCAAGGAAGTAGCTACGGACGAGCGAGACTAGGGGTATTCGGGACTTCTGAAACCTGTGAGTGGATAATTTACCGTTTTCAATATCTGAAGTAAATTTATTTGGTTATATGCTATAAAAAAATAAATTGAATTTTACAAATAAATTTCAAATCGAAAAATCGATTTAATAACACTGAGTATGTGGAGACCTGTTTAGATTTGTGTTCTTCTATTAAAATTTAAATTATGGCTTATGATTTTGGTGAGCATGCTTGGCTGATTTATTGTGTTAAAAATTGGCATGAATTGCTGTTTGCTGTGTAGACTGGTTATTGTTAAAATGGCCTTGACATGCTGTTGAATTTTTCTATAAATTGGGCGGTCTAATAAAACACTGCAGTGAGGGTTGCCGTGGACTGCCTTTAGGAGGAGCACGGAAAAACCCGATTAATTGTTACCTCGGTCGTAGAGGCGAGTAGGGTAACTCCCGAGGTAATGTTACAATTCACTTCACGCTAAACCACCACGTGAAGATGAGTTTAGCCAACGCCAAGGATCGGCTGTATTTGAAAAATTATGAAGTTCTAACAGCCTTGGCGGACTCGATTAGACACTCTGATCAAGTGTCCACGAGTATGAGATTTGGCTTAAGCCTGATTTTGTATAAATAAAACATAAGCTTGGTATTTTGTTAAATAAGATTGGTTTATACACTTGTATTAAATTGATGCTATTAACTATATGATAGCATTGTGTTTATTTATATTGTCTCCATCTACTCGACTTTAGATGTCGTGGATGGTATTTATCTGACTCACTGGGTTGTAAAACTCACCCCTCAATTTCCCCATTTCAGGCTCACAGACAGTTGTAGATAGAGGATTTGTCGAGGAAAAGGTTTAAAGAGATAACCTTCTGTGCACAGGTTCATCTCCTAGTCTATATTTCTCTATTTTGGGCCCACGTAGCATTGTAAATTAAATTTTATACTTCAGTTATCTGTATTACCATATATAATAATATATTTTGCTTTTACGCTATAAAAATTATATTCGGATATCTATATAAAAATTGTTTTATAAGAAAATATTATATTTTATGAAATATTATTATTTTATTCCATTAAATGCAATTTCACTCAAATTTCGTGTTTTAGATATCCGATTTCAATTCCGACTGTAAATTATGAACTCTTTACGCGTAAGTAACATTTTTTCCAAATTTTGAAATTTTCGACGAAAAATGACCGAAATGCCCCTGTGTAGACATTTTCGTCTTTTTCCCTATTTTGGTTCGAAAAGGGACGATATGTTCTAAAGCATGAAATTAATAAATAGAAACTCACAGGGGGGTTGGAAAGACTGGTACGAGAGCCTTGCGAGGTCTTGATATGGTGCTCGGGGAATGAGTGCATGTCAGGACATCGCGGCGGTTGTCACGGACTCGAGGTGGTTCCGGGTCGTGACATCCATAATACTCAATTACAGTGAGTATGGGTCAATATATCAGTTCTAGACTGAAAAATTATGATTTTACCCCTAGTAGGCAAAAATTTCGATTTTTGCTCTAAAAATTCTCATAATTTTCCTATATCCATAATTCATCAAAATACCTCAAATAAACATTAAAATCAGCAGCAATTTCTCTCTCTAAAATTCAGCATAAATGGATTTTCATAGAGTACATAATTTTCTTTCAAAATTTTCTTCCTAAACATGGCTAACTACCTCTAAACATCAACATAGTCCAAAATCAAGCCAAACCAACATCAATTTCTCTTCCATACCCATTTTTCAGAATTGAATTCATCATGATAACTCAATATTCAACCATGAAAAACAAGGAATAAAGCATGGGTATTGTAGATCAATAGGGAAAGTTAAAAAATTTTACTTTTAAACACTAGTTTCCTTGATTTTCCACACTTTCTCTTTGATTTCCCACCTAAGTTTTCTTATTTCTTCCTTTGTTCTTGTTGCTGGCTGCTTTGGCCGACCCTCACAATGCTCTTGGCTGAAAATTTTGCCTTTTTATAACTTAAATAAAATAATATTATTTTATTATACTTTTTGATTTTTTTATTAATTTGTTTTATTTTATTTCTTTTTCCATTTTGACTTTTTTTTTATCCACCATCAGCTTTCTTCACTTATCCATTCAGCCAAAGAAGTTTCTAGACTCATCAAAAAAAATCTTGGTAAAGAAATTTTCAAAAATTACACTTTGACCCTTGAAAAATCAAAATTTACATTTTTGTCTCAAAAACTGAAAATTTACCAAAATGCATATTTTTCACTCCTCATATTTATACCATTCTCCAATTTGTCAAATTTGATCTAAATTTTCTTGAAAAATTAAATTTGGTCATCCGATGGTAAAATTACCATTTTACCCTTATACTCTGAAATATACCGAGAATTGAAACTTTTCACTGCTAAATCCTC
This sequence comes from Theobroma grandiflorum, assembly GCA_036013995.1. Taxonomy (NCBI): domain Eukaryota; kingdom Viridiplantae; phylum Streptophyta; class Magnoliopsida; order Malvales; family Malvaceae; genus Theobroma; species Theobroma grandiflorum. Next base: position 20,800,913 of record CP142133.1, on the reverse strand, counting down.
AAATTATCTTCTAAATAACCTAAATAATTAATTTTGATCAATTGTTGTCAAAATCTTTTTCAACAATTCTCGTTTTGTCCTCTAGTGGCAAAATTACTATTTTGCCCTTATACTCCAAAACTACCGAGAAATTAAATTTATCACTGTCAAATTTCATTTTATACTCCAATAATCACATTATACTTCAAATGATTAATCTTGGTCGAATGTGACCAAAATCTTTTATAGAAATCTCCATTTTGTCCTTAAATGACAAAATGACCGTTTTGTCCCTAATCGGTCAATTTTCTCGATTGACTCCAAACTAGATCTCGAACTCCGAATCACTGTTTTGAGTAATCTTTGGACTGTGAAATCCTCAATTTCACTCTTAAAATCTTTATTTGAACTTGTTCGAGGTTTAATTGACTCAATGGTATTACTAGGAGCAATATAGTCATTTAATTAATTTTTCGAGGTAATTCAATAGGCAAACATGCTATCCAATGCATGTGAATGACATATTACAGGTAATTTAGGGTCAGGTATTACAGAAAATTATTTTTTTGAAAAGAAAATTTATAAAATTGTTAAAAATAATTTTTCAAATATTTTATTGCATTTTTGTTTTCAATTTTTTTTAAACTTAAATCCTATTATTTTATTATATCCACAGGAAAGAAAAATTCAAGAGAAGAATGATTTAAACAATGAACCTTAATCATGCTATAATTGCAAAAAAAAAAGAAAAAAAATTATTCATTTCAGAAAATTTCACTAAAGTTACAGAAGTTATACGCATGGAAAATGTTTTTTATTAACAATAATAAAGAAAGATAATTTATTAAAATCTCGTTTAAATAACTTCACTTTGGACTTGTTTTTCTTAGTTTTTATTTAGAAAATCTTTACCTTATTTTTTTTAATTCAATTATTTAATTAGACAAATATTATTAAGAATTTTTTTAATTTTGTATAAAGAAAAGAAAAGAAAAGACGTGGCATTTAAAACATCAGACGAAATGCCAATGCCACGTAATCAGTACAAAAATCATTTAATATTTCTCGATATCAAAAGGATATAGGAGTTTAGTTTCAAAGAATATTCCAACAGAAAATTAAGTTTAAATACGAAACCAAAATTCATCCTCTGTGTCATAAAAGTAAAAAAATAAGGAAAACCCGAACATCATGTCGTCGCCGCCGCTGCCGAACCAAAAACCCCAACAACCGTTTCGCCGCCGAATTGTCCGAATAACCGTAACCGACGCCGACGCCACCGACTCGTCCAGCGACGACGAAACGGCGTCACCGAGGAAAAACCAAAACCAACCCAAGAAGAAGCTCGTCAACGAAATCACAATAGGAATGTCGACGAAAGAGAGCGACGTAATCGCGGGGCCGAGTCAAGGCAAGGTGAAGAGGTACAGAGGGGTGAGACAGAGGCCGTGGGGAAGATGGGCGGCGGAGATTAGAGATGGGCGTAGGATGAGGCTTTGGTTGGGCACTTTCGATACGGCGGAAGAAGCGGCTGTGGCTTATGATCAGGCGGCGGTTAAGCTTCGTGGACCTAAGGCGCCTACCAACTTTAAGTTGCTCGATTGTAATGTTGTTCAATCGTAAATTTTCTGTAAATATTAATGTTTTGTTTTTAGGTTAGAATGGATTTTTAGTTTTTGTGTTTTTATTTTGAATGTTTTCTTTGTTTTTTTAATTCTGACTAAAACTGTTGTAAATTCATGTACTGAACTGCAAAGATGAAATATTTGTACATTATTGATTTTTAACTTGAATTTTTAATTTTTTTTACATCCAAATAAATAAACCCAAAAATTCTTTGGGAAATAAAAATAAAAATAATTGAAATATAGAAATATAGAAGTTTCTAGTATGGGCGGCCAATCTTTTTCAACCCGTCGTTGATAGTCCAAGTCATTTTGGCTTCGGTAATGCTTTTAATCTGATTTTTCGTTAAATATAGTGTAATTATTTTTAACTTTTAAATTTAATTAAAAAATTATATCATAATGTTACTTTATATATATAAATGGAAGATTATCTCAGTGAAGTTTTTAAATTTCAACAACAGATTAAAGAGCTTTCACATATTTTGTTAAGATATAATTAAAAATAATAATAAATTAATATAATAACTAAATAATATGTGTTAACATTTTAATTTCACTTGTAGAATTTAAAATTTTTACTGAAAATTGATAGGATAATGACCCTATATATATTTTAAAACTACCCAATAGGAATATTAAGTACAAATACATTACTTTCCTTTTAATGAATTCTTTTGTTGTTTAATGCTCTTAAAATTTTATATTTAAAAACTATTTTAATGATAGAGTTGATATGATCCTTACTGTTTAAATAACAATTATCTTGATGATTTAATACCAATTTTAATGAGTAATATAAGAATACAAAGTTTTTTCAATGTGTAAGCTTTAGTAAATGTTAAGCACAGTTTTTTTTTTATACTAATACCATTTTTTACCAACATTTATTTTAATTTCGTCCTTACTTTTCTCTTTGAAGCTTTTTTAAGCTACACTTTTTCTTCCTATTTTCTCATTTAAACTTCATAATGTATGTATAATATAATTTTTTTTTATAAATTTTAATTTAGTTGCTATAAAATCAAATTAATTATGACATTAACATAACAATTAACTTCATGATCCTTGAAATAACAATTAACTTCAAATTTTATAGTCGTAGGAAAAATAAATGGTAGTTAGTAGTATTGACAAAAAATTTTAAAAAGTTTTTAAATTATTTAAGAATATTTAAATAATTTTTTATTTTTTATTATATTTAATTATTTATTTATATTTTGATTTTAGATCAAATATGTTTTTTATAATTTATTGTCATTATTCAAAACACCACTTGTCATTTTTATACAATATGGTGCTAATATGATATGTTGATATATTATAGTAAGTAATAACATGACATGATAAGATAACATAATCAAATGATATTTTTTATTTTTTATGTCAGTATCATAGGAATGTATTGTTTTAATTAATATCAATAAGTCAAATTTTAGTTATAAAAACTTATTTAATCCAAAATAAAATTGCAAGACTTGATTGCATATAATAAAAGAATAAAACTTGTTTAAATTTTTTACAATAATTTAAGAGTACTTTTAAATATTATGCCTACTATTTATTACAAATTTATGGTAATGAATGGACTCAATTGGTCATAATTGAAATTTTGATTGTCGAAAGTCTAAAGACAGTTTGATTAAAAGTCAAAGTTTAGGGGTAACTTGTGTAAATTATCTTTTCTCTTCTTACCTTTAAAATGCGTCAAATTTAAATGGCAAGAGCAAGACGACTGAAACCCTTCGATTTCTTTTCCTTTCGGTGGAAGAATGGAACGTAAAGATAATCAATCTCCTCAAGGTACACTCTTCCTCGCTTTTACTTGGCTTTTTCTTTCCTTTTTTGGTTTCCTTTGTAAATTTTCTTTATCATTTTGAAGCAAATTTCTTTATGTGTACCGCAGGCCACATTGCTGGGATTTTGGTTGAATTCTTGGAGGTAGCAATCACTTCAGTTGTTTTCCTCAAAGGAATTTATCCTCCTGGTATATTATTTCTTTTAAACCTTTTCACTCTTGGGTTTCTATAAGAATTTTATATTCTTTTACCAAATTCCACTGATAAATTTGTGTTAAAATTAAAAGAAAACGATTTTTTTTTCGGGGGGTGGGGGGAATGCTTGTCCTAAAATATATGAGTGAATGGGTGGATTACTCAGTTATTAATTAGTAAAAGAGTGACAGTTGGAGCAATTGGGTAGTTCTCAAATATTTGATGTTTATATAATTTTTAATTTTGAATTAGTATTTTGTACTTTACACATTACTTATATCATATGCTTTATAATTTAGACTCGAAGGAAATTTTTTTAAGCATAAAGTGGTTAAATTTGAAAGCCGCAAGTTCTAATTGTTGAGGCGGAACATATTATATACATATTGTGTGTCTGGGTTTATTTTTGTTTGTATGAATTTATGTAAATGTTATGTCTGTAACTAGTGTTGGGTGCAATCCTGAAGGTGCTTTTGAGAGGAGGAGGTATATGAATGTGGTAGTACAGAAGGCACGGCATCCTCAGCTAAGGGACTATATCCATTCTGCTGTTTCTGGACTTCTTCCTTTCATTGAAAAGGTTGGTTTCTTTCGTAGATGTTTGAGTACTGTTTGGTAATGTTTTAGGGTGTTTTGCAATGTTTTGTGATCACTTGATTTAGTTACAGTTCTCAGGATGCCATGTGGAAATGTGTATGTTCCATGTTGCTTGAGGTAGCTGTTAAATATGCTTTTCATTTTGGAGAAAAATTGAATTGCATATGTTTTCATTGCAGCATATTGTGTTCTACTGCTGTGATGATGCCATTCTTTGCAGTGTCCCTCATATTGGCTTTATGAAAACAAAGTGAAGATATATCAAATTTTTTTTGAGGTATTAAACAAATGTAATATTCTTATGACTTTGTTAGGGATGATTGATTTAGTAAGGAAATCAAAACACTTCGCTAAAGTTAATTAAAGTGACATGAAATTTTGAGGTCTTATTATTTATCTATTTAAAAGAAAAAAGGAACAAAAAATGTTGTTGTTATATCTACCAAATAAATATAAATAAAGAGACGCAAATGCGGAGATGTTTCTGACACATTAATTGAGTGTCATGACTCTGCTAGTTCAAGCAAACTGATTTATTAAATCAATGGCTTTATTAGAGGCAGTTATGATTCTAGAGAATAACAAATGGCTTAACACAGTGGATAATTTGGTTTGAAGGTTTTAGGAGTCCTTGATCTGTGTATGTCTAAGCGAATATGCTAACCACTCTCTATGATTCAAAAGTCAGCATCACCTAGATGAGCAAAGTCACAAAAATGCAACTTAATGCAGGGAATACATGAAGATAAAATTTTACTGTAGAAATTCGGCAAATATTTTTAGAGGGTGTGAATTTTTAATTTTATCATGTCATTTTTGAATATCAATAGGGCCTTAGCATAAAAACTAAAGACTGGCTAGAATATGGTTAGATATTCACATTCTGATGAGACTTACTGAGGTGCAGAGAACTCGCCGTTGAAATCCCATGCAGGGGCTCCACATCTGCAGTAATTGTTCTTTTCTATTTCAGTCAATCTTATTTGCCCCAGTTTTTGTCTTTACATTATTGAAGGCAGTTTGTTTATTTTTTTTTGCTGGTGGTGAAACCTCTGAGCATTTGTAGAGATGCTTTGTGCTGCATGATAACTTCAATATACCTGTGTGACACCTCATAAACTGAAGTTTTCATGTCTTTTAAACTAGGGCCTGGTGGAGAGAGTTGCTGTTATCTTTTTCAACACTGACAACATTCCAGTGGAGAGATTTATGTTCAAACTAACAGTTAATCAGTCTTTTGACTCAAAGGTGGAAGAAAGTGATCTAGAATTTTCTCTTAGATCATTCTTAATTAAACTTTCAGTCTCCCAACCCCTTACAAAGGTTCTTCCATGTGGTAAGCTCAACTAGTAATAATTTATCAAATGTAACATGTGTTTATTTGGTCTAAGTGAGAGTTTAGAAATATAGTTACTGAATTCACCTTATTTTCAGGGCTGTTTTTTTGCTGGCTTGCTGCATCGTTTAACTATGTTGTCATGTTTCTTTTCCTCTTATGGCTTAGAGGTTAAGGTCAATCTCTTGTCCTTTTCTTTATTTAACAGATTGCAGGTGGGAGATCACGGCTTACTTCCGTTCCCTTCCTCAGGTTAGTAATAGCAAGGACACTGAATTGTGGATCTCAACTGACACAAAACAGTGGCAACAACCTCCACTAATAACCCCTATCAAGTCGATGAACAGTGAACCTCTGGGTGTGCAGTTGTACTTGGAACATCCCAACCCATCGGAACCAAAATCTTGAGGGGAACTCTTACTGCATTGTGATTAATGGGGTATGACTCTAATGTGATACATGAAAAATTGTGCTTTATTTGGTGCATAATTTTGGAGACTCATAATTTTAACATATTCAAGTTCAGAGAACATGGATTGTCAAAAAAAAGTTCATAGAAAAATGAGTTGGTCTAAGTGAGAAAATGTTGAGAGTCTAAGCATAATCTGAAGAAGGGAGCAAACCCAAACTTTTGGAATGAGGAATCCAAAATTTGGCCTCTTGATTACTTTGTTGGTGCCAATTTTACAACTCGATAAACCTGTTTGGTCTTAGAAACTATTTTGTTTTTTATAAGAATGATAACTGAATGGATATAGTATTGTCTTAACTGAAATAGGTTGACATGGTGTGTTTGGTAATTCTGAGAGTGAAGATGAATTCATACCAGCCCACAGCATAAGTTAGAAAACATAGTTCTGTGTTACCTAGGTCATACTGTGTTCCTGTAGTCATACTCCCATTAGGTGCCTCAAGGGCTACCATTTCAGTATCTTTCTTAAATTGCTTAGAAATATTAATTGCGCCATATTAGTGTACAATGGAGCAGCATCGTTTTAAATGCTGAAAAACATAGGTGATCCTTGAGGTCTTACATAGTAGGAGTCTCTATGTTTGAATTGACCTAGGTCTGGCAAATGGTTGGAGTATTGGGAAAATATCCCTAAGAAGAAAAACATTAGGAAGCTATAGTGCTAGACCGAGTTTTAGCCTCCCTTTAAATACTGAAAAGTAGGAAATATTTATTCAGGTGCTGCAATGGTGGGTTGTTATTCTAGGTTCTGGTGCAAGTAATCATGGAGTTTTTAGTGTTAATGAACACTCAAGAATTCCTTGGATTGTGCAAAATATCTTGAAACAGTTTGTGACAACAACATGTTAGAAATTTGGAAAATGAAAGAGTTATTATTTGCCGAAATTTAAAATGCAGTTTTGATCTTGAATTTCTTAAATTTTGCAGATGAAACATACAAGCAGATGTATTTGAAGAGATAGAGAACAAAAATAAGATGGATGATTAATCTTCAACTTCAACTAACAAGTGATTGGTCGTGTTAAGCTGAGGAATGTACAGAAAGCTTATATGTAGGCTAGGCTGGTGAAAAAGTAGAGCATGGTTTTGTTGTGTCATTAATTTTTGTCCTTGCAACTGCAACACATTTTGATTTTGCACATTTGTTTATGTATAACATCTTTATTCCCTACATATTTTCACACCACATTGAACATATCACTTTTAATACATATACATTGTTTGGCAAATAATGTGTTATTATGGTGGATGAAATGACAGTTATGCTAGTGTGAAAACCGGGAATTAGATATGGTTTTTGTGTTTGTAAACCGAAAGAGAAGGTGGACAGGGGGTGGGCAGAGAGGAACACCCGCATCCAAATTCTGTAAGTCATGCTTTGCAGTCTTGGACAATATAATATCTGGGCCTGCCTTGGTGTTATAATTACCAGGTAGCTTAAATATTGGCTACTTAGCTTATTAAATTCAAATAGAAGTAGATAACATAATGCCTAAGAATGCATTGGGGTGGTTTGAAGGTGATGAAATATGAGCACAATATGTTGATGGGTGCTTTTGAAGACTGCTTTAATGCATAAGCATTTGTACCATGATTATATTTTTGTTAACAATCTAGTTACAGAGCTTTCTTCTGCTCATCTGATGAATAAAAAGGGAAGGTAGAGACAGCCAAAGTTCATTAAACATGTGCTTGAAGGACCATGCACAATGAGCAAATGTTGTGGGTTTCGACAGGCTGATCCTATATCGCCTTCTCTTTTTGTCACTGCCATTGAATGCTTGTCCCCAAGAGGTTGAATGCAGTAGAAATGAAGTCTTTTAGCATAATAATTCTTTTATTATTAATTGAAGGACATTTAATTATTTTTTTATATCAATAAATTTCAGTTGTTAATTATATATTTTAAAAGTCTTTTATTTTGATGTGATGTAGATTTTTTGAAACTTGAGGTTCATGATGAGTATAAAATAGATTATTAAGTCAACAGTTACTTTATTAAAATGTTAATTGTATTAAAAGTTATAAAATGTCCAACAATTAGCAATTTCTAATTGTTACTCCTTCTGTCTCATTAATTTAGTTTTGCAACTTGTTCTTGAGACAACATATTAATGATTACAACTAATTAATTATTTTTAAGCATGATATTACATTAAAATTTACTAACAAATATTTATATTTGAACACTACTTCATTGAAAGCTTTTAAGAAATTTTTTTTTGAAGTTTTAATCCATGACCATCCGAAAATAAAACAGTTAAACTGAAAAAATTTGATTAGCAAAATTAAACAAAGACACTACTTATTAGATGGAAGAGCAATTAAATTACTCGAAAATATTCAAAGTTTTCTATTTAAGCACATGATTCACATTGTTCTTTCTCTGGGTCACATTAATATCGATCAATATGATCAATGTTCAATATATATTAATATTAATGTAATTATCAAAATTTATATAAAAATTTAAATCGATCATTGTAAATAATTTGAGATTTTAATTTTTAAAAATCTCTTTATTTAAATTTAAACTGTTATAGTTGGTATCGAAATAGATACCAACCCAATTTGAATTTTCACATTACATTAATAAGATATTAGTCATGATATTTATATATTTATAACTAACATTAATTAAATTTATTTATTTTTTAAATTTGGGGAAAGAAAATTCCAATCTTGCTTTTTAAATAGAGGGATCATGCATCAACCTATGAGTCAAATGCTCAGATGCAATTAAATTTATTTTTTATTCATATTAAATGTTTGAAAACTTTTACTTATGTACAATTAATAAAATAAAATATTAAAAAAAACATGAAATTAACATTTAAACATTTTGTTTATTCATGTAAGAGAAATGAAATTAAAAAGCTATTACAGTAATTCTAATTAAAAATCCCATGAGCAGTCATGAAAATATATAGATATATTTTTAGAACTAATAATTGGTTGAGCCATGTATCAAGGTCCACAGATTCGTGACTAGTCTAACCCATATGGATTGTCGAGCCAACTCACATCCAAGAGTCCATCAGCTATCGTCTTGGCAGCTAAGTAAAATATTCTAAGACAATTAGAATACTTTCAAAAAATAAAATTTTTCTTATTGATTATTTGCTTATCAATTAAGCATATATAATTTTAAAGCTTTACTTTTCTTGTACTTGAAAGTCTAAGTTAGATATTTTCATATTTATTTTTACTTACACACTAAGTTTAAATCAAATATACTATTATAAAAAACACCGTTAATAATCGTATACTTTATTCTTAAATTTTAAGTACTTTATTTTTCTCTTATTAAAACAATAATTCTTATTTATTCTCTTCAATCTCTTTCTTCAGTCTTACGAAAATTCCAAGCCCGTGATGCGTGACTATAGGTACTCCTTATTGAACCTCTGATTTGACTTTGAAAGCATTGAATAAAACGATTCTTCTTCTACAATAGAAAACCCCGATATGATTTCCAACGTAAACTCCAATCCCACAATGAGCGTGCCAATGTAAATTTGTTTCTCGTATCTGGGTTCTGTTTTGTTTGGTTTTTACAAGCATTGCTTGAGGACTTTGCACACCAACTGTTTGAAGATTTGGCTCAGAAAAGCAGTGTCCTTTTATATTACTTGAGAATGAAAACAAGATCTGTCATCTTCGACAATTTCATGTAAAAAGTCAGATTCTATGTTTGTTTCAGCGAGGCAAATATCAAGTGGAGGAAAGGGGCCAAAGAAGAAAATATACCACAGAGACTATCAACTTGATAAAGTCATGGACTTGTAAAAGAAACCATCTTTAATTCTGCAATTGAAGTCCATTATCCAATCTTAAAACGAACAATGCCTTCTTCTTCGCTACCTCGAAAAGGAAGTTGGGTTTGTGGCAAAATGGAACTTTATGTCCATCATTGAGAAGTACCCTTCGATATTCCATGTTGGTGGTCGTAGTCGCAAACAACTCCCTTTTGTTACGCTCACTCGAAAAGCCAAAAAGATTGCAAGTGAAGAGGCTGAAGCAAGGAATTTAATGGAACCCGTTGTGGTTAAGAATCTGAGGAAGTTGTTAATGCTGTTGATTGATTGTAGGGTCCCATTGGAAAAGGTTGAATTCAATGGAAGTGAACTTGGTTTGCCTAGGGATTTTAAGAAATTGATTTTGAAGTACCCAGAATATTTTTTGATCAAAGATTTCAATGGTAGAGCTTATCTTTACTTGGAGAACTGGGATTCTTCGCTGGCAATGACTGCTCGAGAGGAGAAATTCGCATGTGAAGGGGTGCTGGCATCCACTGTGGGTCTAAAGAAGGTTAGGATCATGAAAGATGGTAACTATCTAGGTCCATTTGCATTTAAAATGTGCTTTGCTGCTGGTTTTAGACCGAAAAAGAGTTATCTTGAGGAGCTTCCAAGGTGGCAGAAAATGGAATTCCCTTCTCTCCATACTTGAATGTGAGGAGATTTGATGTTCCAGATCCGAAAGCTCGGAAAAGAGTGGTGGTTGTGCTTCATGAACTCCTCAGTTTGACTATGGAGAAGCGGATGACATCTGCACCATTGGGTGCATTTCATTCAGAGTACCTGTTACCAGCTAAATTAGTGTTTTGTTTGATAAAACATCATGGTATATTTTATATCACAAATAAAGGTGCAAGGAGCACTATATTCCTTAAAGAAGCTTATGATGGTACAAGATTGGTAGATAAATGTCCTATGTTGATGTTTAATGATAAGTTTGTTGCACTTAATGGTAGAAATGAGATCAGTTCATTTAACAGTATGAATTCTTCTTAGGTTGTTATGTGAAATTTCTGGCTCCATTAACAATAATGAAAAAGGGTTATTGAGAAGCTAGTTCATGTGAAATGTTGTGCATAAAGTGATGCTTCCAAACAATTCCACTCCTAATATGTTTCAGTCTCCACTTAATTTTTTATCTTACTGAAGCATCTAAAAGTGTCATGCTTATATAATGATTTCAAACATTTACTCCAGAGAGAATGGATTATTTTCTTAGTTGTTAATTCCGTGTTTGAACATGGCCAAGAATTGGTAAATAGTAATAACAAAATGCTTTCATAGGATTTCTTGTTATACTTCGGTTCTTTACTTTGGAACTTACGGGACATAGTGTCACTTTGATGATCATACTGATGGTTTAGTAATTACCTTGACCAAGAACCATATTTTAATTAAAGTGAACTATGTGATGTTGTATGATTGGGTATTCATGCAGATCTTGAGCTAAATTTTGTATAAGGTGCAAAGTGTTCCATTCTAAAGTCCAGTGGTCTGAGTAAGAGCATTATTTGTTATCTTGGTTCCCTCAGACTCTAAATTTCTATGATTTGTTTTGCCTACAGATAAATTGTTCAAGCTATTTCTTAATTAGTTTTATTCTACCATAAATGCTAGCACATTACACTCTAAACTTGCAACTTAGATATAAGTTAGGATTGATGAAAAGAAAAGAGTTTAGGCTAACTAAACTCGATCTAATGAAAAACAGAGTTCATTTTGTGCTGAGTTGTAATTTTGTATGCTTTACTCCATCTGATTCCGGAAAAGTGGCTTTACTTCAGAAAATTTTGCAGCAATTTTGTAGTTTTTAATGTTTATATCTTTTATTTTCATCTATTCAATAGATAGAAAAATCAGTTTAGTTCATTGACTGTTTGCTTCTCTAGGGGTAACCACTATAGTAGGGATTAGTAATTATTGCTTCCAAGGTATGTATTTTTATAGATTGCTAGTTAATGTTTATCATTCAATTTGTTTATTGAATTCCATGACTTAGTTATGCAACTATATTCAACTGTCCACATTAGTTGCTAGTATAGGGACTGAGAATGCACATCTTTAACAAGTAAAAAAAAAGGGTGCATAAATCAATGACAATATAAAAGAACATGTTAGCATAGTTAGATTAATTCCCTAACATTTCAAATTCCAACCAACTCACTGGATAAATGATCCAAAATTTCAAATGGGTTTCATTCTTGTAAATTTTATATCTCAAGCGATTAGTAAAGAGTATGATTTCAACCTTCTGAGCTTTGAAGTTGCATTAAGTGTTACCATGTTAGTCTACAAGGTTAATGTACATGATACAAAAGCTGATAATCTTTGATTTGAAAACCAGTTTAGGTTGTCTCACTGAGAATGGAAGTAACTGGTATATGTGGTGTCTTGTTTTCTGATATGAGTTTCTATTTATACTCATGCTAGTCATTTGAGTTGATAATTCATTCCGATGTAAAATAAACATTTAAATCACTTGAAAACAATAGCAGAGTGAACAGTTCTCTACCCTATCCTTAAAAAGCATACATCTGATTAAAAGAAACATTCAAAGAAAAATAGTTAGTAATTTTCTTATAAGCTTAGAGTTGGGCTATCACCTTTTGCTTGGGCTTAACTGTTAAGTTTTTCATGTGTTTCTCTTTGGTACTTGTCAGTCATGCACTGTTGAGACTGAAGCCATTTATCTAGTTTGTTGGACTCCTTCCTTAATCATCAATGTTGAAGTTCACTGCTAACTATACCATGATGTCTGGAGGTTAGTGAATCCTCTTGTTATCAGAAAGAACATCACTTATCCAGTGTTCGAACAGGTTCCTATATGTATCTTTCCTAGATAGAGTCCTTGAATGCTACATTCAGCGAACAAGATCCAACAAGAAATCCATTTCAATGAAGACTGCAATCAAGGTGTAGTGCTTATGAGACCTTATAATAAGTGGCTCAATACAGCATGAGGCCATAAACAATTAGTGGTTCCATTATTAGGTTGACAATTCCATATTTTGATTATATTTATTTGTAATTGGAGAAGCAAATCATAGTTCAATCTCCATTCATCTGTATGGCATATAAAAGTTTGTTAAGATTGTAATTTGATATGGAAGATTTTGATCAAGTTTTTAAATTCTGAGAAAGAGGTACTATCAGATTTAGTTTAAAAATGACTTTATTTGAGATAATTAGCCAAATTTAAAAATGACTTTGTCCATATGTAAGCTTAAATTCAGTTCTAGGGTGAGGAAATTTTTTTTTGCCAATAGCTGATAACAATGCTATTGCTCGGGGTATTGCCACCCAAAATGCCGCACGTGTTGTCTGGACCTATGAAGAGGAAGTGTTGAAAAGATATGGTCTAGAAGAGCTAAATGCCATACATTGAACTCAATATCTGTATGAGTTGAGGCTTAAGTTTAGGAGAAGTTTAGAACTCAGAGTCATGAGACATTCATTCTTTCCAGTCTAATTATGTTCAATAGGGGTTTCTGATGACGGAGGCAATCTCTGTATGCATTTCAATGATGTCTCTTTGTCTAGGGATTATCCCTCTATAATGACCTTCACTTTACTGCATATCTTGATCACTAAGCACTCATCCAGGTGCTCCTATGTAGCTAAGTGATTTTAATTAGTTGGGTGGAAACCATGTGGGAGGAAGGAACTCATCAATATGTTTGATAAAAGTGCTTCGGTTAACACATGAGAACATAGACGATGGAACAGATTAATGTTGTAGCCATGTAAATAGAAAGTAGATGCTTTGATGGCTGCTGCAATCATGCTATTCTATAGCAGTTTCTCAGGAACCTTTGTTAAAGATTAAACTATTCAAGCACTCCATTCTTTCAACACAAACTGAAATGTGGGAAATGTATAAACGTTCAATTCAGTTGCCATTGTGCTTGCATGTCACACCTCCTGAAATAATTGCATGCTTCAAAATGAAGGCAATGAGGAGAACCAGCATCAATTCCTTTTATAAAAAAAAGACTTCATTTTGCTTTTAAAAAATTCTCTTTCCTTTCTCTTTTGCTAAAACACCAGTCCTCATTCAATGGGAAGAAAAGATATTAAAATTTCATGGATTTGGCAGTGCCCACACTAGATGCATATTCTTTGAGGGAAGAGTGTCATCTTGACATCGTTGCCATACTTTTGCCGCCCTTACCAAGATTATGTTTTTAATAAAATTAGGCATGGCATGAAATGATAGTTATGGCGGGACCATATATGGAAAAAAGCTATATAAGATAGAAATAGAGGGTGTAAATTAAGCATGAAGGGAGTACTGAGAATACCTTATTTTGCAGAAGATTAGGAACTATCTGTTCTCTTAAAGGAAAAGGAACTCTAGCTTGTACTGATTAGCTTTGAAAACTCCGATATGCTGCCAACATAGTGCTAATTTAAAATTCTCATAATCTTTTCATGATATTTGGTTCCTGGACATTAAAGTTCTATGCCTCACTATCCAGGTGATATTCTCTTTATACCAATTGTGAGTAGTTAAAGTTTAATTTTATTCATGCAATATAAATAAACGGTAATGGTTTAGACACAAGTTGTCTAATTCTCGTGCTATGATTGTATTCCACCTTTTTTTTTTTTTTTTAACTTTGTTGAAGCTTTGCCTAATTCTATCTTTGGCAGAAATGAACTGACCTTCCACTTTGAGAGGATGAGATGATTTTAACTAAAGAAAAAAGGGATACGTTTGCCCCTCTACTGAGGTAAGAATATCGCATCAGTACTCAGCAACCTTTTCTTTTATCCTTCTGTTGTTGGTTTTCTCGACCCTTTTGCAACATTAAGAAACCTTTTTTTTTCTCTCTTTAAAGGTGGACTTGGTACTTATATGGTTGTACTGTTAAATGCCGTGTCAACCATAGAGGTGATGGGATGATGAGGAAGATTGGGCTTTCATCTTTTCAGTATCTTTCTTAGGTGGGCATGTTGAGGTGGGCATGTTTTGAAGATAAGAAAGACTCTACATAGTGGTATTATTTATCATTTCTTTTTATCTTTCCCTCGAACAGCCTTACATGCACTAAACTCCTGTATAATGGCTTCAATAGGTTTAAAATAGGTTTACTTTTTTGGTAGCATTAGGCTTTGATAAAAGCAAGCAACTGAAGTTAGTTTACAGAAAAAGGGCCATCATCAGCATGCACGCTTGTAGTAGCACTTTTTCCAAAGGCATATTCTTTGAAGCACAAACCAAACCTAGCTTGTTATTTCACTAGCTCATAGAATCAAAAGCTAATGTGGCTCAAATCAAATCACCCTTGCCAAATGTTATCTACCCTTTCTTTGCAGTTCTGTTTTCCACTTTCTTTCATTTAAAACAAACTGAAGAATGCCTTCAACTGATTCCAATTGGGGTTCCATTTCAGAGTTACTAGAAAGTTGCCAATAGATTTTGAGTGCCCTACTGTATATGAAGCAAGCCTTTTGATGAACATCATTTTCAGATATTTCTACATCAATACAGCGCATGTAGTGAAAAAAGAACATCATGAACAACGTTAGGGACACCGACACTCAAGTTGTGTACTTAACTGGACACATTTTTTTGTTTAACATGCTTATCATTGTTCATTTTGTTTTGTAGTTGAACCGTCAAACATCTCAACTGTTTCAGCTTTGTTGTGACATGCTATGGGAGATGATATTTAATGCCTGAAAAATTTTTTAAAAAAATGAAAGAAAAACAAATTGAAAAGAGTAAGGCTGTTTTCAAAGAGTTTGACATGAACCAGGAAATGGGTGGACAAAATCATCCCAGGATACGATATTTGCAGAGTCGGTGGGGCTACAGAGTTGATGTCTGGTTAAATGATATGTACAGATTGCAATAAATATTCCTTAAGGCAAAAGAAATAATAACTTTTTAAGAATTACATTGAAAATTTTTAGGTAATTCTATGTCTTCATAATGTAGTCCAAAACTGTAAAAAGCTGCTGCAGCTTGGTCTGCTGTGGTTTTTAGGAAAACAATGATATGAAAGAAACAGCTCTTTTTCCATATATTTATGCTTACCTGTAGAATAAATGAGCGTTCATGATTAGAACATCTATGCCTGCTTTTCTGAATGATCAGTTTATGAAGGGTCCAGGGCTCCAGGCGCTGATGAGGTGTGTGACCAAGGGGTGGGGCAGGTCTAGCCGGTGTAATCACTGTCCATCATTCCATTATAAGACTGGCAGTCAGATTTGAATAAGCAAAGTCAGAATTTGATTAACAGAGAGGGCAGGCAATAATTATATCATCCATGGTGGATCCCAATCTGAGGCCCAATGTATTAACTGATTCCGGTCCTGTTGTTTCATATGGCCCATTTGGCTTTTTTCTTCTTCGTTTTTAATATGATATAGGCAGTCTAAGATGTCCAGATGAAAACCCCTAGCTTATAGCATCATTAATGCTGTTAAAAACTACAGGTTGTTACCATGTCAGATGAAAGTGAAAATACCAATCTAGTTCCAGTGATTGTCATAATAGTTTCATCAGAGGGTTTGGTTGTTATTTGATATAGGCAGTCTAAGATGTCCAGTTGTTTCAATGGCTGCTATTATATAGATAAAACAAAATTTAGTAATAAAAGAACAGTAATGGAAGATGAAATGTTTGGCAATCGCTAGCTAGCTACACTAATTTCATGTGGTAAAGTTGAGGTCTTATGAGAAAATGAAGGGATAGGTTTGCGCAGTGGAGCAATCTTGTCTTATCCTCATGCTAAAAATATAATGGGAATGGTTGCAACAGCCCGAGATTGTTGTTTCTTAAAAGTTTGTAACTAATTCTAGAAACCAGTTGCTGTTAACATGGAAAGCAGAACCAACTTGGTGGAGCTGTTGTCTAGGCCCCAGGCTTTAGCTGATAACATTGGCATCTGCTGTTAGTTGACAAAGCACCAAAATTCCTTGTCCTTTTGAAAAGATGAAAAAGGATATGAAAGTGTTACATTCACAGGTTTGAAATTACCGTGAAGCTTCCAACATGTTGATTGATTGAATGATGAAAGACGTTTCAAAATTGATGTAATCTTGAAGATTTTGCATAGATCCCTCCAGTAATAAGAGGAAAAAGATTGATTAGACAGATAATAGTGCTATTAAAGTGGAGGCAGCTGGTCAAGTTTTGATATAAGGAGAGAGTTTGAACACTGCATAAACACGTTTTCTTTCGAAGTCGGTCCATATACAGGGTAGTTTGGTGCAGCCATGAAGCATGAACAATAGCCCTCTCCCAGAGTATTTATATATAATGTGCACAAGAGCATGTTGGTGTCTTAATCATCCATCTGGAGTTGTGAGTTTATAGGGGCAGAAAATTTTGTATTGTCCATTATTGGTGGGCCAAAGCTCCCCTCCCCCTGCATTTGCGTAATGAATCGTCTGAGGGACAGCACAACATAGATACATATGCATCAAGCATTCTGATATTGGATAATAGGACCATCTATTTTCTTCCAATTTATCTGGTCCAAAGTGATGGCTGATTCTTTTGTAGCGTCGTCTTCAACTCCATGCTCAAGTCTATGTCACTGTTAGAATGTACAACTTTTGAAAAGAAGAAAAAATAAAGAAAAAGGGGGGGCAGGGAAAATGGGGAATACAGATTAAAAACATAGTACATCCCATCTATCTTTGTTGTTGAAACAGGTCATTGCATCAGAATCACTTTTTAATATTTTAGGGGCTGTAGTTTGTCCAATCCAATGTTATCTACGCAATATCCTATCTATCCATCCACATTGAAAATCCATCCTATTCTATGTTAGATATCATGTCTGCCCACTTTCCTCAACCCAACCAAACTACATAAATGATTTGAGTGGTTGGCTTTTACACTGGTTGCCTAATGTAGACAAGATGCAACTATTCCAAACACTTTTAGACAAAGTACCCACTCATGAATAGCGAGGGAGAAAGGGAAAGATTGAGAAAAGAGAAGCATAATGATTTTACCCAAGATGGGGGGAGTTGGGTTTGCAACCACAATCCCCAAGAACCTATTAAAGGGATGAGTAAGACCTTATGGTCTTGGGCACATGGATTTTGAGTTAGTGGGAGAAGCTGATGTTTACACTTGCACAACAATCTGTCAAAAACCTTGAGAAAAGAAATGAAGAATAGATGCAATACTTGCTTTCCTTTCCTCTTTTTTAGTTCCTCTTTTCAATGCTTCATCCATTTAGTGGGGTTTGCTGGATTCAAATTTGCAATAAATAATGTCTCTCTAATCTTTACCCTTACTCCACCCATCACACCAATATTGTGATCCATGTAAAAGTAGACTCATGGCAGGTCATTGAAATTCCCACATAAAGGAAATACTCATTGTGTAAGATATGATTTCTAGGTGAATGGTTTATGCACTCTTCCTTTTGGGGGTTTGTGGGATTCTTATCTTGACCCACCATGCCTTTCCAAAAGAAAATTATATAACCCATGATCCTTACATAGTAGAATGAGAAGGGTGCAGAGTAAGAGAAAGGGAATCATCACATTACCTTAGTCAAATTAGGTTTTTAGAAACCCCAAACATTGTGATCCATCTTTTTCTTTATGAGTAATTGTAACCTGATTGTGTTTTTAATTTTTATTCTATTGCCTACTAGACTTCAACAAGATACCTTGAAAGAAAAAGTTCCCACCCAAACAAATTAATGCCATTGAAGATTGAACCTTCTTTTCTTAATTTATGCCCCATGATGATTCCTACCATTGAAATTGGAAAAAAATGAGCTGTAAAAATTTATGCTAAACTTGATTCCCATGTCACCATTGGAATGTGCCCTTAGTTGTTTTGAATATCAATGGGTTTTTCACTAATTAAGGTTCTTTTTCCATAATTGTCATTCACACTTATTAAGAAATGATACAATTGGGGAGGGGGCCATCTCAGTTGTAATTTGACCTTACTTGGGTCTTATCAATTATCTTAATTGATGACTTGAGAAATGGGTGGGAGTGGGGTCATGACTTTTAAAGAGAAACAAAGATAAAATATATCTCTCTATCTATCTCTCTATATCATGTTAGGAGAGAACAAAAGAAGAAACAAAATCAATTCCAGGATGATGGACTTGGTTACATAAGTGCTGCCCCCTTTCACAAGGGAGGGGGGTGAAGAAAAAAAATTTAGGGTTCCCGTCAATGGGTCCATCCCTTGTTGATTGGATCCATATTCTATGCTTTTGTACTGTCCCATAGCTTTGGCTGCCCCACACTCAACTGAATTTTGGAATATCGTTTTTATTTATATCAATGAAGTGGACAGCTTATGTGACACACATATCAATCCCTTTACTCCAAGCCCAACACCCTTTTAAACTTAAAATCATTAAAATTAAATAATAAAAGCACAACCATTTGTCCTAAGATTCTTTTACAATTTTTTCCCAATTTTTTTTACTGTAACGGGAATTTAGTAAATATGATGAAAATACAATCAATTAATAAAATTAATTTGTAAATTGTAATTATAAACATATATGAGTATTTAATTTAATAATTAATTTAATTATTTTTTTATTTCTTTTTTTGTCATCATAGGAAGAAAATTGAAGCAAAGGAATAAGAAACGAAGATAAAAGGCTTTGGGTCAAGTGTCATTATCTTAGTCGTCGGCATTTTGTTGGCTTGGTGCGTAGTGTGTACGTGACTATGAATTCGAGCCTGCTTTTGATTATCTTTTTTTGTTAAACTAGATAAAGAGATAGATATCTAACATTATTATTATTATTATTATTCTGATTCATGTATATATTGTCAAACAATAATTATTGGAGAAGAAGAATAAGAAGAGAGAGAGAGATGTGACCCACAAATGAAATTGATGTGTGATTCTATGGGAAATGGGACCTCAAACAATGGAGTTGGTTTTAGTTTATTCGCACATCTTTTTCTCGAGAGGGAAACATGTAGTTGTGTAGGTGTTGGTTGTCTTTCTTTGCCCAATAAATTATCAAGAACGTTTGCTTTTGATTGATGGTTTGAGTAAAGGCTTTTGAAAATCATATGTGTGGATTTGGGATTCCAATGTGCAATGCACCATGATATATGGGTGTCATTTGACAAAAGATTAGCGTACTTAATTCCCCTTTGACAATCCCAATCAATCTTCAAAGATACCATATTTTATGCACCCTTTATCAAGCATTTACTTACCCACCATTCAAATAAATTTAATGATACCTTTTTTTATTTTCATTTTTATAATGTTTAGGACCTACATCACGAGGGGTGCAAGGTGATGATGCTGTCATGCTTAAGATTAATTGAAATTAAGATCATATGATTTCCCTACTCACAAGGACTTGTGCTCCCAATATATTCTCATGTTAGGTTATGCATGTTGGTAATTATTTATTAGAGAGTTTCTTTCTTTTTTGTTTTTTTTTTAAATAATGTTTGTATACTGTTAATTTGAGAGATATAGACGAACTTAAATATATAACTCGATAGTAAGTACTTTTAAGTCATAAATCTGTATATTCAAATACCATTTCGATCATTTTTACTCATTTTTCATTTACATATAAAGGTTTTATTTGAGATTTCAATCTTTTCTTCCTTAAAAGAAATACTAATAAGTACTTTAACATTTGGTTTGGTAATGATGCATGATCTCTCCGTTCAAAGACTAGGGTTTCTTCCCTTAAATCAAAAAAGAAATGATAATAAAGATAGTATCAAGGTAGAAGATAGTTTATAATATCAAGAAATTAAATTATATTCAAAGATTGCACATTTTCTTGTTTTTTTTTTTTATGCCATATATCGACGGCACTTTTTTTTTATAAGCATTTTCTTGTTAATTGTAAGCAAAAACTCATTATGTTTTAGGTTAAAAAAATTATTTCTCATTCCATAAAGTTCACTTGCCTTCTTAAAGATAGCATTTGGTATTATTTACAAGATGACCATGGTGATTTACTATTTTTGGTGATCTTATTACTACAGTAATCATATGGTTAACAATTATTAATCACGAGATTAAAGATCATTATATTTGGTATCACATAAAAAATTAATTATATATTTTTTAAAGTTACCAAAATACCATAATAATTTGAATATTGTATAATTAAAGAAAATTTTTTTTAAAATACTAATCCTTTATTTGTTAGATATAAGGTATAATTAAATGATTTAATTAAAAAATATGAAATATATATTTATTAATAGGTAAATTAATTTCTAAAATATTAATTACATAAGAATCTTTGAATGAATTAGAAAATGAAACTAAATCTATTAAAATTATTTATTATATAAAAATAATTATAATTATATGAAAAAACAATATTTATCATATAAAAATAATTATAATTATACGAGAAAACAAGTTTTCTTCTCACACGTTAAAAATGTAACATTATCCTCAATTTAATTTTACCATAAGGGACAAAAGTTTTTCACCCTTTCGGATGAGAATTAGATTACCTTTCAAGACTATAACTTAATCACAATTGATGTTTTTAGATTACCGTCACATAAATTACCGAATTTATACTAAATATAATAATCCAATCATTAAGTGTAGATCACCGTAGATTTTGAAATAATCATCGTAAACCAAAAGTCACCAAAATTAAAATGTAAGACTTTCAAGTTAAAAGTCTCATCTTTTAAGTATTAGAGTGTCCACCAAACAAGAAGGAAAATGACACTGATTTTATATAACAGTCAATTCTTAAGTTAAGTTAATCGAGATGATCAATTGATCTGCCTAGCAATCTAGCATGTGGATCATATGAGATCTTGGAAAGGCCAAATGAAAAGGAGTCAACCAAATTAACAAAAATTATATATAAAAAAAGGGGGGACAAAATTTAAAATTATGCCTGTGATCCATTTCTAAGGTAGAAATGCTTATTTAATTAATTGCATGAGTTGCCATCTCATTGGCTTAAAATTATTAACCCTAAAACAATGTGCATATAATTGTTGAACATTATTCTTGTAATAGTTAAAAAAGAAATGTTGGAAACCCTGAATTCAAATATGGATTCAACATCCAGAAAAGCAAGATGTTGGTGACCAGTGGGCCATAATGATGCTCCCAAAATGCCACAATAAATCACAAAGAGACAAACTTTGAGAACACACACAAAAGGAAGAATGATTTCTTTTTTCTAGCAAAATGGTTCTCCAACTTTTGATTGGATTCCTAGGCAAATTCACCTTTTCATTTTAGGGTAAACTTCATTTACCCTTTAAAAGCACTTGCCAATAATGAATGGTGCAATGCAAATTGCAATGGCATCATTTAGTTTCCAATTATCTATTTATTTCCTTAAAAATAAGATACTAAAACATATCCTCTAAAGTCTAAGCTTGCTGTGCATTCTCCACATGTTATTCCAGGTACCAGGGATGCATTTTAAAAAAAGAAAGAAAGAGAAAATATCAATAGAAATTATGGAAAGGAGGAAAGAAGGGGAGAGGCAGGGAATCAGATTCACATGTTTTGGAGGGCATGCCGGTCATAAAGAAACAGATGGTCCCAGATGTGGTGGGGGCCACCATAACAAAAGGCCCCCAAGTCTCCCTTCAAACAAAATCTTACGTTACTATTGTTATTATTATCATCATTTACTTTACCAGTAATAGTATTTTATTTATTTTTGTGGAATATCTCTTCCTCTTTAAATGCTAACTTTGGCGTTTTGGTCCTATTTATTGGGTCCCACATTTTTAAATATATTTGGCATAGTTCTAAATTTGGCCACTTTGTTGGACAAAATTTGAAGCTTTGAATTTTGGTTGTTGGGATTGGAAATGAAGATGACTTTCTATGTCTAAACATTTGGCCATGATTTTGGGGACCCATTGGGTAATAAAAGCCATAAATATGAAAAGAATTATATGATAATAATGTCAATAACCAAACTCTTTGGATATTGACCCTTCAATTTTATTTTTTTATTTATCTTTTAA
This sequence comes from Theobroma grandiflorum, assembly GCA_036013995.1. Lineage (NCBI taxonomy): Eukaryota > Viridiplantae > Streptophyta > Magnoliopsida > Malvales > Malvaceae > Theobroma > Theobroma grandiflorum. The sequence continues at coordinate 20,778,156 of CP142133.1, read as the reverse complement.
TAAATGCAAACTTTGTTTATTAGAGAATTTTAGGACCATATTTATCTTTGTTCCAGATTGTGAGTAAATTGTTTATTACATTAATCACATAAGATATTAATATATGCTGAGAAACTGGTATAACTATTTTTTTTTTTTCATAAAAAGACCACTAAAATATTTAATTAAGTTCATGAATTTTCTCATTTTTCCTGAATAAGCTGTTACACTTATATTCGTTCTATGATTTGTGATTTGATAGGTTCTTAAGTTACAAAAAATATCAATTGATTTTAATGACTTTTGATTTGTTAATATTTTGCACGCGTGATGCGAATGTGTCGAAAGTAATTGGGTGAAAATTTTCTCAAATATGATCATTGCAATCTAATTTTGCTATTATAAATGCGAAAGATATCCCTTGATCATAAGGTTAATAACCATTAAAATCACGTTTCTCATGGAATTATATATACATATAGATTTTTTCCTTATTCCTTAGGTAAGAGATTATGCACCAACCAATAAATCAAATGTTCGGATATATATATTTATTTAAATAAAAATTATATATAAAAGTTTATTTAAATATAATAAAAAAAAACTTTTAAAAAAAAATTTGTAATAATTCAAGGGCATTTACTATTTTAGCAAGATAATTCTAATATGATTGGACTTGGAGATCATTTTTCTTTTCTTTTTTCAGATATATATATATATATATATTAGACTTGACAATTTGGACAGGACACGTTAACACGACACGAGAAGATACGGGTTAAACAGGTTATGAGTTTACCCTTAATGTATTTCGTGTCTAATCATGTCTGACACGTTAAAACAGAAAAATTTTCATTGTCTTAATGTGTCAGACACACCAGATACGTTTAAACACGTTTACTTAAACGTGTTATCGTGTTTAAACGTGTTATCATGTTTAAACGTGTACATGTGACACGTTTATTAACTTATTAAACATTGATAGTTAAAGACTATTTTAGTCTTATATAAATAATTTTAAATAATTATTTTAAACAGTTTTTTTTAATTTTATAAAAAGTATTAATGTAATTATACATTAATACCCTAATTTTTAACCTTTAGATTTTATTTGAAGATTTTTAATATTATTAGTATTTGAAGATTTGATGTTAATTATGTATTTTATCATATTATATGATAATGAATTTTATGTATATTATTTATATTAATTTTTATTATATTTGATGTTATTATTATTTTTGTTTTGTTATAATTATTTTTTTAATTATAGATTTTGAATTTAAATAATAAAATTATATTTAATTGTAAATATATTTATTTGAACGTGTTAATCATGTTAAACGTGTTATTAATCATGTCGTGTCGTATATTAACACGTTTAATAAACGTGTTAATTGTGTTAAACGTGTTAATCATGTCGTGTCGTGTTACACGTTTATTAAACGTGTTCGTGTATGTGTTTTACACTTAAGACATGTTTATTAAACGTGTCGTGTTCGTGTTTACCGTTAATGTGTTTCGTGTTTAATCATATCTGATACGTTTACGACACAGAAACACGAATTGTTAGGTCTAATATATATATATATATATCATAAACTAATATCCTATTTCCTCTTTTAAAAATTTATAAGTTTTTCAATTTCATATAATTTTTTTACATTTTTCATTAAATAAAATTATCAATAATATCAAAATTAAAATTTTAAATTGATGTCATTTATGTAAGAGAAAAAGTAATATAAAAACCTTAAATATAAAACTGAGGGGAGTTTTTTAAATGTTCACACTATGCGATATAGAATGAAAAATGATATTTCAATTAAATTATCATTAGTTATAATTAAAAGTTTATTTGATTTAAAATAAAAATATAAAAATTTAATAAAATATAATAAAAAAATTTAAATTTTTTTAAATAGTTTAGAAAATTTTTTAAATATTACGAAAAAATGAATGAATTTAATTTAAATTTTAAAAAAAAGTATTGACTGCCATGTATGAACAAATGTCCAATTATTAGCGTTTCCACTAATTAAAATAAAAAAAATCTAACTAAATAGTGATATTGAAATCATTTTCTTTTTCGTTTTGATTATTGTGTGGCTTCTATTGTCTTTGGTTCACCTTCTCTGTCTATGCTATTATTATCACTAAATTTTTGGCCATTAAATGATTTAATTTACCCCTCATCTCTCTTTCACGCGTGATTGACCATTCTCTCTTATTTATATATCATCCTGAAACACACATGCATGAACCATGAATCCCACTTGAGAAAATATTCATGAATCCTCATGTCATTTTCATCTCATGATAAACACCCATCAAACTACACAGCCCTCATCTCTTTGCTCTTGTCAACATGTTAAACACATGATAATTTTAAGAAAATAATTTTATGAATATTAATATTCATGTTATGTACACAGTCTGAACTCTTCATATTTTCACAGTGATCAACAAATATGAAAAAAAAAGTGGTAATAATTGAAGAGGAGTGCCGTGCCAACTCATTGTGCGTCAATAAAACCAATTGGATGGACCATTTTTGAACGTGATAAAGCATAGAAACCAACTGCTTCTGATTTTGACCTTCAAAAAAAATAATAGAAACCAACTGCCAAATTTAGCAAATGAGGGTGGAATAATTAAACTTTACAACAATTGTCAAATTACTATTTCACAATAATTAAAAATAATTAATAAATAAGTGGTAGGAGTATAATTTCAAAAATAATATTACACGCAATAATGTAAAGAAACCAATAACAGAAAAATTGGCAGTGTGAATCTAGTCAGTATTGATGGTGACAAAAGAGAGAGGGCAACATGCAAACGTGCGTGGGGTGCGCCTCCTCCAACCACCACCCAACGCCTCCCTCCTTCAACTTATCAGATCGGATCAGATCAGATCAGCATCGTTTTCAACTTTGATTCATAATCCTACCTCTGATAGATAAGATGCTTTCACCCTTTTTATTTGCTTATTTATTTATTTCGATAATTTTTTATTACTTAATAATAATGATAATAATAATAAAATAACGTCGACGTTTAAAATACGGCAGAGAGAAGAGGAAGACCTTTTTCGTACTTTTTATTTAGTTGGGTGTTGTTACCCTGTGTCTTTTTTACCACTTTTGGCTCTGCTCCTATCCTCGCCCCTTTCTTTCTCGTGTCTTCTAAATTAATCTTTTCCTGTTTTCTCTTTTATAAACAACAAATAAATTTATTCTTCTTTTATTGTATTGTACGATGATTTTAGAAATTGTTTTTGAATAATTAATTCTAATACTAGTTTAGAAAAAAATGTTATAAATTAAAAGAAAAACAAAAAAAAAGATATTAGATATTATCAATATATATTTTTTAAATCAAATTTTTTTGGGAAAATATAATATTTATTTTTAATTTTTTAAGAAAAAGAATAAAAGGGAAAAGAAACTATTGAAACCGTGCGTTTGGTTGTGTGCAGGAAGACGAAAGAAAGAAAAATAGAAAGAAAGTAGTGACTGGGTGGGACTACTGCCAAACAGCGGCAGCACAAACAACAGCGACATTTGCGCGAGTCCTACGTGTCAGCTTTTGCCTCACACCAGTCCCTTTCACTTCCCCCCCCCCCCCCCCCGTTGACTCGACGCCTTCTCGCGCGTCCCCCACGCTCCCATCTGCCCTTTTCTTGGTTTCTTCTCTCTCTATATCTGTCGGGTAGATGCCCCCATGTGGGTCCCACCCCTCCCTCCCTCCCCTTAGCCTTCTTTTCTATGAACTCCCATTGCTAACATGCGCCCCATCATCCGCCTCCTAATTCACTTCGACTGGAAAAAGTAAATAATCAATTATTTAAAAAGAAAAATAAAAAGAAATAAATGCAGAATTATTACACATTCTCAATTCCTCTGTTTTCCCCCTTTTTTTTCTCTTAAAATAAATTTAATAATGTAAATATCTTTTACTCAAAAAGTTGAAATTGTATCTTCATTTCTTGGAAAAAAAAAAAAGAAAACCCAAAGGTAAAAAAAGTAAAGAGAAAGAATTAATCTAACTAATTACAAAATTTGAGTTTTCAACATTTCGGGTTTTTTTTTTGGGTGTGTATTGAAATTATTTTTTGGGTACTTAAGACATGTTAACATGAACACTAGCATTTTTGGTGGATTTACAGATGGGGCAAATGTGAAGGCTAGAGCCACAAGCAGTACACAAACACAGATGCCTGCATGGTAACAGCAACACGCACGATTCTTCTTTCCTGCAATTCTTGCACAATCTGCTGCTTGCACCACTTTCCTCATTATTATTATTATTATGATCATCCTTCACCAATTTCCTCTCCCCTCCTTCCACTGCTAACGTGCGCCTCTCCGCTTCCCAACTGCTGCCGCAACTAGATTGCGCATCATCAACCTCCTCTGCCGCCGCCTCCTCTATTCCTACGCCGCGGGTGCGCTCGTCCTTAACCTGCGCCGCAAGGACTTGTTCTAGGTTGGTCCGTAGGGCGTTGGCCGTGGCCTCGTTGGTTTGAGCCAAGTCTCTCCAAATTTGGTTCTCTATGCAGAGTGACTTCACCCTCTCTTCAAGTGCCCAATTTAATTTCCCAATCTTCTCAATTTCTTCCTCTTTGGCTCTTAGTTTCTTCATTACTCCTCCTTCTATTGCCTCCATTATTTTCCTTGCTTGCCTCTTCCTCTTTTCCTCTATTTCCATCCTCACTTTCTCCATCTATAACCAAAAAACCCAAAAATCCATCAATATTAATTTTTTCAGGAAAAGATAATAAATTAAGGAAAAAAAAAACCAAGTATAAACCAATGCAAATGAACTTGTCCCTTTACAAAATGCAGGTTTAAGAAGAAAAAAGTTCTCTCACAAAAAAAAGTTAGAACTTAAACTTTCAATTGAGATGGGATATTTGCAAAGATGGATTAAAGCATAATGAATTTTAAGCAAAGGGATTAAAATTTATTAAATTACAGCGATTAAAACTTGAAATTCTTTGAATTTCAGCTTAAATGGATCATAAATGAGATGAAACCCGATTACGTGTTCCAAATCCAAAGAGCTTTCACGTTTCAAAAACAAGAAAAAAGCAAAGATTATATTAATAATAAGACAGACTTACATGTTGGCAGATGAGGTGATCAATATCCAACTCTTGCTGCTCAATATGGAAGGAAATATCATGGCCAAGAAACGAGAGAGGAGAGCAAGAACTTTTGTTGTTGTGGGGTTGTTGTTGTTGTTGTTGTAGAGTAGGGAAAGAAAGGATTGGATTAATGGAATCTCTAGAACGCTTCCTCGGTAGAGGAAGATTGTTGTATGTCAAAGTACTCTCGGATTTGATCGCTGCAGGCTTCTGATGGATTGAATCAGTAACCACAGAGTTGTAGAAAGGAAGCAGTCCTTCCGTTGCCGCCGTCGTCGTTCCTGATAATGGTACCCCATATCCCATCTGGGTTTGAAAGATGTTCCCGTTTGCTTCAATGGGATTCATCATTTCCCTGAAAGAAAAAGAAACCGACGTATAAATCTTTGATTTTGCAGTAGATGCGCATTATCTCATTGTTTAAAAAATCAAGCTGATCAGAAGGGTACCTGTTTCCTAAGAATTGAGGAAGGAAGAGATTAAGATGCCTTGCTTCAACAGCCATAGACTAAAGAAAAAGATTGCGTCTGAGTTTGCTCTGCTTTTGGTTTCTTTCTTCTTGTTTTCGAAGGAGAGTTGTTTTGGCTTTTAAGAAGGATGGAATGAGAGAGAAGAGAAGGGGCATGCAATAGAGGTGTCAAGGCTGTATGGTGGGGTTTATTTAGGGATTGGTTCGGTTTAGAGAGAGAGTGAGAAACTTGAAAGAATAATAAATAAAAAATAAATAATTTCTTTCTTTACTTTTTAATTTTTTTTTTGTGTGTGTTCAATTTGAGATAGATTTATATGGAGAAAAGTAAGCATACGTGAAAGCAGATTTGTTTGTTGGTTTGGGTTCTTTTGTCTATTTTTGGATTCGTTTACAAAATTATCCTCATCCCCTTCCCCTCCAACTTCACTCTAATCTAATGATCCCACTCTGCTAAAAAGTAACACACACATCTAGAGATCTAGTCCGTAATTTAAGCATCTTTCTGGGGGTATTTCTGGGTTTTAACAAATACCGGGTTTTTACCGTCTTCTTACTTAACTGCTTGTCATGACTGATGACAGATTTAATGAACTGACAGCCAGGGTATCTGCCACGTCTACATCTTCCACGTAAGCAGCGCTGGTGTTTTTTCGCCCTTTTACTGCAATAACGTCAAACGAAGTGGGGTCCACGAGTACACTTGTAAGACACGGTGACAGAATATGAGGACAAACGGAGTGTGGGACCCCACGTGGGGAGTACCAGCGTGGCAAGATGGCAACATGAAAAAAAGGACGAGGACTTTAGCTAGGCCTAGGCAGGTGTTGAGAAAGAGAGAGAGAGAGATAAGGGAAAGGTACGATGTACCCGGGAAGGGCTGGTCTTTTGGCTTTTTCTATTGATTTTGATTGAAACCATGCTGGTCTCATGGGAAACGTTTAGCCTCATTTTTTGGCATTTACTTATGCCACGTGTCCAAATTTCCCTTCCCCTCCTATTGCTATTCATAAAATCAAATTAAATATCCCCCACTTAAATTTTTTCTTGTTTATCTCATCCTCCTCAATCGGTTATCTCTTAAGTGTTACGATTAAAATTATGTTTCAATCCCAATTTCAATATTAAATTACATAATTCGTTAACATTATATCAAAACTATCAAATTAGATGTTTATTTAAACACTTTTCACGTACTTAGGTTTTATAGGAATTTAAGATTTATGTAATTACATAGATGATACTCTTAGCTACATTGCTTTATAAGATGATAGAAAGGTTGACTTTTCTACTTATTATCAGCATATCAAAATTTTATCACTATAAGACTTGTTTTTATATCGAGAGAGAGAGAGAGAGAGAGAGAGAGAGAGAGACGGTCACTTATTGTAAAGTAAAATCAACTCTGCATACCCACAGAAAACTTGTATCATTTTGACTAAATTGATAATTAAGAAGTCTCAAAATTAGCCAGATAGAGTTAAAGGTTTAATTGAGGGCGTATGGAATGTGTGCAACTTCATAGCTAAGCTAGGCATGGGCAAACATATATGTAATATAAATATAACCTAAGCTAATGTAGGGTTTTAGGGTTGTCCTTTAGTTTATCCTTCACCTAATGCATTGGTGGGGGCATCAGCTAGACATTCAATGTAACTTACCACAAAATGGAGACTATATGTATGAATTTGTTGGTTGGACATTTTAACATTTAATGTAAACTATGTTTCTTATAATTAATTGATGTGTACTGTCGTACAACTGAGGTGTTATTAGTCTGCTAACGCGTGCTTAATGCTGAGTAATTGCCTTTACATCTTTAATTAATTGTGCTGATTTATGCCTGCGCAAGTCAAGCTTTGAGTTTATGCTACAAGGCAATTACGGCTTTGAATAATTGAAAGGTAAACCATTCAATGAGAAATTCGGTAATTTGTAAATGCTTTCTTCCTTTGATTCACGTCAGTTACGGGGCTTGATCAATTAGGTTAGCACCCATGAGTTCACACTTTTTATTAATTTAATAAGTTTGATGGAAAATAGTTTTTCAAAAATTTTGTGCTTCGGATGAATAGAATTTCAATGGGTGATATGTTGTACGTGTGGGATCGATGGAAATTTCCAAAGGAGAGGGGCATGATTTCTTGGAGTTGAATTCTAGATCCATTAAATTTGGCAAAGCAAATTATTTTGACCGAGTCTGAATGTTGACGTGCCAATCAATCTTACCTAATTGGTGACCTTGAAAGAATGGATGCAATTCATATTCTCAAATATTGGATACCATATTCTTCAATGCACCTCAAAGACGTTTCACAACTCTTTTAGCAACCCTTGGCCGCTAAGGTTCAAAGTGGGACAACTGTTTAAGAAATCATCAGCTTTGAAAAGGGATAGTTTGAAATTCGGAAAATAGTTTAGGGTTTATTCAAAAACCCGAGTTCGAATTCAAAAACATTTAAGAAGAAAACCTATATTTAATTGTCACATCTTCTCTTCAAGACCTCTTTGATTTTATCATGGTAGAGCTGGATTTGAAGATCTAGATATTCCTTGACCGAAAACATGTCAATTTTTGAGTTTTTGGATTTAAGGCACAAGGACAAGCACATATCGATTATTTTATACGTCACATAGTAACAATTATGTACTAGTTGATGCTTCCAAGGGAAATCTCTATCTTGATTAAGAAACCAAATGTGAGCAGTATTTCCCTGACTGTTTCCCACTATAGTTTTAACATTTTTAAAAATCAAGTTACTCAAGCAAGAGTAGACAAATAAGCTTCATTTAAGGAGACAAAATGACAAATAGATCAGTCCTTTGATCAACAAACAAAAATCTTTTGATGTTGCTAATAATAAAGCTTAATGCCAACTAAGGTTTTCAGAAATTGTACTTTGCCCTCGTTGCACCCACCGGACGTTTTGAGTGGAGATTATTTTATATTCGAATAAAAAAAATATAATATACTTTGATTTATCTTAAATGGGTTATTAAAGTTTTAATTATCAAAAACCCGCATGGGGTTATAAGATAGTGTGCCCTGTAAGGCAGGCCGTACAGACAAAGGAGGACCATAATGCATTAATATATGGGTGCCTCCAAGGCTCATATTTCCCTGTCATGCAACTGCTTGGAAAAGAAGTAGTAATAATGCAGAGGGTTAAGATTATTAAGGTGAACATTGTTGTAAAATTTCATTTACCTCAAAAGATAGATACCCCATTACAAGGAGAGAGTAGATGTAAAGTAGATTGATGGATTCTTTGTTCATTGCACTTTCCTTCATGTCTCTTTTTTCTTCATTTTTTTTTTCTATGCTCCATTATTGCCCACATAAATCCAACCCTATCAACTATACTTTCATTCAACACAGCACCGAAATCACAAAAGAGACCACATAAAAAGGCAAAGTAAATTATAAAAGGTGATCTTACTTTAATGTAAAAAAAAAAAGAGAGATAATTGGATGGTTTATAATTATTCTTGAATGCATGCTGTCATGGTAAGGACATAACAAATAGTTGAAAGAAAAGGGAATATAAGAGAGAGAGAGAGAGAGAGAGAGAGATCATGTTTGTTTGTGCTTCCCCTCTTTTAAGGGCAACTAATTCTGTATTACACCAATTGGCTTGGGTTTGTGGAGGTTTCCCTTTAACCTTTTTCTTACATTCAACTTGTTAAAGTTATTGGTTTTGTGCATTCTTCATGTGATATCCGACCTTTTGCTCTATCAGACAATGAGAATCTCAAGATCTAACTTCCCTTCTCCCTTTTCTCTCTTTGGGAATCTCCTTCATCATCATTATCTCCATGAAGATAAATTATAAACAAAATCATAACTTTTGAATATGTTCCCCCCCCCCCCCCCCCTTCCTCTCTCTTTCTCTTCCGGTTCACTTGATGAATATGTGATAATCTTATAACTCGTTTGTGAAATTTAAAAATTTTATCTCTACAATCCCAATTTTTTCTTTGTTAAACCTTATTCTTTTATCTCCATTTTCCTTCTCTCTCCTACCAAGTATAGTGTTAATGAAATGTTTGATGCAGGGGATGTGTTGGAGCTATCATTATTCCTTTAACTGGAAACATGCCTTACTTCTACTAAGGGGACATGCATAAGGTAAAAAGCAGTTAGGTTTATTTATGTACGAAATAAATTAGAAAATGCCAGCAAATTTGACCGTTAGGTTTGGGAAGGAACCGCAGATGTGGGGTCCCGAGTGTAGTAAAGCTACAAGGGGGTGCTTGATTCTCTCTTTCTTCAGTGTAAGGGCACATTTATTCACTCCTCCAAATCTAATTATTGAACAAAATGGTGACCTTTCTTTGGGATGGGCACACAACCCCTTAGGGCAAACGTGACTTCACTGTCAACTTTGCATGAATAATGCAAATGGGCAAAAAATAAATAACTGTGCTGGAAAATTTCAAGGGAAAATGGGCCAGAAAATGGCAAAGTGTTTTTATACCTGTCTTTGCAATAGGTATATCAATGACACATTTTCCAATATATAGTACATTATTTATTAATTTTGTTTATTCATTTTTCTCTCCCTCTCCCTCTCCCTCTCTCTGATCTGATCTGATCTGATCTGATCTTTTCCATGTGCATATCTCCCGCACTTGTCCCACTTTAAGACAAAGTAATATTTGACATTCATTTCCTAAATCTGTTCAGAGAAAGCATGGTGTGTGTGTGTGTGTGTGTGTGTGTGTTGGTGTGGGGATTGAAATGAATTGAATTGGATTAGACCTGCATTGTTTTCAAGGACAATTTACTGTCAAAAACAGTGATATGTTGTTGGGTTGCTTTCACCAATTTTGACGTGTTTGTACACTCAAATATATATTGCCTATCAAATTGGTTTGCAGCTGCAACAACCCAAAGCATCTATATATATTGCAATAAACCACTGCCCATTTTGACATCATAGCTCACAGCTATATTGTTGTCTTTTTTCTATTTCTACCCTCTGATCCCTCTTCCTGCTGCATTTATTAGTAGAAATGTGATGACACTGTACATTTATTTTCCTTTGTTTATAAAACACAAAAAGATTTTTTCTCTTCACTTTTCAGCATGTTACCCACTTTCTAGAAAAAAGAAAAAGATTTTGATGCAAAACTTACTTTTGGAAGGAGGGTATAGGGAAATAGTGTAAAAGGTTTGAGTTTCTCCATTTCATTTTGAAAATGATAAAATCTATAAATGGAATTCAATTAAGTGTAAAAGTCCTTGAATTTGTTCATCCTATGATTAAAGTTGTTGATGGAAAAAGCTTAAATAATAATTGATTCTAATAAGGTTTTGGGGTTATGCAAGTTAAGAAGTGATTATGAAGGGATGATTATATATATATCTATATATATTTGGGAATGGCAATTAAATAAATTATGATTACTTGATTTGTTGTTTTGCTATGATTGTAAAAAATTTATTATGAAGCAAATAAGTTGTTGTACACATAAAAGAGGCTGATATATTATTCAGCCTACGCCTGAGAAATTATAGTCCAAAAACAAAAAAATTATAGTCCAAGTATATTCCAAAGCCTAATCAATCCCACCTTGTTAGTAAAACTTAATTTAGATTGCAGCCCACTCTCTTTTTAGAGTTGGGCCGCATTTCTCTTATTTGGGCCCTAAACTCTTTTTAGGTTTTCGTCTAAGCACACAGTTGTAAAGCCCGTAAAGGGGTATCTACAAACAAATCAATAATATTTCTTTTTTTTTTGATAAGGGGTTTCGAATTTAACTTTTTAAATAAGTATATGTATTTATCATTAAATCAAATATTCTTTATCAGAGTATTTTATTATTTGAAGTTCGAAAATCAAGTATTTGTTATATTGATAACAACTTATTGAAATATTAAAGATTTTTTTTATTTAATTTCAACTGCTATTTTTGGATACTAATTCTGAAAAAACAGAAATTTAAGCAAGAAAGATTTGTTCTTTTCATTTTCACCACTTCTCCTTCAAGAATTTCATTGTAAAATCTTTTTTGTAAGATTTTTTGTTCATCTAAAAGGCATTTATAATTTGTCGATTTAGTTAAATTTTGCTCAAATATCCATGCAAAGGTACAATTAGGATACTCTAAAAATCTCTAGACAAATCTATTGTAGGGAAATTTTATTCGATTAAAACTTAAAATTTTATCTTAAAAATTTTAAGTTCGAATCTTGAAATGATCCGAGAAAATAAAATTTATGTAATAGAAGAGAATTGCATATTCTTTGAATAGTTCAAAATTAATCCTTACATAAATTTTGTCGACAAAAGTTAAGAAAGATTAATTATTGATAATTAATGTGATTGGAGGTCGGCATTCGAAAAATTGGAGATAAATTTGAGATCTAGAAAAAAAAAAAAAGAGATTCAATTACAGATTGTAGGCACCTAATGAAGCTAAGCATGTAACTTGTTTTTACATGGATGGTCTTTATCGATTCAGTCCTGACCATGCAGCTCCATCCATTAGGTCATTGTTGATGAATTTTCTTTTCTTGTTTTATACGCGTTTTGGGTTTGGTTGACTCTCTTGTAAGCCCCGTCCAACAATCTAGCTCTTCCATACAAGTACCTATCAAATCCAACCCCTCCTCAATTTCTTAAATCTTTCACTCTCTTAAGCAAATTGACTTGAACCAACACACAGTTAGATCTCAACAACATCCTCTTCGGCTCTAGTCATGGCACACTACGATCAACAACAAGCTCCTGGTAAGTTTTTCTTTGAAGAATGATTGATGTACACATGTACTTTGCTAGCTAGCTGTAAACTGATCATGGTAATCGAGATTTTTGACGGTAAGATCGATTTTGTTTGTGGTTAAAAATTTTACAGTTGCACAATCAAATGTAGTTTCATGTCATCGGTAAATTAAAGTAGTCTTTAATGGTGATTTGGAATGGCTAATTAAATTAAATTGGTGTTGTGTGATAGCATATCCTCGACCAAGCGAGGTATACCAACCACCTCAACAATGCTATCCACCAGAAAAGGCGGTGGCAATGCATGCTAATGCTCCGCCACCACCTGTTGGTTATCCCACTATGGGCGGCGCTGAGTACCCCCAACATGCTCCTCCTCTCCACACGCAAAGCAAAGGTGATGACTTTTGGAAAGGATGGTGAGTGGTGGTTATAGTTTGGTCTCTCTTCCCTCTCCACACGTTTGTATTATTCATTGTAGGGTGTGTTTCATTTTCTTTCATTGATTATATATGGTTCCCAACACTTTGTTTCCTTGAATCCCTTGCAGTTTTGCTGCCTTATGTTGCTGCTGTGTGTTGGATATGTGCTTTTGCTAATCAAGCACACCTTAGATGCATGCCTAAATCTTGATAAGGCACCGAGTTTTCTTTTCTCTCTTGATTTCCCATCTAGGCTACATTAATCATGCTTATAATTTCTCTACTTAATGGAGTTATTTTTGCACTATTTTTGATGTCTTTTAAGGAATACAAATATTAAGACATTATGTACTCGTTGAATTAGATACTATGTGATGTTAGATTCAACGTTAGTAACACAAATAGCAAAGAAAGTTCTAATGTCTCTTTTATTCGGTCTAAATGCTACTTTTCCAACTTATATTGCATTAGTGGATGCATTGAAATCCAACTTTTTTCATTTGTTTTTTTTATAATTTATAGAGAAGATATTCGAATCATACTTTTTAAACAGAGAGATTATACACCAACAATGAGTCAAATGCTCGGGTGCACATTAAAATCTAACTTGAATAATTGTGTACCACGGAAACAAAAATTAAGGTAAAGCTAGCTTATAATCATCGTCAAGATTTACCAAACCTTGTATTGTGAGGCAGAATCGACTATGCTCCACAAAACTTTGGCACATTAATTAGTGGATTACCTAAGAGCTAATCAATTATCATTTAACTGGTTTTGAGTCATTAAGATATTAGTTTAAGACTCTTTAACTGGTTTCTAATAAAAGTCTTTTATCATCAAGATTCAAGACTCTTTATGGCATACTAGCTCTTGTTCTATCAATAAAATCCACTTTTCAAAAAAAGATATTAGTTTAAGAAAGCCTTCAATTGTGGTTTAATTAGAAAATATTAAATAACAAATTTCCTGATCAAGAGACTTCACCTTTGAGAATAATCGAACATTTGCAAACCAGAGAGAAGGAAGGTTCGTATTTTTATTCCTCAAAGAAAAGTTGATACACGAATCCCTGCTATTTGTAGTAAGCTGGTTGTGTTAGCTGTACAGCGATACAAAATAACAGAAATTGAAGGGGAAAAACTTGGGGAAGAAAAAATCTCTACAAGTACTGTTTGTCTGTTATCACCTATTTACAGCAGTAGAATTCCATCCACCTATTTACACCAGTGAAAGCAATAAATATAAATACTATATTTAACTAAGATAATAATCTTATATCTAATTCTCCCCTTCAAGGTGAGTATTATGGATGTTCATAATACTAATCTTGCTTAGGAAATGCTTGAAAGGTCTCAGTTGTAGTGCTTTTGTGAATAAATCAGTCAAATGCATTTTAGTAGACACATAACAGGAAGCTATGAGACCTTTTGTAACTTTTTCCCTGATGAAATGGTAGTTCATTTCTTTATACTTATTAGTTTGTTAATGGAATATAGGATTCCTACATATATGAAGAGCTGGTTATCACAGAACAACTTTACTGCACTAAGATGCTCAATATTAAAATCTTTCAGCAGAAACAACAACCACATAACCTCACAACACGTTGCTGCCATTGCTCGATACTTAGCTTCAGTTGACCTTTTGCCACAACACTTTGTTTCTTTGCCGTTCAACTTATAAGTGACTTAACCAAGCAGCACCCATAACCCGTGTCAGACCTTCTAGTATCAAGGCAATCAACCCAATCACTGCCGTCGTAAGCTAGCAAATTTAAATCAGATTCAATTAATTGATAACAAGATGCCCTGTCCTGCTGCTCCTTTAAGATACTTTAAAACTCCTAAGCCTACTTGTAGATGAGCCTCACTAGGCCTGTCCATATACTGCGAAAGAACATGGACAGCAAAAGATATGTCAGGTCTAGTGAATGTGTGGTACAATAATTTCCCTATCAACTGTCTATATACCGTGCTATCATGTAAGTGATCCTTTTTTTCTCAGTCTTAGAAATTTTATGTTTATAATCAATTGGTTTTGAGACTGGTTTTGCACCCAGGAGGCCAAATTCTTCTAGGATATCTAATGTGCATTTTCTCTGGCATAATAAGATACCACTGTCAGCTCGAGCGACCTCAAGTCCAAGAAGTATTTCAGTTTTTCTAAGCCTTTCAATTTGAATTTGGAACTTCAGTAATTCTTTACCTTATTTCTATGTTGCATAGTGGTGCTACCAATCACTATGTCCTCAACATAAACTATTAATGCAAGAAAACCTCCATTATTTGCACTCTTAGTGAATAAAGAGTAATCGACCTTCAATTGTTGAAAACCATATGTCAGCAAACAAGTAGTGAACATTGAGTTTCACTGTTTTGATGCTTGTTTAAGTCCATTAAGAGATTTATGTAATTTTCACACCAAGTGAACATTAGATGAAAACTCTCTTTGAACTTGTTATCTTTATGGCAACTTCATAAAACAGTCTTATTCAAAAAAGCATTGTTAATATCAAGTTGGGTGAGATACCGCCTTTTAATAGTAGTTAAAGTGAAAAAACAATCTAATCGTTGTACGCATAGCTACTTGCCTAAACGTCTCTTGCTAATCAAAACTGGCCTTTTGATTGTAATTGTTAGCTACCGACCTTGCTTTATATATCACTATCAGAATTAAGCTTAACTTTGTAAACCCATTTGCATCCAATTGCATGAGAGTTAGCAGGTAAAGACATAACTATCCAAGTCCCATTAGCTTATGGGGCATCTAACACACGTTGCATAGCCTACTTGATGGTAATAGGTTGGTTCTTATATGTGAGATAAGCAAAAGTTGATGCTTTATGGTTAGCCGGTAAAGGCATAACCATCTAAGTCCCATTAGCTTCTAGGCATGGGTGGACCCATGTTCATAAGAGTGGTGTCACATGACACCACTAAATTAAAAAAATATATATTTATTATATTATTTGTTTAGAGTTTTATATATTTAATAATATTATGTACCCACTAATTTTTTTATAATTTTGTAAGAAGTGGAGTCAAAAGGTAAATTTTATTAAATATATATATATATATTAATAATATTTAAATATTTTTTAAAAATATTTAAATATTATCAAAAAGTAGATTTATCAAAAATTAATTTATATGTTAATATTTTAATTTTACATGGAAAGATAAAAAAATTTCTTTTTACAATTTAAGATTTCATTAAAAAAGTTAAAACCTAAACTATTTTCCTTTTTTAAATATTCAAGTCTTACTCTTAAGACCTACAATGACTTTCCTTTTTTTGATCTTTGCCTGTGTTTTTCACTTTTTCAAAATAACTCAACTAGACTTCAATTGTAAGTAATTTTTAATGCAAGTTAATTTTTTAAATATTTCATGTCTAAATATTTTTTGATTTATTTGATTGTTTGGATTCATAATTATAATCTTGAAATTATTAGTCTTTCTTTTTTTTGATTTATTTTGTAGATATTGATTATTTGATTTTTGTATTTACTTTATATGGTTTGTGGATGGTTATATTTAGTTTTGATCAATGAATAGAAAATTGTTATATTATTAGTTGTTGAACTTGATAATTTGCTATGTAAGATCATATTTTATTTAATTCCAATATTTTAGTTTATACAAATGAGTAGTAATTTTTATCAAGTTTTTATAATTTTAGGTAAATAAGCCATGAAAATATATTTTAAAAGAAAAGAAATTATCTCACAAGAATCAAATCCCAAGCAACAACAACAAAATTCTACTAATGATCATACTCAACAATCTTCTAAGAAAAGTCATGTTGAATTTGATTTAAGTACTGTTTCGATAAATCCTAGATTGAAGAAAAAAATTTCTAAGTATCATCTTAATGATCAAGATGAAATTGGAAGAGCACATTTGCAGAAAGGGCCATGTCAACCTCATGACCATAAGTTTCCTCAAATAATTATTTGTGAGGTTCCTCGTCAATTTAATTCTTCTTGGTTTAATGACTATGGTAGTTGGTTAGAGTATAGCATACAAAAGGACGTTGCATTTTGCTTGTGTTGTTATTAATTCAAAAATGAAATCAAGAAGTAAAGGTGAGGTGATTCGGTTGTAATTAAAGGTTTCACAAGTTAAAACAAGAAAGAAAGACTAGATACTCATGTTTGCAATTGCAATAGTGCGCATAATAAAGCTTTAAAGAAATGCCAAGACTTGATGAAGCATAAACAACATATTGATGTAGCATTTTGTAAGCAAAAGGAACAAGCTAAAAGAGATTATAGAATTTGCTTGATTGCATCTATAGATTGCATTAGGTTTCTATTGTGCCAAAAGCTAGCTTTTGGAGGACACGATGAATTTGAAAACTCAAAGAATAGAGGGAATTTTATTGAGCTTTTGCAATTTTTAGCTGATCATAATGATGAAGTAAGCAAAGTTGTCTTGGAACATGCTCAAGGGAATCTCAAATTGGTGTCTCCTAAAATTTAGAAAGATATTGTGAATGTAGCTTCAAGTGAGACCAAATTATCAATCATTCAAAATCTTGGAAGTGAATTATTTAGGATATTGGTTGATAAGGCTCAAGATGTTTCGAATAAAGAACGAATGGCTATTGTTTTACATTATGTAGATAAAAAAGGCTTGGTAACAGAACGATTTCTTAGTATTGCTCATGTTACAAATACAAGTACTGCATCATTTAAAGCAGCAATTGAAGTAATGTTTTCTAAGCATGGGATAAGCTTGTCAAGAGTTCATGGACAAGGCTTTGATGGAGCTAGTAATATGCGAGGTGACTTGAATGGCTTGAAAACTTTAATTATGAGAGAAATTAATCAGCTTATTATATTCATCGCTTTTCTCATCAACTTCAATTAGCACTTGTAGCTGTTGCAGACATTGCTTTACTTTTTAATATGGTTGGTAATTTGACCAATGTTGTTGGAGCTTCTTGCACTCAGAGAGATATTTTGAGAGAGCAACAAGCATCAAAGGTTAAAGAGGCATTAGATAATGCTGAGCTTCAAAACAGGTAAGGTTTAAATCAAGAAACAAGTTTTAAAAGGGCAGGTGATTCACGTTGGGGTTTCATTATAGGACATTTTTAAACTTGATTGTTATGTTTTCTTCTATAGTTGAAGTGCTTGAGTTCATTGAAAAAGATGGAAAAGAGACAAAACAAAGTGCCAAGGCACATATTCTTCTAGATTTTCTACACTCGTTTGAATTTGCCTTTACACTACACTTGATCAAAAATGTTTTGCGGATCACTGATGAGCTATCTTTGACTTTGCAAAGGAAAAACCAAGACATTATAAATGCTACGACACTAGTTAAACTATTTAAGCAATGCTTGCAAATGATGAAAAGTGAAGGGTGGGAATCTCTATTAAATGAAGTTTCTTCATTTTGCAATAAACATGATATAATGATTCTAAATATGGATACCGCATTTGTGCTTTGAGAAAGGTCAAGACGCAAAGCTCTATAAGTATCAAAATTTCATCATTATCATTTTGAAATAATGAATGAAGTTTTAGATTTGCAATTTGAGGAGCTTAATAATCGTTTCATTGAATTGAACATGGAGCTATTTCAATATATTGTGTGCTTACATCCTAGCAATTCATTTTTTGCCTTTAACAAAGAAAGATTAATTCGTATGGCTCAATTGTATCCTTTTGATTATTTAGCAATGGATTTAGAGGCACTTGAAAATCAACTTGAAAACTATATTGCAGACTTGCATTTAGATAAGGAATTTGTTGAAGTTAATGGAATTGGTGATCTTGCAAGGAAGATGGTTGAGACAAATAGAAATATTGTGTATCATTTGGTTTATTTGCTAGTAAAACTTGCATTAATTTTACTAGTTGTGACAGCATCAATTGAAGGAGCTTTCTTAGCAATGAAATTTATAAAGCACAAGCTACACAATTGCACCCGAGCATTTGGCTCATTGGTTGATGCATTATCCCCTTGCCTAAAGTGTAGGGTTCGAATCCCCCCTCCCCCAATTATAAAAAAAAAAAGCTACACAATTGAATGAGTGACGAGTGGATAAATGATTGCATGGTGACATATATTGAAAAAGATGTATTTGATAGTGTTTCTATTAATATTATCATATAACATTTTCAAAATATGAAAAATCGTCGTGGACAATAATAGTTTGTTTTAGATATTTTTACTTTAAAGTATTAAATGAATGGATTGAATTTACATTTTCTTTAATTTAATGTTAAAACTTCTACTTTATGAATTTTAACATATTTATTTTTTTCAATTATTATTTTAATTATGACATCACTTAAAAAAAATTCTTGGCTCTACCTTTACTTCTAGAGAATCTAACTCACATCACATAGCCTTTCTCCATTGAGCATGTTTTACTGATTGATGGTAATAGGTTGGTTTTGATATGTGAGATAAGGATGAGGTGAATGCTTTATGGTTAATAGGGCTGAGCATTGGATAGCTCGATCGATTTTGGTTGTGGAAGAGACCACAATAGATCAAGTTGACTGAGGTGGCAAAATCGATTGCCAATAACCAAGCAAAGATAAAAACTGATGAAACCGTGACTGATCACAGTCAATCGGTCAGTCTTGTGATGTAAATGGGTAATTAGTAATTGAGTATGTGTGGGTATTCAACTTGATAATATAGGGTTTGGGTATCTTATAATCAGTTATGGGGCAGGTTCGAGTATTACTTTTAGTACCGACTTGAGTTCGGGTAGGGTTTGAGTGTCACATGCAAGGTACCCTAAACCTGAACCTAATTGTATTTGTTTAAGGTATTATTAGGTATTTAATACTCATATAATTCGATTATACTTATATTATATATAATGTTACAAAATGTTGTAACTAGTGAGGTTTGAACCTTTGTTATCTTTACATTTTTGACAATCTTAATCATCTCAACCAATTTTGTTTTGTTTGAATTATTAAAAGTAAAATTAATTTATATTATTTAAACTATGATGTGAACTTAAATATATAAAGTTTTTATATTAGTTGAACATGTAAATAAATAAATGTAAAATTAATTTGTATTACTTGAAGTATGATGCAAACTTAAGTATATAAATTTTTTTATTTTAGTTGAAGTTGTAAACTAATAAATATGAAATTATTTTATATTACTTGAATTATGACGCAAATTTGCATCCGAATATTTAGCTTATTAGTTGATGCATGATCTCCCTCTCAAAAAGAGTAAGATTCAAATCTCCTTTCCCTAAATATATTTTAAAAAAAACTATGATGCAAATTAAATATATAAAATTTTTATATTAGTTGAACTTTTTCTTCCTCAACCTACCAATTAATGCAATGAAATCAAACATGAAATTGGGTATATTCAATTAGTGGATGCATTGAAATCCAACTTGAATAAATTGTGTACCATGAAACAAAAATTAAGGAAAAGCTAGCTGATAATAATTTGTCAAGATTTACAAAATTTTGTATTTGAGGCACAACATCGCTATGCTCCACAAAACTTTGGCACATTTTTTTAAAAAGTGATTTTTGTTGATCTTCATACCAAAATGTCATTTCGAGTCTAAAGTTTTAACTGTAAAAGATTCGTCATGGCATTAAAGCTGTGCAATTTCCGATAGAGGTCTGCTACTCAAGAGGAATGGTAGCATTAAGAGAAAGAATCTAAAAACTCTAATCTACACAAAATAGAGCATTATGCTCATAATCGAAGCAAATGGCAGCCTACATAAAAACAAACTCTGCCACGAAAACAGTAACAAAAGACTACCAGAAGGAAGCAACCAAAGCTAGCCGGCATAAGGAAGAGGGTACCCAAAACATGCAGAAAAGACCAAGGCGGCAAGCGACCCCCTCGAAAGAAGGCAAGAAGGACTCGCCAGCTTTACCCTTCTGCTCAACCAGGAAATTGGGAAGAACCGAGAACCAAGGAAAAGAATCCGCAGGGGACATAATACCAAAAAAGGAACAGGAGAAAGAAAAACAATAACATCATCCTCCCATCAAAATCATACGGAGACGAGACCAGAAGCAAGTATCCAAACCAGCAATCAAGAGCTAGAAGAGACGGAGAAAATGAAACATACTTTTAATTATATATATTTTTAATTTTTCGGTATAATCAAATCAACTGTGTTGTGATGAAAGTAGTACAGGGAATCACTATATAGAATTATAAAACTCACAAACGTTTAAAGTGCTGAAAGAGAGAATATGAATAAAATTTAGATTTGTTTTTCATCGATGCATGCATATACTTACATGTCGCAACATGCGGGAGAACCGGACTGTCTTGACGTGAAATTTGAAATTGTCATTAATCTTTATTGTTTAGGTGTGATTTATGCCTAATTGAATCTATCTAAGATCCTAAACTTGTATTAGGTTGGTTAAAAAGGACAAAGTCCAATCTACATAACTGAGTTTAAGTTCGAGAGTATAATTACATACGAAAAAAATTAACATCTTGCAAAGTCCGTTCGAAAAATGATACCAATTAATAATTTGTTATTATATTTTAGTCTTAAATCTTAATTTTATTTTTATTTCCCTTAACCATTATTTATTGTTTCATCACTTTATTTTTCTTTTCTTTTCCTCTCATTTTCATGGAAAATTAGTACTAAAGGAGCAAAAAGAAGCCAAACTGAGTTTTAAGAAAATGGTAGATTCAACAGTCATCATTGGCGAGACGGAGATTCAGATGGCGAAAAACTTGTACGACTCTGATGAAGTCAAACTAACCAAACTGGCAAGCAAAATCGAAGCTCTTAAGAGCGAGGAGTTGGAATAGAGCAACGAGAAGAAAGAAGTGAAGGAAAAGACGAAGAAACTGACACTAGAAATGGATCAACTGCTTAGCAAGGAAGCAGAAATGAGAGGAGAAATGGGATGAGTGGGACGAGGAGAAGAAGGTCCAAGAATCGATGGTGGCGAGAGCGATTGAGCTTGGAATCGAGGCTTTAACTGTCACCCCTCGGAACTCCCCATCGGGCCTGTGACAAATGCTGTGAAGTCTCGATAGGTATTCACATCCCGAATACCTACCGAAACCTCGTAAAGCTTTCGTACTAGTTTTCTTACCTCCCCTGTGAGTCATTATTCCATATATCATGTTGTAAGAGATTTTTTTTTTTAAAACAGTAGAAAAACAGTCTTTGCCTCACAGGGGCATTTCGGTCATTTTTCATTAAAATTTCAAAATCTATTTAAAAACGTAGTACATAAGTGAAAAATACATATTTTATAATCAAATTATGTTTTGAAATCAAAATCATTTATTTAAAGCAAAAATATAATTATTTGAATAGAATAAAAATATTCAATATAATATTCAGTTTTCTCAAAACACAATATTTACAAATTTTTTTTAAAAATAAATTTTATAGTGTAAGAGTAAAATCAAATCATATGTACAGTAATAAAAATAATTAAAGTATATAATTCAACATACAATAACAAGTGGGCCCCTGGTGTAAACACAAAGGCATAAGACTATAACCTTTGTTCTCTACGGATACACCTCCAAACTCGTCTCTCGATCAAGTCAACTGTCTATAGACTATCTCGAGCCTGAAAATGTATAGGAAGAAAGGGTGAGATTCTACAATCCCAGTGAGTAGACAAACATCATCAAAATAATCTAAAGCCGAGTAATAGGAGACAATTAAAATAATTCATCCCAGCATGAGTTTCACAACTTGGAAATTCATCCCAACCCATATAAATAATTGGATTCATCCAATTACTCAACATGGCTTATGCACTTTTCAAAAACTTGGCCCTTGCCAAAAATCCATTCTGTGGGATACCCCGCAGAGGCATCTTAACGAGACCGCCAAGGCTGTTTGTTGTCACACATACAAACATATTTCACCTTTGACAACATAGCCGTTCCTTGGCGTTGGCTGAGTCTCACTTTCACGTGGTGGCTAGCGTGAAGTGTATTCAAATCCTACCTTGGGAGTTATCCTACGCGCTTCTCCAATCGAGGTAAGCTCAATAATTGAGAACCATGACCCTCTAAGTAGGCTGGCCCACGGAACCCCCGTCATTGCAGTGCCCACTTTAACATCCACCAATCAATAAAAATCACAATAGCATGACATGGCCCACATAACACATTCAAGGCAAATCAAAGCAGTTCACATATTCTTCAAATTATAAAAACAACTAGTCATGTCCACATTTATCATAAGCCATTTAATTTAAAATCATGGATAAACAACACAATCAAAGTATAGGTCTCCAATTACTCGATTTTTGAAATCATTATTAAATTTTCAAAAATTTATAAAATTATTTTATAAAATCACATTTTCCCATAAAACACAATAATTTTCCAATTAAACCATTTTTTCATAAAATCACACAATTAAATAAAACTACTTTAGATAATTAAGACGATAGTAAGTTTACTCACTGTATTAGGAGTAGAAATACGCATATCTTCCGTCCTTGGGTGCAGTCTCTTACTTGAATCAATTAGCTCACTACTTATCCATAATCCATGACACAAAATTCAATAAATTATGTCAATTTATTATAAATTATTTCAGGCTCTACATGCAATGGAAATGAGATGGAAATTGTTTGGACAGTCGTTTGATCGCAGTGTTTGACCAATTTGCCTACGTTCGGCCTAATTTGTTAAAACTCTCAATTTAACTCCGATTTGACCCATTTCAATTTCTAACAATCCAATTATATCCACATTACTCAATGACAACGAACACGGGTCAATTTATCAGTCTTAGACTGCAAATTACGATTTTACTCCTATTAGGTAAAAATTTTGATTTTTGTACTAAAAATTTTCATTTAATTTCTACTTTCATAATTCATCAAATATTACCAAAATGCCCTAAAATCTCATCAATTGTCCTCAATTTCCAGCAGCCAATTACTCTTCAAAAATTCGGCCATGGTGTGGACATTCACACTAAAATTTTTCCTAGTTGATTTTCTTTCCATAATTCATTACTTTCCACACCAAAAATCATTATTTTCTAATTCATTTACTTGAAATGAAATCATTTCATTATCAACATACCAAGGGTAGATTCGGTCAATGAAGAACACTAGGGAAATCAAATTTTTTCTTGTTGTTTTGCTTACTAACATGCTAAACTAACCTAAATCACTAACATAGTTCAAAATTAAATCATTTTAACATCTTTCTCTCTCTAAACCCATTTGACCAGCCCTTGATTCACCATGAAAACATGCATTTCAAGCATGGAAAAATAAGAGAAATTGCTTAGAAATAAAAGATCTCAAGCAAAAATGACAAATCATACCTTTTTCCACTTATTTTCCTTGAATTTCCTTACTTTTTCTTTGAATTTTCTCACTCTAGGGTTTGTGTTCTTATTTTTCTCTCTCTTGCATGCTTAGGCCAAATATTTGGGGAAGATGGGCTGATTTTTTATGGCTTTTTAAAAGTCAAATAAAATAATATTATTTTATTTACATTTTTAATATTTTATTAATTTATTTTTTTCTAGCCATTCATTTGACTTTCTTTTTCCACCATGCATTCCTCCTCACTTATCCATGTCTTAGATGAAGTTTTTAAACTTTCCAAAGTCTTGGTGGAGTAAATTTTTAAAAATTACACTTTTACCCCCATAAAAGTGAAAAATTACATTTTTGCCTCAAAAATTGAAAAATTACCAAAATTCATTTTTTTTATTCCTCATACTCATATCATACTCTAATAAATTAAATTTGATCCAAATTCTCTCGAAAATTCAATTTTTGTCCTCAGGTGGTAAAATTACGATTTTATCCCTATACTCCAAAAATTCACCGGAATCACATTTTTCCCACTTTTCAACCTCAAATAACACTTCAATTGATCAATCTTAATCAAATGGAATCAAAATCTTTTCTAAAAATTCTCGTTTCAACTTTTAGTGGTAAAATTATCATTTTACCCTTATGCTCCAAAAATACCGAAAAATGAAATTTATCACTGCTAAATTTCATATTATGCTCCAAATAATCATATTATACTTCAATTGGTTAATCTTGGTCAAATGTGATCAAATTATTTTATAAAAATCTCCATTTTGTCCTTAAATGGTAAAATGACCGTTTTGTCCCTAATCGGTCAATTTTCCCGATTGATTCCAAATTGGACCTCGAACTCTGAATCATTGTTTCGAGTAATCTCTAGACTGTTAAATTTTCGATTTCACTCTTAAAATCCTTATTTGAACTTGTTCAAGGTTTAATCGACTTAATAGTATCATTAGGGACAATATCGTCTTTTAACGATTTTTCAAACTTCTCAAATATGCTAACATTTTATTGAGCATGTAGATGACATCGTAATTATTTTATAGAGCAGGGTTTGATATCAACAATCAACATGATGTGATAACTTGGATGAGTGAAGTATAAAAGGCGAACAAGGAGGTGTCTGAGTTAGAAAGAGGACTAGAGAAGAAAAGGATTGGTGATTGAGAGACAGAGAAAGAGAAAGGCGAGAGTGAGAAGAAAGAGAGGGAATTAGAGAGGAGAATAGGGGCTTTAGAAGTGAGAGGAGTAGGAAAGTTATAATCGAAGAGGTAATAATGGAAAAGATGGTTGGTTGCTGTATTCTCTGCTACGATGGAATTTTATTTGCAGGGGAAGTGGCAACGGGAATATGGATAAATTTATTTGAGTCTAGTGATTCTTCGAGGTGGATTATTTTTATGGGAATTTAGCTTTGTATAGTCATACTTTCTTTATGAGCAAAATGTATAGTCTTTGGCCTTGTGACTGTGTTTTGCTCATTATTACAAACTCAAGATCTTTTGTTTTGATCCAGCGAACGAACTGGAGAAATATGCCCATTCATGTTTGGGTATAGTATAGTGTCCAATACCTTGTTCTTTTCTTCTTTGGTTCTATTGGTAGAGGAGAGGATTGGTTAGGTTTTTTTTTTTTTTTTTTTTGACTTTTGTGGAAAGAGGATTTGAATTTACTTAAAATTTACCTTTTAAGTAAAAAAAATGAATCAAATGTTTGAATATATAGAAGATATTAGATAAAGTCTCGTCATTAGATTAATAAATTATCTCAAAAAAAAAAAAGAATCATCCACATTGATAAATTTATAGCATCGGATGACATAAGAAGGACTTAACATGTTTAACAGAATTTTGGCAAGGAGAAATTTCAGCAACACCAAAACAAATTATTTAATTTATTACAATTTGGCTTTGATTTAATCAAAGGTGTTCAAATCTTTTTTGCGTATAGAAGACACTTTAAGTTGGATAGCCCAATATAACGACATGGATTTATCTTTTCTTTTCCAAACAAGGAACAAGTAAAAAAAGACAAAAAAATGGCTAGGAAAAAATAATTAGAAAAATAAAAATATCTAAAATCTAGTCAATTTCATAGAGCAAATATCTATGAAGCAACTTTGGATAAATTAAGTCAGATATATAGCCTACTAAAATTACTATTAGACATTATATTCATCATGTCATGACTAATCTTCACTCCCTGACTTTGGTTTCTCCTCAGAATTATTCTTGACTTGTTTATCATCACCTCTGGCTGATTCCTCGTCTTCTTTTTCTTCTTCAACCTGCCAATTAATGCAATGAAATCAAACATGAAATTGAATTACGCATAACAAAGGTCCCATTATATTTAGATTTATTTTTTATCCATGCATACATATATATACTTTATATAACTTCAACCTTCTTTTTTTCCTTAGCAAATATAACTTCAACTTATTATATACATAATCCAAAAAACAACGTTGGTAATTTATATAGAAAATTAGAGATAAATGCTCTTAAACAATCAAAATCACGTCAACATAATTATTAATTTTTTTTATGACTTGTTGTAGAAATACGTTTAAATTAAAAAATTTTAAATAAATTAAAACAAATATATATAACTAAAATCTAAGCACAAGTTGACTATAGACAAGATAAAAACTAGGACAAAAAATTAAAAATTCACAAAGAAATGAAGAAGTATATATTGATGAATATACTTATACCTCATAATAAACAAGTGAGTCCATATTAAGTTGGTTCCAATTGACACTAGCCACATTTCCCTCCTGCTCCTGGCCAAGATCATCATTCTTGGAGTTAATATTTTCGTCTGCAACTTCCTTCCCCTCGCATGGCTCATCTGTTCCTTTTATGCGATTGTAGTTATCAGCCTTTGGGGCACCCATGCAAGTGCAACCCCCAAAACTCTTAAGAGCACCTAACATTTTGCTTGTAAACCCCATGGATGATGTAGTTCTCAAAACCCTATAAAATACTTGCTTTGTCGAAGAAGACCGCAATATGGTCTTGGTTTATACAAAAGTAGGGAATTTATAGAGGTGGCTTCTAGGGTTTTCTTTTTCCCCCTACTCAATATTACTCTGTTTGATTAGAGGAGTTATTCATGGAAATAGTGTCCTTCATTGTAAAGTATAGCTTCATAAATGTCGAATCAAAGCAAAATAAATAATATGGAATGATTACAGACTGTAAAATTTGATTGCATACCGATTTTTCAGGTCCATCAAATGTGATTCGTTCCCTTTTCAATCATGCATTATTATTATTATTATTATTATTATTATTATTATTATTATTATAAAGATGTGAAACTTTAACTTTTTTTTATTTTTTATCATAATTACATTTATTAGTAAAAAAAATTAGAATTCTATTTAAACAACTTTAAATATATATGACAAATTATGCATTCATTAAAAAAAATCAAAATCAACTGGAAAAACAACATAAAATTATATCACACACGCAGACTTGAATCCAAAATCTTAAAGATTATAATTCAATAAATTATTTTCTTACACAAGATCTCATCGACAAGTAGCTCTAACCTTAAACACCATAAAGCCAGAAGAGATTATATGAGCATTTATACATTTATAATAGTTCGGTCTCTTTGATCATACATCTAATGCTTCCAATGGTGGTCTTACAAATCAAGTACAAGTGTCTGTAAAGAAGAATGTCTTTTTATTTCAAGTTTTAATAATTTCAATCATTGATCACTTGACATAGGCAATTACTTAGTTACTGAATATAATCAATTAATATTTTACATATTAATTTGTAGATTACCTCATGAATTATTAAATCTCATCCTTTCACTTGTATAAACACTTAGCACTATATGGGTTAGTGTTGGAACCTTGGGTATTTTAATGAAAACATAAAATGTCTTATTTGGGTTGTATGTGTGGACTAAAATTATTCCCAAGTTTGACAAGGTCAAAACAGTTGTTGGAAGATAATTAGGCTAATTAATATGGGCATTTACCCCTTTCGAAAGTTACAATACAATCATATATATATATATATATATATATATGCATGAGACATGGAAAAAATATAAAACTTTGTAGCTTATCAAATTCAAATAAAAGATATCTTATATGTGAAATTTGAAAATATCTAAAAATTAAGCAAATTATCAAATCTTTCTAAATTACTACTATAAATTTATTTTTTTTCTAATTTTACCATAATTAGTTTGAACATATGTTTTTCAATATTTTAAATTCAAAATCATTCATATCCCTATTGTCTCCATTAATTTAATTATAATCTCTTATCATTAAACTCTTTCTAAAGTAAATCGTCATTTGTTTTCATTTCATTTTCATAAATCTTTGGCCTCTTTTTAAGATCAATTTTAGTGTTTTGGTAGCTAGCTAGCTACCTGGAACCTTAATTAATTTCAATTCAAGAACTAAAGCTTCACGACGTGATTCTTAACTTAAATGTTGAACTAATTTTTATTGTTTAAGCTATATTTATTTTTAGAATCAAACATTTTTTTATTTTTTTCCTAATTTTTTAATTTCAAGTAAATTTTTTTGTTTATTTTGAACTCAAAATGAGACATATTTTTCATTTAAAAAATAATCTCCATTTTTTTTTTAAATTCTAGAAATCAATCAAATAAGTATAAAATACTTTCTTTTTTTTTGAAAGAGAGATTTGCTGTATAAAAAAAAAAGGTTAAAAAACCTCAAACAGAAAGAAACAGAGGAGACAGAGCTCCACCTCACAGGAAATAAACAAAAATGTCCAAAAACACAAACCGAAGGGCAAAACAATTGCCAAAAGGAAAAAACAACACCAACGGCGCAATCATTGAACAATCAACAAAAAGTCATATCATCCAAAATCAAGATCTTGAAGTTCCAGCACAAAGCAGAGTCCACAATCTCAAAGCAGAAATCTCAGAATCACTAATCAAAAAGCAAATAAATCCCAGCAATGGCATCAAGATAAAGACCAAAGAGACGAGGTCCGCAGCCAGGCACAACCATCAATCAGAATAGAAGCTGTCAAAAATAACGGAAGACCAACACCTATGAAAACCGAAAGAACCAGCATCAACAGAAGTGGTGGAACAAAGAAACTAATCGAACCAGAAAAGGCAACCCCAGTAGAAACAAAGCAAGAAGAGCACAATCACCGTCAAAGAGATCACAGCAAATATACACAGGGAACAATCAGAAAATTCAGAACTGAGCAACAAAATCGGCAATGAAAGAATTAAGGCATAACCACCAACAGATCATCAGTCCTGCCCACTCCTTTAGCGAGCATATCGGCAATATTATTCCCAGATCTCGGATAATGAACAATATTCCATTTCCCAACTTTAGTTTTAAACTTATCAATCTGCTGAATAATATACTTGAACCTCCATGGAGTTTCTTTGGGAAACTTGGTCCATCGGACTGCATTAGTGGACTCATTTTCAATAATTAACTCAAAATTGTTAACCCAATTGGAGGCAGTAAATAAAAGAAACGCTTCTCTGACAGCTTTAATCGCAGCCAAGTTAGAGTCCCCCAGTCAATAGATTTTGAGAATTGAATTTTAATTCGACCATAAGCATCCCTAAGGACTCTTCCAATTCCAGTTTCGCCCAGACAATCTTTAGCCGCCCCATTGACATTGAATTTCAACTGACCTTGCTCAGTTGGTTTCGATTCGACATCCTTTCTTAAAGGTGAATGACTTCTTGCTATAAAACCAAACATGGGAAACCTGAATAAATCCAGAAATGAAAGTTGCTGTTCTCCCCATTTTGCTTTAGTCCATCAAGCAATTCTAGTATTGACAATATCGATGAGTTGAGTTCTGTCCCATTGTTTGCCATTGATAACCATGTCGTTTCTAAACAGCCACAAAGACCACAAAATACCAAAGAATGCCATTCTCCAAGTTATGGAAAGTTCCTTATTGTGATTCACCCCAATCCACGTACAGAAGAAATTCCAAGCGTTTCCGGCTGAAACAATCCTCCCCCCCCTTTCAGCTATGTAACCCATATATACCAACTCTTGTCGCATGTAAAAAATAAATGGTTAATGGTTTCTAAATTTTTACAGCAAAACAAGCAGTAAGCGGAGGTTGAAGCGATCATACATGTCTTCACAAATTCTGCCCTAACAGCTAGTTTGCCTTTTAAAACTAACCAACATAGCATCTCAACTTTCAGAGGAGCTAAGCCCTCCCAAACTGCATTCCAATTAGCATTATCAGCATTGTTCCCGGCTACACATGCCCTATAAAAATTCTTAGCAGAGTGGACGCCATTTGTGGATCCTTTCCAAATTTGTTTGTCTTTTTCACTGTTATCAAGCAATATATCGTTGATTTTTGTATTGAGAGTTTCCCATTGTTTTGTTTCCCAGTCGAAATGCCTTCTCCTGACTTTGATTTCCCATAACCATTTGTTATTCAACCACTTCCCGAATTCAGAGACAGCACCTGACTTGTTGATTGAAAGAGCATAAATTCGGGGAAAGGTGACTTTGAGTGGCACCTCCTCCAGCCAGCCATCATGCCAGAAACAGATATTAAGACCGTTTCCAAAAAAAGAACCCATACCTACAGAAACTGAGATAAAAAAACAGTTACTTGGGGAAAGGGGCTAGTGATGTTTCGCCAATTGTTTGAAACTCTCTTATTTTCACTCACACATGGGATAAGCTCAGTAGGTTTGTAACAGTTTTTTTCAGCTATAATACTCCTCCACCAAGCGTCTGACTCAGATACGTAACGCCAAATCCATTTATTAAGTAACTCCCTGTGTTTTATCCCGAGATCCGAGATGCCAAGACCGCCACATTCCTTAAGTTTACAGACATTCTCTCAATTAAATAAGTGCATTTTCCTTTTCCCATTAGTTCCACCCCAAAGTATACAAGACTTAATTATGTTAATTTTACATTAAGAAAAATTTGCTGGCTTGGTTTTTCCTTGGGGCTGCTTTTGCTGCTTGGCGATCTCTTTCTTTGGTGGTTGTTGTTGCATTTGGAGGCATTCTGATGAAAGGGACTTCTGTGAGCTCATTACAATGACGAGTGATGGGGGACAAATATGTTTGTTGTCCAATCTTTGTGGTTCTTTTAAGGTTTTTGTTTTCTTTGTTGATCTGTCGTAACTTGGTTCTGCCTTTAGGACAATTTTGTGGTCAAATGCTGCCGGCTGAGTTTTTTGCTTTTCTGGATTTGCTTTAAGCATGTTTTTGGCCTGATTTCTAATGCTTTTTTTTGTTTTGAAGGGCTGAGATTTTATTGCTATAAAAATCTCCAAATGGAGACTTACCAGGAGCAAGGTCACAAGTGACTTGCTTGAAAACAAAAAGAATTCCCAGCAAGGAGGGTTAACAGAACTTAAAAAAGATCTTGATGAGCCATCAGACATCAATCATACCAGAAAAGACAACAAAGAAATCAAAGCCAATATAGACTTGCCCCAACTAATCTGGGACACTAAAACAGTAAAAATGGAACACCAAAATTAGTGGGGGCAAAATCAAAGTAGAGATGGCAGGTTCAAGGAAGGTTAGCATTGTGATTAACAAAGTGTACATTGTGGTTGGCTTCTCTCACCACCCTAGCTTTTGCAAGTCCGTTAGCTACCATGTTGGCTCCGCGCCTAATGTGGCAAAAAGAGATGCTTGTGATGTTGCGTAAGTGGGCTTCGATTGCATTTGAAATGAATTTCATGCACCATGGAACTTTGCTGTGATCACTCACCCAGTTTATGGCATTGGTGGAATTGCTTTCCACTTGCAACTAATGAGTTGCAGCCCACGGGGAAGAGAGGAGAAGTTAATACCTTGTTGGATGGCTTTGAACTTTGCAAAGTTGGAGTCTTCAGCACCTATGTGATGAGAGAAAGTCCCCCTAATAAATCCTAGGTGGTCTTTGAGTACTCACCTATGCCAGCTGGGCTAGGTTTCCCTTTAGTTGCTTCGTCATATTGAGTTTGGGGGTTCCAACTGGAAGAGACAGCCAATTGATGTTTTTCCTTTGGGAGATCTTTTTCTTATTATCGTAGAGGACAATAGGATTAGAAAGACACATAACTGTAGGAATGTGCCCCCTTTGCCATCTTTTTTTACACCATAGGGAATATCGAAGAAGGATAATATCAACCATTTGCATCGCTTTGAAGTTCTTTCCTTTAAAAATAATTTCATTCTGGCATAGCCACAAAGACTACATAGTAAAAAAGAATAACATTCTCCATGCATTCTTCATATGAGAGGGCATAGGATAAAAGAACCAAGCCTTAAAGAATGAAAGAGCATCACCAGGGGAAACCCAACAAATACCCCATTTGTGGTAGTAGAGAGACCATGTTTTCGATGCTATTGTACAGTCAAATAAAAGGTGAAATGGAGTTTCAAGTTGAGCAAAGCGGAAGGTACAGTTGGGATCATTTGGATTAATGATTCCTCTTTGCATAAGAATAGCTTTGGCAGCCAATTTTTCATGAAGAGCTTGCCAGCAGAATGTTTCAACCTTTGGAGGAGTGAAACCAGTCCATAAGTTACTCCAAGGGCTGTCGTATATCAAGTGGTCTCCATAAAAAAGCCTTATAAAAGGAAGAGGATGAGTAAGACCACTGGTTATCTTCGTCTAAATTACCTTATCTTGATTAGAAAAATATGGTTGAACATTTTCAATGAGGGACTTAAAATCTTCCCATTGTTTCAGGTCCCAATTAAAAGGTTGTCTCCTTAGTTTAACATCCCACGTCCATTTGTTGTTGGTCCATTTACCCGTGTCAGTTATAAAGGCCTTTTCATCCTTAGCTAAAGCAAAAATCCGAGGGAATTGAATGGATAGAGTGGAGTTGCCAACCCATGTGTCTGTCCAAAAAGAAATAGTGCATCCATTCCCTAATGAGTGTCCAAAACCCGTAGTGACAAGATCATGATACTTGCTAGCTGGATTGAGAGGCTTTGTGATATGCCGCCATAGAAGAGAAGGTTGGTATGCCTTTGCTAGGGGAATCATAATAGCTAGGATGAGTCTATTTTTTGTTGAGATTACTTGGCACCATAGACTTTCAGGCTCATTGGCATAATGCGGTAGCCACTTGTTTAGAAGGGCTTGTTTTTTTAGTTCGAGGTTCATAATTCCAAGCCCACCTTGACTTTTAAGCTTGCAGACTAAGTCTCAATTGATGTAGTGAATTTTCCTTTTATCTAAATTTTCAGACCATAGAAAGCTTCTTTGAATACTTTCCAACTGCTTTTTGATTGAGTAGGGCATTTGAAGAATAGAAAGATAATACAGTGGGAGACTAGAAAAGACATAATTAATAAGTGTGATTCTACCTCCCATGGAAAGATGTTGACCCTTCCAACTTGCAAGCCTTAAGTTGAATTTTTCGACAACAAGCTGTCAAGTACTTTACGCTCATGGGTTGGCTCTAAGAGGAAGTCCAAGATATTTAGTGGGCAAAGACTCAACTTTGCAATTTATCATGTTGGCAAGAAGGTCAAGTTCAATTCCAATACCCAAAAGGCTATTCTTGGAGAAATTTATTTTTAGTCTTGAAATTGCTTGGAAAATTTTGAGGATCCTTGCAATATTCAAAAGCTGATTAGGTTGAGGTCTATAGAAGATGAGGGTACCTTCTGTGAATTGTAAGTGAGAGATAACTATGTTAGAGCTGCCAAGACCAATTCTCTCAAAGATTTTCAGATCATTTGCTTTTCTAAAGATGATGCTAAGTCCTTTAGCCACCATATTGAAGAGAAAGAGTGAAAAAGGACACCCTTGTCTTAGACTTTTTTGAGTTTTGAATTGAAGGGTTGGGGTTCCATTAAGAAGAATAGAAATGGAAGCTGTTGAAATGCATTGACCAATCCATCTTCTCCATTTAAGACCAAACCCCATAAGTTGCATGATATAATCAACATAACCCCAATCTACACTGTCGAAAACTTTCTCGAAATCAACTTTAAATAAGCGACCACTTGTATTACCTTTTTTGAGGGATTCAAGAAGCTCATTGGCAATTAAAGTACAGTCAAGGATTTGTCTTCCCTTTATAAACGTAAACTGATTTTCACCACAATTGAGCTGATGATTGTCTTCAGCCTATTAGTAAGAACTTTTGCGAGACTTTTGTAGGCACTACCTACAAGGTTGATATGCCTGAAATGATCAATAAATGAAGCCCCACTAATTTTCAAAACCAACGTGATGAAAAAAGCATTAATGTTCCTGTTGAACCTTCTAGTGTTGTACAAGTCCCTCATGAAAGAAAGAATATCATCCTTAAAAATGGACCATTGCTTTTTAAAGATCTCCATATTAAATCTGTTGGGGCCAGGAGCTTTGTTACCATCACACTGTTGAATAGCTGATCTTATTTCCTCTTTAGTGAAAGGGGCCTCAAGTTTGGCATTTTGATCCTCATTGATTTGTTTAAAGTGGCAGTTAAACTCCTTGAGTTTTAAAGTGGTTTTCTTTCAAAAGAAATTACTGAAGTGGGAAACCACCTCATTTTTAATTTCAATAGGGTCTTGAATGGTGGAGCCATTGACTTGAAGTTGGTGGATGTTGTTGTGCCTTTTTCTATTGGAGACTGTAAGATGAAAAAACTTGGTATTTCGATCTCCAAGTTTGGTCCATTGGAGTCTAGATTTTTGGAGCCAAGAATGTTCTTCTCGTAAACATAAATTCCAAAGATAAGTTTTAAGGAAATGATAACTTTCTTTCTCTGAAGGAGAAAGTTCACTGAGCTCGACCTTTTGCTCCAGGTGTTGATAAAATTTCCTAGCCATACTATTATAATCAAAGTGATCACATGTTTTTTCAGCTATAGATTTAACAATGTTTAAATCCCCACAGATGCACCAGTTGCCTCCTATCTCACTTTTGAGGTTTATGATTTCCAACCAAAGATTTGCATGCTCCACAAGGCAATTGGGCACATAAATATTGAGAAAAGAGTATTGAAAGTTAATTGGTTTAATATAACTAGAAATGAGTATATACTTTGAAGAGACCTTGGAGACAGAGTGGACAAAGAAGTCGTTTGATGATAGTGATATAAGCCCTCCAGCCAAGTTTGTTGCCGCTGCCACCTCACTAGAGAATTTCCCTTTTCTCCATATGAATTTGAGCTCACCAGGCTTGACTTTGCTTTTCTTAGTTTCTTAGAGGAAAATCATTTTTGGCTTCCTAGAGTTGACAAGTCTTTATACTGCTCTCTTTTTTACTCTTGAACCAAGTCCCTTGACATTCCATGATATAATATTAATCATAAAAAAAATGTAAACACGCTAAAAATGGCACCTAGGTTGTCAAATGAACTTCTTATTACACTCCTCCATTGTACCAGAAAAGTGATTAATAGCCGTTTCTTTACCTTCATCAAGAACAAGACCCAGTAGTGAGCAAATTTCAAGTGTGTTATCTACCTCCTTAATAAGAATTGAATTCCTCCTTCTAACATTCTTGTCAGAAAGTAAACTATCGCGGGATGATGTTGGTGGCTCCTCATTCATAGAAAGTTTATTGCCAACCTTATTGTTTAATTCTGAATATACATTTCCTTTTTCCATTTGCTTTCCTCCTTTCGTTTGCCTTTCTAAGCCTTTTTTCCTCCTACTTTGCTCTGTCTTTGTGATGAGGCACTTTTTAAGCTTTCTAGGCCTTTTCTATTGGAACGGTGTTTTTTCTCCCTGATTTTTGTTGCTTTTATTTTAGCTTTTAGTTGGGCAAAAAGGGTGTAGTCATCGTCTGAGGATGGTTCCCTTGCATTTGTTGTAAGGACCTCTTTTTGTTTGGTGCAGGTTTTCTTTGTCTTTGAAGCTGGGCAGGTTGCTTTATAGGTAGTTGATTTTATAGGTCTTGTTGTTAGGCTTGTAGTGGTTTTGGGGTTGATCTTTTGGTTTAATTTTATGCCGAATCTCGGGCTTTGTGCTTGGGATATGGCTACGCTTTGGGTTGGTTTCAGCAATTGGATTTGGGTAGGTGGTGTGGCTTGTTCTTTATTGGGCGGATTGGGTTTGGGTGGACCCATTTGAAATTGCAAAAGAGTGGGCTGACTTGTGTTGCTTGTTAGGTTTGACGCTCTAGACTTAATTCTCATGCACACCGAATCCTTTGTTGTTTGGGTCATGTCAGGATCTTGACTCTTGTTTATGTCTGTTAATGGACAGTAGTTGTTCTGTGACTTACAGGGTGCATTGCTCGAGTCTTGCTGCTCCGACCTATCCCATCCTTTTGACGTCCAACTACTATCATCGCCAGTGGTGGTGCGATTAGGTTTGGTGATCGAAATTCTGCCCATTTCACAAGGTTCTAGAAAGTCAAGGATGTTTTCTGCTTTAATAAAGATTCTGTGCATGTTGCCGTTTACTGTGAATAGGAATGAAGGGGGAATTGTGGTGTTTGCCTCGATTGCTATTAAGATACATCCTCTGTTGTACCTCTTTCAAAGGGTGGTGTCCTTATTTGTCATGATAAAAGACTCCCATAATTCGCCAACCTCCTTGAACACAACGTTAGTCTAGAGATTAATCGGGGTTCCTTCAACTCTTAGACATATTAACTTATCCAAGTTCTATTGGGAATCTTTTCATGGGACCAAGTTTTGGAACCAGAGGTATAGCCATGCTCCGTGCTCCAAGGTACAGGCTTTTATGTCCTCCATAAAGAAGAAGGTAAGAAGGATGTTCATGCCACCCATGGCTTTAACGTCCTTCTTCGACAAAGATTTCTTGAAGGATCTCATGATGAACATAGCTTAGCAGAGTTCTTACAACAGTTCGATTAAGCCACTTAAACTCCTCCTAACATAAGTCGACGTTGAAGCTGACTTTTTGAGCTTGCGATGGTGTTTGTGGTTTGCTTTGTAGAACTTGGAGATAAGTCCTATCATCTCGGGGTGAGCTTGGTCGTAGGCTATGATTTGATGGTGGAGGTTACATGATTTTGTTTCTGGTCGGGTTTGGTTTTGGGGGAAGAGAAGAGTTGTGGCTCTAGGTTATTCTCCTTTGGCCCCAACCAAAGTCAACTTTCTTCACTGTGAGTAAGGGCGGAGCCTCCTTATGTCATGGCCCCCCCAAAACTTTTAAAAATATTTTCATAACATATAAAAATTTTTAAATTTTTTTATATAATGACCTTTTCAAAATATTTTTTATTTAATAATTAATATAAATAAAAAATAATAAAATGATTTCACATATCTCACACAACTTTAAATTTTTTCAATTTATATTATTATTATTATTATTATTATTATTATTTATTTTTTTCATTTCTATTCTATTTGTTCATATGTTATAAGTTTTTATAATTTTTTTTTAAATTTCTACAAATCATTAACCATATTCTTTTTTTTCTTTTTTGTTATATAATATGTGATACCTACCTTCTACTTGTCATGTTCTTCTTTTTTATGTTAAATAAATTTTATTTTATATGATTTTAATATTTAAAAATTAATAAATTATTATATAATTCTCAAATATAAGTTATAGTGTTATATTGTTACTTAAAATTTCATTAATGTATCATTTTTTTATTAATCTTGATTATATTAGATAAAATTAACTTGAGTATTTTTTTTATATGTTTACGTTTTATATTTAATTGAATTGAAATTATCTTGAATCTATAGTATTTAAATAATTCTGATTATATAGGAAGAAACTATTAATCTTATATATCGTTTTTAACTATTTATATTTTACAAATTATAGTTTTATATTTTTATTATCAATATTTTTATTATTAATCAAATTTAACATATTAATTTTTTAAAATATGTAACTTTTATTCAAATGTGTTTGGCCCCTCAATAAAATTTGGCTAGTTCCGCCCCTTACTGTGAAATAGAAGCCATCAAGCCTCCGACTGTTGCCTTGAAAGATTGCTTTTGTCATTTCCCAAGCTTCCTTATATCGGACAAAAGCAAAGGTGGTGGATTTGTTGGGGTTCCGTCTAAAGGAGATGAAGACATCTCTAACCCTACCATAAGCTTCAAAGGTCTCACGTAGCCCTTGTCCTGTGATTCTCCTACTGAGATTGGCTATGTATACCGAATATAGCGATGAGCGCCAATCGGTTTCTGTGGGCTTTTGTAGCTGTTTTCTTTGTGCTTGATGCAGGGCTGGTGGGTACCTAAGAGGTGGGGCATTGTTGTTGAGACGGGACGATTTTGTGGTGGGGCCGGTGCGATTTGGAGGTGGTTCAGTAGGCCATTGGTTGGTGGATGCAGGATGGGTACTGCTCCGTGGTGGTGGATTCCGTCGGCTTCTTTTCTGCGGGCCATCTTTTAAAAGCTATGTTGGGTGAATCTGTTGTACTATCCCCTGATTTCTAATGCTTTCAATGGCCAATCTTTACTATTGGATTTTCTACTTTGAATCATGTAGTGTCGATACATGTGACACTACTTTTCGGCTAATTTCTTAGGTGTTTTTAAATGCAGGATTAGGATTTTGTGGAGATGCTTGCTGTCAATCTTCTGTTGTGCAGTGTTGAGAGTGTTTTGATGATTTCCCATGCCAGATCTTTTATGTCAGATAAAGTTTTCTACCAATCAAGTTAAGAACTCGTATGACATACTGGTAATTAATGATGAATAAAATTAGGTTTTTTTTAAAAAAAAACTCGAATTAATCAAATTAAAGTATAAAAGTCTAAAAGATTGATAGGCAATGATAGTTTCCAAATATTAATTTCCAATTAAATACACAACAATAATGTTCTTTCAAGGAATTCAAAAAATTAATTAATTGATTGCATCACCGCTCCTTCAAATATAAAAAGCATACAGAGAGGCTAAAGACTTTTGATTTGTATAGGAAGGTGTTCTCCCCTGCTCTCTTTAGTTTAATAAAATAAATCTATTCTCTGCTTTTCAAAAAAGAAAAAAAATGAATGACTGCTTCGTTTGTGAGGAGCATTGGGAAGGTTATGAAATTAAGTAACCTTCCCTTTTTAATGGAAATAAACCATGCCTTATAAAAAAAAAATAAGTCTCTATGTTAAAAGGGTTGCAAGAGACTGCTGGTGATAATGAACTCCAAGGGGTCCATTCCAAAATCTAAAATCTAAAATTAAGAGATAAATATTATTGTATAAATTCTAAAATCTAACAATTTTAGGATTTAGATGAATTTGAGAAATAATAGATAGGATCCAAGAAGGCATTGTTTATTTAATCCTATCTCTTTTTTTTTGGTATTTTTTATACTTTTTCAATTGTAAAAAAATAACCTTAATTTTAATTTTACAAAAAATTAATCTCAAACAAAATTGGTGTCTACAACTTCATATTTCTTGGCGGTGGAAAAGCATCTCAAGTGATGCTGTTAAAGGGGCAAATCATTCATATTTAGTACCATGGAGATTAAGAAGATGGGTCTTACAGCTTGAAAGATTGAAAGTCCAAATGGGGAGATGGGAGATCAAGCATGTATTGAGAGAAACAAAACAAGAAACGACAAGCTCGCAAAGGAGGCTAAGCAGAGACAACATGAGCTTCTGATGAATGTCTATATAAATAATTCTCTTCTGGTGCAGGGGACGCTAAAGTGGGAGTCCTGCTGCTGCTGCTGCAGGTAAAACCCGAGAAGGAGTTTCTAGGTGGAATCAGGTATTGTGAAAGTTTTGTTCACTCTGTTTAGAGGCATGGAATGCAGTTGCTGCATGTTTAAAAACTGCAGGCTGCGGAAGGGCTACTTTTACATTACACTTGTGTACAGAAATCTTTGGTTTTGTCGAATTATAGTGTCAATGGCTGAGTCAGGGATCTTTTTATAAAGGTGGCCTGTGTACAAGGGGATATTTTGCTTCTTATGGTTTGCCTGCTGTGATTTCGAGAGGGTATGCCCAGATTTCTCGTATGGATATTTTTCAAAAATAAATTGAAAAACACTTACAACTCCATAAGATAAGAAGTTGTTTTTACCTTCATCCAAAAAAAAAACAAGTTCTAACTATTTTTGTTCATTATCCCAAAAAAGGGAAAATCAACGAAACTTCGGAACTTCCCTTCTATACCAGCTGACTATTATGCGCCATGGAGGGCACTACGTACATCCCTCCACCTCTCCTTTCTCCTTCTCCATCACCCGCCGTAAACTCCACCATCACCGCCGGCAGCCACCACCTAATGCTCGTTTATGTTTTCTTATTCCTTTTTCTGCCATGCGCTGGCGCGAGCGTGGTTTTTATTGTTTACATCTGTCTTTTATGGTGCGTTTTGAATTTTCGGACTGGGAATTCAGGGTCGTCGTCAGTTAAGCAGGCGGCTAAGAAAGGGTTATCTGTTTCGGAGCTTGAGAAGCTGCCCAAGGTAACAGGGAAAGAGCTGGTCTTGGGGACTGAGTGTGCGGTCTGTCTCGATGAGATTGAGGCTGAGCAGCCTGCTAGAATGGTCCCCGGTTGTAATCACGGGTTTCATCTGCAATGCGCTGATGCTTGGCTTTCTAAGCATTCGGTTTGTCCAGTTTGTAGGGCCAAGCTTGAGCCTCATCAGCTCTTCGATGCTTCTGATGAGAATCCCTGCTAAGCTTGTTTTTTGGTGTTTGTATTTAAGAGATTTCCTAGGAAGAGATCGAAGACAGATGTTCATCTCAATTGTTTCACTTTCATGCTTGTATTGGGTTTCTTTCTTTTTCTTCTCTTAGTACTATTTTGTCAGTTAAATTTAAAAAAAAAAAAATTAGCCACAAAAGAAGTTGTTTGTGTCGAACTAGAATTCTGGCCTTCATAAATAACAACAACCATATAAAAAGATAACGGAGACCGAACCTAATCAAATTGTTACATTACTTTGCGCAGCCTGACCTAAACCCAAAACCCTAAATTCTACCAAGAAACGTCTTACAATCCCCAATTCCTCCTCCTTGGGTAATTAAACAACCCCCGACAAAAAGACTTCTCTTCTTCCCAGGCTGCACCTCAGGCTCAGTTTTGATATCCACCTACTAAACTTCCCATTCAATAGCAAAAAAAAAAAAACAAAAGAAAACGGATTCAAAGAGAAAGAAAACAACCGGGGCATCTTCTTCCGGCTCCCCCGGGGCTTGCTACGATGCCAGATTGGCAGCTGAATCGCCAAAGTTTCCACGAAGCAAGCGAAGCTGCTCCTCAAACGTGAATCGTAAAAGGAAGCTGCATGAAATTCGTTCCCCGGAATCTGGTCCAATGAAGAAGCAGAAAGGCAAAGAGAAAGTAATCGATGATACCTACCCTAAAGCTGCTAGTGGTTCTTCTAAAGGCCTTGGGTTATGTAGAATTTGCATGGAAGAAATACCAACTTCAATGATGCTTAGGAGGAAGCGATGCGACCACGCTTTCTGCTTTGATTGTACTCGCCAGCATATTGCAACGAAGATGAAGGAAAATATAATAAAGATTCGGTGTCCTGTGTGGAATTGTGGAACTTTGATAACTCCTAAACAATGCAAATCCATCCTGCCAGGGGAAGTGATTTCTAGATGGAAAGATGCCTTGCATTGCTCTCGAACCCCTCCAGTTCTGGAATTTGATTGTCCTTCCGAGGATTGCCCATTTAGGTTAACAGATGATGGGAAGGCTATTGATGTGATAGAATTACAGTGCCCCGAATGCCTTGAAAAAATCTGTCCTGAGTGTAAAGGTTTCAGCCATGAAGATTTGGATTGTGATGAATATAAGGAATTGGTAAACCGCGCGATGGAGGAAGAAGAATATTATTGTTTAGCATTGCTGAAGCTTTCTAAGAAGGAAAATGGGAAGAGATGTCCCAATTGCAACAACTTTGCTGGAAAGACGACAGAGGGATCTAACAAAGTAGAATGCGGGTGAGTTGCTTTTAATTTCTTTCCTATTTCTTTAGTGTGCACAATTCTATTAATTCTTTACCTTTGGATGTTAGAATAATTTTCAGTGATGTCTAGAGATATTATATGATGAAAATTCAAGAACAAGGGTTACAAGACTTGATTAATCATGATTTAAGAAACACATAATTGTTGCTGTTGTAAATTTTTCCTACCAACAAATCTGCTGCCCACCACAAGAAATTAACCTGGATTTTAGACCTCTAAATCAAACCAAGCATGGGCTCATGGCATGTTTTGGTAGTATCAGAAGAATTCATGCTTCATATATTGTTCAGTATTCATACTCAACAACAATTCCCCATAACA
This sequence comes from Theobroma grandiflorum, assembly GCA_036013995.1. Taxonomy (NCBI): domain Eukaryota; kingdom Viridiplantae; phylum Streptophyta; class Magnoliopsida; order Malvales; family Malvaceae; genus Theobroma; species Theobroma grandiflorum. Next base: position 20,735,918 of record CP142133.1, on the reverse strand, counting down.
AGGGGAGTGAGATCAGATTGTAGCTGTTTATTTTACTTTTCTTATGTATTGGAAGGGAAAAGATTGAAAACAACAATGAAGTTTCTAAAGCTGTAACTATAGAGCCGAAGCTTATAGTCGGCCAATTGAAATCTTCTGTTCTACAGTTGAAGTTTCTAAGCTGAAATCTTCTATCCTATATTTACAACTTAAATGGCTGACCATAATCTTAATTAGCCTAACAGAAGTGTGGTTAATTATAAGCTAAGCTTTCAAAGCTTTTTATAATATGAAGACTTGAAAAGGAAGTTTGCATAGTCATATTGTAGATGCATTTCAATGATTCTCCTTAATTAGTTCACTGTTAAACTGTAAACTAAGCATTAGAATAGAAAAGTATTATCAGTGTACTTTCCATGTTTATTTTGCTATTTATTGAGTCAACAATCAGCTCCTTCTTTGTCTCATCTTGACCAATTGTAACATTTTTTTTTCTTTAATGTTGTTGCGTAGGTGTACTTACAAGTTCTGCTATGACTGCGAATCAGAATGGAGCCGAGGACACTCCTGTTTTGACCCTTCCAGGCTTGTGGGATAACAGCAACAGCAGAGCTAGTTCAATCCTTTTCAGCTGTCTTCAAAAGCTCATTAACTAATTATAATCCGACACTACAATTCTTTAACCTATCTCAGCTGGAAAAGTACTGTAATTTCATATATTGAGTTCCATATCTAAATTTTGGTTGATGTTTTGGTAAGTATGCATAAGAAATATTTTGGAAATGGGCACTCCCATGTTTTAGGGATACTTGCTTTATATATTTTGGGTGAGATTCCATTCATATTCATTGGTAAATGCATGTGTATGACTGCAATAGTTATATCAAATAATATTTGTCTATGTATAAAATTGCTTGTATATATACATAGAGAATAATTTAATATATTAGTGTCAATTAATTTATTTATTTTTATTCTTTGTTGTAGGTTAACTCGATCTGTCAAAAATAACCAATACATCTTTGGTTGAGTATTCATTAAATAAGTCGAAACCGTCCTATATTACTTTTTTGAGTTTATTTTTCATTCTCTTTATTTCTAAATTTTTTAATTAATTTGACACATGCATATATTGTTTATAATAATTGAATTCCATGATAAAACGGGCTATTATTGTTGTTTAAAATTATAACGAAAGAAAACAATTATTACTTTTTTTTAAAAAAAACATATATCATATTTTAGTTTATGATAATTGATAAGATTACATCAATGTGGATTCAAATTTACTACCATAAGTTACCAGACTGCAAACTCACTACGGTATTATAATTTTCACTCAATGTATTAGTTGTTTGGTTTGGAAGAAAAGAACAATATTTCAGTCCTTTGACTATTCATGATGGGTTGGAGTACGTAGGATTTAATTAGTGGTTATCTAATTATTTGTCATGGAGTTAATTAATTATAATAACAATCAATTATCTAAGATAAAAAATAGTGTAAAATCCTTATAATTATTAGAGAGTAGAAACTAATTCTTATATTATATTTAATTTGTACCTGTCGTCTAAGGCAATTATCCTACATGTGCAACAAGCCTTTATCTTAACATATAGACACCATATATTTAATTAAACGTACTTGAAAAAAAAGAAAAATAATTATAAGGAGGCTTATATTACATCTAATATTAAAATAATTCAAAGTCGAAATTCATTCAAATCTAAAGTAATTTGAATTTATTAAGCTAACATTTGACTGATGGCCATATACTTAAATTCTCCTTTCCTTGAATCTTCACTCTTGCTATCAAAAAGCTAGGTCATGTTGTTGAATTTGGTAATTGGATGGGAAGCAAATGGTGATGGCATATCAAACGTAAGTATGACGTTTTCAAATTGGAAAAATGCTCAATGGTAGCAATTCGAGGAACTTCTTGGAAGCCAAATTATAGGAAAAGGTTTCCACGATAGCTTACTACGGAGAAACAACTCTAGTGGCAAATATACTTTGAAATTTTTTTGTAGAGAAGTTCTACAAGCTCACTCCTCATGTCCTAGTCATTAGCAAAAAATTTGGATGGGTCTTGCCCTTACAAAATTGAAGTATTTTGTTCGTAACTCTTCCAAGGTGGTGTAGAGTTAAAGATAGTCTTACTAGCAAAGGAATAATAAGTGACACTATTGCCACTTGTGTTTTCTACAAAAAAGAAGAAAAACCATCGGTCATCTTTTCTTCCAATGTGAAAAAACTTGGCTCTTTTAGTATTGGTGGGCTTTGCTTTGGAACGCTAATTAAGTTTCCCATTGTAACCCTGAAATGTGTTTCCTTTCATGGTTTGACTTTGGTAACCAGTTGGAAAACAAATTGATATGGGTCATAGCTTCGTACACTATCATATAGACAATTTGGATCTCAAGAAATGAAATGGTCTTCAAAGGTAAAGATTGGTTTGCCGAGCAAGTCTTTGATCTCATTAAAGTTAGAGTTGTGTGGTGGTGCAACACCAAATGACCTGAACTTAATCTTTATATCAAAAAGGAAACGCGATAAGGACTATAACTATGCCTTTGTTAGATTTAGATATGAATCAAAAATAAGGAAGGTTGTTAGATACAGGTTGGGTATTAGAGTGGATGAGATGAAGTTTAGTGTGAAAGAGGTAGATCCAACGAAAGGAAAAAGCTATCATGGCACTCAACAATCCAAAGAAAACAACAAAAAAGAAGGAAGGAACAAAGTGATTAACACATACAGAAAAGTGCTAACGGGTTCTCAAAGCTACAAAAAGAATGATAACTAGATGACACCAAAACCAGAATCTACCCAAAAAATAGGGGGAAAAAATGGGAATGAAGGACAAATTAATATTAAGATTTCAATAGCAAAGGATGAGATAGAATGGCTTTAAAGGAGTGCTATTGGTAAGTTGAGAAAGGCAATGGCTTGTAAATCAATCCAGAGTGCCATGTTCTTGGAAGATGTTACTACGAAAGTTAGATCAGCTGACAGTCTTCATTCCTTTGTTACCTTTGGGGAGAAAGAAACAATGGAAACTCTACTATAATCTTATGATAAGATTTTTGATTTGTGGTTTGACTCCAGAGCACCTTATAATGTCAAAAAGGAAATTAAGAATTATTTAATGTGGATGAAGGTTGAAGAGGTCCCTATCCTTTTATGAAATGTGAAGTTCATTGAGAGCTTCTATAGTCAAAATGGAAAAAGTTGAAATTGAAAGGCAAATAATGGGTATGAAAAAAAGTAAAGAAGTGGTAGAGAATTCATTGAGCCTATCGGAGAATCGCTCATGGTGGTAAAAGGAAGACGAAACAAATTGTTAAGACAATTGGGAAGAAAATTGGGGACACATGGATGTCGAATTTGATAGCATGGAGAGAAGTCCCAAATGTCAAAGGTAGAGACAAGACAAAACCTTTTTATCACCAAGATCGCAGACTCATAATAAAGGGACAACTTATATGTATGAAAATGATAAAGGAAATTCAAATGGGGGAGTGGCTCAAGAAAATTATGTAGGGTCAAAAGAAAGAACGGAACAAAAGGAATTTGGAGTGGAGAATCATAAAGGGGATGAGGGTTAGGTTAAAACAAAAAGAAAGGCAGTTAAAACCTAAAGAAACGCCTAAAGTAAAGAGGCTAAAAAACATCAAAACAATAATGGGTTAAGTTTGGAAGGGCTTAATCTCAAGCAAAAAATGGATCAAGGCTCTAGTCAAGGTAATGATATTAATGGGTAAAGTATGGAATGAAAGTGAGTGAGGTTAAAAAGTCCAAATTAAATGAAGATAAAGAGGTAGGAAAAGAACATGATGGGAGTAACGATTTTAGCCCAAAATATATAAAAGACCATAAGATTGATCAAATGGAGGGAAACAGCTCTCACAAAGAATCAAAAAAGAAAAAGAAAAAAAAGTAGTCAAGTAAAAGGGTTAAAGGCTATACCAAAAGGGAAAGATTCAAGAAGGAAAAGCAAAAGCCTGGATAACAATATAATAATAGGTGAATTGGTGAACTTAATGAGAAAAAAAAGAAAGAAAGTAGGAAAAGGTAAGAAAGATGGAACGAGATAAAAGAGTTATCTGGTAAAGAAATATTGTGTAACTACGAGATCTAGGTTATAGATTAGGAAGAGAAGTAGAATAAGGAAAGTCACTAGAGCGATGTTAGAAGGTTATCCGATTGAGCTAGAAGAAGGGAGGTAGGTTTCAATAATAGATTTAAACATCAAACGTCAAAATGGAACAAACTAAGGTGAGGCAATAACCTCTTAAGAGGTAGACAGTAGAGCAAGATTTGAATTTAGTGTTGATCGAAATGAAGTTGTTAAAGCTCTGGGCACTATGGGTGTAGTGAATAGAGGCTAGTAACTACTCGAGTACAATATAAGTGAGAATGGTGGGCATTTATTCGAATGATAACAATATTTTGGAATACAAAGGGAATAGGTAGGGATGAAAAGAAAAATAAAATGACTAGTATGATTAAAGAATACAAACCTAATATGATATTTATACAAGAAACTAAAATGCAAACAATTAAAAGGAATTTATATGAGAAGTTATGGGTTAGAGATAAGGTTGTTGGGCATGCAGTAATGGCTAAGGGATTATCTGTGGGATTAATCACTATTTGGCAAAAAGAGTTATTTGCTATTGATAACATTATTGAGAGTTAGAATTTCATTCTATTGAAAAGCATGTTAAGAAAGACTCAAAAGAAATGCTGATTTGGAAATATATATGCTCCTAATGATAAAAGGGAAAGAAGATTATTTGTGGAAAAGGTTAAAGTACAAAATGAAAAACTTTGAAGGAGAATGGTGTTAAGGGGGAGACTTTAATACAGTTAGAAGCAAAGAAGAAAGGGTGAGGAAGGGCAACATTGATAGAGTAGCCACAAGCTTTAATGCCTTTATTAATGATTTGGGGTTAATTGATCTTCCACTAGTAGGAAGAAAATATACATGGAGCAATTATAAAGAGTAGATGGCATTCAATCGATTGGATAGATTTTTAATTGACGAAAACATGGTATTGGAGAATAGAGGTTTGCTGCAAAAATGCATTCCAATATTTCTATTAGATATGTACCTATTTTACTAGGTTTAGAGAAAGAAGATTGTGGCGCTAAGCCCTTTAAATTTTTTAACCATTGGACAACGGAAAAAAGCTTTCACTTAATAGTCAAGAAATATTGGAAATCTCAACAAGGGAGAAGAACATAGGTAAAAAGGTTAGGCAAAGGTTAAGGGAACTAAAACCTGTGTTAAAGAAATGGCAAAAGGACACGTTGGGTAATATGGATGAGGTAATTAAAAGACAAAAGAAGGAGCTTGAAAGGCGACATGAAGAGTGGCAATAAAATGAGAACACAGAAGAAGTTAGGATGAAAATAATGAAAAAGAGAGCTGATTTATGGAAAGCTTATAGATTGCAAGAAAGGGAATGGCATCAAAAATTTCATGTTAAGTGGATTGCGGAAGGGGATAAAACACCATGTACTTTCATACCATGGTATTGGTTAGAAAGAAATGTAACTTTAAGGGGAGGATTCAAATTGGAGAGAAGATTTATGAAAATCCAAAGGAGATTAAATAGGGTGTTGCTTATTACTTTAAAAATTTCTATAACCAACAGCGGGCGACAGGGTTGAAAGACTTGCATTGTGTATTTCACAAGCTTAAGGAATAATCTAAGCACCAAATAAAGTGAGAGTTCACAAAGGAAGAAGTATGGGAGATTGTTTAGAGTTATGAAGGAAACAAAACCCCAAAGCATGTTTTATTCAACTTAAATTTTTTTAAAAGTCGATGGGAGGTAATTAAGGAAGACATTATGGTGTTTAGGGAGAAGTTTTATAGGATAGGGAACTTGGGATTGGGAGAGCAGATTAATAATTCTTTCATAATGCTCATTTCTAATATATCTAATCCCACTTTGTTGAATGAGTTCAAGCCAATAAGCCTAGTTGGAAGCATTTACAAGATTGTTGTTAAGATGCTTGCTAACTGGTTGAAGGTTGTTATTAGAGAAGTTATAGGAATTAATCAATTTGCATTCAGAAAAGGTAGGTAGATTTTTTATTGATCCTTTATTGCTAATGAAGTAATTAACTTGTTGAAAAAAAAAAAGAGATGGGAGGGCTTTTGTTTAAAGTTGACTTTGAAAAAGCTTATGATAATGTTAATTGGGAGTTTCTTGACTTAATTATGGAAAAAATGGGCTTCGGAGGAAGATGGAAAAAATGGATGAGAAAGTATATTTCAATTGCTCAAGTATCAGTCCTTGTTAATGGAGTGCCGATGAAACCATTCCTTATGAAAAAAGGTTTTAGGCAAGGCTGCCCATTATTGCCATTTCTCTTCAACATTGTGGCAAAAGCATTTAGCAAAGTCATGCATAAAACAGAGGAAGAGGGTTTTGTTGAAGGTTTCAAAATTGGAAATAATGGGATGTCAATATCTCACTTTTAATTCACAGATGACACTTTGGTGTTTTGTCAACCAAGATTGAGCCACTTGGTTAATGTGAAAAGGTTGTTGAAGTGCTTTTCATTATCTTCGGGTTTGAAGATCAATTTTATGAAAAGCAGCCTCATTGGAATTAAGGTGGAAGAGGGTAATGTGACTGCATGGGCTGAAAGTCTAGATAGTAAAGTTAGACTCTTACCAAATGTGTATCTAGGACTACCACTTGATGCAAGTAATAGATCAATTCATACTTAAAGGCTGATTATAAAGAAGTTTGAAAAATGATTAGCAGGTTAGAAGCTAAAAATGCTCTCCATGGGTGGAAGGGTTACAGGCCTTAAATCAGTGCTTGCAAGTTTCTCGACATTCTACATGTCTTTTTTTCCAAATTCCTCAAAAAGTTAAAAATGAACTCAAAAAAAAATCTAAAGTAAATTTCTTTGGAGTGGAACAGAAAAGAAAAGAAGAATGCATTTACTAGAATGAGGGAAGGTAAGCAATTATAAGGAAAATGGGGGATTAAGGATGATTAATATTGGGCTTAAAAATATAACTTTGTTGACAAAATGGTTATAAAGATATGGAAGAAAAAAAAAACAAGTTTTTGGAAGGAGTTCATGGCTGAAAAAAGTGGCGAAAATCCTAATAGACTTCTACCATCTATGGGAAGAAATAGGAAAACATCCACCACTTGGTGTAACATCACAGCCCCTTTTTCCCTTAATAGCCTTCTACCACCACAAGTGTCAAACAATTTAAACATGCTCGTGGGTAATGGCACTAGCATTTACTTATAGTCTGAAGAATGGGCGAATGGAATTATTTCAAAAGATGAGTTTTCTAGAGTATTTGCATTGACAACTAGTAAAAATGAAAAAGTCAAGGATTATGGTAGTTGGCAAAATGGTGAATAGAGATGGGAAATACAGCTGCGAAGAAGGTTGTTCGATTGGGATGAGGAGTAATGGAGCCTTTTTATGACAGTTTTGAATGATTACCAACCATGTGAGGGTCTCTCAAATACATTAGTGTGGAAAGGGACTGTTTCAGGGGTGTACTCAATCAAAGATTTCTGTAAGTAAAACCTTGAAAGAAAGAATGACAAAAGAACAATGTGGTTGAGCATCTGGTGTAATCTCGCTCCATTTAAAATTGAAGTTTTTGTGTGGCAGCTGCTGCAAGGCAGAGTAACAGTTAAAAATGAATTAGTAAGGCATGGTCTAATGACCAGCACAGCTGCTCTCTGCCCTTTGTGCACTCAGGTACAAGAATCAATAAATCATCTTTTTATTAACTATATTGAAACTTGGAGCATTTGGACACAATGGTGCAAGGATTGGGGTATTGTGTGGATGATGCCAAATGACATGGAAACACTTTTTTGTTCTTGGAATATGGTTGTCGTAAAAGAAGGTGAAGTCAAAGTGTGGAAGATGGCTTTCTATGCTCTAGTGTGGTTACTTTGGCTATGTAGAAATGATATTGTCTTTAATGGCAAATTTTGGGATGCTAATCAATTGTATATGCTGGTTAAACTACAGATTACTACATGAGCCAATGCTAAGTGGCCAAGTGAGTATGGTACAATCTTGGATTCTTTTAATGCACCAAATCTGGGAGCAATTTTAGTGAAACAGAAAAAGAATAAATCTAAGATACAATGGGATACACCAGTTGAAGAAGTGATGAAGTTCAATGTGGATGGAGCTACAAATAGGTGCCCAAGAGAAGCGAGGATAAAGGGAATCTTAAGGAATTCGATTGGAGAAGTTAAAATGGTATTTTTCCAATCCATAAGAGTGGGTGATTCAAATCTTGCAGAGATGCTTGCTGTTAAAAAGGCTTTTTTGTAGCATCACAATGGGCTGAAACGCACATACCGGTTATGGAAAATGATTCCTCTAATGTTGTAAAATGGGTTAAAACACCGAATTCAACCCCATGAAGGCTAAGAAAGTGGGTTCTTCATATTGAAACTCTAAAAAAAAAAGTGAAAAAAATGGGAAGTCAAACACACATTGTTGGAGTTAAACCAACAAGTTGATATTCTTGCAAAATCTAGTATAAGGAGAGAAATAGAGTTGTTCATGGTTTGGGGAGATAAGCATAGGGGTTTTATCACAATTGAAGGAAATAGTGGTTAAATTACCTGCTGATTCCTACTACAACCTCTTCTTTTTTTTTAAAGGGATATTTTTATGTTTGCCCATTTTTGGGAATAGTCTTGGAGAGTGAAAGTTCACATTATATTTCCTAAGTTTTATTCTTTTTTTTTTTTTGTTTATAGGGGTTGGTTTTGTGTGGGGAATGGGTTTGTGTAGGAGGTTTTGCTGGCTTATGTGCAAGGGTTGATCCTTGTGTGATTTTGGTATGGCGTACCTCAATGTACTTTTGTAAGGGGTATGCCTTGCAAAATCTCTTTGCTTGAGAACTAAGGTTCTTGCATAACTTTAATATAATTGAACTTTCAAAAAATATGGGAAAAACCTCGAGTCAGTTTTCTTAGGCTTAATACTGATGGTGCCTCCCAAGGAAATCTTGGTGTAGCTGAAATCGTTGGTATCCTGAGGAATGTCAATGGTGACTCTTTTCTCATTTTCTCCAAATCTATTGGACATGTTGACTCTAATATTGTGAAAGTTCTTGTTGCCAGAGAGGTTGTTCTTCTTTTTGCAACCTCTAAATTGTCCCGATCACACCATCTCATCCTCGAATGTGATTCTACAAATGTAATTGCCTAGATTCAACGTCCTAACGAGGTTCCATGGCAAAATTCGACATCACATTATCCTAATCATCTAAACACTTGAGAAAACTCTATCTTGGTAGGTACGACATGTGCCAAGGTTTGCTAATGATGCTACTAACCAACTTGCTAAAGAAGGTGCGGAACGAACATAGGAATTCCTACGGATTAACTCTGATGCAGCAAGCGGTAATGAAATGCTGATGCCCACTAATGGGGAGCTACAGGTGTGGTCTGTAGATTGCTTTGATGTTTTGATTATCTGTTGTGATATTGAAACCCATCCTTTCTTTTGAATTTTTTTTGTTTTGTTAACCTTAGGTGAGCATCATGTACAAGAGATGAGTTAACTTCCTTGTTTTGTATAGGGTTCATTTTGCTTGCTTTTGTTTGATCAACCTTTCTCGATACATCGTCAAGTGGTTGATTGCCGCAGCCCCTGTGTTTTTAAATGTTGTCATGTTGCGATGCTTGATTTTGTACAGGGACTCACCCCCTTGTTCAGCTTATGAATATAATCATACTTACTTTGCCTTTCAAAAAAAAAAAGAAAACCATTTTTTTACGAAAATGTGGTGATTTGTAAAATCAATTAACTTACTTCCTAATAAAATAAAAATAATTTTTACACAAAAAGTTGAACTCTTTCAATCTACTTCGTAAATAATTTTTTCCTTTTTTTTTCTTTTGTTATGTATATAATTTTTGTTTTGGTAGCAAATTTATTATTATTTTGATAAATTACATTCATTTTTCCATGCAAAGATTTTTTTCTTAAAAGTTAATTTGCCAACAATAAATGTTTACCATTATTAACTTATTATAAGAAATATAATATTAATGTTTTCACAAATTATTATGTTTATAGAGAATATTAAAATTAATAAATAATTGACTTTTAAAACATGATTATCTTTTTTATTTTTTTAATAAAATGATGTTTGATTTTAACATGTCTAATCCCAATAATTAATGATACTAAATAAAATAAAACTAACTATGGTGATCTTATAATACCAATAATAGGATTATTGTCGTAATATGGTGATCTTAATCTTGAAAGGAAACCACATTTTACCTAAACAAACTCGAAATTACCTAAGCTACTGAATTATTGCTTTTTTAAACTCAATTAAGAAAACATACTAAATATAATATAATATATATATAGAGAGAGAGAGAGAAAAGAGACCTATTTACTATAATTTTACGTATAATTAATATTTTAACAAATCAACCACTACATTTAACAACTTATTCATTCTTGTCATGCACGTAAAGTTTTAAATCATTTTAATATCCATATCAATCAAAATATTATTTTTTTCAATAAATATTTAACAAATCAAATTATATATATATCAAACAAATAATAATACATTTTCAATTAACTTAAGTTTAAAATGCATGATTCTACGTGTATGAAGTATGAAATCTAATAGTTGAATTAATAAAATATAAATAGTATAAAATGATATGAATTAATGTAAAACTTAATTAGTTTTACACTTATATGAATAAATCTTTTCTTTTATAATATATATATACATATAAACCCTTTAATATCTTTTGATTCAATTTGTATTTAATTTATCGCTAAAATTCAACCTCATGCTTAAATATGAAAATAATTAAGAAATTAAAAATATAACGCAGTAGAATAATAAACCAGTATTTAATAAAAAAAACAGATGAATCTTACAAAATCAATGTTTATGTTTTCTATGTAATTTTCAAATTAATTATGAATATTCATAAGTTTAAAAGTTACATACTTTGCTCTAGATATTGCAATCAAGAGCTAATTTAATTAAAAACGTTTGTGATGAAACAAGAAACCCTGAACGAAGAATAAAATGGTCTAAAATCCTGCAACTAAAATCTTTGTTTTTTCACTTTTAGGATTTGTCAAATCTTTAGCTATACAAGTGTTTGGTCTATAATAGTAATCCACACAGCGGTAAAAAATAAGACATTCTCAAAGGTAAGATTTTAATTATGTTAACAAGTTTTGTTTTTAAAACAAAAAAACTAAAAATTCTTGTCGAATCTTTTTTTTTTAGACAAAGAATACTATTTTTTTTATTTTATGAAATCGCTGACAAGTGACTAGAAGCTAAAAGTTTTAGTTTGCTAACATAACATATTTATATAACCAAACTAAGTTGTAACCTTAGATATAATAGTTGTTTTTTAATTCAATTAAGTCATTGTGAACTTAATTAATTTCTCACTTTATTTTGTTCTATTCTAATTAAATCCAACTTAATTGATTATTCTTATTTAACCTCAATCATGTCACTTAATGTGTGTGACCCATCAGGCTTCTAACATGTTGATAACAAATATAAATCCTAATCAAATATTAATTTGAGAATTGATTTATATTTATAGATCATGAGTGGTATCTAGCAATACATCATGATCACTTAAATGTTAGAGAGTCAATTAAAGAATTTCACAAAACCCTTTAGTGATAAACCTCTCAATGTAATATGGTCCTGTCATCAAATATCCCAGATATATTATAAAACATGGCTCAGTGTCTACTTATAACATTTCATATAAGTTCGCATAATTCATGACTAATCTTATGAATTTAGGAAATTAACGTTCCTCAAATTCATCATGCTTTGGCTAAAGACACTATACAAGTTAATCAAGAATTGAAAATAAGTGAGATACATCCCCTCATATCACTTGGCGTAATAAATCCTCTCTTGACCATTCATTCATCTTCACATGCTTCATGGCATACCCAAAAACACCTTGTTTAGGCATCTGATTACCTCCAAACTCGTAAGATCGAAATCAAAGTATGTCATTCACCACACAAGATGACTTGGTGTCTCAAGTTCTAGGACTGGTTACACAACTATCATATGAGAACATATTTCATAGACACTTGAGTAAAATACCAAATGAAGTTCTCACAGTGGGTCATATTCAGTGAACTTGTTCTTTAACAAGCACCTACATGTTATCTTAAAGTATCTCATATACTTCAATCTATGAGATCAATTGCTTACTTCCCAAGTAAGTAGGCTTAACATGTACTAGTCTTTGAGCAATGCCAATGCCCTATTTTAACAATACAATGACTAGGAACAATTTTAGGAATATGACTTTGATGTATAATGATCTCATAATTGTAACATGGTCAGTGAACTTTTTCTTTAACAAGTACTTATATATTATTCTTAAGTATCTCATACACTTTAATCTATGAGATTGATTATTTACTTCTCAAGTAAAGAGGCTTAATATATAACAATCTTTGAGCATTGTCAATGTCTTGTCTTGACAATACAATGACCAAGAATAATTTTAGGAACATAACTTTGATGCATAATGATCTTATAATTATAATAACTTTACAATTCTCTTGCAAGGCTTTTATGATTCATGGACTTCATCCAATTAATACTTAATAACTCTTTATTATTCAATAGTATGAAAAAAAAACCTCTATTACATATAATTATGCGACTAAATATGTATTAAAATGACAATCTATATTCCTTGACTAATTTAATTAACTCAAAGGCATATACCAATAATCTAATAATTTGATTTCATGTTTTATTGAAATTTAAAATTTAATTAAAAATATCTAACTATTTATTAAAAAATATAAAAATTTCAATCCTTATAAAATATATATAATGTCAAATATCTTACGTGTACACTTGAAGTTGACCCGCTTAAAGGATATCTTTACATTTCCCTCTCTCTTATCAGAAACAGAGAAACACAAAAATGGCAGCGTCAACAGCGACTCTATCTATCGGCGGCAATATGTTCTCCGGCCAGCTCCGGCGGTGGGAACCTCACGAATCGAAGCTCTTTCAAAAACCCAGAAAGCATTTTCAATGCTTTTGTCTTGATGAGCTCCATTTGCTAAGCTACAGAACCAAAACCTTGAATTTCAACCCAAGAGGAGGGTTGCTGCCTCCATTTCATGCTTATGGCAAAGAAGCTGACGATTCCTTTCTCTCGGTATCATCCTATTTCTCCTTTTGGTTACTTTTAACAAATAGCGTAAAAATCATAGTACTGAAAAGTAAGCATGTCGCAAGCTTGTTACAGTTTTAAAGCTTCTATCTTGGAAATTTAAGTTTTAAATTTTGTATTGTTGAAGTGAATTTTGAGGATATGAGGAGATTTGACTGTGTATTGGCGATTTCTCCTAGTTGTATACTAAAGCAAGAAGTTAAGCTTACTTTTGCTACTTGCCTTTTGCTTTTAGAAGTAAAAAAAGCAAAACGTTTGGAAACAAAAATTTTGTCACTCATTAATTGAGTTGCTGCTAATGGCTTGTATCTTATGGACAGTTTTATGTAATCCTAAGGTGATATCTCTTCTGTATAGGCAGACATCCTGAAACCAAGTTCTTTTGACTCCTCAAATGCTGCGTCTTAACATACTGATAACTTTTGCAGAATGCAAATGATGACACTGATGAGATTCTCGATGATTTGCTGAAAAAGTATGGAAACGTAGTACTCAGGAAGAATGACCAAAAGTCTCCAAGCGCCGAGCTTGATGATGATGCTGAAAGCTTATCCTGTAAGTTCATCTGACAGTTAAGTGGAAGCAGGGTACTTACAAGCAGTAGAAATCTATATGATGTTAACACTTTCAACTACTATTTTAGGCTTTATTTTATAATTAGATTGATATCAACTGAGTCCTCAAAGATGATAAATTCCATGCTTGAGGTCATGTCCCCTTGTGAATAATTGCCTTTATACTTGTATATTGTAGTCATTGTAAAATGAAAATTGCTCTGCCTCCACTGGCTTGCCTATAGTTATATGTTTTGACTTTGTTTTTGTATATCTTGTGTCTACAGCCTGTCTTTGTAACTAATAAAGATGGTTCCATCGAAATTCCTCATTTCTTGACCCACCTGCCCTTTAAATTAAAGGCCCTATAATCTTTTAGCCTTAGTTATAGGCTGAGAAGGAGATTTTACTGCTGTCAACTTTATCATGGCTTATCACTTGTGATAAAGTGCCACTGTAATGCCTTTTAGTTTTGACATTGACTCACCAAGTCTGGCTTTATCTGATGTCTGGTATGCCTTAAATATGGAAGCCTTTAAGTTTCCCCTGTGGCTATGACTGCCAACTATTTTGCATTGGATAAATCCAAAGGGAAGCATGATTTTCTTCCTTTAGTTTCAGTTTTAGGTTGCTTGTAAATTATTGGGAAATTAAGAAGGAAATTATGTGATCCTGTGAAGGTTTATATAAAGAAATTGCTTTACACAATTCATTATGCAGGCCCTGATACTGTCTCAAATAGCTAAAATTTGCTTGTACCTTGACATGCATGATACTCTTGTGCATCCAGATTAGTGCAATTCTTCCAAGTGCCTTAGCCTTACATCTCATATACCATATTGCTATTATGCGCTCGAGCTTCCACTTAGTTGTATGGAGTTAATGCTCCTCAATCATCTCTCACCTGCAAACTAAAGGCTGAAAAATAAAGGACCCTCTTGAAATTTCCCTTCTCCCAAATTAGTTTTCTTCTTTTGAAGAAATTCAGATATGACATGCAGGCTTGGGAAAGAAGACATTTACTTATAAAAATGCCACACTTGCCATTTTACTTATGAAGAATCTTCACATGATTCTGTTTGGTCCTACATTTAAGGTATTAACATGTTATTAGCAGTAAATGGTGATTCAGACATAAACTTTTGTTTAGGTATTAAATTTTTTGGTAATCAAGGTATTAACATGTGCAAAATCTTTATAAACAACTTACAAGAAGGTAAAATAAAACCATACACCCTCTGTAGCATAAACTTAAGTGGCTTTGGTTTAAGCTTGCATCAGCTCATGGATTCCTGCTATATCTGTAGTTGCTGTGGCAATGGCCAAGGTGGCAAGTGATGTGAAGGCTGCAGATATAAGGGTCCTCTTTGTGAAGCCTCTTGTGTATTGGACTCGGTTTTTCATCATTGCCACTGCATTTTCTCGCCCTCAGATTGATGCTATTGGGTATGCACTTCAACTTTTACATGTTTTTTTGTCCCTTTGTGGAAACTGTTTATAGTATGCATTGCAGCAGTTCTTGAGCTTATTGCTTTTCTTCCAAGTGGCAACGTAGATCTAAAATAAGAGATTTGGCTGAAACGAAGTATGGAAAAATTCCATCTGGAGATACAAAACCAAACTCATGGACACTTTTAGACTTTGGTAAGTAATCAATTGTGACAATCCATTGGCGCATTTATTTTTATTGTAAATTGGCATATGACTATGAACATAAGGCAAATTGCAAGTTAGAGATGAAATGTCATGCCAATCCAACCAACCAATATTGTAATCGTTGACATTTGAAATGTTTCTTCCTGTCTCGATTCCAGGTGATGTGGTTATTCACATATTCCTTCCTCAACAACGAGCTTTTTACAATTTGGAAGAGTTTTATGGTAACGCAACACTAATTGAGCTGCCTTCTGAAAACCAACAACCATTTCGCAGTTGAAAGTGACTAATTCTGAAGGAACCAAAAGCACTGGCAGACAGAACACCATTGTTGGAGGTGTTTATGTCCTCCAGGTTCAGTTAGCACTGCATGCTCATCACCTCATCCTTGCAGGGAGACTGGATCAGGAACTACAGGGGGCGCAGTTTCATCACTGGTATGTATCTTTCACTAATCACGTGGAGCGGTTGGCATCAGCACTATTATATGTTTTGCTTGTATTTTTCTGGAAGATGCCCTTAATTATTTCCTTACTAGGGCTTGTAGATGTAACAGCAGCAAGCAGTTATGCCATGAGGCTTGATGAGTTCTAACACAGATTCTCGTTGCTTTCCATGCGTCTTGTGGTGCATAACTCCAAGTTTGAGTTGTAGTCCAGTGGTTAAATTTTGAATTATTGTTGGAATCATTAGGCTCCCAAGGCACATCCATCTTAAGTTTCCATTGATGAATGTCAAACGAGCATTTTCAGATCTTTGGGGATGTTAGGAAGGAGGAACTGGCGCCTTTCTTCAATGTAAATTCTCATCCATGTTTAGCTTGATATTGCTATACTGGCCATTTACAATCAAACAAATCTTTATATGCCAACCAAAATCCATGCGTTGAATATTTGCGGTCTTTTCTCCAAGCGGGAGCTTCTGAGTAGACAGCAATTGGAGAAAGTAAAAAACTAATGAAGTTTCATTTGTTATAACCAAGCACTTTGCTCCATGCACCCAACAATATCAGAGACGAATATGCAAAGGCTGCTTCATCCCCCAACAACTGTATCACAAACTGACAGGTTGAGATCATTAATTCCACATATAAAAAAATGATTCAAGATGTATCGAAAAGCAATCAAGTGGACCTGAATCCTCAACCGGTGCCAAGCCCTTAATCTCCATTCACATGAATTGGTGCATGGAAAACCCCCAAGCAGTGTACACAAAGTTCAAAGTGCCGAGTTCTTCACATGTATAATTATCTGCCCAGCAGTCAGAAGCACTTGCAAAACTGGCGGATGTCATATAAAAGAGGGTAATTTAACTACATTCCTAGCAGAGAAAGAAACTTGTCCAGGAGCAGAGTAGAAATGGTAATTACAAGATTATGATTTATATGGGTGCAAAAGAGACCCCACAACCAATTGACTGGGGCAGCATAGCAAGCACAAGAGTATATCATAGGCCCTTTTTTAAAAAAATTTTTAAATAAAAGAAAAGGATATTCCTTGACCAAAATGCTAAGTCACTGGTTCCATTCTCTCCTAAATTCTAGCAACCAATACTTTAGTTATATGATTAACACTTTCCATGACTGAAGCAGATTTCCATCTCTAAAATTGCACCAACTCCCACTATAGCGCAGAAATAATCCTGTTAGTCATTAAACTGAGATGATCCCTGTTATTCCTCCATTTCTTCTCTATAAAATGATACCTGGAACTTGGAGAGAACTTAAAACACCAAAATTTAAAACACCAAAATGAAATGACCACGAAAGAACCTTAAGGCCAAAGAGTGAATATTCCTAAAACTGCCTATTTACAGACAATGTATTGATTCATTTACAAACACGTATAGTGACGTTGTCTTGTTTGGTAATTGAACAGTGAAATCCAGTTCAGTTCATGAAGGGCTGGGATTTCGGCAAAACAACTCATGTTCAATGATGGTTGCATTAGAACTCCAAGTGATTTTCGCAGACAATGTTCATTGTTTGCAGACCCGTAGTAACATATGCCTTCTGTGAGAATTGGCCAGTGATTTACAAATCAATTCAGGAACATACAGGATTTCAGTAGAGCAGCTCATGACCTGGACTGAGGGTAGAATAATGAAGACAAACCACCAAGTTGAGATCTTGCAAACCAATCGGTAACAAGCCAATTGAGGATAATTGCACATAGGAAACTGCATAGTGATTCCTGCAGACAAAATGTAAAATTCACTCTGTTAATAGCATTCACAAGTCAAAAGACCAGTGAGAGGAAAAGCAGAAGATAATCAATAAAGTTCACTTTGGTTTTAAAACACCAAAAAAAATAATGGGGGAAAGGTGCTAGAAAATATTCAAAGAAACAATTATTTGATTGGTAATCTCCATGTAATGGGGTTTGACATTAACGAAAAAGAAACCAATGGTTACTAGTGCATTTTACTATACAAATTATGCTTGCGACACATTGCATCATCAGGCACTATGAGTTATGACAAAAATCCCCAGAACGAAATCAGCCAACAATGCTACTACTTCAATGAGATAAAAGCTTTACAGTCCATGAGCATGGTTCAATGATATATATATATATATATATATATTTGAAAAGCGGTTCAATGATATTAGTGTTCAAATAAAAATGAATGAATAAAAAGATTGTCATAAGAAGGGGTCAAGGAAAAAAAACAGTACTTCAAATTAACTGGGGAATCAATGTAACCCATTTAAGTGCAACATCCAATTCTCTTAACTCTTAATAGCTCTATGCTAAATAAATTCATAGTCAGTGCAAAAAATTTTGCATTCATCAGTTCATTCAAAATACTCTGGATAATCCAGCAAATTTTTCAGTGTTAGGTGTTGAGTGTGTGATTACTGGTAAGAACAAGAAACTAAATTGCATTTGATCAATGCTTGTACAAGAAAGAAAATGAACAAGAGATTTACAGTTACAGTTTGCTGACTGTTGACTGGCCTGTCCAGGTTCCGTCAGGCTTAACTCCATATCATGAGTTGCTGTCCAACCAGGTTCATATGCTTCAAGAAAACCAATCTTTGCCTTATTAGGTAGATCATGGGGATGAACAAATGGCACTTCGTGTGGCCACCCAATCTCCATTCTAATATTGGCACAAGGGCTATCTAGTGCATGAATGTGATTCTCACACTCTTTTAGGTTACAAAACCTTAGTTTGATGCCCTTCTTATCTGCAATTTCCTGAACTCTTTCCTTAAGCACTCTTTGGGCCTCAAGCCGTAACCTTTTGGAAGGAGGCAGAGGTTTGCATCTTGTATTATTCTTCCTCCTTCTCATCAAGGGCTTCATAGATCCTGTACCAGCATTTCATTGATCCAAGGACCTGCTGTTAAGAACTTCACAATAAAGCTACTTGGACAGAGAAATAACAAGGATAATCCCCAACAAGATGATTCAACAAACCAAATAGAAGAAAATCATTGTTTAGATTAAAAAGTTGATATCCCTTTCTTTCTTTCTTTCTTTCTTTCTTTCTTTCTTTTTTATTACTTTGGAGTAAAAATGTTAATTCAACAATAATCCCAACCCAGGATTGTCCAACTAACATGGAACTAGCTAAAGACAATCTTATCACTAACATTCCACACATTTCTTGGCATGATTAATATTGCTCTACACTTGAAGAACAAGTCAGACAATGTTGAAAATATTTTTCCTATCATGCATTTCAAATTTTCAAGTATTGAGTAAGCAAAAGCGTCAGTGAAAACAAATGGCAGTGAAAACAAATGGCCTGCCTCCTAATGACAAAAGTCTATGATACAAGTCATAAACACATTTAAAGAATAAGCAGCTTAAGCATTTTGATCCAATCTTAAGATATTTGTAATACCACTTGCTAACTAACAAATACATAACAGTCTGTCCAAATGAGTTGGAG
This sequence comes from Theobroma grandiflorum, assembly GCA_036013995.1. Lineage (NCBI taxonomy): Eukaryota > Viridiplantae > Streptophyta > Magnoliopsida > Malvales > Malvaceae > Theobroma > Theobroma grandiflorum. The sequence continues at coordinate 20,716,570 of CP142133.1, read as the reverse complement.
AGGGAAAAAAGGATCAAAAGGAAATTTCACAATTAAAATCTGATGAGAAGAAAAAACAAGCAGAATCATTCAGGATGGCAACAACTTAATCCTGCAAGTTCACCGAACTAATTGTTCAATGAGAATCAACTGCTTAAGCAGGAGCTCAAAACCACCGACTATATTTTTTCTTGTCATTTATTTATTTCCTGGGACCAAAACAAATATAAGAAAACGCTACATATGTAGTCAAAAAATATTGCCTACCATCTTGGGCTGTGGGGAAATTGAAACTCTGGAATGTGTTTCTATTAAAGAGATGATCTGTTGGGTGAGATCTTTGCATGAAGTCATCCACTGGTACTGGAAGCTGGAACTGAGCTTCAACCCCATGACCAGCTGCTCTCATCTCTGAGCAACTGAGACTGGTCATAGATTTGGGCATGAGTTTGAAAGCCAATGAGCATCGCCCATACAGGTTACCCGGCATATTATTAATCTCTGTCCTATACAGTGCAGGATTGACATAACCTGCAGTTGCTTGATAAAGCGCAAGTCCAGGATAAACAACGGCTTCTTGAGGACCAAGGTCCCCATCTACAAGAATCCACCGACCATGAAAATCTCTTACATGCAAACCAGCCTTATCTGACTTTACAACAGATATTAAGCATTTATCAACCTGGTGCTCATGGTCAGGGTACATGATCAATTGGCCATCATCCTGTGCTGTCAGATTGTGGTGTTGCGCCCCCTGAAAAGAAGGCCTTGCATGACAGCACACAGATAATACAGAAGAAGATATTTCCCGGCTTCTCAAGGGTACATTATCAAGTATTTCAGTAAAGGGAGAGCTGCGCAAGTTCAAGTAATAGCTGATGGCATCCAGTATATCTCGAGCTGCCTTACCAAGCAAGGCAAATATGTCAGGCAACCCACCTGGAGGAAACTCCATTCCATTGCTTAGCTCTGTAGGAGTTAAGCCTGGTCTGTAATCATAAGTTTCCTGCCATAGTTGGGGATCAGCATAGTAACCAGACGTTTTGCACCACTCACGAGAATCATTAGTGTGAATCATGTCTGCAGATGGGTATGCTGCCCTTTGTTGGAAGTAAAGGCGAGCAGAATCTAAACCAGATCTTAAAAGAGCTCCATCACTAGCTGGAAACTGAATGATGGCAGCAGAATATTGAGCAAATGACTGTGACAAAGTAGAAACCGATAGCTTGTATGAGTCTGAAGGAAGGCCTTCAGAGGGTATGAGATCAGTAAGCTTTACACGACCCAGAGATGGCAGGCCATTGCCTGCCATTAAATTCTTTCAATGTACCAGCTACCTAAGTTTTAACTAATAGTTACTATCTGTCAACAGTACAAATTAAAAGTGGCATCAGTCCAAGTCCTTAAGGCATTAAGTATCATCTGCCCTGCATGAAATAAAAAATAAAAAATAAGAATTTAACAGCTATAACACTAAACCTTTAGACTATAAAGAAATTTAGGGCATGACTGACAAGAAGAACATGATAAGTTATTTCAGATGGTTGGCAATTGGCAACAGTAAGCGATTGAAAACATCAACTATTGATATGAAAGATGCACAAATATAAAAATCAAAGGATGCATACCATGTTATTCCCAATTACATTTGAAAAAACTTCACAGATTAAAATTCCTAAAGGAGTGCTGTAGCAACTATCTTCGAGAGTGAACAAGCACACTGATTTGACAAAGCACAAATAACAAGTTCCAAAACCAGATGAAACTCAGTTATTGACTCAGTTTTAGTGCCTATCAGTTCAAGGTATCCTCTGGCGGACGATAGTAAAATTTTCTTTATTTCACAGACTGCAAAATATGAAATAAAGAACAGAAACTTACTTTCACTGATTTTGAAAATTCGAAGTAGATTATAATTGGAAACTAAATTAAGATGGATTTACGCTATTTGGAACTACCGTTATCCAAGCTGGTTTTCATACAATTGTAGGATGAATTACATAATAAATTTAGGAGCCCATTTTTTAGAACCTATTTATATATAGTAAAACTATGATCAAACTTGGAATAAATCAGGCAATCTATTCTACCAAAAATCATGAACAATTTGCAATTCAATAAGAAACATCAGGACACACACTCACAAACTAAAAAAAAAAAGTAAACTTGCATTAAATTTTGAATTGTTTATAATTAGAAAACCAAACCCAGTTCAAGAAATCAAAAGGATTAACATAAAGAAATAGACATCGACCCATAAAAAGAAAAGAAACAAATTCAACTTGCCTTTGATCGAGCGAAACGCCTTGCGAGGCAGTAAACTGAAAGCTGAAAAGGTTGAAGATGTGACAGTGAGCAACAAGAGAGGGAAAAGGACGAGGGAATTTCGTGAGGAGGAAAGCGCAATTTTATTATTATTCTTGGGCCTTGAGCTAAGCCTCATTTGGGTTTGGGCTTTGGAGAGATAGCGCAGACCTGGTCTATAAGTCCAGATTTTTATTATTACAAATAATAAAAGAATTTTAGTCAAATTATGTAATTACTTCCTAAACTTTATCAAAAGGTAATGAATTTAATCTCTGTATAATAATTTATAAAAATTGAGTCTTTATATTTTTTAAAATTAACAATATCACTTTAAAATATTAAAATTTTTTTGTTATTTATATTGATATGACGTTTGACTGTGTTGACGTGATATTTTTTGATTAATACGATATTGAATCTAATGACATAACAATAATGAAATGACATTTTATGAATAATACAATAATAATGCTGATACGATGTTATCAACCATTGACATGAAATTTATAAATACGAACATGAAATTATCCAATATGAGCTAATGGTTTTAAACAAAATTGAAAAAAAACATATTAAAAATGCAAATAGACTTATGGGATTTAAGAAAAAAACATTATGTGACAAAAAAGAATTGAATTTTTATACTCCATAATTTAAAACAATGAAAAAAATGTTGTGAAATAAATTAAAAATGCCATATCATCATGTTCAACGTCACATTAGTTAGAAAATTTTCATATCAATATTAATTAATAAAAAATTTTTAACACTGTTAACGATTAGGATAATATTATCAATGTTAAAAAACATAGACTTAATTTATATAAATTTTACATAAAGACCAACTCCATTAATTTGATAAATTACAGAAGCTAAAATATTTTTATATAAATGTTATATGTCACGTGGACCTATGATTAAATGAGAAAATTGAGCATTTTTGTCTATTTCTGTCTATTTTATTTTACAAAACGAACTTTTAGTTTTTTAAATAATTCTAGAGATGGTAATCAAATTATTCGATTTAATTTTAAACTTAATTATTATTTTAAATTTTCAATTCAAGTTCCAAGCCTTTGAGGTTTTTATAAGATCAATTTAAATTTAAATTAACATTTTTAAGTTTTGGGTTTTTCACATGTTAAGTACACATATTTATAAAAATACTATTAAGTGAAAATAAAGAAACTAAATTTAGATTAAGAGTATTTTGATAATTTTATTAAGAAAAATTAACATCCTATACCCCTTAGAGAAAAAAAATTTACCTGTTAATTGGAACTAAAAGGTTCATGGACGGTCCTTGAGAAAAAAAAATCATAAGATACCATACGAGAAAAATTAAAATAATAATAATATTTTAAAAATGTACCTAAAAATACAAACAAATTGATATCATGGAGATAAATCATTTTCGATTATTTTTTATTATAACTCAATTAATTTTGATTCGATTTTAAAGATTATAACCTAAACCCCATACCCATATAGACAGTATTCAAGTGCTTAACAAAGGGAAACATTGCTTTTAGAAGCAAGGATAGTGAGAAATTGGTTTACACTGTTTTCAAGAACATTGTCTGTGTTTTTGTATGTATGTACGTATATAAGATAGGGATCATTTGACTGTATGTATGTATGTATGTATGTATGTATGTATGTATGTATGTATGTATGTATGTATGTATGTATGTATGTATGTATGTATGTATGTATGTATGTATGTATGTATGTATGTATGTATGTATGTATGTATGTATGTATGTATGTATGTATGTATGTATGTATGTATGTATGTATGTATGTATGTATGTATGTATGTATGTATGTATGTATGTATGTATGTATGTATGTATGTATGTATGTATGTATGTATGTATGTATGTATGTATGTATGTATGTATGTATGTATGTATGTATGTATGTATCTGAAAGCCTTCCAATTTCAAGCCTTTAAAATGGGAAAACAAACATAAACGTAATACTTTAACAAGCAAGAAAAGGATTCTGCACTATATTAAATACTGAGGTTAACTTGACCTAGTAAAGTTGACAAAGTTAACAAATAAAAATTGCAGTCCTCACTCACTTGATTAAAGCTGCAATACCAACTACAAAGGCAGGTCAGTGATTCCTGGCTGAAGCTACTAAACAGTTTCACTTGGGTTCTTCTGTGCTGGTAGAAGCCTCTGACCTCCTCCGCTTCGCTTCATTGTCACCCAAATGCAATGAAACACAAAAATCTTCATCACACCCGTTCCTTAATGAAGCAAGATTTTCAGAAACAGCCTTATCTGAGAAGTTTTTATGCAAGGGAGATCGTCCAATGAAGCTTGGAATAAACTGATGCTCTACACTAGGACCAGCGTTGACACCATCTTCCAAATGAAACTCGGATTTTATTGTTGATGGATTCACTTCTGGGCTGTTGCAATCTACTTCTAAAGGGATATTCTGAATCTGAAAACCCAATGGCTCAAATTTGTTTTCACTTTTGTCCTTTAGAAGAACTCCATCCGGAGGTGTAGAGTCCCCAACCGTGGAGGCAATAGCGGCCACTGAGGCAGCTCTTTGTTCTTGCACTGCCACTATAAATGAAAAGCGATGAAGGTAACATTATTAACAAGTTTTCAAGTCTCAAAGTCAGTTTGTACGACACATGCCTATCCATGAATGCCTTTTAATAATATGTCCTTGAGCTAAAGGACTTGCACCATTTTTATGATCATGAAAATAACACAGTTAAACGATCAACCATGGCATCGACGAGGCACTTTTTTATAATTGTTCTCCATACCAAGGCATCATTGAAAATTGACAAGGACTATGAAGAAGAACTAAGATACGAAATACAGAATAACGGAAAACTAAAAAAAATACTTGTGGATGAAACAAACCTTTAAGCCCTTCCTCCGTTATGATGATATCAAGCTGAAGCAGGTTGAGTAGGCGCCCAAGATCAACCCCACTAGTCCAGTTTTCTGGTGGCTGTCCAACTTTTAGCTTAAGTCGGCCCCGGTTGGCAGTTCCACCCCATATGATTCCTATTGGTCTTGGCTTCTCCCCATTTTCACCCTTCATTATGATGAGGCTTCCACTATCCCCTTCGAGGTCAAAACTCTGCTGATTCTCACCCACAACAAGAAAATCAGTTAAGAAGCATATGCCTTTCTCATCATTGTATTCAAGGGCATAGGCTAATACAGTTCCTGAGGTTAAGCCAGAACTCCTTCCAACCTTCATAACCTGCTTACCAATAATGGTACCAATTGACGACTGCAAATCAATAACCTTGACATCACTGATCTCTCCAACACCTTTAACAGATGTAGTAACAGTGGACATGTCAAAATCGTCAGTGAAAGGGATAAATGCACCATCTGCTCTGACAAATGTCTCTGCAGGTGAATAAAATTGTTAGGGGCATGTGTAAGATTGGGAAGGAAAAAGGTTACCACATGATTGAAAGTTGGTTTAAGACGTGAACAATGATGAAAATTTGGAAAACCTACTGAGCAAATATTAGAAGAAACACAAAGCAAATAAGATAAGGAAGAAATAGCAAGAAATAGCAGATCTTGATGCTGGTATCCAACCCAATTGTGCAATGATAATCCCCCAACCTCCCCTCCCCTATTTTAAATTTGAGACCTACAAGTTGAAAGTTTTAAGTTTTAAGTTTTAACCATCAATGTCTCCTAGGGGACAGGAGCAAGTGATGTATCAATATCATCATGCTGATATACTATCCCGAGTAAAAAGGGGGAGCTCCTCATCTATCTAATTAATTTAATGACTGAACAAAAGGAATTCTGATGAGATCCAATTAAACAATGGTCCAATCAAGCCATAACTACATATCATTTTCCACATAACGCATAGCATTGACAAGAAACAAAAGAAATAAGATGTTGAGATAAACAGGTCATGTACGTTCAAATAAAAGCAAGGTCAAAAATAAACCCATGTTTCTTTTAAATCAAGCACAATATTAATGCAACATGAAGAAGGAAGCACAACACAAAACATTTCTGCCTCAAAACCCATCAAAATGGTGTGATTGTGACCTGATTAAACATTAAGCAAACATTAGTTATTGAACATACAAACCAAAAAAAAAAAGAAAAGATAAATTTCCCTAAAAAAGGAGATAGCTACAACATATTAAACCATTCAGTGGATTAGCCATGAGCAGGACTTTTCTAAGTCCAAGGATCAGGTAGAAATTCCTATAGTATACATTACACCATTTTGCCATGGATGCAGGCTAAGCAGGACATGAAGATTTTAATGAAACAACTCCATTGTGTAGGTTTAACAGACATATCTAAAGAAGAACAGCAATGGAATAATTCTTAAAGCTTCATTAAGATAATAATAAAAAGAGTTCAATAGCTAGATCATGTTGCAGAGCAAGCTTCAACATCAAATCCAAAAGTGAATTAATCAAATCGTAGTTATCATAAAATTTTTACCTGGGTTTGTTCCAGCAAAAATGCCATACCAAAGATCATCTGTGATAAATGAAGTAGCTCTCTCCACGGCACCAAGATATACACCAGGACCAAGTGTTGGAGGCAAAGGATGAAACATTTTTTGATTTGGGTAATCCAAGTCAACTGCAACATGACGATTTGTAAGAAACCCAACCTGCCGGCTGCCAGTTTGACTTTTCACAATAGCACCAAGAGTTCCATAAGTTTCCTGGTTTGCTACCTGAGAACAAAAAGGGGTAATGGTGTACATGAAAATTTATCCGAGAAATGAAAGAAAAAGACCTACTAATTGAAAATGAGAGGGCAGAGATTTACTGAAGAATTAACACAGAAAGAGAAAGAATATCCACTAAACAAGAAAAGGAGGAAAACGGATGTAAAATGTCCAATAATCATATGCATATTTGTCAGCTCAGATTTTCATTAAGGTAGCTCTCTTTAGTTGACTAATGATGAACACGAGAACATACTATCCAAATATATAAATCATCATGTGATTCAAACAGAGAATACTAGTTCAAACTTTCATCATACAAAAAAAAGTTTAGACAAAATCAATTATCATTGAATGATATGATGCTGCTAGAAAAGATAAGAAAAGAAAGAAATCTCCTTCTTACCGTATGAACCAACCTCAACTACGTCTTCATTAAAAACAATTTAAGACAGACTAGATGACTCCTTTTACTCTATTTCACAATATAAGGCAATAATGTCTAAAAGGATGGCTAGGTATCAAACTTTTTTGAACTACCATTTCTTGATTTGTGCTTGAATGCAATCCATGCTGCACATGAAGAACCAACCTAGCCAGTGAGAATTATTTTGGAAAGGATAAAATAATGATGAGGTGATATATAAAAGGGAAAAAACCTACCCTGTGAACTACTTTCTCCCTCCTTCCCAACCCCATGCATCTCCCCAACAGCCCCACACAACCCTTCCCTCCCCCCCCCCCCCCCCCCCCCCCCGGCCTCTCTCTCTCTCACACTTCTCCCCACCCTCACTATTCTCTAGCAATGCTTGAGAAAGGGCTTTTGGACAGCAACTGTAGGCCCCCAAGTTGGATTTTGCCACTTCTCTGTTTGTAATGATCACACAATTCTTCAAGAACAAGATTCAGGGATATTTTAGGCATCTTAAGATAGCCAAGGCATTGAAGAACCCAGTAAAGAATGTGGACCACTTGGTTATATGGTCTTGACAGAAAGTTGTAGGGTACACACATTTGTTTGCATTAAAACATTGGGCTGACAATGAGAAGTAAACAAATGTTACTGAAATGCTTGTGAAGAATCCGTGATAAAATGATTGAATATCACTCTTGTTTCAGATTCTTAGATGCCTAAAACAAGTCATTAGATTTGAACTACCAGTTCGTTAAAGTCATTTCAAGTCCATGAAGCACACTTGCACGATCACTAGAAATAAGAAAATGCAGTTTACTATGCATTTTATTCACTGATTTTACTACAACAATAGGACTGAACTGCAACCTCCAGCTTGCTTTGGATGATCAGAGCTCCCAAACATGCTTGTACACCCAAAAAAAAAGATCTATCAACTACCATACATCAAATACAAAATATTACAAGGCAACTTGAGAATACCTGAGAACCTGAGCCAATATGCGGATCACCCCCACGCAAATCATCCACAATCTCTGTGTACAGCTGCTCCTTGGGTGTTGGCTCAGGTGCACCAAAATATGAGAACTCTACAACATCCACATCACACCATACACCTCCTGGTCCCTGATTAAAGGATTTAATACTTGTTTTAGCTACACACTGAACCCGGTTCCAACTAAAGGGGTTGAAACAAGATAAAACCACTATGCAATCAGAATAGAAAACGTAAAAGAAAAAAAGGAACAGAGGAAAGGGACAGGATAAGAAGTAAAATTGTATAACCTCTAGAGCAGTAGGCAGACACTGGATGGGGCTGAGCCATTGCTTGTCAACCTTCCTGGAGACAAAAACAAGGATAGCTGGTATTTCAGTCAGTACACCTTTTTTAATACGAAACCCAATTGCTGTCCCAAGACTGTAGCATCTCAAAATCTTGCTATGAAATGCTCTTATGGTCATTAGCTCGAGTAATGTTGTTGCTTGTTGCCCTTCTGGCAACCGACCAAGAGTTTCAGGCAGCACTCCTTTCTGTAGATTAGCAAAATAGTTTGCCCTCTCTTCAGCAGCATCATTTAATCTGCTGGAGGGTGGCCATGAAAAGTAAGGAGCATTGCTCTCATTGTGCATTCCAGCTGAAGCAAAAGGCTGAAGCGTTGGTGGACTAAATGAAGGAAGATGAGGATGACAGCAGCAATTTCTTTCAAAATCCAAAGCTGATTCCTCTGATGGTGCTGAACCAGAGCAACGGCCCCTCATATTAAGTCTGGACCGCTCCATCTTTCAGAGTAGCTAAGCAGATAATGCAGTGAAATTCCTGAAAACCAATACAAGGGACAATGATTCAAGATACACATGCATATAGCCAGACAGTTTGACAATCGTTTACAAACGAAAATTCTTTAAGAAAGCAAAGAGCTGAAGAAGGAAAAGATAAAGTTAAATGCATTTGTGTGCATATCCCAGAGTGGCCAAAATACAGAACTATCTTTTTTAACGTCAAAGCCTCGAAAGAACATATAAACTACCCATCTCAAACAAAAAAAGCCAAAACTAGCTCTTTCCTTAAAGAAGGCAATATAGATAAAAGCAAAGCGCATAGTTCAACAAATTCAATAACCAGAGAGAGTGAGAGAAAGCTATTAAACAACCGTGTATGATTATTGCCCAAATTACAAAAGATCAGCTAGTAACTCCGCGTTACGTAAATCTATTCCACATGATTCCACTTCAAAAATTAGCACATTAATTGCCCACAAATCAGTTATAGCACACGTTTCAAGTTATAAGCACATGTCTCAACATGTAGAGAAAACAATTCAACTTTGGTCATTTTATAAAACTCTAAAGTCATTCCACATTCCAGTTCAGCATCTTCATTCTAACTTTTTGCTTACAAAGTTTAACATTTGTTAAGAAGTCAAAACTTAGAAGTATATATGTTACTATACCAATATAAAAAAAACTCCCTTTTTCATGTGCTGGGGGCAAAAAAGCACAATACCAGAAAATTTTCTTCAAGAAACAAGGAAAAGGAAAATTGAATTTGACTTGGAAAGGCCAAAGTAAATTAAAAAAACTAAATGATTAAAAAAATTAAAAGCATTGCGAATAAGTAGAGGAAGTGAAATGTTCACGTTAAACAAAAGAAAGCCGATTAAAGTTAATCACTGAAATATCTACACCAGTCTCAGATATAAGGCAATATGAAGTTGGACGTTAAAAAAAAAAAAAAAAAAAAGAAAAACCCAGTAGTGAAGTAAAGATAAAATAAATGGTACAGCAAATTTGAACAATTGGTTCAAGTACTAAAAGCACATGCTACAGTTATACACTCCATTATACCTCTCTTTTTATTCTTTTTCCTTTTTCTGACAAATTCAATCATGATTACGCTTCTTCTTTCATTTCAATAATAATGGAAAAGCTCAACTCTTCACACTGGGTAGCCCCCTCTTCCCCCCAAATAAATAAAAAAAATTATCACACAACCAGAGAAACAGAGAAAATGAACAGTTAAACAGGAGCTGAAAACAATCTGAATTTCAACTTTCAAAGCCACCCCAGAAACTAAAAAACCACTTAATTCAAAATAACTAATACAACCCAATTCATGTATTTCTTTTTATAATATAAATATTCTTTTATAAAAAAAAGGTTAGACGAAATCAAAGAAAGGAAGAGAAACTCACCTTAGAAAGGAAAAAAAAAAGAAGAGGAAATGAGATGGTGGGTCCAATTTGTAGAGAGTTCCTAAAGACAGGCTGAAAGAGACTTAACTTTTCATGTCTGCAGATGGGTATGCTGCCCTTTGTTGGAAGTAAAGGCGAGCAGAATCTAAACCAGATCTTAAGAAAGGTCCATCACTAGCTGGAAACTGAATGATGGCAGCAGAATATTGAGCAAATGACTGTGACAAAGTAGAAACTGATAGCTTGTATGAGTCTGAAGGAAGGCCTTCAGAGAGTATGAGATCAGTAAGCTTTACACGACCCAGAGATGGCAGGCCATTGCCTGCCATTAAATTCTTTCAATGTACCAGCTATCTAAGTTTTAACAAATAGTTATGATCTGTCGGCGGTAGAAATTAAAAGTGGCAACAGTCGAAGTCGTTAAGGCATTAAGTATAATCTGCCCTGCATGAAAACAAATAAAAAACAAGAATTTAACAGTCATAACAATAAACTTTTAGACTATAAAGAATTTTGGGCATCACTGAAAAGAAAAACGTGAAAAGTTATTTCAGACGGTTTGCAATTGGCAACAGTAAGCGATTGAAAACATGGACTATAGATAAGAAAAATGCACCAATAAAGAGGATCAAATATAAAAATTTTCAATCAAAGAAAGCATACCATGTTATTCCCGATTACATAAGACAAAATTTCACAGATTAAAATTCCTAAAGGAGTGTCTTAGCAACTATCTTCGAAAGTGAACAGGCACACTGATATGGAAAAAGCACAAATAACGAGTTCCAAAACCAGATGAAACTCAGCTCTCGACTCAGTATCAGTTCCTACTAGTAAGTCAAAGAAACAAAAACAATGAAGGCATCCTCCGGCGGAAGAGAGTAAAATTTCTTTATTTCAGAGACTGCAAAATATGAAATAAAAAAGAGAAAATTAGTCGTTACTTTTGAAATTTCGAGGTAGATTATAATTAAATTAAGATAGATTTACGCTATTTGGAACTACCGTTATCCAAGCTGGTTTTCATACACTTGTAGGATGAATTACATAATGAATTTAGGAACCCATTTTCTAGAGCCTATTTATATATAGTAAAACTATGATCAAACTTGGAATAAATAAAGCAATCTATTCTATCAAAAATCATGCAAAATTTGCAATTTGCTAAGAAATAACAGCACACACCAAAAAAAAAGAAGAAGTAAACTTGCTTTAAATTTTGAATTGTTTATATTTAGAAAAACAAACCCAGTTCATAAAATCAAAAAAACTTTACATGAAGAAATACACAGCCAACCCATAAAAAGAAACAAATTCAACTTGCCTTTGATCGAGCAAAACGCCTTGCTAGGCAGTCAACTGAAAGCTGAAAAGGATATAGATGTGACAGTAGGCAACAAGAGAGGGAAAGGACGAGGGAATTTCGTGGGGAGAAAAGAGCAATTCTATGATTATTCAAAGGCCTTGGCTTGGGAAAAGTCGGGCTAAGCCTCTTTTAGGATTGGGGCTTTGGAAATATAGCTCAGGCCTAGTCTACAATAGTTAAAATTGTATTATTATTGAATTTAATTTAAATGGAAATAGATAATTTTATTTGGTCATTAAAAATAAATGTTTATGGATCTGTTATCTATTTACATTTTTCAGAGAGAATTAAATTACTTTATTTATTTCTGAATTTAAAAAAAAGAATAATATTACTTTACTTAGGTCCTTCATTTTCCAGTGTTACAACTTCCACAAGGGCTAATTCAATTGATTTCCATTTAAATTTAATCTGTTTATCAGCAAAAGTTTAATGACTAAATGCCAATGGTACCACTTGTGTGCAAAAGACAGAAATTAAGAGATAAGTCATAAAATTGTTCAGACAAGACAAATTTAATACAGCGGAACAGACGGCCGCCCAAATACAAGTATTGTTAGGAGCCACTAAGTAGAAAGTAGATCACGACTGAAATTAAAGTATTTTCGAGCAAATCAATACAACTCTGCTATTACATCATCATTCACAACGAATTCAACTGGGGGAACTAAGATCTACGGCTTACGAGGGGGTGAGCTACTACTGCTGCTATTGCTGCTGCTTCTTCCTCTCAATGGCCTGCACACGGGAAAACCAGAGTGTTATCAGCAGCAAGTCCCATTTGTTTTACTGACTACTACATAAATGTGTTCTGTGTTCACCAAAACTTCACAAATCTTTACTCATTGGATTAAACTCAAACTCACAACTTGTTTCTTCATAGCTAGCACCCCAACAACATCATTCTTGGTTAGCATTCTTAAATCAATGTTATATATAGACACACATGCACATGTGCTACCAAAGCCTAGTTTCCATGCAAACACAGCATAACAAATAAATGAACCAATAAACTTAGAATTTTCATTAAAAGTGCAAATTATTTAGCAAAAAAGATGAATAAAATAAAATATACAAATTACCTTCTAGGACTGCGACTCCTTGAGATCCTCCTTGCTACCTGTCATAATTGACAAAAAACACATATGCCAGATATTAAATAACTGGTAAATAAGGTTCTCCCTTGAAACAAAAACAATAAATGCTAACCTTCCGGGGACTGGGTGATCTGGAATAGGATGATGACCTCCCACGTCTCACTGCAGGTCCTCGGCCTCTGTTTTAAAGATAACATACAGAAGTAAGATCCCAAGATGTGGAAACATGAGATTACAAACAATACTGAAATTCATTATTCATTAACAGTAATTCTTCATCATCTAAGTTCTAGCTTAATAATTAAAGAAAAAAAAAAAGAGAGGCCCAAAAAGTGGGAAAATATTACTACTATTACCAACACTTCTGACCACAAATGTATCATATTTTTTGTAAATTCTCATAGTCCAATCAACATCAATGGAATGGGGCATGGAAGGCAATCAAAGGCACCAGCAAAAGCTCAAATTCACTCATTCAATGTGGTCAATCAAATTACTAGTAAGTTCAGCACATAAATTACTAGTAATTTCAGCACACACAAATAAATTTAATAAACTTCTTTCTTCATTGTCACTTTTCATGAGGATATTTGACATATTGGCAGGAAAAATGGAGAGGGATAATGAAATTGAAGACAGACTATTTAAAGCAACTGCACCATAAGAAAGGGTTACAGTACTAAGGTATTACCTCCGAGGTGAGATTGACCTTGAACGAGAACGAGCAGGTCTACGAATTGGAGAACGACTCCGTCTACGGCTGAAGGGAGACCTTCTTGGAGGACTACGGGCTCGTCTAAGAGGTGAACTGTAATAAAACATAATCGTATAAGACCCAGATTACATGAAAAAGTTATGCATTAACCATTAGAAAATCTACAAATTAAGTTATTTCAGTCGTAACAGGGCATTACTACAATTCATGATGCAGACATCCTTCAGAAAATACCAATTATGGGATGCCAATTCAATTACTTGTAGCCTAACTAAGTTAATATTAGTATCCACTATCCAGTATCCAATTCATCACATTCTCTTCCTACCTTCACAGAATAGTGGAATTCAGTCTCACTTCCAGGACAATTAGTCAGTGGTTTAATTCACTGAGACTTCTTGTTCAGGATTCATAAAGAGTTTTGGTAATATAGAATTCCCATGTCTTTTGCAGGCCCAGAGAAAAAAAAACACTTTCAATGTTCCCTTATTATTGCAAAATGTGATCAACATCATTTCTGCCCATTTGTACTACAAAATCTGAAGAAGGGCTTTGGTTGGCATAACAGAAAAGCAGAAGGATGGAAAGGGAATAATTTTGAGTGTGCTTGATAGGAAAGAAAATGTGAGGGATGAGGGTTTTCTCCCCAGGCTCACAAAACCCAATCTGTCCAAATTGGACAGACAAGGAGATGGAAAACAAGGCCAATTTGGATATTCTTAATTTGATGGTAAAACAAATAAAAGGTTCTTAATTTTGAGGGCAAAGCACTAAGGGTAAGGATAACTATAGATTTTAGTTATAATTTAATAAGGGGCATGGCAATAAAATCATTTAATTTTTACTTTCTTTTCATTCAATCTTCTATTCTACCAGTCAAAGGAAAGAAATGTCATTTTTCTTTCCTTCCATTTCTCCATCTTTCCTATCAAGCACGCCTAGAGGAAATAACATTTTTATCCTTTCACTTTCCTCTTTCCTAAAATTTCCTCTTATCATTGTTCCATTTATCCTAGGACAAAGAAAAATGAAGAACTAGGAGCAAATAGAAGTGGAAAAATGAAAACAGGTTTTCTTTCCGTTGATTTGCTTGGATGAAAGATTATTTCTTTTATCCATTGCATGGTAGAATTGAAATTGAGAGGAAAGAAAACAAAGACAAAGTGATTTATCATCATACCCCTTATAAATATTTATCAAAAGCAATAATATTTCCTTAAGATGAATAGATGATGTGTGCTTTACTCCCAAAACTAAAAACTTCTTTTTCTTTTTTTTTCTTTAGAGCAATTTTATGGTATTCTTCGGTTCATTATTTCTGGTGAGGTATTTTTTATTTTTTAAGAAAAAAATATATAAATGATAAATTTCTATTTTTCAAAAAAAAAAATAACAATGTAAATATGATGGATTTGTAAGAAAAAGTTTCTAGCAAATCATCTTCAAAACAACAGCCTAATGGCATCTAATTTTGAGATAAGGTTCATATATTCAAACTGATGCATTTTACTTTCCAAAAGCAGGTGAAAGCCAAGTTGGAGAAAAAGAGAAAGGGATTAAAGGTTTCTCTAAGAGAGAGAGAGATTGCTCTTATGTAACAGGCAGAATTAGTAAATTCACATGACTCATTCAAATTGGCCATCATTTCTGTCTCCTCATGGCCCAACTTGGACAGATTGAATTTTGTGAGACTAGACAGAACATACGTCTTATTTCCATTTTTTCTCACTTTTTTTTACTGCCAAGCACACCCAAAATCCATTTTGTTTTTCCTTGATACTTTTCTGTAGTACCAAGCAAAGCCTAGCATGACCAGCCAGGGAATTCATTATAGGTGTAAAGCCTACCAACTGAAACAACTAAAACTTCTAACAGGCAGGATAAGAGGAAGGAGAGGAAAGAAAATAAAAGAGAAAATGTGATTCACACCTTGAATAACAATACACAGTAAAGTTTTTCGTTATACTCTTTTGGTACTTACACAGTTTTCTTATGCTATTATCCATGCTATAAACATGAAACCTCATAAAGTTTCTTATGAAAAGCTTTATGTAAGTATGGAATCAAAAAACAATCAAATGAAAAGCTGTAAGTACAAATATTGTAATTTCACCTTCGGCCGTGGACACAAAGTTTGCTCAAGTAAATATAAGGCACATACTTCTAAACATGGAAATTTTCTTCTACAAACAACTAACTTGGCAGGATTAAATAGTTTTATTTGATACAAACATATATTTTACCTGGATGATACATTATATTCTATTTCTACTGCACAACTATTGACCACAAACCTTATGAATGATTATTATCTCCTATTCACTAAGGACTAGCTTAAAGATGGAAAATGATCAGATTATAAACGTGAACCAGGCTGATGCAAACAACCAAGAGATCAAGAAAACTCAAGTCTAAAATGAAGAATTAAGAATTATCATATTCATATAACATGTATTTTACAGCCCATTTTGCCCTTGGTTAACCTAGATTTTAGCCTCCGAAATCATTCTATCACTTTCTACATCACATCATGGCACTGAGAAAAGGTGCAATGTTATATTGAACTATTTGTCTGAGCTCATCCACACTCATACCAACAAAAGATCAACATCTAAGAGTCACTTATTAAAGCTAACAACACAATTAAGACATACTAATACTACCTAACTAACAATTCAAAGTTTGTCTTTGATGAATTATGGTACTCTTGATTCTTCAGATTCAATAAGATCTTATGCATTTATTCATTTGTTCACATGTTGTGATCAGTTCACTTATACCTTAGGGCAATAAAATTTAACCCACACAAAAATAGCTAAAATGTATTATTACCGGCGCCTTGGAGGAGGAGAACGTCTTCGGATTGGACTACCACGCATCCTACGAGGAGAGGCCCTGTGAAGGTTAAATAGGTTAAATTATTTCAAAACCAGTTCAATAATTTAACAAGCTATTAGCCTATTACAACTACCATACCTTGCTGGAGATCTAAGCCGCCTTGGTGGAGACGATGGAGAACGACCTCTGGCAGGAGAGGCAGGTCGGCGCCTGGGAGGTGTTTCAACACGCCGATAAGGAGATTCTAAACGACGACGAACCGGGGAATCTACTCGCCGACGAGGAGAATCTGCTGGTCGTCTAGGGGATCCACCTCTTCGACCCACAGGTGATCTCCTTCGTGGGGAGGGCAGGGGTTTCCGTTGAGGAGAAGCTGATATCAAACAGTTAACAAGTTGAAAAACATATAAATAACTAAATATACAAGTATAACATAATTTAAACAGAAATTTTACTATGTTAAACATACATTCCCGTGGTCGTTTTGGCCCATCCCTCTCAATATCAGCATTGGCATTATCAGATTTTTGAGCATCTCTTTTAGGAGCAGAAGCAATTGGCTTTGGTGGTGGAGAAACTTTTGGCCGTGGAGGAAGTGTAAACTTCGCTCTTACAATATTGCCATCAATCTGGGCCTGCAATAAAGCAGAAACTGGCATCATTCTCGCAAAGTACTAATATCTAAACACTGCTAATAATTTTACTCTAGCATATTAACAAAACCTACACCATCCATGTACAGTAGAGCTTTTTCAGCATCTGCTCTCGTCTTGAATTCAACATAGCCATATCCTCTTGGAAGATTAAGCTGTTAGCATGAAACATGTCAAGATGAAGATGATGATGATAAGAATAACAACAACAAAAAACTTTCAACACCAAAATATGACTAATATGAACTTACAACACGGTCCATTGCTAGATCCACATTCACAACTTCACCAAAATTGCCTACAAGGTGGGAAGATGAAGACAATTGTCACAGAATTGAAGTGTAAGGTGGAATGGATTAAAAACATAAAGGAAACAGATACTTGTCCATACAAAACCATGTGCATTCCAGAAATAGCAAACTACTATCCAAATTATATACAAGTCTATAATCTTATTGAACATATAAATATAATTCTCAAAACTTCTAGAAAAAAGAACAAAAGTATTGTATGTAATTTTATAATACAATTGCAAAATGATTAAGTGACCATATTCTTGGGGGATAAAAAAAAAAGAGATTACAGGAAATATTAGAACAAGATCTACAAGCAAGTCAAGAAAAATATTACAGTGTCCTCATACATTGACCAGGTTCTTTAGATTAATTAAGAGTTCATTAATAATAGTCAATATCATGTCACAAAGTATTCAAATTGCCAATCTCTCAATAGAAGTCTTATACACCATAAGTTCTTAAGTGCCTCAGCTTTCAAGAAGTATTAACAATTCTCCAGTCAAGCATTTGTAATACTCAAAGGTTAAAAGGTAAAGCTCGTACTGAATATTTCTCTTAGATGGCCTTCGTTGACATTCCTGCTCAGTGAGTCAACATAAAGAACTAGGGACTCGCGGATGGGAGAAGTCTTCCTGAAATCAGTGCCAAGAACAACATAAATAGTTGAGGATAAACTTCAATCCTTTTCAATTACTGTATTCTTTTCTTTTTCTTTTTTTTGGTTTTTTTCCTGATCTGGAAACATGATCATACTATTAAACTCCTTCCCATATTATCAAGTTAAGCATAATGCATGTTTGCATATATTGCATATAAGATATCCAACCAAGTCAAAGTTCAAGTCAAAGTTTCTCTGGCAGCATCTGCTCATGATTGAAGAAAACAGGAAGAAAGGAAAATTTCTCCATCCACAAAACTAGTGACAGAAACAAAAGAAAAATACCCATCTTTGTTTCCTAAGAAACTAACTACAATTTCAATAACAGCTATCTTGTGAAAAGAATAGCTAAAACAAAAACTACTACTTAAAAGAATTATTTGATTCTCTCTACTATTGGAAACCCAGACCCACTAACTTAAAACAGATTAAAAACAAGTTTATTTTTCAACAATTCTGTATTTTCTAAATCATGTATTAAAAAGCTTTGAAAAATCCACTCCCTAGTTGCTAACAACATAGAACATGTGCATTACATATAGAATAAAGTAAAGCCTCTGCAGAATTTTAAATTGACAATAATGGTAAATCTGAACTGAACATGAATTTACCTTGGAGCTGGAGATGCTTTTTTAGATTGTGGTGGAGGGGAACGACCTCGCCTAGACACATCAGGCGGACTATGGCAGGGAATGAAAAGAAAAATCAGATAAAAATATTAAACATTCAAAAGGATAATAACCACATGCAACAAAAAATGGTGGGAGGGACAGTTACAATATACCAATGTCAGTAAAGAGTGTGACATTCCCAGTTGCAGAGACATTTAAATCTAAGTTTTAATTCATTAAATTGACCTGCATTGCCACTTCTGAACTCATAATTTTGTGCCAACTCTTGTACATCATACACATATATCAGATTCCAACTCAATCAGCGGCTGAGAAAATCTCAGCACTTACACTTTCTACTCTTCCTTGACAGTAAGATAAAGGAACCATATCTCAATGAAGTCATATCATGGCAAAAGGTGAGTTGGATGAACTTGAATCCAAATGAACTAAGTTTCCAAGTACGTATTATTAGGCAGATCATTTTCGGCAATCAAGTGCAGCATTCATGCATAATTATCTTAAAAGCAACAGTACTATGCTATTAGCAACAATCAAGTACTAACTTCAACAATATTATCTCAGGAAGGAAAAATTAACATCCCTAAGATTCGTAATAAGGTTCCATTTGGTTCTTCTTTTACTACTTTGTTTTTGCTCTTTGCTCTTTCTTCCTAAGAATTTGCAGAAAATAAAAAAATCAAAAGCAAATGATATAAAGCAAAACGATAACTGCTTAATAATAAACAACTAACTAATATGTAACACCATTTCTAAAATAATTTTTCCATGTAAAAGTAATATCATTGCCTCTTATTCTCCAAAATTATTATTTTCTTTTGCATTTAAACTGGCAAAACTAACAACCCACCAGTACCTGATCAAATTAGACTTAAATTCTTTGTTTCGTTTTCGCTATTAACAATTATTCCTTTTCACTATAATTTCAAACCTCATACTAATTAAAGCTTATTAGTAAATTCTAGAGTATCAAAAATCTGAAGAGAGAAAAACCTTCGACGTTGAGGAGGGCTGCGACTTCGAGAGCTAACGCTGCGAGAAGGAGAGGAAGATGAGGAGGATCTGGAGCGGGAGTGGGAGCGAGAGCGAGAGCTAGACGGGGAAGCAGATCTGGACCGGGACACAGACCGCGAGCGGGAGCTGGACTTGGAGTCTGAGCCGGAGTAAGAGCGGGACCGGGTACGAGACTTGGACCGAGAACGGGAAGAGGAGCCGGAGCCGGAGCCGGAGATGGAGGGTGAGCGACGGCCTCTCGTCGGCTTCGCCATTGGGGGAGTGCAGAGATAGGAACGGTCGGAACCCTAGATAAACCCTAGGGGATGGGAGAGTGAATTCGGTAGTGTTTTTTGTTGTAGGGAGGACGCGATTTATCTGTACCAAAAAATGAAGTTTACAGAAATCTTTTTTTTTTCCGAATTAATTACTTTTCGGTTCTTGCAGTTTTCCTATTAACGGAAAAATATCAAATTTACTCCCCCAACTTTATTCCAACATTCAATTGTGCCCTTAACCATTTTAATTTTTCTTTAAAATAAAAAATTCATGAGGCCATTTCAAAAAACTTCATGAGAGATTTTAATAATTAACTCTTTCTACTCTCAAAAAATCGTTTATGCTATTTCTAGTTACCTTGATAATTTAACTCAATATTTTATTTTTGGAAATCTTGAATTCCAATCTTAAAGTAGAAGATGTAAGATTTATAAGATAAAAAGATGATTATTTTCTCATGCATAAGCTGAAAATACATGTATATACCAATAAATAGTATTTTTATCTTCTTTTTATATAAATGTTATGTGTCATGTGGTTAAATGAGAAAATCGAGTATTTTTGTTTATTTCGTTCTACAGAACGAATCTCACCCTTTAAAAACTAATTCTAAGCATGGTAATCAAATTATTCGAGTTGAATTTATATTTAATTATTATTTTAAGTTTTCAATTCAAGTTACAAGTCTTTTACGGCTTCTGTGAGGTTTTTATAGGATCAATTGAAATTTGAATTAACATTTTTTTTGGGTTTTTCACAAGTTAAGCATACATATATTCATAAAAATAATTTTAAGTGTGAATAAACAAATTAACTTTAGATTAAGAGTATTTTGATAATTTTATTAAGGAAAATCAACATCCTAACCCCTTGTAGAGATAAAAGTTATTTGTTAATTGAAAAAAAAAATCCACATATTTTACTTGAGAAAAAAGAAATCATAAAATATCATGTAGAAAAAATTAAAACCATAAAAACTATAAATGAAGTTTACCCTCATTTTTTATATATAAAATAATATTAATATTTTTAAAATATACTTAAAAATACTTCCATTTTAAATCAAATCGAAATAAATTGATATCATCGAGATAAGTCATTTTTTATTAGATTTAATGTTCAAATAAACTTCTAAACTATTTAAGAAAATTTAAATAATTCTTACTTCATTTGTTGTGTTCAATCAAGTCTCTATATTTTTATTTTGGTCTAATAAGTCTTTATAACTAATAATTAATTAATTGTCATTAGTCAAAATGCTACTTGTCATTTTATATCCACATGACATTAATATGGCGTTAATGTGAAAGACAAAAAATGTCACATGACTATATTATCATGTTAAATTAACATGTCATATCATCATTATTTATGATATATTAGCATGCAAAATCATCATTAACTATGATATGTTAGCATGTCAAATCATAATTAATTATAATATGTTAGCATGCTGCATCAATGTCACACAATATAAAATAACAAATAACATTTTAACTCAGTTAATCATTAGTCATAAGGGCTTATTTGGCTGAAAATAAAAATACAAGAGCTTGATTGAAAGTAATAAAAATATAAAAGCTTATTTGAATTTTCTTAAATAATTTAAAGGCTTTTTTTAATATTATACCTTTTTATATAATTCAATAGTCAAATTATATAATTAGTTCTTATACTCTATCAAAGTGGTGGATTTAATCCATCTACAATAATTTGTAGAATTTAAATCCTTATACTTTTCAAAATTGATAATGTCAGTCGAATGTGTTAAAAATTTTCTATTATCTATGTTGATATGGTATTTGACTATGTTAACATAAAATTTTCTAACTGATGTGACATTAAATTTGATGACATGGCAATAATGATGTGGCATGTCACTAATGATGAAATAGTAATATTAATAATTTCATCTCTTTTCATTTATAGTGGCAGTGCAAGAACAAAGATCTACCTCGGTGGCCTCTATTGCCACCACGATTAAGGACTCTTCACCTCCAGATGGAGTTCTTCTAAAGGACAAAGTGAAATCAAATTTGAGTCATTGGGTTTTCAAATTCAACGAATCCCTTCAAAGGACAAAGTGAAAAAAGTTTGAGCCATTAGGTTTTCAAATTCAACAAATCCCTTTAGAAATAGATTGCAACAGCACAGAAGCAAATCCATCAACAATAAAATCCTAGTTTCATTAGGAAAATGGCATCAATGCTAGTCTTAGTGTAAAGCATCAGTTTATTACAAGCTTCATTAGACGATCTATCTTGCATAAAAACTTCTCAGATAAGGCTGTTTCTAAATATCTTGCTTCATTAAGGAATAAGTGTGATGAAGATTTTTGTGTTTCATTGCATTTGAGTGATAATGAAGTTAAACGGAGGAGGTCAGAGACTTCAAGCAGCACAAAATATCCCAAATGAAACTAGTAGCTTCAGCTGGGAATCACTGACTAACCCTTATAGTTGGTATTGCAACTTTAATCAAGTGAGTGAAAGCTGCAAATTCTTATTTGTTAACTTTGTCAACTTTACTAGGTCAAGTTAACCTCAGTATATTATATAGTATAGAATCCTTTTCTTGCTTGTGAAAGTTTTATGTTTATTTGTATTTTCTTTTTTTAAAGACTTGAAATTGGAAAGCTTTCAGATAAATATATATATTCTAAATATTCTAATATTAGTAATCAAATGATCCCTACGTTACACAAACACACACACACATACACACATACATACTAAAGAGTTTGAATACTCTATATGATGATTTTATTGATAAGGCATGCGGTGCTTAAGTACAAGTTGAAATGGTAATACAAAGGAATGAAATATTTACAATAAATTGCAGCCTAAAGTAAAGGCATTAATTATGCTGTAGACTAAGGAATCGGGAGTTAATGATAGCAATTAGTCAGTGATCATAGTCTATAATTAAGGAGAATAAGATCCCAAGTCAAATCTCCTTCATTACTCCCCCTCGAGTTGGAGCATATAAATTTGTAATACCCAACTTGGTCAACAGATCATGGAATCGATTTCGTCCAAGACCTATGGTGAAAATGTTTGCCAACTGAAAATGTGTTGAAATTGACCTGGGAACAAAGATCTTTGACTAAATGTGTTATTTGACAAAGTGACAATTTATTTCAATATGCTTGGTGCATTCATGAAAAGTTGGATTTGTTGTAATATGAATTATAACCTGATTATCACAAAATAGTGAAACTAATGTTGGATGAGAAATGCACAGATCAGCCAATGACCTTAAAAGCCATATAATCTAACTTGTTGTAGTAGCCATGGCTCTATATTCTGCTTTGCGGATGATTGAGAAACTACTAATTGTTTCTTGGATTAACGTGAAATGGGTGATGAGCTAAGAAAAATTATATACCCAATAGTTGATTTTCGTGTTGTTAGACAGCTTACCGAATTTATATCACAATAAGGTCGAGGTGTCAATTGGTTATGACAAAGCAATAATAAATCTTGACCTGGTGCTCTGTTTAGGTATCGTAGTACACGCAAAGCTACATTAAAAGGTGTCTGACATGGACAATGTAGGAATTGACTTAATACATGGACAACAAAACTGATATTAGGTTAGGTAATGTTGTGGTATAACAATCTGCCTATCAATCCACTATATTGCCTTGGATCTAAACAAAGTGGGCTTACATTAGGATCTAACTGGATCTATTGGTCCATGGGTGATGTCGCGGGTTTGCACTCAATATGTCAAGCACATATTGTCATTAATTTAAGACAATACCAAATGGTGATTGTGCTACCTCAATTCCCAAAAAATATTTTAGCTTACCCAAATTTTTGATGCGAAATTCACAATACAAATGAGTTTTTAGTTGATAGATTTGAGTGCATTATTCCTTGTTACTATATGTCATCAACATATATTAACATTGCAACAAATGATTCTTTGACAGAACTTGTAAACAAAGAATGATCGGCATGAGATTGTGTGAAGCCAATAGCTAGTGAGGAATTGTTAAACTTTTGATACCAAATTTACGATGCTTGACAAAGTTCATAGAAAGATTTCTTGAGGCGACATACTGATTGCTCCCTCTTTCTAGCAAAGCCTTGAGGTGTCTTTATATAAACTTTCTTCTTCCAAATCCCCTTGTAAAAATGCATTATTGATGTCCAATTAGTGCAACTCCCAATAGTGTACCGAAACAATGGGCAGAAGACAACAAACAGTGACTAATTTTGCAACCGGGGCAAAAGTCTCATGAAAGTCTACCCCTTTGATTTGAGTATATCCTTTAGCCACTAATCGTGATTTACAATGCTCCATTAATCCATTTGGGTTGTATTTAATTTTGTACACCCATTTGGAATCTATGGCTCACTTTTTCAAAAATAAAGATGTAAGAATCCAAGTGTCATTTACCTATAATGTCGATATTTCTTTTCCATAGTATCACACTGGTTTTGCAATTTGACTGTTATGGAAACACATTATGTGATTTGGAGTAAGAGATATTGTGTGATAGAGGATATACCATTGAATTGGCTGAATAAGGTGCAGAGTGTGAAATAAGAGCAAGTGAAGCAGGCAAAGTATAATCGTAACTGAAAAGAGTTTTCGAAACTTGTCGTTGTCACTTAATAGGGAGTGCATTGTGTTGTTCTTCACTCCATTCTTGGCTCAATTAAAGAAGGACATTTTCTAAGTTGGTTGTCTTCTTATTAGCCTAAATATGTTGACTTTTCTTGTGCAGATGTGATATTAGAACTTTGTATTACCCCAAACTCTTTGATTTGTTACGTATGATCTTATGGCTCCTGTTGTGTGAGACCTTCTAAATCTAAGTGTTCATTTGGCTCATCAAATGAAATAAGTGAATTGATTTGTGCGTGCTAATGTGCCTTTTTGTATTTGGATCATTAATTTCCTTACCTATCTTGGCAAAAGGAAATATTTCTTCCTAAAACTGTGCATATCAAGAAACATATATCTTATTGCTTTCAAGGTCATATATGCGATACCCTTTCTGTCTCGAAAGGTACCCAACAAAGACACTTGGTCGACTACGAGGAGCGAACTTATCTTGTGGTTTGTTGATATACCCGAAATAAAGACATTTAAATGTTCTAAGATGTTCATATGATGGAGATTTCCTAAACAATTTCTTATATGGAGTCGGGTTTTCTATGACTAAAAACGGCATACGGTTGATTAGATAAGCTTCTGTGAGTACACATTCACCCCAAAAGGTAATGGGAAGGTTCGCTTAGAATCGAAATGCACATGCTATTTCTAAGAAATGGCGATGCTTTCGTTCTACCACTCCATTTTGTTGAGGTGTGTTCGTGCATCTAGTATGTCTCTCCATCCCACACTCAAAATAATGATTCTCCAAACCCTCATGATCGAACTCCAATATGTTATTTATTCGCAATATCTTGACTTATGTATTTAACTGTGCTTTGACCAACTGGAAGAAATAGAGTCAAAGACTTTTTGTTTATGATTTATGTTTCATAAGAAAAACTCATGTTGCTTGACTGTAATCATTAACAATTAATAGAAAATAGTGTGATCTCGAAAAAGATGCAATGCAGTAAAGACCTCAAATATCATTGTGAATTAGATCAAAAGCTTGTAAACTTTTATTCTTACAACTCAAAAAAGGCAACCTAGTTTGTTTTGCTCTACAAAAAACATCATAGAGAAAATTATCCTTCTTATTATTAATGACAACCAAGTTTGGAACCACTAAAAGGCGATCCAATGGAATATGCCCTAATCGATGATGCCATAGCATCACAATGTCTTTGCTCTTAGTCATAAATGCTTTACTTGTCCCTATTCGCTCTAAATAATACAATCCGTTTCGCACTCTACCCACTTTAATGGACTTCTTCGAGGGTAAGTCTTGTATTACACAAAAATCAAATCAAAAAATCAAGAAACAATTCAAGTCACGAGTTATCTTGCTTATAGATAATAAGTTAAACCAAAACTTAGGTAATCTAAGAATCTTCGATGTCTCCACTGGCTTCATGGGTTCGTTTGAGGCAATTCTTCATTAGTTGTCTTAGGAACACTTTTAACTTTGGATGAGTCTGTTGTAGTAATGCAATGGATCACTTCAATTCATACACTCGGGGTGTAATTCCTTGAGTAAATGGCTCTTTTAAATTAAGCTGTATTTCATTTGCAGTACTCGCATAAGCAGCATCTATTTGTAACTTTTAAAAAATGAATTGATAAGTCATGATTTTATTACCGCGTTACATAAGATCCAAGATTGAAAATCTCTGGTATAGGCATCGGGTTTAACTTGTTCAGGAAGTGTCTCAAAAGAATAGATTCAAGAAAACCTTGTTCAAAGAGAATGGAATCAAGGAAACCCTATTCATAGAGAATGAAATCAAGAAAAACCTGTTAATGAAGAATGGAATTAAGAAAACCCTGTTCAATTTTATAATGAAATATAAAGGGACTATTTATAAAGATAGCCCATCCTAAAACTACTTGTAATATAAGTAAATTAAATAATGAAGTATTCTAATCCTAGACTTTATTAGAGTACAAGTAAAAAACATAAAAGTAACAGTCATAAAAAATTAGGCTTGCAATCAACAAGTAAGGAAAATTTAAATATAGAAAGTATTTTAATTATCTTAGAATACTTGGTTGCTACTATTTTTAGCAACTATCGAACTTCTTCTATGCGGATTGTCTTATACACACTGACTACTGATGCACATCTATTTATATGGACTTTGTGTGTATGACTATGTGGTTTATATTCTAAGTTAATTTTCTTTTACTACTAATTGAAGATTGCAAAGCAATAACCTTGACATCACCGATCTGTTCAACACCTTTGACGGGTGTAGTAACAATAAACTTGTCAAAATCATCAATCAAAACTCTTTTTAATATTTTTCCTTTTTTTAACAAATTCAATCATGATTATGCTACTTCTTTCATTTCAATAATAATGAAAAAGCTTAACTCTTCACAATGGGTATCCCCTCCTTCCCCCTAAATAAATAAATATATTATCACACAACAAGAGAAATAGAGAAAATAAATAAATAAAACAAGAGCTAAAAATCAATGACTTTGAACTTTCAAACCCACCCTAGAAACTAAAAACCCCATTTACTTCAAAATAACTAATATATCCCAATTCATGTATGTTTATTTATTTAAAAAAAAAACGTTAGAAGAAATAAAAGAAAAAAAGAGAAACTCCCCTGGTAAAGAACAAAAAGAAGAGGAAACGATATAATGGTTCCAATTTGTAGAGAGTTCTTAAAGACAGGTTGAAAGAGACTTAACTGATATCAGCTATTAACCAATTTGGGAAAAAACAATTTGTCAAGGAAAAAAGCTATAGAGATTGACAGTTTGAATAATTGTCATGGAGAATGCCGCGAGTATTTAGTATACAAGTTTGTAAGGATCGCTCAAACATGAATATGGTAAAGTAATTTTTATATATAGCAAAGAATATTTAAGTGTATTAAGATCTTATTTTGATATGTTACCTAATTTAGATATACTAAATTTTATCTTTATCTGCAATTTTTACTTTTCTTTTTTATTACTTATATAAAACCAAAAATACCTTAGCATCATTTGATTTTTCTTTTCTTTCCCCTTTTTTTCTACTTCAAATCTTTTCCATTTAAAAGCCTCAAACACACAATAAAATCAAATTACATATACATGGAGTTTAAACTATTTTCTCCTTTTTCAATTATAAAAATTATTATCAAATTCTAATTTCCATCCGAAATTATAAATTTGATATGTGATATATAAAGGTGCTTATAGATTAGATAGTTTTATCTCAATTTTGACTTGTTTATTTTTTATTATTAAATATTATAAATTATTTTAATATATTTAAATAAATTTTAAATTAAATTACATAGAAATATATTATTTATTAATAAAAACAATATCTTTAAACTTGTACCAAGTTGAACTAGGTCTACGTGTCACGGTTCGCAGATCCGTGACTAGTCCAACTCTTATGGATTACCGAGCTAGTCCTCATGTCGCCTTAGCAGCCAAACAAAGTATTCTAGGGCAACTAGAATACTTTCCAAAAA
Organism: Theobroma grandiflorum; assembly: GCA_036013995.1. Lineage (NCBI taxonomy): Eukaryota > Viridiplantae > Streptophyta > Magnoliopsida > Malvales > Malvaceae > Theobroma > Theobroma grandiflorum. Next base: position 20,688,348 of record CP142133.1, on the reverse strand, counting down.
TAAAGTTTTCTTTATTGATTACTTACTCATTAAGGAGGCATAGTTTTACGAATTTACTTTTCTTGTACTCCAAAGAAGTTTATGTTAGATACTTTTATATTTACTTTTATTTACACACCAAATTTAGGTCAAGTAGGTTGTTGTAAAGAGTACCCTTCGGAGTTATTGTAAGACAATTAAATCAAGTTTGCCAAATCAAGCAATTTACTTTATACTTAGATCTTAAGTACTTTGTTTTTCTCTCGGTAGAATAATAATACTTATTTATTCTCTCCAATCTCTTTCTTCATACTTATTTGTTTCACGTTTCCACGTCGTTCCTCAAGGAATCTTGTTTAGGCTTGCTTAATCACTTAAACACGAGACTACAGTGTCGCACGAAGCTAGACTAAAGTTCCAAGCTCGTGACACTATGTGTTTGGACATGTTATTCAACTCTTAAACACCTTTCTACCTAAGATATTATTCGATAAATTTACCGACTTATTATATTTTATATAAAAAATTAATGAAATAAATTAAATGGACTTGAACTTAAAAAATTTCAACACTTTTTTCTTGCCATGGAGACAAGAGATTTGCTTCATGATATTTAATACCAGTAAGTTACAACTTTTGAATTTTATTTTCCTTTAAAATTAATTTAAATAATAAAAATTATTCATTTATGTTTTATCTATATATTGGTTGTGCATAGTCCGATTGGAAAAAAAATCAACTTCAAAATATTTTTTTTACATTGATAATGGAATTATTTTAAATTTCATAAACAGGTTTAATGGGTTAGTCCATTTAAATATATTTTAAATTATAATAAATGATTTTAATCCTTTAAAAAATTAAAAAAATAAAATCATATAAAATGGGCCAATATCTGTAGAATCTCTGTGATCCAGCCCAAGTTATGAGTTATCGATTGCGTGTACCGAGTCCAAATGCTTACCCTTCGGCCCTTCCAAACCCAGCCGAATTTACCCTTCCCTTCCCCTTTAAACGCAATTCTCCTTCCTAACCCCTGTCTCGCTGCCCAACTGCTCTTCTTTGTGTTCTGTTTTTGTTGTGTTTGAGATACTTTTGTACTGTGTTTAGTGTTTAGCGTTGAAGGTAAAAACCTGCAGAATATGTCAAGCATAATACTTTTCGAGGATATTTTTGTGGTTGATAAGCTTGACCCAGATGGTAAAAAGTTTGATAAAGGTAGAGTTCTTTAAATCCTTCCTCCGCTTTTTAGTTCTTCTTTTCTCTAAGTTACTCACTATGGGTATTTATTATTTGTTTCCCTGTGTTTCTTTCTTTGCTCGGTAATGTTTTGCAATTATGTGTATATGTTATTGTTTCAACTTGATAGTGAAAGCGTAATTTTTATGCATGGGCTTTTCTTTTCTTTCTTTTTTTTTTTCCCCTTTTGTAATGAAGTTTTTTTATTGTGGAATTTGGATTTTTTTGGTGACTGCATGTTCATTAAGAGATCCTGGAATTTAGTTTCCAAGGTGTCTTATTTGTTGTTGTCATAATTAGTATTATTTTTGAATGGAATTAAGCCTTGGTAAATTGACTTACTTATTTAGGGGTAATGCCCAAAGCTATAATAGAAATGTAAGCTATTCAACAAAATAAGATATTAGGATGGTGGTTAAATTTTGCTGCATAATTTTGCTTCATATGCCACTTAAAAACCAAAAAATAAAGCAAGATTACACATTTATATTATTCAATTGCATCTAAAGGTTAAAACATTCTAGCTTCTGTCTCTGTAGGAGTAGAAGTGCATATTTCGTTAAGCTTTTACTTAGTGATAGATGTAAGGTAGTTCTAAAGGTGGCAGTTCATTTTACCTGATTTTTAAGTGAAGTATGTGTTTACTGATCTTGCCTAAAGGAATAAATAATATTAATCAACTATTAACTTTTACTTGATGGGGAGCTATTCCTAGATAGGATTGCAGCATCAGGACATGGAGTTCCAGTGTAAGCTTCATACATATGCCTCTTTATACCCTAATCTTTCTCTGATCATGTTATATATTAAATGCCCATAGACTGTTTTACTTTATTTCTCTTGTATTCATTTTAGATGGTGTGCTTGTTTGACTCCCCTCATGGATAGATTGCAAAAAATAAGATCAATCAACTATTAACTTGCTTCAATTAAGTGTTTTATTAGCCTTTCCCATTTATGTTTTGATATATTCATGCAGTTACTCGTATTGAAGCCCGGAGCCAGAATTGTGATATGTTCATGCACCTAGATGTGAATTCAGAGATATATCCTATGCATGTTGGTGACAAATTCACAATGGCATTAGCTCACACTTTGAATTTGGATGGAACACCTGACACTGGTTATTACACTCCGGTAGTCATCTTACAGTAGTAGTTTAACACACTTTGCTAATTTGTTTGTTGCAACAACAAATATTCTTGTTGAATGTGAAAGGTGCATTTGGATAATATTATGACTAGCGTACATCAAAAGCTTTTATTTACCTTAACACATTTATGTTATCTAGTATGTTGTATTTTGTTTCTAGTTGCCCTCTTGATATAATATTATCACAGATGCCTAAGTTAGAAAATGAGCATAAATTAAGTGTGTCGTGTGTGTGTGTGTGTTTGTGTTGGGGGCCTAAAACATCCTTATTTCTATGATGGGTGTCAGAGGAGAACACTACTAAGATTTCTACCGAAACCCCTGCCCTCCCTACCACTAGGGTGAGGGTCTACCCCAAGTGGCTACATCAAATTGATAACTATTGATATATACAGCATTGACTTGCAACAGTTCTCACATGCAATTTATGGTCATCATTTGTGGGATAAGTAAACAATTTGTCCTTTAAGTTTGGTCTTCATAACTAAGATGTCCATAGAGTTAGAATTGTAACACTCTAGTAATTATAGTTTAATTAGTTAACTATCAAGTCATGTTAGTCTCAAGGTAAAAGAGGGGTTAAAAGTCCAGGACATCTTTCATGTATACTACACATTGTTTAAATGTCATATGATAACAATAATAAGTTAAGCTTTTCCTTACTAAGTAGAGTCAGCTATGTGGATCAACATGTCATAGGATATTTCTAGATTCTGTCCTCTCAAGTCCAGCCCCTTGTCTTCTTCTTCCCCTCTCTCCATCTCAAGAGAGGTGCAAAATATCTAGTTTTCCCATCAGTCTTCCTCAAGAAGCAACATTTATGAAGGCCAGTTTTTCTATGTTTGCACTTCTTTGCCCAAGTAATTCTTCTTCCAATGGAAATCTTGTCTGTAACTTTGTCCTCTTCGCATGCATAAATAATTTGTTCTTATTTTCTATTACTTGTTGAATAACTCAATAAAACTGCTCAGCAAGAGACTTAGAACAAAGAGAGAGATAATTTGTTGTCATTTTTAACAAGGAGCAGCATGTCAACTTTATTAAATGATTTTGCAGGTAATTATGATATTATTACTATAAGTATTTTTAATGAATGGGGACCTAAAAATGTATTCCTTTGCTCAACTACGTGGGTAGTCATTTTGTTTCTTGATGGAAGGAAATGTGGAGGTTGAAGTTTCATTAATTTTGGGTTTCTATTAATCAGTTTTCTTGGTGACTGTTATATTTGGTTGGGTGTTTTTGGAACTGAAAACTCTTGTTTTTCTATATAGGAATATCAAGATCCTCTGATTAAAATTTGATGGTTTTCTTTTGCTTTGATCTTCTGTTACTTGATTTGATCAATTTCTTATTGAGCAAAAGGTCACCCACTCTCTTTCAACTTGGGGAAGATAGATTGTCATCGTTTTTCTCAACCAAAACCCACAACCGTACAACATCCATTTCTAACCCAAATTTTGTCCATTAAATTGAGGCAGACACTGCTAAAATTTGATGAAGGGTTGTTGATCTTTCAATGTTTGTTAGATCTTTGCTTTGATTTTCAATTTTTATTGAGAGAATTTGAGTCTAAAAAGAGAAGTGGCTGACCTGTGAGAAATGAGGAAAACAAATGTGGTGAATCAGAAAAGGGTGGTGTGGTTAGCTATTCACAATGCCAATGGTGAGGTTGAAGCGCTGAGAGTTGGTGTAGGAATTGAGAAACAATTAGATATAGAGAAAGAAAAAGGAATTGGGAGTTGTGAGAAGGAGAGGATTTTTGAATATATAAAATGACAGGTAGAATTATGTGTCTCCTATGCGATAGGAGACTAGAAGCTCTTGATTGTTAATTAATTAACAATAATTAGTTGATTACTTGTTTTTAGAATTATGACTTTGAGGCGTCTTAGTTATGGAGGCCAAAGATAAGGGAAGTGTGTGTGTAAACACCAAGATTTTTTATTTCTGTATATATATATATGTATATATGCATGTATATATATGTAAAGGCACCTATATCTTTAAGGTATGCAATATTTTTGTTGTCATGTGCCTAACAAATTGGACCTATATTCCAGGGGAGGAAGTCTCTTGCAGATAAGTACGAGTATGTCATGCATGGGAAGCTATACAAGGTATCAGACGATGGTTCAGCGAAAGGACTTAAAGCGTATGTTTATTAACCATGCTTGGTCATTTTAATTTTGTGTCCCATGAGTATCTCCTTGTTTATTCGACCATTATTGCTGCTGGGTGGTGCAGTTACTCTGACTTGATACTCAATAGGATTAATTTTGTTGCTGTTTCACTGTGTGACATGATTTGATCTATTTGGGCTGTCATACTCTTCTTACTTGATCTTAGAGCTAAATGCCTGTTCTTGTTTTCAGGGAGATCTATGTTTCATATGGCGGGCTTCTAATGATGCTCAGGGGAGAAGCTTCTCATGTCTCCCATTTTGAACTTGACCAGAGACTGTTTCTTCTCATGAGGAAGCTGTAAAACTTTTGTTATATCTAACATATCGCTTGAACATTGGCTAAATAATGTGACCTTCTGGGTGGTTGGGTGATAGTATAAAGCGTGACTCTCCTTGGCAGAGACTGGTGTAATCTTGAATTTCCTTTAAATTATGCTGGAAGCAAACAGTAGTTGAGTTGGAATTGGCTGTCATGACATTCCAAGTGTTTATAACTCTTGCAACTGTGGTAATTTTGTTCATGCTATTGTTATATTACGTAAAACTGGCATTGTCATGAAGACCGAGCCTCTGTGTGCCAGGGTTTGAGTATGGTTTACCGTTCATTCTCTCATCACCCGTCTTGTTATTGATCTTTAATAGATTTGTTAATGACTATACTGGGTTGTTTTGTGCTTTAAATTTAGTATACCAATAAGCCCTTGTTTTTGGTGGATAGGGTTGCAAGATCTTTGATAGAAAACAAGTTATATTTGAGTTGTTGCCATTGTTAGTTAGTAGTAACCTTGAAAGAAATACGGTAGGTTGGGCTAAGGCAAATGTATAGTTCCCCAGTGGTTTGGATTTCAGCCCTAAATCCTTCACCATATAACTCTCCCTACGGTTTACCTTGGAGGTCCATGAGGGTGCTCCTGGCAGTCAAGTCAGTCAGGCGAAGTGGAACATGTGCTCGGTATAGGAAATGGAGGAGCTTGTTTTCATTAGAGGTGGCAATTAAGATTTTGTATTTGGGTAATTTCAGGTTCAAATCATTTCAAGTTTGGATCAATAAGAGTTTTCCCGATTATTTTGGATTTTTTAAAAATTCGAGTGTAAATAAATAATTTCATTCTTTATCATAATAAATGTCAGGTTAATATCATTGATTAATTTAACAAATTTAAAATTTTTAAAAAATTCACATAATATTGTTGTAATTTTAGCATTTGACGATTTTGGCATTAATGGAGAATAAAATGTATTGGCTTGACGTATAACATAATAAATTTGATGGATCAAATAATTTTACATAACATTGATTAAACTTTGCAACAAATAGGAAATTAGTAATCATGATATTTTAAATTAATTGATATAATATTGATTTATTTTAAAATTTGATTATTTTGGCACTAGTGAAGAATTAAAATTTATTAAGAGGTCTATTATTATCTTGATTTGAATTAACTTAATAAGTCTAAATGTTTAATTGATCGATTAATTCATTATTTTGTTTAATTAGCAACTTTATTTATAAATTTTAATTTGTAAGCTATATGAAATCATGATATTTAAAAGTTAATATTAATTGATATAATTGTTTGCACATTAATGACGAAGAAAGGAGATTTTTTGGTTGATTTACATTTTTACACTTAAATGCTTGAGTTTTTAATTTTATTTTATATATAACTACAAAGTATTTAAATTTTATTTTAAAAAATAACTCAATAAATCTAATTGCTTAAATACAGTTAATCTCAATACTCATAAGTTACAATAATTGATTATATTTAAAATTAAAACTAATTGTATTAATATTCTTACTTATTAGTATACTTTTAAATATATTTTAATTTATAAGTAATAATTAATTTTAATTTAAAATTAAATTAAATAATTCACTTTGTGATCTTTTTCTACTTTTCCTTCCTCTATAAAAATTAAAGCGCAAAGAAATAATATAGAAAATAACAACTACAAAGTAAGCAAGAAATGAAAGTAAAAAAGCCCTTCCAAAAAATTTCCCAAATCTCAAATTTCCACATGATTATTTTAAATGTGGGATTAAAATATTTAAATGTCAGATTATTAATATTATTTTTATAATTAATTATGTTAAACTATTAAAAATTGAAAAAGTTGAAAATGCATTATTTGTAATTGTATAATAATTTTAAATAACATTATTTTTTAAAAAATTTAAAACTTTCTTTTTAATTTTTTTTATTATTTATTCAATTTAAACAAAATTGTTTAATGACAGTTTGGATCTTTTCAAATTATAAATTCAAGTTTTATGAGTTTTCAAATCGAAATAGTATCGAATTTTGAATTCAATTCATTTTAAGTTATACTTGTTTCAAGATTGAGTTACGTTTGTTTCATATTATTTCGGATTCAAATAACTTCGCGTTTTGATTTTTTTGCATTCAATTTTTTTCAATCAATTTAAATTAAAGATAATTTCAGATTTGGTGAAATTTTGTCCCTTTTACTTTGCATTAGAGAAAGATAGGCCTTCTTAGAAGATTTGCCTACAATTGGGAAAAGTGAGAGGTAAAACAAATGGGTAGGCTCAAAAGGGCTACCTAATGTGATCTAGTTTATTTTATTCAGTGAAGTTATTGGGGTGCTTGTCTTTTTTTTTTTTTAAATAAAAAGTAAAAATATTAATTGCCAACTTTTATTGAGTAATTCATCTAAAAAAAGAAAAAAAAATTGATGCTTCAGCCTTTATTTGTTGTACATAACATGAATAAGAATTTGAACCAACAAAAAGAAAGACATGAATTGCAAAGAAAGGGTGCCCCCAATTGAATGCTAATAATAAGCACTTGATCCATCAAATCAAGTCCAATGAGTTAGCAACAGAAATCAAGAATTAATTAATAAGAGGTCATTAAAAGATATTGAATCATATTACAACTCTGAATCATCATCAGGATGCATGTCATGATCACAACCTTACATGAATATTCATTGATCATGTTCTTCCTTTTTTATCTTAAACAAGATCAAAATATTCAAAAGCATATTATATATGTCTATATATATATATATATATATGCCTGATCAGGTTGAGCTCATCAAAAGACATAGAGGTCAGCTAGTTCTTTCAAGGAACCCAAAATGAGATTTGGATCAGAATTCTCAAGCATCCATAAAAGATGATCAAACAACACTACCTCACATTTCACCAATATGTCTTCTCCTCCATGCTTCTGTTTCGACCTATCTATCAAGGTGTAGACACCCATTTTGAATAAAAATAAATAAATAAAAATAAATAAACAAAATTAAAAAAAATAGAGAAGCAGGGAGGTGTAGACACCCATTTTGAATAAAAATAAATAAAAATAAATAAATAAATAAAATTAAAAAAAATAGAGAAGCAGGGAGGTATGGCTCCCTACTACCGAACCCCCTGTAGTATCGGGAAAAGGGGGAAGAGGGAGCTTTGGCTACCAACTTCCTGGTGCCAGAGCTCCCATCTTTGGATTGTCTAAGAAATAGGACAACCCAGCTTAAAAGGAGCAAAATTTTTTTTTCTTTTGGGAAAAAAGCATTTGAAAACCAAAAAATAGAGGGCAATTTTGAAAGAAAAGCAAGCGATCAAGAAATCAAACAACCAAAAAACAACAAAAACTCCTATTTCCTCTATCAGTCGAAAAGATACCCAAAAATCATAAAAACTACATTCTAAAAACTAGCAACCAAAACCCAAAAAAAAAAAGGCAAGAAAAGGGGGGGGGGGGGGGGGTCTGATCGGGTGTTGATTCGGGAAGAGGGTTGGTCGGTTAGAGAGGTTAAGGCTGATTGGGAAAGCTGGGTCTTTTCGGTAAAGGGGTAGGCCGATCGGAAGGTCGGGGTTCGGATCGGTAAGGGTGCGACGAGGGGAGAGGAGGAGGCAGTCCAGATCCGTCGACGGCAAGGTAGATCGGCAGGGAAAGGCTGAGCGGCGACGAAGGTCACCGGAGTAAGGAAAGGTCATCGGAAAAAGAAAAAAAAGAGGACCGACCGGTGGGTTTTTTTAAAGAGAGGGCAGAGAGTCTGAGGCTAGAGAGAGAGAGGGGAAGGCTGAAAGTGAAGGAAAAAAGAAAAAAGGGGTTTTTATACCCACAAAAAAAAAACCAAATGACGCCGTTTAAGGAAGGTAAAGGAAGCTGAAGAGCTTGAGGCAGAACGACGTCGTTTTGAAGGGCCAAAACGGTGCGTTTTGGACTTCCATACTGCGGGCCTGCTAAGCGGACTGTCCAAGGCAGCTTCAGGCCTCCTGTTGGGCTGCGGATCTGAGCTAACCCAAGCCCAGATAGGTACATTCCCTTATTTGGGCCTTGTTTTGAATTTGTTTGTGCTTATTTTTAATTTCAAGGTATTTTAATTTAGTTTAAATGTTGTTAGAAAAAATAAACAAAATAAATATAAAATGTGTGCATTTATTTTAGTAGGATAATAAATAATAATATAAACCTAGATAAGTAAAATTAACAAAAAGAATAATAAAAAATATAATAAATAAATAATTATTGTAAAAAATAATAAATAATAAATGAATATAAAATGTGCATAAATAAATATATATAAATAATAATTACTTTGAGTATCCGATGATGGAATTCGACCTAAAAAGAGGTAAAGAGTTACTTCTTTTGGGTCGATTTTCTAAGTGAGGAATACGAGACGGATTTTAACCGAAGCGTCGGGATAAATTCGAACTCTATATTCCGATATTCATTATTCAAATAGTCAATATAGAAGATAGGCATTAAAAAATAAATTTTCACAATAAACTCAAGTTAGTATAATTAGTTAATTGATTTAGATGAATATTACCGAATAAAATTAATTTAACCATAGAAAATTTTAAATTGTTTGTTTGATTAACTATATAAAATATTAATCGATAACAATAATTAAAGAATAAAGATTTAAATAGAAAACAAGAGGCAAAAAAAGGAAAAATAAAAAAAATAATAATAAAAGAAAATAAAAATACAAAAATAAGAAAAGTGAAAAATAATTAAAAAACGTAACGAATGATAATAAACACAAATAATGTGATAAATCATCTTAAACTACTAACCACATAATTAGATGAATTACGAATCACTTAAGTCAAAAAAACGCGTGCATATAGATATCATCGTTTTTTTTGTCATTGCATGCCACGTTTATCTTGTAAATGAGGCGAGAATTCCGATGATGGGATTTCTCCGAGGAGCTTGTAGAGATGAGTTCCTTCGGAGATATCTCTAGGTGAAGAAAACGTCGAGACTTCACCAAAGCGTTGGGATGGTCTTCGAATGATTTTCTAATAAAAGATTACCGACCTCATCATTTAAAATAAATAAATCATAACATCATTTTATACTTGCATCATGTGCATATGTAAAGCCGAGTAAAAGATCAACTCAATAAAATTGGTTAATAAGCGAAGATTAAGGAAACATAACCATAAAATCGAAATCAGGCTGTAACAGAATGACTTAAGATTAAATGGTACCGTTCGTGGAACGGGCGTCACGGAGGTGCCAATCCTTCTCCGTGCGTAACCGCACTCCCGAACCCATCTTTGAAAAAAAAAGTAGACCAGTTTTTGTTCTTTCGATGGACCTGAAATCGATTTAGGACTTCATCAATTAGAGCCGAGTAAATAGGTGACCAATCGCACCTATAAGAAACGATTGGTGGCGACTTCTAAATTCTTTTATTTTTCGCCCGCGTTTGGAGGTCGAGTTCCCGGACCCGCATGTTGCGATAGTTGGCGACTCCACTGGGGACGAAGAGAGTCAAGCCATTAAATAATCATGAGTCATTCAAGGCCTTAAATAATTTAATGTTTCCTTTAATCTTGTGCATTTGCTTTTACTGCTTCTTGTTGCATTTATTGTTTTAATTCTTATTTAATGGTGGGGAATTTAGGATAGAGGGATGTGAGATTATTGGTCGAAAGTCGATATATTCCTTCACGTACACGACACATTTTGCATTCATGCATAAGCCTTCTACCCGAGCTTTGTCCTTAATTAGGAGGGGGTTAAGTAGCTACGCTCTCGTGAGGTGATAAGCTCCACATGGGCTAGTGAACACTCCCACTCAAATTGAACCTAGTCCGTTTGAAGCTTGTAATGGGTGAGGACCGGAGTGCCTTACTAGTCCGAGTGGACGACAGTGAGGAACAATTTGAGAACTTTTAGCTCCACTTTCAACTCGAACTCAGCATGTAGAATATCGAGAGTCATCTCTACCTAGGTAGAACTTTACTCGTGAGAATGTACCTTTGACTAGGTACACATGAAGGAATTTTTCACACTCTCTTTATTCTAAGTTCTCCTAGCAAAATAATCATGGACAGCCATGTCATTAATCATTTTTATTTCTTTTCTTTTAATAAGAATTACTTTTAAACATTCTTTATACTAATTCGAACCTTTTTGTCATTTCTATTTTGCATATGCACATTTGTATCATAATTTTGCATATAGGAAGAGTATATGCACTTGACAGCCATTGACGAAGTAGATGTAAAAGATGACTCTTGAAATTGCAGCCAAAGACAATATCTTATACAATAGATCACTTTGTTAATGGGTGTTATGTGACAAATACTTTTAGTACATCATTCATGCATGCATTTCATGAATAAGTTTTTTCATCTGAAAATAAAAATAATGTGTTTATTTTCATTCATGCCAAAAATTGCATCTTATTCATATTTATGATTTAAAAACAAAAAATAAAAAAGAGATTCCAAGATAGCTCCACAACCCAAAGTCGGTGACCAACGTGTTCATAATACTCGTCGACGGGTAAGGATCATGAAAGAGGAATAAAGGGAACGAATGGATAGAATGGAAAGAGCTCAAAAAGAAATGAGAGAACAGCTAGCAAAGGTGATGGAATTGATGGCAAGTTTAAGTAAAGGAAAAAGGATGGTTGAAGAGTTAGCTTCGTCAGAAAACCCTACCTTTACCAAATGCCTATGCTAATCTTTGAGCTTTTGCCTCTACTAATTGAGAATCAATACCTCAGTCTTATGCCAATGAAAACAATTCCAAACCCATTGGTAAAGAATTATGACCCGAATGCTAAATGTGACTATCACATGGGGGCAATCGGACACTTAACGGAGGACTGTAGGCAATTGAAAGAGAAATTTAAAAATCTCATCAAAGATGGCACTTTGACTTTTGAGCTTATGGAACGTTGGAAATTGACTTTGTCATAGATTGAGCTCTTGTTAGGAAATTAAAGAAGAATCTCAAGTCTTAAACAAATTGCTTGTAAGAAAAATGATTGATCTAAAGTTTTTATCTTTCAGGGGCATGGCAGGAGTAGGATTTTGCAAAGGAACGTAAACTTTAAAAGCTGTAATTGAAGCTTTAATGTTTTGTTGGATTAAAATTTTTGAAGCTTTGTGTTTAATTTGTAAATTGATTTGGTCAAGGCTTCTATAACATGTTTTCAAAAAAAAAAGGAGTTTAAGCAATAAAGTGCACACATGTTCTCGAAAGAATTGATGGTTACTGTTTGGAATGAACTTGTCCTTGCAACATTCTCTAACCATTTCTTCAAACACTTGGGAACCCAAAATCATTCAAATAAAGGCTATTCAAGAATTCAAAATCCAAAAAGAAGCAAAGTTTTGAAAATGCATCAACCTTATCTTGTGATACCTAAAGACAATGATCTTTGTCTAGGCAATGATCAATGTTAATTGATTATTTTGCAAAATTCTTTCTTTAGAAAGCAAGCACATCAAACATTCTTATAAAGACTCTGAATGGGGTAGGTTAATAAATGTCAAGACTATGCTGAAGTCTCAAATACCCCAATACCTCTCAAATTCTTTCAATTTGGATGCCAAATGTGAACCTTGAACTAATTGTCTAAACCTTTTCTTCACCCATATTCTGGGGCATGATGACCAAGAAAAAAACAAGATTGCCCAATTCCTCCAAGACACCTTGGCTTCAAAATAGCCCTTTTTTCCTTTCTCATTTCTTGATATTCTGATCTTTGAAGGCTTCTAATCTTGAGTTGTGAAAAAAAAAACAAAAAAAAAAAAAAACAAAAAAGGAGAAGAAATAAGAAAGTGACATTATGCACTTGAGATATTCCAATGATGCTAAAAGTGGAAAAACAAAAAAAAGTCAATCTTTGATCTTAAATTCTTCCTTTCTAGGGATTGCTCTTCAAATATAAGTAACCATAGTTGAGAGGATAAATGGCCATGTTTCGTTTTCCTTTCACAAATGAAAAATTATCCACTTGCTACCCCTTTGAGCCTATCGAATATTTTTTCTAAATACACCTCAACTAAGGATCACCTCCCACATTGGGGGGCAATTATGAAGAAAAATTTTCGACAAAAGCACAGATGATAAAAGATCCATTGCAAAGGACAAATAAACATCTTATATACCATGGGAGTAAATGCAAATCTGAGTTCTTGAAAATTTCGAACTTAATCCATCAATATGAAAATTGAAAAAAAAAAGAAAAAGAAAAAAAAGAAGAAGAAAAAACAAAGAAGGGAAATGGTGAAAAAAAAACAAGTTTTGAAAAAGACAAATGTCTTCAAAGAGTCTTTTGCACGATAATAAAGGATCCTTGGTTTAATCACCTTTAAATATACTTTTAGGCCTTTGTATCCATTTTTTCAGAACCCTTAACCATAGCCTACATTACGTGCTTAAAAAGTCTATTTTGATCAAGTGTGGATACTTAAATTGAAGAGCTATCTTATAGAGAAAGATCATCACATAGAGAATGAGACTTTGACCTCTTTTCTTTGTCAAAATTACCTTTTTGAATCCCTCAATTCATTTTGGATGGAGTTTGAATTTTCTCAAGTGCATGGTGAAACGATCAATGAAAAAAGAAGAAAAAAAAAGAAAAGAAAAAGTGAGTGAAAAAGATGAAGCTCTAGGGTGAAAACCCGAAAGGGCAGTCTAGTGCGAAGATGAGAACTTATGAAACCACTCATGATTTTAACTAAGATGATAACCAGAAGCACCAGAGAGAGAGACCATTTCAAGGCAACTAGAATTCGTTGGACACCTTTTAAGAGTATAAGGCTCTCAAGCACTTTAAAGATTCAAGATCTATTGGAAAAATCCATACTGAATTTTGAGCCTACATCTTTCAAAATAACCTTATGCAATGTTAAACTTAATAGCTGGTCTTGACATTTATCATCTTGCCACACGTCATGAGGCTTAGAGAATGTCAAATTTGATTGTGATTTAAAAGAAATCATTTTGTAAAATTTGATTTTAAATCACCATACATTTGCGAGCTTCGACAAAGATATTTCAACTCTTTCTTTTCCCATGAAATGGTGAGAAACCTTTGTTGTTGACCAAGGCCTTGATGAGCTCAACTATCCTATCTATTTGGAAGGCCAGATTGTCATTTAGCTCATCCAAAATCATTTCAAGCAGTAATCATCAATTTTCAAGAGATTCAAATATCACACGTCTTTTCAACTTGGATGTTTTATCACTTTAACAAGAAAGTGTGGAATTGATATATTCTTGTTCCAAGATTTAGCTATCTTTGATCATAAGAATAATCGTGTAGGGTAATTTTGTTGCGATTTTATCAAAATCAAGATGTTTTTGAAAACAAAAGAAAAAAGAAAAATAAGAGTCTTTACGATCTTTGTAAGGAAAATTCTTTAATCACTGAGAGATAAGACCAACACTTTTGAAAAAGACAAATTCATTTCTCCAGAAAAAGTGAGAAAAAATAATGTGAAGAAGAGCTTTCATGATCAATGGCATCGATGCATTGAAACCCAATTTGAATTGGTGATCTTTGTTGATAAGGAAATTGGCAACTACACAAGAACATCGTCAAAAGATGCGAAGCCGAGGAAAATGATCTTTCAAGCGAGGAATATATGGTGCAAAACAAAAGACAGTAATGCATCATTTGTCCATCATTTCAATCATGCATACATGCTTAGCCATGCATATGATCATGTTCAGAATAAAAACCAAGAGTGACTCATGTTCCAAGTTTCGAGAGTAGAAATTCACCCAACCTAAGATAGAAATTTCAATATTTAAATCGAACCTGTTTAGGTCGAGCCTAGATAAAGTCTAAGAATTTCAATTTCAAAGTCGAACCTATTTAGGTCGAGCCTAGATTAAGTCTAGCAATTTCAATTTCAAAGTCGAACCTATTTAGGTCGAGCCTAGATTAAGTCTAGGAATTTCAATTTCAAAGTCGAACCTGTTTAGGTCGAGCCTAGATTAAGTCTAGGAATTTTAATTTTTTTCAAATCGAACCTGTTTAGGTCTAGCCTAGATCAAGTCTAGGAATTTTAACTTTGTCAAATCGAACCTGTTTGGAAATAGGTCGAGCCTAGATTAAGTTTAGGAATTTCAATTTCAAATCAAACCTGTTTAGGTCGAGCCTAGATCAAGTCTAGGAATTTTAACTTTGTCAAATCGAACCTGTTGGGAGATAAGTCGAGCTTAGATTAAGTCTAAGAATTTCAATTTCAAAGTCGAACCTGTTTAGGTCGAGCCTAGATTAAGTCTAAGAATTTCAATTTCTTTCAAATCGAACCTGTTTAGGTCAAACCTAGATCAAGTCTAGGAATTTCAATTTCAAATCGAACTTGTTTAGGTCGAGCCTAGATCAAGTCTAGGAATTTTAATTTTGTCAAATCGAACCTGTTTGGAAATAGGTCGAGCCTAGATTAAGTCTAGGAATTTCAATTTCAAATCGAACCTGTTTAGGTCGAGCCTAGATCAAGTCTAGGAATTTTAACTTTGTCAAATCGAACCTCTTTGAAAATAGGTCGAGCCTAGATTAAGTCTAGAAATTTCAATTTCTTTCAGATCGAACCTGTTTAGGTCGAGCCTAGATCAAGTCTAGGAATTTCAATTTCAAATCGAACCTATTTAGGTCGAGCCTAGATCAAGTCTAGGAATTTTAACTTTGTCAAATCGAACCTGTTTGGAAATAGGTCGAGCCTAGATTAAGTCTAGGAATTTCAATTTCAAATCGAACCTGTTTATGTCAAGCCTAGATCAAGTTTAGGAATTTTAACTTTGTCAAATCGAACCTGTTTGAAAATAGGTCGAGCCTAGATTAAATCTAGGAATTTCAATTTCAAATCGAACCTGTTTAGGTCGAGCCTAGATTAAGTCTAGGAATTTTAACTTTGTCAAATCGAACCTGTTTGGAGATAGGTCGAGCCTAGATTAAGTCCAGGAAATTTCAATTTCAAATCGAACCTATTTAGGTCGAGCCTAGATCAAGTCTAGGAATTTTAACTTTGTCAAATCGAACCTGTTTGGAAATAGGTTGAGCCTAGATTAAGTCTAGGAATTTCAATTTCAAATCGAACCTGTTTAGGTCGAGCCTAGATCAAGTCTAGGAATTTTAACTTTGTCAAATCGAACCTGTTTGGAGATAGGTCGAGCCTAGATTAAGTTTAGGAAATTTCAATTTCAAATCGAACCTGTTTAGGTTGAGTCTAGATCAAGTCTAGGAATTTTAACTTTGTCAAATCGAACCTGTCTGGAGATAGGTCGAGCCTAGATTAAGTCTAGAAATTTCAATTTTTAAATCGAACTTGTTTAGGTCGAGCCTAGGTCGAGTTTAGGAATTTTAGCTTTTTAAATTGAACCTGTTTGGAGATAGGTCGAGCCGAGATCAAGTCTGGGAGTTTCAATTTTTTTAAATAGCCGAGACTAAACTTGCTTTTGGATGAATTGCATATGGTGTCTATGTCTTTGTACTATTCTTGATTCTCACGAATATACAAAGAGGGGCAACTGTAGACACCCATTTTGAATAAAAATAAATAAATAAAAATAAATAAATAAAATTAAAAAAAATAGAGAAGCAAGGAGGTGTAGACACCCATTTTGAATAAAAATAAATAAATAAAAATAAATAAATAAATTTAAAAAAAAATAGAGAAGCAGGGAGGTATGGCTCCTTGCTACCAAACCCCCTGCAGCATCGAGAAAAGGGGAGAGAGGGAGCTCCGGCTACCAACTCCCTAGTGCTAGAGCTCCCCTCTCTAGATTGTCCAAGAAATTGGACAACCCAGCTTAAAAGGAGCAAAATTTTTTTTTCTTTTAGGAAAAATGCATTTGAAAGCCAAAAAACAGAGGGCAATTTCTAAAGAAAAGCAAGCGATCAAGAAATCAAACAACCAAAAAACAACAAAAACTCCTATTTCCTCTATCAGTCGAAAAGATACCCAAAAATCACAAAAACTACATTCTAAAAACTAGCAACCAAAACCCAAAAAAAAAAGGCAAGAAAGGGGGGGGGGGGGGGGTCTGATCAGGTGTTGATTCGGGAAGAGGGCTGGTCGGTTAGAGGGGTTAAGGTTGATTGGGAAAGCTGGGTCTTTTTGGTAAAGGGGTAGGCCGGTCGGAAGGTCGGGGTTCGGATCGGTAAGGGTGCGACGAGGGGAGAGGAAGAGGCGGTCCAGATCCGTCGATGGCAAGGTAGATCGGCGGGGAAAAGCTGAGCGGCAACGGAGGTCACCGGAGAAAGGAAAGGTCATCGGAAAAAGAAAAAAAAGAGGACCGACCGATGGGTTTTTTTAGAGAGAGGGCAGAGAGTCTGAGGCTAGAGAGAAAGATGGGAAGGCTGAAAGTGAATGATAAAAGAAAAAAAAGGGTTTTTATACCCACAAAAAAAAAACCAAACGACGACGTTTAAGGAAAGTAGAGGAAGCTGAAGAGCTTGAGGCAGAACGACGTTGTTTTGAAGGGCCAAAACGGTGCGTTTTGGACTTCCATACCGCGGGCCTGCTAAGCGGACTGTCCAAGGCAGCTTTAGACATCCTGTTAGGTAGCGGATTTGGGCTAACCCAAGCCCAGATAGGTACATTCCCTTATTTGGGCCTTGTTTTGAATTTGTTTGTGCTTATTTTTAATTTCAAGGTATTTTAATTTAGTTTAAATGTTGTTAGAAAAAATAAAAAAATAAATATAAAGTGTGTGCATTTATTTTAGTAGGATAATAAATAATAATATAAACCTAGATAAGTAAATTTAACAAAAAAAAAATAATAAAAAATGTAATAAATAAATAATTATAATAAAAAATAATAAATAATAAATAAATATAAAATGTACATAATATAAAATGTGCATAAATAAATATATAAAAATAATAATTACTTTGACTATCCGATGATGGAATTCGACCTAAAAAGAGGTAAAGAGTTACTTCTTTTGGGTCGATTTTCTAAGGGAGGAATATGAGACGGATTTTCACGGAAGCGTCGGGATAAATTCGAACTCTATATTCCGATACTCATTATTCAAATAGTCCATATAGAAGATAGGCATTAAAAATAAATTTTCACAATAAACTCAAGTTAGTATAATTAGTTAATTGATTTAGATGAATATTACCGAATAAAATTAATTTAACCATAGAAAATTTTAAATTGTTTGTTTGATTAACTATATAAAATATTAATCGATAACAATAATTAAAGAATAAAGATTTAAATAGAAAACAAGAGGAAAAAAAAGGAAAAATAAAAAAAATAATAATAAAAGAAAATAAAAATACAAAAATAAGAAAAATAAAAAATAATTAAAAAACGTAACGAATGATAATAAACACAAATAATGTGATAAATCATCTTAAACTACTAACCACATAATTGGATGAATTACGAATCACTTAAGTCAAAAAAACGCGTGCATATAGATATCATCGTTTTTTTTTGTCATTGCATGCCACGTTTATCTTGTAAATGAGGTGGGAATTCCAATGATGGGATTTCTCCGAGGAGCTTGTAGAGACGAGTTCCTTCGGAGATATCTCTAGGTGAGGAAACCGTCGAGACTTCACTAAAGCGTTGGGATGGTCTTCGAATGATTTTCCAATAAAAGATTACCGACCTCATCATTTAAAATAAATAAATCATAACATCATTTTATACTTGCATCATGTGCATATGTAAAGCCGAATAAAAGATCAACTCAATAAAAATTGGTTAATAAGCGAAGATTAAGGAAACATAACCATAAAATCGAAATCAGGCCGTAACAGAATGACTTAAGATTAAATGGTACCGTTCGTGGAACGGGCGTCACGGAGGTGCTAATCCTTCTCCGTGCGTAACCGCACTCCCAAACCCATCTTTGAAAAAAAACGTAGACCAGTTTTTGTTCTTTCGATGGACTTGAAATCGATTTAGAACTTCATCGATTAGAATTGAGTCAATAAGTGACCAATCGCACCTATAAGAAACGATTGGTGGCGAATCCTAAATTCTTTTATTTTTCACCCGCGTTTGGCGGTCGAGTTCTCGGACCCGCACGTTGCGACACAAGGCATTCAACAAAAGGTGTTTAAGGTACTTGGCACTAATGACATAACGTTTCCTTGTGCTCCCAACATAAATTGTTTCACAATGTTCATCTCCTCCCATGTGATCCTAGAGATGATCTTCCTTGGCCGATTTTGACCTTAGGCTGCTGTAAGACGATGATCTTGCTAGTTGTCTTGACAAGCTCTTGCATTTCCCAAGTATTAGATTGATGTTCTTCATTGCTTTTGTTTTGGGTTTAGAAGAAGGTGTTGGGTAGAAATGAAGAGAGAATTGGAAAGGAAAAAGAGACTTGACTTACACTCAAGAAGAATGGGGCACTTAAAAAGGTTATAGGGTGAGGGACGGTGGGTGCAAAGTCATTGTATTTCGGTGCTAGAAATCATGTGGGGTCGAACTTAGCAACCCAACATTTTTATGACATGAACGAGTCATCTTTTGTATTGAATGTGATGGAATGGTGGGGTGGAGGGGGGCTTTTACAGGCACAAAAAGACATTGCCTGTATTAGCTCTACTCACAAATTTGTGCCCTTATCGAAGATCATGGATTGCTTCCTTATGAGCCCATTGTTTTCCACATTTATTGATGGAAAATGGAAGGAAATAGGAAATGATAGAGAACTTCCTACATGCTTGCATATATCGCATTGCTATGTAAAGATCACCTTTTCTTGTTTCTCTTTTATGGCATGAAGTGATATGATTTATGCCATTACAAACTAGCTGCTGAATTACTATATGAGCTTAACTTTTATACATGAATTGTCGGAATTTCTATTAGAACAAAAGGTATTCTTTTTTTTTAATCCTCTTCTTTTGTAGATGAATTATTGGTATTCATCTTTTGCATACCATTTATAGCTAAAGCTTGGGCTTTGAACCACTAAATTAGAAGGAATTCCGTATTATTTTACCAAAAAGAGAAGCCAAACCTTGAATAAATGTAGTAACGGATTTAAGATTTTGTATGAAAAGTAATTAAAGGATAATCATACAAAGTTATGGTTAAGTCAATCATTCGATTCGAATTAAAAATTAAAAACTGAGTTGTGACGGTTGTCACCCTGTCACTTTCTATGATCTACACTTGAATAGAAAGGAGCATAAAATCCATATATGGATGATCAATTACTAGTGATTGAAAAGAAATTTGCAAAAGAAAACAAGTTCAATTATCATGAATGCATAATTCGAGAGCATAGAGAATATATATATATATATAAATATATATATAATGATTAAAAAGCCTTTGTAGCTGAAATGCAATGGATCTGACCATCTTAATTACCTACTAAAAAGGCCTTAAGAAAGGAACATACATAAAGGAATAGGATTTGGGGCGGAGGGTACTGTACCTTTCCCGGGGGGGGGGGGGAGATGGCTCCCTCAAAATTTTTAAAATTATTTATTTATTATATATATTTAAATTTTTTTTATTTTTTTAAAAATTATTTATTATATTTTTTAATGATCTTTTCAAAATAATTTTTTATTTAATAATTAATGTAAAAAAAAATAATAAATTGACCCTACAAGCCTTGTTCAATTTTATCTTAATTTTTAAGTTTCTCTCCACCTCTTTCTCTTTCTCTCTCTTTCTTTTTCTTTTTCTATTCTCTTTTTTTTTTTTTTTACTTTACTCTCTTCTATGTAACTTAGCACTAAAACATACTTCTTTCTTCAAAATAGATTTATGAGCTTATGAGTTTGGATAAAAAAAGATAAGACCACTCACTAAACTTTGTGTGAAATTAAAAAGAAAGTAAAGTTTGTTTAACTTTTTCTTTCTATTTATATTATTTAACTATTTATATATTTAATGAATTTTTGAAATCCTGTATATTGTATGTAGCTTTTTGTGTTTTATGCATTTTAATTTTATATTTAGTACTTTAAGTTTAAATAGAAATAAAATATAAATATTAAATATTGACTATATTAATTTTTTTTAGGTTTGATTAAAGTATGAATAAGTTGAAAATAATTGACAAATTCTTTAAAAAAAATATAAATCGTTTAAATAATTCTCTCATCAAACAATTCATATTTAATTTTTTAAAAATTATTAATTAAATTTAACATATTAATTTTAAAAAATTTTAATCTTTATTCTTTTTCACTTTTAACCCTCTCAACAAAAATTGATTAGCTTCGCTCTGAATAGGATAGTATTATTCTTATTGTTAGAAGAGAAACAATGGAGAAAGATGCAAGGATGAAGGCTGTTGTCCCACAGGACGGAAGGCTTGACTAACTGCCTCGTCCTACATGGTTCAGTGACAAAAGTGGTGCACGTGGACATCTTTGTCACTCAGCTAAACGGCTGAAACCTCTCTCACATGGCCTCTTAACGCCATCATAATCTATCGATCTGCCTTTTCAGACAGCAATTGGGAAAAGTGAGAGGTAAAACAAATGGGTAGGCTCAAAAGGGCTACCTAATGTGATCTAGTTTATTTTATTCAGTGAAGTTATTGGGGTGCTTGTCTTTTTTTTTTTTTAAATAAAAAGTAAAAATATTAATTGCCAACTTTTATTGAGTAATTCATCTAAAAAAAGAAAAAAAAATTGATGCTTCAGCCTTTATTTGTTGTACATAACATGAATAAGAATTTGAACCAACAAAAAGAAAGACATGAATTGCAAAGAAAGGGTGCCCCCAATTGAATGCTAATAATAAGCACTTGATCCATCAAATCAAGTCCAATGAGTTAGCAACAGAAATCAAGAATTAATTAATAAGAGGTCATTAAAAGATATTGAATCATATTACAACTCTGAATCATCATCAGGATGCATGTCATGATCACAACCTTACATGAATATTCATTGATCATGTTCTTCCTTTTTTATCTTAAACAAGATCAAAATATTCAAAAGCATATTATATATGTCTATATATGTATATATATATATGCCTGATCAGGTTGAGCTCATCAAAAGACATAGAGGTCAGCTAGTTCTTCCAAGGAACCCAAAATGAGATTTGGATCAGAATTCTCAAGCATCCATAAAAGATGATCAAACAACACTACCTCACATTTCACCAATATGTCTTCTCCTCCATGCTTCTGTTTTGACCTCTCTATCAAGGCATTCAACAAAGGGTGTTTAAGGTACTTGGCGCTAATGACATAACGTTTCCTTGTGCTCCCAACATAAATCGTTTCACAATGTTCATCTCCTCCCATGTGATCCCAGAGATGATCTTCCTTGGCCGATTTTGACCTTAGGCTGCTGTAAGACGATGATCTGGCTAGTTGTCTTGACAAGCTCTTGCATTTCCTAAGTATCAGATTGATCTTCTTCATTGCTTTTGTTTTGGGTTTAGAAGAAGGTGTTGGGTAGAAATGAAGAGAGAATTGGAAGGAAAAGGAGACTTGACTTACACTCAGGAAGAATGGGGCACTTAAAAGGGTTATAGGGGTAGGGACGGTGGGTGCAAAGTCATTGTATTTCGGTGCTAGAAATCATGTGGGGTCGAACTTAGCAACCCAACATTTTTATGACATGAACGAGTCATCTTTTGTAATGAATATGAGGGAATGGTGGGGTGGAGGGGGGCTTTTACAGGCACAAAAAGACATTGCCTCTATTAGCTCTACTCACAAATTTGTGCCCTTATCGAAGATCATGGATTGCTTCCTTATGAGCCCATTGTTTTCCATATTTATTGATGGAAAATGGAAGGAAATAGGAAATGATAGAGAACTTCCTACATGCCTGCATATATCGCATTGCTATGTAAGGATCACCTTTTCTTGTTTCTCTTATATGGCATGAAGTGATATGATTTATGTCATTACAAACTAGCTGCTGAATTGCTATATGAGCTTAACATTTATACATGAATTGTCGGAATTTCTATTAGAACAAAAGGTATTCTTTTTTTTTAATCCTCTTCTTTTGTAGATGAATTATTGGTATTCATCTTTTGCATACCATTTATAGCTAAAGCTTGGGCTTTGAACCACTAAATTAGAAGGAATTCCGTATTATTTTACCAAAAAGAGAAGCCAAATCTTGAATAAATGTAGTACCGGATTTAAGATTTTGTATGAAAAGTAATTAAAGGATAATCATACAAAGTTATGGTTAAGTCAATCGTTCGATTCGAATTAAAAATTAAAAACTAGGATGTGACGGTTGTCACCCTGTCACTTTCTATGATCTACCCTTGAATAAAAGGGAGCATAAAATCCATATATGGATGATCAATTACTAGTGATTGAAAAGAAATTTGCAAAAGAAAACAAATTCAATTATCATGAATGCATAACTCGAGAGCATAGAGAATATATATATATATATATATATAAATAAATATATAATGATTAAAAAAGCCTTTGTAGCTGAAATGCAATGAATCTGACCATCTTAATTACCTACTAAAAAGCCCTTAAGAAAGGAATATACATAAAGGAATAGGATTTGGGGCGGAGGGAACTGTACCTTTTGGGGGGGGGGGGGGGGGGGAGATGGCTCTCTCAAAAGTTTTAAAATTATTTATTTATTTTATATATTTAAATTTTTTTATTTTTTTAAAAATTATTTATTATATTTTTTAATGATCTTTTCAAAATAATTTTTTATTTAATAATTAATATAAAAATAATAATAAATTGACCCTACAAGCCTTGTTCTATTTTATCTTAATTTTTAAGTTTCTCTCCACCTCTTTCTCTTTCTCTCTCTTTCTTTTTCTTTTTCTATTCTCTTTTATTTATTTATTTTTTTTACTTTACTCTCTTCTATGTAACTTAGTACTAAAACATACTTCTTTCTTCAAAATAGATTTATGAGCTTATGAGTTTGGATAAAAAAAGATGAGACCACTCACTAAAATTTGTGTGAAATTAAAAAGAAAGTAAAGTTTGTTTAATTTTTTCTTTTTATTTATATTATTTAACTATTTATATATTTAATGAATTTTTGAAATCCTGTATATTGTGTGTAGCTTTTTGTATTTTATGCATTTTAATTTTATATTTAGTAGTTTAAGTTTAAATAGAAATAAAATATAAATATTAAATATTGACTATATTAATTTTTTTTAAGTGTGATTAAAGTATGAATAAGTTGAAAATAATTGACAAATTCTTTAAAAAAAATATAAATCATTTAAATAATTCTCTCATCAAACAATTCAAATTTAATTTTTTAAAAATTATTAATTAAATTTAACATATTAATTTTAAAAAATTTTAATTTTTATTCTTTTTCGCTTATGAACCTCTCAACAAAAATTGATTTGCTTCGCTCTTAATAGGATAGTATTATTCTTATTGTTAGAAGAGAAACAACGGAGAAAGATGCAAGGATGAAGGGAGTTGTCCCACAGGTTGGAAGGCTTGACTAACTGCCTCGTCCTACATGGTTCAGTGACAAAAGTTGTGCACGTGGACATCTTTGTCACTCAGCTAAACGGCTGAGACCTCTCTCACATGGCCTCTTAACACCATCATAATCTATCGATCTGCCTTTTCAGACAGCAACTCGTGCAATGAACAGACATTTGCAAAAAGCAAGGGTAAAGGGTTTTGATGATACACTATATTCTAGTCTTCAGCTGAGAATGCTGATATATGCTTTTCTTTGTAGAATAATGTTTTATTTTTTTAAGTAAAGAAGTAATCATTCATATCCTATAAATCTCATTCTTTTTCTTTTCTAGTTTTTTAATTTGATATTTTCAAATTTGAGTCTTAAGTTCTTGATCATTGTCTGATGAGATATTCATTTGAAAATTCTAAAATATGAATTTAATAAAATAAATAATAAATAAAAATTTAAAATAATCTAACATTCGTAATAACAGAATAATAATAAAACGTATAAAGAGTGAGTTTTAAACATATTTTTCATTTGTTTCTATTTGAACCACTTTTAGACCGAAAAAAACTCGAATTTCATAATATTTGGACGGTGAATATTCATTCCATTGTCCAATTTAAGAAAGTTGGTTCAGTTAATTTTGGTTGACTTTGTATCAATTTTCAAATATAATAAAATTAATGCATTTGATCAAAAAAAAAATTCACACATAATTTGTGCAATAATTATAAAATTCACACTTAATTTGTGCAATATTTATGAACTACTTGATTTGCATCACGATAAACATGCGAAAATGTGCATGGTTCACATAAAAGTTGAGTATATATATATTTTTTGGAAAGAACCATGAATTAAAGAAAGGATATTGCAATGAACTATACAAATTAAACCGAAAAATTAAAGTAAAAAAAATAGAGAAAAGCTGTAGCATGTATTAGGTAAAGTTTGAGTTAAAAATGTCTTAAAATTTTTTTGTCTTGGCTAAAACATTAACATTAAAATGCACAATCTAAATAAAGAAATTCTACTTTAAACCATGTCCGATCCTTGTGAACTCACATCATTCATACCTAAAATGTGAAATACCTCTAGGCTCTACGGTAAGTTTTTTTTTGGTGAAATAAGAAAAAGCAAAAGGCAATAGAAGGGATGAGGTTATAGCAATGATAAAGCTTATATTATTATGGGTTTTGCTAACAAGAACCATGAAGGCATTTTTAGCATACTTTTCATGGTAATATTTCTATATTAAATACACAGTCGAGGAATAATCATATCAATTTTAATGTGTCCTTGCCATTTGGCCAAGATATATTGCTTTATATAATAACTATAAGCACTTTTCAACAAAACCCTATTGTTATTTCGTTTTGTAATGGGCATTTAAATTTGAAAACACTAGACAATTGCTCCTGTCATTGACTTGTAACTCTAAAGATGAGCTAACATATATAGTGAAACTAAACTTAAAGCTGATCACAACTGGGCATGAGATATGATCGGTTGCTTGCATGAGATCATTTTCACGAACAAAAGCTACAACCATCAGTCTCCATTCAAGTCACCGCCAAGTGAGTTGTAAATCAAAGCAACAGTGTGACAATTCAATGCCAAATGTCTTGTTATTGTAGCCACATATAGTGAAACCCTGCCATCAAGCTCATCCACAAAGTACACCTTCTGTAGTTTCTATCAGCTAAGAAATTTTATGCAATCCCTATTGAGCCAAAAAGAAAGCTTAGATATTAATTAAGTTGAATGATCGATTATCTCAATAACTTAAACTGTTAACGTCTATATTTGAGTTCCACTGGTAAACAAGAGAAAGTAGCCAAAGTAATAGAATTGAACTCATAAACTTTATATTTTCATCCTAGAATTTGAATTTGAAATCTTTAAATAATTGAAGTCTTTATAATAACATAAGATCTTAAAAAAAATAAAAATTAGAATCCTGTCAAATATAACTCCACTATTTAAGAAAGAAAAAGAGAGTTGACCCACTTTTTCGAAATTTGCCACTAGAGTCTGGTAGAAATTTGCCAAGTAGTTCAATTTTTGTGGTAAGATATGTATTCAACCTTTTGGTTGATGCCTACTAAATGGGTGATGAATTGTTAATTATATGTGTTGGTACCGGTATCAACCTGATGTTCCTTTGTCTACTTTTGGAGGCATGTTTATCCTAAAAAAACAATGGATTAAGGGAATGAAAAGATATTAATTTAGAATACGATGTAACCACTAATGCCACCCAAATGAATAAAAATGATTAGAGTTTGGTCTAAAAATAGGGAGAAAATTAGGCTGCAAGAGAAGAAAAGTTTGATGGGTCATTTGACCTAACTGTGACCGACTTCCAAGTTAATTCTCAACTAATTCACTACAAAATTATGACAAAAAGAAGAGAAGATT
Source organism: Theobroma grandiflorum (assembly GCA_036013995.1). NCBI lineage: Eukaryota > Viridiplantae > Streptophyta > Magnoliopsida > Malvales > Malvaceae > Theobroma > Theobroma grandiflorum. Next base: position 20,661,725 of record CP142133.1, on the reverse strand, counting down.
GACTATGATGCACACCTGACTTATGTTTTTTGGTTGAGGAAATTGTGAGGAATGCCCTTTCTTAATAAAAATTTTTTTAAAAAAATCATCAAAATAAATTTAATTGTTTTTAACCATATTTAGCCATGACTTGATAAAAACACCTTTTAAACTATTTTAAATAAAGCAAACCATTCATCATAGTTTCTTCTTATTTGTGTTTCGGATTTCTCTTTCTCACCATCCCACTTTCTCAAATTTTATTGATTTCTTTTTTTGACATTCGTCTGCTATACTTCCGATTTCTCTCTTCGACATTCGTCTACTATGCTTTTGATTTCTCTCTCCCGCATTTTCAGATTTCTTTTTCTTGCACTTTCAATACACCAAGTAATGGTTTTGACATGCTTGGGTGGGTGAGTATTTGAGAAATTCAATTTTTAGGTATTTTGGATAAAATTAAAACGGTAGAAATAATCACAGATGTATGAAATAACTTTTAATTGAATCAATTCGGGACCTAGACACCAATAAACTCAAAGTTTTGAAATTTATAAACCTAGGTTTTCAAAAGAATTTTTTTTAATTTTTAGTTAAAGAAGGTGTTTTTTATAAAAAAAATTATATTTTGATTTATTAAAACATGTTGGAAACACTTTAATCGGTGCCAAATTATAAAAAGAAAAAACAAAAAAAATGAAAATAGTTAAGAGGATTTGAAGTTTTTGTTCGTAAGTAACAACAACATTTTAGACATTAAAATATAACAAAATGTTCTTGAATATGTTGTGTAACAATAATTTTTTTCAACATGGCGTGTAATAACAATATTTTTTTTTCAATATGGCATGTAACAACCTTTTTTAACCATGGTGTGTAGCATGTTTTTATACATGGCTTGTAATGACAGTATTTTTTTCAACATGGCGTGTAACAATCTAACCATGACGTGTAACAACAGTATTTTTTTTCAACATGGTGTGTAACAACCTAACCATGGCTTGTCACATGTTTTTGTACATGGCGTGTAACAACTTAATCATGGCTTGTCACATGTTTTTATACATGGCGTGTCACAACCTAACTATGGTTTGTCACATGTTTTTGTACATGGCGTGTCACAGGTTTTTGTACATGACGTGTCACAACCTAACCATGGCTTGTTACAAGTTTTTGTACATAGTGTGTCACAACTTAACTATGGCTTGTCACAGATTTTTGTACATGGCGTGTCACATGTTTTTGTATATGATGTGTCACATCATAGCATGTAATTTCATTAAGGGTATTTTTGTCCAATTTGGTTAAAAATAGTTAAAATTATAAAAAGAGTTATTTTTGTAAATATTTTATCTTTAAAGGTTATTTTTTAAAATACCTCTTTTTGGTTTGCTCTTTTGTCCAAGGCAAGGGTGAGTGAAATCAATCTAAATCAATTACCCATCCAAATTAAATGCGATTTGAGTAAAACGATTTGATCTAATAGTTTATTGGATTAATTGGTCGAAAATGTTTCGTCCAATTGGTTTTTTGGTCGGTTTTTGGTTTTAAAAGTTTTTGACCAATCCATCCAAAAAACCAAACTAATATATATATTAATATATAAAATATTTTTTATATATATTAAGAAGAATTGATAGTAAACTTAATTAATACTATACTTAAAATATATTAGGGTATTATACATATACAAATCATAATCATAGCAATTTAATATTAGTTATATATTTATTTATAAATTTGTATTAATATGAAATTACAAGTTATATATTTTAAATGATATAAGTTATATGTTAATATTAAAATATATGATACTAAATATCCTACATATTAATATGTTATAATTATTATACTTTAATAATGTTTTGTAATATAAAATGTTATGAATATATATATATATATAATTGTATAAATATATTATATATACATATATTTAATTTATACATAAATATTACTATAATTTACAATAAACTTTATTTATATGATTACACTTAGTAACTTTATTAGTTATCACCTTAGATTTTATAACATATTGTTTATAATTAGCTATTATTTATACAAACTTTGATATAAAACATTATAACATATAAGTTATATCATTAATTTCATATATATATAAAATAAAGTTGTATATTATATATACATATATTTAATTTATACATAAGTATTACTGTAATTTATAACAAACTTTATTTATATGATTATACTTAATAACTTTATTAGTTGTCACCTTAGATTTTATGACATATTGTTTATAATTAGTTATTATTTATACAAACTTTGATATAAAACATTTTAACATATAATTTGTATCGTTAATTTTTTATATATAATAAAGTAATATATTATATATACATATATTTAATTTATATATAAGTATTACTATAACTTATAATAAACTTTATTTATATGATTACGTTTTATAAGTTTATTAGCTATCACTTTAGATTTTATAACATATTGTTTATAATTAGTTATTATTTATACAAACTTTGATATAAAACATTATAATATATAAGTTATACCATTAAATTCATATATATATATATATATATAATTATGGATGAAGTCTACAAGTTTTAATATTATAATTTGCAAAAAAAAAAATGATAAAATTTTGGTCCATTGGTTCAAAATCGAACCAACTAAACTAATTCTATATTTGGTTGGTTTTGGTCAGTTTTTTAGAAATGATTGGTCCATTTGATCCATAAGTATGGTAGACCAAACCACTCAATTTACCAATTTGCTCACCTCAAGTCCAAGGCCACACAGCTTAGAACATTTTTCTTTTTTTTTTTTGGAAAACTAATTGCAAGGAAACAAATATGGTGCTTGAAACAACTTCTTGCCTAGTTAGTTACGTGGACAATTGAAACCAAGTAATCAAAACTCTTAAAATATTCTAAAGTCAATTCCATTTCACACAAAATATGTTTAAAATATTTTTATCAAGTCATGATAATAAGCACAAGATGAAGTGTTTTTCAAGAAGAAATTTACAAGGATCAATCCTAAGGTTCAAGGGATTGATCCATTTCAAATAGAACTTATTTGATCCCTTGTTGTTTGCTAGGGATTGTGTTGGGATGAGCTCAGCAACCAATTGAGATTGGTCAAAGCTTAGTTGCAATCATGCAACGATATTATTCATATTGAATGATTAGAGATTTTACTTTATCAATAAGATATTAATTATAATGAGTTATAAGTCTAAATAGATGAAATCCATGAGATTAATATGCCTTACAAGGGAACTATAATAGGCTACAATTATGAGATCCTTATGTGTCAAAGTATAATCTCTAAACTTTCCTAGTCAATGTATCATTGAGATTGGACATCAATGATGCTTAGAAATTGGTATGTTCTATATTCTTTACTTTGGAAGTAAGCAATTGATCTCATAGATTAAAGTATAGAGATACTTGCAACTAGAATGTAGGTGCTTACCTTTAAAAGCAGGCTCACTGAACATGACTCACCATAAGAAGTGTATTTGGTAACACACTCTAATGTCTATGCAACACTTCTCATGTGTCAGTCGTGTAAATACTCCCTAAACTTGAGATATCAAGTTGTCTTAAATGCGGAGTGCTATACTTTAATTTCATTCTTGCGAGTGCTTCATCAAGGATGCCTAAATAAGATGCTTTTGGGTATAGTATGATGTGAAGGTAAATAAGTGATTAAGATAAGAATCATCACCTCAAGTATTTTAGAGGACATATTCTATCGATTCTTGGTTAATATTATCTTATTGAAGTCATTGGCTAAGGGGACTTGAAGATTATTAAAAATGTTTCCTAAGTCTTTATAACGCTAATACTATAACTGCAAGAACGAATATAGAGGTTAATAAGAGTAGACATTGTATTAAGCTCTTATCATCTACAAGATATATGATGAGAGAATGAATTACACTGATAAACTGTATACTAAAAGATTGTCAAAGAACCTTTTGACTCTTTTAACAATAGGGTGGCTATGATACATTGCTAGATATCAATCTTAGTCTATGGAATTGATTATATATTAATTGATTGAAATTTATATTAATCAATTAAGTCATTAATCAATTCCATTGTCAATATGTTAAAACTTATTGGGTCATACACAATGATTGCATTTAATTTAAATTGGGAGAACAATGCTTTAAGTTAGACTTAAATCACATGCTAGGTAATTAACTTCTATAAACTAAATTAAAAAGAGTTTAATTAAGTTTTGGGCATAATATATAAAAAGTTATAATTATAATGCCGAAATTACAATAATATAAAGGAAATTATTTCAATTTATTTTCCATTGGGTTTAAATACAACAGTTTAATTAAGTTATGGGTCTATATTGCAATGTGTTATAATTTAGAGGGCCTTATTGCAAAACTAAAGTTAATTTTAACCTAGTTATATAAGTCACATTTAACTATTTTTCCATATATGAGGAAAACGAGTTGTAAAAAAAACAAGGTTTTCTCCTTGTGTGCCGTCACCTACTTTGTAAAGAAGAAAAATTATTTTTGAAGCAATTTTTCAAGTGTGTGATTTGGCCAGCATTATGAAAAGTGGAAAAGGACAAACATTGTTCCCTTTTGTTAGCACAAACGCATAGTTAAAATCTCCCTCATTTGTTGTAAGGTTCAAGTGAAATTGTGTGTACTACAGTTAGAAGCTAAGAGCTTGATTGGCTAGGTTCTTACTTCTTGCTGTGTTCGCGAGTTGCGTTAAGGAGATTGCTATTCCGATCGGAAGAACGTTGCTAAGATTAGCATCTGATTTTGTGATTTTATGATTTTATATGCCATTCTATGTGTTGAAATATCACCATTGTGCTCCGTGGATGGAGGTATGTTTTGTTTTTAAAGTTTTTAATTTTCTTTCCATTACGTAATTTTGAGCATGCCGTCTATAACCAAACCCAACAAATTGACCCTATTCAATGAGAGAGATCGATCCCCCACTCACATGAATTTGAATTTTGTAACAAATGATCAATCCCATTAGGAAGGGATCGGTCTTATATAGTCGTTAGACACGTCCTCTAGCCAAGCAATATCTCTTTTCATCTTAATGACCCCAACTACTCCAATACCTTTTCTATGTATAAAAAGAGGTATTCTTCAGCTCATTTATTAAGTAAGAAGAAAGAAGAAAAAGTCATATAAGCAAGTAGAGAGATTTATGAAGAAGATGAGGAAAAAGAAGGAAAAACCAAGCACTTACATGCTTCTTCTAAGCGTTCAAGTATTCAAGTGATCAAAATTTCATTAGAGCTTTAACCTTTATTCTTTGTATTCATCTTATTACTATTATCTCTTTCAAATTTGAATTCATTAAGCAATATCCACTAAGCAATATCCACCTATTAACGGTATTCTTTCTTTCCACCTTGAAATATAAAGAGGTTTTACCTTAGCCTCGAAAGGTAGAGAGGTTCTATCTTAGTCTTAAAAAAATATAGAGGTTATACCTTAACTTTGAAAAGTTAAAAAGATTTATCTTAACTTTTAAAAGATCGGGAGGTTTTGTCATAAAACTCATATTAGTAAGAGATGAGGTGGGGCTATGGTAAACATGGGTCTTCCACCATCTATCAAGTATGTCTTTTGGGTTGGGAATGTGGGCCCGTGATTTATATGCTTACTTAAGCTTTATTTTTAGACTTTAAAGTCGCACGAGGTTGGCTTAAGTTTTGGCTCATGACATTTGGTATCAAAGTAGATTCGGATCTTCACTGATGTGGGGCCCTCGTAAAAGATACAAGGATTGAGGTAGATTCAGACTAGTGTAAAAGTTCATCTCCTCTACGAGTAAAGAACCAATGTAATGGGGGCATTGCATAATTGGATGGAGTACAATATCACAGATCCCACATCAGTAAGAGATGGAGTAAGTCTTAGATATATAAACGTAGGTTTTTCATCACTTATCAGGCATGTCTTTTGGGTTGAAAATGTGAGCCTCTGATTTATAAGCTTACTTAAACTCTATTTTAGAGTTTAAAACTGCACGAGGTTAGGCTTAAGTTCTAACCTGTGATAGGTTTTATCTTAACCTTGAAAAAATTATATCTTAGCTTTTAAAAGATAGAAAGTTATACCTAATCTTAAAAGGTATTTGTATTTATTTTAATCAATAATTGATTCAACTCTTTAGTAAGTTAAGGGGAAATGAAAAGGTTGAACCTTTATAAATCGAGTTTACATATCTCTCTATCAGCCATTCTTTTTATTTATTGAATTTACTTTCAATTATTTGTCCATTGAATTGTGTATCTGTTATGAAATATTATTTAAAAGGACAAATAAAGATAACTTGAAAAAACAAGAAAAGAAAAAAAAGAAAGAGAATAACTATAAAAGAAAGAATTTAGTAGGAGAAATAAGATCTTATCGAAATGTGTGTTTACAAATGAAGTGAAGAGCCTATTTATAGGCCAACAACCCCTTAAATCATAATCCTAATCTAATTCAATCTAAAAGTTCAAATCAGATTACATTTCTTCTATCTAGCCTGTTAAGTTGTTCAACTTAGTTTTAACATTTTAGGTCATAACCTAATAGACATTCATACATATATTCATAACAATCTCCATTGAATGTCCATTGTATTAAGAATATGCTTTGTTAAAACCTTATTAGCAAAAAAAATCTTATGGGAAAAAATCTGAGTGAAGAAAAAAGAGTACATAATTCTTTCTAAGAATATGTTCTTGAAATATTGCCTCATTAAAAATCTTATCAAGAAAAACTTAATGAGAAAAACTATGAGACCCTGTCAAGCTCGATTAAAAGACAGTATTGTACCGAGTGGTACAACCAAGTTAAATCGAGCCTTGAACTAGTTCAACTAGAAATTCTAAGAGGAAATTGAAAATTTTAAAACCTACAGAATGACTTAGAATAGTGATTCAGAGTTCAAGGTCCAGTTTGGAGTTAATTGAGAAAATTGACCGGTTAGAGACAAAACGGTCATTTTGCCATTTGATGATAAAATGGAGATTTTTAGCAAAGATTTGATCACATTTGCCCAAGAATAATTATATGAAATATAATTATGATTATTGGAGTAAAAATTGAAGTTTAACAATGAAAAATTGTGATTCTCGGTATTTTTGGAACATAAGGGTAAAATGGTAATTTTACCACTAGAGGACCAAACGAGAATTTTTAGAAAAGATTTTTACCCCATTTGATTAAGATTGATCAATATTAGTGTTATTTGAGGTTAGAAAGTGAAAATAATGTCATTCTAGTACATTTCGAAGTATAGGGACAAAATTGTAATTTTTTCACTCGAGGGCAAATTGGTAAATTTTCACCCTAGTACTTGTTAAGATCAAGGGATTTTATTTGTGATAGGATTGGATAATTACAAGAATATTTGTGGTGAAAAATTAAGTAGAAAAAGTCAATTTTAAAATAATAGACTAATGGCTTTATGCCATGTGTCAAGCCTTAATATTTTAATATTAAAGTATAAAAATCAGCCATAAAATTCATTTTCTCTCACCAAAATCGGCATGAACTAGAATTGAAGGGAAACAAAAGAGAACAAAGGGAAAAAATAGGAAAACTAGCAAAAAAATAAAGGAAATTCAAGGGTTTTTCAAAAATCAAGCCAAACAAAGGTAAAATTTCTTTAGATTTACTTTATACCTAGCTTACCCATGCTTTTGTTCTTGATTTTCATGGTTGAATATTGAGTTATCATGATGAATTCAATTATGAAAAATGAGTATGGAAGGGAAATTAATGTTGGATTGGCTTGATTTTAGACTATGTTGATGTTTAGAGATAGTTAAGCATGGTTATGAACAAAAACACAAAAGAAATATTTAATTTCTCTAGGGTTCTTTGTTGGCTGTACCATGAGGGCTGAATATCAATGGGGGATTGTTTTTATTTCAAGGAAAATGGCTTGGAAAATGATGAATTAAGATGAAACAGTTATGTAGGAAAAATTTCGGTGCTAGTACACCAAATGACCAAATTTTTCTATAAGGAAATGTGAGGGTTCTAATGCTGAATTTGGCTTTATTTGAATGATATGTGGTGAATTAAGGTTTTAGAGGAGGAATGAAGTAATTTGGAGGTGATTTGGACATAATTGTCAATTAATCGGGTGATCGGTCAAATTTAGTCGATACCACGATTAAACGATATTCAGACACATTTTCGCATTAACATATCATGCACTAGTAATTTAAATTAGTTTATATTAGCTTAGGGGTAATATAGTAAATTCTCTAATTTCTATCTATGTCAAGGTGGTAAGATTTTCAAAAAAGGCAAAAAGATCGTACTTGAGGACCATTAGTCTGAATACACCCGAAATCCAGATTTTTCGACAACTATGAGTGAATTTGCATTTCAAATTGGTTTTGGGAATATGAACGTACTTGAATAAATTGATTGAATGATTTTATTCAACTCTTTTTAAAAAGAAAGGGAACTTGGGAACAAGCCTTTAGTGTAAATTATTTTTGTGATGTTAAATGTGATTGCGATGCATCTGTGTATATCTGTATGATGCCTATATGTATTGTTGAGAAATTTATGTAAAATTTGAGTGTGTTGAATCTGTGTACTTTCATATTATGCTGATATGCATTTTTAATAAATTTTGACGAATTTGATGTAACCACATATGTGCGGAGTGGCAAGTGAAATGCCAATAATGATGTGCAAGTAGGGAGTGCACACATGATGATATTGCTTGGTGTGAGTAAGGAGTGCACCAAAGCTTAAGAAAGTGGGATGGTGTGTGGTGTGAGTAGGGAGTGCACCAGAGTTGAAGAGAATGGGGTGGTGTATGTAACTGGACGTGATTTTATATGTGTACGTGTGATATGGTGTGCAGGATGGAAAATGTGATTTGTATGGTATGTGAAACCCTTGTTCTGTGACGATTTGTAAACAACCGTCGATTTTACTACTTTGATAGAATGATCGGTGTAAATTCAAGGATATTTAATCCTTGAATGCGTAATAAATTTCTAGGTAAGGGAAAAAGGGTTTGGAATAGTAGTTAGATGAAAATGGCCTTATTTTCAATCAGTGAATCACGATTATCAAATTTCCTGGCTATTGTTGCTTATTCCCCTCTAATATTCACTCACTGAGTTTCGTACTCACGTTTTATAAAAAATCATGTTTTCAGATCAAGAGACTGTTGGACCCTAGATCGAGGGGTCCCCGTAGTGCATCTCCTGGGTATGTGTCTAGCATTCGATAGTGATCCCTTTTATTGTAAATGTCTTCGCTGGAAGTCATGGGTCATTTTGTATTATGAATACACTCAAACAATGTAAATATGTGTATGCAATGTAAATTGCTAAATACATGACTGGTATAATGCATGTATATTATTATCGATAATGCCATTGTGATTTGGCTATGTTCACACCCAGGAAAAGGTGTGTGTGTATGCATGATATGATAAATTTGTTAAACAAAGGTAAATGGATAGGCTTGTTTGGGCTTAGTGAGCTATGCTCATTGAGCTCATGTGCCGGTCATGGTTTGAAAAATTGGGTCGTGACAAAAACCTTGATAAAGAAAAACAATATAATGTGTATTTTACTCTCTTTGATAACTGCATTATTTAATATCTTTAAAATGGTGCATTCTAATATTTTGCATCAACTTTTCAAATGTTGCAATAAAAAAAGCTTTGATGAACAAATCTACTAGATCGTCACTTGATTGAATTTGTTAAACACTAATATCACCATTTTCTTGGAGATTATGAGTGAAGAAAAATTTTCACGAAATATGTTTTGTTTTATCACCTTTAATGTAACTTTCCTTTAACTGGACAATACAAGCAATATTATTTTCATATAATGTTATTAGTATTTCCTTTTTAGTTAGTCAACGTTTCTCGAATATGTTGAGTTACATATCTTAACCAAACATATTCACGACTCCCTATGTAGATAAGTAACTTGTTCATAATCGAGCTTTTGTGTAGATCAGATAAATATTTTGTATCTACATAACAAATTAAATATGATTTTAATATATTTGAATAATATAAACTCATATCCATTATTCCTTAGAGATATCGAAGTATATGTTTAATTCCCTAAATATCTTTGATTTGGAGAAAAACTATATCTTACTAATAAATTTACAACAAATGATATATCAGGTCATGTATTATTAGCAAAATATATTAGTGATCAAATTACACTAAGATATGATACTTCAAGTACAAGAAGTTTTTCGTCATTCTCATGAGGTCAGAAAGTGTTTTTTTTCACATTTAATCACTTTATAACCATTGATGAATTTAATGGATGCGCTTTGTTTATATAAAATCATTTAAGCACTTTTACTATATAATTTGACTGATGGATAAATATTTCATTGTCAAGTGTTCAATCTAAAAACAAAACAAAACTTTGCTTTTCCAAAGTGTTTCATCTCCAATTCCTTCTTTAAGTAATCCATGGCTTTTGATACTCTTTAAAAGTTCTAATAATATTTAAATCATCAACATAAAAAATTATGAAAAATTCATATTTGAATTTTTTTATAAAAACACATGGACACGTAAATTCATTTTATAATCTTCTTTCAACCAATATTCACTAAAACAATTATACCACATGCATCTGAATCACTTTAATCCATATAAAAATTTATTTAATTTGATTAAATAAATTTTTTAAAAATTCAAATTTTATACTTCAGGCAACTTAAATCCTTCAAGGATTTTCATATAGATATCATTATCAAGTGAGCTATATAAATGAGTTGTAGCTACATTCGTTAGACGCATTTCAATCTTTTCATGTATGATCATACTAATTAAATATGAAATGTAATTTACTAATTAAATCATATAAAATAAAACATATCATTTAAATATAATAAGAACATATAAAAACATTTTTATAATAAAGTTATACTAAAACATACTAACAAATTATTAAGAAATTTCATTATTAGATATTTACATTATTAATCAAATGATTAGGCCTCTTTTAAGGTAGACAAAAAAATCAACAATGAATATATCCATTACTAATCATATGATTAATTCGTTTTTCAAAGTGGATAAGAAAATCTGCCGCATCTATATACAAAGGTATTTCATTTACACCCGAACATCTAACTTATTAGTTGATGTATGATCCTTTAAGCATGGTTCGAATCCTTCTCTCCCAATCATTAAAAAAAAAATACAAAAGTATTTCATTTTTTTAGCGAATATATTACTTTATATAATAATTATAATCTTTGGGGCACTTTTCAACAAAATCCTGTTGTTATTATTTCGTTGTGGAATGGATATTTATTAATATGAAAACAGTAGACAATTGCTCCCGTCATTGACTTATAGTGTAAAGATGAGCTAACATATATAGTGAGACGAAACTGAAAGCTGATTACAACAAAGCATGAGATGATAGTTGCTTGTATGAGATCATTTCTATGAACAGAAGCTACATGTATCAGTCTCCACTCAAGTCACTGCCAAGTGAGTTGTAAGTCAAAGCAACAGTGTGACAATTCAATACCTAATGTCTTGCTATTGTAGCTACATATAGTGAAACCCTGCTATCAAGCTCATCCACAAGTGCATCTTCTGTAGTTTCTATCAGCTAAATTACTTTATGCAATCCCTATTGATGCAAAAATCAGGTATTACAATATAGTAAATATTAATCAAGTTAAATGATCGATTATCTCAATAACTTAAATTGTGAACATCTCCATTCGAGTTCCACCAGTAAATAAGAGAGAAAGTAGCCAAGGCAAAAGAATTAAACTCATAAACTCTATCATTTTCATCTTGGAATTTGAACTTGAAATCTTTAAATCAGAGTCTTTATAATAACATGAGATCATCTTAAAAAAGAATTAAAAGTTCAAATCCCGTCGTATATAACTCCACCATTTAAGAGAGAAAAAAGAGATTTGACCCTTTTTTCAGAGTTTGCCATTAGAGCCTCGTGGAAGCTCCCAAGTAGTTCAATTTTTGTGGTAAGATATTGTAATCAACCTTTTGGTTGATGCTTACCAACGTACCGGTATCAACCTGAAGTTTCTTTGTCTACTTTTGGATGCATGTTTATCCTCAAAAACAATGAATTAAGGGAATGAAAAGATATTAATTTAGAATGCGATATAACCACTACTGCCAAACAGATGAATAATAATGATTAGAGTTTGGCCTTAAAATAGAGAGAAAATTAGGCTGAAAGAGAAGAATTGTCTGATGGGTCATTTGACCTAACTGTGACCGACTTCCAAGTTAATTTTCAACTAATTAATTACAAAATTATGACAAAGAGAAGAGAAGATTGACTATGATGCACACCTGACTTATGTATTTTTGTTTGTCCCATTGTCCAAGGCCACATGGCTTACAACATATTTCATTTTTTTTTGGAAAACTAATCGCAAGGAAACAAGTATGGTGCTTGAAACAACTTCTTTCCCAGTTAGCTATTTGGACAATCAAAACAAAGTCATCAAGACTCTTAAAATCAATTCCATAGAATTCCCCTGTCTAAGTTTGTGTTCCTAAAACTTTCTTTTATCCTGCTCTACCCTCCGTTATTAGCTTCCCTGCCTTTCCTATTACCAAGTTACATGCATATACCATAGAGCCAAAAATATCCGTAAGAGTTGATTCAAGAGAAGGACAACTACTGCAGTCTTTTTCTTGACAAAGAAATTGATGTTTCAAACACCGAATCTTTTATCCCCGCATTATTGCATTTCATATTGTCGACAACACAAGTATCATAATTCCTCAAATAAAAAACAAATAGCAATGTGATTGTGAGCAGGGTCCAGGATGTAGGGATAGGGACTTCTGCCTTAGCTTCCAAGTGAAAACAACTTGAGATTGACTTTCACTTGCTTAGAAGCTAAAGCATTTTTTTATTCTATCAATCAATGGCCATGAATAAGACCTTGCCCTTAGGACAACCCTTTGCAGACAATGACATCTAATCTAACACCACTTCATTTATTTAATTCAAGAATGAAAAGATCTCCATTCATTTAATTCAAGAATGATAGAAAGTTTACCTCTTTTCACTCCCCTTTTGTTACCTTGAGCCAAATCGGAGAAGATAATGTAAAGAAAATCAAATGATAGTATGAAGTTCAGCTGCCATCCAGATCCTTAAGCTGTTAGGCATCATTTGGACAGATCTGTAGATATGTTTTCAATACAACAGAGCAAAACAAGCACCTTGCAAATGCTATAGAAAAAAAAAATGCTAGGAAGCAAGTAACATTTTACTGTAAGAAGGGCAAGATTACAAGTAAACAGTAGTGATACCCCAACATATAGGGGAATGAAGTTACAACCTCAGTGTGAAAAATGGGGGGATTTTGTTTGTCCCTTTGTTTGCTTTTGAATTATAAACAGAAAAATTCCCCAAGCTGAATCTCTGAATATATCTCTTGGCTTAGTAATGGTATAAGAAGAATTTCATCCTATAGTATTTGCCTGCGTTGGAAATGATCTTAGACCACTGAAAATACAAAACCAGTGAGGTATACATTTCTTGTTCAGCGCTTTGATAGGTAAAGGAATAATGAAATGCCTTCGGCTTAAAAAGTACAGTCATCAAACATTGAAACGGAACAGCATTACATCTCCTTCTTGTACAATGTAATCTTTACCCTCAGATCTCAACTGCAGCAAGTTAAATATGAGAAATGGAGAGAGATAAAAAGAGAAATAATATAGCATTTTGGTCTCAGAGGGAGAGAGAGAGAGGTGAAACAAATGTTGTAAGAGAGACAACTGAAATATGTACAAAACAAAAGGATATTGAGGGAAAAGATAAAAATAACAAAAAGAAAGAAGTTGACAGTATTTGAGCATACAAAGGATTAATTGGAAGAGAAAGAGAAGGAAGATAACTTCAGACAAGTACAGAGCAGGAAGCAATAATTAAGAGAGGAGTGTAGCGAGCTACTCACTACAACTAGGCAATCACTCTTAAGAGACTAGATGCTAAGGACATTTTGCCTTGCTTGTACAACCTAAGTTTTGTAACCCAGAAAAATACAAGCATATTACTCAATAGAAAACTAATAGAACTATGAGACATATGGAAATGATACCCCCCTCTCTCCCCTCAAACTCAAGATTACAGTCTACTTCACCCAAAACAAATTTTAAAGCAGGTTTTGCTGGTTGTTGGCAATAGCAATAGTTTCACCATATTAAGGGAAAACAAATACAAGCAAAACACTCTTGCTTTTCCTGATAGCAAAGTGAAACTCATGCAAGGTATGCACATATGCTGCTGAAGAAATTATTACCTAAAAAATTTAAGAGGCTAATAGAAATGAAACAACTTACAAGTCCTTTTTCCCTTGCTGCTGCTAGTGAACCAGCGGCAACAAAATCATCATAGGATACCTATTAAGAGCAAGAAATCTGTTTATAAAGAGGTGGTGATGAAAAAAAGCCGATATTTCAAACTCATGATCAATGATTCCACAAGTATAATATCTCGTGGAGATGCATGTGAATGCATATACTGAACCATCATACAACTTTGACACAAGCAGATGTTCAAGAAGTTAAAAGAGGCTCATGATCTGATTAAAGAATCATGTCTCAAATATGTAAGCCATCTTTTATTTTCTTATCTTATTTACCATAAATGGAACCATCATGCAATTTTACCATAAGTAAAAGGCCCTACAACATTACACCACCATTTTTAGGCCAATATCCAATCATGTCCATGTTTATCAATAAAATAGTGCCCTATAAAGTTTGCCCATGACTGCAGGGGAAGTGGCTGACTGCAGTGACAGAGCCCAGCTTATAGAAGCACATAGTTCGAGCTTTTTTTAAACAATCTTTTCCATGACAAAAGAAAGGAGAGAAACAAATACTAAAAAGGAATTGCTGCCATCCAGCCACTCAGAGCTGATGGGAGGATAAAAATCTGAATACATGTGAGATGGAATCCACAAAATTAATAATGATGCTTACTGTCTCAGCACGAATGAAGCCTTTCTCAAAGTCAGAGTGAATAACTCCAGCAGCTTGAGGAGCAGTCATTCCTGATCAAGAGAGAAGAAAAATTAGACAACATTGATCTACATTCAGCTGCAGTAACACACTAAAAACTCATAACAAAGATAATACTATTTGCACATGGTACTTATCGGACACTAAGCACAGCGAACACTAACCTGCAAGTATTGTCCATGCTTTTGATTCCTGCAGTATCAAGAACAACACTTTCAACTGATGAAACAAATAAAAATCCATGCAGACATGAAAACCATCTTTCAAAAGATGAAACCCAATTTTTTTTTTTAAAAAAGGAACATTAAACTAATGGTGAGTACATCTTTTCACCTTCTCCCCAGATGTAAAGTACGTACGCAGCCCTAGAAGGCTATATGTTTCTCTAATAAGGTTTCCGAGCCCACTTTCATTGACACCAAGAGATTTCAAATATTCTGTTCGTTCATCTGATGGAAGTTCAGTGAGCTCCGACTCAACCTGCAATGTTAAGCTTTCTTAGTTCTTCAGCATGGTAAAATAGCTAATTCAACATTGATCAGCAACAGGCTACAAATGAACATGTAAAATTCCTTATTTTTCAATAGATGACAGTCATCAATGTCTACCGACAGACTCAAACACATCAGAGAGAGAGAGAGTTGAAAAGTTCTATATCACTTGCCATTAGAGTATGCTTTTCAAGAGTATCACCAAACCTGTGCAGAAATTGTTACAATTCCAGATTGCAACTCAGATGCAAGATTCATCACTTCATTAACATGGGGATTATTTTCAGGCTCAGCAAGATCAGATTCTGCAACATTGGCAACATATATGATTGGTTTCATTGTAAGCAAGCAAAGATGTTTCACAGCATCCTTCTCAAATTCAGTTAATGCAACTGCTCGTGCTGGTTTTCCATCCATAAGTGCCTGCTTAATCCTTTCCAAGGCAGACTTTTCTGCTTCCTCCTAAAACAGTAGTATAACTTTAAGAAAGTTGATGCCAACACAAAAAACCACCACATTGGTGTACAGCATAGACAGACTGACAGACAAAGGACAAGGCTAGTTGCAGTAAAAACAGAAGAGGAAAAATAACTTCACCTTGACTTTAGATTGAGAATCCTTCGCCTTCCCCTTTTTGAGCTTCTCTATTCTTTTCTCTATCTGCAAGTCTTATAAAAGATACAATTACTTTCATATGCTTTTTTTTATTTACACTGTCATAGATATGTACTAAGGCCATGCAGGAGTTTGCAAAGGTTAGTCAATAAAGAAGCATTCAAGCAAATTTATTTAAGGTTTAAGGTTAGTTGACAAAGAAACATTCAAGCAAATTTCTTGAAGGTTTAATGCATGACCAGTAAATATTATTTTGAAACCAGAGATAATTATACGTCTTAACAAATATATCTGCATGATAAGAAGCACAAGTTGGGACAAGATTATGAGATGATATGAATTTGATGTTATATCTTGAATAACAGGATAGTGACATGGAATGTGTACATCCATATATTATAGGATGCAATCTACAATGGGTATGCAAAAAGCTTAGTGGTACGGAACCACATTATTCAAAACAAAATGTTAATCACAAGGGTTTTTTGCCACCATAACTATAAAATAGATGTTTCCATTTCATGTTGAAAAGGTGATATCTTGAGGCCAAACATCACTGATGATCAACTCTTCAAGTTTATACCACATGAACACAAAAACTTAAGCTCAAGTTGTTAAAAGTGAATGACTTAAAACCTTATGTGGGGTTCAACAATCACCTTCGTAATATCATATTCCTCACACACACCCTGCCCTTTTCCTTGATGTCCTAGTCAGCAATCAAAACCATGTATCGCAATCACACTCGATACTCATAGGACCAAGATCACACAATGTGCCTATGTAAACCCACATTGAGTAGGCCTATGCTTTGAAACCAATGGCAATATCCTGGGCAGCTAGGCCCGAGGACCACTAGCCCAATATCTTTTCAGACCTAAACCACATAACCCTAAAAGCTTAATCCAAGTTGTTAAGAATGACTTGAACCCTTAAACAGTTTTCAACAATCACACTCCTATTCAATATAGGATGATGTATCACCAAAAAAAAAAATGCATCTCCTAAGGCTTTAGACCAGGCACCTACCGAGAAGCATCCAAGTATTATCATTGCAAATTTAAAATTCTATTAAAAACTGGGGTAAAAAATGTGTTAGATCCCTTTCCAGAAAGAACTTTAGTCTTTTGACATGTTCAAAGAGTATTTATGTATCAACCACAACAGGATAAATAGAGTTAACAGATAGTGCTTCTCATTAAGAAACTGTGATACTCTGCTTTTGAGCTATCTATTGAACACAACATGTAAGCAAAACATGTCTGCAACTTTCTGTTTAGGATTATTGTGTGTCAACCAAAATCTACAAAAATCACAAATTATTTCGAACTGGAACTAGCTTCCCCTTGCCTTTTGTACATTTTAATAAATGTTGGTAGTAGCTCATCAATCATATTCACTGTGAAAGTTTATTTCTACAAGATACAGATCTCAGACAAAATTGAGAGTCTTAAGAAAACATGAATTAGCGCATCATATTTTCAACACCTAAGTCCTGAACTCTACCATACACATAAATATTTTACTCATCAAAACCAGAGTTCTTTCCAATTGGGTGGAAACTGATGGGTTTCAAATTGCATAGAATTCTAGAATTATCTTAACAACTAATCACCTATTTCATAAATGAGTCAAAAATTAATTCTTCTAAGTAAGAAAACAAGTTTTGCACTTCTAGGAATCTTCAAGGTTCCTATCATGAGTACCTATCACTAGCATGCAAACAATATATTCCCACCTCCTTCATGATCCTAAACTCAAGGTTAAATCTTTTGATTTAGGATCAAATTTTACCAGCCCAAGGAGATGAATTCTCCAGCATTTAGCCTCAATTTCCTGTCTATTTCCATCATCTATCCTCCTTAGAAACTACTATATTTCCCCAGTTTTCAGCTGCATGAACATGACAATTTGTTTGTCAGCAACTAAATATAAAACCAAACTACTCTAAACTCTTTAAGGACCCCTACTGCATTAGACAGACTCTAAGTTGCATTTGAGATAGCGGATATGATAAGTTGGTTTGTATTTGATCAGGTGAAAGTCTTCTACTTTTGTTTTCTGATGAATTTAGAATAACTTGGACTCTTTGTGTTCTTGGAGAGATTTAAACTAGTTCAGATCTTTTTACGCATTTTTTGGCTTCTTTTTAAGATTATATTTGACCCTATCCCTGCACATTGACAAACTATCCAGACCAAACAAGTTCAAAATGGAACGAATATTCTATAATAGAGTTCACTTGATGCTGACTCTTGAGTTCATTACAAAATCTAAATTATACAAAAGTAACAAAACCTTTTATTTTTGACAAACTTAAAGAAATTCAAGCATTTTATCCACACAAGAATTAAATTTACCCCAACCTTTAATATGCCACAAGATTTTTGGAATTAGGAAAATTTTAGTTCAATTTTAGACTCTGAAAAAATTTAACGATTAGGTAGGATTGTAATTGCAAAAAGATATAGTAATTTAAGTTTAGGTCTTTGTACACATTTTTTGGCTTCCTTTTAAGATTATATTTAACCTTATCCCTGCACGGTGACAAAATATCCAGACCAAACAAGTTCAAAATGGAACGAATATTCTATAATAGGGTTCACTTGATGCTGACCCTTGAGTTCATTACAAAATCTAAATTATACAAAAGTAACAAAATCTTTTATTCTTGACAGACTTAAAGCAATTCAAGCATTTTATCCACATACAAGAATTAAATTTACCCCAACCTTTAATATGTCACAAGATTTTTGGAATTAGGAAAATTTTAGTTCATTTTCAGACTCTGAAAAGATTTAATGATTAGCTAGGATTGTAATTGCAAAAAAATCTAGTAATTTATGACTGCGTAAAACATTGAATAAATTGTAGGAATCCAACAAGAACTAGGTTTAATAAAGTTTAGACAGCACCCTCAAAGGAAAGAGTACTACAAGTAATTAATTAAGACTAAATGCGCAATTTGGGACCAAAACTTTTGAGTTTTAGTCAATTTAGAGCCAAATGTTGTAATAATTAAAGGCCAAATGTTTTTAGTTTCTTATAATTAAGGGCTAAGGTGAGAGGTGTCTGATGCGTATAGGACATACGCATGATGTAGACGTTGACTTGTCGTATAAGATACAAAAGGGTAATTTTGTCAAAAAGGCTTTTCTGTCAACAGCTCAAATTATGACGTGACGTGTAACAACTTTTTCATCATTGCATGTAACAACTAAATCTTTCAACATGATGTGTAACAATTAAATCTTCAACATGGTATATAATAATTACATTTTTCAATATGGCGTGTAACAACTAAATTTCATTATGGCGTATAACAACTACATTTTTCAATATGAAGTGTAATAACTAAATTTTCAACATAACGTGCAATTTTACTTTTCAACATGACATATAACAACTCAATTTTCAACATGCCAAGTCAATTGCCATGTCATCAGCTCAGGCGATTTTCCATCGCGTGTGATATATGCTCCATTCACCTATCATCTTAGCGCTTAATTGTAAGGAATCAAAAACGTTTGGCTCTTGATTGTTACAATTGAAATATTTAGTCCTAAATTGAAAAAGTGTCCAAACGTTTAACCCCAATTTGAGCATTGAGCCATTAATTAACTAACCACCTGAAAACACTATTTTATTTTATCAACTACTTTACTACAAAGGTCTTGAAGTTGTAAGTTATAGAAAGTCAAGCTCAAGTTTAATTTTTCTCAAACCCAAATTGCTCAAATTGCCTGAAGATGATGTAGTCCTCCAAATCTAAAAGACTTGTCTTCAAAAAGAGAAGATTGCCATATAGTAAATACAATCCTGATTATATGTTCTCACCTCCGAAAACACAAGAAGTAGTAATTTGATTCACATAACTGAATAGAACAGTATAAAAAGGAATGCGTTCTACCAATTATATATAACTAGGATTCATAGATAACTAAACGAATTTATAAAATGTTGGTCCACCATACTAAAAGGGGGACAACTTTTGCAAGCAGAGATCTCTTTGGATAATACCAGCCCAAGTGTATGAGAGTATAGTAATATCTCTTAAAAGTCTCTTAACATGTAAATTAGACACCACACAAGCAACATGACACGAATGGGCATTGTAAAATACGTTTTAAATGCACTCAGTCATAATGATGGTAACATGTTCTAAACTATTAAATCAGCATCACCACTTTTTCAAGAAAGATTAACCCTAAACGTTCAACAAAGATCAACCCTAAACGTTAAGCATACCTGATCTAAATCTGAGAAAACTAGTTCCAAATTGATCACATCAATATCAGACTTAGGATCAACTTTGCCATTCACATGAACAATATCATTATCTTCAAAACAGCGTACAACCTGAAACAATAATGGAAGCGTGATTATATTTCAAAAATTAAAAGTTAATGACCATATCACCAAGCTTTTGATTGGTAAACGATATGCATATATTTCAAGAATGTCTCCAAAAGGATTTGTTCAGATTTAATAAAAACAAATAAATAACTGTTTAGGAATGGGGATCTTTAGCTGGGTTTTATAATTTTTAAATATAAGAGGGGTATCCTATACAAGGATAAAGGATAGACTTGAGAGTCATGAAGGGTTCCTTTAAATTTTAAACAACTAGAGTGGAGCAATGACTCAACAATTAACATGAGCCCTTGCCCTCAGATCAAAACGACCTCTTTGTCTGCTTTTCTCTAAAATTTAAACCTCAAAAACAGATAAAACTCACACATTTCAGGGGGGGGGGGGGGGGGGGGGGAATACAGTATTTATAGTTGAAAAGATACAGACTTCTTCCTAGAACTTGAAAATTCCCTTTGTTCATAAAGGTGCTCATTTAAAAAGCAATTAAGAGAAAGAACAAAAAAACACAAAGCAAAAAAAGCAGTACTAGTTCGAACTTCCAACTAAAATAATCTGAAGGAAATTGGGATCCATTAAAAATATAGATGACTGTAAACCACATAGAAAGAATTAATGTTGTAAGTGATGTACTAATTTGCACAGAACAAAGTATGAATTCCTGGGCTAGTTAAACTAGTCTTTAAAAAGACTATGTAAAATGAAAAGCCATTCAATTTTAGTTTAGCAAAATGATGGTTGAGCTAGTATATATATGCCTTTAGCAGATTAAACCTGTATTTCCTATTATGAGCACTATATTTGAATGACATGATCACCAATTTAAAGATACATGGTAAAAGAAATTAGTTGAGCATATGCAGAAAAGAACACTGTTGAATAGGATAGAGAAGACCTGAAGAATGGAGTCCACCTCTCGGATATGTGATAAGAATTTATTCCCTAACCCCTGCAACAATGACATAGATAAGAAATCAAGGTCCTAATTGCAACAGAATCCAAAAGACATGCCATATGTATAAGAAGCAAATCAATCAGTACAAGTTCAGTAAACACCAAAAGTGAGCCACAAGTCTACAACTAGCAAAAGATAACAAGAAAAATTAATGTTCCCCTTTGCTACTTACTATGTACTATTTTCTTCCTCAAAAGGGCATTAAAACTCAAAAGCAAAAGCAAATAATAAAAAAAAAAAATCATTTAATTAAAAATGAGAAAAAGGCTGAAATACAACACAATTTCATATTTGTTTTGTATAAAACTAGAATCATCAATTTTGTGATTCATAAAAATTATGGCTCCTTTCCATTGTTGCTTTTGTTATGTGCTTTTTGCTGCCCCAAAAGTTGCTATAATGCAAAAGAAAATGATAAAAAAGCAAAGTTATAATTGATTAAAATGAGAAATAATTAGAATCTAACGTACATTCAAACATGATTGACTAATATAAAGTAAACTCATATTTATATTACAAAAATTGAGTTTTATATATTTAGTACAATCAAAAACTTAACAACAATATTATAATTGATGGATTTAAAATGGACAAATGATAAAAATATAACACCGATTATAAAATAATTAGTCTATATAGTGGTAAAATCATGCATTTTGTTATATAAAAAGTTACCATATTCTGTATAGAATCCTTCAAAAAAACTTATTTGCATTTGTATCCAAATGCACATTTTGTTTTTGAAAACAAGAAAGCAAGAAGCTAATAACAAATGCGGTAACCAGGCCCCAAAAAAAAAAATACAACTAGTGAAAAAACTAATAAAATACAAGTAGTAAAAGCAATAATCCGACCGCCTAATATTGCCTAATCTTTAGTTATTCAAATGCAGTTTTTGCTTTCAAAAGAAGAAAAGAAACACAAGTACCAAAAATAACGACCAAAACAAAAAGTAATAGTAGAAGTTTTACCTCCCCTTGACTGGCACCCTTAACGAGACCGGCAATGTCAACAAACTCAATAGAAGCAGGAACAGCTCTTTGAGACTTGCTTAGCTCAGAAAGAACATGAAGCCGAGGATCCGGAACCGCAACAATCCCAACATTTGGCTCTATTGTACAAAACGGAAAATTAGCAGCTTGTGCTTTCCCATTCTCAACCTATATTTTTAATTTCAAAATCAATTCACTCATCACAATTTTCTTTTCTTTTCTTTTCTAAGAGAAAAAAAAAACCCAAAGTCCGGAATTAAGTAACTTACGACGGCATTGAAGAGAGTTGATTTGCCGACGTTAGGGAGACCAACAATGCCGGCTCTTAAGCTCATGCTTATTCTGGAAGAAGAAGAGTGTAATCTCGTTTTTCTCCCATTAAAAACGCTGATTAATTGAGGGGTTTTGGTGAAAATGGAGGGTTTATTTGGAAGAAGAGTTAGAGTTGAAAGTAGATTACTGCAAGCTGTTCTCGCCATTTTAGAAGAGAAAGCTTCAATATGGATAGAGCTTATTTTTTTTTTCTCAAGGAATACGGCCAGCCACTGGATCTGGCTTGCTCTGGGGTGGCTTATGGCCTGAGGTTTTAGAAGGGTTTCTTTTGGGATTTTCATCTTTTGCCCAAAAATATGTTAATTTCAAACTTTTACCACTCGTATTTTTTCTTATTTGGTGTCAATAGATAAAGTTATCCACGAGTTCTTAAATTTTTTTATTAGCTTTAAAATCTAAAAAAGTTTTTAAATTATTTAAAATTTTTTAAATTTTTTATTTTTTATTATATTTAATCAAAATTTTATATTTATTATTAATCAAATAAATTTTTATAATTAAAAATTTACTAATTATTGATAAAATATTTTTTATAATTAATAATTAATTAATTATTAATAAATTATTATTATTAATTCTTATTAACGACATTTTAATTAATAAAAATTAATCTACTTTTAGTTATAATAATGCATTTGATTTAAAGTAAAATTACAAAAAATTAATTTAACATAATAAAAAAATAAAAGTTTTTTTAAATAATTTAAGAAGTTTTTTAACTATGCATTTTTATACTATTATTTACTGGCATACAAACATATAAACAAATTATTTTATTTATCTATATATCTACAAATTTTAGCTTCAAATTCACTCTCAAGCTGGGGTAGGTATTAAGTCCAAGAATACAGTACCCGTTGCTTCTAGCTACATGTCAACAGTTACAAGGAAAAAGCAAGGGTTCAGAACTCTAAACTTGTAATTTCCTGAGAAAGAACAACAGCCCAATTTCAAACATTAATCCTAGTCGAAAAGGTAAATAACGTTTAGGCTGGCTAAGCTTGAGTTATTGTTTTGCTATTGTTGTTATGAACATAGCTTAGACAAGTGAAACTCTAAAGCTTATGTAAAAGGCCTCCCATAGATTTGAGAATGAGGACAAAGAGTGTAGCTCTTTTTGTGTCAAATTCATACTGTGATATCAAAAAATGAAACGTAAGAGGCTAATCTATAGAAGAAAAGAGATGGAAGGTTCTCTTAGCAATGCCATTGTTGAATGATAAAAGAGGATTCATCACTTGCTGGTGTGCATTGAGCAGGAGCAGGAGCAGTCACAAGTTGAATTCTCAAGTTCTCATTTTGGTACCAAACTTACAGCTCTACAGTTCTCATTGTCCATTCAAGCTGTTAATCACACATTATGTTTTAAAACAGTCTTCAAAAATAAATATTACATGCAAGTTTAAGAAGAGTAAGCACGGGCATACCGCTGGTAGAAAAACAATATCAAGACTTAATAAAGAAAAGAAAGAAAGAATGAGTACAGTTTGTAGGCTAGTTAACAACAGATTCTATTTTAAGATCAGTTTCCGTAATTCGTTGTCAAAAAGAATACAGTATGAAGAACAATACGCTATCGATTTGCAAATATTCTCTCATCTTCTTCGACTGTCCCGATAATCTTCCTCACTTTCTTTATCCTTTAAGAAGCCTAGAAATGCAAGAAATCCAAAAAGGAAGAATCCCCCTGACCAGTTGCCCCCACCGCCTCCCCCACCACCACCACCACCATCATCATCACGGGGAGGAAATCCAGAATCACCATCATCTAGTTGTGGCGATTTCTCCTTTGCTGCAATTCAATAAACCATATTAAAACCATTTAAATGAAACATTTTTTCATATAATTACGCGAAGTTGTGCTCAAAGAAAAAAAACACCAGAGTTGCAACCTTCAAGGAACGGGCTTATATCCCACCATAAGTAATGGAGCTCCACAGGGCAAGGGTTCTATCCCTGGCTCCTGCAAGGTTAGGTGTTTATCACCTATATACTACAGCAGGAAAAGACCACACCAAAAATATATATGTAGCATAAAAGTTGCTTGCAACTCACAGTGAACTGCTAAAGAACCATGGGACAATATAAAACACACTAACATTAACAATCATCCTGTCAATGCAGATGGAGCATGACAGTGAAAGCATGGACACAGCATGGCTAAGTGTCCAAGAAAGGTATGAGAATGATACGTGCCTATCAACATGTCTCCAGCTATTCCCAAGTAATCACCTAGCCCTCCATAACCTTTCCTAACCGCATTCAACCTAAGGTGGGTGGCTAAAGGTTCAACTAGAAAAACAAAAAAACGAATACATCTAACCAATTTTAGCAAACCACTGAAACTATATATTGTTGTTATTACCATGAACAGGAGCTTGGGTAATTGTTGGCGCCTCACGAGTAACGGTTTGGGTTTGCCCTGATGCACTGCATGTCGCATTCTGCAGGAGAATCAACCAGGTCATAAACTGAGAATACTGATACCATGTCCATAGATAAACAAAGACAAACAAATCTTGTTCTCCTTCATCGCATCTTTTCTTTTTTTGGTTGAAAATTCCTTCATTGCATCTATTTCAGGATCAAATACTGCATGAACATATATAAACAGTGTTGAATTTTATATCGAAAACAGGAGAGCAACCTCCCTCTCTATAATATTCTTCAGTCCATGTTAACCACTTTAAAGGATATCAATTTCAAAAAAAAAAAAAAAAAATCAAAATCTTAGTGACAAACTTACCAAAGCAGCAGTAGCAGCACATATAACAGATGAAGATTGCTTTCTACTACTTCCAACAATAGGTCGTAATTGCAAGCCAAGGCCTAATGGCTTAACTTGTGTAGAAATTCTGATGGCGCCGCAGCAGCCACGGTGCTTAATTTGTGCCTTTAATAGACTTCCTGGTGAAAACCATTACAAATCTTATCATAAAACAAACAAAACTCTATGACAAATAAAAGCAATATCCAAGAAAATTAGCATGGAAAGAAATCATACCGGGAGATAATAGAGGCGGCGGCGAGGGGGTAGTAACACTAGCAGTCAGCATTTGTAAGCAACGAAAGGCAATTTTGACAAGAACAAAACCTGAAAAGAAAATGAAAGCTTGCCTTATTAGATTATATCGATATTTTAAGATTAAAAAGAATCAAATTCCATCAAAATCATTCCTTTTCCTAGTCAAAATTAATGCCCATATACGAATTACAGTTAATAATCTTATCGGCTGTAAGCACCGAAGAAAATTCTATTGATAGCATTAGGAAATCAACTAAATTGAGAAGAAAACAGAATAAAAATACCCAATTCTATTTTGTATTTCCTCAACCAAAAAACATAATTGACACATAATTTATAAACTATATCCACAAAATTGAATTATAGAAATTACAAAAATTTAAATAATGAGAATGAAAATTGAAACCTTAAATTGAAGAAGCAGATGGATACGAGAAACCCGGGAAGAAAACGAAATTGCCGACTTGCAAAAGATTGAAGAAGAAGGAGGAATGGTAAGTGGAAACTCGAAACTCGAAGAAGAGAAAGTAGAGGGCCAAATGCCCTAAAACCAGGGAAATGCAAGACTTGGGCTTGGAGGTAGCTTTGGGTTATTTATTTTGTGATGTTGGAAGCTGTAATGTGGGCCTCAAAGTCTCTAATTTGTCGCTGTAGCCCAAAACACATACGGGAGTTTACTTTTTAATATATATATATATATATATTTATATAATTAGTTTTGACATTAAAAATTAAAGTAAAATACCCTCATTTTCTAACATTTAGGTATAATTTCACACGGATCCATTAATATCAGAAATGAAAAACTCACCCCAAAAGTCTAAATGTCATTAACGAGAAGTGAGAAATGTCGAAATTGCTCATGTATAAATAAACTTTAATCACGTGTTAATACTTGCTAATCACTGTACTCCCTTTCTTCCCCCTCGTTCTCTGATCATTAGTCGCTACATCACTAATCAATTAGGGGGTTTTTTTAGCCTTTTGCTTTAATTAGAAGCTTCATCCTACAATAAAAATAACCCAGAATCCAACCTTTGTTTCGAACCTTTAAACTCTGGGGTTATGGTTTTTTTTTTTTTATGTTGGAATAGCTCTCAAGGTTAACTCCTTGTTAAATTTTTATTAATGATCAAGAAAGAAAGTACATTATGGAGGGGGATATAAACCTTACCTCCAAAAGTAAAATTGGATAATAAAAACCTAATAGAAATATTACTCTCCTTGCATTTATTTTTTATGTGCATAAGAGAAGCAATTTATTTCTTTTACAATAATCTAATATGCAGTAAAAAAATAAGATTCCTACTGAGCAAATTTTAATAATGCTAAGGAAAATAATATTACTCTTTTACAATAAGCTAAAGTGAAAAAATAAAACAATTACAAGATAGCCAGGCCTTGCGAGAATTTTCAACTTAAAAAATAAATAAATAAATAAATAAAAAGTGCTACTCCCTTACATTTATTTAAACCTAATATATGGGTGTTTACGGTTAGGGTAGGGTTTTGTGGTTTATAGATGTTGTTTAAGTTGATGTGGTCTTTAATAGGTTTTGTTCTTTAGGGTTGTTTTTGCTTATGTGATATTCATGTGTGGGAATAGTTTTTGTGGTTTAGGGTTCTTTGTTTGTTGTTGATATGGTGGAGGTTCAAGAACAAGTTTGGATTAGGGTTTAGGTAAAGGGTTGGGTTGTAACCAAGACCCAAAACCTTAAAGCCCTAAATTAGGTAACTCGAACTCGAACCAAACAACTAAACCTAAAACCCTAATTTCCAAGACCTTAACCCTAATTTTCAAAACCCTAACCTTAATTCTCAAATTTAGAATTTTAATATTAGGGTTACGAAATTAAGGTTTAAAGATATTGTTTGGGTTTGGTAACCCTAAACCTAGACCGTTAAAGCTATAAATAGGAGAATTAACGTTTAAGGTTCTAAACAATCAAATTTTTTAGAACCTTAAACCGTAATTCCTTAATTTAGGAATTAATAATTAAGATTCTGAAATTGGGAATTTAAGGTTAGTGTTTGGGTCTG
This sequence comes from Theobroma grandiflorum, assembly GCA_036013995.1. Classification (NCBI taxonomy): domain Eukaryota; kingdom Viridiplantae; phylum Streptophyta; class Magnoliopsida; order Malvales; family Malvaceae; genus Theobroma; species Theobroma grandiflorum. Next base: position 20,633,895 of record CP142133.1, on the reverse strand, counting down.
GGTAGCCCAAAGACGCTAAATCCCTAATTTCAAAACCTTGACCTTAAATTAATAAATTAGGGAATTAGGGTTTAAGGTTTTGAAAATTGAGATTTTTATATTTGAATTTAGGGTTTTTAAAATATGTTTTAATTTGGTTGAGGTTTAAGGTTACCATTCGGGTTTAAGGTTATTGTTCAATATTTCAAAGTTATTAACCTATTCTAATTGGGTTTTTAAAGTTTAAACATAGTAGAGATGCGGTATGACTTGGTCATGCACCATGAGGGAGAAATGATGACCATTAAATATGTCAATCCAAACAGATATTCCTACATAGAGCTGACAAATGATGTCTTTAAAGTGTTGGTAGACGATTCCAATGCTGGAGTTGGAATATGTGTCTCTATTATTGCACGGTACCCTAAATCATAGGAGGTTATGAAATTGAAAAATGATGGTGATGCGTTAAAGCTATTTGAAGTTTATAAAGGGATTAAGGAAATTCATCTATACTTGGACCCGATTCTTACTATTCCACTACAAACAATGGGATCTGATAAGTCTTCTGTTACCAAAAATGTTAGTGCATGTGTCTTTGCTGAACTTGTGAATGTTGGTTTAACTGCTGGCAAAAGTAAGATTGGTAAGTCTAGTTGTATTGTGCTTGATGACTTTACTTCAAATAGATATAGCAAAGGTAGAGTTAAAGTAGAGAGAACTTCAAGTAGAGGTGATTTAACTTCAAGTAGAGGTAAAAGGTTTAGGGTTAGAGATAGAGATACGGTTAGTGATGGTAGATGTGAAGTACTTTCTATTACTATTGGTATTAGTGATGAAGAAAGTATTGATTCAGATAAGGAAAGTAGTGATTCAGTTGGTGGAAAGGATGTATCCAATAAAGATGTAGATTGGATGCGTGAGACAAAAAGTGAGGAATCTCAAAGCAACCAGGATAGTGATGTAAAAAATATTGAGATTGAAGAAGATGTAGAGAATGATGTTTTTTCTGATATTGGCATTAATGTAGAAGAAAAGAACTAAGGTAGTAATGAATCAGACAATGAGCGTTAGGCAATAGATAGATCCTTTAGAGGCATATCTTATGCTTTTAATGAGAATAGGAAGATTGTATTAGTAAAGAACATGTTATTTACAAGTGTGCAGCACTTTAGAGAGGTGATGGTTGATTATATGATCTAGGTAGGAATAGAGTTGTATAAAGCAAAAAATGAGAAAACTAGGTTCAAGGCTTTCTATAAAAGAAATGGTTGTGAATGGATGGTTCAAGCAAATGTATTTTTGGATAGGAAAACTTTTAAGATCAGGAAGGTAAAGAATAAACACTCTTGCATTAGGATCAATAACAATAATCCTGCTATTACAAGTGCTTGGATTACTAATAAATTTACTGCTCAGTTGTTGTTTGACCCAAATAAGTCATACAATCTAATACATCATGACTTACAGGAAAAGTATGGAGTGAGTGTTCATTCTAAGAAGTTGTATAAGGCAAAGAAAAAGGTCCAAGAAGAGTTTAAAAGGACTCGTGGTAAGTCTTATTCTTACATGCTCTTATATGCCCAAATGATGAAAGACACAAATCCTGAAAACATAGCCATCGTGCAGCTAGAGAGGCCTGAGTTGAGCATGTACCCAACTTTCAAAAGGTTTTTCTTGTCCTTTAAGGAAAAACTTTAACAAAAAGTATAGGACTTTCATTGAGGTTGATGGTTGCCACCTCAGAAAGCCATATGAAAGAGCCGTGCTATCTGCTATTACCATTGATGGGAATTGTGGTTTGTTTCCTGTTACTGTTGTTGTGGTGGAGCTAGAGAATGGTGATTTATGGTCTTGGTTTTTGAACTTGGTTAATATTGCCATTAGAGATTTCAACAAACCATTGGCAATGATGAGTGATAGGTAAAAGGTAAACCCTAAACACCTACTATTTTACATTTAATCAGTTAATTTCAATCACATATTAACTGTTACTTATTTTTATATGGTAGGGCCTATATGGTATAATTACAGAGATAATGCCTCATGCCACTCAAAGAAGGTGTGCTATGCATTTTTATAGTAATTTTAAATAAAGGTCTTTGGGGTTTGACGTAAATGTAAACTTTTATAAAGCTGTAAAAGCATACAACCAATGGGATTGGAATAAAGCCATGATGAAGATTAAGGTTAAAAATGTAAAGGCATACAACTAGTTGATGGAAAAATCACTCACACTATGGGCAAGGCATACCTTTGACCCAAGTGTGAAGAGTGACCATGTGACCAGCAACATGGTTGAAAGTTTCAACCACGGCATACCTTTGACCTAAGTGTGAAGAGTGACCATATGACAAACAACATGGTTGAGAGTTTCTACCATTAAATTAGGCTTGTGAGAAGTAAGCTCATTCTGATTTTTTTCGAAGAATTTAGAGTTAAAATAATGACAAGTTTTTATGATTAGTATGAGAAGGCCTAATATGGGAAGGGCACATTGAAAAGACTTGGTCGTGGTGCTTGTGGTGATGCTAGATTTGTCCTTGCTTATGGTGATGCAAAAAGGCCTCCATTTCTTGAACTTATTACCCCTGCTGCCTCTACTGCCCCTACTACTTATGCTACCTTTACTTTAGTTATGAACTCTGATGGTGCTAGAAGGACACAAACAAGTGTCTCTCATATTTTTGATATGTGAATGTTAATATATATACAATGTTCTAAGATTTTTTTTGTGGTGTTTGGATGGCTAGAAGGAAAGTAAATTAAAAATGGTTGCTTTGTAACTTTTTATCATTTTTTGTTTGCCATTATCTAAAAATTATGAATAAATGCTTGACTTTGATATTAGACCCATTAGCAGTGGTCCAAATTTTTTTGTAAACTTTATTTGCTAAAGCTTGCGCTCCTCATGTGCACAAAGGTTTATGGAAAATAGTACTCTTCATATGCACAAGGGACCTGATCCAATTATTGTAGAAGACATTTACTGAAAATCAATGCAAAGATTAGTCTACTTGTTTGCAAAAAACACCTTTGCATTAACTTTTAAATCACTTGTTATGTTCAAGTATATTATGATTAATTCAAGATAATTGGCATCACAAGACAAAAACTCAAGATATTGAAATGCTTGGCTATCTTTATATCTATTTAATATTTCAATAATTTTGCATTTAAGATTTCAACAACTTGCAACAGCTTTTGTATTCAATATTTCAATAACTTCCAACAACTTTTATCAAACAAAATGACATTTAAAAGCTTTAGTCTTTTCTCATTTTTTTGCCTATCTTATCTTTTTAAGGCAATTTTTGAAACACCATTCGAAAAGCCCATCAACCTTCATTTCTCTTCCCTTCAATGTTTATTTTCCTTTATTCTATTCCCAGGTTTCACCCCTACAAAAACTGCAGATGGATGTTATGGAAGAGTTAGAGATCATTTTGCAACTTCTGTATTTTTAAGCTACCATACCCATTAATTCTTCCATAACATCCACATATGGTTCTTGAAATGAAAGTTCTCCAGCAAGAATGTAGACAACAAAAGCTTGAAAGGTAAAACCCATCTCTAGTTCTTGATCTTTTTCCAATGCCAAAAATCAATAAAAAATCTTGAGCATTTCAGGAACAAATCTAGATTTAGCTTATCTTTTATGGTTCTTCAAATAATCTTTTTTCTTGATTAGTTTCATCATTTCTTCTTTTGTGGGTTATCAAAACTCAATAAGAAATCTATAACATTTCAACCAAAATTTTAGTTTTTTAGCTTTTGGTTTGAGGGACTTCTTAGTTTTAGCAAGAACATTGAAAAAAGCGTAAAATTGTCATAAATTTCATCAAATAAATACACATTGATGACAATATTTCTCTGTCTAGTAAAAGATAATTTTTGGGATGGATTATCCATTTCTAATTCTAACAGACTCGCGTGAAATTATACCTAAAAGTTAAAGGGTGGCGGTCTTTTACCTTAAAAATTATTGACTCAATTGATAATATTGTTTATTTTGAATGATGGAGATTTCTTTAATATGGACTTGTAACAATAGGTGTTAGGAAACATGTCCAGCTTCGTAGTGTTGATGATATACCTTATGGTATTATGCTCATACATACCTTATGGTTATTACGGTATTGGAGAAATTTAAGCTTATTCAAAGACTCTTCATGGCGAGAGAATGCTAGGCAATTGATTTGGACAAAAGCTAAGGAAACATGGGATATTTTGGGCAAAAAAGATCACACAATGAGAAGGAAAACGATGATAGCTTGGGAGAAGCCCAAGCTAGACTTTGTTAAGTTGAATGTAGATGGCAATGCAAGAGGACAACCAAGACTAACTGTTGTTGGAGTTGTAGTAAAAGATGTAATCGGGTATTGGCTGGTTGGATTCACTTTCAAGATTGGAATTTCTTGCTCACTTACTATTGAACTTTGGGCTATTTTCCAATAATTAAAGTTATGTGGGGACAGAGGATTTAGACATATACAAGTTGGAACTAACTCACTACTTGCCACATTGCGAATATCAAACTTTAGCTCCACCTTAGATCCTAATGCAAATATCTTGCGACCTATAAAGAAACTACTTCAACGAGATTGGGATTGCTCCATTTGTCACGTTTTTCGTGAAGTCAACAAATGTGTCGATTGGATGGCAACAAATCATGATGATCTTTCCTTAAGATTTTACATTTTTTATTTTCCTCCACTTAGTATTATTTCTAGTTTATTTCCAAATAAGTTAGGCATATCATGGCCTAGGATGATGTAACTTTGATTTTCTGTCTAAATAATATCTATTTCCCTTAATAAAAAAAACCCTTTAAACATATCAAGAAAATTCAAATAAGCTTTTATTCTCCTATTACTTTTAATCAAACCCATGTATTTTTTTTAGATCAAATAAGCTTTTATGACTAATGATTGAGTAATTGTAATTAGTCAAAACGTCACTTATTAGTTTTATATTCATGTAATGCTAACATGGCATCGACGTGAAGGGTGAAAATGCCTCATGACAATGTCCTCATGCCATATCAACATCTATTATGACACGTCAATATATTGCGTAGTATAGAATAATAATAGATATTTTGACTAACAATAGTAGGTTATAAATAAAGTTTTATTTGACTCAAAATAAATATACAAAAATTTGATTGAACGCAATAAACGAATAAAGGCTTATTTGAATATTAATGAATAGTTCAAGGGTTTTTTTTTAAGTATTATGCTAATAAACAATTATGAATTTAAATTTTATTGATAAAATTTTTTTAATATTGTTCATTAAGTAATAATTTCCAATATTTACATTTTAAACGTGTGAGTGCTTTTGTCTGTTTTTAAATTTTATTTCTAAAAAATAAAAAATTATATATATTATAAGGTAAAAAGTGGAGTGAATCTTTCAATTTAGATTTTAACAATAGTAATGATTTAGATGTATGATTTGAGGTAGGGATGTAAAGTTCTTTTTCAAGTACACTAACTCCAATCTAATTATTTGATAAGGTATTTGAACCCTGTAAAATACTAGATTAATTTTTTGAATGTGACCTGAATCCATACCCAAATATCATAGACACTACCCACTAAATACTTGATTAAAATAAATTTAAAATAAATTTTTATGTTATTGTTAGCTATAAATTGATTTTAATTTGGAATTGACAAAAACTATGACTAAAATTGCTTGATTAGGTTCTTCATCTACAAAAAAACTAAGTAATTGATTTGAAATGTCTAAGTGTTTCACATCAAAATGAGTTCAAGATAAAGTATTTTTCAAGTAGGGATCAATCTTAGGGTTTGAGGGATTGATCCATTTCATACAAAACATGTTTGGTCCTTTATTGTTTGCCAGATATTGATCCCATCCAAGGAGAGATTGATCCCCCACTCACATGAGTTTGAATTTTGCAACAAATGATCAAATCCCATGAGGAAGGGATTGATCTCATATAGCCATTAGACGCATTCTCTAGCCAAGTAATGTCTTGTTTCATCATTTAATGACCCCCAACTCCTCTAATGCCCTTTCTATGTATAAAAAGAAGTCTACCTCAGTTCATTTATGAAGTAAGAAAAGAGAAGAAAAGAGTCATTTGAGCAAATAAAGATATTTACGAAGATGAAAAGGAAAAACAAAGAAAAAGCAAGCATTTGCATCCTTTTTCCTAGCATTCAAGTATTCAAGTGATCAGAATTTTATTAAAGCTTCCACTGTTATTCTTTTTATTCATCTTATTACTATTATCTTTTCAAATTTGAACTCATTAAGCAATATCCACCTATTACAGAGGTATTCTTCCTTTCCACCTTGAAATATAGGTGAGGTTTTACCTTAACCTTGAAAAGGTAGAAAGGTTCTATCTTAGCTTTAAAAAAATATGAAGGTGATACCTTAACTTTGAAAAGGTAGAAAGATTCTATCTTAACCTTTAAAAGGTAAAAAGGTTTCATCTTAACCTCAAAAAGATATAAAGGCTATATCTTAATTTTTAAAAGATCGAAAGTTATACCTTAACCTTGAAAAGGTATTTGTATTGATTTTAATCAATAATTGATTCAACTCTTTAGTGAGCTGAAGGAGAACACGTAAGCACCAAGAGAAAAGGTCGAACCTATATAAATCGAGTTTGCATATCTCTATATCCTTCATTCTATATATTTATTGCATTTACTTTCAATTATTTATCCATTGAATTGTTTATCAACTTACTTTTGGCATATCTTGATTGAAAAGTTAAATTGTGAAAAGGATTTTGAAAATCCAATTTAGCCCACTTGGATTACTTATCTTATTTAAGCTAACATATATTATTAATAAAAATTAAATTAATAAAGTAAAGTTAGTTCATAAAAAAAAATATGAAAGTTTAAAAGTATTGTAGACATCCCATTTCATCCGAAGTACAAAGAAAATAAAAAAAATTAAAAATATAAATAAAAAACAAAAAAAATTAAAAATTTTGGGAAAAGAAAAAACATGGAAAATAAGGATCTTAATCCCAATTTGAATCTAATTCCTAATCCCAATTTCAGTCAAACTCTAAAAAAAAATCTTAAATAAACCAAAATACATGAAATTAAATTTGAAAAGGATTAAATCATAGTGGGTATAACCACACATAAGGAATTACAAGAGATTGATAAACAAAAAAAACACACAATCACAAGAAAAAACCCTAGAGAGAAATCGTGGAAGGTTAGGGTTTTTAAGTTTAGATATGGGAAAATCAAGGTTGCTTGATGATTGTAATTTGGGCAGAGGTGTCTTTTAGTTGGAGAGAGAGGGGAAGAAGGAAAATAAGAAGAAAAGCTCAAGAAGAAGGAAAATAATAAGAAGAAAATAGTTATGAGCTTATATACGTGACTCAAAACGACGCCTTTTTGTATCAAAAGGAAAAATAAAAGGTTTGTTGGGCCTATCTGATCGACCTATGCCACAACTCGTAGTAAGCCCAATAAGTTTGGGCTTTTTTTTGCAGCTTAGGCTTTTTTATAAACCTATAAGGTACGTCCATGCACATTTTTAGATAATTAATTTTTTTCTTCTATTTATTTATTTTTTTATGCATATATTTGGGCTTAGAAAAGTATTTTTGAAAAATATAAAACAAATTTTAATTAAATTAAAGAGAAGAATCTTTTAAATGAAAATTTTAAGAAAAGTTACAAGTGGTAACTTATTTAAATTTTCAGAGTAAAAATAACTATGAGAGTTCGTCATAAGTGTTGGGGTAATAACATAAATTGTTTTTAAAAAAAGGGATTATTTTTAAATAATTTTACAAACATGAAATATTAATGAATGAAATATTTTTTAAATTAGAAAAAAGTAATAATATTCATGTATTTGTGTCGTAAACATTTAATTTAATAAAAACATAAATAAATAAATAAAAATTTTTCAATAATGGAATTTCAAGAAGGTTATAATGAATAACTTCTTCAAAACTTCTAGTTGAGAAATTTTTCTTAAATTCTACTATAAGTATTAGTCTCCAAGGAATATTTCAATATTACAGAGATTTTATTTATTTTAAAAAGATAAAATAAAACAGACTAAAAAAGACAATGAAAATAATAAAATAAAAAATAGGTAAAAGAAATAAAATTGAATATTGAATTAAAATTCTTTTAAAAAATCGAAAAGACAACATATAATTAATTAGATATCAATTTAAATGAATAATATAGAGGAAAAATGCGACGTAACAATTTGAACATTGAGTAATGGAAGAAATGGAGAAAGAATCCATAATAGTAGTTTCGAAAAAGGTGTCTCGCTAGTTCAAAACCTTAATCAATGCTAATGATTTGGATTCTCTTAAGCATTTGCAACACCTCATATTAGGAAGGTTGCAAGACAACAATGCAATTTTATCTCTTTTTAATGAGTACTCAGAACATTGCTTTGTTGAGGTTTCTAATGACTTTTCAAGAAATACACGTCTCTTAAAGTTTATGATGTCGGACTTTGATTATATATTTCTAAAGCTTAAAAGCATGAAGGATAAAATTATGGCTACATATCCAGATGCATTTTCGGATGAATCAACAAGAATAGTATTTGACCGAAGACTAAACCTAGAAGTGCTTTAATAACTTCATGATGAAATGGGGAGGAAGAAAGAAATTGTTAATTTGATATTGGTCTACCTCGACTTGTTTGTTTTCTTTTGCATATTTTATTATGATAGTTACATTCGCATTAGTTGTATCTCTAGGGGAAAGAGAAATGGAAACTAAACAAAGCATATTGTTTTACAAGTTTGTTTCGTATTTAAGCACTGTAAGGGAAAGAGAAACAGAAACTAGAGAAAACATGTTATTTTACAAGTCTATTATGCATTTAAGCATTATTTATTTTTGTCTTGTTTGAAAATATTGCAATACTATTTTGATTGGTTTGTAGGATTTAGGAATAATTTGTGAACAAAAAAAAAGGTATCAATTTCAATGCGCGTTGTGAAGGTGCTAATACTTTCCTTATACGTATTTGTACCCCTAAACCTAGTCAATTGCATGTCAATTACACGTGAATCATCTTTCATATCGAACATTTGAGTTTTAAGACTCACACATTATAACAATTATATTTAGAACAATTAATGAATGTAAGTATTATATTAATTATAAGGAATTTGTACCAATTTAAATAGATGTGAGGATGCTGATACTTTCCTCACATGTAATTGTATTGTTGGGTATTATACAGCATGGAAGAGATCATGCATAATCGTTATGTTATGTGCAGCCGAAAACAAAAATAAAAAATATTTAAATAAAATCCCATGCCATCACTCGTGGATCAATTTGGTGGTTTTAATATAAATAAAATTAGAAAAGATGAGTAATTAGAAAAATAAAATTACCTTTGTCAAATGATGTGGCTATCACAATGGTATATCTTCCTATTACTAACTTGTGAGCACCACAAAAGGAGCGAAGAACTTGAGCCATTCAAATGGTTGGCCTCTAATGGTTGCAAGAAGCTTTCTCAACTATGCCTTCGTACTAGCAATGCGGATAGCCACTTATTCTTTCTACACAATCACACTCCTCCTAGCAGAATAACAGAGTTGGAAAACTATTTTTCCAAAGTTTCTCAAGAGAGGGTGCAGTTAAAGTTTTCTTGTTACTTTTCTAACAACTCAAAAACCTAACTTGTGTGTTTTTCTTTTTCTTTGTAGTGAGGTGTAGTTTAAAAATGATATTTATATCTAGGTCAATTAATTTCTTAAATTGGAAATTAGGCCTTACGATTCCAACATTTTATAATATTAGTCCAACACTTAATTAATCCTTTTTAATTAAGTCATTGTAAATTAAAATCAAATTTAATTTACTTTATTTGTTTGCAATTAAGGCCCTAATATTATAACTAGTTATAATATTGGCTTTATACTTAATTAAACTATTTCAATTAAGTCGTTAGAGGTTAAAATCCTAGTGTATGATTTAAGTCGAACTTAAATCATCATACTTCCAATTTAATTCATAATGCAACTTATTGTATGCAACCTATTAAGTTTCTAACATGTTGGTAATGGAGTTGAATTATAATCTTTATTAAATTAATTAATTCAATTCCATTAGACTAAGATTGGCATCTAGCAATACATCATGGTTATCCAATTGTTAGAAGAGTCAAAGGGTTCTTTGATAAATTTTTAATGTACAACTTATGAATGTAATTCATTCCTTCATCATATATCTCAAAAATAATAAAAGTATGGTACAATGTTTATTCTTATTGATCTTTATATTCTTTCTTGAAGTTAGGTCATTAGCTTTATAGAGACTTATGAAACTCTTTTCATAATCTCCAAATTGCCTTGACTAAAGACTTCAACAAGCTAATATAAAAAAAAAAACTATTAGGATATGTCCCATAAATCACTTGGGGTGATAATTTCTTTCTAGACCACTCATTTGCCTTCACATGTTTCATGCTACAACCAACCATATCTTGTTTTGGCATTCTTGGTAAGACTTCTAATGATATGATCAAATATATAGCATTCCACATATAAGACAACCTGGCGTCTCAAGTATAAGGAGTATTTACACAATTGACATATGAGAAATATTTACATAGACACTAAAGTGAAACACCAAATGCATATTTCATGTCGAGTCATGTTGAATGAACTTGTTTGTGAAACAAGCACTTACATTCTAGTTCCAAGTATCTTTATACTTCAACCTATAAAATCGGTTACTTACTTTTCAAGTAAAGACATAGCATGCACCGATCTCTGAGCATCATTGATGTCCAGTCTCAATGATACATTGACTAGGAACATTTATAGATTATGCTTTGATGCATAAGGATCTCATAATTGTAACTTATTATAATTCCCTTGCAAGGCATATTAATCTCATGGACTTTATCCAATAAAGTTATAACCTTACAATTTATGTCTTATTAATGAATGAAAACCTCTAATCATTCAATGTGAATGATATAATTACAGGTCTAAAACTAAGCCTCAACCAATTTCAAATTATTTGCAAGGCTTATTTTAGCATGTGCTTTTAAACCATTCTGTTAAAAAAAGGTCTTTACTCTTGCACTCAAGTTGTTAATGGTGGTTTGTGGTAAAGGCAGTTTAAACAGGGAAAAAAAAGGTCACAAGTTGTTAATGTGACTCATTCAACTCAGTGTTGATGTTTAGTTAATATCGTTATGGGAATGTCATTTTGTCTTGTTTACTTAATTTATTTTTATCGTTTACTTTACCTTTTAGTTGTTAGAGATTTATTCCCTCTTTCCTTTCAATTGCTACAACTAGTGTTAAACACGTGTACTACCTTAAAAAGGCAATAAAGGAATATTGTTGGCAGCCTCGGTATTACCTTAAAAGCCATTGTTGTCCATGTGGTGTGTGGTGACTAGTTCTTCTATTTTTCTCTCACTTATCTCAATAGACTATTTAATGTTTTTCTCATTAGTAAAACATTGAACAACACCTTTAGGTTATTAGCTAAAAACTTTTCTTTCTTATATCTTTTGATATTCCTTTTTTATTGTGTTCTTCAACCTTAATGCTATTTTTACATTTTTCTAGAAAATCTCAATATTCCAACATTATATCAAAGTTGATCAATGCATCTTAAGAGACTGAGATATTTAGAGGAAGCTTACTGGTATTCTTTCATTCTGTAATCACTGAAACATTCTTTTTTTTTAATGGCTTCATCAAACTACAATGCAATAGCCCCACTAGTCTTTATTAGGGGAATTTATGGTATTCAGTATGTAAAAATGAAGGCCTATTTTAAAGACTTCGATCTTGGGGATATAGTAGAGGTAAAAGGGTGACCCTTCAGTAATGAGACACTCTAATCTTACCCTAGCACAAATCAAGCAATATGGTGAAAATGTTGCTAAAAGGTACAAATCTCTTCCTTATTTACATTCAATTGTGTCTGATGTTGTATTTATTAGGATCATGCATTGTGATAGTCTTAAAGAAGTTTAGGATTTATTGAAAGATGAGTTTCATGGTAGTGAAAAGACAAGGTAGATGTAAGCCTTAAATCTACATAGGTAGTTTGAAATCTTTAGAAAAAGTGATGATGAAAGCATCAAAGATTTTTCTGAAAAAGTGATGAGATTGATCAATCAATTTAGATTGCTTAGGGGAAAAATGGTTGAAAAAGAATAATTAACAAGGTTTTGGTTAGCTTGGTTGAGAAATTTGAATCCAAGATTTCCTCTCTTAAGGATTCTAAGGATTTGTCAAAGCTTACCTTAAATGAGCTTGTAAATGCCTTACAAGCATGGAACAAAAGAGGGCTTTAAGGCAAGATAATTTTATGGATAGTGCCTTGGTTGACAAAACCAAGAATCTAAAAATTAGAAGTAGTCACACTAGGAAGAATGAATTTGAAAAAAATGAGAAAAACAATAAATTTGGTGAAGGGAAGACAAGGAAGTAAGACACAAGTATTTTCCCTGTCTACATTACAAAAAAGGGACTCACTTTTTCAAATTTTATGGTATAGGCCAAATGTAAAATGCATGTCTTGTAATTAGCTAGGACATGTTAAGAAAGTGTGCAAGGAAAATGGTTCACAGACTGATGAAAAGGCTGTAGTAGTTGAGCTCATTGAAGCCATTGATGGGTTGTTGTTTATGGCACAAGAGATTGGCGAATCAACCAAGAAAAATGTGTGGTTGATTGATAGTGGTTATTCTAATCACATCACTAGAGATAAAAATCAGTTTACTACTCTTGACAGAAGCTTCACAACGAGAGTAGAGATTAGGAATGAAATTGTCACGACCCAGAACTCCCACTGAGCCTGTGACAACTGCCGCGATGTCTCGGTGTGCACTTATCCCCCGAATGCAAATCGTGACCTTGCAAGGCTCTTGTACTAGTTTTCCACTCATTTTTTTTCTAAAAACAATTTATAGATGAAAGTTATACTTCTCGCAACTAGAAATAAGTTTAGAAATCTCAAACATTCATTTAAAAACGGTTTTAAGATTAATAACACTATTCAAAAAATATTAAATAAAAATATTTTAATTTCTTATAAAACAATATTTACCAACATATCTGAAAATAAATTTTTGCACGTGAAAGCAAAATAAATTCATACATACTATAATACAAATAACCATAGTATGTATTTTAATTTTACAATGACACATGGGCCCCACTATGTACAATTATGTACCTTAATGCACTGGATTTCGATTCCGCCTAGTTTCTTGATGCCACAGCTATCTAGTGCTTTTCTCGAGCCTGAAATGGGTGGAAGAGAGGGTGGTGAGTTTTACAACCTAGTGAGTAAATAACTACCATCAAAAGTATCTAAAGCCAAGTAGGTAGAGACAATATAAAAATATTATGTCTCAATACTATTTATAAAGCCAAAATTTGTTCCAATCCATACCAAACAATTTCCTTTCATTTAAAACTTCCAGGTTTATGAATTTCTTAAAAACACTTAGTTGATGCCAAAACCTGTACTCAAGGATACCTTGTACCCAGGTATCTGACCGAGACCGCCAAGGTTGTTAAGTGTCCCATGCCCATAAACATATTTTTTACATCTGACACACATAGTCGTTCTTTGGCGTTAGCTGAGTCTCACTCTCACGTGGTGGCCCAGATGTGAGGTGCACTCAAATCTCACCTCAAGAGATACTTCACCCACCATCTCCCTTTGGAGGTAAGTATATAATTGGGTTACCGTGCCCCTCTCATAAGCAGTCCATGGAAACCCCCACCACTGCAGTGACAATTTAATATACCACCAGACCCATAAAATTTCCAGTAGCATAATATGGCGAATAAAATAAAATTTTATCTAGTCTACCAAGACCAAATCAAAATTATTCATATATTTCATGCTAAACCCCAAAAGTTTAGCCATCATGCTACCACAGTGTCATAAGCCACAATTTCAATAATAATATATAAAATTATAAATTCAACCTAGTCTCTACATACTCAATTTTCCCAAAACAATATTTGATTTCAAAACCAGTATAAATCCCATTTTTATTAAAAGACATTTTAATTGGAAAACATAATATTTTATAATTTAAACTCACCATTTAATAAAAACATCAAATAAATACAATTACTCTAGATATTTAAGACGATAAATTGTCCACTCACCTCGTCACAGGAGTGCACGATACTCCTGTTTTAATTTCCACTACACCTTAATTTTTTCCACGTCCCGAGGGACCCACTACCTATGCACGATTCACGACACAAAATCTCATTATTTGTGTCCAACATAATAATTTATTTCAGGCTCTTCATAATGCATGAAATACCATGCATCCAGTCTGAATTACCGTCTAAACATGGTATTCGACCTAGTTCACCTACACACGTCGAATTGGCTAAAATCCTTATTTTAACTCCGATTTGACCCGTTTCAGTTTCTAATTGTTCGATTATATTCCAATTATCCAATGGTAGCAACTACGGGTCAATTTACCAGTCTGAGAATGCAAAATTTGATTTTACCCTTAGTGGGTAAAAATTTCAATTTTTACACAAAAATTTCTCAATTAATTCCTACACCCATAATTCACCAAATATTACCAAAATGCCACCAAATCTCAACAATTTGCTCAATTTCCAGCATTCAAATTCCTCCTAGAAAATTCGGCCTAAATGGATAAAATGAAGAACATTTCATTTCTAGTAAAATTTTCCATTCCATTATTTTTCCTACTCGATTTCTACACCATAAATCACTATTGTGCCATCCAATTCTCTCAAAATAAAATCAATTCCATCACCACACACACAACACTAGGTTCGGCCATGGATGGTTACTATGGCAAACAAATTTATTTCTTCTAGTTTTGCTTATATACATGCTAAACTAGCCAAAAACACTAACATATATCAAAATCAATTATTTCCATCAACTTTCTCTCTCTAAACCCATATGACCAGAACTGAAATCAACCTCAAATCACATGATTCAACCATGAAAAATGATGGAAAATGCATGGAAAAGGTAAAGCACAAGACAAATTTAAGAAATATTACCTTTCTCTACTTGATTTTTGAATTTCCACTTATTTTCCCTTTAAATTTCTTGGCTAGGGTTTTATTTTCTCCTTTCTCTCTATTGCTTCTTGCTTGGCCGAATGTTGAAGATGAAGAATGAGTTATGGGCTGATTTTTTTATGCCTTTTTGTAACGACCACTTCCCGGCCGCTACCAACGTCCGAAACTTTCGGAAAAGACCCATCAAGTCTCGAACAAGCCTGACCAAAATTACTCGATGATTCACCGCATTTAATAATCATATAATATTTATAATTTCATATATCAAATTAATTCATAAATATAAAAATCAATAATAACTTTTTTCTTATTTATCCACAATTATATATACGCCAAAATCTATAATTTTCAAATTAATGCTTATATACAAATTTAAAATTTATTTATAATTTAATAAGTAGAATACCGCGACTTGAATTTTAACATAACAAGTACAATACACAGCGGAGCGACTCGAAATAGTGTGCTAGGAGATGCCTTTACCTATTCACGATAGACCACACGCGAACGCGTCAATGACTTCACACTAAAACGATCATTGTCTGCATAAAGGGAAATAAAATAGGGTGTGAGTCTCATAGACTCAGTAATTATCACTGATTTAACGAATATCATCGACTCAGTGAATAGGGAGTAGATAGGAAACAAGCATACGGCGGATCAGTTGAATGTAAAATACAGGATCATAAAAATAATTTGTCTCAAACAGGGGTTTTTTGCCTTATATCGAAATTCGAGAATTCTTGAAAGGATAATAATTTGAAATAATAATATTTTCTCATCAAAATATGTTGATAACAAATTTCGAATCAAATTGATAAAATCAAGAAAGCTCCCACGAGACCAATATTATTTAAAGTCATGCACTAATCATAGCTCGCCTATACGCAAGGAATTTCAAATTCATTTCATAGAAAAAAACAAATAAAGGAGTTACAAAAATCCGTTTAAATCAAATTTCACCATGCAAGGAAATACAACTCATAATATTAAAACTTATTTCAATCTATGTAAAATGATTATATTTTATCAAAAATAATTAGTAAGGCTTATGATATTCTTAAAAATATGTCTCGTGCCATAAAAACTCATATTCGGTGATACCTTGCGCTAGGATATCAAACCAAATCCGCCAAGGCTGTTAAAATCTCATTTACATATAAAACATACTTTTATTTTAGAAAACACAGCCATTCCTTGGCGTTACCGAAGTTCACTTTCCCGTGATGGGTCGGTCGGAGGGAACTCTAACCATACCTCAGGAGATACCTTCCGCGCCTCTACTACCGAGGTATGAATATAACTGGGTAACCGTGCCCCTCCTAAAGGCAGTCCACGACACCCGCCACTACAGTGACTATCCTATAACCCACCAATCAATAAAATTTAAATAGCATGATATGGCAATCAAATTATTACCGGGTCAATCCAAGCAAAACAATCAGTTCAAGAAAATTTTAATACAAATGCCAATTAGCCAATAATGCCATCACACCGTCATAAGCCATAAATTTCAAAACGTAATTTATATAACACAAATATGTATTATCAAATTATTCAATTTTTCTAAAATCATCATTCGATTTTAAAATGATTTTTAAGGGGATATTTTAAATCTTTTTTTTTAATTATCAATCCTCATGTTACGTTGAAATTCTCGTTTCACGAAATGTTCGTTGTAAACATTTACATGATATTTTCTATCAAACTAGTATGGTGAATATTTAAATATTTCATGAAATACACATCACACAAACATTAAGGCATATTTTTCTTTTTGATGCAAATCATTTCAAAATGTTTGTTTCCCGGTTTAAAATACTTTACGTATAATATATATATATTTTTCAAATGATTTCTAAAATAGTTTGCACTCACAATTCCTTAAAATTTATTCAACACATGTTTTTCGTAAAAATTGCATTGCACGTAAAATACACGTAGAAGCATATCTATATATGGAATATTTAGAAATTGACACCCCCTGCTCACCTCGTAATAGTGGGATTTTACTTCACTATTGATTTGTATGCATATCTAGTTATTCCTAGTTGTCGATCGCCTATTTCGTTCGACACGCCTCCGTGACAACTTTCCTAGCAATAATTTAATTCCGACATACTTAATCATACATTTGTATGAATAATAATTTAATTAAAATTCCTTAAACACTTGAATATATTTTTATCAAAATATGCAAAACATTAAATCACTATAAAACTTTGAAATATTGTACTAATCTTACCATTGGACCTTATCCATTTCTTCTTGATCTTTGGGCCCCCTTCCATGGGCTTCTCCAATTCCTTTTCCACTTGGCCTAAGCCAATTTGTTCTTTCTCTATTGGGCCATGCCCAATTCTATTTTCTATTGGGCCATGCCTAATTATTTTTTTCATTTTTCTTTTTCTTTTCTTTTTCTTTTTCAATTTTTTTTTCTTTCTCTCTCTGTTTTTTCTTCCTCCAGCCGTGGCCTTCTCACCGTGGCAGCCCTCCTCCGCCACCGTCGGTGGTGGCAGCCCCATTATTCCTCTTCCCTTCTCCTCCCTTTCTTCCTCTCAAAACCGGTCACTAAAACCTCATCTCCTCCCTCTTCTTCATTGCCATTTTCAGCTCCTTTTTAGCTTCAAAAATCAACAGCTAAAGCTGCTCATTTTTCTTCCTTGAATGGCAGCAAAACAGCCTTCAATTTCTGCACAAATTGGTAGCAATTTTTGCGCCTTTCTACCCCAATTTCCTGCACCAATTTCTACACATTTTTTGCTCATATTTCTGCACTATTTTCTACTCATTTTTCTTCACTTTTCTGTTCCAATTTTCTGCACATTTCTGCACTATTTTCTACACTTAATTGGCAGCAACCTTAACTCAATTTTTGCTCCAAAATTCCAATAGATTTTTAGCTCCATTTCCATCAATAAAATTCACAAAGATTCGAACAGCAATTTACCTAAAAAAAACCAGATTTTTCTCTCTTTTTATTCAGTAATTTTATCACCAAAACTAAGCTCTCTCTCTCTTTTTCAACTATATTTCTTCACTCTCATCGCACATGACCGACCTCTATCTTTTTTTTTTCTTTTCTCTCGACTTTGTCTGCACCTTCAATGGTCAAATGCTTGGCCTTCACCTGCTATCCATATTTGTTTATGAGCTTACATGGGAGGGGGGGAGGGGGTTCAACACGTTTCTATTCCTTTCATTATTTATTTAATTTTTTTTCTTTGTTCATCATGGGCGGATTGCCGAAGGTCATCCCCCTTTTGACTTCTTTTACACTTGTTTCAAGGGATGAAATCACAAAAAAATTGACTTCCACTTTGCCACCCGCCACAAGCTTTTTTTCACCCTTTCTTTTTTTTTTATTCTTTATTTTTTCTTTTGCTTTACTTGTTTTGTCTTTATTCTTGTTCTTTTATTTTTGTCCCCACTCATGCATATTAAAAATTTATTTAACTTTTCTTTGAAAACTTTATATCAAGTTATTGAAAAATTTATTATTTAATCCTCCAAGTTCTCATCCCTTTTTAATCAAGTCCTCTCACAAACTTTTAAAATTTTCTTTTACCATCTCTCAATTTCATTTTATTTGATGCATTGTTCTCTAATTTTCATATTCTAAAATTAATTCTTCCAACACGTGTAAAAATTCTAATTTCCTTCTATCTTCGTACTCGTACACGTGTATAACCAAAATATCGAAATCGTATTTCAATGCGGTATCGCCATAATATTTAAATATCGACTTACCGCGTTTACTCAATAAAAATCATGTCTCACGTTTTTCGCCGTTTTCCTTCAAAATTAATCTTTATTTCTTCTCCCCCACTTGAATTAGTCATAGTTTCATTTTTTGACTAATTTCGACAATATATAAATGTTAATATTTTAATATTATTTTATTTCAAAAATTTTTACTTGCATTCTTTGGTCTCGAAACACATTATTATGTGTCGGTTTACCTCCGAATCATCCTTTAACTCATTAATTTATCTCCGAACAAAAATATTATTATTTAATTATTACCTCTGCGCGTGCAAAATATTTTACTTTTGAGCATTCTTTAGCACGCTAATTCGCATCAAATGATCATTCCTTCGATTAATAAGATCTTATTTGTGTCCAATGAGGATACAAGGTATTACATTTTTATTAGTTTAATGAAATAATATTATTTTATTCACTTTTTGAATATTTTATTAATTCATTTTTTTCTAACCATCCACTTGTCCTACTTTTTCCACCATGCATTCTTCTCACTTATGCATAGCTTTCCAGAAATTTCTAGACCATTTCAAAATTTTGGTGGTGTAATTTTGTAAAATTATACTTTTACCTTCGAAAAAGTGCAAAATTACATTTTTACCCCAAAAATTGAAAAATTTCCCATAGACATATTTTTCACCCCTCATACTCATACCATTCTCCAATTTGTCAAATTTGATTAAAATTCTCTCTAAAAATTAAATTTGGTCCTCCGGTGATAAAATTACGATTTTACCCCTACACTTCAAAAATCACCGAAATTAAACTTTTTCACTTCCAGACCCTCGAATTATATTCTAAATAATCTAAATAATTAATCTTGGTCAATTGTTGTCAAAATCTTTTCCAAAAATTTCCGTTTTGTCCTTTAATGGTAAAATTACTATTTTGCCCTTGTATTCCAAAACTACCAGGAAATTAAATTTATCACTGCCAATTTCATTTTATACTCCAACAAATCACATTATACTCCAAATAATTGATCTTAGTCAAATGTGATCGAAACCTTTTATGAAAATCTCCATTTTGTCCTTAAATGACAAAATGACCGTTTTGTCCCTAATCGATCAATTTTTTCTATTGACTCCAAACTTGACCTCGAACTCCAAATCCTTATTTTAAATCAATCCATGGGTTTTGGTTTCTCAAATTCATCCTCAATTCTCTATTTAAACTGATTCGAGACTTATTTAACTTAACCATACCATTAGGGGCAATATTGTCATTTAACTTGTTTCCCGAGGCAATTCAATATACAAACATACTATCCATTGCATGTGAATGATATATGATAGATAATTTAGGGTCAGATGTTACAACATTACCCCCCTTAAAATAAAATTTTGTCCTCAAAATTTCACTTATCGAACTCCAAGAAAAGATGGGGGTATCATCTTCAATTATTCCCACATACTCCATATTTACCTTGACTTGACTATTGCATCTTGTGCAATACCACAATTCCCAAGAGTCATCATTTTGTTTGTCCCCAATTGAATTGATACCACCAAGATTGTCACTTAATACTTGAACTTATTTAAATCACACATACCTCAAATATATTTTGAATTTCAATTCCCACAATATATTAAGAAAATTCCATAACAACATTCTATATAAACTTATTTATTATATTATTCTTGAAACTTTTATTTACACGTCCATCACTTGGTATTTACATCTCCTATCACTATCTTACACCTCCATCTAACTTTTCACTCATTTTCTTCAGGTTGGACTCGTGCTTCATCTTCTGTTACTACAAATACTCTTGTTGACACACGAGTCTGTGGTCTAGTAGATGGATATGTCGGGGTGTTACTTCCCACATCAGACTATGCAGCTACTCCCTGCCTCAGGTGTACTACAGAGGAATCTCTCCTCTGCATATCCATATGAACTAATGGAGGTGGAGCAGCCACCGTAGCCCGTCTTAACTGTGGGCAATTACTCATTATATGACTTGGCTGACCACAATAAAAGCATTTTATGCCCCAGCACATCCCAACATGATATCTCTCATATTTTTCGCATTTATCCGAACCTCTGAAACTTTTCTCGGAAGTAATCATCTTCGATCTGCTGAACCTCGAAGGTTTCTGTCGTGACTGCAAAAATGGGGGTCGAGAAGATATTATTGGATCAGAAGTAATACTCCCTGAAGCCATTGAGTCCTTACCCCTCTTCAGTGGCTAGCTAGAAAATCCAACTGGATTTCTCCTCTTAGCAGTTTCAGCTCGCATTCTCCTATTTTCATTTGCAAGCTTCTCGGCCCTTAGAGCCATCTGTATCATCTCCTTATATGACTCCTTGCCGGTCACGAGCCTACGCTCCTTAATTTCGTTTCGAAGCCCTTTCTCAAAGTAGTTGGCCTGATCCTGCTCTATCCTCACCAAATCAGGCACATATGCCGTCAGCTCGCTAAAACGAACCTTGTACTCTTCTACCGTTGAATTCCCTTGTTTCAAATTTAAGAATTCTCTTTTCTTCTCCTTTTGATGGAAGGGTGTGTAAAACTGATCATCGAATTCGCGTAAGATATTTGTCCAAGTCAGTGGCGTAATGGAACATGACTTTACTAAACCCCACCACATACGAGCTCTTTTCTTGAGTAATCGTGTGGCCACCATTAGTTTTATCTCATCATCTAGCTTCATATCAGTGAGCATCTCAGATATTTGAACAATCCAATCCTTGGCAGTGGTTGGGTCCAAGTCGCCCGTAAAAGAAATACAACCCAACTATCGAGCTTCCCTGAGTTTCTCGGAAATGGAAACGTCAAGTACTGGAGTCGGAACAAGAGGTGGTTGTGGTGGCACTAGAGGTGCTGTCGGAGGAACAACAGGTGGGACTGGATTAGCTTGTGCCTGGCCCGTAATGGTAGCAAGAAAAGCTACTAATGCCTAGGCTGCCTCTGGAGACATGGCAAGGACACTAGGAGTAGCAGTAGGTGGTGGAACATCAGCTTGCTCAGCAGCAGGTGCTGCTCTAAAAGAGGATGCAGCCTGCTCCCCTTCTACGAGATCTAGCTGATTCTATCTAGGATGATCTCTTTTTCTCCCTACGACTCTAGGGAGAGGTGGACGCCCACGTCGAGAAAACATAGTTATCTACAAGAAGAATCGGAGTATGTTTAAGCAACTTAAAATTCTATATGCAACTACATGCAACTAACTTATCTCGACTGGGGCCATACTAAGATTGTAAATTCCTTTAAAATAACTTTCAAAACCACAAGTTTTAAAATCAAAAGCCCTTATCTTTAAACCAAACGCTCTAATACCACTAAGATTGTCACGACCCGGAACTCCCACCGAGCCCGTGACAACAGTCGCGATGTCTCGGTGTGCACTCATCCCCTGAATGCAAATTGAGACCTCGCAAGGCTCTTGTACCAGTTTTCCACTCATTTTTTTTCTAAAAACAATTTATAGATGAAAGGTATACTTATCATAACTAGAAATAAGTTTAGAAATCTCAAACATTCATTTAAAAACAGTTTTAAGATTAATAACACTATTTAAAAATATTAAATAAAAATATTTTAATTTCTTATAAAACAATATTTACCAACATATCTGAAAATAATTTTTCACACGTGAAAGAAAAATAAATTCATACATACTATAGTACAAATAACCATAGTATGTATTTTAATTTTACAATGACATTAGGCACCACTATGTACAATTATGTACCTTAAATGCACTAGATTCCGATTTCGCCTAGTTTCTTGATGCCACAATTATCTAGTGCTTTTCTCGAGCTTGAAATCAGTGGAAGAGAGGGTGGTGAGTTTTACAACCTAGTGAGTAAATAACTACCATCAAAAGTATCTAAAGCCAAATAGGTGGAGACAATATAAAAACTTTATGTCTCAATACTATTTATAAAGCCAAAATTTGTTCCAATCCATACCAAACAATTTCCTTTCATTTAAAACTTCCAGGTTTATGAATTTCTTAAAAACACTTGGCTGATGCCAAAACCTGTACTCGGGGATACCTTGTACCTGGGTATCTGATCGAGACCGCCAAGGTTGTTAAGTGTCTCATACCCATAAACATATTTTTTACATCTGACACACACAGTCGTTCCTTGGCGTTGGCTAAGTCTCACTCTCACATGATGGCCCAAACGTGAGGTGCACTAAAATCTCACCTCAAGAGATACTTCACCCACCATCTCCCCCCAGAGGTAAGTATATAATTAGGTTACCGTGCCCCTCTCATAGGCAGTCCATGGAAACCCCCACCACTGTAGTGACCATTTAATATACCACCAGACCCATAAAATTTTCAGTAGCATAATATGATGAATAAAATAAAATTTTATCCAGTCTACCAAGACCAAACCAAAATTATTCATATATTTTATGCCAAACCCCAAAAGTTTAGCCATCATGCTACCACAGTGTCATAAGCCACAATTTCAATAGAGGAAATTGTGAGAAATAACCCTCCTTATAAGGTGATTTCAAAAGTAACCACCCAAATAAAGTTATCTGTTTCTATCCTAAAAGAAGTACGAGTAGAGGAAAATGCCCTTAAAAAACGCTGTAGCAAATTAAGCTGCCGATATCTGCCTCCCGTCATTTTTCAAAAATTAGAAATTAATTTTAGGGGTTTGGGCTCGCTCATCTTTCTCTCTCAGCTCTCTGAACTGTATCAATTCTGTGTTCAGCACCATCGTCATCAGCTCTCTCAGCTCTCTGAACTGTGTGAGCTCTGTCAACTCTCCGTTGAGCACCATTGTTTTCGTGCAGTGGTCTATCTCTCGCAATTTGGCCATATTGTCCTTGAAAAATAAACCCCATAGCGGATATGACATCAAGGTATGTTTTTGGGTTTATTACTGCAAAATATAAATTTGCGAAACTTTTTTTGTAAATTAGAAGACGGATTAGAAACATTGCACATAGTTGTTACACGCCATGCATCTATTCAGCGTGTGACCACATAAGACTGCCTGCACTTAGCTTGTAACCAGCATGTCTGCATGCACTTGTCGTGTCACCAGCATGTCTATGTGCACTTGACAATTGACTTTAGATAATAATAGTATTGCCTAGGCATAGAAGTAGTCAATAATTGACTTTAGCCACACCATGCATGGTCATATAGTATAGAATGTAAATTGTCTAATCTTTGGACAGCATATATAAATAAAAAATCAACAATGTTACTCTACATTTCGACAATTGTAAAGCCAATACATTCATTACATTTTTACTTAAAGCAAATCACTTCAAGGTGACCATGCTGGTGACACGTATTTCGACATGCTGGTCATATAGTTTTACAACGTCATTTCGACAATTGACACGCCTAGTGCACATAGACATGCTGGTGACACGCCAAGTGCACATAGACATGCTGGTGACACACCTAGGCTATTGAATTTCATTTTTTTTTGACACACCAAGTGGAGACAGACATGATGGTGACACGCCAAGTGCAAGCATATTGAACTTTTAGAAAACAGAAGAACAACAGAAATAGGGTCGAACAACAGAAAACATAAGGAAAACTTTCTGTTGTTTTAACCCGTCGAAACAAACTGAAAACTACTAACAGTGAGGACTTTCTCCCCCCCCCCCCGTCTTGATATATTCAACTTTAGAATTCTACCATAGTCTAATAATTAATCTGTTTCTCTTCACCTCAGACCTGTAAGCAATTGTCCAACCCTGGCTTCTAGGATGATACAAAGTCTCTGTATCAGCCGATAAGCCAGGGTTGGACAATTGCTTACAGGTCGAAGGTGAAGAGAAACAGATTAATTATTAGACTAGGGTAGAATTCTAAAGTTGAATATATCAAGGGGGAAGGGGAGAAAGTCCTCACTGTTAGTGGTTTTCAGTTTGTTTCTACGGGTTAAAACAACATAAAGTTTTCCTTCTATTTTTTACTGTCTGACTCGATTTCTGTTGTTCTTCTATATTCTAATTGTTCGACATTCTCCTAGTCAAAAGAACTGCGGAGGACGCATCGACAAAACTGCTTTTGACGAGATGTACAATCAATCGATGAGAACTGAGGAGTTTTTTACCATATATATATAGTAGAGGGAATATAAACCTACAAGACCAGTTTAAACGTTTCGTTCTGAGGCCACGTGTTGGTGACACGCCAATTGCCTCAGACATGGTGGTGACACGCCAAGTGCATGCAGACGTGCTGGTGACACGCCAAGTGCATGCAGAGATGGTGGTGACATGCCAAATGCAGGCAGACGTGCTGCTGACATGCCAATTGCACTCAGACATGGTAGTGACACGCCAAGTTCAGGCAGAGATGGTGATGACACGCCAAGTGCATGCAGAGATGGTGGTGACACGCCAATTGCACTCAGACATGGTGGTGACACGCCAACTGCATGCAAACGTGCTGGTGACACGGCAAGTGTATGCACAGATGGTGGTGACACGCCAAGTTCAAGCAAAGATGGTGATGACAAGCCAATTGCATGTAGAGATGGTGGTGACATGCCAAGTTCAGGCAGACGTGCAGGTGACACGCTATTCACTTTGTGTGCCTAAACCACCATCTTTTCCTGCACTTGGCGTGTCACCACCTTGTCTACATCGATCTGGGCATGTCACCACCATAAATATTCAACATAAGTTGCATTTTAAATTCCTTCTGTGGATAATTAATCAAAACAAAAGAAAAATGACAAACTTTTCAAAAATATGGAGACCAATTCTGCCAACATGTCACCCACAGGGCCCTTCAACCGATATAAAAATGATCATTGAACAAAATAATTATACAAATTTAAATTTACCTACTATATCCAAACAATTTGAGAAAAAAATATAGAAACGTAATGTAATTTATGCAAAAGTAATGGGAAAGTAATGTATAAACTGTATGAATATTAGTAAAATTAATAAAATGAATTGTATATACAAAAAAAATGATGTACAGACACAAGCCGATTATATGTTCAAGGTTCGCTCTCACAACTGTTGTAAAAAATTTCGAGAACGTATTGCCGACGCATATTTGCAATCATGTTCTGCTTAACTTTGATTGGTTCCGGTTGCAACATATCGTCAATGTACCCAATCATGAACATACCACAGCTGACACTATCATCCTGCCGATGAACTTTATTTTTGGCAAATGGATCTCCAATCGCATCGGCGTCAACTCCCGTGGCCTCCGCCGTGTTCGGTTGAAATAACCGGCTTGGTGGCATATGATTGGGAACAAGGTCGTAAGGGGTGACATTTGAGCAGCACGAACTCCGTTATCCTTAGTATCCGAAGTTCTTGCGAAGTCTTCCACCCTGATCGTCCACCTCCCCAAGTTTATCTTCGCCACCACCCAATGGCCACCGACATTGCAAGGTACGAGGATGAAATCGACATCTTCCCATTTTTTCTCGTATGTCGGCCTTTCACCCTACACGTACCCCCGTAACTCATTTATAATTTCCATGCTGGCTCGAGCATCTTCTGTGGGGTTTAGGATGTGTAGCATATTGAGGGTGTTCTGTGAAGCATGTATACGTTATCCTACACTTAATGCAATAAATAACTTACTATTTTAATAATTTAAAATAATGAAAAATAAACTTACGAAGAATATCGTGTCAACCACGCATGCACGAGCTTTGTACAGCTTCGACTTTGGCCCTGTCATCCGCTTACCGAGTATGTTGAGGCATGCGTCGATATGTTCACTTGTCATTTCTTTTTTGGGATCCTCTAATGTTTTGAAAAAATCCGCACCTTGATCCCCTAAGATCCCGACATTACACCTGCATATGTAATATAATGAATTAATTACTTTAGCCTTGGTTAATTAATGTTTAATTAAAAAACCAGATTAGCAATGTTATTTATGAGCTTACCTCGCATGCTCGTCTTTCTTGAAGGCCTCGTACGCTTCGACCATTGCGCTCTTTTGATCGCGACAGCTCATCATGGGGTCAACGTACGGGCTGGTAATGTACTTGCTTGCCATTCTCACCCGTGCCCGCTCAATAGGGTCTGAAATTAATGTTACCTAATCTTGGACAACAGATCCCTCTGGTGGCGAAAATCGCAAGCTGCTGGCTTTAGGAGTGCTGTGAATAAGATGGTTCCCTTCATACACGACTATTGCAAGGTTCCCATCCCATCCTCTCGCTGCATTGATCACCGGATCAACATCTGCTGCTAGTGTATCATCTCCATCGGCATCAACAACATCATCATCGTCAATGTTAAAATCAGGTTCATCTTGCTGCCCTTCATCAGTAGCATTCTCGTGGTCGGCACCAGCATCGTTAGATGAAAATCCGCCCTACAGAATGAGAGAAATGAGAAAATCGTTAGCTTAAACTGATGCCTATAAATTAGTACTAACCGTATTAAACATAAACAAGCAGTATATGTGCAAATATTGAATTTCGTACTTGTGATTTCAGACCCTCTAGAATCTGAGCGACGACACGATCCTCAAACGTCTGTAGGGCCAGAGTCAATGACTGGATTGAAGCCTTCAGCGTCGACATCTCCTTTTTATGTTTGTTCATGAACTGTCGCAATTGACGCTTCATCACTAGTCCATCATTGACTCTTATGGATTTAGTCAACTACAATAAGATATATATTATTGTGGGTCAGTGTAAATAGATAAGGAATTGTTGAACATTAACCATTAGAACTATAAAATCTTTACCGGTGGCTCGTTACCAGTGTGTGGTTGAGCATGACCGATCGGTGCTTGAGGTGCTTGGGTCGCATCCCTTAACTGCAATGAAGTTGAAATTACTGTGTTAATGTGTAAATAGATATGGAATTGTTGAACATTAACCATTAGAACTATAAAATTCTTACCGGTTGCTCGTTACCAGTGGTTGGTTGAGCATGACCGATCGATGCTTAAGGTGCTTCAGTCGCCTCCCTTAACTGCAATAACAGAATTTACTGTGTTACTGTGTAAATAGATATAGAATTGTTGAACATTAACCATTAGAACTATAAAATCCTTACCGACGAGGAGTTATCACTGTGCGTATGAGGAGGATCTCTCAATAGTTGAGGAGCTGTCGTAGCATGGTCCAATTGCAAACACATATATGTTAGTCGATACTCACATGTGGAATTGTTCAATACAAACGGTTAAATCCGTCCTCATCGGCTGTTCACTGCCATGCATATGGTCACCCCCTTCCTCTAACTCAAGGCCTGACAGCTCATCCTCTAAGGCAGCGGCTGTGCACCTCTGCTTAACGGCACCATTAGCTCTTCTATCCTTTAACTGCCTCCTCTTTTCCCTCACACCTAAGCCCCAGTCAGCCCGATCCTCCATATGCCCTATAGGCACGTACTGGTGTCCCTTAGATAACGGGACATCAATGTCAACGAAGTAATCTCGACTCGACTCCTCCGGTGTAGGCTCCAATGTCTCAACTGCCTATAACTGCAAAATAGGGTCTATGATTAAATATATTTTTATGGAAAATTATTATAGAAATGCACATCATAAAGTAACCAAGCTGTTCACTCACTTGCTGAGACGACTTTAACTTTTCAACTGCTTTGTAAAATGCAATCGGCTTCTAATTGCATTCCCATTTCAGCATACGTGGGTAGACGTCCTTTGGAGCAGAGGGGCAACTAGTTTTTGGAAGGCTGGAATTACCTCAAGTGCCCAGAACTACAAGTCAAATATAACATCGTTAAACCGTAAATGATAAACGAGTGCAATAATAAATTTTTAAGTCAAAAGGAAACTCATCAATGTTAAGTGCCAGTACCTGAATCACCCACGAGAATTCGTAAATGTTGTACCACAAATAGGTAGCCGAGGTCAAGTTTGAGGCAGACACTTCGAACTCCTTCAAAAGGTAGTCCTCGGTCAGCTTTCATACGTAATGACCCCATGGGAAGGCATTCTAAGAGTCGATGTCCTCCACTAATGAAAATAGCCAAGGTGCCACCCGTCTACGGTAGTCTTGACCGAATAAAATGTTATTCGCGATCAAGACAAGCGTCATCTTGGTCGCGTCACCTACTCGCTGCAAGTTACCTCTGCGGAATGTATTCAGCAACTCCTGCAGCTTAACGTTCTGCTGCCCGTTCCAGTATCATGCATGAATTTCGTTAGCAACGACCTCGTACGGTCATGTGAACAAATCGGGCATTGGACCAAACTTCAGGCCGGTGATAAGGCAGAACTCCTACTTTGATATCCGTGCCTTGTTCTTGCCAATGGCAAACCACAGCTAGTGCTCTATTGATTCTGCCGCCTTGATTCGACGAATCATGATGCTATGCAGGAGACCGGCGCTGAAGTATCCTTGTGGATATACGTCCAGCAGCATGTCGAAACACGTACTCTTCACTACATCATACTCCCCTTTCTCTTAGAAAGTCTTGTTGATGTAATGCAGCTGCGACCACTTACAGTGGGTGTTGATGCCTACATTGAACGCCTACTTCTCCTTCGGCACAATCAGCAAGCTATCGATATCCTCGTGCTGTCCGGAGTGCATCTGCAAAACATGGAACACATGCACAATTGAGTTAGACCATAACATGGAAACAAGTTAGACTGAAGATAGAAAAAAGAAAGAAATAAATAAATGTGGTCACACGCCATGCATAAGTGTCGTGACACGCCACACATAAATGTCATGACACGCCACGCATCACTCACTGTCGTGACACGCCATGCATCACTGTCGTGACAAGTCATGCATCACTATCGTGACAAGCCATGCATCACTCACTGTCGTGACACGCCAACCCTAAACCCGTGACACGAAAAAAACCCAAAAAACCAATTAGCCCAAAACACACATCCTTAAAGTCGTGAAACCCTCAAATGAAAGAAAACCAGTAAACCCACAACACGCCATATGCAGACGCGGGCCTCTTTCTTCAACACTTTGGTACGACCATAACTAGGAATAAAACAGTTTGGCAAAAAAAAAAAAGGAAAAAAAAACCAACTTATCAAACCAAACATAATCGCAAAAAAACAATGAACAAAAGAAAGTTTTAATTTTAGACTGACTGACCTCTTCATTGATAGCAGACATCATTGCTGTGATGTAGTTAAGCTTGGCAAGAACGAAGTCAAACTCTCTGTTACGTTTCGGGATGATGAATGAATCAAAATCTCTTACTTCCTTCACACAGACCTTTGCGATTTCAGAATGGCAGAAAAATATTTATTTTTAATTAAATGGCCTTTTATATTCATTTCTTAAACTCCTTAGAAGTCCAAAGGGTTTCTTCGTTATTTGCAAGCCTTCTTTCAAATGTTAGACGTGTCACTAATTCAACCTTGCCGTGTCACTAATTCAACCTTGCCGTGTCAGACGTCTAACCATGCCATGTCGAACACTCTAAATATTACCGTGTCACACGGTTAGACATGACGTGTCACACACTCTAAACACTGCCGTAACACAGCCACGTCACACATTCTCGCCTTATCGTTTCACACATTATAACGTTGCTGTGTCACACGTCTAGACATGGCGTGTCACATACTACAAACACTACCGCATCATACATTCTCGCCTTGCCGTTTCACACATTATAATTCTGTCGTGTCACACGTCTAGCCATGGCGTGTCACACTCTCTAAACACTGCGTGTCATAGCCGCGTCACACATTCTCGCCTTACTGTTTCACACATTATAACTCTGCCGTGTCACATGTCTAGACATGGCGTGTCACACACACTAAACACTGCCGTGTCTCAGTTGTGTCACACATTCTCACCTTGTCGTTTCACACATTCAATCCATGCCGTTTCACGAACTCTAAAGCCTACCGTCACACAGACGTCTCACATATGGCTTGTTGTAGCATGGCCATTTCCTGTTTCCAATTTGCATTTTTCTCCTTTCGATTCACCACTCTAAAGCTTGTTTCGGATTTTTGGTTTCACATCATTCTCGAAGCTTTCGATTCATCACGACCGGTTCCTCTTTCAATTTAATATCACCCTTCTAGTATTATCTGAATGCCATGTCTGAAATATCTGAAAAACCCTCTCATGCTTCTAGGGGAAAAAATGGATGTTTTGCACAAAATTAGATGTTCGGGAATTTGAAATTGTAAGAAATTCTTCGCATATTAATTTTCCCTTTTTTTGCCTATTTGGGAATACGCGTCACCCAAGTTGTCTCACTAAGGGCATTTTTGTCCCAAAATCTATTAGAGTGGTTAAAAACAGTTAAATTTATACGGAGGGTTATTTTTGAAAACACGTTGTTTTCAAGGGCAAAAAAAAAAAAATCCCCCATTTCAATAATAATATATAAAATTATAAATTCAACCTAATCTCCACATACTCAATTTTCCCAAAACAATATTTGATTTCAAAACCAGTATAAATCTCATTTTTATTAAAAGACATTTTAATTGGAAAACATAATATTTTATAATTTAAACTCACCATTTAATAAAAACATCAAATAAATATAAGTACTCTAGATATTTAAGACGATAAATTGTCTACTCACCTCGTCACAGGAGTGCATGATACTCATGTTTTAATTTCCACTACACCTTAATCTTTCCCGCGTCCCGAGGGACCCACCACCTATGCACGATTCACGACACAAAATCCCATTATTTGTGTCCAACATAATAATTTATTTCAGGCTCTTCATAATGCATGAAATACCATGCATCCAGTCTGAATTACTGTCTAAACATGGTATTCGACCTAGTTCACTTATACACGTCGAATTGGCTAAAATTCTCATTTTAACTCTGATTTGACCCGTTTCAATTTCTAATTGTTCGATTATATTCCAATTACCCAATGGTAGCAACTACGGGTCAATTTACCAGTCTAAGAATGAAAAATTATGATTTTACCCTTAGTGGGTAAAAATTTCAATTTTTGTACCAAAATTTCTCAATTAATTCCTACACCCATAATTCATCAAATATTACCAAAATGCCACCAAATCTCAACAATTTGCTCAATTTCCAGCATTCAAATTCCTCCTAGAAAATTTGGCCTAAATGGATAAAATTAAGAACAATTCATTTCTAGTTAAATTTTTCATTCCATTATTTTTCCTACTTGATTTCTACACCATAAATCACTATTGTGCCATCCAATTCTCTCAAAATAAAATCAATTCCATCACCACACACACAACACTAGGTTCGGCCATGGATGGTTACTATGGCAAACAAATTTATTTCTTCTAGTTTTGCTTATATACATGCTAAACTAGCCAAAAACACTAACATATATCAAAATCAATTATTTCCATCAACTTTCTCTCTCTAAACCCATATGACCAGAATTGAAATCATCCTCAAATCACATGATTCAACCATGGAAAATGATGGAAAATGCATGGGAAAGGTAAAGCACAAGACAAATTTAAGAAATGTTACCTTTCTCCACTTGATTTTTGAATTTCCACCTATTTTCCCTTTAAATTTCTTGGCTAGGGTTTTATTTTCTCCTTTCTCTCTCTTGCTTCTTGCTTGGTCGAATGTTGAAGATGAAGAATGGGTTATGGGCTGATTTTTTTATGCCTTTTTATTAGTTTAATGAAATAATATTATTTTATTCACATTTTGAATATTTTATTAATTCATTTTTTTCTAACCATCCACTTGTCCTACTTTTTCCACCATGCATTCTTCTCACTTATCCATAGCTTTCCAGAAATTTTTGGACCATTCCAAAATTTTGGTGGTGTAATTTTGCAAAATTAGACTTTTACTCCCGAAAAAGTACAAAATTACATTTTTACCCTAAAAATTGAAAAATTACCCATAGACATATTTTTCACCCCTCATACTCATACCATTCTCCAATTTATCAAATTTGATCAAAATTCTCTCGAAAAATTAAATTTGTTCCTTCAGTGGTAAAATTACGATTTTACCTCTACACTCCATAAATCACCGGAATTAAACTTTTTCACTTCCAGACCCTCAAATTATGTTCAAAATAATCTAAATAATTCATCTTGGTCAATTGTTGTCAAAATCTTTTTCAAAAATTTTCGTTTTGTCCTTTAATGGTAAAATTACTATTTTGCCCTTGTACTCTAAAACTACCGAGAAATTAAATTTATCACTGCCAATTTCATTTTATACTCCAATAAATCACATTATACTCCAAATAATTGATCTTAGTCAAATGTGATCAAAATCTTTTATGAAAATCTCCATTTTGTCCTTAAATGACAAAATGACAGTTTTATCCCTAATCGGTCAATTTTTTCGATTAATTCCAAATTGAACCTCGAACTCCGAATCCTCATTTTAAATCAATCCATGGGTTTTAGTTTTCTCAAATTCATGCCCAATTCTTTGTTTAAACTGATTCGAGACTTATTTCACTTAACCATGCCATTAGGGGCAATATTGTCATTTAACTTGTTTCCCAGGGCAATTCAATATACAAACATGCTATCCATTGCATGTGAATGATATATGACAAATAATTTAGGGTCAGGTGTTACAAAAATTTTTCTAAAGATTCTTGGTATATGTAGCGTGTAGTAATTGGTTCTTTTATTTTTCTTTCACTTGTCTCAACAAACTATTTAATGTTTTTCTCGTTAGTAAAACTGTGCAAAGCACCTTTGGTTGTTAGCTGAAAACTTTTCTCTTTCATCTATCCCAATATTCCATTTTCATTGTGTTTTTCTACCTTGAAGCTATTCTTACATTTTTTTTCAAGAAAATTTCAATATTCTAAACCGTTCAAGGTTAATTGCACATCAATTGCATCTAATAAAAAAATTTGAATGCTATTTCGTGATCAATTACATGTCGATTACACCTAATAAAAAAATTGATGATGACTCCTCTTTTATGTTAGCTGTAATGACAATTATATCTAAAACAATTAATGAATTTTAATAAATATTATATTAATTATAAGGAATTTGTAAAAAAATATAATTAAAATTTAACATTAAAAATTATTATTTATAATCGAGTTTTGCTAGTAGGTATAAGACTATTACTCAAATTTTATCCAAACCTATGAACCTAATTATAAGATACTTTCATTTTATTTAATTGGGTATAGCCGATCATACAATACCCATTGACATCCTTAATTTGGAAAGTGGGACACTCTGCATACGCGATGTTATTATAGGTACATAACTATTTATGCTGCAATTAAATAAAAACATAAACTTTGAGGTTTATTTCAAATATAATTTGTGAATGTTTTGTGAATTCTTCTGAGTTAATATAATGATTTAATACAAAGAGTAGTATCTAAAGTATATCAATTTTAATGGGTTACACTTATTTGGATATTTACTAAAAGATCATACCAAATAAAAATAGCCATAACAACAAAATGATCTTATAAGAAAGGGTGTTATATGGTGGATGGGAAATAGAAGGGATATTATATTGAAAAAAGATAATTGGATCCCATATGGGACTCCTAAGCAAGTCATTATGTGTGATGGATCAGTGAGTGATTCAATGATAATAAGAGAATGTATAGACTTGAATTTAATAAGATGGGACGAAACTAAGGTCTATAATTATATTCCTTCGCATGAGAGCATTTTGATTTTGTCAATTCCTTTAAGCATTTGGCAACCATCTAATTGTCGAGTTTGATGTAACAATAAACATGGCAACTATATGGTGAAATTCAACTGTAATATACTGTGTTCTACATTGACAAGTACCATTGGTGAAAGTTCTTCGATTCAATGCCATTGATAGTGAAAAAAATTATGGCAATGTGTAATTCTGAGAAAAATTGTGATGTTTGTATAAAGAGTTTTCCTTAAAGCCCTTCTTACTAGAATGGAATTGATCAAGAGGAAAATAAAATGTGTTACCAATATGCCCACTATGTGAATTAGAAGTAGAGATAGATTTCCATTGCTTGTGTAATTGCCATTTCGCAAAGATGGTGTGGTTATCTTCTTGGTGTGGTTTTCAAGATATCTTAAGCTACTATGGTTCAATTAAGGAATAGTTGCAGGTGTTATTTGATAAAATGGAGAAAGTAGAGATAAAGGAGATTCTATTTGTATTATAGCTTCTTTGGAAGGCTTGGAATAATTTGATTTTTAAACAAAACTAACTAGATCTTATAGTTATGGTGGAATTGGGGTATGGGATGGCAACATAATATTGAAGTGCCAATACATCCACCAAAATATGAGAAGTGAGAGAACATAGTAGAACTAAATGTTGGAGTAGATTGAATGTATGTAAACTAAATTCTGATGCAGCATTATTTGAAGTAAATAGTGAAACAAAGACAAGAGCTGGCTTTATTGTGAGGAATCAACATATAAGGATATCATTTTAGCTAGAATAAAAACTTCCATTCACTATTTGGATGTGACTAAAATTGAGTTGGAGGCATTAGTCTGGGCATTGGTTACTTGCTATAAAAAAGGAATAGGCATCCATGAATATGAGATCGATTGTTAAAAAATAGTTCAATAGGTGTAGAATAGAAGTTGTAATGGGCAAATGGGACACATAGTGAGAGATTGTATAATGCTAATGGAACGATTGGCTTGAAAATCAATAAATCATTGTGTAAAAGAAGAAAATAAAGTAGCTCATTCCTTAGTCCAGCACGCGAAGGTACTTAGGTTGTCAACGGGTAGGATACTTGAACCCTAACCTTATTAAAAATCAAATATCTTAACCCTATTAACTACTTAAATAATTTTGAAAATTATTGCCTTAACTCTAACCTTAATACATTCCCATTACTCTCTAATTACCTTAACCCGTTTAAAAACCCAATTAGATAAAAAAAATTATTAAAATCTTCTTCATTGATACTTAATTACTCAAACTCGAACTGTTGTAACACCTGACCCTAATTTATCTGTGACAGGTCATTCACATGCTTTGGATAGCATGTTTGTATATTGAACTGCCCCGGGAAATAAGATAAATGACAATAATACCCCTAATGGTATGGTTAAGCTAAATAAGTCTTGGATCAGTTTAAACAGAGAATGGAGAATGAATTTGAGAAAACTGAAACCTATGGATTGACTTAAAATAGTGATTCGGAGTTTGAGGTCCAATTTGGAGTTAATCGGAAAAATTGACTGATTAGGGACAAAACGGTCATTTTTCAATTCAAGGACAAAATGGAGATTTCTAGCAAAGATTTTGAACACATTTGACTAAGATCAATTATTTGGAGTATAATGTGATTTATTGGAGTATAAAATAAAGTTTAGCAGTGAAAAGTGCAATTTTCAGTATTTTGGGACACAAGGGCAAAATAGTAATTTTACCATTAAAGGACGAATTTGGAATTTTTGAAAAAGATTTTTTTATCCCATTTGATTGAGATTGATCATATTAATCAATTGAAGTGTTATTTGAGGTTGAAAAGTGAAAAAAGAAGAAATTCCAATGATTTTTGGAGTGAATGGGTAAAATCGTAATTTTACCACCGAAAGGCCAAATTTAATTTTTCTAGACGATTTAGATCAAATTTGACAAATTGAAGTGTGGAATGAGTTTGAGGACTGAAAAATATACCTTGTGGCAATTTTTCAACTTTTGGGGTAAAAATGTATTTTGTACTTTTTGGAGGGTAAAAGTATAATTTTACAAAATTACACTATAAAAATCATTGAAATTTCTTCTAGAAGCTCCAGGAAAAATCAGAGGATAAGGGCTGGAAATTTGGGCTGAAAAGAAATTCAAAAAAGAAAATAAGTAAATAATAAAATAATGAAAAAAAGGCAATTATCATGTGTTAAATTAAATATTTAATCATTTAACTTATAAAAAGTCAAAATTCAGCCTACTTCTTCTTCTCCAAACCATGTAAGTGAGGGGAAAAACTGAAAACTTGAAACCCTAGCTGAAAATTCAAAGAACAAGTGAGAGAAATCAAGGAAATTAGCTTTAAAAATGTAAAATCACTTGATTTTCTTTGATTTTTTCATTACCCATGCATTTTATTTCAATTTTCATGCAAAATTAGAAAGTGGGTATGAACACCCATGCTGGTTGAATCTTGATGAGAGGATTTGGGGTGTGATTTGGTTGAATTTTAGCTTGATTAAATGTTTGTAGAAAGTTTGGTTAAGTGTAGAAATGAAAACTAGCAAAAATAAGCAAGAAAAATAGAATTTTCCATATTGCACCAAACTTGATCGAATTTTTAGAGAGACAAATACTGCTGATTTTGAGTTTATTTTGAGATGTGATGATGAATAATGGTGAATTATAAGCCTAGGAAAATTATGAGAATTTTTCGAGTAAAAATCAAAATTTTTACCCACTAAGGGTATTTTGTTATTTCAGTCCGGGACTGATAATTTGCATCACACTGAGGGACAATAAGTCCAATTGGATATAATTGAGGTATAGAAAGTGAAAAAAAATCGATTCGGAATTAAAATGGAGATTTTAGCAATTTAGACGCGTGTAGGCGAGTTGGTCGGACACCGTAAGAAAACGACTGTCTGGACCATTTTTACCCATTTCATGCATCACATAGAGCCTGAAATTGATTATGGTTAATTGACACAATTTATTGAAATTAGTGTCACACGGAACACAGAGGTGGTGAGTCCCCGGATACGAGAAAAAAGGGCAGTGTAGTGAGAAATTGAAAATAGGAGTATCGGGCACTCCTGTGACAAGGTGAGTGGATAAATTATCGTCTTTAATATCTAAAGTGGATTTATTATAGTTTATGCTTATTAAAGCATGGTGAAATTGGAATTTTCAAAATATTATGATTTTCGATTATAATGTATTTCGATGAAATACTGCTTTAAAATTAAATATCGATTTTATGGAAATTGAGTATGTGGAGACGTACACTGTGATTTGTGTTGTATATTCATGAATTGAAATTCTAGCTTATGGCATTGTGGTAGCATGATGGCTGAACTTTTGTGTTGGCATGAAATGTATAAATTGTTTATTTCCTTGACAAGCTGGATTAAATTTTATTTGCCATATTATGCTACTGGAAAATTTATGGGTCTGGTGGTATATTAACGGTCACTGCAGTGGTGGGGGTTTCCATGGACTGCCTATGAGAGGGGCACGGTAACCTAATTATATACTTACCTCCGGGGGGAGATGGCAGGTGAAGTGTCTCTTGAGGTGAGATTTGAGTGCACCTCACGTCTGGGCCACCACGTGAGAGTGAGACTCAACCAACGCCAAGGAACGACTGTGTGTGTCAGATGTGAAAAATATGTTTATGGGTATGGGACACTTAACAGCCTTGGCAGTCTCGGTCAGATACCCGGGTACAAGGTATCCCCCAGTACAAGTTTTGGCATCAGCCAAGTGTTTTTAAGAAATTCATAAACTTGGAAGTTTTAAATGAAAGGAAATTGTTTGGTATGGATTGGAATAAATTTTGGCTTTATAAATATTATTGAGACATAACGTTTTTATATTGTCTCCACCTACTTGGCTTTAGATACTTTTGATGGTAGTTATTTACTTACTAGGTTGTAAAACTCACCACCCTCTCTTCCACCCATTTCAAGCTCGAGAAAAGCACTAGATAGCTGTGGCATCAAGAAACTAGACGGAATCGGAATCCAATACATTTAAAGTACATAGTTGTACATAGTGGGGTCCACATGTCATTGTAAAATTACAGTACATACTATGGTTATTTGTACTACAGTATGTATGAATTTATTTTGCTTTCACGTGCGAAAATTTATTTTCAGATATGTTGGTAAATATTGTTTTATAAGAAATTAAAATATTTTTATTTAATATTTTTAAATAGTGTTATTAATCTTAAAACCGCTTTTAAATTAATGTTTGAGATTTCTAAACTTATTTTTAGTTACAAGAAGTATAGCTTTCATCTATAAATTGTTTTTAGTTTAAAAAAAAAAGGAGAGTGGAAAACTGGTACAAGAGCCTTGCGAGGTCTCGATTTGCATTCGGGGGATGGGTGCACACTGAGACATCGCGGCAGTTGTCACGGCCTCGATGGGAGTTTCGGGTCATGACAAACTCAAACTCGAATACATATACAATAATATTTCTCTACCTATTTCATATAATTTACAACTAATTAAATTAATAAAAACACAAATAATAAAATTTAAATTTAAATAATCGAAAACAAAGATCTTAAACATAAACTTAAATAACTATATATAAATATCCAAATAAAAATATAAATTTAAATAACTAAATACAAATATCCAAACAAATAACATAAACTTAAATAACCAAACACAAATATCCAAACAACAACAACATAAACTTAAATAACTAAAAATAAATATCTAAACAACTACTTAAACAATATTACAAATTGATAACAAGGCAAGCTCATGAACAATTCAATCATTTTCTTCTACGTCAGTGTCAACAAACATGGCAATTGATTCTTCAATTGTTATACATGATCCTGGACAAATAAAAAAAATAAGAATGTATATAACACTTAAGACAATAGATAATATTTTTATAGCAAACAAGGAAATAAAAATATAATGAGTTTATTTACCTTTCATTCATTCCTCAACCAATTTTGAGTGCACATCAATGCCTCCAAAGTGTATGGTTTAAGCTTACTTTGATGGTTAGTCACCACTCTCCCATCAATGCTAAAGGCTAACTCAGATGCGACTGTAGAAATAAGAATAGCAAAAAAATCTCTAGCAATCATTTGCAAAGTGGGATACTTTATCCCATTAATCTTCCACCAACTCAAAATATCAAAAACTTTAGTAAATGATAAAACTTTGTTTTCTAAATAATGATCCAATTTTGACTTCACATGCCCATCAGTAGAAGAATTAAGATATTCATACAACATACATTTATCTGGTTTAGGTGATTCATCAAATGTTGTTGCTAATGAACTTTGAGAAAACTCTGGTTTTAGATTGGTGGATTTACTCTGGTATTCTTGAAGTAAATCATAACAAGTTTTTCTAATTTATTCAATCTCATAAGTTGTAGCACCATCATAAATTTTAGGAAAAAAATATTCAACAACTTTCATTTTATACTTAAGATCCAAGATAATCACCATAGCTAACACAATACGAATATCCTTCCAATATTTTTCAAACTTTTCAAACAGTTTCTTCGCCATTGCACTAATTGTCACATCATCAGAGCACATCCAATTCACAATTGCAATTCGAAGTTTACAAACTTTGACAAAAAAACAATTTGCAATAAGATACTCTATCCCCGAAAACAATTTAGTGAAATCATAAAACATTTCCAACTTGTCAGTAATATTTTTTGCTCTCTCCCAATCTTCCTCACTAGGCACACAATAGTAACTTTTGTCTCTAAGTTTCAAATTAGGGAAGACATCTTTGTATCATATAGCAGTCCGAAGCATCACATAAGTTGAATTCCATCTAGTTCTACAATCTAGACTTAACTTTTTAGAATATGGCACTTTAGCTTTATGACCCACTTTTTCAAATTTTTCCAATCTAGATGGACTAGTTGACCAATATACTACACTATCCCGAACATTTTCAATCGCATCTTCAATCACAGATAATCCATCTTTCGCAACAAGATTCAATATATGTGCACAACATCTCATGTGAAGAATTCTCCTCCCATTAATTAAAAGTTCAAAACTCAAGTAATTCACTAGGATAGAAATCATATCATTATTAGAGCTATAATTATCCACAATGATAGTAGAAAGTTTGCTCTTTATATATCATTCAGTCAAAGTATTCATCATTTCTTGAGCAAGAACATTCATGGTGTGAGGTGCTGGCACATATACAAATCTACATATTTACAAAATAATATTAATGAATTTGCTTAAATTTTTTTCATAAAACCATTAATGTATAACATAACACAATTTAAGGAATTAGAATAAAACTTGCTTACCTTAAGATATAGCTTTGCAACTACCAAGATTCATCAATATAATGAGCAACAACGAACATGTAACCTTTCTTTTGATTTAAAGTCCACATATTCGTCGTGATTGCTGTTCAACTTTCTAACTTCTCAAACCCTTGTTGTAGCTTGGATTTCTTTGAGCAATAAATCTTGTGAATGTCCTCTTTAATTGTATTGCGAGAAACCATCTTAAACATGGGTTGAAGACTAGCAGTAAACTTTTTTAAACCACCATGAGAAATAATAGAAATCAAATACTCATGCAAGATTATAGCACAAGCCAACTCATGTCTTGAAATGTCCTAGTCAAATGTGTGATTTCTAATCTGAACCTTCCCATCAGTTTGTGTATGTTATGCCAAGTTGCTTTTGCTTTTCAAAGCATTATTCAATGCTTGAATTTTTTCTCCTTGCACAAGTAGTCATGTGATTTTTTAAAGCTTTTGTTCCATTCTTGCTATTAGTCTTAAAAATAGCTTTACAATAATTACAAATTGTCACATCTTCCCCATTGATATATTCCTTTTCAAAGTGATTCCAAACCTTTGAAGTTAATTGCGAAGACGTTTGCTACTCAAACTACCTAATGGAGGTTTACTTTCAGTAAGCGAGATCAAAAGTTGACTACCACTAGCAAGATTTTTAGAAAGCTCAACTAAAGGTACTTATTGTGAACTTGACCCTACATATGTTGACGATTAAAGGAGTGTCTTCTTGCAATTATAATTAATACTAACATCACAAATTTCAGTTGTGTCCATTTTTCAAAAGACCTAAAAACATAAAAATGATATAATCAATTTTGAAAAAATAAGTATGGCACAATAACACATGACTAGACATGATTTCTATTGCACATGAATAGAATTGTTTATCCCATGAACATAAAGCAGCTCGCTAGTATTGATACTAAGCCAAATTAGCAAGCAAAAGTTAGTAGGATGCATGGACATTTCTCTATGTGCACTTGAGTTTCTAATTGACTAGAAGTTGGAACTTTTATGATTAGAAAAAAAGAAAAAGAATAGTTTTGCCTATTGTTGCTTTTATACTACATTCATAATTTAGCTTTGACTTTGGTAGCATCACATGAGATTTAAGTGACAAACAATTGCCAATCTAAAGAAACAACTTCAATATAATTTTGATGGATTAAGGGCTAGCATTTGACTCAAGTCTAAGATCCGGATCAATGCTAGAAAACCCTTTAACTTTGCATCTTAGTCTAAAGTTGCCATAAATTTCTTCAAAATTTCCCATAGAAATAAAAACAATAAATAGAAAATTGATTCTAATGGAAACATTTGGCCTATGAAAACGGTTTTTAGGCCAAAAATTGCAACTTTCTACTAGGGATTTCAACTATGATGGTTTGAATGGATTTATCTCCCATGCCTTTAACACTTAACCTTTGTCAAAAACTTACATTTAACAAAAGAAAAAAAGTGCAACTCAAGTTTGGAATGCCTAGATAGATTATATTTGAACTTACATTATATTTCATTATAGAATTAATTCTAGCCAAAAAATTAAAAAGAGAGAAATTTAATGATTTACTTGAATGAAGGACCAACAATGGAACGACAAGAATGGAGGATCAGCAACTGGCTAGGGGAAAAAAAGAAAAAAGTAAAAAAGAAGAAGAAGGAATAAAAGATCTGTTAGAAAGAATGAGCAATTGGTTGAACGAAGAAAAAAAAGAAAGAGCGACTAGAAGAGAAAAAGAAAAGAAAAGAAAAGAAAGGAAAAGAAAAGAAAGGAATGGCTAAAGGTTTTAGTCTTAATATATTATTATTATTAAATTATAAAAATCAATAATATTATTATTTTAGAGCATAAAATTAATATTATTTTATTATTTAATAATTATTAACTTATATATAATAGTAATTATATTCTTTATAAATGAACATAAATATAATATAAAGTGTATGTGTTAAAAGATATTGCAAGTTATATACTATAAAGTGTATATATATATATATTATAATTAATAATTTTATAAGTTATAATTTTTATAATGTTAACACAAAATAAAGAGTAAATATA
Organism: Theobroma grandiflorum; assembly: GCA_036013995.1. NCBI lineage: Eukaryota > Viridiplantae > Streptophyta > Magnoliopsida > Malvales > Malvaceae > Theobroma > Theobroma grandiflorum. Next base: position 20,591,178 of record CP142133.1, on the reverse strand, counting down.
TTAATATTTAAAGTATATATAGATTAAAAGTATTTTAGTGTATATATATAATAGTAATTATATTCCTTATAAATAAACTCAATATATATAAAGTATAGATATTAAAAGACATTACAAGTTAATTAATAATCATAATTTCATTAATTAATTTAATTAAGTATATGGATTTGTCCTTAATTACATGAAATTAAAAAAAATAGTTAAGTTTCAAAACTATTTTAATTTCACAGTTTCTTTTTAGATAATTAAATTATATCTTATAAGTTTATATAAACAAATGTATATATATTATTTAGTAATTATTAATTTGTATAATAGTAATTATATTCTTTATAAAAGAACATAATATATAATATAAAGTGTATGTGTTAAAAGACTTTACAAGTTATATATTATAGAGTGTATATATATATATTATAATTAATAATTTTATAAGTTATAATTTTTATAATGTTAACACAAAATAAAAAGTTAATATATTTATATTTAAAGTATATATATTAAAAGTAGTATTTTAGTGTATATATATAATAGTAATTATATTCCTTATAAATGAACCCAATATATATAAAGTATAGATATTCAAAGACATTACAAATTAATTAATAATCATAATTTCATTAATTAATTTAATTAGTTATATGGATTTATCCTTAATTACATGAAATTAAAAAAATAACTAAGTTTCAAAAATATTCTAATCTCACAACTTCTTTTTAGATAATTAAGTTTATATATTAAAAGTTTATATAAACAAAGGTATATATATTATTTAGTAATTATTAATTTATATAATAGTAATTATATTCTTTATAAATGAACATAATATATAATATAAAATAAAGTGTATATGTCAAAAGACATTACGAGTTACATACTATAAAGTGTGTATATATATATATATATATATTATAATTAATAATTTTACAAGTTATAATTTTTGTAATGTTAACATAAAACAGAAAGTAAATATATTTATATTTAAAGTATATATATAATATAGTAATTATATTTCTTATAAATGAACTCAATGTATATGATGTATATATATTTAAATACATTCCAAGTTAATTAATAATTATAGTTTCATGAATTAATTTAATTACGTATATGAGTTTGTCTTTAATTACATGAAATTAAAAAAACAGCTAAATTCCAAAACTATTTTAATCTCAAAGACTCTCTTAAGTGTATATATATTATAAGTTATAACTTTTGTTATGTTAATATAAAATAAAAAGTAAATATATTTATATTAAAAATATATATAATAGTAATTATATTCCTTTGTAATATGATATTATTTAAACATAATTAATAATCTAATAATTTTTTAATTTATATATTAATGTCATCATATTAATAATTTGACTAATCATATTTTTTAATATATTTGTCAACTTTTAATGGAAAAACATTGTTTGTAAAGATGATAAAGGTTTTGGTTGTTTTCTTTTTCTTACTTGGATTCGAATCTAAATACTAACAAAAGTGGACATTTTTTATTCAATTATTTAAATAATAAAAAATATATATATATGGGTATTAGAGCTGGGTTCGGGGCGAACACCTACGAAACTTGAATGTAAAATATATATATATGGGTATTAGAGTCGGGTTTGGGCTAGGAACCCATGAAACCTGAATATTAATATAATCGACTTTAAGTAGCGAGTACTTAAAGAGTGACACCTAAACTCGATACGGGTAGTAAAATCACTATCTGTACTTGTTCTAAACCCGATTTTAGGATACCCTATAATAGGGCACCCATTAACATCCTTAAAAGTACTAAGTGATGGAGAAATTTTGTGAACTAATATCAAAGATATGCCAAGCCAATTAGTAAGTATTGTGTTACGAGATTTAACTTAGTTGGAGTCTCTGTCTTGATGAATTGAGGGGAATAAAAGCTTGTTTTGATTTCATAGACAGTCATGCATGTAAAGGTACTCTTTTTTCTTTTTCATGGTTTTTATCCTATTGGGTTTTTCATGAAAAGGTTTTTAATGAGGCATTTTCTACATGATTAGGAGTTGTGGGAGAATATGTGTTGGTTCAATAAACTTAATGTGAATAAATCTAAGAGGGGGGGGGGGGGGGGTGAATGAATTGTTTGAAATTTCTTTTTCAATTTTTAAAAAGGTAGAATCCACTTTTCAATTCAAACGCTCAATTTGAAAACAAATAAAATAATTGACCTCCTAATGAATAAGAGAAATATAAATTTTGATATTTCAAGATTTAAATGAATTTTAATCATTTTCTTTTTGTCATTTCAAAACATAGGATTGATTTGAAAATTATAGAGTTAACAATATGTGTAAAATGATGAGCTATAAAAGTTACGATTGATGAATGTCTCATTGTAATAATGTTATTTGGTGTTTAATGAAATTCATCTTAACCTTTCAAAAAAAAAAAACACTGTTAAAGCATAAACACAAAATTAAGCTTCAAACTACAAAATTAACAAAACGAAAAAGTCAATTGAAAAAAACCATAAAGAATAACATAAAAAAATCTAAAGAAAAAATAATCAAAAAATAAAAAAGAAAATAGAGTTAATAAGAGAGGTTGTTTTGGATTTTTTAAGGAATGGAGAAAAAAATGAAGAAGAAAATGGCAAAGCGAGAATAAGAGTTGGATAGTGGTTCAAATAAAAAAAAGGAGAGAGAAGGATCAATTGTGAAAGAGATAAAGGAGAAGAAAAATTATAAAGGAAAGAAGCAAAAAAAGGAAGAGGTCGATCAGGTTAAAACATATGAAAAAAAAAACAGAGGGACGTAATCGAATGAGAGACTAGGCTCTTTTAGAAAGGGAGGAAATAATCAGCAAAAAGGGCAAAGAGAAGAGAAAAAGAAAAGAAAGAGGGAGCGATTGTTGTAATGGCCAAGGCTAACGATCGTTACGATGTTGAGGAATGAGGAAGGGAAAAGGGGTTGAGAGAAAGGGGTTGGTTGCTAAGGTTAGTGTGAGAAGAAGGAGAAGAAACTAAAACGAAAAAAAAAAATTAAAGCGAGGGTTAAGTTAGGATTTTACTATAGATGAAAACTACATCGTTTTGTTGGGTAGAATGAGGAAAACAAGGAAGTTGAGCCAAATCAGCTTTGGGCCAAACACAACAACAATTGAAGTATTTCCTAACCTATTGATTGCCTTATTTATTTTTTATGCATTAATTCAAATTTAAGACATTATTTTAAAAAAATTTAAGAATAAAAAATAAAATAAATAATTAAATATATTTAATAATCATTTAGCAAAGTATTGGGAGATCTCAAAATTATTTTTCACAAATTGGATTATTTCTAAAGAATTAGAAAAACCTAGGATTGAAAAGTAGTGATTAAAACTAAAAATAATTTACAAAATTTTATAATTAAAATTAACAAAATTTTAATGAGTGTAATTAATATTCATTTTATTTTAATAAGTTTATGATATAAATTATATAGTTTATGAATATTTACTTTTAATTTATTACATTTTCTCAATTTTAATTTTATTATTTGAATGATCATAATTAAGATCTACAATCTTTTCTGAAAATTAAAAATTATTTAAATGAAAATTTTGCTCTAATCACAACAATTTTTTAAATATGTCAGTGTTTTAAAATAATTATCTTTAATTTATTATTACTACTATTATTTATAGTATTTTCAAATTTAAGATTACACCTTTTACTATTATTACTATTATTTATATTATTCAAACATATTCAAAAAATTTTTGTACATGTTGTATCAAACTATTTCTTTACATATATAAAATATTAATCAGTAAAATGAAGTTAAAGATGTATATATGATATTCAGTTTTATTTATTTTTATCTAATACTATATATTTTTGTTTCGATTGTTGTTACGATATGTTATACTGTTTACAATTGTTAACATCAAATGCGTTAAAATTTTATAAAATTCACATTAATTAAACATTTTAAAAAATCATAATATTATTACAATAACTTCTTCACTCATAATAAATCCCGCGCCGTGGTATCCTCTTAATTAAGAATGAGAGATAATACCACAACCAATTAATGAAGTTTGTGTAAAAAATAAAAGAAATAATAATAAAAATATAAAAATGAGGATATGTGATAAATTTTTATAATACATACAACTATATAAATAAAATATATAAGTAATTTAAAGAATTGAGTTCAATTTTTTAAAATAAAAATATATATATTTATATTATATTACAGAATATAAAAAAGATATAATTAGTGGTATAATAGTAATATAATTGTGGAAGATGCCAATCCTTGTCAAGGAGAGCACGTTTCTTTCCCACTTCGTGCTTGTTTGGCCTAGCTTATTTTTAGCTTATCTACTGCTTAAACGTAGAAGCTAGGCCAAACAAGGTTTCGTAAAAAGCTCTTAAAAAAAATAACTTTTTTTTTAAGAATAAAATTTTAGAAAAAAGAGCTTAAAAAAAAGCTCCAATTAGGAGCTTTCTCTTCTCTTTTTTTTTTAAAAAACACGCCAGCTTATTAGGAGAGTTATTGTTTCTCAAAAAACTCCTCTCTCAAAAAATACCCCTTCCCTCTCTCCCATTGATCTTCCTCTCCTCTCTCCCTTTTTGCAAATCAAGATTTTTTATGTTCTTACAAAAATTAAGAAGAACGAACATCAAAATAATCAGAACTACATTCAGGTATTATTTTTTTTATTTTTGGTTTTGTTTTTTATTTTTTTATCATTCTTTTTTTTTTTAGGTTTTAGAAACTCTTTTTATTATTTGATATGATCATTGTCTGATTTTTGTTTGTTCTTAAATTTTTTTGGTGTATATAATATTTATTGATTGTGATTGGGTTAATGAAACTGAAAAAACAGAACCCAATTTTCACCAAAGTTTATTTTGATGTTAATACCTATTATTAGTTTGCTATTTTCACCAAAGTTTCGTTTGGGATGAAATTTGATTTCTAATTGCATATGACCAGAAGAAACAATTATTATTTGGTGTTCTAGTGATACAGCTGAGAAATTGTACAAAATAACGCAAGATTGAGAAAGAAGTGGTCTAAAGAGAATTTTAGTGCGAGTGGCAGGCGAGCACTGAATGAATCCTGTATGAATAAATAATAGCTGGGTCCAGGGCTTCCCCCTGAGCAAAGAAAAGCCAATATTATTGTGTCATATCTCATGGAATTTGTTTGTTGTGATTGACGCATGTCCTTTTGGACCCTATAATCTCCATAAACATCTCAATAGCACACATCATAAAGTGCAATAGTGGATAGCTCTCTCCGTTCTCTTCCTGTTATTGCTCTAATGTATCGTTGACATTTTGGGGGTAACACATCGATTTTTTTAAGGATGGAGATTAAAAGTTCTTTGAATCTAGGCTTAGGGCCTCATTTAGCCTCATGCCTTCTTCTTCGTACACTTATAGCTTCTAGCTTAAGTATTTGGAATTGCCTCAGTAGATGCAAATGCTGTGTTGTGTGCGTTAGTTGGTCAAATGGCCATGTTCACATTCAATTTGTATTAATTACAGCAACTTTTGTTTTAGCCTCGGCAATTTTGTCATTGTATAATGCATGTGTGCTGTTGTTTTTACAAAATGGGCTCTGGATTAAACATTGTCCCAACAAGTTAACATTAGATACTCTTACCTGGGAGTCCTGAGTTATCGAGCATTAGTGATCGATGCTGGGGGTAATGGGAATCCAAATAGCAATGCAAGGGAAGTTAGGAATTTTTCTGAACATCCAAATCAGCTCAATCTTAGAAAGGGTGACTCACAAGCCATTTATAACTACCTTTGCCATATGCAGTTGATATTGTTTGCATTAATTTGTCTGGTGGCCAGCAACATGCACATGGCTATAACTAATTTTTTTTTGCTTTTTAATATGATTTTTTGTAATTTGTTGCAATATAAGAAATAGCAGTATTCATTTTCTAAATTTTGTTGATTGCACACTAAATTTGGGTGTCTTATTGTTTGAGTAATGACACAATATTTATTGGTTTTATGTCATGTTGCAGTTTATGGCTAGTCAAGAAATGCCTCCACTTAATTTTGAAATTTCAGATAAACCAAAACATAATGCAAAGTGGGATTTAGGCATTACTAAAATCTTACTTCAAGTTTGTACGGATGAGATTCGTAAGTGTGGAAAACCAGGAATTTCATTTAGAACTAAAAGATGGGAAGTTGTAGTACAAGAATTTAATACCCGTGCTAATAAAAATTATACCCAAAAGCAGTTGAAAAATAGACTAGATAGTCTAAGGAATGAATGGACTTCATGGAAACAATTGAGGGGCAAAGAAACAGGTTTGGGTTGGAACCATGAGACGGGAACCATTGATGCTGATGCCACATGGTGGGAAGCCAAAATAAAAGTAAGTATTTTAAATTTATATATTTCATCTACTATAAATTATTTTACATATGTACCTTGTTTAAAAGTTTCTTTTTTTTCTTATGTTTGTGTAGGTCAATCCAAAATATGCTAGATTTCGATATCAAGGGTTGGAACATGTTGATGAATTGGAATTTATATTTGGGGATACGGTAGCTACTAGTCAAAATGCATGGACACCAGCGATGGGAATACCAATTGAAGATAATATTATATCTGCAAATCTAACTCCGTTACAAGATAGTGTTGAATTTGATGCTGAAGAATTTAATTGTGATGAAGATGATGACCCTATAGTAAACACTCAAATGAAGAGGAAAAAAATGGTGTTAGAAGAAAAGGGAAAAAAAGTGGCAAAGTGTAAAGCAAAAACTGGGACTGCAGCAAGCTTACAAAAAACATTGGAACGATTATGCGAGGCAGCAGAAAATCATAACGCAACTGAAAGTGCTGAAATTTCAATGTCATCACAAGCCATAGGACAGTATAGTATTCCAGAGTGTGTTCGAGTAATGAAATCTCTACAAAATGAGGGAAGATTGAGTGCAGATGAATTTAATTTTGCACTACAATTGATTAAAAAGGAAGAAAATAGACTCATTTTTGTTTCTTTGCCAGATTTAAGTGATAAGCTAAATTGGATTCAATATGAGCATAATCTATCAAAAAATTGTGGTGGGACTAGTTGATTGGTTTAGGATTTGATTTGTTTATTTCAGGTTGATGTTGAACTTTAAACTACTTTCTTTTTGTATTTGTGTTACTTGTTATCTTTAATTAAATTAGTATTTGAAAGAATTTGCCATTATCCATGTTATATTTATTTGAATTGTTATTTGTTTTTCAATTGATATACTTAGATTTCTGCTTATGTATTTTGATATTGTTAAACAGATGTCTTCTAATGAAGTCAAAGCATCAATACAAGTTGTAAAGAGAAGAAAATGTGCAAGGTTTTATCAAAACATGTATGGAGGAGCTGCTATTGCAATTATATATCATATGAAATACTTAATGAAACAAGGAAACAGATTCAATTATTCTGATGGATGGAATTGGGTACGTGAAACTTTACAAACTCCAGGTGAAAGTTATAGAATGTTTAGGATGGAATCACATGCTGTATTGCAACTTACAAATACATTGATAAATAAGGGATGGTTACATCCATCTAAAGACATGACAGCATTAGAGGCAGTTGCTATGTTTCTTTGGACTTGTGCACATAGCGAAACAAATCGTAATGTCCAAAATAAATTTGGAAAATCAGGAGAGACTGTAAGTAGGAAGTTTGGTGAAGTGTTAGATAGTTTATGTTTACTGGCCAATGAAATCGTCAAGGCTCCAGATTTTCAATTTGTAGAAGTTCCATCCAAAATTAAAAATGATCGTAGATATTGGCCTTATTTTCAAGGGTGAATTGGCGTTATAGATGGATCACATGTTCTTGCTATTCCTCCTGCAAATGATCAAATTTGTTTTATTGGTCGAAAGGGATATCCAACACATAATGTCATGTTAGTGTGTAATTTTGACATGCTATTCACTTTTGTGGTTGTTGGTTGGCCTGGCACTGCACATGACACCCGTATCTTTTCAACTGTGCTTGAAGAAATGAAAAATGTGTTCCCTCACCCTCCAGAAGGTACAACTTATAATTTTTATTGTAAAAAATTTGACATTCTATATATTTATCTCTTGAATTTTTGTAATGAACTAATGCTTAAAGTTTTAACTTTTTTCTTAGGTAAATATTATGTAGTGGATGCTGATTATCCTAATATGAAAGGATATCTAGCACCTTATAAAGGTGAAAGATATCACATTCCTGATTTTAGAGGTTGCAGTCAGCCAGAAGGTGTAGAAGAAATATTCAACCATGCACATTCTTCGTTAAGAAATGTCATTGAATGAACAATTGGAGTTTGGAAAAATAGGTGGCATATTTTACGTGATATGAAACCATTTCCGTTGATAAAACAAGAAAAGATTATTGTTGCAACAACAGCACTTCATAACTATATTAGACAGTGTGGTGTTATAGATGAAGAGTTTGACAAATGTGATCGTAATCCCAATTATATTCCTGAAAGTCAAGAAGAAAGAAGTAATGATGAAGAAATTGGTTCATATACTTCTAGAAGAGCATTGGATGATAGTTACATGGGTAGAGTTCGCAATCAAATAGCTACTGCATTGATGGAAAATAGAAATCATTAATTTATGAGTTATTTATGAATTATATGTTACTTATGAATTATTTGTGAAACTCTTTTTTATGATTTATTATTAATTATAAACTTTATATTATATAAAAATATTTTTTATATTTTTAAAATTTTATTTTAAATAGATAATAAATAAAGTTAACTTTTTCTACGTTGAACAAAAAATTCGTGATTGATAGAAAGTTATTTATTAAATACCCTTTATGGTAATTTTAACTAAAATTAGAATTTATATAAATAGTTTTGCCAAACAGCTTATCTATAAAAAAGAACTTATAAAAAGTGAATTTACTAAATAATTTTAATTTAATTTTAAAAGTTATTATTTTTCATAAGAGTTTCATAATAGCTTTTAAGCAAAAAAAAAAAAATTAAACCAAACAAGCTCTTCGTATCGAAGGCAGAAAAGATCCAAAGCCAAAAGGCACAACCCAAAAACGCCGAACAATATTAAAATTATTTAATTTTTACTTTCGTGCTTCGCAGCCCCCCTTCCTCTCCTCTGTGTAATTCGTATTTTATTCTCTATCCAATCAGTTAATTAAAAAAAAAATAATCTAAATAAAAAATAAAATTACCATCGTTATCTCTTTTTAGGGTTCCCTTCACTCTCTGTCTTCTATTTGTCTCAACAATTTTGACTTGAAAAAAAAAGCCCTTCAAGAAAAAAAAAATCCTTAACCATGAAATAATACTGTACAGATCTTCCATCCACCAAACCCAATTTCATTGCAAAGGGTTTTTTGGTTTTTAACCTGGTTTTTTGGTTTTTAACCTGTTTTTTTGCCCTTTCTCTTTTAATTCCTTTCTTCTTTTTATTTTTTTAGATTTTAAAAAAATAAATTAGATTGGAGATTCAGTTAATTATTAGCGTTTTGTTTGTGGGTTTCTTTTTTTGAGTGGTAATTTTCAAGTGTAGATACAATGGATGCTTCTGAGGATCTTAAGCAATTAGGCGATAGTTCCACAGGTTTGATATTCGGTTTTTTAGTCAATTTTGTTCATATTTTGCTTTTTTTGGGTGAAATCAGCTTTGGGTTAGTTTTTTTTAGCTTGGTTTAAGGTTTAATCCTGGATTGAGTTAAATTTGAAATGTTGAAAGTCAACAAGTTAGTGTGTAGTTGATCGTGAAGTCAAACGGGTAGCAGTGTACAAGAAAAGAAAAATTAGATCCAGAAATATTGGGTTTTTTATGCTTAGGATAGTGTTTATAGCAAAAGCAATTATGGATAATACTATTTGATTGAGTTCATAGTGGAATGCTGTTGTTTCGAGATGTTAAAAGTTTCTGGATTTAGATTGTTGCTTCATTTTATAGTGCGTGTAAATTTACTGCTATTGAAATCATAAAGTTCGATGTTGTGTACTAATGCACTCTGATTTAATGATGAAATGCGCGTGTATTTTGGTTGTGTTGACTTTGATTATTGCTGTTTTTGGTGGTTGGAATATTCACAATTTATTTGAATTGTGGTGGGATTGGAGAAACTGTTTGTTGTACATATCGAGACCCACTGGCCTGTGGGCTACACAACTGGAGGTAACCTGCTCCCGTCTCATTCACCCATCCCCTGCCCATTCCCAAGATTCGAACTTGAGACTTCAGAGGTGGGGTCTCAAGTTCTAACCATTAGGTTATACCCTTGGTGTACAGTACAAATGGCTGTTATGGCGGTGCACGGTGGATTAGATAGTTGCTTGCTGTTTGGGTCTTAAGAAAAAAAAGAAGCCTTGTTTTTTGCATAATTTTGTATATTCTTGGTGTTCTGGTGAAAAGTTTGGACTAATGTATGTTTTGGGTTGTTTTTCAAGACTCTATTTGTTTTTCCTGGACATGTATAGCTACTCATTTTTAGTGAAATATGATCTGTTCTTCATGTTGTGAGTTTTTTTGTCAAAGAGTTCGTCTTTAGTAAAATTAGCTTTCTATGATGCAGGAGCTGCAGTATTTGATGCATCTCAATATGCGTTTTTTGGAAAAGACGTTCTTGAGGAAGTTGAATTGGGGGGATTAGATGATGAAGAGGAGGAATTACCAGCAGTTGGACTTGATGAGGAGGAGTTTTTGTTCGATCGAGATGAGGTTAATGTTCTTGTTTCATTTCAGTTTCCTTTTCCTGTTTAATTGTTCTTAGAAATTTATGCATTGTAGGTCAGAAGTAGTGACTATTAATTTGAAATGTAAATCTCTCCCTACCCAACATGTTGCTGAAAGGTAGCCTTCTGAAGCAATGCTAGATGCCCTTTTTCCCCCTGTTTTCTTGAACAGATAGATGCCATTGCTTTAGTTAGTGTTTGGCATGCTATTTGTTTTCTTAATGAAGTTCAGGATTTTATTCCTATTTACGGACTAAAACTCTGTGGGACGTCATATTCTGTAATGTTCTATTTGTCCTTGCAAGACACTGTAAAGCCCGCCCTCTGTATTTTTCCCTTGTATATTCTGACCTTTATAAGTTGAAAGTGTAGCCATATTGATTGAGCTGTTTTTTAAGTTAATTTCACTGGTCTCCATGGGTCTTGGTCTTCACAATGAGAGGTAGCTCTTGTGTAAATTTTTTTTATGAAAATTATGTCGTATAAGCACTTGGTCCAATGGCCCAGTCATCCTGTCAATAAAATTGTATTCCACATTTGAATAGGTTTTGGAGATTGTGTTAGTTGTAGTTGGGTGCTTTTTGAAGTAAGGTTTGCTGCTTCTCATATGCTTCCTGAAGCAGAATAGCAGATATTTTGACGAAGTATCTAGAGTCTGATGAGGCATGCCTCACTAACAAAGGGAAATCCAAAAAGAGGGGAAATTGATCTCTTCCCCTCCTCTTTCTCTTTGTGAAGTTGTGCACTTCAAATGTTTCCTAATATGGTTAAAATTTCAAGCATTGATTTAGAATTTTCATCACTTTAGGTGTTCTTTTGACGCATCTAACTATTTAATCTTCAAGTTTATTTATTTTCATAGTTGGTTTCAAGTAGAATATTCATGCCCTAGATGCTTGGTCTAATTTCTTTTCATGTTTGCAGGGTGAGGTTTTGAGATCCTTATCAGACATTGATGATCTGGCTAGTACATTTTCAAAGGTTAGTCCACCACATAGTTACTTTATTTTGCAACTAGGATAGTCAAAGATCTTTTCCCCTCCTATAGGTTAGTTTCTATTTTGATCTGTTAGCTAATTTATTGTCTTTTCATATTTTCATGGCGCTAAAACAATTTAATCCTTGCAACTATCCTAAAAGTAGATTGTTGGGGGTTCAATCGTGCACAACTTGGTGCAAATGCCCCTGGAATTACATTTACCTTGTTCCCATGCAGAGTGAATTAATAGATGAAACCCACCAAATTACTCTCTCTTACTTTTGAGCTCCTGTCTGTCTGGTGTCTTAAGATATACAATAAATGTTTTACCAGCTACTTTCCAAACTCTCTCAACAACTCTCCGTTTTCTAAGAATTGATCCTCCTAATTATTATTGTACATCAGTCAAGCAATGACACTAGCATGCATTAAGCTACTTTTGGAATGAACCTTAACTTAGCTGATATTTGGCTTAATTCATGTAATTCATTGGAAAGGATTCTTTGCTTTTAGATTAAATCTCCTTGTTTGCTATCGACTAGATCAACTTTTTGAACTATTAAAAGTCCACAAAGGATAAAGTTCCTATCTTTTTCCTTTATATTTTAAAATTATAATTCACCAGTGGCATGTACTGAGATGCATGTTTCTTGGTGGTTTTGTCTAGCTTAGCGTTGGTGGTTGAGTGTTTGCTGATGCTTGCTTGTGATTTTCTTGCAGTTAAACACAGCTGTTAGTGGACCAAGAGGCTCAGGGATAATTGGTGATAGGGGATCCAGAGAAAGTGAGTCTATAAATCTCGTAAATTTCTTTTATCAGTAATGGCCAAAAGAAAAAACTTTCTTCCATATGTAAATTGGCGATGATTGATGTAGTTGAGGTCCGATCATTTTTAGATTTGTTTCATGTAGAACTTTTGATATGATCTATTTATCATCAATGCTGATTGGTGAACCTTGATGTATGCATCCTTTTGACTGCAGTGAAGTGTGGACTGTAGCTGTATGATTCCTGTTCATTTAATGGAAAATTATGTACAAGTTCTGGAAAACTATCAAGTGATGGATATATAAAAAATTTAGATCAGGTTAACTATTTTCAGACTGTTTTTTGTTTTTAATGATTTCATAGCTAGAAAAAGAAAATGGTAAAATTAGAGTTACTTGCATCAGGATTGAGTTATTTGGTGAAAGGTCATTGCTAGTGGCATCTGATAAGAGTTTTATACAGTTTTTACTACATAAATGCTTAGGTGTGGTGGACATGCTCTCCTTCTGAAAAAGGCATTGGATAGTCGTACTAAAAATCTGGGATGGAGATCCCTTTTCAATTGGGAGTTGGTGGTTAATGGGTTGCCTTGGGAAGGGGCAGGGTTTGTCACAATGTAGACTGTTGTCTGTAAAGTAGTCAAGCAAAAACATACTAGAAATGCATTAAAATAGAATGTAAATCTAACCTATGCAAGACTTGTCTTTGATTATGAACCTTGTGTGTGTGTGTATATACATATATATGTATTTTAGGGTTCTAACATAATTTTGATATGCATGTGTGGAAGAGTTTTTAATAAATTTAGAGCGTCCTTGCCTCCTTCAAATTTATTATTAAACTTGTTTTGTTTTTCTGCCTGCCTTCTTTTTTCTTTTTTGGCCTTTTCTAATGTTAATTAAATCGGAAAATTTATATACATTCAAGTGCCTTAAGCATCTCAGGTGTGAACTTCATTGAATATCTCAATCTTGAACTCAACAACCTTCATGCATGAGATGAAGCTGTTCTTGTTATTCATATATATGGGACAGAATAAATGTTTGCAGATCGGAGTGAAACATTTTGTTCCTTTAATAGCTATATTTGTCAAATGACTTGAGTGAAATCTATATGATGATGCTCACCTCAGTCAAGCTGTTGAAATTCCTTTCTCCATTGTTTTGAAATTTCTTATATGCTGCTCTAAGCAAGACAATTGCAGCAATTAGATCCCCTAGTGGGCAAAATAATTAGTTGTAAATATAGCATTGGTGACATTCTTAGGTCATGATATTCATAATACTAATTAGTCAAAATGTTGTTATTGAAATCAATTGTTGTTTCTAGCAGTGTTTATCAAGCCTCTTGATAATGTACTATAATTGTCTGTGCGGCATTGACACTCTCAAAATTTTCTATACTTCTGTCTGCCCTGTTACTAACATTTCTATATCACTAGTTTAGTTTTCTCGTAATTAGTGTGATTGGATTGAGGCTGTGAGATGTCAAATGTGCAAGGTGCACCCGTGGCACCATTTACATCATCACAGTGAAGTAAAGCAGCAATTTCTACACACACACACAAACCGACACATGTATATGATGAAGATGATTTTATGTATTTTATCGAATAAGCTTAAAATATATAATTTTGTCACTAAATGATAAAGAGTTTGGTCCAATCCGTTGCCTAATGTGCTCCATGATGATGCATTATCATAATTAACTAATAGTCATCATCAGACACTAGTGCAAGGTTTCCTTTACTTCCATTTATAACAAAAAGTTGTGCATCAACTGTATTATCCATTGCTTTTGTTTGTAAATAGTTATCTAGGCTCTAGAACCCTACATCATCAGAATGAAGGCACTAACAAACATACATGCGTATAATGCCATATTTATGTTGACATATTTCTCATTGTTCTGACCATGGTGTTCTCCTTTAAGGTTCATCTGTTACTGAATGGGCACCTGGGGAGGAGATTCCTAACTGGTTTGATCAGCAGGCTCTTGAGACTGAAAGTATTCCCGAAGGCAAACGCTGGTCATCACAACCATATTCTTCTGTGCCCAATTTGGACTCAAAGCATCTGTACAGGACATCCTCATACCCTGAGCAACAGCAGCATCAGCTGCAACACCATCACAATCAACATTTCTCTAGTGAACCAATTCTAGTTCCAAAATCTTCTTACACTTCTTATCCTCCCCCTGGTGGCAGATCTCCACAAGCTTCACCAAACCACCATTCTGGTCACCTGAATATTCCACATATGGCTGGTGGATCACAGATGGCTTCTTCGCCAAACCTCTCTGCCTTCTCTAATTCTCAGCTTCAATTGCCAGGTTTACATCATGGGTCACATTATGCTGGGAATATGCCTCAATTCCCCCCTGGTTTGTCTGTCAATAATCGGCCGTCAAATCAATGGGGGAGCCAGCCGAACTTATATGGTGGAGATAATACCAGTGTTTTAAACAATATGTTGCAACAACAGTTATCTCATCAAAATGGTTTGGTTCCGTCACAATTAATGCCACAGCTGCAGTCGCACCAGCAGAGACTCCAACATCCT
The DNA here is from genome assembly GCA_036013995.1 of Theobroma grandiflorum. Lineage (NCBI taxonomy): Eukaryota > Viridiplantae > Streptophyta > Magnoliopsida > Malvales > Malvaceae > Theobroma > Theobroma grandiflorum. The sequence goes on along the minus strand of CP142133.1, from coordinate 20,576,153 downwards.
GTTCAGTCATCATTTGGCCATTTGTCAGGGATACAGTCGCAACTATTTAATCCTCATCTTTCCCCATCCCCACCTCTAATGAACAAGTTTGAAGCTATACTTGGTCTTGGTGATCTGAGAGATCATAGACCGAAATCAGTTCAAAGAAGTAGGCAGAATCCACGATTTTCTCAGCAGGGCTTTGATAGCAGTGGACTGAAGAGTGATATTGGATGGCCTCAGTTTAGATCCAAATACATGTCTACTGATGAGATTGAGGGCATTCTTAGAATGCAGCTTGCTGCGACTCACAGTAACGACCCTTATGTGGATGATTATTACCACCAGGCTTGTCTTGCGAGAAAATATGCTGGGGCAAAGTTGAGACATCATTTTTGCCCAACTCATCTTAGGGATCTTCCTCCCCGAGCACGTGCTAATACCGAGCCACATGCGTTTCTCCAGGTTGATGCTCTTGGAAGGGTTCCTTTCTCTTCGATTCGCAGGCCTCGCCCTCTTCTTGAAGTTGACCCTCCAAATTCATCTGCTGTCAGCAACAATGAACAGAAAGTTTCGGATATGCCCCTGGAACAGGAACCGATGCTTGCTGCTAGAGTTACAATCGAGGATGGTCTATGCCTTCTTCTTGATGTAGATGATATTGACCGGTTTTTTCAGTTTAATCAGTTGCAGGATGGTGGAGCACAGCTGAGACAAAGACGACAGGTTTTGTTGGAAGGCCTGGCTGCATCACTTCAATTGGTTGACCCACTTGGCAAGAATGGTCACACAGATGAGCTTGCTCATAAGGACAATTTTGTATTTTTACGGATAGTTTCCCTTCCCAAAGGCCGGAAGCTGCTTGCAAGGTACCTTCAGCTTGTTTTTCCTGGTGGTGAGCTTATGCGAGTTGTCTGCATGGCCATTTTCCGTCATTTAAGGTTCTTGTTTGGAGGCCTTCCCTCTGATCCAGGAGCAGCAGAAACTACAAATAACCTTGCAAGGGTTGTCTCCTCGTGTGTTCATGGCATGGATCTTCGTGCACTTAGTGTCTGTCTTGCAGCTGTGGTTTGTTCCTCAGAGCAGCCCCCTCTTCGTCCAGTTGGAAGTCCTGCTGGAGATGGGGCATCTCTTATTCTGAAGTCTGTCCTTGATAGGGCAACGAAACTCATGATTGATTTTAGAGCTGCTGGCGATTATAATATGGCCAATCAGTCCCTTTGGAAGGCCTCATTTGATGAATTCTTTAACCTTCTTACCAAGTATTGTGTAAACAAATATGATACTGTGATGCAGTCCTTGCGTATGCAAGTCAAACCAAATATGGCAATTGATGAGTCAGATGCTACCAGAGCTATTAAAAGGGAAATGCCGGTTGATCTTTTACATGCATGTTTACCCCACATTAATGATCAGCAGAAAAAGCTGATATGGGACCTCTCTCAGCGGTCTGTGCTTGTAGAATAGTCATGAAGAAGTGGTACTTAGGAAGAGTTTAAATTCGCACATGTTTGAGACAGCTATGTTGAAGTAAAGTATGGAGCAAGTGATGCCATGTGCTGGAAGGAATGCAATTAGCTATTGCATTTCAAACGTATGGCTATGATGGAGCATCCTCAATGGTTCAGGTGAAGCTCTGAGGACATTTAAACTAAAGGTCAATTTAGCCCCTTTCAGATTTTAGCTTTTATAGTTGATGTGTTTTTACCTTTAATAACATGCTGCTTGTTTAGCAAAACATTTAAGTGGGCCTATGTGTATTACGACAGAACCTTGCTGGGATATATTTTCCTTTCCTTGGGTTCTTTCTTTTCCATACATTGGAGCTTATTTTGATGCTCTGTTGTGTAATTTCTGGTATGGAGATGTAGTGGGTTAGTATGTACAGGGTTCGGCACAGAAGATTTCCCGCATTCCTACTATTATTTTCCAAGGAGGTGGGATGCATTGTGTCTTAGTCTCTGTTGCAGTAGTCACTCAGACACTGATTAAAGGCATGCAGATGTTGATTGTAGCTTGCAGGGAGGTGTGATAGTGTTGCCTTCTGAGATGAAATGGTGAATCTAGCCTTTAATATGGGTTACGGTGTTGCTTTTTGATTTGAGCGTTCCCGTGGTCCTGAAATTATTGTTTGTAATCTTTTATCATTTTGTTAAAGAAAGACTGTTCATATCTTAGTGCAGCTGCATTTGGACATAGGTGTTGGTTTCAAGGCAATAATTCTTTGGAGCCTTACTAAACTGTTTTACCGCTTTATTTTGCTATGTTACTTGAAGCTGTGGGATGACTTACTGTTCTTAGCAAGGATGATTTACCTTTTTCTTTTCTTTTTGTTTTGTTTGGCCATTCTTTTAACATTCAAGCTCACTCAACTTCTTGTTAACAAGGAGTCAAATTTAATCATTTGCAATGTTAAAATATTATGTTTGAAGTGCGAAGTATTTAAGCAGTCGAGCTAACATGTGCCATGCTGATGTGTTTGCTCAGTTGGGGTCAGGGGGTATTTACTTTTATTATCTATTTTCTCTCAGCATCGCATCGAGAGAAAGAAGAATTCAGTAAACTTTCTTTCCTTTTCCCGTACATTCTCGGTAGCAAACATCAGGTATTACAAAGGCAAATTTGATAGAAATCTAAACTTTTTGTTTCGCACTTCAGAGCTCCCTTTGATATACAACTACAGCCGCCAAAGCTCCAAAATCGTCCAAGAAAATAAAGGCTTGTTAATATATAAATAAATAAATAAATAAAGACTAGTTGTAATAATTTCATCATTTAGTAAAGTAAATTTATTAATAAATATAATATTTAATTAGATTTTTGTCACATCAAAAACACGTAAATGGCCAAAAGGTTTTTTCAGATTTTCAGCTAATTAATATCGCAACATGTTGAATGGCTATTCGTGTCTTAAAAGTTTTGGTAAGGCATTTCTTAATCTCTTCATGTTGCCTACTCATTACTGTATGTTTGATTGGAGAATGAAATAGTCATTAGCCTTTTAGTTCATAAAATGATCATTTTTCAAAATAGAATAACCATTGTTGATTCATAAAGAAGAAGAAAAAGAAAGAAAAATCAAGTTCAAAGCAAGTATCTATATCTTTCTTCCACTACAAAAAAATATAAGTCATTACCCATAAAAATTTTCGTCGATAATAAAAAAGATTTTATCGAAATTTTGTGGACAATAGTATTGTCGATAATGGAAATTCCATTGGTGATGACATATTCCATGAGTAACTTATCCATGGAGCATTCTGTCAACAATTTGATCAGTAATGGTTTCGATCCGTTAATCGAGTTTTGGTCGATAATGAGAGAAATTCATTTGTATTTTTTATTGGTATTATTGATGGAAAATTTCGTTTGGTAATTCTGTTGGTAAATTATCTTTTTCCTCAAATTAAAACTTAGATTAACAATTTAAACTTTGACTTTAATATTGACAAAGTAGTATGTAAAAGCCAAAGTTATTGCTTATTGCAATGGCAAGAGAGATCATGGCAGCCTCAATTTTTGGTCCAGAAAATCTCTTTTTTTTTTTTCAAGATATATAAAATCTCTATAAATTAATACTTTTAAGGCCATAAAAATTTATTAATTAATCAGCACATTAATTAATAAATAAATTAATAATTTATTAATTTATACATTAATCTATAAAAAATTAATTTATCAAGTTATTTTTTATTTTTTTTTCAAAATATTGAACTTAATACATATATTGTATATTGTGATGGTACAAATATTACCTAATTACCGAATTACTCATTATTTTATGTATTTGTTTAACTAAAACAAATTCATGAATATAATTAGTCTTATTAAATGGAAGTCATAAATCTATCAAATTTTGCAACAAACTAAAATTACATTCAATGCACACTTAATTAACATACTTCATGAACATTAAATCAAATAAAAGCATATATAAAAAGAACATATAGTATTATAAACAGTAAAACTAAACACAATGACTTCTTAGCTCAAAAGCGTAAAGAAGTCAACATGACAAATGAAAATTTAATACACTAAGAAAAGTTAGAGATGAGACCCAAAGAAACATTAATTTCAATAAAAAACAAGTAACATTTGAGTCATATTTTACAAAGATCTTATGATTGAGTTATGTATATATATAATTTTGATATATAGCGAGATTAATAATTTATATATCAAGTGGAACCCATGTGTTTTTTTTTGAATGTATTATTTTATAAATTTAACGAATTATTAATTTACTATGTTGGTCCCAAATTGAAGCCGACTAAAAACATTATTTAATTGAAGTTATTACTTTTTTGAGTATTAATTTAGAGAGATTTTATTGTAATTTGAATGAATGATATTAGTTTTGTAAAATTGATGAGTCATCTTTGCTAAAAAAAAAGAGACTTTTGGGACCTAAAGTTGATGAGGTCGTTATGATGCTCATCTCTCCGGCCATTGTAGGAAGCCATATACCTTTAGCTTTTGCAACTACTTCTTTAATATTAAAACCAAAACTTAGATTGTTAATCTAAGTTTTAATTTGAGAAAAATAAAAATAACTCATACATACCGCATAACTTTCAGCTCTAAACCAAGTTATGTAACCTCTTCTTCATCTTACAAAACTTTAATCTATCAAAAGTCGGAAGAATACATGAAATAAATAAAATATTATATAATGTTACTTATTTAATTAATTACTTAATTACTTATAACACTAAAACCTAAATATTTTTAAAATTAAAGAATATTACTAATTTAGTTAAGTAATTTATACAACTAAACCCTAAATTTAATTATATAATTAAATTATTGTTAGCAAATGTTAACACAAACATAAATTGAAAACAAAGTCCAATTTAAATATTAGAAGTATTTAAATTTTATTTGTTCCCAACATATTAATTTATTAAAATGTTACTTAATGTAAATGATTTTAAAATATTTAGTAATATTTAACTAATTTAACATAAACCTTAATTAACTTAAATATTGTTTAATTAACTAATATTACTAATTTAATTCATTTCTAAATAACGAATTAAAATTTTTTTCATTGATTTGATTAGTTAAATTCTTTAACTACCCTCAACTACAACCTTAATTAATTTAACTAATTTAACCTTTATTAAATTTACTCATTTAATTAATTGCTTACCCTAAACATTAAGTATGTTAAATAATTTTAATTTTTCCTAAATTTACTAATTTAATTTATTGATTAATTACTAATACATGATTATTTTTATTTACATAAATTATTTAATTAATTGCCTAAACCCTAATTTTAAATGAAATATAATATTATGAATCATATTGCTCATTTAATTAATTTCTTATTCACTTATATAATAACCTAAACCATTACTTAATAATTAACTAAATTATTTAATTCGCTTATTAAACCCTTAATTAATTTAAATATTTAATATTGAGCAAAAAATTTTTAAATATTTAATTCATTGCTAAACAACTAATTAAACCATTTTTTTTATTAATTTGATTAATTAAATTCTTTAATTACCCTATAATACAACCTTAATTAATTTAACTAATTTTAAATTAATCTAAATTTACTTATTTAATTAATTGCTTAATTACCCTAAACTTTAATTAAGTTAAATAATTTTACTTATTTAATTTAGATGATCTATTTCATCGATCTTCCTTCAAACAACATTTTTTTTTTAATGTTGGAAGTTCTCGCAAGACCTAACTACCTTGTAAAAGTTTTGTTAATACTCGTAAAATTAAAGTACAAAAGGGAAGAGGACATGAACCTGACCTCCAAAATTACATGAGCTCGAGAAAGATCAAGAATAATACCTAGAATGGAGTGTTTCATTTTATGATCATTTTCATTACCATCATCATAAAGTGAAACACTTCCATATTACAAAATTCTATGAAATTGGCTAAATAAAAATCATAAAGATAAACTAGGAGTACTACTCCTTTACCTTCATTTAAAATGAACATAAGGTAAATTAACTTTATCTAATCTAAGAATACCTCTGAGTTGACCTTTTGCTTGTGAAAAAACCTGCAAGTCCTAGTGCGTATGTCCCTGCAAGTCCTTCAAACAGCCTATTTCCATAAAGTTTCCCTTTTCCATTTTCCACATTGCTAATATTAAATGTGATAGCAATTGTTTGCAAAGGAAATCTCAATTAATAACACAATATCCCAATTGTTTGCACTCAATTAACAGCACATAATTGTCAACATGAATAACCTAACAATTAACAGAACACCGTTTTTTCATATTTTTTTTTTGAAAGAAAGAGATTTCATTATACATCACAAAGAAGAGACTTCCCTGGACAAAAAACCACAGAGAAAAAAAATAACTATTCACAACCCCAAACTCAAAAAACCAAAATAAGAAAAAAAACCACCCCCATTAGGCCACAACTCACAAAACTAGACAGAAGAACAAAATCAAGTACATCAACAATACAAAAATCAAACAAAATTCAAATTGAACAAACAATTATATAAACAAAAGCAATTAGAGAGCATGCCAATGCAAAAAACTGAAGCAGAAACACATGCTTTTGCTCATCAAAGCTGAGAACAACCAAGTAGGACAATCAAAGCTATAGTCAAAACCAATCAACCAACGTAATATCCAAGCATCAAACTATTTGTACACATGCTTTTGCTTATCTCAAAACTCCAAGCATCAAACATAATGACGCAGAAGCGTCTAGGATTGTATTTTATTTAATTTAGTTTTTGCTAATTTTAGTTGATTTAGGAATTATAAAAATTCTTCTTTTATTTGTATTAGGACTTAAAGCTAGTCATGTTCTATTTAGGAATAGAACACCTATTTTATTTAAATCTTTTGTCAACTATTATAATTGTATTAGGCAACTAGAGGTAGAGTTTTATTAAGATATGGGCTTATAATACTATAAATAGGACCCTTAGGCTTAGTTTTTATACACATTCAAGTTGAGAGTTAATAAATAATATTTTCTTAAGTAGGAGTGTTTATTTTTTTTAAGTTCTTTTTAAAGAGTAAGATGTTTTAGTATCTATGACCTAGCCAACCAAAGTGGGATTTTGGTTGTTTTTCACCTTAGTAGGGTTTTCAATCTTGCCAATATTAGCGATTCACCTTAATGGGGTTTTTCAACATTGCCACGATTGGTGTCTTTCACAATGTCCAAGTGTCTTTATAATGCCTTGGCGTCATTTTGGTATCAAAGTGGGAGGATCATTGTTTGTTGTAGAGTTCAAGTTCGCTGTCGAGTTTTGATATTCCTTGCTTGGGTAATTTTATTTTATTTTTTATTGCTTTATAGTTAAATCATCATTTTTTTTGACATCACCACATCATCCTCACTATACAATAAAATGCCTCCAAGACATCAAAATCGTCAAAGAGATGATAATGAGATCGAAATTGCAGAACTATGTTAACAAGTTCAAGAATTACAATAGCAACTTGCAAGACGTGATGCTCGAATCAACAATAGCAGCTTTAGTGATGAAGAAAATGACATTAGCCCATTTCATCAAAATTCGTCCTCTGATGAAAAAGTACGAATTCGTCGCTTGAGATTTGTTGTTACTAGAGATTTGGGAATCAAAGTCAACATTCTTGAGTTTGAAGGAAGACTTTACCTTGATGACTTCCTTGACTGGCTCTACACAGTGAAAAGAGTTTTCGAGCTCAAAGATATTCCCAACAAAAAACGTGTGGAGCTTGTGGCAATTAAATTGAAGAAACATGCTTCTATTTGGTGGGAAAATCTCAAACGACAATGAGAAAGAGAAAGTTACAACAAGATCAGAATATGAGATAAAATGCGTAGAGAACTTAAACGTAAGTTCCTTTCTTAGTATTATCGATAAGAAATTTTTATCAAATTTCATAACTTAAGGCAAAAAACAATGTTGGTGGAGGATATACAATGGAGCTTGAACAACTACACATGAAGTTCGATGTCCATGAACCTGAAGAACAAATTGTAGCTCATTATCTTGGAGGTCTCAATGTTGAAATTGTAGATGTTGTTTAACTACAGCCATATTGGAACTTAAATGATGTCATCAGATTAGCATTAAAGGTTGAGAAACAACGATCATGAAAAAGCTCAATGATTTCATCTAGACAACAAAAATCTACCTTAAACCATGGAAGTCAAAGTTTAGCAACTATTTCACCTCCAAAAGTAAACTCTTCCAAAACTGCAAGCAGTAATGATAAAGAGACTACTTCTACTCGTGCTTATAATGTTAACAAAAAGTTCTTCAAATGCCAAGGATTTAGGCATATTGCTTTTGATTGTCTAAATCGAAGAGTTATTTCCTTAGTAGAACAAGAAGTTATTGAATAACCTAGCCAAGAAGAAGTAGATGATGAGCTAGAAATATTTAATAACAAAGAGATAGAATAAGTTTCTACTGACCATGGAGAAGCTCTTATTGTTCGTCATAATCTCAACACTGCTATGATGATTGAAGATGAAATTGGCTTTGTCACAACATATTCTATACAAGGTGTACATCCCAAAGGAAGGTTTGTGATGTCATTATTGATAGTGGAAGTAGTGAGAATGTTGTTGTTAACTACATGGTGAAAAAGTTGAAACTTCCAATTGAAGTACATCCTCATCCTTACAAGTTACAATGGCTGAGAAAAAGAAGCGAAGTTAAGGTAATGAAGTGTTGTTGTGTTCAATTCTCTATTGGAAACTAGTTTCAAGATGAAATCTAGTGTGATGTTATCCCAATGGACACATGCCACCTATTGTTGGGATGCCAATGGCAATGTAATCGTCAAACTCACCATGATGGATACAAGAATACTTATTCCTTCATCAAAGATGGAGTAAAAATTATGTTGACTTCTTTAAAGTTTGAAGATCGACCAAAGAGACAAGAGAAAGATAAAGCACTCATCACTGTGTCTGGCTTAAATAAAGATTACTGTGAGTCAAACCATTTACGTCTCTTATTAGTCTCTAAGGAGAATGAAGTATCTTCACCCTTATCCAAGCTTGGTTGAATAGAATTGGTCAATAAAAGTTTGGGAAACTTATTGACAAGCTTTGTGGACAACCATGTCGTTAACAAGATTGCAGTTATGTATGATTTTCCTATTCCTCGATTGGATGACATGCTTGATCAACTCATTATTTTTAGAGTGTTTTTGAAGATGAATTTGAAGAAAGGATATCATCAAACTAGAATGCGACTTGAAGATGAATGGAAAACAACCTTTAAAACAATGGGTGAATTGTTCAAATGGTTGGTGTGGATTATCACAGTATATGGATCCTAACATCTACGAGGAGTTTCTCAAGGCCTACTCGTTGAGGTCGAGTTTTTTTGACCTAAGGAGAATGACGCATGAACGTCTAAGATTGTATTTTATTTAATTTAGTTTTTGCTAATTTTAGTTGATTTAGGAATTATAAGAATTCCTCTTTTACTTGTATTAGAACTTTAAGATAGTCATGTTCTATTTAGGAATAGAACACCTATTTTATTTAAATCTCTTATTAATTATTCTAATTATATTAGGCAACTAGAAATAGAGTTTTATTAGGATGTGGGCCTATAATACTATATATAGGACCCTTAGGCTTAGTTATTATACACATTTAAGTTGAGTAATAACTAATATTTTCTTAAGCAGGAGTGCTTATTTTTTTAGGCTCTTTTTAAAGAGTAAGAGATTTTAGTATCTTTAGCCTAGCCAACCAAGGTGCGATTTTGTCTATTTTTCACCTTAGTGAGGTTTTCAACCTTGCCAAGATTGATGATTCACCTTAGTGGGATTTTCAATCTCGCCACGATTGGTGTCTTTCACAATGTCCAGGTATCTTTACAATGCCCCAACGTCACATAACCCCAAAGCAGAACAAAGAAAAAAAAAACAAAAAGAAACTAGTAAATGCAAAACAAACTGGTAGAAAAGATCAAGAATACCCCAAAGCAACACTTCCTTTGTCCCAAGACACATTCTTAAACGCCACCATTTTCACAACACCCATAAAAACATAATGACAAAAGTCTGACCTACAAAAATAAAAATAATAATAATAATTTGTAATGAAAAATTTGTGTAATCCATTAAAGAATTGTTGTAATGGCATTTTACATGAGATTGGAAGATTTTCAAAAGGGAGTTTAAAAACTTTAATTTTGAACAAATTAAAATTGAGGGAAAAGAGAGAATACAGAAGAAAAAAGGTATTGGGCAGCCTCTAAATGAAGGGAAAAGGAGGAATCAACCACCATAGGGGTTGGGTTAACTACTGACATGGGTCCGGTGCGAAAAAGGCTGTTAGGGTGGGGCAAGAGGTAAGGGAGGTCAAAAGACATAGATTTGAGGGATATGAGGGAGTTTAATGTTAAAGGGAGAAATGGGAGGAAATGAAAGGATTTGGGATATTAAAATAAAATTATTGACTGAATCGTCAACGAAATTTTCGTCGACTATTTTAACTTAATTACCCCAATTGTCTTCGTTGGTGATTTTGTCTATAACTCAATCGGTATAGTTATTGGTCATTCTGATTGTCTCCGTTGATAATTTCGTTGGCAATTCCATTGGCAATATAACCACAATTCTGACCAAATAATCCGTAGGTAATTTGGTCAGTATTATCTATATGCTTTCGACAAAAATCTTCTGTCGATAGACTTAGTGCCATCTTACAATGTTGTGCGTCATTGTATTGTCGACAGAATACTAATTTAATCGGTTCTATTGGTGTTTCGTTGGTAATACTTAACACATAATTCTGTCAGCATTTCGTTGGCTTTCAATCGGTATTTTTCAACTAATTTTACTTTTTTGTAGTGTTCCAAGCATTCAAGTATTTGAGTGATCAAAATTTCATTAGAGCTTTCACTCTTATTATTTGTTTTCATCTTATAACTAGTATCTCTTTCAAATTTGAATTCATTAAGCAATATTCACCTATTAGAGGAATTCTCCTTTTCCACCTTGAAATATAAGGGAGGTTTTACCTTAGCCTTGAAAAGGTAAAGTGTTATATCTTTTCCTTGAAAAAATATGGAGGTTATATCTTAGGCTTGAAAAGGTGGAAAAATTCTATCTTAACTTATAAAAGATTGGAAGGTTCTATTGTAACACCCTATGCGGGAGAAGACAAAAGAAGGAAAAAGGGGAGAGATTCGGTCAACAAAGGGGGGGAAGAAAAAGACAAAAGAGGGAAGAAGAAAGAGAAAGAAAGAGAAAGAGAAAGGGGAGAAGAAAAAGGGGAGAGAGGGGGTAGCGACGGGAGGAAAGAGGAGAGAAGAAGAAAGAGAAAGAAAGAGAAAGAGAAAGGAAAGAAGAAGAAGAAGAAAAAAGGGGAGAGATGGAACAGCGACGGGAGGAAAGAAGAGAGAAGAAGAAAGAGAAAGAAAAAGAAAGAGAAAGGGAAGAATAAAAAGGGGAGAGAGGGGGCAGCGACGGGAAGAAAGAGGAGAGAAGAAGAAAGAAGAAGAAAGAGAAAGAGAAAGGGAAGAAGAAGAAGAAGAAAAAGAGGAGAGAGGGGGCAGCGATGGGAGAAAAGAAGAAAGAGGAGAAGAAAGAGAAAGAAAGAGAAAGAGAAAGAGAAAGGGAAGAAGAAGAAAAAGGAGAGAGAGGGAGCAGCAACGGGAGGGAAGAAGAAGAGAGAAGAAGAAAGAGAAAGAGAAGAGAGAGGAAGAGGAGAGAGAAACAACAGATCAAAAAAAAAAAGAGAAAAGGGGGATGGAGACAAAATAACTAGGTGCATGCGTGAAACAATAGCGAAGTAGTACCCCGCTATTTCGAGGTGAGTGGGTGCTAAATTTCAAAAATATTATATTCCTATAATATTATATAAATTTTGTTAATAGTTGATGAAATTGTGGATGGCATGAGCTGGTAGAAAATTTAGGTTGTTTGTGAATGTGACAGTTTTAAAAATCTGAATTTTCGATAATATATGTAGTACATGTATATATATGATTTTTAAGTATGGGGAAACAAATCTTCAACTGATTTCACTTCAAATAATGCCTTGCAATTTGTGTACTGCCTAGGCCAGTGGCCATTATACTGTTTTCAAGATATGATAATAATTGATTATTTCTTTTAATACGTTGATTTGGCAGACACATTATGATCTAAATGATTCACATATAAAGTGCAATTCATGAGAGAAATATTCTCATTTTGTTTAGCATGCTTGGTAAATGCCTTAAATTGGAATGATTTTTATTTACACGTGATTGAGATATTTTGTGCACGAGTAGGTAAAAGGGGGACCTGAAGCCCCGATTTATATTGGTGACGTGGGTAGTTCCCACGAGTAGGTAAAGGGGGACCTGAAGCCCCGATTTATATTGGTGACGTGGGTAGTTCCCACGAGTAGATAACGACATTTGAGAATAAACCTAAGGGCTGTACTAATTTATCCGAGAACGAGATTCGCTCGTTTATTGTCTTAGCATACATTGCGTGTCATTGACACGTAAATTTTTATTAATAATTTATAAGTGAAATATATATATATATATTTTCTTGAATTACACTGTTTTAGATTTGCAAGGCATAAAATATCTATCCATTTAATGAAATATTTTTCTACGCATACTCTTGGATTTAGAACTAATCTATCCATATGTTGTTTCCCCTTCTCGCCTGCTCACTGAGTCGATGATTATCACTAAGTCTATGAGATTCACACCCTCTTATTTTTCCCTTTTGCAGACAGGGACTAATCTAACGTGAAACTATCAGTGAACACGGTCTACCACAGATTTGGGTAAAGACAAGTTTCAACTCGTTTTAGAGTCACTCCGCTGATAGAGGTCAAGTTGTAATACTCTAGATTTGTATGTGGCAATTATTGATTTTTGGATTAATGAAAGTTTGAGATTTCGAACTCAACGTAGTTAATTGCAATAGCATGCCTTAAAGTCAAAATTGAATTGATTGTGCTTGATTTTGAATTCAAGTACACGTGTATATATATGTTTGACTTAAAATTTATGCAGTCTATTGCAAGTGTACAAGGAATGGTTGAAAAGTCATATGAGGCTTGTTCGGAACTTGGTGGGACACCTCGAAAGTCTCGAATGCTAGTAGCGATCTAAAGGGGGTCGTTACATCTATCTTAACTTTGAAAAAATAAAGAGGTTATATCTTAACTTTTAAAAGATAGAAAGTTATACCTTAGCCTTGAAAAGGTATTTGTATTGATTTTAATCAATAATTGATTCAACATTTTAGAGAGCTAGAGAGAGGAGATAAGCACCAAAAGAAATAGTCGAACCTCTATAAATCGAGTTTTCATATCTTTCCATTATTCATTCTTTATATTTGTTGCATTCGCTTTCAATTATTTATCAACTTACTTTTGACATATCTTAATTGAAAATAGAGTTAAAAAATATTATCTAGAAGTAACTTAAGAGATGGAAAATGCTCTCAACTCTTTCCATTTCCCCCCCACTTTCGCACCTTCATGGGATGGCTGCCGGTCGGTCGCAGGACCCTTGCAGAACCTTCACGTTGGTTGCCCCACCTTCTTATGTGTATCGAGTTTGCCCATAACCATTTACCACCTAACAACCTCCAATTGCCACTCGACCATGGTAGCCTGCAAGCCATACTAGATAAAAACCAATAACCGCTTTTACCCCGTGCCTTTTAGAAGTCTTTTTTGACTGTTGCTACAAGAGAAAAGCCACCCGTGATCCCCCCTATGCGAGATTCAATCATATACAAAGATAAGCCTACCACAATATTCTTTAAGGATGAGATCTAGATTCTGGCACAACCTTTCTTTCATTCAATTATTGGAAAGTTTACCTGCATGCCCAAACTCCAAGAAATACGATAGACATTCAAAGGGATAGGGCTTTCAAAGCGTATGAGATCCGATGGTTAAATTATAAGCATATGTTGAATCATCTGTCTAATGAATAGAACTTCAACTGCATATAGATTAAGTAGCAATGGTTTATTACCATCTAAAAGATTATGGTGTTTAAGTGGTCCCCTAATTTTGAAGTAGAGAAAAAATCGACAGTGGTTTCTCTATGGATATCGTTCCTCAATCTCAAAGCCCATTTGTATGAAAAGTCAACATTAATGTTGATAGCTAAAACGGTTAAAAAATTGTTGTACGTAAATGAGGCTACAACGAACAGATCTCGACCGAGTGTCGCACAGGTCTGTGTGGAAAACGATTATAGGAAACCCCCAATTAAGGAAGTTTGGATTGTTATGCGGAGTAGAGAAATGAGAGCAATCACAGGTGGATACTCCCAGAAAGTGGATTTCTCTCGGATGCTAGAATATTGTATCCATTGTTGCCATGTTGGTCATAACATTTCAAAATGCTTAGTTTTGGGTAACAAACCCAACAAACCAAAACCGAGAGATGGAAAACCACTGGAGCACATACAACAATCTAAAAATCTCTCTATGCCTAGAACCAGGATAAACAAAGAGGAGAGGACCACGAAATCTAAAGCAGGGAACGAGAGCTTACATGAAAATAAAAAATCTGAAGTCGGAGGGAACCAACGAAACAGAGTGTACGATGGCAGATAGTTGGTCAATCATCCAGCTATGATAAAACAAAACTAAATGGCATAGAAAGGATTTTAGATGATCGTAAGGAGGATGAGCGCAAGATCTCGAATTGGTTTGAAGTTTTCAATTCAATGGAGGAAAGAGCACATTTGGATCAAGGAAAATAAAGGCAAACAGAAAAGGTGAATAGTACTACGCTGTCTCTAAAAAATTTGACATAATCATCTAGCGTTCTTTGGCCATATTAAGGGGGTTCAAGATCGATTAGTGGGATTATAGGTAATGCACAGTAAGGTTGAAAGGGACCCAAGAAAATCGTGATAGCTTCACAGCAATCAGAGGAATCTGAGGATAATTTGGACATGGTGAGGGACCCTAACATGGAGTGCAAATCAATGGAGAGACATGAGGGCTTGGATAAACAACCAGGAAGGAGTGAGGTGAGGTTTCGGGTGATAGAGACTCGGAGTAAGATCGAGGTTCGATTTTATCTCACCAATCCACTTATGCACGGATCCTAGGTAGCGTTTCAACTGAGCATGACGTTAGTGACAGTATTGAAAACATTGGAACTCATTATTATATTAAATGGGCTGTTGAAAATGCATGTAATGTGATGATTCACAAACACAACAAGAAGAAAAGTCGCAAACTTGTAGAGCAAATGGAGGAGTCAATGACAAAAAAAGGTGGTCATATTCTGTCGAAGGATGGTTCTCAACAAGAAATAAGTGAGATGAGGCCTCATTTGGCAACATGCATGCAAGTTGAAACATTGGAAAGCAGTGATGATAACCAGACAAATTCACTAATAGAATGGAGCCTTAGTGGCTTTAATAAAGGAAACAACTCAGTCTCCTCCCATGTAGACACAATCCATGTAGATCTTAAGGTGCACCCAACAATAATACGCAGAAGAAATTCGAATAGTGAGCTTTTAGTGAGACCTTTTATTATGCATGCATCCAACGAAAAAACCAAGGAAAAAGATGGAATGTAGGATATGGATCTTGTATCTAAATGCTCCCCTGCTCATACATGTCCATGATTAATACGATGATATGGAATGTGAGTGGCATCTCAAGTAAGCCTACTCAAAGAAGATTAAAAAAATTAAGACTATTGCATAAAATCAAAATCTTGGGAATATTAGAGCCTATGGTTGAAGCTCAAAAAGCAAAATTTTTTCGCAGGAAACTGGGGTTTGAAAAAGTCATTCCCAACTATTCTAAAAAAAATATGGTTGTTTTATTCTTATGATATATCTTGTGATATTTTGCTTGACCATGCTCAATGCTTACATGTTCGAGTTTCTTTCCCATGGTTGGCTTCTCTTATCCTTGCCATTTTTGTTTATGCAAAATGCACCAGATATGAAAGAATACCATTTTGGGATTGTCTATGAACTATAGCAGTTGACACTAATACTCCATGGCTTGTGGGAGGAGATTTCAACATCATATTAAAGAGGGAACAAAGGTTATATGGGGTTACACCACATAAAGGTTCAATGAAAGATTTTGCAGCAACTTTGTTTGACTGTGGTTTGTTGGACGGAGGCTTTGAGGGTAATCCTTACACATGGACCAACTTTCACATGTTTCAGAAACTAGATAGGGTGGTTTATAACCATCATTGGGCATCTTGTTTTCCCATCACTAGAGTGCAGCGTTTAAACAGGGATAACTCAGATCATTGCCCTTTGTTGCTTTCCTACTCATACTCCTTTGAGAAACCTCATTCATCATTTTGCTTTCTGCATGCATGGGTTAAACACCATGAGTTTAAAAAGTTTGTATAGACTAATTGGGAGCGTCCTTTTCATGGTACGGGTTTGAAAGCCTTTTGTGGTAAATAACTGAGGCTAAAACAAAACCTTAAATGGTGGAACAGGGTAGTCTTTGGGGACATTTTTTGTAACTAGAAAGAGACTGAACAACGAGTAGAAACTTGCGAACTTGTATTCCAACAAGTACAGTCTTATGAAAACTGAGTGGCTTTAAATAAATTGTATGCTCAACTCAACTATTTATTAAGTATAGAAAAGGCTTTCTGGTAGTAAAAGTTCGAAGTAAAATGGCTAGTAGAGGGAGGGCGTAACACCAAGTTCTTCCACGTGAGAGTACAAAAAAAGAGAATCAAAAGCCATATTTTTAAAATACAAAACCTGAATGGCGAATGGGTTGAGGAACCAGAGTTAATTTAAGCCTCTGCAGTAGACTTTTTTGCTTCCCTCATGAAGAAAAAGCAATGTGATGGGACTAAGTTCAATAATTCCCTCATTCCTTCCATAATATCAGATTCTGATAACAATATTTTATGTGTAGTACCTACTATTCAAGAAGTTAAAGAAGTTGTTTTGGCCAACAACAAGGATAATACTGTAGACCATATGGATTTTAATCGTATTTTTATCAACAGTGTTAGGATGTTATAGCTGATGACCTCTTTGCAGCAATGCTGGATTTCTTTCAAGGGGCAAACTTACCACGTGGAATTACTTCTACCACTCTGGTACTCCTCCCTAAAACAAGTACAACATCGAAATGGAGTGAATTTCGGCTTATTAGTCTCTGCAATGTACTAAACAAAATCATTAAAACGATATTAACCAACAGGCTAGCCAAGATACTACTTTTCATTATTTCAAAAAATCAGAGTGGGTTCGTTGGTGGAAGATTGATCAGTGATAACATACTGCTAGCACAAGAGCAAATGGGGAAAATAGACTGGAAGGCCAGATGAGGAAATATTGCTATCAAGCTTGACATGATAAAGGCTTATGACCAGCTTGCTTAGGAATTTCTCTACATAGTACTACAACATTTTGGTTTTAGCCCATAATGGATTGACATGATTCAACAATTTATCTCCAATTGTTGGTTTTCTATTTTAATCAATGGCCAAACGATAGGTTTTTTCAAATCTGAATGAAGGTTACGTCAGGGTGACTTAATCTCTCCATAATTATTCATCTTAGTGGCTGCGCATCTTTCCCGAGTCTTAAATGCTCTCTTTGATCGATATCTTTCTCTTCATTATGCGTCTAGTTGTTCTTTGCTAGTGAGCCATTTGGCTTTTGTGGACAATGTTATTATTTTCAGTAATGGATCTAAATCCACTTTGCAAAAAATTCTTCTATTTTTGCAAGAGTATGAGGCAATTTCTAGGCAGCGAATTAACCATCAAAACAGCTGCTTTATCTTTCATAGCAAGATGCCAAATTCGAGAAGACAAATAATAACTCAATCTACAAGATTCATTCACAACTACTTACCTACCGTGTACTTAGGTGCCCCACTATACAAAGGCCATAAGAAGATGATCTTGTTTGATGATCTAAGTAACAAAGATAAGGGAGCACATTATAGGTTAGGAAAATAAAATTCTTTCCCTAGGTGGTTGGATAACTCTATTAAGGAGTGTATTATCTTCAATGCCCATTTACTTGCTTCAAGTTCTTAAACCTCCTTTAAGTGTTATTGAAAAAATTGAGAGAATATTTAACAGCTTTTTGTGGGGGGATTTGACAAAAGAAAGGAAAACCCACTAGACTTCATGGCATGAACCCACATACCTAATTTCTGAAGGTAGTATTGACATCAGGAGCCTATGTGATGTGTTGAGGCGTTTAGCATGAAATTATGATGGAGATTTCAAACGAGTAACAGCTTATGGACACAGTTTATGCGATCTAAATATTGTGGCAATCAAATTTGAAGATATTCACAATCGAAACTCCATGATTCACAAACTTGGAAGTGTTGGTAGGTTGCTGCGCAGTGACGAAGAAATATATAAGATGGTGGAATGGTAGGGGAAGGATATTCTTTTGGCATGATTGCTGGATGGGGGAGGAACTCTTGGTTAATAGCTTTCCTGCTTTTTCTTCTTTCATGACACATGTTTGCTATTCCTTTAAACATGATGTGTGGGATGTGGAAAAATTGAACAATGTCTTGCCTGTAGAACTTGTGGCTGATATAACGAAAATTCCAATTGATATTGCTATGGAAGATACAACATATCAGATCCTACTTTGGATGGACAATTCTCTACAAAGACTTTTTGGGACCTAGTTCGTCAACAACATATGGTAAATCCTATATTTAGTTTTATTTGGCATAAAAGTATTCCTCTCTCTATCTCTTTTTACATATGGAGATTATTAAATGACTGGATTCCTGTGGAATTGAAAATGAAAACAAGAGGATTCCATTTAGCCTTCCAATGTCAATGCTACAATTCAGAGGAATCTTTTCTACATGTTATGTGAGATAGTCCAGTAGCCAAACAGGTTTGAAATTACTTTGCAAAATTCTTCCAAATCCACATTACTAACCTATAAAATATTTGTCAGATTATATGTGCATGGATATATTCTGGTGATTACACCAAGCAGGGGCACATTCACACTCTATTACCATTATTTATATTTTGGTTCTTATGGGTAGAACGTAATGATACAAAGTATAAGAGCCTAGGCATGTACCCCAATAAAGTGGTGTGGCGAATTTTGAAATTAGTCCATCAGTTATCCTAAGGAAAGTAGTTGCAGAAATGGCAATGGAGGGGAGCTAAACAATTAGCTAGAGTGTGGGGATTGGAGTTTCATAAAGATTCACTACCTCTACCGAAAATATTTTCTTGGCTTAAACCATTGGCAGGTGAGTTTAAATTGAACGTTAATGGTAGCTTGAAAAATAATTCTTAGAATGCGACAAGAGGGGGCATTTTACGTGACCATACAAGTAAACTCATATTTAGATTTTCTGAAAATTTTGGAGCAAAAAACTTTATACATGCGGAACTTTTAGCCTTATATAAAGGTTTAATGTTATGTCGAGAGCATAACATTTTAAGGCTTTGGATTGAGATGGATGCCTTAGTAGTGATTCAAATGATGAGGGAGGGATATCGTGGTTCACATGATAACAGGTACTTACTAACATCTATTAGACAACTGCTAACTTCCTTTTCTTATCGTTTGACTCATATTCACTGGGAAGGTAACCAGGCAGCTGATCTACTAGCTAACATTAGACATGAGCATCAGGATCTTCAAGTATTCACAGAGGCTCAAGGGAAACTAAATGGTATTTTAAGACTTGATAAATTTAGCTCACCATATGTTCATTTTAAATAACTATAAAGGAGTAGTACTCTTCATTTATAGTGCGTTTGATAATTGTTATTTTAAGTTTAGTTATATATTGATAACTCTATTATATAGAGTTATCATAAACTATTTTGGGGTATGAATTGTGCTAAGTTTTTGAAATTTAGTGTAATCCTTAGAAAATTTTTATACTTTTTAGTAGTGGTTAGTATATGTGGCAACAATTTCTATTTATGCAAATTTAGTTTAATCTCGTGCCAAAGATACTCATTTTAGCCTCTAATCATTTAATCTTTTAATGTTGAAGCTAATGCAAGGAATTGGACCACAATTGCAAAGGAGCGTGCAATGGAAATTTAATGGCAATTGAACAAACTGAAATGATTGAGGCATAAATGGAGCTGTGGAAGTTCGATTGAGGTGAAGCTTAAACCAATGGAAAGCCGAGACAATGAGCTGCAACTTTGGTGTTCAACACTTCACCCAAATCTGAACAAATCATGATCAATTATGGAGCTAAAAATTGAGGACTGCAGCAGCTTGTACAGAGTAAATAGAAAGTTTATGGCTGCAGCGAGAACCAAATCTCGCTGCAGCCAAAATGCTGCTGGTTACAAAGCCAAAACAAAAAGTTTCTAGCTGTAGCCAAAACCTAATCTTGCTGCAGCCAGAACACGTTAGACAGAAATTTTTGACACAGGATTCTAGGTTAAGCTGAGATAGGAGGGAGTATAAATAGATAATTTTGTACTGAAAAAAGGGGGATTTTGGAGAGGTTACTTTGGGCAAGCTGAGGTAAGAACAAAAAGGGAAAAGGGAAGAAGAATCAAAGGCTGAAAATCAACAAAAAGGCTGCTTCAGAATATTTTCTTTCTTTTCAGATTTGATTCTCTCTCTATCTCATCTTGTAAAACAATGCTTTTGCTTGCTGAAATGTGTCCTCTCCTCTTTAGTATGTAGAGCTAAACCTTTTACACTAGGATTATGGTTGATTTTAATATGTAACTGGGATATTTGGTTGGTTTATTCCTTATTTTCAATGGAACGACTGATGTTTACTCAAATTAGTGTTTATTGCCCATTTATTTGCTTGATCACCATTTAAATGTGTTTAGGTATTTAGATGACACTTGAAAGAGTTAGTCTAAATTAGGCCTTGATTTGGGTAATGTGTGTTTAATACACTTAGAAAGAAATTTCAGTGTGTTGATTTGCAATTAGAGTAGACATACATTTAATTGCCACACATAGTCAATTTATAGATTTTTGGCTTCAAGAACTTAAGCTAGTTGTATCCTATAGACATATAGTGGTTCAATTAGACTAAGTAAGTGTGTAATATCTTGATGGAGAGTTATATATGCTTTTGGATTCTAGACTAACATAAATTTTCATTGAAATTAAGTAATTGATCCAACCAAACTCCAAGTGAAACATTAAAGGATACCATAATCCTAGATTATTAGATTATAGTTCCCACCTTAATTTATTAATTGCATCATTTAGGTTAGAATTAGATAATCAGGTTACATTTTAATTATTATTCAAAAATTGGTACCTGGATAAAATTAGCTTGTGTTAATTTTAGTACTTAGCAACAATTGTTAGATCAACTCTTTGATGACGATAACTCAACTTACTTCTTTACTACTTGTTACGATCGCGTCCACTTGAGCGTAATCTTTGCTTGAACTTTGCATTTAGTTTTGAACATACCTCATATTGCTTAAGCTAAAGATAAAATTTTCATAATTCAAGCAACAAGTTTTTGGCACCGTTGCCGGGGAGTTGTTTTCTATTCTTGTGCTAATATTAATACTGTCACGACCCAATTCCCGGGCCATGACCGGCGCAAGGACCCAATGAGCATAGCTCACTAAGCCCAAGCAAGCATAATTTCACTTTCTTTATTCCATACATGCTTGTGTGAGGCATCCACACGTAATGCACCTAGTGTGCATACAATGCCAACTAACGGTGACATATCCAGTCACACATACACACACACACCCTTTCCGGGTGTGGACACAGCCAATTCACAATGACATTATCAACATTAATATACATGCACTATGCCAGTCATGTATTTAGCAATTTACATTGCTTACACATTTGCATTCATACCAGTCAGAAATAGACTTTGACAGTGTACATTACATGTACATATCCATCATACAAAAACCCATGACTTCCAGCGGAGACATGTACAATAAAACGGGCAGCTATTGAATGCCAGACACCTACCAGGAGATGGACTACTGTGATCCCGCGATCTAGGAATCTACAATCTCCTGATCTGAAAACATGAATTTTTGAAAACGGTGAGTATAAAACTCAGTGAGCAAACATTAGATAGGAACAAGCCATAATACCAGGAAGGGTTAAAAATATGATGCATACATTTGAAACACATTCATTTTTATCCAATTTATTATCAAACCCTTCCCCTCACTTCAATTTAATTTATAATGAAGGAATAATCAATTTCATACATCCGCACACAAATAAATACAACATTCCATTGTCTCACCTGCTGAAGATATCGTGTGCACCATGTGCACTCACCAGCTCATGTGCATCCCCCCACATCGTGCACATAGCTGGAGTGGTCCTGTGCACCATGTGCACTCACCAGCTCATGTGCATCCCCCCACATCGTGCACATAGCTGGAGTGGTCCTGTGCACCATGTGCACTCACCAGCTCATGTGCATCCCCCCACATCGTGCACATAGCTGGAGTCATCATCCTGTGCACCATGTGCACTCACCAGCTCATGTGCATCCTCCCACATCGTGCACATAGCTGGAGCTACAGTGTGCATCCCCCCACAACGTGCACCAACCACATTTTCCACATCCAATCTCACCGACATGAGCATTTCCCCACATCACACACATGTACATTTACATATATACATCAACAATATCAAATGTCCATACATCACACATATTCACACATATGTGACAACAGGTTATAAAAACACATAATTTCATGCATACCACATAATTCCATCACGTAAAATCATTTTTATCAGGGGCTTGTTCCCGGCACACATTTTAAAAACTTTGAATAAATCATTTAATCATCTATTTCAATACAATGTGCATTTCCCAAATAATTTGAAATACAAGTTCACTCACCGTCTCACAAATCCGGATTCCGGATGCTCTCGGATTAAAAATCCTCAATCACGATTCCCTTGCCTTTTCTGGACTTCTCACCACCTTAACACAGAATAAAATTAAAAAATTACTATAATGCCCCCAAACTAATACAGATTAATTTAAATTGCTAACGTATGATACGCAAAGGCAAAAATGCGTCCGATTATCGCTTTAACGCGGCATTGGCTAATTTCGACCGATTACCCGATTAATCGGCTATTATGTCCGATTTGATTCCGAATTGGCCCATTCTTTTTCTAATACTTTAATTCACCACAAATCATTCAATTAATGCCAATTTCAGCATTCACCATTTTCCATTTCTTTATGGAAAAATTCGGCCAATACAGTGCATTAGCACTGAAAATTTTCCTACTACATTTTTCACTTGCATTTGTCATTTTCTAATTTCCTTCATTTCAAATGAACTCATTTCATTTGAAATGAAACAATTTCTTCATGGTTTCTCTACACCCTAGGTTCGATCAATGAAGAACAACCATGAGATTCAATTTTTTTTCTTCCATTTTTGTCCATAATCATGCTTAACTACCTCTAAACACTAACATAGTTTAAATTCAATCCAATCCAACATCAAATCCATACTCATACCCATTTTTCAGAATTCATTCCATCATGATATCTCCATATTTAACCATAGAATTCAAGAACAAAAGCATAGATATGGTAAATCACAAGCCAAAGTAAAGATTTATTACCTTTTTCAAGTGATTTCCTTTGAAAATCACACTTTTCCTTAAATTTCCACCTAGGTTTTGTGTTTTTCTCCTTTGTTCTTCTTTTCTACCCTTCAATTCTGATGTGAGCCAAATATAGAGAGAGAAATGAGGGTTAAAGGCTATTTTTTATGGCTTAACTAATAAAATATAAAAGCTTGCCACGTGTCATCACGTCATTGGCCCATTTTCTTTACTTTTTGACTTTTTCTTCCATTTATTCTCCACCACTTGATTAATCAAGTCAACATCTGATCCAAGGTTGATCATGGCTGGAAATAATGGTTCTGGTGATGGAAAATTACGATTTTACCCCCGAGATGGCAAAATTATAATTTTGCCCCTATACTCCGAAATGTACCGAAATTTCATTATTTTCACTGTCCAACCTCAAAGAACACTAATATAAATCCATATTAACCAAATGGGACAAAATCCTTTCAAAAAAATTCACGTTTAGCACTCCGGTGGCAAAATTACCATTTTGCCCTTGTGCTCCAAAAACACTGGGAATCACCATTTTACACTGCTAAACATCATTTTATGATCCCATAATCATAACTGTATGTCATATAATTATTTTTGGTCCAATGTGACCAAATCTTGGTTAAAAAATCTCTATTAATCAACAAATGAGAAAATGACCGTTTTGTCCCTAACCGGTCAATTTTCTCGATTGACTCCAAACAGGACCTTGAACTCTGAATCACTATTCTGAGCTATTCTGTGGGTCTCAGAATTTTGAAATTTCCCTTAGAATTTCTATTAAACTAGTTTGAAGCTCGATTGAACTTAATTGTACCAATAGGTACAATACCGGCTATTAACAAGTCAGGCAGGGTCTCACAAATACTAAGCAAGCTAGTCTTAATTCAAGCTTTATTTTTCTTTTTTAATATGTACGTAAAACCATCATGATATGAGAATAGTAAGAAGCTTGGAATGAGTTTTACGTGATCCGGAGATAGGGGAAACTTTTCAAAGACTACTTAGACAAGATCCCCAAGAAGGAGAACAAGTTGAAAATATGACTGAGAATCCAAGGGAACAACATGTTAGGGAACATGAAGTACCAGATAATAGATATTTGAGAGATTATGCAGTCCCACTGGTACAAGGTCTTCATTCAAGTATTCGGAGGCCAACAATTCAAGCAAACAACTTTGAGATCAAGCCGGCCATTATCCAAATGATACAAACATTAGTTCAATTTGAAGGCTTGCCCGACGATGACCCCAATGCTCACATTGCTAATTTTTTGGAGATTTGTGACACTTTCAAGCATAATGAGGTCACCGATGATGCTATACGACTAAGGTTATTTCCTTTCTCATTGAGGGACAAGGCAAAAGTTTGGTTGAACTCTCTTCCTACTGGCTCCATCACTACTTGGGACGACCTTGCACAGAAGTTTCTAGCCAAGTTCTTTCCTCTAGCAAAGACTGCAAAGATGAGGAATGACATCACTTCTTTCACATAATTTGATTCTGAGTCTTTATACGAAGCATGGGAGAGGTATAAAGACTTGCTCAGGAGATGTCCACATCATGGACTGCCTAATGGTTGCAAGTGCAGACTTTCTATAGTGGGTTGCTAAACCCGATTCGGACTACCATTGATGCAGTAGCTGGAGGAGCTCTCATGGCAAAGTCTATCGACGATGCATATGACCTCTTGGAGGAGATAGCATCCAACAATTATCAATGGCATTCCGAGAGAGCTTTACCAAGAAGAGTAGCTGGAGCTCATGAGCTAGAAGCCATCAATGCATTGACTGCTCAAGTGGCTGCTCTCATGAAGAAAATCGATGCCTGCGGAGTCCATGTTGTACAAAGTCCATTTGTTACTTGTGAATATTGTGGGGATGGGCATGCTATTGAGCAGTGTCCAATGAACACGGAGTCAGTGCAATTTGTGGGAAACAAACAACAGAATTTTCCACAACAGAACAACCCATACGCAAACACATATAACCCAGGGTGGAGAAACACCCTAATTTCTCTTGGGGCGGCCAGCAAGGATCTTCATCAGCTCCACGTCCACATTTTCCTCCAGGTTTTCCTCAGCAACCTAGACCCCCAGTGCAGGAAAAGAAGCCTTCTATGGAAGACTTACTCATGTAGTACATGGCAAAGACAGATACTCTTATTCACAATCAAGCGGCCTCGTTGAAAAATCTGGAAACTCAAGTGGGGCAGTTAGCCAATGCTGTCAATGCTAGACCACAAGGAACATTGCCTAGTGACACAGAGCCAAATCCAAGAAGAAAAGGGAAAGAGCATGTGAAGGCCATCACTCTTAGGAGTGGAAAAAAATTGGTTGGCAGTAGCAGTAAGCAAGAAAAACCTGTAGAAAAACAAAGTGATAATGAAGCTGCAGTTGAAGGTTCTAACCAGCAAAAACAAGTCAAGGATACACAAGTCACAAACCCATCATCACCTCCATTTCCTCAGAGTCTCCAAAAGCAAAAGTCAGAAGCTCAATTCCATAAGTTTTTGGAAGTGTTCAAAAAGCTCCACATAAATATACCTTTTGCTGAAGCATTGGAGCAAATGCCCTTATACGTCAAGTTCTTGAAAGATATCTTGATGATAATTCTATTTTATAGAATTATTTTATTCCAATTTTGTTATTAAATTTTAGCTAAGTCTTTAGTTTTTAATTATAATTTCTTAATTCTTAGTTATTTTTAAATTTAGTTTATTTTTAAGTAAGTTATTTAATTTTATGTTATTTCCTTTAATTTGATTAATATTTATTAGTTTTTATATTTTTGGTAGGACTTAAAGTAATTGGGCTTAATTTTGGAAAGTAAGGTGCTAAAAGATCTAAAAATCTGCTTGCATATGTTTCAGTCTTTTAGCCATATCTCGAGCTACAGAACTCCAATTACTACGATTCTTAGACCATTGGAAAGCTAAGAGACAGAGCTACAACTTTTATGAAGATCACTTTGCCCAGTTCTGCGTCGAAGATAGAGAAATTTATGTCGGAAAGTAGCTGGACGTCCTGTACTGGGAATAGAAATTTGTAAAGACTGTTAAGTGATTTTTTGGGCCTCTCATTTTGTTTTAAGCCCAATTAAACCCTAGGTCAACTTGGAGAAATTTAGGTTAAGTTTGTTAGTATATATACGATATTTTAAGACTTGAAAAAAGAACCTTTGGAGATTCAAGAAGCTAGAAGTTGAAGCGGAAACCCGGAGATTAGAGCGGCAATTATTTTGTTTTCTTTCTTAGCTTTTATTCTTCTTGTTATTTTCAATGGTTGAACTTTATACAATGTTATTTGATTTTGCAATTATGAGTAGCTAATTTTCTTTTTTTAGGATTGCAATTGAACTCACATGTAGTCTAAGTTTTTAATCTTTTTCTTACTTATTTTCAATGGGAATTGAATTGTTTATTTCAATTTGTTCTTAATGCTTTTAATTGCCTGATCACCAATTAAATTGATTTAGGAACCTAAACAAACTTGGGAGAGGGAGTTTAGAGTAGACTAAAATTGGGATAGCATATGATCATGTTAAATGATTTGCGTATAGGATAGGGATATACCTATAGGCCATATGTAGCCAGATTAGAGCCTGAACTTAATGAGTCTGTTTTAATTTCAAATCACATAGGGATATAGTGTTTTGGTTAAAATAGATATTTGTATAGGACGAGTCGGGAGACCCTTATAAATAATTTAGGACTCTAGGTTAGCAATTCAATCCATTGAAATAAGTTAAGGATGAGAGGTAAAATTTAGATGAAGTGTGAGGGATATTGTAATCCTAGGCTTGTTTAATTTGATATTTTCTCCAGTTGTTATTGTTTTGATTTTTCTCGTTATTTTAAATTCTAGTTTATTAGTTTTAATTAAATTAATTTGGATTATTTGGATAAAATTAAATTGTTTTAATTTTAGTAATTAGTAAAGTTTTAGATCAATTCTCCGTGGGAACGATACTCTACTTGCTAATATACTGTCTATTCGATACGTATACTTGCGTAGTGGATTTTCAACTGACAAGTTTTTGACGCCGTTGCCGAGAAATTGTTTGTAGAATTTTTACTAATACTAATACCAAGCAAATTTAGTCTTAATTCAAATTTTTTTTATTTTATTTTCAGGTGCTTTTGGTTGAGGTGATGAATTATTGTAACTATCAGTGGACATCTGAACAATTTGTGCCTAAGAGGGTTGCTAGTGATTATGAATTGGCCATCAATGCTTTAGCAGTTGAAGTAGATGCTTTGTCTCAAAAAATTGACACTTGGGGTGTTAATGGTTTTCAAAATCCCTTTGTGGCATGTGAGCTTTGTGGAGATAGGCATTCAAGTGATTGTTGTCCAATTTATTATGAATCAATACAATGTGATGGAAGCTTCAATGGGCAGCAAAACAATTTGTACTCCAACAGTTACAACACATGGTGGAATCACTCAAATTTTTCATGGAGTAATGATCAGGGTCCTACATATTCATCACACCCTATTTTCCAGCATAATTTTGAATCACAAGTTAGAGCCCCTAATCTTGAGAAGAAGCTAACTTTGGAGGATATGTTAATGCAATTCATGACAAAGAATGATGCCATCATTCAAAGTCGAGCAGAATCAATCCGAAATCTTGAGACTCAAGTGGGCCAACTTGTCGATTACATCAACAATATGCCTCAAGAAATTTTACCAAATGACATTGAGCCTAATCCTAGAAAAGAAGAATATGGTAAGTATCTTGATGAGGTAAATGGCAAGAATTTGGTAGATGATGGAGATAAAGTAGATCAAGGAAATACTTTTAGCAATGAAGTTCAAGATGAAAAAATTAAGCAAGAGGAGAAAGTATCTACACCACCACAAGTCAAGCCATATGTGCCCCCTATTCCTTTTCTAGATATAGTTGATAAGTTACCTAAGGAGGCTATTGATATGAAAAATTCAAATAAGTTTCTTGAAGCTTGTTTGGTTCAAGATGCAACAACCAACGACCAGAATGAAGAACTTACAAATGTTGCATATGTTTTGAAAGCTACAATGAAAGTGCATTATCCAAGTAGAACTCAATTTGAGAAGTTGGGTAAAAGTCAGCCTATTCCACCATCTTGGGTTGAGCAAGCACCAAATCTTGAGTTAAAGCCACTACAACCTCATCTTAGGAGGAGACTACTTTCACACCTCAAACTTTTTCCATGCAAACTCAAACCTCCTTAAAGGGTGAATGAAGACCTTAACCAAAGTCAAGCTAGTGACTATAAAGAAGCGCTTCTTGGGAGGCAACCCAAGTTATATCCTTTTAGATTTAGTTGTTATTTTAGTTTTTTTTTCTATGTAAATAAGTAGTTATAACCTCTCCCTAGCTTGTTTTGTTGTGTATGTAGATTTGGAAAGCATGAAGATGAGGAGAAAGAAAATTAGAGCTTTTAGGGCACTACCACCATTGATAAGGGAGTTTAATTTCTTTATTTTTTTTAGCTTTTCACATTGAGGACAATGTGCAATTTAAGTTTGGGGGAGTGGTTTAGAATTTAGTAGTGTCGAATTTTGTTGATTTAATTTTTTTATGTTTAGTTAGCTTTGGTTTAGAATTTGTTTTGCATGTTTATTTATATTTTGCATGTTTCATTTGTGTTTTAAAAAAAAAATTTTTTGAGATAGTTGCACCTTACTCATAATTGTCTCAATCCTAGGATGATATGTTAATTATCTTTGGATTCTTAGCTTTTGGGAAGCATATAGTTATGATTTAATTTTATGTGATATTCATGTGTTAATTTTATTTTAGAGTGTGACTTCCAATAAATTGAGCACTATACTCTTTTACTTAGAATTTTTATGTGCTTCAGAAAAAATTTATGTTAATGAAAAAGTATAATGAAGTCAAAAATTCTAGAATTTGTTTGATTCTCTCTCGAGGCGAAATCTTAGATAACACTTAGGATAGGAAGTGATTTAGACCATCTTTGGACCGTTTGAGCCTTTTGAGCCCACCTTATTATATTTATCCTTAGTCACCCCTTTTTAGCCTAATTTACCTTTTCTTTGTAATTACCTAATTATGTTAGCCATGACCTTTCTATTTAAATCCATCAATTTGAACCTTTCACCCTCTAAGTATTTTAATCTTTCTAAGGAATGATTTGAGCTTCAAAAATAAATTGAGGAAGAAGGTTTGAAAAAGAAAAAAAAAGAGATTGATGAAGGTTGTTGGAAAAAATTACCTCTTGTTATAATTATCAAAAATAAGTTTGGGGGTTAAAAAAAAAAAAGAAAAGAAAGCAAAGTGCGGTACAAAGGAAAGTTTACTTCAAGTTTGGGGGTGTTGTAATATATATATATATATATATATATTTGAGCTCTTTATGTGTCCTAGATTGATTAAGTGCTTAGGGTGAATTTGAGCCTAAATATATCTTTTATCATACCTTGACCCTAGCCTTACATTACAAGCTTGATAAAGACCTATTGATTCTTGAATAAGTGTTAATCTACATTAGTGGAGAGAGAGATGAAAAGCAAACTTATGTGATACAAGTACTAATCTATGCTTAGATTTGGCATAAACTAATTTGAATTGCATGATATTCTTTGTAAAAGAGCATTTACACACACACGGAAGTCCATTCGAAAAATAAAGTTTCGCTTGAATTGATGTATGAATTTAAGCATTAATTGTATGTTACCTTAAGTTAGAATTTGAGTTAATTTCTGAGGAAAAATTGAGAAATCATGATTTGGTATTTCTATCTCTCGTTCAAGGATTTTCATGTTTGCGTTTTCTTTTTGTCATTCTTTTCTTTTGCTCGAGGACTAGCAAAATCTTAAGTTTGGGAGTGTGATAATTCTATTTTATAGAATTATTTTATTCCAATTTTGTTATTAAATTTTAGCTAAGTCCTTAGTTTTTAATTATAATTTCTTAATTTTTAGTTATTTTTAAATTTAGTTTATTTTTAAGTAAGTTATTTAATTTTATGTTATTTCCTTTAATTTGGTTAATATTTATTAGTTTTTATATTTTTGGTAGGACCTAAAGTAATTGGACTTAATTTTGGAAAGTAAGGTGCTAAAAGATCCAGAAATCTGCTTGCATATGTTTCAGTATTTTAGCCATATCTCGAGATACAGAACTCCAATTGCTGCGATTCTTAGACCATTGGAAAGCTAAGAGACAGAGCTACAACTTTTATGAAGATCACTTTGCCCAGTTCTACGTTGAAGATAGAGAAATTTATATCGGAAAGTAGCTGGACGTCCTGTACCGGGAATAGAAATTTGTAAAGACTGTTAAGTGATTTTTTGGGCCTCTCATTTTGTTTTAAGCCCAATTAAACCCTAGTTCAACTTGGAGAAATTTAGGTTAAGTTTGTTAGTATATATATGATATTTTAAGACTTGAAAAAAGAACCTTTGGAGATTCAAGAAGCTAGAAGTTGAAGCGAAAACCCGGAGATTAGAGCGGCAATTATTTTGTTTTCTTTCTTAGCTTTTATTCTTCTTGTTATTTTCAATGGTTGAACTTTATATAATGTTATTTGATTTTGCAATTATGAGTAGCTAATTTTCTTTTTTTAGGATTGTAATTGAACTCACATGTAGTCTAAGTTTTTAATCTTTTTCTTACTTATTTTCAATGGGAATTGAATTGTTTATTTCAATTTGTTCTTAATGCTTTTAATTGCCTGATCACCAATTAAATTGATTTAGGAACCTAAACAAACTTGAGAGAGGGAGTTTAGAGTAGACTAAAATTGGGATAGCATATGATCATGTTAAATGATTTGCATATAGGATAGGGATATACCTATAGGCCATATGTAGCCAAATTAGAGCCTGAACTTAATGAGTCTGTTTTAATTTCAAATCACATAGGGATATAATGTTTTGGTTAAAATAGATATTTGTATAGGACGAGTCGGGAGACCCTTATAAATAAATTAGGACTCTAGGTTAGCAATTCAACCTATTGAAATAAGTTAAGGATGAGAGGTAAAATTTAGATGAAGTGTGAGGGATATTGTAATCCTAGGCTTGTTTAATTTGATATTTTCTCCAGTTGTTATTGTTTTGATTTTTCTCGTTATTTTAAACTCCAGTTTATTAGTTTTAATTAAATTAATTTGGATTATTTGGATACAGTTAAATTGTTTTAATTTTAGTAATTAGTAAAGTTTTAGATCAATTCTCCGTGGGAACGATACTCTACTTGCTAATATACTGTCTATTCGATACGTATACTTGCATAGTGGATTTTCAACTGACACTTGACAAAGAAAAGAAAATTCGATGAGTATAAGACTGTGGCTTTAACTGAGGAGTGTAGCGCCATTATTCAAAACAAGCTTTCACCAAAGCTCAAGGATCCAGGGAGTTTCACTATACCTTGCACTATTGGGGCATTGTTCTTCGCTAAAGCTTTAAGTGACTTAGGGGCCAGCATAAATTTGATGCCTTTGTCAATTTATCGGAAGTTAGGATTGGGGGAAAGCAAGCCAACCACGGTGACACTATAGCTAGCTGATCGTTCTCTCACTTACCTCGAGGTATTGTGGAGGATGTGTTAGTCAAGGTTGATAAATTCATTTTCCCGGTGGATTTCATTGTGCTTGACATGGAAGAGGATAGAGAGGTACCAATCATACTTGGGAGACCCTTTTTACGCACAACAAGAGCTCTTATTGATGTGTAAAAAAGAGAGCTTACTTTGAGAGTTCAAGACCAAGAGGTAACATTCAATATTCTTCGAACTCTAAAGTTTCCCAATGATCATGATGAATGCCTTGCTGTAAGTATTGTCAATAGTGTCACCCATGAGGTATTTGAGGAGAGTTATCCCCATGACCCTTTAGAGGCATCTTTAGTAGCTAGTTTTGAAAGAGATGATGATGATTTTGTTGAATGTGTGAAACTATTGGATGCATCTTCTTGAGTGTCACGGACACCATTTGAAGCATTAGATTTTTCTGCTACTTCATCATCAACAAAGCCATCCATTGAGGAGCCCTCTTTATTGGACCTTAAGCCACTACCTTCACATTTGAGGTATGCATTTCTTGGTAGTTCATCTAATCTTCTTGTTATTATTTCCTTTGCTCTTACTAACTTGCAGGAAGAGAAACTTTTGAGAGTGTTGAGGGAGCACAAAAAGGCTATAGGATGGACTATTGCAGACATAAAAGGGATTAGCCCATCCATTTGCATGCACAAAATCCTTTTGGAGAAGGATCACCATACTTCCATTGAGCACCAAAGGAGACTCAATCCTATTATGAAGGAGGTGGTAAAGAAGGAAATTATCAAATGGTTGGATGCTGGTATCATCTACCCCATTTCAGACAGCTCATGGGTGAGCCCAATTCAATGCGTCTTGAAAAAAGGCGGGATGACTGTGATCTCCAATTCAAACAATGAGATGATCCCGATGAGGATGGTAACCAGATGGCGAGTATGTATGGATTATAGAAAGCTCAACCGAGCAACAAGAAAAGATCACTTCCCACTTTTTGTATAGATCAAATGTTGGACCGCTTGGCCAGTAAGGAATTTTACTGCTTTTTAGATGGTTACTCGGGTTATAATCAGATTGCTATTGCCCCCAATGATCAAGAGAAGACTACATTTACTTGTCATTATGGCACTTTTGCCTTTAGGAGAATGCCTTTTGGTTTGTGCAATGCTCCAGCAACTTTTCAAAGATGCATGATGTCTATTTTTTCTGATATGGTTGAAAAATATCTTGAAGTGTTTATGGATGATTTTTCTGTGTTTGGTAATAATTTTGATGAATGTCTTTCAAACCTTGCTAGGGTCCTTCAACAATGTGAAGATACTAACTCAGTGCTGAATTGGGAAAAATGCCATTTCATGGTTGAAGAAGGTATTGTGTTGGGACACAGTTTCCAATAGAGGCTTGGAAGTTGACAAAGCTAAAATTGAGATAATTGAGAGGCTTCCACCACCAACTTCAGTGAAAGGTATTAGAAGTTTTTTGGGTCATGCTGGTTTTTATAAAAGGTTCATTAAGGATTTTTCAAAAATTTCCAAACATTTGTGCAATTTGCTAGAGAAAGATGTCCCATTTAAATTTGATGATACATGTCAGGCTGCATTCTTAGAATTGAAAAGGAAATTAGTTTCTGCTCCCATCATTGTGGTTTCTGATTGGAATCTTCCTTTTGAGCTGATGTGTGATGCTAGTGACTATGCTGTATGGGCAGTATTAGGCTAAAGAAAATCTAAAATTTTTCATTCAATTTATTATGCAAGCAAAACATTGAATGAAGCTCAAATGAACTACACCACCACTGAAAAGAATTGTTAGCTATAGTATTTGCATTTAATAAGTTTCATTCTTATTTGGTTGCACTAAGGTTATTGTATACACTGACCATTCTGCTATTAAGTATTTGATTACAAAAAAGGATGCCAAACCAAGGTTGATTAGGTGGATCTTGCTGCTACAAGAGTTTGATTTAGAGATCCAGGACAAGAAGGGAATAGAAAATCAAGTTGCAGACCATCTCTCAAGATTGGAGCCGAAACATCAAGGTTAGGAGGAAACTTTCATCAAGGAATCCTTTCCGGATGAACAAATCTTTCCTGTGAATGAGAAATCAATTCCTTGGTATGCTAACTTTGTCAATTATTTGGTAAGCAACATCATTCCCTCAGATTTAAATTTCCATCAGAAAAAAAAATTCTTGCATGATGTTAAGTCTTATGTGTGGGATGAGCCCTTTTTGTTTAAGCAGTGTAATGATCAAATTTTGAGAAAATGTGTACCAGAAGAAGAAGTTCAAAGTGTTCTTCATCATTGCCATTCTTCAGACTATGGAGGACGTTTTGGAGGAACAAGAACTGCTGCTAAAGTCCTCCAATCAGGTTTGTATTGGCTTACATTGTTTAGAGATGCTTACAAGTTTGCTTTGCATTGTGACAGATGCCAAAAGGTGGGAAATATCTTTAGGCGATAAGAAATGCCTCTCCACAACATGTTGGAAGTAGAAATTTTTGATGTGTGGGGCATTGATTTCATGGGGCCATTTATATCTTCATTCAACAATAAATATATTTTGCTGGTTGTGGACTATGTTTCCAAGTGGGTGGAAGCAGTAGCTTTTCCTCACAATGACTCTAAGGTGGTAATAAAGTTTATCAAGAGAAACATTTTCACTCGATTTGGCACTCCAAGAGCAATCATTAGTGATGAGGGGAGTCATTTTTGCAACAAATATGTTGATGCACTTCTTGCAAAGTATGGAGTTAGACACAAGGTTGCAACTGTGTACCATCCTCAAACTAGTGGCCAAGCAAAGGTGTCCAATAGAGAAATCAAAAAGATCTTGGAGAAAACGGTTTGTCCTTCAAGAAAGGATTGGGCAAGTAGATTGGATGATGCATTATGGGCTTATCGGACTGCTTACAAGACACTAATTGGCATGTCTCCATACAAGTTAGTCTTTGGAAAAGCTTGTCATTTGTCGGTGGAACTTGAGCATAAGGCTTATTGGGCAGTGAAGAAATTGAATTTGGACTTACAAGCAGCTGGTGAGAAGAGATTGTTGCAATTAAATGAGCTTGATGAATTTCGCCTTCAAGCTTACCAGAATGCCAAATTGTACAAGGAGAAAACAAAACAATGGCATGACAAGAAGATAGTGCAACAAAACTTTGAGCCAGGTCAATTGGTGTTGTTGTACAATTCTCGATTGAAACTATTCCCGAGAAAACTAAAATCAAGGTGGTTAGAGCCGTTTATTGTTTCCAAAGTCTTTCCACACGGTGCTGTGGAGGTAATGGATAGCAAGACAAATGAAACTTTCAAGGTTAATGGACAACGTTTGAAGCACTACTTTGGAGGAATCGTTGATCATCAACGTTCGTTTATCCATTTAACCGACCCTCATTAAGCTCTTGTAAAGTCTGGCTGAAGACTTAAAAGCAAGCGCTACTTGGGAGGCAACCCATGTTCTTTAACTCTAATTCTTTTATTTTAAAGTTTAGTCATTAGGTTATAGAATCCTTTACATTTTGATTCTTGCAAAATTTACTTTGATACTTTAATTTTTAGTGTTATTTAAAGAATTTTTTCTTCCATTTTTACTTTGATATGATTATTGTTAATCTTGTTTTCTTATCATTTTCATGCATAGCATCATAGTTTTAACATTGTCTTTTTAATTTTTGACAAAAAAAAAAAGAGGAGCAACACAATAAATTTTGGACAGCAAACATAGGCAGAAACAGAACGCTTCTGGCTGCAGCAAGCTCTCAACCTCGCTGCAGCGAGAATTGTGAAGCAAAAAATTGAAGAAACAAAAAGTTTTCGGCTGCAGCAAGCTCCCAACCTCGCTGTAGCCAGATTTGTGAAGCAAAGATTGAGAAACAGAAGGTTTTTTGCTGTAGCAAGAACCCATTCTAGCTGCGCCAGAAACAGGAGCAGAACTGAAGCTTAAAAAAATAAAAAAAATAAAAAAAATCAAATCAAAATAAAAAAAAAGAAAAAAATCAAATAAAAAAAAGAGAAAAGAGAAAAAAATCAAATCAAAAAAACAAAAGGAAAAGCCCGCAGGACCCCTGAGCTAGTGGGGTCCTTGCTGCAACAAGCTTTCCCCCTCGCTGCAGTGGGGTCCCTGCTAGGTTAGGGACCCAAGGTCGAGAGAAACTCGTTGCAGCGAGCCCCACCTTGGTCGCTGCAGCGGGTCCCTGCTCTAGAGCCTTCCCCATGCCCGATAGAAAGGTGCTGCAGCGAGCTCTTAATCTCGCTGCAGCGGGAACTTGCTGGGGCAGACCCCCTTCGACAGAAAGAAACAGTGCGGGGTCTTGCTGGGTTAAAGACCCCATAACCGAGACAAGCTCGCTGCAGCGAGTCCCCCTCATCGCTGCAGCAAGCTTGTTATTCCCCTTACGCAACCCCTTGCCCGAAAGCAACCAGTTGCAGCGAGCCCCCCTGCTCGCTACAGCAACGTCCTGCTGTCCCCTTCTCCCCTTCATTCCCTTCCAACTCGAGATAAGCTCGTTGCAGCGAGCCCCTCTCCTCGCTGCAGCAAGCTTATTCTTCCCCCATGCAACCCTTGCCCGAAAGCAACTAGCTGCAGCGAGCCCCCCTACTCGTTGCAGTAACATCCTGCTGTCCCTCTCTCCCCTTTCATTCCATTCCAACCCGAGACAAGCTCGCTGCAGCGAGCCCCCTCTCTTTGCTGCAGCAAGCTTCTTCCCCCCATGCAACCCCTTGCTCGAGAGAACCAGGCTACAACGAGCCCCCCTACTCGCTGCAGCAAATCATAGCCCCCCCTCCCCTTTTTACTTGAGACCAACCCCTCTCTATCTCTCTCTCTCTCTCTCTTCAATTTCTTCTACAGTTCAAACCCCCTCTCTCTTCTTTTCTCTCTCTTCAATTTCTTTAAATTTCCAGCCCTCACCCATTCTCCCTCTAAAATCTTTCCTCATAACTTTCAAACACCCTCATAACCATTAACAAAATCTTCACAAAAACATCAAAAGCTTGCCACTAAAATCAGAGTTTGAAGATTGTAATCCAAATTTCTCCATTAAAGTGCAGGGTTGAGACTACTGAAAGGAAATCACATGAGAATGGATGTGGTTGAATTTTCACAATCAACAGAGGACACAACTGCTGATGAGGATGAAGAGGGGGAAAGCGAATTTTCTTGTTGAAGGGGAGTATTCTTTCTTTAATTTTTATTAACATGGAGGTCAATGTTAGATTTAAGTTTAGGGGGGAGTTTTAAAAGCTTTAAAACTTTGCTTTTATATGCCTTGTTTTTAGATATTTGTGATAGTTTTTTTACTTTTGAATTTCAAGTTAGTAAGTTAGCTTAGTTAATTTCTAAAAATGATAGATTGAATAATTCATTGCATCAATTGTTTAGGTTGCTTATCCGATGAAGAAACATAGTAGCCTTTTATTCTTCTACTCTTAGTGAATAGGAATATTATGCAAGTGTTGTATTGAACTCTGTTGATAAGCATCATTGTAAATTGTGATTTTCCACCTTATTGTGCAGTTATTTCTTATTTTAACTAGTTGTGATCACTTAGAGAAAGGTTATGCAAATGTGAATTTTTGAAACAAGTCTTGAGTTTTAGAATTTGTTCTAGTTTCTCTCAAGGCGAAATCCTAGGCTACACTTAGTTAGAGAGATGACTTAGGCCATCTTTGGATCGATTGAGCTTTTTGAGCCTACCTTATATAATTATATCCTTAGTCTCCCTTGTTTGAGCCAAAAAAATTTTTCCTTTATTTCATTACACACTTAGCAAAAGCCTTAACCCATAAATAAAATGTCCACTTTAACACCCATCACTCCTAAGTGCATAAGTTATTTTTAGGAGATGTTTTGAGCTAAGTATTGGTGAAAAAAGGTAGAGAAGTGGAATTTAAAAAAAAAAAAGTATAGAAACACACCCCGTGACTTATCATAAAATGACATAAGTTTGGGGGTGTCAAAAAAAAAACAAAATAAAGTGTTTGATGAAATTAAAGGATGAGGAATTGAAAAAAAAAAAGGATGATTAGGAGCAGTGCAAAGCAAAGCTCATTAGAGATTTTAGACTAATCATGTGCTTAGGGTGATTTAAGCTACATCTTATCCCTTATCATTCCTTGACCTAAGCCCTTCATTACAAGCTAGACAAAGTCCAAAAGATTCTTGATTGAGTGTTAGCCTACATTAGTGGAGAGAGAACCAAATAACAAACGTATGAAACTTTTGATTAATTTAAATTCTTGCATGAGCATAACCTGATCCGAGTGACGTGATGAGTATTGCAAGGGATTTTAAACACACTCACGGGAAACCAATTGAAAATGAGCCTGCAATTTTGTTGACACATGAACTTGCATAATATTAGTGATTTGCTATGAGCTGGGATATTAGGCAACTTACGAGGAATTTAAAAGCAACCTTTGAGTTGGTGCAATGAATTTGTCAGTTAATGTTTTCAGTTCTTAGGTATCTTTTAGCATTTTATGTTTTGCTCGAGGACTAGCAAAATTTAAGTTTGGGGGTGTGATAACTCTATTATATAGAGTTATCATAAACTATTTTGGGGTATGAATTATGCTAAGTCTTTGAGTTTTTAGTGTAATCCTTAGAAAATTTTAATGCTTTTTAGTAGTGGTTAGTATATGTGGCAACAATTTCTATTTATGCAAATTTAGCTTAATCTCGTGCCAAAGATACTCATTTCAGCCTCTAATCATTTAATCTTTTAATGTTGAAGGTAATGCAAGGAATTGGACCACAATTGCAAAGGAGGGTGCAATGGAAATTTAATGACAATTGAACATACTGAAATGATTGAGGCATAAATAGAGTTGTGGAAGTCCGATTGAGGTGAAGCTTAAACCAATGGAAAGCCGAGATAATGAGCTGCAACTTTGGTGTTCAACACTTCGCCTAAATCTGAACAAATCATGATCAATTATGGAGCTAAAAATTGAGGACTGTAGCAGCTTGTACAGAGCAAACAGAAAGTTTCTGGCTGCAGCGAGAACCAAATCTCGCTGCAGCCAAAATGCTGCTGGTTACAAAGCCAAAACAGAAAGTTTTTGGCTGCAGCCAAAACCTAATCTTACTGTAGCCAGAACACGTCAAACAGAAATTTTTGACACGGGATTCTAGGTTAAGCTGAGATAGGAGGGAGTATAAATAGATAATTTTGCACTAAAAAAGGGGGATTTTGGAAATGTTACTTTGGGCAAGCTGAGGCAAGAACAAAAAGGGAAAAGGGAAAAAAAATCAAAGGCTGGAAATCAACAAAAAGGCTGCTTTAGAACATTTTCTTTCTTTTTAGATTTGATTATCTCTCTATCTCATCTTGTAAAACAATGATTTTGCTTGCTGAAATGTGTACTCTCCTCTTTAGTATATTGAGCTAAACCTTTTACACTAGGATTATGGTATATTTTAATATGTAACTGGGATATTTGGTTGGTTTATTGCTTATTTTCAATGGAAAAATTGATGTTTACTCAAATTAGTGTTTATTGCCCATTTATTTGCTTGATCACCATTTAAATGTGTTTAGGTATTTAGATGACACTTGAAAGAGTTAGTCTAAATTAGGCCTTGATTTGGGTAATGTGTGTTTAATACACTTAGAAAGAAATTTCAGTGTGTTGATTTGCAATTAGAGTAGACATACATTTAATTGCCACACATAGTCAATTTATAGATTTTTGGCTTCAAGAACTTAAGCTAGTTGTATCCTATAGACATATAGTGGTTCAATTAGACTAAGTAAGTGTGTAATATCTCGACGGAGAGTTATACATGCTTTTGGATTCTAGACTAACATAAATTTTCATTGAAATTAAGTAATTGAGCCAACCAAACTCTAAGTGAAATATTAAAGGATACCATAATCCTAGATTATTAGATTATAGTTCCCACCTTAATTTATTAATTGCATCATTTAGGTTAGAATTAGATAATTATGTTACATTTTAATTATTATTCAAAAATTGGTACTTGGATAAAATTAGCTTGTGTTAATTTTAGTACTTAGCAACAATTGTTAGATCAACTCTTTGAGGACGATAACTCAACTCACTTCTTTACTACTTATTACGATCGTGTCCACTTGCGCGTAATCTTTGCTTGAACTTTGCATTTAGTTTTGAACATATCTCATATTGCTTAAGCTAAAGATAAAATTTTCATAATTCAAGCAACATATATCATTCGTAGATCCTTGTCAATAGGCAAATTACTTATACTTTGCACCAGAATTTGTGACAAAGAAGTTATTCCTTGCATTAGGAATTCTCTCTCTCCTTGGTCATGTAATTCTGGAGGTCAAGTTTCGGTCCCCCTCCTTGATGTATTTAATTTTTTAATATTATTAATAAAATATTTACAGGGTAGTTGGACCCTACAAGAATTTTCAGCATTAAAAAAAGTTAATTTATGAAAAGGATATTGAAAATCCACTTCATCCCTCTTGGATTACTCATCTTAACATATATTATTAACAAAAATTAAATTAATAAACTAAAATTAGTTCATAAAAAAATATGAAAGTTTAAATAAAAGTATATAAATTAAAAAAATAAAAAATAATTAAAAAAAGAGAAAATTTTGGAAAAAGAAAAAACATGGAAAATGGGAATCCTAATCTCAGTTTGAATCAAATACCTAATCTAGTTTAAATCAAACTCTAAAAAACAAACTTAAATAAATCAAAACTCATGAAATTAAATTTGAAAAGGATTAAATAACAATGGGTATAAAATACCTACGCATAAGGAATTGCAGGAGATTGACAAGTAGAAAACACACACTCACAAGAAAAAAAGTCAGAAATCGCTGAAGATTAGGATTTTTGGGTTTTTGAGTTTTCAAGTTTAGATCTGGGAGTATCGACGTTCTGAGCAAACGTGAATTCACTTAGAGGGAGAGTTAGGGGCAAACGATATGTTGCAACAACAGTTATCTCATCAAAACGGTTTGATTCCGCCACAATTAATGCCACAGCTGCAGTCGCACCAGCAGAGCCTTCGACATCTTGTTCAGCCATCGTTTGGCCTTTTATCAGGGATACAGTCGCAACTATTTAATCCTCATCTTTCCCCATCCCCATCTCTAATGAACAAGTTTGAAGCTATACTTGGTCTTGGTGATTTGAGAGATCAAAGACCGAACTCAGCTCAAAGAAGTAGGCAGAATCCACGATTTTCTCAGCAAGGCTTTGATAGCAGTGGACTGAAGAGTGATGTTGGATGGCCTCAGTTTAGATCCAAATACATGTCTACTGATGAGATTGAGGGCATTCTTAGAATGCAGCTCGCTGCGACTCACAGTAACGACCCTTACGTGGATGATTATTACCACCAGGCTTGTCTGGCAAGAAATTATGCTGGGGCGAAGTTGAGACATCATTTTTGCCCAACTCATCGTAGGGATCTTCCTCCCCGAGCACGTGCTAATACCGAGCCACATGCGTTTCTCCAGGTTGATGCTCTTGGAAGGGTTCCTTTCTCTTCGATTCGCAGGCCTCGCCCTCTTCTTGAAGTTGACTCTCCAAATTCATCTGCTGGCAGCAACAATGAACAGAAAGCTTCTGACATGCCCCAGGAACAGGAACCAATGCTTGCTACTAGAGTTACAATCGAGGATGGTCTATGCCTTCTTCTTGATGTAGATGATATTGACCGGTTTTTACAGTTTAATCAGTTGCAGGATGGTGGAGCACAGCTGAGACAAAGACGACAGGTTTTGTTGGATGGCCTGGCCGCAGCACTTCAATTGGTTGATCCACTTGGCAAGAATGGTCACACAGATGAGCTTGCTCATAAGGACGATTTTGTATTTTTACGGATAGTTTCCCTTCCCAAAGGCCGGAAGCTGCTTGCAAGGTACCTTCTGCTTCTTTTTCCTGGTGGTGAGCTAATGCGAGTTGTCTGCATGGCCATTTTCCGTCATTTAAGGTTCTTGTTTGGAGGCCTTCCCTCTGATCCAGGGGCAGCAGAAACTACAAATAACCTTGCAAGGGTTGTTTCCTCATGTATCCATGGTATGGATCTTCGTGCACTTAGTGTCTGTCTTGCAGCTGTGGTTTGTTCCTCAGAGCAGCCCCCTCTTCGTCCGGTTGGAAGTCCTGCTGGAGATGGGGCATCTCTTATTCTGAAGTCTGTCCTTGATAGGGCAACAAAACTCATGATTGATTTTAGAGCTGCTGGCAATTATAATATGACCAATCAGTCCCTTTGGAAGGCCTCATTTGATGAATTCTTTAACCTTCTTACCAAGTATTGTGTAAACAAATATGATACTGTGATGCAGTCCTTGCGTATGCAGGTCAAACCAAATATGGCAATTGGTGAGTCAGATGCTACCAGGGCTTTTAAAAGGGAAATGCCCGTTGATCTTTTACATGCATGTTTACCCCACATTAATGTTCAGCAGAAAAAGCTGATATGGGATCTCTCTCAGCGGTCTATGCTTGTAGAATAGTCATGAAGAAGTGGTACTTAGGAAAAGTTTAAATTCGCACATGTTTGAGACAGCCATGTTGAAGTATGGAGCAAGTGATGCCATGTGCTGAAAGGAATGTAAGTAGCTACCAAAGCTCCGAAAATCGTCCAAGAATATAAAGGCTTGTTAATATATAAATAAATAAATAAATAAAGACTAGTTGTAATAATTTCATCATTCAGTAAAGTAAATTTATTCATAAATATAATATTTAATTAGATTTTTGTCACATCAAAAACAGGCAAATAGCGAAAAAATTTGTCAGATTTTCAGCTAATTAATATCGCAACATGTTGAGTGGCTATTCGTGTCTTAAAGTTTTGGTAACGCATTTCTTAATCTCTCCAGGTTGCCTACTCATTACTCTACATTTGATTGAGAGAATGAAATAGCCATTAGCCTTTTAGTTTATAAAATGATCATTTTTCGAAGTAGAATAATCATTGTCAATTTATAAAGAAGAAGAGGAAAAAGAAAGAAAAATCAAGTTAAAAGCAAGTAATTATATCTTTCTTTCTCTACAAAAAATATAAATCATTACCGATGAAAATTTTCGTTGACAATAAAAAAGATTTCATCAGAATTCTGTAGATAATAACATTGTCGGTAATGAAAATTCCATGAGTGATGTCATATGCCGTGTGTAACTTAGCCATTGAGCATTCTATCGACAATTTGATTGCTAATGGCTTAGATCTGTCGATCAATTTTTAATTGATAATGAGAGAAATTTGTCAGTATTTTTTGTTGGTATTACTAAAGGAAATTTCCTTTTGATAATTCTATCTGTAAATTATTTTTTTTCTCAAATTAAAGCTTAAATTAACAATATAAACTTTAACTTTAATATTGAAAAAGCGGTTTGCAAAAGTTAAAGTTATGGTTTCTTGCAATGGCAAAAGAGATCATGACAACCTCAATTTTAGATCCAGAAAACCTCTTATTTTCAAGATACCATAAAACAAGTAAATAAATTAGATTTTTGTCACATCTAAAACAGGTAAATAGCCAAAAGTAAAAGTGTAAAGTCAAAAAAAATTTTCAGATTTTCAGCTAAATATCGCAACACGTTGGATGGCTATTCGTGTCTTAAAGTTTTGGTAAGGCATCCAAGTGTGGGGCTTTCTTAATCTCTGCAGGTTGCCTACTCACGACTGCTTGTGGCTGACCTAAATGCATATTTGGTTGGGGCATTGAACTAGCCATTACCTTTATCATATGAGCAAGTAGAAAGATTTATGAAGAAGAAGAGGAAGAAAAGGAAAGAGAAATCAAGCTAAAATCAAGCATCTGTATCTTTCTTCCAAGCATTCATGTATTCGAGTGATCAAAATTTCAAAAGAGCTATCGCTCTTATTATTTGTATTCATCTTATTACTATTATCTCTTTCAAATTTGAACTCACTAAGCAATATCTACTCCTTAAAGGTATTCTTCCGTTCCACCTTAAAATATAGGAGAGGTTCTACCTTAGCTTTGTAAAGATAGAGAAAATATGGGGGGTATTTCTTAACCTTGAAAAAATATGGAGGTTATATCTTAATTTTGAATAAATAGTAAAATTTTAGTTTAACTTTTAAAAGATAGGGAGGTTTTATAAACTTTGTAAAAATATGGAGGTTATATTTTAACTTTTAAAAGATTG
The DNA here is from genome assembly GCA_036013995.1 of Theobroma grandiflorum. Taxonomy (NCBI): domain Eukaryota; kingdom Viridiplantae; phylum Streptophyta; class Magnoliopsida; order Malvales; family Malvaceae; genus Theobroma; species Theobroma grandiflorum. The sequence goes on along the minus strand of CP142133.1, from coordinate 20,531,983 downwards.
GAAGTTATACCTTAGCCTTGAAAAAGTATTTGTATTGATTTTAATCAATAATTAATTCAACTCTTTAGTAAACTAAGCATGAGGACGTAACCACCAAGAGAAAAAGTCGAATCTCTATAAATCGAGTTTACATATCTCTCTATCCTTCATTTTTTATATTTGTTGCATTTACTTTATTGAATTGTTTATTGACGTACTTTTGACATATTTTGATTGAAAAGTTAATTTGTGAAAAGGATTTTGAAAATCCACTTCAACTCTCTTTAATTGGATTACTTATCTTATTTGAGCTAACATATATTATTAAAAAAATTTAAATTAATAAATTAAAGTATGTTCATACAAAATAAATTAAAGTTAAAAATTATTGTAGACACTTCAATTTATTCGGATATAAAGAAAATAAAAATATATATATAAATAAAAAAACAAAAAAAGAAAAATTTGAAAAAAGAAAAAACATGGAAAATAGGGATCTTAATCTCAGTTTGAATCTAATTCAAAATCCCAATTTAAATCAAACTCTAAAAAACAAGCTTAAATAAATCAAAACTCACGAAATTAAATTTGAAAAGGATTAAATCACAGAGGGTATAAAATACACATACATAAGAAATTACAAGAGATTGAAAAGCAGAAAACACACACTCACAAGAAAAAACCTAGAGAAATCGCGCTAAAGGTTAGGGTTTTAGTGTTTTTGAGTTTTCAAGTTTAGATCTGGGAGAATTAGGGTTCGAACAAAGGGGAAATCACTTAAAGGGGAAGACAAAAAATAAGAAGGAGAAAAGAGTTCGGAGCTTATATATTTGACTCAAAACGATGTCTTTTTATGTCAAAAGGAAAAAGAAAACGTTTTCTGGGCCTATCTGATTGTCCTCCAATAAGCTTGGGCTTTCTTTTGCAACTTGAGGTTTTTTTTCTTTCTAAACCTATAAGGTATGTTCATGTGTAATTGGCCAAAATCCGAAATTTAAACCAAACCTCATATGGCTTTAAACTCTAAAACTAAAGTCTAAATAAGTACATAAATCATGAACTTACATTCCCAACTCAAAAGACACATTTGATAGGTAGTGAAAGACTTATGTTTATATATTAAAAATTCACCCTATCTCTTACTAACGTGAGATCCGTGAATTTCTACTCTACCCAATTGTGTAACGTCTTTGTTACACTAACTCTTTACCCATAGAAGAGAGACTTTTACACTAGTTCGAATCTACCTTGACCCTTGTATTTCTCTTGGGCCCCATATCAATGAAGATCCGAGTGATACCAAATGTCACGAGTCGGAACTTAAGCCCAACCTCATACTACCTTAAACTCCGAAAATAAAATCTGAGTAAGTCTATAAATCATAAACCCACGTTCTTAACCCAAAATACATGTTTGATAAGTGGTGAAAGACTTATGTTTATATACCTAAGATTGACCCCATCTCTTATTGAGGTAGGATCCGTGACACATGCATATTTTAGTTATTTAAAATTTTAATAAAATAAAATAATAAAATAGAAAATAAGTAAAAAATAATAATTAAATATTGAACTAAAATTTATTTAAAAACGGAAGAAATAGAGATAGTAACGCCAGGTGCGGTTTTGGGAAGAGCCACAAATCTCAAAGCAGGAAAAAGAGCTTATGTAACATATCATAACAAGACCATCTATGCTTCCTTCACTAGTTTCCGCTGCATCCAATCCCTTCCTCCTGATAACCAGAGATTGATTGCGAAAGTAACTGGTGACAAAGCCCATGGTCCTGTTTCGGAGCCGGTTCTGTTGTCATTGCCCGAGTTGCAAAGGTGATAGCTAGGATGACATCAATAGATATTATGTGTGTAGGAACAAAGTCTGTGAGAGAAAAATTTGGAGGTATAATTGGGCAACAAGATGTTAGAGCAACTGAAATTGACAAAGTGGATATGCACTTGTCATTTCGTCCTAGTGACATTGTCAGAGTTGTAGTGCTGTCCCTTGGAGATGCACGGGCTCATTATCTATCAACTGCTAAGAATGAACTGGGTGTCATCTCTGGTAAGAGCTCAGCAGGTGCAGCAACAATGGTTCCAATAAGTTGGGCGGAAATGCAGTGCCCATTGACTGGCCAACTTGAGCAAAGGAAGGTTGCAAAGGTTGAAAGTTAACTAATTGGTACCAAGTGAAGCTAGGAGCAGTCTTATATGTGCCAATTTCCAAAGGTTTGCTTTAAGAAACATGATCATATGCAATTATGTCTCGTAGACCCCTCCACACCTTTTCTCAAATTCCAACTCTTTTAGGAGGAAAAGGGGCAATTTCACAAGCTTCTTTAGTTGGAAGCTTTTAACATGATGTAAAATTACATATAGGCGGAGAATTTGAAATATATTTTGTTTTATATTTCAAAAAAATATTATTTAAAAAATATAATTAATTAAGTACCAATTTAAATGTTAAAGTGTTAATATTTTCTTTATATCATCGAACAGTTGAATTTCAAGAATTATGGTAACTACAATTGAGTTTCAGTAATTATATTTAGAACAATTAGTAAATTTAAGTAAGTATTATATATATATATATATTTAAAAAGTTGAATTCATTTTTATAAAAACAAAGCTACAGCCAAAAGAAGGAGAATAACCTCCAAACCACCACAAAAAGTTGCACAAACACAAAAACTAGATCAGGAGCAGCAAAACCAACCCTTGCCTTCCCTAAAAAAATATCATATACATCCCCCATCAAATAAAAAGAGGTTAGGAAAGAGGTCACAGATAATACTTATGGACCCTGTACCAACCCTTGACAAGCTGTACAGCATTGTGTTAAATGAGGAAGCTCAAAGAAACATTCTATATCAGACACAACCTATGCTTGAATCATCAGCTATGCTTGCTGCAGCTGATACAAAAAAGAAAACCAGGAAGGACTTAATATGTAGCCACTGTGGGAAGAAGAGACATACTAAGGAGAAGTGTTTTAGAATCATTGGCTTTCCTATTTCTAACCTGCAGCAACAAGTCAATAAGCTCATGGAGATCTTAAGTGAGAATGGTTTGACCAGCAATGATAGTAAGGGCATCTCAGTAAATTCTCATAAGTCAAAACACTCATTAGCAAATTCAGCCTTTGCAGGTATAGTCTCGAGCCTTTCTTGCTTTAACACAATAAATAACATGCCTTGCAAGTTTGATAAAGTTAATCCTCTCATGATCAAACATAATTATTGGATAATGGATTCAGGTGCTACAGATCATATCTCATGTTCTTTAAAAAATTTCATTCATGTAAGACCAGTCACAAATACCTTTGTTCAGTTACCAAACAGTAGGAAAATCATAGTCACACACATAAGAAGTGTGAAGTTAAGCCCGTTGTTGACCTTAACCATTGTGCTGTGTGTGCCTGCTTTCAAATTCAATCTCATATCTATTGGTCAGCTCGCTAAAAATAAGTCAACCTGTGTTTTATCACTAACATGTATTGTATTGTCTAGGACATCCCATCATGGACAGTGATTGGGGTAGCTAGGGCTTCTTCAGGATTATACCTCATGGAAGATAAAAGTAATGAGCAGGATCTCTCTAGTTATTGTTTTGACAATATCATTAAGTTTCCTTTTGTTTCTTCAACTAGAACCTGCAATGCAGTGCATAGAAACTTTGATTTATGGCACTTTAGACTTGGACATGCTCTTTTAGAAAGATTGAATGTAATACATCAACAGTTTCCAAATGTTAAAGGTTCAAGTGATTTGTGCTGTGAAATCTGTCTTTTGGCTAAGCAAAGAAAGTTGCCTTTTCCAATTCACATTCAATCTACCAAAACTGCTTTTGAACTGGTCCATGTAGATATTTGGGGACCTTATGAAAATCCCACTTTGCTTAATCAAAGGTATTTTCTCACTATTGTAGATGACTTTACACGTTTTCCTTGGGTTTTCCTCATGAAGAATAAGTCTGATGTTTCAAGTATTATACCCTTTTTCAATGCATTTGTTCAAAGACAATTTGATCTTAAAATTAAATGTTTAAGGACTGATCATGGCCAAGAATTCAAACTCTCAGAATTTTTTATTAAAACAGGAATAGTTCACCGATTATCATGTGTAGAGGATCCTTAACAAAATGGAATTATTGAGAGAAAGCATCAACACATATTAATGGTTGCAAGAGCTTTGTTGTTTCAATCTAAATTCCTATTCACTTTTGGAGGGATGCAGTCTTGACTACAATACATGTCATTAATAGGATGCCTACCAAAGTTCTGAAAGACAAATCACCATTTGAGCTGTTGTTTAAAAGGCCACCTTTCTATAATCATTTTAGAGTATTTGGCTACTTTTGTTTCATATCCACATTACAAAGAAATAGGAAAAAATTTGACAAAAGGGCTACCAAATGCATATTTATTGGATATCCTAATAACATTCAAGGATATAGAGTTTACGATCTGTGTGCACAAAAATTCTTAATTTCAAGAAATGTTGTTTTTCATGAAGAGATTTTTCCTTTTCAAACTTTGCAACATGATCACTCAGATCAAACATTTCATCAAACACCTATCCAGTATGGCAATCATATGGACCAATTTGGTTTCAGTTCATTCAATTTTTCCTATCCAGTTTAAGAGTCAGCTGAAACACAATCACTTGAGAATATACAGCCAGTTGTTGGACCTCCCACATCGAGTGCAAATGAGTCATAAAATGAAGTTCCTTGTCTTAGGAATGACCCTGTAAAGGATAATATTCATAACCAGGAACCTGAGTTTGAGAATGAAACCATATTACCAGTTAGGAGAAGCTTGAGGACTAAACACATTCTTAAGTATTTGGATGCATATTACACAAACTTACTATCATAGACAAATAACACCACTTCACATCCAATTGCTAATTACTTATCTACTCATCATTTATCACTAGCACATTAATGTTTCAGCACTGCTTTATCAGTTATCTATGAACCAGCTACTTATCATCAAGTTGTCAATTATTCTCATTAGAGAGAAGCCATGGCTACTGAGTTGAAAGCACTAGAAGACAATGGTACATGGACCATTGTTCCATTACTTTACAATTGTCATGCTATAGGATGCAAGTGGGTATATAAAGTGAAGTTGAATGTAAATGGAAGTGTGGAGAGGTACAAGGTATGGCTGGTTGCAAAGGGATATGATCAAGTTGAAGGATTTGACTACCAAGAAACCTTCAATCTTGTTGCTAAGCAGACTACAATGAAGGTATTCTTGGCCCTAATAACAGCCTTTAATTGGCGTTTGTCATATCTTGATGTGAACAATGTCTTCTTGCATGGAGACTTAGCAGAAAAAGTATACATGGAGATACCTCAGGGTTACTCAATCAAGGGGGAGTGTCTAGCTTATCATCATCTGCAGGTTGCATAAGTCACTCTATGGACTTAAGCAAGTATCAAGGCAGTGGAATGATAAACTTACTACTTCAATATTGAAGTATGGTTTCAGACAGTCAACCTTAGACTATTCACTCTTTACTATGAAAATGATTAATGGTGACTTTGTAGCACTCATAGTCTATGTTGACGATATTTTGGTTACAAGTAGTTCTGCTTAAGCTGAATTTGATGTTAAAAGGTTCTTAAGTTCTCAGTTTAAACTCAAGGACCTAAGTAAACTTAAATATTTCCTAGGCCTTGAGGTAGCTAGATCACTAGAAGGGATTTCAATATACCAAAGGAAATATGCTTTGGACTTACTGGAAGAGCATGGATTGCTTGGAGCCAAGCCTGTAAGTACTCCTATTGATTATAATCACAGATTGAGTAAAACCAATGAAGGAGATGAATTGATCAATGCCACAAGTTATAGACAACTGGTTGGAAAATTATTATATTTGACTTTCAGCAGACCAAATATAACTTATGCGATGCATGTCCTCTCACAGTTCATGGATAGGCTAGCATAATAGCACCTTATGGCTATTCACAGAATTTTGAAGTATCTTAAGAAAGCATCAGGCTAGGGGATATTGATGAGATCAAAGAATAATTTGAAGATATTTGGTTATTCTGATAGTGATTGGACAGGATGCCTTGATACTAGGAAGTCAATCACAAGCTATTGCATTTTTATTGGAGATTTATTAGTGAGTGGGAAATCAAAGAAGCAATCTGTGGTACCTCGGAGTTCAGCAGAAGCAGAATATAGATCCATGGCCACCACTTGCTACGAGATCATGTGGTTGAAGTATCTGATGTCAGATTTTGGAATTGATGATAGTGAAGCCATAAATCTTTACTCAGATAGCCAATCAGCCATTCATATCAGTAAGAATCTCGTGCATCATGAAAGAACAAAACATATAAAGATGGATTGTCATTTCATCAGAGAAAAAGTGCTGACTGGAATGATCAAACCATTGCACATTTCAATAGATTCACAGCTCTAAGATATATTTACAAAAGCTTTACAGCCTAGGCAAGATGAATGTTCATGACATTCACAGTTCCTCTTAAGGAGGAGTATCAAACAAGAATTGATGAATAAAGGATGCAAATAAGTGTACAGGAAACACACAGATGAATGACCATGAAGACAGAATAATTGACGGTAAGGAAAGAAGGCAAGTAGGGGCTTCAAAGTGCACTGTTTCAATAAAGCCTTGCATACTCTTAGAATAGCAACAAAACTCATCGTTTCATTTATGTTTAAAAGTTAGTTAGCTGATGATTAATTATTAGTTAGGTAGTTAACTTTACTTTTCCTGCTAAAGCATACCTGTATAAATGTACATATATTCTGATGTAAAGTTTTTGACCTCAATGAGAAATATTTTGACATTTACCATACCAAGGCGTCGCCTTTCTCACCATTTCTGACAATTACATTTGATGACTCCACTCGACGAGATTTACCACTTGAAATCTGGTTTTCTTTTTAAAGGTTTTGAAAGAACAATTACTGCATTTGGAAACCTAATAAGGTCTTGGATAGATAAATTAAAGTGTGGCCACTTTGCATGCGCCTACTAAGCAACATGTAGTTTCGCCATGTCAAGAATGTGATGACTATTCCAAAGCTTACCATTGAAGCATGCATCATTTTTCCCTAACCGTATGGTCTATAAAATCACCAAGAAAGCCATCCTCCAAATATCTTGATTGCCAACAGTTTTGGCAACTTCATTCTAAGGTAAAAAATCTACAAAAAGGTCTTTATGAGTAACCAAATTTAGCCCCCAATTACTTGCCCAAAGGTACCATAAGGCCCAAGATTCACTATAGTAGAAAACTAGATGACCAACAGTTTCAATATCGTTCATACATAAGAAGCAGCAAGTTGTTTTGATTCTATTAAGGCCTCTTTTTAAAAGAGTATCACACATAGAAACTTTTCCTTTGAGAATGAGCCAATAGAAAGCTTCAACCTTTAGTGGTGCAAGGCCACTCCAAAGTGACATCTAATGGTTACCACTTTGAATAAGGGATCCTTGGAACAAACGATAGACGATGCTGGTAGAATAATAGCCACTAAGAATGTCTCACCAAATCAATTTATCATCAAGATTCGCATCTAAGGCTTAGTCTTTCAAAACATTTTGAAAAGCCTTCCATTGGTCCAGCTCCCAATTGAACAAGTTCCTCCATGACTCAACAAGCCACTACCATGCATTTCCCTCCCATGCACCATACTTATCAATAGTATCATTTTTATTAGTGGCAAGGGTGTAGATTCTTGGAAAGCTAAGTTTAAAGATTACCCCCTCAATCCATCTATCATGCCAAATATATATTTTTTGTCCATTCCCCACTAATAAACTGAAACCATCTTTGGTGACTTGACTATCTCTATCATAGTGAACAAGAGGACTAATGATACTGTTGTTGAGTTTGGCTTTGGACGGCATGCTTGAAATTACGCAGTAAAAGGAAAAATTAAAACTTTAAAAACAAAAACAAACCTCCACCCACGGATCACCATGGTGATATTTTAACACATGGATTTGTATATAAAATCATAAAATCAGAAGCTAACCTTGCTAACCTTCTTCTGATCGAAATAAAAATCTTTTTAATACAACCTGCGAACACCACAAGAAGCAAGTGTCTATTACAAAAAATAAATCTTTAATAGCAAGTTGATCGGTTATTTCAATAAGAAATGGGAGTTAGCACTTGATTTTGTTGGTACCATTCGATTGAATACGATTCGACTGGATTGTTTCCTTATTCAATGAAAGAATTTTTAAGTTCAACCAACATATATCAAGTAGATAAATAAAAATTTGGATAAAGTCTTTCCTTTTTTTATCATTATAAGCAATATCGTCCATATTATCTATTGAATTTGAACCTAAACTCTATTTATGATTCCTTATTTCTATCTCATTAGCCTTTATTTTATTTCGTATTTTATTTTAGTATATCGATTTTTTTACATCCAACCTAGTCCCCTTTTATTTTTTCCATCTATATTCCTTTTTTTATCATTTCATGAATGAATTTCGCATATTTTCACATCTAGGATTTACATATACAACATCTATTACTGTCAAGAGTGAATTTTTTATTTTTTGTTGTTTAGTACACACGATTTCACTTGAACCTTTTAGCAAATGAGGAAGATTTTAATTATGCTTTTGTGCTAGCAAAAGGGGACAACATTTGTCCCTTTTGACTTCTCACAAGGATGGTTGAATCACACACGTAAAAAATTGCTTCAAAAATAATTTTTTTCTTCATAAAGTAGGTGATGGCACACAAGTAGGAAACTTTTTTTGTTCTGACAACTCTTTTTCTTCATATGTGAAAAAATAGTTAAATGTGATTTGTCTAGCTAGGTTAAAATTAACTTTAATTTTGCAATAAGGCTCTTCAAATTATAATACATTACAATATAGGTCTGTGCCTTAATTAAATTATTTTAATTTAGCCCAATGGAAATTAAATTGAAATAATTTCCTTTATATTATTACAATTTTGACATCATGATTATAACTATTTATATATTATGCCCAAAACTTAGCATGTGATTTAAGTCTAACTTAAATCATCACTTTCCCAATTTAATTCGAATGCAATCATTGCGTGTGACCCATTGGGTTCCTAACATGTTGACGATAGAATTGATTAATTCAAATTTCAATGAATTAGTTTATAATCAATTCCATAAATCAAGATTGGTATCTAGCAATGCATCATAGCCACCCAACTGTTAAGAGAGTCAAAGGGTTCTTTGACAACCTTTCAGTGTACAATCTATCAATGTAATTAATTCCCTCATCATATGTTCTGGAGATGATAAGAGCTTGATACAATGTCTACTTTTATTAGCCTCCATATTCGTTCCTACACTTATAGCATTAGCTGTATAAAGACTTATAAAACTTTCTCATAATCTCCAAGTTACCTTGGCTAAGGACTTCAATAAGCTAATGTTAACTAAGAACTGATAGGATATGTCCTCTAAAACACTTGAGGCGATGATTCCTATTTTAACCACTCATTTGCCTTTATATACTTCATACTATACCCAAAAGCATCCTATTCAAGCATCCTTGGGTAGGCATCCGTATGGATAAAATTAAAACATAGCACTCCACATATAAGACAACCTAGTGTCTCAAGTCTTGGAAGTATTTACATGATTGATATATGAGAAGTGTTGCATAGATACTAGAGTGTATTACCAAATGCATTTCTCATAGCAAGTCATGTTCAATTAACTTGCTCTCCTAGGCAAGTGCTTACATTCTAGTTTCAAGTATCTCTGTACTTTAATCTATGAGATCAATTGCTTTCTTCCAAAGTAAAGAATATAGAATGTTCCAGTCTTAATGATACATTAACCAGGAATATTTTAAGATTATACTTTGATGCATAGGGATCTCATAACTGCAACCCATTACAATTCCTTGCAAGGCATATTAATCTCATAGACTTCATCTAATTAGACTTATAACTCATTATAATTAATGTCTTATTGATGAAGAAAAACCTCTAATCATTCAATATGAATGATATCATTGCATGATTGGAACCAAGCCTTGACCAATCTCAATTGGCTGTAAGGCTCATCCTAATAATTATGCCAAATGCTAAAAGTCATACATGAACACCCTTCAACAAGTAATAATCTATCCCTGTTGCATCCTGTTTTGTTAACAATCACTCTTCTCCACAGGTTGCCTAACTCGTTGCCAAACCTCCATATCCATTTATTGATAAGAGCTCTGTTTTAAACATTGATATCGGCCACCAAGGTCTTTTCGAAGGCACAGAGTTTGCCAATCAATAAGGTGCATTGTTCTATTACCTTCTATGCCTCCCTAAAGAAAGTGCCTTTGCATTTTTTCTAATTTCTCTCTAATGTCAATGGGAGTTAGGAAATGAGACATGAAAAATATAGGAAGACTACAAAGAACTGACTTTAAAAAGGTGAGACGCCCACCCAAAGACAAATATTGTGACTTCCATGCCGATAGTTTGGATTCAAATATGTCCTCAATTGGTTGCCACATTTTCAGTGAATTGGATCTCCCCTCTAATGGCAGTCCTAGATAGGCACTAGGTAATCGACCAATTGCACAAGAGATTTTGCTTGCCCATTCTTCAATGAGCCTTTGATCCAATCCAACACCGTAGAGATAGCTTTTGTTAAGGTTAATTTTAAGACTCGAAATAGCCTGAAAACATCTCAGAATCCTTTTAGCATTCAACAAATTATCAAGAGAGGATTTACGAGCTATTACTGTATCATTGGCAAATTAAATGTGGGAAATGGTAAGCTTATCTCTGCTAATGGTGACTCCCTCTATGATATGTTCACTTTTAGTTATATGCATTAAGACACTAAACCCCTTAGCAACCAAGTTGAAGAGAAAAAGCGATAGTGGGCTGCCTTGGCTTAGACCCTTATTCATGTGAATTTGCCGTGAAAAAAACCCATTAACAAAAATGGAGATAGAAGCAGTCGAGATACATGCACGAATCCACGCTCGCCATTTCTCACCAAAACTCATATACCTCATTACCAAGTCCAAGAAACCACTCCACACTGTCAAAAGCCTTCTTGAAATCAATTTTGAAAAAAAGGCCCCCATCATGATCTTTCTTAAGAATATCTATTACTTTATTGGCAATAAGGCTACAATCAAGAAGTTGTCTTCCCTTGATAAAAGCAAATTGATTTTTGCGGATCACCTCTCCCAAAACACTCCTTAATCTGTTGTCAAGAGTCTTAGAAATGATTTTGTGGAGATTACTTACCAAACTAATGGGGCAGCAATCACTTATGGAGGATGGGCAGGAATGTTTCGGAATCAAGGTGATAAAAGAGGTATTAATACATCCATCAATACTGGCTGAATTGAAGAAGCAGTCCATAAGGCGCATGATATCACCTTTAATAGTACCCCATTGCTTTTTGAAAAATCTTGAACCAAAATATTTTTAACCAATTTTAAAAATTATTATCCTATGTAAGAATGACTTTTTGTCGATAGGTCATTGCATAGCCAATTTTTAGCATTCATTTCTCGTTAGACTCCACTTGGAATTACTGGTGGTTTAAACGATATTATGTTTACTCATTCTAAAGGAAACCAATCTCGGCATGAGACGCCGCCTTAGTGTTTAACCCAAGCAAAGCTTGCTAATTCCTTACAATAGATCACTTGCCTTGCCTCAAGGGAAAATAGCTAATGATCACGTTGTGTTATGCAAGTAAAATATGATGAGGAAAACCACTGCCAATGTCATCAATCCTGTGGAAATCCATATGATAATTCCCACAGTTAGATTTAAGGCAGAAAACTTGGCCTTGTTTGTTGATAGTACCAATAGGACTAAAGCAGAGAACAGTGAGGCAGACATTGAGAGAATTCCAGCTTTGAACAGAAGCTTGCTCTTCATGGTGGGATGTTGACTTACCGGAAATCCGGCGAGGAAACTAAAAATCCCAGTTGTAGAAACTGAGATGATCAGGCTTGCAACTTTTAACCCATTTCTTAGGTTTTGCACCTGAGCTTCATCGAATCTTGGCAGTGTTTCCATAGCTGGTTCTGCTGTAATTACATCGCCATCAGCCTGCCAATTCACCGCCAAAGAGATTATCATCAAATTCTTCAAAATCTAATAACTATAAAAAGTTTTTCAAATTGACGTAACATGTCCAGTGTCTTATAATTACATCACCAAGACTCCGTTGTGGCTAAAGGTATATAACTACTTTAGATGTCATCGTCATGTATAAGTAACGTACCCCTTGATGTATTTTTCTCTTGACGACTTCTATTGACTCAAGCATCAGATAAGGGTCACCGGCGTTCACTTCGGCCGGCCGCCCTAGTAGAGTATATACGGTTTTACATATCTTGAATAAGGTTAAGTCGTTGGATCAGTAAGCTCGTTAGATATGATAGGCACTGGAACAATATCTAGAAGGCTATAGCTTAAAAAAGATAAAAACTGAATATATGTACCAAATCCAACAGTCTAGCATCCGCGGATATATGTTGGTAGTTCTAAGTTTATTAACATAATGATGGCCTAATGATTAAGTCCCATTTCTGACACAAGATTCTATTGGTGGGGTTGCTAGCTACAGACTACAGTCAAAGACTTATTTCAGGAGCATTGATAGGCCTATGGTCCAGCCTCGGTTTGGGTGAGAGAGTTGGATAGAGGTCTCAGGTTGGAATCCTGTGATTTTACGTACGGAGAAAAAGAGAGAGGCTAGCCATGCATGGTTTCTATCATAGTTTTCCCCTCCAAAATGAAGTAAATCTGGTTAAGGAAAATTCAGACCTCTTGTACAACTTCTGTTCGCGAGTTCAGTGGGTTGGAGATCCCCGAAGTTCCAGTTTGACAAGAAGATTGACCAAGCTCTAATGAGCCAGAAGGTGCAATTTCTACAGTAACTTTCCCTGCTGTTTCATCACTGAAATCATAGTAATGCTGAGTTGTTGTGATCTGTAAATAACCAAAACATATATACTATTAGCACAAAGTATCAATCTAGATGGAGATTGGAGCAATGCAACCTAAGCAAAATATATATTACCTCTGCCTGGAGATTTTGTTGTTCATCAGTTGTACAATGTTCAATCAGTACAGTTATTAGAAGAGCTGCAAAACAAAGCATCAACAAGGAGGTAGTAACTTTGCATCAAATAAGAAATAATGCAAATGCAAATTAGTCGATTCGAAAGACTATGTATGAACAAATTCAACAATCATTTCCACTTACAAAAGAGAAGCATGGGATATGAAGGAAGCAACACAGCTTGCTGAGAAGAAGAGTATTGTTCCATTGGCGATTTACTTTGTTCTACTTTAATGTGGAAATCGCAACTCAATTACACTAACTTTTATTGTCATACTCCGACGCACACTATTCTCATTTGACTGAAGTCTCCTCCTTTTTTTGTTTTTACCCTTTTTGGGGGTGACACCCTGGGAACAGTAATCTTAACCTTGTTTTCCATTTGTCTTCTTAGTGATGGAGGATGCACGGTACTTGGTCGGGAAAGGAAAGAGTTCAAGAACAAAATTATAGTAACTTTTATGTTTGCATTTTTCTTTTCCTTCGGAGTAGTTATCAAACTCTGGCTGAAAATATCCAAGCCTATAAACAAGTCTTAAAAGAAACAAAAGCTTAATTTATTATTAATGAGATTATTTGTTGTATTTTTTTCCCATTTTATTTCTCTAGTTTAAATTGTTTTCTTATTTTTAGGGTTTACTCTCAAAATAGTCCTTTGTTAATTAGTTAAGTGTCCCCTAATTGGGGTATCAAACAAGGATCAGTACAATGGAGTTAAGCCTCCAGTAGAGAAGAATGAAGCAGGTTAAGAGCCTTATAAATACAAAGTTACTCACTCAGAAAAATCGAAAAAATGCCAGCCCCTGTTAGGCACTCTGAGATACAAAGAAGGAAAAAACACAGAAGAAGGTCGCAACACCTGTCATCACGCACCAACAGAAAACACAACACATGGGGTTGGCAGAAAAAGCTTCCCAGAGATTTCCTGGCATTCACCCAAAGACTTGAAAGAGCAGAACAAAAATAAATCAAGAGCACAACCTAGCCCGGTAACTGTCAAAATTGATCAAACAGAATCCAACCATATAAAACACAGTGGGTTTTGAGACAGCAGTACAGTACAGCAAAATCGTGGCAGAACCATTTCAGAGATAAAACAAAGGCAGCATGTTTTTCCTCACGCTCATCACAGTCCAGAATCACATAAGACAGGAGACGGATACATTCTTTTTTTCTTTTTAATATCATACAACCTAAATAAAATTTCTTGGCGAGATGTTTTTGTTTTGAGAAAGAGGCAACATCGTCAATTACATACTTATATTGATCATGAAAGCCTGTTATTCCATTCCACATAAAAGCATCGTTCATTTCAATGCTATTCTCGTATTCACGTGGCTATTGTTTTAGGTATGGAATTTAATTATTAAGATTTATATTTGACTCTACACACTGCGACGAGGATGATCGAATGCTGCCATCTCATTAGAAAATAAATTTAAACTTTTATGAGATTAATTATGCTGTGTGACAAGGCTGTGTATTACAGAGCACAGGTTTTGCTATTGCTGGATTTAATTATCTGGTTGTCGTTGCTGTAATTGCCGAATTGATCATGATGAGGATGAAATAGAGGTATATCTTAATGATTTCAAGGCCAATGGTTCAAGCTTGGTTTCAGATATTCAGCAAATCTCTTCTAGCAAAGTTTGTTTGGGCAATCAGATTCTGATCAGCCTCAAATGAATTTAGTTGGTGCTTTGAAATTCTTCCTCCCACCGCCGGCTCCGCGTAGGAAATTGGAACAAAGGAACAATCAACTCCCTTTCTTCGATTATCATTCATTTTTCCATCAAAATAATTTAAAGTTTTTTCTTTTCTTTTTGGATCTATTGTTGTCGAGAGAAAGAGAGGAGTTTGAGTAACAGAGACTTGGGGAGAGATACAAAAATTGTTTATTTTTTAAGAATTAAGAAAATTAGTTATATTTGTTTTTTATGTCCTTCGAATTATTAAATTTATTTTTTAATGAGATGACATCATGTCATGACAGTGTATAGAAACCGAAAAGAATACCAAATGCAAAGAGTTTATATCAAGATTTCTTCTTTTCTTTCTAAATTAACAATCTTTTTCCTTGATAATACAGTTAGGATTTGCTTAAATCCCGAAAAGCTTGGATGAAAGAAAATTGACCTTTAATTGTGCCATTTTGAAACTTTCAATATATATATATATATAGTCTAAATGTAATTTATAATTATTATAAAATTTAGACCCTGTTTAAATGATATTTTTATTAATTATTATTTATTCAAAAATAAATAATAAATAATAAAATTACCAACCAATGAAACTTTAATAAGTGCATAATTTATAATGCAAAATCCTTTAACCAGCAAAATTGACACCAAACAAAAAGAAGCAAAATGAAAGCAAAAGATTGCTAGAGACCGAAAGTTAAGAAAATGATCCAAAAGTTTTCTCCTATTGTTTTTGGGTAAAACTTTTCTTGTTTCATTCAAAAGCATTAATGAAACAGGTGGCCCTGCCTGCCCCTTCATACAAGACAAAGCTCCTTAGTTTTCCATGGAAAATAATTATCCAAATTGTGGTCCAATATTCCATTTCTTAGTTGAAGTCTCTTCACTCATATTTGGTAAAGTACCAAAGACTTTCCTCGTTAGCCTCTCCCTTCACATTCATCATTGCTGCTCCATTAATAAGATTTTTATTTGGATTATGAATGGAGAGATACAATTCCAAGACCAAGGCTTAAGAGAACATTAATTACTGAGATAAGTGAGTTTTTCTTTCTAAAAATATGATTAAAAGATAAACTCAAGATCTTACACTTGTAACTTTTGATATCTCATTCTCTGAGGGACATTGTGGTTGACATTGGTCCAAAGGATACCCTTTTTGGTTAAATGTTGGGAAGAAGATTAAACTCATTCTTTTCTAAGCTGCGTTCAGTTTCCATTACCGAATTTGTTGTCATCCAATAATTATTATTGATGATTCTCACCCATTTCGATCAACAAAATACCTTGCCTAACTATATCAATGTCATACACATGGGTTTCTAAACTTAAGAGGCAAAACTAAACTGATGAACTTGACTGCACCCAATCTCGCCTCTGACTATATTTCCAACGTCTGAAAAACATGACTCAACCACTAGTAATAATTGGTCTCTAAATAAATTAATGATTTTTTTTTTTATATTGAGTATTCATTATTGTGACAATTGTGAAGCATAATGACTTGTGTACTTAATTACTTAATAAAAGTAAAAGCAAACATGCGACATAGACCAAGCTATTCTAGTCGATGCTCAAGCTCAAAGCATCCTTTTGGCATAAATGTCCAGCTGGTGACTTGACTCTTATGGAACTGTACTTAGTTGACTGTGGAAACTTGCTTTATATGATAACCTTGTTATGCAACCTTATTTACATTAATGGATCATTTGGTTTATGACTAAATCAATAATGAATGTCTTTTGATGTAAAGAATCTACAATTGAGTCAAGTCAGGAAAGTTGGATTAAGATAACCATGTCTCTAGTATGGAGAGAAGATTAACAAGGGTAGGATGGGAGTGTGTGGAAATCTTTTAAAGTATAGATAAAGAGTAATTAAGACAAGGAAAAATATAAGTGATGTCTACACATAAGTCTTGCCCAATAAAGGTTTCGTTACAAGATGACTAATTCTAAACATACGGACAATTAAAAACAATGAGAGTGATGTGTAGGCTCTAGACATTGAAAGAAGAATTAAAGTGATGTTTGGACATCAAAATGAATGCATATGTAGACAAAGGGAGCATTAGTGCAAAGATGATATGGCGGCTTTTAAGAGGGGAAAAAGTCTTTTCTTCTTCTTCGTGCATTGTGTTTAATACAATTTATAGGTAAATTAAATATTTAAAAAAATTAATGTTTTCCACTTTAACATTTCACTGAAGAATATAACATAAGCTGTTTAAATTTAAGATGCACCTGAGCATTTGACTCGTTGGTTTCTTTACTTTAAGAGTTGAGTTCAAATCCCCCTTCTCCAAATTCCAAAAAATATATATATTTATAATTAAGAAATACATAAAATCGGGTGAGAGCATGGAGCGACATCACAAAGGCATATGAGAATGATGAGGCATGACAAGAATAAACAAAAAATTATGCAACATATGTGTGTGTGTGTGTGTATGTGTGTGTGAATATTACATTTTATAAACAGCTCCCCTCTTTCCCTTCCCTTCCCTTCCCTTGTCCCAGTCTCCCTTTCACCTTTTACAAGAACTTTACAAGGTGGATCTTTAAATTGTTTGGAGCAATATCCGAATAGTACATTTATAAGCTGTAGCATTTACTATCATTTTGAAGATCCTAATGATGATCTAATGTCGCACTAATATATATTATTATCATAATAATCTTATCACGGATGATCTAAGATTAATATGTTTGGTTAATGATGATTAATTATTAGGGATTAAAAGTTATGGTGTTTGGTGTGATGTAAAAGTTAAATATAATTTTTTTAATTTACCAAAATAATCATTATAATTAAAAATAATAATTACTTCAATATTACATAAAGTTTTAAAATATTAGTGGGTATAAGGTATAATTTTGTTTTTGAAAGATGGATATTTCAATATAAGGTATAATTAAATGATTTAATCAACAAATTTAAAAAAATCAATAAATAAATTAATTTCTAAAATATTAATTAATACAAATCTTGTAATTAATTGAAAAATGAAAATAAATCTATAAAATGATAATAAATTTGCTGAGAAAACAAAGCATAAATAGCATATTAGAAAAGCATGCAGTATACTTTTGAGTTAGTATAACGAATATTATTTGAAAAGAGGTAAATATTTACTATATAAAAAGAATTAAAGGGTAATATTATCTGTAATTAATTTTATAGATTATTTCACCTTGGTGGAAAAAGTTTCCCACCTTCTCGTATGGGAATTAGATAATTTTTCAAAATAATGATTTAATCACTCTCGATAATCCCAAATTGTTATCACGTAAGATTATTGAGTTCTTACCAAACATAGTGATCTAATCATAAGTGCATATCACTATAGATTTTGAGTAATTACCCTATTCCAAATGCTATGGGCTAATTTGGTTAAGGGATTAGACTTCCTCATTGTGTCTAAACGAATGTTGTTTTTAATTAATAAATATTTGACATGACATAGTGAGAATGATATAACTTTTTTTCATCACATAAATCTTGTTAATGCAAAGATTCTTGAAATGTCTAGTTGCAAGGTATTGTTTATTTTGAAACTTACTTTCTTGATTTTATTTTTTTAAAAAAAAATCTCATAATAAATGTTATTTGTTTGGAGACTTATCTTCGTAATTATATTTTTTAAAAAACAGGTCTCATAGTAGATATTATTTATTTTAATTCTAACCTTCACGATTTTATATTTAAAAAAAAAAACATCTTGTAGTGGAAAGGATATACCCTTGCTTATAAGCCACAATTTAATTCTTGACTTATAGACGCGGATCTTTCCCTTCAAACACTTGCCTTTAAGTAAACGGTGGATAATGCTTTCTTTGTGGGCCAATATGAGATTTCCATCTGTTGATGCAATGGTTGTTGCATGTTACGAGATGTTGTCTTTAGGGCCTGTCCCTAGGGTTTTATCTTTTGGGAAGAAACACCTCACAGAGAAAAGAGCAAGCCTTAACCGCAGCCCAATCCTTACCTATTATATGTGATCATTCCCCTTCTAACACTAGCGCCCAATCAAAGAGTGAATTGTGCTTTTTCTTACAGCACGTTTGGTTCGCGGAATAGACAGGAATAAAATAGAATAGGTATTCTGTGGGAATAGAATAAGGTGGGAATAGAAAAGAATAGTTATTACTTTGTTTGGTTTAGGGTATGGAATAGAGCAGGAATGGCTATTATTACTTAATGCAGTGTTTGGTTGGTAGGAATAAGATTGGAATAAGAAAGGAATAAAGGATAAAAAGACAAAAATATCCTTACTCATATAAATTAGTCATTTTCATAAAAAACTTAAATTATCTTTATTATAATTTGAATATGTAAATTATTCCAAAAGCCAATTATCTATTATAATTATATTTTATCTCAATTTGTAAAAATAATTATAATTTAATAATATATTTTTATAAATGGATAATTATTTTAAAATATTAATTATTTATATTATATTTGGTTCATCATAATCAATTAAAAAACATGATAAATTTTAAATTTTAGTAAATTTCTCAAATATTATGAATTATTTTCAAAAGATCCCCATAAACAAATTATAACGAGAGAATAAATATATGGGGAAAAAATGAAAAAACAAGTAGAGGTCAAAAATCATGTATTCTGTCTTCGTATTTTTTTTTTATTCTATTTTGCCCACTGCTTTCCATGACTGAGCCGATTTCGTTGGTTCATCATCTTCATATTTTCCTCAAAATTTTTTTACAGTTCAAACATTGTTCAAAAGGGGCAAAGATTATCTTCAGACTTCCTAAAACTGGGTAGAACAAAGCCATAGGCGAGTATCTGAAGAATACCTAAAATGCACTAGTAAGCAAATAGTAGCTCAGAATGCAAAGATGTACTAATACAAACAAACTCTATCTTTAGTTGGTTATTTCTAAATATTTAAGTTTACGAACAATCTTTAGAAATTCCAATTAAAAAATTCTAGTCATGGAGGAAACGATACATGACTATAAGTTGATCAGATATAGAAAATATGATTAAAAAGATTATGACAATGGAAATGACTAGAGTACATCCATATGTCTAAATCTCTGTACCCATGATTCTGCATTATATGTATGCAGTTAAAAGATTAAAATGCTTTGTCAATGTCTGCCAATCAAGAAACTCTACTAATTTTAATTATACTATGGGTTAATTAGCAACTGCTGCAGGTAAACTGAAAAGAAAGGCTTTCAGAAAATTAGCCTGGATTTGGAGGGTTATGCATATTCTGTATTACCTGAAAAGAAAAACAATCCTTACTACTAGCATGCTAATCGAGTTTCATTCCATGCATTAAGTTACATTGAATCAAATCTATTGCGATTGAAATGTCATTTAATTCCAAATAGCACAACTAGAAGAGGATAATCAGGTTTGTTCTCATGAATTAGAAAAGTCCTACTGATCTCCATCACACAATTGTCAGTATCTTCATAGCTACTAAAAGTAGTTTTATTAGAGAATATCGTGTAAAAACAGAACTCCTAAAGATAAAAGAAAAGAAGTCAACAAGAACATATAGAACAAATGGAGTAGAACTTATCTCCATGGATAAATATGTAAACCTGTTTTCAAGCAATGATTTAGAAGAAAGGTATTTACCTGCCATTCGTGGCTAAGGGTAATCCAAATTGCCTTGTAGAGAGAAACAACAAAAAAGCCAAGAAAATAACAAACAGCAATTGTGAATGAGAGCAGAAATGAAAAGGTATGCGAAGATTCCTGCTAAAAGCTTTGCTTCTTTTATAAGGAAAGTGAAGCATGTAGCAAATTAAAAAATCATTGAGGCAAGGTATCGGATGCAACATGCATGAGAAAGAAAAGCATGCAATTAGAAAACCAAAGGATCATGAGGTTGAAACTGTTTAGTACTTTAGTTATTACCACCATGCTTCTTCTTAACAGAAGACAAAGACAGCCTTTACACAAAGTATCAATCATCAAAAATTCCTTTAGAAAACAAAATACAAATGAATATCCATTAATAATCATGTTTTATGTTTCCAAGCAAGAAGGAAGCATCACTTCCTTGCACTTTGCTTTTCCATAACCCAGAAAAAAAGGTTAACTCAGCCATTGATTAATCACTATCTCTACATTCAGGAAAAGAGACAAGAGTTGAGGAAATCTGGAAAAGTTGCTTTAATGTTCTGATTAAACCTTAAACTTTATGCCACAAAGGCATTAGTACATTCACAAATATTTTTGTCCTTGACAGAGGTCACCCTGACTGGAAGAGTGCCTTGTAACTAAACAAACATGTCGGAAACAAGAAAAATTTCACACAAAAGATCAATTATCATGCCGATCATACTCGATATTCCTTCTAATCAGGATTCTTCCAAGACCTTGACGCTAGGAACTTTTAAATAATCTAAAAAAGATGGCTTCTGATGAATTCCATCGTCATGAAGACTGGAATCATATCTTTGGTTTTGGATCAGCCTGGTTTGTGTTTTGAGGCTTCGTCTCAACAGCATGCTTTTGAATGCCTGCATTCTCACGCAGAACACTGACTTCTTTCTCCAGTCTGCTTACTCTAGCTCCCAATGCCTTCAAATCTTCTTCCTGTTCCTTGGACTTGTTCTCATTCATTGACTTCTTGTCATCATGGAACGATTTCGAGACAATTTTATAAGTTGGAAATGCACCTGCAAACGTATCAAAATGCCAATTATACAAGGCTAGGAGCAAAAGTATATCATCTTCATACACTTTGGATTTTCACAGATCACCATAGCTGCAAGAGAGAAGCATCAAAAACAAGTGAAGTGCATTATCTAATTATGTATGGTAAGCAGGAAAGAATCAACAGGAAGTGATTGTGGGTGGAGAGTTGGAATCTGATCTTTCAGATGAAGCTGAAGATGACGTTGGCATGCAGTTGAAAGGCAACCTCAGATTGTGGATATTTATGGCTCAGGGGTTCGTTTTTTGTTGCAACCGCTTGGGGCTTCTGGGGTAATTTCGTTTTTGTGTGCTACCCTGTTTCTCTGGTAGGTAGCTAGGGAGAGCTGATATGGGGTGCTGTGACTCTGTTTACAACCCTGCTCATCTGTTATGTTTTGAGGATGGCAGAAGGAGCTTTTGATTTCTCTTTGGAAAGGTATGGGAAGGGCACTGTGCTTGTCTCTGGGAACGGTTTAAGGCTCTGTGTTTTTGTGTTCTCTTTGTTTCTAGGCCTGGGCTACGGGTACTGCAATGACTAAGGTCTGTTATGCTCTAATAGGTCACCGGAGTCTTGTCGGTTGCATGAATCTCGTCGGTAAATCACAACAAGCCCAAATCAACCAAACCCTAAATCATCCCAACTAGAGCATTGACAATCAAAGCCAAGGGAATAGAGATCTATCTGGACTATGGAAGAGAATCGCGAAGCAAGATATTCGTATCAGATCGGCGCTGCTACTGGCAGAGAAAGAGGGGGACGATCGGTGCTTTCCAAAGGCATCCAAATCGGGATGATGCTTGGCTGCAAGGAAGAAAGGGCAGACGGGAAAGGAGAAGGAGAGAGAAAATTATGTTTATATAAGGACAAACTTGTAATATTTTTAAAAATATGAGGACATTTTAGTCTTTACACTCTATTAAGCGCTCCGGAATAGGTATTACGGGGGAGGGAGTCGGTAATAGCTAAGAAGCCTTTAACGCTGGTTGAACGGAATGGGAATTCCTAAGGAATTCCTATTCCTTATACATTCTTTCAACCAAACGAGGCAATAAAAATTGACAGGGAATAGAGGGGGAATGGCTTAGCCATTCCCCCAACCAAACACGCGGTTAGGGTCCATATGGTTTCCCACCATATGGTTTCCCACATACAATGATGTCAACGAGTAAGATATTCATTAATTTTTAAATATTTAAACTTTAATTTTATTAAAAATTAAATATTTTAATTTTATTAACTATCTAAATAATTTAAAAATTATTATTTTAACTTTAATCTTAATACATTCTCACTATCTTATAATTACCCTAATCCATTTAAATACCTGATTAAATAAAAAAATTATTAAAATCCTCTTCATGGATACTCAATTACCCAATTAACTTTTCTAATCTCAAAACTTCCTTTTAGATTTATATGTTATAAGTTTATATAAACAAAAATATATATACTATAATTAATAATTTTATGAGTTATAATTTTTGTAATATTAATATAAAATAAAAAGTAAATATATTTATATTTAAAGTATATATATATATACACAAGCCTACATAAAAAATATTTTAATATATAAAATAGTAATTATATTCTTTATAAATTAACACAAAATATAAACTATATATATTAAAAGACATTATAAATTAATTAATAATAATAGTTTCATGAATTAATTTAATTAATTATAAAGATTTGTTCTTAATTTCATGAAATTAAGAAAAACATTTAATTTCCAAAACTATTCTAATCTCAAAAACTTTCTTTAAGTATATATATTATAAGATTATATAAATAAGGATATATATATTATAATTAATAATTTTATAAGTCATAATTTTTGTAACGTTAACACAAAATAAAAAGTAAATATATTTATATTAAAAGTATATATATAATAGTAATAATATTTTTTTATAATATGATATAATATTCAAATTATTTAAACATAATTAACAATCTAATAATTTTTTAATTTAAATATATTAATGTCATCATATTAATAATTAGAGTAATCATGTTTTTCATATACTTGTTAGTTTTTAACAAAAAAATTTGCTTGTAAAGTTGGTAAAATTTGTAAATTTTTAATTTAATTATTAAAATAATAAAAAATATTTATAAATAATAATTAGGTTCAAGTAACGAGCACCCAATGGGTAGTACCCTATTAAAATTCGGATAGTAAAATCACTATTCTAACCCTACTTCAACCCGTTTATAGAATACCCTAAGTTGGTGTAACCGGGTTGAGTATCTACAAGTACCCTATAATAGGATACTCACAAATATCCTATAATAAGGTACTCATTGACATCATGAAGACGAAATTATCTGCTTATGTAAGGATTGTTGGATTGATGGATTGCTTCAAACTTCAAGGTATTGTTCACTTTGAAACTTGTCGTGTTCTATTAAGAAATGACATCTTATAAGGAAAGAGGCATACCCTTACTTGTAAGTTAGGGTTAAAGTTTTAATTATTAAAAATAATTTTTAAAATAAAATATTTTTAAAAATAATTCTCTTTATATTTAAATTATGTTTAATGAAGTTGGACAATATTATCTTTAATAAAACCTATTCATATTCAAGTGCAATTGATATTACATGCCATGTTGAAAAAATATTATTATTACATATCATATACAAAAATATATTACACGTGTTAAAAAAAGTAATTACACGTTATGTTGAAAAAAAAATATTATTGTTACATGTCATGTACAAAAACATGTTATATGATATGATTAAAAAAGATTGTTATACATCATATTGAAAAAAATATTATTGTTACACACCATATATAAAAATATGTTGCAAGCCATGTTGAAAAAAAATTTTTTATTACATATCATGTTGAAGAAAAAATTGTTGTTGTACTCTACTTTTAGAAAATTTTTTGTTACACTTTAATGTTTAAAATGTTATTATTACTTATGAACCAAAATTTCAAATCCTCTCAACTCTTTTCATTTTTTTTTATTTTTCCTTTTGACGATCTAGCACCGATTAAAGTGTTTTAACATGTTTTCATAAATCAAAACACAAGTTTTCTTATCTAAAACACTTGTACAAAAAATCAAAAAAATTTTCCTTTGAAACCTTATGTTTATAAAGTTCAAATTATTGAGTTTATTAATGTTTAAGCCTCAAATCGATCCAATTGAAAGCTATTTCAAATACATGTGATCATTTTTTCTGTTTTAGTTTCATGCAAAACACCTAAAAATTAAATTTTCCCAATAGCCACTCACCTCAATTGCATCAAAACCATTGCTTGGTATCTTGAAACTTGGGAGCATAGCAAATGGATGTCAAAAAGAGAATAAAATTAGACAACGCTAGATGGTGAGAGAGAGAAATTGAAAATACAGACGGAGATGTGGAAAAATAGTGATGAATAGTTTAGTTTATTTGAGATGTCTTCAAGAGCATTTTTTTTCAATTTATGCTTAACTTTAACTAAAAATAATTAAATTTATTTTGATAATTATTTTTAAAATTATCTTATCAGAAGAGTTATTTATCGTAATTATTTTTTTAAAATGTGAAATTAAGTTTTGATAATTATTTTTAAAATTATCTTATCAGAAGAGTTATTTATCTATCGTAATTGCTTTTTTAAAATGTGAAATCTTAATTTCCCTTCAATGATAACTTGGTGGATTGTACTTTTTCGAGCATTAACAAAAGGATTGTTGGACTGTATCTGAATATGAAGTACTGTCAGCCTTGTTAACGTAAGATATGGAGGGAGTGCAAAACTGTGCCGGTTTAAAGACCAACATGTTCCAACACGTTTCTTCTTTAACTTGATACGCTTATGGAATGCCAAATGATGGAAATGACCTGAGGTGAAGATAGGGGAATGTAACGAGAGAGATCCATTAATTGCTCCTTTCTTCCCATTTCCTTTATAAATCTAATAATTGGATTATCTACAAATTGGAATCTCAACTCTCAGGTTTTAACAGGTATGATGTTCTTTAGGCGGGAAGACCACTGGATTGGGAGCTTTACAGATACTGTGCTGGTTACCACCAAAGGAAGAGCTGGTTGGCTCGACACACAGCGTCCTTATCAATCCTGAACATTTCATGTCATCAACTTAAATAACATGACCTTAGATTGAGACAGAATTATTGTTGTTTGCCACTATGGTCTTCTGACATTGAGAAGCATCTTATCCCTATAGTTACTGCAATAGGTTGAAGCACTAATTGTGGAAAATTAAACCCTATTGAGTTCATCCAAGAACCAGAGCTTTTCCACTCCCCATAACCATTTTTCTGTTCGTATAATTCGCCCTCCAAAGGAACACCCTGATAGTTAAATGTGAAATTGTATCCTGGAACTCAAAGTTTCAATCCTGAGATAGAGGAAATGGAATTTATTTGATAGAAGAGAAGTGCCTCCATTTGTATAGCTCAATCTTGAGATGGATTGGATAAGAAATTCCATGTCGAAGTTCGAGTTCGAATCCTGAGATGGATTGGATGACATAGTTAATCCAACAACTTGAGCTAAAGCCATGCAGCTGTCGGATTCAACACCATCTTCCCATCGCCTACGACTAGTAGCCATTGCTCATTGCGACTGAAGATCAAAATGGGATTTTGTCCAAAGTACATAGACCATTGCTGATTGGACGGTGGACTTGGCCTTGAGAGTGCAATAGATGTGGAATCATGTCCATGGTGTTTAATGGATTTTGGAGCAACAGTCTTTACTGATGGTCTCAGTCATGGCTGTTAGAGCAATCAAAACAGATGAAATGGCATAGCTTTCTACTTTTCATCCTTAGCTCATACTACATATCGCTTCTCAAAAGGTTGAATTCAAAGAAAAACACTACTATCCTTTGTACAATCAAATAAATCAAATCCTTAACAATGGATACTTATAATCCAACTCAATTGTCTATAACCAATATAATCAATACATATAACGACATGGTTCACACAAAATCAGTGCACTTCCTGGCATCAAGTCAAATGACAAACTCAATTTTACATTCAAGTGGCAAGACAGGGTGGTTCAGTAGAAAATACACATACAAATTCTCCAACAATAGGAACATCATTCTATCATAGTTCTTACTTCTTGTACAACAACATAAACAAGAAAAGCTTCCCAGCCTTGATAAAAGCTGCTTAGAACAAATATATAGCAAACACTAAGGAACCATTTACCAAAAAAATCACCTTCAATACTCTCCTTCTAAATAAATCACATCTTCAAAATTTCACCATGGTAGTATGTAAATCAATCATAATTAAGAAATATCTACCAAATTAACACCTGAACCATTTCTAGCTTAGAAAGACCTGAGTTACGGATCCAAAAGGTTGTGGCTGTATGACTCTTTCATGTTTTTTCTTTTCTATTGGTTAAATATAGAATATAAAATTAGGTGGGCAAGTATTTAAATTCTCCAGGCAGATCAAGGACATCCATATCTGCTATTCCATAACATTGGAAGTATGAGAAATGGTTTCAAGGCATCTTACACTCATAGTTGACTGAATTACGTGGATGTAAACAATATCATCCAGACAAATTACCACGCTCTTGAGAAAGCCTAACAGAAGCATCACGAACCAAATCAACTAGCAGTTCATCAAGTTCTTCAAGATCACCAGTGTCTCGTAGTTTATGATAAAGGGGGGCCATGTACTCTGCTGCTACCTCAACTAGCTTCCATACAGAGAAATTAGCTGCAAGTTTAATGACTTCAACAGACAATTGCCTATCAGAATCCAAGCAAGATACAACTATTCTGAAGCAGGCATCTTGAACATCTTCCAAAATCCAAAATTCAGCCAACCAGTAAAGTTCTACGTAAGGTTTCAGCTCATATAGCCTTTCCTTAATGTCCATATTGTCCCACAAACATCCAAAGGGAGGATTTGGCAGCTCACTACTATAGAACCATTGCACTAACTTAATCAATGCTTCCCAACTGATAGGAACCTTTATGGTTTGTGAATGGCTGCGAGCAAATAGAACCTTTTCAGTGAGGATAAATAAGAGAGAAATTTTAATATTAGGTACCAAAAGTAAACTCTGAAGGCACATAGATAGTCTCCTGTGTTGAAGAAAGAAATCCATCAAAGCACCATATAAGATATATCAAATTTAATACACTACTTTGCAAAATCAAGAAATGATGGTCAGAAAATCCAAAGTTACTTGGTCTCACGAGTGAAAATTGAAAAGCTAAAACAACCAAGCCCCCAAAATAATCCTAAAAGATTAATGTGTGTGCGTTTGTGTCCAGAGAGAGAGAGAGAAATGGGTTAAAAGGACCATACTTTTCCTGGTTTCATTAGAAATTCCAAGGAAAGAGTGATGTCATTTGGCAGGTAATTCATGTCTTTGAACTGTGTCCGGCAAAAACAAATCGATTTCTTTTTAAATTTTGTTGAATGCCAATCCATTTGTCACTTAAACAATATTGAAGAAAATAACATATTTTCAAACTAGTCTGAGTAAAATACTTATTTATTTAGCCATTTAGAAATAGAAGAGTAAAATAATAACAAAATATATAAAATACTTGGCTACCAATTTTAGTTAACCCCCCCACCCCACCAATAAAAAAAAAATGTCATAATATCTTCAACTCTTTCCACATATTTATCATGTCCATGCTTCAAAGATTTTTGCTGCCACACTGATGGATATAACTCTTAATAGCAAACAACAGCTTTCATCACTTATTATGCCAAAGTATGCACAAGATAAGACTTTAAATATGTAAAAAGAAGAGTAAACTGCTTTCTGCGGACCTTTCCTGCATTCCTGATTGAAACAAGGCTCGAAGATAATTACAACTTGACTGCAATATAATTTTGTGAGCATGCATGTGCGGTACCAATAGAGAGCAAAAGCTGCATGCCCAGGGCATTCGTTCAGTTGCTTTAGCTTCCAAGATTACATCCCTGAAACAAGAAACATAACAACTTTTAGTTCACAACATAGACAAACAGGAAGACAGCACAAATTAACAGTGGATGAGCATATTATCTTTGCTGTGTACTTTCAAAATGTTCTTCACAATGAAGCCTCCCCATTAGATGCAAAAGTTGAGAATAGAATGGCAGAAGATTATACTGACATAATGCAATGTGAGGGTGGCATTAGGCAAGAGAGGGAGAGACGTACACAAAATGTAACCCAACAGGACCAAGAGCATGAATGAGATCAGAGCTTGGAATAGGAGTACCCCACTTAGGAATCTTTCTGCAAAGCATTAGGAATAGAGGTTGCAGGTTACAACACTTAGCAAGAGTTTTCAACTTCCTTGCAAGCTCTTCTCCTGCTTCAAGATAACCAAAGTAAACATAATCCAACAACTTCAGTAGTGCCTGCTGATCAACATTAGCAGACAAACGAATTTCTTTCTGGAACTTTGGACAGAGCTTCTCTGGAATATCTCTTACTGAAAAATTATCGGTTGCTCTTGCATGATGAGGAAATTGCTCAAGAGGTAGCAATGATGGACAACGAACTGCAAGAATAACTCCATGAGCACTCATAGACTCACCATTTGCAAAAAAGAGTTGCACATCTGTGTGTTCCTTATCTTCAAGTGCTTTCCCAAAGCCTTTGTCATGTTTATTTGGAAATCCGTAAACTCCAAAATAACTAAGAACATATGCAGCAAACCATCTTGGTCCAGGAGCAGATACATTATGTAAGACATCTTGTACCATCTCAACTAGGTGAGATTTGGTATGATTTATATCAGAGGAATGCTGTACCAACTCAGCAAGTCCCCACAAACTGTAGAACAGAAGAGCATCATCTCCTTCCCATTCTTCTGTAGTCATCCAGCAACATGCCCTCTCATGAAATGCATTATGAAAATGGAGGGCAAAGCTCCTATTCCTAATAGAAACTTGATTTCTCAAGCACCATCCTATAAAAGTCACTAGTGTCTTCATTCCATCACCTCTAATAACATTCTTTTGATATTGTGGCAAACCAGAATAACAAATCAAGCCAACTAATTCAATGACAGTTTTAGGAATGTTTAGCAATCCATAATTGTTTGTTGATGATGAATACTTTAGTAAATGCAGCAAGCGTTTCAGATACTCATTGCCCTTTGGCTCTAGAACTCCAGAAAGGATGAGCCTCACTTTTGACGCAATATACGTGCTGGCAGAATGCATCATCATTAAAACTGCTCTCGAGGATGATTCAATTCTATAGGTATCATCATTTTCACATATTTGGCATCCTTTGCGAATTGCTTCTACAAAAGACACGCTATCAAAGGATATCAGCATTTGCAAGGAAAATATATCTCAGTAGCTAAAAAGACAAAAAATGATAGACAAAAATACACATATAGGATAAAAATATGAAATGTGGATAACCGGATAAGCCAAACAATGTTTACTGATGAATGGGAATATTACCATGCACATGTGATAAGGATGTCAACATAAAGCTCATTTCGATGTGCACTTGGTCTAAACTCTTTCACACAGTGCAGTGCAAGCCATCCAAGGATCTCCCAAATGTATGGCCTTAGTGCAAGAAGAAAATTTGCATCAAGGCCTTCCTGAGCAATTGACATTTGTTCCTCAGGTGACAAAGGATGTTCTGACGCTTGTTTGTCAAAATTTTCAAGAAGCAGATCAAGAAGGACTTTGTCAATCCCTTCCTCCCAAAAGCAAATGTGATGTTCTCCTGGCCACCGAGTAATTAGAGCCAATCGACAGGCCTCTTCAAGCAAAGACATCTGATCATTTGCAATCTTTCCAGAGCCCAAGCTCCATCCTCTCATTCCTCCAATAATGGCTTTAACTAGAGGCCCAGAAGGTAAACTTGTCATTATTTTGCATTGGTGTTCATCTGCCTAAGTATCAAGAAGATAAAATTACACAAACAACAAATATAAACTTCTGTTAAGGGTATTTGCAAATGGAAACAAATTATAATCCTTACCACTAAACGCTGGGCGAGTCTAAATCCCTCTATTCTAATAGACAGAGGCTCTGAGCCACCCATCGAATTAACCATCATTGGTAGAATGGTTTCTCCATTTTCTAGAAGCTTCTTGGCCACTACATTGCATAAAGCTGGCAAAAAGAGATATGAAATCATTCAATCCAGAAATTAAGGGATAAAACTAGTACACGGAACATAAAGAAAGATAAAAAAGCTCCTAAACAGATGATCAATACCTAATGCAGAATACAATTTCAACACTGCAACTTTAGTAGAGACATTAGATTTTGAGCAACTATCTTCTAAAACTTTCATCATTATAGTATCATTCCAAACAGAATAACGAGATGGAGGCCACTGCCACAATATCATACTCAAAAGGGAAGCCATCTTTTGAAAATACTCAATAGACAAGGTGCCACCAGGAAATTCCCGCATAATCCTAATAATTTGAGCAACAGTCTTTGCTTCTTTGACTATCTCCCAAACTTCTTTCTCGCACCTAACACTTAGATTGGAGAGGATCGTGTTCAAAGCAGTGGCACAGGAGGTAGAAACTTCTAAATTTTTGGAACATAACAAGGATGACAAAGGATTGATGAGATCTGCCAAGTACAATTGCATCATTGAACTGTTAGTGCCAATCAACTTGACTACCATATTTGCTGCCATGCCTACTATAGCTCCACTTTTACATTGCAGAATCCACACCAATGCCCCAACTATATCAGCGAGTGAATCCTGAAAGTGGAATCCAAAGCAATGAAAATTGTTAAAAGGAGGACAAAGTAGCATGTGATACGTACTAACCAATCAAAGTAGACTCATATTGACTGACTTCTAACAGTATAAGTACATATTCCCCAGAACCAAACACGGCAGCATGAATGAACACGTATAACACCTGAACTAACATTCATCAACTACGCATCTAAATACCAGAAAGACATGGAAAAGAACTAAAGCAAAAAGGGGGAATATGAGATAAGCAATATATCCATCTACATGAATGTTGCAACTGATATCCACCATGAGCAAAAGCAATCTCTACAAGTATGTTTCGGCATCATAACTAAGTAAGGCATTTACTTGCTGCTTTTCGCTACTTTTTACGTCAACAAAACTGCTATAAGCCCAAAAAGCAAATAGTATAAAGGGAAAATCATACTTGAATACAAAAAACCTACACGGCTAAACTCTTTGATTTCTAATGCTTTGAAAAAAAAATTGCTTTTATATCATAACGTGGTCTTTTTACATTTTGCTTCCGGAATATATATATATATATATATATATATATATAACACAGAAATAACAGACACTAATTACTAGCAGCATAGTGGTCATTCTCAATACCCTATACAACCCATTGATCAAAAGGAAATTAATAATATCCAAATAGAATTAAAACATAAGCCCTAGAAGACAAAAAGAAAAACCTTGAGAAGCCGATGGTGGGCGGCGTCTCCAGAAATACAATCAAGAAAACCAGCAAGGGAACGAATTACATGCCTCTGAATCTCTATATCCGTACACTGCCATTTCTTTTCTTTATCATCACACAATCTGCCCATCACCCAGAACTCAATTTTAGTAATTTATCAAAAAAAATCAGATATAATTTAACAATACTTCAAATAAAAGAAATAAAGAAAGAAAGGGCAGGTTTACCTGGTGATACCAAGACTTAAAGCATGTTTCAGACGTTGATGGAGAGTGTGTAAATGGCCACTGCTACTGCTTCCTCTATTGCTATCTGCTGCTGCTCCCCGTTTTGTTGATTTCATTAGTTTTCCCTTGGCTTTACTCTTTGATGGCTGATTATTTCAATTTCAGAAAATTTTTTTTCCG
This sequence comes from Theobroma grandiflorum, assembly GCA_036013995.1. Lineage (NCBI taxonomy): Eukaryota > Viridiplantae > Streptophyta > Magnoliopsida > Malvales > Malvaceae > Theobroma > Theobroma grandiflorum. The sequence goes on along the minus strand of CP142133.1, from coordinate 20,499,701 downwards.
GGAAAAGATTTCTGACTTGTTCCTTTTGCAATTTTCATGGGTTTAAGAAAAGATTTAAGCAGCATGCGGAGAGAGCGGTTTTAAGTGCTTCTGGAAAATTGCGGGAAGGGTCGGACTGATTCATGCACGTGCATGTCACGTGATTCATGGGGCACGTTTGGTTGGGCCATTCTCCTTTATTTAGTAATAATAATCATTCCCATTTCTGGAAATAACTAATACTAGTTGCTTATATACAATTTATTTAATTTAATAAATACTAATATTTGTTTATAAATTGTAATACTCTTAAAAAAATAATAAATATACCACGTTATTTAAAAATTATAGATATAGTCTTAAGGTTATTAATAAAAAGAGAAAAGAAGAATGGCCCTTTTTGAAAATAGAATAAATATATTTTAATTGGTGTCAGATTACGTAATCACGTCTAAAAAAAAATTAGTCAGTTTTACCTTATCATGTTTTAAAAATAAAAATAATCAGCTTTATCTTAACATGTTTAAAAGAAAAGCAAATAAAAAAAATTAGTAGAAGTTAACTCAATGTCATATTGTCAGGCTTTAGAGAAAGACAGTCAGAAAAAGGAGAAAAAAAAAAGACAGAGGTAAGGGAAAAGTGTTCAAGGAATTTTTTATTAAGGTATGAATAAGGTTATATCTTGTCGGTGTGTGGCATCTATTGGTCTTCGGGTTCGGGGGCATGGCAGATTTAGTGGTATCAAAACCCAAGTTAGACATAATTGTGTAGTTTTTGACACTTAAACGAGATCCAAGATATGGGTAAGAAAAAAAAATAGATTGGGACGTTTTCTTTCAATTAATATTTTATATATACTTATACGAGTGCTTTATGTTAGAATAAAAAAAAACTAATGGCAATTTCCTTTGTTATGAATAACCAGTATGCCTCTTCATCGAGATTGTGAGTCTAATCTTGTCGAACTTGTAGCTAGTGCTAAAGTTGTTGGTGCTAGGGGTTCTCGCCCTAAGTAACTCTAAAATCCTCCAAACCAAAATCAAGACAATGTTGACACATCAGATGCTCAGATGGTTGTTGAAATTAACCATCCAGATCTATGGGACACAAGGTGTTGTGCTTGGAAATAATGACAAAATACTGAACTTGATCCAAGAGATAACCAGTTTGGTTACGGAGCAACGACAACGTTTGTAACCAATCCAACAGGTTGATAATTTTATGGAGTGGAAAGCCTTGGGTGAGTTTAAGAAAATAACTCATCCTCCTTTCAAGGGTTCCACAAACCTTAATGATGCAGAATTATGGATTGAAGAGATGGAGAAGGCTTTTGATGCCATGTGTTCCAATTATCAGGACAAGGTTAGATTTGTAGTCTATCTATTGCAAGGAAGTAAACATAATTGGTGGAAAGGAGTAACATGCACTCATTAAAATGACCCTAAGTTCTTCAACTGGGAGAATTTTTGCATTGCCTATTATGCCAAGTATTTTCCTTGGAGCAAGCTGTTATAGTTGGCGAGGGAGTTCCTTAATTTGGTGCAAGGTAGTATGATAGTGGATGACTATGAGGCTAAGTTTGATTGGTTGTCCAAGTTTGCCACTACTTTGGTTTCTGATGATGAAAGTAGTGCTAGGAGGTTTGAAAATGGTTTAAATGCTCACATCCTCAGAGGCTTAGCTCCATTGCATTTGATTAGCTACAATGAAGTGGTTGGTAGGGCGAAATCCTTAAATTCTGTATGAAAAGAGACTCAAGAGGCAATGAAGGATTTTTAGAAAAAAAGGGGTAGAGATTCAAACTTTCAAGGTAATAGAGCTTTTTGTAGTCCTTTTAAATTTCAAGCTACTGAAAAGTCTTGAGCTTTTACTACTTTCAATGATAAACTTCCTTCTCACGCAACTCAATCTTACCATGGTAAGATGTTTCAACAAGGGCTTAGGTGTTTATTTGTGGTAGAGTGCATTAATCTTCAGAATGTAGACATGTTATTGGTGCTTGCTTTAGATGTGGCCAATAGGGCCATCGTATTGTTGATTGTCCTTTAATGTCTCAAGAGTCCCAATCAGTGTAGAAGCTACAAAACTCTCAAACCTTTGAACGGGTAGTGCAAAGGACTGAACCTACTCATGTTGTTTAATTGACACTGGCACTTTCTACTAGACATCAAAAGGTGGGAAGACCTTGCACCTAAGGGCATGCTTACATTATCACTTAGTTGGATGTAGAGGCATCCAACACCGTTATTTTAGGTACATTACTAATTGCCTCTGTCACGACCCGGAACTTCCTTCGGGCCCATGACAACCGCCACGACGTTCCAATTGACACTCATTATCCAGAATGCCAACTGGAACCCCGACAGGCTTACGTACCAGTTTCTAGCCTTCCCTGTGAGTAATTCTTTCTAAACATCCCCCTTTTGAGGGTTTACCACTCATTTCTGGCTTAAATAAATCAAAATATAAAATCTGACTCACAGGGGTATTTTGGTCATTTTTTGACGAAAATATTAAAATCTATTAAAAATATAGTTTATGCATCCAGAAAACATAATCTGAAATCGGAAGTCTGAAACCTTCTTTTTCAAGGGTTTAAAGTCATAATTTACTATTCAAAAATATTGATAAAAATATTCCATTTTCTTATAAAATAATTTTTATAGACACGCATATAAGAAATTTTTATAGCGTGAAAATAAAATAAATTTATACATACATTAAGTTACAAAGTCATAATGTACAATAATAATTACAATGACCGGTGGGCCCATAAATATACAAATACGACAATGGTAGTCCACTTACTATCTGTCGTGGAAAGACGATCTACGGTAGTCCTCGACAAAATCTGGTATCTACGAGCTACCACAGGCCTGAAATGTTTGGACAGGAGGTGGGTGAGATTTTGCAATCCCAATGAGTAAACAAACATTATCATAAACATCTAAAGGTAAGTAAAATGGAGGTAAATTTAAATAGCTATTACAAACCATTTCATAAAGTTTCATTTTATTTCTTAAATCAAGAAATATTTATGATTTATCAAAACAATTGTTAAGGCTTATGACTTTTATTAAATCATGGCTCAAGCCAAAACTAGTTCTCAAGGATACCTTGGCCGAGGTATCTAACCGAGTCCGCCAAGGTTGTCAAAACAGTTACACATTAAACACGTTTTAATTTTTAAAACAAGCCGTTCCTTGGTGTTGGCCGAGATACACATTCACGTGTGGGTTCTACGTGAAGTGAACTCTAACACTACCCCGGGAGTTACCCTCCTCGCCTCTACAACCGGAGTAACTATATAACCGGGTTTACCGTGCCTCTCTAATAGGCGGTCCACAGAAACCCGCCACTGCAGTGACTAAACCCACCAATTTAATAAAATTTCGACAGTATAACGTGGCTTTTATTTATTTACCCAGCCTGCATAGTAAAAATCCAACTTACATTTATTCCCAATAACATTTCAAACATAGCCACATATATACACATATTCTTAAGCCTATTGAATGAAAATATCATTTGTAACACAATTTACGGCCTCCAAACTACTCAATTTTTAGCAAAATTCAAATATCCAAGTGATTCACCGAATATCATCATTCAAACTTATTTATTTGCAAACATCAAAATCTCTCTTTTTAAAGTCATTTTGCATAAAATTCACAAATAACAATTAAAATAGACTTCAGATAATTTACAATAATAATAAGTTTACTCACCGTTTGCGCAAATTTAATGCTTTTTAGGTGCCCCGATTACTGTTCGTCAGGCACAACTTCCTTGCCTTTACCAGAAGGCTCTCCTCCTAGACACATTGTAAAAATTACACAATTCAACACATTTATGCTAAATCACTATATAATTGATATAAATCCTATATTAATGCATGGCATGAAATGCAACGGCCTAAAACGGCTTAAACGCGGTACTAGCCTATTTTCGGTACTTTACCCGATAAATTGCTAACGCGCTCCTTTTTTGCTCTAAATCATCCCATTCTCTCTCCAACATTTTTAACCATCAAATACCAGCTTATAACCCTCTGGAATCACTAAATTCAAGTCACTTTCTTCCTTGAAAAATTTGGTTAAAATGGGACATTCACCCGGTAAATTTTCTACTTTGTTTTTCTAACACAATTAATCATTTTTCATCATTTTCCCTTCAATCCATTTGAATAAAATCAATTCATCACCATTGGACAGCATTGAAGATTCAGCCTAGAGTGGGCATTGTGAAAATTCCTTACTTTCGAGTCCAATTTAATTTCTAAACACCTCTAACTAACCAAAACTACCGATTTAGCTAAAAATCGAAACTTGAAAAATCCAAAATCTCCTCCCTTGAATTTCGTCCAGCACTTAGATCTATTCCGTGATCTCTCTCTTGAAGCATGGAAAATGAAAAAAAAAGCATGGGAAAGGTAGAAACCAAGCCAAAGTCGAAAAATCTTACCGTTAGACACAAAAACGGGCGAAAACCGCGAATCCTTCGTCAAATTTCAAGCTTTTCTTTGGTTTTTTCTCCTTTCTCCCTTTTCTCCCTATTTCTTCCTTTCTTTTTCTCCTTATGGCCGAACCTCCCTAGGGCTGGAGCTTAAATGGGTTGTTTGATTAAAATATTATTATTTCATTAAAACTATGCCACGTGTCACTTTCCCGTGGGACCCGTTTTAAAATTTTGTTCTGAAAATTTTAAATTTTCACCACTTCAAACACCATATCCATACATTCCAAAAATGAATAAATCATTAAATTTTGACAAGTTTTTATTGGTGAAAATTACAATTTTACCCTTGGGACGGCAAAATTACCGTTTTGCCTCTATGTTCCGAAAACTGCCGGAATTGAAATTTTTCACTTCCTATCATCAAATTATACTCCAAATAGTCAATATTGATCAAAAATTTCACTCCGTGATCAATTTATTATCTCGGGTGGCAAAATGATGATTTTACCCCTATACATCAAAATTTTCAAATTCATCCCAAATTAACCCTCGAACTCCAAAACATCATTTTAAGTCATTCCTAGACTGTGAAATATTAAATTTCATCTTAAAATTCCTATTTGGACTAATTCAAGGTTAAATCAACTGGAGTGTACCATTTGGTACAATACCAGGTTTTAGCTATTCATTGAGACTTTCCTAACATACAAACACGTTATTCATTGCATGTATGTCATGACATGTATTTATAGGGTCGGGTTTTACAGCCTCAACTTTTGCTCATGTATTGTTTAATACTGGTGCATCTCATTCTTTTGTATTTGCTACATTTGTTCAAAAGTTTGCCTTGCTTTGTATGCCTTTGGATTATGAACTATGTGTAGACACTTCAGTTAGAAGTGAAATTATCTCATATCATATATGTAAGATGTGTGTGATAAAGACTGATGATAGAGAATTGTTTGCGAATCTACATGTTTTAGAAACGTAAGATTTTAATGTAATTTTGAGGATGGATTATTTTGCTAAAGTTGACTATCAAGAGAAAAAAATGGACTTTGAGATTTTTAGGGAACACCTTTTTTTTCGTAAGAGTGGTACTTACACTCTTTTGCGAGTCATCTCTACTTTGAAAGCTAAGCTATTGCTTACTAATGGTTGCAAAGGATTTTCGGCAATTGTTACAAATACTAGAATGAAGGAGTTAAGGATTGAAAAGATTCTTATTGTGAGGAAAGTTTTTGATGTTTTTCCTGAAGATCTACTTGGTTTACCTCCTAATAGTGAGAATTGACTTCTCTGTTGATTTAATTCCAAGAACTAGCCTTATTTCTAAAGCTCCTTATAGAATGGCTTCTATAGAATTGAAGGAGTTGAAAAAGCAATTGCAAGAACTTCTTGATTATGGCTTTATTATACCTAATGTATCTTCTTAGGGAACGCTAGTGTTTTTGTGAAGAAAAAATATGGGAGTATGAGGTTATCCATTGATTATTGAGAGTTAAATAAGGTAACCATGAAGATTAGGTATCATTTGCCTCAAATAAATGATTTGATTAATTAAATGGGGCTCAAGTGTTCTTCAAAATTGATCTTCGGTCTGGTTACCAACAGTTGAAGGTGAGAATTGAGGATGTTCCCAAAATCGTTTTTTGTACCTGATTTGGGCATTATGAGTTCTTTATTATTCCTTTTAGGTTGACAAATGCTCTAGCTACTTTTATGGACTTAATGAATAGGGTTTTTAAACCTTATTTAGATAAATTTGTAGTTGTTTTTATTGATGATATTTTGGTGTATTCTTTTAGCTCAGCAGATCATGAAGAACATTTAAGGATTCTTTTGGAGACTTTGAGGCAAAAGCAGTTATTTGCCAAATTGAAGAAATGTGAATTTTGACTTTCTAGTGTTGCCTTCCTTAGGCATGTGGTGTCAAAGGATTGGATTTCAATGGATTCAAAAAAAGTTGAAGTAGTGGTGAATTAGAAAATACTGAATAATGTTTTTGAAATTTGTAGTTTTCTGGGTTTAGTAAGGTACTGTAAGCAATTTGTGGAGGATTTTTCTCGTATTGCCTTGCCTTTGACCATTTTAATACGAAAATGGATTCGTTTTGAGTGGACAAATGACTAAGAAAAGAGCTTTAAAGAGTTAAAGAAAATATTAATATCGGCTCCTATATTTACCATACCTAGTGGTGGTAAAGTATCTGTTATTTATAGTGATGCTTCCAAAAATAGACTTAGGTGTATTCTTATGTAGGGTGATAAGGTGATTGCTTTACTTCTAGGTAGTTGAAACCTTATGAAGAGAATTGTCCTACTCATGATTTGGAGTTGATAATAGTGGTTTTCGCCTTAAAAATTTAGCTACATTATTTGTATGGTGAGTCTTGTGAGGTCATTACAGATCATAAAAGTTTGAAGTATCTTTCATGCAGAAGGAGTTGAATATGCGACATAGAATATGGTTAGAATTGTTGAAGGATTATGACTTGGCCATAAATTATCACCCAAGTAAGGCAAATAAAGTTGCTGATGCTTTAAGTAGAAAGACTTCTTAGAACATGGCTGTAATGATTACTTTCCAAAAACAGATTTTTGAAGACTTGCGAAAGATAGATATTGGTGTATATATGCATGGTTCTAGAGCATTACTAACTAACATACAAGTACAGTCAACTTTAATTCATAGGATTAAGACAGCCTAGCAAATAATCTTCGACTTCAACACATTGAACTTGAGGCTGAATCTGGTTTAAAACCAGACTTTAGGATTAATGACGATGGCTCTTTGAGGTTTGGTGATAAAATTTGTGTTCCCGATAATGTGGAATTGAAAAAGAGAAATTTTGGAGAAAGCTCATTATAGTAATTATACAATCCATCCTAATAGTACCAAGATGTATAGAGATTTGAAGAACACTTTTTGGTGGAGCAATATGAAAAGAAAGATTGCACAATTTGTAGCCAAATGTTTGACATGTCAATAAGTCAAGGCTGAACGTCAAAGGCCAGCAATGTTGTTGCAACCCCTTTTTATTCCAAATGAAAATAGGAACGAATTACTATGGACTTTATATCCGGTTTACCAAAAACCCCGAAATGATGGCATCTAGGTGATTGTTGATAAATTAACAAAGTTTGCTCACTTCTTGGCTATTCGTACGGGAATGTCATTGGAAAAGTTAACGGAGTTATATGTGGAATAGATTGTGAGATTACATGGGTACCAATGTCCATTATATCTAAACAAGATTTTCTATTTGTGACAAAATTTTTGGGAGAGTTTGCATAAAGTTTTGGGTACCAGACTTAATTTTAGCATTTCTTTTCATCCACAAACAGATGGTCAATTTGAGAGAACTAATCAAATTCTTGAGGACATGTTGAGAGCTTGTGTCATGGATTTTAAAGGTTTTTGGGATCGATACTTGTCATAGGTAGAATTTGCTTATAATAATAGATATTAGTCTAGTATCCAAATGGCTCCATTCGAAGATTTGTATGGTAGGAAGTGCAGGTTACCTCTTTGTTGGGTTGATATGGGTGAAAGACAGTTATTGGGTCTCGCTCTTATTCAACAAGCAATTAAGAAGGTTCAGTTAATCAGAGGACATCTTCATATGGCTCAAAGTAGATATAAAAGTTATGCAGACAATAGAAGAAGGAAGTTAGAATTTGAGGTTGGAGATCATGTGTTCTTGTGAGTTTCCTAAACTAGAGGAGTAATGCAATTTGGGATTTAAGGAAAACTTAATCCTCGTTATGCGGGTCCGTTTGAGATTTTGGACATGGTGGTTGGCTTATAAACTAACGCTTCCACCTACTTTATCAAAAGTGTATACTGTGTTTCATGTTTCTTTGTTGAGGAAATATGTTCCAAATCCTAGTCATGTGGTAGAGTTAGCTCCTTTAAGACTTAAAGAAGATTTGTCTTATGATGAGCATCCTATACGTATTGTGGATAAGAAAGAGCAAGTTCTGAGAAGGTGGACTATTCTTTATGTTAAAGTGTAGTGGAGTAATCACACAAAACGAGAAACGACTTGGGATTTAAAAGAAAATATCAAAGAGAAGTATCCCTACCTTTTTTAGGATCAAGATAAGAGTTTAAAGGACTACACTCTTTTTAAGGAAGGGAGGATGTAATACCCCTCACAAATATATATATATATATATATCACTTTATTTGATAATTGTAGATATAGCCTTAAGGTTATTAATAAAAAAAGAAAAGAAGAAATGACCTTTTCGAAAATAAAGTAGATATATTGTAGTTGGTATCAAATTACGTTATCACGTTTAAAAGAAAATAAGTCAAATTCACCTTATTGTATTTTAAAAAGAAAATTAGTCAATTTTATCTTAGTATGTTTAAAAGAAAAGTAGTCAGTTAATCTTATCATGTTTTTTTTTAAAAAGCAATCAGTTTTATCTGAACACATTTAAAAGAAAAGCAATAAAAAAATTAATAGAAGTTAACTCAATTTCATATCGACAGGCTTAAGAGAAAAACAGTCAAAAGAAGGAGAAGAAAAAGAAAAGATAGAGGAAAGGGAAAAATGTGCAAGGAATTTCTGATTAAGGTATGAATAGGGTTATATCTTGCAAGTGTGCGGTGTCTGTTGTGCTTCGCGTTTGGGGACGTGACATAAATAATTCAAAAAATTAACATAAAAAAATATTATTATATTTTATAGACTATTAAAAGTTGCACATATTTGTTTACCATGTACTTAGTCTATCAAACTAAAATAGAAAACATTCATGTGTATTTTTTTTTTTTGATAAAATTGATTAGTGTTTAAGCAAAAGTTCTTTGCATGCTGAGCAACTCAAGGAAATCAAAAATAGGATGATCAATTAAACTACTAACCGTTTAAAAGTGGTAGAGTTGTACATTCTCAACAAACAAGCCAGCCTCAATTGAATCAATCAAGCTCTCTGCAAAAGGTTGATTAATTAAACTCCTTGTAGTGTATATAAATGGTGAGGTGATGCATTTTGAAGAAGGAGGGCATGGGAGAAAGAGAAGAAAGTGGTTGGGCAAGAAACGAGAAAGAAGATGAGGCAATCAATAGGGTAAGTAAATGGTTTCTCAAAATTAGGAACTGTTGGTAATGTATAAAATGTAGGAAAGATTAACATTTAGGGATGATGATAAAATATAGAAAAACTTTTAAGAACTGAGAAAAAAATTAAAAAAGAATGAACAAGAAAGTAATCGAGAATAAGGAGAGAGAAAATGCAAAGGCCAACTCAGAGGTAGTGTGATATACGCCGTTTCATGAATAATTAAAACAACTATAGCTCTAGAATGTAACAAGCTAACAATGGAGAAAATCATTGAAAAATTTCTCAAAAAGTCAAAATATAACAACAGTAAAGTAAAATATACTAATAAAATAAAATTCCAAAACCACTTGAGATAATAAAGTTAAATGGTAAATGGTAGCTTCTTCGACATATCTTCATCTTCTACCATTTAAACTTTTTTTCTCGCGAACTCCATTGATGCTATTGTAAAGAACTTTTCTACAAGATAGAAGATAATTTTTCAATACATGTAAAATACCCTAACACCTTAAGCTTTAATCATAATTTCATAAGAGTTTATTAATTTTTGAAATAGACAATTTATTTCAAATGTATAAACAATTTTAAAGGATAAACATAAAATGTTTAAAATGTCTTTTTTTTTCTCCATCTTTTTTTGTCAAAAAAGCTCTCCACCTTACCTCTCACTAATTGACTACCTTATGGTCGGCCATTCCATGGCCAAATTTGGCCATGGAGTGCTAAATCTGAATAGATCACATTCCCTTGATGCTCCCAAGAGAGGGAAGCACCAAATCTAATGCACCTCAAGGGAGGGGAGCATTGATTTGGTGCTCCCTTCAAATCGATACTCCTTTAAGGAGACTTAGCATTCCCCTTTGAGGCTCCCTGTAATACCAGATTCTAAATTATCTGTGACATGTCATTCACATGCATTGGATAGCATGCTTGCACATTGAATTGCCCCGGAAAACTAGTTAAAAAACTACAATACCCCTAAAGGTGCTACGAAGTTGAATTATATTTTAAGCTAGTTCAAATGAAGAATTTAAAAGGAATTTGAGAATTCTAAAACCTCAAACTCTACTTAGAATGGTGCTTTAGAGTTCGAGAATCAATTTGAAGTCAATCAGGAAAATTGACCAATTTTTTTTTTATTTTTTAAAAAAAAATTTTATTAAACATAAAAACAAGGTACAGAAAGGGATGGGGTCTAAAACCGACCTCTCGAATTACATGAGCTCGAGAAAAAAGAAAGAAAAGTACTTAGAACGGAGTGTTTCATTTTATGATCATTTACATAAATATGATCATAAAGGTGAAACACTTCCATGTAACAAGAATCTATGATAATTGCTAAATAAAGAACATAAAAGTAAAACAAGGGGTAATTCTGTCCAGTAGAAATTGTATACCATTCTGCACTTCCATTGCCCCTTGCTTCCCACCCTAGTGCACTAATAGTGACGGATTTTGGCTACAAAACTCATTGAGATGGAGTCATCATCAGAGATTTCATCATTTTCTCCCATCTCCACTGCTTCTTGTGATGCTAGGTTGAGTATTTTTTCAATTGAAGTTTCCGTGTCTGAGTGTCTTCTGCGCCTTATCAGAGGATGAACTTCCATATGCACAGAGCTGGAATTTGGGAAAGAGGGAATAGAGCTTATTTCCTTGTTATACCAACACTTACCCGAGGCTGACTGCATAGTGGGAGGATTGTTGTCATTCTCTTCCCTTCTTTCCTTTGAGATTGTCTTTGCAGGTGAAATCCGAATATTTTCCTCTGAGATCCATGGCTGTTTTGAATTTCCTTCCGTTGATGGGCAATAATCTCCACTGCCTTCTAACAAGTTTTCTGACAAATGCATGCCACCCGTTTTATTTTCTGTCAGCAGTTGTATTTCCTTTTGGCGTAAAACAGCTGAAGGATCATCAACCACAGGCTCTTGGTCTGAAAATTCTCTTTCTGGGCATAGTTCGTCCACTTCAAGCAGATTGGGGTCTGCCATCCTGCCCACTTGCTTTCTTTGGCTTCTTTTATTTTTAAGATTCCATCCCCTTTTCGTGCTCCCCCTTCCCGTTGCTGCATGTTTCGTTCTCATCCTGTTCTCACGAAGCTTCACTGCACTTTCTTCTTTTATTTCAGTATAGCCTGCAACCAAAGCCTCTCCCTGCTGCTCTGTTTGTTCTCTCTCATTTTTAAACGGTTGCTGCACATTCCCAAGCTTTAATTGATTCCCACTTTCTGTTGAAACAATTTGAATCTGACTCGCTATTCTCCCATTCTCCGTTTCTGGCAGTTGCTGGCACTCGTCATGTCGGAAAATTGACCAATTAAAGATAAAATGGTAATTTTACTATTTGTGGACAAAATGGAAATTTTTAGAAAAGATGTTGATAAAAATGGATCAAGAATGAATATTTAGACTATTTAGAACATAATTGAAAAATTGAGCAGTGAACCATTTCAATTCTCGATATTTTTGGAGTATAGGGGCAAAATGGTAATTTTACCACTCGAGAATAAAATTTGAATTTTCAAAAGGATTTAGATCAAATTTGACAAATTGGAGTATGATGTGAGTATGAGGGGTGAAAATTACGCATTATGGCAAATTTTCATATTTTGGGATAAAAATGTAATTTTTGAAAAGTTCGAGGGTAAAAGTGTAATTTTAAAAAATTTACTCCACCAAAAATTTGGATGAGTTTAGAAACTTCATGTGGACCATGGATAAGTGAGAGAAATTGAATGGTGGAGAAAGAAAGTCAAAAAGATAAGAATTTAAAAATAAATCAATGAAATTGTGACATGTGGCATTAAAATAATATATTTTATTAAGCCTTTAAATAGGCTTATTTTTCAGCCAATGAACCCTAATATGGCCGGCCAAGCAAAGCAAAAGGGGAAAGAAGAAAAGCCATGAAACCTTGCTGATTTTGAAGGAGAAATTAAGAGAAATTAAGGAAACAAGCTTGAAAAAGGTGAATTTCTTGATTTTTCCTAGTGATTTTCATTTCCTTAGCTTTCTTTTTCCATTTTCATGCACAAATAAAATATGGGTATTGCTGCACCTTACTGTCTGAATATTTTTGGGTGAATTTGATGCTTGAATATGGTGATTTTTAGGTTAAATGGATGTTATTAGTTAGGTAATAGTGAATTATAGTGATAGATTTCAAGAAATCACATTTTTATATGTTAGAAATCCAATTTAGCAGAATTTTTAGAGACTTTTTGGCTGCTGGAAATGCAACAAATTGATATGCCTGAATGGCATTTTAGGTAAATTTGATGAATAGTAAAGGTAGGAATTAATTAGGAATTTTTAGAATAAAATTTAGAATTTTTACCCACTAGGGGTAAAATCATAATTTTTCATTCTTAGACTGGTAAATTGACCCGTAGTTGCTGCCATTGGGTAATTGGAATATAATCGAACAATTAGAAACTGAAATGGGTCAAATCGGAATTAAATTGAATAATTTAGCAATTTAGACGCGTGTAGGCGAACTAAGTCAAATACCGTGTTTAAACGGTTATTCGGACAGTTGCATAGCATTTCATGCATCATGAAAAGCCTAAAATAATTTACAGTGGTCTGACACAAATAATTGAGATTGTGTCAAAAATTATGTATAGGTGGTGGGTCCCTTGGACATGGAAAAGTTCGATATAGTGGAAACCGAAAACAGGAGTATTGGGCACTCCTGACGAGGTGAGTGGATAAATTATCATCTATAATATCTAGAGAAATTTTATTATGGTTTTATGCTTTTAAAGCATGATGAATTTGACAGTATAAAATATTATGATTTTCGATTAAAATGTATTTCGATGAAATACTGCTTTAAAGTTAAATACCGATTTTATAAAATTGAATATATGGAGACTTACCTGGTAATCTGTAAATCTTATGTACTATTAAAATTGTGGCTTATGATATGATGTTAGCATGCTGGCTGAGTTTTTATGATTTTGTAAAATATGGGCACTGTTGTTTATTTGAATGTACTATTTAGAACTGTACTAGCCATATATGCTACTTAAAGATTTTACTAAAATGGTGGGTTGATGAGTCGTTGCAGTGGCAGGTTTCCGTGGATCAGCCTATTAGAGGGGCACGGTAACTCAGTTTCATTTTATCTCGGTACGAAAGGCGATGGGGGTAACTCCTTAGGTAAAGATTGAGTTCACTTCATGCCGAATCACCACGTAAAGTTGGACTTAGCCAATGCCAAGAGACGGCTATTTTCTAAACGAAAAATATATTTTATCTGAATACGATATTTAACAGCTTTGGCGGACTCGGTTGGATGCCTCGGGCCAAGGCATCATCGAGTAAAAGATTTGGCATAAGCTTGGTTTTAAGAGAAAATCATAAGCCAAATGACTGTAATAATTTTGATGATTTGGACAGAAAAATTATGAAAATGGAAATATTCGATTTGCATAAAAATCAAGTTCAATATTATGAAATGTGGTATTTTGTATAAGGTTTTCTCTTGTCTCCATCTACTCGACTTTAGATGTTGTAGATGGTAATTATCTAACTCACTGGGTTGTAAAACTCACCACTCTCTCTTCCCCCTTTCAAGCTCGAGATTTTGGTGGCACTTGGAGTGCACATAGATGCTCGATTGAAGCCGCGTCCTTAGCATACACAAAGGTACATAGTTATGTATAGTTGGGCCTACATGTCATTGAAATTCTTGTACACACTCGGTTTAATTACATAACAATATGTAATAACTTATTTTGTTTTTATGCGCACAAATTTGATTTTCGGTGTTTACAAAAATAATGTTTTATAATAAATTGTAATATTTTATTTAATGTTTTTATTTTAATCTATTATCTAAATTTTTAATTTTTATAAGGGTTTTAAGTATCAAAACCTACCTTGGATTGTAAATTTTGTTTATTCTACCTGTGTGTAGCATTTTATTGATTTTGGAATCTTTTAACAAAAAAGACGAAAATGCCATTGAATGGTAAATTGTGCGTTTTAATTATTTTAAATCTAAAAATCGAGATTTTCATTCCCAGATAAATGTTCTTGAAAATTAATATCCAAGGGAGAGATGAAAAACTTGTACAAAATGCCTTGCGGGGTCTCGATAGAGTACTCGGGAATTGAATGCTTATTAGGACGTCACAACAATTGTCACGGGCCCGATGGGTGGTTCCGAGGCGTGACACTCCCCATCCCCAAAAGAGGGGAGCACCAGATCAATGCTCCCTTGAGAGCCTCAACATTCCCCTAGGAGCAACAGATTAGACCTTTTGAGGAGTGTCATTCACCGCAAGGTGGTTGGGTTAAGAGAAATTTTTTTACAAAAAAGAGAAAAAATTTAAAAATAAAAAATTATAATTTATATAGTGATAAGCTTTAGGCATAATACTCAAATAAGCACCTAAACTATTTAAGAATAACCAAATAAATCCTTATTCTTTTATTTCGTTAAATCAAGCTCTCGTACTTTTATTTTGAGTCAAATAAACCTTTATAATTAATTATCCATTAATTTTTAACAATGAAAATGACACTTATCATTTTATATCCATATGGCACTGACATAATATTAATGTGAATGGTGAAAAATGTCACATGATTAAGTTATTATACCAAATTAGCATGATATGCAATCATCAATTATGATATGCCAACATGTCACATTTTAATCAATTATAATATTTTAGCATGTCACGTTAGCATCACGAGATACAAAACAACAAATGATATTTTAATTAAATCAATTATTAGTAATAAAGGTTTATTTGACTCAAAATAAAAAGTATAAAGATTTATTTGACTTAAAATAAAAGTATAAAAGTTTAATTGAATGCAATAAAAGTATAAGAGCTTAATAGAACGTAATAAAAATATAAGGGTTTATTTGAATTTTCTTAAATAGTTTAGGAGCTTTTTTTGTATATTATGCCTAATGTTTAAAATTACGAATTATTATTTTTAAAATTAATGAAGGAAAAAATTATTTTAAAAATATAGTTATCTCATCAAATTAATAAAAATATTAAAAATTGACTAACGATTGGACTTGTGTATTTAAGGAAAGATATTCTTTTTGAATGTATTGTATATTTTGAAAATTAATAAAATCATGTAAAATTATGATTGAAATCTAAAAGCATTAAGTTATTTTAACTTTTTAAAATATACGATAATACTCATTAGATAAAAAAAGAAATTAGTTTCTTTTAGAATATATAATGTGTTGCCCACGCAGCGCGTCGAGACAATACATACTTCCATATTCATCTCGATTACTCTCGACATATTCTTTAACCTCAACTGCTGTACCATTCCTAAAGTCAAACCTGTTGTCGTCAGATAGTAACAGTCTCTCGATCTCCATTGTCAAAAGTTTTCCTCATTCCTTTATCCTCTTAACCTGCTTTTCCGGGGAAGGAATGGGCTCCAATTTGTTCTGCAACATCTCATCCTTCTTTGTCAATTTTCCCCGACGCCAAACACAGCAACCACCACATTCACTTTGGAAGTAGGAAACAACCTGAGAGCTTGAATTGGAGTTGAAAAGCAGTGAATTAGTCCCTACTTTCATCTGAAAATATGAATTAATAATTGTTTATTGATGCCTTGTTTGATAAGAACAATTGTTTATTATTGATCAGTATGCAATTTTTGGGCCTTCTCTAATTGGTGGTGTCCCTATTAGTGGAAGGGGCACTTATTGGGGTGATTTTTCGTACAGGATGATCAGGGTAATTTTGAAGGTGATGATTGTTTGTTTTCTGTGGGGTTATTGGGGATAAACTGATATGGAATTTAGATATAGGGATTAGGGAACAATAACTCTGGCTTTTGTACCGGTCTCGTTTTTGTTGTTGTACCAATTGATGGGAAAATATCCGTTCCCAATTTATTAATGAAAAAATTCTCCTATTTTTTAAAAAATAATTAATAAATATTTATTAATTTTAACTTTAAATTTTTAGAGGTTTTTTCATAAATATTGCAAGTTAGTGAAATGAGAAAGTAATTTTGATACAAACAAGAAGAGATTAATGTTACTCTATTCGCTTTGATAATAAGAATGTGAATTTGAGCATAAGTTATAATCAACAACTCTATTCAAAATATAAATTCCTTTGCAAAACGAATAAAGAAGACATAATATTTAAAAAAAATTAAATTGTTTAAAATTTTTAAATAAATTATTATTTTTTATTATATTTAATTAAATTTTTATAATTTTATTTTAAATCAGATATATTTTTATAATTAATAGTTGATTAACTACTATTAATTAAAAAATTACTTGCCATTATATTTCAAAAAAAATATTACTTGTTATTGTTTATCACATAATACTGATATAATATGTTGACAAATTATAATGATAGTAATATGACATGTTAATATGTTATGTTGATGTGATTATGTGATATGTTTCACTTTTATCATAATCACGTGGATAAAAATAATAAGTGGTGTCTTGACAAATGCATAATCTTCCTTAAAAAAAATAAGGTTTAAATCCTCTTCTCTAAGTATAAAAAGAAAATCATAAAAGTTTATATGATCGAAAATAAATAGACGACTTTTTTTTTATAGGCCAGATGCATAAGGCATTTTTAAGAATAGACCTCTCCATAATTTTAAGTGTTTTTAGACACAAAAAGTCACTTTGGACGAAAATGCCCTTAATGAAACCAACCCATTTATTTTGCTCCTCGTCTTAACTCGAAACCTATTACGGGTCAAGTATGTTTAGTTATGTGCTTTAAACAAACTTATATTTTTTGAACTTTTCTCGCCAGATTATTCATTTCTGGAATATTGCGTGACTAGTTTTTAGACATTGCATGACTATTTTGTCAAGGGAAAGAAAGATAAGTCCAAGAGCATCACATCCCAGATCGACGAAGGGCATGAGCAAGACCATTATCAAAGAAAACAACATCAGATACAGATTTCTCTCGCTATCAAGGCAGAGGCAAATCGTCACGTGGAAGGAATTTTTGACTCAGAGGTAAGGAAAAACACGTAAATCAGTAATCGAAGACAAAGGAGTAGGGGAAGCCCTCAAAACTCACAACGAGAAATACAAGACGCTAACACAAACAAGAACTCTGAAAGAACAAAACATAGCCAAAAAAGAAGACTCCTAAGACCCAACCAGAAACCAAAGTCACGCAATGCCTTACTAACAAGTCACGCAATGCCTTATTAACAAGTCACGCAATGCCTATCCACTAGTCACGCAATGCTTTACTAAAAATTAGTCATATAATGCTTAAACACTAGTCACGCAATGCCCAAAGTCAGTCACGCGGGTTGCGTGAGACATTAACACAAACAAGAACTCTGAGAGAACAAAACATAACCAGAAAAGAAAACTCCTAAGACCCAACCAGAAACCAAAGTCACGCAATGCCTATCCACTAGTCACGCAATGTTTTATTAAAAATTAGTCATATAATGTTTAAGCATTATATGACTAATTTTTAGTAAAGCATTGCGTGACTAGTGGATAGGCATTGCGTGACTTTGGTTTCTGGTTGAGTTTTAGGAGTTTTCTTTTCTGGTTATGTTTTGTTCCCTCAGAGTTCTTGTTTGTGTTAATGTCGTGTTTTTCCCGTGGTGAGTTTTGAGGGCTTCCCCTACTCCTTTGTCTTTGGTTACTGATTTACGTGTTTTTCCTTACCTCTGAGTCAAAAATTCTTCTCACGTGACGATCTGCCTTTACCTTGGTGGTAGGAGAAATTTGTATCTGATGTTGTTTTCTTCGGTGATGATCTTGCTTCTGCCCTTCACCGATCTAGGATGTGATGGTCTTGGGCTAATCTTTCTTTCCCTTGACAACGAGTCAAATTATTGAGTTTTTCTTCTTCTTTGCGTTGGTTTATGGTGTTTAGATTCCTTTATGCTTGACTTCTCTACTTGATCATTCAAGGAGTTTTAGCTGATCATTTTTTAAGTTGTTTTTCTGTACCTTATGGTGTTTGAGCAGAGAGAAAGCCAGATTTAAGTCTGAAAATTTTGTCTAGATAGCGGGATAGAGAAAACTGAAACTGTTTTAATTTGTCTGAAATTATTTAAAGGGTATTCTTGTCAAGTCCTGTCAAAAATTGTTTAAAAATAATTAAAATTATAAAGACGATCATTTTTGAAATGCCCTTACTACGAAGGTTATTTCTCACAATTTTGTCAAATAAATATATAATGACTTAATTAAAAATAATAATAACTCATTTAATTTTTTTAAATAATTTAAAATTTTCTCAAACATTATAAACAATAAAAAAACTATACATGGTACCTTGGTAAGGGATGGGCAGCTAATTTGCTCCGGATTTATTTATTATTTATATTCTAAAAGAGTAGTTTTATTTGACAGAATTTCGGACAAGTCAGCGCGTGGGCTGCATACTGGTAAGCACCGCGTAAGATGGCTATCAGGTTTTACCAGTTGGATAAGGAGGGAAAGAGTTGTGGATGGCAGTGGGCAGGGATGAGCTGAATGTCCCCTCTCCTCCAACCAAAGAAAAAGAAAATTGCAACAAAGCTCTCTTCCTTGAAGAAAAGCCGTCAAACCAAAGGTCACTCGACCAAATAATATGTATGTTCATCCTTCTTTCCCTCTCTTTTCTCTCTTGTTCTTGTCTAAATGATAATATTTGCTAGAAATTAGAATGATCACTTCCTTTTTTATTTCTTTTTCACTGATCAACCATTAAGGGACTGAATTAGGCTTCTTTAACATTTCTATATATTTTTTTGTTGGTTATGGCAACTTTACTCAACTCCATGTCTCCTATGACAAACCCGTCACCTGAAACGACAAGGAAAACATGTGGTTTCCTTTACCAAATCCCAAACCTTCATTCTTTTTCACTCAACAAGGGTTTTACCAGAGTTTTAGCAACTACCCAGATCACAATTTCTCCTAAAGACTCTGTTTTTACTTTACCAAATTGGAACACAGGGAAGAATGACAATAAAAGTAGGGAACTTAGGCTTAATGATGCTTTTTTTCATATGGAATATATGGTTGGGAAAGGACAGAAACCTGATGTAGCTCAAGCTACACAGCTGTTGTATGATTTGTGCAAGGCTAATAAGATGAAAAAGTCAATTAGAGTGATGGAGATGATGGTTAATTCTGGTATTATACCTGATGCAGCTTCTTATACTTTCTTGGTGAATCACTTGTGCAAGAGAGGGAATGTTGGACATGCAATGCAGTTAGTGGAAAAAATGGAGGCTCATGGTTACCCAACTAATACTGTTACTTATAATTCTCTAGTTAGAGGGCTTTGTATGCATGGAAACTTGAATCAAAGCTTGCAGCTGTTGGATAAGTTAATACAAAGGGGACTAGTTCCCAATGCGTTCACTTACTCTTTCTTGCTTGAGGCTGCTTATAAGGAAAAAGGAGTAAATGAGGCAATGAAGCTTTTGGATGAGATTATTTCCAAAGGTGGGAAGCCTAACTTGGTTAGTTACAATGTTTTGTTGACTGGCTTGTGCAAGGAAGGGAGGACTGATGAGGCAATTAGGTTCTTCAGGGATTTGCCTGCTAAAGGATTTGATCCAAATGTTGTGAGTTATAACATTTTGCTAAGGAATTTGTGCTATGAGGGACGGTGGAAAGAAGCAAATGAGCTTTTGGCTGAGATGGATGGTGCGGATCGTTTTCCTTCTGTAGTTACTTACAATATATTGATTGGTTCTCTTGCCCTTCATGGAAGGACTGAACATGCTCTGGATGTTTTGGATGAAATGATTAGGGGACGTTTCAAGGCCACTGCTACAAGCTATAACCCAATAATTGCTCGTCTTTGCCAAGAGAAGAAAGTGGATCTTGTGGTTAAGTGTCTAGACCAGATGATCTATAGACGTTGTAAACCTAATGAAGGAACATATAATGCTATTGCTGTGCTCTGTGAGCAGGGAATGGTGCAAGAGGCATTCTCCATAATTCAAAGCTTGGGGAGCAAACAAAGTTCCCCTCCGCATGATTTCTACAAGAGTGTGATTTCTAGCTTATGCAGAAAAGGAAACACATATCCAGCCTTTCAGCTTTTATATGAAATGACAAAGTCTGGGTTCAATCCCGACTCTTACACCTATTCGTCATTAATAAGAGGGTTGTGCTTGGAGGGAATGCTGCAAGAGGCACTGGAAATTGTCATAGTAATGGAAGAAAGCAATTATAGGCCTGATGTTGACAATTTCAATGCCCTTATATTAGGATTCTGCAAATCCCACAGAACCGATCTGTCTTTGAAGGTTTTCGAGATGATAATAGAGAAAGGTTATATGCCGAATGAGACAACTTATACAATTCTTGTGGAAGGGATTGCTCATGAAGGAAAAATAGAGCTGGCAGCAGAAGTATTGAAGGAGTTGCATGTGAGAGAAGTTGTGAGTCAACATGCTGTAGAGAGACTTGTTATGCAATACAACCTTTCTGCTATAGATAACATTTGATTTTTAGTTTGCCAAAATATGGACAGGAAAATGGAAAAAGTGAAAGATTATCAGTCTGGCTTTGTGCAAAATTGATTCTTACTGTTCAGAAATTTGACAGTGTCGAAACATGAATTTTGTTCTTGAACAAAGAAAAAGTAGCTTGAGATCGTTTGGCACTGTATCCAAAATTTTGAAGGTGGTGTGAAGAGGAATCAAGTTCAAGCAGAATGACTCAACTTTGTGGTACTTCTTTATTTGCTTGAGCTGGTTAATGTTTTGTTGTAAATCCTGTTTATTTTGTAGAGCTTTTGTTTGGTATGTACAAGTTGATTATGGTTGATATGAAATGATTAACAAGTCCCCTTCTCAACTGGCATCTAATGGAAGACTCATTTGGCACTTGCTGTCATTTTAGTCATCATAATGCTTTCTCAAATTCATAAATCAGTGTGTAAAAATTCTTAGATGGATTAGCTTTTTCTCCTAATGCCCTGTTGGATGTGAACTGAAGAGGTCTACTCTTCCATTAGAGTTGAGTTCTTCTTGAAGATGTTTTATAATTATTATATGCCGAACTTAGAGATGCAAATATGGTTTCAATTTTCTTTTTCCTAAAAGAAGAGAAATTGTGTTTTCAGATTATTGAATAGCTCCTTTTCCCAATAATCTGTTGGCTGTTCAAATCCACCAAGTTTGGGTGGGATAGATCATACCCCATAGAGAGAGTTCATTCAAGATTAGCCCCAATGGAAAGTCATGAGATTTCTTTGTTAAGACCTAAGAGTTGATCAAACTATCAACCATTGTGCCAAAACTTGAAACTGCTACCATGGCTGCAAATTTAAACCCCTTTTTTCTTTTCCCGGGGAGAGACTGGTATTATTACCCGATTTTGATTGCACCAACCTAATTTGCATACCGTTCACTAACTACTTAGCATCAGGAATAACGATGATGCAAGGACCGGAAGCAGTAAAAACTGTTTTGTTTTTGACAACAAAATAAAAATTGTGTCAATGATTGCTTTCCGATATCTTAATTTTACTTCTTTTCATGGGGAGAAAAGAAAAGAAGATAAGGAGAAAGAGAGGTTATGCCGCAAAACATTACCAATTTCGACTAAACTCTATTCAACAGTTTTTGCTTGTTGATTAATACAACCCAATAACAACTGAATGCCTAACCATACTAGTGTTGAAATTGGAAGACTGAGACTTATAAACTAGCAAGCAGTAACATAAAATCTCATAGAGGCTAGACAGAGAGGCTAGACAAGGGAGATTTGAAAGTCTTTTAACTTTGTAAGCAATGGAAGGGAATTTGGAAGAACCAATCACAACCATTGTGATATAGAACTCTTTACCCATCAAGCCTAGGGATTTAAACAAACCATCAAGCCTTCATTTTCAGAAAAATACTTAGATACTGGACAAACCCATTTCTTTTCTTCATTTCCTTAAGAACATAAGTTGGAAACAAACTTCTGTATATAAGCCTTAACATCATTGTCATGTTATAACCCACCAACCTCAAGCCAATTGAAAATTGTGGTCTCAAATTTTAGAACCAAAACACTGACCTCTAAAAAACACATACAAAAACAGTTTGCATCATGTTAAATTTTATCCTGAATGCTTGACAATATAGGGGAACAATCTATGTCACATATAAGATTACACGACCAATTATCTAATAATAGACAAAGACCATTAAGTTTTCAATTTCACTTTTTGGAAGCATTTTAAGGATAACACAGTCTACACAGCTCAAAACATAAAAGCCCAACATAATATTTAGTAGTACTAGACAATGTCTCAAATAGTCTTAAAACTTAACCTAAAATTAGAAGACAGAACAGATAAGCTTGCCCGAAAAAACATCCTCCAACCTTCACAACTTCATACAATATATGCTGGATGATGATGGCAAAGTCAAGGGGATATCAGGGTAAAGCCCATCTTTTCTGTGTCCATGCACCTACTTTGATCTCTGCCTCATCTTTCTGCGCTTCCTCTTCAGCCTCCTCATGCGCTTCTTCTTCCACTGAAATGCATAAGAACATAAGCAAATTAATCCTTATAAAAAGATAAAATCAACTATAGACAGATAAGATAGTTAACATTTGATCCAAATGGCCAATACAGCAATTTATTCTAAAATGTAAAATTTCAAGTTTTTTTTTTTCAAAAGATATCAATGTGACAACAAAACTCCTTTGGGTAAAAGACTATTTTCAGTCCCTCAGTTCAAGCCACAATTCCACTCCAATAAATGACACAAAACTTATAGAAAATGAGCAGTGCCCATCCCACTTGAGTTTACTAATGATAAATAAGTATAATCAAGATGCATACATCAGGTCAAACTAACCAACCCTTGTTGATTAAGTGAACAAGGTCTTTCTTCCAACCGCCCCAACAGAATTACTAATTAAAAACTTATGAAAGAAGAATTCTACAAGTAATTTTAACAGTGATTGTCTCATATGTTAACAACCACAAAAGAGCACAGTTCCCACCATGTAACAAATTAATCTTCTCCATTACATTTAATAGCGCCTATGCCGACTAAAATCCAAGAAAAGCATCTATATTGACAACGACGATATCAGCAACATTTCAAATAGTTAACCCTTATCATCAGCAACATATCAAATAATTAACCCCTACCATCAATTTGGATACAGTCAGCCAAATCGCCTTTGCTGAAGGCTTCTCTCAGTAGCTTTCATAATTTTTCCTAACTAGAAATTTTGGAATTTAGGTTAACCTATTTATTGATAATCAAATGTTCCAAGTTCTGATACTCATTACACCTAAAAATAGCAAATAAGTAATCGTTTTGCCATGTTCTCTCATCTAACAAACAGATCATAAAAGCCATTATAAAACCCTAAAATATACTAAAGATTAAATACTAGAAATTAAACAACCAAAACCAAAGGAGGGGGAAAGCAAATTAATTTCCAAATGCAAATAATCTGGACAAACAAATCACAGAAAAAGTGACGAAAAGCTTAGCACCGCGAGATGAATCGCAGACATAGAGGAAATTACCTTGGCTCTCATCTTGGATTAGCTCCTTTTACGATTGGCCGACGATCCCTACAGAAAGAAGACGAGATTACCTTGAGAATTCTAAGGGCTTCGTTCGTTATTTAAAGGCCCACGCTCTGGAAACCCTAATTCGTGTCCCATTTTGGGTTCACGTGCCGCAGGGTAATTTGGTTATTTTCCTTATCTCTTTATTTTTTTTTTTGGAATGTCTTCGTTTTTGCTATACAAAGAGTTTGAAAATCCAACCACAATTTTGTTAAAGACTTTAAATTACTTTAAATTAGAATAATTAAAAATGCCTTGATATTTTTTTAATTGATAATTTTGTCATTTATTTTATTTTTAAAAAATTATTATAAAAGAATAACTTAAAAATTAAAAAAGTAATATCATAATCAATGTTATAGAGACCAAGGAGCTATGGCCCCCTTGAAAAATTTGAAAATTTTTCTATACATATATTATTTTCTCCAAAAATTTGTTCTATAAATAAATTGGTTAAGCCCCCCAAAATTTAAATTTATTGTTTTACATATATTCATTATTTTTATGACTCTCGTCTATTGATAATGTATAACAAAAATGAATTGTATATACTATTACCAAAATCACAACTCTTTAATTTGATTTGCTCATCATAAATTATTTTTAAATTAAACGTTTAATGTTAAGAAGTTTGTCATTACGATAGTAAGAAAAAAAATGCAGATTTAATATATATTAGTCTTATAACTAAAATCAAATAATAAATAATCAAGTTAATTTTGTGGCTTCATTATTTTTTAATTTCCAATAGAATCTATGTTCTACTATATCTTATATGTCATTTTTTTTTTAAAATTGTAATATACTAAAGTAATTAATACTCACTGACTAATTTTTCATGTTCATAATTTTAATTCACCAAGTAAAAATTTAGAAAGCTTCAAGATTTATGGTCTCAAAGCCTTCATCGTAATTTTTTAAGATATTTTTAATAATTTAACTTTTTATTTATGTATATATTTTAATTTTAGATTTGAATCATTGAATATAATAATATAACATGTTAATAGAGTTGATAAAAACTCATAGCATTAGTTTGATCACTCTAAAGTTAAATGTCTGGTTTTGTCATTGGTTATAAATAATTTAAAATGTACAAATACTTAATATGTAACATCAGTAATAATATAACCAATCTCTACAAAAATAGAATCATATATTTTGTAATCTAAAAAAGTTACCGAGTTTATGTATAATTCTTTAAAATATTTTGACATAATACTCAAATAAAATTTTAAACTATGCAAGAAAATTTAAATAAGTTTTTATTTTTTTATTACGTTCAAAATTGTTTAGTAAATTTACTTTTATAAATTTTTTTTTATAGATAAGTTGATTAGCAAAACAATTTATATAAGTTCTAATTTTAATTAAAATTATTATAAAGGGTCATCGATTGAGAGAGTAGGATATTTTTTGAGAGGGTAATGTTGAAATTATTTTTAATAGATAAGGACATTTTTGAAATAAAAAGAAAATTTTTTCTAAAAAGCTAGCATGTTTTTAAAAGAAGAAAAAAGAAAACTCTTCTTTGTAGCTTTTCCCAAAGGCTCTTTCTTTTTTAAATTTTGTTCTTTAAAAAAAAACTTGCCTTTTTTTAAAAGCTTCTCAAAATCCTATAACATGGCTTTTGTTTTAAGAGATATATAAGCTAAAAAAAATAAGACCAAACAAACACTAAGTTAATTATTAATTACAAATGCTTATTTGACTCAAACTAAAAATATAAAAGCTTATTTGACTCAAAATAAAAATATAATAACTTGATTGAATGTAATAAAAGTATAAAATTTTATTTAAAATTTTTTGAATAATTTAAGGATTTTTTTATATATTATACCATAAAATTTTTTACTTATTTGCTTCCTTTGAAAGATGTATGGTGCAAATAATGGTGAAGAAGAACACTAGGATTGAAGAAAAGATAAAATTTATGATGGGAAAAGAAAGCTTGAACACTTATAACTTAACTATAGCTTGAACATTTAAATACAAAATTGAAATGCTCCTCAGCTTTGTAAAATGAAATATGAATAGTTATTAAAATTTTCAATTGTATTTAAGTTGATTAAATGTTATAATTTTTTAATGATCAAAATACTTGGAAGGTCCTTGTACGCATTTGTTTTGTTCAATTTAGCCCCTCTACTGTCACGACCCGAAACTCCCCTTCGAGCCCGTAACAATCGCCACGACGTTTCGATAAGCATTCATACCCCGAATACCGATCGAAACATCGTAAGGCTTGCGTACCAATTTTCTCAAAAACTCCGAAACCGATTAAAATATAATATGCAAGCGGAGAACGCATATTTCATAATTAAAAATAAATCCAGCGGTCTAAAATATTTGTTTAAAGTAAAAATTTAAACTATTTAAATAAAACAAAAATATTCGATAAAGTATTTTATTTTCTTAAAACACAATATTTATAAAGTCTTTCAAAAATCATTTTTATAACATAAAAGTAAAATAAATTTATTTATACAATAATAAAGATAACTAAAGTATAAAAATTCAATTATAGTGACGCGCGGGCCCCCAATTAACCACGAAGGTACAAGACTGCGAATCCTTACTTTCTAAAATGCCGCTTCGAGATTTTCTTCTTGATGCAATTGTTGGTCTATTGCCTATTCTGAGCCTGAAAAATGTATAGAAAGAAATGTGAGATTTCACAAATCTTAGTGAGTAAACATATACCCTCTAAACTATCTACAGTCAAGTAAATAGAGACAAATAAAATATTTCTTCCAGTATGTTTTTCATAACATAAATTTTCATTGTACTTAAAACGATTAACTTGGCTCATGGATTTCACAAAACTTGGCTTATGCCAAAATCATTCTCAAGGATACCCCAGCCGGAGGCATATAACCGAGACCGCCAATGCTGTTAAATTTCTTACACTCATTTTTCATCTGAAAATCTGATCATTCTTTGGCGTTGGTTGAGTCTCACACTCACGTGGTGGTCCGCGTGAGGTGCACTCAAACTTTACCTCAGGAGATGCCCTACACACGACTCTCCTTATCGAGGTAAGAATATATCTAGGAACCGTGCCACTCTTATAAGCTGGTCCACGGAACCTGCCACTGCAACGGGGATTTTATCTACCACCGAATTCATAAAAATTCTCAACTGCATGATATGGCCATTTATTTTTCTACCTAGCCTCTCTTAGGCTGCTCAAAATAGTTCAAATATAAATTTAACATAATAACAAATATCAATTCTGTCATTCATGCTAATAAAATATCATAAGCCATTCAAATTAAAAATACAATTTATTTCACAACACATAATAGTCTCCAATTACTCTATTTTTTTAAAACCATTATTCAATTTTTCTAGAAAATTTATAAAATTATTTTATAAAATCACATTTTCCAATAAAACACAACAATTTGGTATTGAAACCATTTTTCATAAAATCACATAATTGAATAAAACTACTATAGATAATTAAGACAATATAGGAGTACTCATTGTACTAGGAGTAGATATACACTATAAATTATAAATTACAATTTGTGTCAAATCATTATAAATTATTTCAGACTCTTATCCATGCGTATGCACTAGATAGGGTTTGAAATGTCTAGACAATCACTTAAGTGATGTGTCCGACTTAACTTGCCTATACACGGTGTAAATTCCTAAAATCCCCAATTCAACTCCAATTCCATCTATTTCAATTTCAATTATCCAATTATACCCACAATACCTCATTGACTGTGAATTTGGTCCAATTTATCAGTCCAGACTATAAATTATGCTTTTACCCCTAGTGGGTAAAAATTTTAATTTTTGCATCAAAAATTCCATTTAATTTCCAACCTCATAATTCATCATTTTTTTCCATCCAATTCTCTTAAAATAAAGTCAACATCATCCTCACACACCATTAGCTAGATTTAGCTTAGAGAAATTCATGGAGAAAATGAATATTTTTCTTATTATTTTACTCATAAATATGCTAAACTAACACTAAACACTAACATAGTTCAAAATCAAATTAATTTAACAACTTTCTCTCTCTAAACCCATATGATCAGATTTGAATTCATCATCATAACACATAATTTAACCATGGAAAATAAGGAGAAATGCATGGAAATGATAGATCTTAAGTTAAGCTTGAAAAATCATACCTTTAAACACTTGAATCCTTGAAAAATCATACTTTTTCTTTGATTTTCTTCCACCTAGGGTTTTATTTTTGGTTTCTCTCTCTTCCTTGCTGGTTTGGATGAATTTTAGGAGAAGAAGGCTGAAAATTTGACCTTTTTATCATTTAAATAAAATAATATTATTTTATTATACTTTTTAATTTTTTATTAATTTATTTTTATTTTTTTTCTTTGACTTTTATCCACCATCCATTCTTCACTTATCCACTCATTGTAAGAAGTTTCTAGACTCTTCAAAAAAAATCTTGGTTGAGTAATTTTCGAAAATTACACTTTTACCCTTGAAAAGTAAAAAATTACATTTTTGCCCCAAAAATTGAAAATTTGCCAGAATGCATAATTTTCACTCCTCATACTCATATCATACTCCAAATAATTAAATTTGATCAAAATCCTTTCGAAAATTAAATTTTCGATTCCATGTGGTAAAATTACCATTTTGCCCCTATACTCCAAAAATATCGAAAACTCATATTTTTCACTGCTAAATCTTTCAATTATACTTCAATACTCATATCATACTCAAACATGTCAAATGGGGCTAAGAAAATCTTTTCTAAAAATTCTCGTTTCGTCCTCGAATTGTAAAATGACCATTTTACCCCTAACCAGTAAATTCTCTTGATTTACTCCAAATTGATTCTCGAACTCCGAATCATCGTTTTGAGTCATCCCTGGACTGTGAAATTCTCAATTTCATCTTTAAGATCTCAATTTTATCTTGTTCGAGGTTTAATCGACTTAGTTGTACTTTTAAGGGCAATATCGTCTTTTAACGATTTCTCAAGACTTCCTCAATATGTAGACATTTTATCGAGCATGTGAATGACATTGCAATTACTTTATAAAGCAGGGTTTGACATCTACTCTAATTTGAAATAATTCAATCTCTCGATTTTGAGAATTGCTTTAATTTAGTTCCTCTCTTTAACAACATTCAATTTAGCTATTAAAAAAGACAACGTGATGTGTCACTTTTTTATTGACGTGGTGGTGTGGGCTAGCAACACGTTGACGTGGCACTGCCATGACACCTTCACATACTGACATGGCAGTGCCACATCATCTTTTTAAGTTTGAGTTGTTGACATGGCATGTTAGGTGATATGGCAATGCCATGTCAGCATATCAAAGTGATGTGGCACTACCACATTAGCATTAAGACTCAAGTTGCTGACTTGACACATGTTGGATCCACGTGACATGCTAAGAGACTAACATGTCACTCTCTTCTTCTACAAAAGATGATGTGCCTAGTTAAGGTTCAAACCAACGCCTATAGTAAATATACTAAGCTCTCTACCATCATACGTAAATCCTTACTTTTAATAATTTTTTACTTTTGTTTTTTTTCTCTATATTTCTTTCTTATTTTTTCTCTAAAACTACATTGTTTTGGATCCTTTTTACACTCTCAAAAACCCTAACTATAAAGCTCTAATTATAGGAGAGAGAGAAAAAAAAAAGGTAGAAAGAGAGAAGGGAAGGAAACAATGAGAAAAAAAATACTTTTATAGCTAGAGATTTGGACAATATAAGAAGGTTCCAAAACGACGTAGTTTTCAAAAAAAATAAAAAAGAAAAAGAATGAAAGAAAATAAAAGTAAAAATTATTAAAAATAAAGGTTTAGACATAATGATAAGGAGCTTAATGTTTTTATTAAAGGTCTTAGTTTGAACCTTAATAAAAAGCACATTATTTTTTGGAAAAGAAAATAGTGGTGTGGTTGTTTCTTAACATGTTACGTGGCAGCCTCTTAACATGCCACGTCAATGTTGACATCATCCTATTTAACGATTAAAATGCATGTTGTTAGAGGGAGGGTTAAATTAGAGCAATTCTCAAAATCAAAGGGTTAAATTGCTTCAAATTGGAGTAGGATTAAATTGAACAAAACACTTGAGTATAAGGACCTCCCAAGTATTTTGACCATTTTTAATTAAAAACAATAATCTTAGAAAAAAAAAGGAAAAAGATAACAAAAGAAAAAAATAAATTAGAGAAATAAATAAAAAAGGAGTATATATATTTTTTTGATTTAAAGTTGACTTATTACTAAAATCATTACTTTTTCAAGAGAATTTCAATAAAACCTCATAGATAAAAAAGTATTGAAATGAGTTTATATTTAATCAAATCTCAAAAAATTTTTGTATTTTACCAAAATATGAATATATAGTGATATAATCCATGAATAAGACCCATAAAATCTTTCTTAAAAAAGTTTACATTACTTACACATAGCACAACTAATAATGTATATGACCCAATTAGTTAAATCGGATTGTGGTGGTCACACAACTTCATTGCCCTATATATCCTTCTATCATTATGCAATAAAAGAGCATATTTAATAGATGGTCAATACACCTATACAATAAAAAAATCATGTAAACTTTTGTGATCCAATTTTTGTCATTTTTTTGTTTCTTGGTATTATTAGAATGGAAAATATACAAAAATAATGAAAAAAAATTAAAAAAGACAAAAAATGGAAAATTTTTGTAAATTTTTTTAAATAACATGACTATTTGAATAGCATTATGAATATTTTTATGAATATTCATTTATGTTATATATATCTAGATTTGGATGTAGATTAGATTGAATCAAGATTAAGATTTTATACATCTATCTAGTCCTTTAGTATTATTTTCATTTTGTAAATTATATCTAGAAAAGGGTTATTAGTTTATAAATAAACATTTTACTTCATTTATAAATACACACTTGAATAAGATCTTTTTGCTCATTTTAAATACTTTCTCTTATAATTGTTATTTGAAGTCTTATTTTATAACATATTATCAACACGATTCTCTAATCTATCAAGTTTTTGCATTATTTTATTTTAATCATCTTTAATTTTCAAAAAGATTTCAATGATTGAATTTTGATTTCTGATTTTAGCAAATCAAGTAAAACGCTAGTATTATTTTGTTTTTATCATCTCCAAGCTTTAAAAAGATTTCAATAGTTGGTTTTCTTAATTTTTAGTTGTAACAAATCACGTAAGTGACTTGATATCTCTCTGATATTTTTATTTCCTAATGCAACCTTATGATTTTGATAGTTGTAGATGCCATTTTTTGTATGACTTTTGTGATTTTAATTCTTACTTTCATTTTTATTTTGATTTTTCTTTTTAAGAAATGTTATTAGGCTTAATTTTCTGTTAGACATCCCTGTATCTCGAAAGCCCACAGAAAGTTTTCATAGTTTCCAAATGGGCTTTTAAGACCCTAATGGCTCGTTTGGTTCGGGGAATGGCTATACCATTCCCTTTCTATTCCCCTTCTATGCCATCCCCTTCGTTTGGTTCAAAAGTTGACAGGGAATAGGAATTCCTGAGGAATTTCTATTCCCTGCAAAGGGGTAATAAGGGGGCCTTAAGTAAACCCAAGGTCCCCCCCGGTAATAGCTATTCCATGTCTCATGAAATAGCTGTAATATTATTAAGGACAAAAATACCCTCATTCTTACTTGAAAATTTCAACTCTGGCCATATAAAATATTTTTATTTTTCTCTCTCTTCCTCTTTCCCCCTCTCCCGATCTGCCTCTTCCCCTTTCCGATCTTCCCTTCTGCCGCCGATCTACCTCTTCCGATCTGCCCCTCTTCCGATCTGCCCCTCTTCCGCCGTTCTTCGTCTTTCTCTCTACCGATCTGGCGTTCAACGGTCAAATCTGGCCGCGGGAAGCACCGGATCTGGTGCTTCCCGACCAGATCCCGTGGTTGGATCTGGCACTCCACGGCCAGATCCAACCGCCGGGGACACCGATCTGGCGTCCTAATGGCCAGATCTGGCCACATAGTGCGCCAGATCGGTGTTACGTGACACCGGTCGCCTTTCCGGCAACCGGATTACGGGCAAGAAGAAAAAACAAATAAAAAAAATAAAAAAGTCAAAAATTATTTATAAATATTAAAATATTAATATTTTATTTATTAAATTATTAAATATTTAATGAATATAAATAAAAAATAAAAAGTTATTAATATTTTAATCATAATAATATTAAATTATAAATAAATTATTAATATTTAATGTATTAATAATTAAATTATATTAAAATATTAATATTTAAATTATTAATTATTAATATTTTCATTAAATTATAAATTATTATTATCTTAAAAAATAAAATAAATAATAAATAATCATATATAATAAAGGGTATTTTTGTCTTTTTATTTTTTATTCTTTTCTTATTCCAAAGTTATTGTTACCAACCAAACACTGCATTAAGTAGTAATAGCCATTCCTACTCTATTCCATTCATTGAACCAAACAAAGTAATAATTATTCTTTTTTATTCCCACCTTATTCTATTCCCACAGAATATCTATTTCATTCTATTCCTATCTATTCCGCGAACCAAACGTGCCGTAAGGCTAGCAAGTCCAAAACTAAAAAAATATCAAAAACAAATAAACAAAATATAATAAATAATTTTCTTTTTCCAAATAAGGGGAAATTCGAGGCAACTGCCGTGGTAGCCAACTAAGGCTAAACTGGCACATAATCAGCCTTTTCCTTTTCCAAGTTGGATCAACCCGTCTTTCTCCTAAGGTTTGCCAATTTTAGCTACGTCTTCTTCTTCTTTAGGATTTGCCTCTCTTTTCCCCCGTCCCTCAAATGGTGAAAAATTCAAGTCAATTTTAAAAGTTAAACTGCCAAAAAGTCAAACTACCAAACCCAAAGACGTTGCCATCGACAGCATACAACTGCCAATAGTCCCTTCGCTTATAAAAAGGGATCTCAAAAAAAAAAAAAAAAGAAACAGAGAAAATAAAATCCCCAAAAAAATTTTTCTTCTCAGCAATTGTGAAACTCTATGAACCCTAAAAGAAAAACTTTCTTTCATTCAATGTAATGAAAGAACCCAAAATCTCTTGGCATCAACCATAAAAATCTAAGATTTAGTCTTCTTGCCTTCTGGGTTAGTAAATCAATATATCATATGGTTTGTGGGTTGATAGTATTCGGGAAGTGGTTTGTGGGATAGTTTAGAGCTTGATTTGGGGATTTGGTGGTCGAATCGAAGCTGAGGGAGTGATTGGCGTTGCGATGGCTGCCATTTGGTGGATGAAAACTTGAGTTTCAAAGTGTTTAAGGTTTCAACTGAGAAAGGCATAGGTTGCATTTTAAGAGAGGTCAAGCAAACGAGTAGGATGTTTGTTATTACCTAGGGTGACTTTATCCTTGAAACGTTGTAGTATAAGCTAGACGAAGGAGGAAGCAAGAAGGCTACTAAACGATAGCGTTTTGAGCAAAAAGGTTGGGCCTTTGTATGGGGCTTAGAGAGATCAGACTGTGTGAAGGAAGAATAAACCACCCTATGCTGCTGCTGGACTTAGGTAAGTGTCATGGCCCATAATATTAGATATTAAGCCTTATGGATTATTGGGTTCAATGTTGGTTGTTTTAAATATTTGCTTTGTGGGTTAGTAAGTCAATATATCCTATGATAAGTGGTGAAAAGTGTAAGAAAAGTAATAACAGTTGTTTGTAATGTGAGGCAATATAAACAATATAGGTTTCTACATATATAGATTCATAACTAATGTTATGGGTATTAATATATAAAAAATTTAGTAATAATAATAACTAGAAAAGCACCCGCACTACGCAACGGGTTTGTAAAATTTTATAAACACTTAGATGTTAAAAATTATGAAGTAATGATAAAAATTATAAAAGCTATTATTAATACAATCCTGCTAATTAATATTTGATCTATGTACAATTTTCAATAAATATACAAAAACTATCATAATATGTACAAAAATTGTTTTGCATTCTCAATGAGCAAGATGTTGTTTGAAAAAAAAAAGATAATAATCCTGCTAATTAATATTCGATATATCTACTAATAATAGTTATTACAAAATGTAAAAAAATTGTTCCTATAAATCAATGAGCAAACTATTTTGAAAAACAGGATAACAGCTTAACCAAATTACATGTACTATAAAATCATTTTTGTCAAGGAAACCTAAGCATGCTAGTCCTTGATCTAATTCACCATCCACCATTAATATTACTTGTCTCTTGAACCAATAACACAATGGCAATTAGGATAAAAACCATAAAGATTGAAAAAGCTATGTTTGTGGTGATCAAATAAATCTTAACAAAAGAGATGCCTTTTTTATTTTATTCCTAATTAGATTATATAGTAATTGTTGCTATTAAAGAGAAAAGAAATTGCACAGTTAAAATAGCAAAGTAGAGATAAAGAAAATTGAAATCAAAATTTTTATGATAAAGAAAATTTGAAAATAGGAATTTGGCCACAAAATATTCTACACCAAAGTTTTGATACAATAGCTAATAGTAATGTCAAAGTCTAACCATTCACAGTATGAGCTTTAACCTAGTGTCATAGAAAGGCTTGGTTCATCTTTAGTGTGAATTGTAAAGAGGCAATAACAATTTACTTGCACAACAGATAACCAATCATAAATGTAATATGATAGGAAATCAATAATTTTTTAGCTTTCATACTGATCCCAGTGGCCATTATTTTACTTTACATTCGAGGAAAGTTCATTTGTTATACTTTTGACACTTAGATTGCCTCTTATCTAGAAACTTTCAAATTTAAGAAAGTTTGAGAACTATATAACTATTAGGTTAAATGGGCAGCTTTTGTGACTGTAAGTTTGCCAACGAAGATTAGAATATCTATTTGAGATTGGATACAAAATTTTAAAAGTTTTAGAAAGTGCACCTCTAAATTCCATTAGGATCCTCTGCAAGTTTTAGTAAAATTCAAACATAGAACCATATAAAATGTTTGATAAAATACTTACAAACATATATGGTATGTACTATGGGAACTAAGAACCACACGAACTTTAGAAAATTTAAATCACATGTAAATAAAGCTAAACTTTAAAAGTTTAGCAGTGTTTTGAAGATAATATACATATATTTGTAAAAACAAAATTCTGAACATGACAACATATGCAATTAAGGTCTCAAAAGATTTTGTGAGTCAAAATCAAATATCTATCAAGTGTGACTTTTACATATATATATATATATATTGGTTTTAAAACAGGAAGTAGATTTAATAGTCGAGCCTTCTGTAAAAGAAAAGAGTCAGCCCTAAAAAAAAAAAACAGTTTAAATATGAGAAGAACACATGAGAGTCAAACATGAGTAGAACAAACAAACTATTAGAGAGTAATTGGGAAATTTGTTTACTAGTATATCAACCACGATTATGTAGTTGAAGTAAATAAAAAAAAAACACTATTTAGTTTCCTTTCACCTTCTCTATTAATTATCAAGGAAGAAGCATCATGATAGTGAAAATTTTAAATCCCTTGTATGGGATATAGAAATACTGTTAATTTTCTGATTGGTGAGATGCTTTCTATTAACAATAAATTAGTGATTGTTTAAGGAATAATTTACAAAGTTTTAAGACAAAAACATGTCTTTTTTAGTTGAATGTGATGCTATGATTATTCATTAAATCAGATGATTACCTTAAAAGGAGAACAAATCTAATCTCATGATAATAATATGCAACTTTTCAATGATAAAATAGTCAAATGATGGTCCAAACCATAAGAAAAAGATAGAAGACTCTAGATTTATTTATCCCTTTAGCTTTTGACAATGCGTGTGCACTTATGTCCTAGTATATAATTAATTCAAACACTAATATATATAGATTTCCTTGCACCTAAAGCAACACAAAAACAAAATTGATAACATGGAAATCTCAAACATATCAAGAAAATCCAGACATAGCACAAAAGTTATAAAACAGATAAAAAATAAGTCACAATAATAAATCTCAAGGTCCAAATTGAACGATATCAATTGTTAGAGAGAAAACCAAAGGAATAAACATAGTTACTTAAAGTAACTAATATGCTCCTAGTTTTTAATACTTTTGCTTAACATTTCAGTCAAGTGCCAGCTATAGAATTCTTTTCTTTGTTTTTTCTACCATAAATTTAACCAACATTGAAAGTTGAAAGACCCAAGAGCTATATAATCAAAAACACATTTAGATTAAGAACCTGTTGACTGGTGTTTGGTAGAGATTTTTTGGGAATAATTTTAGGAATTATTGTATTTATGTGTCTGATTTTTTGGGCCTAATATTATGCTTTTGATATTTGTGATAACTTCTTGTTTTAGGGCTATTTTAAGGTAAACATAGATATATATATATATATATAGGCTGCTGTAAATAATTTTTTTATGATAGAGAATAAAAAACTCTCTTATTTTTCATCCTAATATGGTATCAAAGCTTTTACCGACTAAAGAAGCTATATTTTTTATCGCTTGGCAGTAGGAGAATCCTGTCTGCTATTCTTGATAGTCGCTAGAAGCCTTGATTGACTGGTGTTTCAAATCATGGCTGATGGGAAGAAAACAATTATGAAAAATAAAGTTAGTTTGATCGGTGAGAATTCCTCATTACAAATCAGTCTCGTAATGCTAGATGGAACTAATTATCTTGCATGGTCAAGATCTTGTCTATTATTCATTCAAGCTAGAGGTTTAAAAGGATATGTTACTGAAGATAAACAAAAGCCAAATGCCACTAGTCCCACCTACAACTAGTGGGAATACAAAGACTCTCTTGTAATGTCATGGCTTATTAATTCCATGCAACTTCAAATAGCCTGAGGTTATCTGTTGTTGAATACTGTATCTAAGATTTGGAATGTAGCTTCTCAAACCTATTCTTAAGTGGGCAATGATGCAAAGATTTATGAATTGCGGAATAAGGTGCATGAGACGAAACAAATTGAGATGACTATTGCTCAATACTTTGCTGAATTAAGTGGTTTATGGCAAGAACTCTACTATTACCAAGATTTCCAAGTAGTATGTTCTGAAAATGCAACCAAATTCTAGAAATTAGTGAAAAAAGAACGCATATATGATTTTCTTAGTGGTTTAAATATGGAATATGATTAGATACGGGTTCAAGTACTTGGTAAGGATTTTTTACCTTTTTTAAGGCAAACTTATTTGTATGTGTAGCAAGAAGAAAGTTGAAGAAGTGCCATGATAAACACAGTTTCAGTAGACAAGGTAAGGTTAGTTGCATATGCTTTTCGTGAACAGCTGAAAGTCAGTAACTAAGGTCTATTAGACAAGGATCATTTACACTAATTATTGTGGGAAGCTAAGGCATACTAAGGAGACTTGTTGGAAGCTGAATAGTTGACCAACTAGAAGTCGTGGAGATAAATAGTGTAGGTTCCATTAGTTTTTGATGATTATAAAATATTCCCATCTTTGTGTGTCTAATATCTCTACCTAAGTGTGCAGGATAAAAGCTCATAATGAAACAATAACTTAATCTTCCTAATGAGCACTTAAAGATTTGATATGGATAAGGAATTAGAATGATCAACACAAAGGAAGCTCCTTGGTTGAATAGTGAAGATCATTGGTTGGGCAAAACTTAAAGTGGAGAAGTGGAAGGCTGAAGTTTAGTGAGAAACTGAATCAACTTAATTGACTAAAAAAATGGGTTAGTTGACTAAGTACTCTCTACCAAATCTACGACCGAGACAAAACCAACTTAGTCGACCAAGAGAAAAATGTTAGTCGACTAAAAGCTCTCTGTCTACAACATACACCAGGCCACTATAAGATAGATTAATGGCTAGAACTTACCCCAAACTATTTTCAATCGGTCAAAAACGATCCAACAGCCATCAGACAAGCTTCTCCAACTATAAATGGATCTTCAAATGCTAAAGAATTAATCTTTGGCTTTATTTCACATAGATTCCATAATATTCAAGCCAAGAAAGAGCATAAAGCTTAGAATTTCTCTTGTATGTCATTGAACCTAAACGTTTATCTTTTGTTATTGTGTTTAGCTCTGAACCGTGTACCACTTAGATCAATTTGTGGTCATAGGTACTTTCTCTTCTACTCATCTTTGTATTCTTAGAGTGAAAGATTCACTCTAAGCGGTTGTTTCAAGTTAGGTTGTTTGAAAGAGTAAAAGTTCCAACTTAGCCTTAGAAAGTTGGGTGTTGGGTTTTGGTTGAGCCATTGACAAACCATTGTGAAAGGTTGTGGTTGAGCCTTGGAAAACCACTTTGGGGTTTTAGTTGAGCCCAGGAAAAACTAGTGTAAAGGTTGTGGCTAAGCCTTGCAAAAACCATTGT
Organism: Theobroma grandiflorum; assembly: GCA_036013995.1. Taxonomy (NCBI): domain Eukaryota; kingdom Viridiplantae; phylum Streptophyta; class Magnoliopsida; order Malvales; family Malvaceae; genus Theobroma; species Theobroma grandiflorum. The sequence goes on along the minus strand of CP142133.1, from coordinate 20,461,271 downwards.
AAAAACTTGGTGGAAGCTTGTGAATTCCATTGTTTTTAGTATTTGGTTTGAAAATTCTTGGTTGGTTAATCAAGGTAGTAGATGTAGGTCTTGGACCGAACCACTATAAATTCTTTGTTTATTATTTTCATTGTTTTACTTTTTTTATTTTGAGATTAAGTCTTAATCTTGTTAAAAGAGTCAAACTAGTGCTATTTACCCCCCTTTAGCACTCATATTTGAGACCAACATTTAGTATCAGAGCTAGTGCCCTGTTTTTAAAGGTCTAACACCCTTAGAGAGGATCCTATGGCTTTTAAAAAATCAATTGTGGCTGATGGACAATTTACAAACAAACCTCATCTGTTTGATGGCTCTAATTACCTTGATTGGAGCACTAGGATGTCTATATACATTTGAGCTATAGATTATGAAATGTGGGATGTCATCATTGATAGTCCTTTTTGTTCCCTCAATTGTAAATGTGGTCACAAATGAGTTGATGCCTAAGCCAAAGACTGAATGGACCGAGGCTGAAACTAAGAAAGTCCAAACCAACTTTAAGGCAATCAACACCTTGCATTGTGACTTGACCCCCATAGAATTCAACAAAGTCTCAAGTTGTACAATAGCTAAGCAAGTGTGGGACAAACTTAGGATCATTCATGAAGGGACTTTTCAAGTTAAGGAGTCCAAGATAACCCTCCTAACACATAACTATGAGATGTTCAAAATGGAGCTTGGTGAAGACATCACCAGTATGTTTGATAAGTTCACAAACATTACAAATAAACTCAGCCAATTAGGAAAGCTTATCCTCAAGCATCAACTAGTAAAAAAACTTCTTAGGAGTCTACCTAAATCATGGAAGCCAAAAGTTACTGCCATCAGAGAAGCAAAATATTTAAATATCATCACACTTGATGAAATATGCAGGTATCTCCTCACTCATGACCTGGAACTAAAGGAAGAAGAAGAAGAAGATAGGAGAGAAGTAAAAGAAAAGAAGAAAAACATTGCACTTAAGGTTAGCATCTTTGAAAAAGAGTTGGAATAGCTCTCATGTGATGATGATGATGAGCTGGCACTTGTTGCAAGAAAGTTTAGAAAATTGATGGGCAGAAAAAATAGAAGATTAGTAAGAAAAGGCTTCAAAAAAGATTCAGGTTTTTCATGGAAAAGAGGCAAAATCGATTCTAACAAAAAGAAAGAGCTGATTTGTTATGAGTGCAAGAAACCAGCTCACTTCAAGTCTGAATGTCCATTGCTAAAAGAAGAAACACCAAAGAAAACCAAAAAAATCAAAAAAAGCAATAGTTGCTGTAGCTTGGTCTGATAGTGACTTGAGCTCTAAAGTTGATAAGGAAAGCTCAGAAGAAATAGCAAACATCTGCCTAATGGCCAGAGATGATGAAACAGAGGTATGCTCATCAGCTTTTGATTTTTCAATGAATGATTTACAAGATGAGTATGATAATTTATATGATGAATTTGAAAGCCTATTTATAAAATACAAAACCTTGAAGAAAAAGGCTACATTCCTCGAAAGAGATTTGAAAAAGATAAAACAAGATTTCAACTCTGTTTTTGAGCAAAGAAATTTTTTGCAAATTGGGTTAGAACATTTAAAAATAGATTTTGAAATTATGAGGGAAGAGCTGGAAAACAAATTTGCTGCTTTGCAAAAAGTTCTTGATGAAAATGTAGCATTTAAGTGTTTGAAAAATGATGCTTTAAAGAAAAACTCATATGTTAAAAAGAATCACCAAAATGCATCATCTAAATGCTATTGCTCTCGAAAATATGGTCATCTATCTTATAAATGTGTTAAAGGTAAAAACCAGCAAAAAATAAAAAAAATTTGGATGCCAAAATGCTTCTATATTGCCACTAACACTCAAGGACCCATCAAAGTATGGATACCTATCAAGAAGAACTGAACAACTATTTTGTAGGTTGAGTGTACCTAAAGAAGACATGCTCAAAAGCTCAACTCAAGAAAAAGCAGCCATGGTACATGGATAGTGGTTGCTCTTGACACATGATAGGGGATGAAATGCTGTTTGCTCAGCTGGACAAGAAAAAGAGAGGTACTGTGTCCTTTGGAGATGATTCAAAAGGTAGAATCCAAGGAATAGGAACGGTTGGTAAGAACTCTCATTCTCAAATCAGTCTTGTGTTGCTTGTTAAAGGCTTGAAGCATAATCTGTTAAGCATTAGTCAGCTGTGTGATAAATGATTTAGGTTTGTTTTGATTCCAATAAATGTGAAGTAATAGATATAGGTACTAACAAAATCACCTTCATAGGAAAAAGGTTGAAAAATATGTATGTTATCTTTCTTGAAGATCTAGAAAAGAATAGTGAAATGTATTTAGTAGCAAATATTGAAAATGACAGCTAGTTATGGCATAGAAGACTAGGACATGTAAGTTTAAACACTATGACAAAGCTGATTAAGAAAAACTTAATTGTTGGATTACCTAGTATAAAGTTTGAAAATGATAAAATATGTGAAGCTTGTCAATTAGGAAAGCAAGTCAGAACTTCTTTCAAAGCTACGAATGTTGTGTTAACATCTAGACCTCTTGAAATGCTCCATATTGATCTCTTTGGTCCATTTAGCACCACAAGTCTAGGTGAAAAATCTTATGGCTTAGTGATAGTAGATGATTACTCTAGGTATACTTGGGTTTATTTTCTTGCTCACAAAAGTGATGCATTATCAGCTTTCATAATCTATTCTAAGAGAGTTAAGAATGAAAAAGGTACAACCATTGTTAGCATTAGGAGTGACCATGGAGGAGAGTTTGAAAATGATTAGTTTGAGAAATTTTGCAATGAAAAGGGGTTGGAACATAACTTTTCAGCACCAAAAACACCCCAACAAAATAGAGTTGTGGAGAGAAAGAATCGAACATTAAAAGAGATGGCTAGGACTATGCTTTGTGAGAGTAATCTTCCTAAGTACTTTTGGGCTGAAGCTGTAAACACAACAGCTTACATTCTTAATAGGGTCTCAATTAGAGCAATTATCTCAAAGACACATTATGAGCTATACAAAGGAAGAAAACTAAACATATCTCACTTTAGGAGTTTTGGCTGCAAATGCTTTGTTCTAAATAGTGGAAAACATTTATTAGGAAAGTTTGATGCAAAAAGTGATGAAGCAATATTTTTAGGATATGCTATGAACTCTGAGGCTTATAGAGTTTTCAACAAAAGGACATTGAATGTTGAAGAATTTATCCATATAGTTTTTGATAAATCAATTCATTTAGAAAAAGAAATTGATGATGATGATGATGACTTAGAGAACTTAGGAAAACATATGGATCAAATGAGCCTAAATGATAGCAAGAACAATGAAGAAGGCTCATTTAGAGAAGAAACCATGGCTCTACCTTTAGAAAATCTGCAAAGACAAGAAATCCAGCATAGTGACTTACCTAGAAGCTGAAGGTATGTGAGAGATCACCCACAAGAACAAATCATTGGTGACATATCTCATGGAGTTAAGACTAGGAAAGGAACTAGGGAGACATGTGAATTTTTAGCTTTCATTTTTCAAGTTGAACCTAAAAGTTTTGAAAAAGCTGAAAAAGAGGAAACTTGGATTTTAGCCATGCAAGAGGAGATAGATCAGTTCAAGAGAAACAATGTATGGTCACTAGTGCCTAACCCCTCTAACCATTCTATTATTGGAACTAAATGGGTATTTAGAAATAAAGTTGATGAACATGAAAATGTGGTTAAAAACAAAGCAAGATTGGTAGCAAAGGGATATAATCAAGAAAAAGGCATAGACTATGATGAAACCTTTGCTCCAGTAGTTAGAATAGAAGCTATAAGATTATTAGTTGTTTTTGCTTGTCATATGAACTTTAAGCTATATCAAATGGATGTAAAGAGTGCATTTCTTAATGGACTTATTCAAGAGGAAGTATCTGTTGAACAACCTACTGGTTTTGAGGATTTTGAGAAACCAAATTGTGTTTTTAGACTTCACAAAGCCTTGTATGGATTGAAACAAGCTCCTAGAGCTTGGTATGAAATGCTTTCAAATTTTTTTGTAAAAAAAGACTATGTTAGGGGTAGCATAGACACTATATTGTTTATCAAAAGATGCTTAAATGATTTGATTATAGTTCAAATATATGTAGATGATATTATATTTGGTGCTACTGATGAATCTCTTTGCAAGAACTTTGCTAAAGAAATGCAAGGAGAATTTGAAATGAGCATGATGAGAGAATTGAAATACTTTCTTGGCCTTCAAATTAAGCAATGCAAGGAAGGAATTTTTATCAGTCAAAATAAATACATTCAAGACATGCTCAAGAAGTTTGACATGCTGAAATTAAAGCCCATCAGCACACCAATGAGTCCATCTACAAAACTTGATGCTGATGAAAAAGGAAAAGATGTAGATCAAAAGCTCTATAGAGGTATGATTGGATCTCTTCTTTACTTAAACATGAAGTAGACCAGATACTCAATTTAGTGTGTGTTTGTGTGCTAGATTTCAGTCACAACCAAAAGAAACACACCTAACAGTTGTAAAAAGAATATTTAGATACCTCTTTGGAACCCAAACCTTAGGTATTTGGTATTTAAAAGAATCATCATTTAGTCTTATAGGATATTCAGATGCTGATTTTGCAAGAAGCAAAACTGATAGGAAAAACACTAGTGGAACATGTCAATTCTTAGGTAGCATGTTAGTGTCTTGGTCAAGTAAAAAGCAAAATTTTGTAGCATTGTCTACTGCTGAAGCTAAATATGTATCCTTAGGCAGTTGCTGTGCACAAGTTTTATGGATCAAACAACAATTGCAAGACTATGGATTGTCGATGAATAACACTCCAATATATTGTGACAATACCAATGCAATTAACATCTCAAAGAATCTTGTACAGCATTCAAGAACTAAACACATTGAGGTTAGATACCATTTCATTAGAGATTATGTGACTAAGGGTGAAATTAATATTGAATTTGTAAGCACATTGCATCAGCTTGCTGACATATTTACCAAACCTCTTAGTGAAGACAGATTTTGTGAGATTAGAAGAAATCTAGGAATGAGTTGTTTGGAAGAGTTGTAGGGTGAGGTTTGGACCATGTAGAGAAAAACAAAAAACATTTAGTCGACTAAAGTATGAAACTTAGTCAACTAAGAGGATTCTGTTTTATTAAAACCAAAGAACTGTTGGTTGAACGATGAAAGATTAAAATAATTGAATTTTATGCTTATTGGTTAATAAAAGGAAAGAGGAAAACTTGAGGTAGCAAATAGTGAATATTTGAGAGGGAGTTTTGAAATTTTAGGAAATTTAGGTAATTGTTAAAGGGGAGACAAACGGTTTTTGAATTAGAAACTGTCAAATACTTCTACTCATCATCTTCTGCTAACCGTCCCCTCAAAACCTAAGTAATCTCCTCTACATTCCCTCATCTGAAATCAACCAGAAACCTTTTCTCCCCTCACAGCTTGAAACCCTAAGCATAGAACCACTTTCAAACCAACCAATGGCTAAATCAACCCTACTCAAAAAAGTTACTATTGAAAAAAAAGGGGAAGAGACCAATGGAAGAGAGCCCCGAAATAGAGCATCCATAAAAGAAGCAGAAATGGGTATTGGGTCCAGAGTTTAAGAAGACTGGGAAAGATTCTAGCAAGAAGAAGCAAAAAGAGAAAAATAAGAAATCTAAGAAGCTCAAAAAAAAAAAAAACAAGGGAGAAATGGCTCAAAAAGGTGTTTCATCCTCCCCATCACTTAAATTTAGAAATAAATTTCATAAGAAGAGATTTTGGAAAATAAAGAATGCTCCCATTACTTGTAAAAAGTTTATTGATTAGGAAAGCTTTAATGAAACCCTAGAACTTCATATCAATTTAACTGATTACTTCAATGAGATGAGAATTAAGGATTATAGTTCTTTCAAGGATAGAGCATATAGTGCTAGTCTAGTAAAGGAATTTTATGCTAGGATTGCATTAAGTGAAAGAGAACTTGATGATCTTGAGGATTTTTCAGAAAATAATTTGAATGTATTCTTGTATGGAAAGGAGTTTATGGTCATTGCCTATGATTTGAGTAACCTGTTGGAGATTGAGGGTGAAGAGGGTGAATTTGAAATGCCAAAGAAATATGATCCTTCATCTGTGTGGGAAATTATAATTGGAAAGAAAGAAAAATTTTCATTAAAAAGTAATGCAGGACTGATAATCAGTCCACAATTTAGAATCCTGCATTATTTTGTGACTGCAAATCTGCATGGAAGGATGTTGGCTCCATTAGTTTTTTATGATAATAAAACATTCCCATGTCATTTGTGTATAATATTTTACTTAAGTGTGTAAGGGAAATATCTACAAAGGAACAATATCTCAATTTTCCTAATGAGCACTTAAAGATGTGATTTGGATAAGGAACAAGGATGATGAATATAAAAGAAGTCCCCTGATATGACAAGGAAGATTTTTGGTTGATCAAAGGTCAAAGTGGGGAAGTGGAAGGCTGAAGCTTGGTGAGAAACAGAATTGAGTTAGTCGACTAAGAAAATGGGTTAGTCGACTAAGTGCTCTCTGGAATCTGCGTCTGAAACAAAACTAACTTAGTCGACCAAGGAAAAAATTTTAGTCGACTAAGTGCTTTCTGTCTGCAACATTCGCCAGGCCACTACGAGACAGAATAAAGGCTAGAACCTTCCTCAAACTATTTCTAACAGTCATAATTGTCCCAACAGCCATCAGATAAGCCTCTCCAACTCTAAAAGGATCTTCAAATGCCAAGGAACTAATTTTTGAGAACTTTTGGAACTTTTGGAAGATTATTGAGAAAATTTCATCATATTCAAGCCAAAAAGAGTAAAAAACTTGAGAATCCTTTGTACTCTTCATTACACTCAAACGCCTATCTTTAACAATTGTGTTTAACACTTAAATTTGTACCACATAGATCAACCGTGTGATCATTAGGTACCTTCTCATCTTATCTTTGTATTCTTAGAGTAATGGTTTCACTCTAAGTGTTTGATTCAAGTAAGGTTTGCTTGGATGCTTGTAGGTTCCAACTTAGTATTGAAAAGTTGGGTGTTGGGTTCTAGTTTAGCTCGTGAAAAACTAGGTTGAGCCTTGAAAAATCACCTTGGGGTTTTAGTTTAACTCGGGAAAAACTAGAGTAAGGTTGTGATTGAGTTTTTGAAAAACCACCTTGGGTTTTAGTTGATCCCGTGAAAAACTAGTGATAGGTTGTGGTTGAGCCTTGAAAAACCACATTAGGGTTTTAGTTGAGCCCATGAAAAAATAGTGTAAAAGTTGTGGCTAAGCCTTGGAAAAGCCATTGTAAAAGCTTGGTGGAAGCTTGTGAATTCCACCGTTTTAGTATTTGGTTTGGAAATCCTTGGTTGGATAATCAAGGTAGTGGATGTAGGTCTTGGACCGAACCACTATAAATACTTTATCCATTGTCTCTCTTGTTTTGCTTTCTTTGTTTTGAGATCAAGTCTCAATCCCATCAAAAGAGTTGAGATAGTGCTATTCACCCCCTCTAGTACTCACATTTGGGACCAATAAAGGAGTGGCAACTTAAGCTACATCAACTTTCAGGATTTTTGGTTGATGGAGCATGTTTTTACAAGAGAGATTTTGAACCTTGGAAAGTTCATGATTGAGAAAATGAAAGCAGCATGTAAATTGGAAAAGATCCATCTACCTTATGGGAATGTAATCACATCCCTTGTAAAGAAAAATGGAGTATGGGCTAAGAGGTATGATCTGAACATGGTGAAAAGTAGGGACCAATCCATCTACTTAGGAAACTTGATTAAAATGGGATACAAAGTGTCTAAGGACACTTTTAGCAAGACATCCGAGATTACTTCTGTGCAAACTCAACCAAAGGTAGCCCCATACACCAACTGAGATAAGACCATCCCATTTCTCAAATGAAATAATGTTCAATCTGCTGATAAGAATGGATGACAAACTAATTGAGTATGAGCAATGCTTCTAAAAATGGAAGAAAAGATGAATGAAATAAAAGCTAGCTTGAAGGAAAAATCAGCAATGCCATCTAAACTTGCAGCAGTTGACTCATCTGTTACTCAAAGCATGGCACCAGAAGAACAAGGTGTTGATGGGTCAACTCTACAACCAGAAGGCTATACATTTCATGATGCTAGTCCTGATTTTCAATATGAAGGTTCTGCCTATCAAAGTGCCAGTCCTAGACATCAAGACCCTAAACCAGTATTTGAGGAACCTCTCAAATCTCCCTCAGCAGAACCTCAAACAAAAAAAATCTGATCAAGGAACTGAGGTAATTGGTTCACCTCCTGGTCCACTTGAGCCTTAACCTCAAACACAGCCTAGACAAGAAACATCCCCTTTTTACTTAAAGGAAGTTTCTGTCATGGGCCTGTTCTACCAAATGGTAAGAAAGATCAAGCAAAGAAAGAGGCAGTAGCAGTTCAAGCTGCACAGGTAATGCCCTCAGAAGGAGAAGCATTAGCAAAAGGAAAAGGAAAAACAAAAGAAACAACTTTTGCAACTAAGTCTCAACCATTTGCCATGAGACAGAAGAGATTGGCCAGAAAATCTGTACCTCCGAGAACAATAAAGTCTTTCAAGTTGGCAAAAAAAGTCAAATCACCACATGCTACCTCTCCACAGGCACCAATAGAAGTCTCTGACCATACCACTCCCTAGAAAACTACACAGACACCTCCTCAGCCTCTTCAATAAGCTCTTGAAGCATCCACTCAACCACCTCTTCGACCACCCTCTCTTGTTTCTCTAAATCCTTAGTGGGAGCAAACAATGTCTCCTGAATCCACACCATCTCCCTCTGAGCAATGATACCTCAACCCTCCTCTGATGATGACAAAAAAGAGGAGTAGTAAAAAGACAAGAAAAATAAAAAAAAAATCTGAGGGTAGAGATACCGGACTCTTAGGGAATGACACAAGAATAATAAAAAAAATCATGAGGGTAGAGGTACCAGGTTTCTAGGACAACTAAGAGGAAAATTTAATTTAGGGGTATTTTCGAAACAAATTTATGGTTGTTTAAATTGTTGGTTATTTGTGCTTTAATGGCATTCAAACACTGAATTCTAACGCTTGTTAGTTTTATGGTTGTGTGAAATATGCATGTTGACCTTTATTTATGGTTGTGATCTTTGAAAATGTTGCTATGTTCTGCTGCTTGTGACATTGTGGAATGCTGTTGTAACTTTCTTCTTTGCTGATACAATCTGATGCTGTTCACAATTTATGTTGATGCTTTGATAATTTGAAATATGTGCTGGTAGCTAAGGATCTTTGTGATATTGTGAATAAATTGTGTTTAAGAATGAAGATGAATGCTATGAGAAATACATCAGAAGAATGATGAATGATGCAGACAAAAATATGATAAAATGAGCTGATTGACAAGATTTGCAAAGGTCTGATAATAATCTCTCAATATTTATATTAGAGCTATCAATATGGGTCGGCTCGGCCTAACTCGACCCCAGCCTTTGTGGGCTGTAAAAATAAAGGTCGGGTTGAGCCAGCCTATATTTTATATGGGTTGGCAGCCCAAGGGCTGGGTTAGGCTAGCCCATGGGCTGGATTGGGAATTTCTCAACTTTTTTTTTAATGTTAAAAAAAAATTTTTACACTTTTTTTCTTTCTTTTTCTTTTTCTCTAATCGATCTCTTTCTCTTCCTCTCATTTCTCTCTCCCTTTCTTGTTTCTTTTTTTTCTTTTTTTTTCTCTTTCTTTTTCTCTCGGTTGGCCCATCTTTTTCTTTGCTCCCTTTATTCTTTTTTCTTCTCTCTCTCTCTCTCCTTCCTTTCCTCTCTTTCTTTTCCCTGTCGATGACTCTCCTTTTCTCTTTCTCCCTTTTTATTTTTGGTTGTTGTGGATTGTGGTTCTAGTTGCTAGAGATTTAGGATTTTTTGTGGTTTTTGTGTTTTTTGGTTTTTGAAAGATTGGATTTTTTTTTGAAATGTTTTCGGGGAGTCGGGGGAATCTGGTGTCGGTGCTGGATGGGAGGACAATGGGCGGATGCCGAACCGGACATCGAGTTGGGGACGACGAGGAGCTTAGGAGTTGGGATTGGGTCTGGGGGAGATGGGGAGTAGGCTAGTCAGGGGGGGTTGGGAATCGGGTTACTGGGTTAGGCTTAGGCAGATTAGGAATTTAGGAACATCATATTTTTTTTCCTTTGACTCATCGGGCTGGCTTGCCCCAACCCGGGTTAGCCTTTAAGCAACCGGGCTAGCCCATCGAGGCCCAGTTGCAATATGGGCCTCAATTTCTTTAACCCAACTTGCCCCATATTTAATAAAAATGAGTTGGCCCAAATGGGCCTAGCCCATTTTAACAGGTCTAATTTATATGCTGCAAATCATCTTGAAAAATTTCACACATATGCATTCTAAATAATTGAGATCATTCTCTATATGACATGAATAAAAATATGCTAAAATAAATAAACAAGATATACACACAAAAAAGGGGGAGCATGCACTTAGGGGGAGCAATCCTCATTTTCTGCAGAAACCAAAAAGAAATTAAAAAGACACTATGCTGTTAATCAAGGGATGTTTTGTAATCATCAAAAAGAGAGAGATTGTTGGCTCATTAGTTTTTGATGATTATAAAACATTTTCATCTTTATGTGTCTAATATCTTTACCTAAGTGTGTAGGATAAAAGCTCATAAAGAAACAACAATTTAATCTTCCTAATGAGTACTTAAAGATTTGATATGGATAAGGAATAAGAATGATCAACACAAAGGAAGCTCCCTGGTTAAATAATGAAGATCATTGGTTGGGCAAAACTTAAAGTGGAGAAGTGGAAGGTTGAAGATTAGTGAGAAACAGAATCAACTTAGTCGACCAAGAAAATAGGTTAGTTGACTAAGTACTTTCTGCCAAATTTGCGACCAAGGCAAAACCAACTTAGTTGATCAAGAGAAAAATGTTAGTCGACTAAGAGCTCTTTGTCTGCAATATACACCAGGCCACTACAAGATAGATTAACGACTAGAACCTACCCTAAACTATTTCCAACAGTCAAAAACGGTCCAACAGCCATCAGACAAGCTTCTCCTACTATAAAAGGATCTTCAAATACCAAAGAATTAATCTTTGACTTCATTTCACATAGATTCCATCATATTCAAGCCAAGAAAGAGTAGAAAGCTTAGAATTTCTCTTGTATTTCACTGAACCTAAACGTTTATCTTCTATTATTGTGTTTAGCTCTGAACCGTGTACCACTTAGATCAATTTGTGATCATAGGTACTTTCTCTTTTACTCATTTTTGTATTCTTAGAGTGAGAGATTCACTCTAAGTGGTTGTTTCAAGCTAAGTTGCTTGAAAGAGTAAAGGTTCCAACTTAGCCTTGGAAAGTTGGTTGTTGGGTTTTGGTTGAGCCCTTAGAAAACCATTGTGAAAGGTTGTGGTTGAGCCTTGGAAAATCACTTTGGGGTTTTAGTTGAGCTCAAAAAAAACTAGTGTAAAGGTTGTGGCTAAGCCTTGGAAAAACTATTGTAAAAGCTTGGTCGAAGCTTATGAACTCGATTGTTTTTAGTGTTTGGTTTGAAAATCCTTGGTTGGTTAATCAAGGTAGTGGATGTAGGTCTTGGACCGAACCACTATAAATTCTTTGTCTATTGTTTTCATTGTTTTACTTTCTTTATTTTGAGATTAAGTCTCAATCTTGCTAAAAGAGTCGAACTAGTGCTATTCACCCCCTTCTAGCACTCATATTTGGGACCAACAAACATATGGGCTCAACAAGACCACAAGCAAACCTATCTAAAGCAGTAGAAATACTTAGAGAGACAACTACTACTGAGAGTCTTTCTAATGAAGAAGTACAAACCTTAAGGCATCTTTTGTCTCAACTTGATTCTCAATCAACCACAGTTGTTTCTTCCAATTTTGTCAAAATAGGTACTGCTTTTCTTGCCAATCTTGATACTCAAAATGATTCATGGATTATAGATTTTGGAGCAAACAGACATATGACAGGCTCTTTTAATAAATTCTCAACTTATTCTCTATGTTTAGACAATGATAAAGTCTATGCAGTAGATGGATCTTTAGCATCTATGTCTGGAACGGGTTCTATTAAATGTACTCCCACCATTAATCTATCTTTAGTTCTTCATGTTCCTAGTTTTTCTATTAACCTTTTATCTATTAGTTCAATTACAAAAGCACTTGATTGCAAAATTGAATTTTTTCCAACTTATTGTGTTTTTCAGGACCTAAAAACAAGGAGAACGATTGGCTTTGGTAGATTGCAAGATGACTTGTATCTACTAGAGGAAGGTTGCAGTATCTTTGTTCTTGGTATAACTCGAGCCCTGTTAAGAGACTTTATGAATGTTAACCAAGAAATAATCCAATGGCATAGACGATTAAGACACCCATCTTTTTCTGTTTTAGAAAAATTATATTCTAGTTTGTTTAAACAATGCAAGTTGGATTTATTATTTTGTGACGCTTGTGAATTTGCTAAGCATAATAGACATTCTTATCCTTCAACTAATAATAAGAGTTCAGTTCCTTTTATGACTATTCATTCTAATGTATGAGGACCTAATCGAACTGTTTATTTATCTGGTTATAAATGGTTTGTTACCTTTGTCGATTGTTGTACTAGATTAACTTGGGTTTATTTGATTAAAGCAAAGAATGAGGTTTTTTTTTTTGTTTTCAACTATTTCACAAAATGATTTTTACACAATTTGATGCCAAGGTTAAGATTCTAAGAACTGACAATGGTACAGAATACATGGATGGTGTGTTTAAGGCATATCTAGATTCCAATGGAATATTACACCAAACTAGCTGTGTGGACACTAGTGCACAAAATGGAGTGTCTGAAAGGAAGAACATGCACTTATTAGAAATGACTCGATCTCTCATGTTCACTATGAATGTTCCAAAGGTTTATTGAGGTGATGCAGTACTTTCAGCCGTAAACCTTATTAATAAAATGCCTCTAAAAACACTTAATTTTGAGAGTCCTTTAGAAGTTCTACAAGGTAGTAATTCATATACTATTCCTCAAAAAATTTTTGGATGTGTTTGTTTTGTTCATAAGAGGAATGTAGGTAAGTTAGAACCTAAAGGCCCTTAAATGTGTGTTTGTAGGCTACTCTGTAACTCAAAAGGGATATAAGTGTTATCATCCACCCTCGAGAAAGTAGTTTGTAAGTATGGATGTTACTTTTAAGGAGCTTGAGCCTTATTTTCATGCATCTCAGTCACCTCTTCAGGGGGAGAATAAGGAAGAAGAGGTGGAAGTGATAACACTTGCCCTTATATAGTTTTCTAGTGAAAATCCCAGTGATGACAACGAACAACCTAAAATTGAAAGATTAAATAGGCCAAATTTGAAAACCTACACACGACGGGACAAGATAGATAAAGCCATTGAGCATATTATACCTAGTTAAGCGCCATCTTTGAGTTCAGTCCTTGAAAATGCATGTGGTGAGTCTTCTTTACCTTTTGATTACCCTAATTCTAATCCCATTGCTAATGATCTTGACGTTCCTAATAATCCCATTGCTAATGATCTTGATGTTCCTATTGCTATCAGAAAATGAGTCAGAGCTTGTAATAAACATCCTATTTCTAACTTTGTTTCCTATGATTCTTTGTCTTTTTCTTATAGAGCCTTTGTATTGTTAGTTTCTTCCATTTCTATTCCACAAGGTTGGCAAGAAACATATCATGATCCAAAATGGAAAGAGGCAATGGTTGAAGAGATGAAGGCTTTGGCAAAAAATGAGACTTGGGAACTTGTTACTCCTCCCTTGGGAAAGAAACCAATTGGATGCAAATGGGTGTTTACAGTGAAACATAAGGCAGATGGTTCAGTTGAAAGGTACAAAGCTAAATTAGTGGCAAAAGGCTTTACCCAGACTTATGGGGTAGACTATCAAGAGACGTTTGCTCCTATTGTAAAAATGAATACTATCAAAATCATGTTATCATGTGTAGCTAACCTTGATTGGGACCTACAACAGTTTGATGTCAATAATGCCTTCCTACATGGAGACTTGGAATAAGAGGTGTATATAGAAATTCCTCCAGGATTTGATAATGAGAAGACTAAAAGGAAGGTTTGTAGATTGAAGAAGGCATTATATGGTTTGAAGCAATCAATGCATGGTTTGATAGGTTCAGTAAGGCCATGATCTCATTTGGATATCATCAAAGCAATGTTGATCATATATTGTTTATTAAACACTGTAATGGTAAGATCACATTATTTATTGTTTATGTTGATGATATAGTTGTGACTGGGGATGATAAGAAGGAGATTGCTCGACTCAGATAACTTTTAGCTCAAGAGTTTGAGATTAAGGATTTGGGTAAGTTGTAATATTTCCTTGGATTAGAGATTGCCAGATCTTATAAGGGAATCTTTATTTCTTAAAAGAAATATATTTTGGATCTTCTTGAAGAAACTAGTATGTTGGGATGTAAACCTGCAAACTCTCTTATTGAAGCTAATCATAGATAATAAGAAAGAGTTGGTGAGTCAGTTAATTTAGGCCGATATCAAAGGTTGGTTGGAGATTAATCTATCTCTCACACACCAGATCAGACATAGCTTATGCTGTAAGTTTGGTAAGTCAACATATGCATGACCCTCGAGATTCTCATCTAGAGGCTGTTTTTCGCATTTTAAGATACCTAAAATCTGCACCTTTAAAAAGACTGCTCTTCTCTAAAAATGGTCACTTAAAGATAGAAGCTTTTACAGATGCAGATTGGGCTGGATCACTTGATGATAAGAGGTTAACATCTGGTTATTGCACATTTATAGGTGGAAATTTACTTACTTGGAAGAGCAAAAAACAGAATGTGGTAGCTCAGTCAAGTGCAGAAGCAGAATATATAGCTATGGCATAGGGTGTTTGTGAATTATATAGTTGCAGAAAGTAATGGAAGAATTACGATTGTCAGAAGGGAAATGTCTATCCTTGTTCTGTGATAACAAAGTTGATATTAGTATAGCTCACAATCCGGTTCAACATGATCGAACAAAGCATATAAAGATTGACAGACATTTCATAAAGAAAAAATATCAGATGGTTTTTTGAAGGTTTCTCATGTGACTTCAGAAAAACAACTAGCTGATGTGTTTACTAAGGGATTTAGCAGCAGACCATTTCATACTTTAGTTTGTAAGTTGGTTATGTGTGACATCTATGCACCAACTTGAGGAGGAAAGTTGACTGGTGTTCGGTAGAGATTTTTTAAGAATAATTTTAGGAATTATTGTATTTATGTGTCTGATTTTTTGGGCCTAATATTATGCTTTCTATATTTGTGATAACTTCTTGTTTTAGGGCTGTTTTAGGTAAACATGGATCTATATATATAGGCTGCTGTAAATAATTTTTTTTATTACAGAGAATAAAAAACTCTCTTGTTTTTCCTCCCAACAGAACCCTATATAACCTAGAACTACAGTAAGCTTGAAATAAAAATGAATGTAAAAGGAAGATAGGGCAAATAACCCACAAAGCTAATTTTATGACCAAAGCTATGAATTTGCATAACAATGACTGTAAATGAAAATATTTAAGTTGAACAGCCTTAGTGAATGGGCTGCTGAGTTGTAAAAATCATATGAGCACAATCCCTTATTGCACGAATAGACAATAATAAGAAAAAGAAGTAAATCGAGGTCACCTTTTTCACACACCCGGTGCGTCTTCCAGCATTAAAAGATAAGGAACACCAACCAAACTTGCAAAAATAAAAACTAAAAAAAATCAGTAAAAGTCAATTTAAAAAAAAAAGAAAAGAAAAAAGAAGAAAATTGGTGTGAATGAGAGAGATGGTTTTGGGTTTTCTAATAGAGAAGAGTATTTGAGTGAAGAGTCCTTGACTGTGAAAGGAGAAACAAAGAGAAAGGAAAAGGAGAAAGAGAAAGGAAGAAGACAAAGTTCTAGATGGGAGAAAATTTTTCAATTTAGATTTGGGTATCAACCTGTTCAAGCATGAGACGGCAAACATGACAAAAAGAGCGATGTGAGGAAGAAAAAAGAAAAGAACTGAAAAATCGAGAATACCATTCAAACATGTCAAAATATCAAAAGATAGATGTCAAATGCAGAAAGCATATGTAGCTAAGATTCATTATAGTTTAGACAATGAAGGGTACTTTAAATTATTTAATTGAAAATAAAATATTATTAGCTTAGAAATTGCATTATAGAATATTCATAATTAGAAAAAAATAGGATATTTATGCATAAAGGAAATACAATAACATAGGAAATATATTATTTGGATTATATCGATGGTTGAATTTTTACCTAGGATACAAGAAGTCACTATCTTGGGTTAATTTTCTTAGATAAGAGATTTAACTAAAGCTTTATTAGTATGATGGGAGGGCTTTAGCTTTTAAGTCTCCATATTTTAATCCACGTAATATTTTAAATTAGTAAGATAAAAATATAGGAAATTGTTAGCTTAGAATAGAAACAAAGAATATTTATATCCAAAGAAACAAATAAAAAATAAAATAAACTATAGAAGTTCTAAGAAATAATAAAGTAAACGATAGTACAAAATACATTATTTGGATTACACCGAACATGGAATTTTTACTCAAGACGTAAGAAGTCACAATCTCGAGTTAATTTTCTTAGGTGAGAGATTTGATTTAAATTCTACCAATATGGTGGAAGGGTTTTAATTTTAAGTCTCAATATCTTTATTCAAATAAAATATTAATAAAATGATATTAAAAAATGGAAAATAATAATAACAATCCTAGATATATGATATAAAAGATGATAAATATTGAAATTTATTTCATGTCACCATCACTTTGTTTATTTGTCATTGCATCCATTTAGATATGTTTTGTACATGAGTTAAGGCCTCGATGATAGGACTTTTCGAGAAAGCTTGCGCAGGTGGGTTCCTTTGAAAAATTCTCTAAGTGAAAGAATATCTTCGAGTCCTACCAGTATAATTGAAGGACTCGTAGAATGTTCTTAATAAGAGGTCTTTACTTTTATTAAGGTTTGTATTACATGAACACTTTTTTACCTGCAAATGTTTACCTCGATAATGGGATTTTTTTGATAAGCTTACGAAGACAAATTTTCTTAAGTAAATCCCTAGGTGAGAGAGTATACCTTGGCCCCACCAGTATGATGATTGGATTCAGGAAATATTCTTAATAAAAAGTGTTCATTTGATATTTATTGAGATTTGTACCATATATTTCATATTTGCATCATGTGCCAATCATACAAATAAATTGAATAAAGGACTTTAGGTCATGAATAAAATTAAAAATAAAATAATGAATAATGATTAAGGAAATAGAAGAATAAAATTAAAAATTAAGATTAATATAAGATACTGTATGATTAAATGGTATTGTTAGTGAAACGGGCATTACGGGATACTAATCCTTCCCTGTATATAATTATACTCTCGAACGCAATTCTAAAATTTGTAGATCAGGTTTTTGTTCATTAAACGAATCTAAAATCAATTTAGGACTGTGCTAAATAGAACGAATTTAATAAATAGCTAATCACACCTTATAAAAAAATTGGTGATGACTCCCATACTTTCTCGTTGAGGCGGATGTCAAACCCGCACGTAGCAACAATAGGTTTCTACTAAAATGACTAAGTGCTTGATGCACAAAGGACTTATAAACATAAAAAATCACAAGGTATACTTAGTTTTATGAGAAGAAAAGCATCTAATAGATTGTTTGTAATGCACACATACTCTTTCCGTAGATTTTTGTAAGAGTAACCAAGTGTTTGATGTGAGATTAACTTATAAATATGTAAAACCATAATAAGTAGGTGATTTTATGTCAACAGAAGGCATATATTTTGTGTTTCTCAATACAAATATTCGATGTTGATAAGTTTTACGTGACAATAACAAAGTGTTTGTTGTGGATGAATCTACAAACACATAAAATCAAATGAAGATTTGGTTCCGTGCAAAATAAAAGCATCTATTATCTTGTTTTGCAGGCAAACTTTCTATTTCGATAAGTTTTTTTTTTCTTTTTTTATAATAACGAAGTTTTTTTAATGAGACAATTATAACCATGTAATTCCACCAAGAAATAAATGGCTTTTTGTGAAAGGAAAGCAACTACTTCATAATTCCCAATGCAAACTTGCTAAATCAATTGGTATTCTGTAATAATGAGAAAGTGTTTTTTGTGGCATGAACTTAAAACCATGTAAAGCCATAAGGAAGAAGCGGTTTTGTGTAAAGGAAAATCATATATTTTACATTTTTGAATGTAAACTTTCTGTTTGATAAATTTTCCATGAAAAATATCAAAATATTTAATGTGGGAGTACTTATAAACATTTAGAATCAAAATGAATAGTTGGTCCCGTGGGAAGGAAAACCATCTATTGCAATTTCCAATACAAACTTATTATTTTGATAGATTTTTCACTAAAATAACATGGTGTTGAATGTAGGAAGAACTTATATACATGTAAAATGACGAGGAATACTTGGTTGTGTGAAGGAAAAGCATCTACTCTATGCTTTCAAATGCAAACTTTTTGTTTTGATAGTTTTTTTTAGCAAAAATTGCAAAGTGTTTGATGCAGGTGGAACTTATATACTTGAAAACTTATAAGAAGTACTTGATTTTGTGCAAAAGAAAAACATTTATTACATCGTTTTCAAAGTAAACATTTTACATTGACAGGTTTTTTGTTACAACAACAAAGTCTTTCTTACGGGATGAACCTATAAATATATAAATTTACAAGGAAGATATGTTTTGACAAAATAAAAGCATATATTTTACGATTTTCAATGCAAAGTATTTTTTTTTTAAGTTTTCCTTATTAAAAACAAAGTATTTGATGCTGGTTCAACTTATATATTTATAAAATCATAAGAAATACTTGGTTATTACACGTTTTTCAAAACAATTTTACTATTTTAATAAGGTTTTTTTTTAAGAAATAAGATAGTGTTTGATCTAAGAATGTCTGCCAAAATATCAAAGTGTTTGATATAGGAAGAATTATGAGCATGTTGAATGACAAGAAATACTTGGTTTTTAACCATTAAAATCATCTAATTATAATTATAAAAAAATCATCTTAATTATTGTTGTCGTTATGATTGAGATACCTATAATTACACGCTTAAATAACCTTGTCCCAATGAAAAAGAAAATCAATTTTTTTGTACTCTTACTAATTTAAAAGTTGTTGGCCATTATCTATACATGTGCTTCTCAATTATTATAACATAACATGCACAACGTGATAATTATTTAATTAAAAAATATTGTAAATAAAATAAAATCAGATCATATCATATAACGTATGTGTACCTTATCTGGAGATGTAAATCTAAATCATATAATATGATTTACTTTCATTTTCAAATAAAAATATAATATATATTTATATATATTAAGATATATGTCTGTATGTATCGAAACTATTACATGTAATTATCAAATAAGATTTTATATCAATTGAAAATATTTTTTTTTCTATATTACAGTACTATATGTTTTCTTCAAATTTGACTTCATTGGATAATAGGAACACTTGAACCTGTGTGATGTAACTGATGAACTTTTATTTCCATCAATTCACCAAAATTAGGTATAGTTAAATGATTATTTCTTCATTTACACATCACAAACCCCTTTTTCTTTTCCTGTAACGTAAGCCATACATGAAACCTCACCTAGAACTCTACTACCATAAATACTACAGTAAAGCTGAGGAGTTCCAACAGAATTACTGAGTACAATGTCAACGCCGACCATCCCTTCCAGTTCCATTTCTGATCCATTCAAACGCCTTCAAATCACCCTTAATCCCGATGGAACGCTAACTCGCCTTAACATTTTTGGTAGAACTCCAGCCAAACCAGAATCTTCCGATGACTCCACAGCCGTTCTCTCTAGGGACATTCCCATCAACTACTCAAACAATACTTGGGCTCGAATTTTCCTACCCAAGCAAGCCCATGATCACAGTTCCACATCCGCTGAAAAGCTGCCGGTTTTGGTGTACTTCCATGGTGGAGGGTTCATTCTTTTCAGTCCAGATGTAACCATGTCTCATGAATTTTGTTCCAATATGGCTAGTGAACTCTCTGTTATCGTCGTATCAGCTAGCTACCGCCTGGCTCCAGAGCATCGGTTGCCAGCGGCATACGATGATGCCATGGAAGCCTTGTCCTGGATCAAAACCAGCCATGACAATTGGTTGGAAAATTATGCTGATTTCTCCCAGATTTTCTTGATGGGTGGTAGCGCAGGTGGGAACATTGCATATCATTTAGGACTACGCGCAGCTGAACGAGTTGACAGTCTTTCGCCATTGAAGATCCAAGGGCTAATATTGCACCAACCTTTCTTTGGTGGGGTCGAAAGGACTGAATCAGAGTTCAGGTCAATTACTGATCCCATATTTTCTCCATGCGATAGCGACTTGATGTGGGAGCTTTCCTTGCCTATCGGCGTTAACCGTGACCATGAGTATTGCAATCCAACGGTAGCCCATGGATCTGCCGCTTTGGAGAAGATCAAGAGGCTCGGATGGAGGGTATTTGTCACCGGGTGCGATGGGGACCAATTGATAGACCGTCAAATTGAGTTGGTGAAGATGATAAAGAAGAAGGAAATTCGAGTGGTAAGTCGTTTTGTTGAAGGGGGTTTTCATGGGTTTGAATTTGCTGATCCCTCCAAAGCTAAGGCATTGTATGTTGCCTTAAAAAATTTCATATTCTCTTCAATATAGGTTCTGATAATTAGGCAAAGGATAGGGGGAGCTGTTTTGAGTATGATTCTAGCCAAATGGAAAAAATAAGAAAGAATAAAAGATAATAACAAAAGAGAAAGGAGATCTTGGCACTTGTTGACGGCCAAACAAGATTTTTTTTTTATTTCTTAATATAACTATTATATATGCTATAACTTTCTTATGTCTTTTTAAGTAGAGTATGTTGACATTGCTTCTAATATAGTTTGCTGCCATTTACTCTGTTTCCATCCCCTTGATCAGATTGGTGTTGTGATTTACAAGCATCAATTCATTAAACCAAAAAACTCTTGTCCAGGATGCATTGTTCCTAGACTTTGTAAATAGGTATACTACTTGGTCAAATTGCTGTACTGGATTTGTGGCAGTACGTATAAACTAAATATATTCACATTTTTTTCTAATTTTATGTAAGTTTTAATTAGTCATTAACTCATGCTCAAGTTAAATTTGAACATTTTACTTTAATTGATGTTAATCAGTCTAATCAAATTGAGTTTAAATAGTTAGATTGTTATTCAAGTGCAGCTCACATCTATAACATATTTAAAAGGAAGGCCCAAGTTAACCACGTGGAGGGCAAAAATAGTGAAAGAAAAAAGATGTTGAAGCAAAGAGAGAGAAAGAGAGGGGTGCAAAGAGGTCAGAGTAAACCAGGTGCAGGGTAGACAGAGGGTGCAAAGAGGCCCGTGTGTTGCACACGGGTCCTACTCTAGTATAAAGAAAATATAAAACAGCTCGCCTCAGCTTGAGGTTTGAGTTTTTTAATTGAGCCAAGCTTTAGCCTAACGCTTACATGCAATTGTTTATGTGAAATCTCTCATATTTTTTGGGTTGCTTAGTGTACAATCAATCTATCTTCTTATCGGACATCAAAGTCTGTAATAGTTACATTTTTCACCGAAAATCTGTCTTCATTATTTGGGAAGGACTCAACATTTTGATTAATTTGTCTTTCAGTGAAAGCAGGTTGTTTTGGAGGAGGAAGATCCACAATCTCATTGTTAAGCATTGAAACCACTCTTGCCATTGTAGGCCTATCTTTCGCAAATTCTTGAACGCATAACAATCCCACATGTATGCATCTCAAAATTTCTTTCTCATCATAGCTCGGATTACAAACCTCCATGTCTACTAAACCTAAAATGTTGTCTTCCTTCCACAATTTCCATGCCTGAAAAGACAAAAGATTGAGATAACTGTATTAGACATTTCAAAATTAGCACTAATTGGGCCATAATATGAGGCAATCATTATGTAGAGTACTTACATATCCCAAAAGGCTAAAATAATGCTGATTGTCCTAAAAGCTTGTGTTTCTTCTTCTGCTAACAATCTCTAGTAATATAACTCCAAAGCAGAATACATCGGATTTCTTTGAAAATTGTCCTTGCATTTCATACTTGGGAGACATATAACCACTATATTTTAATATCAAAATAATACCATTTATACGATATTTTACACACGTATACTAGTAATGTATTATGAAAAAGAAAAATTAGTTGATGAGAGAAACTTCAACTTACTAAGTTCCCATCATCCTTTTTGTGTTGGTTTGATTTTCATTCCCTCCAAAAATCCTTGCTATCCCAAAATCCAAAATTTTTGGATTTAACTCTTGATCTAGTAAAATATTACTTGTTTTTAGATCTTTATGTATAATCCTCAATCTTGAATCTCTATGAAGATAAAGTAAATCCCGACTAATTCCTTCAATAATTGTGAAGCATTTATTCCAATCCAAGACTTCTTGCTTGATTGGATCTAAAAAAAAAATGATAAAACCAAAATTAACCATGTATTGCTATAGCCAAATCACTAAAACAAAGTTGACCAATTAATCTTTATAAGGGATTTATCTTGAACATATTCTAATGCATGATAAACGTGTATAGCTACATGTGATTCTATAAAGGAAAATCATTAGAAAGGGATTAGCATGTTCTAACCGAAGAGAAAAGCATCCAAGCTTTTGTTGGGCATATACTCATAGACTAGCATCTTCTCTTCTCCTTCAACACAACAGCCAAGTAATCTAACAAGATTTCGATGTTGGGGTTTAGAAATCACCACCACCTCATTCATAAATTCTTCTAATCCCTGGCCAGAGGCTCTTGACAATCTCTTCATTGCTATTTCCTTTCCATCTAGTGATGTTCCCTGGACAGAAAAATTAGCTCGGTTAGTAAACTTCTGCATTTTTTTGTCAAACTTCAGCAACGTATTAGAAAGTCATTCAACAGAATATAATATATTTGCTGAAAATGGACGATTACCCTGTATACTGGACCGAAACCACACTCTCCCAACATTTTTGTGAGATGAAAGCTGTTTGTTGCAGTTGCTAGTTCCTCAAAATTGAATAGCGGTAGCTGCTGGAGTTTGACTTCAATTAAATTTTCTCCAACCACGTTGTCAATAGAAAATTTTTCAGCGGCTTTTCCTATGTTGAATAGCGGCTCCTCTTTGATTTTTTGTTTCCTGCCTGAGACACTGTGAGAAGCAATGAATTGACATTTGACAGTTACCCAAAAAAACCGTCTTCCGGTGAAGATGATTATGACAACAATGGTATACATTTGACATTTGACTACCAGTAAAGATGGACAAATTACCTCAATATTTAGCCATCCAGCTCCATAAGAAAAATGTAGAGATTGTAAAGATGATTAGAACCCCGATCACTGCTACAATAATAATAACTGCACTTGTGTCTTTCTTTTTATCTGCAAATTGAGAACAGCAGTGAATTGATTTATATAGAAAAAACAGGATAGAGACGATTCCAACTCTTCACCGGGTACAGAGAACATCAAACTTTTAACTTCTAGCATTTGTGTAACAAATATCGGACTGAAATTAAAACATATTACCAAGTTCTGAAGATGCCACACGAATGTAAAGATCTACTTCACCACTGGAGTATTTCTGTATGTCAATTAAATCCCCGCTCCATAGCATACAACCAATGCCAGTGTCATATGCATAAGCCACACATGAACAATTTTTCAAGCATTGATCTTCGCAGTTACCGTTAAGTGCAGATCACCACTCTGGAAAGGCTGGCACTTTCATCATCTCTAGCTTCAAAAACCCATCTTCTTTGCCTACTTCACTGCCATTGTTTAATTTTTGGCACTGTAATGGAGTAGTCCTAACACATCCACTAGTCCAATTCTCTCTATTCCATTCCTCCCTATTCTTCGGCTCGAACCCCCTCAAACAACTGCAAATTGATGGTTTCTTTGCATCACAGCTTCCAAATGCTCCACACTTTCCATAAACGTCACAATCATTTTCCGGAAGAGGAAACTTGTTTTCCCAGTCCCCCTTCTCTGCATCCCAATATCGTTCTACCATTTTTCCTTGAGAATCAATTTCATGGTATAACAGCTTAGACTTATTAGAAAAAGCATAACTAAGATAATAGGTTTCTTTTTGGTCATCTGCAACAAGAGAAAATCCATCAAGATAAACAGAATCCATATGTATTAAACCAACAAAAATCCGACCATTCCTTGGACCACTCCGAATATATGGCTGATTATTGTTCCAAATGATGAATTCTGGAATATTGAGAGGCTCAAGGCTAACAGAGAAGTTACCGTCAGATGGATCAGAAGGACTTTTCCAGGATGACAGCTGCATTTTCTGACCCGCTCTTAGATCAGTACTAATCTTCATGTTGGGAATGAAGGAATTAGAAGGATTTTGAAAACTCTCCCAAATGGTCTTTCCCTTATCATCATCATTCTTCAGGATAAGGTTTCCAGAGTCTAAAAGCAAGGCACTTGTATTAGAAACCAGATTTGTAAAATTTGCTGACCAAAGAATCTCCTCCTGTCCATTCAAAACAACAAGGTTGCCATCCTCGGATATCTTCACCATCCCAGAGGAGTCCTTGAGAGGCTTGTTTCTGTTTGCTACCCATACCACAGTTTGTAAAGGTATGTGATTGTACGATATCCCTACATAGCGATTGGTTGAATTAGAAAAGTTGAAGAATCCCAAGCGAAAAACTCCATTCTTGGAGATTATAACTTCAGGATCTTTGATGGAATTGGATGGTGTGATAGCGTCTAAAGCAGTGCCAAATTGTAAGCAAAAATACGATAGTAGAGGTAGAGCTAATAAAACTAAGCTGATAGTACTATTCCCCATTACTTACATTCTTGTGTTTCTTTGAGTATGCAGGAAAAGCTATGAATATATTTCTCCCTTCTTCTTCATTTTTCTTCCTTTCTCTTCTTATCAAAATTTAAAAGCTCTAATTTTTCAACAGGATTTAGTTGTGGTGAAGCGGTGATTATAGACTTGGACCATCTGAGTTGACTCATTCCTCACACCATTTTTCAACAATTAATAGTCAAATGATTAATTATGCACACTTGTTTAATAAACCTCAATCCAACTTAATTTGATTTCAACTGCATATAGCGTAAACACAAATTTTGTGTACACACCTTCTTTCTAACTAGAACAATCTTTGACATCAAAGTTGTTAAAAGGTTCACTATTTTCTTATCTTTTTGTTACAGTGTTGAATACAATAATATAGAATACAATAATATAAGAGTACAAAGAAAAAGTTTAAGAAAACTATTTTGGGTGATTCATTTTCTAAGGCTAGTATTACGGTTGACCCTTGAAAGGAGGGATTTTAAGGCAAGCTGCGCTTATAATCTCTCCACTTCGTTTCATAATGACAACTCAAGTCAACACTCCGTCTCAAGTTTATGCATACATGTCTCCAATGCCCAACTTGTCAAGTGAGTGTAGAAGTTTTTCCTGGAAAGAGCCTTCGTGAGTATGTTTGCCAATTGGTCTTCAGATATAACAAATGGAAATCTGATTATTTTGGCTTCAAGATTCTGTTTGATGAAATGTTGATCCACTTCAACATGTTTAGTATGATCGTTTTGGGTTGGATTATGAGAAATATCAATTATTGCCTTGTTGTCACAAAACAAGTTCATTTCGGAGCTAGGAACAAAGCCAATCTCAGTTAGCAACCTTTTGAGCCAAAGAAGTTCGCAAAGGCCCTTGGCCATTCCTCGGAACTCAGCTTCAGCATTGGACAATGCCACTACCTTTTGCTTCTTGCTTCTCCCAGTAACGACATTGCCTCCTACGAAGGTAAATAGCCTGGAATGGACTTCTTGTCAAAAATTTTCCTACCCAATTAGCATCTATGTAGCCATCAATGTTCAGATGATTATTCTTGGAGAACATAAGCCTTTTTCTAGGAGAGAATTTTAAATAACAAAGAACCCGAATTCCTGCATCCATATGATATTCACTAGGACAGTGAATAAATTGACTCATTACGCTTATAGCGTAAGCAATTTCCTAGTGTGTATGTGATAAGTAAATAAGTTTTTCAACTAATCTTTGGTACCTCTTTTTAACGATTAGCGCATGATCTAAACACTCTCCAAGCTTATGATTTTGAACAATTGGAGTATCAGCCGGCTTACAGTCCAATAATCCCACTTCAAACATCAAATCTAGCACATAGTTTCTTCAAGAAAGAAATGTGCCTTGTCTTGATCTCACTCCTTCAAATCCCAAAAAATATTTGAGTCCTCCAAGATTCTTCATTTCAAATTTGGTTGCCAATTGCTCGTGGAGTCTAGAGATTTCTTCAAGCCATCCCTTGTAATAATCATGTCATCTACATAGATTGTTAGAGTTGTCACTTTTCCTAATTGGTGTTTTAGGAATAAAATATGATCTAAGTTGCTTTGTTGGAAGCCATATTTTTCATAGCCAAGCTAAATCAACCAAACCATGCTCGAGGTGATTGTTTAGTCCATACAATGCCCATTGTAACTTACAACAACCTTAGCCTTCGAAGATGCAATTTACCCTGGTAAAATATCCATGTAAACCTCCTTTTCGAGATCGCCATGGAGAAAGGTGTTCTTTACGTCAAACTGATATAACTGTTAGTCTAAATTCATTGCAAGAGACAACAAGGCTATAATAGTATTTTGTTTTGCCACTAGTGAGAAAGTTTCCTAATAATTTATGCCATACGTTCGTATATAGCCCTTTGCCACAAGCCTTGCCTTGTATGTCAATGGATCCATCTACCTTGTGTTTAATGGAAAAAACCCATTTGCACTTGACTGTCTTCTTTCCTTTCCGTAATGGGATGAAAGTGCATGTTTCAGTCTTCTACAAAGCCTCCATTTCTTCCTTTATAACTTTAGCCCACTTTGGATCTATTAAGGCTTCTTGTATTCCGCTGGGAACATGGCATGAGGCTAGAGTATGCACAAATGCCTTGAGAGATTCTAACAATTTTTGAGTGGTCACATAATTGGCAATTGGATACTTTGATCTTTTTTTCTCAAAGTCTGAAAAGTATCTAATTGGTGGGTTTCCACAATTATGTTTGAAAGGTAAAACACAACTAGTAGAAGCATACACGTCATTAGCATGTGAAGGTGTAGTGGGAAAGCTTACCTTAAGAATATTCTCAAGAGAAAGGTTTTCGGGTACTGAAAAGTAAAGGATTTCATTTACAGATTCAAATGACATAGTTTCAACTCTTTCAAATTCAGATGACATAGATTTAACTCTTGGAGACATATTGGCATCCATTCTTAGAGAGATATCAACATCACCATTCCTTTCCTCATCGACTATCATTCCATCTCCATTGCTAATTGGTGCTGAATTTTCTTCAACTCCTAGCCATTCAAACTGTCCAATTCTACATTTCATCTCATATCTCCTTCTTGTTAGTGGAGTGATTTTGAGAACAAAAGGCTGCTGTAAATTACTCTGTTATGCAACAATAAAACAGAGATGAGCAGAGGATGTAAAGCTCACACACAATTTCATTAAAGAAAGCTGATAAAAATTACATACATCTTAGAACTAGAAAAATAAAGAACATAACCACCTGCTGCAACGTGGTTTACACATGTTAGTTAATAAACTAAAGATAAACCTCCATGATCCCATGACATAGTTTCAATTTTAAAAAAAAACAGACACACACTAAATAACTACATATAACCAAACTGAAAAACACGTCATTTGGGCAAGCATTATCTTCAACACCCTTCCTTAATGCTTGCATCTTTAACCATTAGCATTCCTCGGTTGAGTTCAAATTTTTCTTTGTGAAGTGCCTTGGTCATGATATTTGCAACTTGATCACCCAAGTAACAATATTGAACCAGGATTTCACCTTTTTTCTATGCATCTCTCAAGGCATGAAATTTCACGTGAATGTGTTTAGTTCTTCTATGAAAAATAGGATTTTGAGAGATGGATATAGTTGACTTATTATCCACGAATAGCTTGGTTGGCTTAGTTTGAGGTATACCAAGATCAATCAGCACCTTTCTTAACCAAAGAGCTTGATTTGCAGCCACAACAGCTGCCACATACTCAACTTTAGCTGAGGATTGGGCTACAGATTCTTGCTTGTGTGAATTCCATGAGAAAACACCATTACGAAGAGTGAATATGTACCCAGAAATGCTCTTAGCATAATCAATACAGCCTCCCCAATCGCTATCTGAGAATGGTACAAGATCAACATTAGATCGTGTAAACTTGACACCATAGCTTGAAGTGCCTTTCAGATACCTTAGTAATCTTTTTGCAGCAGTGAAGTGTGACTTGCATGGCTATTGCATAAACCTTGACAAATAACTAACTGAGAACATGATCTCAGGTCTAGCTGAACATATATACAAAAGATAGCTAATAAGACTTCTATATTCACCAGGATTACTGAGTTTATCACCTGCATCAGTAGCTAATTTTTCATTAGAGACAAGAGGAGTAGCTATTGCCTTGCAGTTGTTTATTTTGAATCTTTTAAGGACATCAAGAATATATTTCTACCGTGTTAAATGAATACCATTCCTAGTTTGTGAAACTTCAAGTCCCAAAAAATACCTCATCAACCCCAAATCAAACATATCAAACTCTTTTTGCAAATCTGCTTTGAGTTTTTCAACTTCATGACAATAAGCACCAGTTATCAGCATATCATCTACATATAATGATACAATTAAAGAAACACCATTACCTCATTTTAAGACATACAATGTTGCATCACTCAAGCTTTTCTGAAATCCTTGACTTTGCAAATAAGAGTCAATTCTAGCATTCCAAGCACGTGGTGCTTGCTTTTAAGCCGTATAAGGCTTTATGAAGCCTATACACTTTGTCTTTACCAGCTTCAGCTTCAAACCCCATAGGTTGTTCAACATAAATCTCCTTAGTTAGTCTACCATTTAAGAAGGCAGACTTAATATCAAGATGGAATAGTTTTCAGCCAAATGCTGCAGAAAGTGCAATGAGCAGCCTGATTGTGTCTAGCCTTGCCACGGGAGCAAAAGTGTCAAAATAATCCACCTCTGGCAATTGAGAAAACCCCTTAGCAACGAGCCTCACTTTATACTTATTCAAGGACCCATCAGAATTTAATTTTTTCTTGAAAACCCATTTGACTCCTATCACTTGTCTGTGTTTTGGTCTGTCTACAAGTGTCCACGTCTTGTTCTTCTAGATCATAGCAATCTCTTCCTTCATAGCAGCTTTCCATTCATCATAAAACACAGCTTCATCAAAAGAGTCAAGCTCGGAGACAGCAAATTGACATCTATCATAATATCTTGAATAGGACATGTACCTCTCACTGGTGCTTCATCAAAAATCTAGTCAAGATCAAGTTCACTTGGAACAGCATTTTGGTCATCAGATTTTTTTTGTTATGGTTCTTCCCAATCCCACTTGTGATCTTCATCAAAAATAACATTTCTGCTTATGGAAATCTTACCAGAATCGATTAGATAAACTCTGTAGGCTTTTGACTCCAAGTTGTAGCCTACAAATATTCTTTTTTGTGCTTTAGGTTGCAATTTATTTCTCAGGTCTACAAGAACATGCACATAACATAAACATCCAAAAATACGTAAGTCCCTTACTGATGGCTTATTCTCGAACCAAGCTTCATGTGGAGTCACATCTTTCAAGGCTTTTGTAAGAAGAAGATTTAGTAGATACACAGCAGTGTTGGCTGCTTATGCCTAGAGTTCTTGGGACGTCCCTTCTCCATCAACAAGCACCTGGTCATCTCCATTATGGTTTTGTTTTTCCTCTCAGTAACTCCATTTTGCTGAGGAGAGTATGGAGCAGTGAGCTGATGTTGAATGCTTTCTGTTTCAAGATATCTAGAAAATGCCAAAGACTTGTATTCCCCACCATTGTTTGATTTGAGAATTTTAATTCTTCTTCCTGATTCTTTTTCAACTCTTGCTTTGAATTTCAGAAAACAATCAAACACTTTTGATTTATTTTTAAGGAAGAAAATCTAGCACATTCTGGTAACATCATCAATAAATATCAAAAAGAATTTACTTCCATTGAGTGATAATTCACTCATAGGTCCTGCAATGTCGGTATGAACCAGATCTAGCTTCTCAGTGGCTTTGCTCAAACTAGTTGTGGGAAAGGATTTTTTAGTTGACTTCCCAAATTGACAAATACTGTGCAATTTATTTGATTCAGTCAAAGATGGTAAATTTTCCATTAAATGCACCTTGCTAGCATGAATCAATGAAGAGAAATTGCATTGTCTTAAACGTTTATGCCACAGAGAGGTAGAGTTCAAACTATTCTCAGATGCTTGACAACACACATCATTCCAATTCAAAGGAAAACACCTTCTTTTCATAAGAACAGTCATAACAAACTCTCCAGTGGGATCAAATATAGTGTAGGATTTGTCTTTAAATAATAAGACATAGCCATCATCAACCATTTGCCCAACACTAAGCAAAGTTTGGGAAATTTTAAGCACAAGTAGAACCCCTGAAACAAACTTGTTACCTGATGTAGTTTGAATTCCCACAGTACCTTTCCTTATTGCATGAAGAAAATCTCCATTGTCTATTTCAACATTTGATCTATGTTGATGATCAAGTTCGGTGAAGAGTTCTGCATTTGGAGTCATATGGCTTGAACATCCACTATCCAACAACCACTAGCTTGGATTAGCAACCTTGGTCTCGCTCAATGCCATAAACAATTGCTCTTTTGCCACCTTAACCTTCTCAATTTTCTGGGGTGAATTATCTTACTTTTCTAATTTGTTTTTGCAAACTTTCTCAATGTGACCATATTGATTGCAAGCATGACATCTCACACTCGGTCTGAACCAACAGTATGCCTCTGCATGGTTTCCTTTTTTACAATGTGGACATATTGGAAATTTGCTCATTTTGTTGGATGTTTTGTTGTGATGAGTGCCTCCTTTTTCTTTTGACTGGTTGTGCCCTTTCTTTCCAATATCTGCAATTATCTTTCCCTTGAACGTAGCCACCAAAGCATGCTCAGTGTTATCATCCAAACGTATTGCCCTCCTATGTTCTGAAGCCTGGAGAGTATTTACAAGTTTTGTAAGGGAAAGTTTGGACAAATCCTTAGACTCTTCCAAGGAAGAAATCTTTGATTCAAAATGTTCAGGGATGCTAACCAAAACTTTTTCAACCATTCATTTGTCAGGCATGGTTTCACCCAATAACCTCAATTGATTAACCACTTTCATTACCCTATCAAAATAGTCTTGGACAGAGTCAGCATCTTTCATCCTTAAAACCACAAATTCTCTTAGCAAATTGAGAACTTGCATCTGTTTAGTATGATGAGACCTTTGAAATTCTTCTTCCAACTTGCTCCATGTTTCTTTTGCTGTGTCACATGCAATGATCTTGGTAAACATCACTTTTGTTACAACAAAATGTAGATATGACAAAGCTCAGTAATGTTTTGCCACTTCTTCATCATGTTGTTTGATTTGAGCTAGTGTAGCATTTTCTCTTGACTGTGGAGGTAACGTACCATTTTGAACAACATCCCATAAATTATTAGCCCTAAAATAAGCCTTCATTTTGATGGCCCAAATGGGATAATTACTCCCATCAAATATAGGAGGTGCCTAGTGAGAAAAAGAAGAACTTGTAGCCATTTTAATGGTGTTAGGCAACAAGTAAAAAAAAATTGAGTTTGCAGGATGTTTTAAACAAGGTTTCTAAGTGACGAAGCCTTATCTTGATCCCTTAAGATCTTAATGAGGCTCTGATACCATGTTAGTGGAGTGGTTTTGAGAACAAATGACCGCTGTAAATTACTCTGTTATGCAACAATAAAATAGAGATGAACAGAGGATGTAAAGCTCACACACAACTTCATTAAAGAAAGTTGATAAAAATTACATATATCTTAGAACTAGAAAAATAAAAAACATAACCACCTGTTGAAACGTGGTTTACACATGTTAGTTAATAAACTAAACATAAACCTTCATGATCCCATGACATAGTTTCAGTTTAAAAGAAAAAACAGACACACACTAAATAACTACATATAACCAAACTGAAAAACATGTCACTTGGGCAAATATTATCTTCAATTTAATCCTATATCTAACACCATCAGTTCTTTTGATTTAATGGAATAGAGTTCTCTTAGTTGACTGAGTTTTACACTTCAGTTGACTAAGTCTCTTTTGTTTTCCTCTATTCAATCCAGACTTTTTCCTATAACTCTTCCACACAACACATCCCTAGATTCCTTCTAATTTCACAGAACCTATCCTTATTAAGGGGTTTTGTGAATATATCTGCAAGTTGGTGCAATGTGCTCACGAATTCAATATTTATTTCTCCCTTAGTTACATAGTCTCTAATAAAGTGATGTTTAATCTCAATATGTTTAGTTCTTGAGTGTTGTACAAGATTCTTTGAGATGTTAATAGCACTGGTGTTGTCACAATATATGGGAGTGTTTGTCATGGACAACCCGTAATCTCTCAATTGTTGCTTTATCCATAAAACCTGTGCACAACAACTTCCTAGGGACACATATTCTGCTTTAGCAGTGGACAAGGCTATAGAATTTTGCTTTTTTGCTCAACTAGCATACAAGCATGCTTCCTAGCAATTGACATGTTTCACTTGTGCTTTTCCTATCAGTTCTACTTCTTGCAAAGTTAGCATCTGAATATCCTACAAGGCTGAATGATGATTCTTTTGAATACCATAATCCTAAGCCTTGAGTTTCTATGAGATATCTAAATATTTTTTTCACAGCAGTAAAGTGTGTTTCTTTTGGTTGTGATTGAAATCTAGCACATAAACACACACTAAACTGAATATTTGGTCTACTTGCAGTTAAGTAAAAAAGAGATCCAATCATACCTCTATAGAGTTTTTAATCTACATCTTTACTTTTCTCATCAGCATCAAGCTTTGTAGATGAACTCATTGGTGTGCTGATGGATTTCAGTTTCAGCATATTAAACTTTTTGAGCATGTCTTGGATGTATCTGTCTTGGCTGACAAAGGTTCCTCCTTTGCATTGCTTGATTTGAAGGCCAAAAAAGTACTTCAATTCTCCTATCATGGTCATCTTGAATTCTCCCTGCATTTCCTTAGCAAAGTTCTTGCAAAGAGATTCATCAGTAGCACCAAATATTATGTCGTCAACATAGATTTGAACTATGATTAGATCATTTAGGTATCTCTTGATAAACAATGTGGAGTCAATGCTGCCCCTATCATAGTCTTTTTCTACCAGAAATTTTGAAAGCCTTTTATACTAAGCTCTAGGAGCTTGTTTCAATCCATATAAGGCTTTATAAAGCTTAAGAACATGATCTGGTTTTTTGAAATCTTTAAAACCAGTAGGTTGTTCAACATATACCTCTTCTTGAATAATTCCGTTAAAGAATGCACTCTTCACATCCATTTGGTATAGTTTAAAGTTCATATGACAAGCAAAGGCAACCGACAATCTTATGGCTTTTATTCTTGCTACTGGAGCAAAGGTTTCTTCATAATCTATTCCTTCCTCTTGATTATACCCATTTGCTACCAATCTTGCTTTGTTTCTCACAACATTTCCTTGTTCATCGATCTTATTTCTAAATACCTATTTAGTGCCAACAATAGGGTGATTTGAAGGCTTAGGCACTAGTGACCACATATTATTTCTTTTGAATTGATTTAGTTCCTCTTGCATGGCTAAAATCTATTTTTCCTCTTTTCAGCTTCCTCAAAACTTTTAGGTTCAATTTGAGAAATGAAAGCTGAAAATTCACAAGTTTCCCTAGTTTCTTTCCTAGTCTTA
The DNA here is from genome assembly GCA_036013995.1 of Theobroma grandiflorum. Taxonomy (NCBI): domain Eukaryota; kingdom Viridiplantae; phylum Streptophyta; class Magnoliopsida; order Malvales; family Malvaceae; genus Theobroma; species Theobroma grandiflorum. Next base: position 20,427,280 of record CP142133.1, on the reverse strand, counting down.
ACTCCATGATATATGTCACCTATGATTTGATATTGTGGATGATCTCTGACATATCTCCAGCTCCTAGGTAAGTCATTTTGCTAGATTTCTTGTCTTTGTAAGTTTTCAAGAGGTGGAGCTACGGGTTCTTCCCTAGATGAGTCTTCGTCATTATTTTTGCTATCATCCAAACTCATTTCTTCCATGTTTCTTTCTAGATTTTCTAAATCTTCATCATCCTCATGAGTTTCCTTTTCAAAATGAATTGATTCATCAAAAACTATATGGACAGATTCTTCAACATTTAGTGTCCTTTTGTCGAAAACTCTATAAGCTTTTGAGTTCATGGCATATCCCAAGAATATTGCTTCATCACTCTTGTCATCAAATTTTCCTAGTGGCTGTTTTTCATTGTTCAAAACAAAGCATTTGTAGCCAAAGCTCCTAAGGTGAGAGATGTTTGGCTTTCTTCCTTTGTACAACTCATATGGGGTCTTTGACATGATTGCTCTAATTGAAACTCTATTAAGTATGTAAGTTGTAGTATTTACAACTTCAGCCCATAAGTACTTAGGAAGGTTATTCTCACAAAGCATGGTTCTTGCCATCTCTTTCAATGTTTTATTCTTTCTCTCCACAACTCTATTTTGCTGGTGTGTTCTAGGTGCTGAAAAGTTATGTTCTAATCCCTTTTCTTTGCAATATTTCTCGAACTCGTCATTTTCAAATTCTCCTCCATGGTCACCCCTAATCCTAATAATAGATGTGCCTCTTTCATTCTCAACTTTCTTGCAATATCCTATAAAAGCTGATAATGCATCATTTTTATGAGCAAAGAAATAAACCCAAGTAAATCTTGAGTAATCATCAATAATCACTAAGCCATAAGATTTACCACCCAGACTTGTGGTGCTAATTGGACCAAAAAGATCCATGTGAAGCATTTCAAGAGGTTTCGATGTTGATACAACATTCTTAGCTTTGAATGATGTTCTGACTTGTTTTCCTAGCTGACATGCTTCACATACTCTATCATCCTCAAACGTAATGCTAGGTAGTCCAATGACTAGATCTTTCTTTATTAGTTTTGACATGGTGTTCAAGCTAACATGTCCCAGTCTCTTATGCCACAACCAGCTGTTATTTTCAACCTTGACTACTAGGCACACTTCACTATCCTTCTCTAGATCTTCAAGGAAGATGACATACATGTTTTTCAATTTATTTCCTATGAAGGTAGTCTTGTTAGCGCCTATGTCTATCACTTCACATTTGTTGGAATCAAAACAAACCTTAAATCCTTTGTCACATAGCTGACTTATGCTTAGCAGATTATGCTTTAATCCTTGAACAAATAACACATGGCTAATTTGTGTGCAAGAGTTCTTACCAACCATACCTATACCTTGAATTCTTCCTTTTGAATTATCTCTAAAGGATACGGTGCCTCCCTTTCTCTTATCCAGATGTGCAAATAGCATTTTATCCCCTGTCATGTGTCTGAAGTAGCCATTATCCATGTACCATGGCTGCTTCTTCTTGTGTTGAGCCTTTGAACATGTCTCCTTTAGGTGTAGCTCAACTTATAAAAATATGGTTCAGTTCTTCTTGATAGGTACCCATGCTTTGATGGGTCATTGAGTGTTAGTGTCAATAAAATAGCCTTTCGACACCCAGACTTTTCTGGTTTTCTACACATTAAGGTTTTTGACACAATTATATGATGTATTATGATGATTTTTCTTGTTATGTGAATTTTTCTTTAAAGGATCATTATTTAGACACTTAAAAGCTGTATTTTCATTGAGAACTTTTTGCAAAGCATCAGTTTTATTTTCTAGCTCTACTTTCATGATTTCAAAATTTGTTTTTGAGTGTTCCAGCTCAGTTTGAAGTAAATTTATTTGTTCAAAAACAGAATTGAAATCGAGTTTTATTTGCTCTAAATTTTTTTCCAGTGATGCAGCCTTTTTCTTCAGATTTTTGTATTTTAAAAACATGCTTTCAAACTCATCACATGACTCATCATACTCATCTTGCAAATCATTCATAGATATATCACAAGTCAATGAGCATACCTCTGTTTCATCATCCTTTGCCATCAGGCAAATGTTTGCTCTTTCTTCTGAGCTTCCTTCATCAAATTCTGTGCTTGAATTACTATCTGACCAGGCTGCAGCAACCATTGTCTTTTTCGATTTTCTGTTTTTCCTTGGAGTTTCTTCCTTTAGCAATGGACATTCAGATTTGTAATGTCCTGATTTTTTGCATTCGTAGTAGATCGCTTCTTCCTTGTTACTGCTTTTATTCTTGTTTTTCTTTCATGAAAGACCTTGACCCCTTTTAAAGAATTTTCTTACAAATTTTCAATTCTTTCTTCCCATTAGTTTTCTCAATCTTCTTGCAACAAGTGCAAGTTCATCATTGTCATCGCATGAGAGTTCTTCCAGCTCTTCTTCAAGGATGCTGGCTTTGAGTGCTATGTTTTTCTTTTTCTCTTTTGCCTTTTTTTTATCCTCTTCTTCTTCTTCCTTGAGCTCCAACTCATGTGTGAGGAGTGACCCGCAGATTTCATCAAGTGTGATGATGTTCAAATCTTTGGCTTCTCGGATGGCAATCATTTTTGGCTTCCAAGACTTAGGTAGACTCCTAAGAAGTTTTTTTACAAGCTTATGTTTAGGGATAGGTTTTCCTAGTTGGTTAAGTTTATTTGTAATGTTTGTGAACCTATCAAACATGCTGGTGATGTCCTCACCAGGTTCCATTTTGAACATCTCATAGTTGTGGGTTAAGAGGGTAATTTTGGACTCCTTAACTTGAGAAGTCCCTTCATGTATTATTCTTAACTTGTCCCACACCTGCTTAGCTATTGTACAACTTGAGACTTTGTTGAACTCAGTGGGAGTTAAGGCACAATGCAGGGTGTTGATTGTCTTAAAATTTGTTTGCACTTTCTTAGTTTCAGCCTCGGTTCATTCAGACCTTGGCTTATGCATCAAATCATTTGTGACAACATTCATAATTAAGGGAGAAAAGTGACCATCAGTGATGATATCTCACATTTCATAATCTATGGCCCTAATGAAAATTGACATTCTAGTGCTCCAATAAGGGTAATTGGAGCCATCAAATAGAGGTGGTCTATTTGTTGATTGCCCCTCAGCAATAGTTGATTTTTGTTGAGCCATTTGGATCTTCTCTAAAGGTGTTAAACCTTATATTCAGAGAACAAGCTCTGATACCAATTATTGGTCCCAAAATATAGGTGCTAGAGGAGGGGTAAATAGTACTATCTCGACTATTTTTGGTGGGATTGAGACTTGATCTCAAACTAAGGAAGATAAAGCAATGAAAACAATGGATAATGTATTTATAGTGGTTCAGTCCAAGACCTACATCCACTACCTTGATTATCCAATCAAGGATTTTCAAATCAAACACTAAGACGATGGAATTCACAAGTTTCCACTAAGCTTTTACAATGGCTTTTCAAGGCTTAGCCACAACCTTTACACTAGTTTTTCACGGGATCAACTAAAACCCAAGGTGGCTTTCCAAGGCTCAACCACAACCTATCACTAGTTTTTTTCGGGCTAAACTAAAACCCAATGCGATTTTTCAAGGCTCAACCACAACCTTTAACTCTAGTTTTTCACGGGTTAAACTAGAACCCAACCCCAACTTTTCAAGGCTAAGTTGGAACCTACAAGCATCTAAGCAAACCTTGCTTGATGAAAACACTTAGAGTGAAACAGTCACTCTAAGATTACAAAGATGAAAGAGGAAAGTACCTTAGTGATCACATGGTTGATCTATATGATACAAGTTGAAGTGCTGAACATAGATACAAAGAATAGGCGTTGAGGTTCAATGAAGAGTACAAAGAATTTTCAGGTTTTCTACTCTTCTTGGCTTGAATATGATGGTGTCTTTGTGTATGAAGCCAAAAGTTAGTTCCTTGGCATTTGAAAATCTTTTTATAGTTGGAGAAGTTGGTCTGATGGCTGTTGGGACGTTTATGACCGTTAGAAACAGTTTGGGGAAGATTCTAGTCGTTTTCTTGTCTTGTAGTGGCTTGGCGAATGAAGTAGACAGAGAGCACTTAGTCGACTAAAATTTTTTCCTTAGTTGACTAAGTTGGTTATGTTTCAGATGCAGATTCCAATGATCGCTTAGTCGACTAACCCCATTATCTTGGTCGACTAACTTGATTCTGTTTCTCACAAAGCTTCACCCTTTCACTTCTCCACTTTGACCTTGTTTAGCAAATGATCTTCCTTGATTTATCAAGAGACTCCATCAATACTGATCTTCCTTGTTCTTTATCCAAATCACATCTTTAGGTGTTTAATAGGAAGATTGAAATATTTTCTCATATTTAAACATTTACCCTGCACACTTAGTTATAGATGTTAGACACAAATGACATAAGAACGTTTTATTATCATAAAAAACTAATAGAGTCAACAAGAGAATGGCTCTTGAAGTAAGCTTGAAATTGTTGATTAACATTTTCACTACCATTGCTGGAACGAAGTATTTGAATTTTAGTTGCAAATTGGATAAGAATCATTACATAAAAAAGATTGAAAAACACTAAGTACCTCATCTTTATGTTTCAATAAGTAAAGCCAAGTATCTATAAATGTCACAAACCAATAAATGCTAGAAGAAGTAGTAATTGGAGAAGGTCCCCACACATCTGAATGTATTAAGGCAAAATGGATATCACTTTTATTCAAGCTTACTGGATAAGGAACTCTATGACTTTTGGCTAAAATGCACGTATCACATTTAAAATCTGAATTAAGTAAATTTGAAAATAAGTCAAGAAACAAGTGCTTCATATAATTAAATGACTGATACCCCAAACCATAATGCCATAGCCAAATCTACCTCTCCATGATAGTAGTTGTATGTTTCATGTTATTTGCTCTACTTGTACTAAAGTCATCCATGTAATACAATCCCCTTCTTTTAGTACCATGCCTAATGACTTCTTTGGTGAGAATATCTTGAAGAAGACAAAAAGTAGGATATATAAATACCACACAATTAAGTTTCGTAGTGACTTGACTTATAGACAACAATTCATTTGAGAGAAATGGAATTAGTAAAGTATGAGATAAAGAAAAAAAAAGTGATAAAGCAATAGTTCCAACCCCTATTACTAAATATGTGACACTATTAGCATTAGCAATACTCGCTTGCCTTGGTTGAGTGATCTTTGAAAAGTCATTGGAGTTGAATGTCATGTGGTCGGTTGCCCTTGAGTAGATTATCCAATCACTATCATCACTTTTGTTACAGTTAAGTAATGCTTGACCATAGTTATCTGGATTATTAAGAGTTTACCTGTTAAATGAAGGATAATTGAGTTTCAACAGTTACTAAGGCAGCTTTACCTAAACCTCCATCAGAGGCAGTGGCTTCACGGTGTTTTCGTGCCTTAAGTTCATTCCACTAGTCTAGATTCCTATGTAACTTATATCAAGTTTCATGGGTATGTTTCATGTTTCCAAAATGAGTACACCCCCTCATTCTGATTGTAATTTAGCCTTAGAAGTTGTATTTAACTTTCCATTACTCATAGAGAAAGACCTTGTTTTTGAAGGTGGGTGTTGCTCTCCTATCTTGACTCTTTTAGAAGCCAAAACAGCACCAGTTGTAGTTTCTGTGCCTATTATAATTATTGCCTACTTGATATCTTCTAGTAAAACATGAGCTTAAGCTTGTTCAATTGTTAAAAACAATTTCAATTGCAGCACATCACCTTGAATCTTATTCAATCGGTCATCAAATCCATTAAGAAAGGTACATACTCTTATGGAAGGTACATACTCTATTTTTTTTAAGATGGAATTATATTTCTGTATATTAACAACATATTCCATTGGACTAGAATGACAGAAGTCAATTTCTCTCTACAAGCCTTGAAAATCATTGTAATATAATCAATAGATCCTCCAACTTGTCTCATTCTAACTGCTCGTCTCATAGATCATACACTTGGGATGTGTTAGTCCCATCAAAATAAGTTGTAGCAATAGAATCCCATATTATTTTTACAATTAGAAAGTGAATGAAATTGCTAATCAAGGTTGGATCCATAAACTTGATCAACCACCTTTTTACAATTGCATTCTCAATTCCCCATTTTTGAAATGTTGGGTTTGTTTGTTGAGGTTGTGGAAAGTCTCCATTAATATATCACAATTTGTTTTTGCCTCTCAACAACTTGGAACCATAAGGCATAGTTGGTGCCATCCAACTTAATGCTGATATGTGCAACGAAAGAATCATTGCCTGGTGTGTGTGGTTGATATTGATTTCTAGTTAAAAACTCCATTATCCTTGTCATCAAATTTTTTAAAATGGGGTTTGTATGGTTGCTGTTGTGTTTCACCACATCAATTGGTTCCACCATGGATTCTTATCAATTTTGGAATTTTTTTTCAAGGTTTAGTTGTAGTAGAGGTTTCAGGATCCTGCTCTGATAACATATTAAAAGGTTTTCTATTTTCATGTCTTTTTAATACAATATTGAATATAATAATATAAAAGTACCAAGAGGAAGTCTAGAAAAACTATTTTAGGTTATTCATTTTCTAAAGCTAGTATTATGGTTGACCATTGAAAAAAAGGATTTTAAGACAAACTATTTTTATAATCTCTCCACTTTGTTTCCAATTGACGAGTCCTCACACCAACATAAGTAAGGTATTTGACTTCTTGAATAAAGCCAACTTCAATGAATTTACTGACCTCAATCTTGATTTAAGAAATCAAGTTATCGTTAAAACTACGTTGAGCTTGCTTGATAGGTCGAACACTTTCGTTTACAGCCGAATAATGCACAACAACTTTAAGATCAAGTTGTTGAAGGAGGTTTCCATGATTTGAAGTTGTTGATCTTCACAAAGCTAAAGCATTGTATGTTGTCTTAAAAGAAATTCATATTCTCTTCAATATAAACTTTGCTAGTTAGGCATAAGATAGAGGGAGCTGTTTCAATATGATTCCAAGTATAGTAGCCAAATGTGCAAATTAAGAAAGAAAACAGAGTGCATAAAGAATTAATAATAATATAATAGAGAAAGAAAGAGGAGATCTTGGCACTTATTGACTGCCAACAACTTTTTATTTTTATTTTTGATTTCTTAAATGACTATATTATGTTATAACTTTCTTTTGTTTTCTAAGTAAACTATGTTGACCATTGCTCCCATTCTTGGCAGCTTCCAATATAGTGTGCAATATTGGATAATAATCATGGTCAAAGAAAACTCACCAGCATAATTGTGTGTAATAGTTTTGGATATATACATATATATATATATATATATATTTCATATCTTTATAATTTAAATGTTAACTGATTGAGAATCGATCAAATCATGATTTACAAATATATCATTTTTTAATATTATTATTATGAAACTCAAATGTTATATTTTATAATCCACATTAAACAACATATGTGTAACATAAACTAAACTAGTGAGATATAAAGGAGCTAAGTTACTTGTGAGGTAGATCTTGATGAATATGTTCAACTAAGTTCCAGCTTTTCAATATTCAGCTCGAGTGACTCTCAAGCCTAATTGAGTTCTTAATTTTTTTTAATATTTTATATATGTATACATAAAAAAAAATATATTCACATGTTATCTTAATTATATAAATTTTAATTATTTCAAGCTTTAGGTCAAGGTCTAATTGTTTTAATTAAAATTAATTATATAAATTTTAATTAATAATTCACCAAAAATCTATCTTCATTATTTGGGAAGGACTCAACATCTTGCTTAAGTAGTTGGATTATTTTTCAAATCAACTTCTAGAATCCAATTGTTTATTTGAAATCCTCATATTTTTTTTCAAGTCATTTAATATAATTTATCTGTTTCCTTTAATATCATATTTGATGCACTAATAATTCATATAATTATAAATAAATTATTTTTAATTTTCCAAGGTAACTTAATTTATAATTCCATAGTATATTACATCTTTAAATTAAAAGCAAGTTGCTTGTCATCGGCCAACAAATTCTGTAACAGTTACATCATTCAACGAAAATCTATCTTCATTTTTTGGGAAGGACTCAACATCTTGTTTAATTTGTCCTTCAATGAAAGCGGGATGTTTTGGAGGCGGAAGATCCACAATCTCACTATTAAGCATTGAAACTACTCTTGACATTGTTGGCCTATCGTTAGCAGATTCTTGAACGCATAACAATCCCACATGTATACATCTCAAAATTTGTTTCTCATTGTAGCTCGGATCAGAAACCCCTATCTCTGCTAAACCTAATATGTTGTCTTCCTTCCACAATTTCCAGGCCTGAGAACACAAAAGCTTGGGATAATTGTATTAGATATTTCGAAATTAGCACTAATTGTGGTATAATGAGGCAACCATTATGTAAACTTACATATCCCAAAAGGCTAAAAGAATGTTGGTTGTTGTAAAAGCTTGTGTTTTTTCTTCCACTAACAATCTCTAGTAATAGAACTCCAAAGCTGAATGCATCGGACTTATCTGAAAATTGCCCTTGCATTGCATACTCGGGAGACATATAACCGCTGTATTTTAACATCAAAATAACACCATACACCATATTTTACACACACGTATAGTGATAATATATAATGAAAAAGAAAAATTAATTGATGAGAGAATCTTCAACTTACTAAGTTCCCATGACCCTTTTCGTGTTGGCATGATTTTCGTTCCCTCCAAAAATCCTTGCCATCCCAAAATCTGAAATTTTTGGATTTAAATCTTGATCCAATAAAACGTTACTTGCTTTTAGATCTCTATGTATAATCCTCAATCTTGAGTCTCGATGAAGATAAAGCAATCCCCGACCAATTCCTTCAATAATATTGAAACGTTTTTCCCAATTCAAGAATTGTCGTTGGACTTGATCTAGAAAAAATTAAATAAAAAGACCAGAAATTAACCATTGATTGCTGTTGCCAACTTACTAACTCCGAAGTTGAACAAACAAAGTAGTGCAATTAATCTTCAAAAAGGAATTAACTTGTTTCTATGTTGCGGTGGATAAGAAACGTGTCTGGCTGCATAATTCTACAAAGGAAAATGATAGAAAAGGGATTAGCATGTTCTAACCGAAGAGAAAAGTATCCAAGCTTTTGTTGGGCATATACTCGTAGACTAACATCTTCTCTTCTCTTTCAACACAACAGCCAAGTAATCTAACAAGATTTCGATGTTGGAGTTTCGAAATCACCACCACCTCATTCATAAATTCTTCTAGCCCCTGGCAAGAGGCTCTTGACAATCTCTTCACCGCTATTTCCTTTCCATCTTGCAATGTTCCCTGCATAGAAAAATCAGCTAGTTAGCAACCTTTTTGTTTTAGATCAAACGTTAGCGACTTAGTAGAAATGTCATTTGACAGACGATTACCCTGTATACTGGACCGAAACCACCTTGTCCTAACTTTTTTGTAAGATGAAAGTTGTTTGTTGCACTTGCTAGTTCCTCAAAATTGAATAGCGGTAGCTGCTGGAGTTTAACTTCAAATAAATTTTCTCCAACCACATTGTCACCAGAACATTTTCCCACTGCTTTTCCTTTGTCGAATAGCAACATCTCTTCACTTTTCTGTTTCCTTCCTGAGATAGAAATTCGTGAGATGAAGCAATGGATTGACAGTTGCCTAAAAAAATTGTCACACTACCGGTAAAGATGGATACATTACCTCTATGTTTAGCCATCCAACTCCATAAGAAAAATGTAGAGCTTGTAATGATGATTACACCCATGATCACGGTTATAATAACAATAATATTAACTTTACGTTTGTCCTTTTTATCTGCAAATTGAGAAACCTAGTTAATAAAAGTGCAGCAGAAAAAGCATAGAATTGAAGCAATTTAACAATATCTGGTCAAACTTCAAACAATTTACCAAGTTCTGAAGATGCCACACGAATGTAAAGATCCACTCCCCGACTGGGCAATTTCTGTATGTCAATTAAATTTCCGCTCCATAACATACAACCAATGCCAACATCATACGCATAAGCCACACATAAACAGTTTCTCAAGCATTGTTCTTCGCAAGTTTCGTCATGTGCAGATGACCACTCTGAAAAGGCTGGCACTTTCATCATCTCTAGCTTCAAAAACCCATCTTCTTTGCCTACTTCACTGCCATTGTTTACGTTTTGGCACCCTAATGGGGTAGTCCTAACACATCCACTGGTCCAATTCTCTCTATTCCATTCCTCTCTATTCTTAGGCTCAAATCCCCTCAAACAACTGCAAATTGATGGTTTCATTGAATCACAGATTCCAAATGCTCCACACTTTCCATAAACATCACAATCATTTTCTAGAATAATCCAATCGTTGCCCCAGTCCCCCTTCCCCTCATCCCAATATCGTTCTACAAATTTTCCCTGAGGATTAAGTTCATAGTATGCCAACATAGACTTATTAGCAAGAGCATAAGTAAGATAAAAGGATTCTTTTTGGTCATCTCTAACAAGGCTAAATCCATTAAGATATACAGAATTCATATTTAACATTCCAATGAAGATCTGACCGTTCCACGGGCCAGTCCGAAAATATCGCTGGTTATTGTTCCAAATGATGGCTTCTGGAATGTTGAGAGGCTCAAGGGCAAGAGAGAAGTTACCGTCCGATGGATCAGAAGGGCTTTTCCAGGATGACAGCTGCACTTTCTGACCCGTTCTTAGATCAGTGCTAATCTTCATGGTTGGCGTGTAGGCGTTAGAAGGATGTTGAAAACTCTCCCATATGCTCGCTCCATTATCATCCTCATTATTCTTCAGGACAAGGTTTCCAGAGTCTAAAAGCAGGGCACTTGTATTAGAAACCAGTTTTGTAACATTTGATGACCAAAGAATCTCATCCTGTCCGTTCAAAACAACAAGGTTGCCATCCTGGGATATCTTCACAATCCCAGAGGAGTCCTTGAGAGGCTGGTTTCTATTTGCTACCCATACCACAGTCTGTACAGGTATTTGATTGTACGATATCCCTACATAGCGATCGGCAGAATCAGAAAAGTTGAAGAATCCCAAGCGGAAAACTCCATTGTTGGAGAGTATGACTTCAGGATCTTTGATGGAATTGGATGGTGTGATAGTGTCTAAAGCAGTGCCGAATTGTAAGCAAAAACAAGATAGTAGAACTAGAGCTAATAAAACTAAGCCGATCGTTGTTTTCCCCATGGCTTACTTTGTTGTTGTCCTTTGAGTATGCAGGAAAAGCCACTAATATATTTCTCCTTCTTCTCCTTAATCTGATTTTTCAACACGATTTAGTTGTGGTGGAGCGGTGATTATAGACCTGGACCATCTGAGTTGACTCATTCTTCACACCATTTTTCAACAATTAATAGTGAAATGATTAATTATGCACACTTGTTTTGATTTTCTTAGTTTCCACACACCGAGATTCTTCTTCATTTCAGTTTAAAAATGTAAGAACAAAGCTTGACAGCTGTACAATCAATCAGAAACAAAATGACAAATGAGTAATTTCATGGAATATTTTCTCGTGCCCGATGAGCAATTGTATAAACGCTCGTGGCCGTTATAAAACAGGCTAAACAAAACGACCCCCTTCCTAGCGTTTAAGGAATAACAACAAACATAACAAATATTAAAATAAAATTTGTAAAGTGTCACTTAAAAACTATCACATGACCCCTTTTCTTTTCTTCTTCAAACCCGTTTGTTCGCGCCTAAACTTTATTGAATACTGAGCTTGAATCTATTTAATCAGACTGAGGATTAGGGACGAAAATCAACTTTTGTTAGCAGTTAGAAATAAAAGAATAAAAGTGAAAAATTTTTAAAAATAACATATTGAATTTAATTAATTATAAAAAATTTAATAATAAAAAATAATTTTATATAATACGTAAATTAAGATAAAAGAGACTTGCAATAATATTTTAGAAAAATTGTACTCGATTATATTTTTAGAATTTAAATTTATTAATTAAAAATTATGTACTAAAAACTATTCATTTCTTTAAGATTGAGTTTTAAACATTTTGATTTATATTGCTCTTATTAATAAGTTGAAACATTGAGGTTTGATGGTTCAAATTATTTGGATGATTTGCATCTTTTTTTTTAAAAAAAAAGTTTGTTAATTATTTTCAACCTACTCATAGTTTAATAAAATTTGAAAAAAATCAATACATTTAACATCCAATATTCTTATTTTATTTCTATTTAAACTTGTAATACTAAATATAAGACTATAATATATAAAATATAAATAGTTAAATACGATATACAAGATTAATAATTTTCTCTTATATAATTTGAAAAGCCCGACCCTATTTTATCTGTGACATGTAATTCACATGCATTGGATAGCATGTTTGTATATTGAATTGCCCCGAAAAACTAGTTAAATGACGATATTGCCCCTAATGGTACTAATAAGTCAATTAAGCCTCGAACTAGTTCAAATAGGAATTTTAAAGTGAAATTAAAAATTTTACAGTTCAGGGATAGTTTATAATGGTGATTTGGAGTTCGAGAAGTAATTTGAAGTCAATCCAGAATTTTAGTGTCCTAGGGGTAAAATGGTAATTTTTACCACCCGAGGACAAATTTGAATTTTTAAGAGGATTTGGATCAAATTTGAGAAATTAGAGAAGGGTATGAGTATGAGGAGTGAAAAATATGCATTTTAACAATTTTTCAATTTTTGGGGTAAAAATGTAATTTTGTACTTTTTCGGAGGTAAAAGTGTAATTTTGTAAAATTTCTCCACCAAGATTTTTGGAATGGTCTAGAAACTTCATGAAAGCTTTGGATAAGGGAAGAAAATTTTGTGGTGGAGAAAGTTAGTCAATTGAACAATTAATAAAGAAATAATTAATAAAAAAAAGCCATGTGACATATTTAAATAATATTTTATTTAAACTATAAAAAGGGCAAAATTTTCACTAAAAATGGCATGAGAGGGTTGGCTTAAGCAAGGAAAATGAGGAAGAAGAGAACGCAAAACCCTAGGCTGAAATTTCAAAGAGAAATCAAGAAAACAAGATTCAAGCTTGAAAAAAAGTAAAATTCATTAATTTTCTTAGTGATTTTCATTATCCATCCATTCTTTTTTCATTTCCATGCAAAATTGACATATGGGTTTGATGATGCCTTGCTGACCGAATATCCATGGGTGGGTTTTGATTCATTTTGTTGGTAGATTTTAAGGTGATTTAATGTTTTTAGTTAGGTAAAATCGAAAAATAACAAAAACTAGTGAGAAAAATAATTTTTCTCCATTGAAACCCTTAATGCCGAATTTTCTAGGAGAGAAATTGCTGCTGAAAGTGATAATATTTCATGGTATTTAAATAAATTATGATGAATTATGGAGTTGGAAAAATTATGGGATATTTTGGTGCAAAAATCAAAATTTTTGCCTAAAGTGCAGATTGGTACACTAGGGGATTCGGACTACAAATTAGCATCGCATTCACAGTCATTAAGTCAATTTGGGTGTAATTGGAATATAGAAATTGAAAGAAATCAATTCGGAATTAAATCAAAACTTTAGCCAATTTAACCGCGTGTAGGTGAATTAGGTCGGATACCGTGTTTAGACGGTTATTCGGATAGCTTACATTGCATTTCATGCATTCATATAGAAATTATAGAGCCTGAAGTTAATGAAATTCGTGTCGCGCGTAACGCGTAGGTGGTGAACCATCCGACAAATGCAAGGAAATAGTATCGGACGAGCGAGACTAGGAGTATTCTGGACTCCTCAAACCTGTGAGTGGATAATTTACCGTTTTCAATATCTAGAGTAGTTTTATCTGCTTTTGTGCTTTTAAAATAAATTAAATTTTATAAATGATTCTTTAATTGAGAAAAATGGATATTCTTAACAATAAGTATGTGGAGACCAGTACTAATTTGTGTTTATGTATTAAAATTGAAATTATGGCTTATGATCTTGGTGAGCATGGTTGGCTGGTTTATTATATTAAAATTTCATAAATTGCTGTTTGCCGTGTAGGCCGGCTAGTATTAAAATGGCCTTGTTATGCTGCTGAAATTTTTGTAAAGTTGGTGGATCATGATTAATAAAACAATGCAGTGAGGGTCGCCGTGGACTACCTTTAGGAGGGGCACGGTAAACTTGACTAATTGTTACCTCAGTTGGAGAGGCGCGTAGGGTAACTCCCGAGGTGATGTTAAAATTCACTTCATGTTAAACCACCATGTGAAGATGAGTTTAGCCAACGTCAAGGATCAGCTGTATCTAAGAAATTATGAAATTCTAACAGTCTTGGCGGATTCGGTTGGATGCTCTGATCAAGTGACCACAAGTATGAGATTTGGCTAAAGCTTGATTTTTATAAATAAATCATAAGCCTTGTGTTTTGCTAAAATAAGATTGCTTTGTATAATTGTATTAAATTTGGTGTAATTGGTGCTATGAATTACATGATAGCATTGCGTTTTTATATTGTCTTCATCTACTCGACTTTAGATGTCGTAGAGGGTAATTATCTAACTCACCAGGTTGTAAAACTCACCCCCTCAATTTTCCCCATTTCATGCTTACAGGCATCTGTAGATAGAGGATTTTGTTGAAGAGAAAGTTTAGAGTGATAACCTTCAGATCAAAGGTTTATCTCTTAGTCTATATTTCTCTATTTCGGGCCCACTTAGTATTGTAAATTAAATCTTATACTTCAGTTAACTGTGTTACAATATGTAATAATATATTTTGCTTTTATGCTGTAAAAATTATTTCCGGATATCTATACAAAAATTGTTTTATAAGAAAATATATTATTTTATTCCATTAAATGTTATTTTACTTAAATTTCATGTTTTAGATATCTGATTTCAATTTTGATTTCGAATTATGTGTTCTTGAAGCCTAAATAACATTTTTACCAAATTTCAAAAATTTCACTAAAACTTGACGGAAACTCCCCTGTGTAGTGAATTTCGTCTTTTTCCCTGTTTGGATAAAAAATTGGACAAAATGTTTTAAAGCATGAAATTAATAAATAGAAAATCACAGGGGAGTTGGAAAGACTGGTACGATAGTCTTGCAAGGTCTCGGTATGGTACTCGGGGGATGAGTGCATATTAGGACATCGCGGCAGTTGTCACGGACTCGAGGGTGGTTCCAAGTCTTGACAATTCTATTGGTATCAGAACTTTAGGTTTTAAAGCTTTTGGTTTTAAAGCTTGTGGTTTTGAAAGTTGTTTTAAAGGAATTTATAATGATAGTGTGGCCCCAATTGAGATAAGTTAGTTGCATATAGAATCTTAAGTCACTTAGACTTGTTTCGTTCTTTCTTATAGATAATTATGCCTCCTCGGCGTGGGCGTCCGCCTCTCCTTAGAGTCGTAGAGAGAGAAAAAGATCGTCCTAGACGAAATCAGCCAGAGGAGTATGAGGTTCGTTTTAGCGAGCTGACAACATATGTGCCTGATTTGGTGAGGACAGAGCAAGATCAAGCCAACTACTTTGAGGAAGGGCTTCTAAAAGAAATTAAGGAGCGTATGCCCGTGACCAGAAATGAGTCGTATAAAGAGATGATACAGATGGCTCTGCGAGCTGAAAGGCTCTCCACCAAGAATCGACGAATTCGAGCTGAGTTTGCCAAGAGAAGGAATCCGCCTATATCTTCGGGCCAGTCATCAAAGAAAGGCAAGGATTCGACATTTATTGTGGGGAGTGCTACATTTACATCAGTCGCATCCACTAGGCCTCCATCTCAACAGTCACAGCTGAGATCTTCCAGATTTAGTAGGCTAGTGACGAGAGTCCTTGGGAAGAGTTCTGCAGGATTTGATAAGTGTGATAACTGCAGAAGATTTCACGTTGGGTAGTGTAGGGAGCCCCTGCGATGCTTTTAGTGCAGCCAACAAAGACATATAAGGAGGGATTGTTCGTAGTTGAGATGGATTGCAGTAGCTGTTTCCTCTCATCCAGCTCGCTCTGATGTTCAAAGGAGAGATTCCTCTAGGTCCCAACCCAGACAGGGTCCAATGATACAGTCAAAAATAAGGAGTAATAACCTAGTGCATCCATCTTCTAGACCGCAAACTCAGACTTCCTCCCGAGTTTTCAGTGTAACAGAGGAAGAAGCCCGAATTCAACCTGAAGTAGTAATAGGTACTATGTTTCTATTTGACAAAGAGGCTCATGTTTTAATAGATTCTAGCTCATATAGATTATATGTGAGCATAACATTTGCATCATGTTCGGATAGAAATATGTCACCGTTAGAAGAAGAAATTGTAGTACACTCTCCTCTAGGCGAACGGTTAGTTAGAAATACTTGCTATAGAGATTGTGAAATAAGAGTTGGTGAGGAAGAATTTAGAAGAGATTTAATTCCCTTGGAGATTCGAGATTTTGATTTAATCCTAGGTATAGATTGGTTATCTGCTCATCGGGCAAAGGTGGACTATTTTAAGAAAGAAGTTATCCTTCAAAATTTCGAGGGAGCAGAGATTGTATTTATTAGGGAACGTCAAGTATTACCGTCCTGTGTAATCTTGGCCCTCAAAGCTTTGAAATTGGTGAAAAAGGGGTACCCAGCTTACTTAGCTCACGTAATTAACACTTCGAAGGAAAAACCTAAGTTGAAAAATGTCCTAGTAGTAAATGAGTTTCTTGATGTGTATCCTGATAAATTACCGGGACTTCCTCCTGATCATGAGTTTGATTTTACTATTGATTTACTTCTGAGTATCGCACCTATTTCTATTCCTCCGTATAGGATGGCTCTAGTGGAATTGAAGGAGTTGAAAGTGCAGTTGCAAGAATTAGTGGATAAAGGTTTTATTCGCCCTAGCATTTCTCCTTGGGGAGCACTAGTTCTATTTGTGAAGAAAAAGGATGGTACTCTTCGATTGTGTATAGACTATCGGTAGTTAAATAGAGTGACCATCAAGAATAAGTATCCGTTACCATGGATTGATGATCTCTTTGATCAACTGCAAGGTGCCACAGTATTTTCTAAGGTTGATTTAAGATCTGGGTATCATCAGTTAAGGATTAAGGAGCAAGATGTACCCAAGACAGCTTTTAGGACTCGGTATGGGCATTACGAGTTCTTGGTCATGCTTTTTGGTTTGACAAATGCTCCAGCAACGTTCATGGATCTTATGAACTGGGTATTTCATCCTTATTTGGATAAATTTGTCATCGTATTTATTGACGACATCCTAGTTTATTCAAGGGATAACAACGAGCATGTTGCCCACTTGTGCATAATGCTACAGACGTTGCACAAAAGACAGCTTTATGCTAAGTTTTTGAAGTGTGAATTTTGGTAAAAGAAGTGGTTTTCTTGGGACACGTGGTGTCTGGAGCTAGAATATATGTTGATCCCAAGAAGATTGAGGCAATTCTACAATGAGAGCAACCAAAGATAGTAACGGAGATTCAGAGTGTTCTCAGATTAACCGATTATTATCAAAGGATTGTTTAGGGATTTTCTTTGATAGAAGCTCTGTTGACTTGTCTAACTCGTAAAAGAATTAAGTTTGATTGGGACGATGTGTGTGAGAGTCGATTTCAGGAGTTGAAGAATCGGCTAACCTCCGTTCCCGTGTTAACAATTCCTGTCAATGGTAAAAAGTTTATGGTATATAGTGATGCCTCAAAGTTGGGGTTAGGGTGTGTATTGATGCAGGATGAAAAAGTTGTAGCTTATGCTTCTCGACAACTGAAGAGGCATGAAGCAAATTACCCTACCCACGATTTGGAGCTAGCAGTTGTGGTGTTTGCATTGAAAATCTAGAGGCATTACTTGTATGGTGAGCATTGTCGAGTATTTACGGCTTATAAGAGTTTGAAGTATTTGCTCACCTAGAAGGAACTTAATTTGAGAGAAATACAGTGGTTGAAGTTGATAAAAGATTACAACTTGTGATCGATTATCACCCAGGAAAGGCAAATGTGGTAGCTGATGCCTTAAGTCGTAAGTCTTCATCGTCTTTAGCTACACTTTTGAGTCATTATCTTCCAGAATTATTAGAGATGAAATCTCTGGGGGTCCAATTGAAGAATGGTGAGGCTGGATCCCTATTGGCTAGTTTTATTGTGAGACCCACATTGTTCGATCAGATCAAAGAATCTCAAAGGTTTGATGATGAATTAAGAAAGAAAATTTCAAGGTTGCATGATGGAGAGGTTAGTGAATTTAGATTCGGGGATGATAACATATTGATGCTTAGAAACCGGGTCTGTGTACTTAAGGAAAATCAGTTAACGCAGGCTATAATGGAAGAAGCCCATTCATCTGCTTACGTCTTACATTTCGGGAGCACAAAGATGTATAGAACCATCAAAGAGAATTATTAATGGCTGGGTATGAAGCGGGACATAGCAGAGTTTGTAGCAAAATGTCTCGTATGTCAACAAGTTAAAGCGGAGCATCAAAAGCCAACAGGTACTCTTCAGTCCATACCTATTCCTGAATGGAAATGGGAGCATGTCACTATGGATTTTGTAATAGGATTGCCACAGATGCAGAGTGGAGATGATGCCATTTGGGTAATCGTGGATCAATTGACTAAGTCCGCTCATTTTTTAGCAATTCATAGCACATGTTCTATAGAGAGATTGGCTAAACTCTATATTGATGAGATTGTAAGGCTACATGGAGTTCCAATGTCTATAGTGTCAAATCGAGATCCTCGGTTCACTTCTCGATTCTTGCCAAAGTTCTAAGAAGCTATAGAAACCAAGTTGAGATTTAGTATTGCTTTTCATCCGCAGACGGATGGTCAGTCAAAGAAGACCATTCAAACCTTAGAAGACATGTTACGAGCTTGTGTCATGGATTTCATTGGGAGTTGGGATAAACACTTACTGTTAACAGAGTTTGCTTACAACAATAGCTTCCAGTCTAGTATCGGTATGGCACCATACGAGGCTTTGTATGGAAGGAAATGTCGTACTCTAATTTGCTGGGGTGAAGTGGGCGAAAGAAAACTAGTTAATGTGGAATTGATTGACTTGCTAAATGACAAACTCAAAATTATACGAGAACGATTGAAGGTAGCCCAAGATAGATAGAAGAGTTATGCTGATAAGCGGAGGAAGGACTTAGAGTTTGAAGTTGGCGATAGAGTTTTTCTTAAAGTTTCTCCATGGAAAGGTAGCAATTTAGGTGAATTAAGATATTAAATCTTATCTGATTTTATTATGATAGTAAATTGTGGTATTTTAAATGGATATTGAAAGGTGTGATCCAATTTGCGAAACAAGGAAAGCTCAATCCAAGGTACATTAGGCCATTCCGTATCAGTGAAAGAATCGGTCCAGTGGCGTATAGATTAGAACTACCTTTAGAGTTAGATCGGATCCACAACGTCTTTCATGTCTCAATGCTAAGGAAGTATGTACTTGATCCTTCCCACATTCTTGAGGCACCTTCTATCGAGTTGCACGAAGGTTTGGAGTTTGAGGTGCAACCAGTGCGTATCTTAGATAGGAAGGATTGATTGTTGAGGAATAAGAATATCCCGATGGTTAATGTCTTGTGGAGGAATGATCGAATGGAAGAAATGACATGAGAGGCTGAACAGCAGATGAGGAAGCAATATCCCCACATTTTCTCGGAGACAAGTAAGTTAAATTTTGAGGTCAAAATTTTACTTTAAGGGGGGTAGTGCTATAAAGCCAGACCCTATTTTATTTGTGACATGTCATTCACATGCATTGGATAGCATGTTTGCATATTGAATTGCCATGCAAAACTAGTTAAATGACGATATTGCCCATAATGGTTCTGATAAGTCGATTAAGTCTCGAACTAGTTCAAATAGGAATATTAAGGTGAAATTAAAGATTTTACAATCCAGGGATAGTTTATAATAGTGATTTGGAGTTCGAAGAGTAATTTGAAGTCACTCCAAAATTTTAGTGTCCTAGGGAAAAATGGTAATTTTTACCACCCAAGGACAAATTTGAATTTTCGAGAGGATTTGGATCAATTTTGAAAAATTGGAGAAGGTTATGAGTATGAGAAGTGAAAAATATGCATTTTGACAATTTTTCAATTTTTGGGGTAAAAATGTAATTTTACACTTTTTCAGGGGCAAAAGTGTAATTTTATAAAATTTCTCCACCAAGATTTTTGGAATGGTCTAGAAACTTCATGAAAGCTTTGGATAAGGGAAGAAAATTTTGTGGTGGAGAAAGTTAGTCAATTGAACAATTAATAAAGAAATAATTAATAAAAAAAATGCCATGTGACATATTTAAATAATATTTTATTTTAACTATAAAAAGGCTAAAAATTTCACTAAAAAGGGCATGAGAGGGTCGGCTTAAGCAAGGAAAAGGAGGAAGAAGAGAACTCAAAACCCTAGGCTGAAATTTCAAAGAGAAATTAAGAAAAAACAAGATTCAAGCTTGAAAAATGGTAAAATTCATTAAGTTTTTTAGTGATTTCCGTTACCCATCCATTCTTTTTTCATTTCCATGCAAAATTGACATATGGGTATGATGATCCCTTGCTGACCGAACATCCATGGGTGGGTTTTGAATCATTTTGTTGGTAGATTTTAAGGTGATTTAATGTTTTTAGTTAAGTAAAATCGAAAAATAACAAAAACTAGTGAAAAAAATAATTCTTCTCCATTGAAACCCTTAATGCCGAATTTTCTAGGCAAGAAATGGCTGCTGAAAGTGATGAGATTTCATGGTATTTAAATGAATTATGTTGAATTATGGAGTTGGAAAAATTATGGGAAATTTTGGTGCAAAAATCAAAATTTTTGCCTAAAGTGCAGACTGGTGCACTAGGTGATTCGAACTGCAAATTAGCATCACATTCACAGTCATTAAGTCAATTTGGGTGTAATTGGAATTTAGAAATTGAAAGAAATCAATTCGGAGTTAAAGCAGAAACTTTAGTCAATTTAACCGCGTGTAGGCGAATTAGGTCGGATACCGTGTTTAGACGGTTATTCGAACAGTTTATATTACATTTCATGCATTCATATAGAAATTATAGAGCCTGAAATCAATTATGATTAATTGATTTAAGTTAATAAAATTCGTGTCGTGCGTAACACGTAGGTGGTGAATCATCCGACAGAGGTAAGGAAATAGTGTCGGACGAGTGAGACTAGGAGTATTCTGGATTCCTAAAACCTGTGAGTGGATAATTTACCGTTTTCAATATCTAGAGTAGTTTTATCTGCTTCTGTGCTGTTAAAACAAATTGAATTTTATAAATGATTCTTTAATTGAGAAAAATGGATTTTGTTAACACTGAGATGTGGAGACCGGTGCTAATTTGTGTTTATGTATTAAAATTGAAATTATGGCTTATGATTTTGGTGAGCATGCTTGGTTGGTTTATTGTGTTAAAATTGCATAAATTGTTGTTTGTCGTGTAGGCTGGCTAGTATTAAAATGGCCTTGTTATGCTGCTGGAATTTTTATAAAGTTGGTGGATCATGATTAATAAAACACTGCAGTGAAGGTTGCCGTGGACTACCTTTAGGAGGGGCACGGTAAACCTGATTAATTGTTACCTCGATTGGAGAGACGCGTAGGGTAACTCCCGAGGTGATGTTAAAATTCACTTCACGTTAAACTTGTAACACTTGACCCTAAATTATCTATGACAGGTCATTCACATGCATTGAATAGCGTGTTTATATATTGAATTGCCCCAAGAAACAAGTTAAATGACAATATTGCCCCTAATGGTATGGTTAAGTTAAATAAGTCTCGAATCAGTTTAAACAAAGAATTGAGGATGAATTTGAGAAAACTAAAACCCATGGATTGATTTAAAATAGTGATTCGGAGTGCGAGGTTCAGTTTGGAGTTAATCGAGAAAATTTACCGATTAGGGACAAAACGGTCATTTTTCAATTTCAGGACAAAATGGAGATTTTAAATAAAGATTTTAATTTTAAATGACCAAGAATAATTATATGAAATATAATATGATTATTGGAGCATAAAATGAAGTTTAGCAGTAAAAAAGTGTAATTCTCGATATTTTTGGGACACAATGGCAAACTAGTAATTTTGCCACTAAAAGGTCAAAATGAGAATTTTTAAAGAAGATTTTGGCCCCATTTGATTTAGATTGATTATTTAGACTAGTTAAAACATAATTTGAGGTTGAAAAGTGGAAAAGAAATGCAATTCCGGTACATTTTGGAGTGTAGGGGTGGAATGGTAATTTTACTATTTAAGGACAGAAATTGAATTTTTGAAAGGATTTTGATCAAATTTAATTATTTGGAGTGTGATATGAGTATGAGGAGTGAAAATTAGGCATTTTGGTAAATTTTCAGTTTTTGGGGTAAAATGTAATTTTTGACTTTTCGGGGTTAAAAGTGTAATTTTCAAAAATTACTCAACCAAGGTTTTTTTTGAAGAGTTTAAAAACTTCTTACAATGAGTGGATAAGTGAAGAATGGATGGTGGATAAAAGCCAAAGGAAAAAAAAATAAAAAGTATAATAAAATAATATTATTTTATTTAATAGCTTAAAAAGGTTGAATTTTCAACCTTCTTTTCCTAAAATTCGTCCAAACCAGCAAGGAAGAGAGAGAAACTAAAAATAAAACCCTAAGTGGAAGAAAATCAAAGAAAAAGTATGATTTTTCAAGGATTCAAGTATTTAAAGGTATGATTTTTCAAGCTTAGCTTAAGATCTACCATTTCCATGCATTTCTCCTTATTTTTTATGGTTAAATTAGGTGTTTTGAGGATGATTTCAATTCTGGTCATATGAGTTTAGAGAGAGAAAGTTGATGGAAATAATTGATTTTGATATATGTTAGTGTTTTTAGCTAGTTTAACATGTATATAAGCAAAACTAGAAGAAATGAATTTGTTTGCCATAGTAACCATCAATGGCCGAACCTAGTGTTGTGTGTGTGGTGATGGAATTGATTTTATTTTGAGAGAATTGGATGGCAAAATGGTGATTTATGGTGTAGAAATCAAGTAGGAAAAATAATGGAATGGAAAATTTAACTAGAAATGAAATGTTGTTCATTTTATCCATTTAGGCCGAATTTTCTAAGGTGAAATTGGCTCTGATTCTGATGCAAATTTGTGGTGTTTAAGTGTAATTTAATGAATTATGAGCCTAGAAAAATTATGGAAATTTTCAAAGTAAAAATCAAAATTTTTACCCGTTAGGAGTAAAATCATAATTTCAGTCTAGGATTGGTAAATTGACCCGTAGTTGCTGCCATTGAGTAATTGGAATGTAATCGATCAATTAGAAACTGAAACGGGTCAAATCAAAGTAAAAATGGAGATTTTAGCAATTTAGACGCGTGTAGGTGAACTAAGTCGAATACCGTGTTTAGACGGTTATTCGGATAGTTCCATAACATTTCATGCATCATGAAGAGTTTGAAATAATTTACAGTGGTCTGACATAAATGATTGGAATTGTGTCGAAAATTACACATAGGTGGTGAGTCCCCCGAACGCGAAAAAATTTCGGTGTAGTGGAATTAAAAACAGGAGTATCGTGCACTCCTGTGACAAGATGAGTGGATAATTTACCGTTTTCAATATCTAAGTAGTTTTATCTAGTTATGTGCTTTTAAAATAAATTGAATTTATTAAATGATTCTTTAATTGAGAATAATGGATTTTTAATACTGAGTATGTGGAGATCGGCATGAATTTGTGTTTACGTATTAAAAATTGAAATTATGACTTATGATCTTGGTGAGCATGCTTGGCTAGTATTGTGTTAAAATTGGCATGAATTGTTGTTTACCGTGTACACTGGCTAGTATAAAAATTACCTTATTATGCTGCGAAATTTTTAGTGATATGGTGGGTTTAATTAGTCGCTGTAGTGGCGGGTTTCCGTGGACTGCCTTTAGGACGAGCATGGTAAACTCAAAAGTTATATAATCTCGGTTGGAGAGGCGCGTAGGATAACTCCCGAGATACCTAGAGAATTCACTTCATGTCTAACCCCACGTGAGAGTGAATTAAGCCAATGCCAAGGAACGATTGTATTTTCCAATTATGATATAAATTGTAACAGCCTTGGCGGATTCGATGGGACACTCTAATCAAGTGTTCACGAATATAAGATTTGGTCAAAGCCTAATTTTATGAAATAAATCATAAGCCTTGTGTTTGAATTAATGAAAGCATTTGGCATGATTTTACTAAATTTGGTGTTATGAATTATATGGTGATATGGTATTTTTATATATATTGTCTCTATCTACTCGACTTTAGATGTCGTGGATGGTAATTATCCAACTCATTGGGTTGTAAAACTCATCACCCTCTCCTCTCCCTTACAGGCTCGAGATTTTTGGTAGTACTCTGTGTGCACATAGAGGCTTGATTGAAGCCGAGTTCTTAGCATACACAAAGGTACATAGTTATATATAGTTGGGCCCACATGTCATTGTAATTCACTTATATACTTTGTTTAATTGTATAACGGTATGTAATAACTTATTTTGCTTTTACGTGCACAAATTTGATTATTAGTGTTTATAAAAATATTGTTTTATAATAAATTGTAATATTTTTACCGATTTTGAAATTTTCAGAGGAAAAATAACAGAAATGCCCCTGCGTGGTTAATGGTGCAATTTAATTGTTTTGGTTCAAAACACGAATTTTATTCATTGAAAAATGTTTATTGGAAATTATTAACCATGTGGTAGATGGAAAACCGGTACGAGATGCCTTGCGGGGTCTCGGTTTGCATTTGGGGAATGAGTGCCTATCGGGACATCACGACAGTTGTCATGGGCCCGATGGGTGGTTTCGGGGCGTGACAAAGCCACCACGTAAAGATGAGTTTAGCCAACGCCAAGGATCGGCTATATCTGGGAAATTATGAAATTCTAACAGCTTTGGCGGACTCGGTTGGATGCTTTGATCAAGTGTCCATGAGTATGAGTATGGCTTAAGCCTGGTTTTATAAATAAATCATAAGCCTTGTGTTTTATTGAGATAAGATTGCTTTATATAATTGTATTAAATTTGGTGTAATTGGTGCTATGAATTACATGATAGCGTTGCGTTTTTATATTGTCTCCATCTACTCGACTTTAGATGTCATAGATGGTAATTATCTAACTCACTGAGTTGTAAAACTCACCCCCTCAATTTTTCCTATTTCAGACTTACAAGCATTTGTGGATAAAGGATTTTATTGAGGAGAAAGTTTAGAGTGATAACCTTCAGTTCAAATGTTCATCTCTTAGTCTATATTTCTCTATTTCGGGCCCATTTAGCATTGTAAATTAAATCTTATATTTCAGTTAACTGTGTTACAATATGTAATAATATATTTTGCTTTTACGCTGTAAAAATTATTTCCGGATATCTATATAAAAATTATTTTATAAGAAAATATATTATTTTATAGAATATTATTATTTTATTCCATTAAATATAATTTTACTTAAATTTCACGTTTTAGATATCCGATTTCAATTCTGATTTCAAATTATGTGTTCTCGACTCCTAAATAACATTTTTACCAAATTTCGAAAGTTTCGTTAAAAATTGACGGAAACGCTCAAGTGTAGTAAATTTTATCTTTTTCCTTGTTTGAATCAAAATTTGGACGAAATGTTTTAAAGCATGAAATTAATAAATAGAAACTCACAGAGGAATTGGAAAGATTGGTACAAAAGCCTTGCGAGGTCTTGATATGGTACTTGAAGGATGAGTGCATATCGGGACATCGCGGCGGTTGTCACAGACTCGATGGTGGTTTTGAGTCGTGACATAATTAGGATTATTTAAAGACTATATATTCAATATAATTTCCTTTCAACTAAATATAAAACATAAAACATATAAAAAAGGATCTACTCAAGATAATTTCCTTTCGTTGTGAAATAAATATAAAAGAACAACTATAAAAGAAATATAAGAAAAAGTATTTAGAAAGAAAATATCTATAGGGAGTAAGAAGATCTTATTCAAGTGTATCTTTACAAATGAAGTGAAGGGGCCTATTTATAGGCTAATAACCCCTTGAATCATAGTTCTAATCTAATTCTATCCAAGAGTTCAAATCATATTACATTTCTTGTATCTTGCCTATTGGGCTGTTTGACTTGGTTTGCACTTTTTGGGTCATAATATAATGGACATTCACATATTTATTCATAACACTCCCCCTTGAATGTCTATTGTATTAAGAATATGCCTTGTTAAAACTTTACAAAGAAAAAACCTTGTGGGAAAAAATCCATGTGAAGGAAAAAGAGTACATAATTCTTTTTAAGAATACACTTTTGAAATATTGCCTCATTAAAAACCTTATCAAGAAAAATCCATTGGGAAAAACTTTGATGAAGGAAAAAAGTACAGTGCATATTTTACCCCCTCTGATGACTGCATGATAGAGATCTTTAAAATGATGCATTCCAACTTTTCAAATGTTGCAGTAAGAAAGGTTTTAGTGAACAAATCTGCTAGATTGTCACTTGGCTAAATTTGTTGAACATTAATTTCACCATTTTCTTGAAGATCATGCGTGAAGAAGAATATTTGGCGAACTATGTGTTTTGTTCAATCGCCTTCAATATATCTTTTCTTTAACTGTGCTATGCAAGCAGTATTATCCTCATATAACGTTGTTGGAATTTCTTTCTTGGTTGGCAAATCACATGTTTCTTGAGTATGTTGAGTTACAGATCTTAACCAGACACATTCATGGTTATGAAATAGTCATACCTCCACATATAAACAAGTAACTTGTATGTGATCGAGCTTTGTGTGGATCAGATAAATATCCTACATCTGCATAACTAATTAAATTTTATTTTGATACATTTGAATAATATAGGCCTATATCCATTGTTCCTCAGAGATATTGAAGTATATTTTTAATTCTATTCCAATGTCTTCGAGTTGGAAAAGAAATATATCTTGCTAATAAATTCATAGTAAACGATATATCAAGTCATGTATTGCTAACAATATACATTAGTGTTCTAATTGCATCAAGATACGATACTTCAGGACTCAGGAGTTCTTCATTATCCTTACGAGGTTGAAAAAAATCTTTTTCCGCATCTAATGATCTTACAACTATTGGTGAACTCAATGGATATGCTTTCTTCGTATAAAATCATTTTAGCACTTTTGCTATACAATTACATTAATGGACAAATATTCCTTTTGTCAAGTGTTCAATTTAAAGACTTAAACAAAACTTTATTTTTCCAAGATCTTTTATCTCAAATTCTCTCGTTATGTAATCGACGACTTTTAATAACTATTCAGGAGTTTTAATAATGTTCAAGTCATCAACATAGATAGCAATTATAATAAATTCATATCTAAACCCTTTTATAATATACATGGGCATATATGATTATTTCTATAGTCTTTTTTCAATAAATATGCACTAAGACGATTATGTCACATGTGTTTGGATTGCTTCAATCCATATAAAGATTTATTTAATTTGTTCAAGTAAATTTCTTGAGAATTCAAAGTTTTGTGCTTTAGGCAATTTAAATCCTTCAGGAATTTTCATATAGATATCGTTATCAAGTGAGCCATATAAATAGGCTGTAGCTACACTCATTAGACGCATTTTAATTTTCTTATTTATTGTCAAACTAATTAATATAAAATTGTAATTGTATCCATGACAGAGAATGTCTCTTCATCTTCAATACTAGATCTTTAGAGAAAACCTTGTGCGATAAGCCATGCTTTATATCTCACAGTCTTATTTTTCTCATTTCATATTCGCACAAATACCCATTGATATCTCATTAGTTTTACGTCATTTGATGCATGGACCACAGATCCAAAAACTTCACTTTTTGCAATTAAATTCAATTCCTCCTTAATTGCATCTTTCCACATTGGCCAATAATTTTATGTCTATATTCTTTAATAAATATAAATTTAAAATCTTCATTTTTCTTTCATAATATTGAGCTCTATATTATATATAAAATATCGTCGACGTTTATTTATTTGTTTCATCTTTTTCCAACGTGACATAATTTATTGAAATCTCTTTATATTCACTAATTTCAGGTACCTGAATTTCTTCTGAAATTTTTCTCAATTATGTTAAGGGTCTCTTCTAGAGTTTCTATTTCCTCCTTTTGACCATCTTAAAATTTGTCCATTTTCTTTTTTAAGGATTTTATCTTTGGAACTGATCAATCTCAACGCTTCTGGCGTGCCTTCTTCTACAAGGACATTAATGTTAATAGGAGTATTTACAGTTGGTATATAAGATTTAGTTATTCTTTTAGGTTAGTAAATACGTCTGGTAACTGATTTACTATATTTTGCAAAAGAATTATTTTTTGAACTTCAAGTTCATATTGATTTGTGCGAGGATCAAAACTAGATAATAATAATTCATTCTAAGAAATTTTCTTTTCTAGCTACTTATTTTTCTCCCTTTAATGTTAGAAAAATTGTTTCATTAATATGACAATTGACAAACTTTATTATGAATAAATCTCCTGTTCATAAATCTAAATATTTAATTACAAATGGAGATTCGTATCCAACATATATTCCTAACCTCCTTTGAGAACCTATCTTTGTGTGTTGTGGTGACGCAATTGAAACATATACAACACATCCAAAAAAATTATGATATGGGAAATATTTGATTTCTGACCATAAACCAATTGTAGAGGGATATTTACAATAACTTTGTTTGGCTTGATGTATATAAATGCTGCTGTATCCAAAATGGCATGCCTCCAAGTAGACATTGGGAGTTTCAATTTTATAAGTAATGGCCTTACACTTAGTTGAAAGTGTTTAATAAATAATTCTGTTAGACCATTTTGTGTATAAATATAAGCAACAAGCTATTCAATAATTATTTCAACTAATATGCAATATTAAAGGCTTGAGATGTAAATCCACCAGCATTGTCAAGACAAACAATCTTGATTATATAACTAGGAAAATGTGCTTGCAAATGCCAAATTGTAAGCTGATAATAAGCACACATGTGACCATCTAGTCAATGCATCGATTAAAACCGTAAGATATCTAAATGGATGTAATATCGAGGTATTAAGTGTCTCTTTCATTCATTGTCTCAATATGATATTGTCTCAATATGATATCTATTTAGACAATATCTTTAAAACTTAATAAACTTCTTTGAGACTTAATAGAAAATAATACATTATTTATTGCTTTATTCCTCAAGATGGTAAAATATTAGCTTTTCTGGAGCCTCCAATTAAGCTTATACTACCAGATATTGAACTGACAGTATTTTTTTTTGTCAAGTAGGAAAAATATTTATTGTCTATAAATATAGTGTGTGTTGTAGCAATGTCTACTAGACATATATTTACATCATAAATCTTGGATCCAACAATATGAATATCTATATTTTCTTCAATAAAATAAAATATATACATTAAAGAAATTTACAAGTTAACATGAAATAACATTAAATATATAATTAGAACATATAATAAGAACATATCATTTAAATATAATAAGAACATATTAAAACATCTTTATAATATACTTATACTAAAATATATCAATTACTATTAAGTTCATTCTCACATATTCCCATTACCAATCAAATGATCAATTCCTTTTTTAGGACAAGAAAATCAACAATGGATATTTTTGTGATCAATCATATAATCAATTCATCTTTCAAGGTGGACAAATATCTTGATGTGCTATATCAACTTGGTCGTTTAAAATCATCACAAGAAGTTTTAGTTTTCAGTGATGCTTGATAAAATTTAAGATGTACAACAGGTACATAACCAATGGTCTTTCATGCCACGTTAATGACAATACGTTTTGTATATTCCTTTTATTCTTTCCATTTTTGTCTTTTTATTATTCATCCACTTCTTGCGGGTTGAAAGCATTCATCCACTTTTTTTAATGGGTTATGGCATTCATACATTTTTGGTGGTAAATTATTCATCCACTTTTGGTGGTAAAATTATCCTTAAATTCTTATAGTAAAATTATCCATCCACTTCTTGTTACGACCCGGAACCACCCTCGAGTCCATGACAACCGCCGCGATGTCCCGATATACACTCATTCCCCGATTACCATATCGAAACCTCGCAAGGCTCTCGTACCAGTCTTTCGAGTTCCCTTGTGAGTTTCTATTTATTTATTCCCTACTTTAAATCCTCTTGTCCCTTTTTCGGACCAAAATTGAGAAAAAGACAAAAATTACTATATAGGGGTGTTTCGGTCATTTTTCGTCAAAAATTTCGAAATTTGGAAAAAAAGTTACTTACGCATAAAGATTTCATAAATTGAAGTCGGAATTGAAATCGGATATCTAAAACGTGAAATTTGAGTGAAATCACATTTAATGGAATAAAATAATAATATTTCATAAAATAAAATATTTTCTTATGAAACAATTTTTATATAGATATCCAGATATAATTTTTATAGCGTAAAAACAAAATATATTATTACACATAGTAATACAGATAACTGAAGTATAAAATTTAATTCACAATGTTAAGTAGACCCAAAAATAGATAAATACAGTCTACGAGATGAACCTGTGCTCAGAAGGTTATCTCTCTAAGCATTTTCCTCGACAAAATCCTCTATCTACAACTGTCTGTGAGCCTGAAATGCGAAAATTGAGGGGTGAGTTTTACAACCCAGTGAGTTAGATAAATACCATCCATGACATCTAAAGTCGAGTAGATGGAGACAATATAAATAAAACACAATGTTACCATGTAGTTTATAGCATCAATTTAATACAATTGTACAAATCAATATTATTTATCAAAATCCAAGGCTTATGTTTTATTTATACAAAATCAGGTTTAAGCCAAATCTCATACTCGTGGACACTTGATCAGAGTGTCTAATCGAGTCCGCCAAGGCTGTTAAAATTTTATAATTTTTCAAATACAGCCGATCCTTGGCGTTGACTAAACTCACCTTCACGCGGTGGTTTGACGTGAAGTGAATCGTATCATTACCTCGAGAGTTACCCTACTCGCCTCTACGATCGAGGTAACCGATCATATGGTTTTCAGTGCTACTCCTAAAGGCAGTCCACGGCAACCCTCACTGTAGTGTTTCATTTCTCGTAATCCACCAATTTTATAGAATAATCCAACAGCATGACAAGGCCATTTTAATAATAACCAGTCTACACAGCAAACAACAATTCATGCCAATTTTTAACACAATAAATCAGCCAAGCATGCTCGCCAAAATCATAAGCCATAATTTAAATTTTAATAGAAGAACACAAATCTAAACCGGTCTCCACATACTCAGTGTTATTAAATCGATTTTTCGATTTAAAAATTATTTATAAAATTCAATTTATTTTTATAGCATATAACCAGATAAAATTACTTCAAATATTGAAAACGGTAAATTATCCACTCACCTCGTCACAGGAGTGCCCGATACTCCCGTTTTTAATTCCACTACACCGTTTTTCTCCGGTGTTCGGGGGACCCACCACCTAGGTGATACGTGTGACACGAATTTCAATAAATTGTGTCAATTTCTCATAATCAATTCTAGGCTCTATATGATGCATGAAATGAGCTAAAAATGGTCCGGACAGTCGTTTATTCACGGTGTCCGACCGACTTGCCTACACGCGTCTAAATTGCTAAAATCTCCAATTTAACTCCGATTGGACCCGTTTCAGTTTCTAATTATTCGATTATATTCCAATTTCTCAATGGAAGTATATACAGGTCAATTTACCCGTCTTGGACTGGAAATTACGATTTTACCCCTAGTGGGTAAAAATTTTGATTTTTACTCTAAAAATTCCCATAATTTTCCTAGGCTTATAATTCACCATTATTCATCAAAATACCATGAAATATCATCAATTTCAGTAGCAATTTCACTCCTGGAAAATTCAGCACAATCAGGTTCAATGGAGAAAATCATTTCTCTCACTAGTTTTTGTCATTTTCCATTTCTACCTAACTAACAACAACTAATTAACCTAAAATCCAATCAAATCAAACTCAAAAATCCCTCCCCTAGGTTCGGCCAGCATAGGGTTCATTGTGCAAGCTCATGTTTAATGCATGGAAAATAGAAAAGAACATATGGGTAGTGTAGATCAAGAAGAAATTTAAAGAAAATTTACCTTTTACTTGATGAATTTTTTATTTCTACTCTTTTCTCCTTTGATTTTCCTCTAGGGTTCTTGATTTCCTTCTTTCCCCCTTTCTCCTGGTTCTACCCGACCCTCCTAAGGGTCATTGGCTGAAAAATCAGCCTATTTAAAGGTATAATAAAATATTATTATTTTATTCATTTTTTTAATATTTTATTAATTCTTTACTTTCTAGCCATTCATTTATTCTAAAATTTTTCCAGGTATTTATCTCTCTTATCCACAGCTCAGAAAAAATTTTCAGACTTATCCAAACTCTTGGTGGTGCAATTTTTAAAAATTACACTTTTACCCCCGTAAAAGTCAAAAATTACATTTTTGCCCTAAAAATTGAAAAATTGTCACAAGGCATATTTTTCACTCCTCAAACTCATACCACACTCCAATTTGTCAAATTTGATCTAAATTCTCTTGAAAAATTAAATTTGGCCTCTTGGTGATAAAATTACGATTTTACCCCTACACTCTAGAAATCACCGGAATTAAACTTTTTTACTGCCAAACCTTCAAATTACACTCCAATAAGTTTAATACGACCAATCTAAATCAAATGGGATAAAAAAATCTTTTTCAAAAATTCCAAATTCGTCCTTTAATGGTAAAATTACTATTTTGCCCTTGTGTTCCAAAACTACCGAGAAATTAAATTTATCTTTGTCAAATCTCATTTTATGCTCCAATAATCATCTTATGCTTCAAATAATAAGTCTTGATCAATTGTGATCAAAATCTTTTATGAAAATCTCCATTTTGTCTTGAAATTGAAAAATGACCGTTTTGTCCTTAATCGGTCAATTTTCCCGATTAACTCCAAATTGAACCCGAACTCCAAATCACTATTTTAAATCACTCAATGGGTTTTAGTTTTCTCAAATTCATCCTCAATTCTTTGTTTAAACTGATCCAAGACTTATTTAACTTAATCATACCCTTAGGGGCAATATTGTCATTTAACTTGTTTCTCGGGGCAATTCAATATACAAACATGCTGTCCAAAGCATGTGAATGACCTGTCACAGATAAATTAGGGTCAGGTGTTACACTTCTAGTGGTAAAATTATTCTTAGATTTTGATGGTAAAATTATTATCCACTTCTAGTGGTAAAATTACAATTAGAATAAAAATAGCGATAGTGTAAATTATTATAACGACTTCTTCCATATCCATGATCATAATTATTAAATGATGTGGCATTCACTTTAGGGAATAGATAAATTCACGACCATGATCATAATTATTAAATGATGCAGCATTCACTTCAAGGAAAGGACAAATTTATAATTTTTTTATTAGTAGTTCGTTTGTCACATTTACTTCAAGGAATGAACATTATGATTTTTTATTAATAGTTATATAATAGCAAATTCACTTTCCAATCAAGAGACAGAATATAATATATACAACATGATAGTAAAATTCATATTAAGGTTGATTTTAAGAGAATGAAAATACCAAAGAGATATTAAGTCACTTACTTGATTTTTTTTTAAACCAGAAATCAAAATCCAATCATTGAAATCCTTTTGAAACTTGAAGATGATGAAAACATAATAATTTTAAAACTTGAGGAATCAGAGAATCATGTTGATAACGTGTTATGAAATAAATATAAAAGAACAACTATAAAAGAAATATAAGAAAAAATATTTATAAAAAAAGTATTTAGAGGGAGTAAGAAGATCTTATGCAAGTGTATCTTTACAAATGAAGCGAAGGGCCTATTTATAGGTTAATAACCCTTTGAATTATAATCCTAATCTAATTCTATCTAAGAGTTCAAATCATATTACATTTCTTGTATCTTGTCTATTGGGCTGTTTGATTTGGTTTGCACTTCTTGGGTTACAATATAATGGACATTCACATATTTATTTCTCAAAAACTCAAACGTGTCTCTGCTTAATCCTTTAATGAAAACATCAGCAAGTTGAAGATCTGTATAACAATATCCAAGCTCAATTTCACCTTTCTTGACCGCTTCCCTCAAAGCATGAAATTTGACATGAATATACTTGGTATGATCATGCTGCACAGGATTTTTAACTATTGCTATAGCTAACTGGTTCTCAACTCTCAACTGAATGCCTTTATCTAAAGCAGTGCCAAATTGTAAGCAAAAATAAGATAGTAGAATTACAGCTAATAAAACTAACCCGACAGTTGTTTTCCCCATGACATACTTTCTTGTTGTTCTTTGAGTATGCAGGACTTGGAGGTGAAGCTATGAATTGATATTTCCGCATTGCTCTCCTTAATAAGATTTTTTAACATGATTTAGTTCTGGCAGACTGGAAGTTCTTTTTAACATGATTTAGTTGTGGCAGACTGTAAGTTCTAGACCTTGACTACCTAAGTTGACTCATTCTTCTCACCGTTTTTCAACAATTATGCATACGTGTTTATGTAAACCTCAATCCAAAATATACTGCTTAACTTTTTTCTATAAGACACATATGCCTTGAACCATCCAATATTCCAATATAAATTATTAGAGAATACCAGCAAGTCCTGGTTTGCATGATTGAAATTTCTCTTTACCTAAAAATGGGATTTTTGTTTTGAAATTAATGTTTTTTTTCTCCGGGTTTCTTCTATTAATACCTAAGATTTCTTCTTCTTCTTCTTCTTCTTCTTCTTCTTCTTTTTTGTTCTTTCAGTAGACGAGGGAAATTACTAATGTTATACCAAAGGGTCTGATTCTGATAAGGTTTCATGATATTTTTTGCTAGCTGGAAATATGTTTACATCAAGATTTCATCATATTGTCTGATAAGTACATGTTTGTTGCGTTTGGAGATTTTCTTCAAGCTTTGAAAAACTTGATTACTTTTTACTTGTCAACCATGGCACCTGGCCGCCTCCCCAACGATGGCATGCTTTCAACCTAAAAATGATCAACTCACGTGCACGATGTTCACACCATGGGAGCACCGTATCTAATTTGGTCTTTGGAAATAATTAAATTCTCCGCTCTTGGTCCTTCGAATAATTCCCTTTTCATCAAGCTAACAAAACATGAAGTCCATCTCAACCTTTTAGTCAACAACAATTTAATATGGCCAAAATATCTGAAAAATTCCAGTATTAGGGTATTTTGTTTAATATAGCCCTTTTAATCAAAATTGCAATAATTTAGTTCATTAAGTTTTATAATTTCCTTAATTTAATTTTTCTTTCTAAGGACATCTAATTTTGCCATTAAAAGTGATGACATCAACATTAACGTAACATAGTTGGATGACGTCTCACCAATATGATGAAATGGCATGACACATGGCATCAATATGATGATGTGATAGTGTCACGTGGCATTAATATGATGACGTGACAATACTGATGTGGTACTAACATACTCATGTGTTAATGCCACATAACATATCAAAAATTTTTCAAAAAAATTTGTATCACGTCATAAGGACTAAACTGAATAAAAATATACAATGCATGGATTAAATTAAACAAAATTGAGATATTGAGGAGCTAAATTAAAATAGATATTTGAAATATACAAATTTTAAAGTAGATGATTGATATACTTATTAATAAGTCAAATATTTAAGTGTAAAAGTTTACGGTATTAAAAAATATATAAATATTTTCTTACTTGATTATTTGATTCTAAAATATGTACATTAATTTATCTCCTTTTGTAAAAATTAAGTTTGAATTCTCCTTCTATAAAAAAATTTCAAAAAAAATTACATATCTAAAGCCAAATTTCAATGAATAACTTGCATTATGTTAGAATAAAATAATATAAAATGACCAAAAAAATTTTTTTTCTATTTATAATATTATAAAAATTTAAAATTTATTTGACTTAGTTTTTAATTTGAGCTGAACTCAAATTAGCAAAAATAGGTTGATTTAGTTATAACTTTCACAATTTACAAATACTCATTCTTTTGGAATTATTCAACCTTTACTCAATTTAGCTTTTATTTAGATTTATTCAAAGTTTCTTAGAAAGAGATTTTATTTAAATTTAAATGCCACAATCAAATTCTGTTAAATTTAACTTTTAATTATTAATTTGGATCTATAAAAATTTGTAAGTACAAGAAAAATTATACAAATATTTACATTTATATTTTACTTTATCAACCATAAATAATATCTTGAATTTAGGAAATTTCAACTTAAAAAATATAACCTAAATTATTAAACAAAATAAAAACATAAAAAGTAAATAAATAATAGAAGGGGTGGAGTAGCTCAGAATCTATGGGTGTAATAAAAGGTTTTGTCATGTCCAAGAATTATTTTTATAATTATCACTAACTCCATATCTCCCTTTTTTATTTTTTTTAAAAACAAAACTAAGCCAACCTATTTCGCTAATTTGAATTCAGTTCAAATTAAAAGATAAGTCAAATAAATTTCATATTTTTATACTATTAGAAATAGAAGGAAAAAGAATTTACTTAGTTTTTTTTATATTATTTTACTCCAACATAATGCAAGTTATTCATCTAAATTTAGCTTTATATATGAATTTTTTTGAAATATTTTTATAGAAAGAGAATTCAATCTTAATTTTTACAATTCAGTTACCTAAAGGTCAGAAAGCAAAAAGAAAAAAAACTTAATTTTTGCGAAGAAGATAAATTAATATATATATTTTAAGATCAAATAATCAAGTAATAAAATATTTATATATTTTTTAATGTCATAAATCTTTGGCTTATTAATAAGTATATCTATTATCTACTTAAGTATTTGTATTTTTCAAATAGTTTTCAATTTGGTCCATCAACATCTCAATTTTATTCAATTTAGTCCCAGTACTATGTATTTTTGTTTAATTTAATTCTTATGATGTGACACAATTTTTTTTTTAAAAAATTTAATCTCCCATATGGCATCGACACGTCAACATGTTAGTGCCATGTCAGCATTGCCATGTCATTACATTGGTGCCACATCGGAGTTGACGTTATTCCTGTTAATAGCAAAATTGGATGTTGTTACAGAGAGAGACTAAATTGTTGCGATTTTAAGTAGATGAACTAAATTGAATAAAATGTCTTAATACAAGAACTTCCCAAGTATTTTAACCATTTAATATCATAAGTGTTCCATTAAAACTACACATAAAGTAAAAAAGAAAACAAAAACGACTTAAAACTCTTTTATTCAATTACAGTACAGAATCATGTACATGATGTGT
Organism: Theobroma grandiflorum; assembly: GCA_036013995.1. NCBI lineage: Eukaryota > Viridiplantae > Streptophyta > Magnoliopsida > Malvales > Malvaceae > Theobroma > Theobroma grandiflorum. The sequence goes on along the minus strand of CP142133.1, from coordinate 20,389,958 downwards.
GATTTCATATTTCTAATTAAAGGATCAGAAGAGAAATTTAGGTTGTTTTAACTAAGGTTAATTTTATTTTCTGAAATTTTTAAAGTTCCCTATTGTCTAGATTGTTCAAAATTCCTTTCTCCATCACAATTTTTTAAGAGGAAATTGTGAGGAGTGACATTTCTTGATAAAGACATTTTAAAAATAACCATCAAAATAAGTTTAACTGTTTTTAACCATATTTAGCCATGACTTGACAAAAACACCTTTTAAACTATTTTAAATAAATTAAACCATTTGTGTTTCGGATTTTTCTCTCACACCATCCCATTCTCTCAAGTTTTATCGATTTCTCTCTTTGACATTTATCTGCTATGCTTTCGATTTCTCTCTCTCGCTATTTCAGATTTCTTTTTCTTGTGCTTTCAAGACACCAAGCAATGGTTTTGACGTGTTTGGGTGGGTGGGTATTTGGAAATTTTGATTTTTAGGTATTTTGAATAAAATTAAAATGGTAGAAATAATAACAAATGTATGAAACAGCTTTTAATTGAATTGATTTGGGGCCTAGACACCAATAAATTCAAAATTTTGAAATTTATAAACCTAGGTTTTCAAAATTTTTTTTTTAATTTTTAGTCAAAGTAGGTGTTTTAGATAAAAAAATTTATATTTTGATTTATGAAAACATGTTGGAAACACTTTAATCAGTGCCAAATTATAAAAAAAACAAAAAAATTAAAAGAATTGAAAGGATTTGAAGTTTTTGTTCGCAAGTAACAACAACATTTTGGACATTAAAATATAGCAAAATGTTCTTGAATATGTTGTGTAACAACAATTTTTTTCAACATGGCGTGTAACAACAATATATTTTTTTTCAATATGGCATGTAACAACCTTTTTTAACTATGGTGTGTAACATGTTTTTATACATGACTTGTAATAATAATATTTTTTTCAACATGGCATGTGATAACCTAACCATGACGTGTAACAACAGTATTTTTTTTTCAACATGGTATATAACAACCTAACCATGGCTTGTCACATGTTTTTATATATGACGTGTAACAACCTAACCATGGCATGTCACAGGTTTTTGTACATGGCGTGTCACAGGTTTTTGTATATGACGTGTCACAGGTTTGTACATGGCATGCCACAACCTAACCATGGCTTGTTATAGGGTTTTGTACATGGCGTGCCACAAGTTTTTGTAAATGACGTGTCATAACTTAACCATGGCTTGTCACAAGTTTTTGTACATGGCGTGTCACATGTTTTTATACATGACGTGTCATATCATAGCGTGTAATTTCATTAAGGGTATTTTTGTCCAACTTGGCTAACAATAGTTAAAATTATAAAAAGGGCTATTTTTGAAAACGTCTTATCTTTAAAGGTTATTTTTTTAAATGCCCCATTTTTTAACTCAATCAAGAGTTGATTTTATTAATATATGTAAAAGTTTTGCTAAAAATCTAGAAAAAATAGGATAAAGGTTTTCCTCTATTGAGGGTGAATAGTGATGAGCAGTGAAGACAAAAGTCGAGAGTCTCAACTGTTTCATTAAACTTGCAAAAATAAAATACATATAGATATTTGGATGAGTGAGAAATATAAAAACAATAACAAACCAGATGGAAACATCTGGCATTTCAAAAACCAAAAAGTGTTGGGATCTGTGAGAGATTCCCTAGCATAAAGATTAGCAATCTTCCTAAATGATGTAGTTTTAGTCAAGAGTAAAACACACCTTACTAGATTCAATAGTAAATAGTAAATGGTAAAAGTAACAACTTAAATAGAAAACATAACAAGACTTGAAACGACATTACTCAAAAACACTAAACGACAGCTTGGTAGGACCTTCTTATTCCTTTTAAATTTTATTGCTTCTTACGAACCTCCATTAAAGTCTCACTTTGATAGCTTGATTGCAGATCAAAGACCACAAATATTCAACACACCTCTTTGGTGTTTGAGTTGTAAATCCTCAACTCAAATCTCAAAAACATGAATTGATCCTTACCCAAACCTTTTGTGAAAATATCTGCAAGATGTATATTAGTACCACAGTGCTTGATCTCAATTTCTTCATCCTTAATTGCATCTCCGATTGCATGATATTTCACTTTGAAGTGCTTAGTCTTGTCATACTAAACAAAATTCTTAGCTATAGAGATAGTAGATTTGTTGTCAATAAAGAGGGTGGTTTTCTTTTCTTGACCAAATCCTAGATCCAGTAAACTTTTCTTAAGCCAGACAACTTGATTTGTAGCAGTAGTTGCTGCAATATACTCAACTTCTACTGATGATTGAGCAACAATTTCTTATTTTTTTGAATTCTAGGAAAATATACCACTACCAAATGAGAAACAGTAGCCTCATGTTATTAATGTCCTATACCCAGTCACTGTTACTGTAGCTAATCAAATCATGACAATCTTTCCTTGTGAACTTCAAACCATACTCAGCTATTCCTCTAATATAACTTAACACACATTTGGCAACTGCAAAATGAGTTTGAGCAAGACTCTGCATAAACTTGGAAAATAGATTGGTTGAGAACAGAATATCAAGTCTTGAGGCTATCAGATAAAGAAAAATTCCAACAATTCTTGTGTAGGTTGAGCTTAAAGCATTGAAGAACCATTTTATTTTGTCAGCTTACAATTTGCAACTAAATGAGTCTTAACTGCCTTGCACCCTTCCATGTGAAATTTCCTCAATATCTCATGTGCATACTTACTTTGATGAATGTAGACATATTCTGAAGTTTGAACAAATTGCAGACTAAGAAAATACTTCATTTGTCCTAAGTTTGACATTTCAAACTCACTCATTCGCTCAGCTTTGAAATCTTTAAAAAAAGATTCACATGAACATGTAATAAGTAGATCATCCACATATAAAGAGATTATAAGTTTCCATGAGTCATAAAAAATACTTACATACAAGGTGGGTTCATTCACACTCCTTTGAAACCCTTTTGAAATCAGATAGGTATCTATCCTTTCATACCAATCTTTTGGAGCCTCTTTCAACCCATATAAGGCTTTCACTAATTTGCAGACCTTCATTTCATTCCCTGATGAGACAAAAGCCTCTGATTGTTGAACATAAATGTCTTCATTCAAATATCCATTCAGAAAAGCAAATTTGACATCAAGATGCTAGATATTCGAACATTTTCTAATAGCAATGCTATAACTAATCTAATGGTGTCATGTCTTGTCATGAGAGCAAATGTTTCCCAATAATCAAATTCCTTGGATCTGAGCATAACCTTTCACTACAAGTCTAGCGTTAAATATGTTAACTGAACCATTTGTATTAAGTTTGATCTTATAGATCTATTTGACATCTATGATGTGTTGATCAGTAGGCTTGTTTACCAAAGCCCAAGTTCCATTCTTCAAGATCATTTCCATTTCTTCATTCATAGGTTGTATCCATCTGTTATCCTTAGCAGCTTCATTGTAAGTTGTTGGTTCATAGATAGTAACATTACATCGTGCATAGATGTGTTGTAGTGATATGATGCCTCTCACTACAAAACTCTCATCCTTAATATCAGTTTCTTGATCATCTACAATTACTACAAGGTTATCATCCAAGATTATGGCTCCAAACCTTGATGTTTTGTACTTGGATTTTTGTCCCTTGAATGAGGGGGCTAAGGGTTCTTTAAGTTGGGGGGTAAGGGGATTTTGTTGAAAGGTTGAAGAAGGGGGTGGAAATGTTTGTATGCACAGATGTTAGTCTAAAAGGGTAGTGTTAAGGTTACTTTGCATGGTTGGTTGGTTGTTAGAGTGTGTAGATACTTGATTTTGGTAAATACTCATTGTCTAAAGAATTATTTGATAACATAATAGTGTACAAATAATAACCAAAACGAGTGAAGCATTATTTCACACAGAACAACTAAAACAAGTGAAGTGCTACTTCACGCAGAATAACTAGAACAAGTGAAGCGTTAATTTATGCAGAACAACTAGAATAAGTGAAGCACTACTTTATACGGAACAATTAATACAAGTAAAATAACTACTTTGTATAGAAGAACCATTTCACACGGATGACAGTAAAAACAACTTAGAATAAGTGATAGGGTTCATGTGTTACTTTCATCTTGGGATGTTTCGAAGAGTTTGGCTTGGTGGCTTAGATATAGGGGTAGTTAAAAGGTTTTCCTCTTAACCTTTTCTTGAAGTACAAGTGTTTCGCCCTCGTACCCTGTTTTCGTATACCTATTTACATGCACCTTCTTCTCTTGTACCTATTCATATACAACTTCTTCTCTTGTACCTTTTCACCTAAACCTCTTTTTTATTACCTTTTACTTGAGAACAAGTCTTATTACATCCAATTATAGCAACGATTACTCACATTAAAGCTCTTTATAATAATATCATTCATGAAGCACATTAAAGCCTATTCTTGAGTAACCGCCACTTTTAGCACTATATATAAAACCTCACAATTCATTTAGAAGGGCTTTTCGCTTTTTCAAGGGCCAACACATTTTCCTCTAAAGCTTCTTTCTCTAAATTCTCTTATACTCCCTAATTCTTTTCTTATTGTTTTCCATATGCTACGGCACTCAATACTTCAAGAACACCTTTAATCTTCCATGAGGTGCTTGTCTTTTCGACCTTTCATGTCTTAAATGCTTCTAGACACAATCATGGAGTTAAAAGGAAAAAAGAAAAAAAAAGAAATGGAAATTGCCAAAAAAAAAGTTAATGCTAAAAGAATAAAAGTTGCTCTTGTTTCCACGTCATTTTAAATACCTTTTGTTTCTAATGAACAAAGATGGGTGGAGGAAGGAATCATGCAATCACAAGCATATGAAAATTTTCCTTGAAAAAGTTGAGTAAAAAAAGGACATTCTATTCAATTATACTCTCCTATTTAATTTAGAATGTGCATCACATGTCTCAACCTAATTTAACATATGATTATGATATAATAACTTAACCATAATTGTTGAGTAAAGATGGTGAGTGAGTGTAGCACTTTTATTCATGGATTCTGCTTTATATAGTTTGAAGTTAATTTGAAAAAGGAGTGAGTACATACAAAAGCAAAGGTTTATCATATAAGTCATAGGACCAAACATTTGACAAAATTACAATATTTAATACTAGTGAACATGATTAGAAAAACAAAGATAAAAATTTTTTATTTTGAATTTAAGTAAATAAATTTCAAATTTACGGTCCATTTGCTAATAAAAAAATAATTTGTTGGCAAAAAGTTTTTCTGTATAAAATAATTTACAAGAAAATTTAATTATTTTTATTATTTAAATAAACTATCGAAAACATTTTCAATTGTTTGGGACATTCTATGAAACATAATTTCCACAATCATTGATGGAATTAATTAGATGTTAAGATGATAAATAAAAGATGATTACAAAACAATAATAGCATTTGGTTTCAGATCGAAATTCAGAATGAAAATGAAAATGAAAATAGATAAAATCAATAATATTATTTCTCAAAACATTTAGCCACATATTGTATTGAAAGTAAGCTCTAATTTAAAAAAAAAAAAATTCATCTCATCACTTTTTTACCATAACATAATAAAAATATCTATATTTATTAATTGTGGAAGACATCTAAAACTTATACTTATAAATGTGTGACGATCATGTAAATATTTTTTATTATGATTATTAATAAAATTTATTTAATTTTTAAATAATTTTTTTAAAAAATAAATATTTATTAAGTAATCAAACGTGGAATACAGACTCTCATCCTATCATTCAAGAGTAGGGATGGCACTTCTTTCTGTGGTGAATAATACAAACTAATATAATAACTTAATTCAAATCCTAAATTAGCCATGAAATCTAAGATTTTGTTCCTTTCCCTATAAATGTGACTTATAGTAATCTCCCAATGTCTACTTAGCAGGTCTTTAATTGCTCTAATCATACCTACGTTAGAGCAAGGATGTACAGATGAAGAATTAAGAACTTGAACTACTGCCTTATTATCAATCTATTGTTTAACTTTAAATCTGCTACTTAGCTTTAAATTTACCTCTCATTGACACTAGTCATATGTTGCATGTTATTTGCTCTAGTTGTACTAAAGTCGTCCATGTAATACAATCCCCTCCTCTTAATACCATGCTTAATGACCTCCTTGGTGAGAATATCTTGAAGAAGATAAAAAGTAGGATATATAAGTACCACACAATAAAGTTTCGTAGTAACTTGGCTTATAGACAACAATTTATTTAAGAGTGGTGGAATTAGTAAAGCATGAGATAAAGAAGGAAATGGTGATAAAGCAATAGTTCCAGCCCATTGAAAGAAAGGATTTTAAGACAAATTGCTTCTATAATCTCTCCACTTTGTTTCCAATTGATGAGTCATCATGCTAACATAAGTAGGGTATTTGACTTTTTGAATAAAGCCAACTTCAATGAACTTACTGACCTCAATTTTGATTTAGGAAATCAAGTTATGGTTAAAACTATGTTGAGCTTGCTTGATAGGTTGAACACCTTTCGTTTATAGTTGAATGATACACAACAACTTTAGGATCAAGCTGTTGAAAGGGGTTTCCATGGGTTTGAAGTTGTTGATCCCTCCAAAGCTAAGGCATTGTATGTTGTCTTAAAAGAAATTCATATTCTCTTCAATATAAGCTTTGTTAATTAGGCAAAGGATAAGGGGAGCTGTTTGAATATGATTCCATGTATAGTAGCCAAATGTGAAAACTAAGAAAGAAAACAAAGTGCATAAAGAATTAATGATAACATAAGAGAGAGAGAGAGAGAGAGAGAGAGAGAGAGAGAGGAGATCTTGATACCTATTGACTGCCAACAGGTTTTTCTTTTTATTTCTGATTTCTTAAATGACTATATTATGTTATAACTTTCTTTTGTTTTCTAAGTAAACTATGTTGACCGTTGCTCCAATTCTTAGCAACTTCCAATATAGTGTGCAATATTGGATAATAGTAATGATCAAAGAAAACTCACCACCATAATTGTGTGTAGTCTTGGATTTAGAAACATATAGACTACCAATTTACTTTTCAAAAAAAAAAAAATAGACTACCAATTTGACAAAAACCACAAGCATTCTAATAGTAAAGAGAAAAACCAATCCTTTTTTATCACTTTTTTTAAAAGTAATCTTTTACAGTTGCTCTTTTTTGGGTTAGTGCACTGATGCTAATTGCCAATAAACACAAAAAATAAAAATAAAAATAAAAACAAAAAAAATAAAAATTTTTAAATATGAAAATGAAATAAAAGGAGTAATTAGTTATAGTATATGTTTTTTATTTTAGACAAAATTTATTTGATTTTAATAATTTCATGAAATATATATTTTTTAACTTACATATATATATATATAAATATTTCATAACTTTATAAATTAAATGTTAACTAATTGAGAATCGATCAAATTATGATTTACGAATATATTATATTTTAGTATTATTATTATGAAACTCAAATATTATATTTAATAATTCACATACAACAACAGATGTGTAACATAAACTAAACTAGCAAGATATGAATGAGCTAAGTTATTTGTGAGGTAGATCTTGATAAATATGTTCAACTAAGTTCCAGCTTTTCAATATCCATCTTGAGTGACTCTCAAGCCTAATTGAGTTCTTAATATTTTTTAATATTTTATATATGTATACATATAAAATAAAATATATTCACATATTATCTTAATTATATAAATTTTAATTATTTCAAGCTTTAGGTCAAGCTCTAATTGTTTTAATTAAAATTAATTATATAAATTTTAATTAATCATTCACTGAAAGTCTATCTTCATTATTTGGGAAGGACTCAACATCTTGCTTAAGTAGTTGGATTATTTTTCAAGTCAACTTCTAGAATCCAATTGTTTATTTGAAATCCTCATTTTTTTTTCAAGTTACTTAATATAATTTATTTATTTATTTTAATGTCATATTTGATGCACTAATAATTCATATAATTATAAATAAATTATTTTTAATTTTCAAAGGTAACTTAAGCTATAATTACTCACTATATTACATCTTTAAGTTAAAATCAATTTGCTTGTTACCGACCAACAAAGTTTGTAACGGTTACATCATTCAACGAAAATCTATCTTCATTCTTTGGGAAGGACTCATCATCTTGGTTAATTTGTCCTTCAATGAAAGCGGGTTGTTTTGGAGGCGGAAGATCCACAATCTCACTATTAAGCATTGAAACTACTCTTGACATTGTTGGCCTATCGTTAGCAGATTCTTGAACGCATAACAATCCCACATGTATACATCTCAAAATTTGTTTCTCATCATAACTCGGATCAGAAACCGCCATCTCTACTAAACCTAAAATGTTATCTTCCTTCCACAATTTCCATACCTGAGAACACAAAAGATTGAGATATACTTGTATTAGATATTTCGAAATTAGCACTAATTGGGCTATAATGAGGCAATCGTTATATAAACTTACATATCCCGAAAGGGTAAAAGAATGCTGATTGTTGTAAAAGCTTGTGTTTTTTCTTCCACTAACAATCTCTAGTAATAGAATTCCAAAGCTGAATACATCGGACTTCTCTGAAAATTGTCCTTGCATTGCATACTCAGGAGACATATAACCACTGCATTTTAACATCAAAATAACATCATACACTATATTTTACACACACGTACGCTGGTGATATATTATGAAATTGAAAATTTAATTGATAAGAGAATCTTTAACTTACTAAGTTCCCATGACCCTTTTTGTGTTGGCATGATTTTCGTTCCCTCCAAAAATCCTTGCCATCCCAAAATCTGAAATTTTTGGAATTAAATCTTGATCTAGTAAAACATTACTCGCTTTTAGATCTCTATGTATAATCCTCAATCTTGAGTCTCGATGAAGATAAAGTAATCCTCAACTAATTCCTTCAATAATATTGAAACGTTTTTCCCAATTCAAGAATTGTTGTTTGACTTGATCTAGAAAAAATTAAATAAAAAGATCAGAAATTAACCATTGATTGTTGTAGCCAACTTTCTAACTCAAAAGTTGACCAAACAAAGCACTGCAATTAATCTTCAAAAAGGAATTATCTTGTTTCTGTCACGCCCCGGAACCACCCATCGGGCCCGTGACAACTGCCGCGACGTCTCGATAGACACTCATTCCCCGAGTGTAAACCGAAACCCCGCAAGGCATCTCGTACCAGTTTTTCATCTACCCCGTGGTTAATAATTTCTAATAAACATTTTTTTTATAAAATTTGTGTTTTGAACCAAAACAATTAAATTGCACTATTAACCACACATGGGCATTTTCGTCATTTTCCCTCTAAAATTTCAAAATCGTTAAAATATTACAATTTATTATAAAACAATATTTTTATAAACACCAATAACCAAAATTGTATGCATAAAAGCAAAATATGTCATTACATATTGTTATGCGATTAAATCGAATGTGTACAAGAAATTCAATGACATGTGGGCCCAGCTAAGCATGACTCTGTACCTTCGTATACTAATGACGCGGCTTCAATCGAGCCTCTATGAGCACTTCGAGTGCCACCAAAATCTCGAGCCTGAAAGGGGATGGAGAGGGTGGTGAGTTTTACAACCCAGTGAGTTAGATAACCACCATCCACGACATCTAAAGTCGAGTAGATGGAGACAATATAAATAAAACACAATACTATCATGTAGTTGATAGCATCAATTTAACACGATTGTACAAATCAATATTATTTATCAAAATCCAAGGCTTATGTTTTATTTATACAAAATCAGGCCTAAGCCAAATCTCATACTCGTGGACACTTGATCAGAGTGTCTAATCGAGTCCGCCAAGGCTATTAGAAATTCATAATTTTTTTCAAAATACAGCCGATCCTTGACGTTGGCTAAACTCACTTTCACGTGGTGGTTTAACGTGAAGTGAATCGTTTCATTACCTCGGGAGTTACCCTACTCGCCTCTACGACCGAGGTAACCGATCATAGGGTTTCCCGTGCTCCTCCTAAAGGCAGTCCACGGCAACCCTCACTGCAGTGTTTCATTACTCGTAATCCACCAAATTTCATTTATAAAAGTTCTCGAGTAACGTAGCATGGCAAATGTTCATTTCAATCCGGTCTATCAAGACCACCAATAATTCATAAATATTATTCATAAAAGCATTAAAATCATGCCATCATGCTACAATAATATCATAAGCCCCAAGTTCAATTTATTTCATAAATAGCACAATTCAATAATTAGGTCTCCATATACTCAATGTAAATAAATCGATTTTTCGATTTAAAAATCATTTATGAAATTCAATTTATTTTAAAAGCACATAATCAGGTAAAATTACTTCAAATATTGAAAACGGTAAATTATCCACTCACCTCGTCACAGGAGTGCCCGATACTCCCGTTTTTAATTTCACTACACCATTTTTCTCTGGTGTCCGGAGGACCCACCACCTAGGTGATACGCATGACACAAATTTCAATAAATTGTGTCAATTTCTCATAATCAATTTCAGGCTCTATATGATGCATGTAATGAGCTAAAAATGGTCTGGACAGTCGTTTATTCACGGTGTCTGACCGACTCGCTTACACGCGTCTAAATTCCTAAAATCTCCAATTTAACTCCGATTGGACCCGTTTCAGTTTCTAATTATTTGATTATATTTCAATTATCCAATGATAGCAACTACGGGTCAATTTACCAGTCTGAGAATGCAAAATTACCATTTTACCCCTAGTGGGTAAAAATTTCAAATTTTATTCTAAAAATTCCTAATTAATTTCTACTTTTACTATTCATCAAATTTACCTAAAATGCCATTCAACCATATCAATTTGCTATATTTCCAGCAGCCAAAAAGTCTCCAAAAATTTGGCTAAATTGGTTTTCTAACATGAGAAAATGTGATTTCTTGAAATCTATCACTATAATTCACTAGTACCTAACTAATAATACCTATTTAATCGAAAAATCACCATATTCAAGCATCAAATCCACCCAAAAATCCAGCCATCAAGGTGCAGCAATACCCATATTTTATTTGTGCATGAAAGTGGAAAAAGAAAGCTAAGGAAATAAAAATCACTAGGAAAAATCAAGAAATTCACCTTTTTCAAGCTTGTTTCCTTAATTTCTCTTAATTTCTCCTTCAAAATCAGCAAGGTTTCATGGCTTTTCTCCTTGTTCTGGTTCTAACCGAAATTCCCTATGCCTTAGCTGATTTTTGGTTGCTTTTAACACTTAAATAATAAAAAAATCCATTTATTCACATGTTATTTTACTATTCAATATTTTATTATTTTTTTCATTTTCTTTTTGACTTTCTTTCAGCCAAATAAATCCAGCCCTTATCCTCTTAATGTCCTGGAGCTTCTAGAAATTTTCCAACACTTTTATAGTGTAACTTTGCAAAATTACACATTTACCCCCGAAAAATGAAAAATTACATTTTTGCCCCAAAAATTGAAAAATTGCCACAAGGCATATTTTTCACTCCTTAAACTCATACCACACTCCAATTTGTCAAATTTGATCTAAATCCTCTCGAAAAATTAAATTTGGCCTTCTGGTGGTAAAATTACAATTTTGCCCCTACACTCCAAAAATCACCGGAATTTCTTCTTTTTCCACTTTTCAACCTCAAATAACACTTCAATTGATTAATATGGTCAATCTCAATCAAATGGGATCAAAAAATCTTTTTCAAAAATTCCAAATTCGTCCTTTAATGGTAAAATTACTATTTTGCCCTTGTGTCCCAAAAATACCGAGAATTGTACTTTTTCACTGCTGAACTTCACTTTATGTTCCAAACATCATTTTATATTCCATATAATCATTCTTGGTCATAAAAATCAAAATCTTTATTAAAAATTTCCATTTTGTCCTGAAATTGAAAAATGACCGTTTTATCCCTAATCGGTCAATTTTCCCGATTAACTCCAAATTGAACCTCGAACTCCAAATTCTCATTTTAAACCAATCCATGGGTTTTAGTTTTCTCAAATTCATCCTCAATTCTCTGTTTAAACTGGTTCAAGACTTATTTAACTTGATCATACCCTTAGGGGCAATATTGTCATTTAACTTGTTTCCCGGGGCAATTCAATATACAAACATACTGTCCAAAGCATGTGAATGACCTGTCACAGATAAATTAGGGTCAGGTGTTACAACACTACCCCCCTTAAAATAAAATTTTGACCTCAAAATTTCATTCATCTCATTCCTCGAAAATAGAGTAATCGATCTTTGTCTTATATGTAACTTTCTCAGTTATCTCTTTTATAAGGAAATTCCTGATTCATTACCTCAATTTCCTTCAACTCAACTTACGTATTTCACGTATAGTTATCCTGATCCTTTAGAATTTGATCATCAATAATTTTCTCAATCACAATTCCTTGCCTAGAGGCATGCTCAATGTCTCTATTCCTCTTATCAAGTGTGAACTAAAATTCTGTTCCATTTGTATCAATTTCAATCTTTTCTCATACTTATGTATATATATATCAATCACCATTATCACTTGATCATTCCTCAACATCTTTTTAACATCCATTCATTCATTCCCATCCTCAAACATGATTATGTATTTTATAACATCATTTGCATATCACATTCTTTCCGTACACAACTTTTATGTAGGGGAAAATTAGTAGTCTCTATGATCCCCACATACCTCATATTGACTTTACATTCATACGGCTTAGATTTTTCCTTAATCCTCTTAATGTCAACATTTAAATCCATCTCACATGGATTCATACTATAGATTTCGTTTTCTTGACTATTTTTCCCAACAATTCCTTAAATCCATATAATTTTAACTTTCGATGAAAATTTTCATTATTGTGTTACCCATACAAGTCATCACACATCAATTTCAAACTTCGAACTTTTAAAGTTCATTCTTTACTTTAATTGATCATATAGTCATTTCTATGCATAAAGGTATGCGCCAAAAAACTCACAATGCTCTTGAGTAAGGAAACATCACATCAACACGTGGACCCACTTCCATGTAATAACATCCGGAAGCATCGCTTTTACCGGATTCTCATAGAATACTATAACAATCTCAATGATATTGGCCGACATCGAAGCTATCAAGCGATCACAATCGCATAAATCATCTGTGGCCTTGCCACGTATATCACAGACCATGGTCCCAGCCATGTCTAACAGTTCGTCGGCCACCCGAAAATGTCTCTAGCTAGAGCTCACTCATGCAAGAAGGTCACACTTAACCGATGTGATATCAAACCTACTCTCGACGCTTTCAATTTATCAAAAATAGAATATTTTTCGAATCCATAATAAGCTTCCCATATCTAATTTGCATCATATTCTTATATATTCCTCATGTACTCCATACCATTTTTATTCAATTGTTGTCTACTATGCACATACATTTTCTAATTCCATTGATACTTAAAGTTTTCGCTTTGACATGATTCATTGTAGTTCATGCAATATCATCAATTTCGGTATTACTTTATCCCACAAAACTTAAACTTGTTTAAATTTTGTGTACCTTAACCAACTCCAATTTCCATAACCCATCAAAAGATTTTCATTCTCAAAGTGGTTTTTCTATCATCTCTTACTCTACTCTGTTATATGAACATTATATGATTTTCTCTTAATCAATTTATCAATGGTACCTGAAATTAGCAAAACTTGAAATTGAATTCTCCTTAAGTACCTCACAATATTAACATAAGTATCATTTTTGTCTTACCACTTTTTCTTTATAACCATTTAATTCTATACTTATTTTCACCTCATTAATAGCAACACTTCTCTTAAGTATTGTCCTTGAAAATAACTATTTTACATTTAGGTTTCTCACTATTTATGACCACTTAACTTATGACTTCACTATTTAGCTCCTTAGCCATTCTTAAGATCACACATCTTAGACTCGTCATTTAAAATCCGTAATTCCTCCTCACAGGAATTTAATCACCTCTGAAATATTTAATCACTTAATTGCTTTTCTCTCCTCTAAACATATCCTTTACTTAAAAGTATACATTTACTCACCAAAATATTCAAACATGCACTTAGCTATTCATATTTCAATTTATCTTCAAGGATTTCTAGTACATCACTTAAACAACCTTGTGTTGTTATCATTTCTTTTCATTCAATAGGATTAAAACAAAATTTGTAATTTTCCATAGCATCACTTCACCTCATCACATCGATTATGCCACCTTGGTAATCTTTCGTTCACAATGTTGTTATTTAGTATTGCTATTCCTCATCAATATCTCATAATTTATTTGACTCCCTATTCACTTTTATTTAGCCGTCCACAAAGTTTAACTCTCCATTTTTTTTTTCTGAAATCGGACTTTAATCAACTCAACATTAATCTTGATGCTTTACATATTAGCTTATCTCAATATGACCATTTCAAAAACTCTTAAATTCTCTTTTATCCATGTATATATATATAACAACATATAAATCTTTTAATTTATTCTTCATTTCTATTTTAACACCTTTTTGAAGCACTTAAAATTTCAACTAATAAAATTCCTCATACTTCATACTTTATTGTAAGATATCCTTCATAATTCATATCAATGTTTTGTCATATCCGTGCATAGTCCCGTACCATTAGCATTCTCATACTCTTTTCTTATCGTTTCAAATCTTACACTTAGGTTTCATTCTCTCATATGTTTTTGTATTATAATATCATGAATACTTCAAATAAGTACCTTGACTTGATCATTCGTGCCATAAATCGTACTTTGAACTAAATAGACTTTTAACTTGATCTTTCAAGTAACTCATGTATATCTATCTCAATTATATAACTCTATGTGGCATTTAGACTAGATTTGACTTTTTTTGAGTCACTTAATCTCAAGCTGCCACATCCACTGATGACATTCCCTTCGAAAGACTATCTTTCCAGGGTACTGTCATGTCTGGGTCTTCATTCCTCTAATACGGTCTTCCCTGCAGTCTGCAGCCCGCAGTTGGACATGAAGAGGTTCGAACCCGAAACCTTTCCTTCCCCTGAAAAGAACGCCTTTGACCATCTTACCACATTTAGTCCTTTTATTTTGTAACTCTCCAAACCATGCACAGCAAAATTCAAGTTCACCATTTAAATAAATTTATTCATTAACTTTTTACTTCGTGATCACACGTCAATCATAATAATCCCTGATGTTCATTTTTAAATTGACTTATACACTTGTATCTTTAAACCTCAATAGATCTAACCGTTCTTAAAATTTCACAGCCATTTAATCAACATCAACATCAGTTCCCTCTAAACTGCTATATAATTTCCTCACTTATTTACTCGTAAAACCTTTCAAAATTCCAACACTATTTATATAGGAACATATCAATTCAATCAACATAGTGCATTTACCTTCATGCACATAAGTATTAATTTACTTGTGTTACTACTAATCCTTTTTATTCAACTTATTCATACCATCTATTATGGTATGCCAAATTCATTTTTTAATCCATTCATATCACTCTCAATTTGTAAATATTTGAATCGTGATTCAACCTTCATTTACCTTTAACAAATACTTTACCATGGTAATTTTTCCAAAAATCTGAAATTCATGAAGAAAACATACTTTACAATTTATGTTCTCATCAATAAATATCTTCAAAAACCCTCATACTTCATCTCTTATCTTAAGACACTTTTCCCAGAAGGTCACCCATCCTGTTATTACTCTTGCTCAAGCACGCTTAACTTCGAAGCGCTAATGGGATCCGGTGCTTCAGTACTGGTATGATCGCACCCCACTACTAATTTTATTATTCATAATCACTTATCCTTTCTGTCTTATATTTCCCGACAATTTATTTACCTCTCATACAAAATCAAGAACATTTCATCTCTCTGTACACTCAGATTTTCAATTCTTAGAAATCAAAAACTTATCTTTCTCAAATCCCATCATTCACCTTTAATAAATTTTATTCATGCCAAATTCTCTTCTTATAATATTGAAACTTCATTTCATAATTTTCTCTATACTTAAATTTCTCATTTTCTTCTTTTCTTCAACACATTTTCCCAATTCTTTTCAAAAGGAAATTTCTCATACCTTGATTAACATCATTACTATCCATACTCTCGGCAGTCTCGCTATCACTAGGGTTTTCCTTTATCCTAACATGCGCTCCCAAATATGATGGAGTCCAATCTATAGGAACCCTAGACGATTATCCCTCTAATTTATCAAGTTCAGGACACCATCGAGGTGTCAAAACTGTCGTCCTTCTGAGACATTGTAAAGGGATACTTTGTGTACCACAAGGTCTATACAAAATCGACAGTGACAATTTAGTCACTATACCCCACAAAGGTACAAATAACTTTCTAAAATCTACGTGCAGACACGCACACTTTATTCGACCTAACTTAACTCGACTCGGGCCACGCAGTGTCAATGCAGATTTTTAAAACAACTTTAAAAATAAAAACTTTTCACACTTTTACAACCAGAAGCAACCAAATGCTCTGATACCAATAAGATTGTCACGCCTCGGAACCACCCATCGGGCCCGTGACAACTGCCGCGACGTCTCGATAGACACTCATTCCCCGAGTGTAAACCGAAACCCCGCAAGGCATCTCGTACCAGTTTTTCATCTACCCCGTGGTTAATAATTTCTAATAAACATTTTTTTTATAAAATTTGTGTTTTGAACCAAAACAATTAAACTGCACTATTAACCACACATGGGCATTTTCGTCATTTTCCCTCTAAAATTTCAAAATCGTTAAAATATTACAATTTATTATAAAACAATATTTTTATAAACACCAATAACCAAAATTGTATGCATAAAAGCAAAATATGTCATTACATATTGTTATGCGATTAAATCGAATGTGTACAAGAAATTCAATGACATGTGGGCCCAGCTAAGCATGACTCTGTACCTTCGTATACTAATGACGCGGCTTCAATCGAGCCTCTATGAGCACTTCGAGTGCTACCAAAATCTCGAGCCTGAAAGGGGATGGAGAGGGTGGTGAGTTTTACAACCCAGTGAGTTAGATAACCACCATCCACGACATCTAAAGTCGAGTAGATGGAGACAATATAAATAAAACACAATACTATCATGTAGTTGATAGCATCAATTTAACACGATTGTACAAATCAATATTATTTATCAAAATCCAAGGCTTATGTTTTATTTATACAAAATCAGGCCTAAGCCAAATCTCATACTCGTGGACACTTGATCAGAGTGTCTAATCGAGTCCGCCAAGGCTATTAGAAATTCATAATTTTTTTCAAAATACAGCCGATCCTTGACGTTGGCTAAACTCACTTTCACGTGGTGGTTTAACGTGAAGTGAATCGTTTCATTACCTCGGGAGTTACCCTACTCGCCTCTACGACCGAGGTAACCGATCATAGGGTTTCCCGTGCTCCTCCTAAAGGCAGTCCACGGCAACCCTCACTGCAGTGTTTCATTACTCGTAATCCACCAAATTTCATTTATAAAAGTTCTCGAGTAACGTAGCATGGCAAATGTTCATTTCAATCTGGTCTATCAAGACCACCAATAATTCATAAATATTATTCATAAAAGCATTAAAATCATGCCATCATGCTACTATAATATCATAAGCCCCAAGTTCAATTTATTTCATAAATAGCACAATTCAATAATTAGGTCTCCATATACTCAATGTAAATAAATCGATTTTTCGATTTAAAAATCATTTATGAAATTCAATTTATTTTAAAAGCACATAATCAGGTAAAATTACTTCAGATATTGAAAACGGTAAATTATCCACTCACCTCGTCACAGGAGTGCCCGATACTCCCGTTTTTAATTTCACTACACCATTTTTCTCTGGTGTCCGGAGGACCCACCACCTAGGTGATACGCATGACACAAATTTCAATAAATTGTGTCAATTTCTCATAATCAATTTCAGGCTCTATATGATGCATGTAATGAGCTAAAAATGGTCTGGACAGTCGTTTATTCACGGTGTCTGACCGACTCGCTTACACGCGTCTAAATTCCTAAAATCTCCAATTTAACTCCGATTGGACCCGTTTCAGTTTCTAATTATTTGATTATATTTCAATTATCCAATGATAGCAACTACGGGTCAATTTACCAGTCTGAGAATGCAAAATTACCATTTTACCCCTAGTGGGTAAAAATTTCAAATTTTATTCTAAAAATTCCTAATTAATTTCTACTTTTACTATTCATCAAATTTACCTAAAATGCCATTCAACCATATCAATTTGCTATATTTCCAGCAGCCAAAAAGTCTCCAAAAATTTGGCTAAATTGGTTTTCTAACATGAGAAAATGTGATTTCTTGAAATCTATCACTATAATTCACTAGTACCTAACTAATAATACCTATTTAATCGAAAAATCACCATATTCAAGCATCAAATCCACCCAAAAATCCAGCCATCAAGGTGCAGCAATACCCATATTTTATTTGTGCATGAAAGTGGAAAAAGAAAGCTAAGGAAATAAAAATCACTAGGAAAAATCAAGAAATTCACCTTTTTCAAGCTTGTTTCCTTAATTTCTCTTAATTTCTCCTTCAAAATCAGCAAGGTTTCATGGCTTTTCTCCTTGTTCTGGTTCTAACCGAAATTCCCTATGCCTTAGCTGATTTTTGGTTGCTTTTAACACTTAAATAATAAAAAAATCCATTTATTCACATGTTATTTTACTATTCAATATTTTATTATTTTTTTCATTTTCTTTTTGACTTTCTTTCAGCCAAATAAATCCAGCCCTTATCCTCTTAATGTCCTGGAGCTTCTAGAAATTTTCCAACACTTTTATAGTGTAACTTTGCAAAATTACACATTTGCCCCCGAAAAATGAAAAATTACATTTTTGCCCCAAAAATTGAAAAATTGCCACAAGGCATATTTTTCACTCCTTAAACTCATACCACACTCCAATTTGTCAAATTTGATCTAAATCCTCTCGAAAAATTAAATTTGGCCTTCTGGTGGTAAAATTACAATTTTGCCCTTACACTCCAAAAATCACCGAAATTTCTTCTTTTTCCACTTTTCAACCTCAAATAACACTTCAATTGATTAATATGGTCAATCTCAATCAAATGGGATCAAAAAATCTTTTTCAAAAATTCCAAATTCGTCCTTTAATGGTAAAATTACTATTTTGCCCTTGTGTCCCAAAAATACCGAGAATTGTACTTTTTCACTGCTGAACTTCACTTTATGTTCCAAACATCATTTTATATTCCATATAATCATTCTTGGTCATAAAAATCAAAATCTTTATTAAAAATTTCCATTTTGTCCTGAAATTGAAAAATGACCGTTTTATCCCTAATCGGTCAATTTTCCCGATTAACTCCAAATTGAACCTCGAACTCCAAATTCTCATTTTAAACCAATCCATGGGTTTTAGTTTTCTCAAATTCATCCTCAATTCTCTGTTTAAACTGGTTCAAGACTTATTTAACTTGATCATACCCTTAGGGGTAATATTGTCATTTAACTTGTTTCCCGGGGCAATTCAATATACAAACATGCTGTCCAAAGCATGTGAATGACCTGTCACAGATAAATTAGGGTCAGGTGTTACAGTTTCTATGTTGTGATGGATAATAAAAGTGTCTGGCTACACAATTCTATAAAAGAAAATGATAGAAAAGGGATTAGCATGTTCTAACCGAATAGAAAAGCATCCAAGCTTTTGTTGGGCATATACTCATAGACTAACATCTTCTCTTCTCTTTCAACACAACAGCCAAGTAATCTAACAAGATTTCGATGTTGGAGTTTAGAAATCACCACCACCTCATTCATAAATTCTTCTAACCCCTGGCCAGAGGCTCTTGACAATCTCTTCACCGCTATTTCCTTTCCATCTTGCAATGTTCCCTGCATAGAAAAATCAGATAGTTAGCAACCTTTTTGTTTTAGATCAAACTTTAGCAACTTAGAAGAAATGTCATTTGACAGACTACAATACATTTGCTGAATATCACCGATTACCCTGTATACTGGACCGAATCCACCCTGTCCTAACTTTTTTGTAAGATGAAAGTTGTTTGTTGCACTTGCTAGTTCCTCAAAATTGAATAGCGGCAGCTGCTGGAGTTTAACTTCAAATAAATAGGGCCAGTCCGAAAATATCGCTGGTTATTGTTCCAAATGATGGCTTCTGGAATGTTGAGAGGCTCAAGGCCAAGAGAGAAGTTACCGTCAGATGGATCAGAAGGGCTTTTCCAGGATGACACCTGCACTTTCTGACCAGTTCTTAGATCAGTGCTAATCTTCATGGTTGGCGTGTAGGCGTTAGAAGGATGTTGAAAACTCTCCCATATGCTCGCTCCATTATCATCCTCATTATTCTTCAGGACAAGGTTTCCAGAGTCTAAAAGCAGGGCACTTGTATTAGAAACCAGAGTTGTAACATTTGATGACCAAAGAATCTCATCCTGTCCGTTCAAAACAACAAGGTTGCCATCCTCGGATATCTTCACAATCCCAGAGGAGTCCTTGAGAGGCTGGTTTCTATTGGCTACCCATACCACAGTCTGTACTGGTATTTGATTGTACGATATCCCTACATAGCGATCGGTAGAATCAGAAAAGTTGAAGAATCCCAAGCGGAAAACTCCATTCTTGGAGAGTATGACTTCAGGATCTTTGATGGAATTGGATGGTGTGATAGTGTCTAAAGCAGTGCCAAATTGTAAGCAAAAACAAGATAGTAGAATTAGAGCTAACAAAACTAAGCCGATCGTTGTTTTCCCCATGGCTTACCTTCTTGTTGTCCTTTGAGTATGCAGGAAAAGCCATGAATATATTTCTCCTTCTGTTTAATCTGATTTTTCAACACGATTTAGTTGTGGTGGAGCGGTGATTATAGACCTGGACCATCTGAGTTGACTCATTCTTCACACCATTTTTCAACAATTAATAGTCAAATGATTAATTATGCACACTTGTTTTGATTTTCTTAGTTTCCAGAAAGAGAAATGCTCAACCACACACAGAGATTCTTCTTCATTTCAGTTTAAAAATGTAAGAACAAAGCTTGACACCTGTACAGTCAATCAGAAACAAAATGACAAATGAGCTATCTCGTGGAATATTTTCCTGTGCCCGATGAGCAATTGTATGAACGCTCGTGGCCGTTAGAAAACAGGCTAAACAAAACGACCCCCTTCCTAGCGTTTAAGGAATAACAACAAACATAACAAATATTGAATTTAATTAATTATCAAAAAATTAATAATAAAAAACAATTTTATAGAATACGTAAATTAAGAAAAAAAGACTTACAATAATATTTTAAAAAAGTTATACTCGATTATATTTTCAGAATGTAAATTTATTGATTAAAAATTATGTATTAAAAAACATTAATTTTTTTAAGATTAAGTTTTAAATATTTTGATTCATATTGCTCTTATTAATACGTTGAAACATTGAGGCTTGATAGCTCAAATTATTTGGATGATTTGCATCTTTTTTTAAAAAAAGTTTGTTAATTATTTTCAACCTACTCATACTTTAATCAAATTTGAAAATAATCAATACATTCAACATCCAATATTTTTATTTTATTTCTATTTAAACTTGTAATACTAAATATAAAATTATAATATATAAAATATAAATAATTAAATGCGATATACAGGATTAATAATTTTCTCTTATTAATTAGGATTGTTTAAAGACTATATATTCAATATAATTTCCTTTCAACTAAATATAAAACATTAAACATATCAAAAAGGATATACTCAAGATAATTTTCTTTTAAATAATTAGGATTAATTAAAAAATGATACATTGGTAAAATTTTGAGCACCAATATAACATTACAACTTATATTTGAGAATTTCATAATAATTTATTAATTTTTAAATATTAAAATAATAAAAAATAAAATCCACATAATAAAAAAATGATAAACATGGTAAGTAGAATATAGAACTTACATATGACATAAAAAAAAATATGGCTGATGATTCATAAAAATTTAGAGAAAAAAATCTACAGAAACTTAGAACATATAAAAAATAGTATAAAAAATATACTTAAAAATAATAATATAAATTGAAAGAAAAAAACAAAAAAAATTAAGTTGAGTGAGGTATGTGGGATATTTTTTGTTATTCTTTAGTTATATTAATTATTAAATAAAAATTATTTTGAGGGAGCCATCAAAAGAATATATTAAAAATTTTAAAAATTTTATATGATATAAAAAATTTTAAAAATTTTGAAGGACTGCTAAAGGAGGCTCTGCCCCTGCTGAGGGTAATTCTTCAGCACACCTCCTAGGTCTCTGTCGGGTAAACTCTCAATTTATTTCTCAAAAACTCAAACCTGTCTTTTTACTTGTCAACCATGGCACCTGGCCGCCTCGCCAACGATGGCATGCTTTCAACCTAAAAATGATCAACCCACGTGCACGATGTTCACACCGTGGGAGCACCATATCTAATTTGGTCTTTGGAATTAATTAAATTCTCGACTCCTGGTCCTTTGAAAAATACCCTTTTCATCAAGCTAACAAAACATGAAGTCCATCTCAACCTTTTCGTCAACAACAATTTAATATGGTCAAAATATCTGAAAAATTCCAATATTAGGGTATTCGGTTTAATTTAGTCTTTTTAATCAAAATCGTAATAATTTAGTCTATTAATTTTTAAAATTGTCTTAATTTAGTTATTTCTTCTTCTAACGACATCCAATTTTATCGTTAAAAAAGATGACATCAATATTGACGTGATATATTTTGATGACGCGTCACCAATACGTGGCATTAATATGCTGATGTGGTACTAACATGCTGATGTGTTAATGTCACATAGCAGATCAAAAAAATTTCAAAAAAATTTATACCACATCATAAAGATTAAACTAAACAAAAATATATAGTACATGGATTAAATTAAATAAAATTGAGATGTTGAGGAACTAAATTAAAAAAGATATTTAAAAAATACAAATTTTAAAGTAGATGATAGATATAGTTATTAATAAGTCAAATATTTAAGCGTAAAAGGTTTATGGTGTTAAAAAATATATAAATATTTTCTTACTTAATTATTTGATTCCAAAATATGTACATTAATTTATCTTTTTTGAAAAAATTAAGTTTGAATTCTCTTTCTATAAAAAAGATTTCAAAAATATTACATATCTAAAGCCAAATTTAAATGAATAACTTGCATTATGTTAGAATAAAATAATATAAAAAGACTAAATAAATTCTTTTTTTCTGTTTTTAATAGTATAAAACTTTAAAATTTATTTGACTTAGTTTTTAACTTGAGCTGAACTCAAATTAGCAAAAATAGGTTGATTTAGTTATAACTTTCACAATTTACAAATACCCATTCTTTTGGAATTATTCAATCTTTACTCAATTTAGCTTTTATTTAGATTTATTCAAAGTTTCTTATAAAATAATTTTATTTAAGTTTAAATACCACAATCAAATTCTGCGAGCCCTAAATTTAAATTATTAATTTAGATCTATAAAAAATTTGTAAGTACAAAAAAATTATACAAATATTTACATTTATATTTTACTTTATTAACCATAAAAACTGTCCTTAATTTAAGAAATTTCAACTTAAAAAATATAACCTAAAATATTAAACAAAATAAAAACATAAAAAGTAAATAAATAATTGAAGAGGTAGAGTAGCTCAGAATCTATGGGTGTAATAAAAGGTTTTGTCATGTCTAAGAATTATTTTTATAATCATCGCTAACTCTATATCTCCTTTTTTTTTTTTATAAACAAAACTAAATCAACATATTTTGCCAATTTGAGTTCAGTTCAAGTTAAAAGATAAGTGAAAAAAATTTCATATTTTTATACTATTAGAAATAGAAGAAAAAAGAATTTATTTAGTCTTTTTATATTAGTTTACTCCAATCATTCATTTAAATTTAGCTTTATATATGAAATTGTTTTTGAAATTTCTTTTATAGAAAGAGAATTCAAATTTAATCTTTGCAATTCAGTTACCTGAAGGTTGGAAAGCAAAAAAAAAAAAACTTAATTTTTGCAAAGAAGATAAATTAATGTATGTATTTTAGAATCAAACAATCAAGTAATAAAATATTTATATATTTTTTAATTCCATAAATCTTTGACTTATTAATAAATATATCTATCATCTACTTAAGTATTTGTATTTTTCAAATAGTTTTTCAATTTAGTCCCTTAACATTTCAATTTTATTCAATTTAGTCCCAATATTATACTTTTTTGTTTAATTTAGTTCCTATGACGTGACACAATTTAAAAAAAAAATTTTAATCTACCATATGGCACCGACACGTCAACATGTCGGTGCCATGTCGGCATTACCACATCATTACATTGGTGCCACATCGAAGCTGACATTATTTCCGTGAATAGCAAAATTGGGGGACTAAATTGTTGCGATTTTAAGTAAAGGGACTAAATTGAATAAAATACCTTAATACAAGGACTTCCCAAGTATTTTAACCATTTAGTATAGTAAGAGTTCCATAAAAACTACACATAAAATAAAAAAGACAACAAAAATGACTTAAAACTCTTTTATTCAATTACAACACTGAATCATGTAGGACAATACATGCTCCCTTAGTCCATGCATGCATGATGTGTAATTTGATGTTTATAATAAAATGATCAGAAGAGAAGTTTAGGTTGTTTTAATTAGGGTTTTTTTTTTTTTGAAATTTTCAAAGCTCCCTGTTGTCTAGATTTTTCAAAATTCTTTTCTCCATCACAATTTTTTAACTCAATCAAGAGTTGATTTTATTAATATATGTAAAAGTTTGCTTAAAATCTAGGAAAAATAAGATGAAGGTTTTCCTCTATTGAGGATGAACAATGAAGAGTAGTGAAGAAGAAAGTCGAGAGAAATAAGAGAAAAAAATTTTCCACACATGTCTCAACTGTTTCATTAAACTTGAAAAAAAATAAAAGACATACAGATATTTGGATGAGTGAGAAATATAAAAACAATAGCAAACCAGATGGAAATATCTGGCATTCCAAAAACCAAAGAGTGTTGGGATCTGTGAGAGATTCCTTAGCACAAAGATTAACAATATTCCTAAACGATGTAGTTTTAGTCAAGACTAAAACACACCTTACCAGACTCAACAGTCAATAGTAAATGGTAAAAGTAACAACATAAATAGAAAACATAACAAGACTTGAAACGACACTACTCAAAAACACTAAACGACAGCTTGCTAGAACCTTCTTCTTCTTTTCAAATTTTATTGCTTCTTGCAAACCTCCATTAAAGCCTCACTTTGATAGCTTGACTGCAGATCAAAGACCATAAATATTTAATACACCTCTTTGGTGTTTAAGCTGCAAATCCTTAACTCAAATATCAAAAACATGAATTGATCTTTACCCAAGCCTTTTGTGAAAATATATGTAAGTTGTATATCAGCACCGCAGTGCTTGACCTCAATTTCTTCATCCTTAATTGCATCTCTGATTGCATGATATTTAACTTTGATGTGCTTAGTCTTGTCATACTAAATAGGATTTTTAGCTATAGAGATAACGGATTTGTTGTCAATAAAGAGAGTGGTTCTCTTTTCTTGACCAAATCCTTGATCCAGTAAAACTTTCTTAAGCTAGACAGCTTGATTTGTAGCAGCAATTACTGCAATATACTCAACTTCTGTTGATGATTGAGCAACAGTTTATTGTTTTTTTGAATTCCAGGAAAATATACCACTACAAATGAGAAATAGTAGCCTCTTGTCATTAATGTCCTATACCTAGTCATTGTTACTGTAGCTAATCAAATCATGACAATGCTTCATTGTGAACTTCAAACCATACTCAACTATTCCTCTAACATACCTTAACACACGTTTGGCAACTACAAAATGAGTTTGAGTAGGGCTTTGTATAAACTTGGAAAGCAGATTGGTTGAGAACATAATATCAAGTCTTGAGGCTATCAAATAAAGTAAAATTCCAACAATTCTTGTGTAGGTTAAGCTTAAAGCATTAAAGAACCATTTTCTTTTGTGAGCTTGCAATTTGCAACTAATTGAGCCTTAACTACCTTGCACCCTTCCATGTGGAATTTCCTTAATATCTCATGTGCATACTTACTCTGATGAATGTAGACATATTCTGAAGTTTGAACAAACTGAAGACCAAGAAATACTTCATTTGTTTTAAGTTTGACATTTCAAACTCACTCATGAGCTCAGCTTTGAAATTTTTAAAAATAGATTCACATGAACCTGTAATAAGTAGATCATCCACATATAAAGAGATTATAAGTTTCCATGAGTCATAAAAAATACTTACATATAAGGTGAGTTCATTCGCACTCCTCGAAAACCCTTTTGAAATCAGATAGGTATCTATCATTTCATACCAATCTTTAGGAGTATCTTTTAACCCATATAAGGCTTGCACTAATTTGTAGACTTTCCTTTCATTCCTTGATGAGACACAAGCCTCTGGTTGTTGACCATAAATGTCTTCATTCAAATATCCATTCAAAAAAGCAAATTTGACATCAAGATGCTAAATATTCCAACCTTTCTTACAACCAATGCTATGAGTAATCTAATGGTGTCATGTTTTATCATGAAAGCAAATGTTTCCCAATAATCAACCCCTTGGATCTGAGCATAACCTTTCACTACAAGTCTAGCTTTAAATTTGTTAACTGAACCATTTGTATTAAGTTTGATCTTATAGATCCATTTGACACCTATGATGTGTTGATCAACAGGCTTGTTTACCAAAATCCAAGTTCCATTCTTCAAGATCATTTCCATTTCTTCATTCATAGGTTGTATCAATTTGTTATCCTTAGCAGCTTCATTGTAAGTTTTTGGTTCACAAATAGTAACATTACATAGTGCATATATGTCTTGCAGTGATCTGATGCCTCTCACTACAAGACTTTCATCTTTAATATCAGTTTCTTGATCATCTGCAATTGCAACAAGGTCATCATCCAAGATTATGGCTCCAAACCTTGATGTTTTGTACTTGGATTTTTATCCCTTGAATGAGGGGGTTAAGGGTTCTTTAAGTTGGGGGGTAGGGGGATTTTCTTGAAAGGTTGAAGAAGGGGGTGGAAGTGTTTGTCTACATAGATGCTAGTCTAAAAGGGCAGTGCTAAGGTTGCTTTACATGGTTGGTTGCTTGTTGGAGTGTGTAGATAATTGATTTTGGCTAATACTTGTTCTTTAAAGAATTACTTTACAACATAATATTGTACAAATAATAACCAAAACGAGTGAAGCACTACTTCACGCTGAACAACTAAAAGAAGTGAAGTGCTACTTCACATAAAACAATTAGAACAAGTGAAGCGTTAATTCATGCAGAACAAATAGAATAAGTGGAGCACTACTTTATATTGAACAATTAATACAAGTAAAACAACTACTTTGTATAGAATAACCACTTCACATGGATGACAGCGAAAACAACTAATAATAAGTGGTAGGGTTCATGGGTTCCTTTCATCTTAGGATGCTCTGGAGAGTTTGGCTTGGTGGCTCAGATATAGGGGTAGTTAAGAGGTTTTCCTCGTAACCGTTTCCTAAAGTGCAAGTGTTTCACCCTTCTACCCTGTTCTCATATACCTATTTACATACACATTCTTCTTTTGTACTTATTCACGTACAGCTTCTTCTCGTGCATCTTTTCACGTAAACCTATTATTTTTTACCTTTTACTCAATAACAAGTCTTATTACATCCAATTACAGTAACGATTACTCACATTAAAGCTCTTTATAATAATATCATTCATGAGGCGCATTGAAGCTTATTCTTAAGTAACTGCCACTTTTAGCACTATATATAGAGCCTCACAATTCATTTGGAAGGGTTCTTCCATCTTACAAGGGCTAACACATTCTCTTCTAGAGCTTCTTTCTCTAAATTCTTTTATACTCCCTAATTATTTTCTTATTGTCTTCTATTTGCTATGACATTCATTGCTTCAAGAACAGCTTCAATCTTCCATGAGGTGCTTGTCCTTTCGACCTTCAATGTCTCAAATGCTTCCAGACACAATCATGGAGTTAAAAAGAAAAAAGAAAAAGGAAAAGAAATGGAAATTGCCAAAAGAAAGTTAATGATAAAAGAATGAAAGTTGCTCTCGTTTCCATGTTTTTTTAAATGCCTTTTGTTTCTAATGAACAAAGATGGGTGGAGAAAGGAATCATGCAATCACAAGCATATGAAAATTTTCCTTGAAAAAGTTGAGTAAAAAAAGGAAATTCTATTCAATTATACTCTCTTATTTAATTCAGAATGTGCATCACATGTCTCTACCTAATTTAACATATGATTATGATATAATAACTTAACCATAATTGTTGAGTAAAGATGGTGAGTGAGTGTAGCACTTTTGTTCATGGATTCTACTTTATTTAGTTTGAAGTTAATTTGAAAAAGGAGTAAGTACATATAAAAGCAAAGGTATATCATATCAGTCATAGGACCAAACATTTGACAAAATTACAATATTTTGTACTAGTGAACTTGATTACAAAAACAAAGATAAAAACTTTTTATTTTGAACTTAAGTAAATGAATTTCAAATTTATGGTCCATTTGCTAATAAAAAAATAATTTGTTGGTAAAAATTTTTTTGTATAAAATAATTTACAAGAAATTTTAATATTTTTTATTATTTAAATAAACTGTCTAAAACATTTTCAATTGTTTGGGACATTCTATGAAAAATATTTTCCACAATCATTGATGGAATTATTTAGATGTTAAAATGATAAATTAGAGTTGATTACAAAACAATAATAACATTTGGTTTCAGATCAAAATTCAAAATGAAAATGAAAATAGATAAAATCAATAATATTATTTCTCAAAACATTTAGCCCCATATTGTATTGAAAGTAATCTCTACTTAAAAAAAAATCATCTCATCACTTTTTTACCATAACATAATAAAAATATCTATACTTATCAATTGTGTAAGACATCTAAAACTCATACTTATAAATGTTTGACGAACATTTAAATATTTTTTATTATGGTTATTAATAAAATTTATTCAATTTATAAATAATTTTTTAAAAAAATAAAGATTTATTAAGTAATCAAACATGGAATACAAACTCTCATCCAATCATTCAAAAGTAGGGATGTCACCTCTTTTAGTGGGGAATAATACAAACAAATATCATAACTTAATTCAAATCCTAAATTAGCCATGAAATCAGCGATTTTGTTCCCTTCCTTATAAATGTGACTTATACTAATCTCCTAATGTCTACTTAACAGGACTTTAATTGCTCTAATCACATCTACGTTAGAGCAAGGACGTATAGATGAAGAATTAAGAACTTGAACTACTGCTTTATTATCAATCTATTGTTTAACTTTAAATTTGCTACTTAGCTTTAAATCTGCCTCTCCTTGACACTAGTCGTATGTTGCATGTTATTTGCTTTAGCTGTACTAAAGTCATCCACATAATACAATCCCCTCCTCTTAGTACCACGCTTAATGACCTCCTTGGTGAGAATATCTTGAAGAAGACAAAAAGTAGGATATATAAGTAGCGCACAATAAAGTTTCATAGTAACTTGGCTTATAGACAACAATTTATTTAAGAGAGATGGAATTAGTAAAGTATGAGATAAAGAAGGAAATGGTGATAAAGCAATAGCTCTAGACCTTATTACTAGATATGTGACACTATTAGTATTAGCAATACTAACTCGCCTTGGTTAAGTGATCTCTGAAAAGTTATTGGAGTTGAATGTCATGCGGTTGTTTGCCCCTGAGTTGATTATCCAATCATTATCGTCACGTTTGTTAGAGCTAAGTAATGCTTGACCATAGTTACCTTGATTATTATGTGTCGTTGAATCACTTGAAAATTCAACTTGTTAAGTGAAGGATAATTGAGTTTCAATAGTTACTAAGGCAGCTCTACCCAAGCCTCTATCAGAGGCAACAATTTCACAGTGTTTTCATGCTTGAAGTTCATTCCACCAGCCTGGATATCCATGTAACTTATAGCAAGTTTCATGGGTATGTTTCATGTTTCTAAAATAAGTACACCCCCTTGTTTTGATTGTAATTTATATTTGGAGGTTGCATTTAATTGTCTATTGCTCATAAAGAGATACCTTGTTTTTTAAGGTGGGTCTTGTTGTCCTATCTT
Organism: Theobroma grandiflorum; assembly: GCA_036013995.1. Classification (NCBI taxonomy): domain Eukaryota; kingdom Viridiplantae; phylum Streptophyta; class Magnoliopsida; order Malvales; family Malvaceae; genus Theobroma; species Theobroma grandiflorum. Next base: position 20,359,734 of record CP142133.1, on the reverse strand, counting down.
GACTCTTTTAAAAGCCATAACAACACCAGTAATAGTTTCAGTGCTGTTATCACTATTGCTTACCTAATATCTTCTCGTAGTACATGAGCATAAGCTTGTTCAACTGTTGAAAATGGTTTCAACTACAGCACATCACTTTGAATCTTATCCAGTCGGTCATTTAATCCATCAAGGAAGGTAAATACTCTATCTTCCTTTAAGATGGAATTATATTTATGTATATTAACAACACATTCCATTAGTTTAGGATGACAGAAGTTAATTTCTCTCTACATGCCTTGAAGATCATTATTTTAACACCCCGTAAAAGGGGGGGCCTAACCATTAATGAAGAAACGAAATGTGACAAGCGGTGAGAGAGTGAAGAGAAAAAGACAAGAAAAGTGAAAGAAGAAGAAAGAGAAGAAATGATGGGGCCAGCAAAAGAAAGAGAAAGAAAAAGGAGAGAAAAAAGAAGAGGAAGGGGAGAGAGAGAGTAGCGACACCGGGAGGGAGAAAGAGAAGAAAGAAAAAAGAAAAAAAAGAGGAAGGAGAGAGGGAAAACGATGGCGTTAGAGGAGAAATAGGAGAAAGAAGAGAGAGAAATGCCGGCTGGAAGGAAGATCGATAGCAAAGAGAGAAAGAAGATGAAGAAAAAAGAAAAAAAAAAGTGCTACCGACCAAAATAGAGAAAACAAAGAAAAAAAATAGGCATGGCCCAATAGGAAGAAATGAGAAAAGCTCATGAAAAAGCCCCAATGGCAACATGAAAAAGAAAAGTCCAAAAAAAAAATAAAAGTGGAGATTTGGACTTACTTAACCCAATTTAGAAGTGATAAAGTGAATATAGTACACTATAGCGACATGCCGGAGCATGTGACGAGTGACCGGCAAGTAAAATAGTGATGTAGTGTCCCATTATTGTGAGGTGAGTGAATGCTAAATTTGAAAACTACGTTCCTATAATATATTATATATATTCTGCTTGATAATTGACGAAATTGTGGATAGCATGAGCTGGTAGAAATTCTTAAGTTGTTTGTAATTGTGACAAAAATTTTTAAATCCGTTTTCTTTATACTATATGTAGTATATATCTATACGTTTTTAACTATGGGGAAACAAACCTTTGACTAGTTTCACTTCAAAATCATGCCTTGCAATTTGTGTAATGTTTAGGCCAATGGTCATTATATTGATTCTCAATATGTTATGACAAATTGTTTATCTCACTTAGTACGCAAATTTGATAAACATGCCATGTTTGAAATGATTTATGCATAACCTGCAATTTATGAGTGTAATGTTTTTAATCTACCATGTTTTGCAAATGCATTAAACTTCAAAGACTTTTATTTGTACGTGATTGAGATACCTTGGGATAGGACCTGTCACCACACCAGGTTTAAGTGTTGTCTTTGTGCACAAAGTAGTAACTATTGCTTATTGATATTTGATGGCAAGAAAAGGGAGACTTGAAGCCTCGATTTGTGTTAGGTGATGTGTGCAGTTCCCACGAGTAGGTAAAAGTGGACCTGAAGCCTCGATTTGTATTTGGTGACGTGGGTAATTCCCACAAATTTGGTAAAGGGGGACCTAAAACCTTGATTTGTATTAGGTGACATAAGCAGTTTCCACGAGTAGGTAAAAAGGCGACTTGAAGCCTCGATTTGTAATAAGTGGTGTGGGCAGTTCCCACGAGTAGGTGATGATGTATGAGAAAGAGTAAGCCTAAAGGCTATACTAAACCTACATGAGGATGATACTCACATACAGATTATTTATTTTTATATATTGCATGGTATTAATATCATTTTATTATTAAATGATTAGTGAAATTTACGGTTGAAACAATCTTAAAGATGAAGGATTTTCTAGCAAGCTGAATAATTCTGTTTTCATTTTTATTTACTTGGTATTTATTATTCGTAAAACTTGAAAGGCATAAAACAAAATCTCTCTGCTTAATGGAGTGTGTTGTCTATATCTACTCTTGGTTTTATAAATATCCCATTTGTATGTTTGTTTCCCCTTCTTGCCTGCTCACGGGGTCAATGATCATTGAATTTGTGAGATTCACACCCCCCTTATTTTTCCTTTTGCAGATAGAGATTTGTTTTAACGAAAATCTCAAATGAGACTTGTTCGAGACTTGGAGGGATTCTTTGAAAGTCTCGGACGCCGATAGCGGCCAAAGAGCAGTCGTTACAATTATAATATATTCAATGGATCCTCCAGCTTGTCTCATTTTAGAGACTCGTCTTTCAGATCATACACTTAGGATGTGTTAGTCCCATCAAAACAAGTTGTAGCAATAGAATGACATACTATTTTTGCAATTGGAAAGTGAATGAAATTGCTGATCAAGGTTGGATCCATAAAGTTGATCAACCACCCTTTTACAATTGCATTCTCAGTTCCCCATTTTTGAAATGTTTGGCCTATTTATTAAGGCTATGGAAAGTCTCCATTAATATATCACAATTTGTTTTTGCTTGATATATACATCTCAACAACTTTAGACCATAAGGCATAGTTGGTGCCATTCAACGTAATGTTGATTTGCACAGCGAAGGAATCATTGCTTGGTACTTGTGGTTGATACTGATTTCTGGCTAAAAACTCCATCATCTTTGTCTTCAAATCTTCTAAGATAGGGTTTGTATGGTTGTCGTTGTGTTTTACCACATCAGTTGGTTCCACCATGGTTTTTGATCAGTTTTGGAATTTTTTTTAAAGGTTTAGTTGTAGTAGACGTCTGAGGATTCTGCTTTGATACCATGTTAAAAGGTTTTCTATTTTCATATCTTTTTATTATAGTGTTGAATATAATAATATAGGAGTACGAAGAGGAAGTTTAGAAAAACTATTTTGGGTTATTCATTTTCTAAGGCTAGTATTATGGTTGACCATTGAAAGAAAGGATTTTAAGACAAACTACTTCTATAATCTCTCCACTTTGTTTCCAATTGACGAGTCCTCATGCCAACATAAATAGGGTATTTGACTTCTTGAATAAAGCCAACTTCAATGAACTTACTGATCTCAATCTTGATTTAGGAAATCAAGTTATGGTTAAAACTATATTGAGTTTGTTTGATAGGTTAAACACCTTTTGTTTACAGTTGAATGATGCACAACAACTTTAGGATCAAGTTGTTGAAAAGGGTTTCCATGGGTTTGAAGTTGTTGATCCCTCCAAAGCTAAGGCATTGTATGTTGTCTTAAAAGAAATTCATATTCTCTTCAATATAAGCTTTGCTAATTAGGCAAAGGATAAGGGGAGCTGTTTGAGTATGATTCCACGTATAATAGCCAAATGTGAAAACTAAGAAAGAAAATAGAGTGCATAAAGAATTAATGATAATTTAAGAGAGAGAGAGAGAGAGAGAGAGAGAGAGAGAGAGAGAGGAGATCTTGATACTTAGTGACTACCAACAACTTTTTCCTTTTATTTATGTTTCTTAAATGACTATATTATGTTATAACTTTCTTTTTTTTTCTAAGTAAACTATGTTGACCATTACTCGAACTCTTGGCAGCTTCCACTATAGTATGCAATATTAGATAATAGTCATGATCAAAGAAAACTCACCAACATAATTGTGTGTAGTCTTGGATTTAGAAACAAATAGACTACCAATTTACTTTTCAAAAAAAAAATAGACTATCAATTTGATAAAGACCACAACCATTCTAGTAGTAAAGAGAAAAACCAAGCCTTTTTTATCACTTTTTCTAAAAGTAATCTTTTATAGTAGCTTTTCTTTTGGGTTAGTGCAATGATGCTAATTGCCAATAAACACAAAAAAAAATTAAAAATAAAAACAAAAAAAATCAAAATTTTTTAAATATGAAAATGAGATAAAAGGAGTAATTAGTTATAATATATGTTTTTTTAGATAAAATTTATTTAATTTTAATAATTTCATGAAAATATATATTTTTTAACTTACATATATATATATATATGTTTCATATCTTTATAAATTAAATGTTAACTGATTGAGAATCAATTAAATTATGATTTACAAATATATTATTTTTTAATATTATTATTATGAAACTCAAATATTGTATTTAATAATCCACATGCAACAACAGATGTGTAACATAAACTAAACTAGTAAGATATAAAGGAGCTAAGTTATTTATGAGGTAGATCTTGATGAATATGTTCAACTAAGTTCCAGCTTTTCAATATTCAGCTTGAGTAACTATCAAGCTTAAGTAAATTCTTAATTTTCTTAATATTTTATATATGTATACATGTAGAATAAAATATATTCACATGTTATCTTAATTATATAAATTTTAATTATTTCGAGCTTTAGGTCAAACTCTAATTGTTTTAATTAAAATTAATTATATAAATTTTAATTAATCATTCACCGAAAATCTATCTTCATTATTTGGGAAGGACTCAGCATCTTGCTTAAGTAGTTGGATTATTTTTCAAGTCAACTTCTAGAATCCAATTGTTTATTTGAAATCCTCTTTTTTTTTCAAGTTACTTAATATAATTTATCTATTGCCTTTAATATCATATTTGATGCACTAATAATTCATATAATTATAAATAAATTATTTTTAATTTTCAAAGGTAACTTAATTTATAATTGCACACTATATTACATCTTTAAGTTAAAAACAATTTGCTTGTTATCGGCCAACAAAGTCTGTAACAGTTACATCATTTAATGAAAATCTATCTTCATTATTTGGGAAGGACTCAGCATCTTGGTTAATTTGTCCTTCAATGAAAGCGGGTTGTTTTGGAGGGGGAAGATCCACAATCTCACTATTAAGCATTGAAACTACTCTTGACATTGTTGGCCTATCGTTAGCAGATTCTTGAACGCATAACAATCCCACATGTATACATCTCAAAATTTGTTTCTCATTGTAGCTCGGATCAGAAACCCCCATCTCTGCTAAACCTAATATGTTGTCTTCCTTCCACAATTTCCAGGCCTGAGAACACAAAAGATTGGGATAATTGTATTAGATATTTCGAAATTAGCACTAATTGTGGTATTATGAGGCAACCATTATGTAAACTTACATATCCCAAAAGGCTAAAAGAATGTTGGTTGTTGTAAAAGCTTGTGTTTTTTCTTCCACTAACAATCTCTAGTAATAGAACTCCAAAGCTGAATGCATCGGACTTATCTGAAAATTGCCCTTGCATTGCATACTCGGGAGACATATAACCGCTGTATTTTAACATCAAAATAACACCATACACCATATTTTACACACACGTATAGTGATAATATATTATGAAAAAGAGAAATTAATTGATGAGAGAATCTTCAACTTACTAAGTTCCCATGACCCTTTTCGTGTTGGCATGATTTTCGTTCCCTCCAAAAATCCTTGCCATCCCAAAATCTGAAATTTTTGGATTTAAATCTTGATCCAATAAAACGTTACTTGCTTTTAGATCTCTATGTATAATCCTCAATCTTGAGTCTCGATGAAGATAAAGCAATCCCCGACCAATTCCTTCAATAATATTGAAACGTTTTTCCCAATTCAAGAATTGTCCTTGGACTTGATCTAGAAAAAATTAAATAAAAAGACCAGAAATTAACCATTGATTGCTGTTGCCAACTTACTAACTCCGAAGTTGAACAAACAAAGTAGTGCAATTAATCTTCAAAAAGGAATTAACTTGTTTCTATGTTGCGATGGATAAGAAACGTGTCTGGCTGCATAATTCTACAAAGGAAAATGATAGAAAAGGGATTAGCATGTTCTAACCGAAGAGAAAAGCATCCAAGCTTTTGTTGGGCATATACTCGTAGACTAACATCTTCTCTTCTCTTTCAACACAGCAGCCAAGTAATCTAACAAGATTTCGATGTTGGAGTTTCGAAATCACCACCACCTCATTCATAAATTCTTCTAGCCCCTGGCAAGAGGCTCTTGACAATCTCTTCACCGCTATTTCCTTTCCATCTTGCAATGTTCCCTGCATAGAAAAATCAGCTAGTTAGCAACCTTTTTGTTTTAGATCAAACGTTAGCGACTTAGTAGAAATGTCAATTGACAGACGATTACCCTGTATACTGGACCGAAACCACCTTGTCCTAACTTTTTTGTAAGATGAAAGTTGTTTGTTGCACTTGCTAGTTCCTCAAAATTGAATAGCGGTAGCTGCTGGAGTTTAACTTCAAATAAATTTTCTCCAACCACATTGTCACCAGAAAATTTTCCCACTGCTTTTCCTTTACCGAATAGCAACATCTCTTCACTTTTCTGTTTCCTTCCTGAGATTGAAATTCGTGAGATGAAGCAATGGATTGACAGTTGCCTAAAAAAATTGTCACACTACCGGTAAAGATGGATACATTACCTCTATGTTTAGCCATCCAACTCCATAAGAAAAATGTAGAGCTTGTAATGATGATTACACCCATGATCACGGTTATAATAACAATAATATTAACTTTACGTTTGTCCTTTTTATCTGCAAATTGAGAAACCTAGTTAATAAAAGTGCAGCAGAAAAAGCATAGAATTGAAGCAATTTAACAATATCTGGTCAAACTTCAAACAATTTACCAAGTTCTGAAGATGCCACACGAATGTAAAGATCCACTCCCCGACTGGGGAATTTCTGTATGTCAATTAAATTTCCGCTCCATAACATACAACCAATGCCAACATCATACGCATAAGCCACACATAAACAGTTTCTCAAGCATTGTTCTTCGCAAGTTTCGTCAAGTGGAGATGACCACTCTGAAAAGGCTGGCACTTTCATCATCTCTAGCTTCAAAAACCCATCTTCTTTGCCTACTTCACTGCCATTGTTTACGTTTTGGCACCCTAATGGGGTAGTCCTAACACATCCACTGGTCCAATTCTCTCTATTCCATTCCTCTCTATTCTTAGGCTCAAATCCCCTCAAACAACTGCAAATTGATGGTTTCATTGAATCACAGATTCCAAATGCTCCACACTTTCCATAAACATCACAATCATTTTCTAGAATAATCCAATTGTTGCCCCAGTCCCCCTTCCCCTCATCCCAATATCGTTCTACTAATTTTCCCTGAGGATTAAGTTCATAGTACGCCAACATAGACTTATTAGCAAGAGCATAAGTAAGATAAAAGGATTCTTTTTGGTCATCTCTAACAAGGCTAAATCCATTAAGATATACAGAATTCATATTTAACATTCCAATGAAGATCTGACCGTTCCACGGGCCAGTCCGAAAATATCGCTGGTTATTGTTCCAAATGATGGCTTCTGGAATGTTGAGAGGCTCAAGGGCAAAGGAGAAGTTACCGTCAGATGGATCAGAAGGGCTTTTCCAGGATGACACCTGCACTTTCTGACCCGTTCTTAGATCAGTGCTAATCTTCATGGTTGGCGTGTAGGCGTTAGAAGGATGTTGAAAACTCTCCCATATGCTCGCTCCATTATCATCCTCATTATTCTTCAGGACAAGGTTTCCAGAGTCTAAAAGCAGGGCACTTGTATTAGAAACCAGTTTTGTAACATTTGATGACCAAAGAATCTCATCCTGTCCGTTCAAAACAACAAGGTTGCCATCCTCGGATATCTTCACAATCCCAGAGGAGTCCTTGAGAGGCTGGTTTCTATTTGCTACCCATACCACAGTCTGTACAGGTATTTGATTGTACGATATCCCTACATAGCGATCGGTAGAATCAGAAAAGTTGAAGAATCCCAAGCGGAAAACTCCATTGTTGGAGAGTATGACTTCAGGATCTTTGATGGAATTGGATGGTGTGATAGTGTCTAAAGCAGTGCCGAATTGTAAGCAAAAACAAGATAGTAGAATTAGAGCTAATAAAACTAAGCCGATCGTTGTTTTCCCCATGGCTTACTTTGTTGTTGTCCTTTGAGTATGCAGGAAAAGCCCCGAATATATTTCTCCTTCTTCTCCTTAATCTGATTTTTCAACACGATTTAGTTGTGGTGGAGCGGTGATTATAGACCTGGACCATCTGAGTTGACTCATTCTTCACACCATTTTTCAACAATTAATAGTGAAATGATTAATTATTCACACTTGTTTTGATTTTCTTAGTTTCCAGAAAGATGAAGAACAGAAAGAGAAATGCTCAACCACACACCGAGATTCTTCTTCATTTCAGTTTAAAAATGTAAGAACAGAGCTTGACAGCTGTACAATCAATCAGAAACAGAATGACAAATGAGTAATTTCATGGAATATTTTCCTGTGCCCGATGAGCAATTGTATAAACGCTCGTGGCCGTTATAAAACAGGCTTAACAAAACGACCCCCTTCCTAGCGTTTAAGGAATAACAACAAACATAACAAATATTAAAATAAAATTTGTAAAGTGTCACTTAAAAACTATCACATGACCCCCTTTTCTTTTCTTCTTCAAACCCGTTTGTTCGCGCCTAAACTTTATTGAATACTAAGCTTGAATCTATTTTATCAGACTGAGGATTAGGGACGAAAATAAACTTTGCTTAGCAGTTAGAAATAAAAGAATAAAAGTGAAAATTTTTTACAAATAACGTATTGAATTTAATTAATTATCAAAAATTTAATAATAAAAAATAATTTTATATAATACGTAAATTAAGATAAAAAAGACTTGCAATAATATTTTAGAAAAATTGTACTCGATTATATTTTTAGAATTTAAATTTATTAATTAAAAATTATGTACTAAAAACTATTCATTTCTTTAAGATTGAGTTTTAAACATTTTGATTTATATTGCTCTTATTAATAAGTTGAAACATTGAGGTTTGATGGCTCAAATTATTTGGATGATTTGCATCTTTTTTTAGAAAAAAATGTTTGTTAATTATTTTCAACCTACTCATAGTTTAATAAAATTTGAAAAAAATCAATACATTTAACATCCAATATTCTTATTTTATTTCTATTTAAACTTGTAATACTAAATATAAGACTATAATATATAAAATATAAATAGTTAAATATGATATACAAGATTAATAATTTTCTCTTATATAATTTGTAAAGCCCGACCCTATTTTATCTGTGACATGTAATTCACATGCATTGGATAGCATGTTTACATATTGAATTGCCCCGAAAAACTAGTTAAATGACGATATTACCCCTAATGGTACTAATAAGTCGATTAAGCCTCGAACTAGTTCAAATAGGAATTTTAAAGTGAAATTGAAAATTTTACAGTCCAGGGATAGTTTATAATGGTGATTTGGAGTTCGAGAAGTAATTTGAAGTCAATCTAGAATTTTAGTATCCTAGGGGTAAAATGGTAATTTTTACCACCCGAGGACAAATTTGAATTTTTGAGAGGATTTGGATCAAATTTGAGAAAATTAGAGAAGGGTATGAGTATGAGGAGTGAAAAATATGCATTTTGACAATTTTTCAATTTTTGGGGTAAAAATGTAATTTTGTACTTTTTCAGAGGTAAAAGTGTAATTTTGTAAAATTTCTGCACCAAGATTTTTGGAATGGTCTAGAAACTTCATGAAAGCTTTGGATAAGGGAAGAAAATTTTGTGGTGGAGAAAGTTAGTCAATTGAACAATTAATAAAGAAATAATTAATAAAAAAAGCCATGTGACATATTTAAATAATATTTTATTTAAACTATAGAAAGGGCAAAATTTTCACTAAAAATGGCATGAGAGGGTCGGCTTAAGCAAGGAAAATGAGGAAGAAGAGAACTCAAAACCCTAGGTTGAAATTTCAAAAAGAAATCAAGAAAAAACAAGATTCAAGCTTGAAAAAAGGTAAAATTCATTAATTTTCTTAGTGATTTCCATTACCCATCCATTTTTTTTTCATTTCCATGCAAAATTGACATATGGGTTTGATGATCCCTTGCTGACCGAATATCCATGGGTGGGTTTTGATTTATTTTTTTGGTAGATTTTAAGGTGATTTAATGTTTTTAGTTAGGTAAAATCGAAAAATAACAAAAACTAGTGAGAAAAATTATTTTTCTCCATTGAAACCCTTAATGCCGAATTTTCTAGGAGAGAAATTGCTGCTGAAAGTGATAATATTTCATGGTATTTAAATAAATTATGATGAATTATGGAGTTGGAAAAATTATGAAAAATTTTGGTGCAAAAATCAAAATTTTTGCCTAAAGTGCAGATTGGTACACTAGAGGATTCGGACTACAAATTAGCATCACATTCACAGTCATTAAGTCAATTTGGGTGTAATTGGAATATAGAAATTGAAAGAAATCAATTCGGAATTAAATCAAAACTTTAGCCAATTTAACCGCGTGTAGGTGAATTAGGTCGGATACCGTGTTTAGAAGATTATTCGGACAGCTTACATTGCATTTCATGCATTCATATAGAAATTATAGAGCCTGAAATCAATTATGATTAATTGATTTAAGTTAATGAAATTCGTGTCGCGCGTAACGCGTAGGTGGTGAACCATCCGATAGATGCAAGGAAATAGTATCTGTAACACCTGACCCTAATTTATCTGTGATATGTCATTCACATGCAATGGATAGCATGTTTGTATATCGAATTACCCCGAGAAACAAGATAAATGACAATATTGCCCATAAGGGTATGATTAAGTTAATAAAGTCTTGGACCAGTTTAAACAGAGAATTGAGGATGAATTTAAGAAAACTAAAACTCATGGATTAGTTTAAAACAGTGATTCAGAGTTCGAGGTTCAGTTTGGGGTTAATCAGGAAAATTGACCGATTAGGGACAAAACGGTCATTTTTCAATTTCAGGACAAAATGGAGATTTTCATAAAAGATTTTGATCACAATTGATCAAGACTTATTATTTGAAGCATAAGATGATTATTGGAGCATAAAATGAGATTTGACAAAGATAAATTTAATTTCCCGGTAGTTTTGGAACACAAGGGCAAAATAGTAATTTTGCCATTAAAGGACGAATTTGAATTTTTGAAAAAGATTTTTTTTGATCCCATTTGATTGAGATTGATCGTATTAAACTTATTGGACTGTAATTTGAAGGTTTGGCAGTGAAAAAGTTTAATTCCGGTGATTTTTGGAGTGTAGGGGCAAAATCGTAATTTTATCACCGGGAGGCCAAATTTAATTTTTCGAGAGGATTTAGATCAAATTTGACAAATTGGAGTGTGGTATGAGTTTGAGGACTGAAAAATATGCCTTGTGGCAAATTTTCAAATTTTTGGGCAAAAATGTAATTTTTCACTTTTTCGGGGGTAAAAGTGTAATTTTACAAAATTACACTATAAAAAAAAATTGGAATGGTCCAGAAACTCAGGAAAGCTTAATGGATAAGTGAAACAAAAAGAGTGGTGGAAAAAAAAAAGAAAGTCAAATGAAAAAAAAAATTAATAAAAAATTCAAAAAGTATAATAAAATAATATTATTTTATTTGGCTATTAAAAAGCCAAAAATTTCAGCTTCTTCTCCTAAATTTCGTTCAAACCTGAAGGAAGAGAGAGAAAACACAAAAATAAACCCGAGGTGGAAGAAAATCAAAGAAAAAGTGTGATTTTTCAAGGATCCAAGTGTTTAAAGGTATGATTTTTCAAGTTTAGCTTATGAGCTATCATTTCCATGTATTTTTCCTTAGTTTCTATGGTTAGATTTCATGTTTTTATGGTGGTTTCAGACCTGGACATATGGGTTTAGAGAGAGAAAGTTCATGGAAATAATTGATTTTGATATATGTTGGTGGTTTTGGCTAGTTTAGCATGTATATAAGCAAAACTAGAAGAAATAAATTTGTTTGCCATAGTAAACATCCATGGCTGAACCTAGTGTTGTGTGTGGTGATGGAATTGATTTTATTTTGAGAGAATTGGATGGCAAAATGGTGATTTATGGTGTAGAAATCAAGTAGGAAAAATAATGGAGTGGAAAATTTAACTAGAAATGAAATGTTTCTCATTTTATCTATTTTGGCTAAATTTTCTAGGAGGAATTTGAATGCTGGAAATTGAGCAAATTGTTGAGATTTGGTGGCATTTTGGTAATATTTGATGAATTATGGGTATAGGAATTAATTGAGAAATTTTGGTGCAAAAATTAAAATTTTTACCCACTAAGGGTAAAATCGTAATTTTCAGTCTAGGACTGATAAATTGACCCGTAGTTGCTGCCATTAAGTAATTGGAATGTAATTGAACAATTAGAAACTGAAACGGGTCAAATCGGAGTTAAAATGGGGATTTTAGCAATTTAGACGCGTGTAGGCGAGTCGGTCGGACACCGTAAGAAAACGACTGTCCAGACCATTTTAACCCATTTTCATGCATCACATAGAGCCTGAAATTGATTGTGGTTAATTGACACAATTTATTGAAATTGGTGTCACACGGAATACATAGGTGGTGGGTCCCCCGGACGCGGGAAATATTAAGGTGTAGTGGAAATTAAAACAAGAGTATCGTGCACTCTTGTGATAAGGTGAGTGGATTAATTATCATCTGTAATATCTGTAGTGATTTTATTATGGCTGTATGCTTTTGAAAGCATGATGAAATTGAAAATAAAAATATTATGATTTTTGATTAAAACGTATTTGATGAAATACTGTTTTGAAATTAAATGTCAATTTTATGAAATAGAGTACATGGAGACCAAATTAGTGAATTGTGTTATTTATGAAACAATGAAACTTGTGGCTTATGAAATTTAGAAGCATGACAGCATGATTGGCTAAATTGTTTATTGTATTGGAAAATGTGAATTGACTGCTTTGTTTTGATAAATTGTTTAGCAATAAAAATTGCTAAATCATGTTAAATGATTTATTATCGATTGGTGGGTTGATGAGTCGCTGCAGTGGCGGGTTTCCGTGGACTGCCTTTATGAGGAGCACGGTAAACTCAAGAGTTATATAATCTCGGTTGGAGAGGCGCGTAGGATAACTCCCGAGATACCCAGAGAATTCACTCCACGTCTAACCCCACGTGGAAGTGAATTAGGCCAACGCCAAGGAACGGCTGTATTTCTAAATGAAATGAAATTATAACAGCCTTGGCGGACTCGGTTAGGGTGCCTCGGGCCAAGGCATCTCCGAGTAAGGATTTTGGCATAAGCCTGGTTTTAAAGGAAATCATAAGCCAAATGATTTCTATGATTTTGTTGATTTTGATTGAAATTGATGAAAATAAAATATGCTATCTGAATAAAAATTTAGTTCTGTGTTAAGAACCGTATTGCTGTGTAAGGTTTTCTTTTGTCTCCATCTACTCGACTGTAGATGTCATAGATGGTAATTATCCAACTCACTGGGTTGTAAAACTCACCACCCTCTCCTCCCCCTTTCAGGCTCGAGATTGTTGGTAGCACTCCGAGTGCACATAGAGGCTTGATTGAAGCCGCGTTTGTAGCATACTCCAAGGTACATAGTTATGCATCGTTGGGCCCACATGTCTTTGTAATTCATTTACACACTCGATTTAATCGCATAAAAATATGTAATGACATATTTTGTTTCTATGCATACAAATTTGGTTATTGGTGTTTATAAAAATATTATTTTATAGTAAATTGTAATATTTTACCGATTTTGAAATTTTTGAGGGAAAATGACGAAAATGCCCCTGTGTGGTTAATAGTGTAATTTAATTGTTTTAGTTCAAAACACAAATTTTATTCATTAAAAAAATGTTTATTAGAAATTATTAACCACGGGGTAGATGAAAAACTGGTACGAGATGCCTTGCGGGGTTTCGGTTTACACTCGGGGAATGAGTGTCTATCGAGACGTCGCGGCAGTTGTCACGGGCCCGATGGGCGGTTCCGGGGCGTGACAATCATATTGGTATCAGAGCATGGTTTCGAAATGATTTTAAAGTTATTTTAAAAATCTGCATTGACATTGTATGGCCCCGAGTCGAGTTAAGTTAGGTCGAATAGCATATGCGCGTCTGCACGTAGATTTTAGAAGCTTATTTGTACCTTTGTGAGGTATAGTGACTGAACCGTCACTAATGATTTTGTATAGATTTCAAAGTGTGCCGAGTACGCACTGACAATGTTTAGGAAGAACAGTAGTTTTGACATCTCACGTAGCTTTAGTGAGGAGTCGCTCGATTCTACTATCAAGAGTCGTTGGCGTTTGGACTGAAGCAGTCCCGAAAGGTATCCATTTGCTTTTACCGTCCCTAGTAACTAGACCCCAACAGACTTGAGATCACAGATTCGGAATCGGGAAAATTCTAGTTCTGGCGAAACTAATGAGAGCGCCAGTAGTAATGATGTAAATGAAGGTATAAGAAATTCCCTTATCAAGGAAGCTGAGAGATGTGTTCAGGAAAGGGAGAGAATGAGAAGGTTGGGAGAAACCTGACTGTTGCGAGACCACCTTCACCTGCAGTTAGACATTTTTCTCTTGGCTGTGGGCCAAGTGGAAGAGGCAAACTAGTAATGTAAGTATTGAAAATGAATATTTGCCGTCATGGCATATTTGGTCACCATTTAACGGGAGTAAGTTACGGATTGTAAAAATTGAGTATGGTAAAAATGAGGAGACGATATCATGGCAATATAAAATAATGACTAGACCCAAATATAGATCTATGAGAGATAAGTTATGTAAATATTTAAATACTTTGATGGGCAAGTATGTGCCTTTAGAGAAATTATATATTTGGAATATAAAGGAGCTAATTATTGATTAAATGAGAGAATTTTGGAGTCAAACATTGGAGTAATGGAGTCAACATAGAATCTTGTTTATGGTCAGTGACTGCAGCACTGATTATACACAGGGAATTGTGTAGACTCCCCAATCTGAAATTTTAAGCCATAATTGTTGATGAAGGAATTTGAGAAGGATAAATTGTCCTGTGATTTTTGTATTAGAAGCGAATAAATTATTGGAGTTATATGACAGGAAGGATAATTAAATGTGAATAATGAAAATAGTAGTTGGGAGTGATCATACCAGTATTAAGGCACCGGATCCCATAAGCACTCCACAGTTAAGCGTGCTTGAACAAGAGTAATATTACGATGGGTGACCTCCTGGGAAATATGTTATAAAATAAAAATAGAAAGTATGAGGATTTGAAAATATTTATTAATGAAAGTACAAATGGTGGAGTATTTGATAAGAGCAAACATGGACTGAATTATGATCCAAGTAATTAGAGATTGAGGGTGATATGAATTAACTACAAGATATTTTCGTTGAAACGGAAACGGAAATATGTTATAAGGATTGCAGAAATCCACTAAGAAATGGTGAAATTGATGTATTAAAATAAATGATATGAATAAGATGAAATTGAGGTATTGATCCTGAAATTGAGATAGAAGATCAATTTTGTTAATTGAGGTGTAAATTCAAAAAGAAGTCATGTTGTAAAGATAATTGAGATAATAGTCTAACGGTAAAAGATTAATTCTATTTAAGTAGATTCCAAATATGACAAAACGGTGACATTGATTGTTCAATATCATTAAGTTAAGAATCCCTTATGGTGGAATAGCACAAGTGAAATTGTGGACGACATAAAAGTAAATCCCATAAAATAAAGGATAATCATTGGTTTAATATAAAGTTTGACTAATTGGGGTTGTAAACACATCAGAAAAGTGTTGAAAAGGAAATGGAGAGTAAATCGAAAGATTCCTATATTGATGCACATGTATGGGCATGTAAATGGAAAGAAAATTTAAAAGTTACCGAAAAAGTCGCATTGAAGTACATTATTTTAAAGAATAGTATGATCAATGATGAGTTGATTGAAGTACGATTTTAAGAGAATAAAGAGGATAGAAAGAGTTAAGGTTTGGAAATGGTAAAATAAAATTAAAGGAAGAATTGGATAAATGATTGAATAGTGACGAAAAGTATCAATGTTGAGTGATAAACTTGTGAATGAAAGGTTACAATGGTGGCACAATAAAAGGGATAATGTGAAGTATTGTTATGAAAAATTATAAATTTTGTTTTAAACTCAGTAGAATGAAAAGAGATATAACAATAAAATAAGATCGGGTATATGGTATACTGGGAATCCTTGAAGATAAAGTGAAATGTGAATAGTTAAGTGTGTAATTGAATATTTTGGTAAGCACATATATGTCGTTATAGAAAGAATATGTTTGGAGTATGGAGAAATAAACAAAGGGTTAAGTGTTCCCAAAGTTGCTTAAATTCTTTAAGAGAGAAAATTTCAAAGCATATGCGACGAATATAATAATTGTGGTCTGGAAACTGGCTAAAAAAGCGAAATGGCTAAATTATGAAGTGGGTAATCACAAGTTGTGAGAAATAAGACCTAGATAGATATTTCTAAAGAGAATATATTTAAGAGGAGTTTTGCTACGAACGTGACAAAAATAAGCCTAGAACCAAGTGGTGATGAAGAGGAAATGATAAGTTAAAAATAATACTTATATTGGCGTTGCAAAGTATAGAAGAAAAACTTAGTTTCGAATTTTGCCAACTTCAAGTACAATTGATAAATTGATTAAGAGAAAAGTACGATATGTCTATGAGAAAGAGTGAAATAAGGGGTAATGAAAGAGAACCCCAATAATGGAAATCATTTAACTAGTTATAGAGATAGTGATCTGAAATTACTTGAGACATATAAGGTTCAAATTGATTTAAATCTTGAATGACGAATCAATAGTGAAACTGATGATATTGTGTGAGATACAGTGAATCATGTCAAAGCGAAAACTTTAAGTATCAATGGAATTAGAAAATGTATGTGCATAGTAGACAACGATTGAATAAAAATGGTAGGGTGTATATAAGGAGTATATTGAAATGAGATGCAAATTAGATATGAGAAGATTGACACAATTGTAGATGTGAGATATCTTTAGAAATTGTTTTGAATATATAGACTTGAGAAGCTTATTATGGATTTGAAAAATATTCTAATTTTGATAAATCGAAAGCGTCGAGAGTAGGCCTGATATCACATCGGTTAAATGTGACCCTCTTGCATGAATGAGCTCTAGCTCGAGACATTTTTGGGTGGCTGACGGACTGTTAGACATGGCTGGGACCATGGTCTGTGATATACGTGGCAAGGCCACAGATGATTTACGCGATTGCGATCGCTTGATAGCTATGATGTCGGCCAACATCGTTGAGATTGCCATGGTATTATATGGGAATCTGGTAGAAGCGATGCTTCCGGATATTATTACGTGGAAGTGGGTCCACGTGTTGATGTGATGTTTTCCTACTCGATAGCATTGTGAGTTTTTGACACGTACTTTTATGCATAGAGATTATTATATGATCAATTAAAGTGAAGAATGAACTTTAAAAGTTCGAAGTTTGAAATTGATGTGCGATGACTTGTGTGAATAACACAATACTGAAAATTTTCATTTGGAAGTTAAAGTTTTATGGATTTAAGGAATTGTTGGGAAAAATAGTCAAGAAAATGAAATCTATAGTAAGAATCCATATGAAATGGATTTAAATGTTGATATTAAGAGGATTAAGGAAAAATCTAAGTTGAATGAATGTAAAGTCAATATGAGGTATGTGGAGATTATTGAGACCATTAAATTCTCCTACATAAAAGATGTGTACGGAAAGAATGCAATATGTTAATGATGCTATAAGAAACATAATAATGTTTGAGAATAAGAAAGAATTAATGGATGTCAAAATGATGTTGAGAAATGATCAAGTGATGATAGTGATTGGTGTATATATATACATAAGTATGAGAAATGATTGAAATTGATACAAAAGGAACAAAATTTTAGTTCAAATTTGATAAGAGGAATAGAGACACTGAGCATGTCTTTAGGCAAGAAATTATGATTGAAGGAATTATTGATTGATCAAATTTCTAAAGGATCAGGATAAATATACGTGAAATACGTAAGTTGAGTTGAAGGAAATCGAGGTAATGAATCATAAATTTCCTTACAAAAGAGATAACTGAGAAAGTTAAGTATAAGACGAAGATCGATTACTCTATTTTCGAGGAATGAGATGAATGAAATTTTGAGGTCAAAATTTTAATTTAAGGGGGGTAGTGTTGTAACACCTAACCTTAATTTATCTGTGATATGTCATTCACATGCAATGGATAGCATGTTTGTATATCGAATTGCCTTGAGAAACAAGATAAATGACAATATTGCCCATAAGGGTATGATTAAGTTAATAAAGTCTTGGACCAGTTTAAACAGAGAATTGAGGATGAATTTAAGAAAACTGAAACCCATGGATTGGTTTAAAACAGTGATTCGGAGTTCGAGGTTCAGTTTGGGGTTAATCAGGAAAATTGACCGATTAGGGACAAAACGGTCATTTTTCAATTTCAGGACAAAATGGAGATTTTCATAAAAGATTTTGATCACAATTGATCAAGACTTATTATTTGAAGCATAAGATGATTATTGGAGCATAAAATGAGATTTGACAAAGATAAATTTAATTTCCCGGTAGTTTTAGAACACAAGGGCAAAATAGTAATTTTGCCATTAAAGGACGAATTTGGAATTTTTGAAAAAGATTTTTTTTGATCCCATTTGATTGAGATTGATCGTATTAAACTTATTGGACTGTAATTTGAAGGTTTGGCAGTGAAAAAGTTTAATTCCGGTGATTTTTGGAGTGCAGGGGTAAAATCGTAATTTTATCACCGGGAGGCCAAATTTAATTTTTCGAGAGGATTTAGATCAAATTTGACAAATTGGAGTGTGGTATGAGTTTGAGGACTGAAAAATATGCCTTGTGGCAAATTTTCAAATTTTTGGGCAAAAATGTAATTTTTCACTTTTTCGGGGGTAAAAGTGTAATTTTACAAAATTACACTATAAAAAAAATTTGGAATGGTCCAGAAACTCAGGAAAGCTTAATGGATAAGTGAAACAAAAAGAGTGGTGGAAAAAAAAAAGAAAGTCAAATGAAAAAAAAAATTAATAAAAAATTCAAAAAGTATAATAAAATAATATTATTTTATTTGGCTATTAAAAAGCCAAAAATTTCAGCTTCTTCCCCTAAATTTCATTCAAACCTGAAGGAAGAGAGAGAAAATACAAAAATAAACCCTAGGTGGAAGAAAATCAAAGAAAAAGTGTGATTTTTCAAGGATCCAAGTGTTTAAAGGTATGATTTTTCAAGTTTAGCTTATGAGCTATCATTTTCATGTATTTTTCCTTAGTTTCTATGGTTAGATTTCATGTTTTTATGGTGGTTTCAGACCTGGACATATGGGTTTAGAGAGAGAAAGTTCATGGAAATAATTGATTTTGATATATGTTGGTGTTTTTGGCTAGTTTAGCATGTATATAAGCAAAACTAGAAGAAATAAATTTGTTTGCCATAGTAAACATCCATGGCTGAACCTAGTGTTGTGTGTGGTGATGGAATTGATTTTATTTTGAGAGAATTGGATGGCAAAATGGTGATTTATGGTGTAGAAATCAAGTAGGAAAAATAATGGAGTGGAAAATTTAACTAGAAATGAAATGTTTCTCATTTTATCTATTTTGGCTAAATTTTCTAGGAGGAATTTGAATGCTGGAAATTGAGCAAATTGTTGAGATTTGGTGGCATTTTGGTAATATTTGATGAATTATGGGTATAGGAATTAATTGAGAAATTTTGGTGCAAAAATTAAAATTTTTACCCACTAAGGGTAAAATCGTAATTTTCAATCTAGGACTGGTAAATTGACTCGTAGTTGCTGCCATTAAGTAATTGGAATGTAATTGAACAATTAGAAACTGAAACGGGTCAAATCGGAGTTAAAATGGGGATTTTAGCAATTTAGACGCGTGTAGGCGAGTCGGTCGGACACCGTAAGAAAACGACTATCCAGACCATTTTAACCCATTTTCATGCATCACATAGAGCCTAAAATTGATTGTGGTTAATTGACACAATTTATTGAAATTGGTGTCACACGGAACACATAGGTGGTGGGTCCCCCGGACGCGGGAAATATTAAGGTGTAGTGGAAATTAAAACAGGAGTATCGTGCACTCCTGTGATAAGGTGAGTGGATTAATTATCATCTGTAATATCTGTAGTGATTTTATTATGGCTGTATGCTTTTGAAAGTATGATGAAATTGAAAATAAAAATATTATGATTTTTGATTAAAACGTATTTGATGAAATACTGTTTTGAAATTAAATGTCAATTTTATGAAATAGAGTACATGGAGACCAAATTAGTGAATTGTGTTATTTATGAAACAATGAAACTTGTGGCTTATGAAATTTAGAAGCATGACAGCATGATTGGCTAAATTGTTTATTGTATTGGAAAATGTGAATTGACTGCTTTGTTTTGATAAATTGTTTAGCAATAAAAATTGCTAAATCATGTTAAATGATTTATTATCGATTGGTGGGTTGATGAGTCGCTGCAGTGGCGGGTTTCTGTGGACTGCCTTTAGGAGGAGCACGGTAAACTCAAGAGTTATATAATCTCGGTTGGAGAGGCGCGTAGGATAACTCCCGAGATACCTAGAGAATTCACTCCACGTCTAACCCCACGTGGAAGTGAATTAGGCCAACGCCAAGGAACGGCTGTATTTCTAAATGAAATGAAATTATAACAGCCTTGGCGGACTCGGTTAGGGTGCCTCGGGCCAAGGCATCTCCGAGTAAGGATTTTGGCATAAGCCTGGTTTTAAAGGAAATCATAAGCCAAATGATTTCTATGATTTTGTTGATTTTGATTGAAATTGATGAAAATAAAATATGCTATCTGAATAAAAATTTAGTTCTGTGTTAAGAACCGTATTGCTGTGTAAGGTTTTCTTTTGTCTCCATCTACTCGACTGTAGATGTCATAGATGGTAATTATCCAACTCACTGGGTTGTAAAACTCACCACCCTCTCTTCCCCCTTTCAGGCTCGAGATTGTTGGTAGCACTCCGAGTGCACATAGAGGCTTGATTGAAGCCGCGTTTGTAGCATACTCCAAGGTACATAGTTATGCATCGTTGGGCCCACATGTCATTGTAATTCATGTACACACTCGATTTAATCGCATAAAAATATGTAATGACATATTTTGTTTCTATGCATACAAATTTGGTTATTGGTGTTTATAAAAATATTATTTTATAGTAAATTGTAATATTTTTCCGATTTTGAAATTTTTGAGGGAAAATGACGAAAATGCCCCTGTGTGGTTAATAGTGTAATTTAATTGTTTTAGTTCAAAACACAAATTTTATTCATTAAAAAAAATGTTTATTAGAAATTATTAACCACGGGGTAGATGAAAAACTGGTACGAGATGCCTTGCGGGGTTTCGGTTTACACTCGGGGAATGAGTGTCTATCGAGACGTCGCGGCAGTTGTCACGGGCCCGATGGGTGGTTCCGGGGCGTGACAGTATCGGACGAGCGAGACTAGAAGTATTCTGGACTTCTAAAACCTGTGAGTGGATAATTTACCGTTTTCAATATCTAGAGTAGTTTTATCTGCTTCTGTGCTTTTAAAATAAATTGAATTTTATAAATGATTCTTTAATTGAGAAAAATGGATATTCTTAACACTAAGTATGTGGAGACCAGTACTAATTTGTGTTTATGTATTAAAATTGAAATTATGGTTTATGATCTTAGTGAGCATGGTTGGCTGGTTTATTATATTAAAATTTCATAAATTGCTGTTTGTCGTGTAGGCCGGCTAGTATTAAAATGGCCTTGTTATGCTACTGGAATTTTTGTAAAGTTGGTGGATCATGATTAATAAAACAATGCAGTGAGGGTCGCCGTGGACTGCCTTTAGGAGGGGCACGGTAAACTTGACTAATTGTTACCTCAGTTGGAGAGGAGTGTAGGGTAACTCCCGAAGTGATGTTAAAATTCACTTCATGTTAAACCACCATGTGAAGATGAGTTTAGGCAACGTCAAGGATTAGTTGTATCTAAGAAATTATGAAATTCTAACAGTCTTGGCGGATTCGGTTGGATGCTCTGATCAAGTGTCCACAAGTATGAGATTTGGCTTAAACTTGATTTTTATAAATAAATCATAAGCCTTGTGTTTTGCTAAAATAAGATTGCTTTGTATAATTGTATTAAATTTGGTGTAATTGGTGCTATGAATTACATGATAGCATTGCATTTTTATATTGTCTTCATCTACTCGACTTTAGATGTCGTAGATGGTAATTATCTAACTCACCAGGTTGTAAAACTCACCCCCTCAATTTTCCCCATTTCATGCTTACAGGCATCTGTAGATAGAGGATTTTGTTGAAGAGAAAGTTTAAAGTGATAACCTTCAGTTCAAAGGTTTATCTCTTAGTCTATATTTCTCTATTTCGGGCCCACTTAGTATTGTAAATTAAATCTTATACTTCAGTTAACTTTGTTACAATATGTAATAATATATTTTGCTTTTATGCTGTAAAAATTATTTCCGGATATCTATACAAAAATTGTTTTATAAGAAAATATATTATTTTATTTCATTAAATGTAATTTTACTTAAATTTCATGTTTTAGATATCCGATTTCAATTTTGATTTCGAATTATGTGTTCTTGACGCCTAAATAACATTTTTACCAAATTTTGAAAATTTCACTAAAAATTGACGAAAACCCACATATGTAGTAAATTTCGTCTTTTTCCCTGTTTGGATAAAAAATTGGACAAAATGTTTTAAAGCATGAAATTAATAAATAGAAAATCACAGGGGAGTTGGAAAGACTGGTACGATAGTCTTGCAAGGTCTCGATATGGTACTCGGGGGATGAGTGCATATCAGGACATCGCGGCGGTTGTCACGGACTCGAGGGTGGTTCCAGGTCGTGACAATTCTATTGGTATCAGAACTTTAGGTTTTAAAGCTTTTGGTTTTAAAGTTTGTGGTTTTGAAAGTTGTTTTAAAGGAATTTACAATGATAGTGTGGCCCCAATTGAGATAAGTTAGTTGCATGTAGTTGCATATAGAATCTTAAGTCACTTAGACTTGTTTCATTCTTTCTTATAGATAATTATGCCTCCTCGGTGTGGGCGTCCGCCTCTCCTTAGAGTCGTAGAGAGAGAAAAAGATTGTCCTAGACGAAATCAGCCAGAGGAGTATGAGGTTCATTTTAGCGAGCTGACAACATATGTGCCTGATTTGGTGAGGACAGAGCAAAATCAAGCCAACTACTTTGAGGAAGGGCTTTGAAAAGAAATTAAGGAGCATATGCCCGTGACCGGCAATGAGTCGTATAAAGAGATGATATAGATGGCTCTGCGAGCTGAAAGGCTCTCCACCAAGAATCGACGAATTCGAGCTGAGTTTGCCAAGAGAAGGAATCCGCCTATATCTTCTGGCCAGTCATCAAAGAAAGGCAAGGATTCGACATTTATTGTGGGGAGTGCTACCTCTACATCAGTCGCATCCACTAGGCCTCCATCTCAACAATCACAGCTGAGATCTTCCAGATTTAGTAGGCTAATGACGAGAGTCCCTGAGAAGAGTTCTGCAGGATTTGACAAGTGTGATAACTGTGGAAGATTTCACGTTGGGTAGTGTAGGGAGCCCCTACGATGCTTTTAATGTAGCCAACAAAAACATATAAGGAGGGATTGTTCACAGTTAAGATGGACTGCAATAGTTGTTTCCTCTCCTCCAGCTCGCTCTGATGTTCAAAGAAAAGATTCCTCTAGGTCCCAACCCAGACAGGGTCCAATGATACGGTAAGAAATAGGGAGTAATAACCCAGTGCATCCATCTTCTAGACCGCAAACTTAGACTTCCACCTGAGTTTTCGGTGTAACAGAGGAAGAAGCCAGAGTTCAACCTGGAGAAGTAATAGGTACTATGTTTCTATTTGATAAAAAGGCTCATGTTTTAATAGATTCTAGTTCATATAGATTATATGTGAGCATAACATTTGCATCATGTTCGGATAGAAATATGTCACCGTTAGAAGAAGAAATTGTAGTACACATTCCTCTAGGCGAACGGTTAGTTAGAAATACTTGCTATAGAGATTGTGGAATAAGAGTTGGTGAGGAAGAATTTAGAGGAGATTTAATTCCCTTGGAGATTCGAGATTTTGATTTAGTCCTAGGTATAGATTGGTTATCTACTCATCGGGCAAAGGTGGACTATTTTAAGAAAGAAGTTATCCTTCAAAATTTCGAGGAAGCAGAGATTGTATTTATTGGGGAACGCCGAGTATTACTGTCCTGTGTAATCTCGACTCTCAAAGCTTTAAAATTAGTGAAAAAGGGATACCCAGCTTACTTAGCTCACGTAATTAACACTTCGAAGGAAAAACCTAAGTTGAAAAATGTCCCAGTAGTAAATGAGTTTCCTGATAAATTACCGGGACTTCCTCCTGATCGTGAGTTCGATTTTACTATTGATTTACTTCCGAGTATCGCACCTATTTCTATTCCTCCGTATAGGATGGCTCTAGTGGAATTGAAGGAGTTGAAAGTGCAGTTGCAAGAATTAATGGATAAAGGTTTTATTCGCCCTAGCATTTCTCCTTGAGGAGCACTAGTTCTATTTGTGAAGAAGAAGGATGATACTCTTCGATTGTGTATAGACTATCGGTAGTTAAATAGAGTGACCATCAAGAATAAGTATCCGTTACCACGGATTGATGATCTCTTTGATCAACTGCAAGGTGCCACAGTATTTTTTAAGGTTGATTTGAGATCCGGGTATCATCAGTTAAGGATTAAGGAGCAAGATGTACCCAAGATAGCTTTTAGGACTCGGTATGGGCATTACGAGTTCTTGGTCATGCCTTTTGGTTTGACAAATGCTCCAGCAACGTTCATGGATCTTATGAACTGGGTATTTCATCCTTATTTGGATAAATTTATCATCGTATTAATTGAGGACATCCTAGTTTATTCAAGGGATAATAATGAGCATGTTGCCCACTTGCGCATAATGCTACAGACTTTGCACGAAAGACAGCTTTATGCTAAGTTTTCGAAGTGTGAATTTTGGTAAAAGAAGTGGTTTTCTTAGGACACGTGGTGTTTGGAGCTAGAATATATGTTGATCCCAAGAAGATTGAGGCAATTCTACAATGGGAGCAACTAAAGATAGTAACGGAGATTCAGAGTGTTCTCAGATTAGCCGATTATTATCAGAGGTTTGTTTAGGGATTTTCTTTGATAGCAGCTCTGTTGACTCGTCTAACTCGTAAAAGAATTAAGTTTGATTGGGACGATGTGTGTGAGAGTCGATTTCAGGAGTTGAAGAATCGGCTAACCTCCGTTCCCGTGTTAACACTTCTTGTCAATTGTAAAAAGTTTATGGTATATAGTGATGCCTCAAAGTTGGGGTTAGGGTGTGTATTGATACAGGATGAAAAAGTTGTAGCTTATGCTTCTCGACAACTGAAGAGGCATGAAGCAAATTACCCTACCCACGATTTGGAGCTAGCAGCTGTGGTGTTTGCATTGAAAATCTAGAGGCATTACTTGTATGGCGAGCATTGTCGGGTATTTACGGATTATAAGAGTTTGAAGTATTTGCTCACCTAGAAGGAACTTAATTTGAGACAAATACGGTGGTTGGAGTTGATAAAAGATTACAACTTGTGATCGATTATCACCCAGGAAAGGCAAATATGGTAACTGATGCCTTAAGTCGTAAGTCTTCATCGTCTTTAGCTACACTTCTGAGTCATTATCTTCTGGAATTATTAGAGATGAAATCTCTGGGGGTCCAATTGAAGAATGGTGAGGCTAGATCCCTATTGGCTAGTTTTATTGTGAGACCCACATTGTTTGATCAAATCAAAGAATCTCAAAGGTTTGATGATGAATTAAGAAAGAAAATTTCAAGGTTGCATGATGGAGAGGTTAGTGAATTTAGATTCGGGGATGATAACATATTGATGCTTAGAAACCGGGTCTGTGTACTTAAGGAAAATCAGTTAAGGCAGGCTATAATGGAAGAAGCCCATTCATCTACTTACATCTTATATCCCAGAAGCACCAAGATGTATAGAACCATCAAAGGGAATTATTAATGGCTGGGTATGAAGCGGGATATAGCAGAGTTTGTAGCGAAATGTCTCGTATGTCAACAGGTTAAAGCGGAGCATCAAAAGCCAACGGTTACTCTTCAGTCCATACCTGTTCCTGAATGGAAATGGGAGCATGTGACTATGGATTTTGTAATAGGATTGCCACAGACGCATAGTGGACATGATGCCATTTGGGTAATCGTGAATCAATTGACTAAGTCCGCTCATTTTTTAGCAATTCATAGCACATATTCTATAGAGAGATTGGCTAAACTCTATATTGATGAGATTGTAAGGCTACATGGAGTTCCAATGTCTATAGTGTCAAATCGAGATCCTCGGTTCACTTCTCGATTCTGGCCAAAGTTCTAAGAAGCTATAGAAACCAAGTTGAGATTTAGTACTACTTTTCATCCGTAGACGGATGGTCAATCAGAGAAGACCATTCAGACCTTAGAAGACATGTTACGAGCTTGTGTCATGGATTTCATTGGGAGTTGGGATAAACACTTGCCATTAACAGAGTTTGCTTACAACAATAGCTTCCACTCTAGTATCGGTATGGCACCATACGAGGCTTTGTATGGAAGGAAATGTCGTACTCCAATTTGCTGGGGTGAAGTGGGTGAAAGAAAACTAGTTAATGTGGAATTGATCGACTTGCTAAATGACAAAGTCAAAATTATACGAGAGCGATTGAAAGTAGCCCAAGATAAATAGAAGAGTTATGCTGATAAGCGGATGAAGGACTTAGAGTTTGAAGTTGGCGATAGAGTTTTTCTTAAAGTTTCTCCATGGAAAGGTAACAATTTAGGTGAATTAAGATATTAAATCTTATCCGATTTTATTATGATAGTAAATTGTGGTATTTTAAATGGATATTGAAAGGTGTGATCCAATTTGCGAAACGAGGAAAGCTCAATCCAAGGTACATTAGGCCATTCCATGTCATTGAAAGAATCGGTCCAGTGGCGTATAGATTAGAACTACCTTTAGAGTTAGATCGGATCCACAACGTCTTTCATGTCTCAATGCTAAGGAAGTATGTACTTGATCCTTCCCACATTCTTGAGGCACTTCCTATCGAGTTGCACGAAGGTTTAGAGTTTGAGGTGCAACCAGTGCGTATCTTAGATAGGAAGGATTGATTGTTGAGGAATAAGAATATCCTAATGGTTAATGTCTTGTGGAGGAATGATCGAATGGAAGAAATGACATGAGAGGCTGAACAGCAGATAAGGAGGCAATATCCCCACATTTTCTCGGAGACAAGTAAGTTAAATTTTGAGGTCAAAATTTTATTTTAAGGGGGGTAGTGCTATAAAGCCAGACCCTATTTTATCTGTGACATGTCATTCACATGCATTGGATAGCATGTTTGCATATTGAATTGCCACGAAAAACTAGTTAAATGACGATATTGCCCATAATGGTACTGATAAGTCAATTAAGTCTCGAACTAGTTCAAATAGGAATTTTAAGGTGAAATTAAAGATTTTACAGTCCAGGGATAGTTTATAATGGTGATTTGGAGTTCGAAGAGTAATTTGAAGTCACTCGGAAATTTTAGTGTCCTAGGGAAAAAATGGTAATTTTTACCACCCAAGGACAAATTTGAATTTTCAAGAGGATTTGGATCAAATTTAAAAAATTGGAGAAGGTTATGAGTATGAGAAGTGAAAAATATGCATTTTGACAATTTTTTCATTTTTGGGGTAAAAATGTAATTTTACACTTTTTCAAGGGCAAAAGTGTAATTTTATAAAATTTCTCCACCAAGATTTTTGGAATGGTTTAGAAACTTCATGAAAGCTTTGGATAAGGGAAGAAAATTTTGTGGTGGAGAAAGTTAGTCAATTGAACAATTAATAAAGAAATAATTAATAAAAAAAATGCCATGTGACATATTTAAATAATATTTTATTTTAACTATAAAAAGGCTAAAAATTTCACTAAAAAGGGCATGAGAGGGTCGGCTTAAGCAAGGAAAAGGAGGAAGAAGAGAACTCAAAACCCTAGGCTGAAATTTCAAAGAGAAATTAAGAAAAAACAAGATTCAAGCTTGAAAAAAAGTAAAATTCATTAAGTTTTTTAGTGATTTCTGTTACCCATCCATTCTTTTTTCATTTCCATGCAAAATTGACATATGGGTATGATGATCCCTTGCTGACCGAACATCCATGGGTGGGTTTTGATTCATTTTGTTGGTAGATTTTAAGGTGATTTAATGTTTTTAGTTAGGTAAAATCGAAAAATAACAAAAACTAGTGAGAAAAATAATTCTTCTCCATTGAAACCCTTAATGCAGAATTTTCTAGGAGAGAAATTGCTGCTGAAAGTGATGAGATTTCATGGTATTTAAATGAATTATGATCAATTATTGAGTTGGAAAAATTATGGGAAATTTTGGTGCAAAAATCAAAATTTTTGCCTAAAGTGCAGACTGGTGCACTAGGTGATTCGGACAGCAAATTAGCATCACATTCATAGTTATTAAGTCAATTTGGGTGTAATTGGAATATAGAAATTGAAAGAAATCAATTCAGAATTAAATCGGAAACTTTAGCCAATTTAATCGCGTGTAGGCGAATTAGGTCGGATACCGTGCTTAGACGGTTATTCGGACAGTTTACACTACATTTCATGCATTCATATAGAAATTATAGAGCCTGAAATCAATTATGATTAATTGATTTAAGTTAATAAAATTCATGTCTTGCGTAACATATAGGTGGTGAATCATTCGACAGAGGTAAGGAAATAGTGTAGGACGAGCGAGACTAGGAGTATTCTGGACTCCTAAAACCTGTGAGTGGATAATTTACCGTTTTCAATATCTAGAGTAGTTTTATCTGCTTCTATGCTGTTAAAACAAATTGAATTTTATAAATGATTCTTTAATTGAGAAAAATGGATTTTCTTAACACTGAGTATGTGGAGACCAGTGCTAATTTGTGTTTATGTATTAAAATTGGAATTATGGCTTATGATTTTGGTGAGCATGCTTGGCTGGTTTATTGTGTTAAAATTGCATAAATTGTTGTTTGTCGTGTAGGCTGGCTAGTATTAAAATGGCCTTGTTATGCTGCTGGAATTTTTATAAAGTTGGTGGATCATGATTAATAAAACACTGCAGTGAAGGTTGCCGTGGACTGCCTTTAGGAGGGGCACGGTAAACCTGATTAATTGTTACCTCGGTTGGAGAGACGCGTAGGGTAACTCTCGAGGTGATGTTAAAATTCACTTCACGTTAAACCTGTAACACTTGACCCTAAATTATCTATGACAGGTCATTCACATGCATTGAATAGCGTGTTTGTATATTGAATTGCCCCAAGAAACAAGTTAAATGACAATATTGCCCCTAATGGTATGGTTAAGTTAAATAAGTCTCGAATCGGTTTAAACAAAGAATTGAGGATGAATTTGAGAAAACTAAAACCCATGGGTTGATTTAAAATAGTGATTCGGAGTGCGAGGTTTAGTTTGGAGTTAATCGAGAAAATTTACCGATTAGGGACAAAACGGTCATTTTTCAATTTCAGGACAAAATGGGGATTTTTAATAAAGATTTTGATTTTAAATGACCAAGAATAATTATATGAAATATAATATGATTATTGGAGCATAAAATGAAGTTTAGCAGTGAAAAAGTGTAATTTTCGATATTTTTGGGACACAAGGGCAAACTAGTAATTTTGCCACTAAAGGTCAAAACGAGAATTTTTAAAGAATATTTTGGCCAATTTGATTTAGATTGATTATTTAGACTAGTTAAAACATAATTTGAGGTTGAAAAGTGGAAAGGAAATGCAATTCCGGTACATTTTGGAGTATAGGGGCGGAATGGTAATTTTACTATTTAGGGACAGAAATTGAATTTTCGAAAGGATTTTGATCAAATTTAATTATTTGGAGTGTGATATGAGTATGAGGAGTGAAAATTAGGCATTTTGGTAAATTTTCAATTTTTGGGGTAAAATGTAATTTTTGACTTTTCGGGGGTAAAAGTGTAATTTTGAAAAATTACTCAACCAAGGTTTTTTTTGAAGAGTTTAGAAACTTCTTACAATGAGTGGATAAGTGAAGAATGGATGGTGGATGAAAGTCAAAGGAAAAAAAATTAAAAAGTATAATAAAATAATATTATTTTATTTAATGGCTTAAAAATGTCAAATTTTCAACCTTCTTTCCCTAAAATTCGTCCAAACCAGCAAGGAAGAGAGAGAAACTAAAAATAAAACCTTAACCACGTGTTTGGTTAGGGGAATGGCTAAGCCATTCCCCCTCTATTCCCTGTCAATTTTTATTACCTCGTTTGGTTGAAAGAATGTATAAGGAATAGGAATTCCTTAAGAATTCCCATTCTGTTCAACCAGCGTTAAAGGCTTCTTAGCTATTACCGACTCCCTCCCCCGTAATACCTATTCCGGAGCGCTTAATAGAGCGTAAAGACTAAAATGCCCTCATGCTTTTAAAAATATTACAAGTTTGTCCCTATATAAACGTAATTTTCTCTCTCATTCTCATTTCCCGTCTGCCTTTTCTTCCTTGCAGCCAAGCTTTATCCCGATTTGGATGCCTCTGGAAAGCACCGATCGTCCCCCTCTTTCTCTGCCGATCTGATACGAATATCTTGCTTCGCGATTCTCTTCCATAGTCCAGGTAGATCTCTATTCCCTTGGCTTTGATTGTCAATGCTCTAGTTGGGATGATTTAGGGTTTGGTTGATTTGGGCTTGCTGTGATTTACCGAAGAGATTCATGCAACCGACAAGACTCCGGTGACCTATTAGAGCATAACAGACCTTAGTCATAACAGACCTATTATATAGCCAAATTTGGAAAGGGTGTCGTTTTCTATGCTCAGAGAGAGAGAGAAAGAGAGAGAGAAGTGTAAATTAAGAAACATTTTTCACATCAACACCAACCTTACCAACCATCTGCCCACTTTCTTTAGCATCCGGTAACTTTGTCTTGTAATCAAACCCAAGTGTGCCATTTACGCGTGAAAGAAAAACAAAACTCAGTTAAAAGACAACTCACTGCCTGCTCAGTGCTTAATCAAAAGTCCCTCTCATAAGTCATAGCTACATATATAATAGAGGAGAAAGTGAATATTCTCTGGTTTGATAGAATCGTTTCATTGTCTTTTGTGGCTCCAAACCGTACTCCTCCTTCTCGCTTTCCTTCACGCTTCCGTCCCAGCTGCTGCCTACCATCGTTTCTTTAGGTTCTGCTAACAGGAATCATATTATATATATTATATATATATGTTAATTGCCGTATTTAATATGATAATTTTTCTATATGCTTTGAGTGTCTAAATTTGCTATTACCTTTTGGTTGAAAGTAATTCTTAGGGCGGTTTGTATCAGTAGTCCTTTTCTCTTTTGAGAGCTATTGTCCTTTTTTTTTTTACCCACAATCACTTGTCAAGGTTGTGTCCTACCAGCCTAGGATGAGCTGAAATTCTTTGACTCTATAATCTCCTTTGTAAGACTTTAATTGTGGATTGAGCCATTAGTGATTTGTTAAATTCCCAATCTGTAAAAGAAATCAATCACGAATCTTGAGTTGGGATGGTCTATCCTTGTATTCTGGCATTCTCGTGCTATTGTAACTAAAGACTGCCAGCAGAGCCTTTTCAATCTATTCTGTTTTTTAGAGCTATGTAGATTGAGCATTTTCATTTTGTTATCAACCTTGCTCTATATTGCATAGTAGTTTGATAGCCAGCATAGGATCTGGTATAGTTTTGAAGCTAGATCCCTCTTGCAAATATCTATTTTCTATCAACTTTGCTTGGACGCAATGTTATATATTATTGGCATATACGTGTATGGTTCTTCTGCAATTTAATTTTTAAATTATATTTAAGTTATAAGTTTCTTAGGTTGACGTGGTTTTTCCTGGCAAGTATGCTCATTCAAATTGTCGTGACTTCTTGAATTGTATGTTTCAACCAGCTGTTCCCATTTACCTGGTTGATTTTCTTTTTGGGTCATATACCCAGTTGAGATTTAAGTTATAGTTTTTTTTTTCTAAAAAAATAATCATTTAATACCTCAATAGGGTTATTAATTAAGTATTGATAAAGTAATTCTGTAATATAATTGTTTTGTTAATGAAATCCAATAAATTGTAAACTTAAAGATAAATAATTTATCTACAAATGAATTTTACTGTATTAGTTTTGGAATTAGCTTCAATTTATTATGTTTAGCAATATGTAAGATTTGAGATTTTATCTAACTTTTATTAAGGCAGCCAAACCATTGAAAACGAGGGTGTATGCCACTGAGTTAATGTACAGTGTACTAAACTAAACCTTTACCCACCCAAGAAAAATACGAATATTTGCAATAAATAATTCTGTCCTAATAGTTGAAAATGTTGAAAAAGTATGTCATGAGTTGTGGCAATACGGTCCAATAATACATAAAAAATAATTTTATGTACTTATGTTTCATAATTTAAAACAATGACATAAATATTTTGAAATTAATTAAAAAATATCACATCATCATTAATATATCATTATATTTAATGTCACATTAATAAAAAAATATCATAAAAAAATGACACTATTCATCCAATTATGTGGATTCACTCAATTTTTAGTTAATAAATGTATGCAATTTCAGCTCTAACCTAATTATACAAATAAAAATTAATTGAATGTTCTTTTTAAAATATTGATTTTATTATTTTCATCACATTAATCATAATTTGTTGGTTCACATCATTTAAATTTTGATTTATAAGTTAATTAATATACTTATTAAAATGTTTATCTAACCAAACTTTATTAATACATCTCACACTTTCCACTTATTTACTAATCAAAAAAAATTAAAGAAGTGAAAAATTACGTATAAAGTAATCAATTCAATAATCGATTCAATAATCCTTATTTGTTTGTGTTTGTTGCTTAAGGGTTTTCTGTTTTGATGTTTAGCATTAAAGAAATTTGTGATTTGACCGGGTTACATCTTTCTTACATTATGTTGCTTAGTTTATAATTCTGACCTTTAGAATTTTTACCATATGACTTTAATATATTTTATACATAATAAAATAGATTAGAATATTTATTTTTTGCAGTTATGGCTCGTCTGTCTTTGCGAAGAGATGCTGAACGACGAAAAAGACAACTAGCTATATTTAAGTTTTATATGGAGATTTGTCGTGCCGTTAGTTCATTCTTGATCTTATTGTCTGCAGCATCGACTTTATGTACTTATAGGCCAAGAGTAAGATCTTATACATTAGATTTTGTCGCAAATTGAGAGTATGTGAGGCGGCTTGTGTATGATAATGATATTTCCTGTATTTCACAAATAAAGATGAATAGGGTAGCTTTTTTTAAATTATGTGAAATGTTAGAAAGTATTGGGGGGTTGAAGTCAACAAGGAATATGCTTGTAGATGAGCAAGTAGCAATATTCTTACATATTATTGCTCATCATGTTAAGAATCGAGTAATTACATTAAATTTTAAAAGGTCGGGTGAGACAATTAGTAGGGATTTTCATAGTGTTTTAAATGCAGTGCTAAAACTGCAAGAACATTTGTTCAAAAAACCAGAGCCCATTCCAACAAACTCGACAGACAATCGGTGGAAGTGGTTTAAGGTAGAATATTGATCTTATTATCTATTTTAGAATTATATATACAAGACAATTAATAGGTTTACTTATAAATAATTCATTACTTTGGATTTGTAGAATTGTTTAGGTGCTCTAGATGGGACATACATCAGAGTTAAAGTACCAAGGGCAGATAAACCTAGATATCGTACTCGTAAAGGGGATATAGCAACAAATATGTTGGGTGTATGTACACCTGACTTGCAATTTGTTTTTGTTCTTCCTGGTTGGGAAGGGTCTGTAGCGGATGGTAGAGTTCTTAGAGATGCACTAAGGAGAAGAAATGGACTTAAAGTCCCTCATGGTATGTTTTCATATGATAGTGGCTTTAGGTTTTTTTTGATTATGTACTATACACATTATTCTATTTCAATAAATAAATAACTAATATAGTTTATTTTATATAAGTTGTTACTATCTAGTTGATGCCAGTTATACAAATTGTGAAGGATTTCTTGCACCTTTTAGGGGTCAACGATATCATTTGAGTGAATGGCGCCAAGGCCATGAACCAAGCAGTCCTGAAGAATTTTTTAATATGAAACATGCTGCTGCTCGCAATGTTATAGAGAGGTGTTTTGGGTTGTTGAAAATGAGGTGGGGTATACTTAGGAGTCCATCATTTTATCCGATTAGGATACATAATCGGATTATTATAGCTTGTTGTTTGCTTCATAATTTTATTAGGAGGGAGATGAGTGTTGATTCTATTGAAGGAGATTTAGGGGAATATGTTGAAACAAATACTGTAGTTAATGAGGAGTTTATAAGTACTATTGATCCTACTGATAATTGGGGGAATTTGAGAATGGAATTAGCAAATCAAATGTTTAATGAATGGCAAGCAGCTAGGCAACCTTATGATTGACATTTGTTGCACAAATTATTAATTGAATGACTGTTTTAGTGTCATAATTTGTTCTTACCGCGTGTTGGTTGATTTGTCATTTCTTGTTGTTAATTGTTGTACATATTGCAATTTTTATCATGTGATGGAGGGTTGGCGGATTTTAATATATTATTGGATATATTTTTTTCTTTTTATATTTATTAATTTATTATAATTAATTTTTCAAATAATTTTTTTATAATTCTTTATTTGCTGTATGGTAGAAAACAATGTCAACATCTTCAGCTTATGCTTCTCAAACTTCAAAGGGAACCAAAAGAAAATGGAATTACCATGAAGATGTGGCACTTATTTCAGCTTTGACTGATTTACACAATATAGGAAAATACAATGCCGACACTGGTTTTAGAAGGGGTTATTTAATGGAACTTGAAAAAATGTTGGCAACAAAATTACCGAATGCAAACTTGAAGGCGAAGCCCCACATAGAGTCTAGGATAAAGACTTTGAAAAAAGAATGGGGTATTATATATGACATGGTGCAAGGGACACATACAAGTGGATTTGGATGGGATGAAACAAGGAACATGGTTGTTGCTGATGATCCCGTCTGGGAATCTTACATACAGGTTAGTTTTTGGGTTAAATTTATTTCGGTATTTTCATATTAGTTTCTTAATAATAATAATAATATAACTATTGGTCAATTTTTATTTTTTTTAGAGTCACAAGGATGCTGCCCCTTTTAGAAGAAGGAGTTTTTCGTTCGTCAATGAGCTGAGTCATATTTATGGAAGAGATCGTGCAACAGGAAGAGATGCACAAACTGTAGCTGATATCCTCGAAGAAATGCATGATTGTAATGTAAATGAGGAACTTGAAGGTGAAAACGTTGCTGCATATAATTTGGACGATGAAGATTTCTCAAATACTCAACCTCAAACATCAGCTCCGAGAAGTGACACAACTTCATCAAGGAAGAGGAAAAGGCAAAATGAAATGGGTGATCCTATTACATCCGAATCGCTTGTTGCTGCTGCAACGATATTGGGGGAAAACATCAAAGACGCTGGAATTGAGTTTAGCAGAAGTCTTGGAGCAGAGATGAATATTCAGCAAAAGGCTCAAGAGTTGGATGGGATTTTAAGTGAAGTAGAGGGATTGACATCAATGGAAAGGGTTCTTGCTTCAATTAAACTTCCTGAATCTCCAACTCTTATGTTAGTGTTTTTTAGTATTGCTCCTGATCGAAGACTAGAATGGTTGAGGACATTTCTTGCTGATCGTTGACCTTGTATGGCTCTTTCAAGTTTTTGTGAAAGTGGTGTTTCTGATATTATAACTTTTTGGATCTTATGGTTGATGTTGATACTTTTCATGTTAATGACATATTATTATTATTATATGTAATCAGTTTTTATCAGGTAATTTTCTGTATGACAAGACTCTTTAATATTATTTAATACCTTCCATGCTATTATGCACTAGTTATGTTTGGAATTTATCATTTTCTTTTCAAAGATGAAATACTTATCTACATTGAAAGACAAATTATTTATAAATTTGACATTTATGAAAGAAAGAGAGAGGCGTTGGGAGAGTTCCGAAAAAAGAAAAAAACATGCGCTTGGAGGAACCAACGAAATCGGCTCAGTCATGGAAAGCAGTGGGCAAAATAGAATAAAAAAAAATACGAAGACAGAATACATGATTTTTGACCTCTACTTGTTTTTTCATTTTTTCCCCATATATTTATTCTCTCATTATAATTTGTTTATGGGGATCTTTTGAAAATAATTCATAATATTTGAGAAATTTACTAAAAATTAAAATTTATCATGTTTTTTAATTGATTATGATGGACCAAATATAATATAAATAATTAATATTTTAAAATAATTATCCATTTATAAAAATATGTTATTAAATTATAATTATTTTTACAAATTGAGATAAAATATAATTATAATAGATAATTAGCTTTTGGGATAATTTACATATTCAAATTATAATAAAGATAATTTAAGTTTTTTATGAAAATGACTAAGTTATATGAGTAAGGATATTTTTGTCTTTTTATCATTTATTCCTTTCTTATTCCAATCTTATTCCTACCAACCAAACACTGCATTAAGTAGTAATAGCCATTCCTGCTCTATTCCATACCCTAAACCAAACAAAGTAATAACTATTCTTTTCTATTCCCACCTTATTCTATTCCCACAGAATACCTATTCTATTCTATTCCTGTCTATTCCGCGAACCAAACGTGCTGTAAGTGGAAGAAAATAAAAAAAAAGTGTGATTTTTCAAGGATTCAAGTGTTTAAAGGTATGATTTTTCAACCTTAGCTTAAGATCTACCATTTCCATGCATTTCTCCTTATTTTTCATGGTTAAATTAGGTGTTTTGAGGATGATTTCAATTCTGGTCATATGGGTTTAGAGAGAGAAAGTTGATGGAAATAATTGATTTTGATATATGTTAGTGTTTTTAACTAGTTTAACATGTATATAAGCAAAACTAGAAGAAATGAATTTGTTTGCCATAGTAACCATCAATGGCCGAACCTAGTGTTGTGTGTGTGGTGATGGAATTGATTTTATTTTGAGAGAATTGGATGGCAAAATGGTGATTTATGGTGTAGAAATCAAGTAAGAAAAATAATGGAATGGAAAATTTAACTAGAAATGAAATGTTGTTCATTTTATCCATTTAGGCCGAATTTTCTAAGGTGAAATTGGCTCTGATTCTAATGCAAATTTGTGGTGTTTAAGTGTAATTTAATGAATTATGAGCCTAAAAAAATTATGAAAATTTTCAAAGTAAAAATCAAAATTTTTACCCGCTAGGAGTAAAATCGTAATTTTCAATCTAGGATTGGTAAATTGACCTGTAGTTGCTGCCATTGAGTAATTGGAATGTAATCAATCAATTAGAAACTGAAACGGGTCAAATCGAAGTAAAAATGGAGATTTTAGCAATTTAGACGCGTGTAGGTGAACTAAGTCGAATACCGTGTTTAGACGGTTATTCGGACAGTTGCATAACATTTCATGCATCATGAAGAGTCTGAAATAATTTACAGTGGTCTGACATAAATGATTGGAATTGTGTCGAAAATTACACATAGGTGGTGAGTCCCCCGAACTCGGGAAAATTTCGGTGTAGCGGAATTAAAAACAGAAGTATCGTGCACTCCTGTGACGAGATGAGTGGATAATTTACCGTTTTCAATATCTAAGTAGTTTTATCTGGTTATGTGCTTTTAAAATAAATTGAATTTATTAAATGATTCTTTAATTGAGAACAATGGATTTTTAATACTGAGTATGTGGAGATTGGCATGAATTTGTGTTTATGCATTAAAAATTGAAATTATGGCTTATGATCTTGGTGAGCATGCTTGGCTAGTTTATTGTGTTAAAATTGGCATGAATTGTTGTTTACCGTGTACGCTGGCTAGTATAAAAATTACCTTATTATGCCGCGAAATTTTTAGTGATATGGTGGGTTTAATTAGTCGCTGCAGTGGCGGGTTTCCATGAACTGCCTTTAGGACGAGCACGGTAAACTCAAGAGTTATATAATCTCGGTTGGAGAGGCACGTAGGATAACTCCCGAGATACCCAGAGAATTCACTTCATGTCTAACCCCACGTGAGAGTGAATTAGGCCAATGTCAAGGAACGATTGTATTTTCCAATTATGATATAAATTGTAATAGCTTTGGTGGATTCGATGGGACACTCTGATCAAGTGTTCACGAGTATAAGATTTGGTCAAAGCCTAATTTTATGAAATAAATCATAAGCCTTGTGTTTAAATTAATGAAAGCATTTGGCATGATTTTACTAAATTTGGTGTTATGAATTATATGGTGATATGGTATTTATATATATATTGTCTCCATCTACTCGACTTTAGATGTCGTGGATGGTAATTATCCAACTCATTGGGTTGTAAAACTCATCACCCTCTCCTCCCCCTTACAGGCTCGAGATTTTTGGTAGCACTCGGTGTGCACATAGAGACTTGATTGAAGCCGAGTTCTTAGCATACGCAAAGGTACATAGTTATATATAGTTGGGCCCACATGTCATATTAATTCATGTATATACTTTGTTTAATTGTATAACGGTATGTAATAACTTATTTTGCTTTTACGTGCACAAATTTGATTATTGGTGTTTATAAAAATATTGTTTTATAATAAATTGTAATATTTTTACCGATTCTGAAATTTTCGGAGGAAAAATGACAGAAATGCCCCTACGTGGTTAATGGTGCAATTTAATTGTTTTGGTTCAAAACACGAAATTTATTCATTGAAAAATGTTTATTGGAAATTATTAACCATGGGGTAGATGGAAAACTGGTACGAGATGCCTTGCGGGGTCTCGGTTTGCATTTGAGAAATGAGTGTCTATCGAGACATCGCGGCAGTTGTCATGGGCTCGATGGGTGGTTTCGGGGCGTGACAAAGCCACCACGTAAAGATGAGTTTAGCCAACGCCAAGGATCGGCTGTATCTGAGAAATTATGAAATTCTAACAGCCTTGACGGACTCGGTTGGATGCTCTGATCAAGTGTCCACGAGTATGAGATTTGGCTTAAGCCTGATTTTTATAAATAAATCATAAGCCTTGTGTTTTACTGAAATAAGATTGCTTTGTATAATTGTATTAAATTTGGTGTAATTGGTGCTATGAATTACATGATAGCATTGCGTTTTTATATTGTCTCCATCTACTCGACTTTAGATGTCGTAGATGGTAATTATCTAACTCACTGAGTTGTAAAACTCACCCTTTCAATTTTTCCCATTTCAGACTTACAGGCATCTGTAGATAGAGGATTTTATTGAGGAGAAAGTTTAGAGTGATAACCTTCAGTTCAAATGTTCATCTCTTAGTCTATATTTCTCTATTTCGGGCCCACTTAGCATTGTAAATTAAATCTTATACTTCAGTTAACTGTGTTACAATATGTAATAATATATTTTTCTTTTACGCTGTAGAAATTATTTCCGAATATCTATATAAAAATTATTTTATAAGAAAATATATTATTTTATGGAATATTATTATTTTATTTCATTAAATGTAATTTTACTTAAATTTCACGTTTTATATATCTGATTTCAAATTATGTGTTCTCGACTCCTAAATAACATTTTTACCAAATTTCGAAAGTTTCGTTAAAAATTGACAGAAATGCCCATGTGTAGTAAATTTTATCTTTTTCCCTGTTTGAATAAAAAATTGGACGAAATGTTTTAAAGCATGAAATTAATAAATAGAAACTCACAGAGGAATTGGAAAGATTGGTACGAAAGCCTTGCGAGGTCTTGATATGGTACTCGAGGGATGAGTGCATATCGGGACATCGCGGCGGTTGTCACGGACTCGAGGGTGGTTTTGGGTCGTGACATAATTAGGATTATTTAAAGACTATATATTCAATATAATTTCCTTTCAACTAAATATAAAACATAAAACATATAAAAAAAGGATATACTCAATATAATTTCCTTTTGTTGTGAAATAAATATAAAAGAACAACTATAAAAGAAATATAAGAAAAAGTATTTAGAAAGAAAGTATCTAGAGGGAGTAAGAAGATCTTATTCAAGTGTATCTTTACAAATGAAGTGAAGGGGCCTATTTATAGACTAATAACCCCTTGAATCATAGTTTTAATCTAATTCTATCCAAGAGTTCAAATCATATTACATTTCTTGTATCTTGCCTATTGGGCTGTTTGACTTGGTTTGCACTTTTTGGGTCATAATATAATGGACATTCACATATTTATTCATAACACTCCCCTTTGAATGTCTATTGTGTTAAGAATATGCCTTGTTAAAACTTTACAAAGAAAAAACCTTGTGGGAAAAAATCCAAGTGAAGGAAAAAGAGTACATAATTCTTTCCAAGAATACACTTTTGAAATACTGCCTCATTAAAAACCTTATCAAGAAAAATCCATTGGGAAAAACTTTGATGAAGGAAAAGAGTACACTGCATATTTTATTCCCCCTGATGACTGCATGATAGAGATCTTTAAAATGATGCATTTCAACTTTTCAAATGTTGCAGTAAGAAAGGCTTTAGTGAACAAATCTGCTAGATTGTCACTTGGCTAAATTTGTTGAACACTAATTTCACCATTTTCTTGAAGATCATGCGTGAAGAAGAATATTTGGCGAACTATGTGTTTTGTTCAATTGCCTTCAATATATCTTTTCTTTAACTGTGTTATGCAAGCAGTATTATCCTCATATAACGTTGTTGGAATTTTTTTCTTGGTTGACAAATCACATGTTTCTTGAATATGTTGAGTTACAGATCTTAACCAGACACATTCATGGTTATGAAATAGTCATACCTCCACATATAAACAAGTAACTTGTATGGGATCGAGCTTTGTGTGGATCAGATAAATATCCTACATCTGCATAACTAATTAAATTTTATTTTGATACATTTGAATAATATAGGCCTATATCCATTGTTCCTCAGAGATATTGAAGTATATTTTTAATTCTATTCCAATGTCTTCGAGTTGGAAAAGAACTATATCTTGCTAATAAATTCATAGTAAATGATATATCAAGTCATGTATTGCTAGCAATATACATTAGTGTTCTAATTGCATTAAGATACGATACTTCAGGACTCGGGAGTTCTTTATTATCCTTACGAGGTTGAAAAAAATCTTTTTCCGCATCTAATGATCTTACAACCATTGGTGAACTCAATTGATATGCTTTCTTCATATAAAATCATTTTAGCACTTTTGCTATACAATTACATTAATGGACAAAAATTCCTTTTGTCAAGTGTTCAATTTAAAGACTTAAACAAAACTTTGTTTTTCCAAGATCTTTTATCTCAAATTCTCTCGTTATGTAATCCACGACTTTTAATAACTATTCAGGAGTTTTAATAATGTTCAAGTCATCAACATAGATAGCAATTATAATAAATTCATATCTAAACCCTTTTATAACATACATGGGCATATAGGATTATTTCTATAGCTTTTTTTCAATAAATATGCACTAAGACGATTATATCACATGTGTTTGGATTGCTTCAATCCATATAAAGATTTATTTAATTTGTTCAAGTAAATTTCTCGAGAATTCAAAGTTTTGTGCTTTAGGCAATTTAAATCCTTCAGGAATTTTCATATAGATATCGTTATCAAGTGAGCCATATAAATAGGTTGTAGCTACACTCATTAGACGCATTTTAATTTTCTTATTTATTGTCAAACTAATTAATATAAAATTGTAATTGTATCCACGACAGAGAATGTCTCTTCATCTTCAATACTAGATCTTTAGAGAAAACCTTGTGCGATAAGCCATGCTTTATATCTCACAGTCTTATTTTTCTCATTTCATATTCGCACAAATACCCATTGATATCTCATTAGTTTTACGTCATTTGATGCATGGACTACATATCCAAAAACTTCACTTTTTGCAATTAAATTCAATTTCTCCTTAATTGCATCTTTCCACATTGGTCAATAATTTTGTCTACATTCTTCAATAAATATAAATTTAAAATCTTCATTTTTCTTTCATAATATTGAGCTCTATTTATATACAAAATATCATCGACGTTTATTTATTTGTTTCATTTTTTTCCAACGTGACATAATTTATTGAAATCTCTTTATATTCACTAATTTCAGGTGCCTGAATTTCTTCTGAAATTTTTCTCAATTATGTTAAGGGTCTCTTCTAGAGTTTCTACTTCCTCCTTTTGACCATCTTAAAATTTGCCCATTTTTTTTTTTAAGGATTTTATCTTTGGAACTCATCAATCTCAACGCTTCTAGCGTGCCTTCTCCTACAAGGACATTAATGTTAATAGGAGTATTTGCAGTTGGTATATAAGATTTAGTTATTCTTTTAGGTTAGTAAATACGTCTGGTAACTGATTTACTATATTTTGCAAAAGAATTATCTTTTGAACTTCAAGTTCATATTGATTTGTGCGAGGATCAAAACTAGATAACAATAATTCATTCTAAGAAATTTTCTTTTCTAGCTACTTATTTTTATCCCTTTAATGTTAGAAAAATTGTTTCATTAATATGACAATTGACAAACTTTATTATGAATAAATCTCCTGTTCATAAATCTAAATATTTAATTACAAATGGAGATTCGTATCCAACATATATTCCTAACCTCCTTTGAGAACCTATCTTTGTGCGTTGTGGTGGAGCAATTGAAACATATACAGCACATCCAAAAAAATTCTGATATGGGAAATATTTGATTTCTGACCATAAACCAATTGCAGAGGGATATTTACAATAACTTGCTTGGCTTGATGTATATAAATGCTGCTGTATCCAAAATGGCATGCCCCCAAGTAGACATTGGGAGTTTCAATTTTATAAGTAATGGCCTTACAATCAGTTGAAAGTGTTTAATAAATAATTCTGTTAGATCATTTTGTGTATAAACAGAAGCAACAAGCTATTCAATAATTATTTCAACTAATATGCAATATTAAAGGCTTGAGATGTAAATCCACCAGCATTGTCAAGATAAACAATCTTGATTATATAACTAAGCAAATGTGCTTGCAAATGCCAAATTGTAAGCTGATAATAAGCACACATGTGACCATCTAGTCAATGCATCGATTAAAACCGTAAGATATCTAAATGGTTCACATGGTGGATGTAAGAATCCACATATAACCTTGAATATTATTCAAAAACATAAGGAATTCAATCCTAACTTTAGCTGGTGATAGCCTTATAATTTATTTGCCTTCAGAGCAAGTAGCACATAAAATTTCATTAGATTGAAAAATCTTTTGGTTTTTCAATGAATGATCATATAAATTTTTAATTATTTTTTTTTGCATCATTATTGATCCAGGATGATCCAACCGATCATGCCAAACATTAAAATTATTAGTAAACTTCTGGTTTACTATGGGTTTTAATTATTCTAATATTTGTATAGTTTAATTCTAAGAACATAGTGAGTAATTTTTTTCAACACACACTTTCTACTTGAGATAATGGATGTAATATCGAGGTATTAAATGTCTCTTTCATTCATTGTCTCAATATGATATCTATTTAGACAAATATTTTTAAAACTTAATAAACTTCTTTGAGACTTAATAGAAAATAATACATTATCTATTGCTTTATTCCTCAAGGTGGTAAAATATTAGCTCTTCTGGAGCCTCCAATTAAGCTTATACTACCAGATATTGAACTGACATCGTTTTTTTTTTGTCAAGTAGGAAAAATATTTATTGTCTATAAATATAGTGTGTGTTGTAGCAATGTCTACTAGACATATATTTATATCATAAATCTTAGATCCAACAATATGAATATCTATATTTTCTT
Organism: Theobroma grandiflorum; assembly: GCA_036013995.1. NCBI lineage: Eukaryota > Viridiplantae > Streptophyta > Magnoliopsida > Malvales > Malvaceae > Theobroma > Theobroma grandiflorum. Next base: position 20,315,939 of record CP142133.1, on the reverse strand, counting down.
CAATAAAATAAAATATATACATTAAAGAAATTTACAAGTTAACATGAAATAACATTAAATATATAATTAGAACATATAATAAGAACATATCATTTAAATATAATAAGAACATATTAAAACATCTTTATAATATACTTCTACTAAAATATATCAATTACTATTAAGTTCATTCTCACATATTCCTATTACCAATCAAATGATCAATTCCTTTTTTAGGACAAGAAAATCAACAATGGATATTTTCGTGACCAATCATATAATCAATTCCTCTTTCAAGGTGGACAAATATCTTGATGTGCTATATCAACTTGGCCGTTTAAAATCATCACAAGAAGTTTTAGTTTTCAATGATGCTTGATAAAATTTAAGATGTACAACAGGTACGTAACCAATGGTCTTTCATGCCACGTTAATGACAATACGTTTTGTATATTCCTTTTATTCTTTCCATTTTTGTCTTTTTATTATTCATCCACTTCTTGCGGGTTGAAAGCATTCATCCACTTTTTTTGATGGGTTATGGCATTCATACATTTCTAGTGGTAAATTATCCATTCATTTTTGGTGGCAAAATTATCCTTAAATTCTTATAGTAAAATTATCCATCCACTTCTAGTGGTAAAATTATTCTTAGATTTTGATGGTAAAATTATTATCCACTTCTAGTGGTAAAATTACAATTAGAATAAAAATAGCGATAGTTTTAATTATTATAACGACTTCTTCCATATCCATGATCATAATTATTAAATGATGTGGCATTCACTTTAGGGAATAGATAGATTCACGACCATGATCATAATTATTAAATGATGCAGCATTCACTTCAAGGAATGGACAAATTTATAATTTTTTTATTAGGAGTTCGTTTGTCACATTCACTTCAAGGAATGAACATTATGATTTTTCATTAATAGTTATATAATAGCAAATTCACTTTCCAATCAAGAGATAGAATATAATATATACAACATGATAGTAAAATTCATATTAAGGTTGATTTTAAGAGAATGAAAATACTAAAGAGATATTAAGTCACTTACCTGATTTTTTTTTAAACCAAAAATCAAAATCCAATCATTGAAATCCTTTTGAAGCTTGAAGATGATGAAAACATAATAATTTTAAAACTTGAGGAATCAGAGAATCATGTTGATAACGTGTTATGAAATAAATATAAAAGAACAACTACAAAAGAAATATAAGAAAAAATATTTATAAAGAAAGTATTTAGAGGGAGTAAGAAGATCTTATGCAAGTGTATCTTTACAAATGAAGCGAAGGGCCTATTTATAGGTTAATAACCCTTTGAATTATAATCTTAATCTAATTCTATCTAAGAGTTCAAATCATATTACATTTCTTGTATCTTGTCTATTGGGCTGTTTGATTTGGTTTGCACTTCTTGGGTTATAATATAATGGACATTCACATATTTATTCATAACACTTTTTAAATAATTAGGATTAATTAAAAAATGATACATTCATGAAATTTTGAGTAACAATATAGCACTACAACTTATATTTGAGAATTACAAAATAATTAATTAATTTTTAAATATTAAAATAATAAAAAATAAAATCCACATAATAAAAAAATGACAAACATGGTAAGTAGAAGATAGAACTTACATATGACATAACAAAAAAAAATATGGCTGATAGTTCATAAAAATTTGGAGAAAAAAATCTATAGAAACTTAGAACATATGAGTAAATAGTATAAAAAATATAATTAAAAATAATAATATAAATTAAAAGAAAAAAATAAAAAAAATTAAGTTGAGTGAAGTATGTGGGATATTTTTGGTTATTCTTTATTTGTATTAATTATTAAATAAAAATTATTTTAAGGGAGCAATCAAAAGAATATATTAAAAATTTTTAAAATTTATATGATATAAAAAAATTTTAAAAATTTTGAAGGACCGTGCTAAAGGAGGCTCTGCCCCTACTGAGAGGAGGCTCTGCCCCTACTGAGGGTAATTCTTCAACACGCCTCCTAGGTCTCCGTCGGGTACACTCCCAATTTACTTCTCAAAAACTCAAACGTGTCTCTGCGTAATCCTTTAATGAAAACATCAGCAAGTTGAAGATCTGTATAACAATATCCAAGCTCAATTTCACCTTTCTTGACCGCTTCCCTCAAAGCATGAAATTTGACATGAATATACTTGGTATGATCATGCTGCACAGGATTTTTATCTATTGCTATAGCTAACTGGTTATCAACTCTCAACTGAATGCCTTTATCTAAAGCAGTGCCAAATTGTAAGCAAAAATAAGATAGTAGAATTACAGCTAATAAAACTAACCCGACAGTTGTTTTCCCCATGACATACTTTCTTGTTGTTCTTTGAGTATGCAGGACTTGGAGGCGAAGCTGTGAATTGATATTTCCGCATTGCTCTCCTTAATAAGATTTTTTAACATGATTTAGTTGTGGCAGACTGGAAGTTCTTTTTAACATGATTTAGTTGTGGCAGACTGGAAGTTCTAGACCTTGACTACCTAAGTTGACTCATTCTTCTCACCGTTTTTCAACAATTATGCATACGTGTTTATGTAAACCTCAATCCAAAATATACTGCTTAACTTTTTTCTATATGACACATATGCCTTCAACCATCCAATATTCCAATATAAATTATTAGAGAATACCAGCAAGTCCTGGTTTGCATGATTGAAATTTCTCTTTACCTAAAAATGGGATTTTTGTTTTGAAATTAATGTTTTTTTTCTCCCGGTTTCTTCTATTAATACCTAAGATTTCTTCTTCTTCTTCTTCTTTGTTCTTTCAGCAGACGAGGGAAATTACTAATGTTATACCAAAGGGTCTGATTCTGATAAGGTTTAATGATATTTTTTGCTAGCTGGAAATATGTTTACATCAAGATTTCATCATATTGTCTGATAAGTACCTGTTTGTTGCGTTTGGAGATTTTCTTCAAGCTTTGAAAAACTTGATTACTTTTTACTTGTCAACCATGGCACCTGGCCGCCTCCCCAACGATGGCATGCTTTCAACCTAAAAATGATCAACTCACGTGCACGATGTTCACACCATGGGAGCACCGTATCTAATTTGGTCTTTGGAAATAATTAAATTCTCCGCTCTTGGTCCTTCGAATAATTCCCTTTTCATCAAGCTAACAAAACATGAAGTCCATCTCAACCTTTTAGTCAACAACAATTTAATATGGCCAAAATATCTGAAAAATTCCAGTATTAGGGTATTTTGTTTAATATAGCCCTTTTAATCAAAATTGCAATAATTTAGTTCATTAAGTTTTATAATTTCCTTAATTTAATTTTTCTTTCTAAGGACATCTAATTTTGCCATTAAAAGTGATGACATCAACATTAACGTAACATAGTTGGATGACATCTCACCAATATGATGAAATGGCATGACACATGGTATCAATATGATGATGTGATAGTGTCACGTGGCATTAATATGATGACGTGACAATACTGATGTGGTACTAACATACTCATGTGTTAATGCCACATAACATATCAAAAATTTTTCAAAAAAATTTGTATCACGTCATAAGGACTAAACTGAATAAAAATATATAATACATGGATTAAATTAAACAAAATTGAGATATTGAGGAGCTAAATTAAAATAGATATTTGAAATATACAAATTTTAAAGTAGATGATTGATATACTTATTAATAAGTCAAATATTTAAGTGTAAAAGGTTTATGGTATTAAAAAATATATAAATATTTTCTTACTTGATTATTTGATTCTAAAATATGTACATTAATTTATCTCTTTTTGCAAAAATTAAGTTTGAATTCTCCTTCTATAAAAAAAATTTCAAAAAAATTACATATCTAAAGCCAAATTTAAATGAATAACTTGCATTATGTTAGAATAAAATAATATAAAATGACCAAATAAATTTTTTTTCTATTTATAATATTATAAAAATTTAAAATTTATTTGACTTAGTTTTTAATTTGAGTTGAACTCAAATTAGCAAAAATAGGTTGATTTAGTTATAACTTTCACAATTTACAAATACTCATTCTTTTGGAATTATTCAACCTTTACTCAATTTAGCTTTTATTTAGATTTATTCAAAGTTTCTTATAAAGAGATTTTATTTAAATTTAAATGCCACAATCAAATTCTGTTAAATTTAACTTTTAATTATTAATTTGGATCTATAAAAATTTGTAAGTACAAGAAAAATTATACAAATATTTACATTTATATTTTACTTTATCAACCATAAATAATATCTTGAATTTAGGAAATTTCAACTTAAAAAATATAACCTAAATTATTAAACAAAATAAAAACATAAAAGTAAATAAATAATAGAAGGGGTGGAGTAGCTCAGAATCTATGGGTGTAATAAAAGGTTTTGTCATGTCCAAGAATTATTTTTATAATTATCACTAACTCCATATCTCCCTTTTTTATTTTTTTAAAAAACAAAACTAAGCCAACCTATTTCGCTAATTTGAATTCAGTTCAAGTTAAAAGATAAGTCAAATAAATTTCATATTTTTATACTATTAGAAATAGAAGGAAAAAGAATTTACTTAGTTTTTTTTATATTATTTTACTCCAACATAATGCAAGTTATTCATCTAAATTTAGCTTTATATATGAATTTTTTTTGAAATATTTTTATAGAAAGAGAATTCAATCTTAATTTTTACAACTCAGTTACCTAAAGGTCAGAAAGCAAAAAAAAAAAAACTTAATTTTTGCAAAGAAGATAAATTAATATATATATTTTAAGATCAAATAATCAAGTAATAAAATATTTATATATTTTTTAATGTCATAAATCTTTGGCTTATTAATAAGTATATCTATTATCTACTTAAGTATTTGTATTTTTCAAATAGTTTTCAATTTGGTCCATCAACATCTCAATTTTATTCAATTTAGTCCCAGTACTATGTATTTTTGTTTAATTTAATTCCTATGATGTGACACAATTTTTTTTTAAAAAAAATTTAATCTCCCATATGGCATCGACATGTCAACATGTTAGTGCCATGTCAGCATTGCCATGTCATTACATTGGTGCCACATCGGAGTTGACGTTATTCCTGTTAATAGCAAAATTGGATGTTGTTACAGAGAGAGACTAAATTGTTGCGATTTTAAGTAGATGAACTAAATTGAATAAAATGTCTTAATACAAGAACTTCCCAAGTATTTTAACCATTTAATATCATAAGTGTTCCATTAAAACTACACATAAAGTAAAAAAGAAAACAAAAAAGACTTAAAACTTTTTTATTCAATTACAGTACAAAATCATGTACATGATGTGTGATTTCATATTTCTAATTAAAGGATCAGAAGAGAAATTTAGGTTGTTTTAACTAAGGTTAGTTTTTTTTTTTCTGAAATTTTTAAAGTTCCCTATTGTCTAGATTGTTCAAAATTCCTTTCTCCATCACAATTTTTTAAGAGGAAATTGTGAGGAGTAACCTTTCTTGATAAAGACATTTTAAAAATAACCATAAAAATAAGTTTAACTGTTTTTAACCATATTTAGCCATGACTTAACAAAAACACCTTTTAAACTATTTTAAATAAATTAAACCATTTGTATTTCGGATTTCTCTCTCTCACCATCCCATTCTCTCAAATTTTATCGATTTCTCTCTTTGACATTTATCTGCTATGCTTTCAATTTCTCTCTCTCGCTATTTCAGATTTCTTTTTCTTGTGCTTTCAAGACACCAAGCAATAGTTTTGACGTGTTTGGGTGGGTGGGTATTTGGAAATTTTGATTTTTAGGTATTTTAAATAAAATTAAAATGGTAGAAATAATAACAAATGTATGAAATAGCTTTTAATTGAATCGATTTGGGGCCTAGACACTAATAAATTCAAAATTTTGAAATTTATAAACCTAGGTTTTCAAAAGAATTTTTTTTTTAATTTTTAGTCAAAGTAGGTGTTTTAGATAAAAAAATTATATTTTGATTTATGAAAACATGTTAGAAACACTTTAATTAGTGCCAAATTATAAAAAAAAAAACAAAAAAATTAAAAGAATTGAAAGGATTTGAAGTTTTTGTTCGTAAGTAACAACAACATTTTGGACATTAAAATATAACAAAATGTTCTTGAATATGTTGTGTAACAACAATTTTTTTCAACATGGCGTGTAACAACAATATTTTTTTTTCAATATGGCATGTAACAACCTTTTTTAACTATGGTGTGTAACATGTTTTTATACATGACTTGTAATAATAATATTTTTTTCAACATGGCCTGTAATAACCTAACCATGACGTGTAACAACAGTATTTTTTTTTCAACATGGTATATAACAACCTAACCATGGCTTGTCACATGTTTTTATATATGACGTGTAACAACCTAACCATGGCATGTCACAGGTTTTTGTACATGGCGTGTCACAGGTTTTTGTATATGACGTGTCACAGGTTTGTACATGGCATGTCACAACCTAAACATGGCTTGTTATAAGTTTTTGTACATGGCATGCCACAGGTTTTTGTGCATGACGTGTCACAACTTAACCATGGCTTGTCACAGGTTTTTGTACATGATGTGTCATATGTTTTTGTACATGACGTGTCATATCATAGCGTGTAATTTCATTAAGAGTATTTTTGTCCAACTTGGCTAACAATAGTTAAGATTATAAAGAGGGCTATTTTTGAAAACGTCTTATCTTTAAAGGTTATTTTTTAAAATGCCCCATTTTTTAACTCAATCAAGAGTTGATTTTATTAATATATGTAAAAGTTTTGCTAAAAATCTAGAAAAAATAGGATAAAGGTTTTCCTCTATTGAGGATGAATAGTGAAGAGCAATGAAGACAAAAGTCGAGAGTCTCAATTGTTTCATTAAACTTGCAAAAATAAAATACATACAGACATTTGGATGAGTGAGAAATATAAAAACAATAACAAACTAGATGGAAACATCTGGCATTTCAAAAACCAAAGAGTGTTGGGATCTGTGAGAGATTCCCTAGCACAAAGATTAGCAATCTTCCTAAATGATGTAGTTTTAGTCAAGAGTAAAACACACCTTACTAGATTCAATAGTAAATAGTAAATGGTAAAAATAACAACTTAAATAGAAAACATAACAAGACTTGAAACGACATTACTCAAAAACACTAAACGACAGCTTGGTAGGACCTTCTTCTTCCTTTTAAATTTTATTGCTTCTTACGAACCTCCATTAAAGCCTCACTTTGATAGCTTGACTGCAGATCAAAGACCACAAATATTCAACACACCTCTTTGGTGTTTGAGCTGTAAATCCTCAACTCAAATCTCAAAAACATGAATTGATCCTTACCCAAACCTTTTGTGAAAATATCTGCAAGATGTATATTAGTACCACAGTGCTTGACCTCAATTTCTTCATCCTTAATTGCATCTCCAATTGCATGATATTTCACTTTGAAGTGCTTCGTCTTGTCATACTAAACAAAATTCTTAGCTATAAAGATAGCAGATTTGTTGTCAATAAAGAGTGTGGTTCTCTTTTCTTGACCAAATCCTAGATCCAGTAAACTTTTCCTAAGCCAGACAACTTGATTTGTAGCAGTAGTTGCTGCAATATACTCAACTTTAGCTGATGATTGAGCAACAATTTCTTATTTTTTTGAATTCTAGGAAAATATACACTACCAAATGAGAAATAGTAGCCTCATGTTATTAATGTCCTATACCCACTCACTGTTACTGTAGCTAATCAAATCATGACAATCTTTCCTTGTAAACTTCAAACCATACTCAGCTATTCCTCTAATATACCTTAACACACATTTGGCAACTGCAAAATGAGTTTGAGTAGGACTCTGCATAAACTTGGAAAATAGATTGGTTGAGAACAGAATATCAAGTCTTGAGGCTATCAAATAAAGTAAAATTCCAACAATTCTTGTGTAAGTTGAGCTTAAAGCATTGAAGAACCATTTTATTTTGTTAGCTTACAATTTGCAACTAAATGAGTCTTAACTGCCTTGCACCCTTCCATGTGAAATTTCCTCAATATCTCATGTGCATACTTACTTTGATGAATGTAGACATATTCTGAAGTTTGAACAAATTGCAAACTAAGAAAATACTTCATTTGTCCTAAGTTTGACATTTCAAACTCACTCATTTGCTCAGCTTTGAAATCTTTAAAAAAAGATTCACGTGAACATGTAATAAGTAGATCATCCACATATAAAGAGATTATAAGTTTCCATGAGTCATAAAAAATACTTACATACAAGATGGGTTCATTCACACTCCTTTGAAACCCTTTTGAAATCAGATAGGTATCTATCCTTTCATACCAATCTTTTGGAGCCTCTTTCAACCCATATAAGGCTTTCACTAATTTGCAGACCTTCATTTCATTCGCAGATGAGACAAAAGCCTCTGATTGTTGAACATAAATGTCTTTATTCAAATATCCATTCAGAAAAGCAGATTTGACATCAAGATGCTAGATATTCCAACCTTTTCTGATAGCCAATGCTATAAGTAATCTAATGGTGTCATGTCTTGTCATGAGAGCAAATGTTTCCCAATAATCAAACCCTTGGATCTGAGCATAACCTTTCACTACAAGTCTAGCGTTAAATATGTTAACTGAACCATTTGTATTAAGTTTGATCTTATAGATCTATTTGACATCTATGATGTGTTGATCAGCAGGCTTGTTTACCAAAGCCCAAGTTCCATTCTTCAAGATCATTTCCATTTCTTCATTCATAGGTTGTATCCATCTGTTATCCTTAGCAGCTTCATTGTAAGTTGCTGGTTCATAGATAGTAACATTACATCATGCATAGATGTGTTGTAGTGATATGATGCCTCTCACTACAAAACTCTTATCCTTAATATCAGTTTCTTGATCATCTACAATTACTACAAGGTTATCATCCAAGATTATGGCTCCAAACCTTGATGTTTTGTACTTGGATTTTTGTCTCTTGAATGAGGGGGCTGAGGTTTCTTTAAGTTGGGGGGTAAGGGGATTTTGTTGAAAGGTTGAAGAAGGGGGTGGAAATGTTTGTATGCACAGATGTTTGTCTAAAAGGGTAGTGTTAAGGTTACTTTGCATGGTTGGTTGGTTGTTAGAGTGTGTAGATACTTGATTTTGGTAAATACATATTGTCTAAAGAATTATTTGACAACAAAATAGTGTACAAATAATAACCAAAACGAGTGAAGCATTACTTCACGCAGAACAACTAAAACAAGTGAAGTGCTACTTCACGCAGAATAACTAGAACAAGTGAAGCGTTAATTTATGCAGAACAACTAGAATAAGTGAAGCACTGCTTTATACGGAACAATTAATACAAGTAAAATAACTACTTTGTATAGAAGAACCACTTCACACAGATGACAGTAAAAACAACTTAGAATAAGTGGTAGGGTTCATGTGTTACTATCATCTTGGGATGTTTCGAAGAGTTTGGCTTGGTGGCTTAGATATAGGGGTAGTTAAAAGGTTTTCCTCTTAACCTTTTCTTGAAGTACAAGTGTTTCGCCCTCGTACCCTGTTTTCATATACCTATTTACATACACCTTCTTCTCTTGTACCTATTCACATACAACTTCTTCTCTTGTACCTTTTCACCTAAACCTCTTTTTTATTACATTTTACCCGAGAACAAGTCTTATTACATCCAATTATAGCAACGATTACTCACATTAAAGCTCTTTATAATAATATCATTCATGAAGCACGTTAAAGCCTATTCTTGAGTAACTGCCACTTTTAGCACTATATATAAAGCCTCACAATTCATTTAAAAGGGCTTTTCCCTCTTTCAAGGGCCAACACATTTTCCTCTAAAGCTTCTCTCTCTAAATTCTCTTATACTCCCTAATTCTTTCCTTATTGTTTTCCATATGCTACGGCACTCAATACTTCAAAAACACCTATAATCTTCCATGAGGTGCTTGTCTTTTCGACCTTACATGTCTTAAATGCTTCTAGACACAATCATGGAGTTAAAAGGAAAAAAGAAAAAAAAAAGAAATGGAAATTGCCAAAAAAAAAGTTAATGCTAAAAGAATAAAAGTTGCTCTTGTTTCCACGTCATTTTAAATACCTTTTGTTTCTAATGAACAAAGATGGGTGGAGGAAGGAATCATGCAATCACATGCATATGAAAATTTTCCTTGAAAAAGTTGAGTAAAAAAAGGACATTCTATTCAATTATACTCTCCTATTTAATTTAAAATGTGCATCACATGTCTCAACCTAATTTAACATATGATTATGATATAATAACTTAACCATAATTGTTGAGTAAAGATGATGAGTGAGTGTAGCACTTTTTTTCATGGATTCTACTTTATATAGTTTGAAGTTAATTTGAAAAAGGAGTAAGTACATACAAAAGCAAAGGTTTATCATATAAGTCATAGGACCAAACATTTGATAAAATTACAATATTTAATACTAGTGAACATGATTAGAAAAACAAAGATAAAAATTTTTTATTTTGAATTTAAGTAAATAAATTTCAAATTTACGGTCCATTTGCTAATAAAAAAATAATTTGTTGGCAAAAAGTTTTTCTGTATAAAATAATTTACAAGAAAATTTAATATTTTTTATTATTTAAATAAACTATCGAAAACATTTTCAATTGTTTGGGACATTCTATGAAACATAATTTCCGCAATCATTGATAGAATTATTTAGATGTTAAGATGATAAATAAAAGTTAATTACAAAACAATAATAGCATTTGGTTTCAGATCAAAATTCAGAATGAAATGAAAATGAAAATAGATAAAATCAATAATATTATTTCTCAAAACATTTAGCCACATATTGTATTGAAAGTAAGCTCTAATTTAAAAAAAAAATTCATCTCATCACTTTTTTACCATAACATAATAAAAATATCTATATTTATCAATTGTGGAAGACATCTAAAACTTATACTTATAAATGTGTGACGATCATGTAAATATTTTTTATTATGATTATTAATAAAATTTATTTAATTTTTAAATAATTTTTTTAAAAAATAAAGATTTATTAAGTAATCAAACGTGGAATACAGACTCTCATCCTATCATTCAAGAGTAGGGATGTCACCTCTTTCTGTGGTGAATAATACAAACTAATATAATAACTTAATTCAAATCCTAAATTAGCCATGAAATCTAAGATTTTGTTCCTTTCCCTATAAATGTGACTTATAGTAATCTCCCAATGTCTACTTAACAGGTCTTTAGTTGCTCTAATCATACCTACGTTAGAGCAAGGATGTACAGATGAAGAATTAAGAACTTGAACTACTGCCTTATTATCAATCTATTGTTTAACTTTAAATTTGCTACTTAGCTTTAAATTTGCCTCTCCTTGACACTAGTCATATGTTGCATGTTATTTGCTCTAGTTGTACTAAAGTCGTCCATGTAATACAATCCTTTCCTCTTAATACCATGCTTAATGACCTCCTTGGTGAGAATATCTTGAAGAAGATAAAAAGTAGGATATATAAGTACCACACAATAAAGTTTCGTAGTAACTTGGCTTATAGACAACAATTTATTTAAGAGTGGTGGAATTAGTAAAGCATGAGATAAAGAAGGAAATGGTGATAAAGCAATAGTTCCAGCCCATTAAAAGAAAGGATTTTAAGACAAACTGCTTCTATAATCTCTCCACTTTGTTTCCAATTGATGAGTCATCATGCTAACATAAGTAGGGTATTTGACTTTTTGAATAAAGCCAACTTCAATGAACTTACTGACCTCAATTTTGATTTAGGAAATCAAGTTATGGTTAAAACTATGTTGAGCTTGCTTGATAGGTTGAACACCTTTCGTTTATAGTCGAATGATACACAACAACTTTAGGATCAAGCTGTTGAAAGGGGTTTCCATGGGTTTGAAGTTGTTGATCCCTCCAAAGCTAAGGCATTGTATGTTGTCTTAAAAGAAATTCATATTCTCTTCAATATAAGCTTTGTTAATTAGGCAAAGGATAAGGGGAGCTGTTTGAATATGATTCCATGTATAGTAGCCAAATGTGAAAACTAAGAAAGAAAACAAAGTGCATAAAGAATTAATGATAACATGAGAGAGAGAGAGAGAGAGAGAGAGAGAGAGAGAGAGAGAAAGAGAGAGAGAGGGAGGAGATCTTGATAGTTATTAACTACCAACAGCTTTTTCTTTTTATTTCTGATTTCTTAAATGACTATATTATGTTATAACTTTCTTTTGTTTTCTAAGTAAACTATGTTGACCGTTGCTCCAATTCTTAGCAACTTCCAATATAGTGTGCAATATTGGATAATAGTAATGATCAAAGAAAACTCACCAGCATAATTATGTGTAGTCTTGGATTTAGAAACAAATAGACTACCAATTTACTTTTCAAAAAAAAAAAAATAGACTACCAATTTGACAAAGACCACAAGCATTCTAATAGTAAAGAGAAAAACCAAGCCTTTTTTATCACTTTTTCTAAAAGTAATCTTTTACAGTTGCTCTTTTTTGGGTTAGTGCACTGATGCTAATTGCCAATAAACACAAAAAATAAAAATAAAAAAAAACAAAAAAATAAAAAATTTTAAATATGAAAATGAAATAAAATGAGTAATTAGTTATAATATATGTTTTTTATTTTAGACAAAATTTATTTGATTTAAATAATTTCATGAAATATATATTTTTTAACTTACATATATATATATTTCATATCTTTATAAATTAAATGTTAACTGATTGAGAATCGATCAAATTATGATTTACGAATATATTATTTTTTTGTATTATGAAACTCAAATATTATATTTAATAATTCACAAACAACAACAGATGTGTAACATAAACTAAACTAGCAAGATATGAAGGAGCTAAGTTATTTGTGAGGTAGATCTTGATAAATATGTTCAACTAAGTTCCAGCTTTTCAATATCCAGCTTGAGTGACTCTCAAGCCTAATTGAGTTCTTAATTTTTTTAATATTTGATATATGTATACATATAAAATAAAATATATTCACATATTATCTTAATTATATAAATTTTAATTATTTCAAGCTTTAGGTCAAGCTCTAATTGTTTTAATTAAAATTAATTATATAAATTTTAATTAATCATTCACTGAAAGTCTATCTTCATTATTTGGGAAGGACTCAGCATCTTGCTTAAGTAGTTGGATTATTTTTCAAGTCAACTTCTAGAATCCAATTGTTTATTTGAAATCCTCATATTTTTTTCAAGTTACTTAATATAATTTATTTATTTACTTTAATGTCATATTTGATGCACTAATAATTCATATAATTATAAATAAATTATTTTTAATTTTCAAAGGTAACTTAAGCTATAATTACTCACTATATTACATCTTTAAGTTAAAATCAATTTGCTTGTTATCGACCGACAAAGTTTGTAACGGTTACATCATTCAACGAAAATCTATCTTCATTCTTTGAGAAGGACTCAGCATCTTGGTTAATTTGTCCTTCAATGAAAGCGGGTTGTTTTGGAGGCGGAAGATCCACAATCTCACTATTAAGCATTGAAACTACTCTTGACATTGTTGGCCTATCGTTAGCAGATTCTTGAACGCATAACAATCCCACATGTATGCATCTCAAAATTTGTTTCTCATCATAACTCGGATCAAAAACCCCCATCTCTACTAAACCGAAAATGTTGTCTTCCTTCCACAATTTCCATACCTGAGAACACAAAAGATTGAGATATATTTGTATTAGATATTTCGAAATTAGCACTAATTGGGTTATAATGAGGCAATCATTATATAAACTTACATATCCTGAAAGGTTAAAAGAATGCTGATTGTTGTAAAAGCTTGTGTTTTTTCTTCCACTAACAATCTCTAGTAATAGAATTCCAAAGCTGAATACATCGGACTTCTCTGAAAATTGTCCTTGCATTGCATACTCAGGAGACATATAACCACTGCATTTTAACATCAAAATAACATCATACACTATATTTTACACACACGTACGCTGGTGATATATTATGAAAATGAAAAATTAATTGATAAGAGAATCTTTAACTTACTAAGTTCCCATGACCCTTTTTGTGTTGGCATGATTTTCGTTCCCTCCAAAAATCCTTGCCATCCCAAAATCTGAAATTTTTGGATTTAAATCTTGATCTAGTAAAACGTTACTCGCTTTTAGATCTCTATGTATAATCCTCAATCTTGAGTCTCGATGAAGATAAAGTAATCCTCGACTAATTCCTTCAATAATATTGAAACGTTTTTCCCAATTCAAGAATTGTTGTTTGACTTGATCTAGAAAAAATTAAATAAAAAGATCAGAAATTAACCATTGATTGTTGTAGCCAACTTTCTAACTCAAAAGTTGACCAAACAAAGCACTGCAATTAATCTTCAAAAAGGAATTATCTTGTTTCTATGTTGTGATGGATAATAAAAGTGTCTGGCTACACAATTCTATAAAGGAAAATGATAGAAAAGGGATTAGCATGTTCTAACCGAATAGAAAAGCATCCAAGCTTTTGTTGGGCATATACTCGTAGACTAACATCTTCTCTTCTCTTTCAACACAACAGCCAAGTAATCTAACAAGATTTCGATGTTGGAGTTTAGAAATCACCACCACCTCATTCATAAATTCTTCTAACCCCTGGCCAGAGGCTCTTGACAATCTCTTCACCGCTATTTCCTTTCCATCTTGCAATGTTCCCTGCATAGAAAAATCAGATAGTTAGCAACCTTTTTGTTTTAGATCAAACTTTAGCAACTTAGAAGAAATGTCATTTGACAGACTACAATACATTCGCTGAATATCACCGATTACCCTGTATACTGGACCGAATCCACCCTGTCCTAACTTTTTTGTAAGATGAAAGTTGTTTGTTGCACTTGCTAGTTCCTCAAAATTGAATAGCGGCAGCTGCTGGAGTTTAACTTCAAATAAATTTTCTCCAACCACATTGTCACTAGAAAATTTTCCCACTGCTTTTCCTATGTCGAATGGCAACATCTCCTTACTTTTCTGCTTCCTTCCTGAGATAGAAATTCGTGAGATGAAGCGATGAATTGACAGTTACCTAAAAAAATTGTCACACTACCGGTAAAGATGGATACATTACCTCTATGTTTAGCCATCCAACTCCATAAGAAAAATGTAGCGATTGTAATGATGATTACACCCACGATCACGGTTATAATAACAATAATATTAACTTTACGTTTCTCCTTTTTATCTGCAAATTGAGAAACCTAGTTAATAAAAGTGCAGCAGAAAAAGCATAGAATTGAAGCAATTTAACAATATCTGGTCGAACTTCAAACAATTTACCAAGTTCTGAAGATGCCACACGAATGTAAAGATCCACTCCCCGACTGGGGAATTTCTGTATGTCAATTAAATTTCCGCTCCATAACATACAACCAATGCCAACATCATACGCATAAGCCACACAAGAACAGTTTCTCAAGCATTGTTCTTCGCAAGTTTCTTCAAGTGGAGATGACCACTCTGAAAAGGCTGGCACTTTCATCATCTCTAGCTTCAAAAATCCATCTTCTTTGCCTACTTCACTGCCATTGTTTACTTTTTGGCACCCTAATGGGGTAGTCCTAACACATCCACTAGCCCAATTCTCTCTATTCCATTCCTCTCTATTCTTAGGCTCAAATCCCCTCAGACAACTGCAAATTGATGGTTTCATTGAATCACAGCTTCCAAACGCTCCACACTTTCCATAAAAATCACAATCAGTTATTAGATCGGGCCCATTGTTGCTCCAGTCCCCCTTCCCCTCATCCCAAAATCGTTCTACTAATTTTCCCTGCGGATTAAGTTCAGTATATGCCAACATAGACTTATTAGCAAGAGCATAAGTAAGATAAAAGGATTCTTTTTGGTCATCTCTAACAAGGCTAAATCCATTAAGATATACAGAATTCATATGTAACATTCCAATGAAGATCTGACCGTTCCACGGGCCAGTCCGAAAATACGGCTGGTTATTGTTCCAAATGATGACTTCTGGAATGTTGAGAGGCTCAAGGCCAAGAGAGAAGTTACCGTCAGATGGATCAGAAGGGCTTTTCCAGGATGACAGCTGCACTTTCTGACCCGTTCTTAGATCAGTGCTAATCTTCATGGTTGGCGTGTAGGCGTTAGAAGGATGTTGAAAACTCTCCCATATGCTCGCTCCATTATCATCCTCATTATTCTTCAGGACAAGGTTTCCAGAGTCTAAAAGCAAGGCACTTGTATTAGAAACCAGAGTTGTAACATTTGATGACCAAAGAATCTCATCCTGTCCGTTCAAAACAACAAGGTTGCCATCCTCGGATATCTTCACAATCCCAGAGGAGTCCTTGAGAGGCTGGTTTCTATTGGCTACCCATACCACAGTCTGTACTGGTATTTGATTGTACGATATCCCTACATAGCGATCGGTAGAATCAGAAAAGTTGAAGAATCCCAAGCGGAAAACTCCATTCTTGGAGAGTATGACTTCAGGATCTTTGATGGAATTGGATGGTGTGATAGTCTCTAAAGCAGTGCCAAATTGTAAGCAAAAACAAGATAGTAGAATTAGAGCTAACAAAACTAAGCCGATCGTTGTTTTCCCCATGGCTTACTTTCTTGTTGTCCTTTGAGTATGCAGGAAAAGCCATGAATATATTTCTCCTTCTGTTTAATCTGATTTTTCAACACGATTTAGTTGTGGTGGAGCGGTGATTATTGACCTGGACCATCTGAGTTGACTCATTCTTCACACCATTTTTCAACAATTAATAGTCAAATGATTAATTATGCACACTTGTTTTGATTTTCTTAGTTTCCAGAAAGAGAAATGCTCAACCACACACAGAGATCTTCTTCATTTCAGTTTAAAAATGTAAGAACAAAGCTTGACAGCTGTACAATCAGTCAGAAACAAAATGACAAATGAGCAATTTCATGGGATATTTTCCTCTGCCCGATGACCAATTGTATAAACGCTCGTGGCCGTTATAAAACAGGCTAAACAAAACGACCCCCTTCCTAGCGTTTAAGGAATAACAACAAATATAACAAATATTAAAATAAAATTTGTAAAGTGTCATTTAAAAACTATCACATGACCCCCCTTTCTTTTCTTCTTCAAACCCGTTTGTTCGCGCCTAAACTTTATTGAATACTAAGCTTGAATCTATTTTATCAGACTGAGGATTAGGGACTGAAATCAACTTTTGTTAGGAGTTAGAAATAAAAGCATAAATGTGAAAATTTTTTAAAAATAATGTATTGAATTTAATTAATTATCAAAAAATTAATAATAAAAAACAATTTTATAAAATACGTAAATTAAGAAAAAAAGACTTACAATAATATTTTAAAAAAGTTGTACTCGATTATATTTTCAGAATGTAAATTTATTGATTAAAAATTATGTATTAAAAAACATTCATTTCTTTAACATTAAGTTTTAAATATTTTGATTCATATTGCTCTTATTAATAAGTTGAAACATTGAGGCTTGATAGCTCAAATTATTTGGATGATTTGCATCTTTTTTTTTTAAAAGTTTGTTAATTATTTTCAACCTACTCATACTTTAATCAAATTTGAAAATAATCAATACATTCAACATCTAATATTCTTATTTTATTTCTATTTAAACTTGTAATACTAAATTTAAAACTATAATGTATAAAATATAAATAGTTAAATGCGATATACATGATTAATAATTTCCTCTTATTAATTAGGATTGTTTAAAGACTATATATTCAATATAATTTCCTTTCAACTTAATATAAAACATAAAACATATAAAAAAGGATATACTCAAGATAATTTCCTTTTAAATAATCAGGATTAATTAAAAAAGGATACATTGGTAAAATTTTGAGCACCAATATAACATTACAACTTATATTTGAGAATTTCATAATAATTTATTAATTTTTAAATATTAAAATAATAAAAAATAAAATCCACATAATAGAAAAATGATAAACATGGTAAGTAGAAGATAGAACTTACATATGACATAACAAAAAAAAACATAAGGCTGATGGTTCATAAAAATTTGGAGAAAAAAATCAATAGAAACTTAAAACATATAAAAAATAGTATAAAAAATATAATTAAAAATAATAATATAAATTGAAAGAAGAAAATAAAAAAAATTAAGTTGAGTGAGGTATGTGGGATATTTTTTGTTATTCTTTAGTTGTATTAATTATTAAATAAAAATTATTTTGAGGGAGCAATCAAAAGAATATATTAAAAATTTTAAAAATTTTATATGATATAAAAAAATTTTAAAAATTTTGAAGGACTGCTAAAGGAGGCTCTGCCCCTGCTGAGGGTAATTCTTCAGCACACCTCCTAGGTCTCTGTCGGGTAAACTCTCAATTTATTTCTCAAAAACTCAAACCTGTCGTTGCTTAATCCTTTAATGAAAATATCAGCAAGTTGAAGATCCGTATAACAATATTCAAGCTCAATTTCACCTTCGTTGACCGCTTCCCTCAAAGCATGAATTTGACACGAATATACTTGGTATGATCATGCTGCACAGGATTTTTAACTATTGCTGTAGCTAACTGGTTATCAACTCTTAACTGAATGTCTTTATCTAAAGCAGTGCCAAATTGTAAGCAAAAATAAGATAGTAGAATTACAGCTAAAAAACCTAAGCCGACAGTTGTTTTCCCCATGACGTACTTTCTTGTTGTTCTTTGAGTATGCAGGACTTCGAGGTGAAGCTATGAATTGATATTTCCGCATTGCTCTCCTTAATAAGATTTTTTAAAATGATCTAGTTGTGGTAAACAGGAAGTTCTAGACCTTGACCTTCTAAGTTGACTTATTCTTCTCACCGTTTTTCAACAATTATGCATACGTGTTTATGTGAACCTGAATCCAAAATATACCGCTTAACTTTTTTCTATAAGACACATATGCCTTGAACCATCCAATATTCCAATATAAATTATTAGAGAATACCAGCAAGTGTTGGTTTGCATGATTGAAATTTATCTTTACCTAAAAATGGGATTTTTTTTTTGAAATTAATGTTTCTTTTCCCGGCTTCTTCTATTAATACCTAAGATTTTTTCTTCTTCAATTCTTCTTTTTTGTTCTTTCGGAAGACAAGGGAAATTACTAATGTTATACCAAAGGGTCTGATTCTGATATGGTTTAATGATATTTTTGGCTAGCTGGAAATATGTTTACATCAAGATTTCATCATATCGTCTGATAAGTACAAGTTTGTTGCGTTTTGGAGATTTTCCACAGGCCTTGAAAAACTCGATTACTTTTTACTTGTCAACCATGGCACCTGGCCGCCTCGCCAACGATGGCATGCTTTCAACCTAAAAATGATCAACCCACGTGCACGATGTTCACACCGTGGGAGCACCATATCTAATTTGGTCTTTGGAATTAATTAAATTCTCGACTCCTGGTCCTTTGAAAAATACCCTTTTCATCAAGCTAACAAAACATGAAGTCCATCTCAACCTTTTCGTCAACAACAATTTAATATGGTCAAAATATCTGAAAAATTCCAATATTAGGGTATTTGGTTTAATTTAGTCTTTTTAATCAAAATCGTAATAATTTAATCTATTAATTTTTAAAATTGTCTTAATTTAGTTATTTCTTCTAACGACATCCAATTTTATCGTTAAAAGAGATGACATCAATATTGACGTGATATATTTTGATGACGCGTCACCAATATGATGATATGGCATGTCTTGTGGTATCAATATAACGACGTGACAGTGCCACGTGGTATTAATATGCTGATATGGTACTAACATGCTGATGTGTTAATGCCACATAGCAGATCAAAAAAATTTCAAAAAAATTTATACCACATCATAAAGATTAAGCTAAACAAAAATATATAGTGCATGAATTAAATTAAATAAAATTGAGATGTTGAGGAAATAAATTAAAAAAGATATTTAAAAAATACAAATTTTAAAGTAGATGATAGATATAGTTATTAATAAGTCAAATATTTAAGCGTAAAAGGTTTATGGTGTTAAAAACTATATAAATATTTTCTTACTTAATTATTTGATTTCAAAATATGTACATTAATTTATCTTTTTTGAAAAAATTAAGTTTGAATTCTCTTTCTATAAAAAAAATTTCAAAAAAATTACATATCTCAAGCCAAATTTAAATGAATAACTTGCATTATGTTAGAATAAAATAATATAAAAAAACTAAATAAATTCTTTTTTTCTATTTTTAATAGTATAAAAATTTAAAATTTATTTGACTTAGTTTTTAACTTGAGCTGAACTCAAATTAGCAAAAATAGGTTGATTTAGTTATAACTTTCACAATTTACAAATAGCCATTCTTTTGGAATTATTCAATCTTTACTCAATTTAGCTTTTATTTAGATTTATTCTAAGTTTCTTATAAAATGATTTTATTTAAGTTTAAATACCACAATCAAATTCTGCGAACCCTAAATTTAAATTATTAATTTAGATCTATAAAAAATTTGTAAGTACAAAAAAATTATACAAATATTTACATTTATATTTTACTTTATTAACCATAAAAACTGTCCTTAATTTAAGAAATTTCAACTTAAAAAATATAACCTAAAATATTAAACAAAATAAAAACATAAAAAGTAAATAAATAATTGAAGAGGTAGAGTAGCTCAGAATCTATGGGTGTAATAAAAGGTTTTGTCATGTCTAAGAATTATTTTTATAATCATCGCTAACTCTATATCTCCCTTTTTTTTATATAAACAAAACTAAATCAACATATTTTGTTAATTTGAGTTCATTTCAAGTTAAAAGATAAGTCAAATAAATTTCATATTTTTATACTATTAGAAATAGAAGAAAAAAGAATTTATTTAGTCTTTTTATATTAGTTTACTCCAATCATTCATTTAAATTTAGCTTTATGTATGAAATTGTTTTTGAAATTTCTTTTATAGAAAGAGAATTCAAATTTAATCTTTGCAATTCAGTTACCTGAAGGTTGGAAAGCAAAAAAAAAAAAAACTTAATTTTTGCAAAGAAGATAAATTAATGTATGTATTTTAGAATCAAACAATCAAGTAATAAAATATTTATATATTTTTTAATTCCATAAATCTTTGACTTATTAATAAATATATCTATCATCTACTTAAGTATTTGTATTTTTCAAATAGTTTTTCAATTTAGTCCCTTAACATTTCAATTTTATTCAATTTAGTCCCAATATTATACTTTTTTGTTTATTTTAGTTCCTATGACGTGACACAATTTAAAAAAAAAATTTTTTAATCTACCATATGGCACCGACACGTCAACATGTAGGTGCCATGTCGGCATTACCACATCATTACATCGGTGCCACATCGGAGCTGACATTATTCCCGTGAATAGGAAAATTGGGGGACTAAATTGTTGCGATTTTAAGTAGAAGGACTAAATTGAATAAAATACCTTAGTACAAGGACTTCCCAAGTATTTTAACCATTTACTATAGTAAGAGTTCCATAAAAACTACACATAAAATAAAAAAGACAACAAAAATGACTTAAAACTCTTTTATTCAATTACAACACTGAATCATGTAGGACAATACATGCTCCCTTAGTCCATGCATGCACGATGTGTAATTTGATGTTTATAATTAAATGATCATAAGAGAAGTTTAGGTTGTTTTAATTAGGGTTTTTATTTTTGAAATTTTCAAAGCTCCCTGTTGTCTAGATTTTTCAAAATTCCTTTCTCCATCACAATTTTTTAACTCAATCAAGAGTTGATTTTATTAATATATGTAAAAGTTTTGCTTAAAATCTAGGCAAAATAAGATGAAGGTTTTCCTCTATTGAGGATGAACAATGAAGAGTAGTGAAGAAGAAAGTCGAGAGAAATAAGAGAAAAAAAATTTTCCACACATGTCTCAACTGTTTCATTAAACTTGAAAAAAATAAAAGACATACAAACACTTGGATGAGTGAGAAATATAAAAACAGTAGCAAAACCAGATGGAAATATCTGGCTTTCCAAAAACCAAAGAGTGTTAGGATATGTGAGAGATTCCTTAACACAAAGATTAACAATATTCCTAAACGATGTAGTTTTAGTCAAGACTAAAACACACCTTACCAGACTCAACAGTAAATAGTAAATGGTAAAAGTAACAACATAAATATAAAACATAACAAGACTTGAAACGACACTACTCAAAAACACTAAACGACAGCTTGCTAGAACCTTCTTCTTCTTTTCAAATTTTATTGCTTCTTGCAAACCTCCATTAAAGCGTCACTTTGATAGCTTGACTGCAGATCAAAGACCATAAATATTCAACACAACTCTTTGGTGTTTAAGCTGCAAATCCTTAACTCAAATATCAAAAACATGAATTGATCTTTACTCAAGCCTTTTGTGAAAATATATGTAAGTTGTATATCAACACCGCAGTGCTCGACCTCAATTTCTTCATCCTTAATTGCATATCTGATTGCATGATATTTCACTTTGATGTGCTTAGTCTTGTCATACTAAATAGGATTTTTAGCTATAGAGATAACGGATTTGTTGTCAATAAAGAGAGTGGTTCTTTTTTCTTGACCAAATCCTTGATCCAGTAAAACTTTCTTAAGCTAGATAGCTTGATTTGTAGCAGCAGTTATTGCAATATACTCGACTTCTGTTGATGATTGAGCAACAATTTATTGTTTTTTTGAATTCCAGGAAAATATACCACTACCAATGAGAAATAGTAGCCTCTTGTCATTAATGTCGCATACCCAGTCACTGTTACTGTAGCTAATCAAATCATGACAATGCTTCATTGTGAACTTCAAACCATACTCAACTATTCCTCTAACATACCTTAACACACGTTTGGCAACTACAAAATGAGTTTGAGTAGGGCTTTGTATAAACTTGGAAAGCAGATTGGTTGAGAACATAATATCAAGTCTTGAGGCTATCAAATAAAGTAAAATTCCAACAATTCTTGTGTAGGTTAAGCTTAAAGCATTAAAGAACCATTTTCTTTTATGAGCTTACAATTTGCAACTAATTGAGCCTTAACTACCTTGCACCCTTCCATGTGGAATTTCCTTAATATCTCATGTGCATACTTACTATGATGAATGTAGACATATTCTGAAGTTTGAACAAATTGCAGACCAAGAAATACTTCATTTGTCTTAAGTTTGACATTTCAAACTCACTCATGAGCTCAGCTTTGAAATTTTTAAAAATAGATTCACGTGAACCTGTAATAAGTAGACCATCCACATATAAAGAGATTATAAGTTTCCATGAGTCATCAAAAAGACTTACATATAAGGTGAGTTCATTCGCACTCCTCGAAAACCCTTTTGAAATTAGATAGGTATCTATCATTTCATACCAATCTTTAGGAGTATCTTTCAACCCATATAAGGCTTGCACTAATTTGTAGACCTTCATTTCATTCCTTGATGAGACAAAAGCCTCTGGTTGTTGACCATAAATGTCTTCATTCAAATATCCATTCAAAAAAGCAAATTTGACATCAAGATGCTAAATATTCCAACCTTTCTTACAACCAATGCTATGAGTAATCTAATGGTGTCATGTTTTATCATGAAAGCAAATGTTTCCCAATAATCAACCCCTTGGATTTGAGCATAACCTTTCACTACAAGTCTATCTTTAAATTTGTTAACTGAACCATTTGTATTAAGTTTGATCTTATAGATCCATTTGACACCTATGATGTGTTGATCAACAGGCTTGTTTACCAAAATCCAAGTTCCATTCTTCAAGATCATTTCCATTTCTTCATTCATAGGTTGTATCAATCTGTTATCCTTAGCAGCTTCATTGTAAGTTTTTGGTTCACAAATAGTAACATTACATAGTGCATATATGTCTTGCAGTGATCTGATGCCTTTCACTACAAGACTTTCATCTTTAATATCAGTTTCTTGATCATCTGCAATTGCAACAAGGTCATCATCCAAGATTATGGCTCCAAACCTTGATGTTTTGTACTTGGATTTTTATCCCTTGAATGAGGGGGTTAAAGGTTCTTTAAGTTGGGGGGTAGGGGGATTTTCTTGAAAGGTTGAAAAAGGGGGTGGAAGTGTTTGTCTACATAGATGCTAGTCTAAAAGGGCAGTGTTAAGGTTGCTTTACATGGTTGGTTACTTGTTGGAGTGTGTAGATACTTGATTTTGGCTAATACTTGTTCTCTAAAGAATTACTTTACAACATAATATTGTACAAATAATAACCAAAACGAGTGAAACACTACTTCACGCTGAACAACTAAAACAAGTGAAGTGCTACTTCACATAAAACAACTAGAACACCTGAAGCATTAATTCATGCAGAACAAATAGAATAAGTGGAGCACTACTTTATATTGAACAATTAATACAAGTAAAACAACTACTTTGTATAGAATAACCACTTCACATGGATGACAGTGAAAACAACTTAGAATAAGTGGTAGGGTTCATGGGTTACTTTCATCTTGGGATGTTCTAGAGAGTTTGGCTTGGTGGCTCAGATATATGGGTAGTTAAGAGGTTTTCCTCTTAACCGTTTCCTAAAGTACAAGTGTTTCACCCTCCTACCCTGTTCTCGTATACCTATTTACATACACATTCTTCTTTTGTACTTATTCACGTACAGCTTCTTCTCATGTATCTTTTCACGTAAACCTCTTATTTATTACCTTTTACTCAATAACAAGTCTTATTACATCCAATTACAGTAACGATTACTCACATTAAAGCTCTTTATAATAATATCATTCATGAGGCGCATTGAAGCTTATTCTTAAGTAACTGCCACTTTTAGCATTATATATAGAGCCTCACAATTGATTTAGAAGGGTTCTTCCCTCCTACAATGGCTAACACATTCTCTTCCAGAGCTTCTTTCTCTAAATTCTTTTATACTCCCTAATTATTTTCTTATTGTCTTCTATTTGCTATGACATTCATTGCTTCAAGAACAGCTCTAATCTTCCATGAGGTGCTTGTCCTTTCGACCTTCAATGTCTTAAATGCTTCCAGACACAATCATGGAGTTAAAAAGAAAAAGAAAAAGAAATGGAAATTGCCAAAAGAAAGTTAATGATAAAAGAATAAAAGTTGCTCTCGTTTCCATGTTTTTTTAAATGCCTTTTGTTTCTAATGAACAAAGATGGGTGGAGAAAGGAATCATGCAATCACAAGCATATGAAAATTTTCCTTGAAAAAGTTGAGTAAAAAAAGGACATTCTATTCAATTATACTCTCCTATTTAATTCAGAATGTGCATCACATGTCTCTACCTAATTTAACGTATGATTATGATATAATAACTTAACCATAATTGTTGAGTAAAGATGGTGAGTGAGTGTAGCACTTTTGTTCATGGATTCTACTTTATTTAGTTTGAAGTTAATTTGAAAAAGGAGTAAGTACATATAAAAGCAAAGGTATATCATATCAGTCATAGGACCAAACATTTGACAAAATTACAATATTTTGTACTAGTGAACTTGATTACAAAAACAAAGATAAAAAATTTTTATTTTGAACTGAAGCAAATAAATTTCAAATTTATGGTCCATTTGCTAATAAAAAAATAATTTGTTGGTAAAAAATTTTTTTGTATAAAATAATTTACAAGAAATTTTAATATTTTTTATTATTTAAATAAATTGTCTAAAACATTTTCAATTGTTTGGGACATTCTATGAAAAATATTTTCCACAATCATTGATGGAATTATTTAGATGTTAAAATGATAAATTAGAGTTGATTACAAAACAATAATAGCATTTGGTTTCATATCAACATTCAAAATGAAAATGAAAATAGATAAAATCAATAATATTATTTCTCAAAACATTTAGCCCCATATTGTATTGAAAGTAAGCTCTACTAAAAAAAAAAATCATCTCATCACTTTTTTACCATAACATAATAAAAATATCTATATTTATCAATTTTGTAAGACATCTAAAACTCATACTTATAAATGTTTGACGATCATTTAAATATTTTTTATTATGGTTATTAATAAAATTTATTCAATTTATAAATAAATTTTTTAAAAAATAAAGATTTATTAAGCAATCAAACATGGAATACAAACTCTCATCCAATCATTCAAAAGTAGGGATGTCACCTCTTTTAGTGGGGAATAATACAAACTAATATCATAACTTAATTCAAATCCTAAATTAGCCATGAAATCAGCGATTTTGTTCCTTTCCTTATAAATGTGACTTATACTAATCTCCTAATGTCTACTTAATAGGACTTTAATTGCTCTAATCACATCTACGTTAGAGCAAGGATGTATAGATGAAGAATTAAGAACTTGAACTACTGCTTTATTATCAATCTATTGTTTAACTTTAAATTTGCTACTTAGCTTTAAATCTGCCTCTCCTTGACACTAGTCGTATGTTGCATGTTATTTGCTTTAGCTGTACTAAAGTCGTCCACATAATACAATCCCCTCCTCTTAGTACCACGCTAAATGACCTCCTTGGTGAGAATATCTTGAAGAAGACAAAAAGTAGGATATATAAGTAGCGCACAATAAAGTTTCATAGTAACTTGGCTTATAGACAACAATTTATTTAAGAGAGATGGAATTAGTAAAGTATGAGATAAAGAAGGAAATGGTGATAAAGCAATAGTTCTAGCCCTTATTACTGGATATGTGACACTATTAGTATTAGCAATACTAACTCGCCTTGGTTAAGTGATCTCTGAAAAGTTATTGGAGTTGAATGTCATGTGGTTGTTTGCCCCTGAGTTGATTATCCAATCATTATCATCACGTTTGTTAGAGCTAAGTAATGCTTGACTATAGTTACCTTGATTATTATGTGTCGTTGAATCACTTGAAAATTCGACTTGTTAAGTGAAGGATAATTGAGTTTCAATAGTTACTAAGGCAGCTCTACCCAAGCCTCTATCAGAGGCAACAGTTTCACAGTGTTTTCGTGCTTGAAGTTCATTCCACCAGTCTGGATATCCATGTAACTTATAGCAAGTTTCATGGGTATGTTTCATGTTTCTAAAATAAGTACACCCTCTCGTTTTGATTGTAATTTATATTTGGAGGTTGCATTTAATTGTCTATTGCTCATAAAGAGAGACCTTGTTTTTTAAGGTGGGTCTTGTTATCCTATCTTGACTCTTTTAAAAGCCATAACAACACCAGTCATAGTTTCAGTGCCTGTTATCACTATTTCTTACCTAATATCTTCTCGTAGTACATGAGCATAAGCTTGTTCAACTGTTGAAAATGGTTTCAACTACAGCATATCACTTTGAATCTTATCCAGTCGGTCATTTAATCCATCAAGGAAGGTAAATACTCTATCTTCCTTTAAGATGGAATTATATTTATGTATATTAACAACACATTCCATCAGTTTAGGATGACGGAAGTTAATTTCTCTCTACATGCCTTGAAGATCATTATTGTAACACCCCGTAAAAGGGGGGGCCCAACCATTGATGAAGAAAGGAAATGTGACAAGCGGTGAGAGAGTGAAGAGAAAAAGATAATAAAAGTGAAAGAAGAAGAAAGAGAAGAAATGATGGGGCCGGCAAAAGAAAGAGAAAGAAAAAGGAGAGAAAAAAGAAGAGGAAGGGGAGAGAGAGAGTAGCGACACCGGGAGGGAGAAAGAGAAGAAAGAAAAGAGAAAGAAGAAAGAAGAAAGAAGAAAAAAGAAAAAAAAAGAGGAAAGAGAGAGGGAAAACGATGGTGTTAGAGGAGAAAGAGGAGAAAGAAGAGAAAGAGAAATGCTGGCTGGAGGGAAGATCGACAGCAAGGAGAGAAAGAAGAGGAAGAAAAAAGAAAAAAAAAGTGCTACTGACCAAAAATGAGAAAACAAAGGAAAAAAATAGGCATGGCTCAATAAGAAGAAATGAGAAAAGCTCATGAAAAAGCCCCAATGGCAACATGAAAAAGAAAAGTCCAAAAAAAAAAATAAAAATGGAGATTTGGACCTACTTAACCTAATTTAGAAGTGATAAAGTGAATATAGTATACTATAGCGGCGTGCCGGAGCATGTGACGAGTGACCGGCAAGTAAAATAGTGATGTAGTGTCCCACTATTGTGAGGTGAATGAATGCTAAATTTGAAAACTACGTTCCTATAATATATTATATATATTCTGCTTGACAATTGACGAAATTGTGGATAGCATGAGCTGGTAGAAATTCTTAAGTTGTTTGTGATTGTGACAAAAATTTTTAAATCCGTTTTCTTTATACTATATGTAGTATATATCTATACGTTTTTAACTACGGGGAAACAAACCTTTGACTAGTTTCACTTCAAAATCATGCCTTGCAATTTGTGTAATGTTTAGGCCCATGGCCATTATATTGATTCTCAATATGTTATGACAAATTGTTTATCTCACTTAGTACGCTAATTTGATAAACATGCCATATTTGAAATGATTTATGCATAACCTGCAATTTATGAGTGTAATGTTTTTAATCTACCATGTTTTGCAAATGCATTAAACTTCTAAGACTTTTCTTTGTACGTGATTGAGATACCTTGGGAAAGGACCTGTCACCACACCAGGTTTAAGTGTTGTCTTTGTGCACAAAGTAGTAACTATTGCTTATTGATATTTGATGGCAAGAAAAGGGGGACTTGAAGCCTCGATTTGTGTTAGGTGACGTGTGCAGTTCCCACGAGTAGGTAAAAGGGGACCTGAAGCCTCGATTTGTATTTGGTGACGTGGGCAGTTCCCACAAATTTGGTAAAGGGTGACCTAAAGCCCTGATTTGTATTAGGTGATATAGGTAGTTTCCACGAGTAGGTAATAAGGCAACTTGAAGCCTCGATTTGTAATAAGTGGTGTGGGCAGTTCCCACGAGTAGGTGATGATGTATGAGAAAGAGTAAGCCTAAAGGTTATACTAAACTTACATGAGGATGATACTCACATACAGATTATTTATTTTTATATATTGCATGGTATTAATATCATTTTATTATTAAATGATAAGTGAAATTTATGGTTGAAACAATTTTAAAGATGAAGGATTTTCTAGCAAGCTGAATAATTCTGTTTTCATTTTTATTTACTTGGAATTTATTATTCGTAAAACTTGCAAGGCATAAAACAAAATCTCTCTACTTAATGGAGTGTGTAATACCCGACCCTAATTTACCTGTGATATGTCATTTACATGCAATGGATAGCATGTTTGTATATTGAATTGCCCCGGGAAACAAGTTAAATGACAATATTGCCCCTAATGGTATGGTTAAGTTAAATAAGTCTCGAATCAGTTTAAACAGAGAATTCAGGATGAATTTGAGAAAACTAAAACCCATGGAGTGATTTAAAATAGTGATTCGGAGTTCGAGGTTTAGTTTGGAGTTAATCGGGACAAAACGGTCATTTTTCAATTTCAGGACAAAATGGGAATTTTTAATAAAGATTTTGATTTTTATGACCAAAAATACTTATATGAAATACAATATGATTATTGGAACATAAAATAAAGTTTAACAGTGAAAAAGTGCAATTCTCGATATTTTTGGGACACAATGGCAAAATAGTAATTTTACCATTAAAGGATGAATTTGGAATTTTTGAAAAAGATTTTTGTGATCCTATTTGATTGAGATTGATCATATTAAACTTATTGGAGTGTAATTTGAAGGTTTGACAGTGAAAAAGTTTAATTCCGATGATTTCTAGAGTGTAGGGGCAAAATCGTAATTTTACCACCGGAAGGCCAAATTTAATTTTTCGAGAGAATTTAGATCAAATTTGACAAATTGGAGTATGGTATGAGTTTGAGGACTGAAAAATATGTCTTGTGGCAATTTTTCAATTTTGGGGGTAAAAATGTAATTTTGTACTTTTTCGGGGGCAAAAGTGTAATTTCACAAAATTACACTATAAAAATTATTGAAATTTCTTCTAGAAGCTCCTGGAAAAAATCAGGGGATAAGGGCTGAAATTTTGACTGAAAGAAAGTAAAAAAGAAAATAAAGAAATAATAAATTAAGGAATAGTAAATTAACATGTGGAAAAAAATAGAACATTTAAATATTAAGTGATTAAAGCCACAAAAAAATCAACCAAAAGCCATAGTGAAGTTCGGCTAAGGCAAACAAGAAGGGGAGAAGGGGAAAGGAAGAAACCTAGGCTGAAAATTTGAGGAAAACAAGGAAAAATCAAGTGTCCAAGCAATTAAAAGGTAAATTTCATTAATTTTCTATGTGATTTCCATTACCCATCCATTCTTTTTTCATTTCCATGCAAATTTAACATATGGGTATGATGATCCCTTGCTGAACCAGCATCCTTAGGTGGGTTTTGATTCATTTTGTTGGTAGATTTTATGGTTATTTAATGTTATCAAGTGGGTAGAAATGGAAAGTAACAAAAACAAGTGAGAAAAATGATTTTTCTCCATTGACACCCTTAATCTCGAAATTTCCAGGAGAGAAATGGCTGCTGAAAATGATGAGATTCCATGGAAATTAAATGAATTATGATGAATTAAGGGTGTAGAAAAATTATGGGAATTTTTAGAGCAAAAATCGAAATTTTTACCCACTAGGGGTATTTTCATAATTTCAGTCCGGGACTGAAAATTTGCATCACATTGAGGGACATTAAGTCCAATTGGATATAATTGAGGTATAGAAAGTGAAAAAAATTGATTCAGAATTAAAATGAAGATTTTAGCAATTTAATTGCGTGTAGGCGAATTAGGTCGAAAACCATGTTTAAACGGTTATTCGGACAGCTTAAGGTGCATTTCATGCATTCATGTAGAAATTATAGAGCTTGAAATCAATTATAATTAATTGATTTGATTTATTGAAATTCGTGCCACGCGTAACGCGTAGGTGGTGAATCGTCCAATAAAGGCAAGGAAATAACCACAGACGAGCGAGACTAGGATTATTCAGGACTTCTGAAACTAGTGAGTGGATAATTTACCGTTTTCAATATCTGAAGTAATTTTACTTGATTATGTGCTTTTAAAATAAATTGAATTTTATAAATAATTTTTAAATCGAAAAATCGATTTAATAACACTGAGTATGTGGAGACCGGTTTAGATTTGTGTTCTTCTATTAAAATTTAAATTATGGCTTATGATTTTGGTGAGCATGCTTGGCTGATTTATTGTGTTAAAAATTGACATGAATTGTTGTTTGCTGTGTAGACTGGTTATTATTAAAATGGCCTTGCCATGCTGTTGGATTATTCTACAAAATTGGTGGTTCATAATTAATGAAACACTACAGTGAGGGTTGCCGTGGACTGCCTTTAGGAGGAGTACGGAAAACCCTATGATCGGTTACCTCGGTCGTAGAGGCGAGTAGGATAACTCCTGAGGTAATGTTACGATTCACTTCACGTTAAACCACCGCGTGAAGATGAGTTTAGCCAATGCCAATGATCGGCTGTATTTGAAAAATTATAAAATTCTAACAGCCTTGGCGGACTCAATTAGACACTCTGATCAAGTGTCCACGAGTATGAGATTTGGCTTAAGCCTGATTTTGTATAAATAAAATATAAGCCTTTGATTTTGATAAATAAGATTGATTTGTACAATTGTAATAAATTGATGCTATAAACTACATGATAGCATTGTGTTTTATTTATATTGTCTCCATCTACTCGACTTTAGATGTCGTAGATGGTATTTATCTAACTCACTGGGTTGTAAAACTCATCCCTCAATTTCCCCATTTTAGGCTCACAGACATTTGTAGATAGTAGGTTTTGACACGAAATGCATTTGTTGTGACGATCTTAGCTCTCACAGGTTCATCTCGTAGACTGTATTTCTCTATTTTGAGCCCACTTAGCGTTGTAAATTAAATTTTATACTTCAGTTATCTGTATTTCTATATGTAATAATATATTTTGTTTTTACGCTGTAAAAATTACATCCGGATATCTATATAAAAATTGTTTTATAAGAAATTATTATATTTTAAGGAATATTATTATTTTATTCCATTAAATGTAATTTCACTCAAATTTCACGTTTTATATATCTGATTTCAATTCCGACTTCAATTTATGAAATCTTTACGCGTAAGTAACATTTTTTTCAAATTTTGAAATTTTTGACGAAAAATGACTGGAATGCCCCTGTGTAGTAATTTTCGTCTTTTTTCTTGTTTTGGTCCGAAAAGGGACAAGATGATATAAAGTATGGAATAAATAAATAGAAACTCACAAGGGAACTGGAAAGACTGGTACGAGAGCTTTGCGAGGTTTCGATATGGTACTCGGGGAATGAGTGCATATCGGGACATCGCGACGGTTGTCACGGATTCGAGGGTGGTTTCGGGTCGTGACAGAGTGTGTTGTCTACATGTACTCTTGGTTTTATAAATATCCCATTTGTATGTTTGTTTCCCCTTCTTGCCTGCTCACGGGGTCAATGATCATTGAATCTGTGAGATTCACACCCCCTTATTTTTCCTTTTGCAGATAGAGATTAGTTTTAACGAAAATCTCAAATGAGGCTTGTTCGGGACTTGGAGGGATTCTTCGAAAGTCTCGGACGCTGATAGCGGCCAAGGAGCGGTCGTTACAATTATAATATATTCAATGGATCCTCCAGCTTGTCTCATTTTAGAGACTCGTCTTTCAGATCATATACTTAGGATGTGTTAGTCCCATCAAAATAAGTTGTAGCAATAGAATGACATACTATTTTTGCAATTGGAAAATGAATGAAATTGTTGATCAAGTTTGGATCCATAAAGTTGATCAACCACCCTTTTACAATTGCCTTTTCAGTTCCCCATTTTTGAAATGTTTGGTCTATTTGTTAAGGCTATAGAAAGTCTCCATTAATATATCACAATTTGTTTTTGCTTGATTTATACATCTCAACAACTTGGGACCATAAGACATAGTTGGTGCCATTCAACGTAATGTTGATTTGCGCAGCGAAGGAATCATTGCTTGGTACTTGTGGTTGATATTGATTTCTGGCTAAAAATTTCATCATCTTTGTCTTCAAATCTTCTAAGATAGGGTTTGTATGGTTGTCGTTGTGTTTTACCACATCAGTTGGTTCCACCATGGTTTTTGATCAGTTTTGGAACTTTTTTTTGAAGGTTTAGTTGTAGTAGACGTTTGAGGATTCTGCTCTGATACCATGTTAAAAGGTTTTCTATTTTCATATCTTTTTATTATAGTATTGAATATAATAATCTAGGAGTACGAAGAGGAAGTTTAGAAAAACTATTTTGGGTTATTCATTTTCTAAGGCTAGTATTATGGTTGACCATTGAAAGAAAGGATTTTAAGACAAACTACTTCTATAATCTCTCCACTTTGTTTCCAATTGACGAGTCCTCATGCCAACATAAATAGGGTATTTGACTTCTTGAATAAAGCCAGCTTCAATGAACTTACTAATCTCAATCTTGATTTAGGAAATCAAGTTATGGTTAAAACTACATTGAGCTTGTTTGATAGGTTGAACACCTTTTGTTTACAGTTGAACGATGCACAACAACTTTAGGATCAAGTTGTTGAAGGGGGTTTCCATGGGTTTGAAGTTGTTGATCCCTCCAAAGCTAAGGCATTGTATGTTGTCTTAAAAGAAATTCATATTCTCTTCAATATAAGCTTTGCTAATTAGGCAAAGGATAAGGGGAGCTGTTTGAGTATGATTCCACGTATAATAGCCAAATGTGAAAACTAAGAAAGAAAATAGAGTGCATAAAGAATTAATGATAATTTAAGAGAGAGAGAGAGAGAGAGAGGAGATCTTGATACTTAGTGACTGCCAACAACTTTTTCCTTTTATTTCTGTTTCTTAAATGACTATATTATGTTATAACTTTCTTTTGTTTTCTAAGTAAACTATGTTGACCGTTGCTCGAACTCTTGGCAGCTTCCACTATAGTATCCAATATTGGATAATAGTCATGATCAAAGAAAACTCACCAACATAATTGTGTGTAGTCTTGGATTTAGAAACAAATAGACTACCAATTTACTTTTCAAAAAAAAAAAAAATAGACTATCAATTTGATAAAGACCACAAGCATTCTAGTAGTAAAGAGAAAAACCAAGCCTTTTTTATCACTTTTTCTAAAAGTAATCTTTTATAGTAGCTTTTCTTTTGGGTTAGTGCAATGATGCTAATTGCCAATAAACACAAAAAAAATCAAAAATCAAAAGAAAAAAAATCAAAATTTTTTAAATATGAAAATGAGATAAAAGGAGTAATTAGTTATAATATATGTTTTTTTAGACAAAATTTATTTAATTTTAATAATTTCATGAAAATATATATTTTTTAACTTACATATATATATATATATATTTCATATCTTTATAAATTAAATGTTAACTGATTGAGAATCAATTAAATTATGATTTACAAATATATTATTTTTTAATATTATTATTATGAAACTCAAATATTGTATTTAATAATCCACATGCAACAACAGATGTGTAACATAAACTAAACTAGTAAGATATAAAGGAGCTAAGTTGTTTATGAGGTAGATCTTGATGAATATGTTCAACTAAGTTCCAGCTTTTCAATATTCAGCTTGAGTGACTCTCAAGCTTAAGTAAGTTCTTAATTTTTTTAATATTTTATATATGTATACATGTAGAATAAAATATATTCACATGTTATCTTAATTATATAAATTTTAATTATTTCGAGCTTTAGGTCAAACTCTAATTGTTTTAATTAAAATTAATTATATAAATTTTAATTAATCATTCACCGAAAATCTATCTTCATTATTTGGGAAGGATTCAGCATCTTGCTTAAGTAGTTGGATTATTTTTCAAGTCAACTTCTAGAATCCAATTGTTTATTTGAAATCCTCTTTTTTTTTCAAGTTACTTAATATAATTTATCTGTTTCCTTTAATATCATATTTGATGCACTAATAATTCATATAATTATAAATAAATTATTTTTAATTTTCAAAGGTAACTTAATTTATAATTACACACTATATTACATCTTTAAGTTAAAAGCAATTATCGGCCAACAAAGTCTGTAACAGTTACATCATTCAACGAAAATCTATCTTCATTATTTGGGAAGGACTTAGCATCTTGGTTAATTTGTCCTTCAATGAAAGCGGGTTGTTTTGGAGGGGGAAGATCCACAATCTCACTATTAAGCATTGAAACTACTCTTGACATTGTTGGCCTATCGTTAGCAGATTCTTGAACGCATAACAATCCCACATGTATACATCTCAAAATTTGTTTCTCATCATAGCTCGGATCATAAACCCCCATCTCTACTAAACCTAATATGTTGTCTTCCTTCCACAATTTCCAGGCCTGAGAACACAAAAGATTGAGATAATTGTATTAGATATTTCGAAATTAGCACTAATTGTGGTATAATGAGGCAACCATTATGTAAACTTACATATCCCAAAAGGCTAAAAGAATGTTGGTTGTTGTAAAAGCTTGTGTTTTTTCTTCCATTAACAATCTCTAGTAATAGAACTCCAAAGCTGAACACATCGGACTTATCTGAAAATTGCCCTTGCATTGCATACTCGGGAGACATATAACCGCTGTATTTTAACATCAAAATAACACCATACACCATATTTTACACACACGTATAGTGATAATATATTATGAAAAAGAAAAATTAATTGATGAGAGAATCTTCAACTTACTAAGTTCCCATGACCCTTTTCGTGTTGGCATGATTTTCGTTCCCTCTAAAAATCCTTGCCATCCCAAAATCTGAAATTTTTGGATTTAAATCTTGATCCAATAAAACGTTACTCGCTTTTAGATCTCTATGTATAATCCTCAATCTTGAGTCTCGATGAAGATAAAGCAATCCCCGACCAATTCCTTCAATAATATTGAAACGTTTTTCCCAATTCAAGAATTGTCGTTGGACTTGATCTAGAAAAAATTAAATAAAAAGACCAGAAATTAACCATTGATTGCTGTTGCCAACTTACTAACTCCGAAGTTAAACAAACAAAGTAGTGCAATTAATCTTCAAAAAGGAATTAACTTGTTTCTATGTTGCGATGGATAAGAAACGTGTCTGGCTGCATAATTCTACAAAGGAAAATGATAGAAAAAGGATTAGCATGTTCTAACCGAAGAGAAAAGCATCCAAGCTTTTGTTGGGCATATACTCGTAGACTAACATCTTCTCCTCTCTTTCAACACAACAGCCAAGTAATCTAACAAGATTTCGATGTTGGAGTTTCGAAATCACCACCACCTCATTCATAAATTCTTCTAGCCCCTGGCAAGAGGCTCTTGACAATCTCTTCACCGCTATTTCCTTTCCATCTTGCAATGTTCCCTGCATAGAAAAATCAGCTAGTTAGCAACCTTTTTGTTTTAGATCAAACGTTAGCGACTTAGTAGAAATGTCATCTGACAGACGATTACCCTGTATACTGGACCGAAACCACCCTGTCCTAACTTTTTTGTAAGATGAAAGTTGTTTGTTGCACTTGCTAGTTCCTCAAAATTGAATAGCGGTAGCTGCTGGAGTTTAACTTCAAATAAATTTTCTCCTGCCACATTGTCACTAGAAAATTTTCCCACTGCTTTTCCTTTGTCGAATAGCAACATCTCTTCACTTTTCTGTTTCCTTCCTGAGATAGAAATTGGTGAGATGAATTGACAGTTACCTAAAAAAATTGTCACACTACCTGTAAAGATGGATACATTACCTCTATGTTTAGCCATCCAACTCCAGAAGAAAAATGTAGAGCTTGCAATGATGATTACACCCACGATCACGGTTATAATAACAATAATATAAACTTTACGTTTCTCCTTTTTCTCTGCAAATTGAGAAACCTAGTTAATAAAAGTGCAGCAGCAAAAGCATACAATTGAAGCAATTTAACAATATCTGGTCGAACTTCAAACAATTTACCAAGTTCTGAAGATGCCACACGAATGTAAAGATCCACTCCCCGACTGGGGTATTTCTGTATGTCAATTAAATTTCCTTTCCATAACATACAACCAATGCCAACATCATACGCATAAGCCACACAAGAACAGCTTCTCAAGCATTGTTCTTCGCAAGTTTCTTCAAATGGAGATGACCACTCTGGAAAGGCTGGCACTTTCATCATCTCTAGCTTCAAAAACCCATCTTCTTTGCCTACTTCACTGCCATTGTCTAGTTTTTGGCACCCTAATGGGGTAGTCCTAACACATCCACTAGCCCAATTCTCTCTATTCCATTCCTCTCTATTCTTAGGCTCAAATCCCCTCAAACAACTGCAAATTGATGGTTTCATTGAATCACAGCTTCCAAACGCTCCACACTTTCCATAAACATCACAAGCAGTTAGTAGATTAGGCCCATTGTTGACCCAGTCCCCCTTCCCCTCATCCCAATATCGTTCTACTAATTTTCCTTGCGGATTAAGTTCAGTGTACAACAACATAGACTTATTAGCAAGTGCATAAGTAAGATAAAAGGATTCTTTTTGGACATCTGTAACAAGGCTAAGTCCATTAAGATATACAGAATTCATATGTAACATTCCAATGAAGATCTGACCGTTCCATGGGCCAGTCCGAAAATACGGCTGGTTATTGTTCCAAATGATGACTTCTGGAATGTTGAGAGGCTCAAGGCTAAGAGAGAAGTTACCGTCAGATGGATCAGAAGGGCTTTTCCAGGATGACAGCTGCACTTTCTGATCCGTTCTTAGATCAGTGCTAATCTTCATGGTTGGCGTGTAGGCGTTAGAAGGATGTTGAAAACTCTCCCATATGCTCGCTCCATTATCATCCTCATTATTCTTCAGGACAAGGTTTCCAGAGTCTAAAAGCAGGGCACTTGTATTAGAAACCAGAGTTGTAACATTTGATGACCAAAGAATCTCATCCTGTCCGTTCAAAACAACAAGGTTGCCATCCTCGGATATCTTCACAATCCCAGAGGAGTCCTTGAGAGGCTGGTTTCTATTGGCTACCCATACCACAGTCTGTACTGGTATTTGATTGTACGATATCCCTACATAGCGATCGGTAGAATCAGAAAAGTTGAAGAATCCCAAGCGGAAAACTCCATTGCTGGAGAGTATTACTTCAGGATCTTTGATGGAATTGGATGGTGTGATAGTGTCTAAAGCAGTGCCAAATTGTAAGCAAAAACAAGATAGTAGAATTAGAGCTAACAAAACTAAGCCGATCGTTGTTTTCCCCATGGCTTACTTTCTTGTTGTCCTTTGAGTATGCAGGAAAAGCCATGAATATATTTCTCCTTCTGTTTAATCTGATTTTTCAACATGATTTAGTTGTGGTGGAGCGGTGATTATAGACCTGGACCATCTGAGTTGACTCATTCTTCACACCACTTTTCAACAATTAATAGTCAAATGATTAATTATGCGCACTTGTTTTGATTTTGTTAGTTTCCAGAAAGATGAAGAACAGAAAGAGAAATGCTCAACCACACACAGAGATTCTTCTTCATTTCAGTTTAAAAATGTAAGAACAAAGCTTGACAGCTGTACAATCAATCAGAAACAAAATGACAAATGATCAATTTCATGGAATATTTTCCTGTGCCCGATGAGCAATTGTATAAACGCTCGTGGCCGTTATAAAACAGGCTAAACAAAACGACCCCCTTCCTAGCGTTTAAGGAATAACAACAATCATAACAAATATTAAAATAAAATTTGTAAAGTGTCATTTAAAAACTATCACATGACCCCCTTTTCTTTTCTTCTTCAAACCCGTTTGTTTGCGCCTAAACTTTATTGAATACTAAGCTTGAATCTATTTTATCAGACTGAGGATTAGGGACTGAAATCAACTTTTGTTAGGAGTTAGAAATAAAGCATAAATGTGAAAAATTTTTAAAAATAATGTATTGAATTTAATTAATTATCAAAAAATTAATAATAAAAAATAATTTTATAAAATACTTAAATTAAGAAAAAAAGACTTACAATAATATTTTAAAAAAGTTGTACTCGATTATATTTTCAGAATGTAAATTTATTGATTAAAAATTATGTATTAAAAAACATTCATTTCTTTAACATTAAGTTTTAAATATTTTGATTCATATTGCTCTTATTAATAAGTTGAAGCATTGAGGCTTGATAGCTCAAATTATTTGGATGATTTGCATCTTTTTTTTAAAAAAGTTTGTTAATTATTTTCAACCTACTCATACTTTAATCAAATTTGAAAATAATCAATACATTCAACATCCAATATTCTTATTTTATTTCTATTTAAACTTGTAATACTAAATATAAAACTATAATGTATAAAATATATATAGTTAAATGCGATATATAGGATTAATAATTTCCTCTTATTAATTAGGATTGTTTAAAGACTATTTATTCAATATAATTTCCTTTCAACTAAATATAAAACATAAAAACATATCAAAAAGGATATACTCAAGATAATTTCTTTTTAAATAATCAGGATTAATTAAAAAATGATACAATGGTAAAATTTTGAGCACCAATATAACATTACAACTTATATTTGAGAATTTCATAATAATTTATTAATTTTTAAATATTAAAATAATAAAAAAATAAAATCCACATAATAGAAAAATGATAAACATGGTAAGTAGAAGATAGAACTTACATATGACACAACAAAAAAAAAATATGGCTGATGGTTCATAAAAATTTGGAGAAAAAAATCTATAGAAACTTAGAACATATAAAAAATAGTATAAAAAATATAATTAAAAATAATAATATAAATTGAAAGAAGAAAACAAAATAAAAATTAAGTTGAGTGAGGTATGTGGGATATTTTTTGTTATTCTTTAGTTGTATTAATTATTAAATAAAAATTATTTTGAGGGAGCCATCAAAAGAATATATTAAAAATTTTAAAAATTTTATATGATATAAAAAAATTTTAAAAATTTTGAAGGACTGCTAAAGGAGGCTCTGCCCCTGCTGAGGGTAATTCTTCAGCACACCTCCCAGGTCTCTGTCGGGTAAACTCTCAATTTATTTCTCAAAAACTCAAACCTGTCGTTGCTTAATCCTTTAATGAAAATATCAGCAAGTTGAAGATCCGTATAACAATATTCAAGCTCAATTTCACCTTCGTTGACCGCTTCCCTCAAAGCATGAATTTGACACGAATATACTTGGTATGATCATGCTGCACAGGATTTTTAACTATTGCTATAGCTAACTGGTTATCAACTCTTAACTGAATGTCTTTATCTAAAGCAGTGCCAAATTGTAAGCAAAAATAAGATGGTAGAATTACAGCTGAAAAACCTAAGCCGACAGTTGTTTTCCCCATGACGTACTTTCTTGTTGTTCTTTGAGTATGCAGGACTTCGAGGTGAAGCTATGAATTGATATTTCCGCATTGCTCTCCTTAATAAGATTTTTCAAAATGATCTAGTTGTGGTAAACAGGAAGTTCTAGACCTCGACTATCTAAGTTGACTTATTCCTTTCACCGTTTTTCAACAATTATGCATACGTGTTTATGTGAACCTGAATCCAAAATATACTGCTTAACTTTTTTCTATAAGACACATATGCCTTGAACCATCCAATATTCTAATATAAATTATTAGAATCTTATACCAAAGGGTCTGATTCTGATATGGTTTAATGATATTTTTGGCTAGCTGGAAATATGTTTACATCAAGATTTCATCATATTGTCTGATAAGTACAAGTTTGTTGCGTTTTGGAGATTTTCCTCAAGCTTTGAAAAACTCGATTACTTTTTACTTGTCAACCATGGCACCTGGCCGCCTCGCCAACGATGGCATGCTTTCAACCAAAAAGTGATCAACCCACATGCACGATGTTCACACCGTGGGAACACCATATCTAATTTGGTCTTTGGAATTAATTAAATTCTCGACTCCTGGTCCTCTGAAAAATACCCTTTTCATCAAGCTAACAAAACATGAAGTCCATCTCAACCTTTTCGTCAACAACAATTTAATATGGTCAAAATATCTGAAAAATTCCAATATTAGGGTATTCGGTTTAATTTAGTCTTTTTAATCAAAATTGTAATAATTTAGTTTATTAATTTTTAAAATTGTCTTAATTTAGTTAATTTTTCTAACGACATTCAACTTTATCGTTAAAAGAGATGACATCAATACTGACGTGATATATTTCGATGACGCGTCACCAATATGATGATATGGCATGTCTTGTGGCATCAATATAACGACGTGACAGTGCCATGTGGCATTAATATGCTGATGTGGTACTAACATGCTAATGTGTTAATGCCACATAACAGATCAAAAAATTTTCAAAAAAATTTATATCATATCATAAAGATTAAGCTAAACAAAAATATATAATACATGGATTAAATTAAATAAAATTGAGATGTTGAGGAACTAAATTAAAAAAGATATTTAAAAAATACAAATTTTAAAATAGATGATATATATAGTTATTAATAAATCAAATATTTAAGCGTAAAAGGTTTATGGTGGTAAAAAATATATAAATATTTTCTTACTTAATTATGTGATTCTAAAATATGTACATTAATTTATCTTTTTTGAAAAAATTAAGTTTGAATTCTCCTTCTATAAAAAAATTCAAAAAAATTACATATCTAAAGCCAAATTTAAATGAATAACTTGCATTATGTTAGAATAAAATAATATAAAAAGACTAAATAAATTCTTTTTTTCTATTTTTAATAGTATAAAAATTTAAAATTTATTTGACTTAGTTTTTAACTTAAGCTGAACTCAAATTAGCAAAAATAGGTTGATTTTGTAAAACCCGACCCTATAAATACATGTCATGGCATACATGCAATGAATAACGTGTTTGTATGTTAGGAAAGTCTCAAAGAATAGCTAAAATCCGATATTGTACCAAATGGTACACTTAAGTTGATTTAACCTCGAACTAGTTGAAATAGGAATTTTAAGATGAAATTTAATATTTCACAGTCCAGGAATGACTTAAAATGATGTTTTGGAGTTCGAGGGTTAATTTGGGATGAATTTGAAAATTTTGATGTCTAGGGGTAAAATCGTCATTTTACCACCCAAGATAATAAATTGACCATGAAGTGAAATTTTTAATCAATATTGACTATTTGGAGTATAATTTGATGATAGGAAGTGAAAATTTTCAATTTCGGCAGTTTTCGGAATGTAGGGGCAAAATGCTAATTTTGTCGTCCTAGGGGTAAAATCGTAATTTTCACCAATTAAAACTTGTCAAAATTTAATGATTTATTCATTTTTGGAATGCATAAGTATGGTGTTTGAAGTGGTGAAAATTTGAAATTTTCAGAACGAAATTTTAAAACGGGTCCCACGGGAAAGTGACACGTGGCATGGTTTTAATGAAATAATATTATTTTAATCAAAACAGCCCATTTAAGCTTCAGCCCTAGGGGGGTTCGGCCGTAAGGAGAAAAAGGAAGGAAGAAATAGGGAGAAAAGGAAGAAAGGAGAAAAAACCAAAGAAAAGTTTGAAATTTGACGAAGGATTCACGGTTTTCGCTCGTTTTCGCATCTAACGGTAAGATTTTTCGATTTTGGCTTGGTTTCTACCTTTCCCATGCTTTTGTTTTCATTTTCCATGCTTCAAGAGAGAGATCACAGAATAGATTTGAGTGCTGGACGAAATTCAAGGGGGGAGATTTTAGATTTTTCAAGTTTTGATTCTTAGCTAAATCGATAGTTTCGGTTAGTTAGAGGTGTTTAGAAATTAAATTGGACTCGAAAGCATGGAATTTTCACAATACCCACTCTAGGCTGAATCTTCAATGCTGTCCAATGGTGATGAATTGATTTTTATTCAAATGAATTGAAGGGAAGATGATGAAAAATGATTAATTGTGCTAGAAAAACAAAATAGAAAATTTACCGGGTGAATGTCCCATTTTAACTAAATTTTTCAAGGAAGAAAGTGACCTGAATTTAGTGATTCTAGAGGGTTATAAGCTGGTATTTGATGGTTAAAAATGTTGGAGAGAGAATGGGACGATTTAGAGCAAAAATGGAGCGCATTAGCAATTTATCGGGTAAAGTACCGAAAATAGGCTAGAACCGCATTTAAGCCGTTTTAGGCCGTTGCATTTCATACCATGCATTAATATAGGATTTAAATCAATTATATAGTGATTTAGCATAAATGTGTTGAATTGTGTAATTTTTACAATGTGTCTAGGAGGAGAGCCTTCCGGTAAAGGCAAGGAAGTCGTGCCCGACGAACAGTAATCGAGGCACCTAAAAAGTATTAAATTTATGCAAACTGTGAGTAAACTTATTATTATTGTAAATTATC
Source organism: Theobroma grandiflorum (assembly GCA_036013995.1). Classification (NCBI taxonomy): domain Eukaryota; kingdom Viridiplantae; phylum Streptophyta; class Magnoliopsida; order Malvales; family Malvaceae; genus Theobroma; species Theobroma grandiflorum. Next base: position 20,272,642 of record CP142133.1, on the reverse strand, counting down.
TAAAGTCTATTTTAATTGTTATTTGTGAATTTTATGCAAAAATGACTTTAAAAAGAGAGATTTTGATGTTTGCAAATAAATAAGTTTAAATGATGATATTCGGTGAACACTTGGATATTTGAATTTTGCTAAAAATTGAGTAGTTTGGAGGCCGTAAATTATGTTACAAATGATGTTTTCATTCAATAGGCTTATGAGTATATGTATATATGTGGCTATGTTTGAAATGTTATTGGGAATAAATGTAAGTTAGATTTTTACTATGCAGGCTAGGTAAATAAATAAAAGCCACGTTATAATGTCAAAATTTTATTAAATTGGTGGGTTTAGTCGCTGCAGTGGCGGGTTTCTGTGGACCGCCTATTAGAGGGGCATAGTAAACCCAATTATATAGTTACTCCGGTTGTATAGGCGAGGAGGGTAACTCCCGGGGTAGTGTTAGAGTTCACTTCACGTAGAACCCACACGTGAATGTGTATCTCGACCAACGCCAAGGAACGGCTTGTTTTAAAAACTAAAACGTGTTTAATGTGTAACTGTTTTGACAACCTTGGCGGACTCGGTTAGATGCCTCGGCCAAGGTATCCCCGAGGATTAGTTTTGGCTTGAGCCATGATTTTAATAAAAGTCATAAGCCTTAACAATTGTTTTGATAAATCATAAATATTTCTTGATTTAAGAAATAAAATGAAACTTTATGAAATGGTTTGAATAGCTATTTAAATTTACCTCCATTTTACTTACCTTTAGATATTTATGATAATGTTTGTTTACTCATTGGGATTGCAAAATCTCACCCACCTCCTGTCCAAATATTTCAGGCCTATGGTAGCTTGTAGATACTAGATTTTATCGAGGACTACCGTAGATCGTCTTCCCACGACAGATAGTAGGTTTACTGCCATTGTCGTTTTTGTATAGTTATGGGCCCACCGGTCATTATAATTATTATTGTACCTTATGACTTTGTAACTTAATGTATATATGAATTTATTTTACTTTCACGCTATAAAAATTACTTATACGCGTGTCTATAAAAATTATTTTACAAGAAAATGGAATATTTTTATCAATATTTTTGAATAGTAAAATGTTACTTTAAACTCTTGAAATAGAAAGTTTTGGACTTCCGATTTCAAATCCGATTTCAGATTATGCATTCTAGATGCATAAACTATATTTTTACCAGATTTTAATATTTTCGTCGAAAAATGACCAAAATACCCCTGTGAGTCAAATTTTATATTTTGATTTATTTAAGCTAGAAATGAGTTGTAAACCCTCAAAAGGGGATGTTTGGAAAGAATTACTCACAGGGAATGCGAGAAACTGGTACGTAAGCCTTACGGGGTTCCGGTTGACATTCCGGATAATGAGTGTCAATTAGGACGACGTGGCGGTTGTCATGGGCCCGAGGGAACTTCCGGGTCGTGACAGATTTAGTTATAACTTTCACAATTTACAAATACCCATTTTTTGGAATTATTCAATCTTTACTCAATTTAGCTTTTATTTAGATTTACTCAAAGTTTCTTATAAAATGTTTTATTTAAGTTTAAATACCACAATCAAATTCTGCAAACCCTAAATTTAAATTATTAATTTAGATCTATAAAAAATTTGTAAGTACAAAACAATTATACAAATATTTACATTTATATTTTACTTTATTAACCATAAAAATTGTCCTTAATTTAAGAAATTTCAACTTAAAAAATATAACCTAAAATATTAAACAAAATAAAAACATAAAAAGTAAATAAATAATTGAAGAGGTAGAGTAGCTCAGAATCTATGGGTGTAATAAAAGGTTTTGTCATGTCTAAGAATTATTTTTATAATCATCGCTAACTCTATATCTCCTATTTTTATTTTTTTTTATAAACAAAACTAAATTAACCTATTTTGTTAATTTGAGTTCAGTTCAAGTTAAAAGATAAGTCAAATAAATTGCATATTTTTATACTATTAGAAATAGAAGAAAAAAGAATTTATTTAGTCTTTTTATATTAGTTTACTCCAATCATTCATTTAAATTTAGCTTTATATATGAAAGTGTTTTTGAAATTTCTTTTATAGAAAGAGAATTCAAATTTAATCTTTGCAATTCAGTTACCTGAAGGTTGGAAAGCAAAAAAAAAAACTTAATTTTTGTAAAGAAGATAAATTAATATATGTATTTTAGAATCAAACAATCAAGTAAAAAAATATTTATATATTTTTTAATGCCATAAATCTTTGACTTATTAATAAATATATCTATCATCTACTTCAGTATTTGTATTTTTCAAATAGTTTTTCAATTTAGTCCCTTAACATTTCAATTTTATTCAATTTAGTCCCAATATTATACTTTTTTGTTTAATTTAGTTCCTATGACGTGACACAATTTTTTTTTAAAAAAAAAATTTAATCTACCATATGGCACCGACACGTCAACATGTCAGTGCCATGTCGACATTACCACATCATTACATCGGTGCCACATCGGAGCTGACATTATTCCCGTGAATAGCAAAATTGGATGCTATTAGGGAAAGGGACTAAATTGTTGCGATTTTAAGTAGAGGGACTAAATTGAATAAAATGCCTTAATACAAGGACTTCCCAAGTATTTTAACCATTTACTATAGTAAGTGTTCCATAAAAACTACACATAAAATAAAAAAGACAACAAAAATGACTTAAAACTCTTTTATTCAATTACAACACTGAATCATGTAGGACAATACATGCTCCCTTAGTCCATGCATGCATGATGTGTAATTTCATGTTTCTAATTAAATGATCAGAAAAGAAGTTTAGGTTGTTTTAATTAGGGTTTTTTTTTTTTGAAATTTTCAAAGCTTCCTGTTGTTTAGACTTTTTAAAATTCCTTTCTCCATCATAATTTTTTAACTCAATCAAGAGTTGATTTTATTAATATAAGTAAAAGTTTTGCTTAAAATCTAGGAAAAATAAGACGAAGGTTTTCCTCTATTGAGGATGAACAATGAAGAGTAGTGAAGAAGAAAGTCGAGAGAAATAAGAGAAAAAAAATTTTCCACACATGTCTCAACTGTTTCGTTAAACTTGAAAAAAATAAAAGACATACAGATATTTGGATGAGTGAGAAATATAAAAACAGCAACAAACCAGATGGAAACATCTGGCATTCCAAAAACCAAAGAATGTTGGGATTTGTGAGAAATTCCTTAGCACAAAGATTAACAATATTCCTAAACGATGTAGTTTTAGTCAAGACTAAAAGACACCTTACCAAACTCAACAGTAAATAGTAAATGGTAAAAGTAACAACTTAAATAGAAAACATAACAAGACTTGAAACGACACTACTCAAAAACACTAAACGATAGCTTGCTAGAACCTTCTTCTTCCTTTCAAATTTTATTACTTCTTGCGAACCTCCATTAAAGCCTCACTTTGATAGCTTGACTACAGATCAAAGACCATAAATATTCAACACACGTCTTTGGTGTTTAAGCTGCAAATCCTTAACTCAAATATCAAAAACATGAATTGATCTTTACCCAAGCCTTTTGTGAAAATATATGTAAGTTGTATATCAGCATCGCAGTGCTTGACCTCAATTTCTTCATCCTTAATTGCATATCTGATTGCATGATATTTCACTTTGATGTGCTTAGTCTTGTCATACTAAATAGGATTTTTAGTTATAGCAATAACGTATTTATTGTCAATAAAGAGAGTGGTTCTCTTTTCTTGACCAAATCCTTGATCCAGTAAAACTTTCCTAAGCTAGACAGCTTGATTTGTAGCAGCAGCTACTGCAATATACTTGACTTCTGTTGATGATTGAGTAACTGCTTCTTGTTTTTTTGAATTCCAGGAAAATATACTACTACCAATGAGAAACAGTAGCCTCTTGTCATTAATGTCCCATACACAGTCACTGTTATTGTAGCTAATCAAATCATGACAATGCTTCGTTGTGAACTTCAAACCATACTCAACAATTCCTCTAACATACCTTAACACACGTTTGGAAACTACAAAATGAGTTTGAGTAGGGCTTTGTATAAACCTGGAAAGCAGATTGGTTGAAAACATAATATCAAGTCTTGAGGCTATCAAATAAAGTAAAATTCCAACAATTCTTGTGTAGGTTGAGCTTAAAGCATTAAAGAACCATTTTCTTTTGTGAGCTTGCAATTTACGACTAATTGAGTCTTAACTACCTTGCACCCTTCCATGTGGAATTTCCTTAATATCTCATGTGCATACTTACTCTGATGAATGTAGACATATTCTGAAGTTTGAACAAACTGCAGACTAAGAAATACTTCATTTGTCTTAAGTTTGACATTTCAAACTTACTCATGAGCTCAGCTTTGAAAGTTTTAAAAATAGATTCACGTGAACTTGTAATAAGTAGATCATCCACATATAAAGAGATTATAAGTTTCCATGAGTCATCAAAAATACTTACATATAAGGTGAGTTCATTCGCACTCCTCGAAAACCCTTTTGAAATTAGATAGGTATCTATCCTTTCATACCAATCTTTAGGAGTATCTTTCAACCCATATAAAGCTTGCACTAATTTGCAGACCTTCCTTTCATTCTTTGATAAGACAAAAGCCTCTGGTTGTTGACCATAAATGTCTTCATTCAAATATCCATTCAGAAAAGCAAATTTGACATCAAATGCTAAATATTCCAACCTTTCTTACAACCAATGCTATGAGTAATCTAATGGTGTCATGTTTTATCATGAGAGCAAATGTTTCCCAATAATCAACCCCTTGGATTTGAGCATAACCTTTCACTAAAAGTCTAGCTTTAAATCTGTTAACTGAACGATTTGTATTAAGTTTGATCTTATAGATCCATTTGACACCTATGATGTGTTGATCAACAGGCATGTTTACCAAAATCCAAGTTCCATTCTTCAAGATCATTTCCATTTCTTCATTCATAGGTTATATCCATCTGTTATCCTTAGCAGCTTCATTGTAAGTTGTTGGTTCAAAAATAGTAACATTACATCGTGCATAGATGTCTTGTAGTGATTTGATACCTCTCACTATAAGACTTTCATCTTTAATATCAGTTTCTTGATCATCTGCAACTGCAACAAGGTCATCATCCAAGATTATGGCTCCAAACCTTGATGTTTTGTACTTGGATTTTTATCCCTTGAATGAGGGGGTTAAGGGTTCTTTAAGTTAGGGGGTAAGGGGATTTTCTTGAAAGGTTGAAGAAGGGGGTGGAAGTGTTTGTCTACATAAATGTTAGTTTAAAACGACAATGTTAAGGTTGCTTTACATGGTTGGTTGCTTGTTGGAGTGTGTAGATACTTGATTTTGGCTAATACTTGTTCTCTAAAGAATTACTTTACAACATAATATTGTACAAATAATAACCAAAACGAGTGAAGCACTACTTCATGCTGAACAACTAAAACAAGTGAAGTGTTACTTCACGTAAAACAACTAGAACAAGTGAAGCGTTAATTCATGCAGAACAAATAAAATAAGTGGAGCACTACTTTATATGGAACAATTAATACAAGTAAAACAACTACTTTGTATAAAAGAACCACTTCACATGGATGACAGTGAAAACAACTTAGAATAAGTGGTAGGGTTCATGGGTTACTTTCATCTTGGGATGTTCTGGAGAGTTTGGCTTGGTGGCTCAGATATAGAGGTAGTTAAGAGGTTTTCCTCTTAACCGTTTCCTAAAGTACAAGTGTTTCACCCTTCTACCCTATTCTTGTATACCTATTTACATACACATTCTTCTTTTGTACCTATTCACGTATAGCTTCTTATCGTGTATCTTTTCACGTAAACCTCTTATTTATTACCTTTTACTCAAGAACAAGTCTTATTACATCTAATTACAGTAACGATTACTCACATTAAAGCTCTTTATAATAATATCATTCATGAGGCGCATTGAAGCTTATTCTTAAGTAACTGCCACATTTAGCATTATATATAGAGCCTCACAATTCATTTAGAAGGATTTTTCCTTCCTACAAGGGTTAACACATTCTCTTCCAGAGTTTCTTTTTCTAAATTCTTTTATACTCCCTAATTATTTTCTTATTGTCTTCTATTTGCTATGACACTCATTGCTTCAAGAACAACTCCAATCTTCCATGAGGTGCTTGTCCTTTCGACCTTCAATGTCTCAAATGCTTCCAAACACAATCATGGAGTTAAAAGGAAAAAAGAAAAAGAAAAGAAATGGAAATTGCCAAGAGAAAGTTAATGCTAAAAGAATAAAAGTTGCTATTGTTTCCATGTTTTTTTAAATGCCTTTTGTTTCTAATGAACAAAGATGGGTGGAGAAAGGAATCATACAATCACAAGCATATGAAAATTTTCCTTGAAAAAGTTGAGTAAAAAAGGGACATTCTATTCAATTATACTCTCCTATTTAATTCAGAATGTGCATCACATGTCTCTACCTAATTTAACATATGATTATGATATAATAACTTAACCACAATTGTTGAGTAAAGATGGTGAGTGAGTGTAGCACTTTTGTTCATGGATTCTATTTTATTTAGTTTGAAGTTAATTTGAAAAAGGAGTAAGTACATATAAAAGCAAAGGTATATCATATCAGTCATAGGAACAAACATTTGACAAAATTACAATATTTTGTACTAGTGAACTTGATTTCAAAAACAAAGATAAAAATTTTTTATTTTGAACTAAGCAAATAAATTTCAAATTTATGGTCCATTTGCTAATAAAAAATAATTTGTTGGTAAAAAAATTTTTTGTATAAAATAATTTACAAGAAAATTTAATATTTTTTATTATTTAAATAAACTGTCTAAAACATTTTCAATTGTTTGGGACATTCTATGAAAAATATTTTTCACAATCATTGATGGAATTATTTAGATGTTAAAATGATAAATTAGAGTTGATTACAAAACAATAATAGCATTTGGTTTCTAGTCAAAATTCAAAATGAAAATGAAAATAGATAAAATCAATAATATTATTTCTCAAAACATTTAGCCCCATATTGTATTGAAAGTAAGCTCTACTTAAAAAAAAAATCATCTCATCACTTTTTTACCATAACATAATAAAAATATCTATATTTACCAATTGTGTAAGACATCTAAAACTCATACTTATAAATGTGTGACGATCATTTAAATATTTTTTATTATGGTTATTAATAAAATTTATTCAATTTATAAACAATTTTTTTTAAAAATAAAGATTTATTAAGTAATCAAACATGGAATACAAACTCTCATCCAATCATTCAAAAATAGGGATGACACCTCTTTTAATGGGGAATAATACAAACTAATATCATAACTTAATTCAAATCCTAAATTAGCCATGAAATCAGCGATTTTGTTCCCTTCCTTATAAATGTGACTTATACTAATCTCCCAATGTCTACTTAACAAGACTTTAATTGCTCTAATCACATCCATGTTAGAGCAAGGATGTATAGATGAAGAATTAAGAACTTGAACTACTGCTTTATTATCAATCTATTGTTTAACTTTAAATTTGCTACTTAGCTTTAAATCTGCCTCTCCTTGACACTAGTCATATGTTGCATGTTATTTGCTTTAGCTGTACTAAAGTCGTCCACATAATACAATCCCCTCCTCTTAGCACCACACTTAATGACCTCTTTGGTGAGAATATCTTGAAGAAGACAAAAAGTAGGATATATAAGTAGCGCACAATAAAGTTTCATAGTAACTTGGCTTATAGACAACAATTTATTTAAGAGAGATGGAATTAGTAAAGTATGAGATAAAGAAGGAAATGGTGATAAAGTAATAGTTCTAGCCCTTATTACTGGATATGTGACACTATTAGTATTAGCAATACTAACTCGCCTTGGTTAAGTGATCTCTGAAAAGTTATTGGAGTTGAATGTCATGTGGTTGTTTGCCCCTGAATCGATTATCCAATCATGATCATCACATTTGTTAGAGCTAAGTAATGCTTAACCATAGTTACCTTGATTATTACGTGTCGTTGAATCACTTGAAAATTCCACTTGTTAAGTGAAGGATAATTGAGTTTCAATAGTTACTAACGCAACTCTACCCAAGCCTCTATCAGAGGCAATAGTTTCGTAGTGTTTTCATGCTTGAAGTTCATTCCACCAGTCTGGATATCCATGTAATTTATAGTAAGTTTCATGAGTATGTTTCATGTTTCTAAAATAAGTACACCCCCTTGTTTTGATTGTAATTTATACTTGGAGGTTGCATTTAATTGTCTATTGCTCATAAAGAGAGACCTTGTTTTTTAAGGTGGGTCTTGTTGTCCTATCTTGACTCTTTTAAAAGCCATAACAACACTAGTTATAGTTTCAGTGCTTGTTATCATTATTGCTTACCTAATATCTTCTCGTAGTACATGAGCATAAGCTTGTTTAACTGTTGAAAATGGTTTCAACTACAACACATCACTTTAAATCTTATCCAGTCGGTCATTTAATCCATCAAGGAAGGTAAATACTCTATATTCCTTTAAGATGGAATTATATTTATGTATATTAACAACACATTCCATCAGTTTAGGATGACGGAAGTCAATTTCTCTCTACATGCCTTGAAGATCATTATTGTAACACCCTGTAAAAGAGGCGGGGGGGCAACCATTGATGAAGAAAGGAAAAGTGACAAGCGGTGAGAGAGTGAAGAGAAAAAGACAAGAAAAGTGAAAAAAAAAGAAAGAGAAGAAATGATGGGGCCGGCAAAAGAAAGAGAAAGAAAAATGAGAGAAAAAAGAAGAGGAATGGGAGAGAGAGAGCAGCGACACCGAGAGGGAGAGAGAGAAGAAAAAAAGAAAAAAAAAGAAAAAAAAAGAAAAAGAGAGGGAAAACGATGGTGTTAGAGGAGAAAGGGGAGAAAGAAGAAAAAGAAGAGGAGAAAGAGAAATGCCGGCTTGAGGGAAGATCGATAGCAAGGAGAGAAAGAAGAGAAAGAAAAAAGAAAAAAATTACTGCTGATCAAAAGAGAGAAAAAAAAAGAAAAAAAAAGCATGGCCCAATATGAAGAAATGGGAAAAGCTCATGAAAATGCCCCAATGGCAACAAGAAAAAGAAAAGTCCAAAAAAGAAAATAAAAGTAGAGATTTGGACCTACTTAGCCCAATTTAGAAGTGATAAAGTGAAGATAGTACACTATAGCGCCGTGCCGGAGCATGTGACGAGTGACCGGCAAGTAAAATAGTCATGTAGTGTCCCACTATTGTGAGGTGAGTGAATGCTAAATTTGAAAACTACGTTCCTATAATATATTATATATGATCTGCTTGACAATTGACGAAATTGTGGATAGCAGGAGCTGGTAGAAATTCTTAAGTTGTTTATGATTGTGACAAAAAATTTTAAATCCGTTTTCTTTATACTATATGTAGTATATATCTATACGTTTTTAACTACGGGGAAATAAACATTTGACTAGTTTCACTTCAAAATCATGCCTTGCAATTTGTATAATGTTTAGGCCAATGGCCATTATATTGATTCTCAATATGTGACGACAAATTGTTTATCTCACTTAGTACGCTAATTTGATAAACATGTCATGTTTGAAATGATTTATGCATAACCTGCAATTTATGAGTGTAATGTTTTTAATCTACCATGTTTTGTAAATGCATTAAACTTCAAAGATTTTTATTTGTATGTGATTGAGATACCTTGGGATAGGACCTGTCACCACACTAGGTTTAAGTGTGGTCTTTATGCACAAAGTAGTAACTATTGCTTATTGATATTTGATGGCAAGAAAAAGGGGACTTGAAGCCTCGATTTGTGTTAGGTGATGTGTGCAGTTCCCACAAGTAGGTAAAGGGGAACTTGAAGCCTCGATTTGTATTTAGCGACATGGGCAGTTCCCACAAATTTGGTAAAGGGGCACCTAAAGCCCTGATTTGTATTTGGTGACATAGTCAGTTTCCACGAGTAGGTAAAAGGGGGACTTGAAGCCTCGATTTGTAATAAGTGGTGTGGGCAGTTCCCATGAGTAGGTGATGATGTATGAGAAAGAGTAAGCCTAAAGGCTATACTAAACCTACATGAGGATGATACTCACTTACAGATTATTTATTTTTATATATTGCATGGTATTAATATCATTTTATTATTAAATGATAAGTGAAATTTACAGTTGAAAGAGTCTTTAAGATGAAGGATTTTCTAGCAGGTTGAATAATTCTGTTTTCATTTTTATTTACTTGGAATTTATTATTCGTAAAACTAGCAAGGCATAAAACAAAATCTCTCTGCTTAATGGAGTGTGTTGTCTACATCTACTCTTGGTTTTATAAATATCCCATTTGTATATTTATTTCCCCTTCTTGCCTGCTCACGGGGTCAATGATCATTGAATCTGTGAGATTCACACCCCTCTTATTTTTTCTTTTACAGATAGAGATTCGTTTTAACGAAAATCTCAATCGAGGCTTGTTTGAGACTTGGAGGGATTCTTCGTCGATAGCGGCCAAGGAGCGGTCATAACAATTATAATATATTCAATGGATCCTCCAGCTTGTCTCATTTTAGAGACTCGTCTCTCCGATCATACACTTAGGATGTGTTAGTCCCATCAAAATAAGTTGTAGCAATAGAATGCCATACTATTTTTGCAATTAGAAAGTGAATGAAATTGCTGATCAAGGTTGCATCCATAAAATTGATCAACCACCCTTTTACAATTGCATTCTCAGTTCCCCATTTTTGAAATGTTTGGTCAGTTTGTTGAGGTTATGGAAAGTCTCCATTAATATATCACAATTTGTTTTTGCTTGATATATACACTTCAACAACTTTGGACTATATGGCATAGTTGGTGCCATTCAACGTAATGTTGATTTGCGCAGCGAAGGAATCATTGCTTGGTATGCGTGGTTGATACTGATTTCTGGCTAAAAACTCCATCATTTTTGTCTTCAAATCTTCTAAGATATGGTTTGTATGGTTGTCTTTGTGTTTTACCACATCAGTTGGTTCCACCATGGTTTTTGATCAGTTTTGGAGTTTTTTTTTGAAGGTTTAGTTGTAGTAGACGTCTGAGGATCCTGCTCTGATACCATGTTAAAAGGTTTTCTATTTTCATATCTTTTTATTATAGTGTTGAATATAATAATATAGGAGTACGAAGAAGAAGTTTAGAAAAACTATTTTGGGTTATTCATTTTCTAAGGCTAGTATTATGGTTGACCATTGAAAGAAAGAATTTTAAGACAAACTGCTTCTATAATCTCTCCACTTTGTTTCCAATTGACGAGTCCTCATGCCAACATAAATAGGGTATTTGCCTTCTTGAATAAAGCCAGCTTCAATGAACTTACTGATCTCAATCATGATTTAGGAAATCAAGTTATGGTTAAAACTGCATTGAGCTTGTTTGATAGGTTGAACACCTTTTGTTTACAGTTGAATGATGCACAACAACTTTAGGATCAAGTTGTTGAAAGGGGTTTCCATGGGTTTGAAGTTGTTGATCCCTCCAAAGCTAAGGCATTGTATGTTGTCTTAAAAGAAATTCATATTCTCTGCAAAAGAAGCTTTGCTAATTAGGCAAAGGATAAGGGGAGCTGTTTGAGTATGATTCCACGTAAAGTAGCCAAATGTGAAAACTAAAAAAGAAAATAAAGTGCATAAAGAATTAATGATAATATGAGAGAGAGAAAGAGAGGAGATCTTGATACTTAGTGACTGCCAACAACTTTTTCCTTTTATTTCTGTTTCTTAAATGGCTATATTATGTTATACTTTCTTTTGTTTTCTAAGTAAACTATGTTGATCGTTGCTCGAACTCTTGGCAGCTTCCACTATAGTGTGCAATATTGGATAATAGTCATGACCAAAGAAAACTCACCAACATAATTATGTGTAGTCTTGGATTTAGAAACAAATAGACTACCAATTTACTTTTCAAAAAAAAAAATAGACTATCAATTTGATAAAGACCACAAGCATTCTAGCAGTAAAGAGAAAAACCAAGCCTTTTTTATCACTTTTTCTAAAAGTAATCTTTTACAGTTGCTTTTCTTTTGGGTTAGTGCAATGATGCTAATTGCCAATAAACACAAAAAAAATTAAAAATAAAAACAAAAAAATCTAAATTTTTTAAATATGAAAATGAGATAAAAGGAGTAATTAGTTATAATATATGTTTTTTTAGACAAAATTTATTTAATTTTAATAATTTCATAAAAATATATATTTTTTAACTTACATATATATATATATATTTCATATATTTATAAATTAAATATTAACTGATTGAGAATCAATTAAATTATGATTTACAAATATATTATTTTTTAATATTATTATTATTAAACTCAAATATTGTATTTAATAATCCACATACAACAACAGATGTGTAACATAAACTAAACTAGTAAGATATAAAGGAGCTAAGTTATTTGTGAGGTAGATCTTGATGAATATATTCAACTAAGTTCCAGCTTTTCAATATTCAACTTGAGTGACTCTCAAGCTTAAGTAAGTTCTTAATTTTATTAATATTTTATATATGTATACATGTAGAATAAAATATATTCACATGTTATCTTAATTATATAAATTTTAATTATTTCGAGCTTTAGGTCAAACTCTAATTGTTTTAATTAAAATTAATTATATAAATTTTAATTAATCATTCACCGAAAATCTATCTTCATTATTTGGGAAGGACTCAGCATCTTGCTTAAGTAGTTGGATTATTTTTCAAGTCAACTTCTAGAATCCAATTGTTTATTTGAAATCCTCTTTCTTTTCAAGTTACTTAATATAATTTATCTGTTTCCTTTAATATCATATTTGATGCACTAATAATTCATATAATTATAAATAAATTATTTTTAATTTTCAAAGATAATTTATAATTACACACTATATTAAATCTTTAAGTTAAAAGCAATTTGCTTGTTATCGGCCAACAAAGTCTGTAACAGTTACATCATTCAACGAAAATCTATCTTCATTATTTGGGAAGGACTCAGCATCTTGGTTAATTTGTCCTTCAATGAAAGCGGGTTGTTTTGGAGGGGGAAGATCCACAATCTCACTATTAAGCATTGAAACTACTCTTGACATTGTTGGCCTATCTTTAGCAGATTCTTGAACGCATAACAATCCCACATGTATGCATCTCAAAATTTGTTTCTCATCATAGCTCGGATCAGAAACCCCATTCTCTACTAAACCTAAAATGTTGTCTTCCTTCCACAATTTCCATACCTGAGAACACAAAAGATTGAGATATATTTGTATTAGATATTTCGAAATTAGCACTAATTGGGCTATAATGAGGCAATCATTATGTAAACTTACATATCCCAAAAGGCTAAAAGAATGCTGATTGTTGTAAAAGCTTGTGTTTTTTCTTCCACTAACAATCTCTAGTAATAGAATTCCAAAGCTGAATACATCAGACTTCTCTGAAAATTGCCCTTGCATTGCATACTCGGGAGACATATAACCACTGTATTTTAACATCAAAATAACATCATACACTATATTTTACACACACGTATGCTGGTGATATATTATGAAAATGAAAAATTAATTGATGAGAGAATCTTTAACTTACAAAGTTCCCATGACCCTTTTCGTGTTGGCATGATTTTCGTTCCCTCCAAAAACCCTTGCCATCCCAAAATCTGAAATTTTTGGATTTAAATCGTGATCTAGTAAAACATTACTCGCTTTTAGATCTCTATGTATAATCCTCAATCTTGAGTCTCGATGAAGATAAAGTAATCCTCGACTAATTCCTTCAATAATATTGAAACGTTTTTCCCAATTCAAGAATTGTTGTTTGACTTGATCTAGAAAAAATTAAATAAAAAGATCAGAAATTAACCATTGATTGTTGTAGCCAACTTACTAACTCAAAAGTTGACCAAACAAAGCACTGCAATTAATCTTCAAAAAGGAATTATCTTGTTTCTATGTCGTGATGGATAATAAAAGTGTCTGGCTACACAATTCTATAAAGGAAAATGATAGAAAATGGATTAGCATGTTCTAACCGAATAGAAAAGCATCCAAGCTTTTGTTGGGCATATACTCGTACACTAACATCTTCTCTTCTCTTTCAACACAACAGCCAAGTAATCTAACAAGATTTCGATGTTGGAGTTTAGAAATCACTAACACCTCATTCATAAATTCTTCTAACCCCTGGCCAGAGGCTCTTGACAATCTCTTCACCGCTATTTCCTTTCCATCTTGCAATGTTCCCTGCATAGAGAAATCAGCTAGTTAGCAACCTTTTTGTTTTAGATCAAACTTTAGCATCTTAGAAGAAATGTCATTTGGCAGACTACAATACATTTGCTGAATATCACCGATTACCCTGTATACTGGACCGAATCCACCCTGTCCTAACTTTTTTGTAAGATGAAAGTTGTTTGTTGCACTTGCTAGTTCCTCAAAATTGAATAGCGGTAGCTGCTGGAGTTTCACTTCAAATAAATTTTCTCCAACCACATCGTCACTAGAAAATTTTCCCACTGCTTTTCCTATGTCGAATGGCAACATCTCTTTACTTTTCTGTTTCCTTCCTGAGATAGAAATTCGTGAGATGAAGCAATGAATTGACAGTTACATAAAAAAATTGTCACACTACGGGTAAAGATGGATACATTACCTTTATGTTTAGCCATCCAACTCCATAAGAAAAATGTAGCGATTGTAATGATGATTACACCCACGATCACGGTTATAATAACAATAATATAAACTTTACGTTTCTCCTTCTTATCTGCAAATTGAGAAACCTAGTTAATAAAAGTGCAGCAGCAAAAGCATACAATTGAAGCAATTTAGCAATATCTGGTCTCACTTCAAACAATTTACCAAGTTCGGAAGATGCCACACGAATGTAAAGATCCACTCCCCGACTGGGGAATTTCTGTATGTCAATTAAATTTCCGCTCCATAACATACAACCAATGCCAACATCATACGCATAAGCTACACAAGAACAGTTTCTCAAGCATTGTTCTTCGCAAGTTTCTTCAAGTGGAGATGACCACTCTGCAAAGGCTGGCACTTTCATCATCTCTAGCTTCAAAAACCCATCTTCTTTGCCTACTTCACTGCCATTGTTTACGTTTTGGCACCCTAATGGGGTAGTCCTAACACATCCACTGGTCCAATTCTCTCTATTCCATTCCTCTCTATTCTTAGGCTCAAATCCCCTCAAACAACTGCAAATTGATGGTTTCATTGAATCACAGCTTCCAAATGCTCCACACTTTCCATAAACATCACAATCATTTTCTAGAATAGGCCAACTGTTGCCCCAGTCCCCCTCCCCCTCATCCCAATATCGCTCTACTAATTTTCCCTGAGGATTAAGTTCATAGTATAACAACATAGACTTATTAGCAAGAGCAAAAGTAAGATAAAAGGATTCTTTTTGGTCATCTGCAACAAGGCTAAATCCATTAAGATATACAGAATTCATGTGTAACATTCCAATGAAGATCTGACCGTTCCACGGGCCAGTCCGAAAATACGGCTGGTTATTGTTCCAAATGATGGCTTCTGGAATGTTGAGAGGCTCAAGGCCACAAGAGAAGTTACCGTCAGATGGATCAGAAGGGCTTTTCCAGGATAACAGCTTCACTTTCTGACCCGTTCTTAGATCAGTGCTAATCTTCATGGTTGACGTGTAGGCGTTAGAAGGATGTTGAAAACTCTCCCATATGCTTGCTCCATTATCATCCTCAATATTCTTCAGGACAAGGTTTCCAGAGTCTAAAAGCAGGGCACTTGTATTAGAAACCAGATTTGTAACATTTGATGACCAAAGAATCTCATCCTGTCCGTTCAAAACAACAAGGTTGCCATCCTCGGATATCTTCACAATCCCAGAGGAGTCCTTGAGAGGCTGGTTTCTATTTGCTACCCATACCACCGTCTGTATAGGGATGCGATTATACGATATCCCTACATAGCGATCGGTAGAATTAGAAAAGTTGAAGAATCCCAAGCGGAAAACTCCGTTCTCGGAGATTATTACTTCAGGATCTTTGATGGATTTGGATGGCGTGATAGTGTCAAAAGCAGTGCCAAATTGTAAGCAAAAACAAGATAGTAGAATTAGAGATAACAAAACTAAGCCGATAGTTGTTTTCCCCATGACTTACTTTCTTGTTGTCCTTTGAGTATGCAGGAAAAGCCATGAATATATTTCTCCCTTCTGACTTCTTCCCTTTGTCTTCTTATCAAAATTTAAAAGCTCTGATTTTTCAACACGATTTAGGACTGTCTGAGTTGACTCATTCTTCACACCATTTTTCAACAATTAATAGTCCCACAGAGATTCTTCTTCATTTCAGTGTAACAATATAAGAACAAAGCTTGACGAGCTGTACAATCAGTCAGAAACAAAATGACAAATGAGCAATTTCATGGAATATTTTCCTGTGCCCGATGACCAATTGTATAAACACTCGTGGCCGTTATAAAACAGGCTAAACAAAACGACCCCCTTCCTAGCGTTGAAGGAATAACAACAAATATAACAAATATTAAAATAAAATTTGTAAAAGTGTTATTTAAAAACTATCACATGACTCCCTTTTGCGCCTAAACTTTATTGAAGACCAAGCTTGAACCTATTTTATAATGAGGATTAGGGACAGAACTGATTAACTTTTGTTAGGGATTAAAAATAAAAGAATAAGAGTTAAAAAATTTTAAAAATAATATATTAAATTTAACCAATTAAATTTTAAAAATTTTTAAATATTAAAATTATAAAAAATAAAATCCACATTATAGAAAAATGACGAACATGGTAAGTAGAAGATAAAACTCATATATGACATAATAAAAAAAAATATGGTTGATGGTTCATAAAAATTTGAAGAAAAAAATCTATTGAAACTTAGAACATATGAGCAAATAGTATAAAAAATATAATTAAAAATAATAATATAAATTAAAAGAAGAAAACAAAAAAAAATTAAGTTGAGTGAGGTATGAGGGATATGTTTTGTTATTCTTTATTTGTATTAATTATTAAATAAAAATTATTTTGATGAAGCTATTAAAAGAATATATTAAAAAATTTTAAAATTTTATATGATATAAAAAACTTTTAAAAATTTTGAGGGACCATGCTAAAGGAGGCTCTGCCCCTGCCGAGGGTAATTCTTCAACACGCCTCCTTGGTCTCTGTCGGGTCAACTCTCAATATATTTCTCAAAAACTCAAACCTGTCTTTGCTTGATCTTTTAATGAAAATATCAGCAAGTTGAGGATCTGTATAACAATATTCAAGCTCAATTTCACCTTCCTTGACCGCTTCCCTCAAAGCATGAAATTTGACACGAATATACTTGGTATGATCATGCTGCACAGGATTTTTAACAATTGCTATAGCTAACTGGTTATCAACTCTCAACTGAATGTCTTTATCTAAAGCAGTGCCAAATTGTAAGTAAAAATAAGATAGTAGAATTACAGCTAAAAAACCTAAGCCGACAGTTGTTTTCCCCATGACGTACTTTCTTGTTGTTCTTTGAGTATGCAGGACTTCGAGGTGAAGCTATGAATTGATATTTCCGCATTGCTCTCCTTAATAAGATTTTTTAACATGATCTAGTTGTGGTAAACAGGAAGTTCTAGACCTTGACTATCTAAGTTGACTTATTCTTCTCACTGTTTTTCAACAATTATGCATACGTGTTTATGTGAACCTCAATCCAAAATATACTGCTTAACTTTTTTCTATAAGACACATATGCCTTGAACCATCCAATATTCCAATATAAATTATTAGAGAATACCAGCAAGTATTGGTTTGCATGATTGAAATTTATCTTTACCTAAAAATGGGATTTTTTTTTAAATTAATGTTTCTTTTCCTGGCTTCTTCTATTAATACCTAAGATTTCTTCTTCTTCAATTCTTCTTTTTTGTTCTTTCGGAAGACAAGGGAAATTACTATTGTTATACCAAAGGGTCTGATTCTGACATGGTTTAATGATATTTTTGGCTAGCTGGAAATATGTTTACATCAAGATTTCATCATATTGTCCGATAAGTACAAGTTTGTTGCGTTTTGGAGATTTTCCTCAAGCTTTGAAAAACTCGATTACTTTTTACTTGTCAACCATGGCACCTGGCCGGCTCCCCAACGATGGCATGCTTTCAACCTAACAATGATCAACTCACGTGCACGATGTTCACACCAGGGGAGCACCATATCTAATTTGGTCTTTGGAAATAATTAAATTCTCGACTCCTGGTCCTTCGAATAATTCCCTTTTCATCAAGCTAACAAAACATGAAGTCCATCTCAACCTTTTAGTCAACGACAGTTTAATAAGGTCAAAATATCTGAAAAATTCCAATATTAGGGTATTTTGTTTAATTTTGTCCTTTTAATCAAAATCGCAATAATTTAGTTCATTAATTTTTAAAATTGTCTTAATTTAGTCTCTTTTTCTAACGACATCCAATTTTATCGTTAAAGAGGATGACATCAACACTGACATGATATATTTTGATGACATGTCACCAATATGATGATATAGCATGTCTTGTGGCATCAATATGATGACGTGATAGTGCCATGTGGCATTAATATACTGATGTGGTACTAACATACTGATGTGTTAATACCACATAGCAAATCAAAAATTTTATACCACGTCATAAAGACTAAACTAAACAAAAATATATAGTATATGGATTAAATTAAATAAAATTGAGATGTTGAGAAACTAAATTAAAAAAGATATTTAAAAAATATAAATTTTAAAGTAGATGATAGATATAGTTATTAGTAAGTCAAATATTTAAGTGTAAAAGGTTTATGGTGTTAAAAAATATATAAACACTTTCTTATTTAATTATTTGATTCCAAAATATGTACATTAATTTATCTTTTTTACAAAAATTAAGTTTGAATTCTCCTTCTATAAAAAACATTTTAAAAAAAATTACATATCTAAAGCCAAATTTAAATGAATAACTTGCATTATATTAGAATAAAATAATATAAAAAGACTAAATAAATTCTTTTTTCTATTTTTAATAGTATAAAAATTAAAAATTTATTTGACTTAGTTTTTAACTTGAGTTGAACTCAAATTAGCAAAAATATGGTGATTTAGTTATAACTTTCACAATTTACAAATACCCATTCTTTTGGAATTATTCAATCTTTACTCAATTTAGCTTTTATTTAGATTTATTCAAAGTTTCTTATAAAATGATTTTATTTAAGGTAAATACCACAATCAACTTCTGCTAAATTTAAATTTAAATTATTAATTTGGATCTATAAAAAATTTGTAAGTACAAAAAAAATTATACAAATATTTACATTTATATTTTACTTTAATAACCATAAATACTGTCTTTAATTTAAGAAATTTCAACTTAAAAAATATAACCTAAAATATTAAACAAAATAAAAGTATAAAAAGTAAATAAATAATTGAAGGGATAGAGTAGCTCAGAATCTATGGGTGTAATAAAAGGTTTTGTCATGTTCAAGAATTATTTTTATAATCATTGCTAACTCTATATCTCCCTTTTTTATTTTTTTTATAAACAAAACTAAATCAACCTACTTCGCTAATTTGAATTCAGTTCAAGTTAAAAGATAAGTTAAATAATTTTCATATTTTTATACTATTAGAAATAGAAGAAAAAAGAATTTATTTAGTCTTTTTATATTATTTTACTCCAATCATTCATTTAAATTTAGCTTTGTATATGAAATTTTTTTTGAAATTTTTTTTATAGAAAGAGAATTCAAACTTAATCTTTGCAATTGAGTTACCTGAAGGTCGAAAAGCAAAAAAAAAAAAAAACCTTAATTTTTGTAAAGAAGATAAATTAATGTATATATTTTATAATCATATAACCAAGTAATAAAATATGTATATATTTTTTAATGTCATAAATCTTTGACTTATTAAAAAAAAATCTATCATCTACTTAAGTATTTGTATTTTTCAAATAGTTTTTCAATTTAGTCCTTTAATATTTCAATTTTATTCAATTTAGTCCCAATATTATACATTTTTGTTTAATTTAGTTCCTATGACGTGACACAATTTTAAAAAAAAAAAATTTTTTAGTCTACCATATGGCATTGACACATCAACATGTCGGTGCCACGTCGACATTACCACATCATTACATCGATGCCACATCGGAGTTGACGTTATTCCCGTGAATAGCAAAATTAGATGCTGTTAAGGAAAGGGACTAAATTGTTGCGATTTTAAGTAGAGGCACTAAATTGAATAAAATGCCTTAATACAATCACTTCCCAAGTATTTTAACCATTTACTATAGTAAGTGTTCCATAAAAACTACACATAAAATAAAAAAGACAACAAAAATGACTTAAAACTCTTTTATTCAATTACAACACTGAATCATGTAGGACAATACATGCTCCCTTAGTCCATGCATGCATGATGTGTAATTTCATGTTTCTAATTAAATGATCATAAGAGAAGTTTAGGTTGTTTTAATTAGGGATTAATTTTTTTTTTTTGAAATTTTTAAAGTTCCCTATTGTTTAGATTTTTCAAAACTCCCTTTTCCATCACAATTTTTTAACTCAATTAAGAGTTGATTTTATTGTTATATGTAAAAGTTTTGCTTAAAATCTAGGAAAAATAAGATGAAGGTTTTCCTCTTTTGAGGATGAATAGTGAAGAGCAGTGAAGAAGAAAGTCGAGAGAAATAAGAGAAAAAAATTTTTCCATACATGTCTCAACTGTTTCATTAAACTTGTAAAAATAAAAGACATACAAATATTTGGATGAGTGAGAAATATAAAAACAGTAACAAACCAGATGGAAACATTTGACATTCCAAAACTAAAGAGTGTTGGGATCTGTGAGAGATTCCTTAGCACAAAGATTAACAATATTTCTAAACGATGTAGTTTTAGTCAAGACTAAAACACACCTTACCAGACTCAATAGTAAATAGTAAATGGTAAAAGCAACAACTTAAATAAAAAATATAACAAGACTTGAAACGACACTACTCAAAAACACTAAACGACCGCTTGCTAGAACCTTCTTCTTCCTTTTAAATTTTATTGCTTCTTGCGAACCTTCATTAAAGCCTCACTTTGATAGCTTGACTGTAGATCAAAGACCATAAATATTCAACACATGTCTTTGGTGTTTGAGCTGCAAATCCTTAACTCAAATCTCAAAAACATGAATTGATCTTTACCCAAGCCTTTTATGAAAATATCTGCAAGTTGTATATCAGCACCACAATGCTTGACCTCAATTTCTTCATCCTTAATTGCATCTCTGATTGCATGATATTTCACTTTGATGTGCTTAGTCTTGTCATACTAAATAGGATTTTTAGCTATAGAGATAACGGATTTGTTGTCAATAAAGAGAGTGGTTCTTTTTTCTTGACCAAATCCTAGATCCAGTAAAACTTTCCTAAGCTAGACAGCTTGATTTGTAGCAGCAGCTACTACAATATACTCAACTTCTGTTGATGATTGAGCAACAACTTCTTATTTTTTTGAATTGTAGGAAAATATACCACTATCAAATGAGAAACAATAGCTTCCTATCGTTAATGTCCCATACCTAGTCACTGTTACTATAGCTAATCAAATCATGACAATCCTTCATTGTGAACTTCAAACCATACTCAACTATTCCTCTAATATACCTTAACACACGTTTGGCAGCTACAAAATGAGTTTGAGTAGGACTTTGCATAAACCTGGAAAACAGATTGGTTGAGAACATAATATCAAGTCTTGAGGCTATCAAATAAAGTAAAATTGCAACAATTCTTGTGTAGGTTGAGCTTAAAGCATTGAAGAACCATTTTCTTTTGTGAGCTTGCGATTTGCAACTAAATGAGTCTTAACTGCCTTGCACCCTTCCATGTGGAATTTCCTCAATATCTCATGTGCATACTTACTCTCATGAATGTAGACATATTTTGAAGTTTGAACAAACTGCAAACCAAGAAATACTTCATTTGTCCCATGTTTGACGTTTCAAACTCACTCACAAGCTCAACTTTGAAATTTTTAAAAATAAATTCACGTGAACCTGTAATAAGTAAATCATCCACATATAAAAAGATTATAAGTTTCCATGAGTCATAAAAAATACTTACATACAAGGTGAGTTCATTCGCACTCCTTGAAAACCCTTTTGAAATCAAATAGGTATCTATCCTTTCATACCAATCTTTAGGAGTATCTTTCAACCCATATAAGGCTTACACTAATTTGTAGACTTTGTTGGCTCCATTAGTTTTTTATAATAATAAAACATTCCCATGTCATTTGTGTCTAATATATTTACCTAAGTGTGCAGGGCAAATGTTCATAAATGAGACAATATGTCAATCTTCCTATTGAACACCTAAGGATGTGATTTGGATAAGGAACAAGGAAGATCAATATTAATGAAGCTCTTTGGTGAAACAAGGAAGATCATTGGTTGAACAAAAGTCAAAGTGGAAAAGTGAAAGGGTGAAGCTTGGTGAGAAACAGTATCGAGTTAGTCGACCAAAAAAATAGGATTAGTCGACTAAGCGCTCTCTGGAATCTACGTCTGAAACAGAACCAACTTAGTCGACCAAGGAAAAAATTTTGGTCGACTAAGTGCTCTCTGTCTACAACATCCGCCAGGCCACTATAAGACAGAATAACGACTAGAATCTTCCCCAAACTGTTTCTAACGGTAAAAAACGTCCCAACAGCCATCAGACAAGCTTCTTCAACTATAAAAGGATCTTCAAATGCTAAAAAACCAACTTTTGACTTCATCAACAAAGACTCCATCATATTCAAGCCAAAAAGAGTAGAAAAACTTGAAAATCCTTTGTACTCTTCTTTGCACTTAAACGCCTACCTTTAGCAATTGTGTTTAGCACTTAAACTTGTACCACATAGATCAACCGTGTGATCACTAGGTACTTTTTCCTTTCATCTTTATATTCTTAGAGTGAGGGTTTCACTATAAGTGCTTCAAGCAAGGTTTGCTTGAATGCTTGTAGGTTCCAACTTAACTTTGAAAAGTTGAGTGTAAAGGTTGTGGTTAAGCCTTGAAAAATCACCTTGGGGTTTTAGTTCATCCTGTGAAAAACTAGAGTAAAGGTTGTGGTTGAGCCTTGAAAAACCACATTGGGTTTTAGTTTAACCCGTGAAAAACTAGTGATAGGTTGTGGTTGAGCCTTGAAAAACCACATTGGGTTTTAATTGATCCCGTGAAAAACTAGTGTAAAGGTTGTGGCTAAGCCTTGGAAAAGCCATTGTAAAAGCTTGGTGAGAGCTTGTGAATTCTACCGTTTAGTGTTTGATTTGAAAATCCTTGGTTGGATAATCAATATAGTAGATGTAGGTCTTAGATCAAACCACTATAAATACTTTGTCCATTGTCTCTTTTGTTTTGCCTCCATTGTTTTGAGATCAAATCTCAATCCACCAAAAAGAGCCGAGATAGTGTTATTCACCCCTCTTCTAGCAGTCACTTTGGGACCAACAATTGGTATCAGAGCTAGCTCTCTGCATACAAGGTGTAACACCTTTAGAGAGGATCCAAATGGCTTTACAAAAATCAGTTGTAGTCGAGGGACAATCTACAAACAGACCACCTCTGTTTGATGGCTATAATTACCCTTATTGGAGCACTAGGATGTCAATATACATTAGAGCCATAGATTATGAAATGTGGGATGTCATCACTGATGGTCCCTTTATTTTCTCAGTTGTAAATGATGTTACAAACGAGTTGATGCCTAAGCCAAGGTCTGAATAGACTGAAGCTGAAACCAAGAAAGTGCAGACCAACTTTAAGGCAATCAACACCTTACGTTATTCCTTAACTCCCATTGAGTTTAACAAAGTCTCAAGCTGTACAATAGCTAAGCAAGTGTGGGATAAGTTAAGAATAATTCATGAAGGGACTTCTCAAGTTAATGAGTCCAAGATAGCTATCCTGACCCACAATTATGAGATGTTCAAAATGGAACCTAGTGAGGACATCACCAGCATGTTTAATAGGTTCACAAATATTACAAATAAACTTAACCAATTAGGAAAACCTATCCCTGAGCATGAGCTTGTAAAAAGACTTCTTAGAAGTCTACCTAAATCATGAAAACCAAAGGTGACTGCCATTAGATAAGCTAAAGATTTGAACATCATCACACTTGATGAAATTTGTGGGTCTCTGCCAACACATGAGCTGGAGGTCAAGGAAGAAGAAGAAGAGGATAAAAGAGAGGCAAAAAAGAAAAAGAAGAACATAGCACTTAAAGCCAGCATCCTTGAAGAAGAGCTGGAAGAACTCTCGTGCAATAATGATGATGAACTTGCACTTGTTGCAAGAAAATTCAGAAAACTAATGGGAAGAAGGAACCATAGATTTGTAAGAAAGATCTTTAAAAGAGATCAAAGTCCTTCATGGAAGAAAAACAAGAATGACAGCAGTAACAAAGAATAAGTGATCTGCTATGAATGCAAGAAACCAGGGCACTACAAATCTAAATGTCCATTGTTGAAAGAAGAAACTCCAAACAAAAATAGAAAATCGAAAAAGGCAATGGTTGTTGTAGCTTGGTTAGATAGTGATTCAAGCATTGAAACTGATGAGGAAAGCTCAGAAGAAAGAGCAAACATCTATCTGATGGCCAGAGATGATGAAACAGAGGTATGCTCATCGACTTGTGATATTTCTATGAATGAGTTACAAGATGAGTATGATAATTTATGTGATGAGTTTGAAAGCCTGTTTTTAAAGTACAAAAACTTGAAGAAAAAGGCTACATCACTTGAAAAAGAATTGGAGAAAATAAAACATGAATTCAACTCTGTTTTTGAACAAAGAAATCTGCTTCAAACTGAACTAGAACACTCAAAAACAGATTTTGAAATCATAAAAGTAGAGTTGAAAGATAAATCTGTTGCTTTGCAAAAGTCTCTTGATGAAAATACAGCTCTCAAGTGTTTAAACAATGACACTTTAAAGAAAGATTCTTATGGTAAGAAGAATTATCATAACGCATCATCTAGATGCTATTGTTGTGGAAAATATGGCCATTTATCCTATGATTGTGCCAGAAATATGAATGTGCAGAAACTAGAAAAATCTGGGTGCCAAAAGGTTCTCTCATTGCTACTAACATTCAAGGACCCATCAAAATATGGGTACCTATCAAGAAGAACTGAACCATGTTTTTGTAGGTTGAGCTGCACATAAAGGAAACATGTTCAAAAGCTCAACACAGCAAAAAGAAGCAGCCATGGTGCATGGATAGTGGCTACTTTCGACACATGACAAGAGATGAAATGTTGTTTACTCAGCTGGACAAGAAAAAGGGAGGCACCGTGTTCTTTGGAGATGATTCAAAAGGTTGGTAAGAATTCTCATACTCAAATCAGTCATGTGTTGCTTGTTAAAGGTTTAAAGCATAATCTGTTAAGCATTAGTCAGCTATGTGATAAAGGATTCAAGGTTTGTTTTGATTCCAACAAATGCGAAGTTATAGATATAGGCACTAACAAGATTACCTTCATAGGAAAAAGACTAAAAAACATGTATGTTATCTTTCTTGAAGACTTAGAAAAGGATAGTGAAATGTGCTTAGTAGCCAATGTTGAAAATGACAGCTGGTTGTGGCATAGGAGATTAGGACATGTAAGTTTAAACACCATGTCAAAATTGATTAAGAAAGATCTAGTTGTTGGAATACCTAGTATTAAGTTTGAAAATGATAGAATATGTGAAGCTTGTCAATTAGGAAAACAAGTCAGAACTTCATTCAAAGCTAAGAATGTTATGTCAACATCTAGACCTCTTGAAATGCTGCACATTGATCTCTTTGGTCCTATTAGCACCACAAGTTTAGGTGGAAAATCTTATGGCTTAGTGATAGTTGATGACTATTCTAGGTTTTCTTGGGTTTATTTCTTTGCCCACAAGAATAATGCATTATCAGCTTTCATAGACTATTGTAAGAAAGTTGATAATGAAAAAGGTACACCCATTGTTAGGATTAAGAGTGATCATGGAGGAGAATTTGAGAATGATGAATTTGAAAAGTTTTGCAATGAAAAGGGGCTGCAACATAACTTTTCTGCACCAAGAACACCCCAGCAAAATAGAGTTGTAGAGAGAAAGAATAGAACATTGAAAGAGATGGCTAGAACTATGCCATGTGAGAATAACCTTCCTAAGTACTTTTGGGCTGAAGCTATAAATACAGTAGCTTACATTCTTAATAGGGTCTCAATTAGAGCAATCATGTCAAAGACCCCATATGAGTTGTACAAAGGAAGAAAACTAAACATCTCTCACCTTAGGAGCTTTAGCTACAAATGCTTTGTTCTGAATAATGGAAAATAGCCATTAGGAAAGTTTGATGCTAAAAGTGATAAAGCAATATTTTTGGGATATGCCTTGAACTCAAAAGCTTATAGAGTTTTAAACAAAAAGACATTAAATGTTGAAGAATCTGTCCATATAGTTTTTGATGAATCAATCCATGTTGAAAAAGAAATTCATGAGAATGATGAAGATTTAGAAAATCTAGAAAGACACATGGAAGAAATGAGTCTAAATGATAGCAAAAATAATAAAGAAGACTCATCTAGGGAAGAACCCGTAGCTCTACCTTTAGAAAATCTGCAAAGACAAGAAATTCAGCATAGTGACTTACCTAGAGGCTAGAGATATGTGAGAGATCACCCACAAGAACAAATTATAGGTGACATATCTCATGGAGTTAAGACTAGGAAAAGAACTAGAGAGACATGTGAATTTTCAGCATTCATTTCTCAAGTCGAACCTAAAAGTTTTGAAAAAGCTGAAAAAGAGGAAAGCTAGATTTTAGCCATGCAAGAGGAGTGGATCAATTCAAGAGAAACAATGTATGGTCACTAGTGCCTAAGCCTTCAAATCATCCTATAGTTGGCACTAAATGGGTATTTAGAAATAAGGTTGATGAACAAGGAGATGTAGTAAGAAACAAAACAAGACTGGTGGCAAAGGAATATAATCAAGAAGAATGCATAGATTATGAAGAAACTTTTGCTCCGGTAGCTAGAATAGAAGCCATAAGTTTATTAGTTACCTTTGCTTGTCATATGAACTTCAAGCTATACCAAATGGATATGAAGAGTGCATTCCTTAATGGAATTATTCAAAAAGAGGTATTTGTTGAACAACCTACTAGTTTTGAAGACTTTGAAAAATCAGACTATGTGTTTAGACTTCACAAAGCCTTATATAGATTGAAGCAACCTCCTAAAGCTTGGTATGATAGGCTATCAAAGTTTTTGGTAAAAAAAGACTATGTTAGGGGTAGCATAGACACCACACTGTTTATCAAAAAATGCTCAAATGATTTGATCATAGTTCAAATATATGTAGATGACATTATATTTGGTGATACTAATGAACCTCTTTGCAAGAACTTTGCTAAGGAAATGCATGGAGAATTTGAAATGAGCATGATGGGAGAATTGAAGTACTTTCTTAGCCTTCAAATCAAGTAATGCAAAAGAAGAACCTTTATCAGCCAAGATAGATACATTCAAGACATGCTCAAAAAGTTTGATATGCTGAAATTGAAATCCATCAACACACCAATGAGTACATCTACAAAGCTTGATGCTGATGAGAAAGGTAAAGATGTATATCAAAAGCTCTATAGAGGTATGATTGGATATCTTCTTTACTTAACATCAAGTAGACCAGATATTCAGTTTAGTGTGTGTTTGTGTGCTAGATTTCAGTCTCAACTTAAAGAAACACACCTAACTGCTATGAAAAGAATATTTAGATATCTAATAAAAACTCAAAGCTTAGGAATTTGGTATTCAAAAGAATCACCATTCAGCCTTGTAGGATATTCATATGCTGACTTTGCAGGAAGTAGAACTGATAGGAAAAGCACTAGTGGAACATGTCAGTTCTTAGGTAGCATGCTTGTATGCTGGTCAAGCAAAAAGTAAAATTTTGTAGCATTGTCTACAACTGAAACTGAATATGTATCCTTAGGAAGTTGTTGTGCATAGGTTTTATGGATTAAGCAACAAATGAAAGACTACGGGTTGTCCATGAATAACACTCTCATATATTGTGATAACACCAGTGCTATAAATATTTCAAAGAATCCTGTACAACACTCAAGAACTAAACACATTGAGGTTAAACATCACTTTATTAGAGATTATGTAACTAAGGGAGAAATCAATATTGAATTCGTGAGCACATTGCATCAACTTGCTGGAATGAATGAAAAATATGCACAAACTTAAGGGGAGCATGAACTCAGAGGGAGCAATCCCTTACTTCTGCAGCAACTAAAAAGGAACCAAAAAGACACCATACTATTAATCAAGGGATGTTTTGTCATAATCAAAAAAAGAGAGATTATTGGCTCCATTAGTTTTTGATGATAATAAAACATTCTCATGTCATTTGTGTCTAATATCTTTACCTAAGTGTGCAGGGCAAATGTTCATAAATGAGACAATATGTCAATCTTCCTATTGAACACCTAACGATGTGATTTGGATAAAGAACAAGGAAGATCAATATTAATGAAGCTTCCTAGTGAAACAAGGAAGATCATTGGTTGAACAAAAGTCAAAGTGGAGAAGTGAAATGGTGAAGCTTGGTGAGAAACAGAATCGAGTTAGTCGACCAAGAAAATGAGATTAGTTGACTAAGCACTATCTGGAATCTGCGTCTGAAATAGAACCAACTTAGTCGATCAAGGAAAAAATTTTAGTTGACTAAGTGCTTTCTGTTTACAACATCTGTCAAGCCACTACAAGACAGAATAACGGCTAGAATCTTCCTCAAACTGTTTTTAACGGTCAAAAATGTCCCAACAGCCATCAGACAAGCTTCTTCAACTATAAAAGTATCTTCAAATGCCAAGAAACCAACTTTTGGCTTCATCAACAAAGACTCCATCATATTCAAGCCAAAAAAAGTAGAAAAACTTGAAAATCCTTTGTACTCTTCTTTGCACTTAAACACCTACCTTTAGCAATTGTGTTTAGCATTTAAACTTGTACCATATAGATCAACTGTGTGATCACTAGGTACTTTTTCCTTTCATCTTTGTATTCTTGGAGTGAGGGTTTCATTCTAAGTGCTTCAAGCAATGTTTGCTTGAATGCTTTCAGGTTACAACTTAACTTTGAAAAGTTGAGTGTAAAGGTTGTGGTTGAGCCTTGAAAAACCACCTTGGGGTTCTAGTTTAGCCCGTGAAAAACTAGAGTAAAGGTTGTGGTTGAGCCTTGAAAAACCACATTGGGTTTTAGTTTAGCCCGTGAAAAACTAGTGATAGGTTGTGGTTGAGCCTTGAAAAACCACATTGGGTTTTAGTTGATCCCGTGGAAAACTAGTGTAAAGGTTGTGGCTAAGCCTTGGAAAAGCCATTGTAAAAGCTTGGTGGGAGCTTGTGAATTCCACCGTTTTAGTGTTTGATTTGAAAATCCTTGGTTGGATAATCAAGGTAGTGGATGTAGGTCTTAGACTGAACCACTATAAATAATTTGTCCATTGTCTCTTTTGTTTTGCCTCCATTGTTTTGAGATCAAATCTCAATCCACCAAAAAGAGCTGAGATAGTGCTATTCACCCCCCTCACTCTAGCACTCACTTTAGGACCAACAAACCTTTCTTTCATTCCCTGATGAAACAAAAGCCTCTAGTTGTTGACCATAAATGTCTTCATTCAAATATCTATTCAGAATAGCAAATTTGACATCAAGATGCTAAATATTCCAACATTTCTGACAACCAATGCTATGAGTAATCTAATGGTGTCATGTCTTATCACGAGAACAAATGTTTCCCAATAATCAACCCTTTGGATCTTATCATAACCTTTCACTGCAAGTCTAGGTTTAAATCTGTTAATTGAACCATTTGTATTAAGTTTGATCTTATAGATCCATTTGACACCTATGATGTGTTAATCAACAGGCTTGTTTACCAAAACCCAAGTTCCATTCTTCAAGATCATTTCCATTTCTTCATTCATAGGTTGTATCCATCTATTATCCTTAGCAGCTTCATTGTAAGTTGTTGGTTCACAAATAGTAGCATTACATCGTGCATAGATGTCTTGTAGTGATCTGATGCCTCTCACTACAAGACTTTCATTTTTAATATCAGTTTTTGATCATTTGCAATTGCAATAAGGTCATCATCCAAGATTATGGCTCCAAACCTTGATGTTTTGTACTTGGATTTTTATCCCTTGAATGAAGGGGTTAAGGGTTCTTTAAGTTGGGCGGTAAGGGGATTTTCTTGAAAGGTTGAAGAAGGGCGTGGAAGTGTTTGTCTGCATAGATGTTAATCTAAAAGGGCAGTGTTAAGGTTGTTTTACATGGTTGGTTGCTTGTTGGAGTGTGTAGATACTTGATTTTGGCTAATACTTGTTCTCTAAAGAATTACTTTACAACATCATATTGTACAAATAATAACCAAAATGAGTGAAGCACTACTTCACGCTAAACAACTAAAACAAGTGAAGTGCTACTTCACGCAAAACAACTAGAACAAGTGAAGCGTTAATTCATGCAGAACAACTAGAATAAGTGGAGCACTACTTTATATGGAACAATTAATACAAGTAAAACAACTACTTTGTATAGAAGAACTACTTCACACGGATGACAATGAAAACAACTTAGAATAAGTGGTAGGGTTCATGGGTTACTTTCATCTTGGGATGTTCTGGAGAGTTTGGCTTGGTGGCTCAGATATGAGGGTAGTTAAGAGGTTTTCCTCTTAACCTTTTCCTAAAGTACAAGTGTTTTATCCTTCTCTTTGTTCTCATATACTTATTTACATACACCTTCTTCTTTTGTACCTATTCACGTATAGCTTCTTCTCGTTTATCTTTTCACGTAAACCTCTTGTTTATTACCTTTTACTCAAGAACAAGTCTTATCCCATCCAATTACAGTAACGATTACTCATATTAAAACTTTTTATAATAATATCATTCATGAGGCGCATTGAAGCTTATTTTTAAGTAACTGCCACTGTTAGCACTATATATAAAGCCTCACAATTCATTTAGAAGAGTTCCTCCCTCCCTCAAGGGCTAACACATTCTCTTCTAGAGCTTCTTTCTCTAAATTCTTTTATACTCCCTAATTCTTTTCTTATTATATTCTATCTGCTACGACACTCAATACTTCAAGAACAGCTCCAATCTTCTATGAGGTGCTTGTCTTTTCGACCTTCAATGTCTCAAACGCTTCCAGACACAATCATGGAGTTAAAAGGAAAAAAGAAAAAGAAAAAGAAATGGAAATTGCCAAAAGAAAGTTAATGCTAAAAGAATAAAAATTGCTCTTGTTTCCATGTTTTTTTAAATACCTTTTGTTTCTAATGAACAAAGATGGGTGGAGGAAAGAATCATGCAATCACAAGCATATGAAAATTTTCCTTGAAAAAGTTGAGTAAAAAAAGGACATTCTATTCAATTATACTCTCTTATTTAATTCAGAATGTGCATCACATGTCTCTACCTAATTTAACATATGATTATGATATAATAACTTAACCATAAAGATGGTGAGTGAGTGTAGCACTTTTATTCATGGATTCTACTTTATTTAGTTTGAAGTTAATTTGAAAAAAGAGTAAGTACATACAAAAGCAAAGGTATATCATATCAGTCATTGGACCAAACATTTGACAAAATTACAATATTTTGTACTAGTGAACTTGATTACAAAAACAAAGATAAAAGTTTTTTATTTTGAACTTAAGCAAATAAATTTCAAATTTACGATCCATTTGCTGATAAAAAAATAATTTGTTGGTAAAACTTTTTTTGTATAAAATAATTTACAAGAAAATTTAATATTTTTTATTATTTAAATAAACTATCTAAAACATTTTCAATTGTTTCGGACATTCTATGAAAAATATTTTCCACAATCATTGATGGAATTATTTAGATGTTAAGATGATAAATAAGAGTTGATTACAAAACAATAACAGCATTTGGTTTCTGATCAAAATTTAGAATGAAAATGAAAATAGATAAAATCAATAATATTATTTCTCAAAACATTTAGCCCCATATTGTATTGAAAGTAAGCTCTAATTAAAAAAAAAATCATCTCATCACTTTTTTACCATAACATAATAAAAATATCTATATTTATCAATTGTGTAAGACATCTAAAACTCATACATATAAATGTGTGACGATCATTTAAATATTTTTTATTATGGTTATTACTAAAATTTATTCAATTTATAAATAATTTTTTTAAACAATAAAGATTTATTAAGTAATCAAACATGGAATACAAACTCTCATCCAATCATTCAAGAGTATGGATGGCACCTCTTTTAGTGGGGAATAATACAAACTAATATAATAACTTAATTCAAATCCTAAATTAGCCATGAAATCAGCGATTTTGTTCCCTTCCTTATAAATGTGACTTATACTAATCTCCCAATGTCTACTTAACAGGTCTTTAATTGCTCTAATCACATCTACGTTAAAGCAAGGATGTACAAATGAAGAATTAAGAACTTTAACTACTGTTTTATTATCAATCTATTGTTTAACTTTAAATTTGCTACTTAGCTTTAAATCTGCCTTTCCTTGACACTAGTCGTATGTTGCATGTTATTTGCTTTAGTTGTACTAAAGTCGTCCACATAATACAATCCCCTCCTCTTAGTACCACACTTAATGACCTCCTTAGTGAGAATATCTTGAAGAAGACAAAAAGTAGGATATATAAGTAGCACACAATAAAGTTTCATAGTAACTTGACTTATAGACAACAATTTATTTGAGAGAGATGGAATTAGTAAAGTATGAGATAAAGAAGGAAATGGTGATAAAGCAATAGTTCTAGCCCTTATTACTGGATATGTGGCACTATTAGTATTAGCAATACTAACTCGCCTTGGTTAAGTGATCTCTGAAAAGTTATTGGAGTTGAATGTCACGTGGTTGATTGCCCCTGAGTCGATTATCCAATCATTATCATCACGTTTGTTAGAGCTAAGTAATGCTTGACCATAGTTACCTTGATTATTATGTGCCGTTGAATCACTTGAAGATTCGACTTGTTAAGTGAAGGATAATTGAGTTTCAATAGTTACTAAGGCAGCTGTACCCAAGCCTCTATTAAAGGCAGCAACTTCACAGTGTTTTCGTGCTTGAAGTTCATTCCACTAGTCTAGATATCCATGTAACTTATAGCAAGTTTCATGGGTATGTTTCATGTTTCTAAAATAAGTACACCCCATCGTTTTGATTGTAATTTAGCCTTGGAAGTTGCATTTAACTGTCCATTGCTCATAAAGAAAGACCTTGTTTTTTAATGTAGGTCTTGCTGTTCTATCTTGACTCTTTTAAAAGCCATAACAACACTAGATATAGTTTTAGTGCCTGTTATCACTATTGCTTACCTAATATCTTCTCGTAGAACATGAGCATAAGGTTGTTCAACTGTTGGAAACGGTTTCAACTACAGCACATCACATTGAATCTTATCTAGTCGATCATTTAATCCATCAAGGAAGGTAAATACTCTATCTTCTTTTAAGATGGAATTATATTTATGCATATTAACAACACATTCCATCGGATTAGGATGACGAAAGTCAATTTCTCTCTACATGCCTTGAAGATCATTATTGTAACACCTCGTAAAAAGGGGGGCCCAACCATTGATGAAGAAAAGAAAGGTGACAGATGATGAGAGAGAGAAGAGAAAAAAACAAGAAAAGTGAAAGAAGAAGAAAGAGAAGAAATGATGGGGCCGGCAAAAGAAAGAAAAAAAAAGGAGAGAAAAAAGAAGAGGAAGAGGAAAGAGAGAGCAATGGCATTAGGAAGGAGAAAGAGAAGAAAGAAAAAGAAGAGAAAAAAGAAAAAAAAAAGAAAAGGAAAGAGAGAGGGGGAACGATGGTGCCAAAGAAGAAAGAAGAATAGGAAGAAGAGAAAGAGAAACGCCGGTTAGAGGGAAGATCGACAACAAGGGGAAAGAGAGAGGGAAAGCAATGGTGCTAGAGGAGAAAGAGGAGAAAGAAGAAAAAGAAAAAGAAAAAGAGAAACATTGGCTGGAGGGAAGATCAACAGTAAGGGGAGAAAGAAAAGGAAGAAAAAAAAAACGTTGCCTACCAAAAAAGAGAAAGAAAAAAAAAGACAGAAAAACAAAGGAAAAAAATGGGCATGGCCCAATAGGAAGAAATGGGAAAAGCCCATGAAAAGGGCCCAATGGCAACAAGAAAAAGAAAAGTCCAAAAAAGAAAACAATGGTGGAGATTTGGACCTACTTAGCCCAATTTAGAAGTGCTAAAGTGAAGATAGTGCACTATAGCGGCATGTCGGAGCATGTGACGAGCGACCAACAAGTAAAATAGTGATGTAGTGTCCCATTATTGTAAGGTGAGTGGGTGCTAAATTTGAAAACTACATTCCTATAATATATTATGTATGTTGTGTTTGACAATTGACGAAATTTTGGATAGCATAAGCTAGTAGAAATTCTTAAGTTGTTTGTGATTATGACAAAAATTTTTAAATCTGTTTTCTTTATACTATACATAGTATATATCTATATGTTTTTAATTACAGGGAAACAAACCTTTGACTGGTTTCACTTCAAAACCGTGCATTACAATTTGTGTAATGTTTAGGCCAATGGCCATTATATTGATTCTCAATATATGATGACAAATTGTTTATCTCATTTAGTACGTTAATTTGATAGACATGCCATGTTTGAAATGATTTATGCATAACTTGCAATTTATGAGTGTAATGTTTTTAATCTACCATGTTTTGCAAATGCATTAAACTTCAAAGACTTTTATTTGTACGTGATTGAGATACCTTGGGGTAGGACTTGTCACCACACTAGGTTTAAGTGTGATCTTCGTGCACAAAGTAGTAATTGTTGCCTATTGATATTTGATGGCAAGAAAAGGGGGACCTAAAGCCCCGATTTGTGTTAGGTGATGTAGGCAGTTCCCACAAGTAGGTAAAGATGGACTTGAAGCCCCGATTTGTATATGATGGCATGGGCAGTTCCCACGAGTAGGTAAAGGGGGACTTGAAGCCCCAATTTGTATTAAGTGACTTAGGCAGTTCTCACGAGTAAGTAAAAGGGGACCTAAAGCCCAAATTTGTATTTGGTGTTGTGGACAGTTCCCATGAGTAGGTAAAAGGGGGACTTGAAGCTTCGATTTGTAATAAGTGGCGTGGGCAATTCCCACGAGTAGGTGATGATGTATGAGAGAGTAAGCCTAAGGACTATACTAAACCTACTTGAGGATGATACACACTTATAGATTATTTATTTTTATATATTGCATGGTATTAATATCATTTTATTATTAAATGATAAGTGAAATTTACAGTTAAAAGAGTCTTAAAGATGAAGGATTTTCTAGCAGGCTGAATAATTTTGTTTTCATTTTTATTTAATTGGAATTTATTATTCATAAAACTTGCAAGGAATAAAACAAAATCTCTCTGTTTAATGAGTGTGTTGTCTATGTCTACTCTTGGTTTTATAAATATCCCATTTGTATGTTTGTTTCCCCTTCTTGCCTGCTCACGAGGTCAATGATCACTAAGTCTGTGAAACTCACACCCCCCTTATTTTTTCTTTTGCAGATAGAGATTAGTTTTAACGAAAATCTCAAATGAGGCTTGTTTGAGACTTGGCGGGATTCTTCGAAAGTCTCGAATGACGATAGCCACCAAAGAGCGGTCGTTACAATTATAATATATTCAATGGATCCTCAAGCTTGTCTCATTCTAGAGACTCGTCTCTCAAATCATACACTTGGGATGTGTTAGTCCCATCAAAATAAGTTGTAGCAATAAAATGCCATACTATTTTTATAGGTGGAAAGTGAATGAAAATGCTGATCAAGGTTGGACCCATAAAGTTGATCAACAACCCTTTTACAATTGCATTCTCAGTTCCCCATTTTTGAAATGTTTGGTCTGTTTGTTGAGGTTGTGGAAAGTCTCCATTAATGTATCACAATTTGTTTTTGCCTGAGATATACATCTCAACAACTTGGGACCATAAGGCATAGTTGGTGCCATTCAACGTAATGTTGATTTGCGTAGCGAAGGAATCATTGCTTGGTGCGTATGGTTGATACTGATTTCTGGCTAAAAACTCCATCATCTTTGTCGTTAAATCTTCTAAGATAGGGTTTGTATGGTTTTTATTGTGTTTCACCACATCAGTTGGCTCCACCATGGTTTTTTATCAGTTTTGGAATTTTTTTTTTCAAGGTTTAGTTGTAGTAGACATCTGAGGATCTTGCTCTAATACCATGTTAAAAGGTTTTCTATTTTCATATCTTTTTATTATAGTGTTGAATATAATAATTTAGAAGTACTAAGAGGAAGTTTAGGAAAACTATTTTGGGTTATTCATTTTCTAAGGCTAGTATTATGGTTGACCATTGAAAGAAAGGATTTTAAGACAAACTGCTTCTATAATCTCTCCACTTTGTTTCCAATTGATGAGTCCTCATGCCAACATAAGTAGGGTATTTGACTTCTTGAATAAAGCCAGCTTCAATGAACTTACTGATCTTAATCTTGATTTAGGAAATCAAGTTATGGTTAAAACTACATTGAACTTGTTTGATAGGTTGAACACCATTTGTTTACAGTTGAATGATGCACAACAACTTTAGGATCAAGTTGTTGAAAGGGGTTTCCATGGGTTTGAAGTTGTTGATCCCTCCAAAGCTAAGGCATTGTATGTTGTCTTAAAAGAAATTCATATTCTCTTCAATATAAGTTTTGCTAAATAGGCAAAGGATAAGGGGAGCTGTTTAAGTATGATTCCACGTATAGTAGCCAAATGTGAAAACTAAGAAAGAAAACAGAGTGCATAAAGAATTAATGATAATATAAGAGAGAGAGGAGATCTTGATACTTAGTGACCGCCAACAACTTTTTCCTTTTATTTCTGTTTCTTAAATGACTATATTAGGTTATAACTTTCTTTTGTTTTCTAAGTAAACTATGTTGACCGTTGCTCGAACTCTTGGCAACTTCCACTATAGTTTGCAATATTGGATAACAGTCATGATCAAAGAAAACTCACCAACATAATTGTGTGTAGTCTTGGATTTAGAAACAAATAGACTACCAATTTACTTTTCAAAAAAAAAAATAGACTACCAATTTGATAAAGACCACAAGCATTCTAGTAGTAAAGAGAAAAACCAAGCCTTTGTTATCACTTTTTATAAAAGTAATCTTTGACAATTGTTTTTTTTTTTTTTTTGGTTAGTGCAACGATGCTAATTGCCAATAAACACACAAAAAAAATTAAAAATCAAAATTTTTTAAATATGAAAATGAGATAAAAGGAGTAATTAGTTATAATATATGTTTTTAGAGACAAAATTTATTTAATTTTAATAATTTCATGAAAATATATATTTTTTAACTTACATATATATATTTCATATCTTTATAAATTAAATGTTAATTGATTGAGAATCAATTAAATTATGATTTACAAATATATTATTTTTTTAATATTATTATTATGAAACTCAAATATTGTATTTAGTAATCCACATGCAACAACAGATGTGTAACATAAACTAAACTAGTAAGATATAAAGGAGCTAAGTTATTTGTGAGGTAGATCTTGATGAATATGTTCAACTAAGTTCCCGCTTTTCAATATTCAGCTTGAGTGACTCTCACGCTTAATTAAGTTCTTAATTTTCTTAATATTTTATATATGTATACATGTAAAATAAAATATATTCACATGTTATCTTAATTATATAAATTTTAATTATTTCGAGCTTTAGGTCAAGATCTAATTGTTTTAATTAAAATTAATTATATAAATTTTAATTAATCATTCACCGAAAATCTATCTTCATTATTTGAGAAGGACTCAGCATCTTGCTTAAGTAGTTGGATTATTTTTCAAGTCAACTTCTAGAATCCAATTGCTTATTTGAAATCCTCTTTTTTTTCAAGTTACTTAATATAATTTATCTGTTTCCTTTAATATCATATTTGATGCACTAATAATTCATATAATTATAAATAAATTATTTTTAATTTTCAAAGGTAACTTGATTTATAATTGCACACTATATTACATCTTTAAGTTAAAAGCAATTTGCTTGTTATCGGCCAACAAAGTCTGTAACGGTTACATCATTCAACGAAAATCTATCTTCATTATTTGGGAAGGACTCAACATCTTGGTTAATTTGTCGTTCAATGAAAACGGGTTGTTTTGGAGGCGGAAGATCCACAATCTCACTATTAAGCATTGAAACTACTCTTGACATTGTTGGCCTATCTTTAGCAGATTCTTGAACGCATAACAATCCCACATGTATGCATCTCAAAATTTGTTTCTCATCATAACTCGGATCAAAAACCCCCATCTCTACTAAACCTAAAATGTTGTCTTCCTTCCACAATTTCCATGCCTGAGAACACAAAAGATTGAGATAATTGTATTAGATATTTCGAAATTAGCACTAATTGGGCTATAATGAGGCAACCATTGTGTAAACTTACATATCCCAAAAGGCTAAAAGAATGCTGATTGTTGTAAAAGCTTGCGTTTTTTCTTCCACTAACAATCTCTAGTAATAGAACTCTAAAGCTGAATCCGTCGGACTTCTCTGAAAATTGTCCATGCATTGCATACTCGGGAGACATATAACCACTGTATTTTAACATCAAAATAACACCATACATCATATTTTACACACACGTATACTAGTAATATATTATGAAAAAGAAAAATTAGTTGATGAGAGAATCTTCAACTTACTAAGTTCCCATGACCCTTTTCGTGTTGGCTTGATTTTCGTTCCCTCCAAAAATCCTTGCCATCCCAAAATCTGAAATTTTTGGATTTAAATCTTGATCCAGTAAAATGTTACTTGCTTTTAGATCTCTATATGTAATCCTCAATCTTGAGTCTCAATGAAGATAAAGCAATCCCCGATCAATTCCTTCAATAATATTGAAACGTTTTTCCCAATTCAAGAATTGTGGTTGGACTTGATCTAGAAAAAATTAAATAATAAGACCAGAAATTAACCATTGATTGCTGTAGCCAACTTATTAACTCGAAGTTGACCAAACAAAGCAGTGCAATTAATCTTCAAAAAGGAATTAACTTGTTTCTATGTTGTGATGGATGATAAAAGTGTCTGGCTACATAATTCTATAAAGGGAAATGATAGAAAAGGGATTAGCATGTTCTAACCGAAGAGAAAAGCATCCAAGCTTTTGTTGGGCATATACTCGTAGACTAAAATTTTCTCTTCTCTTTCAACACAACAGCCAAGTAATCTAACAAGATTTCGATGTTGGAGTTTAGAAATCACCATCACCTCATTCATAAATCTTCTAACCCCTGGCCGGAGGCTCTTGACAATCTCTTCACCGCTATTTCCTTTCCATCTTGCAATGTTCCCAGCATAAAGAAATCAGCTAGTTAGCAACCTTTTTGTTCTAGATCAAACTTTAGCAACTTAGAAGAAATGTCATTTGACAGACTATAATACATTGGCTGAATATCACCGATTACCCTGTATACTGGACCGAAACCACCCTGTCCTAACTTTTTTGTAAGATGGAAGTTGTTTGTTGCACTTGCTAGTTCCTCAAAATTGAATAGCGGTAGCTGCTGAAGTTTGACTTCAAATAAATTTTCTCCGACCACATTGTCACTAGAAAATTTTCCCACTGCCTTTCCTATGTCGAGTCGCAACATCTCTTCACTTTTCTGTTTCCTTGCTGAGATAGAAATTCGTGAGATGAAGCAATGAAGTAACAGTTACCTAAAAACCTTGTCACACTACCGGTAAAGACGGATACATTACCTCTTTGTTTAGCCATCCAACTCCATAAGAAAAATGTAGAGATTGTAATGATGATTATACCCACGATCACGGTTATAATAACAATAACTTTACTTTTCTCCTTTTTATCTGCAAATTGAGAAACCTAGTTAATAAAAGTGCAGCAGCAAAAGCACATAATTGAAGCAATTTAACAATATCTGCTCAAACTTAAGCAATTTACCAAGTTCTGAAGATGCCACACGAATGTAAAGATCCACTCCCCTACTGGGAATTTCTGTATGTCAATTAAATTTCCGTTCCATAACATACAACCAATGCCAATATCATACGCATAAGCCACACATGAACAGTTTCTCTAGCATTGTTCTTCGCAAGTTTCTTCAAATGGAGATGACCACTCTGCAAAGGCTGGCACTTTCATCATTTCTAGCTTCAAAAACCCATCTTCTTTGCCTACTTCACTGCCATTGTTTACGTTTTGGCACCCTAATGGGGTAGTCCTAACACATCCACTGGTCCAATTCTCTCTATTCCATTCCTCTCTATTCTTAGGCTCAAATCCCCTCAAACAACTGCAAATTGATGGTTTCATTGAATCACAGCTTCCAAATGCTCCACACTTTCCATAAACATCACAATCATTTTCTAGAATAGGCCAACTGTTGCCCCAGTCCCCCTCCCCCTCATCCCAATATCGCTCTACTAATTTTCCCTGAGGATTAAGTTCATAGTATAACAACATAGACTTATTAGCAAGAGCAAAAGTAAGATAAAAGGATTCTTTTTGGTCATCTGCAACAAGGCTAAATCCATTAAGATATACAGAATTCATGTGTAACATTCCAATGAAGATCTGACCGTTCCACGGGCCAGTTCGAAAATACGGCTGGTTATTGTTCCAAATGATGACTTCTGGAATGTTGAGAGGCTCAAGGCCACAAGAGAAGTTACCGTCAGATGGATCAGAAGGGCTTTTCCAGGATAACAGCTTCACTTTCTGACCCGTTCTTAGATCAGTGCTAATCTTCATGGTTGACGTGTAGGCGTTAGAAGGATGTTGAAAACTCTCCCATATGCTTGCTCCATTATCATCCTCAATATTCTTCAGGACAAGGTTTCCAGAGTCTAAAAGCAGGGCACTTGTATTAGAAACCAGATTTGTAACATTTGATGACCAAAGAATCTCATCCTGTCCGTTCAAAACAACAAGGTTGCCATCCTCGGATATCTTCACAATCCCAGAGGAGTCCTTGAGAGGCTGGTTTCTATTTGCTACCCACACCACAGTCTGTACAGGTATGTGATTGTACGATATCCCTACATAGCGATCGGTAGAATCAGAAAAGTTGAAGAATCCCAAGTGGAAAACTCCATTCTTGGAGAGTATAACTTCAGGATCTTTAATGGAATTCGATGGTGTGATAGTGTCTAAAGCAGTGCCAAACTGTAAGCAAAAACAAGATAGTAGAATTAGAGCTAAGAGAGTAGAATTGGAGCTAATAAAACTAAGCCGATCCTGTTTTCCCGATGACTTACTTTCTTGTTGTCCTTTGAGTATGCGGGAAAAGCCATGAATATATTTCCCCTTCTTCTCCTTAATCTGATTTTTCAACACTATTTAGTTGTGGTGGAGCGGTGATTATAGACCTGGACCATCTGAGTTGACTCATTCCTCACACCATTTTTCAACAATTCAAATGATTAATTATGCACACTTGTTTAATTAAACCTCAATCCAGGTTAATTTAATTTTGTTGTGATTTTGATAGTTTCCAGAAAGATGGAGAACCGAGACTTTTAGCGAAGAAAACTTCAAGAAAGAATACACACAGAGGTCCTTCATTTCAGTTTAAAAAAATGTAAAAACAAAGCTTGACAGCTGTACAATCAATCAGAAACAAAATGACAAATGAGTAATTTCATGGAATTTTTTCCTGTGCCCGATGAGCAATTGTATAACCACTCGTGGCCGTTATAAAACAGGCTAAACAAAACGACCCCCTTCCTAGCGTTTAAGGAATAACAACAAACATAACAGATATTAAAATAAAATTGGTAAAGTGTCTTTTAAAAACTATCACACGACTCCCTTTTCTTTTCTTCTTCAAGCCCGTTTGCTTGCGCCTAAACTTTATTGAAGACCAAGCTTGAATCTATTTTATAATGAGGATTAGGGACAGAACTAATTAATTTTTGTTAGGGATTAAAAATAAAAAAATAAGAGTTAAAAATTTTAAAGAATAATATATTAAATTTAACTAATTATTAAAAAATTAATAATACAAAATAATTTTATATAACACGTAAATTAAAAAAAAGACTTATAATAATATTTTTAAAAAGTTGTACTCGATTATATTTTTAAAATTTAAATTTATTAATAAAAAATTATATGCTAAAAAATATCTATTTTTTTAAGATTGAGTCTTAAACATTTTAATTTACATTACTCTTGTTAATGAGTTGAATCATTGAGGCTTGATGGCTCAAATTATTTGGACGATTTGCATCTTTTCTTTTAAAAAGTTTGTTAATTGTTTTCAATATACTCATACTTTAATCAAACTGGAAAAAAATTAATACATTCAACATCCAATATTCTTATTTTATTTATATTTAAACTTGTAATACTAAATATAAAACTATAATATATAAAATATAAATAATTAAATATGATATGTAGGATTAATAATTTCTTCTTATATAATTAGGATTGTTTAATGACTATGAGCATGTTTGGCCTGTTTTTTTTTTTAACTTAAAAGCTATTATAAAACTCTTATAAAAAATAATAGTTTTTAAAATTAAATTAAAATTATTTAGTAAATTTACTTTTTATGAACTC
Organism: Theobroma grandiflorum; assembly: GCA_036013995.1. NCBI lineage: Eukaryota > Viridiplantae > Streptophyta > Magnoliopsida > Malvales > Malvaceae > Theobroma > Theobroma grandiflorum. Next base: position 20,229,911 of record CP142133.1, on the reverse strand, counting down.
TTTTTTAATAGATAAGCTGTTTGGGAAAACAATTTATATAAATTCTAATTGGTTAAAATTACCATAAATGGTATTTAATAAATAACTTTTTATTAATCATGAATTTCTTTTTTGAAAATAGAAAAAATTAACTTTATTTTTTATCTATTTAAAATAAAATTTTGAAAATATAAAAGCAATTTTATATAACATAAAGTTTATAATTAATAATAAATCATAAAAAAAGAGTTTCACAAATAATTCATAGGTAACACATAATTCATAAATAACGCATAAATTAACGATTTCTATTTTCCATCAATGCAGTCGCCATTTGGTTACGAACTCTACCCATGTAACTATCATCGAATACTCTTTTAGAAGTAAATGAACTCATTTCTTCATCATTACTTCTTTCTTCTTGACTTTTAAGAATATAATTAGGATTACGATCACATTTGTCAAACTCTTCATCCATAACACCACACTGTCTAATGTAGTTATGAAGTGTCGTTGTTGCAACAATAATCTTTTCCTATTTTATCTACGGAAATGGCTTCATATCACGTAGAATATGCCACCTATTCTTCCAAACTCCAATTGTTCGGTCAATGATATTTCTTAACGAAGAATATGCATGGTTGAATGTTTCTTCTACACCTTCTGGCTGTCTGCAACCACTAAAATCAGGAATGTGATATTTTTCACCTTTATAAGGTGCTAGATACCCTTTCATATTAGGATAACTAGCATCTACTGCATAATATTTACCTAATAAAAAAGTTAAAGCTTTAAATATTAGTTCATTATAAAAATTCAAAAGATAAATATATAGAATGTCAAACTTTATACAATAAAAATTATAAGTTGTACCTTCTGAAGGGTGAGGGAACACGTTTTTCATTTATTCAAGCACAGTTGAAAAGATACGAATGTCATGTGTAGTGCTCGGCCAACCAACAACTACAAAAGTGAATAGCATGTCAAAATTACACACTAACATGACATTATGTGTTGGATATCCTTTTCGACCAATAAAACGAATTCGATCATTTGCAGAAGGAATATCAGGAACATGTGATCCATCTATAACACCAATGCACCTTTGAAAATAAGGCCAATATCAACGATCATTTTTAATTTTGGATAGAACTTCTACAAATTGAAAATCTGAAGCCTTGACAATTTTATTGGCCAGTAAACATAAATTATCTAACACTTCACCGAACTTCCTACTAACAGCCTCTCCCGATTTTCCAAATTTATTTTAAAATTACAATTTGTTTTGCTATGTGCACAAGTTCAAAAAAACATAGCAACCGGCTCCAATGTTGTCATGTCTTTAGATGGATGTAACCATCCCTTATTTATCAATGTATCTGTAAGTTGCAATACAGCATGTGATTCCATCCTAAACATTCTATAACTTTCACCTAGAGTTTGTAAAGTTTCACGTACCCAATTCCATCCATCAGAATAATTGAATATATTTCCTTGTTTCATTAAGTATTTCATGTGATATATAATTGCAATAGTAGCTCTTTCATATATGTTTTGATAAAACCTTGCACATTTTCTTCTCTTTACAACTTGTCTTGATGCTTTGACCTCATTAGAAGACATTTGTTTAACAATATCAAAATACATAAGTAGAAATCCAAGTATATCAATTAAAAAAATAAATATTATTTGAAACAAATCAAATAGTACAAATAAGAATTCAAATAAATATAACAAGGACAATGGCAAATTCTTTCAAACACCAATTTAATTAAACATAACAGGTAACACAAATACAAAAAGAAAGTAGTTTAAAGTTCAACATCAACCAAAAATAAACAAATCAAATCCTAAACTAATCAACAGAATTTAGAAAATGAATGTTGCTATTTTTGGTACAGGTTTTAGGTTTAATCTTCTATATTTATGATTAGTTGAACCTTTATATATATATATATATATATATAAGATATAGATAACGACACACCAAATAAATTAGGTTACGAAGAAAGAAACCAGAAAAGAAAATGAAAAAGAAAGACAAGTGCGATGATTGACTATATTACCACAAGCTACAAGGATATCTTCTTCCACACATTTCTAATTTGTTTAATGAATTTTGATATAATGATGACTTTCATTATCTGACAACTCTCATTAAAACTAATTGCTAGGTATTCCTGTTCCTTCTGAGGTAAATCCAATTATTATCAACCACAACACTAGCAAATCCTCAAATGGCTTCTTGATATTAAGGCACTCATCATGTTGCTTCCGACATGAACAATTTCTCTAATCATCAACCTTATGAAGGTCTTAATGACATCATCATTGGTGATGGTTCAAGTTTGCATATTACACATCCTATGCATACCACGTTTCCATCTACATCTCACTTTTTCAATTTGTCAAATGTTTTACGTGTGCCTACTATGAAACAAAACCATATTTCCGTTTGTCAGTTCTGTAAGAACAATAATGCCTCTATTCAATTTGACCCCACCTCTTTTTACATGAAGGATTTAGTCACGAAGGTGCCTCTCACTAGAGGAGTGAGGAGGAATAATGTCTATGAGTGGACTACTATCAAAGACTATCAACTTCAAATAAAGTGAGCATGCTATGGTGTTGCTACCACGATTAGTCAGTGGCAAGATCGATTAGGTTATCTATCTCTCAAAGTCCTCAATCGCATTTTATCATCTCAAAAATTACTTATTCAATCTAGGTCTTCCTCTTTTTCCTTTTGTGACTCGTGTCAATGCAATAAAAGTCATAAACTACCATTTGGCACTTCTAGTTTGCAGAGTCGAAGCCCCTTAGATTTGTTCGACATCAATGTTTGGGGACCACCTCTAATTCAATCTATTGATGGTTTCTCTAATTATATACCTTTCGTAGATTAGTTCACTGAATACTCTTAGCTGTTCACCATGTTTCACAAATCTGATGTGTAAATTATCTTTCCTAAATTTAAAATCATGGCTGAAAGTTTTTTAATACCTCTATCAATACCATCTACATTGATAAAGGTACCAAGATAAAAAATTACACATTATCTTTGCCAACTATGGTATCCAACATCTTGTTTCCCCTCCACACACTCCCTAACATATTGCGTCTACTGAATGTCGTCATTGTCACATTGTCGAAACTAGGCTCACTCTTATGCATCGTGCATCTTTGCCTCTCTCTCTTTGGACCTACACCTTTCATACAACTATTTCCCTCATTAATCGAATGCCAACACCTATTCTCGACAACAAATCACTTTTTGAATGCTTATTCCATCAAGTGCTAAATTATTCCAAACTTTGCACCTTTAGGTGCTTGTGATATCCCTGGCTTCGCCCATATAACAAACACAAATTAAAACCTCAATCTCAACCATTTCTATGTCTTGGTTATTCTAATATTCACAATGCATATACATGTTATGAACCTACATTTCAAAAAAAATTTTATTCTCATCATGTATAGTTTGTTGAACATCAATTTCTATCCTTGCCCTCCCAAACCAAGGATACGTCTGTCCTTTCACACACTGTACCTATCTGGTCTATTCTATCTCCATTTCTTCACTCTTTTGTCAACTTCAACGCTCTTGTCACAAATATGTCCAGTTCCTTGTCATTGTCGACTGCCACAAACTCTCCAGCCACTAACCAATCATATTCTAACACACTACAAAATCATAGGACCATTAACAGTGCATATTTTTTGCAAACTTCACCTCCATCATTGTCTTCTAGGACAATTTCTCAATCTTCCCCAAATAACTCCCTTAATGGCATTTCTGATTTGTCTAAACTCTCATCAAATGATTGAGTCATCTCTTTTTCACTATCGTTACTTTCCCTAAATTCCTCTATGGTTTCTCCTAACCCAACATCCATCGACTACAATTTTGAGGATAATCAGACCTTGATGGTATCCAATCAAGATATTGTGATTTCTTCTTCTTCTTTTGCAAGTGAATCCTCTTGTGCACCTTTTTTACCTTCTAATCCCATTCCTTCCATTCATAGGCCTCTCAACCAAGACAATACCCATTTTATGATCACCCATTCCAAAAACCAAGTTTTCAAACCAACTTAAAAAATAAGCTTCGTCGTCACTACTCCTTTTTCTACCATCCCTCAAACCCACCAACATATTTCATGCCCTCTAAAGCTGTGAATGGAACCACGCTATGTGTTAGAAGATCAATGTTCTACATCAAAACAAAATGTGGGAGTTGGTTCCCCGAACGAGAAACCAAAACGTCTTCTGATGCAAATGGGTTTATAGAGATAAACGTCACCCTAATGGTAACGTGGCTTGCTGCAAGGTGCGTCTTGTCGCCAAAAGCTTTCACTAGCGGCTTGGCATTGACTATTTTGAGACATTCAGTCCTGTCATCAAACCAACCACCATTCGGGTTGTGCTTACACTAGCTCTATCACAAGGTTGGCCTATTCATCAACTTGGCATCAACAATACTCTTTTTCATAGCCATCTTTCTGAGGAAGTATTTATGTCTCAATCGCCTAGCTTTGTTAACACCACTTATCCCAAGCATGTGTGTCGACTTCATCGCTCAATCTATGATCTCAAGCAAGCACCGCGTGCTTGGTTCAAGGAACTAAAATGCTTCGTTCTTTCCTTTGGATTCATTAACGCCACTAATGACACTTCCTTATTTGTTTATACTCATGGTGACTCTCTTAGGTATTTTTTGGTTTATGTTGATGATCTTTTGGTTACTGGTAGCTCCTCTGTTCTTGTTCAAAAATTCATTGACACTCTTTTCAGTCAATTCTCTATCAAAGATCTCGGCTACCTTCATCACTTCCTAAGTGTTAAGGTTCTTCCCATAGCTCATGGCTTGTTTCTCCCTCAACATCACTACATTTGAGAATTGCTCACTCGATTTAATATGGATGGGGTCAAAGAGTCGGCTACCCCTCTTAGCTCATCTTCATCTCTCATTCTTAATGATGGAACCTTGGCCACTAATGCTACTCAATACTGTAGGCTTATTGGAAGTATGCAGTACCTATCCATCTCTCAGCCTGACATTGCATTTGCTGTAAACAAACTTGCTCAATTCATGCACAAGCCCACCTAATCTCATTGGTTGATTGCTAAGAGGCTCTTGCACTACTTGAAGTACTCCATCTCTCATGGCTTATTCTTGAATCGTTTCTCTTTGAACCACCTCATTGCTTATTGTGATGCTGATTGGGCTAGCAATCGAGATGACCTCACATCCACCTCTACTTTCATCATCTTTCTTAGTTCTAATCCCATGTCTTGGTGCTCCAAGAAACAACGGACCGTTGCTCGTTCCTCCACCAAAGCTAAATATCATTCGATTGCTTCCACAACGGTAGAAATTATTCGGCTTCGTAACCTTCTCCATGAACTTAAAGTCTTTCCCCCTCGTCCTCCCCGGTAACTATGTGATAACTTGGGTGCCTCATATCTTTGTGCTAACCCCATGTTTCACTCTCAAATGTTTCACTCTCAAATGAAACACATTGCTCTCAATTACCATTTTGCACCTGAGCAAGTCTCCATTGGTCAGCTTCAAGTTGCTCATGTCTCAACCCTTCATCAACTTGTTGATCTACTAACCAAACCCCTCAACAAAACTTGCTTCTAGCTTCTTCTTAACAAGATTGGTGTCTCTGACGACATCACTATCTTGTAGGGGCATAATAGACAAAAATAGAGCAATCACGTTAGCTGTAGTCAACCATCAATTAGTTTTCCTTGATTCTCTCATAACCATTCATTGATGTATATTGACCTTTTCTTTTCTTAATAGTATCACCCTATATAAATATGTGTAATCATTCCTTTGTAAAGAACAATTGATTCAACAATTTTTACTCAAACTTTATAGTAGTGATTCACTGTTGTGGATGATCATGATGTTGCTCTCTTGCAATGACCTGATCTTGCTTTCCTACATGCTAAAGCCCGCCCTTTTGAAGGGATTTCCAGATGCTTCGTCTTTTGTGCTCTTTGGATGATTTGTGCTGTTTTTCAAAGGGGTTTACTTTCTCAGGATGGATTTTGGGATTTGTTTATGATGTTGTGTGGCTGAATTATTGTTTTCACAAGCAAGCTTACTTTTGAGCTTCTTTTTGTCTCTCGATAAGGTAAGCTTTTTGGTCTCATGATTTGTGATGCTACCAATTTTTGTTGAGTAGCAGATCCGTTTTGGAAATTGTACAAGCTCTCTTCACCCTCACCGACTGTTTATATCATGAGAGTCTCTTGCAAATTAGCTTGAGACCTGAAATGGCATGTCATATTGGTGTTGAGGTCAATAAAATCCACTTTTCGAAAAAAAAAAAATTGAAACTCCAAATTTATTTACCTTTCTCTGTACAATATTACATCTTCCAAGAATTCCATTTCACATTTTTACAAGGATCAGCTAAGATGCAACTAATTGTCCCCCCTAAATCTTCATTAGGAATTTCGGAAGGATTTACAAATTTGTTATATTTCAATGTATAGTCAAAACCAATAATTTATAAAAAAAAATGGTTAGATTTTATTTTATTATATGTTTGTTTAGAATAAATTAGCATACGCTGAAGAACAATGCCAAAAGCCATGAAATCTCTGGCACTAAATATAATGACGGACTACATCGATCTATTTTTGGTGGCTTGTGACGATTGCTATGCTTCCTGAACCAAATTTATTTATACAACTTTGATCTTAGTTTCCCTTCTCTGCTAACTGATGAGGGCTGCATGCAGAAGTTGATTCCATGTATCTGGGAGGCCAGCGACGCACCAGTGGGTGCAATCCATGCCCTTGAAGCCATTGTAAGAGCTAGGATGTGCATCTTTTCTTAACTGGGAGAGACTAGTTATATCTAGCAAATGAACAGGTTTCTTCATACTACCTATCACCTCTTTAACTACAAATGCTGCCTGAGGCAAACCGGTCGGATAAACTGATCCATTGAATGGTATCATCTCCCTTGAGCAATTCCTCACTCCTGGCTCATTCCAATCTGTGCCACTGATTTCACATGAACATGCCACATGTTAAAGGTAGGCTGATACAACTTTCGGTTCAGAAATAAAAAGAGGTGGAAAAAGGAATATCAGCTTAATTACTTGTAGTGGGACGGAGAAATTCCCTGAAAGATAACTTTACTTCTGCTAGTATCCACATCTGAATCAACCCAATTGGCCCACGTCGTCAAAGCTGTGCGAAAAGCAGCCATACGATCAATGTCCTTAAGTATCTTCCCATCAACTTCCACATAATCCCATCTGCATTTAAAAAAGACATATCTTTAATTAGCTCTTGTTAAGGTCATTAATCACATTAATTATGCTTATTATATTTACTCTTTGTAGAAAGAAAAAGAAATTCGATGCTTGAGTTGTAGATCAGCTCAGCTCATACTGTTGCTTAGGTCCTCTGCGATACCACCAAAGCCAAGTGTTGAAAACTAAAACATCAATGTCCTTCCAAAGATTGCCATCTCTAAGAGAATTCAGCTTCAAAACTCTACCAATGTTTTCCTCGTCAACATCTACTAAGTATAGGGAATGAAATAGCATCACGGAGACCTCATAGTCCTGAAATCAGTTCAGTCCAACAAGCACATATAGTTAACTGTGGATTATAGTTTCTGGTTAAAAAAAAAATTCTTATGAACTGCATAGCCTTAGTTTTGCATTCTGGTTTTTAACCAATTATTTATTTATTCTTCATTCCCTCTCTCAATTTCAGTTTACCATGCTGTTGCCCTTGATCTTGAAGTATCAGACTCCCTATGAGCAAAAGGAGTAGCCAGTTGATAGAAAATTACTGTAATTTTGATTGTAGTTTACCTGGAATGTTACAGCGGAAATGCTGTTGTTATTCAACTGTTGTCTGATAACACTGGAATTGGGCGTTGCAGCGTGAAGCAAGCATATCAGTGATTGCCAGTGGTTCAGACTTATAGAGTCCCCAACAAACATGATCTTCTTGCCCATGAATCTATTCAACAAATCTTGTCCATCAAACCTGTAATTTGTTCATAATTGAGATGTTTCAATGCAAAATGGAAATGAATGAAAGAGATGTTTGACCAAAATTAAATCATATATAGGAATTAATTTCCGGACAAGACTGATTTCACAATAATATGGTCCCTCAAACATGGAAAGAAAATTAGGAGAAGAACATTGTCAAAAAGCAGATCGATGTATGCCTTACAGGTTTACTGCACTCGGCGTACGTGTGGGGCATTGACCCGAGCCACATATTTCTCCATGTCCTGTCTTTTCACCACCTCTTTACTAAAAAGTACATGCAGTTTTTCAAAGATATATATTATTCTAGCTTTATTTAAATCGTCCTTTTGCTCTTTTTCAGATTCTTCATTTTAGATTAATATCTTATGAGAACACATCATCAGGTTGATGCATTTCAAATCCTAGAATCTTTTTCCCTGATTGTAGGTGAATTAATGCATCACACTGCAGATCATTCTATGCAAAGTAATGGACAGTTTCCAAGCTAATATGGTTACATTTCCTCAGATTTGATTAGTTTCCCAGCATCATTAATTGGCATGTCCTTATGAGACTCCCATGGTAACAACAAAATTCATGTTTTTGCAACAAACTCCTGTCCCACCCTCTGACAAGAAAAAATAAATTCATGCATGTTGCCCTCAGGTTTAATGTAGATCCTTAATTTAAAAGGTCTTTACCAGAATTGTACAACCTTGATTTTTTCAGTCTCCACTTTGTTTTTCTTCTAACTTTCCTTTTCTTTTTATCAGTATCTGACCTTGCATATGCTACAACTCATAGTAGCTATGCTGTATGATTTCTCCCTCCCAATTTAATTTAATTAATGAATGCAAACTGGACATTTGTTCGGCTTCAATAAAACTGATACCAACCATAAAGAGCATAAACAATGAAATTGAAGGAGCCTATTCTTCAAAAGCATTCAACTATACATGACAACACTAACGAAAGAGAATTTGAAAATGATCAATATTGATCAATGTATTCAGAGAATGAAGTAAGCTAAATAGGCAGAAACATAGACGCAAGAAGCAGAGAGAGAGAGAGAGAAATGTACGTACCTTGGCAGCTGACAGTTGCTTGGCTGCCATCTATATTTAAGGTAGAGGTGATCAGGGCGGCCATACTTGTGGCAATCAAATTCCTTGCGGATGAATGGGCAGGCTGATGAGTCGTAGAGAGGATAGGACTCGTCATACACCCACCTCCCTTGGTACACATTGCAACTGCTCTGCTCTTTTCTGGAGTCAACTCTGCTTTTCTGTCTGTAAAAATCATTCCCATTTGCTAAACATATACATGAAAAGATGACAAAACCGGCAACGAGAAAGGAGCAGGATCTTCTACTCCTGGAACCCATTAGATATAGTGGGGATGGATGATGAGGACCGAGGAGAAGAATGTGGCTTGAAATTTCGGAGAAAAGTCAAGGGGATATAATGATTGGTGCTATTTGTTTATACCAGAGAGAGAGTCTTCTACGCAACTTTCAATTTGTTGTGTAACTATTTGCCGGTTGACTATTGTGATACATATCCTGTCTATTGTTGGACTTATCTGAGGAGTTACCAAGAGTTTGTCATTCTCAGATCATGCTGTGACTGCAAAAAGTTCCTGCTATTATCAGAGTTGCAAGCGGTTAGGTACCCACATGTGTTGACAGTGCTGGAAGTGGTTCAACGAAATTAAAAATAAATAAATAAATTTCTAGTTTCAAAAACCATCGAAATGTGAGTAATGGGATTAGGAAAAAGGCAGATGCAAGGTAGAAATGGATCTGTGGCCATCAAGTATGGAACTAACTAATACTGAGGGGAACAGTATTGTGTATAAGCATTGGACTAACAGCTATCCCTTTTCTTGATCACAAGTAGAAACAAAAATCCAAGTTTTTTTTTTCCCAATAGAATTATGGCAAATAGAATGACTTTACTCAAATGGGTTTTTTTTTTGGGTTAGATGTGGACATATTTGCTACATTCACATGCAGCACATGACAAACAACTCACCTGATATTAAATGGCATGTCTGTCCTGGTCAGAGTCAACCATTAATTATTACTGCATTGAAGAAGGAAAAGGAAAACCGGAATGTGCTAAGAAAGGTCTTTTTAGGTGGTCCTAGAACCTGAGATGTGAAATTTAACTCTAATTTTATGCTGATTTATTGTTTAATTGTCTGTTTTTATATAATACTTTATTAACATAATAATTACTAACTATAACTATACATGTAACTTTATAAAAAATTAAAAAAAAAAACTCTTTTTGATTGGTGAAAACAATATATGTTGTGAGAAAAGGAAGTTTATTTTGTTAAATCTTTATCCTATCTCTTCCACCGCCCCATTAATAATATTTTTTTATATAAATCATTTTAATTAAATTATTAACAAAAAAATTTATGTAACGTATTTCTATCTTAATACTAATATATAGTAATAAAATTATAATTTTTATTTGTAAATCTTACATTTCAATTTATAATTTTAAGTAAAATAAAAGTGTTTACTACACATTTTGATATAGCAAATATAATATAACTTTTAAAAGATATACAAAATAATAATCCTACATAATAAGTTTTAAGTTTTCAAATACAAAATAAGTATTTAAATTTAACTAATTTTGTATGTGTGTATGAATATATACATTCAGGGAGTATGTAGTCTTGAAAAGGAAAAACTTACCGGTAAATATATAGAATGTAATGATACACTATATGTGATGGTGTTGAATATTAGTAATAATAATATATGTACAAAAATCTTATAATATTATTGGTATATGCATATATATATATATATATATATATATATATATATGCAAGGGCGGAGCCTCCTTATGTGACGGGGGGCCATGGTCCCCTCAAAACTTTTAAAAATATTTTCATAACATATAAAAATTTTAAAATTTTTTTTATATATTCTATTAATGATCTTTTCAAAATAAATTTTTATTTAATAATTAATATAAATAAAAAATAATAAAATAATTTCACATATCTCACCCAACTTTAATTTTTTTAATTTATATTATTATTTTTATTTTTATTTATTTATTTTTTTCATTTCTATTCTATTTGTTCATATGTTACAAGTTTTTATAATTTTTTTAAATTTCTATAAATCATTAACCATATTCTTTTTCTTTTCTTTTCTTTTTTTATATAATATGTGGTACTTACCTTTTACTTGTCATGTTTTTCTTTTTTGTGTTATGTAAATTTTATTTTATATGATTATAATATTTAAAAATTAATAAATTATTATGTAGTTTTCAAATATAAGTTGTAGTATTACATTGTTACTTAAAATTTCATTAATGTGTCATTTTTTATTAAAAGAGAAATTTAATTTGAGTATATTTTTTTATATGCTTTATGTTTTATATTTAATTGAAATGAAATTATCTTGAATCTATAGCATTTAAATAATTCTGATTATATAAGAAGATAAGTTGTAGTGTTACATTATCACTTAAAATTTCATTAATATGACAGTTTTTATTAATTCTGATTATAAAAGAGAAAATTAATTTGAGTATATTTTTCTATATGCTTTACGTTTTATATTTAATTGAAATGAAATTATCTTGAATCTATAGTATTTAAATAATTCTGATTATATAAGAAGAAAATATTAATCTTATATATTGTTTTTAATTATTTATATTTTACAAATTATAGTTTTATATTTAGTTTCATATTTCTATTATCAATATTTTTATTGTTGATCAAATTTAACATATTAGTTTTTTAAAATTTCTAACTCTTATTCAACCGTGTTTAGCCCCCCCCAATAAAATTTAACTAGCTCTGCCCCTGTATATATATATATATATATATATATATGTGTGTGTGTGTGTGTGTGTGTGTGTGTGTGTTTAACTATGTTAATTTTTTTTGAATTAATGTGTATATATGTTAATTGTAAGAAAGAAAGAGAAAGAATCCAAGAAAATGTATAAAAGCTAATTAATTAGTCAGTTAAGACTATCATTGAGACCAAGTTAATTGACTAAATGCTATTAGTTGGTGGTCTCAAAGTCTCTTGAAGCAAGTTAACTAAATGATTAGGTGATTAAGTGAGAAATTAATGTTTGAAAAATATAAGTTAGCTGTTTAAACCTTCAAGTTAAAAATGAATAAATTTGAAAAAATTTAAACAGTTAAAGTAATTTTTCATTTTTAAATATGTAACTTTCAAAACAAAAACATACTCGTTCATGAATGGACGTTTAAAGTAATAATTGAGGTCTATAAAATACACGATCTCAAAAATCACTCTTAACATTATTGAGCACTTTCAATCTATTAGACATCTATCTTTTCAAATGCAAATTTACAATAATATTGTAAATTTTATTTAAAAAAACATATACTAATGCCTAGTGAACTTTCAATAATAATATTTATAGCTCTTATGAAAACCATCCAATCTACCATTTACCCAAACTTTTGGAAATACCTAGTTAAACAAGTTACATCATTTAATTAATTAAAAAAGAATCTTAGCAATATTAAATTTTTATTAAGAGGCCCTACCTCTACTTATGAATTCCCTTGATACGTTTATCCACTACTATTAGGGATGTCAACGGATCGGGTACCCTATAATTTCGAGGTACCCGAATCCTAATTTTATAAAAAATCAATTACCCTAATCCTATTAACTATCCGTTTAATTTTAAAATTACTACTCTAACCCTAATCTTAATACATTCCCACTATCCTATAATTACCCTAACCCGTTTAAATACCCGATTAAATAAAAAAATTATTAAAATTTTCTTTATGGTACCTAATTACTCAATTAACTTTTCTAATCTCATAACTTACTTTTAGATTTATATGTTATATGTTTATATAAATAAACATACATATATTGTAATTAATAATTTTATGAATTATAATTTTTACAATGTTAATACAAATTAAAAAATAAATATATTTATATTCAAAATACATAATATATACACACACGCATTCATAAAAGTATTAATGTCATCGTATTAATAATTAGAGTAATTATACTTTTCATATATTTGTTAGTTTTTAACAAAAAAAATTTGCTTGTAAAGTTGATAAAAATTATAAAATTTTAATTTAATTATTAAAATAATAATAAAATATTTATAAATAGTAATCGGGTTCGGGTAACAGGTAGCCAAGGGGTGGTACCTGAACTCTATCGTATTAAAATTCGGGTAGTAAAATCACTACCCTAACCCTACCCGAACCCATTTATGAGTACTCTAACTCTGTATAATCGGATCAGGTATCCACGAGTACCCTATAATAGGGTACCCGTTGACATCCCTAACCACTACTTCTTTCTGTCATTCATTAGTAATAGTTGACATAACATTGTCCACAGAGAAAAGAAAATCTACAAAATTTTCATATCAATTTGTCATAAATTGTTATACCAACTTCCCAGCAATTGGCTAAAAGGCTCCAACTAGAATTGTGATATGCATTTTGCCATAACTTTTTTAAAAGTATTTCTGGTGCTTGTCATCATGTGATTCCAATGCATACAATAATCAATTGAAAGTAGTGAAAGAGACATGGCATTTATTTGATTCCATTGAGTCGTCTAATTTTTTAAATATCTTAAACTTTATGATTGAAAACAAATTTTTTTAATATATATAATTTAAGAGTTTATGAATGTATATATCTTAAAATTGCCATCAAAATCCTAATAATTGTATTTATTTAAAATTTTCGCTCATTTCACTTTACAAGATTAGTTTTCTATTATGGTTTGTGTGTGTATATATATATTGAACAAGTTATCATATTGAATAATCAATTAAATATTGCAATTTTCTGAACAAGAATTAAAGAATAGATATGAAAAAGACAACAAGAAAAAAGTAATTATACTGATTTTTTTTTAATAAAAAAAATAATATTTCGTAAATTTTTTTTTGTCAAATATATTTATCATCAAATTAAAAATGTGGTATTATAGTTGCACCAATTCAAATATGGAAGGAAAATTTTGACTATCAAACTAAGTAAAGTAGTAAAATTGGTCATAACCTTATTTTCAGTATTTTTTTTTGTAATTTACCCTAAAAATAGTATAGATTATAAGAATTATTCAAACTATTTAGAGGCATTCTACTGCTTATTCTCTTGAGCCTTGATCAGTTAAATTCATCTAGTTCTCTAGTGATTTAAACTCTTTGTACTATATATAATTTGACAAAGAATTTAGTTGTTAACCTAGTTTAACTCAAGTAAGATTAAATTTAAATACTTATAATAGAAATTTTTTGTTTAAACAGAAACTTATTATTAAATAAAAAGTATATTAATCCCAATCTTTAAGATTTCACCATAATTCATGTCAGGATTATTAGTATTTAAAATGAATATTGTCTCAAAACCTTAAATATTGTAAGAAAATGATTGAATTACCCACGAAATAAAAAAAAAATATCAAAACAATTGAACTGTTTAGAATTTTTCTTTATCCTCCTCAACTGCCAAATATTGAAACTGATCGATCGTGATAGGATTTTAGAGTTTCCACACTGCTTCATCGATTAAGGAACCCACTGTGCTTTTTTGTTTCAATTAAAAAATGAACTAAAATGTAACAATTCAAACTCAAACCAACATGTTTAATTTTTGACAAGTAATCTTAGCCCTTCACCATGCAAGCTCAAATGCAAATAACGTTGAAGGATTATACAATTTAAGACAATAATTCTTCAAAATGGGAAAAAGAAGGCAAACCTCTGGGTGGCGTCCTCATTAGCAGAGTGAAAATTCCTGATTGACATGCAGAAAAAGTTTTCCTTACTAGCAACAAAAACACAGCCTGGTATTTATACAACAAGACTCAACCTTGGTTTCTCAGGAAAGTGTGAAACTTTGACCAAATAAAATTGGTAAGTAAAAACTACCTTACAAAGACGGTAATAAATTTGATGGGTTTTGCTCAATTTCATAAAATTTTCAGATTTTTTGAATCTTTATCAAGATTCGGAATTAAATGACTCGAGTTTGTTTGGTATTTGTACAAAATAGTCTATTAATTTAGTGTGCGTGAGGTTATTCTATTTGCAATAAGCATCTTGTAGTAGTTGATTTACAAACTGCTTAATAGCATAAAAATGCCTTTAATAAACTCATACCTACAAAACATTTTTTCTGTTTTTTTAAACAGCTTTAAAAACAGTTTTTTGATTGGTTTTACTGTGAGTTTGAGTTTTTTTTTTTTCTTCTGTTCTTTCTTTCTGGATTTTACTTTTCCTTAGTTGGGAAGTAGGATTTTTTTTTTCCAAAGAAAAAGGTATTACTCCATTATTTGGTAATTGTTCTATAGATTTATTTGTCGACAGCAACAAAAATGTTATAACAAGCAGATGAAAAATGAATGAGGGCCATCTGTCACGTGGTAGTTCTTCAAACCACTCATTGTACGGCCTTAGACTCACCCTTGCCTTAGTCTTCGAGTCTAAGTCAGAGTGAGTAAGCCTACTAGCACTAGTCAATGCCACAAAAGTCCTTGAAGGAACACAAATGCAGATGAATGCAAGTACAACACACACATTTAGCAGTAAGCTCAAGCCACAGAAGCACACACACTAGCAGAAGATTGAGAGAATGTGTTAAAGAGAAATTTAAGGAAGTGGAATTTTGTATGAATCAGTCGGCTTGTTTACTAGTGTGTTTGATGGGGTATTTATAGACAAAGGGCCCCCAAGGGTCAAACTTTAATGTACAATTTTGAAAAAGGGTTTAGGGTTGGCTTTTGTGGCTTTTGGGCGAGAATTTGCCCTCCAGGCAATCCGCTTGAGCAATAACACTGTGGGGCATTTTGCTACCTCTTGCAACTAGCATGCTCGCATGTGGGCCTGCAGGTTGTCTCAATGTTGCTCATACTTTGGCCCAATGGCATGAGGACTTGTTGGGCGGCTATGACCCTACATGCCTGGCTTGCTTGCCTAGGCAAGTAGCCTCTCAGGCTCACCGGTGACCTTTCCATCCTACTCATGACCTATTGCCTTATGGTCCAGCACCTCGGATCGCCTTTCCTTGGCCTTCTGGTCACGCGACACAAGACACTCTCCTCCGTTTAAGCTCGCAACATACTCATTGCTAGTGGAACACTACGACTTTTCACAAGCTCGCCTACCTTTCCTCCCTCTACGCCGCTTCCTTGTCATGCCACTAGAGAACCTCTTGTCTCGTGGCACCCACTGATAACACCCAGTTGCAACTCACTCGTAAGGTCCCCACCTTCCACAATGCCACCTAGTCACTTGGGCTCTTTTTGTTACTGCTCACCTCCTCTACTCTTGCCCTTAATCATTGAAAACTTCTTCTTGATCGAGCAATCCCTTACTCGATGGACTTGTCACACAGGTAACACTTGAGAACCTTCTTCACCCAACTCTTGTCTTCGATTCTAGCCTTATGAAGAGCGGGTTTCCCATTAGCCTCCCTCTCAAATGAAGAGCCTTCATCATTCTATCCTCCCTAGCCACGTCAATGTCTGGAAGAGTCAACATGTTCAAACTCAATTAACAATTCCACCAGAACAATGGCTTGGCTCATATCCTACACACCTCGGCATTGTAACTCAACTTTCACTATGGTTTCAGCCTATCCATGCAAAACAGTGCCTCCCACTCATTCATGTCCAACACCATGAGTAGTAACTAAGAGAACTCTCAACAATACTCCACCTTACCTTTCTATGTGAGCTTGCGAATCTTGCCCCTAACCTCATCTTTCTCATACTCGAGCTTGAATTGTTGCCAAAACTCTTGTATGAACTCATCCCATGAGGCCATAGCATGCTTTCCATGTTGTACCCCATTGTCCTTACGATGCCACCATAAAAAAAGCATATCCGTCAATAACAAAGTGATAATGCTCACCTTGGCCCTCGCCGTTATCCCGACCACTCGAAAATACTGGTCCATGCCCCATTCGAAGTTGTAAACTTTCTTGGTAGAGCAGCTCCTTGCAAATGGCACTAGTTTGTGTACATCCACGCGAGAACCCCATGAACTTATTGTCAAAGTGGCTTGACACATAGTTACATTTCCCTTGAATTGCTTGAGCTCTTATTTTAGCACTACCACCATCACTTCCAAGTTGACGTTCTTTTGGTTTAGGGTGTTGAACGAGTGATTCAAGGCCTTCTACTTCTTTGCTCGTAGCTCATTCCCTTGAAACTTGAGCACATCAATGTGTGCTTCTATCTCATTGTGCCATTCCTTCAACTCACCTATTGCGACCTCAACCTTGGTCAAAATGGTCACCATTGAGGACAACACATCCTTTAAACTTTATTTCTTCCCTCGTGCGATGCCTCGGCCTTCCCTTAATTCCGGAGTTGGTTTGGGTGGGATTAACTCTCAAGCCATTACTTACCTCAAATCACCTTTTATTCAGCTTGCACATTCTTTGGCTTGTAACTAATTGCAACTGATCAAAACTGAACCCAATGGCTCACCCACTAATCGTAACTGCTTTGATACCAACTGTCACGTGGTGGTTCTTAATACCACTCAGTGTGGCCTTAGACTTACCCTTGGTTTACAAGTCTAAGTCAACCAAAGTATGCCTACCCGCATCAATCAAGGCCACAAGGGTCCTTGAAGCAACACAAATGTAGATAAATGCAAGCACAACACACACCCACACACAACAATTCCAAGCTTAAGGCACACAAGCACGCACACCAGCAAAAGATTGAGATGGTATGTAAAAAGAGATTGAAGTCTATTAACTTTATTAGCTTTATAATTATTATAATTTTAAAATGACAAAATGATCAAAATTTCCTTAATGAATTTCAAACTTGTTTGAGTGATCCTTGAACCTATTTAAATCATCTTTGAACTTGTTTGAATGGGCTCTTGAACTTAAAGGCTTCCATTCATTTACTCTTGAAGTGTCTTAGTGTTTTCATGTGAAAAGTTTCAAATTGCTTGAGTTAATGCTAACCTTGCTTACATGGGTTTTGATTAAATGAATTTTGAATTTGCTTTAAGTGAGTCTTGAACTTAAATTATTCATGTAAAAAACCTCCATTGCATTTACTTTTAAAAATATAAATGTTAAGCACCAAAACAGGTTCAAAAGGAAGGAATTAACATATATCAAGCTAGAAGGATTGACCCCCTAACTTGGTAGATCAATTCCAAGAAAAAGCAAAAGTAAAGAAACTAGTGGAAGAACTAAGGATTGACCCCCTAAAGCTAGAAGCTCAATCTCAAAAAAGAAACAAGAATGAAAAAGCTATTGGATGCTAGAGGATCGACCCTTATACTTTTAAAGCTTTGATCCTTAAAGAAGAAAGGCAAAAATATTTCAAGCACGTGGAACTAAGATTGACATAGATGTTTAAAAGCTCGATCCTACAAATTATTATTAAAGGAAAATGTGATGCAAGGATCAACATCCCAAGTTCAAGAAGTTAATCATAGCCAAACACAAAAGAAAAAAAAAAAGGTGAAGTCATTGAAACTTCAAAGGATTGACACCCTATCATCTAAGCTCGATCCTTAAAAGCCATTAGACATAGGATTCAAAAGAAAAACGGCTAGATTCTTTATTAAATCACCTCCAACAACTCCAAGACTCTTCCAATTATAAAAAGGACTTCTCCAACACAATTACAAGGTAAGAAAAGAGGAGAAAAACATAATTTGATGAAGAATCAAATCATATGAAAAAAAAAAAAGAGAGAGAAACCAAGCTAGAGCAAGCAATTCATATTCTTCTACCAAGATTTTAAGCTTTCGTGTGCTATAATTTCTTTGTGTCTTCATTCTTATCTTTTGTAATCATCTTTGTCACTATCACACTATTTCAACTTTGTACTTACTTAGGAAAACTCAGCTTCTAGAGGTATATTTGCTTTAATCTTATAAGATAGAAAAAAGTTATACCTTAACCTTCAAAAGGTAATATTTAAAAAGGTTGTGCTTGATCCTTGAAAGGCATATAGGTTATACCTTAGCCTTCAAAAAGTAATGTATAAAGGTTGTGCTTGAAACTTGAAAAGGCAATGGTTATACTTTATCCTTGAAAAGAAAATAGTTATGCTTGATCTTTGAAAAGGCAATAGTTATGCTTGAACCTTTAAAAGGCATTGTATTGAATTTATTCAATAATGGATTAAACTCTTTAGCTTACTAAGAGAGAGGATGTAAGCACTTACAGAGAGGGTCAAAACTCTACAAATTTTTTGTGTTTTTTCTCTTTACTTTTTACTCCTTGAATTTATGCATTTACATTATAAGAGTTTAACAAATTTGTTTTAATTTGTAAATCCCGTAATTTACTCTTCAAATTATTTTTGACACACTTTGATATACTTGTGCATTTTATTTACTTTGAAAACTTTGAAAATTTATTCTTAACTTGTTTATTCTTTAATTTACTCTTTAAATTATTTTTGACACATCTTGATATACTTGTGCATTTTATTTACTTTGAAGAGTTTTGAAAATTTTTTCTTTAACTTGTTTATTCTTTAGTTTACTCTTCAAATTACTTTTGACACACTTTAATAGAAAAATAAGTTTGTTTTTAACTTGCCTTGATTGGAAGTTTGTGAAAATTTTACACTTGTGTATTTTAATTTGAAAAGTTTTGAAAACTTGTTTTCAACTTGTTTGTTCATTAAATTACTTTTTGTATATTTTAAAGTGCTAACAAATTTGAGAACTTGTCTTCATTAAAAGTTTAATATGTTGAAAAGAATTTTTATAAATTCAATTCACCCCCGTTGGATTTTTTCTCATTATTATTAAGGTAACATTTCTAACAATGGGGATCAGAGCTTGGACTCAATTTTGTGCATTTAAAAGCTTTTTAATGATTCTGTTTAGCTCTAAGACATAACTATGAACTCTATTACAACAATTCTTAGTAAAAGGCAATCACTTATGGAGCCTCCTTTATTTAATAGTGAGAATTACATTTATTAGAAGAATAGAATGGCATTCTTTGTTTTAGCCAAAGATTATGAAGTTTGATGGACAATTGTTGATTGCCCATACACACCAACCAAGGAGGAAAGAGAGTGGGATGCAAATAATATAAATATGGTACAATTCAGTACCAAAGCCATGCATACTCTTCTTTGTGCACTTAATGTGTAAAGCCCGACCCCGTGTTATCTTTAACATGCCATTTACATGCATTGGAAAGCATGTTAGCATATTGTATTGCCTGAAAAGTTAGTTAAATGACGATATTGTCCTAGAGGTACTAATAAGTTAATTAAGCCTCGAACTAGTTCAAATAGAAATTTTAGGGTGAAATTTAGAATTTCATAGTCTAGGGATTACTTAAAACAGTGATTCGGAGTTCGAGGTTCAATTTAGAGTTAATTGAGAAAATTGACCGATTAGGGACAAAACGGTCATTTTTCAATTTCAGGACAAAATGAGGATTTTAATAAAGATTTTGATTTTTAATGACCAAGAATGATTATACGAAATATAATATGATGTTTGGGAACATAAAATGAAGTTTAGCAGTGAAAGGTACAATTCTCGGTATTTTTGGGACACAAGGGCAAAATAGTAATTTTGCCATGAAATGATGAATCTGGAATTTTTGAAAAATATTTTTGATCCCATTTGATTTAGATTGACCATATTAATCAATTGAAGTGTTATTTGAGGTTGAAAAGTGGAAAAAAGAAGAAATTTCGGTGATTTCTGGAGTGTAGGGGCAAAATCGTAATTTTACCACCGAAAAGCCAAATTTAATTTTTCGAGAGGATTTAGATCAAATTTGACAAATTAGAGTGTGGCATGAGTTTGAGGACGGAAAAATATGCCTTGTGGTAATTTTTCAATTTTTGGGGCAAAAATGTAATTTTTGACTTTTACGGGGGCAAAAGTGTAATTTTCAAAAAATTGCACCACCAAGACTTTGGATAAGTCTGAAAAATTTTTATGAGCTGTGTATGAGAGATATAAACACCTGGAAGAAAATTTAGAATAAATTAATGGTTAGAAAGTAAAGAAATAATAAAATATTAAAAAAATGAATAAAATAATAATATTTTATGTTGCCTTTAAATAGGCTGAATTTTCAGCCAATAACCCTTAGGAGGGTCGGGTAGAACCAGGAGAAAAGGGGGAAAGAAGAAAATCAAGAACCCTAGAGGAAAATCTAAGGAGAAAAGAGTAGAAATCAAAAATCCAACAAGGAAAAAGGTAAAATTTCTTTAAATTTCTTCTTGATCTACACTACCCATATGTTCTTTTCTATTTTCCATGCATTAAACATGAGCTTGCACAATGAACCCTATGCTGGCTGAACCTAGGGGAGGGATTTTTGAGTTTGATTTGATTGGATTTTACGTTAATTAGTTGTTGTTAGTTAGGTAGAAATGGAAAATGATAAAAATTAGTGAGAGAAATTATTTTTCTCCATTGAACCTGATTATGCTGAATTTTCCAGGAGTGAATTTGCTGCTGAAATGATGTTTATTTGAGGTATTTTGATGAATTATGGTGAATTAAGGATGTAGAAAAAATTATGGGAATTTTAGGGTAAAAATTGAAATTTTTACCCACTAGGGGTATTTTCGTAATTTCAGTCCGGGACTGAAATTTTGTATCACACTGAAGGACATTAAGTCCAATTAGATATAATTGAGGTATAGAAAGTGAAAAAAATCGATTCGGAATTACAATGAAGATTTTAGCAATTTAATCGCGTGTAGGCAAATTATGTCGAAAACTGTGTTTAAACAGTTATTCGAACAGCTTAAGGTGCATTTCATGCATTCATGTAGAAATTATAGAGCCTGAAATCAATTATAATTAATTGATTTGATTTATTGAAATTCGTGCCACGCGTAACGCGTAGGGGGTGAATCGTCCGAAAAAAGCAAGGAAGTAGCTACGGACGAGCGAGACTAGGGGTATTCGGGACTTCTGAAACCTGTGAGTGGATGATTTACCGTTTTCAATATCTGAAGTAATTTTACATGATTGTGTGCTTTTAAAATAAATTAAATTTCATAAATGATTTTTAAATCGAAAAATAGATTTTTAATATTGAGTATGTGGAGACTGGCATGAAATTACGTTTATGTACTAAAATTGAAATTATGGCTTATGAAATTTTAGAAGCATGATAGCATGATTGGCTAAATGGTTGATTGTATTGGAAAATGTGAATTGATTGCTTCGTTCTGATAAATTGTTTAGAAATAAAGATTGCCAAATCATGTTAAATGAATTATTATCGATTGGTGGGTTGATGAGTCGCTGCAGTGGCGGGTTTCCGTGGACTGCCTTTAGGAGGAGCACGGTAAACTCAGGAATCATATAATCTCGGTTAGAGAGACGCGTAGGATAACTCCCGAGGTACACAGAGAATTCACTCCATGTCTAACCCAACGTGAGAGTGAATTCGACCAACGCCAAGGAACGGCTATATTTTTCAATTACAATATAAATTGTAACAGCATTGGCGTACTCGATGGAACACTCTGATCAAGTGTTCACGAGTATAAAATTTGGTCAAAGCCTGATTTTATAAATAAATCATAAGCCTTGTGTTTGAATTAATGAAATTATTTAGCATGATTTTACTAAACTGGGTATTATAAATTTCTTGGTGATATGGCCTTTTTATATATAAATTGTCTCCATCTACTCGACTTTAGATGTCGTGGATGGTATTTATCTAACTCACTGGGTCGTAAAACTCACCCCTCAATTTTCCCATTTCAGGCTCACAGACAGTTGTAGATAAAGGATTTTGTCGAGGAAGAGGTTTAGAGAGATAACCTTCTGTGCACAGGTTCATCTCCTAGTCTATATTTCTCTATTTTGGGCCCACGTAGCATTGTAAATTAAATTTTATACTTCAGTTATCTGTATTACCATATGTAATAATATATTTTACTTTTACGCTGTAAAAATTATATTCGGATATCTATATAAAAATTGTTTTATAAGAAAATATTATATTTTATGAAATATTATTATTTTATTCCATCAAATGTAATTTCACTCAAATTTCATGTTTTAGATATCCGATTTCAATTCCGACTTCAATTTATAAAATCTTTACGCGTAAGTAACAATTTTTCCAAATTTTGAAATTTTCGACGAAAAATGACCGAAACGCCCCTGTGTAGTAATTTTTGTCTTTTTCCCTGTTTTGGTCCGAAAAGGGACGAAATGTTTTAAAGTATGAAATTAATAAATAGAAACTCACAAGGGGGTTGGAAAGACTGGTACGAGAGCCTTGCGAGGTCTCGATATGGTAATCGGGGGATGAGTGCATATCGGGACATCGCGGCGGTTGTCACGGACTCGAGGGTGGTTCTGGGTCGTGACAATTCTATTGGTATCAGAGCTGTAGTTTCTTTTTTTTAAAGTTTTGATTTAAAAGCTGGTGATTTTGGAAAAATTATTTTAAAAGAAATTACAATGTTAGTGTGGCCCCAATTGAGATAAGTCAATGCATGTAGTTGCATATAGAATCTTAAGTCACTTAGACTTGTTCAGTTTTTTTTTTTTTTTTGTAGAGAGGTATGCCTCCTCGACGTGGGCGTCCACCCCTCTCGAGAGTCGTAGGGAAAGGAAGGGGTCGTCCTAGACGTAATCAGCCAGATCCCGTAGAAGGGGAGTCGGCTGCATCCTCTTTCAGAGCAGCACCTGCTGCTGAGCAGGCTGATGTTCCTCCACCACCTACTGCTACTCCTGGTGTCCCGGCCATGTCTCCCGAGGCAGCCCAAGCACTAGCAGCTTTTCTTGCCGCTATTACGGGCCAAGCTCAAGCTGGTCCAGTCCCACCTGTTATTCCTTCGACAGCACCTCCAGTGCCACCACCACCACCTCCTGTTCCGACTCCAGTACCTGACGTTTCTATTTCTGAGAGACTCAGGGAAGCTAGGCAGTTGGGGTGTATTCCTTTTGCGGGTGACTTGGACCCAACCACTGCCAAGGATTGGATTGCTCAAGTATCGGAGACACTCACCGATATGCAGATAGATGATGGGATGAAATTAAAAGTGGCCACCCGATTACTCGAGAAGAGAGCTCGTATGTGGTGGGGTTTAGTGAAGTCACATTCTACTGCACCATTGACTTGGACAGATTTCCTACGCGAATTCGATGGTCAGTATTATACACCCTTCCACCAGAAAGAGAAGAAAAGAGAATTCCTAAGTTTGAAACAAGGGAATTCGACAATAGAGGAGTACGAGGCTCGTTTTAGTGAGCTGACGACATATGTGCCTGAATTGGTGAGGACCAGGCAGGATCAGGCTACTTACTTTGAGGACGGGCTCCGGAACGAAATTAAGGAGCGTATGCCTGTGACCGGCAATGAGTCGTACAAGGAGATGATACAGATGGCCCTACGAGCTGAGAAGCTCTCTACCGAGAATCGACGAATTCAAGCTGAGTTCGCCAAGAGAAGGAATCCACTTGCATTTTCAGGCCAGTCATCCAAGAGAGGCAAGGATTCAACATTTACTGCGGGGAGTACTACCTCTGCCTCAGTCGCATCCACTAGGCCCCCATCTCAGCAGTCACAGTCAAGATCTTCCAGATTTAGTAGGCCAGCGACGAGTGCCCCGGGGAAGACTTTGGGAGGAGCTGATAGATGCCGCAACTGCGGAGGGTTCCATGTTGGACAGTGTAGAGAGCCCGCACGATGCTATCATTGCGGTCAACAAGGGCATATAAAGGCTTATTGCCCACAGTTGAGACGGACTGCAGTAGCTGCTTCTTCTCCTTCAGCTCGCCCTGATTTTCAAAGGAGAGATTCCTCTGGGTCCCAGCCTAGACAGGGTCCAATGATATGGTCAGGAGTGGGGAGTAATACCCCAGTACATCCACCTACCAAACCGCAAGCTCAGACTTCTACCCGTGTTTTTGCTGTGACAGAAGAAGAAGCCCGAGTTCGACCTGGAGTAGTAACAGGTACTATGTTTCTATTCGATAAGGAAGCATATGTTTTAATAGATTCTGGCTCAGATAGATCATATGTGAGCATGACATTTGCATTATCCTCGGATAGGAACCTGTCACCATTAGAGGAAGAGATAGTAGTACACACTCCTCTAGGTGAACACCTAGTCAGAAATACTTGCTATAGAGATTGTGGAATAAGAGTGGGTGAGAAAGAATTTAGAGGTGATTTAATTCCCTTGGAGATTCGAGATTTTGATTTAATCCTAGGTATGGATTGGTTATCTGTTCATCGGGCGAGGGTGGACTGTTTTAAGAAAGAAGTTATCCTTCAGAATTCCGAGGGAGCAGAGATTGTCTTTACGGGGGAACGTCGAGTATTATCGTCTTGTGTAATCTCAGCCCTCAAAGCTTTGAAATTGGTGCGAAAAGGGTACCCAGCTTACTTAGCTCACGTAATTGATACTTCGAAGGAGGAACCTAAGTTGGAAAATGTCTCAGTAGTAAATGAGTTTTCAGATGTGTTTCCTGATGAGTTACCGGGACTTCCTCCTGATCGTGAGTTCGAGTTTACTATTGATTTACTCCCGGGTACTGCACCTATTTCTATTCCTCCGTATAGAATGGCTCCAGTGGAATTAAAGGAGTTGAAAGTGCAGTTGCAAGAACTGGTAGATAAGGGTTTTATTCGCCCTAGTATTTCTCCTTGGGGAGCACCAGTTCTATTTGTGAAGAAAAAGGATGGTACTCTTCGGTTGTGTATAGACTACCGACAACTAAATAGAGTGACCATCAAGAATAAGTACCCGTTGCCACGGATTGATGATCTTTTTGATCAACTGCAGGGTGCTACAGTATTTTCTAAGATTGATTTGAGATCTGGGTATCATCAGTTGAGGATTAAGGAACAAGATGTACCCAAAACAGCTTTTAGGACTCGGTATGGGCATTACGAGTTCTTGGTCATGCCTTTCGGCTTGACAAATGCTCCGGCAGCGTTCATGGATCTTACGAACCGGGTATTTCATCCTTACTTGGATAAATTCGTCATCGTATTTATTGACGACATCCTGATTTATTCAAGAGATAATCAGAAGCATGCTACTCACTTACGCATAGTGTTACAGACTTTGCGTGAAAGACAGCTTTATGCTAAATTTTCGAAGTGTGAATTTTGGTTAAAAGAAGTAGTTTTCTTGGGACACGTGGTGTCTGGAGCTGGAATATATGTTGATCCTAAGAAGATTGAGGCAATTCTACAATGGGAGCAACCGAAGACAGTGACGGAGATTCAGAGTTTTCTCGGATTAGCCGGTTATTATCGGAGATTTGTTCAGGGATTTTCTTTGATAGCAGCTCCGTTGACTCGTCTAACTCGTAAGGGAGTTAAGTTCGATTGGGATGATGTGTGTGAGAATCGATTTCAGGAGCTGAAGAACCGGTTAACTACCGCTCCCGTGTTAACACTTCCTGTCAATGGTAAAGAGTTTGTGGTATATAGTGATGCCTCTAAGTTGGGGTTAGGGTGTGTATTGATGCAAGATGAGAAGGTTGTAGCTTATGCTTCTCGACAGCTGAAGAGGCATGAAGCAAATTACCCTACCCACGATTTGGAGCTAGCAGCTGTGGTGTTTGCATTAAAAATTTGGAGGCATTACTTGTATGGTGAACATTGTCGAGTATTTACGGATCACAAGAGTTTGAAGTATTTGCTTACTCAGAAGGAGCTTAATTTGAGACAGAGACGGTGGTTGGAGTTGATAAAAGATTACGACTTGGTGATTGATTATCACCCGGGAAAGGCAAACGTGGTAGCTGATGCCTTAAGTCGTAAGTCTTCATCGTCTTTAGCTATACTTCAGAGTCATTATTTTTCGGTATTATTAGAGATGAAATCTCTAGGGGTCCAATTGAAGAATGGTGAGGACGGATCCATATTGGCTAGTTTCATTGTGAGACCCACATTGCTCGATTAGATCAAAGAATCGCAAGGGTCTGATGATGAATTAAGAAAGGAAATCCTAAGGTTGCATGATGGAGGGATTAGCGAATTCAGATTCGGGGATGATCACATATTGATGCTTAGAAATCGAGTTTGTGTACCCAAAGAGAATCAGTTAAGGCAGGCTGTAATGGAAGAAGCTCATTCATCCGCTTACGCCTTACATCCCGGAAGCACCAAGATGTATAGGACCATCAAGGAGAATTATTGGTGGCCGGGTATGAAGCGAGACATAGCAGAGTTCGTAGCAAAATGTCTCGTGTGTCAACAGGTTAAAGCGGAGCATCAAAGGCCAGCAGGTACTCTTCAATCCTTACCTGTTCCTGAATGGAAATGGGAGCATGTAACTATGGATTTTGTGATGGGATTACCACGGACGCAGAGTGGAAAAGATGCCATTTGGGTGATCGTGGATCGATTAACTAAGTCCGCACATTTCCTAGCAATTCATAGTACATATTCGATAGAGAAGTTGGCAAAACTCTATATCGATGAGATAGTGAAGCTACATGGAGTTCCAGTTTCCATAGTGTCAGATCGAGATCCTCGATTCACCTCTCGATTCTGGCCGAAGTTCCAAGAAGCTCTCGGGACCAAGTTGAGATTCAGTACTGCTTTTCACCCACAGACGGATGGTCAGTCAGAGAGCACCATTCAGACTTTAGAAGACATGTTACGGGCTTGTGTCTTGGATTTTATTGGGAGTTGGGATAGACACTTGCCATTAGCGGAGTTCGCTTACAACAACAGCTTTCAGGCTAGTATTGGTATGGCACCGTATGAAGCTTTGTATGGAAGGAAATGTCGTACTCCAATTTGCTGGGGTGAAGTGGGTGAAAGAAAACTGGTTAATGTGGAATTGATCGACTTGCTAAATGACAAAGTCAAGATTATACGAGAGCGATTGAAGGTAGCCCAAGATAAACAAAAGAGTTATGCTGATAAGCGCAGGAAGGACTTGGAGTTTGAAATTGGCGATAGAGTTTTTCTTAAAGTTTCTCCATGGAAAGGTAACAATTTAGTTGAATTAAGATATTAAATCGTATCGGATTTTATTATGATAGTAAATTGTGGTATTTTAAATGGATATTGAAAGGTGTGATCCGATTTGCGAAACGAGGAAAGCTTAATCCGAGGTACATTGGGCCGTTCCGTATCAGTGAGAGAATTGGTCCAGTGGCGTATAGATTGGAACTACCTCCAGAGTTAGATCGGATCCACAACGTCTTTCATGTTTCAATGCTGAAGAAGTATGTACCCGATTCTTCTCACATTCTCGAAACACCTCCTATCAAGTTGCACGAAGATTTGAAGTTCGAAGTGCAACCAGTGTGTATTCTAGATCGGAAGAATCGAATGCTCAAGAATAAGAATATTCCAATGGTCAAAGTTTTATGGAGCAATGCTTGGATGGAAGAGATGACATGGGAGGCTGAACACCAAATGAGGAAGCAATATCCCCACATTTTCTCGGAGACAAGTAAGTTAAATTTTGAGGTCAAAATTTTATTTTAAGGGGGGTAGTGCTGTAAAGCCCGACCCCGTGTTATCTTTAACATGCCATTTACATGCATTGGAAAGCATGTTAGCATATTGTATTACCTGAAAAGTTAGTTAAAGGACGATATTGTCCTAGAGGTACTAATAAGTTAATTAAGCCTCGAACTAGTTCAAATAGAAATTTTAGGGTGAAATTTAGAATTTCACAGCCTAGGGATTACTTAAAACAGTGATTCGGAGTTCGAGGTTCAATTTAGAGTTAATTGAGAAAATTGACCGATTAGGGACAAAACGGTCATTTTTCAATTTCAGGACAAAATGAGGATTTTAATAAAGATTTTGATTTTTAATGACCAAGAATGATTATACGAAATATAATATGATGTTTGGGAACATAAAATGAAGTTTAGCAGTGAAAGGTACAATTCTCGGTATTTTTGAGACATAAGGGCAAAATAGTAATTTTGCCATGAAATGATGAATCTGGAATTTTTGAAAAATATTTTTGATCCCATTTGATTTAGATTGACCATATTAATCAATTGAAGTGTTATTTGAGGTTGAAAAGTGGAAAAAAGAAGAAATTTCGGTGATTTTTGGAGTGTAGGAGCAAAATCGTAATTTTACCACCGAAAAGCCAAATTTAATTTTTCGAGAGGATTTAGATCAAATTTGACAAATTGGAGTGTGGCATGAGTTTGAGGACGGAAAAATATGCCTTGTGGCAATTTTTCAATTTTTGGGGCAAAAATGTAATTTTTGACTTTTACGGGGGCAAAAGTGTAATTTTCAAAAAATTGCACCACCAAGACTTTGGATAAGTCTGAAAAATTTTTATGAGCTGTGTATGAGAGATATAAACACCTGGAAGAAAATTTAGAATAAATTAATGGTTAGAAAGTAAAGAAATAATAAAATATTAAAAAAATGAATAAAATAATAATATTTTGTGTTGCCTTTAAATAGGCTGAATTTTCAGCCAATAACCCTTAGGAGGGTCGGGTAGAACCAGGAGAAAAGGGGGAAAGAAGAAAATCAAGAACCCTAGAGGAAAATCTAAGGAGAAAAGAGTAGAAATCAAAAATCCAACAAGGAAAAAGGTAAAATTTCTTTAAATTTCTTCTTGATCTACACTACCCATATGTTCTTTTCTATTTTCCATGCATTAAACATGAGCTTGCACAATGAACCCTATGCTGGCTGAACCTAGGGGAGGGATTTTTGAGTTTGATTTGATTGGATTTTACGTTAATTAGTTGTTGTTAGTTAGGTAGAAATGGAAAATGATAAAAATTAGTGAGAGAAATGATTTTTCTCCATTGAACCCGATTATGCTGAATTTTCCAGGAGTGAATTTGCTGCTGAAATGATGTTTATTTGAGGTATTTTGATGAATTATGGTGAATTAAGGGTGTAGAAAAAATTATGGGAATTTTAGGGTAAAAATTGAAATTTTTACCCACTAGGGGTATTTTCGTAATTTCAGTCCGGGACTGAAATTTTGTATCACATTGAAGGACATTAAGTCCAATTAGATATAATTGAGGTATAGAAAGTGAAAAAAATCGATTCGGAATTAAAATGAAGATTTTAGCAATTTAATCGCGTGTAGGCGAATTATGTCGAAAACTGTGTTTAAACAGTTATTCGAACAGCTTAAGGTGCATTTCATGCATTCATGTAGAAATTATAGAGCCTGAAATCAATTATAATTAATTGATTTGATTTATTGAAATTCATGCCACGCGTAACGCGTAGGGGGTGAATCGTCCGAAAAAGGCAAGGAAGTAGCTACGGACGAGCGAGACTAGGGGTATTCGGGACTTCTGAAACCTGTGAGTGGATGATTTACCGTTTTCAATATCTGAAGTAGTTTTACATGATTGTGTGCTTTTAATATAAATTAAATTTCATAAATGATTTTTAAATCGAAAAATAGATTTTTAATATTGAGTATGTGGAGACTGGCATGAAATTACGTTTATGTATTAAAATTGAAATTATGGCTTATGAAATTTTAGAAGCATGATAGCATGATTGGGTAAATGGTTGATTGTATTGGAAAATGTGAATTGATTGCTTCGTTCTGATAAATTGTTTAGAAATAAAGATTGCCAAATCATGTTAAATGAATTATTATCGATTGGTGGGTTGATGAGTCACTGCAGTGGCGGGTTTCCGTGGACTGCCTTTAGGAGGAGCACGGTAAACTCAGGAATCATATAATCTCGGTTAGAGAGGCGCGTAGGATAACTCCCGAGGTACACAGAGAATTCACTCCATGTCTAACCCAACGTGAGAGTGAATTCGACCAACGCCAAGGAACGGCTATATTTTTCAATTACAATATAAATTGTAACAGCATTGGCGTACTCGATGGAACACTCTGATCAAGTGTTCACGAGTATAAAATTTGGTCAAAGCCTGATTTTATAAATAAATCATAAGCCTTGTGTTTGACTTAATGAAATTATTTAGCATGATTTTACTAAACTGGGTATTATAAATTTCTTGGTGATATGGCGTTTTTATATATAAATTGTCTCCATCTACTCGACTTTAGATGTCGTGGATGGTATTTATCTAACTCACTGGGTTGTAAAACTCACCCCTCAATTTCCCCATTTCAGGCTCACAGACAGTTGTAGATAAAGGATTTTGTCGAGGAAGAGGTTTAGAGAGATAACCTTCTGTGCACAGGTTCATCTCCTAGTCTATATTTCTCTATTTTGGGCCCACGTAGCATTGTAAATTAAACTTTATACTTCAGTTATCTGTATTACCATATGTAATAATATATTTTACTTTTACGCTGTAAAAATTATATTCGGATATCTATATAAAAATTGTTTTATAAGAAAATATTATATTTTATGAAATATTATTATTTTATTCCATCAAATGTAATTTCACTCAAATTTCATGTTTTAGATATCCGATTTCAATTCCGACTTCAATTTATGAAATCTTTACGCGTAAGTAACAATTTTTCCAAATTTTGAAATTTTCGACGAAAAATGACCGAAACGCCCCTGTGTAGTAATTTTTGTCTTTTTCCCTGTTTTGGTCCGAAAAGGGACGAAATGTTTTAAAGTATGAAATTAATAAATAGAAACTCACAAGGGGGTTGGAAAGACTGGTACGAGAGCCTTGCGAGGTCTCGATATGGTACTCGGGGGATGAGTGCATATCGGGACATCGCGGCGGTTGTCACTGACTCGAGGGTGGTTCCGGGTCGTGATATAATGATAATGCTTACAAGAGAGTTTCCAAGTGTGAAAGTGCTAAAAAGATTTGGAAGAAGTTAGAAGAGTTGTTCGAGGAAGCAAAAAAGGAAAAAGAATTAGTAGAAAAACCTTGTGAATGTTAATGTTCAACAAGTAGTAAGGCAAATGAAGATGAGGAAACAAGTGAAACTCAATCCCCAATCCAATTCAAATCATGCCTCATGGCTTTTGAAGAGCTTAAGGTAAACTCCTCACTTTATGAACCTATTTCATATTCATTTGGTGAATTGCAAGACACTTTTGAAGATTTAGCTTGTAAATTTGAGAAAATGAATTTAAAACACAAGAAAATGATTTAAAAACTTAATGCTGAAAACAAAGTTTTATTTATGGCAAAAGCTAATTTGGAAAAGGAAAATTGAAAATTGAAAATAGATTTTGAAGCTAACCAAAAGAAAATTAATGTTTTAGAAAATGAGAAATTAGGTGTGAAAATGAAGCTTGAAGATTTGACAAATGAAAAAAGAAAGGTTTTCATGAATTCCACAATTTCTAGATTGACCAAATGAGATCATTGTTTATTTTACGGCCATTATTCATGCAATTGTCCAATTAGGAAATGTTTATCTTATAGGATTAGACAAGTGTGGGTTCCAAAGGGAACTTTGTATGATGAGACTAACTTTCAAAGATCCAAATCAATTTGGATACAAAAAATCAAATGAGAAAGTCTCTTGTAGGTGTGTTAGAGCATGGAGCAACAACTTGTAAATTGCATGCTTTCTAGACACAATGGAAAATGGGTGACCTCTATAACAAAAAACTTTTTGTTCTTTTAAATTTGAGAATTTTGCTTGATTCTTGAGATTGATTGGTTTAGCTTAGTTTCTAAAATTGTTTGCCTTTTTTATTGAAAATTGTGGTTGTCTATTCTTGCTTGATTATTAATTGCATAATTCTTTGCTTACTCTCCTTTGAGCATTATTAATAAATCTTTGTTATGCAAATTTGATTTAAATGTGACATATGTTATAAATTGCATAATCTTGAAGGGAGTATAAGCGTAAAGATTAAGTATATGCTTATATTTGATCTTGGATATATCATCATGCTCATTTGTTTATTTGTGAAAAAATTGCTTTGTATTTCTTATTTATTTGAGTTTTATTGATTTAGCTTGCTTTTGGAAAATTGATTTGATATAATTTTTACTTTTTTTAAATTGATTTCATATTATTGTTTTTGAAGAAAAATTATTTTTGAGCTTAATCTTGAACATAAAAATTTTTTATGTCAACGATATGATGGAAATATGAGCATACTTAATGATTTGCATCCTCACCCATTCTAATAGTCTAAATAAGGAAAATTGAGTTTGAAGAGTTGATTCTTTTATTTTCTTGTATCCAAGATAATTTGACCATTTAACCAATCTTATTTTGCAATTTTGATTTTGCTTGACAAGTTGAAAATAGTTGAAAATGAGCTTGATAAGTTTTGACTACTTGAATTGGTACTTTTAGAGCTAGAATAAACTTATCTAAGTAATGTTTGATATCCTTGAGTTTATAATGATTTATGAATTGAACAAGTTTGTTTCATGATGAAAATATTTATTGACTTTTTCTTATTAGATGTGCTTGCTTACTTGCAAGCTTGAATGATCATAAGAGCATTCTCAATACATGATTGTGAGATATTTGAAAATAATCCTTGACATGCACAAGCATGATTCATTATGTTCATTTCATATTTCATAAGTCATTTAGAGCATAATTAAACCAAATTGAGTGACATTGAGCTTATGATTTTACACAAAATATGTCCAACTCAAATCTTGTATGTTCTAAGTGCAATATTTTGAAAAGAGAGATTAAATTTTTATCAAATGATTTTCTTGCAAAATGTTCTTGCTCTTTTGATTGAAATTGATTTATTGACTTTAATAACATAGCTTGTTTGAGCAAAATTGATTAGATACATATAAATTGCACAAATTTCTTTTGCTATGTATTTCTCTCATGATTTGTGAAATTAATTGAAAATTTTTTTCTTAAGCATGATCTTGAATGTGATAATTTGACATTGATGGCATATTTCAAACAAATGAATAAATCTTTTTTCAATGATTGTCATCCTTGAGGTTACAATGATTTCAGTGATATAAAACTTGAACAAGTGTGCTTTATGTTGAAAATGCTATTAAACGTGTTTTAGATGCAAATGAATGCATGATTGAATGCTTAAATGACATAAAGTGCATTTTTTATCCATATGTTGAAAAATATTGAAAATGTTAAATTTGATATTTATTATGCTTAAACGTTGCCTAATATGCTTGTTGTATATTTTATAAGTCATATACATGCATCATAATGAAAATTGAGCATGCTTTTTACAAGCATAAATTTTTAAATGAGTTATTCAACTACTTAGCGTTTGAGCACAATGAGCATAAATTGAAAAATGAGAGCCAAATTTGAGTTCATAGCTTTTTATTGAAGAATATTAGGGTACACATATCTAAAATGATATTTTAAATGTAGTTGAATTGAAAATCCAACTTACTTGTACATAAATCCATGTTTTGAAACCCTTACACTTTGGCAAAAAGCATTTTCTTCACTTTTGCTAGTTTTTATGGTGCAGGGATCAACCCCGTCTTTCATAAAGGTCGATCTTTTGAGGCAAAATTCCTTCTTGAACAAATTCCTTTAGAGGGATCAACCTCCCATCATGAAGGGCCAATCCTTAGGCACTTTAGAACCAAAATGGATTGTTTTTATGCCTTAAAATGCTCTCTTACTTCACTCATTGTCCGTTGTACTTAATTCTTTCATGAATCTTTTCTCAATGATGATTGTTAGCTCCTAAAAACACGCATTATGAATACTCTCATGATCATTTGATGCAAATACATATTTTCAAGCTTACAGTGTTAAAATTAAAAAATGGGAAATTGTTCACGAGTGCTTGAATTTATTATTTCTCATGTGCTTACATTGAAAAATCATTTCTTGAGAATTGGAATGTTCAAATGCTTAGTCTAGGAACAATTATTGAAATATGTTTCATGTTTGTACTTAAATGCTTGTTCTAAGATTGACTTCTTGATTATGTAAATGAATTTGATTATGTCGAACTCATTAAACTTCATGAAAAATATTTTTTGTCCATCTAGTTTTTTGGTCAAGTTTGATTATAACATGATTTTTATTTTTTTCTTGACCTAATAATTAAAGTATTTGAGACTTGACTTAAGTAATGAAATTACTCTTGGTGCCTAACTTTATAACTCAAGTCACGTTTGATCATGATCTATACCTTAGGTTGACATAGTTGAAATTTATTTTGCATATGCATTTGAATGTCGCCTATATCTTCCATGAACTTTATTATATACATGATCTAAAAAGTGGATGTACTTCAATTGATCACTTTAGCTTATAGGTTATCCTTAAATGACTTAGAATCTCAAATGAAATATGACATATAGCTTAAATTAGAAATAAATGTCAAATGAGCTTTGATTGAATATATCTTTATGAATCTTGACAATTGGTATTCATTGATGCTTGGATATTCACTTTTCACATATTCATGAATTGAGTGCTTTTTATTCAATATTTCATAACAATTGATATCACTCATAAATCATGGATTATTGAGAAATAACATGTACCTTGAACTTCAATGGTTGCATATTTTTGAATGGGTATATGTCTATATTGAACTCATGCTTGCATTTCGTTAAACAAAATCGGAATCATGATTAATGAAGATAGCCATTTTATATCTTGTAATCATGTTTGCACTTACTTGATCATAATACTCTCATACATGAGTGCAACAAGTGAAAAAATGCTTTGGTAATGCTTCTTTGATAATGCCATCTTTTTTATAAGAAAATTCTTCTTGAATTTTTAACTTCATATATAATTTGGAGAATATTTCTCAAAATACTTGCTTTTTAATGATTCGAAAGAATTCTTACTAGATGATATTTGATGATGATATATTCTTATTGTGAAGATTCTCCTTGAGTTGCCATTTTTCGAAATTTGAGAACTCATTGAAAATGCTTGGTTGATATTGCTTGGTAATGCTTGATGAAAATTGAAGAATGCTTAATGATGCTTATGATGATTGACGACTAATGATATCTTGGACATTGCCTAAGAACTACTTTACAAATATTTCTTGAAAATACGAGTATTAAATGCATGTGTTGAACATCTACTTGAATGCTCATACTTATGTAGTTCCATGAATATTTGAGTATTTGATGAGCATATTGAATATACCTTGTGTACTCATTTATTTTAATCTCATGATTTTTCTCCTAACAGTTGTTCTTTTAACAGTTGATAACATATTGGTATCATGATTTCTTAAAGGAGGAGTAATGCTTTAAAATGATTATTTTCCTTGTCATTTCTCCTTTTATCTCATGATTTCCTTTACTAATAGTTAGTGTTGATCTTATGATTTCTTAAAAAGGAGTTTATCATTGACATTTAGATATGCATTGTTTCATGTTTCTTTCAATTAAAATTGTTGTCATTAGCACTTGATATCTTCAACAAGAAATTGTGATGAGAATCCAACAATTGATGTT
The DNA here is from genome assembly GCA_036013995.1 of Theobroma grandiflorum. Lineage (NCBI taxonomy): Eukaryota > Viridiplantae > Streptophyta > Magnoliopsida > Malvales > Malvaceae > Theobroma > Theobroma grandiflorum. The sequence goes on along the minus strand of CP142133.1, from coordinate 20,193,603 downwards.
TTTCATTATTGGTAATATCTTTCTAACACCAAATTGATATTGTGCTTTACAAGGATTCTATGCTTATCATTTATGCTTGAATGTTGAAATCAACAAATGATATCAAGTTTTTAAGTTCATTCCAAATATTGGTATCACTTCTTTCAATTGGTATCAAACTTTAATTCGGCATCAAGCTTTAAATTGATTATCTTTCCACTTGAGCTTTAAAATTTATCACATCTTTCTTAATTGTGCTTTAGCTTTACACTCAAAAATTGATATGCTTGGTATGCTTGATATGTTTTCAAAAAAGGGAGCCTTTACTAGTGCCTTGCCAATTGGTATAATGAGCTTTAAAATAATTTTAGCCCTCACAATTGATTTTTTGCTTATTTGCTTTTACAAAAGAGGAGCTTTTATTTGTATCTATCAATTGATTTATAGAGCCTACTATTGATTTCTAACAATTGGTATGTTCTTATTATGCTTATTGTGTTTTGCTAATTGTGTTTTTTGTGTTTCTATCTACCTTTTTGATATACCAAAAGGAGGGAAAGAGATTGAGGAAATTTGGATCTTCAAAAAAGAATATTTCACCTTGTAACTTTAATCAAGTTTTGAACCTTGAAAATATGGAAGGGAAGTTTTTCAAATCTTTAATTATTTTATCACTTTTCAAAGTTTTGTAAAAGCTTAACATATCAAATCAAAGTACTTCGTGGTTAAACTTAAGGAGATTATTTTTCCAAGCAAATTTTGCTCAAAGTTTTTGTCATATCAAAAAAAGGACGATTGTTAGTTTTAGTAGCTTTAAAATTATTATAGTTTTAAAATGACAAAAATGATCAAAATTTTCTTAATGAATTTCAAACTTGTTTGAGTGATTTTTGAACTTGTTTGAATCATCTTTGAAGTTGTTTGAATGTGCTCTTGAATTTAAAAACTTCCATTCATTTACTCTTGAGGTGCCTTAGTGTTTTCACGTGAAAAGTTTCAAATTGCTTGAGTTAGTTCTCAACTTGTTTGAATGGGTTTTGATTGAATGAATTTTGAATTTGCTTTAGTGAGTCTTGAACTTAAATTATTCATGTAAAAGACCTCCTTAGCATTTGCTTTTAAAAATATAAATTTTCAGCACCAAAAAATATTCAAAAGGAAGGATTTTGTATGAATCAAGCATGAAGGATCAACCCCTTACACTTCGTGGATTGATTCAAAGAAAAAGCATAATTGAAGAAGCTACTCAAAGAACAAAGGATCGACCCCCTAAAGCTAGAAGCTCGATCCTAAGAAATAAACGAGAATGAAATGCTACAAGATGTTAGAGGATCGACCTTCTTACTTCCAAAGCTCAATCCTTGAAGAAGAAAAGCAAAAATATTTCAAGTACATGGAATTAAGATCGACATACATGTTTAAAAGCTTGATCTTACAAGTTATTATTGAAGGAAAATATGAAGCAAGGATCGACATCCCAAGTTCAAGAAGTCAATCCTAACTAAGCACAAAAAAGAGGTGAAGTCATTCAAACTTCAAAGAATCGACACCTTATCATCTAAGCTTGATCCTTGAGAGCCGTTAAACACAGGATTCAAAAGAAAAATGGCTAGATTCTTCATTAAATCACCTCTAACGGCTCTAAGACACTTTCAACTATAAAAAGGTCTTCTCCAACACATTTACAAGGTAAAAAGAGTGAAGAAAAACATCATTTGATCAAGAATCAAATCATATGAAAAAAAAAAAAAAAGAAAAACCAAGCTTGAGAAAGCAATTCACATTCTTCCACCAAGCTTTCATGTTTTCTTGTGCTATAAATTTTTTTTTTTTTTTGCCTTCATTCATATCTTTTATAATCATCTTTATCACTATCTTTTGTAAGCCATGCTAGATGTAACTCTAAAAGGTTACTCAGAGATCTTATCTGAACCTTTTAGAAATATGTCTTCAATTGTGATTCTTATTGTTGGGGAAACTTACTCTCTCTAAATAACCTAACACAAACTCAGTAAAGCCAATGTCCTTGAATGGTCTTGGTCAATTATTCTAGTAATTCAAGGCAAAGAAAAACTCAACTACTTAACGGATACAAAGACAACACTAAAGGTAAGAGTAACAGGCCATTCAACTTGGGAGTCACAAAACTCCATTGCTATGGCATGGTTAATTAATTCTATAGAACTTAAGATTGGCCAGACTTATTTATTCTGCAAGGCAGCAATGGAGATATGGGATATGTCACAAAATGTACTCAGATCTAGAAAACTTAACATGATGTTTTGAGGTTAGATTTACCTTAAGAAACACAAAACAAGGTAATCTTTCAATGATTGAGTATTTCAATACTTTGACTAAGTTATGGTAAGAGATGGATATGTTTTATGAAACAAATTGGCATTGTCCCGAGGAAAACTTAAATTATAAGCGAATGCTTGAAAAAAAATGGGTATTTGATTTTTTTCATCATTTAAGTAAAGAGTTAGATAAGGAATGAGGTCGATTATTGGGAACAAAACCTTTTCCAAACATTAGAGAGGCATTTTCAAAGGTGAGAAAGGAAGAAAGTAGGAAACATGTTACGTTAAGAGTGACTATAGAGGTCATTTTAGATAACTTGTGCTAAAGTTCTACCTTTTTTTTTTTTTCAAAAAAAATGAAGCTGCCACTTCTAGTGATTAGCGTGGGAATCGAAAAAATGATTAAAGCTTGGTGTGATCATTGCCAACATCCATATCACACTAGAGAAACATGCTGGAAGATACATGGAAAACCAATGACTTAAAAGGCACGTAAACAAGGCAAACAAGGAAAAGGTTTTCAAGCTGTTGCATAAGGAAACTAGGTTGAAATATAAGTTTTTAGCAAGGCACAACTTGAGCAACTACAAGTCCTTCTTACCTAACACCAAACCGTTGCACATGTTCTAGCTTCAAAACTATTCTAGAGCCTAGAAAGGTAATTATCCCTCTACGTTGAGTGCAAATTCTAAATCTAATGGCCGTTGGACTATGGATTCAAAGGCTTCAAGTCTTTCTCTACCTATGCCCCATGCTTAGGAAATTTCAAAATTAGTGTTGCTGATGGTGCTTTATCATTTTTTGCTAGAAAAATATCTACAAATTTGGCTAATATGATGTTAAAATCTATACTTCATGTCCAAAATTTAAAATGTAATCTAGTGTCTATTAGCAAATTGATAAATAATTTGAATTGTGTGGCTAAGTTCTATCCATCATTTGGTGAGTTTTAAGATTTACTATCAAGGAGGACGATTAGCAAAGCTAAGATGTGTGATGGGTTGTACTACCTTAAGGATATTGGACAAGTGAATAAACAAGCTATGGCTCTAAGTGGTGAATTGACTCATGTTTCCAGTCAAATTATGTTGTGGCATACTAGGTTAGGTTATCCTAGTTTTCCATATCTAAAAAACTTGTTTCTTTCTCTGTTCAAGAATAAACACATCAATTCTTTTTTGTTGAGAAATTGTATATTTGCCAAACATACTTGTACTTCTTATCCAAATCAACTATAAAAGTCATCTAAACCTTTTTCACTGATCCATAGTGATATTTGGGCCTTCAAGGGTAAATAATATTTTGAGAACCAAATGGTTCATAACCTTTATTGATGACCATTCAAGAGCATGTTAGGTTATCTTCTCAAAGAAAAATCAGATGAAGCCACCATTTTCCAACAATTCCATATAATGATCTAAAACCAATTTGATACATCAATTTAAATTCTTCAAACAAATAAGAGTCAAGAATATTTCAATTTAATTCTTGGCAATTACCGTACAAAAAATAAAATTTTTCAGCAAAGTTCTTGTGTCAAAACCCCACAACAAAATGGTATTACTAAGTGTAAAAATCACCATTTGTTGGAGATTGCACGTGCACTTATATTCACAACTCATGTTCCTAAATAGTTTTAAAGTGAGTTAATCCTAACTGCATCATAGTTGATAAATAGACTTCCATCTCGAGTCTTCTGATTTAAAACTCCTTTGAGTATCTTACTGGAAACCTATCCCCAAACTCAATTGTTCACTTCCTTGTCCCCAAAAGTCTTTGGCTACACTTCCTTTGTACATAATACCCATCATACCCATGAAAAGTTAGATCTTAAAGCTATAAAATGTATCTTTTTTGGATATTCTCTTAGACAAAAAGGTACAAATGCTATTGTCCAACCACAAAAAAATGTTTGTTTCCTTAGATGTCTTTTTCCTTGAAGATCAACCTTTCTGCCCAATTCTTACTCTTCAAGAAAAACTTTGGAATTGTCCTATTCCTCTTCCTATAATTTCTAGCATACCAAAAACACCAGGAAATAAAATCCTCCAATTATGGCATCAATAGAATTCGGTTTAGAAATAGGGGAAAATCCAAGTGGACTTAGTCAACAACAATTAGAGCTTCAAGTTTATTCACAAAAAAATAGAAAGCCTCAAGAAATGCAAGATTTCACCAATCAAGTATGTTGCCAAGAGTCCAATCCATAAATAAATGTTGAAACTAAAATTGAAATTATAGGTGATGGTGATAATCCTAATTTGCCTCAAGTGGAGACTCAACCTAATGAGTTAGACATTCCAATAGCTCTCGAGAAAAAGGTCAGATCATGCAACCAACATCCTATTTCTATGTCATGACCAATTGGGAGTGACCCTCTTAACCCATGCAAGCTTAATATGAACAAATAAACCAAATACTCATTTGTGCATCATGGGAATCATCACCATGGAATCATATACCAAGTATACATAAACATGTTTATATCATATATCAAAATATAAACTAATCAATCTATACGACCACGTGCTCATAATGCCAAAGTAACATATAATAGAATCTCAAGTATAAGCTATCTTGTGGCAAATACAAAATGTAAGCCATCTTATGGCAAATTTCAAATAAATCCCATTTATTACAAGATACAAACATAGTCATAATCCATGACAGTCAAACATAAAGACCAAATCAATCCAGTACAACTTGAAACAAAAGGTCGGTGCATATTGGATGTAAAAGTAGCTCTTTCCAAAAGACAACAAGCCAAGCAATCTACTAATCTAAAATAACAAATGCATCTGTGTGAGTTATAAATAACTTTGTGAGTAGATACAAGGAAGGAGAACAAACTAATGGGGAAAAGTGTTTAACAAAATACATTTTCAAAAATAATACAAATATCCATATATCAAATGTTCATAAAACTTGATTTATTCATATGCAATCAAATAGTCAAATAATTTCAAAATCCACTTCTCAAGTATAAAAATTTATTCAAACATTTCAAAGTTTGCTTCCAAAGTGTAAACAAATGAAACTATGATTTTCAAAACCCATTTTCAAAGCATAACCATATGTTCAAAAAATATCCAAGATCGTTATCTTTTAAACGATTCAAGGTTGTTCAAAAATATTTCAATAAAATAGTAGTTTGTAAAAATGATTCATAGGCCTTTGAAATAATCTTTAATGTTTAGAAACCAATTCAAGAAGTTTGGATAAAATTGAGTTTAAACAACAAATTAGAAGTGTTTAAAACAATAAACGAAATTTAACAAGGTTTGATTCAAAAACAAATTCACTTTCCTTTTTAGAAAAATATTTTGAAAACAATAAAGTCTCAAAATAAGCGTGATCCATCAATACTGTCTTGACCTAAACCTGGGTGCCATGACCGACGCACAAGTCACATAAGCAAAGCTCATGATACCCAAGCAAGCCGTACATAGATAAAATGGTACATAAATATAATCAATATTCTACAAGTCTAAAGGGATGCATTTCATCACACCAATATGACCGTAACATTAACACATTGCCCATAATATATATATATATATATATCAACCAACAAGAGTACAACCATGTACTACTCGCAAGAGCCATATAGTGGTTATAATGGTGCGTTCAAGCCTGAGCAAAATAAACTGAGGTTTATAAATCAGAATGGCAACTCAATGTTGTCAAAATAAACAACTAACATCTAAACCAAAACCAATAGAATGGACTCGTAGTCAAAATCCCTATCGAATGCCAAAAGTGTCAATTTAACCAACTAATGCTAACCACTCGCTTCCCTCAGGGGAATCCCCAAAAGCTATTTATCTGTACATGGAAACAAGACATTGGGGGTGAGTTCTTATTAACTTAGTGAGTGAGCAAATAATCAACTCAAGATATACGGTTATAAAAGCATATACAAAATAATACACCAAACCCATCGGAGCATGCATTTGCTCATTAATTAACTAACCAATAGCTTCTAATCATCCATGAATCATTAGCAAAATGGTAACAAGAGAAAGGTCCTCCCAAGTAACGAGACATGTTTAGTGCCAAAGCCACTGACAGTAAACAAGACAACAGGGATAGTGACTCATTCTAACAAGACTATATCATCATCTGAAACATGCTCATCAAATGAAAATCATACACACCTTAGTGTATATAGTAGCTCATTTCATAGCCAATAGTATTATATATACATAGATGAAAGCAATAAGCCAAAGCTATCATAATTAGTGGTAAACATACATGTATAATAACATTGACATGATTAAACCAAGGCACCAAGTGATAAACTTGTGCAACATATAAAGAATTCATCAAACATAATCATAGTCAAGCTCAATCACAACAAGTGGCTCATTCAATATACATGGGTTCAATTTATCATCTATGACTTATTACGTCCCATGGCAGCACATTTAATTGTGTTATGCATCACATGCATTACCCAATGTTCAACAACAAACCCCATTCATTTGGAGTTGCCAATATCACTCACCAATCACTATGGGCTTCTAAAACTAATTAAATTCCAACTAAAGAATAATTCTTGAAGCTTAGTTTTCCCCTATCAAGAATATAAGAGCTAAGCTCTAAGTTTCAAAGCATTTTTAGCATTAGATAATTCAGCTAAACTCTAAGTCTAACTACCAACTCATAATTCATACCTTTCTAGAAGTTCCAAGACTTTTAGTACTTAAAATCTTACCTTATAACGAATTTAAATTCTTCACGACTCCAAAAATCCAACAACTCAAGGGGAAAAACCAACTAAGCTAAAAATATAAACAATTCTCACTTATAAACCGATTAATTCACAAACTAAATAGTTAAAAAGCTTAATCTTACCTCTTGATCATTTTGTAAGCTCCCAAACACCTAGAATGAACTTTAATATTCCTTGGAGAACTTAAGGTTTTATTTTCCAATAGGGGAGAGTTCATTCTCTTTTTATTTCAAATAGATGGAGTGCTTAAGAATACTTATATATTTTGCACTATTGCATACATCTATTGATAAATGCACTCATCTATCGATAGATTGGCTTTTTTTTTGCATCTTGAGCCCCATCTATCAATAGATATGCCCGATTTATTTATAGATGGCTCATAACTTTCCTTAAATTGCTCTCAAACTTGTATTTATCAATAGATTCTTTTAATCTATTGATAGTTAGCTTTCAACATGTCTCAATTTGGTCTCGAGTTGGTATTTATCAATACATACAAATTGTCTATCAATAGATGGCTTTTAGAACATCTTAGTTTGCTCATCGACTTCTATCTATTAGTAAATGTGAAACATCTATCAATGAATCATGCCTAAAATCCAAAATTTCAACATTTCCAAATCTATAACTCTTTCTTTAAGCTTCCCAACTCAAATTCACTTATGTAAAACACCAGAAACTCAATAAATAAAAGTTCATTTCATCATTATATAGCCTTAAGCATGTCCATAGATCATTAATAGTCCTCAAAACACAAAATCATGCTCTTTTACATTACATGAACATACTCAAATTCCCTTGTATATTTCAATCACATGTTATTTCATCAAACATCATAACATAAACCATAATCAACATTTATCAAAGTTCGAGGTGTTACAAATACTTTGCTCAAAAGTATCGATAGATTGTCCCATCTATCAATTCATTGCCCTAATGTATCGGTAGATTTCAAATAGAATGCAAACCCTTAAAGTTTGAGGTGAATATATTGATACATTGGAGCAATGTATCGATAGATTTGATACAGAATGCAAATTTTCAACCTATAACTCATCTCTAAGACCTCATCTAAGACTAATATTCATCCATAGTCAAGTAATCAAAATCCAAACATCAAATACACAATATCCATGATCCAAATTCATCATATCAAACATCAATTCAAACAAATCATGTGGCACTAGCCAAGGATAATCCAAATCACTTGGAATAGTCACACTAAAATGGTCTAGTACATATAGTCACTGACCACATAAAGAGATAAAACTATGTTAGCTACCAATATCTAACGAGTCTCAAGCTTATTCAGCCATCGACTCTATATCAAAGTGTAGAACTCCATTAGCTACTAATCAAAGAAAGTCCCAAGCTTGTTCAACCATCAACTCAAGCTACAAATCATTATGCACAATGGCTAACGCCTATTGTCAATAGCTATTGGTTTTTTATCACAATTGGCTCCACCAAACATATTATAACTAATCCAATGATCAAAAGTTTATTCCAAACATAAGGGTGAACCAATCACCAATTTATCATAGAGGTTGAAACATAACAAAATGGTGGTTAATCAACCAAATTAATAATCTCATAGACAAAGTGACCAAAGGCTATGGTTTTATCGATGTAAAAATTAGTTGCTCATATCAACATTCAAATCATCAATCAAACATCAATCATAGACAAATATCATGTTTAAGATGTCAAAAGTTTGAAAGGCTTATTCCCCATGCTTAAAACTAAAACATAGTAAACATATTTACATAATATATAGCTTTCATCACAACATATTTATAGACCATTGTTCACATCTAAATCCATCGAAACTCATTTGTATGCAAAGTTATAGATTAGGTATTCGTAATTATATCAAAATAATTAAAAGCGTCGTATCTACCCACCCTGATGAAGCATCCTCTCCTCTAGCACCTTTTGTTGAACACTCAATTTTCCAATAGCTTAAACTCTTTCAATAGCACCTAACACAGTTTCCATGATAAATACTTGGTTCTTTAGCAAAATCTTAGACTGATAATCATATGTTCTTCACAAATATATTCGAATAATTTTTTAATCCACAAATCAATAGCTAATCTAACTCTAACTAAAAAAATTTAAACTACCATTAGCTAGAGTTAAGAACAACTTTACCTCGGTGAGCTTAAGAGCTCCAAACCAAATCAAAACCTAAGTTTTCATGACAAAAAATGAATTTATGAGAATCCATACTTTTAAAAAATCATAACCAAGATTTTTGAGGTTTAGGATAGGAAAACTTTACCTTTCAAAGTCTATAGAATCAAAATATAAGCTTGAAGATGACTTTGAATGCTTGAAATCCATAGATTTAATGAAGATGAAAATTAAGGTAAAAGAAAGAAGAAAATGGTTGGGTTTTAACGAAAAATACGTTATTTGCTAAATAAGGAAAAGTTTGAGATTTTAAAAACACTAAATGAGTGTGAAAAATCAAAAATGCCCCTTTTTGTCAAGTTTGCTCCTAATGTATCAATAGATTTGAAAATTTATCGATACATTCAATTTTGGATGGAAGCTATCAATACATTTGTCAATATATCAATAAATGTTCTTCAAAAACCCTTTCTAGGTTTGATCTATTAATACATTATGAACATGATCAATAGATTTGGTCTAGAATGCCATTTTTGAGTTCAAAACCAACCCATTTGACCCTCTAAAGGCCCTAACTTCCATATAAACACATATGGTTATTAAAACATGACATTTTTAAGTTATTGTGGTCCAAAACTCATGTTTAAAACTTCAAATTAGCCATTCACCAAGTTAGGTTATAATTCTAACCTTAAGTAAAGAATAGGGTTCACATGCTAATTACTTCTCTTATAGCTGATTGTTTTGAGGATTTTGAGCTTTGACAGAAAAGGCTGAAAAGGATGAGATTCCAAAAAAATTCAAGAAGCTTTTGAAAAACCAGAATAAAGGGCTACTGTACTTGAAGAAATGAAAGCCTTAAAAAAGAATGAAACTTGGGATATAATAGAGTTACTTGAAGGTAAGAGTTTTAGAGGGTGCAAATATGTGTTTACCATTAAGTATAAGTTAGATGGTGAAATAGAGAGACACAAAGCTTGTCTAGTTGTCAAAGGATTCACTCAAATTTTTGAGGTAGATTAAACAAAAAAGTTTGCTCCAATTTGCAAAGTTAAACACCATAAGGGTGCTTCTATCATTGAGCTAATCTTAATTAGGCACTAAATCAAATGGATGTTGAAAAATGCTTTTCTCAAAAGAGAGCTTGATAAAGAGGTTTACATGGATTTGCCTTTAGGTTTTGAAAAGGCAAGTGGTAACAGAAAAATATGTAGATTGAAAAAGTCACTACATAGATTAAAACAATTGTCGAAAGCTTAGGTTGACCATTTTGCAAAGACTATAAAAAGGTATGGTTACCATCAAGGACAAACTGATCATACTCTTTTCTTTAAGCAATCATAAGATGGAAGGAAAACTATCTTGATTGTGTATACAGATGACATTATTGTAATCAGAAACGATATAGAAAAAAAATGAAGAGACTTAAGATAACTCTTAGAAGTGAATTTGAAATCAAAGACCTCAACAACTAAGATATTTCATAGGGATGGAAGCAGTAAGAAGTAAAAAAGATAATAGTATCACACAAAGAAAATACACATTAGATCTTTTGAAAGAGATAGAAATGTTTGGTTGCAAGCTAGTTGAAACACCCATAGTTAGGAACATGAAGCTAGGAAGGGCAAGAAGTGGAATTCTAGTAGATAAAGGGAGATATCAATGTTTAATGGGAAGATTAATTTACTTATCTCACACAAGACTAGATATTGCATTTGTTGTAAATGTCGTTAGCTAGTATATGCAATCTTTGAGTGATGAACATCGTAAGGCAATCAATCGAATTTTCTAGTATCCAAACTCTACACCCAATAAAGGCTTGTTTTTCAAGAAAATGTGCTGAAAAGTGTGGAGGCATTTACTAATGCAGATTGGGCAAGTTCTATTAAGGATAGGAGGTCCACATTTGGTTATTATATGAAGGTTTGGAGGAACTTGGTTACTTGGAGAAGCAAGAAGCAACCAGTGTAGCTCATAGCAATGCAGAAATAGAATTTAGAGCTCTTGTACAAGGAACTTCTGAGCTGATTTGGTTAAAGAGGTTAATGGAACAATTGAAAATGTCTAGTATAGGACCTATGAATCTATATTGTGACAATAAAGCTATAGTAAGTATTGCACATAATCTTATTTATCATGACCTATGTGCCTACCAAATAACAAATAATTGATGTTCTAACAAAAAGGTCGCCTAGACTGAGTTTTGAAGTGCTAGTAAACAAGCTAGGAATGAGCAACATCTATTCACTAGCTTGAGCAACATCTATTCACCAACTTGAAGGGGAGTGTTGACAGCTCATCAATTTATTTTATTCATTATATTCCAAATTTGTAAGAATTAGTTCAAGGATATTATTTCTTTTCTCTATTTTTCTTTCTCATTAGATTATTTCCTGATTTCTTGTTCTCTAATTTATGGTAATTTACCAAATTCTAAGATCTAGATTTAGATTTTTTTTGTATATAATTAGCACTAAGTAATTTTAATAAATGTATTAGAGAATTTTATTTCATTCTCTATTTTCATAATCAAAAGCCTAAATTTTGGTATGCTATTATTGTACTTTATATATAAAAATGTATTCGATAGTCCAAAAAAAAAAAAACCCACAACAGCAAATAGTTTTCCTATTAGTGAGATAGCTTCCTTTCCCATGACAAACCCTTGAAAAGTACATAGTTAATTAGGGCATTTTAAAAAATAACCTTTAAAGATAAGATGTTTTCAAAATAACTCTTTATAATTTTAAATATTTTTAGTTAAGTTGGACAAAATTACCTTTAATAAAATTGCATGCCATGTACAAAAACATGTTATACGTCATATACAAAAGCATGAAACAGGCCATGGTTAGGTTGTTATACGTCATATACCAAAACATGTTATACGTCGTGGTTGGGTTAGTATACGCCACGTACAAAAACATATGACATACCATGATTAAGTTGTTACACGTCATGTACAAAAATATGTGACATGTCATGGTTAGGTTGTGACACGTCATGGTTAGGTTGTTACACATCATGTTGAAAAAAAATATTGTTTTTACCGCCATGTGCAAAAACATGTTATATGGCATGGTTAGGTTGTTGCATGCCAGGTTGAAAAAAAAAATACCACCACGTGTCATGTACAAAAACATGTCACATTCCATGACAAACCCTTGGAAAGTACATAGTTAATTGGGACATTTTTAAAAATAACTCTTAAAGATAAGATATTTTCAAAAATAACTCTCTTTATAATTTTAACTATTTTTAGTTAAGTTGGACAAAATTACCCTTAATGAAATTACACGCAATGATGTTACACACCATGTACAAAAACATATTACACGTCATGGTTAAGTTGTCACACGTCATGTACAAAAACATATGAGACACCATGTACAAAAACACGTGGCATGCCATGATTAGGTTGTTGCACGCCTTGTATAAAAACATGTGACATGCCATGGTTAGGTTGTTACACGCAATGTTGAAAAAAAATTTTATTGTTACATGTCATATACAAAAACATGTTACACGCCATGGTTAGGCTATTATACGTCATGTACAAAAACATGTTACATGTGATAGTTAGGTTGTTACAAGCCATGTTGAAAAAAAAAATATTGTTGTTACACGCCATAGTTGAAAAAAGTTGTTACACACCATAGTGAAAACAAAATATTATTGTTACACTCCATGTTAAAAGAATATTGTTGTTACACACCATATTCAAAAACATTTTGTTATATTTTAATGCCTAAAATGTTGTCATTAATTACGAACTAAAACTTCAAATCCTCTTAACTCTCTTCATTTCTTTTTATTTTTTTGATAATTTGGCACCGATTAAAGTGTTTTTAACATGTTTTCATAAATCAAAATACAAATTTTCTTATCTAAAACACTTATTTCAACTAAAAATCGAAAAAAAAAATCCTTAGAAAACCTAGATTTATAAATTTCAAATTTCTTGAGTTTATTGTCTAGATTTCGAATTGATTCAATTAAAAGCTATTTGAAACATCTGTAATCATTTCTACCGTTTTAGTTTTATCCAAAATACTTAAAAATCAAATTCCTCACATAGCCACCCATCCCGGAGTACATCAAAACTATCGCTTGGTATCTTGAAAGCGCAAGAAAGAGAAATCTTAAAACATAGGAGGAAAAAATCGAGAGCACAGCAGATGAATGCCAAAGAAAGAAATTGATAAAATTAAAAAGAGTGGGATGGTGAGAGAGAGAAATTGGAAGCACAAATAAAGAAAAATTATAATAAATAGTTTAATTTATTTGAAATAGTTTTAAGAATATTTTTATTAAATTATGAGTAAATATACCTAAAAATAATTAAATTTATTTTAATAATTATTTTTAAAATACCATTATCATGAAATGTTATTCCTCATAATTTCTTATATTTAATTTGTCTATAATGACGATCCACGCAATAATAGAATGCTTTGAAATGTGAGTATAAAATCATATCAGACCATGCAACGGCAGCTTTGGCAACTTATGCCATGCTGATGTGGTATATATACTGTTTTTTGGGTTCGGTTGTTGTCTCTACAATTTTTGTTCAGTGAAGGTGATTCCAAAATCTGTAGAATCATTAAAACAGATTGTGGGTCTTTTAATTTGTAAATTGAACTTGTTATGCCAATTATTTTTTGTTATCATTTTCTTTCTAAACGAGTCTGACATAGTTGATTTAGCCTAGATGTGATAGTGGGGAATGCTTTTGCTTAGGTTCAAGGCTTTTTGTCACTTAAATTTCTCTTCTCATTGTCGGGTCAAACCCTAAACTGTGCTGAAGATGTTGTCAGATTGTGCCTGTTCTCCATAAAATTCTTCATGCATCCAGTTCTCATTTATCCCCGTAAGACACATGATACGTACGTATATACCGTATGCCATCTCCATCTTCTCGTTTAGCATTACAAGGCCTCTCTATATCCGAAATCCAGAAATTCATTCCTATAAAGTGGAAACAATGTGTCAAACCTGTAGATATTCAATCCAATCAACCATCTGCATCATACAATAACCAAAAGCAAGAGTTGAAAACATTGACAACTGGTGATGAATCTATGTTAGAAAACCTTCTTACATCTCTCAAGGAATTTGTTACCCAAGGACATCTACTGAAAGCATTCAAATCCTTTTCTCTAATCCAGCAACATGTCTCTTCCACTGCTTCTTATGATGTTATCTTACATCCCATATCTTCTCTTCTTTTATCCTGTTCCAACCTTAAATGGCTTTCACCAGGTAAACAAGTTCATGCCCAAATAGTCTCTTTGGGTTTGGAACAGCACCCTGTTCTGGTTCCCAAGCTTGTCACATTTTACTCAACATTTAATCTTCTGGACGATGCTCAAGTTGTTACTGAGAATTGTAATTTTTTGCACCCATTACCATGGAATTTGCTTATATCTTCCTTTGTTAAGAATGACCTTTTCGAGGAGGCTCTCTCCGCCTTTAGTAAAATGGTGAATAAGGGGATCAGACCAGATAATTTTACCTACCCATCTGTTCTTAAGGCTTGCGGTGAGAAATTGGATGTAGATTTTGGGAGGATGGTTCATCACTCGATTAGTAGCAGTCGTCATGACTGGAATCTGTATGTGCATAACGCTTTGATTTCCATGTATGGGAAATTTGGACAAGTGGATGTTGCGCGTGACTTATTTAACAAAATGCCGGAGAGGGATGATATCTCTTGGAATGCAATGATCAATTGTTATGCCTCCAAGGGCATGTGGGGAGAGGCATTTAAGCTCTTTGATTGCATGCGTGCTGAAGATATTGAGCTGAATTTTATAACTTGGAACACTATAGCCGGAGGGTGCTTGCGAACAGGGAATTTTAAGGGGTCATTGGAGTTGCTTTCTCAGATGAGAAGTAGCGGCATTCATTTGGATCCAGTGGCAATGATCATTGGGTTGGGGGCCTGTTCACATATTGGGGCCTTAAAGTTGGGGAAAGAGATTCATGGTTCTGCAGTTCGGAGTTGTTGTGATACATTGGGGAATGTTGGAAACGCAATGATTACAATGTATGCCAGATGCAAAGACCTAAGGCATGCCTCTATTGTGTTTCAGTCCATAGAAGAAACGAGTATAATTACTTGGAACTCAATGCTTTCTGGTTATACCCACTTCAATCGATCTGAAGAAGCATCCTTCCTATTTCGGGAGATGTTGCTTTCTGGGGTTGAACCAAACTATGTTACAATTGCCAGTATCCTGCCTCTTTGTGCTAGAGTGGCAAATCTGCAACATGGCAAAGAATTCCACTGTTACATAACCCGGCACAAAGTTTTTGAGGACTGTTTATTACTGTGGAATGCTCTTATAGATATGTATGCAAGGGCAGGAAAAGTTCTTGCAGCAAAACGTGTGTTTGATTTGATGAGAAAGAGGGATGAAGTGACCTATACTTCTTTGATTGCTGGATATGGGATGCAGGGAGAGGGACAAGCTGCTATAAAGCTATTTAAAGAGATGATTAACCTTCAGATCAAACCAGATCATGTAACGATGGTGGCTGTTCTATCAGCTTGCAGTCATTGTGGTCTAGTAATTGAAGGCCAAATTTGGTTTGAAAAGATGCAAAGTTTCTATGGTATAATTCCCCGTTTGGAGCACTTCTCTTGCATGGTTGACCTTTACGGGAGGGCTGGTTTGTTGAATAAAGCAAAGGAAATCATCACAAGGATGCCATACAAGCCAAGCGCTTCCATGTGGGCCACTCTCTTGGGAGCCTGTAGGATCCATGGAAATACAGATATAGGGGAATGGGCAGCTGAGAAATTGTTGGAACTTAGACCTGAAAATTCAGGTTACTATGTATTGATCGCTAACATGTATGCTGCAGCTGGTTGTTGGAGCAAGCTAGCAAAAGTCAGGAGTTTCATGAGGGATTTAGGTGTAAAGAAGTCTCCTGGCTGTGCTTGGGTTGATGTGGGATCTGTATTTTCTCCATTTGTTGTGGGGAACACATCAAATCCTTATGCACAGGAGATTTACCAAGTATTAGATGGACTGACTGAACTAATGAAGGATGCTGGTTATGTTGCTTGGGACAAGTTTGGTTTGGATGGTGAAGTTCTTGCAGAAATTGAATGAAAATAGGTATTTCTACTAGAGCACGAATCCTTGTGGTTCACTAATATTGTGTTGTAGGGTCCCCGAGAAGAGCAGTGAAAGCATAAAGAGGCACGCTAGCAGAAAGAGGCTGTAAGTGAAACATTTTCCTAAAGGGGATTCCATGTTGAATAGAGAAAATATAACATAACAACTGGACCTTAAAACTTTGTGAACTTGGAGCATGATGGAACTGTTTTATCAAATTTCCATCTGTTCCCATTTTTGATCACTCATATTTGGTGAAGATATAAGCTGATTCTTCTTAGTCTGACAATTTTTGGCAATCCAAGGTCTGTGTAAGCTAGTACCATTCTTCAACAGTTATAAGTTAACAGGGTTGAATGACATTTGTTTGCAATGTAGTGAATTTTTTGAAACATAATTAAATATGGACATTTATTTTTCTCACTCACTGAAAACAAAATCCATGCTGCAAACTTAGTTGTTGGGCTTTTTATTATTCGCCTATTTTGAATATAGTGGTAACTAAGTGCATTTTGGCTGCTGCTAAGCTAATGAGATATCCTATGCAACCCATAATCTCATTATAGTGTTAGTATGTGTCAGGGGTTCACTTAATAAAACCTTGTTAGCTACTGCCAGTTTGATATCAAAGGTTTCATCAAGCCAGACAGAATTGGTCCTCGTGCAAAGGCAGAAGGTAGCTCAACACTGTTAAAGATGCATTTGGATTAATGTGTATTCTTCATCACAACTTCTGAATGACTACTAAGTATTTACTAATTCATTTAATGAAAAATATACCTTTATATGTTTTTTATACATTGAGAGTGCTCATGCATGTCTAAATTCTTATGTTTGTGGCGATTCAATTTGCTGAGCTCAATGAGATCAAGGGAGTGCATCTGCTTGTAGAAAATCTGGAGTAATTTTTAAGATTTCTACTTTTTGTCATGCTAAGATGCCAGGGTAAACCAATTTTTTGTTTCTTTTTCTCTCCTTTAGCAATTTCATTCTTCCTTCATAGCTTTTTGGTGCTAGTTTATAATTCTGCCTAAATATCTTGTCAGAGGACTTAAGGGTTCTAATCTGATTACGTATTTGCTCCATACATATTTCCCTAAGTGAAAAGAGTATCTATAAACGTTTTACTATACTTTTACTGATTGGAATTGGATAATACCGTTTACTTTCTTTAACTTGATAGGTTGATTTGATTTTCTTTTATGCTTATGAAGAACATGAGTTTGTTGAGGGCTCAATTGCTGATCTTGGAAGTTGGAACCACTAAGGTCAGTGTTTTGCTTTTTAGGGCCATTAGAGCTGAGTTGGGGTTTTGATTTTTACTTAATCTCACTCAAACAAATTGTTTGTTCTTGCCATGCTAACCTGTTAGATTTTGAGCAATTCTTATCAAGAAAGGGGCATGCTAAGTTGGGTACTAAACCCCCATGAATTATAATTATTGTTCAAATAGAAGGTTTCAATGATAGAGTAGGGAACTCGGAGTTCTAAACATTAACCTTTGAATATAATATTGCCGCTTTTCATCTTATTTCCATTATCATGTACAAAGCTTGAATATATTTGTTTAACCTTGTTTTACTCATCCCTTTTTCTGAATATAAGGTGGCAATAGTTTTAGTATTTATTTAGGAAGGGAATGGCTGGATATCTTATTTTCCTTTCTTTAGATAAAATTGAAGGCAGCATTCTATGTGGGGAACAAAACCATGAATCCAATGATTAATGCCACGAATCCACCAACATACGGGTCACAGCAGAATTTAGAAATTACCAGCTTGGCAGACAGAAGCTGACCATTGAGGGCGTTACTGAGGATTAAAAGGTGCTGTTTTATTTGTTTATAGTGAAATTCAGTAAGAATGGTTGCACTGACCAAGTGAGCAGTGAAGTAGATTGAGGCTTTTACAGAAGCCTGTTTGCTGCCATGAGCATGTCTGTCCATTTTCTAGAGTTACAAAGGGATATCCAAAAGCGTGAAATCCCTACAACGAACTTGAGGGGCTTATTCAGTTATTGCAAAGCAAGATCTGGAAGCAGTGTGACTTAAAGATCCTTATTATGTCTATAACAAACTGCATCTGGAAATAGCAGGTATCTCCCTTAAACGAGATTTGTTTGTTTTCTTTTTTTTTTTTTTTTTTTTGTCCCTGCCTAAACAACTTATGTACTTGTATCATTTTGCCAATTGGATGAAAGAATATGATTCCTTGTGACTTCTAACCCCTTTTTCTTCACTTGAATGCTTTTTGCCTTATGATAAGCAAAAAAATTGCATAAAACAAATCTATTGAAAATAAAAAACATAAATCAAATATAAGGTCCAAGACCGGAAGGTTTTTTGGGGGTAAATTTTCTATATAATATATATACAAATACAAGGTCCTTTTTGACACTTAAATCTCATGTGGTAGATTTCCTTACAGTTAATCTATTACTACATGGATTTTGATATAAGATATAGCAGTATAATATATATACAAATACAAGATCCTTTTTGACACTTAAATCTCATGTGGTAGATTTCCTTACAGTTAATCTGTTACTACATGGATTTTGATATAAGATATAGCAACTTTTTCTTCACTGCTAACAGAATCTAACCTATTAATTGAATGTTCATACTCCAGCATAGCTTCCTTCATAGCTGATCTGCCAACTGAGGAAATTGTTTCAACAGCCATGTTACAGCCCTGATGGCACCCTGTACACTCCAATATGACTAAACGTTAATCCCATTCTTTATCATATCAAGTCATGTTTTACAGTAATTACCTTTCAAATATATATATAAATTCCATTAGCATACATACATTGTATCTATAAGAAGCCTTTCTTAAGGGACAGTGAGATCTGATATGTGGTTGGGAGTTATCCAAAGGTTTAAGTATGCTGGAAGAACAAAAAGTGTGCGATTTACATACCAAAGCTGCCTCCCCAGGTTTGATTGCAGGTTCAACAACGTCTCGTCCATAACTGCTTGCAAGAAACGAATCAATCAACTAGTCATTAAATGCAGCGGAGCATTTAACTCATTAGTTAGTGCATTATTTAAAAAGTAAGCTCGAATCCCCTTTCCCAAATCCAAAAAACATAAAAGCCAGTATTAACAGGAAAGATATCTCTTACATTATTTGTCTTCTGCCATCCACCATCTCTAGCCTATAAAAGCTGCAACCTTTGCTAAAAGGAAAAGCCCTTCCCTTCCATTCTGTTAAACAATAACAACAATAATAAATATGTCAAAGGGGAAAACAAAACATTAATAACAGTTTGTGGAGAGGAACAAGAGAAAATGTTAAAGATGGTACCTAAATGCCATGCAACTCCAACAGCACATGAATCCTCAGCAGAGATATCATCAATAACAAATTGGAGGTCCATGCTTATAGAATCAATGAAACTTTTAAAGAAGTCTAAAATTGCCTGCAACCATTATTGAAAATCTTAAGTCTGTTATTTGGAAAAATAAATTTACATAAAGCCCCATGTTTCCATTACTACCATTCAATTCCTTACATATTATTCAAAGGATTATTAGCAGTTACATGGGCACATGATATTATTCTTAGATGTCACAAATGTCTAACATGATTAATTAATGATTAAATTGATATTATCAATTTTAAAAACTATGAAGACTCAATTTTTTTTTATAAGTTATTATATAAAGATTAAATCAACACAGCACATGACTAATTGCGTCACAAAGTTTTCAAATTTCACGTGAAACTATAATAAATTTTTAAATTATAAAAAAAGACCCAAAAAAAAGGGAAAAAGCACAAACTCATGTAAGCTGCATATGCACGGAGATCGAAGGAAACAGAGAGTTCAGTAATTGGCTAAGCTACCTTGCGACCAACGAATGGACGAGGAAAGATAAGGTCCTCGTACACGCATTTCTCCGCAATTAAGAGCTCTACCGATGCCAGATCTCGGGCGTTGATTCCTGCGTAGAACCTCCTAACGACCTCCGCAGCATCGCCCTGTGACAGTGATGGAACAAAGACAAATGTGGTTGAAGATAAAAAATCATTGTTGTGAGATCACTTGTTTGACACATTGTATATTGAAATAGCTTATATGAATATTTGTTGTTCATTGTTGAACATAGAATAACTTTTTGTACATTTTGTGATGATTTATACAAAAGAGCTTAATGAAATTATGATATTATCATAGAAAAGTCTTCACTTAATTTAAATCTTGTTGCGTAGCGCTGAGTATCTTCTAGTTTTTATATAAAAATGTAATGGTCAGACTAGATAATTCTGTTTTAAGTCTTTAATTTTGGAATAGAGGCATATTCTATTTTTTTGACCACTTTTTCTTTTTTTGCAAACTTCTAATGTTAGTTTTTATATTTTTTTAAAGGCATTGTGATTTATCAAAGAATTATCAAAATGGGGTTTTTAAAATTCAATTATCAAAGAAAGAGTGAGATCATTACAATGTAATATAAAGAACACTATCACGTAAAATTCTTCTTTTTGTTAACTTGTTTGTTTCAGAATTTGTCTCTCTTAAAATGTGTCTTTTATGCTTATTTTGCCTATAATTAAGAGCATATTAATCCAAAAGCCTACTAATCATGAACTTCACTCATAAGCATAGTTTTGTCTTAGTTCCAAATCAATAAGGATAATAAACTTGGTCCAAAATTGTGAAAATTAATTTAAAAATAATTTAATTTCACATTCATGCATGTAGATCCAAATTTATTCAGTTTTACTCTACAGTGGAAATTTAATAAAATTCATGAAGCACAACCTACTTCATTCCTCTTTCTTTTATTTTTTATTTCCTCCATTTTTATATAGTTGTTGATGTGTAATCTTGAAATTTTTGTATTCTCTATTATATTGTTAGTGAAATGGTATGAACTATCTTTTGGTATTTGAGAAATTGAAGTTTTTAGCTTATATGATTTTTTTCAAGAACCTTTGTGGAAGATGTTGTAATGGGAATTTATTGCTCTATGTGTGTGTGTGTGTGTGTGGACACGCATGTATGTATGTATATTAGCTTGTGATGTGCATCCAAATCTTTTAATGCCCAATGTTCTAGTGATTCTTTTTAGACAAAATTGTGAGAAATAACCTTCGTAGTAATGACATTTCAAAAATGACCGTCTTTATAATTTTAACTATTTTTAAACAATTTTTGAAAGGACTTGACAAGAATACCCTTTAAACAATTTCAGATAAATTAAAATAGTTTCAGTTTTCTCTATCCCGCCATCTAGACAAAAATTTCAAAATTAAATCTGGCAATCTCTTTTTGCTCAAATACCATAAGGCACAGAAAAACAACTCCAAAAATGACCAGCTAAAACTCCCTGAATAATCAAGTAGAAAAGCCAAGCATAGAGGAATCCAAACACCATAAACCAGCGCAAAGAAGAAGAAAAACTCAATAAAACACCATAAACTAGTCACGCAATGTTTAAAAACTAGTCACGCAATATCTAAAAACTAGTCACGTAATACTCCAGAGATGTATAGTTTGGCGAGAAAAGTTCAAAAAATATAAGTTTGTTTGAAGCACAGAACTAAACATACTTGACCTGTTAATAGGTTTCGAGTTGAGACGCGGAGCTAAATAAATGGGTCGATTTCATTAAGGGTAATTCTGTCTAAATTTTAATTTTCTTGACTAAAAATAGTTAAAATTATAAAGAGGTCTATTGTCAAAAACGCCTTATGTATATGACTTATAAAAAAAAATCGTCTTCTTTTTATTTGTTTTGCAAGATTTTGCCGTTGTAAATCTTTCCTAGGTAAAAGAATTTAACCAATAGTGAAAGTTAGAAAAAAGGGATAAAACGAGTCTATATAAAAGCAAGATTGTCATGTTTGTGTTTCATAGGAAACTTTTGACAACAAAAGTTTAGAAAAGTTATAAAAGAGTTGCCCATTGAAACTAGAGGGAAGTTCTAACTGCACCTCAATCTTATAATGCTGAAATGGGGAACATTGCCCTTGTAAAAAAGTTAAGTTTTGGTGCTTTAATTCTTCTTGGTCAGGGAGACAAAAGTCTCAGCCCATAAATCCTGGACAACTTTTGGAGCCACTGTACCACCAATAGAAGGGATCCATTGATCAGTCTCAACATCAGTATTGAGAGTCCATGTTACTTTCTTTGGAGGGTTTGCATAGTCAAACTCTAAACCTGAACCTGAAGATGAAGTTGGTTGCTTCTTTTTTCTTCCACGTTTGTTTTTTGATGCTTGCCCTTGTGAGCTATTTAAAGCCTACATATATATATAAACACATGATGTAATACTCATTCAAAAAGCTACAAAAAAAAATGCCAAAGCTAAGTTATTACATCGATAGCATGCTCACCTTAGAATGTTCTCCATGTTGACATTGATCATTCTTAGCATCAGTACTATGAGCAAATGTTATTTTCTCTGGAAGGTTTACTTGGTCAAACTCAGAACCTAAAGCTATTTGATTCTTCTTTCTCCCACGTCTCTTTGAAGCCTACATATATATATATATATATATAAACATATGATGTAGCACTCATTCAGAAAGCTACAACAGAGAAACCAAAGCTAAGTTATTACATCGACAACATGCTCACCTTAGATTGCTCTCCATGTTGATATTGAATATCATTCTTAGCATTGGTACTAAGACCCAATGTTATTTTCTCCAGAGGGTTTGCTTGGTCAAACTCAGAACTTGAAGCAACTTGCTTCCTCTTTCTCCCACGTCTCTTTGAAGCCTATATGTATATAAACACATGATGTAGCACTCATTTAGAAAGCTGCAACAAAGAAGCCAAAGCTAAGTTATTACATCGATAGCATGCTCACCTTAGATTGCTCTCCATGTTGATATTGAATATCATTCTTAGCATCGGTACTAAGACCCAATGTTATTTTCTCCAGAGGGTTTGCTTGGTCAAACTCAGAACTTGAAGCAACTTGCTTCCTCTTTCTCCCACGTCTCTTTGAAGCCTACATGTATATAAACACATGATGTAGCACTCATTTAGAAAGCTACAACAAAGAAGCCAAAGCTAAGTTATTACATCGATAGCATGCTCACCTCAAACTGCTCTCCATGTTGACATTGATCATTCTTAGGATTAGTATTAAGAGCCAATGTTATTTTCTCTGAAGGGTTTGCTTGGCCAAACTCAAAACTTGAAGGTACTTGCTTCCGCTTTCTCCCACGTTTGTTTTTCAATATTTGCCCTTTGGAGCTTTTTGAAGCCTACACACACACACACACACACACACACAAAATGTAACACTTATTCAAAAAACTGCAGCAGAGAAGCCAAAGCTAGGTTGTCACATCGATAGCATGCTCACCTCAAATTGCTCTCCATGTTGACATCGATCATTCTCAATATCAGTGTCAAGAGCCAATGTTATTTTCTCAAAAGGATTTGCATGGTCAAACTCAGAACCTGAAGCTACTTGCTTCTTTTTTCTCCCACGTTTGTTCTTCAATATTTGCCCTTTGGAGCTCTTTGAAACCTACATATATATATAAATATATATATATATATATATATAAACACATGATGCAACACTCGTTCAGAAAGCTGTAATAAAGAAGCCAAAGCTAAGTTATTATATCAATAACATGCTCACCTCAGACTGCTCTCCATGTTGATGTACTGCCTCAGATTTGTGCTTATCTTGTTGCCTTGTGACTTGCTCATCATTTTCTTGACCAGCACAAGCTAGTTGCTCATGTTGTTCTTTTGTGGTTTGCTCATCATTTTCTTGTCCAACTTGAGTTAGTTGCTCATGTTGTTGCCTTGTGGCTTGCTCATCATTTTCTTGTCCAGCTCGAGCTTGTTGCTTATGTTGTTGCCTTGTGGCTTGCTCATTCTTTTCTTGTCCAACTAGAGCTGGTTGTTGATTTTGCTGCCCTGTGACTTGCAAGTGCCTAAGAACAGCTTTCAATGATCGAAATTGCTTTCTTGTCCCTGGCTCATAGTAAAACTGCAAATGGAGGGATAAGTGTTGTCAAGCTACTACTAAAAGTCCCCATGACTGATAGGCTATATATATAACGAATATTTAGACAAAACATAGAAACAAAGTATAGGAAACAAAGCCTTTATAATTTACCAATCTCATGATCAAATTTTTTTTAGTGTTGATGATCTCGTGATCATTTAATGGACAGTAAATAAGAGCAATGAACAAAGTGTTATATACCTAGGTATACATGCATATGCGCATGTGCATGCATGCGTATATTAATTTATTCATGATAATGTACGTAGATACATGCATCCATGACTTTCACGAAAGATTTGGAATCTTTTTGTAGAATTGAAATGATTTGCGTTTTGCGTATTAATTAACATATTTCCCTATAATTATTTTCTTTTGGGTGTTGATGATTTCATAATCATTAATTGATGGTAAACAAGAAAAATGAAAAAATACGTTACATACCTAGGCATACATGCACATATGCGCATGCATGCATATACACATATGTTAATATATTCATGACAACATACATGTATATATGTTTATGAGATATTATGACAAAATTGCCATAAATATACATACTTGACTTTCGCGTAAGATTTGAAATCTTTTTGTAGAATTGAAATGATTTGCTTATTAATTAACATCATGCTTCCTTTTATGATAATT
The DNA here is from genome assembly GCA_036013995.1 of Theobroma grandiflorum. Lineage (NCBI taxonomy): Eukaryota > Viridiplantae > Streptophyta > Magnoliopsida > Malvales > Malvaceae > Theobroma > Theobroma grandiflorum. The sequence continues at coordinate 20,168,676 of CP142133.1, read as the reverse complement.
TTTTTTTAAGTGCTAATGATCTCATGATCATTTAATGGATAGTAAACAAGAGAAATGAAAAAAAATTTACATACTAGGTATACGTGCATATGTGTGCGTGAATGCCCACGTATATTAATATATTCAGGACAACGTATGTGTGTGTGTGTGTGTGTGATATTATGATAAAATAACAATAAATAGATATTTATGACTTTCATGAAAGATTTAGAATTTTTTCTTAGAATTGAAATGATTTACGTATTAATTAACAACGTGTGTGTATATACCACTAGCATTCTATGTAGATATATAATAAATTGAAACTTTGCATTAATTAATTAATGTGAACAGGTACTGAGATCATTCACAAAGAATAGACATGTAATGCTATTTGTTGGGTCTTTTTAACTTTTTCCCATGATATATTTTTCTTACGAAACAAAGCCAAGAAGCATAAATTAGGATTAGTACTAGGAAATGAGGTAATGGGATCAACTTTTTTGTTAACTTACATTAAGCATCATCATGAACAATAAGTTTTCACTAACAAAATGCTCAAAGAATAATCTGCAACTCTAAGCTCTTCAAGCATCAGAAATATTGTTTTGTTGGGTATATACCACTAGCATTCTATGTAGATATACTTTTTCATTACCTTTTTGTTTTTGGGCTAATTTTCAGCATAATATTATAACTTTTTTAAATATAAGGCATCAATATATCATTCGTAATATTATCTATTTCACTTTCTTAGATTTGTAGTAAAACTACAAACTAGGGATAAGCCTTATCAAGCTACTACTTCAAGTCTTCATGACTAATAAGACTATGTATCTTGAATATTTAGATTAAAAGGAAAGAACCAAAGTATAGAAAGCAAAACCTTTATAATTTACTAAACTAATGATCATTTTTTTGAGTGGTAATGATCGCGTGATTAATTAATGGATGGTAAATATAAGAAATGAATCAATAGTTACATATTTATGTACATGCATGTACAAACACATGTTGTACACGTATACTAGTATATTTATTATAAAATGTGTAATAACAAACATTATGCATATATGTATTATGATAAATGTACGTGTGTGCTCGTTATACATGTAATTAATATATTTATTACAAAATACATAACGATAAATAGTACAAATGTTTGTATTATGATAAAATAACAACAAACATATATGCATGGTTTTCATGCAAATTTATAGTTTTTCATCAAACTTAACTTATTTACGTATTAATTAAAAGCATGCTTTTCAAGATCATATAATAGCTTTTATTACATGCAGAAATTTGAAGATTGAAGCATGCATGAAATAATTCACAAAGGGTACACATGCAATTCTATTTGTTAAAAGTCCTTTCATCTCTTTCCCATGATATAAACAAAGCCAACAAAGCATAAATTAGAGGTAATACTATCAAATAAAGTGTATTAGACCAACATTCTCTTAACCTATATTTAGCATCACAATGACAATAATTAATAATAACCAGCAACTCTAACTTCTTCAAGCACAAGAAATTATATTGTTTTGTTGGGTATATGCCACTGGTATTCTAGCATGATATTATAATTTCTTTAAATGTAAACCATCAACAAATCAATTGTAGTATCATGTATTTCACTTTCTTAGATTTGATAAATTTTAAATCTGGTCCCTCTAGCTCAAATCCTTCATTAGCAATTAACAGGAAACTGAACCAAGTCCATCAGCAATAGTAGATGATAAGAAGTGAAGAAACTATTTTTAATGAGATTAAAAGAAAACTATTGGATAAGTTGCAACAAGTTGTAATCAAATCAACTAAAGGTTAGATTTATCTCATTTGTTTTTCATTGTATCCCCACCAATCTAAGCAAAATTGATGATTTATTTGTTTAGGAAAGATCCCAAGAATTAATAATAATCATGTCTAATCGTCTCAAAAGGATTCAAAAAAGAAAAAATCCAGAGATTAAACAACCTGGTCTATTTTTCCAATGTACTTTGGGGTGGTCCGAGGTCTTTGCTCAACATACCATCCTTCTGGCAATCCACAACGCTGCCCATCTATATAAGCAGACTTAGTCACTACTTGATCTACAGGTGGCTTCCATGCTAAAGGTTCTGCTTCAGTAACAATCTCATGAGTGGCGATTTCATCCATTTTAGGCTGTTGAGCACCATCACTTTTCGTGTTTTCTACGGCTTTTCCCTTATCAGATTCTTTTTGAGGTGTTGAATTACCAGTATCCATCACTTTGGGCCATCTAGCACCATCACTTTCTAGGTTTTCTTCAGCTTTTTCCTTATCAAATCCTTTTCCTAGTGTTGAATCACCAATACCCACCATTTTGGTGATTTGTTGAGCACCTTCACTTTCTAGGTTTTCTTCAGCCTTGTCCTTATCAGATTCTTTTACCGGTGTTGAATCCTCAATATCCACCATTTTGATCTGTCGAGCGTCACCACTTTCCTGGTTTTCTTCAGCTTTTCCCTTATCAAATTTTTTTCCTAGTGTTGAATCACTAGTATCCACCATTTTGTTCTGTTGAGCAGCATCCCTTTCCAGGTTTCCTTCATCTTTTTCCTTGTCAGATTCTTTTCCTAGTGTTGGATCACTGATATCTGCCATTTTCAACTTCCTAAACGCTCAAACAAGGTTAGTTTTTCAGAGACGCCTATGGGGCTCTCCAAAGTTCTTCGAAATGGAAGAAGGAATGAAACAAATCAGATTAAAAGTATCCTTTAATTTTTTTTTGTTTATGGTAACTATTAAAAAAAGAGAGAGAAAATGATTCTTTTGAGTTGTCATATGCATGCAACGAAAAGCAGAGTGGCACGTATGGTAATGTAAGAAACAGAATTAAAGGATTTGGACAAAAATATTTAATGCAAAAGCTTAATTAGGATTATTTCTTTAAGTAACCCAATATAAGATAAAAATGCTAATTATTGTTACCATTTATAAAGCTTTATTTCCTGCCAGAATTTTATTCCTTTTTTATTACCATTTTTGCTAACTCTATAAATTTTTTTAGGAGCGTTTTAAAAAATAACTTTTAAAGATAAGACGTTTTCAAAAATAGTTTTTTTATAATTTTAACTATTTTTAATCAAGTTGGACAAAAATACCTTTAATAAAATTACACGTTATGATGTGACATGTCATGTACAAAAACTTGTGACACGTCATGTACAAAAACCTGTGACAAGTCATGTACAAAAACTTATGACAAGCCATAGTTAAGTTGTGACACGTCATACACAAAAATCTGTGACACGCCATGTACAAAAATATGTGACACGTCATATACAAAAACCTATGACAAGCCATGATTAGGTTGTGATACGCTATATACAAAAACCTGTGACACGCCATGTATAAAAATCTGTGACAAGCCATGGTTAGGTTGTGACACACTATGTACAAAAATCTGTGACAAGTCATGGTTAGGTTGTGACAAGCCATGGTTAGATTGTGACACGTCATGTACAAAAATCTGTGACACCATGTACAAAAATCTGTGACAAGCCATAGTTAGGTTGTGACACGCTGTGTATAAAGACTTGTGACACGTCATGTACAAAAACCTATAACAAGCCATGTATAAAAACATGTTCCACACCATAGTTAAACAGATATATTAAAATCCTCTCAATTCTTTTCATTTTTTTATTTTTTTTGACAATTTGGCACTGCTTAAAGTATTTTCAACATGCTTTCATAAATCAAAATATAATTTTTTTATCTAAAACACCTACTTTGACTAAAAATCAAATTTTTTTTTTGAAAACCTAGGTTTATAAATTTCAAAATTTTGAATTTATTAGTGTTTAGTTCTCGAATTGATTTAATTAAAAACTATTTCATACATCTATGATTATTTCTACCATTTTAATTTTATCCAAAATACCTAAAAATCGAAATTTTCAAATACCCACCCACCCAAACATTTCAAAACGTTTGCTTGGTGTCTTGAAAGTGTAAGAAAAAGAAATATGAAAACGCGAAAGAGAGAAATCGGAAGTATAACAGATGAATGTCGAAGAGAGAAATCGATAAAATTTGAGAGAGTGAGATGATGAGAGAGTGAGATGATGAGAGAGAGAAATCTGAAACACAAATGGAAAGAAATTATGATGAATGATTTAATTTATTTAAAATAGTTTAAAAGGTGTTTTTGTCAAGTCATGGCTAAATATGGCTAAAAACAATTAAATTTATTCTGATTGTTATTTTTAAAATGTTTTTATCAAGAAAGGATATTCCTCGCAATTTTCTTTTTTTTTAAGGCATTGTGATTTATTAGCAAATTATCAAAAAGGTGTCTTTAAACCCCATCATCAAAGAAAACGTGAAAAGTTCTAAACAACATAATTAATAACATCCTCTTTCGCTAATCATTAAAGTATTATCTCATAAACTTCTTGTTTTTGTTATTAACGAACTTAACTTTTATCGACTATTATATTTTTGATGAAATATTGGTGAAATATTTCATTGACAGATTATTAAGTATTATTGACAGAAAAAATGCCCTTCATTTTAAGTAGTGTCTTTAAGCTATAATTTGTCTATAATTAATTAGACTTAGATTAATCAAAAAGCCTAGTCATGACCTCACCCACATGGCCACAGCCATTGTTTATCAATTTGTTTGGTTTTGCCTTAGTTTCAAATCAATAAGGAGTATTAACTTGGTCCAAAATTGTGATAATTAATTTAGAAACAAGTGAATTTTACATTCATGTATGTAGATCCAATTTTATTTAGTTGTACTTTATAGTAATTTATTTTTAATTTCAGTGGAATTTTGATAAAATTCAAGAAGCACCACCTACTTCATTCCTTTTTTTTTTTTTCCATTTTTTGATCAAAAAATAATCCAAATTGATTCAATTCGTTTTAATTCAATTTGATTTGTTCAGATTATAATCAATAAATTAATTTAGTTATTTCGGATCTAAATGGGTCCAATCTTCTAAACCACCAATCGTAAGGCCATTCAAAATTGGATTAACTTAATTGATTGGGTCCTGATTGTGAGTAAAATGGGCTCGATTTCATAGGATCCAAGCCCAAAATAGTTTTACCTTTTTTTATTTTTTATTTTTTATTTCCTGATATTCCGTCAATTATGAATCACTGACGTCAGGGAGTGAGAAGAGAGATTATCAAGCGTTGATGAGTAAGAAGAGAGATTATTATCCAAACAGAGAACAGCAGGAACACGCTATCCCTCCCTCCCCATGGATTATTCCAGACAATGTTGAACCACCGCCATATCAAAGAAAATTGGGAAACGAAGTTAAGCGAAGAGATAGAGGGAGATATTTATTTAAATAGCGAAATTAAGAAAAAAATAATGAGAAAAACCGAAGGTCCTGTTTGGTTGTCTGAACCGCCGACAATGAAGGACGACTAAAATGATTGGGAATTGGGAAATGATTTAGGACTTGTAAAATTATTGTGTTCTTTATTTTTGGGGGAGTTAATTTCAGTGGAAATTTGATAAATTTCGTGGAAGAAGTAAATCTGGGGAGTGAAGAAGGCTCCAGATTAGGGCCGTGTTTGTCTTGCGCCGATTGGCTGCTTCGTTACTGCCATTTAGTTTTCCGTTGTAAAATGGAATCGCCTAGCGATTCTTCGCCGCTTCAGCCCTGTGATCTAGTCTTACGGGTATGTTCTTTTCATTATTTGTTTAGTTTTTTTTTTTAATTTTCTGATTATTTGATTAGGTTAAATACGAAATGTTGAAGAATTTTTTGAATTAGCGTCTGAATTGATTAATTTTGAATTCTTATCTGAAAAAAAGTTTTATTGATTTTATAATCAGAGGCTAGCTGCTTTAGGGATTCCAGTGGAGTACCTCGAGAGGCGTTATGAGGGAATAGTTGACTTTGTTATGGCTAATGGATTGTTGTTACCAAATGTAGTTTCCGCAATCTTACCTACTGATGAGGAAGTGGCGGAGTCTTTACAAGATGCTAGGTTAAGGTCTAAGAAATCGATGTGTAAAACTATGAAAAACCCGTTTCGTGAGAGTATGGTTTGGTTACAGTGGTTGATGTTTGAGGGTGACCCAGTGGATGCTTTGAAAAGCCTAGCAAAATTGAGTATCGGTCAACGCGGTGTTTGTGGTGCAGTTTGGGGATCAAATGACATTGCATACAGGTGCCGGACGTGTGAGCATGATCCGACTTGTGCTATTTGTGTTCCTTGTTTCCAGAATGGGAATCATAAGGATCATGATTATTCTATTATTTATACGGGCGGTGGTTGTTGTGATTGTGGGGATGAAACAGCCTGGAAACGTGAGGGTTTTTGCTTAAAGCATAAAGGTGCTGAACAGATTCAACCGCTTCCTGAGAACTTAGTGAATTCTGTGGGGCCGGTGCTTGATGCACTCTTTATTTGTTGGAAAAACAAGCTATTCTCAGCAGAAAGCATCTTTCTGGAAATAATTAGAGCAAATGATTGTGGTGCTGAGCAGAGGAAGATTGCAAATAAGCTAACATATGTGGTTGTTGAGATGCTTTTAGAATTTTGCAAGTACAGCGAGAGTTTGCTCAGCTTTGTGTCTAGGAGGGTGATTTCTATAGATGGTTTACTGGGTATTCTGGTCAGAGCAGAGAGGTTCTCAAGCGATGGTGTTGTGAAGAAACTCCATGAACTGCTGCTGAAATTGCTGGGGGAGCCTGTCTTCAAATTTGAGTTCTCTAAAGTATTTTTGAGCTATTACCCTACTGTTATAAATGAAGTCATAAAAGAGGGCAATGACAAGGCTCTTAATAAAAAGTTCCCCCTACTCTCAACTTTCTCTGTCCAAATTTTCACAGTGCCAACTTTGACTCCTCGTCTTGTGAAGGAGATGAACCTACTTGGCATGCTACTGGGATGCTTGGAAGAAATTTTTGTTTCTTGTGCCCGGGAAGATGGCCGCTTGCAGGTAATTGCAGTTTTTTTTTTTTTTGTTTCCTTTTACTAGTTTACAGTATCATAGTAGTACTCTGCTCGTGGACATAGCTTCATTATGGCCTTCTTAATTTGTTAATTATTTGTTTGCATACTGAGATGAGCTTCATGACAGGCTTCTTATACAAGAATGTAATTTCATTTGTGCTGCCTGTAGAGAGTAAAGGCATACATGAGTAGTTCTATATGGAATATCACCATATACACCTCATGTTTTTCAGTGGTTTGCCTTCTATATTGGTAGGAAAATGATTTTCTTGTATGGAGTATCACCATAGTGTGCCTCATGTTTTTTATTGGTATGCCTTCTATTTTAGTAGAAAAATGCTTCAAAAATCTGAGTTTTCTTTTAACATATATGTCTGTGGAGGGGAAGGGATGAAGCTAGCAGAAAGAGAAGATGAAGACAATCTTTATGTTTGTGACATGATGAACCCTTCTTTATCTTTCATGACAACTTTTAAATGTTGATTGTAAATGAAAATGTATACTTGTCAATCTTTGGCCTGGGCATCTTGGGCTCAGGTTTTGGTCTGGGTAAAAGGATTATTGTGTTTGGTTTAACATTGACATTCCTAGGAATGCTACAAAAATTTATAAATTTTCCTCTAAAGCATCGTTGATGCTAATATGCCATGCATGAGTTAAATAGGAATGTAGGTCAATTGTTGAGTTAAATTTATTCTAAAGAATAATATTCAACTTAAATAACATGTTTTGTATGAATGTAAACTGAATTAGCATAATTTAGCATGTCATACAATTTCAGCATCAAAAACAAAATAGAGCCTACAAGCGATGGGGTTTGCCCACGTTCTATGTTATGTGGTTTTTAACACTGAAAACAATAACTGCGGACTATTTAATGAATACAAATTTCAATATTAATGTGTTAAAAGTTTTAATGGTCTATGTGAAGTTATTTGTGTTTTCTTCTTTTGCAGGCTGCAAAGTGGGGAAGTTTGTATGACATCACTAACCGTGTGGTTGGAGATATTCGGTTTGTTATGAGCCACAACATAGTTTCCAAATATGCAACCCATGAGCAGCAGGACATCTCAAGAACTTGGCTACAGCTTTTGGCTTTTGTGCAAGGAATGAATCCTATAAAGAGGGAAACTGGCCTCCATATAGAAGAAGAAAATGATTCTATGCATTTGCTTTTTGTTTTAGGCCATTCTATTGCCAATATTCACTCCCTTCTGGTGGATGGAGCTGTTGCCACAAGTGAACTGGCAAATGTTCTTTCTTATACTTATAAGCAAGATATGGATGATGGAGATAGCATGAGGCACGCAAAAGTAGGAAGGCTATCCCAAGAGAGTTCTGTTTGTAGTGTAACAGGAAGGACTGCATCAAAGGTTACTGAAGTTGGATCTGGTTCTGTATCTCATCTTTTAGTTCCCTCCTCTGTCATCTGGTTAATACGTGAGTGCTTAAGGGCTATGGAGACTTGGTTGGAAGTTGATGACAGAATTTCTGCAGCTCTTCAGGCTATAATTTCTCCAAATAGTAGTGGCAATTCTGATAGCGATTTTTTAGCAATAAAAAAGACATTATACAAGATTAGGAAAGGCACATATTTTGGTAAACCGACTAGTTCAAGTGAAAATCGTAGCTCACAATCTTCTTCATCTTTATATAGTGGACATCAAGCAAGTGATGACATGGAGATTGTTAAAAATTTAGGCTCAGATGGTAATCCAACCTTTCCTGCTGAAATCAGTTCAGTTGCACGTGGTTCTAAGTGTTTGGATGTCAATGCCATGGAGACAGATATTGGCACTGGACTATCTACTCTTCATGTGCCCGAATGGCCAGATATTATTTATGATGTTAGTTCGCAAGAGATATCTGTTCACATTCCATTACATCGATTGCTTTCCTTGCTTCTGCAGAAGGCATTAAGAATGTGTCATGGTGAATCTGTGATGCCAAATATAAGAAATCCTTGTTCTACAAGTTCTTTATCAGCAATTTATGCTGATTTCTTTGGCCACATCCTTGAGAGCTTCCATCCTTTTGGGTTTTCTGCCTCTGTTATGGAGCATCCCTTACGGATTAGGGTATTTTGTGCTCAAGTTATTGCTGGGATGTGGTGGAAGAATGGGGATGCTGCACTACTATCTTGTGAGTGGTACCGCTCAGTTCGCTGGTATGTAAATTGTGCTTTACATGTTTCAAGCAATTAAGGGGAAAAAGTTCCCCAGTAAGTTTCCACTTTTAAACTGTCATTTGTCAATATCTTTCTGATGTTCTTCACTAGCAGGTCTGAGCAAGGTTTGGAGCTTGATTTATTTTTGCTGCAGTGCTGTGCTGCATTGGCTCCTCCTGATCTTTATGTTAAAAGAATTGTAGAGCGCTTTGGGCTATTAAACTACCTTTCTCTAAGTCTTGAAAGATCAAATGAGTATGCACTTGGACCCTTAACTTCCACTTTACATCATTGAAATGCTTTTAATGTGATTTTATTCCTCTTACTGATTCCATTAATTGACTAGAACTCTGTGTGCTGGAATATGGTAGCATGGTCCATTCTGTTTACTAGTAAAGGTCATGGAGCATGTTACTTATAAGAGAAATATCTTTTGCTAGCTTGCTCCATGCTTTCTTGGTTTATCCATTTGAATGGATATCTTTTAAGGAATGGATGCATCAATATATTAAGAACTTTAGGGCTTCACTAGGTTGCCACTTTTGCTACTTGATTTTTGTACCTATATTTGGCTTACTCAAATTTTGCTATAAAGTAACTGTAAATAGCAAAAAGCAAAATTATATTTGTTTAAGAATGGGCAAGTAGCTTAAGAGTAACTTGACAAAAACATTATGAATCCCGATTGAAGTGAAAACATTCTTTTGGATATTCATAAAAGTCAATTCTTCTTTTATGTATGTATGTGTGCGTATCCAAATGTTACCTTTTCCTTTGGGCAGCAAAAACCAAGTAGCAAAGATGGAAGACATACTCATACTCCCATGCACACTGTACAGTGTACAGCCATATGGACATTAATAAGATTCTGAATTCATGTTCGATTTAATTTGACATTGTTACTATGCTTAATGATATTGCCTTCAGGTACGAGCCGGTTCTCGTTCAGGAAATGCTCACTCTTATCATGCAAATTTTACAAGAAAGGCGATTTTGTGGACGCAATACAGCTGACAGTCTGAAAAGAGAGTTGATTTATAAGTTAGCCATTGGAGATGCCACTCACAGCCAACTAGTGAAATCTCTACCTCGCGATCTGTCTAAGTTTGACCAGCTTCAAGAAATTTTAGATAAGGTTGCTGTGTACTGTAATCCATCTGGCTTTAATCAGGTTCGGGTTTGTGGTCTGAAATATCTTTTAAAAGCTCATGGTTGGACAAAATAGTTTGATTAGTTAATACTGCTTAATGTTTATGTATGTCAGGGGATGTATTCATTGCGTTGGGCCTATTGGAAGGAGCTGGATTTATACCACCCTCGTTGGAACTCAAGGGATTTGCAAGTTGCAGAAGAAAGATACTTGCGTTTCTGTGGTGTTTCTGCAATGACCACGCAGCTGCCTAGGTGGACAAAAATATATCCTCCTCTTGGGGGAGTCTCTAGAATTGCTACATGCAGAGTGACATTTCAGATTATCCGTGCAGTGTTATTTTATGCAGTTTTTACTGATAAATTCACTGAATCGCGTGCTCCTGATGGTATTCTTACGACAGCATTGCACTTACTTTCATTAACATTAGACATCTGTTTACAGCAGAATGGATCTAGTAGTGTGGAATGTCATATTGGAGATTTAAATTGCATGCTAGCTTTTGCTGGTGAAGAAATTAGTGAATCATTAAATTTTGGTGCTGGCAAACAAAGCTTGTTGTCACTTCTTGTTGCATTAATGAGAATGCATAGGCAAGAGAATCAAAGCAACTATTTAGAATCTAGCAACTGCAGTTTTTCTCCCCTGATTGAAAGTATATTGAAGAAGTTTGCTCAAGTTGACTCCCAGTGCATGACCAAACTGCAACAACTTGCGCCTGAAGTGATCTGCCATATATCACAATCTACTCCTTTTAGTGATACGAATAGATCAGTTTCAGCCTCTGATAGTGAGATGCGCAAGGCCAAAGCTCGCGAAGGACAAGCTGCCGTATTGGTGAGATTTTGTCTTAGAATTATGTGTGAATTTTTTTTTTTTTAAGAATAAAATGGTAAAGAATTATGCTTTTTGAAAGAGAAATGGTGCCAAGTTGTATGTAATTCAAATTCAATGGATAATATTATAATCATGAATGGTGTGGAATAGAACAAAATTAAAGTGTATTTAAAGTGAGAGTGAAGCAATCTTGAGAATCTAGTAGGGTTCAGGTGAAAGATCTAAACAATATTTGATTTGTAGCAATTTGCTCCTCAGCTAACATTAATAATGAAGGCTCCTACTGGGACTGGAAAATCCCATGTGTGCTTTCCTCTAAAATGAGGATGATTGAAAGTAGAAGCCAACATCTATCTTCTGAATCTGGGATTCTCATCTAAGTGGTCTGGTTTTCCCCTGATCATGTGGGATTGCAACTCACTATTTTATGCCATGTATCATTTAGTTACTGGCCTGGTGAAAAAACTTGCAGTAAAAGCAAAACAGATAGTTTCCTGCATATACAAGTGCTAGGTGCATTGCCTGACTATTGATTAACAAATTAAACACACCTGTTGACTGTGTTGATCCTGTGCTGCTGTATTTTTGTTCATCATTGAACCAATCACAAATAAAAATTGAACTAAAATGGAACATGATCTCAGTGTATTAGTTGGTTTCTGGCTTTGAATCACTTCTGTTTTTTGTAATTCTTCTTGCAGGCTAAAATGAAAGCAGAGCAGTCCAAGTTTTTGACAAGCATCACTTCCACTGCTGATGATGATCCAAAATCTGAAGCAGAAATGTCTAATTCTGACGCTGAGCATGAAACAGAAGGTGCTGTGCAAGAGAGTTGCTCTCTTTGCGATGATCCTACTTCCAAAAATCCTGTTTCTTTCTTGATTCTTCTCCAGGTAAGTGATTAAGTCTGTAGGTTACCTGTCCCTTGAGACAAATGGAATCCATTTTTATATCATTAACATTTTACTTTTTCTTGGAAAAAGAAATCTAGGCTTTTGAGCTTTGTTGATAGAGGTCCCCCATCATGGGATCGATGGTCAGACAAGCAGCAAGGCTATAGTCTTACAAATAGGTCTGATCAGCCTAGGTCAAATGCCTCTTCCAGTAGTTCAGGATTGGCTTCTCAGTCGGTGCAGTTGACTGATAATGCAGTTGTTGGGTCTGCCAATAATGGGCAAGGTCAGCTCAGGGAAGTAAATGTGATTCTTGACTTTGTAAAGTCTCGGTTTCCTTCGGTGAGGGGCATTCAAGCACCTTCCACATCTAGTGATGTGAAGGTTTTGGAGACATTGGAAGAAGATATGTATGTTCGTATTTGTAAGGAAATGCGTGATATTTTATTAAGCTCAAGCAGTAAAGAGGATGAAGTATCCTCTGCTGCTGAATGTTCTCCAGAAAACAGCAGGGATGATGAATCTGTCTTTCTTTGGAAAGACATTGCTGCTATTTCAAAGGAGACAAGTGAAAACTCTATGGGTTTTGAAAACACTAATGGTGATAGAGAGATGACAGAATCTACTTCACAGCCTCTTGTTTATGATGGATTTGGTCCATTAGATTGTGATGGAATTTATCTTTCTTCCTGTGGGCATGCTGTACATCAGGGTTGTCTTGATCGCTATTTATCATCACTGAAGGAAAGGCAAGTCTTTTAAAAACGAAAAATCATTAGTAATTCGTGGTTTTTAGGTTAGCTTATCTCTTTTAACATTATTTTTAATGTGTCACTAAGAGATAAAATTTAAACCCTCATGCACTGTTGTTGGATTGATCTTTCTCTCTGTAATTATGTGGTTTAAATTTATACTTCAGTACTGTTTGCTTTGCACTTCATATTGTCCTTTTATGAAGGGATTGTACTATTGCAATCTTAAAATGTCTTTCATAAATTGATCCGTCACAATGAATTGTGATTTATATTAAATGTAATTACAAGTATTATGGACTTTGGAGTAGAACCAGAGATTGGAGTTTTCAATACCTAAATTTAGTTCAAGAGTCAAGCTCCATGGATAAGGGTGGCAATGGTGAAAGAAACACTTGAAGTTTACCTGTGGTTTGTTGGGATTTGTAATTTTTAATTGCATTTCTTAGATATATGTCAGATCAAAGAATACAGTGGCAAGCTGTTGTGCTTTTTATATATTGCATTTTAAAGGGATCTAGGAATAATGGTTATCTAATTGAAATGTTCTTTCACGAGTTTTCTTTTGGTTTATTAGTTATTAGTAAGAATGTGTGTTATGAGATGAAAACATGTGATTGACCGTGGTAGGAACTAAAGAAAATGAAGATATAAGCTTTATCTAATTTGGAGAGATTTTATGTAAATAAATGTTAGAACAGGCTTGATTAGATTTCAAGCAACTGATAAGGTATTTGTGAGCCTTTAAATTCTCAAACCATCTTGTAACTACCTTTTGTAGCTTGATTTAATTTAAACTCAGAATGCTTTCAACTGCAAGTTCTGTTAGTTGAACCCTGAAAACACCTTGAGGAACCTTTAGTTTAATATTTGGATTGTTTTTGAATTCTATTTGTAATTTCATTTGTGAAGGAACCAGAAGCTGTAGAAATGCCTTTCAACTTAGAAAATTTAAATGAGCATTTATGTGTTTGTCCATGCATGGGTTTGCATAGAACTACTCTCTGCATGAAAGTGCTTAAGGTATCTTTTTGTTCTGTGGTCAGATATGTTCGAAGAAGTTTCTTTGAGGGGGCACATATTGTAGATCCAGATCAGGTTGAAGCTTTCCAGAAGTTTTTTGTTTACAAAATACATTTCTTACATTTGTTTTGGATCAATATTGACTTGTTTGCTTTTCCAGGGAGAGTTTCTGTGTCCTGTGTGTCATCGACTAGCAAATTCTGTCTTGCCTGCAGTGCATGGGAATTTGCAGAAGGCTAGAAGGCAGCATATGACTTCAAGTGTTGATCCACTACCTGCTTTAGGTCCTTCATCTGCATCAAAGGAAGAAAGCTATTCCCTTCTGCTTCAGCAAGGGTTATCTCTTCTAAAAACTGCTGCCAAGGTGGTTGGTAGACCTGATATTTTTGAAGCTCTTTCTCTCCAAAGAAAAGAAAGCACAAGTCAGAATCTGGAACCTATATCTCGAATGCTGTCCAAAATGTATGTTTCAAAAAAGCAGGATAGGCTCTTAGGATCTCCAAGGTTGAGCCACCCAATAATTTTATGGGATACTCTTAAGTATTCTCTTATGTCAACAGAAATTGCTGCTCGCAGTGGAAGGACTTCGATGACCACCGATTATACCCTTACTTCTTTGCATAAGGAATTTAAATCTTCTAGTGAATTTATATTTTCCTTATTGATAAGAGTTGTCCAGAACCTGAGCAGTACAAATTCCCTTCATGCTCTTCAAAGATTTAGAGGTCTTCAACTGTTTGCAGAGTCAATTTGCTTTAGGGTTTCCCCTGATTATCACAGCAGCAGACATAAACAGCAAGGTACAACTTTCATCATGAATGTGCCTGCTTTTATTGTTTTGAGATTCATTTGAAATGTTGGTACATAGATTTATGCAGAATGTCTGCATGTACATTCTAGATGTTGTATATATTTTTTAAAAAATAGAAATCAAGGTTATCCAAATAGGTTCTTGATGAACTCCAGAAATGTTATGAAGGATTTGTTTTGTTCTTAGATTGTTTTTGATTTCCAACATGTAAACTTTTCTACTCATGCTAATGACACAACTGTTTTCCACTTAACCATCAACAAGAGGGATGCATGGACAGGGAAAGAGGGAGAGAATGTTTCTTTAAACAAATTAATGGAAGGAGCAGCATATTCTTTGTGTGATGTGTGTGGGTGTTGGTGTCATCTTTGGCTTTAAGTGTAGATACAATTATCAAACTGCAGATAAGTTATCTTTACTTTGGATTCTTGTGCTTTCAATGTTGGACTCATGACTGTTTGTTGACAGGCATCCTTGGTATCTTGAAACATGATGATAAGGAAGCAGTATATCCTGATATTCAATTTTGGAATCGGGCATCTGATCCTGTTCTTGCCCGTGACCCTTTCTCATCATTGATGTGGGTTCTATTCTGTCTTCCATGCCCATTTATATCATGTGACGAGTCCCTGTTATCCCTTGTCCATATCTTTTATGTTGTCTCCATGGTTCAGGTTTGTTACTATTTCTTTATTCATGTAAAGGTGCATTTTGTTGATGAAAGCGTTTATTTTCTCCTTTTGTGTGTGTGGATTTTCTGGTGTCTGATATAAACAAGAAAATTTGGTTGTGGACAACATGTTCTAGTCAAATAAAAAAATATGAAGAAACTTTGAAAAACCACTTCTAAAATTCTAGGAAACATTTTAGTGATTTATTCAAACATGTTCTGTTTTTAGGGTTTGTTTTTAAGGAAGATATGTTCAAGGTAAAATTTTCCTCAAAGCATTCATTTTCTACGGACCAAACCATTAGTCACTCTAATTTGGCAAATGTGATATCCTGATTTCAGGCTGTAATTACATGTTGTGGGAGACATGGTTATAACATCAATGAGTTAGATTCCCATGATTGCCTAATTACTGATATCTGTGGCATTCTTGGAGGTTCTGACTGTGCTTGCTGGTATTTTGTATCAAAAGATGTTGACCATTCTTGTGGCATTAAAGATATGATTCGAAGATTGAGTTTCTCTTACTTGCGGAGGTGTGCATTGTTATGGAAATTGCTGAAGTCTTCTGCCCAAGCACCATTCTGTGATAGGGATAATGTGTGGGAATCATCTCAAGTGACCACTGATGTGATGGATACAACTGAAAGTGCTTCAGTGGAGCTCAATGAAATACAAGAACTGGAGAAGATGTTTAAGATTCCCCCTATAGATGTTGTTCTCAAGGATGCAGTCTCACGATCAATAGCTTTAAAGTGGTTTCATCATTTCCACAAGAGGTATGAAGCCTGTAGTTTCCAAAATGTTTTCTACTGCAATCCTGCAGTTCCATTTAAGTTGATGAGTCTGCCTCATGTTTATCAAGACCTATTGCAAAGGTTTGTTACAAAATTCATCCTTATACATGCTGATATCGATCACTTTTAACAGTAATTTCATTCATAAGAAAATGTGTCCTTCAATAGGTATATAAAGCAGTGTTGCCCTTATTGCAAAGCTGTGCTTGAGGACCCTGCATTATGCCTGTTGTGTGGCAGACTATGCTCTCCTAGTTGGAAACCATGCTGCAGGTTAACGTTCAACTTTCTTTTCTTTTGCTGATTTTGTGCTTAACATGTGCATTTGTCCATGATTTTCCAGTATTCTCATTGTTTTGAATATTTGAATAACTGACCTTCGTTTTGAATATTTCCTTACCAGGGAGAGTGGATGCATGGCTCATGCTATGGTCTGTGGTGCTGGTATTGGCGTTTTGCTGTTGATAAGGGTAATGATCTCCTAGTTTTTGTCTGGAACTTTTACCTATTATTTCATGAAAATGGCTAATAGTCTTTGTTATTTAATAGAGAACAACAATCCTGCTGCAAAGATGTGCACGTCAAGCTCCTTGGCCATCTCCATATTTGGATGCATTTGGTGAAGAGGTAAAGCTTTTTCTTTTTGTTAGCAAAGTTTGTTACAATGATGTAGTTTGGAAACTCAAGGATGAAGCCAATAAATTATTACTATGAGTGTTGTAGGATCAGACAAATTGCACTTTTAGCCTCTTGTTCTATTCCTGTGAAGGATGGTTAGGGTTGTTACTGGTACCAACTACATAAGGGCCTTGATTCAATAAGTTTGGAAAGTTCATGAGTCTTTTTGGACCTAGCCTATTTGTTGCAAGTTATAGAGTGGACAAAAACAGCGGTTTAGCATTACCTGTGCCTGAGTTTTAAAATATATATTTCATACGTAGAGTTGGTTTGGTGATTGAGACTATGAATTGGCTCATTGAGCAGGCATCAAAATTATTTGTGTTTGTCTTGAATGCGCCCCTGCTGAGTTTTTGCAGACACAGACAGAGACTCTTTCCGAATTATCTTTGTCTTAGAGTAGTAATTTGGTTTAGTTTACTATATGTAAAATGAAGTTGATGGGAGAATCACTCAGGAAGGCATATCGGACAACTTTGATTTTAGAAACCTGGAGTGCACCCTCTTGCATAACAAGTTTTCTATCCAGAAAAGAAATTTTGAATGATTTATATGACAAATCAAGATTAGATGTTGCTACCTGACCATGAAGGACAGATGTTTTCTTGAACCAAGGGAAGGGAATGCATAATCTCACCTTACCCACCTAGTTACTCATGAATCAAGCAACCACTTTGATGCCTATTTGGTTGGAACTCTACGTCACTAGACTTGGCAAAATTTTAATGATTGATTATTAATGGTTAATCTACTTGATATTCTGTTCTAATTTGTTTTTAAACATTATTGAACTTATCCAAATATTAGGTTTGATAGCTATAAAAGCTTCAAGTGTTCTTTAGAATTTATTTATTTGCTGGAATCTTGTATGAGATATCAGAAACCTTTGATTGAAATTCCATATGGTTGGCATGTTACGGCTGGATTTTTTTAAAATTTAAATGTGTAAATATGCTTTTCTTTGTGTTTCTGTAATATGAAAGGGTTTTATTGTGATCTATTTGCATTATTCTACATTATTTTCTCATTTCAGGATAGCGAAATGCATAGAGGAAAGCCGCTGTACTTGAATGAGGAACGTTATGCTGCTCTAAATTACATGGTGATCTGTGAATCTTTCTTTTTGGTTTTTTTTTTCCCTTGCTGTTAGGTTGTTGTTTCTTTTTTTTTTTAACCTAACAATCTACTTTCTCTCTTTAATAGGTTGCTTCTCATGGCCTTGATCGGAGTTCAAAGGTTCTCAGCCAAACTACCATTGGTACCTTCTTCATGGTTTAGTCTGGCTTCATGATCAGGTGGTGGTTGGCATTTTGCTTCTTGTATTTTTCTGTTCACTAGCAATCATGAATATCCCTCATTGTATTGGCTAAATCCTATCTTGACTTTTTAGGTGCAATGCATTTGAATCAGATAACCAGCTAGTGGATAGAAAGTGGTTCTGCAGAACTGAAGGTTGCCAGTATCCATAATATTTTGTGCAAACTAAGTTAGAGACCTTGGAATTTGATGTTGGCATGTGGACCATAATGGCTGGACATACTGGTAATCAGGTCAGTCCGGCAGAACTCTGTTTGCGGTATTACATTTTTTTTTTCTTTTTAGTTCATTTGAAAGCTTTTCTTCAATTGTGTATCTATCTTCCCTTTGGAACAGAGAAGGTGTCGAAGGAAATGATGCACGGGTAGTGTTCAAATTGCTAGAAGCCATTAAGGGTTGATTTTATGTCTCAATTCTTTCTTTCTTTCTTTTGCTTTTTTCATAGGTGATAAGATTCTCCTTCAAGATCTGAGAGGGCAGATTTTGCTACCCTTCTCTTGCATTCCATGGATGTACAGTTTGATTGAAGAACCTGCAGCAATTCGAATTTCAAGCCTTGACCCATGAGTCATCAGTTGAACACCTTCTGGCATAAATCCAGAGTGTTGATAGGAGACAATGGTTTGAACTAGAGGACTTAGTGGAACGACAGTTTGATTTTCCTATAATTATTTATGCTTTTCTCATTATTTTCTCTCCATGTTCGCTGGGGGTGGGGGATGAGGTTCCATTTTCATTTCCAGAGAGTGGAGCTGTTAGTCTCTAATGTAAAGAGCAGTCAAATCTTTCTCCATTTTACAATCATGTAGCATGTTGTATATAGTTGAACAGTTTCGTGATACGGCAGCAGCTCTTCCATATGGTTTAGCCCGGGATGTTGTTTCCGGTCCAAGTCGATGGTTCATAGCCTGGGATAGACGCCTGTCGCTGCTATAACTATATAAACTCTTGGTGGCATATATGGTTTGTTTTTACATGGTTAGGGATTTGGGTTTGGTTATCCCAGTGTTTGATGCGTTTGTTTGCCTCACTTTAATGAATGGCCTTCCCATGGTTTTGTTACGTCCAGGAAAATAATTTCTCGAGGAATCTTCATTTCAAATCATTTTCTCATCTCTTGAGGTTCTACTGTTTGGTTAACACGCTTTCAACGTTTTGTGGACAAAACAAAGTCTTCTAAGTTTAGATTGGTATGGAAGGTGTGCTTGGAGAAAAATATTTCGATAATTTTTTTCTATTTTTTCGATAATTATTGAAGGAAAATATGAAGCAAGGATTGACATCCCAAGTTCAAGAAGTCAATCCTAACTAAGCACAAAAAAGAGGTGAAGTCATTCAAACTTCAAAGAATCGACACCTTATCATCTAAGATTGATCCTTGAGAGCCCTTAAACACAAGATTCAAAAGAAAAATGGCTAGATTCTTCATTAAATCACCTCTAACGGCTCTAAGACACTTTCAACTATAAAAAGGACTTCTCCAACACATTTACAAGGTAAGAAGAGTGAAGAAAAGCATCATTTGATAAAGAATCAAATCATATGAAAAAAAAAAAAAAAAAAAAGAAAAACCAAGCTTGAGAAAGCAATTCACGTTCTTCTACCAAGCTTTCAAGTTTTCTTGTGCTATAATTTTTTTATGCCTTCATTCATATCTTTTATAATCATCTTTATCACTATCTTTTGTAAGCCATGCTAGATGTAACTCTAAAAGGTTACTCAGAGATCTTATTTGAACTTTTAGAAATATGTCTTCAATTGTGATTTTATTGTTGAGGAAACTTACTCTCTCTAAATAACCTAACACAAACTCAGTAAAGCCAATGTCCTTGTATGGTCTTGGTCAATTATTCTAGTAATTCAAGGCAAAGGAAAACTCAACTACTTAACGGATACAAAGACAACACTAGAGGTAGGAGTAGCAGGCCATTCAACTTGGGAGTCACAGAACTCCATTGCTATGGCATGGTTAATTAATTCTATAGAACTTAAGATTGGCCAGATTTATTTATTCTGCAAGGCAAGAATGGAGATATGGGATATGTCACATAAAATGTACTCAAATCTAGAAAACTTAGCATGATGTTTTGAGGTTAGATTTACCTTAAGAAACACAAAACAAGGTAATCTTTCAATGATTGAGTATTTCAATACTTTGACTAAGTTATGGAAAGAGATGGATATGTTTTATGAAACAAATTGGCATTGTCCGCAGAAAACTTAAATTATAAGCGAATGCTTGAAAAAAAATGGGTATTTGATTTTTTTTTCATCATTTAAGTAAAGAGTTAGATAAGGAATGAGGTCGATTGTTGGGAACAAAACCTTTTCCAAACATTAGAGAGGCATTTGCAAAGGTGAGAAAGGAAGAAAGTAGGAAACATGTTATGTTAAGAGTGACTATAGAGGTCATTTTAGATAACTTGTGCTAAAGTTCTACCCTTTTTTTTTTTCAAAAAAAATGAAGATGCCACTTCTAGTGATTAGCGTGGGAACAGAAAAAATGATTAAAGCTTGGTGTGATCATTGCCAACATCCATATCACACTAGCGAAACATGCTGGAAGATACATGGAAAACCAATGACTTAAAAGGCATGTAAACAAGGCAAACAAGGAAAAGGTTTTCCAGCTGTTGCATAAGGAAACTAGGTTGAAATATCAGTTTTTAGCAAGGCACAACTTGAGCAACTACAAGTCCTTACCCAACGCCAAATCGTTGCACATGTTCTAGATTCAAAACTATTCTAGAGCCTAAAAAGGTAATTATCCCTCTATGTTGAGTGCAAATTCTAACTCTAATGGCCCTTGGACTATGGATTCAAAGGCTTCGGGTCTTTCTTTACCTATGCCCCATGCTTAGGAAATTTCAAAATTAGTGTTGTTGATGGTGCTTTATCATTTTTTGCTAGAAAAATATCTATAAATTTGGCTAATATGATGTTAAAATCTATACTTTATGTCCAAAATTTATAATGTAATCTAGTGTCTATTAGCAAATTGACAAATAATTTGAATTGTGTGGCCAAGTTCTATCCATCATTTGGTGAGTTTTAAGATTTACTATCAAGGAGGACGTTTAGCAAAGCTAAGATGTGTGATGGGTTGTACTACCTTAAGGACATTGGACAAGTGAATAAACAAGCTATGGCTCTAAGTGGTGAATTGACTCATGTTTCCAGTCAAATTATGTTATGGCATACTAGGTTAGGTTATCCTAGTTTTCCATATCTAAAAAACTTGTTTCTTTCTCTGTTCAAGAATAAAGACATCAATTCTTTTTTGTTGAGAAATTGTATATTTGCCAAACATACTTGTACTTCGTATCCAAATCAACTATAAAAGTCATCTAAACCTTTTTCGTTGATCCATAGTGCTATTTGGGGTCCTTCAAGGGTAAATAATATTTTGAGAACCAAATGGTTCATAACCTTTATTGATGACCATTCAAGAGCATGTTAGGTGTATCTTCTCAAAGAAAAATCAGATGAAGCCACCATTTTCCAACAATTCCATATAATGATCTAAAACCAATTTGATACATCAATTTAAATTCTTCAAACAAATAAGAGTCGAGAATATTTCAATTTAATTCTTGGCAATTACCGTACAAAAAATAAAATTTTTCAGCAAAGTTCTTGTGTCAAAATCCCACAACAAAATGGTATTACTAAGTGTAAAAATCACCATTTGTTGGAGATTGCACGTGCACTTATATTCACAACTCATGTTCCTAAATAGTTTTAAAGTGAGTTAGTCCTAACTGCATCATAGTTGATAAATAGACTTCCATCTCGAGTCCTCTGATTTAAAACTCCTTTGAGCATCTTACTGGAAACCTATCCCCAAACTCAATTGTTCACTTCCTTGTCCCCAAAAGTCTTTGGTTACACTTCCTTTGTACATAATACACATCATACCCATGAAAAGTTAGATCTTAAAGCTATAAAATGTATCTTTTTTGGATATTCTCTTAGACAAAAAGGTACAAATGCTATTGTCCAACCACAAAAAAATGTTTGTTTCCTTAGATGTCTTTTTCCTTGAAGATCAACCTTTCTACCCAATTCTTACTCTTCAAGAAAAACTTTGGAACTGTCCTATTCCTCTTTCTATAATTTCTAGCATACCAAAAACACCAGGAAATAAAATCCTCCAATTATGGCATCAATAGAATTTGGTTTAGAAATAGGGGAAAATCCAAGTGGACTTAGTCAACAACAATTAGAGCTTCGAGTTTATTCACAAAAAAATAGAAAGCTTCAAGAAATGCAAGATTTCACCAATCAAGTATGTTGCCAAGAGTCCAATCCATAAGTAAATGTTGAAACTAAAATTGAAATTATAGATGATGGTGATAATCCTAATTTGCCTCAAGTGGAGACTCAACCTAATGAGTTAGACATTCCAATAGCTCTCGAGAAAGAGGTTAGATCATGCAACCAACATCCTATTTCTATGTCACGACCAATTGGGAGTGACCCTCTTAACCCATGCAAGTTTAATATGAACAAATAAACCAAATACTCATTTGTGCATCATGGGAATCATCACCATGGAATCATATACCAAGTATACATAAACATGTTTATATCATATATCAAAATATAAACTAATCAATCTATATGATCATGTGCTCAGAATGCAGAAGTAACATATAATAGAATCTCAAGTATAAGCTATCTTGTGGCAAATACAAAATGTAAGCCATCCTATGGCAAATTTCAAATAAATCCCATTTATTACAAGATACAAACATAGTCATAATCCATGACAATCAAACATAAAGACCAAATCAAACCAACAAAGTACAACTTGAAACAAAAGGCTAATGCATATTGGATGTAAAAGTAGCTCCTTCCAAAAGACAACAAGCCAAGCAATCTACTAATCTAAAATAACAAATGCATCTTATATGTGTGAGTTATAAATAACTTTGTGAGTAGATACAAGGAAAGAGAACAAACTAATGGGGAAAAGTGTTTAACAAAATACATTTTCAAAAATAATACAAATATCCATATATCAAATGTTCATAAAACTTGATTTATTCAAACGTAATCAAATAATCAAATAATTTCAAAATCCACTTCTCAAGTATAAAAATTTATTCAAACATTTCAAAGTTTGCTTCCAAAGTGTAAACAAATGGACCTATGATTTTCAAAACCCACTTTCGAAGCATAACCATATGTTCAAAAAGTATCCAAGATCGTTATCTTTTAAACGATTCAAGGTTGTTCAAAAATGTTTCAATAAAATAGTAGTTGTAAAAATGATTCATAAGCCTTTAAAATAATCTTTAATGTTTAGAAACCAATTCAAGAAGTTTGGATAAAATTGAGTTTGAACAACAAATTAGAAGTGTTTAAAACAATAAACGAAATTTAACAAGGTTTGGTTCAAAAACAAATTCACTTTCCTTTTTAGAAAAATATTTTGAAAATAATAAAGTCTCAAAATAAGCGTGATCCATCAATACTGTCTTGACCTAAACCTGGGTGCCATGACCGATGCACAAGTCACATAAGCAAAGCTCACGATACCTAAGCAAGCCGTACATAGATAGGATGGTACATAGACATAATCAATATTCTACAAGTCTAGAGGGATGCATTTCATCACACCAATATGATCGTAACATTAACACATTGCCCATAATATATATATATATATATATATATCAACCAACAAGAGTACAACCATGTACTTCTCGCAAGAGCCATATAGTGGTTATAATGGTGCGTTCAAGCTTGAGCAAAATAAACTGAGGTTTATAAATCAAAATGGCAACTCAATGTTGTCAAAATAAACAACTAACATTTAAACCAAAACCAATAGAATGGACTCGTAGTCAAAATCCCTACCGAATGCCAAAAGTGTCAATTTAACCAACTAATGCTAAACACTCACTCCCTTCAGGGGAATCCCCAAAAGCTATTTATCTGTACATGGAAACAAGACATTGGGGGTGAGTTCTTATTAACTTAGTGAATGGGCAAATAATCAACTCAAGATATACAGTTATAAAAGCATATACAAAATAATTCACCAAACCCATCGGAGCATGCATTTGCTCATTAATCAACTAACCAATAGCTTCCAATCATCCATGAATCATTAGCAAAATGGTAACAAGAGAAAAATCCTCTCAAGTAACGAGACATGTCTAGTGCTAAAGCCACTGATGGTAAACAAGACAACAGGGATAGCGACTCATTCTAACAAGACTATATCATCATCCGAAACATGCTCATCAAATGAAAATCATACACACCTTAGTGTATATAGTAGCTCATTTCATAGCCAATAGTATTATATATACATAGATGAAAGCAATAAGCCAAAGCTATCATAATTAGTGGTAAACATACATGTATAATAACATTGACATGATTAAACCAAGGCACCAAGTGATAAACTTGTGCAACATATAAAGAATTCATCAAACATAATCATAGTCAAGCTCAATCACAACATGTGGCTCATTCAATATACATGGGTTCAATTTATCAACTATAACTTATTACGTCCCATGGCAACACATTTAATTGTGTTATGCATCACATGCATTACCCAATGTTCAACAACAAACCCCATTCATTTGGAGTTGCCAATATCACTCACCAATCACTAGAGGCTTCTAAAACTAATTAAATTCGAACTAAAGAATAATTCTTGAAGCTTAGCTTTCCCCTATCAAGAATATAAGAGCTAAGCTATAAGTTTCAAAGCATTTTTAGAATTAGATAATTCAGCTAAACTCTAAGTCTAACTACCAACTCATAATTCATACCTTTCTAGAAGTTCTAAGACTTTTAATAGTTAAAATCTTACCTTATAACGAATTTAAACTCTTCACGACTCCAAAATTCTAACAACTCAAGGGGAAAAACCAATTAAGCTAAAAATATAAACAATTCTCACTTATAAACCGATTAATTCACAAACTAAATAGTTAAAAAGCTTAATCTTACCTCTTGATCATTTTGTAAGCTCCCAAACACCTAGAATGAACTTTAATATTCCTTGGAGAACTTAAGGTTTTATTTTCCAATAGGGGAGAGTTCGTTCTCCTTTTATTTCAAATAGGTGGAGTGCCTAAGAATGCTTATATATTTTGCACTATTGCATACATCTATTGATAAATGCACTCATCTATCGATAGATTAGCCTTTTTTTTTTTTTTTGCATCTTGAGCCCTATCTATCAATAGATATGCCTGATTTATTGATAGATGGCTCATAACTTTCCTTAAATTGCTCTCAAACTTTTATTTATCAATAGATTCTTTTAATCTATCGATAGTTAGCTTTCAACATGTCTCAATTTGGTCTCGAGTTGGTATTTATCAATACATACAAATTGTCTATCAATAAATGGCTTTTAGAACATCTTAGTTTGCTCATCGACTTCTATCTATTAGTAAATGTGAAACATCTATCAATGAATCATGCCTAAAATCCAAAATTTCAACATTTCCAAGTCTATAACTCTTTCTTTAAGCTTCCCAACTCAAATTCACTTATGTAAAACACCAGAAACTCAATAAATAAAAGTTCATTTCATCATTATATAGCCTTAAGCATGTCGACAGATCATTAATAGTCCTCAAAACATAAAATCATTCTCTTTTACACTACATGAACATACTCAAATTCCCTTGTATATTTCAATCACATGTTATTTCATCAAACATCATAACATAAACCATAATCAACATTTATCAAAGTTCAAGGTGTTACAAATACTTTGCTCAAAAGTATCGATAGATTGTCCCATCTATCAATTCATTACCCTAATGTATCGGTAGATTTCAAATAAAATGCAAACCCTTAAAGTTTGAGGTGAATATATTGATACATTGGAGCAATGTATCGATAGATTTGATACCTAATGCAAAATTTCAACCTATAACTCATCTCTAAGACCTCATCTAAGACTAATATTCATCCATAGTCAAGTAATCAAAATCCAAACATCAAATACACAATATCCATGATCCAAATTCATCATATCAAACATCAATTTAAACAAATCATGCGGCACTAGCCAAGGATAATCCAAATCACTTGGAATAGTCACACTAAAATGGTCTAGTACATATAGTCACCGACCACATAAAAAGGTAAAACTATGTTAGCTACCAGTATCTAACGAGTCTCAGGCTTATTCAGCCATCGACTCTATATCAAAGTGTAAAACTCCATTAGCTACTAATCAAAGAAAGTCCCAAGCTTGTTCAACCATCAACTCAAGCTACAAATCATTATGCACAATGGCTAACGCCTATTGTCAATAGCTATAGGTTTTGTATCACAATTGGCTCCACCAAACATATTATAACTAATCCAATGATCAAAAGTTTATTCCAAACATAAGGATGAACCAATCACCAACTTATCATAAAGGTTGAAACATAACAAAATTGTGGTTAATCAACCAAATTAATAATCTCATAGACAAAGTGACCAAAAGATATGGTCTTATCGATGTAAAAATTAGTTGCTCATATCAACATTCAAATCATCAATCAAACATCAATCATAGACAAATATCATGTTTAAGATGTTAAAAGTTTGAAAGGCTTATTCCCTATGCTTAAAACTAAAACATAGTAAACATATTTACATAATATATAGCTTTCATCACAACATATTTATAAACCATTGTTCACATCTAAATCTATCGAAACTCATTTGTATGCAAAGTTATATATTAGGTATTCGTAATTATATCAAAATAATTAAAAGCGTCGTATCTACCCACCCTGATGAAGCGTACTTTTCTTTTAGCACCTTTTGTTGAACACTCAATTTTCCAAAAGCTTAAACTCTTTCAACAGCCCCTAACACAGTTTCCATGATAAATACTTGGTTCTTTAGCAAAATCTTAGACTGATAATCATCTGTTCTTCACAAATATATTCCAATAATTTTTTAATCCACAAATCAATAGCTAATCTAACTCTAACTAAAAAATTTAAACTACCATTAGCTAGAGTTAAGAACAACTTTACCTCGATGAGCTTAAGAGCTCCAAACCAAATCAAAACCTAAGTTTTCATGACAAAAAATGAATTTATGAGAATCCATACTTTCAAAAAATCATAACCAAGATTTTTGAGGTTTAGGATAGGAAAACTTTACCTTTCAAAGTCTTTAGAATCAAAATATAAGCTTGAAGATGACTTTGAATGCTTGAAATCCATAGATTTAATGAAGATGAAAATTAAGGTAAAAGAAAGAAGAAAATGGTTGGGTTTTAACGAAAAATACGTTCTTTGCTAAATAAGGAAAAGTTTGAGATTTTAGAAACACTAAATGAGTGTGAAAAATCGAAAATACCCTTTTTTGTCAAGTTTGCTCTTAATTTATCAATAGATTTGAAAATTTATCGATACATTCAATTTTGGATGGAAGCCATCAATACATTTGTCAATATATCGATAAATGTTTTTCAAAAACCCTTTCTAGGTTTGATTTATCAATACATTATGAACATGATCAATAGATTTGATCTAGAATGCCATTTTTGAGTTCAAAACCAACCCATTTAACCCTCTAAAGGCCTTAACTTCCATATAAACACATATGGTTATTAAAACATGACATTTTTAAGTTATTGTGGTCCAAAACTCATGTTTAAAACTTCAAATTAACCATTCACCAAGTTAGGTTATAGTTCTAACCTTAAGTAAAGAATAGGGTTCACATGCTAATTACTTCTCTTATAGCTGATTGTTTTGAGGATTTTGAGCTTTGACAGAAAAGGCTAAAAAGGATGAGATTCCAAAAAATATTCAAGAAGCTTTTGAAAAACCAGAATAAAGGGCTACTGTACTTGAAGAAATGAAAGCCTTAAAAAAGAATGAAACTTGGGATATAATAGAGTTACTTGAAGGTAAGAGTTTTGTAGGGTGCAAATATGTGTTCACCATTAAGAATAAGTTAGATGGTGAAATAGAGAGACACAAAGCTTGTCTAGTTGTCAAAGGATTCACTCAAATTTTTGAGGTCGATTAGACAAAAAAGTTTGCTCCAATTTGCAAAGTTAAACACTATAAGGGTGCTTCTATCATTGAGCTAATCTTAATTAGGCACTAAATCAAATGGATGTCAAAAAATGCTTTTCTCAAAAGAGAGCTTGATAAAGAGGTTTACATGGATTTGCCTTTAGGTTTTGAAAGGGCAAGTGGTAACAGAAAAATATGTAGATTGAAAAAGTCACTACATAAATTAAAACAATTGTCGAAAGCTTAGGTTGACCATTTTGCAAAGACTATAAAAAGGCATGGTTACCATCAGGGACAAATTGATCATACTCTTTTCTTTAAGCAATCATAAGATGGAAGGAAAACTATCTTGATTGTGTATACGAATGACATTATTGTAATCAGAGACGATATAGAAAAAATGAAAAGGCTTAAGACAACTCTTAGAAGTGAATTTGAAATCAAAGACCTCAACAACTAAGATATTTCATAGGGATGGAAGCAATAAGAAGTAAAAAAGATAATAGTATCACACAAAGAAAATACACATTAGATCTTTTGAAAGAGATAGAAATGTTTGGTTGCAAGCTAGTTGAAACACCCATAGTTAGGAACATGAAGCTAGGAAGGGCAAGAAGTGGAATTCTAGTAGTTAAGGGGAGATACCAATGTTTAATGGGAAGATTAATTTACTTATCTCACACAAGACTAGATATTGCATTTGTTGTAAATGTCGTTAACTAGTATATGCATTCTTTGAGTGATGAACATCTTAAGGCAATCAATCGAATTTTCTAGTATCCAAACTCTACACCCAATAAAGGCTTGTTTTTCAAGAAAAATGTGCTAAAAAGTGTGGAGGCATTTACTAATGCAGATTGGGCAAGTTCTATTAAGGATAAGAGGTCCACATTTGGTTATTATATGAAGGTTTGGAGGAACTTGGTTACTTGGAGAAGCAAGAAGCAACCAGTATAGCTCATAGCAATGCAGAAATAGAATTTAGAGCTTTTGTACAAGGAACTTCTGAGCTGATTTGGTTAAAGAGGTTAATGGAACAATTGAAAATGTCTAGTATAGGACCTATGAATCTATATTGTGACAATAAAGCTATAGTAAGTATTGCACATAATCTTATTTATCATGACCTATGTGCCTACCAAATAACAAATAATTGATGTTCTAACAAAAAGGTTGCCTAGACTGAGATTTGAAGTGCTAGTAGACAAGCTAGGAATGAGCAACATCTATTCACCAACTTGAAGGGGAGTGTTGACAGCTCATCAATTTATTTTATTCATTTTATTCCAAATTTGTAAGAATTAGTTCAAGGATATTATTTCTTTTCTCTATTATTCTTTCTCATTAGATTATTTCCTGATTTCTTGTTCTCTAATTTATGGTAATTTACCAAATTCTAAGATCTAGATTTAGATTTTTTTTGTATATAATTAGCACTAAGTAATTTTAATAAATGTATTAGAGAATTTTGTTTCATTCTCTATTTTCATAATCAAAAGCCTAAATTTTGGTATGCTATTATTGTACTTTATATATAAAAATGTATTCGATAGTCCAAAAAAAAAAAACCCCCACAACAGCAAATAGTTTTCCTATTGGTGAGACAGCTTCCTTTCCCATGACAAACCCTTGAAAAGTACATAGTTAATTAGGACATTTTGAAAAATAACCCTTAAAGATAAGATGTTTTCAAAATAACTCTTTATAATTTTAAATATTTTTAGTTAAGTTGGACAAAATTACCTTTAATAAAATTACATGTCATGTACAAAAACATGTTATACGCCATGTACAAAAGCATGTGACAGGCCATGGTTAGGTTGTTATACGTCATATACCAAAACATGTTATACGTCGTGGTTGGGTTAGTATACGCCACGTACAAAAACATATGACATACCATGATTAGGTTGTTACACGTCATGTACAAAAATATGTGACATGTCATGATTAGGTTGTGACACGTCATGGTTAGGTTGTTACACATCATGTTGAAAAAAAATATTGTTTTTACCCGCCATGTGCAAAAACATGTTACATGGCATGGTTAGGTTGTTGCATGCCATGTTGAAAAAAAAAACTACTGCCACGTGTCATGTACAAAAACATGTCACATTCCATGACAAACCCTTGGAAAGTACATAGTTAATTGGGACATTTTTCAAAATAACCCTTAAAGATAAGATATTTTCAAAAATAACTCTCTTTATAATTTTAACTATTTTTAGTTAAGTTGGACAAAATTACCCTTAATGAAATTACACGCAATGATGTTACACACTATGTACAAAAACATATTACATGCCATGGTTAAGTTGTCACACGCCATGTACAAAAACATGTGACACACCATATACAAAAACATGTGACATGTCATGATTAGGTTGTTGCACGCCTTGTATAAAAACATGTGACATGCCATGGTTAGGTTGTTTCACGCAATGTTGAAAAAAAATTTTATTGTCACATGTCATATACAAAAACATATTACACGCCATTATTAGGCTATTATACGTCATGTACAAAAACATGTTACACGTCATAGTTAGGTTGTTACAAGCCATGTTGAAAAAAAAATATTATTGTTACACGTCATAGTTGAAAAAAGTTGTTACACACAATAGTGAAAACAAAATATTATTGTTACACGTCATGTTAAAATAATATTATTGTTACACACCATATTCAAAAACATTTTGTTATATTTTAATGCCTAAAATGTTGTTATTAATTACGAACTAAAACTTCAAATCCTCTTAACTCTCTTCATTTCTTTTTATTTTTTTGATAATTTGGCACCGATTAAAGTGTTTTTAACATGTTTTCATAAATCAAAATACAAATTTTCTTATCTAAAACACTTATTTCAACTAAAAATCGAAAAAAAAAATTCCTTAGAAAACGTAGATTTATAAATTTCAAATTTCTTGAGTTTATTGTCTAGGTTTCGAATTGATTCAATTAAAAGCTATTTGAAACATCTGTAATCATTTCTATCGTTTTAATTTTATCCAAAATACTTAAAAATCAAATTCCTCACATAGCCACCCATCCCTTAGTACATCAAAACCATCGTTTGGTGTCTTGAAAGTGCAAGAAAGATAAATCTTAAAACATATGAGAAAAAAATCGAGAGCACAACAGACGAATGCCAAAGAGAGAAATTGATAAAATTAAAGAGAGGGATGATGAGAAAGAGAAATCGGAAGCACAAATAAAGGGAAATTGTAATAAATAGTTTAATTTATTTGAAATAATTTTAAGAATATTTTTATCAAATTATGGATAAATATACCTAAAAATAATTAAATTTATTTTAATAATTATTTTTAAAATACCATTATCATGAAATGTTATTCCTCATAATTTCTTCTAGTTAATTTGTCTATAATGACGATCCACGCAATAATAGAATGCTTTGAAATG
Organism: Theobroma grandiflorum; assembly: GCA_036013995.1. NCBI lineage: Eukaryota > Viridiplantae > Streptophyta > Magnoliopsida > Malvales > Malvaceae > Theobroma > Theobroma grandiflorum. The sequence continues at coordinate 20,137,200 of CP142133.1, read as the reverse complement.
TAAGTATAAAATCATATCAGACCACGCAACGGCAGCTTTGGCAACTTATGCCATGCTGATGTGGTATATATACTGTTTTTTGGGTTCGGTTGTTGTCTCTACAATTTTTGTTCAGTGAAGGTGATTCCAAAATCTGTAGAATCATTAAAACAGATTGTGGGTCTTTTAATTTGTAAATTGAACTTGTTATGCCAATTATTTTTTGTTATCATTTTCTTTCTAAACGAGTCTGACATAGTTGATTTAGCCTAGATGTGATAGTGGGGAATGCTTTTGCTTAGGTTCAAGGCTTTTTGTCACTTAAATTTCTCTTCTCATTGTCGGGTCAAACCCTAAACTGTGCTGAAGATGTTGTCAGATTGTGCCTGTTCTCCACAAAATTCTTCATGCATCCAGTTCTCATTTATCCCCGTAAGACACATGATACGTACGTATATACCGTATGCCATCTCCATCTTCTCGTTTAGCATTACAAGGCCTCTCTATATCCGAAATCCAGAAATTCATTCCTATAAAGTGGAAACAATGTGTCAAACCTGTAGATATTCAATCCAATCAACCATCTGCATCATACAATAACCAAAAGCAAGAGTTGAAAACATTGACAACTGGTGATGAATCTATGTTAGAAAACCTTCTTACATCTCTCAAGGAATTTGTTACCCAAGGACATCTACTGAAAGCATTCAAATCCTTTTCTCTAATCCAGCAACATGTCTCTTCCACTGCTTCTTATGATGTTATCTTACATCCCATATCTTCTCTTCTTTTATCCTGTTCCAACCTTAAATGGCTTTCACCAGGTAAACAAGTTCATGCCCAAATAATCTCTTTGGGTTTGGAACAGCACCCTGTTCTGGTTCCCAAGCTTGTCACATTTTACTCAACATTTAATCTTCTGGACGATGCTCAAGTTGTTACTGAGAATTGTAATTTTTTGCACCCATTACCATGGAATTTGCTTATATCTTCCTTTGTTAAGAATGACCTTTTCGAGGAGGCTCTCTCCGCCTTTAGTAAAATGGTGAATAAGGGGATCAGACCAGATAATTTTACCTACCCATCTGTTCTTAAGGCTTGCGGTGAGAAATTGGATGTAGATTTTGGGAGGATGGTTCATCACTCGATTAGTAGCAGTCGTCATGACTGGAATCTGTATGTGCATAATGCTTTGATTTCCATGTATGGGAAATTTGGACAAGTGGATGTTGCGCGTGACTTATTTAACAAAATGCCGGAGAGGGATGATATCTCTTGGAATGCAATGATCAATTGTTATGCCTCCAAGGGCATGTGGGGAGAGGCATTTAAGCTCTTTGATTGCATGCGTGCTGAAGATATTGAGCTGAATTTTATAACTTGGAACACTATAGCCGGAGGGTGCTTGCGAACAGGGAATTTTAAGGGGTCATTGGAGTTGCTTTCTCAGATGAGAAGTAGCGGCATTCATTTGGATCCAGTGGCAATGATCATTGGATTGGGGGCCTGTTCACATATTGGGGCCTTAAATTTGGGGAAAGAGATTCATGGTTCTGCAATTCGGAGTTGTTGTGATACATTGGGGAATGTTGGAAACGCAATGATTACAATGTATTCCAGATGCAAAGACCTAAGGCATGCCTCTATTGTGTTTCAGTCCATAGAAGAAAGGAGTATAATTACTTGGAACTCAATGCTTTCTGGTTATACCCACTTCGATCGATCTGAAGAAGCATCCTTCCTATTTCGGGAGATGTTGCTTTCTGGGGTTGAACCAAACTATGTTACAATTGCCAGTATCCTGCCTCTTTGTGCTAGAGTGGCAAATCTGCAACATGGCAAAGAATTCCACTGTTACATAACCCGGCACAAAGTTTTTGAGGACTGTTTATTACTGTGGAATGCTCTTATAGATATGTATGCAAGGGCAGGAAAAGTTCTTGCAGCAAAACGTGTGTTTGATTTGATGAGAAAGAGGGATGAAGTGACCTATACTTCTTTGATTGCTGGATATGGGATGCAGGGAGAGGGACAAGCTGCTATAAAGCTATTTAAAGAGATGATTAACCTTCAGATCAAACCAGATCATGTAACGATGGTGGCTGTTCTATCAGCTTGCAGTCATTGTGGTCTAGTAATTGAAGGCCAAATTTGGTTTGAAAAGATGCAAAGTTTCTATGGTATAATTCCCCGTTTGGAGCACTTCTCTTGCATGGTTGAC